>CP139756.1:5002500-10002500 GCA_034370585.1 Fragaria x ananassa | reverse complement strand
AAATCGATAATTGAATTATATAGGTAAATGATTATATGAAGCCTGCAGAACGATAATGGCGTATGTATCACTCAATTATTATGTGCATGGGATCGAGTTGTACGTCCGCAACGAAAATGTATAATCAATTTGAGTTGGATACATATAGATGAATCATATTCATCCTACGTCACGAAAATAGGATATCATCTATGGGTTTATAAGAATCAAGGTCGCTCGTTTCAACCATTATCAATGTATTCTAAATGTGAACCCCAGGTTACTTCATTAAGAGAGCGCTCTAGTATTACGATAAATCTAATTAATTTGGGGCTGAGATCGATTGATTAATGACATGGGGTCTTATAATAACTACGTCAAACCAACAGAATCACATGGCTTGAGTCACTAACCTGATGAAATAATGAAGTTATTATTATACACGTACATAATTAACCTGTCCAGTCTCATGTTTTATTGCGATAGAGATGCTTCAGCAGCTGGTTCATCCATTTATACTAATTAAGTTCGTATCAAGCTAATAGGATACATATTTTTAATTTGAAACAACAACCAACTGCGGCATTATATATATGATGAGACGGTCCAATCCATATATTATGCATCTAAACCTTTTCCTTTCCTTTGTATTAATACTTTTGGAACTAATCGTGCGGCCCCTTTATGTATAATGATCTTTTAGGGGCAAACAATGCAAAAAACACCAGCATTTGGCAGTACTGGTTGTTTAATTCCCTTCTTTCTTTTACCAGAGGCTTTATTTTGCAAAGATATACATACAAGTAAAAGTTCGATTATTAAGTTAACTATGAAAGTATATGAAGTAGGCAGGAGGGGGTTAAGTTGTATACTGTATTTATCATTATACTGATTAAGATGGTTTAGATCAAAAATATTAGCAATATATGTTAATTTGCTTCCTGCTAAACAATGTTTGAAAACACGCTAAACGTTGTAGAATTCTTGCCTTCTTAGAGCACCTAAAAGCTGCTTAGGCGGGTTGGGTGACCTTATTTTAGAACACTATACTACATATAGCTAGGGTTTGAATACTCGTTAGACGCTCTTCTACGTGGAGCACATAGACAGGCTAAGCGGCCGCTTGTTTTAGAACGCTTCTGCTAGTATAGAGTTCGAGATATCCGACCCATTCAATTAAGCACGTAATTAATTTAACTAGCTTGCTGCATGTTAGGTATTGTGGATGAGTTACAGTTCTTAACGTGAGATTAAGAACTAAAATATACTCCACGCTGAGGTGAAATTTGATGTTGCCTTTTTAAGAGACTAGTTTTAGACATGACTACTGGTCTTGTTCAAAAAAGAAGAAAGAAAAAAGACATGACTAGTACTGGTGGACTGCTACGTACTCAATTGATGTTCTAACAGCTAGCAAGTGATCATTTCCTGGATAAAGGAAGTATGGAACTATATATATTACTAAGCAAAATTTCATAAATTGTTACTGACTTTTGATTCATTAATTACTTTATTTATTTGTATTTTAAAAATATTACTTAGCTCACTCACTTTTGATTCCGTCTCTAACTTAACTCACTACCGTTAGACCTACCGTTAGGAATCGTTAACATCGACGATATATTTGTCTAAACACCAAAAAAGAATTCCAATTAGTTTTTTTTTCTCATCAACGGTATAATATTTTGTCTAAACACCAAAAAAATTGTTTTATTCTCATCAGATTTTAAATCTAAAACATTTTTTTTGTATTAGAAATTCTTGTTTAAAGTTGAAAATAATTTAATTTTCAAATAAGAAAAATGTGCATTAATTCTAAGTTAATAATGTATCGCGAAAAAAATAACTACAAGCATTTTTTTTCAAAAAAAAAAGAAAATGATTTAATAACTTTTGAAATAAAATAAAAAAGTTAGAAATACATTTTATGTGGTTAGACAAATATATCCTCAATTTTAACAGTTTATAACTGTAGGTTTAACGGCAGTGAGTTAAGTGAGAGACAGAATCAAAAGTGAGTGAGTTAAGTGATATTTTTGAAACGTGAGTGAGTAAAGTGATTAATGGGTCAAAAGTCAATGACCATTTGTGGTTTTTTGCCCAATTATTAACTGTTACGGATAAATACATTTGTCCATATATGTACATATCATATATTTGTTTTTGTTTTTTCGATTACTCACATATTTGTTGTATGTCGGGCTCTAATTTTATCTTGAGAATTACATTAGTTTCATTGATTTCCTATATGAGTGTGGCCTCTTTGGCACCAATGAAATTTAACTATTTTCATACCAAAATGAATATATAAAAAGCTAGACCAAATAAATTTGATAGCACACAGTAAAAGGGCATTATTGCTTTGATTAAGCGTAGCTTAGCAGCAAAGATAGATATATATGGATGGATGGCTGGGATCGATGAACATACAGAGAAAAACTCAAAAACAGGAGGCGCGCGCTGGAGCTGGTAGAAGGTGCCGCCCAGCAAATTGGTGGCATTGTCTTCCAGCACAAGCAATATATATGAAAGCAAAGGGCGCATTAAGCACGCTTATATTTTCCACCTGCGCACTTGCGGCCACTACTACTACTCGAATCAATTACCATTCTCTCACTCTTCCTTCCATTTCTTCATGTCTGTCTTGCTCGATCTACTAATTAGTATTTCCACTGGACTGGCATGCATGGGGGCCCTTATATTCATATTAAATCAATCAATCATGCATATAGAACAAAGGGGATTCCATGGATGTTAATTACAAGTTAATTGTTAAATTCCTTATACATTTCTTAATGGTTTAGATAGATTGGATGGAGCAATTTCATATGTAAGGATCAAATTAATGTCAAAATAACCTTTCCTGCTTCCAGTATGTCTCATAATAATGGATTGGAAAGCACTGAAAGGCATGGCCAGTTGTGATCGATGAGGGGAAAAGTTAGTGATAAAGGCCAAACTAAAGCAACCAAAATTACATATATATGTAGCAGGGCGCCGCTTGGTGGAGACCCATCTAATATAGCAATTCCATCATCAACCCCTCTCTCTCTCTCTCTCTCGCGTGTGAAGAAGTCAGGGTTTAGGGTTGCATTGCTTGCTGCGGTGCTTTGGTTAATTAACATTCTGAAGAGAAAATCGATCGTGATTTGAGTTTATAATACTAATCGATCTCAGGTTACTAATATATAGCCAGGTTGAGGACTATGTATATATGTATGTGAAAGAAAAGCCAGAAATTAAGTGTGGATGATTGCACACATGAGTAGTACTGCTGCTGTACTGGAGGTACGTCTCCAACGATATCATTGCTAGCTAGGTAGCATGCATATATAGTTCGATTAATTGTGTAGCTAATTAACTAGATGATAGAGACATAGATATTGAACGTATAGTGCCGGTGAAAATGGAGCTATAGCTACTTAGCTAGCTTGAATTCTACTATAACCATTTTCTAGTCAGCTAAATTATGATGATTATGATAATGATACAATGATATGATATGATCGTAGATAGGCGATTAAGTGGAATTGATTAAACTAATCTTTCGGAATGATTTTTAACTAGCTAGCTATATCGAGCAATCAAGCTAAGCCACACTGCATATTAATAATCCTTAATTGCATTACATACATGATACATATGCATGTACCTGCATTTATAGTATAAAATCTGAAGAATGCCATGGTTTAGATAATGTTAACGAATAGTTCATTTGTAATTAAGCTAGATCTTTCACTATCCTTGCAAAATCGATCTTTGAATTGTTCCATTCCATACATGCATACTATTGCCTTTCAATAAGTTTAATTATAACAAGATCGTCAATCAGGATCGATCTTAATAAAAGTTGAGCATATTGTTCAATCATCCTCGCTCGCTGCCCGTACACACACACACACACACATATATATATATATATATATATATATATATATATATATATATATATATTTTCATTTCAACACCTACTCTTACGGGCATCAAAAAAGAGAAATGTTAGGTGAACCACGTATTCGGAAACCATCAAGCATGTGGTTCCTCAAAATGTGTTCACTTAGCATTATTTATCAAAAAATGAGGATCGAATTGGTCTACGAATATGTGTCGTATATATGGATGTATAACATGTTAAGCTAGCTGCCTAGTACGGATTTAGAGAAAATTAGATAAAAACCTAAAATACTGGACATCTTTTAAAATAAACCCATACATAATTTTCTTTTATTTTACACTCATTCCACATAAGCAAACTTACCGTATAGAGCATATGTCTATAATTAATATTTTTCTTAATTTTTCGGTTTTTCTGATTTGCCCTTCAGACTGTAGAAAGTTGAATTTGATATTTTTCTCAATTTTAGCATCAATTTGAAACTCAAATATTGAACTAAAATTTAGTTTGATTTAACTTTGACGTAATCAATTATATTCTTTAATTTCTTACCTTGTTATTACTAACTTGAGTGTGTGTGTGTATATATATATTTATATATATGCTATATACAAAAGTATTCCATTTGTAACAGAATAATTCTTTTCATCACACAGTTGGTGTCTCTTTACATTGGCGAAAAATGTCTAATTGTAAGGTACATGTTCTTATTCTTTGATTAATTTTCTTCTTTTTAGGCATATTATTATATCATTTCCCATGCATCCTGATTGAGATAACTTTTTTTACTCTCTGAACTACTTACATTTATAATGTACATATTAAGTAGGGTATGATATGATAATATACCTAAAAAAATAAACCCAAAATAGGGTTTAAGGTATATGGTTTATGGTATAAGGTTAGGGTTTAGGGTTTAGAACTTTTTACTCTCAACTACTTACATTTCTAATATACCTATTAAGTAGGGCATGATATGATAATATATATACCTAAAAAGAAGAAACTCAAAATAGGGTATAGGGTTTAGGGTATATGGTATATGGTTAGGGTTTAGGGTATATGGTATATGGTTAGGGTTTAGGGTATAGGGTTTCATATTTGAATGGAATAGAGGATCACGTCATACAACCACATGGTCTTACGGTAACATTGTAAAATTTCTTCATTTTACTCTAATAATCAGATATCTTATTTATATCACATTCTACTTTATATATATATATATATATCAGAGAATGAATTCTTTTCACCTATATTGTTTCATAAAAATAAAGAAATGTGCATGATTCTTGCAAATTGATTGAAAAATGTTAGTGTTTGAAGAAAAACTCATAATCGAGGTATTTAAGACAACATCAATTAAACTTATTATTATGTTTATATGTTATAATTGAATAGTGACAATTGTGTAAAATTTAAAAAAAATAAGACATAATATGTATCATAATTGATATATTTTAGATGTCTATCAAAAAAAATTATGTGAATTTTATTTAAAATTATTATTTGAAATTGAGTGTATATAGAAATTCCCCACATATTTATCATATGAAACCTAGGGTATTACCGGCATGTATGGCCGGCCTGCCAGGATATGGGACTATGGGAGCCAGCCAAGTAGCAGCCATAGCAATCCATGTTGAGGTAGCTAACTCGGTCCCGCTCTAGTCTAACTAGGGTCGACTTCAATCAGATATTTCATATATAGTTTCAAGTTTCAACATCGACAAATTGATCCAGCACTAGCCTAGCTTACTCGCAAGTTTGGCCGGAAAGAAGCCAATAGTAAAACCACTGTTGTTGCGAGTACAAATCCAATGAATGCGTAATGTAATGGCAGTCGATCAAACTGTGATCATTACCCAGTGACACGTTGTTTGGGATAGTTAAGTTTTTGTATTACGTACAAAGGCACTTGATGCTCCCTCTGATTTTACTAGCTAGCTAGCTAACACTGACCTGATCGATGTGGGTTCCGGTGAACTCCAAATTACTTGTGACCCACGATTCAGACATGATTTGCATCCATCGAATCAGTCCAACCTCACTGACTACTCATGGGATAGATAACTAGCTTGCTCTGCTGCAGTTTGATTGGGATGCTGACCCGCCGGCCTGTATAGTATATACCACTTTTGATAATGAGGACAACCTAGCTAGCTCAATGATTAACGCACTCCCATCTATATATATATATATATATATATATATATATATATATATATATATAGAATTGCCAAAACTAAATTCCGAACACCAAGGATCGATTTTTTTTTTATGGGGGTCAAAAGAAACTTCAATAAAATAAGCCCAGGCTAGAGATACAAATGATCGATTAATCTAACACGAAAACAAATAATCAATCGATCGCGAGTTCTCGGGAAAACTCTCCGACGTTCAATTTCTAGCTGACCATTGAATAGATGATAGTGTTTTAATTTTAAAAACTGCAAAAACGAACAGTTACCTTAAGGTTTAGGGTTTAGAATGTTGGAGAGCGAGGAGAGATCTCACATTGAAAAAGTGACAAATAAAATATAACTTATAAGTGGGTGGATCATTCTTAATTGTACCGAGGCCTTTTGTGATTAAAACCCAACACCTTAAAGGTGGTTAAGTTGGGACAATATCGGTACAAGGATGATCCACGAGCCACGCTTGTCGCTGTTTGACATGGTATCAGAGCGGGTCCCTCTCCAGTTGCGTCTCCATAAGCCCGGGTTGGTTCTTTCAGGGGTCATGGCCCTGGTTTGGTTCTTTCGAGTTTGGAGTTAGTTCAGCCTGGTTTGGTTCTTTCAGTTGTCACACTGGAAGTCTCGGAGTTTGGGGTTCTTTCGGTTATCATGGGGTCCGGGTTTAGTTTGTTAATCAGTTTCACGTGCAGACCTAAAAAGTTAGGTTGCACGTGAGGGGGAGTGTTAGAGAGGAGAGATCTCACATTGGAAAAGTGACAAATAAAATATAACTTATAAGTGGGTGGATCATTCCTAATTGTACCGAGGCCTTTTGTGATTAAAACCCAACACCTTAAAGGTGGTTAAGTTGGGACAATATCGGTACAATGATGATTCACGAGCCACGCTTGTCGCTGTTTGACATAGAAAACGGTACATGTATGGATATAGAATATATCAGAAGCAAACTACTCGTCTATATTTCTCATCCAAAACTAGAATCATAGATGTCTCACACAATGAAGATAAATGAAATAAGTAAAAGACAGAGAATAAGTGAGCTAGGGTGATGAAAAATTTGTTGGGACTTGGCATGCAGGCTGTGTTTTGAAACGTAGTGATGAGTAGCCAGTAAGCCATCAGCTTCAAGAATGAGGAATAAGAACAAGAAGGTAGCGAGCAGGCAACCAAAGGGTGCTGTGTGGGTGGGTGAGTGAGGTGGCTGGCTAGCGCACACCAGTAGTGCATGTCATGGTTCCCTGGGGTCAGACAACTCACACAACTAAGAGACCCCATCTCTAGCTAAGCTTGCTTGTCGATCGGAGGAGGAGTTGGCCACTTTCTTCTCCATCACTACAAACAACCAACTGTTCGACCCTACCTTACCTAGAGATCTTTCTACAATCACTACCACCTAATATTCATTCATCAAAGCTAGCTAAATTATACTTGATCATGTCTTGTTCTCAAGTTAATTAAGTTGTTGTATAGAGGTTAAGGATCGAATCTAAATGTTACCATGCTTGTAGAACTATATTTATAGGAAGTATAAAACCCAGATTGATTGATGTTGGTATATATTACAGCAAAGGAAGGCCCAGATGGCCGGTAAGCTTTTCTGAAAATGGTTATTTAGATCGGGATCGGAAGAGACAACCCACCAATCCAGGAACATTATAAACCGACTGTAGCCTGCATACCAAACTGTCACGTCTTCAATTTTAAATAAAAAATAAATAATAGATTTGAGACTCAAAAAATTCAAATACATGTAAACATCTACAATCATCTAAACTCAAATCCGAATTAAAACTGTCAATAAACCTAATCTTTGAGTCAAACATTACATTTTGATGTTACATAAACATAGATATGAAGTAAAACAAAACACTATCTAAGAACTTATCACAACCCGACAATACAATAATAAAATTGTTCAACTCTTAGCAAAATAGCTCATAAACCTTTACGTCTTAACTTTGATACGTTTAAATTAGCATGTTGTTTGAAGGTGTTTGAGCTCAGTAGGCATTTGCGGTTCAAGACTCCAGAAAGGCTTGGATATCATTTGGGCCAACGCCTGTGGCCTTTTTTAGCCCACGAAGGGTGGCGAGGTTTGGCAGCACGTGACGAGGATTTTATCCAGAAGATTCTGATACCTCGCGAGATTCGGTGTCCTCGCGGGATCCTTATCTCTAGTTCGCATGGGACTCTACAGTTCCTGGCGAGGGTGAGTTGGAAATGACTAATAACGCCCTCGGGATAAGGTCGCTTAGTGTTTGAGTTCGCTTACTACACGACAAATGAAATGCAGCGAGGCGGTAAACGAGACCTAAGCGAGATAGGTTTGACACGTGTTGCATGGAGCGCACGACTGACGAGTTAATCGTATCTTTGTGGGATTCTAATTGCAGAGTCCGAGTTGGATTGTGATTAAGTCTCCACGAGTTGCTTACGGATGAATATATAAGGAAGCTCTATGGTCTTCAAAGGACACACAATCAATCAATCAAGAACTCTCTCAAACAGACGTACACAGTCGAAACCTTCGAGCATCCTCGAAACCCTTACGTTCTAAGCGCACCCCGCCTTAGATCCCAGAGCCCGTCAGGACTCGTCTCCGATTTCCCAATTGTTGCTCTGCTCGCTCTTACAGTGAGTATCGATCGACAGGTGATTAGAAGAGTAAGCTCGGAAATATTTCCTCATCAGGTGACACCGGAGCCCTTATTCGCCTGGTCAGAAGTCAGGACGCGCACCGTTCTCTTTCCTCATCCGTGAGGTGGCACGCCCCGCACACACCCTTTTTACTTTTGTTCCCTCATCGCACCCTCGCTGAGGACGTGGGCCAAAACAGAAGGGTAATGATCGACGGCTCCACTCCACTCTCCACTAGTATGATTGTTTATACAAATAGGGCCGGACTATTCGACAGGACCGCGGATGAAAGCGGCGTTCTTCTGATGGAAGATCAGATTTGGTTAATTTGCTATTTAATTGCCTATATGACATTTTTTTCTAACATGCTTTTGGGGCCATGACCTTGAATTGGTTTTAAAAACAAAATAAAAAGGGTAAAATGAATACGTTAAACGTCGAACAGTTCAACAGAGAATTTGAATCTTGGACGGCAGATATTTGAGATTTCATCGTGGTTGCAATGGAGTTGTGTGATGGTTAAGAGACTCTTGCTCACATAAAGGACAGCCCTCTGCCTCTACCCCATGTATATATAGCTAAACAGCGTCTGCTTTCCTTTATATTAGCTTCTTTTACTTCATCAATTAACTAAGCGATAGCTGAATTGCTGAAAGCTCTCTTCCTTTCTCTTCTCTCAGGCATCCCACTGGTATTGGTATATCCTTCCCCGACGTACCGATATCGATCAATCCGAAATCCAGATGCGAATTAGTACACCCTGTGCAAACTACTACTGCTTCTTTGCTTTACTATTTCCTGGCCATTCATACCTCTTTCTGAACGCCGGAGTCAGTCAGTCAATCTCTCTTTGAATGTTCCTTCTGTTGTTTCTCTTACGTGATCTCCTAGCTGGCTAGCTTCCCTTTCAGGTTTATGTTTTTGTTGTAGTTAATTAACCATGCATTCATGGGAGTTTATGATCCAATTTTTTATGTGATCGATCCTTAATTAGCTGTTAATTACATCTTCGTTACCTCCATCGATCTGTGCTCACTGCCGGATTTTCATCACCGAAGAGAAGCTAATGATTTGGTTGAGGAACTAATTAGGTCAAATTAACAGCTAATTTGTTCTGTTTGCTGATGATGATGGATTTAATTACTTTCAAGGTCCCTGATTAACATGGCAGTTTTTGATGCTATTTTTGTCGTCTCCTTTCATTTTTACATTTTCCCTCATTTTAAAAGATCCAGTTTGCGTTTCATTTCATGTAGAAGATCGATTCATGGTTTTCGATACATACTTCTTCTTACTCCATTTCTAGTTAGCTAGCTTCTTCAGTTCATACCCTGTCATCCAGTATTCCTAGCTATAGATTGATCTTCTTCTTCTTCTTCTTCTTATAGCTATAGTTTTCTGTGGTTTTGTATTTTTCGAAAAACCAAGTTGATCCAAGATGATGGGGGATGTACTGAAAAGAGCAAGATTGGAAACAGCAGTCTGGGCTGGAAAGCTGTTACTGCTCTGTGTAGGAATAGTTTCCACAATGGTATTTTTTAAGGCTATTTTAAAAGTGGTAACCATTCCCTACCTCCTTAACCTCACTCTTTCTACTCTCCCCCACCTCTGGACCTCCCTCAAAAGCTACTGCCTCTCGCCACTTTACATCTACATCATCGTCAATTTTATCATCATAATCATCGCTGCCTCCTCCATAATCCAAAACCAAAACCAAAAGCACCCCTCATCTGTGCCCTCCTCCTATAGCTCCGTTAATAACCATAACCATGCCAAGACCACTAGTACTGATCATGAAGATGACTACTATACTGTTATTGAGGGTACAGCAGAGTACAACAGCAATAAGATCCAAACTAGTAGTCATTCCGAAAATACAACTATTTCTCCTCTACCTTCGTTGCTCACTCATCAGTTTTCGAATGAAATGATCAGCTGGCACGACATCCACATAGTACAACAAGCTTCTACCGAAGAAGAAGAAGAATCTATTACCGTGTCAGGAAATACTACCGCACCTTCACCGGAGGAACACTCCTCCAAGGAAGATTCTTGCCTGACGGAGAAGCCGACCACCGAGGAGGAGGCGGAAGACAACACATTGGACACGACATGGAACGCCATTATGGAAAGGCAAGGCAAACCGATATGCAAGCATCTCAAAAAGAGTGAGACTTGGGACACGCCGCCTCGGACGACTGGCTTGGTGAGAAGTAGTATTATTCAGGCCAGGGAGCTCGTTCAGGAGGATCATGAGTTAGATGATGATCATCGTCAGGACATCAACAACAATAACGATAATGTTGTTGATGATCGAGTGGCATGGGCTCGGAAAGAGTTGAAGAAATCGGAAACTTTTAACGACAGGGTATCCATGATAAGGGAGAAGTCCATGACTCAGGAAGAGCTGAAACAGCGAGCTGAGGCCTTCATCAACAAGATCAACAATCAGATGAGGATTCAGAGGCTAGAATCTGATCAACGTTTCAGGGACATGGTTAGCCGTGGTCTTTGATCAGTCACCTGCTTCAATAATATCAATTAATTAGTTAGCTAGCTTTTTTCTTTAATCTGAATTATAGTGTTCTTACTTCTTATATGCTTGTTTCTATATGCAAGTGTCATTCAGTAGTGTTGTGTTGTATTATAATTAGTTGCAAAAAAGAACACAGAAGATAGATGGAGATTCTGCACTTATTTCTACCTTGTTTGTTAGTACATATATATAGCAGTTGGTAGCTAAACCGCGCCCATTTTCAATTTTGTGAGGTACGTATAATATTATGGTGCTTGTTAGATCTCTATAATCAATGTGTTATGGAATCTTTCTGTTGGAGTTTTGTTTTCTTTATATTATGTATGTAACTAGACAATGATCAAACAACAACCACCTCCTTTTGCTAATTTGTGGATAAATATCACTTTACTAAATTGAATCCATATGTAGTTGCAAAGGTCCGTGTATGCTAAAAAAAATCACAATTTTTGACGTCGACACTGTCTGGCCTCACATACTTTATATTGTGCATGCATGTTTGTAGCACACTTGAGAAATATATCTAGCTAATCACTCAGGCAGCTAGATTGTATGGAGCTTAAAATGGGAACTTGGTAGCAAGCCTCGATATCTACAGAATCCAATCCCAATCATGAAATGTCATTTTGTTTTTTTCATGTAAGAAAACCGTGGAAGTTCTAAGTTACTGGGTTCTTCATGCTATTTGGTAATCAAAACTCCTCCGAACCATACATAGTATAAGGACGACATATGATGTAACGTGTCTTTTGACACCCTCTGAACCCGTTTGTGGTCAAACTCTGTGACATTTTTGGGCTCTGAAAGTAAATTTGCTGGATAGAGCCTAGACATTGTAAATGGACTTGTCACTAAAGCATTATAACAGGACCCATGCCAGATTGAAAGGGGAAAAGGTGGAGAGGACTAGAAAAGGTTGAGGAGCATGTTGGAGTTTTCTCTTATAGAATTACAGGCACTACTATGATATATAGATTGGCTGGGTGCCAACTCCCCGAATGAGCTGGTTGAAAGCGCCATTAGGCACCTACTATAGCACTACCATCTTGGATTGTGGAACAAGAAAAAAACGAAATAGCTTTTTGACCTAAAAACGTGAACGTAATGTAATAATGGGCCATTGAATAGTATCAATTCAGCCCAGTATTGAAAGAGATACATTTGGTCCATTTCTTGCTGACTCATGATGAATTTCTCCGAGATTATAGGAGGAGCCGAGGAGGTAGGTTTGGGTACGGATCAAGTGGTTGATAGTTTTGATACGAGATACTGTTATATAGAGAATCAACTAGTCTTATATATCTGAAATGATTACATCTAGGACGATACCCTTTTGGTATGCTGTAATTTTGGTTTAATTATACATGATTACTGCAATATGAATGTGGTAATACGTCAATAGTGCAGTAATTTTGATTCAATTACAAGTAGAATGAATATATGAAGTAACCACAATAAAATTGTGTTTTACCGAGAATATATAGTTTAAGGTGTTGCTAAATGTACCCAACAAATTACTGCATAAACCCAGTAAAACAAACATTACTGAAAAGATAATTTTATCCTCATATGAAATGACATTTGTAGTCATCGTTATTAAGATAATAACAAAAGAAACAAAAAATTTAAAATTCTTTTACCTAATAATTTCTAATGCACCAAACAGTTTAACGTAAACACATTATTGGTTCCAACAAAACCTTAAACGACGTCTCACATTTCACTATATTGTTGTGCTTCAAGGGTTTAATACCTGATATTGATGAAGTTGAGAATGCAATTATGGTTTAATACTTGATGGACGTATAGCATGCAGACCACTTCACGTAATGACCTCGTACATGGAAATTTAAGCGATCAAGAGAGATACCTCAAAGTCGGTGGATGCGATAGAGTGAAAGTGAAACAGCGATCGATGATCACCATGGTTGAGAGGGAGAAATTGTTGAGTTTGAGACTGGGTATTAACTTAACGAAATCAATGTGATCCTCCTGGAGCTTATTCTTCTTCGTTCCTCATTTGGACTCTAGAAGGCGCTTGGCACAACGGGTTTTGCTGGGTGAGATAAGGGTCGCGGAGTTGACGGCGGTAGGATTTGGGGTCCAACGGCAAAGCATGAAGCGAGAGGAATTGTTTTTAGCATTGGGTGTTTCGTTTGGCTGAGAAGAGTTTTGCGGGATGTAAATTTATTTGTGAGTTTTTGTTAAGACCAAGCCCATACCTAAGCCTAATCACCACATCAGCCACTCCTTCTTTAAAATATCTCTAGACAACTTCTGAATGATAGTATTGAAGCTCTATCACAACAACCACAGATTACCAGTTGCATACTTGTCTTCTTTCCAACTGAAACTCCAAGCTATTCTCATTTGAATTAGTTTGTCTCCTCTTGTGTAGTGGCGGTCCCCTGTGTCACGTGTTACATTGTTGTTGCAAGAAATTTCTTTATATGTTGTAGCTTCTTCTGCATTTTGGCTCATCAATGAAAATGCATACACTCCTTAATTTTACTGTTTTCCCTCTTTTCCATAGTTGTAGTCTATTAGTTTTGTTAGGTTTAACAAAGAAAGGGCACTATTGAAGGTTGCTGGTTTACTTAAAAATTTTATAATTTTACTATAGTGTATAAAGTTTGTTGGGTCTACTTAGTAAATTGCCGGGTTAACCCTGAATTGCGGAGCAAACAAAAGGAAGAAAATTTGAAAGAGGAATACAAGACACGTGTCCGAGTGATGGAAATTCAAACACAAAGTTTCTAGTTTCTACAAAAAAGGAGTTGTTGCGGAATTTTGGGTGAGATTGATTTTGTGTTTGTTTCTCTGAGAGTTATAATTTCCCCTAATTCATATAATTTCTCATACGACACAAACACTCAAACTCTGAATTCAGAAAAGTAGCGTAGGTGGCCATGGCAACTCTTTCCCTTTAATTTGCTTCCCCCAGACTCTTACTCACTCACAGAGTCACAGCCTTACGTTACCAGTAGCTGGCCTGGCTTGGCATTTCAACCAGAAATCGTGTATGCTCATCCAAGATCCAACTAGTTGAGTATTGAAGCTTGCTCGTCTTTCACATTCCATTTCAGGGTAACTACTCCTCCTCCATCTCTATCTTTTTCATCATCTCATGTCCATCTCTGTCGTCAGTCACTCTTGCTTTTCCGATTTTACTTGCTCGTAAGTTTTCTCTGCTTCATTTTTATCATTAGTAGCATCTGTCACTGTATGCATGTTTTTGTTTCAGTCTCTTTTCATTTTCTTGTTGTTTTTGGTGTTCTAGTTGTTGTATCCTAGCCTGGCATCTGAAACACAGCCGGCTGATCTGGATTCTGAGAAATTTGCCTTGTTTTTTTTTTTTCCGGTCAAGCATATATAAGATTAGATGTTAAAGTTAATCTGGTTAAGTTTTACTGGTGCGGTAGAAATGAAGTAAAAGATAAACGATGTCTCCTTTTGGTTGGAATTACATAAACATGCACCGGGAATTGAGCAAGGTGATCACTGTTCATTGAAACTGACCATACATAATCTTAGTCTGGAAGACTTGTTGATGTTTCTGTTTCACTTTTCACTTGCTGTACTATACTATAAATTCTCAGATTTTTCCCCTCGAGATCTGCGCATGATGAATTATTGATGTTGGCTTGCTCATTTGCTTACGCCAAACTCATATCATTGTACGTTTAACCATGCCAGTAACCTTTCTTGTTTTCCATTCTTCTTCTTCTTCTTCTTCTTCTTCTTCTGTGTTCTCCATCCTCTTTTTCAAACTCATATTCTGCTTCACTTTTCAACTACCCTTTTGTTCTCTTTTGTGTTTTGAAAGCATGCAAATTTGAAACTCGAAATGGTTCTGTCGCTTCTGTGTGTTAGTAACGTCGACGTGGTGACAATGGGGAAACCAGCAGCATCATCATCGTCGTCGTCGTCATCTGCTTCTTCTGTTCAAACTCATCACGACTCAGCTCCGGCTAGTCCAACAAGCACAAGGAAGATGAGCTTAATAAGTACCACCCCGACCACCATGGCCACCACCGCCAAACCGACCTGGCTCCTCTCCAACCTTGCCGGTACGTACCCATCTATTATTTTCCTTCATTTACTCGATATCTACCACGTACCACCGACTAAAATATTATCTCCCTCTTTAATTCCTTCCCTTATTTGTTTCTGGTCGTCAGTGCATTATTAACCATTATTAGCATGCCTGGTTTAATTCTTTGCAAGAATATTTCAAACCAAACCTTCTTTGTGCTTCACTTTTGTCCACGAATCAAATGGGGCTATGTATTTTGAATTTTGAAACTGTGGGATTTCAGAAAGCAACAAATACAACTACCAAGTAGACTGTAAAAAGTGAAAGAATGCAGTATACTATTGATTCTGTTGATCTGAATCATCTGATTATGACCTTTCTGTTTATGCGTCTCTTTCGTTGCACATTTCTCCAGGAGGACCCCCAAGCAATAAAGCTTTGGCCCTCTTATTTATTATGGAACAAATGACAGTTTTCATCTTTTCACCCTTTTGGAAATTCAAATTTCTGGGAAATTGTTTGTTTCTTCTGCTTGGTACACACTACACAGACCCTTCACCATTTTATCGATACAAAGATATGATATAGGGTTAGATATAACGTTTAAAGCAAGTTTCCATGGTCACTCAACTAGTTAAACAATCACCGGTAATGCTTGAGAAACTGTATCGAGTATACGCCGTTCCATAACCGAATGGGGTTGGTCTAGTAAAAACATGTTATATCTTTGATCCGATCCTCAACTTATGAAAAACATCCTTTGAAAAGAAGAGAGCCTACCTAAATTGCTACCGGCTCAGTCGGCCGCTGTTTTTGTAACAAAAAAAAGTATACCGTGTTGCATAGCTGGTTCGTTTTGGGGGAATTGGGGCCTGACCTAGCCTTCCAAGTAGTAATAGTAATCTTGATGAAGACCAAAGAGAGGTATGACACGTGCGAAGGGGCAAATGGAAACGGGCTGGCCTTGTTCATTTTGTTGTTTTCTGGTTGTTTCCGGATCCATGGCCTGACCATACTCAACGTTACAGACAAGGCCAACTGGGTACTAGGGTTAAAGCAAACTGCCTTTTTTGTAACACCCCTGGCTTTACCACCATAATTTCAAATTCTCCAGTCAGTTTATATTCCCTCGTCTAACTCAAAACTTGATATGTGTACGTGATTTGTTTGTTTCCCTGATTCTATTTTTCATTGCTGACAAATCATGGATGCCTTGTTTGTTTGTATGTATGTAAGATGTGGAAGAGAGGATGAAGATGGTAGCATTGAACAGTAACAGTAAAAGTACTAAGACTCCTGAAGATCAAGACACTGGGGACACCTTCGCGGAGAGAGCTGAAGCTTACTACAAAACACGGCCTCAGCTGCTCTCCCTACTTCAGGACCTGTACAATTTCTATCTCACACTATCTGACCGTTACATTCAAACAATCGCCAAAACTACTAGTCTGAGTCAGAGTCAGAGTTTCCATCCTCCTCGTCGACAATCTTCTCAGACCTCAACCATTGAATACTATGATTACTATGAACTGCAAGATCAATATGAGACTAGCCAGAATGATTCGGATGTGGAGAGTACCGTCTCCTATCAGCAACATCTCTTATCACTACTTGCTCAAGATGACAATGATGATAATACCACCATGGTGTCTAACTTTGATGCAATTGTCGCGGAGATTGTGATAAAAAATGTGGAATGTAATATTCTACTTCATGAGGTAAATGCATCAGAGAGGCGACATAATGAATCATCGAGGAAGATAGAGTTGCAGAAGAGCTTGCTTGAGATTTTGGAGTCTGAAAGGCTCATTCTACTGAATGAGAATTCTAAATTGGGTTACAGAGTGGGTGCATTGGTGGAAGAGAACAAAGCTCTTGCCTCTGAGTCTATGTTCATGAGGAGGAAGGCTGGTGAGCTAGCTAGGTGTTTGCTCCAAATGAGAGAGGATCGCAGGGTCAGCATGCTCAGCCGTAAGATAGAGGACCTCCAGGGACAGATTTATGGACTGGAGAAGCGCAACAAGGAGTACTACCAGCAACTTGTCAGTAAAGACCACCACCCGCAACAAGGATCAGTTGAAAAAGAGAGGATTAGTAGCATCAACAAGAAGAAGACTCGTGGTAGAAGTAATAATGAGGTGGATTTGCACGTTTGTTTCCAAATAGGGAAGATGAAGAGGAGAGGTGGTACTGTTACGAGGGGTACTGGCGCCGACAAGAAAGGTTCTAGTTGGTGGGGAAAGGTCAAGAACATGGACTTGTTTCTGTGTGGACTTAACCCAACTTCTTCTGCTTGAATGCTTGATGATGGTGTCCGATTGCTTCAGAACTTGAACCTATGGACTGGAATTAGAGAATAACTTTTTAACAATCAGTCTCTTTATATTTAGTTATCGTTTGCTAGAATGAACTCCATGGTGTACCCTCTACACTTCATGGTGACCTTGCCTTGAGATATTATGTTGAAGTCGAAGACATATATGCTTGTAGCTAGTAACATCCAATGTTTTGAGTAACCCTATCTATACGCATGTTTATTCCATTCAAGATTCTTGTTTATTACTCAAAGAGACATTTTACGAATCAATCAGAGTTTCATAGGCTGCAACTTACAGTTCCCAGTAAAAGGATTTCAACAGCGTTCTAAACAACACAACATAGCCTAAATTGAGACAGTCTCAATACTGTCAAAATTCAATCATCTCAGTCATATGTAATACTGGGGTACTGAAAGAGACTAGTATTTGCTTCTCCTCCTTTCCTTCATTAGATTTTTTTTCTTGTCACTAATATGGATGTTGAACTTATCATGTAGACCTATAATATGAACTCCAGCATGCAGAGTATGTACAAGACAGACAAATTTGCAAAGAAGAATAGACATTATATATGATTAATGACTTTTTATCGTCACAGTTCTGTAACTGATGTATACATGATTTCAGACATTGCAGATCTTAAGACTTAAATAGGTACAGCTGTGAGTTTCTCGAGGTTTGCCATCCGAGCCTGCATAAGTAGTTGAGAAAATATGACGATATAGCCAGGGGCAGGCAGAGATCATGAAATAAGAAAAATAAACAAATGAGTGCAGGCAATTTTGCAACAGAGTCCATGAAGAAATTTTGTATGAACACAGTCACCTGAAGATACCAATTAGTTTGAATCCCAAAACAAACAATACATGGTGGTTAGACTTGGACATTTAAATGTGGCCACAGGAGTCCCCTGCCGTTTTCAAACTGATGCATGTCAATCTTCAAAGCTTTTTTAATGAACCAAGATGATCTTAAATCTCTGTGAGTCTGTCAATTGTAACATTCTTATGAACCTACATGTAGCATAACATACCTTGAAAGACTTGGAGCGTCGAATGGAAGGATCTATGTGTAGAGCTGTCAAATATGACTTGTGAGCTGAATCAAATTGACTCATTGCCAAGAATGCATCACCTTGGCAAATATAAACCTGAAAAATTAATGCAATTCATGAACAAACTGTCAAGCCAAATAAGAAGACTTGAAACCAGATTTTTTCAATAATCTGGTCAATAGAAGAGTATGAGATTATGTAACTAGGTAGCTAAGCTAAAAGAAGCACCTCCGGATACAGAGGATTCAATGCCAAAGCTTGTGCGGCATCTTCAAGCGCCCCAGAATGATTTCCCAATGCTAATCTTGCAATAGACCTGTATGTGATTATTAATAGGAACCCCTGAATGAAACTCATCAAGATATATAATTAATAGGAAAGGGGAAGGTAAAACATCAAAATAATATAGCAAATTAACTGGTAGCTGACACTAAAGTTACACTATCTACCTGTCCTTGAATGTAATATGAGTACCACCAGTTGGTCTTAATTCTATAGCCTGCAACAACCATCAACAGAATTTCAAGAACTGGAATTGAAATGATAACTAGAGCTACGTAATTAGTACTTGGTAATTAGTAACAAGAATTTACAAGTACTTAATTTAAGGACCTGTGTGAGGAAGAGCTCAGCCTGCGATAAATTGTTGTTGCTGAGCTCAATCTTAGCTTTATTCCTTAACGCAAGCGCTTCCAAACTCTTGTCAGCAGCGTCGGAATCCCAAGCTCCTCCGCACAGTGCTACGAGAACCTCAGCGGCTCGAGACATGGTGCCGCAGTGACCGACCAAAGTGCCGGTGGGAAGTGCCACCAGGTTGGGGCCGTTGCAGCAGCGGCTCAAACATCCACAGGACTAGACGGCGACGGTGGGGGGAGCTAGAGCCGTGATGGTCTCAAGGGTCTGCATGGAGCCTTGTCTACGGCAGCTCCGGTTGGTGCAGACCCGGATTTCCTGGATTTCCGACGTGATGAAACTAGAGCGTCGTCTTGGTGTGGGGTTGGAAGTGATGAAGATGGATTGAGACTTGTTGGAAGTTGTAGGTGGAGGAAAGACGGCCTCCATTTGTAGCTGGATGCGGTGGTCTGGTCTTGTGTTATACCACACAGTTGTTGACATGATCGAGTTGAACACAGTAGCTAGACTTATCGGGAGACGCTGCAACTTGAAACTTACTACGGTCAAAGATGACAAATTGCTTGATGAAAGTAAAAATCGTGGAAGCGAGTCAAGCTTCAAATTTACTCTACATAGTTTCACATGGACGATGGAATTCGATGGACAACAAAACAAATGCATGTTGCCGAGAACAAAATTTACATTACTAAAAGAGAAAATAATGAGTGCGAAATGTATTTCAATTATTATTATTATATTTTAAAATATTTTATGTGTGTCTTAGAATAAAACTATGTATTCTTTATCATTACCATATTGATACATTGTAATTCCCTATATAAAGAGCTCTTATCAATGAATAAGATAATGATTATATATTCTCTTATTAGATCTCTTTGTCTCTACTGTTTATACTTCATCACATTATCACGCATTCTGCTCTAACCTGAGTTGATAGTGAAACCCTAGAGTTAATAGCCCATCATTTGTTTCTTTCGAAACCCTAAAAGCCAAAAGAGTCTCTCGGTCCTCTGTCCGACCACCGCCGCCATCCACTTGCTTTCTCGGTCGCTGCTGTACGACAACTTCCAACAGCAAATCTTCCGGCTGTCGTCTGCCATTGATTCTTGGTTTCCTTCTGCTTAATTTTTCAGCGTTTTCTTTTAAATTTTGAAAGTTTTTATGGTTTATATCTATATGGTGAATATGGCTAACCATATATTTTGTTTTCCATGACATAATCGCACGATGAATCACAATGGAATTACGCGAGCAACTTCACCGAACACATGGAATTAAGCATGAAAAATTGTAAAGCAGTTTCTATAAATGCAGTTTATTTGGTAAACTAGCAAGTAAGTTTTTATATTCAAGTTCTTTATTTTTGAATAACTCGGGGGGATAAAATCATTTCCCCCTTCTCCATCTCCATTCTATGCTTGGGATTTTAGTGCGTGCAGGTAAAAATCTAGGAATTTTATTCACGGGTCAAGAGTATGTTTGATTACTCTTGTTTCCTTGTCTGGGTTGTGTGTGTTCAACCCCGACTTTTCTTTAGATTATGTTTGATCAATCCGAGACCTTTTTTGAATTGTGTTTGATTAATTTGCGGCTTTTCCGGATTGTGTGTGATCAACCCGTAAGACAAACCATTAAAAAGCATCATTTGTGACCTCTATCGAGTCTCATAACAACTTGGTTTTATATGCAAGAGCAATGTAACATTCAGCTCCTTTGAGTTTTGACGTACTCGATGCCTAAGGCGAATCTTCGTTACGTATCTGTGAAACCTTTTATTGAAGAGGATTAAGCCACATGTTTTGACCCCAGGCTAACAAGCACAGATGCTGAGATTTCACATATCTTGCGCTCAAAGTTTTGAGGCGCCACATCGACAATAGCCTTCAACGGTAATCTATGCAAAAAGTAATGACCACAATATACTGTGAAATGCACTCATGGAGCGTTTCTTGAAACGTTCATATAATTCTACTTGTTGAGTTATTAGTCAAATGGATTGCTTATCACCTTAATTGACTATATATTGTCGATGATCTTTTGTGGCATCATGATCCATAATCTTTAGCGGATTCGATCATCATCAAGTTCTCTAGGCCTTCTAAGTTGGTTTGGAATTACCAACGAGGCTTGATTTTGATCATACAATTGCAAAAGGGAATTGTATATACTCTAATACGGTAAAGTTATTTGGGATTGTCCCCTAATGTGGGGAAAAAAATATAGGTCACAGCAACGGCAGAAAACGCCGCGCCGATGTCTAGAAAAGAAGGGGAGGTGTCTCCGGCCCTAATGGCGACACTCTCGGTCTAGACACTAATCTGTTAAAACTACTCATGTCAGCTCATGACAATGCAACCTTTGTGGATCTCTAGATCATTGGTTCAAGATTGTCAAGTTCATCCTCAAATCGTGAATGCATACAAAAAGGTATGGAAAATCAATACGAGAACAAGAACGTTATCCTCATGATCGCGGATTTCAAAGATTCAGATCCTGCTCTAGCTGCCCATGACTTTGACGTCATTGGCTAGACATTGATTTTCTTTCCAAGCTATATGTAATAAGACGTCGTATCGATGTCCTTTGTTTATTTGAGACCTCGATATATACTCACATTAACAAAAATGAATGCCTTGAGAATTTTTTCGAAGTTATGAAATTATTCTCCTCTTATTGTTTATATTGATTTACAAAAGAGATGTACATTCTTACATTATCCTTAGAAACAAATGATTAACTATCAAGAATTTTGTATTGAAATCTATTTGCAACTTTGCTGCAATATAAGTTTCTTCTTTCTCTTAATCCATGGTATGCTCAATGAATTGGTTATGATTTTCAGTCAATTCCAAGGCCTTTGTTTGGTTTCATTCTTCTCCAGCTTTTAGAGTAAGGTCTGTCTGTTTAAACTCAAGGCAAGAACAAAACCTGCAAATCTGAAACATTGTTTCTGAAATTCTGCATCAGTTAGTGTTAGTACATAGCCAAAATACTTGGCTAAGCCGAGAATAAGGTACAATTACCCTGTCGAGATAGCCCTGGTGAGCCCTTCACAGGCATCCAAAGAATGAAGGGCCGGTAACAAACCGCTTGCCAAAGTCACTCTAGCGGCAAAACACCCCCAAAAGGGGAGACACTCCAAAGGATAGCAATCAGTCCCACATTGGAGACTAAGGCAAAGATACCCAAGCTTGGCCTATAAAACAAGCTCAACCTATCATAAAAGGTACACACACTCTCTCTCTTTCACATTCCTCTACCGTACAAGTACTCACAGCTAACTTAAGCATCGGAGAGTCGAAGACTGGGCCACCCCGGTCCCGACCCTGTAACGCTGTTACTTGTGCAGGTTCCGTGTGAAGGACCCAAGGATTCTACTTCGCTCCGCCTCGCGACCCCTTCCCGGCATGGGACGAAGCAGGTAGAAACAATTGGCGCTAGAAGGAGGGTTCCTAATGGCCAAGCGGCCACAACAAGACCTCCTCCGGAATACTCCAATTTTGCCGAAGCACTTCAAGCTCCGACGAAGTCAAACTCTCGCCAGGGGGTTCCCAAAATGAATCATCCTCCTCACGAGATGTCGCCATGATCAATTCCTCTACCTCCTGCAATAGAGGGTCACACGAGGACACATGAGACCCTGCATCCATCATAGGAATGCCTTCCCCCAAGTCAAGGGCAATCTCCGCCATAAGGTTATCCAATCCCTCCTCCATCCGGTGCAAAGTGTCCGAATCAGCACTAAGCGAACTAGAGACCACCACGATCTCTTCGCTGGACACCCACACCGGATCTCCCATACCCCGCTACCTTAACCCTAACCAGCCCGACAACAAATCTCTCACCCTAGAATTCCTACCAACATCACAAACATGTGAACCGCCCCATTCACCCCACATACAAATCCAAAGACAAAGAACGCCACCAATTCATACCGTGAAACAGTGGATCAGCGTAGTGTCAATGAAGCTGGTTGCAAACAGCCAAGCACTCGCGCCCACTCGATCAAGAGTGAAGTGGGACGCTTCCCAATCTGAGGTTTGTAGAACCACCAAAACCCTAGAACACAAATTGCGGCTCACCCAATTTTCAGTTTCAACATAAGCGACAGTCCCCAATCAAGCGCGGACTGACTCGCCACATAGCGACAGTCCCCAATCAAGCGCGGACTGACTCGCCAAAGCAACGGCCCGCAACGCTCAATAGCGAGTCTCCCCAACTAAGCGCGGACTGACTCGCCACGCAGCGGCCGCAACGCCACATAGCGACAGTCCCCAATCAAGCGCGGACTGAATCGCCAAGGCAACGGCCTGCAACGCTCAATAGCGAGTCTCCCCAACCAAGCGCGGACTGACTCGCCACGCAGCGGCCGTAACGCCACATAAGCGACAGTCCCCAACCAAGCGCGGACTGACTCGCCATATAGCGACAGTCCCCAATCAAGCGCGGACTGACTCGCCAAGGCAACGGCCCACAACGCTCAATAGAGAGTCTCCCCAACTAAGCGCGGACCGACTCGCCACGCAGCGGCAGCAACGCCACATAGCGACAGTCCCCAATCAAGCGCGGACTGACTCGCCACATAGTGACAGTCCCCAATCAAGCACGGGCTGACTCGCCAAGGCAACGGCCCACAACGCTCAATAGCGAGTCTCCCCAACCAAGCGCGGATTGACTCGCCACATAGCGACAGTCCCCAATCAAGCGCGGACTGACTCGCCACATAGCGACAGTCCCCAACCAAGCGCGGACTGACTCGCCACATAGAGACAGTCCCCAACCAAGCGCAGACTGACTCGCCAAGGCAACGGCCCGCAACGCCACATAGCGACAGTCCCCAACCAAGCGCGGACTGACTCACCAGGGCAGCGGCAAACATTTCTTCTCGCCAACCTGTTTTCGGAACATCACCCCCGTTACCTCGCGACTCTCGCGTGGGGACTTGGGGACTCGGCACCATGACTCCTACACCCGGGTAAAACCTATTCTCGGCATCTCTAGAATAACTCCCCATCCAAGAACTCTCTCAGACTGGGGACTTGTTAGTACATAGCTAAAATACTTGGCTAAGCCGAGAATAAGGTACAATTACCCGGTCGAGATAGCCCTGGTGAGCCCTTCACAGGCATCCAAAGAATGAAGGGCCGGTAACAAACCGCTTGCCAAAGTCACTCTAGCGGCAAAACACCCCCAAAAGGGGAGACACTCCAAAGGATAGCAATCAGTCCCACATTGGAGACTAAGGCAAAGATACCCAAGCTTGGCCTATAAAACAAGCTCAACCTATCATAAAAGGTACACACACTCTCTCTCTTTCACATTCCTCTACCGTACAAGTACTCACAGCTAACTTAAGCATCGGAGAGTCGAAGACTGGGTCACCCCGGTCCCGACCCTGTAACGCTGTTACTTGTGCAGGTTCCGTGTGAAGGACACAAGGATTCTACTTCGCTCCGCCTCGCGACCCCTTCCTGACACGGGACGAAGCAGGTTGAAACAGTTAGCTTTTGTCAGAAAACAGTACAATTTCATTTGGAATTTGAAGTTGGTTTCTTAATGAGATTTGTAGCAGACATCTTAAGGTTCATTCCAGATTTTGAATCACTTGAAAATGATTTTTGTAGATTAAGTTATGATTAATTCTGCAGATCAGTGTTTTTGAGATTTTGACCAGTTACCTTTTTTCAAAAAACTGTACAAATTGGTTTGTTGTTTGAACTTGGCGTCTTCATGGAAGTTAGAGTAGAGACCTTAATGATCGTTTTAGAATTGAAATCTCTTGAAAATAAGTTTTCTAGAATTAGTTATGATTTTCCAAAGTTACATCTCAGTTACATATTTTTTTGAAAGTCTCAAAATTATCCTTGGTTTGTATTTCCGTTTTTATTTTTAATTTTCAGTCACACCTTTGACTCAAGAAAAAAAACATCTGGGTCGGGGTGTGATAGTCCTATACCTCATGTTCACATGCAATACGGTCTCACCGAGGCTACGAGCAAATAACTTTAGCTTGTCGTTCGAACATTATTGTTGCGCACCAATCTTTCTATTGCGTCTTGGGGCTATGCAATATTTGCATGCAGCTTTACTATTTATCTACGACCCACCATTATTGAATATTTTTATACTACAGCTCGTGACTGCGTACGAGGATTGACATGAAATTGCAATCCTTGAGCTTGGCAAGATTGAAATGGATCTTCAATCCTTAAGCTTGGCTAGATGCTATTTCTAGGTGCCAAATCGCAATGCCACTGCGCAAAATGATGAGTCATTTAAGATGAATAAGTTAAGGTTGGATATGAACCTCCATCTATAATTTGTATATGTAGAAACTTTGTCAGGCGATCTCATTCACTGCTAAATTACGGATTGTCAATTTGATGAGATAATATTCTCGCTGTGAGGGGGTGATAAGAACACAAGTGTTGTCACACCCCGGTCCCGACATCAGCTTCCACTTCCTAAAATTAGGCTAATCCATTCGGCCATTTCTATACTCTCTCTCCCGTTTTTCTCCTTCTCTCTCTAGAATTTTCTCTCTCTAAGTTTTAGTCGTAAAACCTCGGTGGATCATAACTTTTGATCCGTAGCTCTGATTTTGAATCCACGAAGGGTTACGGGTTTGTCTCGATGTCCTCTTCCTATCCTAGAAGTTTGAGCTAGATCTAATGGTGGTTTCTAGATGGCTCGTTTTAAGAGGCTCTTTTTACGATCGACGTTCTTGGTGAGAATTCGTATTGACGAGGTGAGTGGATTTGTGTAATATGTTTAAAATTTTCTTATTTGCTATCAAAATAGTCGAAAAACATGATTTTGATCTATTTATGAAATATCTCTCTATTTTCGAGTGAAGCATGTCAATTTGAAAAATATGCGGTGTTTATATTTATGTGTTGGATCTATTGTTTGACTAGTTATAGAATATGTGAACTTCTTGATTGGTTATGGCAAAGTAAGGATGTGATACACGGAGGTATAGGACTTGAAGTTTGACAATTTGGATTATTAGACGAGGCATGCTTGAGATGGAGAAGGAAGCAAACTTAAGGATGGAGTCGAAACGTTTTGGGGTCATAGTTGGAAGTATTGTGAATGAAGAGTGGCGTATAATAGTTTTGGTTGTTGAGAGTAATTTTGGATATTGGGATTAACGTCTATTTAAAGGTGAATTGGTGTTTGGAGTGGAATTGAGATACGGTAGCATTTAAAGTATGGAGAAAATTGGTGGATACGTTTGTGGGTGTCCTTAGCAATTTCGGTATATACGAGGATTGAATGCGAGTAGTAGGATTACCAAGAGCAGAAGGATAAGGATGTCAGAATGTGTGTCACGGTGTTACTAATTTTAGTTAGCATCAGTGTTAAAGCTTGGATTCCAGGTATGGTCTCTCTCAGGGAACTTTTCTTTAAATCATTAATTATATTTTAATTGAAATGAGTGATTTGTGTGGCATTAGTTGATATAACTCTTGAATGTTAATAATTTTCTTAAAAGCATGTGTAATCGTTGGCTTACATGATTGATGTTATTGCTTTCCATAAAAAGCAAGTTGTTTAATATTATATTACGAGTATTGATGTTTGTTGCGTACATAATACATTGTTAGGATAGTGAGAATGATGATTGTGGAGAGGTGTGAATGAGATTGATAGAATAGATACATGTGTAGTTGAGTTTCCTCATGGGTTGTCCTCGGGATCTATGATTAGCCCTCACATGCACAAATGCAGAGAAAGTATGCCCCTTCAATGTCGGACTTCGATAAACGATCTTATCGGGTTGCGGATCAGGAGACCATGAGTATAACAAGATGACTAACAAAAGAGGTATATGTGGTGAGATATTACTGATTGTTGGATCGTATATTCGAGATATCTGAGTCACCCCCGGTTGGTAAAATACATGGTATGGGACGTGTAGGCTCACATGTCTTTGATGTATGGAATGATTAGTCAGTAATTGAGAAAGACATTCATTAGCATATATGCACCGATTTGTCATTATTTATTTAAAGTATTGTTTGATATGTGATAACTTAATTGTGTAACATAGTTAAAAATAACCGTAAGCTCACCCTTGTAGAATATTGTTCAGGTGCCTAGGTGGACATGTCTTACGAGAAGTTTAATTGTGTCGTTTAGTTGACGTGTACGAGAGTCAGCCAGGTTTACAGAAGATTAGAAGTGAACAAAAGTACTATCTTCTAGGCTCTTCACTCTAGGCTTGTCGTCTACCCTTTTTCTGGCTCGGTACAACATAAGTACTTTTCTGCAAAAAAATGTCAGAGATGGGTGGGTGAGCATAACCACGCGCTCAGTGAGTAGACCAATGTAATATGCCAGGAAAGCCATGTCATTTTACACAAGCTACAAAATATGTATATTGTATACACATCACTTCACGCAATTCATTACATCGTACAATCTGTTCTTATTCTATATCCTTCAATTTAGTGATCCCCACGGGAGCCTAATGACATTCAAGTCCTATACCTCCATGTGTCACATCCTTACTTTGGCTTAACCAATCAAGAAGTTCACATGTTCCATGACTTGTCAAACAATGGATCCAACACATAATTATATATAAACACCGCATATTTCGCAAATTGACATGTTTCACTCGAAAATATAGAGATATTTCATAAATTGATCAAAATCATGTTTTCGACTATTTTGATAGAAAATAAGAATATTTTAAATATATTACACAAATCCACTCACCTCGATAGCATCAAATTCCCACTAAGAACATCGATCGTAAACCGAGCCTCCTAAAATGAGTCATCTAGAAATCACCGTTGGATCTAACCTAAACTTCATGGATTGAAAGAGGACATCGATACGAACCCGTAGTCCTCCATGAAATCGAAATCGAAGTTACGAATCAAAATTTATGATCCGCCGAAGTTTAGTCGTAATTCTAGAGAGAGAAAGAAATGAGGAGAAAGTCTCTCCAGAAATTATGGAGAAAGCTGACGGAAGTACGCCTATTAATAGGCTTGCGCTGCCGACTTGAGAGTCGGTTTTGGTATTGGTCCAACAAGACAAGGACACTTGTCGAAAGAATAGAAAACGCTTAATCCATGTCCAACACGTGTCAAGAACAAGATGATAACTAGCTAAGACTAGGACCACGTGGGGGTGCTGATCTTGGTTAGCAAGAAATGAGGAGGTCAACCAATAAAAACACGCCACATCATCATCTCGAACTAAATCGGCCAAGTTTAACGAAACTTTAAAAAATGGTTAAAAATAGCTTACGAGTCTGAGAAATTCACCTAAAAATACGACGAACTCTACTTTTTATTTCTAAGAAGAAAAATCAATTTTAAGAAATTAAAAAATTCAGGATGTTACATCAAGCTCCTTACTACTGAGGTATATGACATTGTTGCCATTTTTTCCTCCTCATTCTGACTTGTAGGACCTGTTTTGAGCTAAGCTTCATGTGACTGGCAAGTGGAGTAGCAACTGGACTTGCTTTCTCCATGTGGAACCTCTCCAGTACCTTCTCGATGTACTTTTCTTGTGATAACTACAATTTTTTATTCCCTCGATCACGGGTAATCTCCATGTCCAAAATCTGCTTGACTGGTCTCAAATCCTTCATATCAAAGGACTCTGACAAATTTGTTTTTAACTGTTGAATCATAGCAGTATCTTTGTTGACAATCAACATATCATCTACAGAGAGTAGTAAGATGATAAAATGACCTCCAGCAGATTGTTGAATAGACACACACGGATCAGCTGACTATTTCTTGTACCCATGACTCCCCATGAAATAGTCAAACTTCTTGTACCACTGTCTTGGTGCTTACTTCAATCTGTACAAGCTTTTCTTCAACTTGCAAACCATATGCTCCTTTCTATTGACTTCAAAGCCTTCTGGTTGCTCCATTTATATTTCTTCTTCTAAATCACTATGAAGAAATGCAGTCTTCACATCCATTTGCTCCACCTCAAGATCCATGCTCGCAGCCATGCCTAAAATGACTCTAATCGAAGTCATCTTGATAACAGGTGAGAAAATCTCATCAAAATTGATTCCTTCTTTCTTGCTGAATCCTATGACAACTAAACGAGCCTTGTACTTTGTCAACTTCTCATTCTCATCTCGCTTCAGCTTGAACACCCACTTGTTCTTGAGTGCTTTCTGGCCTTTAGGAAGCTTTACCAACTCATAGATGCTGTTCTTCAATAAAAATTCCATCTCAGACTCCATGGCTAGCCTCCATGTGTCATGGTCTTGATGAATCTTTGCTTCCTCATAACTTTCAGGCTCTCCGTCACTAGTTAAAATGATGTAATTTGCATAAGGATCATCTCCATCGTTAGTCACCAAAATATATTGTGATGATGGATACTTAGTGGATGGAATCGGCCTTCTGGTGCTTCTGCGAACTATTTCTTGATTATTCACAGGCTGCTTCCCCTGATCAAGCTCCCCGTCATCTTCGGCTTCAGCATCAACCATTTCTAGTACACCTAACTCTTTCACCTTGTAGCCTAACATTAGATTCATGCTGCAACGGTGAATCATAAATGCATCTATCAATTGCTGCATTTCTCGGTAGTATCTCTTTGTCGAAATCTGCAATTGATTGGTTTTCATGAAAAACCACATCTCTGCTTCTTATGAATTTCTTTGTCTTTGGATCCCACAACCGGTAGCCAAACTCTTCATCACCATAGCCAATAAATATGCATGGCAACGCCTTGTCATCCAGCTTTGATCTCTGCTCCTTGGATACATGTGCGAATGCTTTACATCCAAATACTCTCAGATGCAAGTACGATGCATCTTTGTCGGTCCAAACTCTATTTGGAGTCTCAAATTCCAAAGATACTCACGGTGCTCTGTTGATGAGGTAACACGCTGTTTTCAAAACTTCTCCCCAAAATTCTTTTGACAATTTGGTCATTTTCAACATGCATCTGACTTTCTCCATAATGGTACGGTTCATCCACTCTGCTACGCCATTATGTTGGGGTGTTCTAGGAACCGTCTTCTCTTATCTGATGTCATACTTCACACAATAATCTCTGAATTCATGCGATGTGTACTCTTTATCATTGTCACTGCAAAGGCACTTCAATTTTCTTCCAGTATCCCTTTCTACCATGGTGTGAAAAATTGTAAATGTCTGGAACACCTGGTCTTTGAATTTCAACAAATAAACTCAAACCTTTCATGAAAGATCATCAATATAAGTAATAAAATACTTAGGCATACTCAATGATTCGACTTCCATCGGACCACACACATCCGAATAAAATGTAGCGGAAATAAAATGATAAAGAAAACCGAGAATTAATGTGGTTCGGTAAAGTGCGTACGTTCACGGGGCAACAACAACAAAGAACCTCCATTATACGAATAAAGGTTATAGCGAGAGAAACATTACTTCAAGACTCACACTTGAACTCTCACACTCTGTTTTTGCTACACACACAAACTCTCTACTTAGGAGTTTTTTTTTTATCTCACTCTTGATGATCACACAAGATGAGCTCCGGTTCTTCTATGTTTTGCACCATTGCAAATGCCTCTATATATAGGCAAATATATGCATGCATTCTTCATCCACGTCCATCACTTGGAAGAGAATTCCACAAGTGTTCCTTGTTTCATGCTCAATCTTTCCATGCCACATTAATGCATGCTCTTCCATTTCAATCTTTGCAGCCAGCCACCACACCTATGTACATAGGTTGCTCTCTTGCATTTCAACAAATGCATGCTGCACCAACTATGCTAGCTATAGAATAGCAACTTGCCTCATTGTAGATTGATGAGCATGGGGCAATTGACTTCTCCTCTAAATAAGAGGGATGTTTTTACCCATCAGTACTCTGGGTCTTTATGTGTCGAAAACACAGTTCATTTCATGAGTATGTAAATGTTTAAACTTAGCTAGAGAAACAACACACACATTTATGAATCAATACGTATTGTACATTTACAAACCTTAATTCCTTTTGGAATCAGATATCCTTCATAAACAAAGTCGGACATTGCCTCTCTAAAAGTTCCAGGATTTGGCAGCTCCAATCTCAACAATTCACATACAATGTTCTATGTATATTTCATTTTAGTAAACTACATATTAGTTACTAATCAAATTTCAACTTGCAAATACATCCTTACACAATATCTTACACATTTAAGGACAAATATTAACAAGTTAGGACAAATCAATGTCATTATGTCATCTGTCATTACCTATTTTACCCAAATACCCTTCTTCGCCATTCATAAAAATAACCGAAAAAATTAGAAATCTCAGTTCCCAAACCTAACTTGATTGACCGTCTCTCTCGTTTTCTCTCTTCTCTGTGATAAAAAGTGTCGCCGGAGACATTCGTCGGAGGAATTTCGTTGTTTTGCTCACCGAAAAGCTCAGCAAAGAGTCTGATCAGGTGTCGATCAGTTGTGGAATATAATTGTTTTGTTTGATCATCTCTCTTCGTCACCATCAGTTCTCTTCTGGTTCGTAGAAGCGATATATTCTTCTCCGAAATAATCAAATTTTCAGGTTAGATTCTAGCTTAATCATGTCATTTTATGCTTTAATTTCATGTTTGATCGCAATTTGATGCTTGTGTTTTGTTTTGATCATCTAGTTTATTTGATCTCTTGTGGAATTCGTCTTTTTATTGTTTAATTTTGGTTCGTTTTGAATTTTGAACTACTTTTTAGTTGAAAATCATAATCATAGCATAATAGTAGCAGATTTCTGATTTTAGGTTAGAACAGTAGCATAGTAGCAGAGGAAGTATTAGTAGTTTGTTTTTGTAGTTTTTGACTATAAAGAACTAGTGGCATAGTAACATAGTAGTAACATAGAACTAATAGCATAGTAGCATACTGAGTAGCATACTGAAAAGAACTAATTTAGGTTGAATTCATAATACACTGTATCTTGTGCTTATATATGTATTAACACATTAGCATAACAGATATGTATTAATAGATTTTGGTTTGTGGATAAATTGTAGCATAACAGATAAACACAGTAGCATATATGTTTATTAACACAGTAGCAAATACACAGTATCATATACAGTATAAACACAGTAGCAGATATGTTATGTATTAACACAGTAATAGATACAGTATAAACACAATAGCAGATATGTTTATTAACAATTTCATAACAAATATGTTTCATAACAGATAAATTGTAGCATAACAATAGCAGGTTTTGGTTTTTTGCACTTATGTTATGTATTAACACAGTAGCATATACAATATATTGGTAGCTTTATTAACAGATGTTTTTGAAGTGTGCACAAAGGATAGCAATGACGTGGTGAACTTGGCTGAGATGAAGTGTTCTTATGGTTGGTGGCAGTTTCGGTGCTTCCCTTGTTCTCATGCAGTTTGATGTATCCATTATATACTATGTTTTTATACCTTTAAACCTTGGATTTGTATTATACTTTCAAGTAATTTAGTTCAATTTTACTTAGTTTGTCGTTTTTCAGGTTCAAAGAGCAAAGAGAAGCAATTGGAGCAAGAAGGATTGAATGAGGCGTAGCAATCCCAGGATTCTGGCAGTCAGCCTCTACAGATCAGCAGACTTTTCCAAATCACTGAGAGCAACTCAGATCAAATTAGACAACAAGCCACATATGCAGAGAAAGCCTTGAGTGTCTATTTTCTATAGAATTTGGCAGTTTGTGATTTCGATATTTGTGGAGGGAGATATAGCAGTTTGAATGAAGGCAGCTCAAGATGGACTGGAATGTGCAAAGTCTTTCATCAATCTCATGTTGTGAAGCTTGAACGTGCACATAAATTTCAAAGGAGATTTTGGAAGCATCATAGACGTAATTAAGGCCCAAATCCATGTTTTGGGAATGTTGGAGTGCCACATCATCATCCAAGTCTAAGAAGAACAAGGAAGCCTAATCAAATTGGGAATTGAGCCTTATAAATAGAGACAGCCATGACAATCAAGAGAGGACTTCCAGGACGTGACAAACTGGGAGACAGCCATCATCACCAATCTTCATCCCTTTTCCCGTTTAGTCTTTTGTTTATGTTTTTTATAGTTATCATTGTGTTTGTTATGACTCTTAGTAGCTAAATCTTTTGTTAGGGTCATAACGGATCCTTAGCATGACTATTTGATGTTTTTAGTTGGATGATTACTTATTTATTAGATTGGTGTTGAGTTTTTAATCTCTATAAGAATTGTTGCTTATTTCAAAATACCAGAGACTCGCGACCTTTAGGGTTTTGTTTTAAGCTATTTGATGCAAGAGTAGGTAGATGCCCATGCTGAATCTTGAATGCTTCTTGTGATTAGAAACCATAGATTGATAAGAACAGATGCCATGTTTTATTGGTTTGTGTGAGTCCTTTTGTTCTCATCGAACTTCATTGACCCTTAGAGAGTAGATGTCATACTATACTCTGCCATAAGGTAGTATTCATGCTTTAGAGAACTTATGCGTATAAGTACTCTGCCATAAGGCTTATATGACGGATTCTTCAACACCGGTTTAGTAATTAGTAATCGGAAGACTAGGAACTCGAATAGGATTGTGATGGTGAAGTTGGAAGCCCTAGCATTCATCCCTCATTGTTTTATAACTTTTCAAAACATCTTTCTCAACTATCTTGTGTGAAATTCTCAATTTGCTTGTTTTATTCTTTTCTTATTGTTTACAAAAATCACAAAAATATTTTCTTGTTTTCTTGTTAGTTAGTAGCGTAATTTGGTCATTAGTTAGAGTTGAAAGTTAGTTCTCTATCCCTAGTTGGAACGACCTCGTATTTGCATATAAGCTATATTACAAACGATTCGTGCACTTGCGAAGTTATTAAAATTTGACAACACAGTTCAAGTGATGCAGAAGGCAAATCGCCTACCTTACCATTACATTGAAGATTACTGGAGGACTTCATTTTATAGAAGTGCACATGACCAAGCTATTATTCCAGTCCCGGATCGTGATAAGCCTAATCCTAGCAGTTTTGGTGATTCTACTTTGCAGCCTCCCATTACTTAAAAACCTCTCGGAAGACCAAAGAGAAAGAGGATCAAGTCTTTTGGTGAAGAGGATAGACCAATGAAATGCCAACGCTGACATTAACTTGGCCACCACAACAGCAGGTCATGCACTGCAACTATATGAGCAGTGGCATATGTAGCCAGTGTCAGCACAACTAGTTCAAATAGTAATATTAGCAAATGTGATTCTATTGATTCATTTTCTTTGAGCTCTTTTGAGAAGTTTGTGTCATGAGGAACTGAGTATGTTAGGAAAAAATTGGTCATTGATCAATGTTTTTAAGCAGTAGCACATTTTGACAGTATCAAATTTGACTTTAGTAGATGTGATTGTTTTTTTGTAGCAAATTACAGATTTTACAAGAAAATGTTTGAATTTTGGCTACTTGATATTTTGTGCTAGCAGCTATATAGTACTTCTACCTTTTTTATTCTTTTTCTTTTGAGGTCAGTAGTAGGGTCTTCGCAGTGCAGCGGCACGCTGCTTTACTCATGTACTATATTTTTCATGAATTTAGTTTTATTTTGCCTCTTCTTTTTTGTGTCAAATCCCCTTGCTTTATCATAGAAAGAGGCCATGCACAGTTAGTGAGTCTTTGGCTTTCCTGAGAATGACTACCAATTACCAATTTAGCAAAATAGTTTTTTGGCTTTCTTTTTGTAATGCATATTGACTCTAAAACCTATTAGGAAAACATCTAGCAACCAAACACAACATTAATGGCTGTCTCATTTACACAAAACATTCAATTATGATATACCAATAGCTATATGACGCAAGCCAACTTGTACAAACTCCCAACTTAATAGCATAGTAGCATACTGAAAAGAACTAGTTTGTTGAATTCATAATAAACTGTAGCAGAGCAGTAGCATGTTTTTACAGTTCATCGAAACATGGTTATGAAACAATGCTTAAACAGAAACCTAGACCGTTATCTATCCTAATGCAGTAGCAGCATTTTCATTTTCCATTCCTTTGTTTTTTTGAGAGTCTCTGCACCTCGTAATCTTCTATTTTCTTCACTTTTCGGTCCCTCCTTCCTTTGATCCTCTTGACTATTGAATGTGTCCTTTGGGGAAGTAGCAGGTTGAGCTTTATTTTTAGACAGTAGTATTTTGCACCTACAGACAGTAGCATATTCATATTCTCATTTTCTCAAATTCAAAACACACAAATATTCCAAGTAAATGCTGTAGCAACTACAAATTAAATCAACAGACCGCACATTCATACATAATTACCTTGATGTCTTTGTCCATATCTTGTTACAAAAGCTGCTACTGAATTAAAAGTCTTGTAAAATCTGAAATTCACACCATTAGAACCTGCTTCCCCACCTTCAACACAATTACATTCATAAAAGGCTGCTACTGACCCCAAAAATTAACATGAAATTGCTCTGACTGATTCAGTGACATAACGTAAAGAAATCAAACAGTTATTACTCGTTTTAGCTTAGTGATACTGAAGTTTCATGAAATCGAGTTCAAATTCCACAAAAAAGAAAGATCAAGACGAACTGTACTGCTACTTCCAAAAAAAGAAAGATGCTATTGATTTTCTCCCAATCAAAGCAAAATCATAGGAATCGTGTTCGATATCGAAGGAAACAAGGTTACTGCTACTAGTTTTCTCCCAAAAACGAAACAAAAAAACCTAAAATTTTGTTCGATAGCTTTAGAAATTGAACCTAAACAGTTGCAGAGAGAGAAAGAAGAGCAGTAACGTTACTTAACAGAGGAATTGCAGAGAGAGAGGTTGAAGAAGATGAAGGCGAGAAAACCGTAGGCTCGGTGAGAGGAGACGGAAGGAGACGTTGTGTTTGCTACTGAACCAAAATTGGGGATTTCATATCCCTTTATGCGTAGTGGCATCTATGTAATTAAAAGAAACGTTACTATTTTTTGGTCATTTGCAAACGCGTTTGTGGATTAGGCCTGGTGCCATGGACTATGGGCCCGAGGCTCATGTAGTAATCTATTAGAAAATTATTGAAAGTGAGGTTTTTTGTTATTCTAAATTTGGTCATCATGTGATACTATGTAATTTTCTCATTTCATTTTCTATATGTCACCCCAGTTGAGCAACTCTCCTTCTGCTTTTGAACTTGCTATCTCTATTTGCTCTGACCAAAGAGATTAATTTCAATGTTTTAGTATCACTGAAATTAAGTAGTTAATAGATTAACCAAGTATGAGAGTGGTCGCTTGCTTGCTTGTGGATATATAGATGATTATGCATGCTTAATTAGATATATGTAGGTACCTTTCAGGACGGCATCATAAACTGTAGGAAGCTCAGATAAATACATGACAATAGAACACAAGGTGATGAACACAGTCATAAGCAGCAATGAGTAGACCATTTAACTTGTCCGCGATGTCGGCAATGTCGGTTTCCTTCATCTGTTGGCCGTTGCTATATGTGTCCATCAGCAACTTAGACATCAGATCTTGATCATTATTATTCTCATCATTTAGATCTGCTGCAGTAGCCGTCTGTCGAAACCAATCTAGATCGATTCTCCTCTGTTGAACCATTTCTTCAAGGTCCTTTCGGACTTGCTTGGATGCTTTGATGGCTCGTTGAATACTGTGCCAGGGAGATTTATCGGCAACAAAATGAAGCCTGCTGCGATATGCTGAATCGGTTCCTCTAGTCCTCTAGTTTGGCAATCATTGATGGATCCTCCATGTTTAAGAAGATTTTACACACCAATGCGAAGAGGTGCATCTTTGTTAGGGCTAGAACTTGGACTTGTTTTTAATCCGACCAAAACACGTCCAGATGCCGTTTAGTGAAGGCATCCATGAATCCATGATCCCTACGTACTTTTGGCGACAGTTGGGGCTGAAAAATGGAGACAGAACTTTGTGAAGTCGAATGGACTCCTCGTGGGATTCTGGTCTGTCGAAGCAGTCAAAGATGGTGTAGATGTTTTCAGACCACTATGAGTGGATGAGTCTGTTTTTGTTTTTAAACAAGAACTTGTGTCCGGTGGCAGTACACAACACCGCCACTGATTCACATAGCAACCTCAAACAGAACACAAAAAGTTGAGAATTTTCTAATATATTGAACAAACCCCAAGTCGGGTATATATACAAGCACAGTTCTAACCTTAGAATGAAACTAATTACACCGAAAGATTTACATAATCCTAGTTGATTACAGAATATACATCTTCCCAATATACTAGGATTGAGACTCACATTAACACTCCTCCTCAAGTTGGCACATACAAATCTTGAATGCCCAACTTGTCAAGTGAGTCACTGAACACCCTGGACGACACAACTTTGTTAAGGATGTCAGCTAGCTGCTCCTCCGAACTGAAGGAACAAATGAGAATGAGATTATGCGAGCATCTAGCTTTTCCTTAATGAAGTGCCTATCAATCCCTACATGTTTTGTCTGATTATGGTGAACATGATTATGTGCAATTTCAACCGTAGGAGTATTGTCACAGTAAATAGGCATTGACCATTCCTGCTTGAAACTCAAATTCTTTAACAAACTTCTCAACCATAACAACTCACATACTCCTTGAGTCATACCTCTGTACTCAACTTCTGCACTAGAACGGGCCACAACATTCTGTTTTTTGCTTCTTCAAGTGACTAAGTTTCCACAAATAAATGTAAAATAGCCAAGTAGAATGTCTGTCAGTGATGTTCCTTGCCCAGTCCGCATCATTGTAACCACTAGTCCTCAAATGTCCATGCTTACGAAACACCAGGCCTTTTTCAGGAGCAAAATTTAAGTATATCAAAATTCTCATCACAGCATTCATGTGATCTTCACTATGATTGTGCATATACTGACTCACCACACTAACCGCATAAGCAAGGTCAGGTCTAGTATGCGACAAGTAAATTAATCATCCAACTAACCTTTGATATCGAGATTTGTCAGTCAGAACTTGATCAAGATACTCTGCAATCCGAAGGTTCTGTTCTATCGGTATATCAACTGGTTGACAATCAAGCATACCAGTCTCTACTAGCAAATCCAGAACATATTTTCTTTGACTCAGCATGACACAGTCCTTGTTCCTGGCTACCTTAATTCCCAAGAAATACTTTAATTTCCCAATGTCCTTCATCTCGAATTCAGAAGACAACTGATCTTTCAATCTTCTAATTTCACCAGTGTCATCACATGTCACTACCATGTCATCTACATAAATGATCAATGCAGTAAGCTTACCCTGTCGATGTTTCAGAAACAAAGTATGATCTGAGTTACTTTGCCTATACGCAATCTTCTTCATGAAAGACATGAACCTTCCAAACCAAGCTCTTGGAGATTGCTTCAATCTGTACAAAGACTTTTTCAATCTGCACACCACCTTCTCTCCCGTAGAAGTATTATATCCTAGAGGAAGATCTATGTAAATTTCTTCATTCAAATTTCCATGAAGAAATGCATTTTTCACATCAAACTGCTGCAGGGGCCAATCCAAAATAGCTGCCAAAGACATGAGGACTCGAATGGTATTGATTTTTGCCACAGGTGCGAACGTCTCATCATAATCCACCCCATATTTTTGAGTGTATCATTTTGCAACCAACCTTGCCTTATATCTGTCAACTGAGTCTTCTACATTATGTTTCACAGTATAAACCCATATACAACCAACTGTCTTCTTTCCAGGTGGTAATGACACTAAATCCCAAGTACCATTCTTCTTGAGAGCATCCATCTCAACCTCCGTTACTTTGGCCCACTTGTCCTCCTTGATTGCATCCTGCACTTTACTAGGAAGAGACACAACAAATAATTGATTCACGAAGGCTACATAAGGTTTAGACAATCTATGAGTTGACACATAGTTGGCTACATGATACTTGGCTTTAGCTAATAAGAGAGGCTCATATTTTTTAGGAGGTTGGCCACGAGTTGACTTAGCAACGAGGTTATTGTCAACAATTACACAATCTTCTAGTTCTCCAAATTGATCTTCATAAAAAGCATGCTTCTCTTCCTCACTCGGAGATACCGTAGGAGAAAAATAGCAAAGGTCTTCACTAAATGTGACATCCATGGTAACATAGAATCGTTGAGACGGAGGATGGTAACACTTATATCCTTTCTGACGGGATCCGTATCCAATAAACACACACTTAAGGAAACGAGCCTCCAACTTAGATCTCTAATTTTTGTAAAGATGAACATAGGCCACACAACTAAAGACACGAGTAAGAAGTTTGTTGAGAGATGAAATAGTAACATTTTCAGACAATACCTCAAAAGGAACCCGATTCTGAAGAACTGCATATGGTAGACGATTGATAAGGTGAGAGGCACACAACACAACTTCACCCCAAAGATATTTGGGTAGATTGGTACTGAGTAAGAGGGCTTTTCCAATATCCAAGAGGTGTCGATTTTTCCTTTAGATACCCCATTCTGTTCAGGTGTCTAATGGACAAGTAGTCTGATGAACAATTCCATGTTGCTGAAAATAGTCTCGGAAAGAGTGGTTAACAAACTCTCCTCCATTGTCAGATCGAAATATTTTCACACAAGCATCATACTGGGTTCAGATGAGACTATGAAAAGCGGTGAAAGCCGAAAATACAACATCCCTCTTTTTCAATAACACAACCCAAGTTAGTCTTGTAAAGTCATCAATAAACAAAATAAAGTACTTCATTCCTGTCAATGTCAAATTCTTCAAAGGCCCCCATACATCAGAATGAATTAACTCGAATGGTGCAGAACTAGAAGAAAAACTTGGAGAATAACTGGACTTATGACTCTTAGCAAAAACACAAGTTTCACAATGAAGACTAGACTCTTTTATTCCCAAAAAAACAAAGATAGCATTGACTTCTTCATGACTCCAAAAGATGGATTGCCCATTCGGCGATGCCATAGCCAAATTTCTTTTACTTGATCAGAACTCAATGTTAGGGTAACAGTTGATGTCGGTGCTCTTGCTTCCCCATTGTACATGCAATCCAAGTGAAACAGTCTACCCCGCAGATCCCCCTTGCCTATTATCGCCTGAGATGACAGATCCTGGAAGATAACATACATAGAAAAAGGTTACAGAGCATTTATTTTGTGAATTCAATTCAAAAACAGACAATAAATGATGTGATAGAACGGGAACATAAAGGACTTTGTTTAACACAATTGTTGGAGTAACTTGAATTGACCCTATACCTAGGACCGGGAAGAACACCACAATTGCATTAGACACTTCAGGTATAGGAGATGGGCACAAACTCGAAAAAAATGACTTATCAAATGTCATATGATCAGACGTACCAGAATCAATTATCCATGTATCACTACCAGTAAAGTCAAAAAAAAATTAATGCAATACCAATTTTACCTCTTTTCTCCTGAGAACACATACCTGTGGTGAGGTCTTGTCCTCCTACTCCATAGAAATCAGGTTCTTGGACCAACTGAATGTCAGCCTTGCCACCGCGGCTTTTATCATATGTAGCTCCTTGATTTGTTTACTTAGGACACGAGTTCTTGTAGTGTCCAAACTCCTTACAATAGAAGCACTGCACCTTCACAAGATCTGGTCCACGAGCAGGCTGGATTTGAAGTTCACTGTCTTGGTTCTTTGGTTTCCAATCTTGTTGAGGTTTAGATCGGACAGTGAGGATGGATACCTCGGTATGCAACTCCTTTGCACTAGACTGATTGGATTCATCTTTGTGTACATAAGCATAAGCTTGTTCCAAACTTGGTGGTGTGGCTTGTCGAAGCAGTTCTTCCATAGCAGTAGCAAATTTTGAATCCAATCAATTCAAGAAGATGTGGACTCACATCTTGTCTTGGGACTTGTTGTGTGTACCAATATCCAGATCACACACCACAAGATTGGGGTCCTTTTCATCTTGCCAGATAGCCTTCAAGCCGCATAAAATTCTGCAAGAGGCTTACCAGCTTGAGTGGTTACGAAAGCTTGACAAGTCAACTCATGAACTCTTGCAAAATCACTCTCATCATAGTACGTGGTTGCGACTGCATCCCAGATTGCCTTTGGCGTCGTATAGCTTAAAAACAACGGCATGATTGGTTTGGTCATGGATTTGAGAAGAAGCACCATCGTATTAGAATTTGCAGCATCCCACATAGCTTGTGCCTTGCCAACTTCTTCAGGTCGTTGGAGAGTACTAGCGACATATTCCCATTTGCCAACACCGCCAAGATGTATCTTCATAAGTCGTTGCCATACTGGTTAGTTTGTGCTATCTAATTTCACGCCAAAGCCTGAGCTCTCGTTTTGAAGAGCCATCAATTGTTCACGGGAAACTTCAGGTTGATCACCAAAGATTGCAAGATCCATTGCAAAGAGGATTTGATGACGGAGGAACAGAACAAGTACGACAGAATTTGACGAAATCGAAAGATTTCTTCGACACGTCGAACAGATTAAATTGGGACAGATTTAGAACAAATTTACAGCAGAAAACAACATGATCAAATCACCAAGGTTGTCAAGATCGACTTAGGCTCTGATGCCAAGTAAAACAGAACATAAAAAATTGAGAATTTTCTAATATATTGAACAAACCCTAAATCGGGTATATGTACAAGCACAGTTCTATCACTAGAAGAAAACTAATTACATTAATAGAAAACTAATTACATTAAAAAATTTACATAATCCTAGTTGATTACAAAATATACATTTTCACTTTGTGTGAAAATGACGAGTATTTGATCCTCCTATCTCTGATGAACTTCGATTCTCCACAAGGCCTTCACCGATGATGGGCCAACCTGCTGAGAGCTTCCTGGTGGGAGCTGGAGCTGATGGCGAGTTTTTTTGTGCCGAGACTAGACCTAAAGTCATATATACCTTTTAACAAATGGCACACCAACCATTACCAACTGAACTCATTGGATCCATGTGCATGGAAATTCTGGCTATGTTTGTTCATATTCTCGAAATTGATAAGCTCAATCACAAAAAAGAATGCATGAAAGAATAATAACATATATGGTTTGATCTCTATACATGCATAGAGAACTCCTACTTACCCATGTCTCTCAAATTTACTATATACTAAAACTTGGTCGACTGTTTATAAGCTTATGAACAGTGTTTCTATGAGTGGTGCGGGCTGTTCGCGGGCACTGTTTACAGGCTTATGAACAGTGGTTGGCGGATCACTGTTCATAAGCTTATGAACAGTGGTTTTGTGAGTGGTGCGGGCTGTTCGCGGGCACTATTTACAGGCTTTTAAACAGTGGTTCGCATGGTACTGTTCCTAAGCTTATGAACAGTGTTTTGTGTGTTGAAAGCTACTGTTCATAAGCTTATGAACAATGTTTTGTGTGTTGTAAGTGACTGTTCACAAACAAGTAATCTCGCCAGAGAACAGTGATTTGTAAACAGTGGAATCCGCTCATAAACAACAATCAAAATAACTGTTCATAAGCTTATAAACAGTGATTTGTGAACAGAATCTAGATAGATTGAGAGAGAGTTCACCCAAAAAAATGATCTTCCAGCGGATTCCGCGCCCTTCTCTGGGGCGGAGAAATAGAAAAATCTAGAGAGAGTGATAAAGAGTTTGTCCAAAAAAAAAATATCTCGCTCAAAAGATATAAAAATCTAGATAGATTGAGAGAGAGTTCGTCCAAAAAAAAATTAAGAGACAATGATATCCAAGCGGAGGCCGAGCCATTCTCTGGGGCGGATAAATAGAAAAATCTAGAGAGACTGAGAAAGAGTTCGTAAAAAAAAAAAACATAAAATAAGAAACAGTGCGCGCATACATTTGCAGAAATAGAGAGAGGAGAGAGTTCATCCAAAATAAATAAATAAATAAAGTATTGATCTCGCCAAAGAGATAGAAAAATGTAGAGAGATTGAGAGAAATTTAGTCAAAAAAAAAATAATGATCTCGCAGCGGACTCCGCACACTTCGCTTGGGCGAAGAAATAGAAACATATAGAGACTGAGAGAGTTCGCGCAAAAAAATAATAATCTCTCTAGATTTTTATATCGCGAACCGAGAAGAGAGGAAGCGTGGCGAGCCGAGGAAAGGATAGGCGAGGCGAGGCGAACCGAGAAGAGAGGAGGCGAGGCGAGCGAGGAAAGTATAAGCGAGGTGAGGAAAGGATAGGCGAGGCGAGGAATGGTGAGGCGAGGAAAGTAAAGGCGAGGCGAGGAATGGCGAGGTGAGGAAAAGATAGGATAGGCGAGGCGAGGAAAAGATATGATAGGCGAGGCGAGGAATGGCGAGGGAGCCGAGGAAAGGATAGGCGAGGCGAGGAATGGCGAAGCGAACCGAGGAAAGGATAGGCGAGGCGGAAATAGATTAAGCGAGGTGAGGAAAGGATAGGCGAGGCGAGAAGAGATTAGGCGAGGCGAGGCGAACCGGGAAGAGAGGAAGCGAGGTGAGAAAAGGATAGGCGAGGAGATGCGAGGATAGTCGAGGTGAACCGAGAAGAGAGGAAGCGAGGCGAACCAAGAAGAGAGGAAGCGAGGCGAGGAAAGGAGATGATAGGCGAGAAGAGAGGAAGCGAGGCTGTTGTAACGAATGTAAGAAAGAATACAGATTTACGTGGTTCACGTACTAACGATGTGTTAGCTACGTCCACGGGCAGAAGGAGAACAATTTTATTATCTTGAGAAAAACACTGAACACCCAAATACAGCGAGATCCCCGAATAGCTGGTACCCCCGGATGGCTAGTTCAAGGCATATATTAACAGAGGCGAGGCGAGAAGAGAGGAAGCGAGGCGAGCCGAGGATAGGATTGGCGAGGCGAGCCGAGGAGAGGATAGGCGAGAAGAGAGGAAGCGAGACGAGGTGAGCCAAGGAAAGGCGAGGCGAGGAAATGAGAGGATAGGCGAGAAGAGAGGAAGCGAGGCGAGCCGAGGAAAGTATAGGCGAGACGAGGAATGGCGAGGCGAGGTGAGGAATGGCGAGGCGAGCCGAGGAAAGGATAGGCGAGGAATGGCGAGAAGAGGCGACGGTATCTAAACACCGCGCCAAGGCGCGGGTATCTTTCTAGTTTAAAACAAATTAGAGAAACAAATTGTTCTTCGTGATCGAATCAAAGTGACGACAATACTACATTTCAAAACAAATAGTAAAGACAATAATATACACAACAAATCACACACATATATAACAACATATATATGGCTGGTGCAGCAAGTATACAGTTCGATCAGCCGCTATCTTTATTTGTCATATATCTTCATGCATCACTTAGGCAAAGGTCAGAATCCTCAGTTTACATCAACAGATCGTTAACCCATCCAAGATCAGGGTCGGGGCTACTACAATCTCCTCCATTAATGTCAGTGGCCTTGTTCTGCTCATCGAAGACCAAGCTTTTCCTTGAACCATTTCCAGAACTACAACGGCGACTGAAAAAATTAGTTCCAGCTGATAAAGGGCTTGGAATAGAATTAGGTGAAAGAATGAACTGTTGCTGTTGATCTTCAGCAAAAGCATTGTATGAAGAGACGTCAACCCACGGGGTATTCCTGTAACTTGCTGCAGCAGAACTGATTGGTGATGAAACAGGTGAAGAAGTAGCTGCTTCCATGTTGTTGAATTTCATGGCCTCCAAAGAGGTCATCAGCTCCGAAAGAACATCTTTGTAGCTCAGCATCCCAGCTGAACCAGCATGCATCTGATCGAGCCCGCTAGACAAGTGACACTTGGATTCCTCACCGTATGGAGACATCGGCGATAACGGCGACATACCGAGCAGAGTGGAAGTCGGGGAAGAAGTCACAGAACGGCAGAACGAACAACAGTGAGTCGAACTCGGCGAGTTGGCCGAGTTATTCAGGTACTTGCTACTCTTCTTGCAACAACCGGAGCCGGGAGAGATGACTACTTCATCAGGTGAAGAGCTCCGTGAGTGATTCACAGGCAAGATGCGGAGCTGACGTGGTGTGTGAGCAAAGAAACAAACCTTCCTTTTACAGTGCTTGCCGTCTTTGCATGCCTCGGTTCTGTACCTTGCCGGATGCAGCCAGCACTCGAAAACACCGTGCGCAAACTCACAGCTGTCGCCGCGGCTACACCCGCCGCGGCGGTAGTCGGCGCATACTGTGCCGGAGTAGTGATAGCGGCGGGGATCACGGCGCCTGGCCTTTTCGCCGGGATGGGCGAAAGGGCAGTCGGTCCAGTCGTGGCTGCGGCTGCGGGTGCAGCGGCGGACCTTGAACTCGAACATGCGGAAGTGGTCGGAAGAGTAGGGGTAGTCGTCGTCATCGTCGTCAGTGTTGTAGGGGAGGAACTTGCGGAGGAGGGCCTCGTCGGAAGCAGAGAAGCGTGGAGAGTCGTACATGTCGGGGGAGGAGGATAAGTCTCGGTGGGGGGCGGAGCGGCGGGTGAGGAGCTTTCTCGGTGGAATGTCAACTTCCCTGAGGAGTTGGTGGGTTTTCTTGGATGAAAGGAGGTGGTGGGAAGTGTGAAACTTGTGCTGCTCGGCGCACACACTGCTCATGTTGAATGAGGTTGGAGATGAGTGAAACAATGAAAGAGTGAGATTAATGAAGGGTGATACAAATGAAAGAGGGAACGAGGTGGTGGGTTATATAGGTGGTTGAGAGAGAGAGAGAGAGAGGGCAGAAGAATGGTGACAAGGATGAGGAAGAAGGCATGGGCACAGAGACGCGTGGCAGCATAAGATTAGGGATCAGCATGCAAAGGGGTTATGTGGCGGCTTCATAGTTCATGGCTTTGGCTATGTGTTTCTTTGTCACAGGTGTTTTGGACTAATGCTATTTGCTGTACAGCTTGTACTTGGAGATAAGCCAAGGCTATCAAAGGATAAAACTGCATATATGGATTGGTTGGATTCTGTTCAGTTGTAAAGCTAACCAACGAAACCGAGTTCCCCAAAATCATGTTAAACTCGTACAGATGTAATCATTTACCCGCTGGTAGAATCTAGAGTGATATAATTGGTATAATATGTCAAAATGACGAAGCACTCCATTGATACTTCATTATACACAGAAATGTTTTCCTAATGATTTGGAGATTAGAAACTAGATACAATTAGCACTAGCAACTCTGTAACCATCAAGAAACGAAATAGCAGGCATTGCAACACCGAAGCTGAACATCTTATACGATAAGTTCATCTTCAAGATAGTTGTATTCAAAGGTAAACTCGGTTTTGATCCTTTGACACCTGTACACACAACATACGTACAACATAGTTAGATCATTATATCGTGTAGAAATTTGTATCTTGCGGGAGACTGGGATAAGAATACCAAAAGCTGCAATCTACGCAAATGACCTAGACTCTACACACAAACTCCAAATGTGACTGGCCGCAAAGAAGTTGCTCTTTTTTTCTTTTTTTTTTGGAAATGAGATACTCAAAGATGAATAGAATTGTACCATCCATGTTGTAGATCATCATTGGCAATGTGGAAATCAAAGTACACATATGTCCCCTGTTCATATTCATCAGTAGCCACTTTTGGCTCTTCATGTCGTTGAAACCAAGTGTTGTATTTCCTGTGATATCTCCAAGATTGCTTCTTCAACTCTTTGGCAGCCAAATATTGCTGGTAAGTGTTCTGCAGCCAATAATAGACTTGGTAGTTCATATTGATTACATTGTAGGACTATATGATGCGTTCAATGTCAATGAAGTGATATAATATACCTGCTGATAGTAAAATGCAAAGAACAGGGTGTCAGTAGAATACTGTTCAGAACCCAAACGTTCCCAGAAAGCAGGATTGTTAACTATAGGTGCTTGAACTTGGGGATAGCTAGGAGGAGTTATTGCAGGGTGCCTCTGTAAAAAGCAAGGAGGAGTTATGAATGAAAAACAAGATGAGAGAAAAAGATACCAAACAAAAAGACCACTGGGTGCATACTGGAGTGTAGCTTCTTGCACGTTCAGAGTCTTTGGGTTGTGGAAGTTTGTAAAAAGCAGCCTCAAGCATCTGCAAATTATACAACTGATCGTGCCCTGGCCCAGAATTAGCAATTGATCCCGAGAGGTTATCGCCAATTGTACCAAGATCAGAAACACTTCTTCGGCCAATAACACCAAGGCTAGCAGAAGGTTGACTAGACTGCAAAGGTTGCCCAGGAGACAGATCGATATCTCGTGGTACTTGAGAAGACTCTGTCAAAGAGCCAGAAACTCCAGTCTACAAAGCATTTCAAAACACAAATCAAGCCACATAGATCACATCCATTCATCTGCTAATAAAGCAGCAGCATCTCAAGACACGAAAATGTTTCTCCCAAATCGTGAATAAGCAGCAGCTGAAAAATGACTCAAAAATTCTATGAAAATATGTTAAAATGGTTTTTTCATTCACTGTCTATCTGTCCTTATTCATTCTTCACCAAAAAAGGTGAAGAAGCAGCAGTATGTATGAGTAACTAAATGATTATGAACACAGTAGCATGTGAGTAGTATAGTTGTATGCTTAATTACAATTGTTAGTGTCATTTGGCAAAAACAAAAGCATATAAGAGTGAGAGGAGGCATGGATTAGTGGGTAAACAAATAATAGAGGGAAGTGGAAGAATGTACTACTAAATTGTTTAATACTCACCATTTACTAGTGAAAGATGTCTAGTATATTGAAGGTGCTTGGGAATAAACAGACTTTTACCACAATTTATGAAGCCTATCCTTATAAATACTACATTTTTAGGTGGAGAATCCGTCATGGAATGCATTTTTGAAAAAAAAAAGGAGGCGGACAAGGAGTCCGCTTTAACAACTAGTATCCGTCATGGAATGTATTAACGAATATTAAACACAATTGACAACTTTAGCTTAAACAGAGGAATTTTTCGCCTACATAACCATAGAAATGTTATTTGCGTAAAACACTGATTAAGGAAACTTATTCAGCATACCAGAGAATCTATTGCATATGACACTTTCATATCATCCTCATTCATTAGATTATTTACAATCCCAGAACTAGGAGCGGATTCAGATGTTGAGTCATCAGGAATACTCTGTTGCTGCTGGTCCTCAACTTTTGGATGACCAGCATCTGCATACATAAAGCAAGCAATCATTCAGTCATCGTTCAACAGGGTTCATAAAATATAATAATAATCATTTAGATGTCAACTTAATTCAGGCAAATGCCACACAAAAAGATGTTAATGTTATTAAAAGATGAAAATAGAAAATGCTTACGATCTAACGTCTCAAAAAATTTCTCATTAAATGAGCACAAAGGAAGCTTTAGCAATAATATAAGGATACATATGGTTTGCATTTGAGAATACTATTCTCTTAAGGTGAAAGTTTGGCTCTTATGTTAACAGTTTTTATGGAAATGAGTAAAAGAACTTTAAATAATAAGTGTTGGTTTTATATGTAATGAAACAGATAATATGCACTTATGGCCTCTTGGTTCAACATTATTGGGATAGCCTTTTTACTTGTGCATTTGCACAGATCACAATCACCTAAAAGTATACCGTTTTCATGAATGCATCCACTACCCACTTTTATCTCCATAATTATCTATTTATTTTACTATTTTGTTTTTTAATTTTATTTATTACAATATTAACCCTTGTTTTTGATAACCTTTGATGAACTCATTAAGGGTAAATCTGGCAAAACACATTTTGGTGAATTTCTAGACTGCTGGCTTTATTATGGTAGAGATTTAACCATAACAATATATGTTTTGGGTACTTCAAAAATTTAACCATTTGAAAAGCATTCTGGCTTTATTAATAGCAGATGTTTCAAATTCATGTAACATTATTTTATAATGACTTGGTCTTGTTAGTCTTCCATAGTACTAATTCTTTCTCTTTTACATATATGTCATGTTCCTAATTAAGGGAAACTGAAAAAGACTAATCAAGTGCAACGAAGCAAGCTAGCATATTATATCACAGGAAATCACACAAAAATTTAATTAATTATTATTTGACAGAAATTATGGTCCTCTGGACCTTATTATATTTGATTCAGCAAAGGGATATATGAAAGATACGGGCCAGAAATTTGCTCAAAATATAACATCTCCAAGGACGCAACAATTACCAGCTTCTTTTGGCCCACTAGACATCAATGCCTGTGGATTAGCCTGTGGAGACTGTTGATGGATGGAATTTAGCTGCTGCTGTAAGGTAGTGGATGAAACAGTTCCAAGACCTGGGGCCTGTACCCCAAGTCCCATGCCAGCTTGAGAGGGTACAGATGAGCTCTGAGAATTAAACTGCACATTTGATCAGATGTTATGCAAATTAATATCAACTTTGTATCTATTTCTCAATAACAGCATGCAGAAGGAATTTGGAACACCAAATAAAGCACTAAACGGGATGTTTCCGGAAGAACGAAAGTAAAAAACAGAACATGTCCCCTTAAGCTGAAATAAAGAACCATCAACAAAATTTTGAATGACAGACTCCACCTTGAGTACCCAGAATCAAGTTTAAAGAGGAACGTAGAAACCCTACATCTAAAATAAGTTGCTAGTTTAACAAACTTATAAGATGAATGGTAGAGCCCAAAGAAAGTAAAGAGAACCTGTTGCAAGAGTGGATTTTGCTGCTGTGATGAAAACTGTTTAGAACTTCCACCAGCAAGAGCAGGCATGCTAAGAATGGTACTGTGACCTTGTTGCTGCACTTGCTGGAGCCGCTGCAAGAACTTCTCCCTCTGATCAGGTGCTATTTCAGTTCTTCCACGAAACAATCCCTGAAAAAGAAGACAAGTTCTGATCTATGCAATAACAATTTGAATCATCTGCTGCAGTCAAACAAAATATAGATATAAACGTACAATAGCAATGCACAAACAAACATGTTGATCTCTACAAATGATAGGCATGTAAGGAGCTAATAATCTAGCCTTAGCCAAATGCATCCATTATAATTTTAGCATGCCTGCACACATACCGCTTCATTCTGGTTTGGGAAGGAACTTCCTGGCCTCCATTGCATGCCAGAGACCATAGATGGAGAAAATGCTCGGCCAGGTATAGTTGTAGCCTCACTAGTATTACTAGAATCAACTGGACCACTTCCATCACTGGATTTGGAAGCCTGAGGCAAGATCATCCGGTTACTCAGAGGGGAAACAAGAGGCTGTACCACACCACTACCTCCAAGTCTCTCATCAGCTCCCAAAATATTTCTCTTTGCCACGTCAGTAACAGAGGGGACTGCACCCAGGGCAGTATTACTAGGAACTACATTGCTAGAACTAAGAGGTATACTAGATGGGATCTGGCCAGTGAGGCCACCTTTACCAACGCCTCTCACAGCTCCAGTATCAGAAAGTGATGGTGATGGTCTACGTCCAGGGAAGGTTGCTAATTCTTCTTCCTTCACAGAAGGAGACAAACTTACAGGAGATGAAGAAAGCGCAGCCCCCACATTCTCTGTGATGCCACGAACAGCATTTGAACCAGCAACAGCTGAAACAGCCGTTACACCAGGCAAACTGAGAGAAGAAACATTCAACAAGACAGGCATTGCATGATTCCCAGTTGGTGTTGATGCAACAGAAGCAAGTGCACTGCTTTTTGGAGGTGGAGTTTTAGCAATGTTATCTGGATTACTATTATCCTGGGAAACCATATCCTCAACCGGTTCTTGTACAGGAGTACTCGGCTGGTTACTGGAGGTAACAGTGGCCTGCAAAAAGAAAGCAAATAGTCCTTAGTAAATCAGTGTCAACTGAGACAGCACCTAACAGAAAGGAAGTAGATGACATCAACATTCTATTAAAGAAAAGTACTCTTCTAATCTCTGATAACATGCTAGTTTATAGTTAAGACTTCAGAATTGCACAACACTTGTCCAGAATTGCACTTGGATCACTTAAACCAAGAGTGAATTCATTTGATGATAAAATTTGCTCCAAAAACTGAAAATAGGAAATAACAAAGAGACAACTTTTTCCTGGTCAATATTATCTATCGGAAAACAATGACTAGTGAGTCACCAAAATTATATGCAACTCAATCAACTGTGAATCAGCTTTTTTTTTTTTTTCATATAGGAAACAAAAGTTTCCAATACATTTGAACTCGTTGATAAACAAGACGACTGAGATCCACCAATCATGACCAGACATTAGAGGGTGTAACCAAAAAATAATATCTACTTAAGGATGCGGTTAAAGTTGGATTTCTTAATCCCGGACAGCTTCAACTCCTCAGCGTCCTACTCAAGAGAAAAACATTGACTCAAGATTTTGAGAAAGACATACAGGCATTTGAGATGCTGATGCTACCAATGGAGTCTTCAAGCCAATCATCGGTGCACCCTACCCCCCAAAAGAAAAGAAAATTAAATGGGTTTCTATGTGATCATTAATGCTTAAACCTTAGTATATTAACAAGGAATGACACTCACTACATACCAAGTACAAAGTGGTCAAGTAACTCCCGACAGAAAAAAAAAATTAAGCAAATTTTACAGAAAAGAAAATTAATGAAGCACAAGATTTCATGTTGAATTGCAAAATCCACCAAAAAAAAAACTCTGCTGGCATTGCAGAGTCTTGAGATCAAATGTTAATAGATTTGAAAAATCTCAAATAATCAAATGATAATAGAAATAATATATTTTCCACATGCCAATTTTTAACTGACCTTACATTAATTAACAAACTCCAAACAGAAATTGCATACAAAAGAGACATTACCTTGACAAGACCAGGAGGAACAATAACCAGATCTTCAAGGGACTCCACCTTGTCTAATGGTAAGGTGCTGTAAAGCTCATCAACTTCACTAAACTCATCAAAGTCCTCCTAAATTAACATTGCAGATGAAAAGGTCAAATATATGAGCCAAGATCACTCGCATTCAATACTATATGTTGAAAGATATGCAAGACACAACAGACAATACTATGATAAAGAACAGCATTCTGTATTTATTACTAGACACCATAATATTGCTGAAAACAGAAGAATTTTAAAGGATGACACACCTGATTACGTTCAACATAGTCTTCCAAAAAGTCTTTGACATCATTGACCTGCTCAGGACTCAGTTCATCATTATCCAACAACCTTAAGATCAGTTCCAACTTCATTATATGAGCCTTATGCCGAGTGATAGATGTCTCTAGATGGGTCTGCCAGAGAAAACAAACACTGTCAGAGATGCAGAAAAGGCCTAGATCTGTTAAGTGTGAGTTTTCTTTCTCCTACCAGTCTAGGTGGTCTGCCCTTTCCTTTCTTGACTGATACCCCCTCAATCTCAGCTTCAAAGCTGTCAATCTGAGATTCCAACTCCCCAACCTACATGACACCATGAAGTGCAACAATATTAGCCACCATATGATAACTGAACATTCAAGTACACAACTTAAAAATTTGATTACATCGAATGAGATGCCAGAGACCATGTTTTAATAAGTTAGTAATACACCGTGTATAAAATGTAGGTGGACAACGTCTTAAACATAGACCATGCAAAAAATGTAAGCATGTTGCAAGAACAATTTAAACTACAAATGGAGCAGACACTTCTCACAACATACTGCTTTGTCTAGTCACGGGCCTTCTAAAACACACAAATAGATATAACAAAGAATCGAGGCAAAAGCTGTAGAGTTATATACCACAGTGTTTATCCAATCTCTTGTCTCTGATTTAGCCTTCTCCTTCGGATCCTATCATTAAAAAAAAGATCAACAACATCAACATACGGAACCGCATGCCACAATCGACATGATCAGCCAAAAGAAACCACGAATTGATCAAAATGAGGTAACAAGGCAACAGGAGTACTTACAGTTTTCGGTTGCTGGCCCAATCCCTCTTTCGAAAACGCTTTCGTCTTGGTCTCCTTTTCGCATATCTTAAACCTTTCCATTTCACGCTCAATTTGCTTCCGAGCATCCACCAGAGCCGACTCGTACGACGCACTCACCTGCATCCATCAACACATACAACTAAGAGAAATTGATTAATCAAATATTCATAGAAATATAGTGAAAAAAACAGAGTAGGACCTTCTTATCCTTGATTTCACTGGACTGAATCCAAGTCTTGATTTGGTCCCTGTACCTCTGGAGCTTCTTAATCTCCTTCTTCAAGTCGGCCTCAAACTTCTCCTTCTGGTTCGCATTGTCTGTGTCATAAACCTATCGCATTGGCCACAAAACATCGAATCAGTATGAATTCCAGTTCGAAATTCGTAAAGCAAAGCAAAATAGGGCACAGACCTTGTTCCAGATACTGTCGAAGACATCTACGCCTTCCTGGACCTTCTTCAGAACGCGGTCGATCTCGCCCTGGAGCTTCCGACTCGCCCCCATCCTCTAGTTTCTCCAATTGAATGATCGGATTTGATTGCTACACCGCTAGGGTTAGGGTTTTTGATTTTGCTCGCGCTCAACTCGAAGAAGAAGACGAAGGAGAAGAAAAAGAGTATGGAATTTTTCTTCTTTTTCTTTATTCTCTCTCTCTCTCTTTTATCGCTAATTTTTTTACTTCTTTTAAAACCAAAACGACGCCGTCTTGCACGCAGTGTATTAGTCTCTCACAGTCTCACAGTTGAGACTGAAACGGATAAGACTGAAGAGAGTGAGAGAGAGAGGAGATGAGCGGGTGTTTTCCGGCACCGGCGGTCATCTCCGGTGCGGCAGTCACTCAGATTGTCTGGGGCAGAAGAAAACATCCGGTGTCTCAATTCTCATTCTGCTCCTCAACCTCGTCTTGGTTAGTTTACAATCACAGTAAGCATCATGATCGGAGAAGAAGGCGGTGGCTTCCGATATCCGAAGAACGGAGAGCTGGATTCGGCGTCGGCGTTTCATTACAGCAACAATGCGACTGTGAAAGTGAAAGTGAAAATGAAGGAAGAGAAGATAACGAATGGGTGGTGGTGAATTTCTACCAGTTTGTGATGATCGAAGACGCGGAGGGAGAGGTGGCCAAGCATCTGAGATTCTTGGAGGGTCTTGATATACGTGGCAGGATATACGTGAACGAGCAAGGGATCAACGCCCAGGTATTTGCTTCTGAAGATGAAAGAATATGTGTTTCGATTGTGATGAAAATGCTGATGGATTTTGGTTATGGCGCAGTACAGTGGACCGAGGAGAGACGCGGTCGCGTATGTTGAATGGGTGAGAGAGGATGAGAGATTTGCTGACGTGTTGGTGCAGATTTCTGCAGCGCCAAATGGGCATGCGTTTCCTAAGCTTAAGCTGCGGTATAAGCCTTCACTGGTTCAGGTAATCCCTTGACTGCATACCTTGTTGTTTTTGCTATTTGGGAGTTTTGAAATGTTTAGTGGAGTCTTTCTCTGCAGTTGGAAGGAGGTATTAGTCATCTTCCTTTGCTGGACCCTGCAATGCGAGCTACACCTCTAGCGCCGTCCGAGTGGAGGAAGAGATTGGAGGCGGTGAACACTGCTGATGCTGTAACTCAAAATCCGAATGCGGACTCTATTCTTTTGGATGTGAGAAATGGTAGTTATTCCCTTTCCTTCCCAATCAAAATGATTTGGCGTGTTGTCCTTGGTCATAAGTCAAATGTATGTGTAGTAGTCCATGCATTATTCTTGTTATTTCTGCAGCCTTGGTGTTCATAATTTCAGCTATAGAAGTTTGAAGGTTTTGTGCTTGTTGTCAGGTTATGAGTGGGATATTGGTCATTTCAGCGGCGCTCAAAGGCCAGATGTGGACTGCTTCAGGAGCACTTCGTTTGGGCTATCTCAACCAGAGGTCTGCTCAATGCATGGAAATCTATTAGTTTGTTATGAACTACAAGGGGATTAAGCATATACTACCTTTTCCTCTGTTCATGCTCATTCAGGTCATTGCTGCAGATCCATTAGCAAACGTTGATAGAGAAACAGATATATTGATGTATTGCACTGGAGGTATCCGGTGTGATGTATACTCCACAATCCTAAGGTAACTCGCACAGTTTACCTCTTGTATTCGACTGCAAATAGTTGCCTGTAGGCTTTTTATCTGTTCTTTTTCCTCGAACTTGGATGTTCATGCCTGTCTAATTTAACTTCATGTTGCAGGCAACAGGGCTTTCAAAATTTATACACCTTAAAGGGGGGTGTCTCTCATTATCTAAAAAATGAAGGTCCTGTAAAGTGGGTTGGGAATTTGTTTGTGTTTGACTCTCGTCTTTCTCTCCCCCCTGCTACCTACATGCCTGAAGCCATAACCGAACCAAGCAGAGTTGTTGTTTCAGAGAACAACACATTTGCCAGATGCTACATATGTGGTTTACAAGTCTGTGAGTTAAGGCATCGAAACTGCGCAAATCTTGACTGCAACCTACTTTATCTGTAAGTTCCTTGTCCCAACAATTTCACTCACTTGTCCTTCCTTTGAGGAGGCTGGATATAGAGTACACACAGTAGTCTGAACATTCATGTACATTATTGTCACCTTACAAACAGTAGTCTAAGCAGTTGTTTAGATCGATTTAACAGATTCCTTTGTGAAGCCAAATGTTTCATAATTCTGTTTGTGAAGCCAAGAGGGCTTCGATATGTTTGATTTGTGCAACTGATGCTGATGGACAACTTACCTTGATTATGCAATATTAATTTCAGATGCTGTATGAACTGTGTGGAGAATTTAAGAGGATGTTGCTGTTCAAAGTGCACAACTGCTCCTCGACTTAGACCTGTTCTTCAAGGTCCCCATAGATATGAAAAATGGCACAGGTACCGGGATTTGATATCACAAACGTAGTCGACAGTTTGATCACAAGTCTAAGACAGAAATTGTGGCGAACAACTTATCTGTGCTCCTTGTTAAAAAATGAAAAGAAACTAGTTTGTGCTCCTGTGTGAAACAAGGCTTGTTAGCTATTGGGGATGGAAGTTAATTTTGTGTGCATGTATACAAAGCAAAGTTCAGCTTGTGATATATGATAACCGGAGTTTATACATTCCAATTCTTTCATTCATCATTTTCCCTTTACTTGCAAACTCATACCATCCCATGTGATTACAATACTCCCATTGAATGTCACTCGTTCAATGTGCACTTCTCCAAAGTCTAAAAAACAGTGAGTTCAAACATTGCGCCCAAAAAAAAGGGAAAAACCTAAACAATTAACAAGACAGATAAGGATTTGCCATGTGAAAGTACAATGCAACTCATTATGTGATCGAAGGGGGTGCCAGTTATGAATGTCGGGAGTGACTAATATGACAAGCTACAAATACCAAAAGGTTCATACCAACAACAATAAAGTCTGCTAAGTGCTAACTACATATTTTAGATGCAGCCTACATGGAACAAAGTGAGTTTAGCCGATTCTCGATCACAGCCTCCAGAAGCTGAGTCCACCAACTTATCAGCTCCGCTGCATTGTAAAACTCCTGGAAAACTAAATGCGTACATGTTAGACTGATTGATAAACACTAACCGGATAAATGCACTGCTTCACAGGTGTCCTGAACTAAAAGCACAACACTCATTTGCATGCCAAGAGAGGGTTTAAGCCACACAGTAACAAACAGAACCAAGCATTGAGACTCCATCGACAAATGACGCTGTGCAAGTAATAACATAACCAAATAAACTAAAATCCATCGATTGGGAACCAGTATAAGTGTATTAAGGAACAAACCAACTATTAAACTGCACTGCACAAGCCACCTATATATGTTAATGTAGGAATACAACTCAAAGTACCTCATTGTAACACTAAGATCTTCTAAACTAGAACCAAGACCATAGATTGGAGTGTCAAAATCGAAAAGGAGGCAAGCAACACAATTTGTAAATGTAAAAAGCTTGGCATTCGGAATTGAAGTTTCTGAACCAAGTCATCCAGATTACATACCTCTCATCACAAATACGGCTCAAATCACACCTATACCACGAGTATAACAATTGTGTTGAACAAAACAAGTGAATAACGAACCTGAAGGAAGAGATATCTATTTACAGTAGCGATCGGCCTTCTTCTTGACACGGTCGTCAAGAATAGCCTCGACAGATTTTTGCTTAATCGCTTTGGGGTCGTAACCGAACTTCTTTGCTTCGACGGGGAAGAGCTCATCGTACTTCAAGCGCTTCGCCGCGTCGATAGTGTAGCTCTCTTCTTCTCCTCCTGCTGCTGCTTCTGCGGCTGCGATTGCGTCGTCGCCCTCCAGATCCACGGAGGCGATCGCAGCATCGTCGTTAGGGTTCTTGGGAAGCTTCTTCTGCTTCTTCTTCTTTTTCTTATCGATGGATTTGCTGCGCGTGGCTACACTTCCGTCCTTGAAGGTCAATCTCCCTCCTTTCACTCTCTCGTACGGACTCGACATCTTCTCCGACGACGACGATTTTTCTTATTTCTCTGCAAATCCAAATCCAAATCCCACCACCAGCTCAGTTTCAATCGAGGATCACGTGCTCTTTATACATGGCCCAAGCAAACTCCCGACAAGAGACAACAAAAGCCCACTCTTAGTGGCCCACACGACACAACATGAAAGATAGAACTCCTTATGAATAGAGCTTAAAATTTGGATCCCCGATCAACATTATAAACATTACGATCAACAATCTTTTACCGAGTATAGAGACAGTCTCACTCGCTGAAAAATACATTTGCTGAGTCGATTTAAACTAACAAAAGACATTGATTCCGACCAAGATACCATGACCCGACGGCTTTTAAGAGTCTCGCATCCAATCTTAAACCAACAGACTTGCGGTTCAACGTTCTTCCAAGGCTTGAGATACACACACCAATAGAGCCTCCGTCGGCCTCATTAGCGGAAAAGACTATGGAGAATTTATAATTTCCAAACTTACAATTTAGTGGAACACGGTTGACTTAACAATGTTTGTTGTGAGATTTACTATTACACAAATTCTGCTTCGCTTGGGGATTTTACCTTCTGTTATTTTGTTTTTGGCGAATAATTTTACGTTCTGTTATTGAAGATGAAGACTGAAACTTCCTTATCAATTGGTGCAACTAAATTACAACAATCAATGTAGCTAGCACTTTGGTTATCTCTTGCTCCGAAATTACCTGGAAAATGGTTGTGGATAATGCTCACTGCTCAATTCCGATCGATTTGGAACAGAATTGACAGAATAAAAAAATGAAATATCTACCCTTTTTTGTATTGGAATTTCATGATAATCATTAACAAGGTCACATAGTTAATAACCAACTGATGGTGTGAGTTTCATTGCTGGCCGGACTTCACAATCGTTCTGTCTTTTAACCTGAAATAACATATACAAAAGCACAAACAGTCAGCTCCATCGATGATTACCAGAGTTCAAGACTACATAATTAGCTCAACATGCATATACAAAGTTAAAGTCATATAGAACCAGCAGAGCAGACAGTCATTGCATAGTAGCAGCAAGCTGGCATTATAAAACTCTAAAGCTCGGAGAATATAAGAGTTAGACACATTCGAGGTGATCGATCTAGAATAACTTAGAAAAATATAAATATGGATCGAGAATATTATTATTTACCTCTAAAAATAAAAATCTACAGAGAAGAGAAGTGGTGGCCGGTCTCAACCCTCGGTCACAACAAGTGCCGGCCTGAGCGTTGGCGTTGGAAGGACGTACTGAACAAAACACCATCAAGTCAAAAGGAAGAAGAAGAAGAAGTCAGTTTTAACGACAAACAGCTTCGGACTCTTCCAGAAGCACAAGAATAATAAGAATGAAGAAGAAAACTACACCAACGACAAAACCCTATTTCATATATATAAACAAAAGCTTTGAATTTCTTGTAAATTATTTGCAGCACATGATCCATGAGGTCATGAGAGTTACTGTGAGTATAGAAATGGAGAAAACACTGGCAGAATGCATAAGATAATTAAGGAAGAGAATTCAGAAGGAATAGAAAAGTATACCTGCAGTTCTGTGGGACTGTCCATGAGGGCATAGTTGTTGGGGTCGTTGTGGAATTAGAACTAGGACTAGTCGAATATGAGGAAGAAGAAGGAGGCAATGCCATGTAGTTTTTCCAATCTTGTAGCAGAATTTTGAGGTCATTGACTTTGTTATCGAGACCAACGCAACAATTAGCATGCATTGTGCAAACCAGGTTAAGATCTTTACTGGGTTGACAGAAGCCGCCAAAATACTTGGTGTCCAAGAATCTCATTTTCAATCCGATGGTGGTGATGAAGGGATCAGATTTGATCTTGTTGAGGACGTCCTGATCGTGGTTGTTTGGATAGGCCTGCCTTGAGAAATACCAAAAGTTGTAGAATTTGGTGGTTCGTTTATTAGAGATTACATAGGTAAATCCTCCGTTGGGAAGGTTGTTCACATCGTAAGAATCGCCTTGGAAATAGTCACAGGCAATTTGGAAGTCTGCATCTGGGAAGAATTGTGGGAATGGATCCCTAAGCCACATTATGTCAGTGTCCTACAGATGGTAACGAACAAAGGGTTAGTATCGCAAATGGTAATTGCTCGAAACTAAATGCCACTCCAACATTAAGGACTAGTATACCGTGAAGACAAAGCTGTATCCTTTTTCGAGAATCGAAGTCAAAAACTGGATTCTTCTCCACATCATGTGCAAGTAATCGGAGGACATGAATGCTGCCTCGCTCGTAAAATTGGCACCTTCAGTGTAGAGTTGGTAGCAATGAGGGTGAAGAGCCACGCAACGAGCGTATGCTTTTTGGTCCAAGCAGATCACTACCAGATGCTTCAGTAGTCTTTTTGTGTTGTTTCCGATACGAAAGCTCTCGAGAAACAGATCGAATATGGAGTTGGGTTCTGCCCACGCATCATTCAGTGTTGTGACGATTATGGTCTTGTCCTTCATGGAAGCATTTCTCAGAACTGCATCCAAGGGATCCTGTATCATCATCATTATTCATGTTAATATTAGGCCTCCATTCAGAAAGAAATTTATCCACCAATGATTCCTCATAGTGCTGATTCATTTATGTGTGATGCCACCAGCCAATCAAATCAAATCAAATTGTTGATCGAGTATATTCCCTCAATCCCTCTAGGTTTGATAATGACCTAATGGGGGTCAGGGCCTGGAAGAGAGAAGAAACAAAGACAGAACAGCCATAACAACTTGGTCTGGAAAAAGTAGTTTCTCTTTTGGATTCGTTCAGCATACTTCAAAATTAATCAGAAAATTAATAGAGTTCTAAAGTTACCTATCCACTAAAACAGAGGAAGATAAAACATCAAAACAGATAAGGCTAATCCAAATTTAACAACATGAAAGATTTACTCAAAACCCAGAACAAAAAAAACATGGAACTATGAACAGTTAAATTAGACGAAAAATTAAAATGCTTAGATGAAGATCAGAAAGCATAATGTTCTGGGTGAATTTGTATAAATACATAAATATTTGGGTTTGAAAAGGTCTTTTTTTTTTCTTTTCTTTGGAGAAGTCCTACTGTGTTCCATGAGTCTATAATAGAAAGTCCCCTGCAAGTCTGGAGGATCTTCATGATATCAGCAATTTGGAAGAACACAATATCAAGTATGATCGTACGTACACATATTGCCAGAATGTTTGCAGTTATGGCATATATATGACAAGTGAAAAGATGAAACGAATTGAAGGAAATAGAAGTATTGAGGAGGAGAATGAATATATATACTGGCCTGAGATTTAGCTGAGAACAAAGGATCATAATAAGATCCACCGCCGGGGAAGACACAGATATAGAAGAGAAGGAAAACCAGAGTAACAGCAACACACACCGTAGCAATCTTTATAATCTTCCTGACCAATCCATGATGATGATGATAACTGTGATGAACACCACCAGCCTTTGGTGTTGCAGCTTTAGTGTTATGAAGATTCTCCATAACACTAGTACTGTCATGCCCAATAACTGTTACAGAAACCAGTGCTGGTACTGGTGATAATGATTTACTGCTCATTGTGCTTGATAATCTAACCTCCTGGAGAATAAGATATATAATGCAAAAACCAAAAACTAGTCTGGTAAGTGGTAACAGTTTCTGGGTTATATATAGTTGCTTTGTTTCCTTCCTACTCAGGCCATATTGCTTTCCTGCTTTGTGGTCATCAAACTAATGATAATAATAATTCTACTTCTAGAAAAAAAAAATATTAGTACTAATCTTGTTTTATATGTTTTGTTTACAAGTCAACTTGGTGTATTAGTATTACACTATTACCTGTCTATCTCTATGGGCCAGAAGGGACGCTGTGGTGGCATGAGCTGGCGTGGGAGCTGAAGGCACGCTGTGGTGGCGGAAACTGGACTGTGTTTTGGAATTAGGTTTCTGGGAAGGGGTCTAGTTTTTTCAAAGACAAGGGTTTGGAAGATGGCTAGGGAGGGGTTTTTTGGCTTGAAGGTTTGGAAGCATGAAGACTTGAGTGTTTTGGGGGATTACTGGGTTTGTGTTGCTTGATTCCCTTGCAGCTCCCCAAACCCCCCTTTTTATAGAACGGGATTAGAGGGTTTTGCTATGGGTCGCGACGCCTAGTCCGCCATGTAAAATGATTACTCTCCTTGAATACCTCGCGAGCTAGCAGAGAGAAGTCGCGGAATGGAGGAGACAACTCACGTCGGGGAGGCCGCGAGGACGACTGCAGGGACGAAAATCCAGGGACAAGACGAACCACATAACTTGAATCTCGTGATCTCGCCGTCCAAGGACGAAAGAGCTGCCTTGCAACCAGTTGCTGACCTTCTCCTTCCATGTAAAATGATCACTTTCCTCGAATACCCCGCGAGCTAGCAGAGAGAAGTTGACTTCGCGGAATGGAGGAGACATCTCACTGCGGGGAGGCCGCGAGGACGACTGCAGGAACGGAAATCCAGGGACAGGACGAACCAAATAACTTAAATTTCGTGATCTCGCCGCCCAAGGACGAAAGAGATGCCTTGCAACCAGTTGCTGACCTTCTCATTCCTTGGATTGGGAGCGGATGGCATTTTTTCTGTTGTGCAAAGCTTGTTGCCATACTGCTGCGAGGAGAGGGAGATAAAATAACTGACCATGTAATCGGCAAAGGAGAAGGAAATGAGGGTTGAGCTTTTTCTAAAAGGAGTTTGTAAAGTAAAAGAGGTGTTGGGCTTTAGATTAAATGTATTTTGGGCTTAAAAGATGAGCAGTACAATCTTCACGCTTTTTACCAATTCGTCACCGACTTAAGTCGTTAGGCCTGAGTTTCGGGCCCAAGACCGACACTTTTTTAACGACATTAAATCGGTGGACGAGCGTTACGTGCCTCCGTAACCGTCCACATCATACCCACTTCTACAATCCCTAATGATGTGTGTATGCGGCTTGGGCCCATATGAATGCATGTGCGTGTTTCCTTGAGTTAAATCAAGGGTTTAACCTAAGATTGCATGAAATTATCGCGTGACGAAGTATTAATGGGACGTGTGATTTTTTGGGTATCAACACTTGTTTAGTAGATTATATGCAAGTGTACAACTTTGTAAACCAACTATACATAGGAAGTAAAAAAATTTAAAAATCTTGTGAAATAAGATGTGATCGATATAGTAAAATACGATTAAGGTAGAAAAATCACTCTAATTCGATAGCGTTTGGGTCCCGATTAAAGTGGTCAACCATAATTACGTTTATACTTCCCTAAGAGGAGCCCTATCCTTGAGAGGTAAACGTCCCCAAATATTTACATGGGCGTCTACATCTCAAATATGTGAGAGTGTGTGTGCGGAAGAATAAACCAAAATAGGTTACAAAACGGTAGATAAGAGCATTTTCGTGTGATAAGTGACTTGAAAAGATGGTTGACCGCTTCGATCAAGCCCCGAGCATTACCTAATAAAGTTGAATTTTCTAGCATAATAATGTTTAACTATAAGGATCACATCAGACGGTAGAATTTTGATTTTGTAAATTTTAGGCATTGAAATCACAACATGCCTACTAATGTGGTATAACTACATTATTGTGAACCAACTACACAGAGGAAGCAAAAATTTTGAAAATCTTGTGAAATAAGATGTGATCGATATAGTGAAATACGACTATGGTTGAAAAATCACTCTAATTCGACAATGTTTGGGTCCTTATCAAATCGGTCAACCCTAATTACACTTATGCTTCCCTATAAGGAGCCCTATCCTCGGGAAATAAACGTCCTTAAATTTTTACTTGGACGGCTACATCTCAAATATGTGAGAGTGTGTGTGCGGAAGAATCAATCAAAATAGGTCACATAAGGGTAGGTTAAAGTACTTTCGTATGATAAGTGACTTGAAAATATGGTTGACCGTTTCAATCAAGCCCCAAACGTTACCGAATAGAGTTGAATTTTCTATCATAGTCATATTTATCTATAATGATCACATCAAATGGTCAAATTTTGATTTTGTGAAGTTTAAGCATTTGAATCACAATGTGTCTACTAATGTGGTATAACTTGTTTAGTAGCACTACCAGAACAGGCACTTTAGCCGACGAAAAATTTTCGTCGTCCTGTTAAAAAAACTCGTCGGCTAAGACCTTAGCCGACGAGCCTTCGTCGGCTATAGTGTCGTCGGGAAAAGGCCGTCTGTAATGACTTTAGCCGACGAAATTTTTTTTTTCGTCGGCTATAGTCCCACTTTAGCCGAAGAAAAAAATCTCGTCGGCTATAGTCCCAGACTTTAGCCGACGAAGTATTTCGTCGGCAAAACGTTGTAAAAAAATTTAAAAAATAACTATAGCCGACGAAATATTAGGTTATTCGTCGGCTAAACCTTATAAAAAAATTTAAAAAATAACTATAGCCGACGAAATATTAGGTTATTCGTCGGCTAAACCTTATAAAAAAATTTAAAAATAATTATAGCCGACGAAATATTAGGTTATTTCGTCGGCTAAACCTTATTAAAAAAATTTAAAAAATAACTATAGCCGACGAAATAGTAGGTTATTCGTCGGCTAAACATTATAAAAAAATTTAAAAATAATTATAGCCGACGAAATATTAGGTTATTTCGTCGGCTAAACCTTATTAAAAAAATTTAAAAATACTATAGCCGACGAATATTGTGTTTGAATATCGTCGGCTAAAGTTGCTGGGTTTTGAAAAAAAAAACTGCAGAAACTTTTTATATATTTTTTTTTTGTGTGTGGAGAATCTTGACAGAGAAACTGTGATATACAGTGAAAAGTTGCCACCGAAACTGGCAACACGCAGGTGAGGTTGTTGTTGTAGAGGTCGAGAACACGGAGGTTAGTGAGGTTGGAGAGCTCCGGGGGGAACGTGCGGTTGAAGACGTTGTTGGAGAGGTTGAGGAGGCGGAGAGCGGAGAGAGCGGAGAGGCGGGAGTCGGGGTCGTCGAGGGAGGACTTGAGGGAGAGGAGGGCGCGGTAGGTGGCCATTGGGCACGTGGGGGTGGAGAGTAGACGGTGGGGTGAGGAGAGAGAGTGGCGGAGGTGGAGGAGGAGAAGGAGGAGGAAGAGGAGGAGGGGACGCAATATTTCTAGTGTTGGGTTTATTTGTGGTGGTTGTGTGGAGGAGGAGGAGGAGGAGGAGGAGGAGGAAGAGGAGGAGGGGCCGCAATATGTCTAGTGTTGGGTTTATTTGCGGCTATATAAAGAACTTTAGCCGACGAAATTATTTATTTTCGTCGGCTAAACTCTTTGGTTGACCGCCAAAAAATTTTGGTTGAAAATTTTGAAAATTTTTCGACTTTAGCCGACGACTTTTCATATATTTTCGTCGGCTAAAGTCCTTTGAAAATTTTGGTTGCCCGCCAAAAAATTTTGGTTGAAAATTTCGAAAATTTTTCGACTTTAGCCGACGAATTTTCATATATTTTCGTCGGCTAAAGTCCTTTGAAAATTTCGTCGGCTAAACCTTTGAAATTCGTCGGCTAAAAGTATTTTTATACATTTGGCATGTTGTGATTGCATTGACCGCAACTATCGGCACCGAATATTTACCGGAATAGTGTGATTTTTCAACCGTGGATGTATTTCAACATTCTCGTCATATCTTATTTCATGACTTTTTATAGTTTGAAGGTTTTACGTATAGTTTGTTTTTGAAACGGAACATTTACATAACACTTGGTAAACAAGTTATACAACATTAGTATGCATGTTGTGATTGTGATGATCAAACTTGAGAAACAGAATTCCGACCGTCAGATCTGACCATCATGATAAAATACATGTATGGGAAAAAATTCAACTTGATCCGAAAAGAATAAGGGCTCGATCCGGATGGTCAATCTCGTAAGTCAAACCCCTAAACGCACGGAAAAGGTCGTTCGACCGTCTAAATTACGTATTTTGGCCGGACCTCCAACTGAAAATAGTTTTAAACCGATGACACGCAACAAGTCGTATAAAAATTTTACGCAAAATAACCACCGAATATAGGGCTATAGTAGGTAATAGAGAAATTTTAGGGTTTAGCCGACGAATACCCTAACGTATTCGTCGGCTATAGTATGTAATTAAAAAATTAAAAAATAACTATAGCCGACGAAATATTAGGTTATTCGTCGGCAAAATCCATCTTAGCCGACGACTTTTCATATATTTTCGTCGGCTAAAGTCCTTTGAAAATTTTCCTCCAACTTTGGTTTACCGCCTAAAAAATTTTGAAATTTTTTGACCTTAGCCGACGACTTTTCATATATTTTCGTCGGCTAAAGTCTATAAATTCACGAAAACACTCATATCTCCTCCTATGTTACGTAGTTTGGTCAAATCTTCCACACGAAAAACTCTCACGTAGATGAGACGCAACCACCTATATAAAAATTTTGAAACATTTACCTTTCGACGATAGATAGGGCTCCCCTTAAGAAATAATAACGGTAAATAGGGTTGACCGCAGTTTTAAAAGAAAAAGACCAAACCCTAAAAACAGAAAATTACATAAAAAGCCTCGGATCGCTAGATCCGACGGTCAGATTGGCCCCGAAAGTAAGTTAGCTTGGATTTGGGCCTGCGGAGCTGCTGTCAAAATTTCAGCAATTTCTGACGGACGGATCAAAAGTTACACCCTTTTTTGCGTAGGACTATATTGCATCAAAATTTGTAAATATAAGACACTTTAGCCGACGAAATTATATTTTTCGTCGGCTAAACTTTTAAAAAATTTCGTCGGCTAAACTCTAAAAATTTCGTCGGCAAAAGTTTTGAAAATTTCGTCGGCTAAACTTTTGAAAATTTCGTCGGCTAAAGTTCACAGACTATAGCCGACGAAAAAAATTATTTAGCCGACGAAATTTTTAGCCAACGAAGATTTTTAATTAGCCGACGAAAAAAAAATTCGTCGGCCTGGTTTTTTTTTTTTCGTCGGCTAAAGCCTTTCTTCTAGTAGTGTAGCTTATATGTAAATGTAAATCATTGTAAACCAACTATACAGAGAAAGAAAAAAATTTAGAAAATCTTGTGAAATAAGATGTGATCAATATAGTGAAATATGACTATGATAGAAAAATCACTCTAATTCGACAATGTTTGGGTCCTGATCAAAGCGATCAACCCTAATTACGCTTATGCTTCCTTATGGGGAGCCCTATCCTCGGGAGGTAAACGTTCCCAAATTTTTACTTGGGCGGCTACATCTCAAATATGTGAGAGTGAGTGTGCGGAAGAATCAACCAAAATAGGTCATAGAGGATTAGGTAAGAGCATTTTCGTGTGACAAATGACTTGAAAATAGGGTTGACCGCTTTGATCAAGCCCCGAACGTTACTGAATAGAGTTGAATTTTCGATCATAGTCATATTAAACTATAATAATCACATCAAACGGTCGAATTTTGATTTTGTGAATTTCAAGCATTGGAATCACAACATACATACTAATGTGGTATAACTTGTTTAGTAACTTAAAAAAAAAAACTTCTCTCGTTAAATAACTCACACACACTATAGGTCAATATGTCAATGATGTTTAAACCGATGACCTTAAAGTTGTTAGTTACCATCTTAACCAACCAGGCGACGGCTCATCAACAATAACTTATATGCAAGTGTACATCATTGTGAACCAACTATATAGAGAAAACAAAATTTTTGATAATTTTGTGTAATTAGATGCAATCGGTATAGTAAAATACTGATAGGTAGAAAAGTCATATATTCACGATAACATTTGGACTTTAATCAAAGTGGTCAACTCTATATATACTTTTCTACCTCCCCAAACCCTAAGGGCAGTCGTGTCACGTGAATATAATTTTCTCAAAATCTTTACTAAGGTGAAAAGAACGCATCACCACGAGAGCTCACTAATTTTCGTGAAATTCAAGTAACCGAGCTATTTACTATGAATTTATGAAGATTTAAAGATCTTAAAAAACTACTTTTAAGTAAGATATAACCCATGTGATGTGTCCCCGGCCGCATATTTGTCCATCTTAACAATGTTTATGGCTCAACATTTCATTTTTAAAATTTACACAATTTATTCCGGAATTTTTTTTCAAATTACTTGACATTTTTTTAAATAGAAGAAAAAAATTAAACATATTAATTGCAATAATCACATAAAAAAATTATTTAATCCCACCATCCATAAAACCCAATCGAATCGGCCTTACCCGTTCTCCAAACCCAAACCCCACCCCGTCGCCCCATACTCCATTATTTCCCCCGACCGCCGCTACCACCACCTGCATCTCTTTCCCTTTCTCCAAACCTAATTTTTTTTTTTCCCTCTCAGCTTATCCCCCACCTTCATTGGCAATCCGCTTGTTCACCGCATCTCGCCCCACCAGCCTCGCCTGAAAGCGCAAAATCGCCGGCCTCTAATCCTTGGAATGAAGCTGCGACTTAACTGAAAACCAGAGAAGCCATGAAGATCCACATGGGTCAACCTTCATTAAGACAAACATGAGTAAGAAATCATGAATGATTGAACATGAACACAGCAAAAGGATCGAGAGGTGTGATGGGTATCAACTAGATGAAGCTTTATTAGAAATCCAACAGACCAGAGAGACCCTCTTTCTGACCACCCCCTTCTCTCTCTCTCTCTCTCTCTCTCTCTCTCTCACAGTCTCACGTGTGAGGGAACCGGTGATAATCGGTTAAACCTTTGAATCTCCCTTCGCGTGCCTTGCACGTGGCATATCCCATCAGTTTGTAATTTTGTATGCTATACACATCGGTATAGCAGCCAAAAATGTTTATCAGTCTTGTTTGTGTTGTCAATGTGACTGTGTGGCCTTTGTTGATGCTATTAGACAAAGAGGGTCGACGAATTTTCGTTGCGAGTTTGGTCACGAAATGTCTAACATGACAAATATCTAGATACCAGATTTTTTTTTTTTAGTTTGGAACCCAACCTAGCTAGAGACTCACCTCAAGTCCGGATTTTAATTAAATAACCAGATTCAAATCATTTCTTAGTTTCATTGTTGGTATATCATTTTCAACACTCTTTCTGGTAGTAATGGTAGTTTAATTGGATCCACATAGATGCTGATGGCAACTAGCTAGAGCGATGGAGAGGACTTTTCAAATGGTGTTTCTGGGACAGTTTCCCTTTCCTTTTTCTGGCCAGTTAATGAACTTGGATGTGCAACTTCAAGTCTTCAACCAACTATGGCAGATTCCTTTCCAAGTATATGTAAAATAATGAATGTATTACTCTATTTGTTCTGACCAGTAGCTTGAAATACCTATAGATTAATGTAATAATACATTTCTAATTTAAGTATTAGTGGTTACAGCTAGCTCAGCTCATCATTTTCAGTATTTAGAAAGAAAATTTCTACTTCTCCTTTGGCGCTTTCAATGTCCTCTTAACATGATGTCGTGTTATATGAGAGAATCTTCAATTGTCAATTCGTCATGGAGCAAATTATGCAAATAAATGGAATATTGTTTACATGGATGGTATTGATACCTGAATATTCCATCCTGCATCCGTATAGGTATGATCTTCTTGTGTTCAAAGGGTCTCCAATATTGTCTTACCCCTCACTCCTCGCTTTCGATTTCCTACATTATTAGATTAAGAATAGTTTCTTAATGACTTTATTTGATTAGTTACTCTCTGTTTATACCAAGCACAAAATAATAGTGAATTAACGAAGAAGAGGGCTATATTTGAGTGGCAACAAAGCATGTGCAGTGGAGTGGAGTGACATACTGGCATAGTGGCATGGTCTAGTTTAGGTCCAAGATGCACTTACACCATTAATATGTAAGTTCTCAAATCGTTGTATGCGAACATTCAATGAAGACTATAGACCGTAAATTCATTTCTTTCATTTTCAATTTCGATCCGATCAAATTAAGCGTCCATAATAATAGTACATTTTATTCAACCTCAGGTCCTCACCTCTTGTGTTGGAAATACTTGAAACTATTTTTTTTGGTTTCAATTGTGTTAACGGTATTAGAATACATGCATGATAATGCGACGTGGAGGACCGGATCAAAATATTACATATTAGTTATTCGTTTTGTTTTTTTTTTTATAATTTACTGACAAGGATTAGACGATACCAGTTTCTCTGTAGCAGTCTGATGGGTGGCAGAGCACACATCCTATCCCGAAAGAGACGGCTACAATCAGGAACCCATTGTCCGTCCCTTATCAAAAATTTTATTTATAATAAAAAGAAATTACATGAGATTAAGAATAAGGGACTAAGCCTTGCATCTTGGTGCATATATAGACAAATTTTCGTTAGTTTGTTACTTAATTGTTCCCTTTTCCCTTCATCTTATATACAATCAAATCATATTCTAATGATCCGACTCCGAGTGATGTATGTCCAAAGAAACACAGTTCATTTCGATAGCTACATTGGAAAGCTGAAAAGAGTGGTCCACGGAGGACTCCACCAGCACCAACCGTATGGTGTGCTATAAAGACTGTTACCTAGTAACTATAACAAGATTGACCAAACTCGAGAGCGTATTCAGCGCACCCGGGTGCGCGGGTGTGTTGCGCACCCGGGTGCGCCGCACACCCGTTCATCTCCGTAGTCCATTTGACTCGGACTTTTGACTTTTTCAAAATGGACGGCGGAGATGGACGGGTGCGCGGCGCACCCGAGTGTGCTGTATAATTTTCGACCAAACTCAGCCTCTTGTTCTTTCCCAACCATTCAACTTCATCCAGTCTTGCCATTGGAAACATGACTGGTTTCCTTCTCTGTCTGCCAAAAATCCTCCCTCTGTTCAAATTTAGCATGAAGCATGTTTTAGTACAATGTAAGAGTAGAGTGGTATCCAAGATGTCAAATGAGCGAGTGAAACCAAATTGTTACATATGCTCGTCATTTTGCTCCTTATTGTAGACGATTTGTTCAATGGCAGGATGAACTTTGGTTTAGCGCTGCTGTTTGTCGGATTAGGGGAAGTAGGCAGATTGGTCAACACAGGAGGCAGCAATATTGTAAATGCCTGAGACTTCAGATCAACATTAATGTTGAACTTCGGATCAAACACATCAATGCCTGAGACTACTCGACAGTCCTGGCATTGTAAATGCAGGGGGTTTCATAATGTCCAGGTCGATCCTTATGATTCAGGAGAACACAGACTACGGAGCTAGACTGAGTATGATATAAGCAGTTTTCGACCGATTTTGTGAAGGAAAACCATATGATATATGCCTTACCCTCTTGCGTGCTATTTCTTGAAATGTACAAGTTATGACAAAACATTCGAGTTCATACTGATCAAGTCAGCGCTGAACTGACAAGAGAATTGGTACCTTGTATGAACTATCAACATTGATAGGATTAAGGATGGCATCAAAACCCATGGGTATGGGTTTCTATAGGTTTTTATTCCATATGGGTATAATTTTCTGGGTAATGGGTAGCACCATACCATGGGTTTTTGGGTAATGGGTAATTGAAACCCACACGGGTTTGGGTATTTTCATGGGTACCATACCCATATGACTATAATTTTTTTTTCTTTATCAAACTAATTAAACCTTTATTACAACCAAAACAAAAATTTAAAATTTTTCCTTTTTTTATTAGATATTCTTTTTTGTCTCATATTACTAAATATCAGAATAATTCTATTAACTAAAAAAATATTAGAATAATTTTAAAAAAATAAAAAGAAAAAAAATTGTAATTGAAAGAAGTTCTTCACGGTTGCAGATTCCCAGATCTTCATCATCTCATTTTAAATTGTCAATCCCAAATCTTCTTCTCAAATTGAATTCTCTCTTCATCAGATCAAGAAAAAAAATAAAAAAAATAGAAAAGAGAACAGTTTTACATATCTCATATCTTCATCGATAAACAGACTTTCATCTTCTCCATATTCTCTCATCAACAAAGTTTTCAACTGACACAAAGAGAAAAAGAGAGAGAGAGAGAGAGAGAGAGAGAGAGAGAGAGAGAGAGAGAGAGAGAGGTCGGCAAAGCTATGGTGGTTGGCGAAGTTGGTTGGCGAGGCTCGGCAAAGATATGGTGGTCGGAGAAGTTGGTTGGCGAGGCTGTTATGGTCTGCGAAGATGAAGTGGTGGTTGGGTTGTGAGCCTGTGAGAGGAGGATGATAAAGTGATGTTGGGAGTTTTTCTCGATGAAGTGATGAAGTCAAAGAAGGGAAGTGAAAGAAAGAAAAAAAATATATAGAAATAGAAAATATAAAAAACCACGGGTAGATGAGTATCCATTACCCAGATGAGTATGGGTATGAAAAACCCATGGAATAAAATGATGGGTTTTTACCCAGTGAGTATTACCCATTCTGATGCTGGGTGCGTATAAAACACGTGGGTATTACCTATTAAAGACAAATGTCATCATTAGATAGGAGCATAATATGCCACGTTTTTAATATGGTATCCCCTCTCATTTAGCTAAGCTATTCTCTTAATATTGCGAGGGTGCGTTTGAGCTAATCTCAGCCTTTTTATGGTTGTAAGATATCTGTAGCAATCATTAACTATGCAAGGAATTGTTCACTACTACGACCAAGCAGGTTTTTGCTCCAAGAAATCAGCAGGTTGATTTGATTTCCTGTTGTTTTATTTACCAGAGATATATCGATGTATGTTTACAAATTGATCAGACTTACCTTGCATGAGACTACTGACCTTACTTTGTCAGTTCATCCTAAGTACAGTCATTTATCTGTACATAAGCAAAAGATGCATCTAAACTAGATCATCATTTATAGACTATAGTACATATTCCTGATCTTGTAATAAACAAGGCACAGAAATGCAAAGATCACGAAGAAGCAATTCCAAATGCACCGTGTTGGGCGGTTTGGACTTGGAACATCAGGAGGGCTAATAGGTTGCTTAGTTATCTGCTCCAAACCTCCGTCATCCCTCGGTGTTGGTGTGATCTGAGCAACTGGAGGCAGTGGTGGCGCAGCTGCGGCTTGTGGGGGTCTGGATACAGTTGTTCCTGACTTTGGTTGGCCATGGTCAGCTGTAGCTATTGCCTTTGGCATTGGTACTGGTTCAAATCCATCACTTGGGACAGGTACAGACCTTGCCTGTAACATAACAAAAACATTGGCTACATTAGTCGCTCGCCTAATGTACTATGGATGTGAAAATGATATTTAAAACAAACTGATAAACCTACCAAAGTCCTAAATAGGAGACTGTAAAACATATGAATGTAGCTTTGCTTTGCTAGCTTCTGCTCCTTCCTCAACTGCCTCCAAAACCCGTAAGTGGATGCCATGTTCAGCACTTTGCTTGCATATATTTTCCATGTATAGCTGCAACCAAAACAAACAAACATCAGCTTCAAGAATTGCGCGCAAGGCTAAGCTTTAGTCACATAAATGTTCAAATACTACTGTTGTACCATTCATATATACGCTGAAGACCCGCCGCAGACATCTTCTTCCAATATTCACCATCTGCTTTGCATCTCTCAAAGAAATCAGCAATCTTGTTGCTGGACTCTTCACCATTGTTTGGATCAATATGGAATCCCGAGACTCCATCAATTATAATTTCAGCTGGGCCTCCTTGGTTTGTTGCAAATGTGGGCAATCCACAGTTCATTGCCTCAATCACTGTAAGACCAAAAGCTTCATACAATGCAGGCTGCACAAAAGCTCCCTTTGTATCTGCAATGCAGCGGTATAACTCTCCATTGCGGTATCTATCAGTTTGAGCTGCTATCCATCTGAATTGGCCATTAAGTTGATATTCTTTAACCAAGGCATGCAGTTTGATGATTTCAGCAATTTCCTCTCTGTCTTTGGACTTGGATGGGTCAAAGAAGCCCCCTACTATAACAAGATTGACCAAATTCCTCAGCCTCTTGTTCCTTCCGAACCACTCAACTAGTCCTGAAAGGTTCTTCACTTTGTCCAGTCTTGCCATTGAAAATATGATTGGTTTCTTCTTGTCTGCCAAAAATCCTCTGTTCAAATCAAGCATAAAGCATGTTTTAGTTCAATGTAACAGTAGAGTGGTAATGTTAAAAAATGTCAAATAAGTGAACCCAAATTATCAAGTTTGTACATGTGCTCGTCGTTTTCCTGCTTATTGTAGACCATTTGTTCAATGGAAGGATGAAATTTGGTAAAGCGCTGCTGTTTGTCGGAATGGGGGAAGTAGACAGATTGGTCAGCACCGGGGGCAGCAATGTTGAACTTCGGGTCAAACACATCAATGCCAGAGACTACTCGACAGAGTCCTGGCATTGTGAATGCAGTGTGGCTTTCATACTGTCCAGGTCGATCCTTACTGATTCAGGAAACCACATTAGTATAAGGAGCTAGAATGAGTATGACATGCAGTTTTCGATCAATTTTGAGAAAGAAAACTAGAAGATAGCCTTACCCTCCTGATATTTCTTGAAATGTGCTAGTTATGATAAAATCAGTTGAGTTCATAGAGATCAAGTCAGCAGTGAACTGACAAGAAAAGTGGTACTTTGTATCAAAATCCTTCCATTTGGCATCCGAGTCTTCATACTTGGTCTTTTCTAGAGCGTGAGCAATTGTTCCCTGTAGGTGGTTTAAGGGTTAGAGTTAATTGATACAAGATTTTTCATGAAGATAGATTTAAAATGACTTGGATAGATAGGGCATGATCATGGTCAGAATTAGACCTGTGTTACTCCAAGCTTGGAAGCCATCAAAGAGGCCACCAAGTTTCCATCACTATAGTTCCCAATTATGAGGTCTGGTTTGCGGTCCATGTGTTGTAAGATCTTTGTGGTTGCATCCTAGCAATGAGAGATCAAACAAAATCAGTACATAAAAGAAAATGCATTTGTTTCCACAATGTAGGTGGAGTTGTATAATAGATTGAAAATAAGATCAATGCCTGGACAAAAGTCTCAAGATAAGGGTATATATCAAAACGGGACACCCAATGGCGCAGAATGCCTTTGTCTGTCCTGAAAGGAACCCTGAGAATGTGGGAGTGCTTGGTGTTGACTATAGCCTCCAACTCCACATTGCACTTAGTCCCTCGAGAGTCTGGTATGAGTCGCGTCACCACAAGAATCTGAGGCTTTACAATAAGCCCTTGCTGCTTTATTCTCAATAGCATCTCTTCCTCTAGGGCTCTAACTTGATCAAGTATATAAACCACCTGTTTCATTTATTTGTGAAATTGAACACAAGAACTAGTACTAGTCAATTGATATATCCTTCATATATGCATGTTACGGAGATAGAATTAGTAGAGTAGCGAGACCTGGCCACCAGTATCGGGCAATCCGAGGACATCTGACTGGCCAAAGTAGCCATGAGGAGAGAAAATGACAATGTTGAATGTATTGGGAAGGCTGCTAAAGAATGACTCCAACTTCACACTATCTGGTGCTTGGAGTACTTCTGACAGTGTCCTCATCCTCTCATTAACTCTTTCTGCTGTATCCCCCCATCCTTTCTCAAATCCCATATCCTTTAACCTGAAACTTAATGAATTAACCACAATGTCCATACCCGGAAGACAAGGATCACATCAAAAGTGAAACATGGATGAGTACCTTTGCTCGAAATTAAGAAATGGTGTCTCTTTTGGGAGTGCCGAGACAAACAAATGTGCTCGAATCAATGACGTTTCAAGCTTCTCAACCGAATCCATAGTTTCGTTGATCATAAGATTCTGTCCGTGGTAATTGAGTTCTAACAAGTAGCCAAGCAAGGGTTTGGCATAATCGGATGAGGTGGCATTCAGCCTCGAGGAGATTAACTTGAGGATGAAGTTAAGTCCATTCCCAATGGAAGAAGGAAGAGTCATGCGAGGACTAGAGAAGTCAATGGATCCAAAATCAACTTCCAAAGCATTTTCATCATTTGCCCTGCATGTAATTACACCTTATTAAACATCTTACAAGTTCATTTCTCAAATCAAACAACAGAAAATGTCAAGTATATATACCAGTTCTCATCGTAGATCATTTCTTTGAATTTCAAGAATTCAGTAACGGAAATTCCATCCACTGCTAGATCATCAGCATTCACCTTAACAAATTCTGAGAAACCAGGATTTGGTCTTACAGAAAATGCAACGTACGGCGGAACAACAGCTGCTTCCTGCATATATAATGAAAATAGTACAGTGTCTACCATATCAATATTTATTTACATAGCTAGAAACTAGTGTATCTAATATAAGTATGTACTTACCTGAGTAGAACTGAGAATGTAACCAAGTAATCCCCGTAACACCTTGCTTTTTTCATTCCCATCCTCTATTGAATTTTCAACTTCCTCCATTATATGCTGGGGCTTCAGTAGCCTCTTCCCATCCCCAACGAACCTTTTAGTTCGTATCCAACCAAATTAGTTAACAAGAAATATGTATAATTTAAAACATGAAAGCTGATAATTTTTGGAGTGGAACTTGGAAGCAACCTGGCAAAAACTTTCTTCATGTAGTAGCGGCTCTGTCTCAGAGCATCGGGCATAGTTTCTGCAATTGAATCAGCGCGCTTCAAGGCTGGAACAGAAGCCATTTTAGCAGAATGGGGACTAGTTTGTATGTGTTTGTGATGTTAATGAATGGGAAGAATGCTAATTTATATATATGGCAAGGGGAGGAGAAACAAGATTCTTTTATTCCTAAGAAAGGAATGTTACCAAGGTAACCCAGAAACCAGAAAGAAGCAAATGATTTGGCTTTCTGCTCTGGCAAGGTTACCAGAACTATCTCATAAGTGGAGGGAAAGAATCTCAAGGTAAGTTCTGTAATGTGTATTCATTCCTTGCCTCTTTCTTTCAACACAAAACCTTGTTTCACAGAAGTTTTGTTTAAACCTCAAATCGGCAAAATAAAAATAGAAAATACGTATAACTATCATAAAACAATTCAAAAAACAAAAAACTCATATTCTAAATGATTTAGATAAATAAGGACACACAACCTAGGTATATTCTAAAATAAAAAAGACTTAAATCATTTGCTTTCAAGAAATAACAAATATACTGTCCTTTTATTTAATAATTATGAAATTGCCATTAAATTAGGAAAAAAAACTCTTTTTTTCTTTCTTTCTTTCCTTTCTTCATCCCCTTTAGAATTAGGAGATTTAACATGTTTATCTTATGGTTTTTGAATTGAGGTAATGTGATTAAAAAAGGGATGAGGTTACTTGATATGTAACTGGTGGTTAGATTATGCGATAAGTTTGAATTGAAATTTTCAGATGCAGCTAAGACGGCGAGGAGTAGCAGCTAGCGATGACGGGACAGTAGCAGCTAGTGACGACGGGACAGTAACAGCTAGATAGATCAGAGATCTGAAAGTGATGGTAGTAGCAACTAAATATAACAGCTAAGTGTGAATTTTGCTATAGGGTGATGACATTGGAAGGATGAATGCATATAACTGTATAATTGGATGAGACTCAATCTTCATGTAGTAGTAGAAACTTCAAAAACATGAGTGCAGTAGCATAACTACAACAAAAGTACAGCGAGTGTAGTAGCAAAAAAAAAACGAGTATAAGTGCTCTACAGTAGTAGAGACCATGACAAATGATTTAGTAGAACCGAACAGTAGCATAATTCATAAATGAACTTTCTCTATCAATGGTAGCAGTTATAAATGAATTTACTGAAGCTACTACCACACTAGCTAAACCAATAAAAACCTGCTACTACATCACGTACTGAAAATAGTTGATGCTACTACATTTGCTGAGCAACTAAAAACATGTCACTGCACTTACTGAAGCTGTTACTACATTGGTTGAAACCTTTAAAACCCTAATACTAGATTTGTTGGAAGAGTAGCAGCAGCTAACTCTCCAGATTAACATGCTACTACATTAGTTGAGCCACTGAAAACTTGCTACTGTAGTTACTGAAGGTGCTACTACACTAGCTAAACCAATAAAAACCTGTTACTACATGTTAGTACATAGCCAAAATACTTGGCTGAGCCGAGAATAAGGTACAAATACCAGGTCGAGATAGCCCTGGTGAGCCCTTCAAGGGCATCCAAAGAGTGAAGGCCCGGTAACAAACCGCTTGCCAAAATCACTCTAGCGGCAAAACACCCTCAAAAGGGGAGACACTCCAAAGGATAGCAAGTAGTCTCACATTGAAGACTAAGACCAAGGTACCCAAGCTTGACCTATAAAACAAGCTCAACCTATCATAAAAGGTACACACACTCTCTCTCTCTCTCACTCCTCTACCTTGTAAGTGCTCAAAGCTAACTTAAGCATCGGAGAGTCGAAGATTGAGCCACCCCAGTCCCGACCCCGTGACGCTGTCACTTGTGCAGGTCCCGTGTGAAGGACCCAAGAATTCTACTTCACTTCGCCTCGCGACCCCTTCCCGGCTCGGGACGAAGCAGGTATAAACACTACATCACGTACTGAAAATAGCTGCTGCTACATTTTGCTGAGTAACTAAAAACCTGCTACTACACTTACTAAAGCTGCTACTACATTGGCTGAACCATTAAAACTCTGCTATTAGATTTGTTGGAAGTGTAGTAGCAGCTAACTCTCTAGTTTAACATGTTACTACATTAATTGAGCCACTAAAAACATGCTATTGTAGTTACTAAAAATGCTACTACACTAGCTGAATCACTAAAAATCTGCTACTGCATTTATTAGAAATGTAGTAACAGCAACATTCCAGCAGCAAGTGCAATAGCAGTTAAAACAATATATGATGGGATATGATTTAATTTAACTTATTTTGTATAATATCAGTTTAGTAAATTAAACCATGACATATGACAAAAAAAAATTATCCTTGTTTGTTTGACAACAAATGGATTTATTTTCTTTTAGAGAATGTATATGATTTGCTAAAATAATAATGCCTAAAGCCATTTACTTGGCATGCCATGGAACAACTACGATTACGACATAAACTAGCATTTAGACGAGAATCAGCTCTGACAACATGAAGATAACTGCATTACCAGATTCATTCAGGTTCAAACAGCCCATGATTAATTAAGAAAAGGCACCAATTGTTCGGCACTGTATCATGGGCAAAAACTAGACTAGATTTATCCAAGCTTGCGCAGCAAGTACTTTTACCAGTTGGCTATTAAGAAGTCTTAAGAAATGTACCTACTAATTGCACCAAGCCTTGTAAAGCATTAGAACCATCTAAAACGCGCTAAAGCCTTTTTCAAATCCAACTACAACTTTCATAAAACTGTCAAATTCTGATAGACATCCCTCTAGCAGTAGAACATGACCTTCTTCACATTTTCTTTGAGAGCAGGCAAAGGCCTCACAGCAGCATTTGGACCCGGTGCTCGAGTGCTCCGTCCTCCACCAGCACCACTCATGCCACTCCCACGAACATGAGCACCACTTGACATTGAACCACTATCAGAAGTCTCAGGCTCCATATAAAACCTTGCTCGGAAGGCAGCCAAATGTGCGTAGTACGCCGGGGGAACTGGAAAAATAACCTAGTCAGTAAATGTTCCAAAGACAAGTAGTGACCCCAGTCATGAGCCAACAGAGAAAGAGCAACATGAGTATCAGAGACAGCAAAATCTTACCAATTGAAACAGAGCGTGTGCACCTTGCATACCTACAGGAATTCAAAAATCAATTATTGAGAACAAGAATTTGACATGGTAGATTAGGGTATCTTTGGCGTAGGGATGATTGAGCAAACTTACGTATAGCAAAGATTATTGGTGAGGGACTGCAGCGCATCTGCTGTGAACTTATTTTCATCCCACAACACATGGTAATGAGCTGGGCGGCTTGTACCCTGTCGTAGCATGTCAGTTAGATATTTGATAAATTCGCAAACACATAAAAATAAGAGAAGGAAATGATTATTGCCTGAATTCCTGCATGGCTGCAGAGGTAAAAGTCGAACTCAGTGGGGTGACAGATTTTGGAGTCCACCACGGTACCTGATAAATTAGGGGTAGCAAGAGTTCAATTTCCAGACTAGATTCCAATGACTATTTGATATTAAAATTAGACATGTTGGTACTTGGAAAAAAAAACTAATTACCAGGTAAAATGTTCCCACTCCTGTCAACAGAATTGCGATCACGATGGTTGTCAGGAAACAACCTGGTATGATGACGCTTTTGAACAACAACAAAAGTCACAGGAGGTTGATAATTTGGCTCCAGTGAAGCACAGGCCTACATAAAATGTGTTGAAGAGGAACAACTACTGGTTAATTGATTACAATACACGACAGTGATATAAAAGACTGAAAGTATCTAAGAAAACATTAGTGCAACAGTAACAATATTAATTACCTTACGAATTGCATCAAGTTCGTACAGCAGAACTTGGTAGAACTGCCCTTCACTCACTCCATCCCTGGAAAGAAAGATGCACACTCAATTAGATACAGGAGTAATAAGGATGAGAAAATGCAAAGGAGTAAATAGGCGAGAAAAAAGAATTTGTGAAAAATGCCTGTAGAAAATAATGCGCTGAGGCTTCTGTCCTGTTGCTCTACGGAACGAAATAAGCAGTTCCCTACAATTTCAAAACACATCTACATGTCAGTCAACTCCATATTTATAACATAGGCTACCAGAAAAACAAAAAGGCCCTTCATACATTACAGCAAAATAAAATTATGTAGAATCAAATGAAGAGAAGCACAAGAGAAAGAGATATATATATATATATAATATATAGATATATAAATATATAGAGAGAGAGAGAGAGACTCGTACTTTATCATTCCACCAGACATTGTGCCTTTTACTGGATCCTGCCACTGTTTAAACAAATCTTGGATAAGCTCCTGGCGATGGGCTTGAGCACAAACCAAACCAGCATACTTTGTTATTTCAGGCCAGTCTTGAGAAGCCACAACCTATGTTTCAAACGCAATTTGAACATCAATTGTAAGTTTGTAACTCTATTAATTTAATGCAGAACAAAGAACATTATTCATTATGCTACTGAGCCATACAGCTGCAATTGATGGGCTTGAATCCTCCCCCGGATGAGGATGTGTCACATCAGCACCAAAAATTATTGTGGGACGGTCACTGACCAAGGGAATACGTCTCGAGATTGCATCAACAAGAACTGTATTCCGTCCCCCAACCTTCACATTTATCTTCAAAGCAACGTTTGCTAAATACTGCTTACTCATTCTAAACACATGCTTAGTTAAACAGCACTGGGATACTAGGCCAAGATCTGTCTCACAGATCCTTTTTAGATCACCTGGATGAGATATCATAGCATTCATTAGTCTAAAACAACTCCAGTAGTGAACAAACAAAAATAAAATAAAGAAATAAGAATTTGATTTTAATTACATACCATAAAGAGAGCCATTATTATCTGGCAAAATGACAACAAGAAGGTCAAGCTCCTTGCCAGGAATCTTGGTCATTGCATCATGATACCGAGTTTTTAAGACCTTCTCCACCTGATCAGGTCGAGCAGTGATTGGTGGAAGCACTGGCTCAGGAGTAAATGCCTGATAAAAAACAGTTCAACAGTCAGATGCAATGCAATTAAATAATGGCCAATGAAAGTGTAAAAGAACAGAAGTCCAGTCCCATACCATGCCAGAAATGTGACACATCTGTGCAAGTTCATAACAAAATCCTTTTGCCACACTGTCTTGCACATTGCGGGAAAAGTTTAAACAGATCCAATTGCTTACTTTTCCTCCATTTACCATTTTCTGCAACAATATCACAAGAAGTTAAGAAAAGAATGAAAAAGGCACGCCACTGCAAGAAAACAGACATGAAAATTACAGGTTTATGGTATTGTATAAGATATATGATAATGATGCACCCCAATACCTTATTCATCATATTCCACTGTCCAACTTGGGGCAGGCAATCCTTTTCCCTTCCAGTGTCATGGTATTTAAGCTGTAAGAAACAGATGAATCAATACAGCCACATGCTAGAACCAAAGCTTCAGAAACAAAAAGGCAATTACAGATATATCTTACCCATGGCGGAGGAAGAATGCGAGCTTCAACCTGAGCCAGATTCTCACTAATTTTAATTCCAAACTCCTTTGCATAAGGATCTTCAGCATATGCATTATGACGTACTGTCTGCAAATATTAACAGAAGAGCAGAATTAGGAAACTAAACATATCACGCATTCCCTAAAACACAATCAACAACCATGCATTGTGATTATGCATTTAAAATATTTTGAAGACACAAATGTACACTACAATGTTAACACAAAACTGCCATAGCCAATAATTTCTGAATAAAACTATAAAACCTGATTGTAGGTACCTAACCATATCACTGAGATTAAGATACACATATCATATAAAGTACACTAAAATACCTGCTATGGCATTCAAGTCTCTAGAAGGATGCAAAGTCCAGAACAAACTCCATGGAAACAATATTATCATTATCATGCAGGACCCTCCCAAAAATGGAGGCGGCGGAAATAGCAAATATCAAAGATAACTAACCTGCATAATATCACGCTCCCTTTCTTGAGGGCGCTGACAAGTCACCTTGAGTAAAGCAGTTATCTGTCTCTCATTCAGTCTCTTAGAATACCGTTGTCCCTCAACAATTTTACAGACCTGAATGCAATTATGGCATATTAGAATCCAAGTAACTGCACTATTGAAAGTAATCTGTAGTATAACAGCAACTTACCTCCATAGGTAAATAGTTAGGTCGCTGTGAATTTCCAACTTGAAGACAAGGCCAATATGGATATTGAATGGCAAAACCATAGGTTTCATGAAAGTAATCGACCACCGATTTCATTGTTCCTCTTTCATCAACAGGAAAACTGAAAACATAAATTAAGACAGTCATGAACTCATGTTTCAACAGGATTTTAGAAAAATTAATGACCATGAGCTATTAATACTCACGTCAGCTCTCTTGTTGCCTGGGATGTTAAACCAGAGATGCGGTATTTTCTGCGCATATTTCCTCTGTGTGTAACTTCAACTTTTACTCCACGTAGAGCCTTTTTAATCTGTTTAAAAACAAAGATTCAAGGCCTTGTAAAATTAATAACATGAAAACATGTATATCTAAAGGACATATCCCTCATACACAAGTAGAAGATAAACTGAATTACCAGAATCATGACAAGAAAGAAATCTGACCTTCACACGATCGGAATCAGAAAGAGGCCTCGCTTGAACATCATGATTCAGTAGCTGGGTTACAAACTCAATAACTGGCAATGGCTCAATGAAAGCTGTTGAGGACATATCTGGACATTCAACCATAATTGTATACATGTCAGTGCATGGAGGAATAATACAGTAATACAACACCTAAATTAATGGAAGTATATAGGCTACTGTAAGTTAGAATGTTGCATTGTGTACCTATGTTTAAAGACAGCCCCATTTGAGTTGGACGAATACTCTGGTAGAAACCACGCCAGCTTTCCAAACCCTCGCCAAGTGGTTGTCTTCTACCCAAGCCAGGGTCGTAAAATGAACGACCCACAGGACAGTACCTACAACCAAACAGGCAAGTATCAGCTTGTGCATAATATAAGCCATGGATATATTTTCCAATATCATACAAGCATAAAGAAGAAACAGTGTACCTGGAAGTAGGCAACTCCCTTAGAACAATATCCAGAACCTGAAGGGCCTCCTGCGGTGCATCAGCTATTCTCCCTTGCAAAAAGAGACCTAAATGGTGCAGGTCAGCACGCGCAGCAAATTTGATCACGACTCTGAACTCTCTCTCTCTCCGACTGCATCAAGAAGAAGCCATCAGTAAATACATGGTAAATAGACTACGAGAATACAATAAAAGTGTTGCCGTAAAAAGTACAATCAATTAATACATACGCTTGCCCAGCCTGTCCCTCCTCATCATCCAAAAGAGTGATTTTGAACTCCTTCGACTGGAAAGGAAGAGGCCCAGCAGTATACAGGCTTTTGCGTCCATCATAAGCAGGAAGTCGGCTTGAAAGATGGGAGTCCTTATAGGTTTTCACTAACTGCGACATCACAGCACGGTTTACACCCCGTGATGTGACTTCTGGTGTAATAGTTACCTAACACAATAAAATAATGATATTGTCACTCATATATTAATAATACATAGTCAGTACCACAATACAGACACAGGGCAAGAGTGCTCACATCATATTGGTGTAGATCCTTGTCTGGCAATTCAGCAAAGAAATGGTTTGCTTTGACTGTACACCTTGTGCCAGTCTTACCCTTTCCAGGGCGAAGAGGGAACCTCACACCCTTGCTAGAGACCGGTACTTGTTGAATGGCCTGACTAGGAGCTTCCTCTTGCCGGATGGAAACCTGCTGAAGCTGCTCTGCCACTTCAGAAGGCTCCGGTGGCTGAGAAGATGAGCTTGCTTGATAAGCAGGCTGAGGGGTGAGTCCAGCTTGGTAAGGAACTGGGCTTGCTTGGTGCAGCTCGGAAACTGGTGGTCTGGATGGGCCGCCAGCTGAAGGTCCTCCACGACCACCACTGTACCCTCCTCGACCTCCTTGTTGCTGAGGAGGCCCTCCCCTGCCATACTGCTGCTGTGGCGTTCCATAGCCTCCACGGCCACCACCATATCCTCCACGCCCTCCCTGTGGAGTAGATACTCTTCCACCTTGGTAGCCTCCACCCTGTTGTTGGGGAACAGATCCCCTTCCTCCTCCACCTTGTTGTTGTTGTTGATGTTGTTGCGGTGGTGGAGCAGCAGGTCGCTGGGAACCAGACTCAGAGCTTTCACTTCCGCCAGGAAGCTCGGTTCTCCTCTTCCTCACCATGATGGTGTCTATACAAACAAAAAAATGATAAGACGCTCAAACCTCGACCAAAAGTAACAAACAGTATAACATAAACAGCACGCTAAACTATGCGTTCATCCAACATTGCATATTTTCACACACCAATATCACTATCAAAATGAGCCTCCATAGCCAAACATGCAAAGTTACATCTATTACACTGTAAAATCAAACAAACAACAGACTACAGTCACAGGTAATCTCGCAACCGAAAGCCGAATTCTAATTTAAAATATACACAACCACAGAATTCCCACAATTTCTCAAAAACCCTAGCATTTCAACCTTGCCGAAAGTAACACATCATCAAATACAGCAACACTGCAAAACCAAAAACACACACGCTTCGAAACAAACAAAAAAAATCATAAGAACACCACACACCGCAAACCCTAGGGAAGCAAAAAGCCAGAGATGCTTCTGAGCATTGCAAAATCCGCGAGATCTAAACGATCCAAGGCAAAACCTGCACCGAAACGACGGCACAAACCGCTCCAAAACCGAAACGATCAGATACAGAAATCAAACCAGATCTTCGTGAAAGAAACAGAGGCACACAGATCCACACCAGATATTCACAAACAAAAAACCGACGGAGAAAGCATTACGAAAACCTAGACCGTCGGCGACAGAAGATTTTCTACCGTAAAAAGCAGAAAGCCGACGTGCTCCGTACTAACGTCACCGCAGCAGTGGGTGGTTTTGCTTTTGGTGCTTTCAGAGAGAAGAACTACCTTTACTCTCTCTCTCTCTCTCCTTCTCTCTTTGAATATTTTTATTATTTTATGTTGCTGTTGGTGAAAGACCCCATCAACGCCTCCCACACTCCCCCATTTATACAACCACACCACTAGGTTAATCAAAATCACCAATCTACCCTTCTTCCCCTCGCTTTTACGGTCCTACCCCTGCTCACCTCTGTGTTTTTACCCCTACTGGACTCTTCTCACAGTGAGACTGGGGTCGTCGTTTTAACTTTTAAACCGTGTGGAAGGAATTTGATGCCAACATTGCCCTTCAACAAAACCATTTCCGAGGGAAATACATATTTCAATATGGAGTTTGGTGAAATATACTGTACCTGACTATTAGGTAAATTCTTAAATGGAAAATATTTCCCTTATGTTTCTTCTTTTCCATGCCAGTGTTCTGTTCATCTCCCTTGTGCTGTGTTCTTGTCATTTCTTTCCATCCCAGTTTCATACATCCTGTAAGGAAATAAATCGATTATAAATGTTACCATGTGAATGTTTAAATGTACGGATTATGTTGAGTATTGATACATCATATTTGAACCTATTTCAATTGATTTCGACAGGATTTGTTTAAACATACCAAGTTTTGTATGATCATTATATATGTTGAACTAGTTTGTTATGATAAGATTTAGTTCTGACAATGGTAGAAGTCGAGACAATCACTACCGATACCAAAGGTTGTGAATATTGAGCGAAATTGTAAAGTCTGCCCGGATAAAGAATTAGGGTAACCTATGAAGAAATTATGTTCATTATACTCACGAATTACAAATGTAGCTAATTCATTCAAACTTGATAGTGAATGTTAAAACATAATGATTGTAAACACACTAAACTTTGAATGAACTTGCTGGCTTTGTAATTCATAAGTGAAACGTAATTTCTTCGTATGTTCGAGTGTTTACGTGAAGTCGTTAATAGGTTCCAAATGACGACAACTCTTAGCAACTGAGTCCTTAAATGTAAAGATGTCTATGACGTTTGAACATACCGTTAGCTTTGAAAATTCTTTTATAACACTCTTTTCGGTTTTTTCAAATATCATATTTCAAGATTATTGTCTAAATTCAAATTCTGAATTTCATAGATATTCCTAATGACAAGGCTACTGAATTATCTTCTTAAAAAAAAAAAAAGAACCAAATTTACCGACCACTAAATTTGATGGTCATGTAACTAACTCTCACTCTCACTCTCACTCTCACTCTCACTCTCACTCTTCTTTTGTTTGATTGGATGGTCTTACCTCCAACTTTAATAGTGGGCGATGAGGCTACTGAATTATCTAAATCAAATGCTATGAAAAAGATAGAATGACGTGGCATCAGCCAGCTTGGCGTTAAAATTGCTCCGGAGGGACTGTGGTCAAAAGCAGTAGTAGTCAGTCCGGTCCGGTCCAGTCTTGTCCACTCAGCAACTCAGCCCCTACCCAAAACACATGCAATCAGACGACGACACCTGTTCATTAATTCCAAAGCCTTCTTTTTCGTGACCACTAGTCCACTACTACTAGTACGGCTATGGTAACGGACGCTGCTCATAAAATGACCAAAACACCCCCACTGCCCTTTGCATTCGCAGAAGCAGAACTAGCCAGAAGTCTGTCCCCTTTTGGGCTTTTCCTCTTTCAGGCAGTAATGAAATGTTACATCTACCACCATCTCTCTCTTTCTTTCGTCCCAAGTCCGAACAACAACTCATCTTCAACATTTTACTTTTTACTGCCGGCTTTATTTATTATCCCCTACACCTAGTTTTTAACTGCCTACTTTTACCACATAAACCTAGTTTTTAACTGAATGGTTACATTCCCAATACTTCACTTGTTTACTATTCATTGTCACATTAACCACATGTAGTTGAGTAAATAAGAGTAGAGGTATATTTGAATCGTTGCCGACGCTGATTAGAATTAAATTCCAATCTGTTATTGGTGGTCGAAGTAAAAGAAGCGACATGCTTGAATTGCTACTACGTTAATTAGAGTTAAATTTCAATCTATTCTTTATAACCAAGGTAGAATTGCTACTACGTTAATTAGAGTTACATTTCAAATTAATCTAACGGCTCATGTCTCCGGAATCTCAGCGGCAAACACAGATTAGTTTGCCAAAACCATGATTTTAGACAAAGCAGTAGGTAGAGGGCTAGAGACACAGATAATAATCACAATGACCGTGACAATTCAAGGACACATTATTTATAGTAAAGGAAAGGTCATATCCCAAATCCACGTGATTTGGGTAGACTAGAGTGTCACCTCGTAGTAACAGAAATACATGTCTGATACACACATATACGTACATTACCAACAGTACTGTGTTTTGTTGCTAGTTTACTACACCCACCCTATCCATGGGAGCGAGTTGTTTATTTAGTTGCAGAACAAGGTCGGTCTAACAGTAGAACATAACCTTCTTGACATTATCCTTGAGAGCAGGTAAAGGCTTCACAGCGGCAGAACTTGCAGCAATGGGTGGCCTGCGTCCAGTATACCCTCCACCACGTCCGTTTCTGGTAGCACCACTTGCCACTGAACCGCCTTCTGAGGTCTGTGGTTCCATGTAGAAACGGGCTCGAAATGCAGCAAGATGTGCATAGTATGCAGGGGGGACTGTCAAATTAGCATTAAACCAATTTCAGCATTTACATTTACGAAAGAACAATAAGCATAAAATTAAACTCAGAATAAGATAGAGCGTGTGTGCTTTTCACTTGGTCAGTTTCTGTGTGTGTATAAATGTGAGAAATGAGAGAGCATAAATGTGAGAGATGAGAGAGCGAGAGCTCACCAACAGAAACAGAACGTGTACACCTTGCATATCTGCAAAAGTAATTCGTTCAACAAAATCATTATCCCCGAAAAGAACACAGACAAAATATCGGCATCCTCACAAGGAACCTAAAATGAAAATGAGGGATAATAATCAAACTTACGTATAGCAAAGGTTATTTGTGAGGGTCTGCAATCCATCTGCTGAAAAGTTGTTCTCATCCCATAGCACATGGTAATGAGCCGGACGACTTGTGCCCTGTTTGACACAGTGATTGCAGATATAACAACTCGCAGCTTTGCAAAGTATATAAACAGACAACTAATGAATCAATACCTGAATTCCAGCATGGCTACACAAGTAGAAGTCAAATTCAGTTGGATGACAGATTTTGGAGTCTACAACTGTACCTGTAATATCCATTGCCAAGTGTTTTAAATCATGCATGCAAAATTATAATCATTGCAAGAAGTTCCAAATCTGGCAGAATGTAATACCAGGTAATATATTCCCACTTCTGTCAACTGATCTAGTGTCATTATGGTTGTTGGCAAACAACCTAGTATGATGGCGCTTTTGAACCACCACAAAGGTCACCGGAGGCTGATAATCGGGTTCCAATGAGGCACATGCCTGAATTAAGGAAAAATATATAAGAATGAGAAAGTGATTGACTATATTTTGTAATTTCCGGAGATGAAAATGAGAAAAGTGAAGAAATTAATTAGCCAAGTAGACTTACTTTACGAATGGCATCAAGTTCAAATAGCAAAACTTGATAAAACTGTCCTTCACTGACACCATCCCTGCAAAGAATAAACTTACAATAATATAAGAAACAAATGGCAATACAGAAAAAGCTAGTTGAGGCAGAATATCGGACAGTACGTCGGTACCTGTAGAATATGATCCGTTGAGGTTTTTGCCCAGTTGATCTACGGAAAGATATGAGCAGTTCCCTGGATCCAAAAGCAAATACAGATGAAACAAGAAGCAAGTTTAGTTAAGAAAAAAATGGGAAAAAAATAACAACAACAACAATAAATCAGATCCGGAACAACCAAATATCCAAAACTAGAAGAGGAGCCATACTTGATCATGCCACCAGACATTGTCCCTTTTGCTGGATCCTGCCATGTTTTGAACAAATCTTGGATGAGTTCCTGTCGATGGGTTTGAGCAGAAACCAAACCAGCATACTTTGTAACTTCAGGCCAATCTTGAGAAGCCACAACCTGGATTCAGATAGTAATTGTGAAACAGTCAAAATCCTACCCTGGGTGGAGACAGAATAGAATCATATGCAAGCTAAAGCATGTATGTTTAGTAACACACCGCTGCAATTGACGGACTTGAATCCTCTCCAGGATGAGGATGGGTGACATCAGCACCAAAAATGATGGTAGGTCGATCACTGACTAAAGGAATTCGCCTGGACAGAGCATCAACAAGCACTGTATTCCTTCCCCCTACCTTCACGTTGATCTTCAACGTGACATTTGCCAAATATTGCTGCTTATTGGTTTTAAAGACATGCTTTGTTAAACAGCATTGGGAAACAAGGCCGAGATCTGTCTCACAAATGCGTTTCAAATCACCTGGATAGTAAATGATGATATACATAAGTCCACGGTCCAATGCTAAATAACATAAATACTTAAAACAGGAGTGGGTAGTATTTAGTTGAAGGTTCAGACCATAAAGAGAGCCATTATTATCTGGCAAAATAGCAATAAGTAGCTCAAGCTCCTGGCCAAGGGGCTGGAGTTTGGCCATTGCATCATGATAGCGTGACTTTAGGGTCCTCTCGACATGACCGGGATGAGCGGTGATAGGAGGAAGTACTGGTTCTGGATTAAATGCCTAGAAAAGCATGAACATCAATATGAAGAATTTCAGATTTGGAAAAGAATAGATGATACAAGAGCATCAGAGAACACATACCATGCCAGAAATGTTGCACATTTGAGCAAGTTCACTACAGAACCGATGGGCAACAGCATCTTGCACACTCCTGGAAAAGTTTATGCACATCCAATTGTTGACTGTGCCACCATTGACCATTTTCTGTAACATTACAATGATAGACTGTCATCAATATTCCAAAGGAAAATGATATTGGATATTAGCAAAGTTCTATAACTTATTGCTAAAACTAATTGCCCAATAATATATGGCAGAGCCTTTCACTTTCACTCCCTTTTTCATCTCCACCCTGCAACCCCAAAACAGGAGAGAAGGAATTGCAACAAGAATTGGACTCCCCGCTTATCTTTAAGCAAGGAAACACAATCTTCTTCCAACCCACCACTTTCACCTATCTATTACACATTTAATATTAAGTTTGTGGTCAGTGCAACTGCATAAACAGTAATTCTAACATCTTCATCACAGGGAAACAAAAGAAGGCTAGTGTCAACAAGAATCCCTAGGATCTCCATAGCATGGAAAGAGTTGTCATACAGTAAAAAGTAGATTAAAGGTTTCACCATTAATTGCATAAATACCGATACTGATACAAAAGTATATCCAGGTCAATAAGTTATCATAGTACAAAAGGTGTACAGTACAAGGAAACTATGAACTCATGTATAAGGTATACCTTATTCATCATATTCCACTGTCCAACTCGGGGAAGGCAATCCTTTTCTCTACCTGTATCATGATATTTAAGCTGCACAGCACAAAACAAGATTTTAGTTACCATCCATATAGTAAAGTGAACCTGACGGTACCAATGTTTGAAAGATAAATAGATAGCAGACCATTACAGATATCTTACCCTTGGTGCAGGAAGGATGCGAGCTTCAAGCAAAGTGAAATTCTCACTAATTTTAATGCCAAACTCCTGAGCATAAGGGTCTTCATGGTAAGCGTTTTGGCGAACTGTCTGCAGAGTACAAATTTTCAACCAACACATATTAAGCGGGTATTAATTCACAAGTGGGTCGATGACAACCTCATGTTGTCAATTAGAAGAAGAAGAAAACTCAGAACCATACATCAAGCATAACAGAATGTAAAATACAATATAACTTTCCACAATACCAAACCTGGATAATATCACGTTCCCTTTCATGAGGACGCTGGCAAGTCACCTTCAGCAAAGCAGTAATCTGTTTCTCATTCAACCTCCTGGAGTACCTCTGCCCTTCAACAATTTTACAGACCTGCAACAATGACTTCTTATTAACATGCTTCTCGAGCTTATAATGATGAAAAGACTAGCATTTATTTACCTCCATGGGCAGATAATTTGATCTTTGCTGATTTCCCACTTGCAGACACGGCAACTGAGCATGCTTTATAGTGAAACCATAAGTTTCATGAAAGTAGTCAACAACATGCTTCATGGTACCTCTCTCATCAAGTGGAAAACTGGACAATCAAGGAGCAGTGTCAGTGAAACAAGTTTTGCATTCATCTCAATATGATACAGATTACTCAACGACAGTCAGGGTATCTCCACCATATGGAAAACACTAAGGGCACTTTAGGTACTGTTTTGTTTCTTTTCTATTGAAATGCAGCAAGCAAATGACATAAGATGACAACACTCACGTCAAATCTCTTGTTGGCTGCGACGTTAATCCGGTTATACGGTATTTCCTTCGCATATGTCCACGGTGTGTAACTTCAACTTTGATTCCTCGTAGAGCTTTCTTTATCTGCTCATACATAGACAAAAAGTTGTGATACTGCTATCTGTATGAATGGAGGGATAATCCAATTCCGAATTCTACATAAACAAATGTCATGCCATTAAAAAGGTGACATCACATATACCTCATAGTTTGTTACAACAAAGTTGTTAGCCTTTGTTCATTAATAGACATGTCATCCTAAAGTTGAAAAAAAAATGATTTTTATTATAAAAAATAAAAAAAAGGTTGATTTAACACAATATAAGCAGCACGGTATATAATAACATTCTGACTAAATTCACAGACATAAAATCAGAAACATTGAAACAAACAAGACCATGAACAGAATCTAACCTTCACACGATCAGCATCTGACAATGGTCTAGATGAAATGTCTCGGTCGAGCAGCTGATTGACAAATTCAATGATTGGCAGGGGCTCGATGAAAGCAGTTGATGACATATCTGGACCGTTGACAATTTGGTTAAAGGAGCAAAAAACACCGCAATGCAGGAATATGTGCATGCATCATTTGTGCATCAGTCATGATGGTTGCAATAATATGTCAATTAAAGAATTTTGAGAAATAAGGTACCAATATTTAGAGACAGCCCCATCTGTGTTGGACGAATACTCTGATAGAATCCACGCCAACTTTCCAAACCCTCACCAAGTGACTGCCTTCTTCCCAACTCAGGGGAATAAAATGAACGTGCCACAGAAAAGTAACTACAAATAGCACATAATTACATTAGCACAAGAATATATGAAACTAATGTGCAAATATGAACAAATAGAAATCAAGTTTCCATACCTAGCTGTAGGCAGTTCACGCAGAACAATGTCGAGAACCTGAAGAGCTTCCTGAGGAGCCTCAGCTTGCCTCCCCATCAAAAAGAGTTCTAGATGGTGTAGGTCAGCACGTGCAGCAAACTTGACCACCACTTTGAATTCTCTCTCCTTCTCCTTCTCCTTCCTGCAACAAGAAGAGAAAATTAATGATTCGGGTGAGAAGACTGCATCCAAAAAGGTATGTAAGAGTACAATTTAACAATGAATATCCACCTTTGCCCGCCTGATCCATCATCCTCATCAGCAAGCATGATCTTGAACTCCTTGGACGAGAAAGGAAGCGGCCCAGCAGTATACAAACTCTTCCGTCCATCATAAGCAGGGAGCCGATTTCCAAGCTCGGATCGCCTGTACAAATCCACCAGACGCTTGATCACAGCGCGATTCAACCTCCTTGATGCAATGTCAGGTGTAATAGTAACCTATCAAATTTAAGCATCAAAAGAACACACCATTACAAACACACATTCCAGACTAACTTCAGACTATGTCGAAACACAGACAAAAAAACTCACATCATAATGGTGCAAGTCTTTGTCAGGTAACTCGGCGAAAAAGTGATTAGCCTTGACAATACATTTGGCGCCGACGGTGCCTCTCCCAGGGCGAAGAGGGAACTTGACCGACTTACTGGAGGTGGGAATGGGTTGTTGGATTGCCTGCACAGGAAGAGTAGCAACTTGTTGCTCAATCGAAACCTGCCGAAAAGACTGCACCAATTCCGGAGCAATAGGCTGAGCTTGAGCCTGAAGGTTGTCCCCACCAGCAACATATGTATCAGCAGAGGTCGCTTGGTGCAGGTCAGAAATTGATGCTTTGGCCGGGCCATAGCCACCGGAAGAAGATCCTCCATTACGGCCACGACCGCCGCCGTAACCCCCTCCTCCAGGTGCCCTCCCCCTGCTTCCATTCTCAGCGGCCGGGGGACCACCATACTGCTGCTGCTGGTGATGATGATAACCATTTCCATATCCGTTTCCGTTTCTGTTTCCGCGGCCGCCGCCATAGCCTCCTCCTCCTCCTTGCGGTGGTCCGGTGGGTCTTCCAGCCTGGTGTTGTTGGTAACCTCCTCCTGCTCTTACATCTTGGCTGTGGTGTTGGTAAGCTTGATCGCCGACCTCCTGAGATTCATAGGTTTCAGATCCTCCGGCGAGTTGACCTCCTCGCTTCTTCCTCACCATGATGATGATCTTCAACTAACGCTGGCTCACAGATCAAATAAAGGAAACTCAATAATGAATCGATTCCGAAAAAATGATGGATAAAAAAAGGAAGGGAATCCAATGAAGCAAGTACTAACCTGAGCTATGGATTTGCTTACTTTCTTGGTTTGGGTTTGGGTTTTGGTTGAGCAGAGAGAGAATGGTGATGCAGCAGTAGTAGGGTATTGGATTGATGTAAGGAAGTGCAGTACCAAGTGGTAGATGAGAACAACAAAAATAGTAAAAATTTATTACTTGCAAATAACGGTATCTTTTGGGTTTCTATATTTTTCTTAAAGTTTAGTGAAACCCGCAAGCACGCTTAACAATGGAAGGGCTTGGGGTGACTGGTCGGGTAGGTCTCTGAAAATGACAAGCAGCAGTCTTCTCCTTCTCTTTTTTTATTTTTCCTTTTCTTTTTTCTCTCTCAGTCTCTCTCTCTCTGTGCCTGAGAGAGTACCCAATAATTGGATCCCAACAAAGCTTTCATATCCTTGTTTGGTTTCGTTTTGGGCGGCATTTATTGGTGGTGCCTCTGATCAAGAAAGCCTCCATTTCCATTTCCATTTCCATTTCTATCCGAAGCTTTTAACCTAGCTAGCACCACGGTTTACAAATCGGAGCTCATAAATAATGCCCCACTCCCTCAGGAAATGCGCGCGTCTTCGCCATTGCACCCTCCCCCTAACATAAAGAGCTTCGGTGTGGAGACGCTTATTCAACACGTGGTCGAGAGTGAGGAAGAGTTAATTGTGGAACATATGATGGAATCACTCTCGGGAACATAGAGCGTTCTGACCTAAATTTGTTTTAAGAAAACCGTATGATTTCGATAAAAAATTAAATTTCCACCGTTAATGATAATTGAAAATAAATCTCATACTACTATTTGCATAAATCGCTAATGATAGCTTAAGGAGTTGTAAATTTTCTTTTATTCGAACACATAATTCTATGATTCTCACCCATCTTGAGATCTTTCCTTTTTTTTTCTTTTCTTTTTTTTCTTTTCTATTCTTGACTATGTTTCTCATTCTTTTTTCTATACATCAAAAGAAAATACAAATCTATAACACAAAGTGTTAGTACATAGTAGAACATCGGTCATACTCGCCTAAGAAGACGTTTGTCGCCACATAAAATGAGTTTGGGCCTTAGCTAAGCCTAAGAAACATACACTATCACTTGATGGCATAATGATAATACACTCTAATAAGGGCAAAGTGGTATTTTTAGGGTGCATCCACCATATCCCTATAAATACCACTCTCCACCCTCATTTGGGGAATCTCCATTTTCACCATATTCTCTCATTATTTCTACTCACATATGGCTGACTTAGGTATCGGAGGGTCGAAGGCCGGAACACCTGGTCTTCCCTCTGACGCTCTTCATTCATGATTGACAGGTTATATGAGAGCTTGAAGATGATGTTCATGCATCTGTGTGATCCACCCCCCTCAGAGATCACGCCGAAACAATGGCGCTAGAAGGAGGATTCGAACCTCCGACCTTGTGGTTAACAGCCACAAGCTCTAACCAGCTGAGCTATTCTCGGCTGGTTAACCACAAGGTCGGAGGTTCGAACCCTCCTTCTAGCGCCAATCTCGGCACCCTCTCCCCGGGCATCGACCTCCCGGGACATGCCTTCGCCTTTGGTACCCGCTTGATACTCCTATCCAGGGGATGCCCACCCATGTCTCGGTGCCTCTCTCCCGAGCCCCCCCCCCCCCCCCCCGCGGACTTCACTGGTCTCGCCAGCCACTCGCGGACTCCTCTTGTCTCGCCAGTCCCCGCTGACTCCCCTCTGGTCACGCCAGTCCTCGCAGACTCCGCTTGTCTCGCTAACCACTCGCGGACTCCTCTTGTCTCGCCAGTCTCCGCGGGTCTCGTCAACCCCTCGCGGACTCCGCTGGTCTCGCCAGAGTCTCCGCGGACTCGGCTTGTCTCGCCAGTCTCCGCGGGTCTCGCCAACCCCCCTCGCAGACTCCTCTTGTCTCGCCAGAGTCCTCGCGGACTCCCCTGGTCGCGGACTCCGCTCGACTCACCAGTCTCCGCGGACTGCGCTTGTCTCGCCAGCCCCTCGCGGACTCCCCTGGTCTCGACCCTCGCGTGGGGACATTCCTGGTAGTACCCTTGGCGGACTCCCACACACAGCTCTCCATCCCGACCTCCTGGGACTCCTCTCTCCCGGCAGAAGGATACAAAAAAAAACACATCTCTCCTGGCACCTCCCCTTCCTGGTTCCCGCCACAACAACTCAAACAAAGAAAGAGTTGTGGTCTCAGCAACCCAGCAGCCTGCTCTCGGCACCTCCCCTTCTTGAGACTGAGTTACACGTCATCCACAATCACCCAAGTGTTGAATGCAAAGCTCACAAGCAGCCAAATATATTCTGTGCTACATGCATCGACACATCTATGCCTTTGGGCTCTGGCTGAATACTTCCCTCCGAGACCACGTGACTATAGGCACTGTCCATTATTTGGTTCGTATGTCCACCAAGTTCGTATCCAATCCAGTTCCGTGAGCAGCCCCCCCCAGAATTGATCTGGACACCCAGAACCTCCACAGCCTCCCGGTCGTGGGATATAAATTCTGGACGCCCATCCCAGTAGCGAGACCAGCCGCGACAGTCGCGGCGACGACACGGTCTAGGCAGGGATATGTTATTGGTCTCGCGACCCCAATTTCGGAATCCTCCCCCCAGGTCCCTGCCACGGGGACATGAATTCACCTTCGGGGCCCGCTTGGCACCCCTCTCCAGGGGACACCCTCCCATGTTAGCACCAGTCCCCATAGACTCTCCTGGTCTCACCAGTCCCAGCGGACACCCCTGGCCTCGCCAGTTCCCCCGCGGACTCCCCTAGTCACCCCAGTTTCCAGGCGAACTTCCCTGCCATCCCAAGTACAGAGCCCGGAACCAAGGATTTGACCTCCTGACTCGTGATCTCGTCCCGACTCGTGATCTCGTCACGACTCGTGATCCCGGGACAGGAAACAATTTGCACCATCCCCTGGCCTCGCCTGCTCCTAGTGCCTCCCCCGAGTGACCTGCTTGACACCCCTCTCCCGGGGACCCCCTCCCGAGTCTCAGTGCCTCTCCCGGGGACCCCTTCCCGGGTCTTAGTGCCTCTCCCGAGACCATACATTTCTTCCTCCCTCCGGGACCATCCGTACAACCCCACCCATTCCGGGATCCTGAGACCATGCTGACACAGAGCTGGCCTCGGCACCCAACCACTTACTCTTGGCACCCACAGTTCATCTCAATAAATCGCCCAATTCTCAGGCAATTAGTTACAATCTCACATCTTAGCAGCAACTTCAACCACTTATAATGGACTATCACGGCCTCACCTATGGCCTATATTCTCTAAATTAATGCTCTCCCAGCAACGGCGGCAGCGCACTCACTACCAAAGAGCCAAAATACTTGGTCAATCTCGCCAAAGTCACCGCGGACTTAGCTTGTCTCGCTAGTCTCCGCGGACTCCGCTTGTCTCGCCAACCCCTCGCGGACTCATCTTGTCTCGCCAGAGTCCTCGCGGACTCCACTGGTCGCGGACTCCGCTGGCCTCGCCAGAGTCCCCGCACACTCCGCTCGACTCAGCTAACCCTATTCTCGGCTCAGCCAAGTATTTTGACTGTGTATCTCAAGGCTCAATCTTTAACCCCTTGATACTCCAGTTCGCACTCGCTTCACATAAGAAGTTCGTCATGTATATACTACACAAGATCATGTTCTATTACCACCGACTTGATCCTACAACGCATGGAATGGGTTGTTACATCTTAGACACATGTTCACATAAAGCTTGACCAATTGCTATGCCTAACTCGCTACCTAGTTCAATGTCTTCAATTGTCATGTCATTCGGTACTATATAATCATATCAAGCCAAGCTCTAACAACAAGTTGCCAACAACACTTCGCCTACAGTAATACATACTTCTCTATGATTTATCAGTGGGCAACATAACAATAAAATCTCATGAGTCATGCCCCTATCAATGGCCACGTCTCGTCTACCTATGTGCTTGTCAAATATGACAGGCACAAGCTACAGACTATTATATTTGTCATCATGACTTCTCTTTCCTACGTCAGTACACATACATTACTCCTTGGTCAAGCAATATTATCTTCAATGATGCACTCCAATATTATCTTCTTGGCCACCATGACTACTCCATTAGGATTCTTATACCACGCTCTTTTGTTGACATCGAGACATATATCAACAACTCCAATTTTTCTACAATGTCTATAGCGGCTCTACACGACTCCAGATAAGTCTTACTTTACACTATTCAATTGAGTAATTATCATACAAATAACATGCCTCATGCATCATAATATATTCTCATGTCAGAGTTAGCAAACACTATTTACCACGTACACATGTTACATATATTCTCATGTACATACTTCACATGATTACAAGTCAAACATTGCTATACATCTATTTATATCTATCTCGACTGCGCCATCGACGGCTACACACACAACATGTGTAAACAGCTAGCACTCAAATGTGCAATCTCAGGCTGCACACAACATGTGTAAACAGCCAACATTCAAACATGCAATCTCAGGCTACACACACAACATGTGTAAACAACCAGCATTCAAACATGCAATCTCAGGCTACACACACAACATGTGTAAACAGCTAGCATTCACAGATGCAATCTCTAGCTACACACGCCACAACCGTATACAACAAACCTCACCTCGAGGAAATGTACCTCATCATGATCTTTCAGGGAACCACTCCCGCCATGATAACATCTCATGACAACACCATATGATCTATATAGTACCACCAAGATGTTTCAAAGTCCTCTAGTATAGTCGCGACATGTTCTCAAAAGTCGCACTTGTCAGTCACTCCACATAGAGACCCTCTGTGATTGCTCTCCAGAATTGATTCTCCAAGTGTGAGGTTCCAACACCTCGTTATGCCACTAGCGCGAACCGTTATGCCACTAGCGCGAACGGACACGCCACTAGCGCGGCCCATTACGCCACTAACGCGGCCAATTCCGCCAGCTAGCGCGAACTATTTACACCCCTAGCGCGAACTGTTTACGCCCATAGCGCGACCCGTTACGCCACCAGCGCGAACCATTCCGCTCAATAGCGCGAACTATCACGCCACTAGCGCGAACTGTCACGCCACTAGCGCTGATTGTTATGCCACCAGGGCGGACCATTTGCAAATCGTTACAACCTTAACTCGATACTTTCCCCCGTCACCTAGCGACCCTCGCGTGGGGACTTGGGGACTCGACGTAGAGACCCTCTGTGATTGCTCTCTAGAATCGCTTCTCCAAGTGTGAAGTTCTGACACCTCGTTACTCCAAATACAGTCACAGAGGTTCTCTAATAGCGCGAACTGTTACGCCACGTGCCCCTCATAAGGTGAGGTTTCGACACCTTGTGACGAGCAACACTCTTGGCACACGACATCTGCCATCTATCAACCACCCGGGACGAGTCAATAAACACTCCCCGGCGCGTGACACCTAAATCACCAACGTGTTTAAGACACTTCCCGACACATGATATTATCTTTACCTCTCGAACACGCCATATGAAATCCTCCATGCCAGCTCAGTCCTCGTTTCGGTGTCCCGCCACCATAATCTCTCCCGACACTAGGGGACTTGGGCAACAGCCTTATAGGCCAACATTTACCACGCCTCATGACGTGCTCTCGGTACACTTTGGCACCACCCGCCTTGCCCCATCGACATCTTGGCTACGCTCCCTAGCGTGCCTTTTTGACAGCTTTACACAAGCCCTATCGGCAACATCATTATGCCCTAACGGCACCCACCATCATGCCTTAGCGACACTCCTCGCCACACCATGACTGCACACTTGCCTTGATGGCGAAATAGGGAACTACGTTTGATTTGATCCTATAAACGGGTACGTAGGCACTCTAGCACTCACCTAGAGGCAACCACAAAATATGTCACCACAATCTCCCCCTAGAACGTATGCTGGAATCGCTCAGCTAGCTAGAGCATATAGCTGGTACATATCAAAGGCTACTAAAACGCCAAGGCATACAAACATGCTGGTACCCATGGCCCTCGTGAGATGCTCGCCAGCAGTACCTCAACTTCGACCCCCGATCTCCCTGCAATCTCTAAACACTACATGGGAGCAACGACCCAGTGTCTCAATCATATATAGCGACACACGGCATACCCCACTCGGAGGGAGCCGGTCCATCCCCTCCCTTGCATGGGGACTTGGGGGACTGGGGACTGGTTAAGTCGCCATTAGTAAGACTCGTACTCTCGATATTCTATCAGATAAAGTCTCCACCCAAGAGAGTCTCTTGACCGCGGACTTAGGGACTTGTTAGTACATAGTAGAACATCGGTCATACTCGCCTAAGAAGACGCGTGTCGCCACATAAAATGGGTTTGGGCCTTAGCTAAGCCTAAGAAACCTACACTATCCATTAAGGGCATAACGGTAATACACTCTCTAATAAGGGCAAAGTTGTATTTTTAGGGTGCATCTACCATATCCCTATAAATACCACTCTCCACCCCTCATTTGTGGACTCTCCATCTTCACCCTATTCTCTCCTTATTTCTACTCACATATGGCTGACTTAGGCATCGGAGGGTTGAAGGCCGGAACACCCGGTCTTCCCTCTGACGCTCTTCATTCATGATTGACAGGTTATATGAGAGCTTGAATATGGTGTTCCTGCATCTGTGTGATCCACCCCCCTCAGAGATCACGCCGAAACACAAAGTTTCTAGTAACTCCAACTTTCTCAGTTGATTAAAATGAAACGCTAAAGACACAAAAAGAAAAAGGCAACAAAACTATACTAAAGGAGTAGAGAAGTTAAAACCTAGAGATGCAATTATATCTGCAACAAAATTAGTTTCCTTATAGCATAGTTTCTTCACTTTCTCGAGATCTTTCTGAAATAGTTGTTTGGTGGTAGATTTTTTTTCATATCATAATGGCTATGTCATACATGTATATGCAAGTCTCTGTCCATATCTACATGTCACAATGTGGAAGAAGGGGCAGGTAATCACTATATTTGGTGTGTTCTTAACTTTAATAGGCAGCAACCCGATTTGATTAGTAATCATCGACATGTAACTTCGACACCAAAATATTTGATTAGCAATTATCGCCATTTCACTCTGTCAATTATGAGCTAATATTTGTTTTCATTCACATTATTCCACTATTAATCCAAGTCAACATCATAGATAAGAAGAAAAGAACAACAATGATCAAATAAGTAATACTATTGAGGTGGTTGTGTGATCTGATTAAAGACTTAAATTAGTGAATAATTCCTTCTATATTACAAAAGCAATTATCCTACTATAGTGCATGTGAGATGGTTCCTCCTATAGTCCTATGTAAGTGAAACAGAAAGAAAATTAGAAATTAGACTTGCAATAAACTAATCATGCAAGAAAGTGAGAACAGAAATTACAGTTACAGAGCTCTCATGGAGCAGTGAGATTTTAGGTTCACTTTGAACCCATTGGGGAGAAAATAGCAGAAGAGATCATGATTTTTTATTTTTGTTTCTTAAAGAAGAAGAAAACGGAAGCTTAAAATACAGCAGAGTAGAGGGAATACTTACACATTAATCTATATTTATGTCACTCTTATCCTATTAAGCTCCACGTTTAGTTATTAGTCTGAGATTATTATATGGGATATCAAACAAACAGTACACAGATGAAGCAACCAGCCATTTACAAGAATATTGTCTAGTTCAGTAGCATTCCACATTATTATTATATTGGCATGATTGGTTTTTCTACTATGAAATTGAATCTCTCAGCAAATAGAAGGCTCTCTCATTTGAAACCCAGGTCAGCAAGCACACAAAATAGTACTACTACTTCACAGTAATATTATCTTGCAGAAAAAAGAGGCCAACACCAGTCACGTATTTGGAAGCTCATTGGATTTCATTATTTGTCAAATTTATGATCTATTATGGCAACCCATCTGTTTCCCTATCAAGTCTCATACATGATGATACGATATAAGCAGATATGATTAAAACAGTATCAAGCACTCACCTATACATTCCTGTATCCAGTGGACTTGGAGAACTTTTGCATTTTCACAATGGATCATCAAGTCCCTGAGCCAAATCCCGAAAACTTTGATGAGTTCCTTCTTGTTGAATCTTCCCACTTTTTTCAACTGCAAAAGGTAAGTAACATGTAGACAAGATGAGAGAAATGAGCATTGATACCTTGTGCAACAAGTTCAACGGAAGTTTATGCAAAATCAAAGGGAATTAATTTAGGTGTCACATCCCAATATACTGCATGCTAGTATAGGAAAAGTAAATTTCTTAGCATGCTCTGAAGAAAGAAGGCAAATGATGCAGTCTAAAGTAATAATAAATTAGGAACATAATCTGCATTCTGCAAAAACTAGAACTTGTACATGTAACGGAAGTGCTCAATCAATACTAAACAACCTGCCTCAGCAGATATCATACAGTTGAAGAGGCAGGGAGGCAGGGAGGCATTGAATACACCCAATGCATTATCTTCTTCACCAAAAGTCTGCACAACTACAATTTCCATCACTGAAATGATGAAACCGACTCACATCTCTTATGCTTATCTCTCTCTTTGTAACAAGAGAGATGAACTTTATAGCAGCATGGCAATCACCACAGACCCGCAGATTTTTAGTAACAAAAATGGGTTTCCCCGGGCTCAGATGAAGAATTCCATAAGCAATGGCTAGTTTCTCACTATGGTAAAGGAGGATCCTTTCTTTCTCCTCTTCCTCAACATCTTGGAGAACAAAACTATTTTCTGCACAATATCCCACCCCTTTCATGTCTACTAGTAGTTCCTCTAATTTTTCATGTATCTGAGCCGATTCTGGATGTGACTGATCTCCACCGAGAAATCCATGAATCACCCCATTAATTTCAACCCAACTACATCCTGGACTCTTCTTAAGGCCTTGCTCCTTCTGTTTAATTCTCACATGCGCTGCGTCATCCCATCTCCCAACAGAACTGTACATATTAGATAAGAGGACCAAATTTCCAGTACCTTCAGATCCTAGCCCTTGAACTTTCCTGGACACTTCTTCCCCAAGTTCAATATCATTGTGAACCCTACATGCAGCAAGCAGTGCACTCCATACTCGAACATCAGCCTCAAATGGCATGTCTTGAATGAAATTGTGTGCCTCGGCCAACAGTCCAGTTCGGGCAAGAAGATCAACCATGCATATGTAGTGTTCCAACCTTGGGATTATGCTGAAATCTCGAGTCATAGCACTAAACCAGTGTTTTCCTTCAGTGACAAGCCCCGAATGGCTGCAAGCAGATAAGAGGCCAATGAAAGTTACATCATCCGGCTTCATTCCAGCTGCCTGCATACTGTGGAACTGTGAAATTGCTTTTATCCCAAGGCCATGAATCCCATAACCAACTATCATTGCATTCCATGAGATAGTGTCCCGCTTGAGCATTCTGTTGAATACTTGCCTACTTATATGGATCTTCCCACATTTCGAGTACATGTCTATTAAGGCATTACATATTGAGGTGTCATTAACAAAGCCGCGAACAATTGAGTAACCATGGCCACAGGCCCCATGTTGCAGAGCAGCCAAATGTGAACAGGCAGGCAAAACACCTGCCATGGTTGCCAAATCTGGATCAATCCCAGACAACTGCATCTGGTGGAATATAAGCAAAGCTTCCTTTGCATAACCATTCTGCACACAGCCTGAAATGATAGCACCATAAGAAACCGTATCTTTTGGCTCCATTATATCAAATAACCTGAATGCATCATCTATAATCCCACACTTTGCATACATAGAAAGGATGGTGTTGCCCACCATTGTACTTAATTCAAAACCGGATTTAATTGCATAACAATGTACTAATCTCCCTCCACCCAGATCAATCAGCTTTGTGCAAGCTCGGAGTATGCTTCCTAGAGTAACTCGTGTCACTTTCCTCATATCTTTCACCGCCATTTCATCAAACAACGACATTGCCTCCCTCATGGAGTCACAGCCAACATATGCACCTATCATTGCACTCCAACAAACCTCATTCCTAACACTCATTGCATCAAAGATTCTCCTCGCGTAAACTATGCACTGACATTTCGCATACATGTCCAAAAGCGCAGTACTAAGTACCACATCGTCACTAAACCTCCTCCTCATAGAATAACCATGTATCGCCTTCCCTTGGCTCAACGCATTAGCCTGTGCAACAGTAGGAAGAACCGCAACAATAGTAGAAGCATTCGGGGCTGTTCCTGCTCCCTGCATCCTAACAACCAACCTTACAGTGTCATCATAAAGGCCATGAAGCGAAAACCCGGCAATCATAGCATTCCACGCCACAACATCTTTACACAACATCCCATCAAACACACTCTCTGCAGCCACCACCTCTCCACATTTCGCATACAAATCAATCAGAGCAGTGCAAACATATACGTCAGAGTCAAGCCCGAGTCCTTTCGCGTGTCGATGAATATCCTCACCAACTTGAAGTGCTTGCAAAGCAGAGCATGCCTTGAGAACAAAAGGGTACGTGTACTTGGTCGGTTCAACACCCGATTCGAGCATGGCGTAGTACAACTCAATGGCTCGTTCAAAGGGTCCATTCCACGCGTAGGCTCGTATAAAGAGGTTGCATAGTATAGCATTTGGTTGGGGAATTTCATCGAACACTCGGCGTGCGACGTCGAGTTGGTTACAGGTCAAGTAGAGACGGGCTAGTTTATCGAGAAGAAGAGACCTCGACTCGATGTGGGTTTTGGTTTTTATGAGGTGTTGGTGAATTGTCTTGGCTTGAGCGAGAGATTTGGATCGAATGCAGGCTTCAAGAAGATTGATGTAGTTAGAGGAGTCGAGAGGGTTTGAGGAGTAGGCTTGTGTAGTTGTGGCACGAGTTGTGAAGTGGTGAAGAAGTTGGCGACGAGTGAGTTGTGTAGCGCATAACATCTCGTTGTTTTGGCTCCGATGAAACTAACAGTTGTATGGCATCAACATTTGTCTTTCAAGAGATTTGTAATGGAATAGATTTTTTTTTTTTTCTTTGTAAGGGATAGATAAGAGTTCATTGACCCAAAATATCATACACGACTTCGTTTGGTCAAAGCTATTAAATCAGAAGATCACCAATAGTCTATTACATTTCATGCTCAAGTAATGCCCTACACATGTAACAAAATTGACTCCTACCAAAACCTAGAGTGCTACGGCACTTTTTTTTTTTTTGGATATGGTGGCGAGTAAGCTACCATTCGGAGCTGTTGAGCAATTTAAGGTATAATCAAGGACTTTTTATTATCAGGAGTGTCTTTGCAACGTTCGCTCCACTTGCAGCTTAATTAACATGCTTCCACTAGGTCAGACTCATTGAGTACTGCTACCGAACTTTGATCATGAAAAAGCTACAAAATTTAACCAAGGTAGTATATATATCCCCGCTAAAGACCCTAAATGACTTCATTTTCGATAACTTGCGCCAGGGAGCACCTTTCTAATGTGGACTCTTAAGTTGATGACTTTTTGGTTTATGGTTTAAAAGACTTATTTTTTATCACATTTTGACGTCTCATACGTTCAGGTTTTAGGTTTATATGAGTAGATCATTTCTACAAATTTTCAGCAAAATTGGTGTTTGTTAAGATAACAAACTAGATCAAATTAATGGACAAACCAAATCTGTTAAATATGAACAGTTCAAGATCATAATTGATAAATCACATTTATGAATGCCTTAACAATTTTCAATATAGTTGAAAATTTGAAAAAATTATCTACTCATAAATACCTATAAACTGAACAGTTAAGATGTAGATATAAGATCGAAAAGTGAGATAAACCGAAAATTCTTCAACAAGTCTTTAACTAAAAGGTCATCGTTAGAATGTTTTCCATGCAGGCCCGGTCAATATGTATTCCCCTTTGCCCTCCAATTCTACCGTACCAGCAGTTGTACGTGAACTATTAATTTGAAGAATAATATGTCGACTCTTCTAACCCCCAGTAAGTAAACTAAGCAGATCCTTGATTTAGATTTAGTAACAGCTAGTAAAGTAAAAGGTACGAGCAAGACAAAAAATGAAGCTTGCTAGCTACTGGTACATATATATTCTGAAAAGGTGAACCGGTAGATGTCAAAGAAGAACCTTTCTTTTTCCGAGCACTTTAGCAAAATAGCAACCAATTAGCAAGATCTGGTAGAAATCACTGTAAGCTAAAGACATGAAAGGGATAAAAGTGGAGGCCTGGAAAAACAAAAGTGAAACCATGGGCATGCCTAGGACCAAAGTAAGATAGCTTGAAGAATTTGCTGAGTAATTATTAGGTATGAAAGTAAGAAAGCGATCGAGAGCTAGCTACCTCAAATATGTATTCCTGGGTCAATCATATCATTCTTTAACTAACCATATTGGATAGGTTATGTCAACATAAATAGTTGGATGTAATTTTGTATTTGTTCTCAAATTTACTTATATTAATTAATCATGATATATATAGTTCATGATCATTGGATATGAATGTAGTAAGAAGAACGTTTGTCTAGAATCTGGAAAAGCTAAAGTGAGCGGCCGGGATGAGGAGGAGTGAGGAAGAAAGACCCAAAGACAAGGGACTTTGAATCCGTTTGTTTCATTGTTTGTGTATATAAATGCATAACAATCACCACAGCCAGCACATATAACAGTATTACTGCAACTAGCTAGCTAGCCAGCTCTTGATCCAACAAGGGGTGGCCGGCGAGTGCAGCAAGTTAGTACGTGTATATAGGAAACAGTAACACTACTTAAAGCGCGCATTATCCACTGATCAAGGCATCAGGCGATACGAGCATGGCTCCGGTGGGATTACCTCCCGGATTTAGGTTCCATCCGACGGACGAAGAGCTTGTGAATTATTATCTGAAGAGGAAGATAATAGGGCAAGAGATTGAGCTTGATATCATTCCTGAAGTTGATCTCTACAAATGTGAGCCTTGGGAATTAGCAGGTCTAGCTTATTACCTTATATATGGCCTCTTCTATATGTTGATTACGTCCACATCTTAACCTTTCTCACTACTAACTAGCTAGCTAGCTAGTATATACATTTTACCAATTATATGCAGAAGTATCAAAAATCTGTGATTATGTACGTAGCTAATTAAGTCAGCTGATGATGTTGTTTATAAATTGATCGGAAACGAATGCAGAGAAGTCATTTTTGCCGAGTAGAGACCCGGAGTGGTACTTCTTTGGACCCCGAGACCGGAAATACCCAAATGGATTCAGAACAAACAGAGCAACAAGAGCTGGATACTGGAAATCCACTGGCAAAGACAGGAGAGTGTCATCCCAGAATCGAGCCATCGGAATGAAGAAGACGCTAGTTTACTACAGAGGCCGAGCTCCTCAGGGCATTCGAACCGATTGGGTCATGCATGAGTATCGCCTCGATGACAAGGCCGACTGCCTCGACGACACCTCCGCCGGCATTCAGGTACGTTCATGAACTCTCTCCATTCCATTAGCTTTCATTGCTGCATCATCCATCAAGAATTACTTGACGTACACATGATTCATTTTCTATTCGATCGACTTGAAAAGCATCAAGTTCGAAGCTACTTAGCTTGAGCAAGTGAGGAAAGCATTTCTTTCTCTACTGCTTTCGTTTCTAACTTCCACCTCGATCTTTTTACAGCGTGGGACGCAAAAGCAGGTTAAACTAAGCTTACTATCCCAATCAACTAATCTGTATATCCATTAATCAACTTGGATATATAGAACAGGAATGGAATCTAATATATATGTGCGATAACAAGGAATGAAAATTCTATCCAGGAACGTAAAACTTGCATGAGTTGCATGGAATATATAGTAGGGCCTCGTCCTGATATTACATTTTTCTTAGTTCAGTTGCTATATATGTCTACTAAATCGATCTATTATTTATAAGAGAGCATAAACATATATTCGTTGCTTGCACTGGTTGTGATCTCTTCTATATTACCAGCTGCAAAGTTGAGTTTAGCTAATGAGACAAAAGTATCGTCCGTATAATTCAGATTAACCCCTTCTCAAGCTTCTTAACTATTTGTTGAAGAAGAATATATGAATCACCCGACATGTATCCACCATCTTTCAACCTGTCATTGTACATATGATCATGATTTGGAGGTTCTGTGACTAAAACTAATGTAGATTATTCAGACCACGAAAAGCAAAGCAGCCTCTCATCCTCTTCTGCATCACTCTCCACTTTCATTGTGTAAGAAGGTGTCGGTGACTTTTCACTTTATTCCAAAGTCCAAAAACATAAGCACATTTCAATATTTCATCTAGCTTCAATTGTATTACATGGATTATGAAATACACCAGTAATACTAATTAACCTTTTAGGAAATTCATTTGGATTCTGCTTATTCCAACATAGTGTACATTTATATCTCTATCTCTGTCGATGATCGATCACTAAATGAATGCAGGATTCTTTTGCATTGTGTCGCGTGTTCAAGAAAAATGGAATTTGTACTGAAATTGACGAGCAAGGAGGGCAAAGTAGCAGCAGTGATCTATCGCTGTTGATTCATGAAAGATCATCACAATTATTAGCAGCAGGAGGACTACATTATAACGATCACTGCAGTACTGAAACATTGTCACCAGAAAATATTATTCCGAGGGCATCGTCGTCCTCATGTCTCCAGGACTTGGAGGAAGAAGAGAAGGACGACTCGTGGATGCAGTTCATCACAGATGATCCATGGTCTTCTTCTAACACTACTGCAGTTAATGGTACTACTGGTGAAGTCGACCTCTCTCAGTCTCATGTGGGTGTGGCCTTCACAACCTAATCGTTCAGTATTCAAAGATGACTGCATTTACAGATATTGCTGGTGATTGGTGGTAAATAACACTTCCCTACAATAAAATGAAACATACTCCTTTCAAAAAAATAAAAAATACACATTAACTATTTTCAATTGGTTTGGTTTGGTTGGTGGTTTCTTCGGACTCAGATGAATCACATGAGTAGTCTAGAGATTTTGATGTTCACCTCTTTCTCCTGAGGTGCTTGCTTTGGGTGTTACTAGTGGAATAAAAGCACATATCATTGCATGTAATCGTTTACTCAACAATCTATACTCATTACTCAACAATTTAAGTCAGCAATTGCATTTATGGAGAACTCTTTATGCATATCATTAATCTCAACGTTTAATTTTAACCCAACCAAATAAGGCAGAGAAAGACCATCATTTCGAGTTTGCGACAAACATGTTATCCTGTACACTTTCAGCCGGCAATGATTGCTTGGCCAACCTTCCACTGCTCAAATTCTGCGGAGCCTAACATGAAAGAACTGGCATTTCTATGTCCACCACCTCCAAATTCCTGAGAATGAATTGCAAAATGCATTAGTTACCTTTCAACACTAACATACAAGTTAATGTTTCTAAGTATCATATATGCTACAGGCCCTAGTTAAGAGGCTAAAGGGCAAAACAATGTGCTAGATGATGTAAAAACCTGTGAGATAGGAGTTGTGTCTTCACTGTCCACACTCCTGAGGCTTATCTTCAGCAATTCATCATTTTCAAGCTCAGGGACTTTGTATACAACAGCTCCAATACCCCTAGAGATCATTTCAAACAAAAATAATTATAAGTGAAATGGAAGGAAGGATGCTGAAGCAGACACCTATAATATACATAATCAAACAAGTTGGTGATTTTCCACAAAGGAACAATTTAACCCAAAATCAACAAAAAAAGAAAGGAGGTGATGCAAAGGAGGAACTTACACCGGGCCAACCAAAATCAAGTAAATGAACAATGCTTTTGCAGTGGAAAAGCTCAGGATATAGAAAAGAAAACAATACCCCGTAAGACTAAGAAAAGACCACGAATATATGGACCTCTCATAACTGGGCTATTGTCTAACTTGTAGTTTGTCGTTTTGGGGTTCATGTCATACATGGTCGTGATCTTAGTATGACTTTTATCATCCGAGAACCGTAGTCTTAGTTTAGCATTGTATCTCTTTAGTATTGTCCTTAAGCTACCTAGGAATTTCTGAATACAAAGTTTGCTTCTCTACAGAGAGGTTTTGTAGACTTCAAAAGTTCAACTTTGACCGGAATGAACACTTATGCAGATTGTGAGATTTCTATATTCCTAACTCCCTCTTAGTATAGTTTGATTCAAAACCTATTCAATTATTCTCCATTCAATATATATCGGAAGAAAGGACAGTCTACTGCAATTGTAAGAGCAAACAAGCCAATAAAAGTAACCAACAATTGCCTCATATACAGGATGTATTTGGCTCCAGTTACTTGTGGCTTATAGTTTCCAGCATTCAACATTGTTGAGCATTAGAGACTACAGAGTGCTGCAGATCAATAAAATCAGCAGCACTTATAGGTGCCACAGCATCAATAGTAAAAAAGGGGACAAAATGAAACAGGCTAGGAAGGTCTAAGGAAAAAAGTAAACAAAATCCAAGCAAAACATTCACATATATCAAGTTCATAATAGCCACATAACATACCTCAAGTTGAGACTGCGGCTTTTAGTAGCCAACTGATGTCCGAGTTCACTCCTCAACTCTGATATAGAATCTGCATTCACAGCCTACAAGCAAAAGTATAACATTATGCTCTCTAAACCAATTTCTCATCTCTTCTCTACATAGTAAGTAACTGCAAATCTGCAATGGAGTAAGAATTAGAGGCATATACACATTTGCAACATTCGGCAAGTCTAATAGTTCCCATCTTTCATAATGTACCAAGTAATGCACAACTGAAAAACATAAGAAACATCTAAACCAATTTACCAGGCAATGACCAAAAGCTCCACCTCCAAGCTTAATCTCATAGGACTGACTCAGAGCCTCCTCTATCAATTTCTGCTTCTCTGACAAGCTCACCATTCCCAGCTGACTAATCAAACACTCCAAGTCCAACGAAAGCAGCTGCCCAACAATCACATTATCATAAGTTTCGCAACAAGTAACTCACTTAACACTCACATTGTAACAGAGCAAACCAAAAACTACCTGCTGAAACAGAGCCGGGTTCAAACCGACGTCGTACTGCAAGTTCAAATCTTTAAACCCGCTACTAAAAGCCTTACTATCCGGAAGCCTCCACCGCCACAAATCCCCATCCTCAATATACTCAAACACCCTCCTAACGCCGTCAAACCTCGCCGTTTCGCCGCCTTCGACGTTAACCTTCCCCCTGAAATAATCAAAAGCAATAGTAGCCCCGCTCCTCTTCATATCCAAAACACTCGTCACATTCACCCCGCCGACTCTCCCCACCGCCGTCTTGTGGTGGTCCAAAACGACGACGTTGGGTACCTTCAAAGAGACCTCCTGGACAAACCCATGTGGGCCCACGAAGTCGAGGAGGTAGAGCTCGTCGATGTCGGAAAGCGGGAGGCTTTGCGCCGTAACGGGGCTGTAGACGGCGTTAGGGAAGAAGAAGGGTTGGATTGACTTGGAAGAGAAGTAGAGATGAGCCGCGAGTGCGGCGAACGCGCCGTCCGGGCATGGATAGTGGTACAGCACCGCCGGTCTTCTCATCTCAGACTCAAAACAACGATCTTTTTAACTTTTTTCACCTTCAGATGAAGCAAGTGATATAAAGGAGAGATTTTTTTTTTTTTTTTTTACAGTTTGAGTAAAATAGTAAAAATAAACAAGACTAAAACCCTGAAAGGATAACACTTTGGTCATTCAGGTGAGAAATGGCGACGAGCGTTGTGCTGAGAAGTGCTCCGAAGGCTTGGGTTGATAGAAACAGAGAGACCCAGTTTGCAGAGCAGAAAGTTGGGTCTGTGAATTGTGGTTGGCAATGGCGGCCGTGCCTTAGTTATAAGGTTTCGTTTTGTATTAGACAGAAAAAGAGGAGCTTTGTACCATTGGCGAGTCCTTCTTCTTCGTTTTCTTCGTTTTCTCTGAAGACCAAGCTCTACGTTAGTGGTAAGTTTTTTTTTTTTTTTTTTCTTAAAAGATTGAAATTTGTGTTGGTGATATGTATGATTGAGTGGTTGTTTAGTGTTCATAATGAAATAGAATTGTTTAGTGTTGACCCTAAAGATGAAGCTGTGTGCGATTTTATATGTATGGAAAGCACCATACTTTAGTTGGTTTATAGACATTGATGGACAGTTTTGCATTTGGGTTGAGGGTTTAGGCAACACTCACCAGTGTTTGATCAGAAAAGTTAACCCGAGATTGCAGTGGCGGAACTAGGATTTGAGAAATCGGGGGGCCAAACACATTAACAACTAAGTTTGGGGGTGCCACACCTAAAAATTTCCATTGTTTCCAACAAAGTTGATTAAAATTGGTAATAGTTTCAAATGTGTCAACATAGGAGTGGGGGGTGCCATGGCACCCTTTGGTCTCTTTTTAGTTCCGCCAGTGCGAGATTGTGACAAACTATAACGCTACTGGTTGGTGTGCTTTTTGATGCAGGGCTTTCGTTTCGTACCACTGAAGAAAGTTTGCGAAATGCTTTCCAAAATTTTGGACAACTTGTAGAAGGTGAGAAGAGCCAATGTGTTCCTTTATATTAGTTCAGTTGTGCTGCTTATAAGGGTCTGCTGCTGTAAGTTGTTGTTCTACAGGAGTTACGTATTGGGGTTCTTATGCTCTTGAGAAAAATTTCTCTTAAATGTTGCAGTCAATCTGGTGATGGATAGGATAGCAAATAGGCCGAGAGGATTTGCGTTCCTCTGATACGAAACCGAGGAGGAATCTCAAAAGGCTATCGAGGGAATGCATGGAAAGGTAAATCTAAATTCTAAAACCATCAACAATAAGTAAGAAGGAATGGTAATATTGGCTAATATAAGAATACAACTCTCTGTATGTGTATGTAACACTATTTGACTAGTGGTTGCATTTTAAGAGGAAAGGAATTCCTAATGCATACCTACATGATGACAAAGCTGGCTTGCTTGACAATCTATTTCTAGTTAATGTTTGTATGTGCCTGTGTGGTGATTATACATGGTCCAAATTTGTTCACAGCTCGGTTGTTATGACTCAAATAGATGTCGTGCTTCTTCTTCTGTTCTAAAAGAAAATATTTAAAAGAATAAAACCATAAATTAGAGGTACTGTACTACAGTACTAGGGCCTTAAACTGTTTTCAAGGCTGTAATACACTGTTGGACCACCAGGTCATTGAATATGTGCTAACATCAATGACATGTTAACATTGAAATCTTGCCCTGCTCTGATGGGATATGTCTTCCATCATTGCTTAGGCTGCCCTGACTGTTATGTGGTTAAGAGATTGCCGTTAGTATCTTGATGTCAGGGAGGATCACTCCTGGGACTAGTCTTCTTGTCTGAACAGTTTGACATGGTTTGAAATGGAAATCTTTCATATATAATATTTTGATCTAGTCTTTCACACCTTCTCTTCGTAGTCATATTCGTTGATGTTTGCGTCCTTTTTTTACTTTAGAAGGGGTGGGTAGTGATAACTTCCAGATTTCCATCGAGGCCTCAAATGCTCTGATTCCTAACCTTCAGTAGCACAGAGCTTATCAATAGCTATCTCACAATCACATGTGATGGTAAATCACTGGGACATTATGTAATATGCACTTTATTGAGGTTAAAGAGTTTCATTAGGAAGAGCATGTTTTCACTTTAGGCTACTGGAACCTTCTTTTAGCTAGGATGCAGTAGTCGCTTCAGGACTCCAAATGCTTTGATTTCGACCATGACATCTATTTTACATACAACACAGAGTGAACAGAAGTATTCTCATATTGATGCTCATATATTTCCTATACGGAGTGGCTTTAAGCAACCAAAACAAAGAGTAACCTTTTCTTCTCTGTTTTATTGTTTCTACAGTTTTTGGATGGCAGAGTAATATTTGTTGAAGAGGCAAAGCCCAGATCAGAGCTACGTCAAACCCCCAGACAAAACCCACGATAGTATTAAAGTTGTGTAGTGTCCACTTTTGGCTAAGTTCTGCTAGCACACACCAACTGGTAATATACCAGAAATGGCATGCTTCGGATTTGCAGTTCAGTCAGAAAAGCGTGTAAGATTATTCTTTTGTATGCTGATAACTCTATATCGACTACCTGAAACTATAAATGGCACAATTCAGTTTTGCAACTTTATCTGTTCTGAAAGCGTAACGGTTGAATTTTTCAGTCACTCGCCCAGTCCAAGTGTACTGAGTTAACAGTTCGATTACACAATTTGGCCACTGGAATCCAATCATTCGATATACTTGAAAGAATGTAAAGAATGAATCCGTGAAGAGAGATACAACTAATGTGAGATTTCGGCAAACCGATTTCCGCTCGAACCCATTCCTGATCTTACGAAGTCATTATTCTCAGACTGCTTGTTCCCTCTGGTTACAATCAATCAATATACGCCTTTCAAGATGGGAAGAAACAAAGAAAGAAAAACTGAACATTTGTTTTACTAAAAAAATTATGAGCAGACACGAGCCCTTTGTCTGTCCCTTTTCTCTTCGGATACTATCACTGAGGAGTTCCTGTTTGTGTCTGCTAAACATCTTTTGTATGGTACAAACCCCTTCCTTGAATTGCAGGGCTCAACACTCCGAGGTTCTTCACATACATAATCAATTGAAGTAACTAAACCATCATTTGAACCAGCGCAAGATCTTTCATTCTGCTTCGATAGTTCATCAACACGGGAATCGACGCATACAACCTGACAAAACGGCAGATTAACCCACCAAGGCAAGGGAGGAGGAGCATCCGAGTTGGCTGGCACAGACTTGGGGCTCTCGTCTTGTTGTCCCACCCTGTTTATTGTCAAACCACATGCCAAAGAATTCCAATTACAATCTAATCCGCCAAGTGACAAGCGCGTGTCCGATTGATCCCATTGTAATGGTTCACCAAACTTACCGCTCTCACTCTCATGATTCTCTTGTTTGGCCATGTGTATTGACGAAGTACAATCCTTGATACCAGAAGAAGATTGTTTATGCAGGTCGGACACCAAAACTGTCCTTCCAAAAAGCTTAATGCTCATGGAAGCTCCCACTCTGCCTGCATCTCCTTCAGTAGTTGAAGTGCACCCAGAAGCGGATTCATCTTTCTGGACCTACATAACAACACAAAGATTACCAGTCAGAATTCCAAAAACCACACAGGAATAAAAAGATTGAAAAAATATATATATATAGAAAAAGGTAATCAAGTGTTTGCCATACCACAGAAAGAGGTTTTTCCAAGGTTGAGTCGACATGTGGCATAGTTTCTTTTGCTTCTTCAGTGAATGGGCTGGATGTCGCATAGTCATTCTCCTTTTCAACATGGGATAAGTTGGCTGATCGCATGTCAGTGGTACATGATGTTGAAGGTCGACATCTGTTATATTGCTCCAAAGCTGCAGACCCGATTATATCAGAACCAGGTACGGACAATACTGAAGTGGGGGATTCTTGACCTTTCTCAGCAACTGAAAAATTTGGGGACGGTGACCTCCTTTCTGGTGATCCATTATGTTTACGTGGATAAGGATGCATAGGCTTCCGCTTAGGTCGCGGAGGAGGTATCTCAATTGGTTTGAGGGAGCCTTCACCAGTTCCAGGCAACTCCTTAGCTACCTACAGTATTGTAAGAGACATGTTAACTAACTGCATGGAATCTCAAATGCACAAGTCAAAAGTTTCAAGGTCATTTGTACATGATGGGTAATAGGAGAATTAGGTCCTAAAATAAAAGGCAGTAAACCTTAGAGAAGAACTTCTGAGCATGACTTCGTATCTGAACTGCAGTTTTGGTGCCTACATGTTCTGTATGTAGATAATATAACTTCAGCAACAGATAGGTAAAAGAAAATTAGACTAAACTAGTTTTGCCGCACTGAATCTACCTTCTATTTGACGCCAACCTCGGCCATACAATTTCAAGGCTTCAAGAAACTTTTGGTGTTCGTCCTCCGTCCATTTTTCTCTTTGTTTTGTAATTGTGTAAGGTTTCCTGACCTGTGTAGAACCAGGGAAAAGTGTTCAGTCAAACATCAGAAAATGCATAAATTTTGAAACTAAAAAACTCTCCTGAATTGAAATCTCAGCAATGGGAAGAAAGGAACCTTAAGTGCATGATCATTGCCAAATGACGAAAAGTCCTGGAGTTCAGTCACCAATTTCGATTGAGCATCCCCTTTTGGGCTGCAATTTCCAACTGCAAGAGAGGCGTTTGATCCCGTGGCTTCACTCTGATCCTATGTTCAAATAAAAAGTTGGGTTGATACTTTTCATCCAACACAGTGAAACCCAGTGAAGAACTGGTGTTCATAAGTACACAATTCAGTTCTGATGCAAAATAATCCTGCAGGAACTTATATGAGATGACTAGCCAACCAAACACAAGCATTTCTCACTTAACTTAAACAATCAAGGACAAAACATAAACAGATTCATGGCATGGCATCCATGAATCTAACTGTGTTTGAATCCATGGCATCTATCTAACATGCATCAAATCATCCTAAAATCATGGTCAAAGTCGAAACTCGAAACATAAATAGAAACTAACATAAACGTTAGCGTGTCGGCACTGAGAATTAAAACAGTAACGGCTCATTAACAACAGCTCGAAATCAAAGTGAATAAATAGAGAAAACAGAAAAAGCGTAAATCAAGCGATTGAGTATACACACCTCAAGAAAAGCCATCTCTCTTTGTCCAGAAAAAAAACACAGTAAATACGTCACTCCAAAGCCTCAAGTCACCACACCTGTGAATCCAAAACAAAGCTTCCATTAATTGGTGGGAAACGGAAAAACAACAATAAATAAACAAAACGAAAAAGGAAACTTTCCCTTTTCATTTCTTTGTATCCATTTTTGGAAGGTTTTAGGTTTATCTAAGACCAGATCAATCAGAAACCTACCTCAACAACGTTAGAAACTGAAAACAGATAAGACTTTGTTGTGTCCTGGCTTGGTTGAGTAGTCGCCGGAAAACTGAGACAGCTCAGCTTCTCCCAGACCGAATCCGCTTCCGGCTAGAGAGAAGATCGGAGAAAGCAGAAGAGTAGAGAAGAGAGAACGAATCCGAATCCGAATCCGAATCAGAGAGAGATTGAAGAGTAGAGAAGAAGGGGGAGATGGAATATGAGGAGGGTTATAAAGAAAGAGAAAGTAAAAGAAGGGGGCGCCACGTCAGAGCGTATTATTTAAATTTCGAATTTATGTTTAATTTTTATTGGGTTTGGCGAGAAGCGACTCAAGGAGCTTGTGGCTGAGAACGCAAGACACCCGGCACTTTCTGGTACTCTGTCACCCTCCTTTTTCTCTCTCCTCCTCCTCCTTTGCCGATTTTTATTAATAAATCCCACACCACTGTGGATAATTATTCAATTTTATTTTTGTGGAAGATAATAATACTCTAGTGGATAAGGTGGAGTAGGGAGAGGAGGCTATTTACTATTTTTAGAATTTTTCTTTTTCTTCAGTTAAGAAATGTTCTATTACACTGAAATGGTGGGCTGACTTTTGCTGGTCTAGAAATGAAGCATCTTTGCGATATATTTATCTTCTTCTTTTTTGTGTATCTTTTTATTTTTAAATATATTCACGGTTAGTATAGGATATTTATAAGCAATTATTTAGGATTTAGTTTTGTGGTTGGAGAGAGAGCAACATGAATTTCTACTGTGTTTGTTGAACTAATAAAATATAATGGTCACTCATATAAATTAAGTAAAATCGTAATTTACAGATTTACTTTTTGAAGTAAGCATTATGTAAACAGTTGAAATGAGTGGTAATGAATATTTATGTCTGTGTTGAATTAGTCTCAATAATATGTCTTTATGTAGAAAACATTGTGTTATGCTTGTTATCATTGGCCCATAATTTTAGAACAAGAAATGGAAAAACAAAAAGAAAAGTAGAGAAAATATCTTAGCCACAAGAAACAAGGAGGGAGGGACAAAGAAGGGTGGGTAGGCAAGGCACTGAAGGCAGAGACCAAAAGTGCTAAGTGGTGTCGCTTCAGCCTTCGATCTTGATCTCAATAGTGTAAAATGAATGGATAGAATAGAAGTGGATTTGATTATTACCTAAAATAGAGACGTGTGAGGTTTTTTTTAAAGTTTTATCCCTAAAATTAAAAAAAACAAAATAGGTGGCCCGCACTTGAATCTATCTGCGCTTTTTCGACACCTCAGCTGCTCTTTTCTTCCTTCCTGGCATCCCTATGCCACGCCCCAACCCTGCCCCCACCTCTATCTAAAACTTCATTTTTGCTTATTTCTTGTTTTAATTAGGGTAACAAATCCGTGTTTCTATCTCAAAAACTTTTGTTGGTTATGTTGCTACAAATGATAATTGTAGATACTCTCCTTTTATCATTCGAAATGTGTCCTTGACTAATAGTGCGATTCAGTTCAAATTCAAGCATGCTCGTGCCTGAGGTGAAGTTTAACAGATCGTCGCCTTTTGGGTGCGTACCAAAATATATTTATATATACATATTCATGTATTTTTATATAAAAAAACCTTAAATTTGTTCTTCTTTCTTATTTTTTAGTGTACATTTTACTCGGTCAATATTAAGAAAATCCATACATTTATATTCTTAATTGCATATTTATAATTTTTATATGTGTATTGTAATTTACATAATTTTTTTTTTTGCAATTGTCATAGTTTTTTTTGTTATATGACTATTAGAAAACACTATTGTTAAAATTCGTCTCATATCTTTAAATCTCAAATGCGGCTTTAATTTAAGTGTTAAGTGTATATTTATGTGAAATTTTTGTAGGGCCGTAGCTCCTTGAAATTTGAGAGAGATCATGACACATCTGAAGTGCTAGCTATATATGTATTTCATTCTTCTAATTTAATCATATGAAATTTATATTTCATTTAGTTGTATATAGGCCCCCTGACCTAATATTCAATCTTTGGCTGGCTAGGCCACTTGTACTTGCATATTCAAAAATTGCATACTAATGTCAGCTGGTATGGATGTAATCAAGAAACTCTGGAACAACCCTTTTAATTCACATCAATCACATGTATGTCTTGAGTCTTAATTATATAGTTTTGAACTACCGTATATAACTTAGTAGTTTAGTAGTTTTTGTCTAGTTCGGCGTCCTCTCCTAGCTTAGGTTTGGATCCAAAAACTATCAAAGTAATCATACACTGTGCTGTAACGCATAGTTGTGACATTTCACATGTGTTGACAGATTACCTCTACATTTAGGAAGTCTTTGACAAACACTAAACACTGTCAAAAAAATGTTATGCAGTTATTTTGTTGACATTTTAGCTCAATAAATCATCCAATCGAGTTTTAAGATTTGTTGATGGATATAAGGTGAAATGTTGTAATATTTTCGTTGTTTACCATCTTAAATTTTAGTATGTTAGTCGTTTATTTTATAATTTTTTTTTAGTGAAGTCGGTCATTTTCATCTAAAAAATTAAAATATAATTTAATATATGAGCAAACTACTGACAGCGGTCAATAGTATTGCAGTTTTATTCAAATAAAAAGTTTACGTCGATAAGAAAAAATTATCTACAAAGATTCAGATATCTAATCTGCTTAACTTATTTGGAATATATTTGCTTAGGAAAAAGGAAAGCTGATCTGTCTTACTCAATTTAGTATTGATCAGCAAAAAAAAGAAACAGAAAAATCCATTTTATAATCCTATAAGATTTTTGTGATGGCAGATCATCACCTACATATAAATAATTGCAGGTGGAGTGGAGGCCACTAAAAATAGAGTAGGGCCTAAACAGAAAGATATTAACGAGGCAAAAAAAATAAAAAAAAATGTTGAAATTTTGTAGCCACAAGTTTGCACAGAGTTCTGGAAGTGCCGAGTCTTGTTTTCTAGTTGAAACTTGAAAGTGATGAACGGAAAAGAGCGAGGGACATGTGGCGCCGAAACCCACACCGAGTCAAAAAAAGGGAGAGAGATTTACGTTGGTGGCGGATCTTTCTCTCCTCTAAATCACATCACAAGGCCAAACTAAAATCATGAGGCCTAGGATCGTTTGGAGGAGTGAGATATCTATCGATCACTAGTTTACCTACTTTCTTCTCTCTTTTGGTGTTTTTAGATTATCTGATACCAAAAATGTGAACGATATTAGTTGAGGTGGGATGGATGTGGCATGTACCCACCCTTTACGTCCCCAACACCACTCACTTCGTCTTCTGACTCACACCTCTTGTCGCTTGATCCCTCAATCCACACACATTCACAAATAGAGAGTCTGAGAGTATAGACATGGAGGTGGGAGATGGCTAACTAATTACGTCCGTTTTCAGGGTTTGACATGCTGTAAGCTACTTATATAAGTTGTTATAAGCCATGACCTTTTTTTCGGTTGTTGATTTATTGAAGTTAACATTTTGTTTAAAAGAGTCGTGTTTTCGTAATTAATTAATTCGTATCAAGTTATATACGAGTGCGTTGTTAGGTTTAATTTGAGTGGTGGAGGTGTTAGTACATAACCAAAATACTTGGCTGAGCCGATAATAAGGTGCAATTACCCGGTCACCGAAGGTCATTCCAGACAAGATAGCCATGGTAAGCCCTTCACGGATATCCAAGGAGTGAAGGGCCGGTAACAAACCGCTTGCCAAAATCACTCTAGCGGCAAAACACCCCCAAAAGGGGAGACACTACAAAGACTAACAAGTAGTCCCACATCGGAGACTAAGGGCAAAGTGTCCAACCTTAGCCTATAAAACAGGCGCAAGCTCCCATCAAACACACAACTCATTCCCACTCTCTCGTACACGCAAATAGCCCAAATCTAACTTAAGCATCGGAGAGTCAAAGACTGGGCCACCCCAGTCCTGACTTCCTGATGCTGTTACTTGTGCAGGTACCGAGTGCAGGACCAAAAAATTCTACCATTCCCCGCCTCGCCAACCCTTCACGGCTCGGGACCTCGGAACAGACAGGTAGAAACAGGATGATAATGAATATTCCAACTGCCTGGTTATTTCTCACTAGTTTCTTGGCATGCGCTTCACTTATGCCAATTTACTCTTTTCAATTTTTTTTAAAAGAAAGCAATAATAGTAAAAAAATTTATTTTAAATTGAGACATTTTAAATTAAGGGATAATGACCATTTTCACAAAAAAACAAAAGTCAAATCTCATTCCAATGACAATAAAACTTTTGATCCTAATTGAATGAGAGATTAGTTTATTTGTGCCCAAATACATAAATCTTTATTAAATTTATAATAAAATAATATTTTTAAGACACTTTTACCCTTGTGTCTTATACACATTTAGAGAGAAAATAGAAAAGAGAGAGGGGACTTTGCCGGAGTCTTGTCGGACTCCAGTCACCGGTCAGCATAATACTACTGATTCCCAATAAACTTTTTATTCATCTCACCAGAATAATACTGACCCCCAGTAAACTTGTTATCCACCCCAATAACATATTATTGACCCCAATAAACTTGTTATCCACCCCACAAGAATATTATTGACCCTCTAGTAAACTTGTTATCCATCCTACCAAAATATTATTGACCCCCAGTAAACTTGTTATCCACCCCAATAATATATTACTGACCCTAGTAAACTTGTTATCCACCTCACTAAAATATTACTGACCTCCAGTAAACTTGTTTTCCACCTCACTAAAATATTACTGACCCCAGTAAACTTGTTTTCCACCCCCAATAATATATTACTGACCTCAGAAAACTTGTTATCCACATCAAAACCGATTCACCTTCCCCAATAAACTTCCAACAATAACCTTTATTGTCACATAATTACCATTTATTGCAAAAATAATAGAAACTTGTGAGCCGGAGCCGACGAAGTTGAGAACTCGTCGGAGATCTGGTCAACTCTGACGAGAGAGAGAGAGAGAGAAGTTTTAGATCCGGGTAATGAGAGAGAAGAGTTCGTGGTAGATATTTATAAAAGATATTATTGTCTTTTTTTTTCTAGATCTGTTCAAATAGGCATGAGAATTTGTTTTTTATTGGAATAGGTAATCAACCCCTATAATTAGTACCAAACATGCATTTTTTTTCTTAAATTAATGTTGTTGAAATATTTTCTTTTACCATTGCAGTTATAAAAGTAATTACTGCAGATTTACTACATATCCATGAGTCTAGGACTCCCACTTCTAATTGCTCCAAGTTTGTTTTATTTTTCTTTTCCTTTTTTCTATTTTCTGATATTATAATTATCAAATTACCACTAAAACCTTTAGATATTAACTAACAATGTTTTGTAATGTAATAATAAAAAAATAATTCAGGTATATCAAAAATTTAACCATCCACAAAAACAAAAAAACCTCCTAACCTTATAATCGTAGATTTCTGAAGTTAACGGGTAACTGAGCAGAGCGCGGGATTGGATTACTACAATCATCACCGGCAGATTTCTGATGAAGAGTTGATTTCGAAGAGAGTGATTTGGCCCATAGGGAGAGCTCTTCTTATCCAACACATATTTGGGCCACGTACTGTCTTGTGATGTTTAGAACTTAGAAGGGCCCCAAGGTCTTGGTTCCCAAATGCCAAATTGCCAAAATCCCCATGCCAAAGTCATGGATATACGGTGTGTACATATATATTAAATATATATGTATGTACGTGTATACACGGTACTTATCAGTTTTCAGTATTGTTGCTTAACTAGAAGTGAAGAATGATGAGGAATATTGATGAAGAGCTAGCTCCATACATTATTTGAACATTGAATGTCGATCTTTTTTATGAGACAGACAGACCTACATACTGGTTTTCATTTGTTGCAGATGCTTCTTTAATTTCTTACAGTTGGAGTTGTACAAGAGATTTATGAAATGTTCAAACACCCATTCATTATCGACCACGTACTGTGCTGCCTTAGCAACCGAGCTGGCTAGCTAACTTTCTTTAAACAAACCCAGAATTTATTTTCGGTACTAGTAACTAGTACTGTTCCATGGCCGCAGATGCATAGCCGGACTGGCCCGGACAGGTCACCGGATCGTTCGCCTGAGCCAGTAGGGACATATGATCATATATCAAACTACCAAAGCTTCCAGGGAATGATAAACTGTATGCATCGATCTTTAAGAGAACTACGAATTAAGTACAAACATGCATGGTATGGGCAAAGCATCCATGGTACGTAGTGTGAGACTGAGACTGAGACTGTGAGAGAGAGATCAATATGTAGTTGTAGATATATAATAATGTTGATCGAATAAACAGATCGGGAAGTGAAGCCGGATGAGGAAGTCAATGCCCGAACCACATACAATCTTTCTGGCTAGCCGGAGTAGCTAGATATCGGCAATGGAGAGAGCCAGCCCGCCAGAAAGACATGTGTGGTGCGTTCTTGACTTACCTCTTTCAAAACTACTACTTACTACTTAACCTTGCCAAGTCAAAAATACAAAAATGACTATGAAACCCCTCACCAACGAATAGTTGGTGTGAACTGTAATGAAGTTTGGAAGAAAAAACACAACTGATAGAAGCAGCAACAGCAACAGCAGAAGCAGGCACAGTAAATTAATGAAGAGCTTCAGGTCTTGATGAGAGAGCATTCAAACTCCCAACTAACCCCACACGCTTTGTCCCAGGTACCATTAATTCAATGCCACCAGCCTTCTGGATTCAAAACACTACTCAAACACTATCTCCCTCTCATCCATCACCACATGTAATTAAGGATTGCAGCATATGCATGCAGTTGCAGCAGAAGAAAGCTAGCGGGGATTTAGCAGATATTCATGATATTGCTGATACGTACTGATGTCTCAGGACTCGATCAGGAACTACTACAATTCAAGGCAGACTTTATTTGCTGAACCGTGGTGCCAATAAGGTTGTTCACTGTATTCACAGACTCCATGTTCAACTTTGTCGAGGGCAAGCTGCTCACAAGAATTTGAAATGCCACTGTAATCAGTGAGCCACTGCCTCCTATGTGGTTTATGTTAGAACAACTACTTGTTGATGCAGATGTGTCCCCTTGGTCTTGCCGCCCATCAGGTGTAATGGTGAATCCTGATGGCAGCAGAGGAATGTATGAAGGATCCTCGCCGCTCATTGCGATGTTGATGGCCGGAAGATCAACGGGGCAGTACACAACTAGAGACCCTGATGAGTCTATACAGCTCTCCTGGAGTATCAACATGTTGTTCTGGCTAGTGTTGAAGGCCTACACATACACATTATACAAATCACATACATGCAAGGGATTATCAAGTCATTGAACTTCTTATAAATAATCATGAAAGTTCAATTGTAACAATTCAAGACAGGCAAAAGCAAGCAAGCAGATCATAAATGGCCTCACTCGAAGAACAGATATGCAGTTCCCTGGATGAGAACCATTTGCTATATGGGCAACTTCTTGCACTGCATTGCCATTGGAAAGGACATCCCACTAGAAGAAAACAAATAATTCAGAAATAGTATTACATAAGTAACATAATCCAATTCATCAAAGAGTTACGAATTTGAACAGGAATTGATGTTCAAGTTTATCCAACAAGCATATACAGTATACCTGAGGTCGAGTTCTTTCATCCTTGAAGAAATTGAAGACAGTTTGCGGAGATAGTGGGAGCCAAATGGTAGTAGCTGCACTAAGAACCACACCATTGGGTTGACCAGGATCCGTGCTCTTATGGATGGTTACTCGCACTCCAACCTCGTTCATACCAGATATCGTGGTCCACCGATGGCCATTAGATGTGCTAATGCTTGCACAGAAGTTGTTGACCATCCTTTGGGCAAGTTTCATCATGCTTCTCTTGCCTTCAGGTGATGGGATCACTGATTGTCAAGATAAATGAAGATGGTGAGAGAAAGAAAACAAAAGGTACTGATCCCTTATTGTCATTTTAACTATAGTTGAAGTTGAGCAGCTACCTCCTTCAAGATCTCTAGTAGAAGTGCCTGAAACCATTAGGCATGCATATCTTTCACACATTCTCTGAAGAGCAACAAGCCAACGTTCAGCTCCAAATGCTTGTCCACTGTGAATAAGATCTCTATAAAGTCGATGAATTGGGGCTTTCTCTTCTATTTCAACATGTTCCACCCAAGTAACCTAATTTAAAGCATTTGACATAAGCAAGAGAAACATACAACATACATTATATAACACGTACATTAGAAACTAATAGGTTTAGTTGTTGATCCAACCTTGGAATACCCATTAGGCATGTCTTGAATCAAGCATCCAGAAGGAAGCCTATGAGATCGAGATTGATTTGCAAACTGGTTATCTCGTGGAAAATCATAAGAAACGTCAACAATTGCCCAATGGCCTTGCTCAATTTGATGACAATAACGAAGGAAGTAGAACTCTCGAGTTGGTACTAATGGAGAAAGCAGCTGCAACTCTTTGTACATCTACATAATATCCGTAAGTGGGATTTTTATAAGTCAGCATAGAGGCGGCACATGAAGCAAAAGAAAGCATAAAGATTTATAGCCACTTACCAGCTGCAGAGTGCCACTGTGACTACCGAACATTCCAGACGATATCACTTCAATTGTTCTAGCCATTGATACAATTGTTGGAAATAGTTCCCCAAATTTGTTCTGTAAACTTAGAACTGTTAGATTTACTTGGAATTATAAATTTGTGAATTATAGTTCAGAGGGGAGGAGAAAAGCAGTTACCGGGTCCATAATCATGTCAACTAATGCTAAGCCATTCATGATTACCACACCAGAAGCTCTAGATGCTTCAATTCTAAGATTGGGATTTTTCAAATGAGTAGTAGCCCTGGGGAAAATCCTATCATAGCTTTCAAGATTAAGAACATCCTTGCCATCAGTGGATGACTTCATCCATAGTGGATCATTAGTCTGCAAAAGCCTAAGCAACTCTTCCATTGCAGTTGCAGCAATATCTGTCATGAGGGACTTGTCCATGTCCAAAATGCCAATCGGCTGGTAAGGCAAACTAGGCATTGTAGATGAAGTACTCCCCGGAAGAAGATCAAGATCAAGAGAAGGACCACCCATCCCATGCCCCCCAAAACTTGCCATTGATAAATCCAGAGAAGATATATGAATAGGCTGAACTGGTGGGAGCTGAGAAATGGGCCTCCCTATGTACTTGGCAGCAATACTAGATACTCTATCTAGCTGCAAAACATCACACCAACAACCCCAAAATCACTATCAAACTATACATCCTACAAAATCGAACTGAACCTATATGCATTCCAACTTAAGTTGGTGATTGTTACCTCTTCTTTCAACTGAGCGTTCTCCATTCTCAATTTGTGTTCATCAAAATAACTATCTTCATTAATGGGAGGGACACCACAAGATGGGCAAATCACATTTTTGAGTGCCTCTCGGATGGCAATGTTCTCACATCGGATCTGGTCGTTCTCTGATCGAAGCGCAGAGTTATCAGCTCTTTCATGTTGGGCCTGCCGTACGTCCTCATTAGTCAATACAATATTCAAGAATCCACATATATTTGCATGAAAGCAATGAATGAGTAAAGCATATAAAGAAACTCTCTAAACTGCTGCAACCTTTAAAGCTAGAAACATAGGTGTTAAACTGTAGAAAAGAGGAGAGTGCATGTGTACCTTCATCTGGGTTCTCCGGTTTTGGAACCAAAATTTGATCTGGCGAGGAGCCAAGCCCAGTTCTCTGCTCAACTGCAACCTTTGCTTTTCATCCGGGTGAGGGCAGTCCTTGAACATCCTTCATTCAAACACAGGCAACCAAAATTAATAAGAAATCACCATTACATAATCCCCAGAACCAAAACAGTACTCTGTTTCCGAAGATGAGCATTAAAGATTGAAACTTTGGCATTCAGGGTATTAGAATGAATAGTAAGTAGGTAGCTAGAGAGATTACGCTTCAAGCCTCTGAATCTGGTTAGAAGTGTGACGATGGTAGCGCTTCTTCCTTCTATGAGAGTCTGAGCCATCGTGGTCTCCACCGGAGCCACCGCCAAACTCCATTTCTCACCAACTCAGTTCTCAAGTATACTCAACAATCAGAAGAAGCAACTAGGCTTTTCTCGATCATTATATGACAAAGTAGCTAGATATTACATAAAGAGAGAAAACCCAAGAGAGAGAGAGAGACAGCAAGAAAACAAGAATATGAAGGTTTTGACTTTGTGGGTCTGTTATAGAAGAAACTGGGTTGGGTTTAAGGAAATGTAGCGTGGTGCTAGGTGTTTAAGAGTTATATATGGAATCCAAAGGAGAGGTTTTGGCAACGAATAAAGCTTTGGAATTTGATCGGCTGCAGAGGTAGAAAATATGGGAGTGATTTTGGAGAGAGTGAGTGAGTTATGGCACTGATGGAGTCCTCATTAAGCAAAGAGAGAACAGAAAGTGAGAGAGAAGAGAGAAAAGGGTGGCTGGGCTAAAGCTACTCCTCCTCTTCCTCCTTCACTATCACTGATGCAACTGTAATATAATGTGTGAGTTTTAAAAGCCAGAAGTAGGAGAGAGAAATTGAAGCAGCGAATTAAATTCTCACTCACCCCATTCGAGGGCTTTTGATGCCTCTCTCTGCTTCTCTCTTTCTGCTACACTAATACACAACAACAACAACAACAACAACAACACTACTAGTCCACTCACCGCCAGATAAGAGCTTTTATTACGCCGCCGGAGAGGAGAACCCGTTCGTCCGTCGTCTTCCGGCAACCCCCACCTGCAATGACACATATACCCTTCTCTTCCCTCTTTTTGAGCTGACTTCCCCATTTTAATTTATTTATTTTCCTTCCATTCTTGGTTGTAACGTTCTCTCTCACACAGATTACGGAGTACATGCACAAAAGTCAAAGGCTCTGAGGAGAAAGGAGGGAACCAAGTCTGTGAATTATACCCCTGAATTTACTTTTACTATGCTAAGCTCTGTTTGTACTATATACAGAAGCCCATGGCAAAACTAGCTGTGAGCTAATTGTGTCAGCTCCTCTTGACTTGTTTTCTTTGGTTTAGACAAAACTGAGCAAATATTATTACTTGTATAAAAACCCGAAAAATAAACCACCCACCATAATACAAATTTTACAGTGTATTACAGAAAAAATTAAATAAATAAAAACTTTCATTTTAACCTTTTGCTAAATTTTGGCCTTTTTTAGGTTTTGATTTTACTGAGAAAAGTCAAAGTGAAACTGATGAATGAGTAGTTTTGGATCAAAAAATGATACAATTAATTAGTTGATTAATTGGCAAAACAGATGGAATTGAAAACCCCTCAATGAGTATTTTTGATTCTCTCCTTAACTTTTGCATTTAGAATCTTGAATCTTGAGTTTGATAGATCAAAGAAAGAAATAGCAAATTAATCAGAATCATTTTGGTGTTGAAATGAGTAAACTTTAGCCTTAACTCTTGTAACAATTATATCTTTCAGAACATTCTTGTTATGGTACTAATGAATTTAGAACAGTGTTATATAATTATGTCCATCGAGGGACTGCTCTTTATATCTGTACTTATTTTCATTCACAGATCCACTAATTATACTAATTTAGTGTTACACTTGCAGATTAATAGTCCTAATTTCTTGAATTGGGTGGTGGAATTGAGTTTCTTCCTCTTTGATTTGATTTATGGGGAACACCATGAAGTGGTTGGAATTTGATCCTCAGAAATCCCAAGGTAGATAATGCATGCATACATTTTCCCAGTCAACAATGAGCTTTTAATTCAGGAACCATTTAAGCTAGGAGAGTTAACCTCAAGAACATCGAGCCAATAGACGGAATGGAAACTTCGATTCACTTATTTTGCAACCTCGGTCGATAAGAACGAGAGAAGGTAGGTCAAATCTCACACCTAGGTTTGAGGTAATTTAGGTTTAGTTTTCCTATATTAGAGGTCGTTGTACAAATTAAACTTCAAGCAAATAGTTCTTCGATATATTAACTACAAATTCGCCATATGCTTGAAGCCACAAAGCTAGCCAGATAGGGCGGCGATTTTCGACGACGCTGCTAAGCTAGCTAGTTGTACTACGTTGTTGATCGAGAAGCTACTGAGATATATAGCTGCGGGAACAAGTTCCTTTATATATGTATACAAGATTATATCCTGTGATGTTTAGACTTAAAAAGCTAAACATACGCATGAACAAAAGTGATATAGGAATAATAGGGCGTAGTAATTAAGCTATATTAGCTTTAGTACGTACGTAGCATGGAATTTTGGGATTCCTATACCCTAATTAATCATGCATATTATAGATAACACATGCATATAAGAAGTTAACTAACTAGGTGCTCGATGATAGCTAGCAACGTTAACCCTTACCTCAAGTAATCGATTATCATAAAATTAAGCCTTCGATCGTTGTTAATACTTATAAGCTCTCAGTATGAATACATATGATTTGACTTATTATTATAGAAGGGCATTCAAACTCTTTACACATTTAGTGGATCAATTACGTCGATGGAGAATTCGAATCAATTTAGTTGGTGAATTAATTTTATTCATACATTTAAAGGATAAAAGATCAGTTAATTACAACATGTAATTGAATATTGATCATTGTCGATCGATCTTATTGAGTAAATTTGAATCATATTCAATATAATTGAAGCTATAATTCAATCAGCTTATGATATACGTATTTAATTTAACGTACTTGAATGCATTTGGATTAATTACATACACTCACGCACAAAATAAGTCATCCCGAGCATATATATTGTGCAATTGATTGAGTCGAATGCATGTATATGGATATATCAAAGGGATTTAAAGCGAGATTGCAAACGGAAAGGCAAAAGTATATATAAATTTCTAACTTGCGTATATACACCATTAAACGTTCAACATTTCTTATATATACTCCATCAAATTGCACCATCAATGATTCTTTAAGGGTTTTAGGGCATGCTCATCCTGTTGTTTTTGCTCAACTTTGGTTATGTTTTAGCTTTGGTTTTGCTTTGTTTTGGTTGAACTCCATGGTAGTTTTATTTAGGTTGCTTTCGAGCTATTTAGCATGACTTCATTCTCTCGGCCCTTGCGGGTTGGTCATGTTGTAATTACCATTTTTCTTTTTGGTATGCAAGGTTTCACGTCCATGTTTCAAAAAATAATTCTTTTAGGGAAAAAATTTGCAAACAAATTTTATTTCTATTGATTTTTTTTGCAATAGAGATCTTTATTGGTTAATTCAACTTTTGAACGGTTAAAATTATGATTCACATTAAAAAAGATATGAAAACAAGAGAGAGCCCGGACGCACATGTACATATTAGTCCGGATGCAAGTTTTTTTTTCCTTCTTTTAGTTCAATTGCAGAGCATACACTCACACTTATGTAAGAAGTAATTCAGTATATATGTTCGATCGCATGCTTGCAAAAAAGTTTGTGAGATACTTAAACAGAGATAAGTGTGGCCCGTGGATCACCATTGTACATATATTGTCCAAACTTAATCACCTTGAAGGTGTTGGGTTTTAATCACAAAAGGCTTCGGTACAGTTAAGTGTGATCCATCCACTTGTAAGTTGTATTTTATTTATCTTTCCTCTCCAACATTGCATATATGCATATATAATGGTTGAAATTAAGCCGTGCAACCTCAATAAAGATCTCTACGTTTATGGTTAAGCTCATCCTTTTGGCCATTCTATCTTTTCAATCACCCACTTAAGTTTACCAATCTATTTTCAATTTATATATAGATATATGTGTATGCACATATATCCAATTACTTGATTATGTTGATCATTTCCTGCTAAACGAAAATCGATCATCTCGATCTATATATATATGCATATAAAAGACGGGCCAACGGCCAACCATGCATATCCAAAGCTATCAAGTATCAATAAAGCTGTCATTTTTTGATTTCAAAGTAATAAAAGATCTTAATAGATGTTGCAGCAAGTCTTGAGAGCTATTTAATTGGGGAAGCCATGCTTTTCAGTGGTAGATCGCTGGGCAAGTTTTACTGGTGTAGCTGTATCTTATTTTCAATACAGAACCATTTATTTAACTAAGAGATAATGATTAGTGATATATATAGCAATTGATCAATCAAGTTCGTCTATACATATGATGAAAGCAATCAGATCAAGTTGCAGACTGTACGTGAAGAAGTGCAGCTAGCAAGCTTGAGCTTAACTACATATATAAGTGCAAAATTAATTTCTAATTAGAAGCGATTCCAGTAGTCTCCACGTACTACTGTCCACTCTATATATCATGATCGATCGAGATGATTCAAAAGGTGTGGGTTGAATGGAGGTTTTCAGCATTAAACATGTTATTAAATATATTGCTTGAAGAACTGGTGCATCCAACAATTAAGTTCCATTCGATATGATTGCATCATATATACATGTCTTCGTTTTCTCTCTCTCTCTCTCTCTCTCTCTCAGCATACACAGCAGCTGCAAGCTTGAACCTTATACTTCCGATTGCTTGCTTGCAAAGGCAACTGTATATCAATCGATCATCAATAAAGCACGATTCATGCAATAAGTCGTCGAGTGTCCCTTAATTGTGCAATGTAATGGAAAATGGACCCTCTATCTAAATTTTAGTAAATATCGATCAAACCCAAATTTATGAATCGAGTATGCTAGGCCTACTTCATTCAGAGAAACATTCACGTACATATATAATTAATCACTAATATGTTGAATAATAATCAGATCAAGTTCATAACGATGACACTACTACTGTATTAATCGGAATATATATATATATATATATATATATATATGATTTGTTCTTATTAATTATCAGTAAATTTGATCAGTACAGTATGAATATTTATTGAAAAATGTGAAATTTGGTGAAGTATAAAACCAAGGGCCATGTAAACCTAACTCAACTAGAAAAGAAGTAGAACGCAAATATATAGCTACGGAAGGCAGGTCTGAGTCACTGTGTGGTTTTAATATGTATTATAACTATAGTCGATCAGTTAGTTTTGATTCTAGCTATGCAAATGCATATATAATATGGTCCCAACTCCGGCCATCAGAATGCACATATTAGTTGATTGATATTATAGTCGTGACTCGTGAGCTTAATTAGCTAATTAGTTATACATAGCTACCACTACCATACTGCAAGTTTAGTTAGATTCATCTCAATCGATCGATCTCGATCTAGTAGGAAATGGCTTTTGGAAAGGGAAGCAGCTGTTGTAAATAACACTAGCCGGTACCTGTGCAAATAATCTCGTATAATTAAGCATCACCTTGTCATCTTGACTAATCGAACTATCCATCACTCTATCAGTTACTTGAATCAGCTAGCTACAGTTATATTAGATTTCATATGCAGGTATAGCTAGCTATTAGAGTATTAGTAACTCCTAATATATTGGTAACTTTCAGGCAAATAAACCAGTTTTATGTACTGCATGACAGAACGATCATGTAAATCATAACTTGGGCAGAGTACGTGAAACCCCAGCAGGTTGTGCAGGGCTCGGAAGAAGCTAGCTACTTGCTGTACTTGCTCCGATCGTACGCGCAAACCGCACGAGATGGTTTGGTAGCCATGAATTTACATGCTCTGTGTAGATAGAACTACCACAATCAGTTATAGTACGTATTATACACCATATACCATACCAGAGCTAGCAAAGCTTTCTTAGCTAGATAGTGCAGTGGTGAGTGTTTTTGTTAGGTGATGGAGTCAGTACATACAGGAAGCTGCGTATGAGTAAATGATCTAGAAAGGACATTCCATTCTTTTATGAATTCTGCAGACTTGCTCTTCACAAATTTATAATCTAGAACGTGTTTCCTTTTGGCAGGAATTCTAAAATTATCTAGGAGGAAAATTAACCACATATTATAGTCTTTCTCTTTGATCATCACTTACCCTCAGTTTTTGTTTGCATTAAGTAAATTATTCTTCACAGCCAAAAGTAAATTATGCAATCCCAAATCCATTATGTCTGCGAGTGATATTTTGTTTTCACATTCCCAACACCTGTGTAGTAAAATATTTTGAAACCGGAACCCTTGAGACTTTTGAGATCAAACATAGCAATCTGATAACATCGTAATGAGGAACTTTATTGTTACTTGGAAAGTACTTTGTATGTATAGTTGTATACACAAGGAATCATGGATTACTTCAAGTATATATTGGATCGTAGATATATGTACAGAAACCAAACTAAGGTCACTTATTTTAACTGAGCAAGTTTGGATTGAGAAGTGTCTGCACGATTTAGGCGCTTTTTCCTGTATCTCCAAGCCACTTGAATGCATCTTGCCGCAAGACCTCTCCAGTAAGGTGACTCATACCTGCATTGTGATGCAGCATATAAACAAATCAAGTAGCAGACTAACAGTATTATTACATATGTTCAATCATATGCATTAGGATGGAAGCATAACTGCATGAGATTTTGAATCTTAATTTTCTGATTACCTTATGGCTCCTTGAACTCGTGGTTTGCGCAAGAATCTAGCAAAGAGGCTGGTGACTTCTTCAATGTCAGCAGCTCTTAGTGAAAATGCTTCAATGTTCGTTATGCATAGAACTGTCCTGTTGCTTAGCATTCGCTGTCCAGGAATCCTGATCTTTTTACCATCTGTAACAGAAATCACAAACGCATAACTTGTTTTATTTCTAGAATGATCATGCACCAAGACCTATACTCTAAATTTGTCATGATTCAATGCCATTTTCTGTGAAGTGGAATGTCAGGTGCAATAAGTGGGCAGCGCTGACTGAGTCAACTGGTGGCATTGCCCCTGAACCTTGACATATATGTTATAAACAGGCAAGCTAATAGTGATCAAACTAATACCTTTGTTTACCGATGAATGCTCAAGACACCATGTGAGAAGTTCCTCACCACAAACATCGCCTTCACATAGAGAAACTCTAATGCCATCTTCTCCAATGCTCTCCATTTGCCCTCGCACAATAAAGACCATCTTCTCAATTAGACCACCACGGTACAAAACTTTGCTTCCTTGGATGTATGTCTTTTGTCTTAGTCTTTGGCAAATCGAATCTAAGATTGGTTCATCCATGAGGGCGAAAATCCGTACCTAGAGAAGTAGCATGTATCCATTATGAGTTCATGCCAATTTTTAACATTTCTATGTTTAAATTGTAAGTTTTACCTACTATTGTGAACTTTAAGGACTTGAACTCGCAGATATAATTGCATCGTTATACAAGCAATCTATACTCCACAGATTCTAAGATGCTTACTTTCTTAATAAACTTGAACAGATGTCTTCTTATATCTGTCTGAAGGTCTTCAGGCAAGACTTCCAAAAGCATTTCTTCATTTACCCCTCTGGTAGCTGCCCAATTGTACCTTTCAGCTTGGCGTACTCGCCTACATATTAGAACAATCATATGTATCACATTGCAGTGGATGTTTCATGTCATGTGGTTAAGATTCTTGAGATTGTAATTCTCTTTATGGTAGATTAAGATCCTTGAGGTGTTATAACATTGTAAGACAGACTTAAGAATGACAGTCTTTCATTCTTGACCAGGCAGGGCTTTGGCCCAATTGGTAGTTTGGCTTTTGCCAATGGATGGGCTATGCCCAATGGAGTAACATCCATTTCCTTCAAAAAAAAAAAAAAAAAAAAAAAGATGAAGAAGAAAGAATGACAGTTTTTCATGAAGATGCAATTCCTTGGAACATATCTCTGATTAGTATAAACAGTAGTTGTCTGCAGAAACGAAAGTTAGCACCACACTCCCATGGATATATGGCACATGTCCAAGTAACATTGATTGTTAACTGCAGTCATGATTTCAATCATAACAATTTTCCAAATGATGCAGTTTTGCACAGCTTAAAATGGATGATGTAACTTCATGTGGAAATCTGAGTACAAGAGTATATTATGAATATGTGATACCTCCTTAGTTCATTCGGCAAACGTCTATGTCTCATCCACTGCTCAACATCACGACGTCTCAGTGACATTTCTAACCTTCTGTAAAGATAAAGAGAAAGACAAACAAAAGTTCAGTTTTTTCCTTTTTTCTTTCCAAACCAGAGCAGAATTCAACAAGGGAAAGGCATTTAAACGGTAAATCGCATATTTTTATTAATAATTGTTTATTTACAGTACCATATTTTTCTAAATATTTATTAACAAGAAGTCAAGAATTAATCACATCACAAGTATCAGTGATATTAAATAACTCAATACATATAGATTTCAACTTCAAAATTTTAGACAAAATTAAGAGTATTTTTGTAAGAGAATATCCAGCTGGTCAACCTAGGAAGATTTAAGGAAGCAAACAAAGAAAACCAAAGATCTACAGCATCAATGCACAAGTAATGTGTATCATTGCCACGATAAATTCAAAGACATACTCTCGATAATATCTTCCAGTTATATGATCTTAAGTTAGGAAGAACCAAGAATAAATCACCAGATTGAAAAAGTAGTACCTCCGCCCAAGAGCCTGCAGAAAGTTCTGCATATTTCCTATGAGCAGAGCGAAAAGCAATAGACCTAGGCCAATAATGGCCATTGTGAAGAGGACTTCCCACACAAAATAGCTTGGAGTTAGGTTTCCAGCCAGAGTACTGATTTGCTTCATCATATAAACAGGGCTATTATTTAGTAAGATAATGATCATACTATAGACTGCATTACAAAATTAAGTGGGACAATATAAAGCATTTAGCTTCAATCATTTTTGTAATGAAATAACAACAAGACAACCCTTATGCCAAGAAATATTAGAAGCCAAATTTTTTATATTCTTTCATTACTCGGTCTAGAGATCTGTGCATAATTTCTAAATGGGTAATGAACAAAAGACTAGAAAGTAGAAACTCTTCTAGTCTTTGAGTTCATTCTGGAACAGAAGTATTTCAGGACTCCAATTCTATAGGAGAATACAGAGACGGGTATCAAGCTTTGAAGTTTCAAGGTTTGTGACAACAGTTGATAACTACTTGCAAACCCCACTATCATAAATGGGGTGCGGTGCCCCTCATATAATATGTCTGAATGTCCTCTCTCAGATAGTGACATCTCTACTTGATTCACAGATGTGACATCGCTGCCTATTGATAGTCAAACTAAATGTCTCAATAACTTATGATGAACAGAGTTGACTTACATGAGAATATCAGTATGAAACAGGCAAAAGAAGGTATACATAAATTAAAGCAATACCTGAAATCCCCAAAACAACGCATATACATATCGAGTGATTACACTATCTTCTGTCGTAAGGCCAACAGCTTTGATGTAGATTCCGTAGTCAAAACCAGTTCCATTCAAACAAGCAGTAGCATTTTCATTGTTTTTCCAGGTATTACGCCGCAGTGCTTCTTCGTCCCCTTTAGGACCTTCACTGTTACTTCCATACCCACAGTCTATGAATCTCATGCATCCAACAATTGTAGAGTTGTGACAGGCATCCCGAAAACATTGATTAACCCTCTGGGACAAGAAACATTGAGTAAGTGAATGATCAAAAACCAGCCTTTATTCTGATGTCCAATAAATATTCTATTATGTTCATGGCCATGTACAAATAATGACTATCATGTTAATATATCACAATTACAAACCAAATTGATAATGACAAACCAAATAATGAACAATCATGTTAGCATAACAATAATTGATGGAAACAATGTCTCAGTAACTTCAATATGGCAGGGCAAGTTATCCTGTAAATTATTTCCTACTTGACAAAGTGTGAGATGTGTGTATAGATGTGGCTCATTTTCAATGGTTCAACAAATAAGTGCATGGACATACTATACTTTCCAGAGAGCTTTAGGGTTTGAGGAACATGATGATACGAAATCCAAGATGTTCAATGATAAAATGGCAGCAACCCACCTGTAATCCGAAGAGGTACCAGCCTGACCCGACGATGTGGCCAGACAAGACAAACGTGAGAAGATTTATTATAAAATTGGCCCATGCTGATTCAAATATGAAGCCACTTGGAGACTGCCCAGCAACCAGAGGTAGAAACCTACACAATCTGGGAATATACTGAAGAAGAACGGCAGCACGTAAAAGATTCTTTGCGTAGTTTGCTCCAGATGATCCCAAGTTTCTTGGCAGAACTAGCAATAGTATGATCTACAAACAAGTTGAATAAAAGTTTACCTCAAGGAGAAAAATATGTAATTAGATCAAACATGAGCCTAATTACCAAAAATTCTATCAGGTTAGAGGGAGAGGACAGCAGGCAGGGGTTCTATCTCCAATCTTTTCAATAGGTGATCAATTGTTCCTCCACATATAGTATTCATATAATATTCTTTAATGCTGAGGCTGAAATTTCAATTTACTACAGTGCCACAGGAGATGAAGTCATGTAACTATCTGCTTTGCCACTGAAACAGTACATATTCTTTGGAAAAACATCAACTTTTTAAGCACATGTTATCGTATCAGAATCATAAAAGGCATCTCCCCTGAGGAACTTCACATTTTCTTTGAATTCTGTTTTCTTTACCATTTGGGTTATCTGTACTGAATCGTAAATATTAGTGACCTTTATACTATTCTTGCCAAAAGATTTTTTCTTACTGGTATTCAACCTGTTATACAAACTTAGTAACATCACATACATTTGAACTTCAGGAAATTGTTTAAAGTAAGCTGAAGTTTGAATGGATGCAAAAGAAGATACCAAAAAAGTGGAAAATGAATAAAAAGATCAAGAGAGACAGAGGTTTACTTGTGGTAGTGGTAATACAACGAAGAAGTCAATCAAAAAATATCCTTTAAGGTAATTGAGAGCAATTTTCTTTGGATGGTCAACTAACACTCCAGCACCAACTACTCTAGACTCATCAGGAGCCACATAAGCCAATCTGAACTGCAAAGAGAGGAAAAGATATAAGAATTGATTTATCAGGTGAGGCTTGGACTATAGTAGAGCTCAGCAAAGCTATGGAGCAATAAATCCAAATTATATAAAGCATGTATAGCACACTATATTGAAGGTATTAGGTTATATAACAAGCTTTCCCTTTAACTGTTTTAAGGACTATACTAGGAGATCTTGTTTTTGGTTCAATGAACATATGATACTATCCTATCTATCGGGAGAGTTTCCCGCCAGTGTGACCCATTAGTGAGAGGTAGTGAAGGGGAATGTGAGAATATGGAGTAGTTGCTGCCCCACTCGAAAAATAAAACTCTGCATAAGAGTTTGGGCTGATCCACTTACTGCCAATTGGTTATGAATAACAGATTCATATATGTATCAACCAGCAGTCCAAGATACTGGGATAGTAACAATTGTTCACCATCTTACTAAATACTCATAAATAACAAATGGGACCTTTGAGATAAGATATAAGGACAGTGATAAAATGAATCCTGCAAAACTGGGAAAAAAAAAAAAGGGAAAGAAGAATAAGAAAAAGAAGAGGACTGTGGCATATATCATACTACATAATTGTTTGCAGAGAGAGCATAACAACCCAAAACAAGTTCTGAATAGATGCAAGGAAAGGAAGTCTTTACCTGGAGAAGTATGTGCATGAAGTATATGAGATCAGTTATGCTTCTGAAAACCACAAAAGTAGTGGTCAATGGCTGATCAATAACTATACATTTATTATCCTGCATTCAAAAATGGGAAAAAATTATGAATGATCATAGGCATTCAACCAAAAGAATTGTCTCAACTCACTTCCTTCTCCTCAGAAAGGCAATATTATTGTAATATATGTCAATAGATGGATAAAGCAAAGCTTGAAACTCAAATCAGAACTTTAATCTAAAGTTAACTGATAATCTCAATTTATTCATGGAACGAGGAGAAAAAATGGACACTACCTCTTGAACAGACAGCAGGAAGAAAAACAATGGATCTACAAAAATTGCAACTAAGCAAGAAATGACAAAGAACTGGTTCCACTGCTGCACAATTTTAGTATGAGGATTCATAACTCCAGGAATATATGGACGCAGACATGAGAAAAAGCTCCTCGCCCATCCCTTGGCATCACCATAGAAAGCATTCTGGAATTGCAAAAAAAAAAAAAAAAAAAAAATTGAATAATTGTATGCATAAGTTACTGGAAATGCTTATAAATCATCATTTAAGAAGAGAGTACTAAATGAAATGGTCGTCACAAAGATGTAAATAAACAATGATAAAGTAAATGTTGTACTTAATTAAGAATAAGAAAAAAAAAAGAACTATGTTGTGAATATCTCGCCTAAGATAGGTGAATAACTAACCATTTGACAGGCTTAGCCACAAAAGCTTAGGTATACATGCTGTCAGGCTCAGCTAATATAAGTGTTCATGATGCAGATGTGCATTCATAAGCATATACTAGAAAGCAGAAACAAATTACAAAAGAATAATACCTTGTGGTCAAATATACCGGAGGGCCTCAAGTGTTTTGGTCGAGTAGCCTTATAGACAGTTGGACAAGTTGTACAGTAAGGATCATTGCACATCCCCAATTGGCCAGATCTCAGTAAATGTCCGTTTTTTGCAGCATACTCGTCATTCCACTCACTCTCGTTTGTTGTATTAGTATAAGGAAACTTTTCTGCTGTAGTTTGAGTTTCTGCTGCTTCTTGATCTGTCACACCTTGAGGTAGCCGCAGAACATTATCAGGCCTGCCCTGGTTAGCATATAACGGACCACTCATAGCTAAGAATGGCGTTTTTGTGTGAGTCCTTAAGGGACCAGTATGGCCTACAAGGTTAACTTCATCCCTTTCATATGAGTCCATAGAGTTCATTGGAATGGAAATTGATGCGCTCCGGGTCCTGGACATAAATCTCTCAATCTGTAATGCCAGGTGCTCATTTGATGGTTGTGGATGAGTATCCGAAAGCATAGGTACCTCATCTCTTTCATCATCAGCCATTTCTTATAAACTAAAGACCTACAAAAAGGAAATAGAAAGCAAAACTAGTCTCGTTAAGCTTCAGCTGGATAGTTCAGTTAATTTGACAGAAGCATTCTAGTCTCAGCTTAGCTCCACTTGGGAAAAAAGAACTCCAGTATTTGATGAAGTTCAGAACAGAAAACAATATCAATTGCAATTTACTAATATCAATTCCCATTTTGTTTCCCTACTTTTGAACATAAATTTTCAACTGTAATCACAAGACTCATGCATTATATTCCTACTTGTGCTTACAAAACATTGAAGAAATCATTGCATACACAAAATGTAAGGCTTAAGATTGAACCGGACAGAAATAGAATGTGAAGAACCCATGAATTCCAGGAAAGAAAGACATCTCCTTGACTTTGTAACTGACCTGAATTCCGAAGCAAAATGGTTGAAGCTAAGCTGAAACAGAAAGATGCTCCAAATGGGTCGCAAAGTGAGAACTCAGACAATCTGAAAGAGGCAGGCTTTATCGTTCAGGGAGGAGAGTGAGAATTAAAAATGAGGCCGGCGAAGACTAAAAGCGTAGACTACTGACCAATAAGACTTGGAAGAGTCAGTGAAGTTGCAACCTTTGGTTTATTATAAGCAAATTGACGAACGTATAAAAGGGAGTGCTTGACTCTCACTCTCTCTCTCTCTCTCTCATTCATTGGGGGAGAGACGGACAGTATCTACCAGAACCAGACAAAAGCCTTAACTGTTGGTTTAATCTTTCTTAATTCACTTCAGTGTTGGGTTTTTTTTTTTTTGAAAGTAATGATTTCATTTAAACAGCTAGTGACTACAATCACTTAAGATGACATCCCTTACAAATTCGGGAGCAACAACAAACCAGCTCTGGCTTTCACTATAGTTCAAAGCATGATTTGCGAGGATATGGGCTACTCTATTAGCCTCACGAGGTACATGGAGAACTCTAAAATCTGCATACCGGTGAAGAAACTCTTTCACCTCTGCTATGATGGTACCCAAGGTAGAAAGATCTGTATCTGGTTGCGATACTGCTTGCTGAAGTAGCAAACAATCAGTCTCAAAAACAATCTTACTGATATGCAAAGTTTCAGCTAGTTTCAGACCCTCCAATAAAGATATCAATTCAGCATGGAAAGGAGAAGTAACTTGTACGAGAACCTTACCAGCCTCTGCACGGAACTGCCCGTGTTCATCTCGAATTACATCTCCACTTCCTCCTCTATGGATATCAATCACAAAAGCTCCATCGCAGCTGCATTTATACCAACCATGCCTTGGTTTTTCCCATTTCTTTTGTCTACCAACAGTAGTTCCAAGGCTTGAGGTATTGATTGCTGTGAATTCTGTTAACCATCCCAAACTAAGCAAAGCAGCTTCACTGGGTCTTTGTCTCTTATTCTCCCATAATTGAGTGTTTCTATTTTTCCATATGGACCACATAATTATAAGCACCTTTGCAAACACATCTTTGGTCACAGTACCTACCAATGTCAACAACCAATCTTGCAAGTTCACATGGTTAGCTGCATTATTTGGAATGGATGCAGTAGACCATGTTTCTTGAGCATAAGGACAGTGAAGAAACAAATGCATATTATCTTCAAGAATATGGTTACACATGAGACAACCCATCTCTCCTTCATACCCTTTCCTCAATAAATTTGCTCGAGTAGGTAGAATATTGGCACAAGACCTCCAAGTATGAATAGCCACCTTACCTGGAACTTTTGCATTCCAAATTGCTTTCCAAAATTTACACATGGGGTCCACAGGTGTTGGAGGTGCTAATATTGTTCCTATGGCAATATCTTTGGCTACAAAATATGCACTTTTTGTAGTAAAAATACCTTTCTTATGGAAATGCCAAATCAATTTGTCAGCAATTGGTCGTCGGCTCAGTGGGATGGATAAGATTAGATCGACATCCGCTGAGGAGAAACATCTTTCAAGTTTCTGAATATCCCATGTACGAGTTATAGGGTCTATCAGCTCTGCAACCAGCTTTGGGGCGTCTCTGGGAGGAGGGGATGATGGACAACGTGGAAAGGAATCTGGAATCCACTTGTGGTTCCATATATCAATCTGATCACCAGTACCAACTCTCTATCGTAGGCCTTGAGTCAATACTTCCCTAGCTGATAAAATACTACGCCACGAAAAAGATGGACGTGATCCCAACTCCGCTGAAAAAAAGTCACCTGTTGAGAAGTAAATAGCTTTATACAAACTGGCGATCAAGGAGTTAGAATTTTGGATTAATCGCCATCCTTGTTTTGCCAACATAGCTAAATTGAACCAATGGAGATTCTTAAACCCCAAACCACCTTCATGCTTAGGAACACAAAGTCGTTCCCAGGATCGCCAGTGAATTTTGTTTTTTTCCTCAGTATCTCCCCACCATAGGCCAGCACACAACTGATGAAGATCATCACAGAAGCCAACAGGAAGCAAATAACAATTCATCACATACATAGGAACAGTCTGGGCAACAGCTTTTATTAGAATTTCCTTACCCGCACCGCTTAATAATTTGGCTCTCCAACTGACTACTTTCTTTGTAAGCTTCTCTTTCAAGTAGTTGAACGATGCAGTTTTCTTTCTACCCACATGAGTAGGCAAACCCAAATATCGATCATGTTTTTCAACTCGTTCCACACCCAATATCTCAGCTAATTCAAGTTGCTTATCCATATTCATATGTCTGCTAAAAGCAACACAACTCTTCTGCAAGTTTACTCGTTGACCGGATGCAATCTCATATGTGTACAGAATATTCTGGTATTGCTGACATTCTTCTTCAGTAGCTTTACCAAAAAAGAGACTGTCATCAGCAAATAGCAGATGATGAAGTGTTGGTGCTGTGGGAGCAATTTGCATGCCTGTGATCCACTGGTTGCGTACAAATTGCTGAATAAGAGATGAAAGCCCTTCCCCACATAAGATAAATAAATATGGAGACAAAGGATCGCCTTGCCGAATACCTCTTTTAGGTTTTAAAAACCCACATACTTCACCATTCACCATAAAAGAGTAACTCACAGTGTTTAAAGTGGTCATGATCAGATTCACCCATTCAATTGCAAAACCCAACTTGAGTAATATGCGGCGTATATACTCCCATTCCAATCGATCATATGCTTTACTGATATCTAGTTTGAGTGAAAAGTGATCGTTCGCTGCAGTTTTGTTAGTATGCAGAAAGTGTGCCACCTCTGTTGCCACCAAAGTGTTATCTGAAATTAGTCTGCCGGGAACAAAAGCACTTTGCAATGGGGATACCACAAGATCCAAGATGCTTTTCAATCTGTTAGCCAAAACTTTAGAACAAATCCGGTATAGAACATTACATAGCGCAATAGGTCTCACCTCAGCCATAGATTTAGGATCAGACACCTTCGGAATGAGGGTCATATGGGTGAAGTTGAGCTCTGCCGGTAGAGCACCCGAGGACAAAAAGGACTTGACAGCCGTGCACACATCTGGACCAACTACATGCCAATACTTCTGAAAAAAGAAAGGAGACATCCCATCGGGGCCAGGAGCTTTTGATGGGTGCATCTGAAATAGTGCGGCTTTTACCTCACAGTCCATATATGGAGCTAAGAGCTCATGATTCTGAGCGGGAGTCACTCTAGCTTGAACACTATCTAGAATGAGATTCAGGGCCATGGGATTGACACCATCTGTGGAGAACAACGAGCTGTAATAAGACGTCACAACCGACTCAATGTCCTTTCTATCTGTAACCCGTTCACCAGCTACGTTACACAAGCCCTTTAGAGAATTGCGTTGCTTTCGGTTGGACGCTCTACGATGGAAGTAAGCCGTGTTTCTGTCCCCAGCTTTCAACCATAAGGCTTTAGACCGCTGGATCCAGATAGTTTCCTCAGCTGTAAGTAATTCTTGAAACTTTTTGTTCAAGGCTTGTTTCTCTGCGTGATGTGTTGGGTCGAATGGAGCAGCCATGAGTTCATCAAGCCGACTACGAACTGCTCTCATCTCTGCTTGTTTAAACATAAAAGTCGGTTTTTGCCAGGCATTTAGAGCTGAACAAGTATGTTTATTCTTCCCAATAGCCTGGTTGACTGGATTCCCATAGACAATTCTTCCCCAACTTCCTTTGATTACATCTTCACATTCTGGATGTGTTGCCCAAAATTGTTCAAATCTGAAAATTCTTTTTTTCCTCATACTTGGACATGGGTTCACACAAATTTCAACCAACAGAGGACTATGATCTGAAGTGCTCGGGTGTAGATGTGTCGTAGAAGATCTAGGGAATAAATTCCTCAAACCAACACTCCAAAGACTTCGATCTAGTCTCTCTTTAGTTTGATGATCTGCCCATGTGAAAGGGCTGCCTGAATACCCCATATCTAGTAGAGCACAGTCCATCAAAGTCTCCCTGAAAGCTTGCATCTGAGCCAATCTTCGAGGAGCGCCCCCTACTTTCTCCGAATTTGCCAAAATCTCATTGAAATCACCCACTAGTAACCAAGGCAATGAGGATTGTCTGGCCAGCCGGCGCATCAACTCCCATGTACGGCCACGGTCTCCTGTCCGAGCGTACCCATAAATTCCAGATAGTCTCCATTCTTCTGGGGAGCCCTGCGCACTGATAGTAACATCTATATGCCTGGCAGAGTAAGTTTGGATATTCACCGGCATATCATTCATCCAGAGTAAGGCGACTCCCGGGGAGGACTCACTAGACGCCATCCCTAGACAATTATCAAAACCAATTCGGATCCGGAGAGTCTCCAGCTGTTTCTCAGAGCATAGAGTTTCTGATAGAAAGAGTATTCTCGGTTTCTCTTGACGAATGAGATCCCCTAAAGCTCGGCATCGTGTACCGCCAACGATGCCACGACAATTCCACACCAAGATTCTGCAATTCATCATGAATAATTGACAACGCCAGGCTCAGAGACACAAACTTGTAATATATTAATTGGGCTTTGTGTATAAAGAGGATTAGATCGGTGGATGCGGATGCTTAGGAAAGCGATGGGTTGTTTGTGGGCAAGGGGATATGTGAGGTGGTTTGATGTATATATGGTTAGTTTAGTGGAAAGGGGATCTGGGTGTGAATGGTTTTGGGAAAAAGGCTTTGAGATCTTGATTTGAGTTAGATCAGGGTAGAAAAGAAGTTCATGATTAACAAAAAGATGGGGATCAGATGAGTTAAAATCATAAGAGAGAATGGATTTTGAGTAGGGGGTTTTGTTGCAGAGAAAGTAAATGAAGCAACGATGAGAGAGAAGAGGGTTGGTGGAGATTAATGAAGATGGACTTAAGGTGGGAGGATCTGGTGGTTGTGAGGTAGGTGAGAATAGTGTTGTGTGGGTCTTAGGAGATTTACTCACCGGAACTGAGACAAGCTCAGGGAACACTCACAGGGGAGTGGGAGCTGAGACAAGCTCAGGGATAAGATACTTCAGTGTTGGGTTGTCTTGTCTTGTTCGGTTGGTAGGTTTGAGTCGTTTGACAGTTAAGACGGACACAATCTTCGTTCCCATGCTAGAGCGGTAGAGCCTGCTGCTTCTTGTTCTTGATATTACCCATGACTTTCACAATTTACAAGACTTTGACTTCTTCTTCTTCTGCCTCTGGCTCGTTCAGGCCAATATTCTGGGCTTGTTCTTCTGTTCGGACCTTGGACATGCTCCGTTCAAGCCCAATCTCCGATCCAAAGTAGGAAGGTGGTACAGATGAATCATTTTCTAAGTATTCCCAAAGCATGGCATTGTGTCATTATTGAAGCTTGAAAGCGAAGCCAACCACGGTGGTACCAAAAGCTAATTAAAATTATCTCTATCCGAACTCTGAAGGGAAATAATAAGTTACAAGTTACAAGTACCGCTTTGTCTCTTTGATCAAAAGTATGGAGAATAATCCATATTTCACATGCATTGTCAAGCACATTACATATGCATTTAGCCCAAAAAAGAAGAAGTTGACATTATGCTTGACAACGCACATGTGAAATATAGATGATTCTCGTATCATTGTGATCAAAGAAACAAAGTTAATACAAAGTTATTGATAATAATTTTTTTTTTCTTGTGTATGTGTCAAAGTTACCTATGTTTCAATTGTGCAATCATTATTGATACCCACTGTATGTGTCATGTTGGACTACCCCACCACCACGTGGTAGGAGTGTCATATCTAAGAATCTCTCTTTGCAACAAAGTTGAAAGTTGTGTTAAATAAAAAGTGGAGCATATGCTATACACCAATAATGTGTAAGGCCTTAAATCGTTGTATGAGAAAATCGAATGAAAACTAGAGATCTTAAAGTTCTTCATTTCATTTTTATTTTTGATCCAATTAAATTAAACGCCCATAATAAGAGTACCTCTTTCGACCTCAGGTTTTCATCTCCTAAGTTGGAAACACTTTTTAGGACTATTTTTTTGTTGTTTCAATTTTGTTAACAATATTAAAATATATGCATGTAGTGCAACGTAGATGACTGGATTAAAAATATTGCATTTTAGTTGCTCGGTTCACTTGTATTTTGATATATAAAAGAATTTTTGAATAAAAAGTACAGGCTCGTACTTGAGGTGAGGTTAAGGAGGCCATAGGCCAATAGCCTCATGCACCAATATATAGGAGCTCAAAATACATACACATAAAAATTTCAGAAAATCACATTCGTTTTTCCTTCTTTCTCGCGTTGGTCAAAATTATAGCCACAAGCATTAAAAAACTCAACATTCAGAAGCATGCAAATTATGTCTTTGAATTCTAAACGACGTGGTTGTTCAATTTCTCTCTCCGCTACTTATTCTCTCAAAATTAGCTCAAAAGGCTTTTCAGTGTCTCTGTGGCTCTCTCCCTCGCCAAACTTTAGATCTATAGTCGATCTCTTTTAGTGTTTCTTGACATTGCCCAAATTTTGTTTTATTTTGTTCTAAAAATCAGATTGTTTTTCTGTAATTTGTTTTTGGAGAAAGAGGAAGCTACAAGTGGAGACATGTTTTGTTACGCCCCGACCCTTAAATTTTACCTTAATTACTAGCATAGTGGTAATAAGAGTTTTACCGTCTTCGTCATTAAGTTTATAGTTTAATGGGTCCCTAAAGGAGTTGTAGGGGATGATTATTTCGAAATAATTATTCGTAGGAGAAAAATGTGACGACGGTAAAAATGGTAAATTTTAGCTAGTAAAAAGTTAATTTTTATTGAGGTATTATTTTTGGGTGTTAAATTTTAGATTTGGGTTATATAGTGGTGTTGGACCTGGTTGGGCAGAAAAGCCCAAAACCCCTCTCTCCTTTCTCTCTCCTCCCTCATGATTCTCTCTCCCTTTCCCTCTGCCAGGAAAACTTCCCGAGCCCGACCGCCGTCGTCTGGCCACCGTTCGCGGCCGCACCGGTCCTAATAGGTCGGCCGTCGACTCAACCATCTTTCTGGACCGGTGGCAGCCTCTCTAGCGCAGCCGTGAGGGAGAGAAGTCACCTGAAATCCTCGACTGCCGTGGAGGTGCAGTAACCGGAGCTCGCTCCTCCGGCCGCCATAGCCGGAGCTGTTAGGCTCAAAAGGAAGCCCTCATCCCGTGCATTCATCCCTCTAAAGGATTCGCTCTCTCTTGAGATAGATAAGGAGAAATCAGTGATTGAAATTCTAGGGTTCTAATTATTGTTTTTGTTTGATTGGCATGGTTAGGCTTAGAATTGGAGTTTGTGCTAGTTAGGAAAGTTGTAGAGGGAGTTGAGAGGAAGATGCTGTCAAAATTTGGTGGGCATTGGATGTCACGCCCCGACTCTTAATTTTTACTTTAATTACTAGCATGATATTAATAAGAGTTTTACCGTATTCGTCATTAAATTTATAATTTAATAGGTCCCCCGAGAGGTTGTGGGGGACGATTAAATTCGAAAGAATTATTTGAAGGAAAAAATTTTGACGACGGTAAAAATTATAATTTTTCCTAGTAAAAGGTAATTTTTATATGGGTATTATTTTTGAGGTGTTAAATTTTTTGAATGGGTATATAGGGCGTTGTGGACCAGATTGGGCCAACCCCAATTTTCCTCTCCCTCTCCTCCCTCCCGATTCTCTCTCCCCGAGTCCCTCCGCCCGGAAACTTTCAGTTGCCCGTTCGCTGCCGTCCGGTCGCCCCAGACCTCTGCGCTGGTCCCGTTCGAACCACCATCCTCTCCTCTTCCTTCTTGGGCTGGTGACAGCTGCCCTAGTGCCGCCGAGAAGCCGTAGCCAAGCCCGGAAGTCCCGACTGTCCAAATCTCCCCATCGCCAGAACTCCCTCCTCCGGCCGCCATAGCTAGCGATCCTTAGCTCAAAAGGAAGCCCTCCTCCTGTGTAGCAATTCCTCCAAAGGGCTCCCTCCCTCTCGAGCTAGGTAAAGATAAATTGGTGTTTGAAAGGGCTTTTTGTGGTGTTTTTGTTCGATTGGCATAGTTAGGTTTGGAATTGTTATTTGTGCTAGTTAGGAAAGTTGTAGAGGAAGTTGAGATGAATGTGCTGTCAAAATTTGGTAGGCATTGGAGGTTGTCGGAGCTGGCCACCGCTGAAAAAGTGTTTTTAATGAGGAATTTTATGAGGAGTTTAATGGTTTGAGTTTTAGAATTTTTGGAAGAGTTTTGGATAGGTTTGGGAATTTTTGAAGTTTGGTATTTTTGGCGGATTAATAAGTTAAAATCCGGCCACGTGATTATTTATGGTTAGGACGGTGGAAAGTGTTTTTGAGGATGTCGGTAAAAATTGTGGAGAATTATGGTTGGCAGTGAAATTAAGATTTAGGGCGATAGACATGGTTGAGCGCGCGAAGCTCATATTTAATTATGCCTATTTTCTTTAAGCGTCGGTGTTTTATTTAAAGATTTATTTATGTTTTTGGAACAGGACGCGAGAAGACTCGAGCTGAAGAAGCCTCCGACCGATATCAGGCTTATGCCTAATTTGTGAGTGGACCTTTCTTTTAAATAATGTGTTTGAAATGTTTTATTGTTGAATAATTTCCTTTTGTTGGAAAATAACCGAAATTGAGAATTTCGGTGATTATACTCATATTTATATGTTTATGAGAATAATATGTATATAAATAAACGCTAGCTAGCTATACGTGTTTTTCCCCCATAATGAGGTAAAATGTCATTATGGGGTGACGTGAGCATTAGACGCCAACATCGTAGCCTTGTATGACTTTTTATTCTTCGTATTCATTCATAGAATTCGTACTAGGAATTTGCACGTATATATATTCACTCGTGTGATTCCCCCATAATGAGGTACAATTCCAGTATGGGGTGACATGAGCGTTAGACTTCAGCGTCGTAGCCTTGTATGACTATCTATTTTTCAAGCTTATTCATAGATATCGTACAAGGAATAGACGAGTGTAAATACATACTGATATATATAATATCCTAGCCTGAGAGGCCATTTATTAAAGTTTGAAAGTCTAGTGAGGCTAGACACCAGTTAAGAATTTTTTAGTTATGTTTTTAAGCTGTTGCTGGTAAAACGTTTTCAATGAAAGTATTTTTTTTGGGAAAATTTATTTGTTATGTCGAAATTGCTTTTGTCCACTCACTCTGACGTAATTGAATATTTTCCCCTGGGCCATTCGTTTTAAAATGTCCAGTCTGCAGCGTTCGAGTGGGGTCTAGAAGGAGACGTCGAGGCATAGTCACCCATCTTTCCGGTACTTTTCGCCAGTAGTTTATCTGTTTAATCTACTAGGAGATTGTCAGCTTCCGTTGTTTTTATTTTTTAGTAGCTCTGAATACTTTTGGGATTTTTGTATAACTTATTCTGGATAATTATGGGTTGTTGTGAAGGATGTTAATTTTGGTTAAAAGGGTGTGTTTCTACCTGCTTCGTCCCGAGCCAGGAAGGGGTCGCGAGGCGGAGCGAAGTAGAATCCTTGGGTCCTTCACACGGAACCTGCACAAGTAACAGCGTCACGGGGTCGGGACCGGGGTGGCCCAGTCTTTGACTCTTCGATGCTTAAGTTAGCTGTGAGTACTTGTACGATAGAGGAATGTGAAAGAGAGAGAGTGTCTATGTGTGTGTGTACCTTTTATGGTAGATTGAGCTTGTTTTATAGGCTAAGTTTGGGTACCTTTGCCTTAGTCTCCAATGTGGGACTGATTGCTATCCTTTGGAGTGTCTCCCCTTTTAGGGGTGTTTTGCTGCTAGAGTGACTTTGGCAAGCGGTTTGTTACCGGCCCTTCATTCTTTGGATGCCTGTGAAGGGCTCACCAGGGCTATCTCGACCGGGTAATTGTACCTTATTCTCGGCTTAGCCAAGTATTTTGGCTATGTACTAACAGGGTGGTTCTATAATTTTTTTTCGGGTTAGAGTTGTCTATTTTCAAGGGAGGTTTGCCGAGTTCTTCTGTAAATTTTCCTTGGAGGTGGTTCCGGCAGGACTTACTTCGGGTTTCAGGGTGAAATTCGGGGTGGGTTTTGACATTGGAGGTCGCCGGAGTCGGCCTCCGGCCACTGCTGCTGTTTGGGGGTTTTTTATGGTTTTAAATGTGTGTGGTTAATGAGAGTTTATTGATGTGAATTTTGGATTTTTTGGAGGAGTTTTAGATAGGTTTGGAAATTGTTAAAGTTTGGTGATTTTGACATATTAATAGGGTAGAATCTGGTCATTAGTTTAATGCTGTTTAGACTATGGAAGGGTGCGTTAAGGCTGCCGTTATTTTTTCGGTGAAGTTTGGATAATATTGAGTTAAGAATGACGAAGTTGGGCAAGGATGAGCGTGATTAAGACTCACAATTATTTTTGCCTATTTTGAATAAATATTGGATTTTTAAGTTGGGAAATTAATTCCATATTTGGAACAGGACGTGAGAAGGCTCGAGCAGAAAAGACCTCGGACCAACAACAGGCTTAGGCCTAATTTGTAAATGGACATTTATTTTAAATATTATGCATGCAAAAGATTTACTGATGAATATTTTCTTTTGTTGGAAAATAACCGAAATTGAGAATTTTGGTGATTATATATTTATATATGGTTGATTTTGAGGATAGTATGTATATAAATAAATGCTAGCTAACTATACATGATTTTCCGCCATAATAAGGTAAAATACCATTATGGTGTGACATGAGCGTTAGACGCAATCGTATTAGCCCTATATGAATATAATAATGATTCATATTGGGAGTATGCACGTATATAAATACATCGTCTTTTCTACATAATGAGGTAAAATTTTATTATGGCGTGACGTGAGTGTTAGACGCAAGCGTAAGCGTTTCTATTTTCTTATATTTCTTCATAAGAAATCATACAAGGAGTATGACGAGTGTAAATACATATTTATATATATTTTAGCCTGAGAGACTATATTTTATTAAGTTTTGGAGACTAGCTGGAGCTAGTCATGTACTTGCCAGTTTTTAAGCTGTAACATGCAGCATAATTTCTATGAAAATTAAATTGGGGACGCATAAATATTTCTTTTAAATTTATTTTGTCCACTTACTTTAACGTTTTCAAATGTATTCCCCTGGGCTCTTCCTTTGTAAAATGCCTAGTCTGCAGAGTGTGAGTCGGTATTAGTAGGAGGAGACGAGGCATAGTCACCCATATCTCAGCTACTTTTCACCAGTAGGTTACATACTTAACCTACTAGGGTATTTTTCTACTTCTGTTATTTTTAGTAGCTCTGAATACTTTTGAGATTATTGTATAAGATTTTTGTTGGTCTATTATTTAGATAATTACGGTTGAAGTGGAGAATTGTTTAGTTTTATTTAAAAGGGTAATTATGTAATTTTCTGGGTTAGAGTTGTTCATCTTCAAGGGAGGTTTGTCAAGTTCTTTAGTAAATTTTTTTAAAGATGGTCCCCGTAAGACTTATCTCAGATTTCAGGATGAAATTCGGGACGAGTCTTAACATGCTTCATATAAGAAAATTATATATATTTTTTCGTATGACCATCGATCACAGCGCATTATTCTTGGTTCCGCATTGGGTTTCCAAGTCTCTCGTACAGCCTGATCAAAACCAAAAAAAAAAAAAAAAAGAGAAAAAAAAAAGGGGCATTAAATTTGAGGGGCTTCATTGGATCCTAATTCAGGCCTAATGGCCTACGAAAAGTAACACCGGCCCTTGTTTTCCTGGGCTGATACACCATATGACAGTCACCTTAGCACGGCCTTTGGGCCTAAGAAACAAATGTTCCGAGCGAGTTACCGGTCAATCGAAAACCCTAGTACACAAGTCTCCATGATGCTAAAAGGTCGGAGGTAAAATTGAAGTGTTTTTCTACTTTCTACGGTGCAGGTGAACTCGTAGAAATGCATGAGTAGAAGACTTTGGAGGGCTATGAATTCTGGGTAGCTATATTCAACATTATCCAGAATGATGTTATTTAGTTTATGTATTTTCGATATGAACGGGACTCAGTGGGACTGTTTCGTTATGAATGAGTCGTCATATATACTTGACTTGTATATGGGTTAACTACTACCCAAGTTTTTTAATAGGCCTGGTCAATCACGTCTAAAACCAACTCGATCTTTCTTCTTTTTGTTTCTACCTCTCATTTTCCTCCTATAAACTAACAGAATTCATAGCTCACTGAGCTGAGCTCATACATAACGTTAGAATGTTGGATCACCTTAATTACAAAACACCTTAAGGTTTGAACTTAAAACGCAAATACAGACCCTAATTAAGATAAGGCAGAAATGGAGAGGGTCAATATATTAGCTTGCCTCTAAAGAATTGGTACGGAATATATCCAAGTCTTTACCTGCTTTTGAATACCTAGGAGTTATTTATTCGAAGTTATTACCTGCTTCCATAGACATGGCCAATCCAAGACTAGTTCAGATGAATTTCTCTCCATCTCTTCCATCTATAAATAGGCATCTGCTCCATACAAGATCTTCATCCACCTCCAGTTCTCTCTTATACAAAACTATAACATATACTGAGTATTGCGATCACGATGATGAAAGGTGCTCATTTCCCTGCTACAGCTGCTGCTTTTGCCCTACTGGCATTGGCAACCTTCCACCTTGTCTCTGCCTCTGATCCTAGTTCTCTCCAAGATTTCTGTGTAGCACTTAAGAACACTGATGGTATATACTATATCGTACTGTGGTCACTATATTACTTCCAATATATGTTTTATATAGGATTTAAGTTTTGTATTTTCATGAATGCATGCGTGTTCTGATATGGTGTACGTTCCTTTGCATACTGCAGTGTTTGTGAATGGGAAATTCTGCAAGGACCCAAAGCTTGTAACAGAAGACGATTTCTTCTTTGACGGGCTCCGGATGCCCGGAAACACATCAAATGCGGTTGGTTCCAAGGTCACCCCGGCGAATGTGGAGCAAATAGCAGGGCTGAACACTCTTGGGATATCCCTTGCTCGCATAGACTATGCACCAAATGGCGGACTAAACCCTCCTCACACCCACCCTCGGGCCTCGGAGTTTCTTGTGGTCATGGAAGGCACTCTCTACGTTGGCTTCGTCACATCCAACTCTGACAACGGCAACAAGCTATTCACCAAAGTGTTGTACCCTGGAGACGTGTTTGTCTTCCCGGTTGGTCTTATTCACTTCCAGTTCAACATCGGAAAGGTCAATGCCGTGGCCATTGCCGGTCTTAGCAGCCAGAACCCAGGTGTCATCACCATAGCCAACGCAGTTTTCGGCTCCAAGCCTCCGATCAAGCTTGATGTTCTCACCAAGGCCTTCCAAGTTGAAAACAATGTCGTTGAGTATCTCCAGAACCAGTTCTGGTATGACAACAACTAAGAACATGCTAGCAATTGTATCACGTACGATATGATGACCTTACTTATCATTCAACACATAATCTAAGCTTTTGTAAAAATAAGATGGTAGTTGCTTATATGTAAAGTACCTCGTCCTTGATCAGTGGATTATTGGAATTTGATTTTTAATAAATATTTACATCATATAAAGTGTATTTACGTTCTGTCTCTAAACCTCTTGCTCTATAAACAACTCGTCACAAAGAGTTGACTATAAATTAGAATTCACTCTCTCTCTCTATATATATATATATATATATATATATAAGGAAATTATGTTTCCGTCCTTCTAATATGTGTCTTGTCATAATACACGTAAGATTGTTTAATCAAATTTCCTTATTAGAATATATTACAGTTGATAGATTTTCTAGATCATTCGAGAGACTCTATGTAATACCTATAAATAGGTTTTTCTATCAATGAATGAGTAGACCGTTATTCTCGTTATCTTTTCTCCTTTAATACGTTATCAGCACGCGCAAAATAATGGGTTATTTGATGAATATTATCTTTGAATAAGACATGAGCTTCCGACTATAGTCTGCTTATATAAGGACCTTGATAGGCAATCTGTTTTATGTCATTTTGATTAGCCAGTCTTCCCGTCGTTAGGGGGAGATAAGAACAAGAATGTTCAAGTAGAACGACTTGGAATTTTCGTGGTTTGTCCCTACTGTGTCTCATCAAGTTCCTTAAAGTGACGAGATCAGATATACATGCTGCAAACATGCCTGCAAGGATTGATGTCCGGATAAGGACATGTTGAGGTTCAGATAAGAGGACATGTTGATGTCCGGATAAGAGGACATGTCGTCACCCATAGATGGTGGCATGGTGACACCACAAATGTGGTAGATGGTGTCACTAGGCCGTGGCTCCCACGGTTTAGGGGGAGGCCACATGGTTCGATACATACTCGCCAAGGAAGAATACTAGTTTGGCACAACTTGATCATTTGATCAATGATACTCATTCGTCTGTTACTTCTAGATTACAGTCATCATTGGGGGACGCCTCAATGTCAATACCAATCTATATAGAGATCTCTATACTTAGAAATTACACCGGTGTACATGATGACGTAGTTTAATAAGTTTGATATCGAACCATACTTCATTGAGAAAATATCAACGTTGTAGATTGACTTAAATGGAAAGATGCGATCCAGTTTAAACAAAGAAATAGTGTTTTAGTTAGGTGACGCTGACACCCCAAGTGTAAACTCTATTAGTCATGTCTTTGTTAAAAAGAGTAGTGAGAAAAAGAGTTTAGACTTACATTTTGGCGCAAGGTCTCTCACAAATGACCTATATCGACTACGATGAGATATACTCTCGTACTGGATCGATGTCATTGCACTCCACTACCTTGTCAGTTTGGTAGTTTCCGAAAAACTGAACAAACAGCTTGTGGTCACAACTTATCTTTGTTGGGAACTAAGAGATGTACATAAAGATCTTGAATAGATCGGTTTTCCCCCAAATCAAGTGGCTCCTGACCACGGAGCACGTTTGCATGCTATTTGCTAAGTATCTACTTGATTAGGGAAGGAATATGAAGAATTATGCCTATTTACGTGTAAATTCTGGATGAATAATGATGAACTCTTATTAAACTAAGAGAGGCCACTGATCCAAAATTAAAAATAAAAGGATCTTGGGAATACTTGGTATCGAAAGTGAGGACCGTTATTGATGATGCTTATTTATTAGTCGGCTTAAGGCAAGCTAAAGGACGATGAAGTTATGCCTATATGTATCCCTTGATCGGTCGAAGTGTTGAGAAGACCTATTTCGTCCATATGACAAAGAAGTCTTGGGATAAATTTTCCATTTAAGTACGATAGCACATTCATGTACTTGTTACAATATGCTTGACTCGACATCTCATTCACTACAAACTTGTAAGGTCAAGTTCTTCTTAGTCTTTCAACTCCCTTCCTAGCGGTCGAGCAACTTCGCTCCCTCTTAGATGAGTGTGAAAGAATATCAAGGTAGTGGCCAGATGCGCCCATGCAACGCCAATGACAGTAATTTCTTCTATGAAAGGTTGTGGCTTATTCATCCTTACAGAAAGACACATCAAATATGAAATCAGAATCTGCCCAGTTTCGTAGGTCAACTTTCATCGAACTTACATGATAACCCACTCGTTGGAAAATGATGAAATTGGTACCATTGGAAAGGTCTATGTGTCTACTTTTCAGGGACACCAACCATTTAATTACACCTGTCATATTGAGTGAGTTATGACTATTTTCGTAAAATAGGACAGATATGTCCGAGAATCTGCTTTTGCAGAATAGTCAATTTTGACAGAGCTTTGTGATCAGCACAAGATGAACTGGGTTATGGACCTTGTATGGTTGGAAAGCTACGTGTATCTAGTTTCCATAACTTTACACGGTTCGTCCATACCTATTGTATCGAAGACGTTATGACTGTTTAAATACACGAATGTTATGTCATGAGTGAATATGATTTTCAACACGAACTTATGTTTTGAGTTGTTAGGAAACCTTCTCCTTAAAGATCAAAGTAATGCTAAGCATAACAAGTCTGATCTAAGGATGTTGTTGCTAGATTTAATGACTAAATCATTGTCCAAGTTTACTTTTGAAGTATGTGAAATGCATTGGCTTGCGCCGTTTATCTGTATCCGAGATTGAGTTACCAATCAGGGGGAGTCGTTGTGTAGACATCATGAGGAGTCTACATGCATCACATGTTATCTTCAATTGTAGTTGGTGCGTTGTGCTCTTTTTCCCTTCGTCCAAGTCTTTTGTTTTACCCACGATGTTTTTATTTTACTTGGCAAGGTTTTTACCGAGGCAACACCACAAACACCATATCGTATTAAGGACACAACACAAGGGAGAGTGTTTAAGAAAATTATGTTTCAGTCCTTCTATTATGTGTCTTGTCCTAATACACGTATGAATGGTTAATCCAGTTTCTTTATTAGAATAGATTACAGTTGATAGATTTTCTAGATCCTTCGGGAGACTCTATGTAATGCCTATAAATAGGTTTTTCTATCAATGAATGAGTAGACCGTTATTCTCGTTATTTTTTCTCCTTCAACAATATATATATATATATATATATATATATATATATATATATATATATATGATTATGGTTTTTAAGTTGTACTGCCATCGACTCATTAGAAACTCTCCCTTTTAAGTCCCGTATTTTATAGTTAATAGGCATCATATTCAATAAAACTCATTAGAAACTCTCATTCTTAAGTCCCTCACAGAAGATGAATTGACTACATTTGATGAAAAAAAAAAACTCTATCTCTCTCTGCAAGTTCTCTTCTAGGATTCCTATGCGGCGGCAGAGTTGACAGGATCTGGGCTGGGAGTTCTTCTTCCTTCTCTGGTATTTATGAGAATGATGGTCACAACGTCAGGCTTGGGCTTCTTCTGGTATTGGGGGGGGGTCTTTGACCTTCTGTTTTTGGCGTGCATTGTTTCTGGTGGAGATATGGTCACGGTTTCGCTAGGATCATTTGATGCTAGATGCGACAACTACTCTCTGGGCTGGGTGGCTTCGCATAAGTTCTCGTCTTGGAATCCCGAAGATAATTCCTTTATCTCATGGTCGAGGAGAATAAATCTGTTCAAGGAGAGTCTTCGTCATGGTGATGAAATTGATTGGGGAGAAATTGATGTGGGTGAACTGCAATTTGCCGATTTGTTTCCAACCAGTGGTCTCATTGGTCAGGAGGATATCGATTGTGCGACTGGTGTTTTTGTCGGCGGCTCTTTGACGGCGACGATGGATGGTGGCAGTAACGTGCATAGCATGAAGGCGGCTAGGGTTTGGTGGCTGGATATGTGGGCTTGGGCTCCTATGTTTTGATTGGGCTTTGGGTCTGGAAGATGGATCAATTTGGGCTCGACATTGGCTGGTAGTTCATATGGAGCTATCTCATCGAACTAAATGAGCTTAGTCTCTTCTGAAAAAATTAGTCCAGAATAAAGAAAGTTTTTCTAGGATTTTTTAGTTTGCTTATGTTCTTTGTTTCTGTTCTCTGGTTACTTTGGTTACTTTGCTTAGTGTCGACCACGCTTATAGGTTACAATATAGAGATTATCTAGGATAGGTCTTAGGTAGTTTTGCATGATTCAATTTCTAACGGTGCCCCCGAGGGTGTTTCATGTTCATGTTGTATCCCGATATTCAGTTATCAATATATTCATGGCTAACGTCTATTTTCTCAAAACCAAAGAAAGAAACTCCAACCAGATTACACTCATACTTTACCAAAACACTCACCTCTAATCAGATATCTGGATCTTCAAGTCGTCGACCAGATATGATACTTCTATATCAGAATTTCGGTTGCACATCGAGGCACGCATCGTAGTCACAGGCTCTGTCGTCATCAAGCTAAGGCGTTGAGATCAAATCAGAATTCGTTGTTGATGGAATTGGAAGCAATCAAGTCATCAACTTCACCGGCTACGTCGAGATCGAGGCGTTGTCGTTGGCTGACATCATCTAGGTCAAGGTAGAGGCGTCGTCATCGTCATCAGAGAAGCATATCGACGTTGGAGATATAGGCCTCGAAATCGAGAGAGGGGGAGAGAGAGAAATATATATATATATATACACATACACACACACAAGCTTTCTTGGCTAAGGAGATCCTTATTTATTCTTACGGTGCAGATTTTGACTTTAGACTCACTTTTTAATCGATTTCCACATCTCCACCGTCTAATCTTTAGATACTAAAGTATAGATCATCTATGCAAAATTTTAGCCAATTTGGTTATCATTAAAGCACTTAAATTCGATTAAACTAATAGATGAACATAATTATGTCGAATTTGAACCATTAATGTTTATAATAGAAAAACACAGTTTTGAGTGCTTTACTGATAACCAAATTGACTGAAATTTTGCAGAGGTGATTTATACATTAGTATCTAAATATTAGACGGTGAAGATGTGAAAATTCGATTAAAAAGTGAGTCTAAAGTAGAAATATATATATGAAAGAGATGAGAGTATGTGATGGATTTTAGATATAGATATAGAACGAAAAATATAGGTGATGGGTTTGTACCACAAAGTGGATTTGTGTGGGTAAAATTGTTAGGGTGGACTTGTATAAGAGAAAATGTTGAGAAGGAGACTTATGTGAAATTTTCTATTCTACTTTCTAGCTAGGGTGCATGTGAACTTACTAGAAAGACATTGGAGGGCTGTGAATTCTGGCATGGGTAGTCAAGACTATCCAGAATACTGTGAACTTACTAGGTAATTATAGTTAGTTGATGATGTATAAATTTTTTTGACATGGTTAATCTTAATCCCATTAGCCAAGTCTTCTAATTTTGTTTCCTCCTCTCTTCTTACTCGTGGTATAAACAATAGAGCTCAGTGAGCAATGAGCTCATACCTTGCGTTGGAGTGTTGGACTTTACAAGCAGAGGCCACACCAAGATTTCCACCGTTTGATAGTTTGTTAATATTTACAAGGCAGATCGAGAGAGGGTCAATTAGCTTGTCTCTAAAGAATTGGTACATAATCCAAGTCTTTACTGGCTTCTGTACGTACGTTATTTATTCAAAGTTGCTACCTGCTTCCATAGACATGCCAATCCAAGATCAGTTCAACCTCTCCATCTCTTCCATCTATAAATAGGCATCTGCTCCATACAAGATCTTCATCCACCTCCAGTTATCGCTTATACACAACTATAACATATACTGAGTATTGCGATCACGATGATGAAAGGTGCTCATTTCCCTGCTACAGCTGCTGCTTTTGCCCTACTGGCATTGGCAACCTTCCACCTTGTCTCTGCCTCTGATCCTAGTTCTCTCCAAGATTTCTGTGTAGCACTTAAGAACACTGATGGTATATACTATATCGTACTGTGGTCACTATATTACTTCCAATATATGTTTTATATAGGATTTAAGTTTTGTATTTTCATGAATGCATGCGTGTTCTGATATGGTGTACGTTCCTTTGCATACTGCAGTGTTTGTGAATGGGAAATTCTGCAAGGACCCAAAGCTTGTAACAGAAGACGATTTCTTCTTTGACGGGCTCCGGATGCCCGGAAACACATCAAATGCGGTTGGTTCCAAGGTCACCCCGGCGAATGTGGAGCAAATAGCAGGGCTGAACACTCTTGGGATATCCCTTGCTCGCATAGACTATGCACCAAATGGCGGACTAAACCCTCCTCACACCCACCCTCGGGCCTCGGAGTTTCTTGTGGTCATGGAAGGCACTCTCTACGTTGGCTTCGTCACATCCAACTCTGACAACGGCAACAAGCTATTCACCAAAGTGTTGTACCCTGGAGACGTGTTTGTCTTCCCGGTTGGTCTTATTCACTTCCAGTTCAACATCGGAAAGGTCAATGCCGTGGCCATTGCCGGTCTTAGCAGCCAGAACCCAGGTGTCATCACCATAGCTAACGCCGTTTTCGGCTCCAAACCTCCGATCAAGCTTGATGTTCTCACCAAGGCCTTCCAAGTTGAAAGCAATGTCGTTGAGTATCTCCAGAACCAGTTCTGGTATGACAACAACTAAGAACATGCTAACAATTGTATCACGTACGATACGATGACCTTATTTTATGATACAACACATAATCTAAGCTTTTGTAAAAATAAGATGGTAGTTGCTTATATGTAATGTACCTCGTCCTTGATCAGTGGATTATTGGAATTTGATTATTAATAAATACTTGCATCATATAAAGCGTTTGTGCGTCCTATCTCTAAACCTCTTGCAATTTAAACAATTCATCACAAAGAGTTGGCCGTAAATTTAGAATTTATGCTACAAAAAGCATAGAAGTATTTGTACCAAAGAGAATCAAATGAAAGGCTTCTATAAGAATTCTCATTTAATTGAGATAGATCAAATCCCCAAACTGAGAACGGTTTTTACAGATTCTGTAAGATATTTACTATATTATCAAGAGGCTGCTAAACTGATAGAACTACACTACCTTTCTTTAGTAACACTACAGTACCTTTCCAAATCCCTGAAAGAGTTGCATTATATTCTAAGGCACTCACATGCATCCTGGAAGGAAAGACTATATGTACATTTATATGTAACAAAAGAAAAATAAAGAAAAAGAGAAGCCCTGAAGGTTGGTCACTCTTTCTGCCTACCTGAGGTTAGTTGTAACGTTGAATGTAGATGAGCTTAATGGGGAAATGTCGACTAGTTTAATTACAAGCTGTTAAAATGAGTGAAGATTTCAATAGTGATAGATTCATATTTCATACATTTTTATACCCTTAGATGCAGGATTATATGTTTAGTTCTTGTTAATTGTCAGTCATTTACTTGGTTTTTATGTTTTGTAGGTCAAGTTAGAGAAAAAAAAAATTTGGAGCCAAGTGATCACTACCAAAAATGTGGGCAACAAACACCATTGTTAATGGTGTGGTTTGATGTCTTGGGCACCATTTATTGGTAGGCAAAAGTCATTGCCACTGCTATAGAAACCATTTCTTGATTAGAATGTATTGCTGGGGTGGCTAAGACAATATTCTCACCATCACTTTTTTGGTGTGTCAATTAGAAGTACTCTTGAGAGCAATGGTGACTTGAATCAACACACCCATTTGATGATTGGTGGAGAGATTTATTCATTCATATTATAACTATACCATATCACTATTAACAACAATGGTGAGTTTTTGGTACATTGTCATATACATATAAAGCCACCATTGAAGCAGATAGTGGAAGAATTTATTTGATCATATAAAATATTAGGTTTTTTATTTTCATTTATTTCATTCCATATTGAATTCAACAAATACTTGCATGAAATATAATTCATATAATTTAAAGTTTTCCAGTACCCAAATGACATTCACAAGCTGTATATGAGATACTAAAATATTGAAAGACAGTTGATTAAGTAATAGATATATATAACAGATGCTGAAATGCACCCCAAGTTTCCAGTAAAGGAATTACAGAGCATTCATATTGTTTGAGCCCAGTGGGTATTTTTCGGTCCAAGACTCGAGGTACGTTTTGGATAACATTTGGGCCAGTACTTGTGGCCCTTTTAGCCTACGAAGGGTGGCGAAGTCTGGCAACACACGAGTTGGAGTTGTCCAAGGATTCTGATACCCCGCGAGATTCGATGTCCTCGCGGGATCCTTTGTTCCAGTTCGTGTGGGATTCTACAGTGCATGGCGAGGTAGAGTTGGAAATGGACTATAGTACCCGCGGGATATGATCGCTTAGTGTTCGAGTTCGCGTACGACGCTACAGTGAGATGATGCGGGGCGGTGAGCAAGACCTAAGCGAGGTGTGTTTTGGACACGTGTTGCATGGATCGCGCGACTCGCGAGTTGGTCGTATCCTTGTGGGATTCTAATTGCTGAGTCCGAAATGGGTTGTGATTAGGTCTCTGCGAATTGCTTGCGGATCGCTATATAAAGAAGCTCCACGGCTTACAGAAGGCTCTCTCTCTCACAACACACACACAATCAATCGTACACAGTACAACTGCAAATCTTCGAGCATCCTCGAAACCCTAAGTTCTAAGTGCACCTCGCCTTAGATCTCAGAGCCCGTCTGGACTCGTCTTTCTTTCCCAATTGTTGCTCTGCTCACCCCAGCAGTGAGTATCGATTCACAGGTGACTAGATAGTTTGCTCGTAATTCCTCGCCCGCGAGGTGGCACCGGAGCTCTATTTTGCCTGGTTAGAAGTCAAGAACGCGCACCGTTCTCGTTCCGCGTCCGCGCGGTGGCACGCCCTGCAAACCTTAATTTACTTTTGGTAGCACAATCACCTCTCTACCCCAGCTGAGGACAGCGGCCAAAACATTGGCACGCCCAGTGGGACCAGGAGTATAACATTCTCGTCATCATTGGGAAATCAGACGGATCCCCATACGGGAGACCCTCGATTTCTTGTTTGAAACATAAGTCTCCGTAATACAAGCCCCATAACAGCGCGGCTTGCCGATCTCTCACCCAAGAAGAGGTTCTCGCTCGGTTTGGCAACCCCGACCATACCGAAACTACAATGACAGGTTCACGACCAACCCCAGACGCAGGACCTACTCTTCCCGCGGATGAAGTCCGCCAGATGTTTGAGGAACTGAAGAAGGAGCTCGGCTCGCTTAAGAATGAGTTCGGCTCGCTCAGGAGTGAGCTCGGCTCGAAAGTCGACACCACCCAGCAAAACGTTGACTCACTCAGCTTGAAAGTCGACACCACCCAGCAAAACGTCCAAGACCTCTCTGCACAGGTCACTAAGGACAGGACTATCTGGCTCGCGAACCAAGAGAACCATGATAGGCTCAGCGAGGAGTTTAACTACGTTGCTGGTAAAGTCAGGGAGGACAAAGACTTGGTGACCGGTTCCCTTCAAAGGATCCAGAAAGAATTGGATCAGAGCAAGGCGGCTTTCACAAAAACCCTGGATGTGCAAACCCGTCGCTTGGACGAACATGACACCAAGTTACAACAACAGCAGGACGCTTCTTTCTTTGGAAGTAAGAATAGCATGGAGAAGCTTGAGGACTACAGAGAGCGCCATGATACTCTGAACACAAGGGTCCTGCAAGTGGAAGACTGGATTCGGGCTCAGGCGCCAAAAAATCATGCCGTGAACTTAGCTAGTTCAAGTGCAACTGAGGGCTCAGGGTATATTCCACCTAATGAACGCCCTAGAGGAAATCCGAGGGTCGGGGCCCAGAAAGCTCCCCAATTCACATTGGGGGCCAGTTCGTCAAAGACGCCACCCCGTCTACCCTCACCAGGCGGTCCTGGGGTCACACTCAGGGGCGCCGGTGTCTTCCCATCTCAAGGGATCGGGACACCAGATGACCCAATCATAGCTTATTCCAGTTCGACCCCTAAGAACGTCGGGCAGGCCCCTAGCCTTTCCGCATGGCACGGCCACGATCAGGGGGCAGAATCCACACCAGTGACGGCAGCCGATTGACGCCAGCTCATCTCAAGCATATTCAAGGAGCAAACCGGAAAAGGTGACGCTAGCTTACATTATCGTGACCCCTATCCTGATAGCGTGGCACAATATCCCTTCCCTCATGGATTCAAGAATATTGTCTTCACCACATTCTCCGGGGAGACGAGGGAAGATGCAGCAACACACATGGCCCGTTTTAAGGTCCAATGCGGCCAATACGGGAACGATGATATGCTCAAACTCAAACTCTTCGGGACTTCTCTATCCGGGGCCGCTTTCACCTGGTACTCCAGATTGAAGCCTGTGTCAATAGCAGATTGGCCCACTATGGAAAGACTCTTCCGAGAGACGTACGACACGATTGAGCCCGAAGTTGGCCTCGACTCCCTCACACAGATGAGCCAGCAGAGCATGGAGTCCGGAGTTTCTTTCCTCCAACGCTTCAAGATCCAGCAAGCCAAGTGTGATTACCTGCTACCTGAGCAGGAAGCCATTAAGTTGGCTATTAGAGGTCTGGAACACCGCCAGCGGTTGAAGCGTCATGGAGAGCGTTTCAGTTCCATGGGTGACCTAATTAACAAAGTCGGCAGCTACGAGCTAATCCTGAACAAGTTGGACGACAAAACAAATGCTTCCAAAGGAACTTACATACCAGGGAAGAACCGGATAGTGGGGGCACTAAACATGCAAACCCCTACTCATGATCCATATTATCAAAGACCGGAGGGAGTTCACACGGATCAGGATCTGGATGATATTGGCGCAGTAGAATTGACTGGCAAGCAGGTAGCTCATAAGTTGAAAAACCTGAAGATGACACGTGAGCCAATCACCATCCAGTCCTTTGCATGGACCAAGCCGGAGTACGAGTCGTACACCTATGATGCTAAAAACGCCCATTTGGTCTTTAATGACCTAATCGAGGCAAGATACGTGCGCCTGGATCACAAGATACCGCCCAAGGAGGAGCTGAAAGACAAGAAGTACTGTGCCTTCCACAATGTATACAATCATGACACCAAAGATTGTGTCAAGCTTCGAGACCAACTGCAGACATGGCTGAACTAGGGCGAGCTAAAGATGAAAACACCGGGTAGTATGGCCTCATTGGTTGATATAGACCATTTCCTGCCTGTAGTTGGTATGGTCGAGGTCAACTGGGCCAATCAGACCCAGGACGACGATCGATGCCGGGCACCTAAAAGGGGCCGCGAGGAAAGAGACGACAGTGCCCACCGGCCACGTCACCAATACACCTACAACGAAAATCTTGCACATGAGGTTTTAGACGATCTCATTGATGACGGGCTCGTCACAGTGGCCAATTCCTTGCCCTACATAGAATACAAGGAGGGGCGCATTCACTGCAAGTTTCATAACAGCTAGGCGCACAGAACCAGCGAATGCCAGCAGCTTAGAGACCAGGTTCAAGACTGGCTCGACCTCGGGTATATTCGCTTTGAGAATAAGGGCGACTTCATGATCGCAACGGCTAACTTCGCTTGGCCTCGAGTCGGCCAGCGAAGAATCACATTAGACTTGTCGCTAAATGCAGGCTTACGTGAACCGCCGGGCCGAAATCACAAACGGCCGGTGAATAACTATACGCTCCTGAATAACCAGAAGGGGAACACAGACGACCCAGCTCGACAGTTGGTCGCTAAGCTCGAAACAGACCGCCCCTCCCGCAAGGATAAGGGCAAAGCAGTCATGAGGGACGATAGACCGTTCCCCGTTGCAGATTCCCAGCCTGTGAGTCCTAGGACTCGAGAAGAGCTGGAAAGAAGGATAGAACGTCTCAAGATGTTCGTCTATACACATTGGGCAGAGGCGGTACCTACATCCCCTGCCACAAGCGAGATGGACATGTCAGACTCCACCGGTGAGCGTCACAGCAACGAGGCCTCGAGCCCTCGTAACCTCGTAAAGGCGTCCTAACCAACCCCTACATTCCCCCGACGTCCAAATCGGCAATCAAGGAGGGGGTCTGGTACACACAGCAAGGGGGCAAGGCAATTACCATCAGCAGGTCTAAGAAGCGAAAGCTCCAAAAGCGATACGGTAGTATCCTACGTGCCTTACGGGCTGTCGAAGAGGGCGCTGTACGCCCCTCATAGCTCGCACAAACGCCTGAGCGGATGTGGCGGGAAGCAGAGGGTTTGTGCGCAGTCCTTCAAATGCCGCCAGTCACACCCCCAAGGATTTGCGAGCAGTTCAGCGACGAGCCTGCACCCAAGGCAAACGTCTTCTGCCGACTCACGGTTCTACCAAAGCAGGATTCACAGCCTTCCAGGCACAGGCCATCACCAGCACCTGACAGAAGAAGGGATCCATAGCCTTCCAGGCGCAGGCCATCACCAGCACTTGACAGAAAAAGGGATCCACAGCCTGTTAGGCCCAATCAGTCACCAGAGCCTGAAAGGAAGAGGGATCAACAGCCTTCCAGACACAGGCCGTCACCGGAGCCCGAGCGAAGCAAGGCTCCGCCTACTGGTCCTAGGCGTAAGCTGTTCATGACCCCGGACTCAGAGTCCAAACGCGAACCGTCTCAGCCCTCACGGCAACGGGAACCTCAAAATCCGGAGGCCGATGTCAGAAGGGAGCCACCACCGCCACACCAGCCTCGGCCACGGTACACCCCGGAACCCGAGACTCGGATGGTTCCCTGAGTATCCGCCCTACAGCGGTTGACAAAAGAAGACAACGATAAGGCTCCTTTGGCAACAGACATACAGCCAGCCAAGGACCATTAGCCTTCAACCAAGTCAGTATGGCGTCTGTGGCAACCCGAGGCTCCAGAGCCACCAATAGCGACACTGGCGCCCTCCAGTCCTAACCTCGCCCAACAAATGGCCCAGCGTTTCCGCGAGAATGAAGAAGACGACGAGGCGCATTCAGAACCTCGACTTAACCTAGAGGAAGACCGGGACAAAGAGCAGGCAGAATCATTCACCTGTAATATGGTAGAGGTCTCAGGATGGGATGCTGATGAAGGGTTTAGCCGCGAAGCAGACGCTTTCGCGTTGTTCGAAGGGGAACACGGGATCATTGACACTCCTCTGGTCCTAGTTCCTGAACAATTCTTCTTTCAGGTCGGGATGGTGTTCTTCATTTCGGAAAGATACGCTCTCCCACCAAACACAACCTGCAGTGCGGCGGATATCCCCGTCATCAGCGAGGATGTTAGTAGCATACCCCCGTCATGCAGCAGTGAAATGGGCCCAGTTCCGGCCCCGACCGACGACACCCCACAGGTGGAAATTACGAGCAGCATCACACATAGGCAAACTCTAACCTTCTCCACGCCAACTTTGGACATGGCCACTCACATGCGGCCACTGTATATCACAGCCGAAGTCCAAGGAAAAATGATCAACAAGGTCATGGTCGACACCGGTGCCGCGGTCAATGTTGTCACAACCCGTACCATGGGACTTCTCAACATCCCGCGCTCGATGATCCAAACGACGTCCTTAACAGTAAAGAACTTCACCGGGCAGGTGTCCAGAACCCTAAGCTTGCTATTTCTACGGGTCAAGGTCGGGCCGGCATCACGGGTTTACACCTTTTTCGTCGCAGAATGCGTTTCCTCGTACAACATGATTCTTGGCCGAGATTGGATCCACAGAAGTTTTTGCGTGCCTTCCTCAATGCACCAAGAACTTATGATTTGGGACACCGAGAACCGTGAGGCAGTCATCATCAAAGCCGACCCGCGGCCTTTCTCTATTTCCGCTAACTTTAACGATGCCCGATATTATACTACAGACTTGAGTCTGTTGGACGTTCAAGGCGTCGATAACAAGGGCCGCCCATATAGAATAACGGCCTCCAATCTAACGCGATGTGGACTTACCCAGGCGAAGGAAGATTTGCAACGTCCTCACACCATCGCGAATCTCACACCCCGTTTTGATGGATAGTGCCTTTTCTGAGGAGGCATGCGAGGCTGGCGAGGCTGGCGAGTCCTTGTGCGAAAGACTCCTTTCGTACTGGGCAGAACGTGAAGCCTACGACAAGGTCGCGACTATGGAATATGTAGATGAAGTGGTGGATTATTCCGATACCAAGGAGGAAGTTATTCAGTTAGCTCCCGCCGCCTTGGACGACACACCACCTCAAGTCCGCGACCCCATTTTACAAGTTGACATAGGGACTGCAGAAAAGCCCTTACTTATTTCCATCAGCGCTAAGTTGGCAGAGGAAGAAAAGGAAGCCCTTCTTGCCCTGTTACGCGAGTACATGGAATGCTTCGCCGACAAATACGAAGATATACCCGGCTTGTCCCCGGACTTGGTCTGCCACCGGCTACCAACTTATCCCGACCGACGTCTAGTACGGCAGGACGGCCGATTCATACGAACTGAGACTCACATCGTAGTCAAGGAAGAGATCGAAAGCATGCACTGATCGGGCATCATTCGCGTGGCAAAGTATAACGAGTGGTTGTCCGATGTTGTCCCCGTCCACAAGAAAAATGGCAAGATGCGTGTCTGTGTTGATTACCGAGACCTAAACAACGCAACACCGAAGGATATATACCCCATGCATGTGGCTGACCTACTCATTGATGCCGTCGCGGGGCACGAGGTGTTATCCTTTATGGATGGAACGGCCGAGTACCATCAGATTCCCGTCGCCGAGGAAGATCGACACAAGACCGCTTTCCGCTGCCCTGGTTTTGCTGGCGCGTTCGAGTATGTTGTCATGCCTTTCGGACTTAAAAACGCAGGGGCAACGTACCAGCGCGCCATGAACCTCATCTTTCATGACATCTTGGGAAATTTGATCGAAGTATACATCGACGATGTGGTAGTCAAAACCAAAACACGGGCAACCCACGTTGAAGACCTGCGGCAGGTGTTTACACGGATGCGCCGACATAACCTAAAGATGAACCCCGCCAAGTGTGTTTTCTTCACGGAGGCCGGCGATTTCCTTGGCTTCCTAGTGCATCAAAGAGGCATCGAAATCCCAAAGGACAAGGCACAGGCGGTAATCACGGCTTCGCCCCCCACCACCAAAAAGGAGCTCCAACAGCTGCTCGGGCGAATCAACTTTCTCTGCCGTTTCATATCAAACGCGGCAGGGAAGGTCCAACCCTTTTCACCCCTCCTCAAGCTCCAGGGGGCAACCGAGTTCGTCTGGGAACCACAACATCAACATGCCTTCGATCGAATTAAGGACTACCTTACGAACCCACCAGTCCTGATCCCACCTCGCGACGGTTCCCCGCTTAAACTTTATATCGCCGCTGCCGACTTGTCCATCGGTGGACTCCTGGCCCAAGACGATGTGAACGGGATAGAACACGCTGTCTATTACATTAGCAGGGTTTTAACTGAGTGTGAGACACGATACTCACCTATGGAGAAGTTGTGTCTCGCCCTGTATTTTGCAGGGTGCAAGCTGCGCCATTACATGCTTGCCTTTACCACGGTTGTGATCGCTCAATCCGACTTGGTCAAATACATGCTCTTTCGCCCTATCTTGCGGGGACGCATCGGCAAGTGGATCCTAGCCATGTCCGAATTCTCGTTACAATATGTTCCGCAAAAGGCAGTAAAAGGACAGGCAATAGCAGACTTTCTCGCTCATCACCCACCATCAGAGCTCACGGCGTTTCGCGAGTTGTACTTTGGTGGTTCATAGACTGATACCGCAGCCGGAGCCGGGATAGCCATAGCCAATCCCGCTGGAGATCGCTTCTCCTACTCGTTCCAGCTCGATTTCAAATGCACCAACAATCAGGCTAAGTACGAGGCACTGATCATCGGCCTAGAGATTTTGTTGGATTTAGGAGTTCGTGAGGTTCAGATCTTTGGCGATTCTTTGTTGGTCGTTAACCAGCTGGTGGAAAAGTTTAAATGTTTAAACTTGTCAATTGAGCCATACCTGCGCAAGGCATTTGAGGTGTTGGATCGATTTGACGACGTTTACATCGAGCACATACCACGCGAATTCAACTTCGCCGCCAACGAGCTCGCCCAGGTAGCGTCTGGCCTCAGCCTGCGTGACAGAGTTCGCGAACGTTTGCTCAAGGTCGAACGCTGTACTCTTCCCTCTTTCATCGCTAGGGGTCAGTTTTAGGCCGCCACCACCGAAGTTGCAGCCTTGGACCCTATCGACGAGGATTGGCGGCTACCATTTATCGCCTACCTCCAGAACCCCAACGACGCCGCTCACTCTAGGCAAATCCGTTTCCTCGCCTTAAACTTTGTTTTACGCAATGGCGAACTCCGGCGGCGTGGGGAAGACGGAAACGACTTCCGCTGTGTATATGGGAACGAAGCTAAACGTCTCATGCACGAAGTACATTGTGGAGTTTGCGGTTCGCACCAGGCCGGGCCAAAAATGCGATGGTTGATCCGTCGCCATGGGTACTACTGGCCAATCATTCTGAAAGACTGTATTGCCTTCGCCAGAGGTTGCCAAGACTGCCAGGCTCACGGACCAGTGCAACATATTCCCAATATCCCGTTGCAGCCTATCATTAAACCTTGGCCGGGTCGCGGATGGGCAATGGATTTCGTGGGCATCATTCATCCCCATTCCTCTGAGCAGCATAAGTTCATTATCGTTGCCACCGATTTCTTTACCAAATGGGTCGAGGCCGAACCACTCAAGGTTGCCTCCGCCAACTCGGTGCACAACTTTATTTTCCGCAATATCATCTCCCGCTTTGGTATCCCGGAGTGCATCGTTACGTACAGGGGGGCAGCTTTCATGGCTGATTCGGTTGTTAAGTACTTAAACGATTACGGAATCAAACTTCTTCACTCCAAGCCATATTATGCCAGTCCAACGGCCAGGCGGAGGCTAGTAATAAGGTCATCCTTGGCATGCTCCGCAAGATGTTGGAGTTGAACCCGCGCGTCTGGCACGAGGAACTCTACCACACATTGTGGGCTTACCGCACTTCAAAGCACGGCCCGACAGATACCACCCCGTACGCTTTCATGTACGGTCATGATGCCGTCCTTCCCCTTGAGATCAATATCACTTCACTCCGCGTTCAGGAACAACATCAACTACTTGGCGAGGATTACGTCCAAGCCATGTGACAGGAGCTTGAAGATCTGGACGAGCATCGCGTCACCGCTTTCAACAATCTCGTCCTCGAGAAACAACGCATCGCCCGTTCGTATGATAAGGTCACGCGCGGACGGAGCTATGCTGAGGTCCAGAAAGTGTGGCGTGCGGCACTCCCACTTGGGGACAAAACCGACGGTTGGGGCAAGTGGTCCGCTCGATGGGATGACCCCTTTATTATTCATCGTATACTCCCCAAGGGGGCATACCACCTGCGCGACTTGGACAGTACCATTCATCGCAATCCTATTAATGGCCGCTTCCTCAAGAGCCACATTGCAGGAGTTTGCGAACGCGAGGATCCTCCACCTCCCCCGGACCCCGTCACCACAGTCAATAGTGCTACGCGCCATCGCGTTCTCGTTCCGCCGCCTAACACTAGGGGGCAATCCGGGATAGAAGACTGATAGAGTACGTTGTAACATACCAGCCTAAAAAGGCCAGTATAAGATTGGGGCCTATTCCAGAGGCCATAAAAAAGGATAACTCTATGTTTTCTTCATTTTCTGTAAACGTGCAAAGTCTAAACGTAAAGACCAGTACAAGATTGGGGCCTATACCAGAGGCCCTAAAAAACAATAAATTCATTTATTTTGCCTTTTTGACGTTGTTCAATACAAGTTTCGAACATTGGCTTTGCGGCCAAAGCAACTACATTGACGGAAAGGGTGAAATTAGACTATTTTTACATTCAAAAAGCATAGATCTACAGATAGTGGAAGCCTCGACCCACATATTTCGCAAGGTTAAAGAAGAGGCTGCCGCCGCGTCCTTCGTTCAAAGTTGACAAACGTCCCGCTTCTTTAGACCAGCACGAGCCTTGACACCGGCCTAGACCTAAGGCAAGTTGTTTGGAAGCTAGAGGTCCAGTGGACAAGCATGAGGGATCCTGAAGGGCAAGCAGAGCCTCACGTTCGGACAGAACAGCCGGCGCAAGGCAAAAGGTACCCAACCATTAATTAGGCCAAACAAAGGCTTGACCTGAGAGTAGATTTTCAGAATCACTCACGGCCTGAGAGTAGATTTTCAGAATCAGCAAGAACGAAGAGTGAAAATGTGAGGTGGGGGCTTTGCTTTAAGCAGGGACAAAAGGATGTACAGAAGGATATAAGAAACCATGGCAAGAGGGCAAAGACTTAACTGATACTCCGCCCCGGCCAAGCGTTTCTTTTTATAGGCGAAAAGGGTGATTTTACTTTCAACAGATGTCCTCCATGTAATATTTGCTTCGAGATATGAGCTTTGGAGATAAGGTCGGACGCGTTGTTCCATAATGACTACCCGCGTTCCAAGCGAGTAGTTGCATTGGAAACCCCCACCAAATCTTGGAAGAAGATTTTTTCCTGGCAGTTCTTACACAACATTTGCCAAGAGTGGGAAAGATTTGATTCAATAATATTATCGTAAAGGTTCATACAAAAGGGGCAAAGCACTGATCGGACCTAAACCCGCCTAGAAACCTTATACAAATCTATGAGAAGGCCATCTAAGGCCAACTCTTCAACATCCGCCTGGGCTTGGGCTTGGGCTTCGTCGGCAGCAGCAATAGCCGAGTCCAAAGCTTCCTGGGTCTCTTCCGCGGCCTGCACGCGGGTTTCCACTTCTTCAGCTCGGGCCAAGTTCTGGCGAGCTTGAGCAAGCTGAGCTTGCAGCTCCACTATCTGAGCCTCCAGGGCCTCCACTTGTCGAGCATAGACAGTGCTTGGATTCTCTGACGATGCCTCAGGGATTTCAGCGTCACCAAGCTCGGCTAAAAGGGCTGCCATCTGATTGTCTAAGGCTTCGCGGACTTGCTCGTGAGCAGCCGATTGGGCACCGACGTCTTGAACTCGGCGAGCCTGCAGCTCGACAGCGTCAGTAAGTTCCAACACATGGTCTAGAGCAGGGTTGCCGCCAGCGAGGTGCCGACTCATAGCTTCATGGGCCTCGCGGGCGCGCCCCACCAAGTCAAATACGTTCATGCGGGGGCCTTGGCGCAGTAGCCCATGAAAGAAAGCCCGGGCTAGGCGAATGGGCTCCGGATCAGCAGGCGGGGTAGTCCGGGCCCGAAGACGAGCGGTCCGGGTACCCAAAGAAGAAGCCGCCTCGCCAGATATTCTCGTTGGGGCCGGAGTGGTTGGTTCAACCTCAGCAACTGCCTCAATCTCTGGAGCGGGCGGTGGGACCTCGGAGCGAGTAGGGACTATCGGTCCTATCGGTTCTTTGTTGGTCTGAGCCGTTGGGTCTGGTTGCAGAGGAGAGAGCTCAAGCACCGGTTGGAAGTCCTTTGGCGGAACCGCCGAAGGGGCAGCAAAGTCAGAAAGCCTGGTGGACTGGCCGAGATCTTCATCTTGAGCAGGAGCCGAGATAGGCTCTGGAGTTGGGCCAGTTTCGCCTGGAGCGTCGGTTGGAGAAGAGGGTTGCACGGCGACTTCCTCGGTGGCCATAGTTTGACCTCCGACGTTTGGTTCCGGGGCTGGGACTTCAACTATCGTTGTTGCTCCTTCAATGACAGCGAGGCGAGGTCGGATGAGGCGGCGAACCTGTCAAAGGCAAGGTTAGCAAGTCGTTTGGTTGGCTTTAAGAAGTTTAGTCCGAAGAAGGGTCGCTTACCAAGGCGTGCTCTCGAATGACGATCCCCGTCGGGCGGCGAGTAGCAGGAAATGGTGGAAGCGCAAGCCTTGTTCCCGTCGCAGCCCTTGAACCCCTCTCTTCACGATCGCGCTGGGCGTCAAGAATAACGCTGTCTGACTCGCCCAGAGTGTCGTATAGAGGATGAAAGATGGCGGCGAAGACAGCATCATCTGGGAACCCCCAATGGTTGTCGGACAAGGATCGCCACCAAGAGAGATAGGCGGGGTCAACACCCAGCGAAGGCTCAATCTCTAGCAAGTCAGGAGTGAGAGGGAAAATGTTCTGCAGCGGGGTGACCCGGTCGGACTCGCCAATCTTCCTCCAGGAGGTGTACTTGTTCACCGAATGGAAAAGTGGATAGGGGATCCCTTGACAAAAGCCGAGTTGTCTGGCGAAGTGGTTAGGGGCATACAGCTCGAAGCCTTGTTCGTCCTCGGCGAGCTGAAGGTCGCAGCATGAGGATGCTCTCGTGAAGACGGTCCTGGCGTCACAGTCCGAATCAGAGCGAGGGAAGAAGCCCATTGATAAGACTTCAGGATGGCGCCGGCGAACCATCATGTCTATGGTAGGAGGCGGCTCGAGTTGGTTGTACAGGATGGAGAGGCTGGCGAAGAAGGACAGTGGAGTCCGGTTTGCAGCGTTCCTGCATACCGCGAAGCCAAGCAGCTGGTCCTCGGGCAGGAATTCTAGCGGGGCTCGCCGGAAGAGCGGGAAGTACAGATGCGTCCACAAATCCAGGATCCACAGAGGGCCAGCGGAGAGATGGAAGGATCTTAGGGACAGCATGTGCAGGGTCCGGTAGAGCGCGCCCAGTACGGGCTGTCCTAGCCCTACTTCGATCCCGTTGTAGAGTGCTTCGGCCAGCTTTGTCCATTTCCCTATAGGCTTGTGAGCACTGTCGCAGAATATGAATTTATCAAGCCAATACTCAAGAAAGGCGATACCTCCTTTGTGTTGCTCTGTGTGGCCGATGTAGAACTTCCTCCATGCTCCATATGAGCCTTTCAAGGCGCGGCGGGCCCCCAGGTTGCAGGAGTGCGTAAACTCGGTAGATGCAAAGTCGCCTGGCGCATATGGTTTTGCGTAAATCGGCAGCCCGGTGATGGCAAGGATGTCCAACAGAGAGATGCTCATTTGCCCGAAGGGGAAATCGAAGGTGTTGGTGGCACTGTTCCATAAGCAGGCCGCAGCAGCAATGGGTGCTCGATCAACGTGAGGGGGCAGTGAGAAGCTCAAGGCAATGGCTTCGCTAATACCGGTTGCTTCCCAGATCGCTTGGTCGGTCTGGAGGCGGGCCGCATACCACGCGCGGTCCTCCGCGGTGACGCTGGGCCATTCCCCAACCCGGATATTTGTGTGAGAGCGGGCTTGGTGGAACCAGGAGGCTAGGCGAAGTTCCCCGGTTCACGATGTTGGGCAAGGATTGGTCGACGCACGGAGGCGGTGTAGTGGTTCAGATCAGCGGCGGACGAAGGTTTTGAAGGGGTCGGACCGAGCAGGGCTGCCCCTGTTTCAAGGAAATAAATGGGTGTTCCTTGAGGAGGGTTGTTGGCAAAACGGTGAGCGAGGCCGGTTGACCAGGAGCTCGGCGCCGTGAGGCTAAGGTTTGGGTCGTTAGCTGCAGGTTTGGGAGCCATTGTTTCTGGTCGGAGTGAGTCCGGTGGTGACGTTTGGTTGGTTGCAGAAGAAAAGGAAAAGGCTGGTTGGAAAGCGGTGTTGAGATGTGGGGACCCGTATCGAAATTTATAAAGGAGACGGATCACAACGTCTTTTTCAATCAGTGGCTGTAATGAGGAGACACGATGACGACCGAAACGTCAGCACGTTTCAAATTTCAAACAATCGTAATGATGAAGGGAGGCGATGACGCCGAAACGTCAGTACCTTTTGAAATACGAATTCCCGTAAACGACTCATTTAGGCCTTTTCGCTTATCCGTTGTGAAGTGGATTAAGCTTAAGGCCTAGGGGGCAATGTTTGAGCCCAGTGGGTATTTTTCGGTCCAAGACTCGAGGTACGTTTTGGATAACATTTGGGCCAGTACCTGTGACCCTTTTAGCCCACGAAGGGTGGCGAAGTCTGGCAACACACGAGTTGGAGTTATCCAAGAATTCTGATACCCCGCGAGATTCGATGTCCTCGCGGGATCCTTTGTTCCAGTTCGTGTGGGATTCTACAGTGCATGGCGAGGTAGAGTTGGAAATGGACTATAGTACCCGCGGGATAGTATCGCTTAGTGTTCGAGTTCGCGTACGATGCTACAGTGAGATGATGCGGGGCGGTGAGCAAGACCTAAGCGAGGTGTGTTTTGGACACGTGTTGCATGGATTGCGCGACTCGCGAGTTGGTCGTATCCTTGTGGGATTCTAATTGCTGAGTCCAAAATGGGTTGTGATTAGGTCTTTGTGAATTGCTTGCGGATCGCTATATAAAGAAGCTCCACGGCTTACGAAGGCTCTCTCTCTCACAACACACACACAATCAATCGTACACAGTACAACTGTAAATCTTCGAGCATCCTCGAAACCCTAAGTTCTAAGTGCACCTCGCCTTAGATCTCAGAGCCCGTCTGGACTCGTCTTTCTTTCCCAATTGTTGCTCTGCTCACCCCAGCAGTGAGTATCGATTCACAGGTGACTAGATAGTTTGCTCGTAATTCCTCGCCCGCGAGGTGGCACCGGAGCTCTATTTCGCCTGGTTAGATGTCAAGAACGCGCACCGTTCTCGTTCCGTGTCCGCGCGGTGGCACGCCCTGCAAACCTTAATTTACTTTTGGTAGCACAATCACCTCTCTACCCCAGCTGAGGACAGCGGCCAAAACACATATATGCCAAAATAAAGCCATGCTATGTTCATCTCAAGCATAAACAAAATGATCGATCACAATTTCTTCACAAAACATTTGCCTCTCTTTTTACTTCAGCATCACCAATACTTCCACTTTGAGCAAGCTATATCAACAACAACAAAACATAAAACAAAATAGTGCACAAACTTGAGAATTTCTAACCATAGCTTAGAACATCGTCGCTGGTGTTGTTGTAGGAAGTTGTGGCCTATAAGCGTCATCAAAGCTCTGCATATTATGTTGCACAGCAGAAGGCATTGGCAATTGAGATGCTTCAAGTGGAAGGTCACTTGATGTTGCGAGGGAGCTGTTGAATGCTCTTGTTTCAGTTCCAAGACTCATATTTGTTGAACCACTCATTGCGATCGATCCAGAAACTGTCCTGCTGTGCGTCAATTTTGAGGATTGAAATGTACCTTCTCACAAGAAATATGGAGGCGAGCCATACACCATTGGAAAGCTACGGATGTTAGCTTTCTAAGAAATTTTGCAGAAGTAGATTTGCATTTTTCTAGAGCAAGTTATGAAGGTTTGAGTGAACGCAGCGCGTGTAGGCAGATTCTGACAATTTTCGTGTTTCTTCTCATGATTCCAATTTGTGAAGCCCAAGTCCATCAATCTTAATACTACAAGGAAAAAGGTTGAAACATGTCTACATTTTTGGAAGGTTGCTCTTGCATTGACAATAATAATCTTGTGTTATTTGAAGAGAAGATAACAATTCCATGTTGGACAAGGAGAGTCCGAAAAGCCCAAATCAATTAGGATTTCAAGAGGAATAAAAGTAAAGCCTAGAGGACGTTAAAATAGAACAAAGAAACAGAAAGAACACAGAGGAAAAGAAGAACAAAGCCTCACCATCGCTTAACCTGAGTTCCTATCTCTTCCATTATTTCTTCCATGCTATATTTAATTCTAGTCATGTTTTTTTTTTAATTATGAATTTATAAACTTCTAGCTAGGGCTGAGATGAAACCCCTAGTATGATTACTCTATTTCTTAAATGAATTGTTTTTGAATTCATGGATTGCTGTGTTAAATTCTCAATCACTGTTTCAATTGAACTTTTATTCAAAATCTTTGCTCGGGATCAATAAGACCTAGGTTTTGTTTATTAGTTATTTGGTTTGAAAACATGAGGCTTGATCGAGAGTAGATGTTTTCTAGGGTTCCAAAGGATTTATTTAATCTTGTGATTAGAGAGTTGTAAGTTAAGAATACAAGTGCTTGATCATAGTCGATATTTTTGTTTACATGATTTCTTAGTTCTTTTGTGCTTAATGGATTTGAACATGTTTACTTTGAACCTAATCATAACGTGAAGTAGATTATAGTTTGACTACTTAAGTTCTATACGGGATCAATAAGTTAGAATTCATTGGTTAAAAGAACTTTGACATATGTCCAAGATCAATAAAGCTTATGTACAGAAATCTTGAGCATGCAATCTAGGAAATTCAATTGCTATTAACTAGAGAGAAGGGTATTAGGTGGTGGATTCAATGCTTTAGTATCTTTATAATTTGTTTTTCAACTCTTACAAATTTCATTGTTTTCTTGTCTTTGATTTCAGTTTTATCACTTTAGTTTTCTATTTTCATTCATCAAAATCATAAAATCAGTGTGTTTATTTCATTAGGTGTAGTATAATTGACATAATAAGTTGTTTTAATCAATCCATATGGGGAACGATCTCGTTCTTGCACTTCTATTCTGTAAGTGGTTCGTGCACTTGTGAATACTATATTAAAACATACAACAAATAACGCCGCCTAGAGAGAAATAATTCATAGTCTGGATGCCTGTTTACAGATGTCACACCTCCTTTGCTCACAACAGCTCTTGCCATAACAAATGCCGTCTCTTCAAGTGTCCTCAAACGCTCTTCCAGTACTCCACAAGAGGGCTTTAGCTGAAACAAGCATTCACTCTGTTTGTTGACATAAAGTATAATTCGAATAAGCTGCACAAATCTTACAGTATGTTTGAATTACATGTTAAAATACATTGCAAAATATTTTAGCAATCTCTGTACTATTGACTACCTGAGCGTTGTAACTCTGAAGGTCCACAACTGGAGATACAATACTTTCATCCATACTAGGAGACTTTGATCGATTATTTATAAACCAATTTATTTTTCTTATTCACAACTAGATCATTATTTATAGTATGGGCAAATAAGGGTCATTCCCGCAGAGGGCTAAATGAATCTAACTACTCAAACAATGTCACAAAAGTGACTACTGATCCTAGCGACCAACAATCGAAAACCTAATAAGTTACCTAAGCTAAACTAGTTAGAAAACTACGAAACTTTACCGACACAAACTAGACATATAGATGGACGCAAACACAAAATTTCAGATTAATCGGATTTCATTTGATATGTCAAATAAATATTGGAAAACAGAGGACAGAAAGTGACGAAAACTGGTTTTTGATTTTGGTTTTGGGAAACAATGAAATAAAACTAGTTAGGGAAGATACAATCCACCCCGACAATCACACACAAGACAATTTGTTCAGTTATAGTTCAATTAATCTAGATGAAGATGCTCAGGTTGGTTTGGTACGCTTGAAACACCACATATTACCCTTTCTTACTTCGTATGCTAGGCATGAAGTGCTCTACACCTAAACTATTCTCAAGCAATGCAACCTGAATGTACGCTTATTAGATTAAACATGCAGATATCATTACGTTCTAAAAGGGTTTGAGACATCACAAGATATTGCAATAAACTTAGCGCCTTGCTAAACCTAGGACATAGTTTACTTGCTAGTGAGAACTAACAATTGCTTCTCTAGATAGTTTGAGGAGTCCGATATTGACACTGGCATCAAACTATCAAAGCTATAGAACCCTAATATGTATACTAAGCGTGCACTCAAAGTAAACATGAAAAAATTCATCAACATAAAAAGTGTAAACCAAATCTCATCTTGTATTAAAAGAAACTAAAACCAAAACTCAAATCATCTTGTTGTTCATGTCTAGGGCTTCAAGCAGCCCCTAACTAAGGAAGCTTATATAAACATAATAAAAATGTAGAAGAATCAGAAGGAGGAGAAGAGCAAAAGAAAAGGAGAAGCAGGGAAGAAGTCGCCAAAGATGATAGCACATGCTTTTATATTGTTCCCTTCTACCAATCCATCTTGATTTAGGTTTCCTTGGACATTCTGATTGGTGCACATCTATAAGACCAATGGGAATATGCCAACTCATTCAATTCTTCATAATGAACTTCACATCGGGGTTGTAAGTCGTAATATGAATTGCAAACTCGTTCATGGGCCTCCCGGTGTGATTTGGGCCTGAAAACACAAATTCCCGTTAAGAGTTAGATTTACTCGCATATTAACCTTCTGGTGGTAAATTGACCATAACTTCTTCTAAGAAAATGCTATTCACGAATCGTAAAATGCTATGGAAATCTAACATCCGTAGCTTTTTGTTGATATAAGACTCATCATCTGGTTCTTCTCGAAATACCCTCAGTGTCCTGTCAAAGTTGGCTGACTTGTGTAGGCAGATTTCCAAATTTTGTCTTTCACTCTCTCTTTTCCTTCTTTTCTTCTTATTTGCTTCCGAATACCTAGAAAATAAATAAATTAAGTAAATAACTAGAAAACACATCAAACAAGCAAAGAAGATATAGATGATTTTGATACAAATAATCTATAATTATGCACCTATCAGACTCAAAGTTAGCACTTCTACGAACCAAACAACCAAGTGAATGGTAAGTCAAAAATGCTGCTCGGAAGTTATACCATCAGGTATCCTGTAAATAGGATACCATGCCACAGAGTACCTGAAAATCATATTGCACTTGAAAGTTACATGCTATTTAGAAATTTAAGGACCTCAGGAAAGCTCTCTTTTTGTCCTGTTCACTCATGTGTCAATTGCATTTCCTCTAAAACTCTTTAAATAGTGATTAAAATCATTTTAGCTAAAAAACTAATAGCATGATTAATTTACAATGGGAAGGTATGAATCTGTTTCTATTACTAACCAAGATCTGGGATGTAGATCATTTAGATTTATAGTCTAGTTTAGTTGGATCGCCATACACTTTTGAATGTGAGTTTCCATCACCTCTAACCAGCTCTTTTATCCTGAAATGGAGGGAACACAATAAGATCATCTGAAAGTACCAGTCAAAGTAAAGTTCGTTAGGATCACCGCAGATCCAAAAAATAGATACTTACATCTCAGTATATGATTCATAGGTAGAATTTTCCATGATTCATTAAGCAACACAAAAGAAATATTTGATTTGTGCACACTATCTTAAGAGCATTTCCAGCAGATAGAAAAATATTCAAACATATAATGAGAGAATTAATTTAAAGTAAAATTGCGATATAAAAACTTTTTCGATCTTAGAGTATATGGTATTATTATGCACATTCGCTATGCACTACTCTATGCTCATATCAAAAAATGTCAAACAATATGATATCCATCGACTACAAAGTTAAATATACTATTATAACAATTTGAAGCACGAAATTCTAAAATTTAGGGGTGTCTGCTTACTGGGAGTGCTCTATATAAATGAGTTTCTCATTAAAATGAAATTTGAGACAGTAGGTATACACGTAGACAATTTAATAGCTTGCCTCTAAAGAATTGGAGAGGGTCAATATATTAGCTTGCCTCTATAGAATTGGTACGGAATATATCCAAGTCTTTACCTTCTTTTGAATACCAAGGAGTTATTTATTCGAAGTTACTACCTGCTTCCATAGACATGGCCAATCCAAGATCAGTTCAGATGAATTTCTCTCCATCTCTTCCATCTATAAATAGGCATCTGCTCCATACAAGATCTTCATCCACCTCCAGTTCTCTCTTATACAAAACTATAACATATACTGAGTATTGCGATCACGATGATGAAAGGTGCTCATTTCCCTGCTACAGCTGCTGCTTTTGCCCTACTGGCATTGGCAACCTTCCACCTTGTCTCTGCCTCTGATCCTAGTTCTCTCCAAGATTTCTGTGTAGCACTTAAGAACACTGATGGTATATACTATATCGTACTGTGGTCACTATATTGCTTCCAATATATGTTTTATATAGGATTAAGTTTTGTATTTTCATGAATGCGTGCATGTTCTGATATGGTGTACGTTTCTTTGCATACTGCAGTGTTTGTAAATGGGAAATTCTGCAAGGACCCAAAGCTTGTAACAGAAGACGATTTCTTCTTTGACGGGCTCCGGATGCCCGGAAACACATCAAATGCGGTTGGTTCAAAGGTCACCCCGGCGAATGTGGAGCAAATAGCAGGGCTGAACACTCTTGGGATATCCCTTGCTCGCATAGACTATGCACCAAATGGCGGACTAAACCCTCCTCACACCCACCCTCGGGCCTCGGAGTTTCTTGTGGTCATGGAAGGCACTCTCTACGTAGGCTTCGTCACATCCAACACTGACAACGGCAACAGGCTATTCACCAAAGTGTTGTACCCTGGAGACGTGTTTGTCTTCCCGGTTGGTCTTATTCACTTCCAGTTCAACATCGGAAAGGTCAAAGCCGTGGCCATTGCCGGTCTTAGCAGCCAAAACCCAGGTGTCATCACCATAGCCAACGCAGTTTTCGGCTCCAAACCTCCGATCAAGCTTGATGTTCTCACCAAGGCCTTCCAAGTTGACAACAATGTCGTTCAGTATCTCCAGAATCAGTTCTGGTATGACAACAACTAAGAACATGCTAACAAATGTATCACGTTACGATGGCCTCACATATTATACATCACATAATCTAAGCTTTTGTAAAAATAAGATGGTAGTTGCTTATGTAATGTACCTCTTCCTTGATCAGTGGATTATTGAAATTTAATTGATTATTAATAAATACTTGCATCATATGAAGCGTTTGTGCCTCCTGTCTCTAAACCTCTTGCAGTTTAAACAATTCATCATGAAGTTGGCCGTAAATTTAGAATTCATGCTACAAAAAGCACAGAAGTACTTCTACCAAAGAGATGAAATGAAAGGCTTCTATAAGAATTCTCATTTAATTGAGATAGATCAAATCTCCAAACTGAGAACGGTTTTTACAGATCATGTATTCTGTAAGATATTTGCAATATTATCAGGAGGCTGCTAAACTGATAACACTACACTACCTTTCTTTAGCAATACTACAGTACCTTTCCAAATACCTGAAAGAGTTGCATTATATTCTAAAGCACTCACATGCCTCCTGGAAGGAAAGGCTATATATACATGTATATGTAACAAAAAAAAAAAACAAAGAAAAAGAAAAAGAGAAGCCCTGAAGGTTGATCACTCTTTCTGCCTACCTGAGGTTAGATGTTACCTTGAATGACAATGAGCTTAATGGGGAACTGTAGTTTAATTACAAGTTGTTAAAATGAGTGAAGATTTCAATAATGCCGCCTAGAGAGAAAGAATTCATAGTCTGGATGCCTGTTTACAGATGTCACACCTCCTTTGCTCATAACAGCTCTTGCCATAACAGATGCCGTCTCCTCAAGTGTCCTCAAACGCTCTTCCAGTACTCCATAAGGGTTTAAGTTTGTTACTATTGTCTGTGCTGGTGCTGAGGGCCTTAGCTGAAACCAGCATTCACTCTGTTTGTTGACATAAAGTATAATTCGAATAAGCTGCACAGATCTTACAGTATGTTTGAATTACATGTTAAAATACACTGCAAAATATTTTAGCAATCTCTGTACTATTGACTACCTGAGCGCTGTAACTCTGAAGACCCACAACTGGAGATACAATACTGTCATCCATACTAGGAGACTCCAAGTTGGCACTTCTACGAACCAAACAACGAAGTGAATGGTAAGTCAAAAATGCTGCTCGGAAGTTACCATCAGGTATCCTGTAAATAGGATACCATGCCACAGAGTACCTGAAAATCAGATTGCCCTTGAAAGTTACATGCTATTTAGAAATTTAAGGACCTCAGGAAAGCTCTCTTTTTGTTTTGTTCACTCATGTGTCAATTGCATTTCCTCTAAAACTCTTTAAATAGTGATTAAAATCATTTTAGCTAAAAAACTAACAGGGTTTATTACAAACATCATGATTAAATATACAATGGGAAGGTATGAATCTGTTTGTATTACTAACCAAGATCTGGGATGTAGATCATTTAGATTTATAGAGTCAAGTTTAGTTGGATCGCCATACACTTTTGAATGTGAGTTTCCATCACCTCTAACCAGCTCTTTTATCCTGAAATGGAGGGAACACAATAAGATCATCTGAAAGTACTGGTCATTGTAAAGTTCGTTAGGATACTTACATCTCAGTATATGATTCATGGGTAGAATTTCCCGTGATTCATTAAGCAACACAAAAGAAATATTTGATTTGTGCACACTATCTTAAAAGCATTTCCAGCAGATAGAAAAATATTCAAACATATAATGAGCGAATTAACAGTAAAGTAAACTGTGGATATAATAACTTTTTAGATCTTAGAGTATACGGTATTATTATGCACATTTGCTATGCACTACTCTATGCTCATATCAAAAAATGTCAAACAATATGATATCCATTGACTACAAAGTTAAATATATTATTATAACAATTTGAAGCACGAAATTCTAAAATTTAAAGGTGTCTGCTTACTGGGAGTGCTATATATAAATGAGTTTCTCATTAAAATGAAATTTGACACAGTAGGTATACACGCAGACAATCCGTTCTGCATCTACTCTTTTAGTAACTCATCACGGCACATTGATTTACAATACCATGTTTATGTCTCTACAAAGGCTGCTTTAAGTATCGATGTGATATCGCTAAAGCATGTCATTCAATGACCACAACTTTCAGTGAAGAGTGTAAGAGTACTTACTTGTCATATAGAGGACGTCTCTGTTGAGGTTGTTCATATTCAAAATATTCTAAAAGCAGCTCTATATCACTGAAATCTTTTGTGTCAGCTGATTGAACAAGTACATCTTTGGCAAAAGCTTCTGGAATAGCCAATTCGTTTACAAGTGTTGGGGTGATTGCATCTTCCTTACAATCAGGCTGAGAAAAAAGTAGTGAATATATCGGAAGACTACCAATGCTAGAGGATTTTCTGGATATCTCACCATTCCGGCATGCGTCTAACACTTCATCACTGTGAAGTCCGTTGTTAATATCTCCAGCACCAGTACTCCTACCATTCTTGAAAAGCTGAATTCCTGACAAATAAGGGACAAAATAAGCACGAAATGTGAAACGATCAGCATCCAATCTCTTTGAATTTCCAAGTTCCTCTCCCCTTATTTCCAGCCCATAGCTTCCATATTTCTCATACCACTCCCAAAGGCATTTTAAAGTGACATTTGGTGATTCATGTCTGCACAATGACGCACCACCAACCTGGTCTAACAGGTTCCGTGAGCAGCAAGTGTGGCAACTTATGCAGCTAGGTGATTGATGTATAACGGGAGATGAATAATAAAGAAGTCTTTCAAATTCGGCAATTGGATGACCAGTGATCATTTGAACAGTTTCAGATGCGAGCTGTGCCCTACAAGCATCATTCACTGCTTCTAATAATCGGTTTGAATAAGCTTCAAAAGCATTTAGCCCTTTGGATACATCAGAACTATTCACGTAGTTAGCTGCATCAAGCTTGTTGTTGGTCAGCTCTTTACCTGCATTTGATATAAGAAGCCTGCCCTCGGTGTCATCAGAAGAACAAGTTACGTCTATAGAACCCTGAGTCGTGGACTCAACGGCTTCTTTAGAAACCACATGGACTTTAATAGTGTCTTTAATAGTCCACCTCTTAGAAGCTCCCTCATCAGAATGTTCAAGAGATGAACTTTCAGATCTAGTAGAGCTTGCCAACTCAGAATCCTTCAACCCAATTGGCATCCACTTCTGCGTAAGAGATCCAGAACTACTACGGTTTTGCTTGCTGCTCTCTGCAAGAAAGATTTGTCTCTGTACTTCTTGACTTGCTGCATCATAAAGTAGATGGGGAAGGTATACTGGAGATTGCATCTGAAGTAGATTTGACGTCTTTTGCATTGAGCCATCATCATTTCCTACATTTTGATCATTCATGACTGAGACAGTTTTACAGACATTTTCGAGATGACCAATCTCATTTGGACAGAGTTGCATGCGTTGAACTGATTCAGACTTGCATTCTACTTTGCTAGTCTGAAATCCAGCTGTTGGACAACTAGGCTGAGAACAAGATGTCGAAACAAGACTTAACCCTTTCTTGTCCTTCACCTGAGTCAAGATATCTGATATGTCACTCCGATCCATCCAAAGCTTCAAAGAACCATCTGAGCCAGCCAAGCTAGCATGAGATCCTTTCCTGGAATAACAACTGTAGTCTCGTTTCAAACCTGGAGCGTTTCTTCTTTTCAACTTTTTTGAGACCTTATCTTTTTGCTGTTTCCTATTCTCACTCTTTAAAAAGACATCTATATCAACAGAATTACAGGTTCTATTAATCATGGGAGCCTTTCTTAAAGGGAGATCAAGCCTTGAGTAAACAGAACTTGCTGTCTTCAATTCACCAGTGCAATCGTTGGCGTCATTCTTCTGGACCTTTTGCCAGACGGAATGAATATTTTCCTTCCCTGTACGCATATTTCCAACACTACTAGATTTGGGAACATTTGCACTTCGTTGTCCTACTTTGTTTTGCCTACTTCTCTTGTTAGGCACAACATATTTCATATCAGTACTAATGCTACAACCATGAGTACACTGCCTGGCTCCCTCAGTGTGATTATAGGTGTTTACAAAATCAGCCATTGAGCTTTGACGAGTGAAATGTACCTTTCTATAACTCGAATTTGGTGGTTCAGATATATCTGTGTTGTAAATTTCCTTGTCAGCATGTTTTTCATCATGACCAAGATTAATACTACCATCACAGTTTGAGCCAATTGAGATCGAATCCAATATGAAGGAGTCATGCATCTCAGAGTAACCTTTGGTATAGAGATCACTGCAATCGCTCGCCTTTGTGTGGTGAATACCCTCCACCCCATCTAAGATGGGAAATGCAGAATCTTTTAGTAGAATTTGATTTTCAAGATTACTGACAGTGCCTAACTCATCAGGGGAAGAGGTACATGTCCTCTTAGCATCTAGCAATAAAAATACTGGTGCAGTTGAAGACAATGCTGGTCCATCCCCTTCATTGTTACCGCAGGTTTCAGAAGCTGAACTTACATTTCCATATTCCTCAGAAATCACTTCAGGATCAGTAGAGCGAACATTGCATAAAACTTTCTTGCTCTGTTTTCCCTTCTTTCTGCTCTTCTTTCTTGAACTTCTCTTCACAATGCTGTCTATTTTTCTATTAGTAACCACATCTGACGATATGATTGCATTCGAATCATTTACAATGATAGCCGAGGAATCACCGGAAGTTAATGACTTCTGAAATTTCCTGGAAACATTCCATTTGGTAGCTTTATTTACCAAGGTCTTATTTCGAGATTGGTGTCTCTTAGTTGAATCAGTAAATCTTCTATTTGTAAATGACTTGACTGAATAAATAACATCAAGAGGAGGACCCTTCTGCACCTTCTGTCGATTAAACTTGAAAGGACTAATTGGTGGCGAGTAAGCAAGATGAAGACTTTCCATATTCACCAGAGCACCCGATACCAGATTATTTATATTATCAGTACACTGCAATGGTAGTGCCACAATTCTCCAACGTCTGTCAGGTTCAAGGGAAAGGAATTTAAAGATAGCACACCTACGAAATAAAAAGAGGATATACAATAATTGTCATTCCCTAGGCATAATACATGAAGCAGGAGATGAAAAATTAAGCAGCAAGCAATGGTCTTAGCAATGGCTATCAAACACTAATTTAATTTAATGTATGTTTTGATGCACAGCCTGTCTAATTATCCAATGCTCAGATACTTCACAGAAATGAGGAACTCCAAGAGTTTCAATAATCAATGGTTTCTAGAGTACTTCTTTGTATTTGTGCCAACCTATTCCAAGAAAGATAATTTTAGATCTGCCCAGTTTTGCTGGGACACTAGGATGGTTTCACAGTAAGTTTCTCAAATTCTAGTGGAATTGAGACAAAGGAAAAGCTAAGAGATTATGATAGGAACCAATTATATTTGCATTTATGTGATGCAAACAAGCAGGACGTATAGTATTGGCAAACTAAGAAATATGCAAAACCTTCAGAGAAAAGAGGCACGGTCATACATAGCTCAATAATCAACTTCACCAGACAGAAAACATGTGAACTAATTCAATTGGATTAGTTTTACCACATAGCAGTGAGAAACAAGCAATTAAGCAGTGGCGATTAAAATGTCTTTACCTACTATCGGAGTTCCTCCATGTGACAGAAGGCACTTCGCATTCCTGCAAAAGGTACCAGTCCAGAATAACTACATGCTTGCCACAGCTGAAAATGAAATACATCCAAATAAATCTGCAGAACAAATATGCATTACCTCTAAAGATGTCCTGAAACTACTTTGTTCTTAACTTGATAAGGAATCTCTTCCTCTGTCTGCACCCTTCTGAAAATCGCTATTAGCTCTTCGAAGGGCACAATGCATCTTTTGCTGTGCCTGTCCACATAATTGACACAGAATATAATCACCGCTAAAACAAAATATAACTACATTACCTTTAACTCAATCAATGACAACATTGTATCTACAAATCCTAATCTATATTGGGTAGATTGATCACATAAAGGGCAAACCTTTATATATGTTGGGTTGATTAATCACATAAAGGGCAAACCTTTATCTACTAACACACCAATAGTTAAGAAAGAGAAGAAAAATAACCCAGATGTTCATGATCACTCAGAACTAAATGAAGCCAAGTACCTAAAGCCGTTGAAGATGAAGATCTGCAAGAAATAAGAATGAGTCAAAGACGCTTATTCACTTCTTGGCTGGATCATGTAAAAGCCATTGCTTCAGAAAAGGAATGGCTTGACAAAAAGATTGAATAACACAGAGATACATAAAAGGAAGAAGAACCCAAAATGGCTTGCCCACAATCCTAAACAGCAAGAGACTGAATTCCACCAGAAAAAAAAAAAAAAAAACCCCCCAATTAAAATTAGACAGAAAATCCAGCTAAATTTATCCCCATAAAAAATTAAATAGGAAAAGAGGCTGCATGGTTTAGTAATGGACTGCAAGAAACAGAGTTGATTCAAGAAATGGCATGCACTAACCTGAACCTTTGATCATGAATCTAGTGCTAAACCTGACTACAACCCATAAATCAAAACCACCAAAAAACTATCTAAAAATTTGAAAAGGTTTGCAGAGAAGCTCCCCAAATTTAGCTGTAGGGTCTAAGATGACAAGAAAATATAGCAACAGCTAAAATTACTTGGCTTCATAGGAGAAACAGCTAAAATTACTCTGTATTTCCCAAATTTAAACTTACCGCTCAGAAATAATGTCGTCCATTCTCTTCTATTTTCTTGTTTTCTTTTCTGTCGGCATTCATCGGAAAGTCGAGACACAGAAATCCGATCGACATGAAATAATTCGTAACTTTACCAAATTTCTAAGAAATACATGCATATATACATTTCGACGGTGATCCAACAATTATGTATGTAAATAAACTATTCTATTTCTATTTGTACTCCATAGCCGGTGGTAGTTTTCAACTTTTCATAGCTGTGAGTTGTGGAGATTTTTGTTTTTTGTTTTTTTTTATTCAAGAAGAAATGTCTACGCCGACTACTCGTACTATAATAAAACACTATCATTACACATATAAATCGAGAGGGATTTGCCGATATGAATGTTACCAAACCTAAACCTTTTCAAGAGGCTCGATATATTATATCCAACCTCCCCAAGATGAGACGAACTCTTTCTGGCATCTTATACCAAAACCATCACTATATATGTATAGGCTAATAGGCATATTTGATCTCTCCATTACACTCACAACAAGAAATCACTGACGTTAGAGCCAATTGTCTATGTAGATGACACCAAAACCATAGCACATCCACTCCACTAATGGCATCTACACCAAAACCATAGCACATCCACTCCACTAAAGGCATCAAACCCTCGGTTGAGGTGAAGGGACGGCTAAAGCCAACCAAAACCAATCTAAATAAACTAAAGAAAGAAAAAAGAAAAAAAAAAAAAACAGACCTGGGCCAAACGAGAACCCAAACCCAACCTACACCTCACAGCATTTCGTCCGACTACATCAAGACGTTGGGGATGGCCTCTGACCTCATCAACATTTATTTTAGGCGGCCGGACGGAATGTGTGTTGTAGGCGAGTTTGGTGCACCAGACCTTATTAAAACAATAAAACAAAATGTATCCCGGTTAAAAAAACTCGAGAGTTTGGAGTCGGATTTCAGTAATCAAGGCTTCAGGGGTATCCACACCGACCCTACTAAAAAACCAAAACGTATCACTTTCCCAAAAAAAAAAAAAAACACAAAGCAATGGAAAGTAGAGCAGAGAGGGTCCATGGGATAATCGAAATGTTGTGCAGTGGCATCAGCAAAGCCCTCCTCATTTTCCCTTCTCACTCTGCCCCCTCACTCTCACTCTCACTCTCACCCAAGCCAAACACAAACACAAACCCCTCCAGATTCACTCGCAGATGGAACTCAACACTTCAGAAGCAAAGACAGGACAGGGTTTGGGGCTGGACTTCCTCTCAAAGAAGCCATATACTCCTCCTTCTTGGGCATCCCACATCAACCTCATCCCCTCTCACACCTTCTCTCTCGGTCACGTAATTCCCCATCTCCATTCTCCTTACTCTTTACTCACACCATCACTTTCTGTACTGACTCCTACTTTTCTCTCAGCTTCCCACTCCAATCCACAAATGGAATCTTCCCAATTTGCCCAACAACACTGAGGTCTGGCTGAAGGTATGTGTAAATAGAATTAGTACACCCACTTGAGAAATGTTTGGATTTTGTGAGTTTATGTTTTCACGGACAGAAAATGTTTGCAAAATATGTTAGCGAGATGATCTTTCCGGGATGCAGCTCAGCGGTAACAAAGTCAGGAAATTGGAGTTTCTGATGGCCGATGCTGTCGAAAAGGGCGCTGATTGTATTATAACCATAGGGGGAATCCAAAGCAACCACTGCCGTGCGACTGCTGTGGCTGCCAAGTATCTCAATCTTGCCTCCTATCTCATTTTACGTACCTCTAAGGTCAATTTCATTCTCAACAAGTATACTTCCTTTGTTACATTAGTTAAGTTTTTCCTCTCTTTGCGTCATGCTTGTAAATGTCGTACAGGTTCTTGTGGACCAAGATCCTGGACTCACCGGGAACCTTCTAGTTGAGCGTTTAGTCGGAGCTCATATTGAATTGATTTCAAAAGAAGAGTATGCAAAAATTGGGAGTGTGGTATGTTTCTTTCAACGTTGTCTTTTATAATGCCTATGGAGTCAGGTTAACTAAGCATGCCTTTTCTGATAGTTTATGGCTTGTTCTTTAGGTTTCTCTAGAAATCATCTCGGGTTGAAGCTTATATTCATCATATCAACAAGCTTATATTCTTTCACTGCTAATACCCTAATACTATAGTAATGTGTTAAATTTGGTCTCAGGCTCTTACTAATACCTTAAAGGAAAGACTGATAAAAGAAGGAAGAAGGCCATATGTCATTCCTGTTGGTGGTTCAGACTCTCTTGGAACCTGGTGAGATTGGGTTTGCTTATTCCAACTTAAATGGATGTCTTCTTTTCCAAATGAGAATGGAAGGGAAAGGCAAGGGTTGCCAGGTCTCAGTCTTGCTTAATGATTATGTTTTTCTTTTTCCTTTATTTTCTTGCTAATATATAGAAATCCAACATTCTTGTTCAAAGTTGACAGTAATAGCTTCCCTTTCTTTGACATTATCACGTTGGTGTATTTGATTGTATTTAGGGGATATATTGAAGCAATTCGAGAGATTGAGCAGCAGCTTCACTGTGGGACTGGCAAACTAAAGTTTGATGATATTGTTGTAGCATGCGGAAGGTTTGGCTCTATGCTATCTCTTACGTATTTTCTGTGAAGAGTATGTATTTGTGAAACAATCAAGTTGATCATGATCATGATTCATGAGTGGCATTATTTCCATCCGTTTTTGTTGTCTAGTATTACTTGTGTTTAATAGATTTTATGTTGTTGATTCTAGTGGGGGTATAATTGCTGGTTTGTCATTGGGATCTTGGCTGAGTTCGTTGAAGGCAAAAGTAGGAATCCCCTCGATCGATTACTAGATTGTGAATATGCTGTTCTGTCATGTCATGTAATTATTTGTTCATTCTGCTCTGCAGGTTCATGCATTCTCTGTCTGTGATAACCCTGATTACTTCTATGACTTTGTTCAAGGCCTACTTGATGGACTTGAAGCAGGTGTTGATTCATGACATATTATTAACATTCAAAATGTGAGTGTCAGAGCTGATCAGATTAGATCTTCCTTTTTCTTTTCTTTCTTTTTTTTTTCTTTTTTCTTTTGTTTTTTGGAGGAAGAGAGGGGATCTTCCTTGTTTCTTTTGTCTTATTTAACATACAGTCTTGATCACCTGGTCAGTAATTGACCAAGAGATTTATGGTCAGTCACCCTTGGATGTAAATCCAATGGTGGAGAGAATTATTTTTAAATAGAGTTGTTTTGTTTTCAGTCTTTAGATGTAAATCCAACTGTGATTGACCATGATTCTCTTGGTCAGTAACTGACCAGGTGAACACTACTGTTAACTTGTGAAATGAGGATATGGCGCGAATAGTATGGCTTACATTCATGGGTACTGTGAACTTTTATGGTCTAATTATGTTCTGAGGAATTCCTCATGATTGATTACAATTTTGAATGCTAGAATTTGAAATCATCTATAGTAGTGGGGAATGTGATTATTATAGATGAAATGAAATCATGTATGCTATCATTATAGATGTGAATCATGTGATGCATCCTAATATATGCTTATGTATTCTGTGCATCGAGAAACAGAATCTACATCTAGATAACTTGATTATAGAACGTGAAGTTGGGCTGATGTATTTGTGGTCTGACAGGCCAAGGGTCTAGGCTATGCAATCAACACTGCTGAGGAGCTTACTTTTGTGAAGGAGATTGCCGCAACCACTGGGGTTATTTTGGATCCAGTTTACAGGTATGATGGTGAAGTTATCCAGCCTGTTTCTTCAGAAACCATTATGTGCATTTGATTTTATATTTTATTCTTCATGCTTAGTACATGAACAAATATAACAAGAAAAGAAAGAAGAAATAATTGTTATATATGCAACCCTGAGAAATTCTCGTTATCTTGATTATTTTCTGCATTTGCTCATTTCCTGAATACAAGATGTAAATGAGTTTAAACAGTAGTTCCTACTTCCTAGATTTTACTGTTCTATTTACCGAATGACAAGATGATCAATAGTCTATTTTATGTAATCTGTTTTCAGTGGCAAAGCTACTTATGGGTTGCTGCAGGACTTTGCCGAGAATCCAAAGAAGTGGGAAGGAAGAAAGATCCTCTTCATACACACAGGTGGGCTGCTTGGGTTGTTTGATAAGGTCGAGCAGATTGCTCCATCATTGGGAAATTACAGTCGAATGGATGTCTGCAATTCTGTTCCACGGAAGGATGGTATCGGCAAAATGTTCTAGTCTTTACTCAGGTGGATGATTAAGTGTTGTAGAGATTGGATCAATTTTCCAATCAAAGTCCACATTCCCGAAAATGATGATTAAGAAATTGACATGTTATTAAATAAGAGGAATAGGAGGAGAGCTTCTTATGTATTGTTTTTGGGAATCACTAGAATGAAACTACAGCAGCATCATACATGGTTGTATGATATATATTTGATCCCTGTCTCGAAAGATTATAAATTTCTAATACAAAAACCAAGGTCATGAATGCTTGAAATGTTTTTGCAAGCGTCCGCGTGTTTTTTTTTGAATTTTTTTTTAATGTAAAGTTCATATCATTAGAAGTTTAAAACAATGGCCAAATAAGCTATTAGTCTACGTAGCTTATAACCTAAATCGGGGAAGCTTATAACCGAAATCGGGGAAACTGAAAACCTAAAGAAGCAACACAAAACCAAGGTCAGGAATAAGCTACTACTCTATGCATGGTAAGGACAAAATGGGTTTGGTCCCGGTTGTGCGTCTTGACTGCCACAATGAGGTGTGTGCCTTGTAAAGGTAACTGTTTTGTTTTCAAAAAAAAATTTGTTAACTATTTTGTTCTCAAATTTTTTTTGTTAACTATTTTGTCTAACCAACATGTCATTCATTATTGCATAGTTTTATTTCCCAATGCAGAGCATCGACACTGTGTGGGCATCTCCACAACAATTTCAAGCAAAAGCACCTAGGAGAGGTTTTAAAACAGTTGATGTGGAATGCAGCTAGGAGCACCACTGTCCCTTGGTTCAAAAATACATGGATGAAATGAAGATGATAAAAGATAAAGCAGTTGACAGATTTGATGAGAAGAATCCAAGCCATTGGAGCAGAGCATTTTTTAAGGAGGAAACCAAGTGTGACATACTTCTCAACAATTTGTGCAAGTCTTTTAACTCCTCCATTATACCTAGGGTTCTAAAAGGCATTGCCTTGCCCTGCCTAGGCGCCGCCTAGGCTATAGGCAGAGCTAAGCCGCCCAGATTTTCCTAAAGGCATTTGAATTAGGCAGAGGGTCGCCCAGGCACTGCCTAGGCGGTCAAGGCGTTGTCGAGGTGGTCAAGGCGCGTTCGAGGCGAAGGCTGGACAAGGCGGAGGATGCGGCCAAAAAAAAAAACTAAAACGCTTTAAAACTGAAAACCTAATCTGATCCCCAATTCGATACTTTTCTCTGTTTTGCCTCTCCCACACTGATTGACCTCCTCGCCATTCTATCTCTCCCAAACTCAACGACCTCGTCGTGTTGCCTCTCCCAAACTAGGCAACTTCCCCGTTCTTTACAACTCTACCAGCTAGCGACCTCATCGTTGACGACTCCCTCTCTTTTGTTCACTCGTGGTGTCATCTCTTACGAGGTACTTCTTCAATCTTCAAACCTCTACTTCGAATCATTCGATGGATAAATGAATATTACTGTGTTGTTGACTTGTGTCCTTGTTTGGTTGTTCCATTCTTAGTACTAGGTACTAAGTACTAACTACTATGTTGTTGGCTTGTTGCATTTTTGGGTTTCATTCTCGTCCTTATACAGACAGTTGAGAATCTAAGAATTGATCCTCAAGACATCAACTTATCAAGTAGTATATACTATGTTCTCTATACAATTTGGTGGCAGGGAGACGAACACCTTTTTACTTATGGTATGAATCTACTTTCATGTCATTTGATTGTTCTTAACTTGAATTCAAATTATTCAATCAATAATCATGCTTATGTAGTTTTAATTTGTGTTGGCAACTTGGCATGAATCGCATAATTATATATAGAAAATACTTATATAAGGAAGGAAGAAACTAAGGATAGCAATGTGCATGTAAACTTATATATGGCTGCAATGTAAGGAACTGAGCACAACAATGTTATATAAAGTATATACTTACCGCTACATATATAGAAAATTAGTTATGCACTAGTTAAGTTCTTGTAATTCAGTACTTGCAAAATAATTACAAAATAATGTGATTGGAGTTTACTTGTTTCTTGTTAGGAAATGGTGGGTACAACGTCTACTGAAGCGTCAAATACAATGTTGGAGAATGAGATGTATTTGAAGCGTAAATCTAATGATGTTGGATGGGAATATGGAGCATTGGTGAACCTTTCAAATTTAGACAAGGTGAAGGGCAAGTTATGTAGTAAAGTACTTAGTGTTGGAATATATCGGCTTAAGCAACATATTGCCCACGTAAAAGGGAATGTGGCTCTTTGTAATATGTCTTCAGACGAGGATAAGAATAAGTGTAAGAACTAAAAAGTCTATTGATGATGCACGAAGTAAGAAGATTTTGATGAAGAGGAATAGAACTGGGTGAAGAACTTGAAGAATCACTAGATTTAATCTTTCTTTTTAGGAGTAATTACTTGTGACACCCTGTAGTTTACACCTAAAATCAGTTTTGTCCCTCACTTTTTTTTTTAAACTGGTATACCCCTATACTTTGAATTCTCGACTGATTTGCCCTTTTCCCAGCTGGTTATGACTGTGACATGCTCATTAACAGTCTAAATAACCCTTCACTCTTATCTCTTCTAGCATAGTAATAGGGGGCTTAGACCTTGCTCTTAAAACCCAACCATTGAAGCTCTCACAAGCATTGTTAATGAGCATGTCACAGTCATAACCAGCTGGAAAAAGGGTAAATCAGTCGAGAATTCAAAGTACAGGGGTATACCAGTTTAAAAAAAAAGTGAGGGACAAAGCTGATTTTAGGTGTAAACTACAGGGTGTCACAAGCATTTACTCATTCTTTTTAAGACTTATGTTATGCACTTATGGAGTATGGAAATTGTAAACTTGCCGGTTTGCGACATTTGCATTTGAATATTTGAAATATGCTATTTCGAAGTTGTTAAATGGTGATTATGATGAGCTTTCAAGAGCTAAGGGTGCTTTGAATTAGAACTCATTTTTGTTTGTAAATTTACATGCGGGGTTGCTCACTTTTGGATAAAGGTCATGTTAAACTTTTTATATTTATTATTTAAATGTGAAAAAAAGTAAATCGCCTTGTCCTCGCCTAGGTTGTCCAGGCATTAGGCTATGGGTCGCAGCCTGCCTAGCACCTAGCTAGCACCTTTTAGACCATTGATTATACATGTTTATGCCTAAATTAGTATTTTATTGGACAGTAATTGTCTATGTAAATATTAATTACATTCTTGGTCTATGTCAGTCGGCAAGCCCAAGTTCCTTTTAAGTTCACAAATATTGGCCCGCCAGCAAGACCATGAGAGGCGATTTGCAAAGTCCGCACGCGGAATGACTCCGCGCGGACTAACGGATCTCGCGTACTTCTGGACTAAAGGATCTCGTGTACTTCCGGACAAAAACACAGCTCGCGCGCCGGAGTGAGGATCCATCTCGCGCGCTTCACGCAGAATGCTGTGCTCGGAATTTGACTTTAGAGAAGGCGAGGCGGACTGCATCTAGGCGATGGAGATATGGTTCGCGAGCTAGCAAAAGAAAACATACGCAGAGTCCGCGTGAACACTTGTAATCGTTGTAGACTTGTTACAGTCTTCGACATGTTTTGGGCCAATCCCTGTGGCCCTTATAAATTTCAAAAACCTTCTTTTGGCCCGCAAGCTGCAATAGCCCGCGAGGTGCAATGGTCCGCGGTCCACGTGAGTTAGTATTCTATATGGACTTCGTTGCCTCACAGGATAAGGATTGCTTTTATTTCCACTTCGCGTGGGAGTGTAAAACCTTATCTTATGTGGATTGTGCTAAATGGATACGTGTCATGCAAGGACTGGTCTGCATGGGATGAACAGTGTCTGCATGCTTCACGTTGCAGAGTCCATTTGGGATTCTGATTGTCTTTCGCAACAAGGATTACTCCACTATATAAGGGAGCTTGCACCCTCTCTCTACACACACAATCCATCAATCAAACACAAATACAAACTTCAACCTTGTTGAAACCCCTCGATCCCGTCGAAACCTCCAGCGCTCCCAGGAGCCAACCCCCTTCGAAGCCTCTTCGAAACCTTGATTCTAAGCGCCTCGCCGCCTAGAATTCCTCAGAGCTCTTTGGAACTTTCCCCCGTTTCCTCATAAACATCCATATAGTTGTTATGCTCACCCCGCCGTGAGTATTGATCGCTTGTGTTGTAAATTCCTCGTCCGCGAGGTGGCATCTGGAACTTCGCTCGCCTGATCAAGAAATCAAGCTCGCGCACTCCTTCAACACATTCCTCGTCCGCGAGGTGGCACGCCCGCAACTCCTCCTATCTCTTTGTTCGCTATTCACCTCGGCTCCGCACGCTGAGGATCGTGGCCAAAACAATACCTACTAGGGATAAGCCTATTTTGGCTATGTTAGAGAGGATTAGGATGGATATATATATATATATATATATATATGATGGTTAGAAATGCAAATAGAAGTGTAGCTTGTGAGAAGTGGAAGGATGTGGTTGGTCCAAGAATTAAGAAGATGTTGGCTAAGGTTAGACAAAAAGCAACACAGTATAGAGCACACACAGAGGTGGTGAGTTTGTATTCTAAGTCACTGGTTTTGGTGAGAATGGCAGCCAACATGCAGTGGACTTGGGTCTTCATACTTGCACATGCAAGAGGTGGCAGCTCAGTGGCATACCTTGTGTACATGTCATTTGCTGCATAAGATTCAAGACAAGAGATTGTCTTGTATTGTCATGATTACCTCATGTGTACCACCTATATGCAAGTCTATACCCCAGTTATAAATCTCATTGTCGGGGAGGATGATTGGGAACTAGTTGACTACCCAATTGCACCTCCTTTATTTAACAAGCTGCCTGGAAGACCCAAGAAAAAGTGGATCCCATCACAAGGAGAAAATGGTAACCCAACACCACCAACTCCAACTGAGGGGAAATTACCTAAAACTGGTGTTACCATGACTTGCAAACTTTATGGCCAACAAGGACACAACAGGGTTGGATGTCCTATAACAAAAGCCAAGAAAGCAGCTGAAGCAGTAAGTGTCTAGTAAAGTCTCAACTTGTTTATAAATTTAATATAAAATTTATTTGCTTATGAACCTGTATAATTATTAACTTGTTTTTTTTTGTTCAAACAAGGAGAAGGAACATCTGCTGGTGGAGCAAACACTAAGAAAAAAGTGAGAGTAAAGGTAGTATGTGGTGGTGATTGTTGATTGTTGATTGTTGTTCTTGTTGTGAAGCCAAATATTGCTGAAATGCTTTGTTAACTGTTGGAAATAATGTTGTTGTTCAATTGTGTTGGAAATGTCTTGTTTATGTGCCACAGGTCCAGAAGGCACCAGCCACACTTAAGGAATCAAGACCTATTAAGGACTAGGTCATAAAGTCTAAAAAAAGATGAAAGAAAATGAAGTTGGCAATGGAGGGTAGTTCTGTTAGAAATGGTAGTGCATCAGCCTTAACACAACCACCTACTCAAAACAGCCAAAATCATGCAGCAAGGGGTGCTAAAAAGTGAATGTGTTAGCTTTTAAATTAGAGAAACATAATGTGTACTTCATCATGGTTTGGAATCAATTTTTTGCAAACAATGTGGTTCCTTGAGTTTTTGGAAATCAATTAAGATTGAATTATGATATATAGTATGTTTCTCATGTTGATGTTGGTTTTAATTCAGTGATATTGACAACCCTTTTTGGTTCTATGTTTAAATTTCTATGTTACATTTCCAGCTATTGCATAATATTTATTGTCAGTAGATAAACACAACAACAATGCCTAAACTTTGTTGAACTGATTAATATGATACCCAGGAGGATTCAATTTTAGAGATTTTGGAGGAAAAACTGTTCTAGTGAGAATCAAAAGGTTATTTTTGTCATTGCACCTGTTTTTGGTGGGCCCCATGTCGGCCACGTCAGCAAATAGACGGCACAATTATAGAAATTGGCCTCAGTCCTTTCCTTGGTAGCGAAATCGAAGTTTAGGTACAACATTGATAGTTTTTAAAGTCTGGGTACCACTTTGACCGTACCACAAAAGTTGGGGTACCGATGCTGCATTTTACTCTTTTAATTTCAAGATCTCCGGTTAACGACGAACAACAAAGCTAACGAGAAAGGGGGGTCAATTTTTTTTTCTGAAGTTGTCTGGTTTTACCACTTTTAGTTTATTCACCTTGGTATGACTTTTCAAACATGTTACACGCAGCGGTTTTCTATTAGTTAGGAGGACCACTGTATAACACCATGTGGTCCTCCAGGAGGACTGAAAAATTTTCTCATTCTCTTGATTTATATCTCTTGCATCTGTTAGGGATAAAGTGGTACTAATTAATCTTTCTGATTTTATATCGATTAGGTGATAGCAAGAAGGTGCTGCTATTAGCATGAGTATGGTTTTTGTACAGGAATGCCAAAGGAGGAGATTGTTAATATATATTTATGTTGGCATTTCTATATAAAATGTTAGGATGCCTTGCATGTATATGATTCATGTGTTCCCTAGTTGAATATGATAATTTCTAATTTTCTATTACTAATTACGATTTAGTTGGATTATAATTATCTTATATAACGTTGGAAATAAGTCTTAATTTGATTAGGACTTGAATGTGTGAGAAAGCAAGGAAACTTATGGTGGTTAGGTTTTATGTGCATGAATATCTGATTGAATTTTTTTATTAATTCTGATTTGATTAGTATTAATATTGGATTTAAATTCTCTATATTTTGCCATGCTAATGAATAAGGAAAGAAGTTCTAATGTGATTAGAAATTCTTTCATTTACTATCAGATTGTGATATCAAGATTTATATTTATCTTGTATTTTGTTTTGACATGATATTGCATTGAAGAGAGCAAAATCAAAGTGATAAAGAATGTGTGGGATTGAAAGAGGATTGAAGATTCACGGATCTGATCTCAATGAAGAAAAATCACTATACACAACATTCATGATTTTCTAATTATGTTCTATGTGATTACATGCTGCAATAAATGAGTTTCTCAAATAAAAGATATATTTGTCTATATTTGACTTTGATTTAAATTGGAAAATTGTGTTTTTCTAAATTATAGCAGATTAGTTGATTGATGTATTTTCCATATTAAAACGAAGTGATAGTTGACATATTGTTGTGATTCTCTTAAACAAATCAACATGTGTTGATGTGCATTAACTGAAGGGGAGAAATCTCTTCTCTCTAAATAGGTTTTTGAGAAACTGAAAATGCAGAGATTTGGAGAATAGAAAAGTTTTGTTACATTGTTTCTGAGTTGATATCGTGTTCATGCTATTTCTCTGATCTCTCATATGTTTGATATGATCTTCATTATTCATTTGTATAAGTGATTGAGATCAATGAAGTTGGCAAAAAAAAAAAAGGCGTGTTCAGTTCCTTTATATTCGTATCAGATTCAAGGAGGGTTAGAATAGAGTTATCAGTTTGTACTCAAGTTAGTTTGGAATACTAGTAAATTGATTGTATTGAATATTACTACTTGATAGATCTGTAATCATTCTTACTCTATAATAGATTTGATTTAATGTGGACTACTTTAAAATCTCGCAATGACGTTTCCTTAAAGAAGGTTTATATTGTTGTTAACAAATCTTATGTTTTTGTGTTTGCTGTTTTAATTTGATAAAGAATTAAATCTACATATTCAATTTTTGCACATTTTATTCCTGATATCTTCATATTACATATTCAATTCTTGCATATTTTGTTCCTGATATCTTCGTTATTAGTCTACTTGATCTATGGTAAAAGCACCGTAGATTTGAAAATGTTTTGAAAATGAAAATTTCAGTCTTAGTTTGGCGTGAATTTGAAAATTTTCAAATTCTCAATAAAATTTTCCGCTAGATTTTGGAGCCAAATAATGGAACCCTCGTAGTGGGTCGTTCCCCACTTTTAAAACTCGGTTTGTGTTTCGCGGTTTCCACCTGTCGAAGACACAAGACACATCACACCGACTCAGATCTGGTAATCTCTCTTCTCAATTACAACTCCCAACCTTGCCTTTTGAGTTCTGCAACTCGACTTATTCATTCGTTTTGAGTTTGAATTCGTTAGTGTTTAATTTGCAGAAAAAAAAAAGTATGTTACTTCAGAGCTGTGTACCGAGTTCAGTTGAAGTAGGCAACCAAGATGTTTGCGTTTCCGTACTTAGAAGCTATAAGCTCCAAAAGATTTCCCTCCATAAAAGTTGTGGTGTTGATGATGATTCTATTCAGCTGTGTAAGCTGTGTGGTCAATCTGAAAGTGTATTGAATCTGTTACTCTGCGATCGTTGTGAGGAAGCATTCCATGCTTCTTGCTGCAAACCCAGAGTGGTTTTGCCAATTGACGAGTGGTTTTGTCGTTCTTGTGCTAAAATGTCAGAGCTTAGTTCTTTCACGATATCACGTAGTATTGGTCAGGGGATCGGTCCGTGTCAATATGAGTTAGGTCCGGTATTGAGTCCTATAGCGGCTATGATTAAGTACCCAGAGCCATTTAAATCTAAGGTTCGAATTGGTGAAGCATATCAAGCCCGAGTTCCTGACTGGTGCGTTGAGATTTTCTGTTCGTCTCATGTTTGTAGCACTAGTCTATTTCAACTTTCCCTTCACTGTGCCATTTTTGATGTTGCAGGGCTCCGCTGAATGAAGTCAAAACGGATAACGGGGATTGTTCTGATGCCGATACTCAGGTAATAATTAAGGGCCGGGATTGTTTTATTCCTTTATTGCAACACCATAAACTACACCGCTTGAGCATGTCATAATGCCGCTAGTCTTTAAAACTTAAACCAAAAGTTCAGATTGATATTTTAGAGAATCGCAATGCAATTATTTGATATTTTTCTTGTGAAAAACAGCAGAAGCTTGCAAATACTTTCGACGTGAAAATCTTTTTGTTGTTAAAATATGTTTAATTTGTTGTCACTCCAATAATTGCGCTTGGTAAGTACATCTTGCATATCAATGGAATAGGACTTGGGGAATTAATCTACAACTCAAACTAGAATATAGACCGGCCATGTTGTCCCTTGCTTCTTACATAAGTTCCTTGTACAAGTATACATAGTTGAACTAAACTATGTAGGGGCGGAACTACAGTCCGGCCTGACGGGGTCCGGATCCTTGTCTGCTTTTCCCCAGATACAGTGATAGTGGGTAATCTTTAATCAACTAATGGTATATATAAGTGTGTATTCATAGTGAACTCCTCTCATATTCTTTTGAAAACAAAGAAACCCACAGACCCCATGTTACAGAAACAATAAGATAATGAATTCCTAGCTATCCAGGTGATTATCATCCTCTTTATAATAAAAAATAATACAAATAATGATAAATTTAGACAAAAAATACTATTATATTTATTAGAAACTAGAAAGTTAAAGTAAAATTTAACAAGAATATTTTATGTCATTAATGAATTACAATGTTCTACTTTTATTTGTTGGGATTTGCAGTCCCTAGTTGAGTATCTTAGTATAGATGATTATTTATAAGTGGTTTATGGTTAAATGAAAAACGTCTGAAAATTCTGAACTCAGTGAATTTCATTTTTAATTGATTCTATTGATTAATAATTTTATATTGGTGTTATATTATTGTGTTTTCAATATTTAACTTATAATATAATAATTTAATTATACGACTGAATGATCGGTATTTTTTTTTTATAATGATCGGTACTTTATATGAACCCTCCCTAAGTTTAATTCTTGGCTCTGCCACTGCAACTATGGACGGTATAGAATGATTGATGAGGACATTAAGTGCAGCAAATGAATTTATATGTCTTGTATTGGTGCATAAAATGTCATAATAATTTTGTTGAATAGTAATAATTCTGCAGAATATATATTTCTTTGCTGCATTTCAGCTTTCCTTTGATAAATTATGGATGAATAATGCTAAGTGAACCATATTTTCGGGAACCATTTAGACTCAATTTTACATGTCAGTTGATGTGGCACAATCATGTCATTTAATGAAATATTTTAATTAGATTACGTATGTCACATAAACTGATACGTAAGGTGAGCTTTATGTGGTTTTTTAAAATTTGGTTCACCTATGGATCATATGGTTCTCAAGTTTCAGTTGTCGCATATGTGTTAGTTAATAATTTTTCAAGTACTTTCTCATATTGCAATGCAAAATTCACTAACCTGATATTATGAGCAGACAATAAATCGTAAAACAATAGCTCAATTGGTTTGGTTGACATAATTTTGTTGATGTAAATTGATGATGTGTTTTGCATCTTTAACTGCCTTTTCCTTTTAATTTATTCGCATTTTGACTGTGTTTATGTGGGCTTAGATACTATTTCTTTTTACTTTTCATTGTAGATGAAATCACATACTGCTTCTAGAAAGAGAAAGCAAGATTTTTCATCATAAACTAGTGGAGAAGTCTACATAAACGTCAGAGTATGCATCGATCTACCTTTCATTTCCTGTCAATACACTACAGTTGGAATGTTTCTTACAAGTATCATTTCTCTTGTTTGTCCAGTTTCACATATTCATATATCCGAAAACAATAAAAGGATGGACATGCTTTTGTTGTAAACTACTGATGTCTCCAAAGTGGGCAAGTAAATATTGGGATGGCAACTGCAAACTTCTTCATCTACTTGTACTTCTGAATCCTAGTCGCTTATCCAGTTTAAGCCATAGCATAAATTAGCATGATACCCCTAATGCAGTTGCCTACTTTCCCCGTCTCTTTGCCACTTAGCCTTCAAATTACTTATCCAGTTTTGAGCATTTAGCATGATACCTCTGGTGCAGTTGCCTAGTTTGCCCCATCCTTTTGGCTACTTGGCCCTGAAGTCTTACAAGGGGAACAGTGGCTTTTAGTAATTCTAATTACGGAGGAGCCTCACTCTATCACCATCATCGGCTACTTTTCTTGCTCACATTCCAATCCTTTTCTCATTATTCGGTGGTTGTAGTGATCATCGTGCTCTTCGCAATTGCAAACCCAGTGACTGGTTAGACCCCACTATCAACCAAAACTGGTAGTTTCTGCAACAGCAAGCTCACTATAAAGATCCTATACTTGACAACTGTGGGTCAACAAGTCATCTTTTTGTAAATCAACCACCACACCCAAGTGTGAGTACACGAGGATTCTTATACGCATCCACGAGTCAACTTCAGTGTTGTGTTTTTGATACTTGAATTATTCACTTTGTTTCTTGCTTTGCTTTCTTTCTGAAACTGGAAGCAATGTCACTTGCTTCTAGCGTACGTTTGACCCCTTTTGTACAATTACCTGTAAGGTCCAATCCTATTCGGGGGCCATTGTATTACATGATGAAGTTTCTTCCATTCCATTATTGGATCCAGCTTCAAGTAATTGGCACAATAAGTAATTTTCTTATAACAAAACAAAAGGAGCAGATAGGAAAGAATGTTTTGACACTGTCGAGAATAGGAGCCCATGTCTCCTGCTTCCAACTTTTCGACCCTAGTCTATACTAGTAGCCCTTGTTTGGTTTGTGTACAGTAAGAATCAGGAAATGAAAATGGATCATTTTCTATGTTTAAGGAAATGAATTACTTTTCCGATTAACATATCCATTAATATCTAATAATTTTTTTTTATTTACCTATTAAAATTTTGACACATGGTATTTTATTTTTTTTATTTTACAAACATAACAACACAATTACACAAATATAAGTAAATTTGTTCAAAACACATAAATTTCATTGAGATTTCATAATTACAACATATAGACAATTATTATAAAAATTTTAACTAATTGTCTTTATCTTTGTGAAAGCGTTGTGAAAAATGTAATTATTTTCTCAATACAAAAAACAACACCTAATTACAAAACCGAGAATCATATTACATAAATGAGGACATATGGTCTATTTAGTCCAAATCTGAAAATTTATAATTTCAACAACTTATTCGTTTTCAATTTTATAAAACGGATCATAAATTTGTAAATCTGTTTCATACCTATAATTACAACATATGAACATTGATTACAAAAGTTTCAATCAAATGTTTTTATGTTTGTAAAAGTGTTGTAAAAAATGTTATTATTTTCTCAATACAAAATACACTACTTAATTATAAAATCGAGAACTATATTACATGAACGAGAACAAATTGTCTATTTGGTTTAAATCTAAAAATTTGTCATCTCAACAACACATTCGTCCTTAATTTGTAAAAAGGGTCATAAATCTTTAATTTTGGTCCAGACCTCGTAATTATAACATATGAAAATTTTTAACCAAATGTCCTTATGTTTGTAAAAACGTTGTGAAAGATGTAATTATTTTCTCAATACAAAAAATTCAACTTAATTACAAAACTGAGAACCATATTACGTGAACGAGGACAAATGGTCTATTTGGTCCAAATCTGAAAATTTACAATTCGACAACACATTCGTGCTCAATTTTGTAAAAGGGATTATAAATATGTAAATTTGGTTCACACTTCGTAATTATAACATAAGGATATTTAATATAAAAGTTTTAACCAAATGTCCTTATGTTTGTAAAAAAAAATTTCAAAAAACCACAATATAGAAAACTGGTGGGTACTCTAGAATTTTCCTACTTTTCATGTATGAAGGAAAAATATGGAGGAAAATGTTTCATTTCAAAGTCCAAACGAACCACTTTCTCCTTTTTTTCTTTCTTATATTTATTACTCAAAACATATTATTTTATTACATTAATTAACAATGTTCTGAATGATTTGCTTTATATTACCAAACATCGAAATAAGACGTTCTCGGAAATTTCATTTCTATTTTCTTTTACTTCACGTGGGAGAGACAAATGAATTATTTTCATTTCCACCAACCATGCGAAAGACAAAAGAATTACTTTTATAATTTTATTTCTATTAACCAAAGGAGACTTTGTTGAATAATTGGTTCACAATACGTCAATACAATTTAGTTTAATGTAAGAACAAAAGATTTGAAACTTGGAATCTTTTTTTTTTTGTCGTGAAACAAGTTATCATAAAAGTCATATTAAGGCAAATAGATGCTCAAACAAAGTCATGGGCAAGTTAAGAACAAGTCTCTCAAAATCAGATTCATATGGAATCAAGATAAGAGTAGAGCAACAACTAAATAAAACATAAAGGCCCAAGCAACCCAAAAGGTCTAAACCCTAATCAAGACTTTTTCTTCATATCTGTCTTGTTGTTGCCATGTAAGGTCTAGCATCGAAGCTCTACCAGAAGACGTGAGCATGAGAGAACCAAGGGTGGTCTGCAGAGGTAAGGATACAACCGGAGCCGCCATACATTCTCTAGTTGACCGATTACGAGACAATCCCGCATAGAAGAGTAACCACAACCAAACAAAAAAGATCTCAGCAAAGAAAACTGAAATCTAAAGAGGTGGTTGCAAATGGGTACGAATCCTTCCATGGCATGGCAAAGGTAGAAGAGAAGAAAGAGTTTTGTTCATGGTTTGAAGATCTTGAGGGGCAAGGGAACACAAAAGTCCGAAAATCATAATAAGATTAGATATGGGAGTGTACCTTAGAATTTCATATCTAAGATATGAAAACAAATTTGATTAATGATGACTAAAATCAGAAACAAACGAAGAAAATGAAGAAAAAATCACCACTTTAGGTTGAGGAATCACCACAAGGGATGATAAATCACCACAAGAATGAGGAATCACCACAAATGTGAGGAGAAAAAAGAGAAAAACTTACTGGGAGTGAGAGGGAGCTAGGTTTTAGAGAGAAGCAACTTCTCTCTCTAAACGAGAACAGTAGTCTCAAACAGTAGAAATAAACTTCGTGATCATACTTCAAATTTTTTTTTTTTAGAGAGAAATGAATAATTCATTAATTGAGGGACAAACCCAAATTACACATCTTGCAAACGTAAGGATGAAAAAAAAACTTCTAATAATAAAGAGTATTAGTCTCCAACTCAATCAGAATAAAAAAGAAGAAGAGGAAATCAATAACTCACTAATATATAGACCGAAAATCCTACATCCGAAAACATAAGTGTAACAACACTACCAAATCTACCGTCTAAGCTCACTAACATTGTCGTTGCCATCGCGGCGGGCAGTGAGTGGTGCTATACTTCAAACTTAGGTTGAGCCATGTGGTCAATTTGGACCTTCACTCTGATGAGAAATTTTTCAGTCCTCTCGGAGGACCACATGACATACTAACGTGGTCCTCCTTGTCAATGATAATTTAACACGTAGCCTTCTATATAATTGAATTAAAATACAAATAATTCTGTTACTTTGAGAAAAGACCATTTTGTGTCTCAAGGTTTGCACCTCCCTCTGCCGATACTCCCCAGCAACTCATCTATTATTGCATTCTTCTGCTTAAATTATTTGATAATTGATGCTCTTGTGAACATGCAAAGCATTCCCAATTCATAGAATATTATTGTGATTTCTGGGATAAGAGGATGAGACAAGACTCACAAGAGGTAAGTCGATGAAATTCCAATATTGTTGATTGAATCGTTTGATTATTTGTTTATCTCATCCATAAACACAAATCTTAGCACCGCATTCACCAAAATCCACATGATGATATTGAAGCTTTGTATAAATCCTGCAGACCCAGAGAAACTTTTGCAGCATGTTAACAACACTGAGTTTTCCCAGAGAACCATTCTTCAAGATTTAAAAAGCTATTCCTTGGGGTCTTCTTTTCCATGAGAAGTTGTATGGATTTAGAATTTTAGATAGTCAGACCGATTATGATCTTGAAGATGATATATCGTGGAAGATTCTAAATTCTGAGATTCAAATACAATTTGAATATTTGATATATATGAGGTGGGAGATATTAGTAACAAGACGATGGAGATTTGTATACTTGGTAACCCGGTTACATTCACCTATCTCCGTCGTCGGACTTCTCTTCATTTTGGCATATCATTCTCGACAGAGATGACGTCGTGCTTTTTCCAATGAAGATTGGTTCATTCGGTGGAGAACCTAACAATGTCTTTTCTCAAAATAACAAGATTAATTCAATTATATAAAAGGCTACGTGTTAAATTCTCCGCTTGAGACTGGTACCTTATGCCCATCACTAAAACAAAACAAAAATTAATTAAAAGATGAAAAATTAACGTAATGATTGAGGGCCCTGAGGCCTGAGCCCATAGGAAAACAAGTCGGCAGCGTTAGGCCGAAGAAAATGGATGGGTAATGGGCCACTTTGCCTTCCTAATCTTAGTACGTGTCCCTCTTTTTTTTTTTTTTTTTTTTTTTTTAATTTATTAATAACTCACACACCCTTCGTGAGGTTTAAACCCATGACCTTAAAATTGTCAGTTAAACACCTTAACCAACCAACCCACAGCTCTACTTGCTTCTCATCGAGTCATTTCCCTTTCTCTAATTAACCCACCATTAATCGTATCAAAATAAAATAAAATAATCCACCGTTAATACCCTCTCTCATCCCCTTAAAGTTTGAGATATATATATATATAAAGGCTTAAAAAGCAAGCAACAGCATCATACCTTTCCTCACCCACTACCTGCCTATTCTTCTATCCATTCTTCTCTTCAACAGTATCTCTCATTTGAGAAAGAAAGAAAGAAAGATGGTGATCTCTACGACCTCCGGTGACCGTGCAGATCACTTTCTGGACTGCACCTTTGCTTCCAGATATGTGCGCAATCCCGTCCCCAAGTAAGTACTTTTTTAGTGATCGTCAATTCATGTAGATGCAGAGACTTATTATTGTTTAGCTTAATTCTCAAATAAAACCTTACGAAATGAATGAACGCAGGTTCAGGATGCCGGAGAGTTCACAACCCAAAGAAGCAGCATATCAGATAATAAACGACGAGCTTATGCTGGATGGGACTCCAAGACTCAACCTGGCCTCATTTGTGACCACCTGGATGGAGCCGGAATGCGAAAAAATCATGATGGCCTCCATGAACAAGAACTATGTCGACATGGATGAGTACCCTGTCACCACTGAACTTCAGGTACTACTCATCATCATCATCTCCATGCCCTGTTACTATACTGATCCATCTTCTTCGATCTACACTAAATCAATCCTAGTGCTCTATCGATCTCCAGTTTTACTTATTACATACATATGCATGATCTGGATTCAAGATTTCGGGAGGGGATGATTCAGAATTCAAGATGACTGAGAATATTATGCCATTTATTGATATTGAAAGGAGGGATGACATTTATTTTAGTATCGTGATATCTTCCACGTACGTGAATTTGAAGCATTGACTCTATAGGATCAAATGGTTTTTAATTTTGTGGACTGTGGGAGACGTGGCCTAAGATTTAGCATCCACCCAGAAGCAGATTACGTGGTCCACAGATGCTAATATAAAACCAATATAGTAAGCTGTATAGTACTATATTAAGTAGTGGTTGGTAAACTTTATCTTCTAATGGACGACCCATCCCAAATAGAATAGTTCAACTGTCTTTCCAATTGAGTGTAGCCTTCTGTTAGGATCAGCTGAGAACGAGAGTTTTAGAGGTTTTCGTTATAGTTTTTATTATTTTCTTAGTCGGAAAAAAAATATATATCCTTGAAGAGATGGAGTGTTTTGATGTAAACCCTCGGTGTGGATTAGTTTATTGGCCTGGAAAGCCTTTCAAGATACCGTGTTGTTTCTATCAAAATTTATCACCCTTGAATTTGGAGTGTGGAATAGATGATTTCAGATGGCACATTGCTATTTGCAGGGGACATAAATTACAGGCATGAATCTAGATGCATGCAAGCACATACATACATCAATATGAAAAGCAAATTATAAATCAATGTACCTTGGGAGAACTGTAGGTTAACTAGGAAGTTTTACAAGGACAAAGAGTAAAAAGTAACTTTCATGATGGATACTTTATATTTTCACCATACCCTTTTAGTTGGATCCCTTGGTTCATTTCCAAATTATAGGTGATCAGATTCTGATTAACCCTCATGATAAAGGTTTAACCACATTTCAATTTGTACCCAAAAGACAAAGAAAAGCAGTAGATTTTCATGCCTTGAAGTGTTTTATGGTTACTAATGCATAACAATTTTCAGTTGGATTTTTGTATTGATTATGATATATATCTTGTTGCTCTGTTCAAACAATCTTGTCTTCCTTTTTGTAGAATCGCTGTGTGAATATGATTGCCCACCTTTTCAATGCTCCCATCGGAGAAGCTGAAACTGCTGTTGGTGTGGGAACGGTAGGATCTTCAGAGGCAATTATGCTAGCAGGCCTGGCTTTTAAAAGAAAGTGGCAGCACAGGAGAAAATTAGAAGGCAAACCCTTTGACAAGCCCAACATTGTGACTGGAGCTAATGTGCAGGTCTGAACTATTAATTCTCTGGTGATTGATACTTCTTTCTCATGAAGTATCTTTACCAGTTTAATTTTAATCTGAATTAAACGCTAGTGAACCTGTTGCCGTTGCCCAAAACATACTTGGTTTGCTTGAAGATAATGGCTTAATGGTTATTATCTCTTTGTGTGCGTATAACCTATTTGATGTGTATATTATGTTTCGTCGAAATATACAGGTTTGCTGGGAAAAGTTTGCTAGGTATTTCGAGGTCGAACTGAAGGAGGTGAAGCTATCAGAGGGATACTATGTGATGGACCCTGTCAAAGCAGTTGAGATGGTTGATGAGAACACTATCTGTGTTGCAGCTATTCTAGGTTCAACCCTGACGGGAGAGTTTGAGGATGTGAAACTCCTTAATGACCTTCTTATTAAGAAGAATAAGGAGACAGGATGGGAAACTCCCATTCATGTTGATGCTGCCAGTGGAGGCTTTATAGCTCCATTCCTTTATCCTGATATTGAGTGGGACTTCCGTTTGCCATTAGTCAAGAGTATCAATGTAAGTGGCCACAAGTATGGCCTTGTATATGCTGGTGTTGGATGGGTTGTGTGGAGGAGTAAAGAGGACTTGCCCGATGAGCTTGTGTTTCACATCAATTATCTTGGATCTGACCAACCAACTTTCACCCTCAACTTTTCCAAAGGTATTGCTTGCCTACTGAAACACCTGTATAATTTGCAGTAATTGCTAAATAATAAACAACTACTTTGGATATGACTTCTGTTTTGCAAGCATTTGCAAGCATGCTTTGTTAACAAGTCTTACTTGAGTCACTTCTGTTACGTGGCAGGGTCTAGCCAGATAATTGCTCAGTACTATCAGTTTATACGTCTGGGATTTGTGGTAAATTTTTCTATCATTTTCTCTACGCATAAACTTAAGCAAGAATGTTCTGTTTTGCAATTAATTTCTTCTTATCAGTGTGATTTGGTCTGTTATAGTGTTCTGTTTTGTAATTAATTTCTTCTTCCCTATTATTTTAGGGTTACAAAAATGTGATGGAAAACTGCATGGAGAATGCAAAAGCACTGAAAGAAGGGCTAGTGAGTACAGGTCGATTTGAAATTCTTTCAAAAGACATAGGAGTGCCCCTTGTGGCTTTCACTCTAAAAGACAGCAGCAAGCACACTGTGTTTGAGATAGCTGATACTTTGAGAAAGTATGGATGGATAGTTCCAGCCTACACTATGCCAGCCAATGCAGAACACATTGCTGTTCTTCGCGTGGTTGTCAGGGAGGACTTTAGTCGGAGCTTGGCAGAGAGACTTCTCTCAGACATCGACAAGGTTTTGAAAGAAATCGACACACTGCCAAGCCGCGTGTCTATGAAAGCTGCACATGTCTCAGCTACTATCGACGAAGTAGTCAATGCCAGTGAAGGGATGGTAAAGCCTGCAAAGAAAAGTATAGAAGAGATTCAGAAAGAGGTAGCAACATATTGGAAGAACCTTGTGGAAAGAAAGAGAACAGGTGCATGCTAGGCTTCCAATGGTGATCTATCTGTGTGCTTGCTTCATTGTACTTATTATGATTGCTCTCTGTAATAAGGACTGAATGAATAGCCATATTCTCAGAGATGGCCTTGTTCTTGATTTTTGCTCATGTATTTTTCTCTCTTATATATAGCAAGTAGTATCTGCCTCCCTGGCTCTATTTATATGTCAGACCGATTTTTTATATTTTTTATTATGAGTTTAATATCTGAAACAAAAACTTCTGGTGGTTTATCTCAGAAAATTCATGGAATTTCTGGTTATATTCTTGCATTAGATGGCACAGCCAAATGCTTCCATCTGCAGTCTGGCCTGAATATTCAAACTTCCCTATGGTGAAAATTCCAAAGCAATTATATCAAGTCCAACCATGCAATTCATTATTCTTCTATGTGTTTTTTTTCTTTGCTGCCAGTTCATTATTCACTTGCATTTGCATTTTGCTTTGCTAGCTCCCGAACCCGAAGGGTTTAGTTCTGCCAGTTAGGCTTTCTGTATAGGCCTATTGGGCCTATAAGACCCAAAAGAAAAACTTGGAGAGTTGAGAGCGGGTCCAGATCGACCCGTTGATGATCCTAAAGCGACTGTTCGCCGAAACTGGAGTTATCCTTGAGCTCCTCATTTTCAACTTACCCATTTAGCTTTAGCCCTCTCGTATTCTTCATCGACTCAAAGGGCACAAGTAGCAGACTCATCCCAATCCCTGGTAATCCTTCTTCTCCCTCTTCCCTTTGTTTCTCATATGGGTCCTTCAGATTAAATCAATATGCGCTATCGATATCTCACAGCTTCTATAGCTTCCTTGAGAAGCCAATGCTTCCACGAGAGGCCTATGCTTTCAAATTTTCATACATATGGATATGTTGGGTCCCCAATTGAACCCATCTCGCATCTTCCAAAATACAACCTAATCTCACTTTTAGCCACACCTTGTTCCAATTTGTTTCATTTAGCTCAACCCCCAATGCGCCCTTTTTGTTCGGAGAGTGGGATTGAAGGTAATGCTTTAGAAGGAGTTGTTGATAGGCTTTTCGAGATTATTATGGATAATGCTCAGCCACATTGTGATATGGAGAAAGCTCTAGACAGAGTTGGTGTCCCATTGACTACTGATTTGGTTGTTCAGGTGCTTCGTAAGTTTCGTTTCGAGGAGAAACTAGCTTTTAGGTTTTTCATGTGGGCGGGCCAAAAGGACAACTATGATCATGAAGCTCAGGCGTATAATGATATGATTGATATACTGTCGAGTACCAAGTACAAGGTGAAGCAGTTTCGGATTGTTTGTGATTTATTGGATTATATGAAGAGACATAACAAGAGAAAGGTTCCTGTTGAGGTACTCATTACGATTTTGAAGCAGTACACGGAGAAGCATCTGACTTATCTGCAGAAATTTGCCAAGAAGAAGAAGATTAGGGTGAAGACGCAGCCGGAGATCAATGCATTGAACTTTCTATTGGATGCCCTGTGCAAGTGCAGTCTTGTACAGGATGCCGAGCAGATGTTAAAGAGGGTGAAGAAAAGTATCAAGCCTGATGCAAATACATACAACATTTTGTTTTTCGGTTGGTGTAGAGTTAGGAATCCAAGTAGAGGGATGAGTTTACTGGAAGAGATGATTGAAGTGGGTCACACGCCTGATAATTTCACTTACACTACTGCCATCGATGCCTTTTGCAAAGCAGGGATGGTTACTGAGGCAGCTGAACTTTTTGAGTTCATGCGAACAAAAGGCTCTACAGTTTCTTCTCCTACTGCAAAAACTTATGCAATCATGATTGTGGCACTTGTGGAGAATGACAGAATGGATGAGTGCTTAAAACTTCTGGGACATATGATAAGTAGTGGTTGCCTTCCTGATGTTTCTACATACAAGGAACTACTCGAGGGGATGTGTTTGGCTAGAAAGGTCGAGGAGGCTTACAAGTTCTTGCAAGAGATGGGAAACAAAGGGTACCCTCCTGATATAGTTACTTATAACTGTTTTCTCAAGGTTCTTTGTGAGAATAAGAAGAGTCATGAAGCACTTAAACTTTATGGAAGAATGATAGATGTTGGCTGTATGCCTAGTGTACAGACTTATAATATGCTGATTTCAATGTACTTTGAGACGGGTGATCCTGATGGAGCATTTGAGACTTGGCATGAGATGGATAAGAGGGGCTGTGCACAGGACACCGACACTTATTGCATGATGATTGAAGGGCTTTTCGGTTGCAACAAAGTGGAAGATGCGTGTTCTCTCTTGGAAGATGTGGTGAACAAGGGAATGAAATTGCCATATACGAAGTTTGACTCCTTTCTAATGCAGCTTTCTGTAATTGGTGATCTTCAAGCCATCCACAGACTTTCGAGGCATATGAGTAGGTTCTATAATCCTTCTATGGCAAGACGCTTTGCATTGAACCAGAAGCGGAGGAGCGTGAGTTTGAGAGAGCACTAATAAGATTACTGCATTACTAATCCACTGTCTGAGAAAGGGAATGGGACGAAGGAGCCAAAGCACATCAGCATTTGAGAAGCATGGAGTACTTTTGGCTGAGCACAAATGTTAAATGTTTCAGAGTTAATATATGAATGGAAGCAGTCTTCATAGAGCTGCTAATACAAACCATGTAATTTTCAAGAATACAAACCAAAGTGTGGTAAGCAGAAATCAGCAATCCGAGATCTTTGTGACTATACTTTAGTTACGGTGATGATTGAGAAGACACAGAGAGCAGAATTCATAAGAAGCGATGCAAATCATCGTCTTCTTTGCTAATTAGATGGTAGAAGTTTGGGTGTGGAAGAATTGTAGAGTTAAGAAAATGTCAGACCCCAATTGAAATGAAAATATCACATTATCACCATGCAGCCATTTTTAACCAGCTGAGAGCAGTAAAATGTTATTCTTAGCAATATTTACCCAGCTTAAAATATTGTATTCTGTTTTCCCGCTTTTTAGCAAGGACTTTTCCCGCCAAAAGCCCAGCAAAACCCTAAATGCCCCACACCTTTTCCAACTGGATTGGATTGAATTGGATCAGAGAGAGAGAGAGAGAGAGAGAGATGACAACGAGGAAGAAGATCCAGAAGAAGTGCAAGATCAGAGGCTTCACTCTTAAAGTCGACGCCCTCGACGAGATCCTATCCTTCGTCTCCCAATTCGACGATTCCGACCACGACGGCGCCATCGATGTCGTCCTCGAGCAGCTCCAGCTCCATCCCCGTAATTTCTTCTTCTCCTCTTCCTTCTTCAGTTTCCGATCTGTTCAATCTTTTCCGATTCTAACTGAATTTGTGTGTTCCGATATGGCAGTTAAGTCTTCCATTATTGACAAGCAGACGGTCCAGAGTGTCGTCAGCATTTTACTACAGGCTGACGCCGCCGTCGGCGACGAAACCCTAGGCAGTTTGGGCGTGTGCGATGTCTTCTCGGTCCCGAAGTTCCGATTTGATCCGATCAAGAAGATTTTCTACAAGTATGTTTTTGTTTTTGTTTACAAAGGAATTTTTCGATTTTGAGGTGTGTGTGTTTGTTGAACCAACTAGTTTTGGTATGTGATTATTAGGCCTAGTGAGATGCAGCCGCCAATTCATGGAAACGCGTCGGCGAAAGCGGCTCTTTATAAGGATAGGTTTCTCTTGATCTCCCAGAGGCTCTCTCGCCATCAGCATTTTGCCAAACGAGCCTTTGATTCTGAAATGTCAGAATTCGGCAGCTGTGTGGTACTTAAATTTTTCGTGTATTCAAACTAATTGGATTCATGTCCAGGTTTTCGATTAAATTGCCTTTATTTTGTTTTGTGTGTTGGCAGATATCTCAAATTCAGGCTCTGGTTGGACAAACCGGCAGGAGATGGGTGATGGGTTTGATATCACAGTTGGAGGATGGCCATTTTTACTTGGAAGATCTTACTGCGTCTGTGGAAATCAACTTATCCAATGCAATATCCTTTACTGACTCTCTTCATCATTACATGATGAAAAATGTCTAACCTTTGGATGATTAACTAATGCCAATCTGATTTCATTACATGGATTGATTATTAGTCATCATGATAGTGGTTCCATAGGCATATGCATGAACTTGTAATAATGAAGACTTGACTCTCAGTTAAACCAAAAACAATGATCATTTTCCTTGACAATTATATACAAGATAACTACAGGATTCTTTACAGAGAACACAATAGTTCTTGCAGAAGGCGAGATGCTTTTAGAAGGTGTTTTTCAGGTCAGTAAACATTTTTTTGAATCTTGAAACATTGCACATGCTTTTACCAGAATCAAGTTCGGAAACATCAGTATTGCTGACTTCTGATTATCAAGGAAGGGATATGCTTCAGTTGTTGAGTGTTACTTGCTTTCAATTTTTTTTGTTTTAGACTCAAAACAGACGGATGAATTTATGTGCTGCTTCATTTGGCTAATCCAAAATAGGTGGTTCCATTGAAGACTGTATTAGGCATCATACTGCTAATTTTTTTGAAGTGACAGTAATAAGATATATTTATGAGAAGTAATTGCTTTACTGGGTTCATGTTTGAAGAAATTCATACCAAAATATAACTTTTAAGGCTTACTAACACTTGCTTTGTCTTGAAGGTTATTACTTGTGGATTTCCTCCATTAGAGGAGAGAGAGAAGTCAGTCAAATTGCTTACAGGACATGACTTCTTTGGTGGTGGTATACTAACAAAAGAAGAGACCGTATCCTAAAATTTCTTAGTCTTAAAAAAAAAAAAAAAAATTCGTGAAAGTATTGCCACAATTATTGACCTTTCGACACTAGCCAAAAACTATTATGAATATGAAGTAGTTTCCCATACACTTCAAACAGCTCAGACTTACAGAGTTGGAAAAAAGAGCAGTTAATGACATGTTTGTCATACTCTCTGATATATGGCTGGACAATGAAGAGGTAGATAACATTCTTCTTCTCATGTAAAAGAAAAATGCTTATTAAGTTTTTCCTCAGAGTGGCTTGACATATGTTCTGTGTTCTTTCCTTGTTTGAGAAGGCTATGAGCAAGCTAGAGAGGATCCTTGATGGTTATGAGAACCAGGAAGTGGTACCTTCTTTATTTGTGTTTATGGGAAATTTTAGCTCCCACCCTTGCAACCTTTCCTTCCGCCCCTCTAGTCTCAGGTGAGGAATTGTTTATGATATTTTTTTTTATTTGAACACTATATTCTCACATAAACAGAAGCATTACTGAGCAAATTAGATGTGCAGGTTGCAGTTTGGCAAGCTAGGGAAAATAATTGCAGCCCATCAACAGCTAACAAAGCGTAGCCGTTTTCTATTTATCCCAGGTCCTGATGACCCAGGTATATCACAGTTTCTCTGTCAAGATTCTCCACACACACAAAAAAAAAAAATTGTTCTTTTAAAATGTGCAAACTGTAAGAATTTTTTTCTTTTCTTTTTGATAATTTCAGGTCCTTCAACAGTTCTACCCAGATGTGCTTTACCAAAATATATAACAGAAGAGCTTCAGAAACACATACCAAATGCCATGTTTTCAAGTAATCCTTGCAGGTATGGTTGTTTACTTAGTTGTAACAATAATGAGGATAGTTTCAATATATTACATTCTAGATGCAACACTCCTCTGAGTACCCCTCTGTGGGTCTTCACATCACTTGCTGTAGAAAGAAGATCATTTTACTCTTTATCAGGCAACATTGGAAGTTCTTGCGTGCTTAGCAGTTGTTTTTCCTGTTTTCTTGCTGATCAATGAATTCCATATATCAATGCAGAATAAAGTTCTATACCCAAGAGCTTGTATTTTTCCGTCAGGATTTACTGTATAGAATGCGTCGTTCATGCCTGATCCCCCCTTCTACAGAGGAAACAGATGATCCCTTTGAGCATGTAATTTCTCTTTTGAGCCATGTCCCTCTGTCTACAATTTCTTTCTCTCCATTTAAAACTGACCGGTTCTCAATTTCCTGTTTTGACAGCTTGTTGCAACAATAACGCATCAAAGTCATCTATGCCCACTTCCTCTTATTGTGCAACCCATTATATGGAATTATGATCACTCACTCTATCTCTATCCAACTCCACATACGGTAGGTAGTATAATGCTATTATTCTCCGTAGAATGTTATATACTTCTAAGTTGGGGAACTTGCTTTTTGCCCCACTTTACCTTGGCGCTCTCCATACTTCTATGTTATGTACAAGCTGTTGTTTCTTTCTTCTTTTGATGTTTTTTTTTCCTCACTTTTTCGTTTTGAGTGGAACTGCTTTCATTTTTTATTTGGCGGCCAAGCTTTTAAGAGAGTTGAGACTTAACTTTTAACTGCAAATTGGCTCCTATTTTGGAAATTTTGAGCGTATGAAGACACTAATACTTGATTGCTGGTTTAACCAGAACTGCAAAGAAAAGGTCCAACAGAAGTGGTCTAAGATCTTTATCTTCAATGTTCTTGTGCAGATAGTTTTGGGTGACAGAAGTGAGCAGAAGGCTTTCAAATACACAGGAATCACTTGTTTTAATCCTGGTTCCTTTTCAAGAGAGGGCACATTTGTGGCATATTATCCTTGTACCCAGGAAGTTGAATTGTCAGCCTTGGAGGATTCTGATTCGATGTAGTAACAGTAAGCTTTCAAATCAGCTCGGCAGGACACCTACTTTCTTTGATGAGTTAACCTTTAGTTGGAACTTAGTTCACGAAACAACTTTCTTTTTTGAAGCCCCATTACTAGATGGTTAACACTTCTGTACAGATTACTAGGAATTTCGTCATTGGTTGAAAGTTTTTCCATTCTTTTGAAATAGGGGAGATAAATTTGTAATTGAACCTATGTGCTATAAAATTATGAGGAAATTTTTCAAATTGTGCCCAAGTTAAGCTGCCTATTCATCATTTTGATTTCTTAATTTTGAAAATTATGATAATGATATCTCAATACTTAAACCCAATCTAATATTAGTTTCTTTCGTGATTGACACTGTGAAGTTGGACTTTATCCTTTTAAAATCCATTCTCAAAAAAAAAAAAAAATTTTAAAATCGGAGAATAGGATTCACACTCAAAGTTACAATATTCATTCCTGGTACTAAAACGCATAGCAATATATTATTCGAGGCTATCATATCACGGTTTAGTTTTTGAGATTCAACTTCAAAACCATCTCAATATATGAGGTGTGGTTATACATACAATCCATCTCTTCCTTACAAAAAACTCACAACCCATCCAATGTCCTCGTCAATACATTTTTGGTCGAGGAGCAACTCTGGTACCATTATGTAACGGTCGGTCTGCATAGCAAGATATTGTCTATTTCAGGACCCGCCCTCACAATTTTGTTCTTGGGTTCGAAGCTCGTCTCACTATGGGAGGTGTTTTTGCACTTACAACACATCACCTTCCCTCCTCGAGGCGATGAGCTCCACGAGGTATTTTTTTAGTTAAAATACCTATGAAAAGACAGAATATAAGTTAGTAAAGCAAAGAAACATGAAGAGCGAATTATAAAACAAGGAGTATGAACTCGTTAAAATAGATACTACATGAATCGAGCTCAAAATCTCCAATGTTGGCTCTTTCTCAATCTTGTTGCGCTCGTCCTAGTGAGAGAAGTTCCATCTTTTTTAGATGTCCCCAGATCTAATCTCCTCCTCCTTCCCCTCTCTCTCTCACTGCATCTAGTTTGATCTGATCTTTTGCTTGAGAGTAGGGGAGCTCCTCCCCTACCCTTCTTGTGGTAGTCCTCTGCCCCAGCGATGGCATGTACGCTTTTCCTTCTGCATTCAGTTTCCTTTAATTCTTCAATTTCAAACTACCCGTCACTCTCAACCTTCTTCTAATACCCCAAATCCCTGATTCTTTATGGCTAAGATGCACATTCTCCTCCACCAGACCCAACTTCACTGATTGTTTGTTGTTCCATCGAAACTCCGAAGCCGGTGTCGCTTGAATTGTTTGTTTAAGTGAGGTTTACCCGTTATCGCACACAAATCTGATGAATGTCGTAGTGCAAGACACTGCATGTCTGTCTCTTCTTCGATCCCTCTACGGATCAATTCTTTTTCTCTCCTCTCTTCTTCTTTCTTCTTCTATCTTTATGTTACTGGTTTCAGAGGTTGTTTTGTATGGTTCAAAGATATGAGTTATAGAGATCCTTGGATGGATATCGTACTGGTTCTTGCATATGATTGTTTGGTTGAACTCTGAGTTTTCACCGACAGATTTTGTGGCGGTCATGTGTCACTTCTCGGCATCGTCAGTGGCAACGACGACTCGCCTCTTGCTCACGTGGTAGTTGTAGAGATGTTCTAAATTTGTTTATTTGGCTCCATTAGTGGATCTTATGCTTTGTATTTTAGTTTGTGTTGAATAAAAATATTCTTGCATTGCTTATAAATTAAAAAAAATAAAAATCTCCAATTCCGAAATGTTTTTTGTGTCTCCTCAAATTGTTAGTTTTCAACGTCTTAATGAGACATAGTATAGGACCGTTGTCCGATATGAATTTTTTTTTTAAGAAATGAATAATTCATTAATCAAGGAACGAACCCAAATCACAAAACCTGTAAACGTGAGGTTGAAACTACAACAAACAAAGAGTATGGACCTCTAACTCGATCAAGTTAGAAAGAGTGAAAGAAGACCAACAACTCACTAACCTATAGACCGGATGCCCTACAACAGAAAATAAAAATGCAACAAAACTAAAAAATCTACCACATCCTCCATCCATGTTTGCTAACATTATCATCGTCATCGCCGCTAACAAACGTAAGGTCGTGAGGAGTGCTAAATCGGAGCTTTGATACCCGAGACACCGATGCCAAACAAATATTAGTGCACACACCCTATGGAAACCCTCATCCCAAAGGAGTAGCTCTCTCAAAACAACATCATACAAATTACCATCGCAAAACACATCATGAAGATGTTGTGGCTGATGAAAGCGGACCAAGTAACATAACGAAGGAGTCCTATATGAAGTTTCTGAACCTGGAAATTAAGTCTCATCTTTCCAACAAAATTGTAAGGAAATTTCACTCTTAAAGTCAACTACTATTTCAATCATCATTATATCTTTGCCAACAAACAAATTTGGGTAAAGTGTGAAACAGTACGTTACAAGCGCTCCAAGATCTGAGCCATCGTCAGTGTTTCTCCCTGCCGCAATACGGTAGTTGCACACCAGGAGGAGGTGTGTCACCGTCGGGTTGAAACCTAGGGTTTCAGATCGATGAACTTGTTATACATGTATTCAATTGACAAATTCTACATTTATGATAAAAACCTTACACAAGTCAAAATCATTAATTGATGGATATATATATACACGAAAACAATGTAGAGCGCACGTCTTCACAATCCTTAAAGTGCGGACGTGCATCCGTTCACCATCAGACGGCGCGTCTCCACCCCAGCAGACTCCAGCAACATCCCCGACTACTATCCCTCCCCTGCAAGTCTGCCGAATTCCAGTTTTCTGGCGAGATCGATTTTGTTTGAAGTTTTGGGTGGTCTCGTTGGAAAACTATAATTCGGCGGACTTGTCGGGAAGGGAAAGTGGTCGGGGACGTTGCTGGAATCTGCTGGGGTGGAGGCGCGTCGTCTGGTGGTGAACGGAGGCACGTCCGCACTTTAAGGACTGTGCAGATGTGCGCTCCACATCCGGCCTATATATATATATAGGCAAGTTTTGGTGTGCATGTCCGCACAGTTCTTAAAGTGCGGACATCCCTCAATTCACCACCGGACGGCGCCGACGACGGCGCGACTCCGACCACTTTCCCTCCCCGGCGAGTCCGCCGAATTTCAGTTTTCCGGTGAGATCGATCTTGTTTGAATTTTTGGGTGATCTCACTGGAAAACTGGAATTCGGAGGACTCGCAGGGAAGGGAAAGTGGTCGGGGATGCTACTGGAGTCCGCTAGGGTGGAGGTGCGTCGTCGTCGGTGTCATCCGATGGCGAATGGAGGGACGTCCGCACTTTAAGCCGAGTGCGGATGTTCGCTTTGGAACGTTTTTGTGTGTATACATACACACACACAAGGACCTTCCACTAAGGGATCCCTTTTTTGACATATATGAGGAATGGAGGATTACACCAACTTTTCGATCACAAAATCACATCTCCACTGTTCAATATGTATTTTTATATGAGTAGATCACTTCTGTAAATTTTCAGAAATTTTGGTAATCGTTAACGCATTCAAAACTACGATTTATAATTATAAGGATGAACGGTTCATGTTTGGCAGATTTGGTTCGTTCATTGATTTAATCTTGTTCGACACCTTAACGATCATCAAATTGGCTTTGCAAAATTGATCTATATATAAAGACCAACAAAATGAACGGTGAAGATTTAAAAATATAATTGAAAAGTTGGTGTAATCTCTCATCCCTCGTATAAACCAAAATAAGAGATTTTTTAGTGAAAGAGTCATCTGTGTGTGTGTATATATATATATATATATTTAGAAATAACAAAGATATATAGAATAATGGAAATACTTTTGATAGGATTTCACTAATCATGTGATTATATTAACAAAATGTGCTATTTTGGGTAATCAAAAGTAGAAGCTTCTGATCTAGTTTTAGTGGAAACACTTGATTTGTATTTGACTGGAACATCAGACTCAGATATTTAGCACAGCACAGAATTAGGACAGTGATCTCTTATATTCCTTAGTCCACACGCAGGCATTATTATAAACACATGTAAATAAGCTTTGTGGAAGTACACCTCGGCAGATTTCAACATTTCAAAGACCAGATTTCAATTCAGTGAATGCTGCCGCTTCTGTTATCTAGCTAGCTTGAGTAGTATTGAAGTTTTGAAGATTCCTACTTCAAGTGTTACTTGTTAGCTAGTGGGTTTTCTCTTGTATGATGGCCACGACTTGTATGTCTAGCCTAGTAGCCTCTCAACATAAAAACCTTAGCAGAGTTTTCTTCTCAACCCTAGTCGTAGATCGGATCCCATGAAATCTTGACTGAGGGTGGTAGTGACTGGTGCTCCTAATCTCGAAAAGATCAATCTGGGTCCTATTTGCCGATCTTCGCAAGGTTTTCTTTCGGGAAAACATATGACATGCCGCATTGTTCATCCTGCTGCATTCAACTTCCTACGCACTTGGGTGAATCCCATAACAGCCAAAGGAACTTTCATCCTAGAGTTCTCAAGAAGCAAATATTACTTACCATGCATGTTGCTGGTGTTGGTGGAGAGATGGCTAGCTCTAATGCAGGGGCAAGCTAGGGTAACCCTTATTAGAACTCAGGATACTTAACCTGTGCCTTAGAATATTTAATTTTTAGTTCATTAGGTGTACTTTAATTGAGGTCTCAGGGCAAGGGAATTAGGAATTGAGATTGTTTTTTTTATTTTCTGCTTCAAACTTTTTTATGAAACTGTATGTAAACAATATGAAGGTACCGGTTATGGTGCGTCCCTGCTTAATTAATTAATATAAACCTTGTAAGAAGACTATATCTAACATGTTTTTTGACCATATATTGATGAAGCAATATAATTATTATCTACTTAAAAATGAAGGCCATAACATATATGGGTGCCTTTTATAAGATATAAAATCAAGTAGCTTATTTTGCAATAGTAGTCAAATTTGAAGAAGAAAACTGCTACAATATATCATCTTCTTGCGTTGTGGGTTAATAGTACGTAAGCTAGCTAGCTCTTATATATTGCGTCACTCTACACTACTACTTCAGCCGAAAGAAATGGTAATCGGGTGCCCTTGTTCATTGTCCCATTGATCCATCTATATATATGTACTTTTCCTACTTATATTTACCAATAGCTAGTTTCCTTCAACAGCACGTATTATACACAAGTGGCCGGAAGCTCCATACAAATATATGTATAATTACGGTGCCGGGGATCGTGAGTTAGTTAATCGTATGAGTAACTTGAGACATATGTTCCTTGTACTACAAACATTAATGGAATTGATGTAGCTATATCAAGGTGCCAATTAATAGTTTCAATCACTAAATGTATGTAAAGGTGTTATCTAACATCAAGGCTAAGTAGGTTAATATACATCTATTATATATTCCTACATATGAAGAGGAATGTACCCTAGCTAGCCTTACATCTCTGTCTTGTACCTAATACTCTGATCGATCACTAGCTAACTCAACAAAGAGGTGAGTTGCACTCAAGGACTAAAGCAATTAATATATACACCCATTTTATATCATACATATATAGTTTATAAGTACTAGCTAGAAAGGGAGTATATTCATATATTCACAAATATATAACGAAAATTAATTGGTCAGTTGATTCATTCTACATAAGCAATTCTGTAGCTATCTAAATTAATTATGTAGTTATAAGATGTACGTTATATATGTTGTATGGTAGGTAGGCCGGTATACGTACCATTGCAATAAACATTGGAGTTCAAGACATAACAATCCCTGAGAGTAATAATCCCTTAAGCTTGCAATGAATGGTTCCTAGCTAGTTAAGCTAAAATAAGTTGGCAGTTTTGCAGTTGGGAAGTTTATGTTACTTATGGACCCCGAAACCTTTTGTCGATCGATCCCTAACTCCCAATAAATAGATATATGATTGATCGATTAGGTGAGTGTCAAATCAGAACTTCCTATCCATTCAAACAAGGACACCAATTAACGACCTTGATAAGAATTTGTCTAATCTGTAAGCAGAGATGGAGACAACAAGAATCAGATCGGGATCGAGTTCTTATGTAAGACTTAATGCTACTACCAGTTACCCAGCTACCTACCTGTGATGCAAATTATGCAATCTATATGCTACGCCGGGCAGACAAGACTTCTTTATGAGTAGATCGATAGATATACCTGGCCATATATGTTTGATCACTACGTTCATCGACTACAACATATATCCTCACAATTAATTGCCCTAGCCTGATTAGGTGAGTTCGAATAACGTCGACGAAAAAGAACAAAACTACTGTTTGAGGAGCCTTGGCACACCTTGCTTGCTAGGTTCTCTTGTGTCGATGAACTATGGTTAGAGGAGCCTGCTGCTATGATTCGGAACGTGCTCTACGAGGATGCATGTAATTCTACTCAGGGCGAAAGGTTCATGTCCTCCACAACTCCCCCATTGTACTTACTATGTCCTATCTATTAATAATATCAATAACGTACGGGTGTTATGCTGCGCTTCCCAATTAGAGTTCCAAACGTACCCCATTAAAAAGAAAAATAATCAAAACTATTTTGATTGCCAAAGTAATGGAAGTTGATGGCAATAGAGATCGAAGATCTATCTCTTCATGGTGAGGACAGCCTGCATTTCTGATTAATTGGGCTGACCAAGTCGATCGAAATCTGCAGGCAAGGCAAGTAACTATACTGTGATTAATTAGGGTATTACTGGGAGATATTGATGATGAGCTAGCAATCCTAGCATGGGTGCATTTTGCCGGATCATAAATTTGATTCTTGTAAGAGAACTAATTCAGTTGGTGGTTACGAGCTACAGATCAGGACTTGTACGTACTGTTCTGGTTGACGTGCGATCTGTAAATTAAATTAAGAAAATGGAGGTCGATTTAGTTCAGCTGGTACATATATGCAGCAGCAGCAGCAGCAAGTTAAGCAAGAAAAAAAAAATTAGGTGAAACTGGTGAACAGTCATGAAAAACTAAACTAATTACAACTGAAGCATGCGCAGATTTTCCAGTTAGAATACTTTCAGTTAATTTATGTGTAATTGTGTATATGTAATAATCCTCACAGAACACATATATCCTGTGCATGTAGTCCTGGATCAAATATCCATGAATTAATTTTCAGATGTTATTCCATCAAAATTATGAAGAATTGAAGATCGAATATTATTTGTAGAGATTAAGAGACAGAGAGACAGATATGGGTTTGAAATATAGAATCACGTCGACATATGGTTGGTGGAAGATGGGAGATCGATCGATGTACATGTCGAGTCTTCCCCTTTTTTACAAGCAATTACAACGTTTTCATCTCCTACTCAGATGGGAGAAATATAAATGGACTTGGCTTCTCTACTTGGAAAGCAGATTGCTAAGATCTGCTTGGACTCTCTATCGGGCTGACATGTCATCCACAAGGAATCCAAGGGTCAGCACTAAAAGTCTCCAAAAGGCAAAACCTTACACCACTCGTACCATATTTGTACCTCTCTCTCTCTCTCTTCTCTCTCACAGTCACCTTTCGGCCATAATTTTTCCCCAGCCTTGCAACAATTCATCAATTATGATTTATCTATCTTCCTAAATCTTGAAAAAGATCATTTGAAAAGGTATTGCATGTTTGGACACGACAGATTTGACGCGGTGGTGGAGGAGTGGAGATGGTGGTGGTGGTGACGGTGGCCCATGACCAGAGAGAGAGAGAGTGAAATGGTGTGTTGTATACAATGAGTGAAAGTGTGAAACTGAAGGCTAGCACGTGGGAGGAGAGAAAGAGATCCGGGTTGAAACTGAAGGCTAGCACGTTGGACTGATTTTAATTAAGATCTGGGTTTTCAGAGAAGAAGATGAAGAAACAAGAACATGGAGGAGAGAAGAACAAGATGGGATGGGACTCATGGGAGGAGAGAAAGAGATCCGGTGCTGCACGTGCAGCTTTGTATTTGTGGAAGAATGAACTCTAGCCCTTGGATGATTCGACACTGACGTGGCACTTTGTAATGAAAACCCAAGCAGATCTTCGCAATCTGCTTTCCAAGCAGAGAAGCCAAGTCCAATATAAATACGGTAGGCCAACGGTCAAGGAAACAGTGTTTCTGTTTATAGATCATTTCTGGTGTAATGACACATTAGAGGCTAGCTAGGGATGACATAAAAAAACAAAGTTATTATTCTCAAAGTTTTAGGAGTACGTGAAAAACCCTCTTCTAACTACATGAAAAGTTTTCTTATATATGAACGTTAAATATACTTGTTTTGTTAGCTTTCGAATTACAACATGGTAAGTGTGGAATTACCTCCTCAACATGCGATGAACTTCCTCAATCTTTCAAAACCCTCTTGAATAAATTTGATTCGATGATAAATTAAAACTCCACTTTCAGCTATTTTGCATCTATTTTCTTCAATGTGAGTTAAAAAAAACAAAGAGAGAGATATTTTTGTACCTGATGGTACGTTAATATTGTACATTTTTGACGGATTTTTTTAAATTAAGTTGAAAATGGTGTGTTGTCCAACTCATGATAGTATTGCGCTTCTGAAATGTTTGCTTGGAAGATGAACAAAAGAAAGGATGAGGTAAGACAACTTACTCAAACATTAAGGGCTTTGTGGTTTTTGGCATATAGAATCAGAAACTACAGTAGTTCTAGTAGCGCTAATGAATAATAGAGATATGTTTTGAGGGCTTGACTAAAAGAGTAGTTAGTTGATTGTGCATTGATCTAACAAAGGAATATTTAAGGATGGATGTCCGATTCTCCACGTGCAGTTGTGACTATTGTGAGGTGTTTCTAAGCTAATTTTCATCGAACTGTTAGTTAATTAGGTCTGAAAGGTGATCAAAACCTAAATTATACTACTCCCATGCTTACACCACCACAAATCATATACCAAACAACTCAACTAAATTCTGTGCTATTTGCTCAAAGATTAATTTGGATAATTGGTTACCGATCGAGAGTAAGGTTTAGTTAGTTAAATTAAGATAATAATTAAGAAAATTAAGATCGAGTAATTAAGATGGCCACAAAGCTAGGTGGGTTATAAGTAGACGTTGTAGGTTAGAAATTTGGAAGGACGTTGAAAGCAGAACCATATTCCACCCCCCACGTACCAAGCAACCTGGCCATCTCTCTCTCTCACACACACACAATGCCACAGAAATAATATAAAGGTATACAATATTACTTAACATTGAGGATATAAGGCTGTTAGCCCAGACGTTTGCATCAATCGCAGGTGTGAGGTCTGTCCAAACCCTCCTACTCCATCTCTAACGGAAAATACCTTTTCATCTCTCTCTCTCTCTCTCTCTCTCTCTCTCATATCGAATCCTTCCTTATATTCTAGCTACAGCGAGCAAGCTATGATCCAGGGATCTTCTACCTTCTCTAGCTATATATCTCTCTGTCCAAGCCCTATATCTGATCTCGTGATTGCTTGCTTCCTTCTCTTGCTCTCGAATCTCGATCATCTTCTTCGTTCGATTAATTGATCGAAACAGTTGAAGAGGTTGAGGATATCTGATACAAGCTGTAGCGAATTAATCGGCTATAGCTAGCTAAGGAGCTTTGATCTACAGCTGTGGATCTCCATCTGGCTCTCAGTGATTTGTTCGATCAATCGGTCCCGGATTCCTAGTTTTTTGTGGTTAGTTTACAGATAGTGTGATCGATTGATTCTAATTGATATACAAGATGTGCAACAGTACAAGAGGTCACTGGAGGCCAGCTGAAGACGAGATGCTTAGGGAGTTGGTGGAACGATATGGACCTCATAACTGGAACGCAATTGCAGAAAAGCTCCAGGGAAGATCAGGTATATATACATGTATAATACTACGTAATCGATCAACTCCATCCATGATCATCATCACGAAGCAATCTTGATCTTCTTGACCTAGCTATGCATTTCTTTTTAATTTACAGAAAATAAATACTTATAATTGTCTCTGATCAATCCTGTACCTCCAATTTCTCGTATGTTTAAGTATCAGAAACTACTAGCTAGCTAGCTAGGGTTTGGTCAACATATATGGTCGACAAATCAACAAGCTGCAGTTGCTAATCTGCAATTAATTAATATTGCAATATGTATGTATAGCTGCATATACGTATACTCATACAACCAATTAGTGAGAGAGAGAGAGAGAGAGCTAGAGTATTAATTAGTACTTGTGTACATGCATGGATTAATATTTTAATTTCTGAAAAACTGAAAATACTGAATGAATCTGTGACGCAGGAAAGAGCTGTAGGTTAAGGTGGTTCAATCAGTTAGACCCCAGAATCAACAGAAACCCTTTTAGCGAAGAGGAAGAAGAGCGGCTTTTAGCTTCTCATCGCATCCATGGAAATAGATGGGCTGTTATTGCAAGGTTTTTTCCCGGACGCACCGACAATGCAGTCAAGAACCATTGGCATGTCATTATGGCTCGCAGAGGAAGAGAGAGGTCTAGGCTTCACCATCATCTTCATGCAAAAACGATGAACAGGACTACTACTAATGCTACTCCTCATCATCAAGCCATCAATCATAATGAAATACCAAAAACCTCTTCAACTTATAAACAAGACTTGCAGTTGATCCTCAGTTGTCGACACGAGATGATGAATGACAGTTCTTATATTGGAAATTACTGCAGTGCTACCGAAAGAAAATTTCATTATCATCCTGCTGCATTTACTCATAATACTACTCTAGCTCCTGTAATTCCAAACAAATATCATCAGTTTTATCCCAATACCATGCACCAAGGTAAATTATTACGCTTTGTATAATAGCAGTATTTATAGAGTAGAACTCCGTACAGATTTCATCAGTCGATTAACGATATTCTAATGCTGGTTTCTAATTTGATATGCTGCAGATAAAAATCATGAGCCAGTTGAGTTTTATGATTTTCTCCAAGTGAACACTGAGTCTAATAGAAGTGAAGTGATAGACATCAATACAAGAAAGGATGAAGAGGAGGTTGATCAGCTGGAAGCTATCAGACAGCAGGAAGAAACCAAGGCAGCCGGTGCTCCTTTCATAGATTTCTTCTCTGGTGGAAGTGTTAATAGCTAAAAGTAATATTCGCACGTATATACGTACCTCTGGATCTTGATCATGATGAAGATGATGATCAACGACATCTCCATCGATCAGTACGTGTAAAACTGTCACTTACATAAATTAAGCCTAACTATGTGTAATTACTTCCATCATACTAGATGTATGTACGTAAATGATCATTGCCTCGATGCACAGAAATCATATTTAAGGAGAAATCTGTAGCATCTAAGGTATATATGCATTCTTGCGGAAGTTAATTAGTTACTAGCAAGGAATGGAGAAACTGTGTTAATGTTGAAAATTTGATCAATACTGAGAGATCGAGCTGTTTTCTGTAAGTTATCTGGAATAACTGATAGTTTAGTAATATAGAGAGGTCACAGATTAGATTTTTTTTTCTGACATTTTATATATAGGATTGTTAGAAAGTAATGTGCATTGAAATATATCTAGATTGTTCCACATTGATCAAGATGTCTAGCGAAGTCAATGGAAGTCTAGAGTTACTAGACTAATCTAGATTAAGAGAGAATGATCATGTACGTTAGCTAGCTAGTGTAGAAACATCTAGACTAATCATGTAATTAACTAAGTTGCTAGCTAGATGTATATAGAAATGTCCAACAATGTCGGTGGCAGTGTCAAGGTCGGCTAACAAGGTCTATATATAGCCATGTACTCATGTAATCAAATGTAACAAACTAATGAGTTGAATGAAATTACTTTGAAGCAAGCTAATGTAGTCCTCCTCTGATTCTACCTTCTTCTCTAAACTCATCTATCCTCCTAAACTAGTTGTCATAATAACCTTGTCCTAATAACATCCTTTTCTCAAGTCTAGCTCCTACATACAAAGTCCTACACACTGTTCTAGCCCATCACCACTAATAACTTCCGCACCAATACGATAGTGATTGTGGTAATAAACCACAAACTCTCATAGTAGTATTAAACCCACAACCAATTTCTAGCAGTGGTATCATAACCACTTCTAAAAACCATCAAGGATGATCGAGTATGGTAAAATAAACTCAAGTTTACACACACATAGAGAATTAGAACACATAATTTGTATGTAGACACCTCTTTTATTAAGTTTCAACATACGTTCTGATGTAGAGATCATATAGACATGCAAAAACGTTCAGCTAAACTCTAAATTAATTGTTAATGCACATAACAGAAATAAAGACAAACACATTGTATCAGATATTTAACTGAAATAAAATTAACATAAAGATAAACACATTGTGCCAGACTACCAGATATTTTTCGAAATGGAAGCTAGCCTCTCATACTCATCTTAAACTTTAGAGCTTGGTGGACATAATACATGCATGAACTCCGAATACTATTACGGAAAATCATCATGTTAGCACATCATGAACAATAAAAGGAGTCTCGTCCTCAAACACCCTCATCGGGACAGCTACTATATATCAATGCAAATCTTGAATAATATCAGTTATTGTCAGCTGTTTTAGCCATTCATTATCAGCTATTGTCAGTTGTTTTAGCCATTTTTGTTTTAAGCAAATCGATCAATAGTTTGCATTTTAACTGCATGCTAGTCTGCTACATAAGATGGATATTCATTGCAAAAGAAGAGTTTTGACATGACCACCGGCGCGGATTAACTTTTTGGCCTAAAAAACCTTTGAGCATACCATATTTTGACCCTTATATACTGCCTGCGACTTCCAAATTAAAAGCTACCTTCGCAGTGCTCCTGCTGTACATCCTTTTCACCTGTGTATTAATTTTTGGTGCATTGGAGATGCATGTTATTGAAATTCTTAAAGGGATCTATTTTTCAAAATAGCTTCGCTGGCCATGCTTAATTCCGTGGGTACGTGATGGTAGTAGCTCAGGATGCAGATGCTGCTGGAATTTATGAAGTACCATAAAGGCATAAACAGTTAAACAGAAATCGATATGGTTGTGACTCCATGAAACAGTATCAGTAGGGCCATATGCCAGGAAGCTAGCCGTACCATGGATGGACTCTACTGTTCTCTTACAGCAGATCGATGGAGCATAATTTTACTGGGCTTGATTACAGGATCAAAACTCTTCTGATCGAGCTCCCATATATGTGTGTGTGTATATATATATATCATGATATAGAACCTCCTCGATCACCAACCAACTTACCACAATGCTTCCTCACTTTTCTTTTTCTTCCTTGGCCTATCAGATTTAGGACAAATTTGCATGTCCATCTCTACCGTGGTATATACGGTTGACAACATCGTACCTACACCAATATGTATGATTTATGATGAGTCAATCCTCATGTGTATGCCTTGGTTCATGATTCATAATGGAAAATGTTTCTAGGCCTTATTAAGGCCTAAGATTTTTAGCCTTGATTCTAGGTGGCATGTCAAATCACCAATCCACATCATCAAATAAAAAAATCATGCTACGTCATTTAAAGTAAAAATACAATCTTATCTTTTCTAATCCAATAACTTTAAATTATTTTATTTGATTTCATGAAAATATATTTTTGAAGCCATTTTTTTCATTACTCGTTCTTAAATTTAAAATGTGAAATATATATATATATATATATATATATATATATATATTCATAAAATTATACTCAGTTTGAAAATATATATGAACTCATTTGAATATATATATACACACATACACATAATTTTTCCAAGGACAAAATTATAAATAGGAGTAAATACTTGTGATACCCTGTAGTTTACACCTAAAATCAGTTTTGTCCCTCACTTTTTTTTTAAAACTGGTATACCCCTATATTTTAAATTCTCAACTGATTTGCCCTTGTCGTCAAGTGAACCCGTTATGTAGCTGACGTGGCTAACATGTTGACACATGTATGAGACCAAGGTATTGAGATGACAATTTTACCCACAGAGCAATTCCTCCTATGCTGTTATATATAGTTAAGGTCATATATATTCTCTGTATCTTCTGCTGCACCAGCTATATATTCTCTGTATCTTCTCCTCCATTTTCTTGATCTGATTCTCGGACCTTCTTCTCCCTCATCTCCCCACTCTCTCTCCCACTTCTTCTCCCTCATCTCCCCACTTCCCCACCGCCCAAACAAAATGGAGGAGAAGAAGACCCCCATCTCTTCTTTTTCACTCTCCTCCTCTCCCTCTCCTCTGCCGCCCTTGACCACCACACCCTCCTCCTCTCCCCCCTCCCCTCCACCCCCTCTCTCTCCCAACCCGAATCCTTTTCAGAAACATCTGAACCCGACTCCGACCCATCTTCCCTCTCCCTCCCTCTCCACCACCTCGACGCCTTCTCCTTCAACCAAACCCCCTCCCAACTCTTCCACCTCCGCCTCCGCCGCGACTCTTTCCGCTTCAGTGGTTTTCAAAATATTTTCGTGCCAACAACTGTGCGCTCAAACAGACCATTATCAAGGTATGCGAAGCTTTATTTTCACATTCTGGGGGGCTTATATCTTTGGTGCTTTGTGATATCTTAGCACGTTAAACCAGTAACTGTGGTTTATATTCTAATGCCAATTAAAGCGACATCAAAGGTTTAGTTGCGAGACCTTATGCGTACATGTGCAGCGATTCAAGCCTTTGATCTCTCCAGTAAGTGGATTGATATATATCTAGCCAACACAGTGGCTATGAGTTGTGCATGAATTGATATCTCCATCAAAGAATTATTATATTTGGAGCGAAAAGATGATTGAGGAGAAGAAGCTGCCAGAAGAAGATAATACAAGGGAGAAGTGATCTTGCTGGTAGTAAATAAAAGTCCAAAGTGCCTTCATGCAGTTTCCCTTATGAGAAGAATAGTCTTGAAACCAGTATTGGGGTTCATGGACTCTGAAACCACCATTCGCTGAAGGTTCTACTATACTGGGGGGCTTTAGACCTCATAATGGCAGCATAGATTAATCAAGAGAAGCTTCTGCATGAGGTTGGTATCTCGAAATATGCCTTCGTAGTAAAGAAGAACTGTGTATGGTCCTCGACACCGGCTCCGACGTCGTCTGAAGGAAGCTTCTGCATGAGGCTTGCTGAAGGACCTATAAAGCTGGAGAGCATCGAACTCGTCTCACAAAGCTGGTTAGTTCTTTGCAGGATCTCTGTGCATTCGAGCATCGCCGACATGGCGTCCTACCATGAGCGAGGTATCTTTTAATTATCAACTTCTGCTACGTATATTACATTAGAGGTCACATCTCTAATTGAAGAACGACTTACTGCATAGGTGTTAAATCCCTATTAGTGATTATGCCTACTGTGGTCTGTAAAATGCGTTCCAAATGGTTTTATTTCTAATTATAAAGTACCATGTTGTCTCTATAGACATCACATTTTAATAAACCTTATCATGCAGTCTCATTAAACAACTGGCAATATCAGGTTAATTGTATTCAGTAATGATACTTAAATGATCTTAAACTTTCTCAATAAACTATACATCATCCAAGGAGACTACATTATCATTTATAGATATTTGTGTGTCATGTTGATTAGGCCAATAGTAATCTTTTAGTTGACCAGCCAACTAACTAAACCAAGTGTTTTAATGCCTAAATCTCTGAGTCGATTTCTATATACACAGTATTCTACAGTTGATTGTGTTGTTATGGTTTGCCAAAACTTATATAGTGGTTTGCCTGTAATGACTCTCTGCTTCTTTCTTCACCAGTTAGTACCAGAAAAGAAGAAACTTGAATTTAGTTTTCTTTTCTGGGAGTTTTTTCTTTGCTGGGAGAGGGAGAGGAGGAGAGTGAAAAAGAAGAGATGGGGGCAAATCGGTCATCTCAGTAACTTAACAGTCTTCTTTAACGGTCAATTGACGACAAGGGCAAATCAGACGAGAATTCAAAATATAGGGGTATACCAGTTTAAAAAAAAAAGTGAGGGACAAAACTGATTTTAGGTATAAACTATAGGGTGTCACAAGCATTTACTCCTTATAAATATATATATATATATATATATATATATTTGTCCAAAAAACTTTTATATATAGTTCATCCAATATAAATTCGATAGAGATTTTCTTTTTTTTTATATTTCATTTTCAAAGTTCAATGGAGAATATATATATATATAAAGTAAAAAGAAAAAATAATGGTGAATTAAGAAATCTAAAACTATTTGATTCACAAAGATATTTTTTTTTATTAATATCATAATTGTAGCCTTAAATCTAATGAATTATTATAATATTTGACTCCATAGATAAATGCATTTAGTTTAGTTCATGTAAGGTAACTAAATATAGAAATGGTAACTAAATCATCTTGATGAAAATAAACAATATTTGGTATAATTATTTGTTAATTTGGTGTGATTATTAATAAATGGCTTCACGCGGAGTGAGGATCTCGCGAGCTCGCGCGTCTCTTGCGGAACACACAGTTCACGCGGAATGCCTTCGCGCGGGATGAATTACTTGTTGACTTTGGCATCAAGCGAGGCAGAATGCATCTAGGCATGCTGGCGAACTGATTCGCTAGTTCGCGAGGTAGACATACGCGGAGTCCGCGCGATTGCTTGTAATCGTTTCTGACTTCTTACAGTCTTTGACACGCTTTGGGTCAATCCTTGTGGCTCTTATTAATTAAAAGCCATGTTTTGGCCCGCGAGCTGCAATAGCCCGCGAGGTAGAATTGAGCTACAGAGTCCGCGGTTCGCGCGAGTTAGTTTTCTACATGGACTGTGATACCCCGCGGGATAAGGATTGCTCTTAATTCCGCTTCGCATGGGAGTCCAGACCTTATCCTATGCGGACTGTGCGAACTGGATATGTGTCACATAAGGATTGGTCTGCATGGGAGGAATAGTGTCCTTATGCTTCACGTTTCAGAGTCCAATAGAGATTCTGATTTTCTTTCTTTCGCGGCAAGGATTGCTCTCACTATATAAAGAAGCTCGAAGGCTTATAGAGAAATATCTCTCTCTCAACACAATCAACAATCTTTACAAACAACACAAAACAAACTGCAACTCAGTTTCTTTTGAGCTACCTCAAAACCCCGATTCTAAGCGCACCACTGACTAGGATTCTTCAGAGCTCTCTGGACTCTACCCCGATTCCTCGGAATCTTCCCTATAGTTGCTCTGCTCAAGCCGCCGTGAGTATCGACCGCATTGTGCTCGTAAATTCCTCATCTGAGGTGGCACCTGGAACTCCTTTCGCCTGATCAAGAAGTCAAGCGCACGCAATCAATCTTTTTCTCGTTCGCGAGGTGGCACGTCCGCAACACTTCCCCTTTCTCTTTGTTCGCTATTCACCTCCGCTCCACACGCTGAGGATCGTGGCCAAAACATTGGCACGCCCAGTGGGACCAGAGAGTTCAAGCGTAACAATATAGGGAAATCTGAGGAGACACCATACAAGAAGCATCAGCCTTCTTGTCTCAAACACATATCACTACGGTACAAGCCCCATAACAGTGCGGCTTGCCGTTCGCTTACTCAAGAACAGGTTCTCGTTAAGTTTGGCAATCCAGACTTCAGCGAACCCGCCATGGCAGGCTCTCAATCAACCCAAGACATGGGATCTGCTCCTCCTATGGAGCAAATCCTCCAAATGTTTACGGAACTCAAACAAAGTGTCGCCAACCTAACTGAGCAGGTCTTCACCACTTAACAAATTGTTGCTAACTTAAACGAGCAGTCCAAGCAAGATAGAGCCCTTCTGCCCAACAGACGTTGCGCGCCACGCCTCATGCTGCTTCGCCAGAGACCGCGAGATCTCGGCTTGTTTCCTCTGTTCAGGCGTCATTTGTTCCCACGCCACCTTTGCAGCATTCTTCTCCGCATATCACTTGCGCATAGCCACCTCGTTAATCCAGCCCGCCTGGCAGCCAATTCGGCTCAAATCATCTTGCCCTTTGTTATAGGCACCCTTCAGCTGCTGCTTGTACACCTCACCTTCCCGGAACAACCTCTCCCCTACCCCGGTAGCCCGCCCTCACTTCGCCTTCCAGGACACCTCCAGCTCCGCAAGTGACTGCGTCAGCTTCTCCACCTCAGCTTTCAAAGATGCTACCTTGGTAGCCGCCACTTCCCCAGCCTCCACCTGCTCATCCTTCCTCCGTATGACTTCTTTCAGCTCCGCCACCTCTTTATCCGCAGCGACCGCCTGGGCCTGGAAGACAGCAGTGTTCTGCTCCGCCTGCGCTAGCTGCTCTGCAAGGCCACGCTTACATTCCTCTGCCTCCCTCAACTGCTGACACTTCGCCTCAGCATCACCCTGCCAGTGGGAAGTCGCCCGCTCGCTCGCGGTATACATCAACAATGTCGACTACAGTTACACAGCAACGCATAAACCCCAAACTCAAAACAGTAGAACACAAAAGCGTACATACACTTACCCGAGTCAATTTCTCCTTGGTGAGAGTCATGCCAACCGGCAGATCCACCTCCTCCAACACATGCATATCCCGGGCGAGGTGACGCATGTCATATGCTATCTGAGCTAAGTATGGCTGCGCTTCCCCCGTCCCTTCCAAAGCTTGGGCAACCTCAGTTAAGCTTGCAGATCCCCCGGACTTACTATCCCTCCGCGACCTCTTGGACTGACCCTCACGAGCCGGCTCAGCTCTCTCCTTCCTCTTCCAAGTCCGGGCCGTACCAATCTCTTCCTCAAGATCCGCAACCTCCTCTAAGACAGGTTCCTCCCCCTGCGCCTGATCGGGTTCACCCTCGAGATCACCCTCTGTCTGTGCCTCCTCCAACTCCACTTCCTGGACGCCTAAACCCATCACTTCCGCCACCAACGGAGGCACATAGGCATAGTCCTCATCCGCCAAGTTCAACCTTAAAAAATCACCACAGTCGCCCAACTCCACCTCCCTACCATCCCCTGTCTCCAGGTCAATATCGTACTGCTTGGCATGGTCGGCCTCGGCCAGCAGCCCATCCAGCAAGTCCTCGTCCAACCCCTTGTCGTACGGACCTTCCTTCTTTCGCGAATCAACGTCGCGTGGCATTGTCACTGCAACAAAGAAACAGTAGTCAGGCAACGATTCGCAAGCCTAAAACAGAGAACGCAACCACTAAAATACAGACCCGGAACCCGGGCATAGCCAAAATGGCTGTATATGCCAAGACGGCATATCCGATACGAGCTCCTACATTCGAATGCCCATATCACCCGGCGAATCTGGTGCTCCATCAGCTCAGTTAGCTTATACTCTTGCTGCACTGCACAAAGCTAGTTGTCAACAGCGACAGGGCAACACAAAACAAAAAAAAACACAAGGCACAGGTACACGGTACCTATTTTCTGGAAACTCCCAAGAACCCGGAAAGGATTCCCGTGTCACTCCTGCCATTGCCCCCCAACAAAAAAACACTTGCGTCTCCAGGTCTCACTTATTGAGGTGGGCAAGTCTTCCACCAAGACCTTAAACTTCCCCCGTGACTTCATCGTCACACAGCCCCGGCTGCCTTTCTTCGCGCACCACCCCATGTGCCAGCACGCGTTAAACTCCTCGCAATTAGGGAACTCCTGCTTCAGCAGGCTAAACAGCACGCCCGTTGCCAAAATCTGCTTCAGCATATTGGGGGTAACTTGCCCCGGAGCGACATGCAGACAAGTCAATGTGTACTGCACAAACAGGGGCAGCGGGAACATCAACCCGTATCTCAGTTGATACGCGTATACCAACATAAAGTTACCCGGGGGATCCCAAAACTTCACCCCCCTGCCAAGCGGCCGCAACAAGACCTCATCTGGTATACTCCAATTCTGCCGAAGCGCTTTAAGCTCCGACAAGGTCATACTCTCGCCAGGGGGTTCCCAAAACAAATCATCCTCCTCCTGAGATCTCCCCATGATAAACTCCTCTACCTCCTGCAAGAGAGGGTTAGACGAGGACACATGAGACCCGGCATCCATCACAGGAATGCCTTCCCCTAACTCAAGGGCAATTTCCGCCATAAGATTATCCAATCCCTCCTCCATCCGGTGCAAAGTGTCCGAATCCGAACCAGGCGAACTAGAGACCACCACAATCTCTTCGCTGGACACCCACACCGGATTTGTCATACCCCGCTACCTTAACCCTAACCAGCCCGACAACAAATCTCTTACCCTAGAATTCCTACCAACATCACAAACATGTGAACAATCCCACTCACCCCAAATAACCCAAAACAAAAACACCACCACATACAAATCCAAAGACAAAGAACGCGACAAATTCATACCTTGAAACAGCGGATTCGCGTAGTGGCAGTGAAGCTGGTTGCAAACAGCCGAGCGCTCGCACCCACTCGATCGAGAATGAAATTGGACGTTTCCCAGACTGAAATTGGCAGATTCGCCGAAACCCTAAAACGCAAATTACGGCTCACCCAATTTTCAGTTTCGAAAGCACGAACTCCCCCCTCCAGTTCTCCACAACCCTATATATAGACATTCCCCCAGACCTTACCAACCTATACGGTCAGGGCAAAGCCACGTCACCTTTGATTGTCCTAAAAAAAAAAGAGGCGCCACGTCATCTCGCTAGCTAGCGCGAACTGACTCGCCCACTAGCGCGAACTGTCTCGCCCAGTAGCGGTCCGCCACGCCATTAGCGCAGTTCATCTCGCCAGATAGCGTGAACTGACTCGTCCACTAACGCGAACTGTCTCACCCGGTAGCGGCCCGCCACGCCATTAGCGCGGTTCATCTCGCCAGATAGTGCGAACTGTCTCGCCCAGTAGCGGCCCGCCACACCATTAGCACGGTTCATCTCGCCAGATAGCGCGAACTGTCTCGCCCAGTAGCGGCCCGCCACGCCATTAGCGTCGTTCATCCCGCCAGCTAGCGCGAACTGACTCGCTAGCTAGCGCGAACTTACTCGCCCACTAGCGCGAATTGTCTCGCCTAGTAGCGGCTCGCCAGGCCATTAGCGCAGTTCATCTCGCCAGATAGCGCGAACTGACTCACCCACTAGCGCGAACTGTCTCGCCCGGTAGCGGCCAGCCACGCCATTATGGCGGTTCATCTCGCCAGATAGCTCAAACTGTCTCGCCCAGTAGCGGCCCGCCACACCATTAGCATGGTTCATCTCACCAGATAGCGCTAACTGTCTCGCCCAGTAGCGGCCCGCCACGCCATTAGCGCCGTTCATCTCGCCAGCTAGCAAGAATTATCTCGCTAGCTAGCGCGAACTGACTCGCCCACTAGCGCAAACTGTCTCGCCCAGTAGCGGCCTGCCACGCCATTAGCGCAATTCATCTCGCCAGATAGCGCGAGCTGACTCGCCCACTAGCGCGAACTGTCTCGCCTGGTAGCGGCCCGCCACGCCATTAGCGCAGTCCGTTCATCCCGCCAGCTAGCGCGAACTGTCTCGCTAGCTAGCTTGAACTGGCTCGCCCACTAGCGCGAACTGTCTTGCCCAATAGCGGCCCGCCACGCCATTAGCGCAGTTCATCTCGCCAGATAGCGCGAACTGACTCGCCCACTAGCACGAACTGTCTCGCCCAGTAGCTGCCCGCCACCCCATTAGCGCAGTTCATCTCTCCAAATAGCGTGAACTGACTCGCCCACTAACGCGAACTGTCGCACCCGGTAGCGGCCCGCCACGCCATTAGCGCGGTTCATCTCGCCAGATAGCGCGAACTGTCTCGCCCAGTAGCGGCCCGCCACGCCATTAGCGCCGTTCATCCCGCCAGCTAGCGCGAACTGACTCACTAGCTAGCGCGAACTGACTCGCCCACTAGCGCGAATTGTCTCGCCCAGTAGCGGCCCGTCACGCCATTAGCGCAGTTCATCTCGCCAGATAGCGCGAACTGACTCACCCACTAGCGCGAACTGTCTCGCCCGGTAGCGGCCCACCACGCCATTATCGCGGTTCATCTCGCCAGATAGCTCAAACTGTCTCGCCCAGTAGCGGCCCGCCACACCATTAGCATAGTTCATCTCGCCAGATAGCACGAACTGTCTCGTCCAATAGCGGCCCGCCACGCCATTAGTGCCGTTCATCCCGCCAGCTAGCACGAACTGTCTCGCTAGCTAGCGCGAACTGACTCACCCACTAGCGCGAACTGTCTCACCCACTAGCGGCCTGCCACGCCATTAGCGCAGTTCATCTCGCCAGATAGCGTGAACTGACTCGCCCACTAGCACGAACTGTCTCGCCTGGTAGTAGCTCGCCACGCCATTAGCGCAGTCCGTTCATCCCGCCAGCTAGCGCGAACTGTCTCGTTAGCTAGCGTGAACTGGCTCGCCCACTAGCGCGAACTGTCTTGCCCAATAGCGGCCCGCCACGCCATTAGCGCAGTTCATCTCGCCAGATAGCGCGAACTGACTCGCCCACTAGCACGAACTGTCTTGCCCAGTAGCGGCCCGCCACGCCATTAGCGCAGTTCATCTCGCCAGATAGCGCAAACTGACTAGCCCACTAGCGCGAACTGTCTCGCCCAGTAGCAGCCCGCCACGCCATTAGCGTGGTTCATCTCGCCAGATAGCGCGAACTGACTCGCCCACTAGCGCGAACTGTCTCGCCCAGTAGCAGCCCGCCACGCCATTAGCGCGATTCATCTCGCTAGATAGCGCGAATTGTCTCGCCCACTAGCGGCCCGCCACGCCATTAGCACGGTTCATCTCACCAAATAGAGCGAACTGTCTCGCCCAGTAGCGGCCCGCCAAGCCATTAGCGCCGTTCATCCCGCCAGCTAGGGCGAACTATCTCGCCCACTAGCGCGAACTGTCTCACCTAGTAGCGGCCCGCCACGCCATTAGCGCGGTTGATCTCGCCAACTAGCGTGAACTATTTACGCCACTAACGCGACCCGTTTGTTCACAAGTAGACACGACCTTAACTCGGTACTTAACCCCCGTCACCTCGCGACCCTCGCGTGGGGACTTGGGGACTCGGCACCATGCCTCCAGCACCCGGGTAGAACCTATTCTCGGCATCTATAGAATAACTCCCCACCCAAGAGATCTCTCGGACTGGGGACTTGGGGACTTGTTAGTACATAGCCAAAATACGTGGCTGAGCCGAGAATAAGGCGCAATTACCCAGTCACCGAAGATCATTCCAGGCGAGATAGCGCTGGTGAGCCCTTCAGGGATATCCAAAGAGTGAAGGGCTGGTAACAACCCGCTTGCCAAACCCACTCTAGCAGCAAAACACCCCCAAAAGGGGAGACACTGCAAAGATTAACAAATAGTCCCACATCAGAGACTGAGGCTACAGTGTCTAACCTTGGCCTATAAAACAGGCACAAACTCCTAAAAAATGTACAGACATCTCTCTTCTCACACTCCCGTACACCGTAAGTAGCCTAAAGCTAACTTAAGCATCGGAGAGTCGAAGACTGGGCCACCTCAGTCCCGACTTCCTGACGTCGTTACTTGTGTAGGTACCAGGTGCAGAACCAAGGATTCTACCTCATCCCGACCCGCGGTATCATCCTGACTCGCAACCCTTTCCCGGCTCGTGATATCGGGACGAGACAGGTAGAAACAACATCTCCAAAACACCATCAATTCATTGATTCATTATAGTTTCTTACTTATTCAATCACTATATTTCATGCATGCCGTAGAGTTATTATAGTTTGAAGGAACAAGAAAAATGTATTCAGAGAAACAAGGATACGTGAATATGTGTATAATATATTTTCTTTCCATTTTGCAAATTGAATTTAAGGTTTGATTTTTTCTGATTAATAAGGAGGATTTATCTATAGATGGCAATACATATACTAATATGGAATGTTTGCATATCCTCTTATAAATACGGACATGCCTATATAGGTACCATATACTAAATATAGTTTACTAATAACGATCTAATTAATAATCACAAAAAAGTAACGAATAATTATACCAAATATTTTTTATTTTTATCTAGATGATTTAGTTACCATTTTTATGTAGTTGATTTAGTTACCTTACATGAACTAAACTAAATGCATTTATTTATGGAGTCAAATATTATAATAATTCATTAGATTTAAGTCTACAATTACGATATTAATAAAAATATATCTTTGTGAATCAAATAGTTTTAGACTTTTTAATTCACCATTATTTTTTCTTTTTACTTTATATATATATATATATATTCTCCATCGAACTTTGAAAATGAAATATAAAAAAAGAAAATCTCTATCAAATTTATATTGGATATATATAAAGGTTTTTTGGACAAATATATATATATATATATATGTATAATTTTCTCCTTTGGAAAAATTATGTATGTTTTTTTTTTTGAAAACAAAATGAATTCATATTTTCGAATTGAGTATAACTATATATATATATATATATATATTTCACATTTTAAATTTAAGCACGAGTAATGAAAAAAATGGCTTTAAAAACATCTTTTCATAAAATAAAATAAAATAATCTAGAACCATTGGATTTGAAATGATAAGATTGTATTTTTACTTTAAAATGACATAGCATGATTTTTTTATTTGATGATGTGGATAAGTGATTTGATATGCGACCTAGAATTAAGGTCATAAATCCTAACATTACCCATTAATAATCATAGGATATGGAAAATTATGTTACTATATAGTAAGGTACTGATGCAATATCAGACCTCGTACGTATAATACATCATGGAGGAGAATATTTGGCACTAATTTTGGCCAGCTTATTTATTTATAAGTTCTTCTTGCCTAGCTAACCCGTGTTAGCTTCATTCTATATTATTGAGTCCATTTTGATTAATTCATCAATGTCCTCTAGATTCCAGGTGCTAATTAATATGCTGACGAAATGGGGATTTTTTATTTTTTATTTTTTAGAAGAAGAAATTCATAGTTGTTAAACTTAAATAATATTCCCGGTCGGCGATAATGAATTCCAGGGAAAATGTACATGTTACAAAGTCAAAACGCGAGGCCTATACATAAGCAAATTAAGCAAACTAATTTGCATATGTTCATTGATATATATATCATCCTAATTACGTAGCGCAATGGCTATCACGTACCCATGTTCTAGTATTCCTTGTCAACCTTATAGCTCTGTTATTCTCTGTCATAATCAATCCCTCTGGCGCTGTGTTCTTGAGCATCGATTGTGGCTTCAATGGTTCATCCACTTACAAAGACACAAATTCGATCTTATGGAGCGGGGACGATGCATACATTAACAATAAGCATGAATCCCAGGCTCTGCAGTACATGGACACCGAAGACGACTGGAGCACCAGCATTAGAATCTTCCCAACATTGAAGAAAAACTGTTACACCATCCCAGTTGACAAAGCTGGCCAAAGAATTCTGGTTATCAAGCAAGTTTCTATCATTGGGGGTTTTATGATAACAAGACTTCTCCTACCTTTGAGCTTCAGTTTGATGGCAACTACTGGGCCACCGTTAACAAACCGAATATTGTTTCTTATGAGGCAATCTATATTGCCAAGCAGAATACAAGTAGCATATGTCTTGCTCGAGTTGAAGATGATCAGATCCCATTCATTTCTGCACTGGAAATTCGAAGCTTACATTTCAACATGTACAGCCATGTCAATCCCAACTATGCTTTGCTTTTCGTAAATCGGATTTACGGTGGTGCAAATCAAACTCTCAGGTATGCTCTACACTTCTGTCACATCATTTTGCACATTTAAGTCATGACTAAGTACATTCATGGATCACATGTTACCATGCAGTTAGATATCCAAATGATGCCTATGATCGAATTTGGGAGCCGGAGTCTGGTTTCGGGTCAATTATTGTGAGCGTGAAACGTAACGGTGGGAGCATTGACACAAGTGGTGCACAAGATAATCCTCCGGCATCTGTGTTTCGAAATGCACTGACAAACTCAGGAACTTATTGGGGAATAGTGCCAACCACCAGAGGACTTCAAGACGACAAGAACGTACCGATTTACATCACAACTTACTTCTCTGAAGTCGACAAAACGGTGAAACGATCCGTCCAAGTTTTGATAGACGACAAGCATCACCAACACCTTTTGGCCGTAGCGTACATCACCAACACGACGGCATCTTCTAATACTAATTTCAGCGTACAGGCAGCTGATGATTCCTCCATTCCTCCCCTCATCAATTCCTATGAAGTTTATAGCATCGCCGGACCTTTAGCACAAGGAACCAAAACCAAAGATGGTACGTACGTACGTCCTTAATTCGTTTCAAACTGCATGCATAATGGCTTATGTTCTGGTTTAGGTGACTGATTGATCTTCGATCTGATATTTTTCTTTTGACAAATAGTGGAAGGACTGACAGCACTGCAGAGAGGATTTGATGTACTAGAGAAATGGAGTGGGGATCCTTGTCTACCATCATCATTTGCATGGGAATGGGTTCAATGTAATGCTGATCCCGCTCCTCGTGTTACATCACTGTAAGTAATTTCTTCTTCTGGATCGGATCACTGAAATCAGTTACCAATGTTCAAACTAACATAGAAACATAAAAACCTCCAGGAACCTTGGTAGCTTCGGCTTGTCCGGTACACTTCCAGATTTTAGTTCCATGGATCCGCTGCAGACAATGTGAGTTTTACCACGTAACTTAACAATACATGACTCTAGTCTAGTGTGTAGCGAAATTAACCATCCAAAGATTATTATTTTTTTTTCTGATTGGAAAAAATAAATAACTAAATAAAAATGTTTTGAATACACCTAATGTTCATTCAATCAAGTGATAAGGCTAAAGAAATCTCTGGGGGAACATTCTCCACCCAAAGACCACACTTATCAGATCTATGACCCACATTAGCAAGAGCATTAGCAACAAAGTTAGTTTCTCTGAATACATGTGAGAAGCGAATGGACTCAAAGAAGCAACTCAAACATTTAATATCATGGCAAAGTTTGAGGAGTCTCCAACGGGGGTGAGAAACACCATTAACTACATCGATAATTAGTTTGGAATCCCTTTCCACTTCAATCTTCGTCAAGTCTCTCTCCTTTGCACAAATAAGGTTGTTCCGGAATTAACCATCCAAAGATGATCGTTTCTTTCACTTTTATAAATTGCAGTGATTTGAACAATAACAGCTTGGATGGAGCTATTCCTGATTTCCTAGGCTCCATATCTAATCTCAAACTGCTGTGAGGACCTTCATTAACAAATAACAAATTAAACTGAACCAACAAGCACATTTTTGCATATGTAATTATGTAAACACTGAAAACTGTACTTTATGCTCAGGGATTTGTCCGACAACAGACTAAATGGATCTATACCCAGCTCTCTCTCAGATAATAAGAACTTGAAATTAGTGCTAGTATATCTGTTAAAGCTTGGCCTGGCTTCACTTCATTCATGTTTTAACCAAATTTTTTTGTCATAATTTTGTATTTTTTCCTTCATATTGTATCTTTAGTGTAAGCGGAAACTGTCTCTCGGGAATGTCTTGTTCGCCGGCTTCCTAACCAGAATCCAATTCATACACCCTCTTCAGCAGACAAGGAGTTCAGTGGCAAGCTACAGATAATTCTACTGCTAGGAGCCACGACTCATTTCTCTCTTCCTTTCATGTTCAGTTTTTAATAGACTGGAAGATTTGATAATAATTGCACTGCATGGATCTTGATGCTGCTTCATTCCTTTTTCTATGTAGATTAGCGTGAAGGATCTGCGTGTTTACAAAAGTTTTAGTACTTCAATTTCTGCTAATAAAAGATTCACTGTACACAGTATTTTCAATTTTCAAATGACTAAGATTCTGTTGGAACTCATGATACCCCCTGTAATATACCACGTACATCTCAATTCCAATACGATATGTCATACATGTGTTAAACAGCCTCCATACAAAACGGATTAACAGACGTCATTCCAAAGCCGTCCGATCTAAGTACTACCTGGCACCATTTGTTGCATTTGATGGTTACACCACTAGCTCATCTTGCAAAAGAATTTCATAAATGTCTGTTCTCAGATTCAGTTCCTTATCCCGCATAACTTCTTGGAGATCTGACAGTTCTTTTGCTGATAGGATGGAGTTCAATTTGAGGAAGCCATCAAGCCATAGCTTCTTTGACCTACAAAAGTTTATGAATAAAGAAATAAGCAACCAGCAGTTGTCAGCAGAGCAGGATAGGGCCCCTTTATGGCCTCATCAAGGGAGCAAAATCTTACCATGGGCAGGCATGGATAGCTCGAAAGAATATTCGCTTGGATGTGGAAGGATTGCATGCTATGTTCACTTCATATGCAATATAGCATCGCCACAGCACAACTGAGTTATGAAACTTATCATCTGCCAATGCCCTTTCAAACAATCCACGAATCCTATGCTGTGATCCCCCTTTGCTTATCTCAAATGACAAGGCAAAAAGCCAGACGACAACAGATGGTTTCCTGTGGATAATTGTAGCAAAATGAATTCAAGGTATCCACCAAAATTAATGCAATTGATCATACTACAAGTACAAGAAAATCCCAGTCATGGTGCATGCAGTACATAATTATGGAAAGTCATGAAATAAAATACTAAATCTTGAAGATGCAGGACACAATATTGCAATCCATTGAATATATGCTGCAAAAGTATTGGCCAGCCATGCACACGTACACATTTGAATCACTAGCGCACCTTCAGAGTGCAAAAGGTATTCTTCTATTGCTAGACATGAGGGACAAACTGATTTGTTTTCTCTAGCAAGATATCTCGGATATGTGATACAATTCCAATGCCCAATTCAACTTAAAGAAGCCAACTGGCACCACGTGTTGGGAACAAACAGACATTGGGGAACTTTCTGTTAGTTTTGGTCTCTAGGACTGAACTCAGAGATTAACAACACCAATTAAGTTGGGGAATATTGGGTGACTCCCTCTCTATATCTTAACAAAGAGGAAGAGAAGGATAAAGAACTTACTTTTGACAGTAGTCATCAAACACCCACCGCAGTTTATTGGAAGTTGTATAAAAATGGCCAACCTCAATTAGATCACTATAAAGTTCAGGGCTGAATGGATATATTCGAAGCCCCTGCAAAATGGACTCCCAGCATTTTGATAGACTTGATTGACCATGATGTCTCCACAGCATCTTCATGTAAAAGTTGAACATAAATTCAAGTTGATGGCTATGGCTTCTTCTATCTGCAGTTCACATGCAGTAAAGGTGAGCATAAACAGAGAAACGAACAAATAAATAATAAACAAAGATAAAAAAAAGGCTTCTACAATTGGTACAGGTACAAATATATTGATTTATACTAAACATTTTGGTGACTCTTAAGTATAATTGATGTAAAAAGAGATTAACATTCCAAACTTCACCCACTATTTAAGTAACTCAAAATATCATCATATATAGCAGTACAATCAAAACTATCTTCACAATGAAAAACACATGTATAGAAAGGAACTTAGGGTAGAGGAAACAGAACATGACAATTATAAGTAAAAACATGAATCATCATAGAGAACTGCACTGGAATAACAAATGGTACAAATAAAGAGGATAGAAGGAGATGCACAAGAAAAAATACCTGGAAGCACCATTGCAAAAGCCTGATCCAGAACTTCAATTCCTGAAGCCCATCCAGAAGTTAACTCTTCTAATAAAGCTGCACAACTTATGAGAGCAGCGGATTGATCATCTATAGCACCACGTACCCATGACATTTGAACTGTTCTTATTCTTTCTTTGAAGCCTTGGCGTGCTCTCAGCAATTGCAAATTTGATGGCTGACATTTAAACGGACTATATGATACACCACTCCCTAAGCAAGATAGAATATGCATTGCATGAAACGATGATTCAGATCGATTTCCATGATTGTTGGCTAGCTCCACCTCAGCATACCAGAAATACAGAAGAGGAGCATTGGACCTCAATTCCTGCTCAGTTGTGTAAGATTTATTAAATACAGTAAAACTGACAAACAAAATCCATACAACCCTTCAGCTAATAAAATGTAATTGTTGCAGGAATCAGCATATATGTGTGGTGCGTGAAATAAGTATACTTCTCCACACTCATAATCTCTCAACTTTGAGCCTCTCATCTAAGGCAAGACTAACATCCTAGAGTACTGAAAAAATTTGTTACATAACCTTTGAACAAATTACGAGTACAAATCGGTTGATTTTAAGCATGAATAAATATCAATAACATGCCGTTAGTTTTAATATTAATGAAAACCTTACCAAAGGAAGCCCTTCAATAGATGACAATGCCATGTCAAATACTCTTCTTGCATGATCAATATTCCCATAAAAAGCCTCTCTTCTTGCATAAACACCACATAGCAATATATCCTATGAACATAAAAGGCAAAAATAGACAAGATCAGAGATACTACCATACAAATCCATTGTTTTATAAGAAAAGGGATACAAGAACTCCATATTATCACGGATAAGTTGCATCTTTAAAACGATCAAGAAGTGAAATCATTTTTTAGCAACTTCAATCATAAAATGCCAAAATAGACTAAATGAGCCCAAAATAGTCATAGCTTTACAGTTTGCTACTATTAGTATGACCGTCCGAAAAGTCTAAATAAAGGAACACGAACCTGACATGGAAGATACTGTGAACTCAAAAAAATAAAGATAACTACCTGACGATCACTCTTTAAAAGAAACTTTGCCAGAGCACGGCAGGGGGTAGCTGAACTGTGGGATGGATTGAGATTCACAACAGATAGCTCTTCTGCAACCAAAGCAGCTTCCTCTAGGAGATAATTACGTGGAAAAGCAGATAAACAGAGCAAGGTCGCATTACGAAGAAACTTCATCAGGTCTACCTTTTCATGGATGTCATTGGTGGTCCCCAAGAGAGATTCCAAGCTGAAACTATTTGAACTATCTTGTGTTTTTCTTAAGACCTCATGCACCCTTCTCAGGCTTTGTAGTACTGACTGTGGAAATGCCTCTAGGCCAAGGAGTTTCTCAGACCAAGCTGAACTGTTTGTAGATATCCTGTTCAGAGAAGAGGCAAAAGTACATCAGTATTCATGAGTAAAGGGAAAGAAATAAGAAATAAGTAAGAGTAGAAAAAACAAAATAAATAAAGAATAAAAGAAAGGAACTCCTGGAAGTCTAAAAATTATGCAAGTAATCTCAATATTTTCAGTGTGGAAATCAGATTCTGTTGTTTTGCCACTAAAATATAAATTTTAGTCAAATGGGGTAACATTATATAGAAATCATGTTCGTAGAAACCTCACCACCGAGATGTCTTCCCACCAAAGAAATCAACGAACTGTAACACTAGAGATAAACGGGCCTCAGATGAGCTCAAAGAAAAGAGGTACTCAGTAACATCTTCATACATTATGACTCTTGAAAGGTGTTCCTCTGCTTCTCTATCAGGTGTCCCATCATTATTAGAGGCTTTAGCTGTTGTATGGTCAAAGACAACAGAAAAATTAGTGAGCATATATATCAGGATCCTTTGTACATAATACCTTCAACACATTCACTTCTCAGGGAGAGATAACAAAATAAAAAGTTTCAAAGCAAAAAATCAAGGAAAACAACACAACAAAAGTAAAAAACACAGCACGAATCTTAGCAAGACCACATGCATCCACAGATATAAACACAGAAACAGAGCGAACCTTCAGATTTTGCACGAATAGGCATCCATTGATCACAATCTCTTGATTTTTCTTCTTCTGACCATCTAATCCAGGTTGAAGTGTCTTTAACCTCACCACTAGCCCCAACATCAACATTAATACCAAGCATCTTTAGCAAAGCTTCAGTATCTTCTTCTTGTTTGATATCTTCATTCTCAGTTTCTTCTTGAAAATCCTCAACTGCAGCATTACTTTCAACTTCCATTTCCGTACTGGTACTATTTTCCTTATTTTTTGATAGTGGTTCAGACCAACCTGTCCAACCACCTTCATTATCATGTGCCGCCTCCTCTCTGATAACCCTTTGCCTATTTTCTTCCTCTTTCTCCAACCATGTGGACCAACCAAGAGCGCCCTCTTCTCCAACTCTACCACCATCACTGTTCCAGAAGTGCTCAAATAATATCTGCTTACTCTGCTCAGTGAGGAGCAAAGAAGGACAAAACAAACTGAATTCAATTTCAGCCTGGAACAGAGCAGTGGCCAACTCTTGGTAGCCAACCTGCCATTCAAACCTACAGTAACTGAGAAAAATATCAACCAGACCAAGTTCTAGCTGAACAATAGCAAGATCTGAATGAGATTTATCTCCTTGGCAACCCTGCATCAAACAGGCACGATATTAAAACCAAAATAAGTGATCCTAACATTGAGAGATTGCAAAATCTTTTGTCTCTTGCTACAATAGAAGGCAAATGTAGGTAAATACTTATGAACCCAATACCGGAGAAAAAATGAAGTATTGGGGGGGGTGGTCGTTTTAAGTTTTGAACAAGAACACTCTAATGATGCTACCTGTCAAGAACTGGTGTGATGTTGCGTGTTATATTTACCAGAGCACCTTTTCAAATACTAGTTTTGGATTTTATATCCAGAACTCCAATGAGAACATCATGCTCAACCAAAGATGGAAATAGCTATGTTCATTTAAAATTCTCGAAAAGCAAAACTGGTTTGCAGTTTTCATTCTAGTTCCTTTATGACATGATATGTGAGTGGCATTTCTCTTTTCCAGTTGAACACCAAACACTGAGTGAGGGTTCAATTCATTTCATCATATGGATTCACCTCAGAACAAAGTGAACCATATTCTTTTATCATGAAATCCTCTATAAAAATTATGCAGAATGTATAAATCTAAGCAACTGTCATGTTAAATGTCCAAACTTTTTAATATATGTCCAGACTTCTTAATATGGTAAACCAGACCAACACATGCAAGGTCTAGCATATACATGTGCCTTCAACATTAGATCAAAACAATATTAATATACTATATTTCCTGTAAAACCAACAGATAATATATAAAAACTGGATTTTGAGGCTTTGACACACTAAAAAGTGTATATATATCTCCTATAGAACAAAAATATCCGAAAATTGAGTAAATCTGAGAACCTGCCTATAGTGCATTCTGCATGCAGCGGATATAGCCTGGATTGCATGTGCGTACATTTTTCTCATGTCTGAAACCTTGAATCTGGAGAACTCCCCTTGGATAACACGCAGAAACTCTCTCCACAAGTTGTAACTTCCTGAATGTTGTATAAGTATCTTTTCCCATCTACTAATTAATACATCAGAACTGTCTCTTCTTTTATAAGCCTTTAGAAGACAAAGCAACAGTTCTTCATTATCTGGGTTTAGATCTGTAGCTTTCTCCAATATGCTAATCTTTTTCTCCAGAGTCTGCAAGCGAGCACCTTTCTGGGGCTGCATATCAGCAACCTTGTCTTGGAACTCAGCGAAAGCCAACCAAACCTTCTCATCATGAGGACGCTCCCTCGTCAATTTGTTAAACTCCCGAGTCTTGCGTAGCAATTCATCTTCCCATGATTCTTCGACCACTACTGCAGTTCTCGAGGGTGACTCATCAGCCGCAACACCTTGACCTTCATCGGATGTTTCAGCATCCGTCAAAGGAATAAAATCACCCACAACTGTATCCGCAAGGTCTCTGGGGGCAAGTAAACGAAGACGCTTCAAGTTCTTATGGCGTTCCAATGCCATGTACTTTGAAGACCAATAGCGACCCCCGGATTTTAATTTACCATCCAATGCATCAACATCAGCATCTCTATCCAATGCTGAACCTGCCCGATTCCCCTGATACAAAGCTTGAAAATCCCCGGAGCTATCCGAAACAGCAGCATAAGGTTTGTACCGAGCAATGTCCATCCTGTATTGCAATAACTCACATATTCAATTCAAAAGCTTCATACTCATCACATCAAAAACTAAACTAGCATCAAAACTAAAGGTTTAAACATTTAAACATAGCATAGAACTAATAATTAGGGCACAATTAGCATTCAAACCTAATAATTAAGGCTAATCAAATCAAAGTGGAAGAGTGATGATACCTATAGAGACATCCAAAGGCCAGATTATCACGGTCGCCATTAGAATCGAAGTAATAATTTTCCGACGGTCTAGTCTCAGATTCGGCCCAAGCCCGAACACTGGACTTTCTCGACCCGAAACCACCGAACTCCCCGCCGCTTCTCTCCGCCGACCTCTCTCTCCTCCGCCTCTTCTTCCTCCTCTTCCCCTTCTCCTTCTCCCTCCTCTTCTTGCTCGTCCTGTCTCCATCATCGCTCGCTTCGGATCCAGAAGACGAAGATTCCAGAAGTTCGTACGGCTTCGTCTGGGGAAGTACTTCCTCTTGCTCCTCCGGCGGCGGCGACAGAAGCGGCGGCTCAGGTTTGAAGTGCGAGGCGACGACGTCGTTTATGACGGAGAGGTTGGTGGTGAAGCTGGTGTTGGAGAGCCATTGAGGGACGTTTGAGACTTGCTGGGAGGCGGGTGTGACCGGGAACAGAGACGGCGGTGCTTCTACTTCCGGCGACTGGTCCTCCATGTTTTCTAATGGGAAATCCGAGAGGACCTTGATGTGAGTAGCTACTGTGATTTCTACTAGTAATTGGGGCCGGGTCAATGAATTCAAACCCCGATTCGTATGAGATGGACGCCCAAGGCCCAAACGACAAGAAACAGAAAACTTGAACAACAAGGTAATCAGACTCACATTTTTCTAAACCCTAGCTCAATCTCTTCTTTTAAACTTGATCTTCCCGAAAACTGGGCCCGAACGTGTCACCCCAATTTTCAATATTTTTTTAAAAATTTAGGCATGATAAATTTTTAAATATTAAATCTCAAAACCGGTTTCAAACAAACTTCATAGAAAATTAAATTTAATGCGGAAATGTAAATATCACAAAACTCAACATTGAGTTAAATATTACATTTCCTTATTTACATAAACTTGAAAATCAAAAAAATGAAAAACAGTCACATGAATTTAATACAGTCTACTCCAAATATAAAAATATACAGAGTACGGCAAACCCAACAAAAACTCCTCCACTAAGCCTCCGTCTCAACCCTGTTGATCTTCACATGCATGTCTAACCCCTACTCCAAGAAATGGTGTACCGGGTTGTAAACAATAAACTCAGTAAGCTAAAAAAACTCGTATGAGTAATCTCAAAAATAACTCAACACTTTTAATATTCAAATTATCACAAGAGCAATATTAGATCAATAAATAAAATCCACACTTCCCAACACATTTACCAAAGACATGTACCCATGAGTCCCAGATATTAATAAATACCTCTCATGACCTATAACAATAATTTGTATACCCATAGGTCTCAGATACCATAAAGTATCTCTCATGACCTACACTGACAGACGGACTAGACCTTTATTCCTAACCGTAACCAATCACTCAACAAAATGTTTGGAACCCGATTTGACTGTCCAATAAAAATCACAAAATAATCATTGTATCATAACCGTAACCAATCACCCGATTAAAGGCTTGGAACCCGGTTTGACTATTTAACAACAATTCACAATATAACAACATCATTATTAACAACACAAGATCCCATCATAAAATCATATAATTCCACATCGATATTTTTATATGAACAATATAGATATTCTACAAGAATAATCTATTAATAATCAATAAAATTATGATTACAAGATTCTCAAAATAAACATATAAGGAAAACTTATTTTATCTTACCTATGAGCCGTTGACAATCAATCTCATATATTTTAAAACAAATAATAATATTTTATTAAGTTCAACCTCAACATTAAATGACCATAATAAAATTTGGTCTAAAAGTGAACCATGGTGAGATTTACTTACCTAAAAATCCCAGCGTTCTTCCGCAATATAAGAGCCAAGGAAAGCCACAACCTCACAAATCACCTAAAATCACACAATTAATAACCTTAGTAACCGAAGTACTATAGGATATCACAATACCCTTAAACTAACCCTTAGCTCAAGGGAGGACAACTTTCCAAATTAAGTCGTTGAACTCAACGTCTCAATAAAGCTACCTCAAATCCTCAAAACCTAAACTCAAACCTCAACCAAAACAAAAATCAAACCTAAGGTCCTAACATGAAATCCTTGCTCAAAACCTAGCAATTATAACTCTCAACAAGCTCACAACAGTAAGAGCTAGCTAACACAGCTAACTAAGGCCGCAAAACAGCCGGACATGCCGCCACAGGCGGCGGCGAGTGAGCCCCACGCGCCACCCAAAACTTCCGAGTTTGGAAAAAAACTCATAACATGAAACTTGACGATCACAACATAAGGGATACTTTATGTACCTGAGGTTAAGCTTGGTTCGGCCTTGAACTGCCCCCAAACAACTCCCACAAGCTTGAGTCTCAAACTGAAAATCAAGGTTTCCAAAACTCAAAAATCCAGTTGTATGACTAGAAAAATCATACTTAGAAGGAAGAGAGCTTCACAACTTACCTCTCATTGCCTACTGTCATCACCGAAAATGGTGACTTCCGACCAACACTGATCCGCTTGCCTCCTGATGCTACAGTTCAAGACGAGGTCACCCACTTGTCTAGGAAGCTTCGCACGGAGGAGACAAGCCTACACTACTAGAAAAAAGTTCTTAGGTGATGAAATTTTTTCGTCACCTCAGAGCTTCTGTCGTCATGTAAACACTTATTAGCTGACGAAAATTTCGTCACCTAAGGGTTGTCATGTAAGGCCGATGGTTAGAGCACTTAGGTGATGAAAATATTAATTTCGTCATCTTAGTCATTACTAAGATGATGAACAACTTTTCGTCACTAAGTTACTTAGCTGACGAAAACTTTTTCGTCACCAGGTTACTTAGCTGACGAAAAATATTTCGTCACCACGTTACTTAGCTGACGAAAATTCGTTCGGCACCATGTTACTTAGCTGAAGAAAATGGTTTCGTCACCCAGTTACTTAGCTGACAAAATTTATTCAGTTTGCTTACAATTCTTTCACACTACTGGAAAAGTTCACCCAGTTACTTAGCTAACAATAGTTTCGTCTTCAATTTCTTACAACCCAAATCCAATCAACCCCAAACAACCCCAATATCTTACAACCAATATCAAGCAACCCAATTTCAACCGAGATCGCGCCGTAGTCATCTGCAGAAACACAAATTAACAAGGTCAAAACGGAAGGTGAGCGGGCGATCGACTTGTTGGGACAGACTCCGATCGTGACGAGGTGGAGGAGCTTTAGCAGATGAGTTTGATGCCTTGGTTGGACTGGAGGCTGATGAAGGCAAGGAAGAGGCTGATGCCAACGGAAGAGCTGATTTAGACGGGTTTAGGGATGAACTTGGCGAGATGGGCGCGGAGTTCGATGGTGACATAGGCTCGAAGTCCGATGGCGAGATGGGCGGGGAGTCTGCTGGGGAGATGACGCAGAAAGTTCATTGGTGAGATGACGCGCGCGCGGAGTCCGATGGAGGAGGAAAATTAGTCATTACCTGAAAACGGCTGCCAATGAGAGGCAGGAGGCGATGGTGGTGAAGAAGGAGAGGCAGAGGGAAAATGGCTGCCAACGATGAGGGAGGAGGCCACAGTGGTGAAGAAGAAGGAGAGGCAGAGGGAAAACGGCTGCCAGCGATAAGGAAGGAGGCGACAGTGGCGAAGAAGAAGGAGAGGCAGAGGGAAAGCTAGAGTCTAGGGGTCTCTCGGTGCGTGGAAACTGGGGCAGAGGAGAGGAGGGAGAGAGAAGAGAGTCTGAGGGAGAGAGAAGAGAGAGTTCAATGAAAAGTGAGGCAGAGGATATATAAGAAAACTTTTAAAAATTTGGTTCAAATTTTTCTGAAATTTTTGGCGAAAAAGGTGCCGCTAAAAATTTCGATCTTAGGCGATGAAAAGTTATACTTTCGTCGCGTAAGTGATTAAAAATTTGGCTAAAAAATTGGTGGAATTTTTTACCCGCCAAATATTAAGTAGTTAGGTGACAAAGACATGAATTTTCATCATCTCAGTAAACCAAAAATATTTATTTTTAAGAAAAGGTTTTGATAGAATGTGATTTTGTTGAACAGGGAGGAAGCAATATTTTCAAAAATCTTGTGATAGGATGTCATCGGTATGGTGAAATATGACTATGGTTGAAAAATCACATATTTCCGGTAATGTTTGGTCCTCGATACAAGCGGTCAACCCTAAATACGCTTATGTTTCCCTATGTGGAGCCCTATTGTCGAGAGGTGAACGTACCCAAATTTTTACATGAGTGGTTACATCTCATCAATGTGAGAGTTTTGTTTGTGAAAGAATCAATCAAACTAGGTCATATAGGGGTAGGAAAGAGAGTTTTCGTATAATAAGTGACGTTAATTTAATGTTGACCGTGTGGATCAAGACCTAAACGTTTTTAAAAACTGGTAGATTTTTTTTTCATAACCGTATTTAAGTACATTGATCATATCTGACGGTTGAATTTTTATTTTATAAAATTTAGCCATCGGAACCACAATATGTACTAATGTGGTATAACTTGTTTAGTAGGTTATATGTAATTGTAGATATTTGTGAACCAACTATAGGGAGGAAGCAATATTTTCAAAAATCTTGTGAAATAGGATGTCATCGGTATGGTGAAATACGACTATGGTTGGCAAATCACATATTTCCGGTAATGTTTGGTCCTCGATACAAGCGGTCAACCCTAAATACGCTTATGTTTCCCTATGTGGAGCCCTATTGTCGAGAGGTGAACGTCCCCAAATTTTTACATGGGTGGTTACATCTCATCAATGTGAGAGTTTGTTTGTGAAATAATCAATCAAACTAGGTCTTAGAGGGGTAGGTAAAAGTGTTTTCGTGTAATAAGTGGCGTTAATTTAATGTTGACCACGTGGATCGAGAACTTAACGTTTTCGAAAACTGATGGATTTTTTTTCATAGTCATATTTACATATACTGATCATATAGTACGGTGAGTTTTCTAAAATTTTACTTATACCCCGTAGTTGGTTCAAAAGGACACACAACTTTATGTTTCGTCACCTAAGTAAAGGTGTTAGATGACGAATTTATTTTCGTCACAAAAGTAAGTTGTTAGGTGATGAAATGCATTTTCATCACCTAAATGCTCAAAACTTTGGTGACGAAAATATATTTCATCATCTAACCTATCACTTACATGACGAAATGTATTTTCGTCACTTAAGTACTCAAAACTTTGGTAACGAAATATATTTTTGTCACCTGACTTATCACTTACATGACGAAATGTATTTTCGTCACCTAAGTGCTCAAAACTTTGGTGACGAAAATATATTTCGTCACCTACTCTATCACTTACATGACAAAATGTATTTTCGTCACCTAAGTTAGCTCTAAGGTGACTAAAATAGTGATTTCGTCACCTTACCTTACTTAGACAACGAAAATTGTCACTAAGGTGGTTTCGTTACTAAAGTGTTCTCTTAGGTGACGAATTAAAAATATTTTTTCACCCTAGAACCTTTTTTTAGTAGTGCTAACTAGGCTAGTTGCATCGTCAGGGGTCAATGGAATAGGGTTCCGGTTAGAGATCACTGCGGCAGTGGCTTTTGGGCCTTGTATGCCGGTCACCAGCGTCAAGGACCGGCACGATTGGGTTGGTGGTGACGAGACCAATCTAACGGAACCGGTGGCAGCCAAAAAGATGGCTGGACGTCCGACTTCTTCTCCGGCGAAAATGGCTGCTCGTGTGTCTCGGGTAGGAGGAGAGAGAAAAAGAGTTGAGTTTTCTGAAATTAGGGTTTCCACCCCAAAACTTCTCTATTTAAACACTTCCCAAAACCGGAAACTAACTTCCTATGACTGTAACTTTCTCATACGATATCCAATTTACGTGTGTCGTGTGTCTACGAACTCATATCGCCAAACTCTACAACTTTTATGAAAGAAGTTTTCACAAATAACTCATAGAAAATAAAGTCAACTTTTTGGTCTCTTAAAAGTCAAAACATCTTAAAATTTACTCCTGAAACTTTAACTTTGCATAAATGAAAGAATTTCCACAAATAATCATTCATTAAATTCAGAAATAATATAAGGAAAATAATATGAAAATCTAAGATATTACAGAAGGAACTGTAACCAATGTCAAGGATCCAGAAGATGGTTGAAGTGAAGGAATCCCAATATTAAATTCCAACCAATTATTGGTGTAGTTTACTTGACGACACAAGAGGCTTCTTGTTTTTCCGAATTTTTGGTGTAGTTTTCATCCTCAACCTTGGGAATGCAAAATGATGAACACATAGAGTGCCAGTGTGTGGAAGGAATATGACAGTGAGCTTAAACTTGGAGAGCAAGTCCTAGCTAGGGTCTCTCTTTTTAACTGTGGGGATGCTCTTCTTGGACAATGGACACTGAGTTAATGGATTTCAATAATTTCATTATGTTATGCTTCATATCCGTTTCCACCGTTGGACCGTTATGTTATTTGCGAGAGCTATGGAGAATGGGAAAACACAGAATTGTGGTTTGTGCCATCAGAGCACTGTGAGGCTGTGTTACAAACTTACAATGCAGAAATTGAAACATCTGATAAATAGTACCAGAGTTGTCAAGGTCCAACAAGTGTTAAGGTGTACAAGAAATCGGCCATAGTCTCATAGAGATTTTCAGATTCAAAACCAAGCTTTTTTCAAAAAAGGCTTGAGGAATATAAATTACTGGGATTTATGAATAAAAATCCTATTCACCTATCTAGCACAACAAAGTTCTATAGCAAAGCACAAATCCCATTTGCTCAAATAAAAGCTATAACTAGAACACCAACTCAAACCAGGTAGAATCTCTTATCGATCACTGTCCATATGGCTCTCATGAGTCTCATCTGATCTATAGGCATTAGGTCTTTAGTTCTGATATTTCAAATGCACAAGAAAAAGCATTTCCAGAAATTAATGTACTGCTGCAGCTTATGTCATTTCTTACAGCTAGCTAGCTATGAAGATTTTCTAAAATCTTTGACTCACATATCACAAGTCCATGCAGAACCAACTTCCCAAAACCGGTTTGACTGAAATTTTTTATGAAAATTTTCAAAATTCCCTGGCCTCTGATCTGCAGTACTGCAGTTATATATTCACATGGACTGTGGACTGTGGTATTATGCAACTGTTAACCCTAAACCCTAAACACTAGCACTCCTTAACTTCTGACTTTCTGTTCCACACTCTTTTTCGCTAACTTTTTAATTATCTAGTTATGCATCTCTTCATGGCCGTGAGGCAAGAGCTGCTAGGCTTGTGTCTAGGGCCTCTAGTAATTGAGGGGCCTCCAAAACTTTATTCTTTTCATATCATTTTTGTTAAAACTAATTATAAGATTCATTTTCAATTGTTTCTTGCTAATTTCTTCAATTATTTATGAAAATACTTCAAGTATCGAATTCCATAAGTTCAAATTACAATTTAGATATATATTTCTTTCCATTTTGTTGAATTCAATTTGATATTTGACTTTCCTAATTAACTTGTTAGCATAAAAATGATTAACTTCCTTCCATTATAAATGCTTTGGTTTTTAATTTTAATTGATTGGTTAAGAAATTTTTTTATAAAAATTTATTTTTTATTTTTACGTCTAGGGCCTCCACTAATACCGGCCCTGCAACTCTTGCGAAACATACTCCTATAAAAAGTCATGAACTGTTGAGACCAACTCCCTTTATCAGTGTATTAAGAGCTTCATCTCCTTCGATTACTCTCTACACCCATGGTTAGCATAATAGGTAGAGGCTTTCCCATAAAGAGTTGCTCAACTTGGTTAACTTTATCATTCCATTGTTCCTTGCAATTGCCACCAGGTTGGCAGCAGCACGATTCATGTCAGCAATGTCAACAGTCATTCATTTTCTTTTTTTCCGGCAAGAACAGCAACATCACCGGTGATTATCCTCAAAAGAGGAAAATCACACTATTTAGTATTTAGTATAGCCTTAGGAACAAGCACCAGTAGAATATTTCATTGTAATACTGTTGATATCGGTACTAATTCGTTATAACTACTTAATATCCTATTGACTAACATTACCTTATCTTTCATTTAGCTATGTTCCTAATTACTACACATTATTGTTTTAATCATTCAGATCTTTAACGTCTCAAACAAAGCAGAGATTACATCTAGTGGGAAGAGGAAGAAGAAGAAACGAACGGGGTATAAGCACTCTGTTAACCCGAGACTTTTTAATTCATCAAGTAGCCATTTACATGTTCAATTTCCCTTTGTTTTTATGTTTCATATCTTAGACATGGTCCTTACATTTTGTAAATGTTTCAGATCGGTGAAGTCGTGAACAACAAGAGATCCAATTGAAGATTAAGCTAGAATAACAAGTTATGGCGAGCTGCATTTGCTCCAAATTTTGTTGATAAAAGTCAGTCTGGTGCTAAGATGAAGCTGCACCGTGTATTATGGATCAGTAATTTGGAGTAGTAAGAAAACATTTCACTAAACCCTTATTATGACCAATTCTTGCTGATGAAACCCGTGGTTGCACGAAGAAAGCACCTCGTTCTATGCTCTGCCAGGTGCTGGGCCTTTCCCCTGCAATGTTCTATGATATGCGTATGACTTTTTACTTCCATTTCATTAGCTCATGGCATTTTGTTCTCAGGCTCTAGCAGGTAGCAACTTAATTGTAATAGCGAGGCACAATAAACTGAATCCAAAAAGAAAAATACTAAACAAGCAAATTTAAGTAATTCAGTACCTGAGTTCGCAACCTTTGCAAGAATGAAGGAAAGTAAACCCTGAATAACCCACGAGTCGGTTTGTACTGACGTTGGCTTCAACTATTTCATGGTCTGTTATCATACGATAACCATCTTTGGAAAATCACTGTGTAACTGGAGCAATTGATCCAGGCTTGTGAAGACAACATATTGATAAGTAGCGATTACGAGAATACCAAGTCGCGATTACGAGAATAAGCTGGACCTCGTAACGAGAGAGCGTTTGAAGTCGAATGTGGAATTGAAGTGCTGAACGGGATGCAATATATAGTCCTCTCTATCTTCAAGTTGGAAAGAAAGCCATTTGGAAATTTTAGATCAAAACTTGTACAATGCAGGCGTGGCCATGACTGCGGAGAAAAACCGACAAGATCGGATAAGCAACTATTTCACAAGATATTGCTAAATTACCTAAAAGAATATCGCACAATCATATACAACAAGACTTCAAGATTCTCCTTCCACTACTAGGTCAAACAAAGAACCTAAGAATACAATGCGTGCAAAAATTACATTCTTGATTACATTTCATTGCAACACACCTTGGTAAAAAAGTGGAAGGAGTCAAGGAACCAACACAAACCAAACAGAAGATTCAATGCATCCCGCAGCAATCTGAGGGGCCAAATATATCTTCCAAGATAACTTCAATTACGTTACTGGTTTTGATTCGATCAGGAAATAATTAGTAGCCCCTTCCCTTTTAGATGCCCGAAACCCAAAATGCAAGGGCAACTCCAGTATATTGTCTTTACCAAGAGAATTTTCAGACAGTTCAAAGTCCTCAAGATGATATGGGTTCATAAGGATATGACAGCCATGGGTGCTTCAGAGCTTCAGCCGCAGAAGGTCGCTTCTTTGGGTTTATCTCAAGCAAATGAGCAACAAAATCAATGAATCCTTGGTCGCCCATTGGCAGTCGATGCCTTAAAGATGTCTTTTTCGGTATCAGGTATTCCAGTCTGTTAGTTTCCTGCAGAATTAGAATAGAACTGCTTATCAGACAAGATGAATTAAGTACAGAAGAAGATAATGCACACACGAAAAATAACACCTCAGCAACACCCTGGATACAGATAATTGAGGGAAGCAGATTGCATCATTGCAACAATGGAGATTATAATCATCTAGTTTCTAATGTAATGAAACTTGGCTTCTTAAAGGATATAATAGAAAATAACCATATTACTATGCTAATTTTAAAACATTCTTCCATGCTCTCAGTATTCCAGATCTTTCAAGTCCAAAAAGAAACTATAGGTTCCCTTCTGCCTAAAAATGTGTCATTATTTCATATTATTTTCCAACTTCAAAGCCTATATAAAAGATTGCCATAGGGAAAGTAAGTTGGGGGTTACATATCAGCGTTTTTTGGTGGTCTTGTACATAAATTTTAATCACAGATCTATAAAAGAAAAACATCCAAAGTGAACTGTGAAGGAAATGATAAAACTTTGGTATCATATGAAACATTGTGAATATCAAGAGTCAAGACACATTAACTAGGAAGTAGCCATTTAGCAAAAAGACCCTCTTGATTTCACAACAAGGCAATCCATTTCAGTTTTTAGTCTGCTATTCAGATCTTTGCTACACAGGTGCACATGAATAAAACTACTGAATGCTTGTATCTTCACTTGGCAAAAACATGAAAATTTAATTAATTAAACCTCATATGGACTTACCTGATTTCGCTCATAAAGCATGTGATTTTTTGTGAAGTATTTGTACGTATCCCGTCCTTTGGCAAGCATACTTTGATCAATAGGGCAAATGATTCCCATCACCCGAGCAAGCAAAGTTGCAGGTGAATCATTCTGGAAGAGTACCTACAGAAAGCAAGTTTAAAGAATATTTAGCAACGGTATCATGAATTTTTATAACTTGCTTTCCGGGAGAGAGGCCAAATTCCATGGCACTAAAGCATCCATCAATTGCACTAAATGCATATTTATAAACTAGTATATATTAAAACTTGAATACTACCGCAACAGAAAGGATGACTATTGAGATATGTGTTATCAGTTCACGGTACCAATTTTAAATTTTCTGCGTTAACTTTGCACGTACCAGAATGTTCAAAAGATGACAGGGACTATCAAGCAGACTATTCTGCAACACTATAAGATACTCTTTGTAAACATATATTTAAACAAAATCTCATCAATTAATGTGAAGTTCTACTTAATTTTTATCTCCTAGTCCAAAAAAACTGGATGTGTGGTTGAACCACCAAAACTTAACAGAAACAATAGTTGACAGCCAGTCCACAATGGTCACAACTCAAGACACTAACCACAGATGTCAGGAATACAGAAGCTGAGATTACTTCAAGTAATAGTCAGGGTGGAGCATAATTTTAACAGATCCCTAGTACCAGATGTAACAACTTTCTTTGCTTATAATAAAGTTTTGCTAGTTATCTTTCCGTGGCTATTTAAGAAAGAGATAAAGAAGATAAATATTCAGTATTAAAATCAGCTCCAGCATATGCAACAATGCATAAGCACCCATTTATTTAACAGAAAAAAAACTAAAGGAAGTAGTTATGGATACACAGCACTTACATTGCCGGTACAAAGTTCGGCTAAGATACACCCAAGTGACCATATATCTATCTTCTTGTCATATGGATGTCCCAAGATAACCTCAGGAGCGCGATAGGATCTGGACTGAACATAGGAGCAGAGGTGATCCGTCTCAAAGCAACTACTCCCAAGATCAATGACTTTTACCTCACATCTACTGTAGCTTTTCACTAGTATATTCTCAGGTTTCAAGTCACAATGTATCAAGCCAAGGCCATGCAAGAACTGCAGCGCCTCAAGACACTGAATGGTAATCGACTGCATAAAAATTCAGAAACGTTATCAACCAGCATGCAAAACAGGCTAATGATCATCAAGTAGAAAATTGAGCCAAACAAACCTGCAGTCTTGGCATAGTGAAGTAGACCTCCCCTCCTGACTCACGGTTGAATTTATGAAATTCGTACAAGTTTGCTTTGAGAAGTTCACATACTATTAACAAATGCTCCTACAAAAAAAAATGTAACATACTATTAACTAAATGTTTGGACAAAACAACCAGCCAAATGATACCTGCTGAGTTGTAAAAGTTAATGCAAAACAAGCAATGCAAACCTCGCAATGGGCACATTTGAGACTATTAAAATAACTTATGTCAAGATATTATTAACACCTCAAACCAGAAAAGATATTAAATTTTATAATTATATGTCTAAATATTATTAACACCACAAACCAAACAAGATAAGAAAATGTCATATTGTGGATTCACTTACTCGATAATAAAAGTAATCGTACAATCGGAGAAGGTGGTACTTGTCAGCAGGATCATGCTTATTGACATACTTGAGAAGCTTAATCTCATCAAGGCTCTGATCAAAGAAATCTTTGTTGTTTTTTATAATTTTCACACACACATCCATTCCTGTATGCAAATCATGTGCTTGTATAGCTTTGCTGAATGCAGCAGATCCAAGATATTCAGTGACATGATAGCGCCCTGCTATCACAGAATTCAGAACAACATGAAAATTTTTGTCCTCCTCGAAGCCAGTTCTGTACAGCCAAAACAGGAGTTCAAATAGTCTATCAGAAGACAGCAAAAATGACAAAGAATATATTCCAAGCACAGACTTCGAAAAACATTGAGATTTAAACCAAAAAAGGACACCTCTCATCAGCGATAAGTGAAACAGAACAGAATATGGGGACATTAGAATGATAAGGTTAAACTAATGCAGAAAAATCACCCCAGCAAGTCTCTCAACAAAATAAGGCCATTAATCAAAGCTTAGGTTTATGCTTATTGTATGTTCATTATACCATAAACATATATCTAACAGATTCAAATGATGATCCATTAGTAATCCAAATGACAAGATAAAATAAATAATATCTAAATAAAAGACTGGGGGTTGCATTCACTGATAAAGCTGAAACAGAGAGCATTCAACTCTATTTTGTTCTAAATCCAAATCAGTTTCTAGAGGTTGACATGTTAAGAAAGCTACAAGCAAAAGAAGTTGTTTGGAAAATCTCATTTGATCAAAGAGTACTTAAGTGTAAGATAACATGATCAATTCACTTATATTTGAGTTAGTGCATAGATAAAGACATGCCTGTTTTTCCTGTGCACTATCTTGAGGTTGAAAGTCTCAAACTCTTCCTCCTGAGCTTTTATTTGCCTTACTTGCTCTTGCACGGCAGCTGCCTCTTCATCCTCAAGTGACACCCCTGTATCTTCTTCCCTAAGAGCGGCAATCTTTTCATCTTCTTCTTGCTTGCCATGCTCTCTTTCAGCATAAGCATAATTAGAGAGTGTCGAGGGCGTAGAGTTTCCAGATCTAACAGCATCATCATTATTTTCATCAGGTGAGGTATCAGTACTTTTCCGCTTCCATGAAGCAAGCATGTCATCGTTACTCAGCAAAGTATTTGTACAGTCATCAGTTTCATCAGTGACAATTATATTGCAATTGTTTGACCATAATGATTTACTAGAGCTTGCCTGCACTGACTGTTCTCCATCTCTCAGTGGAGGGGGGAATGAAAATACCCCCTCTGTATGACTTTTCTTGGGTCTAGATGCACTATCGTCATCGGCAACAACTATATATTTATTTGCCTCATGTTTACTACTTTTCCTTTTGTCCCTGTTAGATCTATCAATATGTTTTTTGTCCGAGTCATGATGAGGCTTCCGAGACCCACCAATTCCTTCATCATGGTCACGGAAGTACTCTAAATCTCCTTCACTACTACCTCCAACCAAACTTTCTCGTACTTCACTGCCCATTTCAGCTACATCACTGTTGATCCCCACACCAATTGATCTCACCGAACCAAGCTGGTCATCCTCCACACAAACATCAGCCAAACGTGGCCTTCCGCACTCATTCATAACTTTCCCATCCCCTAACATAATGAGTTCATTAGTCTGAGTGACAAATCCCTGCCACACAGGTTCTGCACGCATCAAATTCAGTTCCTCTTCATCCATCAACTGTCCATCATATTGAGCTATTAAATCATTCTCATCAGTCCTCCCATACAACTCAGTCACTGTAATTCCCATAGGATCATCTGTAACTGGTTCAACATTTTTCCCTTGAAAGTAGCGCTCACCAGAAAAGTAAGAATCCTCTTCAGCAAAAGATTGATCATCATCCTCATCTTTGGTTGGGCCTCTTTCCTGCGGATCTGGAACACTCCCATGCCCTGTTCCTTTTTCGTTGTCACTTGGGTAATCAATTTCGTGAGCCAGGAACCAGGCCTCATCTTCAATAGGTTGTCTCATATATCCCACATCATCATCATCATCATATTCATCAGAATCCCAGTACTCGTTTGGGTAATCTTCACTCAGTCCATCACCAACAGTAGCGAAACCAGAAACCAGATCAGATGTATCTTCTGCAATTCCCTGACTTACAGACAGCCAACTACCTCCTCCTACATTCCTTTTTCCACCTGGACCTTAATTTTGAAAAAAAAAAGTACAAAAATATCAGTGACTAGAGATACAGAAACATACAAGACCAAGAGATGACTCAGATTGACCCAGAGAACTTCTAAATCCATACTTTGAAGCCTGTTCCAGATGTACTCTTGTAAATTAGAGCAGGCAAAATTATGCATGCTTGTAACAGATAGATTTAAAACAGAAACATCAATACGCTAAAGGAATGAGTAAAATTAACATTCTGGAAAATAACTAACAAGTTCATACGATAAAAGCATCTGCAATGTGCCAATGAGTACAGGTGAAGAAAGCCCAAAAAATTACTTGCATCATTGATAACTTTAAATCATAAAATATTAGTTGATCATATATAAGTATATAACTACTTCTTAATTATCATAACTAACCTGAAGAGTTTATTTCTTGTCCAAAAGGGACGTCCAAATATGCCCCAATAAGATGGGCATTGTCGGCAGCACTGAGTTTTGCACCAGGCCCATCTCGCTCAAACTTTTCCTCCCAGTAAACAGTCAGTGGTTTGTCCTCTGACTTGAGCTTTACTGGTGGCAACCTCGGAAACTCTTCTTTCTGATTCTCAGACGATATAGGAAAGACCAAGCTACTAATTGTCTTTGGCTCAGAACTCCCTTGTGACTTGCCCAAGTATAAAGCTCTTGCCACCTCATTCTCCTGCTCCTTTATTGTTGCCCTAGTATCAGTCAGCTCCGCTTTTCTCTTTCCTTCTTTTTTATCAGAACCAGAAGCACTATCATAACTTGTTGATGTATCCCCTTTGGGAAAAGGAAATACAGTCTTGACAGAACAATCTTTCCATATCTCTGATGATGAACTGGTCGGTTCTTCAACTCTTGACCATGGATTATCCGCAAAGTTTTCTTTGAAGTACGTGGTACTAGTCTTAAGTTGTTGGTCAAGTTCCTTAGGTTCACTTGTTTGAGTTCTATCGTACTTGCTTTCCACACTGGTTTTGCTAGTACTTCCAGGCCATGAAGTTTTCTTCTCACCAGAAAAGCTAATCTCTTCTCCAGATTTCAGAGTGCTTTTACCAGAACCAGGAATGTCCACAGAATGATTCCTTGATTGTTGCAATATCTGAGGCTCTGGGTGGTTAGATTTAATAGCAACACCATCATTTTGATAAGGTTCAGCAGGACCATTGCTTGGATTGATCTTCCATGAATATAAATCAACCACGGTATCCTCTAAACCTTTAGAGAATGCGAAGCTCTTGTGATTAGTCCCAGGCACCTCAACCGGTTTATTTCGTCCCCCAACAGAAGCAGCATTCTTCCATTTGATTTCAGACCCATTTCTTCCAGTTCCACATTCTATCTCTTTCACTATAAGTTCCTCACCACCGTTCCGTGATCCCAGCCCTTGACTGTCCACCACCAGTTTGTCCCCCTTTTCAGCTTCCAACAAATTACCAGAGTCCTTCTCTTCAATAGTAAGCTTCTCAAGGAAACCATTCAAATCAGGACGATTTCCAAGCTCACTGCGAAGAGCTGCCTCAGCTCTTGAAAACCTATTCTTCCGCAGAAAGTCAAGAATGACATCAACCGAGTTCGACTCCGCCATTTTCTTCCTCTTATAACCTACAAACAGGAACATAAACAAACACCCTTAGACCCTCCAAACCTGCTTTCACCAATCAATAACTCATTCCAAACAAAATGCCCTAACCATATTTAAACTTAACACACACTTGTTGGCCCGAAAACACAAAGAAGTTACCTTGTATTAATCTCAACCAGTAGCAGCATTTTGTCTTCTAGTGTCCTGAACAATGGGGAAAACCATATTCAGAAATTCAAAACTTTCCTCACTTTCTTTTCATTCCCACATTTTCCAACCAAACCAAAAGCATTCAACTTTTGCTCAAAATTTCCCAACCCCAACTTGTAATACACAACCCAATACCTCAACGCGGATCCGGCATTCACAGCCAGATTGCGATTCCCGAATCCCAAAAATTCAGAACTTTCAGAAAACCCTCAAAATCCTAAACAGATGTAAACTGGGGTTTGATCCCCCCCGATATAAGTAAAGCTATTTCTACCCTCCAGATAACCCCAAGATCTGATTTTTATTTCAATTTGGTGCTAATTTGGGCCAAGATGGCTTCTGGGTATTGACGAAAGAAGTCGAAAATGAAAGTAAAGAAAGCAATATGAATAAGAAGAAGAGGGGAACCTGGTGGTGGTGAAATAGGAGTGGCCGGTTGTTCCTTGCGAAAAGGGGCTTCTTCTCTGCCAGGTCTTTCTCCAGTTTGGGGGTGGTCCAAAGCTTCTCTCTTTTCTTTTCCTTATTATTTTTTGTTTCAGATGCTATTGGAATTAACTCAAACTTGAATCTTATTCACTATTTTACAGTTTCTTATTTTATTTTGCCCAACCCTTTTCTGGCCTTTTGTCCTTGCTTTTGGTTTAACATTACAGAGTTACAGTGTAAAATGGGTCCTAAAATGTCCTATTCCCTTGTTTCTTTCCCTTGTGAAAATGGTTTTAGTTGAATCCGGAGAATGCTAACATCAGCCTAAAAACCTATTCGAAATTGTGGGTTAAATTTGTGCAGTTGCCCGTAATTGGGTAAATCTTTGAGCCAACTGAATGTTCGATGCAACCATGTACAGTACACCTGGCCTTCAATTATGATTCTTTTCATTAACAGCTAATTATCACAAGTTTTCTATAGGAAAGAAAAAACCCATCACTTTTTTGCCTAACCTAAAGTGTGGCCATTTGTACATTGCACCTTCAACTATTATGTACCTCACAAATATGGTTTAGGGCTTTAGGGTTTAGACGTGGTTTGGCAACTTGTGAGTTGTGACAAGTGCTTGCTTTGCCAACGGGTTTGGTTGGCTCTTAATAAAAAAATTGTTATTGTAATCAGTCAAAAAGGAAATTAACAATCTATAGGCATGTCAAATTTCAAATTTTGTGCATGGAAAGTCCTTTAAGACTATTGATCAAACTTGCCGGATTTAAAACGTATAAGGTTGTATCCGAGTGAAGAAAGTAAATCTCGTAACAAGTGTGTTTATATTGATTTCTATAAATGGACATATCGTTCATTATGTTAAAAACAATTTGATTAAGTGGTATTCGTCTTTTCTTTATAATGTGGATGCCAAATTAATTAACACATCTATTCATCCTTCTGATATTAGGATAAAAATTTGCTGATCATCTTTATTTGCTTAACAAAATGTCTATCATCTTAATCTATTAACACATGTCTATTTTATTATCAAAAATAAAGTTAAACAATTTAAAAAAATGTGATAGTTAACATTGGCATCCACATTTGTATCTTGTGACATTGGCATTTGCATCTCTTGTTTTCCAAGTGATAGTTGACAGACATAAAATAGCGGGGTCATAAAAACTCTTCCTCATTTAATGGTTCGATTCGGTTTCACTGCTTGTTAAATGTAACTACTAATAAGTCTCATTCTTTATGTTGACATCTAAATGTAATGTGTTTTTTTTAAGAGAAAAAAAAAACTTTTATAAGCAAAAGCTCTTAGGGCATCTCAAGTTTACAATATCAAAGAGCAAGGTTTTTAAGCCTCGCTAGGAACCCTATCATTCCAATGTAATGGGACAACACTAGAATGACCAATATTAGCAATGACATTCGTTACAAAATTAGTTTCACGAAAGACGTGTTTAAAACTAATAGAATCAAAACTAGTCGCCAACTCTCTAATGTCTTGAACTAGCTCAATCAATCTCCGAGGCGGATCAAATCGACTGTTCACTGCTTCAATTACTAGCTTGGAGTCTCCTTCCACTTCCACTCTAGTAAAGCCTTTCTCCTTAGCTTGATCAATCTAAATGTAATGTGTTGTGAGGATATGTGTTTAGGCTCATGGCTGGGTTAGGGTTAGATTTACAGTTTGGCGTCTCCTTCAATCTGGATGTTATATCGAGTGAGAGATTATCGGAGGATTCGGTTTGGTTGATCATTATTTCTGTTTTGATTTTCTTTCAATTGCTCGTACTTTCCCTACCTGGAATTCTTAACCAACACCAAGTCAGTTTCATGTTGTCACGCTTAAAACTTGGGAGAGACTTGCATTGTGTTTTAAAATCGCGAATTCACAATCACAGAGGGAACAAATCAGACCATCAACTCCAGATCCAAGGGAAGAGAAGAACCGAGTATCACAAGAGAAGATATTTAAAGAATGTATTGCAAAGTTTTGGAAAGTAGTGATACAGACTGTCTCTATGAATAGTTGCCATATAGTGATCTAACATATTGCGGTCAAAGCAAAGATATCTTTGGGGCTTTTGCTTAATACACGAGGCACTACAAAATTAATTTGATGAAATTCCACTACAAGGGTGCCCTATAAGATGGAAAACACAAGTAACATTTCTTCGATTCTTGGAGAACTAGCTTACTCACACTTAATGGATCGGTATATGTGACGGACAAAAAACAAAGCTGCCCGGAAGCCTACAGATCCAAGCATGAGGAAGAAACCATAGCAGATACATGCCATGTAACCAAAGAAGAAGGATGTTTGCATAAATCCAGACATATCAGAGCGGGCGTAGTAGTAATACAAACAGTAGGCATAGATAAATATGCCCGTCGAACCACCACAGAGAAAAGATCTGCAATCAAACCAGGGATATATATATATATATATATCAGTCAAAGACCATCTTATCAGATCCAGAGGGTAATAAACCATGCAACTTAATCATTAAGTTTTATGTGATCAACACAAATTGTAGTCTCAGTTTCAGGGTTTCAACATTTTTAGTAAGGCATTTCAATTAGTTTTCATATATCCCAGATCCAGACAACATCTCCGTTTTATAACCTATAATCTACCTTTTCTCAACCATATAAACCTATAAGAAAATACTATATCCCCCCTCCCTACAACCTCAAAAGTTTCATTCACCATCTGTCTTTGAAGAAATGAAGAGTTGACAGAAAGGTAAATAGTTGGAACCTTGTAACGAACTCGCTTTAGAAATAAAAATACAAAAAATATAAAAACTCTAACAAAACTTGCATGGATGCATTGTAACAGTAGCTTACCTCCACCACCACTCATGGTCCTCAGCAGCTAGTTGGAAATATGTCAATGCCACAGTAATGAAAGCGGTGACTATCAGAAGAATGATGAACACGATAAACAAGATGCTATAAATGGTGTAAATCCTGTGTCCCCAGACACTGGCAAAGATGTAGTACAGTTCAATATAAATAGCACTGAAAGGCAGAAAACCAGCCATTGCCATTTGAGGGACTGTTGCCCGGTACCAAGGTAAAGGTGGAATCTCTCTGGGATACTTGGTGGTTCGAACAGGAGCTTGGAACTCAGCTTTACTGTTCTTTCCAGCAATCCCACCCAATACCAATAAAGGTGATGTAACAAGTGTCCATATTAGAACTATAACCACAATTGTGCCAAATGGAAGTGCTGCAGTGGCTGTGTAAGCAATTGCGACAGTATTCAAAAAGCAGAATGTGAGAAACAAAGGTCCACAGAAGAGGCATCCAGTCAACAACAGATTCCTAACCTGTCATGCCAGAATTTTTAACCTTTTATTAACAGAATATTGGATGAATAAATGTGACAATAGCGGTTCATCGCAAAACAGTGTCATACAGAATTCATCAGCACATACCCAGTTCGTCCCCTCTAGCTGGCAATAAAATGAAGTTGCAGTATAGCCTGCGATTCCCGATGTGAGGGCATAAATTACAACTAGAGCGGTAAATAAAGCCCCCCGGTTGTATGGATAAAAGACACCAACAAGAGCGAGTATGAAAATGAAGATTGTACTGCGGAGAACATATAAGCAAAGAATTTAGAAGCTTCAAAACCAGAGACGCAGGGCTGAACTTATAGCTGTATGAATGAGCACTTACAGTGTAAATAGTTGGGTGCCAGAACCAAGAGCTGCTGCAAACAGAGATTTGTGTTTGGGAAACCTAAATACATCTCCATGGATGTACTTCCATCCAGTCTCTTCTTGGTCTTCAGCTGCTTCCTCGTCATGAGCGTATCTTTTAAAGAGAAAAAGATAAGTCAAATTTGAGAATGAATGAATAAAGCAGCAGACAAAAAAAGTGAGCATGGATTATCAAATAGTCTTACTTGACAAAATCGTTCTTAAGCACTCGCATGAGAATGGTGGCAAGAAACCCAGTCAACAGTAGAACTGTGACACACGAGTTGATAATGGAGAACCAATGGATCTCTAAATGATGAGGCAGCGATGAGGAATGAGAATACTTATCCATCCTCTTATCGAAAGGAGTGTTTGTCTCCCTCCATTTCACTGTATACAAAAACTCAACATCAACTTCTTTATCCTCAGTAAGGTCAACTAGAGCATGAGGATCTGTTTGAACGTTGATTTCGATCACACGATCCTTGTTGTACAAGATATCAAAATGAATGTGCTTATAGAGGTAGGTCTTGTACTCGCTTGGGTCTTTGTTCTCCTTGTCAACCTTCCCTATGAAGCCCCAGATGGGCAAGTCATCATAATACATTTGAAAGTAATAATCCTTGTTCACAGCAGATCTGAACTTGGCCACTTCTTCCTTCGTGAGACTCTTTTTGCAAACTTGTTCTGAATCTTTATGTTTCAGGAACTCGAGTTTGTAAGGAGCACTCACTAAACGATCCCCATTCAATACTTCACCAAGAGCTTCCTTTTTCTCTTTAACCGCATCTGCGATTAAGATCCAGCAACAATACATTAAAATAAATGAACAGAAAATGTGTAGCGAGCAAAAATAAGAACGAAACAAATCAGATCAGATAAAAACCTGGCGAGCAGAACGGGAGATCAAAGTACCTGTAGGTTTCACTGCAATCATACAAAAAAAAAAAAAGAAACTAATTAGGGCCCAGGTGGAAACACAATATTCCCAACATTTTTAGATTTACATCTCAAGGTCAAAGTTCTCTTTAAATGAGCCTGTAACGGATTCAATCGCAAACAATTAAGGACCGAAATCAAATGTCAGAGTCAGATCCAGCTCTGTAGTGTAATCTAATCGTTCTCGATTCGATTTCGGAAACTAATGCCTAGCTCATCCTAGAACACAATATCACTCCATTCAGCTAAGCAGCAAATTTCTCACACAATTTTTGGACATAAACTCAGATCCGGTTCGAATCACAGCTGAATTGAGCTAAACAGTAAGCCATGGAAACTGTGGGATCGAGTTACCTGGGGTTGTGGAAGGGCCCCACCTTGTTGGCATAGAGCGGGACTACATCGCCTTCCTTGTAACGGTGGTTGGACGCGTCGGAGGAAACCAGATCTGCGGCTCCGCAGAGGATCAGAAAGGCGATGATGAAGATGACCGGAACTCCTCCTCCCACCGCCATAGTCTTGGCCATTCTCTTTGGTCTTGCTCTGCGAATCTCTCAGAGAGCCACGTTTTTGGTTCGATTTGAAGGTTGGGTTTATGGTGTTTGGTGGTTTTTATAATTAAGCTCCGGGTTGGGGAATCGGGGGACTAATAAAATAGATTAACGCGCGCGTTTAAGATATTAAATTAATTAAAACGTTAACGGGGGACAACGGTGACGGTGACGGAGTGCCTCGCCACAGAGAGAGAGAGGGGTTCGATGCCTCAACCTCGCCCTCCTCACCGTCACCCACGCTTTGGTGCCTACCTTATGCCGTAGGGTGCGTCTCACGCTTCTTCTTCAATTTAAGTTTGGATCCAACTCTATCTATTATTTTATTTATTTTTTAAGCTTAGTTTGGTGTTTTTTTTTTTACTTGATCGTGTTATTGTGTAAAGATAACTACTTCATATATGCTAATTATTAGTTTGGGTTTGGTAGCCTTGGTTGACTTTGGGGGCTCTCTTTCATCTCCCAACTCGTACGAGAGGGTTACATATAGGTTAGCTGAGGAATTCTTCTGTGGGGCAAATGCACCACGTCACCTATGCGACTACCCACTCACAAAGCAACACGTGTGCATATTTTTATCCTCCTCAGCTTGGTTGAAGAGAGAACAGAAATGAAGAAATCGGAAAGATGCTCTCCGATCAAGCCAATACCAAACTCAGATCCTTTCCCATCCTCCACCTCAATCGCACCCCAAGCTCCGCCGACCCCTCTGCGTCTCCGCCACCATCCGATCCCATCCCCCTCCCCTCTCTGACGGCCCCACCCATTGAAGTCATGAACTTGTTCTTCTTGTTGCTGTTGCAATGATTCCCATATTTCTATTGGATCTGGGTTTCTTCAAACACTCGGTGGGTTTCTTCAATTACACTAAGTGGTTTCCTCTTTAATTAATCTTACTTGTTGCAGTGAATCAAGCTTTGATATCATTTGAATTTTGTATCAATTCAAAAGCTCGTTCAATATTCTAGTAAATAATCTCAGCCATTTTCAATACATATATGGTGCTAATGCTTTCAACTGGGTTGCTAATTTTCTGATGATGATGATAATTTATTGCATGGATTTGGGATTGTGTGTGGTATCAAGTTTTGGGTTTGTAGAATAATCTAACATCGAGGGGGGGGGCATCAGAGAGGGGACTCAGGGGAGGGGGATGGGATTTGGCGGTGCTGAAGACACAGAAGGGCCGCCGGAGAGAGAGGCAGAGGGAGAGGGAGAGGGAGAGGGCTACCTGGGTTTGGTTCTGGGTCGATCGGAATCAGATATGAGCTTTTCGATTTCCCGGTTTCAATTCTGTTCTCTCTTCAACCAAGCTGAGTTGGATAAAATATGCACACGTGTTGCTTTGTGAGTGGGTAGTCGCATAGATGACGTGGTACGTTTGCACCACAGAAGAATTCCTCAGGTGAGCTCTCTAGCATCATGGATTTCTTTAACTTTATTTACGAGTCTTGATTTCAATACCTATTTCTTGGACGAGTTAACGTTAATGTACGTAGGAATAGAACATGGACACATGCGGTGTATCATTTGACTTTGGATTTGTGAGATTTTATGATTTAGTCACCCATCTGATAACAACATTGGGACGACTCTCACTTTGGTCTCAGTTAGAGACGAATTAGGATGTTTCACGTTGGTGCTAATGGTAAAAAAGACAACACCGTACAAAAGCACCGCACTGACATTAGTATTTTCAGTTAATACATTGTTAATGTTATTGAAATATGGTTAAAGGAGTGTGACACTTAATGTATGGTGTTGTCATAAGTCAAAAACACATGTTAGATGCACTATATTTGTTGCATCTTGTAATATAGCACATTTTGGTTCCCTCGTAAGAATCTAAATGATAATTTTTATTTTAAAAGCATCATGAAAAAGCATCAGGGGTCGGAACCCGGAAGCTTGTTTTTTTCATGTTAATAATCGTTTTATTGTGTGTGCACGTGGCGATATGTTATTAGTTAGCAGTTTGTAAGAGTAGGAGATCTGGTGGTTTGGTGGTCAACGCCTTGGGACGATCCCCTTGGCCTCCTTCCTCTTCAGATCTAGATTTCATTTCCCACTTGGCTTACTATGGGCACCCAAGTGGGCCCATTTCCTTGCAAATTTGATCGTCTTTTTTTTTTGTTAGATAAATTTGTATAAATGATATATGAATTTTTGCTTCTTATCAATTTTGGTATATCAAATTTTAAAAATATCAGATTAGTATCTCATGTTTCAATCATGACCTAAAAGTGGTATATATAATCATTAAGATTACTAATTTACCCTTAGCCATATTCCAGAAATATTAGAAGAGATTTTGAAATTTGATGATTTGGGTTGACCTTTATAAATTTGAAGAAGAATAAAGAGGGGAAACATACAGAACTTCAATCTTTGTTGTTTCTGCTGAAACTCAAAGATCTTGTTGTTGTCATTGACATTCAAGGATGATCGATTGAGATGAATAATTGATTATTAACAAGGAGAAAATGACGATGAGTTTTTTCTCTATGTTTCTAAAAATATAAAAAGCCAAGAAAAGAAAATTAGAATATGTAAACAAAGAAGAAAACTAAGAAAAAAAAGAACATAAGGGTAAATTGGTCATCTTAATGACTGTATATACCAATATTAGGTCGGGATGGAAACATAAGATACGGTTATGATATTTTCAAAACTTGATATACCAAAGTTTATAAGGAGGAAAAGTTTATATATCATTCGATCAAATTTCTTTTTTTCTTAACCTTAGCCATGAGCCTCGACACATATCCTCACAACACGTTGAATTTCCGATGAGTTTGAAATACAATTACAATGAAGAACCTTGAACATAACCTAACTTGGTCAAATCAAAAATGAAAAACAGGATCAGAAAAAAGCATAATATCAACTAGCACACTATTCTTAGTTTTTCTTCTTTGTTTTCATATTCCAATTTTCTTTTTTTGGCTTTTTAAATTTTTAGAAACATAGAAAAAATTCATCGTCGATTTCTCCTTGCTAATAATCAATTATTCATCTCAATCAATTATCCTTGAATGTCAATGATAACAACAAGATCCTTGAGTATCAGCGAAAACAACAAGGATTGAACTTCTGTATGTTTCCCCTCTTCATTCTTCTTCAAATTTATAAAGGTCAATCCAAATCATTAAATTTCAAAATCTCTTCTAATATTTCTGGAATATGAAAACAAATATAAAAAAACTAAGAAAAAAAAAAGAACTTAAGGGTAAATTGGTCATCTTAATAACTATATATACCAATCTTAGGTCGGGATACAAACATGAGATACCGTTCTGATATTTTCAAAACTTAATATACCAAAGTTTATAAGGAGCAAAAGTTCATATATCATTTAAACGAATTTCTCTTTTTCTTAACCTAGCCATGAGCCTCAACACATATCTTCACAACACGAGTTGAATTTTCGATGAGTTTGAAATACAATTACAATGAAGAACCTTGAACACAACCTAACTTGGTCAAATCAAAACGAACAAAATGAAGAGTAAAGTATGTTCCAAGTTTGCCAAAACATCAGCCTCAAAAATTGCCTCCCTTTAGATATGACGAAAAACTTAGATGTCATCACTTATAGATAGAGAAAAAAAAATATTTACTTGGAATGTTATAAAATGTAAAATGTTGGCCTTTGTTCTCCACATCTCCTTATTAGTGTTTATCACTAGATAGCTGACCCGCGTTGATGCAGGGAGAGAGAGAGAGAGAGAGAGAGAGAGAGAGAGAGAGAGGCAATTTTGGTCACCCAGATTGTGAGAATTACTATTGTACCTTTGTTTTTCTGTTGATTTACGCATCTGTCATCCTCATCGACAAATACCATTCTATCATTTGTTTTTTGATAATCTACAAAATTATCACTGTGTCTCACTTAGACTCTGAATGGTAGAGTTGTAAATAAGCGAAGAAGAAGGGACAAAATGGTAATTTCTATATAATGAACAGTTTAGGAGCAGTGAAGCTCCTCACTCACAAATAAAGTATTGTAAATGTGATTTAAATGGTCATATGCCAAACGCCACAAACAATTTAAAAACTTAACAAAACACCAGTTTGTTGATGTTTTGCTTCAACTTTAGAACAGAGAAGCCTGCATCGACAATAAGCAGTTGGAAGCACTTAATGCAAACCCTGAGATCAAACCAAAGGGCATGCCATCGTCACGATCACTGAGGAGCGCACCCTTATGATGATCTGGGGCAAAAGCCTTAAAGAAATCTTTCAGTCATTAGAGAAGAAACAAAACTAGTACTTGCTCTAAGCGTAGTTTTAGCCACAACATTAGAAATAAAGTACATGGACAGTAAACATACTACACATCATGAACATAAACATGAACATGATTGTTGTGATAATGAGGATGATGATGAAGAGCAAGACGAGGAAGTGGATGTTGGAGCTGATCGAGGAGTTTATAAGGCATTTTTGTCTCAATTTCGAAGCAGAGGTATTTGTACTGCCAACGTTTGAAGGTAGAGAAATTGAGAGGGATGATCAATGTGCATAATTGAGTTTATGGTAGTGGCAAGTCATGGTCATTTTCATTCCTTTTTTTTTGTTACAAACGGCATTTTCATTCCTTTTTATATATGACGATGATGGATTGGACTGCTCTTAATTGATAAATGTAGCAGTGATATCACTGAGATCATTGTGATACGGTTTGTACTATCTAGGGTTGATATTTGTAGGTATACTGAATTTGTTTACCAATACCATGTATCAACCAACTTATGATTGGTAGGCGAAATCCTCTACCAAAATCAACCGCCGAAGTTGATATACCGACTTAGTTGGTACGGTTGGTAATAAGTCTCTACCAAGTTTAGATTGTGGCCCAAAAATTAAAGTGATAAATAAATTTTTTACGTAGATATAATGCAATGATAGCTTTGGTCTGGTGATATGTGGTCATATTTTCCATCAGAGCAGTCATGGTTTTGAAACATACCTCTTGCTAAAATTTAAACATTTTATATTTTAATTGTATTTATATCTATAGGATGTTATAAATATAAAACAATCCATATATTAAAATAATGACGCCTTGTGCTTTAGTGATCGGGAGTGAGAGTTGTTTTGAAGAGGTTGGGAGGTTCAATTCTCGTTTCATAAATATGAGTGTATTTTTGTATAAATACACATATATGGTTGGTACGGTATACCGATGATATAGAAATCTCAATACCAAGTACCAACCATGTTACCAAAATTGGTACGGTATACCGTACCAAGTAAGTCGGTAACCAAGTCTTTGGTATACCAACTAGGTTGGTACTCAGTTAGTTGGTTTCGACATGGCTCAAATTGCCAGCCCTATTACCATCATTTCCTTCTAAATATTTTGCAATACACTATTCCAAATTATAAAGTCTACCATTGCCAATAGAAAAAGTTGATATTTGCTCGTGATTTAGATGATCCAACTCTTATATAGATAAATCTTCCTAAAAACTCTGAACCATACAAATTTGCAAGATATCTAATTTTGAGGGGGAGCTCTTATAGTGAGGACTATTAAGTTGATGACTAGTTGAAGACTTTTCGGTTTATGGTTTAAAAAACTCATTTTTCGATCACATTTTGACATCTCATTCGTTCAGTTTTTTAGGTTTATATGAATAGATTATTTCTACAAATTTTCAGCCAAATTGGTGTTCGTTAAGATAACAAACTGGATCAAATTAATGGATGAACCAAATCTATCAAATATGAACCGTTCAAGTTCATAATTGATAATTCACACTTATAAATGCCTCAACAATTTTCAATATAGCTGAAAATTTAGAGAAATGATCTACTCATAAATACCTATAAACTGAACGGTGAAGATGTGGATATAAGATCGAAAGGTGAGATAAGCCGAAAAGTCCTCAACAAGTTCTCAACTTAATAGTCCTCATTAAAATGACTTCCAATTTTGAGGTATTCTTCTCAAAGAAAGATTCAGAAATTAATTTGGAAGAGTTGATAAATTTCAAAAAGAAGCTAGATCAGACTTTCGAAGGCAAATACCATATAAGAGTATAAGGCCATTGTGATCAAAGACGTCTTATAAACTTCTGAAATATAAGACAATTTCTGAATATAGCTTCTCATTGTAATTGAAATATCTTATGTTTTCTTCCGGAAGAAGATGTATGATTGTGTAAACGCCTGAAATATTATTTGAAAATAACAATTACTTGATGATTCAATTACTTCCTTCAATTTTTATTGTGAGAGACGAGTGATATTTCGAAATAAACACTTTCGAGTCCCTTCACATTTATCCTACTCATTACTGCAAATCAGATTTTTGATATTTCGACCAAAAAGAAAAGCCAGATATTTATTTACTTCACACATCTATACAATTAATACAACCAAGAAAAGACAATTTCAATTGAGAAGAAAAGATAAAAAGGAAAAAGAAACATAAATAATAAGAACAAGAGAAAAGGAAAATAGTCGAGATTAGTTAGAAGGCTTGAACAGCTCCCACTAATCCACTATCTGCAATAGATGATCAAGAGGCCTCAAATTCTATAGCTCTTATTGTATCAGCAGCGATTTGCAGCAACTGGGTCAGTCTCAGATACCAGACAAACATGTCCGCCGCCTCATCAGCTCTCACACTCCGCCTCCCCGTCGCTTCCTCAATCACCACCGCCACCACTACCACCACCACCAAGCTCATTTATCCAGTAAGTTTCATTCTTTCGTCGCCAAATGTTATCTACTGCACAAAAATCGTTGCTTTTACTAACACAAACGCAGCTGTAATGAACAGATATGCAGCTCGCGTCGGTCTATAAGCAGTTTGAGGCTTGTGGGTTGTGCTCGTGCGGCTATTTCTAGCGAAGCGCAAGGTACCCTTTTGGAGTTTTGGGTTTTAGCTTTCTGGGTAGTTTTGCATTTTGGATTTTGGATTTTGATTCGGAATTTGGTTGTTGTGAGTTTTTAGGTGCATTTGATCCTGAACTCCGTTTAGTACTTGAACTTGCCACTGATTCTGAGTTATACGAGATTGAAAGAATCCTTTTTGGCCCGAGGTACTTCCACCTATGTACATTTTTTCTTTTGATGAAACTCATATACGTTTTGTTTTGGTATATATGATACTTTGTGACAAAGCTGTAATGGCAATGTGTCATAATGTAGCCAAGATGTAATAACTAAGCTTTGATGGTGACATTTCTTTGCCTTTGGGTTGTGTCAATCCAGCTACTTCAGCCCTTTGCTGAAATCCATAATGAGCAGAACCAATGTCGACTATGCAATGATTGAGGAGGATCTTGAGGAGCGAGATCAGTTTTTATCAGCATTAGAATCGCGATTCTTGTTCCTCGCAGCTGATGCTCGGTCCACAATAAGGTTTTTCCTCAACTTGTATAAGGCCGGATCAGTGTGCATTCAGGCATTGTTGAAGTACACCTCATTGTTAACTTGTTTGGAGTCAATGTTACTTGAATTTCTTGGGCTAAGTTGCTACTGTGTTGAGTATAGTAGGGGTCATGGTTATAGAAAATAGAGATAAATATATTTCATCATATTCTGTTTTTATTTTTGTTTTTAATTAACGTAACTGCTAGTGTCAAATAGTTGTTGATGGAGTTTTCATGTTGATTATTTAATTGGTTTGTGTGGGATTTTTGGTAGGGGTTGGAGGCCATCATATAGGAATGTCTTGCTTGCAGTTAGAAAAGAGTTGAATATTCCTTGCTCGAGCAAATTATCAACTGAAGACCTTGAAGCAGAGATTTTCCTTCATCTGTTGCGTGACTACTCAAGGCATGTGTTATGCATATTTCTCAATATTGGATCTTGTTTTTTGTTGGTTATTACTTATTTCACATTATTCTAAGGGAATGAGAGATTAATAAAAAACTCTCCTTTAAGTATTGAAGTGAAATTTGGGATGTGCTAGCCAAAAGTTACGCAATGATCATTTATGAGATTAACAGAGAATTCTACCTTGAAGCATTGAAGTGAAATATGGGATGTGCTTGCTGAAAGTTATGCAGTGATCATTTATTTATCATAATCCTTGGATTCCTTGCTTTAGGCGTTAAGCCAAATAATTTAGCATTTATTTATTTATTTAAATTTTTTTTTGAATGTGTTTTAATGAATTTAAAAAGTCACTTCCTCCATGTAGTGAAGAATCAGGAAGTTTTGAGGATTTGCTAGAATTCTCTGAGCCATCAGATGGTCAAAACAGTCTTGAACTTGGACTCAGTCAATGGAAGGTGCAGGCCCTTACTGCCCTAAAAGTTGGGGCAGCAGAACTCCGATCAATGTTTTTTAAGGTAATGCAATTTCAGTACAACATCATGCTTGATTCCTTCAGTTCTCTGGAACTTACAGTGATATATATAATTCTATTGAACCTTTTTTTGTCTTTTTTGTTAGGGTGGTGGTATCCTTACTCTGGCAAAGATCTATCAATTGGTAAGAAGCAGTAGTCATAGAATGAATTTTAGTTGAATATTTTTCTGTTTATATCTTTTATCTGTTTTCCATTTTGTGGTAGTTAGCTAGGAAGTTATCTGGGAAAGTGTTCTTAGAAGCTGCCAACTATCAACTGAAAAGGGATTTTGTTAGAAAGGTACTTTTTTCTCATTGTATGTGTTCTTGTTCTAAATCTTGCATCTATTTTGTAACTCATTTACAGTTTGTACACATGGGTAACACCGTCCTGGATTTTCAGTGTCCTTCTCAACTTGGGAGATGCACTAGTCTGAATTGTACCTATAAATATCATCCTGCATACAACATACGTACTTTTGTGCATACATTGCATTTTGTTGTTCCGTGCCCTAGTGTTTCATGCTCTAGGTTTTTCACATTTTCCTCTTAATCAGAAACGTGCATTCATATACATTGCCGTTCCTTCTGTGTCTCATCTTGAAGCTTAAGCATATGCTACATGTCATTTCATCTCCCATGTCCATGGTTATTTCATCGTCTTCTAGCTTAAGCTTATGCTATTGTTGTCATATGGATTTTCCTCTTTAGGATGTTGGCGAGTAGTGAATTTCTTATCAACTATCTAGCTTCCCATTTCTACCTAACATGGAATTCCATATTTTGATTTCAGGGTGGACAATTAGCAGCTATTAATCTAGAATCCAGAGTGGCCTTGCTAGCTGCAAAACAAGTAATTACATTTTGCTGATGATTCGTAATATTGTTATGTATTTCCCCTACGTCTTCTGATTTCAAGGTTTCTCATGGTTCTGACCAGGGTTTTGCGGGGGCTACATCAAGATATCTTGGCTTGAGAAGCATGATGACTTTACTTGGCCCAGTGTATTGACACTTCCTGCACTTCTTATGTTTCCTATTCTTATGTTCCCTAAACTTGATCATTTTGTCTGTAATTTCATTTCATACTTCATATATTTAGGACTACAGAAATTTGTTATGGATAAGGATAGGGATTTTTAGCTATTTATGGGCAGTTACTCAGTAACCAGCAATCCTTTGGGTGAATAAGGAGTCATGTAGCTGTCCCAATTAGTTGAGATTAAGCTCTGTCCCAATTAGTTAAGATTAAGCTCTAGTGCAGTTGTCTTATCTATCCTCACTCCCCTCTTAGTTTTAGTGTAGTTATATTATCTGAAAACTAGCTTATGTGTTACATTGCATCTGTTGAGATGACACAGAAGAAATCATTCACTCTGTTTTTGTTTGGACTAGAAATGTCTAGGAATAGCTTTATGGATGTAAATGAACATGCACCTTCTGAAGCTTTTGAAGTTTCAAATTTTGATATTGTCTTGGTTGGATAACCTTAAGTGATTATAAGATAATTTGTTACTTGAAACTAAATTTTTGTGGTCAATCCATGTATCCAGCCTTGATCAAGTATCAACTGTAACAGCTTATGTTAATCTCTTGATTTTGCTTGTTAGTGTTTTGCCAAGTTTTCTCATTTTCAACTTATCTTTGGATTTTATGCAGGCTTTGGGGAACATTTCTGGCGGATGTTGTCATTCAAATGCTAGGAACTGATTATGCAAGAATATTGCGAGCAATTTATGCTTTTGCACAGGTAATGTGTACAAGTTTTCATGCTTTTGATTTCTCTTCATGCTTGCCCTTGTTTTGGCATTGGCTGAAATATCTTGAGACACAAAACTAACATAGATGAACATTTTAAGGATGATAAACAAAATGTAATGACCATTAACACCTACTCAGAAAGAACAATAAAAAATCTTGCCTCTCTAATTTCTTCCATTTATGTTTCATGAAAACAATCAAGTTCTTCTCAAACTATATTGCTGTTGATACAGATACGTATCACTCGCACTTATGGGTCACCGGTTGATGACTGAAAAGCTTTGCATTTTAACGACAATCAGTAGTTTCAGAGCTTCAAACAAGCAGCATTCAGATTTAAGTTTATTCTGGAAGGTCAGCATTTTAACAAGGTGTGCCGTCAAAAGTAGATACACTGTACATATTATTTCCCAGTTAAACCACATCTCTGCTTCTATCAGTTGATAGTTTTTGCACATGTAACTAGTGACGGTAAGAGCTGAAAAAGCTTATCCGCTTTGTTGGGCGAAATTACTTAGTGTCTTAAATATAAATCCCATTTTAAGTTGAAACCTGTAGTTGTGATGGTATGTGTGATTGTCCAAAAAAAAACATTATGGTTGAATTAGCTTTAATTGCATTATATACTTCTGGAAATAAACACGTATTGCTCTAGGAATAGTCTCAGAGAGGAAGTAACTTTCTTATTTAAAGATCAAAGTCTTGCAACTGCTGCATCCATATAGATATCATCCTAATCATTTGAACATTTAATTCGAATGCATATATGGAAGAGAGGTTTAGGGGTTGCCATCCCAAAGATCCTCGACTGATTTGTATTGACTGTCTTCAGAAACAAAGAAGTCGCCTGCATTCAACCTGCGCTGGGGAATCTCCTTGATCTTATTCATTTCATCCTCAGTTAGCTCCCAATCAAATATTTGAGCATTATCCTTCATCCTCTCCTTGTTGAAACTCCTCGAGATTGCACTCACCTCTCCTTGTTGGATGATAGATCTCAGTATAACCTGTGCGACACTCTTCCCTTTAGCAGCAGCGATCTCCTTAATGATGGCATAGTCTATCCAGGGTTTTGTAGCCCAGCTGGTAGCTCCATAAAACCCCAAGGGAGACCATGCAGTCACATGAATTCCTTTCACTTTACAGAAGTCTCGCAGCTTCTCTTGCTGCCAAGATGGGTTCATTTCTACCTGATCCATCATCACCACCATCAAATTCACTCATTTGTTCGTTCATCAGTATCAATTATCATATAGAATCATGGATAGATAAAAGTACCTGATTGACCGCCGGGGGGATGGTTGCGTTGTCAAGGATTTGAGAGAGCTTTTTGGTCCCAAAGTTGCTGACGCCAATAGACTTGGCCAGTCCCAGCCTGGAACACTCTTCCATGGCCTCCCATGTCCCCGTTATGTCAAAGGGAAGCAGAACATCTTTCGAAGTTGGTACTCCCGTAGTTCCTGGTTTCATCCTTACCGGCCAATGAATCAGGTATAGATCCACATACTCCAGTCCAAGCCTCCTTCATTAGTTCATGCATGGAATAATAGACCTCAAGTCAATGCGCATATATGATTAGTTAAGCTAGTTGCATATATGGTATTTTGGTACTTACTGGAGTGTCGATTTGAGAGCTGGGAGAACAAGATCATGATGAGCATCAGGGCACCAGAGCTTGGAAGTGATGAAGAACTCTTCGCGGGACTTGACGAGACCTCGCTCTAGGGCTTGGGCGACGGCAAGACCTACAGCTTCTTCGGTTCCATAGAGAGCAGCAGTGTCAAAGTGACGGTAGCCAAGCTCGATGGCGTCGAGGATAATAAGGGCCAGGGTTTGAGCTGGTGGAGTTTTCCCGACTCCGGTGCCAAAGCCCAGCACCGGCATCTTCTTACCAGAACTCAGTACCACTTCTGGTATCACGACTGCTTTCTTGCCTCTCGCATCCATTTCTACTCTGCTCTGATCGATGACCAAGTAATTTTGCAGAACATATATGGTACTACGTACATCTGCATATGTTATTATTTATATATATGTATTGTTGACCAAATTTAATGCGAATATGATTCGATTATTAGTTGGAAACCATGAGATTAAGCGACAACTAGTCTTGATCAAGACTTTTCAAAAACTAGTCTCGATCAAGAGCTAGTCGCAGTTAGTTATCCGACAAGGCAACAACGCAAGCAATGACGTAAAACATTGACCGTTAGCTGTAGCTAGAGCTAAGATTCCAATGTTTACCAGGAAGATGCTTCATCCGGTTGCGATTTATTCGATTTCCAATTTACGGGCCCGGCAACAAGATGATGGTCCCTTGTGATTTTTAATGGGCCGCGAATTGAATTAGTTAGGCCCACATTAAAAGATGATTAATCTTGTAATATTAATCAGTTTCCAGTAAGAAATACTCTTGTTTTAGGATATTTTTCATCATTCTAGGATATTTCTTATGTGTGTCTTGGTCTTATGCCATCAAGATATGTAGTTAGAATATGACTATGTATTCCTTATCATTACCATATTGGTACTTTGTAATTCTCTATATAAAGGGTTCCTAAAAATAAATAAGATGATGATTCTTTATTCTCTTGCTATCTTTCATTCTCTACACTTTATCCTTGATCACGTTATCATGCACTTTGTTCTAACCTTAGAGCCAATAGCCTACCATTTGTTTTCTAAACCCTAAAAAACAATTATTTCTCAAACCAAAAGTTATCGGCCCCGACGATGTCGCTGCTCCCGACCGTCGCTGCTCCCGACCGTCGCTTCCCGGCCGTCAGCTCCACCTTCTTTTCTGGTTTCGCCGATCGAACTTTAGATCAAGAAATCCAAGTTTTTCAAAGAAATTTTACAGTATGTTTTAAACCCTAAACTTTTTAAAGTTCAATAAACTCGGGGGAGATAAAGTGATTTCTCCCCTTCTCCATCTCTATTTTATGCTTGAGATTTTGTGCGTGCAGGTACCAAAAATCTCAGAATTTTATTCGCGGGTCGAGAGTGTGCATGATCACTCTTGTTTCCTTGTCCGGGTTGTGTATGATCAACCCTGACCTTTCTCCGGATTGTATTTGATCAATCCGAGGCTTTTTTCCGAATTGTGTTTGATCAATTGGTGGCTTTTCCAGATTGTGTGTTATCAATCCGAAGGACAAACCATTAAAAAACATCATTTGTGACCTCTATCAAGTCTCATAACAGCTTGGTTTTGTATGCAAGAGCAATGTAACATTATGCTCATTTGAGTTTTGACGTACTCGATGTCTAAGGTGACTCTTCGCTTGGTATTTGTGGAACCTTTCATTGGAAAGGATTAAACCACATGTTTTGACCCCAGGCCAACAAACCTAGATTCCGAGATTTCACATCTCATGCGCTCAAAGTATTTAAAGCGCCATATCGACAAAAGACTTCAATGACAATATGTGTAAAAAGTAATGACCACAAAATACTGTGGAATGCACTCATATGGAGTGTTTATTGAAACGTCTATCTAATTAGTCACGGGGATTGTTTATCACCTTTTTATGACTACACATTGTCGGTGAAATTTTGTGGCATCATGATTTATAATCTTTTAGCGGATTTGATCATCATCAAGTTCTCTAGGTCCTCGAAGTTGGTTTGTAATTACCAGCGAGACTTGATTTTGGTCATACAATTGCAAACGAGAATTGTAAATACGCTAATGCGATAAACGTATTTGGGATTATCCCCTAATGTGGGGACAACAATATAGGTCACAACAACGGCAGAAAACGCCTTGCCGATGTCTAGAAAATAGAGGGTGTCACCGGCCCTAATGACGACACTCCCGGTCTAGACACCAATTATATTTGTCAAAACTACTCACGTCAGCTCATGACAATGCAACCGTTGTGGATCTTTGGATCACTGGTTCAAGATTGTCAAGCTCTTTCAAACTGTGAATGCATACAAAATGGTACGAAAAATCAATATGAGGACAATAACGTCATCCTTATGATCGCGAATTTCAAATATTCAAATCCTGCTCTAGCTACCCCTGACTTTGACGTCATTGGCTAGACATTGATTTTCTTTCCAAGCTATATGTAATAAGGCGTCGTGATACACGCATTTTATGCTATATTCTTAATGTATTTCCGACCTTCTTTAGCTTTGTTATTTCTTTAATAATGTCATTTCTAGCTTATTTCTGTTTTATAGGTCGAAAGAGGCAGTTTTACACAAAAGAAGGCTAAAACGCAAGAGTTGAGAGAAATCCTAATGAAAGAAGAATTCCTGGTGCAGCAAGGAGTCTCATTACGTCGTAAAATCTGCGGATAAGTCGTTTAGGAAACTTTCCTGTTTTGAAAAAGGAGAGTTGCTTATTTCATTTTAAGAAACTTTCTTATTTTGATTTAGGAAACTTACTATTTCTGAATCTTTCCTATTCTGACTTTCCTAAAATATTTAGGAAACTTTCTTTTCTAATAAGACAGGGAAACCATTTGAAGTCAAGAAACCTAATCCAACTTGGAATAAGAATGGTTTAAACGGGTATAAAAGGGAATGACGAATTCTGCAGTAATCAAGGAGTCATCTATGCTAATATAAATAAGAAATTAAGGGAAATTCTTTCCTTTAATTTTATGGTTTGAATTCTGTTATTCTCTACCATATTTATTTGACTTTATTTCTTTTCTAGGAACCCTAATTACGCACAAATAAAGGAAGGAAAATCATGGATTTTCGTCAGAAGTCTGATTGAAGGCAGAAGATGGAAAGTTCTTAATCGCTGAGATTTCCTTTGGAGAACAAGTAACGAACCTGGTCTTCATTCAAGCTCCATTCAAGATATAATTGCGCAAGAGAATTCTATGGAAAGATTTGAAGCAATAATTCACTACCATTGGATCAGAAGTTCATCAAGGGTTGAGAAAAGAGCAAAGGTTCTGCCAGACTACTATATAAAGGAGCAGAGAGCAACAGAATCGGAATCACTTCTTCCCCCAAAAATTCAGATCAAAAAACATTCTGTCTCTTTTCTTCTCTAATCTGTGTGAGTGCCAAGCCGCAAAGGAGCAAGCACGCAGCCCTCACGTTGCCAAGGTTCTTCCTGCACTACTTCGTCACCCCTTTGAAGCTTCAAGGCCAAGAAGACTCAAAAGTGTAAAACTATGCTCTGTATTTATTATTTTGTTCCTACTGCCTTTGTATTCCTAATCGCATGGATTATGATTGTTGTTGTTGACAATATGTTTTGTGCATGAATTTTATAAAGTTTTGTTCTTAGATTGTTAATGAAATTTGTATAACTTATTCCTGTGCCATTCTTAATGTTGAAAACTTGTGATCCGGTTAATGAATTACTCACTTCTGCAGGGTTGGTAGTGCCATCAATCTGTGTTAAACCGCTAAGGCAAACATCGATTGATTAAGTGGCAAAAGCTTAGATTCATGGGAATGGGTCAGGTTTTGATCATGAGTTGCATGTGAACTGTTTAAGCGCTAAGATAAACTTGTTTACATGTTCGAATTCTTCTGTGAACTTAATGATTCATGTTATATGTTGTATGGTTGCGCTAAGTATTAACATGACATATTGCATGAAATTTTCGGTGTTAAACCGCTAAGGCAAACATAGGATACTTAAGAAGATTATTATAGGTTGCATGACCGCTACAGTGTGTAATTTTGAATTAGTTTCATCACTTTTGATTAGCATGATTTTAAGTTGTGTAGATTGAAGCAATCTATTACATGATTTTATATGTTTCAGTGGAATGAAGTTGATCACTTGTACATAGTAGTTTAGTTTTCTTCTTTACTGTTTTCGTAGGAATGTTAGAACAAACTCTCAAAATCCCCCCTGAAATCATGTAAGTGTAATTGTTGTTTATATTCTGTGATTAACTTTTCTAGTTTTGTAAATGCATGAGCACCCTAAAGTCCCCGGATTGATCGAACCTTATTTACCAATACTACAATTGTCAAAAAGGGTTCATAATTGTAGCACCTCGGTTTCGGAGCATCACGTCGTATCGACATCCTTCGTCTCTTTGGGACCTCGATGTACTTACATTAGCAATAATGAATGACTTGAGAATTTTTTCGAAGTTATGAAACTATTCTCCTCTTATGGTTCGTATTGATTTACAAATAAGATGTACATTTTTACATCGTCCTTAGAAGCATGGCATATTTACAATCTACATGGTTAGATTGTGCCGTTTTGGTCTCTTTCAAGCGAAGATGACGCATAACCTTGCATCCTCAAGAAGGATCGCTAACGTGTTTTCGGTTAAGTCTTCTACCTTATAGAGAATTTTCCATTATCAATTGTTCAACTACGCTCATCCAAGCTCAGTGTAATGTCTTAAATTATCCGAAATTAAGGAGATAATGGTTTCAAGTGTGCCTCGCATTACCGACCCTTCATGGACATGCCTGGTCATACTAACTTGGAGTTACCGAAAGCTTTTGATTTTGGATCCCCCTACATTATTAACCCAATTGCCGTCTTACAAAAGACGTTGAAAACTTATCAACACCGGAAAATTATCATCATGATCGAATCCTCTAAGTCATTTGAGTTAGTTTATGTTCATGTCAGTGAGCTTTTGCTAACTAGTCATGGAGTTTACGACCTTAGAACGACCGAAATGACTTGGTTTTAATCATACGCACGTTGATCATACACACGTCACTTTTGGCTAAGGAAAAAGCCTACACGCCACCTGCAAGCTTCATAGCTTCGCACATGCCAATTCTGTGAAAACAGCAATCTGTCCATTCTAGACAGTCAACTTCGTTTGAGCTTTGTGAATAGCTCCTGACGAACCAGATAGTGATCTTTATATCATTGGAAAGCTCTACAAGTCTAGTTTTCAAAACTTTTCACAGTTTGTCCATATCTATTTTAACGAAGAAGTTATGGCTGTTTTAGTGCGCAAAAGTCATTATGTGCCAAAATTTTTATTCACTCTCGGGATTGCAGCTTTTCGTAACTTCTTTCAATCCTTCTAAATGGTTCAAGTGGAACTATTTACTCGCCTATCTACTCCTTCTTGTATATCTGTTTCATAGAGATATTAAGTGCTTCGCAGATAGTGGAATTATCCACAACATTCTAAGGAACTGACAACTACATTTGGATTTTGTGTCTTTGTAAATTTTCTATGACAACAATAATTGAATCATACATATCATTCAGGGATGAGGTTTAGCTTAAATCTTGATGCCTCATGGCACCATGATCAATGTCACAAATGTCCTATATGCATTGAGAGGCAGCCGAACCATGTTGAGCTTTAAATACATTCATGCTAATAGTTTTCATTTGAAAACACATTGTGAGAATGAATAAGAATTCTTTTGTATATACCTTCTCATGAATGTAGACTGAAATACATCTTAGAGAAGTTGATGAGTCAATCTAGTAGACTGTATGTCACTAAGATTCGAATATCGAATCACATATTGTCGCCAAACATGATATTTGGGACACCGACTCATCTAGGTTTTGTTTTCACCAATTCAGGTCATCTTGGAAAAGATATAATGGCCCATATTTTGAGAAATTCTTATGGACATCCATTTGATTCCGCTCAATATTACACATACAAAGGTTAAAGTACACCATCAGATGATGATATCTTGGTGATACAACAATACATTAATATGGTTGATACTCATGAATTTAATATTTTTGACCTTAAACTTGGTGTGGGTTTACCACCAGCCAATGGACATCTTCACTCGAAATGAAGTGATAGTCATTTAAACGCATTTTTACGCATGGTCATAATAATGCAATCTTCCCGCCGTTAAGGGGAGAGAAAAGACTACTGTCATTTGAATAACGGCGTGAATTTGGAGTGGAATGTATCCACCAGGTCTAAAGTTTTAAGCTTCTGAAAATGGAAGATTATACATGTCCTATAATGTTTTATGGTATTATGAATATAGATCCACATTCGCTAAATATAATTCATCTATGAGAGATGTTTGTCGTAGAAGTGACAATATTTGCCCTAGAAGTGACAGGGGTACCCAATATTAATAAGCTCATAGTAGCTAATGCATGCATATAAGAATGTGTGAGATATATGAATGATGATCATCGATGAAAATTTACATATGGTAGCTACCAAAGATCGTTAAGGACTGTATGATGCAATACCACATTTCATTATGAATGTCGACAAAATATATTATTGGTCAAATTGGATAGAGACAATTCTAATGAACTGAATATATGAAACGCGATGAGATACTTAGACCTTTAACCCTACGTGATATAAAAGGGTATTAATCACAGTGAAAATAAATCACTATGGCACAATGTCTACAAGAGACATGGGGATTACGAATATTTTTCTTTATACGTGATAATTTTCTGTAAGTATAGTGTTACATATATTTATTGATGAGAGACTTACGACAGTTATCATCGTATATTATGAGGATATGAAAATACTTTGTTAAAAGCAAAATCCCAAAAGTAAAGATTCATTATAAGCGTATCGTTTATCAAATCCTTAAAGGATCCAACTACATGAATGATTCGAACGTAAATCGATCCATGAATACTTGAGAGAGTCTGAATGTGAGATTCCTCATCACCTAAGGGAAATGACGTAATGTGCCTTATACATGCAAACACAACTCCCATTAGTGAGATGTGTCTTGGGTTTGAACCCAAGAAGAAAGCCATGAGGGGGAGGCCCAAAGGCGAGCATATCTCGTTATGCTGGGCTGTTAAACTAAAGTTAACTCATGCAATCGATAGTCTAAACCTAGTTCATATATACTTATTTTGTTATAGTTAACGTGATCAAAATTACCTCAATGAGTATTATGATTGGACTACAAAACCGAATTCGGATTATGTTGCTACATATTCTTAACTTTCGCGAAGTTATGAATTTCTCAAAGCCCTTGAAGAGCATATACGAGATGTATCAATAAACGAAGATATTGATATGAGTGGCTAGATATGCTATGCTAATCTTCTAATGGTTTTGAACCATAGATAGTAATGTGTTAATTAGCTTCTACTGCTTAGTTATTACATAATGTATGAATTTGAACATGTGAGGTTGTTTCTAATATTACTAAATGAGGTAAGACCTATTAAATTGTATAGCTTTGTTGGTATTGCTTTCACTTTGCAGATATGAAAATCTTGTGATGAGCCCCTATATGCAAAACGAACAAAATCTCACTTCGGTGATAGACAAAACAAACCGTTATTTACGGTACATGAAGCTTGCAACAATCAGGGGGAGCATCCAGAAGTATGCTATCTAGGACATATGCGCGTTGCACTCTTTTTCTCCTTCGATCAGGGTTGTTTTTTCCCACAGGGTTTTTATTATCTGGCAAGGTTTTTAACGAGACAACAAATAAGCGCATCCAACACCATATCATTCATTGGTGGACATCCAAAGGGGAGTGTTGTAAATATTATAATATATGTGGATGTCTTTGTAAATACTCATTAGTTATATCCTTACAATGTAAATCATACTCTTATATAAGAGAGCCTAATGAGAATGAAATTGACACTTATTCCTCATACATTTTGTTCTTCTCTTTTCTCTCTATCTTATTCTTAGTTTATAACAGCATTACTAATTTTAACATTTTTATTTCTTTTTAGATTTTAAGGGATGAATAAATGATATTAATGGACTTTATTAGGTGATGAAAACAAATATTAGGTATTAATAACAGCCATTAATTAGTAGGTATTAAGAGGATATGCAAATATTTCATATTAGCGTGTATCAGTAATGTTCACCTGGTCAGTAATTGACTAAGAGATTCATGATTAGTCACCGTTAAATTTACATCCAAGGGTTGAAAACAAAACAACTCAACTTAAAAACAATTCTCTCTACCGTTGGATTTACATCCAACAATGACTGGCCATGAATCTCATGGTCAATTGCTAACTGACCAGGTGAACATTACTATCAGTATGTATTGATGATGTAAGTATTTGTATCTTTACTTAAGAATAACACAACATAATTTTTTAAATTGATAATGTGTTTAAGCAATATATCATGTCATATTGAATTAAGGCCACAAATCAGATACATGATTAAGACGGAAAATCATTTTCCTTTCCAATTTATGGCCCTTGGCGACAAAGATGGAGGTCCCACGTGACTTTAAATGGGCTGAATTGAATTAGTTAGACTCGCATAAGCACAGCTCAAAGGAGGATCCACCAAATGAACATTATATATCTCTACAGTTAGACTTGGCAAAACATCATGTCTTGTCATCATGTTCATATATCTTTTTAAGTTCGTTTTGTATGTTATCATGAAACGATAACAAGTAAACAAACTAAAATAGATCAAAGTCTTAAGCTTAGCCTTAAACATTAATATCTATTTTATTTTATTTTAATCTAAGGGCCAAAATGCAATCCTCATGCCGTTACTTGATGAAACCGCATACCATTAATATCTATTAAGATCCGTATTTTCAACTAACTTTTAACTTGTAAATCCTTATATCAAGTAACCATTTATGGGGTTTGGCCTAGGTCCGGTTTTGATTTCCAGTCGAATCGGTGACGATTCTTTCTTGAGAGGCAGTCAAGGCCGTACTCTAGCACGCATAGGGCTATGGCTTTGGCTCTTTGTTCGCAATGGTGGATACGAGATCGGCGAGATGCATGGTTGTTGTGAAGGTGTTACTGCTTTGGCAAAGGTCATCATGATCGGTGTCAATCTAATTAGGAAGTCTTGGCGGATGCTATGGGCTTCTAGGGCTGATGATCCATGGAAGAAACAGCTTGGATTGAGGAATCCCAAATCGGATCTGCAGAATGCTGGGTTATTGGCAGACTCAGCTTTGAATATAAGGGTTGCAAGCTCGGTGTAAGTCTAGTATCTGATGGCAGACGTCGGGTTCTTGGGGCCTATCAGGGGGGAAGCGAAGGCGCAGGTTCCTTTCCAGTTTGTAACCGGAGCTCAGGCGACAAGTCTTGGTGTCGGCGGCGATCTGGTGGGTAGGGAACTGTTTGTTCTGGGTGTCCACGGCAGTTGGCAATGAGACGTGGACTTGGGCCGCATGGTCTTCTCTTGGATCAGACTGCTAGGGCCCTTTCTCATTTTGGGCCGGTGGATCGTAGAGCTAGATCCCGGGGTAACCTCCTAATTCTTCCTGTCATGTTCTAGTTTTCAGTTCTAATTTCAATTTGAGTAGACTCATGGTAGTTTCAGTAGGATGTTTTAAAATACCCTTGCATGACATTCATTCTCGTGCCTTTGCGGGTATGTCATGTTGTAATTGTCATTTCTTTTCAGTTTATTAAAGGCTTGACGTCCATTCCATCAAAAAAAAAGTAACCATTTCCAATAAGGAATAAAGGTAGCCACTATGATGTAGAACGAGAATTGGCCAAATTTAGACAGTTGAAAATAAAAGTTAGGAAGCAGTGAATAATCAAAAAGAATAATTTGAAAATCGGTAATTCTCGTGTCAAGAGGTTGCTAACAGCTGGAATATTAAAGAAGATGTTGTTTTGGACTTTCCAAGTTGCTCATGCGAAATTTGATTTTCAGAAGTAAATCTAATGTAGAGTAACTTTTGACAAGAATTTCCGTTTGGAATGCATAATACATTTCCAGAATGAGAACGACGAGATCTACAAGACTCACGTTAGTGAGCCCTGTTAGATTTAGGCAAAAAGATATTGTTTTATTAATCTGATTCGGCATTTAGTATTATTCTAGGATTTTAGTTTATTTTGGATTTTGGATTTTGTATTCTTTTAACCTATGAGCTTTTAGGCTTGGTTGTTAGTTGTCATAGAGTTTAGTTTCTCCTATATAAGGACCTTTAATCGGTTGTAGTCGTCAGCTTTTGATTAATAAAACCTTTGACATTTTCTTAACTCTTTTGGTAGATTCCAGATTCTTTCGTGGATTCGATAAAACCAGACTTGTGGATTCAAGTCGCTATTGGTGGATTCCAACGTTTATATTTCAGCTGCATCACGCTATGCTATTCCCAAACCCTAAAACCTAAAAGTTTGCACAAAACCTATGGAGGCTGATTTCGACCTCTCTCCAAAACCATTTTTAATGGCACTACATCGTATACCTCGCACGGCAATCACCTAATCTAGCCCTAAATTTTTCACCACCATCTTTCTTCCTTGTCATCGAAATGAATTGGAGGAAGTATGTAAAATTTCTCGACGGGCACCAATTCAACACATAATTGGATGGATGTGTACTAGAGCTTATTGGCATCGAAGAGGTCGGATTGAGATGATGGTGGAGAATAACATTGTTGATCATGAAGGTCTGACACCTCATGAAGATCTTCAAGAATGTCTAGATTTGCAAACGAAGATCAGAACTGTTTGGAGGCAGGTTGGCGCAAACCGACAACGGCAATGGCAAGCGTTTTTAGGAGATCTGATGGAAAAGCGGCGGCAACGAGAATGCTTTGGTTGGTATGGGTCGGCCAAATTGGCCGGTCAGATGGTGGTTGTTGGCGAGATGGCGGTGGCGTTGGTGGCATTATCTACCCCATTAATAAAGGATATATAATGGTCTTCTCTGGCTTGAGATTCAATATATCGATAAGATATTTATTCAAGAAAAAAAAAACATAGAACACACTCATAATTGTTATAGAGAGATTTGTTTTTGTGAGCTGAGAGTTGAGATTGTTTTTATGAGAATTAAGAAAATAGTTACGATAAATAACTAAAAAGATACTTCAAGGTTAATGGATTACAAAAACACTCAAGCTTACAAGAATACTTTTAGGTCAATGGTTCTTATCGTATTAGTGGATTAACATTAAACCTATAAAGTTCATTTTCTTATCATGATGACCCTAGACAATAGACATAATCAAATCAATATTTCTTAAACCAAATCCTTATACGTACATTCATTTGTGTTCATACCGTGTGCAATTTAACCGAGTCTAGTTTTAATGATCATTAGTGAAACTATCTAAGATATCTTCTGTTGGTGTCGTTTTTTAGCACCAACTGGTCAACGAGAGTTCCGTTGAAATTGTACGTGTAAAGTGGTGGGGTTATTCTCTCCTTAATGGTGAGCTAGCTTCCTCCACTCCTTGAAAGTGAGCTAGCTTCCTCCACTCCTTGAAGGTGAGCTAGCTTCCTCCACTTCGTAGTGAGCTAGCTTCCTCCACTTCGTAGTGGGCTTCTCGTGGTGGGTTTCCTCTCCTTAAAGGTAAGCTAGCTTCATATACTTCTTCTTGACGTTGGACATCCGTCACTTGACTTGGGCCTTTTCTTCCTCAAGTTGGTGGAGTACCATTGAATGACCTATTGACATATGAGCTAGGAGGTTATCGGAGGACCAGCCTAAGGCCGGCCAAACACTCTCCAACGCACAAGTCAGTAAAGTATTTGAACAATAAGTAGAGATTGGAGAAGAATGAATAGGGCTCAAATATAACATGATTTTGTGAAAGAAGATGAATAAATGAGCCTAGCAACTATGTTTCTTAGTGTGGGAGGAGACCCTCATCACCTGCCTACAAAGAGAGATACACACACACACACACACACACACACACACACACACACACACACACACACACACACACACACACACATATATATATATAGAGATAGATAGATAGTGTTGTTGTAATTGGGGAAGAAGAGAGAAAAATGAAGTTGTGGAGATCCCTTCAGCCTTGGTAAGGCTTGATATTTGTAGGAAGAGAGGTTGGTGATGTGGAAAGGAAGAGCATGGGCTCTGCATGGCTCTTCCCCAAAATCAGGGCGTCAGCCTTGCTTCCTGACATTCCAAGATGGGTTTGGTAGAGTTGGTAACACGTGTCGACACTATGTGGTCTCTTCTTATCAAGTCAGTCTTGAGCCATGCCTTCGTGACACGTGAGGAAGGTGAGTGAAGGGTAAACCATTAGCTAGCATGTCTCTATGTGACTCTTGGACGTCTAAGAGAGAGAGTTTGAAGGTTGAGGCTCTTAAGCCTTGAAGGCCAAACTCTTGATCTTGGAGGTCGAAGTATCGACTTTGGAGGCTGAGGCTCTTAAGCCTTGAAGGTCGAACTCTTGGTCTTGGAGGTCGAAGTATCGACCTTGGAGGTTGAGGCTCTAGACCCATTTAGACTATACTTCTCTAATGATTAGGTCACAATATGCTCTAATTTTACCATGCTATATCAGGACCCGCCCCGAATTTCACCCTGAAACCCGAGGTGAATCTTGCGAGGACCACCTCCAAGGAAAACTTACCGAAGGACTCGGCAAACCTCCCTTGAAAATGGACAACCCTAACCCGGAAAAATTACAGAACACTTTTAACCAATAATATAAATTCTTCAACTTAATCCAAATACCCAAATAAATAATACATAGATATTTTTCCGAAAGTATTCAGAGCTACTACAAGAAATACAGCGGAAGCTACTAGAAATCCTAGTGGGTTAAACAGAAGACCTACTGGCGAACAGTAGTGGAGAAATGAGTGACTATGTCTCGACTCCTCCTTCTAGACCTCACCCGAACTCTGCAGACTGGGAAATTAAAAACGAATGAAAAGCCCAGGGGAAAATATTTCATCACGTCAGAGTGAGTGAACAAAAATAATCTCAACAACAATAATATTTCCCCAAGAAATTATCAATGAAAACGACTAGTTCTGGCTAGTCCCCAAATCTTAAACAAAGACAGTCTCTCAGGCTCAAATTATAAATATATATCAGTATGTATTAACCACTCGTATGCTCCATGTATGCTATCTATGAATAAGCTTTAAATTAGATAGTCACACCAGGCTAATACGATTGCGTCTAACGCTCACGTCGCTCCATACTGGCATTTTTCCTCAGAATGGAGGATAAAGACCGAGTGGTTATAAATACGTGCTTACTCCTTGTACGATTTTTATGAATGAATGTAAAAACATAGAATAATCTCAACAAGTAGAAAATCGTACAAGACTATTACGCTCTCGTCTAACGCTCACATCACCCCAACTGGCATTCGTCCTCAGAATGGGGGCTGCCACGTATATAGCTAGCTAGCATTCTCTCTCATACATAGTATTCTCGGAATTTTGCCTCGAGTATAATCGCAGAAATTCTCAATTTTTGGGAAAATAATCCAACAAAGGAAATTACTCAACAATAAAACAATTCAAACACATTATATAAAACAAAAGTTCACTCACAACTTAGGCCTAAGCCTGACGTCGATCAGAGGTCTCCTATGCTCGAGCCTCCTCGTGTCCTGTTCCAAACATAATTAATTCCTTAAAATAAAACACCGACAAAACATGCATAATTAAATATGCTTCGCGCTCAACCAAGCCTAACACTCCAAAATCTTAAATCCACTGCCAACCTCAAAACTCCACAAATTTTACCGACATCCTCAAAATCACATTCCACCAAATAAAATCCAATGGCCGGATTATAAATTAATAATCCGCCAAAAATACCAAACTTCAACAAATCTCAAACCTATCCAAAACTTCTCCAAAAATTCTAAAACTTATTCAATTAAACTCCTCACATTTTTCTCCACCAAAAACATTTTCTCGGCGGCGGCTCCGCCGGCCGCGGCGGCCGGCGACCAACTCCGGCTACCTCCGATGGTCACCAAATTTGGCAGCATCTTCCTCTCAACCTCCTCTACAACATTCCTAACTACCACAAACTCCAATTCTAAGCCTAAGCACATCAATCGAACTGAAAAACACAATAAAGCCCTAGAAATTCAAATTCCGATTTCTCCTTACCTAGCTCACGACGGAGCGAGCCCTTTGGAGGGATTGAAGCACGGAAAGAGGGCTTCCTTTTGAGCTATGGCTCGCCGGCTATGGCGGCCGGAGGAAGGAGTTCCGGCGAGAAAACCGATTCGGCAGTCGGAGCTTTCGGGCGACGTTTCTCCCTCACGGCGGCGCTAGGGAGGCTGCCACCGGTCTAGGACTGTTGCTGGGAGGGAGACCGACCGAACGGGACCGGTCCGGCGGTGAACGGAGGCCGGACGGCGGCGGACGGCGGCTGGGAAATTTCTGGGCAGCGGAGAGAGAGTCGGGAGCGGGAGCAGAAGAGAGAGAGAGAAAAGAGAGAAAAAAAAACGGGCTTGGACCCAAAAAGGCCCGGTCCAACTCCACTTATACCCATTTTCCAAAAATAAAACCCCAATAAAAATTACCTTTTACTAGCAAAAATTACCATTTTTTACCGTCATCAAAAATTCTTCCTTAGAATAATTCCTTCAAAATATTAGTCCCTCAACACCCTCTGGGGACTAATTAAATTACACACTTAGTGACGAACACGGTAAAAACTCTTATTACCACTATGCCAGTAATAAAGGTAAAAATTAAGGTTCAAGGCGTGACAAGTCTCCCCTCATAAAAATTTCGTCCTCGAAATTTACAAACATCCTACTCAAAGAGATAAGGATATTGCTGTCTCATCTGCTCCTCTGATTCCCAAGTAACTTCCTCTACTTGGTGGCTTCTCCAAAGCACTTTGACGAGCTGAATTGACTTGCTCCTAAGCACTTGCTCCTTCCGATCTAGAATCTGAACCGGCTCTTCTTCATAGGACAAATCCTTCTGCAGACTAATCGGCTGTTCTTCCAGCACATGAGAAGGATCGGCAATATACTTGCGAAGCATGGATACATGGAACACATTATGTATCCTGGACAACTCCGAAGGCAAAGCTAACCGATAGGCAAGAGAGTCAACTCGCTCTATTATCTCATAAGGCCCAATATACCTCGGACTAAGCTTCCCACGCTTGCCAAAACGTACTACCCCTTTCCAAGGAGATAGTTTCAGGAACACCCAATCACCTACCTGAAACTCAAGGCTCTTCCTGCGGACATCGGCATAACTCTTTTGCCTACTCTGAGCAGCCTTGAGTCTATCTCTGACCATCTTGATCTTCTCATTTGCATACAGCTCTGCCAATTTATCCAGCGAAAACTTCTTTCCTACCGGCAAGAAATGAGCAGATTTAGTGAGTCTATCCATTATCACCCAAATACCGTCATGCCCTTAACGGGTACGAGGTAAACTAAAGACAAAATTCATGGTGATGTGGTCCCACTTCCACACTGGAATAGGCAACGGCTCAAGCAAACCTGAAGGTTTCTGCCTTTCAGCTTTCACCTGCTGACAAATCAGACACCTACTCACAAAAGCTGCAATTTCCCTCTTCATGTTAGGCCACCAATAATAATCATTCAAAGTCCGATATATCTTTGTACTACCTGGGTGAGCAGCATACGCAGAACTATGAGCTTCCTCCAAAATCTCAATCTTTAGCTCTTCATTCCTCTTGGGAACACAAAGCCTGCTTTTGAACAGCAACGACCCATCTCTTCTTACCGAAAAATTTACGGCGGCTCCATTCTCTGTTCTTTTTATCAACCGAACTATGGAATGATCATTATACTGTGCCTCCCGCACTTTATCAACTAAAACTGGCCTCACATGGAAACTGGCTACCAAAGCACCCACTTCATCCACCGCTAAATCCACCCCTGTAGCCCACAGCTCACAAAGAAGTGGAACTCGAACCATCCTCAAATGAAACAAAGACACGGAGGGATTGCGACTAAGAGCATCAGCTACCACATTAGCTTTTCCAGGATGATACTCTATCGTGCAATCATAATCACTGATCAACTCCATCCACCTTCTTTGCCTCGAATTCAACTCCCTTTGTGTGAACACATACCGAAGACTCTTGTGATCGGTAAAAATCTGACACTTGGCTCCATAAAGATAGTGTCTCCACAACTTGAGAATAAAAACCACAGCTGCAAGCTCTAAATCATGAGTGGGATAATTCACCTCATGCGGCTTCAATTGCCTAGAAGCGTAGGCAATCACTCGATCATGCTGCATCAAAACTCCACCTAGACCTCGTCTAGAAGCATCACAAAACACCACATACTCCCCACTATCGTCTGGAAGTGCCAAAACAGGAGCACTAGTCAAGCGATCCTTTAACTCTTGAAAACTTTGCTCACACTAATCTGACCATTCGAACTTGACTCCCTTTCTGGTCAATCTAGTTAGTGGAGCTGCAATATTCGAAAAGTCTTGCACAAATCGCCGATAGCAACCTGCTAACACCAAGAAACTACGAATCTCCGTCACAGTTGTGGGTCTTTTCCAATTGGACACTGCTTCTACCTTCTGGGGATCCACACTAACACCTTCAGCTGAAACTATATGACCCAGAAAACCCACCTTATCCAGCCAAAACTCACACTTGCTGAACTTGGCTAACAACTGCGCATTCCTCAAAGTCCGCAAAATCAATCTTAGATGTTTGGCATGCTCCTTCTCACTTTTTGAGTACACCAAAATATCATCTATGAACACAATCACGAAGCGGTCAAGATATGGACTAAATACCCTATTCATGATATCCATCAAAGCCGCGGGTGCATTAGTAAGTCCAAAAGACATTACCACAAACTCATAATGACCATAGCGTGATCGAAATGCGGTCTTGGCTACGTCACTATCCCGAATCCGCAACTGATGATAACCAGATCTCAAATCAATCTTTGAGAACACTGAGGCACCTCTCAACTGATCGAACAAATCATCAATGCGAGGCAACGGGTACTTATTCTTCACTGTGACTTGATTCAGCTTCCTATAATCAATGCATAGTCTCATGGTGCCGTCCTTCTTCTTAACAAACAACACCGGAGCACCCCATGGAGACATGCTAGGCCGAATAAAACCCTTATCTACTAACTCTTGCAATTGAGTCTTCAACTCTTTCAATTCCGCTGGAGCCATTCTGTAAGGTGCCTGAGAGATAGGCATAGATCCAGGAAGCAACTCAATGGAAAAGTCTATCTCCCTTACAGGAGGCAAACCAGGCAAATCCTCGGGAAACACGTCCGGAAATTCTCTTACTACAGGAATGTCTCCCACTTCCAACACTCCTATACTTGCATCCACAACATGAGCTAAGAATGCCTGACAACCTTTATTTAACAATCTCCTGGCAGTCACAGCTGAAATCAGGCAACTCGAAATCACATCTCTTTCCCCCTGAAAGACAACCTCCAATCCATCCGGGCTCCGAAACACCACTTCTTTTCGGAAACAATCCACCATAGCTCTATAAGACTCTAAGAAGTCCATCCCCAAGATCACATCAAACTCCACCATATCTAAAGGGATTAAATCTGCCTTAAACTGAGCTCCTTCCACCAAAACTTCACAACCACTAAACACCCAAGCTATTCTCATCACCTCACCAGAGGGAAGAGATACGTGCCACTCGCCTGGAAGAGACGATGATGGCACATTGGCATGGAGAGCGAATCTACTAGACATAAATGAATGCGTAGCTCCAGGGTCAATTAAAACAAATGCTGGTTGACCAAAAATTAACAACGTACCAATGATGACATCTGAGGAAGTACGACCTTCCTGCTGGGTCATAGCATGGAGTCTAGCGCGAGTTGCGGGACGTCCACGCTGACCACTCCCCTGCTGAGAACCACTCCTAGTTGCTGAACCTCCCTGGGAACCACCACTAGAGCTTCTAGCTGAAAACTGACCGCCTTGCTGAGAAGGGGCGGTCCTCTGTGCCAACAAAGGACAGTCTCTCCTGAAATGATCCAGACCACCACACTCAAAGCATCCAGAAGACTGCTGCTGACCAAAAGAAAAAGCCTGACCACCAGAAGATCCCCCTTGGGAACTACCACCAGCACTAAACTGACCGGCCTGCTGCCTACCCAACTGGCTCCTGAAAGGTCTCCTGACACGTCCTCCAAATCTATACCAAGAACCAGAACCTGATCCTCCACTACTACCACTGCCCGCTGAAGATCCAGAAGCGGATGAGGAAGCGGCCTTCTTCGATGGACCCTGGCTGGGACCACCGAAATCTCTTGGCCGTGCACTAAAAGTTCTCCTGGTCTCAATGGCCATGGCTGCAGTAACTACATCAAGAAAAGTCGGGTAAATGCCACCGACCATCTTATCTGCATAAACCCCGTCAAGAGCTCCAACAAACATGTCAATCCTGGTCCTCTCATCAGGAATCAAATAGGGCACATGGTAGCTCAGGGAAGTGAACCTCTGCTCAAACTCGATGACACCCTCATCATCCCCCTTCTTCATGTTCAGGAAGTCTGACTGAATCCTGATACGCTGAGCGTGACCGAAATACTGACCCAAGAAGAGCGTCTTAAACTCCTCCCAAGTCATGTCCTGAGCACCACCACTATTTCTGCTAGCAAGGGTCCACCAGTGATGCACTGAGTCATCCAGAAAAGTCACTGCCATCTTCACTTTCTTTTCTTCCGGCAGGTCAGTGCTCTCAAAAGCCATTTCCATCTTATCTACCCAAGAGTGCGCATCAAGGGGTCCCTTGGCGCCCTTGAACTCAATTGCACCAGCATCGAAGACATCCTTCGTCTTCACAGACCGAGGCTGCTGAACTCTATCTAACACACCTCTAGCTCAGCATGCTCCCAATAGAATCAACCAATCCTCTAACCTCATCACCCTCACTGGCGTTGGTCGAGGAAGCTACACGGGGTCAGCGTCTAGGAGGCATAGTACCTAAAGAAGAAGATATTAAGTAGTCTGTCCATAAGACTAACAGAACTATCACACATACCCAATAACACATAGTATCAAAAGCAGAAACTGCCGATGAATCCGCCGCGGTCGGATCATCACTCTATAGACACTATGGCTACTTAGGCAAATACGATAGTGAATAGGAAACAGAAGATGAAACCTAGAGCTCTGATACCAACTGTCAGGACCCGCCCCGAATTTCACCCTGAAACCCGAGGTGAATCCTGCGGGGACCACCTCCAAGGAAAACTTACCGAAGGACTCGGCAAACATCCCTTGAAAATAGACAACCCTAACCCGGAAAAATTACAGAACACTTTTAACCAATAATATAAATTCTTCAACTTAATCCAAATACCCAAATAAATAATACACAGATATTTTTCCGAAAATATTCAGAGCTACTACAAGAAATACAGCGGAAGCTACTAGAAATCCTAGTGAGTTAAACAGAAGACCTACTGGCGAACAGTAGTGGAGAAATGAGTGACTATGCCTCGACGCCTCCTTCTAGACCTCACCCGAACTCTGCAGACTGGGAAATTAAAAACGAAGGAAAAGCCCAGGGGAAAATATTTCATCACGTCAGAGTGAGTGGACAAAAATAATCTCAACAACAATAATATTTCCCCAAGAAATTATCAATGAAAACGACTAGTTCTGGCTAGTCCCCAAATCTTAAACAAAGACAGTCTCTCAGGCTCAAATTATAAATATATATCAGTATGTATTAACCACTCGTATGCTCCATGTATGCTATCTATGAATAAGCTTTAAATTAGATAGTCACACCAGGCTAATACGATTGCTTCTAACGCTCACGTCGCTCCATACTGGTATTTTTCCTCAGAATGGAGGATAAAGACCGAGTGGTTATAAATACGTACTTACTCCTTGTACGATTTCTATGAATGAATGTAAAAACATAGAATAATCTCAACAAGTAGAAAATCGTACAAGGCTACTACGCTCGCGTCTAACGCTCACGTCACCCCAACTGGCATTCGTCCTCAGAATGGGGGCTGCCACGTATATAGCTAGCTAGCATTCTCTCTCATACATACTATTCTCAGAATTTTGCCTCGAGTATAATCGCAGAAATTCTCAATTTTTGGGAAAATAATCCAACAAAGGAAATTACTCAACAATAAAACAATTCAAACACATTATATAAAACAAAAGTCCACTCACAACTTAGGCCTAAGCCTGAAGTCGATCGGAGGTCTCCTATGCTCGAGCCTCCTCGTGTCCTGTTCCAAACATAATTAATTCCTTAAAATAAAACACCGACAAAACATGCATAATTAAATATGCTTCGCGCTCAACCAAGCCTAACACTCCAAAATCTTAAATCCACTGCCAACCTCAAAACTCCACAAATTTTACCGACATCCTCAAAATCACCTTCCACCAAATAAAATCCAATGGCCGGATTATAAATTAATAATCCACCAAAAATACCAAACTTCAACAAATCTCAAACCTATCCAAAACTCCTCCAAAAATTCTAAAACTTATTCCATTAAACTCCTCACATTTTTCTCCACCAAAAACATTTTCTCGGCGGCGGCTCTGCCGGCAGCGGCGGCCGGCGACCAACTCCGGCGACCTCCGATGGTCACCAAATTTGGCAGCATCTTCCTCTCAACCTCCTCTACAACATTCCTAACTACCACAAACTCCAATTCTAAGCCTAAGCACATCAATCGAACGGAAAAACACAATAAAGCCCTAGAAATTCAAATTCTGATTTCTCCTTACCTAGCTCACGACCGAGCGAGCCCTTTGGAGGGATTGAAGCACGGAAGGAGGGCTTCCTTTTGAGCTATGGCTCGCCGGCTATGGCGGCCGGAGGAAGGAGTTCCGGCGAGAAAACCGATTCGACAGTCGGAGCTTCCGGGCGACGTTTCTCCCTCACGGCGACGCTAGGGAGGCTGCCACCGGTCTAGGACTGTTGCTGGGAGGGAGACAGACCGAACGGGACCAGTCCGACAGCGAACGGAGGCCGGACGGCGGCCGGGAAATTTCTGGGCAACGGAGGGAGAGTCGGGAGCGGGAGCGGAAGAGAGAGAGAGAAAAGAGAGAAAAAAAAAACGAGCTTGGACCCAAAAAGGCCCGGTCCAACTCCACTTATACCCATTTTCCAAAAATAAAACCCCAATAAAAATTACCTTTTACTAGCAAAAATTACCATTTTTTTACCGTCGTCAAAAATTCTTCCTTAGAATAATTCCCTTAAAATATTAGTCCCTCAACACCCTCTGGGGACTAATTAAATTACACACTTAGTGACGAACACTGTAAAAACTCTTATTACCACTATGTCAGTAATAAAGGTAAAAATTAAGGTTCGGGGCGTGACATGCTAGCTAGAAGATGAGGTAACTATTTGGTGGCATGCCAAGACACTTGGTGATAGTCAAAGAAAGACTTTGAATGCTAGGTTGGGCATCTCACTATTATTTACGTGTGATGATCATCTTTAATTCTCGAATAATGGTTTGGGTGCGTTGAAAGGTTAGAGTCATACGTGGCTCTTTGACATTTCAACGCTTCTTACGTGGAATGAGTTGAAAAGTCAAGTTTCGTTTTCAAACTAAATTATGACATCAACATCTTCTAACACTGTAACAACGATCCTTATTTGGCCAGAAAAATATAAATGGGTACGTACCTAAATTGCATTTACCACATTTAGCATAAAATTGAAGAAGAAGAAGAAATCAGCCGGATTGCGTTCTGTGTTTCAAAATGAACTATTTTACATATATAAATGCTTGAATTGGTCCTACGAATGATAGTAATTAAGGGAGGCAAATATGCCATTTCCAAAGGCGGCCAATTTGCACCGTAACATATACAAAGCATTCAAAGAATATATATTGACGTCAACGAACGAGAAAGGGACAGACGGTTCTGGATTACTATAAATTATGACAGAAAGTGCATTACTCACCAAAATAGAGTGCAAGTTCTTCGATAAGCTGCTCCAACAGAAACTGAATATAGAAGGAGCTAGCTAGCCAGCCGTGTTACTTGTTCAGAATTTGAAGTATGGCTAAAGCTATTCCTGCCCTAGTTCTAGTATTCAGGATCTTTACCCTTGTGGCCTGTGTTGTTTCTGGGCTGCTTCTCGCTCTCGACAACTTTACAGATGATGGTGAAAAAGTTCATTTTTATGATATCATTTCATTCAGGTACATTCTAGCTTTTTCAATTCACAAACATATTCATAAATTGAGAATTATGGATTAATATTTGAACTTGGTGTGTAGGTATGTGCTTTGTGCAGCAGCAATAGGAGCAGCATACAGCCTACTACAGCTACCATTTAACATATACTATACCTGCACCAATAAGCGCTTGATCCGAAACGGATGCATGCCGAACTTTGATTTCTATTCCGACAAGGTAGTGACCCTGGTTCTAGCTTCCGGTGTCGGAGCTGGTTTCGCAGCGGCATTCGAGCTCAAAAAGGCTTTCAAATTGTTACTTGCTGTGATAGCGTTCGCGCAACTAGCAGCTCAGTCAGCTGACTATGATGTCGACAATACCTCTACCTCGGTTCAAGATCCATCAAAGTACAATCACTTCTTTGACATGGCAATTATTTCCAGCGGGATTCTCTTGGTTGGAGCTGTTTGCATGGCCGTGGTTGCGATTCTCACTTCCATCACTCGGACTTCAAATTCGGGTTTCTTTGGATAATTGATTCAAGAGTTCGGCTGCATGAGGATAATAAAGATGCATGTGAATGATCGATGATCAACTCTAACTGTTTGTTTTCTTTCTTCATTGGGGTGTGTTCATTCATATCAAATTGTTTTTCCGGTACAAAGTCCGAATTAATAAATATGCATGTATATGCAGCCTTTTATGTTAACATGAGAAATAACTTTTCTTGCTTTGATCTTTGTACGTAATTCACTCTGCTACTATCCATTTTATTGGGAGAAATCATACAACAACATAAAAGGTCATGCATAAAAAAATGAAAAGTGAAACAGTCTCTCCTCTCTCTCTCTCTAAACCCTAGGGGAACTTTCTTCTCTTCTTGACACCGCCAGTAGGCTTGGTACCTGTCCGGCTTCGCCCCAACGTCGACGACGGCCTCTGGCCTAGCCGGCACGTGTGGGGTGTGACCGGACGGGGGTTTTATGTTCTGAACGTATCTCGGTGTCAGAGAATGGAATTAGGAGGTGTTCTACCCCGTCCCTCTCGGAGGAAAGGGATAGTTGCGTCATGGCTGCGGGCTCATATATGAGTGGGGATGAATCGCCGGATCAGAATGAAGGGGAGTAGCTATTGTCGGTTGACGGGCAAGGTTCGATGGAATAGATCGGATTCCATCTGTTCAGCTGATAATGGTGATCCGATCTGGATGTCGGACTTCCAGATGAGTTTTGGCATGGAATGTCTGGCTTCAAGTGTCAAAGGCCGGACGGACGACGGATCGACTGTGTTGATCCGGTGTTCGTTCGACACCCGCGGTGGTCGACGGGACTACGGACTTGGGCCAGGAGGGGTGGGTACGACCCACTCTGTTCATTTCCTTTGGGCCTTGACATGGTCAGTGGGCCTGTTATGGGCTGAAGGTTTGGCCATTGGGCCCATTTTGGCTACTCCATGTTTATTTTCAGCTATTTTATTTTTGCAGTTGTGTTTTATTTACAGTTTTTAATAAATCTGGATCATCGTTTGGTTTTGAGATGTGGGCTTACTCCTAGTAGGGGCACGCAGCGTGCCATGTTTGCTCTTATGAGGCGGCAAATTCTTTGCGTTGTCAAATGGTCCCAGCCTCCTAGTGGCAAGATGAAACTAAGGTTCACTGGTAATTTTCAGTGGCATCATACCTGGAAAGCTGATAGACATGGTAACTTATGGCTCCGTATGAGCAGTATTTTTCTGGTATGTCGCCGAATTTGTAAAACAAATGGAGTAGCCAATGATGCACTCTTTGCTAAATGGTTTTTGTTAGAATGCATAAATTTTGTATACATGCCTAATATTTTAGGGTGTTCTTACAGTATGGAGTTTAGGCACAATGTCCCCCTCCCCCTTGTATTATGAAGTTTCGTTAATGGTAATGACATGAGGGCCGCCGTACTAGACCTTTTATTCAAAAAAAAAAGGTCATGCATGAGAAATCCTAATTAAGACATCTCAATTAAAAAGTAAAGCTCACTTATTCAATACTAATCTAAAAAACTGGACTCTAACAACTTTAATGCAACTACTAAACACGAAAGCAATTAGAACAGGAACACATCAAATTGTCAATTTAAGGCCTAAAACCTGATGGTGTACAACATGATATGTCAATCGAAACGAGAGAGCATAGGACATTGTTATGGTTCGGTAGGGATCTTTTCTATACCCCCAAAGTCACCCCAAAGGTCCGAGCAGGCCAACTTGAGTGTGACGACAAAGGTATTGGACGTACGCAAGTCCAATGCAATAGACTCCATGATAACTGTATGAACGCGCAACATCTATGTTGACATCATCGAACAATGAAAGCGACCGACTCTTCACTCTTGTCTCCTTATAAACTATAGTACTTACTTGATCACCGAAACAAGAGCTAGTAAAAGAGAACTGAGTTATAGAAAGAGCTATATATTTAGCCAGCTAGCTAACTGTGTAACCGTGGAGATCGAAATTGAAGTGATCGACTAATGGCGTCTAAAGCTATTCCTTGCGCAGTTCTGGTATTCAGGATATTCACCCTTGCAGCCTGCGTTGCTTCTGGACTGTTACTTGCTCTCGACAACTTTACAACTGCTAATGGAAATCAAAAACTACGTTTTCAGGATGTGGTCACATTCAGGTACAGCACGCTAGCTTCTTCTTCCATCATTAACATTTTTGTTTGAATCCCTACATTGATCAAATATACGATTAAGTAGGTCATTTGAATTTGTTGCAGGTATGTGCTTTCTGCAGCAGCAATTGGAGCAGCATATAGCATCCTACAGCTACCATTTAACATATACTACGCTTCCACCCAAAAGCGTTTGATACGCAACGAATGCATGCCGGAGTTTGATTTCTATGCCGACAAGGTAGTGAGCTCGATTCTCTGTTCAGCTGTGGGAGCTGGTTTTGGAGCGGGGTTTGAGCTCAAAAAGGTGATCGAAGTTTTAATTCCTCTGCTGGCATCCCTAGGCGTCCTCGACAACTTGCAGGAAACACAAACCAAGAACGATGACTTCTATGAGAAAGCTATAATCGCTACCGGAATTCTCTTGGTTGGAGCTGTTTGCATGGCTGTGGTTTCAATCCTTACTTCCATCACTCGAACTTCAAACCCCGGTTTCTTCCGGTAGTATTGATGCATGCATCTTTGTTCAGCTGCTTGCTCGCGCACCATGCATAAAGACGCATCCATGTACGTACCTGATGATCAACTAAGTCTTCGCTTTTTCTTTTAGTTTTTGTCCTAATTGAGGTGTATTCAAATAAATATGTATCTGTAATTCTGTATGCAGCCATATTATGTAAAATAAACAAGCTAGGTAGTTTGTTTCTTGCTTTAATCTTCGTTGTCACGCTGCTAATATCGCCCACCGCATACATATTGTCTTTTTAGACTAGCCGGCATCATTTTGACAACGTACTACGTAGTGACAAGGATGAAAAGGAGGTATCATTTAGGGTCGTCAAAAAGCCCGGCCCTACCCAAGTCTTACGGGCTCAGCTCGGACCTGGCCTCAACTATGTTTTTCTAAATTATAGGGCCTAGCCGGGCCGGGTTATTCATAAAAATCAAAGCCCATGGGCCCGGGCCTTAAAGGTTTTTAGGGCCGGGCTTATTATATATATATATAAAAGATTTTTATCAAAATAAAATAAAAAACTATGAAAAAGTTTAAAATTTGTTAATGATTGAACTAAATGTATTAAAAAATCAAAAAAAAATGACTTAATCCATTAATTAGTTCATATAATTAACTAATAACTTCATAAAAATATTGATAAAACAATTGAAAGGGTTTTAGACGGGCTTTTAGGCTGGTTTTTTAGGGCCGGGTCGGGCGGGCTTTGATGGGTATGTAACGGGCCGGGCCGAGGCTTTGAACCCTCCGCCCTTGTCCAGCCTCATGCACTATGGGCCGAACCGAGATGGGCTTTTTGACGGGCCGGGCCTGGCCGGGCTTTGGCCCTTTGGGCCGACAGGCTGCCTACTGACTTTTAGGCCCGGGGGCCAAATGATGACCCCTATATCAATACCACACCAATTTGGGCCTATGCTGTGGAGTTTAAGGTAGTCCTTACACCTTAGCAAATAGCAAAGCCCAAATGTGTTGACAATCAAAATGTATGATATTCATTTTTTGAGCACATTGTTTTTTTGTGGAGGATGTTGCTGAAATAGTTCTCTCCAAATCAGTGACCATAATCTAGACTTGGAGAGAATACCAGCCACCTTATTGATTTCTATGTACACACGAAGCCATTGTGCAAACGATGAAGATCATTCGAACTAGAATATTTGACATTCAATGATAATAGAGGAAGAATGAAAGTACATGGAGAGATTAAAAGGCTTGAGCCTAGTAATAAATCCAGTAGCTAGTATAGCTTCTACCTCAAGAACAGAACAAAACCATAATCGTTTAATTAGAAAGCTAAACAAGAGACCAAGGATAAGGCTAAAGTAATAGCATATTGGTGAAGCAGCTCTTTGAACCATATGGTGAAAAATATTGATTATCTTAAGTTGCAATATCCAGAGGGTTATACAGACCGGATTTATTGCGCAGACAGTAATATGACTGAAAACCTTGAAACGGTATCTACCAATTCTTGATGTTTTCCAATCTTCAGGTACTCTTACAGGGGTTACAACTAACATGGATCTTAAGAAGCACTAACCAAAAATGGCCACACTTTACATCTTCGGCTACTACATACAGTAATAACATGGAAGAATATAAGCTTCTAGGGTAAGAATATCCAGCATACTAGTCCTTTCAAGCCTACAAATATACCATTCTCTCTAATTAAAGATAGGAAATTTATACTGAGAACTGACTGAACAAAACAGTATAACCTCTAAATATTGGTGGAAATTTTAGTGGACCAAAAGTGAAGTGTGTATCCATTCATTTGTATCAACCATGTTCATATATATAGCTTCACAACAAATTGAAATCATGACCAAATTCGAAAATGCAGAGCCAGAGCAAATAAAAACAACAGATATAACTAACCTCATCGGTAATCTTTCCATTTGAAAGGTCAAAAGCAGCATCGTTCAGCTTCACACATACCCAGTAGAAACGCAAATTCACACATTTCTCAGCTCAACATTCACATCTTTACCAAGTTAACACAACTAAGTGGTTCGTCAAAAAAGTTACGAAATTGCAACGTACATCGAGACGAAGATCATTGGGCAGCTTCGCAAAGTAGTCCGGAGGGAGATCAAAGCTGTCCTGCAAACACAACCCACAAAAAATAACTCAATCAAACAATCAGAAAAATATTCGAAATCAAAACCAAGCAAATGTGAACAAGTTGATGGGCATTGGGAGAGGTGTGATTAAAGCAAGGTCTTGGAGCATGGTTCGGGTTTCTGGTTGCAAAGATTTGGGGGAGTCGGATTCGGCGAGGGAGAAACAAGTGGAGAGGGTTTTGAATGTGAGGGGTTTGGGTTTAAGGGAGGTGGAAGTGGGGACGTGGTGGGGATTTCGGAGAAAGAGGAGGGTGGTGGAGGAAGAGAGATTGGTGGGAGGTTGGAGGAAGAGAAGAGAAGCCATTTTTGGAAGTGTTCTATGATCGTGTAGTGCTAGCCAATTTCAGTTTGCAGCCACTGAAAAATATTTGGGTGGAAAAGATGTTTGTTTTCTTGGCGCGCGCTGAAGAAAAAAAAAAATTGTGGGCTGGGGAAACATATGCAAACTGGGCTTATGCTAGCTAGGCGAAGTCCGAGTATGTCTAGGCGGTAGTCGGGTAAGCGGGCCTACACGGGCTGGAGGGTCCCACCTTTAAACAAAAAAGTACTTGTTCGGCTGGAATTTTGTTATTGGGTTCTCTCGGTTTTGTTATATGAACTTGGATAGTTTATATCGGAATCATAAGCGAATATTATGCATTGTTATGTGATAGAGGCGACTCCAAAATCTGCAAGTTCGAATTCTGAAACCTATAAATGGATTGTTAGCTGGGCTATGTCGACTTTGGGTTATTTGAAATCGCAATTTGGGGATATCTAATGCAGCATGAATCAAATGCACATCCATGCATGAAAGATTTGTGCACAAAAGTATAGATGACACACAATAATAATACAAAACAGAAAAACCCAGTACCCTTCCGCATGCTTGTTCTTCTCATTTGCTCAATCACGCTTCTGCTCAATTGAGATTTGTATCAATGACTCTGATTTATGCCATTTCGATTCCAGTACGTAGTAGTTGAAACACATCAAAGTTTTCTTCATGTTTAGGTGAAACAAAAAATTTCGGAGTGGGAATTACGTGGGCTAGGTGGCAAAGAGCCACTGCTAGCTAGGCGGTCCAAGGTGGTGTGGACCCAAGTGGGTCAGTGGGTCCAACGTGTTAAACGAGAAAAAAAATAGAAAAATTTGGACGCCTAAGCGAGCTAAGCGGACTAGAGGTTAGTTGATCTAGGCGATCCGGCCAGGTGGCTCGTGCCAACATATTGGGTGGGGTCCACCATTTAAAAGAATAACAGTAATATCCTAGAAATTTGATATTATATTAGTTTCTAATATTATTTGGAAATTTTCGAGTTAGAAGTTAGTGTGTTTTGGAGGTTTGAAGGAAGAGTGGAAGTGTTCAGACGCATAAATTCCCTAAAACGGTTCTAATCTAAGGGTCATAGAGTTGACATTTTATTCGTTGTGTTTCTTGAGAAACTTCTTTCATGAAAGTTATAGAGTACAACGATATGAGTTCGTAGACACGTGGCACACGTAAAAGAGATTTCGTATGAAGAAATTATGGTCAGCGAAAGTTTGGCTTTCCGGGAAATTTTAGTTTAAATAGGAAATTTTCCTTTTGGTCCTCGTTATTTTCAGAAACCACATTTTCTTTATCCCTCTCCCTCTCCCCCTCTCTCCCCGAACCCTAACCATCAGAGTTCTCCGGGCGACCCGACCTGATTTTTACGGCCAACTCCGCCCGAGTCAGGCGACAGCACCGGTCGGAGTTGCTTCATCTCGGCGGCGCAACCTTTCCTGTTGTAATGGCTTGCACCGATTCGTAGTGGTGCGCACGAATCGAAGCCTATAAGTTCTAGGTTGAGACCCGGTCGGCATTCTCACCTCCGGCTGCGGAGACGTGGCTTGGAACCGGTTTGGATAGGAAGTTCTTGGTGCCCTTGTTCGACTCTCGGTGGTCTTGAAGCTCGAATCACAGTGTAAAGTTTTTGAGTTGGACTTCCCCTTTACGGCGGTGTTTCGACCCATTTTCCGGCCAAATTAATCTTGACCTCAGGTATTAAAGTTTCTCACCTTGCTTCAATCTACAAGTTTTGTGTTGTAGGTTTTCCAAAAATTTAAAGTTGGTGGGATGGCCCATGAGGCTTACTCGCCGCCGCCTGTGGAAGCGCGTCCAGGCAGTGTGAGTGGGTTAGTTGTTTTGTTAGCTAGTTTATGTCGTTGTGAGTGACTGCTTTACTGATTTGATTTGGTTTTCCCTTCTTATTTAATCTTCTAGAAATTTGGTATGTTGCTATTGCTATCTTGGTTGTGTATCAAATTTGGTTGGTGAGTGACTTTCTCTGTCTCATGTATCATTTGATATTGAATTTTCTGGGTTTGTTATTGTGATCGATATGTTCTTTCCAAGATTGACCTTGTAATTATGAGTTTCTCATATCTATGCTTTCATAAAGTTTGGATTTGAAAGGTTTGATTTCCGGATCTGTTTTTAGTGTTTATTCTTGGGTGAGTGACCTTCTTTTGGTCTCGACCTTGTGTCCTCTTTTTACTGATCATTCTGGAAATTTAGTTAGGGTCAACTTTTATGTGATCTTGAGAGGTCTCAGGGAAAGCTTGTTCTCAAGGGACAAGTCATTGGGTTAAGTTAGGGTCTAGGTCCAAGAGTGAAATGTCTTAGTCGCAACTAGTTAGTGTAAATGGTAATCACTTGTTTTGTTGGTCACTAATTTGATTTGTGTTATCTAGGTGATTAACGAAGTTGGTGTTTGCTTGTTCTTGTGGTGCGTGAAGACGCAGTGGGAGTTAAAGGTGAGTAAAATCTCATCAACGTTCTCTTAAAGACATAATTAATTATGGTCATTTTGATGATGATGATGATGATTTAAAGATTATGCTTTTGTTTGTTTTAAAATATATGAGTTTGATCGCCAACGGCTCATAGGTAAGAGAAATCAAGTTTTCCTATTTAAATGAATTTTTTTAAGGTTCTTGTGATCATAATATTTTTGGTTCTTAGTAGATTATTCTTGTGAGAATATATGTGTATGTATATATATCTCTATGTGAAAATGTGTATTATAATGAGGTGTTGTTTGTGTTGGTTCTATTAATGTGGTTATTTATACCTTGTTGAAATATATGTCATTTGGATGAGTATTATTGTGATGTCTAAGTTGAGCTAATTGTGACTAATTAGATGTTCTAAGTCAAAAGAATTATGCTTGAATGGTGGTTGTATGTCTTAGTGGTGATTGTAAGCATTAGTTGTGGTTGTATGCCTTAGCGGTGATTGTGTACCTTAGTGGTAATTGTGTGCATTAGATTAGGAGCCTTTGTGGTGGTGTCAGTGAATCGGGAACCAAGGCATAGCCGGGTGATTGGTTACGGTAAGTGTAGAGCTCTAGTCTGTATATCGGTACTTCATGGGAGATGACTAAGTGTTGACGAATCCATGAGTACGTGTTTGTCTGGTTACTTATGGGGGATGACTAAGTGTTGACGAACTCATAACTATAAGTAATAAGGGTGGAGAAATGATTGTGTAATATTCTTATGTGTTGTCATTTAAATTCATTGTTTTGAGTATCTCCTGAACTATGCTTATCAGCAGGAGATTCTTTAATCTTAATTGTGTGATTTTAGTAGAATTCCTGAACTACGCTTTTTGCATGATTCATTTATGATTTTGAGTGATTTTGAATTGTCATGTTTTCTTAATTACTTTTTTTGAATTCTTTTACTTGAAAGTGTTTTTCTGAATTTAGTTTTTAATGCATGAACTATTGGTTTTACCTTATGTGAGTTTGGGTTGAGTCCTTTATTTTAGATTTACTCATACGAGTTTTTAAAGTTTACCGGGTTTGTTGTTTACAACCCGGTGCACCAATCTATGGTGTAGAGTTTGATTTTGTAGGTCATGATTATGTGAGTTTAGATTGAGTCCTTTATTTTAGATTTACTCATACGAGTTTTTAAAGCTTACCGGATTTGTTATTTACAACCCAGTGCACCAATCTATGGTGTAGATGTTGATTTTGCAGGTCAAGATTACCAGAGTAGAGGCTGCGGCAGTTTGGCTTTAATCCTTTTGTCTACTTTCTAGATTGTTGTAAGTATTAAGGGAGGTTTTACATTGTTCAATTTTTTTTCACAAGTTGTAAAACTATAATAATGTAATGATTGTTCTTTTTTTTTGGTCATCATGCCTTGAATTTGGATTTTTTATTTATCCAAAATTCAGGGCGTGACAATAATGGCTTTGTGTTCTGACTTGTCTCTCTCCGGCGGCATTCCACGACACAGACTTGACCGTCACAAGCTTCTCCAACTACACGATGTGATCTACGGTGTACCCTTAGATCCACGCCTCCAAAGGGTGTACACTGTAAATTGTCAAATCGAATATAGAGTGAAGCTCTGGGAACACCTTCGCGGTATCGCGCCAATTTCCAACTCCTAGTAAGTCCAAGTTTACCAGTACCTACAAAATTATTCAACTATTCTTCTTTTAACTCTGAATCAACTATAATATATGATTTATTCTAATAAATCTCTCATTGTCATTGCCATTTTAAGTTAATCGATGCAAGTTTGCCTCTTGGAATTGCATGTTAAAGTATATATAGTTCTGGATTGATTGACTTCTCAGATTGCTAGGAACAATGGTTAGCGACCTAATTCAAACACCTCAAAATGGTTTCACTGACTTTTCATTTGGGATCCGGCTCCTCTATCTAAAATGAAGAGTGTGAATTTCCTTCAATTTCATAAGATCTGAACTCTTAATCTAATTCAAAGGCCTCAGTAATTGCCACCTCACTCTTACTCTAATTTTTTGTTTTTGTTTGGGTCTTAAGTCTAAACAATAGTTAACCTTGCCGTTAACTCTAGAGAAAAAAGAAGTTAGGGTTTCGACGTAGAGTTGCTGCGTTTGTTTTATTTGCTTTCATGACAACTCATCCATGGTTGAAAAAAAGAAAAGAAAAATTATGCAGCTATTGAATTACCAATGATTTGTTTATCATTTCAGATTTTCAGTTCCCTTTGGTGTGTTCCAGTGCGAGAATAATTCAAGAATAGTTTAATGATCGATGTAGCCAAAATCATGAAATTTAGAAGAAGAAAACAACTTGTGTAACAGCAAAAGACGATTATTAGCTATCATTAATTAAGATTGAACTGAGGAAAGAGTTGAGAGTTTCTATCAAAAGGTAAGAGGAAGCCAGGAAGGGCACCCAAGTTATATTAGTCTTTTACGAACTCATTCTTAGTCAATCTGAATTTCCCAATTAACAGAGACGAAAAGGTTAGTTCCAAGGTAATGTTTCTGTTCAATTCATATTGCATATTCGTTTATACTATGCAATGCAAGTCAGTATTCTTCTTTTTCTTCTTCGATTGGCTCAAGTGCAACGACCATGACGTTGCCATGGAAGTACAGAAAAAGCAAACGCAAATCCCCCTTATTTTTGTTATTTGCTAGAGTTAACAGCAAGTTTACTATGGTTTAGACAAAAAAACAAAAATTGGTGAAATAATGATATGTCAATTGTTACGGACTTTGGATTAGATAAAAAATCCAGATTTTATGAAGTTAAAGTAAATTCACACTCTCCTCATCTTAACTTAGTTGCCTCTCATTTTCTTTAAACTGTCATGGCCATGACAGAAAATAGTTCTTGGCCGACGAAAAAATAGGTGACGCATTCATGCGCAATATATGCTTCAGCTATACATCCTTCAGGCGCGGATTTATTAGTGACATAATCTTTGTACTCACCAAGTTGTCTGTAAATATAAGATTGCAAACTATACGTTACAATTATTGAACATGTACGTACATATATGTATTCTGGAGATGTAAGTGAATAAAACATACCTTTCCATGGGATACATCCAAGTGAAGTGTACTGGACCGGTAAGCAACAATTGCTGGGGAAGATGGATCATCAGGTGAGGCATGATATCGAAAAAATTTGGCGGAAAGATCCTCTCGAATTTACACATGATGTATATGATGTCTGCCTGCATTTCCCGGAGATCCGATTTTCTCACTTCCCTTGTGCACAACTTCATGAAGAATCTTGACAGCGCTACTAACGGCTCCACAACCTGGCCAACCACACATCACAAATTTAATATAAAATCCATTTACGACAGGTTAACCGTAATTTTAACCACAAATTTACCTGACGGTGAAGGAACGGTCGAATGAAAACAGGGAAGAGACGTTGTAGCAGAATATGACAGTCATGACTCTTCAAGCCGTATATCTTATTCTCCCGCAAGTTCACACACCGGGCTATATTTCCTGCAACGCCTGAGGGATACGTCACACAACTCATCCACCTGAAGATCTGGGTCTTCTGATCAGGCTTCACGGTGTAAGGAGCCCAAGGCATCTTTTTCTTCCCCTCTTTCAGCCAAAGATGTTTTCTGATTCCCATTTTCTTAAGATCAACGCGTGCCTTAGGACCGTCTTTCGTCTTCCCCTCCAAGTTGAGCACTGTACCTACCACACTGTCGCAGACATTCTTCTCTATGTGCATCACATCTAGGTAGTGCCTGATCAACAGCGTACTCCAGTACGGGAGTTCCCAAAATATGCTCTTATGTGTCCAGAATTTGTACCTGTCTGGTCTTTCAGGTATTCTGGCCACAATATCGGGATGATTGCTGAGCTGCCCAAAATCATACTCATCCAGCACTGCTAAAATCTCTTCCCCCGACCATCTATGCGGCTCCACACCTCTCTCTTCGGTCCCATCAAATGCCCCGGTATCTATCCGCCAGGGGTGATCATGTGGTAGGTAAGCACGGTGACCCATCCGGACTATCTTGTTGCAATGATTGCTGCACCCCTGGGAGCTAAGGCACTCAGGACAAGCCTTGTATCCCCTAACAACGTTGCCGGACAACATCCCACGTGCAGGAAAATCACTGATGGTACCAACAATCATGGCATGCATCTGGAACATCTCCTTTTTGTGGGAGTCATAAGTGGGATGACCAACCTCCCAAAGCAATTTACACTCTTCAATCAGCGGTCTCATATACACATCGAGACACTTCCCTGGATAACAACAACAACCACAACAAATTCAGATAACGACTATATATGACCAACAATATAGAACAAAAACAATAAATGGAGAGGTGTTGAACCAACAACAATATATACAATATGAAGGGAAAGTAGATACCTGGATAACCGGGCCCCGGAATCAACAAGGTCAACATGTTGTATTCCTTCTTCATGCACATCCATGGAGGAAGGTTGTAAGGCACCAAAATGACCGGCCATATACTGTACGAAAGACTCATGGTCCCAAAAGGGTTGAACCCGTCGGATGACAGCCCGAGCCTCACATTCCTCACCTCTGAAGCAAAATGAGGAAACTCCCTGTCTATATGCTTCCACGCCTCCCCGTCAGCAGGGTGTACCATGAGGTCTTCGTCATGCACCTCCCTCACAGCGTGCCATCTCATAGCTTCGGCCGTCTTTGAAGACATATACAACCGCTCCAGCCTATCCCTCAACGGGAAATAGCGAAGTACCTTAACAGGTTTCCTGTTGCCTGCGGGAGTCCGCTTATACCTGTCGGTCCCACATACCGGACAACGATGAAGGCCTTCAAGGTCATTACCGTCTGCATCTTTACCCCAGAATAGAACGCAGTCATATCTGCATGCATGGATCTTGATGTAGGAAAGCCCGAGATCTCTCAAGATACGACGGACCTTATGATGCGTGGTGGGATGACGATGACCGTCGGGCAGGAGCGAAGCAGCGTACTGTAGATACCTATCAACAGCCGTCACGGTCGATTTTGTGTCAACCTTGATATGCATCACCTCCATCACACACTGAAGAACGGTCTTCTCATGACCTGGGCACAGAGGGGTCTGTTGGAAAGCAATAAGTCTGTTGTACTTGGCTATACCGGCAGTGTTGACACCTCTAGGGACGGCCTGCATCGGCGCCTGAGGAATGTGCTGTCGTTCAGGGCATACACCGCTGTCATGAGGAAACATGTCGTTGATGAAGTCCGTTGTGGGATCGTTGGATGTACTGCCCGTCTCATCAAACTGTCCATGATCATGTGGGCGTGATGAGGTTTCACCGTGATATATCCAACATGTGTAACGTTCCCAGAATCCGTTACTCTTCAGGTGGTCCCATACTGTCCCCAACGGAAATCGATGCATATCACTGCGACACTTACACATCTTGCACGGGCAATAGAACATGCCACTCCCGTCAGCATTGGCCTGCGCATATTGCATAAAATCCCAAACTCCTTCAGCATATTTTCTGTGATATCTTGGAAGAGAAATCCAACTCTTATCCATATCCTGAAAATAACACATATATATATATCAATATTTAATGAACATATCTTTTATATATATATATATATTAATGTAATACAACATACTAATTATTAATTATATATATCTAGTTCGAGCGGATTCCGTGGTTTCAGAAGGCAAGTGTCAATGTCACGGAGGGCGAACCCCCTACAGGAACCAGGCAGGACTCGTTTGTGATCACGGAGGCGAACCCCTATCGACCCCTTCACCGAGAAGAGTGGTCAGTTTGTGATCTTGAGATCCAGTTAAACAAACCTGTGAACCATATCTATGACAGAACGGCCCCTTACTCAGCTTGGAACAAACTCTATGCATATATATATATATATATATATCATTAATTCAACTCAAATAAAACTGAAAATCAATATATATATATGCACATATATATATGTGCATATATATATGCATATGTACGTACCTGGGAGTAGCTCCACAAACTATGTATGGACAAATTTCCACAACACCGAACGATTTGAAGAACTAGAGAAATTTATGTTTAAAATTTTCAAAGTTCTCATTCTTCTATCCCGCCTCACAATATATAGAAGAATCTTGGGCGACGAAATATTTGAGTTTCGTCGCCTAAGAATGAAAAATCTTGGGCGACGAAATATCTCAGTTTCGTCGCCTAAGGATAAAAAACTTAGGCGACGAAATAAATATCTTAGGCGACGAAATATTGTTTCGTCGCCCTAGTTTCTCTCTTGGCCGACGAAATGTATTCTTAGGCGACGATTTTATTTTCGTCGCTTAAAGTTGGACTTTAGGCGACGATTTTTTTTCCTTGGGCGACGAAAAAAAAAAATCGTCGCCTAAGTTCCCTCTTAGGCGACGAAAAAAAAAATCGTCGCCCGGTTTTTTTTGTTTCGTCGCCCAAGACCCATTTTCTGGTAGTGTGGGTCAATACCACACCAATTTGAGCCTAGGTAATGGAGTTTAAGATAGTCCTTACACCTTAGCAAATAGACAAGCCTAAATTTCTGCGTGATATTCATTTTTTGACAATCAAAATGTATGATAATTCATTTTTGAGCACATTGTTTTTTTGTGGAGGATGTTGCTGAAATAGTTCTCTCCAAATCAGTTACGTACGTACCATAATCTAGACTTGGAGAGAATACCAGCCCACCTTATTGATTTCTATGTACACATGAAGCATCACACAGAGAACTCTATTTAATCGCATTGTGCAAACGATGAAGATCATTCGAACTAGAATATTTGACATTCAATGGTAATAGAGGAACAATGAAAGTACATAAATGCATGGCGAGAGATTTAAAGGCTACTCAAGAACAGAACAGAACCAGTCCTGAAGCTTGCAAATTAACCAGAAATAATTTACCACTCCAGGCCTGAAATTTAAAAAGACATTATGGTTATAAAATGTAGGTTATAAGTCATCATATATGGTCTATGAATTTGTGATGCACATATAAGATGTAAGATTATTCCAACAAGTTCAAAGTCTCCCTGATTGAGACAGAGGACCATGCAGTCCCGACTTAGTTGATTCACTGCATGCTTTCGTAAACTGAAAGCTACACTAGTGTTTGCATAATTACACTCTTTGTGTTTATAAAGAAGCAAGTGATCAAACTTAATTTGATTTTATGGATTTGATGCTGCTTTGACTTTTGGACTTGCACCAATGAGACTTCTCTTTTTGGATTTAAAGATCAAGGCCTTCCCCACCCACATGGTTTGTTTCTTGAGTAATCTCATTGAGCTTTGTATAAATAAGAGATCAAATTCTAATGGGGTAAAGGAAAGGTATGGCATGGATCACAAAGATGCCCCCAATTAACATGTCCCTACAGCTAGCCTCTTCAAGATTGATGATTAGGGTTTGTTGTGCCAACTTTCTTCACCATTAAACTAGAAATTGATAACTTCATATGTAGATGATGAAAACATAAGAAAGAAGAAGAAGAAACTAAACCATGGCAAAGCATATGTCAATTCATTCATTCATGGAAGCTTTTTGGTTGTAAATACCAACCTTTGTTAATTTTGCTATCTTTATTCCCTTTTGAGTGTGTGTGTGTGTGTGACAGTTTACCACTCACATCTTCTATTTAGGTCTCGCTTTATGTTTGTTGCTTCGCTTTACAAAATGCTACACAACCCACCAAAAGCATCCGAACCCTATTCTCTTCTCTCTTTCTTTTTGCCCCAGCATGATGATGACACGTGCAGGATTCCGGAACACGTGTCACGTGTTGTACCTTTTGATTATAGTAAAAGACTTTGGTCCACTGCAGTGTGAGTATATCCCCCCACTTTCTGGATATTTGTCTTGCATGTGTTAGAGAGAAGGAATAGTGCTTCTGTGATCATCACGGTCGAAGATGCTGCTGGGTTTGGCTTTGGCTTTGGAGAAGAAGAAGAAGAAGAAGAAGAAAAGCTCGAAGGTGATGGAGAGGCACATGGAGTCTAAAAGGTCGTCTTCCTATAAAAGGCTACACATCATGAACACCAAAAGATGATAAAGAGAAAGGAGATGAAAAGAAGGAGCTGATATGAGAAAAGGAAAAGCGAGAAAGAACAACCCACGCTCCCATGTCTATCGATCTTCATTATATATTTCATTATTGTACTCTCTAAACCCAATCTAACCCAGATTTAACAAGTTAAAACGAATCGTACGTTTGCATTTGTTCTCAGAGAGGGGGGGGGGGGGGGGGGGGGGGGGGGGGCTTCGTGATCGATCTTCTTATTAGTTAGGGTTAACCAAAACGAACAAGTTAGGTTAATGTGGCCAGCTTTTTTGTGAAGGAATCGAAGTGCACAGGGCCTTAGGAAAGAAGTCGCTGGAAATTTGATTGATATGTATCTGTCTCTTTCTTGTTTGGCTCATGTCCATTATGGGTACTGAAACTGCTCTTTCGCTTTTCCGTTGGCGATTGCAACACCCTTTACCCCAACCCACCGGCCATCACTCTGTGTCTGCTATGCTGTGTGTTTCGATCAGTACTCTGTGGGTAGGGAACATATATGTGCATCGTAAGCATGATCATGAATCAATCTTATCACAATTCAATTATGGATGAACAATTTTTACAAACAAAATTCAATTTAAACTGTATTGATCTTTGATATATTTGACACTAACTTTGTATACAAGTATATACCAAGCAGCTAAAATGCAGAAAATCTAACATGCATAACCAGTTAAACTTTGTTTACCCTAGTCGATCAATCAGTAAAGTTCTACAGCAATAATATCTTTGAGAATTAAATTAACCTGGAAATATAGACAAGGAGTAGATGGCATTAATATATACCCAACATCCCACGTACATGCACCTCCCTTCGTTACTGATTGATATATACCAGTACGTGAAGATGAACAAGATGTGTTTGTCTCGAGCAAATTAATTAAAACTGTTCAACAAAATCGACATTTAATGCTCCAAAGTCTTGAACATTAAACTCTTATGCTTGTCCATATACTTACGTATTAATCAGTACAAATAAGAAGATAACAAATTGAAGAATGAATGAAAGAGGAAGCAACATGTTTAGGCAAGCAGTGGCTAGCTGTGAAACATATCGAGGATCCTAATCAACATGACTACTTGATCCATCGTCCCACTGGTTAATCCATGCCAGCTAGGTAGAAGACATGGATATGATATATAGCTTCCAAGAAAATCAATGAAAAATTCCTCATAGTTCATAGTATAACTGAACATGATTGCTTGATCAGCAAATTAATAAACCCGGCCATCTCTATAAGTTGGTATTCAATGTGAAAGTTAATTTTATATATATGCGCAACCCCTCTTAAACCCTAACCTGTCATATAAATGCATGATATATGCAGATTAATATTCTAGCGATGGCATGGATACATTTATTCATTGGTAGTAGCTAGTACTAACGTATATAGAGTACGAAAATGACGAGGGAAAGTTCAGAAAGGAAGAAGAAGAAGCCAAGGAAGTAGAGTGGGAGAGAATGACCGAGGTGCTCCAGTGGTACACAACAACAAGAGCTAGCTGGTAATTGAGAGAGGGATAGATGATGCCAAGACAGGACACTATTAAGAAATTGTGTTTCCAGCCTTTGCCGACGGGAGTGAGTCACTGGCCTGGCCTAGCCGGGTACTTCATATTCATGCTGTATACATGTATATATGCTTCATATATTATCGATCAATGCCATCAGAGCCCGACCAACAGAATCCTAAGACCCCAACTCGGAATGTCCATTTCCATCTCTATCACTTGGATGTTTGATGCTGACAGCTGCTAGCCACATTCACCACTATATTCTCATTTCTCTCTGCTCAATTCTCTCCTCATATCATAGTATCATATGTACACACACAAACAGCAGCATATATCTATATAGTATATATCTATTTATTCATGTATTGCTGATCCTCTTAATTCATGTATATCGACGTGCACAGTAACATTGAGTTTGACGGCTGCTGCTGTACGTGTTGTTACACGTCTAAGGCATCTAATGTTTTGTCTTCATCTTTAGAATTGGGACAGTCCAAGTCCACCAGTAGTAATCATGCAGCTGCACATTGCATCAGCATCGAATATTATTCTCATCCCATCCAAATTGCTAGCTGTAGCTCTGCACTATCTTGCTGCAGCTGCACAATCTATATGGAAGATTTATTGGATTCTCGATCTCATCCAAAGCGCTTCACTAGTTTCCTCTTATAAGTTAACTGCATGCTAGCTAATAGTTTAAAATTAAGCAGTAGTAAGTATGCACAAGATCCATGGCGAATATGTTTTGGTTTAAGAACTGATGCCTGCTTTACTTTACAGCGATGCCAGAAATTAAGCAACTGATTAAGCTCACATCATGTTAATTGGCAAGCCTATTTGTACTTAGTACTTGGTAGCGGGTAACATGATATGCAATGATCGATTAGATTACATACGAACTAAGCATATATTTGTGCAATCGAGTAGTTCAAAGAAGGGTGCGAGAAAGCTGCAGGCAGGTAGTGACTCTCTGCAGCTAGCTAGTTTAATCCCCTCTGCAGGAGCACGTGGACATGAATTCTCTGTGTTTGATCTGATGATCTTATTTTAACCCAAAAGTAACCAATCTTTTTCTTTAGCTGAGTATGAAAGATTTTTATCCAAGGATGAACATGTTCGATCCTCGCAAAGCTCCTTAATTTAACGAGTCATCGTTCTTTCATTCTTATCTTCGTGACTTCGTCTATATGTCGATAATTATCTCTACAACTTTTACTTACACACAGCCTTGTCCGGATCTTTAGCTATACTTGTGGGACAACGTTTGCTAGTTTGATGCTTATAGCTTATATATACACACTGCAAGAATATTTCAGCATGTATTAGTAGGAACTAGCTGCAGAAAATGCAATTAAGCTTCAAGATTACTCAAAGATGCTGACTAATTAATCCATGCCTCCAGAAATATATATGCGATGCGAAGACGATGGTGAACGACATGAGAGAGTAGCTGTAGCTGGAAAGGAGCTGAATGCAGGCAGACACCAATAATTACAGTACGTTATATGCTTGTGGAATCGGCATATATAAGTGGCATGGCCGGTGTGGATTGAAAAGTGTTGTTTCAAAACTATCCTACTGTCGATCAAGTGTAATCTTGTAACATCCTCTTAATTTAGTCATTTGCTATAAAAAAGGAAAAAGAAAAAAGAAAAAAGAAAAATGATATGGTACCTAAATACAATGAAGACAGACTATATAGAATAGTATAAATGAAAGATGTGAATAGATACTGGTCGGGTATATTGTCAGCTGGGTCAGGAGAGTTGGGGTTATATATACAATAGAAACAAATACAAAAGGGACAAAGGCATCGGGAAACAGTGCCGGTACTGGTGTGGTGGTGGTGGTGGTGGTGGTAGTAGTAGGGTCTCTTGCCTCTGCTTACCCATCATGAAATTATTAGACACATCTTCGACCATTATTCACCCAACATGCATCCATACCCTCTCCACATATATCCGTATATCTCATCTATTTATCCGTATATTTATTTGTAGTATATACAGTCTCCAACATGCACTTCCCCATTTTAAACATGCATATCAGCATATGCCAAGCAATATCTAATTCCCTTACTGTAATTGAGCGATGGTTAATGGTTTCACCGAACAATTTAATTTGTGGCAATGGGTTCGAAAGGGATATGGCATTGTAATGATTGTATATACTAATTAGTAGCATGTGAAGTGAGATTTGTGAGGAGATACTCTCTTGTTTGTGTTAGTTCCTTTTTTTTGTTTTGATTTGTTTTGTTTTATTCATTGTATGCATGAATATGAATTAGTAGGCTTGTTAGAAGAATATTATCATCCCTTTGAAAATTATTGAGACAAAGAGAGAGGAGACATATATGTGTGATATGGATCTCTGTGTTTTTTGGGTGGATATTATATATATGTAGAAGCAGAACACCAATATACTTTTGGAATTAATTTACTAGATTATTGATGTATAATAATGTAGGAGAGGAATGGAGGGATGATGGGATTCAGATTCTTAACACATGCAACCTCACTAGAGAATGTCTTTTGCAATCATCCTCCCCAAGTGTTCTCGATCCCGAATCTAATAAATCATACTTTTCTTAATTCACTAAACTATTACTTAACACAACTTTAATCCATGTCATATACTCGATCATGTATAAACAAAATAAAAAGAAACAAAACCGACCTAACCACGTATATTAGGCCTAACAAACACGCTTATGCATGCGATTTCTTCACTTTCCCAATCCACTTTACTGGATTTGATGCATATAACAAGGCCTAACAAGTTAATTAGCTGCTTGATTATTAGTTTACTAATTTCTTATAAGTAGGATGAGTTTGTTAGCTATCACTATAATTAACCCATAAATAGCTTAGATTAAGCTAATGAAGCTAGGTCGATATCTTTCTCGAAATTGAACGCGAGGGCTGAAAATTATGGCCGAAGAGTTGAGATGGGCCCCATTTTTGTTTTCGGCCCGGCAGCAACCAGAGGCCAGAATTCTGGTGTCCTCACTTTCTTAGATTCCTTAATTCTTTTTAATTATCTGTCACTTAATCAAGAGATGTGCATGATGCTATTATGCTATCATCTTTCTATGCATGCGTGTTTATCGATTGGTCTTAAGAGTAAGATCATATATAATGATATAGTTAATGTTAGCTCCTCTCATATGGTCACGTTAGCTACTAGAATATAGGTATTTATATATGCGACGTCGAGGTTTGGTCACCTAAATACAAATATTCGTCGTTTATAAACTAAGACGACGAACAATTCGGCGCCTTAAATTCATCGCGTAAGCCTTGATCTAGGAACTTAGGAGTCAAAATTTTTCCAGACGACAAAAAAATATACTTACGTTCGTCGCCTAAAACTTAAAGTGACGAAAAGGGTTAACCAATGTTCATTTGATTTGAATCTGATGGAGAAAAATGATAACATAGATATTGCTCAACAACGTCCTTTAATTTTAATTTCATGTGATCGAGTACTAATTAATTGATCACGAGAATATGTCTTATAATTAATAGTATGACAATAAACAAGTTACTTAATTATATGTCAGTATGATTGTTATGAATCATATATATATAAATTATAATAAGAGACATGTTCTTTCATCTTTTCATCTAATAATTAAATGTGATATGATAGGTCATATACTTCTGCCAATTACAACATCAATTCATGGCCCTGCTGTCGGAATATGTTACACAATTACTCTGAATTATAGTTATATATGTACTAGATGGTTAATACTGCATGCATCCTTTGATCGATTACTTGTCTTTCTCTTTATTTTCGCGACGTTTGATTTAATTTGTACCACGTCGTCCATAAATCTAAGTATCTAATATGGAGGAACAGCCACAAGATTGACCTTGCTAGCTTCTACTTTCATGATTGGTGTGTTGCTTATAATCAGAAACATACAAATAAAAACGATTGTGATTTTTATTCTTCCTTATCATTCTATACATGCATCATCAACCATATATCCACTTCTTAGACCCAAAAAAAACTATCCACTTCATGGCCTTATAGCTCGACATGTTTTAATCTTTCAAACCATTGAAGACTATTGATCACTGCATTAGAACTCTTAATTAATTAAACCAGGACATGATTTCAACCATGCATAAATTAAGCTTTGGGTAACCATATGTTTAAATTATTAAATTTAACGCATATATCAGCAATTAACAAGGTGAATGAATAAATGGCGGAAAAGTGACTTGGGACATGAACAACGAGGACTATATAAGCACGTCACTCTTTTATGTTCTTTTTCTTCCATTTTAGACACTTGATTTTGCCACTGTGGATGCCATAGAGTATTGAAATGTAAAAAGTTAATTAACATTAGTTTAAGATAAAGAAAAAGAAAAAGAAAATTGTACACAAGATCGGGAAAGCGCGCGTTCTTTGAGCTTGTTTTTCGGTTTACTTCATTCAAACGTAGGACCTTAGCTTGTCATGTCACATAAACATTATCAATTTGATAAATTATGACATATTATTTTTAGGTAAAAATACAATCTTAACCCTAACAATTAATAGTTGTTACATATTAATATGGAATAATTTCTTACCCTCTTAATATGGATGCGTATATACCAAATTTGATTAATGTATTAATAATGGCCAAGTTAATAGCCATACCCAAGTAGGCTTTTATACCATAAATTAATTTCGTAAATTTATTAAAATTTTCTTCAATCTTTGTGAATCTATATTTAATTATAGACTTTTAACTTATCAATTTAATATTTTATTTTTACGGGTTAAAATTTTGATGTCTATATATAAGCCATATTCTGTATCGAATATTAGAAATAAAATAATAAATCGATTAAATGTTTATTGAATTAATTTCTTTTAAATGAGTTGCACATATATATATATATATATAAACTTTATTTTCGACTAATTATATATATATATATATATATTTATATATGTAAAAAAAAAATCTTTGACGAAATTGTTTTTTCTTGGACAAATTATATATGTACGATATATATATATATATATATATATTCATAAGAATTTGCATTTTGTTTTGAAAAATATATATATATATATTTTCACATTATATTCTTTAATCTAAACATGATAGTGAAGAGAAAGATAAGAGAAAAAAAAGGCTATAAATATATATATATTAAATATAAAAGACAACATAATCTAGAGACATTGGATTTGAAATGATAAGATTGTATTTTTGCTTAAGAATGATATAACAAAATCTTTTTAATTGATGAGGTGTATAAATGACATAGCATGACACTTAGGATTAAGACCAAAACTTTTAAGCCTTATTAAGGCCAACAATCATTTTCTATTATAATTTAATTTGTGTAGGGTTAAATAGTATTAAGTGTGATAAGTAAATGCATCATTTTTTTTGTTGAACAAAGGGCTGGTGTGGCTGCCCACAAGACTTAATTAATGAAACAGTCGAATACAAGAGGGAGACATGAAACCTAAACTCCTGATTACAAATACCCGAAATAATATCGAGAATCTATACAACGTACCTGTATTCTAACAAGCACCAACTAGCAAAGAGTACTGATCTAATGACGACTCTATTTGCTTTGTCACAGCGGTGACATAATAGAAAGATCAGTAGACATGCAACACGATTATATATCCTACTATCCAATAATGTAGTTTTCCTACTATGTTGTCGCCGAAGAATAAACCCGACGACACTTAGTCTCATTCTGCCACTAGGAAGTTGCGACCATTTGACCAAGCAAAAGATGCGCCGCCTACCTAGAGCAAATAAGGCACACAAGGTGCATATACCGGCACAAGGCCCTTCGTGCCCTATCATATGATGATAGGGTATTATTGGTGATATAATGTCGCTTAGTACTGCAATATAAATGCAATAAAGCATAAATAAAACAAAAATACAAAACATAAAGGGACTTAGAACTTGGACTAAAGCCCATGCCCTAGCCAAGACCCAAACCCAATTTGCAGGCCTAAACTTGCAGTGGAGAATACTGGTAGTCACCCGCTGCCATTCTACAAGCCAATTCCACGCCGGGCAAACACCGACGGCCGACCCGTTCCACCAAGACACCTTCGGCAATCTGATCCTATCTCCTACCTTTTTCACCTGCCAGCAACCAGCATCGCCATTTATAGAGATCCCTCTCTGCAAGGTAACTCCATGAGACCCAAACCAAATCAAAATCTGATCCGATCTAAACCCCATAGAATTCGGCCTCGCACCACCATGCAATGTCGCCACCAACCGTCTACCTCCAACACGTTGTGAGATCGAACACAGCTCGATCCACAACCAATTGAATCCTCCTTGAGATTTACGACAAAAAAACCTCACACTTTGGTCAACGAATCCACCCCACGACCTCCACCACAATTGGGCTTATTGACGGACACAAGATCCATTCAACCCGTCCGACGACGATGCTGTGAGGGCACGCCGCCGGAGGGTTTGCACTCGCTTTTCTGTTTTTCTCTCTAGGGTTCAGGAGAGTCTTTTCTAAGTAAATGCATAGTATTTCTTAAACGTGTATAATCTTATTTAGAAAAATTCTATCCGGCTATTCATGTTTCTACTATTAAGTTCCGAACGATGATATGTGCGGTTTTGTTTAGTCTCTCATATTGTATTGTTTCCCTTTTGATTTGCAATAATTGTTCATCGTAACTGCTTGGAGTTTCATCAAAATTTTCTTTTAAAAGCAGAAAACTGCCAAATTCATTTTTAAAAAGCCAATGCTGCCAATTATCTGTCAGTGTTTCACTGATGCACTCAGCTTACCGAAAAACAAGCATCTCGCACAGAGAAAATTATGACTTTTTTGACTACTATACCCTTGAGGGCGACATCACATCCTCATCAACACCTTTGCAAAAGCTGCTTAACATTGAATAAGTCTACATGTAAATCGTGTGGCAAGGGCAGTTTGGTCAAATGTACATATCATTGCTATCATGCTATGCCTGACCATGATGTTGCTGTTCTAATATTTCATATTTGACTGTATATAGAAGATGTGAAGTATAAGATGCCTACGTGTATATATTATATTGATGCATGCAAATTAATCTCCCAGAAATTACTGCCTGAAACTGAATTATGAGTCTGTTTTGTTTCTTTGTGGGTATGTTTTTTTTTCTTTTCTGGAGCCCATTTCTGCTTGTGGGATCGAGCTTTGAGCTTTGTGATTGGCTCTCTTTCTCACTCTATCTCTGTCTCTCTCACTCTCTTTCCCTCTCCTTCCTTTTGGAGGAGCTTATTAAGAAGAGAATACTCTACATCTTCAGCAATACTATTATTTGCTAGATAGATACAGAACGAGAAGAAGAAGAAGATGAGGGTTGGAAGAAACAAAGAAAGTTGAAGAGAAAGCTATATGTTAAAAAAGCCTGAGACTTCATCAAAAGATAAACAAATGCAAAGCTGATGAGGTAACCGAAAGGGAAAAACAGACCTTTTAATTTGCTAGCTTCCTTTCTTCCCTAGTCTCTCTCTCTCTCCTCCACCCACCTCTTCCCCAATATCATCACCTTCCTTAATTACAGAGATATCACTTCGCATCTTCATCGATTGTTGCACTTCACCTATGTTAGGCAACAACTCATCCTCCTCAGTTCCTTGTTCCGAGCCTTTTTCTTGCTTGGAAAATGGTAACAGCAATAAAAGGAAAAGAAGGCCTGCAGGAACTCCAGGTATATATACATCAAACCCCTGTTGATCATGTTTTGTCATTACCTATGTAGATGCATATGCCTGCACAGCCATATTCAGCAGCACCTAAGCCAAACATAGGCGCTAGACTGCCCTCTACACCATCGACAAGGCAGTGTTACAGATTAATTTTTTCTGATTTGATTTTGATATTTTGTTACAGATCCAGATGCGGAGGTAGTGTCGCTGTCGCCGAAAACGTTACTGGAATCAGATCGTTATGTATGCGAGATCTGCAACCAGGGGTTTCAGAGGGACCAGAATCTGCAGATGCACCGGAGACGTCACAAGGTGCCCTGGAAGCTTCTGAAGAGAGAGACTCCGGTGGTCAGGAAGCGGGTGTTCGTGTGCCCCGAACCGAGTTGCCTGCACCACGACCCGTGCCACGCGCTGGGTGATCTGGTTGGGATTAAGAAGCACTTCAGAAGGAAGCACAGCAACCACAAGCAATGGGTTTGTGAGAAATGCTCCAAAGGCTACGCAGTTCAGTCTGACTACAAAGCCCATCTCAAGACCTGCGGCACCCGAGGCCATTCTTGCGACTGCGGCCGTGTTTTCTCCAGGTTTTTAACTTCATCTTCATCATATCATCACCTTTTCTTTCTTCTACATGGTAAAAGATGATCAATATTATTCCAGAGGGGCAAAGGGAAAGAGGTTTATATTAATTATTACGAATTCAAAATGCATCATCATGATCATCATGTATACGAAGCTTTTAATTTGTTAATTGGGGTTTGACTTTGAAAAAAAGCCGGGCAAAGAGAAACACAAAAAGGGTTTCTGGTCTTTGAGTACTCTTGATTGATGAGACGAGACCTTCAATCGAATTCTTAACACATTGAGACACATTTCCCAAAGGATCAGTTATCTTAGGTCATCCATATATTAGATACATATGTTTGCTTTCGCGTTTGTTTCTCATAATTAGCATCCCAAGACGTATAACGGCTATGGTTTTTTTTTTTATCGATGAAGTATAACGGCTACGGTTAAAGCTAGTATTCATCGTCATTGAAATTCCAGACTATCTTCAGCTGTGAGTCTGTAGCTAATAAGATTAATCAAGATTACGAAATATTATCCTCAAATAATACTTGAAATTAAAGGAAAACTAATTAGTTAGTATTTAACTATATTTATGTTCTTCCTTTAGTATTTTTTATGCGGTATTATATTAATCTTTCTTGTGCCTTGTTTTCAACACCTGAATCAGATTTTTAATATTGCAATGCCACCATATTAAACTATTTGATTTATCTTCTTTTAAGCTAGTTTTTTTTTTTGGACGATCGAACTCTTTTAAACCAGATAACCTGCAAGTAAACTATGATAGTCCATAGTTCATACTTGAATATTTTATTTTTTTTGTTTTGTTTTGTTTATATCTGTACGTAGGGTTGAGAGTTTCATTGAACACCAAGATGCTTGCAACATGGATCGTCTACGATCGGAATCTCAAGCAGTAGTACTACAAACGCCGGCATGCCTATCAAGAACGGCTTCGAGTCCAAGTCCTTCGAGCGAAACCAATTTCAGCAGCAGGACTGCTACTCCTAACTGGCCTTCAGCTTCAGCTTTGATGGTGCCGAAGCCGGTTGATGACAACACCAAATTGATCTTAAGTAGTCCTCCTGCTGGCCACGGTATCGGTGATCGGAATCGAAACTCATCCAAGAATGTCAATGCAAACAGCTTGTACAATTTGGATCTTCAGCTTGCGACCACGTCAAATGCTAGCAATCCTAGCCATATTGAAGTCTCGGTTTCTTCCTCGTCTAAGAGAGACGTGGAAAACCATTCTACTCAGCTCCAGCTCTCAATCGGATCGTGTGACAATTTTGGTGATCATCGACATTATCATAAGAATATTAATATCGAATCAAACAGAAACTCTCCGAGGGAAAGCAGCACTAGTACTAATGAGCATCACCACCAACAGATGATATTACCAGCAGGTGAATCATCAACAACATCTAGGATAATTAAAGAAGAAGCACGAGAGCAGTTAAGGCTTGCCATGGCGGAAAAGGCTTACGCCGAAGAGGCGAGACAGCAAGCGGAGCGGCAGATTGAGCTAGCGGAGCAGGAGTTTGCAAATGCCAAGAGAATAAGGCAACAAGCACAAGCTGAATTGGACAAGGCGCAAGCTTTGAAAGAGCATGCCGTTAAGAAAATCAACTCCACCATTCTGCAAATCACCTGTCACGCGTGCAAGCAACAATTTCAAGCTCGAACAAGGCAAGCAAACCCTCATGGGAACTCTCTGGCGTTCAGTTACATGCCATCGGCTTTAACAACAACAACAGAAGGTGACCTGTTAGAGATCAATGCTACTGCTACTCGGATGGACGATCGAGCAGATTCATCTGTTAACCCGTAATAGGTTTCCTCCATCTCTATGTAAACCTATTCTTGTTTTCCTTTATTTCTCTTTTATTGGATATGATATATATTCTGTATAACATATAACAATAACAAGCTTGTTATTGGGACAATATTAGGCTGAGGAGACTAAGACGTGTTGTACGTGTGTCTTGCAAGATGTGTGTTGCTATTTGTTGATTATTTTGGTACGTAAATGAAGAGTATGATGATGATAATTCATGATCTTCAACAACCAAATAGATTTTTACTATATATAGCTGAAAATGTCAGTTAGTACTTAGCCCAATTTTGAGTCATGTCTTCATAGCTTCCATTAATGCCATAGCCTTCTCACTTTGTATTCAGTAATTTACCCTGACTTTATGCAGTATAACAAATTTCTTGAGATCCGAAAGCATTAGGTCAATCCCAGTCCCAGTTATAGCCAATTGTTTAGTCTTTGGATTTTCTGTTTGGAGTATATGGAGATCGATCATAATGGATCGAAGGTCCTCACCCAGCTAGCCAACCCAGGCATTAAAGCTAGGGACTGGCATGGCCCAAATTTATAACGTAAAAGCTTATCATAAAATAATGCCTGTCTCTGATACTCAGAGAAAGTGAGAGAAAGGGGTCGTTGAGGTAATAGTTCTTCGTTGGTGGCGATGCAGATCGATGGTGCAGAGAGTGGTGGTGTGGTCTGATGACACATAAATGCGAACAAATTATGAAACCGGGCAGAGATATACATGAATAAGAAGAAGAAGCTGATGATGATGGGAGCAGCGAGGTAGCAGAGAGATCTAGAGCGCCATGGTTTTCAGTTCCGGTATCACACAGTCGTGAAGGGGTGGTTAATGACAGATTCATAAGTAGTCACTCTCAGCGTCCCCATGGCAAAGCACACAGACACAAACAAACTCCATCCATTATTCGTAATTACTATACATCACCATGTATATTGACCTGACCTGAAGTGAGTACTGATTGAGTACTACTCATTCACTCACTTGCATAAGAATCAGCGCCCAGTTTTGCAGAGCAAAAGCACAGCATCTTTCCAAATTTGCAGAGACCATTCAAAGCTTTTTTTTGAGTTGAAAGACAACTTTACTTGCGCTTGGAAAAGAAACTGCTTCTGCTATATCTGCCATATTCAAAACTAAGCAAGCCCTCGATCGTATACTTTGATTTATAAAATGTTATAAACAAACGCGCAAGAACAAACTACTGAACGAGACAAAGGCCAAGCAGTGGCCAAATTCATGAGTTATGAAGCAGAAGCAGAAGCAGCTAAATGCCTGAAAAGCGGTGGTTACTTGGCTTTTTCTTGGACCTTGTGCTCTCCTCACCTTCTTCGCCTCAACTTTTATCTCATTCACCTAACTAAATCATCTTCCAAGCACCTTTTTCTTTTACCACTATTATTAGTGTAACTTTTTTTTGTTTCATCTATTGTTAGTGCAATACAATATACATATATAATGGGGTAATATTACAAAACCATTCAAACTTCGTACAATCGTACTAGATAGAAGTTGCATTCTACACGTCCTAGGGCAAAAGAAGTATTCAAAATGATCAATTATTTCTTGTGTGAGAACTGAGAATAGACAAAACAGTAAAGGGAAAAGAGAACATACCCACCAATACTTAATACATTTTTTTATTTACTCATTTAGATTCTGACACGTGACATTTTATTTTATTTTTATTTTACAAACTTAACAACACAATTACACAAATATAAGTAAATTCGTTCAGAACACGTAAATTTGACTCATAATTACAACATATAGACATTTATTACAAAAGTTTCAACCAAATGTCTTTATCTTTGTAAAAGCGTTGTGAAAACTGTAATTATTTTCTCAATACAAAAAACAACATCCAATTACAAAACCGAGAATCATATTACATGAACAAGGATAAATAGTCTTTTAGTCTAAATCTGAAAATTTACAATTTCAACAACACATTCGTCTTTAATTTTGTAAAACAGATCATAAATTTGTAAATCTGGTTCATACTTCGTAATTACGACATATGAACATTTATTACAAAAGTTTCAATCAAATGTTTTTATGTTTGTAAAAGCGTTGTGAAAAATATTATTATTTTCTCAATACAAAATATACTACTTAATTACAAAACCAAAAACCATATTACATGAACGAGAACAAATGGTCTATTCGGTTTAAATCTAAAAATTTACCATATGGACAACACATTCGTCCTCAATTTGTAAAAAGGGTAATAAATATGTAATTTTGTCCCAGACCTCATAATTACAACATATGAGCATTTTATTACAAAAAATTTCAACCAAATGTCCTTATGTTTGTAAAAGCGTTGTGAAAGATGTAATTATTTTCTTAATACAAAAACTCAACTTAATTACAAAACCGAGAATCGTATTACGTGAACAAGGACAAATGGTCTATTTGGTCTAAATCTGAAAATTTACAATTCGACAACACATTCGTCCTTAATTTTATAAAAAAGGTCATTAATATGAAAATTTGGTTAACACTTCATAATTACAACGTTTTAACCAAATGTCCTTATGTTTGTAAAAAAAAAAAACCACAGTATAGAAAACTGGTGGGTACTCTAGAATTTTCCAAAAGGGGGAAATATGTGGAACATAAATGAAACTATGAAAGAGAAGTAGTCTTCATGTTAAATAATAGCACCAGACAAGTACAAAAATGTCCTTTTGTTTGTAAAAAAAATTCAAAAAACCACGGTGTTTCTGTATAAACCGGGAGGGCCATGCGGAATCACGGTGGAGCACTAACATGAACAATCATAATCAAGACAAGGACATACTCTGGTTCACCATGCCTCGGGGGACATGGCTACGTCCACTTACAAATCAACTATCATGGTCAATAGGCCTTCAGGGTTACAAGTGCATCCATCCATCCCGCCCATGAGGAGGTAGGGGAGGGAGAGGGAGCATAATATACATTCATTCTATGTGGGGAGGGTGGATCCGGGAGCTCATATCTATCTTTATCTACACAGGGGGAGCCTTCCCTTTATAGATAAGGAAGGCTTCCTTTTATTACATACTTCCGATGTGGGACTAACTAGGAATTTATCTTATCATGGTGCCTTCTTGTGGAGCTTGGAGAAGCACATTCCCGATGTGGTACCGATGATCTTTCACCATGACGAGGTAGCCTGGACGTCGGTCTACAAGTTTCATGACTGGTTTATGGGCAGGGGAGGTAGTTTACCGACTACCGACTACAAGTCCCCCCAAGTTTCCGTTCAAGACACATCTTGAGTGGGGACTTAATATACAAAATGCTCATAGACCAGTCATATGCCCCCAACACGGACCCGGTCCTAGTCCCCCCAAGTCCGTACTCAAGAGGTGTATTGAACGGGTCCGCCTAACACAGAAAGGCTGACACTACCAGGCGAGCTGAGGAGTCCGCTTCGCACAGAAGGGGTGACAGTCGGGTGAGCTGAAGTGTCCGCCTCGCGCCATAATGGTTTAAATGTCACGCGAGCTGAGTCTGCCTCGCCCAGAAGGGTTGACACTCGGGCGAGCTGGGTCCACTCGTACTATAAGTCCGCTCCGCGCTCAATGACGACCCGCGAGATGAAGAGTTCGCTCCTCGAGGAGAGGCTTACACTCGGGCGAGTTGAATCTGCTCGCGCGAACTGAGGAGTCTGCTCCGCGCACAAAGACTACCGCGCGAGATGATGAGTCTGCTCCGCGCACAAAGAATACTCGCGAGCTGTTGCGTCCGCTCCGCACACAAAGAATACGTGCGAGCTATTGCGTCCGCTCCGCGCACAAGGAATACGCGCGAGCTGTTGCGTTCGCTCCCGCACAAAGTCTGACACTCGGGCGAGCTGTGGAGTCCGCTCCGCGTACCAGGAATACGCGCGAGCTGTTGCATTCGCTCCGCGCACAAAGTCTGACACTCGGGCTAGCTGTGGGGTCCGCTCCGCCCTCAATGAATACGCGAGGTGGATCTTGGTGTTACACTTTCAAGGCCAAGGGTAGCATACCCTTACCATATCCGGTGTTACTACTCGAGTGACGGGGTGTTAACGCCGTCCGTGGTTTATCAAGCCACTTGCTCCGTTTTTAAAGGAAAGATAGAAGATTTATGCCCATCCCGCCCGGTCTTTCTGGGGATTTCAATGCCATGATCCTGCCCTGTCTTACTGCGGATATCTTTAACTTATTTCTCTCGAGTAGATTACCCATCTCGCCCAGTCTTTCTGGGGATGTCATTAACTTGTGACTCTTGGTGGATTACTCATCCCGCCCGGTGTTACTGGGGATTTCATTAACTTGTGCTTCTTGGTGGATTACTCATCCCGCCTGATGTTACTAGGGGTTTTATTAACTTGTGCCTCTTGGTTGGATTACACATCCCGCCCGGTGTTACTAGGGATTTCATTAACTTGTGCCTCTTGGGTGGATTACTCATCCCGCCCGGTCTTTCTGGGGATTTCATTAACTTGTGCCTCTTGGTAGATTACTCATCCCGCCCGGTGTTACTGGGGGTTTCATTAACTTGTGCCTCTTGGTTGGATTACTCATCCCGCCCGGTGTTACTAGGGATTTCATTAACTTGTGCCTCTTAGGTGGATTACTCATCTCGCCCGGTCTTTCTAGGGATTTCATTAACTTGTGCCTCTTGGTGGATTACTCATCCCGCCCGGTGTTACTAAGGATTTCATTAACTTGTGCCTCTTAGGTGGATTACTCATCTCGCCCGGTCTTTCTGGGGATTTCATTAACTTGTGCCTCTTGGTGGATTACTCATCCCGCCCGGTGTTACAGGGGGTTTCATTAACTTGTGCCTCTTGGTTGGATTACTCATCCTGCCCGGTGTTACTGGGGGTTTCATTAACTTGTGCCTCTTGGTTGGATTACTCATCCCGCCCGGTGTTACTGGGGCAAAACTTATGCCTCTCGGTCGGATGCCAATCTCTGGGTGGAATGGGGGAAAATTTTTGCCTCCCGGGTGGAATGCCAATCCCGCCCGATCTTACTGGGGGAAATTTTTTTTGCCTCTCGGTCGAATGTCAATCCCGCCCGGTCTTACTGGGGGAAATTTTTTTTGCCTCTCGGTCGAATGCCAATATCTGGGTGGAATGCCTTTCTCTCGGTCGAGTGCCAAAACCAACTGACGCGAGATGGAGTTCGCCTCGCGCAAAAAGACTAAAGAGGACACGCGGGCTGACAAGTGTGCTCCGCGTGCCAGGACCACCACGCTAGCTGTTAAGTTCGCTTCGCGTTCCACGACAACGACGCGAGCTGAGAACTTCTCTCCGCGCGCCATGACTACCGCGCGAGCTGTGGGAGCTCGCTCCGCGTCCCATTACTAGTGCGAGAGCTGTTGACTGCGCTCCGCGTGCGACTAATACCACGCGAGCTGTTGGCTTGGCTCCGCACACAAGGTGTCCGCCCTGGCCTCAAAACTTTCTCGGCCATGACTACCACGCGAGATGAAGGGTTCGCCTCGCGCATAAAGACTTAACATTTCACGCGAACTGACACGTGCGCTCCACGTGCCAAGACAACCAAGCGAGATGAAGAGTCCGCTCGCGCGAACAAGGAATACGGGCGAGCTGAGGAAATCATCAATAAGATAAAATTTGCCCCTCGCGACCTCAAAACTTACTCGGCGGGGCTAGGATTGTTGTACCTGTGATAATAGCTACTGAATGGGTGCACACAAGAAGTGCTAACTCACTCCCAGACGATAAATCCTTGTTCCCGGTACGGTCGGGTTACCAAAGCCCCTTCTTTTTTTTTTGACTATCTCCGGGTGGTCCTTTGGGAAATGATGTCTCTTGGGCGTGATGCCTTTCGGGATACCTCTTGGTCCTGATGTCTCTCTTGCATAATGCCTCTCGGTCGAATACCTCGTAGAGCAATAGTTGCCAGAGGTAAGAGAACCAAACGTAGCACATTTTCTCGCGGGGTCCACATCCAGCTCGCATGATAACATAGGCGTGATCCACATCCCTTTCGCGTGCTAACATAGGCATGATCCGCATCCAGCTCGTGCGTGATAACTTTGGCGAGGTCCATATCCCGCTCGCGTGCTAACATAGGCGTGATCCTCATCCCGCTCGCCTGATAACTTAGACGAGGTGCATATCCCGCTCGCGCATGATAACTTTGGAGAGGTCCACATCCAACTCGCGCGTGATAACTTTGGCGAGGTCTATATCCCGCTCGCGTGCTAACATAGACGTGATCCTCATCCCACTCGCCTGATAACTTAGGCGAGGTGCATATCCCGCTCGCGCGTGATAACTTTGGAGAGGTCCATATCCAGCTAGCGCGTGATAACTTTGGCGAGGTCCACATCCCGCTCGCGTGTTAACATAGGCGTGATCCACATCCCGCTCGACTGATAACTTAGGCGAGGTGCATATCTCGCTCGCGCGTGATCATAGAGGCGAGGTCAACATCCCGCTCGCGCGCGCGATGACTCCTACAGACGGCGCCAAATGTTTCTGCATAAACCGGGAGGGCCATGCGGAATCACGGTGGAGCACTAACATGAACAATCATAATCAAGACAAGGACATATTGTGGTTCACCATGCCTCGGGGGACATGACTACGTCCACTTACAAATCAACTATCATAGCCAATAGGCCTTTGGGGTTACAAGTGCATCCACCCATCCCGCCCATGAGGAGTAGGGGAGGGAGAGGGAGCATAACATACATTCATTCTATATATGGGGGGGAGTGAGTCCGGGAGTTCCATCTCTATCTACACAGGGGGAGCCTTCCTTTTATAGATAAGGAAGACTTCCTTTTATTACATACTTTTGATGTGAGACTAACTAGGAATTTATCTTATCATGGTGTCTTCTTGTGGAGCTTGGAGAAACACATTCCCGATGTGGTACCGATGATCTTTCACCATGGCGAAGTAGCTTGGACGTCGGTCTACAAGTTTCATGACTGGTCTATGGGCAGGGGATGTAGTTTACCGACTACCGACTACACACGGTATAGAAAACTGGTGGATACTCTAGAATTTTTCAAAAGGGGAAAATATGTGGAATAAAAATGAAACTATGAAAGAGAAGTAGTCTTCATGTTAAATAATAGCACCAGACAAGTACAGAAATGACCAACTTTGATATATTGGATGTGCAAAATAAAGTTTTTAGCAATACAAAGTGACTAGCTAGTGAGTAAAATTAACCTGCTACTTGGGCAATATATTTTGCATGGTAATCTAGTTAATTTCATTTCTTGCTAGGGTATGCTCCGACAAAGACATACACTAATAGACACATGATTATGTGGTTTACCTGGTGAATAAAATGTAGAATATTTGGACTACTAAAGAATCAAATCCGAAATTATAAGTACTAGCGATCTTGATTCAGTTAAAACTGACAATAATTAGTGAAAACATTTAAATAGCCCCATTTAAATCATTGCTGGCTCCCAACCAAGTAGTTTCAACTTTCAACATTGCAATGGATCGATCTGTTGATCTTACCATTGGATTTTATCGTTCTTTATGAATATACTTGACATTTCATCGATCAGCTGTAAGAACCTCTGGGACGCCGGGTAAAACCTGGGTACGAATAAGACCTTCATCCCTTTCCCTTTGCGAGTAAAACGAACCAGATTTGAACTTACCAATTTAACACATCAGATTTGATTATGTATGGTCGTCTTCATACAATGGGGCTCACATAGAAATCCAAACAGACTTAAACAGATGTCATAATGAATGTAAAAAACATCGAGTCGAGTCTTCAGGTTTGACATCCCTAAACAGAAAATCTATTTCTGGCAAATTGGTTCACCCATATTTACTATCATGACGAAGTTGCTGGTGTTTTAGAATAACTGCAAATGGATTAATTTCAAGAATGTGATCAAGGCCCATACCACAAGTACCATGCAGCCCAATCTAAGAAGAAACTTCTTCATTTTTGTTTATCTTGTTGGGGGTGGATTTCACAGCCCAATGTTCCTGAGAAAATGAGTAGTAATGCGAGAACTGAAAAGAAGATGTGAGCTCAATTAGCTGCTGTTTAACCTCTACCTTTGTTATGAAGAAACCTACCCTCAACATTTTCCTTACAATGTCCGCCACTGCCCATTTAGGTCTGCGGATATGTGGTGTTCAAACTTGAAAGGGAATTCAGATCTCGAGCACAAGGCTAGGGCATTCTTAAGTATCATTAGAGTTACAAGCTAGCTAGTCGCACTCGCATCTGGTGTTCAAACTCACAACGATGTATAAACAGTTTGCCGGTATTATACTCGACAGTAAAATATGTAAAAAGAATCTATAACGTGCATGCACACATGAATAACAATGAAAGTAGGCTATTGTAAAAGAAGATAGACGCAAGGCGGCTTGACATGTATGTATTTAGCTACTCGATCTTCATTTTTCTAGATAATGAAAATACAACAACACATATAAGAAAACTACAAAATGTAACCTTTAACTACTTCCCTTCTCGGTTCATATATACAAGTAAAATGCTGGAGACACGTAATGGAGAAAGCAATGAAACCAAATAGCAGAAGAATAACAAGGATAGGAAAGCATGAGCTAATTAATATATTTAGCTACTACTCTTCTTGGATGTGTTTTATTGGCATCTTCTTTTTCTTCTTCTTCTTTTTTAACTCTTGAAGCGATAAAGTGATAGTTTTTTTTTATTAAGCGATGAAGTGATAGTTGAGACTGTTGAGTTATGTACTAAATTAAGTGATTGTTAAAGGTTTAGAAGGGTAAGCGTCACATGCAATGTCAAAGACTCGAAGTATATAAAATTATAGCACTGGGGTCAATGGGTTATGCATGGAACATAATCAAACCAGTTTAATCTTTGCCTGGATATCTAGGGACACATTACATGCATGTTAATACTACAGAGATAGGAACTTATATATTAAAACCCCATTTCTGGATCAAGTGCAATGTAACATACATTTGTGTTGCCTCTTATCACATAGTTTTTGAACTCATATATCATCTATGCAAGTACGTAGCTTATATGGAATATTAATCTCTAATCACATTTGATATTATCAACTCGTCGTTTGTCGGGTTCATGAACTTAGATTTGATCCATCCATGAGTACGTACTTTAGAACACAAAACCCAAATTATATATAAGTTAATGATTATCGACTGAATTATTGGGTGATATAATCGAGTTTGGGGCTTTGTGGAAGGGAAAGTGTTTCTTTCCTGTTTCGCCAATGAAGTGATACACCAAATCGAGTTTCAAATCAAGCAACCACTGCTGCCATGCATATGCCAGCTTGTACAGTGCACGAGTACTCATGCATTTTTATAATTACAGTGACTTCACAGTAGGAAAAGCCAGAAGAGAGAAGCCAAAAAACCAAAAACTAAAAGCCAGAAGCCAAAGATATGATAAATATTCTCACGCCAATATCACCACACAACGATCAAGAGTAAACCGTGAACAGAGACCGTTGCCACTCATTTCCCCCCACCTAATTTCACATCGAAATGATCTACTTTATACATGTTACAGGTATAGACACCATTCCTATCCAGCTCATGCCATTACACCCCATATCGATCTAGATCGATCTCTCCCGTCAAAGTCAATAGTCCATGATTGGTGCATAACCTCTCTTCTCTCTCTCTCTACTCATCACTAGTTAAACTTGATTTGCGTAAGTCCCATCAAATCCCACTTAAGCTACCCAGTAATGAGTCCCTTATCATGAAGCTGACAGCCGGAGCGTACTGGTTCCAGAAGGTTCTCAACACTTGCGTCCACTGGCGGAACCAGGATTGTACAATGGGTATGGCTAATTTTGGGATTTTAGGTATGGCTAATATTCTTATAGGCTAATATTCCTATGTATCAGCTGTTGCTTTAGTTAATTATGGGTATGGCTATAGCCCAGATAGCCACTATAATGCTTCCGCCACTGCTTGCGTCCACGCACGAGCGTTTAGAGCACGCCTGAATTGCTATAGCTCGTTGGTGAGAGCAGAAGAGTTGAACACTTCTTGTCGAAGCTACTTCTTCTCCTCGCGATCGGAGTTTGATCACAGGTACAACAGAGTCTCCGATTAACCAATTGTCTCTCCGAATTGGTTACAACTAAATGAAGACGACGCGACTAATTTGACATATGATGGCTTATGTGTACCTTGTAAGTACGTACTAGCTGCTAATCAATTGAAGAAGTTAACACTTAACACATAAAATTGACAAGTCCATCGATCATTGTACAACTATATAATGATCGATCGAGAAGAAAAACAAAATGTTGTCGTACTCGAGAAGAGAAGTGACATACAAAATTAGACATATATTTTCTTACCCCTAAACGCAAAAGTACAGAAACCATGGATGAGAGTGGCACCACACCACTTTTCCTTTACTCTTTCCCGATCACAAAACACTAAATTTTCCAACGTCAATTATTGGTTCGGATTCGTTCGAATTAGCCCCATACCCATCACGGGACCCTCTCTCTCTTCCTATCCTTCAAGTCTGGTCTGCTCATATCATCAACTCTGACTCCGAGAAGCATATATAGCCTGAGTATTATTGTTCTCTCATCTCTATGACGGTTTCACCCATTCATCTTGTTCCAAATTACTAAGGAACAACCATCTATGTATGATTCCGTCGACATTGAGTCGGACCTTATTTTAATAATTCATCCGAATTCATTTCCATTGCTTATCAATGCCATGATCATCTTTAAAATGTGTCTAATCAATCAAGGATTACTGTAAAGTTCAGTTCATGAACCTAGACAACCTAACCATAGCTTAATTTCTATATGCCATGTACAATGGCATTGTGGTATGCATGTCTCATTCATTAAGTTTTTTTTTTTTTTTTTTTTTTTTTTCGAGATAACATATCTTCATTAATAAACAATCTAACCACATAACACATAACACAATATAACCACATAACACACATGACTTCAACTCAAAATCCATACCGACACAAAAAAAAAAAAAAAAAAAGAAACGACTATGGGTCGAAGCGGTTATGTGGCTCCCTTACGAAACAATTTTTGAGGTGTATAGAACAGATATTCTCTAATCTTCTTCTCGTAAAAATCAATACCACTAGCAGATTATAGATCTTAGCCGACGGAAAAATTAACTTCCGTCGGCTAAGATTTTCATAGCCAACGAATCTATTTTCGTAGGAAGGGTTAAGAGATCCGTCGGATAAGAAAATCATAGCCGACGGAAAATTTTGGACGGGAATTTCCGTCGGTTAAGTAAATCATAGCCGACGGAAAATTTTGGACGGGAATTTCCGTCGGTTAAGTAAATCTTAGTCGACGGATAATTCATGTCGGTAAGTATTCGTCGGTTAAGATGTTTTTAGTCGACGGAAGATGTTTCCGTCGACTAAGAAAAATAATCCGTCGACAAAGTAAGACTAAGTCGACGGAAAATTCCGTCGGTTAAGAATATAAAGCTGAATTATTCTCTGAGCACGCGCAGAAGGAATCTTCAGCACAGAATATATCATTCCTGCAAAAACCTCCTTCTCTATCACCTGCTCTAAATAAAACACCTCTCGACGTCGCCGAAACACCTCTCGCCATGAATTGAAGTTCAAGCAACTAATCTAGCTAGCTAGCATTTTGATCATTGGTACATATTCTTCAACCTTTACATTTTCGACGGAATTCAGTTCACCGGTCATATTTTCCGGCGACTCTCCGGCTATATTCGTTTAATTTGTATTTTTATTGTGTGTTTGTGTGTGTGTGTATATATACATATATACGATTAATTATATATATATGCATGGTTTGATTAATATATTCTATATATATTAATTGTGTGTGGATTATTGATTATATATATATATATGCATGTATACGTATATTTTGTATATATATATATATATATGGATGTATATATATGTGTGTGAATTTTTAATTTGTTGATTGTATATATTAATTTTGTTTATGCAAATCATATATGTATATATATAGATTATATTATATATGTTGTAGCAGAAAATGATGATGTTTATTAAATCAATGTATGTATATAGATATATATATATATATATATATATATATTATGTATGTGATTAATGTATTCGATCATTATCTTTTTTTATGTAAATCATGATGTGTATTAAATGATCGATATTTTGATGATGATATTTTCGTGGTGATATATTAAAACAATATTTTTTTCATGATAATATTTTCGTTTATGATCGATTATATTAAATTTGTGTTTGAGATCATATATATATTTCATTTTGTTTATGCTTACATTAAATTTTTTTTTTCAATTTGTGCTTAGATATATTTACTCATTTATTTTCGTGATGATATCGATATTTTCATGCATATATATATATATATATGGTCTTAAATCAAATATTTGATTTGATGATGTTTTTGTTTAAATCAGTTATTTTCGTCACATTATGTTTTTGTGATGAATACGTACCGTTGTTTACGTGAGCGCGCAGTATTTTTATAGTTAGATTTTTCATTTCCCCTTTTATTACAGGTTACAACATGGCCGACAGGAGCTGGATGCAGTTACATAGAGGGCATCCGCGATACATGAGAGGAATTTTTGAATTTATCGAGTTTGTCCGTGGCAAGACTTCTCCTGGACAACTTTTCCACATTTGTCCATGCGGAAAATGTCGCAACAGATCTGCCAATTCTGTAACTTTTGAGGACATGTATGTTCACCTGTCACAATACGGTATTTGTCCCAGTTATACCACTTGGACATGGCACGGCGAAGCAAGTGAACATATGCCCACACTTGTAGATATTCAAGCACAACGTAACCAGGGCGAGTCTTCCTCTAGTGCCAATTTCGGGGACCCTGGTGTGATGAATTTCTTAAACGATGCATTTCCGTCCGCCTCAGCATACGATGGAAGTGTTCCACAGGACAACAACAATACAACCTTCCCTGATGTCTCCCAGGTCGGCAGTAGTGGCTATGATAGTTACAACAAGCTTATGCAGCAAGCACAGACACCACTGTACCCCGGAAGTGAGCATACTGTATTGGAAACTGTCATGAAGCAGATGAGTATCAAAAAGAAGAGGAACAAGACCGTTGCTTGTTTTAACGATGACATTGCACTTCTGAAGGAGTTGCTTCCTGCTGACAACAACTGTCCAGAAAATTATGACAAGGTCAAAAGCATCTTGAGTGAGTTCGGTCTTGAGTACATCAAGATAGATGCATGCGTCAATAACTGCATCCTATACTACAAAGGTTATAAGGACGCATTTGAGTGCCCACACTGCTATGAGCCGAGGTATGAACCACACGCTCGTTCTAGACAGACAAACCCCATTCCTAGGAAGGTTCTTCGCTATTTCCCATTGGGTCCTCGTCTACAACGTCTCTACATGTCTTCACATACGGCCAACCATATGAGATGGCACCACGAAAGGCACCAGCAAGAGCCGGATAGGCCTAGAGTAGATCCGGATAATCTCACACACCCCGCAGACGGGGAGGCTTGGAATCACTTTGACCGTTCATTTCCTGATTTTGCCTCTGAATGTCGAAATGTCAGACTTGGACTAGCAACAGACGGATTCAATCCTACTGGAGACATGAATAACTCTTACAGTATATGGCCTGTGATAGCATTTCCGCTCAACTTGCCTCCAAACATGTGCATGAGGACGGAGTATAATTTTCTTACTATGTTAGTTCCGGGCAAGTATTCTCTAGGAAAGTGCTTGGACGTGTACATGAGGCCATTAATCGACGAGCTCCTACAATTATATGAAAATGGAATCCATACTTTTGACAGGTATAGTCAGACTTACTTCTTCATGAGAGTAGCGGTTCTTTTTACCGTCAATGATTTTCCTGCTTACGGGATGATGTCTGGTCAAACTACCCATGGATACAAGGCGTGCCCTGTATGTATAGACGAGGTCAATTCCAGTCATCATGCCCACATAATTGTTTACTTAGGATCCCGTAGATGGCTTCCACCGGATCACCCGTGGCGGTACGATGCACAAGCATTTGATGGGACTGTTGAGCATGGCCCGAAACCCGAAGGGAGGTCTGGTCAATGGATTCTGGATATGCTGAACCAGCACTGGTTTGGAATTTTGAGCAGCGCTAGGTATGTAAATGACCAGAATCCTCCCACCCCTGAAGAGTTTAAGTATTGGACGCACAGGAGTTCATTCTTTGAGTTGCCTTACTGGTCGACGTTGAAGATCAGACACAACTTAGACGTCATGCACATAGAGAAGAATGTTTGTGACAGCATCCTTGGAACAATTCTAGACATCAAAGACAAGACCAAAGACACCGCCAAAGCTCGTGCTGACCTTCAAAAGATGGGTATACGTCGAAAGCTATGGATAAAGCTAAACAAAAAGACCGGCAAACATGTAATGCCTCAAGCAGGCTACACGGTGGTTCCTAATAAGAGGTCGGAGATATTTAAGTGGCTTCGTGAGGTTAAGTATCCTAGTGGGTATGCCGGAAATATAGCTCGATGTATTAAGATGGGGGAAAATAAGATTATCGGGTTGAAGACCCATGATTGTCATGTTCTCCTGCAACGTCTTCTTCCTGTGGTCATTCGCCCGTATTTGCAGAGTGATGTGGTTGACACGTTGGTGGCTTTGTCCAACTTCTTTCAGAGGTTATGTGCTAAAGAGCTAAAAAAGTCAGAGGTCCGGTCCTTGCAAGACGATATTGCGTACATCATGTGCAAGCTGGAGAGGATCTTCCCCCCCACTTTCTTTAGCATCATGGTCCACCTCATGATCCACCTTCCTGAACAAGTGTTGCTTACAGGTCCGGTACAATATACCTGGTGTTATCCAAACGAGAGGTATGTATGCAGTCTATACTTTTGTCAATAAAGTCTCACATAACATGAATTTTTGCAATAACTTTTTATTTTGTAGGCAACTTGGAGATTACAAGAAGACGAACAGGAACAAACGTTTCCCTGAAGGTTCGATCACGGCGGCTTACATTTCTAGTGAGTGTGTAACCTTCTACAACACATATCTTAATGATGAACACACGGGAGGGGAATCTTCAAGAGGTGGAAATCAATTCCATTTATCAGTTGTTTCCGACGAAGTACAACCGTATGGCAGGCTAGGTAGGGAATACAGATTGAGTCGCGAAGAATTGAAGGAGGCTCATTGGTGCGTCCTTCAACATTGCGATGAATTGGAGGATTATCTGGAGAAACATTTGAGCAGGCAAAATGGGAATGAAGCCATTCACAAGAGAGATTTTCCTGACTACTTCCCGATTTGGGTACGTTATTCTTAAGTTACTTATAAATTTAATGTATTTCTCATCATTTTGTTTGACTAAATTGCGTTATTTTGCAGATGATGCATATTCAACAGAACCAACGTGAATTTTACGACCCCGAGCTGCACTGTTTGGCTGGCGGACCGCTAAAGCACAGAGCACATGCGGGATGTTTTGTTAACGGGGTTAAGTTTGTGACATCAGAACGAGATGATGGTCGTATCACTCAAAACAATGGAGTTATGGTTGAGGGCAAGTCTCACAACTACTACGGGGTGCTTATCAGCGTTATCGAACTAATCTACGGGAACCGTATGCCGGTTGTGTTGTTTAAGTGCAAATGGTTCAATACTGACCCAAATGTTTGCAGGAGTACGGTTACAGACCATGGTTTGTTATCAGTGAACACAAACACTTCATGGTATGAGAATGAGCCGTTTGTTATTGCCGCCATGGCACAACAAGTCTTTTATCTTGATGATCCGGCTATGGGTGAGGGTTGGAAAGTGGTGCAGGTAATGTCACATAGGAATATATGGAGTGCAGCTACATTGGGAGTGGATGAGGGTACGGAACCGAGCTCTGTACCGAACGAACCATATCAAGAGGAAACTCCACCTGTAATTCCCAATGACGTGGACATTCGCGTCAACGACCAACACGTTCCGGCCATTACAGGTTACATTGAAGTTACTATGCCCGAACCCGAAGAAGATGACGAATACGAGGACGAAGAAGATGAGGATTCAGAGGAATTCGAGGAGGATGATGATCCCGAAGACCAAGATTATGAAGATGAGTATGATTAAATTAATTTGGGGATGTAACTTAACTTTCATTGGTTTATTATTATGAATTTGCATAACTTCGGAGATCGATGTATTAACAATTACATTTTCATATATATTGATCGGAACACACTTTGCGTCAAATGTTCACGGCCTTTATTATTATTACTATTCTTGTTGCAGATTTTTATAGCCCCGTAAGAGTCACGTCGATTGGAAACTATTCTCAGTTGAAGGTCCGGCCAGATTACGTGATTTGGAGGGTCGAATAGCCGTTTCCGTCCGTTTAGGGGTTTGACCGCGCCGATTGACCGGACGGATCGAGCCCTTATCTTTGTCAGATGGAGCTGAATTTTTTCCCACCTACGTAATTCGTTATGCTGGTCATATCTGACGGTAGGTTTTCAGTTCCTCTTCTCCGATCACCAAACTCACGTTATATGTACTAATGTTGTATAACTTTTTTATACAAGTGTTGAGTTTAAGTGTCGTTTTGAAGACAACGTATACGTAGAAGCCTCAAACGCAAAAAAGTCGTGAAATAAGATATGACCGGAACGGTGAAATACGTCAACCCGTGAAAAATGAAGATATTCCGGTAAAATTTCGGTGCCGGTTGTTCCGGTCAACGAAATTCTCTTATTTCTACCTAGTGGTAGCCCTATCCCGGGTATTTATTTTTTACCAAATTTTTATAGCCCCGTAAGAGTCTCGTCGATTGGAAACTATTCTCAGTTGAAGGTCTGGTCAGATTACGTGATTTGGAAGGTCGAATAGCCGTTTCCGTCCGTTTAGCAAATAAGAAAGAATTTCTTTTTTTCCTAGCCGACGGAATATTATTTTTCCGTCGACTTGGACTTTCTTAACCGACGAATTATTTATTTTCCGTCGACTAAGATGACGAAAATTTTGGCGGTTTATTATTGCGCTTTTTTTTTTCCGCGAAAATTGAAATTTTCTTAGCCGACGAATTTCATATTCCGTCGCCTAAGTTACTATAAAACCTTATCTCATCGACGTTTCTTCTCTCTGTTCTGTTCGATCTCTCTGTTCTGTTCGATCTCGCGATCGCCTCCACTCCGCTGCCGACGAGCTCCGATCCTCCACCCGACCACCACCGTCAACGCCACCACGTCCGACCCCCCACCTCCACCCCAACCGACTAGGACACTCACCTCCTCCACCCAATCCGAGCCTCCTCCACCCAATCCGAACCTCCTCCACCCAATCCGAGCCTCCTCCACCGCCTCCTACACCCATCACCGCCTCCTAGACACCACCACCCCAGCCGACCTAAACCCTAAGGGAACCCGTCCGACCGCCTCTCTCTCTCTCTCTCTCTCTCTCTCTTTCTCGCCCTCACCCTCACCAGTTCCTCCACCTAAACCGAAACTCCACCTGTCGTCCTCCGTTGTGTTTGGCAGGTTAGTCTCTTAAACTCTCCGATTTTATTACTCTGTGAATTGATGAATTCATCTCTGTATATATGCCGGTTCTGTTCGTTTGTTCTTCAGTTCAATTGATGAATTGATGAAACTATTCTCTGTTTGTTTAGTAATATATGTGTTTGATTTGTGGAGAAATGTTGTGAATTGTTTAGAAAGTGTGCATGAATGCCCTTAATTGATAGTTTGTCGACGGAGATCATATATGAACTTGGTTTTCGATTTGGTAAATTATAAGAGATTAGAAGTTAGTGGAAGTATTAGTGTGGAAGGATATGCAGGCAGGCATTTAGCTGGTTATGTTTGTGTCATTATGCTGCCGGTGAATTTTGTTTTGTGTCTCTGATTTTAGAAAATGTAGAGAATGGAATTATTGACTGCACATAATGTATAGATAGGTAAAGACATAGGAATGTGATATATCATGTAGGTACAACTTGTTAATATATGATAGATTTTTACATGAATTGAGGTATGTAAGAATTTATACCCATCACATGTTTAATTAACTTGTTATGTTTAAAGATGCCGATCATTGGGAAGAGGAAGCAACGTTCGGAGAGGGCTCAACAGATGATGGCGGCCTTATGTAACCAGGCTACTGCCAGCCAGCCCACACCTTTGCCGCCTGGAAGAGTACCACCAGGGGCTCCTCCTTTGCTCATCAGGCCGCCCTTTATACCATCCGATACGACTTCCACTATTGGGGCGACGACCGGAACCACTGAAGCGTCGTCCACATCGGCTTCCGAAACCAGCAGGCCCATTCCTAGTGCCCGCTGTAAAGCAAAGGCCCCCACTACAGGTAATGATATTTTTTAAATAAAAAAAATTATATTTTTTAAATAAAATAATAAAAAAATCGTTTATTTTTTTAATTTTCTTGGCATGATTAAAAGGCTTAATTTTCTTGTAGTAATCCATATTTATTTAAAATAATAAATGTTTTAAAATAAAAAAATTATTATTCTTTTACTTATATTAACTTGAATCTTTTTTGCAAATGATACCTAATATTTTGTTTTATTTATTGTAGGTCCCCCACCGAAAAAGAAACGGGGTTTTGTGTGTGGAAAGGCGACGGAGGCGTTATGCAAGAAGCTAGGGGGGAAGATACCGATAGAGTATTGCCCTCGTATGAAAGGGCCTAAGGTTCAAGGGGTCAACAGTCTTTTGGTCAAGGACATTGGGTCGGCCATACGTAGCCTGGTTGGAACGAGGGCTAGGACGTTCCACGACCTTGAGCAATCGGAACAGTGGAAGGTGTGGAACGCATTGTCGGTAAGTACATAAAAATTAATTTACTTAGTTTGGTTTATTTGAATAGTTTTCAATTAATACTTTTGTTGATGTATTAATTTATTTTTATTTCTTAGCCATGGTACATGTGGGACAACAATGACATTGTGACGGTGAGGTGGATCATGGACACGGCACAGGCTAGGTACAAGGAGTGGAAGTGGCAGTGTCACAATGTCTACCAGGAGCATGGACCAGAAGGGATGCCGACGGAGTTCTATGGGAGGGAGGATGAGTGGGCCTTTCTTTGCACGCATTTTGAGAGCGACGCGTTCAAGGTATGTGTATATTGCTTTTTTTTTTGGGTGATAATGTTGACCACTATATTTTGGAGTAATATATTATTAATTTTGTTACAATAATATATTTTTTCAAGCATTTTTAGAATAATATATTATTAAATTTGTTCTTATTAAAAAAATTAAAATTGTAAAACTTAACATTGCCGACGATTATGCATGATGATTTTGTGGGTTCGGTTATGCTATTTATTGCCATGTTTTAGGTTTATAGAATAAAATATTATTATTTATTTTTTTAATAAATAAAAAAATATAATTACTGATATTTTATTTATATCGCGTATTAGAAACTCTCGAACGCGAACAAGAAGAACCGTGGTAAGAAGACGATGCACCACCATAGCGGTTCTTCTCCTATTGTCTACATCATGGAGGATCTAAGGAACAAAGGTGAGCCCTTGCCGATCATCAAGGGATTCGAGGCGAGTTATGTGAGACCCGGTGACGAAGTGGCCACCCAGAAATATGTAAGTGTATTTCCTTTAATTATTTAATTAATTATGTCTCTTTGATTTGGATACTTAGTATTAATTAAGAAATATGTTGGTGTTGGTGTTGGTGTAATTGTTGTTGAATTATGTGGTTGGTGTATTCCTTGGTGTTTTGTTTATGCAGGAGAAGATGCTTGCGGAGGTCGAAAGCCGAAAGACAGACTTGAAGAAGATAAATCCGGAAGCTACAGAGGAGGAAATGATGGAGATCATTCAAACACAACAAATTGATGTGTTGGATGCTGTGTTGAACAAGCGCAAAGGGAAGGAGATACGAGGGATGGGACGAGCAGGTGAGCGAGACTTGAGCCAGTCCTCGTCCGGTTCGACCTTGCGGAGTCGTGCTCCTCCAAATCAAGACAGGGAAAGGATTGAACGCCTTGAACAAGAGGTCCGTGAGTATAAGGAGCGGACTGAGCGGGCTGAGGCCGAGTCTGTGTGGTACCGTAATCAGTACACTACTGTTAACTCACGGATGGACCAGATCTTCTCTCGCCTAGGTCTAGAACCTAAAGGTCCGGCTCCTCCTCCTCCGCCTTTTACGGCTCCTCCTCATTCTTCTCCGGGTCCTCCTCCTCCTCCTCAGTCATCTTCGATTCCTCCTACTCAGTCGTCTCCACCTCCTCTTCCTACTCAGTCGTCTTCGGCATTTGTTGATGAAGATCAGTTTTTGAATTTTTATTAGTCAAATTTTAGTTTGTATGAACACAATTTTAATTATTAATGCATAATTTTTATATTATTAATGATTCGATCTATATATTTAGTTTTAATATAATTATTTCTAAAACAACCGAAACAAATATCTACTTTATCAGTAAAAAAATTAAAAACCAAAACAAATAATAAATTGTGAAAAAACAATTCTGAAAAAAAAATTCTGACTCACCTTAGTCGACGGAAAATTGAAAACCCGTCGGTAAGGGTATAAACCTTACCGACGGAACATTTCATTTCCGTCGGCTAAGAATTAATAACGACCGACCGTTGACCTTCTTAGTCGACGACAAAGTATACTTTCTGTCGGTATAAGATAATCATTACCGACGTAAAATTTTATTTTCCGTCGGCTAAGAATAAACAGAAAGAGGACCGTATCGTCGGCTAGATCTTAACCGACGCTAATTTTCTGTCGTTTAATAAACTGGAATCCTAGCCGACGGAATATTTCGTCTGTAAAGAAGGAAGCCTTTTGTCGTTTAGGTACATGTTAATCGACGGAAATATAGCCGACGGATTTTTTCCGTCGTTTAGGAAACAATAACTTAGTCGACAGAATATGCGTCGACTAAGATCCGTCGATTAAGATATAACTTAGTCGACGGAAATTAAATTTTCCGTCGGCTATTGTCTTAGCAGACGACTGTTAGCCGATGGAACTTAGTCGACGACTGTTCCGTCGACTAAGTTCTTAGTAGACGGAATATGTTTCTTAACCGACGGAAATATTCCGTAGGCTAAGAATCGTAATCCACTAGTATACGTACGATATCGATCCCTTATAATCCTAATGATATATCTGACATAGAGAAGGTAGAAATGAAAGAACAGAATGCGTCTAGCGTTAGGTATATATCCTCAACTGAAGGCCACCGATGGTGAATTTAATGTCACAAATGCTTGCATTGAATAGCTTCACGAAGTGTGCCGTGCTTGTTCTATATGAATACTTCTAATTATAGTCGATCTGATACAGGTGTATTTGAAGGAGATCAGATTTTTGTATGAATTAGTAGGTAAGGTAAACAAATTCTACTACCCAATAACAATATGCATATGTTTGAAACAAAAACGTTATTCTTTTAGTTTTAGCAGATCAGGATAAACATAACTAAATTCAGGTCAACATTTTCCTTATCAGTTGCAAAGTGATCGATTCTGGAAGAGCCACAGCTATATACAAGGTTGCGTCCAAATGCCACCGCCGAGTCCCGCCACAGTTGAGTATATAGAGACTGATTCAGCTAATTAATCATCTTCTTCCCTGTTGCATTTTCCAATATGAACATATATTATAATGCAAAGGACAAATTAAATTACGAGTACCGCCAACATGGGCACTACTGTAAATATTCCAACCTAACAGTACCATATTCAAAACCCTTGGACGCCTCTGCTTCTCTACTCACTCGTATATCATCAAGCTACTGAGGCTTACAGAACCAGAGAAAAGAGATATGGAGGGAGAGAACTCATCCAACGATGTATACAGAGAGTGCCTCAGAAACCATGCAGCCAGTCTCGGCAGCTACGCCACCGACGGCTGCGGGGAGTTCACACTCGACGACACATCCTCCCCAGGCGGACTACAATGCGCCGCCTGCGGCTGCCACCGCAACTTCCACCGCCGTGTCACCTACGCACCCGGCTTAGGCAGATCATCCGGAGCAGTCGGCACTGCTCATCACCGCGTCATCAGCTGCAGCAGCCGAGGAGACCGAGGAGATCTTCATCATGATATGATGACGTCACAGGAGCTGATTGACTACAATGTTGGCGGTGGAGGGGGAGCGGCTGCAAGGCAGATGATGGTGGTGGAGTCGCCGGACAGCGGGGACAGGAGCGGGAGCGGGAGGAAGAGGTTCAGGTCCAAGTTCACGGTGGAGCAGAAGGAGAAGATGCTGGCGTTTGCGGAGAAGCTGGGGTGGAAGCTGCAGAGGAAAGATCTAGAAGATGAGATTGAGAGGTTCTGCAGAAGTATTGGGGTGAGCAGACAGGTTTTCAAAGTGTGGATGCATAACCACAAGAACCTCTCCTCTTCTTCTTCTGCATCTACAACTGCCAATGCCTCTTCTCTCACAACCCAGTAGTTCATCAGTTGATTAACTGTCTAGGGTAAGTAGAATAATTCATCAGTGTTAATTTTCCCTCTATGTTCTTTCTCACTCTCCTCTCTCTCAGCATTTTATTGAGCTTAGGTCTGAACTTCGATGGTAATTTGATTGTAATCTATTGGATGAAATGCCATTTTCTTAATTCATTTTCCCAAAACTTAATCTAACTAATTGCATCGATCTTCCTTTCTGATCAGTAAGTTGCATTTTCCTTTCTGATCAGCTAATTGCATTTTCTTAGCTACACAAAATTAATGGTCTCATATATACTACTCTTATATATGACTGCATAAAATCCTAACTAGATCTGGCAAATGCATAATCTATTGCGGGATATTGTAACTTCGCTTAGTTAGATGTTAATCATGATCTAAGAGTTTAAGCCTTAAAACACTATCACACATCAGACTTAAATCTTTGGTGATATCCTATTTAAGCAACACTTAAGATTTTGGCAAATAAAGCAACACTTACGGATTTATTGTGGGAAGTAGATTAAGATTAGGTCACAAATGGTCCAATTTTTTGTTTTCCTTGGCGTATGTTTAATTTGGATATGAAATCCAACCACACTTTCAATGGCTCTTAATGCTTGAGATTAGGAAGTTGGTGTAAACAGGCTTTAATTTCTGATTAGGATCACTAATCAAGAGACCCCTTTACCTAGCATTCAAGTATTAGCTTGAAAAATATTAGACCCAGAATATTAAAGAACTTTAGATTTTGAATTTGTTTTATGCTCAGTTTGGTTAATCAATGTTTCCAAAGTGATATATTGTGCTGTATATTGTGCTGTGCTATATTATTCGCTGCACAGCAAAACCTGCAGATGATACAACAGTAGTGGAAACTTACAAAACTGGAAACAGTCTTATTTTGACTCTACTTGCTCAATCTATCGCCTACTCGATCAATGCCATCCATCCCCTAATACAGATATGACGAGCTAGGTTTAATTAGTTGTTGAAGCTACGCTGCTATGTTCAACAATTTCATGATTAATTGTCACAGAAAAAAACACAGACACCCACATTTTCATGATTCATGGCCCATTGCAAAATCAGTACAGAATTATATTCCAGAAACTCACAAGAAATTATAAGAAAAAGTTGGGACCGATATCTCTGATATCAGATTCCATAGCTACATGGTTAACTTTTCCATGGAGGTTATAGCTCTACCTCCAGTCCTCCATGTATATATTTGTTTTGTTTTGTATGTATATGACTATATGTAGTGGAAAATGACACAACGAAAGCAGAATGCGAGTCCGACAGACATACTTACCTTTACGTAGCAATCGTTCGCCATTTCCCATTGCTAGTTTGCTACCAATCGTGAAGACATATGTTATCCATGCCTGCCTTGCTTCATGTCTTGTCCAAATCAACGAGCTTGGTGCTTTGTAAATTCATCTTTACCTCTAGAGGCTCAGTACACAGTAAAACATATTTAAGCACCCAGTAAGACAAAATATATCCAAAAACAAAAAGAAAGGATTGATGCGGGCTAGGGTTTCTGGCTTGTTTAGGTCATTTCGGTTTATCTCCCTCGTTTTCATTGTGGGCTTGCTTTCTATGATTTCTCTTGTGTGGGTCTTTTTCCTGTTGGGTTTGGCTAGAGAGGGCGGCCTTTGGGCCGTTTTCAATATTGGTGATAGAAAACAAATTGGTCACTGTATTATCACGGTTCATTTCTCATTTTCGCGCATATTTAGTTTCAAGTGACGTGACATTTGATGACATATTACTATGCCAATTTACTCAATTCGAGCATGAGTGATTCACATATCTTCATATCGATCAATCACATCCCGACTTACTTGATCAACAACATCATTCTCTAGATAAACACTCCAACAAAAGTTGGGTTGCAACTAGACTTGACTTTAGAGTGAAAATGGAAACATACAGATGGATTTATGATGCTCCTTGAGAAATGGGGACGCACGGACGGACGATAAATCCGTTCGTGCACCATCATCTTGTTTATAGATACTAGATAGAGGCTCGTTACAAGTTTTCCCATCCCCAGTTTTTTGAACAAGTTTCGGGCCTTATGTTGGTGTGAGCGTGTTGATGAAACCCAGTGGCAGAGTGATAATACCGGAAACCAAACGAGGACAAAATGATAAAAACAAAGGGAAAGAAATATGAGCTCGGACAAGCAAGCAGCCATCAATTGGCCACTATTTTCTCAACCCAAAAAGCTCTCTCTCTCCTCCTCTTGACGCTGGTGAGATAGATTTTCACACACGCGTATATATAGAGAGAGAAGAAGAGCACCACCACCACCACCAACAACCACCTACTCTTCTCTCTCTCATGCTATAACCCACTGTTGCTAGGGTTTAATCAATTCTCCGTCGTCATCCGCCATGGCTTTCCAGGACAAGAAGCTCATCAACAACCCCAACGGTACGCAATTCCCCTTGCATTTTCCTTTTTCCCGATCATCGCTTTAGATTTTCCGAAGAAGATGAGATTTTAGGGGCTTTGTGATATCCTTAGTTTCAGCTTACGACTGTAGTAGTAGTAGTAGTGAGAATAAAGAAAGGAGTGGTTTGTAATTGCAGATGTGGTGACTGAGTTCATTGAAGGTCTGGTTGAGACTTACCCTGGCCTGCAGTACTTGGATGGTTTCCCTCAGGTACTTGTTTTAATGCAATGGCAATAGATAGAGTCATATGTTGAAAATAAATGGGCCTGATTGTGTCGTTTTCGATACTGGGGAGTGCAGGTGAAGGTTGTGTTGCGCGCCGATGTTTCCGGTGGTTCTTATGACAAAGTTGCAGTTATATCAGGTTGAGACCTTTCACATTTTCAGAATTTTATGCATGTGGACCTATTAGTTGTTCATATCGAATTATCGATTAACATTTAAAAGTATTGTGGAGTTAGTATTAAATGGACATGTGTGACTGAGTGCTTTTCTTGATTCGATGATCTGGTGATATAGGAGGTGGGAGTGGGCATGAACCCGCACATGCTGGATTTGTGGGGGAAGGGATGTTGACGGCAGCTATCTGTGGGGATGTCTTTGCCTCTCCACCGGTTGATTCAATTCTAGCAGTAAGGGTTTCTGAATTCTATTACTACTTGCTCTGGGTGGATTCTAGGCTGTATCAATCGTATGGGCAAGGTTGTCTTTGTTGATTCTGATCTAGTGTACCTGAAATTAGGGCATCCGAGCTGTAACTGGTCCAAGGGGTTGTCTCCTGATTGTCAAGGTATTGTTTTTGTGCTTCTCTTGAGCTATATGGCTTTGGCTTGAATGGTCAGCATGTTTGGTGACAGTTTTGACATTTGTCTTCGAGCATTCTTGAGCGTTACTTGTAACAAGTGAAGCAAAAAAGACTAGCAGCAAAGATTGGGTGAATGACACCTTTTATTTATTTGACAAGTATGGCCAGGTTCTGTATATGTGCCTTGTGTTTTTGTGATATATGATGCCTATCTGGTGTTGAACAGAATTATACTGGGGACCGTCTGAATTTCGGTTTGGCTGCTGAGCAAGCAAAATCAGAAGGTTACAATGTAGAGGTAGAGTTTGATATGAATCTCTTTTTCTCTTTTCAATTGCAAGCCTACGATGCATGGTTACAATAAATAAAAACAAATGAACTGATCTTTGATATTGCAGACTGTAATTGTTGGGGATGATTGTGCATTGCCCCCGCCTCGAGGAATAGCTGGTCGGAGGGGTTTGGCTGGTACCATTCTTGTTCATAAGGTTCTTCCTCTCCCTCTCTCTGTATCACAACATTTCCATTTGTAATGTGATTTCTTCAGCGGTTGCATTCAACAAAAGCAGAAAAAAGATAATAAATTTTTTCCTCACTTAAGAATTTTGTCATTTCATATGTGCATGAAGGGTTATAGGGAAGAATGTTAAGAACAGGGTGTTTTATTCTTGATGAGTTGGAACGTGGAAAGTTTTCACAGTATCAAGCGTAATAACCTCTGGCCCCTTTCTAATATAAACAGGTTGCTGGAGCTGCAGCTGCTTCTGGGAGTTCTCTTGCTGATGTTGCAGCAGAAGCAAGACGTGCATCGGAAATGGTTGGAACAATGGGTGTTGCATTATCTGTTTGCACACTGCCTGGTCAGGTCACACCAGACCGTTTGGGACCTGGAAAGATGGAACTTGGTCTTGGAATTGTATGTTATTTCTGCGAGTAACCTTGTTCTTGATTCAAGAATTTCTATAAAAAAAAAATATATTAATCATGTTAAAACGTTACTATCTCTAGTTTGGATACAATAAACTGCAATTCATGTCTGCTCAGATACATAAAATCAAATCCTGAGTTGATTCTTTTAACCTATAGGATTTTATCTGGCTATGATTACATGCATTCTCCACAAATGACAAGGAGCATCTATTAATACTTTGACTACCTGACTAAAACTGGATTACTTTACAGCATGGAGAACCGGGTGCTGCTGTTGCTGACCTTCAGCCTGTGGATGTTATAGTCTCTCATGTTCTCAAGCAGATATTGTGTCCGGTATAGCCCTATACATTTCAAGCTTTCAAATGTCAAAAATTATTGCATATTAAATGTATTCCATTATCTTCCATTATGCCACAAGAGTAATATCTAGTAATGTGCGGTTACTCTTACTGTCTTAGGAAGATAGTCAACAGATAGTTGTTTATGATATACATAGGATGACAAGAATGTTCTATGCATCAAGTCAGAATCTGTGAAATCTAGACTGCATTGATATGATCTTGACATAGCTTTTAACATTGCATAAAATGTAACATGCAAATAGATTTTTTATTTATTTCACTACTAAGTATGGAATGATTGGAATCAAGTTTGGAATTTCTAATAGATCCCATATCTTATACATGCAGGAAACTAATTATGTTCCTATTACTCGTGGAAGTAGAGTGGTGCTTATGGTCAATGGGTATGTTAGATCTGTTATTTTATCAGTTGGGACATCAATTAATGGGGACTTAAATAACTAATGTGCAGAGCATAATTTGCTAGGTAGGGTATTGCTTGTCCTAGAGAGTGCATGTCATTTTATGTATTTGGCATCATGAAATGAATAATCTAGAATTTAGTCTCTCTCTTACTGATGTCGACATAACCATTTGTAGTTTGTGGCATTTCCTCTTCTCTCACCATTATTTCTATCCAAAAATAAAGGAGTAAAATTATGTCGTATCTTAATAGTAGTATTTGTGTTTGTGTTTGTGTTTCAGTTTGTGTTTGTTTTTGTTTTCTCCTGTCAATTGTTATAGCATCTTCAAATCTTTTCGAATTTGGAATATCAGAGTGAATAAAAATTGAGGTTTCTCAACTCTGTTTAGTTTTTTTGTCTTTATTCTTGGTTGTTAAGCCTACCTGTTTTGGTCTTTCAATTTCAGGTTAGGTGCAACTCCCGCAATGGAACTGATGATCACATCTGGTAAAGCAGTACCTAAGTTGCAGCTGGAACATGGATTAGCTGTTGATAGAGTTTATACCGGATCATTCATGACCTCTCTTGATATGTCAGGTTTGTTGTCTACCTCATGGCAACAATGCTATCTTAATAATATACAAAGTTCTTGACATTGTTTCTTCAGGTTTTTCGATTTCTATCATGAAGGCTGATCAAGCTATTTTACAACGTCTGGATGCTCCAACAAAGGCTCCCTATTGGCCTGTTGGCGTAGATGGTATGTGTTCACAAAGATATTTCTTCTGTTATTTATGATTACCATCTGTTTTTCTATATTTCTGTCATGAAGGTCCAATAATAGTAGTGGTAGATATATTTTTGAGAATATTTTATGCTAAGGTAAGTAATTGTCGTTGCTTGCAGGCAATCACCCACCTGCAAAGATTCCTGTTCCATTGCCTCCTTCTCATTCAACAAAGATCGATGAGGTAAGGTGTATTGGATATATTTTGGACTATCATGGCTGGACAATAGGCAATTGCTGATAGTTTTTCTAATTGAAGACTTGATGCAACCTCTGTTGAGATATCGGTCAATTATGTATGTCAAGGAACCCCAAAAGAACACACCAAACCAAGAGAAACAACCACAGAGATAAGACACAAAGAACACAGCTTTAAGGTGGTTCAGCAAAACTTTTGCCTACGTCCATCGGCAGAAAACACTCTCCACTATATTAATAATGGGTACACCAGAAAGTATAAGAAAACAAGGACTCTCTCTCTTCTCTTCCTATCTCTCTCCTTTCTGCCCTCTCTCACCCTCTAACCGAGAATGGAACACACTTTGCTCTTTGTCTCTGTAATACAAAACCCTAGAGCTGAACCCCTCCTTATATAGCCATAAGGATCTTCAGATCTCTTCACCAAATAGGAAATCCTATTCCTATTAGTGGTAGGCAATAATGCCTCCTTCATTCTCTGTAATCAACCAAGATTACAGGTATACCATCATCAATAAAGATATCTTTTCCTTATTGGAATATCATACTCTAAGACGAAACATCTTAAGAAAAACACATGGGCTGGAAACCCAACAACCTCAAGTAAATTTCCCTCAAGAGTAGATGTTAATGAGGGTAGGAATTCTCCTGGTAGATCAACTGTCTTGCATTGTTTGATACTCATGAGCTGATGTTATTTGTCTTGTATTAGCTATTGTATTAGTTAACACCGATAACTGACCTTTTTGGGTGACTTCTGTGACTTACCAACACGCTTTAAATTTCTATCCCTTTGGTTAGCCATTAGGTCGACCAGCACAACTGAATGAACAAGGCCGTATTCTTGAGGTGGCAATTGAAGCAGCTGCAAATGCAGTTCAGAACCTCAGGGATGAATTGAATGATTGGGATAGCAAAGTAGGTGATGGTGATTGCGGATCAACAGTAAGTCCTACCTACAATCTGTATTCATTTTCGTTGACTTCTTGAGTCATGTTGTATTTATTCTATATCCTCTTCAGTCATTATTATCTCACTTGCATCAGGAACTGTCACATGCTAAATCTTATGTTTGCTGTGTCAGATGTATAGAGGTGCAACAGCAATTTTGGAAGACATGCGGAAGTAAGTTTGATTTTTTCTTTTCCGTAAGGGAAGGTGGGATTTGCTTATATATGTAGTACTATTGAAACATTTATTATCATGTTCTGCATAATTCTTTTACTAAGAGGAAAATCTATGCACATGGTTGATTTATGGGGTTGCAAGGTTGGCCCCTTTTTCAATTTTGTACCTCTTATCACTTTTGACTGCTCCTTGTACGTGTGTGTTAGGGTGTATATGGGGTTTATTTCTGTGTATGCATAGTTGATGGTCTCTTCTAGAAACATGTTAGACCATAACTCTTATTGAAGATAATGGCAATTAAATGGGAGAATGACGAAGGAAGATGATTTAATGTCACTCAGGTTTGGTGAAAATCATTACTGATGGTAATTAGATGGAGATCTGTGCCATGAGGTATTAGCATCATATTCTGAGAGGAGCTGAAAAGAACTTTAAAGTATTGGTTATGTGGGATGACAGTAGCGTAGGAGGGTAAGCTATTGCAGTGGAAGTGGCGTCTGGGGGTGGATTTAAATCTTTGTTCAGTTGTCGCTTATTTGATAATCTCTGGTTTATCTCTTTATTGATTCTGGTTAGAGACTGGACCATGTGCCTTTTTGGGTAGCTCAAAATAGAAGAAAGGCAAACTGTAACAGTCGCTGGATTGTTGCTTTCATATTTCAACATTTTTTTAGTATACAGGGTTAACTGTTGTTTGTCAGTAATTGTAATCCAAATCGGTTTTTACTCATGCACATCTATTTTCTGTATTCCAGTTATCCTCTGAATGATGCAGCGGAAACAGTGAACGAAATTGGTGCTTCTGTTAGAAGAGTTATGGGAGGCACAAGTGGGATCCTGTATTCAACTTCTCCTCTGCTTGAACAAACTTCATAAAATTTTCCTTATCTTTTAAGTTTTACCGACACTTTTTAATCCTATTTGCATATGTATTCTTGAAACAGGTATACCATATTTTGTAAGGCAGCATATGCACAGTTGAAAGCAAGCACCCAATCTGTTGTGACATCAAAAAATTGTAAGACAAATCCCCCTCTAATGTGATAATGATTTCTGTTTAGACTTTACACTCAAGTATTGACTGTACGCTCTCTTGATTCAGGGGCCGAAGCACTTGAAGCTTCCATTGCTGCAGTCAGCAAATATGGTGGGGCTAGTGCTGGGTATCGTACATTGTTAGATGCCCTTATTCCAGCATCAGCAGTTCTTCAAGAGGTCATCTATGATCATCGTTTTCTTTTTTCTTCATTGTTGATATGGTCTGATAACTTGGTACTAATTATACCCTCTGTTATGACAAACAGAGGTTAAATGCTGGTGATGATCCTGCAACTGCTTTTGTTCTGTCATCTGAAGCTGCAGTAGCTGGAGCTGAGTCAACTAAGCACATGCAGGCACAGGTAAACCGAACAAAAAAAATATAATATTATCATTTATAAGTAGCATAGGTGTGAGTTGTTGACTGATGATGACACTGTTATTCTGATCCATTGTGGTTATTATTACATAGGCTGGGCGTTCGAGCTATGTCTCTGGAGAGATACTAGCATCAGTCCCAGACCCAGGTGCAATGGCTGCAGCGTCGTGGTACAAGGCAGCAGCCTTAGCTGTGAAGGAAAAATATCCGGCTCCATGAACTACGGACTGATCCATAACATTAGCCGCTGTTGCATTTCTGCAATTTTTAGCTGCAGATACAACAAACTGATTGTTGTTCATAATTTTGCACTACTCTACTAACGAGGCTTTCCGCTAATGCTTGCGCATAATGCAGAGAGAGCGGATTTTCATCCTCATCCTCATGCATACAAGGAATCCCTTTTAGAAGACTGTAAATTTCATATTGTGCATTGAGCGATGTCCTCCGAGGAAATGGTTGTAAAATGGTCGGATTTTAATGACTTGAATCGGATCATCTTTATACAAGTTCATTGATTTTGTGGATAAAGTAAAAAGCCTCCGTATGTTGGTAAATTGAAGCCAGGTTATCATTTTCTTGGTTAGCTACTGTATTAACCAAAATTGAAAAACCCTAAAGCATGTGTTTAATAATTTAGATATAAGCTGGATAGCGCGTGAAAGTACAGATCTGTATTGGTCTTGGTCAACTTTCAGCGTCCACCACGGACACCTTACTTTGTGGGGCCCTATATCTCCGCGTTGCACACGCGAGTGATCTCACGCCCCTCTCTACTAAATTTAAACGAACCAGACAGCGGCGTGTTGAGAGTGACGCTTTTTGAGCCGTAGATCAGAGTTTGAGGATTATTATTTAAACGAAGGCGACTTGGATTCTTTGAATGCAAGACTTGTTTTTCCGAAATCAACAGAGCTAGTCCACCGGAAAATCAAAAATGACGGAGCAGCTGACGGAGGAGCAGATCGCCGAGTTCAAGGAAGCCTTTTGCCTCTTCGACAAAGACGGTGATGGTATGACCTTCTCTATCTCTCACTCTTATCATCCTTGGATTGCTTGTTGTTTTGATATTGTTTTTCTTTTTCTGATTATTGTTATAGTTCTACTTTTTGTGGATTTTGTGATGCATAATGAGATTGAAATCAGATTTATTAATTTCAGATTTATTAGGATCATGAGCAACATTCCTGGTCCATAATATATCCTTTTAAGCTCAGTCGGAACGAGCAGTTAGTGTAGGTTAAAGTTGTGAAATCTGTATAGTTGGATAGATTTGGTATGAGAACATGTTCTCTGCGAGCTGCTAAAAGAAAACGTGATCTGCAGTTTATACAGGATTTAATTGTATGTGCATGAGTAACGCTGTATCCATGGGTATGGGGAAGTGCAGTTGTAGTCATGTGACTCATGTCTCTCTATACATGACTAAATCTATGCTTTTGAGTGTCCTGTAGTCCTGCTTGATGGTTTTCTGTTAAGTAATATAGGCTGGAAAATCAGTGAGTTCTTCATTCGTAACATGAAGTTGGGGTTAGTGATGCATGACCAGCTTAGGATATAAGCGGTTTTATCCATTGGTTAAGCCACAGCACTGAATTGTTTGTATGGAATGAATTTACGACTGTTCTGGCAATGTTAATGTTGCTATGCATTCTTTCTTGGCTGGTTTAGCTGCTACTTCCATTCTTTGTAGAAGGTTTGCAATAACATCTTTGTTATGTTTGTTCACATTTAGGTTGCATCACTACCAAAGAATTGGGGACTGTGATGAGATCTCTGGGACAAAATCCCACTGAAGCTGAATTGCAAGACATGATCAATGAGGTTGATGCCGACCAGAACGGCACAATAGATTTTTCTGAATTCCTGAATTTGATGGCTAGGAAAATGAAGGTATTTAAACCGCAATTCTTAGGCTAATGATTGATATTGCTTCCTTCATAACTATCTTGGGAATGTGATTGACTTCCTATGACACATGCCTGTTTAGAATTTTCGCCCTCAGCATTTTTAGTTTTAATTGCTGCAGTAACTAATATGGGTCTCGTTGTCATGCATTCACTACATAAAATTAAGGGTTATCATTGTGGTAGCGTTGAATTTAGGGATTGTGAGGATTTAGCCAAATTTTCTAGCCAGCTGTTAGTCTGTAATCTTCCAACTCATGATTCATTATTATACTTGTATTTTTGTAAAAGATCACTTTTTATAGATTTACAACTAAGCATTTATACTTCATAACTTAATTTAACTTTGGCAACTAGCAACTAATGAATTCAAACATCTGATTATTGATGGTAACACTTTCCATACTTAGAACATCATTTCTAAATTTTCTCTTGAGCTTGGCTCCCATGGATCTAGAAATATCTAATCAAGTAATCACAGTGTAGCTGTGTAGATGAATGTCAAAAAGGAGTGACATGTTGACATGTTGCCATTTTGTTTCCATTAAACAAGCCCTTTCTGTTCTTTGGGGCATCTGAAAAAGTTGGTCTCCTCTTTGTCTGCAGTTTGGATTCTATTATTGGAGTAGTTTTGAATATTTAATGGCACCCTTTAATTGTAAGTTTATTAATACTTAAAGTATTCAACTTCCACAGGATACCGATTCTGAGGAGGAACTAAAAGAAGCCTTCAAGGTCTTTGATAAGGATCAGAATGGCTATATTTCTGCTGCAGAGGTAAACACCATAGCTAGTTATTTCTATGGTGATCTTCCACAATTGGGTATAATCAAAACTTAGTTGTGTGGTAAACTGACCGCTAGCACATCATTCAATATCTGATGCAGCTTCGACATGTAATGGCAAACCTTGGAGAGAAACTGACTGATGAGGAAGTGGATGAGATGATTCGCGAAGCAGATGAAGATGGTGATGGCCAGGTGAACTATGACGAGTTTGTCAGGATGATGCTGAACAAATGAACATTGGACAGTTGTGTATGTTTTGGGTTCTGATCATGGTAGGAATATTGGACACGCTTGGTTTGTTGGAGAATCAGTTGTAGTATGTTGGCATTTGGACCCTCATTAACAAGATGGGGATTCTCTTTTGAATTAGGTGGAACATGGCTTCAATGCAGAATTATGACATGTTGTGATTGAATTTCATAGAATCAATGACAAAAGGCAATGGCTTGACACTTGCTTGTGATATAATGTATTTGGGTTGTTGTCCAAAACATCTTTATATGCTATGAATGCCTCGCTTTTAACTGTGAGCTCAGAGAACCCTCAAACAGCCAAATGCAAGGCTATGTTACGAACTTTTTGTTATCAAACACATTTGCATAGCGAGAAGAAAAATAATTAAAGAAGGTGAAGTGCAATTGTGCAAGGCCTAAACTTATATCACTCGAGCTCAGTAGTGTCTAAATTTATAGTGTTTACCTCTAATTAGTACCGTTAATTCTGACACGACCCAATGACATGATTCGAACCTTACACCAAGTAATACCGGTTAAATCCGCATGACTGATAAACCCTATACCAAATAAAACCGAACATGAGCTGGTGACACGATTTGAACCCTGCACCAAGTAAAACCGGTCAAACCCGCACAACTAATAACCCTATACTGAACAAAACTAGGCACAACCCGCCATTATTCGAACCTTGAACCAAGTAAAACTGGTTATAACTCGCATGACTAATAACCATGTGTCAAATAAAACTAGTTAAATCCGCATGACTAATAACCATGTGTCAAATAAAACCGGTTAAACCTGCACAACTAATAACATTATATCGAACTAAATCAGGCACGACCCAATAACATTAATCGAACCCTGAAACAAGTAAAACCGGTTAAAACATGCATGATTAATAACCATGTACCAAATAAAACCAGTTAAACCCGCACGATTAATAACCCTATATTGAACCAAACCGGACACGACCTGATAACATTATTGGAACCCTAAACTAAGTAAAACCTGTTAAAACCCGCAAGTAAAACCTATCAAAACCCGCACAACTAATAACCATGTATCAAATAAACATTTCCTTTCGAAATGAAGGATATATTTTATTATTTCCCTATCTATACCCGACTGAGCAGAGAGCTGAGAGCGAGAAGTGAGTAGTGAGCAATAATGGAGATGAAGGGGGTGTTGTCATGCAATAACAACAAGGCCAAAGCTAATAAGATGAAGCGCAAAGAGGTAAATATCAACCAAATCTTGTTTGCTCAGCTCTGAAACAATTTGAATTACAAACTCAATTCTGGATTTCTAGATACTTGAGAAGAAGAAGGCCATGGATGAACTCATCAAGGTAGCTTCTGCCGAGAAAGACCATCTTTCTGCCTTTCATGCCTTTCGCCATTACCAAAAAAACGGTACCCATATCACTTCTTCTCATTTATTTTGAAGGTTTCTCAATCTGTATGACACGTTCATGCACCAACCCCGTTCGTTAGTCTAAAAGTGTATATTCACATTGGAAACCAGTCAATGGGTTTATGAGATTTTTATGCAATTTGTGTTCTTTGTAGAAATTTTATTTCTGATGCTGAAGTAGAATGGTTATGGTGGCTTGTGTTCATTTGGATGTTAGGCTTGTCTGCATGTTTGGAGTCAGGAACAGGGGACCAGTTGTCATCTCCTCTTAAGCACTACATTCAAAATCTCCTCAAGGTAATTGAACCCCACTATTTGTTGCTCCAATTTTTCTCTTTTGCTTTGTTTGGTCTTTTTCTGTCGATTTAATGTGATTTTTTTTTAATGCACAGGCTAATATGGAGGGGCCATATGGCACTGAGTGGCCGGTTGAAGAGAAGGTGAAGCGCAGGGAGATGGTTGCATCAGAAGCCCGTTATATATTTGTTTACGAGGCTTTGGATGCAAACGCAAATGAAGTGTTGACAGTGTCTGAGAAGGAGAGGACTTCGGGTAGCTGTATGAAGGAGAGGGGATCCTTGCTTGGGTTTGTACATTTTCGCTTTGTCATAGAGGAAGATTTGCCTGTGCTATATGTGTATGAGTTACAACTTGAGTCTCGTGTGCAAGGGAAAGGTCTTGGGAAGTTTCTAATGCAACTAATTGAGTTAATTGCTCGCAAGGTGCTGCATTCTGTCTCTTCTCCTGTTTATGCTTATATTTAGTAGACATCTCAGTATTATGCAAAATGGAAGGGTAATGTCCGAGGACTTGATATGATTCTTTAACTGTGTTCCTCATGTGTTATGCAATCTGTGTATCTTTGTCCACCCTCTATTTAGTTGTATGAAAATTCTTCTTCATTAGCTATATGTTGTGTCTAGGTGAGGAAATTATTCTTTCACTTTGCATCTTATGTAGAATCACATGACTGCTGTTGTTCTGACTGTTCAAAAAGCAAACTTGGTAGCAATGAATTTCTATACAAGTAAGATGAGGTAAACCCTCACACCATTTAATCATTTGGAGGACTTATATAGTAAAACTGTCAGTGTTTTCCTCCATGCTGCTAGGAGGAAAACAATGATTACATGTATTATGCTCATTTTATTTCTTCTTTTGTTAACAGATATGTTATCTCATCTATATCACCATCCAAAGTTGATCCATGGGTATGGACTTATTGCCAAATTAACTACAGTACGTGTCATAAGAATAAGAGCTACACAATTTGTTTAGTATGTCTGAACTTGTTAATTGTTGCTGCTGCAGTTAGGAACTCAGAAGAGTTATGAAATTATTTGCAAATCTTTCAGCAATGACGCTAAAGCTATCTTGGAGGTAAGTTTCAAATTAGTTTTTTTCTGCAATGTTAGTGTACTATTACATCTGTCGGTGCCTCATTACATGCTATCCTTGATATGTACAAGGAAACTAGAATAGGCTCGATAGATCTTTCTTTTCTTTCTTATAGTTCAAGAGTAGTGGAAATTTTATAGTTCCAAATCTGGGATGATACTATGGCAGGGGACGATCTATTCAGAAGAGTTCCTTGTAGGTTATTTATTTTTATTTTTTCTTTCTTTCTTGGTCTTGTTCTTTGTTTCTCTCTTGCCTTACCCAAGGCAAGAGAGGCTAACGGTGTCTTCTATAGCCGGACTAAGCACACCGAAATATACTGTATGTTTTTCCAACCCCATGGAAACGGGAAACCAACCCTGGAACTTTCTCCCAGAAGAAGAAAAAAAGAACAAAGAAAATAACACACGATTTTTTTTGGCAAAATAACATGTCCTTATTTTCTCCCTAAAATCTTCTGACCCCCAAATTATGATTTTAAGTAATTTAGAATTGACGGAACTTAAAATCTTCCACTATTTTTTTTTTTTTTACAAATTTCCAAAGTCAGTAAACCATTGGGTTGAGATTTTTGCCCTCACTTGGAGCAGCTCCTCAAAAGCATGTTCTATCAGTGTCAGGCACACTATGAATAGGGTTTTGACAAGTGAGAAAACTCTAAAATAAAAAAGTTGCTATTTTACAATCTTCCTGGTTTTATATATGCCCTCACTTGCCGTAGGAGGAGCCTATTACATCAGTTGCTGCCTCATTACATGTGATCCTAAATATATGTACAAGCAGATAAGAATACTCTTGATCATTCCATGAATAGTCTTGTAGTTTGAAAGTACAGAAAATTATATAGTTCCATGTGTGGGACTGTTATTGTGGCAGTGGACAGTACATTGGGAAGAGTTCCTTTTTATAGGCTTTATAAGTTTATAGGCTTCTTATGTTCCAGATGAGTGGAAACAATATAGTTCCATGTGTAGATTGCAGCTGCAGGGGATGATATATTTCCATGAGAGTCACTTCCGGTCTTAGTTTCTTTTGCTTCACACATTTAGTTTGGCTTATCTTTTTCTTGTATATGTTTGCAGGGTCCATGACATTGTGAGAAGAGACAGCGATGAGGACTCCCATTCCCGTCTAAATGGTATTAGCCAAAGTCCAAGTCAATCAGGTTAACCTTGTGTCTTTTAGATTCAAAGTTGCATCAGGTCAAACCTTTTCATTGGACATACGTAACTATACCTTTGCATCTATGTGCATCTATGTGCTGCGCACGAAGATTTCAGATTGATCGGGGATTGGTAAAGCAAATCTGATTCAGCATATGGAGCGATTGTTTCTCTCTATGCTTTTAGTGAGGAAAATATTAGCACGTTGTCTGCTTAACAGTTATGAACGATGGCAAATTCATAGCAGAAGATAGTTGCTCAAACATGATCGGCTTTCATTTATCATAGTTTCAATAGTAATCTTTCTTGCAATTTTTCCTTTTGTTACAAGGTCTTAAAAGACCCAAAACACCAAAAGAGACTGCTAAATTACAAGTCTAACAGAGGAACTGATATTTCCTGCCGCTTTTATTTTGTTGAACTTCTTTAATTCTCGAAATTCTTGCTTATAAAATGCCTCAGAGAACCCATTCTGAGGCAGTTTGGTTCTTCAATCTCAAATTCTCAATAGTTAAATGATATACAACTCGATTAGTGGACCACACGCCAAAATAAAACCAAATGGTGGAGCAACTAATAGAGAAGCATATGATCATGATGCGAAATGATCCACTAGAGCAATTCACATTGATCCCATATTAATGGGACAAACTTTTGAAAGAGATCCTGCAGAAAATGTTTAAATACAGAGCAAGGAACATTGTCCGCTTTCAAGTTTCAACATAATATTCCGAATTTATTCAGCAGCAGATAAGTTATGTCGTCAGCTTCACCGCATTGCTTCTGTAAGTGACCCATAAAATTGGCCACTCAGATTGAAGCCAACTATTCTGTTTCCGAATTTGTTGATGTTCAATAACTCAGTCAATTCTCTCAATGCACTATCTAGCTTTCATATTCTATTCTTCAACCAACCTATTATGTGCTCCGAAATAGCTTCTCGTTCTGGTTCAAAGAGGAGATCATGTAATAACCCATCATACAATGTGATGGTTTTGTCAGTTGAGGAGGCTTCGTTGTACAGTTTCTGTGAGGCTTTAGGATCAGTAACAGTGTCAGCTGTGCCATGGAGAACCAAAAAGGGGACTCTCATCTTGCTAAGATTCTGCTGCAAGTAGGATGTGATTCGAAGAATTTCATAACCAGTCCTTACACGGATGGCTCCAGTGTACACTAGAGGGTCTGAATACTTGGCAGCCAGAGCTGCAGGATCCCGAGAAACTGGCATGCCTGTCTTATTAGCCGCACTGAGTTGATATCTCGGTATCAAAAATGCAATGACTGGAGCAAGTAACTGTAAAGAAAAATGTGAGTACAACATATGCTAGCAGTTTCAATATGCATTTGAGAACTTATAGCTCCTCACATATTCAGAAAATAAAATCAGATAGTAGATGTGATTCTGACCACAAATATCGGGTGCGTAGGCTGAATCCCAACCGCTGGTGATGTGAGCACCACACCATCTATGCAGGCCTCAACTTTTGGGTCAAGCATTGCCTGTATCATTTTATTTTGGAATAGTACACGTTATGATTAAATTCCATGCTAATGAAGTCAGTGACTAAATACAAGACAACAAAATCATGACCATTTATAACTCTGTAAAATCAATACCTTAATGATAATGGCACCACCGGTGGAGTGTCCAAAACAGAAACAAGGCAAGCCAGGATTTTCAGCTACAACTTTTTCGATATATGATTTCTGCATGAAAGAGTGACAAACACAGATGAATAATGTAACTTCAGCTAAATTCCTTTAATATTTGGTCACCGTTAAGAACTCTATAACATACCAAATCGGCGACAGCAAAATCAAGAGAAGGAACAAACGCATGAAGCCCATCACTCCCGCCATGACCTAGATGAAAAAGAACAAATACTCACTTTATATTTAAGAAACCAAAACATTAAAATTGAAAAAGATAGAAGTCCCCATAAAGGATGGTATAAAATAACGAGGTAAAAACAGAGCACTATGTCAATTAAAAGCCATACACAGTTTTTAAGTCCATTTTTTTGAAATCCACGAAAATGAGTTTTGATATTCTGACACTGATAGTTTGGAGAAATGACATGTACAATTTTGTGCCTGTAGACTAGATGTCTGTGTTGCTATGCACATAAATGTAGGTTCGGTATTAAACTTAATGCAACATTAATTAAAATTCACTTCACAGAGGCCTCAGACGTGTAAGGTTCTTGACTATTCCTCCAAACTCCAAAGCATACATATTCTTCATTCAAATGTTAAAACATGCATAGCTGGCAGAAGCATACATATAAGTAGCTTACTTATACATAGGAGCTTCACAGGTTTTTGCACCAATGGGCATCCAAATTACTCAGTCCTGCAACATACAAATATATATGCCATTTTGAAGAGACTGATCTCTAGTCTATTAAGTAACGCTAAAAAAATTGAGAGAAATTTTTGCCTGTATTATGGAGATTCTTTCGTTCATATGAAAATTAGGACAGATCTCGAAAATATAAAACTTTTTATTAGAGCAAGGAAGGTAGAGATGAGGAATGAATACTGTCAAGTGAGGAAATTTGAAGATATTCGTTTCAATATAGTTTTCAATGGGAGAAGTTTCAATCTCTCTCCCTCTAACAAAAATATGCCAACTTTGAACCACAAAACGGAAACATTAACAATTTAACACTAGTGTCTGTATGGAATATAAATCTTGCGTGAAAGAGCAATCATGGGGCATAATGTACAAGCATGTGCCACAAACACTACAAACGTGTTCATGGAAGCACATATACAATTACAAGCAACAGTAGGTTGTCGATAGAAGTCAATAGTACCATAACTAGTACCAATTTCCTAACAACTTGGACATGAAACCTCAAGTTGCTTCTTGCAGATGATTCCACAACCAGAAACAGTTGTTAATAAAGAGGCTTAATTCTTATAACCAGATATACACACTTTCATACCCGTGTCTAAACAACTGTAAGGAAATTCAATTATCCCCAACTCTTTTGAAAAGGAAAGCAGGAAATTCATACAAATTGAAGACCATGTTCTTTATGCACACTCACTTGTAGCTACCATTTTGGCCCCAAGATTTATACCACAACAGATGGTATAATGTGATTATGAGTATACATTATCATTTTAATTCTCCAGACTACTGTCCAAATAAAGCATTGTGATGTATATTTACTTAATATGAAGAATTGCGTCAGAAAGAGTTAAAGATGACATACAACTGGTGCAATTGTCACTAAACATCAAGACTCAAGACTCAAGGCAGCATTACCAAGAGAAAAAAAAACAGAAAGACAATTTAGGGGTGTGTGATGATGGGTGTACGTATAACTTACCAATCCAATCCATTCCATAAACCTTGAAGCCGTTAGCATTCAGCTGCTTTGCGAAAGTGCTGTATCTGCCACTGTGATAAGATATATATGCCTTGTTAGAAATATCAAGAAAATTCACCAAAAAATGACAGTTCAGTGTGGATTTTGAACAAACAACAAACCTGTGTTCATTCAGGCCATGCATAAGAATGACAATGCCCCTGCACATTGCAAATGTTAACTCAGTAACTTAGTACTATAGCAAGATGAAAAGAAAAAAAATCAATACAAATGTCAAGGATAGAATTCAAAGTAATTATGAACAGAAAGGACAGTTAAAGACAATGTTATGGTATACGTTTGGACTTGATGACTTGTAAACATTCACACAGAACCATAATTAGCATATTTTATATCTCTAATAGCTAAAGGTGACCTCAGATAAACAAAGTTTCCCAAAATCTGGAAAATATAGATTCTCATTCAGTACACTGGATCAAACTATCAACAATAAACAGGAATTCAGAAGAAACAGTTATAGAAAAACATACAAAGGATAAGAGTTGTCATCTGATCTCACTAAAATTTGAAGCAGTAAACATTGAAATATACACAGGATAGTGAACAGTCAACCATAACAACCCAATCATTCTGGTCATTAACTGTAATGGTGCTCAGTCCCAATTTATTTCCCCAGTTATTTCAAAGGGGACAGGGTAGTGAAATATGCTCAATTCCCATTATTTCATCTTTTCCTTCAGAGGAAACCAAGGGACCATAGCAGAAAATATTAGATCTGAAGTTCTGAACAAGTATGACTAATTATTGAAATTTGATAACCCTTTATTATATACACACCATTATTTGACAGAAGCTTATCATGAGAAGAGGAAATTCTGAGAGAAACCAGGTGCTGTGTACAACTGTTGACTTAATGTTGTCAATGACACATTTAACAGGATATCCAAACAACCAAGAGTCAATAGGTGGTGAACGACGCAATACATCAGAAACTTCTGCAGAGCCTAACTTATTCGTTACCAATTTAAACTCACTACTTAGACCCCGCAACCACGCTACTCCTGGCACTGAAATAATTCCCCCAGCCTTCCTGGGCAATAGTACAGGACTATAGATAATGTGAACAATTTGGTCCCGTCAATAAAATCCCCAATTATTATGGCATAGATTCGAACCATCATTTGTCAGGTACAAGCTGATAGGATATAATCCAATGTCAAATAGACCAAGCCAAGAAAAGCATGAACAGCCACAGTCAAAACAACCAAGGAAATGAACTTTTTGTTATTTCCAGTGGCATTGCATATCCATTGTAATTATATATCACACACTTGTCCTTCTCTACTCCTCATGAAAGGGATATGTAGTCAAAAGAAACAGCCAGCAAAAACTGGTGACATTATCACAATCCTCAGGGAACGATCCTGGCACTCCAAAATTACAGGACCAATAGCTGCAGACAAGTATATTCCTTTCGGATATGGTCATAGTTTCCAAAGTCAGGCCAGGTTGATCATATGCGTAAAATGTGATTATTAGAATATGCCCGTTATACAATCAAGTCCAGTTGGAAATTGGCATTACAATCCTCATAAACAGCGACACTAGCATACTTAGTGACAAGAAACTGGACTTTTCCAGTTATCAATAAGGTTAAAGAAAATTAAACAAAAATCGATAAGGATTAACAGAAATGTCCTGCTCAAGTCCTAATCATGAAGTTGCCACTTCCCCTAAAACTAATAAAAATTGATTCAAAATGGAAAAGAAAGCTAAAAAAAGAATTCAATCGCAGTAAAAATAGTAAAACGAAGAACTGATGAACAACTTTACCTGATGTTAACCGAAACCGGAGTCCAGGTTTGCGTGAAAAGAGTTTCACCTCTGGCGGTGGCAAAAATCGAATACTGCCGGACGGAATTCTCATCATCGTCCTGCCTGACACGTATCTTCGCCAGCGCCCTCCTGGCCGCCACGTCATGATCAACCGGCGGCGGAGGCGGCGCCACCGAGCTGGTGCTCTTCCAGTGGACGATCGTGGCCGGCACGCGCACCATTGTCCCCCTCTGCTTCTCGTCGTCGGACAATTTCTCCGACGACTGCTTCCGCCCGCGGAACGGCAGCAACACCAGCAGGAAGAAGGCGTTGATCAGCATCATCAAACTCCTCAACGCTCGGAGCGAGAACAACGCGCTTATCCGGCCGCTGGCGCCGGAAGTCAAAATCAGAGACGGCGGCGCTGAAACCGGGGCGGTGGTCAGCTCCATCGCCATTTCCACGTGTCGTTTCCTGATGCTGCTGCTGCTCCGCAGGAGCAATGCCGACGACGAAGACGATGCCGGAGATGATGAATTAAATTTCAATTGTGCTTCTCCTCCCCTACCTAATCGGTCAAGTTTGGCTCTATTCACCGTGCTGGTATCAAAGCAAGGGACGATTCCAGAGTCTAACAATATCTTAGCCCTCGCTGTTCCCACACAGCTCATAAATTCAAGGCCTCTACAAAATTCTCGCTCTCTTTCACTCTTTTTCCAAATTTAGCTCCCGAACTTGGAATGAATAGGCACAGCTCCCAATGATGGAAACGGCTCAGGGAATTTGGGTTTTAATTTAATTTTGGTAAAAAAAGATTTTTTTTTAAAATTATTATTGCGATAATTACGATTGAGGAAAGGAGGAGGAGGTCGAGCTGTGTCTGGCTTCTTCTTCTAAATTCTATCTGGAAATGTTTTAAACGGAGGAGGGGGGGGGGGGGGGGGGGGGGGGGGAGGAAGAAGACAAACGCACGTCACTTATGGCGCAAATCAGAAGTTGCCGCTCGTCGATGCGGCGACATGGCGTTTGACGAGGTCCTACTACGAGGGGTCCAAATTAATCAAAGAGGTCTATCTGCGCACGTCGCTGACGCACGAGGCGAGTTGCTGCGGTTGAGTCGTCCTGGTGTCGACACGTGTAAAGGTATGGATACAATATATGGAAGGAGATAGGTCCAATATAGGGCCCAGACGTTTTGATTGGGCTTGGTTTGACTAGCGTCAAATGTTCGGCCTGTTTGTTTGTCGGTTACGGCGTAATTTTGGTGAACAGCGTTATCCGAGGACTAATTAAGGTAGGATGAGATCATTGAGAATAGGATTCAAGCCAAACCTTAATACCATATGAGAATCGTGTCAACTGCCTTATTAGGCAGGTTTACCTTTCTTAGAGCACCCTCCTGACTTCACAAGAAAGCCAAAGAAACCAGAAGGTTCCGCAAGGCCCAGGCCTAGATCCGCACGCAATTAATGATTTTGGAAATGGAATTAGAAATTCGTTACGTATTAGTTGGAAGAAGCAGCAAGGTGAATGCATTGCGTTAAGATGCACTGAACTTGCAATTGGGTTTTCAGATGACGCAATGTCTTTGAAATGGTTACAAAAACGTGTAGGACTTCAAGGGTGGCTTTCACATTCAAGTTAAGGATAGCAACAACTTAATCAGTCGTGATCAAAGAAAACAAATAGCCGATTCGCCACTAAGGTAGCAGCTTCTTTCTGGCAGACTCGGTGAGTGTGTATGTGAAGAAGATTGAGAAGATCTTTTTTTAATTTTAAAAAAAAATATTCATAGGTTCAAGGGGTTTGGGAAAAAAAAATCACGAGCTTAAAGAATTTCAACAAAAACCCGTAAACCCGTCAGGCTTGACACCCGTTAATTAATGGGTTTAGCTCGTTAAGAACCCGTACTGGTCCGGCCCGTTGCCAGGCCGCTTTGTCGTTGTTCTTCATCGATGGAGATGCGGCCGTTCGGGTTCATTTTACGCAGTTCAAGTATGAAAACCTAAAATTGTGTATTGATCGAAGGATGAAATGTATTGAGGAAGAAGATTCTAGGTGATTGATGTCTCTTGAATGTAGGGATCTGATGAATATAGTATTGTAAAGGCAGAGGATTTGTTTCCTATTTTACGTAGACATGATGGACAAGAATAGGGATACTACTTGTATATAAGGATGTATTCAGTCATTGAATCAATATATATTGAAAAACAGTTTTCAACCACAATCTCTTTATGGTATCAGAGCAGCACGCTCTTGAGGCCTGAAAACCCTAGGATCCCTAGAGAAATACAAACCTTACCCCAATGGACGGAGAAGATGCATCTAAAACTGTGACTCAATTCGAGTCACAAGGATCGAAGTCTACAGCCCCATGGGAGAATTCAAACCACCCACTCTATCTCCATCCTTCGGATCAGCCGGGTGCTGTCCTTGCTGAAACTTTGGTGGAAGACAATTATATGACATGGGAGAGTTCGATGCAAATGGCTCTCATGATCAAAAACAAGCTGGGGTTCATTGATGGATCCCAAGAAAAACCAACTCACAATCCTCCCGAGCAATTGCAATGGGAGAGATGCAACACACTGGTCAAATCCTGGCTCATAGCAGCGATGTCGAAGGAAATTTCGAAAAGTGTAATTCATTGCAAGAGTGCCAAAGCTATATGGGAAGAATTAAAGGAGAGATTTGCTCAAGTCAACACAGTCTCCCTATATGAGCTAGAATCTGCCATATATAATTGTGAACAGGGAACAAGCTCAGTCACTGGGTTCTTTACAAAGCTTAAAGGCTTTTGGGATCAAAAAGAGGCACTCTGCAAACTCCCAATCTGTACATGTGATGCAAATGAAGCCGTGAAAGCTTATGTAGACACACAGAAGACCTTGAAATTTCTAATGGGTTTGAATGATAACTTTACTCAAACTAGAAGCAACATTATAGGGATGGAACCTTTTCCCAATTTGAACAAGGCGTATTTTTTGGTGCTACGGCACGAGAAGCAACTGGAGGTGTCAAGTACCAGGTCCACTGTTGTGACTGAAAGTGTTGCGTTTGCAGTCAAGAAGTCAGGAGGAGAAGGAAATCAAGCCACTCGAGAAGGAACAAGGGCAAGAAGATGGTGTGAAAAATGCAAAGTGGACAATCATGACACTCAATACTGCAGAGCACACCTGACGTGTACTTTCTGTGAAGGCACTGGTCATTCCTATAATTTTTGTAGGAGGAGAAAAAGGCTAATGGGGGAGAATTCAAACAATGGAAAGCGAGAGGGACATAACTCCAGATCCAGGGCCAATTTCGTTGGTGAAGGAAAAGGAGGAGACATGGCTAACTTCCCACTTTCACAAAGGGAATGTCAGCAAATGATGAGATTATTCAACAAGATCAAGAATGGAGCTGGCAACTCAAATGAAGGAAGACAACTATTGGAGATGCTGAATTCCTCAACTCCTTCAACAACAAATCTCGTTGGTAACGTTCCAAATTATGAAGAGATGTCAGGTACAATTTGTGCACTTTCACAAAAGGATACACAAGTAGTATGGATATTTGATAGTGGTGCGAGTGACCACGTGGTATGCAATTTTGATTTACTCACTCATGCTAAGGCAGTACATAACCGAAGTGTGCGCCTGCCTGTGCGCCTGCCTAACAACACCAGGTTGCAAGTATCACATGTTGGGACAGTTTGCTTTTCACCCAGTTTCACACTTCACAACGTCCTATATGTTCCCCTATTTTACTTGAATCTCATATCTGTCAGCAAACTCGTATTGGATTCCTTTCACGTGACTGTATTCATCAGACGAGTTTGTTTTGTGCAGGACCTTCGCTCGGGGACGGTGATTGGGACGGGAGCTGAACGTGAAGGGCTTTATTGTCTCACAATGCCAAAGGAAGAAACATGCAATGTGGTCCACACCAAGCCACAAGAACCTTGGCATGAACGATTAGGCCATCCCTCTAGTAAAGTCACATCCTCATTTCCCTTCTTGCATAATAAAGCTTGTGATACAAGTAATTGTTCTGTTTGTCCCCTGGCCAAACAAACTCGAAATCCATTTCCTTTGAGTAACTCTAACAGTAATACATGTTTTGAATTAATCCATGTTGATATTTGGGGTGGGTACCATGTTCCGACTATTTCTGGTGCCAAGTATTTTCTCACTATCGTCGATGATCACACAAGGTGCACTTGGGTTTATCTTATGCATCACAAATCCGAAGCTAGGCAGTTACTCATTTCTTTCATTCATATGATAGAAACACAGTTTAATGCCAAAGTTAAAATTGTTAGGAGTGATAATGGTCCGGAATTTAAATGTCATGATTTTTATTCTTCAAAGGGGATTTTACATCAAACAAGTTGAGTCAACACATCGCAACAAAATGGTGTAGTTGAGCGTAAACATCGCCACCTTCTCAATGTAGCCAGAGCACTCCTCTTCCAATCCAATCTTTCCAAAGATTTTTGGGGTGATGCCATCCTCACTGCTGCCTATTTGATTAACCGCACCCCCTCATCGGTTTTACAAGGAAAAACTCCGTTTGAAAAACTTTTCAAAAAGGTCCCACACTATTCTCATTTGCAAGTTTTTGGGTGTCGTTGTTTTGTTTCTTCTCATCCACTCAAACCTAGTAAATTTGATCCTCGGTCAAGGGAGTGTATCTTTATAGGATATCCTGGTAATCAAAAGGGGTACAAAGTCTACTGCATTGCAGAAAAGAAATATCTTGTCTCTCGTGATGTCATATTTTTTGAGAGAGAGTTTCCTAATCCAAATCCACCACCTTTATCTCCCCAATCTGTCCACAATCAAAGTCCCGCTCTACTTCCTAATTATCCTCTCACGTTACCCTTCTCAACCACTCCTCCTTTTTATGAGCAAGATCCCTTGCCTCCTGATTCTGTGTTAACCCATCCAGATACGACTACCACCACTTCCACAGACATACAAACAGACACCTCTACGCCATCATCTCCTACCCCAGACTCGCCAACCCTTATCGAAACCTCACCACCAGAAATCTTCCCAAACCTCCCCGCACCACCACAACCCATCTCAGCACCTGCACCGCCTTCCCGCCGGTCAAGTCGAGCCACGACAGTCCCCAGTACGTTGCAGGGCTTCCATGTTGAGACCAAGCTCCCTTCACGCTCTCTGCCATCACCGTCTTCAAGCATAGAAGGTTCTTCAGGTACGCATCATCCTATTGCTCACGTTCTTTCTTATGAACGTCTTTCTCCGGAGCATCGGAACTTTGTGGCTAACATTTCTCTTGTCAAGGAGCCACACAGTTTTTCTCAGGCAGTCAGTGATCCCAAATGGCGTGAGGCCATGAACAATGAAATTGCTGCTCTCCAATATAACAAGACATGGAGTATGGTTCCTCTCCCACCCGGGAAAAAGGCTATCGGATGTTAATGGGTGTACAAGGTGAAGTACAATCCTGATGGAACCGTTGAACGATATAAAGCCCGACTTGTTGCGAAAGGTTATAGTCAAGTGGAAGGGGTTGATTATCAAGAGACATTTGCACCTGTAGCCAAGTTGACTACAGTCTGGGTCCTTCTTAGCTTGGCTGCTATGAAAAATTGGCATGTTCACCAACTCGACGTTAATAATGCCTTCTTGCAAGGTGATCTTTATGAAGAAGTCTACATGGAAGTTCCTCCTGGTTTTGGACGAAAGGGGGAGAACAACGTGTGTCGTCTACACAAGTCTTTGTATGGCCTTAAACAAGCTTCCCGGCAATGGTTTTTGAAGCTCTCCGCTGCTCTTCACACTGGCGGTTTTTGACAGTCTTGGGCAGACTACTCACTATTCGTCCGCAACCATCAAGGCCGGTTTACTGTTTTATTAGTATATGTGGACGACATGATCATAGCAGGAAACGATTTAGAAGACTTGTTAAAGACGAAGCATTTTCTTGCACAGTGTTTCAAGTTAAAGGATTTGGGTAAGCTCCGATACTTCCTTGGCATAGAAGTAGCAAGGTTCGACAAAGGAATAGTACTCAACCAACGCAAATATGCATTGGAAATCCTAGAGGATTCTGGTTTCTTGGGGGCTAAAACCTCCAAAGCCCCTTTTGATCAGAATTTGCAACTGACACAAGAAGAAGGAGTTGAGCTAGCTGACGCATCTCAATATCGTAGACTTGTGGGTAGGCTTATATACCTAACCATAACCAGGCCTGACCTAGCGTATGCAGTGCACATTTTGAGCCAGTACATGCACAAACCTCGAAAGCCACATCTTGAAGCTACCTACAAGGTGTTACGGTACATTAAGCATACTCCAGGGCAAGATATTCTCTTACCTTCTTCTGGACAGTTGGAACTAAAAGCTTTTTGTGACGCCGATTGGGCAGGTTGCAAAGATACTCGGAGGTCAACCACAGGTTATTGCATTTTCTTTGGTGATTCTATTGTTTCATGGAAATCAAAGAAGCAGAATACAGTGTCTAGATCCAGCGCCGAAGCAGAATATAGGTCGATGGCTACCACAAGCTGTGAAGTGACTTGGCTTCGGAGCTTACTTCAGGACTTATATGTTCCACAGGACAGACCAACCAGGTTATTTTGTGACAATAGAGCAGCAATCCACATTTCATCCAATCCAGTCTTCCATGAGAGGACTAAGCACATTGAGATTGACTGTCATGTTGTAAGGGAGAAGGTGCAGCGTGGAGTAATCAAGACACAGTACATTCGAAGTAATGCATGAGCAACCAGCAGACATTTTCACTAAGCCATTGAGTTTGAAACAGTTCAAAACGCTACTACACAAGTTGGGTGTCATCAATATCCACTCCAACTTGAGGAAGAAGATTCTAGGTGATTGATGTCTCTTGAATGTAGGGATCTGATGAATATATATAGTATTGTAAAGGCAGAGGATTTGTTTCCTATTTTACGTAGACGTGATGGACAAGAATAGGGATACTACTTGTATATAAGGATGTATTCAGTCATTGAATCAATATATATTGAAAAACAGTTTTCAACCGCAATCTCTTTATGCATGAATTCAAAAGTACGATGCACTGTGCTGGTCACAATAGCAACATCATCTCGTTCAATCTGTTGTTATCAGACAGAAAGGAGAATGACTAGTGCTAAAAACTAATCATGATTAAATAATTAGCCAATTGTCCCCAAATCTTAACTTTGTTAACGAAAGTGCGTGATTAAGATTGAGCTATCTGCATGGGACATATATGCATGGATTTGCTTCTGAAAGCACAAGTATACAAAAATCAATTCAATAATATTCCATTCTCTAAATTAACAGCTAGCTACCAAATGCTTTATAGCTTTTTAGGGGACAAATCAGGTTACAAATCACAAATCATGAACGTACTGTATACAATTACAAAGTCCTAATTTCACACACTATTCAATTAGAATCAATATTCCTCACTCAAAAGGCCATCAATCATATGGGGAAAAAAGAAAAAAAAAGATTCTTGGCATTGAAAAACATATACATGCAATTGAGAAAGAGAGCGAGCGTAGCAAAAGACAGAATATATAAGCCACCAGATAATGCACCACCAATAAAACTGATTCCGCCTCTCTTTTCTTTCCCCTTTTAACTTTTGATTCATGACTGACTTGTACGCAATGGAAAAACATCACAGATCACTATCAACAGCAACTTTTGTTCCCAAAATTAATCAAAGAGAATATACAGATCGAGATCGAGAGACATGATGATATATTGATCCATGGCTCGCTAAGCTTTCTACTTCCTTAAAAATACCCCCTTCTTCCTAAAATTCTTATATATGGTGTCATGTTCTTCTTCTTCTTTCAAGAGAATATAGTAATGCATGGCAGTCAGACAATTCCCTCTAGCTAGCTAATTAGCTTAATATGTAAAATTAGTCCAGTACTTCTTTGCTGTGCCAGTCCGGTCGCCCCAAGCTGAACTCCAAGATTGGATTTTTGATGAGGCCGTCCCCGTTGGTGAGATCTATAAAGCTACTTCTTGATTGAGCGAAATCACTTCCCTGCAGCATGTGTTTATTGCAAATCGTTAACTCGATCAATTATATTTCCAGACTGAGCGAAATTTAATTAAGGGGTAATTAATTAACACGTAAAATTTCAGGTCATCAGTACCTCGTGCTGATGAAATAGGTTTCCAGAAGGACTTCGATGTTGAGAGTGGCCATTAAGATCTCTTGAACTTGCTTGCACCCATGCTCCCCTACTGCAACCACGCATTTTCATATATCAATAACCGATAATTCTTCAATTGCAAGTTCTGGTTTTAGCTACCTCATCATTAAATTTTTAATCAACTTCTACTCAAACTCACACTTGATGCAAATCACAAATGAAGATCATACCTGCAATGAAAGAATGGGAAGAAAGGATGCAACAAGTTATCAGTACGTAATGTAAATACCAGGAAATAATAATGAACAAAGCTCTTCAATCTGGGCAGTTTATAAGTAGAACGAGATCATCATGTGTAAGTGTATGTTACTATTATCAGATGCAATTAATTGGTGCAATAAGAGTTAACGATTCCTGTCTGGTCATGAATTCTCAAGAGTCTGGCTTTAACTTCGTGTACTTGTGGGATTATGTTCCAGAAGCTCTTGAGGTGTTTTATGCCATGCCCGGGTACGTATTATGCATCGGCAGGCTCTTAGCATACGTATTATATATGATAGCTTATGCATTGGTAGGCTAGGGTTATGAAACTATGCATTGGTAGCTTTTAATTTTTACCCGTGCTATTAGTATTGATGCCAACTGCCTAGCTTATTGATCTACGTACGTACTTAATTTCTTACATTTGTTCATTAGATCAAATTAGTTAAAATTAAGGCATTCCATGCATGGGTTTGTTAATACCATATGCGGATTGAACTATGCTTAGGTTAATTAAGCTGAAGTAGCTGAAGATATTATATTGATTAAGATCTATCTAATCATCCTTAGTTCCTTACACCCTCTTTTTTTTTTTTTTTAATTGGAAATGATCTTAGCTAGCTATCAGTCACAAACTAATGCAATGACAGTTTGTACATGCTAGGATGAAATTTCTAATTTAATTAACAAACAAAGTTTGGAACTTAAACCCTAAGATCAGACAGAATGGATCAAACCAAATTAAATATATGCCTGCTATATGTAAGTAAATGGATCAAACCAAATTAAATATATGCCTACTATCTGTAAGTGTAAAGCTAATTACTTAATCAACAGGTGAAACGTGTATGGATCAATTTAAGAACATACACAGAGATTGAAAGACGTATTCTGTAAGTACGTACATTCTAACATTCTGATTTCACAAACAATGGTCTAGATGAACAGCTAGCGCACATTGATTCTTTCAGGCTAAGATTTCAATATTTTAAATTATTATTCTCAAAGGTAGTACTTGGTGCAAGTTTAGTGATGTAAGAATTAACTAGGACAAAAAAGAAAGTAAATTGATGGAAAGCAAAAGCTGTGAAAAGAAGCACTTTCTAGTTTCAGCAAAAAGAAAGACGTGTATTCTGATTTCCAAAGCTAAAACCCACCCATGCATATATACATTTGCTTATTTATAGTTTTATACAATATGGGAGAAGAAGGATGAAGAAAACTGGAAAAGTAGGACCAATCAATGGTGCAAATTTATGAAAACAACAGTAACAATCACTGGGAAAAAAATTAGTCTTAATCAATTAATTATATACCTGGACGAGTTACCCCACAGATTGCTAGAAGGGTGTTCGGCATCTTGCTCTGAATTTAAACCTGCATTTGATCCTCCTCTTTGGTTTAGTAAGCCATTTGCAGAATTCTGATTATGCGTTGTCGTTGTTGTGGAAAGAAGATCTTCATCCCCAGACCCATCTGGTTTTCATATATATACAGTAACCCGATTAATACGATTCATGATGTGTGTGTGTGTGTGTATAATCTACCTAACATCGTAACATATATGCCCCAAGTTTAACTGCAATGTCCGCTCTGAATAATATGCACATTTACATTTCACTACTGTTGAACTTGTACATCAAGTTCCAGAACCAAAAGCACATGTTGTAGTGTGTGTGCTTACTAACGTACGCATTGTGTATAAATACGGACATGTATAACTGTATGACATCCCGGCCCTTAGGGTACATGCATGAAAGAAGAATGGTAGTAGAAATTTCATAACTCAAATTAACGATGGAAACAACTTACAATTAAGTGATGCAAGTAGGGGGTTAAGTTAGCAATACGAATTACCTGAGGAAGCTACAGGTTTGTCAGTGTTCTTCACAGTTCTGTACATCTACAAAATAAAAGAGACGGAATTGATATAGAGTACTTGATCATCAATAAACAAAATCTCAGTCAAATAGCTGGGAAGAAGCAAAAGAGAAAATTAAGAAAAAATGGAAAAGAGAGGAGGAAGTGAGGAAGATGCTTTGGTTGTGTGTATGGATTTTAGTTGAGTAGTTTAATAAGCACGAGGTCGATGTTTGGTGAAGGGGGTGAGTAGTAAATGAATGCCTTTGTATTATTGAGAAATGATGTCTACTTTCTTTCAGACTTTATCTCTCTCTCTGTAAAAGGAGAGCTTGTCCTGTTTCACTGGGAAGGCTAAGAAAGAGACTCAGAGACTCAAAGCTAAGATCTGAAGCAAAGTACCACAACTGTGGCATTCATCTTTAAACCATTTATTCATGAATCAGATACTCATCAGTACAAATTCAAACTTCTTCACAAGCCAAAGCTAGCCTTGGTTACTGTGCCATTTGGACAGCTAAAGTCTTCAGGCTGCATTACTCTCCACCACACACATATATACATCTCTCTGCACTGCACTGTACTACTTCTCAATCAGAGAAAGAGAGAGAGAGAGAGAGAGAGAGAGAGAGAGAGAGAGAGAGAGAGAGAGAACTAGGTTTTTTGTTTTTATCTCTGGTCAATTTCAACTCCTGAGCTCAATCACTTGGCTAGGTTGAACATGAACCTTATTTGACATGAGAGAGAGAGAGAGGGAGAGAGAGAGAGAGAGAGAGAGCTGGGTTCTATACCTGCAAATGGCTCTTAACATGAGCAAGTGTGAGATCTTTGACATCCATGAGCTCCAACACTGACTTTGGAGTCGCTCCTAAGTAATATAAGATAAGATGAAAAGTTTCGGACAAATTTCTAACACAAATATACGAAGAAAATTAATAAATAATTAATGAGAAAGAGATGGACTGACTTTCATGGCCGCCAAGGAGCTCGACGGCGTGAACAAAACGGGCGTGGAGGGAGCTGGTCCACCGCATTCTGGGTGCCCTCATGTTCCTCTTACTCTGATACGACTTAGGTGTAAATCTAGATCTCATAATAAACCCGTTATTACTGGAGAAATCACCATGATGATGATGATGAGCTCCAATCCCAACCCCAACCCCAACTCCACATTGGTGTTGATGCTGCAGCTGCTGCTGTTGCTGATGGTGATGATGATGGTTCAGATACTGCAACTGGTGTTGAGGCACTCTAAGACTCTCCATAGTTATCCCGTTAAACCTGGTCGACTCAAACCCTCCCATAGCAGCACCACCGGGTCTGAAGGGCACAGCAGGAGATAGATACGGCGGCGTTTGGTAGTAGCAAAGCTTGGGGTTATTAGCAGCTGCAGATATATCCCTAGATGGGTTCAAATTAGGCTGAGAAAACGGGAAGGAGCAATTAGCTGGTGCGGGAGTGGTGTTGTAGACTGGAATTCCTTTGATGGGTTTCATTCCTAGCTCGGCCACATCAAGCATGGAAAGGCCGTGGCTTATGTTGCTGTGCTTTTCTACTTGCTGCTGATCTCTAGAGAAGTAACTCGAATTCATCATCTTCCATGAGTTGTTGTTGTTGTCACTCTCGGAAGCACTTGTGGGATTTGCAAGGGAGAGCTCAGTGTCTGCGGCTAGTGGAGGTGGAGGAGTGGTAGCGTCGTCACCATGGAATTTGACTAGACCGCCGACGCCGTCGTGCACGTCGGTGTTGTTGTCTCTGCACCGCCATATGTTGAAGGCCGCAGAGTCTGCAGGTTCGTTTGAAGCACTGTTTGGAAGGCTTATGTGAAGTGAAAGATCAGGAATCGGATTCAAAGACTCCAAAATCCCTTTATGAGGCATTTTTATATATTCCTCACACCAATTCAACAAGTAACAACTTCTGAACTTCCTAGCTTCTGGCTAAAACCAAAGTGCTGTCTCTCTGATCTCTCTTTCTGTTTCTGTTTCTCTCTCTATCAAGCTAATGATAAAGCTAATAAGCAGGTTTGGGTTCTGAAAACAAAGTAAAAACCCACTTCCTCCATCTCCTTCTGACAGATTTCAGAGGCTAACCAGTAGTAAAAGTAATATAGAGATGTGGATTATGAGGTGGGTTTCAGCTAGCTGCTTGCTTCAAAAACACACACTCACAAGCATCTATAAATAAACAAGAAATTAGAGAGAATATTATCAATGGATCAGAGCTAGCTGCAGATGCGCAGTAGTAATAATCCCACTGATCTTGCTGCTAACTAGTATGAATGATAACGAAAGCAGACCTTTAATATGCCTTAAAAAGAAAACTAAAAATTAAAAATGGTGAGAGGGGAAGAAGAAGAAAGTGAGTGTGCTGTAAAGAAGGGAATTAAGGCTATCTGGCTAGCTAAATGGGAAAAGAAGAAGACTTTTCTCTTCCTCAAGAAACAGACATCCTCATCTGGAGAGAGAAAGCTAGAGAGAGAGAGAGAGAGAGAGAGAGGTGTATGTAGTAGTACTACTATATACTGTTAGCTAAATTAAAATTAAAGAAAAAAAATGGGGAAAGGATTGGGAAGAAGAAGAAGGAAGGAATATATAAGAGATATGGGTCTGAGTTTCTAATGCCTCGAGAGTATATATAGGAAAATGACACTCCAACAAAGCCTCTCTCTCTCTCTCTCTCTAGTATTAGTCAATGCCCTGGACTCTCTCTATTTATAAATGTACACGCAAAACTGGAAAAACTATAAAAAAAAAAAAAAAAAAAAGCTAGGCTTTTGAAAAATATTGAGCTTCTTCTTCTTCTTCGCTCCCAGCTAGCTACAGCCTTCAATTAAGTTCCCCGGAGACGACGGGTTAAAAAAAGTAGATGAGAATCGACAGAGAAAGATAGAGAGGGACAAATCCAGAGAATTCTTTTCCCCCCACTCTCCTCGCTAGCTCAAATTAATTTTTACTGGGTCGTCGACTCTTCTATGAATAAAGCTAAGCAATGGAATGGACGGATCACTGAATAGTTACATCAACTGGATATTGAATAGAGCTATATAATGCTGACACTGATACATTGACCCACAGTCTTGTATTTTCTATGCCATCTACGTGAATGTGAGCTATATATGTGTTTGTATATATACAAAGTGTACCTGATCCTTTACATATATATATACACACACACACTGGCTGTCATGGCTGGCTTTTTCACCACTGTTTGCATTTAGGCAATGGTAAATGTCTAGCTCCCATTGTCAACTTCAAGTACAAGCGTTGCATTTTATGTTTCGAGTCCGTGTGTGATCAAACCAAACACTATCTAGTTCTGTTTGAAGACTTGGCTAATTGATAGTAATACTACTGTTGGGGAAGAAATACAAGTGTCTCAAACTCTGCCCTATAAATTGAGAAATTGAAACTGACCGAGATCTCTTGCCGAACTCTACAGTTTTCATCTAACTTCTTCCATGTGAATATGGGCAACATGCCCATTTGACTAAAAAAACTTCGCAGTTTTCAAATTACAAGAAAGAGCAGCAAATATTCATGTAATGAGAGCAAACCCTAATAAGGATCTTTGAATCACAAGTCACATGATGAGAGCAAACGATCGATCACTACCTAGCTAACGTACCATTCCTATTAAATGTTTTGTATATATGTATAATAAAAACAGAAACTCTATGAATTGCTTCTCCTTTTATGGATGAAAATTTGGTGTCCAACCAAATGAAAGCTGCAAAACAGAACAAAACAAGCAAAAGAGCTGCAGACAGTAACACAACATACAAAAATCCCATGGGTATATATATAGATATCCCCATCCTATATACTATTGTAGCTGTCCATACGTACATATTCTCACAAATTTTTTCCAAACAAAATTAACTAACTAAAACGGCTTAACTAGTTTAGTGGTATTTTAACTAATTCTTTATAAGCACATGAGGAATTATAAATTTCGCTCTATTTCATCTTAATGTAACTCTGCTACCTCAAATTAGCTAAACGAAAAGTCACAGCTTATTGATATCTTCAAATATTAATTCAACGTCAAAATTTTTTTTGTTATACTACGTGCGTGTCGGTGTTCTACTTTCTCATCAAGGAAATCAAAACCATGATGCCTAAAAAGAATGCATCTTATAATGCAGGTGATCGTAGCATTGCATTATAATGTAAAACAAGTTAAGAGGTGGTACTATATATCTTATCAAAAATTAATGGATGAATGTATTGGTGGGTGTAATAGTCAAGAAATATTGATTAATTAGGGTGGACCCATTGACCTAAAAAATATTTGACTGTGAGGCCACTCCTAAAGTGTTGTTTGTTTGCTTTCATATGCTTGTCATCGTAAACTCCCTATTTTTCTTTCTTCTTCCACATACACACATACATGCCTTTGTTTGTTGCTCTTATTATTAGAGAGAAAAGAGGTAGATAGTTTCTTATTATTCCTTTTCATCCTCCCAAATATTCCCTTCTAATCCTCCAATAACTTTGTCTACCATATTATTATGTCACACCCCCCACATGACCCTAGCTCATTGACTAGTGCATCAACCTTGTTGATTATTTTCTAAAACCTAGGCCAAATCAACTTAAATCAATTATAATTTATAACTAACTAACTTGTATAGATCCTTCCTATCAATTTGAATTTAGTTATCATTACCTGCAGCTGCAGGTGCGATTATATGCATTGATGGACTATATGTATGCAATTGCTACATTTTTCTAACTGTGCGTGCCCTCTTTAATGGCTGCACCACTGTCCACATGCATATATGTGTTAGAAATTTAAACATGTCCTCGACTTGTACACTTACTTCTGGCATGGGGTGACAACGAGCCATATAGCGAGTTACAAGGCCCTATATATGCCCATCTCATCTCCTAACTAAACTAATTAGGGTTTCAGCTCTTGGCAAAGTATATTACATTGAAAAGGTAAATGCATTTATTGCTTCAAGTTTTTTTTTTTAACTACATTTCACTTCTTTCTATATGCATACAAGAGTTTTAAATTTTGGGTAACTAATGATCGGAAACTGGAACCGGATTACGATAACAAGAAGGAACATATTCCATAGATTAAGCTACATATTTACACCACTAATGTGTAAGTCACCCAATTAGATATGTGAGGATAAAATGAGGGCTAGAAACATTCAATTCCCTCCTTTGACATTTTCGTTGTTTATCCTATCAAACTAAAAGCTTGTAACTTCTTCGATTTCGGGTTCTCGCCTCTTGTGTTTGCAACACTTTGACTAGTTTTCTGGGTTTCAGTTTTGTTAGCGGCACTCGCATATACACATGACAATGTCACCTAGATGGTTGCAGCAGATACAAGGCTGAAATTGCATATTAGTTATTCGGTTTATTTGCATCTTGGTGCGTACAAGAATTAACATAAAAAGGCCAACCTTTTCATATCGATTTAGGGATAAAGAGATGAAGTAGTCACAAACGCGCTTATTAGATTATTACAATTTCACGCCCAAGTTGCGAAAACATATATCCACAGTTTCATTAGTACGAACCCACTACAATCTACCAAATAAAAGGATATTCATAAATAACATTAGGTGATGATCCTAGAGGGCTTCAAGTGTGCATGTCTCCTGTGTAGCTAAGCAGATCTATTACATTACATATGTTTTCGGTAATAATTTATTAATAAGAGAAACAAAAAGAAGCAATGAGCATATATATGAGTGCGAGTGTGCGACTTTAATTTCCCTACAATATTCTCAACAAATCGTACATAAATGTTATTATTGAAGATACATTATTACTGGGCATATCTGTGCTTTGATCCCATCCCATATTACAATAGAACCAAATTAACCATATATGCCAGTAGTATGCCCTACATACTTATATACGAGCTGAATATAGCTCGATTTTTCTATCTTTCTTTTGCCAATGAATTGATGGTACATTGTTAAAAACAAACGAAGCGATCAGGTTCTGACCTAGTTCTTTTGGCATTTCATTAAAATTTTAATCTTTTGGTTGTTGCATGTATGCTCTCACCTAAGCAGTTTATAACATTGTATGACAATGTCGGCAAGCTGGGTCTAATTCTAGATTAACATTTAGCTACCTCCGTTGATTCACAGACATTGTTTTGCCTATTGAGTATAGTTCATGTCCCACAAGAGCTCGATTGGTTTTTAAAATGTACCCATTCAATAAATTCTTTAATTACTATCTACCCCGATTTTGATTTGTAACATTAGCTGTTTTCCAAGGTTCAAAGTAATGCAACATATATGTATGTATATATATACACATATATGGTAAAATTAGCATGTAATAACTAACAAAATAGACTAAACATGGATTCCTTTAACAGAAATTAAGGAGATATATTGATAGTTAAAAATAATGACATCGATGCACTGAGCTATAGTAAGTAAAACCGACCTCTTTATGACAATGGGTAAGAGCATCTCCAACAATTCTTTCTATACCCATACATATACTTAAAACCCATAAAAATTCATCTCCAACAATCAAAACTCATACCCATAAATGAGTTCCTCCTAGTCTCCCGACCTAAAATGGGTCGACTGCGAAGGAGGAAACTCATTTCGCACATGAGCAGGACCCACAACCATCAGCTGCACGTGGAGCAATCTGCTGCAGCAGAAGCGACGCGCCAGGGACAAGAAAGGCAACAGACGCGCGCAAAACGACAAAAAAATGGCTGGAGACGGAGGACGCGCTAACCACGCGTTGAGAGAGTTTGACTGGTGTGGCTGATCTCACGTGAGCTTGGCTGAGGTCCTCCAACGGTCAGAAAATAAGCGGCCCATAATTGATTCGATTCAAAATGAAAGGTCCAAATAAAGCCACCAGAAAAAGAAAAAATTAGGCCGAAAATTGGTTTTGAAATGAACAAAAAACTTGAAAAATAAGAAGAAGAAAAAATTGAAAATATAAAAAATTATTTATCCCGTTGGAACAGTAATTTGTACCAATTTCTATAAATATCATCCACCTTCTTCATAATTTTTCACTTCAAAACTTCTCTCCTCCTTCTACACTCTTTAATTTTCATAATTGTTCTTCATCTAGCTAGTTTTCAAACTTCTTTTTTTTTCAAAGATGTGCAACCCCAAACTTAGAGGAGAAGCTTGGAAAAACCCCCGAAGATGTGTCGTTGTGCATGGTGGTGGTTGCAGTTGGTGAAGACGGTGACAAAGCTACCGGTCAAGAGAAGAAAAAATTATGGGATCGTATATGGGAAGTGTATGAAGCTTGCAAGCCACCCGGTTCCGTTATTAGATCGGGAGGAGGGTGTGAAGCTCGTTGGAGAAAGATTAGACCGGGTTGCACAAGATGGCGTGAAGCTCTTACCAAAGCGGAGGCCGCTCACGCAAGTGGTGAAAATGCCACCGACTTGGTAATATTTATTTGTTTATGACCGGTAATATTTTTTTTTGTTTTATAACCTAATATAAGGAATTTTCTAATATTCATTTATGTTTATGACATTTAATATCTTGTTTATAATCACTAGCATATGTGTGTGTATGTGTATGTACATATATGACCACTTATATATTATTTCTTGTATGAATATATAGGAAGTGCAAGCTAGGTTGGTATATTGTACATTGTCTTTGGGGGAGGACTTTAAATTTGCGCATTGTTGGCTAATATTGAAGGATACAGAAAAGTATAGCAAACCTCCGTCCTTGGATGATGAAATCTCTAGTGGTCCGTCACCTATTGACTTGTCCGGAGAATATACACCCATTAAGGGAACCTCAAGCCCTTCTAATGTACATGCACGCCCTCCAGGCCAAAAAGCTCAAAGGGCTGCTAAGAAAAGATGCAAACAAGATGACATATCTCAACTCTTAAATCAAATGAAAAGAATTGCAGACCAAAGAGATCGCGATCTCGAACACAGACTACAACTTAGGGAGGAGACTAGACTTGCAACGTGCGGATGATGCAGCCACAATGGCAGTGGATCCATCAAAATATCCCGCCCCAATTAGGGATTATTGGGAAAGGAAGCAAGCTATGGTTATTGAGAGGGAGGAACAAGCTTACAATGCCGGGTTACACCAACCATTTGATTCATCTGAAGGTGAAGATGACACAATGCATTAATACTTTTTTGCCTCTATTTTAATTTCATTTTGGTACTTTAATTTATGAAATGAATGTACTTTGACTTTCAATTATAATTAATGAGTAATTTATTTATCAAATTGTAAACATTACAATAATACTAAACACACAAACAACAAATAAATAAAAGAAGCAAATTGCAAACATTACAATAATACTAAACACACACCATGGTGGCACAATGCCAATTATTGAAAGCATAAAGCATATTGTTGCTTCACATGAAGTTCTGCTTTGCATGTTGCTTCACATGCTTTTCTTTTCATACTGTTGATTCACATGCGGTTCTGTTCTGCCTGTTGCTTCACATTCCATAGATGATTAACCAAATCCTCCTGAAGGTTTTTATGCATAATTGGACATCTAACTTGCTGGTATCGGCGCATGAATTCCCCAAGTGCAGGAGGAGATATCACGTTCAACCAATCTACTTCGTAGTGGTCATATATTTCTGCTCTCCTTGGTCTTGTTGGGACCTCATCGGGATCAACTTCATAATTATCTTCAGTTTCATCGCGCTCATCTTCAACAATCATATTATGCAAAATAATGCAAGTCATCATGATGTATTGAATATCTTCCATGTCCCATCTACGAGCTGGTCCTCTCACAATTACAAAACGAGCTTGGAGTATTCCAAATGCTCTCTCCACATCTTTTTGGAATGACTCTTGCATCTTTGTAAAATGAGCTTGTTGTGGTGTGATCGGGTTTCTAATTGCTTTCACAAAAGTCCCTCATTTCGGGTAGATCTCATCAACTAGGTAGTAGCATTGACCATATTGGCGATCTCCAACATGGTATTTGACTTGAGGCGACTCACCACTACAGACTTCGTCGAATAGAGGAGACTGTCCAAGGACATTGATATCATTGAGGGAGCTTGGAAGTCCAAAATAGGCGTGTCATATCCAAGTATCATATGATGCAACCGCCTCAAGGATGATTGTTGGTTTTCCTTTGTAACCGGTGAAATGCCCTTGCCATGAGGTTGGGCAGTTTTTCCACTGCCAGTACATACAGTCGAGACTTCCAACCATTCCAGGGAATCCTCTTTTGTCAGCAACATTGAGCAACAGCCGCAAATCTGCCTTTGATGGTCGACGAAGGTAATGTTTGTAGTATACTTTCTAGATTGCTCTAGTAAAGTGACTTAGAATTTCCAAAGCTGTAGATTTTGCTATGTCGAGGAACTCATCACACAGGTCGGCGGGAAGCTCATAAGCAAGCATCCTCATGGCACAAGTCAACTTTTATTCATATGACAAGCCAAGCCGACCCGAGGCGTCAAGCTTTTAGACAAAGTAAGAGTCATGGTCAGCGACATCGTGCATCATTTGGTCAAACACATGAGGCCGCATTATGTATGATTTAATTTTTAAGAATAAAAAAAATTATTTAATTTTAACTAGGACAACATATTATATTAAATTATTATGTATGATTTATATAATTTATTTGTTGTTATATAAATCATTTAACCATAAACATTATATATGAAATGGTATTTATTTATTGATGACCAAAACCCATACTCATACCTAAATTATATAAAATAATTAAAATTTAGGTATGAGTACGGGTTTTGATATAAATGGTTGGAGATGAAATATGAGTGAATAGTAATGAGTTTGAGTGAGTTAAAATATAGGTATATATATGTATAGAAAGGATGGTTGGAGATGCCTAATTAAGTTGGTCAAGTCTCTGTTGTGGGGGTGAAAACCATGAGGCACATTGTCCCATGGAACAGAAGAATGATGCAGAACAGTTCCGAATTCTTGTCAATATTTGTTGAGAAATTTACTAGTTGTAGTTTTGCTATCTCGTTTTCAATTACCTACTGTGATATATCTCGGTGGGACTTGAAGAAAGATGAAGATCTTGAAGATGATAGAGTAAATATTTGACAACAGTTTGTGAGATTTTGTTATGATTGGGTCCTGCGTGGTTAATTGGTTCCGCAGCTTTTATGTTTTTTGGTTGTCAAAAAGCTATCCCTGCCTGTTGCTGGTGTGCTGCGTATGTATATGTCACAATAGTTATTGAGAACGATAACGCAGCATGGCAATGCTTGCCACACTACATGCACAAGTCGTATATAGAAACCAAGGTAGCTTAAGATTGCATATTAGGTGTTCAATTATTCACTTACATCTTTGTCTGTACAAGAAATTTCGAGCTTAAGATAAGACGATTGATGTACCAAAAACATGAAGTAGTTATTAATCTTAATATGAACACAGTGCAGATGAGATATTCTTATTAATTGCAGATTCACTTTTCTTCCTTCTCTTTGAACCAAAATGACACACAAGCTAGCCAGGTTAAGAACAAAGGCAGAACTGACCTGGATCCTAGCGATCTTTGTAATTGAGTTGTTGGAGTATGAATTGTGAAAAAAGAGACCGAAAAGAAAAAGGAAGAAGAAAAAGAGAGAAGTGAGGAACATAATTTGTTGATGGTGTGCTGGGTATCACTTTTCCGACCAAAATGTTGTACTAGAATTCTAGACTTGACTCAACTATCGATCTCGTCGAGTGGGGGGTGGCCGGCCGGCCGGGGGCTACTTTTTACAGTCAGTACTGTACATGCAACTCACCACACCAAGTCCATTTTTACTTTTAAACTGTAACTTCCATTGGGAATTAAAAACTTTGCACAAGGGGGAGGTCGATTCCAACTTCCAAGGCAAAGGCGTCGAGCTATACATGCATACAAAAGCAAAAAAAAGAAGAAATTAAAGGAAAGAAAAAGTTGCATGAGAAATGATTTTGCAATCGATTGCTTTATGATTGAATGAAAGGAGGAGAGAGAGAGAGAGAGAGAGAGAGAGAGAGAAAAAGGCAGTTGCAGCAATTCCAACATGCTTCTTTCTTTTTTGACAATCAATAAAGAAAAGGAAAGAAAGGAAGAAAGCTCTAGCTCTGCTACTAGCTAGCTAGCTAGGCTGGTGGGCTCTCAAGTAGCAATAGGCCTCTCCTCCCAGCTTTGAACGAAAATGAATGAGTCTTTCTTCTCCTTTCTTGCACTTCTTGCTTTTTTGGTGAAACTGGGAATGGTGTGTTTTGCTTGCCTTTGCCTTAACTCTCTGTCCCTAGCTAGCGAGCCTGTTTGGGATTTGAGTTGTTTTGACTTTCCTGTCTTCCTAGCTTTCTTCCTCCTCCTCCGATCGAGGCAGCAGTTAGCTACTACTGCCTCAGAGACCAGTCTCCCAGAACCCCTCAGGCTCGGGCTCGGGCTCAGACTCAGTAGCAGTGACAACCAATAGTAGTGTTATTAGTCCAGTGATCTGAAACGAAAAGAAACCACCGTGCCGTCCTCCATGAGCCGAGCCGGGTTGGTTGGTTGGTCCCTGTCCTGGCTGATGGAGCTAGCTGGGTATTTTGTCTCAGAAATCATAACACCATCATAATTCAATGATTTCAGAAAGGAATTCAATGGAGAGAGAAAGAGAGGGAGGCACAAACTGGACTGGGATGTCACTGAGCTTTCACATCGCGCATAGAATACCGAGAAAGAACGATGTTGACGTTGCTTTGCATGTATGTATGGCTTTTACCTTATAATACTATTACTACTACAGTAGTCTACAGAGACAGACATGAAGGAACTCCCCCAAATGGCTTCCGCCTTTGAAAACACCATTAGTCAAGCAATGGCGCAGAGACTGAAGCAAAGAGCTATGGCCATGGCGGGACATAGCTAGCTAGGGTTTGATCGAAGCAGGGGGCCGGGAACTGGGTAGGCCGTAGAGGGTGGCAACTGATGAGAGTGAAAGCTAGCTAGGGTTTAAGAGTGATCGAGCTACCTACTCGTTAAATATATTCAATGTCAAAGTTAGGCTGCTTTCTTATCATCCTTATCCTTCTCTGTGGGTTTCTTCTTCTTCTTCTTCTTCTTCTTCTTCTTCTTCTTCTTCCAACTGACACCCGGCCATGAATTAATTTCCTTCCTTTCTTCCATTCTCTCTGTTTTAATTTCTTCTTGTCAAGTAATTATGTCAGTCAATTACACCAGGTTTCGTGTTATACATATATATAAACGTGGATGCCTTGCCACGACCGGTTCTTCATCCATCACTCTCCTATTAAGCTCTAGGGCTCTCGAGAACTTAAACTCAGGAAATGGTTAATTGCTTCATACTTGTTTAGCTTTTAAGTGGTAGGATTGAAGTCTTGAACAAACATGCATTTGTTCTACGCCCGGATTGGATCGAGTTTAGCTAGCTAGAGTAGTTCAATTCAAAAGACTAAGTACGTAGTTGTCTGATCACAATTATGAACAAGACATAGGAAAGAAAGAGAAGGAGATAAAGTGTGTACCACATTGAGGTTATAAAGAATATTTCTAGATATAAAACGGGACCTAGGAGAGGAAGACTAGACACTAATTGTGGACATTATGCAATAGCCAATAAGTGTTTGTATCATTTGAACAATACCACAATTTTGTAAGTGAACACAATATCCGTCCTAAAATTCTTCTTTATAAGTCTAATCATCACACATTTTTCAAATATACAAAAAAAAACCGTGGGAGCTGACAAGGTTTTTATTTTTATTTTCCTTGTTCGTTTTGAATTTTAAAAAGCTGTTTCGGTTGTCCTCAAGTTTTAATTAATAAAAGTGTTGAATACAAAGTGTGACATTATGCTTAAACCTCTTATTACAAAGACTTTAAAAAATATCGAAAATCTCTATAATAAACATGTAATGAACCAAACACCAACTAATAAAAATTATTACTATAAAGACTTGCTTTCACACAACTATGACATACTAAAGATCATTAGATGTGTAACATGCAAAAGCCGGGGGACTACAAAGATTAGACGATCAAGGTCTCAAGGATAAAGATTAGAAGAAATCTAATAAATGGTAAGGTATATGTGGTACCGGGATGATTAATACACAGTATAATCTCATCTTCATCATGACCATATTATTGGGAGACTGCTACTAGTCTATTACTACTACTACTTGTCTACTCCTATTTTGTGTTGCTACTCCCTACTTCCCTAGCTAGTTTCAAATGTTATAGTTGTACAACAAAATTACCAAACCACCACTTTGTGTGTCTTTTTGTGTGTGTGTGTGTGTGTGTGGGACTGCATCTAGATATATAAAACCCGATGGGAAGAATTTGGATATAGGGCTGGACCGGACTAGAGACATCTGTAGTGGACCAACTAGCTTCTGAATTAAACTCCTTATACCAATGTCTAGCACTATGGGCCAAGACCCACTGGACCTCCTGACAACGCCATGTGACACTCCTTAATAGTATTTCTGATTGCTAGTAGTAATCGCCCAACTTTCAAACATCCACTAATGAGCGTTATGAATGGCAAGTACCATGCTATTTTTGCTATTTATCTTCTTCTTTGTTATATATGGCCTGAGATTTGAACAAAGATATGGTCTGTAGTTTGATGTTGTACAGAGATATTCAATCATCTGAACAAAGACAGATACCAATTAATATTCATAATTCATGTGCTTCCCTTTCATTTGACGTCTCTCAACAGTTGAAGGGCCAGTGCGAAAAATATCGTTGGGCCCTTTATATTTGATTTTTTTATTTAAAAATAATTATATCTAATTTTCATTTTATCCGGGTAAAGTCATTTTTTCTCAATAATGTCTAATATTGTTCACTAAAATATCAAAGATCATGAAAATATTGATAATTCGAAACTTGAAACTTGAAATTTTCGCAGAATAACATGAAGTCTTTATATCTTTAAGAAATGTCTATTAGAGCAACTATGTATTGTATTTTAAATAAAAAAAATATAAAAAAATGTTGTTACATATACTACAAGAATTCAGCGCTTTTACCGCCTAAAATTTACGACGTGCATCAATGCGTGCTGTAAAAAAGGGTCATTTATGTCGTGCATTTATAGCATGCCGTAAATATAATGTTATGTAGAGTTATTTACGGTGTGCTTCGAAAATGCGCCGTAAATGAGATTGTGTCTCGAGTTATTTACGGCTTGCAATAAAAACACGCCGTAAATAAAGAGGTATTTACAACATTCCTTTATCACGCGCCGTTAATAAATATAAGATATTTACCGCATGCAATAGTTGCACGCTGTATTAGGGTTTTAACCGTATAAAAGGGAAGAAACATGTTGATTTTGGTCAAAACCCAAACTCGTGTTGACCCGAGCCCAGACCTCTCTCTCTCTCCCTCTCCGCCTGCCTCAACCATCTCCGGCGTGGCGTAGCCGATTCCGCCCGCCGCATGCCGCAAGACCACCACCAAAATGTTCGTCTTCCTCTTCTCCACCTTCCCCTACCCACCAATTCGACTTAGAACCATAGACTTTTCAGATTGAAGTCCAAACCCTAACCCCCAAATCCGATTTCTGGCCAAATCTCGTTCTCTCCGGCGAGCCCGTGCTTCATGAAGGTAAACCCCATCACGTCCCTCTCGTTTTCACTCTTCCTTGAGCTTCAATTTCCAGATTAGAGCCCTAATTCTATTTCTCTATTTTTCTGCATATTTCTAGGTTTTGGTCGAAGTTTTCCGGAGGCAGTGTTCTTGAGCTTCCTGCGGCCTCGTCGAGTTCAGGTGGAGCCCAAAAGCGTTTTGGTGATGCCTTTGGAAGCAGCAATGGTGGTTAGGGAGGAAGGCAGAGTTTGGGTTCTCGGTTGAGGATCGCTACGTCGCCACCTTGTCGCGAGGTCGATGTGAGCAAAGATGACAAGATCAAATACGACGACATCATCGCCAAAATGGTTGCCAAGTGAGAATCTCTAAGTGTTTCTGTGCGTTTTGTTTGTGGAAATTTCTAGGGTTTGTTTTCATTTTGTTTGTTTGTTTGTGATGAATTGACTTGTGTATTGAATGACTTTATGAAATCTAATCTGGATTTTCTGGAGTCTAATTGTCGATGGTTGTTGTTTTTGGTTACATTGATCATTTGAAGCATCAAGATTATGGATTTATAGTGGTCATGCATGTAGGTTGCATTGGTCATTAATGGTAGAGGTATGCATGTAGAGTGTTATAGGGTATGGAATGGTGAAAGAAGAAGATAATGTCGTCGTTTTAGGGTGTATTTGGATTTGAGGATTTCGATTTTGGACTAGTGTGATTCATTATGTTCCTTCTTTGGTTATTTTGGAGTTGTTGTTCCCTGTGCCATATAGTGTTTCCTTTGTGGAGATGGAATTGGTTTGGATATTGGATCGGCCGTCTATTAGTTGATACACAAATGCATGTGGAAATATTTGGTTTCGTTTGTGAATAGAAGTAATTTTGTTGCTCTCTAAAGTTTCAAAGCTTCGTTTTTATTTTCTCTGTGTTAAGATGCTGCATTGATAACTAAATTAAAAGCTATTTATTTTCCTTATTCACTACTAGATTGTCGTTTATACTATGGGTAAATAATAGTCATTCCCGCAGAGAACTAAATGAATCTAACTACTCAAAAGACGTCACAAAAGTGACTACTGATCCTAGCGACCAACAGTCGAAAACCTAATTATTTGACTAACCTAAATAAGTCAGAAAAATACGAAACTTTACAAAGACAAACTAGATACACAGACGGACTCACACACAAAATTTCATATTAACGGAGTTCGTTTGCTATGTCAAATAAATATTGAAAACAAAGGACATAAAGTGACGAAAAGTGGTTTTGGGTTTTTGTTTTGGGAAACAATGAAATAAAACTAGCTAGGGAAGATGCAATCCACCTTGACAATTACACACAAAACAATTTGTCCAGCTATAGTTTAATTAATCTAGATGAAGATGCTCAGGTTGGTTCGGTATGCTTGAAACACAACCTATTACCCTTTCTTCATACGCTAGGCAGGAAGTGCTCTACACCTAAACTATTCTCAAGCAATGCAACCTAAAGGTACGTTTATTAGATTTAGCATGCAGAGATCCTTAAGTTCTAAAAGGGTTTGAGACATCACAAGACATTGCAATAAACTTAGCGCCTTGCTAAACCTAGGACATAGTTTACTTGCTAGCGAAAACTAACAACTGATTCTCTAGATAGTTTGAGGAGTCTGATATTGACACTGACATCATACTATCAAAGCTAGAGAACCCTAACATGCATACTAAGTGTGCACTCAAAACAAGCATGAAAAGAACACATCAACGTAAATATAGTAAACCAAATCTCATCTTGAATTAAAAGAAATTAAAACCAAAACTTAAAGCATCTTGTTGTTCATGTCTAGGGCTTCAAGCAGCCCCTAACTAAGAAAAACTAAATAAACATAATAAAAAGATAACGCTACATATTGGGAGGAGGAGAAGAGCCGAAGAAGAGGCGCAGAAGCCGCCAAAGATGACAGCACAAGCTTTTATATTGCTTCCTTCAACCAATCCATCTTGATCTAGGTTTCCTTGGACATTCTGATTGGTGCACATCTGTAGGACCAATGGAAGTGTGCCAACTCATTTAATTCTTCATAATCAGCTTCACATCGAGATAATAAGTTGAATAATGAAGTACAAACTCGTCCATGGGCTCCCGGTGTGATTTGGGCCTCAAAACACAAATTCCCGTCAAGAGTCAGATTCGCGCGCAGATTGACCTTCTGGTACTAAATTGGCCTTAACTTCTTCTAGGTACATGTGATTCACAAATCGTAAAATGCTTTGGATAGCTGACATCCGTAGCTTTCTGTTGATATAAGACTCATCATCTGGTTATTCTCGAGCTGCCCTCAGTGCTCCGTCAAAGTTGGCTGACTTGCATAGGCTGATTTCCGAATTTTGCCTTCCAATCTCTCTTTTCGTTCTTTTCTTCGGAACACCTAGAAAACAAATAAACAAAGTAAATAACTAGAAAACACACCAAACAAACAAAGAAAGTATAAAGGATTTTGATACAAATAATGTATAATTATGCACCTATCATGCATATCTGGTTGTGTGCTTACAGTTGCATTCTGGGAGAACCTAAAAGGCTTTTTCTCTCATCTCAATATTCTCTGTTATTTTAATTAATGATCTCGTTGCAAATTTTGAGAGTCAAGATCAAATCACCAATGGGCCCTATATTTCCAAGTTCATGAAATTCTATTGTAGCTCATTCTGTTTCTTTGTGTTTTGATTCGGTTGCTTGTGCTTTCTGATTGTGTATTACCAATTTGTATTCCCAAGTTCAAGTTGGTGCCTTATTGAGCAATTTGTATCCGTGCTTCCTGTAATTGTTTGTGTTCATTTTAGTTTGATATTTGCTTTGCTGAATGATCTTAATTTTGCTAGTTTGGGTGTTGTAGGTGATTCATGTCTATCTCGTGGTTGATGACTCTGTACTTGAAGGTCTTATGATTACCGCAAAGCAGGTATTACTTTTTTCGTAAACATAAAAATGAGTTTTGATTCTATGGTGATTGGAAAAATTTGATCTTTCATCTGTGGCAAGCTGTTCAGGTATCCCATAATATTTGGTTTCTTTCAGCTTGTTATGCCTTCCAATTCCAATCAGATGATAAGTCATAATTGTAACCATGTCAATATGGCCAAAGGGTAAGTTGAAGTTCATAGACGTACAATTACAACTTTGTTTAGCTGAATTAGATGCAGTTGTTGCCGACTTGGCTTTTGCTAGGCCTAGACAATGTATATATACTACTCGGTTAAAGAGATTATCTTTGGTTGTCTAGTTTTATGTACATATCTCTTCTTTCAAATTCATCAGTTTCAGATTTGTGTTTCACTGGAGTAAGCTACGGTATGAAATTTCTTTGTTAAGCAACTAGGACCCAGATTCCCCTTAAGTGCTTAAGGTTACAGTTACAAAGAATAAGTGAGAGCAATGATCGACCACAGGCTCTTCAAGGGAGACCTCTTTGGAGAAGCATATTGAAAGGAACATAAATTCAGTGTCTGTTGTAGCATAGGTAATTAACTTCAATGTGCTTTAAGTTCTATTTGGTCATTTGCTTACTAGCTTGATGTAATGAGTTATATTAATACATTATGAATTGTTACTTTGTAAATGACATTAGTTATATTAATGGTAATTTGAGTATGACAATTGAGTAAGAATATTTTTTATTTTATTTGAACATACCTTATTTACAGCTTGCAGTGTTTAAGAGGGTCGTAAATGACCTACATGACATTTATGGAATCACTTTTACGGCGTGTTAATAGTTTTTTTATGACGTATTTTTGCACGCCGTAAAAGATATTGGTCTTTTACGGCCCCAGCTTTTACTGCCTACTCTCATTTTTGGCGTAGTATCGTATAATATGTGAAATAGTATAGTATATGTACTTCTTGAAATTTAATTTGATTTCTAGTCTTTTTCCTGAACAAAATAAATAAACCCTTGTATTTTATTAATTCTCATATATAACATAAGTAGTTTATTTAGTAAGACAATAAATATGTTAATTACTGTAAAAAAAATCAATAAAAAATTAAAAATAAATCAAGAGATATATCTTAAATATAAAAATATGAAAATAAGAAGCAACTCTTTTTATTGTTAGGATGGTTATGTTGCTTGAGTTCTATTTGAACCACCCAATTCGAATCTCAAAAGGTACATTTTCTTTATTTTCTTAAAATTTTGATCTAATTTCTAAATTAGGCCTAAATCGGGCTGTTTAGTATGTGACATATATGGACGAAATTGTTCAGATTCTTAAATAGGCCCAAGTTTGGTTATGAAAAAAGACAAAATTATTTAAGGCCTTTTGATGTGCCTCTTGTTGGTGGCCGCGCCTGTCAATAGGATTTGGTTTACTGGAAACAGTTCAAGCATCCGATCGATCCATTTCTGTAAATGAAATGTGCATATGCAATAGTGCAGTCTGTAGAAAAAGTAAAAGATGAGACTAATTAAATAGTTATGTACCTTGAGAGGGCACAATTTCCACCTCCACAGTGTCACGGCAAAGGTTCCCAATCACAGCCAGCTGCAGACACAAGAAGAAAAATAATACTGCAGACACAAGGAGAAAAATAATAATTTATTATGATAGATTCTCAGAATTCGTATGTCAAACTTTGGGTTCAAATAATTCAAGTGCTTGAAACTTTAGGCTCGAGTAACCCTAGTAAAACTTCATACGTTCGAGATATAAGGCTGCTCGTCCGTATGAATAATAATAAAATTTAAACAATAAGTATAATAATGAAATTGTATAACAAAATAAGAAAACTGTAAATAGCAAAAAGTAAATAAATTGTACACATGAAATTTCTAGTTCTATGAATTAATAAAATACACAGATCTTTAGGTATGGTTAACTTTATCAAATATGATAATCTTGATTTCCCGATCTCCTCTAGTTACATAAGAACGTAATATCATGTAAGACAAGGAAATTCGGACCCTTATATAACTAGGGATCACAAGATGTGGTTTCGTCATATTATATATGACTTTAAATGACTTTTGGCCCTCCTTAATTGCATGAGTTTTGAGAATCTTCATATCGCAATTTTATTATATTACTCTTTGAGAAACTTCAGGCCCTCCATAGTTCGATCAAGAGACTTCAGGTCTCGATCTATGATCACAAAACTCAAACTAGTTGTAAACGTGAGTTTGTTCTCAATTCAGAAAAATAAAATTGTATCAGGTATTTTACAAATTGAATCCAAATTGGTCAAAACATGAAAAATTCTACCTGAAATCTATGTCATGGAGAAGAGGAACATGAAACTGTACGTCCATACTATAAGGATAAATATATATATTTATGAAAGAAGGAACTGTAATCATATGTATGAGATCGTATAGGAAAGACGAACTGAAATCATCTCCTATTATGTGTACTAACTAATGACAAAGAACAAACAAGACAAGTTATGTCTGCAGAGATACTGATGAGGGAAAAATAGCTTATCAGAGATAGAATTAATCATTTATTACACAAACTAATTGAATTGCACATACCAAACAGAAAAAAAAACCGTCGTTGCCTATTAGAGGAGCCGATACGCAAAGAGAGGATAATTAGACAATAAAAGGTATGACTCGTAGATTATGAGTTTTGGGAAAAAATCAATCACCAAATACTCTTAGATCATCATATAGTTTAATAAAAAGAAAAGAAAAACAAAACAGTAAAATAAAGCATCTATTCATAGAAAACCAATTTGGTTTTTGATATGAACGAATCAAGCACTAAAAGATATACACAATAAATGTAATTGAAAGATAATGAACAAAGTTAGGTATGGTATCAAACACCCACCATCCTAATTGTTATCGTTAACAGTAAAAAAAAGAAAAAGAAAATTGATGATCATATGTTCAAATTGCTGCCAATTATATTTAGCAATTGAACTAACATAAATTGAGAAAACTGAGAAATGATTTATGGAAATTGAGACTCATAGATCAAGAGTATCCAGTGTCAAACAACGACAAGCGTGACACATGGATCATCTGTGTACCGATATTGTCCCAACTTAACAATCTTTATGATGTTGGGTTTTAATCACAAAAGACATCGGTACAATTAGGAATGATCCACCCACTTATAAGTTATAAGTTATTTGTCACTTTTCCAATGTGGAATCTCTCCTCTCCAACACTCCCCCTCACGTGCAACCTAAGTTTTAGGTCTGCACGTGAAACTGATTAACAAACTGAACCCGGGCCTCATGACAACGGAAAGAATCCCAAACTCTCCATGACAACTGAAAGAATCTCAAACTTGAAATAACCAAACAAGGGCCATAACCCCCGAAAGAACCAACCTGGGCTTGTGGAGACGCAATTGAAGAGGGATCCGCTCTGATACTATGTCAAACAGCGATAAACGTGACATTGGAATCATCTGTGTACCGATATTGTCCCAACTTAACCACTTTTATGGTGTTGAGTTTTAATCACAAAATGTCTCAGTACAATTAGAAATGATCTACCCACTTATAATTTATAAGTTATTTGTCATTTTTCTAATGTGAGATTTCTCATCTCTAACATCCGGTCGATGAAAAACAACAAAGTTGTATCCAGGCTTTCAGGCCTTGTTTGTTTCGTGGAACCAAACTTTTGGGAAAGTAAAAAAAATGATTACTTTCCTGTGTTTGGAAGCACAAGGAAAAATGCAGGAAAGGAAAGTGTTTCCTGTGTGAAAGGAAACTTGGACGGAAACTGCTTCCTTCCACAAACCCTTGGATTCTCTTTCCCACCCAATGTCCTGTAATTATTGCGAATTCGTTTGACCAAATTGTCCTTGCTAAAACGTGCTTTTTTATGACTCCAGTTGAGAAGAATTGAACCCCTTCTATATTGGCTCAAGAAGAACTGAAGCATTTTCCATCTAAAATTCTCTTGTTTATCATTTTCCTCGCAAAGCAGCTGTCAGGTACGAACCATATACGATTTGTTCTTCTCGCAAATCTTGGTTTTGGTTTTGTTGCATGGGTAATTGATTTAGATTGTTTTCTCTTCTGATAGAGAGAAATTTCGCTTTCGAGAGGTGATGAATGATGAGTTTTTGCTCAATTGATCTGTTATGTGTTGTGTGTGTTAGTCTCTTTATTTTTCTGGGTTTGGGAATTACAAACGATGAGAATAGGTATCTGACTTTCTCCTTCTCTTTCTCAATTGATCTGATAGAATGCTTTCATTGATGCTAGTACTAATTGCAATATTTTTGTTTGAAAAGTTGAATCACAAGAAACTTGATGATTATGTAAGCGTATTCAAACTTTTCTATTTGATGGCCCGGTCTGATAAATTTTGATCAAACAAACATTTAGTATATCCATCAGCCTCTATAGAGCTTTAGAGAACTTATTATCTACCTTGATGTTGTTATTTCAGATTTTTCTATCTTCAGATGTTTACTTGATCAAATATCTTTATCTGTATTGGTATGATATGTGGAGATCAGATTTCTTGGTGATTGATTGGAAATTCAATTGTTGCTGAGTTAAAACATATATGATTCATGTACTTTACCTGTGATTGATTAAAACATGTCTATTGTAGTTGTAGCATGGTTTTGGCCACCTAAATATATTGGATTATTGACACATGGCAAAAGGGATGTAGCGAATGCTCCAGCCTTATGAAGATTGGCTTTCAATTGAAGTGGTCTCTGAAGTTGAGGAACCAAGACTGGAATCATGGGAAAAGAGTTCATAGTTGCAAACCTGCTATTAGTCTAGGCGGTTGATAGAGTCTGCTTGCTAGCTTTGCACTAGAAACTTGCTGATAATTCTTATTCACTTCTTCTGTGTGAATTGAGGCTTTGTTAAAGTTTTGATGTTAAAAAGATTGTTGTTGCTTATTTTCTTGGATAAAGTTGAGGGTATTATTGGAAAACTGATAGGATTATGTTTGTTTTCCTTACAACTACCAAACACTGCAAGGGAATTTAGAGGATAAACTCTGATTACATTCTTGCATTTTCCAAACAGCGGAAAGGAAAATTGGTGGGAGTTGTAATTTCCCATGTTAATGGAAAATCCAAAGAATTTGTTTCCTTTCCTTTCCTTTCCATGAACCAAACGTAGCCACTGATCATCATTGAGTTAGAGATAAGGAGAGAAAAAAAAAATGTTCATTATCAATTTAAAGGTAGAGTCGTGCTGATAACGTGTTGAAAAATAAAGAAAAGAATAAGAGAAGACACAGAGAAAATAGTTAGGAGGAGGTAGAAGTGTTCTCATTCATTCTCATTAGCCTCCTTATATAGAGGTATAGTTTACATCAGAGTACATAATTAATGACAACCACATAGATTATAATATTTATAACACAATTCCATTAGTATTCAGTCAATCTAATATTTTTTTTTTTAAAATGACTCGTTTGGTTCACGGAAAGTAAACATCAAGAAAGTAAAGTTGTTTATTTCTTCTGTTTAACATGCAAAATGAAGGAAGAAAAAATAGTTATTTCCCCTTCCCTCATTTTTTCCTTGCACATTATTATTATATTCTTTTAATACGACACATTATTATTTCTTTATGTTATCAAACATCAAAATGAATGTTTGCGAGAAATTTCGTTTCACTTATCTTTCTTTACCTATAATAACCAAATGAGTACTTTTACATGGTTTGACATAGTGAGAGATGTGAATAATGTGATTGGGGCACTTGTGGAGTGCAATGGTATGCCAAAGCAAGTTGAACGTGTTTTGAACTTTATACCTTAGGAGTTGTCTACTTGAGAAATGTGCACCCAACATAGAGAGAAAAGTCTCTTTCATAGCATAAAATCAAGATGTATGATGCATGGTTTTTTGTTGGTTTTCATCATATTACTCTTCAATGTTAGAAAATGTCATATCTTGGAAGTTGGAACCTTTCAAAATTCAAAGCTCCGAATATTCTAATAGAAATAGTTATGCTCTCACATATTCGCATCTCATCCTTCAATCTTTGCTCTCTTACCTATAGGCACCTCACTACTTTGTCTCTATATTCTGATCGATCTGCTCATGTTCTCTCTGGATCCCCGTCAGAGATAATTCATCTTCAAAGATATAGTAACTTAAACAAGGTCGAGTTCATCATCAACCCTACTGTTTCTGTGGGTACGTTATCCTGTGGCACACCATTTCTACTACTAAGTAACCAAGTCCAATTGCCAACCGATGCAGAAATTGCATTCTATGATGTTTTTGGCAAAATTCTGCAACGTTTCAATATATCCAATTCCAAGGGGCTTCACAGTTCTATGTAGTAGGGGTGGACGCGGTCCCAACGGTTCTGTTTTTAGGCACTAACCGAAAACCGAAACTGAAGTTTCAGTTTTCTATTTTCTAGAACCAAAACCGATAAAAATATATAAAAGACGGCATTCGTCGGTTAACCTAACATCGGTTCGGTTTCGGTGCGGTTTCGGTTACAAAACCTATTATTTGTAATATTTTTTTACACTAAACCAAATAACATAAAAATAAAAATATCAAAGTTGTAAACTATCAACACTTCAAATAAGTTAATATAATGAGTTCAAATAAGTAATCCAAATGAAAAAGAAAGCTAAAATTTATACATAATTTATTTGAACACTTAAAGATAAAACTACATGGGAAGAATTTCGGTTAGACTTAAACACTTAAAGACATAATCATGTGTGTGAAAGCTTACTATTTGTAACCCATAACCGATAAGAACATAATACGTAATGTAGAATTAAGTATTAATAATAAATATATATCTGTTCGGTTCGGTTTAATCGGTTTTTAGGATGCACGGAACTGCAAACCGACACCTCACTACTCGATTTATGTTGTTTCCGGAACCCATTGCCTCGGTTTCGGTTACTCGGTGTCGGCTCGGTACGGTTTTAACCGGTTTCGGTTATTTCGGTGCCTAAAAGTCCACCCCTACTATGTAGCGTATGCAAGTGTAAGATCATAAGAGCAATTTCAATAAAAGAGTCAAATCCTAGTTAGCAACCCAACAACTACTTTTGACAACCCAAAAAACTCTCCATAATTGACAATATAGTTTTTATGGTCAAATTTGACACAACGGGAAAAAGTCATTCACTATTTTATCATTTTTTTTCTCTCCTCTTCTTTCTCTTCTTCTTCTAAGAAAGTTTTATATGTATAATATTATGAAAATAATAAAATAAGTTTCAAATTTAACTCCTTTATTAGAGAGAAAATGAGTCAAAAATAACTTTGCCAACTCTCATGTCAAATTTTGAAATTAACAAAAGAAATTGACTTGCTTATTGGAGATGCTCTAAAGCTTCTATGTTATGTTCAATAAATGACCCTTTTTGTTCTTGCAACTAGTTAATATATATTTTTTAACTAAAAAAACTTTTATTAAATAACTCAGGCACCCTACATACATATGTCAGTAAGGTTTGAACCCATACCCTTAAAGTTGTTAGTTAACATCCTTAACCAACTAGACCACGGCTCACCGACTAGTTAATATTGATGATGAAAGAAAAAGCTGTTCTCATCTAAGAAACAAATCAATCTTGCTGAACAATAGACTTGCCACACTTAAAAGTGGAGGTCCAATAAATTCCTGAACTACCACCCAACACCTGGGACAACGACTAAATCTTAAACATGTTATATACAGAGTACCAAGTACATGGTATTTTCACTACTTCTGGGACTTTAACTATCCCTTTTTTTTCTTAAGTAGGTCAGTTCAGTTGTGCCTCCATCACATATGTAGTTCACTATGGCAGGATCTTAACTCGACTTTGTGCTCAGTTCGTAACAAAATGGTACCTGGAATCCACATAGCTCTCTACATCCCAGAGGAAAGAACCGAAAGTCACAGCTTCCAGAACAAGTCTCTTCAAACCACCAAAGCTTATTTTGATGTGTTCATCGTTGGAAGAATCAACAGTCCCCTGAGGTGTTATAACAATATCAGGTCTCCCAAACAATGCCTCAGTGTGCTTTTCAATGATGCTAACAGCCTCTCTCGATCTGATTGTTGCATATCTTTGGAGGGTCTCTCCATCAACAGACATAACATAGGTTCTCAAGCGAGAAGGTTTGATCAAGTTACCAAAACCTCCAGAACCCAAGCCCCCAGACCAAGAAGATACTTCAGGATGGGAAGCTGAATTATCCACACCACCAGGCCTCTTGTCCTCACCCACGGCCTTTTCAATATCACTGTCTTCTCCGCCTAGTGAACCTGGAAGGATCTTCATTGTCTTCTCAAGCTGAAACCTCTGATCAACCCGCTTGAGAAAATATCCATACATTACAGATGCCGCATAAACCTGTCCCACTTTGAGCTTGCTTATCTGTGCTAAAGAGGTCGAGTCGTCCAAGCGATTTCCAAGGATCAGAGACAGGTGATTCTGAATCATCTCGTAGGCTTCAGGTGAATGAAGTCGCTCGAGTTTGTCATCCTGACTCGGCCACGCATCAACTCTGCCAGAAGGGTCTGAAGCAGCAGGAGCAATAGATGGCACCAAAGAAACATTGGCATCCATGAATTTCTGCACCACCATCGCATATAATATCTCTTCAAGAGCCTTCTTCCTTTCATTAGCTTTAACCTCAGCAATTCTCCTGATGATTGCAGAACAAATCATTAAATTAGAACTACAATTCTCTACTCAATCGAATATAGCTTTCAATAACAACACAATGTGCTACTACTCACTGGCAAGATTTTAACTCACCTATATAAAACAAGATCAGTGCCCGACGTGGAAGCCTCTTCCTTCTCCTTCTTTTCCTCAGCATCGCGGGCCGTCTGGAGCTGTTCGAGCTGCTGCTCGACAGCAGTAGGCACAAGATGCGGGTGGCTTATCATCATCTGAGATAAAAACTGCCCAATCGGAGACTCCAGCTGAAGTGGAGCAATTGGAGCACTAGAACCGCCAGAGTCTGAAGACGAAGACGCCGCCCTAAATACCAAGCACCTCCTTCTACCAAAACCCAATCTTCCATCTGAATTTAAAAACTGATGCTGCTAATAATCAAATAACATAAATCATTACACTAAAATCTACAAACTCCAACAAATCCAATATATAACAAATCAAGATTCAACATAATTTATCAGAAACCCAAGAAATTACCTTGATGGAGGAGTGAGATTTGGCACCCAAAGGTCCCAAAGGCAGAAACTTGGGGCCCATCAGAAAAGGCGACCTTCCGACTGAATTGGAAGGCCTGAAGGCCGCGACTGATGAGTGGATAACGCTCGCCGTGGCCGCTGCTTCCATTTTTCAGCTCTGGAAACTACGCACCCGAAATTTTAATTTTAATTTACGATTAAGAAGTTATAATCCGCAATTGAAATTGGAAGCTCTAATTAGAGAGAGAGAGGGAGATTGAACAGTTGAAGAAGTGTAATACGTACCTGGTAGCGGTGAGAGAGATTTATAGCGGGAGAGAGAATCTGTGTGTGTCGAGCGTGGGGATACGTCGACTGGAATTTCTGAGGTTTCTGTGGGCGTGGTTGAGAATGAGGCTGATTTTATTTTATTTTTATATGTTTTTTGTGATGGTCGTTATTCTCTGCAAGTATGGGGCTTTAGCTTAATTACTGAAACTCCCCAAGGAATTGCGTTATTTCGAGTTTTCTCCCCCCACACGACAACGTGTGCCGTGCTCTGCCTTCAAAATTAAGCTGGAAAATATATTAAGTTTTTGACTTCAAATTTGTTTTTATCTCACGTTCAAAATGTGATAATTGGTTCAGATATTATTATGAAAATTATGAGATTTTTCTGGTAATAGGTTATAAAATCTTGGGCTAATTACGTAGAAGTCTATTTGAGACATTTTATCTTATATAAGTTCATCTAAACATTTTTACTTATATAAGTCCACCAAATCTTAAATAATGTTTTATATTTGGTATTAAATTTCAACAAAATTACAGACTCTCATCCAACAAAAAAAATTAAATTTTCTCTATTATATTTACAAAAATGTCACTAATATAAAATATCAACAACCACAACAAGTCCTCAGCCGAACTCCGACGAGGTCACCAGCAGACCTCCAACGAATTTTATGGCGGGCCATCAATGAGGATTCTAGCGACCACAAAAGCTATTATCACGGATAACAAAAGATACTACCGCTAACAACAAAAGCTACTACGGCCAGCAAAGAAAGCTACTACCACTGACAACAACACAATTTACTATTACCAACAAAGAAAACTACTACCACTGATAAAAAAAAAATACTATCGCGAGCAACAAAAAGGTACTACCGCCAGCAACTACTACCACGAACAACAAAAGATACTACCATTATCAACAAAAATTACTATCGCTAGCAACAAAAAATACTACGTACTACCAACAACCAAAACTACTACCACCAACAACGAAAGCTACTTCACTAGCAACAAAAGATACTATCGTCAGCAACAAAAGCTACCACCACCGACAACAAAAACTACTACCGCCGATAAGCAAAGCTACTATTGCCGACAAACAAAGCTACTACCTCTATAAACAAAAGCTTCCGCTAGCAACAAAAGTTACTACAACCAAAAACAAAAACTACTACCGCAAAAGAAAATAAAAAATAGCTACTACATCCAACAAAAAAGCTATTACCGCCAATAACGAAAGCTACTAACTAGCGTTATAAAAGCTACTACCAAATAATACAAAATTTACTCGACGTGACGAAAATACACTATCAGTGTCATAAATATATTATCACAGTGTGAAAAACATATTGTCACTTTGTTGAAAATATACTACCAAGTAATATAAAAGCTACTCAATCTTTTTGGCTCATATATTAGTCACTGATCACTACATCATGTATATTAAAGCTTCATAAATCTAAAAACCAAGACAAAACAACTACAACCGACAATAAAAACTACTACCACTATCAACAAAAATTACTAACCCTAAGACAAACAATAACTACTGTCATATACAACAAAATCTGCTACCAAACAAAACAAAATCTACTGTCATTGGTTGGGAAACATACTAGCATAGAAATTGAAAAAAAAATGCTACGATTATGTATAACATACTATGATCATGTTGAAAACATCTAATCCAGACATTAAAAAATATTATCACTGTGTTCAAAATATACTAACATAGAATTAGAAAATATTTGGCAGGGCTGTCATTAACTCTAGCAAACAAAGTGCAAAAACATAAATTTGTTTCGCAATCCTATTTTTTCCCTCAGACTCCGCCATTGATTCCGTCAATTTGTCGAAGTTCGTCTTCTCCGCAGCAACCTGCGCTTCCTTCACCACCATATCGGAACTCCCGTTCCACGGATCCTCCACCACCACAGATCGACTTCAAATCGGAGATCGATGACTCCAAATCAGAGATCAACGTCGGAGAAAGACGTACTGCTGATCAAGTTAGCATCCTAAAATCCACAAACATAAATAAGAAAATCACTAATCGAGTTAACAACATCGTCAACGAAATCTAAGATTGTAGCTAATTCAAACCTTGAGTGAGGAGGAAGGACGAAGATGGAGCAGAGATCGCAGGCCTTGTTGATCTTCATCTTCATTTTGCTTCAGATCGGCGAGTTCTTGGTTTGAGAGGTGCGGTCGAAGATTGATCTGGAAAGAAGGTGAATCCACCGAGTGTCTCTCCGGATGAAGTTGGTGAAGCCGATCTACGACACAGTCGATTAGGATACATGCTAGAATCGTCGTCGTTCATGGAGGTTGTCATCAATGGCGTCAGCGACGATGGAGTCGAGATTGGTGGAGAGAGAAATAAAGATTTCGTAGAGGTAGAGAATATGAGGTATGAAATTGGGTCGAGGGTATTTTAGGTATCAGAGAAAAAAATTAGCTGATGTGTTTGGGCTTAAAATGGACTTGTATGAGTAAAAATGTTTGGGCGGATTTATAAAAAAAAATGTTAAAAAGAGGACTTATGTGAAATTTTCTATAAAATCTTTAGAGTTTGGACTTTAAGTGTTCTAGATAGAGCTAGTCATTTTTGGAAGATGCTATGATGGAGAATTGGGACCTTTGTATTTTGTTTCCTGAGGGATGTGGATTAGTTGATAACTATTTACACGTAGTGGTCAATTCGGTTGAGTTTTTGTAGTTTTTATTTTAAGCTGAGTTTTTGTAGTTGAAAAAAGTTTGAAATATATTATGTTACATTCTCAATTGTTATCATACATTATTTTAGTCACACCTCAATTCATGCTTAAAAAAAGAAATGGGTGATATAACGAGTAATTATTTTACAAACTCGACTCTGTTTTAGTAAACAGAAAACAAAACAAAAAAAATAGTGATATTGAATAAATTCTACACTATTTAATGGTTAACGGAAATATAAATTATAGATCTTTTATAGTTTTCATCTACTAATATATGTTTTGTGATGCATCAAAATGAAACAATGATCATGGCCGGCTCTGGTAGAGACCATAAAACTAGTATGTTTAGGCTAACGCGTCTCAATTGCAATGGATCTTTTCTTTTTGTGGTTCAACATTTCTAAGAACAATTTGCTTAAGAAATAGCCAGATGGGGCGGAACTGAAATTGAAATTTGTTGAGGGGGCTTTACATAATTTCACCAAAGAAGGCGGGGTTTACATAAAGCCGAACCACACCTGTGAGAAAACCCCCGAACCTCTCTCTCGCCCGAAACGCCGTCTTTGAGGTCTAGTCTCTGTTGAATCATGAAGTTCAGGTACGCCATGGTGTGCTCGTCCAACCAGAACAGGAGCATGGAGGCTCACGCGCTCCTCAAGCGTCAAGGCTTCGACGTCTCGTCGTACGGCACTGGATCCCACGTTAAGCTCCCTGGACCTTCCCTCAGAGAACCCAACGTCTACGAGTTTGGAACTCCTTATAAGCAGATGCTTGACGAGCTGAGGCGAAAAGACCCTGAATTGTATCCTTCCTCTAAACTTGTTCTTTAATTTCCAAAAGTTTTGGCTTCAATTGTGATTATGAAGTCAATGATATTATGCTGCACTAGTATGTGACTAAGATTTAAGGCTCAATTTCAATCTGGTATTATATGTGTCATGTTTACAGTGGCTTTTATGTGTGATTGGATCTTATGGATGGATGTGGATACTGGAGAGAATAGAATAGTCGATGATGTCGGAAACTGTTGTTGATAGTATGAGTACATTGCTTCTGTTTTGTACAATGTGGGTTTGGATTGTGCTTGTGTGTGACTGTGTACTCTGCATTGTAAACCATGCTAGTTTTATGGTCAGCCTTGACAATAAGGATACAGGTACAAGCGGAATGGAATTTTGCCTATGCTCAAGAGAAACGTGGCAGTTAAACTGGCACCTCAGCGGTGGCAAGACAATGCAGCCGATGGTTCCTTTGATGTGGTAATTACTTTCGAAGAAAAGGTTTTTGATATGGTTGTTGAAGGTTGGTAATGCTACCCTTTCTCCTATATATGGCTTGTATCATATGCATTTCAACGATATAGTAATCCGAAAAATTGAGTGCTGCTTGTTCTGTTATTATTTGCTTCTTGGCGATCTGTTTGTGTTGCCCTGTTGGAACATAAATTGCTGATTGAGTTGTTCTGAATTCCTCAGTAATGTGTCTTAGACACAGATTGCTATATTCTATTTATGAGAATGACCTAATATAATGGGCAATACAACTTATGCCTTTAAGTTCTAGGCATAAGAACCCTGTCAGCTTTAGTATTAGTAGAGATGGTAGCTGACACATAAAAAGGTTAACAGTCATTTTCTAAATCAGATGTTTGACAGACAAGAGTGAGTTTTTGAATTAGAAACTCGGAATTTCATGATTCTGTTCAAACTTGTAAATAAAATCAATTTGCTGGGTATGTTCTCAATAGATGGTTAAATATTAATAAGAAAACAAGTTTTTTCTTTAGAGATATTGTGATAAGGTTTCTTTTTCCACGAGCTCTGGAGGGTTTGTTTATTTGAAGTTGAAAGTTTTGAACTTCCAAGTACAGCTTTGAAGATATAGATATAGAGTATGACAGATGGTTTGAGATTACATGCTGTAGAAGCTTGCAAATGGTTTCCAAGAGAAAGCCATGGCTGTTGAGAGATTCTTGTTATGCTTAACATGGATTTTGCCAATATAATGAAACAGAGTTTTGTTTATTTCTCTTTGGGGTTGACTTCTCCACGTCTCACTGATCTATCTTTACCGTTGAAGTCTTTTGATTGAGCTTTTGTCAGAAGTTTGGATGTTCTAGAGTTATCTGTATCTTAACTTTTAATTTTAAGCGTCTGTATGTGTTTTTTGTACCTATTCAGAAAAGAATAATAAGCTCTCACTAATGCAACTGATAGAAGCTTTGAAGCTTGCTGCACCATATGTTTTTGTTCAGTTTATGTTTCCATGAAAATACATTCTGTTTTGAAAAGTACATTGACTATAAATGAATCTGTAACTTGAAGACTCTCTATGTGCTACTTTGTCTAACCCCTGTGCTGCAATGTACAGATCTTCACAATCGGGACCAAGTTCTTAAGAAGTGTGTACTGATAATCAACTTGGAAGTAAAAGATAACCACGAGGAAGCAGCTGCCGGAGCTCGTCTTGCTTCAGATCTTTGCCAAGAGGTCCGTATTTGAATACTGCTCTAATTGACCAGTAATTCTACATTGTAAAACACTGATTGATCTCCTTTTTTTTTCTTTTTTCGTCCTAGATTGATGCAACTGAGTCATGGGAGGATTCAATTGACGACATTCTGAATGGTTTTGAGAAACAGCATAGGCGGAAGTTACTGTATAGCATCTCATATTACTGAAACTGTTATGTCAGAAACCAAAAGTTCAAGAACCAATTTAACCACTTGGCTCTCCCTATTTTAACATTCTTGCATAAAGACTCCAATTTCAATACAAATCTAGCGTCAATTTTGCTTGTGGTAACATCCATTTCTACTACCATCCTCAATTCTTTATGTTGCAAGTTGCAATGATCCATTAATGAGCTGAAGTTTGAATTTTGCACTCTGAAGATATCGATGGCCACTGCAAAAGTAACAGACTCGCAGCTTGGCAGCCACCTATTGAAAACTATGCATTTTTTGCGATTGCTGAAAGAAAACACACATACACATTTGAAAACTATATATGCACAGTTATACACATAAAATCAAACATATGTCAATGAGATTTAAATTTAATGTTGTGTATAACATACTGTTATGTTGAATTTCTGTGTGCATAAACGTTTGGTAATATCCTGGAGAATTAATAACAGCTAACGAAAATATTTTATAATGTTTCGGAGTATTGAATCTATGAGAATTAGTATAATAGAAATATTTAGCAGTCTTTTAGGGCATCTCCAACAATGGCCGTCAAACCTAAACCCATACTCAAAACCCATAAAAATTTATCTCTAACAATTCAAACTCATACCCAATTATGGGTTCCTACTACACAGACGACCCAAAATGGGTCAAGTTGCAAGGAGGAAACCCAAAACTGCAGGCACGGGACCCAGACGGCAGCAGAAGGCAGCAGGCTCACGTGAGAGACTGGGCAGCGGCAGGTGCTACGCGCGGCGTGGAGAACGCGCGCTAAAGACAAAAAAACGGGCAGCCAGGAGCGCGCGTGATCTGGAGACACGCGTGAAGGAGAGATGCACACCTGCGGCTGAACTCACGTGAGCTCTGTTCTGACCCTCCAACGGTCCAAAAACGCTCGGCCCAGATTGAATGATCATTCAAAATTAAAGGTCCAGAAAAAATAGGCCGAAAATATAATAATTTGAATGAAAAAAACTTGAAAAATAAGAAAAAAAAATTTAAGAAAATATAGAAAATTATTTTGCCCGTTGGAACAGTATTTTGCACTAAAATGTCAATAAATACCATCCCCATTCTTCATAATTTTTCACTCCAAAACTTCTCTCCTCCTTCTACCCTTTAATTTTCATAATTGTTCTTCATATAGCTAGTTTTCAAATCTTTTTTTTCCTTCAAAGATGTCCAACCCCAAACCTAGAGGAGAGGCTTGGAAAAACCCCGAAGATGTATCGTTATGCATGGCGGTGGTCGCGGTTGGTGAAGATGGTGACAAAGCTACCGGTCAAGAGAAGAAAAAATTATGGGATCGTATATGGGAAGTGTATGAAGCTTGCAAGCCACCCGGTTCCGTTATTAGATCGGGAGGAGGGTGTGAAACTCGTTGGAGAAAGATTAGGCCGGGTTGCACAAGGTGGCGTGAAGCTCTTACCAAAGCGGAGGCCGCTCACGCAAGTGGTGAAAATGCCACCGACTTGGTAATCATTTATTTGTTTATAACCGGTAGTATTTATTTGTTTATAACCCAATATAAGTAATTTGCTAATTAATATTAGTTTATGTTTATGACAATTACTATCTACTTGTTTATAATCACTAATACATGTCTATATATTATTTCTTGTATGAATACATAGGAAGTGCAAGCTAGGTCGATATATCGTACATTGTCTTTGGGGGAGGAGTTTAAATTTGCGCATTGTTGGTCAATATTAAAGGATACAGAAAAGTTTAGCAAACCTCCGTCTTTGGATAAGGAAATCTCTAGTGGTCCGTCACATATTGACTTGTCCGGAGAAGATACACCCATTGAGGGAACCTCAAGCCCTTCAAATGTGCATGCACGCCCGCCAGGCCAAAAAGCTCAAAGGGCTGCTAAGAAAAGATGTAAACAAGATGACACATCTCAACTCTTAGCTCAAATGAAAAGAATTGCAGACCAAGGAGATCGCGATCTCGAACACAGACTACAACTTAGGGAGGAGACTAGAATTGCACAAGAACGTGCGGATGATGCAGCCACAATGGCGGTGGATCCATCAAAATATCCCACCCCAATTAGGGCTTATTGGGAAAGGAAGCAAGCTATGGTTATTGAGAGGGAGGAACAAGCTTACAATGCCGGGTTACACCAACCATTTGCTTCATCTGAAGGTGAAGATGACCCAATGCATTAATAGGTTGTTGCCTCTATTTTAATTTCATTTTGGTACTTTAATTTATGAAATGAATGTACTTTGACTTTCAATTATAATTAATGAGTAATTTATTTATCAAATTGTAAACATTACAATAATACTAAACACACAAACAACAAATAAATAAAAGAAGCAAATTGCAAACATTACAATAATACTAAACACACAAACAACAAATAAATAAAAGAAACAAATTGCAAACATTACAATAATACACCATGGAGGCATAATGCCAATTATTGAAAGCATAAAGCATACTGTTGCTTCACATGCGGTTCTGCTTTGCATGTTGCTTCACATGCGGTTCTTTTCATACTGTTGCTTCACATGCGGTTCTGTTCTGCCTGTTGCTTCACATTCCATAGGTGATTAACCAAATCCTCCTGAAGGCTTTTATGCACAATTGAACATCTAACCTGCTGGTATCGGCGCATGAATTCCCCAAGTGCAGGAGGATCACGCTCAACCAAATGATCTACTTCGTAGTGGTCATATATTTCTGCTCTCCTTGGTCTTGTTGGGACCTCATCGGGATCAACTTCATAATTATGTTCAGTTTCATCGTGCTCATCTTCAACAATCATATTATGCAAAATAATGCAAGTCATCATGATGTATGAGATATCTTCCCTGTCCCATCCACGAGCTGGTCCTCTTACAATTGCAAAACGAGCTTGGAGTATTCCAAATGATCTCTCCACATCTTTTCGGAATGACTCTTGCATCTTTGTAAAATGAGCTTGTTATGGTGTGATCGGGTTTCTAATTGCTTTCACAAAAGTCCCCCATTTCGGGTAGATCCCATCAACTAGGTAGTAGCATTGACCATATTGGCGATCTCCAACATGGTATTTGACTCGAGGTGACTCACCTCTACAGACTTCTTCGAATAGAGGAGACTGTCCAAGGACATTGATATCATTGAGGGAGCCTCGAAGTCCAAAATAGGCGTGCCATATCCAAGTATCATATGATGCAACCGCCTTAAGGATGATTGTTGGTTTTCCTTTGTAACCGGTGAAATGCCCTTGCCATGAGGTTGGGCAGTTTTTCCACTGCCAGTGCATACAGTCGAGACTTCCAACCATTCCAGGGAATCCTCTTTTGTCAGCAACATTGAGCAACCGTCGCAAGTCTGCCTTTGATGGTCGACGGAGGTAATGTTTGTGGTAAACTTTCCAGATTGCTCTAGTAAAGTGACTTAGAATTTCCAAAGCTGTAGATTCTGCTATGTCGAGGAACTCATCACACAGGTCGGCGGGAAGCCCATAAGCAAGCATCCTCATGGCACAAGTCAACTTTTGTTCAGATGACAAGCCAAGCCGACCGGAGGCGTCAGGCTTTTGGACAAAGTAAGAGTCATGGTTAGCGACATCGTGCATCATCTGGTCAAACACATGAGGCCGCATTCGATACCTCCTACGAAACACATCGCCTTCGAACCGACATGGCGAAGTGAAGTAAAGAGCTTTCAGTCGTTGATCCATAGCTCCACTCTCTCTAGGGGTGTATCGCCGGCCTTCTTGGGAACCACCCCATTCAGATTCTTCCTCTTGGATCCTCTGAATGTGTGAGGAAGCTGCCTGCATCACCAGGGCTCTTTTCTTTGACGATTCCTTGTGATGAAATCTTCCTCCTCCTTCATTAGTAGTTTCCTCAGCCTATTCATTGCAGCAAACAACAAAAACTTAGAACTTGAATTCTGATATAAGAGAGAAGTGTTTGTGAATTAGTGAGGTATGATGGAGTGAAGAGCCTTGTATTTATGGACGGACCAAAAATTATTGATCAAGATAAGATATGACACGTGGCAGATAAATATCTAAAACGTAATCTAACTAGCCTCTCACGCAACGACACGAGGAGGTAATTATTGAGAAGATAAGTATACCCAAAATTCAAGATCCGAAATCTTATCGGATATGTAATTATTGAGAAGATGCTTTCTATGGGTATACATATCCGATAAGATTTCGGATCGACATAGGTATAGGTATGGGTTGGGAAATGATTGTTGGAGATGCTTTCTATCTTCTCAATAATTACAATTTTTAAGAAATAAAAAATTATTTTATTTTAACTAGGACAACATATTATATTAAATTATTATGTATGATTTATATAATTTATTTGTTGTTATATAAATCATTTAAACATAAACATTATATATGAAATGATATTTATTTATTTATGACCAAAACTCATACTCATACCCAAATTATATAAAATGATTAAAATTTAGGTATGAGTATGGGTTTTGATATAATGGTTGGAGATGAAATATGAGTTTGAATAGTAATGGGTTTGAGTGAGTTAAAATATAGGTATAGGTATGAGTATAGAAAGAATTGTTGGAGATGTTCTTGTAACAGAAAAATTGAAGACGAGAGAGAAAATAAGCAGCGAATGGTGATACGTCACGTGATGGCGTCATTGGGGGCACAGCAAAAACTTCAACAACTGTGTGTGTGGATTGGTGGAAGCAAATTTGCTCCCCCACCAATTCCTCCCCACCCTCCTCCTCACCCCTTTAGCTGAATGCCAAATATCCTTTAAGTTTAATTATTTTAACAAAAAAAGTGAAAATAACACTCGGCATTCATCGCAAACGGTGGGGAGCAAATTTGCTTCCGTGGATTGGTGGTGGCTATGTTCAAGTCTGAACTGTCAAAGAAAACAAAGAGAAAACAAGAAGAAAAAAGCTCTCTCTTGCTTCCATTTGGGAGGAAGCGCCCCCCAAACTTTCAAGTCATCCACTCCATCGTTGACATATCAAATCTCAACCCAAACACACATTTCCCCTGATTCTTCTCTCTCTTCCATTTTCGGTTTTTCTCGCGATTCCTCTGACCGCCGCCCCATGGCGGCTCCGGAACCGGAGGACGAGAAAAGCTGGGAGGAGCTACTCCGAAAGATGCTACCTTCCGGCGCGCCGTTGCCGGACGAGGACCATCTCGACTACTCCATCGCCGTTGAGTACGTCGGCCCTCCGCTCTCCTACGAAGTCCCCAAGGTTGATCCGGTCGACTTCGATTCGCTTCACAGCGCCTCCGTCGTTTCGGCCTCGGCTTCCGAGCTTTCGTCGATTCCGGTGGCCGAGCCGCTCGATCAGAACCCCTCTCGGTTCAGCCGGATCAGGAACGGCGACGCCGCGAACGAAACGCAGACCTCGACGTCGTTTTCGGTAGGTTTCAGCTCTGAGTTTTCAGCTCAGGACTCTAATTCGGAGCCGAAACCGATCGAGGACGACGGGGGAGGAGGAGGAAAGAGAGCGGCAGTCGTGACTTTCAACACGCCGAGGGAATCGGAGACGGAGGACGACGGCGACCGGTCGGCTTCGCCGAAATCGGAACCGGTGGGGTCGCCGGTGGCTTGGGCTTCGCCGATGAGGTTAGCGAGTAAGAGAGGGATTTGCAGCCGATGTGGAAAAGGGAACAGATTGAAGGAGAGGGAGTGGTGCTTGGGGTGTGACTCAAAGTACTGTAGTAACTGTTTGCTTAAAGCTATGGGATCAATGCCGGAGGGGCGGAAATGCGTGAGCTGCATTGGGCGGCCTATAGACGAGTCCAAGAGGGCTAGTTTGGGAAAGTGTTCAAAGATTCTTTCTAGGGTTTGTAGTCCTTTGGAGATTGGGCAGATAATGAGGGCTGAGAAGGAATGTCCGGCCAATCAGCTCCGGCCGCAGCAGTTAGTTGTGAATGGTAGGGAGTTGAGGGAAGAGGAGCTGGGTGAGATTTTGGGATGTGAAGTACCTCCTCAGAAGTTGAAGCCTGGGAGGTACTGGTACGATAAGGATTCGGGCCTCTGGGGGAAGGTAATGGATGAGCTTTTGATGTGTTATCGCTGGTGTTTCTTTTGTGGATTTGTGTTTTTGATTGTGTGTTTGATTTTAGGAGGGAGAGAAGCCTGATTGTGTCATTACTCCGAAACTGAATGTTGGGGGTAAGCTTCGGGCTGATGCCAGCAATGGGAACACTAACGTATTCATGAATGGCAGAGAGATCACCAAGATTGAGCTTAGGGTGCTCAAGGTATGCAAAATCAGTGACTAGAAGCTCACATTGACTGAACTTAATCAACTTATCTGTTAATTGTGTCTTTAATGGAAGTCTGAGCTTATTGTTTGGTGTATTTCAGCTGGCCAAAGTGCAGTGCCCTCCAGATACGCATTTCTGGGTGTATGAAGATGGTACATATGAGGAGGAAGGGCAGAATAACATTAAAGGAAACATATGGGGAAAGGTTCTCTCGTACCTGTGAATGTTGTAATTTTGTTGTAATTTTGTTGTCTTTTTGTAGGAGTTTGAAATTTAGATAAATGAGTTTGAGTCGAATTTTAATACAATTGCAGTTTGGTTTTTGTCAGGCAGGCATCCACCCGTTTCATTTGTTCATTATTCTCATTGCCTGTACCATCTCGTAGTCAAAATGGGGCAAGAGAAGATCCTACAACACAACCTTCAAGTAGGTCCATACCTGAATACTTGGATCAGGGAAGGGTTCAAAAACTGTTGTTATTTGGCCTGGAGGGATCTGGAACTAGCACTATCTTCAAGCAGGTGACTTTATGTTTTGCTGCTTTTGCTCCAGTATATCCTTGCTGGGTTTGACAAGTATGATGTTGATTAAATTATATGACAATTTAGAATGCGTAGTTTATCCTTCGTTTTCTCCACATAATAGGCCAAGTTCTTATATGGGAACGAGTTCACTCCTGAGGAGGTGCAGAACATGAAGCTAATGATTCAAAGCAATATGTACAAGTACCTAAGTATATTACTTGAGGGCCGAGAACGTTTTGAAGATGAAGCTTCATTGGAGAAAACGTCTGATTCGCCATCAGGTCTCTATTTATTTAATTGTACTATTTTCATTTTCTTCGTTTTCTGTTGGCAACACTGTTCATAAGTTGAAACTTAGGAAACTAGCTATTTGTTTGGTCCATCTTTGCAAATTGCAATATCTTCTCATGACTCTTGATATACTGTGGTCGTTCAGTTATGATCTTGTACTAAGCCACGCAAACAGATTTTTGTTCCTTTGTTCTATGGGTAAAAAGCTTTGGAATCAGTAATTATGAATCTGCTCTTTGCTATGAAAACCAAATGTAACATTTGGTTTATTTGTTTGCCTCCCTTTAATATCTCATATTACATGGATTTTGGTTGCTTTTAATATGGATAGAAAAAATTTCAGACATGCTGAATAGTACAATTTTTTTTTTGAAGATTGGAGAGGAAACATGTTTACAAGTCTTAGGGATATAGATGATTTTGCTTATTTGGTTTTCTGCATGTAGGCATGAATGACCCTTAGAACAGTGGTTGACCGTGAAATGAATTTATTTGAAACAGTAGTTGATGAAAGTAAGCAATGCATCTATTCTATCAACCAAAGATTCAAGCACTTTTCTGACTGGTTGCTGGATATCATGGCAACCGGAGACTTGGATGCATTCTTCCCTGCTGCTACACGTGAGTATGCTCCTATTGTAGATGAAGTTTGGAAAGATTCTGCCATCCAAGAAACATACAAAAGAAGGGAGGAATTACATTGTCTTCCAGAAGTTGCCAAGTATTTCTTAGATCGGGTTAGTTATACCTTGTTTTGTCCGCACATCTTTTAACTCCTACTTCAACCAGATCTATTCTTTTATTTTGTCCATCAATTAGGTTACACCTGAATATGTTTAATTATCTTGTGTGGACTTGACAGTGTCATAACGACATGCCAGCATAAACTTTTATGGCTTTTCTTCTGTTGTTTTGTAACAAGTCCTATATTTATTATGCAGAGAAAAATGAGTCTGTCTTTATTTTTTAACCAAAACAGATACTGGACTGAATTATGAAATATCATATGCTAACACTGTTTAAAATATGAATTTTGTTGATCACTGAACTCGTAGTATTCCACTAATCGAAATTTTAAATTTAGGATCTTCGGCTTTATAACTATCTAATTTATATTACGTGGCATAAATCTGGTATCCTTAACTGATAGATGGATTCGAGCAAGCTGGATAGGTTTTATTATTATTATTTTTTCTGAGTTTGACTACATTTCAAATCTTCGGGTTGTTAACCTCATGGATATTGGTGTTTCATTTGAACAGGCTATAGAAATATCTAGTAACGAGTATGAGCCAACCGAGAAGGACATTTTATATGCTGAAGGAGTTACTCAAAGCAATGGCCTTACCTCTCTAGAATTTTCATTTGATGATAGAAGCTCCATGTCTGAGCTATACACCGAAAATTATGAATGCCTCCCTCCTTTAACCAAGTAAAACCTTTGTTCTTTCACCCCTAATCGAGTGATTTCTGTCTTCTTATCTTCTTTTTGCTTCTCCTGAAATCATCAAGCTAGTCCTCACGGGGTTTTCTTGTCTCAGGTACCAACTAATTTGTCTTAGTTCTAAGGGACTGAATGATGGGTGCAAATGGCTGGCAATGTTTGAGGATGTGAGGGCAGTGATCTTTTGTGTTGCTTTGAGTGACTATGATCAAATGTGGGCCCTTGGTAATGGGCGTCTTCATAATAAAATGATGGCAAGCAGAGATTTGTTCGAGAGTTTGGTGAGGCACCCTTGTTTTTGTAACACTCCATTTGTTCTGGTGCTGAACAAATACGATGCATTTGAAGACAAGATAAGCCAGGTTCCCTTGTCAGCTTGCGAGTGGTTCAAGGACTTCAATCCTGTTAAGCCGCACAATAATAATCAGTCTCTAGCTCAGCAAGCATATTACTATGTGGCAGTGAAATTCAAAGAGCTCTATTTGTCCCTGAGCGGTCAAAAGTTGTTTGTAGCGCAAACTCGAGCTAGAGACGGTAACTCAGTTGATGTGGCATTCAAGTACATTAGGGAGATCCTCAAATGGGATGAAGAGAAGGATGATAATTTCTTGGGGATAAATGGGGATGACTCATTTTACAGTACAGAAATGAGTTCTTCTCCATATCTCAGGCAAGAGTAAAAGTTGACAAGTCAGCATTGACAAGTGAGAGTTGAAGGCGTCGTGAAGGCTTTGCCATTCATGCTACCACCACTTGTAGAAGGTAGAGTAGCAAATTGATCGATCACACTGGAAAATTGTTTACTTATTAATTTCTTTTTTATTGTTTCATTTTTCGGTTACACGATTTGCTTCTTTCTTCTTCTGTTCTGTCTTTGTAGGCTGGATGTGTTTTATAGGGTAGGCCGGATTTCTTTTCAAGCTTATTTGCCATTCTGGCTGAGTAGGTACACGAGATGAATATCGGTTTTGTAAAATAAGCTCATTTTGACCGGAGATTTTTTCTGTACTGTGCTTCATATGTGAATAAAGGCATATCTACTCAAGATTCTTACATAACATTTGCTTCATCCCAATCAACCTGGGTTTTATGCAGCATATGTTTACATGTTAATCCTGGTATTTGTTATTACTCACTACCCAAAAACAAAGAAGAAGCACTCAAAGTCAAGACCAATCAAGAAGGTAGAGATAGCTAAGCTTGATTTAAAAGAAGACCAGGACTGGTTTTTACAAACGTATTCAGGTGACTTGATTCTATTATCCAGTTATGCAAGCAAGACTAAAATAAGATATAGAAGCAGCTGGAGGTATCGGTCTTGTGCATCACCTCTAAATTTCAGAAAGAATCATAATGTTCTTGGTCAACAGCTCACTCACATACATTACCCTTCCTTAACAAGCTCATATAACTTAATTCGTTTACTCATAAACGTATGAGAGTCTATGCTTTTACCATTTCCTCTTTGACGGTTTGCAGATTTTTATGTTTTCAAACCTTCAACGGTCAACATTCAAATACTACTATTTCTCACTAAAACCCTCCTCTGTCGTTCAAACTCCTCTCTATATATGGACACGGCCTCAACTCTCAACTTTGAACACGGCTGCGTGTGAAACCCTTCCCTACTACAACACACCAATACATAAACCCCTTCACCTCCCTCCTATATTTCTCACAATCACAAACTCGATCACAAGCTTCATTCTTTAGCTCTCAATATCTGAAAACTTGTACTATACTACTAGCACTAAAATGGTTTTGGGTTGGAGAAGAAGGAGCAGCACCACCAGCCACCGTGCGCCGCAGCGAAGAAGCAGCCTTCGCCTGGCAACCTCGACATGGGCCAACTCGTGATCCCAAAGCATTTTCTCTGTCCGATATCTCTTGACTTGATGAAAGATCCGGTCACATTGTCCTCCGGGATAACTTACGATCGGCAAAGTATTGACACGTGGTTAGAAGCCGGGAACTTCAAGTGTCCGGTGACGAATCAGGTGCTGAGAAACTTTGATATGATTCCCAACCATACTCTCCGAACAATGATCCAAGAGTGGAGCTCTCAGAACCAACGCTTCGGCATTCACCGTGTTCCAACTCCTAGAGTTCCCATCATGGCAGTTGAGGTGTCCGAGATTCTGTATAGCATCACAGCCTCAGCGAGACGTGTCGATCAAAATGGCTGCTCATAACATATATAGGTACAATATATAGAAAGATGAATGATTTGATTACTGCTTTTTAAAGTGTAAAATTTAACAGCGTACATATCCACGCCTCATGTTCATGATCGTGCAACGATGCTAACATTGCCACTTCAAGTGAGGCGAAGCACATCAAAGAAAATGTTGTATGCTCTTCCAATCTTGTACAGACCAACTCCAAAAAAGAAAACCAGAATTTTCACCAAAAATTTTGGACTACACCACAAGTTTCAACCAAAACGACGCATTTTAATTAATTTCTTTAAAATGTTCCCATGTAAAAATAAATAGTAATTCTAGAACCAACGAATTTACTTAAAAATCTCTAAAATTGACTAATTGAACCGATCCTTGAAGACATGTATATGTCTGTGTGTATGTAGGAAGGGGACAAGTCGGTGAGCTGTGGCTTAGTTGGTTAAGTTGTTTAACTGAAAACTTTGAGATCATGGGTTCAAACCTCACTGACATATGTAGGGTGTGTGTGAGTTATTAATAAAAAGTAAAAAAAAAAAATGTGATTTTTTTCATTGTGTGTTTTTTTTCAAACTCCATCCGAGTGGGAATTTGGAAGGACTAGGAGCCTAGCCTTGTTCCAACTGTGGCCATATACAAAACAACGGCTTATTATAGTCTAATTTGGCTACTTCGTTAAGAAAAGGCAAATTCATGGTGAGACTCATATCGTCCAATTCCAAAGTATAACAAGAACACAATCAAATGTGAACTTAGTTCATGCAATTTTTCAAGAACGGTAGAAAGGAAAATAGATGCAGCTGATTTTAGCACTCATTTCATCACAGATCAAATGCAATTTCGTCATGAAATAAAAGTGTGCGTTTCATAGGTCAATGCAGACGCAAAGTTATGGCTAATATAATAAGCAACCACTCTCCAGTGTTCAGATGGGTCGATGTAACCCGTAATTCATACAAAATCAGTCTCATACTTCACGAATCACGACTTCACCAGCACAAACAATTCGTATTGTAATCCAAATTTCAAACAGGCATTCGCATGCACACTGAAATTTCCAAAGCTGAGACTTTGCTTGGATGATTAACTTCTAAATTTCAGTCTGGACTTTAGGTATCTCGTGCCCGTTGCAATGGAAGACCTCACTTTGGACAGAACTGATTTCTTTATGGTATGAAATATAAAACAAACTTGCAGCCTGATATACCCCAGCAAAATGAAGACTAGAACAGAATAATATTCACATAATTTTTTTTTTGGATGAACACATCTAAAATCTAGATCTACAATATGTACACAATAAACGCTTCTACTTGTGTAGAGAGATCCTGCCTACGCAGTTCAAGATAAACAGGACATTATACAATTACTACAACATGCAAGAACATGTTCAAATTTCTAGCATCTGGCTTTGATATGGCATACTTAACATGAACACGAGTAGTAACTTTGTTATAGCATACTTAAACAAGTACACAAGTAGTCCATTCTTTAACGTAGTCCATACCAAACCTAACAAGACCTTGAAAGAACTTGGGGGATGACGAGTAATTGCCAACAAAATCAAGGCAAATTTGATTATAAGGTTCATCAACACACCAATCATGGACGAATTGACAGCATTTATCATCGTCATGGTTTTCATATAAAGTAGATTGAGCTACCAGGAAAACATGCTAAAACACATACTAGACAGATGTCTACAGATGGTTACCAAACAAATTCAAAACATTACAGTACTACTAAAATTAATGTTGGTTTCCCATTTACGAAGAATAATATGAAAGTTGTTTCCGCTTCACAAGAACAATCATACATGAGAACATGTTGAACAGCTACTCTTCCTTGAACTTCTTCTCCACTTCCTCCAAGCTTTCAATATCCTTGTAGTACTTACAGATGCGATAGATACACCTGTGCAAAGATTTGTACATCATTTTGAACCACAATAAATCAATTAGGGGAACAGAATTTCCATTTCAAAGAAAATATTAAGGGAATTTGACAGCTAACATACCAGTAAAGAAGACATGCTGCAGAGCAAAGAATAACATTCCTTTGAGCTTTGTAGAGCTGCATGACATATTAGTCGGTGTCAGGTCAAGAATAATGTTATTTAGAATGAAGAATCAGAACACATATTTCAATTTTCATGACTGACAGAGGGCTAAAAACATCAACCAAAATTAATTCGCCTGGTCAACTCCATAATCTTCAAAGCAAATGGCAAAGCCTAACTACAGTAAGCTATGTGAATGGTGCAGAATGGTTTCACAGGACAATGTAGGCTGCAGTAATGCTTTACCTTCTAGCTCTAACATTTGGTGGCTACTATAGTAGGTTCCTAATCAATCAGAAAATCCTACGTACCCAACTTCACTTCTTAAAACCTTGCTGAAAACAAAAATTTCTGAAACTCAACTAAATTGAAGCTACAGCCAATACTTTCTTCAAGAATACTCCAAATGAGCAAACCCTTCACCCACATTGATCCTCAATAACCCATGCACAAAACAAGCCCGGAAATGTAAGCAGAGCAGAAATCTATTTAACTAAAGAAATAACCTAAAGAACATTTGAAACAACTCCGCAAACTAATGCCATCAAGTATGAATCCATTAGAACCACTGATTTTTAAGTGACTAGCTAAACAAACAGGCTTTCGTAACTGCCGCAACAACGGCATCATAACATCCATCCTATCCTATTAATTTCTTCTTTAATTTTATTCAACAAATTCGCTCAAATCCCTAGCGCATAAACGCATGAACAAGATCAAATTCCTCAGAATCTGAAACAAACAAAAAAGTAGTTGGGAAAACTGACGGATTTCTCAGAGCGGTCTCGCTCAGCAGCAGTGCAGATGTCTGAGGTGCACGTCAAGCGGTGCTCCATCTTCCAGTAAATATCTACACAAACACACAAATCCAATCTCTAATTTCAATCTCTGATAGCCTAGAAATCATCACAAATCCCTAAAACGCAGATCGTTGAAATAATATCATAGAAATGAAACAGAGATCGAACCGAGGAGCTGGAATCCGGCGAAGGGGACGACGAAGAGCGCCGGCTGGAGAATGAGAGAGATCAAAGACACGAAGCGAGTCTTCAACAGCTTCGGCGCCGGGAGAGTCAGGAGAAGCGCTATCGCCGCCTCTGCCGCCACCACATACGTCAGTATCATCCACTGCAACGCCATTTTCCGATTCTTCGTCAAAATTCGATTTCAATTTCTCTCTGGATTTCTTCTTCTTCTTTTACAGCTGCTTGTCTTAATTGCCAAGGTAAGCATCAATGAATGAATCAATCTTAGCCGTGTCGGTTGGATCGGGTCAGTTCTCTTTCAGAGGCCCATTTTCTACAGATTTTGCGCTATGCAAAATTGGTGGACGGAAAGACCAAGCTAATTCAATGGGGATTGTGGAAGCCCAATCACTTAGTTATGCCTTACCAGACTAGGCTCATTCTCCAATTTGATGATCCAAGATTCCAAGTCATGAAAGCTAAATTAACCAGAAGAAAATACTAACCAAAATGAAATAAATTATACTAAAAGGACCAAAATAAAAATCTTATCAAAACCAGGATCGCCCAGTACCATTTGATCTAACAGCATAGTCTCCTCTTACTAATTGGGAAGTCGTGAGTTCTCACTAACTAAAAAAAACGACTACATATGAGAGAAAGACTTGACTAAAGGAGAGAATTAAGAAGAATGAATAAGATCACGGGCGCAAACGAATTTTTTTTATAGTCTTTGTATTGGAGAAAAAAAAATCTTGTTTCTAAAAATATGAAAATGAAAAAGAAATTGACGTTTTTCTGATTTTTCGTGTAAAATAGAAAATCATTTTCAATATATTTGACAACATACCACCGAACACTTTTTCAAACTATTTTCACCTTACAAAAAAAAAAAGTTGACTTGAAAACGTTAAATACTAATATCTAGCGCTTACTCTTCTTCTTTTTTTTAAGGGGAGGAAAAATTCCAATGATAAAAAATCATGATGACTAAATGATCAAGCATGAATAGTCCGAAAATCATACAAGCGGATAACTACGAAAATAAAACCTACAGCTACGAACAAAAAAAAACAACCTTAAAACTAAATAATAATAAAAAGCGGACTAGAAAGCAAAATAACATCCTAACCCTTAACAACAACTCAATTTTCAATCGATTAAAGCCTAAGACCCAATGGTGTGTATCTGTCATCGAATTGAGAGAAAGAGAGAAGTTGTTAGGGATCGGGATGGATCTTCCCTAGGTACCTACTCTGCCTCAGCCTCTGACTCGAGGGCACTGGCACCTTCCAAGCTAAGTGCCATGGAGTCCCATATCTCTAGCGTTCCACCCAATGTCTGTGGCTACCATGTGGCCGAACCACCCTCTTCTTAGGAGGCTTCTTTCAGGGAAACTTCCTAAATATCACTGGAACCTGCATGAGCTCTCCAGGTTGGAAGCTAGGCCTCTGCTTCTTCAGTTCAAGAATAGCTAGGTAGCCCATCAGCTTCAGCTTTCCTCTTCAACCCAACCAATTCCAGCCCAGCAACACTCTCAGTCCCAAAGGAAGAGTGAGACCAAAAAACCCTCTCCCTGGCCCAAGTAAAATCGAGTCTAGCCCAATAAACTCCAGACCCGGTCCACCCCTAATATCAGCGATCAATCCTAAATTCAAATTAAGGTTTCCCGCCGGATTTTTCGGCCCAGGGTCTCCCACTAACAATGTTGTAATGATGTTGGAATGATGATGGGCCCAACATGATGATATTTGGCCCTTGCTTTGGCGACATAAGGCGTGTTGGGCTGGAAAGAATTGTTTCAGGAACTTCTTAACCATTCCATCCCATGTAATGATGATACCTGCATGCAAAGAGTAAAGCCAACGTTTAACATCATCTTTCAAAGAAAAGGAAAACAAAAGCAACTTAAGCCCTTCAGGAGGCAAATTTGCTATAGTTTGCAGTTTGCATATGTCTAAGAACTCCTTAATATGAACATTAGGGTCCTCAGATGGTGAACCCGTATACTATGGCAATTGTTTAAGTAACTGCACAGGGATCGAAAATGAATGATTGCCCAGTGGTGTGTAATCGATGCATGATGGAGAGTCCGTAGCGGTTGGGACAAAGGAATCCTTCAATGCCATCTTAGCTTTTGGCGGTTCCTCTACTTTCTCTTCCTCGTCCTCGTGAATTGAATGTGTAGGTGATGATGGTATTTGCTCGTGTGTCTCCTCTTGCGAAGAAGTAGAACCCGCTGTTATGTCTTCAATTGGCAACCAAGAATCTTTCGATTGCTTCCTGTTCAACTTACAAGTGTATTCTATCTCTAAATCCAAAGGGGTAAGTTCTTCTTACCCAATCTTTCGAGTGTGCATTCACCTGAAAAAAGAAACAAACAACAGTAATTAAAAATTAAAACACAACAAAAAACAAACACAAAACAAAAGAAACTATTAGAAGTAAAGTAATCCCCGGCGACACGGAGCCATAAAATTAATAGCTAAATTAAAAGCTATTTATTTTCTTTATTCTCTTGCAAATTTGTCGATTGTAATATAAAGAAATAAGGGTCTCCCGTAGAGGATTAAATTAAACTAAAAGCTTCAACAAATGTCACAAAACGTGACTGCAGCTCCTATTGAACAGAAGTCGAAAAATAAAAGAAAAACCTAACCTAGATTGCTCAGAAAAATACAAAAATTTACGGAGGTGTACTAGACACATAGAGAATCTAGTACACAAAATTTGAGATGATTTGAAGTTGATTTGGTAGGAAAATAAAATACCGGAAGATGATAGACAGAAGATAAGAAAACTGAAAACTGATTTCTAAGTAGTTGAGAATCAAGATAATGAGACTAGCTAGGGAGGAAGTATCCACCCCCGACAATCACACATAACACACTTTGTCCAATTTTTGACCAACTAACTCAATTGAAGATGCTCAGATTGACTCGGTACGCTTGAGCACAATATTTATTACTCTTTCTTACTGTGTACGTTAGGCATGAAGTGCTCTATACCTAAACTATTTTCAAATATTGTAACTTAAAGGTACGTTTATTAGGTTAAACAAACAGAGATCAATAAGCATGAAAAGATTTTGAGCAATGACTAGGCATTACAATAAACCTAGCGCCTTGCTAAACCTAGGGTTTTGTCTACTCGTTAGTGAAAACTACCGATTACTTCTCTAGACAATTTGAGGGATCCGATATTGACCCAGACATCAAATAATCAAAGTATTAGAACCCTAGCATGTATACTAAGTAGGCCTCCAAAACACACACACAAAGAATTCATCGATGAACAATCGGTAAACAAAACCACAATCTTATTAATTGCAAAAACAAATTGAAAATCAAAACATGTTATATCACGCCCTGACTCTTAAATTTTTACCTTATTTACTAACATAATGTTAATAAGAGTTTTACCGTCTTTGTAATTGAGTTTATAGTATCAAAGGTCCCTAAAGGGGTGCTGAGGGACGATTATTATGGAGGAATTATTCGTAGTGGAATTATTTTGTCGATGGTAAAATGGTAAATTTAGTTAGTAAAAAGGTAAGTTTTATTAGGGTATTATTTTGGGGTGTTAAATTTTGAAGTTGAGTTATATATGTGGTGTTGGACCGGTTAGGCCAAGCCCAGTTTTTTTTTTCTCTCTTCTCTTTCTTTTCTCTCCTCCCTCCCGATTCTCTCTCCCTCTCCCTTTGCCGGAAACTCCCTGAGCCCCATCACCGTCGTTCGGCCAAGAGGAGATACCACACTAGTCCAGCTCAGTCTGCCGTCCTCTCAGCCGTCTTCCTAGGCTGGTGAGCGACGCTGCAACGCCGCCGAAAGGAGGAAATCCTCCTTGGAAGCCCGGTTGTCTTCTCACCAGAACTCCCTCCTCTGACCACCATAGCTAGCAATCTTTGGCTCGTTTAGAAGATCTCCTCCCGTGTTTCAATCCCTCAAAAGGTTTCAGTTCGATTCGGCCTAGGTAAGGAGAAATCATGGATTGAAATTCTAGGGCTCTAATTACTGTTTTAAGTTGATTGCCTTAGTTAAGCTCGAAATTGGTCTTTGAAGATGCTGTTAAAATTTGGTAGGCATTTGAGGTTGCCAGAGTCGGCTGTCGACCGCCGCTATTAAGGGGATTTTTATATGGTATTAGATGTGTTTTCTTGAAGGGAGTTTAATGATGTGTAGTTTGGAATTTTTGGATGATTTTTTGATAGGTTTTGGATTTTTCTAAGATTAGTGGATTTTGACGGTTAATGGAATATAATGCAGCTGATGGTTATTTATTGTTAGAACTGAAGAGAGTGGTAATAAAGATATCGGTAATTATGGTGAAGTATAGTTTGAAACGAATTTAAGAATATGGACGTTATGCATGAATAAGCGTGCGAAGCTCACACTTCATTTTGCTTATTTTTATAAAAGCGTAGGCTTATAGTTGATGATTTAATTATGTTTTTAGAACAGGACGTGAGGAGGCACGAGCAGAAGAGGCCTCTGACTGATATCAGACTTAGGCCTAATTTGTAAGTGGACTTTTGTTTTAATTAAAATGCATGCAATTGTTTACTGTTGAGTAATTTAATTTGTTGGAGCTTTTGACGTCATTTTTATTTGACGATTTTATTTATTTTGGAGAGTTACCGAAAATCCCATTTTTGGTAAATTATAAATATTTTTATGAGGAGAGTATGTATATAAATGCTAGCTAGTCATATTTGTCTGTCCACCTTAATGACGTAGTATATATCCGCATTATGGTGTGACGTGAGAGTTGGACGCAAGCGTAGTAGCCCTATATTAGTGTTTAATTCATATAGGGGGTATGGACACATATTTATACACTCGTTTGTCCACCTTAATGGCGTAGTGTATCACCACTTTAAGGCGTGACGTGAGCGTTGGACGCGAGCGTAGTAGCCCTATATAAATTATTTTAAATATATTAATTTATATAGGGAGTATGGGCGAGTGTAAATATATACATATATTGATATATAGTTTTGAGCTGAAGAGACTCGATATTTATGAGATAAATGATTTCTCATTAAAAGTATGCATTCGATTTATCTTTGGAAATAAATTTGGGAAAACATAAATGTTGATAAATATTTTATTTATTTATTTTTGTTCACTCACTCTAACGTTTCCGAATGTTTTCCCCTGGGCCATTCGTTTTAAAAATATCTAGTTTACAGAGTTCGGGTTGGATCTAGTAGGAGGCGACGAGGCATAGTTACCCATATCTCAGCTACTTTTCACCAGTATGTTATATGTTTAACCTACTAGGGTATTTTCATGCTTCCGTTGATTTTAGTAGCTCTGAATACTCTTGGAATTATTGTATATTATTTTCGGTGGTGTGCTAAGATGTACGTTATAGTATTTAGATATTTATGGGTTGAAATGGAGAGTGGTTAGCTTGTTTTAAGATAGTAGTTATTTAATTTTCCAGGTTAGGGTTGTCCATTTTTAAGGGAGGTTTGTCATGTTCTTTGGTAAATCTTTCTTAGAGGTGAACCCCACAAGACTTACTTCGGATTTCATGGTGAAAATCGGGGTGGGTCTTGACATGTTATGATCATGTCTAGCGGCTTTAAGAGCTCCCTAACTACTATGAGTTTAGTTGCACATAATGAAAATTGAAAAAGAGGAAGCCAACAATAACAAAGATTGGAAAATCTCTGAGAAGAGCTCAATCTTGTGATTCTTGCGTTCTTTTTCTTCCCGAATTCTTTTGCTGCCCTCCTCGTCTTGTGTATCAGATGATATTAGGGTTAGAGAACCCTCAATTTCCGGCAGACTGACTTTCGGTCACTAAAATGATCATAACGTTTTCTCTAAAATAGATATTAACGATCGGTAAAAAGTTTTAGAAAGTAGACTCTTGTAGTTTTCTATTGATATACAACTCAATGTCTGGATCATTGTGAACTGATCACAATCCTCCGTCAAAGTTAGATGATAATTTCTAGCAGATCTTCATAATTTTTTCCATGCACGACATGAATTCATTTTCCTACAAGATTTCTCCTCTTTTGTTTTATATTCCATTCTTTGCTCCGAAACACCTAATAAACACAAAAATAACTAAATCAAATAGAAAATACGATAAACTAACAAAGTAAATAGGGGAATGAACCATCATATCGTCGCATATTTATGCACCTATCAAAACCTTCCTCGCCTTCAGTGTTTGGAGTCGGCACAGATTGCGTACGCAATCCTTTAACACACCCAACCCCATGTCCAAAGAATCCACACCTACGACACATGCCATGACATTTTTCAAGCTCAAAGTCGATCGAGATCCACAGAGATCTTCGACAAGAAGTTGAAAACATAGGTCGATCGTCGGAATACGACGATGCACATCCAAAACCACCTGCACCTTCTGAACCTTGTCTTTCCTCTGTATCAAAATCGGATCAGCCTGAACAAAAACTCACATATCATCACCTATGCGCTTGAGAACCCTCACATTGTGCATGGCCATTCTCAAACCCTTGGCTAAAACTCAAACCTCCAGATGATGCAAGGGGACATCTTCCAGAAGGCCGAGTCTGTCATAGTTTGTCAACGCCAACATTGAACCACCATAATGCCATGGACCTCCTTCGAGAACCTTGTTCTTCTCCTCCTATCGTTTGAATTGGAAGATGAAAACCCCTGGCTTCTCCTCCCGAATGAGAAACCTATCCTTGAGCCCCCAGATCCGGAAAACCACCACCGTGAGAAACAACAGAACCACGGGTTTCTTTAGAGAGAGAAACTTCCCACACAAATAAAGGAAGGGATTGCGCATGGTGTTGTTGTCCCCGGTCGAGCTTGCAGGCCCCTCTTCACTCCCCAACGAGTGAAGAGGCTCTAGACGGTTCATAGAGGCGCTGGGTTCATGTGGAGGCTTCCCGATACAATACATTATCCAAAATTAAAAGGACGGCATCACGTTTATCATTTCATTGTTTTTTTTTGGGACGAAATGCAGGTCTATTAAACAAGGCATATGGCTAAAGAAGAACAACGGACACAGCCCAGAGCAGACAAAGTCTGCAAACAAGAAAAAAGCTTTTCAAATAGGGAGCAAATTATGATCCCAGCTGTGCTGGATGCAATAACTTATTGCAATTTTTGGTGCACGCTAGACAGATGGAGATAGAGAAATGAAAAAAAGAATCAAGCTAGTTGCATGGATGCATGCTGTGCGCTAGAGTTGCTGACTATAAATACCACCCCATGTATGAGAAAGAAAAGCACAGCAAAAACAAAGAAAAAAGAATCAGATCAGTAACCAAGCACTAGCCAGTGATCATATAGAGAGAGTGAGAGAGAGATTGATGGCATTCTTACCAAAATCTGTCGTCCTCAAGTCATCAATCAGCCAGCGATACTTGCGTTACATAAGTAAAAAAGACGATGCGAGAAGGTCTCGGTTTGTCAAATTCGACGAAGAGAATATTTGGAGTCCAAACGTAAAGTTCATAGTGGAGAGGGCAAGCGTCGGGGACGGAGCATACGTGCATCTCCTATCAGCCTACAACAACAAGTACCTGAAGCGGTCAGACGACAGCTCGGAGTGGTGGATTATGGCCGACGGTGATAAAAAAGAGGAAGACACGTCCGAATGGTCGTGCACCTTGTTCGAGCCTGTTAGAACAAATCCTACTGATGGCATCAAATTACGCCACGTCCAGCTGGGATACTTTACCCAGATGCACTATATCTCAGGTGAGCAGGATGACTTCAAGTATTGCATGTTTACACCGTTTGAAACGACAAACTTCCTTGATGAGTACACATTCATCGACTCGGCATCCTTGGTGCCATTGCCCAGATTCGTGGCCTTCAAAGGCGACAACGGGAACTACCTCCTCCCCAATATGGAGTTCAGTGGCTTAATGCAGTTCGTCTCCAAACAAAGGCGAGATAGGTGTGGCTCACGAGATCGTGCCCACCAATGATGGAAATTATCAGATAAAGATGTATGGCGGGGAGGACAATCTTACATGGGAGGCACTTGATCTTGACGATCGGTTAGTCGAATTATTCGGCCAATGGGTTTGTGCCCCCAAAGCAGCGTCACAAGAGTCACGGGAAGATAACAGAGGGTCGTTGTTTCAGGCAGTCAAGGTGGGAGATAACGTCATCGCTCTCAAAAGCGTGGCCTTGAACCAGTTCTGTAGAAGATCATCTGACGCTCCTTACAGCGCCTTTATAGACGGTCCGCTAGTCAAAGGCACTACCATAACGGAGGCTGCACAACTAGAGCTGGAGGAGGCCGTTCTTAGAAAGACACTCACTGTCCAGTTCCACACTGAGGAGGCCCAGACTTACGACTCAGTGCTTACCACAAAACACACCGTTCATGAAGATAACGATAACGACGACGCCAGCACTCACACCATAGCGGTCGAGTGCACAGACGACGTCACTTCTACTTGGGAGTCTACCGATTCGTGGACGGTGGGCGTCACAACCTCCATCGAAGTCGATGTCATTCCCTTAGTCGCCAGTTCCTCCGTCACTCTTTCAGCCGAGTACGCCCACTCATACACCTGGGAGAGTCTACAACCAAGGGAAAAAAGATCACTGACACGATCACGTATATTGTGAAGCCACACCATAGGATTACAGTCGAACTGATAGGAATAGAGGGTACATGCGACGTCCCATTCTCCTATGTTCAGACCGACTATCTCGTTAATGGAGACATTATTTCCACTACCAAGTCTGACGGTGTTTACAATGGCGTCAATTGCAGTGCATACTACGTCCAATCACACCAAGACCCACTGCCATAGTTCCATGCCGTGACACAGCTCCATGCATCCAGGCCATGTTAATTTGTGGTATCATTTTCATCCTTTCCAATAAGGTAATGCATGCATGGTGTTGTTTTAAGCTTGTTGCATGTGCTTAATGCAATCGTCTTCTTTCTGCAGCCAACACGTTTATGTGTTTAATTTGCTTCTGGTTTTCGCTTTTACGTTATCTGATCAATGTAATTTTCAACTCTACCTTCAAGAATAATAAAAATTGTGTTTCCTTTCATGTACATGCATCATCAACAAAAGCATATTCACGACTGACTTTGTTAGCCGAAGAGTACGTGCACTACTCTGGCTATATACTCTAGCAAATTGATCACCATCTCCTATATATCCTGTCTTCATATATAAGAGGATATTGGATCACGTACATATTTACAGACAACACACGTTAGCGGCTACTACATATAAATTTAGCAGTCTAACACTGTACTACAGTTTCTGCACCTAATGTAAGAATTATCTAAGAAAGCTCTTGCATATTCGAGAAAATGCATCAGCTTCTTAACCTTGTCACATTTTCACTTCTGGTGCAGTGTGCCTTTACACAAATTTTTAACTATTAGTTTCCATCGCATAAGTGGCTAGAGTTTCTACTTTATCAATGTCAGGAGTCACTCAGGACACGCTTCTTTGATGTACAACAATAGTAAGGGTCAATCACACCTCGATCTGTAGTCATTTTTTTTTTTTTTTTTTTTTGATTGAGGATCTGTAGTCATTTTTTAGTATCATACTTTGAAGTTTGTTTTTGTTTTTTTGGTAGAAACCGGAAACCAAGATGTAAGATGAGAATGAGCCAAATTTAGACTTGTGTCAAGAGGTTGCTAGTTGCTAGAATATTCAAGAAGATGTTGTTTTGGACTTTTCAGGCTCGTGCGAAATCTGATTTTCACAAACAAATCTGATTTGGAGTAACTTTTGACTAGAATGTTCGTTTGGAATGCATAATACATTTCCGAAATGGGAATGACGAGATTTACAAGACTCACTTTAGTGAATCCAAAAAATATTGTTTTATTAATCCGATTCGGCATTCAATATTATTTTAGGTTTTCTAGTTTATTTTTGATTTGGTTTTCTTTTAACCTAATAGGCTTTTAGACTTGGTTGTCAGTTTCCCTACGGTTTATTTTCCTATACAAGGAACCTTAATCAGTTGTAGTCGTCAATTTTTGATTGATAAAAACCCTTGAGATTTTCTCAAAATTTTTGGTGGATTCCAGATTTTCGTGGCTTCGAGAATTCGAAAACCAGACTTGTGGATTCAACAAGTCACCGTTGGTGGATTCCAAAGTTTATATTTCCGCTGCATCAGCCTTCTTAATTAGTTCCAGACTAAATGTAAGGGAGAAAATCTAATTTTTTTGTTAAATGACAGTCTGTAATTTTATTGAATTTTAATACCTAATATAAACCTCTATTTATGATTGGGTGGACTTATGTGGGTAAAATGTTTGGGTGAACCTATATTGAAGAAAATGTCTCAAACTGAACTTCTATGTAATTGGCCCTTTGATAAATTTGTCAATTTTGCTTATCAATTTCTAAATTTGTCAACTTCTTAAGTATACTGCTGGAGTAAAGATTCATTTAACAATGAATTAAATTGAGGTTAACATCATTTTAGTCCTCATACTCTTAATTTTAAAAATTTACACCCTAAAGTTTCTAATTTTCATCAATCATGTCTAATTGCTGAAATTCCGTCTAATTTGGACGTTAATCTTGACTTCATAACTCATTAAAATGGTTATCATAGTCAATAACAACATAAATCGTTTTTAGGACCATTTTTCTAAGATTTCATGCTAGCAATTAACCTCCAAACTAGATAGAATTTTAGCAATTGGGCTTGATTTACGAAAATTAAAAACTTTAGAGGGTAAACTTTCAAAATTAAAAATATGAGGACTAAAATGACGTTAACCTCAAGGGGCAAACTGAAATTAATCCTAAAAAATTGACAAATCTCTAATTTTTTTTCTTTAATATATCAATGTTGTTGGAGATGCTCTAAACCACGATTTTGTTTTCAATTTAATAAGAGAAATCATTCTCCCAATCTTGTGAGTTTTATTGCTTTGGGTTTAACGAGAAGCCCTGTCGCCGCCTCTGCTGCCACCACGTACGTCTGTTTCATCCACTGCAACGCCATTATCTGATTCACACGTCTTCGTCAAATTTCAATTTCAATTTCTCTATGGATTTCTTCTTCTTCTTTAGCAGCTACTTGTCTTAATTGCCAAGCTAAGCATCAATCAATAACCGTGTCGGTTTGATCGGGTCAGTTCTCTCCCAGATGCCCAATATCCCAATATCGACACCTCTTTGGGTCATGCAAAAGTAAATGGAATTCAAGCCCAATGTAATTTGAGGTCTAAGGCCCAAACCTTAGTATGAACGTGATCCAGTACCCTCAGCATGCATCTCCATTATTTGTCCGTCTTTATTTCGAGGTTTCAGTACTTGCTCATTATTGCTGTGATCGGAATAGCTGAGAAGGAAAATGCAGGTTTAGTGGACCATCTTATCTTCTTTCGATCACCCCGGCCCCTTTCATTATGAAAGTGCAGGTTTAGCACGTATGAACGTGCTCTAATATACACGATTTCGACTCCTCAGCGATCAGCATGCATCTCCATTATTAGTCTTCTCTTGTTTTTGAGGTTTCGGCAACCTTGCTCATTATTATGATATGATCGGAATAGCTGAGAAATGAAATGCATGCAGGTTTAGTGGACCATCTTATCTTATCTTTGGATCGTACCGGCCCCTTCGACTCTGAAAAATGCAGGTGTGGTGGAGAAGGTAGGAAGATCAAGGGCTGGAGATAAGGATCATTTCTATATTTAAGCTAGCTAATAGCGACAGGAAAGCCATATCATCACTACTTGCACTTCTCAGTACTTAAGTTGAGGTGAGGTTGATCATCGATGATTCGATATCATGGCTGGTGGAGAAGAGATTCAAGGAGTCAATGTGTTACAAGCATCACTGCTTGGCAAGTCTTTTGCTCTCAAGTCAGTGAACAACAACAAATACATGCGGTTCCAGAGTGATGAAGGTGAGAGGCAGGGCTTTGTGCGGTTCACAACAACCGATGTTGTGCAGGAGCCGAGAGCCAAGTTTGAAGTGGAGGCGGCGGATGGCGGCGCCACGAAGGGGATGGTGCATATCCGGTGCTGCTACAACAACAAATACTTGAGGAGGTGGGATATCGACCACCACTGGATTGTGGCCGGTGCTGACAAAAAGGTGGAAGATCAAACCCACTGGACATGCACACTGTTCGAGCCTGTGCTTGAAACACCGGCAGATAGCGATAAGGACACCAAGGCAGTCATCCGGCTGCGCCACGTCCAGCTTGGACGCTATGTCATGCAGTTCACCCCTCATGAGGACTTCAAAGAATGTTTGTTCCCCCCCATATCTGACAAGCCTTATAACGGCAACTATGATCTCTTCGAAGTCCTGAATTGGTCGTCCTTGGTGGTGCTGCCAAAGTATGTTGCATTCAAAGGCAACAATAAAAATATCTAAAGGCGGATCCATGTACTAAACAGCTGAGATTCAACTCCACTGACATTGGGGAGGAAGGTGTGGCAATGGAGGTCGAATCCTTTGCGGATGGATATGTTCGCATTAAGGGCTTTAAGCATTCCGATGGGCTTTACTGGGGTACTATTCGTTGGTTTAATAGTCTTGCAATGAATGGAACGGTTGGATCCGGAACCAGTCTAGATCTCAATACAACATGGTTTCTGCCAGTCAAGGTTGAAGATAATGTGATCGCCCTCAAACACTTTTCTGCGCACAAGTTCTGCCGTAGAGATGTCACTTTCTACATCATTGGAGAAGAGCCTGAGGAGTTCATAGCTAACGCAAGTAGTATTACAGAAGTCACATAACTGGAGATGCATGAGGCTGTTATCAAAAGGACCATCTCCATGACTTACCGCCTCGACGATGCCAGGGTCTACAACTTGACCCCCGTCGCGTTAGACAGGTTCACACACGATAACTATGACGACCATGAGATCTCTAAAACGGTCACGCTCACCTACAGAAATGATGTCACTACTATCTGGGAGGCCAGCAATACGTGGACGGTGGGTGTTTTGGTCTCGATCGAGGTGGACGTGATACCATTCATCTCTAGTGTCACTGTCGAAATGTCGGCGTCGTTTGGCGGATCATACACTTGGGGAGAAGCAAAGACACAGGGACATGATATCTCGGAGTCGGATGTGTATACAGTGAGGGGAAAGCATAGACTGACTGTGAGCAAACTTGCCACAAGGGGTCATTGCGACGTCCCTTACTCTTACGTTCAGACTGACTATCTCCAAAACGGCCAAATTATCACCAGTGAAAAGGCTGATGGCGTTTTCAGAGGCGTCAATTGCTTCGACATCCACACCAAGTCCGACCAAACACCACTGTGATCGATCATCCTAGCTATGCGATTGATTGATTGGTAGTAAATCAATCGCATGATTTGTTGCTTTCATAATTATTGTTTTTGGTTTTCTTGTCATGAAGCTAATAAAGGCAAGCTTGTTGCGTGTGTGCTAACACAGTGCAACGGCTGCAACCAGCAAGCTAGGGTTGTTTGATTGGTGTTTGTTTCTTTGGATTTTCATTGTTATGCAATGTACGTTGTTGATTAATAAATTCTCTGTTTCGTTTTACATTCTCGGTTTCTTGAGAGTGTTCAAGTATGGAAAATTATAGAGCGCACCCGGGTGCGCAGCGCACCTGGATTATCCACCATCCATTTTGACGCGTGGATTAAGAACGTTAGTGCGGCGTTTGGAGAACGATTGTAGGCGAGTGAGGGGGAGAAAGAGAAGATAATGGGTGTGCATCCATCTTCAATGCAGTCCTCGTAATGACTTTTCTGGTTTGGCGCACACTATCACCGACGATGCTGCAGGCCTTCCTTGCCGAATTCTGGGTTCGGGTTTCCTCCAACACAATGATAGCAGCCCTTCTAGCCTCTCTCTATGTTCGTTTTTGTCTCCAGAAGAAAAAGGCGACGCCAGGAAGGAGAGGGAGGCGCTGGAATACCTAGCCGGAGACTCTCCGTGAAAATATCCAGAAAAAAGGTATTAAGGATTCGGGCCCCATTTAAGGAAAAAAAAAAGACAAAGGAATTGAACAAGATCGAAGAGAAGAAGAGAGAAACCATACCCACTGTTGTTACAGTCACCATCGGATCTCGCCGGAAACTGAAGAACACAGTGAAGAACCCTTGAATTTGACCTCCATTGAATTGGGTTGCATGTCTGATATATGGACTAAGTTTTGTAGAGTGGAAGAAAAGAAAGATTTTGGTGGTGGTCTCGCCGCCTGGGGTGGCCGGAATCGGGCGGAGGGCGGCGGAGAAGATGGTTGTGGTGGAAAGAGATCGAGGAGGAGGATGAGAGAGAGATAAACAGGTCAACACCCGAAATAGGCTTTTGACCAAGATCAACAGTCTCTTCCCTTTTATAGAGAAATAACGGGCAAGATTAAAAAGTGGAAAACAATCAACAACCCAGATTTTAAAATGTTATTTCCTAATTTTAGAAAATTCTATAAATTCTCGAAACTTCGATAAATTGTAAAAATAGCTCGATGCTCTGAAAATTAATCTGAAGACAGGGGTAAATTCGTCTCGCCGCGTACTTTGACACCGGGTCCTTACAAGTGGAATATGACATTTCGAGAAAAACTCAAAAATAGACTTGGGAGTTAACTTAGAAATTAACCGAGCGCGGTTAACTTAGAAATTAAACGAACACTCAATACATTTCTTTAGGACGTCGCAATAAAGTAGAATTCGACGTATTTCACCATACCGATCACATCTTATTTCAAAATATTTTTGAAAATTTTGTTTCTTCTGTATAATTGGCTCACAAAGATAAACACTTCCAGATAACCTACTAAACAAATTATATTACATTAGTAGGCACGTTGTGATGGGGTCTCACACGATGTCGGTCAACCACGTTTCATGTAAAAAATAAGGTTGAATTAAAGTTGACCAATTTGATGGGTGGCCTATTGAATCCGAAACGAGGTGAATTTTTTTTCAGTCGACCTATTTAATCACCATGTCTACATCTGAAAGTGAAATTTTTATTTTCACATATTTATAAGCTCGGATCGCCACGTGTCGACTAAAGCGGTATAACTTGTTTAGTAGGTTATATGACTTTTACATCATTGTGAACTAACTATACTGAAAAGACAAAATTTTCAAAAAACTTGTGAAATAGGATGTGACAAGAATAGTGAAATATAGATAGAGTTAAAAAGTCACAAACTTTCGGTAACGTTTGCTTCCTGATAAAAACAGTAAACTTTAAATACGTTTAGGCGCTCCTAAGGGGAGCCTAACCACCGGAGGGTCAATTTAGCATTTTTTTTTCATGCGTTCCTAAATCTCATGTATATGAGTTTTAGGTTCGAAAATGAAAAAAATATGGTTTCACACGATGCCAGTCAACCGCTTTTTGTGTAAAAAATGATGTTGAATTTAGGTTGACCGGTTTGATGGGGGGTCTAACGAATCCGAAACAAGGTTGATTTTTTTCAGTAGACCTATTTAATCATCATATCTATATATGACGGTGAAATTTTTATTTTCATATATTTATGACCTCGGATCGCCACATACATACTAAAGCGGTATAACTTATTTAATAGGTTATATGACTTGTACATCATTGTGAACCAACTATATTAAACAAATAAAATTTTAAAAAATCTTATGAAATAGGATGTAACCGGAATAGTGAAATACATATATGGTTAAAAAAATCACAAACTTTCGGTAACTTTTGCTTCCCGATAAAACCAGTCAACTCTAAATACTCTTAGGGCTCCTAAAGGGAGCCTAACCACAGGAGGGCAAATTAATTTTTTTTTTCATGTGTTCCTAAACCTCATTTATACGAGTTTTAGGTTCGAAAATGAAAAAAAATAGGGTTTCGCACGATGTCAGTCAACCGCTTTTCGTGTAAAAAATGATGTTAAATTTAGGTTGACCGGTTCGGTGGGGGGTTTAAGGAATATGAAACATGGTGGATTTTTTTTCAATAGACATATTTAATCACAATATCTACATATGACGGTGAAATTTTTATTTTCACATATTTATGATCTCAGATTGTCACGTGCCTACTAAAACGGTATAACTTGTTTAGTAGGTTATATGAGTTGTACATCATTGTGAACCAACTATACTAAAGAGACAAAATTTTCAAAAATATTATGAAATAATATGTGACCGGAATAGTGAAATACATATACGGTTAAAAAATCACAAACTTTCAGTAACGTTTGCTTCTCGATAAAAGTAGTCAACTCTATACACGCTTAGGCGCTCCTAAGGGGAGCCTAACCACCGGAGAGCCAATTTAACAATTTTTTCATGCGTTCCTAAATCTCATATATACAAGTTTTAGGTTCGAAAATGAAAAAAAATAGGGTTTCGCACGATGCCAGTCAACCATTTTTTGTGTAAAACATGATTGTTTTTCTCCTTTTAATCAGTCATGGCCGTACATTTCCCTATAAAAGGGAAGAGACTGTTGACCTCAGTCAAAATCCCATTTCGGGCGTTGACCCGTCTGTCTCTCTTCTCCTCCTCTCTCTCCGCCGAATCCATCTTCTTCGCCGCCCTCCACCTGTTTTCGACACCCCAGACGGTGAGACCACCACTAAACTCTTTCTCTTCTTCTACTCTACAAAACCCAGTCCATTTATCAGACATGCAACCCAATTCAATGGAGATCGAATTCAAGGATGCTTCACTGTGTTTTTCAATTTCTGGCGAGCTCCGACGGCCATTGTAATAGCGGTGGGTAGGGTTTCTCTCCTCTTCTCTTCTTGTTCAATTCTCTGTCTTTGTTTCCTTGAATGGTGCCCAAATTCTTAATATCTCTTTTTTGGTTTTTTTTCACGGCGAGTCTCCGGCGAGGCTTTCCAACGCCTCCCTCTCCTTCCCAGCATCGCCTCTTTCTCCTGGAGACAAAAATGAACATGGAGGGAGGCTAGAAGGGCTGCTGTAGTTGTGTTGGAGATAGGAAGGAAGAAGTTAGACTAAAAATTTCACATTTACACAAACAGCGCGTGCCACCCACTCCCCGTTAAATTTCCAGGTGTACCGCGCACCCGGGTGCCCTTAATAGGCTCTCGTTCAAGTATATCGATATTTAGTTTTCATTTGTACACCCATATGGCTTTTCGTTCATTACCAACGTACGTTTGTCTGAGGCTGAGATCAGGCTCATCAAACAGAAGGGTAGGCTGCCAACCCAAACAGAAGGGGTACTCGACTTCTTTACCAAAGGTTGCATGATACCATATTAATCACACAAGTTCACCTCATTCGTGAGTCGTGACATCAAAGTTCATACTCAAGAGGAACAATATTAGTGACTCTGCGGCCTTCAGGTCTAAACGCAGTGAAGATGGTGGATTTCTTAACTTTCTTCCTCATCTAAGATACAGCTAATGCTGCTAATCGAATCGTGATCTTAATTAACTTAATGAAGCACATTTGCGACTAGAGAACTAGCTACAGACAAGGATACTTCTGCTCCATACGTACAGTAATAATGTAAATTCACTACAAGCTATCTAGAAACCTACTTCGATCTATTTTCATTTTTTTTTTCTTCAAGCCTCCATTGCCTCTCAGATAATACACATCAACAGATAATTAAGCAGTTAGAAGAGTGTACATTATAATACGGTTAAGTGAGTTTACAAACCTAACTGACTACTTGAGAACCATCAGAGAACTCTGACAACTGAGAAAGTCTTGTAGATTCGAGCAATTGGATCAGTTTCTTATTTCCACCTATTCGGGCTTCATCAAGTGGAGTTTTCCCCCATCTGCAAATCAGCAAGTACATGGAATAAAAAGGTTAAACATGTTGCTGTACAAACTCCTTCGCAGTACTTCTTTCGCTTTTACAGAAAATTGTACGCGAGACCGCGAGTACGATTATTGGTTGCTATGTTATTATTGGAGCTTGTTTATATTCTTAAAACACAGTTATCAATTCCTATCAAAAGGATAGGCCACAGTACCCAATACATAAGCAGCTGAGATTTTTAGGTTTCAGGACACAGTAATTTGAGGCACAAGAATTAACAAGAGTTGGTTGCTGACAAACAAGATGTTTAGTTTGTTTACCTTTTTGTGAAATCTGAAGGCCAGAGGAAACTACATGTATCCTATGCTTATTCTCGAACAATTAGACCTAATTGATTCAGGACTCATTGTAGCAAAAGCTGGGAAGGGGAGAGGATGATGACAATGATGAGCCCCTTGAGCTTTTGAAAACCTATAGCTCATTTGGAGAGGTTTCTTTTCTTTGCAACACCCCCCCCCCCCCCCCCCCCCCCCCCAATTTTTGTCGTACTTCAAAGTTTGTTTAGTTTCAGAGACCATGACATCAGTGAAGTTATAACTATCTGACAAACAAGATGAATATTCAGATTGTACCTGTCATTTGATAGAACACTTGCTCCTGCTTCTAATAGAAACTCTGCCATTGTATATAACCCTTCTGAAGCAGCTATATGTAGTGGTGATCTCTGATCGTAATTTTTTGCATTAGGGTTCATGTCATTAGCTAAAAGCCTTTTCACGAGGTCCAAATCCCTCCTTGCCACAGTAGCGCAGAGAAAATCACCAGCATCTTCAATAGTAAGTGATGCCCCTGCCTGAACAAGTAGAGAAGCAACTTGATCATGCCCATTTTTGATGGCTTCAAGCAATGGAGTGTTCCCAAACTTATCTGGTACAGCAAGTAACACAGAAAGTTAGTCAACATTATATTACTATTGTGCTATTAACGTACTAGTGTGATTTCCTTCAGAGTTCAGATCATGCCTGATCTGTTTGAAATTCTTTAGAGAATTTGTTAAAAGACTACCTGACATCTTGAGGTCTCCCCCTTTTTCAATAAGAAAACTAGTAATATCTTCGTACCCTTTTGATGCAGCAACATGCTGTTCCAAAAAGATAAACATTGAGAAAGCCTCACAAGAATGTATAGCAATTTAGTGACTACACAGATATATATTAGCCATTTGGATTCATACCAAAGGGGATCTTCCAGCATAATCCACCTTGTTTGGATCTACACCAGCTCCAATCAAACGTTTTACTCGATAAAAATCTCCATCATAAGCAGCGCAGTTTACTTTCATAACCAACTCCATTTCATGTATTCCAATGTATAGAGTTATATCTGATTCCAAAAGCTTATTCCGAGTATTCAAGTCTTTTCCCTGTGAGTTGAGAAGCAAAGCCAGTTACATTATTCCTTTGGATTATGGGTGAAAGTGAGAAAATGAAGACTACTACAACGTCAGGTATATTTACCTCAAGCAGGTTATCCAAGATAAGCCGGCCATCTAAGAAATATATCTCCAGGATTTCTCTGAAGGACTGTCTATCAAGTCGTAAGACTCTACACAGTTGGCGAACCTGAACAGCATACGGCTGGGGAGTGTTGCAAAGAAAAGAAACCTCTCCAAATGAGCTATAGGTTTTCAAAAGCTCAAGGGGCTCATCATTGTCATCATCCTCTCCCCTTCCCAGCTTTTGCTACAATGAGTCCTGAATCAATTAGGCCTAATTGTTCGAGAATAAGCATACGATACATGTAGTTTCCTCTGGCCTTCAGATTTCACAAAAAGGTAAACTAATCTAGTACTGAATGTATTTTGTAGACGCACACAGGCAAACAGAGAAGGGTATGTTTGAGCAGGGTTGCAGGTATGCATAGACTTATGCATATAGTTATATGTAATTGAAAGGCATATATTAAGTTTGGACCAGAGCAACTATTAGGTTTGACTACAGCACATATGATGCAGGTAGGTACTAATTGAAAAACAAAACTTAAAATAAAAGTTGAATAAAAAAAAGAAAAAAAAGAATGATGTTAACCATACCAGTTCACCATGGCATACTATATATAGGTGATCAACTATATCCCCCTGCTCTATAATAATTTCTGCTGGAAGAAAAAACTCCTCATGAATCCTTGTTGCCTATAAACGAGTAGCATAATTACTTTCCTCTAAAAGAAACCGATAGTGCAGAAATGATTTAAGGTGGTTAAAAAAATAAAATGACAAAAAATACTGAAGACCAGTGGCTTACAATCTGTTTTATGAATCCTGTAGAGCACCCTTTAAAAAGATGAACTTCTTTGATGTATGGCTCATACAACTTCTGTGAAATCTGTAGTAAAGAAACAAGGAACTTTAGTAGAGAGGTTATCAGAATCAAGACCCCATATGCCAACATAATGTATCAATTCTAACTAATAGCAAACCAATTCTAAGGATCACATTCTTTGCTTAAAAGCTTTATCCACAATCTCAGCCTGCTTGAGTATATGTAACATTAAAAGGTGATCAATACCTTACTGCGAATAGAGGCAGGAATATCCTGAAGAACAGAAGCTTCGGTGTAGCTGCGGTCATACTGTAATCTCAAATGGTTTTTAATTTCCTTACTTATCCCTCTATCAATACTGTTTCTACTCATGTATTTGATAAGGTCAGTCATCTTGTCCCTAAACTTCTCTGTTTTTGATCCTTTCACTATCAACGCCGCGATGTTACCGAGCAGATAAGCACCAAGAATCATATCAAAGGACACATAAAACATGATGAATATCATCTCCCTCGCATTCACCGCATGTACTTCTCCATAACCTGAAATTGCATCATGGAATACAATCAGTAAGTTATAGCATATATACTTTATCAAGTTATAAACAAAGACAAGTGAGCTTAGAAGCTTAAATTACCAACAGTAGCCATGGTAACAACGGCAAAATAGAGCGATGTTATGTAACGCTTCCAAAGATCAATCTCTCTGAAATGCGCATAGCTATAGTCACCCATCTTCAAACTCCCAATCCATGTGTAACCTTCCCTTGATGGAGGCATAGTAGTAGCCAGATAGTAAAATATGCAAGCAGCTGTGTGTGTGCTATAAAGTTCAACAACAAAAAGCTTGGCAATTCTAGTAAACAGGTAATTGATTCTGATATCTTTCTCCAGTTTCTCAAAAAACTCGGTCACTCTCTGTGCCCGGCTTAGCCGTATCCACAATAAGTACCTCACCCACTCTTCTCTCCCAGAGGCCTGCACAGAAGTACTCAATGGTTCAAATCTAAAACAATGTCTAATTCCATCTACATTGTCATATAATGTTTATTAGCATGTATTCTAACAATTTAAATTTACCATTCATTGGCTATAAGGACATTATCCAGAATAATGGAGTGGCGAAGTGCCTAACACGCCGGACACGGCCTGACACAGATCTTACATTTTTAGGTTTTACAGTGTCTAAGTCATGTTAAATATTAGGTTTTGGGTTTTCTTATATCTACATGTCGTCATGTCGCCGTGTCAGTGACCATGTGAGTGTAACATAGTTTTCTCTTATTTAAATAAATATTTCACGGCGGTTAATAAAAAAATTAAAAACAGAATGAAAGACATACATACCTTATAGATGGCATCCCAGGGGAGGCAACCGAGGAGATCGACGAGGAAGCGAGATTTGAGGTACCGGAGAGTGATGAGGTGGCGATCGTAGACAATGCGGTGGGAATGGAAGTCACGGTAGGCCACGAAGAAGCGGATGATGATATCGATGAGAAAGGCTAGCTGACCGACGCTGTCAAGCATGAACAGATTCTCTGGCAGACCTCTAAAGAATCCGAACTCCAGAGGTGTGAAGAAGGAGGAGTAGACCGCCCATAACAGAATGAAATGCATCCACGACACGTACCACCTGCGCGCGTAACAGTCAAATTCAATTTCTCCTCCCTCCTTGTGGGCTTTATCTATCTTGGGCCGAAATATGATAAGCCCAACCCAGAGAAACTTTTGGTGATGTGGGCCTGATTAATAGTCACATTCTCGTCCAAGCAAAGCTGACGAACATGAACGTTCTCGTGCATAATAGTACTTTCGATATGATAAGTATATTCTTCCTAAATGATCCTACACCACATGTCTAGTAAGATGCCATCTATCTGAACTAAATCACGCCTTAAACCTAGCTAATCAAGAACCAGTTTTATCAGGTGGAAGATGTCAAAATTCGGCAAGGCATAAATCGGATTTCGAGCACAGCAAATGGAAACGCTTATAAGCTTAATGCTAACGGAGAACATGATTGTGAGTTTGCACGGGTAAAAAACTAGTATAATAGCGAGCAAGGAAAATCGATTAACTATTAACTTTTGGGGCGTACCAGTTATCGGGATGAATGACCATTCGATGGAAAAGCGAATTAGAGGCTGATGATGATGATGATGTTCCACTTCTGCTTGCATTGGCCACGGCATGAGTACTCTGATCAGCAGTGGTACCATTAGTGCTGGACTCACTCCTCTTCAAAGAGAACCGCCTTTTCCACCAGTTCGGTCTTGACGAAGAGCTCATGATGAGCTCGTCGTCCTCCACCTCAAATCCTTCGTCGTCAGAGGATTCAGGGTGGCAGTGATCGTGTTCCCCTCCCGACGATATTCTCCTTTCATGAGCTCCATGCATTTTTTTTTTCTTTCAGGTCGAGTCTCCGACTGAAAATATTGTATTGTCCAGACTCCAGACCTAGCTATATATAATGAAGAAGCAAACAACAAATTGACAGAAAGTGAAATAATTAAGTGCCATGTCCAATATGTTTAAAGATAGCTAGCTATATTTTATCTGTGCCAGAATTTCTAAATAGGGTACACTCTTTAACTGTGGTGACACAAAGAATCCCAGAGGGGTACGTACTAATAGCTTTGATTTAATCCGGCCAATTAATCAGATAAGGAGTTAAACCTAATTAAAACGTAAATTCATTCACTTTCCTTCGTTTGATATTCTTTCCTTTTTTCAGCTTTAATCTTCAGGAATCCAAATCTTTTTTTTTTTCAGAGCATCTAAGCATCCATTCCGATGAACACTAAGAATATAACATTCTTCAAAAAGGAAACTAAAAGATCGATGGAAGAGAAATAGTTAAAGATGAGAGGCTAGCTAGCTAGAGGACTTAACGGATGTAAAAGAATTTATATATACTGACAATGAATTCAAATGGAAGGGACGTACACTAGCTGTTGTCGCAGGAAGAGGATCGATCTGAGTAGCATATCGCATAAATCTTATTGCGGAATCATATATGCCTTACAAGAATTCATAGATCTTCCTTCAATAAATCTTAGTTTTCGAAGGACAAGGGCAGAGAAGCCGCAACTCTTGATATTTATGCAGTGTTATTTACAACGTTAACTTGGGTGACCCGTTAAAACCTCATATTTAACGACATCAACTGGAGAGGTTAGAACCATAATCTATTTGAATCTTGGTTCTGTTATTGTATGATTTAAATCCAAAACCCAGCTCATGATGTTAACGTCCTTGATTTCCTAATTAAACCATTTCCCGTTACAATTTCTTTCCTCAAGTCTCCTCTCAAGTCTTAAACATTCCATTCAGCAAGCGTGGACCTTTTCCCTTTCCGCCCTTTCCCATGTCGATCTGAATGTCTTCATCTTCAGTGACGTTTCTTGACTTTCTTCCAATAAAACTCAGCTAACTGGGGACTGCAGCTAGAAATTTAATACTTTGTTATCCCATGGGCTTTGTGGTGGGACGTGCTACATGGTTCTGAAACAAAAAAAAAGTAGATCTCCTTTCGATATTATCATTTTTTGTTTTCATATTTCAACTAATAGTGGTTTTTTGATGTCTACAGATTTAAATCAATATCTTTTTTAGACACAATTGCATATATGGTGGCCTAATTTGTAACTTTTTTATATTCTGTTTTTATTTTCTTGGTTGAAACACACATGCGGCTGGCCTCAAACTTTAATTAATAAAACGGTCGAATACAATGTGAGACATTTAGCCTAATTACTAATTATAAAGACCTGAAATATTATTAAGATATTCTATAATAAACATGTACTCAACCAGACACCAATTAATAAACAGTGCTCTAATGACTACATGTAGTATAATATAAATATAACTCAAATACTGCGAATCATAATAACCAAAAATATATATCCATTATGTTGTCGTCAGTGATTAAATCTGACATCAATTAACTTCATCATACCACTAGCTAGCTAGGCGATGATGACCATTTAACAAAATAAGAAACTCATCACCTACCTATAGCAAATAAGGCGCGTTTAGTGCATACTGAGGCATAAAGCCAGGCAAGCCCTAGACATCTAACATAGCGAGGGTCTTATTGCTCGCCAAAAGAGTAACTTAACTAAATAACAAGAGCAAGTAAAAACAGAAAATAAGACAATACCTAGGGCTGCGCGCAAAAGGAGTGCCCAAACCCAAGCCTTATTTTAGGGAAACAAGAAAATCATACGTCGTCAACCAAGCATGGCCCAACTGTACTATAGCCACCTCCTACAGATCACCAGCTGCGTTAGCCCATCACTTTTGACAGTACGCTGTCATCGTCGTTGCGCAATCTCTGCTGCTACCCTTTTCTATTTACTTGTTCGTCTATCATATGGAATAAATGTAGATTACTCTTTAATATTTAGACATTTAAACAATGATTATAGTAGCACCAACCATGTATATGGGAATGAGTTTTGAAACCTTAGAGCAACTTTAGCAGACTCTCTATTTTAGTTTTTAGTTACTTTAGAGAGCGTGTTTAGTTTTTTATAATATTTTCAGAGCTCCACACTACAAGAAATATCGTCTTAGCCGACGGAATTTAAACTTCATCGACGGAAACATAACCTTCGTATAGGACACCACAATCGTCGCCTAAGATCTATTTAGGCGACGAAAAATGACTGTCGAGGACTTCCGTCGACTAAGATATTCATATCCGATGAAATAACATTTGTCGTCTAAGTTCCGTCGGCTTAGTAAATCATAGTTGACGAATCTTTTCCATCGGCTTAGTAAGTTTTAGGCGACGAAAACTGACTTTCAACACCCTCCGTCGACTAAGATCTTCCTAGGCAACAACATATTTCCGTTGGTAAGGCTGGTCTTGGGCGACGAACCATTTTCCTTCGGCGTAGTTAGTCCTGGGCGAAGAATACTGTTCTGTCGGCTAAGTAAGTCTTGGGCGACGAATATGCCTTTCCGTCGGCTAAGAAATGACATTATTGCCTGACACCGCATGACGAATATATTTTTGCCGACGCATTTTGTCTTAGGCGACAGAATATTCCTTCGGCTAAGTAAACACATCATTTATACAACATCTGCCCAAAAGAGAACGCATCTGAACCCAAATTCTCTCTCCCCCCCCCTCACAGAATTCATCCCAGCAAAAATCTAGTTTTGGAAGCTTTTCTTCATGAATTTGATCGATCTTCAAGAGCTGCTTCTCTCCTAATTGGTATGAAACTACTTTAATTCATCTACTTTCTTCATTTAGACATATTTTCCGGCGAACTTTTTGGCGACTTTGCCGGCGATACAATTTTGCCGGTCCAATTACCGGATTCCTTGATGCATGCATGCATGATATATGTAACTTTGATAGTGTATATACATGTTGAATATGTTTGTATGTATATATTTTTGTGTGTATAATATGTTAATTTGTACGTATAATCTGTGTGAATACGTATAATATGTTTGTATATATATATATATGTGTGTATAATATGTTTGTACGTATAATATGTGTGTATAATATTATGTTTTTGTGTGTGTGTGTATATATATATATATATATATAAAAGTAAAAATTATACATACAAAAGCTAAAGATATATATATATATATCTTTAGCTTTTGTGTGGATGATTAATAGTTATGTGAATAATATGTTTATCACATTTTTGTTTTCATGCAAATCATTTGTGTACGTATTCAAATGATAAAAAATAAAATGATGAAATATGTAATTAATAATTATAATATTCTTATACGTACATTCATCAATATATTGTTACCCTTATAAATATCGTTTGAGAACCATTATGTTACGACTGTGTCTAACAAAATGGTTTTCGAATTGTCCCATATTTGGACAGTTTGGGAGCATATATGACATTGAGATTCCGTTTGTTGTTGGTGCGTTTCGTTTTCGGTTGTGAGTATATATATTTCGATAGGATCTTTCTTTATTGTTCCTCGAGTGCATATTAGGTATAGATATTCGTGTACTTGGAGAACTATAGGGAGATGCTGCCGAAATTTTCTCACATACGCGAATTCGAAACGTCCCAACAACAAACGAAATCACAATGTCATGTGCTCTCAAACGGGATTAGGGCCCTAACTGGAGGCATAAGGTGAAGATTGTAGGTGTGAACAACGTACATTAATGTATTATATATATATATAATAGTTAAGTGTGTGTGTATATATATATCTCCCGTTTATTTTTCATGAATTTTTGATTATATATTTTGTTTCCTGTTATTATAGTGTACAACATGGACAAGAGCTGGATGCAATTAAGGAGGGGGTCCCCTCTTTATACAAGAGACATTTTTTATTTTCTTGAGTTCGTGCGTCTATATAGTCCTCCAGACAAAGTTATTCACATATGTTCGTGCAACAAATGTCTCAATCGGAAACCAGTAACATATGAAGACATGTATTCTCTCTTGGCACTAAACGGTATTTGTCCTAGTTATACCACATGGACATAGCACGGCGAAAATCAAGTTCAAATACCTACATTTGCAGAAATTCAAGCACAACATAATCAGCAGGTATGATCTTCTAACGCTAGTTACGGGGACCTTGCTGTGATGAACATCTTAAACGATGTCTTCATGTTCGCCGGCTTAGGATATTAGGAAAATGTTGTTTATGATAACGCCCCTGACACTGTCCCTAATGTCTCCAACGTTGAGTGATTATGATAAGTACAACAAGCTTATGTAGCAAGCACAAACCCCATTGTATCCTGGCAGTGAGCATACTGTATTGGGTACCGTCTACAGCAAGTACAAACCCCAAAAGCGGACTTTCCGCAGCTTAGGATCCCCGAAATATTAGGCGGGTAAATAAAATTTTATGTTACTTAGGCGATGGAAATTGAATAAGTCGTCGGCTTGGTCGAATGGAAATTGAATAAGTCGTCGGCTTGGTCGATTTCGACCAAGCCGACGGAAAGTGGTCGTTTATGTCGCCTAGGATGCTGAAATATTAGGCGGGTGAATTTTGCGCTTTTTTAGCCAAAATTTAATTTTTTTAGCCGACGAATATTTGTCTTAGCCGACAAAAAATTTCCTTCGGCTAAGATAAAATCGATACAGACTCAACACTTAGTCTTTTCTTGGTCTGAAACCCACTCCAATCCCTAAATTCCCAAATCTCCTACAAAGCTGCCCCATTCCTCCATCCACCGCCTCCACCAACCACCTCGACCTATTGAAGACCCATCCACCCATCAGCAACCGCATTCAGTGATCAAGAGACTCATCACAACTGTGCGCATCCACCCACCTCCACCACTCATCGCCACCGCATCCACCCGCCGCTCCGATCTCGTTGCTCCCACCTTCTCACCGCCTCTAGTCTTGCCACTGCATCAACCCTAAATATCATTTTTCAGGTCTATATTCGCTCTCTTCTCAGATTGATCTTGCTAGTTACTTCTGAGAATGATCTTCTTCATTGCTTGGTTAGTTTTGATTTATATAATCCCCTCATTACTGTATGAAATGTGATTGAGTTAGTGGACTCAGTGTTGTTTTAACCCCTTATGGAAATTGTACTTTGCTTGCTCTTACTGAGCAGATGAAAATGAGTTACTTATATTAAGTTAGCTAGCTTTGTTCTTGATTCCCTCATTCTAATGTGTAGCTGATATTATTGAATTATGGAAACATGGGATGAACTTCAAACTAGCTATGCAGTTTTACTCTAATTTTTGGCCTTCACAAATAATGGCATAGATTAGTCGTGGAAATGATCTGATAATGATGGTGTTAAATGAGGATCACGAATTGATTGATTTTATGGATAGTAGTTTGGTGCACTAGTATATCAATATATTAATGGAAGACTTGATCCATCCAATAGTAGAATGTACTGTGATTCTTATTCATCTACTTTTTTCGACAAACTAGCTTATTAGTGAGTTTTATCCACTAGAGAGGTATATTTTTAGTTTTATACAGAAGAGATGCATAATTTAAATGAAGTAGCTTTGATTATACAGTTGAATACAGTGGCTTCATAATCATATATGTGATTAGTGATTAATCAAGCTTGGATTGGAGCTGTTTTGCTTTTGTATATTCAGAAACTCTGAAAATCAAGAAGCTAGTAGTAATGGTTGTGATGACATTGGTACACTATTGGTTAACATTTTTTCAATGCATATATAATGAGGAAATTTATTTTTAATTTGATGGAGTGCCTGGCTATATATTAAGGTTGATGAATGCTTTTCATGTATGTGAAAGAAAGTCTTATCTTGATTTTGTATATTTTAGATGATCCATTTTTACAATATGGTTTTGCTGCTTAGATGCATTTTCAGTTGTTGTTCAGCTCAATTCTATATGCTACCAAATTGCAGAACATGATCAATTTAGAAAGAGTCTCCATCAAATCAGTTAAAGGCCAATTATATTACAATGTCGAATCAATCTTATTAGTTATTGCTCAGTTCATAACCAAAACCATATATATCCTTATACTGAGTTAGCTAGCTTGTTTAAAATAAAATTTAGTTTGAGTTCTACAGAGCTTAGACTGGGATTGATATATTAAAGTTTATTGTAAGTTACATGTTGAGATTTAGGGGAAATGAATGGTGAAGGTAATGTTACCTTGTGGCTTAAATTCATATGCAGTGAGCAGTTTTATGAGATTTTGAACCAATTAGCTTCTTTCTGAAAACTGTGCATTTCGGTTGATTGTTTGAACTTGGTATCTTCATGAAAGTTACAGTAGACATGTTAAAGATCGTCTCAGAATTGGAATTTCTTGAAAACGATTTTCCTATATTTAGTTATAATTTTTGAAAGTTGATAGTTTGCATCAAGAAATTCTAAAATCTTCACTTAATCCTTGTTTGTTTTATCATATATGTATGCACTTTTCTTTTATGCCTATGTTTTCCTTGTTTGTTCTATCATATATGTATGCACCGTACCTTTCTCTCATGTATATGCTTTCCTTTTCTTTTTTTCTTTTCTTCTTTTTTTAAATTATCCAAAAATAATAATACCAATATCATATTGTATCTTCTGCTTAAGTGGCTCATAACTTTTTTTAGTGTTTTCTGTATCCACAATGCATCAAGTCTAAAAATAAATAAATCAAGGGCTGAAAAAGGACAAGTGGTTTGTTATTCATGTATGCTTTTCTATGGATATATTTTTCATAATCTTATCTATTACTCACTCATTTACTGTGGACTAACAATTGTGTGTTATTCATGTGCAAGACAGTGATCAAAGGGAAGAGGAAGGACCGCGAGTCACTAAGATCAGTGCTTTGATGAAGTCTATACAGCAGAGCGTCGGCTCAGCTAGCAGTAATAGCCACCCTACCCCCATGCTGGCTGGGACAGTACCACCAGGGGCTCCCCCCTTGATCGTGTGGCCCCCTACCGTTGAAAGTAGTTTAACGGGATCTCCATCATCTACACCGGCACCCAAATCTGTAAGACGCATCGTCGACAACGCTCATTTGAAAGTTAGAAGCCCAACAAGTTACTTATTAATTCTTCTTATACTTGTATTAATTTATTATAATTTTTCTTATAGCATTAAGTATCCTAATGTTTTCTCACATATTAATTGTAGCTCCGGCCCCGAAAAAGAAGTGGTGTTTATGTTCTAGAAAGAAAGCGGAGGATATTGTTACACAAACGGGGTAGAAGATCAAGCTGGAGTATTGCCCCCGTGTAAAAGGCCCTAGCGTGAGGGGGATAAACATCTTGGTGGCACATGATATCGGTTGCGTCATAGGGAGTTTGGTGGGAATGAGAGAAAGGACGTTCTACGACCTTGATTAGGAGGAGAAGCGGAATGTGTGAATACAATGTCAGTAAGTAACTGAAAACAGTTTGAAAAGTAAATTTACTTAATTACATTTATTTTATTTTATTTTTCAGTGTTTAACATGAGAATTTTTATTTATTTATTACTTAGCCGAAGTACGAGTGTAATGAAAATAATGAGCCTATGTTCAATTGGATACTGAAGAGGACATAGGAGAGGTACAAGGACTGGAAGTACCAGTGTCACAAAACTTATACGAAGGAAGGGCCCTCTGGCATGCCTTCATATTTCATCAGGAGAGAGAATTAGTAGGAGTTTCTATGCTAGCACTTCGAGTCAGACGCGTTCAAGGTGATTTTTTTAAATTACGTTCATTGTTTCCCTTGTATTTTTTTTTAAATTACCTTCATTGTTTCCCTTCTATTTTACTAATCTATTTAATATTTTTTCGTGTATTAGAGACTCTCTTTGGCAAACAAGCGGAATCGTGGGGAGAAAACTATGTACCACCACACAATGGAGGAACTCAGAATACAAGGGGAGCAGTTTCCAATAATCAAAAGTTTTGAGAAGACTTCTGTTAGGAAGGGTGATGAAGTTACAACCAAGCATTATGTAAGTGTCTCTCCTACGATTTTCTCTTTTCTCTTAAACAGGAACTGTTAAAACAAAATTTGGTGTGCTACTATTATGTGCTACTGGTAGGGCAGTTGAATTATGTGTTACTGTTATGCAAAGTTTGGTGTGCTTTGATAATCTAGGTGAATTGTAGTGAATTTTTAAAGTGAATTGTAGAAGTCTAAGTGCAATTAAGAATTGTAGCTGTGTTTTAAGTTTGATCAGTTGTGTTTTAAAAGCAACTTTGAATTTTCAGCAGATGGAAATCAGTTTATGTTTTCAGATGGATTTTCAGATATGTAAGTGAGCCCCAAGGTGCCTGCATGCGCGCCCCGAGGTGCCAGCAGCCCCACCATGACATGCCAGGGGTGCCTACATGCGCGCCCCAGGTTGCTTGCATGCGCGTCTCGGGGTGCCAGCAACGCGCCCATGGCATGCCAGGCGCGCATGCAAGCACCCTGGGGCTCACTTACATATCTAAAAATCCATCTGAAAACAGCAACTGAGGGAAAGACCATCAGTTGAAAATCCAAAGTCTCACTTACATATGTATGAAAAAAACAAAAGCCTTCATCTATAAGGTAGCATTCTTGTATTCTCCTAACGTGATATTGTTTATTATGCAAAATGTCAAGTTTATTATGGAAATGTTGAGCTGCATGTTTTGTTTATTAATTGATGTATTTTAAATGCAGAATGACATAGTTGATGATGTCAATAAACGAAATGATGCATTTAAGGAACAACACCCTGATGCAACAGAGGAGGATATTATGGAAAGTGTTCAGTCCCAACAGATTGAGATGTTGGGTATGAGGAGGCGAGCGAGACTTGAGCTATGGTTCAAATGGTTCCACTTTACGTAGTTGTCCTCCTAGAGTTGATGAGCAACAACTTCAAGAGGTGCAAGAGCGCTATGAACATAGACTAAAGGAATCAGAGGAGCGTGCCCAGCAGCAAATCAAAGAGGTCCAGCAACGTGCCCTGCTTGCGAAGTCTATGTAGTGATGTGCAGTCCCAAGTTACAGCCATATATGAGCACCTAGGTATGTCACCTCCTGCTCCTCCTCCAGTTTTTTCTCCTACTCCACATGTTTCCCCACAGATCAATGATGATAGAAGCGACAACATAGGATTGGACGAGAATGCCAATTGCCATTATTGATTTTATAGTACTTCATTCATAATTTAGCTAGATTGTATGAACAATTTTCGACCTAGTTCATTAATTATTTTGCATATATGAACCATATTTGTCATCTAGTTATCATGATCAATATATGAATATGTTTTCCAAATTCAGTGCTTCCGGTATATATGTATCTGTATGTGTTTGATTATTGTTACTAATTTGTAATTTTTGGAAACAGTGAATAAGGTAAACAAAAAAATTACAATTTTTTTACCCTAAATAAAATCACTTAGGGGACAGAAACAGTAACATTCATCGCCTAAGATAAACCACATATCCGACGAATACAAAGATCGATCGTCGACGAAGAACTGTAACGAATTCGTCGGTTTAAAACTCTACCGACGAATATTCTGTCGCCTAAGAACGATGCAGCATTCGTCGGTAAACATACATACCGACGACCATTTCGTCGGCTAAGAACAATTTCATATTTTGTCGGCTAAGAATCATTCTGACACAAAAATTATGTCGATAAAGATTCTTATCGACGAACCAGTTTGTCGACAAGGAAGGAAAAGATCCGTCGGCTAGGAACGCTCTTAGTTAACGACTAACTTCAGTTTCGTTGCCTAAGTGTGTACCTTACGACACTTAGGCGACGGAACTTAGACGACGGATAATTCGTTTGCCAAGATCCTTGGCGATGAATAGTTAGTCCTAGGCGACGAGTTGTTAGTCTTAGGCGACGAGTTGTTTCAATCGCCTATGACGAGATTTCCTGTAGTGTCAGCAGACTAGCTAAAGTTTAGCTATTATAACTTTTAGCTATCTCGCTTGCTAAATATAGAGAGCATTGATGCAGCCGCATTGTTAAAGATGGCTAGCATTGTTAAAGATCCTTATCAAACTAGTTAAAATGTCATTTTGGCTAGCCACTTTAGAAATGCAGCTGCATCAATTCTTTTTATTTTAGCTAGAATTACATCAACATTATTCTTCAAATAAAGATTAAATAGCTTAAATATATTTATATATCACGTAAAATATCTTACAAGGAATGTATTAAATTATAGCTAGCCTCATCTGAGTCATCTCGCTCTTTATATTTAGCTAGCGAGATAGATAAAAGTCATAATAGCTAAACTTTGGTTAGTCTGCTGGAGCTTGAAAAAAAATAAAAAACTAAACACGCTATCTAAAATAGTTAAAAGCTAAAATAGAGAGTATATTAAAGTTGTTTTTAGAGTCCACATTCGAATTTTTGTTTCTTTCTTTTGAGCAACAAAAGGAAATTACAACAAAACACCTCTTGGCACCCTAAAGTAAAAGAATCCAACCGATAAGTAGGTAAACAAGAACTAGAGAGCATATTCAACCACAACTTCATAAAAAGCAATGCATAAGAAGCAACGACATCAGCTAAGAAGTTGGCCTCTTTGGGGAAAAGTAATGTTTTCAAAGCTATCAGATAGGTGAGCAATCTCTGTAATAAAAGTTTACAGTCTTAATTTAGAACTAAGATATTTACAAATTCACAGGACTAGAGTTTAAACATTTTCAGTTTTAAGCGATCGATATGGCTAAGAGAGTTAAAGTTTTACCCTCAAGTCTCAACCATGAAGGAAGAAGGAATATGCTGATTATTTTCGGCAGTGCTCTTGAGAGAAGAAATCAGAATAGTTGATTGTTTTGGGAGAGAAAGTGAAGTCACAGATGAAGAGAGGAAGGAGAGAGATGTTATTTTGGGAACTCAAAATGGAGTACTCATAATAACACCACCTAAGGAGGTTGAGAGCCAAAACAGGTGTTACGTAGTACCATTTATTTTTGTACTTACTTTCACCAAACACAGGACAAACTATTTAGCATCTCTTATTTAGTACAATACCATTTAGTCTAATGCACCAAACAATCACTTAAGGTTTTACCCTCAAGTCTCAACCAAGAAGGAAGACTTATGTAGGATTTGATAACTTGTTGACATAACCAGCATTATCAGTATATCACGCATGACGCATCAAAGTCACAATCGATTAATGGAAAATGGGAAGTACACAGCGAAGAGCAACAGCTAGCTCACCAAGTGATGACAAATTTGTTATGTTCATCACTTTATATATGGTGCTAAATTTAAAACAAAAATCTCATTCTCGTCTTCTTCCCAGCTTGTTGCACGTTGGGAGCTTCATGGCTTGCCACCATAATACTACTGGATGTTGTCATCATCAACTCACAACGTCACAACGTAATACCTAAATTATTTACGTCATTTATAAAAGGACAGATAGCTCGCCCATCTTTGTCATTTATAAATATGTTTATTTTCTGTATTCTATAGATACTTATAACCCCTCATCTCACATACACACAGATTTTCTCAGGTGCGGATGTCCGCATTTATTCTTACAGTGTGGATTTCCATTTTACACACATTTTTCAATCGAATTTTTACATCTTCACTGTCTAGTCTTTAGATACTAATGTATAGACAATCTCTGCAAAATTTCAGTCAATTTGGTTATCATTAAGACATTCAAACTTGATTAATACAATGGATGAACATAATTATGTTGAACTTGAACCGTTCATGTTTATAACAGAAAAACGCAGTTTTGAGTGCCTTAATGATAACCAAATTGGCTGAAATTTTGCATAGATGATCTATACATTAGTATCTAGATACTAGACAGTGGAGATGTGAAAATTCGATTAAAAAGTAAGTGTAAAGTGAAAATCTGCACCGTAAGAATAAATACGGACGTCCGCAGCTGAGAAACTATATATAAACAACAAACGAGAGTGGTGACTATCTTGCCTCTTGCATAATTGCATTGTCAATTTGTCATCCTCTACTTTACATGCAACTCATTGTTACTTTGTCAATTTGACAATGACAATATATTATATAGTGCATAATATAATATATAGTAAATGTTCATTTAGTACAAATTTTAAGAGTTTATTGCTCATTTTAATAAAGAACAATATATAATTACACAATATTCACTACCTTAATTAATTTGTTGCTTTATTTAACTCTTTCAATCACTTAGCAAAAACTATATATATTACCTTAATTTCTAGGGTTGTGGAATAAAGTTGTTGAAGAACATTATTGTGGAATGTTAAAAACCATCCGAAGATATTTTGGAATACCGATTTTAATTATAACAAATTACATATTAGTTACTAACCAAATTTCTGTTTACGAATAAATCCTTTACACATTATTTTACACATTTAAGAAAAAAATTAACAAATTAATGTCCACATGTTATATGTCACTATGTATTTTACGAGAATACCTTTTACTACTATTTACTGCTACTATCGACCAGAAATGTGCTGCTACCGATGAAATTGCAATTTTTTCCTGCAATTCTCCAAAACCAAAGAAACCTGCTACTATCTATTTAGAATCTACTACTGCTATTATTGTTACTCCAAAGTTGCTATTGTTGAATTTTACTACTCATCTGCAAATTTACCCTTCCAACAGTAGCAGAAAATTACCCTTCTAACAAATCTCAACACTAACAGTAACAACTTACCGTTCCAACAGACCACAATAGCAACAAATTACCCTTCCAATCTCAACAGTAGCAGCAAAAGGACAAACACACATATACAAGATATGATCCATTCCGATCTCTACGACTAACGAACCTTCGATTCAATGATCTCACCAAAGTGAGAGAAGGCCTTCTCAAGCGCATAGATAGTTTTCGGTGGCCCATCATAGCCCTCCGAAGAAGCAACATAATCTGGAAATCATTTGTGGATAGGAATTGAGCTAGGGATTCACTGGGTATCTGGTTGTCAAAACCGACTTCGTAGCTTGCATGATCTGTAGCTATCCAACGATCGACAAGTTGGTGGCATGGCAAAATTGTAGAAGAAGATTCAGTTGGTCGAGAGAGAGAGAGAGAGATGAGATCATATCTCAAAACACACCTAATATGATTTTTCTCGATGATATATCATGTACATAATTTGTAATATAAAATCGCACTGTGGTACAAGCCCTCAAAAACAAAAAAGGAAAAATGAGTAAAATAAATTTGGGATGTGAATGAAGAAGGGTAAAGTGTGGAGAAATAGATAGTAAGAGAATCATCATCTTATTCATTGATAGGAGCCTTTTATATAGGGAATTACAAAGTATCAATATGGTAATGATAGGAATACATAGTCCTATTTTAACTACATATCCTAATGGCATAAGGCCAAGACACACATATTGTAGAACATTTCCCCTTGTGTCGCGCGCTGATATGCCGGTGGTGCTGATATGTCGCCTCTTTAAAAACCTAGTCAAGAAACAAAAACCCTGTGGGAGAAAAACTAAATCTTGATCGTAGGAGAAAAAGAGTACAACGCACCCTTCACATTTGATAGTGTCATGTATGTATGTGCTAAACTCCCCAAGAAGTTCGCACATCCTCCTGATATTTACATCAATCATAGGGTTTTTCCTAATTTTTACTAATCACGGAAGTTTCAATAACTTAACATGTCAATGCTCTTTAACATGTCTTCAAATGTGGCATTGGACAATGATTATTTAGATCATGCCTTATTGTCCTCAAACATGATCTTTTACACTTAGATCTTGAGGAGTAAGCCACTTGTGAACTCAAAACTAAGTTCATGCAAGATATTAGATTTTCACGCAGTATGACATTCAGTTAATAGAACAACAGTAACTTCTTCTAGAAAATATATATGAATGAACCGTAAACGGTTTTAAAAACTAGACTCCTTTAGCTTTCCAACCGTAAATTACACACATTCTAGTTCATCATGAGTCGTTCACAAAGTCCCGTCGAAGTTGACTATTTTGTCAAAATCAGATTCTCAGACAGATTCATCATACTTTACGAAAATGGCCATAACTCACTCAATATGATAGGTATGATTAAATGGTTGGTGTTCCTGGAAAGTAGACACATAAACCTTTCTAATGGTACCAATGTGACCATTTTCAAGTGAGTGAGATTCCCTGTAGGTCCCGTGGAATTTGACCTACGAAACTTGGCAGATTCTGATTTCCCTATTGATGTGTCTTTCATGTAGGGATAGAATAAGCCTCAACCTTTCACACCATTAAGTATTGAAAAAGAAATTACTACCATTACATTAGCATTGCGTGGGTGCATAACTACACTTAGATTTACAACTTTTCATAGTGAATGAGATGTCAAGTCTTCCGTATTGCGTTGAATACATTGATGCGTCTTATTGTACTTAGATGGAAACTCCATTTCTTAACACATATTTGTCATCTTGCTTTAGATAAAACAACAGATCTCTCTTTAGTGTAAAGACTTTGACTAATCATGGGGTATATGTAGGTCTCACTAGTTATAGAGCGCCTAAGCCGATTGATGAAAAATCATCATCAATACAGTCATCGAGTTCTTATCGAGACCGTGTCTTCCCAAGATCTTTTTTATTCTAACTTCGGATGTTGATACATATTGGCATCTCTTGATCTATCAAGAGTCCTTGTAAATCTGGAATTAACACGCAAAGGCATAATTCGCCATTTCTCTTCTAAATCAAGTAGAGTCCATGTGCGTTTCAATACCTTTAGCAAATGCGTGCTCCTGTGGTCTAAAGCCACTTAATTCGAATGAATGAAGTCTGTTTAAGACCTTAATGTATATCTCTGATCCCATCGAGATGTTATTATGACAACCTTCATAGGCTGCATATTTAGTTATTCGGAAACTACCAAACTAACAAACTAGTGGAGTTCAATGACATCTATTATGAGAGCATATCTCATCGTAGTCGATCCCAATGCGTGTTAGTGAGAGACCTTGCGCCATAAAGTGAGTCTAAACTCTTGTTCTCACTACGCTATCTAACAAAGACATATTTGATACGGTTTACACTTACGGTGTCGGCATCACCTGCCCAAGGACCTATCTCTTTGTTAATGCTGGATCGCATCTTTCCATTAGGCCAATCAACTAAGTTGATATCCATCAATGAAGGGTGGTTCGATAGTAGACTCATTATCCCACATTCACATGTACACTAGTGTAATATTTGTAGAAATCTCTATATGGATTAGATTTGACATTGAGGCGTTCCCCAACGATAATCACAATTTAGACTTCATGAGACAAATTTGAGTACACTGATCAATAGATCAAGTTGTGCGAAGCTTGCTTTCTTCCCAGTGCGAGAAAGTATTGAACCTAAGGGCCTCCCTCCTTTTGGGGAGCCACAAGGCCTTGTGACACCAATTTTGCCACTATATGACATCACCATATCACCATTCATGGTGATGGCATCAAGACCAACACCTTTTGGTCGCGCCATGTCTTCTTGATAGGACATCAATCCTTGCAGACATATTTGCAGTATGTGATCTCGTCACTTTAACACTTTAAGCATTTGGGATCAAGATGAGACTTAGTGGGGACAAACCAGGACAATTTACGTCGTTCCACTTGAACACTTGTGTTCTTATCTTCCCCTAACAGCAGGATTACTATCTCATCAAAGTGACAATCTACAATATAGCGGTGAAAGAGATCGCCTGACAAAGTTTATACATAGGCGGATTAAATAGTTGGAGGTTCATATCCACTTGAACACATGTGTTCTTATCTTCCCCTAACGGCAGGATTACTGTCTCATCAAAGTGACAATCTACAATATAGCGGTGAAAGAGATCGCCTGACAAAGTTTATACATAGGCGGATTAAATAGTCGGAGGTTCATATCCAACCAACCTAAGTACTTATTCATCTCAAATGACCCATCATTATACACAGTGACAATACGATTTGGCACCTAGAAATAATATTTAGTTGAGCTCAAGGATTAGAGATCCGTTTCAATCTTCTCGGACTCAAGGATTACAATTTCGTGTCAATCCTCGTACATATGCACGAGCTGTAGTTCAAAAAAAATTAATGATGGTGGGTCGTAGATAAATAGTAAAGTTGCATGCAAATATTGCATAGCCCCAAGACGCAATAGAAAGATTGATGCGCATCAATAATGTTCGAGCGACATGCTAAAGTTGCATGGTCGTAGCCTCGGTGAGACCATACTGCATGTGAACATGGGGTACATGACACTTCAACTTATATCCCGATAACTTTTTTAAAAAATGGGTAGTGAGCCCGTAGAAGTATAAACAACATAAACAGTAGAGAATAGTGTAACACGTGACCGGTGTGTTAACACTTCAACCAACACCATAAAACATAAAAAAGTGTCCGTAAGTTGGTTGTATCGATCTACATAGTTTGATGTAAGAATAGAATGTTCACTTTTATGCCATTTAGCGTAGGAGGGTCTCACTCCTAATTTAGTTAAAAAAAAGGCTTTCAAAACGAGCAATGAGCATTGCAGGGGGCCAATGAGACATCAAGGGAAGGTTGGTGCACCTCAATTGTTTGAGAAATTGACCGGACGGCCTCCGGGAAGTTGGAGCCGTGTTTGGGTGACTTCAATATCCCCAGGGTGCCGCCATTTACAACCATGACGTCACCATCATGCTTCATGGAGAAGCTAAATCTCAAATGTCTTCATTTTGAGCGGAAGAATGGATGTCCATGATAATTTCTCAAAATTTGGATCATTATATCTCTTCCAGGATGACCGATTTGGTCAAACCAAAGCATATATGAGTGAGTGTCCTAAATATCATGTTTGACGACAACATGTGATTCGATATTCGAATCATAGTGACATACAGTCCATTAGATTGACTCATAAACTTCTCTAAGATGCATTTCAGTCCACATTCATGAGAAGGTATACACAAAAGAACTCTTGTTGATTCTCACAATGTGTTTTCAAATGAAAACTATTAGCATAAATATTTTTAAAGCTCAACATGGTTCGGTTGCCACTTAATGCATAGAGGGCATCTGTGGCGTTGATCATGATGCCATGAGTCATCAAGATTCAAGCTAAATCGTGTCCTTTAATGACCGGATGATTCAATTATTGTAGTCACAGAAGATTTACAAAGCACAAAATCCAGAGATAGTTGCCGGTTACTTAGAATGTTGTGGATCGTTCCACTATCTGCGAAGCACTCAATGTCTCTATGAGACATATCTACAAAATGGAGTAGATAGGAGAGTAAATAGTTCCACTTGAACCATTTAGAAGGATTGAAAGAAGCTACAAAAAGCTGCAATCCCGAGAGTGCATAAAAATTTCCTCACAAAATGACATTTGTGCACTAAAACAGCCATAACTTCTTTTTTAAAATAGATATCGATGAACCGTGAAAAGTTATGAAAACTAGACTTGTAGAGCTTTTCATTGATATAAAGCTCACTATCTAGTTCATTTGGGGCTGTTCACAAAGCTCAAACGAAGTTGATTATCCAGAAGGGACAGATTGCTAATTTTCTCAGATTTGACATATATATGCAAAACAATGAAGCTTGCAGATGGCGTGTGAGCATAAGCTGAAGCCAAAATGACGTGTATATGATCAAAATCACGTCCTTTAGGTCTTTTCAAGGTCATAAACTTCATGACTAGTTAGCGAAAGCTTCTTGACATGAACATAAACTAACTCAAAGGACCTAGAGGATTCGGTTATGATGATTGTCCAGTTTTGATAAGTCTTCAACATCTTTTGTAAGATGACAATTGGTTTAATAACGTAAGGGGATCCAAAATCAAAAGCTTTCGGTAACTCCAAATTAGCATGACTAGGCATGTCTGTGGAGGGTCGGTAGTGCGAGGCACACTTAAACCACTAAATCCTTAATTTCGGACAATTCTAAGACATCACACTGAGCTTGGACGAGCCTAGTTGAACAGTTGATGATGAAAAATTCGTTATAGGGTAAAAGACTTAATCGGAAACACGTTGGCAATCCTCCTTGAGGATGTAAGGCCGTGCGTCATCTTCATTTGGAAGAGACCAAAACGGCACAATATAACCATGTGGATTGTAAATATGCCATGATTCGAAGGATGATGTAAAAATTATACATCTTGCATGTAAATCAATATGAACCATAAGGCCGTGCGTCATCTTCACTTGGAAGAGACCAAAACGGCACAATCTAACCATGTAGATTGTAAATATGTCATGATTCTAAGGATGATGTAAAAATTGTACATCTTGCATGTAAATCAATACGAACCAAAAGAGGAGAATAGTTTCACTTCGAAAAAATTCTGAACGTATTCATTATTGCTAATGTGAGTACATCGAGGTCTCGAATAGACGAAGAACATCGATACAACGCCTTATTACATATAGCTTGGAAAGAAAATTAATGTCTAGCCAATAACATCAAAGTCAATGGTAGCTAGAGTTGGATCTGAATCTTTGAAATCCAGGATCATGAGGATGACAGTCTTGTCCTCATATTGATTTTCCATACATTTTTGTATACATTCATGATTTGAGGATGAACTTGACAATCTTGAACTAGTGATCCGGAGATCCACAGAGGTTGCATTGTCATGAGCTGATATGAGTTGTTTTGATAGATTGGTGTCTAGACCGAGAGTGTCGCCATTAGGGCCGGCGACACCTCCCCCTCTTTTCTAGACATCGGCATGACTTTTTCTGCCATTGCCGTGACCCATATTGTTGTCCCCACATTAGGAGACAATCTCAAATACGTTTATCGCATTAGCGTATATACAATTCTCATTTGCAATTGTATGATCAAAATCAAGTCTCGTTGGTAATTCCAAACCAACTTGGAGGACCTATAGAACTTGATGATGATCGAATCCGCTAAAGATTATGGATCATGATGTCACAGAAGATCATCGACAATATGTAGTCAATTAAGGTGGTATGCAATCCACTTGATTAATAACTCAACAAGTAGAGTTATATGAACGTTTCAAGAAATGCTCCATGAGTGCATTCCACAATACTTTGTGGTCATTACTTTTTGCACAGATTGTCATTGAAAGCTTTTGTCGATGTTGCGATTTAAAACTTTGAGCGCGTGAGATGTGAAATTTCGGCATCTAGGCTTGTTAGCCTAGGGGGTCAAAACATGTGGTTTAATCATTTTCAATGAAAGATTCCACAGATACCAAGCGAAGATCCGCCTTAGGCATCGAGTACGTCAAAATTTGAAGTTGCAGAATGTTACAATGCTCTTGCATACAAAACCAAGCTGTTATGAGACTCGATAGAGGTCACAAATAATGCTTTTAATAGTTTGTCCTTCGGATTGATCACACACAATCCGGAAAAGCCGCGAATTGATCAAACACAATTCAGAAAAAGGCCTTGGATTGATCAAACACAATCCGGAGAAAGGTCGGGGTTGATCATACACAACCCTAACAAGGAAACAAGAGTGATCAAACACACTCTTGACCCGCTAATAAAATTCTAGGATTTTTACTTGAACGCACAAAATCTCAAACATAGAATGAAGATGGAGAAGGAAGGAAATGATTTTATCCTCCCCGAGTTATTGAATTTGAAAAAGTTTAGGGTTTCAAAACATACATTTCGAAACTTCAAACACTTGAAGAAATCAAAAATTGTAGTAAGAGAAAACCAAAAATATTCGGCAGGCGGCAACTAATGGATTGGCAGCCGATAATGTCTGACGGCGGTCGGGAAAACGGGCGGCGGCGGAGGTGGTCGGACAGAGGAGCCGAAAAATATATTTTTAGGGTTTCAAAAATTAAATGGTGAGCTATTAGTTCTAGAGTTAGAACAAAATGCATCATAACGTGATAAAAGGTAAAATGTAGAGAAAAATATAACAAGAGATTTATCATCTTATTCATTGATATGAATTATTTATACAAGAAATTACAAAGTACCAATATGGTAATGATAGAAATACATAGTCTAATTCTAACTATATATTCTGATGACATAAAATCAAGAGACACGTATGAAATATCTTAATACATTAATCAAATATTAGCAAGCAGGCCGTAAGCTATTTCCCTTCTCCCTTTTCTTATCTCATATCATGTAGCAGTATAGCGACAATGACGTCGAATACGATGGAGGAAAGGGCCACCTATGTGATGACACAATATAGGAGCCTAGATACATAGGAGGGCTACTATCCAAATCATTTTCGACCAAGTTCAATGCACACCTATATCTGTATGTTACTTCAATCGACGTCATTCACAACTTGATCTGATAAACTTATTCGTAACTATAGAAACCAACCCGAAACCAATTTATCTATATATGAGGAAATTAAGAACACCCAAAATTAATATAAACAAAATCGATACTCTTGTTGCATATATATATATATATATATATATATATATATAGCTCTAATGTGTGTAGTTAGTTTACTGATTAGTTTACTAATTTGAATATCAATCATTGCAAAAGAAAAAGGCAATGGTTTCTATTCAAAAAAAAAAAAAAGCAATGGTCCTCTAATAATTTACTCTCACAAAACGGAATGGTGATATCATAGATGGCTCCCTCCCACCAAACTCAATGATACGGAGATGAAAAAAGAACAAATATATACAAAAAAAGAAATAGAAAAAGACCTATGCCCTTCTCTGCCCGAAAGCATGGTGCTTATAAATCAAACATAAATTCACATGCACCTAATTTTTTTAAATACTGCTGATGGCTTATTAAGATTCTAGTTTATATCGAAACTCGAATCTTGTAACACGACAGTTTTGTTTTAATAAACACCTCATAAGAGAAGATTGTAAAATCAAATGTGATCGAAATTCCACATTAATTATGATTTTCATTAAAATTAGTTTAAGACAACGGAGTCAAAATTATTTCAAGCTAGTAATGAAGTTCCTTGCAGGTCTTTGAGAATTTTTTTCTTTATTTTCTTGGTTGTTTTGGACTTCAATTAGTTTTCTTTTAGGTTTTTAGCCTGTCTTTATTGTTCGGAAACTTCAAAATTATTAATTAATTTATTTAACCATGGCTCGCCGACTAGTTTTAATGCCCCTTGATTTCTATTTTCCTCTTAATAAAATCAAGATCATCAAGTTTTACTATTTTGATGCAAAAAAAGAAAAAGGAACCAAACTAACTAATGATATTGGAGTAGACGATGATCCAAAAGCCACTTGCTAGAGTGATGGGGAGAGAAAGAGCACGTAATCCATTGCCTTGAACTCATCTGATTAAAATAACGGAAGTTTGATAAGCAAGAAATAGGTATTTTATACCAAGGTGGCGGGCTATCCACTAGGGCATGCAATTAAATCACATGTCTATTTTAAACAAGTAGCCCTAAAATAATAATAACAATGGACCTCACCCGTCACCTTTTCATCGTTACCCTAGCTCGCTCCCTCCCTCCCTCGACTCAGTTTTCCGTATATATCGGAAAGCAAATGGACCCACTCCCCCTCCATATCCATCCACCTTCCTCCCACCGCTACACTCCAGCCGGCTGCTCATCTCGTCCCCACGTGCTTTTTTTATCCCCACTTATATATATAACCACCTCACCTCCTCCCCAAATCTAATCCCAACCGGCCTACCCTCTCCCTCTCTCTTTCTCTCTTCTTCTCCCACTCAACTCCAATGGCTCTCATCTGGGAACGCCGCCAGCTCAACCTCTGCCTCCCCTTGCCGGAGCCCACCGAGCGTCGACCACGTTTCACTCTCCCCCTCCCTCCCGCCGCCGTAGTCGCCGCCGCCAACTGCTCCTCCTCCGCCGCGGTCTCCGCCTCCGACCTCGAAAGACTCGAGGTCCTCGGGCACGGTAACGGCGGCACAGTCTACAAAGTCCGCCACAAGCGCACGGGAGCTAACTACGCCCTGAAAATAGTGAAAGGCGACTCCGACCCCACCGTCCGCCGCCAGCTCTACCGCGAGATCGAAATCCTCCGCCGCACGGACTCCCCCCACGTGGTCCACTGCGACGCCATAATCGAGAAGCCGACCGGAGACATGTGGATTCTCATGGAGTACATGGACTCGGGAACGTTAGAGAGTTTGCTCAAACAGCAAGGCACGTTCTCCGAGGCCAAGCTCGTTCACGTCGCACGTCAAGTCCTCAACGGCCTCAACTACCTCCACGGTCAGAAGATCATCCACCGTGACATCAAGCCGGCCAATCTGTTAGTCAACAGCAACATGGAGGTCAAGATCGCCGACTTCGGCGTCAGCAAAATGATGTGCCGAACACTCGACAACTGCAACTCGTACGTTGGGACTTGCGCTTACATGAGCCCTGAGAGGTTCGACCCCGACACGTACGGTGGAAACTACAACGGCTTCGCTAGTGATATATGGAGCTTGGGTTTGACTCTCATGGAGCTTTACATGGGTCACTTCCCGTTCTTGCCTCCGGGTCAGAGACCCGACTGGGCGACCCTTATGTGCGCCATATGCTTCGGGGAGCCACCGGCGCTGCCGGAGGGAGTGTCGGAGGAGTTTAGGAGTTTTATGGAGTGTTGCTTGCAGAAGGAGTCGGGGAAGAGGTGGACGGCGACTCAGCTTTTGACACACCCGTTTGTTTGTAGAGATTCGAAATCGATTCGGTGAAGGATTTGTTCATGTTTGTTGGTGTCGAATATCCGCGCGGCGGAATCCGATTGTAATTAGTAGTCGGGTCGCCGGGTTTGACACAACTTTTTGGATATTTCTGGTTTAGGATACTACTGAGTAACAATTGTATATACTTGCCGGATTCGGATTCTTTAATCTCGAGTTCTTGTTTATTCATCATGTTCCGTTTTGTATCCCAAAGGAAAACAATCGAGATAAACAGTTCATATATAGCTTTTGAAACATGTTCTCAAGCTCCAATATCCGTCCATAACATCCTTGATGATAAATTATTCTCTGGTCCAGGATACAATTCTGGTTGAACCGATGACAAAAATATCTTTAAATCTTTAATAAACGCTAAAATATTACAAACTATGAAGGTGATACACATGAGTAGGGCTGCCACTTGGTTTGGTAAATACCAAACCGATCGAAAACCGACCGAAAATTTATGATTTGGTAAATCGAATTTTGGTAATCGAAATCGAAAAAACCGAAACCGAGAAATACCGAAAAAGTTGGTTTGGTTTTTGGTAAATACCGAATTTACCGAAATTCTAATTATTTAAAGACTTATATTTCTAAAAACACACAGACTAATAATTTTATCTCACGTTTTCAATTGTATATACCATTTAGTAAAAAACAAGACAATGAATAGAAAAATTCAACTATACTTGGTAGCATTCGGGTCTCAATTAAAGCGATCAACTTTAATTCAATATTACTAGCTTGTTATATAAAAACGCTCTTACCTACCCGTCTTAGTCGATTCATCACACACACACACATAGACAAACCCACTTAGATGACATGTAACCGCCCATGTAAAAATTTAGGAATGTTTTTACCTCTCTTGATGATAGGGCTCCCCATAGGAAGCACAAGCGTAAATAGGGTTAGCCGCCTTGATCAAGGTCAAAAAATTATCAAAAATACCTAATTTTTCTATCATAGTCGTATTTCACTATATTGATCACATCATAGTTCACAAGGTTTTTGAAAATTTTGTTTCCTCTTTGTAGTTGGTTCACAAAGATGTACATATGCATATAAGTGATATAACTTACTAAATAAGTTATACCACATTATTAGGTATGTTGTGGTTCCAATAATTACAATTCATAAAATTAAAATTCGACCGTCTGATGTGATCATTATAGTATAATACAATTATGATAGAAAATTCAATTGTACTCAATAATGCTCGGGTCTTGATCAAAGCGGTCAACCATAATTTAACGTCACTTATTACACGAAAAAGCTTTTACTGCCCTTATGTGACTTATTTTGGTCGACTCTTCCACACACATACTTTCACATAGATGACACATAACTTGTTCATATAAAAATTTGGAAACATTTACATCCTGACTATTTCGGTAGAAAATTAAACCATACTCGATAATGTGTACTGAAATGACTATCTTTTGTATATGTATTATCAGACTCTAGAAACTCAAGTGATATTTAAATTTTATAGTTTTGTATTGTTTTGTTATATTTTGAAAATATATTTGTTGTAAAGTTTGGTAATACCGAAAAACCGACATCCGAAGTTGGTAAGATTTATCTCATACCGAAGTTTTTGGTTTGGTAATTGAAAGTCATATTTCATTACCGAAAGCTTTGGTTTTGAAGTTGGTAACACCCATTACCGATTCGAACCGACCGAGTGGCAGCCCTACACATGAGTGAAGCAAAAAGTAACATCGATCATAAAAAAAATAGAAATTTTGATGAAAATTTTGAAAAGTATCGATATGGATGAAAATTTAACGGAAATTATAATGACATCATACTCTAATATATATAAAAATGTGAAGATGATAACCAAATTCTCCATCACCAGTGGTGGCTGGGTTGTTCATATTGCACTAGAACAACCCAAGCAATGCTGCTTTTTGTCAATTTAGAATTAAATGGGCTTTGGGCCGTAAGAGATAATGACGAAAATTCTAAAATTTCGTGCAAACTCCGAAAATATCTAAAATTTCATACGATATTGAGATGAGACCCAAAAATAGTATAGCTCATCCAAAAAACTGATAATTTCGCTAATATTTTCGTGAAAAAATCAATATTGCAAGGCATCGAGCTAGCTAGCTAGCTAAACTGATTGTGTAAGTGACTAATGGTCAGAGTTTGAGAGATGTACACTTATTAATTACTAAGTTGACAAGCTACGAAACGCTAGTAAAAGATAATACTGTGAGGTTTCATACCTAAACTCATATAATTATTATCAACTCGACTACCCATGGTGGTTAGATTCTATACAATTTGTCATGCGTCTAAGGGCATGGCCGTCAACAAAACTAAATAGATTGCTCAACTTAAATCAATTCTACGATTTGATTAGGAAGCGTTTTACTTAGAATTCAATCATCATACTTTATTGAGAAAAAATTGGCAGGAATGATAGCAACTTATGGCATGGACGTACTTTTTTTTTCGATTAAGAAACAAACTTACTACAAAAACCCCACAGATAAATTAAGCCATTACCTACAAGATCAAATTGAGGGGGAAGCCGAAAGGACCAAGAAATATGGCTAGAAATATATTTGACTTAAATTTGCTAAAGCATTTGTTAGGAAATTGGTTTCTCCCCAAATATGATTGAAAATTTGAAAGACACCGATTGAAAATGTAACTTACGGACATACGTACGTACTTGATTAAATCTAGTCAATCAAATTTCAATTGCATATTGCGCGCGGTATGTAACAAAATCTGGCAGGAAACTGGCCAAACTTTATTGGTTTGAAATTTATCCATGATTGAATAACAGTCGGTAGCTAGTTTGGCTAAACCGTGCAAGAAATATACAATACGTTGCTTATAATTCAACCATCAATCCTAGATTTTATTAACGAGAAAGAAACAAAATGATTTGCTGCATGTAGGTACAAACTAAACGTGCTTATAATTGTAGGTTATTCTTTAAGGATACTACTTATATTAACAATTTATTGACCATAGTTTTGTTGTTGTTTTGTTAATACTTGAGAGAGATGGTTCTACTTCTACGAAGCCTCCCAGTTTGCAATTCTACATGTAATTGGCCACTGATGAGAGCCTCTCCAAGTAATTAAGAGTTGGTTTTGGGTGGAAGATGATTAGATGAGTTGGCTAGAGTAGCACGAAAGTGGGCTGAGATTTGAGATAGATGTTTCGGGACACCTTCGATGATCAATCAACTGCACATACGATTCGTCCTAAATCCAAAAGAGATGACCTATGTGGGTATGTGTATTTATAACTACGTTTCTGTGTGTCAAAATCAAGCTAGCTTTGTACATTGTCTCATACATGAACCAGAGCGCTCCATCGATATCTCTCAGCCTCGCTAGAGGGGCCATGCATCAATCATAACGCATCATGTCACCGTCTAAATAGTTGGTTCGCCATACAGGCCACTCCAATGTGGACATTTGAGACCAAAAGTATATGTATTGGGTTTGAATTATGGGTAATGAGTATACTCATTTTTAACAGTAAATGGGTAGAGTATTTAAAAAAAAATAAAAACTCATGGGTGTGATAAACTGGGTACGGTTAATACATGTGGATACCCAGATAACACCCATAGGCCCAAAATCTCTCTTCTCAGTTCTCACGCCGTCACACGCGTTCTCTAGCTGCTCTCTGGTTCCTAAACTCGTCTTCTACGAGTCTCCGATCCAAGCTCAGTCTCATACCCAACCGATTGCCGGCTCCGATCGGTTCAGAGAGAGGAGCTTCAGGTGATTAACGTCGTTTTAGTTCCCGAACGCAACGGATCTAAAGGCCAGTTATTCATCTCTTTCTCTCTCTAATTCATCGATTTATATTTCCATTGTTTCTTGAGCTACGGCTCAACTGTCCCATTCTATGGTTCAGCACCTTGAGCTTAACGGTGAAACATTCACAATTCATTGAGACTTCATTGTTGATGCTGGCTTCATTTTTCATCTGGGTAGTGTTTAGTTTGTGAGGAAGTGTTGGAAAGTAGATTTCTTTATTGATATGAGAGTTTCATTTTTTTGGCTGATTGGTTGGTGATTGGTTTATGTGGGTTTTTTCAGTAGGGTAAATGCAGTAACATAGTGACATTGTTGCTGAATTTATATGCTTTTTGAAGTTTTTGTCCTGTGATCAGTTTACTCTAGGATCATTGATTCTGGTGATTGTGCTCTAGCTCATATTCTTTTCCTCAAGTCTGATGTGATCACTAGAACAGTGAACTCATAACATTGATCAGCAAGTTTTCAGCAAGAAACTTTTCTCTAATTTTTGATTCAGTATAAGAACACATGAATCCGTCTGATCAGTATGGTTATGCTTGTTTATTCTGAGTTCAAGGGTCAGTAAAAGATACTAAAAGGAAAAGGTCTCGTAACTTTCCAGCTTCATTTCACATCACTTTTATCCTAAGCATGTTAGATATACTTGTAACTGTAGATACGAAGTCTTTTGAACAATTGATATTTGCTTGCTGGAAAAAGTTTCCAGAAGAGAAAGATGGAATTGATATAGCTTATTTACGATGTAGCGCAGAAGCAGAACCTCTCATCATAACATTCATATTCATATTCTCTACAACATCACACGATGATGTAAACTGTTATGCACCAAAGTAATTCATAACTTTGGTTAGGAATGCAGAGTGGAGATGTAATGCATTTGTTCTAAACCACTTATTGGTTTCTTCATTGTGGATATGAGTAAATTCTGGAACTTTGCTAAAAATTAATGGCCCTGGTTTGGAGCTTAATGCATATAATTGGTTAAAGTACAACCACTTTCACGAGCTGATACACATTACTTTTACATACGTTGTAGAATCTTGAAAATTTGTATTGCTATTTACTCTGTGATATGCTTCAAAGTTTTGATATTTATTTAGTTCTTTTCAATTCTTGCAGTATGGAATCATATATCTCTGCTGATAATGAAATCATGAATGATGATGTGGAACAAAGTGTTTCACGTAGAAGAAAGAGGAAATCACTAATATGTGATAATTTTGAAGTGACATTGATCAGTGGGGAAGATAAAGCAATTTGCAAGCATTGCGGTAAGATCCTAAGTGCAAAGGCTTCACATGGAACTAATTCCTTGAATACACATGTTAAATCATGTAAATGACTACAATCCCAATCAATAAGGAGTCAGGGGACAGTAAGAATGAGATAGTTTGACAAGACTTATGAGACTAATGCAAAGACTGAGCTTGCGAATATGATCATCATGCATGAGTATCCATTGTCAATGGTTGAGCATCTCGAGTTCAAGAGGTATTCTAAAGCATTACAACATTCCTTTAAGGTTCCATGTAGAAACACAATCAAGAAGGAGATTATGAAGATATTTGAATTCGAGAAAGAAAAGACAATGAAGCTTATACAGATGAATACAAGTAGGATTGCAATTACTACGGACATGTGGACTGCAAGTAATCAAAAGAAGGGATTTATGGCCATAACATTGCATTTTATTGATGATTCTTGGAACTTGCAGAGTCGACTTTTGAGGTACATAATATATTAAATTGCATTGTTTATCATCGCATTTTACTGTCTTGTTTACTTGATCTATATACTTTTATGGATCTTTCTTGTTTGCTTCCTTTTATATAGGTTTGTATATGTTCCATGTCCACATGATGCTGATAAGCTTCATAGGGTGTTGATGAAGTGTTTATATAGTTGGAATATTCATCATAATTTATCGACATTGACAGTGGATAATTGCACCACTAATGATGCTATGATTGATTTACTTCTTGTGACTTTGAGATCGAGTTCCTTATTGGTTGGTGGAAAGTTATTGCATATGCGTTGTTGTGCCCATATATTGAACTTGATTATTAAGGATGGTTTGGATGTTATTAGGGAGAGTATTGAGACAATTAGGTCTAGTGTTGCTTATTGGACGGGCAGCCCAAAAAGAGAAGAAATGTTTGTTAGGATGGCTCGTCAAATGGAAGTTGTATGTAGTAGAAAGTTAATACTAGATTGTAGGACGAGATAGAATTCGACCTACTTGATGTTGCAGACTGCAGTGGAGTATATGACTGTTTTTCCAGCCTTAAAGACTCGGGGGGTATAAGGATGTGTCAAGTGAACAAGACTGGAATTTAGTAGTGGAGACTGCTGAAAAGTTGCAATTGTTCTTCAAGGTAACTGAACTACTATTTGGCACGAAGTATCCCACAACCAAGTTGTTATTTCCGAAGATTTGCCAAATTAAGTTGGCTATATCTAAGTGGCTTCAATCCGATATTTCTGAAGTGGTAGAAATGACAAAGAAAATGGAAGAAAAATTTGAGAAGTATTGGGGTGTGATCGGAACAATTGTCTTTGCCACTATTCTCGATCCTCGGTATGAGCTCAAGTTGATTGAGTTTTACTTCAAGCAAGTTTATTCTCCTAGGGTTGCATTGGAAGTTGACAGAGTCAAGAAGTTTGCATATGACTTGGTCAAGGAGTATAGTTCTTGCGCTATATCTCATGCATATGATAACTCATTTTTAATTAAAAGTACAAGGCCGAGTGATAATGATTTAGGGGATGATGACATGGATGCTTATGATGCCTTTGTTTCTGGCTTTAGTAAGGATACTGACAAGTCTGACTTGGAGAGGTATTTAGATGAGACTGTTTTGCCAAGGGTAAATGATAAGGAGTTTGATGTATTATATTGGTGGAAGAAAAGTGGGATGATATATCCAACTTTGTATAAGGTTGCTCGTGACATTTTAGTCATTCCGGTATCTACAATTGCCTCAGAGTCAGCATTTAGTACTGGTGGCCGGATTGTGAGCCCACATCGGAACCGACTTCATTCAAACACATTAGAGGCATTGATGTGTGGTCGAGATTGGTTGTTGAGTGAGTTACGAGATGCTCCTAGCACATTAGAGGATGATATTGATGCTGATAAGGAGTCTTGTCATGATAGTGATATTGAATTTACTTCACATCAAACAGATGATACTAATATACGTAGAGGGAGAGCAGCTAGAACACGTTCTTCTCCTTTGCTTTAGTATAGGCCTTATTTATTTATTTTGTTTTAGTGATTAACATGAAACATGTTTATTCTGTATGAGATTTTCATTACGTCAAGTATTATCTATAGTTAGGTATTGATACTATTTGGTTCATGTAACAGCCTCACACAAGGATATTCTTTAATTCTTACATAGCTGACAATGTTGATGACAATGCATTAGGTAATATCAGGAATCATGTAATTAAAGTTTTATATAGTCCAAATGAGATCAAATTATCTGTTTGATTTATGGGAAACAATAAGCATGATCAATGTTGTCATTGTTGTGTATATACTTGAATTGGTTGAATTAACTAATAGCTTCTTTGGTTGAAACAGACAACTTAAACAACAACCCTTTAATATAAATGGGTAATAGGTGTGGGTATGAGTTTTACTCATTTAAAGTGGGTGGGTAATTACTCAAACCCAACATTTTGTAAATGAGTATTGCCCAGTAGATATTACCCGCAAATTTTTCTTGAGTGGATATAAACCCACGAGTATTACCCAATGGATTTAAATGTCAACCTTAACCAAAAGCCAAACAGATGGATCTCGATCACTTTATGATTCATAACTTTTATGAGATATTTTGATTATATTTACAAAATGTTAAATTCCAACGTTTTGAAGAATTTGATCGGATTTTTTTAATAGAAATTTACACACCTTAAATTATAATTTATTCATGTTTTAATTCAAGTTGATGAAAAACTAGAATATTCATGATAATGATGACTGATGATACACTACTGTATAGAGACGAATTTGATCGGATCCTCCATTGATCTTAGATAATCGCGATCTACGTAATTTATACAAGAAGATAATATATCCCATAGTATTTTATGGATTCTCACATCATAGAATCATCAATAATTCCAATATGTAGTATCTCCAAATATTATAGTCTTATAGATATCAAATGATGTTGTTGGGCCTACTTAGGACAAAATCTTGTTGGACTGGGCCAAAAGTGATGATCGCAAATTAATTACATCTAATGAGTAGGCCCAATAAGTTTGAGGTAAAATGTATAGAAGATTAGAAGAAGAGGGAAATCGAATTGAGTTACATATGTCGTACACACAAAGGACTTGTTCTCTCAAAGGGGTCCTATCACTACTGGTTGTCCATTTCCACTCTTTGGCGATCAGACAACTCTTCTAATACAAGTTACTCTTTACATGTTCCGTGATAACTTTTAAAGAGAGTATTTAGATTGCAGGCTGCCAGCTCATTAATCTATAAAGATTATACATTGATATCTAAGAGCAGTCAATACCTGTTGGCCCAATGTTTTATACCTTTTAAACCCATAGGCATCCGCAGGCAGACCTCACGATGACCCAACTTGATTATCTTAGAAGTTGACACTTTTTATGAGTCTTGCAAGTGTCTAGTACTCAAAAACCTACCAATAAGACACTTATGATTGTTGGAGCTCGAACTTAGAGGTTTCACTCAAGCAAGTGCCTTGTCAATCTTGCCAACCCTCGTTGGTATGTTCCATGGTAACTTGGTGACACAAATTCTGGACTTTAATACTTTTATTAGATTTCTTTTTCGCTAAAATTGACCAATAACAAATTTGGAGGGATGGATTTGAAAAAATGTGGTCTAAATTGTCACTAATAACATCAATACTTGAGCTACTGAGCTAGCTAGGTAGGACATACATTTACATGTTCGACTTAGTTAGAGGCCTTACATTTTTCTAGTGTATCAACATATCGACAAATAATTACAAACATAAAGGGAAATGTAGCTAGATATAGTAGATATTTTTAAAACTGGCTGTAATATGCATTATAAGCTTGATGTTTCTTTTATACTTGTTAATCAATCAAGATTTGAAGATAACCGTATATGTTTGTGTAGAAAATTTTTACGTAATTTTTATTTGCTATGATTTAAATGATTCGTAAATGCAAAACAGCAGAATTGGGATGCAAATTTGCCACTTCTTGCAAGTGAAAAAGATCATAAAGGGATCGCAAGTTCATGATTTCCTTCTTGTTAAGCAATGCATACAAAAACGGTCAAAACAAAGTTTATCTCGAGTGATCTATCTATCTGTCACCAATCACCATCCACATGCAACAAGTCTCTCAATTTCCTTAAACTATTCTCCTTCCACCTTCAAATCCATTCAAGTGACTCAACCAAATACTACACGACACCAATAATTCCTCCGATTCCACGTTCTCACAAATTAGTCTCTCCACTGAATAATATAAACTCGGATTCAATCCTGATCCTTCTCCTCGTGTTCTTCTTACTCTTCTTATTTCCAAAGCTCACAAAACTTTGCTTCTTGATCATCATCTTCCATGGCGTCGCTTAGCTTGACTCAGATCAGAGGCAACAGCATCAAAAACCCAGTTGCCGAGTTTGCCAGAACTCGTTGTCCTCAGTTGGGTTTGCCAGTTCGGTCTAGCAGAGTTGGGTTTCGGGTGTTTGCGTCAGAGAGCAGCAGCAAGGGCCCAGAGCCTGATCTGAGCGTCAATGTAAATGGGTTGCACATGCCTAACCCCTTTGTTATTGGGTCGGGTCCACCCGGTACCAACTACACCGTCATGAAAAGGGCCTTTGATGAAGGCTGGGGTGCTGTGATTGCCAAAACTGTGAGTCTTTTGCTCCTCTCATCTTTCCATTTCAGTATCAAATTGTCAGGTTGTGACTGACTACTGAGAAAAGCGATAGAATAGAAAGAAAGTTGTGTTCTTTGATGTGATGTAGTTGGTGTCATTCTATTAAAAGGCTTATATGAATGAATATTTAGTGCTGTAAAGACTCTAGTTAGCAGATGTATTAGCATGTTAATATGTTCAGATCATTGTTTTTGTTGCTAAAACTGTTAAATTCACACAGGTCAAAGGCCCTAATTCTTTGAACGAATTATATGGTAGCTTACTGATCCTTGCCATTATAGAAATGAAAAACAGAAAAATATGATATTTAGCTGAGATCATGGGTGTTCTGAAGTCTGGTACTTTTTACATTTTTGGTAAAATGTTATTTGGTTAGTGACATTGATAACAATGCTAGCTCAGAGAAGCTACAAGCTCTTTGGCCTGTCTCACAAAGGCTAAAGGCCATTCTTTACTAGACAGTGCCGAAGCTGATTCCAGGCCTTAATTTTAAGTTGCATTGTGGAATGATACCGGAGAGACCTTTATCATTTGAACTTTGTAATTGATCTCAATCTTAATTATGATTCAATAGGTGTCGCTAGATGCAGAAAAAGTCAAGAATGTCACTCCACGATATGCAAAGTTGCGTGCCGATGCAAATGGCTCAAAACAAGGGCAGATTATTGGGTGGCAGAATATAGAACTTATAAGTGACAGACCTCTAGAAACCATGTTGAAAGAATTCAAGCAATTGAAGGAAGAGTATCCGGACAGGATATTGATTGCTTCAATCATGGAGGAATATAACAAAGCTGGCTGGGAGGAACTTATTGATCGTGTGGAGCAAACTGGAGTTGTGAGTTTCTACTATAGTTTTCATTCATTGAGGTTAGTGGTTGTCAACTTGTTATCTAACACCTCTGACATTTTTCTTTAGGATGCCTTTGAAATCAACTTCTCCTGTCCTCATGGTATGCCGGAGCGCAAGATGGGTGCTGCTGTTGGACAAGACTGTGCATTGTTGGAAGAAGTCTGTGGATGGATAAATGCCAAAGCTACAATACCGGTTTGGGCAAAGATGACTCCTAACGTCACTGACATTACACAGGTCAGCTTGGTTTTGCTTTCCTTTGCATTTCGTCGGATGTGTTGACTCTTGCGTGCTGAAGTATCACTATCGCGAATTATAAGATTTATATTGTAACATTGCTTATACCAATGAGGTTTTTGTTTGTAGCCAGCAAGAGTGGCTCTGAACTCAGGATGTGAGGGAATAGCGGCTATTAACACTATCATGAGTGTGATGGGAATCAATCTGACTACCTTACGGCCTGAGCCTTGTGTGGAGGGGTATGCATGCTAAAACTGTCAATACATGTTATTTTGGTTGATTTGTCATTCATATTATGAAAACATGCCTAAATATTTTTGCAGATACTCAACTCCCGGAGGCTATTCTTCCAAGGCAGTTCATCCCATTGCACTTGCAAAAGTGATGAGTATCGCAAAAATGATGAGATCAGAATTTGGTGATAAAGATCTTTCACTTTCTGGGATCGGGGGTGTTGAGTCCGGTGGTGATGCTGCTGAGTTTATCCTTCTGGGAGCAAATTCTGTACAGGTAGGTTTTGAAACTAACTGTTATAGTGTGACGGTTGCTGATATAAAAATGTATTATTCTGATGATTTCACATTCTGAGGTGATTCTTTTGTTTTTGCTTTTCATATTTCTCTTTCTTTTATTGCTAGTTTACGTAGGAAGTAACCAGTGAAGACACTTCATTTATTTGCTGCACTTGGTCTTATGGGCAAAAGAATACCTGATAGGCTAATAAGTGGCAGACCAAGCCCAAACGGTTAAAAAAAAAAATACTTGTTTTCAGAAGATATTTTCATTTTTCAAGTCTCAGAAGTTCTTTTGCTTATCTAGTAGGCTTGCTAGTGTATGTATATAACATTCAGGAAGAGCTTTTGATTTTCTCACAAACTTGCCAATGGAGTATTATTCTGCCAAACTCTGAATGTGGAAGCATGAATCCCCCTCCCTCACACACGCACACGCGTGCTCGCGCACACATACACACACTTGTCTTGAGATTGAAACTTTGTTTAACTTTGTGAATTTGTTACATCTATCACTTTTATCTTCTGTTGTCAACAACTGGAGCGTTCCCTTGTTGAATATAGTATTTAGCTGGTTGTGTTATTATGTTATACCCAAGCATATGGAAATCATTTGTTTCATTTGCAGGTCTGTACTGGGGTCATGATGCATGGATACAGTGTTGTGAAGAAACTCTGTTCTGAGCTAAAGGACTTTATGAGACAGCACAATTTCTCATCTATAGAAGATTTCAGAGGGTACACCCTTAATAATGAATATCAGAGCTAGACATGATTCTAATTTCTGTTAGAAATAAGAACTGAATTTTACTCATATTTACTCTGCACTTTTCAGGGCTTCCCTCGAGTATTTTACAACGCATACTGATTTAGTACACAGACAGCAAGAAGCCATCCAACAAAGAAAAGCGGTGAAGATAGGGTTGAAGTCTGACAAAGATTGGACAGGAGATGGTTTCGTTAAAGAAACCGAGAGCATGGTCTCAAATTAAACTACATGACGTTTGTAAAAGAAAATTTGCTGTTCATCTGTTTTCTGGTGTAAATTTAGCTGAAAATCCTTTCATTGAAACTGAGCAGTAATAATAAACGTTGTTCAGATGCTCTCCACTAATCAATCTAATTGAATCAAATAAACAGTATGGCTTTGTACACCCATGAGTCTCGGATCACAATGCATTTACTATCTCAAAAGCTCATCAAATAGTGCACTTTTGGATGCAACATTATAATTGATGGGTGCTAGTGTAATGTTTTACATATTGAAATTGAAGTGTTACAAGAAGTGCAATCAGCTTCGTGCCGAATCCCATGAGTAAAAACTATATAACAAGTCAAAGCTGAATCAATGTGTTTGTGATTCCAAAATGCTCAAATCGAACCAAATCTTCAATCACTCTAACAGTACTTGATGGAGGAGTTAAATCAAGGAGGTGGGTGGGGAAGAAGGCTGTCTTCCTCATACAAGCCAATTGATTGAAGCTTGAGAAGGCAAAGGTGCAACAACATTTTCATCTTCAAAATCAGTGCCAATGGTGAGAATTCCTTTAGGAGGGAATTCCTCCTACTCCTATTAGTTCCATCTCTAGAGAAGTAAGTAGATGCATACTTGGCAAAGGCCGACGTCGAGACCTCAACGCCAACACTATCAGCTTTCCAGTTGCTCGGTTCTTCCTTATTTCCATCACTATGCGCGTTTATAAGCCAACTTATTTTTTTTCTTTTTGAGAAAAATGAATAATTCATTAATCGAGGGACAAACCCAATTATAAGACTTGCAAACGCGAGGCCAGAAAGTTACTGATAACAAAGAGGTGAAATAGTATAGGTCTCCAACTCGATCAAACTAGAAAAAGTAAAAGAAAACCAACAACTCACTAATCTATGAACCGAAGGTCCTACATCCGAAAATAAAAATGCAACAACTCACTAATCTATGATACACTGGTTTCGCATATTGAAACTCATCCGGTTCTTGTGCTCTAGATTGATCTTCTGGGAAAGTCGATCATCTCTGGTTTTCTTTCACCTAAAGATATTTCAAGGTTCAGAAGAGGTGCAATATATTAGTTGTATAGTTATTGCTAGTTTATATTTATTTGTGTGTTCTATTTAATCAGTGGGTCAAGTATAAGACTGACCAGAAGTGGGGTGGCGGTGGTGGAAGCTGGCAGGTGATTCAGGTAGATCAAGATGAGACCTGGTGGCGGTGAGCTCTTTGAGTTGATGGTGCATGCTAGTTATGAAAGTCATGGACTTTCGGTGAGGTTCCTCCATTGCTTCCTTCAGTTTTCTAAGTGCCAAACAATATGCTTCCTAAGAACACACACACATTAGTTTATATATTAGAGGGGTAGTGCTAGAGGGCTTTAATAAGGGTTAAAATTTGTGGTCTTAATCTTATGTGTCATGCCATGTAAGTAAATAAAAATATTTATTTTCGATTCCACATGATATATCTTACTAAATCAAAACATTGCATTACCAATTTTACTATTTTTAATTCCTTTTACATTTTAAGCGGTGAATCAATGATATTAATGTACTTTATTAGGTAATGGAAAAAAATATTACATATTAATAGCAACCACTAATTATGTGTAATTAAGGAATATTTATTACATCAATATGAAGATTAACTATTTTTTAAATAATAATTAGTTTTGTCAAATAAACTCTAAACCCTAACCCTAATTCGTCTAAAAAGCAATTATAATTCATCAAAAAGAAAACACTTATATAAGATATATAATTCGTCAAAATTATCTATAATTCGTCCAACAAATACTTTATATACAAATAATTTCTCTAAATGATTTACATACATATTATTTATATAATATGCATGTACTATAAATGTATAATATAATGTTATTTTAATGATTAGAGAAGAAGGGAAAGCTAAAATAGTTTTATTATTCAATGAAAAACTGATGAAATTTATTAGCGTCATTGTTTGAAATGGTAAGATGGTCTTTATACTTAAGTATTACATAACATAAGATGTGTCTAAGTGATTTGACATGTCACGTAGATTTGACATGTCATGTGTCTAAGTGATTTGACATGTCACGTAGATTTGAGACCTAAAATTTTATGTCTTATTAAGGTCTAGAATCATTTTCCATATTAGAAATATGTTAATTACTTGCTACTATATATATGTATGCTTCGGGTGTCCTAGCTTGGCTTGCCCTGTATATCCTAAAGCTTATTGCTTTCATCAGCCTTAATGCCTTATCTACTCATATATGAGTATGAATAAAGCAAACTGGGAATTTATGTCAGTTTATCTCAAAGTTCTTCAGTAATATTGGACGTTCGAACTACTGAAGTACATTAATATCACAATTCACACATGACTAATACAGCTACCTGCGTAGCAATTATATATTAGCTGCTGGTTGTAAAATTAGCAATGTTAATAATCAACAGAGAAATATTTGGTGATACCATGAAGTGATCGAGCTCCGGTTCTCCTGAAGTACTGGACTTGTGGTTGTCAAGCTGCTTCATATAATCCCTGAGGGCATCACTTTCCCCTAGGTCATCTCCAATACCACCAACCTGCTTATCAGAAAATTTCATTAAAAGATCGAGGAGAAGAAAAGTGCAGAAGCAAGCCCTTTTTATTCTCTTATATCAGATCGTTAGAACTTAGGAGGCATCTATATATGAAAGCAAAACTTACAACAAATTAAAGATTTATGTTTTTTTCGTGCTCCCTCTTATTTTTGCAACAAATTTAACAGAATTTAGCATATGTTACTAGTTCTAGCTGACTGTTCAGTGTTATATCGATCGATCGATCGAGAGAGAGAGAGAGAGAGAGAGAGAGAGAGAGAGATGCAGGTTACCTTCAGACAGTCGAGGTGAGTTTCAACCAAGAGCCCATACAAAGGATGGCTAGAGATTCTAGTTTTGAGGTTCTCCTCATGATCATCATCTTGATTTTCTTCTCGTTCTTCTTCTTTCTCCTTGTAACTACCCATGAAAGCCTCCATATATAGCACTCCTAGTTAAATAACAGAGATGATCGAGAGGAACTAAAAGCCTGAAACAACGATTTTTGTTATAACCAGTTATATACCCAGACAAGCTATATATATCGAGTAGGAAGTCTTTACTCTTTACTATATATGTCCATTCCTTCATTCAGGAAAAAGGCCACCGTGGAGGGGTTGTACTGTAGAGTACTGACGCTCCCATTTTGGAGTTCAGCAATGGAATGACTAATGCATGCATCATAATTTGAATGAGTGAATGCCCGAATGGTACAACATCAGTCAGACTCTACTCAGTAGTCGACTGAGAACACACTAGCTAAGCTAAGCTAAGCTAATAATAATGAATTCATATTCTTGGAGAGGGAGAGGAGAGGGAGGTGGGTCTATTGGCCTTTTCGCTATCTCCGGTCTATATTTTCTTTTTGGTTCTGTCTTTTTAGGGTTAAATGCACCAACAGTGTCTGAACTCTTGGAGGACTGTCAATATGGTACCCGAACTTTTAAATGTATCAAAGTGATACCTGGACTTGTATTTTTGTACCAACGTCGTACTTGTCGTCATTTTCCGTCACAGCTCTGTTAGTTCATGTCATTTTCCGTCACTCTTTTTTTCAGTCACGTGCGTCACATGTGACATGAACTAACAGAGCTGTGACGGAAAATGACGACAGGTACGACGTTGGTACAAAAATACAAGTCCAGGTATCACTTTGATACATTTAAAAGTTCGGGTACCATATTGACAGTCCTCCAAAAGTTCAGACACTGTTGGTGCATTTAACCCGTCTTTTTACATGAAGAAAGGAACTAATCGAGGGTCTGTCTCGAACGATGTGGCATTGTAACTAGTACAGTAGTAGCTTAATCAGCACTACTGGGTTTACTAGTTAGCAACCTAGCATCATCATCAGATGGATCTTTCTTTCCTTTTTTACTGGTCAATAGTGTCAGCTCTCAATACCTCACTGTTTGAAGCAGTACAAAGCTCCAAATTCCTAACTGTTCACACATAAACAGTTAACTGCTTTTATCGATGTTTGGTCACTTGAATTTGAGGAAGAGAATGTTTCCACTACTGTTGATACGCTCTTACGAAAACGACTATTCAAGGCGTAATTTTTGATATCTGCTTTTATGGGGAAGGTATCAAAGATTGTGTATGTACGTACGCAGACAGATACATCATCGAGCAGATAGATAAATATCATATATCTCCCCCACCAAAGCTAAAGCTAAGCTGGCCATTCGATCTCTCAAGTCATATCAAAGAAAGATTGTGTTTAATTTTTGCGAACTCCGCAACTCGTATGATAATTTCAGTCCTTCTTATATGTGAAGGTTTTTGTGCAATCAAGCCCTACATCCAGCTCACGTGATATTGCAGGCGAGGTAACCCGTTTCTAAACCCAATATTATTCGGACTCGTCAGTGTGATGTGGACCATGAATTTAATTAACATTCACTTTAGATAATTACTGTCTAGTAAAAATATTAATTTTGGTGTAAACACCCGTACAAAATGGTGAAAAGTGGGATTGCATAGGGAATTCATTAGTGTGAGGTGGTTGTGGGTAGTATCCACCCATATAAGGTGTTTGAAGACTTGATCCACCATTTGTTTCATCAACTTGTTTCTCTAATATCTTCTTTTGCTTGTCTTGCCAATATTTCTTTTTAGTTGGAATCATTATACTTGTATCCTTCTCCATTATTTGCTCTTCCCTTTCTTTAATTCTATCTTCCCTCTCTTGAATTAGAAATGCCTCTTTTCCCCGGCAACGGCACCAAAAACTTGGTGGAATTCCTGCAAATATACATGGTGGATGTAGTATAGTAAATGGAAGAAAAGGGGTTGTCGTTCCCACGAGGATTATTAGTTCTATTCAAATTATGAAATACCTAAACTAACTACACAGAATCAACCACTAACAATCATATTCATGTTTTGATGCAGCTAACAGACTCTTTCGTTTCTGTAGATGACAATTCCCGTATCTAAGTCCAGTTACGGCACTTAGACCAGTTTTCCTTAAGTGTATGATTCTCTCCAGATACAGCAGAGGTCGTATATCCTAGCATGCAGTCTATCCAGTTACGACATAAATTTAACATGTAAGACTCATTACGTTCTAGAAAACAAGAGAATCATGCAAACCATTACTTCAGTTACGACAATAATGTAATTCACAACTCTTAATCACAAGAAGCTAATTTGAATTATATTGCAGTTACGCCTCAAATTCATCTTCTAATTACTAGATGCAAAGCCTTAAGGTGATCAATAAAAGAACTCAAACATATAGCATCAATTAAAATAGTGACTAAGAATTCATCATAAAGAAACTATAAATCTATTAATCAATCATCAAAAACATAAACAATTATACTAGGGCATCATCCTAACCCTAGAAAAGATTTAACTAAACATAACTAAGTAAAACATAATGAAAACATAAAAAGAATGGAAAGGTGAAGGGTGGATGGAGATGGATGGTTGGATGGTCTCTGCTCCTTTAGGCGTCTACAATGTGCTTCCGAGACCTCCTCTTCATGTGAAATTCGTGCTCCTTTATATAGAGAAGTTTCTTGCTCATCTTTGACTTTAAGTTTCCTTGTAGAACTTGGATTCAGACTTCTTTCTTGATATGGAATGGGAAAACCTTGAGATATCTCTTGTAGAACTAGGAATACATGTACTCCTTGAATCCTAATCTGCATTATTGTTCTTGAAGCTTTAGGTTGACGGTCTTGTGATACGGAACTTGAGTTATCCACAAATGTTTCCAAATTCGAGCAGATTTTCTGATCTGACCTATCTTCACTCAAACGACCATAACTCAGTCCATAAATATCGAAATTGAGATCCGTAAATTTCTACAGAAAGTAGACTTCCGTAGCTTTCCAATGATGTAAGGCTCATAGTCGGATTCGATCCGACTAATTCCCAGTAATTCGGCAAAGTTAGCTGTTCTGCATAGGCAGATTCTGGGACTTGGGATTGCAGTGGCCTTTCAATCCTTATTAGCTCGTTTTAGCTATTTTTTTTCTCTTTACGACACAAACCTACAAGAACACTAAAATAACGTAAATCAATCACAAATAAGGAAACTTAATGCAAAAACAAAGATTATGAGGCATAGAAATATAGGATAATATGAGCACATCAAGTATCCACCCATATAAGGTGTTTGAAGACTTGATCCACCATTTGTTTCACCAACTTGTTTCTCTAATATCTTCTTTTGCTTGTCTTGCCAATATTTCTTTTTAGTATACTTGTATCCTTCTCCATTATTTGCTCTTCCCTTTCTTTAATTCTATCTTCCCTCTCTTGAATTAGAAATGCCTCTTTTCGCAAATCCAATTGCAAGCTTATACACTCTCGTTGATTTTCCTTTCAAAGACTTCGAGAAAATTTCTCATCGAGTTTTTTCTTGAAAGCGGTTGCCTCTTTTTGGTTGCACGCTATACTCTCAACCGTGGATGACAAGGGACTAGAATCCTTGGATGCCTTTTTTCCTTTACGAAAGGCGCGCTTCTTTAGAAGCTTTCCTTCCTTGAGGCCTCACCAAAGGATCTAGAGTTTCACCGCCAATTACCTCATCTCCATCTATGTCCAAGTTGATGGGAGAATTATCAACAATTGGTGGTGTGTGCATCACTTGACTTCCTCTCTTTGATGTTCCTCCGGTGGGTGCGGTATGGCTAAGAATGTCCCTAAATTGGGAAAAACCCTTTACAACCTCGTAACATGGAAAACTCGAAAAAATGTGCTTCTTTGGCTTCAATTTTTTTGCTATCTGGAGACGCCACAATCTATGTGCTTCCTCAAGCTATTTCATAAATAAATTAAAAACCAATTAGTATAATTTTTCTATTATAAAGGGTATTAAGTTTGAGCAACCAACATTAAAACCAAAGGTATTAATTACTACATATGATGAACACCTTAATAATGAATTAAAACCAACATTAAAATCCTATAATGAATTACGCGTATACTACGTACATATATTTTATTTGAACACCCTAATAATTATAGCACTACTTATCAAGTAATATTTTAAACTAATTAGCGTATATGATGTTTGGAAACATATACATTACTATGAAACGACAATGAATATAATGTATCAAGATATATTATTTTTCAAGAAATTCATATACCTCATCAATCACTTTCGAGCCGCTCTTTTTCCAATTATGAGCTTCTCTTAATGCACAATGCCGCTCATAGAGTTCAACCTTCAAATTCTTCCATCTCCCCACAAAAGCCGAAGTTGATCGGACATGTCCACTCCAATTTATTGAATAATGTTGCTTCACACTCGCCCATAGATTGTTTTTCCTTCGATCCTTACCCACAATCGGATTTTGGCTAACATATTTCCAAGACTTGCACAATTGAAGAACTTCCTCCTCCGTCCATCTTCCGCCGCCGGGTTGAAGACTTTGATCTCCTTCAATAGCTTCTTCACCTTCTTGTCTAGCTTCTTGTTCTTGGGACATATTGGAACCAAAAGAATTTGAAAGATGAAAGATAAAGAAGGGAGGAGAAACTTTCTATGAGATAAAACTTTTTTTGGTGTGGCACATATAACATGAATTGAAATATTTATAGGGGGAAAGCTTCATCTTTAAACAATTTTTTGTTACCGTTTGTAACCGTTTACTAATAGAGTGGTGCACATTAATCAATAGCCATAAGATCTCTTGGTTTAATTGAAGGAAAGGTCCAGATCAATGGACCGTTGTTTTCAAATATATATATATATAAAAAAAAAACCCCAACGGTTGCCTGCAACATGAGAACGGTCCACTTCTTCTGTCAGGTCTAGCTGGCAGCCAGTTTGTCTGGGTCAAGAATTGGGTCAACAAACTCGCATCTTTCTATTGATACCAAAAAAAAGGAAAAAAGAAGAAGAAAAAGATAAAAAAATAAAAAATAAAAATAAAATAATAATACTTTTCTTGTGCTACATGCACAATGTTTTTGAGTTCAATTGTAAAAAGGTGTCTGAATAGGAACACAATACGGACATCAAAGTCCAATAGGAACTCAATCATCTAAACCTAGCACTCTATATAAAGAGGTCAACAAAAAGAAAAGGGGCGGACAGAAAGGTGAAGCGAAGCAAAAAGCATGGAACAAGAGAAAGACAGAAGCATGCGGAGTCAACACAGACAAGAACAAAAGAGGAGAAGAAGGAAACACAGACAAGAACAAAAGATGAGAAGAAGGAGAAGAGAACAAGCGAAGCAAAAAGCAGAAAGAGAGAGAAAAAGAAGCGGCGAGCCAACAGGAAGGTGAAACTCACACTCTAACTATCTTTATTTCTTTTACAGTATCTCTATCATTCGGTCTCGTTCCTTACTTCGCCGGAAGCCCGCAAGCCATCTCCCCCTAAGGCGAGATGACCTCGCCCCCGCCTCCTCTTGCTGCAATAAATATAAGGCTGCTCGGCCCTTACTCTTGTACACATGGCCTTGCGATTCACATAACAAGCCGTACAAGAGAAGAAAACAAGCATTCCAGGCGAGTTTGAAGAACAGGCCGCTCGGCCTTTCCTCTTATACATATGGCTTTACGTTTCGCATAACAAGCCGTACAAGAGAAGAAAACAAGCATTCCAATCAGGCGAGTTTGAAGAACAGGCCGCTCGGCCCTTCCTCTTGTACATAAGGCCTTGAGCTTCGCATAACAAGCCGTACAAGAGAAGAAAACAAACATTCCTGCTAAAACATTATTAGGCGAGCTAGATAGCAGTTCGCATGCAAGATGACCTCGCATGGAAGCTGAAACCTTAAAGCAAAAGCCCTAAGGTGAGGTGACTTTGAGGCCCAGGTGAGGAGAACTAGAATGACCCTACAAAACTGGAAGTTCCAGGCGAGGCAGATGGCTCCACAAAATTGGAAGTCCAGGCGAGCCAAGAAAACTTCACAAACCAGGCGAGGCGAGACAACTCCACAAAATTGGAAATCTAGGTGAGGCGAGATGACATCACATAAAAGTGGAAGTCCAGGTGAGGCAGATAGCTTCACAAAATTGGAAGTCCAGGAGAGCCAAGATGACTTCACAAAATTAGAAGTCCAAGGCAAGGCGAGATGACATCACGTAAAAGTGGAAGTCCAGGTGAGGCAGATTGCTTCACAAAATTGGAAGTCCAGGCGAGCCAAGATGACTTCATAAAATTAGAAGTTCAAGGCGAGGCGAGACAGCTCCACAAAATTGGAAGTCCAAAGCAAGGCGAGATGATGTCACGTAAAAGTGGAAGTTCAGGCGAGGCGAGGTAACTCAACACAGTAGACTTCACGAAGAAGCAAGACACGAAGTCCGCTTATACGCGAGGCTAGCATGCACGCAAGGTCTACAGACACGCGGAGTCCGCTAACATGCGAGGTCCACATGCTCGCGGAGTTCGCTTACTCGCAATGTCCACATGAACACGGAGTCCGCTTACAACGAGTTTGCATGCACGCGGAGTCCGCCTACACGCGAGGTCCGCATGCACACGGAGTCCGCTTACACACGGAGGCTGGATTTACAGTAATCACCCACACCCCAAACAAGGACTGTGGCCAAGCCAATTCAAGCCTCTCAATCACATTGATGCATCACCCATTCTGGGTGCCCAAGTCAAATCAACAGACACTCCACCAAATTGGGTGTCTACAAGAAATACAGTCAACGGATTCAAAATACATATGTTAAACTCAAAGCTGACATTAAGCCGTAAAGCCTACAAACCCTTATGAACTATGGTCGGTTTGATCCCACAAAGGGGTACGTAGGCAGTCTAGCAGCCCACTAGATGCAACCAAAATTCCAAAAAAAATCTCTGACACCACCAGTCAAATTCATCCAGTCCAAATGATTTCGGTCAAACTCCTAAAGCTCCAGAAAATCAAATCCATAACCAAACCTCAAGAACTACAATGGTTTGATCCTTTTACAAGGGTATATAGGCAGTTTGGATTCGAATTTGGATGCAACCACACCAAAGTCAAATCTTTGTTTCTTTCCAAGCCAATCACCCTCAAACATGCACATTTCCCAGTTGATACTTTGTAATTAGAATCAAAAGGTTTTCCCTTGAAAACAGAAGTTATAATTAAGGAATTTATTTTATTCTGAATGCGTCGAACCAGACATAATTAAAATTCTATCTTAACTAATAAGATAGAGTGAAATTGTGTTGGGTATATATATATATATATATATATATATATATATATATATATGTTTTTACAATTTTTGCCCAACACTTTCTGAGACCGGATCAGTAAAAGCTAGTCAACAAAAATGACCGGTGGAAACAAGTTTTTCTGAAATCATGGTCACCACCTCAGCCATCATAGGTGGAGACCGGCAAATTGCATACCGCTGAACTTGCTCTTACTTTACAAATCAGATCAGCGGTGACTATGGAAGACTGGAAGTGAAAACCCAATTCATAATGTTTTTGCAAACTAATTGGCTCTTGTCAAACAAATACATGCAGTTCGCATATACATGTAGATACCACTTAAATGGCCATGTATATACCTATCTAATTGCCTCAATATATAGTACTAGCCACCGTGCAACGAAAGGTAGAAATTTAAACTCTTCAGTTGAGTCCATCAAAGGAGAAACATATATCACTAGCTTGAATATGATTCAATTTATAGTTGATATGAAAGTTTATAACAAAATTAGCAAAAATTATAATATGTATACGTTAATTTCATCTTAGAGATACAAGTTTTTTAAGCTTCATCTATTGCTCATGTTATGGTTCCCCTCTGATTTTGTTGTTTATTATAAGAGGTGTTGCCCTATCGTACGATATTATATCCTTTTTAATTGCCAAAACAAAAGGTTTTCAAGTGTTTGAACCCTAACTTCATAAGAAGAAAAGGCATCGATGGACAACATGCATGGGCTCGCAAGAACATAGTGAAGGGAGAGGAACTAGGTGCTCTAGTAAACCCAATTTGTTTGTTTCTTGGACCATGAGCGAGGCGGCACTATAGATAATCCATCTTGGAAAGAAAAGGGAAAAGACAAATCAGATTATTGAGATGAATGTTCTACTTAGGGATGCAATGTGAGAGATGCATGGATCGGATTCTAGCTCCCATAATTGATGACTTGATATTGAAGGATTCCAATTCAGTTTCGTTCTTTTCTCTTATTATTACAGAGGCCAAAAGCAATTTTGCCAACACACGACTAGCTTTGGCGTACACAAATAAATCAACTTCCAAAAGCGGATCATAACATCAGATCGATAAGGAGAAGCGATAAAAACCTGCATCCATGTTCCAGCCTGATGCATGTCCCAAACTTGCTAATAACAAATCATGATCAGCACATGCAGTTACGTTCTCTGTATATATACGTACATGCTCAAGGGACACCGGCCGGCCACCGATCCCTAGCCTGTTCCGAAGGTTTTGACAATTCGCCACGGTGTAATGAAAAAGAGGGTGAAGTTGACCATTGAGGAAGAGAACTAGATTGACGTACAGCAGCAAGGGATCAATCGATCAGTTCATTTCTATTTGTAGCAGTCCAAATTCAGTTCGTTTTCATATAAAGATCGATATGTCAATTTTGTTGGTTCCCTGTTGAATGGCACAAATGCACAATACGATACACGCATTCTCTCCATCTTTGATTTTCGTAGGGAAAATAATGATTAAGTCTCAGTTAAGTTCTACATTAAGCCACACTGCCACTCCAATTAATATATAATCTAGAAAATATGATGAAACTCCATTTCAAAACATCGATCGATCTTTGCTTGGTTTTAATACATAACGATAAATGATTAGATGGCCAAACAAACTGAGCGGCCTGTTTATGCTGTTGGCAAGGTGCGATCGATCAACTACGCCTTGCGTATGAGACAATAATTAAGCTAATTCAATCTTGTCTTGGAAAGATAGTGCCAATACATAACTACCAACATATACATGTGGGTTTGTTTGTAGGGGTTCTACACTGCACCGGTGCATGCATGCATGCTCCATGGCCATCTCTCTCTCTCTCTCTCTCGACCAGTAGAGTTCGTGGGGGAGGGAGTTCACTTGTGATGGACATCATATGGTTGAAGCGAGCACGGAGCATGCCTTCGGGGGCGGGGCACTGCGCTCGTTAACTGTTTGATTAGTTAAGTCCGTTTGATTGATATGTTTTCACTTAATTTCTTCTATCTATTCCTATGATGTAGTCAATCCATCGATGTATATGTATTTGTTGTTGTTTCAGGTTGATCGTGTTGATGTGTATGGTCTGCTCTGCATGGACATCGATCCGATGGATCATGTATATATCCGTCAATCTGTACAAAACAAATCTCACTAAGCTCACTCGAACCAAATCTATAGGGCAAGCTAGCTCATCCAGTTATCTTATTTTGTTTCTTAAAAATTTGATATATTTATATATGAGGTCGATGTTCATCTGCTAGATTTTCAACTAAGATTCTAGGATGTAGAAGAATATGGAAAGGAAAATAAAGGTGAATAAAATTTGAGACTACACCGTGATCAAACTTTCTTGGTTTACATATTACAACAATCAACAGCACCATCCTTTTCTTTGCTAAAAGAAAAACAACAAGTTTACTATATATATATATATATATATATATATATATTACCATAAACATACAAATGATACAATACTAATGAAAAATACGTATACATAGGGAGATTTTATGGCAATACGTTCTACCGACGGCTACACTAGCTACGTACGTATTGTTTTTCTTCTACAGATCGACTACACTAGCTACACCATCCTTTTCTTTGCATCGAATAATCATACTGAAGTGACCTTACTCGATCATATATGTATGCTCCATATATCGATCAAATTTAATTTCTGGCTTTGCTTATGCCTACGTGAACTTACTCCAAAAACACACTCGTCCCTACATGTCCAAATATATCACCCACATATCACATACGCCATGCACAGTTTGACATTACAAGCTAGCCAGATATAGCTAACCACGATATCCATGCATCGGCATTATTAATTTATGCATGAACCGCATGCATCCTCATTCTGTGTGTATATAAGCAAGTCGAAACTCAAAATGTGTGGAGAGAAACTTGTAGAAGTTCCAGCTACTCACCTGGTGAAGTAAGTGCATGCTTTTGTTGCAATTACATGATGGCTTTCGTAACTGTGAACAAGCGCAGTATCATCTCTCTTCACCTCGCATTTACGCTAGTACTCTTCCTCGTCTCGTCACTACCACTCGTAGCACATGGTAAGTCGGTAGTTTTTAACATGTAAATCATGCAAGATAGTTTTATATGATCGATATTGATATATAGTAAAACTAACTGATGGGTTTTTTTTATTTTTTGTCTGGCTGGTTACTTTGATGTACGTACGTGCATGACACAGCACGAGATATCAGCAGCAGCAGAAGGATCGATGCCGTCATGAAAAAAGTTGCGGCTGCGAGTAGTGTGCTTCAAGATGCAGAACTAGTCGAGAGCAGTGATATCAGCAGCAGCAGCAGAAGCAGCCAGTACCCATTTGAAACCAAGCAAAAGCAAGAGAATCTGAGAGGTGCTGCTGCAGAAGGCATAGATGACGACTTACTGGTCGTGGATTACACCCCAGTTAGAAGCAAGTCTCCCATCCATAACTGATTATATGCTGAGTATGCATGGTTCGATCTATCTCCGCCGTATAAGTTGATAGAGTAATGCTAGGTGAACCATCCAGAGCCCACCTTAAGTGACAGCTATGTGACATAACAGTGTCATCAAAGCATAATTTATGGTTTATATTTCTATTTTCTTAATTATTTTCTACTTTCTTGATTTTATGGTATCTTCTAAAGAAAATGATATCTCACTACTCTAGAAAGTTGCATAAAACAGAAAAACCATATTTAAACAGAAAATGACATAAGCACAGGCCCACAGTGCATAGTACCACGTCATGTCAGCAATTTTTACACAGATACCCAAAAAACCAATTTTTCTGAAATATCTACAAAACTGTCACTGCCTCAACCAAATATATATTCTCTCTCTCTTTCTCCGATCTGTCATATTTCAGATCTGATTCTCTCTCTCTCTCTCTCTCAGTCCACCCCTCCCTATATTCCCTTCGATTCCTTCGATAAAATCTAGCTTCGTCTACTATGTCAAACTGAAAATCCACAAAGCTATATATACATAGCTACAATCCAAACATAATGGATCGGAGGAGACAAGCGAGTCCAGTGTACGCGCAGCAGGCCAAGCTCATCTCCGGCGATGTCGCCGACACATCCTCAGTCGCCCCTCAATCCTTCCGCCACTGGATTCTCCACCGTCAGCGCAACCAGAATGTCGCTGCCAAAGTCGTCACGCAGGTCATGGCATCGCAGACGACTGCCTATGAAGACGACGATGATGATGAAGTCGGTTACCGATTCCCTACTCGGCAACCTCATGCATCGTTTGCTTACTCCAGCAATGGCACCAATAACGGCGGGAGTGGCCTTCCGGCGATTTCGACAACTCAGCCTGCTAGATCTCCATCTCCGGCGGTAATTTCCGAGCCTAATTTAAATTACGATGATGATTTGAATCATGTGGAAACCAAGTTTCTTTGATTTTAGTGTTTATTTTGAGATCGGAATGTTAGCTACTTTGAATCTGTTTTTGAATGTATTCGAGTATGAGCATGCTTTTGGAACTTTGATTAGCATTTCAGCTTTGTGTTAATTCGAGTTTCAGAGTGTTATTATATGATGTGGTTTTGATTCTTGTCATAGTTCAATAATGTACTGTTATTTTTGTGAATTCGATTATGGCTACATTATGGCTAATTGTGATTCTTGTGTAATTAGTTTGCTCGCAACTTTGTATTGCATACTACTTCAGTTCGTTCAGCATCAGCAGGAAGATCCTCAGTGTCGGCGCCGTCACCTCAAAGCTCAACGATGGCCAACACCATGGCGCTCGAAGACGGCTGACGCCTGAAGCCTGACCGGCTCGCCAGTTGGAACAGCCATCGGTTTGGGATGATGCTCAATTAATCTTCATGTAGTAGCAAAAACTTGAAAAACATGAGTGTTGTAGCATAACTACAACAAGAGTACATCGTGTAGTAGAAAAAAAAAGAGTGATGTAGTAGAACCGAACAGTAGCATAATTCATAAATGAACTTTCCCTATCAATAATAGCAGTCATAAATGAATTTTTCTATCAACACTGCATTTACTGAACATGCTACTACACTAGCCGAACCAATAAAAACCTGCTACTACAGCACGTGCTGAAAATAGTTGTTGCTACTACATTTGTTGAGCTACTAAAAACATGTTACTACACTTACTAAAGCTGCTACTACACTAGTTGAACCATTAAAACCCTGCTACTACATTTGTTGGAAGTGTAGTAGTAGCTAACTCTCTAGTATAACATGCTACTATATTATTTGAGCCACTGTAAACCTGCTACTGTAGTTCCTTAAGCTGCTACTACACTAACTGAACCATTAAAAATCTGCTACTGCATTTATTGGAAGTGTAGTAACAACAACATTCCAGCAAGTACAATAGCACTGAAATAACTACTGCTGCTGCTACATTTGATGAGTCACTAAAAACCTGTTACTACACTTACTGAAGCTGCTACTACACTAGCTGAACCATTAAAACTCCGCTACTACATTTGTTGGAAGTGTAATAGCAGCTAACTCTCCAATAAAACATGTTACTACATTAGTTAAGCCACTGAAAACCTGTTACTGTAGTTACCGAAGCTGCTATTACACTAACTGAACCCTTAAAAATCTGCTACTGCATTTATTAGAAGTGTAGTAGCAGCAACATTCCAGCAAGTGTAATAACAGCTAAAACAATACATGGTGGGGTCTGATTTAATTTGATTTATTTTGTATAAGGTCAATTTAGTAAATTAAACCATGACACATGGCAATCAGAAAAAAATTTGTCCTTATTTGTTAAAAAATATTTAATTAGTGTAGGGTTAGTTTGGTAAATTAAACCATGACATCTGACATACAGAGAAAAAATTGTCCTTAATTGTTAAAAACTATCCTTATTTGTTTAACAACACAAATGAATTTATTTGTGTTTCAAATTCTTTTGGATAATGTATATGTGATTTGTTATATCTTCTAAACTTCTGATCTAAAAAAAAATGATATCTTCTACACTGTTTCTTTCTAATCGTTCAAAGTCACCATTAGAGGTTATTTTCCTCTCCTCCTCGATCTCATGATTCTCATCCCTCCTCTCAACAATCACACCACATCTTTAATCGTTCCACCTTAAAGTCAGATTTTGTTTTTCTCGCAGGCATCGTTGACAATATCATCGTTAGTTTTTTTTATTGTGTATGGAATCACGAAAACCATATTTAGATTAGGGTTTTGATTGAAGAGATTTTTAAAGAGGAGGTGAGAGGCTAAGAGCTATGATTGATGTTTTTTTTTCCTCGAGTAGAAACCCTAGGATCAATTGCATAATCTGGAAACGCACATCAATTGTCTATCCAGAGGGTGTGTCCACCAACACTTACAAGACCAGATGAATATACACCAAACTTGCATGATTATGCGAATATTACATAGCAACGCGTTCATAACAGCTCTGCCTAGTGACCCTTTTTTTTTTTGGTTGAGAAGGGTTTATGGTTGACATTTAGAGATGACAGAGGAGGGGAAGAAGATATCGATCGAAGATGAAGAAGAAAACGTCTGATGAAGAAACCCTAATACAAAATAGGATTTAACAAAGAAAATATAAAGAATAAGTAGTAAATTTAAGAAAGTTATAAAAAAAAATTACGTAATTTAGGAAAATAAAAGGTAGAAATTATACTTTGATGATGTGACTTTACCATCTTAGTTGTCATCTAAGATGAGTTTTAGGTGGTTCACCTAGTATTACTCAAATTGATAATATCTAGTAAACAAATCCCATGAAAAGATGTTCCATATGCTATAATTGCGTACTTGAATACTCCATATTTGAAACTTCCAAGGACATGCCTCCTCTGTGTCTCTTGCTATCTTGCTAAATAAGTTCTATCTAATAGCAGAATCTACTGGTTTTTTCAATTGAATTTTCATATCTTTACCGTTTAGTCTTTAGATACTAATGTATAGATCATCTCGATCTGCAAGTTTCAGCTAATTTGATAATCGTTAAGACTCTCAAACTCGATTAAACCAATAGACGAACTGAATTGATAAAATAGTCTACGGTTCACATCCAAAACCAATTGGCAATGGGTGGAGAGACATAAACTCTTATAAGTCCACATGCAATGTCCTATATTCCCGATGTGGGATGAATATCTTAACATGCCCCTGCACGTGTGGCAAATTTCCAAGCTTAACATGTGGAAAACATTTTGGGTGACGTGAAGTGCGTGTGGTAATGGACCACATCCAAAACCAATTGGTAATAAGTGGAGAGGCCCAAACTCTTATAAACTCACAGACAATGTCTCACATTCCCGATGTGGGATTGATATTTAAACAAGAATTATGTCGAACTTAAACCATTCATGTTTATAATAGAAAAATGAAATTTTGAGGGCCGTAACGATTATCAAATTAGCTGAAAATTTGTAGAAATGATATACACATTAGTATCTAAAGACTAGACGGTGGAGATGTGAAAATTCGACTGAAAAGTAAGTATAAAGTGAAAATCTACACCATAAGAATAAATAAGGACATCCTTAGTTATATACATGCGAGAATAACACTGACGCTGCTTACATATATTTGCCTGCAAGAGGCTTATATTTGGTCGATCTATCATCTATAGATATACAATTAATGTAAATATATGTATGTATACCAATAAATGTAAAGTTTTGCTTGTTCACCATGCATGTATATGTTATATGTATATATATGATGTTGAAATTAAGTTTCTATTCATATATTTGTTTGAATGCAAATGACTATATTGAGATGTTTTGGCATGGTGATTCGATTATGAATCATCTAGATCACTCCTGCGGTAAACGTCATAAATTCAGAAACTATGAAGATCGAGATGATGGTCAACGGATATAACTGCATATAGTACGTAGTTAAATTAGTATCCATCTCATTTTCTTAGTTATTTCTGGAAAACCAATATTTCTTCAATGTTTCTGGAAAATCTCTATTTCTCCAACGGCTCAAAATTTCTGTATCATAAGGAAACAAAAAAACCAATATTTCTTCAATGTTTATGCTTCTAACAAATTCTATAAGAATCTCCCGGTATCCACATTTATTCCTTGCAAGTTTATTGCTGTAAGTTTAGGTTTTTCTCTTTCCTATTTCACTGAGTTATAAGGGAATATGTTGGTTAATTTGGAGCAAAAGATGCTTTATATTCGTTGAAGTTAATTAAAACATAGAAAATGCCAAGATATGAAGAAAACCGTTAGGGTTACCCAACTTGCCTTTCAAACATGATTGTTGGAAAAGTATGTCAAATAGAATTTCCAGTTGTTTTTAGGCCTCATTTGGTTCGTAGAAAGTAATAATCGAATTAGAAAATTGTTCGTGTCCTGCATTTTGGAATGCTAAAGGAAGAAAAAATATGGATGAAAGTGGTTCATTCCAAAATCTAAAAAAATCACTTCATTCATTTCCTTACATTTATTACTCACATCACCTTATTTTATTACATTAATTAATAATATTTAGAATGATTTTTCTTATGTTATCAAATTTAAGAACGGAAAATTTTATTTCTCTTATCTTTCTATTCCCATGAGAAAGACAAACAATCCAAACGAGGCCTTAAGCATATATTTTAGTTCCGTCAACTTGGTCCAGAATTTAACTGGTTGTTGATTGAAAACTTGAAAGGTTATTAGGAGCTCCAGAAAAGCACAACTCCTTGATTGACACCAACGGTAACTCTTCATAAACTAGTAATTGACTGTAATTCATCTAAACTTAAGTCTCCTCTATTTATCAAACTGATTCATACAAGTCCAAGGATAATTCATGCCAGTTGCCACCAACAAACATGACATATAATCTTCGAGTTCTTTCTTTCTTGTTACTGTATTCCAGGACAAATTTTACTTCACTCTATCTTTCTTGTAACTTCTTATATATACATGTTGGTGCGGAAAAATTCAGGTAGAAGATTTCCTCACTAACCACTTTTGACTGGAGTAGGAATGAAAGCTTCTTCGATAATGGATGTAAAAATGGTTTGAAAATTTAATGGTGACGGTCTATCTCTCGATCTAGAATCTCGAGAGGGGTATATTATGGGTTTGAGTGACTGATTTTCCCCGGACCTCCCCTTCAGGATCTTATTCATCTTTCCTTTATAGGCGTGACTCCTAGGTCACTTTATGTTGGCGCTTTACTCGCTAGTTAAGCGCGAGTGGATCCACGACTCCATATAATGGACATCATGGGAAACTCCATTCCCCCACTTTTCCTGTTGACCAACTCTATTTCACTTCGTCCTCGACTCGTTCCCCTTCGTGTCTTCATCTCACGCGACTTGATTTGACCGACACCCTATCCGGTCCAAACCTGACTTGACCACTACGTGATCCACTACTACATGATATACCCTCAACGTGGCCATCTTCCACTAAGTCACGTCCATTCAACACTACTCCATAACCTCTTTCGTCGCGACGTTCTGCCATGGGGCTTTTCCTTAAGTCTCGTTTGATTTCTCCCGTCTTGACTTGGTCAGCTCGTACCGCAAGCCAATTCACCCGTAACCTGATTCAACTGTTACCTATTTTGTTCTGCTCATGGCCCATGGAAGTTTCCCATTTACTTACAGCCTAATTTGGCCGCCACACAATTCACTCACGGCCCAATCCATTCGTGGTTGAGTTGAGACCCAAACCTTTTTGAGGCCATACCAGATTTGACCGCGACCTAATTTGACCATAACGTGATTCGACCACGTCGTGACTTATCCACAACGTGATTCATTTCCTCATGGCCACGTTTTAATCAGCCTCCCTATTCATCACGTTCTCCCTCGATATTTTCTGGTACTCTTGACTGTGATTTGAATATTAGTCTTATTTGACCTCTTCCCTCTTCTCAATTCTTCCGTAACCCAATTCAACCGCTACCCATCTCATTATACTCACGGCTCAAATGACCAATTTATTCGGGTATAAGTTGTCTTACTAACTTATATTCAAAACCTCATACCAAAAATAGTTGCCCCCACACTACATGATAACTCAATTTGTTGTTGTCTGATTTGGGCCAGGACTACATTCTGACCACGACATGATTCACCGCGAAGCAAATACACCTTCAATATAGCTAATTCATCATGAAGAAATACCCTAAAACCTGTGTTGAAAATATTTGCACCCACAATGCCCCCTTTTTTCTTTCTTCATGAGTTTCGAATGGAGAAAGAAAAAATAACCATCGGTCGCATATTGACATTTAAAAATTGTAGCATCCGGAATTTCTTGCAAGAAAGTCTTCTACGACAACATATATAAATGATCCGTTTACTGCTTATTCCGTGAGAGATAAACGTCCAGTGACGGATATGTTTAACGTCCGGTGACGGATATGTTTAACGTCCGGTGACGGGATATGTATAACGTCCGGTGACGGGATATGTTTAACGTCCGGTGACGGATATGTTTAACGTCCGGTGACGGGATATGTATAACGTCCGGTGACGGGATATGTTTAACGTCCGGTGACGGATATGTTTAACGTCCGGTGACGGATATTATGAAAGAACAACTTTATTTCATACTCAATCGAAAATAGAACATATAATAGAAATGCTATGAGGCATAACCATTGTTCATCACGAACATTAGTGTTGCCATTTATTGAAAAGAAATTGCGGAAAGTAAATAAGATGTTGCTTTGTTTTTTGTTGAACATCGGCATTGCTCTTCATCAATATCTAAAAACAAATGAAAACAGAAAGATATGAACCTTTTTGACGTCTTACGATGGCCATCCTTTAGTTGTACTTAAGTGGTGGTGGAATGACTTACGAAGCTGGATTATTCTCTTCCTCGCCAAGGGCTCTATACTGGATGAGTTTTCCTTTTGCCATCAGGTTCTCGATTTGCCACCGGAGGTTTCGGCATTGATTGGTGGTGTGAGAATATTCACCATGGAATTCACAAAAACGTGATTGGTCCCTTCTACTAGGATCTGACATCAGTGGGGGCGGTTTTGTGAATATCCCCTCGTTCTGGTGAGCGCGTAAGATTGCTGATTGAGAGATCGTGAACTTATTTTGATTCTCTTGAAGTCCTCGCCCATCCATTGTTTGTTCCCTTCGTCTGTTCCGGTTCCACGACCTGTTTTGTTCTGCTTCATTTATGTTTGACTCATCTGGTGCCCGTGAGGCAATGAGCGATGTGTTTCTTGTTGCATGTGCTGCTTTGATTTCTTCCAATCTGATTTCGCCTTCTATCCGTGTTTGGATTTCACTCATGTCCTTAGCTGGTTTTCTCACCAAGTCCTTATACAAATGTGAATTTGGCAGGAGCCCGTCACGAAATGCGACGGCAGCATATTCCGATGTGCATCCTTCGATTTGTACTTGCTCGGCTCGGAAACGTTCGTAGAACGTCTTAAGCCTTTCTCCCACCTTTTGTTTCACCATGACTAGAGCTGCCATGTCCTTTTTATGTTTTCTGTTGCAGAAGTATTGTGTAACGAACGACTCCCTCAATTGTTTGAAGTTGGCGATAGATCCTGGCTTCAGGTCACGGAACCACACTCCTGCTTCGCCGGTTAAGCTTGATGGAAAAAACTTGCAAAGTAATCTCTCATCATTTGTCTCTGTGGTCATCTGCTGCATAAACTCCCTGAGGTGATCCACTGGGTCCGTGATCCCATCATATTGTTGAAAAACGGGCGTCACAAAATTGCGTGGTTTGTCCACACTTAAAATTTCTTCGACGAATGGGGACTTCCCAATCTCTCTAGACGCGGTTGTGGCCAATTCTCTCGGGCTAGCATCTCGCACGTCCTTCAGCATTTTCTCTATTTGTGATTTCCAGCTTTCTTTTTTAATTTTCTTGGCTTTTCTCTGATTGCTTCCTTGAGCAAATTCAGAATTTTTCCCTCCTGAATCGTTGATTTCATCACGAGCAGATTTCTTTTCATTCGTCTCCTCTATTTCTTCATCGCTCAAGTCATCATCTGACTCTTGTTCCCCTTTCTTGAGCTTCTGTTTCCGGGCTTCTCGAAGTTCCTTTTCTTTACGCAGCCGGGCAATCTCCTCCTCCATCTTCCTCATTTTCGTGTGCATTTCTCCACTTTGATCGTTTTGTGATCCACCCAATCCAGATCTGTTGGGTAGACCTACATCATGATCTTCCATTCCCACCATTTTAGTTTTCGGGAAACTACTTTCCCACAGACGGCGCCAACTGTTGGTGCGGAAAAATTCAGGTAGAAGATTTCCTCACTAACCACTTTTGACTGGAGTAGGAATGAAAGCTTCTTCGATAATGGATGTAAAAATGGTTTGAAAATTTAATGGTGACGGTCTATCTCTCGATCTAGAATCTCGAGAGGGGTATATTATGGGTTTGAGTGACTGATTTTCCCAGGACCTCCCCTTCAGGATCTTATTCATCTTTCCTTTATAGGCGTGACTCCTAGGTCACTTTATGTTGGCGCTTTACTCGCTAGTTAAGCGCGAGTGGATCCACGACTCCATATAATGGACATCATGGGAAACTCCATTCCCCCACTTTTCCTGTTGACCAACTCTATTTCACTTCGTCCTCGACTCGTTCCCCTTCGTGTCTTCATCTCACGCGACTTGATTTGACCGACACCCTATCCGGTCCAAACCTGACTTGACCACTACGTGATCCACTACTACATGATATACCCTCAACGTGACCATCTTCCACTAAGTCACGTCCATTCAACACTACTCCATAACCTCTTTCGTCGCGACGTTCTGCCATGGGGCTTTTCCTTAAGTCTCGTTTGATTTCTCCCGTCTTGACTTGGTCAGCTCGTACCGCGAGCCAATTCACCCGTAACCTGATTCAACTGTTACCTATTTTGTTCTGCTCATGGCCCATGGAAGTTTCCCATTTACTTACAGCCTAATTTGGCCGCCACACAATTCACTCACGGCCCAATCCATTCGTGGTCGAGTTGAGACCCAAACCTTTTTGAGGCCATACCAGATTTGACCGCGACCTAATTTGACCATAACGTGATTCGACCACGTCGTGACTTATCCACAACGTGATTCATTTCCTCATGGCCACGTTTTAATCAGCCTCCCTCTTCATCACGTTCTCCCTCGATATTTTCTGGTACTCTTGACTGTGATTTGAATATTAGTCTTATTTGACCTCTTCCCTCTTCTCAATTCTTCTGTAACCCAATTCAACCGCTACCCATCTCATTATACTCACGGCTCAAATGACCAATTTATTCAGGTATAAGTTGTCTTACTAACTTATATTCAAAACCTCATACCAAAAATAGTTGCCCCCACACTACATGATAACTCAATTTGTTGTTGTCTGATTTGGGCCAGGACTACATTCTGACCACAACATGATTCACCGCGAAGCAAATACACCTTCAATATAGCTAATTCATCATGAAGAAATACCCTAAAACCTGTGTTGAAAATATTTGCACCCACAATACATTTCTGTACTCTATATTTTTGATCTTGCTTCTGTTTTCCTGTATCTTTTCCTCTCCTCATTTTGTAACGAAACAGTTCAATTATATGCTACAGACCATACCAACCTCAACAAGAGCAGCATGAGGAATGTTGAGTGCAACGGGAGGCTCTCTACAGTTTTTCTCACTCAAAACATAGGTCATCATCAGTAACCGCTTGAAAATGTTTGAGCTGTCACGAACTGCCAAATGCACCTGACCCAAGAAATATGCAGTACCACTCTCCCTAGCATCAATCAGTTCTTGAAGCTCCTCCCTAACAGATACTCGCATCCTAGGACTATTCGGAGGCAGCATGAATCGGACTTTTTTTCTCTGCATCGAAACCAAACCACTCTCACATGCATCAGCCAATGTACCTAGCCGGCTTTCACTGTGCACCAAGCTCACTGAGTCCTCACATGAAGTGATCTCATTTAAAGGAATCAAAGCACTTCCATTTGATGGTGGCTTGCCAACTATGATCATTCTATCTTGTGATGAATTGTCAAAGTCATTTTCTTCCACGGAAATGAATTCTCCAATCGAACCAATAATCTCTTCCTCAAAATCATCAGTGTCTCTAATATGATCACAATATCCATATCTCACCACACAACGATATATTTTAAGATCCTTTGGCCCGATCCTTCCCACAAGGTACCTCCGAGTTGCAGGGACATAGGGAACTGGTAGAGACTTGAAGGACACAAAGATCAAAACTTGATGAAATGCAGGAAGATTCGTAATAAAGTGTGAGAAGAAAGCTGGAATTCCTGAGACTATATCAGTATAAATGAAACCAATGCCAGGTACCCTGGTAACTCCTAGTGATGGGCTAATAGCTGTAAGCCATTCTGCAGACACCTTGTTTGTTAAATCGAATTCAAGCTTCTTCTTGGTTCCGTAATGCCATGAAAGCATGATAGTCAAGGACAATGCCAATAGGAAAACTAAATACCAAGCTCCCTTGTGGAAATTCAACATACAAGCTGACACATACATCGCCTCAATGAAGCCGAAGAATAGTAGAAAACAGATAGATTCAAACAAACTCTTCTCCCAGTATAAGGCAATCACCAGTGACATGAGACAAGTTGTTACAACCATTGCAGAAATTACGGCCAAACCTATAAAAGATAAAGATTTAACTGAAATCCATCAGATAACCATGGCACAATTATGTACGATTATGTCAAAGTTGCAACATTTAAATCTTTTCAGGTAAGAGTTCAGAGAAGTAAAAGAAAAATATGGCATTGGTTACTAAACACTGGTGTAGTGTTGAGATACAAGTACCTGTTGCATTGCCAATTTTCTCAATATCATGGAAACCAATTGTAACAGTAAGGCATAGAACCATCAGTATCCAGTTGATATCGGGAATATAAACCTGCCCGTGTATCTTATCTGATGTATGAATAACTTTTACTCTGGGAAAACAACCAAGTGCCAGGCACTGATTTATGATGGAGAAACTGGCCGTTATGGTGGCTTGACTTCCGACAGCTGAAGCAAGTAGGGATAATGCTGTGAACCAGTGTCGAACTGATACTGGAATTTCCATGTTTTCACATGTTAGATAGACATAAATTTGCAAATGAAGCACTCAGTGAAGCAAAATATAAGCGTACAACTTACAAGGAACTGACACACTGAGATGATTGTAATCATCATCATGAAAGTTTTTGGAGATAAATGCAGCCTGACCGGCATAGCATAGAACAAGAACAGGATAGATGAGGCATACAAATGTAATCTGCAGCAGAGGATGTACCATCTACAAGTTAGTTGAAATCTAGAAGTAGATGATGATATTAGATGACAGAATATTAAATATTATTAAACCTTGATGGATTTCTTTCTGAAGTGACCTAGATCTGCGTACATGGCCTCTGACCCTGAAAATGTTGAGAGAATGTTCATGATCTAATGAAAAAATCTTGTCTGAGAGGAAACCAAAGAATTGTTAGTTCAAATATTGTAAAATGAAGCCCAGGTGATTATAGCATAAGCAGACCTGCTACACATAGAACTATGCTGCCTAATGCTCTCCAACGGCCAACGTTAATGTTCCTAACAAATCTGTACATGTATACTGGAGAGATTGCATGGATAATTTTTCTGTCCCAGTAGAAAATATTATATATACCCACTCCACCAATACATATCAGCCAAATAGTGATAATCGGAGCAAACATAAACCCAATTTTACGAGTCCCGTAATGCTGGAGCGTGAAGAGGCACACCAATATAGCAGATGCCAAAGGAACTGGTACGTCTGGAAGGAATATGATTTGATAATTAGGAAAATCCTGTAATTAAGTTATCTTAATCATAGACATTACAGAAACATATAAAAGAACTGGCAGAATAGCACACTAGTTGCAAATTTTATGCCAGCTTTCAGTCTATAAACTTACAAAGAGTAAATTCTTATGCAACCATTAGAGTATATATAAAACATAGTTGTGCGCTTGTGGCCCAAGTCATGCATGTTCATAGGATTCTAGGATCCATGACAAGAAAAGAAGGCAGATTAAATACAATTGAAGTATCTGTGTTGAGGTAGAATACTCACAATCTTTAAAAGCTTTTTCTAGTGAATCTTGTTTACTTTCCGAAGATGAAACTGGTAACCACAAAATAAAGTTAAGTTGCTGAATAATGCTCAAGGCACAAGATATCTCTCTAACTGAATGTACAGCTACTTCTTACATTTTTTGGCCATATCTGACAGTGATCTTTGAACACCTGTTGAAGCTGAATAGACTGGGTAATGAGAGGACAAGTAAACAAATCATTCAGTCATAATCAGACAGAAACCTGATGCAGTAAATAATTGAGAAAAAGTTGATGAGGAGAGCCAAACCCGAAAGAGCTGGGGTAAGCACCCCAACGCCAATTGTCATGCAGGAACCTAACAGAGCCAGGACCAACATGACATGGTGACTACTCTTAAGTCTTTCAATGGCCCGTTTAGCCCTCGATTCCACCTTAATCCTGAAAGGTATTTCCCTCTCATAATGCATAACCTCATTGGAACTTTTGTCATTTGGAAGCAAACCCACTTTGGCATGCCTACACAAGAGTGAGTACAGAGCGAAAGTACCACCTACAATTTGTGGAAGCAAGAAAATTGTTCATCGGTAGAAAAATGATGTATATGCTTGCAATTACAAGGATATGAGACCATTACCTTCTCCATTATCATCAGCTTGTAATACTATACAGGCGTACTTCAGTAAAGAAATGATGCTCATAGTCCAGAAAATGAAGGAGAATAGTTCATAAACTGTATCCTCCGATTTGATATCTTTTGCATGAATTGTCCCAAAGACATATAAGGGCGCAGTACTCATTTGACCATATAACACTCCAAGGCTCTGAAATGACAAAAGAAGTGTATACTTCCATGTCTCCTGCATATTATACACGACGATAAGCTCAAGCTGATTATAAAAACTCCCCAAGGAGCAGCCAACTATTTAAAATCAATTCGCTATAAGATGAAGACAATGAGACATACAAATAATCAACTTTAGGGAAGAAGAACAATAGGAAGAACCAACTGATGAACTAAAGCAGGTATTTCTAACCAAGTACAGCTGACTATAATCTAGCTCCGGATTGAGTACAAAATGCTAAAGAAAATATACAAATTCAAAACTTTCGGGGGACCATCAAAGATGACATAGCAATACAGTTAAAATCAAAGAGAGAGCTAGCAGTGATCACTGCTTCTACAGGTTTTCTATATCCAGGCAAGTCAAAAAGAATTATAAACCAAAGTTCTGTGGCTGAAACTAAAAAGGTTACCTTCAACTGATTAGAGGAAGTGGCAGAAATGAGCTGAGAATCCCAATCCATGTTTGGCTGATACGAGTAGACAGATTGTCAAGAAAGAAATCAATGTAAACTGAGTTACTGAGGAAATGTGAATAGTACAAGAGATAAAGAAGGGCAGCTGGGGTTGTTAAGCAAGCGACTTACACAATGCATTACACACGGAGATCACAACGTGGAGGATCACAAACTAAAACAAATCCCACACATATGGTCATCTTCAATACCAATAAATACAGAGAGGATTTCTGTTTCTTATTCTTTGGGGTTTTGGTATATCTATATCTAGCTAGTTGGAAGGGAATGCCGGACTGACAGCGACGCCTATAATTTTCAGGATCGAAGTTCATTAATCAATCACAAATTTATGATAAAGCAAATCTGATTCACATGACTTATAGTTTGGAGTTTGTTGAGGTAGGACTTCCTTCACATGTCTTGTCTTCTGCCTGGATTTTTCCCCGTCAATGTTATCCGCTGCAGACCTGTAATTCGTCTAGCTGAACTTGAAAAAATTTCTACAATGTTCCGGAGTATTTATCAAATGAGTCAAACTAATCAAGGAGAAAACAGAAACTAATAAAAAGTAAAACCATAAAGCTGGTCAAGGTAAAGACAAAAGGAAATCAATCTGCAAAGGATGCATCTGTTTAGGGTGAAAAGTGAGATGTGAATAACCTCTACTTGTATAGAAAGAGCTACATTTCCAATACAATCATGAATTTACAGAGGATGCATGCTATCCCATGCAACAAAACAAATCCCTCCACAACTATATGGAAGGCAACTACAGGTAACGAATCCCATTCTCAATGGGATTAGATATGAAATCCAAGCGAAAACTAGAACACGACAAAATTTGACTGCAGCTAACTGAATGATTATTTGGGGTCCGAAGTTCACCCAAATACCAAAAAAGGGGCAGGGCAGTTCCTATCAGTACCCCATTGCCAAAGTCCTACAAGTAAACTGATTCACCATTATCTTATTCATAAGCCTTCTCCCAGTCATCTACCACTTCAGATGTTTCTGCAATAGAACCTCCAAGCTGCCCCACGGAAGTCGAACTGCTTGCATTTGATGGAGTTGAACCACTAGCATTTGATTCCACCATAGAAATTAAACCAGCAGCAGTATGCTTTCTAGAGTCCTCTACTGTGGGAGATACACCAGCAGAAGTATGCTTTCCAGAGTCCTCTACTGTGGGTGATACAGAAGATGATCCCAAAGGTACTTCACTATCAAGTACACTCCAGCGGTTTAATGAGGCAGCAATTGGAGCTTCCTTTTTCCACACAGATGCCTGGACATCTGCAGAACCACCTGACAACTCTTCATCACCCCATGAATCTTCTCTCCAAGAGGACTCCTGAATAACAGCCTTCTTCCACGCATTACCCTTCAGTGCTGTATAGGCTCTTTCCTTGGCTATTCCCACTCCACCCCAAGCATTAGAACCGGATGAAGCCACAGACAAAACAGCAATAGCCCCATGATAGAGTGTACCATTATCCAACCTCCTCATTGCAGTTGCGGCTCGAGCAGGATCATTAAATACAGCCAATGCGTTCTTGTCATTCAACCAGACAAGCTCACATTCACCACCAAACCTCAAGACCAATGCACTTATATCTGCATCCCTGGGAAGATCTGGGAAAGAAACTACAAGCCTGGGATCCATGTCCACTAAATGATCAAAAGCTGGAGGCTGGGATGTGTTTACTGTGGTGGTACCCTTAACCCCGAGCACCCTCGCTGGGACTTTGGATTTAGGAGTAGCATGAACCACAATAAAACGCTTGGGCTCCCAGCCAGCAGCTTGAACAGCAAGCTTCCACCTGTCAGCAATCACCCTAACGACATCTCTCTTTTCCTTCAGCATTGGACAAAAGACATGGACCCGGAGGCCACTTGTAGCACCTTTGCTCTTTCCAAGCACCAACTGTTTGCATCTCTCCTCCACCGATAAAACCCACTTTGGATCACGCCTAAAAAGGTCCGAAAGCAACTCAGAAGTAACATTAGTCTCACCAAAATGGAGTGCATCCAAATTTGGAGGAACTATATCAAAAGCATCTGCAAGAACACGTTTCCGCTCCAACTTGGCACATTCATCGTCACACATGAGCTTCCTCTGTCCAAGTGGGACCTTCTTGTCGGTGGCTTCTACTGGTTGCAGCGGTACTGGCAACTTTTGAATAATGGAAGCTTCAAAGACAGTGCCAGAATTAAAACTAGCATTGCTGCCACCAGAATCGCAAGGAACATTTGCTGTTATCCGGCCACAAGAACACGTGATTGTCACGAGGAAATCACATCTGGCATCCGGACAGGAAGCATAAGGGTGACAAGGTGCAGTACATGTGTGCCTGCAATCCCTCCTAGGAGCACCACATATCTGTCCACAAGAAGATTTTGAGACGACTTCTGCTGACAAGGAAGACTCACAAGGCGGTGGGTGACATGCTCTACCACAAGCATGCATACCACATTGCCTTATCTTCCCACAGGGCTTGTTACATTTAATGTCCTTCGACCCACAGGGAATGTTCCTGAGAACCACATGACCACCGATGCACTCCTTTGGCACAGGCACTGAACAAGGTGGGCAGTCTCCAAAGTGGCAGCTGTGAGAAGATGAATGTCCGCAAGGCTGAGGCACCGAACAAGGAAGCTGACATGATGGAGGAGGTGTACCACAGGGCAACGGAGGAGGGATTGAAGTTCTCCCGCATGCACATGTCAAGTCAGTGAAGATTGTATCAAGGCAGGGAGGACAGTGGCCACTGTGACACAGAGATTCACAAGAATGCTGCCCACACCTTAATTTCTTCCCACAGGGCATAGAGCACAAGTGAGGATCCCAATCCCCTGAGAGTTGATTATTTGAATTAGAAAGAGGACAGCACCTTTCACTACAACGGTGCCTTCCACAATTCTTCTTCCGTCCACAAGGCTTATCACAGGTAAATTTCTGATTCTCCATTGTTGTATTACAGCATTCCACATTCCGAGAAGTTGATTCACAGCGGCACTTTTGGGTTACTTTTACCAAACAAGGGGGGCAATCACCAGTATGGCATATCTGTTGACACTGGTGCACCCCACAAGGGAGAGTCTTCTCACATATTTGTGAGCAAGTTGGAATCGGATCCAAACAACTCTGGCGTTCCTCCTGCAAGCTTGTTTTCCCACAATAGCATGTCTTAACATTCTGTGGCATTAAATTGCACTCTCCACAAGGGCCTGGATGACAAACTTCGCTGCAAACATGATTGCCACAGCTAAGCTTCTTTCCACAACTAGAACTGCAAGAAAAAACACCATCCTCTGCTTTTACCTCTCCCTTTACTGTCATCTCTTCACACAGAACAACCTCCACCTTTTTCAGGCAAAAGCAAGAAGCATTGAATGGCACCTGACAAGGATCACAGGGACCCACATGGCACTTCCGCTCACAGCGGTGACGCCCACAATCAAGAAGCTTACTACATTGATTGCCACAAGTCAGAACAGAAGTCCGATCTGAGCATCTTGTTGTTATTGTTTTCTTTCCACAAGGGCATAACCTTGGCGGTGCAAATGCTTTACAAGGAGGGCATGGACCCGGGTGGCACTGCAAGACACACATATGAGGGCAAAGATCATCCTTACTTATTCCTCTTCCTGCGACCTCCTTCTCCAGTGGCTTCCCACAATGTTCTCCACATGAATGTGGTGTCAAATACAAATCCGATGGTGGGTCTGTCCGCTTACCGCAAAAACACACATAGCGAATCTCCTTTGACGATGTGAGCTGTACAGACTGACATCCTGGACACCGCCAATTAAATCCCTGATTCTTCCCTGCAGACATATCAATAGAGGTAGGAGCTCGAGCCCATTTCTTGATGCAATTCAGATGGAAAATCGAGTAACAGCTTGAGCACGACCATACAGATGCAGACCTCCTCACCATATCATAACAAATCATGCACTCAACAGTACCCTTAGTCAGTTTATCCTGAATCTCTTGCACAAGCTGCGGCAAACTAGAGTCCTTCATTCCCATCCCCTCCTGACTCTCACTCTTTTCCCTCTCCCTTCTATGATTCACTGGCCAAAGTGAATTACCCCTGGAACCATGATGTCCTCCTCTGTGCTGCCGATTCTCCGATAATGTAGAGCTTTGATTGGACTGCTCTCCATTCCCATTGTGTCCTCCTCTGCGACTCTCTGATGGCACAGAGCTGTGATTGAACTGCCCAACAATTCCATTATGTCCTCCTCTATGCTGCCGACCATCTGACAGTGTGAAGCTATAATTAGACTGCCCTCCATTTCCATTATGCCCCCCTCTTTGCTGCCGACTCTCTGATGATCCCGACACCTGGTTAAGCTGCCTACCATTTCCATTATACCCTCCTCTATGCTGCCGACTCTCTCCTGGTTCCGAAACATGATTGGGCAGCCCATTTCCACCATGTCCTCCTCTATGCTGCCGACTCTCTCCTGCCGCAGGGCCGTTGGCATTCCCATTCGGTAAGTTCAAAGTGAAGCTCGGAGGAGGCGGATTCACGGCAGCGGTGGTAGGGTTGGAACCTCTCGGCACCCAACGAGGCTGAGCAGGGTTCCTGGACCTGTTGTTATCCCTACGCTCGCTCCGGACCTGAGAAGCCATATTCACCGAACCAACCAAACCCTCACAGCTCCTATCCCCCAACAGTTTGCTCAACTCAAATTGATCCACAGAAAACGAAAACGAATACAAACTGCAGTCACAAATCAAACCAATCAATCCACAATCGACGATTTTAACCTTAACCCAAGTCCTATTTCCTCCCTAATTCCAATCCACACAACAACCCATTAAAAAACCCTAATTTCTGGAAGCCCTAACTAAACTCCGATTCAATAATTACAGAAAATGAAAAAAGGAAAGGAAGAAGTACCTGATCGGAGAGTCGCGAATGAAGAATGAGTTGCTGACGAGATTGAATTGAAAAGGCGTGTGTTTGAGTTTAGAGGGTCTGTGATAAATGAGAGTAAATTGGGCTTCTCGCTGGGAGAAGAGTCCGACCCGAATAGAAGGAAAGAGGAGAGAGAGGAGTATATATATATATATATATAGGTGTGTAGGGGAGACGGTGGTGAAGGAAAAAGGGAGGAAGAGAGGGGGAGGCGGTGAGAGTAGTTCGTCACATTAATCGCGTGCTCTCTTTATCGCCATTTGTTACTGGTCTTCTCCAAGTATTTTCGTGGTCACCACGCCTGTGTTGTCGTCAGGCCCACCACCACCTTGGGCGCCAAGCATCTCTCTCTTTTGGGCCAACCTCATGGGCCTATGTATATTTGGGCCTATGTCTCACTGGAGAACGTGCGTAGTTACAAGTTCACGCCTGGTGACGAGCATTATTAAAACATGTTAGCACGAATATCTTCTATTTTACTAAAAAAAACTTTTGTTTGTGTGTTTTGGAGTTTGAAAAATATAGCTTTATGTAATTACGAGTTTTTGTAACTAACATTTTAGAAGCGTCACAAACAAAACTTGAAATTAAAGTGTGAACTAGCTTGAATCCAACCTCATAATAAACAGGGGAAATATTAGAAAAAAGAGAGGAGAGGGGTAGTCCTCGAGAGACTACCTAGTTATTCATAAAAACTCGACACTACCCTACCCAGGGAGACTTACCAAGTTCAAGTAACGTAAACAAATCTATTGAAAAGGAAGACCAAGGTCTAAAAGTAAGCTCATGACCCCAAAACTCAGAGGTCTGAATAATACACTCCCAGCCCAAGGCCACTAACAAAAACCTTACGACTGTTTCCATCTCTTGCCCACCATCAACAAACCTCGCTGACCCTCTAATGACGTGCCAACAACCCATCTCAGCCCCTATATCAGACTCGAAACCACAAGCATCTGTTCCAATATCCACTACATAGTGTCACCGCCGACGAAGGCCAGATCACCCAAACGACATGCACTTGAACTAGCTAGGTACCATCGCCAACACCCTGCCAAAAGAGGTGCAAAGCCGCCCAAGCCCAACCCAGCCCTCCCGGAACGTCGGCGACACCTTTCCATACCGGTGGAAGCCCACAAGCACGCATGAAGATATATAGAACTTGAAGCAAGGAAGCTAATCGCATCACCAGGGCCAGACCTGAGATTTGAATACTTAAGGCGAGTACTAAAAATGGTGCCCTATGATCATACGAGAAAAAAAGATGACGGCCAATAGGCCATAGAAAAATTGGTGATCTCCTTAGTCGTTATAGCTATGGATAATTGGATAGAGGAAGAAACTTTGGACAAAAAAAAATTAGCTCTATACGAATGGATGTATGAGTAGAATAGAAGCGAAAAACTGAGAAAGAAAGAAAAAGCTTTAGGGTTTATGTGAAAAATCTATTTATACATATATAAAAGAAGGAATTGATGTAGGAGTAGAATAGAAGCGAGAAACCGAGAAAGAAAGAAAAAGCTTCAGGATTTATATGAAAATTCTATGTGTATACATATATAAAAAAAGGAATTTCGTGCCCCCAATATTTTGGTGCCTGAGGCAGCTACCTCTTTAGCCTCACCTCGAGTACGGGCATGCGCATCACCTCGAAGACGAGAGATGCTAAGGAGACCAAATAAGCATAAACGTAATAGGAATCATGGATTTATTATATTGAAATGCAGAAATTGTAAAGAAAGGAAGAAGAAGCTTGGAGGCTACATTGTGGCTATTTTCATTGATGTAAAATGTAGGTGTAGTCGGTTGTGCGTAAAACAACCTCCCAAGCCCGTAAAATCAACATGCATTTCACCACAATTGTGGCCACCTTAAGGATCCCGCCCATAAGCTGGATGAGCCGGGCTTAACCACGGTCGTAACACTGGGCTTAGAACGACTACAAAAGGCATAGGAGAAGTCCACATTTGAAACAGTAACATGGGTAAGTATCCCATATCGGTTTCCAAGCAGAGTAAACCCACGTTGGACCATAAAAACAGCTCAACCACTACCATATTAATTACATTTAGACCAGCAGATACTGACTTAACCATCGGAGGAGGAAAGACCGGAAGCACCCAACCGTCCTTTTATTTGCAGGACAACGGGAGGACAGACCATTCGACCTATCAGATTCACCATCAGCTTCTGCAACCCTGTCCAGGATTGTACATAAACATTTGGCGTCGTCTGTGGGAATCTTTACTAAAAGTCAGCGTGACTCGATGGTTGAGTTAAGCGAGTGTCAAGAGCAAGATGCAGGAAGGGAAGAACAAAGGGAACCGATATTCGCCAGGACCCCGGAAGCAGCAAGGGGAAGTTCACGAATCATAATAAGAGCTCTCTGAGAGGAGACGCTGGAGGGAGTGACACGAGATCTCAATCCCCAAGAGGCAGCAGACATGTTGGAGGGGATGAGGGCCCAGATCACTTGGCTGGAGCAGCAGAGAGTCAGGGATCAGGAGGAAGCTTCCGGTAAGGAGCACAGATTAGAAAAAGAAAATGTCATGCTCATGAGCGCGCTAGCTTGAGGAATAGAGCATCGGGAAGCATTGGATAGGGCGGCCGAGTCGGATCGGGTGGCCGAGTTAGACCGGGCGGCCATGTCACAGCAGGCGGGCACATGACCAGGAATGAGCCGCAGGACCATACATTTAGGGACGAGCAGGTTCCCAGACGAGATAAGGGATGAGGGAATGCCTCCCTTGCCTGAGCCGATCCCGGAAGTCCAAGCCAGGATGGTAGAAATGGAAGACACCCTAAGAGCTATCCGGGATAGTGTTGCGAGTTTAGCTGAAAGAGTCTCGGATGCCGAGAGAAGGGGGCGCGTAATCCAACCGGTGCGAGTTTCGAAGAGAAGGGGGACCATTCATGAGAGCGATCACCCAATCTGTCTGATCGAACACAGCTAAACCGCTGAAACTTAGCGATAATGGGGATCGTAACCCTAATTTTTTCTTAGACAGTTTCAAGTCTCACACGAATGCCAAAGGTACTCAAACGCCATATGCTATAACATGTTCCAGGAAACCCTGGCCGGGGAAGCACTTAGTTGGTTCTACAAGCTCCCGTCGAACTCGATTGATTGCTTCCGGCAATTGGCTGATAGGTTTGTCAATATGTTCATTTTGCGAACGGACGGGCAAAACACCGCCCAACTGTCCAAAGTTAAGCAAGATAGGGGCAAGGAGTTGAAAGCTTTTATGAACCGATGGCAAGGAGCCACAACCAGGGTCAGGAACTTTGACAAAAGGGTAGCAGAGGAGGCATTCACTCAAGGGTTGCTTCCCGGGAAGTTTTTGAATGTGGTAAGAATTGAAAATTCACAATGCTACGATGAGCTTATGGAAATGGCAATCAGACATGCACAGATAGACCATGATACTTATGGAGGCACCTTAGCAGGGAAGAGGAAGGTCGAAGGGAGAGAAAGAGGTTTGCCGGTACAAGTGGTCCAAGAAGTTAGGGCCTGGAGGGGAGAGCAAGAGCCGAGCTCATACTTTGTAAAGAGGCACAAGGAAAGGAGCGGGAGGAAGGCAAGGAAGCAATTTGACGCACAAGTGAAGGCGAAGGGCCCCTACCAGGACTTCGGGTACACAAGGGCTGCGCCAGCAAGCAAAGAGCATTTCTTAGTGCTCAACACCACTTACGAGGTGATATGGAATGAAAATAAGTTTGTCATTCCGTCTCCCCAGGCCAGGAAGTTTCCCGCTTCTTGGCACACTAAAGAAGACACCGAGAAATTTTGCGGGTACCATAGGGAGGCAAGTCACCACATAAATAACTGTATAGAGCTGAAGAGAGTGGTAGAGAACTGAGTGAAAGAGTGAAAGTTGCAGCGGTATGTGCCCGGGCAAAGGCATGTAGAGGCGATGAAGGTGTTTGAGACGATCAACACCATCCATGGCAGCTCCTGAATAGATAATAGGAGCAACAAAGCCAAGAAACAGTGTACGGGAAGAAGGGATGGCCAAGAAGTTTTTGCCTTTGGAAGTAGTAATAGTCAGCAAGTGACTACCGTATGGAAATCTGTAACCTTTCTAGAAGAGGAAGATGAGGGGATAAGGCTGCACGAAGACCCGTTCCTGATAACATTGCAACTCGACCACTGTTAGTACATAGTAGAACATCGGTCATACTCGCCTAAGAAGACGTGTGTCGCCACATAAAATGGGCTTGGGCCTTAGTTAAGCCCAAGAAACCTACACTATCCTTTGAGGGCATAATGGTAATACACTCTCTAATAAGGGTAAAATGGTATTTTTAGGGTGCATCCACCATATCCCTATAAATACCACTCTCCACCCCTCATTTGGGGGCTCTCCATCTTCACCCTATTCTCTTCTTATTTCTACTCACATATGACTGACTTAGGCAACAGAGGGTCGAAGGCCGGAACACCCAGTCTTCCCTCTAACACTCTTCATTCATAATTGACAGGTTATGAGAGCTTGAAGATGGTGTTCCTGCATCTGCGTGATCCTCCCCCCTCAGAGATCACACCGAAACAATGGCGCTAGAAGGAGGGCCCTCAAGTGGAAACCCTCACATAGCTCACCATGAGCATATCCATAAGCTGCCCAGATTTCCCTTCGAAAATTTTCTTTTTCCGGTCGCCAACCTCCTCCTTTTCTCGAGCTTCTCCCTGCCAGCGTACAAGGAGCTCGCCTTCTTTACATCTTCATTTTCACTACTCACAGATGATTATCAAAACAAGTCCTTCTGGCTTGGTTTTAAAGAAATCTCGAGGAGAGAGAAAGTAGATCTGACTTTTTCTCTCTCCTTCGCTTGTGCGTGCCACCGCAAGGTAGCTCACATTCTCAGCCATCATACTCGCCAAGGCCCACACGCCAGTGAGCAGCGCCCAAAGAACTGATCTAGACACCCAGCTTCCCTCAGCTACGACACGTCCTGGTAGTAGCTTCCCGACTGATACGTTGTCAATCCAGCGAGGCCCATTCCAGTAGCGAGATCAGTGATGTGTTTTAAAATATTACTCGCAAGCGCACGAATCAGTTGCAGCACAGATATGCAAGAGCGAGGTCGAACCCACAGGGAATGTATGAAAATAGGAAAAACTAATCGAATCTAAATTAATTTAACACTAACCTAGTTGAATGAAAGTTGATGGTGAAGTAGCTAAGACAAATAAAATAGATAAAAAATTACCTTGATGACGAAGTAACTAAAGCATCGGATTCCACCACATTACTTGATAAGTCTCTAAATATTATCTACTAATTCCCGAATTAGGAGTAGCAATCTGGAAATCAATCTACTGCTTTCTCAATATTTAACAGTGAAGCACACATGAAATATATCTAAAGTAGACTCTTCTTCGCTTCTTAATTATGAACATCAAAGCATCACATGTACACAAACTTATTGAAACTACAAAAGATCAAAGTGTTTACAAAGCATCAAATGTGAAACAAGCTCATTTGAATGACAATAGATCAAAGAAGTTCATATTAAATATTTTACAAAGCCAAGCATGGATTAATAAAACTGACTTCCAAACTACCAAAAATGCATGACATTAGAGGTGAAAAGAACAAGGATTTTATTAATGCATTTTGAAGCAAGAGTCATAGGCATGGATAACATAACTATGGGAATTGTAGATAATTAAAAGAAACTTATTTCATAATGTGGTTTCCTCCTTAACTTTAGTTAAGGAAATTAGCTAGACATAGTACAAATTGAAAACATATTTAAAACAATATAAAACATCATACAAAAAGTAGCTAAAGAAAGAGAAGAACTAAGAGCAACAATGTGTCTCTAATTCTCTACTCTCTCCTCCTCTCCTTTATTCACTTCAAGCAACTTCTATTTATAGGGCAACATAGATCTCCATTCCAACTCCATCTTCATGTGAATATGACTTTCATCCCTTCAACCTTCTCATGCTTGATGGCAACATTTTTCTTCACACATAAATGCTTTCAAACATCAATTCCTTTTCATCTACAACACATTTGCTTCTCTCATTTTTGATGTGCATGAGTACGTACACAAACTTTGAAGGAATGAGATTTAGTTCCTAGAAACATGCATGCTTGTTTCTTTGCCACCTTCTTTCATGGTATGTTGTCTTTGACAAATTCTTCATGCATCCCTTCCATTTGAATCAATAACATGTACGTACCTATGAATCAATGAGTAGAGTGAATTCAACAATTAACAGCTAAGGTAAATATTTTCAATGGAACACAATTAATGCAAAGGGAAAACATTCTACCAATTGTAGGCACATGCTATTAGAACAATGAGAACATGTGTTGCACTTGGTTATTTAATTAAAGGGAAAAGACTCATGTTAAAAACAAGGACTCAATTTACTATGAAAATAGATAGATTGTTTCCATAACTTTAACATTTTATTTATTTAGATGTAACATCTATAAGAACATAGAAACAAATTAAATAACTCAAACTAATTAAAACAAGTAACTAACACATATAAATCAGAGATAATAATATGATATAAAATGTGCTCATCAAATACCCCCAAACCTATATTTTGCTAGTCCTCGAGCAAAACAGGAAACAAAAATACAATTAACAATTTATTCACTTAGCTAGACCGACATGACAAATTCTGCTAAAGTACTTCAGAGTTTTAGTGTGCAAAGACAGAGGTTAGAATATTCTCAGAAAGTATCTTAACTCGAAGTTTGTATGAGTAACGCCAACACAAATACAACATTTCATATCTAAGTTAAATCCAAGTCAAATCTCTTTCTGAAAATTCGCTTCGACTTCAAATCTCACAGATAGTCACTCAAAATTGAAACGCTCAGAGATGGGCTATGTGTTTCACTCAATTCATATGTGAGGAAGAGTAATTATAGATGAATGCAAACGTCTCACATATGTGCATCAAGAAAATTTTGCTCTTTTTGGAAATAAATGTAAAATTGATCTCATGAAAGGATATCAGTTACCATTGAGAATGTCGAATCCCACACACCTTAGTTCTTTAATTTACTTTCCACATTCTGACCACATGTCTCCACAGAATTGAAAAAAGGCTTTATTTATGGTTGTAATGTAAGGCTAATGTAATAGCTAACAAAGAAAAAGAAGGATTTCAAGAATTCTTTGAGAACTATGTAGAGGTCTTCACATATGAACAAGGCATTGATCTAAATTTCTCAAACATAATATATATATATATATATTCTTTCTTTTCTTGTTTTTTTTTTCTTTTTTTTCTTTTTTTTTTGTTTTTTTTTTTTCCGTACTCTTTCCTATTGTGTGGAAGAATACAGATTTCTATCTTTTTTTTTTTGAAACAACAAAAAAAATGCCACAAAACTATCTCAACTCTAACAATAGTTCTCAAAAATAGGGTGTTGGATGTTTATTCAGTAGCTCGTACTCCTCAATTTGAGTAGGGAATGGTGAATGTGCTAAACAAAGAAACATATTTATTTAGGCTCAAAGGCTTTCTGGCAAATTGATATTCAATGGGAGCTAGGGCAAGAAAGGCTCAAGCTTATGTAATCAAACATGACCTAAATGATATCTGAGGATTAATGTGGTCATTAAGTCTCTTAAAAGAACTCAGGTGTAGTGATTCAAAGTAGATGTTGTTCTCGGTAACCGATCAAATGAAATGAATAATGAGATCATCGAAAAAATAATGTTTGAACAAAAGAGATCAGAATAGTGTATAACCCTCAGAAAAATAGGACACAGGCTCAAGTCTCACATGGGTTATAAGTCTCCATTGGTATTCATCTAGATTTCTAACTCAAATCTCACTCTTCAACGTCAAATTGTATCATGTGGCTCGTATCTCAATATACCCCAAGAGTAAGAACTTACTGAAAGAATTCTACCCTCCGACTATTAACACACTAAAATGCCAAGAACTCTCTCAGAATTCTTCACAATGAACTACACATATATATATATATATATATATATATTTTTTATTATTAATTTTTTTTGTTCTTTTTTTACACAAAAAGTAACCAAACTTTCGATATCCTACCCCCAAACCTAAATCGAACATTGTCCTCAATGTTACAAATGTAAAGCATGACAACATTAAATAAGATGGAGTAAGAGTAGGAAAGATAGTACCTTATTGACGCTTTTCCAATTTCCTTTGAAATCATTCCAACAGTGCAATGTAATTGATCAGTTATAAATGCACTTTCAATAGAAATTAAGAAAACCAAGCATGACTAACAAGAAAGACACTGACAAAAACAAAGAACATCTACAGCTACAAACACAAGACACAAAAAAGAGCATTAATCCTGATAAACAGGATCAGCGAGAAGTACCTCCTCAACTTCAGGGGTTTTCAACTCCAAAAACGGCTTCAACCTTTGACCATTAACTTTGAACATATCACCATTTTTTGGGTTTTCAATTTCAACAGCCCCATGAGAATAGACAGTACGAACAAGAAAAGGACCGGTCCAACGAGACCTTAACTTACCAGGAAACAAATGCAAACGAGAGTTATACAAGAGAACTTTTTGACCAGGTGTCAATGTTTTCCTCAAAATGTTCTTGTCATGAAACACCTTCATTCGGTCCTTGTATAATTTTGCAGAGTCATAAGCATCATTTCGAATTTCTTCCAGTTCATTGAGTTGGAGTTTCCTGTGAGAACCTGCCTTATCAAGAGAGAAGTTCAAACGTTTAATAGCCCAATAAGCTCTATGTTCTAACTCAACAGGTAGATGACATGCCTTACCATAAACAAGACGATAGGGAGACATTCCTATAGGGGTCTTGAATGCAGTACGGTATGCCCACAGTGCATCAGTGAGTCTCAAAGACCAATCTTTCCTAGTGGGGTTAACCGTTTTCTCAAGGATATGCTTGATTTCCCTATTGGAAACTTCAACTTGACCACTTGTCTGTGGGTGATAAGGGGTAGCAACTCTATGTGTAATGCCATATTGTTTCATTAAGTGCTGAAATGGCCTATTACAAAAGTGTTTTCCACCATCACTGATGATAGCACGAGGGGCACCAAAACGAGAAAAGATATTCTCTTTCAAAAATCCGATCACAACCTTGTGATCATTTGTTTTGCATGCTAAGGCTTCTACCCACTTAGACACATAATCAACTGCAACAAGGATGTACAAGTTTCCAAAAGAATTAGGAAATGGTCCCATAAAATCAATACCCCAAACATCAAAGAGTTCAACGATAAGAATTGGGTTCAAGGGCATCATGTTTCTCCTAGAAAGGCTTCCTAACTTTTGACATCGCTCACAGGCTTTGCAATACTCATGTGTATCGCGAAAAAGAGATGGCCAGTAGAATCCACATTGTAGGATCTTGGCAGTAGTTTTTTTGGAACTAAAATGGCCACCACATGCATGATCATGACAAAAGGAGATGATATTGGTTTGGTCACTATCAGGAACACATCTCCTAATTATCTGATCAGGACAATACTTAAACAAGTAAGGATCATCCCAAAAAAAGTATTTTACCAAGGCTAAGAATTTTGACTTATCTTGTTTGCTCCAATGAGATGGCATCTCACCAGTTACAAGATAATTCACGATATCGGCATACCATGGCAAATGAGACACATGCATCAGTTGTTCATCAGGGAAAGACTCGGTGATCGGAAAAGGATCCTCACTAGACTCAACAATCAATCTAGACAAATGGTCAGCAACAACATTTTCTGAACCTTTCTTATCTTTGATCTCAATATCAAACTCTTGTAGCAACAAAATCCAACGGATAAGACGAGGTTTAGCATCCTTCTTAGACAAAAGATACTTCAATGCAGCATGATCCGAATAGACAATGACCTTAGATCCTAAGAGATAAGACCTAAACTTGTCTAGCGCAAATACAACCGCCAGTAACTCCTTTTCAGTGGTGGAGTAATTGAGTTGTGCATCAGTGAGAGTCTTACTAGAATAGTAAATGACATGAGGAAGTTTATCGATTCGTTGTCCTAAGACAGCACCTATGGCATAATCAGATGCATCACACATGATTTCGAAAGGGACACTCCAGTCGGGAGGTCGAATGATGGGTGCAGAAGTCAAAAGTGACTTAAGCTTTTCAAAAGCATGGAGGCATTCATCAGTGAAGACAAATGGAGCGTCTTTGGCAAGTAAACTGCACAAAGGACGTGAGATTTTACTGAAGTCTTTGATGAACCTACGGTAAAAACCTGCGTGACCTAAGAATGACCGAATTTCCTTAACGGTCCGTGGGGGTGGAAGATTGGAAATCAAATCGACTTTGGCCTTGTCAACCTCTATGCCACTGGAGGAAATCACGTGTCCTAAAACAATTCCCTTTTTGACCATAAAATGACATTTCTCCCAATTCAAAACAAGATTTTTCTCCTTACAACGCATCAAGACAAGGGAAAGATGGTGTAAACACTCATCAAATGACGATCCAAACACGGAGAAATCATCCATGAATATTTCAAGGAAGCGCTCTACCATATCAGAAAAGATAGAGACCATACACCGCTGAAAAGTAGCAGGTGCATTGCATAACCCAAAGGGCATGCGACGGTAGGCAAAGGTTCCAAAAGGACAAGTGAAAGTGGTTTTCTCTTGATCCTCAGGTGCAATGGGGATTTGGTTATAACCGGAATAACCATCTAAGAAACAGTAGTATGCATGACCGGCTAACCTTTCCAACATTTGATCAATGAAAGGAAGAGGAAAATGATCTTTCCTCGTGACGGCATTTAACTTACGATAGTCAATGCACACACGCCAACCAGTTTGGATTTTTGTGGGAACCAACTCATTGTCATCATTCTTAACAACAGTGATGCCAGACTTCTTTGGGACAACTTGAACAGGACTCACCCATTGACTATCAGATATTGGGTAAATGACACCAACATCTAAAAGTTTCAACACTTCCGCTCTAACTACTTCCTTCATGGCAGGATTCAGACGTCTTTGACCTTCACGTGAAGTCTTAGCATTATCTTCAAGGTGAATCTTATGCATGACTACAGACGGGGAAATACCTTTGATATCTGCTATCGACCATCCTATGGCTTCCTTATGCTCCCTAAGAATTTGCAACAATTTTTCTTCTTGAGTACTACTCAAATCAGAAGCAATGATAACAGGCAATGACTCAAATGGACCTAAAAACGCATACTTGAGAGTATCAGGTAATTGTTTTAAGTCTAACTTTGGAGGCTTGACAATGGAAGGGATTGGTGGGGATGAAGACAAAGGAAGTGGTTCCACCTTCGATTTCCAATTGGCAGAATCTATAAGAGGGAAAGAATCTAACAAAGCATTGACCTCTTCAATAGATTTGTCAAAATCAAAATCAGCACCAAAATGAACTAGACATGACTCTAAGGGGTCCTTAATGCTAGACTGGTGGAAAGTGTCTGTCACTAAGTTGTCAATCAAATTGACCTCACCAACTTCGTCATTCTCTAAAGGCTGCTTGCTTATATTGAAAATGTTGAGATCTAAAGTCATGTTACCAAAGGAAATTGTCATCATACCACTCCGACAACTAATATTGGCATCACAAGTAGCTAGAAAAGGACGACCTAGAATGACTGGAATTTCATCACTTAGGTTAGAGACAGGCTGGGTATCTAAGATTATGAAATCGACAGGAAAGTAAAACTTGTCAACCTGAACCAAGACATCTTCAACAATACCTCTAGGATATTTCACCGATCGGTCTGCCAATTGTAATACCACACGAGTCGGTTTCATTCCCCCCAAACCCATTTGCGCATATACAGAATATGGCAACAAATTCACACTAGCCCCTAAATCTAGCAAAGCTCTCTTGAAATGATTATCTCCTATAGTACATGAAATGGTAGGATTACCAGGGTCCTTGTACTTGACAGGAGATTTCCGTTGAATGATTGAGCTCACTTGTTCTGTTAGAAAAGCTTTCTTTGGAACATTCGTTTTTCGTTTAAGGGTGCAAAGGTCTTTCAGAAACTTGGCATATGAGGGCACCTGCTGAATGGCATCTAAGAATGGAATGTTTATATTGACTCGCTTAAACACTTCTAAGATCTCACCAAACTGGGCACCTTTCTTAGGATTCACTAATCTCTGAGGAAATGGAGCTTTTGGGACATAATTCCTAACAGGCTGTTCAACTACAGGAAAAGTTTGGATTTTTGGGACACTCGAAGAGTGGATGTCAGAAGAGATTGGCACCTCTCCATCTTTGGATTTGTTGGTGGGAGCATCTTCATCTAAGTCGGGCATCTGAACTTTGTTATCAACCTGTTTGCCTGACCTAAGTGTGGCTATGGATTGGACTTGCTCATGGGAATTCAAAGAACTTGAAGGTTCACTAATCTGAAATTGTCCTTTTGGGTTAGGCAACGGCTGACTAGGAAACTTCCCTTTCTCTCTCTCACCAACAACAGTCGCTAACTGGCCTATTTGTTGTTCTAATTTCGAAATGGCTTGACCAGTAACTTGCATGAACTTTTGGAGGGATTCCTCCAAAGATGATTGTTGTGGCTGTGGTGCCGCAAATTGTGGATTGGATTGAGGAGCTGAATGATAAGGTTGATTAGGAGGGCGAAATTGATTATTCTGTGAATTTTGGTTCCCTCCGAAGTTTAATTGAGGTTGGGTTGTTCTCCAAGAAAAATTAGGGTGGTTCCGCCAATTTGGATTGTAGGGCTCAGAAAATGTAGTACCAAATGGTTTCCTGAAATTGTTCAAGGCATTGATTTGCTCAGGGTGGCTTTCAGAGTAGCCGCACATGGAAGGACATGTTTGAGCTGAATGCATTGGGCTTGCACAAAGAGAGCAACCTTCAAACTGGACTTGGTTGACTGAACTCATGGTTTTATCTAACGCTAACGCCTCAACCTTTCTTGACAGACTCTCAATCTTTATCTCTAAATCAGAGCCACTTCTCACCTCATACATTCCTCCTCGCTTGGGTTCCTTCACTTGTCTATCATATTGATTGGAAAAATCCCATTGCTGAGAATTTTCAGACAAGTTTTCGAGAAATTCATAGGCTTCATCGTCTCTCAAACTTAGAAATGCTCCTCCCTTCATTGACTCTATCATATGACGGTTTGACTGGGTCAGACCATTATAGAAATATTGTACCAGTCTCCATGTTTCAAAACCATGGTGGGGGCACCGCAAAATCAAATCTTTGAATCTTTCCCAAGATTCATAGAATTGTTCGTCATCTTTTTGCCTAAAGTCGGAAATGTTTCGCCTAAGGGAATTGGTTCTAGACATGGGAAAAAATTTAGACAGAAATTTTCTGACCAATTCGTCCCAAGAGGTGATGGAACCTGGAGGTTGGGAATTCAACCATCCCTTCGCCTTATCTTTTAAAGAAAAGGGAAACAGACGCAAGCGAACAGACTCATCTGAAAAGTTCTGGAATTTGAAGGTGGCACATATGTCTAGAAATTCTTTGACATGCATGTACGGGTCCTCACGATCTAATCCACGAAAATTGGGCAATAGTTGAAGAATCTGAGGCTTCAACTCAAAATGAGCAGCAGTAGTTCGGTAACACTATGCATGATGGGGAATTTGTGGTGATGGGAGCAAAGTACTCCCTTAGAGTTTTGGTCTCTAAATTTTCTCCCATCGTGATCTGAGAATCAAGTTTCTCGATTCCTTTCCTAATTGTTCTCTCAATCTCAGGGTCGTAAGGCAACAACTCTAAACTGAGTGAACGACGACCAAACATAAACTACAACACTAATTTTTTATTTTATTTTTTAAAATTATTATTATTATTATTTTTTTTTTTTTTTTTTTGCACACACAAATCTACAAGAAAATCTACTCAAAGCAACAATTAATTACAAGTCAGCTCCTACTCTCTTTTAGAGTGAATTAGAGGATGACCAGTTAAGGGCTGCCAAAAATGTAACCAGGTGAGTTCCGGGAAGATTGGAGGGGTCACAATGGTCCCACTTAAAACCCAATTCTTCTTAAACACCGAAGGTGTTTCCTTAAAAAACTTTTCTAGACATCACACTTTTGGAAGGTACTCACTGGAGTTACCAAAAATTTACACTATGCAAGAGGATCCTATGAGCTGTGTGAAAACCTAAACCAATGTCTAATAGATTTTACGATTAAATTTGGCTTGAGTTTTAACAAATGTAGGAGATGGTTAACCTAGATGGGCAAGGAATTGGTGATTAAATCAAATCCTTATGTCATTAAGGTGAGAATGCTACTAATTATTTAAATGCATAAAATGTTTAAAAAAAAATGAAAAAGAAAACACACAACAAGGAACAAAAGAAAATTAACAAAAGAAACCAAAAGTTGAGAAATTAGAAGTGACACACCCGAAAAAGTGGACAATGTTGTGTCAAGACCAATTTGTTTTTCGCTATAATCACTGCCTAGCAACAATAACTTTCACTTCCTTCAGTTTCCACTCTATTCCTCAAACTTTCGATCTTCTTCGGCTAGCTCTCCTTCTTTGACTCAAGAAAAGTACCTTGAAAATAAACTATTGTAAGAATAGTAAGAACAATAGTAGCCTAAAAAGTGCAAAATGATGTGAAATGAAGCTAGCTAATACTACTCTATGCAATAGATATATAAAACGTAAATGTAGCCTACAATTTTTTATTTTTTTTATTTTTTATGTTTGTTCCTATTCCTATGTTACCAAATTGAAATAAAATAGACAATAAGTGTAGGAAACGTAGGTTTGGAAAAACAAGAACACAAGAAACTATTTGTTTTCAATGCTATGCAAGTTGATATATATATATATATATATATATATATATATATATATACACATGTATATATGCATGTAACCAAAGTCAAAAGAGGCAAGCTTATATAGAAATAAAATACTACAATGAATATGCAAGTTGGTGTCTACGTAATTGATGCAGTTTTTTTTTAATTTTTTTATTTTATAATGAATGAAAAACTAAGCTATAACTAGTGGAAGAATTAAATCAACTTAAACAAAATTAGTTTTCCATTACAGTCCCCGGCAACGGCGCCAAAAACTTGATGTGTTTTAAAATATTACTCGCAAGCGCACGAATCAGTTGCAGCACAGATATGCAAGAGCGAGGTCGAACCCACAGGGAATGTATGAAAATAGGAAAAACTAATCGAATCTAAATTAATTTAACACTAACCTAGTTGAATGAAAGTTGATGGTGAAGTAGCTAAGACAAATAAAATAGATAAAAAATTACCTTGATGACGAAGTAACTAAAGCATCGGATTCCACCACATTACTTGATAAGTCTCTAAATATTATCTACTAATTCCCGAATTAGGAGTAGCAATCTGGAAATCAATCTACTGCTTTCTCAATATTTAACAGTGAAGCACACATGAAATATATCTAAAGTAGACTCTTCTTCGCTTCTTAATTATGAACATCAAAGCATCACATGTACACAAACTTATTGAAACTACAAAAGATCAAAGTGTTTACAAAGCATCAAATGTGAAACAAGCTCATTTGAATGACAATAGATCAAAGAAGTTCATATTAAATATTTTACAAAGCCAAGCATGGATTAATAAAACTGACTTCCAAACTACCAAAAATGCATGATATTAGAGGTGAAAAGAACAAGGATTTTATTAATGCATTTTGAAGCAAGAGTCATAGGCATGGATAACATAACTATGGGAATTGTAGATAATTAAAAGAAACTTATTTCATAATGTGGTTTCCTCCTTAACTTTAGTTAAGGAAATTAGCTAGACATAGTACAAATTGAAAACATATTTAAAACAATATAAAACATCATACAAAAAGTAGCTAAAGAAAGAGAAGAACTAAGAGCAACAATGTGTCTCTAATTCTCTACTCTCTCCTCCTCTCCTTTATTCACTTCAAGCAACTTCTATTTATAGGGCAACATAGATCTCCATTCCAACTCCATCTTCATGTGAATATGACTTTCATCCCTTCAACCTTCTCATGCTTGATGGCAACATTTTTCTTCACACATAAATGCTTTCAAACATCAATTCCTTTTCATCTACAACACATTTGCTTCTCTCATTTTTGATGTGCATGAGTACGTACACAAACTTTGAAGGAATGAGATTTAGTTCCTAGAAACATGCATGCTTGTTTCTTTGCCACCTTCTTTCATGGTATGTTGTCTTTGACAAATTCTTCATGCATCCCTTCCATTTGAATCAATAACATGTACGTACCTATGAATCAATGAGTAGAGTGAATTCAACAATTAACAGCTAAGGTAAATATTTTCAATGGAACACAATTAATGCAAAGGGAAAACATTCTACCAATTGTAGGCACATGCTATTAGAACAATGAGAACATGTGTTGCACTTGGTTATTTAATTAAAGGGAAAAGACTCATGTTAAAAACAAGGACTCAATTTACTATGAAAATAGATAGATTGTTTCCATAACTTTAACATTTTATTTATTTAGATGTAACATCTATAAGAACATAGAAACAAATTAAATAACTCAAACTAATTAAAACAAGTAACTAACACATATAAATCAGAGATAATAATATGATATAAAATGTGCTCATCACATGCATCAAGGAATCCAGTAATCGGACCGCCGGTAAAGTCGCAGGAAAATATGTCTAAATGAAGAAAGTAGCTGTATTAAAGTAGTTACTTACCAATTAAGAGAGAAGCGGCGCTTGAAGATCGATAAAATTCATGAAGAAAAGCTTCCAAAACTATTTTTTCACAAGGATGAATTCTGTCACGCCCTGAACCTTAATTTTTACCTTAATTACTAGCATAGTGGTAATAAGAGTTTTTACCGTGTTCGTCACTAAGTGTGTAATTTAATTAGTCCCCAGAGGATGTTGAAGGACTAATATTTTAAAGAAAATTATTTGAAGGAAGAAAATGTGAAGACGGTAAAAATTGTAAATTTTAGCTAGTAAAAAGTAATTTTTATTGTGGTATTATTTTGGGGTGTTAATTTTTAGAATGGGTTTATTATGGAGTTGTGGACCGGGCTTGGTCAAAGCTCGTTTTCTGTTTTTTTTTTCTTTCTCTTTTTTCCTCCCGGCTTCTCCCCCGAGCCCAGTTTTTTGCCGAGATTTCTCGGCGCCGTTCGCCGCCGTCCGGCCGCCCCAGCCCGCCTCACCGGTCCCAAACGGTCGGTCTCCGACCCAGCTGCAATCCTAGACCGGTGGCAGCCTCCCTAGCGTCGCCGTGAGGGAGAAAAGCTCGCCGGAAGGTCCGACTGCCGAAAGTCATTCTTCGCCGGAACTCCTTCCTCGGACCGCCATAGCTGGGGAGCCTTGGCTCAAAAGGAAGCCCTCCTCCCGTGCTTCAATCCCTCCAAAGGGCTCGCTCCGTCTCGAGCTAGGTAAGGAGAAATCGGAATTTGAATTTTTCTGGGGCTTATTGTGTTTTTGCGTTCGATTGATGTGCTTAGGCTTAGAATTGGAGTTTGTGGTAGTTAGGAATGTTGTAGAGGAGGTTGAGAGGAAGATGCTGCCAAATTTTGGTGACCATCGGAGGTCGCCGGAGTTGGTCGCCGGCCGCCGCTGCCGGCGCTGCCGCCGAGAAAATGTTTTTGGTGGAGAAAAATGTGAGGAGTTTAATGGAATAAGTTTTAGAATTTTTGAAGGAGTTTTGGATAGGTTTGAGATTTGTTGAAGTTTTGTATTTTTGGCGAATTATTAATTTATAATCCGGCCATTGGATTGTATTTGGTGGAAGGTGGTTTTGAGGAAGTTGGTTTTTTTTGGAGATTTGTGGTTGGCAGTGAAGTTAAGATTTAAGACGATAGGCATGGTTGAGCGCTAGAAGCTCATAGTTAATTATGCCTATTTTATTTAAGGGTCGGTGTTTTATTTTAAGGAATTAATTATGTTTGGAACAGGACGCGAGGAGGCTCGAGCAGAGGAGACCTCCGACCGACGTCAAGCTTAGGCCTAAGTTGTGAGTGGACCTTTGATTTAAATAATGTGTTTGAATTGTTTTATTGTTGAGTAATTTCCTTAGTTGTATTTTTATCCGGAAATTGAGAATTTCGTAGTTTATACTCATTTATTGACGTTTTCGAGAATAGTATGTATGAGAGAGAATGCTAGCTAGCTATACGTGGCAGCCCCCGTTCTGAGGACGAATGCCAGTATGGGGTGACATGAGCGTTAGACGCGAGCGTAGTAGCCTTGTACGATTTTCTACTTTTTGAGATTATTCTATGTTTTACATTCATTCATAGAAATCGTACAAGGAGTAAGCACGTATTTATATCCACTCGGTCATTACCCCCATTCTGAGGGAAAATGTCAATATGGGGCAACGTGAGCATTAGACGCGATCGTATTAGTCTGGTGTGACTATCTATTTTAAAGCTTATTCATAGATAGCATACATGGAGTAGACGAGTGGTTAATACATACTGAATACCCCATTTCTCCACTACTGTTCACCAGGAGGTCATCTGTTTAACCCACTAGGATTTCTAGCAACTTCCGCTGTATTTCTTGTAGTAGCTCTGAATACTTTCGGAAAAATAACTGTGTATTATTTTATTTGGTTATTTGGATTAAGTTGAAGAATTTATATTATTGGTTAATAGTGTTCTTTAATTTTTCCGGGTTAGGGTTGTCCATTTTCAAGGGAGGTTTGCCGAGTCCTTCGGTAAATTTTCCTTGGAGGTGGTCCCCGCAGGACTCACCTCGGGTTTCAGGGTGAAATTCGGGGCGGGTCTTGACAGTTGGTATCAGAGCTCTAGGTTTCATCTTCTGTTTTCTATTCACTATCGTATTTGCCTAAGAAGTCATATTGTCTATAGAGTGATGATCCGACCGCGGCGGATTCATCGGCACTGTCTGCTTTTGATACTATGTGTTATTGGGTATGTGTGATAGTTCTGTTAGTCTTGTGGACAGACTACTTAATATCTTCTTCCTCAGGTACTATGCCTCCTAGACGCCGACCCCGTGTAGCTACCTCGACCAACGCTAGTGAGGGTGATGAGGTTAGAGGATTGGTTGATTCGATTGGGAGCATGCTGAGAGGTGTGTTAGATAGAGTACAGCAGCCTCGGTCTGTGAAGAAGAAGGATGTCTTCGATGCTGGTGCAATTGAGTTCAAGGGCACCAAGGGACCCCTTGATGCGCACACTTGGGTAGATAAGATGGAAATGGCTTTTGAGAGCACTGACCTGCCGGAAGAAAAGAAAGTGAAGATGGCAGTGACTTTTCTAGATGACTCAGCGCATCACTAGTGGACCCTTGCTAGCAGAAATAGTGGTGGTGCTCAGAACATGACTTGGGAGGAGTTTAAGACTCTCTTCTTGGGTCAGTATTTCGGTCACGCTCAGCGTATCAGGATTCAGTCGGACTTTCTGAACATGAAGAAGGGGGATGATGAGGGTGTCATCGAGTTTGAGCAGAGGGTCACTTCCCTGAGCTACCATGTGCCCTATTTAATTCCTGATGAGAAGACCAGGATTGACATGTTTGTTGGAGCTCTTGGCGGGGTTTATGCAGATAAGATGGTCGGTGGCATTTACCCGACTTTTCCTGATGCGGTTACTGTAGCCATGGCCATTGAGACCAGGAGAACTTTTAGTGCACGGCCCAGAGATTTCGGTGGTCCCAGCCAGGGTCCATCGAAGAAGGCCGCTTCCTCATTCGCTTCTGGATCTTCAGCGGGCAGTGGTAGTAGTGGAGGATCAGGTTCTGGTTCTCGGAGTAGATTTGGAGGACGTTTCAGGAGACCTTTCAGGAGCCAGTTGGGTAGGCAGCAGGCCGGTCAGTTTAGTGCTGGTGGTAGTTCCCAAGGGGGATCTTCTAGTGGTCAGACGTTTTCTTTTGGTCAGCAGCAGTCTTCTGGATGCTTTGAGGAATGCGCAGTTGTTTGCCAAGTTCAGCAAGTGTGATTTTTGGCTGGATAAGGTGGGTTTTCTGGGTCATGTAGTTTCAGCTGAAGGTGTTAGTGTGGATCCCCAGAAGGTAGAAGCAGTGTCCAATTGGAAAAGACCCACAACTGTGTCGGAGATTCGTAGTTTCTTGGGGTTAGCAGGTTACTATCGGCGATTTGTGCAAGACTTTTCGAAGATTGCAGCTCCACTAACTAGATTGACCAGAAAGGGAGTCAAGTTCGAATGGTCAGATCAGTGTGAGCAAAGTTTTCAAGAATTAAAGGATCGCTTGACTAGTGCTCCTGTTTTGGCACTTCTAGACGATAGTGGGGAGTATGTGGTGTTTTGTGATGCTTTTAGATGAGGTCTAGGTGGAGTTTTGATGCAGCATGATCGAGTGATTGCCTACGCTTCTAGGCAATTGAAGCCGCATGAGGTGAATTATCCTACTCATGATTTAGAGCTTGCAGCTGTGGTTTTTACTCTCAAGTTGTGGAGACACTATCTTTATGAAGCCAAGTGTCAGATTTTTACCGATCACAAGAGTCTTCGGTATGTGTTCACACAAAGGGAGTTGAATATGAGGCAAAGAAGGTGGATGGAATTGATCAGTGATTATGATTGCACTATAGAGTATAATCCAGAAAAAGCTAATGTGGTAGTTGATACTCTTAGTCGCAATCCCTCCGTGTCTTTGTTTCACTTGAGGATGATTCCAGTTCCTCTTCTTTGTGAGCTGCGGGCTACAGAGGTGGATTTAGCGGTGGATGAAGTGGGTGCTTTGGTAGCCAGTTTCCATGTGAGGCCAGTTTTGGTTGATAAAGTGCGGGAGGCACAGTATAATGATCCTTTCATAGTTCGGTTGATAGAAAGAGCAGAGAATGGAGCCGCCGTAAATTTTTCGGTAAGAAGAGATGGGTCGTTGTTGTTCAAAAGCAGGCTTTGTGTTCCAAAGAGGAATGAAGAGTTAAAGATTGAGATTTTGGAGGAAGCTCATAGTTCTGCGTATGCTGCTCATCCAGGTAGTACAAAGATGTATCGGACTTTGAATGATTATTATTGGTGGCATAACATGAAGAGGAAAATTGCAGCTTTTGTGAGTAGGTGTCTGATTTGTCAGCAGGTGAAAGCTGAAAGGCAGAAACCTTCAGGTTTGCTTGAGTCGTTGCCTGTTCCAGTGTGAAAGTGGGACCACATCACCATGGATTTTGTCTTCAGTTTACCTCGTACCCGTGAAGGGCATGACGGTATTTGAGTGATAGTGGATAGACTCACTAAATCTGCTCATTTCTTGCCGGTGGGGAAGAAGTATACACTGGATAAATTAGCTGAGCTGTATGTGAGTGAGATTGTCAGACTTCATGGCGTGCTTGAATCCATAGTGTCAGATCGGGATCCTAGATTTGCTTCTAAATTTTGGAGAGCTCTTCAGGCAGCTTTAGATACCCGACTACACTTCAGCACTGCTTTTCATCCTCAGACTGATGGGCAATCAGAGAGGACTATCCAAACTTTGGAGGATATGCTGAGAGCTTATGCCTTGCAGTTTAGGGGGAGTTGGGATAAGAACCTTTCCTTGATGGAGTTTGCCTATAATAACAGCTTCCAGTCGAGTATCGGTATGGCTCCCTTTGAGGCACTTTATGGGAGACAGTGTCGTACGCCATTATGTTGGAATGAAGTCGGAGAAAGAGAGCTTTGTGGTCCTGAGATTATCCATGACACAAATGAGAAGATCAAGGTGGTCAGGGATAGACTCAAGGCTGCTCAGAGTAGGCAAAAGAGTTATGTCGATGTCCGCAGGAAGGACCTTGAGTTTCAGGTAGGTGAGTGGGTGTTCCTGAAACTATCTCCTTGGAAAAGGGTAGTATGTTTTGGCAAGCGTGGAAAGCTTAGTCCGAGGTATATTGGGCCTTATGAGATAATAGAGCGAGTTGGCTCTCTTGCCTATCGGTTAGCTTTGCCTTCGGAGTTGTCCAGGATACATAATGTGTTTCATGTATCCATGCTTCGCAAGTATATTGCCGATCCTTCTTATGTGCTGGAAGAGCAGCCGATTAGTCTGCAGAAGGATTTGTCCTATGAAGAGGAGCCGGTTCAGATTCTAGATCGGAAGGAGCAAGTGCTTAGGAGCAAGTCAATTCCGCTCGTCAAAGTGCTTTGGAGAAGCCACCAAGTAGAGGAAGCTACTTGGGAGTTAGAGGAGCAGATGCGGCAGCAGTATCCTTATTTCTTTGAGTAGTGAGTTTGTAAATTTTGAGGACGAAATTTTTATAAGGAGGGGAATATTGTCACGCCCCGAACCTTAATTTTTACCTTAATTACTAGCATAGTGGTAATAAGAGTTTTTACCGTGTTCGTCACTAAGTGTGTAATTTAATTAGTCCCCAGAGGGTGTTGAGGGACTAATATTTTGAAGGAATTATTTGAAGGAAGAAAATGTGACGACGGTAAAAATTGTAAATTTTAGCTAGTAAAAGATAATTTTTATTGGGGTATTATTTTGGGGTGTTAATTTTTGGAATGGGTTTATTATGGAGTTGTGGACCGGGCTTGGTCAAAGCCCGTTTTCTGTTTTTTTTTCTTTCTCTCTCTTCCTCCCGGTTTCTCCCCCGAGCCCAGTTTTTTGCCGAGATTTCCCGACCGCCGTCCGGCCGCCCCAGCCCACTGCACCGGTCCCAAACAGTCGGTCTCAGACCCAGCTGCAATCCTAGACCGGTGGCAGCCTCCCTAGCGCCGCCGTGAGGGAGAAAAGCTCGCCGGAAGGTCCGATTGCCGAAAGCCATTCTTCGCCGGAACTCCTTTCTCCGACCGCCATAACCGGGGAGCCTTGGCTCAAAAGGAAGCCCTCCTCCCGTGCTTCAATCCCTCCAAATGACTAGCTCCGTCTCGAGCTAGGTAAGGAGAAATCGGAATTTGAATTTTTCTAGGGCTTATTGTGTTTTTGGGTTCGATTGATGTGCTTAGACTTAGAATTGGAGTTTGTGGTAGTTTGGAATGTTGTAGAGGAGGTTTAGAGGAAGATGCTGCCAAATTTTGGTGACCATCGGAGGTCGTCGGAGTTGGTATTTTTGGTGGAGAAAAATGTGAGGAGTTTAATGGAATAAGTTTTAGAATTTTTGGAGGAGTTTTGGATAGGTTTGAGATTTGTTGAAGTTTGGTATTTTTGACGGATTATTAATTTATAATCCGGCCATTAGATTTTATTTGGTGGAAGGTGGTTTTAAGGAAGTTGGTTTTTTTTGGAGATTTGTGGTTGGCAGTGAAGTTAAGATTTAGGACGATAGACATGGTTGAGCGCTAGAAGCTCATAGTTAATTATGCCTATTCTATTTAAGCGTCGGTGTTTTATTTTAAGGAATTAATTATGTTTGGAACAGGACGCGAGGAGGCTCGAGCAGAGGAGACCTCCGACCGACGTCAAGCTTAGGCCTAAGTTGTGAGTGGACCTTTGATTTAAATAATGTGTTTGAATTGTTTTATTGTTGAGTAATTTCCTTGGTTGTATTTTTATCCGGAAATTGAGAATTTCGGAGTTTATACTCATTTATTGACGTTTTCGAGAATAGTATGTATGAGAGAGAATGCTAGCTAGCTATACGTGGCAGCCCCCGTTCTGAGGACGAATGCCAGTATGGATGACGTGAGCGTTAGACGCGAGCGTAGTAGCCTTGTACGATTTTCTACTTTTTGAGATTATTCTATGTTTTACATTCATTCATAGAAATCGTACAAGGAGTAAGCACGTATTTATACCCACTCGGTCATTACCCCCATTCTGAGGAAAAATGTCAGTATGGGGCGACGTGAGCGTTAGACGCGATCGTATTAGCGTGGTGTGACTATCTATTTTAAAGCTTATTCATAGATAGCATACATAGAGTAGACGAGTGGTTAATACATACTGATATATATTTATAATTTGAGCCTGAGAGGCTGTTTTGTTTATGATTTGGAGACTAGCCAGAACTAGTCGTTTGCATTGTTAAATTTCTTGGGGAAATATTATTGTTGTTGAGATTATTTTGTCCACTCACTCTGACGTGATGAAATATTTTCCCCTGGGCTTTTCCTTCGTTTTTAAATGCCCAGTTTGCAGAGTTCGGGTGGGGTCTAGAAGGAGGCGACGAGGCATAGTCACTCATTTCTCCACTACTGTTCACCAGTAGGTCATCTGTTTAACCCACTAGGATTTCTAGCAACTTCCGCTGTATTTCTTGTAGTAGCTCTGAATACTTTCAGAAAAATAACTGTGTATTATTTTATTTGGTTATTTGGATTAAGTTGAAGAAGTTATATTATTGGTTAAAAGTGTTCTTTAATTTTTCCGGGTTAGGGTTGTCCATTTTCAAGGGAGGTTTGCCGAGTCCTTCGGTAAGTTTTCCTTGGAGGTGGTCCCCGCAGGACTCATATCGGGTTTCAGGGTGAAATTCGGGGCGGGTCTTGACAAATTCTGTGAGGGGGGGAGAAAGTTTGGGTCATTAGCTGCATTCTCTTCTGGGCAGAAGTTGTATAAATGATGTATTTACTTAGCCGATAGAATATTCAGTCGCCTAAGCCAAAAGGCGTCGGTAGAAAATATTCATTCTGCGTTGTGTCAGACATAAATAATGTCTTTTCTTAGTCGACAGAAAAATTTGTTGGCGAAGAAGGACATATTTGTCGCCCAAGACTTACTTAGGTGACAGAACAATATTCGTCGCCCAAGAATAACTACGCCAACGGAAACTAATTCGTCGTCCAAAACCGTCCCTACCGACGGAAATATGTCGTCACCTAGGAAGATCTGAGTCGACGGACGGTGTCGGAAGCCATTTTCCGTCGCCTAAGATTTACTAAGCCGACGAAAATTTACTGACGGAAATGATTTGTCGCTTAGGATCTATTAGGTCGACGGACGGTGCCTTTCTTCTGCGTTCTCTTCTGGGAAAAAGGTGTATAAATGATGTGTTTACTTAACCGATGGAATATTTCGTTGCTTAAGACAAAAGACGTCGGCAAAAATATATTCGTTCTGTGTTGTGTCAGACAATAATTCAATTTCTTAGTCGACGGAACAGTTCATCGGCTAAGAAAGACATATTCATCGCCCAAGACTTACTTAGCCGACGGAACATGGTTCGTCGCCCAGGACTAACTACACTGATGGAAAATGGTTCGTCGCCTAAGATCAGCTTTGACGACGGAATTGTTTCGTCGCCTAGGAAGATCTTAGTCAACGGAGTGCGTCGAAAGTAAACTTATGTCGCCTAAGAGTTTCTAAGCCGACGAAAGTTTACCAACGGAAAATATTTGTTGCCTATGGTTTACTAAGCCAACGGAACTTAGATGACCAATGGTGTTTCGTCGAATAAGAATATCTTAGTCAACGGAAGTCCTCGACAATCATTTGTCGTCGCCTAAATAGATCTTAGACGACAGATATGGTGTCCTATACTACAGTTGTGTTTCCGTCGATCAAGACGAACATAGGCGACAAATTTTTTTTAATTCCGTCGGCTAAATCTTTATTTCTTGTAGTGTACTTTGTAATCGAGTATTCGAGTTGTCACTTTTAGTGGGTTAGGCATTACTTCTAGTAACACTTTTAGAAGAAGCAGTCAGGTTGAACAAGTGTTGTTAAAGCTTAGAGCATTTTGTTAGAGAAACCTATGTAATAGTTCAGTCATTTGCTTGTAATCCATTTTAATTAGCATGTAATAATAGGCTGTGATGTATTTTCGATCACCTTCATCAATTGATGAATACACGATATGTAGTCATTCAGCCATTTCTTCGTTTCCTTTAGCTGTTCTGCTATTTATTTTCCTCTCAATAAACGTCTATTTATGTTATCTTCAATATGAAACACTAGTAGAATTCGATCACTACAATCGTTTAAATAATAGAGAATCAACTAGATGAATATTAATCGTCTTCGCTAATTAACAATTCAAAGACAGCAAAAGAAATCAATATTGTGGTCTTCGCTAATTAACAATTCACGAGGACATACTCCGGCCGCGTGGGAGCTCTCATTAGGGATAGAGTCCCTATGTTGTGGTCAGACTGGGGCGAGGTCCCGCAGGAGGTTAAGGACATGGTCCACAACGCGATGTCGGTGAGTTTACAAAATAATATTATGTATTAAATTGTTGATTTCTCGAAAAGCTAAACTAATAAACGGTTAAATGCAGGTGTGGTTTGAGGTTCCCGAGCACCTGAGGGACAGCTGGGCCGATGTTGTGCATGGGGGAAGGTACGTTCGGAAGTTAATGAAAAACAAAATTGTATGTGATATTAATAATATTTCTAATATTTTTGTTGTATCTGTAGGTACAAGGAGTGGAAGAACGAGCTGCGGACCCATTGGACTACGCACTGGAACGCACGTTCTGGTACCCCTGCTGAGTTCCAGTACAGGGAGTACGAGTGGCGTTGGCTTCTGACATCAGAATTCAACAACCCTCGTAAATAGGTATTTAAATAAATTAGTTAGTTAATTTATCATTAAGTACGTGCGTTTTAAAATATTTTACTAATAGTTTACTTTTTTCTTTGAAGGCGGTTTCCCGGGTGAACGCTCAGAACCGGCAACGCAACACAAGGAACCATCATGCTGGTTCTAGACCGTTCGCTGTCCTCATGGACGAGGCGGCCAGGGAACATCCAGAAGTCAACCAGTACGTCTATACGTACGAGAGGGCATATCCTGACTCCCAGGAGGATATTGTAAGTCACCTTACGTTTTTAAATTTTTAAATTTATGTAAAATGTTAATTAATAATTTTTTTCCTATCCATATAGGCGAGGGTGAGGGAGGCTAGTGACGAGGTCATGAGTGCCTTAGTGAAGGAGACATGGCCGGACACGCAGGAGGAAGAGATGTCTGAAGCCATGTCCCGGATCGACACTTCGGATCAGACGATTGGGGCGAGGATCATGGGCACAGCCTTCCCACCGAGAGCAAATAACTTCTACTGCCGGGGTCTAGGAAAGAGAGGCGAGGGGGTCCTGAAGACCACTCCAGGATTTCAACGAAAGGCAGCCTCGACCAGCAGCAGGACCACGTCCACGATCAACAGGACGACTCAGTTAGAGTCGGAAGTTCAGAGACTACGAGAACAGCAAGCTGCTCATATTGCCTCGCAAGCAGCCTTTAATGCCGCGCAGGCAGCCTATGTTGCCGAGATACATGCCATCCAGCAGGCCCAGCAGCAGCAGATGTTCCAGTACATGCAGGAGTTTACAGCTGCCTAGATTCACGGACTTCCGCCTCCGCCCATGCCGCTACCCCAGCCGCCGCAACCTCCGCCGCAACCTCCGCAGCAGCCCCCAGAAGAGGATATTAATTTAGACGATATAGAATTTATGTAGTTGATATATACTTTTATGTGTTTGATACTTTTATGTAGTTGATATATACTTTTATGTGTTTGTTGTTGGTTAGATGGAATTGTTTTGGTGTATTTTGCAGCTTGCTTGGAATGGTAATTCAGAAATTTCGGGGTTTTTTTTTTTACTGGAATGGACTTATAGCCGACGAAAAAAGCCTTAATTCGTCGGCTAAAGTTTTTTTTTTTTTTAAATAAGTTTTAGCCGACAAAATATGCTTTAATTCGTCGGCTAAATCCCTATAAAGCCGACGAAATATACTATATTTCGTCGGCCATAGGTGTTTTATATTTTTTTATTACAACCTTTAGCCGACGAATATTTTAAATTATTCGTCGGCTAAAGTTTGGAAGATAACCGACGACACAAAATGTCGTCGGCTAAGGTATGGACTATAGCCGACAAAAAATTCGTCGGCTATAGTCCATACCTTAGCGGACGACATTTTGTGTGTCGTCGGCTAAAGTCATCACAGACGACCCTTTCTCAACGACACTATAGCCGACGAAGGTTCGTCGGCTAAGATCTTAGCCGACGAATTTTTTTAACAGGCCGATGAAAATTTTTCGTCGGCTAAAGTACTTGTCCCGGTAGTGAATAGAGAAAAGAACAGATTTGGTGGGGAGAATTGAATAGTTGCTGCATCTATATATAGTAGAGTACTCAAGTCACATTGTTGTTGATATTGTCCATGTCCATGTTCATGTTCTTGCCATTGTTTTTGTGTCACTCCCTATCTTTTCCTCTTAGCGTTTTCTTGAAGATGACTTGGTCTAGTCTTCTTCTTTAGAATTCCTGAGCTTGATCACTTCACGTACTCGATCGAAGACAAAATTCAACTCTTAACCAAATCAATTTGATTATTATCAAATATAGGGGTGTTGCCCACTCATTCTGTAACCACTATGAACCTTTTTGTCGCCCAAATCAGGAAAAAAAATCGATACAAATGATGATATATAATCAAATAATATGCATGATACCTTTCACATGCAATGTTCTTAATTAATTTCACTAATTTTTTCTTTTATGTATTCTCACCATCGATACAAATAGAATGAATATGAAACTGTTGTTCTCATATATATAGTGACGCCTAGATTTTAAGAGGTCACAGAGGATGTGCATAGTAATAGCATACTAGTATTAACATACATTTGCATTTCTTTCAATTGGAAATTAAAATTACATACACAAAATGGTAAGACGCACCGTTTTAACTCTTAATTACAAAATGAGAAAGTTAATTGGTGGTTATTTCATAACGATATCTCAGTCCAGTCAATTTTCATGTAAACCTAGCTAGCTCTCGTGCTTAGCAAACGGCACCAGCAACCTAATATATTGCATACCAATTAACCTGGATCTACTCTAACTATTTAAGTATTTAGGTCTGCATGCATAAATTATACATAGAACGCTGGATAAATTCATACGAAGCAAAGCTTCTTTACATATATGTAGCATCATGATGATCAACGTTTTCTTGTCTACGAAAACCATATGCTCAGCTTGCTGATCGAGTATATTATATGATAGCTAGGATCGATATATGACCATATATCAAAATTAGCGTGATGTACGTTGATTGATGACACAAATTAGCTGATTAATGTGTTTGTAATTGATTGATTATAGGGCCCTTGATTATATATGTGGTACTAAAGAGTTACACTTAGGTACAACTATAAGATCCAAAACTGAACTGTTTTCTTGCTCTTCTTATATATCATATACGAAGGTTCCTACATCTTTCCTCCGAATGTGCAGGCTAGCTAGGATAACGAAGAGTAATGTAATTCTATACAATTCACCTAAAGCGAGAAGAAGGTATTAGAAAAGTTTGAAGCAATGTACGTTTATGTATTGAAACTTAACACATCGATCTTACCATAGGGCGCTAAGTTGGTGATGGTTGATATTGATAATGTGAAATGCAGGCCTCTGCATGTCTCGATATGATGAATCATATTAGATCTTGATGCCGCGGTATTTGAATTATCCTCCTTTTATTTTGATGATTTTCTGCTTATGTCTAAAAGAACTTCACTTGTATTGAAATTTGAGATGCTAACCCTTCTAGCTACTTCTGTTTCTCTTCTTAACACTGCTAGCTAAATCCTTATCTCTTTCTTTCTGATTTAGCTAATGAGAGTAAAAACCTTTTCTCCAGACAAAAGATAGAGTAAATACTAAAATCCTAATTTAACAAAAAAATAACCTCCAAAACTACAAAACAACGCTGTTTTAGACATATCAAGATCAACCGCAGCGTACATCATACGAAGGATTAAAATCAAATTCTTTACCATCAAAACAAGTCCATCATCATCCTGCATTCTGGAATGTATGTGTATCAGATGGTTTACAAGCATATGTATTCGTATTAAAATATAGTGTATGATATTTTTCGTATAAAGATATATAGAGTATTGACAAATTAAGGAAGACCGCTAGGTCTAAACTAATGGGAGACAAATGAAGGATATAAAATTAGATAAAAACATAAACCGAAAGCGTGTTGATTGCTGCTAAACAAGAAGATCGAATCCAGTTTCAGCCGGCTAGCAGAATAAGTACTCTTCACAAACTTCTAATATCTGTCTTCCCCACGCCACTTTCCTCCTCCTCAAAGTCTCAAACCCTCGATCACATAGTGTTCATAGACAATATCTATGTCTCCTCTTGGTCTCCTGTCCGTTACCTCTCTATAATACACCACTACTAGTCTCTTTTTCATACTGCATATCAGAAAACGCAATCGTTTGATGGAATCTCAATCCAGTCATCGTCATCACGAAGAAGATTCCAAGAGCTCTAGCGATGAAGAAGCCGAGGATCTCAACGATGACTTGGGAACAGGGCGGTCGTACGAGTGTGTGTTTTGCAAGAGAGGGTTCACAACAGCACAGGCCTTGGGTGGACACATGAATATTCACCGCAAGAAGAGAGCCAAGCCGAGGCCTACTTCTGCTCCTAGTTCAATTGCAAGCAAAGCAGCTGATGAACATGTGAGTGATCTCATGAGATCCCACCGTTCGTTTCAAAGCTACCAGAGTCCACATTTTGCTACTGCTCCGGAGGTGAATGTGAACTACCGGACGTATATTCCGGCGCCTATGTGGATTGTGGGACAAGCTCACAGTGATCATGAGTTATGTGCGAGAAATTATCCGGTAAGGCATCATCAGAATTTGTTTGCTACAGATGATGATTGTCGGAATTCGAGATCGGGGAGTAGTCTGAGCCTGGGAATTGGGCCATCAGCTGATGATGGTGATGAGGATCATCTAGGTCTTGATCATCATAAAAAAGAAATTGAACGAAGTAATGGTGCCTGCAGTTGTGAAGGGGATGGATTGGATTTGGAGCTTCGACTCGGTCATGATCCATAGTATATATTTAGTTTATTTTTCTTATACCGAATATTGGAGAGTTCATCATAAATATTCTGTTCATATACTTCTTTCTGCTATAGTACAGTGTTCAATTCTGTACATTTTGTTCATGTTATTGTCTAATTTTGTGGGAAAGAAGAGAAGTTATTAGAAACCTCTCATTCCCAATTATTATGAACAGTACGTACTGTGTATTTTCAAGCCTTCTTATGGCGATTTTACTAGCTAAGATAGCTTGAAGCAGGAATTGAAGGAGGGAAGAAGATCGTATAATAGCTGTGCTAGCTTCCACTTCGGTGAGGAATTCACAAATTCAGAAGGTAATTTTCTTCATCCATGAACACGTAGCCCTAATTTTTGTTTAGGGTTCTACGTACACTAATGACATATAATTATCATGTTTTCTTAATTATCATATGTAAGAAACTCACTAATAACTCTTGGATCTGCCGTCCATATATGCTATTTTCGATTCGTTTCCTGTTTCATTTCTCTTTTCATGACCCTAGCCAGCTTGAAATTAGTTTGACATGATCAGAAGAGGACGTCCGCACGTCTTTAAAGTGCGGACGTCTCTCCGTTCTCCACCATTCAGCTCCGATGACGGCGCGCCTCACCCAAGCGGACTCCAACAGCGTCCCCGACCACTTTCTCTCCCCGGTGAGTCTGCCGAGTTCCAGTTTTCCGACGAGATCGATCTTGTGTGAAGTTTTGGGTGGAGGTTGCTGCCCAAACCTTTAAATCGATATCGTCGAGAAGGGAAAGTGGTCGGGGATGCCGCTGGAGTCCGCTCGGGTGGAGGCGCGCTGTCGTCGAAACCGTCCGGTGGAGAATGGATGGACGTCCGCACTTTAAGCCCAGTGCGGATGTCCTCTGTGTACATTTCCTATTGTATGAACTATGAAGGGATTGAAATGGGGCAAAATTAATTAGTTTCAACTTAATTATAGCCATAGACATGCATTACCTATCTAAATACATAACGAAAAATGTTAACACACAAGTGTGGAATCTAACTCACTTTTCGGTGTGTGTTTTTGGTTGATAAGAAGTGTTCTATCAGCACATATATATATATATATATATATATATATATATAGATGAAAATTGGCTAGCTGGCTCTTCTCTATATGTTAAGTCGTTAAGAGACCATGCAACAACATATACGTGTGTCGGTGCACTGTGCAACCAACTATATATCTATACTCGATCGATCACCAATAATTGGTAATTTCATTTTGGATTGAAAGTTGGAGCTAATTATTCAGTAATAATTAGGCATTGTTCTTTTATTTGATGGGAATAGAAATGTTGATCTTAGATATTTCTAAGATGTTTCACTTGTGAATGCATGCATATATCAAGACCTTAGTTTATTAACACAGAAACTCATCAGAGGGTGTTGGAGGTTTTGGTGTTGTTTTTCGTGACTTTAAATGTTATGTTCTTGGTGCCTTTTCTTTCAACATTGACATTCGTAGTTCAATAGCAGCAGAGGTGATGACAGTTATAGTTGTTATTGAGCTTGCTTAGGTACGAGACTGGAAGCATATTTGGTTAGAGGTGGACTCGTCGCTTGTGTTAGACTATCTACGGTTTCCTTTACTTGTACCTTAATTGGTATCTACATGTCCGTTGGCTTAATTGTTTACGTTGCATATCGGAGATAACTTTTCAATCTTCTCATATTTTTCGTGAAGGGAATAAGGTTGCAGATGCTCTGGCTAATCACGGTACGTCATTAACACAGTTGGTTTGGTGGGATTCACCTCCTCCTTTTATTTTGTCATATTGTAGTAGTGACCTTATGGGTCTTTCCAAATTTAGATTTTCATAGTTTTGTTTCGTTATTATTTTGTAATGAGAGGTTTTGATCTGATCCTCCTCTCTTGAAGTTTCTCTCTTTTTTAATACATAAAAGTATTAGGTGGTCATTCATCTCTCACTCATCTTTCAGCCAAAAAAAAACACATAAACTCATCAGGAAGCATTATATATGCATATGATTCTAGAATAAGCTAGCACGCATTAGTGCCGGCCGGCCTTTTGGTAATTAATCGTAACATTTTTAGTAAAGGAAGAATTAGATGAGGAAAAACTAATTACTTATCTCGATCGAGTAGTATAACTTGAGTAATGTGATGAATTAAGTAGCTCCTTAATTAGGTCATATTAGCTGATCGAGGTGTTGTATTTTTCGAGCTGGCATGAACCGCTGGTTCATCTAGTCCATCCATGTATACTTTGTATGCTGACTTTCTTTCTGGGTTCATCAGCTAGCTGCCTTCTTCATGTGGCTAGCGGTTTAATCTATCATGGATATAGAGCTTATTGGTATCTCATGTTTTCTATCGTTGCTTTGCTTGCTTCTGTTAAGAACTTAGTTTTTCATTTTTGTTCACGCATGCTCTCTGGTGTTTGTTGTTGGTAGCCTTAATATTTGTATTTCTCTTTCGAAATGGAGAAAAGAGTAGAACTAATCTACCATGCATATGTATTGTGTGTGAAGCCTATATAGTATGTTTTGATGAACTGATAAATGAAATGTCTATCTATATCAAGCATCAATGAATCATGATCAATGCATATGTCTGTAATATCAGTGATTGTACGTTGTGAAAATGTAGCAGTATGAATGCGGGGAGTACGTGTTTCTAGTGGATCGATAAACTGAACTCACTCGCTCGTTCATATATACAAATGGAATGGTAGAGCTCAATCATAATGGTTGATGAGATCGATATCGATTTGTGTTAGCATGAGTTTTTACTGCTAGCTAGGAGGAGGAGCCTTTGGCATGGTGATAGATCCTTTCCGTAGTTCTTGTATTGATCATTTGATCCATACATATTGCTTGCATAGTTGCATCATATTTCTTCAGTTTAATTACCATGATATATAAGTTTGCAGTTTGCTGCAAAGCTTATATTTATCTCATAAATTAATTAATATCTTGTCACCGAATATTCAAGTGCGAACAGACTCATCTGAAAAGTTCTGGAATTTGAAGGTGGCACATATGTCTAGAAATTCTTTGACATGCATGTACGGGTCCTCACGATCTAATCCACGAAAATTGGGCAATAGTTGAAGAATCTGAGGCTTCAACTCAAAATGAGCAGCAGTAGTGTTCGGTAACACTATGCATGATGGGGAATTTGTGGTGATGGGAGCAAAGTACTCCCTTAGAGTTTTGGTCTCTAAATTTTCTCCCATCGTGATCTGAGAATCAAGTTTCTCGATTCCTTTCCTAATTGTTCTCTCAATCTCAGGGTCGTAAGGCAACAACTCTAAACTGAGTGAACGACGACCAAACATAAACTACAACACTAATTTTTTATTTTATTTTTTAAAATTATTATTATTATTATTTTTTTTTTTTTTTTTTTGCACACACAAATCTACAAGAAAATCTACTCAAAGCAACAATTAATTACAAGTCAGCTCCTACTCTCTTTTAGAGTGAATTAGAGGATGACCAGTTAAGGGCTGCCAAAAATGTAACCAGGTGAGTTCCGGGAAGATTGGAGGGGTCACAATGGTCCCACTTAAAACCCAATTCTTCTTAAACACCGAAGGTGTTTCCTTAAAAAACTTTTCTAGACATCACACTTTTGGAAGGTACTCACTGGAGTTACCAAAAATTTACACTATGCAAGAGGATCCTATGAGCTGTGTGAAAACCTAAACCAATGTCTAATAGATTTTACGATTAAATTTGGCTTGAGTTTTAACAAATGTAGGAGATGGTTAACCTAGATGGGCAAGGAATTGGTGATTAAATCAAATCCTTATGTCATTAAGGTGAGAATGCTACTAATTATTTAAATGCATAAAATGTTTAAAAAAAAATGAAAAAGAAAACACACAACAAGGAACAAAAGAAAATTAACAAAAGAAACCAAAAGTTGAGAAATTAGAAGTGACACACCCGAAAAAGTGGACAATGTTGTGTCAAGACCAATTTGTTTTTCGCTATAATCACTGCCTAGCAACAATAACTTTCACTTCCTTCAGTTTCCACTCTATTCCTCAAACTTTCGATCTTCTTCGGCTAGCTCTCCTTCTTTGACTCAAGAAAAGTACCTTGAAAATAAACTATTGTAAGAATAGTAAGAACAATAGTAGCCTAAAAAGTGCAAAATGATGTGAAATGAAGCTAGCTAATACTACTCTATGCAATAGATATATAAAACGTAAATGTAGCCTACAATTTTTTATTTTTTTTATTTTTTATGTTTGTTCCTATTCCTATGTTACCAAATTGAAATAAAATAGACAATAAGTGTAGGAAACGTAGGTTTGGAAAAACAAGAACACAAGAAACTATTTGTTTTCAATGCTATGCAAGTTGATATATATATATATATATATATATATATATATATATATACACATGTATATATGCATGTAACCAAAGTCAAAAGAGGCAAGCTTATATAGAAATAAAATACTACAATGAATATGCAAGTTGGTGTCTACGTAATTGATGCAGTTTTTTTTTAATTTTTTTATTTTATAATGAATGAAAAACTAAGCTATAACTAGTGGAAGAATTAAATCAACTTAAACAAAATTAGTTTTCCATTACAGTCCCCGGCAACGGCGCCAAAAACTTGATGTGTTTTAAAATATTACTCGCAAGCGCACGAATCAGTTGCAGCACAGATATGCAAGAGCGAGGTCGAACCCACAGGGAATGTATGAAAATAGGAAAAACTAATCGAATCTAAATTAATTTAACACTAACCTAGTTGAATGAAAGTTGATGGTGAAGTAGCTAAGACAAATAAAATAGATAAAAAATTACCTTGATGACGAAGTAACTAAAGCATCGGATTCCACCACATTACTTGATAAGTCTCTAAATATTATCTACTAATTCCCGAATTAGGAGTAGCAATCTGGAAATCAATCTACTGCTTTCTCAATATTTAACAGTGAAGCACACATGAAATATATCTAAAGTAGACTCTTCTTCGCTTCTTAATTATGAACATCAAAGCATCACATGTACACAAACTTATTGAAACTACAAAAGATCAAAGTGTTTACAAAGCATCAAATGTGAAACAAGCTCATTTGAATGACAATAGATCAAAGAAGTTCATATTAAATATTTTACAAAGCCAAGCATGGATTAATAAAACTGACTTCCAAACTACCAAAAATGCATGACATTAGAGGTGAAAAGAACAAGGATTTTATTAATGCATTTTGAAGCAAGAGTCATAGGCATGGATAACATAACTATGGGAATTGTAGATAATTAAAAGAAACTTATTTCATAATGTGGTTTCCTCCTTAACTTTAGTTAAGGAAATTAGCTAGACATAGTACAAATTGAAAACATATTTAAAACAATATAAAACATCATACAAAAAGTAGCTAAAGAAAGAGAAGAACTAAGAGCAACAATGTGTCTCTAATTCTCTACTCTCTCCTCCTCTCCTTTATTCACTTCAAGCAACTTCTATTTATAGGGCAACATAGATCTCCATTCCAACTCCATCTTCATGTGAATATGACTTTCATCCCTTCAACCTTCTCATGCTTGATGGCAACATTTTTCTTCACACATAAATGCTTTCAAACATCAATTCCTTTTCATCTACAACACATTTGCTTCTCTCATTTTTGATGTGCATGAGTACGTACACAAACTTTGAAGGAATGAGATTTAGTTCCTAGAAACATGCATGCTTGTTTCTTTGCCACCTTCTTTCATGGTATGTTGTCTTTGACAAATTCTTCATGCATCCCTTCCATTTGAATCAATAACATGTACGTACCTATGAATCAATGAGTAGAGTGAATTCAACAATTAACAGCTAAGGTAAATATTTTCAATGGAACACAATTAATGCAAAGGGAAAACATTCTACCAATTGTAGGCACATGCTATTAGAACAATGAGAACATGTGTTGCACTTGGTTATTTAATTAAAGGGAAAAGACTCATGTTAAAAACAAGGACTCAATTTACTATGAAAATAGATAGATTGTTTCCATAACTTTAACATTTTATTTATTTAGATGTAACATCTATAAGAACATAGAAACAAATTAAATAACTCAAACTAATTAAAACAAGTAACTAACACATATAAATCAGAGATAATAATATGATATAAAATGTGCTCATCAATCAGCCACGCCAGTCACGGCGATACGGTCCCGGCAGGGATATGCACTCATTCTCGCGACCCCAATCTCGGAACCCTCCCCCGGGTCTTTACCACGAGGACATGCATTCGCCTTTGGCACCCGCTTGATACTCCTCTCCCGGGGACGCCCACCCATGTCTCGGTGCCTCTCTCCTGAGCCCCCCCTGCGGATTCTGTTGGTCTTGCCAGCCACTCACGGACTCCTCTTGTCTCGCCAGAGTCCTCGCGGACTCCACTGGTCACGGACTTCGCTGGTCTCGCTAGAGTCTCCGCGCACTCCGCTGGTCTCGCCAGTCCTCGCGGACTCCCTTTGTCTCGCCAGTTCCCCCGCGGACTCCACTCGACTCGCCAGCCCCTCGCAGACTCCCTTGGTCTCGCCAGTCTCCGCGGACTCCGCTTGTCTCGTCAGCCCCTCGTGGACTCCCCTGATCTCGAACCTCGCATGGGGACTCCCCTAGTAGTTCCCCTGGTGGACTCCCACACACAGCTCTCCATCCTGACCTCCCGAGACTCCTCTCTCCCGGCAGATGGATACAAAAAAAAACACATCTCTCCCGGCACCTGCGGTCTCAGCAACCCAGCAGCCTCTCTCCCGGCACCTCCCCTTCCTGGTTCCCGCCACAACAACTCAAACAAAGAAAGAGTTGTGATCTCAGCACCCAGCAGCCTGCTCCCGGCACCTCCCCTTATGGAGACTAAGTTACACGTCATCCACAATCAACCAAGTGTTGAATGCAGAGCTCACAAGCATACACCTCGCACTATACTTCCATTATTTCTTTGGAGATTAATCGATAGCCACATATATCATGTGCTACATGCATTAACACATCTATGCCTCTGGGCTCTGGCTAAATACTTCTCTCCGAGACCACGTGACTATAGGCGCTGTCTATTATTTGGTTTGTATGTTAACCAAGTTCGTATGCAATCCAATTCCGTGAGCAGCCCCCCCTGAACTGATCTGGACACCCAGAACCTCCACGGCCTCCTGTGACTCCTCTCTCCCGGTAGTAGGATACAAATTCTGGACACCCATCCCAGTAGTGAGACCAGCCGCGACAGTCGTGGCGGCGACACGGTCTAGGCAGGGATATGCTCTCGGTCTCGCGACCCTAATTTCGAAACCCTCCCCTCGGGTCCCTGCCACGGGGACATGAATTCACCTTCAGCGCCCGCTTGGCACCCCTCTACCGGGGACACCCTCCCATGTTAGCGTCGGTCCCCGTAGACTCTCATGGTCCCGTGCGTTCCCCCACGGACTCCCCTACCCTCGCCAGTTCCCCCGCGGACTCCCCTGGTCACCCCAGTTTCAAGGCGAACGTCCCTGCCATCCCTAGTACAGAGCCCAGAACCAAGGATTCGACCTCCCGACTCGTGATCTCACCCAGACTCGTGATCTTGTCCTGACTCCTGATCTTGTCACGACTCGTGATCTCGGGACAGGAAACAATTGGCGCCATCCTGAGCTTCTGGCGCCATCCCCTAGCCTCGCGGGCTCCCAGTGCCTCCCCCGAGTGACCTGCTTGACACCCCTCTCCCGGGGACCCCCTCCCGAGTCTTAATGCCTCTCCCGAGGCCATACCTCTCTTCCTCCCTCCCGGACCATCTGCCATACCTTTACATGGGAACCAAGATCTCAAAGCTCAATCTTCAACCCCTTGATTGATACTCCAGTTCGCACTCGCTTCACACATGAAGTTCATCATGTATATACTACACAAGATCATGTTCTATTACCACCGACTTGATCCTACAACGCATGGAAGAGGTTGTTACTTCTTAGACACGTTCACACAAAGCTTGACCAATTGATATGCCTAGCTCGCTACCTAGTTCAAAGTCTTCAATTGTCATGCCCCTCGGCATTATATAATCATATCAAGCCAAGTTCCAACAACACTTCACCTACAGTTCTACATACTACTCTATGATTTATCAGTGGGCAACATAGCAATAAACTCTCATGAGTCATGCCCCTATCAATGGCCACGCCTCGTCTACCTGTCTACTTGTCAAATATGACAGGCACATGCTACAGACTATCATACTTGAGCCATCATGGCTTCTTTTCCCTACGTCAGTACACATACATTACTCCTTGGTCAAGCAATATTATCTTCAAGGGTTAAATGCTTGTGACACCCTATAGTTTACACCTAAAATCAGTTTTGTCCCTCACTTTTTTTTTTAAACTGGTATACCCTTATACTTTGAATTCTCGCCTGATTTGCCCTTGTCGTCAATTGACCGTTAAAGAAGACTGTTAAGTTGCTGAGATGTCCAATATACCCCTGACTAAACCAAGAACTCCAATCCACACAGCATAAGCCCTCCCCATTGAAATGACAATTTTACCCCTTGAAATTCTTGTAATTGACCATGCCATCTCCGTCGACGTCGACCTTCGTAATCATCCTGGTGCAGTCCCGCTCGTCCATTATGGACTGGTAAAGCTCCCCGAACTCGTCCATTATGGACTGGTAAAGCTCCCCGAACTCGTCAATGTCGACGCACCCGTCTCCGTCGACGTCGATCTTGTTGATCATGTTGAACAGCTCCTGGTCGGGGATGAAGATTCCCAAGTTCTCGAGCGAATGGCTCAGCTCCTCTTTGCTGATGCGCCCGTCACCGTTCCTGTCGAACATTTGGAACACCCGCTTCAGCTCAGTCGGCTGCATTTCGACCTTGTTGGCCGCACCAGCACTGCTTCAGCTCAGTCGGCTGCAATTCAACTCCGATCCTTTCACGGCGGCCATGGAAGAGACTCGGAGAGATTGTTACAGAGATGAATATGACTACGCAGAAGAAGAGTTTCAGAGCCGACGCGGGAGAGAAAGAATATCGAGAATGCCTTCAAGACACGTCAACGCTTCAATCCGAAAAGGAACCAGGTCTTTATCTCCGTTGAGGATTCCGGACATCATGTTCGACGACGTTGTATCACCTGCTCCGACTACGAGTCATGCCTCTAACAGCTCGATCAAGCCGGCCACTTCTCCTTTTGTCGACAAAGAAGAGTATGTCGGAAGATGTGAAGAATTCGAGCTTCCGATCGACGGACAGCATTGGCTCAGTTAGCTCGAGGAGGAGAGGACCGGTTTCACCTCACGAGCTTCATTACACGGTGAATCGGGCGGTAACGGAGGAGATGAGGAGGAAGACGGTGTTGCCCTACAAACATGGGCTGTTGGGTTGCTTGGGGTTCAACCATGGCTTGCATGAAATTTCCAGGGGTAAAATTGTCATCTCAATATCTTGGTCCCATACATGTGTCAACATGTTAGCCACGTCAGCTACATAACGGGTTCACTTGACGACAAGGGCAAATCAGTCGAGAATTCAAAGTATAGGGGTATACCAGTTTAAAAAAAAAAGTGAGGGACAAAACTGATTTTAGGTGTAAACTATAGGGTGTCACAAGTATTTAACCCTATCTTCAATGATGCACTCCAATATTATCTTCTTGGCCATCATGACTACTCTATTGGGATCCTTATACCACGCTCTTTTGTCGACATCAAGACTTATATCAACAACTCTAATTTTTCTACAATGTCTATAGCGGCTCTACACGGCGATAAGTCTTACTTTACACTATTCAATTGAGCTATTATAATACAAATAACATGCCTCATGCATCATAATATATTCTCATGACATAGAGTTAGCAAACACTCTCTATCACATGTTACATATATTCTCATGTACATGCTAAACACACATACTTGTAAACCATATGCAAATCATATGACACTTGCTTCACATGATTGCAAGCCATACATTGCTATATATCTATCTATGATTTTACTCTCGGCACACAGTCATGTCGACCTCTCGACTACGCCATAGACGGCTACAAACACACCATGTGTAAACAACCGGCACGCAACGGTGCAATCTCAGGCTACACACAACATGTGTAAACAGCCAATACGCAACGGTGCAATCTCAGGCTACACACAACATGTGTAAACAGCCAGCACCTACAGGTGCAATCTCAGGCTACACACACAACATGTGTAAACAGCCAACATTCAAACATGCAATCTCAGGCTACACACACAACATGTGTAAACAACCAACATTCAAACATGCAATCTCCAGCTACACATGCCACAAGCGTATACAACAAACCTCACCTTGAGGAAATGTACCTCATCATGATCTTTCAGGGAACCACTTCCGCCATGATAACATCTCATGACAACTTCATACAATCTATATATTACCATCATGATGTTTCAAAGTCCTCTAGTATAGTCGCGACATGTTCTCAAAAGTTGCCCCTGTCACTCACTCCACGCAGCGACTCTCAGTGATTGCTCTCCAGAATCGCTTCTCCAAGTGTGGGGTTTCGACACCTCGTTATGCGACTAGTGCGAACTGTTACGCCACTAGCGCGAATGGACACGCCACTAGCATGACCCGTTACGCCACAGGCGCGGCCCATTCCGCCCGCTAGCGTGAACTATTTACGCCCCTAGTGCGAACTGTTTACACCTCTAACGCGACCCGTTACGCCACTAGCACGAACCATTCCGCTCAGTAGCGCGAACTGTCAAGTCACTAGCGCGGATTGTTACGCCATCAGGGCGGACCATTCGCAAATCGTTACGACCTTAACTGGGTACTTTTCCCTGTCACCTTGCGACCCTCGCGTGGGGACTTGGGGACTCGACGTAGCGACTCTCTGTGATTGCTCTCTAGAATCGTTTCTCCAAGTGTGAGGTTTCGACACCTTGTTACTCCAAATACAGAGTCACAGAGGTTCCGACACCTCATTGTGCCATCAGCGTGAACCGTTACGCCCAATAGCGCAAACCGTTACGCCCAATAGCGCGAACCGTTACGCCTCGTGCCCCTCATAAGGTGAGGTTCCGACACCTTGTGACGAGCAACACTCTCGGCACACGACATCTATCATCTATCAGCCACCCGGGACAAGTTAATAAACACTCCCTGGCGCGTGACACCTAAGTCACCAACGTGTTTAAGACACTTCCCGACACATGATATTATCCTTACCTCTCGAACACGCCATATGAAATCCCCCATGCCAACTCAGTCCTTGTTTCGGTGTCCCGCCACCATAATCTCCCCCGACACTAGGGGATTTGGGAAACAACCTTATAGGTCGGCATTTACCACGCCTCATGACGTGCTCTCGGTACACTTTGGCACCACCCGCCTTGCCCCATCAACATCTTGGCTACGCTCCCTAGCGTGCTTTTTGACAGCTCTACACAAGCCTTATCGGCAACATCATTATGCCCTAGCAACACCCATCGTCATGCCTCAGCGGCATTCCTCGCCACACCTTGACGGTACACTTGCCTCGATGGTAAAATGGTGAACTACGTTTGGTTTTATCCTATAAACGGGTACGTAGGCACTCTAGCACTCACCTAGAGACAACCACAAAATATGTCACCACAATCTCCCCCTCGAACGTATGCTGGAATAACTCAGCTAGCTCGAGCATATAGCTGGTACATATCAAAGGCCACTAAAACGCCAAGGCATACAAACATGCCGGTACCCGTGGCCCTCGCGAGATGCTCTCCAGCTGTACCTCCCCCGATCGCCCTGTAATCTCCAAACACCACATGAGAGCAACGACCCCAGTGTCTCAATCATATATAGCGACGCACGGCATACCCCACTCGGAGGGAGCCAGTCCATCCCCTCCCTTGGATGGGGACTTGGGGGATTGGGGACTGGTTATGTCGCCACTAGTAAGACTCGTACTCTCTATATTCTATTAGATAAAGTCCCCACCCAAGAGAGTCTCTTGACCGGGGACTTGGGAACTTGTTAGTACATAGTAGAACATCAGTCATACTCGCCTAAGAAGACGTGTGTCGCCACATAAAATGGGCTTGGGCCTTAGTTAAGTCCAAGAACCTACACTAGCCCTTGAGGGCATAATGGTAATACACTCTCTAATAAGGGCAAAGTGGTATTTTAGGGTGCATTCACCCTATCCCTATAAATATCACTCTCCACCCCTCATTTGGGGGCTCTCCATCTTCACTCTATTCTCTCCTTATTTCTACTCACATATGGCTGACTTAGGCATCAGAGGGCCGAAGGCCGGAACACCCAGTCTTCCCTCTGACGCTCTTCATTCATGATTGACAGGTTATGAGAGCTTGAAGATAGTGTTCCTGCACCTGCGTGATCCCCCCCTTCAGAGATCACGCCGAAACAACCACTATATCACGAAGAAGATCCTAGTTGACACATGAGCTTCAGTCAACGTGTTATTCAGGAGTTCTTGGAACGGGCTGCATTGAGGACATAACAAGTTGATGCAAAACCATGAGCCATTAATCAGTTTCTCGGGCGATGTCGTTCAGCCCCTCGGATCGGACAGCCTTGGAATGAGCATGGAGGGCCGAGAGGGGGTCGCTCGGGCGATAGTAGAATTCATCGTGGTAGATTATGAGTTATCCTACAACGGGATCTTAGGAAAGCCCGCCTTATGGAAGCTGAAGTCGTTTGTTGCCGCCCACATGTTGATGATGAAGGTCCTAACCCTAACGGGAGTCATTACGATCCGAGGAGATCAAGGGGCGGTAAAAAGTTGTTATGCAATAGACAACGGGAGGAAGAGGTCGGAGGTCCTGACAGCAAGCCAGGTCATAGTTTCCTTTTCGGATCCATACGTGGATCCTAAGGATATTGACTCCGACGAAGAGAGTCCCGGATCGGCAAGTAACCGTAAGGACGGGACATGCACCTGGTGTGCGAGCGGCACTAGTGGCATTCCTAAGGAGAAACAGTAGGGCATTCACTTGGACATATAAGGATATGTCTGGGATATCAAGTGGCATCGTCACTCATAAGCTTGGTATCGAGAAGAGATTCCCTCATGTGAGGCAAAAGCGAAGGACGTTAAATCTAGAGAAGTAAGAGGCATTGAGAGGGGAAGTAAAAAAATTGATGGACATCAAGTTCATACCGGAGGTTAGATACCCCCAGTGACTGGCCAATGTAGTTATGGTTCCAAAGAAGTCAACGGGACAGTGGAGGATGTGTGTGGACTATTCAAATCTCAATAGGACGTGCCTCAAAGATAGCTTCCCACTCCCACGCATAGACCAATTAGTGGACTTCACGTCCAGGTTTGAATTGTTGAGCTTCATGGACGCCTACGCGGGCCATAACTAGATATAGATTGACTCAGAGGATGAAGAGCATACTGCCTTCATAACTGACAAGGGGTTATATTGCTACAAGGTCATGGCATTTGGATTAAAGAATGCAGGGGTCACCTACCAGCGGTTGATGAATGTCATGTTCGCCGAGTACCTCAGGAAAATAATGGAGGTGTATGTCGATGACATGCTAGTCTAAAGTCTAACGACCGAGGAGCATGTAGGGAATCTGGAGAAAGTTTTTGAGGTGATACTGAGGTACGGGATGAGACTAAACCCTTAGAAATGCATATTCAGGGTGATCAAAGAGAAATTACTGGGCCACATAATCAGTGGGAGGGGAATAAAAGTCAACCTGGAGAAGATCTGAGCCATTTTGGATATGGAAAGGCCCAAGGAGTGGAAAGAAGTGCAGTCGTTATCCAGGAAGATCGTCGCCCTGGTGAGATTCGTGTCGCGGCTCATGGATAAGTGTGCCCCTTCTTTCGGCTGCTACGGGACCAGCGATGTAAAAAGATAGTCTGGGGACCCGAGCAGGAAGAGGCTTTCACCCAGATAAAGACATATCTCACGTCCGCGCCGGTTTTGTCAAAACCAATCCTGGGTGAGATGCTTTACCTGTATATCGCAGCATCGCAGACGACAGTCAACTCGATGCTAATAAGAAAAGAGTCTGATATCGAGCATGTTGTATTTTACGCCGGGAAGGGATTCACGCCCGCCGAGAGCAGGTACCCGGACATTAAAAAATTAGCTTTAGCGCTTATCGTGACAGCAAGAAGACTCTGGCATTATTTTCAGGCGCACTCGATAACCCTTTCTACCAATCACCCCCTAAGGCAGATCATGTCAAAGCCGGAGATCAACGAGAGGCTGGTAAAATGGGCAATAGAGCTTGGAGAGTTTGATATCCATTATAGGCCGCGAGTAGTTATCAAGGGCCAGGCAACAACTGACTTTATATTCTAGCTCATGCCCATGAAAGTTGTGGGTGAGTCATCTGAGCTCACACCAATGGAATTGGTAGGAGAGTCATCCGCGGTCGACCGGGAGGGAAACGAGGACCTACCATCCCCTCATTGGAAGCTTTTTGTTAATGGCTCGATGACGAGACATAAAAGTGGGGCGGGAATCATATTAGAGACCCCCGATGGATTCAAACATGTGTACGCTTTGGAATTCCAATTTAAGACCTCAAACAATGTTGTAGAGTATGAATCATTGATTGGTGGGTTATAGCTCACTCGGGATATCGGCGCAGAGAGTGTTGATGTGTTTAGCGATTCACAACTAGTCATAAATCAGGTCAATGGGAGCTTCGATGCAAATGAGCCCTAGTTGAACTCCTACCAAGCGCTATAAAAAGCCTTCATGCAATGCTTCAAGTCGGTCTCTCTCTCTCTTTCACATCACGCGGAAGGAAAATAGCAATGCGGATGCCCTTACCCGGCTAGCCACCGGAGGGCCTGGGAAAGAACGAAAGAAGGCAAGGATTGAGGTGTTGGGAAAACCGAGTATAACTAAAACCATCTTGGAGATATTCATGGTTGAAGCGGGACCCGGAGAGCCAACGTGGATGAATTCCATAGTCGAGTTCATGAAAGAGGGTGTGCGCCTGGAGGACAGGCGGCAAGCACGAAAACTTCAATCGAGATGTGTCAGGTACACGCTCATGAACTGGAAGCTATACCGCAGAGGTTATAGTTTCCCCAACCTAAAGTGTGTGACAGATGAGGAAAGAGAAACGATCATGGGGGAGAGGCACAAGGGAGTGTGCAGGAACCATTCTGGATCCCGGTCGTTAGTTCACAAGGCTCTTTGCACAGGGTTCTTATGGCCCAACATGGGAGCCATGGCAGATAACATGTCGGCTCGGTGCCGTAAATGCCATTTGCACTCTAATGAGACGCATTCCCCTCCTATCGCTTTGTCAATCCTATTGTCGCCTTGGCCTTTTACGCAGTGGGGCTTGGACCTCATCGGGATATAGCCAACGAAACCAGGGTAATTCAAGTATGTGATAGTGGTCGTTGACTATTACACGAAGTGGGTGGAGACGGAGCCTCTTGGGAAGATAACCAACAAGTGTGTGAAGAACTTCCTGATGAAAAATATATATTGCAGATTCGGGGTCCCAGAGACAATCGTCACGGATAATGGAACTCAATTCAACAATAACCATCTGATTGAGTTCACAAATGACATAGGCACCAAGATGGTCTTCGCATCCGTGGCACACCCACAGACCAATGGCCAGGTGGAGGCAGTTAATAAAATCATTAAAAAGCTTTTGAAGAAGAAGCTAGATGACTCCAAGGGTCTGTAGGCATAGAAGCTGCCGGAGGTATTATGGGCAATCAGAATCACAGCAACAGAAGCAACTGGAGAAACGCCTCTTTGTATGGCCTTCGGCACAGAGGTTGTCTTACCGATCGAGACGTTAATACCTTCAGGCAGGGTCGAGAACTTTGATGCCGTGACCAATGAGGAAGGCCTCCAGTTGAATATTGACCTCATCGAGGAAAGGCGAGAGAGAGCAGACTTGCACAACCAATTTTATAAGTAGCGAGTTGCACGCCACTACAATAGTAAGGTCAGGACAAGGACGTTAGGACTAGGGGACTGGGTAATGAAGAAAATCATGACCAATACGGCTACCTTGGATCCAACATGGGAAGGGCCGTATGAGATTGTTAAGGAGGTCGGCTCAGCAACATTCTTTCTACGGGATCAGGATGGGATAGTCACCAGGCACCCCTGGAATACAGAACACCTAAAATTCTACCTAGTGTAAAAAAAGCGATAGACCCATCTTTGTAACATGTATATTTGAAAGTCTTACTGCCCCCGGGAGAACAACATTTTTCGGGGGGTACCTCCATTGGTCTTGAAAGAATTAGTACAAGAATGGGGAAGTTGAATTCAAAATTTAAAATGCTTGAATAATCAACCAGGAGGCATAAGTTAACTAAATCCTGAGTAACACCGAGCGGGATAGGCGTAGTGCAAATTCTGTATATAACACCGAAGAGACGCATAAAATTAGATAAGGCATAATATATTAAATCCCGGAATGCGAGGGGTATACCACCAATGGTTATTTACAAAAGCACCCGGGATCAATAATCTCCGGGACAAGGCACATGGCCGATGTCTTACAAAAGTAAAAGAAAGGCTAATTACAAATTAAGCCTCGTGGCCATCCTCTTCCTCGTCCTCGGACGACTCGGCCAGATTGTCATTGCCATTGGTGTCCTTCTCAACAACCCTCTCGGACGGCTCACCCTCCATGCCCTCAGACTCTCTATCGGCAGCCGCCTTAGATTTTGACTCCCTCTCCTTGGCCTCCCGGCAGCGATCAGATCTGCTGTCATTTTTGCCTTGTCCAAGTAGCCAAGGTGGCTCCATTCACCAAACTTCTCTGTGATGCCGCCCTCTTGGGCTGCCTTGAGCATAGCCTTCAGCTCATCCGACTTCTTGAACTTGGTGACAGCGAGCTCGCCCTGAGTGGGAATCTGGCCCTACAGATCAACAATCTGGTCGTCTTTGTCCTTCAGCTTCGACCGCAGCTTGGCATTCTCCCGTTGTTGCGCCTCTATGTCGCACTCCAAGGTGACCACTAGTTCAGCCTTCCCCTCCAGCTCTTTGGTATGGAAGCTGAGTTTGGCCAATTTGTCGGGCAGCGAGAGCTTCTCCTTCTTCTCGGCCTCCAACTCTTTCTCCATCTTCTTCTTCTCAGTCCGGAGAGTGTTGATTTGGTCATTCAGGCTGGTCAGGCGCTCCTTCATCTCATTCATGTCTTCGCTGGCGTCAATAGCGTAGACAACAAATAGAGCCTGCAAAGAAACGATATATTAAATACAGCGTCCCGGACAATAAATTAGCATCAAGCAGGAGAAAAGAAGTTTACCTTCATCATTGTCTCCCGAACGTATTGCCGATTCTGTTGGGGAGTGTTGGACCTGACCTTGATCTGATCCAGCTCGATGCCCTTGAGGTCGCCCACCATGCTGTGAACGAACTTCTCATCATCGTAGCCATACTCGTCCAGTACCTACCGGATGAGGGTCTTTCGGATCTGGGGCAGCACAAGAGCGAGAGCACTTAAGCTCGCTGAGTGGCTAGCCGAAGGCCCTGCCGCCTTCTGCCTTTTCTGGGGTGGCGACACGCCCGACACGCTCATGCTTGTCAGCGTCATGCCTTCCTCACGCTAGGACCTCGACCTCTTGGACAAAGATTTCTTCTTTTTCTTCTCGCTCAGGTTGAAGTTGACCACCTCACCAGTCCTCCCGGGCTCCTCCGTGTCGACCAGTGGCTTCTCATATCCTTCATCGGGGATCTCAAGAAGTACAACGTCCTCCGAGATACGAGCGGTAGAGTCCGCGACGTTCACCTCTGTGCGCGCGGCAACCTTTCCAGCCTCCAAGAGGTCGCTTAGAAGATCAAAATCTGAGTCCATGTTACGCGGGTGTGAAAGCCGGGGTTTGCGCTTAGGAATTTTAGCTGCCAACAAGCACAACAGTTAGAAGTGTAACATAGAGTATAAAACATAAGAGGCATTTAGCCGGGAACCCCACCAGGCATACGGCCGAGTTCACAGTGAACTAGCACGCTCCACCGGGTCAGATTGTAAGAACTACGGTCCTCGTCCGATGGCCAGGCCGCATATATACGTGCGATACGTCACTTATCGAGCTCTGATAACGAGAAAGACTGGCCTCGGATATACCTAAAACGGTTAGGCACCATGTATGTCGGGCAGTTCCTTTGCCATCGACCGCCGGCAAACACGACCTTTGAACGCCAGTTGTTGTTAACAGACGTTGGAAGGTCGGTAACAGGAGGCAAGTAATCCCGACAAGCAAATGAGACACAGCCTCCGCAATTCTGCTTCTTCGAGTACGAGAGGTTGTATAAGGCCCGAAACTCGTTGATAGTTGGTCATCCCATGTCTGACAAGTAGTACAGGCAGCCAAGGGACAACAATTGGCGCCATTGGTTTGGGGAAATCTGCCCAGGCGCTAGCTGAACCATGCTCAGCAGGTACTGCACACACTAAGGAAGCGGGAGGGAGAAGCCGTTCCTAAACATGTTGTCGTGCACCGTGACAAAGCCATCTCTCGGGCAGCACGCCAGCTCGCCTTCGTACAGCCCACTGAGGAAAACCGTAGGTGAGATGCCTCAGTCTTCCTGAAATTGTTTTATCTCGGTCGGGGTCATGCTACTCTCAGTTTCGTCGCACACGGTGCCATCCTCCAGGATGTACCGTTTAGACGTTGAAGAGCCAACGACAGTGGTCATCAGGACGCCATGAAACACCCCAGCAGACTAGTCTACATCCCGGGCGGGTACGCCATATGTTAACTCTCCTGGCCTAGATGATTGCTCCCCCGGCCGGGATGGCCGGCTTATGTACTCCTCCATCCTCTCGTCGTCATCCGCTATTGGCCGAGAGGATATGCTAGCCCCACTTAAGTTGGTTGTACTTCGAGAATTCATCTACCCTAGTATAACAAACCTTAAGATCTATTAGTATGCGCCGCCGGGAGCAAGCGTGTAATGCACAACTTAACACAACCTAAACCTAGAAATCCCCAGTTTTACCCAAAACCACAACAACTCAATGTAGAGAAAGCAAAAGCAGAAGCATATACAATGGAGGAAAACAAACAAAACTTACCATATTCGACGCAGTAGCAACGTCGGAAATTCAGAGAACCGGAAACACCTTGCAATCGTAGGGATTGGAGGTGGCACAGCGTAAGAACGAGAAACAGAGGAAAAAAGCAGAAGAGCGAGAGAAAACGACGGAGAAAGCAGAAAAGAAGAGAGAGAACCAAGTAGAAATGAGAGAGAAGAGAATCCAAAGCAAAGAAAGCAGAGAAGCAAAGTCGAGAAAAAAAAACAGAGAGAGTGAGAAAAACCAGAGAGGCCAGAGTGAGAATGAGTGCAGACGAAAGGGGGGGGGAGAAGAGTTTATACTCAGAAAGTGGGAAATCGCCTCGATCCATGAAATGGAGCAATAAAAAATCAATTAATAGTTAACGAGGAACCCCTACCCGTCGGATCAAACCGCAGGATGACACCACATGGCTTAAACCACCGTAGCTTCTTGAAAAAGGAAAGAATAAAGCGACGTGCATTAATTGCTCGTCAGTTATCACCAAGAATATGGCGACATCTGGCGAACATGCATTTAATGCACCTGCCACAGCAATGTAGTAACACCAGTGAAAGACATATCTCGGGTGAGCGTCATTGAGATCGTAACACCAAGTGAAAGATCCATCTCGGGTGAGTTTCACTGAGATCGTTACACCAAATGAAAGGCCCATCTCGGGTGAGTTTCACCGAAATCGTAACACCAAGTGAAAGACTCATCTCGGGTGAGTGTTACTGAGACCGTAACACCCGTGAAAGACCCATCTCGGGTGAGTGTCATCGAGATCGTAACACCCAGTGAAAGACATCCTCCCTTTAAAAATGGAGCAAGTGGCTTGATAAACCACGGACGACATTAACACCCCATCACTTGAATAGTAACACCGGATATGGAAAGGGCTCGCTACCTTTATCCATGAAAAATGTAACACCCATTCAACCCACGTCGTGAGTCCGAACTTGGGGAGACTATGGGCGGGAGCCCATTTGAAGTATATTGGTCTACGGGCATATTTTAGCAAGTCCCCACTCAAGATGTGTTTTAAACGGGAATTTGGGGGGACTTGTAGTCGGTTGTGCCTAAAACAACCTCCCAAGCCCGTAAACCAACATGCATTTCACCACAACCGTGGCCGCCTTAAGGATCCTGCCCATAAGCTGGATGGGTCGGGCTTAACCACGATCCTAACACTAGGCTTGGAACTACTGCAGAAGGTATAGGAGAAGTCCATATTTGAAACAGTAACATGGGTAAGGATCCCACATCGGTTTCCAAGTAGAGTAAACCCACATTGGGCCATAAAAACAGCCCAGCCACCAGCTTGTCATGTATCAATAACTACCCTATTAATTACATTCAGACCAACATATATTGACTTAACCATCGGAGGAGGAAAGACCAGAAGCACCCAGTCATCCTTTTATTTGCAGGACAACGGGAGGACATACCATTCGACCTATCATATCCTCCATCAACTTCTGCAACCCTGTTTAGGATTGTATAAAAATAGTAGGTTACAAGAGTTTATATAATTAGGGATTACAACAAAAAGATCAAAACACCCCGCTCTATATACTCCTATAATTCTAACAAAACGCGCCCAATCCATATGACGTCGGGCACAACCGTCGTCACCCGCGTGAAAATTCGAGAGAAGTTGGAGACTCATCTATAACCAACATGCGCAAACACCGCCTAGGAGACCTAGAGAGAGTTGCCTGAAAGAGAACACATTGTATATTTCATTTTTTTAACAGAGTTACGATAAGATATTCATTTGTTGTCTAGCACCATTTAGTCTAGTGACATAAGTCTCCCTTTATATGTGGGAGGTCGTGAGTTCGACTCACAATAGACTCGTTGTAGTATGTGAGTTGTTTAACTAATTAAAAAAAATAAGATATTCATTTGCTAATGTAACGTTAGTTAATTAAAAGATAAAAGTAATAAACTCGTTGTAATATATGAATTGTTTAACTAATTAAAAAATAAAATATTTATTTGTTAATGTAACGTTAATAAATTAAAAGATAAAAGTATTTCTAAATATTTTCAACCACATGATACAAGACACTCATGATTCATGACACAGTAATAATTACAAAAAACACATTGAACTTTGTCAATTATGCAGTACTGATTAATATTTTCTACTCAAAGGGAAAGAGTGATCTGTATGAGTGTCGAGGTGGGTTGTTTCATGAGCATTGAACAACACCTGCCGTCGATGCTCCATAGTTTAAAGAAAATGCAGCTTCGGTTACAAGTGTTGTTGTCAGTATTATAATTCTGGTAATCACCAAAATCGTGTCGTCTTTCATCCCTTGTGATTTAGGTTTCACCGTTTTCGTGAAAAAATAAATAATAATTCCAATGTGAATTCAGAAACAGCAGAACCGCACCAAGGAAAAGTACAACAGTACAACTCAAACTTTGTATCTTTTTTTTTGAAACACTCAAAACTTTGTAACCTTGCTTCCACGGTTTGGACTCTTCACATAAATTTCGATGAAGTTGTATAAATATTCACAGTAGCTTATCAAAACCTCAAACCAGACCCAAGAGCCTCAAAGCTCCTCTTCTTCTCCTAGCTATCACTCTTCCTCCTCTCCTTGTTTTTGTCTCTCTGAAAATGTCTTTGGTCACTGATCTTATCAACCTCAACCTCTCCGATATCACTGATAAAATTATCGCCGAGTACATATGGTCAGCTTTCTTCTTTGATCTCCCTCTAATATTATATCGATCACTTATGAATCAAGATTCTTGCTTCTTTTTTTTTTCAAATGGTTATAAGTTTCTAGTTCTGTTGTTTGTTTTGATGGGTTTCTGCTTTGTATAACAGGGTTGGAGGATCTGGTATGGATGTTAGAAGCAAAGCCAGGGTAATCTGTTTTTTTTTTTTTCCTCATTCGTTTCTGATAATTGATCTGATTAGTTACTTTTCCTTTGTATGAGGCAGACTCTTCCTGGACCAGTAAGTGATCCTTCAAAACTACCGAAATGGAACTATGATGGTTCTAGCACTGGCCAAGCTCCTGGAGAAGACAGTGAAGTGATCCTATAGTATGCTCTGTTTCTCTCTGTTTTCCCCATCCAAGTTTTCAAGTTTCATTTTTGTATGTTTTTATTGAAACCTTGATTCTGTTGGTGTTTAAAAATAGCCCACAAGCAATCTTTAGGGACCCATTCAGGAGGGGAAACAACATCCTGGTAAAGTCACTCAGTTTCCATTTCACTTTGTTTGCTCAACAATATTAACCTTTTGTTATCTATTTTGTTCTTTATTAACTATGATTTATTTACAGGTGATGTGTGATGCTTACACACCAGCTGGAGAGCCAATTCCAACCAACAAGAGGGCTAAGGCTGCAAAGATCTTCAACCACCCTGATGTTGTTGCTGAAGAGCCCTGGTAATTTAGTCCTGAAACTCTCACCTTTTGGTTTTAAGATTTGGGAGGCAATTCTGATGTAAAATATGAAATGCTTGCTTGTGATTATACAGGTATGGCTTAGAGCAAGAGTACACTCTGTTGCAGAAAGATGTACAGTGGCCAATTGGGTGGCCTCTGGGTGGATATCCTGGAGCACAGGTTACACATTGGACATAACATTTTTTTCTTTTTGAGAAATGAAACATCACTTTTTCCTAATTTTCATCTACTAGCTGTAATCAATTAACTAAGCCTGTAATGTAACTGACAGAGAGATTGTGTTTTTTGTTGAGCAGGGACCTTACTACTGTGGAGCTGGTGCTGATAAGGCCTTTGGCCGTGACATTGTAGATTCTCACTACAAAGCTTGCCTGTATGCCGGCATCGACATCAGTGGCATTAATGGTGAAGTAATGCCTGGTCAGGTAAACAACCTAACTCCACTTCATGTGTAGATGCAACCAACTTTTTTTGTATCAATAAATCATGAACAATTTTGCTTGTGTTTCGTAGTGGGAATTCCAAGTTGGACCTACAGTTGGCATCTCTGCCGGAGATCAGTTATGGGCAGCGCGTTACATTTTGGAGAGGATCACTGAGATAGCTGGAGTGGTGGTTTCGTTTGATCCGAAACCAATTCGAGGTGACTGGAATGGTGCTGGTGCTCATACAAATTTCAGCACCAAGTCAATGAGAAAGGAAGGAGGCTATGAAGTGATCAAGAAGGCAATTGAGAAGCTTGGATTGAGGCACAAAGAACACATCGCCGCTTATGGCGAAGGCAATGAGCGCCGCCTTACCGGAAAACATGAAACAGCAGATATCGACACATTCATATGGGTAAGTAGTAAACATAATACATCACGGATTGAGAAGAACACAGATTGGCTTTGGGCTAATCAATAGTTTCTTTTGTCTTGACAGGGTGTGGCGAACCGCGGAGCTTCGATAAGAGTTGGGAGGGACACTGAGAAAGAAGGAAAGGGATATTTTGAGGACCGGAGGCCAGCTTCTAACATGGATCCATATGTTGTCACCTCCATGATTGCTGAAACTACACTGCTCTGGAAACCATAGAAGAATTAACAATACCAACTCATGATCATTGTTAGTGTGGCAATAACTTGTCTGTCCTCTCTACCTAGTAGTTGATCATTATCATGCTTCTGGATTTATGTTTCTAAATTCTAATTATTATTAAGATATCAAGGGTCTGAATAAATTGTATCACTGCCTTAGTAGCAGTATCAGCCCTGTAAAGCAGAGTAGCCCTGCATTAGTAGTAGAGTGAGCTCTGTTTCAGTAACAGAGTAACCCTTCGTTAGGGTTGAAGAAAGTATGTGGCATCGAATAACTTCAATAAATTCATGAATTATTATTAGTTTATTACCATGAATAACCTCCTGGATGAAATGATACATGATAATGAACCACAAAAATTACTACTGCCGCCTCTATTCTTTGAATCCATACTTCATATAAATGAGCAACATCATATATCAGAAAGTTCAGTCCACGGTGTGTATAATTTACGTATTTGTGAATTTATGTATCAAATAATTGTGAATGTATGAATCCAAGAACAACAGAGAGAAGACAATCTCAGGTAGTATGAAATTAAGCCGAGGAGAAATTGCAGGCTCATAGATGATAAGAGGGGCGGTGTGCAGCATTGAAATGGGTGCAATCCATGTGGTGTGGATCAGAGAAAATCCATGGGGATGATGACTGGTAGTCTTCTGGTACTAAAACACAGCCACTCAAGAATATTTGCTGCGGAAATTGGTCCCAGAAGCAAAGCAATTTCGATTGTTCCCGAAAACGATATTAATGGCAGCACAAACTGTGAGGCTTGCAAATTGTAATGTGGTCCGAGCACTTCACTGATCTGTTATCAACTGAATGAATTATCATAGTGTCCTGATTTTTGGGGAAAGCCGTAGAGGGGACTAATATTGCCTCAATTTGCACAAGTAATATATATAAATTGCTAGTTGTTAGCAATATGCCAATATCCATAGTCACATTGATGCCGTAATTCTCAAGCCACAGTCTCCAACCCTAAACCCGGCCACTAGGAAATACTGATAACATTAGCATCTCTGCTCAGAAGATGGAATAGAAAGAGTTACGGATTTAGTGCATGTCACATGAAATGTTATCTTCATTTCTTCTAGTTCTAGACGATATGCTTTGGTCCGAAGATGAAGAAATTCAGGCTAACTTCTAACTTCTGTGCTAGTCCGAAGGAAGAAAATGAATATATTCACTTATCGAAAATGAATCGAAGCACTTATCGGATCACCCTAATCCAACTACTTAATTTTTGATAGAAGTTGGAAATCTCTAATGTTAACTTTAGTTTAGTGAATTGGAGGTTGCAAATTCTGGCTTGCAATTGACTGGCCATTAAAGAAGAGCTTGGAATTTACCGTTTTCCTTTCCTCTATTCTAATTTCTATGGATGACGATCTTTGCAGGGTGCTATAGCATCCACACTTGCAGCCTTCAGTTCCACAAAGAATAAAGGAATAAGATCAAGAATCAATGTATATGGTGACATTTACTGATTTGTAGTTGCAGGTGGCCAAGTTGCGTTTTTAAGTGTCCTAATGCTACATGTAGACAGCAGCTTTGCAGCATCACTAACAACTTTGCAGCACCCATCTAGCTTTCTCATTTTCTTTTGAGAGTTTTCTTTTATTTGCTCTCGATATCATAGTAGTGTTTTGAACATTGAAATTCTAAAGCCCCAAGTCATTAGCCATTAGGGCTTTTTGGATACTCCAACTACGAAGATCATCATTTCTCCACTTCTGTGAGTGGGAAAATATTGTGATGGCTTAATGGATTTCGTATTTAGTTACTAGTAGAAATAAATAAAAGGATCCTGCATATTGTGTTTACATTTTGAGGAAAGTATTAGATGAAACCACGTCTTTTGTAATTGGGATTTGTCTATTGCAAATGTGTCAAATTGTACAGTACATAATGACTGTTGAATGGGTAAATAGTCATTACATAGTCATTTAGTTGTTTATTCAATTAATGATAACCACACATTTTATAAGACATGTTATATCATATGATATATTAGAATTTTCCTTACAATCACGATTCTCTCGTTCTCTCTCATATCCAACATCGTACGAAATGGATTACTTGCTTTCGAATACAGAAAATAACCACTTTTTTATCAATTATAATAGCAACAACCAAGATTGGATTCTAAAACACTCATCTAACAGAAACGTTTGCCTATGTCTTTGGCAAACTTACTTTTCACGTTTGCCAACTTATCCTTCTTCCAAAGATAAACCAACACCAACTGTGAACGTCCAAAGATCGGCATTTTCCCGAAAATACTAACTGGACATTTGCATATGACTTTGTTCTAGGACACCCCAAACACAGAAAGATGCAACTTTCCATCGCTAAATGGGAATATAACCATTCCTCAATTTGATCCATGCATGTAAAACTGAAACATAACATGTAAGCGAGACATAACACCTTTCGATTTGATTCTTCGAAAGTCGAATTTTCATTATCGATCACTAGTTGGTGTTATCGGTCACAGATGACCTAATTAGAATCAATCTCTCTTTTTCAGACAAGTAGATATTGTGAAAAGCTCAATCAAAATTTGCGATCTTTGATTCCAAGAGTCAAGACCAGAAGTATCATATCATATTCCAAAAGGACCAAACACTACCATACCATTAACTAAACCATATATTATTTACAAAAGGCTAGGGAACAGGGAAGTATTCAAGAGAAACAAAACCAGAAGATCTAGAACAGAAAAAAAACACAGACCAAAACCCTCTGCTTCTCAACACTAGAAAGATAAGACAGATTTTCTGAAAAAAACCATCGTATCTCCCAAACCCTCTCTCTCAGTTCCCAGAAATCCAAGGCTGCTGGCTCTCTTTCTCTCCTAGGAGTCACCGACAGAGATTGGCCAGCGAGAAATCCCCAAAGGAGATCGAGAGAGCTGCCTGGTCGTCGTGACGTTGATCTCTCTTAGCACAGGTCTCATCTCCGGCTTCCCCGGCAACCAGTCGATGACTTTCTCCGATTCTTGTTTGATCTTCCTCACCTGGCTGTGAACTGGAACACCCATCTCCTCAAACCCTTCCAGGTCCCTGTTGTTGTTGCCGTTCCTCTTCTCCATCCTCATAGTATCTATGCCCTAGCCTCTCTTGTTCTAAGTACTAAACCCTCTTCTTCTGTTCTTCTGTCTGTCTAGTATATATGTATCTATATCTGTATGTAAATCCTAAGAGGCTGTTGGGAATTACGTGGGTTTATATAGAGAAAGTCTGAGACGTAAGGAAGCAGAGAAGTTTGGTGGAAAAAGATCTACCTTCGGATCAGCTCGAGACCGAGTCGACCCTTTTGGACCTTGTTGAAATTTCAAGCTTTTATCCTCTGTTATCCCTTTCCCACAATACTCACACATCATATCCACTTGATTCCCATATCAAAATCTTACTATTATAGCCAATATTAATCGAACGGTAAAAAAAATGCAAATGATGAGATGTTACAATCTTCATATCCCTTTTATCTTAATTATATTGGTATTAAATCCTGATAACCAAATTTGTGATTGGGATGGGATGCCAAAAATTTTATGACATGTTGCAATCAAATTTATGATTAGGATCCATCATATCTGTACCCAATCAATGAAAAATCTTGTTTTTCTTGTGCAGAGATTTGAGCGTACGAGATCGATCATTTCCTTTTAGGGTTTATGGTAGTAGGTTTAAGGGTGTGAACATGGAAGCATAGGAGAGGGTGAGAATGTGCATATTTTATAGTCAAAACTTAAGATTATGGTACCTAGAGGTTTACCAAATGAACACCAAACCTTCTTTTCAGGGCCATAGATAGATTCTATAATTTGACTGGTGCTTCTGTTTGTCAATTCCATGTCTATAAAATAAATCGAAAAATCGTGTTAAATTACATCAAATATAGCTCATGGTTTTTGTTCACGATACTAGTAGTCTCTAGAATATTTTTGGGGCTACAAAAGCGAGTCTTGTTGTACCACCAACGAGTCAAGTCAACGTTCAACGGCCACGCTTCAACACTCGGCTCCGGCCATCTCCGTTTATTCTACGATTTTTCATTGGTCTCGTGGCATATACGTAATATTAATGAAACGCAGGGGCACGTAGAGTTCAACGAATGGCAACGTGGAAGGTCGACGTGGCGTTTGGGTCAGTTAAGGCGGTTAAGTTTGTTAGTGCGGCAGCCAGCAATCGTGTGGCGTGAGATTACAAAAGCGTGACACGTGGAGGTCACTATACTCACCCATCACGCAATAGGTCTCCCATTGTTTTCTTCTATCACCTTCTCAGAAGTATGTTGACACGTGCCCGTTCAAGAAACCAACCACGTAATATTAAAACTATTAATTTTTTGATACTATGATTAATTACATGATTAATAATTTAATCAGATATTTCTTTTTGTTCTTAGAGCCTCTTGGAGTGTGATCGAAGTTTTTATCACTGTTAATCTTTGTTCCATCACTAAGTCAATTACTAATTGCAACTACAGTGCAAGGATTGGATTATGAAGCATAAGAGTGAAACTTAAGCATCACAAACTTTTAAGCATTGTATCATTTCATTTTCTGTCTATTTAACTGTCTTCTTCTTATTAATTATACTTCAGGGTTTTTAGGCATGTCATAAATCGAGAAAGAATTATCAGTCATTTTCTTATTCCCATAACTTTAGATTTATATGTAACATCAAATTGTATCTAATTGTACGTACACATTTTATCCATGGCGTCAGAAATTTTTTTGTTAAAAAATTAATAATAATAATAAATAAAAAAACTTAATTGTATCCTAGAAAGTGTTAAATTTTCATTGCATCCCAAAAGTAACATGTTTTAGGTGCATCCTAAAAATACTTAGGCGCCATAGCAGATGATGTTTTAGGTATAAAAGTAACATGTTGATTAACCGCACAGGTAAATTTCTCTTCACAGTAGGCAAAAAGCAATATATTTAGGGTGATCGATATTTCCAAAACTTGACGTGAAGAAATATTCTTGACGGTGTTAGGTCATCGATTCTCAAACAAATTAACATCGATCACTTACGTAATGAAGCTCATCGATCACCTAATTAATTTGCTTTCCTCCAATATTAATTATAGATTTATAGTGTCGTTTCCAACCCTTAAATAGAATGATGGCCAACCATGTAGTATTTAAATGCCGTTCTAAATGATCGATGGTGATTGTAATTAGAATCTAACACAGAAAACCAAATGAGCGTGCTGATCCTAATCCTCTGTTACTCTGTTACCGGTTCTAAAAGAAAAGTTGCTAATTCACTGATTGTATAAGGGCGGCCAGGAAGAGCTAGCTGATCATCTAAAGACGTTCTTAAGCAACGTACTTGACTTCGATCATATTTCATAAGTGTGAGACGAAGAGTTGGTATAGATGACTGGCATCTCTTAGGTTGATCGGCTTCAAGTATGTATAAGATGAAGCAAATCTTGTTGTGTTCAACTTTAACAAGTTAGGGTTATTATATTACCGACGTTTATATGTTTTATACATTTTGTTTGTTTGTGTTCTGTAGATTGTAGATTTTTTTTCTTTTTTCGAAGGAAGAAGTTAGAAGACTAATAATGATGACAACTGCAACGGGTCGAACTCGATCTTGTAGAGCGAGACTTAAGGCAGATTGGGTATATGGGATGGCGGGATGCAAATCCAGGTTGAGGCCCCAACCAAGATCAGATTCATCTATGTTTTCCTTTGGGTATCCTAGATCAGCAACGAAATTGTTAAGGTTAAGAGGTTTCAAAAAGCAACCGGCGATGGATCGGGCCATGTGTGCTATGGTATTCAGATGCTTCGTGATTTTGTTTTTGCCGGTCAAACAAGGGTGGGTGCGACGGTGAATCGCAGCGGCGTTCATGGCTGCGATTTCCCCAAAGTTGGGTGCCCAAATCATTGAGAAGGCCTAAATTTTATGGGCTAAGTCAAAGCTCCAAATCAATTAGAAAGGTGTCCAAAGATGTTGGTTCTTGTTATTGGGTCCTTCTGTGGATCCAACAAATGGACCTTAACGGTTAGGGTTCCGTATATGAGATCCAAGAGATCTAAATCGTACCATTGAATTATCTGTAGTAGTACGAAAGGATAATTCAAGATATTCTGCGAAGCATGAAATAAAGAAGGAGGGCAACACGGGACATTACCGTGGGTACTACCAAAACGTCTTGTCTGTCTATTCATGGCAACGGACGGGTCCATCGTGTATACTCTGGAGTTATGCAAACAAACTATTTTTCAAATTTCGAAAACAATCCAAGAATGCTATCTGGATTTGTTTCTAACTTTGTAATGAAATTTTATTTCGCAGCTACACCCAATTGACATGGGTATCTTAATGAAATGTTTAACATTTTTCTTCAAAAAAAAGTGAGAAGACTAATAAAACTTTGAGTTGTTTTTTTGTTATCGGAATGAAATTGAGTTTTGAACATATTTATATTGACAAAAAAGAAAAAGAAAAAGAAAAAGTGTGTGGTTTATTTTGAATTTTGATGGCTGGACCTTCTGGTAAACCATTGATTCCATTTGGGCTCACAAATGAAATTAGAGATTTGGTTCTGCGTACTGTCGCCAAAAGAAAGAAATACTGAAATAGGACCTCCTTCTTTATCTGATCGATCGATGCAATTCTCCTCCTCCTTAAACCCTTATCAGTACTGAAGAAGCTGAATTAGGAGATAATGACAAGAAGCTGAAGCCAGATTATGTTGTATTATTATTATAACCAAAGTCGCATTAACGTAAGATATATAATCAATCATACATGAGAGAGAGAGAGAGAGAGAGAGAGAGAGAGAGATGAGAATGTTACAAGGACGCAAAGCCAAGTGGAGGAAAACTACATCACAAAGCCCTAATTGCAGGCGTACGTAGGCCAACATGTTGGAGAGAGCTAGCTACTTGTTTTAATTTGTGGGACAACTAAGTCAGGACGTTATTTGGACACAAACCAAAAAGCTACGTACGTACCGCGCTCTCTACTGGCCTGCAGGCATCTCTTACAAAGTTTTAAAGCTGTATACATTATTCTCCCGCAACTTGCTCTCTCAGATACGAACTGTGTTGATGAGAAATATCTTATACTACTAGCTGGAATATGACATCTGAATCAGCATGCAAAGCAGACAGTAGTAATCTAAATCACCTCGATCGACAATATATCATCGATCACCAAGTGAGTGCCTTAGTAACTATTCGAATCAATCCACCTCCGGTTAGATTAAAAAGAGAGGAAATTTGTTTGAAACAGTAAATGAAGTAGGGTGACTGAGAATTAAGGTGAATATATTTTGTAATATATCACCGGTGGCGGATGTAGAGCATGCAAGAGTGGGACTCAAGTCCCACCCAAAATTTTGGGGCAAAAAAAATTCCTACATGTAGTTCAGCTATACTATTATATATAGTGATATTTTGTGTTGCAAGTCTCACACTCTTGGACTAGGAAAAACTCTTATTTTGGGCTGCCCAAGTTCCAATCAATGGGCTTATGTATAATGGTCCTCCAAAAGTGCCCACAGCCCACTTTAGTTTTTTTTACTTTCTAGTTTTTAACACAATTAGATCAAGTCTCTATCCTTCTCTCTCTATGACTTTATTCACCAAAAGCTGTCAGAAACTTTTCTCTAAAGTCAGAAGCAGCCAAGCAGAAGCAGTCAAGCAGGGCGACCCAACAAGCAGCGATCACCAAAGTCGATCACCAAAAGTTGATTTCTCCACCCAATCAAGTGATCAAGCCATCTCTTTCAAGAGTTGAATTACTCTTCCATTCTTTATCTTGTAAAGTTGTAAGTATTGAACCTTATTTAATTAACTAAATTGAAATTGGGATTTGGGAATTTGGGCAAAAGTTAGGGTTCATACTCCATAGTTAGTTGACAAATTACAATAAAAGAATAAGTTATTGTCTTTCTATGTTATTGTTAAACCATTAATGTTCTTGTCTTTTTACCATTGTAATTTTGTTGAATATCTAGGTTGTTGATCTCAAAGTCTCAAGGAGTTCGTCAACTCAGTCAAGGGAAACATAAGTGTTTGTTTGGCGATTCATTATTGTGCCTAACAACCAGGTTCGAATTTTTTTTGTTTTTTAGAATTGTCGATACTTTGTGCAATAACTAACTTAATTACATAGATTCCTAAAACTATAATGTCTTAATTTATAGATGTCGAACGAACAACCAAAAAAGAGGAAGACAAACTTGATCAGTTCATACTTTACAAAGCCTAATCGTGGTGATGCTACTGCTAGTGATGCCCCAACCCCAAGCTCTCCATTGATTCCTACTGAGATTCAAAGCAGTGGTATTGATTCATTGAATAATACCAATGCTATTGAACGTGACCCGAGAAAACGCTGTCCTATATGGAAATATCCAGTGAATGAACGTGATTCGATCAGAAGAGCATATAGTCTGTTGGGTCCAATGCAACCTGAATGTGAGTTTCCCTTCTCTCAATATGGTGATCAACAACGTAAGTTTCAGTTTTCTTGGTTTATAGAGATAATCCATGGCTTGAGTATTCAGAGGCTAAGAATAGGGCATATTGTTTCCCCTGTTTTCTTTTTGATACTGAAACTTCTCAGAACAAAGCATTCATTGTTGAGGGGTTTAAAAACTGGAAGAGGACTGTGCCTAGTGATAACGCTTTTTTGAATCATGTAGGAGGCATTACATCACCACATAATGGTGCAATGCAAAAGTGGGATTCATTACGAAACCCATCTAGCTAAATTGAGACAATTTTTAGTTCAAAATCAGCAAAGGATGTGGAGGATAACCGATTAAGACTCATAGCTTCTATAGAGGGTGTTAGATACCTAGCTAACCAAGGAATTGCCTTTAGAGGCCATGATGAGTCTGAAGATTCATTGAACCAAGGACCTTTTAGGCAACTTATCAAATCATTTGGAAGAGTTAATGCCGAGATCAAAAGAGTTACATTAGGAAATGCTCCCGGAAATGCCAAATATATTAGTCCATCTATTCAAAAGGAGATTCTTAATATTCTTGGTAACCAAGTGAAGAGTATGATACGTGAAGAAGTTAGGGATGCCAAATATTGTCTTCTTGTTGATGAGGCTATAGATGTTTCTAGTATGGAACAAATGGCTATTATTTTGAGATTTGTTGATTCTGTAGGTAAGGTCCGAGAACGTTTTTTTAAGATTGTGAGTGTTCCTAACACAACCTCACAAACTCTTAAAAACGAGATTTCTAAGGTTCTTACTATGTGTAATCTCCAAGTTAGAAATATACGTGGTCAAGGCTATGATGGTGCTAGCAACATGAGAGGTATTTATAAAGGTTTATAAGCATTATTTCTTGAAGAGTGTCCTTATGCATATTATGTGCACTGTTTTGCTCATCGTTTGCAGCTAACACTAAATGCTACTGCTAAAGGGGTACATGAAATTTGGAAATTCTTTTCCATCTTAAGTTTGATTGTGAACTTTGTAAACTCTTCTGGCAAGCGTCATTCGGCATTGAAAGCTGCTAGAAAAGAAGAAATTGCAAACTTGGTAGCATGTGGTGAGCTTGAAACTGGTACAGGGGCCAATCAGATTTTTTCTATGCAACGAGCTGGTGCTACTCGTTGGGGTTCACATTATCGTTCCATTAAGGGTTTAATTGAGTTGTATAGTGCAGCTAAAACAACTCTTATTTATATGAGTGAGCAGGGGCCATCAGATCTTCAAGAAGAAGCTGCAGATGTTCTCAAAGCTATGCGAAAGTTTGTTTTTGTGTTCTGTTTGCTTCTGATGAACAAGGTAATAAGAATTACTGAAAGTCTTTCTCAGACATTGCAGCAAAAGACTCTTGATTTTGTTCAAGCTATGCGTTTTGTGAGGCATACGAAAACATTTCTTGGAGACTTAAGGAAAGATGGATGGGCTGATTTCTTAAAAGATGTAGAATCATTTTGTGAGAAACATGAGATTAATATGCCTGATATGCATGCTAGTACATCTCGTCGGTCTTCGATCACTAATGAGCATCATTACCATGTTGACATATTCAATGCTGTGATTGATTTTCAGCTAAGTGAGTTAGATGGAAGATTCTCAGAGCAAGCTTCAGAACTTCTTACCCTTGCTTCAACATTGGATCCTCACTCTAATTTCAGTAAGTTTAAAACTGAACATGTTCTTGATCTTGCAAGAAAGTTTTATTCTGAAGATTTTGATGATGGTGAGATGTTTTCTCTTGAGTTAGAGTGTGCATATTATGAAAAAGACATGCATGATGATGCTAAATTTCAGAATTTGACATCTATTTATGAGTTGTGTCCATTGTTGGTTCAAACAAGAAAGTCAGAATTTTTTCCCATGCTTTATAGATTGATTTGTCTAGTTTTGACTCTTCCGGTATCCACAGCAACAACTGAAAGAGCATTTTCAACCATGAACATCATCAAGAACAAACTTAGAAATAAGATAGAATGAGAATTTCTAGGTGATTGTATGGTCCTCCACATTGAGAAGGAGTATGCTGATTCTATTAGTAATGATTTTGTTATAAACAAATTTGAAGTTTCAGGTACTCGTAGGGTTAGATTTAGTTAGTTGAGATAGATTTTATATCTATATATTTTCTATTTATCTAGCTTGTTTTGTGTTACATCTAGAGATGTTTATGAATCTTGTTTTGCATGAACTTGCATTCGAGGGGTAAGGCTCACTACGTCTCCCCTTGTCTAGGTGTATTATTATTTTTAATCTATAAAATTGCTTTTGCACCATCAATTTTTTTTATGGTGAAAAGTCAAGTCCCACCCTACTTCAATTCCTGGATCCGCCACTGTATATCACAACAGTACATTAAGTCTGACGTTACAAACTCTATTCGATTTAGGTACACACTGTTACTAACACTGTCAATATTATGTAATTATTTATTTATTAGAAGGATGATTTAGTACCCTTACCCTCTCATCTCCCTTGTCTCCATCCCATCCCCATCTCCATTTTCCATTTGTCAATCCAAAACCCAAAACCCATTTCATATCTCCCTCTTTCTCAACAAGTCATGATTCATGAACACAAGAAAATTTCTTGCTTTCTTCCTCACGAACTGGATTGACTTCAAGAACAACCAAAAACTGGCCAGAATTTCGACAAGAGGAACACAAACCAAATTGGATTTCGTCCCTATTGAGAGAATCTTAGTTTTGTTTTTGGAAGAAATTAATTCCCTCAAAAATTTTGTTTGTGGTTGGTAATCGATGGTGGAGGAGAAGATAATCAACATGTGTAGAGGGAAATCTTGATGTCCACAGTTACATATGAGTTTTTTTCTTGTATCATTTATAAAAAGACCAGTTTGCCCTAACAAATATAAGGGAAAGCAAATAGACTAATAAAGAGACTAACGATATGTACTTAAGTTGGGTCATAGTTTTAACCTCAGACACCATTATGATATTATATAAACTATATTCATCTTAACTATCAGTCATCCATACTTGGTGTACTGTTATTAAAATTTTCTCTTCTATAAAAGATGCACTCAAACCATTATTACAAAGAGAACCCTTATCCATTCTTTATATAAAAAAAAAAAATTTATTTAGCGTTTGTTTATGCTCATACTAGGATCATTGTGCTAAGAAACTGGTTTAAATGACTTGAGCCCAAAGTACAATTTTTGAGTGATATATGACCCTCTCCGGCATTTATTTCTTAAAACTTGTATGAACTTCTATTTTATGTGCAAATGCAAGACCCTGAGTTTTGTAAGGCAATGCAAATGACAATTCAGACATTACTAGAAACATATGAGTTTTGTCAACCAATTGAGTGGCTTGAAGAATCAAGATGTTTTAGAATGTGTGGAATCAGAGACCTGAAATACTCCATTTAATACTTGTCACAAGCCATTAAAGTTTGTTCGGGCCCTCTATTAGTGTTTACGATCACATTGCATTGAAGATGACGAACCAAACTCAGTGGTATGATTACAGTTTCCAAAATTGAGCAGTTAATGCCTTAGGGCTTCGTTTCCTCATTTAATAGTTATATGTAATTGAAATTATCAATGTTCACTCTAACTGGTATTTTGTTATATACAACAAGTGTTTGAGGATAATCAGTCTGCTCTTGATGTGTGGTCAGATATTCCAAGTTCAGATGGTCCCATGATGCTTGAAAATACGATAAAGATAATTTATGCTATAATTGATACGTTATCCCTAAAAGTTTGAACCTGAAAACACATGAATGGATATATATTTTCTTTTTAAATCGGTGCTACAATTTTTTTGAAAGCTTTGGTATCTAATGGACGTTTACTTGAGGTTACATAGCTATGATTTCAATTTTTCTTTTAATGTACATATATTTGTATTATCTTAATGTTAGCCAAAAAACCACCCTTAACCAACATCAAGTATAGGGGTTACAAGTAATATTATAGGGATTAAGAAAGATTGTCGAACTCATGAGGATTAGATTTTTTTCACTAGCCATGGTGTTGACTTTAAGAGAGCTAGAATGTGCAAATGTACAATCACAAACCTAAACACACAAGGAAATCTAGGCTCATGATGAGTATGTACAACATGGAGTAGTGATTTGATATTTCGTTTTTGAAGTAATTAACTAAACTAAACTAAACTAAATTACTCGAAACTAAACTTGTGGTCTAATAGATAGTGTTAGGATTCAAATTGTCCACCACTAATATCCTTTGCAAGTATTGATGCAAATCAATATGAATAATGCTAAGCTAATCAACCAATTTCTCTCCTTGCATCTCTCTCAGATATGACAAGGGACATGCTCTTTTTGTGGTATCAAGAAATCCCTCTCGGGTGTAGTACTTAACTACTTAAGTCATGCATTTCAATCTGGTTAGACATTTAGTGCATTACCTTAAGTGCATAAAGTTTGGAGATGAAGAAACTATGCAAACCAACCAAGCTTATCTCTAAGTGACTGTAATTCACAACCCTACATGCACATCTAGTGTGCTTTCATGCTCTAACATTCAAAGGTTACCAAGCTTTAAACATTATCATGTCATGGCAAACACACATACTCAAAATGGTAAATTATAAGCATACGCATTTAACTCTTGAACTAGCATGTAGGAATGTTAACTAAATTGCATCACATCACATCACATTATTGCATCAATCCATACAAGATTGGTTAAGGCTTTCAACCCTAACCCCAATAAAGTACTACTCACTCATAATTACATAAACAAACTCCATAATCAAATTAAACATCAAAATAGATCTAGAGTTTAAGGGAGAGAGTTGGCTTAGTGGTGTGTTGATTGATCCCCAAGCTCACGTCTTGATGGTGGTGGTGATGACGGTGATTTCCTCTCCTTCTTGCTCTTGATGTTTGATGATAAGAAATGGTGAAGCTTGTTCTATGCTTTGTGTGAATAGGTGGAGTGGATGGAGAAAATGGTATAGATAAGAGAATGGAGAAATAGTGTAGTGGTGGTGGTGTTAATGGAGGTTTGGGTAAGAGATGGTGGTGGTGATGGAGGAGATGGAGTAGATTGGGAGAGGAAGAGGAAGAAGATGAGTTTAGATTTTGGGAGAAGGAGATAGAGGTTTGTGGTGGAAAAAGATAAAAAAAGGTGTAGAGCGGTGAATGAGAGGATAATGGTGTTGTGAAATGAAGGAATGCTTAAATAGATGGATAAAGAAGAGTGAAAAGTGAGAGAGAGAGAGAGAGAAGCAAAATCAACTCTCCCCTTTGCTTCTCACGTATGGAGCAATGTGTTAGAGTGAAAATGTGGGTTTTGGTCATTAAAATAGATGAGTCAAACATGTAAGAGGTTGAGTGTGATTGGAGTATGGAAATGATGAATGAACATGGTGATTGACCCTACAAATACATAACATGTTCTTAATGGAGATTATGAATGTGTAATGGGTAAAAAGATAAGTGAGCATGGTGTGGGAAAAAAGAGAAGAGTAATAGAATTGGTTTTGAACCAAAAAGTTAGAGATCTGGTTATGATGGAATAATAGTGAATGAGTGGAATATGTTGTAACATCTCTGAATTTTGAATTTCTATTTTTAAAAGAAAAATTATTTTTGAGCTATTTTATTTTGAATTTCTGTTATTCTTTATTAGCTTTTAGAAATTTATTTAAATTTTTAGTTTGTCAATTTTTGTCTTTTGAGCCCATATAACTAAATTAAACGTTGTTGTGAGAACGTAGGATTTTTCGGAAAATCGTTTGGAAATTAAAACTATTTTTTATTAAATTTTAGAGGTTGATATTATCCAAAAATTTAAACAAAAATAGAAATTTTAGTGGCTTGATCTGGCCAATTGGATTTGAAAGAACCGTTTAATCGTGGAGGTTGATTCAAGAGTATGTATATTAATGTGGATTAGCTTGGACTGCATCAAAACTCAGCCCAGACCAACTTCGGTCTCGAGCTCCTCTGCAGCGGAGGAGTTCTCCGTCATCCGGCCGTCTCCCGGCGCAAAACCGGTGTCCACAACTCCGTCTCGCCGTCCCCGACCTCAAGATGTTCTTCGTTTTCGAAGAGGAGCTCCGGCGAGAGAGAAAAGAAGGAGAGAACGATTTCTGGGTTCGCCGGCCAACTTCCGATTCCGGCCACGGCGGCTGGAACGGATGGTGCTGGTAGCTTCGTCTCGACTTGGTGAACCTCTCTATGTCCTTGTTTGTCCAAGACGAGCTCTGAGGAGGGAGAATCGAAGAGGAGAAGTTTTGAGATTTTCCGGCAAGGGTTCGATGTTTTCCGGCCACCTGCGAAGGCAATCGAGGTATTAAACTTGGTCCATTTATCGAGTTCTACCTGTTTATGTGCAAGGAATTGAGTTTGGTTGCCTTTTGGCGATATTGAAATTTGGGCAGGTCGTCAACCACCGTGTGCGGTAGTGGTGTTGGCCTCCTCAGCTCTTCCTTGATTCATTTTGTTCCGAAATATGGATTGATGATTAGTATGTTGTCTGGAATTGTTGAAATTATAGAATTGGAGGTAGAGAGCTGAGTTGCAGAGTTTGATTTTAACTCTTAGATATCCTTGAGTTACAGAAGATTTGAAATCTGGGCAGAAAGCAAGAGATGACTCTTTTGTTGTTTGTAGTGAAAGGAAGAACAATATAGATGTCTTATGTTCTTGTGCCTACGATTGTACGTGAATTGTGAATTTGGTGGTAACTGTTAAGACTACCGGTGATCATTCTCTAGTTATTGTTGATACGAGAGGTTTCCACAAAGTTGAGAGTTGGAGTCTTGGAGATATTGGATGATCATAACGTGTTAAGGACAGTAGGACTTGTAATTTGGGAGAGGCTTGGAAGCTTTAGCTCAATCTGTAATCGGAATTGAAATGTGATCCGGCTATGTCAAGAGATATCTTAAATTGGAAATATTTTGTAAAGATGAGAACTTTATGAGGACTCCGATTGTTTTCAGTTTCGGACTACATTTGGAGTGCTTCGTCGACTTTTACTGAATAAGAATTGGTACGAGGATCGAATGCGAGTAGCTGAATTGCAAGAGCAGAAAGATAAGGATTTCAGAATGCGAGTTGCTATGTTACTAATTTTAGCTAGTGTCGGAAATAGCGCTTGGATTCCAGGTATGGTCGCTCTTTCGGGGAACCTCTCTTTAAATTGATAATTAGGTTATAATTGAAATTGGTGTTTTGTGTGACATTGATTGATTAAATCTTGAATGTTATTGTTTTCGATATTATTGATATCGTTGACTTTCGTGATCGATGTTATCGCTTTTTGATAAAAGCATGTGTTCGATATTGTTATATTACGCATTTCAATATTTGATTGCATACATAATGCATTGTGAGGAAACATGAGAAATTGTGATAATGGAGATTCTGGAGAAGAGAATGAGATTATTAGAACATATACATTTTGAGTAGTTGAGTTTCCTCATGGGGACTTCCAGTAGCTATGATCAGCCCACTTGCGCAAATGAGTAGGGAAAGTATGCCCTTTCGACGTATGAGTCGATAAAACAATCTTTCGGGTTTCGGGACTGAGGACCATGAGGTTAACAAAAGACTAACAAAAGAGGTATTGGAGTTTATATATTACTTTGTTAGGTCGTATATTCGAGACACCTATACGGTATGGGATGCATCATTTTTGTCATTATTTATTTAAAGGATTGTTTGATATTAAATAACTTGATTGTATGACGTAGTTAAGTATAACCTAAAAAGGTTAGGCCCTATTGAGCGTAAGCTCACCCCTATAGATTCTTGTTCAGGTTCATATGATGACACGCCTTTCGAGAAGCCTAACTGTGATGTTAGCTGATGTGTATGAGAGTATAAAAGAGTTACGGAAACTTAGAAGTGAGATAGATCGCAATGGCTCATCTTTTTGTCTTTGTAATTGTTTTGTTATTTGTAAACGTTTTATTTTTAACAATTTCTGGAAAAATATTTGAAATTGTTTTATTTTCTTTTATTTTTCCCGCTCATACCTCGGGTTTGCCGTCAGGTGCTTAGAAACCATCGACACTGGGTCTAGGGTGTGACATATGTATAATGTCACTCCTCCTTGCTTCTCCATGAACCTGGCCGGAAAATACATGACACCACCTATTTCTGCATAAACCCGGAGGCTATGCGGAATCACGGTGGAACATAATTAATGATCAAGAGACAATTATGAGAGCGAGAGACAAGGACATATAGTGGTTCACCATGCCTCGGGGGACATGACTACGTCCACTTAGAATCAACTATCAAACCTTTGGTCTTACAATGACATCCATCCCGCCTGATGGAGTAAGGGAGGGATGGGGGAGTCTATCCCGAGGAGTGGAGTGTTACAAAGGGGGGGGGGGGGGAGGGGTGGGGGAGTCTACCTATCCCGCAGGGTGGAGTGTATCTCAGATATCTCTCCTTCTACACAGGGGAAGCATTCATTTTATAACTAAGGAATGTTCCCTCTTTTTACATATTTTCGATGTGGGACTAACTATACATTTATATTATCATCGTGTCTTCTTGTGGAGCTTGGAGAAGCACCTTCCCGGTGTGGTACCGATGATCTTTCACCATGGCGAGATAGTCTGGACGTTGGTCTACAAGTTTCATGACTGTTCTATGGGCGGGGAAGGTAGTTTCCTGACTACCGACTACACCACCAAAAGTGGTGGTGAGCCGCCAAAAGTGGTCGTCGCCGAATCTGAAAATTATGTTTTGCTCCACCTTGGACCGTCGTTCTTCCTAGTTCCGAATCTCTATATTAATGCCAAAAATGCATGATTACATCACTCTTACAATATTCCTAGATAAATAGAAAATGATTTAGTGAAAGCTTACATGAACTTTAAAACAAGACAAATTCAATATTTAGGGGAATGAAAATATGTATACAATATGGTCCAACACTTGATCACCTTGTTTGTTAAGCGAGTATTGAGTGTGTTATAATTTGTTAATACTAGGTTCTTCCATACGCATTGAAAGTCCACCCTTTACGAGAAGAACTCTTGAAGAAGTTTCCGTGTTCTTTTGAAGGACGAGGAAAATCAGTTGCTAGTGAATTATGGTGTTTTGATAAAAGTTCATGTGAGTGGGATGATAGCTATATTAGTACATGGTTAGCACTTCATATTGAGTTGAGGTTGCAGTTTATAATAATTTTCTTCTTTCAGTTAACAATCAGTATATTTTTGTGCATGAATGAATCTATGAATCCTCACCTTTAGTTTTGTCTTCTTTTTTTATCTTGGTTGTGGGAATTGTTTTCGGTTCATCTATTTTTTCTGTCAACATTAATTGCTTCTCAAGTGTTATTGGAATGAATAACAATAGTTTTCCAACATTGATCAAGTATTGCGGTGATATATGCTCTTCCAACTTATTTTCTTTTTGGTAGCTTAACTTTCATGTAATCATAATGCATGGATCCGCTCAAAGCAGAAGGTAATCCTTAGTATTGGCTGAAGGTTCCTAGGCCTCGTTTGATTCATGGATTGTAGAGGTTGGGAAGTAATTGTTGTTTCTTTCCTTTGTTTGGTACACCTATGGAAATGAAAGATTTTACTGCAATATGGGGGAAAATAAATGGGAAATTGGATCCTCCCACATACCATGAGATTTTACTCTCCCTCATATTTTCCTAACATTAATTGCATATTTATTGCACATTAATTGCATATTTTAAATATTATTTTAATGCATGTTATTACCAAATTATCTTTAAATTTTTTAAATTTTAAATATTTTATATTTTAATACTAAGGATATAATTAGTAAATTAATGTTACTTGCTTTCCTAACCATGCCAATTGGTAAATATAATTGGTATTAATACTAAGGATTTAATACTTAGGATATATTTTAATACCAAACATTGGAAAGGAAATAAAAATATATTTCCTAGTTACTTTTCCCAAACATCTCGTAGGGAAAGTAGTAGGAAATTTACTTTCCTATGTACATAAGAAAGACTAAGGAACCAATTTTTTTTCTATCAACCAAACGAGGCCTAGAGTGGTGCAGAAAGTTAAGAATATGTATGATAACTTGTAATGCATCCTCTTCTATGATTCTAAGCAACGAGTATTAATGTAAAGCCTCCTCAAAATCAAACAGATTTAGCTGTTCTTGTGTATAGATTGGGCCTGTTATTCTCCCATGGTTATCAGGAATCTCAACCGAGTTTGCTGAACTGGCCGATGCTTGATGAAATGTCCTCAACCAATCAACATGCATGGTTGGTAACAGAAGTAGAACCCCAAAATACAGTAAATACATCCACACACATACCAAACATCGATCTAATCTACTACATGTTACACTAATGTTGAGGCAAAGAGCCAACTACAATCAACTTTATAGCAGATCAAGTGTTTCTTCCTAAAACATCAGTCATACCATTAGTTACTTAGTTGCTCCATGTCGATTCATTTTTCGTTTAAGTTCATCCATTAGCAGATGTGCCACTGACTTGTATCCCATCTCCTGACCTTCGAACCAAATTGAATGAAAGGAAATCAACATACAGTAATATGCAGTATACAAAGTTGCTAATGTAACTATGATGAGCAAACACAAGTGAATAATCTAGAGTTGAGGTCTGGGAATTATGCTTACATCTGTATATTGCTATCCCAGTCGGAACCATCTTTCGCTTCTTCATGCAGAATGAGCTATTATATCATTGAAGGGCACAAAGAGAAGATTAAATCTCCGGTAAAGTCTCTATATCATGAGCATATAAAAGTTGAATTAGCAAATGTAGTGTGTGTCATGAATATACCTGTTACATATCCAGTAAGGTCTTACTCCTTTTTCTTCTATGCAATGTGGGCACATCCAATATTTATTTCCTCTCACTTCTTCCATTTCTACAAGTTACAATAAATTAACATCTAAACGCTTTCCCTCATCTGATAGATGTAATTTTTCTTTCATCTACAAAGAAAGACTCACCTTCACCATACCTAACCTTGAGACAACCGCGGCAAAGAACACCATTGGTAGAGTGACAAACTGAACAATCTGTTTTTCCTGTGCATATAGGATCAAAAAATTTCAGTACTATATGTCAAGGTTCCTCGGAATTCTCAGGTGGATTCCATTGGAGAACTTACCAATGCATGGTTGTTCCATATCTAGAGTGCCACATCTCTTGCAATCTTCTTCACCGCACAACTTCTTCTGCCTGCACATTATAGAACATTGAAGATTGAGCTAGTAATGATACCGAATTCTAAGGAGTAGAGACAAAAGGCATAGCACACTAGTAAAGTATATAGATGCTGGTTCTCAATCCACGTATTTGAAGATGACACAGTTACTAAACCTTGAATCTTTTTCAATTTTTCATTTACATGAAGTTGTAAACGTAAAAGAAGCTACTCTATCCATTGAAATTGAGAGTATGTAAAATCCAGAGGCAGGCAGATTTATATGACAAGTCACCTAATTAGTTAACTTACTAATTAATCACTGAAACTAGTCGAGAGCTTGTAAGTTTACAGTAAGAATCAAATCCAGGTTAAAGGCTCAATATGCCTATCTATTCTATCTGATATCCCACAATTCATTCTTATCATGCTCAACAATGTGTATAGGCCAAAAGGGTAAGACTCAAAAACCTGCAAAAATGGCAGCAAATCCCGAAGACAGAGTGATAGACAGTGCCGCGGCTCTTGCTATCACAACGCCGAGACCAAGACTCAGACGAAACTAGTTCCATCTTCGAAGCCTTCAGTTCCACAAAAGGCGCATTTAGAGGCCTTCTCTTTGTACCCTCTTCACTCTCTTCATTTACACCCACTTCTGTCACGTCACAAAATACAATTTAGAAACCAAAAGAATCTTAGCTCCAAAAAGAGGCCAAAATAAAAGGGCTTGACTGATTTACCTGTCAACCTTGATGATGAAGTGTGATTTGGTGGTGTTGTTATTGCTTGAGTGGTGGATGGTCCTTTCAATCGGTCCGATCGGCGCAAAGAGGTGAGGTCATAGACCTTCTTGCAGTACTTCCTGGCATGGGACTTTTGTGATTTTGCAGATGAAGAAATGGAGTGGAGCTCGGAGAGGGTGTTATGTACTCCCAACGAATGCAAGCGAGCCTGTAAATTATTCCAAGTTCAATATCAAGAATTGAGAATGCCACTGTTATCAGAAGAAGAGTGAACGTGAGCAAACGAAAGAGAAGGAAGAGGACCTGGTTTTGTAATATGCGAGCATTTCTGAGATCTTCATAGTCATTCTTGTTTCGGAGGAGCCTTCCCATTGTTGCGAACGGTAACAGAGTGCGGAGTGTGTGACAGAGTGACTTTTCCTCCTGCAGAGTTCAACGGTCTTCACAGCATTTGAATTTTACGTTTGTCTTGGAGTGTGTGAAATTAAAATGAAAGAAAGAAAAAAAATAAATGGATGAGCCACAAGTACGGGTAAGTGTTTGAGTTAAAAGATTCTTGACATTGCGGTCTGTTTTTACTGTCATCGTTTACCCCAAAAAAATAAATAAAATAAGATAAAAAAGGGATAAAGGGAAGGTATTGAAGGATACATTCTAGCAAACTAATTATCGAAGGTTGCATGTTGGTTCAAGATATTGAAACCGTTGATACCCAAAAAAAAAAAAAAAAAAAAAGATTACAGAAAAGAGAAAAAAAAATGGAAGGGTATTTATTCATATCACTTTTCTGTTGATTTTGGTTATATGCACAAAGCTTTTGAGTTCAATTGCAACTCTTGCAAGCAGTGCTTGGATAAGAACAAATCCAAACGAGCAGGGGAAAAGCCTTAACCAAAAGCTTGCAACTCAATACCTTAACCAAACACTCTATATAAAGAGGCCAAAGCCTTCAAAAAAAAGGAGAAGAAGGTGGAGGCAGAAGCAAGCAGGGGAAGACGGAGGCAGAAGCAGGCGGAGATAGAAGCAAAGGGAAGAGATCGACAACAACAAAGAAGAAGAAGCACAAGAAGAAAGGTAAAGAACTACTCCAACCAGCCTCATTTGGCTTCACTTCTGAGTCTGTCCTCTCATCAAATCCCACACCAACATGCTCAAATGCCAGAAGCCTCGTTTACGGTACCTTTGGTATCAACGAGAGTAAATGCTGCAACAAAGCTTGCCTGGAGAAGCTTCACATGCAATCTTCGAACCGGTGCCTCAAAAGGCTCTTCACTGCATTAAAGACGTCACCGTTATGCATCAAAGAAGTGACCTCAAGTCGTCTACAACAATTAAAAGCAGGGAAGATGAAGACTGATACCTCAACGGAGCTTCCACCGATTTGCTCACAGCAAATGTCAATGACTACGACCTGTTGTGATTTCACCATATCAATCCCCTAAGGATGCGTCAAGGCGTCAGCTTCTTGTGTAATGTCTAGCAGTCCCCAAAGACCATGCCGGCGCAGCATCTCTGAAACTTGTCCTTATGGCAGCAGCCTTCGGCTCATCAAATCCCAGCAACGTCGGCCTTGCATCATTCGCATAACAAGCCATACAAGGGGAAGAGAGCAAACATTCTAAGCAACGCAAGTTTGAAGTTGTTTTGTCAGCTATAAAGAGCAGGAACTAACCCTCGACGTCTTGGAGAATCTCTGAGGAGATCGAAGTAAGCGTGGGTATTCAATATGCGCTCTCGATCAAAGTGGAGTACAGAAATGGAGGCGAAATATCTCCATTAGAGGAGTAGGTCCTTCAACTTCGACTCCCAATCGCATTCGATTTTCATCTGCAAACAAGTTTCTATCCTCAAGATGATAATCATCGAGATGGTGTTAAGCTTATTCGAACTGGGAAAGACGTCTTTGAGGAGTTATGTGGTTCACACGATCTCATCAAAGCTACAAGTTCTTTTTGGCCACGACAACAAGTTCCTGTTGAGCATTATCATACGAGCTGGATAGCAGAGTTCGCATGCAAAGAGGACTTCGCATGGAAATCAAAAAAATGGCTTCGTGCAGGCGAGGGGAGATGGCTTCGCGCAGAAGTGTAAGCCCTAAGGCAAGGCCGAAGCCCAAAGGCGAGGCGAAGTCCTAAGGCGAGGCGAGATGACTTCGCGTAGAAGTGGAAGTCCAGGCGAGGCGAGATGGCTCCACGTTGGAAATTTCGCAAAGAAGTAAAATGTTGAGTCCGCATGCACATGAAGAATGGATTTGCAGGAATCACCTACGCCTTTATTGAGGACCGTGGCCAAAACAATTCAAGCATCTTGGTCACACTAATGCATCATCCGTTTCGGATGCCCAAATCAAATCAACAGACACTCTACCAAATTGGGTGTCCACAAGAAATACAGTTGACGGACTCAAAATTGTATATGTTAAACTCAAAAGTCGGTACAAAACTGCAAAACCCAAATGTAATGAACTACGGTCGGATTGATCTCACAAAGGGGTACGTAGGCATTCTAGCAACCCACTAGATGCAACCGCCATTCCAAACAGAATCCCTGACACCACCAGTCAAATTCGACCAGTCCAAATGACTCCAGTCAAATTTCTAAAGTACCAGAAAATCAAATTGACTCCCAAACCTTTCGAACTACATTGGTTTGATCCCTTCATAGGGTATGTAGGCAGTCTGGATTTAAATCTGGATACAACCACACTTAAAACCAAATCCTTGGTTCTTTCCAAGCCAAATTCCCAAACACATAACCAAACCTTTCGACAAGTCATCTACTTCGTCGAAACACCAAAAGCCATAAAACTTGAACTACAAGTGACTTGATCCCCTCCAAGGTATATAGGCAACCCATTCCCAAATACGGGTGTAGTCGCAAAAACAAACTAACCTACAATGGTCTCTTGATAAACGGAATCAAATGGTGTTCTTTCGTAACAAGAGATTGTAATTAAAAGACGTGTTCTGTCTTGAATGGGTCGAGCCAGACATAATTAAAACTCTATTCTGTTAATGAATATGAGTGAAATTCTGTTTCGTGACATTTACGCTTCGTGCATATTTTTTTATCCTACATAAACTCTGACCGTTCTATTTGATTAATTTGTTTTTCGTCATATCTAAATAAAGCCAAATTTTACAGCTGATGTTTTGGCAAATTAATTGTGGACATAGTTTATAATGTGTAGTATGTTGTTCTGTTTTTCATGATTTTGTTTCTCATGCTATGTGTTTTAATTTTATCCAGTTAGGTTGTTTCTACTCATCGAAAAAAATAAAAATAAGAAACTATGGATGCACATAGCATAGGTCACCCGCGCTCTGCCGCGGGATCTCTATTTGTAGATAAATGATAATAGAGAAGGGAAGTCGATGCATTCTATTGAAAAAGTGAAAGATTTGTACAAAGGTCAACCTAACAAAAGTGTATTAAAACCTATGTTGCACAGACATGGACACGCCGACACGAAAAAACTCAAAAACTGAATATCCGACACGGTTTGGACACGGCAAATAAAATTATATATTTATTATTTTTAATAAATAAAAATATACTACAATATACATTACATTACCAAAATAATGTTCTAAATTTAATTATTTGTATAATCATAAGAAATAACATTAAAGAAAGTCAAATGGAAATGATAGAAGTGCATAGTTAATAATATTAGAAGTATCATATCTCTAACTTAAAACATAACATTAAAGAAAATCAAATTTGTAGTCGGTCACTTACAAAACTGGGCAATAGCTTACTTTACAAAACTGGGCAATAGCTTACTTTTAAAAGTGAACAGTAACTTTATTTAGGTTTTAGTTCCTTTTTCCGACACGTATTTTGTTGTGTCAGGCGCGTGGCGTGTCGGACACGTATTTTGTTGTGTCGGGCGCCGTGTCGGCGTATCGGACACTCCGACACTCCACCCTAGTGAAGTGTTCGTGCAACATGGATTAAAACATAGGTTAACGAAGAAGTTGCAACTGGAGTTGGTTCAAAAAATATTGTACAACAGGATTAGTTGCTTAAATTGTAGCTTTAAAAATGGTTTAGTTCTATGCAAGCTTAACAGAAATTGTTGTCTGAGCAGATGTCAAGAAATAGCTGTTCCAACTGTACAAAATTTTGGAGTTGATCCTTAGTTTCAGTTACCTGAAAAATGAGCAGCATGTCAAAGATATAGTGAGGAAGACAAAAGTGGGAATAGTAGCTACAAAAAATGCTGGCATGCATGAATCTAGCTCTCAATTTGCATCAACTATATAATGATTATTAGTCCATGCGTTATTATAAGTCTAATATGCAAAGTGCCAAACGTTAACAACGACAATTTCTTTAAATCGCTCACAATATAGTATCAAGTAATCTGATGTAATCATTTTATGCACTAAAAGTCTGGAAACATTTGTATGCCTGCATTTAGCATCGATTATGGGGAATCTTTGGATTGTGCAATTCTATATGTACAGAGAAGGATATATTTCTCTTCTGTGTTTCTATCAGTATACAATGCTGAAGTGAAAAGGTTAGTGCTCCTTGAGCACCTTACTGGAAAGGATACCGGATGTGCTTTTACATGATTTATTGTTCTTGGATTTGTTCATATGTCAGAATAAATAGATGCAGCTTAATTTTGTCATTGTACACGGCATCTGAAAATATTAAATTTGACCTCTAGATACTTCCAATTAATAACAAATTTCAGTACAAAGCTGTTGATTTCAGTACAAATTTTAGAACTTGGAGGTGAACTAAAATTCATTGCCAAACCCAGTTCCGCTAATTCTTTAATAAGAAAAAGTATCAAATTTCACAAAACCAGCTCGGCTTTCTATAAAAGACAAGTAATTTTATAACAAAGAGAAACAAAAATTTCTGGTTACCCATCAGTAACTATAATTAACAAAATGAGTAGCATATACCTGTACGAATAAGGCTTTAATTAATGCTCGAGAATATAATTTTTTCAGATTGGTGGTAACTCTATATCTGCCAAAGAACTTGTTAAGTCAGTCTCAACAAATAAATCTGATCTCAAACACTTGCAAAAGAACCATTTTACATGACTGCAAGCAACTTCAACTGTAATATGTTTAAAGTTGGGAAAACTGAGAATATCATCAATATATATAATGGCTTGCAAAAAGCATCTTGACCTTTTTGCATCTAGACAAAAGATTTTGTGTTCTTATGTTAATAGAAAAGTATATTCAAGTAGAGCAATAAAAAATGTCTTAAAGGAGCAATATAGAGGGGCCAATTTCAACTACACAATATATGAAATGTTAGTGGTCTGCTATCACTAAAAGGCTAAAAGCTGTTCCTAATCTATAAAAGTAACATCTTCCCAACAGCTAATTTGCTCCTGATGTCTGTCCCCATGATTATCCCCATGATATCATGCTATTAGCATTTGGTATGTACAAAAGAAAAGAACGCCATTCCCCAAAGTCATTCTCTGTTATTTGGTATAGTACGTTCTATTAACTCTTTTTCAGGTTCTGAGTCTATGCTATTTTGGTATAGTATTTGATTCTTCTATACAACTATGCTACTTCTGCCAACTCTCCTTTATCTGCAAGGTGTTAATGTTGAATCTATAACTAAAGGCGAGGGAAATCCGGAAACTAACAACAATGACCAAAGTTATAACCATGTCAACAGAAGGATTAAGCTAGAACTTAGAAGAAAGCAAGAGAAATACTTAGACATTGGAGTTGCTCAAACTATGAATACAAACTCAATCAAGACAAACAATTCAATTTTTTTTTAAATTAAAATAAAAATTGATAATGACTATTTTTTTATTATTTCCACTTGACTACGAATATACAGAGCAGAAACGTCATCCAATTGTTTCAGTGAACAACCAAAGCAACAATTATCATGATCATCCCACCATTTTTGTCTCAGTTAACTACGATCCATGTTTACAAAAGAAAAATAAAGATAGCTCAATTATCTGCAAACTCAAGGTATTTGTATAATCACATATTTATGCATAGTTCAATTAGTGATGCTTAATCGATGTCTCAGAAGTATGCAGATCCCAAACACTAAGATACTTGAGCAAATTAAACTGACAGAATGACAGGTCATTGTGAAATGAGAGTACAATACAGATAACTACATAAAATAATGGAAAACATTGATCAATTAAATCAAGCTTGTAGCAATTTATAACATATCTGAAGGTGAAACTGTTATGATTAAAAGCTCACTGTTCCCTGAATCAGTTATGTCTGAAGTAGTTAGGAAGAAGAATTTGTATAATTGTATCTCTTCGAATTCATTCCCTATGTTTATAAAGATGCTTCTGAAACCATAAGAAATAATATGCAATTATAGGAGTGCAAACCTGTGAGAGAAATAAACTAAGTTAACACTGAGCGCCAAAGTGAGGAACATCAGCAGAAAGTTGTGTTGAAGAACAGTTTGCATGAAATCTGCAGAAGTAAGTCTGTACATACTATGAAATCAAAGGTAACAATAGCGGGACATAATGAATTCAATTGAAGGAATCCGATAAACCCCTTTGCAGAAGTACAGACCTAATGCTTTCTCATCTAATCCTTTTTTGTAAAAAACAAAAAGAAAGAAATTTCTAAAGATATCCCATATAAATGAATAATATGAAACTAGCAGAAGTAACACATACCTATCAACCTGAGCTTTTTCTGAGTTGATCTTTGATTCTGCAACAAAAAAGAAACAAGGCCAACTACATCATGGTCTGTAAGGAAAAGCAGGGCAATTGAATCAGACATTGGTAAATTGAAGCTACACAATGATACAGAGAATAAAAAATACCCCGAAATGAAAGAACCCAAAAACGAAATACATGATGATGACTGTTTAGAGACAAAGAAAGAGCTTTTGCAATATCAGTTTGATCCTCTTCGTCATTCAAATTTAAAGCCTTACTTCCAGAACCTACAGCAGTAATTGCATAGAGAAGAAACCCAGAAGATTTAGCGCACCATCAAAATCCAAATAAAAGATACTGATTTAAATCTGCCAAAATACCAAACCACAAACAATACCCATCCCCCATCTTAATAAAACAAACAAACAAATCCAGTGTTGAAAAGAGTATTACCCGAAAATCCAGAATCACCTCTCACCCTAAACCCATGCCGCCATGGTGAAATTTGGTAAAATCTGGAAAGAGTTCAGATTTCAGGGGATTTGATGCAGAGGATCAATTCTCTCTTTCTCATTCTCTGCAATTAGTCGGAGTCTGCCTTTCTCTCCCTCTCTCAGTCTCACACCCAACCTCCTTGAAACCTTGGAACACTCAAATGTAAGACGAAGAAAGAAAGCAGAACAGTAGCTCTTTCCCGATCCTTACGGAAGCTTCAAGAACTGGGATCGATACAGAGGCGAGAATGGGTACAACGGACGGAATAAATTTACTATATACTAAATACTAAAGGTTTGGTCGACTGTTATAAGCTTATAAACGGTGGTTTTATGCGTTGTGCGGCTGTTCGCGGGCACTGTTCATAAGCTTATGAACAATGATTTTGTGAACAGCGATTTTGTGAGTTGTAAGCGACTGTTCGCAAGCAAGTGAACAGTGACGGAGTAAAAAACCGCAAGCGGACTTAGAGCCAATCTCGCAGGCGGAGTCCGCGCACTTCTGTTCGGCGAAGAGAGCGAGTTCGCCAAAAAAAACACAAACCCCCAGCGGACTCCGCGCCATTAAAGTTTGGTCGACTGTTCATAGGCTTATGAACAGTGTTTTTATGTGTTGTGCGGCTGTTCGCGGGCAAGTGAACAGTGGCGGAGTAAAAAACCGCCAGCGGACTCAGAGCCAATCTCGCAGGCGGAGTCCGTGCACTTCTCTTGGGCGAATAGAGAGAGTTCGCCATAAAAAGTTATCTCGCCCAAAAAATAGAAAAATCTAGAGAAATTGATATAGAGAGTACGTCCAAAAAAAAATAGACAGTGATATCCAAGCGGAGTCCGCGCCCTTCTCTGGGGCGGAGAAATAGAAAAATCTAGAGAGAGCGATAGAGCTCGATAAAAAAAAAAAATTTGATCTCCTAGTGGACTCCGCGCCTATCTGTTGGGCAGACAAATAGAAAAATCTAAAGAGACTGAGAAAGAGTTCGTCCAAAAAAAACAGTGATCTCGCAGTCGGACTCCGCGCCCTTCTCTTGGGGGGTAGAGAAAGCGAGAGAGAGGTCGTCCAAAAAAAATTTATCTGCCAGCGGACTCCACTATTGGTTAGTTATGGACAGTGTTTTGTGTATTGTAAGTGACTGTTCACAACCAAGCGAACAGTGATTTGTGATCTCGCAGTGAACATTAATTTTGAATAGAGTTCGGCCAAAAAAAAATATATCACTCAATAGATAGAAAAATCTAGAGAGAGTGATAGAGAGTTCGTCAAAAAAATTAATCTCCAAGCGAGCTCCGCGCCCTTCTCTTGAGCGGAGAAATATAAAAATTTAGAGAGAATGAGAAAGAGTGCGTCCCAAAAAAAAAAACCTTATCTTCCAGCGGACTCTGCGTCCTTCATTGGGAATTCTCTTTGGCGGAGAAATAGAAAAAATCTAGAGAGAGTGATAGAGAGTTAGTCCAAAAATAAATATATATATATATATATATATATATATATATATTAAGAGACTGTTCTCCAAGCGGTCTCCGCCAAAAAAAAAATTATCTCCAAACGGACTCTGCGCCCTTCTTTGGGGAGGAGAAATAGAAAAATCTAGAGAGACTGTGAATGATCATGAATGTAGCAGATTCTTTGATGAACCTTGGCCACGACCACCAGAATCAAGAAAACGACCAGTTGCCAACTCCTGTGCCTCAATATTCAAAGCAAAAGTAACGGCCTGGTGAAATGACTGATAAGGCACCGCTGTCATCCTGATTGCATAAATACCACCAAGGCCCTTGGTGAACTGATAAATCTTCTCCTGATCTGTCTTCACCAAGTCAGGCACATAATAGGACAACTCTCGGAATCGTTGTTCAAAAGCCATCACTGTCATGTCATCACCTTTCTGCAGACTCAAGAACTCCTCCCTCATACGGTTGACATGAGCATGACTAATATAGCGCTCTCTAAAAAGAGCTGTAAACTGATCCCAGGACATATGATTTGCAGCCTCACCCATACCTCTACTCAAATCAAGCCACCAATGCCATGCTTCCTTCTCCAAGAACTGGGTAGCCAAACTCACTTTCCTATCCTCAGGGCATCTCACCTGAATAAACATTTTCTCGATGGCCTCTACCCAATTCTGAGCATCCAAAGGCTCAACAGCATGGCTAAACGCTCTAGCACTATTCTTGTAGGCTCTATCATAATTAATCTCAGGAACCATACTGGTGCTAAAACGCTGAAAGAACTGCTCCATGGCATTAGTCCAATCACTCGGTACGTTCTCATCTTCCTCACTTGGAGGATTCTGCCTAGGTGCTCGGCGAGGAGGCATACTACCTGAGAATAAAATATTTAGCACAACAGACAAGAAACAGACCACTACCCCCACATACTAAATAAACACTTAGTGTACATTCATAAGCTAATGGATCTGCCGCGGTCGGACCATCACCCTCATGACACTAAGTTTTACTAAGTACATGCGGTAGTGATATAAGAAGACAGAAATCGGACAACCTAATGCTCTGATACCAATTGTCAAGACCTACCCCAGATTTTCCCTCGAAATCCGGAATAAACCCTGCGGGACCCACCTCAAGGAAAATTCTACCAAAGTTCCTCGTAGAACCTCCCTTGAAAATGGGTAACCCTACCGGAAAGAAAGGTCACCAAACCCAACTCGCTAAAACTCTCAAACCACATCCACAAATATACTCTCTCAAATAAACTTAAACAAATGGATCATTTTCAACATCTCATAATACACTTAAACATTCCCATAAATATCAGAGCATCTACTAAGAAAAATGAGATAAACAACACAGCAGGTTAACTAGTAACCTATATGGGAAAACTGGATGAGGTGGGAATCTATGACACGCCTCCTATCCTCGCCGAACCGAACTCTGCAGACTGGGCATTTTAAAAACGAAGGGCCCAGGGGAGAAGCATTTAAAAAACGTTAGAGTGAGTGGCCAAAATAAATGACAAAAAGAAATATGGAGCAATTAAATCAAATCTATGCTCTCCCATAATTTCTATTAGAAAATATTTATGCACGCCACTCTTGGAACTCTTCCCGAAAATACTTATAATCCAAAATAACGACCAATCCCATTGGTTCTCAATAAATCAAAATAAATAGGGAAAAATATTTCACCAAAACTATAAGCCTCCCAGACTATAATAGCGTCCCACGCTAAGCGCTCTACTCACATATGATGAGGACCGCTTAATAGACATAATGGCGTCCCACGCCAAACGCTCAACTCTCATATGATGAGGACCGCTAAATAATGGCTAGCTGCCACTAATTTATACATATACCGATCGGTTGCCTTCCAGGCTATAATGACATCCCACGCCAAGCGCTCAACACACATATGATGAGGACCGCTTAATAAATATAATGACGTCCCACGCCAAGCGCTCAACTCTCATATGATGAGGACCGCTAAATAAATATAATGGCGTCTCACGCCAAGCGCTCAACTCTCATATGATAAGGACCGCCGGTGGGGTTATAATAACTTCCCACTCTAAACGCTCTACTCACATATGATGAGGACCGCTAAATAAATATAATGGCGTCCCACGCCAAGCGCTCAACTCTCATATGATAAGGATCGCCGGTAGGATTATAATAACTTCTCACTCTAAACGCTCTACTCACATATGATGAGGACCGTTAAATAAATATAATGGCGTCCCACGCCAAGCTAACAATAAATAATATCAGTCAACCCTTTTAAGGTGCAATAGAATTTCCAAATAAAAAGACCAATTGACATGTCCCACATGTCAAATGAAATGAGCAAGGCAGTTCCCCAAATAACGGTGGGAACTCACAAATCCCAAGAAAATACTGAATTTCTAAAATACCATCGAAATTAATTAACTTTAGTGCATGCATGGGATTAAATCAAAGGTCCACTCACAGTGCTCGGCTAAGCCTGTTGACGACCCGAAGCCTCTGCTGAATGATCCTCCTCACGGCCTGGACAAAAATTAATATTAATTTTCATACTACTTAAAGACTCCAAAATTCACCACCATCCCCGATGGCCAAAATTTAACCTTAAACAAATTTTAAATCCGGCTAACCCAAAAATCGGCACTCCAAATTAAATACCGCCAAATTCCTTAACCATCAAAAAATCTTAAACCTTATCAAAACTCCTCCAAAAATTATAAAATTCATTCCATACTACTCCTCATCAAAATCTCTACAAAAAATATTTTCCCGGCGCCGGCGCCGGCAGCGGCGGCCGGCAGCCCTTTTCCGGCGACATCCAATGCCTCCTAAATTTTAACAGTACAATCCTCTCATCAAAGCCAACAACTTTTATAACTAGCACTTAGTCCAATTCCGAGGCTAACTAGGGCAATCGAACTAAAACATCCTTAAAATCCCTAAAACTTCCAATTATACAAAACACCACAACGAGATCGAAATAGACCGATTCCTTTTGAGGGAATACTCACCTTGACGAGGGCTACAAGTTGAGCCAAAAATCACGGCCTATGGTGGCCGGAGGACGGAGCTCCGGCGAAATGACGATCGGCGGCTTCCGGCGGCTTTTATCTTCTCCGGCGGCACTACCGGCTCGGATGGTTGGCCGGGGAAAGAGAGGAGGCGACGGGGGTCCTTCCTGGGCCGGAGCGGCGGTCCGTCGCTGGCGGGACGGCGGCGGTCCTTCGCTGGCGGGACGGCGGCGGGGCTTTCCGGCGAAGAAGACTCGGGTTCGGGAGCTCGGGGAAGGAGAAAAGAGAAAGAAGAGAAAAGGAAGAAGAGAAGAGAAAAAGAAAGGGCTCGGGCTTGGGCTACCACCCCCGGCCCAACTCTCAACCCAACTCAAAAATACCCACTACAAAATTACTCATTTTTACCCACGAAAACTTCACCATTAATTTCATAACTTTACCATGCTTACTCCGATTTTAACGTATAGTATGTCTACGAACTCGTAACGACGTCCTCTACAACTTTCATGAAGAAAGTTTTCCCAAATTCCCAATGGAATAAAAAGTCAACTTTAAAGTCCTTAACAGTAAATGGTTAATTAATACGGTAAAAGACCAAAATAATACCGGAATAAATAACCGTAAAATAACTTAAGGACTGGGGTGTGACAGCCGCCGTGAAGGAGGAATCGACGCCGAAAGCTCCGGCTACCCGAAATTTCTTTTCGCCGGAACTCCTTCCTCCGGCCGCCATAGCCGGCGAGCCATAGCTCAAAAGGAAGCCCTCCTCCCGTGCTTCAATCCCTCCAAAGGGCTCGATCCGTCTTGAGTTTGGTAAGGAGAAATCGAATTTGAAATTCTAGGGCTTTATTGTGTGTTTGTGTCCGATTGGCTTGGTTAGGTTTAGAATTGGAATTTTTGGTAGTTAGGAATGTTGTAGAGGAGGTTGAGAGGAAGATGCTGCCGAATTTTGGTGACTATCGGAGGTCGCCGGAGTTGGTCGCCGTTGCCGGCGGAGCCGCCGCCGCCGCGGCCGAGAAAATGTTTTTGGTGGAAAAAAATGTGAGGAGTTTAATGGAATAAGTTTTAGAATTTTTGGAGGAGTTTTGGATAGGTTTAAGAATTGTTGAAGTTTGGGATTTTTTTGGCGGATTATTAATTTATAATCCGGCCATTGGATTTTATTTAGTAGAAGGTGATTTTGAGGATGTCGGTAAAATTTGTGGAGTTTTGAGGTTGGCAGTGGATTTAAGATTTTGGAGTGTTAGGCTTGGTTAAGCGCTCGAAGCATATTTATTTATGCATGTTTTGCTTTAAGCGTCGGTGTTTTATTTAAGGTTTTATTTATTTGGATCAGGACATGAGGAGACTCGAGCGGAAGAGACCTCCGACCGACATCAGGCTTAGGCCTAACCTGTGAGTGGACCTTTGTTTTAAATATTGTGTTCGAAATGCTTTATCGTTTTGAATGATTTTCTGTTGTTGGATATTTCCCGAAATTGAGAATTTTGGTGATTATACTCTTATATGAGAATAGTATGTATATGATTAAATGCTAGCTAGCTATACGTGATTTCCCCCATACACGAGGTACAATTCCGGTATGGGTGACGTGAGCGTTAGACGCGAGCGTCGTAGCCCTGTGCGACTTCTAATTTCGCATTTAATTATTCAAAGATTTCGTAAGAGGAGTAAGCACGTATATATTACCACCCGACCGCTTTCCCCCATATGCGAGGTACAATTTCGGTGTGGGGTGATGTGAGCGTTAGACGTAAGCATAGTAGTTTTGTATGATATCTACCTTATTTCAAGTTGTTCATGGATATCGTACAAAGGGTCAGACGAGTGTGCATACATACTATATATATAATATCCAGGCCTGAGAGGCAATTTCGTAAAGTTTGGGAGTCTAGCCAGGCTGGACCCCAGTTCAGAATCTTTCCAGTGGAGCTCGTGTTTTTGCCGCTGATGAAAGCATTTTTGGGGAAATATTTATTTGTTGTCGGAATCGCTTTGTCCACTCACTCTGACGTGTTGAATATTTTCCCCTGGGCTCTTCGTTTTTTTTTAAAAAATGCCTAGTCTGCAGAGTTCGCGTGAGGTCTAACAGGAGACGTCGAGGCATAGTGACCAGTCTATCAGCTACATTTCGCCAGTAGGTTACCTGTTTAATCTACTAGGGGTTTGTTAACTTTCGCTGTATTTTATTTTATTTTATTTTTAGTAGCTCTTAATACTTTTGGAATTCTTCGGTGTAATTTTTGTATTCTGGCTACTTTTGGAATGTAGCGGAGAATTTATTTATTTTGGAATAAAAAGGTGGTTCTTAAATTCTTAAGTTAGGGTTGTCCATTTTCAAGGGAGGTTTGCCGAGTCTTCGGTAAATTTTCCTTGGAGGTGGTCCCCGCAGGACTCATCTCGGGCTTCGGGGTGAAATTCGGGGCGGGTCTTGACATAGTCAGCTGGAAGACCTTTTTTTTCGCGATATTAGCTATAAATATACAAATGTTTTCTATACACTGTATACACCGCGCCAAGGCGTATGTATCTTCCTAGTAAAAAAAGCAATGGAATGGAGGCCTAACTCTGCAGCCCAACTGTGTTATAGAGTGTTACGAACAGTAATTAGGAACAGTGTTCTAAACAACATTTTTAGTTGTTTGCACAGTCGTCAAATGAATAGATATATATGGTAAATATTAGAATTATATTTGCGTCTTGGTGTGGTGTATACATTTACGGTGTGTTTAGATGCAGGTGAATTCTCGAGAATTTAATCAAAATATGATGGTTTTCCTCGTTTGGATACTTATCTTGTAAAATTAGCAACTTCCACCGGAAAATAATCGTGAAATTTGAGAGCTTAAATTTCTGACTTGAATTCTTCACAAAATAAACGTCATTTGTCAATTCTCTTAACTAAAGTTAGTTTGAATACAAATTCTTGTTATTTTTAAAACTATACATCATGAAATCCAAATAATAAAATTCTTAATTTATAAGATTTAAATTCATGGAATTGTAATTCTCATGATTTTGAAATTTCTATGAATATTAAAATCACTTTATCCAAAATCAACGTTATGAAGCTAGTCAATGAGTTAATTGATTGATGGAAATGTTTCTGATATATACTTCATAGAATGTTATACATGCAAATTATACATAGCTGTTGTATTTATTATATATCTAGGGTTAATGGTAATATTGTGGTTTCCTAAAACGGGGGCAAAATAGTCAATATATTAATCATATGCCTATGAACAGTTAACTAAACTTTAGTAAAAATAGAGGGCAAAAAATTCTTTGCAGAGAGAGAGTATTTAGAAAAATCTAAATTACTTATTAAAAAAAATTACGTTCACATGATTGTGAACAGTATAAACAACATCTTATAAACAGCATCTTATAAACAGTAGATCATCCTTTAATATATAGTTAAATATAGTATAGAGAGGGAGAAAAAAAACATCACTATGCAAAATTTTGATGTTTTAGTCCTAACTTTCATAGACCCTATTTAATAGAATGAGCAGATTTAATTACGTCTTAATATCAAACCCAATAAATAATAAAATAAATAAAAATTTAGATGAAAAAACACACAATAAACAGTAATTAGAAACCATGTACTGTCAACAGTAAATTTAGTTATATAAACAGTAGATATATATATATATATATATAAATATAAATTAAACAACAAGCTATCACCATCATCTTTTCTCGTAAGGCCCTTCAATGTCTCAAAACAATTATTGGACCTAACTACCCCACCACTATTGTTCATTGCCCATCGGTGTCATTTTAAATACCCTTAAATATTAATCTGGTTTTCATGATGACAGGCAATTCTATCTTCCATTTCCAATGAAGCATATCCACATATACCAAGCTTTATGCCACACTAGGCCTATGTGGTCTAGAACCAGTGACTTTAACCAAGCCAGTCCTTTCTATGATGGAAAACAGGATCCAACACACCTCAAATTGAGAAGGGAAATCTAAAAAACTCTGAACCAGAGTTACTGAAAACGTTCATTATTCCATGGTTCCCAAGTTGCATACAAAAGAATCAGGGGGATTGAATTGAAAGAATCGGGTTTGTACATCTAACAGGCGTTCTGTTTCTAGTTCTTCGACTACATTGTACAGCAACAGAACTGTAAAGAAATGAACACGTAGTTTTCACTCTTGAGTGTAAACTAGCTCATCTCTAATATGAGTATTGGGAAGTTACTTCTCCCCCTACATCCGTTTGGTTGTCCAAATAATTGAACAAAAACCAAAGCATGGCTAAAACCAAAGTGAGGTTCTCTCATGTACAAACAGGCACATTTTGTGCTTCTTTCTCTTGGGCCTGCGTTTGTCGACGAACAAATTCATCCAAAGCTTCCCTCATCCACCAATTTTGGCATGCTTTTTTAGCATCAGCAATAGTCATCTACAACATTCAAAAAGCAACATATATTTAGAACTAGTACCTTCAAAAACCACTGGACCAAGGCAAGTACGATATGTCAAATGGAACAGATTCAACTCACCCATTCTCGTTTTCTGACGGTCTTCTCAGGCCAAGACTCTAACTGCTTGTTGACAAGCAAAGGGAACATGTACCCCTCATGAAAAGTGCCCTGGCTTTTACTCTTGTAAAGCCATTTGCCCAATCTTGGCAGCTGCAAGAATATCGAAAACTGATGAGTAAAGGAACACAATTGATTGAAAAAACTAAACAAGACACTGGTGTTTTTGCAAGTACTGACCTCAAGATGACCAGTCACACCGGCCTCCTCTAGCGTTTCTCTGTAAGCCGCTTCTTCCATTGACTCATCAAGTTCCCAACCTCCCTGTAATCACATTGCAATTATACAAATGTCAAACATAATCTCAAATGGGAATCCCAGTCATAGAGACATAAAAAGTCATGAGGACAATGGTATTACCTTTGGGAATAATATTCCTTGACCCTTTTGTGAACTAATCACAAGAACTTCTATATCCTCCATAGATGAAGACTCTTGTTCTGTTTGCCTGTATCTGTAGGGTATGCATCTGTAAAATCAAAACCACCGATTTAACATTAGATTACAAGACCAAAACTTTGTGCCATTCAATTCATATAACAAATATCCAATTGAGGAATTCTCAACTACATGATCCAAACAACACAAGAATCTACCAAAAACAAAAGGATTGCAATATCTATGAAATTCAACCGGAGAGAAGAACATACCCTACAACTTGACGGCAGCCTTTATCGTAGCGCTGCAAATGTCTTCCCGTCCGGGAAACCAAGGAGACCATGTTCTCCAATTGCATGGGAATACCACCATTTTTCTTGGAGAAAAGTGGAGAGGAGAAAATGTAACTTGCTATAATATTTCTGGATAGAAGGAGGCCCATCTTTCTCTCTATCTCTCTCTCACTTCCTTATCAAATCACGAAACGGAAAGGAGGTGCAATATTTCCTGAGGGAAAAATAGACGCGCACCAATTTGGTGTCTTAAGAAAACCCAAACTCGGAAAATCCGTTAACGGAAAACTCTAAAAATGGATTTGGTTAGAGCCTCTCGGAGAAAGTTGAACTTGTTTTCTTCTTCTAGAGCAAAAAAAGGTTGAAGCTTTTTGATAAAACGGTGATGGGAATCTAACAAGTGAAACAGAAGAGGAGGAAGATAATGAAACTGAAACTTGTTCTCAGTTCGAATTTAACTATCTATCTCAGAACCGTTTCTGGGTTTTATATAAAGAATCTGACACAGGAAGGACACGGCTGTTTACTTCTTGATGGCAACCAACGCGCTATGTGGTGGCGGTTGACAAAAACTAACCTTCTGCACAGTAAGTGTTACAATTTTTTTTTTCTTGTTTCTTTTTCTCTCACTTTAACTGGCTTACCTTTTTGTTAAGGATATGAGATGAAGCAACTGTCAAAACTACCTAAAAATAAATAAATCTGTTTTTCCTCACTATCCAAGGGATTAACAATTATATCAACTTATAGTTGTTGTTTTGAAATATAAGGATTTTACTATTAACTATTTGCGTATGTTGATTAAAAATAAACTTAAAGATAAACAATAACACGTTAGTAGAGAAATTTGTTGTTGATAAAAACAAACTTCACTTAAAAAAGTTAGTTACCAACATTCTACATGTAATGTTTGTAGTTATAATATAGAGTATGATATGTAATATAATTATATCTTTACCGGTTGAAAATTTTTGTACCTTCGAGTGTCCAGATTTTATTAATTAGTTTCATATATATTTTTGGTGTGGTAGTCATTAGCCAACGCGGTCAGAAATGACCTAATGTATAAACCAGGACTGAAAATAATGAAGAATGACAATAGTAAGGTTGGTGAGTGAGAGACTAGAGAAGAGAGTAGTAGTAGTATATGTAGGACTAAAATTGACATATTTACGTGGGAGAGTGTCAAGTCAACGCGCTTGAAGGAGAGTCGGGAGATTTTTCAGCTCAAGTTTTCTTTTAATAAACAAATGTGCATGATTGGAGATTAGAACAAGGAAGAAAAGGAGGGGCCGGGGCGTGTGTGGGGGAGCTTTGGCATATCCACGTACGTGTACCTGACGCGTTTAGGACGTCGAGAGATAACACAGTGAAGTAAGTGAGTCACCCTCTCTTCGATCGCCCTCGGTTTTTATAAAGTGTGCCGCGCTGAATGATATGACCTCACCCACGCGCTGTCAAATATTCTTAGTAAAACCCACCACCAACATTAGTGCCTCCTAATCAGGACCTTCATTACCTCTTTAACTATAATTAGTCTCTACTTTGTGCTTATTGTCGCTTGGCCCTAGCTCTAGATTTTTTGTGTTCGAAAAGGACAAGAGACCCGCAACCGAAAACTCTTTCAGGTACAAAAACCATCGCTTTGTTAAGTCCGGCAGGTTTGTTTACGTAAGGGACAGTTTTAAGTCCGGTATCGTTTAACATTTGGGTCTCGATCGCATTGAAATCATATGAGGTAAAATCCGTAAATAGTCTCTAGATCTTCTTAGTCTAGCTAAGGGGAGTAAACATATGCGGACGTGTATGACCGGACTTTTCTTCTGGTATTGAAGCTGTTTCAAGCTGTTTATGGTATGGTAGCTTGCTGGTATACAATGGGAAATCTTCTGTCGTTGATGGTGAAGGAAGGAGACTTTCAAAGGTCAAAGGCCTGCATTTTGCATCTGTGCTTACCTCATATTAATTGGGCATCTCAAGCAAGTTCATGAACGAACTTATTTAATCTAAATGTGTTACTATTCATGAACTTGATTAGATTACTTGCATGGGATCGCTAGACTCATTCTACAAGTCATTTTATACAAGTCGATCATAACATAATTTGCTTCTCTATAACGTGGTATATAAATTAATTCATCTAAAATTTTGTTCATACAAACACTACAGAAAATAATGAAAATATGAATGTATCAAACATATGTCATGTCAGAGTAAGGTTATCGTCATTATCAATACCTATCGATATGACAAATAGAGTTACCAAATGATACGTTTAGGGATTTAGGTCAGGATACGTGTTTCATATGACCTCATATATAGCTGAATAGTCAATTCGATCACATGTGAACTAGAAATAGATTTTGACCCTCGCTTGTCTTTACGTACTAATAAGCGATATATAGTCAGTTGCTACACAAATTCTAGGTATGTCTCAACTTTAATAGTTAATTGCATTGTGCAATATATAAGAACATGCAAATTAATCTTTAAATTTCTCAGAAACTGCAAATTAATGAAATGAACACAGAATTAGTATTCATTTTCAGGCACGTTAAAAAGGTGCAAAATTTATGTGTGCGATTTAGTAGAAATATTAGGAGCTGAGTTTTGAGTTTTGATTCCTTTCAACTTTGAACACATGCAGAGGCGCATCTATCGCTAGATTGCTCTACCAACTGTCTCATTTTGTTAACTCCATTGTATAATATTGCCTATTTTGTCTCTATTAATTCTAAGAAATAACTTGGGTAACCAGTTATGGTCATTTATGGGTGACCAACACCAATGAGAGATGGACGTACAAGTGTCAATAATAATTATAAACAAACATGTCAAATACTCAAAACCTCTGTTATGTCCTTAAATTGTAGCCAAACATTTCAAAATGGACATGTGTCTCATGTTCATTGGTTGTGGTCACCTTAAGGTGACAAAGGTTTGTCACCGAAATCAAGTTCTTAATTCTAAGCATGATGAGAGTCGAAAGGTACATATTGTAGTTTCTCTCTAATTAGTTAACAGTTTAGGGACTAAATTAGGGTACCGATGATCCATGTGGATGGTCTGTTTCTAATAATAAATTGAAAGTCGAAACCTAGCAGTGGCATGGGTGTATATATATATCAGGGCTCTTCTAATGAGAGATCCCTTTTTTTGTTCATTTCTAGAGATAGGTCCATACCATTAGATCTGTTTTTTAATGGGCTTGAATGATTGAGATTAAAACAAAAAACTTAACACTTATGTCAAACCTACACCGTTCTATATTATTAAAAATAAATCCCTCATTTGGATGACTTAACGATCATCAAATTTTCTGAAAATTTGTAGAAATGATCTACTCATATAGCCCAACAAACTGAACGGTGAAGATTTGATTTTGTAATCGAAAAGTTCGTCAAATGATCTATCCCTAAAAAAGGGATCCCTCATTGGAAGAGCCCTGATATATATATATATATATATATATATATATATATATATATATAGTTGAATTAGTCGCCCGTTCAATTAGTTTGTTAATCGCTCGTTCACTATCCGTCCAGTAATCCTTACCTTTCAGCCAAAATCAACTTCCTCCACACATTTATATATATATATATATATATATATATATATATATATATATATATACAGGGCCCTTCTAATGAGGGATCCTTTTTTTTGTTCATTTTTAGGGATAGATCATTTGACGAACTTTTCGATTACAAAATCAAATCTTCACCGTTCAGTTCGTTGGGCTATATGAGTAGATCATTTCTACAAATTTTCAGAAAATTTGGTGATCGTTAAGTCATCCAAATGAGGGATTTATTTTTAATAATATTGAACGGTGTAGGTTTGACATAAGTGTTAAGTTTTTTGTTTTAATCTCAACCATTCAAGCCCATTAAAAAACAGATCTAATGGTGTGGACCTATCCCTAGAAATGAACAAAAAAAGGGATCCCTCATTAGAATGGCCCTGTATATATATATATATATATATATATATATATATATATATATATATATATATATATAGTTGAATCAGTCGCCCGTTCAATTAGTTTGTTAATCGCTCGTTCACTATCCGTCCAGTAATCCTTACCTTTCAGCCAAAATCAACTTCCTCCACACATTTCTCCAAAACTTAGCTCGACACTTCTTATACATCTAAAATCACGATTTATTATGTTAAAATAACAAATAAATAAAAATATAAACTAAGAATGAGATAAAGAAAAAAGAGAGAATATAATAAAAAATAAGAAAGAAGTGTCACTTTAATTTTCATTAGGCTCATTTATATAGGAGTATGATTTGCATCTTAAGGATATAACTAATGAGTATTTATAAAGATATCTACATATATTATAATATTTACAATACTCCTCATTGGATGTCCACCAATGAATGATATAGTGTTGGACACATTTATTTGTTGCATCGTTAAAAACTTTGCTAGGTAGTAAAAACCATGTGGGAAAAAACAACCCTGGTAGAATGAGAAAAAGAGTGCAACGCGCATATGTCCTACATAGTATACTTCTGGATACTCCTCCTGATGAAATTCTCTCCCTGATTGTTGCAATCTTCATGTACCGTAAATAGCGGTTTGTTTTGTCTATCACTAAAGTGAGATTTTGTTCGTTTTGAATACAGGGGCTCATCATAAGATTTTCATACATATAAAGTGAAAGCAATACCAACAGAGTTATACAATTTAATAGGTCTTACCTTATTTACTAATGTTAGAAATAACCTCACATGTTCAAATTCATACACTATGTAATAACTAAGCAGTACAAACTAATTAACACATGATTATGTATGGTTCAAACCATTGGAAGATCAGCCTGGCATATCCAGCCACTCATATAATATCTTTATTTATTGATACGTCTCATATATGTTTTTCAAGAGCTTTAAGCAATTCATAACTTCGCAAAAGTTAAAATATAGTAACATAATCCGAATTCGTTTTTGTAGTCCAATTATAATACTCATTGAGGCAATTTTGATCACGTTAACTATAACAGAATGAATGTATATGAGCTAGCTTTAGACTATTGATTGCATGAGTTAACTTTAGTTTAACAACCCAGGATAATGAGATATGCTTGTTTATGGGCCTCCCCCTCATGGCTTTCTTCTTGGGTTCCAACCCAAGACACGTCTCACTAATGAGAGTTGTGTTTGCATGTATAAGACACATTATGTAATTTCCCCTAGGTGATGAGGAATCTCACATTCAGACTCTCTCAAGTATTCATAGATCAATTTACGTTCGAATCATTCATATACTTAGATCCTTTAAGGATTTGATAAGCGAAACGCTTATAATAACACTTTACTTTTGAGATTTTGCTTTTAGCAAAGTCTTTTAAGATTCTCATAATATACGATGATAACTGCTATAAGTCTCTCGTCAATACATATATGTAATACTGTACTTACAGAAATTTGTCACGTATAAGGAAATATATTCGTAATCCTCAAGTCTCTTGTATACATTGTACCATAGTGATTTATTTTCACTATGATTAATACATTTTTGTATCATGTAGGGTTAAATGTCTAAGTATCTCATCACGTTTTAAATATTCAGTTTAATTGGAATTGCCTCTATCCAATTTGGCCAATACTATACTTTGTCGACATTCATAATGAAACGTGGTATTGCATCATACAATTCTTAATGGTCTTTGACAGCTACCATATGTAAATTTTCATAGATAATCATCATTCATAGATCCCACACATTCTTATATGCATGCATTAACTACTATGAGTTTATTGATATTGGGTACTCATACCACTTTTGGGGCAGATACTGTCACTTCTACGACAAACATCTCTTATAGATGAATTATATCTAGCGACTGTGGATCTATATTCATAATAATAAAACATTATATGACTTGTATAATCTTCCATTTTCAAGAGTTTAAAACTTTATACCTGATGGATACTTTTCACTCAAATTCACGCCGTTATTTAAATGACAGTAGTATTTTCTCTCCCCCTAATGACGAGAAGACTATCTCATTATGACTATGCATAAAAATGCGTTTAAATGTTTATCATTTCCTTTCGAGTGAAGATGTTCGTTAGCTGATAGCGAACCCAAACCAAGTTTAAGGTCAAAAACATTAAATTCATGAGTAACAACCATATTGATATATTGTTGTATCACCAAAATATCATCCTCTGATTGTGTACTTTTAATCTTTGTATGTGTAATATTGTAGCCGTCATATTAGGAACTCAGACATTTTTAATGACATTCTCGTCAGGAGAACCATGTCACATTCCTTTCACAAATTAAATGGGGTCAAAGTTGTTTTGTTAATATGGTTAGTTTCATAGACTTTAACCGATACAAATGTTTTTGCGCTAATATATAGTTTTGTCATCACTAGCTTTAATAAATCACTAGCTGAGATATTTATCCAGCTCAAAATGAAACAGTAGGTGAATATCCTACAACAATTCATGTCGTTTTTCAAGAACAATTTTTCTCCCCCTCATAACAAGAAGAGTGTCCAAGCTTGAGATTGTCTCATTAAGGTGACAAATCAAAATAGATATGCGGCAAATGAACAATTTGCTTAAAGTAGTGTTAGCTAGCTGTTAGTACATAGCCAAAATACTTGGCTAAGCCGAGAATACGGTACAATTACCGCTTGGTGGGCCCTTCACAGACATACAAGGAAGGAAGGGCCGGTAACAAACCGCTTGTCAAAGTCACTCTAGCGGCAAAACACCCCAAAAGAGGAGACACTCCAAAGGAGGGCAAAGAGTCCCACATTGGAAACAAGCTCAAGGTACACAAGCTTAGCCTATAAAACAAGCTCAAGGTACACACATCTACTCTCTGATACTCTCTCACATACTCAGATATATATACTCTCTCCCACTTTCATTCCTCTACCCGTACAAGTGCACATAGCTCACTTAAGCATCGGAGAGTCGAAGACTGGGCCACCCCAGTCCCGACCCCGTGACGCTGTTATTTGTGCAGGTACCGAGTGGAAGCCTCTCAGGAATTCTACTTCGTTCCGCCCCGCGACCACTTCCCGGCTCGGGACGTAACAGGTAGAAACAATTGACACTAGAAGGAGGGCCCTCAAGTGGAAACCCCCACGTCGCTCACCCAGAAATCCCAGAAATCCCTGAGGAGAGAGAGAGTAGATATGACTTTCTCTCTCTCCTTCGCTCGGGCGTGCCACAGCAAGGTAGCTCACCTTCTCAGCCAACATACTCACTGCCTTCCAATGAATCCAGCATGATGAACATGTGTATTGAACTTTAGTGATTCTTCTTAGACTTAACTCTTATTGTGTGTTTGGAAGGGGTAAATTCTCGAGAATTTAATTAAAAATATGAAATTCTCAATTTCTTAGGATTGTTTCCTCTTTTTGGATTCTTATTCGGTGGAATTAGAAATTTTCACGGGAAAATCGTGGAATTTGAAAGCTTAAATTCCCGACTTGAATTCTTTACAAAATAGGCGTTATTTGTCAATTCTCTTAACTGAGGTAAGTCTAAATACAAATTCTTTTAAAACTTTTCGTCATGAAATCGAAACAACAGAATTCTTAAGCAATAGAATTTAAATTTATGAAATTGTAATTCTCATAAATTTAAAATTTCTATAGAAATTAAAATTAGTTATCCAAACAGGTTAAACTAACTGATGAGTAAAGATTGAATCCAAAAAAAAAAACACAGGAGCAGAGATCAAGTCAAAACAGGCGTAGGAAGAAGGTTTAACAGGCCGAGCCCAATCACTCGAGAAAAGCCCAATCCATTTATAATAACCGGCAAACCCTAAAACCTTAAATTGTTCCAAGTTGTGACGAGGCCGCTTCTGCTTTCTTCATCTTCTCAGTCTTCTCCATCTCCGCCGCCGCAGGAGCCATGGTACCTCTCTCTCTCTCTCTCTCGATATAGATTAGACTTACCCATTTATTTTCGCTTTCTAATTTTCGATTTGTATCTGTTATAATCGTGGCTATTGATTTTTTGCTTTCGGAAATTGGATATGTACTTGTTCTAGTTCTGTAGAAAATGTAATACTGGGTTCGAATTTTCGATTTTGCAACTATACTTGAAGCTCGAACAGCTTCTTAGACTCTACTAAGTTTAGGTTAGTAATTGGGAATTAGCTGTCTAGGTATTACGGATGTGGTTTATCTAGGGTTTGTATGGTGGTGTTTTGATGTATAAAGAGGATTTAGGGTTGTGATGATTATGGTATCTACGATTGTGGTATCTAAAATCTATGGTTGTTATTTGTGTATTGTGATGATTATATGGCAAATTTGCTCTGCTCGGAACGCATTTCTTTTTTATTTGCTGAGATGCCGTATTGTTTTTCTTTAGTTTGTTTTGATTATTGATTGTGGGATGTGTTTTTATGTTTTCAGGTGAACGTTCCGAAGACAAAGAAGACCTACTGCAAGAGCAAGGAGTGCAAGAAGCACACCCTGCACAAAGTCACGCAGTACAAGAAGGGCAAGGACAGCCTTGCTGCCCAGGGGAAGCGTCGTTATGATCGTAAGCAATCAGGTTATGGAGGTCAGACCAAGCCTGTGTTTCACAAGAAGGTAAACACGCTTAACTTTATTGCTGCATTCTCGGCTTTTTCTGGAACAATGAGTGTCTCTACTGAACTAGATCGATCGGGTGTGTTTCAACAATCTCATGTTTTATGTTTCTTAATTCTACCAGGCCAAAACCACCAAGAAGATTGTGTTGAGGCTCCAATGCCAGGGTTGCAAGCATGTGTCGCAGCACCCAATCAAGGTTAGTGTTGTGTTGTAGGTTTCTCCTCTTTGTTTCCATTTGCATCCAACCTATATGCTGGTATCTGACTGTTGCCACTGGTTTCTGCAGAGGTGCAAGCACTTTGAGATTGGTGGAGACAAGAAGGGCAAGGGAACCTCTCTTTTCTAGACGAACCATTTTGGTTATGCTTTGTCTATCCTGTTGGAGCTTTAAAGCAAGTATCTTAGATTCGTTGTTGTTAATTTATGCTGAACACCAAAGTTATTGGTGAGACTCGGTTTTGCTTTCAATCGATATTACCTTTTTGACTACATCAATCTGTTTTTATTTGGAAATTGCAATTTTGTGTTTGTTTCGGAAATTGATTTATGAACCACCTGTTTCGGCTTCTGCTAAACAAAACAACACTGGCTCCAAGTTATGGAAATGCTGCTTCACATCACATGCCTTGTGGTTATGGGCCATGGAGTCTTTTTGTGGCATTTGACTCTTCATCTTGCTCTCATGGGATGTCTTAACTGCAGAGAATTAATACAAGTTGTGGTCCTATATATTAGATATTTTTCGCAACAAAAAAATGTGTTTCCCTACTTTGAATAGGTATTATGATTGTAGGCTTTTTGTGCCCGTTTCAAAAATTGAGTCTTGTTAAACGTTGACTATGCACCCCCAACATGACAAGCATTTTATAGCTGATGGATTAGTTGTGTACTATTCTACAATAGAAAGGAGATTGAAGTACCCATCAAGTTGAAATTTAGACTTGTTATTCTCTAATCTCTGGTCTACACGGCGAGCTCAGCCAGCTTTCTTTTCTTCTAAATCAAGTGAGTCGCTATTATATATTCAAAGTTGTACAAGGGTCGATTTCATGGTTGATTATCGATGTGATATGGAATTGGTTGTAGAAAGAGAGACCAAAGCAAACAATCAGAGCTATAGATATGCGTATTTATGAATTAAACCACAAAATGATTGTTTCTGAGAGGCAGACCAACTCCCTTCAGCTGATTACTTCTGATTTAATACACCAGGTTCAGTCGTTTTTACACTCTTTTCGTTAAGATACGTTTACCTGTTTGGAATGAGAATAAGACTAAACTTAGGAGGCTTTGTGCATTTAATCACAAATGTAGGTATGTGAATGATCCTATTTTATTTGATTCTTGCGGTTATTAACAAATACAAGTATCTATTCATGTTGTATCTGATTCATGTACTTGAAACTTGAGCTATCAGCTTCAGTGAGACACTCTATCAGTGTTGCGTGTGTTTGTGACGGTGAGTGAGCTCTCGAGGCCAAGTGATTAGGGCGGGCGCTCAATGGTTTACAAGTACATGCCTACAAGAAAGGGCATTTACATATTCTCTCTTAAAGATTAAACTTGTCTTCTGGACCCTTAAATTGATTAGTACCTACTGGCTTTTAATTAATCAGATTCTGATGTTGCTCTATCATTTTCTTGCTTGGAATCCCACCACCACCTCAATTTCATTGAAATTGTATTGTTTAGTTCGTTACTCGTTAGTACTTGTTAGTGGTTATACATGTATAAATGGTCCTACATCATGATTTACAGCTCTTGTAATCTCTCTTTGGTAAGATTAAGAGACTAACATGCAATTATTGTCTTTCATATTCTTTACTATATATGATTCCTTTGATGAAAGGCAGCAGCATCCGCCAAAGATCACTAAGATGATTTAACTTATTGGCGCATGTCGTTCCTTTGTTGTCAAGATTACCTTACCTTCATATTGATAATCTACTCTCACTTGAAATTAGGTTATGTTCCTTCTCACACTCTCTGTCTTAACCTTTTAAATCGTTTTCATTACAAGAGTAAACAATTTCTTTACTTGTAAAATAAAAGAGCCAAAACTTTTAATAAAACGAATTCAAAAAACTAATTAACGGCTAGTTTTAATGAAGAAAGTACTATAATCTTGGATCCATACATACTGGTTCATAATATCATATGGCGTACCTAACATTTTTATTTTTTTCCTAATTGGATGACATAATTGAGTTTGGTAGATATACGGTCTTGATCACAAAATTAAATTATAATACTTTTCAAAAATACATAAATATCTTGTAACGTGGAATTGTCTAAGACATAGGTCCCACCCAGGGTTTGCTAAAGACACCTCAGCAAGCTATGATTCCAACGGTAGGATGCGTCGGTGGGTGATCCTATCTTGTCATTACATCTGACGGCTCACAGTGCATGGTCCCTTTGACCAATTCCAACTATGGTCAGGAAAAGGCTTAACTTGTTCTCGTCTATATTGGATTTAATTGGCAATTTTTAGCATCATACTGATATGGTCAGGTTGGAGAGGATTACATTGGTAATTTAATAAGTTACAACAAGTTCTGTATATTAACCTTGCTTAGTTACAAATAGGTATCTTGACTATCACTTAAGCAAATTTTGTTTTTGGTTCTTGCAAGAGTATAAGTGGCTTTTAAGAGTGGACAAAGATGTTGGTCACCTAAAATAGCAAAATGGCCTTTATTACCTGGAAATTAGGATGAAAAAATAACTTGTCAAGCTAGAAAAATTCAACTGTTCAAGCATTCCAAAGAGTTTATGGCACTTAACTATATGGATCCCATTATTTAAATAAAAGAACAAGTAATTTTCTTAAATTTGTTTTAGGACCTTACAGTACTCTCTACATCATTTTTGTATATTGAAATGCCAGGTGGTGTGACATGCCATCTAGCTAAACAGCTTGTGCCAAGTTGTGTTCTGGGATATGCATCTCCAGTGAATAATTAGGGTCACTATGCTTGTAATAATTAAACAACATTATAAGCTATCTACAACATTAAACAAAGGGATTTTCCTATTTGGGTCTCAAAAGTGTGTACTCAATTAAGCTCTATTTCATGATTTCATCCCTTCTTCCACACAAAAAATAATAAACAATTTTTATAAATCCCAATTAAAATAAATAAATAAACCTCTTTATAAAATAAATAAATAAATTCAGTCAATACTTATTCAATAGCCAATGAGTTATTACCATTGAAAGATTAGTCAAGCACTGATTAATTGATAACCATGCTATTCTAGCAAAGAAAGATAGAATGCATACTACAAAATAAGGGAAAAATGATAAGGGCAATGGAAGAGGGTAAAAGAAAAAGACACAAAATGAAGGGAATCCAACAACACAAAAGCCATTGCTTAAATAATTTCAAACATTACCTTAACTAAGATATCAAAACTCATCACCTTAAGTCTTGAAGTTCATAAAAAGGAAAATTATTATAACCAGTAAAAAAGAATGGGAAAAATAAAAGCAAAAAGAAGAAAAGCAGCAGACTTTAAAAAGAACAAGAAATAATATAGGAATGGCTGTTGACTAGCAGTACTAGCATCCACCAGGTCACACCAGTTCTCACTCCCTCTGTGAACAGCTAGGGTTTATTTCTTCCTTTTTGCTCTGCTTTGTCATTTCTTCCTTATTTAGTCCCTGCTGTGTCTACTCTGTATTTACCTCACAGCCTGTACTCACCCCTCTCTCTCTCTCTCTCTCTCTCTCTCTCTCTCTAGGAAACCAGTAGAGAGAGAACACCCACCAAAAGGGCCAAAAAGCAAAGAGCAAATGCAGGTCCCGAAACACCCACACTAGTTCTTCTACTACCACCACCACTCCTCTCTTCTCCCTCCACACTTTCCCAAACCAACAAACAAAAATGGATGAGCTTTGAAACCCAAACCCAACTCACTTCAACTCCCATTCCCCCAGTTCTGGTCTTTTTTCCACCAAAATATGGATTCCCGTTCCCAAAGACAGACCCTTTTTCCGGTCTTCTTTCTCACCATAATAGTCTTGCTCCCACTAGTAACTCCAGATCTGAGCTCCGACCGCGCAGCCCTCCTCGCTCTCCGCTCCGCCGTCGGCGGCAGAACCCTCCTCTGGGACGTGACCAAACCCAGCCCATGCTCCTGGGCCGGAGTCAACTGCGACGACGACCGCGTCACAGTGCTCCGTCTCCCTGGTGTGGCTCTCCACGGCACCATTCCCAGTGGCATTTTCGGAAACTTGACTGCTCTCCGCACTCTCAGTCTCCGTCTCAATGCTCTCACCGGCCCTCTCCCCTCAGATCTCTCCGCCTGCGTTACTCTTCGTAACCTCTACTTGCAGGGGAACTTGTTCTCCGGCGAAATCCCTGAGTTTCTGTACAGCTTGCATGACTTGGTCCGGCTCAACTTGGCCTCCAACAACTTCTCCGGCGAGATCTCACCCGCATTCAACAACCTCACCCGGTTAAGAACACTCTACCTCGAGAACAACAACCTTCATGGGTCTATTCCGGCGTTGGACCTCCCCAAGCTCCAGCAGTTCAACGTTTCGAACAACTTGCTAAACGGGTCTATTCCGGTGAAGCTACGTTCTTACAAATCGAACTCGTTTCTGGGGAATTCTTTGTGTGGAGGGCCTCTCGGTGTTTGTCCAGGTGAGGTTGACAATGGAGGCTTCAACTTGGACGGTAGCAAGAAGAAGAGCAAGCTCTCCGGTGGCACTATTGCTGGTATTGTTATCGGATCTGTGATTGGTTTCCTTGCCATCCTTGCGATTTTGTTCCTTCTGTGCCGAAAGAAGAGCAGCAAGAAGACCAGCTCAGTCGACATTGCCAGGACGGTGAAGCACCCGGAAGTGGAGATTCCGGGAGAGAAGCTGCCGGAGTCGGAGAGCGGAGGTGGTTATGGAAATGTGTACTCGGTGGGGGCGGCGGCCGCGGCGGCGATGGTGGGGAATGTGAAGAGTGAAGCTAGTGGCGGTGGTGGTGCTGGAGCTAAGAAGTTGGTGTTTTTCGGAAATGGGCCGAGGGTGTTTGATCTGGAGGACTTGTTGAGAGCCTCGGCGGAGGTTTTGGGGAAGGGGACGTTTGGGACGGCGTACAAGGCGGTTTTGGAGGCCGGGACGGTGGTGGCGGTGAAGAGGCTTAAGGATGTGACCATTACGGAGAAGGAGTTTAAGGAAAAGATTGAATCTGTGGGAGCTATGGATCATGTGAGTTTGGTTCCTTTGAGAGCTTATTATTTCAGCAGAGATGAGAAGCTTCTTGTCTATGATTACATGCCCATGGGAAGCTTATCTGCGCTTTTACACGGTGAGTTTTTCTGCTTCTCTTTATTGGATTTACATATTACTCTGCCTTTTGAGTTCTGTAGTGATTGCTTTATTTCTTTGAGCCTGCATTTCTGATGATGATGGTTATGATTTTGTCAGATACAGCACTCTGTTTGATTACTTGAATTTTTGTCACTTTTTTTTTCTTGAAATTTGCAAGGAAAGTTTGTAATTATTATCATGATTCATCTTCTCAAACGCTAGCCAAGTTTGAAAGAACCGATCTTTACTGAAAACTATTCAAAATCGATTATAGCAGCACCTATGTTCTTTATTTCAGTATTATTAGCACTTTGGTTTGGAAAGATCCAATAGTTTTGTTGTCTGTGACTCTGTACAGGCTGATGTATCTGAAGTTCTCTGATTTCAAAACCTACAGTTCTTAACTAATGGGTCAAATTCATTCCATTTTGAGTCTTTTCCCCGTGTAAAATCTTGAACCTCCAACTTTTCATCTATGGCTCTGACAGATACATAGTTTCAAACCCCATAATACAACTCAAATGAACTGTATCTTTACCATTGTCTTGTCTTCTGTTTACATTACAGGAAACAAAGGAGCAGGAAGAACTCCATTGAATTGGGATATCAGGTCAGGCATTGCTCTTGGAGCTGCGCGTGGAATTGAATACCTACACTCTCAAGGCCCCAATGTCTCTCACGGAAACATAAAGTCCTCTAACATCCTGCTCACAAAATCCTATGAAGGTCGGGTTTCTGATTTTGGCTTAGCACACCTTGTTGGACCCTCCTCCACTCCCAACAGAGTTGCTGGCTACCGAGCACCCGAGGTGACTGATCCTCGCAAGGTTTCGCAGAAGGCCGATGTTTACAGCTTCGGGGTACTGCTCTTGGAGCTGCTCACTGGGAAGCCCCCAACCCATGCTCTCTTAAATGAGGAAGGAGTTGACCTACCAAGGTGGGTTCAGTCCATTGTTAAAGAAGAGTGGACTTCTGAGGTTTTCGATCTTGAGCTTCTGAGGTACCAGAACGTCGAGGAGGAGATGGTTCAGCTATTGCAACTTGCAATAGATTGCTCAGAACAGTATCCTGATAAACGCCCTTCAATATCCGAAGTGACAAGGCGCATTGAGGAGCTACGCCGTTCTACATTGCGAGAAGATCAGCCGGATGCTGTCCATGATATTGACGAGGGGTCTTCGCGATGAGTTGATCTGTGCCCCTCCCAACGATCATTTTCTTTCATTGATTTGTAGTACAATATCTGCTTTCTTGTGCCCATACTTTTGCTTGTTACGTTTCTGCTCTTCTTGCATGTTAAATTCTGGGTCTCATCTTACCTTCATTAGGAGCCAACTATTATTATTTTTTTTACCCCTTTCTTTTATCTGTCAATGTACTAGTTTTTACATTTTGATTGACACACTTTTGGGGTGGATATCTGTTCCATTAGTTGTTGGTGGATGATGGTTGCTGTAATTATTACTTCACCTTTGCCTTTATTGGTTACACAACTACTGAGCTATTGAAATTGAGATGTTTTCAGTTTGCCTCACATGTTAGTTGTGAAGTCTATTCATCATGTGAGTGCCCTCACCTAGCTTTGTTGCAAGACAACATATATACAATTCAAGTATGCATCAAACTTTGGTGAGAATTTATGACTGAAGCAAAGATCAAATGTTGTTCATTAAAATTTTGCAACACTTTTCCAACATCCAACTTGAAAGCAAAGCTTAAATATCATATGAAAGAATCAAACTTGCAAGTCAAAATCATAAAACTGCATAGGTGTCTGACTCTGCATGGGTTTCTGATAGAAGATGCCCCTACCCAGAATTCAAAATTTCAGTTCGAGTTCAGTGATGATGATGAAGAAGAAAGCTTTTCTATGGTGGACCAAACTGGATATGGAAAAGTGAGCACACAGTGTGATGCACTGAGAGTGGTCCTAGAATTATGGTTTAAGTTTGTTGGTATCCAAAGCCTCTGGGATTTAAAATGAGTAGGAAGAAAAGAAAGAAAATGATAGAATACGAATTTCGAGCTTCTCTTTTCCAATATGGGATCGTTTTTGTCATCTGGTTCTGTCATATCCTGCCGTTATTATGTAAAATCGAAATGCTTCTGGAGTGGAAAGGGATGGATACAAAAGATTTGCGTGATTGCATGATACACATTTGGTTATTTGGACACCATGCACATGCGACTTGAGAGCAGTTTTATGATGGAACTCGATCATGTTTAATTTCATCTATAATTCTTGTGGCAAAACATAATGAAACGAATAATTCTTAATACTAAAACATCTGAATATGAAATTGGGCATCTAGAAATCAAAATCATAACTATTTCAATTCATATATGTTTAGCTACTAAAGCAATCTAAGATTTGGTTTCTACACAATTGTGGACGATAACACATGCTTTGATAAAAAAAATCACAAATTCTTAACATAATTTTCTCACTCTCGGACACAAATCTCTTCCACTAGTTTTTAAATTCAGAAAACAATAGTTTAAGAAACAATATTCTCTTTAAAATTTCGGTATTATTAACTTGTACACGTTTGAAAACGACTTCATAATTATTTATGCTCTATAGGCAAGCAACTGATCCCCCCATACTTCAACTCCAGCAGGTTCATATTTTACACCAAAATCTCCATATATCTTCCTCAAGACTTTGGAGAATGCTGTAAATTTAGAAAATTTTGTTTTCTCTTCTCTTGATATCTCTATTTTAATGATAGTTATAGCGAATTTGTTGGAGTATAATAGGCTTAATTTTTACCTTAAAATAGAGAACAATCAAATTCAGGGAGTTGTTACTTGTTAGTGACAACAAGAGGGTTTCCAGAAAAAGTAGTGTTAACCTGTTTCGACGCCTCCAAATATGCCAAATCATGCAAATCCTATTTCTCCTTAAATCGTCTGTTTCTTCTCTCGTTACTAAAGCATGATCGAACTTGTCAAAATTATTGTAGCCGCTGAAAAATACTAGCTGATATAACTTCACACCTTTTGAATTACATCTTGCACTTGATACATTTTACACCAGGTTGAGTTACTGAAAAAGAAAAATCTGAGTAAAGATTTTCAGCAATGGACCATCAAATAGAACAAAACAACGTCCTCAAAGGCACCGAAAACAGGACTCAAACGGTATGTTAAGACCCCAGTATGTGGACATGTTACCTAAATCAGTAGTTTCCGCATTATATCCAAACTCGGAATCTCAGATTGCTTAACTGCACATTATATATAAATAAAAGGAAACCCATAATTTCTTTGATCATATATACAAAGTACAAACAACACAGAGGTGCTTAGGCCCCAAAAATGCCCCTCCGAATCAAATGTAATGACAAAACCCCAATCCCAGCTTTTACCGAGTAGGGAGCAGGCTAGGCTATGCACTGCGATTCAAAGACGGATCATCCTTAAAACCCTTGGAAAGCAGATCATAGTTGATTGATGCAAGCTGCGAGAGATTCTAGAGCAACAATCACACACAAGTAAGATAGCTTACCAAAAAAACAAATAAGAAAAAATAAGCGAAGGAAGTAACAAGAAGATATCAATCCACCCTTACAAGAAAATACCTTAAATGAAAAATTACTGAAAGAGTAATTGATAGACGAGCCAGACTCAAACTCAGCAAGGCCTCCACACTCATCGACCTAAAAACACATTTCCCACAGATAATGTCATGTCAGTTCTGCAGAGTGCAGACCATATGACCTATGAAAAAATTATCAAAATCTCATTTTGTAGTATGTAGCACTGATTTCTAGGATTAACATACCACTTCATCATGACGGTTGCTCAAACCACTGCTGCCACTTAAGCTATCAGCATCACTGGAATCGTCCAGATCGCTAGCTGGATAAACATGCTCATCTGAAGGATTCCACGAGTAACGGCTAGTGAAGTAACTGGTGTCCATTGCACTATCTGAAGATGGAACAAACGCAGCCTAGAAGAACAAAGATCATAACAAAGTGGTGTCAATCAAACCGTATGATATAAAAATCTGCATCTGTTTTTAAGATTTATGAATCTGCTATATCAAACCTTCTGCCTGGCAAGGGTATCCCAGTTGATATCCTTAAAGAATGGATGCTGCTTTACCTATATCATGATTCAGATCTATCAGCTTATGTTTGAGGGTTTTGAAAACATGTACTGTAAAACTAATGAATATAATTTTAACCAAAACTAACAAAAGAACCACAATTACCTCTGACGCTCCTCTGGCTCCAAGTCTCTGATTAGGATCTTCTGTCAATAATCTAGAAACCAGTTGTACCAGCATTAGTAAACAAAAAAAATCTAAATTTATAAGTACATAATCACACTTTCAAATAAGAAGATAATCAAATCACATAAGAATAAAATAACATCTGATCCGCAGAGGTGTTCCATGTTTCATAATTAGTTTGGTGAGTTTGAGGGGCAAAACAGCCTTTCTATGTGATTATTTTTCAATCAGTAGACCTTAACCTGGAACTCAGTCAAACCTAAACATGAATTCGCAAACCTACATATGCTGTCTTTCGATACTTCCCAAACTTGATTAGGAATCATTGTCTAAGTTTTAAAAGTTCAGTATCTTATAACTGGAATAAAAACCAGTTGATCAAACAAATTGCCTAATTGTCATTCTTAGTTCTAGAGATGCTAACATCAAATTAAACACGTACACACTGAAGCAATACAAAGATAAAAATATCTCATATGTTTCCCTTACTGATCAATAAGATCTGCTGCTTCAGGACTCAATTCTTCAGGTACCCGAGGCCAAGGTATATTTCGGTTGAGTATATTATCAAAAATTGTCTTCAAGCAAACAATAAAGAACGAGTTAAACAACAGCCAGAGTCGGAGATCAACCAAACTGTGAAAGTAATTTATGTTTTATTCAGAACAAACATTAATCCATGCATTATAACATATTTTAGAAGCAATGTACTAACCTGAGGATGTTCTGCATTGAAGGGTGGAATGCCAACAATCAATTCAAACAAAATGACCCCAACAGACCACCAATCTGCAGTTGCAGCTGCAGAACATAGAACAGAAACACATTGTTAAGATCAAGATATTACAAATTAACTGATCAACCAATGAAAATACAAGCGTATTCTGGATGTTTGCCTTTAGATACATGCACATAATACGTGGATGCATACTTGATATAATCCAACTACAATTCAACACCTCCAACTTCATAAAATTGCCAGGTAAAAAAATGAAGAGGCTTTTTTTTTTTTGAAAAAAATAAAAATAAAGATAACTGTAGCACCTTAAACTAAAAAAAGGCTATACGAACCATGTCCTGTTCCTAACAGTATCTCTGGCGCCAAATAGTCTGGTGTACCCACAGCTGACCGTTTCTTTCGCCTTTCTCGCTGATGCTCAGACATAGATTGTTCAGATTCATCCTCCCCAAGTAGGGATGTCTCGCTAACCGTTGGACCAGATAAATCATCAGTGCTGTTGATGAGACCAACCTTTGAAAGCCCGAAGTCTGTCAACTGCTCAGTAGAATACAAAGGTACAAAGTTAGGAAGGGACAAAGGGAGAGAGAGAAAAAAGGATGACAATATCAAAGACATTTAATGAAAACATGGAAAAGGTAAAAGCAGAAATAAAAGACTTGAGAAAGTAACAGTAACAGTAGCTTCAAAATGAGATAGATACATCCTACACCTTCACCTCAACACCCAACACCAGAACATCTAATTCAAAACTAATAACCAAAATCAATCTAACAAAAGGCCTCGCGGAATAAGATAGATGAACCTGACTATCAGAAGCTCAGAACCACTATGCATTGACACTGAAATGGCCACCTCAAGCATACATAATAAAATGCAACAAAACCACTACCTTAATATGGCCATCGTGAGCAATTAACAAATTGTCAGGCTTCAAATCACGATGAACCACACAAAGTGAATGTAAATATTCTAATGCAAGCACCTGAAACCAAAAATTCAAAAGTCAAAAAAAAAAAAAAAAAAAAAAAGACATACTGCTCCAACTATAAACTTGCACCACTGCACCCAAAAGGTGCAAGTTCTTACCACTTCAGCTATATATACACGACCAACATCCTCGTCTAAGCAGCCTAAATTTCTCAACAATGAGTACAAATCTCCTCCATTTAGATACTCCATCACAAGATACAGGTTTTCACGGCAAGTAAAAGAATAGAAGAACCGAACCTGAAACAACATAAAATCATGTTTGAATGAAAAAAAATGCTCATTATGCAAGGTAAAACACATTTGTAGAACATATGCTTACCACAAAAGGATTGCGGACTGATATCAAGATGTCTCGTTCTGCTAATATACTTTCAACAGCATTTTTACGAATCATATCTGCCTTTTTAAGAACCTGTAAGAAAATGGCACAGAAGGTGAAGTTCTCTTCATAGTTGAATATATTAACAGAAAAGAAAATAGCAAACATGTTTTTAAATCTTCATTTCATTTGGAAGGAAATATGGAACCCTGAATAAAAAAATAAAAAAAATAGAAGAAGAAGAAAAAACAGACTCGTGAAACTTAGGGTACTTGTTATGAATCTTTATACCAGTGAAAAGGAAAAAGAAAACAACAGAAAGGAAAAGCTTCTATGGACTCGAGCATATAACAAAGAGAATATGCAAAATAATAAAGGAAATCATAGCAGAAATAAACCACTAAAAGGAAAAACCCAGCTATGAGTGCAAATGATATAGAATACAAAAACAGGCACTCAACCAAAATTAAAATACAAAGCGAGCACTAAGATCAGCAAAATATTAGGCATCTTGTCATACGTACCTTAATTGCAAAAAGATCCCCTGTTGTTCTCTTTTTAGCTAGAAAAACTCGTCCAAATGCCCCACGGCTTATGGGTTTGATAATTTCAAAGTCATCTATAGATGTCCGGTCCTTCGAAAAATGTATAGGGCTTGTACGAACCACATCATCATCAAGAGGAGCATCTTCATCAATTACTGTACTTGATATATCAACCTTTTCATCTTCAACTAATTCGCAAAGCTGTAAGTACTTCTCCCTATAGCATCACAGTAATACAATTGTAAAATAATCAAATCAAAGAACATGTGTCACAAAGCTGTTAAGATTTTCCAATTACTTGCTCAATTAACTTTTCAGGAGAACTATAGATACCATAATTCAAGGTGTTATAAGTCATAAAGTAGGTAAAAACCATTCAAATAGCAGCAAGTACCTACCGGATCAGCTTCTCAATGCGTGCCCCAAAAGTTTCCACTGTGAGTGCATCAAACTTTCTGCGCTCAATAACAACTCTCAAGTCTTCAAGACAAGACAGAAAATATGGCATGGAACGGTCATCCTCCAGAGGTGTATTTGCCACGCAACGAGCGATATCAGAAAGTTCATTCATCTGCATCATCAAAAAAGGAGTTAAGTTGATAAAATAAAAAGAAAAGAGTTTTCACGAACACAGTTGGGTACCAGGGAGCAACCAAGGTCAGCAAGAGAGCACACAAAGTCAACTCAGAGTTTCCATCACTTCAAGCTACTTTTAAGATATAATGATATAACACTTCTTCCTTTAAAAAAGGGTGGAATAGAAACGCTAATCCCACTGAAATATGGATTATGGAGACACTAGAGACACGCACCAACGTATATGTTTGAAATGGTTTATGTAGCAATGTAACACATATTCCCTCTCCAGCACGAAGACAAACAAGGCACTAAATGTATGACGTTTCTAAGTTTATTTGACAACAAAAGTTTTAGGTCTTGGGGACGCTAAATATTTCATGTATTTAGAACTTGAAAAAATGCAGCTCATTTTGTAAGCTTGTACCGTTCCTTGCATCCCAAGAATCACAAGTATGTGTTTAGAAAATTTTCGGTGCAAAGATTAGTCGCAAAATAAATATATATATATATAGAGGCCGGATATGAAGCGGACGTCTGCATTGGGCATAAAGTGCGGACGTCCCTCCGTTCACCACCGTCCGGCGACGGCGCTCCTCCACCCGAGTGGACACCAGAGGCGTCCCCGACCACTTTCCCTTCCTGGCGAGATCGATTTGAAGGTCTGGGCAACAACCTCCACCCAAAACTTCAGACAAGGTCGATCTCGCTGGAAAACTGGAATTCGACGGACTCGCTGGGAAGGGAAAGTGGTCGGGAACGCCTCTGGTGTCTGCTCAGGTGGAGGCGCCGATTGCGCCAGACGGAGGGACATCTGCACTTTAAGGACAATGCGGACGTCCGCTTCACATCGTTTTCGTGTGTGTATCGTTTTTGTACTTTAAGGACAATGAGGATGTTTGCTTCATATCGTTTTCGTATATGAGGCCAGATGTGGAGCGCACTGTCTTGAAAATGCACACGTCCCTCCGTTTGCCACCGTCCGGCGCCGACAATGGCGCGCCTCCACCCGAGTGGACTACAACAACGCCCCCGATCACTTTCCCTCCCCGGAGAGTCCGCCGAATTCCAGTTTTCCAGCGAGATCGATCTTGTTTGAAGTTTTGGGTGATCTCGTAGGAAAAATGGAATTCGACGGACTCGCCGGGGAGGGAAAGTGATCGGGGACACTTCTGGAGTCCGCTAGGGTGGAGGCGCGCCGTCGTCGGCGCCGGACAGTGGCGAACGAAGGGACGTGCACTCCATATCGTTTTCGTATATATATATAAATATATATATATATATAAAAGAGATACCTGAAGAAGATCATCTTGCTCAGAGAAAGAAGCCTTGCCTGCCAGTAGCAAGTCAATCTGACTGGCTTTTGGTGTCAATAATGGAGACCTTGGTGTCATGCTACCTGCAGATGATGTTGTCATTCCCTGATCAGACTTGGGCCCAAAACGAGTTCTACATGACATGGAAGGCAAACCCTTCAGGTCTTCCATGAAAGATGAGTTATCAGCTTCAGGAAAACAATCAAGCATTTCCTCAGAGCCTCTATGGGACCAATCGCTGAGTTTTGGAGAGAGACCGTCAGATTCTTCAGTCACACTCGAATTTGATACTTTTGCAACATCTGGACTTCCTATACCATGCCGGATATCCTTTTGAGTGAAGGACTCCATCATCTTTTCAAGGGTTTCAGAGATTCTGACGAGACGCTCATTGACACTTAGACCCTTCTGATCACATCGATCAGCAATTGCACAAATTCTCGAATGGTCTTCCACATTTGAAGTTGGAACCTCGTCCTCACAAATGCGACAAATTATAGAAGTGTCATCAGATCCACTAGGAGGATATCCCCAACCCCAAGAAGCTTTGTGTCCATGCTTGGGTTCATGAGAATCCTTGGCAGAAGGCTCAGAGGGTTTCACTGTAGTCTGATCAATATCAGAAGTCCCTCTCTTGTGGTCTGAAGCCTTCAACTGCTCAACCTTAACATCCTTCTGATCCTTTACTTTAGATACTTCTTTCATACTTTTCCCGACTGGAGATGGGAATTTCTTCCATGAGGTAATTCGATCCCTACTAGCAGGAGAATCTAAAATCTTCGAGGGGAGTTTGGCAGGAGGAGGGATCGAAATTGCAGGTTGTGTAACCACATGGTCTCTCTTCCAATCCAAGCTATGCTGCTCCTGACTATAAAATTTCCTAGCTGAAGCTGCTTTAGATGTCTGTGTAACACTTGAACTTTTTGTATCCTTTACAGCACTTGGAGGAATTCTTTTATCCGCAGAATTAAGTCTTTTATCTACAGAATTCAGAACTCTTGATTGACGAAGCTGGAAAACCGGTACATCCTCAGCCAATCCACTTTCCTTATGGAACTGCAACAACCTGGTACACCTAGTGAGTATGAAAAGCATTCTGGTGTGAAGCTGTTTAAGTGTACCCGGAGGAAGTTCTTGACGCCTATCATCCAATTCCTGAACTATGCTTTCACACTGAAGCCAAAACTCTCCTGATGATGTCATCGCACAACTTCGAGCTAAAATCAGCAAGTCCTCAATGGTTTCCTGCCAGTCTGGATGAGTATCTGCATTTTTTTCCAGAACACCAACCAAATCTGCTGCAAATACAGCTAGATCAGAGTTCACTTCTTCTTTTGCTTTATCAAATTTAGCCCGAATCACAACTAATATTTCCTGCATACACCACAATGATTACACAGGTTAAACTTCTAATAAAATTTCATGTACACCTAAATATATAGTGCAAGAGGAAAACATAATTACCTCCACGTTGTTTAAGCCTCGAGGCTTCCAAAATGGGAAAGGACGTACACCTTTGGAATTTAGTTCATGGGAAAAACTTTTTATATCAGCAGGATGCCTCTTTCTTGGTGCACTCGTTAAACGCAGTATAGCTTGAAAACGGGGAGATTCAGACTCCTTAGGATTCTCACAATCATATGCAGGCTAGAAAGGTATATATCAATTGCAAATACATTATGACAACTATTATACAGTAAAAACAGCTGGGAAAAAAACCGGAAAATATATGTTACCTCTGGTGTGCAAACCTCTGAACTTCTCAAAACTCCAGAGCGACCTCGAGATGATATCTTTCGCGCTGTAAAAGATGATTGAAGTATCAAAGGCCATTATTTAGGAAGAAACCCATAACAGGTATACCACTCACTACTGAATAAGGAAGATATAAAACCTCTAGTATTTTGAAAGATGTTGAAGGTCACAACAGTTAAAGCTAAAAATATAAAATCAAAGAAGGCTGACAGCAAAAGGAAATAAATTTCAAGAACATGTTTACATGAACAAAGCTTCTAAAAGATAAAAGTTCATAAATTGGCTTTCGACTCATCATTTCTGTGTCTTAGTTTTCAGTAAATATTGTACTAGCCAGTCCATATCATGTCAATGCTAAGTCCAAGGCCTAGTCCAAGTCCATTTCAGATCTTTAACAAGTTTTCCCTGTAAATTCTCAGGATCGTATATTGATACTCACTCCATATTGCCAACTAAACATGAAGAAGCAACCGTAGTTTTATATATATATATATATATATATATATTTATGTAGATAATTGTGGTCAGATTGTTTATCATATAGTTAGTTCCTTTATATAACTGCTTAATCATGTCAAAAGTCTGACTGAACAGACATATTCCTACACAGTAAACTCTTGATTTCATCCAACGCAGAGATACCTACTTAGGGTTAAGATGTCTATTGAGTACCAACTGATTCCTTAGCTTCTCAAACCCTTTAAACCATCTAGTTCATATAAATTCGTAGACATTTACTAGTTCTGCTTAGTTAAGTAATTGTAATTGTAATTCACACGCACGGCCTAGAGGCCTAGAGTAGTGTCTCAATGCCACGTGATTCCTAAGTCGTTAGCTCAAAAACAGTAACCACATTACTAGATCATACACTTCAATGGGCACGAATTCATAAAACACAGTACATTGCTCAAAACCATACCAGCTTCAGCCGAGGATTCGCCACTATTCTGCAACCACGATGGTGGCGCAGGCATGCTCGGGCTTTGGTCTCTGGAAGGCATACTGCTAGTTGACATACTATCTGAATTACTGCCATTATCAACCCAGCTCCCACTCGCCACACTCTCACTGAACCCCGTCCTGCTCACACTCGCTGCAGCCGCCTCCTTCTTCTTCAACCCCGAGCTCCCATCACCGGCGACCGGCCTGGACAAATTACTAGACCCCAACGCCGAGCCTTTGTCTCCCCTAAACCCGAAGAAGCTCTCCTGCGGCAGCGGCCCCGATCTCGTCTTTATCCTGTTCAACCCCAGCGACGACGCCAGAATGGGAGACACCGACGCCAGCTCCGTCGCAGGCGACGCCGACGACGACGACTTCTTCGGAGTCGTGGTCGAGCTTAAACCAGCTAAGCCGAACTTGACCGGCGTTTTCGGCTGAGCTTGTTGCTGAATGTCTTTCCCCTTGGCGTCCTTCTTCTTTATCTTGTCTGGCGTTTGGCGGCTGGAGCCACCGAAGGCGGCGGCGGAGGTGGATTTGGAGTCGGCGGATTTGGATTTCTTCTTATCGGATCTGCTGGGGGAGTTGGAGCCGAGCGATTGGGGGCTGTTGTTGGAGCCATCTGGACTGTTGGAGGAGTCGGATTTCTTGGAGGAGAAGAACCTGCCCTTGAAGACCATTGCTTAGGGTCTAAGGAGAGAGAAAGGAAGAGAGAGAGATTTAGGGGGGTGTGAGATTGATGACGCAGCCCTAGCTAGCATGGGAGCCTAGGGCTGCTTAGAGAAGAAGAAGAGGAAAGTTGGTGGTGGAAGTTTAGGAATGGATAGTGAGAATTTTGAAATGCGGAGAAGAAAGAGGGGTTGAAGACGCAGGGAACCAAATGTGACTGGGCCCAGCATCGGTACAGGCGCGTTAATAGTAGAAGTGGATAAAACGTTTTTATATGACAATCTACCCCATTTACGGTTTTCTTTTTCTACGGTTTACCCAAAGAAAATTACATTTCATTTTTTTTTAAATTTATTTTATGATATTTTTCTCATTTAAGAATTGAAAAGGTGGAGAAGTGAACTTGGTAATTACTTATAAACTGAGTTTAGGTTCAGTGGTGATTCTTGAATTTGATCATAAATTTACTATTTAGATGTTAACGTAATAAATACGTAACCTGACTACTAAATAGTTGCTACGTTGTCACTTCTATTTAGTTAAACTTTAACAAATAATGTATATTGGATCATGTACAAATAGAAAACAATCAAGCTATTATGAGCAAATGAAATAAATATCCAACATAAAAATACTTGAATGAGAGAATAACACTTGAGGAAGTAATATAAAGAAATTATTTCCTTAAAAAGAAAAGAATTAAAGAGAAAGGAAATGGAAGATAGTAGATATTTTCAAAGCAGATACTTTGAAAATGTGTCAATGCTGAGTACGTTCCATACCAAAAATGCTAACTCGGTGTAGTGTTTGGCTGGGCCTTGAAATTCCCAATTAGGATATCTGCACTAATATCTCATAGCCACTGGTCTTTACATGGGCTTCTCTACTGGGTTTAGATGGAGTTGTCATTAATCTTCTATAAGCCCAGCATGCTATTTCAGATACAACTCGGGTTGTTCTGTTTTTTTTTTCTCTACAAGTAGAGCCCTCTAACATGTCTCAAATTAATGACACGTTTACTTACCTGGATTTGAATTGAAATGTGTGGGAATGATTACAGAATAAGGGAATTCCTACATTTACTTGCTCATGATGGAATGAGAATTGTTATGGGTCCCACTTTCAAACCCGAAATTAATTCTTTGATAACCCGGATTAGTAATACCAAGGAGGGAAGTGGGTTTAGGAATGATATCATCCGGAATGAACTTTTTGTACTCTGTTTACGCCTAAATTAATATTTTACTGGACAATAATTGTCTATGTAAATATTAATTGAATTCTTAGTCTATGTCAGCCGACGAGCCCAAGTTCTTTAAGTTTACAAATAATGGCCCGCCAGCAAGTGCACGCGAGATGAATTGCAAGGCATGCGTGGGGAATGACTCTGTGCGGACTAGCAGATCTCGCGTGCTTTCAGACAAAAACAAAACTCGCGCGCGAAATGATCTTGCGCGGAGTGAGGATCACGCGAGCTCGCGCGTCTCCTGCGGAAAACACAGTTCGCGTGGAATGCCTTCGCCCGGGATGAATTACTTGTTGACTTTGGCATTAGGCGAGGCAGAATGCATCTAGGCATGCTGGCGAACTGATTCGCGAACTAGCGCGGTAGACACACGCGGAGTCCGCGCAATTGCTTGTAATCGTTTCTGACTTTTTACAGTCTTTGACACGCTTTGGGCCAATCTCTGTGGTCCTTGTTGATTAAAAAGCCTTCTTTTGGTCCGCGAGGTGAAATTGAGCTATAGGAGTCCGCGGCCCGAGCAAGATTAGTTTTCTACATGGACTGTGGCACCCCACGGGATAAGATTGCTCCTAATTTCAGTCTGCATAGAACTCTACAGTTGAGAGGCGCGCCGGAAGCAGTATCCTATTCTGAATGGACTGTGCGAGCTGGATATGTGTCACATAAGGATTAGTCTGCATGGGAGGAATAATGTCTTTATGCTTCACGTTGCAGAGTCCAATAGGGATTCTGATTGTCTTTCTTTCGCGGTAAGGATTGCTCCCACTATATAAAGAAGCTCGAAGGCTTACAAAGCTCTCTCTCTCTCAACAACACACAACTTATTCAAACAGAACAAAACCTTTCAACCTTGTTGAAACCGTCGACCCAGTCGAATTTCCAACGCTCCCAGGAGCTTTGTTTCCGCTTCCCCGTTGAAGCGAGCTCTCTCACACACACAACTCAATCAATTGAAAACAAGAACGAAAACCAACTGCAACCTAGTTCCCTTCGAAGCCACTTCGAAACCCCGATTCTAAGCGCACCGCCGCCTAGAATTCTTCAGAGCCCTCCTGGACTCATCTCGATTCCTTGGAATCTTCCCTATAGTTGCTCTGCTCACGCCGCCGTGAGTATCGACCGCCTTGTGCTCGTAAATTCCTCCTCTGAGGTGGCACTTGGAAACCCTCTTTCGCCTGATCAAGAAGTCAAGCGCACGCAATCAACCTTTTCCTTGTCCGCGAGGTGGCACGCCCGCAACACTCCCCCTTTCTCTTTGTTCGTTATTCACCTCTGCTCCGCACGCTGAGGATCGTAGCCAAAACATTAGCACGCCCAGTGGGACAGGGAGTACAAGCGAGACATCATAGGGAAACCAAGAAAACCGGCGATTCCGCGCCATGGTAGGCTTTCAACCAACCCAAGACATGGGATCTGCTCCTCTTATGGAACAAGTCCTCCAGATGTTTGCGGAACTCAAAAGTCAGAATCTGGCCACTCAACAAAGTGTCGCCAACCTAACAGAGCAGGTCTCCACCACTCAACAAATCGTTGCTAACTTAAACGAGCAGTCCAAGCAAGATAGAGCCCTTTGGGAGGCCAGTCATAACAAACTCGTTAACCCTGCTAAACAGATTGAACTATCTAGCAGCCAATCTGGTGATGAAGACTCTCCTTTGGATGAACCTACATCCAAAGAAGAAATTACTTTGTCAATCAATGACAAAAAGCCTGAGGTTGAGGCCTGCGAGATTATGGATAATAATCTCATCTCGCACGGTGCGTCTCAGAAAAATCAACTGGAAGATAGGACAGAACAGTCTATCTTAGAAGCAAAAGTCGGTTCGCACACTAATGATGATGGCGAACCACAACTTCACGTGATAGCGAACCACAACCGCCAAGACGCTAACTTTCCCATGTGAGATGTATATGTGGACACAGGTCAGCCGCATGGGGGGCAAGACAGAGCTCGCCTGCTTTCTCTACCATTTCATGACAAGCGAACTGAAGATGAACCAGCACTTCTTGAGTTTCCGTTTCAGCATGCACACGCGGGGCGCCAAGGCTGGCGGGGTCCGCTTCTCTTGAAGGTTCATCTCGCCAATCTCTTGTTCACCAGCGAGATGACTCAGTCCGCTTCGCCAATCCGAGATCATGATACGCCTAACTATACATGGTTTGGCAGTAGGCCGATCCGCGGTTTTAGTTTCCAATATACTTGGAGTCTCTCCATGCAAGTTTAGAGGCCTAAAAGGAACTGTAGCTTATGGGCGAAGTACGTACATGTCCCATGCATGCCATTGGTTGCAAAGAAGGTCGAGCTACCGACCTTTATTGATTCTGCATGTGGTTTTGACACATAACCAGCTTATGATGAATACGATGAAAACTATATGTTGATGCATCTGTCTCCAAATCACATGCCACAAGAGTTCAATCCCAGTAAAGCTCTTGATAAAGTGAAAAGAGACAAGCTAGTGGTTCTCTTTCCTGACCAATGCGTGGCTATTCCTGGTAAGACCACGCATTATGACATGATAGTGGGCGATAAGGCAGATTTCAACAACATATACGATCCATGAGGTTGCAGTTGAAGATCTTGCTTGGTCAACATACAAGGATACGTGGGGGGGGGGGCAACGAGACGTACCCTACGAAATACCTTGCCCAAATTTTCAAGTTGACGCCGAACAACTCTGCTCAACACTTGGAGATTTTCAACAGCAACAGTCTCACGTTGAAAGCATGACAACGTCAAGACTTGGAGTGAAGCATTGGTGGCCTCCCCCGTGGCCTAACGAGGGATCACTAATCAAGCTATGATCTCTTTATTACTCCTAGCTTTTAATTCAGCTTTTACTTCCGTTTTTCTTTCAATTTCTTTTTTTTTCGCATTGAAAAAAGAAAATACAAAAAAAATCAAATAGCCAAAAACACAAAAAGAGATCATTCGTCTTGCTGAAATGCAGGACAATGTTCTTGCCTATATCAGGCTTGAACTTTACTTAGGAGCCTATCCCTGAGGCTTAATGACAATAGGCATTCCATATGCCTTGAATTGCTGCCAGCGAAGTCAAGACATGTCGCAATGCTGAAAGTTGCAACAGCCACTACTGAACAGTCGACTTCGCCGATTAAACTGGACTGATCCAGGAAGAACTAGCTGGCGTGCCTTACATCAACAGAAAGCCCTGGATGTCTACTTTCCAGAGGATTTTACGGTTTGTTATTCTGCCATTCCTGGAGAGACTTATGGCAGTTTGAATGCAGACAAGTCAGGATACGCGCGAATTTGCAATGGGCATTTTCAATGTGTTTTCATGACCTTGCAACTTTTTTCCTCTATTGGGAGGCATCTATAGAAGTTTGGGGTACCTTTATCCATACACCAGGATCTACTCAAGGCTGATCCACAACCTTTTTTGGTGTTCGCCATTTTCAGTGATACACGGTACCACAACTCCTTCCTTAGGGGGCATGCTAAAGTTTTGATGTCTTTCATTTTCCTTAACATCGGCGAACAGACATCAAAACTGGGGGGCACATTGGGATGGATATGTGTTTCAGTTATTTCAGACTTTAAACCTTCTTCAAGTGTCTTAGTCATTATTTAGGCCAATCCATGTGGCCTCCAAGTTTTCAAAGTGTTCGCTACCTTTATGCAGCCATTCGCCGACCCTTTCCAAAGTTGGTTCGCCAGCATTATGTGGTCACTCGCCAACTCTTTTGCCTCTCATGGGTTTGCACTGGGGGCAGCGAAGTGCATGGCCTCTAAAATTTGTGTGGGAATGATTACAGAATAAGGGAATTTCTACGTTTACTTGCTCATGATGGAATGAGAATTTTTGTGGGTCCCACTTTCAAATCTGAAATTAATTCTTTGATAACCCGGATTAGTAATACCAAGGAGGGAAGTGGGTTTAGGAATGATACCATCCGGAATGAATTTTGTGTACCATGTTTACGCCTAAATTAATATTTTACTGGACAATAATTGTTTATGTAAATATTAATTGAATTCTTGGTCTATGTCAGCCGGCGAGCCCAAGTTCTTTAAGTTTACAAATAATGGCCCGCCAACAAGTCCACGCTAGATGAATTGTAAGGCATGCGCGCGGAATGACTCCGCGCGGACTAGCAAATCTCGCGCGCTTTGAGACAAAAACAAAGGTCACGCGCGAAATGATCTCGTGCGGAGTGAGGATCACGCGAGCTCGCGTGTCTCCTACGGAACACACAGTTCGCGCAGGATGAATTACTTGTTGACTTTGGCATTAGGCGAGGCGGAATACATCTAGGCACGCTGGCGAACTGATTCGCGAACTAGCGCGGTAGACAAACGCGGAGTCCGCGCGATTGCTTGTAATCGTTTCTGACTTTTTACAGTCTTTGACACGCTTTGGACCAATCCATGTGGTCCTTGTTGATTAAAAAGTCTTCTATTGGCCCGCGAGGTGAAATTGAGCTACAGAAGTCCGCGGCCCGCGCAATATTAGTTTTCTACATGGACTGTGGCACCCCGCAGGATAAGATTGCTCCTAATTTCAATCCGCATAAGACTTTACAGTTGAGAGGCGCGCCGGAAGCAGTGTCCTATTCTGAATGGACTGTGCGAGCTAGATATGTGTCACATAAGGATTGGTCTGCATGGGAGGAATAGTGTCCTTATGCTTCACGTTGCAGAGTCCAATAAGGATTCTGATTGTCTTTCTTTCGCGGCAAGGATTGCTCCCACTATATAAAGAAGCTCAAAGGCTTAAAGAGCTCTCTCTCTCTCTCAACAACACACAACTTATTCAAACAGAACAAAACCTTTCAACCTTGTTGAAACCGTCGACCCAGTAGAATTTTCAACGCTCCCAGGAGCTTTGTTTCCGCTTCCCCGTTGAAGCGAGCTCTCTCTGATACACAACTCAATCAATTGCAAACAAGCATGAAAACCAACTGCAATCCAGTTCCCTTCGAAGCCACTTCGAAACCCCTATTCTAAGCGCACCACCGCCTAGAATTCTTCAGAGCCCTCCTGGACTCATCCCGATTCCTTGGAATCTTCCCTATAGTTGCTCTGCTCACGCCGCCGTGAGTATTGACCGCCTTGTGCTTGTAAATTCCTCCTCTGAGGTGGCACCTGGAAACCCTTTTTCGCCTGATCAAGAAGTCAAGCGCACGCAATCAACCTTTTCCTTGTTCGCGAGGTGGCACTCCCGCAACACTCCCTCTTTCTTTTTGTTCGCTATTCACCTCCGCTCCGCATGCTGAGAATCGTGGCCAAAACATACCCAAAATATCCTCACTTAATTACAATAACCCTAACTTTTTAAAAGGTAATTTAGTAATCATATTAGTTTAATTCTATTTCTCTCTTGTAAGTAAACAAAATTAATCGTAATTAGTTACATTCTTATTCCAATTTCATGTGATAAGTAAACAACTTAATGGAATTGAAATCCCCATATACTATTCCATTTCGTCTCCCATTCATTCCTGAAGAATTTCATTCCAAGTAAGTAAACGTGTCATAAGAAAATCAAAATTGTAGGCAGAAGAAATTGAGAGAGGTCAACTTGCAATGGCAATAGAATGTCCTAAATTGATAATGACACAGTTAGGAAGTTTGCTTATCTCCAAATTTTGGAACTAGTTTGAAATGAAGTGTGTAGCAAGGTATTTGATATCAATGGAAATTGGAATCACCCTCTCCTTTCATGTTTTTGGATTCATGTATGCTTGCTGTTATTAGTTTGAATGACGAATTTTCTTGGTAGATATCCAACTAGATTTCCATCGCCTATATTGAATAACAAAACACGTATTAACTTGCGGCTTGACTATCATTTATCCATCAGAATTTAATCTAACAAAACTCTCAAGTAGAGGCTTCCATTTAGAGCAAATGCATCCATTTTGGGAGGATTGGACTAGTTTTCAACCCAGGTTTAATACATTATTCATCTAAATTAATCATTGGTCCTTGGGTTGACAATACAACAACATGATTGATAATATGACCAATTACTATTCACTTTTTTTATTAGTTTGGAAAAAAAATTGTATGTTGTCTTTTAAATATGGTCCCTTAGATATTCATCTGAACGACCCTTATTAAACATCAGCTGAAATATATTTGATGTCTTCTATATACAAGTGGGCTCCCCCATGTGCAAGTGACACATTTGCTATTGATTGAAATAGTTGTGGGTCTCGTGTAAAAATCAGTCTGGGGTAAGACGAGGGTTAATTCTTAACTCAACTCTTAGTTAGGTCAGCTGGGTCCTACATGTGTCCCATACTTAACCCAGCTCAATTTCAACCCAGCGGATGGTGTTTTTAATCCATGTTTTGATCTAACCCATGAAATTAAACCATTGCAACACCTACTCTTAATAACAGTAGGATTAGTTATGAACTAAATTCGTAGTTTAGGTTCATGAGAGTCGACTTCTCTCTCTAAAACCTCCCAATTTTCCAAATCTCACCAGCATCCTTGTCTCACCTTCTCTCCTTTGTTTCTTTGTTTCCCCTCACCCATGGTGGTGATTCCTCACCCTCTGTGATGATTTCTCATCCCAAGTGGTGATTTTCTTTGTTTTTTCTCTTCTTTTGCATCTGATTTTGGTCCCTATAGATCAAATATGTTTCTAGTCCTTAGATCTAAATCTCTAAGGCCTATTCTCATATTTGTTCTCATGTTGACTCTCAGATCTTGTTCTTCTTCTGTTCCTCAAGATTTTCAAACCGTGATTAAGACTTATTCTTCTTCTCTACCTTGTCCTATTATGGAAGATTCTGTCATCCTTTGCAACCACCTCTTTAGATATTAAGTTTGGTTATTGAGATCTATTCTGGCTTAGTTGTTGTCACTCTTTTATACGAGTTTTTCTCGTAATTGGTCGACAGAAGAATGTACGGAGGTTCTCTCCTCTTCACCACTACAAACCACATATGGGTACCAATCTTTGCTCGCGATTTTAATCGGATCTCCGATGACGACATCCTAGGGCGGCTGCAAGGTAGAGATGAAGAAGAAATTTTGTTTAGGGTTTGAATGTTTTGGGCTTTTGGACTTTTAGTTTGCTTTGTTTTTGTAATGTCTTTCTCATGTCTTAATCTTCTTAAAAATGACTTTGAGAGGCTTGTTTGCTTGCCTTGACTTTGTTTGAGCCTCCTCGTGTCTTTTGACTTCTATGATTTTTGTTTCACGACCAAAAAAAACTAAATTCGTGTAAGCAACATGAAATCCAGTTTCATAATTGCAACACATCAGCCATGAAACCATTAACTTGTTACTTATCAAAACGAAAAAAAAGATAGCATTTAACACTTGAGAGTTTTGTTGCCAGAGAATACATAATGCTTTCTTTGACTATTCAAGACCATTAAATTTATGCTACCATCATGAAATCTAAGATGCCATATGAATTTTCTTTCTTCAATTTTCTTGAACGGATCAAAGTGAAATTTGATAATGCAAGTAAATTATAAGCATGTTCAACAGTTCTATTATACTAGTCAAGCATTTGGCTTTTCTTCATCCATCAGTTGTCTTTACGAAGTACATGCTTGAAACTTTATCACTTCTAATTTAGACGCTAAGTTCTTACTTTTGATAAGGTATCAAAAGGGGATCACATATTCGATTGATCAAGACCATAATTAACTTGAAATCTCTTCCAACACAAATTTTTAGTCGTTGTTAAAAAAACAAGCATGGTAGAGACCATTTTGAGCCGCACTATATTTTGCTTCTATAACAGTAGTTTAGCCAACATTTTTGAGTCATAGCAATGATAGATGAGCCCTCATGGTCTCTGATGACAAAGCCTACATCAACCCTTTTGTTGTAGATGATTGATCTGTCAAAAGTTCGGCTTGGCAAACTAGTCGGAAAGACCATTTGACACCAAAATGGTTTGAACGAACTGAAGTAGCAGAAGAACAATGAGTGTGTGGGTGTAAAATTTTGGTTTGGACCCGCACCCGTTGAATTAAGCCCGATGTCAAAACCCAAGATGAAGTGAGGTCTAAGGAATCAAATGAGAATAATTCATGGAGAAAAATTGCAAACATTACACCTCCTACTACGACGTGAAGTGAGGTCCAAGGAATCAAACCTATGAATTCACAAACTTAATCATATATAGAAAAACAATAACAAGTATCAATCCAATCCAATTTCTTTTGTTGTTGTGCATGCTTGAATCGAAATTGATTTAGACATTAGAATATGTTTGATCGATAACGAGATAAATGGGTTCGAGACTTCTCAAAGATTAGAGGAGCAGAATTTTTGTTAGGAAATCTCTCTCCTACATTTTTTTACACCAACGATGAGAATCGATTATAATTTGTAAGTTAGAGAGGATTATGATTTTTGCCGCGGATGAAGGAACTTCTCCGGTCACACGTTATAAACGCGCCATCTGAGAAGAAAATATCCCCGTCGTTTCCCTCTCGAACTCACCCACATGACCACATGGGACAATCCGACCTTATTAAAGAGGACAAGGATTACCAACTCACCAACGAAAAGACAAACACAGCATGATAGCAACAAAAATTAAGCAACAAAAACAAACAGCGTCGTACGTGTCACACACAAAGTCCCCTAACCAGATACGAGGCTTCGACTCCGGTGCCGCACGTGGTTTTTTCAACCGGTACCTCCCGGTCTCCCACTGAACCAGCCGGTCACCACAATGGGACAACTCCTTGGGTGTGCATGTATTTATTATTCTCACCCGATTAGAAGTTTTGAGAACAAGTTGTTGTCTTCAGTTAGTTTCCAGAGGCAGAGAAGCAAGGATTTAGTCGAAGCTTTCTTCTTTCATGTTTCAGGAGCTTTCTTTCTGTTACTGTTGGAACAATTAAGATTTATAGAAGACACCCTTTTTCTTGTTTTGGCTTTTGAAGAGTTTGGAAGTTACTTACTTGTTGCTGTAATTCAGTTCTACATATATTTGTGGGTTTGAATTTGATTTGAACTGAAAATGGAGAGGGATTTCTTGGGTTTGAGTTCAAAGCAGAGCTATGAGACTCTGAAGGAGGAAGCCAGTGATGAACCCAAAAGTTCAGGTTTGCTTTTTTTACTTGCTTATGATATTACAGTACTACTACTGCTATATCAAATGAATCTTAACTTGCTGAAATTCTTGCACTTTATGATGAATTTCCTAGTCTTGTCATGATTGGGGTTTGAGCTTGTGCTATGTTTACTTAGTGGAAAACTGAGGGGAAAGAAACAGATTAACAAGTTTTGTCTCTCAAGTCTAATCTTTGCTTAATGCTTACTTTGCTTAAACAAGGAGTCACTTAAAGGATCGCACTTTATAAGTAATCAGTTCTTATTTGGATTCTGTTAGAGGAAGCAATTTTCATAAAGAGGCTGTATAATTTGGTTGTAAAGAATTCAAGCATATAGAAGAATTACAGGGTTTTGCCGATCCCTCTTGTAGCATAGTGGTTGGTTACATGATGCAACATCCACTAGCTCAAGGGTTCGATTGGCATGGGTCTTGAGGCAAACCAACTCTGAAGAATTACAGGGTTTCACTGTTCTGTACAGACTAATGGTATACACCTACAGTTTAATTGGGGCTTATGGTGCTATTGACTTGTGGGTCTGTCAGTCAGTCAGATAAAATTGCCGAGTTTGTTTTGCCGGTGGTAGGAACATGGTTTTAGATGTCTTGTGATTTAATGCTAGATTTCTTATTGAAAATGTGCCATGTTTCTTTTCAGAATTTTTTGCATTCTCCATATGCTAGTTTGTTGGCTTAGGCAGGATAATGTATTTATTCCCTAACGTGCACGAGAAACGCTATGTATTAAAGCAATGTGTCACGTTGGCTTTGCATAAGGAAACTTGATATATAAAACTAAGCCAGGCCAACACTTATGATTAAACAAACTTGAGAATATAGCAATGAGCTTCATTATAGGTTCGAGTACAATAAGAAATAAAATAATGCAACCTGATTGAGCTATTTAACTATTTTTATATAACAAGGACATATAGTTCCTAAATATATAATGCTTACTCAAATCTGGTTATGTGAGCAGTCCAGCCTGTCCAGATGTTACCTAAATTTATAATAGATTACACAATGGTTAAACAAATCTAGTAAAGAGTATAGAACTGATTAATGATTATAATAGAATACACAATTGATTAAACAAATATGGTAAAGAGTATAGTACTGATTGGTGATTATAATACTCGAAGTCCTCTCGCACGCACAAGCGTGCAGCTTAAATTTTCTTAGGCCGGGTTGTAGTTTGCTAGTTGTTTACATGGCATTCATTGGCTGTTCTCTTTCTCTTTCCCATATAATTAGTAAACAAGGTGAGCTGAAGTTGACGATGTGTCTGCATTCGCATTGTCTGTAGTGTAATCTCTTTCATTAAAGGGTCTATACATTAATAGTATTGTTCATCTGCTAGATTGGCTGACAGCTGTAATGAACATGTTGAGAATACTTTTGGGTTCTCAGATATAAATTATAATTACTAGATCTATATTGCAAGAAAAGTATGTTTCTCATTGGCATCAAAATTTAGATGTTGTTGTTCGTAACCTAAACTTTACCTTATCTATGAGGTATGTTGAGCAATTATCACATGATGACAGTAAATTGTTGTCCTTAATTCCTTATGACATATTTCCAGTACTTAATTGAAGAGTAACTAATTGGTTTGGCGCGCCATTTTTCTTGTTTCTGCAGTGGTACCAAGAAGCTCAAATTCAGGTATGCAGTGGTCATTTTCAAACAAGGTTTCTGCACCTCCTCAGTTCCTATCTTTCACAGCTCCTCAAGAAAAAATGCCAAGAGAAGGCGTTCATGACACTTCTTCATTCATAACTATATCAACTGCTGGTGCTTTTGATTCTAGCCAGAAATCGTTCTCCAGTGCAATCCAGGTATGTCTACCCTCATTTCAGAATATCTATGTCCCCACTTTGTCAAAGTTATGCAGTTTCCACCAATTATTATATTCTCAAAGAAAGTGAATTTGTATAAAATTATGTATCATCACATAAAACCATAGTTTGGTCAGTCTATAGGACTTTAGAAAGTATTCTTACGTATTTGTATTTCAGAGGTAACACAAGTGAAGTTTGAATCCATGTTCTGTTTGAACTTAATTTGCCTGCATTTTTTGTTTATACTTTTGTAGAGAAATTTCGTTCATGAGAAGCAAGCTGGAAACCACTATGGAATGAAAGTCTATTCTATGCAACATCGAGGAGCCAATCAAATAATTCCTATTTCTTTGAGTACCCCTGTTCTCCAACACAATCTTTTTGGGCCAAAAAGCATGGGTGGTTCATCAGTCAAACCACAGCCACTTGCAGGAGTTCCAATTCTAACCCCTGTATCTGCTGTTCCGTCTAAAAGTTCGTTAGTTGGTACCACTGATCTCAGGTACTTTACTTGTAGCAGATACCATCTGTCTTCATACCGTAAATCTATTGCAAATCTAATTTTGTTAAATAAAGAAATGTTACTAAAGGTATTTAATCAAAGTTCTGTTTCTAATGATATACTAGAGACTAAGTTGAATTAATTATATAGGAATGCATCCAATTCTTCAGGGGTGCCTGCTCACTTAACAATTTTCTATGCTGGTGCTGTGAATGTATACCATGATATATCTCCTGAGAAGGTATGTTTAATCTGTTTCTTCCGCTCATATATTACACTTTAGGTGAAAGAATTAATAATGGTATTTTTCCTTATTACACTCTACAGGCCCAGGCTATTATGTTGCTGGCTGGACATGGATCGTCTCCAGCTTATAATAAGCAACCCTCCACAGCTCAATTGCAAACACCATTCCCTAGTCCTTCCACAGGTGATGGTTTCTTTGGGAACCAGTCAATCTCTGGCCTTGCAAGCCCTTCTGTGACGTCACATGCTACTTCTCGCCCTGGAGGAGCATTTAGTAGCCGCAACTCATTAACGGTATCAAAACCAGTAGCAACTTCAGTATCTTCAATCAATCAGTCAGAGCCTTCAAATGTGGCAGCACAATTTGTTATGACAAACCTCATTCCAGCAGGTAGTTTTCTAAATTTTCCTTAATGTATGCTGTGTTACCAGTTTTATCTATTATGTACAATGCCTCTAATCATGTTCAGTATTCATTGAGATATCTTAATTTTGTGTCTGCAGTACCTGTGCCTCAAGCTCGTAAAGCATCCTTGGCTCGATTTTTTGAAAAGCGCAAGGAGAGGTAACTTTCAAGGGTTTCTCCCCCTCCCTGTAGGCTCAGCTTACACCACTAATAGACAGAAACAAATAATCATTCTTTGTTAATTTTCAATGCTCCATTATAATTTCTACTGAAAGTGCATAAACTCAAGTCTGAATTCATGTTCTTTTGCTATGTTGCCTAACATAGCGCTTTGTGTGTGAACATTTAGGATGACGAGCACATTGCCATACAATCTCAGCAAAAAATCTCCAGACCGCAGCACACCAGGTTCCGAGGGCATGAGTTTGTCTTTCAACTTGTCTGGTTCCTGTCCTCACCAAGCTACGAATTAGGCCAAAGAGAAGAAAAATCCAAGTCTCCTCAATTATTCACCATTCCAGCTACTTGACAGTTGACAGATGTTGGATAATTCCATTTTTTCCTTTCTTAGTTTGTAAGATCAATTTTTTGACCTGAAGGTTTAGATAAATATGATAGATAGATAGATATATATGGTCCAAGTGTTCCTATTTTTTTACTTCCCCCATTGTTGTGAAAAAGTACATATTTACTTTGCATTGAAGGTCAATTTACTGGTTGTATTAATGTTGTAAGACTTGTACCCATTCACAATAGTAGAGCTGAAGGCCTAAAGCCATGAAGTTATATCAACTCTTATGGTTTTTTCTTTTATGGACAAAATATTGATTCTGATGATTGATAACTTGTTGACCTGGGGTGTTCATTGTTGACCTGTTTAGACCTTTTTGTAATATCTGAAGGTAAACAGTAAATTACCCCTGCATTTGATCTCTTCAGAAGAAAAAAAAAAGATGATAAACTAATAATTTGGCACCACTATCATGGTCTTTTTAAGATATGATGACACTCTTTGCCATTGGTACATGTTCCGACATCTCTGAAGGAAGATACTCGTTTTATTATTATTTTAGAAATGTTCTCCGGAGTGTTTTATACTTAGAGCAATTTTAACAGACTCTCTATTTTAGTTTTTAGCTCTTTTAGAAAGTGTGTTTAGCATTTTTTTGATATTTTCGGAGCTCCAGGAGACTAGCTAAAGTTTTGCTATTAAAAATATCTCGCTAGCTAAATATAAAGAGCGAGATGACTTATATGAGGTTAGCTATAATTTGATAGATTTCTTGTAAGATATTTTATGTGATATATAAATATATTTAAACTATTTAATTTATATTTGAAGAATAATGTTGATGTAATGCTAGTTAAAATAGAGAGCATTCATGCAACCAAATTTCTAAAGTGGCTAGCCAAAATGACATTTTAGCTAATTTATCTAAAATTAATCTTTTCGGTTTGGACATGATGTCCAGTGTATTCATGGGTGAAGCCACAGTAATTTTGAAGGGTGAAACTGTAAAAAAGTGTTGTTATACTACCTGCGCTTTGATGTCATGAACTCATGATCCAACCGTCCAAGTGTCCAACGAGCCCAATAAGATGCTTAAAGCGCCGTCGTTCCATTGTTAAGTGCGTCCGTACTGAATCCGATTCCAGAAGCAGCTTGTACAAACTTGAAAGCGCTTTCGAAAATAGCAAAAGCAGTTCCGGAGTGACAGAGAAGAATATGGACGCTGCCAAAGTAGCCAAACTGAACGAGTTCATCACTAAACTCAAGTCAAACCCGTCAATCCTTCACAACCCTTCTCTTGCTTTCTTCAAGTCCTATCTCCAAAGGTATCTTCTTCCTTCTTCTTCATCTATGCTCTGTCTCTAATTGTACTTCTTCTTTTGAGCCATTCTGGGTTTTCTTCTTTGTTTGCAGCTTAGGTGCTCGAATCCCAGTAGACCCAAAAATGGTGAGCCTTTGTTTATTGAAGACAAAGCTTCAATTTTTATGCCAAGTTTAAATTTTTATGGGAAATAATATGTTTTGGTAACAGGAAACTAAAGAAGAGTTTGACGATGACATTGTTGAGTCCGATATTGAGTTGGATGATGCTGATGTTGTGGAGCCTGATAATGATTCTACACAACAGGTAAACTGTTTTTTTCACCTAGATTTTTTGTTACCGCTGTAAATTATGATCCTGCCTCTGAATGGTGTGTTGGTTTTGATTGAAGATGGGAGATCCATCTGTGGAAGTTACAGAAGAAATGCAGGATGCTGCGCAGTTAGCGAAATTGAGAGCTATGGATGCTGTTTCTGAAGGTCTTGTTGTGACTTGTTAATTTGTGATTCCCAAGTTCTGTTATGATTTGTTGGCTTGTAGTTTTATTATCTGTTTTGATACATTTGAAGTGTATTGTTTTCAGGTAAGCTGGATGAGGCCATAGATCATATAACAGAAGCCATCATGTTGAATCCAACTTCAGCCATACTAAAAGCATCCAGAGGTAATCTGGTGATTTTGATTTACAATTTCACTGTGCTTATTGTTTTTGTCTTCATTATGGTTCGTTTCTCACATGCACCATTCGTTTTGAAACTTTGTACCTTGCTTGCAGCTAGTATCTTTGTCAAATTGAACAAACCAAATGCGGCAATTCGTGATGCTAATGCAGCTATAGAGGTTGGTTGATACCCTTACTGTACTTGTTCTTCTACCAGAAGTTTGAATAACGGACAGTTGATAGATGAAGTTTATGTATGTGTTATAGATCAACCCAGACTCAGCAAAAGGATATAAAATAAGAGGAACTGCAAAGGCTATGTTGGGCCACTGGGAAGAAGCAGCAAGTGACCTGCATATAGCATCCAAACTAGATTATGATGAGGAGATTGGTTTGGTGCTTAAAAAGGTAATTTTCCTTATTCTAGGAAGCATAAACTTCCAGGGAAACTTCCCCTTTTACAGTTATTCTATTATTTCAGGTTGAACCTAATGCCAGAAAAATTGAAGAGCATCACAAAAAGTATCAACGGTTGCAGAAAGAAAGAGAGATGAAAATGGCTGAATGTGAGAGAAAGAGGCAAGCTGAAGCTCGAGTAAGTATAGTTTATCCCATCTTTACTTCTGTCCAAAACACAAAATTTAGGCTACATATCATAGGGAATGAAGAATGAAGTACCTATAGAATATTAGTTTTGGTACTGTTTTACTGGTGCATTTGATATTTCTGTGTAGGAGTGGATACATGTCCCAGTAAACTAAGCCCCTATGTGTTTATATATCTGTTCGTGTGTATATATCTGTTAGCATGACTACATATGAAAGAAAAGTCATAGGCTAAATCAAAAAGACATTTAGCTGTATTTGTTTTTTCATTCACTTATGGTTTGCTCTCTTGAGGTCTGATCTGGGTGGAATGGGGTTCACTTTTTCCCTTAATTCCATGTCCCACTAAAGAATGACCAATTATAAAGATTTACTATGGCAGATCCATATTATTTTTGTTGTGGTTTTTGGCATAGTACCAAACTTTAAGAGGCCAATCACAAACGGCTAAAAGACCAAAGAAAATTGGTTGGAAGCCCAGAATCAAGATAAAGGCAAAGATGAGATGGTTTAAGTGATAAAGAACCTCATACTAAACTACAGTTACTTCAATTTTATGCAGGAACGGGAGGCGTTGTCTGCCCTGAAGGATGGTATGGTGGTGTTTAATTTTTTCTTGATCCATATTTATCCTACCTTGATGTACCTTGTAGGCCAATTGCCTGACAGCTTAAGCTTGTGACAGGGCAAGTCATTGCTATACACGCAGCCAGTGAACTTGAGACAAAGCTGAATGCTGCCTCAAAGACATTGCGTCTTGCAATCCTCTACTTCACAGCGACATGGTGTGGTCCTTGCCGTATGATATCTCCAATATATACAAGCTTAGCTGAAAAGTATCCAAAAGTAGTTTTCACGAAAATTGACATAGATGCAGCAAGAGATGTAGCTGCAAGCTGGAATATCAGCAGTGTTCCGGCCTTTTTCTTTGTACGAAATGGTAAGGAGATTGACAAGGTTGTGGGTGCTGATAAAGCTGCGCTAGAAAAGAAGGTTGCACAATATGCAGGCTCAGCATAATTAATCCTTGGGTAAGGCTCTTCACTGTTGTATGGTACTTTCATAGTCATAGTTTGTTCTATTAAAATGACTAAATAAAGTTTATTTCCTAAAATCGCTAATGTGTACATTTTAATGGAAATAAAATTCTGCCTTTTCAGTCCAGTTGGATTATTTCAATGGCATTCATGGATAAATGCCTGCCTGAATTGTTGTTTGATATTGATTTTTTTAATTCATTAAAACCATCAACTCACACCACCCTTACATAGGTTAGTGAGATTTAAACCTCAACAAGACAAATCCGCATGAGGGGTAGTCTCCTCAAGTTGAAGTCATGTTGGAGCAATCAACAAGATAACACAAACCTAAAAAGAAAAGACTAGAGGTGCAACTGATGATCAGATTACCCTATTTATGTTGTCTGTTGATTCTGTAAGTTAAGCATAGAATACACTGACACTTGATACGAAATTCATGAAAATAATTAATTTGGTTAAAACTTATAACACTTATTTGATATAATCAATGTGGAGAAGTATCGAACTGTTCATCCTTGCTATCGTTTTATTGGATTCAACAATCTACAATCTCTTTTTGAATGTAGATGAAGTTTACATTTATATCAAATTATATGTAAGCCTACTAAATTGAGTTTTCAAAAAAAAAAAAATTTCTTTCCAGAAATTTAATGATATGTCGACATATCATTTCTCAAACTATGATAGATAAGCACAAACCGATGTTTTAATCCTTGGTTTGGATTTAGTTCAAAAGCAAAGAAATGAAGCTGTAGATACATCATTTCCTCTCATTCTTGGAATAGAATCTGAGGACCATGTAGAAAAGGAGCCGGTATAGAACACCCCAAGCTAGCAAGATTCCAATATTATACCAGATGTTGTCATGCTTGATGTCCATCGACTGCAAAACATCTTGTCCTATCAGCGGGCAACTTTTTAACGAATCTGTGACATTATGCAATTCACTGTACTGCACATTTCCTATTGGCCCTGGTGAAAGATCTGTTGGATTGCCAGTGTAGCAATGTTTTCCTCGGAACTCATTTGTTAACATTGCCTCAAATGGGTACTTAATCGCGGAGATGTAGTGCACCCAAACCCAGTAATCCGGGATCTGACTACGTTTCAGGAAGAATCCGCAAGTGAGGAAGAAGAGCGCAGTTGTAGCTATCACTACAGCATATCCAGTGATGTAACTAGGAACCAGGGCGCTCACAAGCATGACATAAGCATTGGTGGTTATGAGTGAGGCATACAAGATTATCCAGAAGTTGAAAAGACTGCTGTTGAGGTGAAGCATGAATTTGGTTATGGCAGCAAATGTCAAAGCTTGAACGGCAAAAAATGGGAGGTAAACAATGAGGGAAGAGATGACGTAGGAAGAAGCACGGTAAGCATTGTGAGAAGTTTCCCTGATGAAGATGAACCTTTCTTGGATGAAAGTTGGGACTGCATCATTGGAGGAGAAGAAGACCAAGCAAACAGCAAAGATGTAGAAGTTTAGTAGCCTGTTTACATTTTTGAAGGAATCCTCATGTAGGTTATCGAACAGGGAAGATAGAATGAGTGCCATGACAGCTAACACAATCTCACGCGAGAGGAAAAGCTCAGGGGTGCGAACCACATTGAGTGCTGTACGCCATGAGAGGACTGCAACCTCACGGAGCCAAGGGTTTGCAAACTTAGGCCCCAGCTCTATCTCATCAAGCTCAGGTTCTTCCATCTCGAACTCTTCATATGATGCTCCATATGAAGAGTCATCAACCGAAGGGCTGAAGACAACAGGGGTTCTAGTACTACTAGGTCTAGGAGGGTAGTGTTGAGGTGTTGCATATTGGCTTGAAACTACACTGCTTCTTAATCCTGACATCGAGATTGGTGTCTTTCCGGGGGTCCTTCCCGGAGTTCTAGCCGGAGTCCACGATGGTGGACGACGAGGAGTTCCTTTGACACCATTGTATATCCACACTGAGAAGTCTTTGTAGAACTGTGAAGCTAGACGAGGGTTATAGACACCACTAGTAAAATGATTCATTGGTGTCTGAATTGTCTTCCTTTCCAGAGAGTTGTCAAAGTCCTCTTCCTCAAATTCATCATCCTCATCGTAATCATCAGATGGACGAGAATCTGGTCCTGGTGTCGAGTTTCCTATTGAAAGTTTACTCCTGAGGCTGAGCATGTGTTTGGACGAAGGGGTCTTTTTGTAAGAATGTCGGGGTGTCTTTTTTGGTGTTTTTAGGGGGGTTTGTGACATCTGATCAGGTTTGATTCCATCGCGGAGGTAGACTACAAGCGGGTCTAGCCCCACATTTGATTCATCATATTCTCTAATCACATCCAGAAGATACTCAAGGTTGTTTTCTCCATCAGGAACTGGCCTTCCAAATCCAGAAAGATGAGCAGACAGACCATGCGGACTTCCCAAATATATCAGCTTTCCTCTGCAACCACATGTGAGATATAAGTTTATGGTATTGTACTGTGAAATAAGGTGCATAACGGTGATGAATTGTACCTTGCTAGGATTGTCATGCGATCCAGGAGAATTTGAATACGATAGGAAGGTTGATGGATGGTCATAAGCACAATGCTACCTCCTCGAGCTATTTCCTTCACCTTTTCCACAACACTGTAAGCACTCGTGGAGTCGAGACCAGAAGTTGGTTCATCAAGAAACAACAGAGAAGGTTTGTGGATGATGTCAATTCCGATTGAGACCCTTCGTCTTTCTCCTCCTGAGACTCCTCTCCTCCCTTCATCACCAATATATGTATGTGTTGTACTCTGCATATATAAATTCGTAATCATTCACTATATATGTCTATACAATTACATACAACTAAGCAGTTGGTTTCAATTATAAAAATGTGTATGAAAGAGTAAGAATTTATTGCCTGCAAGCCGAGCTGGTCAAGGAGCTCATAGACTCTCTTTCTCTTCTCATCCTTGGAAAGAGAAGGAGGAAGCCTAACCTCAGCGGCAAACATGAAAGTCTCGAACACAGTCAACATCGGAAACAATTGGTCATCTTGCATCACATAAGAGGAAACCATCTTCATGTAGCTTGTAGTTACCTGCAACAATATGTAATATCAGAAATCTTGTTTACACGGTGTGGAAGTGCATGGTGCAATCTTAACCATTCAAAGAAACATAGGAAATCAGTGATACTACTAGAAGGGTACCAACCGTTTTTCCATCGACTCTAACAGAGCCTTCAAGACTTCCTTGAGCAATCCTTCCTGCCAAGGCATCGAGAAACGTGGATTTTCCGGCACCACTAGGTCCCATAATGGCCATAACCTCACCTCGTATAGCCTGACCAGAGATGTCATTAAGAAGATAAGCTTCCTTCTTGATCCAAACCCCATCTTTCTGTATCTTCTTTGTGACACTATATGAAAGGTTGTTGAATTCAAGGCCTTGGCCGGGAATCATCTTCGACAACTGAAGTGGAACAGAAATCTTAGCAGCTACTATTTTGTCCATGTCCAACAGACTCTCAAGGCTTCTATTTGTGTTGTTCCGCCCTAGCTTTGCCTTCGCCATTGCCATGGTGCTCAGCTCAACGAGCACTCTTTGCTCCTTCTTCCTTTGGCTAAGCCGTGAAGAAGTTTATGAGACCTAGAGAGTGAGAAGTGACATGGTATAAAAGAAGGAGAAGCCAATGTGGAATGTGGACAAGAGGTGACGGTAATTAACATAAAAGTAATCTGAAATATTGGAGTGTTGTGAGTGATTGAGCAGAAAGTTTAGGAAGCTGGAGAGTTAGAGATATTAGACGGCAAAACTTATGGAAAATGACTTTTAATAGGTATGTCTCCATCGCTCATCTTGGTCTTTCAGGAATTCAGCTTCGATAATCACGAATGGCATCCTATTTTTGTTTCATTTGTACATGAGAAATGAAAGTAGATATGCCTAGCTTATACAGTCTTGCCAATATTACATGCAAGTAAACTTGTTCACATTTGATCTCCCAATCAAAGTCATCATCATCTGTTACAACAGTTTTCATTCGATCTAACTTGCAAGTTGACAATGAGATCTCATTTCTTTCGACATGAAACAACAAACACGTAAAATAGAATCTATGTGATTGATCAGATATGAAGTTATGATACAGAACCAAAACTCGATATTAGGGTTTACGATTTAGCGGATGACATGGTTACTTCTCTTCTGATCAACTCGATCATAATACGTACGTTCTAACTTTTTAACTATAGTTAGACGACTGAGATTTCATGCATTTTCTTAACTTATTGCAGTTGAATATCAAATCCTTGCAGAATATAGCAGTTGGTTTTCACCTCAAAATAGGTAACAGAAACTGCCTCTGATGAGCTATACGAAAATTCTGTAGAAACTTGATATTGTATTTTCATCAGAAAAGTGCAAACTAAAGTTGGCTGTTTCCAGATTGTGGTTGGATGATAAAAATTATGACAATTCGATGGAGCAACTTGCTGTCATAATTGGACTTGTTATGATTTAGTCAAGAACCTGCATAGATTCTTGTTTGATGCAATTGGAGTGTACTATGAAGGTTTGCCTCGTAGTTTTTTTTTTTTTTTTTTCTTGTGGAATTTCTTAGAACAGACTGAACAGTAATAAGACTTAGAAACATCAGAGACAAAACTTTTGAACAACTAATATGCCTGTTGACAACACTTGAAATTGTTGGCAATGGCTCCCAAACTTTGGGGATGTCCGAAAATGTTAAAATCGTTGGCCTCTCAAACTGAGAACACTCCAATAGCTCCAGAGGACAGAGGTAGTTCTTTTTCAGAGAGTACAAATAGTTGTGCATCTATGCAAAAACTTGTTAAATCAAATCAACCAGCTAGCTAGCTGTGACCTTAATAATAACAGTTTTAAATCTATCGCCGGCCATTGGGAGATCGAGATATGCTGGTTTTCTTGGAGATTGTTTTTGATATTCCAACGCAAAATTTCATTGTTTTCTTCGATTTCGGCTTGAGTGGAAGACATTGAATGCATGAATTTTGCGATCTATTTATAATGAAGCTCATGATACATTTTTCTCCACGAAAAAAATCATGACATATCTAACAGATCCTTTCAAACTAAATGAGGAAACAAGTCCCACTTAATTATGTATAACTTCAATTAAGTTGAGTTGTTGTCTTCATGGAGTGATTATATATTCTTGGTCTTGGTGCAGTTCAACCTCACCATTGTGCCGATCAATAACCGGAGCTTGATGGTTTGATTGAGCCGTGCCAATATCAGGAGTAAGGTGCCTTCTTTCATTGCTTTACTCAATCAACTTCATTTGTCTTCATATATAGTAACCAAGTATTGCACCACATTAGTAACTAGTTTTCTTATAATAAAATTCCCCTTATTTTAAATATGCCTATATTTAATTTACTCCGACATCTTACGAATTACAAAATTTATATTCTCAATATATATGCTCAAGTGTTTCTTGTTTAAAAAGAAAAAAGAAAAAATGTTATAAGATGTTATTATTTTTTGCTTTGGTCTGAATAATACTACAAAATGAAAGCTCAAAATGAGCAAAGATATATAAAGAGTGTGGCTATTGAGACTTACAAATTTACTCACTATACCTTTCATTCTCTCAACATCTTTTTTTTACTTTTCAATATAAGCATTTGCTTGCTATACCTCATTTCAAATTTCTAACATAACCTTAGTTATTTATTGACATATATTTCAATTAATTAATTACCTCTTATTTTTTTAATATAAGCATTTGCTCACTAGACCTCATTTCAAATTCTTAACATAACCTTAGTTATTTATTGACATATATTTCAATCAATTAATTACCTCTTATTCACTTAATAAACCTCTCATTCTTTGTTTTTTATTTGTTTTTTTTCTTTCTCTTTTTGCTTTTCAACATCCATTATGCCTATCTTCAGTTTTTGATTACTTTCTTTCATGCAAGAAAATGTTCTATCATGAACTATTCTATATATCTTTTTAATGTTTTTCTCTTTTGTACTTTCTCCATTTTTTTCTTTTGAATAATTTGATCTATTTTGTATCTCATAATAAATTATTTCAATAAATATATATTTCCTATAATCGATGGATTTTTTTTTCTACAAATATTTATGCACCTTGCAAGTATATGCGTTCAACATGTATGATAATACAAAATTGTATGTCTCATGATCGATATTGATTATTTTTTTAGCTCTTATAAACTATATATATGCTTTAATAATAAAAAGAAATTGGAAAAAATATATAAGGAAAATAATAAATAATATAATCAATTATTATTGAATTAGAAAGTCTAAAGAGAATAAATATAATATTTTCTTTTGTATAATTATTGTCTTTAATAGTTATTATGTATGAGAATGTATATGTCATTTAATAATTCACAATAAAATAAGGTCTAATGAGCAAATTTGAAGGTCTCAACAGGCCACTTATATATAAAAGAGAAGAAATGAAAACAAGTGTGACACAAGAGCAAGAAGCATAAAATGACATGATATCCTACTTTATAGATCATTATAATTCTTTCAAATGCAATTTATACCCCTAACAAGGTACTAATTTCATGAGAAGGCGTTCCACGCACCAACCCTAAGCAAGGTGCTTCGAAAGCGGCCGATGGGATTGTGATGGGTGATCGGGGACTTGGGCTGGGAGTGGCTGGGGTGCGTACCGGATCGGAATTTAGGGTCTTGATGCGGCAGATGGTTGGTCTCAGTCCAGTTTTCTTGCCATTTGATTTGCCCTTGCCCTTTTTAGAGTACTTTGGGATTATTCGGCTGTGAAGGTATGTATTCTAACCTCTGGTTGTTGCCTACGTCGAGATATTTAATTTGGATAATTAGATCTGGGTATGGTGATTTACGTACGGAACTTTGTAGTTGGGGTAATTTTGGCTCTGTCGAGAGATGGTCATGCGAATTTGATATTGTATGACGTTCGCCTAGGGTTCTTGCAATTACTATTATTTTTTGGATAAATGGGGGCAAAGGCCCAAAAAAAGAGTTCTTGCAATTAATTTCTCATATAACTGAATTGATTTGGGCCAATGATAAAATGGTACATTTAGAAGTAATAAATGATACAAATGTTAACAAATGTTCTTTTATGATAAAACAATACACATATTTAAATTCTTTAAACCGTTACCCATAATTTTTTTTAAAATTACATGTTATGCCACTGACTAAAATAACAACACGTTAACTATGAGCATCTCTCTCACTCCAAAAAATACACAGTCCAGACCGACCTCGTCGAGACGTCGACGTTTTGCAACGGGGTGGAGCTGCGAATTGCTCCTCCGTCGTCCGGCCACCTCTCGGTGCAAGGCTGGTGTTCACGTCTTCCTCTCGTCATTCCCGACATCTCTGTTGTATCAGATTTCATGGAGGAGTGATGCTGAAAGAGAATCGGAGAAGAGAAGTGTTATCTGGGTTCGCCGGCTAGTTTACGAATCTGGCCACATCGGCGGACATGAATGGCGGTGGTAGCTTCGCTTCAATCTGGAGAACGTCTCTATGACCTTTTTTTTTCTTTTTTTTCAAGAGAAGCTCAGAGGAGGGAGAATCGAAGAGAAGAAGTTCTGGGATTTTTCGGCGAGAAATTGACGGATTCCGGCAGCGGAGTCGATCTAGCAGGTGGAATCGATCTAGAAGGCGGAGTCGATCAGCGAGCGGAGTCGATCTAACAGCGGCATCGATCTAGCAAGAGGCAGAGTCGATCGGCGAACAACATCGATCTAGCAGGTGGCGGAGTTGATCCATGTAACTGTCCATTTATGTAACTATGCATGTTACTATACATGTAACTATCCATGTAACTACAAATTGCTAGTTACCTAGGTAGTTACATGGATAGTTGTATGGATTTTAATAGAATATGTTCTAATATGCAGCGGAACGCTGCCGTTGATTCATGTAACTATCCATCTATGTAGCTATGCATGTAATTATCCATGTAACTACAAATTGCTAGTTACCTAGGTAGTTACATGGATTTTAATAGATTTCTGTTCTAATACATAGTAGTTACCTAGGCAATTATTATTAAACAAATTCATGTAACTATGCATGTAACTATTAATGTAACTATCTATGTAACTATGCATGTAACTATCAATTTTCCATGTAACTATGCATGTAACTATCAAACTGTAGTTACATGGATAATTACTGTTTCTGCATAAACCCGGAGGCTATGTAGAATCACGGTGGAACAGACTATCATAAGCAAGAGACAAGGACATATAGTGGTTCACCATGCCTCGGAGAACATGGCTAAGTCCACTTAAGAATCAACTATCATGTCTTTGGTGTTACAAGAACATCCCTCCCCCGAGATGGAGTAAGGGAGGGAGATGGGGGAGTGTAGGGGATCAATCAGATATATCTATTCTACATAGGGGAAGCCTTTCTTTTATAGCTAAGGAAGGTTCCCTCTTATTACATGTTTCCAATGTGGGACTAACTATACATTTATATTCTCATGGTGCCTTCTTGTGGAGCTTGGAGGAGCACATTCCCGATGTGGTACCGATGATCTTTCACCATGGCGAGGTAACCCGAACGTCGGTCTACAAGTTTTCTGACTGGTCTATGGGCGGGGAAGGTAGTTTCCTGACTACCGACTATAAGTCCCCCCAAGTTCCCGTTCAAGACACATGTTGAGTGGGGACTTAATATACAAAATACCCATAGACCAGTCATGGCTACCCGGTCTCAGTCCCCCCAAGTTCGCACTCAAGACTTGTGGAGAGCGGGTCTTACTTTTCTTGACATCTTCGAGTCTGTCGGGTCCCTCCCAACCCCTAGCCTCAAAACTGATTCGACAAGGTCTTATATTCGCGTGCGAGCTTTGTAGGAGGTCGCCTCACACAGGACTGACATTACCGGGCGAGCTAAGGTGTCCGCCTTGCACTCGGGCGAGTTGAGGAGTTCGCTCCGCGTAAGGATTGAAATTGTCACGCTAGCTGAGGAGTTCGTTCTGTGCACAAGGATTATAACATGAACTGAGGAGTTCACTCCGCGGAGGACTGAAATTGTCACGCGAGCTGAGGAGTTCGCTCTACGTACAAGAACTACACGTGAGCTGAGGCATTCGCTCCCCGAATAAGTACTACGCGCGAGCTGAGGAGTTCACTCCGCGCATAAGGACTACGCGTGAGCTGAGGAGTTTGCTCCACCCACAAGGACTATCACGTGAGCTGAGGAGTTCGCTCCGCACAGGACTGAAATTACCGGGCGAGCTGTGGAGTCCGCCTCGCACTCGGGTGAGCTGAGGTGTTCGCCAATAAGACAGAAAATGCCCCTCACGACCCCTGGACTCAAAACTTATTCGGCTGGGCGAGAATTGTTGCACCTTCACAATGAACAAATGATTGACAAGTATTTGATCAACATAATTATGGGGCCAACCAAGTATGGTTATGGCATAATATTCTATTTGTAAAAGGAAAATTATTTAAGGGGTTATTTAAGCACACTTTAACACTTACCTAACATTCTAGACCTGGTTTTTCCTCCACCACCGTTTTGGCCGAATTTAGGAGTTCTCTTCCTCCTCTCCTCCTCTTCTCTTCTCCTTTCCCCATTCTTCACATGTAGGCTTACATAAGGAGAAGTCACGCACATCTCTGGTTTCTAAACCACCATCTCTACACCATGGCTCCATATGGGTAGCAAGAGAAGCCATGGAGTTTGGGCATTTGCTATTGACAAGCTTTGCCTTGATTCCATGGACTTCTCCTCTCTTTCCCTCTTCTTTCTCCCCTTTCTTTCTCTCTATTATTATCTCTTTCTTATGGTGTTGTTGATGAGTATGGATATGTATTCATGTGTGACTCTCATGGTTTTTAGGGTTTTGAAACTCAAGTTTGGATTTGTGTGGTGTTGATGAGGAATTAATAAAATTGATATTTATTCACATGCTTTGTGTACTCTTGCTTTAATTTCCTCACTCTAAATGTATGATTTAGGTTTTCCTCTCCTTAATCTATGTTTGGTGTGTTGGAATTGGAATATTGTATTGGGGAATTTGTATTTCAATTTATGTTATGGCATGAGTATGGTGAAATTTGCCCATTGCATATATCTATTTCCATTTGGATTTCTAAATATTGTGATTTTCCAATCACCCAATTTTGAGTATTATTAACCTTGATTAGTATTCGGGATTGTGGGTAAAGTAATCGTTATCGCAAGTATTCTTTTCGATCTTATTATTTGTGAAATCCGCTATAAGAGGAAGACTTGACCAAAGAATCATGTTGCAATCTTCCACAAGGATGCATGATACTGTGTGTCTCCTCCCCATAGGAGAGACGAATTCAGCACAAACCCAAGTTTAGGAATATTGATGAGTGTGCCATAAGGATGATGTAATCGTACAACTTTTGAACTATAAGATATAAAGGAAGAATACTTTCAATACGTGAAAAATTCTACGCAGTTGTGCCAACAATTTCATCTGAGGTCTTTCGTAGACTCATGAACTTTCTCTATCATAGCCATTATTTATCAATGCTCGTGAAATTGCTATAGCATAGCTATTTCGATGCTCATGAAAATATTTCTTCATAGCAATATTCTGAACCAGTGCTCTGTCTATCTACGTCGATAACAGGGTTCATTTAGAGCTTTATCCGTTTTGATTATTGGGTTTCGACTCATGAGAGTATGGCCACAAATGCCAACGTTGCCACCTCCTCATGTCTACAAATTAACATGGCCTATAGGGCATGTGTCGTGACCCACGTTGCTTTCTCAACACTGGGGCTTATTCCCATGTGTGCAGGCTAAAATACGTCCATTCCCTTTTTAAGGGTCTTTGGATCATAATGTCACAAAATATCATCAACAATATGTAGTCAAATAAGTAGTAAACATTCTACTTGACTAGTAACTCAACAAGGAAGGTTATATATATATATATATATATATATATATATGTTTCAAGAAAAGCTCCATGAGTGCATTCCACAGTACTTCGTGGTCATTACTTTTTGCACATATTATCAGTGAAAGTTTTTGTTGATGTGGCGCCTCAAAAGTTTGAGCACGAGAGATTTTAAATCTCGGCATCTTGGCTTGTTAGTCTTGGAGGTCAATATTAGTGATGTGACACTTTTCAATGAAAGTTCCACGTAGACAACCCATATGGCATTCCTTATGAATCCATGGTGTCAAATTTCGAACAAAAAATGGTAGCCAACTTAGAAAGAAAATTAGGATGTCAAATCCAAGACCAGGATGCATTATGGTCACTTAATGTAATGCATTGTAGTGATAATACATTATCACCACCATGGTTTGTCTTTTGGATTGATACCACACAATCCGTATAATTTCTGGATTGATACCACACAATCCGCTATAATACCTGAAGTGATACGACACAACCCGAACTTCTGAGATTGATACACTTGAATAGGGATAAGTGTGACATATGGATCACCATTGTACCAATATTGTCTCAACTTAACCACTTTTATGGTGTTAGGTTTTAATCATAAAAGGTCTCGGTACAATTGAGTATGATTCATCTAATTATAAGTTATATTTTATTTATTTATTTTCTAATGTGAGATTTTTCCTCTCCAACAAATATTACACAATCCAATTAACAACGGAGTTAATACAACACAACCCGGACCTAGAACGCTCTTAGTTTTAGGATTTCTCTGCACGCACAAAATCTCAAGCATAGAACGGAAATAGAGAACGGGATAAAACACTTTACCTCCTCCGAGTTTAGTTGGAAGTAAAGAATTTGAAAAACATCCTTTAAATCGTACCTTAAAGGTATGAGTGGCAGCCAAAAAGCTTGGATGAAAGAGAAAACCAAAAAATCATAACCGCTGAGAAGCGGCGGCCGGAAAAAGGTATTAGTGGCAGCCGGAAAAAGGGATGAGCAGTGGCCTGTTGCAGGCAGGCGGGGCCGAGTTAGACGAGCAGCGGCTGAGGTGCAAACGAGTGGTGACCGAGAACTTTTTAAGGGGTCCACATAATAGTCAGAAGATGAAGTAACCCACACTTGAAAACATATGTGGCTTTTTTCTCAGTTTGCAACGGGCCTATTGCCCACGTACTTGTAAAATGTTGCTGCAATGTTGCAATGATCATTGGACACGTAAAACTGTGGCATTTCCCCCTATTTTGCCACACATGAGCAATATGGTTATTGCTTAGATTCGTAGTAGTGTCCCTTTCTTTTCTAACCCATATCCATCCATAACAAGAAAATTTCACCAGTCCAACATGACATTTCTCCTATTCTCAAAAAAAAAAAAACTTTACATTTCTCCGTCTCCCACACATATGCAACATTTTTCTTTTAGAAGAGCACACATATAGAATATGTGGAAATTTTTGTATGCATGGAGTGTATTTATACGACACAATCTTAACAGTTTATAACAATTCATATGTTTGACCGAGAGTCTATTCAACGCATCCGGGTGCGCGGCGCACCTGGAAATTTCACGAGGAGTGGGTGACATGCGTTGTTTGTGCAATTATGGAATTTTTGGTCCGACTTCTTCCTTCATATCTCCAACACAACGACAACAACCTTTCTAGCTTCCCTCCGTGTTCATTTTTGTCTCTAGGAGAAAGAAGCGACGCTGGGAAGGAGAGGGAGGCGCTGGAAAGCCTTGTCGGAGACTCGCCGTGAAAAAAAAACCAGAAAAGAGATATTAAGGATACATGCACCATTCAAGGAATCAAAGACATAGAATTGAACAAGAAGAGAAGAGGAGAGAAACCCTACCCACCATTGTTACAGTTGCCGTCGGAGCTCGCCGGAAATTGAAGAACACAGTGAAGCATCCTTGAATTCGATCTCCATTGAATTGGGTTGTGTGTCTGATATATAGACTGAGTTTTGTAGAGTAGAAGAAGAGAAAGAGTTTGGTGGTGGTCTCGCCATCTAGGGTGGCTGGGATCGGGCCGAGGGCGGCGGAGAATATGGATGCGGCGAAGAGAGAGGAGGAGGAGAGAGACAGACGGGCCAACGTCCGAAATGGGTTTTTGACCGAGGTCAACAGTCTCTTCCCTTTTATAGGAAATATATGGCCAATAATAAAAGGAGGAAAACAATGATGTACAAGTCATATAACCTATTAAACAAGTTATAAATCTTTAGTAGGCACGTGGCGATCTGAGGTCATCAATATGTGAAAATAAAAATTTTCCCGTCAGATGTAGACATGGTGATTAAATAGGTCTACTGAAAAAAATCCACCCTGTTTCAGAATCGTTAGACCCCCCTCCATCAAACCGGTCAACCTAAATTAAACATTATTTTTTACACAAAAACCGATTGATTGGCATCTTGCGAAACCCTATTTTTTTTCGTTTTCGAACCTAAAACTCATATACATGAGATTTAGCAACGCATGAAAAAAAAATTGTTAAATTGGCCCTCCGATGGTTAGGCGCCCCTTAGGAGTGCCTAAACGTATTTAGAGTTAACTACTTTTATCGGGAAGCAAACGTTACCGAAAGTTTGTGATTTTCTTAACCCTATATGTATTTCACTATTCCGGGCACATCCTATTTCATAAGATTTTTCAAAATTTTGTCTCTTTAGTATAGTTGGTTCACAATGATGTATAAGTCATATTTACAATACATTATTTCTGGGTGACATGTTTGCATTGTTCCTACACTGTTCATCAGGAAAGACCCTCTCTTATTCTGCCGCTTGTGTTAACTGATGTGCATTCGGTGTAGCCCTCAGATGTTGCATGACATTCGCTCTTCTCACCCACGCATGCCACGTGTTCCTCTCACCCACCGAAAATCAGCAATTACAATTTCGTCCTCCCTACATAAATCGATTCTTCCCATCTTGTCGTTCTCTTCCTGCTTTCTCTTCTGTTCAGCTCCCAATGATCGACACATCTTTGCTCTCTCTTATCTCGTCGTGTTGACAGGTTAGATCTTATTTTTCGATTTTCCAAATAGGGTTGATTAGGTTCTCTTCTCGCCGTATTAACGAACGTTTTTTGGAAAATTGATTGAAAAATTGACCAAGTATTTTTGAAATTTTTTTGGACATCATGATTAGGGCGAGGCGAGGCGAGTGAGGCGGGGCGAGGTGAGATGAGTGATGCGAGGCGGGTGAAGCGAGGTGAGTGAGGTGAGTGAGGTGATTGAGGCGGGGCGGGGCGAGACGAGAGAGGCGGGGCGATGCAAGGCGAGGACGAGGCAGGTGAAGCGAGGCGAGTAAGGTGAGTGAGGCGGGGAGAGGTGAGACGAGTGAGGCGGGTGAAGCGAGGCGAGTGAGGTGAGTGATGCGAGGTGAGGAGGAGGTGGGAAGACGAGGCGAGTGAGGCGAGGCGGGGGAGTTTTTGTTCACGTGAACAGTGACAGGCTCACTAAAAGAAAGACCCAACTTTCTTCGCCGGCAAAAAGTGGTCAATTTTAATTTCCTTGAGAAGTTCAACATAAAGGTTGGGTGATTTTGCCTCTCCACTTGCCCTTAGGTCAGTTAACAACATGGGGTTCTTGACTTTTTTGCCTTTCTTTTTGTATAGCCTACCACTCCTCTTCACATATCTTCCTTCTGCCACACCAAACAATAACGTGTTCACTAAGTTTCTACATTATCAATATCTGCTTTTGTTCAATCATGATTCTCAGATTGTTTAGGCTACAAAACTTGATCATGTACAACTGCTATCTAAAACTGTTGCATAGTGGAGTTTTTGTTTTACCTTTTGTAACTAAACAGTTCAAATGTAATGTATAACACTATAATCTCTTATGTTCCCTATAAGAAAAAATTTACTGTAACAACGTGAATAATTAATAATCTCTCTATTTTTCATTTTTACCATATACACTATCATCATCATCATCAATATGCCACCCTAACTAATTAATTGTGTCTAGTGTAGGCGCGGGCACAAATTCTAGTAACCTACTAAACAAGTTATATCGCTTTAGTAGACACATGGCGATCTGAGGTCATAAATATGTGAAAATAAAAATTTCACCATCAGATGTAGACATGGTGATTAAATAGGTATACTGAAAAAAAATCCACCTTGTTTCAAATTCATCAGACCCCCCATCGAACCGGTCAACTTAAATTAAACATCATTTTTTATACGAAAAATGGTTAACTGGCATCGTGTGAAACCCTATTTATTTTTGTTTTCAAACCTAAACACATATACATGAGATTTAGCAACGCATGAAAAAAATTTGTTAAATTAGCCCTCCGGTGGTTAGGCTCCCCTTAGGAGCGCTTAAGCGTATTTAGAGTTGACTGCTTTTATCGGGAAGCAAATGTTACCAAAAATTTGTGATTTTTTAATCCTATATGTATTTCACTATTCCGATCACATCTTATTTCATAAGATTTTTTAAAATTTTGTCTCTTTAGTATAGTTAGTTCACAATGATGTATAAGTCATATAACCTACTAAACAAATATACCGCTTTAGTAGGCATGTGGCAATCGGAAGTCATAAATATGTGAAAATAAAAATTTCACCGTCAGATGTAGACATGGTGATTAAATAGGTATACTGAAAAAAATCCACCTTGTTTCAGATTCGTCAGACCCCCCATCGAACCAGTCAACTTAAATTAAACATCATTTTGTATACGAAAAGCAGTTGACTGACATCGTGTGAAACCCTTTTTTTTTTTTCCTTTTTGAACCTAAAACTCATATACATGAGATTTAGCAACGCATGAAAAAAAAATTGTTAAATTTTCCCTCCGGTGATAAGGCTCCCCTTAGGAGCGCCTAAGTATATTTAGAGCTGACTGCTTTTATTAGAAAATAAACGTTACCGAAAGTTTGTGATTTTTTAACCCTATATGTATTTCACTATTCCGGTCAGATCCTATTTCACAAGATTTTTGAAAATTTTGTCTTTTCAGTATAGTTGGTTCACAATGATGTATAAGTCATATAACCTACTAAATAAGTTATACCGCTTTAGTAGGCACGTGGCGATTCGAGTTTATAAATATGTAAAAATAAAAATTTCACCGTCAGATGTAGATATGGGGATTAAATAGGTCTACTGAAAAAATTCATCCTTATTTTTTACACGAAACGTGGTTGACCGACATCTTGTGAGACCCCATCAAATTGGTCAACTTTAATAAGTTTCAGATTCGTTAGGCCACCCATCAAATTGGTCAACTTTAATTCAACCTTATTTTTTACACGAAAAGTGGTTGACCGACATCTTGTGAGACCCCATTTACCCTCTACCATTTTCTTGAAATGTTATATTACTCTTTTAAGGCCCCGGAGTTGAAGTATGAAGCGACACGAGTTCACCGCTGTATTCAGATTAATTTTTAAGCATTGAACTATTTTTTACGATTTATAGAAGTTTCGAGATAATTTTTTGAAATTAGGAAATACCATTTTGAAATTAGAAAAGTTGATGTTTTCTAACTTTTAATCTTGGCCGTCCATTTCCCTATAAAAGAAAAGAGATTGTTGACCTCGGTCAACAACCTATTTCGAGAGTTGACCGGTTTCTCTCTCCTCTTCCTCCTCCTCCTCCTCTCTCTCTCTCTGCAACATCCATCTTCTCTGCCAGATTCCGGCCACCCAAGACGGAGAGACCACTGTCAAACTCTTTCACTTCTTCTACTCTACAAAACTCAGTCCATATATCACACATGCAACCTAATTCAATAGAGATCAAATTCAAGGTTGCTTCACTGTGTTCTTCATTTTCCGGCGAGATCTGACGGCGACTGTAACAGCGTTTGGTAGGGTTTCTCCCTTCATCTCTTCTTCTTCTTCAATTATATGTCTTTGTTTTGTTGAGTCGAACCCGAATCCTTCTTTTTTTTTGAACGAATCCTTAATACCTCTTTTCTGCATTTTCTGGATTTTTTTTACGGCGAGTCTCTGACGAGGCTTTCCAGCCTCTCCTTCTCGACGTCGCCTCTTTCACCTGGAGACCAAAACGAAAACGAAGGGAGGCTAGAAAGGCTGCTGTCGTTGTGTTGGAGGAAACCCGAACCCATAATCCGACAAGGAAGGGTCTGCATCATCGGCGGTGGTGTTTGGTGCCAAACCAGAAAAGTCATTATGAAGACTGCATTGAAGATAGATGCACACCCATTCTCTTCCCTTTCTCCCACTCACTCGCCTACAAACGTCCTCCAAACGCCTTTGATCCATGCGTCAAAATGGACGGTGGATATTCCGGGTGCGCTATATAATTTTCGATGTTTGACCACCATATTTCTATATTATTTATTCTAATCCTGATCATCCATATATGTAAATGAATATATATATATATATATACGCCGTGCACCGAAAATGCTCTCTTCATAAACTACCTTTTTTTTTTTTTTTTTTTTTTTGTGGGAGCGAACATGAAAGTAGTTGAACAAAATAGATTAAACCCAAAAAAAAAAAAAAAAGAAGAAGATTGTGTGATGCTACCATTGCTACGTAACCCGCCAAATCCAACGCGGGACCGGTTCGGACACCTATTCGGGTCACACTCCACATCCGGATCCTCCCCCTGATCTGATTCTCTGCACAATACAAATCCAAAGCTCCGATCTTGACCCTTTTCCCTTCAATTTCAACAATCCCCCAATTACCCATCTCAAATTTCAACCCCCTCTTCAAATCCCCCCATCCAAGTTAACCTCCCCTCCTCCAATTTCACTCCTCCAAACCCTAACCCAATGTCGGCGTTCCTCCACCAGCGCACACTCCACAACCCATTTTCAGATCCACACCCACTATCTCAACCTCCCTCAAATCCCAGAAAGCCCTTCTCATATTCCAACCCAATAACCCTCCTAGTCCTTCTCTGCTTGTTAATAATCATGGGTGTGTTTCTTCCATGGACAAGTATGCAGCAGGGTCTGTTCTCCATCACTAACAAGTCCCAGCTCAAATGGAGGGAGTACACATTGGCCCAAGCTGCGGCCTTTGTGGCCCAAAATGGGACCTTGATTGTTTGCGCTGTGAGTGAGCCTTACTTGCCGTTTCTGAACAACTGGTTGATCAGCATTGCCAGGCAGAAGCACCAGGGCAAGGTGCTTGTGATTGCTGAGGACTATGGGACGCTTTATAAGGTCAATGAGAGGTGGCCGGGCCACGCCGTGCTTATACCCCCGGCTCTTGATGCTAAGGCTGCCCATAAGTTTGGTTCTCAGGTATTGTTCTTGATCTTGTATCTGAGTTTGGTTTAACTTGTAGTTTGACTTTTAGTTGGTTTAGTTGAATTTGGATAGGTGTTAGTGCTTGAGCTTGTTGTGATGTTATGATGCTCATGAATGTTTTGTGTATTGTAACTGTCGATGATGAACATTATGCAGTCATTTCTCAGTATCAAAATGTTTTGTAGACTTTAAGCTGAGTTATATAGGACGTGTGCAGTATTAGTATAGTAATAGTTATAGAAGATGCGGCGTTTTGTTAGAATTTAAGCCAAGTTACCTAGGATTCAGTGAGAGATCAGTTATAGAAGATGCGGCATTTCGTTATAATTTTCATTTTAATTTGAAAAATGATAATCTGACTTGGTTTAGGTTACAAGGAGATGATCGCCTGTTGTTTGTTTTCTGCTTCAATTATCTGCGTTGCAAAGTTTATTCTGTTAGTTCACTTGTTATTAGTATCTTGCCTGATTCTGTATCAGTTTTTCTCCTCATAAATTGTCGACTCTATTGTCTATAAAAAGTAATCCTGGCTGGTTTCTTGGTTTAGGGATTCTTCAACTTTACTTCCAGAAGGCCCCGCCACCTATTAAACATTTTGGAGCTTGGATACAGTGTGATGTACAATGACGTTGATATGGTGTGGTTGGCTGATCCCTTTCCTTATTTGGTAGGGAATCATGATGTGTACTTCACAGATGATATGACTCCGGTAAGTAACACCAACTTTAATTTAACAATTAAGAACTAAATAATTCACTAGACGAAGTTCTTAATTGTAACAATTTTCTAGGAGTCTATTAGATCTGACCTCAGAAGTCTTGTCTATACTTCAGCAATGCCTGCACTTTATTTTGGGTATCTAGAAGTAATTTCTTGTATTTGGGTGACCAGGTCAAACCTCTGAACCATTCTCATGATTTGCCACCTATAGGTAAGAAAGGGCGCACTTACATATGCAGCTGTATGATCTTTTTACGTCCTACAAGCGGAGCAAAATTAATTATGAAGAAGTGGATTGAGGAAATGCAGCAGGAGCCCTGGTCCAGAGCAAAGAAAGCAAATGATCAACCTGCTTTTAACTGGGCATTAGACAAAAATGCTGCACAGGTATATCTCACATCTATGCTAACAAATGCTGGCAGGTGAAATTTTTCAATAGCCACACGTTGGGATCTTTCACCTAATTATGTCTATGATTTTCTGCAGGCGGATCTGTACTTGCTGCCACAGGCAGCATTCCCAACTGGGGGATTATATTTCAAGAACAAGACATGGGTAAAGGAAACTAAGGGGATGCATGTTATAATCCACAATAACTATATCTTAGGTTTCGAGAAGAAGATTAAGCGCTTTCATGATTATGATCTTTGGTTGGTAGATGATCATGCTGATGAGTCCCCACTTGGGAGAATATGAAATTGAACGACCTCATGATATATGTACATCTGTTTTGGTTGAATATCATTCCAGTCCAGTTGGAAACTGGGAAGCAAATGCTTGCTACCGGTTTGTTTGGCCTTCCTGTATGATGGTAACAGTATGGAAGGAAAGGGAAGGGAAGGGAAGAAATGAGTATATATGGCTATAGATGATGCGGTTTTAATCACTCCATGCTTGGAAGAGCTTCTGGTTGCCTTGTACCATGTTTTACGAGTTAGATGTATTCTTTTGATCTCTCACATTTTTTGGCTGTAGAAGCTGCCTTATTGTTTAATGTAACTTGTATGTGGAAGCCTGATTTTGATGTAACTACATAACTTGTATGAAAATCATCAAATATCTTTTTTGGAAATCTGCTGTTAGTCCATTTGAAAGACCCTTATTAGTGAATAATGATAGCAATTAAACAGATCAAAGTGCAGGCTTTTTCAGACCAAAAAATAGTGCAGGCTTTCTAAATGAGAAACTCAATTCGAATTTGTGAAGCTCAATGAGAAACTCAAGTTTACCAATTGCATTCATCATCGTGTAATTCTTTAATAGTATGAGAAAAGGATTCCATGATATCATGCTCTGGTGTTAAACTTTACACTTTTTTTCCTGCAAGCAAAACAACTGCAGATTCTATACGCATCCCCCATTGCTTTTTCATCTCAAAACTCAGAGACAAACGTTCTGATACCTCAGCAAGCTATTCATTTTGTCCCAATTTACTCGTATTTTCTTTTTTTAAAGAAGAAAAAAAATAAGCAGCCCTGATGATGATTCATAACTTCCAAGTTTACTTCTACGTACGAAATAAAACGGGCACAAAATCTTCAAAAATCTTCTGTGGACTAAGAAATCTGTAACTGCCGGAAAACGGTTCCACGATTTAGATTTGCTTCCAAAACCAACTCCGTCACTAAAACTAACCACCTCGTCATGAGGAAAACCAACCCTCCACAAACAGCAGTTATCACAGAACCAATATGTTTCACTATAAAACCATAAGATACGATCAGCGAAACCACACTGAAAGTCTCCCATTGTTCACTTGCATCCTTCTCTTCTCTTCTTGAAGTTAAGAATCTTAAGATTAACCATAACCATGGCTTCAAAGTGTCTGTTTCTGATGGTGTTAGGTTCAATGTGCCTTGTGTCCTCGTTTGCGGTGGAGTTTCCCGGAGGAGGACTAGTAGGGTTTGTCACTGGTGGCGGTGATCCAACTGATTCAATGCCATGCGTGAAGAAACTGATTCCATGTCAACCTTATTTGCATGCACCAGAGAAGGTGCCTGTGTCGTGCTGTTTGCCGTTGAAGCAGATGGTTTCCGACGACACGAAATGCCTGTGTGGATTGTTTAACAATGCTGATACGTTGAAGAAGCTTAACCTTACTCAGGATGAGGCGTTGAAGCTTCCCAAGGCCTGTGGTGCCAATGCTGACATCTCTATCTGCAAGAAAGGTACCTATAATTGCTTCGCTCTTTTTTAAATGATGTATATGAATTGAAATCCATGTTTTAGGCATACTGATCTTGATAATATGTCATTCTATTTGTGTATGACATGATCAATTTAAATAATACATGGCAAACTAAGCAGCCTCAAGCATAAAGAATATATGAAGGCTTCTTTGCTAGGGATGGGACTAATTGGGTTAAAATTATGTGCAACCACTGCTGTCACATATTACTAAGGCTCAAGCCATAAGTATGGTCGGTTATCTTATTAACTGTGTTTTGATACCAAAATGTTTGCTATCACTGATGCAGATTCAACATCACCACCCAAATCACCAGAAACTCCACCAGCTTCAAACTATAGTAAGTTCTTTGCAGATCAGCTAACCTGTGTATCTGTGGTTTTGGATTTGCAGTATTCAACTTCTAATTATTTGATACCACACTCATGTCATAACTTAGTTGGATTAGTGTCCGTACATCAGTCAAATTTCACCGAACTCTTTCCTTGTTGTATCAGGTTCTCCCAAGAAAAATGCAGCTCATTCAACCTCACATTTCGCTGGATATGGAATTGCTACCTTCTTCATGGCTCTGATCATTTCAGCAGCAGCAGCAGCATTTTAGATAGGTTACTAAATAAGTCGGAAGCCAGTTATCTATTTTCATCTTTCATTTCCGTAGAGTATAGTGTAGACTGTGTGCTTGATTTCAGAGTTGAGTTGAATCAATTCCTAAACCTTTTGTAGTTGCTTTATCTCTATGTATCATGTTTTTTTAGATTATGTCGATCATTTTAGTGCTTCTCTATTTAGTTGTTAGATGAATGAACCGCATTTTCACATTTCAGAATTACATAGTATTGACTTTGAACTGACATCAAAAGCTGTCCTTTTTCTTTAACCAGACAATTGCGAAAAGGCTTCGCCTTTGAAAATGGAACCCCGAATATGCAACGTGGTGGATCAGTAGTGCTCCTACAAAATATGCGAGAACAACAGATTGATAGATGATAATAGAAAACGTAAATCTACCAACTTTTGAATGCAGAAGCCGCAAGGTAAAGCGACAGCTGCAAGCATAGATGTTCATAACTATCGGCAATCAACAGGGCTCGAGTGACTGACTGAATTTCAGTCCTCAAATTCAATACTGATTGCCACAACCAAAACTATGTATTTCTCCAAAACAAAACCAAAATCCAAAAGAAAAGATCTGACTATGAAACCCAAACCAGAAGGGAGATGCAGGAGACGAAATTGAGGATACAAAGGAGCAGAGGTATATATACAAGGAGTTTGGGAACCCTAGCATGGACTTTCAAGATTGGGCTTGAAAATTGGACTCATATAAAGCCCAATCTTAAATAGAATGCTCCCAAGTCACAGCACAACACACACTCTTAAACCCCTTCGATCACAAAAACACAAAACCAAATGTCAGATTCATCAACATGGCAACAACACCAAGAACCTCCATTGCCAAAACCATAACCAAACTCTACACTTGTAACAGAGGCTCTCTCTCTTCCACTCCCAGTCAATGGGGTTCATTTCAGTCTTCTTCCTTGTCAAGATCCTCTACTGCTGCAGCTTCCTCAGAACCTGAGTTTCAATCAGCAATCTCTTCCCAAGCTCCAGGTGGGGTTTTGTCTTCTGGGTCTGTTTCAATTTGCGCAAAAATTGAAGCTTTAGTAGTTATAGTTTTGCTTTGCGGGTTGTTTTTTTTTTTTTTGTTTAGAGAGGGAAAGGTCTAGATGGTCGAAATGGCTGCTGTTTCTGCCTGGAGCTATTACCTTTGGCCTTGGAACTTGGAAGATTGTCAGAAGGCAAGACAAGGTATTGTGTTTTTTTTCTTCCTCCTCCTTTGTTTCATTGCTTTGGAAATTCAAAGTTGAGGCTCTAGTTATTTGCAGTACGAAATGATACAAACCAAGTTGTAACAGGTATCAAACTAAGCAATTTGTAATACACACAAAAGCTATTGCGAAATTATAGTTGCTTCAAATGTAACATGCATATTTCTGATGGTTGAGCGTTTTTATGGTTAGACTATAAGAAATGAGTCCGAACACTCGATAATTGATTCAGCTGTGTACTCAACATAGCCATTGTTTCTGTGCTACAGATACAAATGCTGGAGTATAGACGGAAAAGGCGGGAGATGGAACCACTGCAATTTAATCATGTTTCTCCATCAACCAAAGAATTGGAGAATTTGGAGTTTAGGAGGGTGTTATGCAAAGGACATTTTGATGAGAAAAGGTCGATCTATGTGGGCCCTTGTTCAAGAAGCATTTCAGGAGTGACTGAAAATGGCTACTATGTCATTACACCCCCTTTTGCCAGTTTCTGACGAAGCTGAGAGGTAGATGAAATTGGAGTTTCATAAATTCGCATGACCATGGTTACAATATATCTGCTATCATATCATACAATTTTCATATCTCTCTTTCAAATTCAAATGTGTTAAAGTTGAGTTCTTAATAGGGTCTTCTACAGATTGAGCCATTGATGAGTCATCCATATTTCTGTTATAATTTCCCTGATCTTGATCCCATATTTTACAATGAATAACTAATCGTATTTTCAAATCAAAAGGGATGTAATACTGCTGTATACCAAGGAATTTGAGTAATGTCTCTGCATCACATCGGTTCATCAATGTCAAGATCAGGCCTTATAGAAGTTAAAGTATCTCCTTGCTAAGCAAACAGTTTTGTATCAGAAAATTTAGGGTTCTAAGCTCTAATACTTAAAGGTCCCATAATCTTTCGCTCAAAATGGCATCTCTGTATCGCTTCTGAAACTTCTATTCCTCATTATGACATCCAAAACAAATTACAATAGCTTTCCCATTAGCTGCTGACTACATTAAATATTCTTCATCCAGTTCGCAGCCGCCAATATTGGTCAACAGAGGATGGGTCCCCCGCAGTTGGAAAGAAAAGTCTTCAGAACTTTCACAAGATCACAACCTTCTAACACAACTCCCAGTATTGGCAAAGAGGAGGAAAGAGCATCTTGGTGGAGGTTCTGGACGAAGAAGCCTAAAGTTGTTGAGGTTGTTTTCATTATGTCAGTGGTTTTGCTATGGTAGATATTACATATTTTATTTTAACACTTCTTTTGTGCAATTTACAGGATCAACCCCCTACACAAACTCCTGATGAAGTTGTTGGTGTAATTCGAGGGAGTGAAATGCCTAGCATATTTGTTCCACCAAATGATCCAAACTCTGGTCAATGGTTCTATGTTGATGTTCCTGCAATTGCTCGTGCATTTGGACTTCCTGAGGATACTATTTGCATTGGGGACATACACGAAGATGTTAATCCTAGTAATCCGTATCCACTTCCAAAAGATGGCAGTACCTTGATTCGGAGTTCAGTCATGCCTCAGGACCATCTGAATTATACTTTGACATGGTAATCTATTGCACCTTGCACTGTCATGTTTTTAAACATGCAGATCTGGTTGCATCATGATATGAGTAACTTATTTGTAAACATAGCAAAGTGATTAATTGTCATGTTCACATAGTCTGTCTTTTCTGGTTATGTGATATGCTAATTGCCTCAATGCTAGCAGACTTTCCCTTCTGTTTAGTAATGAGACGATGATGCTAAAAACTAAGCGTGTAGAGTTTCCAGGACAGCTGCAGTATCTTATATTACCTCTAACATTAATTTCAATTTGGACAGGTATTCTCTCTCTGCAGCAGTTACGTTTATGGCTTTCAAGAGGCTAAGACCAAAAAAGACACGCAGATAGCAGAGACTCCGTTGTAAGATCCTGATCCTCTCTATCTTGAGTATCTGATTAAATGAAAATGTTGATTTAAGAATGTTAAGCTGTGAAGTCAATGCTGGAATGGCAGCCATAAAGTTTATTATCATCGGCAAATAACGTACTCAACATCTGAAGAGTATAACTAGTGGTGTTGGTGAGTGGTAATCGTCTCCCTTTCTATTGCAGGAGTGATATCCACACAAGTCACAGCAAGCATTTTAGAATACAAGAGAAACAAGAAACTCTTTGTACCTTATCTTTCTCCGTTTTTGTTCTGGCGCAGAAAGATGTCTCGTCCCAAGGAGTACAAAAACATGTATGAAATTGACTACTGCAATGTGGTCTAGGATATTTGGGAACAAGGAAAGCCAAACCGTTTTCTTTTCTTAGGAAAAGGGATGGTCAAATTACGAATCATTAGGTTTAGAAGTTTACAGAGAAGAGTAAGGTTTTTCAGTTGATACTTGTTACCATCCCCTCATCTTCGTCAGAACAAGTGAGATTCGGCTTGTTGCCTTATCTTCATGTTGCAGCATAATAAAGAAGAAAGCATTCATTCGTTACCATCTGATGCTCTGCATTGGATTACATTGTTTTGCACTCCGTACTGGAGATTTAACAAATTCAGATATTCAACCCCATTGGCATATTACATCATATCGATTTCACAACATGCTATGCCAAATCTCCGATCTAAGTTGTAGGACTGAGGACTCATTTCTGCCCATTTAGTGTCAAAACCTAGAAAGATGATCTCCATGGTTCAAGTGAAAAAAGAATTCACAAGTAAACCGAACAGGGAAAAGAGATCTGTAAGAGTGATTTCATTTGATCTTTGCACTGTACATAGTAGTATATGACAAGAGAACACTGCTAAATGGATACAAATCAAAGAATTCCTAGACTCACTATTATCAGCAACCAAATGGGAAAACAAAACCCTATCATAAAGAATAAAATGAATATGTAACTAACAAAACCAGAGGGTAAGAAACTAACAAAATCGGAGGGTAAAAGAAAAACAAAATTATGTCATGATATACATCTTATCAACAAAGGAGAAAGAGTCAACCCGGCATGGATTGCCTTCAACAATGCCACAAACTTGAACCGACTCTCTTCAGAAAACCACTCGAGTTTCCAGGTCATAGAGCCTGAAGCTGTGTTTATGTCATTTTCACCTAGGTCTTCTTTCCCAGCCTTGGGTGTAGAGAATTCCGACATTGCACACTCAACAGCTATGGTTAAAAACCGACTTTCCCTGGTCTCGACAACCTGAAAAGACAGCGTCACCACGAACATATGAACTATGGAAATCAAGAATGAACAGGTGCTGATTTCATGGATGCTAAAGCAATTACGATGAAATTTCAAGAAAATGGTTCAGTGAATTAAAGGCATTACCAGCTCAGATATGTCAGCAATGGAGCAACACAAGTCAAGTGAAAAATATGGAGGTAGAGAAGTATCCACTGATAAAGAGCTAAACTGCATGAGGTCTTCAAAGCACACAAATAAATGCTCTCCAGCCACAAATATTGATCTTGAAAGCCATGATCCATCTGTGAGATGTAAATTTCAAATGAGGGTTGCAAAAGAAAATTTGGAAGGAAAACAGCTAAATAGGTCATGAATTCTTTAGAATTTGAATAGGGTACTTCGATAAGTTAAGTCCTTTGAACTCCATTGTATCCCTTCAAAGAATGTACTTGAATATATCATACCTTCAACATTACTACACCAAAACTGCACCACAGAATACTGGAATATGCTCAGTTTAGAACCTCCACATATTTGTTTCTCAAACAATCCAACCTGAACCTGCTCCAAACTGCCATTTAAATTTCCAAAACCACAGTCTATCATAACAAAGAAATAGATATATGCACATTTCTATGAACTAACAAGACATATGCATACTGCATACAAGGATATCATTCAAAAAATAATAATAATAATACATGGTTACATGCAAGACAATGGATACATGCAAGACCATAGGTATTTCCAACTAATATGTTTAGGAAAATGAAAGTACCTTCTCAAACAAAATTTATCGATTGGAGAATAAGAATGGATAACTGTTAAAGTCGAAAGTAATTGTCTGGAACTTTCAATGCTTCTGGTTTTAAACAGGTAGGTTGCGCTCTCCCCGACAAACACCCTAAGCGAACAGGCAAAAGATTGTTAGGGAACCGTCAAGTGTCATCTCTGCTAAAAGTACCTTATTCACTAACCTCACAACCTGAAGTCCTAAGCCAACTACCACGTCACTTATGTCTTCAACCCTATGAGAACCCTGCAAATTCAAGATAGTGCCTGCAAAACATGATCGACATCAAGACCAGCTCTCAAAAAGTTAACCAAACAGCGAGGGAATCTTCAAGTCACAATCGTTTTGAGGATAAGAAAATGAGATACAAATCACTAGCAAAGACCTTGAAACCCAACCTGATCCATCACCTCCAGTACCAATTAGTAGCACATACACTTTGTTTTCACTGCTCAGCAAGACAGCTACTTCTCTGCAAGTAAAACATGAGATATGAGCGCAGAAAAGGGCCGGTGCTCAACTCAACATAAGATACCCATTAACAAAAAGACCAGATCATCCTAAGCTTGAAGTATGTTTATCCCATAAAAAGAGAACATATTTATGTTATCTATTGGACTGTCATAATGGAAATATCAAAAGTATGTACTCTAACACACTCATAAAAGTGTAAACATGAATATGACATGAAACTATTTATCAAGTATAAAACACGTGTAATTTATCGAAACCTTTCACCAACATCAAAATAAGAACAGTAGTGCAAGACCAAACTTCAAAACAAAGAAACCCAAATCATGCAAGAGAATAAAACAGCCAGTGACCAGTATACAGGAGAAAACAAATGAAAAGGTGATATAATTTTGGCGAAAATTAAGGAAAGGTTTACCTTTCTCTATATAAGGAATCCTGCTCAAGTATACAATAGCAGCGTATGTACTGCTTGCAAATTTCATTATTTCCCATGTCTGCAACACTCTTTTTGAAATAGTCCTCAATAAATTCATCACTCCTTGAAGAGCAACACTCAGCCCCAGAAGATCCAGTATTATCATTTGGAAGTGGGATATTACTTGTATTTGCCACCATCTGGTTCTTACCAATAACTTCATCAAAGTTAACCCCATAAAAAGATCGACTCTCTTGCTCATCTTCCAGTTTCGTTATATGATTTTCCATACTACCATTTATTGTTGGTAATGTTTCTGCTTGCCTAACCATAATTTCGTCTTCTAGTAGAGTAACAACTCTTCTTTTTATTTTCTGTCTGTGTTTTCTCCTCTCTAACAAATCACCTTCTTCATCAACAAAATGAGCAATCTCACCATCATGAGTGTGACCTGGAACACTGGCATGTGATTGCAGCGACTGGTCTGAGTTTGAAATTTTCTCTGCACCTATTCCAACTGAACTCCTGTCACTTCCTCTTACTGGTGGAACCTCGTATCTCATGTCATACAACCTAAAAGGATCTGAAGAGAGATTTTCTTCCACACTCTTATTTAGTAGCTGATGACCTTCAGGAATGGAGTGCCTAGACTCACAGTTGTCGTCTTCACTGCAGCTCGTATTACTATCAGAAGACGCCACTGAAAATGACTCTGCAGACAACTGTAAAATTTCTTCCTCTAAGTTATGACGACGATGAAGAATGTCCTTTTGATAATGAGGTGGTGATCCCGGGAACACAGATGATGAGCGAGATTCAGAAATATCATCTATAGAACTCAACGACATACTCAAATTTTCCACCATCCTACGATCTTTTTGACTGGTGAATATGTGACCATGGAAACTTTTTGCTTGTAAAGGGACATTACTCGTTCCTTCATGTAAATTGTCTTTTAGGGTATCCTTCATATCTCTTCTATCCATGCCAACTGGGATGGCGAAACCAGCATTCCCCAAGGAACCGATTTGATCAAAGTGATGGCCGTGCAGACCAGTGGAAATATCCAAGAAAGAACTATCTGAATCTAAAACATTTGTACTTCTCTCATCTCCTGAGGCTTGTGAGTAATCTGAAATAAATCTGGAGTTGACACCAAGCTGCATCCAGCTTGCCTTTTCTTTTATATAATTTCCCTTGCCAATATGCAGTGTCGTCCCACCATGCCTATTGTTGTCCACAGAATCCTCAGGAGCATGATCCAACCATTCTTTGAACTCCCGCAACCAAAGAACAGAGCACTCCTTTTTCATTAGCTCTACTCTAGTCATCAAATCAACAATTTCAGCTTCGTCATCAGATATAACAAGTTCTTCTTTGCTTTGAATCTCATTGTCACAAGACGCAGACTCCTGATCAGAACATAGAGATGTGCTCCCTTCTTCACTTACAATGGAAGCAAGACGTGACACCTTTTTCTGCAATATAGGATCATGTAAGACATCATAATTGTCCAGTCAACAACAGAGTAGATGATAATATACATAGCACAAATATTTTTATCAAAAGCAGAAATCTTTTCCAAACAAAGAATTAAATTTGCTTATCAAGTGTCTAAAGTCAGGCATGTTCACTTCAAGTGCAGTGGTAACCAGTAAATATATTTCTCTACAGATGTGTGTAAAAATATCCCAACTGCTTTAACAAGGGCTTACCCTTTTTCTGTTGATACTTGCATCTCCTTTATCATCACACTTTGCAGGGGAATAAAAACCAAAGCTTGCAGGTCGCTTCTGTCTACTTGCAATAATTAGTTGCCTCTTCCAGAACTCTCTGGTGCTGATTTCCTTATCATCTAACTTCAACTATTCAGCCATAAAACAGAGAGAAAACAAGTAAGAAGATGAAAATGAAATGAATGCTTCAAATCTTAGACGGGTCACAACTAAACAGAGAGAGTCTAGGGAGATATTAAATAAATTATAACTTACTTTTTCGGGATTAGAGAAATAGCTGAATACTTGTGACCGATACCAACTGGCACAACATAATGGATTCCCTTCCAACCACAAGCTTTGTAGAGATGGAAGACCACCAAGGAACTCTAACTCTGAAAAATTGGAAATAACATTGTAGGAAACATCAAGCGCTTCAAGTGACTTCAAATTCTCAATCCCACGCAATGAAGATAGAGCATTGTTCCTCAAAACAAGTTTAAGTAGTCGAGAGGTGACCTGCATGGTCCAACAAAATTGGAGTATGAGTCCAAATCTAAGTCCTAGATTAAACATAGAATAAACTACACCAAAACAACTGGGATTATCACTTCTGTGTAAACTTGTATGATTACTTCTTTAATTTTGATTCCAAATGCCCAATTTTATCGTTTATATATATGTAGAGTAAATTTTAGTACCTCACCGATTGACGCAATCGTTCTCAGATGATTGAAACCAAGGTCTAGGTGTTTCAATTTGCCACACTTGCGAAGATTGTCAACCATTGCAAACTTGTTTCGGCTCAGGTCAAGAGTTTCCACTGCCGGAAGTAGTTGCAAAGACTCATCCATCAGAACCAGGCCATTACAAGCACACGAAACAAATGACAACCGGTTCCACACCGGCGAGTGCTTAATCTCTGCAATTCTACTAGCAAACACATGCCGCAGAGCATCCTGACATGCATTATTCACATCAATCAGCACATGATAGCTACATTAGATACTTGCATTGTAAACGAATATACGAAAATCGACACGAAATCAGTTAATGCATAAAAATTTGTAAACTAAACTCGGAAGAGTGAACAAGAAGTAAATAGTAAATTGAAAGCAAAAACTGAATTGAACTCACAGTGGAATTGTGACAGACGATCTTCTCCAAGGTGTGCCTCAAATCGAGCAGACCTTTCGCCGCCGACGTGGACAAATCGCATCCGCGAAGCTCCAAAACCCTAAGCCTCCCCAACGGCCAAAACGACAGCGGCGTGGGGTCCCTACCGGGAGCCGGCAGCACCGAGACGACCTTAAGCGAGGTAAGGAGCCTAAGAATCCTCCGGAGCTGCTCGAGCGCGCGGTGGTCGCCGAGGTCGGAAACATAGGCTCGGAGATAATCTACCGGAGCGCCGGCGAGGAGGCTCTCGAGCTCGTGCAAGGCCTCGAGGCGCGAGTGGACGTAGTGGAAGCCGGCCGGGTTGAGCTTCAGCACTAACGAACCGTCGATCAGAGAACCGGCGTGCTTCTCCACAAACTGGACCAGCTTCTCCAGGTAGCGATCTCCGGTCACAATCGCCATCTCAGTCCCGGCGGCGAGGTCAATTTCGGAATTTCACGATGCGGAATCGCATCCTCTGTGTAGGAATAGGAATAGTCTAGAGAGAGAAAAAGAGGGAAGTTTTAGAGAGAGAAAGAGAGAGGAAGAAGAAGAGCCATGGGGGGGTGGCTGGAAGACAAGACGGTTATAATGATTGGGTTTAGTGATCTCGATCTTCGGGAATCAACAAAAATACAAAAAAAAAAAACAAGAAAAATCGGCAAGGCGTAATAATATGGAGACACCTGGCCTACATGCAGTCAATCAGCTGTGGGACCCGACACGCGTTTGTTTGTTAACGTGTTACAGTTCTATGGCAGCTGCCAACTGACTCTCACGGTTCTCCGGTAGCCCGTTTACTTTTACCGATCCCGGTAACATTAATGTGTCAATACATCAAGCAAGCCAACGTTACATCCTAGTCAGGTTACATTAGTGTTAATGTTTACGTCGAGCGAAAATTCTTCTAAGGTGCAGTTTAATCTAACAACTTATATGTAATATATCCGGTAATCAACGTCACAATATCATATATATATATATATTAATACTGTTAACAAAATTAAAACAAAAAAAAATAATCATAAATGTTTTTAACACATGAGATGAGAAACCGAGGTAAACTACACACCCAATTGTCAGTCATATTATGTGTGTTCTAACCAGCAAGTGTGGAAGTGCAGATGAAAAGGAAATCTGCAGCTTCATGTGGTTTGGTTTGGTCCAAAATGGATACGTGATCAGGGCAATCAAACGTGAACTACACACCCAATTGTCAGTCATATTATGTGTAATGTTGCACAATCTGTCTACATTCCACTTGATTGGATTGTACTTGTGTTTTCCACATGTAGGCACACACAAAGTGTTCATACAGTATGTCCCTATTGTCAAATCATTCCCAATTCCTCTGCAGTTTTGAGTAATGTAATGAAGAGAATCCGACATTACCTGTTGCTTTGCTTGTGTGGTCTTTAGAGTACATACGAGGGATATTTTTGAAATGTATCTATAAGCTCACTACTCTCTATATACAGTGTCGTTTTAAGGCTTTAATTGACTTTCTCGCCTAGGCGCCTCTTCTCTTCGTCAACTTGTTCAAGCAACGCTTCTAGTTCTGCTTCTGTTAGGCCCTCTAACCTCTTCTGCACATCCAGAAATTTGACCCCATTGGGTTTTCAGTGAATAGCATACAAATCATGTACAAAAAATAAAAATAAGACAGTCATTAGATGAGTGAAGGCTAAAGATCAGTTTGAACAGCTGCAGTGTGGTCTAAAGCTACTTCATTGCTGTGGAGTTTCTAATTAGACGCTGCCTACAGTTTTCAGGCATCAGATGAATTCTTATTAGGAGTAAATTCCACTGATGTAGACTAACTTCAAACTTTAATAAAAGTTTCTTACTATGAAACCAGATTATGATTATCTATGAAACTTTTGGGAAATATGACAGCTAATAACTCATTAAACATGTACTTCCTCTCACATTAGCATACTTATCTTTTGTTCTTAATATTCTTAATAATGACAGCAAAGTAGTAGCAGCAATACTAGATGTTAACAGGAAACTCATTTGAATATGGAACAATATGCAAGTGTTTATAATCAATCTGTTCTATGAAACAAGTTGGGGTACAATATAAGGAAAAGCAGTGCACCACCCTTTATATAGTTCTACTTTCACTATGACCCAAATCCAACTCATTGCACATTTGAAAAGCAAGCAGATAGAGAGGTGGAGATTCTTAACTGTAGTTAAAATTTAATGCAGAAAAAAAAAATTACCTCCATGACTGCGCTTTCATAGTCACGCAATTGCTGTGCATATGTCATTTCCTTATTAGAAACTCGAAAAATATAAGTGGAAATCCATCCGATCGTAAGGCCCAACACCAGTACCAGTTGAACGACATTTCCTGCTTGTAATGGATCAACTCCAACAGACTGCATATAACATTTTAGCAAGAGTTACAGGACTGAAATATGCTAACTTAAAGGAATGAGTTGTTTAAAATTCAGTACCTCTAATCCACTTTTCAAGCCAACACCTAGTGCAGTTACTCCAACTCCAATCAATATAACATCTTTCCTTGAGTATCCAAAAGATTTTTGCTTCTAAAACATAACAACAACAAGACATGTAGAAAGAGTGAAAGCACATAAAATCTGTCAACAGAGGACATCCAAAGCCATAACCTCGTTGAACCAAAATTCATATCTTTAGCCTTCACTGAGATCCCCTTAACATGTTGGGATTTGCGTTGTTGATAGTGAAATCATTATTCTACTCAAGTTTTCAGCTGTTAGAGATATGTTTTTTACTTGAAGTAAAAACTCGATATACACATATTTGTCTCGTCACTAAAAGTACCAATTAAGTAAATTTCAGCATATCTCCTGGGCTGGTTTAAAATGCAGGAAGCAAGAATCATACTTCATACACCATATTAGTTGCACATGCATACCTTGGCATTATCAGGGGAGTTCTCTTCACCCCCATTAGAGTTCGAAGAACTACTTCTGGGGATGGTGAAGATCACCTTTTACGATGATGAAGACAGTGAAGCATATAAAAAATAATGTTCGACAAAAACATAATATATAAGAACAAGATGTGGTGTGCTGAAATTGTTCTTTGCAGCTGAACCTAGAAACATTTTTTCTTTTCCATCGATTCATGAACCGAGAAACACAGCCAAATCTCGGATGTCTACATATTTGGTTCTTGTATTTTTCTAGTAGAAAGTTCATATTGCTCTGAATGACTAAAACTTGGGAAACAATGGTTGTTAGATTAGTTCAACAATGAGCGATCTATCCGTTTACGTTTCCAATACAATTTCCCGAAATGAACAGAATTTTCAGTTATCTATAGTGCAAGAGCAAGGCTATCCCGTTAATCCCACCAAGATGTTTGGTTTAATTTCTGCCTTAATTTCTTGTTGGACTTAATTATTTGGAAGACCAATATCAAAGTTCTAGATTTGTTTGACCAAATGACAAAAACTAGCTAAGATTTTAGATTTCCCAACTAATTAATCATGCATGATACAATCACATTACATATTGGTTTCTCAAATCATTAGTAACATGTATTATGGAATATTTTGCATGCTAATGCTAGCAGTGCAGCCTAGCATTGGTCATTAGAAAGAGACTGCATAACTAGCAAAGATCTGACCTTGCGCACCTCTACCTACATATTCGTCTCTCACTCGAATCCTGCAAAACTAGGTACATATATTGCTGTTCTTTATCATGCCCTATTTCCCTTTCTCTCCAGAAGATCCTATTGTATATATATATATTTCTATTAGGTGACCCTCCTGTAGTAGCTTAGCTAAGAATAAGATCAAAGAAATTGTTGGTTACCATGTCCAATCATTCGTTTGGTGGTGTCCTTATGCGAACCCTTCTTCAGTCCCCAACCGTTGCTCCATGCTTCACCATGTGCTGTCCTTACAGCCAATTTGATCAAAATCCAATTGAAATCGCTTCCTACATTAAAATACAGAATTGTGAGTAAAAGGACATGTTAAGCTCACTCGTCTGTAGATTGGTTCTCCATCCAACAATCCTGCAGCGCTGTGTTTAAGATGCTACTATACTATGTTAGTTTGATATACATCGTCGGTCTAGTTCTGTGTAACTTAGCTAGGTTCTTCTGATACATTCCTTGTGTAACATGATTATATCAAAATTGTACTTGTATAACGTCATAGACTTTGGATCTTTTATCTCTCAATTTTATGGCTATACTTGATTGCTTCGCAACTGTACTGTTATGAAATGAATCAACAATGCATACCAAGCTAGTGATTGTACAGTGAACTGTGAGAAGGAGGAGGTATGAAATCTGTATGCTATCCCATCGAGTGACATGTATCCTTGTACCAGCTGATAGCCGACAAAGCCTTCTCTTTCTCAAGTCTCAACTACCATCATATACTTGCATGCACAAATTTCGTTTATATATATTCAAAGAAACTCTATACCAATACCCCATCTGCCATACATTTCTCTGTCACCAACTAATCCCTATTCTGCTCCCTTTTCTCTGCTCTCCCTATCTCTCTCCCACTGGTTATTCTCAATATGGGGAATGCAGCAGCTTCTTGTGCTCCTTCAATACTCTCAAACAGTGCAACAGTCAAGGTCCTATTCTTCGATGGAAGATTAGAAGTCTACACAAGACCAATCAAAGCAGCAGAGCTAATGCTAGAGAATTCAGGCCAGTTTGTGGTTGAATCTACCGGCCTCAAAGTAGGGTACAGAATCCATGGACTCACAGCCGATGAAGATCTCGAAAGACGAAACTTCTATTTCCTTCTTCCCATGGATTTACTCTACTCAGTTCTAACACATGAAGAACTCAGCTCCTTAACTTACAAGGCTTCAAGGGCACTCAAGCACAGAGGAAGCTTCAACAACTTCAGCAAGATTTTTCCGGTCCTCGGTGAGTTCTGTATGTTTCCCAACTCAGAATCCAAGACATTGGATGGTTCTGATCATCACAGTCTTGCAAGCCATTCGTTAGTGCCATTGTTAGAGAGGAGGTACTCAAAGCAAAGATCATGGAAGCCTGCATTGGAGACCATAGTTGAAACCAATACTCCATGTACACATTGATCCTCATTTCTTAAAAAAAAATTAATTAAATTTTGGTGTTACCTAATGTTTAATTTTGTATTTGAGTTTAGAATTTGTTAGTTTATTAGCTTCATGACCTGGCTAATGGCTTAAATGTATGAACAAGTTATGTGAAGCTGAGTCAATTCATGAACTGATGAGGATTCTAGTTCAGGTTTTCCAGCATGTACATGATTAGCTAGCTGTTTCTTATATATTTTATCTATGAAAGGAATGTGGTTGGGATCATATATATAATACAGAGCTGTCTTATTTGTCTTGATCTAGTTCTGAAAATGAAAGGTGAACCTCTTTGCTAAATAGTTTTAGAGACTCCAGCTACAACCAATGAAGCAAAGCAGATTAACAACAGCTCATATGCACTATTTAGTTTCTTCTCAATTTGGTTTCCAGGTTTGTAGGTTCCATATTTTAATAGTAACCTAATCCATCCACATCTTATTTGCAAACACAGAGCATAACTTTAATTCAATTCCTAATCAATTGCTAAGTTGCATGTAGATGTATAACAAATTAATTTTATTTTGTTTTAAACATTTGCTGAAATTAATGTTAATGACTTGGTAATCTTTGAAAGAACCCGACTTCGATGACAAGGGTTGGTGACCACAGCCAATGAACATGGGATATGTGTCCATTTTAAAAGGTTTGACTGTAATTTAAAAACATAACATGAGGGTTTTAGATATTTAACACATTTGTTTATAATTATTGTTGACACTTGTTCATCTTTCATTAATGCTTGTTAACTATAAGTGACCTCAACTGGTCACTCAAGTTATTTCCTCTATGAAATGGATGAGACTGGATGGCCCTTCACTAGGTGAACAACTCATCCCTCCTTGGCCGTTTCACAGCTCGGGCTTAGCTAGCTTCTTGAATCGACCAAGGACTTTGTGCCCTTCTAATCCTGGTACACACTCGAACAAAAATGTTGATCAACAATGTCTGGATAACAAATGATGTCATTTGCAAACATATCACGTAGCTAAACTATGTTATTGAAAAATTCAACATAGAACATATCACGTAGCGTAACTGTGTAATTAACAAGACAATTTCGTCTTCAAAGATGTCTCTCATAACTCGCCCTAACCAAACAAAGTGATTTTTTTTTATTAATTGCAACCAAACAAAGTGATTAGGCAATGAAATCAAAGTTAAATTATGATCAAAGTTGAATTATTGCCATCATTAGCAACAAAGCAGCACATTCTATAGTGCAAAGCAAATCCACAACTTTATGTGACTAGTCTTGTTTGTGACGTGATGAGAAAGAAAGCAAAACACCAAAACTCTGCTTTTCTTTTCACCCATTTCCCACAATAAAAAACGTTAAATACATCGAGACAAATTAAGAGATTTAATACGTCATTTAAAAGTAAAAAATAAAAAATTAAGAGGATTACGCTAAACCGCCACTACAGATGGCAGTGAGAGAAACATGAAATCTACAAAGCCCGCCGGCCGTCGACGAAGAAGCCCCGTCGTCCACATTCGACGGCGGCAGAACCCTCCCGTCAGCAAACAACATCTGTCCTCCATTCCTCGGCTGCTGCGGCACCATCACCCCTTCAAGCTCCGCCGCCGTATTGTAAAACGCGCCGTCGCCGAACCGCCTCTCCACTTCCAGAAACTCCCCCAGCGACGCCGGCTTGGTCCCGTCGTCTCGGCAGAGCCTCCACCACCTCCGCCGCCTCTCCGTCACTCCGGCAACCGCCGCCCCGGCGCTTTTCTTCTTCGGCTTCTTAGTCTTCCTCGAGCAGCTGCAGCTGGTGCCGCCGCCGGACTGGAGCTCCCGGCGGCTCTGGCTCGGCGCTCGGAATGTTATCGCCGGGAAACTCACTCCCATGAGGGTTCCCAAGGTGGTGCTCCGATCATGGAAGAACGAGCCTGTAGACTGTGAACGAAAAATCCGGAAAAAAAATCAGCGATAAACTCGGAAATTCAGTTACACAATATTCGAGAAACTAGAGATAAACTAATCCGCGCCGAGGGTTACAGAAAATCCAGACATGATTGGGAAATGAGCAGGGAGTTTACCTCGGTGTCGAGATCGGAGGAGGAGACGGAGGAGTTGGAGGGAGATGAAGGAGGAGGAAGCAAGTCATTTCTTGGATCTAGCATTTTTCGATCTTCTGGCACTGTGGCTTTCTTCTTCTTCTTCTTCTTCGTTTTTGAAATTCAAAGGCTTTTATGTCTTTATGTGAAGTGTAGGATGAAGTTTGGGCCTTTGTTTTTGGGTGACTCAGTCTGAGAGAGATAGTGAGAAAGATGGTGATGATGGATGGAGTTTAATAAATAAAATTTAGGAAACGGGACTTGGATTGTGTTTCAAATCATTCATGTTCCCAACTGTGTCCTTTTCATTAATTTCTATATTATTATTTTTGGATTAATATCAAATAAGTTTTTTTAGTTTGACATATTTTAGCTATTAGTGACAATAATCGGAAGAATTGACTTTCGTGATTATGAGAAGTCATCGTAAGAATCACATAAACGAGCATGCAGTGTTCGTGAGAAATGTTCTAAGCACTAAAAGGTTCATTCGATTCATCTCATTATCTTTTTCGTTAACTTTCGTCTACATGTTTGTGTAACGAACTTAATTTTTGAATTATAGAAAATAAGGGATTCAAAGAATTCTACATTTTTCTTATTGTGTTAATCGATGTCTTGCTTTAAAAGATTTGTGAATGAATAATCTGGTCCTCCATTATTTATGTTGGATTTGTTTGGTATAAATCTGATATTGTGCATTTATTAATCTCAGAGGTTGTACCAAAGCTCGGGTCTTTTTTCCATAACAGGAAAGCTGCCGACACCGGAGACCACATGAGTCATGACCTCAATTCCTGTTGGACATGGGTATACTACAGCTACTATATTTAGTCAAAAGAAACCGTCCATTCAAAGCTTCTTTCATGTGTGGCTTGGTTGGTTAAGATGTTTAACTGACAACTTTGAGGTCATGGGTTCAAACCTCACGACATATGTAGGGTGTGTAAGTTATTAATAAAAAAGTTTTTTTTAAAAAAAAAAAAAAAAAGCTTCTCTGATGTGCATCGTTAAGGGTTCCGGTAATGTGACTCCTACTAGGTCCTCCATCTGAGCCCCAAAGCAAAGCATTGCTTCAATGCTTCTTCTAGGCCATGATTCATGGTTTAACTCTTGTAGGGTCACAAGCAATGAACTTACAGCTAAAAATTGGGGCCATGATTCATGTGAGAAAGTCTCCAAGTGCAGAAGTGGCACTCATTGGCATCACATGAAAAGTGCTGCAGAATATGATTCTCCAATGGACCAATTTTGCTGCTTAATGATCAGGGCTTGAGAATCCCATGCATCAGAGAGGGATATAGTGAGTTACGATTTCGCGCTTAATTCAAGACTAATCGGAAAGGTTGGACGAGCGAAAAACATATGATAACATCTTTCTGATTAATCAACCTTGCAAATGAAGCTACCATTGATCAAGTTCAGGCATGATGCTCAATGATCAGAGCACAATTCCTCACTATGGAAGTATGGAAGAAAGAATGGCAGAATGGCCAAACGGTCCCCTTAAGCAAGTGATAAGATTCTCTTTGTATCACTGGCAAAGATGAAAGACACACTACAGAAGAGACTTTACTTTCATAACTAGACTAGTTTGGACCCACGAGCTACTGAGACCACTGAGCCAAGCCAGGATACATCATTCTATACCAGCCTGCTATATTTGTTAAAGGAGTTCCTTTAGGACTCAACAAATTAATAAAGGGTTACCTTAGTTGGTGACCTAAGGTTAAGGTTGTACAATTGGCATGAGAAGGAATAACACAGGGACCAGGCTGTGGATTTGTCTGTATCATATTTCACAGGCTGCCCCCAGTTAAGGGGAGACAACCTTCAAGAATTGTCAAGCTCAACAAAGCTTGATGCCTCATAGTTCACTTAGATTCAAGAATAATTCAAAATTCAAAGTATTATGGATGCACAGAGTCATTAACAAGAAGTGTATCCCTCCTTTGCCTCCACTGTCGAAGAAGTGGCTGCTGGTCATGGTGGTCATAATTTGCTGCCTGATAGCTGCAGCGACCTCACTGCGATATTCAGTCTCTAATAATGTTATCCATGTAACACTACTCATGGAACATAAGGTAAATGTTACACCTGCAAAGTTGTAAGGAATTAACAACTTGAAATAGTTAAACATGGCATTGCAGATCAGCATTTCAACCATTGACTTCTACTGTTTTGGAAATTATATACCAGAAATAGACACTAAATAATATGCAAAAACATTGCAAAGAAGATGCTTAATGCTACATTTGCAACCTGGTTACTAATACTTTCTGGTCATCTGGTGTCTGCAAATTTGACAGGTTACCCAATACCTTCATGATTGATAATTCTACTTCTACATTTTTAATGCTAAGGAATCATAAACAACGATTACATATTCAAATGGTAGAATCACAACCTCCCGAGTTACCACTCGAACAAGAAGATTAACCGAACGGAGAATCGAAATCTTTCAAGCTCAGTGTCCAAAACTAGTAAAATGAAAACTGGCGGTAGTAGCAGAATTGAACCCGTACCTGATCCGAGCTACTGGTGTGCCTCCCTTTCACTATGCTTGCTTGGTTTTTGCGGAGAACCAAAACAAGATTGGTTTTTGCGGAGGACCAACTATCGCATCCAGAAGCCCATTCCTTCACTAAGGCCAGATGGATTTCTACTTTGCTTCATCACGTAGACTCAAAGGAGAGCGAAATGTATCTCTATATACATATTGCATATGCAACTTGATATATTGATGATCTATGGGTTTCTATGATCTACCAGATAAACATATTTGCAATAGTGAGCCACTAAAGGTGGTCGAACAATAGATAATATGTTGGGTTTGGCCTGAAAACATGTTAATATATAGCTTTTGAAACATGACAACTGCTATCAAGACCCGTCCCGAATTTCACCCTGAAACCCGAGGTGAGTCCTGCGGGGACCACCTCCAAGGAAAACTTACCGAAGGACTCGGCAAACCTCCTTTGAAAATGGACAACCCTAACCCGGAAAAATTAAAGAACACTTTTAACCAATAATATAAATTCTTCAACTTAATCCAAATAACCAAAAAAAATAATACACAGATATTTTTCCGAAAGTATTCAGAGCTACTACAAGAAATACAGCGGAAGCTACTAGAAATCATAATGGGTTAAACAGATGACCTATTGGTGAACAGTAGTGGAGAAATGAGTGACTATGCCTCGTCGCCTCCTTCTAGACCCCACCCGAACTCTGCAGACTGGGCATTTAAAAACGAAGGAAAAGCCCAGGAGAAAATATTTCATCACATCAGAGTGAGTGGACAAAATAATCTCAACAACAATAATATTTCCCCAAGAAATTTAACAATGCAAACGACTAGTTCTGGCTAGTCCCCAAATCATAAACAAAACAGCCTCTCAGGCTCAAATTATAAATATATATATATATATATCAGTATGTATTAACCACTCGTCTACTCCATGTATGCTATCTATGAATAAGCTTTAAAATAGATAGTCACACCAGGCTAATACGATCGCGTCTAACGCTCACGTCGCCCCATACTGGCATTTTTCCTCAGAATGGGGGTAATGACCGAGTGGGTATAAATACGTGCTTACTCATTGTACGATTTCTATGAATGAATGCAAAAACATAGAATAATCTCAACAAGTAGAAAATCGTACAAGGCTACTACGCTCGCGTCTAACGCTCACGTCACCCCATACTGGCATTCGTCCTCAGGACGGGGGCTGCCACGTATAGCTAGCTAGCATTCTCTCTCATACATACTATTCTCGGAATTGTGCCTCGAGTATAATCGCAGAAATTCTCAATTTTGGGAAAAATATCCAACAAAGGAAATTACTCAACAATAAAACAGTTCAAACACATTATATAAAACAAAAGTCCACTCACAACTTAGGCCTAAGCCAGACGTCGGTCGGAGGTCTTTTCTGCTCGAGCCTCCTCGCGTCCTGTTCCAAACATAAATAATTCCTTAAAATAAAACACCGACGCTTAAATAAAATAGGCATAATTAACTATGAGCTTCTAGCGCTCAACCATGCTTATCATCCAAAATCTTAACTTCACAGCCAACCACAAATCTCCATAAAAAACCAACTTCCTCAAAACCACATTCCACCAAATAAAATCCAATGGCCGGATTATAAATTAATAATCCGCCAAAAATACCAAATTTCAACAAATCTCAAACCTATCCAAAACTCCTCCAAAAATTTTAAAACTTATTCCATTAAACTCCTCACATTTTTCTCCACTAAAAACATTTTCTCGGCGGCTGCGCCGGCGGCGGCCGGCGACCAACTCCGGCAACCTCCGATGGTCACCAAAATTTGGCAGCATCTTCCCCTCAACCTCCTCTACAACATTCCTAACTACCACAAACTCCAATTCTAAGCCTAAGCACATTAATCGAACGCACAAACACAAAAAGCCCTAGAAAATTCAAATTCTGATTTCTCCTTACCTAGCTCGAGATGGAGCGAGCCCTTTGGAGGGATTGAAGCACGGGAGGAGGGCTTCCTTTTGAGCCAAGGCTCGCCGGCTATGGCGGCCGGAGGAAGGAGTTCCGGCGAGAAACTCTTCCTGGCAACTGAAGCTTTCGGGCTTGACCGCTCCTTCACGGCGGCGTTCCACGTGCGGGCACCGGTCCAGGAAGAGAGAGGGAGAGGCGAGGGTCCGAACGGGACCGGCCCGGCGACGAACGGAGGTCGGACGGCGGCGGGCTGGCGACGGAAAATCCGGCAGCGGAGGGAGAGTCGGGAGCGGGAGCGGGAGGGAGAGAGAGAGAAAGAAAAAAAGGAAACTGGGCTTTGACCAAAAAGGCCCGGTCCACAACCCCATTTAAACCCAAAATCCAAAATTCAACACCCCAAAATAATACCCCAATAAAATTACCTTTTACTAGCAAAAATTATCAATTTTTACCGTCATCAAAATTTCTTCCTTAAAATAATCTCACCAAAAAATCGTCCCCTACTCCTCTCTGGGGATCAATTATATTTTACACTTAATGACGAACACGGTAAAAACTCTTATTACCACTATGCTAGTAATTAAAGTAAAAATTATGGGTCGGGACGTAACAACTACTTTCTCAAACTTCATCCCAATTTAACTCAAAGTTACCAAATTTGGGATTGTTTATTAGTTATACCGTAAATTTTGTGTGGTACACTAGTTCATTGTTATGTTACATTAGGTAGAGAACTACTAGATGGGTATTAATAATTGGAAAATGCTAAAGACACCAAAAGTTTATACAAAAAATCTATACCAAATGCCACATCATTAAAACTTTCCGCCATGTACTCTTATTAAATTGTTTGATTTTGAATAGAATTAAAAAATAAAAATCACAAAATTAATTTTCATAAGTGACACCAGAAAATTTGATGGGTACAATTGTGGATTCTCTACTCCTAACAATGGTGTTTGTTCACCAAAAATTAAAAAAACAATGATGTTTGAGACTATCTCCTCCTGGCCTAAATTTGAAGCTTCCATCATGATATATAGCATCAGTTTTACTAGAAGTTGTTCTTTGTGGTGTAGGTAAGGGTGTTATTCCCAACTTTGGTATCTGGGCAAATTTGCATATCACATCTTTGCAATTTCCTTCCAACTCATGATCCGAGTAGTAGTCTTCACAATAACAAGATCAGAATACATTAATGATTATTATTAATGATGAGAATGTGAGAATGGGAATCCTTTCTACTACGAACATGGATTTGGAATATGTACGTCTTCAATTATAACTGAACATTCTACTACGTTCCTAATCCAAGTAGGTATGCAAATTGTATCCATAGCCTTTGCATTCCATTTTTCTTATTGGACCGACACCAAGAACATATCATTGAATTTGTTCATGTGTTTTCCTTTTTGGATCGAGACATTGGCGTACCAAGAATGAATGAAAACAAGTTTGTCTGAAAGTCGGACGGTCCTTGCAGAAGTGAAGTTGCCTAAAATCGTCATGTTCTGCTATCAAGAAGCTCTCTTCGTTTTCATATACGGAAGACCTCTTCTTTTCTGAAGCTGATTACGAATCAATGCTTTACTGATTGATCAGATTCAACGCAAGAAGTTTCTTCAACAAACAACAGATTCGTTGAACAGAATAAAAGAAGAAAAATATCTAAGATTTTAGTTTTCGAAACCGGAGACCAAACTGTGGATATTGGATAAACATGTTTAAAACGGATAAGGATGTTGTCAATGCCTCATCACTGCCACTGAGACTGGAATCTAATCCACTTCCTTTCCTTCTGCTTGTTTCTTCTTTATTTTTCTACTTTTATTTCGTTATTTACTTGGTCATTCGAAAGCAATTACCAATCTGATAAATATCTTTTAACGATTTACTATGCATTTTTAAGAGGTTCAAACTAGGTAAAAAATAAATGCTACGGCACTTTCAGCGGATCAATTTACAAATCTTTACCCCAAAGTAATGTAGTGATGATTCCTTAATTAGCTGTAAAAATAATCTTTACCCCGAAGTTCATAGTCACTGAAATAATAAACAGATTTATCAAATGAAAATTTAATATACAAGTCTGGACAACCTTAACCTGTCCATCAATGGTGAAAGCACCCGCAAATGGAAACGTGGATGTTTTTCGTGTACTGTAGTGTCATTTTCTATTTTTGATTTTAAGTATCGACGTAATAAATAAGTCCCTCGTACGTCGTCGCCGCCCCTGACGCCACCTTACACTTTGTACCAAATTTTTGTTTGTTTCTTTTTTTGGATTATTTCAGAGTCAGCCTGACGTGCAAAAGCAAGCCTTTTCGTTTCTCATTGCGCTTCTTATAGATTCCATGGTCCCTTCCACTTCTACACAAACCTCACTTTCCTCCTGCTGCTGGGTTCGATCAAACCGAGTCAGTTCCATAGAGAGAAGGCCCGGCTGTAATGGCGTTTCGAGGTGTTGTTGGGTTTGTGGGCTTGGATGACCTCAGCTTGGAGTTGGCTTCTTCACTTCTCCGCTGCCGTTTCAAAGTTCAAGCTTTTGAGGTTTTTCTTTTCTAAACTCTCTCTCTCTCTCTCTCTCTCTCTCTCTCTCTCTCTTCATCTCTTTGCTCTATCTGTTATATCACTTTATATGTTAGTTTGGTGTTCTTGTCGACTTGATCGGACATGTTTGTACTTGTTTTTTTGAAATGACATTGTCCAGTTGTGTATGCCTAGTAACTACTACGACCATTTTTTGGCCTGGGTGGATGGTGGAGGTGGAGCCACCATGCCCACCTGGTTCATACATACCTCGATGAATTGCCAGCTCTCTTGCATATGGGCCTCAGATGGGGTCTTCCTTGTCTTCTATAATTCCGGTTTTGGAACAAAAAAAAAAAGAAAAAAAAAAGAGAAATGAATTTTCTCATGGTTTTGGTTAAGGTGTAAGTTAATCAGTTTTCTGGAGATTTGTCTATGTATTATGAACAAGAAAAGTGTTGCTTTGGTAAAGTTTGAAAATTTATCAAAAAATTCTAGTTCTAATTCGACATTATCTTTGATCTCAATGCCAGTAGGGATTGAATTGAGATTTTATCCTTGAAATTCATAATGTGATGGGTTCTTCAATCCTTTGGCCAAACCATTGTGTGTGAAACTGAGATATGCAGCATAATCATAAAAAATAAAATAAAATAAATTATTATGAGGCGGTGAATTGCTCTTTCTTTTTTTCCTTTTTTTTTTTTTGTTCTTTTGGACTTCAAAGGTGAATGAAGAAATATCATAAGTCCTGCACGTCAATCATTCACCATTGTGCAAAGTTTTGTGGTCCCAAAATGATATGCCATTTTTATGTCTATGTAATATTATGTCCTCATATCTGTTGTTTGTTCGAGTAATTTTTCTCTCTAAGAACGAGAATTTCCTATGTGGAAGGTTGTCATTTCTAATGCAGTTGTTTCATCTGTAGACATATGAACCATTGATAAATGAGTTTCTAAAGCTAGGTGGGACCAGATGTGGCAGCCCAAAGGAGGTAGGGAAAGGTAAAGCAATTTCCTGACTCTTATCTGATCTGAGTTATTAAGCTATCTAGTAGTAATCTTCATCTCTAATTTTCATTTACCTTTACTGGTTCAATATGATCATGTTTAGGGTTGACACTCTGATCTTACTTACAAAAGGTTTGAGACACTGATATTCCTATTTCTCTGTCTGTCTCTTCTATGGCTTGCAGATGTTTCAGCTTTGATTCTGTTAACTTCTCAGGCAGATCAAATTAATGATGCAATGATTGGTAATGAGGCTGCTTCGAAAGTTCTTTCAAAAGCTTGTATCCCATATCATCTCCTTTTTCTTGTTTACTTTATTTATATACTGATACTTAACTGCATGGAATTGCAGGAATGCAGAAGGATACTGTTCTCATTTTTAATTCAACATTGTTACCATTGTACATTAAGAATTTGCAGACGTGTTTCACAGGTAGTCTGTTTCCTGACTGCTATTAACTTGAGTTCTCAGAAGATACAGCATACAAGAACCAATTCTCTTGTGGATATACATTATATATGTCTACATTGAGTTGATGTTGACCATTTTGTTTTTCTTGCAGCTGATTATAAGCCAGCTTATGTTGTAGATGTATATGCCACAAAGGCAGTATCTGATAGTTTAAATGGAAAAATCATGGTAAGATTACTTGCTTTCTTATCTTCCCATAAAAGAGGATGTGAAGGTTCTCTTCCCCCCACCTCTCCAATAATCTAGTTTATTTTGAGTAGAATGCTGATGGTCTGTTTCCTGAACTCCTTAGATTGCTTCTTCAGGAAGTTCAGACTCCATTTTAAAGGCACGACCAGTTCTCTCTGGTAATAATTCAATCAATTAATCACAATTTCACATAGGAATATATTTTTGATAAGCATTATTTCATATGCGTCATTATATCATATCTCAGTCAACTTACTTTCTATTCCTTACAGCAATGTGTGAAAAGCTTTATGTTTTTGAGGGTGAAGTTGGTGCTGGAAGGTATGTACTTTTTCTTCATCTTGAAAACCTTTTTATATAGTTGAGAATGCACGCACATGTACGTAGTCAAATTTTCTTCATATATAACTGGACGAGGGACATGCTACTTGTCCTTATTGTGCTATTTGAAGGGACTATCTTCTCAATTAATATGTGAGAGTTCTCGGTAGTGCACAAATATATGTTTATCTAATAATCTATATTGGTAGTGCAGCAAAATTAAGATGGTTAAGGAACTGCTTGAGGGTATTCATCTTGTTGCTTCTTTGGAAGCTATTTCTCTTGGTACCAAAGCTGGTATTCATCCGTGGATAATCTATGATATCATATCTAATGCGGCCGGAAACTCATGGTGCGTGTACTCCATTAATGACTATGTTCATGCTCAAGAGTCAAAGTTAATAAAGCACAACTGAGAATAAATCTTGTAGTTTAAGTCCCATACAGTAATGTAGCTGACTGAAACAAGAAAGAAGCGTTATTTTTTTTTTCCTGAACTCCTCTCTTTAAGGATTCAGTTTGAGATAAAATATGACCCTTTTATATGTAGTGCATAGTTGATGACATCAGATTTAAAAATTTATAAGTTTGAATCATGAACTTGCAGAGTCTTCTGTTGGTTCTTTTGATTGGGATTGGTTCTGTTGGTCTTTGAATCAAACTTAATGATACCATTAAGTTCAGGTATTTATTGTTGATTTAGTTGCTCACTTCATCCTCTGATTTCAGGGTGTTCAAAAACCATATGCCCCAGCTGTTGAAGCCCTTAAAGGGTGCTCCTGAAGAACATTTACCCAACACTTTTGTTCAAAATATGGTAAGGTTAACCGCAAATATATGTATTTGGGCGTTGTATCACTGGGTACTGTTTTAGTACATCTTCTGTTTTTTAGTTTTGAGTGAGCTTTACTCAATGGTGGGTGGGTTTTTTATTTTCCTTGATGATAGCAGATCACTGAGTTAAGATGAGTTTATGCTTTAATGTATGACTAGATTATACTCACTGGTATTTATTAAGTGCACAAAAAAAGATTTAGCTTTGCTTAGCAGCACTGGATTGACATTTAAATTAAGCTTAACTGAACTCTTATCTAAATTGTGGTAATGTAGAGGCTTTTACTGAAGCAATCATTATGAATTCAAGATACACAGACTTAAAATTAGGGAGAACTAGGAATAAATTGTGTGAAGTAGAACTAAAACAAATCCTGACTAAGCAGTAATTTAAGAGCTGTTGGTGCCAGAAGTTTACATATTACTTTGTTGTATACGGTTGGGTTTGAATTATTTAGATTTCACTATAGTCTTTGTCTTGCTTTGAATTATGTCTAATGCAAGTCTCATAAAATTATCCATATTGTAGGGAAATATATTGGATCTCGCCAAATCGCTTACTTTCCCTCTGCCACTTTTAGCAGTAGCTCACCAACAACTTATTCTTGGTATGTGTACAAAATTCACTTATAAAATTATCAGACCACTTGCTATTGTTTGATGTTTGGAACTGACCAGTTTTGTTCTATATACTTCCTAAAACATTTCCTTTTTCAGGGTCTTCAGATGGTAACATAGATGATCAAGATGACACATTGATTAAGGTTGGTTAATGTTTTGGATAAAGTAAATCTGATTACCCCTGGCCTGAGTTCCTTCCATGTTACATTAATTTCTTATAAGATATATGTTTCATATATTAACTTCTGCTTGTTATCTCTCATTCGTATGCTGTCACTGTTGTACAGGTCTGGGAAAAGAAACTCGGAGTAAAAATTTCAGATGCATCAAATGCTGAGACTTGCATCCCTGAGGAATTGGCGAGCCATATTGTTGCTAAATCAGATATGGTGAAGCGGATTGGATTCATTGGTCTTGGAGCAATGGGATTCGGCATGGCAACTCAGCTTCTAAAATTAAACTTTTGTGTTCTTGGTTATGATGTAATTCCTCATTAGATAATAAAAACATAAACTCACCATATAGTTGCTCTTTTAGTCATTCACTACGTGTTTAGTTTCGTTCTGCTTAATCTATCTGTTTTTTTTTTGTCTTTTGGGATGCAGGTATATATACCAACCCTAACTCGATTTGCCAATGCTGGTGGCTTGATTGGAAGCTCTCCAGCAGAAGTTTGTAAAGGTAATTGGAAGCTCTTCATCAAATTATAGAATTGGAAAGCAATTATTCAACAATTATTCAGCAAAGCAGTACCTATTTATTTTATCAAGAAACGAAATTTAAGGATTCCCCCTCTTTTTTAAATGATGAATGCAAACCTTTTTGTGATTGAAAACTAAGCTAAGTACTAATCTATTTGTATGTGATGCTTCTCTCCTAGATGTTGATGTTCTGGTAATGATGGTGACAAATGAAGCTCAAGCTGAGAGTGCTTTATTTGGAGATTTTGGTGCTGTTTCAGGTACCAAATTCTACTCAGCATTTCTACTCCCTTTTATATCAACACTGACCCCATATTTCTGTGTCTCATAGCACTTCCGTCTGGAGCGTCTATTATTCTTTCGTCCACTGTTTCTCCTGGATTTGTGAGCCGACTAGATCAACGCTTGCAAAGTATGTCATATGTGCCATATCACCGCATGTCACCATGCTTTACTTTTCACTAGAGACCATAGAATATTCATTCTACAAATGTTATTGTTATAGATGAAGGAAAGAATCTGAAGTTGGTGGATGCTCCTGTTTCTGGTGGTGTTGTGAGAGCCTCCTTGGGGACACTTACGGTTTGGAAAAACAACCATTTGCAAACAATTACTTTATACCAATATATTGCATAAATATTTCTTACCAATCTTTTAACATATGGGTCTTTCTCAGATCATGGCATCTGGCACAGATGAAGCTCTTAAGAGTACTGGTTCAGTCCTCTCAGGTACTGATCATAAATCATGTACTATAATGTTCAGGTTGTAGGGCTCTTTTACAGAACTTTGGGACTGATACTTGGATATTAAAACGAACAGCATTAAGTGAGAAGCTTTATGTTATAAAAGGGGGCTGCGGGGCAGGAAGGTACTCCTGAGTCCATGTTTGTTGTATTGTGCATTTTATTGCTTATCTACATAATTATGTAAATGTTCTTCATATTGTGTTCTGTAGTGGCGTAAAGATGGTTAATCAATTGCTTGCTGGAGTTCATATAGCGTCGGGAGCTGAGGCAATGGCATTTGGAGCTCGATTGGGTCTTAATACAAGAATGTTGTTTGATTTCATCACAAATAGTGAGGGATCATCCTGGTAACTAGCTTTCTTGTTCTGGCTCTCAATTCCATATCCAAATGTGATTTCTGTGTGCTTTCTTTCTAGCTCAATAACCTTGTCTTTGCAATCTCTATTGCAGGATGTTTGAAAATCGTGTTCCACACATGCTGGACAATGATTATACACCACATTCTGCGCTTGATATCTTTGTAAAAGATTTGGTCAGACACCTACACCCTGTGCAGTGTTTTCAATAGGAACAACATATAATTACGATAATTGGTGATTATCAGCTTACAGTAATCATATGCTAATTATGTACAGGGAATTGTTACTCATGAGTGTTCAATTCGAAATGTTCCACTTCATGTATCGACTATTGCTCATCAACTATTCCTTTCAGGTCACTGTCTAATTTTCTTTCTTTTTAAAATACACATGCAAACCTTTTTAGGAACTAAGTAGGCTGTCTCACAGTTACTTTCTCAAATAGTGGAGAGATGCTGCATGAGTTATTGCTGATAGCCATGTGGCAAAGCACATATTTCTCATTAGCTTAATAATGTTTTAGAAATATATCTTTATAAACTATAAATCTTTGAATGGGATAGGATAGTAGAAACTAGTGTTTATTCTTGCAAATAATATTGGAAGTTTATGAACAACTATCAGCTGATAAGTATAACACTATAAAGATGCAACAGAAACCATATATAGTTATATACATAGTAGTAATTCTATAAGCCAAGAATTATGTTATTTTTAGTTGTGAGCATGCTCATGGGAACTAATACTTGATATAACTGTCTAGCAGGTTCTGCTGCAGGCTGGGGTCGGCAAGATGATGCTGGTGTGGTTAAGGTATGGGAAAGTTTTAAATGGTTTTCTCCTGTAGATAAGGGAGATTGTTTGATATCAGAGTACTAAACTAAACCTCAGTACTGAAATGAAATTCCTCAGTATATTTTCAGAGCTCATGCGGGTCTATCAATACCGTAAACAACTTTTCTCATAATCTTGATATATGGCTAACCACATAAAGATTTACCACAACTTATTACCTATTACCAGTCATAATGTCTAAAATATTCAACCAAAATTGAGTAGTGAAACTTATCATTTGAGTTCATATCCTGTCTCAATCATGCATTTAGTGCATAGCATTGCCCATTTTGAGAACAGTTGGAAGTTGGACCATGGCTGTTGCATTTTCTTTACCCTTCAACTAAAACTTATGTATGTTTGTAGGTTTATGAGACACTCACGGGCGTTAAGGTAGAAGGAAAACTTCCGGCTGTTAAGAAGGACTTTTTATTGCAATCTCTCCCAGCTGAATGGCCGTTAAATCCCATTGGTGAAATACAAAAACTAAATCAGGACACATCAAAAACTTTGGTTGTTCTTGATGATGATCCGACTGGAACTCAAACTGTGCATGATATTGAGGTCTTAACTGAATGGTGAGTGCCTTTCATTGTCTGATGTGTAACTGTAAATACGCTGCCATTCCGAAGACAATAAAATGTAACAAAATAGATATGGGCATTACAGATAATGGATCATACATTTATGTGGAATACAATATGCGACTGTTATTTTAAAGTTTAATCACTGCATAGTTTGTACAAATGTTGATTTTCTTATTACATTATGTGATGGAAACCATTAGTACCTGTGACCAGTATATCAAAAACTGAAAAGACATTCATGGGTTGTTATGAACTCTTAATTGGTTTGTTTCAGGACTGTTGAATCACTAATTGAGCAGTTCAGAAAAAGCTCGAAATGCTTTTTCATTTTGACCAACTCCAGGGCACTGAGCTCTGACAAGGTTAGGCTTTTCTGCAATTATAAAAGAAAAAGAAAAAATTATCCACGAAAAATCCTTCTTAATCAAAGGAATAATGTTTTTTGTATAGATTTTTCCTTACACTTTTAACAATTGTTGTTGTTTTACAGGCTACCATATTAATAAAAGAAATCTGCACAAACTTGCACACTGCAGCCAAATCAGTACAGGACGCTGATTATACTGTAGTTTTGAGAGGTGATTCGACTTTGCGTGGTCATTTCCCAGAGGCAAGTGATCTAATTTATATTTAATTATTTACATTATAGTCACTCCACTATTGGGACTTGTCATTTAATGAATGAGGGTACCTTGTGTGTTTAGGAAGCTGATGCTGCTGTTTCAGTATTGGGTGAGATGGATGCATGGATCATCTGCCCCTTTTTTCTTCAAGGCGGGCGTTATACCATCGGAGATATACACTATGTGGCAGATTCTGATGAGTAATATTTATTCTTTTTGCGTTGGGAAATTCTCAAAAATGAATTATTTGAATCTTGACACTTGTCATGTTTCATGGATCTTTAGGCTTATCCCTGCAGCGGATACAGGATTTGCTAAAGATGCTGCCTTTGGCTACAAATCTTCAAATCTTCGCGAGGTCTGTTTTTGTTATCTGCTTCAATATCATGGCTTTAATAATCATATTACTCTAGTGTGTTAGTTTGAGTTGTGAACTGCAATACTTTGAACTTTGAAGTGGGTTGAGGAGAAAACAGCTGGTCGCATACCAGCCAGCAGTGTTGCTTCCATTTCTATTCAACTGCTGAGAGAAGGTGGACCAGATGCAGTTTGTGAGCATCTTTGCACTTTGCAGAAGGTACATACTATGGATTACTACACAAAAACGTGTAATCTCTCTCTGTCTCTCTGTCTCTCTCTCTCTACAAATGAGTATCTTGTACATGGCTTGAGTGGTTGACATAAGGCAGGTGGATTTACATGTGGATATGGCAGTCTTATTGCTTTCATTAGCTTGGGACAGACTACATGCTGCCACACTATTGGGAACATCTGAAGTTGGGTTCTTTGTTATAATAATTGTAATATGGTAACTGACCTGATGTGAAATGAGTGTGTGATTATATAAGAAATCACACAAGGATCATATGAAGTGATCCTGTGATAGAGAAATTAATGGTAGACAACAGCTCATTTCGCTACTCTATGCCTGCAACTGGTGGTTTCCAAGATCATGAAATTACATTGGTTTACATAAGAAACAAGAAGTCCATTCATGACCAGAGAAATAACTGATGATGGGAACATCTGCACAAGGATGAGAATTTAATAGGTTCAGAAAGAGAATGTAGACAAACTAAGTGGGGGAGTCTTCCTGTATAAAATAAGAAATAATTATGACAGCAAGTTGCAATATCATTTTCCAATCTTATTTGGCAGGCACGCTTGTGTACTTGCATACTAATATTTCGATTTTCACATGCAACAGGGATCAACATGCATAGTTAACGCTGCTAGCGAAAGAGATATGGCAGTTTTTGCAGCTGGAATGATCAAGGCATGTTTCTTCTATACATATTTGTTTGTCTATTTTTCAAATCTTCTGGTACATTGTGATTAAGTTGTAGAAATGTCCACTTATTCGTTTGTGTTTGATGTGACAGGCAGAACTTAAAGGCAAGCAATTCTTATGCCGCACCGCTGCTAGTTTTGTTTCTGCAAGGATTGGAATTATTCCCAAAGCTCCAATCTTGCCTAAGGATCTAGGAATAAACAAGGAACATAATGGTGGTCTAATAGTTGTTGGATCATATGTTGCAAAGACAACAAAACAGGTTGAACTAAAATCTAGATCGATGGATAATGTCACATCCTATCCCCTTCTCTAATTTCAGCGCATGGCTCACTCTTATAATTCTTAGGTTGAAGAGCTTAAGTTACGATGCGGTCAGATTCTGAGAAACATTGAGGTGAATAGACATAATCTCTGTTTATTGAATTTATTTAGTTGATGTTGATTCTTTTATAACCTATTAAAAGCAGACTACACAAATTTTATGCCTACATTTTATGTGTGTAATATAGCTTTGTTTATTGAATTAGAGTTTGGAAAATAATTCGCTTACAACTTTTTCTTCATTGAATACTGATATAAATTTTGTCTATTCAACTTTGAAATTGACCTTTCATATCCCAAGTCCTGAAGTCCATGTAACATGTAACTATTTTAGCATGACGGATCTGAATATTTGTGTTCTTCATCCTTATTAGGTTTCGGTTGCTAAAGTTGCCATGAGGTCTGCAGAAGAGAGGGAGGAGGAAATCAGCACAGCAGCTGAGATGGCAGATATTTTTCTTGCAGCTCAGAATGACACTTTAATAGTAACCAGTCGGGAGCTTATAACGGGCAAAAGTTAGTTTCCTGTTACTTTTGTTTAAAGATTTATATTAATTTATCCTGTTCGCAAGAATTGTGAAACATGAGAAGAGCATGATATCTGCAAGAACTAAATAAAGAGCTTGCTCTGCTGTTTGTATATTAGATCTCCAAAGTCAAGATTACACACAATTTTTGTCCATTTATAAGACTCCTTAACAGTAACTGCTTATTTGCCTCTGTTGCTAAGAGTCATTGTGATAGATTATCTGTTCATCTTTCTTGTGATTATGTTAAAGTTATGTTCCCTACATCATTGTAAGAACAAATAAATGGAAAAGTTTGGTAAAGTATTTAGTTTTTATAAGAAAAAATGTTGCCTCTGTATTCTGTCCTGAAATAGCAACTTTTGCTAATTGTGCAGGTCCCTCTGAGAGTTTGGAAATCAACTTCAAAGTAAGCTCTGCACTGGTGGAAATAGTTAGGCGAATAACAAAAAGACCTCGTTACATCCTTGCAAAGGTACTTTGCACTTTCAGAACAATATGCTCTCCTGCTTTTTTTGGGTTACGGGAGTTATTCATTTGCCTATTTGCTTAATCCTGCTTATCTTCAATTTATCATGACATCTTGCATTGTAGACAACTGTGGGTAATGAAGTTTTAGTAATTTTCATTATTTATCTGTATCTTGAATTCTTACGCCGACTTTATTAACCCTTCTAGGGTGGAATCACATCTTCTGACCTTGCTACTAAAGCCCTTGAAGCAAAATGTGCCAAAATAGTGGGACAAGCCTTGCCTGGTGTTCCCTTATGGCAGTTGGGTCCTGAAAGTAGGCACCTGGGAGTTCCATACATTGTTTTTCCTGGTGAGTATTAGGGTCACATGCACATTCTAAAAGTTAGATTTTTTGGGAATAGAAGTAAACAAAAAAATAATTAAACATACTGGATATGGCGCTTCCTCCCATTCTTAGGTAACGTTGGCGACAGTGGAGCATTGGCGGAGCTAGTGAAATCTTGGGCTCGCCCAGTCAAATTTTCGACGAAAGAGCTTCTTCTGGTAAGGGCCATTAATTTGATGTCCGTACATTTGTTTTTTCCACATGCTAACAATTTCATCGGTGTAAAGAACGCAGAAAAGGGTGGATATGCTGTCGGAGCATTCAATGTTTATAACTTAGAAGGAGTAGAGGCAGTTGTTGCTGCAGCAGAGGAACAACAGAGTCCTGCCATATTACAGGTTAGAAGCAGCAGAATATCTCATATGACAGTGATTAATCACATAATTGTGCTCACAAGTGTGTATTTCAAACTTAAGCTTGTCTATAAAAGCAACTTCAAAATTCTATATTAACATTACCTGATGATATATTTATGCTAATTCCAACTTATAGAACTGCAGATCTTTAGTGACCTTAAGATCCCAAAAAAAATTAGAATACCAATGCACTTAGCTCAATCTTTTTCAAACATGCAATGTAGTTAGAATCTCTCATGTATATTTGCTGCATGAAGTGATTGCACATTAACATCAACACATCTTCAGGGAAACAAAGCCGCATCCAATGTATATTCTAATTCCATAAACTTATAGCTGCATCATAGATTTAATCAATATTCAAACACTTAGTGATTGTGATTGACTGTGTAGATCCATCCCGGTGCCTTGAAGCAAGGAGGCAGGCCATTGATTGCTTGTTGTATCTCTGCTGCTGAACAAGCCAGCGTAAGTCATTTAAACTGTTGACCAACTATATATTGTGACCTTTCATATTGACAAAATAATGTACATACAATGGCAGGTACCCATAACTGTACACTTTGATCATGGAACTTCGAAGCAAGATCTGGTGACAGCTCTTGAGTTGGTAAGTTGACTACCATTTCATATCATGCTCTATCACTTTCTAGTCAGAATGTAATCTGTTTCTCATTGGCCAATGCTAATCTTGATTCTTGACTTTGACATTGCCAGGGATTTAATTCTGTCATGGTAGATGGTTCACATCTTTCCTTTAGAGAAAATGTTTCGTACACAAAGTTCATATCACTCTTAGCTCACTCAAAAGGCTTGCTAGTAGAAGCTGAACTAGGGAGATTGTCAGGGACAGAAGATGATTTGACTGTTGAAGATTATGAAGCAAGGCTAACCGATGTTAAGCAGGTTTTTATTCTTTCTTACTTTGTAAGACCAGCTTTCCATTTTATGTTAAACACGTCCAAATTCATCAGAAGGCTTCACAAATTTCAGGCTCAAGAGTTCATCGATGAAACCGGTATAGATGCTTTGGCAGTTTGTATCGGAAATGTCCATGGTAAATACCCCGCAAGTGGCCCAAATCTGAGACTTGATTTGCTCAAGGTAAATTATAATTACTTTCTATATGGTGCTGTTCTGAATGTGCATCAACTCCAGTTTGCTATCCCTTCTTCAGAACCACACATTTCCTCATTATCTGGGTTACTGACTTTACTTCCATGTTAGGATTTGCATGCTTTGAGTTCAGAGAAAGGAGTCTTCCTGGTGCTTCATGGAGCTTCTGGTGTGCCCGAGGAACTTGTAAAGGTATAATGTCTTTATGTAATAAGGCCCTCAAAGATGTTTCCTCTATAATGTGTTATAATGTTTACAGACATTTATGTTTTGACTCCATGAACAGAGATGCATAGAGCTAGGTGTGAGAAAGTTCAATGTAAATACTGAGGTACGGAAAGCTTACATGGATTCCCTGAGCAACCCCAAGAAAGACCTGGTTCATGTAATGGAGTCGGCAAAACAAGCCATGAAAGCAGTGATTGCAGAGAAGATGATTCTGTTTGGCTCAGCAGGAACGGCATGATATGTGTTCATTTCGATTTCTTGAAGTAGTTGAACTGTATTATTAAAATTATGGAGATAAATCTTATGTATGGTTTGTAAAATAGATGTATGATGTATTATCACATATGAACAATTGGAAATTGGAATTGTTGATCAATTCATTTTCATTTCTGTTTGTTTAGTTAGTAAAACCTATGCTCTATATGAAAGTTTCTGCATTACCTCCTGATTTTCTCGGTTTCTAAATCTGCAAGTCATGTTCAACTACTCGATGAGTCTTGCTCAACCAACGATGTTTCAAGTGTAACTAGAGTAGTAGATTGAGTAATAAGTAGAATCATAATATTATTAAGTAGAAACATTTGAGGACAAGTATAAAAATACGAGAATAAAGAGAGAGATTGTACATGATACGGATTGTTCTACATTACGGGATAGACTAGGAAACACAGGTGGCAACATATCTGGTTGACATGACGTCAGCTTCACACACGTATAAATCCAAAAGAAACAGAGAGGACCAGAAACTGAAACTGTGAAACTGAAAGCATGGCAGATCAGAAAGCAGAGATCTTCGAACTCAACAATGGTACCATGAAAGTCCTCATCTCCAACTTGGGCTGCACCATCACCTCCTTGTCTGTTCCCGGGAAGGACGGTGAGAAATTTATCATTCGCTCCTTGTTTGGTTGTTGATTTCACTACTGGTTTTTTTATGAATGTTGCTGATGATCGGATTGGATTGTGGGTTTTTGAAGGAAAATTGGCTGATGTTGTTCTTGGATTCGACTCTGTCGAGCCCTATTTGGTATGATTTTTCCGTTTTTCTTTTTATCATGATTTGATTTTGGGTGTTTAGATTGTTTGGTGTTTGGATTGAGATTGATCCCGTGATCTCAGAAAGGGATGGCTCCTTATTTTGGCTGCATTGTGGGACGGGTGGCGAATAGAATCAAGGAAGGCAAGTTTACACTCAATGGAACTCAGTACTCTTTGCCCATCAACAACCCTCCTAACAGTCTCCATGGTATGGATCACTTACTTTGTTCTGTTTGTCCTTCTCTTAAAACTTTGTTTTGACTTGGTCGAAATGGGATACTTAAGGTTGAGAATCAAATCATGGACAGCTTAATTGGATTTTTTGTTTCTACTTAGGCATTATATGTTGTTGTTGTATGTATATGTGCAAGTAGTGGACTGATCTGCATATTGCGTTTGTGGATGAACTCGGTTTGTGATTCGTTTGTGGTAGCATTGAGATCATATTAATAATGATGGGTCTGATTGTTGTCGTGATGATCAATGAATGATGATACTGAATTTATGTGGTGCGTAATCTGATCTTGCTGGTGGGTTCTCTTTAGGTGGTAACAAGGGTTATGATAAGCAGATATGGCAGGTAGCCGAGCATAAGACAGGCGACAAACCATCCATTACTTTCAAATATCATAGTCATGATGGGGAGGAAGGTTATATTTATGTCCTTTTTATTTCTTTCTTTCTTTCCCTCTACCTCTCTTCGTGTTGTGGTTTGATGTTTTTGCTGGTAACAGGTTACCCGGGGAGTGTTTCTGTGACTGCAACTTATACACTTACTTCAAGCACTACGATGCGACTTGACATGGAAGCAGTGCCTGAGAACAAGCCTACCCCTATCAGCTTAGCTCAGCACACCTACTGGAACTTGGCTGGCCATAACTCAGGCGATGTACTTGACCACAGAGTTCAAATATGGGCCAACCACATTACCCCTGTGGATGAAAACACAGTTCCCACAGGTGAAATCAAGCCAATTAAAGGCACTCCCTTTGATTTCACTGCTGAGAGGAGAGTTGGTGAGTCCATCCATGAGGTTGGACTAGGGTACGATCAGAACTATGTGCTTGACTGTGGGGAAGAGAAGGAAGGTTTGAAACATGCTGCCAAAGTGAGAGACCCTTCCAGCTCAAGGGTCCTTAACCTATGGACCAATGCCCCTGGGATGCAGTTTTACACCGGGAATTATGTCAATGGTGTTCAAGGTAAAGGAGGTGCTGTTTATAATAAGCATGCAGGGCTCTGCTTGGAGACTCAGGGATTCCCAAATGCAATCAATACTCCGAACTTCCCATCTGTTGTTGTCCAACCTGGTGAAAAGTATAGAAACACCATGTTGTTCGAGTTTTCAGTTGAGTTTGAGTGAGGTAGTTTAAGTCATTGCAGTACTCTTTGGAAAAAGCAGAAATCGAGTCTGGTGTTGCAAATGGTCTGCTAGCTGGGTGCAGTTGTTTAGGACTTTTATCAGTTTATGATGGTATCCCTCCTTAATAATAAAGTATGTGAAGTAATTTGCCTAGTCTGAGTATTTTCTATAAAATTTCAAATTCATGAATGTCATTATGTTGATTAGTTTGACATGGCAACGTGCAAGTTTTGGGTACCAATCTAAAATCCAATTCACAAAAAACAGTTCATCCGAACTAAATTCTAACATATGCGGACAATCATCAAAGATTTCTGGTTTCGAACTCAAAAATTATAAAAGATCAGCATCTTAAGGTACAGCGGATACCCATACAAGGAATTGGACTCAACTAGTGAAGGCTAATATGACCATGTTTCGAATGTGCTGATGTGTATTCCTTTTCGGCAAGGTCATGAAGCTGAATAAACTTGACACAAACGCCAAGAGGACTAACAACTGGGGAGTCCTGACCAGGATAGGTCAAATGTGGGAAGAGAGGAGTGCAATGAACCCTCTGTAAGTGTAGAAGTATCAATCCTGTCTGTAACCTTTCTCCAGCCCATATCACCTTGTTCTAACGAGTTCAAGTGGTAGACTCTCCATTGCAAGCTGTGGATGGAGAAGAGAATTAAGATACAACTAACATTTATCAGTATGATTACATATCTTACACGATGCTTACCCATAGCCTGGGAGCTGTAGGATCAGACTTCGAATGCAATTTGGTTACCTCTGACTGAAATGTTATGACTATGACGACTTTAAATTCAATTGAGAATGGCCTGCATAAATAGTAAACAAAGAGTTGTCTTAAGTTATTGTTTCTTGAATGGAAAGCATAGAACAAAACTGTCTGGCAATCAGAATTATTCTTGAATTTAGCCAAAATACTTGAACTAATTGCCATTTTGAGTTTCATAAGCCTGCTACTACAAATTAGGATTTTCTTTATCCCGGGTTTCAATATTATTTAACATTCAAAAACAATTCACACTAAAGTAGGATTTTGGGGTGAAAATATTTGATGTTGGGAACTTACCCTGCTGAGACTGTAGGACATGTCAAAAGACGGGGAAGTATAACATGTATGGGCAGAGTCATATTATGACAGACGTCTCCATCCGCTATCTGATGTATGAAAAAGAACCTGGAATGTTGTTATGACAAGTTGAGTTGTATATGTTGAGAAGATGAGAAACGGAACATACCTGTGTAGTCTGAACCACAGATTTCTCTGTCACAATTTTATCACCTAGAAGGATTGACTCTACACGAAGCAAGTGTATATCAATGGAAGAAATTGGAACTGCCGATCCTTCTACTGTCAATTCACCACTAACAGGATCCGTTAAGGAACATTGAGTGGCCATCTTCCCAATAATTCGAAATCCACCTATTCAGAAATACCTCTCGTCAATCATGGTATATCATGCAAAAGAAATCGTGCATTCCCTATCCAGTAACCATGGCTAACAATACTCCAAATTTATAAGTACAGTAACTAGAGATATATATAAAATGCAACAAGAAGTAAGCGGCAAACCTGATTTCAGTTGAGGAAGTAGTGGATGTCTTTGAGTATCCTGAGTAATGTAAAAGACAACCATCTCCGGAGAAACTGGTCGCTCAATAGCATCAGCTGATCAAACACAGAACCACAACCCCAGTTACCTTAACTAATATATGTAAACGAAACCACACAAAATAAAATCAGATAGCATCTAAATCCAGAGTCAGTACATACCCTTATCACTTTCAACTATGAACTCCATGGTTGTCGACAATGACTTATACAGGTACCCTCTCGATATATCTACAGTTACTAAATACTATGGCACAAATACAATTCATTATCATATCTCGGTTAACTATTGAAAAGAAAAATGCATCTCAAAGGCAATCAGAAGCAGTGATATTTTCCAAGACAACAAGATGCACCTGAATGTTAATATTTCCTCCATGGAAAGTCTCATAGAACTTTTCGAGGTTATCTTCTCTCGGTTGCCTGATATTCATGGAAAATGGTATCTGCCACAAACACAGAAACTTTTAATTCGCAAACGATGCACATTGCAAATTCAAATTCACCATAATTCACTGCAACACGAAAACAGTGGCTATAGGTAAACTATCTGTTATTCGTACCTCGGTAATGCCTGAAGCAATCTTCCCAGCAGGTCTAACCTCAACAATTTTGTTCCTGCTTTCAAGTGAGAAAAACACCAATTGGTTGCAGAACGCTTCCATATGAGCCAAAGAGTAGAAACCAAAAAAAAAATAAAAAATAAAAAATCAGACTCACAGAATAGAAATAGGCTTGGCGGCACCAACCAGACTCTCGATAACTCCGGCCGATCCTCCCCGAACCTTCATAAGCAACGAAATATAAACCTTTAATTTCACCACACCACTCTAACCAGCTTCTGGAATTAAACTTTCCGTTATAACAAACGGTGAGATTCGAACCTGCAGAGTGACAGACCCATCAACCGCGATCCGAATTCCATAGTGGGAGATCGAAGACGAAGATTTCACTATGATTTTGCCTTCAACAACCTCCTGAAAAATTTCAATGTCACCTCCGTCACCATCACGTTAATCTGAAATAAATAATAACAACAAATCTCACACAGAAAATTACAGAAGGACGATAGACTCGATTAACCCGAGAAAGCTTGAGCTCAATCGACATTGTTAACAGAACCAAAGCGAGTCAGCAGCTCCTATAGCCTACAAGGCCCGCTGACGTGGAGGTACCTGATTGGCCATGTGACGTCGATCTACGTGGCAAGTACTAACCGCAATAACATAAGTAACATCTCAATATTACCCCTCCCGATTTTCTCACTTGGTTTCTTCTTCTTCTTGGTTGAGAGATGAATCGGAGATTGGTTTTGGCGGTGGCGGTTTTCTCTCTCTTCGCCGTTTCGATTTCAGCGCGGCCGTTCGTTCTGGTTCTCTCTCCAGACGACGTCTTGAACAGCCCCGCCGCGCCAGACGGCGACGGAGCGGCCACCGATCCGACGACTCAGAATGACTCGGCCGACTGGGACGAGTTCGGCGACTCGGCGTATCCGCAATCCGAGGACGAGCTCGACCCGGGCTCGTGGCGGCCGATCTTCGAACCCGAACCGCTCAAGCCGGAGCCGTCCGACCAGTCGGACGAGCAGTACTACTCCACCGTGTCGAAATTGATCAAGTCCGTCAGCTCCGGCGACACGGCGCTGATGGAGGAGGCGGTCTCCGAGATCGAGGCGTCCGCTTCCCGCGGTGTTCCTCACGCGCGGTCCGTGCTGGGGCTTCTGATTGGTACTGGACAGATGAGGAAGCAGAACAAGGCCAAGGCGTTCACGTATCACTACTTCGCCGCAGACGGTGGCAATATGCAGTCGAAGATGGCTCTGGCTTATACTTACTTCAGGCAAGATGTATGGAAAACTATACCTCTTTTGAATTTGACTATTTCTGTTTCAGTTCAATTGAAATGTTAGGGTTCATGAAATGCTAGGGTTGTTGAGTGTTGTATGGTTGGTATCGGATTGCAGATGTTTGAAAAAGCGGTTAAGCTTTACGCGGAGTTAGCCGAGGCAGCTGTGAATAGCTTCTTGATCTCCAAGGACTCTCCGGTGATTGAGCCGGTGAGGATCCACAATGGAGCTGAAGAGAATAAGGAGGCATTGAGGAAGAGCCGAGGCGAAGAAGATGAGGACTTTCAGATTCTGGAGTATCAGGCTCAGAAGGGGAATTCTCTTGCAATGTATAAGATTGGACTGTTTTACTATTTCGGGCTGAGAGGGTTGCGCCGGGACCATGCCAAGGCATTATCGTGGTTTCTCAAGTCTGTGGAGAAGGGAGAGCCTAGGGCGATGGAGTTTCTTGGTGAGATTTATGCTAGAGGAGCTGGGGTGGAGAGGAATTACACCAAGGCTCTCGAGTGGCTTACATTAGCATCTAAACAAGAGCTTTATTCGTCTTATAATGGGATGGGATATTTGTATGTTAAAGGTTATGGAGTGGAAAAGAAAAACTACACTAAGGTAATATATCAGTGTGTGTGCGTGCTCGCGCGTTGTAAAGCTTTAATTGTTTATATGCTCTGTGAAATATGGCATTGGAATTATGGTTACAGCTATCATGTTCAGTCTATGATCCCTGCAAATAAAACCCAAACCTTTGATAATATTTCAAAATTCCTTGAATTTCGTAATTGCTGTTGGTCGTGTTCAGTTGGATTCATTTGTAGGTTGATTTATATGTTGTCCTCTCTGTTGTAGGCAAAGGAGTACTTTGAGAAGGCTGCTGAGAATCGAGACGCTGGCGGGCACTATAACTTAGGAGTACTTTATCTCAAAGGGATTGGGGTAAAAAGAGATGTGAAACTTGCATGTCAATACGTCATTGCGGCTGCTAATGCAGGTCAACCAAAGGCATTCTACCAGCTTGCAAAGTTGTTTCATGCTGGAGTGGGGCTTAAGAAAAATCTTCCCAGGGTAAACTTTTTCCTCTATTTTTTTTTACTTCAATGATATGTCTCTGTTTTCTCTCATTTCCGCAAAGAGAAAAAAGTTTGTTACTTTTTGAAATTAATGTGTTTGTTGTAGTTCGCCTTCAAATTTTCATAACTGCACCAACACCCATATTGATATATTAACTAGTTCACTGCATAATAAAATTTCATTGGTTTCAGGCCACTGTGTTATACAAGCTTGTTGCTGAAAGGGGGCCATGGAGTTCATTGTCCAGATGGGCACTGGAGTCGTACTTAAAGGGGGATGTGGGGAAGGCATTTTTGTTGTACTCAAGGATGGCTGAGTTAGGCTATGAGGTAGCACAAAGTAATGCTGCATGGATTCTTGACAAGTACGGAGAAGATAGCATGTGCATGGGAGAATCTGGCTTTTGTACAGATGCAGAAAGACATCAGCGAGCACATTCTTTGTGGTGGCAAGCATCTGAGCAGGGTAATGAACATGCTGCTTTGCTGATTGGGGATGCATATTACTATGGTCAGGTAGGTGTCACAAGATGATATATGCTCATTATTTAGCTTGGTTCAAGTCTGCTTGACCAAAATATTTTAGTTGACTTCTGCAGCTTGATATCTGCTTGACTATTTATGTTTCTTCGTTTCTTAGGGTACTGAAAGGGATTATGAACGTGCAGCAGAGGCTTACAAGCATGCTAGGTCCCAATCTAATGCACAAGCCATGTTCAACCTGGGCTACATGCATGAGCATGGACAAGGATTACCTTTGGATCTCCATCTTGCCAAACGTTACTATGATCAAGCCTTAGAGATTGATCCGGCAGCAAAGTTACCAGTCACACTAGCCCTTGCAAGCTTATGGATACGAAAGAATTATGCCAATGGTTTTTTGGTAAGTTCTTTTCACTGCCTTGTTGAATAATAGTTTTTGGTAATCATTAGATCTACCAACCATTGTAGATTTATAGTACACTATACCGTCAGTTTTATCTGGCAGCGATATAAGTTGTCTTATACTCAGGATTAGGTTTGAACACTAAAATAGTCTACCTTTATGATATGAATTTGTAACCCGTGTTTGGTCAAATCAATTGAAGTTTGCTCATATTTCTTTATTTTTTTGAATGTAAATTCCTTATTTGCAATGGATTCTTTTAAAGTGCATCCTTAATCTGTAACTTCAATTTAAGATCCTGCCTTTGATTCAGTTTCTGGAACTTCCCTTCATTGGCTGTTTTTCTCCTTTTGGTTGTAAATGCAGGTCCATTTGATTGACTCGTTGCCTGAAGTTTATCCAAAATTGGAAGAGTGGATAGATAATGTGTTGCTGGAGGAAGGAAATGCAACAATATTGACTCTTTTTGTTTGTCTCCTCACTGTCCTATATCTCCGTGAGCGACAACGCAGGCATGCTGTCCCTGCTGGAGTGGCTATGCCGCCCAATCCAAATGAACTTGTTGCGCCTGTACCCAATTAGTTTTTACAGTAATGATGCCTTCACAAATTACATGCTTTTTTGGTTGCTCTGTGTGAACAACAAATATTTTCCTCTAGGATATATATGATGTACAGGAATCTGGCCCTCTTGATAACTTTCATTTTTAGGGTTGTACCAAAGAGTTACGATATAAATGACAGCTTTCGCCTCATTCGGAACCATGTACTTCACATTGGGATTTGGTAGTTGCCAACTTCAGTTTTTTTCTTTCCTCTTGGTCGAGTTGCCAAATTCGGCTCAACTTTGATCCATTTCCATTACTATTTCCTGTTACAATCTTGTCCACAGGACCATCCTAAAATACATTGCTGATTCTGTATGTTGCTTCAGAACCTAAATTCCAGGTTCTATATGTGAAAAAAAACTAAATTCATTTCCATTACTTTTTTAGGTTCTGAAACAACATACAATTCTATATAAGGTGCACGTTAGAATCTCAATAAGGAGAGGAGTATGTAATACAATTGTAAAAGGAAGGAAGATGTTTTTAAAAACAATTAGAATCTCAATAAGTATGGATGTGGCAATGAAAACAAATTGTGAGATAAATAGGACACCTCTGGATGCGTGACATCCATGAAATCAACCTCTAAGACAGCAGAGAACAACATTGGTGGATAAGTTCCGAAAAATACATTAAGTGGGAAAAGTTGGAAAACTTGAAAAAATCTCTCTAACACTAAGAAATCAACAATGGTCTTCAAAAAAAAAAAATCAACATTGTGCTACTTGTAATTCAAGAAGGCCAAGGTCAGCTCCATTGTGCATCCGTCTCAAAACGATTGGATTTCGTAACAATCGCTCATCATATAACCTGACCAATATGTAACTATTTTAGTAAATTGTTGCAGCCAAACAACGCAAAAACATAGCACTATGACAAAAATGTGCATCTAAAAACCCTTGGGGCTCAGGTTTGAATCGATCCCCATTTGATGCAAAACAAATCCTAGAGTATTGAGTCATACAACACGCCATAGCCCATCATGCAATTCACACTGAATTTGTAAGTTATACCCAAGTCCCAGTTCTGAACAAAGAAAGTCAAGCTCATATCCTGAGATCACCCTTAAAACGGTCCCTAAAGACGGAAAGCTACATTCAATATCTCTCGCTAAGGAAAAAGATTCCAAATGTAGAGCTAATGGCTGATCCGTCTCCTCTGAGAGACTGCGATTCAAAGGAGATGGATCAGCCATTGGCTCTACAATTATCTTTTTCTTTTGATAGAGATGTTATATGTAGCTTTCCGATTTTAGGAACCTCTTAAGGGTGATATCTCAAGATATTGAGCTTGACTTCCTCCCTTACTTGGGACTTGGGAAAAACATACAGATTTGATGTGTGAATTTTGGCCGTCCAACATTACCATCTCTTAGGTCATTCAAGGCAAAGCTAGTGTACTTATTACAAATTGCACACACTTCATCTCCAAAAACTTTCACCTGCAAAATAGTATGTATAGGTCAAATTACACCATGATTTATAATGCAAGGTCAAACAAGTACAAAAATGCTTGGCATTTGTTTGTGTTCATGTATCACAACAGATTGAGGAAACATGCACATTCCGACTAAGCAAAGTGATGGTTTGAAAGAGAATGAAGTGATGCTATTAAAAGTAAGCAGTGGCTGATCTATGAACACCTTTGTATCAATATATGATGCTGTAGATACAACCTTTGTTTCATCATTGCCATCCCCAAAATTCATATAACTACACAATCATCCCCATCACTAGTTACTAAAAGAACAAAAATTAACCATTTGCATATAATACAAAGCTCATCTGTGGCTCAGCAAACAACACCTTCACGTCAAGAGTCTCATCAATCTACTACCGGCTATTATCGCTGGCAGCCGTAAGTCCGGCCTTTGTTTCATCACCGCCACCACAACTCAAGATTCATAAACCAATCAATATAAGTAAAACCTAACTCTACGGCGTAGAAAATTTAGCATCCAAAACCAACAAACTGAGAAGAATTGACAGAGAGAGATTTACCGGTGCCTTTGGACTGTCTGGTAGAGCTCGCGCATTGACGGCATTTTAGCTCTACTGCCTCACTCTTTATCTTCTAGGGTTTGTTTTTTTTTTTTTTTTTTTTGGCAACTTCTTCTAGGGTTTGTTTGAGTTGTACTTAAACACATTCGCACCGTGCCAAATTACAACACCTGCCCTCGAGCTCTGAATCGAGTCTGCTTTCCCGTAAGGGCATTCTCGCCATGACAGGCGCCTCCTCTCTGTTTTTTTTTCTTTTCTTTTCCTCTCTTTTTTTTTTCTTTTCTTTGTCTTAATTATTAATTTCGAGTTTAAATAATAATAACAAATACTAGCTCTGACCGATTAAGCTTCAGCCGTTGTCATGAAGATGAAGTAAAGCTTTGCAGGGAATCAGTAATCTAAATATTGTGCCAGTCTTCGTAAGGCAACAAATTCTCTTGCATGTTTGAGTTTGTTTTGCACTGAATAATTACAATCTTAAAAGAGTGTTATAAGTTTAATCGTAACACAAGGTTCCTCCTAATGTTCTGGGGAGGAGTTATAGCTAACTTATGCTACTGTTCTTGCTCCAGTATAAGAAAACTAATGAACAAAATTGCAGACATTCCATCAATACATCAGAGTGCTCTTCGGTTATCACAATCCAGATGATTTATGAGTGTGCTCGGTCACCAGGAGTATCTTGTCCTGCACCACCTGCCTTGAAAAAATCTCTATGAAATACAACGTTTTTGGTCTACAAGCAAGACACTAGCGAGGACGCCTCCATACGTGCTCCTCATACTCGCAATGTAATTTCTTCTTAGGGTATACTGTTGTGTCTCTATCAGGGCGTTCACATTTACACTTCAGGCATTCTGTGTTTCTTGAATAATTCATGAAATTACATCTACAATATGCAATGCATTTAGTAAGTTGTACAGTCAACCATAAAATTAAAACTAAACCACATGTGAACAAAGAGCAAGAAACTTACGAGGGACAGTCCCAATCTGCAGGGTTTTGCTTGGGCCGTACCTCTTGACAGCGGAAACAATTCTTTTTGCTTGCGAAATTCATGAACCCACACCTGGAATACAAAAGCTAACTGATGAATATAGAACTCAAATTACATATGAAAACTGCTGTAGTCAGCAATTTTAAGTATCTATTTATAAGACTTTATTAGGAAGACTGGGATTAATGTTAAAAGGGAAGACCATTTGGTGGTGTTGGTTCTCCTCCTAGAGTGGTAATCTTGCTGATTTGGTCAGTCGATAGATTTTTTTTTTTATATATATGAACTGGTGCAATCACTGGTAATCTTGCTGATTGGTAATCTATACCCTATAGAGGAAGACTGGTAATCTTGCTGATTTTAAACATTATTATTGACTGGCGCTTTTGATGTGCCAGCTTAGGGTAAGCTGGCCAGCTGAATATCTTTGCATTTGCAAAGAGAAAGAGAAGACTTACTGTGGGCAGTTCCAGTCTCCTTTCTTCATTTTGACATCATCTACACCGGGTCTCTTTGGCCCTTGAGCTTCGCACTTTAGGCAGCGAACATTTCTAGCGAAGTTCATGAACTTGCACCTGTAACAATATAAAGATATGTGAAAGTTGGAAACATGAATGTAGTGGTGGCCTAAACTAAGAAAAAGCAAGAGTAATTCATACATGAAATGACTTACTCAGAGCAGACCCAGTCCCCTTTTTTCATTTCAACATCACTCATATCAACTTTTCGTGGGCCCTCCTCTTTACACTCTAGACATCTTATATTTTTCACGAAGTTCAGAAAATTGCATCTGAAACACAATAGAAAAGTTGCTAGTTCAGAATCTAGTGAAACCGAGCAATACAATTTCAAGGAATATAAAGTGCAAAGACACAAGCAATTACAAGAAAAGCTTGTGAAGGAAAAATTGTGCTGATAAATTCATATGGAACCAAAAATGCATTTTCTTGATCAGACAGAGGAAAACTCATGAGTGAATCATGAAATCCACATCAATATCTCAAAATAAGAAGGAAGGGGAAACAGATATGGCTGCTGGTAGAATCATCATATCATTTCCAATATGCATTAATATGGCCATATATGGAAAAAGTAAACTCTCAAGTCTCTAATCAAGTCTTAAAGCAATGCAGATATGTAGTTCAAATTATGATATTTATGTCAACTACGAAATGTTCATATGGTGTGACTGACTTGGGACACATCCAATCTCCTCTCTTCATTTCAGCAGCTTGAGACAGCTCATCATCCATCAAACGGATAGATGGTTTTTTCTTTGGAAAAGCTTTGGCCGCAGGCATTGGCAGTGATGGGTCAACATCTGTTTCACTGAGTTGAAGCAACCTAGCCAGCAGTTTTCTTGCAGACGTTTCTACAAGCTCTCTGCCAGGAGGTTTCTGCTGCCCAGAAATAACGAGCGGATCTAGCGCATAGTACATTAATATTCGCACTATATCCACCGTACGGGCAGCTGCTTCAAATTCGTTAAGAACGACGTAAGCTCTATCACAGGAACCTCGCAGATTGCAACCACCGCAAACCTATACAACAAAGCATTATCCCAATCACAATCTACAATTCCACGTACGAAATAAAGTAAGAGCAATATAAACAAAGCATCATAGAACACATACATTCTACATTTTCACGATCCAAATAGCTTTTATGTTCTTGTGTGCACTTCAATAAAGAAAATATGATCCATAAATCGTGTAGATGAGAGAGATTACATACATCCCCTTCGTCCAGCTTCACGTAGAATCTCAACCGCTTCCCTGAATTCACAGGTTTTCGCAACAAATTGGGACATCCGCCCTCCACAAGTGCTTGAATGTCTTGGACAGACAATGATCTGCACATAAATCAAAAACCAAAAGGTTAAAATCATGCAAGAAACAATCAGAAACAGAGAGCATCACTCGAAAACTCAATTCTTTTGTTCACTACACCATTAATTTTATAATTCGATTCAGAATTTTGCTACTTTTATACATGATTTTAGCCTATAAATTTGATCAAGAAATGAGACTCACAACTGAAACAGAGCAAAAGATAAAGAAACTTTACTTGAAAACATCAAAGCGGTCACGAGCAAAGCTAAGGCAAGCATCCTTCAACTGATTCATATCGTTGTAAACGCCGTCAGTCTCGCCGTCCTCGGCAGGCGGCAGCGGTTTGAGAAAGTAGCCCTTGGTCTTCAGGCCGTCGACGAAAGCCACCCACTCCGGCCAGGGGTGGTGCACCGGGGCTTCCCTGCTACTAGAGGTGGCGGCATCGACGGAGGAAACGGCGGCGGCGGAGGAGGAGGAGCAGTGGCGGGAGAAGAGGATGGGTTGTGAGGCGGAGAACGGTTTGAGAGAGAGGAGAGAAGGAGGAGGAGAAGGAGAGATAGGTAATTTGGGGAAACGGAAGAGTGCGGTGCCGAAGCGGATGAACTTTGAAGCGGATGACATGGTGGAGTGTGGGGTTGTGGATAATGGAGCTCAGAGAGTGAGCATGGAGGAAGATGAAGATGGGTAAAGCACAGGGTTTTGTTCAGTGTGGAACTTGTTTGGGGTTTTAGACGGATAATTTTTGTTTTTTCTTTTTTTGGTAGTATTGAAATGTTAGTGAAAAAAAAAAGGAAAAACAAAAAGAAATTAAGAGAGCCGATGAGGTTTGATTCGGTTAGTAAGGGCATGTGTGTGGTGGAGACCTTATACTGTCGGTAGCAGATTTTGTTGGTTCGCGATTTGTAAATTCTCAATGTTGTAAGTCGTTTTAAGATTGAGATTTTACCTTAACGATGCTGATGTAGCGTAACCAATTTCTTACTTAAACTTAAGTTGTTTAGTAAGTCGATTGCAACAAACAATTTGAAGTTCTAAGCCTAACTAGTGAAAGTTAAAAGTCTTATGATCTGCTGTCAATTTGTTTGATACAATTAAGCAAATAAACGATTTTTGTTATTTTCTTACAAATATGATTTTTATTGATTAATTAAATTTTTGAAATGTTGTAAATACGGCTTTACATTGTCAAAAGTATGCAAATAAGATAGATTTTGAAGGCTCAAATGCATACTAGTTCAAATGCAAGTATTTTCCAAATTTCTTCAATAATCTTTTACTTATTTCATTCTCTTTGTTCTCATGCTGGTCCACTATTTGAAATTTGTCCGCTTTTAAACATAGTGTTTGTTCGCATAGCTTTGAGCCAAGCTTATTTATAATTACTAGTTAACTTGTTAGCTTCTCAAATTCATTATAAATGTAATGGAATAATGTTGTGGTTAATTTACGATCATGATATACAAAAACCCGTAAAGTAGCGGATGGGAATCTAACATTAAGAGTGATGAGCAACAACAATGTAGTTGATTACGATTTGATTTGGTCATGTTAGACCTCATTGAACATTGATGGAAACCAAAACCTCAAACATATGAGATAACGCGCGATTTAGCACAAACTAAATAAGTAATCAATTGAAGATATATATAATTGATGTGACACACCATAGTTGATGATATAATAAGAAGTGTTGATTTTAAAGAAGAAACAAACCATTCATACCAACCTTATTACCCTAACAACAAATTGTAAGGCACAAAGACAAGTAAAGTTGGGAGACCTGAAAATCATCTTAAACCTCGCCAATAATGTATATGTTTTGTACAAAGAAAAAGAATAAGCTCGAATCAGGATTATTAATAAAAATTTAAAAAAGGGATGTGAAATTCATACATCTTAAACTAAAATTCATAATTTTTTTTTTTTTTGGTTAACTTATCTATAAAAAGACAAAGTTTAAGTTTAAGTTTAAGTCACACAAAAAAAGCGTGGATTTCACAAGCTAAAAATAAAGTAATAATAACAGCCGCGGGTGAGATAGCACCACGCAAAGCCCAAAACCCCACGCAGTAGTACTTGGATCCCAAAATCAACATAAACCCTCTTTTCCTCTACACTCTTCCGATCTTCCCCTCAACCAACACCATGAGAAGGGCTTCAACTCTCGCCTCGTTCCCCATCCTCTCCCGATCCATCGCCACCTCAGCCTCCGTAAGCCACCGCCTTCTCCAGGTTGCTCTCTACACCACCGCCGGCAGCGCCGCTTCTCATGCTCGCCGTCCCTGGTCCGAGTCATTTTCCGGTCGCAAGCTGGCTTTTGGCGTCGCCGGAACCCTGGCTTCCATGGCTGTAGCCACGTCACTCGCTCAGGAAGTCCACGCCAAAGAGCCGCCTCCGGCTGAGCTCGTGCCCAAGGAGGTTGTGCTGTACCAGTACGAAGCTTGCCCTTTCTGTAACAAAGTTAAAGGTAAAAATGACCTCTCTCTCTCTCACTTCCGGTTCTGTAATTTTAGCTATGAATGTTTAGCATCATTTCGAATATGATTAGTTTAAACAATTATAAAAGTTTGAGTTTCTAACCAATCCTGATATGTCCATGTCTAGTGTTGTAATATGTTACTTTAATTTGGTTGATAATTCCGTGGTGTTGTTTCAGCATTCCTGGACTACTATGATATACCGTACAAAATTGTGGAGGTCAACCCACTCAGCAAGAAAGAGATCAAGTTTTCGGAGTATAAGAAGGTTCCGATATTGATGGTGGATGGGGAACAGCTAGTTGATTCATCAGGTTGCTGTTCTTAGATTCTTTACTTTTTCACGGTTTGATTTCTACTTGTAATAGTATATTCTATGATTGGTTGAATTTCCAGTTATTTTTTGTCGGTTGAGATTGTTTATACACTTTAGTTAAATTTAATTATGCATCTCTTTGCAGATATAATTGATACCTTGACTGAGAAGATTCTTCCCGACAGAGCAGGGGAGAGAGTGGCCTTTTCTACCTCGAATGTGGATGATGAAGAGAAAAAGTGGCGCAAGTATGCTAATCTTTTCTTTCTCTAGCTTCATGTTCAGGTTTCAGAAAAGTATATCTCCTGTTTGCCACAGAGGCCAAACTCTTCATACCTTATACCACTTTGATTCTAGTGCACCCTCCCTGTTGCAAACTGATGCAGAGTCATGTTTCTAAGTTTTTTTAAATTAAGCTGTCCAAACAATTTGAAGTTGTGTGGCATACCTGGAGCCCTTTACATTCATGATCATGTAATACTTGGTAGTAGGTTTTCTATTATAAATATTGATACTTCAGTGTGCTTTTTATTGTGGTATAGGTGGGTTGATAGTCACCTGGTGCATATGTTATCACCAAACATATACCGAAACACATCTGAGGCCCTTGAGTCCTTTGACTATATTACAAGCAATGGTAAGTACATCCCACATCATAGAATTTTGGGCACTTAAGGCAACTTTCATTACTTTCTTTTTGTATTTACTGGAACATATACATTTTTTTCCTTTTTCTGAACAACCAGTTTGAACATTGAATTTGGTGTTTATTAGTATTCTAATGTAATTCTTTTGTAACCGCAGGTAATTTCAGTTACACAGAAAAAATTACAGTGAAGTATGCTGGTGCTGCAGCTATGTACTTTGTGTCTAAGAAACTGAAGAAGAAATATAACATTACAGATGAACGTGCATCCTTGTATGAAGCAGCAGAAACATGGGTTGATGCTCTAGATGGGCGGGAATTTCTTGGTATGTGCTCTAACTTGTGGCCTATGCACGTTATGTTCCATAGAGATTGCATGAGATTATTATTTTTGAATAGTTCTGTTATTAGCAATGCATTCATTAGGTGGCACACATAAACAAACAGATAGATGAATTTGCTTTTGGCCAAGAAAAATAAGAAATACATTTATAGTATGTAATGCAATTCTTGGTATGAAAGTACTCCACGCCATAAAGAATAAAGTTGCAAAGTTATGTCTATTTGTCAAGTTATCTCTTTTATCCAGTTTAAATTAGAAGGCATATGTTAGTAAATTTGAATCATAGTTGTGCAATGAGAACACACACTGTCATTTGCATTAGTTGTTTCGAACGTAGTTCATAAATCATAACAGTGTCTTGTAGCGACCATGTGTTATCTCGTTCTTCTTTTTGTCCTGGAGAGAATGTTCACTTTAAATGTTTGTTGTTTCAGGGGGATCCAAACCTAATTTGGCTGATCTAGCTGTTTTCGGGGTGTTAAGACCTATCCGTTATTTGAGATCTGGTAAAGATATGGTTGAGCATACACGCATAGGAGAATGGTACTCAAGAATGGAGCGTGCTGTAGGAGAGCCTTCAAGGATTAAGGAATAGATGGGAAATCCTCTGGACTCGGTAGCTGGATTCTAAACTTCATTTTTGAGCTTGCCATTTCTGTCGCAAACTAAATCAAATACAAAGAACAAACATTTCTCCGGGAACTCAGTTATAAATTAACTGGGATATATGCAATATTTTGCTAGCATTGGATTAATTTGATAACCGAGATTGTTTATCATCACACTAGATATGATTGTTCAGCAGTGTAGGCAATAAAAATCTCAGTTGTGGATCACCTATGGTAACTTTGTTCAGATCTAATTAATATCCTTTGCAACTTACTCTGTTGATTGGATTCATTTAAAGAATGAAGCTTTGCTCTTTTATTAGTATGGTTTGGAACAACTCCTTAATTCTCCGTTGCAACATCGTCCAAGTCGTAGCACTCTGTGAAGAAACAGAGCTCTACGAGTTGTCCTAAAGAATTGAAGATGTGGATTCTAGAAATGCAGAAGCAATGAGAGACCCCGTAGCACATTGGTAGCTTATCAAGGAAATGTGTAGCAGGTGCAAAACGACTCTTGTACACGTTTGTCTTCACCTGCACGTCAATCCGAAGGACCAAACTGAAAGGGCTAAAAATTAGAAAAACAAAAACCCGGAGGACCTATCTGATATATCTATCACACACCCACGGCCTTGGCTACTCATAACACCACGAACAGTCTCCGCCTAGGTTATGCTGCTGCTTCTTTCGTTATCCTCTCTTCGCTAAACCCCAAAACCCTCGACTCATGGGGAGCTCTCAGGCCGCCAGTCTATGGGTTCTGCTGGGCTTGGGCCTCGCCGGAATTCTGATAATGACTCGGAAGCTGAAGCAGGTCATCCGCGAAGACTTTGGCGCCTTCGTCGAGAAGCTTCAGCTCCTCCCTCCGCCCCAGCCGGCTCCTCCCAAAGCTCCTCACCCCCTCACCGGCCTCACCTTCGCCGTCTCCGACGTGTATATCTCTCTCTCTCTATCTCTGTGCCACTTTTTCCACTGTGTTTTTGTTTTTAGTGATTGAAACCCTAATTGAGAGTGTTTGCTATATTTATGGTCAAAATGACGTTTTTAATGGAATCGAAAGCTTCTTTCTTGTTGCCTATTGATTTCGGTGCATCGAAACCCAACGCTGAATTTGAGCTGTGTTATGACTTCCGGGTTGGAAGTAATATAAAGTACCGTGAATATGATACAAATATATGAACAGCTTTTCTGTCGATTGGATTGATTTTTTTTGTTCCTTGAAGTTGTAATTATTGACAACTTTATGTTTTCCTGAAAATTTGAAGAAATTTTGTAATGTGGTTGCAGGTTTGATATAGAGGGACATGTAACTGGATTCGGTCATCCTGATTGGGCAAAAACACATGATCCGGCTTCTCGGACAGCTCCTGTGGTTTCCACACTTGTCCAAGGAGGAGCCACATGCATTGGAAAAACTGTTGTGGACGAATTGGCTTATAGCATTTCTGGAGTAAATGAGCATTACTTTACACCTACCAACCCTACAGCTCCATCAAAAACACCAGGTGGATCCTCTAGTGGAGCTGCTGTGGCTGTGGCAGCTAATCTTGCTGACTTTTCCCTGGGTGAGCTTCATCTTTCTCTTGTTCTTCTCAAAGTGTTGAACATCCACTTTCCCATGATTTGATATTTTTCATTGAACATATACAAACATTGAAGATGCATGAAGGGCTTGTGGGGGGTTGTTGTAATTGTTTGGTTGAAATCAGAGGCAATTAATTTTGTTCTTTGTTGGATTTGGTTTTCTTTTCAGATGATTAAAGTTCTCATATCTTGGAACTGCAATATGTTCATAGCATTAGCATGCCTGGAAATTCTCTTTTCTTGCAGTTGATAATGTTGTTTTGAAACATGTAATGTTTACCATCTGCCCATATATGGCCAAGCACATCTTTGCTTAAAAGATAAATCACTTACTTAATCAGGGAGATAAAATCCTCTTTAAGTTGCTTTACTACTGCATGATCCCTTTGTTAATCTGTGTCCGGTTTTAAGTACAAGTTGAGGTGTATTGTAGCCATTAGGTGCCAAATCTTGTTTAGGTAAATACAATTATTTGATTATAGATCAACCTATCAATTCTCACACTAACTTCATGGTGTAGGTCTTGATACTGTTGGTGGTGTTAGAGTACCTGCGGCATTTTGTGGCATTATGGGGTTCCGACCTTCACATGGGGCTGTTTCTCACAGTGGAGTTTTACCTGTTTCTACAAGTCTTGATACCGTTGGTATGTACAAGTTTCTGTATACTTCTTTAGAAAATATGATATTGTGCAACTATATGTACGTGCAAGAAAAATCAAACAATACCTGTAATGTTACATTCTCCGACTATTGTCATCAAGGAGATAAAATTGCTAGAATTGTGAATTTGTGGATTTTGTTCCTGTACTTGTGTATCATCTAGTAATGGCCATGCACCTATTTCTTCTCTAAGGTGTCATCGATGGTGCATGGATTTCAGTTATTGACAGATCAATTTTTTGTTTTAACCTTCGGGTGTTTTTTTGAGGAGACCAGTGCATGATGTGCGTGAAAATGCTATCTGAAGATAGTTATTTATTAAACAATAGTAAATGTTGAGGTATAGAAAAGTTAGCATAATCTATATGGTCTCCCTTAATGTTTTTTCGTGTTGAATTCATATAGCACTTTTGCAGGATGGTTTGCGAAGGATCCTAAGGTTCTAGGTAGAGTTGGTCATGTGTTGCTGCAACTTCCTTTTGCATCTTCACGTAGTCCAAGACAAATTGTGATAGCTGATGATTACCTGCAACAAGTAAAGGTTCCTACAGACAGAATTGCTCAAGTAGTTGTCAAATCCACTGAGAAGCATTTTGGAAGTAAGTTTTTTCCTCCTCGTCTAGAGACCTGTTCTAAGTTACTTACAGGTTGAGCATGGGTATTATTTTTGTCTTTTTGCATTTTGCCAAGCTTTATAAAAGTCACTGTTATCACCATTGGATAAACGTTTTATCATTAGGGTCTGTGAAAGTCTTATACTTGTTAAAAGCGTTTTGTTGTAAAAGGAAATGGTGGACTGCAAATACTATTCTATTGCTGTTTTTGAAAATGTTCTGATAATTTCTCTATATTCTGGTTCAGGACAAGTATTGAAGCATGAAAATCTTGACAACTATTTCAATTTAAAAGTTCCAAGCTTGAGAAAATTTCACGGTGAGAAGACAAATGGTGTTGTAAAGGTTTCATCAATAAAACTGCTTGCTCATGTTGCACAGTCTCTTCAAAGGTGAGGTTACTAAGCGATTATTAAATCTTATGTTTGGTGTGGAAGGAGGAAGGTGAAACACTTCAACTGAGGGAGTGTATCATTTATTGATATAGTAATTTCTTTATAGGACGAAGAACAACTTTTCAAAAATGTGGGAAATGTACGGAAAATAGTATTGGCTCACTAAGCATTTGCATTAAATTAGTGACAAATCATTGAGATGTAAAATTTCCAGTTACATAACTCCAATCCTCTTGGCCAGACATATGGAAGCCTATGTTTTCTTAAATTGTACAATCTCAGATAATAACATATTCAATTTTTCTCCTGGTTTTATTTTATTGCTTGTTTTGTACATTTTTTTATTGTTTGTTCATAAGGAGGCAGTTTCTCACTTTTTTTGTTTCCATTCGATTTTCTTTTTGTTTTGTGGTTCCTTTCAACAGACATGAATTCAAACAAAATCATGATGAATGGATTAATTTGGTGAAGCCTACTTTGGATCCTGCTACTTCAGCTCAATTATGTGGGCCACCAGAGTCATCAGATATGGAGGTTGAAATCTGCAAGTCTATTAAAAATGAATTGCATGCAGCTGTCAACTCTCTATTGAAGGTATTATTATCTGTTTTCTTCTGAATGTTGCATAGTATAGATACATATGAATTGCACCTCACCGATTGTACTCATAATTAAAATGTGATATTTGATTGGTTGGATGTCTGACTGGTCTGCCAGGTACTGTGTTTTGGTTGGATTCAATCATATTGGCTGTACTAGTTAACATTTGAAATATCCATTTGATTACCAATTTAATGGAATTGTATGCTGCTTGTCTTCCCAGTGCTTTTTCATCTGTTTATCAACCTTTGCTATGAGTGGGTTCATTTCATGTTTAATTTCTTTTATAGGATGATGGGATTCTGGTGATCCCGACCGTGGCAGATCCTCCTTCAAAACTTGGTGGGAAGCCTCTCCTCTCTGAGGACTTCCGTAGTCGTGCTTTTGGTTTGTTAAGTATTGCAAGCCTATCAGGTTGCTGTCAGGTGAAAATCTCCTTTCCTCCCTCTTCCTCTCCCACTCTCTCTGTGCTTGTAGTTGTGTAGTTTCTCTTATCAACCTTTGTTATATTGATCTGCAGGTCACAATACCACTTGGACTTCATAACAAGAATCCTGTTTCAGTTTCCTTCATAGCCAGGCATGGGGGTGATCGCTTTTTATTAGATACACTGCAGACAATGTACACATCTTTACAGGAGCAGGCTGATCTTGTTACAAACACCAAATTATCAAAAACTGCCCTCACCAGAGAGCAATCTGCTGAAGTTTCCAAGGAAAAGGTTAATCATCATTATTGTGTTTTCTGCTTTGTCATCTCTATGTAATATAAATGGCATCAGAATATTATAATCAAATCTTCCATTACTTGAAAAATTAGATTGGGAAGCATGTGATTTGAATTTTGCAAGCATTTAACCATTCCCCTGTTGATAAGAATCTTAAATTTGTAGACCATTGACTTTGCAATTCTTTTGAAGTGATTAACTTGTAACATTACTATGATGCCAGTTTCACATATTCATATCCTAAATAACCTGTTATCTCAACATATATAGGGAAACCAAGCATTTAAAGCCAAAGAGTATCAGAAGGCTATTGGGTTTTATTCAGAAGCTATAAAACTTAGTGGCAATAATGCAACGTATTACAGTAACAGGGCTGCAGCATATCTGGAAATTGGAAGGTAATGCATCATGTTTGGGTTTTTACGTACTGAATTTATATCTTGGTGTAGTCTTCTGATTTATCTTTATTTTTCTCCTGCACAGTTTTTTACAAGCTGAGGCAGACTGTTCTCAGGCTATCAACCTTGACAAAAAGGTAACTTCTTTTCTCCACAAGGACATGTAAGATGTTTCAGACTTGCAGGCCTCATGAATAATTGTTATATAAATGACTTATTCATCAAGTCCTTCATTTGCATCCAATTTTTGTCTTTAATTTTGCTGATACTTTTATGGTTTTTCAGAATGTGAAGGCTTATTTCCGAAGAGGCACTGCAAGGGAGGTGCTTGGTTACTATAAGGAGGCAATTGAAGGTCAGATTGGCTTCTTTATTAAATAAATGCTGTTCCATATCCAACATAATGGAAACAATATGAGCACGATACGTAGATATATTCTGGCTTGAAGTAGAATAATTCTCACCAGTTTTATTGTCCTGCAGACTTTAAATATGCACATGTTCTTGAACCAACAAATAAAAGAGCAGCTGCTGCTGCTGAAAGATTGAGGAAATTGTTTGTTCAGTAAGTGATCAAGGTGATCCAAGATTTTGGAAATCACAAGAAACAGTTGCTGAAAAGTGAAAATGGTCAAATTCAGTCTGCCTTGAAAAGCCCGTTTATAGAATTGACAGTTTGCACAGCAATTTTGATGAGAAGGGATGCTTTAGGGAGGGGGGGGGGGGGGGGGGGGGGGGGGTTCTGAATTCTTATTTGATCTTATGCAGTTCTGATGAATAATTGTTTCCGAGCATTAGCTTATTATTATCACAATATATGTAAGTAGTCAATTTTGTTTCTCTAATATTCCATGTTGTAGGAACTGAGCTTCAGAGCAATTGATCATGGTTGAGCAATTTATCATTTTCTCCAACTTCTTAACTTCTGTTTCTAGCTAAACTTTTTGGTAATCATACAGCGCATGAGAAGCAATAATGTCATACTCATAGTATGGCTCGCTAGGTCCAAAGCTACAACACAAACGCCTACAACGCAGGTGACAGTGATCCTTGGCTCAGCCTTGCAAACTGAACTAGAATAAATAAAGGTCTTGGCATGATTTTCAGGCCATCTACAAATACAAGGGAGCTAAGGTCTTGCCTATTTTAGAGAAAAATTTGGTTGTTTTGCTACAATAGATTCCCTATAATTTGCTCTAAAATGAGGAATTTGAAGACAGAAAACCAAATTTCTTAAATTATGAGAAATTTTAGAGAAGGATTTGAAGAATATCATGAAATCTCTAAAATAGGCAACCTGTTAGAGTAGTAAAAGAAAAAATGCTTAAAACTTTAAACCGTTGGAGATGTTTTAAGCCAACGCAAAATTCTCAGAAAACTGCATAATTCTTGTTTGCTAATTGTTCATATCTCAGATCAGTGATCCAAATCCAAACTGTTACATACTCTTAACCCAAGAGTACATACTCTTAAACAAACTTCTGGGCAAGCTTTCTCTTATGACCTCCAGGCTCCAGCCCTTTCCAAACTTTCTTTGATGCAGGAATAAGCATTCCCATACTTTCTTTTGGTTGCTCCGGCAGGTTCAAGGGGATCATCAGAGTCACATTTTCTTCAATTTCCATTATATCTCCACATTCTCTGTTGTAAAATAAAATCAGAAATCATATTAAGCAGAAAAAAAGATGCTCCAAATTTTATTTAATTGCAAGAGCAAACCAAAAGAGGCCATAAAGCTAGCCATTGTTCCTGAAGGAGAAGCAACAACCCACCTTTTTTCTTGTTGTTTTATCTGGTTCATGGGGGTAGCAATCCCTTCTTCTTTAGTTGGCACCAAGTTCTTCTGTAACTGGATCAGGTAAAAAGAGGAAATGCAGAAGCATAAGTGTTTATATACAATCCCGAGGGGGTTGCAGAAGCTTTTGGCATGTCTGGCTGACGATGAGTCTTCCTTCTCGATAACATGCGAGTAAAAGGATAATGCGCTTCCTGTTTTTCCTCCTCGGATGATAAAGTCAGTCTTTGTAGTTGAAGTGTAATTACTATCGTCATTAATGTTACCTGACAAGCTGGTGGTTGTGCCGTATTTATGACCCAGTGTGGGTTCTTTTTTATTTGCTGATCGATGTGGGACGAATACCTCTTCTGTTGTTTCGCGCACAGGCTTCTCCTTCCCCACCTATGGCTGGTCCCGGCCCCAATTGCCCCTGAGATTGAGCCCGGTCCGTAGTGTTCACGGTGGGCTGCCTAAAATGGCCCCAGCTATCTTAGTTATGGTGGACTGCATGCTCGTACGCGGGCTGAGAGGTAAGTTTATCGACCACCGACTACAATAAGAAAACAACTATTAGCAACTAATCACCAATAGCCAGTTGCTGAAGTTCTGAAAGTCCTCGTTTACAAAACTGTTATATTCTAACATCCCGTCAAATACATGACTAATTTGAATACTAACAATCTTTTTGAACCACCCGCCAAATAAAAGCAAACAGTGCTTTATTAACTAGCCATATATAAGAGAATAGAAGAGCAGCAAATGCTTCAGGAAAGTGCCAACATCAGTCAATCTATCAAAAATTTGTAAACCAAATCTCATTTACAGAGGGGGGAAAAGAGTCGAAGCTTGCTTTGTTCATAGATTTGCCAATAAATTTGGAAGAAAAGATTGGTGCAAACACTAAATTACTTAACAAAAGAAGCACTATGGCAGGTTTCGGCCCCCTCAACACGATCAACGGTCTCCAGCACTCCATCTTTCTTTCTCCCGACATTTTCTTGCTTCCACTAGGGTTTTAGGTTAGGACTAAGGACGGGAAGATAAACCCTATATATGGATGGTAAGTGGGCTGCTGGAAATGTGACCATTTGCCTCCCAGTGTGACCCTTTTTTGGAAAATTACGTGACCCTAGCTTCATAAAGAAGTAATTACGTGATTACTAAGCATACAAAAATAACACAAGGTGATCAATTTCATACTCCACAATTTGTATTCCAGGCACATCAAAACAAAATGATCAATAACGTCTGATGCATCCTATTTACAAGCCTTGGAGTCGAATTCAGGTCATAACATCCTACTAATATGATTCTAAGCAACACAGTATCAAGGTAAAGCCTCAGTCAAAATCAAACTGATTTAGTTGTTCTTCTGTATAGTCTGGGAGTGCAGTTGTTAAGCTCAGTGGCTGCCTTGGCCGTTTTGCTCCTGTTCTTCTCCCATGATTATCAGGAATCTCAGTTGAGTTTGCTGAACCACTAATGCATTGGCTGATGCTTGATGAATTGTCCTCTTCAGCCATTCTGAGGTCCTCAGCTACCCCTGTTAGATGTTCGGTATCAATAACGTCTTCTCTAACTGACATTTTATTGATTCTATTAGGCATAGCCTTTTCCACCAATGAAGGTTCCATCTCTACAGCAGCATATTGGCTTGAAGAGTGGGCATGACCAGATAAAATCCTTCCAGGTGCCGTGTGGCCAACTTCCATATGCTTCTCAGTATTTTCACTCCCAGTCACATTGGTATTTTGTCTCAAATATTTCAGGATTCGCTGTGTACTTTGTGCCGGGAGGGATGTTTCTTGTGCCATCCATAACGTTTTACTACTTTCTGCTGCAAAGAACAAAGAATACAAGCAATTAAGTTTTACTGAGAAACAAAATAATTCATGTATGTACAATCTCATCTCTAGCACCCACAGGCAACATTAAAACAGAGAAGCAACTTTTCTCTGTAACACAAGCAGATAGAATATAAGAATTTCACCTAATTATAAGGTTCACTTACCACTGATGGGAGCAGGTGAAATTGGAAATTCTTTTGTGGCAAGAAGTCCACTGTCCTTGGAAATGACCTGTAAATTGAAACAATTAATCAGTAAACTTCAATCGAAAGCATGTACATGGCGATGTGGTGTGAGTATGTATCTGGTTGGTGACCAGCTCCAATACAAGAAATATAAGATCTTATATTTATCTTCAAATTGCTAAGATTTTTGAAAGAAAGGGAGAACAATGTAAGAAGAGTATCAGTGCCCCAGAAACGTGGTTTGTGAAATCTGTATTTTAGAGCTTTCCTTCATCTTACACATCCATCCAAGTGAATATAATCCTCAAATAGCAACCTTGTAAAACCTCAAGCAAATTAAGTGATGAGAAAAATGGATGGCCGGACTCTCTAGACATACTGCTAAGTAACTAATCAAACATGCCTTTCTTAAGTTACTTTGCATAAAACATACAGCACTCTACTAATTGTCAAGATCAAAAAAGCACACACCTTGACAATGTTGTTCAAAGTCACATTAAGATAACAAGCAGAGCGCGAGGGAGAAAACACAGCCACCTGATAAAAAGCGTTCATTAGTCATTCCCATGTTGCTGATTATGGCATCAGTATCTAAATCACAATTATCTAAATACAATCAGCGCTTAAGAAAACATGAAATTCCAACAGTAAATGAGACCCACACCTTCTGCAGAACCAGAACTGCACCAACAGAAATGCTCTTCCCAAACTCTCCCTCGGAAAGGGCTTTGCGGTGGACGGTAGCACCAATTGTACCTGTAGGATCCTGAAGCCCAAAATATCAGCCACATTGCTTTAAGTGAAAAGTCGGGGTAGATGAGACCAACAAAGTCACCTTCAAAGTCAACATGAGATCACCAAGACCATTTGGGGTGCAAGATTTGATCATAGCAACAACCTAATTAATCAACCAGCAAAACACATAACATCACATGAATCACTGACTTTTACTCAATCCATAAATAAAGCTGAAATCTTTGAAACCTTATTTGACCCCAAAACGACGACGTAACAGAAATACCTTAGCTACTCTGAGAGTGCCAAGCCCCTTCTTGATGGAGCCCAACGGGGTCCGAGAGCCGCCGCCTCCGAATTCGAGAGCGCGGAGCCAAGAATCGGCTGCGAAATCGTCGTCTTCCTCGTCGCCGTTCTCGACGACTCTCCTTAACTCCTGCGTCGGAACCGGCTCGTCGGAGTGGGTCTGAGAGCGGCGGTGCATCGCGGCCTGAACGGCGCCGGCGGGTCCTGGAACAAGGGGCGGAGATGAAGAGGAGGGTTTGGATTGGGGATTTGGGGAAGGAGGCGAAGCGCGGTGGTTGCAAGGGCGGAGAGAGAAAGAGGGGAGGTGCGAAACGTCGTCGTCTTTGTCAAGCTCTTCTTCCCAGGGTTCCATATGGTACTGCTCACAGTGGGAGCGCGGGAAGGGTCAAGTGGGGGGTTCTGTTTTGGAGTGGGTCGGGCTTGGACTCTCTGGCCCAATTTGGTTGGGGTGGGCCCAAATAATTGACACTTGATAAAGGCCCAACAATTAAGAGTGTGAGGCAATAGGATTGTTGTGAAATTTTTAGGATGAATATGAGGGTAGACATGTGAAACTTGTAGGGGTTGACAAATTATGTGGAACAAAATTTAGGAAAAATGGATGAGCTTTCAATTTGCAATAGTATGTTGTGTCTTTGTGAAGAGAAAGTAGAGAAACACTAGTAGTGATTCACATTGAGAGTCACTCAAACTTCTTTGTTGAATTCATCTTTTGGAGACAAGTCACAAATTCGGATCCAATTAAAATAGAAGCAGTTAGAACAACCTTGTGTATTTGTTGTGCTAAACTATTTAAATGCCATGGACTACATGTCTCGATAAGTGAGATTAAGAAATATACAAGATAGAGTATTCTAATTGTTAAGTATGTTAGTTTGAAATCAAGTTTGATAATTGGAAATGTTCTAATGGACTGATCAAAATACTAAATTACAATCTTTTACTATAATTGTTTTCGTGTCTATACAAAGAAGAATGGACTGAAATTTTCTTCGACTTGAATTGGTTTTTATAACAGACCATATAGGCTTTTACTGGTGCAATTACTAAGATCACTTTCAACCCTTTATCAAAAGCCACGAATGAAAAGCACATAGCCATGGATGATAGTCTCTCCAACAAATAGAAACCGACCACTCGAAAGTTTAAGGCAGTGCGGCGATACTGCTCAACAACATGAGGTACTTCGTTGGTTTTCGACGCTTCAATCTGATCAGATTCATCAATGTTAGTCTGTTGTGAAATAAGTTACTAAAATTATTCTAGCTTTGTTCTGATTCATGAACCGACATATTCAATATTATTATTGTTCACATGAATTATCGAGTAATTTTCTCCGAAACATTATTATGCAACAATCCTATTGGTTTGGAATAATTATGATCTAACAATACAAGAAGAGTCCGCGGATCACATAGGCTATGTGACATAGCACCGGCCGAAACTATATTTGTAGGGGTGCGGACTGGGGAGTGACGCCGGCACGTTAACGACAAAATTAACGACCGGCAGGGAATAACGGGCCACAACATCTTTGTCCAGTCAACTCCCATAATTAAATCTCGTCCATTGCCTCCCTCAACTCCCTACCGGAACTTCCGGTCACCTCCCTCCCCTCCCCCAAAGGCAGTAAAAATAAAAAATAAACCACACCCTTAATCTCCTCCCACCACAGTAAAAAAAACACACACAGAGTAAACAGGAAGAAAACAAGAAAGATCCCGGTGGGCCCCCACTCAGATATCTTCCTTTGTATGCATCTTTCTTCCTTTATTGGATTCTTATATTAACCAGGTTGGGTAATTTTGATGTTGACTGGTTTAGGTTTAATCTGTGATTATACAAGAGGGAGGGAGGATGACGGACTCCCCCGGTGGTAGAGGGTCGAAGTCTCTCATGGAGAATCTGCTCGGTCTTCTCCGCATCCGCGTCAAGCGCGGCGTTAACCTCGCCGTTCGCGACGTCCGTAGCAGCGATCCTTACATCGTTATCAAGATGGGCAAACAGGTACACCGCTGTCGTTAAGTTTCAAGCTTTGTTCTTGATTCATGGTGCTTTGTTGTTCTTGCATCGTTAAGAAATATAAGACTCTGTTCTTTTGTAAGATGTAAGATTGTCATTAAGATTCTTGATTTTAGCTATATTTGTAATAGGGAGATGGGTGATTAGAATAGCTTCAGTTTCATTGTTCCCTTCATGCCATTAGGAATTGCTGCAATTCTGTGGTACCCTGTTTGAGATTTGAACCAAGTTTGACTCTTGTTTAGAAAAAGGTTGCAATTTTTGCTATAAAGATTCATTCTTTAACTGCTTGCTAAGTGTTTTTGTAGCTTCAGAAATGGTTTGTTTGTTGCTGTATGATTTAGTCTGACCACGTTGATCATGAAATGCAGAAACTGAAGACTCGTGTGATTAAAAAGGATGTTAATCCAGAGTGGAATGAAGATCTTACTCTTTCTGTCACGGACCCTTCTATTCCAGTCAAGCTGGTAATTGCTTCTTCTATTAACAATCTCATTCATTCCAAGTATTTGTTCATAAAGGAATTGTTAACAGTTTGTTGATGGTGAATTCGATTATTTGTTTTGTGTAGACTGTGTATGATCACGATACGTTCAGCAAGGATGATAAAATGGGGGATGCAGAGTTCGACATAGTACCGTATATTGAGGCATTGAAGATGGACTATGGAGGCATCCCAAGCGGCACGATTATAACAAGAGTACAACCTTGCAGGCAAAACTGCCTATCTGAGGAGAGCTGCGTCCGCTGGAGCGAAGGCAAGGTCATCCAAGATCTCTGTCTCAGATTGAGAAATGTGGAATGCGGCGAAGTTGAAATCCAGTTGCAGTGGATCGATCTTCCTGGTTCCAAGGGCTTATCATGAATGACCATTCTGTATGTATGTTTTCTGTATTATTTATTATATGGGCTGCTTGCAAGCTTCTACCTCCTGAAACCGAATTCAACTTGGAGTGGAGTGGTTTTCTTTCATGGCTGGATTGCTTTGTTCATATATATGTATGACAGAATCAACAATGCTTGTACTTTGATTCGACTGATGGTTGGTTTTAAGCTTGTAACTCATTAATTAGGTTGAACAATTTGGGGATCTTGTTATCATAAAATACTGAGTGAGTTGCATGTACCCCTTTCACATGTTGCTGGGTACATCTCAAGCTTCTAGCTCATTCTTATGGGAGACTTATATAGCATTATAATAAGCCTTCTTTCGCAATGGGTGATAGAATTTATGCACAGCTCTGCTTTGCTCTGTTGCATATATATAGGATTTGTTTATAACAGTTATGTTCATGAATTGTTACCAGAAATTGATTAACAAGAAGGGTTTAAAAATCGAGTTCATCTAGTATATATAAATTTCAATAAAATCAGTCTCTCTGCGATCGATTTCTGCATGAATCATACGAGAAAAAAAAGGCGATGACACTGGGGTGTGAGGGAATATTATCAGAGATCCATGAAAGAGAAGTTGCAAGAAGGTGATCCGAAGCCAAAGAGTGTTGAAGATTCATGAGGAATCATCATACTAAATCTTCTTATTTGCTTAAAAACCTAATCAATCAAGTGATACTACTCTCAGCCATCTTTTATGCTACCACGTACCAAACTCCAGCTCTGTTTATAGTAGTTGCCCTCGTCTTCTTTCTTATTCTAGTCTCAACTCTCGACAAATTATGTAACACTAGCGAATGGGAAACAATCTCGACAAGACAAAAACCTTACCTAGCTAGGCAATGTTCCTCAAAATAGAACCGATAACAAAGCCAAAGCTAATTGATTCTGCATCAAATTGCCAAACCTTTCGCATCAAATGTGACAGGTATCATAGCAAAGATTTTGAGAGTTAACTGTATCCTAAAATTCAAAATATTGAATTATGAGAATGACATTTGTTGTTCATGTTTTCTTTGAGAGCAGTCGTGGCAAGCAATTCATCTCTTCCACTTATCAAACAACTCTGCGGTTCGTCTTCACGGGACCATAGCAAGTAAAAAAAGTGTGTACTATCTTGAACATATTGACATGGTGTGTGTGAAGCAAACCAAAATCCGACCATCTTTGAAGCAAACCAACATATTCACAGACACATGACATGCAGCTCCTTGGAGAATCAAACAGCAATAGCTTTCTGACATATTTACAGGGAGGACAACTACGTCGCACACCGCATTTAGCTGATCACGCTCCCTCTAATGAGAACCCAGCTGTTTGGTTCCACTGTTTACCCCTCTATATCAAATTTGGCTTCTCTTGGATTTATGTTGCTTAGATTTGTTCGGAAGAGTTCTAACATTGGATTGAGTACGATTTAAGACCACAATGTTATCTTTATGTCATTCTTACTCTATCTAATGGTTATATATAAAACATCCAAGCAACTTAAATCCAAACAGAGAATCCGAATTCATATCTTGATTCTTGTTTTGCGGAAAGAAACGTGGCATTGACCCATTCCTATAGAACAATGATACAACTTCCAACCCAGTAATTCATTTGAAAAGGGCTATATTATGTGCTTACTGGTTCGCGCCTGCTCTGGCATTAGCATACATCAATAAGAGCGAAGAGGCCCAGATACTCAGCTCTCACTTTCACCAGCAATTGGAGTTGGGTCAAGACTTCAAGTTGGTTATGATAATATGAACAAGAGTAGTTATTGTGATGATGATTGAGCCTTCGCTTAATAGTTGAGGGTATTTGGTGGCCAAACATGCATTACCGTTATGCAGTCTTATCTTGTTTGTCTCTTATTAATCTCTTATTAATCAACCCTTTAAGTCATGCCTAATAATGATAAACAGGCCAATGCCATCTATATATAGCTATTGGATCAAACAGTTAAACTTTGTATCCTCAATTTCATGGCTAATAATGCAACGATGCTTTTGCAGGTATGATTTTGATCACAAATCAAACAGTTTAGCTTGTCCTTTGTGAATGGCATGTTGCATGGGACAAACTAATCCATGTCTGTCATATGTCACTGAATCTCATGCATGTAAAATATCTTGGAAGATATATAGTACTGCTCCAGAGTCCGGATTATTGAAATTCATGAGCCGATTGCTGTTTTCGGTTAGCTCATATGCAAGATTAATCTTTATGCGCTCAACACAATGATCTAATCGATTCGTAAGCCGGCTCCGGAGTATCAAAACTCCAGAGCAAGAATATCTTATATATAATTACAGAACAAGAGAACGTACTCAGTTCATGCTGATAACAAAGCACTTGCAGCAGTGGAATTGCAGGTAGGGAAGAGAACGATAGAGTTCATTCAGTTCAAGACGTTAATAGGATCGATGGTATAGAAGTTTCTGTGTGGGTCAGGTTATTCGTAGTCTCATTGTGGCGTTTTGGAAGATCAATGATAGGGTTTAGGGTTCATATATATATTTTAACTTTTCACACATTACCTGGAAAGGAAACTGGTAAAGTTGCGCACATTTTATGTGATCGATCATCTTTCAAACAAAATGAACTTGTTTCAAAAACCATTGAAATCTCAGTGGCATGGGGTGGAGCGGGGTCCCAAATATATATACTAATCAGATAATTAACTAGCATTATCAGTGTTTTAATTAAGGGGTAATTAAGTAGTACTGCATATCCTTTTTGCTTTAAGGTAATGGCTACCAGTTATGTATTATGGTGTTATATATTCAGCATTTCATTTAGATCCATCAGTAACTAATCACCAGGCTAGGGATTCGATTTTTTGATGTCTTATTATTATTATTATTATTATTTTTTTTTTTTTTTTTATGACAGATGCTGAGATCTCTACTTTGAAACACCCTAAACTATATGATCTTGTGGCGGAATGTACAGTATGCATGCTCCATTAATTTATATGAAATTCAATATAAGAAGGGATATTGAATCTAATTATTCATGTTTCACGTGCAATATTAGACAATTCATAATCACCTTTAAAAAGAGAAACACTGATGGAAGTGAATGCAATGGCTCAAGATGTCTTTGTTGATGTTCTAATTCTTTCATTCTTCTTCAAAATGATGAATATAAATGTTGGGCAAATTTCTCAAATCAAACACAATATATTAAACAAATGAACAAAGCAAATTCATCTTAAAACGGGGAAGAAATGACATTAAGAAGCTTTTAGGGCATAACCAACGCTTACAACATTAAAGAGGAAGACGAATATAACGATGAATTACATACGGCCGAAGCAAGTCTACACTCTAGGAGCATAAGAGTTAGCTTCATCAGAGAACGTACGGTACAAAACTAGGGCTATACAATCAAACATATATTTAGAATGAAAAGACTGCATTCAGAATGTTTGATGCATATCCTATCCCTTTCAAATTCATCAGTGACTGAGAGATTCGGGATGGGAATCTCTTCAAACATAGGAATGAAACAAGCAGAAACCCACACAACCCACCTCGTCTCTCTCTGTCTCTTACGATACATGAAAACATGCAAGAAAATAAAAGAATTACAGTGAGAGATGAAGATTGAAGCGGCAGCTGGGAAAAGGAAAGCCAATCAACTATTAGCTAGCTAGCTAGCTCTGGCTTAGCTTTGGTTAGGAGATGAATATGAATCCTGACGTGACAAAATCACAAAGCAATGTCTTGGGAAGGGCCGACCCAACATATGTTAGTGGGAGACAATCTAAACGTTACCCACAACCCACAAAGGAAAACGCTAAAATGATAAAGATTCAACCAGATTTTTTATTTTCATTTTTCAAATATATATGCTTCGTATATATTGGGTTTCTGATCGAGACTGATGTTGCTGGCCTTTTCTTCTGCAAATTTTAGTGCTTTGTTTTGCATATTGTCGAGTAGCAAGTCCTCCCTTTTCTTTCTTTTTTTTCCTTTCTTTCTCCAAGTACTTGGAATTGGAAAGAAGGGCATCTCTGGCTAGCTAGCTAGCTGCCTTGATGCCACTAAATGACTAAAAATCTAAGCAAAGTTTGCAATTTGGTTCTCGATCTCTTTCATACAAGTGCGTGCGTGCGTGAGACCATATATATAAAGATTTGATTATATTCTTTGGCCGAGCATAAAAACTAGAGCAACCATGCATGTCCAAAGTTTAGGTAGATAGTGCAAATGTGCATGGACCATGATATTTTATATCCTCTAGCTTCTCGTTGTCGCCCTCTTTTCTTTTCTTTATGTTTTTCTCCTTTGTTTTCTTCTTCTTCAACTCCATCCTCTTAATTAATCATTGTAATGAGGTTTTCTGTGATTCTTGGTTTGTAATCGATCATGTAGCAATTGATTCTTTCATCATCTCTCTTCTAGCTCTACAATTATATATTATCCTCCAAATCAGAAAGTGAATGATATCAATATATACCTGGATTACATTTGCTCATCTCATCCATATGTTATCATCAGAGTACGTATACGTAGTTAGACGTGTAGATCATTATGTATCAGGGTTTAGCATGCTTGATTCAATTGAACATACAAGTTTAGACACACATATACAAAAGAATTCGCACTCCATGTAACGGTTTCAATCAAGTTGTTCTTCAATCTTTTTCTTTTCCAAGAATTATCTATTCAAACCTATGTTGCACGGATACTCCAACACGACAAAATACGTGTCCGAAAAAGTTGACTTTTCTGACACATTGAACGGCCCCGACACGGCATTGCGACACACCACATTAGCGTTTCAAACTTAAAAATAAAAAAATAAAAAAAAATAAAAGCTTTGTTTTAGACGAAAAATCTCAGAACTTCTACTCTTCAATTCTCCCTCCCTACTCTTCTATCTATACCAGTCGTGCTCGTCGTCGTGGCCGAAATCCGAAGATCGCCGACGAACCCAGAATTTCTTCCTTTGCTTCTTTTCTCTCTCGCGGGAGCTCCTCTTCGTAATCCAACATCACAACCACTTTAAGGACGACGTGAAAAAGCCGTAGCCACCGGTTGGACGCTGGGAGACGGCCGAACGACAGAGAACTCCTCCGAGCTCCTCCGTTGCAGAGCAGCTCAAAATCGAGTCGGTCTGGGCTCGAATTGATTGAGTCCAAACTGATCCACATTCGTATATACTCCAAAATATACGATCTAGATCTTGCGGTCTAATAAATCCAACGGTCCAGATCAAGCCACCTTAAAAATCTATTTTTGATAAAATTATAGATAATACTAACTTCCAAAAATCATTAAAAATAACTCCGAAAAATCTACGAACTCATAACGACTTCTAGATTAATCTTACGGGCTCAAAAGACAAAATTTGACAAACTAAAAATTTGAATAATTTTCGAAAGCCACAAAAAAATTTGAAGAATAATAAAAATCGAAATAAAAACAGCTTGAAAATAATTTTCCTTTTAAAAAATAGAAAATAGAAATTCCAAGATATTACAGATGGTATGAAGGAAACTTAAGATTTTCGTTATTCAAATAGTCGCAAGAAGCAGAAAGCCCTTCGTTTGTTTCAGTGTGTGGCTTTCGTCTGTTTCAGTGTGTGATTTCATGCTATGGTTATAATATTATGTGTGTAAATAAGAGAATTTTTGAAATCAAATTGTGTGGTTTGAAATTTTTATGAAAGACATTAATATTTTCTTTCCTAATGCTGAGCTTAAACTGATTACATATATTTTCCTTATTGTTCAAACTGCTTATTCTATATTCAATTAATTGCTCAAACTGATTACTTATTTTTTATGTTTATGAAATAGATTGAATTTAGAACTTTATTTGGTAATGTAATGAACTTATTTCATATTTTAGTATATTTTTTATTTATTAAAAATACATAAATATATAATTATGTTTGTCGTGTCCAAGCTGTGTCGGAAACTCAATTTTTGAGTTTTCCCATGTCGGCATGTCGTGCCGTGTCGTGTCGCCGTGTCCGTTCAACATAGATTCAAACAAACAGAAAATTAGTAAATAGAATGAAACTGATCTGTTCTTCATTTGTTGTAACAGGCTGGATGATCTGACTTGATGCTTGAGAAACGAATAGTGTCACAACTATTTAAGCGGATGTCTTATCCAAAGTTTAGAGTCTTCATGAATGGGTGCTTATTATAATTGATTTCTTTGCAGGCATAAAAATGGGAAAATCCGCATCTTTATACAGGTCTCTTGATGATCATTTCCAGTTTTCCGTAGAACACTTTCAATTAACATATAGAAAAGAAAACGGAAAAAAAAGAAATCAACAGATATAAATCTACTTTACAAGTCAAGCATGCGTCTCAAAACATGCTTCTGTCTTCATAGTTTCATACTAGGGTGATTCTAGGTGTTCGATTTACATAGGCAACCATCAGAAAGTAAATTTTTTCATATTATTTGTTAGCATGCATTGAAAAACAAGAATGAACTAAATTTATATCCTAAATTCTCATCACATATTTACGGCCTTGATTACTTTAATTTTTATCCGTTAAAAAATAAATAAATAAAAAATAGAAGTTACAAACACTTTTGGAATTTGTTTCTAAACAGCAATGGAGGGGCATCTTGACCCTTATCCGGCCCCGGCCTGTTTTGGTGCAGGGCATATCTGATTGAGGATGGCAAAGTCCAGTCCCCTGCTATATTTGAGAACAGCCAATATTATCAGAGAGCAATAATTTACTGGCAATAATACTAAAGAAGATTGAACGAACTCGATCCTTAATTCATTTCTGGTGTGGTCTGCCATGCTCTGTATGCATAAAACCCATGTTGTATATACTATATGATATCATCCTGCTGCTTGTTCAGTCTACATTACTGATAATGAAACACAGGAACACTGTTTTGGTTCAACAGATTGAATTATGTTAGGTTCTAACTTGTAACTTTCTAAGTGCATGATACTTTTGACAATTCTCTGTCCTTTGCTCATAAATTACTAAACGCCATGAACTCCTCCTACGACTATGTATATGTCATCTATTTCTCTCTGTATGGATTGACAGCCACTGAGACTAATTAAGTGTACTAATTTGTTATCGCTTTATATATATATATATATATATATATATATATATATATATATAGGCCATTCCAATAAGGGATCCCTATTTTAAGTCATTTATAGGGATATGGCATTACACCAACTTCCCGATTATAATTTTACATCTCCATCGTTCACATCTTAGGTCTATATGAGTTGATCACCTCTATAAAATTTCATATGATTTGGTGATCGTTAAGGCTTTCAAAAGTTCAATTTAGTTTTAATGACCTTCAACGGTTTTAGTTTGACATAAGCTGGACCGTTCAAGATCATTAAAACTAAATCAAACTTTTGAAAGCCTTAACGATCACCAAATCATATGAAATTTTGTAGAGGTGATCTACTCATATAGACCTAAGATATGAACGGTGGAGATGTAAAAATTCAATTGGGAAGTGGTGTAATGCCCTATCCCTAGAAAGTGGCCAAAAATAGGGATCCCTCAATGGAAGGGGGCTGTATATATATATATATATATATATATATATATATGTTCATTTAATATTAATTTAAACCTCTTATTGCTTATTCCAATAAATCTAATAGATATGAGCTGATTCCAATATAAGGTGTTCTTACTTTTAAAGTCATAATAAATAAATAAATTGTTGTTCTAGGATATTATATATCTTTCTAGATATTCTTTATGTGTGTCTTGGCCTTATGTCATTAGGATATGTAGTTTGACTAGATCTATGTATTTCTATTCTTACCATATTGGTATTGTGTAATTCCTTATATAAATGACACCTATCAATGAATAAGATGATGATTCTCTTACTATCTCTTTTCTCTACATTTTATCATTCATCACGTTATCATGTACTTTTTTCTAACCCTATAGTCAATAGCCCACCATTTGTTTTTCAAACCCTAAAATCAGGCAGCCTTGTTTTTCCCGATTTCCGACCAAAATTTCTACTTTCCTCCGCCGGAATTATACATCCCCAGAAAGATCTCTCCGTCCCAAATCCAACTCCGCCAGCTTCACCCTGAGAACCGGCCGGAAAGTCTCCGAATCGGCCGCCGGAAGATTCCAGACCGCTGTCGCTACCGACCACCGGTTCACCACCTTCCCTTGCTCCGATCAACCTGAATTTTTGACAGCAGCTTCCCCATCCAAAGCTTCTCTTCCTGTCAAATTTTCAGTCCCAAATTCGAAGTAGAAGTAGGCGAAACGTTGTTTCTCCTCTAGGCAGCCTCTAGAAACTAAAGATTTCAATATTACTCGTCTTCCAAGGAAAGGCAGAAAGGTTTCCAACCCTCGGTCGAAGCCTGCAATCAACTCAAACTCATCAGAGCTCCTATAAACGTAATTTATTTGGCAAACTAGCAAGTAAGCTTTAATATTACAGTTATTTACTTTGGAATAACTCGGGGGGATAAAATATTTTCTCCCTTCTCCATCTCCATTATATGCTTGAGATTTTGTGCGTGCAAGTACCAAAAATCCTGGAATTTTATTCGCGGGTCAAGAGTGTGTTTGATCACTCTTGTTTCCTTGTCCGGGTTATGTATGATCAACCCTGACCTATCACCGGATTGTGTTTGATCAATCCAAGACCTTTTTCTTCAAATTGTGTTTGATCAATTCGCGGCTTTTTCTAGATTGTGTGTGATCAATCTGAAGGACAAACCATTAAAGCATTGTTTGTGACCTCTATCGAGTCTCAGAACAACTTAGTTTTGTATGCAATAGCAATGTAATATTCTGCTCCTTTTGAGTTTTGATGTCCTAGATGCCTAAGGCGAATCTTCGCTTGGTAAATGTGTAACATTTCATCTATGACCCACCATCATTGAATATTGGTGTATTATAGCTCGTGACTGTGTACTAGGATTGACACGAAATTGCAATCCTTAAACTCGACAGGATTGAAACGGATCTCCAATCCTTGAGCTCGGCTAGATGTTATTTCTAGGTGTCAAATCGCAATGTCACTGTGCATAATGATGGGTCATTTGAGATGAATATGTTTTGGTTGGATATGAACCTCCACCTATAATCCGCATATGTAGAAACCTTGTGAGGTGATCTCATTCACCGCTAAATTGCGAATTGTCATTTTGATGAGACAATATTTCCGCCGTTAGAGGGAGATAAGAACACAAGTGTTCAAGTGGAACGACGTGAATTGTCGTGGTTTGTCCCCACTAAGTCTCATCTTGATCTCAAATGCTTAAAGTGTTAAAGTGACGAGATCACATGCTGCAAATATGTTTGCAAGGATTGATGTCCTACAAAAGGACATGGCGTAACCAAAAGGTGTTGGTCTTGACGCCATCACCATAGATGGTGAAATGGTGACGTCATATAGTGACAAAATTGGTGTCACAAGGCCGTGTGGCTCCCCAAAAGGAAGGAGACCCTTAGGTTCGATACTTTCTCACATTAGGAAGAAAGCGAGCTTGGCACAACCTGATCCATTGATCAATGATACTCAAATTCGTCTCATGAAGTCTGAATTGTGATTATCGTTGGGGGACGCCTCAATGTCAAATCCAATCCATATACAAATCTCTACAAGTATTACACTAGTGTACATGAGGACGTGAGATAACGAGTCTGCTATCGAATCACCTTTCGTTGATGGATATCAACTTAGTTGATTGGCCTAATGAAAAAATACGATCCGGCATTAACAAAGAGATAGGTCCTTGGGCAGGTGATGTCAACACCGCAGGCTAAATCCTATCAACTGTGTCTTTGTTAGATAGTGTAGTGAGAATAAGAGCTTAGACTTACCTTATGGCGCAAGGTCTCTCACTAACACGCACTGAGATCGATTATGATGAGATATGCTCTCTAAATGGATGTCATTGGACTCCACTACTTTGTCAGTTTGGTAGTTTTCGAATAACTGAACATGCAGCCTATGAATGTGGTCATAATAACATCTCTATGGGATCAGAGATATACATGAAGGTCTTAAACAGACTTTATTCTTCCGAATCAAGTGGCTCCAGACCACAGGAGCACGCGTTTGTTAAAGGTATTGAAACGCATATGGACTCTACTTGATTTGGAAGCAGGAATATGTTGAATTATGTCTTTGCGTGTTTATTCTGAATTTACATGGACTATTGATGGATCAAAAGATGCCCATATGTATCAACATCCAAAGACAAAGATCTTGGGAAGACACGGTCTCAAAAAGGTACTCGATGACTGTATTGATGATAATTTTCCATCAATCGGCTTAGGCACTCTATAACTAGTGAGACCTACATATACTCTCATGATTAGTCAAAGTATTTACTCTAAAGAGAGATCCATTGTTTTATCTAAAGCAAGATGACTAATATGTGTCAAGAGATGGAGTTCCCATCTAAATACAATAAGAAACATCAATGTACTCAATACAATACGAAAGACTTGACATCTCATTTGTTATAAAAAGTTGTAAAAGCTAAGTGTAGCTATGCTCCCACTCAATGTCAATGTAATGACAGTAACTCATTTTTCAATACTTAATGGTATGAAAAGTTGAGGCTTATTCTATCCCTACATAAGAAAGGCACATCAAAAACGAAATCAGAATTTATCAAGTTTCGTAGGTCAAATGTCACGGGACCTACAAGAAATATTACTCACTGGAAAATGGTGAAATTAGTACCATTGGTAATGTCTATGTGTCTACTTTCCAGGGACACCAACTATTTGATCATAGCTATCATATTGAGTGAGTTATGGCCGTTTTCGTAACATATGACAAATCTGTCCAAGAATCTAATTTTGGCAAAACAGTCAACTTTGACTGGACTTTTTGAACAGCTCCTGACGAACCAGAATGTGTGCAATATATGGTTGGAAAGATAAATGAGTTTAGTTTCCAAAACCGTTTACGGTTCATTCATATGTATTTTCTAGAGCAAGTTACAGCTGTTCTAATAACTGAAGGTCATGCTGCGCGGAAATCCAATTTCTTGTACTAACTTATGTTTTGAGTTCACAAGCGGTCTTCTCCTCAAGATCTAATGTATAAAAAATCATGTTTGAGGACAATACGGTATGATTTAGTTAATCATTTCCTAATACCACATTTGAAGACATGTTAAAGAGCATGGACATGCTAAGTTGTTGAAACTTCCGTGATTAGTAAAAATCAGGAAGAGTCCTATGATTGATGTAAAGATCAGGGGGAGGTACGAACTTCAAGGGGAGTCTAGCACATACATACATGTCACTATCAAATGTGAAGGGTGTGTTGTACTCTTTTTCTCCTACGATCAAGGTTCAGTTTTTCTCCCACAGGGTTTCTATGACTTGACGAGGTTTTTGACAAGGCAACAGATCAGCATCATCGGCATATCAACGTGTGGCACAAGGGGAAGTGTTCTAGGATATTTTATATCTTTCTAAATATTTTTTATATGTGTCTTGACCTTATGCCATTAGAATATGTAGTTTGACTAAATCTATGTATTTTTATCCTTACCATATTGGTATTGTGTAATTCCCTATATAAATGGCACATATCAATAAATAAGATGATGATTCTCTTGCTATCTTTTGTCTCTACACTTTATCCTTCATCAATTATATATTTTTAAGACAATTTTACTCTTACCACTTTAACATGTATAGAGACAGAGAGAGAAAGTGAAAGAATGAGAAGAATTTGTCGGGATCTCACTGAAATCCGCTCACCGGTCGCCATACTCCGGTTGCCAGTCGCCGGATTCCGGTCACACCTTCATGCTTTTAGTAGAAGCAAGACGTGATTTACTCATTTCTAAACATGATTCTCAACTAACCGTTTATTCAAAAATCATCACTTTGTTCTCATTAGAACCTCTCCTGTCAAAATACTCATTTACAAACTCATAAAGGGATGTGATATTATGATAAAGTCGGATTAAGAAGAAAAAATTACAGTGAAAGGGAAAGGTGTCTGGAAAAGGTAATGTGTGTAGTAGAATAAAGGAGATGATCGAAGAAAGGAGCAAGGAGAAAGGAGGGAAGCTTTGGATCGTGACTATTGGAGAGACAATATTCCGAAGAGGTCTCAATCAAATTCGAAATCCCATATTTGTAATGGAGGGCCATAGCTAATAGCACTAAGGATATGCCCATATAGGAGCTTTCTTGTTTAAGCTCGCTAGATTCAAAGCTAATATATAGTTAGGGTTATATAAGTAAAGCCCCTAAGCCACGACTCCATACTTGAACGATCATCAGTAGCTAGCATTGGATTGAAGTTTGAGAGAACAGAGAGGGGAAGTTTAAACTTGTAAGTGTTATCTATATGTCTCTATTAACCCAAATCGATATGTTCTAGCTCTTTGCTCATTTGTTTCTCGGTTTGATGTACTAAGAATCCTAAAGTGAAGGGTTAAAGATTGCATTAGAGCTTTTTCTAAGTTCGCCTACCACTATTTTCAAAAAGTAGGAACGAAGTTTAAAACGTATGATATATTAGGTACATGTTGTTTAGTCGGTCAATACTTCACGTTCATACAAACATACTTTGCGTTTAGATAGGGATTTGTAATAAATGTCTAAAGATGATTAAGTTCTAAAAAGTATATATAACACCTATTATGATGCAAGTTACGCGATCTTCCCCATCAGAAGAAAATTTTCTAAGTTAGCATGCCACTTCTATAAGCATGGAGCATTTCTAACTTTCCAAATGAAAGCTTGATGAGCTTCGTTCCCTTCTTTCAAACTCCAAATGATAGTAAGATTCCAATGCTTTCGATATGTGGCAGACGGAATCATGGCAATCTTGGCTAAGCAAGTAAAATAGACTGAGAAAAGAACAGAAACGAAGACAGAATTTAGAACTGTTATCATCATCACATCCACCATTTCCCTTTCCTTTTCCAGTTTCCTTCGCCTAGTTCATGAAGCTAATCAAGTAGATTTTTTTTTTTTTTTTGAGAATCCAATTAGAATTGAAGAGACTGAGATTATTATGATTAACAAGCTAGCTAGCTACAGAGAGAAGGAGAAAACATTCCTTTTTAATAGATTCACTACAAACTGATTTTACAATTATACTAGCAAAAGAGGTGCGTTCAAAATAAAGATTCATTCTTTCTTCCATTTCCACCCATCTCTATTTCTCTTTTTTCCTTCTAAGTTTTGATGCTAGTACTCCCAATCGAATGCTTGCTGCTTCTTCGAAATATTTGAATGCAAAAGCCATTCCTGGTCTCAAGGATTCTCCGGTTTTTCATAGCCCCAGGAAAATGTAGTAGACAAGTGTAATGGGCAACGCGATCAACATGCCGAATATAACTCTGCAATTCAAACAGTTAATTTCTTAGTCATTGAAATCTAAAAGGGATAAAGATATGATACGATGCTTTGATTTTGTTTGAGAATAAAATTGACTGACCCCGTGCTGAGAATATCAGGGTGTACGTTGTATTCCTTGGCAAAGACAAAGGGGACAATTCCTTGGGGTAGAGCTGCCTGTGATTTGTTTGGCAATTCAAACACAGGAATGTTAATAATGTCACATGTTTCTTTGTACATAACACAAGCTCCAAACATGTCCCTTTACTCTACTGGATTTAAACCAAGCTCAAAACCAGTGAGATACAAAAAACCTAAAGGGTATCTGAGAAAATTAACTTAATGATAGAGAAGCTTATATTGAGGTGTGAGAATTATTAGAAAAGAACTAGAGGGTTTTTTTGGAGCATTATGTTGGTTGTGTCAGAAGGAAGCAGAAGAGAGAAAGAGAGAGAGGAGGGAAGGGGTTTAGGGTTAGTGACCTGGACAATGGCAACATGCAAGAGAGTGCCCCTAAGGCCAACAGCAATGGAAGCAGCTGCCATGACAGCTGGGCCTGTAAGGAATCTCACAGCCATAGTAAAAGCTGCAATGGAATTTCCACATGCTATGATCCTTGGTTGTAAAGCCATAAACAGACCTGCAAAAGCAAAATCACATCCCCAAAAATCCCAGGGGCACTTGATAAGCAAACCAGATTTCAGAAGCTAGCTAAAGCTAAAAGCAAAGCAAAACGCATGCCCTCTTCCCATCATTCACCATCACACCAGCCTAGACCTTTCATCATCATCATCATCACCACCACCACCACTAACCCACCCATTCAAATCAAAATCAAAATCAAAATCAAAATCAAAATCAAAAAAAGTTTCATAAAGACAAACCAACCCCAGACACTATGATAACCTAAGCAGACACCTTTGCTTTCTTTTCTTCCTTACCTTGCTTTTTCAGACAAATAATTATGCAACGCATGCAGAGAAATAAATATACACTATTTCAGAATATTAATAAATTCATTTACCCCCCAAAAAAGAAAAAGAAAAAGATAGAGTACTGCAGTAGTGTATTCTGATTTACTGACCAAGACTGAACATAGCCATTCCAAGCCCTGCGTCTGATAGTATGGCTATCGACTTTGCTATGATGGCTGGCATTTCTAAATGCCACCTGCAACACTCAGAAATAATATCCCAAAATTAAAATAAATAAAAAATAATTTCAGATATTGTTGGATTCACTAGGACACTGAGCAGAAAGTGACAGCAATTTGAAGACCAAGAAATGGGTCTGCTCAAACTTCGTAACCCAAAAATTAAAATCCAACGGTTCGGGTAAAAGCTTACCTGTAGGATACGAGAGACCAAGTGAGGCCGATCAAGCTTGAGTAAGTGTTTGGGTTTCTTATCAATTTTCTCCAGACCATGATGAGAATGAGCCTCGTCATCACACTCGTCGGAGGCATCACTTTGGCCTTGCTCAAATCCCCTTTCTCACCTTCGTTCATGTTCATCTGATCCACCACTCTGTTCCCGAAGCTGAACTCGTCTCTCTCCACCATGTACTCTTCTTGGTTCTCTCTTCTACCCTCCACTAATCACCACATTATAAATCCCAAATCAATCAAACTAAAATAACCAACATCATTATCTCAAAGTATGAAACTTAATGAAACAAAGACCGAACCTTTCCCGGGAGAAACAGCCAACTTGACTTCTTTTTGATCATGGCCGGTAGCGCCATATTCATTACTTCCAAACACATCAGAAACAGGAGAAGCACTGGAGCTCCACACAAACATATGAAGATCTTTCCCGCCGTCCTGAGCCGGCCCATTAGGCCCATTTCCATTAGGCCTCTTCGGAGCGACAACGTTCTTAGAAGCAGCCGTGGTCGGCGAGAACATTCCCGGATTTGGCGCCGGGTAATGCGCGGTTGTATTGTTCCCGCCTCCTTGGTAATGAAACCTCGGCTTGTTACTCCCAGCTGCAGCAGCTCCTACCGCGGCGCCTCCGTCGTCCTCGTAGTTCGACGGACGCGGCGTCGGGCCTCTCGACGCGGTCAATGGCCCGCCGAAGACGTCGGAGGAGCCGAAGTTGGAGTTCCGGCCGGCGGCCATCATGGAGTAAAAGTCGGTGTGGTTGAAGCTGGAGCCTCTAGGAGTAGGGTTTCTAGAAGACTGGAGGGAGTAAATCTCGGCATTGGTGAGATTGGAAGGCCGGGGAGTATTGGAGGATAGGCCCTGAGAATGGGACCTTCTGGAGTAAATGTCCGACCTGGAGGCGTTGGATTTCCGAACGGTGACGTGGAGCTTGCCGTCTTCTTTGATCTCGGCTTCTGTTTCGAGAGGTTGCCTGCCGTCCAAGGACATGATATCCGAGTCGACATGGATCGAGACGATGGAGCCTGCGGTGTCCGGGAACTGCTCGGAGATGAGGAGTCTTGCGCCGCGGTATTCGAACATGAAGAGCATTAATGTGTACCAGATAATGCACTGGAGGACGACGATTTGGACCATGAGGCTACCGGAGAAGTCGCCGTACATTCCTTTGAGGAGAGGGATTCCCATGACGAGGGTGTTGGGGAGAGTGGAGACGGAGAAGAGAGTGATGGTCCACTCGAGGCAGCCGCGTTTGCTGACTTTGGACCAGACGGCGAGGACGGCGAGGACGATGAGCTTCTGGAGAGTGTCGGCGGCGAGAAAGCGGATGTTCATGGTGTAAGGGTTGTTGGAGGAGATGAAGTGGAAGGAGAGTAAGGGAACGGCGAAGAGGGCGACGAAGCGGTTGATGCCGGAGCACTGGTCGGGTGTGAAGATCTTCCACCACTTGACGGAGCCGTAGGCCAAGACCATGGCCACGTAGAGAGGCACCACCGCCGTCATGACGTGGTAAAAGTCTGATAATGTGATCATGGTGAAAGAGTAAGTTCAAGCTAGTGAAGCTACTGAGCTTGAAGGAATGAAAGATGCCAAATTGAGCTCACACAGCTGAAATGAAGCAAGAGGGATGAAGATGAAGTTGAAGAAGAATAAGAAGAAGAAAGTGGTGGAGGTGGGAGTGATGATGAGAATTGAAAAGGGTGAGAGGGGAATGGGAAGAGAGCATGTGTTTTGGTTTTATGGGGGAGTGGAGTAGTGAGAGCAGTGCAAAGAGTAAAAATAAACTTTTTGAGAGCTTTAAGAGAGAGAGAGAGAGAGCGAAGCCCTTGCAGCACTTGCAGTCCCCAAAACCAAAGCACAAACACTGGCCAAGCAGCTCACCTCTGCTTTATTTATTTGGAGCTTGTTTTTTTTGGGTATAATTATAATTTGGGTCTTTGGCCTCTTGGGACCTTTGGGTATGTGATAGTTTACTCACATCTCACACACAGATACACTTGAGGGACATGAATTGTAAGTTGGTGCCTGGCTCTATCTGGTGGTTATGGGTCTCTACTGGTTTGTATAAATTAAGAGAATGGAAAAGCAAATTGGGTAGAGGTGGCTGTAACTAGTTGTTTGTGGAGCCTTTTTCAGCTTTGAAAACCCCCTCTGCTATATTTTTTATACTGAGATTTTCTTTTATTTTCTTATTGGATTTGGATTCAGTCTCTTTAACCCTTGGGTTGTACATATCATGGGCTAGCCTTGTCACTGTTATGTCTCTCTTTCCTTTTCTTGAAGAAGATGTCTCTCTTTCCTTTACTCTTACAGTTACATGTAAAATGGATGAATTTGAACAATTATTATACACAAATTTTCATCGCTATATTGAGTGGTGTATTCGACCGTTTGTTTTAATCTTGGTGCTGAGGCCTTGTTTGGTAACTAGGAAAGGAAATCCGTTCCTTTGCATTTTTTATAAGAAAGGTAAATAAATTTTCCACTAATTTTCCTTTCTGTTGTTTGGGAACATTAGAAAACCAATGAGAAAATATATGTTTGTTTCCACTTTGATGTTTAGTATGTGCAAGGGAATGAAACTAAATCCTATTGATATCTCATTTTTTATGTTGTATCGATGTTTAGAACTTAGGTGACCAACCCTTGTTAGCTAGAGGTGACCCGCACCAATCAAACTATGCCACGTGTATTTTTTTCAATGTAGATGGTTTAAGCCTGTGAAAAGAGCTAACGAGGAGTAAGGGAGACCAAGCGCAAGATCATTTCCCACCAGGTCTGGACCTAAGATTTTTATACTTGAATCGAACATTTAAAATTGGGCTCTCAAAGTAGTATTCATTTAATTTTATTTTCTCTTTTTAAGAAACACAAAAATATTCATGAACTAAAACTATCAACTCAAAATCTAACAACAAAAAAACATTAGAAATCCTATTTATATTAAAAATCTTATTTATACAACAAATCTCTTACTTACGATGCTCAATATTTTCTAAAATAGTAATTAATGAACTATATAATGGGTAAGATTGTATATTCATTTTTCTCTTTTGTAATCTAACACCATCTTAATTGGATGTTGTTAATTATTTTTGATTCTTTTTAACCAAACTAATGTGATCACACAAAGAGAAAAGAAATTTTTCGGCCCTTAAGGTTTCAAGCCCTGAGTCCATCGACTTTTAGGACTATATTCAGGTACGGGTCTGTTTCCCACATTGTAGTCTCTTCCCAACTCGATCCCGATTCAAGACGATCGAGTTTGATCTCTATTTGCACCAAACTTCTTTCGCACTCATCTTTTCTCGATTGTGGTCGTTGTTATTGATATACCAATTATAGCTCAGAGGTTGCAAAATGTGCATTTGGCTGTAACCTGTAAGTTGTTATTGTGAAAGTGAAAATCTGGAAATATGGTGACGAGAGAGTAGCACTTATGGCCGTATGGGCTGTGTGCCCTCTTTGTTTCTATAGAACTTCCGTTAGTCTCCCCGTTAGCTCTTTCAACAGCCATAGAACATGTAAATTGGCACATGACACATGTGGCATCTTTTGATTGGTGATGGTCACCTCTAGCTAACAAGGGTTGCTCACCTAAGTTCTATCCTTTTATGTCTAAATATATTTTAAGACGAAGACGAATGAATTATTTTCATTTCTATGAACCAAATGAAGCCTCATTTTTTTAAAGTAACAATTTTCCTATTTCAAGTCCTTGATTTTGCAAAACAAACAAGACCTTAGTTTTTTTTTTTTAGAAGAAAAAGAAAATTACAACAAGATGCTTCTAGGGCAACCCATAATTATCTTATATAGATGTAACGCCTGCGCAGCTGAGAAGAAAAATCCCTTAGCCAAATCTTGAGAGAATGAAACCGTGCGGAGAACAAGGCCTTAGTTTGGTGATCAGTGGAGTTTTGTAGTAATTTGTGAAGATACATCTTCTTCATCCGAAGGAGTGAAGAATTGCGTCCTTGAGATCCATCAAGTGGATACTAGACTATCCGTTCCTTAAACCATTATTACTGCGCTGTACTTCATATTTACTGCTCGCTCATAGTGTCAGCTTGTCAGATGGTACAACCCCCGTTTAATTAGCCGCACCGGCCAACCGGTAAATCTGGAACGCAATCAATTCTGGCCAAGACTATAACACTCTTGCGGGTTTAACTCTCGTCTGCTTAGGGTTTATGATTTTGCACAGAAGCCACTGCAATTCACTTGAAATAAACTCAATCGGTTCCGGCCATCAGCTCTTTTCCGATGGAAGAAAGAACAGCTAGAATTAACCTGAAGCCTTTGAAGCCTTTGCCGGAAACCAAACTGATCTAGTTGAAGGCCGATAGTGTTATGACATGCTTTCAAAAGGAGTAGTTTGAGGGTTTTAGCTTTTTTAGCTATAGGTTTTAGAGGTAGAAAAGTTCATTTACTGATGCATACCAAACGCTGCCTAGGGTTTTCTTTTTAGTTCAATATACTACAAGGGATAGTGGGTACTTTTTACAGAGAATTACTAATATTGACGTACCGTTGTTCTCGAAACAATATTGTAATCGAAATTTAGAAGCTAAACTCAGACAGCTAAGCTTTGCTGCAATTGTTTTTTCATGCCCAGACAAATAGTCTATCTAAACCTTTGCTGATATCAAGCAAATTAGGGCATGCATTCTTTAACTAATCAATATAATTCTGTCCAAACCCGAAAATTCTTTTAGCGCTACAGAAGGATCAAATTTGTCCTAATTTCTAACCCCTAAATCCTAAATTCTAGTCCAAACTCAACAAAGACCCATGAATATCTTTTTATAAAAAATAGAAAACATTAATTTATATTTTAGTTGTAATAAATTCACATATCAATATTTGATTGGAATGTAGGACCACATCATACTGCTACGTGGTTCTCCTATAGCATCTAAAAATTTCTCGTCCAAACCCTCCAACAAAGGAGAAATTTTTAGATGGTACAGGAGGACCACGTGGCAGTATGACGTGGTCTAACATTTCAATTAAATATTGATACGTGGATTTATTACAACTAAATTATAAAATAAAGTCTTCTATTTTTTGTGAAATGACGTTCATGAGTCACATTGCCACGTGGTCGTCCCGTAAGGCTGAAAAATTTCTCAGGTAGCAGATTAGTTTATATTCGAATATTGACATTCTAACATATGATTGGCTTGAAATGACTAGGGGAATGAACTGATTAGCAGGGAGTAGGTTTGATAGAGTAAAATAAAAACTAGGGTTTATCGCCTGGAAGTGATGAAAACGCAACAGCGCAGCTAGCATGCTTCGAAGTTTTCATGATGAAAGGCCATGGGGGTTTGGTGTTTTTGGTTTGGGGTTCGCAAAGAATGAAAGTAAATGGGGGACAGAGATGGACGTGTTGCTTGCACAACTCTCTTCGAAATCCTTCAACTCCAAACACCACGCTTCATTTCACGCACTGCAATGGAGATTTTTTGTTTTCTTAGAGCACATACGCATGCACTCCCTCCATTTTTATTGTTATCACTTTCATTTTCTCTCTTCTTTCTCTTCTCTCATGCAGTACTTTCGTCTTATTCATCCTCCTCAATGTTGTATCCTATTATTAGAATAATGTCTTACCGTATTTCATGAACAAGTTTGTCTCACTGATCACTCTCATGTTGTTGCATGATTAAGCTTGAAAATAATGAAGATATACGTCCAATTCAATAACAAAAATAGAGTGTACGTATGACATTCTTATTCATTTGTTACAAATAAAGAATGAATATATTTAGCGACGGATTATACTGTTGTTCTAATTACATTATACTTATAATTACACTTATATATGCGTTGCTTTTCTCTTATTCACTTCTTAACTCCCAAAGATCGTGTGCTCTCTCCCATAAAATTAAGAAGCATAAATTGGTGAGTCACTATCGCCACCAATATTCTTTTGAATTGGGAGGGAAAGGATAGGGTTAATTAGGCATAAAGATCGAAGCTTTAGACAATTACGCCATAAATATTAGAGCATTTGGGTAGGTGGTACATTACCAATGTAAAAATTGACCAAACTTTGTAAGCTTTGGGAACATTCTGACTCGGTCCAGAGACAGAGAGATTGGTAAAGATCATGCATGTTTCTAAGATCTCCTTCGGTCACTATATTTCTTTGTCTTTTGTCTCTTTTTACCGAGGAAGATGATGACTAGTCATCGGGTTTAATCCCTCTGTTTTCACAAGAGGAAATCAAGGAATAAATCATGGAGATCGGAGAGTACTTCTAGTCCAGTAATAATTTGCTATCCCAATGGTGAAATGAAATAATGGGGGTAACAATCATCAAAATGAAATTTACCTTTTTGCATGCTTATATGATATGTTGTCTGTAATTATTAGTGGTAATCAAATTGAGAGGGGTATGTAATAAACCAGCAAAGATATATGGCAGACAGAAGCACAAGCTTAGAGCCTTAAAAGTGCTTAAACACACTCTATGTGCTTGCATATATGAAATACGGGCTCCTCACCTCATGTGGTTTAGAAAACCTTTAATTTTTTCACTTAGGAAGAGCGATCAAGACTTGTATATACTATATAGAGTAATAGGTGCTTAAAGCTGCTTTAGTTTTGAGGCAAAAGAAGGAGATTGTTAATTGCTAATCTGCATTGGTTTGGTACCTTACTACCTTATCGATGGTGGATGTGTGCACTTCCAACTTTCCAAGTAGCTTTAATCTGTTGGAAATTGGGACATTTCCTTATATTATTGAACTTGTGGACGCCCAAAATTGACTATGGCTTTCAGGTACTTGAAATTGACTATGGAGGACAAAAAGGTAATTAACCCCTTTTGGTCCATTAGAAGAAGGCTAATTAGATTATTAATCTTTGGGGTTATGGTCCTTATGGATTGGAACCTAGTCCATTGTGAATTTGTTGCCCCATTGGGCCTCACGGCAGTTAGTTATTAATCTTATGGGCTACTAGTGGAAACAAGTTCCAACTTCCATCTAAAATCTTGATGCGCTTGTCTCATTACAAATGAATTCGGGTCTCTCCGCTACAACTAATTGAAATAGATGACCATCAGAAGCTTAAGAAATTCCATAAAAATCTGTCGCCAATGCCACAAATTCTTATGCACCTAGTTTGCCTTTCCTTCTCGTGTAGACTATAGCCGTCATATTCATGTCTCACCTGTTATAAGATAGTTAAGAGCAAAGAAATGATTCATCGTAGCTCAGTTTCCATTAATTTAGTTTTGGTGTTGTTCAAATTTAGAGATGCGTACCAGAAGTGACCGTCGCTTCTTCAACTTATTGCCAAGCGCCGAGCAGTATACTTCATACCAATTTACTTGCATCATTCATAATTTACAAACCGCCATCTTACCATGACAACATCGATTATTCAAAAGAAATTCATATGGGCCCATCACAGGCCTTCATTAAGGTTGGGCTGGTCTTCAATGAATTATGAAGGTGTGACAGTTATATTGGGCTTGGGTCAGTTGAAACTCCAGAACACAATTGTGACTGTTTGAGGGTGGCAAAGGACACTTCATCAGGAAAAAAAAAGAAAAAAAAAAGGGCCAGGTGACGAGCAATAATTAAACAAATATCTCAGATCCAACGGACCTACATACACGTGCATGGCATCGTCACCGTACATATACGGCCAAATGGCATCGTTTTTCGGGTTTTTGCAAGTCCCGTAACTGATAGGATAGGCAGAGTTATGATCCCCGTGAATCTGATAGAGTAAAGTCAGTTTTGTCCTTCTTAAATCATCAAGGCTAGGAAGGTTATATATGTCTTTTTGTTTTACCTGTCAATTGTACTCTTCTATACACGTGCCCCTGTATGTCAAGTCTGTCACCTTAATAGGCATCAATATGTCATCCGATAAGTCGGTTTTGTCCTTCGAAAATAAACATGTCCGCAAAGGTTATGTAGGACTTTAAAGTATCTATACATGCACGTAGAACCACATAACATACGACACGCACGCGGCTATAACTAGTCGAGTCACCTCCGTAGGTGGAACATGCAGTGTGTGAATCAAATTTTAATAGCTACTGTTTTTTTTTCTTTTTTTTTTTTCAAAGATTCTCTGTCAATGTTGAGTTGTGATATTTAAAATGTGTGTTTGGTAATCATAGGTGATTTCAATAAACTGCATCTGGGATCTATCTATATATATATATATATATATTTTTTTTTTTCCAAATACGATATGTGCAATTTACACAATGTTGCTTCACTACCGTAAACAACAAGGAAGAAATCTCATTTTCATTTTCTAAAAACTCTCATAAATTCATACTATATTTTAACACTTCATTAAGAAACAATGCTCCACTTATTAAAACCACGAATATGACTCTGAAAGGTACTTTGAGAATCAATTGTATCATCATGTCCAATAATGATACGTAAAATATAATTTGGTTAAATAAGAATCACAATTCATCTTATGACTAATATTTGTTTTTCTTCTATAATTGTCGCGTGTTGCTTTGGTAAGCAACTTTATCAGCTTCCTTATAATTTGGTTCTCTAATATATTTTTTTTAGAAAAAAAAACATATATAGAAATTGTTAGAGTTGCTCCAAGGCAAGACCGTGAAAAATGTTGAGGATATATACATTACACATGAGAAAAATGAGACATTCCTTATGAGTTAAACAATGTGGACTACTTTATCTATTGCTAATAGGGTTTTAAATGTAAACCTTCAATTATTTTATAATGATATCAAAGCAGGTTATCCATTTGTATATGCATAAAAACCATACAAATTTCACGTCAGCCAAAAAGTTATCCATGTATACGGCTTTGAAATTCACCAAAGTAGCACAATCTTGTTGCGAATATATATACATCCATCACATTAAATAAGTTGAACCTTCCTTATAGGTGTGAAAGAGTTTAGAGTACCCTATGTCCCTATTTATTGCTAATTGATTTTATGAACGTGAGTTACTTCATCACAAACATATTATCAGTGATTAATAGAGAAAGATTTGATTTGTGGGTGTAAAAAAATTATTGGTCTTGTGAACCTGAATTACTTGATTTAGGAAACTGACGTTAACCATTACAAGGTAGTCTAGTGGTTCTTATTTAGTTGAGTGTGCTCTCTAACGTAGGTTTAAATCACGATACTGTCAAAAGTGGCTAAGGGAGGGGTTGTAATGCCCTATTGGCTGTCCGGCCCCAACGGATTAGTCCTTAAGCCTAGAAAGCTTTTAGGATATCGCGATGTTGTATAAAAAAAAAACTGCCGTTAATGGGTCTGATTCAGGAGATTACTTGATCAAAATCAACTCATTTTTGGAAAGAAAATCATTGATGAGTGACCCAACTAACTTCGCGAAAGCCACACTCACCAGTCACCACTTGTTATCGTCCAAGGCCAAAATCAGAACTCAATAATTTCCCATTACCGAATCTGGTTGTTACACCACCCGGGCCCCGAGCTGATTCAGATCACAATTTAAAATCCCAACCCCGAAAAAGAATATGAAACCCCACGTGGCAGCACACCATTAGCCCGGGTGATGCTAAAAACAAAATTTAACCAGATTTTTCATTTTTAAAAACACCCAAGAGCCGGATTAGATTCTTCACTTCACAAACTCAGCTCCCGGGGGGACACCCAATCAACGGCCTGTATTGGTCGGCAAGGGTTGAATTTCCCATTAAGCCCCTATATTTTGATAAAAGTACGAAAATGCCTGGAGGCAAGTGTATCTATAAGAAGACTGGTCTGAGGGAGCAACTGAGAAATCGGAGAAGGAAGAGAGTGAGAGGCTGAGGTGGAGGCTTAATGCAGCAGAGAGGGAGATCAGAGAACCGCAGATCAAGGAGCTTTTCCAGATCACGCATTGCCGTTGAGGGCTCTTAAAAGCCCCCTCTTTGTTCTCGTTTCCGTTTTTTTTTCCTAAAGCTAAAACTTCGTCGTTTCGATTTTTACTGTTGAGAATTCTGCATCACTAGTCTGCAACAATGGCCGCCGCTAATGGAAGAACGGCAACCGCGAATGGGAGTGGTAAGGGAGATTTTGACTGAGTTTTGATTTGGATTTTTTTGTGTGGAGTTGGATTTGTGATGAGTTTGTTTTGTTGTGTAGGAAAAGAGCGTGAGATACAGAAGAGCTACTGGGAGGAGAACTCGACGGATTTGACGGTTGAGTCTATGATGCTGGACTCCAAGGCCTCCGATCTTGACAAGGAAGAGCGACCTGAGGTAGATTGTGCGTTTATATTTCTCTGCATTTGTATGTTTGAATTTGGAACAACATATAATGAAAGATAAGAAATGGCTAAATGGAATTTGAAATTGAACGGAATTTGATTTGAGGACTTTTTGATGGAGTGAAAGGAGATCACGTAATTGTAATTAATTGTTTGAGGAACCGGATTATCGGAGATTCGAGTCATTTCTCTATGAATCAATCGCATAATTGTAACCGAGAAGCTGCAAGGCTTTTCGAATTTTGATTGTTGAACTATATGACAAGAAAGCATGGAATGATATGAAATGAATTGGAAGACTCCTTAATGAAATTTCACCCAAAAAAAGAACTCCTTAATGAAATGAATAGCTCATTAAACAGCTATTGGCGTTGAGATGATGCATTTTGTTACTGTATTTCGGATCCTTTTATTTGATCTCTGCAGCGATTATGAGCACTGTCCTAGCATGTGGTCAACATCACATAATCAGGAGTTGGTTTAACTTGTTCTTATCAGGTGCTTGCCATGCTCCCGCCCTATGAGGGTAAATCAGTTTTGGAACTGGGAGCGGGGATCGGTCGTTTCACTGGAGAAATTGCTCAGAAGGCTGGTCAGCTCATTGCGATGGACTTCATTGACAATGTGATAAAGAAGGTACTGTTCATTATGAAGACTACCTGTTTTCTTTGCACACAGTGATGTTGAGACTACGATTTCTTTATCAGTTGTTTAACTTTTGATATACTATTTTTAGAATGAAAGCGTCAATGGACACCATAAGAACGTCAAGTTCATGTGTGCTGATGTGACATCCCCTGACCTGAAGATATCTGAAGAATCAGTGGATTTGATATTCTCAAACTGGCTTCTTATGTATCTATGTGATAAGGAGGTAAGTTTTGTTCTTTCCATTCCAAAATTTTCAAATTAGTGCTCTACACCTTGCTTTTGCTCTTTTATGTTTGCTGCCATGAGTACACTGAGGACATACTATGGAAGTGTGCTACCATTTCCTTTTGCTGCTCTTAGACTTGGGGACTTTACTGTTATGTTCTACGTATGTGTGAAATTGTGTCTCTTGTTCAAGTTAAGATCATTAGACAATTTATCTAATTAAGTCCTTTCTGTTAATCTAATCATATTTCTTTACATGTTTCAGGTGGAGAATTTGGCAGCAAGGATGATGAAATGGTTGAAGGTTGGTGGGTACATTTTCTTCAGAGAATCTTGTTTCCACCAATCTGGAGACTGTAAGCGAAAATACAACCCAACCCATTACCGAGAACCCCGATTTTACAGCAAGGTTTGTCCTCTCTACTTTGCTTAAAAGTTTACCAATTTTATTATCCATTCAGTTTATGATGGATGATGGATATTTTTAAGTTCAGGGGATAAGACATGAGTTGATCTGGTCATGTATAATTATTTGTTTGAATCTTCATTGTCCTGCGTTTTGCAAATGTTCTGATCTACATGTTTGAAATACATATCGAGCTTGTCAACTATTCCTCTTGACTGAAGTTTCCCATTCTGCAGGTGTTTAAGCAATGCCATATGCGTGACGAATCTGGGAATTACTTTGAACTCTCTCTTATAAGCTGCAAATGTATTGGAGCTTATGTTCGGAACAAAAAGAATCAAAATCAGGTATATTGGATTAGCAAAAATTTAAGTTATTGCTCCTTTCATGCTTATTGATAGAGACTAACTAACTAGATGTTTTTTATTTTTTGTTTTTTTATTGTAGATTTGCTGGATATGGCAGAAAGTCGCTTCCCACAATGATAGAGGGTTCCAGCAGTTCTTAGATAATGTCCAGTATAAGAGTAATGGAATATTACGATATGAGCGTGTCTTTGGACCGGGATTTGTGAGCACAGGAGGCCTTGGTAATGACTTCTTGTCTTCGCCATTTCTGTGTTCTTCTGTTGGAATACATCTGATATAGAAACATAACATATAACCAAAATCATAAATTTTCAACTCTTCATATCTATTAAAGAGATGTAAAAAGAAGTATTTAACTGATTCTTTTGAGAGAGATTTCAATTGATCTTCCATAAGTTGAGTTTTTAAGCAAGCATGCAATTTTAGAATTAAGCTTGATTCAAGTTTGAAATAGTAAGAAGGTACTGTAGCACTATATATGAACTATTGTTTTATTGATTAGTGGCATAACATAAGGTGGATACTGTCCTTCTATTTCTGAGTGGAGCTATCTCTTTTGAGCAGAGACAACTAAGGAATTTGTGGCAAAGTTGGAACTTAAGCCTGGCCAGAAAGTTTTAGATGTTGGCTGTGGAATTGGGGGAGGTGACTTTTACATGGCCAGTACCTTTGATGTTGAGGTTGTTGGCATTGACCTCTCTGTAAACATGATTTCCTTTGCCCTTGAACATTCCATTGGACTCAAATGCGCTGTCGAGTTTGAAGTTACAGATTGCACCACAAAAACATATCCAGACAACAGCTTTGATGTGATATACAGCCGCGACACCATTTTACACATTCAAGTAAGACCCTTTCCTTTCGTGATACCTTTGCAATATATTGTTAATATACCAGTCTTCAGACTGATTGATCATACTTGTTATCATCACACTTTATTACAACTCAAAGCTTAACTAGTAGCCTGAAATTCAAACGATTGCAGGATAAGCCTGCATTATTCCGATCCTTTTACAAGTGGTTGAAGCCTGGAGGTAAAGTTCTCATCACTGACTACTGTAGGAGTGCTGGAACTCCGTCTGCAGAATTTGCTGAGTACATAAAGCAAAGAGGATATGACCTCCATGATGTAAAAGCATATGGTCAGGTAAGCACCTGATAAGTTTGCCTCAGCCCACCTTTTACAGGCTCTACTATTCATATTTTCTTGACAGAAAATGATAATGATACATGTATGGTTATACTAATCTCAGATGCTTACGGATGCTGGTTTTGTTGATGTCGTTGCTGAGGATCGTACTGATCAGGTCTGCAAAATGCATATATATATATATAATATAAATATGGCTTAGCTTACTGAACTGATACCAAATTGTTTTGTGGCATGTGTAGTTCATAAGAGTTCTGCAGCGGGAATTAAATGCCGTTGAGAAGGACAAGGAGGCATTCATCAAGGACTTTTCTGAAGTGAGTTTCTTCCTCGTTTTCTCTGTGCATTTGATATGGTATTACGGTTCTATGGATTCATGAATTTCTGATCGTCTACGATAAAAATTTATTCAGGAGGACTTCAATGACATCGTTGGTGGATGGAAGGCAAAGCTGGTCAGGACAAACTCAGGAGAGCAGAAGTGGGGCCTGTTCATTGCCAAGAAGAAATGATTATTCACCTAAAGTTTTGCATATGCAAATGCAATATTGTGCTTGAGTTAGATTATGCATTTCAGATAAACATTGTATTCAGTTGCTGGTGTGTTGTGGTTTAGACGGTCTTATCTTAAACTATGTCGCTGTCCTATTAGTGTTTGAACTTTTGCCATCTTATAATAATGGTATTGGAGTTTGTCTTTGCTCATTTCTTTCTGAATCTCTGCATCGAAGTCACTCATCGTCTTCCTTCATTTGATCAGTCTCAGACCCCTTGGTTTTAGGGAAAATTTGCAATTTTCGGTTTTGTTTTAAGACGCAGCTTTGGGCCTTTTTGCTGACATAATCATTCTAATATTGTTCATTTTGGATAATTGGAAATTTTCCAAGAAACCACAGCCAATGCTTCACAAAATCCGCATGGCAGTAGCATTAGACACAAGCTGCAAGGCAAAGAGCAACTCTGGAGAGCAGAAGCGGGGGCTCTTCATTGCCAAATGATCCCTGATATGTTTCATCTAAATAGTTGGCTTCTGTTTTCCATCTTCCACCTTGTTTTTATTCTGAAGTCTCAAATTAGCATAACTGAGAACAACATCATTACCAGAAGGTATATAACTAAATATCACTTAAAATTGTGCCTGTACATTATTGTCCTCTACTTCAAAACTTTTATGTATGTATATATATACAATCGGAGAATATTAACTCGAACAAGCATTGCGAGGATCACTTTAGAAAATCAGTTGAATCCTTTTTGGACCTGACAACTAATGGAGAAGTAGAGAGACCATTTTGTAATTTATGGTCAACTGGAACCCTTAGGAGATCACCTTTCTCCTTGCTCTCTATAAATTCTTCAGAAGTCGAGGACCCGTGTATCTGCACCACTAAGCTTCCACCTAAAATAAAATGCAGCCGATTAAGTCCTAGGGGTTTTGTACACTTCTTGATGTTCTTCTTCTTCTTCATTCTTAATAAATTTTTGTCATTGCCTACAGGTTCTTACAAAACTAATTAGCAAGATCGAGGAGCAGACTTACCGAGGACAAGAGCAGCCCCGATCCATCCAAGTGCACCCCATCTTTCACCAAGAAGAAACCATGCAAATGCAGCTCCCCACAGTGGCTCCATCCCATAAATTATGGCTGTTTCTTTTGCTGAAACATGGCGCATCGCTGCAATCTGTAGTCATAAACAACTTATATCAGGATTATTCACATACTTAATGATCATTGAGCTACAGTTCATGCAAAACTAGTTTTAGTGGCTTCAAGAACAATCGGACTAGTGCTAAAGTCTGTAAAATAATAGTACCTCAATCCATAAGCATAATCCAGTTGAAAATGCACCAGTATAAAGTGCAGGTATCCATGGGAATGCAACAAGCCAGTCCCACATCTCTGTCAACGTCCATGTTAATTGGTTGGAACTTTCGGAACCATCAAACCACCCTCCAATAAAAACCCAGATTGTGGATAAGACGGCCACAACACAGACCTAAAAATAAACCATGTGAATTGTTCAAGGTATGAAAAACTTAAATTGTCCACAGAGAATATGGATGACTTGCAAGTTGCATTGACTACCTCATATCCAAGAATTGCTAAGTTGTTCTCCTTCTTTGTGCTTCTTGAAATATGCTCAGTTCTAAGCATGTGAATTCCGAAAAATATTGCACTCAGGAAGTTGAAGAGATCTCCAACCTGATCAAAAGAAAGTAGTAACATGTTACAGCTTTTCTCCCAAGATTAATAAGGCCAGGGCATCAAGAACATAACCATTTAGTGCTTACTTGTGGAGGTGATCCGCTGCATTCCAGTATACCAACCCCAAGAGCAGACATGAGAACTCCGAACCACGTTCTAGAAGGTATGATTGTTCCAAACAAGCCATCAAGCAAAGGTACTACAATAACCTGTTCCGATTTATTTAGTAAGATTCAATAAAATGTGCTTAACTTGACTTCATAGACAAATGTGTTTATTTTTCACAAGCAGTACTACTACTTTAGGCTACATAGAACGTGTTATGCAGCATTTCATGAAGTTATTCATCAAAACCATATACAGGACATAGTATATGTGTATACTTCCTGTCTAATATAGCTCAAATTTCAAAGTTAAGTTCAGCTTGCTTACTGTGAAGAGGGAAATAAACGATGCACGACCAGCATCAGATGTAAGAAGACCAAGTGCCTCAAGAAGGTAGCCTAGACTGATCCAGAATCCCAACTCAATCCCTGCATTTCGGGTCAGAACATCACCTCGTGATCGAAACACAAATGGCAGAAATGGAATTGCTGACATGATAAACCGCACCGCTGAGAAGGCTGCAGGGTCCATGATAGCTTCAACTTCTTTAATAACTGGAATGTCACTTGCTGCAGTTTTAATGACAATATTTCTCTTAGAATTTTGGGACTTCAGATACTTCAACACAATAAGTTAATACTTCTATACAATATGTAAGTAGAATCCTTAACCAACAGAGTGAGACAACAAAGATTCTCAATTCATCAAGGCATGCATAATATAAAAAAACCTCATTCTTTTATCCTCCTCCACTTAAAAAACAGAATTTTGTCCCACAATATCAGTATACTAAATTTTGTTGATGCAAACCATGCCAATATAAGCAACCATCTACTATCTATTCACAAGTTAAACTCAAGGAAATAAAAATACATACCATAGACAATTGTGATTGCATTGAGCAACAAAATACTCCTCATCTTCTTGGATGCAAAGAAAGCCTTTTGCCAAAAAGGTCGTCGCTTTTTGGAACCAGATTTCAGTCCCTTATTTGCTACATTCTTAGCTTCATCCTTCTTGCTGTTCTTGATCTTCTTCTCATGTGGTTTGTGCTCATCACTGTGTAAAACAGAGAAAGTCCCATCATTTGTTCTTTGAATTTCAACAGATTTCTTGTCTGTTCTGTTCTTGTGTGTAGCATTCTGAGATGTTAGTGATGAAGTGGAGATGTGATCTAATGAACAAGCAATTAAACGCAGCGTTTTGTTGGAATTGGTAGTGGAGAAGAAGAGGAACATAGAGGCAGGTTTGCTCAAGTAGCTTGAAACTTTTGTACAAGAGTCAAGTGTTGCCACTCTCCATATTGCTGATGATGAACAAGCCATGCAAAAACTAGATCAGGAATCTAACAAAGCTCACAGCCCCCTCTCCTTCAAATTCAAACTATGAAATTCCAAGCTGAAAGTAGATTTTCACTTCAGAATGAAAATGGGGAACCAAGAAATCTCTCTGTTGAGCTTTTCACCTGTTTTCCTTGCTTAATTGAATTTAGACCATGGAAGCAGTGGGATTTGCAGAGACTAATTATAAGTGACTTCCAAGAAGAGTGGTGTTTCTGAACAATGGAAATGAGAAGAGGACAAACAGATATTTTATCCAGGAGACTATTCTAAACATGTGGAACATGGGATTTTCATTTACTCGTTAATTGGGGTCGGTGGTCCAAAAACCTCAATTTTTCACAACTTCATGACCTTTTATTGGTTGACCCTCAAGTCAAGAACAGAAGAAATGGCTTTAGCTTGGCTAATATATAATCTACCAGAGTTGAAACACATAATGCACTAGAAGGCAATATTACAATGCAAAATGAACTATCTGTTAATTATTACTTGTGTCAAAAGAAACAGCAAACTAGTAAAAAAGAACACCTTGATCAATTTTCAGCACCGCCAACCGGTTCTTCTTCCTCATACTCCACATCTTCCTCAACCGTGGCATCTTGGTACTGTTGATATTCCGCGACGAGATCATTCATGTTACTCTCGGCTTCGGTGAACTCCATCTCGTCCATTCCTTCTCCGGTATACCAGTGCAAGAAGGCCTTCCTCCTAAACATGGCTGTGAACTGTTCGCTTACTCTTCGGAACATTTCTTGTATAGAAGTGGAATTCCCAATGAAAGTTGAAGACATGGTGAGACCTTTAGGCGGAATGTCACAGACGCTAGACTTGACATTGTTGGGAATCCACTCAACAAAGTAGGAGGAGTTCTTGTTCTGCACATTCATCATCTGCTCATCGACTTCTTTTGTGCTCATTTTGCCTCTAAACATGGCTGATGCTGTGAGGTAACGGCCGTGTCGTGGATCAGCTGCGCACATCATGTTCTTAGCATCCCACATTTGTTGTGCAAGTTCCGGGACACTTAGGGAGCTGTACTGCTGTGAATCTCTAGATGTTAGAGGTGCAAATCCCACCATGAAGAAGTGTAGTCGAGGGAATGGGATTAAGTTCACAGCTAGTTTTCGGAGGTCTGAGTTTAGCTGACCCGGGAATCGTAGACAACAAGTGACTCCACTCATGGTTCCCGAGATTAGATGATTCAAATCCCCAACTGGAATAAAGAACAAGGTAATGTTAATTAACCATATGAGAATCAGCTAGCAATCCTAGCAAATCCAAACCATTTGGTTTTGGCTTTGCAGTTTGAGTATCCAAATTAGGCTACATAACTTTTGGCATCACAAGGAAATAATTAGGTACAATACTTGTAAACTAAAGAGATCAATTTGAAAGAGTCACATATAAAATGCCAAATCTTAAAGGCGGATTTGATCAACTTACAGTTTGGGGTGGTGAGCTTGAGAGTCCTTAAGCAGATATCATAGAGTGCTTCATTGTCAAGGACCATACACTCATCCGCATTCTCAACAAGTTGGTGAACAGAAAGTGTTGCATTATAAGGCTCCACAACGGTGTCTGATACCTTAGGAGATGGAAAGACAGAGAAGGTGAGCATCATTCGGTCCGGAAACTCTTCTCGGATCTTTGAAATAAGCAGAGTTCCCATTCCAGACCCAGTTCCACCACCAAGTGAATGACATACTTGAAAACCTACATGAAGCAATTAAAGGCGTTCCATTAGATCAATACAATGTCAAGGTGTCTTCTTCACATGGTTTTCTACCTGGCTCAGTCTTGCAATCTATGAATGAGTATTATGATCATCTCAGAGACCAAGTCCAATTTAAGATGCTCTTTCTATAATTGTTTGCACACACACACACACACACACAAAAGATTTATCTCAGAATCTGTACTCTCTTACGTCTGGTCAAAATAAGAACTCCAATCCTGCAGAATGAGATACGTCTGTTTTGTATAAATAAACTCTTCTGCCTATAACTTGTTATTGGATTTTGACTAGAAAATAGCAAAACCAGGTCAATCTTATTGCCGTCTAGCTCATAAACTACATCAAGGATCAAATATATTTTTTGGTAACGTCAAGCCTTAATCATATAGTGTCCAATTTTTGCAGTGATATTTACAACAAGAAAACACTGATCCAACTGATCATTTACGCACTAATTACACAAAAACTGTTCTCAAAATCATGATTTAAAGTAACAATCACATGTACGATGTTTTGTACAAAACTCTTGATCCGAAATACTAAAACTCCAGAGTTACTAACCCGTTATATTAACTCGTGTGACATGCTACAAATATGAACAATGACTAATCTAACCGCTCATGACTCCAAATTTTGAGTATTCCGAAGCACTATATTATTTTTCGCATCACAAGACTACTAATAAGTAACAAATACAAGTTACAATATGATCACAAATTTGTATGTACCTTGCAAGCAATCACAACTCTCAGCCTCCTTCCTAACAACATCGAGCACCGAATCAATAAGCTCCGCGCCTTCAGTGTAATGCCCTTTCGCCCAGTTGTTACCGGCGCCGGACTGCCCGAACACGAAGTTATCAGGCCGGAAAATCTGCCCGTACGGCCCGGCACGGATGCTGTCCATCGTACCAGGTTCCAAGTCCATCAACACCGCCCGAGGGACGTACCGGCCGCCGCTGGCTTCGTTGTAATACACATTGACTCTTTCCAACTGTATATCGGCGGTGCCGTTGTACCCGCCGGTGGGGTCTATGCCGTGCTCGTCGCATACCACCTCCCAGAACTTGGACCCTATTTGATTCCCGCATTGCCCTCCCTGGATGTGAAGGATCTCTCTCATTTTGTGGTCTGAGTAGGGGCAAAATGGGAAAGATGTGGTTTTTGTGTGTATAACTGACGGTGAGCTTTTGGAGGGAAATGGGGGTACTGGGCAGTGGTGGTTACTTATAAGGAGGGAAAGGAGGTGATCCGACGGTGGAGAATGGAGAGAATGGATCTGACGGATGAGGAGAGTCCGACTAAGTGTGAGTTTTGGACGTGAAGAGTTTGCCATTTGTGAGTATTTGATTCAGTATCGCCGGCTTAACAGGGCTAGGCATTTTACTTGCTTACGTCATAAAAACGCCTTATTATATATATATATATATATAATATGTTTATAATTGCAAATATACCTCAAAAAAAAAAAAAACCATCCATGTTATGCCCAAAGTGGCGATGGTTTCTAGGGCTAACTAACTCCAAGTGTGACATCTTAGCTTGTTATGCTTTGTCAGTTGTCGATTATTTTTTTTCGATGGAAGAATTAAAACTACAAAAAGAAACCTCTGAGACACCTTAAGTTTACAAAATCAACGTAAAATGCTTGTTGAGTTTCATGAGGTAGCGTATCAGTCCAGCCTCCAATTCTAATCTGATGACCCAAAATTGTCAAAGCGTCTGTCATAAAGTTCGTTAGCCATTTCAAGCCGAGATCCAGCAGGTTGTTCTCTCCTATGAAGTCGTTTTTTCTTTTAGCATTGTGTTTTAATTATGAGTCAAATTTCGAGCATAAAACAAAGAATCTATATTCAGATTTCAGAGAATAACATTTTACTTTCTACTACGTTTTAAGTTGCGAACTTGTGAAGAAGTTATTCATAAAAGTTTATGTTGTGGAGTAAACTACGCATGCACACAATTTTATTTTCCAAAGAATTTCAAAAGGAAAAGACATGATGACACTATGTATAGAGAAGTAGCTGGCCAAATTAAAGCCACAAAATCTAAATCTTAAACGAATGCTTGTAATTGTATTCTGAATATTGGTTTCCATTTTAACCTTTAGATTCCCTTCGTTTGATAAGATATAACAGCAATATGTGTAATTTTCATTTTTCACCACCTATCTCCATTTGTGTATAAAACCAAGAAAATAAGTTTCCGTTTCGTTTTTGGCATGCAAGAGTACTTCAACTTTCTTGGATTGAGTTTGATCGTTGATGTTTCATTTCCAACGTACATATATAACCATACACAAGGTAAGAGCCAACACATTAAATAAAGGATAGGCCGGGGTGAAACTTTGATGAAGATCCCATTCAAATATCGTGTCAGAATCGACATGAGAGACGACTGGTCTCCATACACACAGAAACGATCGAGATCGATGAGTCGATGACCTCAGAGTCATAACAATAACAAAGAAATAAGGATCACCATCCCAGTACTGGAAGCTAGCTTGGATTAATCACATGTCATTGTGAAGCAAGGAGAGGTTGGTAGCTTAAAATACTTAACCGAAAGAGGTAATTTTCTGGTCTTGCTGTCCTTCCACTTCTGTGTTAACCTAGCTGGTTTTTTATGGCTATGTCTAAGCAGTCCCAGGTATTGTCAATGTCGTCTCTGCGGCAGCTAGTTACCACCTTTCCATTTCCATTTCTTACTAGCTTGCCAGACTTGACTGCACTCCCTTCAACATTAGGGCACTGCCCTAATTTTATATACTGTTATATGTATTTATGGTTCTGGGTTCCTTTTCTCAAACATCTTTCTTTGAGTTGATCGATCAATATAGAGCTAGTTTTATAGAATGGTTTTGGTCCAAAAATGGGATTTAAATTGATATAAATATATCCATGTGAATACAATTACATTCTTGTCAGATTAGAGATTGAACATAGATAAAAATGAAATTACATTCTTGTCAGATCAGGGGACCATGTTACTAGCAATATGTAATGCCAAAATCCATATATGAAGGACAATAATATCATATAGCTAGGTAAATGCAGACCTGGGTTTTCCGGATATTTGATTTGAAACGGCTATAGTTGTGGAATGGAGCTCAATCAAAGTAGAGGGAAAAAGGAATTCCTTCACAAAAGTTCGAAATAAGAGTTAAAGAGAAGACAAATTATTCATTTGCATAAAATGTACGTACTGACACAGTAGCTAGTCTTATAGTTCGATTCTGCTCATTTTGTCCTACTACTACTCGCTCCCACATTTTAACTAGCTAGGTAAAATTCGAATGGATCGATGAGTAAATTCAGACATCTTGGGTCCAGTTGTTTAGGTAATTAACATTTACCATCACCCAACTGCAGGCATGAACACTCATTCAATATATATCGGCCTTTGAGTTAATCCAACAAAATTAAACCATGTAGCTATCGAGTTCAGAAGGGATTTTAAAGAGTAACATATATGCTAATCTGAGTCTGTAAAAAAGGAGCAGTACGTAGCTCCTGATTTCAAGGGAAAATGAGAGCTAGGAAAAAAATGAATAGCAGACAATGCATGCATGAAACAGAGAGAAAAGAGGAACAGTAACATGTATGCCAGATCACACACACACACACATATATATATATATATATATATATATATATATATATATATATATAGCTGTGCTGTGTCTTTGTCTGTGTGTGTGAATTCCAAGTAGTGAGTGAGTGAGTGAGAGAACTACAAGCTCATATGTTTGTCTGTGTGTATCTGCTGGACTCTGCAGCTAGCTAGCAAAAGTGCTTAAGCGATGAGCGATGCTTTGGGAAGTAGCAACGTACACAGTGAAAACTGAAAAGGGCATGCTTATATTTGCAGAAGAAGAAGAAGAAGAGAAGAAGAAGAAGAAGCAGTAGCGGAAGAAAACGGACGATGCTGCTTATTGCTGAGGAACCAAAACGTAATCCATGTATCCCTTTGATAACACACACACACACATATAAATCTATCATACAACAAATCTCATATATTAATTAGCTATAGCATTGTGATCAGAATGTACATTTTCTCGTAATTTATTCCTTCACCAGAGTCTTAAAGCTAAGTCGGCTTTGTCCCCTCTCTCATATTTCTTTGCTAATTGATTTCTTTCTTGCGTTTGGTTTCTCTCTGACCTGCATCTGCATGCACCTGTATCACTGTGTAGCCTGTGTGCTTTGTCAGTCCCCCTAAGATACTCTCATACGTACATCGATGATCGATCAGACAGACAATACAATTCTTACTCGTCACTTGTCCATCTCTTATTAATCCTCTCAACTAAATTATTACCCCATATCCATCATTCTTTGGAACAAGGGCCAAATACCATCCGAGTGATTCAACACCCACACACACGTACACACACATATAAAAAACAATGTGGAGCGCACGTCTGCACATTGCTTAAAGTGCAGACGTCCCTCTGTTCGTCACCGGACGGCGCCGACAACGGCGCGTCTCCACCCCAGCAGACTCCAACAGCGTTCCCGACCAATTTCCCTCCCCGGCAAGTCCGCCAAATTCCAATTTTCCGGCGAGATCGATCTTGTTTGAAGTTTTGGGTAATCTCGCTGGAAAACTGGAATTCGGCGGACTCATTGGGGAGGAAAAGTGATCGGGGACGCTATTGAAGTCCGCTAGGGTGGAGGCATGTCGTCGTCAGCGCTAGACAGTACGTCCACACTTTAAGGACAGTGTGAACGTGTGCTCCACATCCGACCTGTATACACACACACAGAAAAGTTCTAAAGCGGATGTCTGCACTCGACTTAAAATGCAGATGTCCCCCCGTTCTCCATCGGACGGCTCCGACGACTGCGGGCCTCACCTGAGCGGACACCAGAGGCGTCCCCGACCACTTTCTTTTCCTGACGAGTCCGCCTAATTCCAGTTTTCTGGCGAGATCGATCTTGTATGAAGTTTTAGGTGGAGGTTGCTGCCCAGACCTTCAAATCGATCTCGTAGAGAATGGAAAGTGGTCAGGGATGCCTCTGATGTCCGCTCAGGTGAGGCGCGCAATCGTCGGAGTCGTCAGGTGGAGAACGGATAGACGTTCACACTTTAAGCCGAGTGCGGACGTCCGCACCAGAACGGGCATATATATATATATATATATATATATATATATATATATAAATATGAGGCCGGATGTGGAGCGCACGTGCACACTATCTTTAAAGTGCGCAAGTCCCTCTATTAGCCACCGTCCGACGCCGAGAACGGTGCGCCTCCACCCTAACGGACTCCAGCAGCGTCCCTGATCACTTTCCCTTCATGGCGAGATCGACATTGTTTGAAGTTTTTGGTAATCCCGTCGGAAAACTGGGATTCAACGGATTCGCCCGGGAGGGAAAGTGATCGGGGACACTGCTAGAGTCCGCTGGGGTGGAAGCGCGCCTTCGTCGGCACCGGATGGTGGCGAACAGAGGGACGTGGGCACTTTAAAGACAGTGTGCACGTGTGCTCCATATCGTTTTCGTGTGTGTGTATATACATATATACGAAAAGGATGTGAAGCGGACGTCTGCACTCAGCTTAAAGTGCGGACGTCCGTCCGTTTTCCCCCCTCCGGCGCCGGCGACGGCGCGCCTCCACCTCATAAGACTCCAACAGCGTCCCCGACCACTTTCCCTCCCCGGCCAGTCCATTTTTTTTCAGTTTTCCGGCGAGATTGACTTTGTTTGAAGTTTTGGGTGATCTCGCCGGAAAACTGGAAAAAAACGAATTCACCGGAGAGGGAAAGTGGTCTGCTGGAGTCTTATGAGGTGGAGGTGCCGGAGGGGGGAGAACGGACGGATGTCCACACTTTAAACCGAGTGCAGACGTCCGCTTTACATCCGGACTCTATATATATATATATATATATATATCACCTCTACGTGTAGCTTGAACTCCTTGAAGGCTTCCAGATTTGTTATGGAGATTAGATTAACACAGCCATCATGTTATGTATTCCTCTGTTACTTGAGGAAAAAACAATTCAGAGACGCTGATCCAGAGAAATGAGATTGGTGTTAACATATAACAGTTAATTTTCGACGTACTGCTGCATATAAGCTTCAATGGTTCATAGCTCCTATACGTAAAAAGTTAGTAAAAAAGCTGAGGAAGGTAGCATGTTTGATGGCCACAACTTTTCTTGTGCAGGGAAGATGGAACAAAGTTGTCTCAGATCTCTTTCTACAGTGTTCTCTTACTGTTGTTTTGTTCTTCTCTCACGTGAAGTTAGAAATTTTTTGTTGTTATTGGTATGTAGTCTATGGACTAATGTCATGCATCCTATATAGATCTGGGTTGTGATATATATAAATTCATGTTATCTTATTCAACCCTAAACTTTATTAAACTGGATTTGAGTTATAATCGATTCCCCAATAATTCTGATAAAAACAAAAAAAGGGGCGTTTTGTTTTTCATTGTCAAGAAGATTTCCCGCTATTTTCATTATTTTTCCTCCTTTTTGTTCGTGAAAGCTAGAAAAAAAAATTGGGTGGATATTCGTTTTCCAGATATTAATTGGATGGAATGTGGGCATCTATCATTACCATATTATTTGCTAAAAATGTAACTAAAGAACAAAAGAACTCTCAAACCTAAATCCATAGTCACTTCAACATCAAGTTCTTTCACATCTCGATCTGCAACTTCCACAAATCAACATCAAACTCCTCTCGATCTCCTACGCATCGATTTTTTTTTTTTTTTTTGATTGGGGGGGTTAGCCTTTGTTAGATTAGGTAACACACACCCATGCAGGGTATCCCAGCACAGCCGGACTAATCCCTGCATCGCCACGGGGCATGAAAGCGAACACCACACACCAGGCACACTTGCCTAGCACGGGCCACCGCCGGCTGGCCACCAAGGCCTTAATGGGGATTCGAACACCAGACCTCTTGGTTAGAGAAGACAGTGCTTTCCACCCCACCGTTTCCCCGTGGTTTCCTACGCATCGATTTATAGGTACCTCGATCACCAATTAATTCAATTCAATATATATATATTCCCATCAATCGAGAAACCCAGTGATCTCTCTCTCTCTCTCATGATGACATTAACATCTTGTATGTGAATGCAATCACTCACATCACACATCCAGTGATAGAGTTACTCAAATAAGGCCTATAGTTGTAACCAAAAATAAATAAATAAGGCCTCTGCATGGCTGCCGAAACAAAACCTCTGCATTTTTCTCTAATCTGAGTTCTTTCGCATTGATTCGACCAACATGGTCAAAATGCAGTATAGGGCAACCTATTACACAGCTCCCATGAAATGCAACATCAACATGCATCATCAATAAACGGAAAGAAAAGAATCAGATCGAGTCCCCATTTTCCAACGAAATGAAAATACAGAACTTGCATATTTGTTCCCAATTAATTTCCATGATCAACATCTTACATACATTAATAACTAGAAATTATAGCAGTGCGTACCAAATTAATTAACGTGGCCGGTTAATGATCAGTTCTTCAATGGGAGGAACTCAAAAAACTGGTAATTAGGGCCATTGCCGAAACTAGGATTCAGTGACGATTTCTCAGCTGCAAGACGGTCTTTCTCTCTGCAAGTATTACTCCGGAGCGGAAAGAGCTCGAGCGTTTGAGTCTGATCGTCTTCTTCGACACGGTGGTGGTGGTGGAGGAGATGGCGACCGTTAAGGGCAGCGCCGGACCTGTAGGGAGCTATAAAGATGCTGAGATCATGAGGAGGACTAGTCTTATTGTTAGGGTTATTGATGAGCTGCTTTTGGTCCATCCCCATTGTTCTTACTGTCGCTCTAGGACAAGTTGGTGCGTTTATGAGGTGGGTGAGGTCATGAAGAGAAGGAACAGAAGGAGGAGGAGGACAAGACAACTGCATCATCTGCCACGTGGCATTCTTTTCTACAGGCATGGAATTCCTTCTTTGCTGTTGTTGAAGTTGCTGCAATTCTTCCTCATCGAATTGGACCCATCCTTCCGTCCTGCTCTCTTCTGCTCCTGCTTTTACTGTTTCCTGCACTTGAAGAAAGAACTCATTAGGGTTAGGGCTACAATTGTCTTTTTGCATGGAGTGTGATGGTCAGAGAGCGGTGCTCGAATCGGTGGGCAAACGACATGAATGAGAAATGAGAATGAGGGCAAAGCTATAGTAATAGAGAGCACGCACAGGACCCAAAACCCTTTAGAGAGCAAAGCTAACAGAAGCCAAGCCCCGACAGAAAGGAAGGATTGCAGCTTTTAGACAAAACCCTCCTTTCATTTCCTCCTACATCTCTTCGTGTCTTCTTCTTCTTCTTCTTCCTCTCTATCTCACACACTTTGCATGCTTTTTAATTAACCTTTTAACCATGTACGTACATGAATAATGATAAGCAAATAATCTCTCCTAATTACTTGTTAGACTTTTGAGAGAATCTTTGAGGAATTCCAAGTTGGGAAAAGGAGGGCTCAGCTAGCTAAGCTAGGGAAGGGTGTGGAGTAGCTTTATCTTTGCTATGAAGAAAGAGAGATAAAAACAAAACAAAGACAGGAACAGAAACAGGTATAGGGAAATAGAATAGACCTGTTGATGATGATGCAGATGATCTTGGAGACTAGTAGTCATGCAGTTTGTAAAGGGTGCCCAATTCTTGGTCTCTTCTTCAACTTCATAATACACTGTCCTACTTGTTCCGCCTGTGTTTGTACTCGTAAAGAAAAACATAAAGACTACCACTTTAGACATTCCTCATTTCGATCTCAAACAACAAACAATAGGAATTTATTTGTTATTTTGGTCTGAAACAATTGGAATTTTCGATTTTAATTGTTATCAGAAAAATGTTAGTTAAAGAAGAAATACAACTCAAAACATGCATCATCTATCTCCCCCTCTAACTTCTTCTTTCAATCAAATTAAATTTGGAACCAAATCGGGAAGGAAGATCTAATGACTATAAATGAAAATAGAAAAGTATATGTAAGTTGTATTTTTAGATCCTAGGGGTTTGAATTTACTCACCTAAGGATTCCTTCTTTTGGTGATCTGCAGAACACATGAGTTGAAGGTCGTCGTGAGATTCCATCTGGCGACGGCGTTTCTGCCTCTCTCTTGCCTTGTGGTTTTGGAACCAATAGAACACGTTCTTACCCTCAATCTTTCCAAACCTTCTAAGCTGAGCGGTGATTTGCTGAATCTGCTCAGCCGATGGAGTTCGAGTCCCTCGTCGATATAACTCTTCTAGTGCCCTCAACTGCTCCGGCGTGGGGTTCCATCTCGAGCTCACCACTACCTGAGGCACTGTGTTGAACTCCCTTATCCCTCTTTGTTCACCTGGATATTGATTGATCATAGAGTCAACCCAAGATTCACAACATGAGCATCACTCCAACAGTTATGTACTTTTAGCTAGAAACGAAGATGACTATATTGTGCATACCCAGCTGGTGATACTGTGCTAAGAAATCAGACGCAGCGTGAATTCGACTGAAACAAGGCGGAGCATGTGTACTTGTTGAACTGTTGTTGTTGTTGTGTGTCCTGGGAACGAGAGGACGAATCTTCCGACCGTTGAAGGCGGAATCCGGAATAATATTGAAGTCACTACTATCATTGTATCCCATCATCCACATTTTCGATACCAATCTGGGCTGCAGGCTAGGGTTTAGTTATATACTTCTCTCTTCCTTTGCTAGCTTCACTCACTCTCAAGCTACTAATAGTCTTGGAATGAAGGGATGTCTTTATAAGTAAGGAGTACTAAAGTGAAGTGATGCTTTGAAAGGATGGGTTGAAGTTTGAAGAAGGGTGCAAGAAATGGGAAAAGGAGGAGGAAGAGAGCATGCAAGTTAGGAATGGTGTGGGAATGGGACATGGAGAAGAAGAGGCTGGTGTTTAAAATAGGGTGAAGCCTAGCTACCTTGCATAACGAGTAGACTTGGTTTATATTTAGTACATATTGATGCTGTCTAGCTAGCTTAGAAAAGAGAGAAGAGAGAAAAGGAAAGAGGATACTGTACCGAAAATTGAAAACGGGGTAGTTGAGCTGAAACAGTGTATTGAAGCTATGTATTTTTGAGTCTCAGACATACAGAGATGGGGATTGATCACTCTATATGACTATAGGGAGAAAGAGAGAGAAGAGTTAGCTAGTGTGGTGCTGGTTTAATACGGAACAAATTAAGTGAGCTGCAACACATGAGGTTGACTAGGCAACCTCATATGGAGGAGAAGGGACAAAGCAAATTCGGAAAAGAAAAACAAAACAAAGCAAAGCAGAGAGAGAGAGAGAGAGAAGAGAGGAGGAGGTGGTAGGAGCAGCAGGACAGTAGTAGCAGTGTGTGGAAGATGAGGTGAGGAAGGAAGCGTGGAATTCTGGGAGGGTTTTTGGGAGTCGCAAATGAAAAACGACGTGACGATCATGAGGGTTATCATAAGCCTCATCACACCCCTCTCTTCTTTACTCGTCTCTTCCTCTCATTTATTGGTCTCTTGACGTCTCGTGCCTTTCACTCTTATTCTAAATCCAAACTGCCTTTCAAATTCTTACCCTAAAACTGTTCCATTTTGTCCATACGTATATGCGTGTGTGTGTATATATACACACATCTCAATACTTACCAACAAAACAAAAACAACATTTACAAGATTTTACCTCTAGCTAGGTTCTTCAATTCTTTCTGTATTTGAGATCCAATCCCATCTGCCCCTACATCGTCCAATCATATCACATTTTACATTGTTCTGAATGATCCGCATTGATATATCATATGCCTGCCAATATATAAGATCATGTATGTGAATTGTCGTCGTTTTGGGTCTGAGATATGTTGGAAGAAGAATACACACCTCTACGTGCTACCAAAATTACTGTGTCTCTCTCCCCCATTTGGAATCTACCTTCCTGCCACCACTGTCACCCCTACTATTCATTTATCAAATTTTTTTATATAAAAAAACTAGCAAGTAATTATTTGGGTCCATATATCTGAATCGGAGTCCATCTCCAGCAAACAGGAAGAGGAAATTGCAGATTGCTCAGTTGCTCTCTTTATGTATCTTGAAGACAAAATGTATAATAAGATTGTCGACGATCATCATCATGATATGGAATGACTCAATTCTCGAGCTACTGCACCCTCACTGTCTTCTTCTCTCCCTCCCTTTGGTATTTATTTGGAAAACCCCATAATTGTTTAAGAGAGATTTTCATATACACCCAAATTGAATGAGTGATTTTAAATAAAAACACACTTAATATTCATATCTGATAGACATCTAAAATGTAACAATTATAATACATATTATATCCTATTTTTTCTAAATTTTACACAATTGTCACCATTCAACTATAACATATAAACATAATAAATAAGTTTAATTGATGTTGTCTTAAATACCTTGATTATAAGTTTTTCTTCTAATTAACACTAACATTTTTCAATTAATTTGCAAGAATCATACAGTTTTCTTTATTTTTATGAAAAAAATCTAGGTGAAAGGAATTCAATCTCTGATCTATATATAAGGTAGAATATAATATAAATAAGATATCTGATTATTAGAGTAAAATGAATAAATTTTACAGTGTTACCGTAGGACCATGTGACTTATATATGACCCCTAAACCCTAAACCCTAGACCCTATACCCTGAACCTATACCCTAAACCTAATTTTGAGTTTCTTCTTTTTAAGTATATTATCATATCATGCCCTGTTTAATAGGTACATTAGAAATATAAGTAGTTGAGAGTAAAATGTTTTCTCGATCAGGATGAGAAATTATATATATTAATATACTTAAAAAAAAGAAAATTAATTAAAGAACGAGAATGTAAGAAATTAAAGAATGTAATTGATTATGACAAAGTTAAATCAAACTAAATTTTAACTCAGTATTGAAGTTTCAAATTGATGCTCAAATAGAGAAAAATACTAAATTTTGCTTTCTACTGTCTGAAGGGCAAATCAGAGAAACTGAAAAATGAAGAAAACTATTAATTGTAGACATTTGTTTTATATGGTAAGTTTGTTTATGTGGAATGGGTGTAAAATATAAGAAACATATATATGAGTTTATCTTAAAAGATGCCTAATATTTTGAATTTTTATCTAATTTTCTCATTGTTTAATTATTATTTTCTGTCTATCGTATACAGAGCTAGACCTGCATGCTTCTTTCAAGCTATAGCCTATCTGTGTTTTCTGAAACCTATATTTTGGATTAGCATGAACATATATACAAACACACACCATATTTTAATCCAGAGGTCAATGAATGATGCTCTCTATTTTACTTCAAAGTCAATCATAAAAGAATAATATACGCATAGGGTGATGATGGGTTTAGGGAAGAGAATGTTTTAGAATGTCTTCAGGAATCTATAGCTTCAGAATGTTTCAGTATTTTTTGTTTATATATAAAGGTAGACAAGCCACAGCAATTAGGCTGCACAAATACGTACCCTTGGGTTTGAACAAGTTGTGACACTTGGGAAAATAATGAATCAAACTAGGGTTTATCCTTTGGTTTTTATCATTTGTTGCCACATACATTCCTAGTTAGAAGCACTTCTAAACCAATTCATGAATTAATTTCTACCCATGGAACTAGTTTACTGGTATTGCTTCAAATTCTATAACTGTTGTAAATCGGGGTGTTTGCATCAATAAACTAACAAAGAAATCAAATGGAAGTGTGGAATCTTACATAGGTGTGAGAAGCTTCCAACGAACTATGTTTGGGTTTCCTACCCATTGCCAACTGGTTCTTCCAATCTTAAAGAACATCCCTTTGCCAAATCCTGCCCTTTCACCAGACCCGAAGTTTGAGATTCTTGATGAATGTGAGGGATGCTAAGCTCAAATGATCGAGGAGGCTTAACCCTGGAAATTCTCGTGCTGCAACTCCAAGCCTAAACGGCACCCCATATTAGTAACGAATTAGGTCGATGCCATTAGGCCCAGACCATAACAATGGAACAATTAGTTCATATTTCTGGCCTACCTGGTCAGATGGGTTGAGATGAGCCTAGAGTAGAGAATCCAATGGCCCAACTAGTTCTACTAACGCATGGATTCATTTCATGTAGTTGTATTGTGGACCTAAACAATGTCTATACTACCAATCCAATACTTTTCTGAGTTTTCTCCCAAACTTTTTATTTTGGGGGATAGTATACAAGTCTTCCTATGTGTATTTGACACTTAAAATTACCCGTGACACGTACATTTAAACATGTTAATTTTGTCGACCTTAAATTTAAATCGACAAATATGAGGTGACTGGTGATTTTAGTTGCACGTAGTGAAACTTTCTTTTAGTGTGAAACAAGGAGCTCGACCGATGGAGTATGTTCAATTAATTTGTAACACATCCTGAGGCGTAGGCCGAGATTGAGAGCTGGCCTCTTAGTGGCAATTCAACAAGATTGGTACATGATCGAAGTTGAGACTGACTGCACTATGCTTGTTGATTAAAGGAGTTGAAGATAACCTATATGTGATATGCCGCATCTTTGAGGATTGTAGGAGGTATGCATAATCTTTTACTCTATTTTTTCAATGTCGGCATATCTATCGTAAAGAAAATGAGATTGCTAATATTAACGCGCTTTGCTAGTTACATTGATGTAGATGAGTTTTGGATTGTAGAGTGTTGTAATGTTGATTGGGGTTTAGGCAACAAATCCCCCTAATGTTGAGCTATCTTATTAATGATACGGGTCGTATGACTGAGACACCTAATTAGGGTAAACTTCAACCCCCTTTTTAAAAAAGTAACTGTCAAATACATTTTCATCTTACAAAAGCAAAAGTATGTTGTATTTATGATTTATCATTCGTGGATTAAAGGTTTGTTAGATGGTTAGACAACACTTTGCTCAAAACCCTCAAGCATATATCCATCCAAGGAGACTATAGCCTTCTTGGGTTCTTGAGTCTGACCTGAATATCCAAACTCCAAAGCATTATAGTTTATTTTAGGAGAAGAAATACGACAATATGAATACCTCGAGAAGAAGCTACCATCGCTGTAGATTTGAGCACCAATCTAGTCTTGCTTGTTTTGATAATGACTATAAAAATTTTGTTTGCAGACTTGGTATGCTCCGGGCTGTGTTCCTTATTCTTCTTTGGTCATATGCCTTGATTAATAGACCTGCATTTCGTTAAAAAACAAAAACAAAAAAACAAAGTGGCGCGCTGACTGGAATCACAACCTTCAATAACAAATGGTGCTGGACTGCTGGTAGATCTAGACCTTCTCTCCTTTTCCATGCACCGTCTGGTTTTCTGTCTCGTAGTAAAACAGACAACTACATTGTTTTACTTGGTTTCCAGTTCTAAAATAATATAAACGACAACAGTTCTAATAGATTCTCTGTAGCCTTTGAAAGCTCTGAGAGTCTGAGACATCAAAACCTAACCCGGCCAGCAAGAAATTTTAATTATCTTGGTTCAGGTACTGGGCTGCTTCTTCCTGCAGAAGCACCAACGTTGCAGATCGAGCTTCAACAGAGTAACAAAGCCATTCTGTGCCGTTGATTTCACAATGCCATTGGAGGAGCGCCATCCCACCTGAGCCAAATGTTTGTACATATTATTCGCTCAGAAACTAAATCTTTACTTTCCCATTATAGGACCTCAATTATGAAAACGTACAGAGATGCTTCTTTTGCAGGTGCACTCTTTGTGTGAAAAAAAAATTCTGTAAGAGCCAAATTATTGATGAGGACATTTCAGTGACCTGGTCATTGCATGGGTGTAACAAACTCAAATAAACACATTTAGGTCTACTGTGACTAAGCAATAATTTTCACCAGTCGGAATGTGAGATTGTTGGTACGTGATAGTGATTGTTTATTAAATTTTAAATTCATTAAACAAGTGTGAGTAATCGTTTTAGATTTGTTTTAGATATGAATAAATAATATTAAATAAAATTTTAATAAATAGATAAAATTCATTCAAGCACTCAAAAGAAAAAAAACAAAAAGAACAAAATGGACTTGGAATATTTTTAATGGCTCTGTCAAATATCTCCAAAGTGACAACGGAACAGAATATGTCAACCGAGCATTCTCTCACTATTGTGTGTCCTTGGGTATCCAACAACGCTTCTCTTGTCCCTATACCCCACAACAAAATGGGCTTGCTGAAAGGAAGCATCGCCATATTGCTACAATGGCACGTACTTTACTTCTCACTTCTAGCACTCCTCAAGATCTTTGGGCTGAGGCTGTTTTGACATCAGTTTACATAATTAATCTTCTTCCAACCCCGACTCTCAACTGGGACACTCCTCACAAACGTCTTTATGGTCATTCTCCTTCTTATTCCTCTCTTCGTGTTTTTGGGTGTTCTTGTTTTCCTTATCTTGGTCCTCTTTCTTCTAACAAATTGTCTAATCAAAGTGTCGAGTGCGTCTTCATAGGTTACAGTCCTCACCACAAAGGTTATCGTTGTCTTGATCCACAAACCAATCGTGTCTATATTTCCCGTCATGTTCTATTTAACGAAAATGATTTCCCTTATACAAGATTGCAGGTTCCTACAAATTCTGCTCCAATAGAGTTTGTCTCATTATCTCTTCCTCCGCAGGCCCAACTGCCGAGCCCATGGTCATCCCCATCTGCCTCGGGCCCAAGTCCACAATCTCAATCCACAAGACCCATCACTCAATCTGGTCAACCCTCTACTTTGTGAGATCTAGGGTTTCGATCCCGTTAACGGTATGTCAGGTGGAAGACCGATCTGCAACTGGTCTTTCTTGGATGGTGAAACTCCTAATGCCACGACGAGGAAGTCTTTTGCGTCAGTGGTGGCGCAGCCTTCAATTCCTTTGGCGGCTCTTCCTCCTTTCCGGTTGTTGCGGATGGTAAAACAACGGTGATGATTTCAGAAGATAGCTATCAATCTGGTTTGGCTAGGTGTAAGCACATGCTCTTGGGACGCCTGCAATTGGGTTATAATGATAAGCCGTATGTGCCCTCTGATTTGCATAAGAAATTGACTGCCCTTTGGGGTGACGTTGGAAACTGGAAGTTGATTCCCATGGGCAAAGGGTACTATGCTTTCAGTTTTGCCTCTGAGGATTGCGTCTCTAGGGTTTGGGGGAAAGGTGCAGTCTTTTTGAAACCTGGTATGTTGCGGCTCATGCGTTGGGTTCCCAATTTCTCTCCTGCTAATCAGCGAAACATGAATGCGCAAGTGTGGGTGAAATTTTGGGATCTAGGTCTTGAGTTTTGGGAGCCTACTACTCTGTTTGAGATTGCTCATGGCATTGGTGCTCCAATTAAGATTGATGAGAATACTTTGCAGAAACGGTTTGGTCACTATGCTAGGGTTTTGGTGGACATTGATCTCTCCTTTGACCCTCCGCATGAATTGGTGATTAAGCGTACTTCTGGAGAGACTTTGGGGATTATTATAGAGTATGAGCGTCTTCCTAACGTCTGTTCTCATTGTGGAAATGTGGGTCATAGGGTGAATTCATGTAAATTTGTGCGGAACTCAATCCATGTGCATCGGGAGGAAGATGTTCCTCAACAAGGTAGGGGTCGGTCAAGGAATCGCTCGCTTCGACGTAGACGTAGCCGCCCAAAGCAAGTCTATGTCCCTAAGAAGGCATTGGAGGGGACTAAACCTGATGCGGGGAAAGCAGTGATTGTTGACAATACCCCTCCAGTTATAGAAGATACTAGGGAAGGACCATTTTTGTGCGTAAAACTCCACGACTTCCTTCTTTGGAGAGAGTGCCGGAAACGCAGAATGCTGGAATTGATGGCCAATTGGTAGCCTATATCCCTGTTAAAAATAATTTTCTCGTCCTATCTACGGGTGATGAAGGGGAGGCTAGTGAGCAAGAAGATTTGAATATCAACAAGAGTAAGGATGATAATGATGAATGGGGGGTTGATGGTTCTGATAAGGATGACAATGTTGTTGAGCAAGCTATTGCTGTGCAAGGGAATGAGGAAAATAATGATCGGGTTTTGAGGGCATTTGCTTCTTCCCAACATGTTATGGGTGGTAGCGTAGCACCGTTTAATCCTAACACGAATTGGTTTGATGAATCTGAAAAGGAGGAAGAAAATGAGTTCATTGAGGTGGTATCTAGAAGTCAGCAAAGAGCAAGGCGCAATGCGGCCTCGGTTGAGAATCGAGAGGCATATATTCGGCGCTCTAAGGGTGTCTCTAAATGAGGATTTTATATTGGAATTTAAGGGGTATAGCCAATAACCTCACTCAAGTTTTTTTGAAGAAGTTTGTTAATGTTCACAATCCAGATGTGTTATGCATTTCAGAGCCTTTTGTTGCTTTGGGTAGCATTCCCAGTTCTTTTTAGAGCTCTTTGCATATGGTCGTTGTTGGTACGAATGATAGGGGTAGTCTTCTGCCCAACCTGTGGGTTGTTTGTAAAACTTCATTATCCCAGTCAGTTCAAGTTCTTCTTTCAACGGATTAATAGGTGACTTTCCAAGTGGTGTTTGATTCTATTAATTGTGTCTTGACTGCGGTTTATGCAAGAACTTCAATTGTGGAGCGACGTCGCTTGTGGTTAGATATTGAAGATATAAAATGTCGGTTTGTCTCTGGGCCTTGGATAGTTGTTGGGGACTTTAATGCTGTCTTGGGTGCCCACGAGAAGAAGGGAGGGGCCCCTGTGTCTCGTCTCTCATGCGAGGAGTTTCAAGCGATGTCAGACATTTGTGAATTGATTCATGTGGATACGAAGGGTGCGCAGTTTACTTGGGCTAGAAGGCGCGGTGTGAGAGGTAATGTGGAGTTACGGCTTGATCGTTGTCTTGTAAATTTACATTGGCTGGATTCATGGGATTCATTCACTTGCTCTACCTTACCTCGTCTTTGTTCTGATCATAACCCATTACTTATAACCTTTTCTAAATCTGCTGGAGTGCGAAGAAGTAGGTTTAGATTTCAGAAAATGTGGCTTGAGCATAAAGACTTCCATGCCTTTGTGAAGCTGTGTTGGGGTTCGTCTGCCACTTATGGCTGTCCTTTGACTACTCTTCAACATAAGTTACGGGTTCTTCGTAAAGCTCTACGTTCTTGGAATTGGGAAGTTTTTGGTGATGTTAATCGAAGGGTTGATCATGCTCTTGCTGAGCTTGAGGCTTTGCAATTGTCTATTGCAAATTCTGGGGGTTCTGAGGTTGACTTTGCAAGGAAATGGAGTTGCAGGCTAACTTGACAGATTCACTGCGCGTGCAAGAATCTTTTTTACAGGAGAAATCTAGGCTGCGTTGGTTGACGGAAGGAGACCGAAATTCTTCTTTCTTTCATACGATGTGCCGAATTCGGAAAGCTCAATCATCAATTACTTGTCTTAAGGCTGGTGATAGAGTGTTGGAGGATCCTGATTCTATTAAACACCATATAGTTGACTATTATATGAACCTCTTCTCTAACCAAAGAGGCTGTCAGGATATTGGTCTTGTCACAAGAACTATTCCGTCTTTGGTTACAGAATTGGAGAATGAGAAGCTTATTGCTCTTCCTTCACATGAAGAGGTTTTGTCAGCAGTAAAGGGCATGGATTCAGCTAGTGCTCCAGGCCCAGATGGCTTCAATGGGTATTTTTTTGTGTCATGCTGGGACATTGTAGGTGATGAGGTAGTGGCAGCTATGCAATATTTCTTCAGATTTGGTACGTTACCAGCATCTTTCAACTCTAGTCTTATTACTTTAATCCCAAAGGTTGATCATGCTGATTCCATTATGCAATTTCGGCCAATTGCACTTGCTAATTTTGTGTTCAAGATTATTCTGAAAATTATTTCCATTCGTCTAGCTCCTATTGCTTCTCGAATCATCTCTCCACAACAACATGCTTTTGTACCTGGTCGTCAAATTTCAGATTGTATTATGTCCACCTCAGAGTGTTTCAATTTGCTGGATAATAAGTATTATGGTGGTAATGTGGCAATTAAGGTGGATATTACGAAAGCATTTGATACTTTATCTTGGGATTTCTTGTTATCTATCCTGCAAGCTTTTGGGTTTCATCAGGTTTTTCTTGGTTGGATCAAAGCTCTCCTTCACTCTGCAAAGCTCTCACTCTTAGTGAATGACAGCTCAGAAGGTTATTTCTCTTGTGGTAGAGGTGTGCGCCAGGGGGATCCTCTTTCTCCTTTGCTTTTCTGTCTGGCAGAGGAGGTTTTAAGCAGAGGTATTGATAATCTTGTGATCACAGGTCAGGTTCATACTATCTCTTCTCCGCGGGGTGTTTGTGTTCCTTCGCATGTTCTTTTTGCAGATGATGTAATGGTCTTCTGTCGGGGTGATCAACGTAGTTTGAATGCTATTATACAATTTTTCGAAGAGTATGGTCTGAATTCGGGACAGATTATCAATCGAGCTAAATCTAGTGTTTTTATTAGTAAGCACATCTAAAGGAGGCAACATTCTATTGTCTCTTCTTTGGGAATGAAGTTGGGTTCAACTCCATTTACTTATTTGGGTGTGCCTATCTTTCGGGGGAAGCCACGCTCGTCTTATTTTCAGCCTATTACGGACAAGATTCGTGTTCGGTTTTCTAGTTGGAAAGGATTCATGCTCTCAATGGCTGGCAGATTGCAGTTAATAAAGTCTACAATTTATAGTATGCTAATTCACTCCTTTCAGGTTTATCAATGGCCAATATCTATGTTGCGACGTTTGGAAGTGTGGTGTCGTAACTTTTTATGGTCTGGTTCAATTGATGCTCATGGTGTGCCTCTCGTTGCTTGGAAGCAATGTTGTTCACCATTGGATGAAGGTGGTGTCGGTCTAAAGCAGCTAAGGGTTTTAAATCTCTCTTTGCTTCTGAAGAAAGCATGGGATGTATTTACTTCAGTCTCAGATGGATGCACTTTACTTCGTACTCGCTTTTGGCGAAATGGAAAATTGAGGCGATCTTATGCTACTTCTTGAATCTGGCCTGGAGTGAAGCACCTATGGCCTCATATATTAGAGAATGGCAAGTGGTTAATTGGTAATGGCAGGAGAGTTCTATTCTGGAAAGATAACTTCATTGGCAGGCCCTTGTATGAGTTGTTTGGCTTACATGATAGGGAGGCTAACCAACTTAATATATTGGTGGCAGATTATATCTCTAATGGTGCATGAAATTTTCCCACAATATTACAATTGCATTTTCCTGGCGTTTGTGACTTTGTGAAGCAAAATGTTTCTATTTCATTATCTGATCATGAGGACGATCAGTTCATATGGACTCCATCTGCTTCAGGTGTGCTTTCTGCTCGTGATGCTTATAATTTTTTACGTCCTAAATTTGCTGTTGTTAGTTGGGGAAAATTGCTTTGGAAGAATTTTATTCCTCCACGCATGTCTTTGTTAGCTTGGAAAATTTTAAAGGGTCGTGTTCTTTCTGAAGAGTTCCTTCAAAAACGAGGCATTTCCATGACATCTCGGTGTTCTCTCTGTCATCGTCATGGGGAGTCTCTTGAACACATATTCCTCTCCTGCTCTTTTGCATCGTCAGTTTGGCAATGCTTAACAGCAATGTTTCAGTTGGGTGCTCATCATGGTTCTCTATTAGACTTGTTACATGTAGGCTTGGTTTATAGTCGTAGCCCTCAATTGTGTGAGTTATGGCTCACTACTTTTGTCGTTACGTTGTGGTGTATTTGGAAGTTCAGGAACCAAGCTAGGTTTGATGGAGTTCAACCTACTGTCAATAAGGCTTGTAATCTGATTTTTGGGCAAGTGGTTGCTTCTAATAAAATCAGTTCTGGCTGCATGAATAATGGGGTTTTTGATCTTTCCATTCTGAAGAAGGTTGGTGTCCCTTGCAAGCCTAGTAAAGCTCCGTGCATTGTGGAAGTCAATTGGCATCCTCCTTTATTTGGTTGGGTCAAAGTCAACACTGATGGTGCTTGGCGTAGCTCTTCGGGCCAAGCGGGTTATGGAGGTTTATTTCGGGACTTTAGAGGTGGAGTACTTGGTGCTTTTTGCTCCAATTTTAATATGGCGAGTTCGGTGGCAGCAGAGGTTATGGCAGTCATAAAAGCTATTGAGCTAGCATGGGTGCGAGACTGGAAGCATGTATGGTTGGAGGTTGATTCTTCCTTAGTTATTAATTTTCTTCGCTCGCCGCATTTAGTGCCTTGGCAGCTAAGGGTTGAGTGGGGAAACTGTTTGCATCGGATATCACAGATGCATTTTCGTTCTTCTCATATTTTTCGTGAAGGTAATCAAGCAGCAGATGCTCTTGCTAACTGCGGCCTTTCTTCAAATGGTTTAATATGGTGGGATTTGCCTCCGCATTTCATTCTATCTCATTGCCATAGAGACTATATGGGACTCCCTAACTTTCGTTTTCGGTAGGATGCTTTTTGTTGCATATTGGTTTTTGTTTATCTGTCTGTTAGAGCTTCTTATCATTTTGGTAACTTTTTTTATTAAGGAGTTAGGCTTAATGTCCCCTCCTTACTTTGTATTCTTCTATTTTTCTTTTTAAATAAATCTCAATAGAGGTTTGGGCATCTAGCCCGTCCTCTTTAAAAACAAAAAACAAAAAGAACAAAATGGAAATGCTCTAATGCATAATAAAACCAATGCATTTTTCGGTGTGGGATGTAAAAAATGTCATAGATATTTATGAATAATACCCATACCATTTTTCATAATATTTCAGTAATTTTTGTTAATTTTTCCTAATATTTTCAGTATTTTCTTATAATCCTTTCAAACCCAACGACTATTTTTCTGAGCCGTCGGATTGCAAAATGAAAGGAAAGCAATGGCCGAGATTTGAAGACCGTTGCGTTTGAAAACCGGTGGTCCACCCATTTGGAGGCGACACGTGGAGGTAGGGTTGAAGCTATCACCAATACGCGACAATTCACACGATTTGTCCGCGCGCCAATTGGTCTGTGTACGAAACTTGAGGGAGAGGCGCGTCAGGTGTCTTCAGACAATGCGGCTGACGTAGGCCACGATGTGGTCCTAGGCTGATGTGGCAAAACTCGCCTGGGTTGAGTTACTCCTCAGCAAAGTAACTAGGGTTGAAATATGAGTAAACCCATTTAATTTGTGGATTAGAGTTTTTTTTTTGTCTGAGTTAGATTGCCTATGTGGCTTCTAACCTGGGTTGAATTTTTGAAGACGGGTGGACATGCTCTTACCCTCATCTTGATCATAGTGCGCATCAATTCAAACTCATTACTTTTGAGTCTCTGAAGTTATTTCAAACGGAAAGATTAATGTGAAGATTAACTCGATCCGATCCGTATAACTTAATGACTTAGATCCAATTTTATTTCCTGTATAACAACAATGACTAATCTCAGAGATGGAGAGACCCTTGTGTTTAATTTGATTATAATGGGCAAAAAGCTTTGAACTTTGTTGATCAAACTGCAGATTTTGAAAAAAAAAATTTGATTGGAGAACAGGGCAAAGATAGAAAAGACTGACTGGGCACCACCACTTTCTTTCTTTTTTGATTCCTAAAGAGCCTCACAGGGTACAACCCAACATGTGAATGTGTTCTAGCATAGGCTTCTTTTTACCAAGATGCAGACAAACTCCCTCCCCACTGACCCCTCTGACATCCTCTTGAAATTTGAGCAGATGTATCACACACCCACTCACTAAGCTCACTCCCCTCTTCTTGTAATTGCTCATAGGCCTGCCACAGTGCCACTCCCTCACTCTACTCGCATTGGTTTCCACAGTGATTCATAAAGATCCCAGTTTAATTTCAATCAAGGGTCTCCTCCAATTTCCCATTTGCTATCAACTCCCCCAGATACCATACCCTTAACTTTACTTCCTTCTCTTTCTTTATAAACCCAACAAGGGCTTTGCCACAAGAAGAAAGAACCCAGTTCAATTTCTTCAAGCTTGTCTTGAAGCACTAGCCAGCATTCCCATGGCTCCAATGCTGAGGCCTAGCCTCACTCTCCTCCTGCTCTCCGCTCTCCTGTTTGCCCACATTCTTGGTAAGCTAGCTTCTTACATTAACACTAACACAAATTTTCATAGCAAATCCAAAATGTAGGTAGATTAAAATGTAAAAATTCACTAAAATAAACTCACTTTTTTGAATTGGGTACTTGTTGTTGCAGTTGATGATGTCTCGGCCACCACAATGACCTTCGTCAACAAATGCTCCCACCCAGTCTGGCCGGGAATCCAACCCAGCGCCGGCCAGCCCATCCTCGCCAAAGGCGGCTTCACTCTCCCTCCCAACAAAGCCACCACCCTCCACCTCCCTCCTCTCTGGTCCGGCCGCTTCTGGGGCCGCCACGGCTGCTCCTTCGACGCCTCCGGCCGCGGACGCTGCGCCACCGGCGACTGCGGCGGCAACCTCTACTGCTCCGGCCTCGGCGGCACCCCTCCCGCCACCCTCGCCGAGATCACCCTCGGCAACGAGCAGGACTTCTACGACGTCAGCCTAGTCGATGGGTACAACCTCGCCATCTCCATCACACCCTACCAGGGCTCCGGCAAGTGCAGCTACGCCGGGTGCGTCAGCGACCTGAATATGATGTGTCCGGTGGGGCTGCAGGTGAGGTCACATGATAACCGGCGCGTGGTGGCATGTAAAAGCGCGTGCTCTGCGTTTAACTCGCCGAGGTATTGCTGTACCGGAAGCTACGGGAGCCCGCAGTCGTGTAAGCCGACGGCGTATTCCCGGATATTCAAGACGGCGTGCCCGAGAGCTTATTCTTATGCTTATGATGATCCCACCAGCATTGCTACTTGCACCAGGGGAAACTATGTGGTCACCTTCTGCCCTCGCCATGGCCACCGTTGATTAGTTAGCACTAGTTTGTAGTAGTAGTAATCTCGGTTAATTAAGATTAGTGTTGCACCTCGCAACTGTTTTTATGTAATGCTACGAAGAAGATGACGGGCATTTTGGTAACACCGACCGGTTTTCTGCGTTTCGTCAAATCTCTGAGCGTACCAATTTAGTGCAATTGATTAAGAACGTACAGTTGAAATTAATTAACGGCTTCTTAATTAGAAATGTAATGTATGGATGATCATCATTCCTCATCGAGCATGTTCATCATGGCAGGGTGGGCCTGATCCTTGGGCATGGATCGCCATTATAGGAGCTTTTGAACTTTGCGGCCATGCGCCCCCTCGATTCGTGCATTGTTTCCATGATTTATGCAATTACGCGGTTCATCTATAAATCAAAAGACAAGAGAGGGAAGCACGGTTTCAAATGCGGCTTGTTAACTCGACTATTTTTGCTTAAAATGTAAAGCGTACGTGTTTTTAAAGATCAATACACAAAAATCAGATTGAACAATTATGGAGACATTACAACTGTTGTAATGTAATGTTCTCCAGACCTACAAAAAGTATTTATAACTCATTTTCGACTTGACTAGATCAGTGTCGCATTTAAAAATAAACCTGATCGATTATAGACATTACTTACGGATCTTGTAAAAATCGCCAAGTGAATTCTCAGCTCGCCAAGTTATGGGAGGCAATGAAGGGTGAAGATGACACTCTTGTGAAAAATGCTGCTTTTTCGAATTTGATTGTGTCCATGTGTAGAGAAGGGTATTTTCAAGAAGTTTTCGGTATTGCGGAAGATAGGCCGCAGGGGGAGAGTGTGAATGAGGAGTTTGCTTATGGACAGATGATCGATTCGCTTTGTAAAGCGGGAAGATATCATGGCGCGTCGAGGATTGTGTACATCATGAGGCGTAGAGGGTTTATTCCACGCGTGACGTCGTATAATTGTATTGTGCATGGACTGAGCAAGGAAGGAGAGGGAGGTGTTATGAGGGCTTACCAGTTGTTAGAGGAAGGAATTGAGTTTGGTTACTTGCCGTCGGAGTACACTTACAAGGTTCTAGTGGAAGGTCTGTGCCAAGAATCGGACATTGACAAGGCGCGGCAGGTTCTTCAATATATGTTGAGGAAGGAAAGAGTGGACAAAACCAGGTTGTATAATATATATTTGAGGGCTCTGTGTCTTGCTAATTAATAACACTACTGAGCTCTTGAACGTGCTTGTTTCGATGCTCCAGACAGAATGTCAGCCTGATGTGATCACGCTGAACATTGTTGTCAATGGGTTCTGCAAGATGGGGAGAGTGGAAGAAGCTTTAAAGGTACTGGATGATATGATGACCGGAAAATTTTGCGCGCCAAATGTAGTGTCCTTCACAATTATCATGAATGGTTTGTTAAATGTTGGTAGAACGCAAGAAGCTCTTTATATACTGCATGATGTGATGCCTCAGAAAAGTTTTCGCCCTAATGTTGTGACATATAATGCTGTTCTTCGTGGTTTGTTCAAACTTGATCAAGGAAAGCAAGCAATGGAGATTTTTAATGGCATGGTAACTGAAAGTGTGGCCGCTGACAGTACCACTTACACTACTATTATTGATGGGTTATGTGAGTCTGATCAGCTAGAAGAGGCTAAGAGGTTTTGGGATGACGTTATTTGGCCCTCACAGATCCATGACAATTTTGTATATGCGGCCATTATCAAAGGGATCTGCCATTCAGGAAATTTTGATGAGGCATGTCATTTCCTTTACGAACTTGTAGACTCTGGGGTCTCTCCGCATATATTCAGTTACAACATTGTGATCGACACTGCTTGCAAATTAGGTCTCAAGAAAGAGGCCTATGAAGTCGTAAGAGAGATGAAAAGAAATGGGTTGTCTCCAGATTCTGTAACATGGAGGATTCTTGACAAGTTTCATGGGAATGCAAGGAAAGAATTTGGGGATGATGAGGATTCACAATCAAGAAGTCGACCGCATGGATTGGTGAACAGGAATATTTGTGATAATGGAGCACACCGTCAAGAAGAACCATCATAAAGAGGAGACAATGGAGTGGCATCGTGTGAAATGAGAAGATTAAAAGACACTGGAAATGACTAGCTTGCCTGAGTTGCCTCCACGACACAGTTGAAGGAGATAATGGAGGGTCCATTTCCCAGTCCCAGAGAAGAAGGTACACACATTGGGTCAAGTTGCTCACAGATCATTGATTCATATGAATAATGACATACTGATCCGAAAGATAAGAGATTTGACTGGTATGAGTTGAATACATATCTCTCGACAGCCCCATTTGTGACTCATTACTGGTTCCAAATTTAGTCTACAGTTCCATTTTTGTTGGATTCTTGCATTTTGTAGATTAGCATTCAGGTTTTCTCCATTGTAAAGGTACATCACATAACTAAACCCTCTTCGAATCGTAATCGACTATCCGTAACTTCGTATACTGATTTGCCATTTTCATTAATTTTCGAATCCAATTTATGCCTTACCGCTAGTGAACTAAATCGCAATACTAATACCTATTGTTTCGATTCAATACTTGAAAAATATCACATGTGGTGTGCTTCTTGATTATTCAAATTTACAGACACAAACGCGATCTGTGTGTATATTATAACCAATGTTCTAAAAAACGCTGCCTAGGGCAGCCTAGGCACTAGGCGTCAGCCCACCGTTCTAATTTCCCACTAATCGTTCAATCTGGGCGCCAGCACGAAAAACGGCCGCCTAGGTGGGCTGGGCGGACTAGACAGCGCCTGGGCGGGCTGGGCGGCCATATTAGTTTTTTTTATTTTTCTAAATCAAAACACATCAAAGCCTAATTTGTTTATTTCAAAATGTTTTTTATTTCTAAGAACATAGTAATTGACCATTTTATTTATTTTTAAAGTATATTTGCTATTTTAGAACATTATAATGCATTTTATAAATTTATTTTTATATTTTATTTGCTATTAAAAATAAAAAATATGGAAAATACAAAACCGCCTAGACGCCGCCTAGGCGTCCGATTAATCCTCTAGGTGCTAGGCGCCGGCTGTCCGCAAGACTAGCGCCTAGCGTTTTTTAGAATATTGATTATAACATACTACTAAACTCACTTAATGAGCTAATCTAACGACTTTTTCATTAATGGTTTATTACACACTCACTTTTCAATCACATTATTTTTAGCCAAATTAGTGATTGTTAAGGAATCGAACATAATCAAATCAATGAACGATCCAAATATGTTAAAGAGGAGCCGTTTAAGTTTATAATTGGTAAATCACATTTATGAATGTTTTAACGATTTTCAATTTAGATGAAATTTTGTAGAGATGATATACTCATATATATCTACAAACTAGACGGTCGAGATGTGAACGTGTGATCGAAAACAGGGTGAAACAAAGAAGTCCTCAACTTAGTGGTCCTCATTATACCCACTTTCTTAATAGCCCCATTTGGGACTCATTACTAGTTCCAAATTTAGTCTACAATTCCATTTTTGTTGGATTCTTGCATTTTGTAGATTAGGATTTAGGTTTTCTCCATTGTAAATGTACATCACAGAACTAAACCTTCTTGGAATCGTCATCGACTGTCTGTAACTTCGTATATTGATTTGCCATTTTGATTAATAATATGTTAAACATGAACCGTTCACGTTTATGATCGGTAAATCACATTTATGAATGCTTTAACGATTTTTAATTTAGATGAAATTTTGTAGAGATGATATACTCATATATATCTATAAATTAGATGGTCGAAATGTGAACATGTGATCGAAAAAAGGGTGAAACAAAGAAGTCCTCAACTTAGTGGTCCTCATTAGAACCACTTTCTCAATAGCCCCATTTGGGACTCATTACTGGTTCCCAAATTTTTGTTGGATTCTTGCATTTTGTAGATTAGGATTTAGGTTTTCTCCATTGTAAATGTACATCACAGAACTAAACCTTCTTTGAATCGTCATCGACTGTCTATAACTTCGTATACTGATTTGTTATTTTGATTAATTTTAGAATCCAACTTATGCCTTACCGCCAGTGAACTAAATCGCAATACCAATACCTATTGTTTTGATTCAATACTTGAAAAATATCGCCCGTGTTGTGCTTCCTGCTTATTCAAGTTTATTGACACAAACGCGATATGTGTGTATATTATAACATACTACTAAACTCACTTAATGAGCTAATCTATCGACTTTTTCATTAATGGTTTATTACACACTCACTTTTCAATCATATTATTTTCAGGCAAATTAGTGATTGTTAAGGAATTGAACATAATCAAATCAATGGACGTTCTAAATATGTTAAACATGAGCCGTTCACGTTTATGATCAGTAAATCACATTTATGAATGCTTTAACGATTTTCAATTTAGATGAAATTTTGTAGAGATGATATACTCATATATATCTACAAATTAGACGGTCGAGATGTGAACATGTGATCGAAAACAGGATGAAACAAAAAAGTCATCAACTTAGTGATCCTCATTAGAACCACTTTCTCAATAGCCCCATTTGTGACTCATTACTGGTTCCAAATTTAGTCTACAATTCCATTTTTGTTGGATTCTTGCATTTTGTAGATTAGTATTCAGGTTTTCTCCATTGTAAATGTACATCACAGAACTAAACCCTCTTCGAATCGTCATCGATTGTTTGTAACTTCGTATACTGATTTGCTATTTTGATTAATTTTTGAATCAAAATTAATAAAAATACCTATTGTTTCGATTTAATAATTAAAAAATATCACCGTGTTGTGCTTCATGTTTATTCAAATTTCCAATAATGTCTTATGGCAGACACAAACGCATATGTGTGTGTATTATAACATACTACTAAACTTAACTCAGGTAATAAACTAGTCTAACCACTTCCGACTCTTGAATATAATTAAAGTGAAAAACCAACTCCTAGCCGGTACAAATCCTAGTAAACAAAGAAACAGAAAGTCTTGGTCTCAGCAAGTAAGAGATATTCGTTTCTCCGTCAACATCATGAGCATAATACAAGTACGTGTTGGTATCTATCTATCATTTTGTAGTACAATAACGCGTACAAACCGAGTGTGTCGCTGCAGCGTTCGTCATGTCACATGCATGGGCTGGCCACAATTCTAAAGAAACGACGTTTACCAAAAAATAGTACACACTAACTATTTACACTTGCTTGTTGCGGAGGTTATACATGTGGGATGACGATCACAGTAGAAGCCACGCAGAGAGTGTGCCCATAATTCTACAATAACTCCCGTCAGGCTAAGGGCCTAAGGCCATCGCTTTCTTCCCAACTTCCCCCCAAAAAGTCCCTTACCCCAGCCCAGATTCCCTTCTTCTACCTTTTTACACATCATTTCCAATTTCAATTTCGGATTCTAACACAAATATCAAAATTTCACTATTTTTTTTTTTGTTCTTTCATTTTTATTTTCAACTGCTATGAGATTGGTCCGCTGTAGATTCTAATTGTTAACTTCATCTGACTAAAAATGAAAAATATCATGTCTACTAATTTATTTTCCAATTCTACCATTACAATTTTTCATTATTTATTTCTTTTTAAGGTCCCTTATTATATTCATATTTATAATTTTCCCCGCCTTTCTTGGCGGCATTTCTATAGGTGGCTCAAAATTCCTTTCCCTCTCAACGCGTAAACCTCTCCCCTATAAATACCCACCTCCCTCTTTCTCTCTCCCAAATCACCAAAATCCCTAATTCCCAATTTCTCTCTCTAAAACAAAACCAGAGCAGAAAATCCATCCATGGCTTCCAACGGAACCCCAACCCCTCCCCCCGTCGTCACCGAAGAGGTCTGCCGCGTCTTCAAGAGCTTCGACACCAACGGCGACGGCCGGATCTCCGTCTCCGAGCTCGGCAACGTCCTCAAGGCCCTCGGCTCCAACGTCCCCGAAGACGAGCTCAAGCGCGTGATGGTCGACCTCGACACCGACCGCGACGGCTTCATCTGCATCGACGAGTTCAACGCCTTCTGGGTGGCCGGCTCCCCTGACGGCTCCTCCGCCGAGCTCAAGGACGCCTTCGATCTCTACGACCAGGACCGCAACGGGCTCATCTCCGCCGAAGAGCTCCACCTGGTCCTCAACGGCCTCCAGATGAAATGCTCCGTCGAGGACTGCAACCGCATGATCCAGACCGTTGACGCCGACGGCGACGGCAATGTGAATTTCGAGGAGTTCAAGAAGATGATGAGCAACAACAGCGCCAGCAACGCCAGCACCGTCGGTTCTAACGGCTCGTGAGGTCTAGCTTTCACAAGGTAGTAGTTCGAATCTTAGATGAATTTAGATCTCAAATATTAAATTTCTGGATCTCTGTGAAGGTGAAATTAGGGTTTAACTTTTCGTAAAATGCTATGAAAATAATAGTGGTACCGGGTTTAGATATGCTTAGTGGATCTGTGAAAAAAAGGGATTAATCTCACCTTTTCTTCATGTACTTATGGGATCGATCTCTTATGCTTACGCAAATCACTATTTCTCTATGTTTTTTTTTATTGAATTTTGAATTTTGGAATTTGATTCGTTTGAACGGATATATTATTGCGTTGTGGATTTTATTCTTGTTTTGAATTTTCGGAGAAGAAGAGCCGAAGGTGGTGGACGGCGAGCCTCGGAGGCTGTGTAACGGGGGACTTTGGGAACACGTCATTGCTGGACTGACCTATATTGACAGAAACCCATAATTTTGAGCTTATTTACAAACCTGCCATTCCATTGCAACCTTCCCTTGTTCCTTGTTAATTTCAAAGCTGAGAGTCTTTCACTATTGGGGCATTGGGTAGCAGAATCAGTTCGTTTTCATCCGGTTGCGTATCGAAAACTAAATTATGAATCCAGCGGTGAACGAAAATGGGTATGATGGGGAGGAGGAGTACTTATCTAGGTGAAGGAGTGAGGAGGATTCTTGTGATGAAATCAAATTGGTGAGGAAAAGTATGAGTTGGAAAAGTAGGTGTTTCGAATTTGTGGGATAGTGCTGGTGATGTAAATAGTTGTGACATGGGGGACGATTGTTAAGCGGGTCAAACATGTCGTGCAGCATGAATGAATAAACAAGTGAGATACGTGTCCTTTGCTCAAGTAAGCCTAAAATAGTTTAGGGCGCCTAATTTGAAGAAGCTCTTTTAGCAAATATTCTTAACTTGAGGATTAATCGAAATTTTTTTTGTTTATGGTTTAAAAGACTTATTTTTATCACATTTTGACATCGTTCAGTTTTTAGGTCTATATAAGTAGATCATTTATACAAATTTTTAGCTAAATTGGTATTCGTTAAGATAACAAACTAGATCAAATTAATGGACAAGTTTCATAATTGATAAATCACACTTATGAGTGTCTTAAAAATTTTCAATATAGCTGAAAATTTAGAGAAATGATATACTCATAAATACCTATAAAATGAACGGTTAAAATGTGGATATAAGATTAAAAATTAGGATAAGCTGAAAAGTTCTTAACAAGTCCTCAATTTAAGGGTTTTCGTTAGAAGGGCTCCTCTAATTTGATGCTTATGATAATCTTTGTACTTTTTTAGAACCTCAAAGACTTGGCTAGAAACCTTTTCTGATCACTATCGGAGACTTGGTCATTCTTTCCCTTCTAGTTTTTCATAGAGTTCCACTTTGCCAATGGCTTGTATTATTATTAGTGCCAAAAGGGGTTGGTAGCGTTTTCAAAATGTGGTTAAGACTAGTGAGACGGTTCTCAACCAAATGCGGCAGTGGTGGTCTTTCTAGGCCATCTTTGTGGAAGAAAGCTATGGCTGTTCAAAGAACACACGTACACAATCCTCCTTAATTAAGTATTCGAAAGCGTAGGGTAGATTTGCAAGTGGAGGGCTGCAGGCAACCCAGTGTTCTTTGGTACCCCAGGAAAGGAAATTCCAGGGACCATCGGGGAATTCGTGGTCCTGTTTTACATTCACAAATTTGGAGGTATAGGTGTTGGATGGGTCTTTAGGAAAACATCTACCATTGGTTTCTTATGAGAATGATCCCAAATTTGATTTTTTAGCATATCAAAACAAAAACTTGGCAATATGGATATCGTCAATTTGGAAGTATCAGCACAATGCCCTTGAGACCTTCTGGATCACCCAGCAATAGGTTTAATTGGGTAATATTGGGTGTTTGTGGTTGAGCAACCCAATATAGAAAGATTAGCATCAAGCCAAACACTTTTGCTAATGAGAGAATTAACACGTCAAGTCACAATGTTGATGAACGAAGATGAAGGCAAGGATGGATTGGGATGAGAAAGTTTGGACACCTATTTACCCATATGCTGCTTCTATAAGCCCAATCCAATGCTGCTTCTATAAGCCCAATCCAATGCTGCCTAGCTCAATGCCTCAATAAATACATAACAACAAAGCGGCCCAATACTGGCTGACACTATAGTGCCACTGCCACGTGTGTACCAACCCAGTGACATCTCAATTCTGTATACAAAGAATTTGGAATGATTAACAAGGCATTGCAAATTTTTTAAAATTATCTCAGCAGACTAGTATAATATAGGAAAATGTTTTTAAGCCTTAATAAAGCGTATGATTTATGGTTTTAATTCTAGGTGGCATGTCAAGTCACTTATCCACATCATCAAATAAAAAAAATCATGCAATGTCTTTTTTGGGTAAAAATATAATCTTATCCTTTCATATCTAGTGACCTAGGAAGCACGGAAGCGTGAAAGTGGTCACGTTTCGCGCTTCGGAAGCGGAAGCGCGCCGGAAGCGCGTGGAAGCGCAAGGAAGCGCGCCGGAAGCGCGTGGAAGCGCAAGGAAGCGCGATTTCGGAAATTAGCTGGTTGGGGACGCGGCGGAAGCGCGCTCTTCCAGATTGGAAGCTTCGCCCTAGAAAATAACACGGAAGCGTGAGGGAAAACCTTCTTCTGCTCTCCCTTGACCCCTTCCTCCATCTCTTCCGTCACATCTCCTTCTTCTCCCGACCTCGCCCCATCGTCTCCAGCGCCACCAAGGAGCCGATCAAGGAGGCCGGCCGGATTCAGTGAAGATGGTGATGGAGCTAGGTGGAGGCGGAGATCGATGGTACGGTGATGGTTATGGTGGTGGAGGTGGAGATGGAGGTGGAGATCGATAGTGATGGTGACGGTGACGGTGGAGATCGATGGTGTTGGTGATGGAGGGGGAGGCAGAGATGATGCTATATGGAGGGGGAGGCAGAGATGATGCTATATGGAGGTGGAGGCGGCGGTGACGGCGATGGAGGTGGAGGCGGATCCGGAGATGGTAATGGAGGTGGAGGTGGTTGGGCAGATGAAGAAGAAGAGTGTGGCAGTGGTTGGACAGACGAAGAAGAAGAAGAGAAGAAGAAGAGGGTGGCAGGTGCATGGTTGGGCAGAGAGAGAAGAAGTATAGAAGAAGAAGAAAAAGAAAAGAGAGAGAGAAGGAGAGAGGGGGATAGCAGTCGAAGAAGAAGAAGAAGAGAAGAAGAAGAGAGAGAGGATAAGTTTTAATTTTTTTTTTAAAATATATATATATATATATATATATATTATTTTATTTTATTTCGACGCTTCCAAAACGCTTCCGCGTTTCTAAATTTTGAAAAATCACGCTTCCGCGCTTCCAGACGCTTCCGCTTCCGTTTCCGTGCTACGTAGCTAGTGACTAGATTATTTTGTTATTTTTTTCATTATTTGTGCTTAAATTTAAAATGTGAAATATATATATATATATATATATATATAATTATACTCAGTTCAAAAATATGAACTCATTTGAATATATATATATATATATATATATATATATTCATACATAATTTTTCTAAGGAGAAAATTATATATATATATATATATGTATCTATATATTTGTTTATATATAGTTCATCCAATATAAATTCAATAGAGATTTTCATTTTTTATATTTTATTTTTAAAATTCGATGGAGAATATATATATATATATATAAAGTAAAAATAAAAAATAATGGTGAATTAAGAAGTATAAAACTATTTGATTCACAAAGATAATTTATTTTATTAATATCGTAATTGTGACCCTAAATCTAATGAATTATTATAATATTTGACTCCATAAATAAATGCATTTAATTTAGTTTATGTAAGGTAACTAAATCAACTCAATTAAAAAAGTTAAGTAAATGATCTTGATGAAAACAAAAAAAAAACAATATTTGGTATAATTATTCGTTAATTTGGTGTGATTAGTAATTAGATTGTACGTTATTAATAAACTATATTTGGTATAGGCAACCTATATAGGCTAATAGGCATGTCCTTATTAAGAGGATATACAAACATTCATGTTAGTTTATATACATATTGTCATCTATAAATTAATCTTCCTTATAATAAGGTAATTAGAAAAATTAAAACTTAAATTAAATTCGTAAATTGGAAAGAAAATTTAACATTCATATTCGGTAGCTCATGAAATATTGTTGTAATACCCCAAATTTTCAAATCAATATCCTTGTTTTATTTCTGAAATTAATGAAGGATTAATTGTGGAAATTTTTAGTATGTGCGAAGTTGAAGTTTCGGGAGTAAATTTTAAGATGCTTTGACTTTTAAGAAGCCAAAAGTTGACTTTATTTTCCGTGAGTTATTTATGAAAACTTCCTTCGTGAAAGTTGGAGAGTTTGTCGATACGAGTTCGTAGACATGCGACACGCGTAAATCAGATGTCATATGAGAAAGTTACGGTCAGAGGAAGTTAGTTTCCGAATTTGGAAAGTTTATAAATAGAAAGTTGGGAGTTTTATTTTTGGGAACCCTAAATTCAGAAAGTCTCTTCTCTCTCCTCTCTCTCCCGAGCTTCCCAACGCCGGATTTTCTCCAACCAAGAACTCGGTCGTCCGGCCACCATTCGAGGCGCCACCGGTTTCGTTCGGCTCGCACGGTTCTCCTCTCCACTCCTGAGGCAGTGTCACTCGCTGTCCCGCCGCTTAGACACCGCCACAAAGCGGCGGAGCTGCTGCGGTATTGCCGGAAAACTAACGATTTCGACGGCGTTTTCGATGAGAGTTAGGTTAGTCTTGCTCCTCTTCTTCCTCTAGAGATGTTTATACATTTTTGGTGACCTTAAAATTAAGTTTGGATTTTAATTTCGGGTTGGGGTTTGGATTTTGATTTGCAGGTTTGGATTTTGATTTCGAGTTGGGGTTTCTGGGCGTTTTCCAGCCGAACTGGTTGAACCTCCAGGTATTAAAGTTGTTTACCATGCTTCAATCTACAAGTTTGTCAAAATTGAAATCCGGAGCCAATGAATAGATCCCATCTCAGAATAAAAAATTGAAAAAACAAATATGTACAGATAAGGGGGTTATAATTAGGAATAGTGAGGAGGGATGGACTTTGGGTAAAGATGAAGCTTTGTTGTTGCCTCAATCAGCTAGTTTGTTAATGACAAGAGAGCACTAAGCTAGATCGACAACATGAGAAAACAGCCATAATGTCGTTTTCGATGTTTTCACATGTACAAGACTCTCAGTACCCTCCAAAAAGCCATTGCCAATGGCTTCGATTTGGACATATCACATATATAAATATATTTGAGCAGTGATAGAGAGCATGACTCTTTCTCATTTCCTCTGCGCATCCCTTTCCCCTTTCACAATTTGTTGCGTAACTGGTTTCCCTTCTTAATTAGCTTCCATTAGTAATTCCTTATATCCTTGTTGCTTAAGGAACTAGTTATGAAGAACTCATCGGTGTTCATGGCGGATTCCGTTGATGAAGACTGTGATTATCTGTTCAAGGCGGTTTTGATCGGGGACTCTGGAGTTGGGAAATCAAACTTGCTGTCCAGGTTTTCCAAAGACGAATTCCGGCTGGATTCCAAGCCCACCATCGGTGTCGAATTCGCTTACCGGAATATCAAGGTTGGTGATAAACTCGTCAAGGCTCAGATATGGGACACTGCCGGCCAAGAAAGGTATGTTGAACATGAACTTGATCGTGTTCTGTAATCATCCATTTGATTTATTTGCAGAATTGTATGCCAAAGATTTTTCTTCAAGTTATAAGTATGAACACCATGCATGTTTAGCTGAATTTAACCTAAAAATTAAATACCCTCTTTATGATCTAATATGTTCTGTTGCTTAGATCAAACAAGTTGAATCACTGAACTAATCGGCATGCCGAAATCTGTTCAGAAGAGAAAAATTCATCAAAACTTCATTCATTTTTCTAAATCATGTTTTGATGTTTAAAAGTTTGCTCATCTTTTGAAGCAACTGATGAATTATAGTTACGAACATTTCTGCTCAACCGTGCCTACTTTTTGATGGTTTAGTTTTGGTCCCATTAAATGTTTAAAAATACTATTAATTTCTATTATTATGAACGTAATATAATCTCAGCTAGGGACCATCTGCCTAATATTACGTTCATAATAATAGAAATTAATAGTATTTTTAAACATTTAATGAGGGACCATCTGCCTAATATACATAACATAGCTTCTCCGCTACGGACGTCTGTATTTTTTCTTACGGTGCAGATTCTCATTTTAGATTTATTTTTTAATCGAATTTTCACATCTCTACCGTCTAGTATTTAGATACTAATGTATAAATCATCTCTGCAAAATTTCAGTCAATTTGGTTATCATTAAGGCACTCAAAACTACGTTTTTCTGTTATAAACATAAACGGTTCAAGTTCAACAGAATTATGTTCATACATTGTTTTAATCAAGTTTGAGTGCCTTAATGATAGCCAAATTGGCTGAAATTTTGTAGAGATGATCTATGCATTAGTATCTAAAGACAAGACGGTGGAGATGTGAAAATTCGATTGAAAAGTGAGTGTAAAGTAAAAATCCGCATCTTAAGAATAAATGCGGACATCCGCACTAGAGAAAATCTGATATACATAAATTTCAATCTTTTTTTTAATTTGCAAATATGAACATAAAAAGTTCAACAAGAAAATAGTTGTATTCAATACTCAAAAGATAATTACTTGATTACTTTAGTTGTTCTTTCTTGGATTGGGATGTCTGTCATTGTAGTTCTTGCTAGTGATGACTGCCAATTGCCAAGAGATAACCACAAAATGAGTTCACGAAAAAGAAGAAAAAGAAACATATATATTGAGATATAAATCTCACATCGAGAATATGAGATTTTGCTTATAGGTTAATAAGAGTTTGGGTCACTTCATCTATTACCAATTGGTTTTGGATGGGAACCCTAAACTACTTTATCATGGTATCAGAGCAGGTTACACACATCCGCGTGTGAAACCCAATGGCCACATGCACTCCACGTCACCCAAATATTGTCTACGTGTTAGACATAAAAACTCGCCACACGTGCGGGAACGTGTTGAGATATAAATCTCATATCGGAAATATGAGACCAGAAACCAAATCATCACCCGTGAGGTTTCTAGTAGTTTAGTAAAACAATAGTGAACCATGCCTTCTGTGCTTTTTTCACCTGCTTTTGTGTTATGATGTCAACCTTGGATTCTTGAGGTAGAAACATGTTTCTTTTCACTTTGGACTAATAATGGAAAGAGAATTATGACCTTAATATTAATTTAATCCAATGTAATAGTGGCGTGGTCAAGCTCATCATTCTAATCATTCTAAAATCTAACAGAAAGACAAACCTGGGAAAACTTACACTTTACAGTTTACATTTCTTGCTTCCTAAACAATGTACTTGTGATGCAGATTCAGGGCGATCACCAGTTCATACTACCGTGGAGCGCTAGGTTCGATACTAGTGTATGACATAACACGGCGAAAATCCTTCGACAATGTGGATAAATGGTTGCGTGAGCTCCGGGAGTATGGTAATTCCGATATGGTTATAGTTCTTGTGGGGAACAAATCGGATTTGAGCCACTCGAGAGAGGTCACCGAGGAAGAAGGTAAAAATTTTGCAGAGGCAGAAGGGATATGTTTCATGGAAACTTCAGCTCTAGAGAATGTGAACGTTGAGAGACTATTCTTGGATATGATTTCTAAGATTCACGAAATAACGAGCCAAAAGATTTTGGACACCAAAATGGATGATCGAACTAGTGCGAGTCTTCAGTCTGCGAAAGAAATCATACACCTTGATGATGATATTGAAGTCACGGCTACTAAACAATCAAGTTATTGTTGCTCATGATAATTTTGTTTAGCTCTTATGTACACTCCATGGGAGAGAGAGAGAGAGAGAGAGAGAGAGAGAGAGAGAGAGAGAGAGAGAGCTTGTATAGAATTGAAGAATTTTGATTTTGATTTCTTTCGGATTGGTCATACTCAGATCCGATTTATTGATTCGTATTTTCCATTTTTATATCTATCTCTATGATGGCCCCTGTTTCTATCTCTATGATTCCTTTTTTCTTTGTCCAATGTACTCTTTGTTTAGACTCTTGAAAACTGTGGCAAAGGAAGCAAAAAAAAAAAAAAAAAAAAAAAAATTGGTATAAAAAGATGGAACTATACACCTGAAGTGTTGTTATTAATGTTTTCCAAGGACATCACTGCCCCAGATTTGATCTCATTTGATGCTTGAGAATGGGACATAAGAATATAAATAACCCAGAAATGGAGGCAAACGAAGTATACTATAGACCATAATCTTGCAGTCGTGTTCCTCCTTAAAATCACCGCTCCGGCCATGAAAATGGACTCCAATTGCTGCAGCAATGAACCTAGGTGCTCCCGGCCTGAACGGAGTCTGTCTTCAAATAGTGGCCTGCCTGATTCTATGTCCCTGGATGGTGTAGCAGAAAATTCGGTCATTGATTTGCCTTCATCTAGCAACCGTGAAACTGTCTGCAGAATACATACGATCACATGTTAAGTTTTCGTTTCTGTTATATCAGCACACTTCTATGGTGCACATTTTTCAGAAGGGGTTATCAGTAAAATCAACATACCTCTATTCTGAACTGAAGAGTTGCCTTCTCTGAGGAGAGAGCCTCAACCTGGTTGAATAAGGGATTATACTTTTTCAATAAACCACAGAATATGTACATTACTATCTAGACTGACAAGAAACAAAGAAATGTCAAAATGAAAACAGACCACTTAAAGGTGATAGCTCTGTGTAAATAATACTTTGTATATCATAGCTTTGATTTGTCTCAGACATGTTGTTTCTCTGAGTTCTGTAATATTTCATTTTAAAAAACATTTCATTTTCCTATCAACAAACAAATGACTTGTACGTGTAAACTGGCACACCTAATGTTGAATGGACCCATGAAACTCGAAAAATAACAAACCTGGGCCTGTTTCTGAATCAAATGCTCAGTCATCTGAGAAAGTCTTCGCCTGAGCTCAATCTCTAGATCCGTTGGATCTTCCATCTCTTTCCTTGTCATTTCAATGTTTGCTTCCAGCTTCTTTGCCTGAAATGTAGAGATATAATTTTTCTTTCTTTTAGACCCGGTGATATGGAAAATCACAAATTTATACAACATATGAAATATAAAGAAAATATAGATACAAAGGTTAAACTCAGGCCCATCAGAGTATAGGGACAATTCAACTAAGAAACACATGATTTCACACCATGAAGGATCAACGTTAATGGAAGAGAGAGAAAGACATGATCAAATTGTGAAGCATGTTTCCTATACCTAAGTAAATGTAGCATAGACAGAGAAGTGAGGAAGAGAGAGAAAGACATGATCAAATTTGACATAACTATAAGGAAATACACAAACCTTATCTTGCAGTCGTGTAACTTTATCATTTACAATAGCATACTCTGCCTCCAAAATCTCTCGCTCAAGTTCAAGTCCTTTTGGAGCTCCTACTTTCTTTAAGGATATTTCAGTCTGATGAGTATCAGAGATCTTCCTCCTGAGTTCTACGATAAAGAAAAAAGAGTTCCAAGGAATTATACTAACAAACCGGTAACATAATTGGTTTCATCTTAATTGCTACAGGTAAATTGTACATGGTCTTATGTGCTTTATATTTTACTGCTGGAACCCAGCAAACACCTCTGAAGAAAAACAACATGGTACCACCAAAATTTCATGAAGCAAAGTGCCATTGTGCATAAACCATTACTATGTGATTGAAAGAAAGTACCTTCATGGCTAACTTCTTTTAAGTCAACTTGCTGTCGAAGTTCTGCTACATGATTGACCTAGATCGGACAAATAAAACAAGAAAAAGTTAACAACTGTGATAAGTACTCATGAATCGTTCTACAAATTGGCAAAAAGCTTTACTAAAGATGCGTACATCCTGAAGGATAATATGTTTAACTGGAAAACTAAACAGCACAACTTCTGAATGGTGTAACAAAGAGAACAAGAAAATTGATGAGGAAGTTGAAATTTTTAAGGCTGAATCTGGTTAAAATTATCACAGTTTACAACAAAGTAAAACCATAAGTTGAGACAGATATAGAGCAATTACCAAAAACAAGCAGCAACAACATGAAAGTAAAACAGTTGGTGGATTGGGAAAATCTATCCTACACATTACATATTGAAAAAGATTGTAATTAAGCAAAATATCAGTAATATTACATTATTACAGACAAGTATTAGACACTGCATTCAAGCACTCAAAATGCCACAGAGCAAGGTTCAAATCACCAAATACCAAACTGAGAAGCTAATAAGGATTTAAGGCCACGAATAAGCAATGATGTTCATAGAAATACTATTTCAGCTACTGCATTTGCACCTTAAGAGCAATTAAACCACTGGACATTATCTAGTGCTCAAAATATCAATTAACAGATCAAATATATATTGCACCACAGCAAACGTCCAATTAAGATATCACCATATACCTCATGTTCGAGATTCCACTGCACAGTAGCTAGGGATTTCGCAAGATCAGCATTTGCAGTCTGCAACCATTTTGACACTTGGTAATAAGAAAATCCGTCTAAATACGGGAAACTAAGTTCAAAAGAGCAAGAATTCCTCTACTTCTAGATGTAGACGCAGTAGACGAAAGCCAATAATATTAGAATGTAACAGATGAAGGTTGTCGCACCTCAAGTTTAGCCAAACGCACAAAGGCTTCCATTCTAGTACTATTATGTTTCTGCTTCTCTATATCAGCCGCTTCCATGGTTTCCATCATAGTCATTTGTAGCTTTGAAGCCTGAAGCAGCAAGGAGTTTATACTTAATAAGGATTAACTTTTCAATGAAAAAGATATGTTAACAAGAATTCAATACGTATACAAACTATTGGTGGGAAGAAAAATGACATTGTGTTCATCACCTTAACATTCAAACAAATGTACGACTTATCACCAAGTTACCATGGTTATAAGAAACATTTGGGATGCAGGTTGATTCGTTATTTAAAAAACAGAAACTGCTCAACATGTTATGCATAGTTTGAAGCACACACAAAACAGTTCCGACTACTTATTATGGCATGGAACAAGAACAAATAAGAAACCAAAGGATAAAAACAAGAAAATTTAATAACTTTTTCTTACCTCTTGTGCTTGTTCCTTCACTTGAACTTCAAGTATTTTCTCCAAGCTCTGCTTCTCCCCTTCCAATTTGGCAACAGTATTTTCTCGCTCTTTAATGGCCTCCACAGCTTTAGCAGCTGCTTTCTCAGCTAGAATCTTCTCCCTTTGCTTTCTCCTTTCCTCCTTCTCACGCTCGCTTTCAGAATCAGAACTTGAACCGGAGTCTGAGTCAGACTCAGAGCTGCCATCAGTTACTGAAGTAAAACCTCTCTTTAAGTCTTCGGAGGTAGAACTCCTGGACGCTTCACTGGACTCGGGCTTACCCCTGACAGTACTACTTCTCAGCTGATTTCTCATATTCTCGGCAACAATCTTCTTGTCAGACAACCCTTCATCTTTCTTTACTGACTCTAAAGGACCCTCCAAAGAAAGCTCCTTCGTATCAAGAGCTCCAGCATTGTCTTCACTTCCCTTACCTTTCATTTCAACTGAAGTGTCCACTCCCACTTCCCTATACTCCAACTCTCCTCCTTCCATAACCTTACCATCACTCTTCAACTCACCAGCTGAAGACCTCCTTGCTGAATCTGGAAAACCAGACTCCTCCCCATCACTCGCTCTCCTATTCAACTTCCTACCTTCCCCAACCCCGGCTCTCTGCACCGACTTCCCACCATTACTACTACCAACAATCTTCTGATTCTTCTTAACCTCCAAAACCGACAAATTCGAACCAGAACCTGCACTTCCCTGCCTCCTACCATCCTTTCTCAAACCCCTCAACCCATTGCCACGACTCGATGTAGAAGTAGCTGCCGGTGCCGGATTAGGTGCACTAAGGAGCTGAGTCCAGTCACTATCACTAAGAGGCTTCGATTTCGCCTTTCCTACAATCTCTTTATCCTTGTTATTACTACTTGTACTATAACTGGTGCTATTAACATTACTAAAGCTCGGATCGCTCCTTAATTTTCCATTATAATCACTAATTTCTAGGGTTTTCTTCTTCAACTGGTCCTTGAGAGGCACACTGCCTCCGGTTTTCGCCGGAGCTCCCAACTTCAAGTCGCCGTCTGCGAGAGGCTTCTCGTTCTTCTTCAACGACTCCGCCGCTTGCTGATCGATCTGAACCGTACGTTGCAGAATCACGCGAATATCACATTATTACTCCAAAATCTTAAACTAAAAATTCGTCTGAAATTTCTGACCAAACTAGAAGTAAATTATAAGATCGCCGATTTGGATTTCGAAAATTCGATTCGTTTAATAATAGAAGGAAGGAAGAGAGAGAGAGAGAGAGTGGTGGTGGTGGTACCTGTTGGAGGATGCTCTCGGCTGCTCTGAGCTTGGAGGAGATCCAATTCGCCATGATCGGAGTGAGTTAGGAGAGAGCGAGCTATTGAAGGAGCATTTGTATATGAAACGCAGCGTTTTGGCGTTGTGGAGATGAAGGGAGAGACTCGGAGGAGGAAAAAAGGAGGGGAGGTGAGATTTGGGAGGGAGAGGAAGGAAGGAGGGTGAGAGTGGTTAGAGTGACTGGCGGGTGAGTTTAGAGAATCTGTCGCCGTATTTGTAAAGTCATGTTTCACTAAACTTAAAGCATTGTTAAATTCAAACTTAACATAAATATGCAAATAGAGTTTTTAAAACTATGTCAAAAATATAGATCGGTCGGTTCAAGGGACATCATATTTAACTCAAATTTTTATACCAAATTGAATTAACATTTTATTAAACCAAAAAATAAAAACTATATTACATATAAGAACAACATACTAAACGATCAAAAGAAAGGAAAAAAAAAAACACAGATGAACACCAAACTATAAAGTCTTTATGTCTTGAAGAAAATCCAAAGACGTGAGTTAATATGCTGCCATTGGATCTTTACCGTTTTAATTAATAGGAATTGCTAACAGAATCACTCCGAGTAAGAAGTTGCATTTAACAATTAAGATGCATCTCTTTAATCCTCATTTTGATTTCCATAAACTAAGTAACTTGTAGATCATTACCAGCACAATATATGTTCTATTACTCTATGTATCCTAATTGTAATGATCAAAGAAATATCAGAACCATAGAAGAACTCCACATCCCTGCTATATTCCTCTCACTGGCAACATCCATCTATATTGATTGGCTTCAATCACCAACCCTCCATATTTATCGAAGCTACTCCGGTCTGGGCCGTCAAATGTGTATTTTTGGCCATCTCCATCCTTATTCTGTTTTGCTCTTTTTTCTTTTCTTTTTTATGTTTAATCTTTCTCTTGATCCAATGCTACACCGTTCTTGAAAGATTTTGTTTTTTCCTTTATAAAGCTTAATATAATTATCTATTAAAAATGTAATGCCATCTCAATTTTCACGTCATTCAAACATTAAATCCTGACCATCGAACGTTTTTAAATTTAATGGTTTAAAAACGGTGTAAAAATTTGTATTTAATATGGTGTCTCTTAAACTGGACCCATAAACCAAATGTAATCATTCTATAAGCTTATTTGGTTGAATTATTTTCACATCCATCTTGGTCTTTTCTAGATAAACTCAGAATTCTCTCTTATTGATGAGACATAATGTATGATAAAAAGTTAATGTTCCAATTGTGATTTTCTCTTAGATACAATCGAAATTCTTTCTGATCTCTAGGGGAGTTATTGACAATACTGTCATGTAACAAACTACAGCAATTAAAGAATAATTAGTTTAGGGTTTAAGATTTAAATAATTACGATTTAATTTGATTAAGCATATATCTATGAAAGTTATTCTTAACTCTTTGTATATGGTAGAGAGTCCCTCTCTCTGCGAGAGTTAGGGTTAGAGTGGCTGAGGAAACTTTGAGCGCGCAATTCTCCTTGTCGGCGGTCTCTGGATGCGGTGGTTGTTGAGTGTGGGGGAGTGGTTTTGCTTTCTGGTAACCTGGTACTTAGTGAAGATGGACGACATCATCTCAGGAATTTCCAAGAATCTTGCAATTGTGGATGAGGAAGAATTGAACATCGTCCAAGTCGACGATCCGAAGGAGATTGCCTCAGGGAGATATTGGCTTGTCGGCAAACTTTTAACCAATAAGTCTTATTGCTTTGAGGCCCTCCGAAATACTATGAAACGTATCTGGTTGGTGAAGGGAGAGGTGATAGTTTTCAAGTGGGAAGATTCGGATCGGATCTTGTTCTAGCCCTTGGACTTTAGACAACGCTCTAGTATTACTCGCTGCTTTTGATGGAGCAAGTAATCCCAATTCAGTTCCATTGGAGACTCAAGCGTTTTGGATTAGGGTTCGAGGTATTGAGCCTGAGTTTATAACGCCAAAGCTTGCAGAGAGAATTGGTAGACAACTGGGCATCTTCTATCCCATTGGAGGTGGTTTTAGTGAAGATGGCAGTGGAAGATTCCTCCGAATAAGAGTAGGTTTGTCTGTCACAAAGCCACTTCAACGATGGTTGAAGCTCTCAATTGCTGGACGTTCTTTAACAGAGAAACTACAGCTGGAATATGAACATTTGCCTTATCTATGCTTTTTTTGTGGGAGATTAGATCATGTTAGCTCTGGCTGTGTACTCCATAAGGAGGGTGTGATCCCAGATGAGCGGTTTGGTAGATGGAAAATGCTGGCTAAGAATGTTTTTTCCATAGACCCAGTTTGTCAGGAACAGGGAAGGCGTTTTGGTTTAATTCCCAAACCAAAAGGATGGTCAATCAGCGTGTCGGAAAATGAGTTGTTTGATAGGGTCCGAACGCGAGAAGATTTTGAGAATGCTCATAGAGGTCCGGGAACGGAGATGGAAGTGGATAAACCGGCGGAGGATGCTCAGGTGGAGCCATTGGCCAAGCGCCGCCGTGCGGGACAGACAACGGTGATGGAGGTTGATCCGGGAAAATCTCAACTGCGCGATTCTCGGGATCTAATTGAGATTGATGTGCGAAAGTTGAGGGATAGATTTTCTGGAATTAAGGGATTTGCTGTCGGTCAATCTCAACTGGGCGGGGTTCAAGAGAAGTCAAAAGAGAGTAATTCAAATTTAATAATAAATGAGGAGGGGAATGGGTTGACAGATGGAAAGACTTTTGTTGGCCCAATTAATCCTAGGGCCCAAGTCTCCAAGGTGTATCCTCAAATAGATAAGGGCACAACCCTCTCTCATGCCCGAGACCAGTTTCTAAAGCGTGTTATAGGAGACGAGGCATTGGTACAGGCAGAGACGTCAATCCCTAACTCTAATTTGGGAAATCCAGATTCAAACTCTCCTGCTAATGTTGTAGGCAAGAATTCTGAGAAAGGTTTGTTTAGAGAAGTGGGGTCTGCCAGCGATGTCAGGAAGAAAGAAAGAGGGAGTGGGAAGAGAGGAGGGGCGCAAAAAGGATGCAGAGGCCATGGTCAGGTGTCCTCGTTGCTGGATAAAGGGAAGGCAATTTCGACAGCAAAAGAGAAGGAGATGGCGAAAGGGACTGAGGTAGGGAAGGGAGATAAAGCTAGGAGAGGCCGCAAGGGCTTTGTTGTGGGTGGTAGGAGCCGCAGCAAGGCTACAAAATCATCCTCCTCTGCTAAATCGGTCTCGGTAAGTGATGTTGCTCATGGAAAAACCGTGATGGGTTCCGGTAATTGGACCCATCACGAGAAATGATAGGTGTTAGCTGGAATGTGCGGGGACTGGGGAACCCGCATAATTTCAGAGCCCTGAAGAGATTTCTTCGGGCAAAAGACCCCGATTTGGTTTTTCTGATGGAGACAAAGAAGTCGAAGGCAGAAATGACCGATATTTGCTATGATTTAGGATTGGTGGTTGTTGTGTAGTGGGTAAGGTAGGTAGAAGTAGTGGAGGTTTGGCTATGTTTTGGAGGAAGGGTTTAGCGGTGCGACCTCTGGGATCTTCAATGGGACATATAGATGTGGAAGTACAACTTGACTTAGGACTAGTTCGCATTTCAGGATTCTATGGTAATCCGGAGACTAGTAACAGATGGGCTTCATGGGAATTGCTACGCAGGATTGCAGCTTCGGTTGAAGGGCCTTGGATCACTTTTGGGGACTTCAATGAATTGAGAGATGCAAGTGAGAAAAAAGGTGGTTCAGACCGAATAGAGTCCCAGATGCAAAAGTTTGTCGAAGCAATTGATGATTGTGGACTCCAGGATGTGGAGGTCTCAGGTCCTTTGTTTACATGGAGAAGGGGAGATTTATTGGAACGTCTTGACAAGAGTTTGATTAACCAAGAAGCTGCTGAGATGTTTCCTCGCATTCATGAGTTGCATATTGATGTAGGAGCGTCAGACCACATACCCATTCTCATTTATACTGATGGCTTGCTGGCTAAGAAATGCGACAAGAGGCAGGAGCATAGGAGGTTCCTCTTTGAGGGCTTTTGGACTAAGGAAGCAAATTGTGGTAAGATAATTTCAGAGAGATGGACTTGTAGAGGTGCACAAGGGGTGAAGGAAAACTTGCTCTCTGTCGCACAATCTCTAGTGCGGTGGAGTAGGGACACTATTGGTAATATTCCGAGGCAAATTAACAGGATGACTAGTGAATTGCAATCTCTGCCTTTTGATAGTACAAATAGTGAGGTGGTGGAGAGAAGAATTTCAGTAGTTGCTGAGCTACAAAAATTAATGGAGTATGAAGAACAGATGTGGAGGCAGAAATCTCGGATTGATTGGCTTAGTGAAGGGGATCAAAATACTAAGTTCTTCCACGGTTATGCAAAAGCGAGAGGTCGAAGGAATAGAGTTGGAAGAATTATGAATGCTGCCGGGGAATGGCAAGAGACATCTGAGGGTATTAAAGAGGCTTTTATTAGTTATTTCCAGAATATTTTTGCTTCACAAGGGTGTAACCATATGGAGTTGGTTCTGGATGCTATTCCTCAGAAGATTTCAAATGCTATGAACAATCGTTTATGTCAACCGTATGGAAGAGGTGAGATTGAGCAGGCTTTAAAGCAGATGGCCCCAGATAAAGCTCCAGGAGAGGATGGGTTCTCTGCGAGATTTTTCCAAGAGTACTGGTCGGTGGTGGGAGATGATGTCAGTGACTTGTGCTTGAGAGTGTTGAATGAAGGAGCTGAGTTGACTGGTATTAATCTTACTTTAATCGCTTTAATCCCAAAGGTTGAAAATCCGCAACAAGTCCCTGATTTTCGACCGATAAGTTTGTGCAATGTGATTTACAAGCTAATCTCAAAAGCCATTGTGAATCGCTTGAAAAGAGTACTGCCAGATGTTATTTCTCAATTCCAAAGTGCCTTTGTCCCCGGTCGTTGCATTCATGACAATGTGATCACAGCTTTTGAGTTGGTTCATTCTATCAAAACTCGACAGACTGGTGACCAGCCGCATTGTGTTCTTAAGTTGGATATTAGTAAGGCATACGATCGGGTGGAGTGGGTGTTTCTACAGGGAGTTTTGACCAAGTTCGGGTTTGATGAGAAGCTGGTAGAGCTGATAATGCGATGTGTTCGGTCAGTGTCCTTCAGTATTCTTTGGAATGGTGAAGCAGTGGGGTTGATTAATCCAACTAGGGGTCTAAGACAAGGCGATCCTCTTTCGCCTTATTTGTTCCTAATGGTGTCAGAAGGTCTTACTGGTTTATTACAAAAAGCTGATCGAGAAGGAATGATCCATGGGGTTAAAGCAGTTGTCGATGCGCCAATTATTTCTCACCTGTTATTCGCTGATGACAGCTTGCTTTTCGGTAGAGCTGAAATACATGAGGCAATTCGCGTCAAGCAGTGTCTATTACTTTATGAGAGTGCTGCTGGGCAAAAAATTAATTTCCAGAAATCTGCAATTGCTTTTGGTCCGGGACTAGATGATCAGACAAAGCTGGAAATAACTCAGATGTTAGGAGTGCCAATGGTGGACTGTCATGAGAAGTATTTGGGACTCCCAACCATAGCTGGTAGAAACAAGAAAGGTATGTTCAAGAGAATTAATGAGAGACTGGACTTTCATTTACAGGGATGGCAGTCGAAGTTACTTTCTAAAGCTGGAAAATTTGTGCTGGTAAAGGCAGTTGCACAAGCTATTCCTACATACTCTATGTCAGTTTTCAAGCTTCCCAAGGGTGTTTGCTGTAAGTTTCAATCCAAGGTGGCGAAGTTTTGGTGGGGCAAAAAAGGGAATAAGAGGGGTATTCATTGGTGCAAATGGGATCTGTTATGCCGTAATAAGAAGGAAGGTGGATTGGGGTTCAGAGATTTGGAGGGTTTTAACCAAGCCCTATTAGCAAAGACAGTTTGGAGAATTGTGTTACATCCAGACTCGATAATTAACAGAGTGTTTCATGCTAAATATGTACGCAACGGTGATTGGGCAGCTGCAGGGGTGGGGGTAAAGCCTTCCTTTGTCTGGCGGGGATTGGTATGGGGGAAAGATCTTCTGTGTGCTGGTATAAGGTGGAGGATAGGTTCTGGAGACCTAGTTAAAATTTGGGGAGATAAATGGCTTCCAACTCCTTGGTCCTTTAAGGTAGTAACTCCTTGCTTTATGGATCCAAATGCAAGGGTCAGCCAGCTTATGAGCCAACCAAGTATGTGGGATATGAATTTTATCAAGCAACATTTTCTTCCTGTTGATGTGGAAAAAATATTAGCTGTTCCTTTATGTGATGGGAATGGAGGGGATGTTGCCGTATGGCACTTTAGTGATGATGGACGGTTCTCTGTTAAATCTGGATATTGGTTTGGGATGGAAATGAAGAGGTTAGAGAAGGGATCGAGTAGTGGTAGTGGGCATGTTAATTCAAACTCCATTAATATTTGGAGTCTCATCTGGGACCTGTTAGTTCCCAATAAAGTCAAGTTGTTCTTATGAAGAGCTTGCCATGCCTTTCTACCTTGTGTTGAGCGCTTGTTTAAGCGCAAGATCTGTTCTCATAGTGGCTGTGGGAGATGTGGGGAAGGAGAGGAAACGGTGGTTCATAGTTTGTGGTGTTGTCGTGTGGCTAAAAAAGTGTGGAAATGTACATTCTGGAGAGGGGTGTATAAAAGTTGGCAGATTTCTAGCTTTGCTGATTTATTTGGCTTGGTAGCTATGGAGGGGAATATCAAAAATACTGAATTGTTTGCTCTTATTTGCTGGTGGTTTTGGAAGGACAGAAATGAGGTCTTTCATGGGAAAAAAGGCCTTGAGCCTAGGCAGATTGTGGAGAATTGCTTGGAGTGGCAACGTGAATTTTCTGGAGTAATGTTGAGAAGGAAAAATCTTCAGATGGGAGGGGGTAATGGTGCTGAAGTGCAGCAAAGTGATGGAGAGGTGGGGAGAAGCAGTACGCATGAGCAGGCTGCCAAATTGTTCTTTGATGGTGCTTGTGATAATAATACAAATATTATTGGTATTGGTGCTGTAGTGTTAAGTGCTAATGGGGAGCTGTTGGGAGCCATTTCAGTGCCTATGGAAGCTGTTCTCAAACCCCACATCATCGAAGCTTTAGCACTTTGGCATGGGATGAAATTGTGTAGACAAATGGGGGTAACAAAGTTGGCGATTGCAGGAGATGCGGTCAATGTGATCAATGCAATTGGTAGGAATGTACTTGATTTGAGCGATATTGGAGGAATTATGGATGCAGTTCGTAGGATGAAGGCAGAGTTTGAATGGGTGTCTTGGAAACATGTGCGTAAGCGCCAAAACGGGATTGCTCACACTCTTGCTCGACATGCTTTGAAGATGGTCCAGTCTATGTTTTGTTATGATTCAGGGCCCCCATGGCTCCATGAAGTTATTGTTGCTCATAGTAGAAGCTAGTCTTGGGTTTCTTTTCTTTTTTGAGAAGCCTTTTGATGTAGTTCTTATTGATGTTTGGCAGTCTGGTTCAATAAAGTATTTTTTCAATCAAAAAAAAAAAACTCTTTGTATATGGTTGTGAGGGTCCTTTTTCGAATTAAATTGCGACTAGGCCAAGATTGACCTAATAATCCGATTAAAGGGAAAATCTTGTATGTGATTCAAACAACAAATGTGTTTGACAAAATGAAGCGTGATGTGGGAGCTAGAAACGCATTACGGTGAGAGAATTGGGGGTTTCTAGGTAAGGATGTCTGAGAGAAGCGGAGGTTGAAGGTGGTTGTTTTGGGAAGATGGTTAACTAGGCTAGGAGCTTGAAGGCTTGGGATTTGAAGGCCGTTTGTAGGCGTTTTCTAGGTTTTGCTTCATCCCTTTTTCTACTGCAGGGACTCACCTTTTATAGGCTCCATGGATAAGGTTTTGATGATCTAAAGTATCTCATATTTTCATTATCAGGGTAAAACTCTCCCTCTTCAATTCACGTGATTTTTCCTTAAAACCAGGAAAAGAGAAGGTTACTTCGAGGTGGTGGTTCTCATAAGAAGAAAGTTGTTACAGTGACAGCGATCATGACAACACAAAACAAGGAGATCTAAACAAGAGAGATTGGGAAGTATGATCATTGTTTGAGGGAAAGGAGGAAGATTTTGACTAACAAAATGAGACTATGATTCAGAGAGAAGTTATTTTGGACTATATTCGTGTGCTGCGGGGAAGAAGAAAGCCGGGTATTTTGTTGGTGCAGGGAAAATAGATCAGGCGTAGAAACAGAAAATAGATGTGTTGTTGTAGGAAAAAGTAGATGGGCTTCTCTATGTGGGTTTTATGCTTTTGGGCTTTTGGGTTTGAAATGATGGTAGCCTAATCCCAAATTCTCACGCATGTTCACCATTTCATTTGTTGATTTAAGTCGTTGAGCTTGTATTTGGGCCCAAGACTAAAATCACCAACGACATTAAACCGATAAATAAGCATTATGCGTTTCCGTAACCTTCCACACCACACTCATTTTTGCAAGCCCTAAAGATGCGTGGATGTGGCTTGGGTCCACATCAATGGGCTTGGCGTGTTAAAATCCTAAGATTATAAGAATTTGCATGAATTGCATAACAAATTGTCGCGTGACAAAGTGTATGATTTTTCAGGCATCAACAATGGTTCAATAAGCTTCTTCATGACTTATAAATTTAAGTCTATAGTCACATTTCAGTGTACTAATACACTAATGCATGGCAGAATTTTGCTAGTACTATTAGCTAAGTGAAAGTTTCTTTTTCGATGGGATTAGCTAGGTGAAAGATAATCTTTGTATAGCTCCTGGTTCAAGCTTCAAAGAGTTAAAGACTCAAAGTGTTGCTAGACTTGGCTAAAGTTTTTATTCAGTATCTCTCATAGGGGATGATCTGATTAGAACGAAGTCCGAAACGGGCCTTTCAAGAGAAAAATGAAGCCCAAAACTATCCAAGCATAACCAATGACAAGAAACATGTTCTACATTTGTTTGCACGGATTAGGAACCATCCAAGCCGGTGTTTGCTGATGCAGATTACTGTTGGATTGGATTTGTAAATCTTGTCGGAGGAGGATATAAAATCCTGTTGAAATGGTGGGATATCCAAAGCACCCCCACCATCTTTCTTCGACCAATATAAAAATTCAGCGACCAAAATAAAACTCCGGCGACCAATCCTGTTAAATTCAGCACATACTCCAGACATCACCGGTCAATTTGAACAAATTGTTCCTCTTGCCGATCAAAACCACCCACACTTTCTCATCTTTGACCCGTGAATTTGATCTTGATCTAGTTTTGCTTTCATGAAGCAGTGATGGAACAAACCTCTGGCTCACTGCTCCAGCCATTTTTGTCGTCGCCGATCGCTGTTATCCTTTGAAGTTTGAAGCAAACACGAGGGAACAGTAAAAGAAATCAAATCCTATTTCAATGTTATCATATTAGGAATCCTAATCCATTCCTATCTTGGTTGGTTACCAAACGGGCCCGTGGGGTGTGATAAAAATTCTTAAATTCAGTCTAGATATGTTTGTCGGCTTGATTCAAGATTGTCAACATATTAGTTAGTTAATCAACTTCAGTACAACATCCTTCACGCCTAGATCATCATATTTTATATGTGAACAAAATTATTAGATTCAATTCAGATATGTTTGTCGGCATGATTCATGATTATCAATAAAAAGTTAATTAGTTAATCAACTTGATCTACCAATTACGGTGGTATTGGAGGCTATTGATTGATGGATTACATTTTCATTTGTAAACCCTCTTGGTAGGTGATTCTAAAAACTGAAAAGAACCAACATTTTGGTGGGTGGAGGGGATTGTGATGCGTGCGGGATTGGTTAGATCGAGGTAAAACACCATGTTTAACGTTTTCTTGTGTCAAATCTATCTTTCGTTGAGAATGGATCATGCATTATTGGGCAACTCAGGCAACGATACCTCAAATATTTGACATTAGATATTCATAATTGATAAATCAATGTCTTTACCATTTTCAGTTTTTCAATATGGTTCAAAAAATGCATAAATGATCTAAACACAGAGATATATAAACATCTAACTATTAATTTTTAAAAATGTGATCATATAATGGATGAAACAAACAAAAAAAACGTCAACTAGTCCTCATTAGAAGAATTGGTGATCACAAATTCTCCTTACATTTGAATACCAATTTTGTGCTTGGCACATTTGAGGCCACAATATCGAAGAATTGGTGATCACAAATTCTCCTTACATTTGAATACCAATTTTGTGCTCGGCACATTTGAGGCCACAATATCGAAAGGTCCAGGTTAATACATTGATTATAAATCAGTCATGTCAGAATGGACAATCAAACCGATTTCTCGATTCAATAGAAGGTCCAGATTTGATAAATTTTGTTTGGGGCACCTTAATTATCACAAATTTAGCTGAAATTTTGTAGATCATGATCTACTCTCTGGACCAAAAAATTGAACGGTTCGAGATGAAATCGAAAAGTGAGCTAAATCTAAGAAATCTTATATGTTCTTATTATGTGAAAATGCCTATTATGTATATGCCTATATTTAATCCAATTTAATACCTTAAGAATCATCAATCTAGCAAGAAATTTACTTACTGGAATAAAAAAAAAATCATGAATAAGAGACAAGTTGAAGAGAATAAACGAATCGGTATTGATTCCGGATGGTTGATTCTTAAACTCATCTCTCTCTTAGTAACCGAAATACTGAATGTTCAAAAATCGATTCCTGATAAGAAGATGGATCGTACACCAACTACGATCTCTTCAAGTGTTAATAAACACATAAATATTGTTGTGTTAGTAAATGAAAAAATTTAATTACTATGTAATTATTCCATTCCATTCAAATATTTGGATAAGTAAACATGCTACGTATGGATCGGAGTACTACCAGTCGACAAAATGGATGGATCTCTTAATGCAAAGGGTGTGTTATGTGCAGTCCGTTCACCTGGTCACCTACTGACCATGGAACATGGAATTAATGACCCTCATTTGATTTAAATTTACATCTTGTATATTTTTTTTCAATCAGCATTCTTCATTGATTTGCCAGACTTCTTCTTTTCTACTCTTTTTCCGATCTACTTCTTTTTCCCGGACTACAGACGTCTTCTACTATTGTCTTGTCGTCTTCTCACAAAATCCATGAAATTTGCTGCAAACCCAGAATAGATTCGCCAGAGACAGACCTACTTGTCTTCTCCTCTTCTCATCCTCTCTAAACACAAGTAAATTATGTAAATCTCTTTTCTTATATTGTAAAAACCCCATATTTTTCCCTCTTTAAACCCAATTCTCTAGTAGCTTAGCATCAACCATTTTCCTCTTTAAACCCAGTTCGTCGATTCTCCTGCCGAATCAGGAATTTTCCCTAAATTTTGTAATCTTGAGAGAAGAGTAGAAGAGGAGAACATGTGATTCAGTGTTGGGTATCCGTCTCCGACGAATCCATTCTAGGTGAGATGACAAGAGGAGGATTGAGGAGAAGAGGAGGAAAAACCCAAAATGGATTCGCCGGAGACATCTGTAATCTGATAAAGAAGATGAAGACTCAGTTCGTGGGAGAAGACTTAAAAAGTAACTAATACTGATTAAAAAATACAAGATATAAATTTAAATCTCAACTATCATATTTAAGTTAGCTTTTATCCAATAGTTGTTGACCAAATGTTCCTGGTCAGTAGGTGACCAGGTGAACGAGACTGGTGTTATGTGTGTGTATATGCGGATCATTTTTTTTTTTTTTAAATAAACTTTCCATGTTACGGTACATTTGGGTTTGTCTGCTGTACGTTAACACTAACAAGGGATGGTGGGGAGGGAGCACGCGCAGCCCTATGCGCTGCTGGGTTTTGCCTGTAAAAGCTAGTTTGTATGTCATACACATCACCTGTAGGGCAGAATTTTCCACAGTACATGATGTAATATTTTCCCAAGTAATTAATGTATTGGCTGCCTAGCTCTGGGCACTAGTTCTCCCTTATAAAATATACATGTTAGGTACTTTGTTCTAACAGAGACTGAAAACTTAAAATGGAAGCAGTTACAGAATTGGATGAAGTAACTCTAAGAGGCCAAGCAGATGTATGGAAGTACATGCTCGGGTTTGCAGATTCCATGGCTTTGAAATCTGCTGTGGAGCTCCGTATACCAGATATCATAAACTCTCATGGCCAGGCATTGAGTCTCTCTGAAATAGTCTCAAACATCGATTCTAAATCACCCTCGCCAGACATCACATGCCTCTCTCGCATCATGAGGTTGCTTGTCCGCCGGAACATCTTCGCTGCACATCACGACGATGGAGATTCCGGAGAAACCCTCTACGGGTTGACTCCTTCGTCTAGATGGCTTTTGCAAGACTCAGAGCTCACTCTCGCTCCGATGGTTCTCTTGCAGACAGATCCCATTTTAATGGCTCCAATGCAATATTTCAGCCAATGCGTCAAGCAAGGCGGTACACACGCCTTCTCGAAGGCGCATGGCCGTGATATTTGGCAATTCTTCTCCGAAAACCTCGAGGCCAACCAATTGTTCAACGATGCCATGGCGTGCAGCACTAACATTATAATGAAAGTTATACTCGCCAGATGTAAGGGTGCGTTTGATGACGTGACAACACTGGTGGATGTTGGTGGTGGGACTGGAAGGGCGGCGGCGGAGATTGTGAAGGCGTATCCCAGCATTAAGGCCATCAACTTTGATCTACCATATGTGGTTGCAACAGCGCCGGCGTACCATGGGGTGTCGCATGTTGGAGGTGACATGTTTGATGAGGGCAATATTCCAAACGCTGATGCAATTTTCATGAAGGTAACTTAACAGCCTAAGTATATATATCAACATTTGGAACCAATAATACTTTTTTTTTATCATACTAATTACCGATTATGTTACTCGATCATGGACTAAAATTACAGTGGATTATGCACGACTGGAGTGACGGCGATTGCATCAAGATATTGAAGAACTGCCGGAAGGCGATACCGGAGAGAAGTGGGAAGGTGATTATTGTGGACGCTGTTCTGGAGCCAAACGGTGATGGCTTGTTTGACGACACAGGATTAGTTTTTGATCTGCTGATGATTACTCATAGCTCAGGTGGAAAGGAGAGGAGTGAGAGTGAATGGAAGCAGATGTTGGAACAAGCAGGCTTCCCTCGGTACAATATCATCAATATTCCAGCAGTAGTGTCCATTATCGAGGCATACCCTGTGTGAAAATTTATATATATTATCATAGTGAGCTTGCAGTATTAATAAAAATTGGCAAGATCAATTAGGCTATTGAGTAATTGAGCTGATCAGTCAGCAGAAATTGGCCAGCGTTCTGTGTGATTCATTGCCTGCTTCTTTCTATGTCCACGTTCCTGTTGGATCAGCTGGGAATGAGTATTTCTAGAGGTTTTAAGCTGTATTTTTTTTTTCTTTCTCTGTTTATGTCTGAAGGTTGTATTTGTTTTGGTTCTATCACACAATTGTGATCTTCACACATGCATCTGATGCACTGTGGATATTTTCTTTCTTCTCCATTCTCATTTCTGCTGCTTGTACGTTGTGTGCTTTCCTCAAGCTATCAGATAGTTCTGTTTGACTTTTGTACTCAAGCTTAGATGTTGCTTCATCCAGTTCGACATATAACGCTGTCCGTGTTCTTATGCGTTTGATAATACAAAAGAGCAAATTTGAATATGCAGTGTACTTTTATATACACAGCCTTAAGTAACTCATTTTAATCTTGCGAGATAACATTTTCAAAGCGTTCATGTTATCGTCTGCATTGTTGTTCCTGCACATACAAGAAAAACTTGTCTCACAAAGACCCATTACAAGCAATACATGAAATTTAGCTGAAGGATAAACATATTAGAGTCAAGTGTCAGATATTAAAAGGAATAGCTTATCATTCTTTAACCAAACAACACAGAAGCAAGAGAAAACAAAATTATGTATTTCTGCATAAATTATTACTACATCTAGAGACGAGGAAAAAGGGAAAAGGGTGACCAGTTCTTTCTATATTAGGACTTGAGTTGTAATCATATAGTCTTGGACATGTGTGCTAATTCATGTAAATGGGCTTCTTGGGCTCTGCAAGTAGGTAATAACATATGGGTCGGTTCTTGTGTAAACGGGCATCTAGCTAGGAAGTTTGTATGCTGCTTTTTGACCAAAATATCTTCGGTACACGGTGTGTATCTACACATACTGATACATATGTGAATGGTTAATATTAAATGACATAATATAAAAAATTAAAAACATTATGGTCAAACATTTGAATTTGTTTGTACACAATCCCGAATGGGTTACTGATACAAATGTGAATGGTTAATATTAGAGGACATAATATAAAAAATTAAAAACATTATGGTCAAACATATGAATTTGTTTCTATACAATCCCGGATGGGTTAGCAGAAGCTGATGGTGGTTTATCTTCCTCTCGACCTGCAATAACAAGGGTGACCAGGATGTTCCAGTCTTTCCTCCTCTGAAGCTTAAGTCAGTATATTGATGAATATGGTGAAGCAGTTAATGATCATACCTGATTAAGCTGGCGGCTGGGCCACATTTATATGGCCCATGGTGGGTTCCTTTCACTTGAAAACCGATGTGGGATAATTGCCTTTGCTGCTATTTCAAATACTCAGCTCCCTTACGCCTTCTGGAATCGCTCCTGGCCCAATGCTGCTACCGAGGTCGGGCCTGACCCATCCTACACAAGGACGAAAACCATAGGGTGACCTCGGCTGTCTTGGCCATGGTGGGATGCTTGCTGGTTTACGGGCTTGGGAGGTTGTTTTATGCACAACCGACTACATAATTGTTATAAACGGTTAAGATTGCACCATGTATTTACATATCGTACATACAAGAATTTCTCTTTTTGACTATAAAAATAGAGAGGCAAACTTTCTTGATGGTGCCCTCGCTTCAATTGGTCACTCTTTGGAGTTTGGACTCCCTGATGTCTGGCTGCCTTCCACCCCAAGCTCAAATGGTTCATTTGTTGGACTCCTCTAATTTTAGTCACCTAAGAGGTTTCTCTTTGTAATTTCTTTTCTAAAAACGACAACAAACAAACAAGGCAACATAAACATTTATCTTTCTTTCCATACATTACTCATATATCATTATTTTTCTGTATATTTTTTTATTAGGTAAATTACAACTGCGTGAGTCTAACTCATAACCTCTCACTTACTAAATGAGAGACTATGTCACTCGACCAAATGATATTGGACTATTTTCTGCATTAATTACAAAATTTTTAACCACCTTCACTAATATTACCTTTTTTTTGAAAATATTATATCACCTTACACTATTTTTTTTTTTAAACTTTTTATTAATAACTCACACACCCTACATATGTTGTGAGGTTTGAACCTATGACCTCAAAGTTGTCAGTTAAACACCTTAACCAACCAAGTCACAGCTCACAGACAAATATAAAAAGTTCATGGAAATTTAATTTATGTCATGAGAAAGGTAAATAATCATTTTTCTTTTGACGAAGTAACCGAGATATGAAAAAAGTCACTTAAACTCGTCTAATATTGGTGTTGCTATGGTTACGTATTTATAATAACTACTTAAGGCAAAGCAAAAGTCTAGACTATAATTTACAATGAACTAAATCAGAGATTTTTTTTTTGAGAAGAAATAACTTTATTGATAACAGAATAAAATTACAGTATAATAGAATGATCGGTTGTGGTACCTACACCACGACACACATTCCCAAAAAGATCCGTAGTTACAGGTTCGTTGCCAATAACAACATCCATGAGCTAAGTGGACCCAACCCTAACTCAATTTCATGCTAAAAAAGAGCTGCACAATCCTGAAAGTAAAGATACAACCTTGCCGCCAACACTAAAACAAGCAAATTCCTTTTCTTCAACGCTGTATCCAAATACCACCAGACAGCGTGCAAAGGCAATCCACCCTCATATTGCCACACAGATCGCACTGATATTAAAGCTGATAGTCCCCAAGAATAACGCCACAAAAGTAGTACACTGACCATAACACGACACCCTAACCCTCGCCCAAAAGAGGAGGGACTTAGACCTAACCAAAAACATAAGCCAACAAGGACCAAACCTGGCCCAAAACCACACCATGGCTCAGTCCCACCAAACCAATACTATTGGAGGCCCAAAACAGCTCCACCCGGCCCAAAACAGCAACCTCATCATCACCTCTGTTTCGCCCCCAGCACCGCCGCAAGGTTTGAGCCGTCAGAGTCCCTTTATGCTTTATGACCACCCTAGAGTCCTACTGCGAAGCCATAGATCAGTCCTAGAGACAAAACCGATGCAGATCTGTACAAACGCAGACTCGTCGTCAATTTGGTTAAACGGAAGATGCCGCCAACAATAACCTCGTAACAAGACCTCAGTTCAAGACTTCGGGGATCCCACGCCACGCCGCATCTAGATCCTTGCCGCCTTCTTCTCTTAGATGCAGCAGCCCCTTCACGCTGAGCGAAGTCGCAGTTTGTATCCTTCGTCATGAAACCGGCCGGAAGGCCTTGCTACCTCCACAGTACCGACACAGATTGTTCGGCCGCACCGGCCCTACACCGACTAGGCGAGAATCCAACGCCGATGTGGGGGCGCCGCCGGACAAGCCAGACGCACCACTCTCTTTCCAAAGCTTCCTCCTGTTTTTACGGAGCAAACCCTAACCCTGATAGACAATTTGCGAAAGTTAAATTCTATCTTGCCGTGTATGTGAAAATCAAAGATATTAAAAGAGTTGAACAAACAATTATAAATAATGATAAATTATAACTGGATTATCATAATGAAACGACTTACATTATGCTAATTTACGTATAATTTACTTGACTTGATGAAATCAACTAACCAAATACATAATATTTAATCGAGTAAAGTTTTACTCACTTGCTAATCATGCATTGAGACCCTCTAAACACTTTGACTGTATGAGATCTTCTAAGTAGTTCTAACTTCGTGGTTGCATTTCCCTTGTTATGGACAGAAAATAAAAAACAGAAATTGACCTAAATAGCACGGGAATAGGAAAGCACTCTCAAATGTAGGATATCCCCAAAACACAAGGGTCAGAGAACAGAAATGTAGCTGGAGCACAAGGGCTGAAGTGCAAAGACAATAAGATTGTCTGGATATTTATGAATAAAGAAGAAAACAGAGGAAAAAGACAGAGTCCGCGTCATCAAACTGAGCCAATTTCAACGGTGGGATTAGACCTTCCCCCACCACGCTCCTCCCCAATCCCGTCAAATTCATCATCCTCTATACTCTGTAGTCTACTCTGCTTCTCTCCGATCCAGTCCCCCGGTCCTAGACTTTCACTTGTCCCCTCAAATACCCAAGTTTCCAAAGTCCTAAAATTTACCTTCATGGACCCACCTCCTCCTCCCAATCCTTATCCACCGCCGCCCATCTTCGCCGTCCCAACCACCGTGGAACCTGTTAACAACAACAACATCGCTCCCATCACTTATGCAGCTGCCAACCCAACTCACACTCCCGCCCCTACTTTTAACCACCCTCCTTATGCTGAGGTACCGCTCAGCACACTCACTTGAGCTCAGGTTTTTTGATTTGTTGGTTTGTAGTTGATTTAGATTTTATGGATTGCAGATGATATACACAGCTATAGCAGCGTTGAAGGAGAGGGACGGGTCGAGCAGGAGAGCCATAGCTAAGTACATCGAGCAGGTCTACCCGAGCCTCCCACCTACTCACTCAGCCTTGTTGACTCACCATCTCAAGCGCCTCAAGAACACAGGCCATCTTGAGATGGTCAAGAAGTCCTACAAGATCCCTGGTCCTCCCAGATCTGACTCTGCTCCTCCTCCTCCTCCTCTTCCTATTGACTCTCCTGCCCAGCCACGTGGCCGTGGCCGTCCTCCCAAGCCCAAGCCGGGTCAGCAGCAGCTGATGCAGCAACAGTTGCCACAGCTGATTGCTCCCCAACAACAACAGCAGCAGCAGCACATTTTACAACAACCCATTCCCATTCCGCAACAGCCTATTCCAATTCCGCTTCCTCAGCAGCCAATTTCATTTCCGATTCCTCAGCAGCCAATTTCAATTTCATACCCTCAACAACCGATTTCGATTCCGATGCCAATTCCAATTCCGCAAATGCCAATTCCCATTCCCCAGCACCCCATTGTCCCGCCCAATTTCCAATCTTTTCCACAGCCCACACTGCCGCAGACCTTTCCCGAGCCCATTCCTCAGCAGCAGCCCAATTCTCTGCCCATGGTGGTTTCTCCCGGGCCTGCAGATGTGCCCAAGAAGCGATCTGGCCGGCCACGTAAAGCTCCGGCAGCCCTTGCGATCGTGCAGAATAATAGTCCGGTAGTGAAGAGGGGCAGGGGCCGTCCTCCGGGGTCTAGGATGTCCAAGAAGAGACCGGGACGTCCTCCCAAACCCAAGACGGTTTCGAGTGTTTCGGGTCCTAATGGGCTTGTGAAGAGGAGACCAGGGCGTCCCTCCAAAGCTGAGCCGAGGAGTGTGTTTATTCCATATGCTACTAATGTGCCTATTATTGGGGCATTTGAGCAGAGCAACGGGCCCAATGCAGTAGTGCCACAGCCTGCACCGAGGCCCAGAGGTCGGCCCAAGAAGGATAAGTCGGCTGCTGCGTCTTCTGGTGTGGCTGCGGGCACTGGTAAGCCGCGGGGCAGGCCACCTCTGGTTCCGGGGGTGGACCGCCCCAAGGTAAGTAGGAGTGGAAGGCCTGTGGGCAGGCCCAAGAAGGTAGTCCTCTTCTCTCGAATATTCTTCCTAGTTGTTAATATTGTAATTGGTTGTTCCTATAATTAGTAAAGTTTTTTGTTTTCCAGAAACTATAGCTACATGAACCTAATTTTGTTGTTGTTAATTATAGCTACCAGTAGTATTGTGAAATTTAGTAAACCTAAAGATTGTTATTGATTTACAAGAAATTATATATGTAGTTTGTGGTTGGTGAAATGAACATTAAGATGGTATCGAAAATGAAAATAGGATGGAATGTTGAAGAGAGCCAGCAAAGGAAGAAGAAATGTAGTAATTTGATGATATTCAGTAGTTTGTGACAAATATTTATTTGTTGGTCAACTAGACAATGAAAGTGACATTTGGAGGTTCATTTTGTTAAGGACCTCATTACTAACAATGCTACATGTTGAGTTTGACAGTTGAAACCTCATCTTCTTCCGAAAATATGTCAAAACTTTGTTTTCATTTTTTCCCCTTGTATTATGATAATATTATTGTTCTCCTTCTGTCGCGTACTTGATATTTATGGCCATTGTCCTATTTTGTTATATTACCATAGGATGCAACACTGGCAATAACTGCAGCACCTGATCCAAATATAGCTGCAAACGCAGAATTGAAGAGGAAACTGGAATACTTTGTAAGTGGAATATTCTGAAGGTCTATTGCATATGCAGCATAACTGTTATGACTATTATGACAGTGTTGTTCATGCTATTACTCTGTTGTTTGCAGCAATCAAGAGTGGGTCAAGCTGTTGGTGTGCTAAAACCTTTCTTGAATAATGAAAGCGCAGTTGGTGCCGCTGCTGCAATCCATGAATTAGAAGGACTAGCAACCATGGACATCAGTGCCCTGTTAGTTATTGCAACTCAACAGCCAGCGCTCCAAAGTTGAGAAAACCTTTGCTTATGTTATACCTGTTTGTGAGATGAAAAGCACATATGAGGTAAAAAGGGTCTGTAAAGCGAATAGGAGGTTAGCATAACTAACTGTCTTTATCGGTAGAGATGATGACCTTGCCCATTTAGTTTGTTGTTTGTGCAATTTTAGAATGACCCACGACTTATTTGTTCCTTGTAATTTGTTATTTTTATTAAATTTGAGAATAATCAATTTGAGAAGATTTTCAGGCCTTTGTTCTTATTAAAATTGCCGGTAGGTTCTTTAAGAAAGTTATATAATTTTTTAAGAAAGTTATAAAATTATCTGCATGGTCAGAGTGAAGGTTTACTTTGAATTATATTTAGGTGTAATAAAATGCAATCTTTCATACTTCACAGTAATTTGAGATGCAGTGGTCACAGAGAGAAGGTTTATTTGGCATTATATTTAGGTGTAGTAAAATTTGGTCAGCTCTTGAAATTAAGGAAGAACTTTAAGGATAGATAATGGTAGGGGAAAAGTAAATAAAGTTGGTTTTCCATGTTATTAGGAGAGGGACAACTGTAGCAGGCAGTTTGTAGGGGACACGGTGTTTCAGTATGCTTCCCCTGTATCTTTCTAAATCTTGCTTGCCATTCCTCAGCCATCAGAACTTCAGTAGCATGCTGTTAGTAGTTAGTATGTGAGTAGATGGTCACTTTTAACAGTTTGGCAAACAGTTACTGTCATCTTTAGGCCTGGTTCGATTTGCGGAAAAGAAAATAATTCTTCTTTCCTATATTATGGAATTTAAATATCTCATGAACTTTCTATTTCCAATGTTTGGTAATATAAACATTTTGGGAGTATGAAAGGAACTGCATTTCCCTTTATGTTCTATTCCTGAATGGAAAATTGTATTTTCTTTCCAAATTCCTAACACAAGAAATGAAGAAATGGTTATAGTTTCTTTACCTGATCCTGATGCTTCATTCAGCAAACCAAACGGGCCAGTGTTTGTTTGTGTCTTCTTTTTTTGGGGTCAATTAGTGTTTGTTTGTGTCGGCTGCTCATTTTGCAAGTAGATGGTCCCTCTAGCGTGTAGCGTATTCCATGCCATGCCGAATCTTGTGGCATGGGGAATGCTAGCTCGATGTTTATATTGTTGTCTCTTTGATGATACTTGGTATGCTGTGCTTCTGTTATGAGTTTCATCTGATTCTTCTTGTGTTCTAGTTACTCTTCAATGTGGAGAGCTAGCAGGCTCACAAGGAAGAGCATTCCATATGGGCCTAAATTCGCAATGATAGAATAATGTACCTCTCTGCTCATGTTCATATTTCATTGTGTCGCATACTCAAATTATAACTAGAGTCGGAAAAAGAGAATGTCTCGGCCTAAAACCAAGAAAATGTCCAGGCATTTTCTGCAGAAATAAATTACCGAAAATTTCCCTCTTCAAATTTGGCTTCTCTTGTTGCCACTTTAGCCTTTTCTTTTTCTCTTTTGGCAGGCAGTATTCTAGGGAATTTTGCACGTTAATGGAATGGCAGAGAAAACCAGCTGGTCCTCCACTCTCCTCCACCTCAACCTCCACATATATAGGCAACTGTATGCCACGCGCTGTCGCCTTTCCAGTTTCCAGTCACGATCATGACTCGTAACGACTATCACTCTATGGCGGCCGCTATTTGTTCTCCACGCGCCTCCAAAGTCCAACCATGCAAATGTTGATCTTGTTTAATTATCTTAATTTAAAGAAAACAAACTCCAGCTACTTTTTGCATTAAAAGCAAATCTTGTACTCGGAAAAAGACAACCAAAGCCGCCCATGGTTCTTGAACTAATCGGGTTGAACAGAAAATTTTATTTGACATGTAAAAAATTCGAAATACTACAGAACTTCCGCAAAAAAATTGTACTGGTAATTCTTAAAATAGTGTTGTGAATTCGAATTTTGATAGAGTTCATTTCACTATAACTATAACGATAAAAGAAAACTGCTTTCATTTAATGTTAAACGACGATATTTTACGTCAAATTTAAGAAACAAAAACTTGTAACATACTTGATGTGGTATCTTAGTGTCTTCTCTTCCTAGTCTTTATGATTTATTTCATGTAAGTGTTTATTTTTGAGTCGTCACTTGAATTTTTTTAAATCAATAGTCAATTCATCATTGTACGTATACGACCAACGAATGACCTCTTTCATAACTATAGGAGGGTTGCAATTTAAAACCACCCAACCACACCTTTCATTGACTTATATACGATCCACTAATTAGACATAGACTTGATCGAACCTGCATGCATGACCTATTTTGTTTGTTTATTTTTAAAGACGTTATTATTTTTATTAAGATGAAAAACCTGGAACCTAACCCTAGCTAATATATATTTCAGAATGTAAATTAACCATTAATTATAGCATATATGTAGTTAGTATCTTTGTGCTAAGAGTTTGAACGCAGCAAAAACGGGTCATATCAACCTTCTCTCAGTCATCCTGGCCTCTAGAATATTTTGAAGAATAGACAAACAAAATAAACCTGAATTTTCAATTTTGGGTCCAAATTTTCTAATTTCCATCTATTTCTATTTTGGTGGCTCATAAGCACTCTCTAGTCTCTCCACAGGAAATTAATTACAAAAATACCTAAAATGTGTTTGGACTATATAGAATCTGACCTAGGCGGATTTCACGTTTCCACAATATAAACCATTAGTTTTTAATTTCTGTGAAAAGGCTAGCTAGGTTTAACAAGATTAATGCCATCGATCTCTTTCTTTTGAAGCTCTGCGCATGAACATCCTTGCTAAACAGGGCATCTGCATGCAATATAGGACAAAAGAAAAGGTGTTCATCAAGTTGTGATGATCGACTAGCTTTGCGAATTGCGATCATGATCATCTTCAACTTTTTCTCCTTCCTCATCCTAAGATGGATAGAGAGAATATATAAAGGCTTAACCTAATTTGGTTTGGCGATATTCAAGACAGCCAGCAATTGGTAATCATTTAGCGATCGACCTATGAGGACCTTTGAAGTTTGAACAGCAATGTATTTGCAATATTAAGTCGTTTTCATTTTGATTAAACAACAACAACGAAAATACAGATGGAGAAAATACTTGAAGGAGTTCAAGCCATGCTTGTCACTTCGTCTTTTATTTACTACTGTGGATCCGGAGGCTAAAAACAGTTTATACGAATGCGATACTGATTGATTTGGATGGTCGGGAAATACAATCTAGACACAAATGCACTATATGTTCAATCAAACTCTTACAAAAATAAGTTTACGTTAAATTGCAAGCTTTGAAAGTAACTATTTTACTCTCGTAGATAAAATTTTTCGTCATGTGAGCTAGCCGTGTCCAGTTTTTTGGTCGAGATTATTTCCAGAATCACACCGGTGTTATTGTTGTATCATATGTATGAACTAATCACTTACGTCTGTTTTCAATGTGGGGAGCTATGAATCCGAACTCTCCCTTTTACGTTTAATGGTCAACTGCATTTCCGAAGATGTATAGAATAGAAAACTATATTTGTTCATCAACTAGACTCGAGGAGGACAGTCAGCACACAAACATGCACGAAACTTGTGGAGGGAAATATATAACTTGGAAAAATTAAGAAATAGGTAGCCTCAACTTTGAAAAAAAATATTTCGGGCCCAGAAACTACTAATCAAACTAACTTTGTGATCTAGACGAAGAAATTGATCAACACGATTTTGTGCGAAGAATTCTTTAAACAAGTAAAAAAGTTTAAGTTCGACTTGTTATAGCTATAAACCGATACTGTATTAGTATATTCATGGTAATGCCCCATTCCTCACTCCAATGAGGTCACAACTCACAATAATACAACAAATTAAGCTTAATTCCTCAATGGCCTAATGACCCACAACATATAATAACAAAGATGAGGTTGTTGCCCTGTTGGATAACTGTTTTGAAAAGAATGAACAAGGATAAGGAGGTTGCAGGTTGGTCCTCAATTCCTCATTAATAAAAAGAGAATTATTTATGAAGAAATAAATGGATTCTAGAATAGTGCAGAAGCCATTGTTATTTGTAATTGACAGATCAGTGAAGCAAAATAGCAGAAGTAGATTCAATGGCAGCCGTACGTTGAATAAAAAGGCCGGGCACTACTACTACTACTTCTACAACAACAACACTGTCAATAATTCATGGAGGTTTTAACTTCTGTGATACATCGTTTGTGTGCAAGTCGCACTACTGGTTTTGTCGTCTAGTTTTACAAAAGCAACGGTTTATCATAACCGGAAAGCAACAAATTTTGCTTGAAATAGCAAGACTTGTTGATTCTTTACATCTCTGCCAGATATTATAACTCTTAGACCACAAATTTCCAATTGCTGCCACCACCCTTTTTTGTTTCTGGGATTCACTGAGACTCGTGAGACTGAAAGAATGAGAGAGACTGAGAGACTTCCATACAATAGATAGAGTGTGTTGGTGTGAGCCAGTGATCAGTTGGCTGTGTGTGTGTTTGTGTTTCCCACCAATTTTTAACCTCCTTTCTTTATGGGACTGAAAATTCTTGAAAAGCCTCTCTATTTGCTCTCATATCAAACAAGTGGGTCATTCTTGGAGGTCCTACTCTCTCTCTTCCCACTTGCTGGTCTTTGCTGTCTTCTGCTGCTCTTCTTTTACCTGCCCCCTATTTTTCTTTTCTTTCAAATTTTTTTTTGGGTTCAAACTATACCAATTGCTCACACCCTTCTCTCTTTTCCATGTCGTTCCTGAAGACCAAGTAAGATCCATTCATTCATATCAGAAATTTGGGTGCTGTGGTTATTGGAGGCAAGCAAGGATCAAAGTTTTGATCTTTGATATATAGTTGTGAGGTGTTTTGCTATTTTGGGCATGTTCTGGTTGTGGGAGTAAAACCCCAATAGTGGGGTTTGTTCCAATTTCAGCCATCTGGGTGTCCTTGGTATTGGTAAAGCTTTGCTGGGTTTTGCTTGGAATGGGGGTTTATGGCTTTTGGAGATGATGGGTGGGTTTTTGGTGGTCAGTTGTGGGGTTTAAACCCTTTAAAGGTGTGTTGAGGGTTCAAAGAAAGAGGCTTTTTTTTTTGAATCACTTTGGAACTTGTTGGTGATATTGGGATATTGAGATTTCATGCTTGGTCCAAGACAATGGAGATGTTTATGGCCAGACTTTTATCTCTTTCGCATTCAGTACTGTGACTTATGATAGTAAGTTATGAAGAACCTTCTTAAGAAGTTCCATATCATGTCCAACCAATCAGAAGATTCAGCAGAAGGGTCTAATTCATCAAAGAGCAGCAATAAGGCTATTGATAAGTTGTCTTCTGACACTAAGAGGCTTTTGAACTCAAGGTCCCAGCAGAGTTCTGAGCATAAACACTTGTCTGGGATATCAGGTTGGCTCAGTTCAGTGGCAAATAGAAAGAGCCCTAGTCCCCCATCATCTTCGAATGTTACTAGGGGGGAGAGAATTGAACAACCTGATGCAGTTAGTAGGAGTGGAGGGGATGTTGTTTCCGATACAGCTAGGCGTGATTCGGGGTCTAGTACTTCAAGGGATGCTGATATAATGGAAGACTATCAGATTCAATTGGCTTTGGAATTGAGTGCTAGGGAGGATCCAGAGGCAGTTCAGATTGAAGCTGTTAAGCAGATTAGCTTAGGCTCTTGTGCTCCGGATAATACCCCAGCTGAAGTTATTGCCCATCGTTATTGGGTAAAGTTTCTTCATCTCCCAATCTGATTGGACTTATATTTGACGTATTGTTCATTGAATGACCAACTGACCAGGATCCCTTCATAGTGAATGAGGAATTTATTTGGTGGTGTGTCTTCTGTCCTTGAATGTATATGCATTATCAGGTGTCTGTTTTGTTTTCCCTTTTATCTGCCCAGAAAGTTTACTGAACTAATTAGTGTTTCTATAGATGATCAAACTTGTATACAATAAGCTTTACTTACATTCACTGCCAGTTGAGAGATATTGTCTGTAAAGGTATTGGTGTCACTATCGTTGCTCCTGTGACCCTTGTCCTTTAAGTACCCTTTTTAGTACCTTTGGTGTAATGAAGACTCCAGACAGTTGATATCAGTAACCTGCTGGCAGTTTACACTATGTTGTTGATAGTCACTATCGACAGTGCCGTATATAATTGTATCATCATTTAATCTACAAGTGCTAAAGCAGGATAGTCTATCAAGATGAACATAATCAAGTAGAGTATTCATTTCCTGACTAAATTGACCTGGTTACACATATTTGACCCTTAAAAAGCTCATATCCGAATACAATATGAAAAACAAGAGCCCTTTTGTTTGTATTTTCAATTTGTATATATGGTCCTCTTGTAGCATGTCATGGCAAAAGGAGTATGATGCAGTGATAACTTCTGTCTTACAATTGCACTTTGGACATTTCAGCACCAACTTCTATACATTTGTTAGGGAATTGGCTCTTTTTTTCTTTAAATGATCATGTGTATATTGAAACTTGTTGGTCTCTCCTTCGATCTGATAATGGATGCTTCCAGTTCTTCTGTCGAATGCTGCTAGCTAGATTGCATGGTGTTTTAATGTAGGTTTCTTAAACTTCAAGTCTGATTTTCAGCCAAGGCAATACTGAATTATGTAATATGCATTATCTGTGACCAGGTCCTTCCTGAACATATATTTACAACCAAAGTCACCTGTTCCATGTTTTACTTGGCAACATTTAACAGAATCGGCAGAAGTTAACTTTCTCTTAATTATTTCCCTGATATTTGAAGATCTTTAACTGAGAGTCATAGTATATGATGCTCGTTCATATATTAAATTTTGTTCTTCACTTTGTAATATTTTTTCTTTCCAACCTGTCTCATATCATAGATTTGTCCATTCTTCACAGAATTACAATGCTCTTAGCTATGACGATAAGATCATGGATGGTTTTTATGACCTGTATGGAATATTGACGGAGTCGACCTCAGACAGAATGCCTTCCCTTGTCGATCTGCAAGGAACAGCTCTGTCAGGCAGTGTCAACTGGGAAGCAGTTTTGGTCAATAGAGCTGCAGATGCGAATTTATTAAAACTTGAACATATGGCACTAGAAATGGCAGTGAAGTCACGTTCAGATCCTCTGGTTTCTGTAAACAGAAATTTGGTGCGAAAACTTGCCCTCTTAGTCGCCAACTCTATGGGTGGACCAGTTGCGAATCCTTACAACATGTTGAGGGCCTGGCAATGTCTTAGTCAGAGTCTGAAAACAACCCTCGGTAGCATGGTTTTGCCACTTGGTTCTCTGACAATAGGATTAGCTCGGCATCGTGCATTGTTGTTCAAGGTACTTGTTCTCTATTTTATTCATATTTGAAACCAGTTTGGCCCTGGTTTCTTATTTATTTATTTATTTATTTATACTGGTCTCTTCACTTTATTATAACTATGAATGTAAATAACAAGTTATATAGTCTTTTTAAGTTCTTGTATTTATAACATTTCTTACAAGCTAAATCTTATGACTGATAATTTTGATAGTAGTATCTATTGCCTTTTGGAAAAATGAAATAGAGCTGCAAGTATATGCTTGATTCCTTCATACATCTTGCTTATCTGCTTGTCTCCTAGTTTTTCATGTTGTGTTCTTGCATTACTGGGTTATTTATCACTGAACCTGTTGTTTTTTGTGTGGTTAACTAGGCTTTGGCTGATAGTGTTGGCATCCCATGCCGGTTGGTGAAAGGACAACAATACACGGGTTCCAACGATGTAGCAATGAACTTTGTAAAGATTGATGATGGAAGGTAACTTCTTTTACAAGTATATTATATTTGGTGAGTAGAGTATGGTTGTGCCTTTTTCTTTTCCTTCTCTAAAAAGGGTGGAGTTTTGTTCTTTATTGTCTGTTGTTAACATATGATTCTGCATGTAGATAAGTGTGCTTATGGGATTCCTAATTTGTTCGTGATATTTATTCAAGATTCTTTAGAGTAAATTCAAAATCTTTACGGACATGAACTCTCCGATGGTTTATTTTTATATCGTGTTCTAGGACTGCACAGTAGAGCTTAAGCATAGATTGAATTCTATTACCAAATATTGCTGAAAATTTTCTCAGGCCATTGATTTTTTTTACCTTTGTGATTTTCTCATTTGACATTGCAGAATCTTAATTTGTTTTTGAAGGTGTGTACAATGTGAATTTCAGGGAGTATATTGTTGATCTGATGGCTGACCCTGGCACACTTATTCCATCTGATGAAGCTGGATCACATATAGAATATGATGAAGCTTACTTTCCTGCCAGTCCTTTGTCTAGAGACATTGATTCTTCTCATGTAGCCTCCTCCAGTAGTGGAGTTGGAAGTTCATTTGAAGAACATTCAGACTTTGGGACATTAGACCGAAAATCCAGGTTAAGTAATTATGCTTCTGCAGAAAGGGAATCTGAAGAGAGCGAAGCCCCAAATTCTTGTGAAAATTTACCCAGACCAACTGAATCTGAGGAATCCAAGATACCTTCAGATGATTTGAGATACTTCTCTAATGTGGAGAAGGCACTGGTGCAAGAGCTTCCAGGAAGGCCAAATTATACACATGCAAGATCTCCGTCATGGACCGAAGGTGTTAGCTCCCCTGCGGTTCGGAGAATGAAAGTTAAGGATGTTTCACAATACATGATTGTTGCTGCCAAAGAGAATCCAAATTTAGCTCAAAAACTTCATGATGTGTTACTCGAAAGTGGTGTTGTTGCTCCTAGAAACTTGTTTACAGAAATATATTCAGAACAGTTAGATGTGTCGACAGTTGAGACCAAGCCCCGGACAGAAGAAACGGGAGCACATAAGGAGAGGTTTGAAATGAGAAAGAGTAAAGGTCAAGATGATACCAGTGCGGCTCACTTTTTGCCTCCACTACCTCAGCACAGGGTGCATTCTAAAGCTAGTTCCTCAGGTCAACCAGAGCATCTTAAGCCTGTGGAAGGTTTAGGGATCAGCCTTCCACTTGATACCAGGGAAGTAACTGGCCAGAATATCTCATCACAGTCTGAAGTAACTCCAGTTAAATATACAAAAAGTGTCCCCGTTGCTGCAGCAGCGGCGGCTGCAGCAGCTGTTGTCGCATCTTCCATGGTAGTTGCAGTAGCAAAGTCAAGTGCTGACTCAAATATTGAACTTCCTGTAGCAGCTGCTGCGACTGCTACTGCTGCAGCAGTGGTTGCAACAACTGCAGCTGTCAGCAAGCAGTATGAGCAGGGAACAAAAAGTGATGGGGATGCAGAAGGTTCTGGTAATGTACCACGTGGCACTGGGGACCGTGATCATGATGCTTCAGGAGTTATCTCAGAAGGCGAGAGAGTCTCAGATCGATCGACAGGTAACGAAAGTACAAAATCTGACATTGGTGATGATGTAGCAGATTGTGAGATTCCATGGGAGGAAATCACCTTGGGCGAACGAATTGGACTTGGTACTGACCTGTGCCTTATGCTATTAGATTATGCACTTCTTGTCATTTATAAATGGTTTTCCAATTTCATGTCTTCACGTACCTCTTTTCACTCCAGGATCGTATGGGGAGGTCTATCATGGAGACTGGCATGGGACGGTAAGTTTCCAAATGCTAGTCCTTGTCGTATTGTCTATATGTGTCTCATCCTTTTAATCTTTTGGCCTAGAGCTGTATTTGTACGTATATATACTTCTATAGAGACCCTTTTTGGCACTTAATTTTTTTTTTTTCCTGCCATCAGATCATGTGAAATGGCAAATAGGAAAACCTTTCAGTAACGATACCAGAACTGTATCACACCAAATTTTTATCTTAAGTTTCACGTTAGAAGGTGTTAATGTCGATGAAGAAGGAAACATGTCCTCAATCTTATATATAAACCTTTTCTACCAGACAATCAACTGCTCTGCTACGTTACAGTGTCCTCTTTGTCTTTTGTACCATATACTGTGATGTTGAACATGTTTTCTAAGTAAGTATGTCTAGCTTATTTTCACTGTCTGGTTTCACAGGAGGTTGCTGTGAAGAGGTTTCTAGATCAAGAGCTTTTGGGTGAATCACTTGATGAATTCAGAAGTGAGGTACAAGCAGCAGTCTTCACCCTTTCCTGTGCTCTTTTGTGTTCTCTTTAATCTTAATGGCCTCTATCTCCTAAATCAGATAACCTTTATATTTACCTTGTTATTGTTAAATTTTGTCTATAAGATATTATTTGTTCAATTTTCAAGGTTCGAATAATGAAGAGACTCAGACATCCCAATGTTGTTCTCTTCATGGGAGCCATAACTCGTGCTCCAAATCTTTCCATTGTTACAGAATTTCTTCCAAGGTATCCATGCTGGACTTTTGTATTTTCTTTTCTGTTAATTTAAAACTCCCAACATTATTTTATGGAATCAAGTATCAACACAAGTTTTATAGATATTTCTTAGACTAAAGGTTTTTATTCTTAATTAGAAATGACTAAAAGTATCTCCTTTTTCTTGAGAAATAAAACTTGCTAGGAGCATTAGTATTTTTACCAAGCAAAAGAGAAAGAAAAAAAGAAAAAAAAAAGAAAGAGTAATATTTCGTCTTTATGGTTTCATGTGGAGCGATCAATAACAATTAACATTCTCTAAAGTGAACCATTGAATCTGAAGACGGCTGTACTCCTTGTCCCCAGTGAGGTTGCCTTATAAGGCTCATCTTCAGTAGAATTAAAATGCTGTGGTCAAAACACATGTACCTTTTTCTTTTCTGATGTTGAGTCAGCTGGCTGATATAAAGCACAACCTTAATTTTGTCTTTTGTGCTGTAATATACTATATTATTTTGAGCTTTAATGTTATTATGTTAGTTATTTTGCATGATTTGTGAACAATTTTGCATGGAAACTTGAAGCATAAGTTATATTTTGCAGAGGTAGTTTATATAGGCTATTACACCGGCCTAACAATCAATTAGATGAGAGAAGACGCTTGAGGATGGCTCTTGATGCTGTAAGATTCTTGTCCTTGCCTTTTTTTTTTTTTCTTTTTTCAATTTGAGTTGTTGTTGGTAATTTTATGTAGCATAAATTCTGTCTTTTTAATGTTGAGTATTCAGGCTCGGGGAATGAATTACTTGCATAACTGCACTCCTGTAATAGTACACCGTGATTTGAAGTCTCCAAACCTTCTCGTGGATAAGAATTGGGTCGTTAAGGTGGTTGTCTTTTATGTTTAGTGAGATTATTGAACAGAGTTACTGTTCCTTCATAACCTAATATGACAGGGTATTTTCTGCCTATTATCAGGTCTGTGATTTTGGATTATCAAGAATGAAGAACAGCACATTTCTCTCCTCGAGGTCCACTGCAGGGACGGTAAGCTGCACCCTGCAACTTTGGTCTCAACATAGTTCTCAAGCCATGAATTTGGATTTGCTCTACCTGTTCTATGCATACTATATTCATATACTGTGTTTCTGTCATGACTGGTGTTGCAAATGTTTGACTAGTAAAGTCAGTGATGAATATAATCATAAAGAATGCATCTGGAAGATGTCAATTTGATCAGTCATGTAGTTCTGGGGATATCTGAATAATATTGTTTAAATTCATTCATCCTTCCACCATCTTTAATGAATACACATGCACTTCTCTCCATGCCTTTCAAGCTAGGCCTTTCACTAAGCTCAGATTGTATAATTCTCCTTCAGGCGGAATGGATGGCTCCAGAAGTGCTAAGAAACGAACCTTCAGATGAAAAGTATGGCTATTTTTCCTCACCAACATTTTATTTAGTTCATAATGTGTAGCCGATGGCAGAGTTGTAGGATAAACATAAAAATGTGGTTTGATGTGCAGGTGCGATGTTTATAGCTATGGGGTCATATTGTGGGAGCTCTCTACAATGCAACAGCCGTGGGGAGGAATGAACCCAATGCAAGTTGTTGGTGCAGTTGGATTTCAACATCGCCGTCTTGATATTCCAAATGATATTGATCCTGCAATTGCAGATCTTATTAAGAGATGCTGGCAGACGTGAGTATACATTGCCTGCTTATTTGTTCAGGCCGAGTTACATTCTTACTATTGATAATTGCAGTCCATCAGTCGTAAATCAATTCCGATGTGTAATTAGGCTGGTTAATGAAGCTAATATTTAACCTAATTAACACTGCAGAGATCCAAAATTGAGACCCTCATTTGCTGAGATCATGGCTATCCTGAAGCCATTACAGAAGCCTATAAGTAGCTCTGCAGTAGCTAGATCTACTGCACAAAGGCCATCCTGAGTTACAGAAGGTACAGCTGGCCACAATAGTAAATATACACCTCCACAGAATCTTGGCTCAGTTCCAATCCAAAATATGGATGGAGGCAAAGTTGGTGATCGAAGATCACGACCTAACATACACACTCGATTTGAAATTGTAATTTTCGTTTCTCCTCTTGGTTTCCTCTTTGCTTCTGCATTCTTAACACCTGCGGCCATTCGCAATGTTGTACATTTGTTTGTAAAGAATTCATTGGCAAGTTGTAATCAATGTTTTGAGTTTCCGGTATCCTCAGTGTTCCCTGAACTGAATAATACGAGGCCAAAGAGGTAGTCTTGACATTTTGACATGAGCAATCCAGTTCACTGCTACACATGCTGGCTAATATGAACTGTGGTGAAAACTGAAATGAAGGCATCATTCTTAAAGATCTGTATGCAGCCAAACAGGTCCTATAAAAACCGAAAAAGGGCAACCCACCATTTCAAGTACCATCACATACAAGGATAAGGTAGGGACCAAGAGCTACTTAAGGCAAGAAATATTTCATTTCATCAAGATTTTATCACCATCATCATCCTATAATGGCTGCCTTCTCTGGTTCATCACCATTTCTCTCCCACACCTTAACAAGACCAAACCACTTTGCCTCATCACAAACACCTCCTCCTCCTACTCCACCAAACCTTCCTTCACAACCAAACCCTCCAACACCACTTCAAAGTACAGCTTCATCATCTGAGCAGCAAAAGCCTGTCTCAGTAAAAGTGGAGCAACAAAAGCCCTCCAAGACAAAGGCTGACTCTACAGATTGGATAGCTTCAAGTTTAACCAGGCGGTTCGGGCTTGGAGCTGGCCTCGCCTGGGCAACCTTTCTAGCAGTTGGTGTAGTCTCTGAACAGGTTAAGACCCGCCTTGAAGTCTCTGAACAAGAAGCTAACACAAGGTCAGTTTCTTAGTTTCCTATCCATTCATCACTTCATGAGTTAATGTTACTTGAAATGCAAGAAACTACTTTTTCCTAGGTTACATTGTTACATACAGTCCTATATGTAGCAGTTCTAGTGACCATACAATGTGTTTTGCAGAAATGTTGAGAAAGAAGAAGAGGTAGTGTTACCTAATGGCATAAGGTACAACATGCTTTCCACATTTGAGCTGCATAATTTCTTTCTTTGATTTCGACCAAAACAAAAGATGTTGTTCCTTAGTTATCATTACCTTGCATTTTGTGTGTGTTAGATACTACGATTTGAGAGTAGGCGGCGGGGCAACTCCGAGGCCAGGAGACTTGGTGGTGATTGAGCTCAAAGGGGAGGTAGCAGGCAGTGGGCAAGTCTTTGTGAATACAATTGAGAATGACAAGAAGAGGCCTTTGGCTCTAGTAATGGGGTATAGGCCTTACAGCAAAGGACTATGTGAAGGGATAGAATATGTGCTGAGATCAATGAAGGCTGGGGGTAAAAGAAGAGTAATAGTTCCTCCAAACTTGGGGTTTGGAGAAAATAGTGCAGATTTAGGCCCTGGTCTGCAAGTTCCTCCTTCTGCAACTCTAGTGTATACTATTGAGATTGAAAGAGTCTCAATTGCACCAGCATAACGATTTTTGTCTTCAAAAAATATGTCAAATCGCTTGATTATGTTCATAATTCTATAGAATTGTATCTTTTAATTCTCTTCTGCAATATCAACATGAGTGTATTCCATTGAATAAGTAAAACTGTAAATCCGGATCATGCATCGCAATTTTGTTCTAGAGTTTACCCATCTTAGTTTTAGTTTTAGTGAGTTGGTATTTCATGTCAAAAAGTCTCATGCTATTAGTATCAGACATCAACACTTGTGTTTATCACTATTATGAACACTCGTTAGTAATACAATGTGAGAATGTGAGATCTTTATCTCTACTCGTAACTTGTATCATGTCACATATTATCGATTATGATTTTCCGTAAAAAAAAAGAATAAGAGAATGTTTTTCTCCAATTTATAATTACAAAAAGATCTTCAATAGAGCGATCTTCTCCTTATGTTTCCCATAAGGAGGGCATACCCATAAATATCTGATACATTTTTTTCTTTTTATTTACCTATTTAGATTTTGACACATGACATCTTTATTTATTTATTTATTTATTTTTATAAACTTAAAAATACAATTACACAAATATAAGTAAATTCATTCAGAACACGTAAATTTGGTTCAGACTTCGTAATTACAATATATAGACATTTATTACAAAAGTTTTAACAAAATGTCCTTATCTTTGTAAAAGCGTTGTGAAATATATAATTATTTTTTTAATACAAAAAACACAACTCAATTACAAAACTAAGAACCATATTACGTGAACAAGTACAAATGGTCTATTTGGTCCAAATTTAAAAATTTACAATTCGACAACACATTCGTCTTCAATTTTGTAAAAGGGGTCATAAATATGTAAATTTAGTTCATACTTCGTAATTACAACATATGAATATTTATTACAAAAGTTTTAACCAAATGTTCTTATGTTTGTAAAGCGTTGTGAAAAATGTTATTAGTTTCTCAATACAAAATACACTATTCAATTACAAAACCGAGAACCATATTACATGAACGAGGAAAAATTGTCTATTCGGTCAAAATCTGAAAACTTTATCATCTCAACAATACATTCGTCTTCAATTTTGTAAAGTGGGTCATAAATCTGTAATTTTGGTCTAGACTTCGTAATTACAACATATGATCATTTTATTACAAAATATTCAACCAAATGTCCTTATGTTTGTAAAAGCGTTGTGAAAGATGTAATTATTTTCTCAATACAAAAAACATAACTTAATTACAAAACCGAGAACCATATTAAGTGAACGAGGACAAATGGTCTATTTGGTCTAAATATGAAAATTTACAATTCGACAACACATTTGTCCTCAATTTTGTAATAGGGGTCATAAATATGTAAATTTAGTTCACACTTCGTAATTACAACATATGAACATTTATTACAAAAGTTTTAACCAAATGTTCTTATGTTTGTAAAAGTGTTGTGAAAAATATTATTATTTTCTCAATACAAAATACACCACTTAATTACAAAACCGAGAACCATATTACATGAACGAGGACAAATGGTCTATTCAGTCTAAATCTGAAAATTTTATCATCTCAACAACACATTCATCCTCAATTTTGTAAAATGGGTCATAAATCTGTAATTTTGGTTTAGACCTCGTAATTACAACATATGAACATTTTATTACAAAATTTTCAACCAAATATCCTTATGTTTGTAAAAACGTTGTGAAAGATGTAATTATTTTCTCAATACAAAAAACATAACTCAATTACAAAACCGAGAACTATATTATGTGAACGAGGATAAATGGTCTATTTGGTCAAACTCTGAAAATTTACAATTCGACAACAAATTCGTCCTTAATTTTGTAAAAAATGTCATAAATATGTAAATTTAGTTCACACTTCGTAATTACAACATATAAACATTTATTGTAAAAGTTTTAATCAAATGTTATTATGTTTGTGAAAAAAAAAATCAAAAAAACCACAATATAAAAACTAGTGAGTATAGAAAACTGATGAGTCCTCTAGAATCCTGGTATGAGTATGTCCATCTCACGACTCAAAACTAAAATTATCTCCGATTTTCCACGAATATTTTTGAACTTAAAGACTTAACAAAGAATCTGGTCGTATGTCTCAAGTCTCAAGTCTCAACTCTCAAGGTATCATCCTTTGTGTTCTATTGACCCTATAGGCGGCAAAGAATCTCAACAAAGTAGGAGAGACTTGCCACAAACTGGAACCAGGTGCACTTCTCTCCGTTTACTCCTGTTAGCTCCTCCGTTCATATTTACGCAACGGGCCCCACAGGCACACCAAGCTTCTGGTCGTGGTAAGTAACGGTGTTAAAATTGCAGCCACACACTCCAATCTCTCTATAAGACAATTTCCCAAGTGCCCATAACACTTTGATTTCTCAGCAAAGAAAAACCCAGAACGCTTTCATGGGAACAGCTTTGGACTCCCATTTCTTGGCTCTCACTGCCATTGTCACTGTAAGTTTACGTTTCTTTCTGTAATGGGTTTCATTTTCTGTCACAAAATATCTGAGTTTTTGGTGTTTTGTTGAAGGTGGCATATCAGGGGTTGTTCTTCGTAATCACTGCGCTTCTCAAGTTCGATAAAGTCACTGACTTTGCAGGTAATACTCATTTCTTGAAAGTTTTGTTGTTTATTTGCTGAGGAAGTTTGGATTCTTTAGAAAGTACTCGTCTTTTTTTGTTGTTGTGAGAATTGGGAAATTAAGTTTATGCTGGCCCAAGGTGGAAATGAAACAGAGATAATAATACTAAGAAGAAATGATTGGGTTGTTTGTTTGTCAAGAAAAGTATGAATTTTTATGCATTTTTGGTGTTTGTTCTTCCAGGAAGTACCAATTTTGTTATACTTGCAATACTCACTCTGGTGGTCAAGGGCTCATGGCATTTCAGACAGGTACTATCTCTTCTGTATTTAAGTATTTTCAGTGTTAAATGTTTAATTTGGTAAAAGAAGGAGCAAGTCCATGTGTGTGGATATATGCTACATAGTCTCTGTAGAAGCTGATGAAATTACTATCTTGAGCTGTTGCTTTAGTATATTTATGATATTGCGGTACTGACTTTGCAGTTCTACTTGTTTTTCATCTCAGGTAGTGTTGAGTTTGCTTGTGGTACTATGGGGTCTTCGTCTGGGACTGTTTCTCCTGACGAGGTAGAATCAATAAGCATTTGATATAAAAGAACACATCATATTAAATCTAATATCACCACCATTTGCGCGCAATTATTCATTTTTAAAATGTATTTTGTGATCAGAATTTTGCAATGGGGGGAGGATCGACGTTTTGATGAAATGCGAGCTAATCTTGGAAAACTAGCAGTATTCTGGATATTTCAGGTTTTGTAGCTCTCTTTGATTCCAGGGTTCAATACACATAGTTGTGTCTTGCTTGTTCTGTGTGGTATTTGATTCCAAAACTAGTCAAAATGTTGTGCAGGCTGTCTGGGTATGGACTGTGAGTTTACCTGTAACAGTGGTTAATTCAAGCAACAAAACACCATCTCTCCAAGCTGCGGACTTCATTGGATGGATTATGTGGTCTGTGGGTTTTTTGGTTGAAGCTACAGCTGATCAGCAAAAGTTGGTGTTCAAAAATTCTCCTGAAAATAGGGGAAAGTGGTGCAATGTTGGACTATGGAAATACACTCGGCATCCAAATTATTTTGGTGAGGTAGTATTCTGATGTCAGTTAATGCACTTTTTGAAAATGATGCCACACTTACCATTTAATGTTACTTCAATGGTATGCAGCTCTTGCATTGAACATTTTAGTACCCTGAATATGACCGCATGAACGTCGTGCACATGTGTATATAGAAATTGATGATTCTTTTGTAGATATAGTATCACTTTGGTCCCTGTTTCCATGACAGTTCTGCATCTATCTGCCATCATTATTCATCCAACAAATTGTAACGTAGTTTCTATTGTTTCAAGCTGTCAAAGATAACATTGATAAGTTTTGTGCTCAGATATTCCTTTGGTGGGGAGTATTTGTGGCTTCCACCCCTGTATTGGATGGTGCAGAGTGGCTGGTAATTCTTGGGCCAATCTTTCTCACATTGTTGCTTCTTTTCCTCAGTGGCATACCATTGCTTGAGGTTTGCTTCTTTCTTCTGAACGTATTGCAAAAACTAATGTTAGTCAAGGACTCTTCTCAAAAAAAAAAAAAATGTTAGTCAAGGACTTACTAGTGCTATATGCTTGACCAATAACAGGTATCTGCAGATAAGAAGTTTGGAAATGTGGATGAATATAGGCGCTATAAAAGATCAACCAGGTTAATATTAGCTTCTCTTTGGTACATATTTTCCTCGGCACGAATTCGTATTAACTGTGACCAGCATTTTCTGTTTCAGCCCTCTTGTTCCACTACCTCCTGTAGTATACAAGAACTTGCCCTCGTGGTTCAAAGCAACTTTTCTCTTTGAGTTTCCCCTGTATAGTCGTAATCTTCCTCAAGAACCACTTAACTGGTGAGGCTACAATCTGTCAAGAAGTATTAATTTGTCTTGGAAGCATATCCTATATACAGTAATTTTTATTTTTTCTGGCAATCCTAGTTTTAATTTTTCATTTGCCAAATAGTTGTTTTACCTCATTTACCTTTCGTGCAAGGTGTAGAACAAACCCTGTAGAAAAAAGCGACGAATTGAAGATTGGTTAGGAACTTAGGACTAAGATGTTTCTTTTGTAATACTTTGAATTCCCAACAATTGTTGTTGTACTCTTTCCTTTGTTCTTCTGTGAGGAAACTATATTTGACTGAAATACGATATTTGTATTTGACTATTCATAACTTCATTAGTAATAAGTGTGGCTAACGGTAACTTATGTTTTACCAATTGTGAGATGAGATAGGAGAATTTGCTTCTATATAAGTGCAGTTTCTGAACGAACGCTATTCATTTACAAAACAAGCTGCAAAGCTTTGCAGACAATTATACAATGCTTTTCATGTGGGGTGTGAATGCAGGACAACTGAAGCCCTAGCACATCTTTTGTGAACCTAATTGTGCTCTGAGTGCATGATTATTTATTCATATACCAGAACTTAATCAGAACTACAATAACAAGAAAGAAAGAAAGAAAGCAGAGGAAACATATTTGGAACAAGAGGGATGCAGCAGGAACTTCACCAGTAGCAGTATCAGAACGCTCAGGGAACTAATTGCTAGGTCCAAACAAACCCCAGAATCACCCACCATATTCTGAGGTATCATAGTTCTTTAGCCTCAATCAACACTAGTAATCAAACTATGAGAAAACAGACGAGTTTCTATTTTTGTTTTGTTAAATCAATAATGGGATGCATGATTGATTGCCGATGATATTGATGACCATTAAATCATACATATTAACGAGGAAGAAGGTGACTTGATCAACAATTGATGGTCATATATCCGTCTACTTAGAGTCAGAGTTCAACGACCTGCCTCGTGCTCATGAAAGCCTTCTTTCTCACCATCTAGGCAAGCACATTCCTATGACCGGTTCTTACCGGCGTCGTGATTTGGTGATCGACTTGTGAGGTACGTGCTTACTAGTTCTACTGGTACTCACCGGCTTCTTAAACTGAAAACGTGATTTGGTGATCGACTCTTGTAACATTCTTTGGATTGTGGGAAGCTTTTGTGGAACCGAAAGGCCAAATACTTTAAACAAGGAAAAGGCATATATGCATGTGCCGTGGGTTTTTAGTTAAAGTGATTAACCACATGCACTCAGCAGCATACAGCTAGCTAACTTGGCGTGATTATACTTTGTGAAGATTGAAACAGATACGCTAGAGCAATACGATGAACTATTGCAAAATGAAAAATGATTCAATTGTTAGAATAAGCGGTTAAAAATATTTAATTTTTTCTGTACTTAGATAATATTATTTTTTACGATTAATATGTGTCTAACGTAAAAGATGAACATTTATATCTAAATGTTCAATATAAAAACCGAATGAAACTTAAAAGTATATAACTAGAGACCCGTTAACGTTTTATATGTATAATTTTGTTTTTCTTTTGTAAGAGATTTGATAAGCTAAAACGTTGATTTTTTTTTTTTTTTAGAAAAGGAGCTTGAAAATTGGCCTTTACCAATAATGCATGTGTTGACAAGTATGTATCGGGCGGAACAAGGCATCACGGTAGTGAAAATGTTGGATAGCCTCAAAATCAACATCATAAGTGAGGAAGGAAGAAGAACATATGCAGTTGGAGAAGTCTCTGATTATAATTGGAAAGTCTAGTTCAATAGGATTTGGTTGGCCACCAAACTCAATTGTTTAGCATACACTTTGTGAACTGTTTGATTATGATGAAAATCAAGTGGTCAGAGCTAATCATCCCTTCTGATACACAGCATATAAATTGCTGGCAACCCAGTTGTCCCACTTGATCAAATGTTAATCCGGAAAGGAACTGTGATTATAATTCTATGTAGAACTAGAGACTAGGTTTCATGGAAACAACACATTTGCTGCTTAGAGCAGTTCTAATTTTCGACTTATGATGAAACAACACGTTTGTCCTTCTAGGCTAATATATTGTACACTTGCTGACTTGCACCATCAAAGTGTGTAAGTCATCCGGTTGAGCAAGGAGTAAAATATCAATGTTTCGATGATTCGAAAAAATGAAATTTTGATGGATATATCGAGATAATATTGAATATCGATGGAAATTTTATTAAATTTTATCTAAAAATTGTATATTCGATCAAAAATAGATTAAATATAAAATATAAAAAAATATGAAAATTAATATCGGTAATTGTAAAAAACAGAAATTTCGAGAAAATATCGAAAATATTTTAGATATTTTACTCCTTGGGTTGGAGATGCAAAGATAAAGTGAAGACTGAAAACTCTCAACTCCTTTTTCTAGTATATTCATTTTTGATATGATCAGATTAAACACTCATAACTTTTATGACTTCGGGTCCTTATTACCGTATTTAAAACACTCGAATTAGCTTTTTAAGTCTTAATTTTGTTAACGACATTCACATATATACATGATAGTGTCACGTGGATGGCCATATCACATAAAAAGCTGAGAGTCTGAGACTACATATTAGGTGTTTGATTTACTTCCCCTTGTACATTTTGGTGCGTGTAAGAGTTTTCGTTTATTAACTTCAATATACATTCAATTTGTATCAAAAACAAAAAAAACTTCAATATACATTAAAGTGATTAAACTCATTAATTTCGGTGCACTTCAATCACACAATTCAAAACTCACACTATTTTTTTGTTTGGTAAGATAAAATGGTGGTCGGGTGAGACTACCACTCCGGGGCCGAGAGCACATGGGTAAGACCCCTCCCCATAGGATGTTTTTCACATGCGGATGATCGAACCAGTGACATCTTTACTACTACTCCACTGTAGCGTTGGCCCAACATGCATGACCAGCCTGCTACCAACTGGACCAAACCTATGGATACACTATTTTTCGAACGTGTCTACCTAATTTAAAAATGCAGTCACATTAAAATATAGCAATACTATAATATGTCGTGGGCGACATGCATTATTGCCTCGATCGATATCCACAGCAACAAACAACAAAGCCCATCCCCGACCTTGGAGCTCATCGGACCAAAACCCTCCGAGAAACCAGACAGGAAGCTCAAGACCATCGACTCTGCAGATGTCAAACCAACCTCGGAAGTAGGCCAAGTTCCGACAAGTGCGGGCAATGCTACAAATCTTGTGGCTGTGAATCATCCTTGGAGAGAGAGAAACACAAGTGTGTTATATGGGGAGTGGAGCAACCTTGGTGGACGGTGTTCGTCGCTGGTTTCAACGTCGTACTAGTACCACTTCCTCTTCCAAACCTATTAATAATCCGAACCCGAACCCGAATCCGAATCCGAATAATAACAACCATGATTATAATGACAGCGATTTAAGCGCGCAATCATCCACTGGTCTCCAAAAAGAGGAGGAAGACGATCTTCTTCAGTTTCAGGTTGAGGAGGACTTCGACATTTCTGGTTTGAAGCTCATCCGAGTTCCCAAACGGGCCCACCATTTCAAAGCTGCCCACAATCCACCGCCACCCATTATGGAAAAGAAGGTGCCTTTCTCATTCTTCTCTGCATTTCACGATCTGGGTCTTGATCTGATTTTGCTTCCTTTGTTTGTTTTCGATAAGCTTATTGTTTGGTGATGGTGAGTTTAGTTGTTATTGTTTTGCTTTAGTTGGTTTAGTTATGAAAATGGACCAATGGAGTGGGATGAGTTGGTAAAGATTGAAACTTTTTTTGGTTTTTGGTGTGATCAAGGATCAAAGCTTTGAACTTTGATGTGTTAGAAGTGGACGTTTTTCCCAATTGAGCTAGATTTTTTTTTACCCTGTTTCATTTTGAGGGTGATTAGTACCTTGCTCATGTAATGGTGTGGGACTTAGTTTATTAAAGCTTCAAACTTTGATGGGGAGGCATGTACATTTTGCCCAATCAAGCCTTTCTTGACTCTGTTAACCCTGTTTCAGTTTGAGGTTTTATGAAGTTATGGCCACAAAATTTTACTAGTTTTGATTGTTTTGCAGAGCAATCTAGAGTCAGAATTCTTCACGGAATATGGAGAGGCAAGCCGGTACCAAGTTCAGGAGGTCATTGGGAAAGGAAGTTACGGTGTTGTGGGTTCTGCGGTTGATACTCACACCGGAGAAAAGGTTGCGATTAAGAAGATTAATGATGTGTTTGAGCATGTCTCAGATGCTACAAGGATCTTGAGAGAAATCAAACTTCTTCGTTTGCTTCGTCATCCTGATATCGTTGAGATAAAGCACATCATGCTTCCTCCTTCACGACGAGAATTCAGAGATATCTATGTCGTGTTTGAGTTGATGGAATCTGACCTCCACCAGGTTATCAAGGCAAATGATGATCTTACCCCTGAGCATTATCAGTTTTTCCTGTACCAGCTTCTTCGTGGTCTAAAGTATATTCATACAGGTTGGTACTTTGGACTAATTATTGTAGTCTCTGCAGTTTAGATGATTTGATTCATTTCCTGATATGCATTTCTTGCAGCAAACGTGTTTCATCGAGATTTAAAGCCAAAAAATATCCTTGCAAATGCTGACTGCAAATTAAAGATATGTGACTTTGGGCTTGCTCGAGTATCTTTCAATGATGCCCCATCTGCTATTTTTTGGACTGTAAGTTGCCACCAAACAAATCTGAAAATGTCTATTGTCAGAAGTTTTTATTTACATTATTTATATGTAACTAAATTGATTTCAAGTTACCCAGTAATGCCTATAAGCAACAATGCCTGCAGATTAAGCTTTTTTGTTTCTATATAGGATTATGTTGCAACTCGATGGTACCGAGCCCCTGAGCTTTGTGGCTCATTTTTCTCAAAAGTAAGCTAAATTTCATTTTTAAGAGTTCTGATATAAATGTATCACCAGATAAATGAATTTATTTTGAGGTTTCACATGTTACTAAGATGACTAATTGGAACATGCATTAAAATATGCTGTATCTGTAATCTTGTAGCCACATACTCCCGTATTGCTAGTTTAGTCTATGATTTATACCAGACTTGCTCAGAAGATGCAGATTGTAAACTTGTGTTTGGCAAAAGAGGGTTTTATTGATTACAATAACATTCATGCATATATTAGCTTCATTCTGGATGTTGTTATCGTTCCCAAACATGCCTTGACTGAATTGTGTAGTAGTATGGTCAAGTTAATAGTCATAGACAAATTGTCTTTGATTATATGTTATGGGGTTCCATTGTCTCTACCTGAATGTTATAATTTTTTTTTTTAAATTTTTTTTTGGTTTTTCATTGCTTGCTTTTTATTTAGATTGTAGGTTTAATTTTCTACGACCTTTTGGCAGTATACTCCTGCAATTGATATCTGGAGCATAGGATGCATATTTGCAGAAATACTCACCGGAAAACCCCTGTTTCCTGGTAAAAATGTGGTACACCAATTAGATCTCATGACTGATTTGCTTGGCACGCCTTCTTCAGAATCCATTGCAAGGGTTAGTTCTAACATTTTAGTTCCTAACGACATCAATACAATAACTAATCATTTTTATGCAAGCCAAATAAAAGAGGAAAGATTTCATAGTAGGCTGCCACTGAAATCTTCACTCTTACAGTGGCTCATAGTAAATTGTCCTCTACGTACAATGTAACTGCTCATTCTTAGCTTTTTGACATATTGCTTCCAGGCACCATTCTAGTTCTCTTTCTCTCCTTCAAATATTTTTTTTCTTTTTACTGAGTCTTTATATATGATCCTCTGCAGATTCGGAATGAAAAAGCAAGAAGGTATCTTAGTAGCATGCGGAAAAAACAACCAGTTCCCTTCACACATAAGTTCCCTAATGCAGATCCATTGGCTCTTCGCCTGCTGGAGCAACTTCTTGCATTTGATCCCAAAGATCGTCCGACAGCTGAAGAGGTACAGTTGATCAATTTGAATAAGTGGATGCTATCTGTAGAATAAAAGATGCCTTTAAACTTCATTTCAGGACCAGAATACCTCTATAGTCCTAATGCTTATGCTTGCAGGCATTAGCTGATCCATACTTTCATGGTTTGGCAAATGTTGATCGTGAGCCGGCCACTCAACCCATTTCGAAACTTGAGTTTGAGTTTGAGCGAAGGAAATTGACAAAAGATGATGTTAGAGAGTTAATTTACAGGGAGGTATGGAATTGCAAATTGATACCTATTGCTTTAACCCATTGTGGTTAATACTCTTACCTAATGCTTTTTAATAATAAATCTTGTGTTTTGTAAACAGATTTTAGAGTATCACCCCCAGATGCTGCAGGAGTATCTCCGAGGGGGAGATCAAACGAGCAGCTTTATGTATCCTAGGTAAGGAGACACCTTTTGATATCATTAATGATTTTATAATTCTCAGTTCAACTTCAATACGTGTGGAGAGTTTACTTGAAAGGAGAGGCTTATGTGTTTGGAGTAATTAACCTTCTCTTATTTGTTTATGTCAATTTAGTGGTGTTGATCGATTCAAGCGACAGTTTGCGCATCTTGAGGAAAAATATGGTAAAGGTGAAAAAGGCACCCATCCGCTCCAAAGGCAACATGCCTCCTTGCCGAGGTATGTGTTGGGGAAACGAATCAGAATAATTTAGCTAGGTCAGAAGGCGAATATCTCCTCCCTTGTACACATACCATTCATTCTCCACTCCCCTTCCCTACCTCCCCAAACAGCCACCTGTTTTTGTCTTATTGATTTACTTCTTCTACTAGCTGGTCTACTTTCTTGGGATGCTAATAAAGCTGAGTTAGTGTGATGACGTTTATCAGTCACTGATTACTATTTTTGTTATCTCCTTCTGGTTCCCAGAGAGCGCGTTCCTGCACCCAAGGAGGATGCTGACCAAAGCGATGAATTGGAAAGGACTGCCGCTTCTGTTGCCACATCTCTTCACAGCCCTCCATCTGATGGCTCTGATAATCCAAATGCAAATGGACCTAGCAAGATAGTCTACACTCCAGTATCTAGTCGCAGCCTGTTGAAGAGTGCCAGCATTAGTGCTTCCAAGTGTATAGGTGTAGTGAAAAAGGATTCGCAGGTTAGTCACAGTATTATAGATATACTTGGCCTAATACACTGATCTTCTTTCTTTCCATGTTCCCAATTGTGTTAAAGACATTAACTGCTGCTTGGACTGTGTGGCATATCCCCTTTTTGGAAGTCATCCGAAATCTTCTGTTTTTGTGTTGCTTCATTTTTTCTACAGGAGGATTCAATTGCTGAGGTCAATGATGAGTCAGTTGATGGTTTGGCCCAAAAGGTTGAAGCTCTTCGTGCGTGATGTTCTCTTTCACCTGTATTAGTAACAAACAGCTGTAACTCTTTGCTCTGCCTCATTTCCCCCCATTTAGCTGAAAAGGGTGTAGCAGTCCACAATCAAAGATATAATCTTAAGTTAGAAGCTAACAGAGTAGGGACTTGTTGATTTATATTCTTTCATTGTGTCACCACAAGGCAGTGTTGTGACTTGTAACTATTTATACGTGGAGAAAGCAACAATGTATTTTGTTCCATTGTTTAGTGATGTTTGATACAACAATAGAAAGCGGTAGTTTGCAAAAGAAGATGAAGAATATATGTTTACAACTCTTGATCACTTGTTACATTGTATGATTAATTCTGTATGCACAGTGAAACTAATACCTCCAGGAGTACATAAAATAGATAACTGAGCATACAAAAGCATACTTCAGATTATGCTTTTTGCTGTAATTTCAATTTGAATACCGTTGGAGGTTTTGGAGCCATCAAAGTCCAGGAAACAATTGTGTGGCCGGAAAAAGAGATACAAGTTCGAAATGAAACAAAAAACCTCTGCACCATATTCTTTCCCGTTCCCCCTCCGTCTGATTAGGCACTCTGATTTCTACAAGTTAGTGATCCGAGAACAAAATTCTTGCCATCACCAATAACTGCCAACAAGTCTAATTTTCACTGTAAATACAGCAGCAGTGGTGGAAGCATGAATAACCTGAGGTCCTGAGTCCTGACATTTAAAGCAGTGAGAGTACTTGCAGTATATTCTCTGTACACAATGAATATTCACAATCACCAATAATCCCCGCAAGAACAAGAACCCTCACTGAAGTGGTGGAAGCGGTTAGAATCCCTTAAGATTATAGTCCTTCCCACAATCTTAGATATGTATTTGATGGCATTGTGGCAGTCTTCACATACTCGCAAGTTTTTCATTACACGGATCGGCCTCCCTGCTGGAATTGAAAGAATCCCAAATGCCACAGCCAATTTCTCACTGTGATGCCTCAGCATGTGCTCTTTCTCCTCCTCTTCAACGTCATGCAAAACTAACTTTGTAGATGAAACATATCCCTCCCGCTTCAATTTCAAATCCAACTCTTCCAAGAAGGCATATATATTGTCCTTCTCTGGATGTACAGAGTCCCCAACTGAAAATGTGTGAACCTTGTTTTTCACTTCAATCCAGCTATATCCAGGAACTTTCCTGACACCTATATCCCTCATTTTCAATCTCATTTTACCAACATCACCCCATCTGCCCGAAGAAGCATATAAATTTGAGAGAAGAACATACATTCCTGCATTTTCAGGTTCCATCTCGAAAATTATCTTAGCAGCCTTTTCTCCTATTACTGTATTGCCATGAATGCGGCTTGCGCCAAGTAGAGCTCCCCATGTTGCAGCATCTGGTTCAAAAGGCATCGTTTTCATTAAATTCTGAGCTTCTTCCAGGAGCCCAGCTCTACCTAAAAGATCAATCAGGCAGGTATAGTGTTTTGGATTTGCTGTGATGCTGTATTCCCGGTTCATTGAATGAAAATATTCTCTGCCCCTGTCTACAAGGCCAGTATGACTACAAGCAGACAACACACCCACCTGAAATGAAAGACAAGCATGGTGATTAGAGTTAGAAATCAATAACTGCCAGAGCTCTGCTTACAGTTTTGATCAACAACAAAAAACCGGGAACTAGGCAGTGTTTGGTTGAAATAAATCAAATAATCTAACAAATTACCATTGTTACTTCATCAGGTTTAATACCAGCTGCCTTCATTGAATCGAAAACCATGAGAGCTTTTGAGCCAAATCCATGTCTTGCATAGCCATGGATCATTGTGTTCCACGAGACAACATCCTTTTCAGATATTGCTTGGAACACATCATATGCTTCCTCTATGCATCCACACTTGCAGTACATTCCAAGGAGTGCATTCCCCACATAGCACCCACTTTCGAATCCTGCTTTTGCTAAACGTGCGTGCAATTGCTTCCCTAACTCTAGAGCAGCAACTTCAGCACATGTGCTCAAGGCACACGAAAACGAAGACCTAGTCAGCCTTTCCCCATCTCTTTTCATCTTGACAAATAGACGCAAAGCCTCTTCACTAAAACCGTTTTGAGCATGGCCAGCAATGATAGCCGCCCAAGAGATGGAATCACGCCGAGGCATGCTATCGAAGACCTTCCTAGCACCATCAATATTGCTGCTCTGAGCATAACCAGTCAATATGGTATTCCAAGAACTCACATTCTTACAAGGCATTGCCTCAAACAACTTCATCGCCATGTCCATTCTCTTGCACTGCACATACCCTGCAATCATTGCATTCCATGAAACCAAATTCTTGTCCGGCATCTCATCAAAAATCCGTCTCGCTTCATCCAACATCCCATTCTGCACATATCCCGAAAGCATTGCTGTCCAAGCAAACACATCCCTCACAGGAGACTCCTCAAACAATCTCCTTGCCTCTGACATCCCCCCATTCTGTGCATACCCCGTGATCATAGTATTCCATGAAACCTCATCCCTCCCAGGCATCCTGTTGAAAAGCTGCCTAGCCTCAACTAATCTCTTCTGCTTCACAAATCCCCCCATCAAACAATTCCAAGACACTGCCTGCCAATCCGCTTTCGACTCAAACAACCTTCTAGCACTCTCTACCTTCCCATTCTGCACATAAGCCGCAAGCAACCCATTCCATGATATCTCATTCCTACACGGCATCATCTCGAAAACCTTCCTGGCCTCATCAACATAACCATTCTGGGCATACCCAGATAAAATAGCATTCCAAGAAACAACATCCCTTTCCTTCATACGTTCAAACAAAGCACGTGCCCCACCAAGATCCTTATTCCTCACAAACCCACTAAGCATCACATTCCAAGACACCAAGTCTCTCTCAGGCATTTTGTCAAACAGGTCCTTTGCATCATCAAACCTCCCATTTGCCAAGTACCCAGATATCATAGCGTTGTAAGAAACCGAGCTCCTCCGCGGCATTGCGTTAAACACACGAAGGGCCTCTCCGCATTGGCCATTGCGCATTTGGGTACTGATTTCCATATTGAATTTCACAACTTCTGAGTCTGAAGCATTTGATAACCTACCCTTCTTCGGCTTCTGGGTCTGTTTCTTCTTCCATGGGATTGGGTTTGGGTTACTGGGATTTCCAAAGCTGATGTTGATGGGTTGATGGGTTTTGACTGATGAGCGTGAGCAGAAGCTGCGGTGCTGCAACTGTCTCAAACGGTAACTCCCGCGCATTGCTTTTTGGGGTCTTCAAAGTTTCAAACTTTGAGTCTCCTCAATATCAGTTTCAAACTTTACTGATTGAAGTACCAAATCAGCAGATTGGTTCTTCTGGAATCTAACATGGGCCTCCCTCAAATAGTTAAAAATGAAGTACCAACTACCAAGTAACAGTGTTAGGTTAAATAGTTAATAATTGACCTACAACCATCATCATTTTTTTACATTGATTCTTTGGGGGTGAGACTAATTTGTAAGAACTTTTGACATTCTTTGGACTTTGGAGTGAGACTAACTGATCTGGGAGAGCTTTTGGTGTTTGGGGTAGTCAGCAATTAGCTTTGCTAAATTGACTACAGATTTGGTGTATAAGTTTTAGTTTTTTGTAATAGAGAAGTACGAAGGTACAAAGTTGTTGACAATCCTTATGTGGAACAAAACACAACTTATGAAGCCTAAAGTAATTGAGATATTGGTCTTTCACAGATGAAAACAAGTTGAAGAAGTAGAAGAACCAACATGATCTCTTGAAACTTAGATAAAATCATGCATGTGCATTTCATGGCTTTTCACAGAGGATAGTAGTATCACTTGTCATCCTAAAAATCTGGATTTTCAGCTTTTTGATCTTTTGTTCTGTTGTCTTATGTTTAAGTTTCTTTACCCTTATGACATTAATCATATGTCTAAGGGAGATCTTAATTTGAATTTCAAACTGACAACTAGAATATGTAAAGATCTTGCCTTTGTGGTCAATTTAGTTTTGGGTTTGATGCCTTTTTTTCAACCCATGACTCATGGTTTAAGAGGTCTAAGGCTACAGCTGTGTTTGTGATACATAAACCAATATAACAGCTGTCTTTGTATGTCATTTCCCTTTTAGAGTTTGGCCAATGACAAAAGTCCAAAACCCTTCCTTTTCTTTGGCCGTTGTGCCTGCCCTTTTGTGACACCTTTTTGGCTTGTGTCTCTCTCTTGTTAGAGCACTCTATCAGCCTATATATATTGAGCAAGGCTACCTTTGCTCAGTGGTTGTCAAAATGTAGTTTTTACATTTGCATTGTTGGGTTTTGGTTTTTCTTTGCATTTTTCATTAATCTTTAAGTCTTCCTCTTGTGATTATAAACCTTAGAGCTGAACAAAACTTTTTTCTCATAAACTCATTACATTCTACATACCATGAGATCAGTTGGTAGTGCAGCAACTCCAAAAGTGTTCATGAAAGAAACAGCTGAGGATAGCTGAGTTCTGATGTATCCCGCTGAGGTAGCTGGGTTCATGAAATAATCAGTTTATGATAGCTGAGTTTCTGAGAGTGAAACTTCTTAGAAGTATTCAAGAAGAATCAGTTAAGTGATAGCTGAGTTCTGAGTTGAGACTTTTTATACATTCATGTGTAGCCACTTAGAGACAAGATATATAGATTTAGACTGGTTTGAGACTAGGTAGGATAGCAAGTCGTTACTGTATCCTATACTGTAATCTTGTAAGGAGTGAGGTACTCAGAAAAAAGAGAGAAATTATAGATCTAGACTAGTGGGTAGTTTAGTCAGGATAGCAAGTCGATCGTTCATGTATCCCTAGACTATAATCTTGTAAGGAGTGAGTTTTATATAGTGGAAATGTTTGTTCCTCAAGAGTTAGGGGCACGTAGTTTTTTTCCCTGGTTGCAGGGTATCTGCGAGTAAAAAACATTTTAGTGTTCATTGTTATTTTACAACAACTTTTATTTATTGTCATTGTGTATTTGTTATTTAGGATAGCTACAATCCTTGCTATCCATGAGAACAAATTTATACGAAAAAAGTTGTTAATGACCTATTCACCCCCTCTAAGACCTTTAAGTGGTATCAGAGCGGCCACTAGCTTTTGTTAGTGAGATCCTCTGTGAGCCGAGAATGGACCGTGATAGAGGCCATACTTCCATTAACGTCCTTCATATTTTGATTGGACTAATTATGGAAGGATGAACATCAAAGCTTTTAATAGCTTGCCCGCTTCTCTATTTGACAAAGAGCGTTGGAGAATCAGTTGGGACACATTGGCTACGACCTATGAAAAAGCTTAAAAAATGTTTTGGCCACAATCCTCAGCGCGCGGAGCAGAGGTAGATAGCGAACAAAAGTGGGGGGTTGTTGCGGGCGTGCCACCTCGCGGAGCAGAGGTAGATAGTAAACAAAAGTGGCATTTTGATATTCACGGTGTCGCGAGCAGAGCGACTATAGGGAAATCAGGGTAGAGTCCAGAAGGGCTCTGAGAAAAACCTATGCGGCGGAGCGCTTAGGTTTAGGATTTCGAGGTAGCTCGAAGGGGTTCAAATGGTTTGCAGTTTGTTTGTCAAAGTTGTGTGTAGATTGTAGAGATTTGATTGTGTCTGTTCGACCCCCTTATATAGTAGTCCGAATTGTGGTAGAAGAAAGTTAATTTGGAGCCTAGGTCGGGATTTGAAACGCTAATCCCACAAGGACAAGGTTTTCCAAGTGCGGGCCAGTCAACTTATAACATATGTCCAGCTCGCACATTCTGCATGGGCTACTGATCCCATCTTGCGAGCTTTTCTAGCTCGCGGGCTTTAGAAAGGCTTTTTACATTAAAAGGGCCATAAAGATTGGCCCGAAGCATGTCGAAGACTTGTAAAAGTCTTTAATGATTAATGCGGTGCGCGCTGACTCCGCTTGTGGCTTCTTCACGAAGTCTTAACTGCGAGCCAGTTCGCTAGCTCGCCTAGATGTATCCCGCCTCTGGTAGGGTTCTTATGCGAAGTACCATTGCGCCTCGTCTACGTGAAAAGTCATTCCGCACGCGAACTTTGCAAGTTAGCTCACGTGGTCTTACTGGCGAGCCATCACTTGTAAATTTGGACAAATTGGGCTCGTCGGTTGTGACGTGGACCTAGAAGGTAATTAATATTTCTCAACGCGTGGAGTAGAGGTAGAGAGCAAACAAAAGTGGGGGGTTGTTACGGGCGTGCCACCTCACGGAAGAGGAAAGGTTTGAGTGCGCTTGACCTCTTCATCAGGCAAAGGGGGTTTCCAAGTGCCACCTCACGGACGAGGGATTACGAGCACAAGGCGGTTTGATACTCACGGTGTCGCGAGCAGAGCGACTATAGGGAAATCATGGTAGAGTCTGGAAGGGCTCTGAGAAAAACCTATGCGGTGGCACGCTTAGGGTTAGAGTTTCGAGATAGCTTGAAGGGGTTCAACTGGTTTGCAGTTTGTTTGTCAAAGTTGTGTGTAGGTTGTAGAGATTTGATTGTGTCTATTTGACCCCTTTATATAGTAGTCCAAATTGCGGCAGAAGAATGTTAATTTGGAGCCTAGGTCGGGCTTTAAAACCCTAATCCCACAAGGACAAGTTTTCCAATTGCGGGACAATCAACTTATAACACATGTCCAGCTCGCATATTCCGCATGGGCTACTGATCCCTTCTCGCGAGCTTTTCTAGCTCGCGGGCTTTAGAAGGGCTTTTTACATTAAAAGGGCCACATGGATTGGCCCGAAGTATGTCAAAGACTTGTAAAAGTCTTCAACGATTAATGCGGTGCGTGCGGACTCCGCTTGTGGCTTCTTCGCAAAGTCTCACCTGTGAGCCAGTTCGCCTTGATGCATCCCGCCTCTGGTAGGGTTCTTATGCGAAGTAAAACTGCGCCTCGCCTACGCGCGAAGTCATTCCGCACGCGAATTTTGCAAGTTAGCTCGCGTGGTCTTACTAGCGAGCCATCATTTGTAAATTTGGACAAAGTGGGCTTGCCGGTTGTGACGTGGACCCAGAAGGTAATTAATATTCCTCAGCATGCAGAGCATAAGTAGATAGAGAACGAAAGTGGGGGGTTGTTGCGGGCATGCCACCTCGCGGACGAGGAAAGGTTTGAGTGCGCTTGACCTCTTGATCAGGCAAATAGGGTTTCCAGGTGCCACCTTGCAGATGAGGGATTACGAGCACAAGGCGTTTCGATACTCACGATATCACTAGCAGAGCGACTATAGGGAAATCAGGGTAGAGTTCGGAAGGGATCTAAGAAAAACCTATGCGGCGGCACGCTTAGGGTTAGGGTTTCGAGGTAGCTCGAAGGTGTTCAACTGGTTTGCAGTTTGTTTGTCAAAGTTGTGTGTAGATTGTAGAGATTTGATTGTGTCTGTTCGACCCCCTTATATAGTAGTCCGAATTGCGGCAGAAGAAAGTTAATTTGGAGCCTAGGTCTGGCTTTGAAACCCTAATCCCACAAGGACAAGGTTTTCCCAGTGCGGGCCAATCAACTTATAACACATGTCCAGCTCGCACATTCCACATGGGCTACTGATCCCATCTCGCGGGCTTTTCTAGCTAGCGGGCTTTAGAAGGGCTTTTTACATTAAAATGGCCATAGAGATTGGCCCGAAGCATGTCGAAGACTTGTAAAAGTCTTCAACGATTAATGTGGTGCGCGCGGACTCCGCCTGTGGCTTCTTCATGAAGTCTCACCTACGAGCCAGTTTGCCAGCTCGCCTTGATGTATCCCGCCTTTGGTAGGGTTCTTATGCGAAGTACCATTGCGCATCGCCTACGCGTGAAGTCATTTCGCACGCGAACTTTGCAAGTTTGCTCGCGTGGTTTTACTGGCGAGCCATCACTTGTAAATTTGGACAAATTGGGCTCGCCGGTTGTGATGTGGACCCAGAAGGTAATTAATATTCACTTGGACATTTTATAGTCCAGTAAAGTATTATCACTTAGACAAAAATGCCCTTTGGCTCAAATAGCTTATTTCATGAATCTAAACCATCCTTGGATGATGTTTAGGATTCCTTGGCCTTTGTTGCCTCAATCATATTAGATGAGTCCTTTAAGGACAAGGATTCTAATGATAGTATACATGTCATGTATGAGTTGTTTTATGATTCAAAGTCTATTCTCACTAAGATTGAAATTCTGCCCATGAATTATCAAATAGTGAGGAGACAAAATTTGGGAATTCTTGGTTTAGGTTTTGAAATTAGAGAGTGCTCAAAGCAGTAAAGCTACTGTTTTTGTCAAGAGCAAAGAATCCCTTGTTGTTGAGCCTAGTCGACTAGGGATTCCAAAACTTCTGACCTTTGTCCCTTTTTACTCACCACCACTATGTTGTTGTTGGCCATATCTGATTATTCTGTCAATCCAGCCCTAGGAGAATCAGTTGCTCACCTCGTTTTGGTTATTCTTAGAAAATCCTTAAAGGAGTTTTTGAGGATAGCAAGGTCTCTGTCTATCCCTAAACCCAGATTCCACAGAAAAATCCACTTAGGTTAGAATGAGATTTCTGAGCAGTGTTGTTTCAAAGCCATATCAGTTTATACCAAACCATTTGACATTTTTTGAACGAAACCTAGATGTTGGGCATGTATGCTTTTTTCTCTAGACTTAGAATTTATCTTGGAGAGACTTAGTTTATGGTCATGTGCAATGTTGCACTTTATGTTCTTACGACGAGTCGTTTTGACTTGTGGTATGTGGACAATGGCTGTTTTAAGGCACATGATCTATGACCCAAAATGGTTCACATCTAGGTTTGGACAAGTTGTGCTTGGGGTTAGTGCTAAAGCTGAGTTGGTTGTGAGATAGCTAACACTCCTGGTCTCTTGGACCTGAAAGATGTTTCTTTTGGTAAAAGGGTTAAAGGTCAGTATCCTAAGTGTTAGTTTGATTTGACTGTGTTATATGTATGATACCTTATGGTAAAGGTAAAGGCATGATGAGAGGTGTGAGGACTAAGGACCAATGTTGTGGTACCTTTGCATAAGAGAACTTTTCTCCTTAAGAGTGCTTTCGTTCAATGGTATCTAAGGATGCTCTTGAACTTTGGCATAGAAGAGTGTGTCATCTGAAACATCTGGTCATTGTAAAACTATCATCGAAAGGAGCCGACAGGATACCTAAGCTCACTGATATCCCCACAAGTATGTATGAGCATTGGAGAATTGGTAAGCTAGCTCATTCTCTTCACTCTTGACTTGATGTTTAACATATTTCTAATATGCTTAAACTGTTGCATCTAGACTTTAGTTGAACTTGTTGAAACTAAAGCATTGGTGGTTGGAAGCATGTGCTTGTAATTGTTGTTGTTGTTTTTTTTTTTTCAAGATTCACTTGGGTTAGATTCCTAGCTATTAAAGGTGAAAGTGTTGAAACGAATGAAGCTTTGCTAGAAATTGGGTTTCAATTGAATAGTGTTTTGTTGGCTTGCATATTGGTAGTATGAGATTCGACCATGATATTAAATTTCAACATGTTTCATTATTGTTGTGAGGAATTTGGTGTACATCATGAATTTTCTACTTCCATTACTCTAAAAAAACCAGGCTTCTAAAAGGCGCCGCCTAGGCTGGAGGCGGAGCACTGCCACTCTGATTTTCTCCAAGTCGTCGAAGGGAGGTGGCCAGTTGCCCAGGGACCGCCCAAGCGGCCAAGGCGGCGCCAAAGTGAAGAAGGCAGGTCCGAGGCGACGAAGGACTAGGCGAACGAGGCAGAAACTAATTCAACAAGTCAAAAACACGCGCCACTCTGCCTAACCTAATTCCCAAATCCCAAATCATTCTCCTCCCAGTCCTCCATTTTGACTCCACGTCTCCGCCTCTCCTAAATAGAGCAACCTCACCATTCTCTGCTGGTCAGCGACCTCGCCTTTCTCTGCCGTCAGCGACCTCTGCCGTTCTCTGTGACTCTGTCATCAATCCATCATCGACTCTCTATCTCTCTTCTCTGAGTCCTCTCTCTATGTCTATCTCTTGTTCGTGACGCACTCTCCTGAGTCTCCTCTGAGTCTTCAATCTTCATAGGTAATTCTTCGATGAGTTTTTGGCTTGTTGCTTGTTGTGAGTTGTGACTGTCTCTTGCTCTCTCTCTGTCTGTCTCTTGTTTAAGACTCTATGTCTGTTTGAAACTTCGAAAATGGCCAATCCTGAATACCTGATTGCTATGTAGAGATGTAGTATGTACTTTATACCCAACAATCCAACATAATATATTTCATAATGCATTGAGTGGTAAGATAAGATCTTGTGCTGGTGAGGTTGAACTCCCTAAAGTCATTGTTCTGAACTAAACTTGAAAATCCTAGATAAGCTTTAAAGTTACGTTGCTAATCAGAGAGACCTACAAGGAACCCCAGAGAACAGAGTGCTAAACTGAAACTAGTCAACTAGACACACTATGCTTCATAAGCCTGGACGTCATTCTTTGTCGCCAATTTAGTAACACAGGCTCGTTACCAAGATTATAAGGCATACATAAACTTTAATGAATAGATTAGTATGTACTTGTTAATATGCAATTATGCCTATGCCTCACAAGTACATGGTATGGTGCCTAATCCAGTGAGGCAATAATATTATGGTGCTACTGTGCTAGCTAGTTTAAGGATGGCTGTTTTGTTAAAATGAGCATGTTATTGTTGTTCTAAACATTTCTGTTCTTGTGTATGGTTTAGTAATTATAGTCGGTAACTACATAAATTGATTTATGAACTAGCAGCAATGCTAGTGTTCCCCATGTATATACTTGTGATTAGGAGAAAACAAAGAAATGAAACTTAACATCACTTCTCCCTAAATAGCCAAGCAACTTTCTATGTGCTTGACTATGTACGATACGCAATAACCGAGCTGATGATTCTGAAGCAAGTTTCTTTGCATTTGTTTTTATGTTTTTTCAATAACTCATAATTTGTTGACTATACTGCACATGAAGTTTTATATGTACAAGCAGTACAACAACATATGGCTTTCTGCGTGAGTATCAGTAATGCATAAACTGTTTTCTTATCTGCTTTCTTATGTGGTCAAATGAAACTGATTATGCATCAACTGATTACTTGATTTACTTCCTAATTTAATTGTAGAGTTATAGTCTTATAGACATATTGTTAGTGTTAGATTGTTAGGGTGTTAGACTGCTATATTGTTGGTGTTGGGCAGATTTACTGATAATGTGATATAGTGTTAGTGTGTTACTGTGTTAGTGAGTTAGTGTGATTGGAGAAACTGAGAAACATGGCTGGTAGTGATTGGAGTTGGCTTGTTTCTTGTTAGGAAATGGCTGGTAGTACTGGTACATCTTCTGGAAGGTCAAATGCAATGACTGATGCTGATACATCTTTGAAGCGTAATTCTAAAGATGTTAGATGGGAATTTGGGGCATTGGTGAACCCTTCAAATGTAGACAAGGTGAAGTTCAAGTTATGTGGGAAAGTACTGAGTGGTGGAATACATAGGCTTAAGCAACATATTGCCCACATAAAGGGGAATGTAGCTCCGTGTAATAAGTCTTCGGAAGAGGATAAGAAGAAGTGTAAGCAGGCTATTGAAGAAGCAAAAAGTAAGAAGAAACAAAAGTTTCAACGTGAACAAGAAGTAAGGCAAGAGGTTATTCTTGAAGGGGATGAAGAAGTTGAAGGGTGTCTAGGGTTAGGAAAACACCCCCTCCCCCACACCCCCCCAGTACTTTAGGGCCTATGGATAGTTTTGCATCCATCATCAATCCGAATTCTTCATTGAGTGGAAGTAAGAATACAAAGTAGCAAAATATTAATAATGCACTTTGGAAGCAAAGAACACATCAAATGCATCAATATTTGGCTCGTTGGATGTATGAATCCAGTATTCCTTTCCATGCTATTGATAACGATAGCTTCAAAAGGTTTATGGAAGTGGTTGGTCAATTTGGCCCCGGGTACAAACCTCCAACCTAATACCAATTGATAGAGCCATTATTGAAGGAAGAGGTAGAGAGAACTACAGGCCTATTAAAGAAGCAAGAAGAAGAGTGGGCTTTGAATGGTTGCTCCATTATGACGGATGCTTGGACCGATAGGAGAAGAAGAAGTATCATGAATTTGTGTGTCAATTGCAAAGAAGGCACTACTTTTCTTTCTTCTAAGGAAGCATCGGATGAAGCACACACCGGTTCCTATATATTTGAGTATGTGGACAAGTGCATTGAAGAAGTTGGGCCGGAAAGTGTAGTTCAAGTGGTAACGGACAATGCTTCAAATAATATGGTAGCGGGTGACTTGTTGAAGTTGAAGAGGCAAACATATTTTGGACTTCATGTGCAACCCACACCTTCAACCTTATGCTTCAAGGAATTGGGAACCAACCTAGATTCAAAGGGGTGATTGAGAAGGCTAAGGCATTCACCATCTTCATTTATGCACATCACAAGACATTATCATTGATGATGAGGTTTACTAAGAAAAAAGATATAGTGAGGCCGGGAGTCACTAGATTTGCAATCGCTTTTCTAACTTTACAAAGTTTGATGGAGAAGAAAAGTGAGTTGAGGGCTATGGTTGCTAGTAGTGAATGGAGTGCAAGCAAGCATTCAAAGAGTGCAAAGGGGAAAGCGGCATTTAATACCGCTTTGAGTGCCGCTTTTTGGAATGGTGTAACTCTTTGCTTAAAAGTCTTTGCTCCTTTAGTTAAGGTGCTTTGCCATGTTGATGGAGATAAGAAGCCCTCTATAGGTTTTGTGTATGGAGAGTTACATAGAGCAAAAAAGGAGATTAAAAAGACATTCAAGAATCAAGAACTTCACTTTTGCCCAATTTTGGATATTATTGATGGGAAAGGTCGTGTCGATTAGATGGTCCACTTCATTTGGCAGCCTACCTATTGAACTCTTATTATACTTATAATGATCCAAGCATAGAAAATGATAACGTGGTGATGAATGGGTTTTTCACTTGTGTGGAATCATTTTCCCCAATGATTATGTGATCCAAAGTGATGTGACAAATAAAGAATTATTGAAGTACATGAAGAAAGAAGATGGTTTTGGAAGAGCATTGGCTAAGATGAGGTGCGCAACAAATGATGATACTTATGATCTGGGTAAGAAACTAAGAACTAAATAAGAACTAATTGTTTTATCTTCATTATATTGATTACTTGTTTGAGTTGTTTCTCTTTTTGCTTATGTGTTTACTAATTTTACATTTGTTATTGTTTTTGGTTTCTTTTCTTTAGTTGGATGGTGGCATCTTTATGGAAATAGTGTGCCTAAATTGCAAAAAATGGCTAAAAGAATTCTTTCCTTGACTACAAGTTCATCCGGTTGTGAGAGAAATTGGATCACTTTTGAAATGGTTAGTTCTTAGTTTCTTACTAAGTTATTGTGTACGTATTTAGTTATTGTCTAAATAAATTTCTAACTATTATTTTTAAATGTAGATCCATACCAAAAAAAAAGAATAGATTAGATACCGGAAGGTTGAACAATTTAGTTTATGTCCAATTCCATTCAAAGAATATCAACAAAAAGAGAAGACAAAAGGAGAAGGGAGTGGATGTGCTAGTGAGGCTAGTATGGCACAATGATGGATTGTTGAGGATGGTGATGAAGATGTGGATTCCGATCTTACCAATGACATGGTTAGAGATGAATCGGGAGTTGATAGTAGTGCTCCACCTAGGAGAAGTGCTAGGCTTCATGTCACATCCCGACCCTTATATTTTTACCTTATTTACTAGCCTGATTATAATAAGAATTTTACCGTCTCCGTCATTGAGTTAATAGTTAATTGGTCCCTAGAGGGGTTTCGGGGACGATTATGTGCGGAGGATTATTCGTATGAGGAAAATACGACGACCTAGCCCCTGAGCCTCTAACCCGCCGGAAGAGGAGAAAACTCGCCGGAAACGCCGGGAAGCATTTCGCCGGAAACGCCGGGAAGCATTTCGCCGGAACTCCCTCCTCCGGCCACCAATCCGGGCAAGCTTGGTACGGTTTTGTAGCCCTCCTCCCGTGCAGCAACCCCTCCAATCAGCTCACTCCCTCTTGAGCTAGGTAAGGAGAAATGTGAAGTTGAAATTTCTAGGGCTTTTAAGTTGTTTTCGTTCGATTAGCCTAGTTAGGCTTGGAATTGGGTGATGTGTTGGTCATGAAAGTTGTAGAGCATGATGAGGAGATTATTCTGTCAAAATTTCATAGGTTTTGGAGGTCGCCGGAATTGGCCTCCGGCCGCCGCTGCCGGTTAGGAGATTTTTAGGGTTTTAAATGTGGAATATTAAGAGGAGTATATTGGTGTGATTTATGGAATTTTTGGATGAGATTTGGATAGGTTTGTGATTTTTCCGAAGTTTGGTATTTTTGGCGGTTAATTAATGTAGAATCTGGCCGTAGGATTTAAGTCATATTTTGGGGAGGTTGTATTTACGACTGATGAGTATGATATTTAAGTTCGGATCGCTCCGATTTAAGAATATCGAAGTTAGGCAATGATGAGCGTATTTATGGCTCTCGGGTAATTTTGCCTATTTTGATTAAATATTGGATAATTGGTTGGGAAATTAATATTATATTTGGAACAGGACGTGAGGAGGCTCGAGCAGACGAGGCCCCAGATCGACATCAGGCTTAGGCCTAATTTGTGAGTGGACTTTTATTTGAAATAATATGCATGCTATGGTTCATGATTGAACATTTCCTTTTGTTGGAGTTTTGACGTCAATTAATTTTGACGCTTTTATTTCTCTTAGAGAGTTACCGAAAATGGGATTTTCGGTGAATATAAATATGTATTTATGAGAGAGTATGTATAGGAAATGCTAGCTAGCCATATGTGTCTGTCCACCTTAATGGCGTAGCATATAGCCGCATTATGGTGTGACGTGAGCGTTGGACGTAAGCGTAGTAGCCATATTTGAGTGTTTAATTCATATAGGGGGTATGGACACGTATTTATACACCCGTCTGTCCACCTTGATGGCGTAGTGTAGCACCGCATTAAGGCATGACGTGAGCGTTGGACGCGAGCGTAGTAGCCCTATATAGACCAATGAATTTATATAGGAAGTATGGACGAGTGTAAATACATACATTTATTATAGAGTCTGAGAGACTCGATATTTTATGAGATAAAAGTTTTATCGCTTGCGGCATGCATTCGATTTTTCCTTAGAAATTAATTTGGGGAAACATAAATATTTTATTTATTATTTTATTTTTGTCCACTCACTCTAACGTTATTAAATGTTTTCCCCTGGGCCATTCGTTTTAAATTGCCCAGTCTGCAGAGTTCGGGTTGGATCTAGTAGGAGACGAGGCATAGTCACCCGTATTTCTGCCAGTTTTCGTCAGTAGGTTACCTGTTCAACCTACTCGTGTTTTCTTGCTTCCGCTAGTGTTTAGTAGTTCTGAATACTTTGGGATTATTGTATATTATGTGTAGAATTTCTGAAGGATAATTATGTGATGTTTGGAAGTGTTGAATTAAGAGTGTAATTTGGAATTTTCTAGTTAGGGTTGTCCATCTGCAAGGGAGATTTTCTTAATCTTTTCAGTAAATTTTCCTTGGAGGTGGTCCCCGCACGACTTACTCCGGGTTTCAGGGTGAAATTCAGGGTGGGTCGTGTCAGTTGGTATCAGAGCTGTAGGTTTCATCTTCTCTTTTCTACTCACTATCGTATTTGCCTAAGTAACCATAGTGTCTATAGAGTGATGGTCCGACCGCGGCGGATTCATCGGCAGTTTTCTGCTTTTGATACTATGTGTTATTGGGTATATGTGATTGTTGTGTTAGTCTTGTTTATGGACTACTAAATTTCTTCTTCCTCAGGTACTATGCCTCCTAGGTGCCCACGACAACCCCGTGTGGCTACTTCGACCAATGCCGATGAGGGCAATGAGGTCAGGGGACTGGTTGATGATATTGGGAATATGCTAAGGGATGTCATGGATCGAGCTCCACAACCTCATACGGTGAAAATGAGAGAAGTTTATGAGGTTGGAGCAAGAGAGTTCAAGGGTGCCAAGGGACCCCTAGATGCTTATACTTGGGTGGAAAAAATGGAAAAGGCTTTTGCGAGCACAGATTTGCCAGAAGAAAGGAAGGTGAAGATGGCAGTGACTTTCCTGGATGATTCAACACATCACTGGTGGTCGCTCGCTAGCAGGAATGTTGAAGATGCTCTGAATATGTCGTGGGAGCAGTTTAAGACGCTTTTCTTGGGGCAGTATTTCAGTCCTGCCCACCGCAGCAGAATTCAGTCGGATTTCCTAAATATGAAGAAGAGGGATGATGAGGGTGTTATAGAGTTCCAAGAGAGATTCACTTCCCTGAGTTATCATGTGTCATATCTGGTTCCTGATGAGAGGACCAGGATGAAGATGTTCATTGGGGCACTTGGTGGAGTGTTTGCAAATAAGATGACGGGTGTTTATTACCCGACTTTCTCTGATGCTGTTCATGCAGCCATGGCCATTGAGTCTATGGGGATTTATAGTGCTCGGCCACGAGATTTCGGTGGTCCCAGTCAGGGTCCATCCAAGAAAGCTGCTTCATCATCCGCTTCAGGTTCAACAGCTGGTAGTGGCAGTAGTGGGGGATCAGGTTCTAATTCTCGGTTCAGGGTTAGAGGACGTCACAGGAGACCTGCTAGGAGTCAGTTGGGTAGGCAGCAGTCTGGGCAGTATGGTTCGGGTGGCAGTTTCCATGGTGGGTCATCTGGTAGCCAGACTTTTTCATATGGGCAGCAGCAGCAGTTTTCTGGGTGCTTTGAGTGTGGTGGTCAGGACCATTTCAGGAGAGATTGCCCATTGTTGGCTCAGAGGACCACTCCCTCCCCTACTCAGCTTGTTGGACAGTCTTCAGCTGGAGGCTCTAGTAGTGGTGCCCAGGGCAGTGCTTCGGTCAGAGGTGGCTCTCAGCGGGGAAGTGGTCAGCGTGGACGTCCCATGACTCGCGCTAGACTGCATGCTATGACCCAGCAGGAGGGTCGTACTTCTCCAGATGTCATCATTGGTACGTTATTAATTTTTGGTCAGCCTGCTTTTACTTTAATTGATCCCGGAGCCACGCATTCATTCATGTCTAGTAGATTCGCTCTCCATGCCAATGTGCCATCATCGTCTCTTCCAGGCGAGTGGTATGTATCTCTTCCCTCGGGTGAGGTGATGAGAATAGCTTGGGTGTTTAGTGGTTGTGAAGTTTTGGTGGAAGGAGCTCAGTTTAAGGCAGACTTAATCCCTTTAGATATAGTGGAGTTTGATGTGATCTTAGGGATGGACTTCTTAGAGTCTTATAAAGCTATGGTGGATTGTTTCCGAAAAGAAGTGGTGTTTCGGAGCCCGGGTGGATTGGAGGTTGTGTTTCAGGGGGAAAGAGATGTGATTTCGAGTTGCCTGATTTCAGTTGTGGCTGCTAGGAGATTGTTAAATAAAGGCTGTCAGGCATTCTTAGCTCATGTTGTGGATGCAAGTATAGGAGTGTTGGAAGTGGGAGACATTCCTGTAGTAAGAGAATTTCCGGACATGTTTCCCGAGGATTTGCCTGGTTTGCCTCCTGTAAGGGAGATAGACTTTTCCATTGAGTTGCTTCCTAGATCTATGCCTATCTCTCAGGCACCTTACAGAATGGCTCCAGCGGAATTAAAAGAGTTGAAGACTCAATTGCAGGAGTTGGTAGATAAAGGTTTTATTTGGCCTAGCATGTCTCCATGGGGTGCTCCAGTGTTGTTTGTTAAGAAGAAAGATGGCACCATGAGACTATGCATTGATTATAGGAAGCTGAATCAAGTCATAGTGAAGAATAAATATTCGTTGCCTCGGATCGATGATTTATTTGATCAGTTGAGAGGTGCCTCTGTTTTCTCTAAGATTGATTTGAGATTGGGTTATTATCAGTTGCGGATCCAAGAGGGGGACATAGCCAAGACTGCTTTTCGTCACGTTATGGTCATTATGAGTTTGTGGTGATGCCATTTGGACTTACTAATGCACCCGCGACGTTCATGGATCTCATGAATAGGGTGTTTAGTCCATACCTTGATCGTTTCGTGATCGTATTCATAGATGACATATTGGTTTACTCAAGAAGTGAGAAGGAGCATGCCAAGCATCTAAGAATAATATTGCGAACTTTGGAAAAGTCGCAGTTATTTGCTAAGTTTAGCAAGTGTGAGTTTTGGCTAGATAAAGTGGGTGTTTGGGTCATGTGATTTCGGCAGAAGGAGTTAGTGTGGATCCCCAAAAGGTGGAAGCAGTGTCGAATTGGAGAAGACCCACCACTATGACGGAGATTCGTAGTTTCTTGGGATTAGCAGGTTATTATCGACGCTTTGTAAAAGATTTTTCAAAGATTGCTGCTCCTCTCACAAAGTTGACCAGGAAGGGGGTTAAGTTTGAATGGTCAGATCAGTGCGAGCAAAGTTTTCAAGAATTGAAGAATTGCTTGACAAGTGCTCCTGTTTTGGCACTTCCGGATGATAGTGGAGAATATGTGGTCTATTGTGATGCTTCTAGACGAGGTCTAGGTGGAGTTTTGATGCAGCATGATCGAGTTATTGCCTACGCTTCTAGGCAATTGAAGCCGCATGAGGGGAATTATCCTACTCATGATCTGGAGCTTGCAGCGGTAGTTTTTGCTCTTAAGTTGTGGAGACACTATCTTTATGGAGCCAAGTGTTAGATATTTACAGATCACAAGAGTCTTCGGTACGTGTTCACTCAAAGAGAGCTTAATATGAGACAGAGAAGGTGGATGGAGTTAATCAATGATTATGATTGCACTATTGAGTATCATCCTGGAAAAGCTAATGTTGTAGCTGATCCTCTTAGTCGAAATCCCTCCATATCTTTATCTCATATAAAGATGGTTCATGTTCCGCTTCTTTGTGAGTTGCGAGCTACAGGAGTGGATTTATCAGTGGATGAGGTTGGTGCTTTGATAGCCAGTTTTCATGTGAGGCCAGTTTTGGTTGATAGAGTGCGGGAAACACAATATAATGATCCTTCCATAGTTCGATTGATGGAAAGAGCATCGAATGGAGCCGCAGCCGATCATTTTTTAGTTAGAAGAGATGAGACTATTGTTTAAGAACCAACTATGTGTTCCAAAAAGAAATGAAGAGTTGAAGAGTGAGATTATGGAGGAAGCTCATAGCTCTGCATATGCTGCTCATCCAGGTAGCACAAAAATGTATCGGATTTTGAAGGATTATTATTGGTGGCCAAACATGAAGAGGGAAATTGCAGCTTATGTGAGTAGATGTCTGATTTGTCAGCAAGTCAAGGCTGAAAGGCAGAAGCCTTCTGGGTTGCTTGAGCCGTTGCCCATTCCAGTGTGGAAGTGGGACCACATCACCATGAATTTTGTTTTTAGTTTACCTCGTACCCGTGAAGGGCATGACAGTATTTGGGTGATTGTGGATAAACTCACTAAGTCTGCACATTTCTTGCCAGTGGGAAAGAAGTATAATTTGGATAAATTGGGGGAGCATTATGTGAATGAAATTGTGAGGCTTCATGGTGTTCCTGAATCAATAGTGTCAGATCGGGATGCCCGATTTGCTTCTAAATTCTGGGGAGCTCTTCAAGCAGCTTTAGGTACCCAATTACTCTTCAGCACTGCTTTTCATCCTCAGACTGATGGGTAGTCCGAGAGGACTATTCAGACTTTGGAGGATATGTTGAGGGCTTGTGCCATGCAGTTCAGAGGGAGTTGGGATAAAAACCTATCTTTGATGGAATTTGCCTATAATAATAGGTATCATTCTAGCATTGGTATGGCGCCCTTTGAGGCTCTTTATGGGAGGCAGTGTCGCACGCCTTTGTGTTGGAATGAAGTAGGGGAAAAAGAGCTTTGTGGCCCAGAGTTAATCCATGTTACAAATGAGAAGATTAAAGTGGTTAGAGATAGACTCAAGACTGCTCAAAGTAGGCAGAAGAGTTATGCAGATGTCCGTAGGAGAGATCTTGAATTTCAAGTGGGTGATTGGGTGTTCCTGAAATTATCTCCTTGGAAAGGGGTTGTGCGCTTCGGGAAGCGTGGGAAGCTTAGCCCGAGGTATATTGGCCCGTATGAGATAATAGAGCGAGTTGGCTCACTTGCTTTTCGATTAGCCTTGCCTCCAGAGTTAGCTAGGATACATAATGTGTTTCATGTATCCATGCTTCGCAAGTATATTGCCGATCCTTCTCATGTGCTGCAAGAGCAGCCGATTAGTTTGACGAGAGACTTGTCCTATGAAGAGGAACCGGTTCAGATTCTCGATCGAAAGGAGCAAGTGGTTAGGAACAAGACAATCCCGCTTGTCAAGGTGCTTTGGAGGAGTCATCAAGTAGAAGAAGCTACTTGGGAATCAGAGGAGCAAATGATACAGCAATATCCCTATCTCTTCGGATGACAGGTACGTAAATTTTGAGGACGAAATTTTTATAAGGAGGGGAGAATTGTCACATCCCGACCCTTATATTTTTACCTTATTTACTAGCCTGATTATAATAAGAATTTTACCGTCTCCGTCATTAAGTTAACAGTTAATTGGTCCCTAGAGGGGTTTCGGGAACGATTATGTGCGGAGGATTATTCGTATGAGGAAAATACGACGACGGTAAAAATAGTAAATTTTAGCTAGTAAAAGGTAATTTTTATTCGGGTATTATTTTTTCGGGGTGTTTTATTTTTTTTGTGGGAGTTGGGTATAAGGGGGAGTTGGACCGGTTGGAGAGGCCCAACCCTTTTCCCTCTCTTCTCTCCCGTTTATCCCTTTTCTTCCCCCCCCCCCCGAGTTTTCTTCCCTGCCGGATCGCCCAGCCGCCGTCTGCCGCCGTCCGGCCAGCCACCGGCCGCCGCTCCACCCCAGTTCGGACCCCCATCTCCTCCTCTCCCTCCCCGGCCTAGCCCCCGAGCCTCTAACCCGCCGGAAGAGGAGAAAACCCGCCGGAAACGCCGGGAAGCATTTCGTCGGAACTCCCTCCTTCGGCCACCAATCCGGGCAAGCTTGGTACGGTTTTGTAGCCCTCCTCCCGTGCAGCAACCCCTCCAATCAGCTCACTCCCTCTTGAGCTAGGTAAGGAGAAATGTGGAGTTGAAATTTCTAGGGCTTTTAAGTTGTTTTCGTTCGATTAGCCTAGTTAGGCTTGGAATTGGGTGATGTGTTGGTCATGAAAGTTGTAGAGCATGATGAGGAGATTATTCTGTCAAAATTTCATAGGTTTTGGAGGTCGCCGGAATTGGCCTCCGGCCGCCGCTGCCGGCGGAGCCGCCGGTTAGGAGATTTTTAGGGTTTTAAATGTGGAATATTAAGAGGAGTATATTGGTGTGATTTATGGAATTTTTGGATGAGATTTGGATAGGTTTGTGATTTTTCCGAAGTTTGGTATTTTTGGCGGTTAATTAATGTAGAATCCGGCCGTAGGATTTAAGTCGTATTTTGGGGAGGTTGTATTTACGATTGATGAGTATGATATTTAAGTTCGGATCGCTCCGATTTAAGAATATCGAATTTAGGCAATGATGAGCGTATTTATGGCTCTCGGGTAATTTTGCCTATTTTGATTAAATATTGGATTATTGGTTGGGAAATTAATATTATATTTGGAACAGGACGTGAGGAGGCTCGAGCAGACGAGGCTCCAGATCGACATCAGGCTTAGGCCTAATTTGTGAGTGGACTTTTATTTGAAATAATATGCATGCTATGGTTCATGATTGAACATTTCCTTTTGTTGGAGTTTTGACGTCAATTAATTTTGACGCTTTTATTTCTCTTAGAGAGTTACCAAAAATGGGATTTTCGGTGAATATAAATATGTATTTATGAGAGAGTATGTATAGGAAATGCTAGCTAGCCATATGTGTCTGTCCACCTTAAAGGCGTAGCATATAGGTGGACAGACATCAGGTGGACATCATATTATATTTGGAACAGGACGTGAGGAGGCTCGTGCAGACGAGGCTCCAGATCGACATCAGGCTTAGGCCTAATTTGTGAGTGGACTTTTATTTGAAATAATATGCATGCTATGGTTCATGATTGAACATTTCCTTTTGTTGGAGTTTTGACGTCAATTAATTTTGACGCTTTTATTTCTCTTAGAGAGTTAGCAAAAATGGGATTTTCGGTGAATATAAATATGTATTTATGAGAGAGTTTGTATAAGAAATGCTAGCTAGCCATATGTGTCTGTCCACCTTAATGGCGTAGCATATAGCCGCATTATGGTGTGACGTGAGCGTTGGACGTAAGCGTAGTAGCCCTATTTGAGTGTTTAATTCATATAGGGGGTATGGACACATATTTATACACCCGTCTGTCCACCTTGATGGCGTAGTGTAGCACCGCATTAAGGCGTGACGTGAGCGTTGGACGCGAGCGTAGTAGCCCTATATAGACCCATGAATTTATATAGGGAGTATGGACGAGTGTAAATACGTACATTTATTATAGAGTCTGAGAGGCTCGATATTTTATGAGATAAAAGTTTTATCGCTTGCGGCATGCATTCGATTTTTCCTTAGAAATTAATTTGGGGAAACATAAATATTTTATTTATTATTTTATTTTTGTCCACTCACTCTAACGTTATTAAATGTTTTCCCCTGGGCCATTCGTTTTAAATTGCCCAGTCTGCAGAGTTCGGGTTGGATCTAGTAGGAGACGAGACATAGTCACCCGCATTTCTGCCAGTTTTCGTCAGTATGTTACATGTTCAACCTACTCGTGTTTTCTTGCTTCCGCTGGTGTTTAGTAGCTCTGAATACTTTGAGATTATTGTATATTATGTGTAGAATTTCTGAAGGATAATTATGTGATGTTTGGAAGTGTTGAATTAAGAGTGTAATTTGGAATTTTCGAGTTAGGGTTGTCCATCTGCAAGGGAGATTTTCTTAATCTTTTCAGTTAATTTTCGTTGGAGATGGTCCCCGCACGACTTACTCCGGGTTTCATGGTGAAATTCAGGGTGGGTCGTGTCACTTCAAGATGTAAGAGAACTTGGTGAAGAACTTGAAGACTCGGATGAAGAGGAAGAGAAGGGTAATGAGATTGATTTTGATTTTGAGTCTGACAACGAAGGAATATTAGAGGGATATGGTGAATAGGTTTGCAAGTTGTTTTAAGCACTTTGACTATTTTGAACTCTTCACTAGATTAATTTTTATTAAGATATTTGCTATGCACTTATGGAAGTTGTAAATTTGTCTGCTTGCGCTATTTACATTTGATTGTGAACACTTTAAATATGCTATTTTGAAGTTGTTGTGTGGTGAACTGGTGATTATGATGAGCATTGAAGAGTTGAGGGTGTTTTGAATTACATATCATATTTGTTTATAAATTTACAGGTCTAGTTGCTCACTTTTAAAGAAAAGTCATGCCAATTTTTTTTACTCATGTTTTACACTTTTACTAAGTTTAATTATTATATATAATAAATATATTAATTAAATCATTTAAATGTGAAAAAAAGTAAATCGCAGTCCCCGCCTAGGCTGTCCAGGCGCTAGGCTATGAGTCTCCGCCCGCTTAGCGCCTAGCGCCTTTTAGACCATTGAAAAAAACATAGGTTTGTTGAGAGTGTTTTGTTGGCTTGCATATTCGACCATGATATTAAATTTTAACATGCTCCATTATTGTTGTGAGGAATTTGGTGTACATCATGAATTTTCTACTTCCATTACTCCCAAACAACATAGGTTTGTTAAAAGGATAAATTGTGTCCTTGTTGACTTGGGAAGAGTTATGCTTAAATGCCTATGATCTCCCTCATTCTTTTTGGGGAGAGGTTTGCTTCAAATATCTACTATTCTTTAGATAGAGTGATTTTCAGGTTGAAATCCTTCAAGCCACCCTTTGAGTTTTGGAAATGGAAGAAGCAGTATGTGTCATATGTGAAAGCATATTGTGTGGACAACAAGAGATCATGCAAAGTGAAGGAAATATTATATGTTGCAATATATGACTTCTTTATTCTCTCATGGTTATTCTGTGGTGTCTAAACAGGAACAAGTCTGAGATGCACTCATTGTTGACCGAATATCCAATGTGGAAATCCCAGGGACTGAATCTGATTTCCTAGACGCATGGATGGATGAGGGTCTTGCCATCCTGACACCCCACAGATCTGGAACAATGTCAAGCTCAGAAAGATCACATTCCTTCTGACATATTTTTGTAAGGTGGTTGAGCCTAGACACACCAGGGGTAAGTCAATTTGACTGGTAAGTAGTGTTGTCATCCTTAAGTGTTTACTTGCTACATATTGATATGATACCCACACCATATTTTATTTATGGTTTTGTATTTATAATAGAGTCCATATTTGATATGAAAGCATTGCTTGATGTTGATTATATTAGTGCCTTGCAAGATGAGTTAGACTGTTTTGAAATAAGCATTGTATGACACTTAGTTCCTGCTAGATCCAAAGCCTTAGGATTTCAAAGTCTTAGCCATCCTGAGCCTGTGCATAGGTTAGCAAGTTCCTTTATGGCCTTAAGCCAGCTTCTAGAGTTTGTCATGAGAGATTCTTCACAAGCTTTTTAGATGGTATGTGAGAGGTTCAGTTAACAAAACCATGTTTGTCAAAGACACCTCAAAGCACATTATAATTGCATAAGTATATGTTGATGATATGGGTTTAGTTTCATTTTATGATATCTTGCTACATATTGATATGATACCCACACCATATTTTATTTATGGTTTTGTATTTATAATAGAGTCCATATTTGATATGAAAGCATTGCTTGATATTGATTATATCAGTGCCTTGCAAGATGAGTTAGACTGTTTTGAAATAAGCATTGTATGACACTTAGTTCCTGCTAGATCCAAAGCCTTAGGATTTCAAAGTCTTAGCCATCCTGAGCCTGTGCATAGGTTAGCAAGTTCCTTTATGGCCTTAAGCCAGATTCTAGAGTTTGTCATGAGAGATTCTTCACACGCTTGTTAGATGGTATGTGAGAGGTTCAGTTAACAAAACCATGTTTGTCAAAGGCACCTCAAAGCACATTATAATTGCATAAGTATATGTTGATGATATGGGTTTAGTTTCATTTTATGATATCTTGCTGGATGTGTTTACCACATTTCCTTGAAAATTTTGAGATGAGTTTCTACGGTAAACAGTGTTACTCTCTGTGTTTATAAGTTGTGCATAAAAAGGATGAATTGTTTATCTGTCAATCTATTATGTCATTTAGAAGTTTGGGATGGAAGCATCAACTGCCATCCTGAGTCTGAAAGGCATGAGCTGTAAGATCATTGCCGATATGAAGGATATTGATGTTGATTAAACACACTTCAAGAGCATGATTGTTAGCCTTTTGTACTTCATAATCAGTATGCATGTTAGTGCCTTATGTGTTAGCTTCTTTGCTAACAACCTAACAAACTCCAAGGGATCCAATGTTAAGGTGGTAAATTGTATCTTTGGATTCATGTATGGTATTTGTGATTTTGGTTTTTAGTTATCCATATGATACTAATACTGATATTGCAAGTTTCTCCAACTTGGATTGGGTTAGCAATGCTACGGATAGAAAAGGCACCTTGGGAGGTTGTTTCTTGTGAGAACCAATTTGGTCTCTTGGCATAGTAAGAAGCCACCATTTTCACTGCACAAACTGAGCCCATGGATGCAGGAAGTTGCTGTATGCAACTATTGTGGATGAAACATGTGTGCTGACTGGGGATTCCAATAAGGTATTATATCCCTGTTTTTGTGGTATTACTTATTGTTTACGCCTAAATTAATATTTTACTGGATAATAATTGTCTATGTAAATATTAATTAAGTTCTTGGTCTATGGCGGCCGGCGAGCCTAAGTTCCTTTAAAGGTTACAAAAAAGGCCTGCCAGCTAGACCACGCGAGATGAAATGCAAAGTCCGCGCGCGGAATGACTTCGCGCGGACTAACAGATCTCGCGCGCTTTCAGACAAAAACAGAGTTCGCGCGGACTACAGGTCCCACGCGGAGTGAGGATCACGCGAGCTCGCGCGTCTCTTGCGGAACATACAGTTTGCGAGGAATGACTTACTTGTTGACTTCGCTTAGGCGAGGCGGAATGCATCTAGGCAAGCTGGCGAACTGACTCGCTAGTCCGCGCGATTGCTTGTAATCGTTTCTGACTTTTTACAGTCTTTGACACGCTTTGGGCAAATCCCTGTGGCCTTTATTAATTTTAAAAGCCTTGTTTTGGCCCGCGAGCTGCAATAGCCCGCGAGATGGAATTGAGCTATAGAGTTCGCGGTCCGCGTGAGCTATTAGTTTTCTACTTGGACTGTGGCACCCCGCGGGATAAGATTGTTCCTAATTTCAGTCCGCATAGGACTCTACAGTTGAGAGGCGCACTGGAAGCAGTGACCTTATCCTATGTGGACTGTGCAAACTGATATGTGTCACATAAGGATTGGTCTACATGGGAGAAACAGTTCCTTTGTGCTTCACGTTGCAGAGTCCAATAGAGATTCTGATTGTCTTTCTTTCACGGCAAGGATTGCTCCCACTATATAAAGAAGCTCGAAGGCTTACAGACGACTCTCTCTACAATCTCTCGAAACTGACAAATCAATCAATTACAAACAACACAAACCAATTGCAACCAGTTACTCTTCGAAGCCACTTCGAAACCCCGATTCTAAGCGCACCGCCGCCTAGAAATCTTTAGAGCTCTCCGGACTCTACCCCGATTCCTCAGAATCTTCCCTATAGTTGCTCTGCTCACGCCGCCGTGAGTATCAACCGCCTTGTGCTCGTAAATTCCTCATCTAAGGTGGCACATGGAACCCCTTTCTGCCTGATTCAAGAAGTCAAGCATGCATACAACCTTTTCCTCGTCTGCGAGGTGGCATGCCCGCAACACTCCCCCTTTCTCTTTGTTCGCTATTCACCTCCGCTCCGCACGCAGAGGATCGTGGCCAAAACACTTATGTCATCAATATTTCCAAGAAAGCTGTGTTGCATTCTAAGATTAAGCATGTTGATATCAAGTATCATTTCATCATAACTTTGGGCTGAACATAACTTGCTTGGATTGTGCTTATACTTGTTGAAGATTGTTATGCATATTTGTTTACAAAATCTCTTGACAACCTTGTTTTATACGCCTTTGAAAGGTCATTGGTGTGTGCCAAAGAGATTGGTTTCTCCCCTTGATACTCTTATTGTGTTGTTGTACATAAGTGTTTAGGCTTAGAAGTTCATCTTTAAAAAAAAAATCAAAAATATGTGTCTTTATTTTCTAGAAATAGTTTTCAGGATACCTGTATGATGTGCTATCCCTAGACAGTTTCTGATCTTGACCTGAGTGTTTGAGTTTCACTTGTCTTAGTTGCTCTCTTGTACACATGTATGTTTGCATCTGATTGATCATTATTTCACATATGTGGTATGATAAGATTTGAAAGACTTAAAGAACTATATGCTTCACATAGTCAACTTTTGTGGGTTACAAAGTGCAAAGCTATAAACTTGAGATGAGTTGATGCAAAGAGGTTCTATGCCAAACTAGCCTCAAAGTATACATTTCTTGGTCGTGACTAACGATATAAGGGTGGAAAGAAACGAGGTTGGTTTGATGAGGTGGTGTGTTGAGCTTTTTGCTCCACTCTAGGCTAGTCTCAAAATATACATTTCTTGGTCATAATGAGCGATATAAGGGTGGGCAAAAACGAGACTGGTTTAGTGATCTTGAAGTGTAAATGAAATTCAAAAATCATATCTTGGACTAGCTGGTCTCTCACTTGATACATGTCTCAGTAAGGATTTTTGAAATGCATTTTATCCTTCTATGGGTTCGAGTTGGTTGTCCTATTGAGTGTCTTTGATACACTTGTTGCCCCAAGACCATATGGTTAGGGAGTCAATGGCAACCCTCTTGTTACATGAACCTATGAGGACGATTTTTCAGATTGGCTATTAAACTAATATCTAATTAAATTAATCGGAAAAAATTGCCTCTGATTTTGAACAATGTTGTTCTTGGTGTTATAAGGATGGTTGTGACCTCTGCTCTCCTGGACTGTATGATATATCGTCTCTCATCACAGTTGATGCTGATCTAAAGACCCATAAGTGAAACTATCTCACACACACACTCTGATGTCTAGACTAGGTTTAATGGACCATGGTGATTTCTTCACAGTCATATATACATGTGGACATTTATAGTGATTAAGACATTTAAAATTTTGGTGTCTTACTTTGTATGTTTATGCTCAAACTGTCTATATGCAGGGATCTAAATGGTCTACATTGGTATCCATAATAGGTTGTTTAGTTGCTACTTCATGTGTGTCATTTTATTTCAATTAGATAAGTTTGTTTTCTATGCACACTTTTAGGAGGAGTAATTGATAATCGGTGGTACACACACGCACCTTATATTTCTTGAAATTAAGGTTGTCAAAAGTTTTTGGAAAACTCTTATGTAAGTGTTGTCGTTGCTTATCTCTTGATTGAGGACTTTGTGAGCTTGTGCTTAAACTTTCTTGCATCTAGTTGTTCCTTCTTTCATATTATGCACACCCGTAGGGGAAGCAATACACCCTCTTAGGGGGAGTAAATTGATGATATAGGCTATTCATATACTTGCATCTTAGTCCTTTTGAGGTTGTCAAAACATTGAGGGAAGTTCTTCCCGTCTGTTGCATGTTTTGAGTATGAGATTGCTTGTGTTTGGTTGTGCCCTATTACATGTGTGTTGTAACTATGTGATTTGAAGCATCATTTATGTTTCGAGAAGGATATTGACATTTGCCTTGATCATTGATTTATTTCCTATGGGATAGTTGAACTCTCTTTCTCTCAAGTATGTGGACATGAGAGTTGAAGGATTGAACTATAGTTGTTTCAAGCATGAGTGAGTTATAGTTTTCAGTGGCATACTCTGACGTCATACCACGATGCTTTCTCCGCTGCCTAGATGCCATGCTAATTGCTCTACTCTCCCTTGATAGCATTTCCACTATCATTCACTTTAGTTCATATTGAGATGCACTGACCATTGTGTAGGTTGTTGTTGATATTATTGTTTGGAGTGTATGCTCAAACTTAGATATATGGTCAATGTTTCTATTACCAAATGCAAAGCTTCAGCTACTGTAAGGGTTGTCAAACCCACCTTGTTTCCCATAAGGATGATCCCTTAGATATCCGTAGCTCTCCCTCCTTGTTCTCACTTAGATATGCCTTTTATGAGCTCATGTTACTCTTTCGAGGCTGATTGTTTATGAGATTTCCATTGATTTTAAAACAATTCCTCTTGCTGTGAATTTGTTTATTGGTGTGTTAGGATGGGTTAATCGCTTAGTGTCTTTTCTTAGGGTTAACCATACATGAGTGTGTGGTTTTTACGCAGATTCCTCTTAGGACACTGGTTCAGATGTTAAACTTAGATCTAAATGTCTTCCTTTGTGCTTAACCATACTTTTCTAGGATATCAAGACCTGCTGGTATCCCTCATATACCCTCCGAGATTTATCTCTTGGTCTTTTCAGGTCTTTCCACCAAGCTACGCTTTGTAGCTAACGTTTGAGTGTGACATCATGATGTCTTTGCTACTGCCTTATCCCCTGTTGACACCCATTGCTAAGTCTTCATGACTATTCAATGTGTATGTCGAGTCTCTTGAGCAAAACTTGCTCAAATAAGAGATGCTTCTTGCCGCCTTATTTAATGGTGAGGATTAGGACGCTGCAAATAATGTTGCTAATGCTGAGGATGATACATATATGTGTGTGATTATATTAAACCGCTCTGACCTTGTTTAGTTTGGTTTTATCATTCTCGGCTCTCTTTATGTCTCCTTTAACATATGGTTTCTCTTTGTCATTCCTTGACAAAAAGGGGGAGAACTGGTTGTTGGGTTTGTTGGTTATTCCTAAGAGCTGTTGGTTATACGTTAGAGCCTATTGGTTGTTGGGATTTATGAATATTAATATTCATTCTCATATGCTTATGTGTTTGTCCTTTAGGATATATGATGCATCTGTTATCCCTGATTATTTTTAATATTCATAATTATTCTCCTATTCTTTACTTGTTCTTGAAAGTTCTTTTGCACGTTGAGAGTATGTCTGAACAACCTTGTCTTGGTGTGTTTTGTTAAGGAATGTCAAATGGGAAGATTGAAGGTACAAGGTTGTTGGCAATCCTTATGTGGAACAAAATACAACATATGAAGCCTAAAGCAATTGAGATATTGGTCTTTCACAGCTGAAAACAAGTTGAAGAAGTAGAAGAACCAACATGATCTCTTGGAACTCAGGTAAAATCATGCATGTGCATTTCATGGCTTTTCATAGAGGATAGCAGTATCACTTGTCATCCTAAAACCTGGGTTTCCAGCTTTTTGATCTTTTGTTCTGTTGTTTTATGTTTAAGTTTCTTTACCCTTATGACATTAATCTTATGTTTAAGGGAGATCCTAATTTGAATTTCAAACTGACAACTAGAATATATAAAGATCTTGTCTTTGTGGTCAATTTAGTTTTAGGTTTGATGCCTTTGTTTCAACCCATGACTCATGGTTTAAGAGGTCTAAGGCTAAAGCTATGTTTGTGATACATAAACCAATATAACAGTTGTCTTTGTATGTCCTTTCCCTTTCAGAGTTTCACCAAGGACAAAAGTCCAAAACCCTTCCTTTTCTTTAGCCCTCGTGCCTGCCCTCTTGTGGCACCTCTTTGGCTTGTGTCTCTCTCTTGTCAGAGCACTCTATCAGCCTATATATATATATATATATATTGAGCAAGGCTGCCTTTGCTCAGTGGTTGTCAAAATGTAGTTTTTACATTTGCATTGTTGGGTTTTGGTTTTCTTTGCATTGTTCATTAGTTTCTAAATCTTCTTCTTGTGATTATAAACCTTAGAGCTGAACAAAACCTTTTTCTCATAAACTCATTACATTCTACATACCACGAGATCAGTTGGTAGTGCAGCAACCTCGGAAGTGTTCATGAAAGAAGCAGCTGAGGATAGCTGAGTTCTAATGTATCCTGCTGAGGTAGCTGGGTTCATGAAAGAATTAGTTTAGGATAGCTGAGTTTCTGAGATTGAAACTTCTTAGAAGTGTTCAAGAAGAATAAGTTAAGTAATAGCTGAGTTATGAGTTGAGACTTCTTATACCTTCATGTGTAGCCACTTAGAGACAAGAGAGGTAGATCTAGACTAGTTTGGGACTAGGTAGGATAGCAAGTTGTTGCTGTATCCTATACTGTAATTTTGTAAGGAGTGAGGTACTCAGAAACAAGAGAGAAAGTATAGATCTAGACTAGTGGGTAGTTTAGGCAAGATAGCAAGTCATTCATGTATCCTAGACTATAATCTTGTAAGAATTAAGTTTTACATAGTAGAAATGTGTATCCCTCTAGAGTTAGGGGCACGCAGTTTTTTTCCCTAGTTGCAAGGTTTCTACGAGTAAAAAACATCTTGGTGTTCATTGTTATTTTACTGCAACTTTTATTTATTATCATCGTGTATTTGTTATTCAGGATAGCTACAACTCTTGTTATCTGTTTCGGTGTGATTGCTGAGGGAGGGATCACACAGAATGCGGGGGGAACATCATCTTCAAGCTCTTATAACCTGTCAATCATGAATAAAAAGCGTCAGAGGGAAGACCGGGTGTTCCGGCCTTCGACCCTCCGATGCCTAAGTCAACCATATGTGAGTAGAAATAAGGTGGGAATAGGGTGGAGATGGAGAGTCCTCAAATAAGGGGTGGAGAGTGGTACTTATAGGGATATGGCGGATGCACCATAAAAATACCACTTTGCCCTTATTAGAGAGTATATTACCATTATGCCCTCAATAGATAGTGTATGTTTTTTGGGCTTAGTTAAAGCCCAAGCCCATTTTATGTGGCGATACGCGTCTTCTTAGGCGAGTATGACCGATGTTCTACTATGTACTAACAAGTCCCTAAGTCCACAGTCAAGAGACTCTCTTAGGTGGGGACTTTATCTGATAGAATATCGAGAGTACGAGTCTTACTAGTGGCGACATAACCAGTCCCTAGTCCCCTAAGTCCCCATGCAAGGGATGGGATGGACCGGCTCCCTCCGAGTGGGGTATGCCGTGTGTCGCTATATATGATTGAGACATTGGGGTCGTAATGGGCCACGCTAGGGGTGGAATAGGCCGCGCTAGTGGCATGTCCGTTCGCACTAATGGCGTAGTGGGCCGTGCTAGTGGCGTGTCCATTCGCGCTAGTGGCGTAATGGGCCGTGCTAGTGGGCTTGACGGTTCGCGCTAATGGCGTAACCGTTCGCGCTATCGGGCGGAATGGTTCGCATTGGTGGCGTATACTCGTGGTGCGTGTAATATGAGATTGCACCTTTGGGCGTTGGCTGTTTACACATGTGTGTGTAGCCTGAGAGTGCACCGTTGCGTGTTGGTTGTTTACACATGTTGTGTGTGTAGCCTGAGATTGCACCGTTGCGTGCTGGCTGTTTACACATGTTGTGTGTGTAGCATGAGATTGCACCTTTGCGTGTTGGATGTTTACACATGTTGTGTTTGTAGCCGTCTGTGGCGTAGTCGAGAGGACGGCATGACTGTGTGTCGAGAGTAAAATCATAGATAGATATACAACAATGTATGGCTTGCAATCATGTGAAGCAAGTGTCATATAATTTGCATATGGTTTACAAGTATGTGTATTTAGCATGTACATGAGAATATATGTAACATGTGTACGTGGGAAAGAGTGTTTGCTAACTCTCTATGTCATGTAATAAGCATGCTCAAGGATATGATGATGTATGAGGCATGTTATTTGTATGATAATAACTCAAGTAAATAGTGTAAAATAAGATTTATCTGGAGCCGTGTAGAGCCGCTATAGACATTGTAGAAAGAGTTTTCTATAAACTCCATGTCGGCTAATGAGCTCGACAAAACCTTTGTAATAATCTTGTGGATGTAGTGAGACCCATGATATGACAACTATTTAAGCTCACCGGTGTAAAAATGCCGATAAGGTTCCATGTGGGCCGACGTGTCTCGGTAAAGCCTCGGCTTTTGTTCAAGTGGGATATGCTCCCTTTAGGAAGTTATAGTACCTCATCAAAAATACATAAGTGATTAGCAACTTAATCATGATGGAGATTTTAAATAAATGCATTAAAACACAACAAGGTTTGCTTCATGACATGCTTCTCAAGGTTTGATTTGATTGATGTGTCAAAATAGCATTAGTTGCATTCTTCTCAAGATATATGTGGCCATTATTCAACTTTGCTATGTAGTCGACTTAATTGTGTGAGGTGTCCACTCGAGGGCTCAGGTGATGCTACACATATTCAAGTACGTGTAATTCAATTGTGAACCGAAGGAGCATATATGAATGGCTTGCATGTGTGTAAGTAGAGGTCTAAGTAAGTTGGTTAAACTAATTTGATAGAGAGCCCACAATGTATATAAGATATGCATGCATGCAGAGAGGTATTTAAGAGGAGTGTGTATATGAGTAGTTCAGGGCTTAGCTCTGAAGTGCCAAAGAATCATAAATATTCAAGTGTCCATAGCAGCTACTTGGGTGCTGAGAGCACTTTTCTCCTTCCTTTCTTTCTTGGTTGTTAGCTGGAGCTATTGTGTCGGAGAGAGAGGTCACGGGAAGGGATGTGTCGGTTTCGGGTTTAACGTTTAAGTGCCAGGTTCTGGGGTGGAGGTACAGCGGGTATCGATACCGAGAGGGAGATGCTGGGAGTAGTGAAACCGACAAGGAGGTGCCAGTGTCGGGAGAAGACAAGTGTTCCCGAGAGAGGCTGCCAAGATGGTAATATTTTGGGTGCCAGAATCGGGTTCCGAGTGAATGTCGAGGTTGTTGAGAAATGGTTAGTCCAGGGAGGGGGGAAGCTCGGGGGACCATGGGGGAAGGGCGCCGGGAGCTTGGGAGAGGATCCGTGTACTCGCTTGGAAACGAGACCCGTGTCCCAAGATCACGAGCCCCCATGCTGCAGGTTTGCTTCTTGAGCTGTTCATCAATTTGCCCCTCGGACTTCCGGGCAAGCCTTTTCGCCCCAGCCGATCAACACCTGTTTCGAGGTCGAGGTGGCGAAGCGTACTTCCAGTTCCTATGCTATTCTCACATCGAGGCGGAACCTGATGAACCCACGTAATAATTTGATCTATGGATAGCATCGTTGTAGTAAAGGTCGTAATGCCAGAGGAATCATTACTGCAGGGCATAGAGGGGGAGAAAAGTTTCGCTAACCGGCAGGCAATAGAGTCCGCCGATATGCGCAAGCAAGCGGTTTTATGGTTGTACGCGCGTTTTGTTTCAGTCATTATTATTTATGATGGGTCGCGCGGCTTGTTAGCTTTAAGGAAAGGAAAAGTCCCAATCGGCGAAGCCTCAGACTTTACCTTGACCATTTATTACGGTTCGTCCGTTTTAGAGACCATTTATATAAACTATAAGAAATACGCAGTTATGACTTGCTTAGCCAGTAAAATGTTATCTATTCACTCAGCTCAATTCTATTGGTCTAATTTTGGACCGTCCAAATGAGATCCAGAGTTGGGACGAGATCACGAGTCGGGAGCTCAAATCCTTGGTTCCGGGTTCTGTACTCGGGATGTCAAGGAGGTTCGCCTGGAAACTCGCGAGACCAGGGAGTCTGCAGGTACTCTGGCGAGACCAGGGGAGTCCGCGGTGACTATGGCGAGACAAACGGAGTCCGCGAGGAAACTCACGGGACCAAGAGAGTCTATGGGGACTGGCACTAACATGGGAGGGTGTCCCCGGGAGAGGGGTGCAAAGCGGGCCCTGAAAGTGAATTCATGTCCCTGTGGCAGGAACCCGGGGGGAGGATTCTGAAATTGGGGTCGCAAGACCGAGAGCATATCCCTGCCTGCACCGTGTCGCCGTCACGACTATCGCGGCTGGTCTCGCTACTGGGATGGGCGTCCATAATTTGTATCCTACGACCGGGAGAGAGGAGTCCTGGGAAGCCGTGGAGGTTTTGGGTGTCCAGATCAGTTCTGGGAGGGGGGCTGCTCACGGAACTGGATTGGATACAAACTTGGTTGACATACGAACTAAATAATGGACAGCGTCTACAATCACGTGGTCTCAGAGAGAAGTATTCAGCCAGAGCCTAGAGGCATAGATGTGTCAATGCATGTAACACAGAATATATGTGGCTGCTTGTGAGCTCTGCATTCAACACTTGGTCGATTGTGGAGGACGTGTAACTCAGTCTCAGTAAGGGGAGGTGCCGGGAGCAGGCTGTTGGGTTGCTGAGACCGCAGGTGCCGGGAGAGATGTTTATTTTTTTTTATATCCTTCTGCCGGGAGAGAAGAGTCCCGGGAGGTCGGGATGGAGAGTTGTGTATGTGTGGGAGTCCGCCAGGGGAACTGGGGAGACTAGGGGAGTCCGCGAGGGGAGTGCCAGGGGAACTGGGGAGGAACTCGCGGGACCAGGGGAGTCCACGGGAACTCTAGTAAGACAAGCGGAGTCCGCGAGGGAACTCGCGAGACCAGAGGAGTCCGCGGGGACTCTAGCGAGACCAGGGGAGTCCACGAGGGGCTGGCGAGACCAGGGGAGTCCGCGAGGGGAGTGCCAGGGGTGTCCGTGGGGGAACTCACGGGACCAGGGGAGTCCGCGGGGACTCTGGTGAGACAAGCGGAGTCCGCGGGGACTCTGGCGAGACCAGGGGAGTCCGCGAGGGGCTGGCGAGACCAGGGGAGTCCGCGAGGGGAGTGCCAGGGGTGTCCGCGGGGGAACTCATGGGACCAGGGGAGTCCGCGGGGATTGGCGAGACCAGGGGAGTCCACGAGGGGCGGGCGAGACAAGCGGAGTCCGTGAGGGGCTCGGAAGAGAGACACCGAGACATGGGTAGGCGTCCCGTGAGAGGAGTATCAAGCGGGTGTCAAAGGCGAAGGCATGTCCCGGTGGTAGGTGCCCGAGGGGAGGGTGCCGGCATTGGAGTCGCGAGACCGAGAGCATATCCTTACCGGGACCTTGTGTCGCTGCCGTGACTGGCGTGGCTGGTCTCGCTACTGGAATGAGTCTCGCTGGATTGACAACGTATCATTGTCGGGAAGCTACTGCCAGGACGTGTCGTAGCTGAGGGAAGCTGGGTGTCCAGATCAGTTCTTTAGGCGCTGCTCACCGGCGCGTGGCTAAACCGGCGCGTGGGCCTTAGCCAGAGGTCGGGGAGGCCATGCTGGATTCATTGAAAGAAGACGAGTATGATGACTGGGAATGTGAGCTACCTTGCGGTGGTACGCACAAGTGAAGGAGAGAGAAAAAGTCAGATCTACTTTCTCTCTCCTTGGGATTTCTCTAAAACCAAGCCAGAAGTTAGACTTGTTTTGATAATCAACTGTGAGTAGTGAAAATTAAGATGTAAAGAAGGCTAGCTCCTTGTATGCGGGCAGGGAGGAGCTCGAGAAAAAGAGAAGGTTGGCAACCGGAAAAAGAAAATTTCCAGAGAGGGAAATCTGGGCAGATTATGGGTATGCTCATAGTGAGCTATGTGATGGTTTCCACTTGAGGACCCTCCTTCTAGCGCCATTGTTTCGGTGTGATTGCTGAGGGAGGGATCACACAGAATGCGGGAGGAACACCATCTTCAAGCTCCCATAACCTGTCAATCATGAATGAAGAGCGTCAGAGGGAAGACCGGGTGTTCCGGCCTTCGATCCTCCGATGCCTAAGTCAGCCATATGTGAGTAGAAATAAGCTGAGAATATGGTAGAGATGGAGAGTCCCCAAATGAGGGGTGGAGAGTGGTATTTATAGGGATAGAGTGGATGCACCATAAAAATACCACTTTGCCATTATTAGAGAGTGTATTACCATTATGCCCTCAAGGGATAGTGTAGGTTTCTTGGGCTTAGTTAAGGCCCAAGCCCATTTTATGTAGCGATACGCGTCTTTTTAGGCGAGTATGACCAATGTTCTACTATGTATTAACACTATCCCTGAGAAAGAATTTATACAAAAAAAGTTGTTAATGACCTATTCACCCCCTCTAGGACCTTTAAAGTATGATGCCAGGGATTCAAATTTCAATATTTGATAGTGTGCATAATTCAGTTCTTAAAAGTCATAGTCTGTCAACTACTTCATGGATTTTTAAACTTGTGGGGTGTCTATCATCCGGAGGCCGGAGCCAAATCATGCTTTTCAGAATGTGGTCATATAAAAATGAAGCTGGCTTTATCTGGAGAGTACGATCATGATCTTGCAGATAATTTTCTTTAGAATGCAGTTTGCCAATTCTGATTAGGAAAGCTATGCAAGCATACTGTAGAATGGTAGCTATCTTAGTGAAGATGGTGTTTCTTGGCCTTGGAAGTATTTTCATAAGGCAACTCTAAAAAGCATCATTCTTCATATTTCTAAGGAAAATTCAAGAATCCGCTACTTTCAATTGATAAAGTAATTTAGAGTTTATGTCCAAAATTAATTGACAATGCATAGAGTGGCTCAAACCCTCATAAACACACAAACAATGTCTCATTTTTCTCATACGGGATGTATATATTCTCATTTCTCAACAACAATGGCATCCTTGTTTAGTTCCTCACTCAGTTGAGTAGTGCTGGTCTAAGCCTAAACAATCAACAAGGATAGTTATATATCTGGCTACCTACTATGTTTATTACAATGTGACAAATGTGACAAACTCATCACTGGCCAGCATTATATTTAATCTGTTCCAAAATGGCAGCTTACTACACCAATTTGGAGCACTCAACAAACCCCACTACATACTTGTAGATTCCTCTCTAGCACTTGCCCCTTGTGATTCTATCCCTACCAAATTGATTATCGATATATACCAGTTTGTAAATGTGATGATTACTTGATCATTTTCTGTTTCTCTACCCTTGATTGACATTTCAACTGGAGCTAGAGAGTTGTGTTGGCTAGCATACCGCCCTTTAGTTGGTGAGGAAGTGAGCAAGAAATGAATTTATATACAAGACTAAAATTGATTCCCATAATATTCTTCCTTTCTTCTTCTCCTACACTTTCTCTGCCACATGTTTGAGTTGGTATAATACGCAGGTCACAATCATTGAACCAACGAATTTGTGCTGCTCCTGGTAAGCAAAAGATACTGGTTTAGTCCAAGTTTGTCTTGAATAAAACTCACATTCTACCAACCCACTAATAGCTTTGGGACCTCATGCAGATGCAGTTCTAGTCTGCAGAATCAAACAAAGAAGGAAATGACAATAGTTTGCATATGTATAACATGACAAATCTGATTGTTCGACTCTAAAATTTGTATGATGAGAATAGGTCACTCTTATTCTTTATGAAGTCTAGGATTTAAAATCAGAAGCTGCGTAGTTGCCAAGGTTTCAAACAAATTTCACCCTTTAGAAAGCTCATTTTGACATGTTCGGTGTCGGCTATCCTTCCTCACCAAACCTCTAACTTCAGAACAATCTTCTTTACATATATTAACAGATGAGATAACTTATTATATGTATATATAAATAAGTGTTAACTAGGATTTCAGCGTGTATATAAAGAGAGCTTGCATGAAAGTTTGGTAAAACTCATTTGGGGTATGCAATATATACTTCTAAGGCTTCTACTGAGGTATTAGTAATGGAGGCTTTCTGCCAGTTAGTACTATTGATAACTCTATTGATCATATCTGGGGTTCTACCATCTTGTGTTTCGCAAACAACGCGGCACTTTGAATTTAATGTAAGCTAGCTCGCCAGAGTGTATGTTGGACTTTGTTTCTTACATTGTATGATCATTCAAAGATATCAGGGAACTGAGAGCTTGAAATTTGGTTGTTTTGTTCCTTTTTCAGGTTGAGTGGAAAAATGTGACCCGTTTGTGTCACAAAAAGCCACTTCTAACTGTTAATGGAGAATATCCAGGTCCGACGATTGCTGTTCATGAAGGTGATAATGTCGAAATTAAGGTGACTAATCGCATTGCGCAGAACACTACCATTCATTGGTGAGTTTAATTCAGATGCTTTGTATTTGCTCTGAAGACTGATCAGACATGGTATTATTCTGACTCAATTTTTTTGGTCATGACAGGCATGGTATAAGGCAAATTAGAACAGGATGGGCAGACGGTCCAGCTTACATTACGCAATGTCCGATCAGAGAAGGGAAGACCTACACATACAAGTTCACTGTAATTGATCAGAGAGGCACCCTTTGGTAGCATGCACATCATTCGTGGCAACGAGATTCAGTTTATGGAGCCTTTATCATCCACCCTCGCATGCCGTATCCATTTTCAGTTCCAATTCAAGATGAATTTCCCATCATCTTTGGTAATAATTTGATAACAGTTTAGCTAATGGTAGCACCTGTTCTAGTCTTTGTTGGTTTTATATATAGTGTTCTTTTCGGACAACATACTTAAGATTTTACTACATGTACATTTTAGGTGTTAGCTTGATATACATTGTTAGCCTATTTTCGGACAACTTCATATTCGCAATATTAGTATGCGAGTTTTATCTGGACATCTGTGTTCTATGTTTGGCTGCAGGTGAATGGTGGAATGGAGATATAGATTCAGTGGAAAGTGAAATGATGAAGTATGGAGGCGGCCCTGCCATTTCAAATGCCTATACCATAAACGGTTTACCGGGACCATTCTATAATTGCTCAAACAAAGGTATATGTCCAAGAGTTTTCATCACACAAGAGGCCAAAATCTTACCATAACTGACTGATTTGTAGCCAAGAGGCAGAGAATTCGACACAGCGATTTACATTGTCAATGTTGATGTGCAGATACATTGATCATAACTGTGGAACATGGCAAAACATACATGCTTAGAATCATCAATGCAGCATTGAATGATGAGCTTTTCTTTGCTGTTGCTAATCACACATTGACGGTTGTGGAGATTGATGCAAAACCATTCAAAACCAAAGCCATCATGATAACTCCTGGCCAAACCACCAATGTTCTTCTCACTGCTAATCAAGTGCCTGATTCCTCTGGAATGTTTTTAATGGCTGCCTGGACTTACCTGACATCTGTCTTCCCTTTCAATAATTCCACAACAGCCGGTTTCTTGCAGTACAAGAACCCGATGAGCACTGAACACACGAGTCAGCACCCGAATAAGGTCACTACTTTTGATCCTGTCATGTACAACTTTCCTCAGATGGAAGACACCAAATATTAATTTTCTGACAATCTGAGAAGCCTTCATTCCCCTCGGTATCCATGTAATGTGCCGAAAACTATCCACAAACGAATAGTAGCAGTTATAAGCCTTAACCTCCAAGATTGTCCTGCTAACAAAACCTGCAAGGGCTACGCCGACAAGAGGTTCTTTGCTTCAATGAACAACCAGTCATTTGTTCGTCCCGCCTTGTCAATATTGGAATCTCATTACAAGAAGCTCAAAACAAGACAATACTCCACCGATTTCCCAGAGAAGCCTCGAAAGCCATTTGACTATACCGGGGTGGATCCACTAACCGAAAACATGAACTCAGAATTTGGTACCAAGATCATACAAGTCCCCTATGGAACAAACTTGGAAATTGTGCTGCAAGGCACAAGCTTCCTTAATGTGGAGAACCATCCCATTCATGTACATGGACACAACTTCTTCATAGTTGGTAAGGGGTTTGGGAACTTTGATGTCTCCAAGGATCCAGCAAAGTACAACCTTGTTGATCCTCCTGAGAGAAACACAGTAGCAGTACCAAGTGGAGGATGGGCTGCGATTCGGATCAAGGCTGATAATTCAGGAGTGTGGTTCATACATTGTCATCTTGAAGAACACACTTCCTGGGGTCTTGCCTCAGGCTTCATAGTTCAAAATGGTCATGGACCATCTCAATCCTTGCTTCCTCCTCCCAAGGATCTTCCCTCATGTTGATCAAGACATCAAGTACTATCAGTGTTGCTTCAACGAAATTTTGTTACACCAAGATTTAGGCTTATATCTGTATAATCACTCGGTTTGAACTCAAATATAATTGAATTTAAACTTCTTCAACCTATCTAGATGATGATCAACCAGTTCATATATAAGAATGATGCCTTACTCATTGATTATGCAGTTGATCAAAATAAGCTATAATGCCTTTTAGAATAGGAATAACAACAAAAAGGGGTGATGTGATCATAATTATAGTCGCATTAATAGTCATAATAAAATTGATCAAAGAAGACATTAAACAAGTTACAATGGAACAAAAAGTTAAAAGAGAAAAGGAAAGCTTTTCAGAATAAAAGAGAGAAGCACTTGAGTACCATATTTGGTGACTAACAATAGCATAACAGGAGGTAGATGGAGATAATAATTTGGAAATTACCAAGTCTCTCTGATCTGGTAAATACTATCTTCATTATTGCAAAGAAGATAGAGAAACAACCTGGAAATAAGCCAGAATGAAAGGTCATCAAAGAAAGACATTAAGACAAGGACATTTGGCTTGAAAAGTTGCTAATGTGAGAAGTCTTTTGTACACTTTCTGCATAGGAACACCAGCAACCATATCTGTTATATTCTTCTTTGTTGCATAAAAAAAAAAAAACAAAAGACCATATCTTTTATAATCTTTATAGGGTGAGAGATGCCTTGAGCACTCTAAGTCAATTGAATTGCACTAAACTACTGCCTATTAAGAATAGAAACTACTATTTATGCCTGGGTTTTAGGTTTTTCTCACTTCTGAGGCATGGAAAACAGTTGAGGATCTTTCCAATGTTCTCAATTTTGACAATGTATTAATAAACAAAATGGTTTGTGGGAACCCAGTTGGATTAGTTATGGGGGAAGGAATAGAAGAAACAGATGCACACATATGCATAATTACTTACCAAACCAATGAATATTTTACATTGTTCACAAGCATGGAGCTGCACTATGACTTATTCTAGCTAACATGTTTGATTTGTTGAACCCCCAACCGATATGGTCACTAGACTTCTCTAATGCTTCTATAGTTCTATTATCAAATTCATCGATAATTTGATGAAAACAAAATGTGGGTTCCCAAAACCAATTGTTTAGCATTTCCATAGTAGCATACACCCCAACTTCATATACGTATTCTATATCTGCGAACAAGGACTTCTAGCATACACTAGAAATATATTACGTTTATGATATACTCGTATATAAACTAGTTACGAGACTTTCTTCAATCTCATAAGAATATTTACGATGTTAATTTTCAAGAGAACATCTAACAATGAATCTTTCATAAAAAGAAAATTTATGTCACTGAACAAAATAATCGTAAAATGTGTTGATTATGTATATTAATAATCTTCACAATGTTCATCCACATTTTATTACAGAATACAGAACGCACATATTCACAGCAGCACTTAAAGTTGGATCTAGCAAACAGCCAAACCAGTCCCAACCCTACCATCCTTTTATCTCACTTTCATTTGCTCCAACACTCCTCCCCACACCTCCCCACCATCACTTTTGCTTCATCCATCACCCTTCCACACTCTCACTCACCCTCTCTTCCCCTCACACACATTGCAGAAAACCCAAACTCCAAACTCAACAAACCCACAATGTCCCCAAACCCACCTCCCCTCTTCCCCTTCCTTTGCTTCCTCTTCACTCTCTTACCCTCCTCACTGGCACTATCCAATCCGGACCCGGCTGCAGTGCAGCCATTCCTTCCTAAATCTTCTCCCCCAGCTACAATCCCTGCATTCCCAGAGCAATCCGACATAGCCGGCTGCCCACTCCAGCTCCCTGATGAGCTCTTCCACGGCGTAAAGGCCGCCTGCTCAGCCAAAAAAGGCGACCCGGCTGGCCATTTACAGCACAGCCGCTGCTGCCCTGTGCTCGCGGCGTGGCTCTACTCAGCCTACTCTGCCACCGCGTTGGGCAGAAGCGGCCGAGTAGGGCCTACAGTAACGGGTCACGGTAGTAGTACTACTAACGCATATGACCCACCACTGCTACCTGATGACTCGGAAACTTGTGTTCAGGACTTGGGAAAGGCGCTGAGTGCAAAGGGAATAGAGCTGATGAGACCAAACGAGACCTGTGACATGGTGTACTGCAACTGTGGGATCAGATTGCATCCTTTGAGCTGCCCTGAGGCATTTTCAGTGAACCAAAATGGGAAACTTGTTGGGGATGAGAGTGTCAAGAAGTTAGAGAAGAACTGCTTGAGCAGCAGTAACAATGTCAACAATTTCCCTGGTCTTGGTGGCTGCTCCAAATGCCTCAACAGTCTCAAACTTGTAAGTTCATTTCTTTCATCTCTTCTATTACAATACTTGGTAGACCTTCAATTTCGGTTCTGGTTTGCATAATGCTGAAGAAGATGAACAAGAATCTGATCAGGGTTTCTTCTATGTCTCTTCTTGCTTGATAATTTAGGAAAGTGTTCTTGCTTCTTTTGCTTTTCTCTGTTACTTTGCTTAGGTTACCCTGCTAACAAGAATTTGTAACACTCAGACGCGCCATAACGGCGAGTGTAATATGTGCTGAATGCAACACTACACTATACTACTATAGTAAAGGTCACAAAGTCAAGGAAATAAAAGCTAAAGATGTGAACTACATTTGCAAGGACTATTTAATTAGGAACAAAGATGTGACTAGTCAGAATAAGTGTGGAGCACTCCGGCCAACTTTATTCATTTCTGAATTTATTGATGTGTAGCAATGAAGATTTAGATATAGTCCTTAGGGTTACTTAAATTTTTTGATAATGTTACTATCATATTAATAATAATGCACCGAAACACATCAAAATTCCGAAATTCAGTTTCTGAACAAGAGTGTGCTCTAGGAACTCGGTTTTGGAGTGCATTGCAACCCCAACTGCATGCTCAGCAAATGTGGTTGATTTGATGTTTACCCACTAGTTAGTAGATTAGTCATATTGCACCAACCCTTTCATCTAGTTTCTTTTTCTTTTCTATATTTGTGTGGGTTTGGTAATTTTGTATTGTGCAGCTTAACAAGAAGAAGACTTCCAATTCAAGCAAATTGGAGGACAGGACCACCAAAATGCACAACAAAGATTGTCAGCTGATGGGTCTCACATGGCTCCTTGCCAAGAATCGGACGGCCTACATGCACACCGTTACATCAGTCTTCCGCGCTATCATGGTAAGCGACGACGGCTCCGATCCTCAGTCGTGCACCCTCAACAGTGACGGAATGCCTCTAGCCGTCGATTCGTCGGAAATCTCTGATCAGTCCTCCTCCAACATCCTTGCAGTTTCATTCACATTCTGCATAGTGTCACTTTCTCTGTTGTATGTGCAGCTTACCATGAGCTAAGACTTAAGTTTACGAACCATGTTCTATGAGATCTGTGTAGCTTAGTACTCTGTAATGTATGTTCTATAGTTTCAAAAATTGCTCCACGATTTATGAATGCCCAACTGTCCCATGCATCGGATGCTTCGAGTGTGCTTCTGTACTCCTGATATGGCCTAATCAAAACACAAAGGGTTCCAACAAGAACCACAAATTCTGTTGTTGATCTTTCTAAACAGTATGGAGAATTATTGTCCAAAAACAAGCGGTGCCCTTATGATGTAGGGGATGTGGGTCTGGTAACATGTCCCAAATGGGACTGGTGCTTTGTTTTGTAGGGACAAATAATTGGTGCTGCATGTAAGATGCTTGGAGGCATTAGTTTGTGACAGTTGTGTTCTTCACGGGAGATTTATGAGGTGCCGACCTCTCATCTCCCAACCAGGGGTCCCTGAGCTTTTATCTTCTCGAGTTTTTTCATATGAGGATGGAGGCAGAGTACTGGTGCAGATGGAGCTTCATACATTAAAAACATTAAGGGATGGTTTGTGTGTGTTTCTGCAAGAGTCGCAGTGTCACGCAGGTCCTGCCTTTGGAATGTTTGAAGCATTATGGTCTTAATTACAAAGCCTGCGAAGCTTTGGGGTGAAAATGACTCCCACATCGGCAGTTTAGTTAGAGATGTGTCACCGTGTGCCGTAATATATACTTTCGTTGATAGGTAAGGGCACGAGGACAGGGATCTCGCATTTGCAGCCCAACTAATCGAGCAAGCCCGCGAGCAACGTTATTTTTATCACTTGAAGGAGTGCTTGGGATTTTGGCTAAAGCTTCCAAATGTGCAGAATCCAAATTTGACCTGTAGATCGGTGTGTTCGTTGAGTGTATATAACCCGGAGGGTTCATAAGCAATAAGAAGGGAAAGAGGTCACAAGTGATGAATCCTAAATAGAAGCTATGAAATCCATCGAAAAATAATATGATAGATGAGTCTGCATCTGTAAATGATGCTCAAGTACTAGTGAAACAAAAAGGCAACTAATAACCAAGCCTAGAGTCCACGAATTAAGACAAACTAGATCCAAAACGAAACAAAGATCGTAAATGCTAGAGATCGGTAATTTGCATGTTTAAGGTCCAAAACGAACACGAAAGCCCAAAAAAGTTCATATGTCGCAGCAAAGCGTTGCGCTTGACTCATGGTGTCATTCCTTTGTCGAAACGATTAATAATTATCATTCAGACGACCAACACCAAAACTACAACAAATCGAGTCTTCTCTTACCTAGATCATTCTGTTCTTTGATTTGCTTTGTCATATGTCCTACATCAGTATAGTCTTCAACCTTGTGGATTCGCGAGTTTGAAAATGTTATATTTTCTTATCGAGTGTTGAATTAAAATTAAGAAATTCGTCTAAATGGTATACGAACTTTTGCTCATTATAAACTTTGGTATATCAAGTTTTAAAAATATCATATTGGTATCTCATCTTTCCATTCCAACCTAAGGTTGGTATATATAGTCATTAAGATGACTAATTTACCCTCACACCAAAAAAATAAGATGGCCAATTTACCCTTAATTTTTTTTTTCATATTCCAATTTTCTTGTTTTAGGTTTTTATATTTTTAGGAACGTAGAAAAAAAAATTCATCGTCGTTTTCTCCTTGTTAATAATCAGTTCTTCATCTCAATCATCCTTGAATATCAATGGTAATAACAAGATCATTGAGTGTGAGCGGAAACAATAAGGATTGAACTTACGTATGTTTCCCATCTTCAATCTTCTTCAAGTTTATCCCCTGCGGATTATGGCTTTCCCACTTGGTCCCCGATGGCCAGCAGGGGATTTGGTATAGCAACTCACGTTCGTTTGCGCTGCGCGTTCCCGCTGGACTGGACACGTGTTAGCTGTAGGAAGTATGGTTCCGAAAGTGACTTCGGTTTGCCAATTCAGGCTCTACACAACAGATACATATTCTTACCTTAATAAACATTTTTATTGCCCCTATCAAACCCAATAGAAGTTTACTGGCCCCTAGTAAACTTCTACTGGGGGTCAGTAAACTTGCATTACAATATCTCCCTTTCATTTTCATGTCAATTATACACAGTAAATCTTACAAAAATCAACAAAGACAACATTAATCTTAATTTGTAACAATTATGAACAGAGAAACCCTAGAATTTTCATGTTTTTATATTCATGACCTTTAATCGCTATAAATCAAAGAATCAAGCTTCAATATCATTAGAGAAGTCCAAAATAAGCCTGAATTAAATGAAATCCAAAATGTACCTGTTTTTATGGATTTTTCGAGCGAGATCGAGTAAGAGCGATTGAAGCAGAGATCGACGTCGATATTCAACCAGAGAGTGACGCCGAGATTGAACCACAGATCAATTTCGATTGAGCCAGAGAGCAATTTTGATCGATTGGGATTTAACGAGAGAGCGACATTGATCGATGGAATGACAGAGATCGTTTTAAACCCTAAAACAGAGATCGTGATCGAGAGAGAGATAGAGAGAGAGAGAGAGAGAGAGAGAGAGAGAGTTTTGATTTTCTTGGAGAGTGGGAGAGGGTGAAATTAATATTGTTTTGGCCACGATCCTCAGTGCGCGGGAGACAGATAACTAGTGATCAAAGAAAAGGAGATGTGTTACGGGCGTGCCACCTCGCGGACGAGGAAAGGGTTGAGTGCGCGAGATCTGACTTCTGATTAGGCGGATGGGGGTTTCCAGGTGCCACATCCGATGAGGAATTTACAAGCACAAGGCGATCGATACTGACGACGGGACACGAGCAGAGAAACTATAGGGAATCAGAGTGATCGGGGGCGAGTCCAGGAGGGCTCTGAACTAAGACGCTGACGCACTTAGGGTTAGGGTTTCGAGGTAGCTTGAAGGGTAACTGGTTTGCTGTTTTTTTTTTTGTGTTGTTTGTAAAGAGATTTTCATTTGAGAGTTATTGAGAGATTTGATTGTGTCTCTAGATTGTGTGTTGTCGACCCCTTTATATAGTAGTTCGACTTGCAGCAAAAGAAAGATAATCATAGTTCAAGTCAGATTCTGAAACCCTAATCTCACAAGGACACTACTAACCCGCGCATACTAAACACTTTGTGACACATGTCCAGTCCGCACATTCCGCATGGGTTTTTGCTTCTGCGCTGCCAACTGTAGACTCCTATGCGGACTAGACTTGGGAATATCCTTATCCCGCGGGATTATCATAGTCTTTGTGAAAACCTAACTCGCGTAGACTGCGTACTCAAACCATCTCATGGGCCTTTCTAGCTCGCGGGCTAAAAGAAGACTTTTTAATTAATAAGGGCCACATAGATTGGCCCAAAGCATGTTAAAGACTTGTAAGAGTCTTCAACGATAAAAGTGGTGCACGCGGACTCTGCCTATCTCACCTACGCGAAGTGTCAATCTCGCCTCGCCTACGCGAAGTCCTCGTGCGAGATCTGTATTCCGCGTGTAGACCATTCTGTGCGCGGGGACTGTATAATTCAGTTCGCGTGGTCCATTCCGCACGCGAATTGTGTAATTCAGCTCGCGTGGCCTCACTGGCGGGCCATTACTTGTAAACCCAAAGAATTTGGGCTCACCGGTGTGACACGGACCAAGAATTTAATTAATATTCACATAGACATTTAATGTCCAGTAAAATATTAATTTAGGCATAAACAAATGTGAATGGTATAATTGTTATTTCGCTTAAAACATTCGAATAGGCTAGCTACCTAGTACTTATTTCATTGAAATGGGCTTTAAAGTCTATGTTTTTGACTAAATGGTAATTTTTCCTAATAAGTATATATGTTTATATTTCTCGTTTATTATTCACGATTTTTTTACAACTATATTTTTGTTTTCTGTTATTATAGTGTACAACATGGACAAGAGTTGGATGCAATTAGGGAGGGGGTTCCCACTTTATATGAGATGCATTTTTGATTTTCTTGAGTTCGTGCATCTACATAGTCCTCCGGACAAAGTTATTCACATATGTCTGTGCAACAAATGTCTCAATCAGAAACCAGTAACATATGAAGACATGTATTCTCACTTGGCACTAAATGGTATTTATCCTAGTTATACCACATGGACATAACAAATGCCTACACTTGCAGAAATTCAAGCACAACATAATCAGCAGGCATGATCTTCCAATGCTAGTTACGGGGGCATTTTCATAAACAACATTTTTCGTTCACCGCCTTAGGATATCAGAAAAATGTTGTTTATGACAATGCCCCCGAAACCTTCCCTAATGTCTCCCACGTTGACTACAACAATGATTATGATAGGTACAAGAGACTTCTACGACAAGTACAAACCTCATTGTATCCTGGCAGTGAGCATACCGTGTTGGGTACCGTCATGAAGCAAATGAAGATCAAAAACAAGCGGGGAAAGGCTAACGTATGTTTTGATGAGGATATTACACTTATGAAGGAAGTGCTTCCCAAAGGTAACAGTTGTCCGGAAAATTTTGACCAGGTAAAAAGCATGTTGGCTGACCTCGGTCTTGATCACCAAAAGATAGACGCTTGCGTCAATAACTGCATCTTATATTACAAAGAAAACAAGGATGATGTTGAGTGCCCACACTGCTACGAGCCAAGGTATAAAGTTTCCACTTCATCTAAATAGACAAACCCGCCCACTCCTAGGAAGGTTCTTAGTTACTTTCCGTTGGGTCATCGTCTGCAGCATCTGTACATGTCTTCACATATGGCCAAACATATGAGATGACACCAGGCAAGGCACCAGGGAGAGGAGATGATAGATCCGGATAATCTCACACACCCCGCAAACGGAGAGGTCTGGAAGCACTTTGACCGTTCTTTTCCCGAATTTGTTGGAGACTGTTGAAATGTTAGACTCGGACTTACAACAGACGGATTCAATCCTACTGGAAACATGAATTTATCTTATAGTATTTAGCTTGTGATAGCATTTCCGTACAATCTACCTCCTAACATGTGTATGAGGAAGGAGTATAATTTTCTTACACTTATGGTTCCAGGGCCGTATTCTCCAGGAAAGTGCTTGGATGTGTACATAAGATCATTAATTGACGAGCTGCAGGATTTATGGAAAATTGGACTCCCTACTTTTGACAGGCATGGTCAATCTTCATTCATGATGAAAAAAACTGTTATTTTTATCATCAGTGATTATCCAGCTTACGGGATATGAGATGACACCAGGCAAGGCACCAGGGAGAGGAGAGGATAGATCCGGATAATCTCACACACCTCGCAAACGGAGAGGCCTGGAAGCACTTTGACCGTTCTTTTCCCGAATTTGTTAGAGACTGTCGAAATGTTAGACTCGGACTTACAACAGACGGATTCAATCCTACTGGAAACATGAATTTGTCTTATAGCATTTGGCTTGTGATAGCATTTCCGTACAATCTATCTCCTAACATGTGTATGAGGAAGGAGTATAATTTTCTTACACTTATGGTTCCAGGGCCGTATTCTCCAGGAAAGTGCTTGGATATGTACATAAGACCATTAATTGACGAGCTGCAGGATTTATGGAAAATTGGACTCCCTACTTTTGATAAGCATGGTCAATCTTCATTCATGATGAAAGAAACTGTTATTTTTATCATCAGTGATTATCCAGCTTACGGGATGTTGTCTGGCCAACAAACTAAGGGGTATAAGACTTGCCCGGTATGCTTAGATGACATCAATTCTAGTTGTCACGCCGACAAAATTTGTTTCAAGGAATCTCGTAGATGGCTTGACGAGGATCACGAGTGATGGTGGGATGCTGAGGCATTTGATGGGACTAAGGAGCATAATCCAAAACCCCAGAGAGGTCTGGTGAGTAGATTTTGGAGAGGCTTAACGAGCACTGGTTCGGATATTTGAGCACCAGTAAAGAAGTAACCGACTTGAATCCTCCCACGCCTGATGAGTTTAAGTATTAGATGCACAAAATTGTATTCTTTGAATTGCCTTACTGGTCGACGTTGAAAATCAGACACAACTTGGACATCATGCACATAGAGAATAATGTTTGTGACATCGTTCTTAGAACAATTCTGAATCTCAAAGATAAGAACAAGGACACCCCCAAAGCCCGTGTTGATCTTAAGAAAATGGGTATACGCCCTAAGCTATGGCTAGTAGAGAACAAAAAACAAAAAAAGTCATAATGCCTCAAGCAGGCTACACAGTCCATCCTCAAAAGAAGGTGAAAGTGTTTTAGTAGCTTCATAACGTTAAGTATCCTCACGGGTATGCAGGAATATCGTTCGATGTGTTAAGACGGAGGAGAATAAGATTACTGGGTTAAAGACTCGTGACTGTCATGTTTTGCTGCAACATCTTCTTCCCGTGGTCATTAGACCGTAGTTGCAGAGTGATGTGGTTGACACGTTAGTGGCTTTGTTAAAGTTCTTTCAGAGGATATGCGCTAAAGAGCTCAAAAAGTCTAATGTTCGGTCATTGCAAGAAGACATTGTATACATCATGTGCAAGATGGAGAGAATATTTCCCCTAACTTTCTTTGACATCATGATTCACCTTATAATGACCCACCTTCCCGAATAAGTGTTGCTTACTAGTTCGGTACTGTATACATGGTGCTATCCAAATGAGAAGTATGCACTCATTTTCTAATTAATCATCCTTTTAAATTAAAATAATTTTTTTAAATATTTATTGTAAGAGAATAAATATATATTTTGCAGGCAACTAGGGGATTTCAAGAAGTCGAACAAAAACAAATGTTTCCCTGAAGGGTCCATCACGGTGGTATACATTCAGGCTGAGTGCGTAACTTACTGCAGCACATATCTCAATGATGAAGACATAGTGGGGGAATCATCTAGAGCGGGTAGTAGCCACTAATTCAATATATTAGTTGTTTCCAACGATACTCAACTGTATGACAGGTTAAGTAATTCTGAAAGATTAAGTAATGCTAAGATTAAAGAGGCTCATTGGTCTGTCCTTCAACATTGCAACGAAGCCGAGCGGTACCTAAAGTCCTATTTGGAAAGGTAGGATGGTAACGAAGCCATACACAAGAGAGATTTTCCTGATTACTTCCCTATTTGGGTACATTCTATCTTTATATATGATGTTACATAAATTAAATATATGTTGCTTTTTGATGTTACATAATGTAACAACATTGCTTTTAAAATTGTTACAGATGATGCACATTCAACAACGGTTTCCTACTTCTTACGACCCGGAGTTGCACTTGTTGGCTGGAGGACCCCAAAGTCACAGAGTTCGTGCATGATTTTTTGTGAACGGTGTTAAGTTTGTGACGTCAAAACGAGATGAAGGCTATGTCGCCCAAAACAATAGAGTCATGGTTGAGGGTCTAGGTTTCAACTACTACGCGGTTCTTGTCAGTGTCATCGAACTAATCTACGGCAAGGGTATGCCAGTCATGTTGTTCAAGTGCAAATGGTTCAATACTAACCCACACAGACGAAGGAGTACAATTATGGATCGTGGCTTGTTATCAGTGGACTCAAACATTGTATGGTATGAGAATGAGTCATTTATTCTTGCCACCATAGCAAAACAAGTGTTTTATCTTGATGATCCGGCTATGGGTGAGGGTTGGAAAGTGGTGCAGGTGATGTCACATAGGAATATTTAGAGTAAAACTAAACTGGGAGATGATGATGAGAGTGGGCTCAGTGAACCAATAACTGATCAACCGAATGAACCATATCAAGAGGAATCTCCATATGTATTCCCCGATACTGAGGATATTCATGTCAACAACCAACACGTTCCGGTTATCATAGGTTACATTCCAATTACACCATATGAATTGAAGTCGCTACAACACAACCCCAATCATGATGACGACGGCTTCATAGATGACGAATACATAGAGGATGATGAATATTCTAACCAAATTGAGGAGGATGATGATTCAAACGACACAGATTATCATGAGTACTATTAATATAACCATTATTGTGGATTTCAATCGGTCTAATCTACTTTCATTAATTTGGCATAACTTCATATATGTATTTTTAAATTTGTAACCACGTACGTACGTACGTACGTCCAACCATTAATTATTCATGCAAATTTCCATTTTTCTACATGTGTAATTTTAAAAATGCATATGTATGCTTTTTAAAGTATGAATACTTACATGGAGTTACAGTTGGGTTTAGTTTGAAAAGTTACACGAAAATGCTCGGATGTAAATATAATAAAATGTCCAAAATTTTTAAAAATATACTTAGTCGACGGAACTTGAAGAATTCGTAGCCTTAATACTTTTAAGGTGACGGAAAGTCCACTTTCCATCACTTAGGATCAGCGAAATATTAGGCGGGTAAAAAAAATTTATGTTACATAGGCGACGGAAAGTGTCTTTTCTGTCGTCTAGGATCCCGAAATATTAGGCTGGTGAATTTTGCGCCTTTTTTTTTCTTGGAAATTTCATATTACTTAGGAGACAAATATGTGTCTTAGGCAACAGAACTTATTCGTCGGCTAAGATAAAATCGATACTAATTGCCTCGCTCAATCCACAATCCATAAATTCACACCCACAATTCCCAAATCCCACCAGAGCTACGCCACCGCCATCACCACTAGAGCTGCACCACTGCCTCACACCACCAGACCCCATCCACGCATCGACAACCGATTCAAGTGCGCGCATCCACCCACCTCCTCCACTCATCGCCACTACATCCACCCGCTGCTCCGATCTCGATGCTCTCACCTTCTCACCGCCGCTCCTTTTTCAGGTCCGTATTCTCTCTCTTCTCAGATTGATCTTGCTTGTTACTTCTGAATCGTATCTAAATTCATATGTGGTTAAATATCATACATTACGATTAGGAATATAAGAGGAGTGAACAAAGTGTAGCTAGGTTGATGTATTTGGAATAATGGTTGATGTTTTTGAAGGCAAAAATGGCTAGCTAGGTTTTTTTTTTTTTTTTTTAATCTGCCTACTGGCTCTTATGCTTTAGAAGTAGTGCTTGAACATGTGAAGGAGAAATGTAAGAGTTTCTATGGGTTGAATGTGTGTGATGACGATATAGGGAAGAATGAGACATTGACTATTGTCAAGTTTGTGCCGAAGATTAAGTAGTTGTGGTTGAGAAGGGCGAGAACTGGTAGGCAGGGTCTTATTACTTCATTGCAAGGTTGCAAGGATCTTGAACTTTTGGATATTATGGAGTGTTGTGGTGTCGATGAGGAGGATGAGGAAATAGCTAAGCTTGCTGCTAGTATTCCTAAGTTTATGTGTGAGGGTTCTAGAGTTGGACAGGGAGGAGGAAGGCACAGGGACTTGTATGTTGGAGGAGGGCAAAGAGTCTTGAATGTCCAACGAGGAGGAGAATGAGTGTGGTAAGGGTAAGGAGAGCAGATTTCATGTTGATGATGAATTATTGACCTGTTATTATTATGTGTACCAACTGAATTTGTTAATTATCCAAATACACTTCATATCTGACTTGCCTCAATCCTCAAAGTTTTTTTTAATTATCCAAAAAAGAAATAAAAAAAATACCAATATCACATTGTATCTTTTGCTTAAGTGGCTTACAGCTTTTATTAGTGTTTTTTGTATCCCCAATGCATCAAGTCTTAAAAAAGAAAGTGAAGAAAGACAAGTGATTTGATCAACCTGTATGCTTTTCTATGGACTATTTTTCATAATCTTTATCTATTACTCACTCATTTATTAACAATTGTATGTTATTCATCTGCAAGATATGGTGATCATGGGGAAGAGGAAGGACCGAGCCACTAAGGCCAATGGTTTGATGGAGTCAATACGGTAGAGCGTCGGCTCAGCTAGCAGTAGCAGCCACCCTACCCCCATGCCGATTGTGAATTTACCACTAGGGGCTCCCCCCTTGATCGTACGACCCCCTACAATTGACAGTAGTTCAACGAGATATCCATCGGAATCTGCAACTGCACCTGAATCTGCAAGACGCATCGTCAGCAGCGCTCGAATCAAAGTTATAATCCCAACAGGTAAGTATTAATTTACTTCCCCCAGTAAACGTCTACTAGGGGTCAGTAAACTTGTAGTACATTATATCTTTTTCAATTTCATGCCAATTACACACAACAGATACCTTAATAAACAACTTTATTGGCCCCTAGTAACCCTAGTAGAAGTTTACTACCCCCAGTACACTTCTATTGAGGGTAAGTAAAATTGCAATACAATATGTCTCTTTCATTTTCATGCCAATTATACATAACATATACCCTAATAAACAACTTTATTGGCCCATAGTAAACCCAGTAGAAGTTTACTGCCCCCCAGTAAACTTCTACTGGGGATCAGTAAACTTGCAGTACAATATGTCTCTTTTATTTTCATATTAATTTTACACAACAGATACCCTAATAAACAACTTTATTGCCCCCTAGTAAACCCCGTAGAAGTTTACTGCCCCCAAGTAAACTTCTACTGGGGGTCAATAAACTTGTAGTACAATATGTCTCTTTCATTTTCATGTCACTTACACACAACACATATTCTCTTGTATATTAAGTATCCTAATGTATTTTCACATGTTAATTGTAGCTCCGGCTCTGAAAAAGAAGTGGGGTTTATATTCTGGAAAGAATGCAAAGGATATAGTTCAACAAACAGGGCAGAATATCAAGCTGGAGTATTGCCCCCGTGTAAAAGGCCCTAGCGTGAGGGGGATAAACAGCTTGGTGGCACATGATATCGGTTGCGCCAAACGGAGTCTAGTGGGAATGATGGTAAGGACGTTCTACGACCTTGATCAGACCGAGAAGTGGAAGGTGTGGAATGCAATGTCAGTAAGTAACTGAAAAGTATATGAAAAGTAAATTTACTTAATTACATTTGTTTGATAACATATATATGATTGCTTATGTAATTGGAAGACATGAACTGACTGAATTAACATCTCTCTATTGATAAATTTCATGTCTAAGGATATGTTTGCATAAGACTGAGTTTTCTTATAAAGTGAAAATGTTATGGATATGTGTAAAGTATGATTGAATGTGTGTAAAGTATCGTGTGTTAATATGAATTGAAAGATGTGTTTTGTGACAGTAATTGGTTGTATTAATTTTTTTATTTTAATTTCCAGTGCTTAACATGAGAAATTTTTTTTATTTCTTACTTAGCTGAAGTACGAGTGTGATGAAAATGATGAGCCGATGTTCAATTGGATCTGAAGAGGGCACAAGAGAGGTATAAGGACTGGAAGTACCAGTGTCACAAAACTTATCTGAAGAAAAGGCCTTTTGGCATGCCTTCAGATTTCATTGGGAGAGAGGACCAGTGAGAGTTTCTATGCCAGCACTTCAAGTCAGATGCGTTCGAAGTTATTTTTTTTTAATTACCTTCATTGTTTCCCTTGTATTTTATTATTAGCTCATTCATGTATAGTTATATATTTATAACTGGAAATGTGAAATGTACAAGATGTTAGAACTAATCTATTTAATATTTTTCGTGTATTAAAGACTCTCCTTGGAAAATAAGCGAAACCGTGGGGAGAAGACTATGCGCCACCACATGGGGTCTTCTCCTATCATCTACATAATAGAGAAACTCATAATACAAGGCGAGCAACTTCCACTAATCAAATGTTTTGAGAAGACCTATGTCAGGGAGAGTGATGAAGTTACAACCAAACATTATGTAAGTGTCTCTCCTTTTACTATTATGTAAGCTTATCAGTGATTAGTCAAGCATGTGTAAATCCGGCTATTGGTATATATATAATCCATAAGTTGAATGAATGTCATGTTTTCCTGCTTCTTCCAAAACAAAACAAAAAAGTGTTATTATCATTATCATTAATTAAGATGTATAGTTTTAGGGTGAGAAGCTGAGTTTTCCTGCGATTGGACTGGAAACTTCCTTGTTTATGATCAAACCTGTTTATAAACTTCTTCGTTTATCATTATCATTTTATTGTCAACTTCCTAGTTTATGATCAAAGCAGGTCTATTAATAAATGTTTATGATCAAACCATGTATTGGAAAGTTTCCCTGTTTATTATTAATACAGGTCTATTAATACTTGCATATTTTATTGTCAATTTCCCTGTTTATGATCAAACCATGCAATGGAAAGCTTGATAGGGAAGCTTTCCTGTTTATTAGGTACACTTAATAAACTTGACATTTATTATGATGCATGGTTGACCAGGTCTATTAATAAATGTCAAGCTATTAAGCTTCCTTGTATTGTTTGATCATGTGTACCTAGCTAATAAGTGAAGCTTCCCTGTTTGTTATGCAAAATGTCAAGTTTATTATGGAAATGTTGAGCTGCATGTTTTGTTTATTAATTGATGTATTTTAAATACATAATGACATGGTTGATGAGATCAATAAACGAAAGGATGCATTTAAGGAACAACACCCTGACGCGACGGATGAGGAAATTATGGAAAGTGTTCAGTCACAACAAATTGAGGTGTTGGGTACGGTGCTCAAAACTAAGAAAGGAAATGAGATCAGAGGGATGGGACGAGGAGGCGAGCAAGACTTGAGCCATTCTTCAAATGGTTCGACTTCACGTAGTCGTCCTCTTAGAGTTGATGAGCAGTAACTCTAAGAGGTGCAGGAGCGCTATGAGCTGAGATTAAAGGAATTAGAGGAGCGTGCCCAGCAGCAAATCCAAGAGGTCCAGCAGCGTGCCCTACGTGCCGAGTCTTTGTGTAGTGTTGTGCAGTTCATAGTTGTAGCCATATATGAGCACCTAGGTATGCTACCTCCTCCTCCTCCACAATCTTCTCCTCCTCCACAAGTTTCCCCATAGAACAATGATGATAGAGGCGACAACATAGGATTGGATAAGAATGTCAATTGACATTATTGATTTTATAGTACTTCATTCATAGTTTAGCTAGACTGTATATGAACAATTTTCTATCTAGTTCATTATTTTGTATATATGAACAATATTTGTCCATCCAGTTATCATGATCAGTATATGAATATGTTTTCCAAATCCAGTGCTTCATGCCTGCTGTATCTGTATATTTTTGATTATTATTACTGATTTATAATTTTTGGAAACAATGAATAAGGCAAATAAAATTACAATTTTTTTACCCTAAATAAAATCTCTTAGGCGACGGAAATAGTAATATTTGTCGCTCAAGATAAATATCTTAGGCGACGGAAACAATAATATTCGTCGCTCAAAATAAATATCTTAGGCGACTGAAAGAGTAACATTCGTCACCCATGATAAACCACCTAGGCGACGGAAACAGTAACATTCATCTCCTAAGATAAACCATCTACGCGACGGAATCAGTAACATTCGTTGCCTAAGATAAACTACCTATCAGACAAATACAAAATCTAATCGTCGACTAAGAACTGTTATGCATTCGTCGATTTAAAAATCTGCCGACGAATATTCCGTCGCTTAAGGTCGACGCAATGTTCGTTGGTAAACATACATACCGACAACAATTTTGTCAGCTAAGAACAATTTCATATTCGTCGGCTAAGAATCTTTCTGACAAAAACGTTCATTCGACAGAGGTTTTTATTGACGAAAAAGTTTGTTGACGAGGCAGGAAAAGGTCCGTAGGGTAAGATCCCTCTTAGTTGACGACTAACTTTAATTTCGTCGCTCAAGTGTCTGCCTCATGACACTTAGGCGACAAAACTTAGTCGACAGATACTTCGTCTGCTAGGCGACGAATTTTTTGTCTTATGAGACGAGTTGTTTCTGTCGCCTAGGACGAGATTTCATGTAGTGTTCATTGGGATCAGAGATCAGAAATAAAGATGCGACAATGGATTGGCAAGAAAAATTAGATGTCGTCGAGAGAAAATATGTCGAACAAAGAGCTGTCATCCGCAGAAAACATGCCGAACGAATGGTTGCCATCCTCAAGCAACATGTTGAGGAAAACAAAAAGGCTTTACAATGCCAAAATGTAGAGCCTACAGTTGACGAACACGTCCTTGCCAAAAGATTAAACTGCCTAGCAACCAATCTAATGACGAAGATTTTCCTTTGGACGAACCCACGTCCAAAGAAGAAACTACTTTGTCAATTAATGATGAAGAACCTAAGGTCGAGGCCGTTGAGATCATGGAAAATCATCCTATCTCAAAGACGGATGGTGTTCCTCAGGAAAAAGAGCTTGAAGATAGGACAGAACAGTCCATCTTACAAAAAGAAATTGGTTGGAACTCTAATGATGACAGACCACAATTTCACATGAAAGGTGACCAAAGAGTCAGCTTTCTCATGCGAGATGTATATGTGGACACAAGTCAGATTCATGGGGGGCAAGGCGTAGCGTGCCTTCATTCTTTATTTAACCACCATCATCAAGGGCATGATCAACTCAAGTTTTGTCCAATTACGGGATGTTATCAGGAAGCTGCCCTAAGTCATGACAAGCTTAATTATACATGGTGTGGTGGTATACCTAGGCCAATCTGTGACTTCACATTCCAATATAATTAGAGTCTCTGCATGCAAATTCAAAGGCCAAATTATGGCTTTAGTATTGTATATGGGAAACGTTTTTATACCCAGAATTGCAAGTTTATTATACATGGGTGTAAAGTCAAGTATTCTCAATACCATCTCACTATAGTATGTAGCAAGGACTTGGGGGCATCTAAACATGATGCTCATGGATTTCATATGTCTGCATCAGAGGCAGAGGTGGATTCGAGGGGTTATGATGACTCCAAATTTGATTTTGATACAGAGCCAATTTATGATGAATATGCTGAAGACTATATGTTGGTGCGTCTGTCTTATAATCATATTCCACAAGAGTTCAATCCCAGTGAAGCTTTTGATATGGTGAAAAGAGACCAGCAAGTGGTCCTCTTCTATAATCAATGCATGGTTATTCATGATATACATTATGACATGGTAATTGGCAACAAGGCTGATCTCAATAGCATACGGTCTGTGAGAATGTAGTTAAATGTTTGGTCAAACAACAAGGATACGTGGGGAGTAACGAGACATACCCTACAACCTACCTTGTCCAAATTCCCAAGTGGTTGATGCAAAACATCTTTGCTCAGCACTTGGAAGTTCCCGAAAACAAGAGTCTCATGCTAGGAACATCACAGCGTCGAGACTTGGAGTGAAGCATTGGTGGCCTCCCCCGTGGCCTTATGAAGGGTAACTAATCATACTATGATCCCTTCTTTTCTTTGCTCCTAGCTTTTACATCAGCTTTTCCTTCTGTTTTCTTTCTTTCTCGCATTGAAAAAAAGAAAAATACAAAAAAAATTAAATAGCAAAAAACACAAAAAGAGATTATTGGTTTTGCTGAAATGCAAAACAACATTCTTGCATATATAAGGCTTGAACTTTACTTAGAGGCCTATCCCTAAGGCTTGAAGATAGTAGGCATTCCACATGCCGTAGAGTTACTACTAGCGAAGTCAATGTCAGAGAAGAATTGAAGAAATGTTTGCCATGCTGAAAGTTGCAACAGGCATTCCTGGACAGTCAACTTTGCGGACTAAACTGGAAAGATCCAGGAGGAACTAGCAGGCGACCCTTATATCAACAGAAAGCCCTGGATGTCTATTTTTCAGAGGATTTTATGGTTCATCATTCCGACAGTCCTGGAGAGAGTTATGGCAATTTGAATGCACGCGCGAATTTACAATGTGCTTGTTCAATGTGTTTTCGTGACCTTGCAATGTGCTTTCCTTCACTAGGGGGCATACTAAAGTTTTGATGTCCTTCATTCTTCTCAAGTTTCGTCAAACAGACATTAAAACTAGGGAGCACATTAGGGTAGATATGTGTTCCAGATATTTCAGACTTTAGACCCTTCTTGAGGTGTCTTGGTCATTATTTAGGCCAATCCATGTGGCCTATTTTTCTGCAATTCGCATGTTACTGGGGGCAGCTAAGTTCATTTTTGACAGACTAGTTCATCCAAACACATTAAGTCTGATGATATATTATTTAGGCCAACACCTGTGGCCTCTACAAAAAAAATCAAGATTATGTGGTCGTTCGCCGACATGGTACTTTTGTTTGACTCTCATTGGTTCGCACTGGGGGGAAGCGAAGTACATAGCCAATGTCACTCCATGATTTGAATATCAAGAAGATGGTTCGCCATCGCCAAGAGCTCAAGCAAAGGTCAATTTTGAATCCATTCAAAGCGAACGTCTACTTAAGGTACATCCCTTCGAAGTACATCCATTCGGCGTACATCCTTTCAAGGTCAGAAAATTCCTTTTCCAATATGTTCACTCTAGTTACATTCGCTCAAGTGGCATCCACTCAAGGTACATATATTCGAGCTACATCTCTTTGAAGACATTATCTACTTGAGGTGCATGCATGGTATCATGTCTTCAAGAGCAGAGCAAGCGAAGCGCAAGTTATCTTTCAATGCTAAGGTACCTATGTTAAATTCATTGATCATCAGTTCATTAATGTGGTACTAGTCAAATCATTTTAGAAGCTTCCCTGCATTTCTTTGATGTTTGGTACTTGAGTTTTAGAGCCTATTCAGGCATGTTATTCAGTCATTTGATGTATGAGCTGAGCCAATACTAGTGGCTTTGGAGCAACATGAACATAAACCTCTTCAGTCATTCTTGACATTCATGACTTCGAGGCTGGGGGGGCAATGTTTACACCTAGAATTAATATTTTACTAGGCAATAAATGTCTAAGTAAATATTAATTAAATTCATGATCCATGTCACATTGGCGAGCCTGAAATAATGGGTTTGCAAGTGATGGCCTGCCAACAAAGTCATGCGAGCTAAATGTACAGTTCACGTGAGAGGAGGAGACTTCACGTGGTTTAGAAGGACTAGGAGACTTGAGTTGACTTGGTCCAATGTCCACAAAGCTAAGCGAGTTGGACGGATGAGTACGCATGCAAGGATTTCACATGAGAAAGAAGTTAAACTTCGCACGCCAGGTGGAAGGGTTCACACTGGAATCCTAGATGTGGAATTGCTATCAAAGATATTCTATATATATATATATATATATATATATATATATATATATATATATATATATATTGCAATGAATGTATCCATGCGAGCCGTGATACAAGTTAAAGTCAACTAGGATTCAATCATCCTAAGCTACAAATCATGCAGCATGCATGTGTCTATGGCAAGAGGCATTCTAAACCAACTCTACTGCTTAGAAGAAGGGCGACGGCGAAGAGATGATTGATATTGCCTACAACACGATATTATCGTTAAAAACTTCCACAAGTCTTTGACATGCTTTAGGCCAATACATGTGGCCCTAAAATAACTTTATATAAAGGAGTTCGAGGATACTCTCTTTACACAATCAAATCATACACACACTCTACAACTCAACAATTACAAAAACAATACCTTCAACACAGTTGAACCTCCAGACGCTCTCCGGAGCTTTGTTTTTGTTTCCATGTACGCTCTTCGGAGCTTTGTCTTTTTTTTCTTCTTTCCCAGTTGAAGCTTTGCTTGACCTTACGTCGTGTATTGATATTGTGACACTCAAGCGGACTTCTGTAAGTCTTTTCCCAGTACAGTATGCAAGGCGAATCTGAAGAACCATGCGGTGGAGTTGGTGTTCTCTCCATCCTCAATCGCGGTGGCATGCCGGCAACCACTAAAAGAGACTTTGCATACCCAGACTTACTGGTGTGATCAAAACAAATTTCAAAACATGATATACCAAAATTTATAAAGAGCAAAAGTTCATACATCATTCAGACGAATTTCTCATTAAAATTCAATGAAAAATGAAGTAAAAACAAATAAAAACATTGAAATCGAGGAAACTAAAGCCTTTCGGCTGCCTCGAGTTTCCACCTTTTATTTTTTCTTGAAAACATCTCCACACCTCGAGTTCTTTGCATGTACAGTTGGTCCCAAAACCCAGCCCAAAGAACTACAAGTCCAGTTACATTTGACAAAGAACTATAGCTACTAGCTACTAGGCTACTCCTAAGGTGTGGTTTGAGTTTGAGCAACTTTTGAAATCTTTAATACAAAAACTTATAGCTAGGGGTGAGTTCTGTTTTGTTCGGTTCGTTTTTCACCTAAAACCAAAAACCAAACCGAATAAAAAATTCGGTTATGTTCAGTTCGGTTTGGTGTTTTTTGAGACTTTGAACCGGAAACCAAACCAAACCGTAATTCTGATCGGTTTCAGTTTTTTCGGTTTTTCTTCTTTTTTAAAATAATTTTTCTTAAAATTTGTATGCTTTTGGTTTAGTAAAAAATTATCGTATTTTAGGCCTCTTTTTTTTCTTACACTACTTGTTTTTATAAGCACATTTATATATCAATAAATTTTTAGCAATAATTCTTCAACAAACCAACAATTTATGAACCAAATAGATACTTTGAAAGTTTAATACTAAATAATTTCGTAAGTATTGAGAATTGATCACACTAGCACACCATGAAACCATAATTTTAAAACTTCTAAGTTCATCTTGAACACAAAATATAGACTCCATAGTTTAAAGTTCATCCAAATAAATTCTGAATTTTAAAGTTTAAAAATCATAAATTTAAATAAAGAAGAGAAAAATAAATTAAATATTAAAGTCTATCATCTAAAGCTTGCAAGAATAAGGTCTTCAATTTTAGAGGTAACATATCATTCTCTATACTTCACATACATGACACCTAAAACTTTTCTATATGTACATAAAACAAAAATAAAAAGCAAAATATTAGAAAAGACAAACATATAATTATATAGAACATAAAACCTAAGATCATATTGTTCAAATCAAATATTTAATACAAAAATAAAGACAAAAAACGACGTCATTTTAGAGAGATTCGGTTTTTCGGTTCGGTTCGGTTTTTTAAGAGCCGAAACTAAAAACCAAACCAAACTAACTTGGTTCGGTTCAGTTTTTCTTAATTCGGTTTGGTTTTTTTTTTGGTTTTTTCAAGTTTCGGTTTGGTTTTCGGCTCGTTTTTTTTCGGTTTTCGGTTTCAAAATTCTACCCTATCTTGCAGCTTCACTTCTCACTTGATTACGTCCAGCCCAATATGTGACATGCTCCTATTGGTGCCTAAGAGGACCTTATTGGGCCCTATTTGCAGAATAAAATTGGGGACCCCATTTGTAAATGGTCCACTTCACACAACTAAGCACACACAAAACATCTTCACATAGAATCTTTACTAGTGGGTCATGATGACGCAAGTCTTTGTAGTCTTTTAGAAAAGACAAAAGGCATCCATTATAACAAGGACAACAGCACAGCCGATCAGATTTTTTTCCCCCTTTTTCTTTTCCTTGAAAAAAGAGTGAGAGTTACAACTTACAAACCAAAGGCTCTGATCCACTGCGCTCCTGCTCACGTTTACAACCTGTACCTGCTTCACCAAAACCCTGATTTTCCTGTGGGCTCCACGCCGCGGGTCTGTCGCGACTTGTTTTCAAGCTTATCTTGTGGTTGCATGAAGCCCTGGTGCTATTTACTGTTGGCTGATACATGATGTAAGGTGCTTGGCTGTAACAGGCGGCTGGGATCGCGCCATCTGGATGGAGGAAACCGAGGGATGGTGGTTTTACCTCATAGATGGAGGTCCACGTGTAGGTCTGTGGTTTTTGATGGCCTATGCCACTAGCGGATTATAGATCTTAGCCGACGGAAAAATTAACTTCCGTCGGCTACGATTTTCATAGCCAACGAACCTAGTTTCGTAGGAAGGGTGAAAAGATCCGTCGGCTATGATTTTCTTATCCGACGGAAAAGTTTGGACGGGAATTTCCGTCGGTTAAGTGAATCTTAGTCGACGGAAAATTTTGGACGGGAATTTTCGTCGGTTAAGTAAATCTTAGTCGACGGATAACTCATGTCGGTAAGTATTCGTCGGTTAAGATGTTTTATGTCGACGGAAATTCTTCCGTCGACTAAGAAAAATAATCCGTCGACAAAGTAAAACTAAGTCGACGGAAAATTCCGTCGGTTAAGAAGATAAAGCTGAATTATTCTCTGGCAACGCGCAGAAGGAATCTTCCGCTCAATTTTCAACCCAGCTCGGCACAGAATGTATCATTCCTGCAAAAACCTCCTTCTCTATCACCAGCTCTAAATAAAACACCTCTCGCCATGAATTGAAGTTCAAGCAAAGCAACTAATCTAGCTAGCTAGCATTTTGATCATTGGTACATATTCTTCAACCTTTACATTTTCGACGGAATTCAGTTCACCGGTCATATTTTCCGGCGACTCTCCGGCTATATTCGTTTAATTTGTATTTTTATTGTGTGTTTGTGTGTGTGTGTATATATACATATATACGATTAATTATATATATATGGTTTGATTAATATATTCTATATATATTAATTGTGTGTGGATTATTGATTATATATATATATATGCATGTATACGTATATTTTGTATATATATATATATATATATGGATGTATATATATGTGTGTGAATTTTTAATTTGTTGATTGTATATATTAATTTTGTTTATGCAAATCATATATGTATATATATAGATTATATTATATATGTTGTAGCAGAAAATGATGATGTTTATTAAATCAATGTATGTATATAGATATATATATATATATATATATATTATGTATGTGATCAACTTCTTTCGATCATTATCTTTTTTTATGTAAATCATGATGTGTATTAAATGATCGATATTTTGATGATGATATTTTCGTGGTGATATATTAAAACAATATTTATTTTCATTATAATATTTTCGTTTATGATCGATTATATTAAATTTGTGTTTGAGATCATATATATATTTCATTTTGTTTATGCTTACATTAAATTTTTTATTTTCAATTTGTGCTTAGATATATTTACTCATTTATTTTCGTGATGATATTGATATTTTCATGCATATATATATATATGGTCTTAAATCAAATATTTGATTTGATGATGTTTTTGTTTAAATCAGTTATTTTCGTCACATTATGTTTTTGTGGTGAATACGTACCGTTGTTTACGTGAGCGCGCAGTATTTTTATAGTTAGATTTTTCATTTCCCCTTTTATTACAGGTTACAACATGGCCGACAGGAGCTGGATGCAGTTACATAGAGGGCATCCGCGATACATGAGAGGAATTTTTGAATTTATCGAGTTTGTCCGTGGCAAGACTTCTCCTGGACAACTTTTCCACATTTGTCCATGCGGAAAATGTCGCAACAGATCTGCCAATTCTGTAACTTTTGAGGACATGTATGTTCACCTGTCACAATACGGTATTTGTCCCAGTTATACCACTTGGACATGGCACGGCGAAGCAAGTGAACATATGCCCACACTTGTAGATATTCAAGCACAACGTAACCAGGGCGAGTCTTCCTCTAGTGCCAATTTCGGGGACCCTGGTGTGATGAATTTCTTAAACGATGCATTTCCGTCCGCCTCAGCATACGATGGAAGTGTTCCACAGGACAACAACAATACAACCTTCCCTGATGTCTCCCAGGTCGGCAGTAGTGGCTATGATAGTTACAACAAGCTTATGCAGCAAGCACAGACACCACTGTACCCCGGAAGTGAGCATACTGTATTGGAAACTGTCATGAAGCAGATGAGTATCAAAAAGAAGAGGAACAAGACCGTTGCTTGTTTTAACGATGACATTGCACTTCTGAAGGAGTTGCTTCCTGCTGACAACAACTGTCCAGAAAATTATGACAAGGTCAAAAGCATCTTGAGTGAGTTCGGTCTTGAGTACATCAAGATAGATGCATGCGTCAATAACTGCATCCTATACTACAAAGGTTATAAGGACGCATTTGAGTGCCCACACTGCTATGAGCCGAGGTATGAACCACACGCTCGTTCTAGACAAACAAACCCCATTCCTAGGAAGGTTCTTCGCTATTTCCCATTGGGTCCTCGTCTACAACGTCTCTACATGTCTTCACATACGGCCAAGCATATGAGATGGCACCACGAAAGGCACCAGCAAGAGCCGGATAGGCCTAGAGTAGATCCGGATAATCTCACACACCCCGCAGACGGGGAGGCTTGGAATCACTTTGACCGTTCATTTCCTGATTTTGCCTCTGAATGTCGAAATGTCAGACTTGGACTAGCAACAGACGGATTCAATCCTACTGGAGACATGAATAACTCTTACAGTATATGGCCTGTGATAGCATTTCCGCTCAACTTGCCTCCAAACATGTGCATGAGGACGGAGTATAATTTTCTTACTATGTTAGTTCCGGGCAAGTATTCTCCAGGAAAGTGCTTGGACGTGTACATGAGGCCATTAATCGACGAGCTCCTACAATTATATGAAAATGGAATCCATACTTTTGACAGGTATAGTCAGACTTACTTCTTCATGAGAGTAGCGGTTCTTTTTACCGTCAATGATTTTCCTGCTTACGGGATGATGTCTGGTCAAACTACCCATGGATACAAGGCGTGCCCTGTATGTATAGACGAGGTCAATTCCAGTCATCATGCCCACAGAATTGTTTACTTAGGATCCCGTAGATGGCTTCCACCGGATCACCCGTGGCGGTACGATGCACAAGCATTTGATGGGACTGTTGAGCATGGCCCGAAACCCGAAGGGAGGTCTGGTCAATGGATTCTGGATATGCTGAACCAGCACTGGTTTGGAATTTTGAGCAGCGCTAGGTATGTAAATGACCAGAATCCTCCCACCCCTGAAGAGTTTAAGTATTGGACGCACAGGAGTTCATTCTTTGAGTTGCCTTACTGGTCGACGTTGAAGATCAGACACAACTTAGACGTCATGCACATAGAGAAGAATGTTTGTGACAGCATCCTTGGAACAATTCTAGACATCAAAGACAAGACCAAAGACACCGCCAAAGCTCGTGCTGACCTTCAAAAGATGGGTATACGTCGAAAGCTATGGATAAAGCTAAACAAAAAGACCGGCAAACATGTAATGCCTCAAGCAGGCTACACGGTGGTTCCTAATAAGAGGTCGGAGATATTTAAGTGGCTTCGTGAGGTTAAGTATCCTAGTGGGTATGCCGGAAATATAGCTCGATGTATTAAGATGGGGGAAAATAAGATTATCGGGTTGAAGACCCATGACTGTCATGTTCTCCTGCAACGTCTTCTTCCTGTGGTCATTCGCCCGTATTTGCAGAGTGATGTGGTTGACACGTTGGTGGCTTTGTCCAACTTCTTTCAGAGGTTATGTGCTAAAGAGCTAAAAAAGTCAGAGGTCCGGTCCTTGCAAGACGATATTGCGTACATCATGTGCAAGCTGGAGAGGATCTTCCCCCCCACTTTCTTTAGCATCATGGTCCACCTCATGATCCACCTTCCTGAACAAGTGTTGCTTACAGGTCCGGTACAATATACCTGGTGTTATCCAAACGAGAGGTATGTATGCAGTCTATACTTTTGTCAATAAAGTCTCACATAACATGAATTTTTGCAATAACTTTTTATTTTGTAGGCAACTTGGAGATTACAAGAAGACGAACAGGAACAAACGTTTCCCTGAAGGTTCGATCACGGCGGCTTACATTTCTAGTGAGTGTGTAACCTTCTACAACACATATCTTAATGATGAACACACGGGAGGGGAATCTTCAAGAGGTGGAAATCAATTCCATTTATCAGTTGTTTCCGACGAAGTACAACCGTATGGCAGGCTAGGTAGGGAATACAGATTGAGTCGCGAAGAATTGAAGGAGGCTCATTGGTGCGTCCTTCAACATTGCGATGAATTGGAGGATTATCTGGAGAAACATTTGAGCAGGCAAAATGGGAATGAAGCCATTCACAAGAGAGATTTTCCTGACTACTTCCCGATTTGGGTACGTTATTCTTAAGTTACTTATAAATTTAATGTATTTCTCATCATTTTGTTTGACTAAATTGCGTTATTTTGCAGATGATGCATATTCAACAGAACCAACGTGAATTTTACGACCCCGAGCTGCACTGTTTGGCTGGCGGACCGCTAAAGCACAGAGCACATGCGGGATGTTTTGTTAACGGGGTTAAGTTTGTGACATCAGAACGAGATGATGGTCACATCACTCAAAACAATGGAGTTATGGTTGAGGGCAAGTCTCACAACTACTACGGGGTGCTTATCAGCGTTATCGAACTAATCTACGGGAACCGTATGCCGGTTGTGTTGTTTAAGTGCAAATGGTTCAATACTGACCCAAATGTTTGCAGGAGTACGGTTACAGACCATGGTTTGTTATCAGTGAACACAAACACTTCATGGTATGAGAATGAGCCGTTTGTTATTGCCGCCATGGCACAACAAGTCTTTTATCTTGATGATCCGGCTATGGGTGAGGGTTGGAAAGTGGTGCAGGTAATGTCACATAGGAATATATGGAGTGCAGCTACATTGGGAGTGGATGAGGGTACGGAACCGAGCTCTGTACCGAACGAACCATATCAAGAGGAAACTCCACCTGTAATTCCCAATGACGTGGACATTCGCGTCAACGACCAACACGTTCCGGCCATTACAGGTTACATTGAAGTTACTATGCCCGAACCCGAAGAAGATGACGAATACGAGGACGAAGAAGATGAGGATTCAGAGGAATTCGAGGAGGATGATGATCCCGAAGACCAAGATTATGAAGATGAGTATGATTAAATTAATTTGGGGATGTAACTTAACTTTCATTGGTTTATTATTATGAATTTGCATAACTTCGGAGATCGATGTATTAACAATTACATTTTCATATATATTGATCGGAACACACTTTGCGTCAAATGTTCACGGCCTTTATTTTTTTATTACTATTCTTGTTGCAGATTTTTATAGCCCCGTAAGAGTCACGTCGATTGGAAACTATTCTCAGTTGAAGGTCCGGCCAGATTACGTGATTTGGAGGGTCGAATAGCCGTTTCCGTCCGTTTAGGGGTTTGACCGCGCCGATTGACCGGACGGATCGAGCCCTTATCTTTGTCAGATGGAGCTGAATTTTTTCCCACCTACGTAATTCGTTATGCTGGTCATATCTGACGGTAGGTTTTCAGTTCCTCTTCTCCGATCACCAAACTCACGTTATATGTACTAATGTTGTATAACTTTTTTATACAAGTGTTGAGTTTAAGTGTCGTTTTGAAGACAACGTATACGTAGAAGCCTCAAACGCAAAAAAGTCGTGAAATAAGATATGACCGGAACGGTGAAATACGTCAATCCGTGAAAAATGAAGATATTCCGGTAAAATTTCGGTGCCGGTTGTTCCGGTCAACGAAATTCTCTTATTTCTACCTAGTGGTAGCCCTATCCCGGGTATTTATTTTTTACCAAATTTTTATAGCCCCGTAAGAGTCTCATCGATTGGAAACTATTCTCAGTTGAAGGTCTGGTCAGATTACGTGATTTGGAAGGTCGAATAAAAATTTCGGTCCGTTTAGCAAATAAGAAAGAATTTCTTTTTTTCCTAGCCGACGGAATATTATTTTTCCGTCGACTTGGACTTTCTTAACCGACGAATTATTTATTTTCCGTCGACTAAGATGACGAAAATTTTGGCGGTTTATCATTGCGCTTTTTTTTTTCCGCGAAAATTGAAATTTTCTTAGCCGACGAATTTCTTATTCCGTCGCCTAAGTTACTATAAAACCTGGTCGACGTTTCTTCTCTCTGTTCTGTTCGATATTTCTCTCAAGTCTAAACCCGATCGCCTCCACTCCGCTGCCGACGAGCTCCGATCCTCCACCCGACCACCACCGTCAACGCCACCACGTCCGACCCCCCACCTCCACCCCAACCGACTAGGACACTCACCTCCTCCACCCAATCCGAGCCTCCTCCACTCCGCTGCCGACGAGCTCCGATCCTCCACCCGACCACCACCGTCAACGCCACCACGTCCGACCCCCCACCTCCACCCCAACCGACTAGGACACTCACCTCCTCCACCCAATCCGAGCCTCCTCCACCCAATCCGAACCTCCTCCACCCAATCCGAGCCTCCTCCACCGCCTCCTACACCCATCACCGCCTCCTAGACACCACCACCCCAGCCGACCTAAACCCTAAGGGAACCCGTCCGACCGCCTCTCTCTCTCTCTCTCTCTCTCTCTCTCTCTCTTTCTCGCCCTCACCCTCACCAGTTCCTCCACCTAAACCGAAACTCCACCTGTCGTCCTCCGTTGTGTTTGGCAGGTTAGTCTCTTAAACTCTCCGATTTTCTTATTCAATGTTGTGAATTGTTTAGAAAGTGTGCATGAAATTGATAAAGTTGGTTGCTGGTCATGAACACAGGTGTACTGTAGGTGAATTTTATTGATAATCAAACATTATTATGGTGTTGAATATAATTGTTAGGAGGCAAGTCAATGTCGTAATTCCAGCAAAGGATCATTTAGCTATTTGCAACATTACATTGGAGGCATTTAGCTATAGTTGTATTTGGAGGCAGATTACATATTTTGCATTTCACTTGCCGTATTTCTTCTTAAGCTGCTCATGTATACTGGGAATGTTTATGGTTTTCATCATTTAGCTGCTCATAAGCAGGCAGGGGCGGAGCCAGCCCAGTCTTGACTGGCTGGAGCCTAGAAAAAAAATACCACATCCCATGTGTAGCAACTGTGTGTTTAGTTCTTTGATTTAATTAAGGTTGATCTAGCTGTGTTTAGTACTTTGATTTTCTCATGGGCTACTGTGTGTTTGTGATTTGTGTTTAAATAGTACAAAATTGTGTTGGTGACCTTGTGATCAATATGCATTTAGCTGGTTATGTTTGTGTCATTATGCTGCCGGTTGATTTTCTTTTGTTTAAAGATGCCGATCATTGGGAAGAGGAAGCAACGTTCGGAGAGGGCTCAACAGATGATGGAGGCCTTATGTAACCAGGCTACTGCCAGCCAGCCCACACCTTTGCCGCCTGGAAGAGTACCACCAGGGGCTCCTCCTTTGCTCATCAGGCCGCCCTTTATACCATCCGATACGACTTCCACTATTGGGGCGACGACCGGAACCACTGAAGCGTCGTCCACATCGGCTTCCGAAACCAGCAGGCCCATTCCTAGTGCCCGCTGTAAAGCAAAGGCCCCCACTACAGGTAATGATATTTTTTAAATAAAAAAAATTATATTTTTTAAATAAAATAATTAAAAAAATCGTTTATTTTTTTAATTTTCTTGGCATGATTAAAAGGCTTAATTTTCTTGTAGTAATCCATATTTATTTAAAATAATAAATGTTTTAAAATAAAAAAATTATTATTCTTTTACTTATATTAACTTGAATCTTTTTTGCAAATGATACCTAATATTTTGTTTTATTTATTGTAGGTCCCCCACCGAAAAAGAAACGGGGTTTTGTGTGTGGAAAGGCGACGGAGGCGTTATGCAAGAAGCTAGGGGGGAAGATACCGATAGAGTATTGCCCTCGTATGAAAGGGCCTAAGGTTCAAGGGGTCAACAGTCTTTTGGTCAAGGACATTGGGTCGGCCATACGTAGCCTGGTTGGAACGAGGGCTAGGACGTTCCACGACCTTGAGCAATCGGAACAGTGGAAGGTGTGGAACGCATTGTCGGTAAGTACATAAAAATTAATTTACTTAGTTTGGTTTATTTGAATAGTTTTCAATTAATACTTTTGTTGATGTATTAATTTATTTTTATTTCTTAGCCATGGTACATGTGGGACAACAATGACATTGTGACGGTGAGGTGGATCATGGACACGGCACAGGCTAGGTACAAGGAGTGGAAGTGGCAGTGTCACAATGTCTACCAGGAGCATGGACCAGAAGGGATGCCGACGGAGTTCTATGGGAGGGAGGATGAGTGGGCCTTTCTTTGCACGCATTTTGAGAGCGACGCGTTCAAGGTATGTGTATATTGCTTTTTTTTTTGGGTGATAATGTTGACCACTATATTTTGGAGTAATATATTATTAATTTTGTTACAATAATATATTTTTTCAAGCATTTTTAGAATAATATATTATTAAATTTGTTCTTATTAAAAAAATTAAAATTGTAAAACTTAACATTGCCGACGATTATGCATGATGATTTTGTGGGTTCGGTTATGCTATTTATTGCCATGTTTTAGGTTTATAGAATAAAATATTATTATTTATTTTTTTAATAAATAAAAAAATATAATTACTGATATTTTATTTATATCGCGTATTAGAAACTCTCGAACGCGAACAAGAAGAACCGTGGTAAGAAGACGATGCACCACCATAGCGGTTCTTCTCCTATTGTCTACATCATGGAGGATCTAAGGAACAAAGGTGAGCCCTTGCCGATCATCAAGGGATTCGAGGCGAGTTATGTGAGACCCGGTGACGAAGTGGCCACCCAGAAATATGTAAGTGTATTTCCTTTAATTATTTAATTAATTATGTCTCTTTGATTTGGATACTTAGTATTAATTAAGAAATATGTTGGTGTTGGTGTTGGTGTAATTTTTGTTGAATTATGTGGTTGGTGTATTCCTTGGTGTTTTGTTTATGCAGGAGAAGATGCTTGCGGAGGTCGAAAGCCGAAAGACAGACTTGAAGAAGATAAATCCGGAAGCTACAGAGGAGGAAATGATGGAGATCATTCAAACACAACAAATTGATGTGTTGGATGCTGTGTTGGACAAGCGCAAAGGGAAGGAGATACGAGGGATGGGACGAGCAGGTGAGCGAGACTTGAGCCAGTCCTCGTCCGGTTCGACCTTGCGGAGTCGTGCTCCTCCAAATCAAGACAGGGAAAGGATTGAACGCCTTGAACAAGAGGTCCGTGAGTATAAGGAGCGGACTGAGCGGGCTGAGGCCGAGTCTGTGTGGTACCGTAATCAGTACACTACTGTTAACTCACGGATGGACCAGATCTTCTCTCGCCTAGGTCTAGAACCTGAAGGTCCGGCTCCTCCTCCTCCGCCTTTTACGGCTCCTCCTCCTCCGCCTTTTACGGCTCCTCCTCATTCTTCTCCGGGTCCTCCTCCTCCTCCTCAGTCATCTTCGATTCCTCCTACTCAGTCGTCTCCACCTCCTCTTCCTACTCAGTCGTCTTCGGCATTTGTTGATGAAGATCAGTTTTTGAATTTTTATTAGTCAAATTTTAGTTTGTATGAACACAATTTTAATTATTAATGCATAATTTTTATATTATTAATGATTCGATTTATATATTTAGTTTTAATATAATTATTTCTAAAACAACCGAAACAAATATCTACTTTATCAGTAAAAAAATTAAAAACCAAAACAAATAATAAATTGTGAAAAAACAATTCTGAAAAAAAAAATTCTGACTCACCTTAGTCGACGGAAAATTGAAAACCCGTCGGTAAGGGTATAAACCTTACCGACGGAATATTTAATTTCCGTCGGCTAAGAATGAATAACGACCGACCGTTGACCTTCTTAGTCGACGACAAAGTATCCTTTCCGTCGGTATTAGATAATCATTACCGACGTAAAAATTTATTTTCCGTCGGCTAAGAATAAACAGAAAGAGGACCGTATCGTCGGCTAGATCTTAACCGACGCTAATTTTCCGTCGTTTAAGAAACTGGAATCCTAGCCGACGGAATATTTCGTCTGGAAAGAAGGAAGAATTTTGTCGTTTAGGTAAATGTTAATCGACGGAAATATAGCCGACGGATTTTTTCCGTCGTTTAGGAAACAATAACTTAGTCGACGGAATAGTCGTCGACTAAGATCCGTCGATTAAGATATAACTTAGTCGACGGAAATATATGTTTCCGTCGGCTATTGTCTTAGCAGACGACGGTTAGCCGACGGATCTTAGTCGACGACTATTCCGTCGACTAAGTTCTTAGTAGACGGAATATATTTCTTAACCGACGGAAATATTCCGTAGGCTAAGAATCGTAATCCACTAGTGTGCATGCACCAGAGTACAGGTCCCATTTCATTTTTACACTCCTATATAAACCCTACGCTCCTCTCCTTTGCCCTCTGCGCACAAACTCAGAGAGCTTTGCATGCTTGCTCAGCTGCTTCTTGCTCTTCCTTTTCTTCTTCTCTCTGTTTTTGTTTTTTTCCGATTACCATGGCCGTATCCGTTGATCCTTTGGTCGTCGGCCGCGTGATCGGCGATGTGGTCGACATGTTTGTCCCGACTGTGAACATGTCTGTTTACTTTGGTTCAAAGCATGTCACCAATGGCTGTGACATCAAACCCTCCCTCGCCGTCAGCCCTCCCAAGGTGACCTGGAGGAACAAATCCTATTAGAGGTAATTAAATCATTCAACTTTTACTTGCATGGATTCTTATTAATGTTTGTACATGTTCAAGTCTAACAAAAACATTGTATTCGAGCTCAGAGAAGAATCTTTCAGGTTTCGGGCGAGAATTAAACATGCATGTCTAACTCTGATGTTTTCAGACTTGTAAAGATCTTCAGTGACTCAGTGTTACATCACATCATTCATGTCCTCGATCCAAAAGTACTCTGACAGTCTGATATATATATATATATACCTCTGATCTTATACCTTTGTTAGTACATAGTATAACATCAATCATACTCGCCTAAGAAGACGCGTGCCGCCACATAAAACGGGCTTGGGCCTTGGTTAAGCCCAAGAAGCGCACACTATTCCTTGAGGACATAATGGTAATACACCCTCTAAGGAAGGGCAAAATGGTATTTTAGGGTGCATCCACCATACCCCTATAAATACCACTCTCCCCCTCTCATTCTCACGATCTCCATTTTCACTCTCTTATCACCTGCATCAGCTCACTAACTTAGGCATCGGAGGGTCGAAGGCCGGAGCACCCGGTCTTCCCTCTGACGCTGTTCTCCCTTTGATTGACAGGTTATGGAAGCTTGGAAGTAATCTCCTGTATCTGGGTGATCTCTACCTCTCAGGAATCACCCCAGAACAATTGGCGCTAGAAGGAGGGGGTCCTCAAGTGGAAACCCCCACGTCGCTCACCCAGAAATCCCAGAAATCCCGAGGAGAGAAAGAGTAGATCTGACTTTCTCTCTCTCCTTCGCTCGGGCGTGCCACAGCAGGGTAGCTCACCTTCCCAGCCAGCATACTCACTGCCTTCCAATGAACCTAGCGCGGCCTCCCCGACCTCCGGCCAAGGCCCACGCGCCGGTGAGCACCGCCCAGAAAAACTGATCTGGACACCCAGCTTCCCTCAGCCGAAGCGGGAATATGCTCGGTCTCGCGACCCCAATCTCGGCACCCTCCCCCCCGGGACATGCCTCTGCTTTTGACACCCCTTCCCGGCTCGGGACCTCGGAACAAAGCAAATAATATGCCTTCGCTTTTGGCGCCAACTCGCCCACTTGATATTTCTCTCCCGGGGACGCCCGCCCAGGTCCCGGTGCTGCTCTCCCGAAACATTCGCGGACTCCCGCCACCCATTCGCGGACTCCCCAGGTCCCGCCATCCATTTGCGGACTCCGCTAGTCAAGCCATTCCTTGCGGACTCCGCTGACCTCACCAGTCCTCGCGAACTCCGCTGACCTCGCCAGTCCTCGCGGACTCCGCTGACCTCGCAGACTCCCCTGGTCTCGCCTCGCTAGCTCCTCGCGACATTCCCTGATCTCGCCAGAGTTCTTAAACCTCGCGTGCCCCGGTAGTTCCCCTGGCGGACACCCCACCCCCCCACAGCTCTCCATCCCGACCTCCCGGGACTCCTCGATCCCGACAAAAAAAAACCACCCTTCCCGACACGGCGTCTGGTCCCGACACAAGATATAGTCCCGACCAAGGATCTCGTGACAAGAAGCAAGTGGCTCCGCCCAGAGCTCCGGGAGCCCTTCCCACATGGCCCCCAGAGTTCCCGAGGCCCCCTCCCTTACTTACCATGCTCTCGGAACGTGCCAGCACAAATGACCCGCTTCACACATCCGCATTCCTCTCTTCCTCCCCCTGGGACCATCCATTTCTCACCGTGGACACCGCTCACCACGCCAGACTCCGCGGACTCCTCTTGTCTCGCCACTCCTCGCGGACCCCACTGGTCTTGCCAGAGTCCCCGCACACGGCATAGCGGCTCTACACGGCTCCAGATAAGTGTCACTTCAAACTTCAATTAAGTTGTAATCATACAAATAGCATACCACATGCATCATAGTATATTCTCATGTACATGCTACACACACTTGTAAACCATGGGCAACCCACATACACTTGCTTCACATGATTACAAGCCAAATATTGCTGTACATTTATCTATATCAATCACAAGCTACACACACACCATGTGTAAACAGCCAGCATTCAAACATGCATCCTTTAGCTACACACGCCCTTAGCGCGACCTGTCCCGCCACCCCTTCCCGGCTCGGGACCTCGGGACGAGACAAGAAGACCCCTTATTCCTAGCCAACCCGACAGTAAAACCCTTACCCCTGAGCTTCCTTCCAACATCACAAACATATGAACCGCCTCATTCACCCCCGATAAATCCAAAGACAAAGAACGCCACCAATTCATACCGTGAAACAGTGGATCCGCGTAGTAGCAATGAAGCTGGTTGCAAACAGCCAAGCGCTCGCACCCACTCGATCGAGGGTGAAATGGAACGCTTCCCAAATATGAGATTTGTCGACCCCCTAAAACTCTAAACCCTCTGACACTTATCTCTTTAATTGACAGGTTACGGGAGAAAGCCCCTGCATCTGGATGATCCCCTCTCAGAGATCAAGGCAACGGCCCGCAACGCTCAGTAGCGAGTCTCCCCAATCAAGCGCGGACTGACAGGCCACTTCGCGACAGTCCCCAATCAAGCGCGGACTGCCTCGCCATATAGCCTCAGTCCCCAATCAAGCACGGACTGACAGGCCACTTCGCGACAGTCCCCAATCAAGCGCGGACTGCCTCACCATATAGCCTCAGTCCCCAATCAAGCGCGGACTGACAGGCCACTTCGCGACAGTCCCTAATCAAGCGCGGACTGCCTCGCCATATAGCCTCAGTCCCCAATCAAGCGCGGACTGACAGGCCACTTTGCGACAGTCCCCAATCAAGCGCGGACTGCCTCGCCATATAGCCTCAGTCCCCAATCAAGCGCGGACTGACAGGCCACTTCGCGACAGTCCCCAATCAAGCGCGGACTGACTCGCCACATAGCCACGGTCCCCAACCAAGCGCGGACTGACTGGCCACCTCGCGACAGTCCTTAACTAAGCGCGGACTGACTCGCTAGAGCAACATTAAAATTTTCTTCTTGCCAACAGGTTTTCGGGACGTCACCCCCGTCACCTCGCGACTCTCGCGTGGGGACTTGGGGACTCGGCACAATGCCTCCCGCACTATGACTCGCCACAGCGCGAACAATTACTCGCCTGGTAGCGGCTCGCCACGCCACCTAGCGCGAACAATTACTCGCCAACTGGCTCACCTGGTAGCGGCCCGCCACGCCCTTAGCGCAGTTCATTCCGCTCAATATGAACTCGGTCCTCATTTTGGTGTCTCACCACCACAATCTCTCCCACCACTGGGGGACTTAGGCAACAGCCTTATACACGCCTCATGACGTGCTCTCGATACACGTTGGCGCCATCGGCATCTTGGCTACGCTTCCTAGCGAGCTTTTCGACAGCTCTACACAAGCCCTATCGGCAACATCATTATGCCCTAGCGGCACCCAGATGTTAGTACATAATATAACATTAGTCGTACTCGCCTAAGAAGACGCGTGCCGCCACGTAAAACGGGCTTGGGCCTTGGTTAAGCCCAAGAAGCCCACATTATTCCTTGAGGGCATAATGGTAATACATCCTCTAAGCAAGGGCAAAATGATATTTTAGGGTGCATCCACCATACCCCTATAAATACCACTCTCCCTCTCATTCTCACGATCTCCATTTTCACTCTCTTATCACCTGCATCAGCTCACTAACTTAGGCATCGGAGGGTCGAATGCCGGAGCACCCGGTCTTCTCTCTGACGCTGTTCTCCCTTTAATTGACAGATTATGAAAGCTTGGAAGTAATCTCCTGCATCTGGGTGATCTCTACCTCTCAGGAATCACCCCAGAACAACCTCATAAACATATGTCATTGAGCCGCAAAATTTCAAGGTTTACTTTACCTAAGAAAAAAAAATTGGCTTTGGGAGTTTGGGGTTTACAAAACCAACAAAATAAGATTTATTCTTTTACTTGCATGAGTCAATTTTCTTCACAAATAGGGTTTGTCTGTTTCTACTATGGTAGCAACACGTGGCTAGTTCATGGATGAGCTAGGTTGGTTTATTTAAATAAATTGTCACATCAGTGTGTGGTACAAAAATTAAATAGTTAGTCGATCATTTTTTTTTTTTTTTGATTTGGGGGGTTAGCCTTTGTTAGATTAGGTAACACACACACCCATGCAGGGTATCCCAGCACAGCCGGACTAATCCCTGCATCGCCACGGGGCATGAAAGCGAACACCACACACCAGGCACACTTGCCTAGCACGGGCCACCGCCGGCTGGCCACCAAGGCCTTAATGGGGATTCGAACACCAGACCTCTTGGTTAGAGAAGCCAGTGCTTTCCACCCCACCGTTTCCCCGGTGGTTAGTTAGTCGATCATTATGAATATAACTCCATAAATAACGTTATTTTTTATTTGAGATAAATGATTTCAGCGTTTTATTGAAATTTAAAGGAATTGCATATATATTGTAAAAAAAAAAAAAAGGAATTGCATATATAGTTCTATGAACAGCTGCATGTGCTGCTATCAAAACTTGAGGTGGGGGAGGAGAAAATACATTTTTGAAAAGAAAAAAAATTCATATAAATAGCTATATGTATTTCGGAGATGTAACTTTCATATGTATTGAAAAGAAAAAAATTCATATAAATATATAGCTAATGAATTTCGGAGACGTAACTTTCATATGTATTATTATTTTGAATATATATAAAAAGCTATTTAGATTAACTAGAAAAAAGTTCATCCAACCGAAATCTTTGAACTGCAAACTGCTGCTGCTTAATTTGATTTATGATTTGTGAATTGAGTATGTTAGTACATAGTACAACATCAGTCATACTCGCCTAAGAAGACGCGTGCCGCCACATAAAACGGGCTTGGGCCTTAGTTGAGCCCAAGAAACCTACACTATCTCTTGAGGGCATAATGGTAATACACCCTCTAAGTAAGGGCAAAGTGGTATTTTTAGGGTGCATCCACCATATCCTTATAAATACCACTCTTCCCCCTCATTCTCTCTCTCCATCTTCACTCATTTATCACCTTATTTCTGCTCACTGACTTAGGCATCGGAGGGTCGAAGGCCGGAGCACCCGGTCTTCCCTCTGACGCTGTACACTCCTTGATTGACAGGTTAGGGGAGCTTGAAGATAACTTCTGCATCTGGGTGATCCCCTCCTCAAAGATCACGCCAGAACAATTGGCGCTAGAAGGAGGGTCCTCAAGTGGAAACCCTCACGTCGCTCACCATGGCCATCATCTACCCAAAAATCCCGAGGAGAGAGAAATTAGATCTGACTTTCTCTCTCTCATTCGCTTGGGCGTGCCACAGCAAGGTAGCTTACCTTCCCAGCAATCATGCACACTGTCTTCCAATGAATCCAGCGTGGTCACCCCAACCTCCGACCAAGGCCCACGCGCCGGAGAGCAGCGCCCAGAAAAACTGATCTGGACACCCAGCTTCCCTCAGCCGAAGCGGGAACACGCTCTCGGTCTCGCTACCCCAATCTCGGCACCCTCCCCCTAGGACATGCCTTCGCCTTTGACACCCACTTGATACTTCTCTCCAGGGGACACCCACTTTGCGGACTCACATTGTCGCGGTCCCCTTCGTGGACTCCGCAGGTCCCGCCATCCCCTCGCGGACTCACATTGTCTCGGACCCTCCTAGAGGACTCCGCTGACCTCGCCATTCCTTGCGAACTCCGCTGACCTCGCCATTCCTCGCGGACTCCCCTGGTCTCGCCTCGCCAGCTCCTCGCGGCATTCCCTGATCTCGCCAGAGTTCTTAAACCTCGCGTGGGGACATCCCTAGTAGTTCCCCTGGCTGACACCCCCATACAGCTCTCCATCCCGACTACCCGGGACTTCTCTATCCCGACAGAAGGGTACCAAAAAAAAAAATACTCAGCCTGCCCCCGGCACCTCCCTTTCCTGGTTCCCGCCACAAAAACTCAGCAACCCAACAGCCTGCCCCCGGCACCTCCCCTTCCTGAGACTGAGTTACACGTCTTCCATAATCAACCAAGGGTTGAATGCAGAGCTCACAAGCAGCCACATATATTCTGGGCTACACGCATTTATATATCTATGACTCTTGGCTCTGGCTGAATGCTTCTCTCCGAGACCGCTTGAGCAGCCCTTCGCCCAGAATTGATCTGGACACCCAAAACCTCCACGGCCTCCCGGGACGCTTCTCCCCCGGTAGAAGGATACAAATTCTGAACGCCCATCAGAATAGTAAGGCCAGTCGCAGCGATCACACTGTCCCTGCAGGATTCACCTTCTGAACCCTCCTACAGAACCCGGAACCAAGAATCCGCCCTCCCGACACGGAGTCTAGTCCTGACACGAGATATTATCCCGACTCGTGGTCCCATGGTAGGAAAAACATGGCTCCATCCCGAGCTCCGGAGCCCCCCTCCCTTGCTTACCATGCTCTCGGAACGTGCCAGCACAAGTGACCTGCTTCACACCCCTCTCCCGGGGTGCCCCCTCCTGGGTCTCAGTGCCTCTCCCAAGGCCATTCCTCTCTTCCTCCCTCCCGGGACCATCCATTTCTCACCGCGGACACCGCTTGTCACGCCAGTCTCCGCAGACTCCTCTTGTCTCGCCATTCCTCGCGGACTCCACTGGTCTTGCCAGAGTCCCCGCGCAACTCCAATTTTTCTACAATGACTATAGCGGCTCAACATGGCACCAGATAAGTCTCACTTCACATTTCAATTGAGTTATTATCATACAAATAACATGTCTCATGCATCATAATATATTCTCATGTACATGCTAAACACATACTGGTAAACCATGTGCAAACCATATGACACTTGCTTCACATGATTACAAGCCAAACATTATTGTACATCTATCTATATCAATATCAGGCTACACACAGCATGTGTAAACAACCAGCATTCAAACATACATCCTCTAGCTACACACGCCAACTAGCGTGACCTGTCCCGCCACCCCTTCCCGGCTCGGGACCTCGGGATGAGACAGGTAGACCCCTTAACCCTAACCAGCCCGACAACAAATCTCTCACCCTAGAATTCCTACCAACATCACAAACATCTGAATAATCCCACTCACCCTAAATAACCCAAAAACAAAAACACCACCACATACAAATCCAAAGACAAAGAAAGCGACAAACTCATACCTTGAAACAGCGGATTCGCATAGTGGCAGTGAAGTTGGTTGCAAACAGCTGAGCGCTCGCACCCACTCTATCAAGAATGAAATTGGACGTTTCCCAGTCTGAAGTTTGTAGAATCACCAAAACCCTAAAACGCAAATTGCAGCTCGCCCAATTTTCAGTTTCGAAAGCACGAACTCCCCTCTCCAGCTATCCCCAACCCTATACATAGACATCGGCCCGCCACGCCGTGAGAGTCTCGCCAACTAGCGCAGACTTACTCGCCCAGCAGTGGCCCGCCACGCCGCGAGAGTCTCGCCAACTAGCGCGGACTTACTCGCCCAACAGCGGCCCGCCAAGCCGCGAGAGTCTCGCCAACTAGCGCGGACTTACTCGCCCAGCAGCGGCTCGCCACCCGAGAGTCTCGCCACCTAGCACGAACTTACTCGCCCAGCAGCGGCAAGCCACCCGAGAGTCTCGCCACCTAGCGCAAACTTACTCGCCCAGTAGCGGCAAGCCACCCGAGAGTCTCGCCACCTAGAGCGAACTTACTCGAATGCCTTTAGCGCGTTTCCTCGCCACTTAGAGCTAACTATGTATCCCCGTAGCGGCACGCAACGCCATTAGCGCGTTTTCCTCTCGCCAACTAAACTCGGAACTTCACCTCCGTCACCTCGCGACCCTCGCGTGAGGACTGGGGGACTCGGCTCCATGCCACATCACATGCTCTCGATACACTTTGGTACCACCCGTCTTGCCTCATCGGCATCTTGGCTACGCCCCCTAGCGTGCTTTTTGACAGCTCTACACAAGCCCTATCGGCAACATCATTATGCCCTAGCGGCACCCATCGTCATGCCTCAGCGACACTCCTCGCCACTCATCGATGGCACACTTACCTTGATGGTGAAATGGTGAACTACGTTTGGTTTGATCCCATAAACGGGTACGTAGGCACTCTAGCACTCACCTAGAGGCAACCGCATATCAAAGGCTACTAAAACGCCAAGGCATACCAACATGCCGATACCCGTGGCCCTCGCGAGATGCTCGCCAGCGGTACCTCAACTTCAATCCCCGATCGCCCCGCCATCTCCAAACAGTACTACATGGGAGCAACGACCCAGTGTCTCAAATCATATATAGCGATACACGGCACACCCCACTCGGAGGGAGCCGGTCCATCCCCTCCCTTGCATGGGGACTTGGGGGACTGGTTATGTCGCCACTAGTAAGAGACTCGTACTCCCGATATTGTATCAGATAAAGTCCTCACCTAAGATAGTCTCTTGACCGCGGACTTGGGGACTTGTTAGTACATAGTACAACATCAGCCATACTCGCCTAAGAAGACGCGTACCGCCACATAAAACGGGGTTGGGCCTTAGCTGAGCCCAAGAAACCTACATTATCCCTTGAAGGCATAATGGTAATACACCCTCTAAGTAAGGGCAAAGTGATATTTTTAGGGTGCATCCACCATATCCCTATAAATACCACTCTTCCCCCTTATTCCGTCTCTCTCCATCTTCACTCCTTTATCACCTTATTTCTGCTCACTGACTTAGGCATCGGAGGGTCGAGCACCCGGTCTTCCTTCTGACGCTGTCCACTCCTTGATTGACAGGTTAGGGGAGCTTGAAGATAACTCCTGCATCTGGGTGATCCCCCCTCAGAGATCACGCCAGAACAGAGTCCACCCAGAATCTTCGATTATTTGCTCAATATGTTACTTGAGGGTAGCCAACTACTATTTGAACTGCAGCTGCTGCTGCTTAATTTGATTTATGATTTGTGATTATGTGGAGATGAGTCTCAATAGAAAATTTATGTGTGTGTATCAGAGAGAGAGAGAGAGAGCAGCATACCAGCAAGAGGTGGAATGTTTGATTAACGAGGTTTGAGCAACAAGACGAGGGAAACGATGACGAATTGATGATGTTGATGTCCATACAAAGCCTCGTCAAGCAAGCAGTTCTTACGAATACCTCAACTTTGTTGTCTGATTGACCTTGACACTTATTTCATTTTGTCATTACCGCTAATTCGTTATTATGATTGATTTCAATTTAGAGTTCTAGCTATGACTAACAAACATCCGATAAACTTTTTTTTTCAAGCCATATATATAGGTAAACTATTTTTTTTCAATATTGTTCTGCTAAGAAATTTCAGCTAATTAAACCAAGAATTCTAGATGATCAGAAGGCTATGAAAATCATGAGATGTGGATTGAGAAGTTATAAGTTGAAGGTTCAAGGTCGAACAGACAACGAGATAGAGGTATAACTAACTGCAAGAAACTGTTCACTTGACAAGGTTAGCATGGAAATCACTCACCGGTATATACTTTTCCCTCCGATCATCATCGGATCGATCTGGTCGTAACTAAAGCCCGCCGTTCCTACCATGTATATAGCGCAGGGCATCAACAGAAACTGCAGAGTGGTTATTATGGAAGACAGAGAAAAGCAATAGAAATGGTGATGAAGACAGCTCGACCATTTAAATATACAAGTACTGGCTATATCGAGCTAGCAGCTGGTGAAGTTCAAACAAAAAACCGACGTTCTGCGTTTGGGATCCGCATGCATTTTGTACCGGTGAAGCAATATATGCATGTTGCACCTAACATTGACCTTCAGATGAATCCATGTGTTTGTGTGCGGGTGTATTCGAGAGGGACAAACTAGATACGATAGGGAAAGTGATGGAACAGAGCTTGAGGGTAGATAGGAGTCCATTCGTTCAACAGTACTAACTAAATAAACCTACATCTTGGGAAATATGGTTATAATTGACAATACTCCTAACAAGCAGCATGTATAGTTATAGATGGTTGGAGGTTCAATATCCATTGACGCCTCTCTATGTAACACGCATGTAAAGATATTAGACCTTATTCATTATTCATAGTTATGTGTAACACATGACATGATTCAGCAAATTAGTGATGTGTTTGTGAATCGACATGACATCCACATCTAGGATCGAGGCCAAAAATCTTGGGGCCAATACTCATTTTCCAATTCAATAATTTGAATAATTATTCATTGATTATTTTATTGTAATTCTTTTATTTATCACTAGCATTATTGAACTAAATGTGTGTAACCAATAATATGGATGAGCTAGTAAACCACTTATAATTAGTTGACTAATAATTTGTAGAAATCATCCTTATTTACAAACTAACCACTGTTTCGATCGATATGTACAAGCAATATTTGTATAGTAGAAAAGAATGTGTGCAAGATATATATTTGGGGGATGTCCTCACTCTATAGATCAATCTAACATGTTGAGGGTAGATGGGCCGGCAACTTCTGTAAGTCTTACACTCTTATGTATGTCTTACCCACCCTTACCTCCATCATATATATATAAACCACCGATGTATCAATTAATTAAAATAAACCCTGTCTTAATTCTACCTTGATTTCGTAACTCTTGATTCAACGTCGTCAGAAATAAGATAACATAGGGGGGAAATAATAAGAAATTAGACGAAATTGTTACGTTGTTATACGTACACGAATAGGTGAGAGAGAATGATTTTTATTCGACTTGTGATGATTTCAACACCAATATTCATTATTGGGTATTTGGGTTAAGAGTTAATATTAAACGAACAACGTTAAGGCACTACTTAATTAAGTTAGTTAAAACTAATTAAGATAGTACGAGAGCTTTCCATTCATCTATCTAGCAATTGAGGTCGAGCACTCGAGCCGGAAGCAGTAGTAGTCTCAGTTGTGCTCACCTAGCTGCACCAAAATTTCATAGCCGGAGTACTCGTTGTTAAGAGTTAGGTTAGTTTAGTCATTGTCTATTAAACCCCTACCTATATATGCTATGAGATGTACCTGTTCCAATTAAGGCAATATACAAGATGTAGTCTCAAGCTTTCTTTGCGTTTTTACTTTCTTGCTCTGCATCTTTTCAATTCAATAAAATTAGAATTCTAGCATGGTATCAGAGCCATGGTCATGATTGTTTTAGCCAAAGGGCATTTTTGTTTAAGTAATAATATTTTACTGGACTGTAAAATGTCCAAGTGAATATTAATTACTTTCTTGGTCTACGTCACAACCGGCGAGCCCAAATTCTCTAAGTTTACAAGTGATGGCTTGCCAGTAAGGCCAGGCAAGTTGAATTACTAGAGCCCGCACGCTTCGCGCGAAATACTTAATGATCTCGCATACTTAATGATCTCGCGCGCGGAATGACTTCGCGTGTAAGCGAGGCAAAATAATACTTCCCATAAGAGCCCTACCAGAGGCGGAGTACATCAAGGCGAGCTGGTGAACTGGCTCATGGGCGAGACTTCGAGAAGAGGCCACAAGCGGAGTTCGCGTACACACACTAAACGTTGAAGACTCCCACCGGTCTTTGACATGCTTTGGGTCAATCCATGTGGTCCTTTTATTTAGAAAGCCCTTTAAAGGCCCGCGAGTTGGAAACAGTAGCCCATGAGGAATGTGCGAGCTAGACATGTGTTATAAGTTGATCGGGCCGGGCCAGGAAAACCTTGTCCTTGTGGGATTAGGGTTTCAAAGCCCGACCTGGATTCCAAGTTAACTTTCTTCTACCGCATGTCTGACTACTATATAAAGGGGTCAAACACACACACAATGACACACAATCTCTTTACAAACAACAGACAAACAGCAAACCAGTTACCATTCGAGCTACCTCGAAACCCTAACCCCTAAGTGCACCGCCGCCTTAGGTTTTCTCAGAGCCCTCCTGGACTAGCCTCCGATTCCCCTTAATTTTCCTATAGTTGCTCTGCTCGTGTCTCGCCGTGAGTATCGATCATTTTGTGCTGGTAAATTCTTCATCTGAGGTGACACCTGGAAACCCCCTCCGCCTGATCAGAAGTCGAGATCTCGCACACTCAACCCTTTCCTCATCGGCAAGGTGGCACGCCCGCAACAAATCCCCCTCTCTTTGTTCGCTATTTATCTTTGCTCCATGTGCTGAGGATCGTGGCCAAAACATTGGCACGCCCAATGGGACAGGGAGTACAAGCGAGACATCATAGGGAGACCAGAGGAATTGCCATACCGAAAGCCTCAACTTTCTTGTCTCAAGCACAGATCACTACAGTACAAGCCCCATAACAGTGCGGCTTGTCGTTTCCTCACTCAAGAACAGGTTCTCGCTCAGTTTGGCGACCCAAACTTCAACGAATCCGCCATGGTAGGCTCTCAACTGACCCAAGACACAGGCTTTGCTCCTTCTATAGAGCAAGTCTTCCAGATGTTTGCGGAGCTCAAGGGTCAGATACAGGGTTTGACAACCCAGACCTCTGCCACTCAACAAAGCGTTGCTGACCTAACTGAACAAGTCAAGCAAGACAAAAACCTTTTACAGGCCACCAATGACAAACTCGCCATGCTCGGTGAGGATTACGGCCACCTCGACGCCAAGTTCACTGAAACTAAGGGCTTGGTCGAAGGTAGCCTTCAACGGATCCGGACGAATTTGGACCAAAACATGGAGACCGTGAAGCAGCATGCGAAGATCCTGTCACTCACGCGCGCGACAGTAGATGAACAGACTCGCCGCTTGGACGACCACGATACCAAGCTGCATGACCAGCAAAATGCTTCTTTCTTGGAAGCAAGAACAGTCTGGAAAAACTAGACAAATTCAATGAGAAACAAGACTGGCTGAGCTTACGGGTCCTTGAAGTTGAAGACTGGATAAGGGCGCAAGCACCAAAGATACTTTCCCTATATCCTACTGGCACAAGCGCGAACAAATGATCAGCCAAGTATATCCTGCCTAATGAGCGCGCTAGGGCAAACCCTAAGGTTGGGGCTCAAAAGACCCCGCAGTTCAAGCTATGGGCTGGAAATTCAAAGAATCTGCCTTCGCATGGCTCTGCTGCTTCTTTCAAGGGAGCTAACAACTCGCTACTCCAGGGAGTCGGGACACCAACTGACCCGGTTCTAGCCTACTCCATCCCAGCTCCCAAGAATAGTGGACAGGCCGCCAGTTTCTCTACATGACCAAACCATGAAAATGGAGCAAAATCCACACCTATGACGGCAGCCGACTGGCGCCAACTTATCTCCACCATAGTCAAGGAGTAAACCGAAAAATGTGATGCTGACTTGTACTATTGCGACCCCTACCCTGATAGTGTGGCGCAGTACCCTTTCCCCTATGGGTTCAAGAACATTGTCTTCACCACCTTCTCTGGGGAGACGAAGGAGGATGCAGCAACCCATATGGCCCACTTCAAAGTCCAGTGTGGCCAATATGGGAATAATGATATTCTCAAGCTTAAGCTCTTCGGGACTTCTATGTCCGGAGCTGCTTTCAGTTGGTACTACAGGTTGAAACCAGGATCCATCGCGGACTAGCCTATCATGGAGACACTATTTCAGGAGACCTACGGTACCATTGAGTCAGAGATCGGCCTCGATTCTCTCATCCAAATGAGCAAGCAAAATATGGAGTCTAGAGTATCATTCCTCCAACGCTTCAAGATCCAGCAAGCCAAGTGTGATTACCTGCTACCTGAGCAAGAAGCCATTAAGTTGGCTATCCGTGGTCTCGAGCATCGCCAATGGCTGAAGCACCATAGGGAGCATTTCACATCTATGGGCGACCTGATCAACAAGGTCGGAAATTATGAACTGATCCTCAATTAAATAAATGAGAAGGCAAATGCCTCCAAGGGGACGTACGTACCAGGGAGAAACAGGATAGTGGGGACACTAATTAAGCCTCAAGTCCCCCACGTTTGATTCTTATTACCAGAAGCAGGATGAGACTGAGGCTGCGCAGGAGTATGATGATGTCAGAGCAGTCGAATTGACTGGGAAACCGTTGGCTCACAAACTGAAAAATCTCAAAATAACTCGCGAGCCAATCACCATTCAATCTTTTGCATGGACCAAGCTCGAATACGAGTCATACACGTATGACGTGAAAAACGCCCATCTTGTCTTTAATGACGTGATCGAGGCGAAGTGCATACGCTTGGATCACAAGATCCCGTCCAAGGAAGGGCTAAAGGACAAGAAGTATTGTAGCTTCCACAACGTCTACAATCACGACACCAAAGACTGTGTCAAGCTCTACGACCAACTGCACACTTGGTTGAACTCTGGCGCCTTGAAAATGAAGACGCCGGAGAGCATAGCCTTTTTGGTGGATATGGACCCCTTCCCAGCCATGGTCGGTATGGTCAAGGTGAACTAAAACGACCAGCCAGAGGAGAACAGCCGCCGCCTCACGCCGAAGCCAGGCCAGCGAAGAGTCACTTTGGATTTGTCGAACCACTCAAAGGATGACAATCAACGCCGTGCAAGTAAGAGAGGCTGCGAGGAGGACAATGTTGATGCAGTTCGGCCATCTTGCCAATATACATATAACGTCAACCTCGCACATGAGGTTCTAGACGACCTTATTCATGACGGACTCATCATAGTGGCGAGGACCTTACATCGAATATAAGGAAGGTCGCGTACGCTGCAAGTTCCATAATAGCTGGGGACACAGAATTCGCGATTGCTACCAGCTTCGCAAGCAAATCCAAGACTGGCTCGACCTCAAGTACATTCGATTTGAAGACAAAGTTGATTTCATGATTGCAACGGCTGACATTGCTTGGCCCCGCATCAGCCAGCTTGTGATCACACTGGACATTTCTCCAAAAGCAAACCTGCGTGAACCGCCAGGTCAAAACCGTAAGATACCGGCGAATGACTATATCATGCTGGCAAACCAAAGTGGGAACCATGAACCGACAAAGCAACTAGTCACCAGACTGCAGCCCGATCACCCTTCAAGGAAAGATAAGGGCAAAGCTATCATGTGGGACGATATACCGTCCCCCCTAGAGAACTTCCAACCCATGAGTCCTAGAACTCGCGAAAAGCTGGAACAGATAATTAAACGTCTCGAGACGTTCGTTCAATCACACTGGACAAAAGAAGTACCTTCGTCTCCAGCCTCAAGCGAGATGGACATATCCGACTCCAGCAGCGGGTATCAGGAAAACGAGGCTTCAAGCCCTCGCCAAGGTACCTTGACCGACCCATACATTCCCCCGACATCCAAATTAGCGATCAAGGAGGGGATATGGTACACGCAGCAAGGAGGCAGGTCAGTCACCATCACCAGATCCAAGAAGTCGAAGCTCCAAAAGAAGTATGGCAACATTCTGCCCTGCGAGCTGTCGATGATGGCTTCATTCGACCCACGCAGCTCGCACAGACACCTCAGAGGATGTGGAGAGAAGCCGAAGGCCTGTGCGCTCTACTCCAAAGGCCACCTATCACGCCTCCACGAGTGTGTGCACAGGTAGCAAATGACCCCACTCTAAAAGCGAATGTCTTCTGTAGCCTCATCGTACCACCGAAATAGGACTCGCGCCCTTCCAGGCCTAGGCCATCTCCGGAGCCGGAAAGAAGAAGGGATCCACAACCTTCCCAGCGTAGACCCTTACCAGAGCCTAACTAACGAAGGGAATCGCTTCCTCAACCAAGGCTCCGGCAATTGCCGGAGGCTGAACGAAGAAGGGAACCACCCCTTCCAGCAAAGCGAAGACTATTCGCGATACCAGAACCAGAGCTAAGGCGCGAGCCGCCTCAGCCATCACGGCCCCGGGATGTTCCTCGTCAAGACCCCGAGGCAAGAAGGGAACCATCATAGCCATGTCGGCCCAGGCCATAACCTAACCCGGAGCCGGAGGCCAAGCAGGAGCCTCAAATCTCAACTCCTCCTCCGTCAAAGGCCAATGACAGCGCCAAGGTCCCTCTAGCCGCGGATAGGCAGCCAGCTGAAGATGAACAGCCATTGACCAAACTCGTGTGGCGACCACGGCGGATGGAGACTGACGCATCACCATGTGCTGAAAGTGCTACCTCCAGTCTTAACCTCGTGAAGCTGATGGCCCAGCGTTTCCAGGAGAATTCATTGAATGGCGAGGCTCATTCCGAGCCTCACATTGACTTAGAAGAAGACCAAGTAGAAGAGTAGGGGGAGTCATTCACTTGAAATATGCTTGAAGTCTTTGTATGGCCTGAAGACGAGGAAGTCAACCCCGTGGAGAGTGTATTCGCTATGCTCGAAGGCGAGCTTTGGGTAATTGGGGCTCCGCTGATCCCAATCTGAGATCAGTTTTCTTTTCAGGTCAGAATGGTGTTTTTCATATCCAAAATATATGCTCTCCCGCCATACACAACATGCAACGCAGCGGATATTCTAGACACTAGCAATAATGTCTACGACATGTCCCCGCCTTGTAGCAGCGAGATGGGTCCAGTCCTGGCAGAACCCGCGACCGCTTCCCCATTAGAAGTTACGAGCAGCGTCACACGCATGTCAACTCTGACCTTCTCCACACCAACCTTAGACATGGCCACTCATATGAAGCCATTGTACATTTCGGCTGAAGTTAAAGGGATCACAGTTAACAAGATCATGGTCGACACTAGAGCTGCAGTGAATGTCGTTACCACCCGTACTATGGGACTCCTTGATATCTCGCACTCAATGATCCAGACCACGTCCTTGACAGTCAAGAACTTCATCGGACAAGTCTCCAGAACTCTGGGCCTGTTATTCTTAAGAGTCAAGGTTGGACCGGTATCACGGGTTTATTCCTTCTTCGCGGCCGAATGTGCTTCTTCATACAGCATGATCCTAGGCCGCGACTAGATCCATAGAAGTTTTTACGTGCCTTCATATATGCACCAAGAACTCATGATCAGGGACACTGAGACATGCGAGGCGGTCCTCATTAAGGCGGATCCGCGTCCTTTCTCCATCTCCGCTAAATTCAACGATGCCCATTGTTACAACAATGACTTGGGCCCACTGGATGTCCAAGGCGTCGATTCTAAAGGTCGCCCCTATGGGGTCATGGCCTCCAACTTAACGCGATGGGGCCTCACCCAGGCGAGGGACGACTTACAATGTCCTCACACCATTGTGGATCCTCTTTCAACCCTCTGATGATTAGTGTTTCCTCAGAAGAAGCGCGCGAGGCTAGCGAGTCCTTGTGTGAGAGACTCCTCTCATACTGGGCAGAACGCGAAGCCTACGATAAGGTCGCGACTATGGAATATATGGATAAAATAGTGGATTACAACGATACCAAAAAGGAAGTTCTTCAGTTAGCTCCCGCTTCCTTGGATGACACACCACCTCAAGTCTGTGACCCCATCTCACAAGTTGACGTGGGGATTGCAGAGAAGCCCATGCTCATTTCCATCAGTGCTAAGCTGGCGACGGACGAACGGGAAGCTCTTCTAACTCTCCTACACGAGTATAGGGATTACTTCGCTGAGAAATACGAAGACATGCCTGGCTTGTCTCTGGATTTAGTTTGTCACCGGTTGCCCACTCATCTTGATAGACGTCCAGTCCGCTAGGACGACAGGTTCATGTGAACTGAGACCCAGATCATGGTCAAAGAAGAAATTGAGAACATTCACCGCTCAGGTATCATTCGCGTGGCCAAGTACAATGAATGGTTATCCAATGTCGTTCTCGTCTGTAAGAAGAACGGCAAAATGCGCGTATGTGTTGACTACCGAGACCTCAACAATGTAACGCCTAAGGATATATAGCCCATGCATGTTGCCGACATCCTCATTAATGCGGCCATGGGGAATGAAGTATTATCCTTTATGGATGGAACCGTTGGATACCACCAGATTCCTGTCACTGAAGAAGATCGCCACAAGACCGCCTTCCACTACTCGTGGTTTGCAGGTGCGTTTGAATATGTTGTCATGCCTTTCGGACTCAAGAACGCGGGAGCAACGTATCAGCGCCTCATGAACCTCATCTTTCATGATATCCTGGGCAAGTTGATTGAATTCTACATAGATGACATGGTGGTTAAAACCAAAACGCGAGCAACACACATTGAAGATCTCCAGTAGGTTTTCACGCAGATGCGGAAACATAACCTGAAGATGAATCCTGCTAAATGTGTATTCTTCGCGGAAGCAGGCGACCTCTTAGGGTTTCTAGTCCATCAAAGGGGTAGCGAGATTCCCAAAGACAAGGCTCAGGCGGTAATAAGCGCCTTGCCTCCTACAACTAAAAAGAAGCTCCAACAACTGATCGGGCCAATCAACTTCCTTCACCGTTTCATTTCAAACGCGGCATGGAAATTTCAGCCATTTTCACCTCTCTTAAAACTCCAAGGGGCAACCGAGTTCGTTTAGGAACCACAACACCAAGAGGCTTTTGATTGTATCAAGGATTACCTTATGAACCCGCCTGTCTTAATTCCACCTCGCCCTGGCATTCCGCTTAAACTCTACATCGCTGCTGCTGACTTATCCATTAGCAGACTCTTGGCACAAGATGATGAGAACGGGGTGGTACATGTTGTTTATTACCTTAGCAGGGTATTAATAGATTGCGAGACGCACTACTCTCCAATGGAGAAGTTGTGTCTCGCCCTATTCTTCGCAGGTTGCAAGCTCCGCCACTACATGTTGGCATTTACCACGGTGGTGATCGCTCAGTCTGATCTAGTCAAATACATGATTTCCCACCTTATCCTACGGGACCGCATTGGTAAATGGATATTGGCTTTGTCTGAGTTCTCCTTGCAATATGTTTCACAAAGGGCAGTAAAAGGACAGGCCATAGCGGACTTCCTTGCTCATCACCCACCAACTGATCTCTCAGCGTTCCGCGAGTTGGAGTTCGCCGTTGCTTCCCTCACCCCATGGACTTTACTTTGATGGATCACATACTGAACTCGCTACTGGTGCCAGAATCGCCATTGAGAACCCTGCAGGTGATTTTTTCTCTTACTCCTTCCAGCTAGATTTCAAATGTACGAATAACCAGGCGGAATATGAGGCGCTCGTCATCGGACTGGAAATCTTGTTAGACTTAGGAGTCCGCGAGGTCCAAGTCTTTGGTGACTCCTTATTGGTTGTCAACCAACTCGTGGCGAAGTTTAAGTGCTTGAGTTCATCCATTGAGCCCTACTTGCGCAAAGCCTTTGACGTCCTGGATAGCTTTGATGACGTCCACATTGAGCACATTCCGCGCGAATTCAACTTCGCGGCAAATGAGCTCGTACATATTGCATCCGGTCTTAGCTTACGCGATGGAGTACGTGAACGACTACTCAAGGTCGAACAACACACTCTTCCTTCTTTTATTGCAAGGGGGCAATATCAAGTTGATCATCTTGACATCGCTGCTTTAGACCCTATCGACGAGGACTGGCGGCTGCCATTTATTGCCTACCTTAAGAACCCTCGTGACTCTACTCATTCCTAGAAAATGTGGTTTCTCGCCCTCAACTTTGTGCTTCGCAACGGTGAGCTTCGCCGGCGCGGCGAAGACGGTAATGACTTCCGCTGCTTATATGGTAACGAGGCTAAGCGGCTTATGCGCGAGGTTCATTCCGGAGTTTGTGGTTCGCATCAGGTAGGACCAAAGATGCGTTGGCTAATTTGTCGCCATGGCTACTACTGGCCTACCATTCTCAAAGACTGTATTACTTTCGCCAAAGGTTGTCAGGATTGCTAGGCTCACGGACCAGTGCAACACATCCCCAACATTCTGTTGTAGCCGATCATTAAACCGTGGCCAGGTCGAGGATGGGCGATAGACTTCATCGGCATCATTCACCCCCATTCCTTAGAGCAGCATAAGTTCATCATTGTGGCCATCGATTTCTTTACCAAGTGGGTTGAAGCCGAGCCACTCAAGGTCGCCTCCGCGACCTCGGTTCGTAACTTTATCTTCTGCAACATTATCTCCCGCTTTGGTATTCCAGAGTGTATCGTGACAGACCGAGGGCAGCTTTCATGGCTGATTCTGTAGTCATATTTCTTACCGTCTATGGTATCAAGCTCTTGCATTCAACCCCCTATAACACACAGTCTAATGGTCAAGCGGAAGCGAGCAATAAGGTTATCCTCAGTATCTTGGGCAAGATGCTAGAGTTGAAACCCAGCGTCTGGCATTTAGAGCTTTACCATACTTTGTGGGCCTACCGCACTTCCAAGCGTGGTCCAACGACCACCACCCCTTATGCTCTCATATTTGGTCATGATGTCGTCCTACCCCTCGAGGTTCATGTCGCCTCGCTTCACGTCTAGGAACAGCACCAATTGCTTGGTGACGATTACATCTAAGCGATGTGGCAAGAGCTTAAAGACCTCGACGAACACCGCATCACTTCCTTCAACAATCTCATCCTTGAGAAGCAGCGCATTATGCGGTCCTATGATAGAGTTACCCGCGGACAGAGCTTTACCGAGGGGCGAGCCGTGTTACCATTAGGCGAGAAGACCGAAGGCTGCGGGAAGTGGTCCGCACGGTGGGAATGACCTTTTATTATTCATCGTATATTGACAAAGGGGGCATACCACTTGCACGACCCTGACGGTACACTCCATCTCAATCCTATTAATGGTCGTTTCTTAAAGCGTCATATCGCTGGTATTTGGGAGCGCACAGATCCTCCGCCTCCTGACCCCGCGACCATTGTTCAAAGTTCTCCGCGCCTTCGCGATAGCACTCCATCCCCTCCCACTAGGGGGCAACACGAGATAGAAGAGTAATTAGTTCATTTCGTTATAAATGTGCGAGGTCTACCAACAGACTAGTACACGATTGGGGCTTATTCTAGAGGCCCTAAATTAAATTTTACATGCAGTTTAGCCATGCTAATTTTTTCTTTATTTCTCTCTTCTATTTCATCATAAACGTGCAAAGTCTAACCAAAAGACAAGTATAAGATTGGGGTCTATCCCAGAGGCCCTAAATAAAACATTACATTCTTCTGCCCCTTTCTCAGTTTTTTAGACTTTAGACCTTCTTCAAGTGTCTTAGTCATTATTTAAGCCAATCCTTGTGGCCTCCAAATTTTTAAAGTTGGTTCACCATCTTTATGTGGCCGTTCACCAACCATTTTGTTTGTTTCTCTTTAGTTCGCACTGGGGGGCAGCGAAGAGCAGACGAATGCGGAAGTAGAGCAGGCGAACGAAGTCCGTTCCTCTCGGTGGTTCACCTTGTCATTCTTATGTTCACTAGCGAGATGACTCAGTTCGCTTCGCCAATCTAACATTAGGATACATACCCGCTCGCTACGCAGTGAGTAGGGAACCCCTTGGACAGAACCAAGTTGTCTCACGAGGTGGTTGGGAACTCACATTTCAAAACTTTGGTTCCCCTAAGCGAGATGAAGGTCGCAATGGCGCCAAAACGTTAACACCCTCCAACTGTCGAATTGTCGTGATATGTTCAATAAGGTCTTTTCGCTTAGACAATCCAAAGCTCAAGGCCTAGGGGCAATGTTTTAGCCAAAGGGAATTTTTGTCCAAAAAATAATACTTTACTGGACTGTAAAATGTCCAAGTGAATATTAATTACTTTCTTGGTCCACGTCACAACCGGCGAGCCCAAATTCTCCAAGTTTACAAGTGATGGCTCGCCAGTAAGGCCACGCGAGCTGAATTACCAGAGCTCGCACGCTTCGCGCGAAATATAGGGTTCGCGCACTTAACGATCTCGCGAGCGGAATGACTTTGCGTGTAGGCGAGGCGAAATGATACTTCGCATAAGAGCCTTACTGGAGGCGGAGTACATTAAGGCGAGCTGGCGAACTGGCTCGCGGGTGAGACTTCGCGAAGAGGCCACAGGCGGAATCCGCGTACACACACTAATCGTTGAAGACTCACACCGGCCTTTGACATGCTTTAAGTCAATCCCTGTGGTTCTTTTATTTAGAAAGCCCTTTAAAGGCCCGCGAATTGGAAATAGTAGCCCATGCAGAATGTGCGAACTAGACATGTGTTATAAGTTGATTGGCCCGCATCGGGAAAACCTTGTCCTTGTGGGATTAGGGTTTCGAAGCCCGACTTGGATTCCAAGTTAACTTTCTTCTGCCGCAAGTCGGACTACTATATAAAGGGATCAAACACACACACAATCTTTTTACAAACAACAGACAAACTGCAAACCAGTTACCTTTCGAGCTACCTTGAAACCCTAAGCGCACGGTCGCCTTAGGTTTTCTCATAGCCCTTCCGGACTCTACTCCGATTCCCCCTGATTTCCCTATAGTTGCTCTGCTCGCGTCCCGCCGTGAGTATCGATCGCCTTGTGCTCGTAAATTCCTCATTTTAGGTGGCACCTGGAAACCCCCTTCCGCCTGATCAAAAGTCAGATCTCGCACACTCAACCCTTTCCTTGTCAGCGAGGTGGCATGCCCGCAAAATCTCTTTTTCTTTGTTCGCTATTTACCTCTGTTCCGCGCACTGAGGATCGTGGCCAAAACAATGATCTGTGGCTATCTGCTTCTGAGAGTATTTGCTTCCGCATTTATCCATCTAGTTTTCGTTTCTAGTTTTTCAATTTTCCCCAATTTCTAAAACCCTACCTCCAATTTTTCCCAACTTCGTCGCTCTGGTGTGGCCGATGAACATGGTTGTGTCCTTCTCTCTAGAGATTCACAGTTTTGGAGTCGTCGTTGTGCCTTCTTCATGCCGCTGTCATTGACGAATTGGCTTTAGATCTGAGTCGCCGTCTCACGAATCGGCTTTAGCCCCGATTTGCAGTCTATGGTCACTGATTCGGTACTAGTGTCTCTCTCATCTTTGTGTTTATTGCATTGATCAGGTTGGATGTAGAAGTAGGAAGAGATGATTTGACAGTTCTAGATGGATATTATACGTGAATACTTTGGGCTTCTAAATTTGATGGTGATTTGAGATGGCGATTTGAGGATGTATCTGGGTGCTATTATTGAGATGGTGATTTTCTATCCATGCTTTGGCTCCAATTATAGAGGATTTGATAACCTCTTTATCGATTCGGGTCATCGCACTCACTTGAATCATGAATTCTCTTTGTGTTCTACGTTGTTATGCTACAAGTCATCAGTTTTCCAGTTTTATTTTTTATTAAAGTTTGTTGTCTGCCGTCAACCAAAATAGAAGGTGACGAAGCAGTTTATATTTTCTTTTTATTTGTGGACTGGTGAGGTGGCTTGATGATATGGAATATCGATTGGTTATGTGGCTCTAGTGGGTAGTGTATGCCTGAATTTGTTGAAGACGTCTTTGGTTTCTCTGTCATCTGGTGTTAGTTGCATTTGATTGAAGTCTACATAGTGGAGTTTTGCAGTAGATTGTTCACATGTGCAGTAATGACCTCTGAGTTTGCAGCATTGCTGGTTCATGTTTTTGCTTGTATAAGTTGAAAAGAGTTAGGATGTTGTTGGATTGCTGGTGAACTTGAATGTTTTTCATAAGTGTAGGTGAATACATGTATGCAGAGAATATGCATAAGAATGATTGAGAGTTTGTAGTAGGATGATTAATGCAAAATGGGAATTTGCAGTGTGCTCCTAGATTTTCAATTTCAGAACTCAGAATTTTCAATTTGCAGTTTGTTTGTCAACCAAAGTTAAGAGTTAAGATTTTCAATTGTTTTTATTGTTATTGTTGATTGCTGCTGCCATTGTTGATCTCTTCTCAGCTACTTATACTGCAAGTCCGCAACCAACAAAGTTCTAAAGTTCTAAAGAGATCGACACATATTGCTGCTCCAATATAGGGTTTTTGATTTTGGGGTGTTTGTTTTGCTTTTAGTTCTACATCAAGTAATCTGGTTTTATTGATTGAAGTTTTGTACCAACCATTATGGAGAGTGTTAAGAGTAAGGCTAGTTTAGTCATTGTCTATTAAACCCCTACATATATATGCTTTGAGATGTAACTGTTCCAATCAAGACAATATACAAGATGTAGCTCAAGCTTTCTCTGCGTTTTTACTTTCCTGCTCTGCATCTTTTCAATTCAATAAACTTAGAATCCTAGCGTAAGTTGGATTTCCTACATACACAATAAAAGGATCAAAGTCTTAATCATTAACTTAATTGTTTTTCCTGACACCGACCTGTTAATTACTTGTAGATCATATAGTTCATATTGCCCTAAAACCCTCGATATGTCTAATTAGTTTCTGGGGTATAGCTAGCTGGCATGGCTATAGATGCTCGAATGGTGGTCGACGGTGGTCTTGCTGCGACGCCCTTCATTAATGGTAAGATGGTCAGATTATATATATATATATATATATATATATATATATATATATTACTCTACGTCGTCCGTCTTCCGTCGTCCTACAATTATGTAAATGGCAACGCGAAGCCAAATGCATCCAACAAAACTATATATAGCAGCTAACTTTCCGTTTGTGTAGATCAACCGCAAATCAGATCAAAGTTTTCAAAGACGACAATCAAATGGAGACTCATAGTTACATCCAATCTTCACTTCCACAAAGAAGATGACATAGAGTTATGATTTATAGATCCCAAATATGGAAGGAGGGGATATTGAAAATATGAATGTGGCCTCTCTCTCTCTCTCTCTCTCTCTCTCTCACCTAAGCTTAATTTGCTTGTACGTACTTAGATTGTTCTGAAGCAAATTTTAATTGCATAGGGCTTGGGGTATATGGCAGAATGGCAGGGTTACAAAAAGAAACTCTACTTTTAACCAAGGTCAAGGGCATTAAACTCCGTTATATACAAAGTAGGGCTATCATTTTGGTTTGGTAATTATCAAACCGATTGAATACCGACCGATATTTTGAATTTGGACAGATAAAACTGAAATAAGAAAACTACCATAAAAATTGGTTTTGTTTTGATAAATAACGAATACTAACCATTAATTAGTTTTCTATACCACGGTCTTCAACACACATACATATTTTATTAAGAAATATAAGTATATAACATAAGAGTTTTCATAACAGTATAAAGTATTACATGTACTATGTTATTAGTACATCTATTATACATAACTTGGGCAAAGATGGTTAAATAACCCAGTTTTATTGAAATTGGCTAAAACTTGATTTCATGTGTACAAAAGAAAGATACAATAACTATATTAATACAAAGGTTATGACTATAAAATTAGGAAATTTAGTATTTTTCATCATAATTTATAGTAATTTATATTACAAAGAATTAGTTGTTGTAAAGTTGGCAATGCCGAAAACCGAAATATCGAATTTGGTAGAAAAGTTGAACACCGAAAATTTTGGTTGGTAATTGGTAGCTTGATCAATTTTAAAACCGAAAACTTTGGTTTTAAAGTTGGTGATACTTATAACGGATTCGAACCGACTCGAATCAACTAAGTGACTGCCTTAATTAATACAAAGTATCCAAACTTTTTATGTTATGCTCAACGTGGATATAACTAAGTTTCTTCACATAATTTTTTTCCATATAGATTTACATCTACTATTTCTACTTTTTTGTTTGATATGCAAAGTGATTCGGTAGAGAAATATCACCGTATGTAAAGCAATTCTACCATCAAACTTTATGAGCAAGCCCGGCCGAATAAGTTGATTTATGTGTAACTTCCTTATATGGTATACGAGGTATGGTAATTACTTGAACAATTTGGTATAGATGGTAGTTTGAGTTGCTTGCAGATGAAGAAGAGCTGGCCTTTCATATGTTTTCATGCGACCCCATGCATGCAAGTCCAACTGTAGAGCAAACAGTTGGCAGTTGGCGGATACCCTCATCTTATTCGTTGCATTGCGTCACAATTACATTTTAAGCAAACCGCAAGGTCCAAAGTTTTGCCTCAAGTATGATGCATCATAGGGGCACATCATTAACGCGCCCTATGACAAATAAATGTAAATTTGTAACTTGTATATATGATACACCAACTAGCTACTTGTATATATAGCTGTGTTATACTACTTGGTATATTTGTCGAATTTTCGTATCGACTGTTAGTCTAAATATTATGGACACACGACAGTTTTTTCTAGTATGATATATCAACCAAGTACTAGCATGTTCGTAAGAATTTGACTTTAAATAGAGAGAATTTTACATGTTCCCTCATGAATAATTGGCATTAATTTTAAATTGGTAAAGTAGGCCGGTGATGATATATAGGAGAAAATACTTAGAGGGTTCTGCGAATCGCATATGAAAATTTATTGGAAATGGAAATGAAAACAAAAGGCTAGATATAATAATTATGTAGTTTAATTTAAAGAACTACAGTACTTGTAAGTTCGTAACATTTTGAAAATGGAAAGATTTTCATACTTCAATAAATAATCAAGGACAAATTCAGACAATTAATTACATTCGGCCTGGTGAGGTAAAAGAGTACTTGGAAGCTAGGGTTCTGAAGCAAGCAAAAAAAAAAAAGCATATATTGTTTAGTGGTACGTAATGAAATGAAAACAAGAAGGCTAGCTAAAGTGCGTACATGCATATATAAATGTAGCATAATTGACGAACAAATTAATCAAGTTTTTGAGTAAGATGTAGCTAGCTCGCTAGTAATTCATATTGAATGGTAGATAGAACAACTCGCTATACTGCACACATATTTCTTCTGTTTGGTCAAGGTCTTGTTAGGTTAATGCCTTAGGGTTTTAATTAGAAGGAATCGAATGAATCACATGCATGACAACTACCAATTTCACGATAAAGCTCATCCATCAAATTAGACTAATCCTTCCTTGAATGCTTGGTGCCCTAATAATTTCCCAGAAATAATTTCTTATAAATATTCTACGTGTAATTGGATCATATATATATATATGCACTTATCTCAGTACTAAGTCTTGGATTTATCAATAGAAAACTGGGTATTCTTCCAAGCTCAATATGTCTTGCATTTGCAGATGGATCAGTACTTAGTCATTGCCGAAATGAGTAGTTCGTTATAATGTCCCAGCCAGTTTTATAGCTGTAGCCCTAGATCAAGCTGACGTATCATGCACAGATTAGTAGTTGGCTTTGTTGCTCCACCACTCCTACAATGGCACTGATCGATCATTCTTGCTTTTTGCGTAGACAAGAATCTACTTGTCTCGTTCTCCATTGTCAACCACAGACATGAGAAGCTAGTCCTATCAGTCACCGGCCATGACAATGCTTTTAATTAGCTTTTTTGCAGCTTCATCAATTTTGAACCTCTCCGAGGTCGACCCGGTCATTCTAAATCTATCAGATCAATAACTTCTCTAACGTCCGCAACGTTAAACTTAATTTTAGCATCAAAATTTTATATCTCAGATTGATTATCGACGCGACCGATCGATTTGCTGCAGATTAACCTAGCTTTGTACTTGCTGACAATCGAAAATTAAACTAGGGTTTTCTGTATCTTTGTTTCATGATTTCATAATTAAAGAACAATTTCCTTTTGGTGATACATATTCTTTACTTAATTATCACTTTCTTTATAAAAATTGTTTAAACAGTATCTCATATTTTAACGAAGCACAACTTTGGTATCTCACCTTTAGAAAACTTCAAAACAATATCTCACGTTCTTACCTCGACTAAAATTTGGTATTTAGAACCGTTAGCTCCATTAAAAAGACGGATGACATCCATTTTTATTCATAAAATAACCAATTTACCCTTCAGTTTTTATTTTTATTTTTATTATTTATTTTATATAATAAAAAGAGAAATTTGTCATTACGGTACCTAATCTTTGTTTGCTTATAAATTTTGATATTTCAAGTTTTTAAAACATCAAAATGATACCTCAAGTTTTTACCCCCACCCAATTTTAGTATTTTTAGCCGTATCCTCTGATAGGGTAACTGTTAGCTGGTCATTTTTCATAGATATTTTTCGTATCTTCATATTTCAATTCATTATTTTTTCTCTAAATATATATTTCATCTCTGTAAGAAAAAAAAATTGTTATCTTTTTTTTTTGTAGAGGGAAAATTGTTGTCTTCTTCTTTCCTCGATCTATCTAGTTTTAGAAAATTAGGAGCTTCATGACTTTCATGAAAAGAGCTGGATCGAATAGAATTGAAAAAGCGATATTGTTTTTCTAGACTAGAGCATAAGAGAAAGATGTTTGAATATTTTATAAAATGAGTTTGTACAACAGATTTACTATTGAATGCTTATGATGTTATGACACGGAAATAAAAAAAAATAAAAACTTAGGAATCTTTATTTTTGTTTATGGATTTCATCAATTGCAAACTCATAAAAACAATAACTCATGAATATTTGTTTTTGTTTCTAAAGTAAAAAATGAATGAAGACATGAAGAGGCGAAAATAGTCTTTAAAATTGCCACCTAACAACCCCCGTAACAGACCTAACGGCTAAAAGTACTAAAATTAAGTTGGGGTGAAAACTTGAAGTACCGTTCTGATGTTATTAAAACTTGAGGTACCAAAGTTTATTAGGAATAAAAAATGAGATACTGTTATGACGAAATTTCTCTTTTTATTATATAAAAAGAATAACAAAAACAAAAATTTAAGGGTATATTGGTTATTTCATGAATAAAAATTGTTGTCGTTAGTTTTTTTAATGGAGCTAACGGTTCTAGATACCAAACTTTAGTCGACGTAAAAACGTGAGATACTGTTTTAAAGTTTTCTGAAAGTGAGATACCAAATCTTTGCTTCTTCAAAAGGTAAGACATTGTTTGAACCATTTTTCCTTATGAAAAGTACGTATATATGTTGCAGATTAATCATATCATCATGATTTACGAAGATCCCAGGATTTCCATCGATCAAATTTCACACTTTCTAATTAACGTATATATATAGTATGGGATTCCGTTGCTTTTTATAAAGCAATGCTAGCAACCGCACAACTAGTTAGGGTTTCTGCTAGTTGAAGCTGAGAGAGAGAGAGAGAGAGATGGAATATTCAAGGTAAGAAATAACAAAACTCAAAGCAGCAAACGATGAGGTAGGAATGAACTAGATGTACTGAAGATTAAAAATAGAAACTTCTATATTTATTATTTGCATCACGTACGATTTTACTTGCAAGTTAATTTGAGTAATTTTTGGATGTAGCTAGCTAGTATCCGTGAATCAACGTACGTACATATATGATATCTCAAATTCTCAATCTTATCTATATGTTTCTTTTGCATATATATTAACCATCAGTCCAAACTACACCTCAACACTGTAATATACATTCTATACTAGAAGCTTAGAAAGGTCTAGTGGGTAACTTAGATACATATATAACAGTGGCAATTAATTTTACCGCTGGTATCTAATCTGTATGTTTTCACCAACCATCTGTACGTAACTATGCAGATGAAATTTATAGTCATATGAACATTTGAGTTCCACAGTTGGCTAGTATGTCGACTCTATACACAAGTTTGGCATATAATTAAAGACGGATTAACTCCAAAAGTGGGATATTTAATTCTGCCTCTTATCTACTTCACTATCTCAAGTTCCACTTGTTAGTAGAAAATACCAGCAAAGATTTGGTTTTTATGAATAGATTAACTATATAATATATTCTGTTCATTACTTGCTTGTTGCTTCTTTGCATGAAAAACAAAATAGAAATCCTCACCTGCTCGCGACAAATGTTATCCAGAAGTTTATCTTCTTTATTTATCCAGTTATCCATTTAAGCTATACATATATATTTTCCCATAGTTAGGTCCACAATATCTCAAAGCCTCAAATAGTTTGGAAATCAAATTCGAATTCGATCCCCAGGGAATTTATCTGTGTACGTAGAAAGACATTTTGCTTTGGCTATATATAGTAATACTAATTTTTCAACTTTACTAATATCTATATATGAATATATCATGTTAATCGGATTTTGTAGAATGAATTACCAGCTGCTTTCTCCACATTCACGAGTCATGACTCGTATTGAGTCACAGTATCAGACAACAACCTTCTAAATGATGATTTCAATTGATATAATCTCCGGCCTCCATTAGATTACTAGATAGAACATGCACATATTCCCCATTCGTATTTCTCCTTTTTATAATTAAGAACAACAGGAGCCATGTAATTGAACTATTAATATTAATGCAAAAGGTCAGCATATTAAGTTTTTCTTGTAACTACTTAACTAGCTAATAGCTATGACAATTAGTCTTTAAACTGCAGTAACTGATTAAGAATTACAGGGACGACGGAAGGCCTATTGTGAGATCAAGATTCAAGTCAGGCAAAGAACAACTTATGTTGCTTTCGGGGCCGGAACTTGTGGAATCCAGCAATGGATCATCGGAATCGTCTGCATCATCGTTATTTGCTTGTGAGTTTGCTGATTTACATGGATGATTAACCTGCTTGTTGAGGCAAATATTGTGTCCTATGCGATGGTTGTTGGGGTCAATTCCCAAATGCATGAGCTTTCTCCTTAGATGAGTATTCCAGTAATTCTTCACTTCATTGTCGGTCCGGCCGGGCAATCTTCCAGCAATTAGTGACCACCTATTTCAATTTTACAAGTGAATAATTAATTAACTTCAATGAAACTTTGTATGCATGAGGTTGATTAATTGAAATCACCAACCTATTAGGAATATCAGAGAAAAAAGAAGAAGAAAGATAGAAGCAAGAAATTAATTTGTGAATTACTGTTAATATATCAAAGCCCACATTTAGAGTTATATATATATATATATATAAGTGGTAAAAGATACATTGTACAAATGCTTGGCAGAAGTAATTGTTATGGTAATTAATTTTTAACCATCAGTTCCCTTTCATTGAATATATGGCATGCATTGCCTGGGGCTCAACATCATATCGAATATATTCATTTATGTATTTTGCACTTCAGCTTAGTTAGATTCTTGCTAATGCATAAGCTACAATGAGAAAAATTGTGAGACTTTATTAAAAGGATACATAAATCCTAGTTTTTCATCTTTATCAAAATATTCCTCTTTCTTTTGCCCCTGGAATTTTCGGAAAGAGCTATATATAGTATCATATAAAACAGATAATTGTCGCAGTACCTGTTCCCTAGAAGTGCATGGAGCTTGATGATGAGGTCCTCTTCATCTTCACCAAAGTTGCCATGTTTCAGGTCTGGCCTTAGATAATTTACCCACCTCAGTCTGCAACTCTTTCCACAACGGAGCAACCCTGCACCCAATATTGTTCATATCATACTATTAGAAACACATACTGGTCGATTTTGTTCAAGAAATAAAACTTAAACCTGCCGGAATTAAAGAAACTAAAGTCTGCTCTTGGTTATTCATGTTAATATATTTAGAGTACTCCAGAAACGTTCATATATGAAAAGTATATAAGTACCTGCAGCGACGGGAAGAGAGCGCCAGCTTCCTTCGCCGTGTTTTTGAATGTATTGAGTGAGCTTCTCATCTTCTTGCTTCGACCATGATCCCTTATTGGTCGTCTTCTTCTCACAGCAAGGTTTCCTCATCGATGAAAAACTTACAGATAGCTAGGGCGGGAGAGAATTCTCAGACAGATTAATTGACAGAGCAGAGAGAACAGATAGACATAAACTGATTGATCAAGAAGCCCGGCCAGGTGATGAGGTGTAGAGCAAAACATATATAGGTGTAGAATAATCTCATAAAATATTAACTAACACAGTTTTTCATGCTGAGCTTGACTTACAGTTGTGAAATATAACTGAACATCACCTATCCGAGAGGTTTGGTGCGTCACTGTATCCCGTACTTACCAGCAGTATAAACCTTAATACTTCTTTTGTTCATTTTCTTTTCTGAAAACTTTTGCTCTAATCCTTCTAAAATTTGTATTTGAATTATTTACACAGAGGTATCATCATACATATACATGTCTCTACAAATTTACTTTTAGACATCACACCATAAATAAACTCTAAAGTTTGTTTTAACTTAAACTCGATCAAACTCTAAAGTGAAAGAAAATAAAATAAAATAAACTCTAAAGTTTGTTCAATAAATGTCGACAAACTGACTTACAACATGTCTTATACAACCTAATTACTGTATTAAGTAATATTATGCATTTCTCTAATTCACTTTATAGCCAATCACTTTCTCCGTTTCATGTACTTTTGGCATGTCAGTGGCATATACAGATATACTTTCATTTTTCAAAAATCACTCTTTTAGTCAGAAAATCAAATTCAAAATTCCCAATGTGTAGTCCACACTTTGATTCATGATAGGGTTTTTTGGTTGTTAGAAGCTCCAAAACTCATCCGGCAAGAGCTTCAATACCCTCATGATCCATTTTTCTCTACAAACAAGAAAAAAAATCTATTAAGACAAAAATAAGTACAAGCTAACACTCACAAAATGTTGGTTTGAAGTTCAAGTCATATGTTAACGAGTTGACAAAATCCAGATACCTTTATTTTCATCGAGTTGACAAGTCATTCAGACAAAGGTGTAGGAGCCATTAGGAAGCTAGGAACCCATCGATCGAATTGAATGGTAGATTTACAGGTGAGTCGTGTTCTGGGGAATTTTTTCTGAAAGATAGAGAGATGATGAAGGACAACATGCCTTTCTCAGTTTCTCCTCCTGTCTACACTGCTGCATGGCAAGACTGTTTCTCACACCTTCTTTTAGTATGAATCACTTCCTTTTCAAGAAGTCGATCAACATAAATCTGAGGAAACTGCATGCCCCATACCTATAGCTGAGATTTGAAATATTATTCACTGAGATTCACAATTTAAGGTTTAGAATATGGATACCAATCAAATACCAGAATACGAAAATACTATATAAGATTAAAATTACCTAGCTAGTCAAGCCCTGCTAAAACATTTTGATATTCATCGATTTTCAGAGAGAGAGAGATATATATATATATATATATATATAGTATTACTTTATTATTAATTACTGCACGTACACAGGTCTATAAATCGACAAAAATGTTACTGCAAATCATATTTACGATGTACATATGAAAATCCAGCAGAGACTGGAGTTGGTGGAGATGAGGGAAAGAGTTGACTGCATGCATGTTTGACTGTCAGATTTGAAAGGATCGATTTTCTGCTTCAATTCTCTGTATTCTTTTCCTGAAGATATATATGTTTCTCAGGAATCGTCGCATTTACGCCATAAGTCTTTTAATTTCTAGCTTTCTCAGACAAGTCGCGTCTAACATTAAAGAGAGAACCGGAAAGCACGTCAAGATCGAATATGGTCCAGAATCCAGATAGCTACTCCAATGCCTGTGTATCAGATTACGCATTGTAGGTACCGGTAACATCGAAACATCTGGCAAATCCAAACCTAATAATATCGTTTGAGGGCCAATATGGGATTTGGCTGCTATATATATATATATATATGTATAACATATATCAAGTTATGAACCGTCTGATCGTTTATCAATTTAAAATTCAAGATGATCAGACGGTTCACGGCTTGATGTATGCTATAAACCCTTATAAACTCACAGACAATGTCACATATTCCTTATGTGAGATTTATATCTCAACACATCCCCGCACTTGTAATGAATCTTCAAGCCATACACGTGGACAATTTTTGAGTGACGTGGAGTGCATGTGGTCATTGCACTTCACACGTGAACGTGAGTAACCCGCTCTGATATCATGATAAAATAATATGAGGTTTACATCAAAAATCAATTGAAAATAGATGGAGTGGTTAAAATCCTTATAAACTCACATGCAATGTCTCATATTACGAATGTGAGATAAATATTTCAACGGCTTGAATAGTAAATCTCGCATGTTCAGTCACACCTTATATATATAGCATCCACAGGAGATCGAATACTGATGTCTCCCACACAGGATACTTGAATAATTCTAATAATATCATCACCATGACACGGTTGGAGTGATACGTCACGTAACTCTTCCCTTGTACACGGGATGCTGAGCATGCTGATCGATGCTGATTGATGTTTGTTTTGGTAGAAATGTTGATTGATATATGCATGTTTGATATGTCAGCTGCGAAATGGATTGAAAATACATAATGACTCACAATAATGCCATTTGCATGTTAGTTATGTATCATTCACAACAATAGAAGCGTCGAAATTAAGCAGCGTCAAGGAGCCGGAATTCTAGCTTACTTAGCTAGCTATATATGTTCGTATATACTAACTATCCTAGCTATACGTACGTACATTATTGAAAAGAAAAAAGAAAATAATTTAAGCTCATTGAATTGATCGTATATATTCTTGATGATTTGAACAATAAGTTTAGAAGTTTGGTCAAATGGTCAGCAACTCAGCATGCAAATATAACCCTCTTGAAAATCCGCTCTGACGTCGACTCATTCTCAGTATATACGTGATGAAGCTAGCCTTGGGATTAATTACATAGTTAGGGCTAGAGACGCTGATCTATCGACCTTGTTCCTACCTAGCTAGATAGTAACTCTCTCTCTCTCCCTCTCTATCTATCTCTCTCTCTCTCTCAGTAGTTGTTGTGCATGACGAAGTCTAGCTACTTCCTTCAAATGAATCATGTATGTACGTATGTATATCATGTATAAAATTATATATCATATATGTATAGTTAATATCTATACTTCAAGTATAACTGCATGTATAAGTAGTTATATGACTTGAAGCATTAGTTTCAGCTAGCTACCTAACTCCATACGCGTAGTTGTAGATTAGTATCATACGTACAAGTATGATGTTATTGTCTACTATTACACGTAGTTTGTCTACTATCGTATATGTATTTGTCTACTATCGTATATGTATCATTGGGAGAGATCAACTCTTACTTCTCGATCTCTTCAGGGTATTTCATACACTGTATGTTGGTTAATACAAGAGATAATAAAAGAAATGAAATGAAAAGAAAAGAGAAAATGGAATACGTACAAATAGTCCTTTATCCATATATGTATCGATATATTATATACATACATGCATATATATAGACAAAAACATATATTTCATTGCCAGTGTGGTGATTTACGGCAGTCAGATATTCAGGGAGAGAACTACTTCTACTTCTCTCTTCAGGGTATTTCATACACTATATTTCATAGGAGATGATCTTCTCGTGGCCTGAGAATTAGCTTACACTGTTTGGCCATTTCCAACAATTCTTCTTCTTCTTCCCTAGTCTTTACCTGAAATTCAAGTACATTTTCATACTATTCAACATGTAGTCATAAACTCATATACATCCAATCCCAGAATCCAAGCACGATTCTGTAAAAGAAGCCCTGGAGAGGAAAGGTACGTAAATAATTAAAATTATATATATTTACTGTCTGATGATTTTCGACGTACGTAATTAAGAAACTTGAGGATCAGCCATTCCAGTACTAGTCTTGATGCTTAGAGTGAGGTCGAGATTCAACTCAGGCACCAAACAGCCAGCAGCAGAATCGGCTGATGAGACCTCATCAACGATCTCATCGTCCATCTTATTGAAGAGCTTGACAAGTTTGTTATTAGGTGCATGGTTATTCTCATGGGGCTTATTTGGAAGAAGAGTAGTGCCTGTCTTCAGTATCTTCTTCTTTAAATGAGAGTTCCAGTAGTTCTTCACTTCGTTATCTGTCCTTCCAGGCAGTCTTCCAGCTATTAGCGACCACCTAAAAACCATAATATGTAGTCACTCATTATGTATGTGTAAATTCTCACTGAAAGGGTTTAGCTAGCTAAGAATTCGATATGTATGCTGTTATTTATCTAATTATTCATATCAATTAGTTCTTGGAAAAGGAACGTTAGACATGTAATATGTAATTGCAGGGAGGGAAGTTCGACAGTGGTTTTTTTTTTTTTTGGTAAGGATGAAAAGGACTTGCATTTTACTCAAGCTTTGCTGACTTATGATCATAGTTGCGGTATTTTTTCTATAATCTCTTGAACGATGATTTGTTAAAACATCTGTGCGATCCCAAATTTCTTAGGCTTTTTGTTAGACAATCGATCGAATAGATGTTCATATAAGTGATATAACTGAGTCTGGAAATCTACAGACATCGATCGGACTTAATAAATTGACAAATAGTGTATTATTAGTCAATCATATTTATGTTTTTTTCAGAAAGAAGTTTAAGTGACCAAGTTTATTATTCCAGTACGTAGTTTCATCTGATTAATTCTGTATGGATCATTCTTAAAAGCGATAAAAAAAGATGAACAGTTTTTGTTATTACTCTGCAATCTTGCAAACAAGCGATGAAATGGGAACAACCTGCAGAAAAAAGAAGAAGAGAAGATTGCTAGCTAGATACAGATCGAAGAGCTAAGAAATTATCGATAACTGTTTTCCTAATTTCGTTAATTGAAATCTACCTCTATTCTCTAATCTCTCTCTCTCTCTCTCTCTCTCTCTCTCTCTCTCTCTCATCCAGCTTGTTTGGGAAAATTAACGTACTTGTTACGTTATTCGGGAATTAACTTGGGAAAAGGTAAGGGATTGATCTGAGATTCATACCTATTCCCAAGGAGTTTATGAAGCCTGATGATGAGATCCTCTTCATCTTCACCAAAGCTCCCTCGTTTAAGATCTGGTCGTAGATAGTTTCTCCATCTCAATCGACAACTCTTACCACAACGACGCAACCCTAAATCGATCATCATAATCCACCAATTAAAAGCAGTAATTCATCAATATTGATCACACAAAAATAATCCAAGAAAGAATCAAGATGCATGCATATACGTACCTGCAGCCGTAGGAAGCGAATTCCAGCAACCTTCGCCGTGTTTTTGGATGTAGTCAATGAGTTTCTGATCTTCTTGGATCGACCACGCCCCTTTAGTCGTCTCCGTCTTCTCGCAGCAGGGCTTCCTCATCGTAAAACCCTAGCTAGGTTACTGCAAAATAAGCTCAGGGAGAGAGAAAGAGAGAGATCGATGTATCAGATTCTCTGGTCATCCATTGATTCTGTATTGGTTGGGAATAATAGAGCAATAGAAACAGATATTATATCTATATATACGAGGTGAGAACTATGTGCTACTAGCTGCTGCGTCTGCTTGTGGGGGTTAGTTTATCCTTACACTTGAAGGATCAAGTTGACAAATATGGAATGGAGGGCTGGACCGGTTGTTTTTACCAGTCGCCATGTTTAAACAAACATGTGGCTGTGACGGAGGGTGAATGAATGACATGAGTAGTGTGCATGCTTTGGTGAGGTGAGTGAGAATGTGCTCCGGCCAATGCCACATTGCCACTTACCTTTACTTCCCTTCGCTCTCCACCATCTAGCTAACACATTTGAGTCGGTGGACCGCCCCTACCTTCTTAATCTAATGTCTCATATATAGCTGGCTAGCTAGGTCACCCTTAATTAAGTACTTAATTCATCTAATTGTCACTTAAACAATTAGGGCACTTATATTGACATAAATAGAAAATAGATGTCTTTTACTTGAGAATTGAGATTTCAATTTATTACATGCTTATTTGGCTTGGATTCATATTATTCATAATTTGATCGTAACTAGCTATATATACAATAATTGTACGAATTAGGAATAGAGAAGAAGAAAAAATGAGGATGCAGCCCAAAAATGAAACTCCAAATTTAGAAGTACGTGCACGTACATGGCAACGATGTGCCCATTAGTTTCTTATTTTCTTTCTTTTCTTTTTAATCCAATCCTTAATTTTATCTATCTAACTATATACAAATTCGCCTAATATTATTTGGTCTAGCGACATAGTCTCCTCTTAATAAATGAGAGGATATAAATTCGTTGACTTACAAAGTTATAATATTCATTTGATAAAAAAAACTACATAAAAATCCACTCCACATGACTATAACAATTTTTCACTTCTTTTTTACTACTAAGATTACATCGTCACATTCTCAAAAAAAAGAAAAAAGATTACATTGTCACATGCTCCGTAGTTAATATTTCCGTATCCATCGCTACTCTATTTGACATTTTTAAATGTGAAATTTTCGTGCTTTACTTATTTTCATTATTAATGGCCCGCGAAATAAAATTTCATTTCACTAAGTATCGATCTGTACACATATGTCGCAAAGTTTACTTATATCGATCACTTTTGATCACAATCAAATATGGCATGGGTTTAGCTTATGGGGTATCTATTTTCTAACTTGAGGTAGATGACGTCATTATTAATTGACCGGAACTTGACTCCTATCAATCAAAAGAAATAAATATGGACAATGCCCAGGAGCTATAATTTTAAGAATTTTATTCTCACTAATAAAATCAGATTTTAAAATTATCAAGAACCAACTTAAACAACAGAAAAACAATTATACCCTTAATGAATTAAATAAACTACAACAGACCATTATAAGAGTCTAGTATAAAATAAAGTTTTTATGACTAGATTTCCACGACCAATGACGTTGACCAGACTTCGGGGGCCGTTGTGCTTTAGTCACATATAACAGGTCCCTATTGGGGGCAATATGTCCCTTATTAGGATCAGTATGACCTCCTACTTGGGGCAATATGACCACTTATTGGAGCAGTATGACCTCATACTGGGGGCAGTATGGGTAGTATGACCTCCTACTATGGTCAGTATAACCCTTGAATTTAAGATATAAGGTATACATATATCAAGAAAAGTTTTGAAATAGAAGAAGTGGAGTCTCTATAATAGTCTATAAAATGTAAGACTAAGATGATAACTTCTATCCAAATCTACACCAAAAGAATGAAAGCAAGTGACTCTTGACGCCCTAATTGAAGGACAATAGGATATACATAGAGCATAATATTCCTCCACTAGAACCTCCTACTGGGGCAGTAGGACTGTAATATCCCACATCGGCCAAACGGAGAGGGGTTATGTGCTGTATATGTACATGCCCACCTCCAATCTAACGCGAGGTCTTTCGGTGGCTCAGCGACTTCGGAGGGGATGGGTACTCCGAGGTTAAGCATGTTGATGCGAGAGCAATCCCAGGATGGGTGACCTACTGAGAAGCTGCTCCTGAGCTGCCGAAAACAAAACCGTGAGGGCCGGCGGGCCCAAAGCGGACAATATCGTGTTACGACGGAGCGGGTCCTGGGATGTGACAAATGGTATCAGAGCCACTCTGCCGTGTGGTGCGAGTGTGCCGACGAGGGCGTCGGACTCCCAAGGGGGGTGGATTGTAATATCCCACATCGGCCAAACGGAGAGGGGTTATGTGCTGTATATGTACATGCCCACCTCCAATCTAACGTGAGGCCTTTCGGTGGCTCAGCGGCTTCGGAGGGGATAGGTACTCCGAGGTTAAGCATGTTGATGCGAGAGCAATCCCAGGATGGGTGACCTACTGGGAAGCTGCTCCTGAGCTGCCGAAAACAAAACCGTGAGGGCCGGCGGGCCCAAAGCGGACAATATCGTGTTACGGCGGAGCGGGTCCTGGGATGTGACAAGGACCACCTACTAGAAGTAGTAGGACCACCTACTGGGGTCAGTAAGACCTCCTACTAGGGGCAGTAGGAGATTCGTCAAGAGGTCTATTGAGGGCAATAGGGGGTTCGTCAAGGGGTCTATTAGGGGCAATATGGGTCTATTGAGAGCAAGAGGGGGTTCGTCAGGGGTCTATTATGGGCAGTAGGAGGTTCGTCAGGGGTCTATTGGGGGCAGTAGGGGTCTATTAAGAGCAATAAGGGGTTCGTGAGAGGTCTATTAGGGGCAGTAGGGGGTTCGTCAGGGGTCTATTAGGGGCAGTAGGGGGTGTGTCGGGAGGTCTATTGGGAGCAATAAGGGGTCTATCAGGGGCAGTAAACATCTATTCCCCTCAATAGATCTCATCCCAACATGAAAATTATATTATAATAGAGCCACGTCATACAAAAATACAGAAGACCTACCTTAATCACTGTACAAAATTACATTATCATTTCACCCTCAGTATTATCCTCATTACCCCAACCATACTGATTCCCTCCTTTGTCACAAAGAATATCCATTAAGGAACTGCTTATTCACTTCATCACCCACATGGTCAATAACATTGCAGTAAAGCCTCAACCTCGCAATACCTATAATCATATTTCAACACCAATAACAATGATTAAAACGAAACATACATGCTATGCAAATTTATTCATTTCAAACAGATGTGAATAGCTCTAGTTCATCTAGAGTACCATAAATATCATAGACATCATCAATTTCCTAAAATTGCTGAAATGAGGTTCAACACTATACCAATGACCAAAAGAAGCATGCCATCAACATGTCTGCTGAAGGACAACTTCTTTGCTAACCTCATATCCATCCACCACCTGTTTAATGGAATTATGTCATTAGATCACCATCAATATTGAATATTGAATATGATTCTCTACCATAATTCATAAAATAATTCGCAGAACACCAAAAAGATAAAGAAGACTCAGAGGAGCAATTACAGAACCTTGGCTATCTTGCTCTTATCCTAACTACTGTTGTCGTAATAATCACACCAATTATTATTGAGCGGTAGACACAAAAAAGTAGGGCATGGTGTAACAACACTTACCTGCACAAATGGCTTAAGTGGCTCGTGCATATCTTGATCATTGGCACAAGGCTCAAAATTAACATCCTGCAGTTTCTGTACCACTTTATCCGGATGTGTTTGAGTAGATTTCTTACTTTGCTCAGCAAACTGCTTATGCTTAGCTTCCTTCTCAATTTGTCCCTGATACTCTAAAGTTTCTTCAAGCTTTCTTTCCTCTTCCTTGATCGAGTTCAATTATACGTCTAGATTCCTCTTCCTGTTGCTTCAAGTCATCACCATTTATAGAAACAACAAGCTCAGAATCAAGAGGGTCACCATGAGATGCGACTAGAGAGGAACTGCAATAGGAGGCACACCAAATATAGATCAAACAGAGTATACCCATTATAAGCAATCATAATTATGGGACTGTATTAATTGATACATATGCACATTAGAAACACAAGAAGACATACTGCTCGGCAGACCCATCATGATGCATGTGCTTATCTGAAAGACCATTACCCTGCACAAGTAGAGGAAAAATTGTTGAATATCGAATACATATTGACCCCACCCCATTACATGAACCAAAAGTAAAACACAATCAAATTCGACATTACAGAGTCTAACAAGAACGTGCCGGATCAGAAAGCAAAGAAGGAGGAGAATTGAGGTACCTCAAGGTTGAAGAGGTTGGAATAGGAGAGAGAATCCTTGGATTGGCGCCGGTCTCGAAGTAGATCGGACTCAGATGATGAGGACGGTCGCTGGGTCGAAGTTTTTTTGATTGAGAAGGACGATGCCGGACTGAGAACCATGAATGGATCTGAAGCGAACGCCGTACTGAGAATGAGCGAACGCCGGATTGGACCTCGCCGAGCGTCGACGGCTTCGCCAACGACGGTTTCAACGCCGACTGGAGCTTCACCAACCTATTCCTTGCCGTCAACGACGATCTCCTCTCTCTGGTTAGATCTTTGCAGCTGGAGGAGAGAGAGAGAGAGAGAGAGAGAGATGTAGAAGACGGAGAAGGAAGAGAGAGGAGAGATCGGGAAAAGGGAGGGTATCATGGTCAACAAAAATAGGTATAATGTTGAAAAGTTTGTGGGAATAACACTCTAATATTAATTAATTTTGTCTGGGAAAAAAATTGACAGAGTTAAAGAATAAATAGAGGAAAAAAAATAATGGATGGGGCCGGGGTTCACAGTTCTACACGTCCCTTTTGCTTGGAGTCTGACCAGCCCAAAATCCAGTCGCGCTTTAGAACCGCAAATACATGTCCGACACGTGTCCTTTTGAACACTTCCAAACCTCAGCGGTCCTCATCATGACCACCACTTCTTCCCCAGTCTTATAAAACCTGCGCGCTTTCAAAATCCCCACAAAATCTCATTTTCCCACCCGAAATCCCCAAAATGCCCCAACTCGCCGAGGCCTACGCCTGCGTCCCCTCGACGGAGCGCGGCCGCGGGATCCTGATCTCCGGCGACCCCAAATCCAACAGGCTCCTCTACACCAACGGCAGATCCGTGATCATCATGAACCTCGACAACCCTCTCGACGTCGCTGTCTACGCCGAGCACGCCTACCCGGCCACCGTCGCCAGATTCTCCCCCAACGGCGAGTGGATCGCCTCCGCCGACGTCTCCGGAACCGTCCGGATCTGGGGGACCCACAACGATTTCGTCCTCAAGAACGAGTTCAAGGTCCTCTCCGGCAGGATCGACGACCTCCAGTGGTCCGCCGACGGCCTCAGGATCGTCGCCTGCGGTGAGGGCAAAGGGAAATCCCTCGTTCGCGCCTTCATGTAAGCGACACGTCGTTTTTTCCGATCTTTATCAATTGCATTGGTGTTTTCGATTTTTTTGGATGAATAAAAATTGCTGTGGATTTTTGATTAGGTGGGATTCAGGGTCTACTGTTGGGGATTTTGATGGGCATTCGAAGCGGGTTTTGAGCTGTGTGTTCAAGCCAACCAGGCCCTTTCGCATTGTCACGTGCGGCGAGGATTTCTTGGTCAATTTCTATGAAGGGCCTCCTTTCAAATTCAAGCAGTCTCACAGGTTTTGTGCTTTGATTGATCATTTTGATCACATTGTAATGTAATGTATGTGTGTTACTGGACTCTTATTGTCTTTTTGGTTTTCGGATGTCAGGGATCACTCGAATTTTGTGAACTGTGTGAGGTACTCTCCGGACGGGAGTAAGTTTATTACTGTAAGCTCGGATAAGAAGGGGCTTATTTTCGATGGGAAGACCGCGGAGAAGATCGGAGAGCTTTCATTGGAAGATGGCCACAAAGGCAGCATCTATGCTCTTAGCTGGAGTCCTGATGGCAAACAGGTAACATGTATCGGTTTAGGGATTTTGTTCATTGCATTACTAAAAATGTGTTCATGTTTGCTGAATAATGCTTGTTTGGAATGATAGATTCTGACTGTGTCTGCTGACAAGACGGCAAAAATATGGGATATATGTGAGGATTACCATGGGAAGGTGCATAAAACATTGATATGTCCTGGATCAGGTGGAGTGGAGGACATGCTAGTTGGCGGCCTATGGCAGAATGATCATATAGTTACTGTTTCACTTGGAGGCATGATTAGTATGTTCTCAGCAAGTGACCTTGATAAAGCCCCATTATCGCTATTTGGACACATGAAGAATGTTACTTCATTGTCTGTTCTGAAGAATGTCCCAAAAGTTATATTGTCTACCAGCTATGATGGTTTGATTGTTAAATGGATTCAAGGCGTTGGATATAGTGGAAAGTTACAAAGGAAGGAGACGTCACAAATAAAATGCTTTGCAGCTGTTGAAGAAGAAATTGTTACATCTGGATTCGACAATACGGTAACTAGAATTCTATGTTCTCTTTCTCATGCAATTTCATGATATCTAGTTTTTACATTTTCATTTCTCGAGGAAAATCAAACTGTACTCTTCTTCTTTTGTGTGACCCAAATATCACTAGATTGGTTTCTATAACAACATCTGATGCCCCACATACAATTACCGAAAAAGGTGTACAAAGCCATTGATAAAGCAGGTATAAAATCATGTTCACTTCGAGATTTGGGGTGATAGAAATACTTATTAGTAACCAAAAGTTCTTACTTTGTTTAAATATTGTTTTATCTCAGTTCTTGCTCATGCTTTCTCTCATTACTATCCAGGTGTGGAGAGTTCCCTTAAATGGTGATCAATGTGGAGATGCAGAATCTGTTGATGTTGGTAGTCAGCCAAAGGACATAAGCCATGCCCTTCAGTCTCCTGAACTCGTTTTGGTTTCAATTGATTCAGGAGCTGTCTTGCTTCGTGGTGGCAAAGTAGTGTCAACTATAAACCTTGGGTTTACTGTCACAGCATCTGCAATTGCACCAGATGGTAGTGAAGCTATTATTGGTGGGCAGGATGGTAAACTGCACATTTATTCTATAGCAGGCGATACACTTACAGAAGAGGCTGTACTAGAGAAACATCGGGGTGCTATTAGTGTCATACGTTACTCTCCAGATGTTTCAATGATTGCATCAGGAGATTTGAACCGAGAAGCTGTCATCTGGGATTGTGCCTCCCGAGAGGTAGTGCTCGGTACTCAAAGCTAATGTTTACCATTTGCTGATCTATATTTATAACTATTATCTTGGTATTAGATCCTTTAGTGGATGATGAGCAGGACAAAATATAATCCTTTTTCCTAGTTATGGGTATTTATATGTGCATGTATGAATGTGTTGGTATGCGGGTGTAGATTTCTGCATCAATCTATTATCAATTAATGTTCTTTAGCAAACCAAATGCTTGGTTTTTAGTAGAGAATTATAATGAAACACATATAAGTAGGATAGAGGAAAGGTGATGAAGTTCCACTCATAAAATTTATGTAATTGGTCGGTGCAATTAACCAACTATTTCTTTGTGCAATTAACCAACTATTTCTTTGAGCGCGTTCCTCACTGATTTAGTACATTATATGAAAAGATGTACACAATGGAATGATAAATAATATAATTCATATCTATTGCATAGAACTTTGAATTTGATATGTGAAGGGAACTCTTGAAGTCACATTAATAATACAAAAAAGAAAATTTTATTCTTGTAGTCATTATCCCTTCTGTTATGACTTATGCTCTTATACTTATATATGTAAGTAAGGAAAAGTGCAAGGTAGTTTTGCGAGTAAGTGATGTCTGTCATAAGGTAGTGAGAGTCAGAGTTACAGACAAATTATGTGAGACTCAATGGAATGCCATTTGTACCTTAATGTTAATATTGCTCATTAGAGGCCTGGTTGTGAGTTTGTCTTAAAAATCCTGAACACCTTGAATTTTATGACATTTGCAATTTGAACTGACGGGTTGCATTTTTTGGCACATTCTATGTTGTAGGTCAAGCTTAAGAACATGCTGTACCATACTGCTCGAATAAACTGCCTTGCGTGGTCTCCTGATAACAGCATGGTCGCTACTGGATCACTTGACACTTGTGTCATTATATATGAAGTTGACAAGCCTGCATCAAGCCGTGTAACCATAAAGGGTGCTCATTTGGGCGGGGTATATGGGATAGCTTTCACCGATGAGCACACAGTGGTAAGCTCTGGCGAGGATGCGTTTGTTCGTGTTTGGAAGTTGACTCCCCAATAGCTTATTGTGTAGGAATTCAGGAGGTTATTAAAGCATCAATGAAGAAGTTGATGGACTTTCTGGATTTCCTGGTTTTATACTGTTACGAGCTTGCCCTGGGTGAGAAAAAAAAAATGCAGTTTGGAGTTGTTTCTACTTGCTAGTTATAAAACTTGGTGGATTTCAGATGTGATGTTTGTTTCTTAAAAGTCTTGTTCGATTATTTGAATTTCGCAAAGGTGTGAAGAGGTACCTTAGCATTGTAAAATCTCTAGAGATTTGAACCATGGAAACCATTGTGGTAGCTGCACAGCAACAATCTAGAATCTTGACATGAGTATCAGTGCAGAAGCAGAAGATCAAACTGAATTTTTCCGTTGTGTTTGTTTTCCGTTTTCTACCTTTCATGAAACTTTTCTTTCCTGAATTTTTGGTTCGAGGAAAGTCTAGATATTTATCTATGACATACTGTGCCCGGTAATGGTGAATGTGTGTATGTGCAAGATTTGTGCCCGTGTTGCCAATACCGACAGTCAGTCATGTTAAGGTTTGTTGTAGGCTAAAGCTCAAACTGAGCAACTTGATGAGATTAATAGATAATGATCAAGTTACTGCAGTTTTGCTGTATCAGTTGACTGTTAATTTTATTGAATTGATTCGTGTTGTATCCTCCTGGTTAGGGAGTGAACCATATGTTCCATATGTATGATATCCTTCATTTCCAATATGAAACAAGAAGTGCACATGTTTGACAAAGCTGCTCCTGAAACCTATGTGGTAGAGGCTAGCTCTGTCAATGTGAACTGGAAAGAACAAACCATGGACAATACTAAGGATAACAATCTTTCTAAAATGTCATAGTTCATCGTGCATTAATCTCTCCAAAGGTTCCTTGGCTATACGGAGTGCATTGTCATAGACTGGGGCATGATTTACACCGTTGCCAACAGCTCCAGGCCGGAGCTCTTTACCAACCATACCGGCCTTGAAAGCAGCTGTGACCTTCCTCTGTAAGGCCAGTATACCAATGCGCTTCGAAACAACATAAAGAACAGCACATGTAAACAGGAATAATCCCACTGCAATGATCACCCTGTCCCAAAAATAACTCAATATTATAATCTGTTTATAGATAATATAGGACAAAGCAAAGAATAATTTACAAACCTGTCAATGACATCTTGGCGTTGCATTGTGGAGAGTAGGTTTCTGGTACGCATTAACAAACTACGGTGTCCTTTGTATTCAGTCTCAGCCTTCCTCAGTACTCCAGTAGATTCCTCTGCATACCAACATACAGTTTTAGTCTTGCGATCTTAGCTCCCTTTTCTAACCAAATAAACTAATGGTCATATTCCATATATTACACAAGCAGACCATAGAATTAACAAATCTTAATAAAATAATACACAAGGCTCCCTCAATGGAATACACATAATTTCGCACTGACTCTTCGGAGCACAATCAAGTGGCATAAGAATGCTCTGAGAATATTGAAACACCAGATCTGGTTTTCAATGTTCTTTATACACCTTTTAGTTAGGGAAGAGCATTGGAAGAGTTAATCATACAAAGTTGAAGATTTTACATCTTTCTCACAGAATAGACCATCAGCTTATTCCAATTTTTAAACGAGTCCCACCTAGTATCTATGATTCTAATAGTTCAAGACTGATTTCCATTGTCAAAACAACTCTGCTGATTTGCACAAACCAATGCAATCATTGAGTGCTAAACTTCAATTCAAAAAACTATTGACATATTTATAAAGCTCAACTTATGTTTTCTATTCAGAAGAATGCAGTGCTGCACCCAGAGAATTGACATGTAAGAATGACTTGAACTCACCAAAAGTCATGAGTGTGCCAGCGCTTCTTTCCACCTCCTGTAAACAGGCCATACATACATTCAATTTGTATTAACTGAAATTTAGAACATTAAAAAGAAAGAAAAAAAAACACACTGACCTGAACCATTAGTTGACGAGTCCGCCTAAGGCTCTCAGTGATGCTTTCTGCAGCAGATGTCATGCCAGCCTTTGTCCTAGAACCAATGATAAATTACAGGCTCAGTGGTGAAATCATTTAAAAACAAGAGAGAACTGTATTCACATTGAAAATACATACTGCAAGTTTCGCCTGCGAGCTGTGGACTCTCCTCCACCTCCCAACAGAAGTTCCCTCTGCCAACATCAATCACACAACGACTTCTTCTCAATAACCACATAATGCATCAATTTCTTAAGCTTATCGCAATGGCGAAGATTACAAACAAAGCTCAAACTACTCCAAAACATAGCTCATTACCTCTTTCTGAGCAGCTTTCCTAATGTTATCATTCGCTTGCAAATTCGCATTCCTCATACTCAACCTCAAACTGCACGTAAACACCACAAAAACTTGATCAATTGCCAAAATTGATATCAAATCCATAACTGAAACTTTCTTAGGGTTTTGATAATTCAATCGGCAACAAAACAGTGCAAGAGAGCATGGAATCCGATACCTGTGGGATCGGTTTTTCCAGGACTCGAGCAAGGACTTGGCGGATTGGACCTGATCGTCGGTCGGCAATTGAGGAGCGAACAGATCGAGCTTGAACTGCAGAGACTTGAGCAACGCCAAGCCGTCTTGTGCGAGCCCCTTCAATCTAGGCAGAGAGTCCTTGTTTTGCGTCTCCGACTTACCGTAGTTCTCGATCGCCTTGATTTGCTCTACGACATTGTTGTAGGTGTCGTCCCACTCCTTCTTCACCTTCTCCACCTCCTGCTCCACCTTGTCCATCGAAACCTTTCCAATTCGTTCACTGCGAGTGTTTGTTTCTGAGAAAGGAATGTATTAGAACCCGAGTCCACAAGTTTGGTTTGTATGGGCCTCCGAGCCCAGAACTAGAACGCGGAAATAACTTTTTACCCCAGTATTATCTTTACTTGAGATCAGCCAAAACAACTTCCAGACATAATTAAAAAAAAAACAAATAAAATATAACTTATAAATTGATAAATCATACTTAATTATATCAAAATCTTTTGTAATTAAAACATAACATCTTAAAGTGGTTAAGTTGGGACAACATTAATACAATAATGATCTACATGTCACTCTTGCTCTTCTTCGAGTCAAGATCTATGTCACTACAGAAAAAATATTAAGACATATTCACTAACCATAACATTAAAGTTGTAAAAATACAATCTCCAACAGTGTAAGTAAAACTATAGTTAAATTTAGCTATAATTATGAAATTTAGCTGTTGATATAAGAATTTGGTTCTAACAGTTATTACTATGTGTAAGTTATGTGATATTTTTAATGAATCATAAATTGACACATTAATAAAAAGTGTATGGAAAATATATGTTTCTCTTTAGCAATTCATGACTTGGTTGAATTGTTGATTCCTTTCAATCTCAAAAGTTGTACAAATTTGTTGATTCCAATCATCATTGTAGAAACTGAATTTCATTGAGTAAATTCATTTTACATGCTCTGTATATATACAGATCCTAATGTTGACATTCTAGGAATAGCTAAAATTAAGCATAGCAATAAATACAAATATAAACAGATGATTCCACAATCAATCTCGGGAGATCAAGATTGATTGGAATTATGCTTGATTTGTGCAGAAGATGTAGGAACATTAATCACCCCCCCCCCCCCGCGCAAACTGAGCTGTCTTGGGCGGACCAGTTTGAGACACCAGGCATTATGACGGTGCTTGTGAAGAGGTTTGCTGAGGAGGCCAGCAGGCTGGTCAACAGGTGGAATGTAACAAACACGATGACTTCTAAGAGCAACTTTTTCGAGAACAAAATGGTAATCAAGTTCTATGTGCTTAGTGCGGGCATGAAATACCTGATTAGAGGCCCTGTATGTTGCCCTTAAATTGTCACAATGAAGCATAATAGGAAGAGCAATTTGCACACCAAGCTTATAGAGTAGATAGCCTAACCAGGTTGTTTCAGCTGAGGCATGAGCGAGGGAGCGATACTCAGCTTCAACACTGGAATGAGCCACAGTTGTTTGTTTCTCAGAGCACCATGATATTAAATTTGAGCCAAGGTAGACCAGTTAGCCAGAGGTAGAGCGGCGAGAATCCGGGCATCCAGCCCAATCGGCATAAGAGTAAGCAGAGAGCGTAACCGGGTGATGTTGAGGACTAAAGGAGAGTCCATGGTCAAGGGTGCCTTTCACATAACGCAGAATGTGCTTTGCAGCCATCGGGTGGGTGGTGCGGGGTTGACTCATGAACTAAGCAACAGTATTGATAGCGAAGGAGATATCCGGGCGTGTAATGGTTAGGTATTGAAAAGACCTAACCATTTCACGGAATACTGTCGGATTGTCAAGTGGTTCGCCATCAGAGGCAGTGAGTGGAGGTTTGGCAGCCAACGGTGTGCTCATAGGTTGACTGAGAAGAAGGCCATACTTCTGGAGGACATCATGGGCATATTTGAGCTGGTCAATTGATGAACGGGAGACCTGCAATCCAAGGAAATAGTGTAGAGGACCCAAATCTTTTATATCAAAACCACGGCCAAAAGCATGAATGAAACTCTTTATAGTACGATCATGACTGCCAGTAACAACAACGTCATCCACATAGAGAAGTAGGAAGAAGGTGTGTTGCCCGTGATGAAATATAAAGAGAGAATGATCAGCCTTACTTTGGAGAAACCCATCCGATAAAAGAAAGGCACGAATGTGATGAAACCAAGCACGGGGAGCTTGCTTGAGGCCATAAACAGACTTGTGAAGTTTACACACATATGAGGGATGATCAGGATCAACAAAACCAGGGGGCTGATGCATATAGACATCTTCATGGAGAAATTCTTAGAGGAATGCATTCTTGACATCAAGTTGACGAAGAGACCAGCCTTTAGACACTGCAAGAGCAAGGACTGTGCGAATGGTCGCAGGTTTGATTACCGGACTGAAGGTTTCCTGATAATCAATGCCATGTCTCTGATGAAAGCCTTTGGCTACAAGGCGGGCTTTGTAGCGATCCACGGAGCCATCTTGATTATGTTTGATTCAGAAAACCCACTTGCATCCAAGAATATTTTAGGTAGGGGAGGGCGGAACAAGGGTCCAGGTTTGGTTCTTCAAGAGAGCATTGATCTCTTCAGCCATGACGATGCGCCATTCCTTGGACTGAGATGTCTGAGAGTAACAAGTAGGTTTGAAATCAGTAATAACAGAAATGAGGGCACGAGGAACCGGTACCTTACTGTACCAGCGGACTTTGGGCTTAGAAATGCCAGCGCGCGATCTGGTGAGCATGACAGGAAGTGAAGCGGTACTTGAGGGAGGCGGAGCAGCCAGAGAAGGAGGCAGAGCAATGGAGTTCGGGTCCGGCAACAGAGAGAGTTCCGGTGAGGGCGAAGGAGCAGGCGGGGATGCAGGTAATGGTGGTGGTGCACGGCGGCTGTATGTGTGAGTGAGGGCTGGCGGAGGGGGAGGAGGTGGTGGTTGGATTGATCGAGCACGACGTTGGTAAGTGTTGATGATGGGTGCAGCGGTGGGGAGCACCGGTAAGGAAGAGGGCGGAGTCGGAGCAGAGTTTGGTGGTGAGGATGGGATCAAGAGGGAGTGGGAGATTGTGGTGAGTGTGGTATCAACTGTAGGAATGGATTCTTGTAGTGAGGCTAGGCTTGGACCCGTATTGGAGGATGGGTCTGGGCTCAGGTTTTGGGCCGGGGAAGAAATTGATGAAGATGGTGTGAGCACTTGTGTGAATTCGGTGAAATCCAAACCGGTTGAGGAAGATACCTGCAAATATTTATAAGAAAAATGTGTTTCATTAAATAAAACATGACGAGACACATAGACACGACCAGAGGAAGGATCAAGGCATTTGTAGCCTTTATGATGTGGACTGTAACCGATAAAGACACATTCAACACTACAGGCAACCAACTTATTTGAAACATAAGGACTGAGGTGAGGAAAACATAAACAACCAATGATACGGAGAGAAGAGTAGGAGGGTTGACGTTTGTGGAGACGAAAATAAGGGGTGTCACACTGGAGGGTAGATGTGGGGAGAAGATTAATTAGATAGACAGCCGTAAGGGCAACTTCAACCCAAAGTTTTTGGGGAGCATGAGAAGTGATAAGAAGAGTACGAATAGTAGAAACAATGTGACGATGCTTACGCTCAGTAAGGCCATTCTGTTGAGGAGTATGAGGGCAAAAAAAACATTGTTGGATTCCCTTACTAGAGCAGAAGTGAGAAAAGGCTTTGTTTACAAATTCAGTACTATTGTCACTTTGAAGATTTTTAACGGACCCCTGAAAAAGATTTTGAATTAGTGCCACAAGATTTTGAAAATGCTTTAGAACTTCATGTTTCTGTCGCATGGGGTAAATCCAACTGTAATGAGAGTACTCATATGTAAAAATCACATAGTATTTAAATCCACTAACAGAAGTGGTTGGGGACATTCAAACATCACTGTGAATTATATCAAAAAGAGATGAAGCAAATTCTTTATTGGATGGAAATGGTAACTGGTGCGACTTACTAAGCGCACATTCATTACAAAACGAAGGAATAGAAGACTTGGAACCAATAGACGGCACAAGACGGGGACATGACTGATGACGACGAATGACCAAGACGATTGTGCCAAAGGGAGGACGACATGGAAACTAGAGCTTGAGGAGCTTGGGAAGGCAAGCCGGAAACTGGAAGAGGATAGAGACCATCTTTACATGAGCCCTAAAATAATAAACGACTAGAATGTAAGCAATATATTTGATAGAAATCTGGAGCAAAAAGGAAAAAAACAAGATTATCATTTGTAAATTTTGCAACAGAGAGGAGATTTTTACGAATAGAAGGAATTTGAAAAACATTGTTTAGAGTGAATTTGTAATCTCCCAAAGATAATGGGAGGGTACCCGTATGAGATATAGGCATGAAGTCACCGTTACCCATATAAACATTGTGAGGACCTCCATAATGTTGAGGATTCTGAACCGGCATGGAGGTCATGTGATGGGTGGCTCCTGTGTCGGGGTACCAAAATGGATCATCAGGGGGGGCAAAATGGGCTCCGGCAAAGGACGAACAGGGGCAGGTCCAGAGAAACGATGAGGACATTGAGTAGGATCGTGAAGAGAGGACATACAGGTTGGACACCATTGCTGTCCAGGAGGAGGGCCAAGGAGGCCTTGTTGAGAATTAGGAAGCACAGGCTGCTGCTGGGCCCATGGATTTGGCTGAGGGTAACCCATAAAAGGTGGGTGATAAGACTGATGATTATATCCTCCAAAACGATAAGATGGCTGGCTATATGAACGACGGTTCTTGCCAGAGGAACATCCAGCGCTTTTGTTTCTTGTAGCCGAACGGCAACCAGAACGGTTGGCGGCCGAATTTGAGGAGGAGCCGACGTTGTGGTAGAGGACAGTGGTAAGTAAAATAGGGGATGGTGGCTGTTGGGCGTCAAACACAAGAATCCTGGCGCAAAAATTTGGAAGAGTAGTCTAGTACATGGTAGTACAAAGCATGAGATAATTAGAACCAAGACCATGAAGAGTAGCAATTACCAGATCGAAATCAGAAACAGGTTGATCGATTGAGGCAAGTGCGTCTTTTGATCCTCAATGTACCAGGTTTTGTATGCCGGATCGGGTTTTGTTGATGCTGGAGTGGCACCACTGGCTGGAACAGTGATGGCGCGAGATGGTTCCGGGATTGAGCCATCCACATATCCCTATAAATCAGCACCATTGAGGTAAGATTGAATTGGAACGATCCAAACCAAATAGTTGGATTAGGTGAGTTTGGGAAAAGAGGAAGTGTTTTGGGAGATGGGGGAGGAAGAAGAAGCCATGGAGGAACAAAAAAGATGAGGGAAGACAAAGAAAGGAAGACGCAGAAAAGAAGGGAGAGGAAAACACAGGTAAGGAACTGAAGGCTAAACTGATACTATGTAAAAACTGAATTTCATTGAGTAAATTGATTTTACATTCTATATACAGATTCTACTGTTGACATTCTAAGATTAGCTAAAATTAAGCATAACAATAAATACAAATATAAACATATGATTTCACAATCAATCTCGGGAGATCAAGATTGATTAGAATTATACTTGATTTGTGCAGAAGATGTAGGAACATTAATAATCATCATCCTATTTGATAATCAATCTAAAGTCTTTAATAAAACAAATTCTAGTATATATATATATATATATATATAGAGAGAGAGAGAGAGAGAGATTGAACCTGAATATAGGAGCATCCAATCCCATAAGACAGTCTTACTGTAGCAAACATGACCTATGAGTTTCGAGTCTCGATCATGAGTTTCTTGTACATGTGAATCGAATCGAGGGTTCCAGTAGCAAGTAGCAACAATTTAGTGGCTTTGAGCTGACGGTAAATATGTCTTTGGCCCACATTTCGTTTAGGAGCCCACAAAGCCTGCTCACTGTCATGGTTTGTATACTTGCATACATAGTACTCGATCACTGAAGACTGAAGTTCCATGATCATGAAATCAATGGAAAACAACCTCAAAAGTAGTGTTTGGGTATAGCTAGCTGATATGCACGCACGCGTGGAGAAGCATCGAGTATAGCTATCTTTTGTCATGAGTCGGAGCTTTTCGATCACTCCGGTCTGCTGGCCGGGATAAGTGTAAGTGTGTAACCCTAACGATCATAGTTCGGGCATAATTAATAATCCCACTGATATTCTAATCAGTGATGACCAGGTCAACAAAGAGGCTGCTATATATAGCTCGATCAAACCCTAATGGATATATACAACTACGTACAGTGAATTCCCAAATCCCAAATGATGAGCTAGCCATGTACATGAACGACGAATCTTATGATGAATTCTGTTGATCAATTTTGACTAGATGATCCTTTTGTCCCTGTGTTGCGACGCTTTTGCTTTGTTTAATCAACGAGTTTTTAAGTTGGTTTATTAAATCAAGTTTTGTGTTCCCAGCATAGCTAGCTTTCCATCTGTATATGTAAATTAACTAATTGTGTAATATTACCAGTAAAAGAAGAAGAACCGTAAGATTGAAACCATTTTCTTAGAAGAAGAAAACAAGTTCATGAATGAATGATTGAAAAGGTGGATGGTCCAAAGCTAGCTAGAGAGGACCAGGGTGTGAAGTTTGGCACCACCACTCCGCTATTTAATCCATTTTTGTAAAACCTCATGTAAAACCTGTCCCTCTTCTTATCTATAATATAAACTCTCTCTCTCTCTCTCTCTCTCTCTTCTTGTGTTCTGTAGCTTAATTATTGAAGATGAGAACCACAGTACTACTGCTGGTCTTGTTGCTCAGCGGTTTTGTTGTTGTGATCCAGTACGCTGCGGGTGCAGCTAAGTACAATGGAGCTCATTTCCCTGAGGCTGAGGGTGGACTCAGAGCTGGTTTTCCTAAAGGGTTTGTGTTCGGAACGGCGACGTCTGCTTATCAGGTGGAAGGCATGGCCAACAAGGAAGGTCGTGGACCTAGCATTTGGGATGCCTTCGTTAAAATTCCAGGTAATTAAATAAGACTATGTTTTACTGCACTTATTGTCCTTGCCGGCCTGCAGGTAATTACGATCCCGGCCAATTAACACAGCATCATTCAGTGTGGGATAAATTTTATGTTTTGGACACAGGGAATATTGCAAATAATGATACAGCAGATGTTACATCGGACGAATATCACCGTTACAAAATACAAAGTATGTTTTGTTTTACTGTGAACATTTTGTTGTGTTCTGGAAATGCCAGTGGTTTGAGTTTTCCAACTGTTAGATTTAATGGAGAAATAGATGTCACGGGATGAAAATTTATAAAGTATGTAAGACTGAAAGTCTGGTTTTGTTGTCACAGGAAGACATTGATATCATGCAGGACCTAAATTTTGATGTCTATAGGTTCTCAATATCATGGTCAAGAATCTTCCCAGGTATATTATATTTCTTCATCATTCAGTTGAACTTTTCATATATGTTTGTATTTGCTCTGATCAGTTCTTTTGTGTCTTGTACTTAAACATGTAGATGGAACTGGGAAAGTGAATTGGAAGGGAGTTGCATACCACAACCGGTTAATCAATTACTTGCTCGAAAGAGGTAAGGCAAATGCTGTAGATTAGAACATAGAAAATGCTGATATTGCTATCAATGTACAATATTGCTTGATTTGATTGTTCTATATGCCTTGTTCCGCAGGCATTACCCCTTATGCAAATTTGCATCACTATGATCTTCCCCTAGCACTTGAGCAAGAGTACCTAGGATTCTTAAGTAACAGAGTGGTGTAAGCACTTGGGAATTGAGATTAGTTTGACAAATTTTTATAAATAGTAGCACTTGAATTTTGAGATATGCTTCAAACTTGACAGAAAGGATTTCACGGATTACGCTGAATTTTGCTTCAAGACATATGGAGACAGAGTCAAGAACTGGACGACATTCAATGAGCCTAGAGTGGTGGCTTCTCTTGGCTATGACAATGCACTGAATCCTCCGGCACGGTGCTCCAAAGCTTATGGAAATAGCACTGCTGGAAATTCAGGAACTGAACCATACATTGTTGCTCATCATTTGCTTTTGTCACATGCAGCTGCGGTTCAGAGATACCGCGAAAAGTATCAGGTAAAAAACCATTGATGATCTCAATTTGATTCATGAGAATATATGAAATGTTTGTATAGATTAGCAGATGCTGAGGTATGTGCATTTTTCAGAAAACACAAAAAGGAAGTATTGGTATTCTCTTGGACTTTAACTGGTATGAGCCTCTTACCAGTTCAAAGGATGACAGAGATGCAGCTCAAAGGACAAGAGACTTTCATATTGGATGGGAATAGTTCAAGCTTTAGATGCAATGTAGACCTCGATCTATTACAGGGTTAACAACTTGTGACTGTTCAATAGGTTCATTCATCCGATTGTATATGGGGAATATCCCAAAACAATGCAACATATTGTTGGCGATAGGCTACCAAAGTTTACGAAAGAGGAGGTTAAGATGGTGAAGGGCTCAATAGATTTTGTAGGCATCAACCAGTATACTGCTTATTACATGTATGATCCACATCAAAACAAAACAAAACCAAATGCCTTGGGATACCAAAATGACTGGAATGCCGGATTTGCTCGTAAGATACTCCTCTCCTTTATCTAGCTAAGACATAGAATTTTGCTTAAATGATATGGTCATGACTCAATTATCTGTCATGAGTTTTGCAGATGAGAAGAATGGAGTGCTTATCGGTCCTCTGGTAAATTTCAATCTAGACACACATAAATTGCTTTCATCACTAAAAATTAAGCCTTCAATCCACTCCTTTCGTTTTGATGTATGATCCATATATTGAGCATTTTGCAGGCATATTCTTCTTGGCTCTACCAAGTACCATGGGGTTTGTACAAGTGTGTAACATACATAAAAAAGAACTATGGGAACCCAACCGTGATTATATCCGAAAATGGTACTACTCTACAAAAGCCTCCTCCTCTAGTACTCTTCATTCTGTTTTTCCTCTTTCCAGCAGTTCAATAATTCATGCGTGTTGTTTGATTTGCAGGCATGGATAACCCGGGAAACCAGACACTTCAAGAGGCATTGCACGACATCAACAGGATCGACTTCTACAGAAGCTATCTGGAGCAACTGAAGAAGGCAGTTGATGAAGCCGCCAATGTGGTAGGCTATTTTGCCTGGTCATTGCTGGACAACTTCGAATGGAGATTGGGTTACATTTCAAGGTTTGGCATAGTCTATGTTGACTTCACCACCCTAAAGAGATATCCAAAGATGTCTGCCTACTGGTTCAAGAAACTGCTTACCAAAAAGAAGCATTAGATAGATTTCATGTCAAGCATTAGTGTTTGAGGATCTCATAACACCGGCCAAGCCATACATATTGTTCATTTGATTGACTTCTGCATCCTCCTCAGTAATAACACGTGTTCTTGCCGATCAACAATATATATTGACTAGAATGGTGCTCGCACTTTGCTGCTAGATTTGTTTTTGCTAACAATATACAAATGAGTTAATTTTTTTATTAAAGCGAAAACACACTACATATCAGTGTATCACACAGTAATCGGAATAATGGATCAAACAATATTGCAGAGTATGAAAGACAATTGTATGCCTCCATAATTGTGAAGAGTTTACAAAGCCTCTAGGTCCTGCAACTCTACCGTGTTACTTGATTCTTCTTTAGTAGACTTTCTAATGTTAACAATATCTTCCACCTCAAGCCTAACGCTAGTCTCATCCAGCTTGTCTTCTGTAAGCAGTTTCTCATGCATTATTGCTGTTTCATACACACTTTTCAACGATCATATAAACATATTGAAGATTAATTTTATATACACACACCGAGCCGTTCTAAAGAGGACGTCTGCATAACTGTTAAAGTGTGAATGTCCCTCTGTTCTCCACCGGACGACTCTGACGACGGCGGGCCTCCACCTGAGCGGACTCCAGCGGAGTCCCTGATCACTTTCTCTTTCCGGCGAAATTGATTTAAAGGTCTGGGCAGTAACCTCCAACAAAAACTTCAGACAAGATCGATCTCGCTGGAAAACTGGAATTTGGCGGACTTGTCGGTGAGAGAAAGTGATCGGGGACGCCTTTGGTGTCTGATCGGGTAGAGGCGCGCCGTCATCGGCGCCGGACGGTGCAGAATGGAGGGATGTCCGCACTTTAAGGGCGTGCGGACGTCCGTCTCTGATCCGGACTGTATATATATACACACAGTTTCATTCCAGAGCGGTGTCCCGCTTTGAAATTAAAGCGTGAACCTCTTTATTTCGCTCATTTTCAGGTCGCATTTCCACATATCAACCGTACAATGTCTAGAACATAATGTGTAGATCATTCCTGCAAAGTTTCATCCAATTTGAAGATCATTTGAGCTTCTGTAATTGTGATTTACATGAACGGTTCTGTTTGGACAACTTTTGTTCTGTTGATTGACACGAGCGGACTCCAGCGGCGTCCCCGATCACTTTCTCTCTCTGACGAGTCCGCCGAATTCCAGTTTTTCGACGAGATCGATCTTCTGTGAAGTTTTGGGTGGAGGTTGCTACCCAGACCTTCAAATCGATCTCGTCGGGAAGAAAAAGTGATCGGGGACGCCACTGGAGTCCACTCTGGTGGAGGTGTTCCGTCGTCGGAACCGTCCGGTGGAGAACGGAGGGACGTCCACACTTTAAGCCCAGTGCAGTCGTTCTCTTTGGATCCACACTTTCTTTGCTACACACGTCCGCATTTATTCTTACGGTGCATATATATTTCTATTTTACACTTTTTAATCGAATTTTCACATCTCCACCGTCTAGTATTTAGATACTAATGTATAGATCATCTATGCAAAATTTCAGTCAATTTGGTTATCATTAAGACACTCAAACTCGATTAAACCAATAGATGAACATAATTTTGTCGAACTTGAACCGTTCATGTTTATAATAGAAAAACGCAGTTTTGAGTGCCTTAATGATAACCAAATTGGCTAAAATTTTGTAGAGATGATCTATACATTAGTATCTAAAGACTAGACGGTGGAGATGTGAAAATTTGATTGAAAAATGAGTGTAAAGTAGAAATCTGTACCGTAAAAAATGTGGATATCCGCACATGAGAAAGCTTATATATATATATATATATATATTGTGGATCTCATCAAACTAGTTGGACCATTATATTGCAATGAAGTTACATATCACCGCTTGAAGTTGTGATGGATGATTATGAAATCAAAGGAAATCATCCATATATGCATGGACAAGTAGGGATCGAAATGATAGAAAATGGAAGGAGAAAATCTGCGCAATAGAGAGGAACCATTTATATATGTACTCATATAGATACATTCTGGTCCAACTAAGATATGAAGTGGATAGCTAGGTATAAGTGACTGTCAAAGTTCAAAGCTTCAGTACAAGACTGGGGAAAGTGTAATAACATCACTCCCAATCAGTGGTTGTGTAATAGTTGTTATTCTTCCCAATGGGACAAAGAAACCAGATGATGAATTGGTCAGTCAACAAAGAAGTTCTATCAAATCCCATATCGGATATCTATGATGAGTTGCAAAAAGATGCAATATGAGGAATCCAGGGGGGAAATTTTTACAAAATGATCAAGGTGTGTATGGCGTCTCTATATATTTTGCTTTATGTATAATGAAAGGATTTTGAAGTTGGCCACTTAAGCTACTAGAGGATGAGACTTGTATTAAAGGTTTTGGTTAATTAGAAGAAAACGTATTTCTATCAAGAGGGTTTTGAAGTTCAAAAAAGATCAATTAGATCAACAAAACAAAATTAACTTAATTCATTTGGAGTTACACAACAATATTTCAACATGCAAATGCAAACCCAACATACATACATGATACATTATCAGACAGTGAATAAAACAAGAAATTAATAGATGCCATTTTCACATATATAAGAAGAAACTAGTTCAAGCATGCATGAATCATGATTGAAAGTTGCTGGTCCCTTGTAGGCCGCAGGTAAGGACCAAGTGTGAGCTTGGACTCACCGACTCACTGCCACTCCATTTTTCCATTTCTACCTTTCCTTTTCAACATCACACGCATCCAAAATAGGGAATAGTCTTTGGCCACCTAGTCACTACTGTCTTCTTCTTATCTATAAGAACACTGACTCACTCTAACACACAGTAGCCACAGTACTCTTCCTCTTACTTTCTCTCTTATTTGCGGTAGCTTAAAGATGAGAACTACACCAGTGCTGGTGCTCTTCTGGCTCAGTCTTGTTGTTGTGACCCAGTACGTTGCTGGTGCAGCCAAGCACAATGGAGCTCCTTTCCCTGAGGTTGAGGGTGGACTGAGAGCTAGTTTCCCGAAGGGGTTTGTGTTCGGAACGGCGACGTCTGCTTATCAGGTGGAAGGCATGGCCAACAAGGAAGGTCGTGGACCTAGCATTTGGGATACCTTTGTTAAAATCCCAGGTAAAAACAATTTTTTTCCAGTGCTGTTTTCACCCTTGCCGGCCTAGTTCACAATGATTCCAGTAAAGCTTTGCTTTTTGTGTAAATTCTTATTTTAAGGTGAAATAATTTGTTTTTTTTTTGTTTGGACATAGGGATTGTTGCAAATAATGCCACTGGAGATGTTACAGTTGACCAATATCACCGTTACAAAGTTTTTTTTTTTTCTTCCCTAAGTTACAAATTTATATTTATAAAACATTCAAATGGTTGATCGATGTGGTTGATCTTTCTCGATCAGGTTGATTTATGAATAATATACTAAGTGACTGGTTTTGTTGTTACAGGAAGATATTGATCTCCTGGCGAATCTTAATTTTGATGCCTACCGGTTTTCAATATCATGGTCCAGAATATTTCCAGGTAATGATTATTGACATGTTTTTTTTTATTTGTTTGTATTTATTTTTATATGTTTTATTTAATTGGCTCTCAATCTTGAATCTTTGTAGAGGGTACTGGGAAAGTGAATTGGAAAGGAGTGGCATACTACAATCGGTTAATTGACTACTTGCTTAAAAGAGGTAAAATGCTGTCAAACTTATGAATATATTCCTGATTTATTTATAGAAATATGTACTAGAATTACTTATACAGTATGATAATGGCATTGTTTGATTGTTGGGTCATGTTGTGTAGGAATTACTCCCTATGCAAATTTATACCACTATGATCTTCCTCTTGCACTTGAGAAGAAGTACCTGGGATTGTTAAGTGACAGAGTTGTGTAAGTACTTGGGATTCTGAAGTTTGGCAAAGTGTTATATAATAGTTAGATCAAGTGTTGAGGTATACTTCAAACTTGACAGGAAAGATTTTGCTGATTTTGCCGATTTTTGCTTCAAGACATATGGAGACAGAGTGAAGGACTGGATGACATTCAATGAGCCTAGAGTTGTGGCTGCTCTTGGCTATGACAATGGATTCTTCGCTCCGGGACGGTGCTCCAAAGCTTATGGAAATTGTACAGCTGGGAATTCAGGAACTGAGCCTTACATTGCTGCACATCATTTGATTTTGTCACATGCAGCAGCAGTTCAGAGATACCGCGAAAAGTATCAGGTAAGGGACAATGTATAGGCTACACTTTGTATCATGAGAAAGAAAATTTGATCTTGATATGATCTTGATATGCTGAAGTATGTGTGTTACAATTTCAGAAAACACAAAAAGGAAAGATTGGTATACTGTTGGATTTTGTTTGGTATGAGCCTCTTACCAGATCAAAGGCTGACAGATATGCAGCTCAAAGGGCAAGAGACTTTCATGTTGGATGGTAATAGTTCAAGCTTTAGATGCAACTTAGACCTCTATTACAGAACTAACAACTTATGTTGTCTGATTGGCTTTTCTATAGGTTCATTCATCCGATTGTTTATGGGGAGTATCCGAAAACAATCCAAAATATTGTTGGCAATAGGCTACCTAAGTTTACGAAAGAGGAGGTTAAGATGGTGAAGGGTTCAATGGACTTTGTAGGCATCAACCAGTACACTGCTTACTATATGTATGCTCCAGATAAAAATCAAACTAAATCAAACACCTTGGGATACCAGAATGACTGGAATGCTGGATTTGCATGTAAGATGCTCTCCTCTTCATCTAAGATGACGAACTTTACTTGAATGATATGGTCATGACTTATTTATTTGTCATGAATTGTGCAGATGAGAAAAATGGAGTGCCTATTGGTCCTAGGGTAAACTACAATTCAATCATACATAAACTGCACGCTTTCTCTTTGTAAGCCTTTTATTTCACAAGTTTTGCTTTGATGTATGATCAAAAATTGGCATTTCACAGGCATATTCTTCTTGGCTCTACCAAGTACCATGGGGTTTGTACAAATGTATAACATACATAAAAGAGCATTATGGGAACCCGCCTGTGATTTTATCCGAAAATGGTACTACCCTTTAACCCTGCAAAAGCCTCATCTTCTCTTCATGTAGTTTTTCCTTTCCAGCAGTTCAATCAATCAATATTGTTTGATTTGCAGGCATGGATAACCCCGGAAACCAGACGCTTCCAAAGGCATTGCACGACACCAATAGGATCCACTACTACAGAAGCTATCTGGAGCAACTGAAGAAGGCAGTCGATGAGGGAGCCAATGTGGTAGGCTATTTTGCTTGGTCATTGCTCGACAACTTCGAGTGGAGATTGGGTTACACTTCAAGGTTTGGCATAGTCTATGTTGACTTCACCACCCTCAAGAGGTACCCAAAGATTTCTGCCAACTGGTTCAAGAAACTTCTCACCAAAAGAAGCACTAGATAGACTTCATGTCAAGATCGAGTGCACTGAACTACTGATCAAGACTAGTTTGTTTTTGCTGATAACAATAAAACATTATGCACCTTACTTAAATGGTCCTGCTCATTTCATACTTCTCATCTATCTGATAACTATACTTCTCATCAACGCGCACACACAAGTGACACAACACAATAAGCACTAAACAAAAGGTTAGAGTAGACTTGCGAGGGGCCGCGCGAACGCAGGCCCCTCCTATCACAAATTATGACGTTGGCTCTCCCTCATAGGGGAGACCATAGGCAGGCACCCCTCCGTAGTGCAATGGAGGTCACAAGCCTAGGCTATAGGTCTTCTTGATCGCCCATTAACCCCGTCCAGGTAAGTAAGTAATCCTGGTGCTTTCAGTGTCTTTTATATGTGTATTCACCACTTACTTCCACTCTTTTCTTCAATGTGGGAGTCTGGAACTTGTCAAACTCATTGGTTTCAACAAGGACAAAGCTTGTGGTAAACTTAAGCAAGGACTGAGAGTCCATTATCCCCATTGCAATAGGACCAGTGTGATGTTTGTTTGTGTTGCGGTCAGAAATGAAACTTCTCAGTAGTTCGATACATGTTTAGATCTTAAGTAGGTAATCTTAAAGGAAAAATCATACACATTTTCTGGGAAGCCTAATTTGCCTATGAATATGCAACTCTTTTCTTTTGTTCCCAAGTCCCTTGCTATGTAACACTCTAATGAAGAACTGTCGTGGATTGAACAGTTCCTTCGTTCAGCACTAGTTTGGTGTTCTTGACTTGGGTTAGTTGGGAGCAGCTTCTCAAACATGTCACTGTATAGTTGATAAATTAAATATATAAAAATAATGATTAGCTTGAATCACCATCATGATCGTCTCACAGATCAGCCTTTCCAATGCACTGTTCCACAAAATTCACTTTCAAACGAAGGAAGAATGAACTCAATCAAAGTAGCTAGAAGTCTACGAAAAGAAAATAAGAGAATTCAAATATAATATATCATAAAAGTATATCATACAGGTGAAAAGAAAGTCAAGATACTGCCTTTCTTATTTGTTGAACAGCTGTTTCTCTTCAACTTGTCATTTTTTACCATCCTCTTTTGCTTGGATAGCTTAGAATTTACACTCTCCTGTGATTCTGAAGTAGGCATGCCTGAAGATTCTATCTGTGTACTTGTCACCACAGAACCTAGTTCCTGACTGCTCTCACTCTCTATGTCATCTAAGTGAATATCGTTTTTTCTTTTTCTGGGGCTATCATCGAGAACTGTTGAGGATATGTTGCTGGTAGAGGCACACAAGGTATCCAATATCTCTACCTCACTTGCAATTGAAACTTGCTTAATGTTGCTACCTATTTGATCCGATTTGGTTTCATGCTTCTTTTTCTTGAAAGGATTGTTGGCACGAACCTTCAACCGGATATTGTTGGGCACTGTAGTACTTTTAACCACTTCATTCTTTGTCGAGGGAACAATTAGTTTTCCAAGTCCTGCAGCTTCCTTCAAATACTTCTTCTCATCTGAAACTGAATTCTGCTTTTCTGTGCACCAAAATTTCACCACTGTAAGACTTACATTAAGAACCTTAAACATTGGTTATGAACAGCTTTAACTACTTTTATCAGTCTATGTATAAATTAGATGCTACACATGCAAAAACTTGAACATGGATATATATTTGGTTGTTCATATGTACTATGATACTTCTAATGTAAGAAGTAAAGACATGCTTGCATTCTCAGTGTTTGCATGTGGACATATACAGACATTGAAATTGGATTCGAAAATAGAAGATGTCATGATGCTAAAAAGCCTTCCAATAGTTTATGTGAGGAGATGACATAAAAGGAACTTGCCTGTAAGTGTAGTACTATCCTTCTTTCTGGTTTTATGGGTGAAAGCCACAAAGCTACTGACTTGTGCAGATACAGTAGCAGCCTCAGATCTCTGAAAGTGGTGAGTAATTTGGTTCTTAAAGGGATCTGAACGATGTCTAGAACTGGAACTGGGGAAATGATCAAATGCCTCCATACTAATGGGGTCCAATTTTCCTTCAGCAATTGCAATGGCTATTGGTGAAGGGATATCTCTAGTTCAATTAATGGTCAAGGAAAACAAATGAGGATATGAAACAGGCAAACCAGTTAGGTAAGAATTTTAACCAGGAAACAAAAAGTGATATGTAACAAAAAGATACGGTCCAAGGAAATCAAGTTCTCCATCAAGGGACTCCACCAGCTTTTGTGGTATGGGTCTCATATGCTTGACAATTTTCTTTTCAAAGTCGTATCTGTATGAATGCAAATAAGGTGCCATAATCAGTAACGAAAAAAAAGCTAAAAGTGTGTAGCCTTATCACTAAAGCTGTTTTCATATTACTCACACTTGAGCATGCTGGAAAACTGCAGCTGCTTCTCTGAAAGAATTGGGGTAATCTGCATGCATTTGATTGCCCTTCTGTAATTTCAAAACTGATAAAGCCTGCAAAACATGCAACCAAGCAATGTATAAGGGTCACAAACAAGTGATATCAGCTGCCCTCAATAAAAATCCTCCTGTTGAGATGCAATACATATTCATGAACATGAGGCATGAGACTATACTGAAATCTGCACCTACATTAAGTTTGATGCACTCCGGATTTAAGTTCATGTCCAATAAATGGTTGCAAAAGGAATATATAGGCCTTATGCCTCCTTTGTTTGTATTTCTGCACTATTTCAGTACATACTACATCTTAAATATTTCTGGCAACATTATTAAGAAGCAGAAAGCATACTTACTCGATCTAAGTTTTGATACTTAGAAACCAAGGCATAAGCTTTACCAATCCCAATTCCAGGAACAGATGGAAGGAAGTCACAGCCAGCCAAGACACACATACCTGCGATAATGCCAGATAATAAACTGGTTCATGCATTGAAAATGCATACTTGAGCTACTGAGACACATTGTATTCCCATGAAAAAAGCATGTTTACATAACTTATAAAGCTCTGAAGCAAAATTTGGGAGGAAAAAGGACGACCCTGTATCAAGAGAACACAAATGGTCGATGCCAATTGAGACTAGGAGTTGGTTATACAAAAGCAGGTTTTGTTGTAACATCGTGTAACTTTTTCAGATTGATGGTTTGTGGGTGACCACACCATAGCTCATAGAAATTGACAAATTGTCACTGGAAAGTGAAAACACATTCATATAGAAAAAGGTTTAGCATGACATTGAACTAACCTGTGAATAATTCGAGGTCAAAATTTTGGAAGGAAGGTGTGAGGTCTACTTGATTAAAAACATTGTCCAGCAGTAACTCGTCACCGTTGCCAAATTGGTCCATCTTGAAGATTATCTGTTTGCAACCAATGCAAATCAAGACAAACAAAGCACCAGCAAGATTAATAATATATGGTGAAAATGAAGTAAAAAAAAGAGAGCACTGGACCTCCGTCAGCACCATATCAGATTTTCATGGGAAGTTTCTTACAGCATGGCAGCCATATGCCACTAGATCACTATCCTCAGTGATGACTGCCTCAATTCCACCCTTTTCTGCTTCAAGACTGGCCAGGTATGCTAGCTGCGCATCAGCCTCATATGGAGCTACAACAAATTCAATGTTCTCTGATCTCAGAACCTGGAAGGCCAACAGTGGAGAAATTACTTCTGCATTCCGGGTTAAAGATGAATGAAAAGGCAATGAATAACCAGAAAAGATATGCATCAAGTAAACAACCTAGGATGAGCTTTAATTTCAGAAATACCAAATGAAAAGGCAATGGCATGATAATTGAATTCAAACTTTAAAGAAAGTAAGAAATAAACCTAGAAAATTAGAAAGTAGTTACCTTTATCAGTTCGTGTGCCATAGATGGAGTTACACTCACCGCCCTCTAAAAATGATGAACACACACATTAGATAGATCAACAATGGGAAGGAATCTGTATCCTGTTATAATATCCATAAAACTGTGAACCACATTTGATATTCCTAACATGCTTTCTAAACTTCCTTTATAGTCATGAGTTGAAAAACATGAACAACATGGTATGCTTAAAGGAAACTGCAATCATTACAAGTCAACAAGTTTTAAAAACCAGGATTCAGGAGTTATAGTCAAATTTTTGTAATAATGAATAGATGAGAAGTAATGCATAACTTCAAGTAATGCCACTAACTCCAAATCTCACAGACCCTTAACAAATTCCCAGATTGAACTTGGCTAGAAGAAGAGTAAAGCTAATAGTATATACTGACATATGATGTACTATGCAGTCGAACTGCTGAATAACATTAACTATATACCTGAAAGAGCTCAGTGGCAGCTCTAACATTCCCTTCTTCTACTTTCTCCATGGCCAATTCATGAAACTTCTTCCTTCTCCTGAATCAGTGATAACATTGCCAATAAATAACACAAAGACCGTTTCCATCAAATCGGTAATGTACGAAAAAAAAAAACTAAACAAACTTGCCTGTGGCGTTCATCCCCAGTGGCAGCCTTACATGGTACATTGCCACCATCAAAAACCACAACTGGGGTTATCTCATGGTGCTGAAGCATATGTATCCGGTGCATAAAATAGTCAATGTATTTCAACTTCCTATCGCTATTCGAGTTCATACACAGCTCCATGCTACATGAATAAGCTGCCAACATATTTGAACAACCCAAATGAATTGAAATGAAAATCCCATTACCCAACTGAAGTAATTATATATATATATATATATATATATATATATATATATATATATATATATATATATATATATCAAAGCAGTAAAGAACAAAACTTTGGTACCTCCTTTGTGAAGCCATGAATAGGCATCAATGCCCACCTGAAAATCAATCCACAAAACCCAAATTTCAATATAAGAGAAAGACCCAACCCAATTCAAAATCAAGCTGAGAAGATTAAAAATCAAAACTTTGGGATTGAAACTTACTCGCTTGCCGGCGTATTTCCTGACATGGATGATTTGAATGTAGGGTTTGATGAATCTGAGGAGATCTTTGATGCCCATTTTTTGCTTGTTGGGGTTTTTGGGGTTTTCAATTTCTAGGGTTTTTGGGTTCTCTGGATTTCTTATTTTGTTTCCAATTAATGAAATGAGGGGAGGACCAAGTGTTGGAGAAAATGGCGGGAAGAGAAGCAAATGGGAGATTGCCACGTTTCCTTTTTGTGAAATTGACTGTTGTTATTTTACCGCCAAATTTAGTTGAAATTCCCGCGCGTTATGGTATGATAAACGCTCCTGCCAACGCGCGTGCGGTACATGTTCCTCTTTCCTTTTTTTGTTAATAAATACACACAAACTTAGGTTGGGCCTCAAAACCCAACTGCATAAAACGATTAAAACCCGACCCGCTTCTCTGAGTTCTTAATTTCCCAAACCCGCCTCTCTCCGCCGCTTCAAACTCCGCCACAATCTTGGCGCTCTCTCTCTCTTTCTCTTCTCAATGTCTCCGCTCGCCGAGAACGACGAGATTCCTTACTACGACGAAGACGACGAATACGACGACGACGGCTTCAACGACGACATTGAGGCCCTCCGCCGCGCCTGTATGATCACCGGCCAAGACCCCGACGACGTCATCACCAAAAACGACCGAGGAAAAAACCCTAGCGTCCACCAAAACGACGACGACATAGACGTAGGCGCCTCCTCCGCTCCCAATTCTGACTCCGACTCCGATTTCGACGAGGACCTCGAGCTGCTCCGCAAAATCAAGAACCAATTCTCCGATACTTGTCTGAACAAGCCTCTCTCGCTGAAGCCTCTCTGTACTTTGCTGCCGCCTTCCGTCTCCGACGAGGAGGAGGACGACTACCAAACGCTACTCGCCGTGAGGAAACGTTTCGCTGCCTACGAGAACGGTATGCGTTACAGACTCTCTGTTAATGCATTTGTGTATTCTAAATGATATTGTAGAGTGGCTACAATTAGGTCAATTTTGTTAGCTGAAATTTGAGAATTAGGACTCAGCTTAAGCTTTTCACCTTTTTCTATATTGATTGGCCATTTTAGGGTGAGGAGTGAGATGGTAACGAGTACGATACATCGAAATGCTTACATTGTATGACCCTGGTGTATGGTGCTTGAGAAACCTAAGAAACAACATGAATCATATCGTGGTTTTTATCTGCCAAAATGTCAAAATTAACTCACTAACTAAGGTAATCGTAATGAGATGTTGTTTGGTGATAGTGTGATACGGGCGTTACAGAATTGAGTGACTTCAAGTTTTACTTGAATATAAATGTAAAAGTTTTAACTATAAGGTTGTAACTATCCGTGCATTGATCTTTAGTGGTTGTAGGTTTTCCACAGTTTTATTGCTCCTAGAGGATCTTACTTTCGTGTTTTTTAGATACTCAGGGTAAAAGTGCAGTGCAGATTGATCCTTCCTGCAAATCAGTTGAGGAAACTTGCAACGAAGTATCTGGAAGTGAGGCTCATGAAAGGTTTCCTTATCTGGCCACTGATACTGAAGAGGGGCAGCCTTCCACTTCCATTGAGTGGAATCAGTCAGATTCTTGTAAGCCATCTATGTCGCCAACCAAAAGTTCAGGATTCCCAAAGTCTGCACTGGCCTTTTGGGATGCTATTATTAAGAATAGGTCCTGTCAGAAGTTTCTTGGAAGTAAGCTAATACAAATCAAAGCTAAAATTGAGGAGAACAACAAACTGAAGCAGCGTGTCAAAATCCTTAGAGACTTTCAAGCTCATTGCAAAAGACGAACAGGAGAAGCGCTGTCTCAAAAGAAAGATCCCCGTGTCCAGTTAATTTTAATGAAAAGGCCAAGGGTTGATTCAAAGGTGAGTTTTTAGTTACTTTTGACTATTTGATTTCATTGAACTGTCAAGTTATGTTTCATGCTGGCTGCTGGTTTGTTTATCTAAGTTATTCTGGTTGGTGTTTCCAATTTTCCATTGTATTGCTTTGTGACATATAACATATAAGTTCAACGCAAATATGATGTGGAAATCTCTTTCTTTTCTATGATTGTCAATTTTCATGACAATCTATTTAGGATATTTTGCATGAAAACTTCTTCTTCTTCTTCTTGCCTTTTTACTTCGATATTTGGCGGCTTCCTTTTAATGTCTGTTAAACCTATTGTCTGCAGGCACATGACAGAGCTAACTCAGCTTTGTCTTATGGCCCAGAAGAAAATTCACATGTTGCTGACTACAGAAAGGCATTGACAAAATTTCCAGTTTCATTAGATCGAAAAAATTGGTCAGAGGCAGAAAAGAAAGATCTTCAAAAGGGAATAAGACAGCAATTTCAAGAAATGGTTCTTCAATCTTCCATGGATGAATCAAGGTATCTTTACTCATTTCTACCATTTATGATGTCATGTCACAGTAACATTTTTGAGTGCTTTGTGAAACTAATTGGAATTTGTGAAAGTTAAGAATGAACCTACATACAAATAGGCTATATAAGTTTGTAGCACTTGTTAATGGAAGGTGCAATTCCCTTTTATTTGATACCTAGCAGCTACTTATCTGCTTAAATCCAAAAAGGGGATTTTTTTTTTTTTCTTTCTTTAATCATGCTTACCTAGACTGCATTAGTGTACATTGATTTGTGGTACTCCACATTGTTTCCTAAATATGCTCCTTGACTTCATATATCTTTCACAGTTATTCTGAGACGCGTCATGGAGACTCAGATGCCATTGATAACATTTTGGCTTCAATCAAGGATCTTGAAATTACCCCATACAGCATTAAGGAGTTCCTGCCTAAGGTTAACTGGGAGCAGTTGGCTTCCATGTATGTTCCTGGTCGCTCTGGTGAAGAATGTGAAGCAAGGTATGACCTTTTGTAATGGCACACCTCTCGCATGGCATTCATTTTTTAAGTTGCAAACAAATAAAAGATCAAATACAAAATGTTGGCAAACTAACTGCAGCTTATTGCATGACAGTTTTTCTGCTTTATTGTTATTTGTAAAAATAGTGATGAAATGCAGTTTTTATTGCTGAAATGCAGTTTATTTGTAAAAATAAAGGGGATTGACAGACTAGCTGCATCCAATCTTTCACATGAATAAGCCTTATGTTTACAGTTTGTCCAAAACTTGGTAATTTGGTTTGGCTTATGGAACTTAACTGTAATCTTTGCTTTTAGCCAATTAATAATTTGAAAGAAGTATTGGTGAATAACTCAACATATGGTGTTTGTCACTAATCTATTATTACACCCAATGGCAGTTTTTGAGGACTGGGGTTCATATTCATTTTGTTTCATGTGTCAATGTGTGCAGTACTTGATTAGAGTTTTTGTTTCTATTGGTTGTCTTGAAGCATGTGTATCCTTCCATGAAGCAAGATTTCAGACCTCTATGAGGTCTTCATCACAGACACATTTACCATTGTTGGAATTGATTAAAAAGGTCAGCATCTGTCATAGGTGGACCCATAGTTTTGACTTAGGAATCAATCTAAACAGTGCTGTTGCGGTGTCTATGGTGATTTTGATTAAGGATAGATGTGATGCTTTCATTACTTCTGCCTTTCAGATCGTAGTAATCGTGCTCACGTGGTTTTTTTAATGTTTGTGATTACTTCTTGCAGGTGGTTGAACTGGGAGGATCCCTTAGTCAATCACGGACCATGGACTACGGATGAGGATAAGATGATTCTGTATCTTGTCCAGAAGAATGGGGTCAATGATTGGATTAATATTGCAGAAGCGGTTGGGACTAACAGGACTCCATTTCAGTGCTTGGCACGTTACCAAAGGAGCCTAAATGCTTCTATTATGAAACGGGAGTGGACCAAGGATGAGGATGCACAACTTTCTTTTGCTGTAGAGGCTTTTGGTGAGAGGGATTGGCAGTCTGTAGCTTCTGCTTTGAATGGACGAACTGGTACTCAATGCTCTAACAGGTTAGTTGCCTTCTCCATTTCATGTTTAGACATTTTGTAGCTGTCTATTGTTGATTCCAAAAGTTAACATACACTGTATTCTCTGACCAAATAAAAAAATTGCATGCCCTTTTAGTATCTAAGAAAGAGTAACTGTAATTCCTGCTGATGATACTTGGAATATTATATAATATAGTTGACTCGAGTGTTTTAATTACATCATGAGCGGCTATGGATTGCTATATTTCATTACTGGAATTTAAGATGATCGGTCAAGATTACTGAAGCTAATTTGGGTTCATACAGACAAATAGAGCCTTCTTGGTTTCATCTGCGCTTGTAGTAATTTTAAGTTTTATTTCTATATGATCCATGTGACCAATTCTTCCCCTAGTAACCTTGCTCTCTCACACCTTTCTATACACTTGTGAACTGACTCCTTGGTTGCTTTATACAAATTAGATTTTGGTTTTCTGCAAGTAGCATGTTAAGCCTCATTTACAGTAATGATAAGTTTTCATGCTATGCAGATGGAAGAAATCACTTCATCCAACCAGAACAAGAGTTGGTAAATGGACTCCAGAGGAAGACAAACGCCTGATTGTAGCTCAAATGCTTTTTGGGTCAAAAAATTGGAACAAGACAGCTCAATTTGTGCCAGGTCGAACTCAGGCACAATGCAGGGATAGGTAGCATACCGTAATCTGTAGTGAAAGTTTTTTTTTTTTGGTTGAGGTAAATCTGTAGCTTAATGCTCTATTAATTTGAAAAAAATTGTTAATTTTAAATTTCTGTTGGCAGATATGTCAACTCTTTAGAACCTTCTTTGAAGTGGTGTGAATGGACTGAAGAAGAGGATTCAAGATTGATTGCAGCAATTGAAGAATGTGGACATTGCTGGTCAAAAGTTGCTGCATATGTGCCTAACCGGACTGATAATATGTGTTGGAGGTATAAAGCCCGGAAAATGTTTTATTTTTTCCACTGCTGCCCACACTTGGGTTTCTCTTACAGTTTGATCTGGCTTTTATTTTGATCAGGAGATGGAAGGTGTTGTTTCCGGATGAAGTGCCTTTGCTCAGAGAAGAGAAAAAAATACGTAAGACCGCTCTTATCCGCAACTTTGTTGATCGGGAGAAAGAACGCCCAGCCCTTGGCCCTAATGATTTTCTTCTACAAGATGGTACCTCAAGGAAGAGTTTAACTTATCCTAGGAAGACAGGAGGATTAAGGTAAAATTCTCTAACACTAATGTTGGTGGTCTTGTTTCTGTCAATACGTTGATTCTAGAAGTACCTACTCATCAAGTTTAGGAAATGAATCACATCAATCTTTTTTGGGGTCATTTTACAATCCACCCTTTTTCTTTCTTTTTTTAGTCAAAACTTTTATAAATACACAAAACACATTTGCCCCAACCTCTATACCAAATCAAACACAGCCTATATATTGTTAGATTCTTTTATTTCTTGGGTTGAATGAGTGTGTACAAATTGATCCTAACAGAAAATTCCTTCTTTTCTAATATCTGTGATGTCTACCTTTCATTAACAGCCGAGTTCGGCATAGAAACAATGCTCAACTTTGCTCCGAGGAAGAACCTGGGACAAGCAATTCTGAGGTTGAGACATATGATGATGCCTCAAAGAAGAGGAAAAAGAAGAATGTTCTCAAACCGCGTCAAAGAAGGCACAAAGACAATGAACCCACAGGAGACTGTGAGGCTGTTGCACTTGTACCAAAGAAGATTAGACCCAGGAGGAATAGAAACAATGGTCAAATTCCTGGTGTAAGTCATTCTGAGGTTCGGACATGTAATGGGGATGAAGCCATGAAGAAGAAAATTCAGCGTCACAGAAGGCAGAAAGACACTGAACCGACAGGAGAGTGTAAAGCTATTGTACCTGTTTGTAATGAGGATGATGTACCCAAAGAACCCACAGAGAAATCTTGTTCAGATCAAATCATAGGAACATCAGATGAAGAGAAAGCTATTTCTCACTTTCTACATGAATCAAAGAAGAGAAAGCTTGAAGTTGCTGATGATGAGACTGATAATCCTGTTGTGGCTTCCTTGGGGAAAAAGAAATACAAGAAGAGGCATGCTCAAACTACTAAACGGCATGCTCAAATACAAGAGGCCACAATCAAATCTGGGAAGGAACAAGCGAGCAGCGGCGATGATATGACACTTAATTGTTTTTTACGTAATAGATCAAAGAAGCGACGTGAATCTGGCAGAGGAGATATTCAGATGACTGGGTGATCTATTAACTTTTCATAGGGTATGCCCAAAGGACAGCAACCATTTATAGTTAGAACTGCTTTAGACAAAGTTATACGAGCCATGCAAAAGGATTGCTATTCATCTTGCTGCAAGTCAATCTAGAAGATAGCATCTAGCCATATATACCCTCTAGTGTTTGCCTATTCTGAGTTCTGGAATTCTGTATAGAAAAGGAGATATAGGTGCAATGCATACAAATGATGTGAAAGTACAGATTTTTTTAGTGTATTACTGTCTAACAATAACTTTCTGATTTGGTTGACAAATTTCGCCTCATTTCCTTTGGCATAAACTTGTTCATTTCTATAGTTCTCAGTTCCTTTCAAACCGATCCACTCTAATCAAAAGTGGAAACAGATTGAGACACAGTGGGTGCTAAACCTTGGACATTCATAAACGACCATTGCTTGCAACATTTCAATTAGTTAAGGTTTGCCGGACATTTTGGGCGAGGAAAAGGAAATCCATCAGAGAGTAAATTGTTCCCATATCATAAAATCAGTTTTGTTTGTCCGGGTTACAGGTTTTACAGCCACAGAATGCAGCAAATAACTGCCCTAATCAAACACCAAATAAAATGCAGGTTTGACAGCTGCCGAAATAACTTCAGCATAATAAAACACCAGTGTTCTCCCATTCCACCATAACCATTGCTCTATTTTCAACTCTTTCAACACAAACAGTTAAGGTGTCTTGTCCAATATATCATACCCCAATGTAAATCATGATTCGGATTGCAATTTCAGCATCAATTGTAAAGTTACTTAACTTGAAATCTGACATAATATCTGAATTGGAAACCAAAAAATAGCAAGGCGTTAAAGCCATATAGTCAACATAGAGATAAAATCCCAAATATCGAAGTTACCAACCAAAAACCTAAATAGACTTTGACAGTACAAACGATAAACAAAAGAGATCTCTCCAGAGAAGTTTTCTAGAAGCGGCCGATTCCCCAAACTCTGATGACACCATCGGTATATCCACTGAACAATGTGCTTCCATCTGCACTCCAGTTCAAGCTAGTACAATAGATAACCTGCAATTACATGAACAAAAAAAATAAGCCAACAGAAACAATCACAAAGACCTATCATTTCAAATATGTAGGGAAAAGAATTTGACCATGGACTATGAAAGCAGAAAACTCGTGAACTATTTCACCAACCAGACAACAAGCAGTATACACCACACAAAAAGACCTACTATCTAATTTTTGAAAAAATCAAATCTGATAATCAATAATCCCAATACTAATGCAGAGATGATATGCTAGAATTCACTTGCAAGATTTTATATCCCATCTAGATCTACAAACAAACACAGAAACAAACCACTTGATATAGACCGTGGGATCATAACAAGTGCAAAGAGAGGCAGCACTTATAGAAATCCTTTTAGCACACACTTGTAAACGAAGAACAATCAACATTTCGATTAACTGTGCGACACAACTAACACCACCTAAGAGTAATGATGATACTACACAAAAATAAGTCTTCCGACTTTACTCGGAACCTTTTGCAACTCAGCATTATAAACTTCAAAACTTCAAACCAAAGGAGTATGTACAGCTATAACAACAGGAAACAATGCTGATTTGTCCTCATCTGTCATTGATAAGACATGAGAAATAATAATCCCACATTTCAAATGTGAACAAATAAGGATATAACTATCAATGAACTCAGAACAAATGACAGTTGATCACAAATCTGCATTGTCTACAATAATCAAATGACCAGCATTGTTTCCAAATTGCAATTCCCAACACCAATTCAGCGAATAAATTGGCATTCACACATTTCAAAACCAATCAGACCAATCAGATAACACACAAACAACAATAATCAATTTACATCAAGCAAAAAATATTAAAATCAAAATTCTAACCAAACAACAAAAGGAACTAGTATACCTTCTTCTTGTTGGCAGTGCCGGTCTCCTTTGTCTTCTCAGCCTCTGTCTTCAAATCGACCTTCAAATCCTCAACAATGCTCTTGCTCTCCAAATCCCAGATCTTAATGCTCTGCTCAGTCGCAGCGCACAGCCAGTACCTGTTGGGGCTGAAGCACAAAGCATGAATAATCGCACCAGCATCAAGTGAGTACAGCCTCTTTCCCTCTGCCAAATCCCACAGCAAAACGACTCCATCTTTGCCTCCGCTGGCGCACAAGGAGCCATCAGGAGACACCGCCACGGTGTTGACATAGCCATTGTGGCCCTCGAGGGTGTTCCTCAGCTTGCAGTTGGTCAAGTTCCAGACTTTCACAGTGCGGTCCCACGAGGCCGAGACGATAGTGGGCTGGAGCGTGTTGGGGCTGAACCTGACGCAGCTGACCCAGTCGTTGTGGCCGTCCTGCTCCTGGATGGTGTACTTGCACTCGCCGAGAGTGTTCCAGAGCTTGATCGTGCGGTCGCGAGAGGCCGAGACGATCTGACGGTTGTCGATGGAGAAGGCGACGGAGAGGACGTCCTTGGTGTGGCCAACGAAGCGGCGGGCGGAGACGCCCTGGGCGAGGTCCCAGAGGCGGAGCTCGCCGTCCCAGGAGCCGGAGAGGGCGAACTGGCCGTCGGAGGAGAGGACGACGTCCTGGACGAAGTGGGAGTGCCCGGTGAGGCGGCGGCGGGGGACGCCGTAAGAGTTCTCGTCCTTGTTGAGCTGCCAGAGGATGATGGATTTGTCGCGGGAGGCGGAGACGATCATCTCGGAGTTGTCGATGGGGATGGCGATGGCGGTCACCATGTCGGTGTGGGCCCTCATGGTGCCCTTAAGGACTAGCCCTTCGGAACCCATGGCTCGGCGGCGGCGGCGAGAGACTGAAAAGAGAGAGAGCTCTAGGTTTCGGGGGAAAAGAGAGCGAGCAAAAGGCGTGAGAGGAAAAATGAAAACGAGTGTGTCCTTAAATAAGGGGCAGTGGATAGTAGGGTTTTCTTAGAGGCCGGGGTTGAGAGGTTTCGGGTTCTTCGACTTCAAGGCCCATAATTGCTTCTGAAGGGTTTGGGCCTTATTTATTGATATTTCATTTTCTATTTGGGCCTTTAAGACGGCGAGGTCTTTGGTTCGGTGAGCCAAGAAATTTATAAGTTGTAACCATTTCAGTGTTTGCACTTTAAATTGTGTAGTGTAAATGTATCGTGTTTCCCGTCATAAGTGAACGGAAGAGAGTTTGATTAATGTAGCATAAAGTGTTAGACTCGGAATTCACATTGTATATTCTCTGTAAAGCTGTGACCAGTTCAGTGTTTCTCGGTATTTAATTTTGTAGTACGAATGGTTTCAGGAATAACTATCTATGTTGCATATCATCTTACTAATACAATCAAAGTTTCGCAAAAGAAAAAAAAATTGAGGTAAGACACATCTAAACTTAAGTTGCATAATGTGTTACACAAGTAAATTATCTATTCTTTTTTTTTTTGAGAAAAAAAGAATACTATATAGTATAGGGGTAGCCATAAATACATAAATACACAAAACTATATTGTATAGCCATAAATAAGTCCAAATCTAATACAAGTTGCACAACTTATAGGCAAAAGGTGTATTTATACACAAAATCATAAATGTGATCACAACAAAATACAGCGCGATACTATACAATACCCATGATTTATAGGTCTCCACTCTCAAAGGTCCCATGTTCCCATTTGCTTCTCTAATGTCTAAACCTTTGCATAAACTTTCTCTGATAAACTTCATATAAAAAGGGAATCTTTAAGGCCATCTCCATCTATATATCCCTCGAATTGAAGGACCCACCGTTACAACCTCATTCCCGGTGGGTTTCCCAAGACCGCGTGCTGCCCTAAACGGAAAGCCCACCGATTCTTCATCGTGTTTTCTACTTGGGTTCTTTGAGCTCCATTGAATTTTGAGGCGCAGTGATGGAGTTTTGGCTCTTCTAGCAGAGAAAGATGCTTTCTTTGAGGTCAGGCTTTGTAATTTGCAGTGTTTTCTCATCTGGGTCTTTGCTGTTTTTGGCTCCAATTGTTTGTTTTCTGATGCTGGGTAGTGTTCTAGTGACTCTATTGTGCTTGTTAACTGTTTTAGTTATAGGTTGTTACATTTATATGGATAAGAATTTGCTTGTTTTGGTGGAGTTCATTTGGTTTTGTTGCATTGTTTATGGGTTTATTGCTTCACTTTTAGTTTTGCTAATGCCATATCGCCCATTGGTGATTAGTGGGTTTTGGAGGAGGCATAAGAGGAAGGTGCTTGTTACAACTGGTGTATTAGGAGGTGGATATGTACTGTATAAACTATATAATGCTCACAGTCAAAGGCTTGCTGGCCTGGAGGCCGAACTCGCCCGCGAGCAAGAGAGCAGTGATGAGCTCCTTAAGGCTAAGTAAATACCTATTCCTATTTCGTTTTCTCATTGTGATTTTGGGTTGTTGGTCCCTTGCTGCTTGCTTTTTAGTTTCTGATGTTATGTCTTTTGTTCTTATTGATAGAATGCAAGCTCATTTCGAGAGCATTCAGAGCATTGCTGATACAACTACGCTACCTCACGTGATGCACTATTTGAGTAGTCGGATAGCAGAAGAGTTAGATACTACGGACATCACAGAAAGGTTGATGCAAATGAAGGGGAAGTCTCCAGAAAAACTTGAATTGTGGGATAGATTAAAAGTTATAAGTAAGAATCTTTCCTTCTTTGGTACTGATAAATTTGCCGTCTTTGGATTCCATTAGAGTATGTGTGTTAACTTTGATTTTAGCTCAGATATAGATGTTGTGATATGCTCACCTTCTATGGGTCTTGTTGTTTTCCAGGCTTCACGAGAATGGTGTTATCGTTGTGGGCAATGACGATGCTTAGCTTATATATTAGAGTTCAAGTCAATATATTAGGGAGACATTTATACATTGAAACTGCACGTGGTTTTGGAAGCTCTCTTATAGTTGTAAGGGCCAATTTCTATCCCAATTTACTTATGCTCCATAGTTCATGAGATTTGTTTGCTTTGATGGAATCATGTTATTATTTCAACTGCAGTATGAATCTGATAGTTCTCAGCTTAAGTAGTCTGGTGCAGCTGAACATGCTTCCTTAGTATCCATGCACGTGAAACGTTTCTCATTTATTTAATTTAATGAATTCTTCCTTTTCCACTTTATTATCTATGCTCCCATTTTGTGATATAGGATGAAACATGGTTATAAGGTTACAGACTATGACACCTAATTCTAGGGTGTTGAAAGACTAAATAGGATGGTGGTAGTCTTCCCTAATCGTCAATGTCATTAAGGAGATGTTAGATAGATCTTTTGGAAAAGCTCTTTTAGAAATCTTACCAGAAGAATTTTGGAATAGGAAAGAACAGGCTGTGTTGCTGGGAGATAGAACTGGTTGGATTTCGATATGGGAGAATGGGAGGTGAAGTGTGATTGACATATTTTTAGACTTTCTCTTATGCTTTGTGTAAGAAATTCTAATAATCTGTCTTCTTCTACCTACAAATTGTTGTGGTTTCTTCTCATATATCAGGATATTGGCTGTAGAGTGTGGTCACCTGCCTTTTAATTCGTTTGTGGTTGGCCACCTGGTGTTCTTTAGCCTTTCTTGAGGGTCGGCATTACTGAACTGTATGTCAGTGCATGGATGATGCTTGTTTAAATGTTAAATATAGCATGATTTTAAGTTGTGAGTTTGTGACTGTCTGATTGATGCCTCTAAAATATTAAATATAGCATTGTTACTTCTATAATAAACTCTTACCCATTGACTGACTACTTTAGGACTTTGCACAGTTTTATATCATATGTTCTTATCTGGCTCAGTCTTTACTCAGTCACATCTGTGCTAATTTGTAATACCACTTATATTAGGCCTTCTGCATTGTGAACCTTAAATTACTCTTGGATATAATGTGTTTTTGTATGTATGTTTACAGGAGGATGCTGAACTCATTGATAGGGATGACCAACAGAAGTTTCTAGCAAGTTCTGATTATCTGTCCACTTATGGCATGCCTTCTTTAATTCTACATATCCAGGCAGCAGCAATAGAAGTTCTTAATGGGTAAGCTTTGTTGTACCATCTATAGTGGTCAATGTCCAAGCATTGAATCTATAGGCAATAAGTTTTTTATACTTGAAAGTTGAAACTACCATAACTTTATGAGCACTCCTAAGTTGGAATATATAGAACAACTTCAATCTCACTAGCACCCACCATAGTAAATGCTCAGGGACTTTTGCTGAAGATGCATCAGATTTTCTAGAAGGTATAGAAATCTTATTGACCGTCTTGGAAAATATGGTCATGTGCAGAAAGCAGCTAACCGATCGATTCAATACCGCAGTTCTCTGTGATACTATTATGCAAATACTTGACAAGTTCATGAGCACAGGAAGTCCCCATCACTGGGTGAACTACTTGATGCCTGAGGATGCTTGTTGGGCTGAACTAGTGACGGCCGTCAGCAGTGATAGCACAGTTCTTCCGGATGTCACCAAATTTGAACAACTATTGTTGGAGACACGGTCAGTGATATCAAGGTATGTTTGTGGCTTTTTTAGTGCTATACTCTGCTATTGATGATAGAAATAAACCGTGAAGATAATTGCATGATATTGTTAATGTCATAGATTACTTTGATATTCTGGGTTTACTAAATCCCGAGTTCTTTCATGAACTTTAATAAGTAGAATACAAGTTATCCCTCATGTTCCTTTCTCTCTCTCATTGTTCATATATGATGTTGTGTTTTCTCTTGCAGTGGTGAATTTGGGAATATTGCTGAGATGGCATTGAGAGCAGTGGTGGATACTGTGGTAGTAGATATGGGTGCTCAATCTGGTGGTGATCTATCGTCGGGAACACCTCTCGCAAAAGTTTTGGCAAGAGTTGCACAGATGGGGCCAACACTCCTTGGAGAATCAAGCAAATTCAGACAGATCATTCTAAATGTACCAGAAGTTGAGCTCTTTTTTACTCATATATTCACAGATGCAAATCTCATAGGCTAGAAACAGACACTAGTTCCTTTTTAAAGTGATTGTTCATTTCCTTACGGAGGCAGCAATGGAAAATATGCTCATCGCATTTTGGTTTCAAGTACTCAAAAGTCAGAAATTTGAAAGGCAATAATAGATAGAGATGAGGATTACTGCAGTGTGATTTATCTTTGTACTACTACGTCTCATCTATAATCTTTTGTTGTACCGTACCATCTAATATTAGATATATGGTGTTTGTGGTACCAAAATATGAAGTTGCATCTTCGTCATCTCTGTTACATGCCTGATCAGCTGATATTTCCATGTATTATCTTTCAGCTTAATGAGCATAAAATCTATCTATAATGAAGTAAAAACATAAGTACATTGGAGCATCTTGGAGATGGCAAATGAATCTCAGATCATGCTACTTGAACTAAAACCTCATAAGTTGAAAACTACAAGAACTAGTACATTAAAGCAGATAACAAGTTACAATTGGTAGTTCCACAATCAAGAATCCTGTCTCAGAAAGGACTGCACCATGATGAACTACTACTAAAACCCTAAACCCAACTGCAGCATTCTGTGTTGATGCAGATTAATTACTAGAAGTTTCTTCCCTCGTATGTCTTCCCCAGTTGCCAACCCTTCGGGGCGACATTGTCCGACTGCACCATTCGACCATTCCTTGTGGTAACTTGGAAAGACAAGCTCTGCCCCTGTAACTTCTGCACTGTATCTCCGACTACCTGCCAGTTTACCCCCCAATTACGTTCCATTTGTATCCAACCAGTCCTTGCCCCCTTTATCTTCACACCAACAACCTGTCCATCACCACCAACATTGTACACTAGCACAAGCAACCAACCTTGATTTCCCTTCAACAGAAACCTAATACCACCATTCTTTCGGCACTTAACTCGGCGATAGAGAACCGGGACAATTCCTGCTTTGTATTCTGCAATGTTCAAGAACATAGGCATGGATAGATCGAAGTGCTTGCGAGGTTGGTTGCACCAAGGAGCTTTCTCATCGTAGGTTGGAGGGCAGTAGTTGGTAGCTGTAACTCGGATTGCTCCCGCACCATTCTTGCACCATTTTGAAGAGTAACACACTATTTGGAAACAAGCTCCGCAAGTACGTCCTTTGTTGAACAATGCCTCGCTTAATGCTGTTGTTTGAAGCCCGTACCCTTGTTTAATAACATTTTCATATCCACAAGCTCCCTCTGCCGTAGAAAACTCAAGCTACGTAAGTGTAGTTCAAGAGGTATATGATTTGGTAAACTTTTTCTAATTTCCATTAGCCTACTTTACAAGATGAGAAGCAAATAACAAACATGTGGAGAACTTACGTAAGGTTTCATCACCATTCATATCGCCGTAAAACGTTGCAGTAGCATGCTGCCAACCACGCTGAAGGCCGGCTGCAGCCATGCCTAGGTTGAGAACAACCATGACTCTGACGAAACAGAACTGGAGAGCAGGCATGTTAGCTTAACAAAAATGTTAGTAAGGGTTAACTAAAGTTTGTTTATAACATACATAGGAGAGCGCATTAGCATCGGTGATTAGTTAAACAAAAGTTTGAGATAGAACTTATTCCATTGATCTACTTATTTAGTTCAGAAAAAAAAAAATTCAAAGTTTTGACTGAATCCATATGACTGATTTTTACTGCATGCGTCAGTAATATCCAATTGGCTTAAGTTTCTCAACAACTTCAAGCTTTAATTTAGATAAGATGATCGAATTATCTCACACAAGAATAAGATTCTTGAAGGCCATAACGTAGTACTGTCCACTGTAACAGATTATGACTTGGTGTCACACATAACAGAATGAGAAAATTCATGTACGTCGCATGAAAAGCGGCTTACAAATACAATCTATCATTAGTTTGATAGTGCCTGAAACCTCTCAAGTAAACATGAAAGAATTAACTCATGCAAATGAATCGAAGGTTTCCATCGGGATCTTTTATCATGAGATGTTGGAGATGAACTAATATATGATACATGTCGAAATTTGGATTGAATGCTACTAGATATGACTGATATATTTTACTGCGTTAGCTACCTCCATTGGCTTTGCTTGAGTTTGTGAATGTAGTCGGTAGTCGGTAAACTACCTCCCCTGCCCATAGACCAGTCATGGAACGTGTAGACCGACGTCCAGACTACCTCGCCATGGTAAAAGATTATCGGTACCACATCAGGAAGGTGCTCATTCAAGCTCCACAAAAAGACACCATGAGAGTGTAAATATGTAATCAGTCCCACATCAGAGAAATATAATGTGAGGAAATCTTCCTTGTCTATAAAAGGAAGGCTCCCCCTCTAGATATAGGATCTGGATATCTAGAAGATAGCACTCCACCCCGTGCGGGATGGATACCATTGTGACCCCAAGAATGATAATTGATTCTAAGTGGACGTAGCCATGTCCCCCGAGGCATGGTGAACCACTATATGTCCTTGTGTTCACTGTTCATACTGTTCATACCCCACCATGATTCCGCATAGCCCTCCCGGTTAATGCAGAAACATTTGGCACCGTCTGTGGGAATCAGTACTAAAAGTCTTGTTGCTCTACCAGTAGGCTCATGCAAGAAGGTGAGGTAAGCCCGGGTATCCAATATGTAGGCCTAAGCCATCAAGCTCATCCCATCGAGAGGCATCCCTCCAAAAGGCATCCCACAGAGAGGCATCATGTCCGAGAGACATCCCTCTCAAGAGGCATCATGTCCGAGAGACATCCCTCCCATGAGGCATCATGTCCGAAAGACATCCCTCCCAAGAGGCATCCCTCCGAGAGACATCCCTCCGAGAGGCATACCTCCGAGAGGCATCATGCTCGAGGGACATCATGTCCTAGAGACATCATGCCCGAGAGGCATCATGACCAAGAGGCATCCCAAGAGACATCATGTCCGAGAGTCATCCCTCCCATTAGGCATCATGTCTGAGAGACATCCCTCCCAAGACGCATCATGTCCGAGAGACATCCCTCCCAAGAGGCATCATGTCCGAGAGGCATCATGACCGAGAGGCATCCCTCCGAGAGGCATCATGCTCGAGGGACATCATGTCCGAGAGACATCATGCCCGAGAGGCATCATGACCAAGAGGCATCCCAAGAGACATCATGTCCGAGAGACATCCCTCCCATGAGGCATCATGTCCGAGAGAAATCACGACCAAGAGGTATCCCACCAAGAGGCATCCCTCCGAAAGGCATCATGCTCGAGAGACATCATGCCCCAGAGGACACCCGGAGATATTTACTTGGAGAAAGTCAAAAAATAAAGGCTATGGCAGCCTGACCGTATTGGCACCAAGGATTCATCATCCGGGAGTGGTACAAGCATGAATCAACACCTCTTATGTCTACCCATTCGGCAGCAATTATCACAGATAAGTCCCGTCCATTGGTCTGTGAAAATTCATAAATATTCTACTTGCAAGTCAACATGCATGTTTTTTTGCATTCCACCAAGAGAGAGGTATTCCACCGGGAGATAGGCAATCCACCGGGAGATAGGCATTCGACCAAGATTGAAAGATTGGCATTCCACCGAGAGAGTATTACACAATTACATGAACCATTGTGCTTTTCGATAATTATTATGTCATAATTGTGTTGGTCAAAAACCCATCGATCATTTGTTCATTGTGAAGGTGCAACAATCCTCGCCTGGCCAAGTAAGTTTTGAGGTCGGGGACCGGGAGGAGCATTTCTTATCTTGTAGGCGGACACCTCAGCTCGCCCTTGAAGAAATCAAGAAGAGCAAGACCCGTTCAACCCACCTCTTGAGTGCGGACTTGGGGGGACTGGTCTATGGGCATTTTATATTAAGTCGCCACTCAAGATGTGTCTTGAATGGGAACTTGGGGGGACTTGTAGTCGGTAGTCGGTAAACTACCTCCTCTGCCCATAGACCAGTCATGGAACTTGTAGACCGACGTCCAGACTACCTCGCCATGGTAAAAGATCATCGGTACCACATCAGGAAGGTGCTCATTCAAGCTCCACAAAAAGACACCATGAGAGTGTAAATATGTAATCAGTCCCACATCAGAGAAATATAATGTGAGGGAACCTTCCTTGTCTATAAAAGGAAGGTTCCCCCTCTAGATATAGGATCTGGATATCTAGAAGATAGCACTCCACCCCGCGCGGGATGGATACCATTGTGACCCCAAGAATGATAATTGATTCTAAGTGGACGTAGCCATGTCCCCCGAGGCATGGTGAACCACTATATATCCTTGTGTTCACTGTTCATACTGTTCATACCCCACCATGATTCCGTATAGCCCTCCCGGTTAATACAGAAACATTTAGCGCCGTCTGTGGGAATCAGTACTAAAAGTCTTGTTGCTCTACCAGTAGGCTCATGCAAGAAGGTGAGGTAAGCCCGGGTATCCAATATATAGGCCTAAGCCATCAAGCTCATCCCATCGAGAGGCATCCCTCCAAGAGGCATCCCACAGAGAGGCATCATGTCCGAGAGACATCCCTCCCATGAGGCATCATGTCCGAGAGACATCCCTCCCAAAAGGCATCATGTCCGAGAGACATCCCTCCCATGAGGCATCATGTCCAAAAGACATCCCTCCCAAGAGGCATCCCTCCGAGAGGCATCCCTCCGAGAGGCATACCTCCGAGAGGCATCATGCTCGAGGGACATCATGTCCGAGAGACATCATGCCCGAGAGGCATCATGACCAAGAGGCATCCCAAGAGACATCATGTCCGAGAGTCATCCCTCCCATGAGGCATCATGTCTGAGAGACATCCCTCCCAAGAGGCATCATGTCCGAGAGACATCCCTCCCAAGAGACATCATGTCCGAGAGGCATCATGACCGAGAGGCATCCCTCCGAGAGGCATCATGCTCGAGGGACGTCATGAATAGTGGTTGGCAGATCACTGTTCATAAGCTTATGAATAGTAGTTTTGTTTGTAGTGAGGGTTGTTCACGGGCACTGTTTACAGGCTTATGAACAGTGGTTCGTGTGGTACTGTTCCTAAGCTTATGAACAGTGTTTTGTGTGTTGCAAGCCACTGTTTATAAGCTTATGAGCAATGTTTTTGTGAGTGGTGCGGGCTGTTCGCGGGCACTGTTCACAGGCTTATGAACAGTGGTTGGCGGATCACTATTCATAACCTTATGAATAGTGGTTTTGTTTGTAGTGCGGGTTGTTCGCGGGTACTGTTTACATGCTTATGAACAGTGGTTCGCGTGGTACTGTTCCTAAGCTTATGAACATTGTTTTATGTGTTGCAAGCCACTGTTCATAAGCTTATGAACAATGGTTTGTGTGTTGTAAGTGACTGTTCAAAAACAAGTAAACATTGCTTTGTGATCTCGCCAGAGAACAGTGATTTGTGAATAGAATCCGCGCCCTTCTATTGGACGGAACATAGAAAAATCTAGAGAGATTGAGAGAGAGTTCGCCAAAAAAATGATCTTCCAGCGGACTCCGCGCCCTTCTCTGGGGCGAAGAAATAGAAAAATCTAGAGAGAGTGATAAAGAGTTTGTCCAAAAAAAAATATATCTCGCTTCAAAGATATAAAAATCTAGAGAGATTGAGAGAGAGTTCGTCCAAAAAAAAATAAGAGACAATGATATCCAAGCGGAGTCCGCGCCATTCTCTGGGGCGGATAAATAGAAAAATCTAGAGAGATTGAGAAAGAGTTCGTCCAAAAAAATAACATAAAATAAGAAACAGTGCGCGCATACATTTGCAGAAATAGAGAGATGAGAGAGTTCATCCAAAATAAATAAATAAATAAAGTATTGATCTCGCCAAAGAGATAGAAAAATCTAGAGAGATTGAGCGAAATTTCGCCCAAAAAAAAATAATAGTCTCCCAGCGGACTCCGCGCCCTTTGCTTGGGCGAAGAAATAGAAACATCTAGAGATACTGAGAGAGTTTGCGTAAAAAATAGTAATCTCTCTAGATTTTTATATTGCAAACCGAGAAGACAGGAGGCGAGGCGAACCGGAGATAGACGAGGGGAGGCGAGGCGAGGAAAGGATTGGCGAGAAGAGAGGGGGCGAGGCGAGCCAGGAAGAGAAGAAGCGAGGCGAGGCGAACCGAGAAGAGAAGAAGCGAGGCGAGGAGAAAATAGGCGAGGCGAGGAAAGGAGAGGATAGGCGAGAAGAGAAGAAGCGAGGCGAGGAGAGAATAGGCGAGGCGAGGAAAGGAGAGGATAGGCGAGAAGAGAAGAAGCGAGGCGAGCCGAGGAAAGGATTGGCGAGAAGAGAAAAAGCGAGGCGAGCTGAGGAAAGGATAGGCGAGAAGAGGAATGGCGAGGCGAGGAAAGCATAGGATAGACGAGGCGAGGATAGGCGAGGCGAACCGAGGAATGGTGAGGAAAGAATAGGCGAGAAGAGGAATGGCGAGGCGAGGAAAGCATAGGATAGACGAGGAATGGCGAGGCAAGCCGAGGAATGGCGAGGCTAGCCGAAGAAAGTGTTGTAACGAATGTAAGAAAGAACACAGATTTACGTGGTTCACTAACGATGTGTTAGCTACGTCCACGGGCAGAAGAAGAACAATTTTATTATCTTGAGGAAAACACTGAACCCACGAATACAATTAGGTTTTGGTCGTTTATATACTAAACCCTAAACCCTATATACTAAGCCCAACAGGAAACCATAACCCAGCATAACAGGTTTCGTGGGCCGAATAGCTGGTACAGCGAGATTCCCGAATAGCTGGTAGCCCCGGATGGCTGGTTCAAGGCATATATTAACAGCGTGGATGAGGCGAGAAGAGGATAGGTGAGAAGAGAAGAAGCGAGGCGAAACGAGGCGAGAATAGGCGAGACGAGAAGAGAGGAAGCGAGGCGAGGCGAGAAGAAAGAAAGGGAAGCGAGGCGAAGAGAAGCGAGAAGAGAGGAAGCGAACCAAAAGAGGCAAGAAGATGGTCGCGGAGTCCGCTGGAAGTTTTTTTTTTGGAGATATTAGCTATAACTATACAAATGTTTTTCATGCGCTGTATACACCGCGACAAGGCGCGGGTATCTTCCTAGTTTTGTAAAAAGTAAAAACCATTGGGCTTATCACAATACAGCATGAATGTGAGGAAAGCCCATAACGACAATATAATCGTCTAAAACGGGTCGGGTTCAAACGGCGCGCTTCAGCTCACCACTTTTCCCTCTCCCCTCAAAATCCCCAAAATTCTCTCCAACACTCCCCACAGCTCACAGCAATGGCTAACGCCACCGCCAGCAACGAAATCTTAATGTTAGAAGCTCCGCCGCAAGGCCCGTCGTGGCCTGGCCCCTTAACCAACGCCGAGATCATTGACGCCTTGCCGTACATTGACGAAGACTACTACTCCAGCGCCGCCGTCAAGAACGAGGTCGACCTCATGGTGGAGGAAGAGCTCCGTCGAAGCTCCAAAAAGCCCGCTGATTTCCTCAAAGACTTGCCTCCGCTCGCCAAGCCCGATTTCAAGGTCAGTAACACACACATACAGCTCTCCCTAGGGTTTCAAATTTCGAATTTATATCTTAGGGTTTTGAAATAGCTTTGTGATTTCAATTTGAATGGACTCAGAATAATCCAGTTCTGGCTAGAGAATACGACCGCGTGAGAGCTTCAAAGCCTCCGGTGATTCTTGATTTCTCGAGAGATAAGGCGGAGATGCCGAAGAGGAGTGATGAAGCTGCTTGGAGGCAGGCTCTTCACAAAGCTCAGTGCTATTCGCAGCACAATGTCATCAGGTAATCTAAGTCTAAGCAATGCGTATCGATATGAATGCCTTGGATTGGATTGTGTATTTATATGTTTGACTTGGATTGTGATGGATTGAGTGACTGGTTTTAAGGTTGGAGAATTTGGAGCTGATGGATAAGTATGGCCCTGACGCCTGGATTAAGTACAACAATGTTTTGCAATCGCTTTTGTCAAGGTTTGTGTTACTAGTTTTGGTATACGAAATTGGAACTTTGGATTTACTCGATCATAATAATTGTGTAGATTGATATTCTCTGGATGAGAGTCTGTCACTTACTTATGACATATTGAAGTTTAACTATGTTTTTTTTTCCTGCAAACAAGTATTAGTTTCTTCCAACATGCATTTGATAGTACTTGACATGTCCATGCTGTTATTTTACAATTGCATTGATCTATGCAGATTGCAGAAATTAACTCATGAACGCTCTCAAATGATTGGAACTGTGAATCGTGAAAGGAAAGAACATCAGGTGATTCAACTTTCTTACTCTGCATCCCTTATTTGATCTAGATACTTTCTTGTAGTTTGATTGGTGAATTTATCTTCATTGTTGAGCAGCAAAACACTGCGTATGAGCTTAATGCTTTGCATGCACAATGGAAGGAACTTTCTCTGAAGAACATAGAAATTCAAGCCGCGTGTGCTACTCTTGAGAATTGCATAGATGAACTAAAAAAGGAAGCAGCAGAGAGGTAATCTTCCATTTCCTTTCTGATATATTTTCTCTCATTGATTTGTTTAGTTTGCAACTAATTAGTAAATACTGATTTCAGAGGCTGGGACTTCAGACCAATGGAGAATGGCTCGTTGAATTCTGAATGAGGAGGTATGCTTTTGCAGTTAATATGGCATTTGAATCAGACTTGGTGCTACAGCTCTGTCATCATGTGTCTTTGTTTTTTAATATAGTTCAGCGTTGTTATTCATATTGTCACCTACATAGGGTCCGGAAATGATATGTAACATTATGTTTCTTCATGGTTATGTTGGAATTTTTTCCTTTGGGTTTCAAATGTAATCTTAAAGAATTGATTGTTTGCATCTCCCAGTCAATGGATCTGTCCGACATATCCAATCTTACAAGTTTGCTTTCCAAATCTTGAAGTATTAGTTCTTTCTTTTTCATTTCTTTCCTTAGGTGAGTCATTGGGAAAATAGTACCTCATATACATAAATGGTACAGTGCTATTGTATATGATGATTCTTCATCTGCGAGGACATGACAACTCTAATGTTAGATGTCTAGGTCATGCCTATATGGTACATTGTTGTGGCTCATCCATTGCAAATATAATGAACAACTTTTAGTTTGTGTGAAGAAGGTCTCCCAAGATCCCTTTAGCAGTCCAGGATCCACAATGTCAACACAGAAGTTTTTTGTTGTCACCTGACAACTTGGCTATGTTTTTGTTCTCAGAGAATAAGGATAAGAGTAAAATTCATGAAAGGTTTATGGCTCTAAGTTGCTTAATATTGGAAGTTGGCCTTGGTTTGCATTTGAAGTTTCGTGATGAGAATCAAGCTTCTATAAATCTATAATGACCATAGTTGATGTTGAAACCTGTCTTAAATGAAGCAGTGCTAATGCACATGTTAATTAGGATATATATGACAAGTTTTTGAAGTATAAGGTACTGATATGATGATAATACAGTGTGATGGCTTAATTGAACATTGGAATTGTAAACAGGTTCTGTTTGAAGACATGGAAGTGGGAATTACGCAAATGTTAGCCTTGATTCACATAGCTGGAATGGATACAGCTTTCTGGATGAGTGGCTGATATGTTATGTTATTGGCTTACTCGGAGCTTTTCTTAGTTCTCAGTTTTTGCTCCATTAGAGTAAACTTTTACCAAGACTTGTTCTTAATGGATCCTGTGTTGTTGTCACAACTAGGTCATGTATCAAAACCATAATACATGAATTATTAATATGAGTTACAGTGACATAACTCAGTTAAAAAGGACGAGCCTCTGAAATAATATACAATTTAAATGCATGATTTCATTCTTAATTTCTTATAGTCTCAGAGAGCCAACACCACAAGGGTCAAGATCATCAATCTATAGTTTTTACATCAAATCATTCATATGAACATTAGGCTCTGTCTACTACGGTTGATATTTATGATGATGCTGCAGTTGTAGCAACCTTGATGAAGACATGCTCCAAAGTAGTGTCAGTGAGACCCCAAGCAAACACCCTGAATTGCCGCTTTGCAGCCTCCACAGATCGGAAGACACTGGCGATAGAGACCTCATTTTTCGGCAGCTCAAACTTCTGTGTCCCCGAGAGTTGGTATACCTTGTTGGCACTAGGTGATAGTGTCCGAACCATCTTCTCAACTTCTTCCTCATGATCCCCACTTGTGGTCATTGTGAAGATGTACGATCCTCCATATCTAGCCTTCAGCTGCAGTGAGTAAAGGAGGGTAGGAAAATAAGTTGAGGTCTTGCAGTTCTACTATATTGTAGTTATGAACTATATAAGATGAACTTGTCGAGTTTGACTTACCTCTTTCGGATTTCCTATACACTGCAATTTGCCATCCACGAAAATTCCAAGTCGATCACAGAGGACCTCTGCCTCTTCCATGGAATGTGCTGAAGATCATATGCAAACAAGCATGCTTTGTAAGTGAAATAACTAAATAGGTAAAGATCATTGACAATTCACACAGTGATAACTATACAAGACTCGAAGAGAGGGAGGACAGAACTGGTTAAAAGGATTGCTCGCTCCTGTTTTGCAGCCTTTACAACATTCCATAGATGGTTTCTTGAAGCTGGATCTAGTCCACTACTAGGCTCATCCATATAGACAACCTGCACACGAAATTTCACAGTACAGTTGGTGCAACAAGTACAGTATGTATCTGGTCTTCTAGGATAATACACACTAACAGTCACATAGTCGGAGATCAGAGTGATCAAACCTAAGAGATAGAGCAGCATGTTAAGACATACCTTCGGATCCCCTATTAGTGAAATTGCGACGCTAAGCCTCCTCTTCATACCTCCACTATATTTCCCAGCCTGTTTGTCAGCAAGTCCACCATTGAACAGATTAACACTCTTCAAAGACTCTTCCACAGCCTGATCAGCAATCAGAATCAGGTAGACAAATTAAGCTCAAGATTTAACAGTTAACACTTGATGACTATTTTTTACTATGTAAAAATCGAGTTAGAATGTACAGGATCACTTACTTTTATTAAGGCAGAACCTTTGAGATTCTTGAGTCTGCCATAAAACAGCAAATGCTCCCTTCCAGTCAGGCTCTCCCATAGTAAGCTAAAAATATCCGAAAATCATGAAATTTGTATCAAAATAAAAGAAACCAAAACCAAAAAATGAGTGATTGTAGTTTCTAGGCTAGCTTACTCATGCTGTGGACAAACCCCCATGCTGGTATGTATTTTATCCATTTGAGTCCAAATGTCCATACCATGAACATATGCTGCACCGGAGCTTGGTCTTGTCAAACCAATCATCTGCATGTTGACAGAAAACAGAGGTTAAATGTAGTTACTTGATTGAACTAGATAGCAATAACTTTTTCTTCTTTTTATTTTTATTTATTATTTATTAATAAGTCAGACACCCTACATATGTCTAGTGAAGTTTGAACACATGACCTCAAAGTTGTTAGTTAAACACCTTAACCAACCAAGCCACAGCTCACCGAAAAAGGTAGATAGCAATAACTAGTCATTGAAGAACTTAAGATTTAGAGAGTACATGAATAACTGATATAGGAGTTTACCATGCTAATAAAAGAGGTCTTCCCTGCACCATTGGGACCAAGCATGCCAAAGCATTCCCCTCGCGGCAAAGCAAGAGACAATCCTTTCACTGCAAACTGCTCAGGGTTTCCATCTCTTCCTGGATACACCTTTTTCAGGTCATGGCAAAGGATCGCGTGACTTGTACTATCTTGATCCAATAGCAGATTCTCAACCTTTTCCCTCTGCAAATTAATTGAGCAATTGTAAGGGGAAGCAATGTATAGCTATGCAACTATTCATTTTGATTCATAGTGAATGACAACAAGATTCAAATAAGTGACATTTACCTCTTGAATAACATCAGGTTTGTCCATCTGAATAGAAACAGTAGATCCCTGCCCCTGTGCATTAGGTGTCCTAGTCCTAAGAGATGAGGGAAGTTTTTTCTTCTTCCCAAAGCAGCTTTGCAATAAAAATAGAGGACCTTTTCCACTTACAGATGTAACTTTATCCAAGTTATATGCAATAAAAATCAGCACAAACCACTCCACGAACATGATTATCAAGATTTCTCTCATCCCACTCTTGCTGTCTCTCAAATCTTCCCATCGCATCCCAACTGTCCCCACTGTGCCTGCTTCAGTGGCGAATTCTGCTAACTCGTATAGCCCACGATACAGAGACAAGCCAGGATACAACTCAAGAACAATGATCCAGTATCCTACATATGCACAAGAATAGGTAGATATATAATTAAAAAAGTGCAGAAGAGAAAGCAGATTGACTGGTTCAGTGACAAAACATTTTCATTAACTAGTATTTCCACTTACTAGGGAATGATGGATCTCTTAAAAAGACTTCAAAAAGTTCATTTCCTAAAAGCCCGGTTGCAAAGACCAGTATGTAACCTATAACTGTAATCATCCAAACAATTATATCAATGAAGAAGAAAGCCTACTTTCATATTAAGAAATGCACTGAATCAATATACCAAACATCAGGACACGATGATTAAACGGATCCAAACCTGTACAAGCCTTTAAGTTGGAGAACAATGCAGCTATCAGAAAGGACATCGCTACTTGCAAATTCATATAGAAGAAGTAGAAAACAAACTGGATGGTGTAGTCATTTAGTGTGAAAATCTTTAACCCTGTAATAAGTCATCATCAACAAATTATTTAATTAAATACAACCAAGTTAAGTGAAGTTAGACTAGCTAGAACATCAGTACATGTATACATACCTATAAATGAGCCAGATATAACAAGACATAGCATGTACACTACAGATACTGTAAGAAAATAGGCATAGGTAATCATCCAATAGGGTCCATCACCAAGTCCATGCATTTTCATCATGATCCTGAGTTTTTGTTGTTTTTCGTACACCAGCGACTTCATCACGACCTACAAGTCAAATTGGAAACTTAATAAGAAATTGACGGAAACTTTACTTAACATTAGTTGTAAGCTTGAAGCTTATTAATATATATGGATAAGCAGTGAATGCTCTTACAGGGAAGAGCAGTAAGATAATCCATGTATATAAGATTGGACCGATCATAGAGGCAAAATCCGGCAGCCCCTGTACTGGGGTTTCATGCTTGGGCATTTCTTTGACAAAATCAAGCTGCATTTTTGTTCCATAACCTTTCAAGAACCGTAGGTAGGAACTAGAGGCCTGTGAATAATTAACATAAAATTCACAAATAAGTCGAAAATAGATATACTAATTCCTAGCAGAACAGGGAAGTTCAACTCATAAACCGAAAAAGCCAAAGAATGCGCTTGTGTTTATACCAGATTCACTGCACGCGGAAGCCGCAGCAATATAGAATCACTCCCAGTAAAGCTCATCAATGTAGAATCACTCTCATTCCCCTGGTCAGCATCAACATCGAAATATTTCAAGCTTGAATTGTACCATAGGCTCACATTGAAATTATTCTTATCTGAGTTAGAGAAATCATAGGCTGCATTGCAAGAAAACACACAATGAGTGTCAGTAGTACTATTTCCCTAAATGATACTATCACATATTGATATATTCATCACATCCAACAATTAGTAAGTAGAATGTTAACAGTACCTCCAAGTAGTTCATTTATCTTCCCCTCTGAATTCCCATTTCTGTATCCTTTATATAGCTCATTGTTTACCTCCGTAGAGGTATTGCGCCACAGAGGCAAACCTTCAACACATCCAACAGCTAGATCCGATCGAAGACAGCATAGTTAGTTAAGGAAAGTTGTTTAGCATAATGCACTGAGCACAACAAAGCTGAAGAACTGATCTGTTTATCTTTTTTGTATATAGTCACGTACATATGTTTTTCTGCAAATTTTCTTCTCGAATTGGAACAACAAATGAAGAATTTGGGGAGCAGTGTCGCTGCACATTATAGATGATGACCTCATCACGCTCAAACCCATCATAGTCACCAAACATGCTCCCTTGAGGCGAGAAATCTGAACCCTTTACAATTAAAACATATTGCAACACTAGTCAATGATCCAACATATACTCACTATAATGAAAATAAGAAATATTGGCAAATAATCACCATGACATTGTGAGCTATATATTCCATGCCATCACCAGAGGACTTCGGCAGGGGAGAGTTCGACAACATATTCCCAGCCAGAGCTGTATAACAAATGCACATCAGAAAATCACTAATGAGGCCATTAACTACCAGACACAAAACAAATCAATCAAATCATGTAATTATTTTGGTACATACCTTCACCTAAAGACTGATTATTCCCGGTAAGAAGTAGTGTTACTGGGCAGGAGGAGTGGCCTCCTTCCCTGCTCCTGCATGACTCATCCGGCAAGTCAGCTGGAAGAAAGTTACTTCTTACTGCACGGTAATCGGGGGATGGTAACACCAACAATGGAGCCCATTCTTGAGGGTGAGGTATGGCACAATTGTCTGATAGCTCGGATATGTTTGACGATCCACAATTGGTTGTTGGTAACTGTTTAACCTGTTTCTCCGCTTGGTTTTGTAAAGTTTGGAAGACAGCCAAAATGAAGATGAAGAAGCAAGGTATTAAAACCAGGGTGACATTGGAGCGGATGTTTCGTTTCTGCAAAAATGAACGCACATATACTATGAACACATATCATCGAGGTAAAAAGATGAAGCAACAGTTCTAGATCATTGAACGGTGAAGGAAAATTGCTCCTCTAAATTCCATGTAGCAATTAAAATGTGCAAAGAGTTTAAGAAAAAGTGTTCAACGAATTGATTCAATTAGACTTAAGAGACAAGTGACCAAGCAAGCAAAAGAAGCTTGACATACATATGTGAAAGGAAACGGAAGAAGAGTTAGACCTGATATGTTAAGCTCTTTCTGAGCAAGGCATTGGACTGAGTCCAGAAGCTTGCGGCGGAACGCTCTGGCGCCATTGATGTCCAAAAACCAGACTACTACTCTTATCTTGGTCATGACTGTAACTGCTGAATGTTGTGAACTTCCCAAACTACCCTTTACGCGTTAAATAATTAATTTCACAGGAAATAATATCTACCAAGAGAATTTATGAAGCAATTAAAGAAAATTTCCTTACCAAGATTATGTATCTTTGTTTTTTTCCAATAATTAAAGACGGATGATATTCTTACGATCTTATCAGGTGTTTGATGAGAATGAAGAAGGTGAATCAGGTGATTAATTAGATACTGTGCCATACAGGTATTGACAGCTAAAGCAAACCAATTAAGTTTAGATTTTAGAAGAGAAGCCAGAAGTTGAAGGAGCCAGTTTCTAACAATATATAAGCTGGTCATTGTATCCATAATTGGTTTTGTAACAATTTTAAGAAAAAGTTTATATACATGGGTCCTATCAGAGGATTTGCCACACTTGATTCTTGAATCCATATTTGTCATGAATTTGAAAGTTTTCATGAATCTCATGATGAGTCATATATGGTAAATTACTTAGTATTTTACCCTTTAAATAGCAATTTAGATTTAATTAACCTTCCTAATTGATCCATTCATAAATGCACCCTCCACTGTCACAAATTACACTACCAAATCAAACAAACCCCGTTCCATATCTCTTTGCCATTACGATAAATACAGAACAATCATAGAAAAGAATCACAAAAGGAAAGAAATACCCAAGAATATTCCCACTCACACAAAGGGCAAATCCGTCATTCCACCATAAGAAACGAAACGCGCAAAACCGCGCTCTTGGTACGTTAATAACAGAGGAGAGTGAGGACTGTAGACCATCTTCTTCTTCTTCTTCTTCTTCATGATCAAGTCCATCTCTCACTGACTTGTCCAAGAGATTTCAATGAATTCACTCACCGGTTTTCCTCTACTGCTGCAACAATTTAAGGCTCTGTTCATCAAGAACCTCCTCCTCGCATGGCGGAACAAGACCGCCACCTTTCTCCAGCTCTTCTCTTCCTTCTTCTTCATCCTCCTCATATTCTGCTTCCAGAAGGCCGACGACATTCAGACCAGGTCTTCCTCCGCCTACCAGAGCGTCACGGATCCTCAGCCGCTAGTTGCGCAGCCGATCCCACCCTGCGAGGACAAGTTCTCTATCAAAAAGCCGTGTTATGATTTCGTGTGGAGTGGAGATCAGAGCTCTAGCAGGATTCGAAGCATTGTCAGTGCTATAATGGCTAACAATCCCAACAGGCCAATTCCCGCAAGCAAGGTATCACATGATTTCTTTTTTTGTTTTTATTTTGTTCAGGTAAACAACTTAAATATTTCGACTAGTCTTTTTCATCAATCGAACATGTATCACAAAATTCAGGTTATGTGCTTATTTTGTCAGGGTAGTCAATTTGTTGTCTGTGAGAGATATAGACAACTGCATGTAATACTTTATTTTTTTGTGCCTAAAATATGGAAGTGGAAGATATGTTATGATGACTCTCTTTGAGAAAGAAATCAAATGAGTTCTTTTTATATTTTAGGCATAATTTTTCTTGTTCAGAGATTTGAGGTGTACATGACTCATGACTGTTTCAGGATTTGCTTCTGAAATCCATGAAACTCAAATTGTAGTGTGACATATCACATATATGTGAGGAAGTGTCTAGAGTGATCATGTAATGACTCTAATTATGCCTTTGGTTTGCATAGGTCAAATCGTTTAGAACCCCAGCTGAAGTGGATGAATGGCTGTATAACAATCCTTTGTACTGCCCAGGAGCTTTGCATTTTGTGGAAAGAAACGCCACTGTGATTAGCTATGGCCTGCAGACTAATTCTACTTCTGTTAAAAAACGAGGGCAAACTGAGAATCCCACATTCAAGTTTCAAATTCCACTTCAGATTGCTGCCGAGCGTGAGATTGCTAGGTCTCTAATTGGAGGTATCATGTGTAATTTGTTTCTCAGTGCTGTGTTCTTTAAAGAAGCTGTACTTTAATGTTTTCGCTTGAATCGTAGCACTAGCATAAACTGTATAATTCTTAATTTATTCAGATTCGAAACTTAGCTGGGTTGTTGCATTCAAGGAATTTGCACATCCTGCAATGATGAAGCCGCCTTCTGCAATGAATGACATAGGACCAAGGTTTTTTTTCGCTGCTGCCATGTTTGGTTTTGTGTTTCAAATGACTTCCTTGGTCACAGAGAAAGAACTTAAGCTGCGGCAGGTAATCACTTTAACTTGATGTATGCATGGTTCTCTGACTTCTCTCCATTAGTGGATTTAAGTGCTTCTTCTGTTTTGGTTGCAGGCGATGACAATGATGGGCCTTTATGATAGTGCATACTGGCTCTCGTGGCTCGCATGGGAGGGACTTATTACACTACTCTCATCTCTTTTCACAGTTCTCTTTGGAATGATTTTTCAGTTTAGTTTTTTCTTGCACAACAGCTTTGCAGTCGTATTCCTTGTCTTCTATCTTTTCCAACTCAATATGGTAGGCCTGTTTCTTGCTATTACTTTGTTTCTGTTCTTCCATTGATTCCCAATTAGTTAGTTTTTGCTGATTTTGTTCTTTGGCAAAGCCTCAAACTATATGATAAGTTACTGACATCTATTCACCTTTCCATCGATTGATGATAGATTGGTTTTGCCTTTATGTTATCGGCCTTCATAAAAAAGTCATCTTCAACCACAACTGTCGGTTTCTCCATCTATACTGTTGGCTATGTAACCCAGGCAAGGCTCCAAAGTTCAAGATTCTTAACCTTTTTGTTACGAGTTTGTTTCTATTAAGTATTAACAGAATCTATTTCTCATAGCAGGTAGCTGCAGACAGCATCTACACTAAAGGCGTCTCTAGGACTAAGCGAAACTTGTGGTCTCTATTCCCACCCAGTCTTCTTTCTCAAGCTCTATCTATACTCAATGAGGCAACATCCACATCTAAAAAGACTGGGATTAGCTGGAGTAGAAGGGCAAACTGTAAACCAGGGGATGAAGATTGTGTTATGACAATTGTATGTAAACACATTAATTTTCAATATCCGAACCATTACCTATACATTTCTTTGATTCCTAACATATTCATTTCAACTTTGATAGAATGACATATATGTATGGCTGACGGCTACATTCTTCCTCTGGTTCATATTGGCTATCTACTTCGATAATATCATCCCAAATGTATCTGGTGTGAGAAAATCAGTGTTTTACTTTTTGAAGCCAGGATACTGGACAGGGAAAGGTGGAAACAAAGTTGAAGGTAAAAATACTGAAATTCAGTTTCTGCTCAACCTTCCCTGCTGAGTTGTACTTGTGACTTGATGCTTTGTTCCTCTCTTTGTTTAGAGGGTGGCATTTGTAGTTGGATAGGTTCAATTCCACCACCTGAGCATATTACTCCAGACGATGAAGATGTCCTGGAAGAGGAGAACATTGTTAAAGAGCAAGCTAAGGAAGGCACAGTTGGTCCAAACCTTGCAGTTCAGATACGTGGCCTTGTAAAAACATATCCTGGCCAAAGACATGGTTGCTGTCGTTCCAAGAGGACTCCACCATACCATGCTCTCAAGGTACAGAACCTCTTTTGAATCACTTGTTAAGAGAATGTGGATCTTTTTATGAACCTATAGTTCGTGTGGAGGAAATCTTGTGAAATAGTCGAATTACAATATTCATTCAATGCATCTTTCTCTAGCGTTTGTATCTAGACCATGAGATCCTCTAGCATAATGTTATGTATCCATCACATCGCCGCTCAGGGCCTCAGGCATACATACCTCTGAGCTAATTTTGTATAACTAAATTTTTGGTATACGATGCAGATGCACTGCATATGTTTCGCTTAGTAGTTTTTAGTATATGAATGTTGAATGATGTGATTGTCATCCATCACATAGCTGCTTAGACAAATACCTTCTTTAAGTCAAAATTAATGCTGATGCAGTGCATATATATACACCCGAAATGATGTGAAGCGGACGTCCGCACTCGGCTTAAAGTGCGGACGTCCGTCCGTTCTCCCCCTCCGGCGCCGGCGACGGCGCACCTCTACTCCACAAGACTCCAGTAGCGTCCCCACCACTTTCCCTCCCCGGTGAGTCGTTTCCAGTTTTCCGGCGAGATCACCTAAAACTTCAAACAAAGTGGATCTCGCCCGGAAAACTAGAAAAAAAACGGACTCGCCGGGGAGGGAAAGTGGTCGGGGACGCTATTGGAGTCTTGTGGGGTGAAGGCGCGCCGTCGCCGGCGCCGGAGAGGGAGAACGGACGGACGTCCGCACTTTAAGCCGAGTGCGGACGTCTTCACATCCTTTTCGTGTGTGTGTGTCTATATATATATATATATATATATATATATATATATATCTCGGTACTATATATTGCTTTGAACAATGTACAGGGTTTATGGGTCAACTTTGCAAAGGATCAGTTGTTTTGTTTACTTGGACCCAATGGAGCTGGGAAAACCACAGCAATAAACTGTTTAACTGGCATTACACCAGTGACTGGAGGAGATGGTAATAGGACCTTTTTTCTTTTTCAAATTCATTGATTGAAAACTTCTGGAACGATGTCTACACTGGAAATGATAAAATTGTAATCTGCCTTGAATAACAGCCTTGATCTATGGACATTCTGCCCGAAGTTCTGTTGGCATGGCAAACATTCGAAAAATGATAGGAGTTTGTCCACAGGTGTCCTTCTATCTCAATGCAAATGCAGTATTCACCTAATTTCATCGTTTTTACTATGTTGCAACTTGTATGAAATTAGTGATTAATTCAAACTTCAGTTTTCGTGTTTGTTATCTCTATTGGTAGTTTGATATTCTTTGGGATGCAATGTCCGGGCACGAGCATCTCCACATCTTCGCTAGTATCAAAGGCCTACCTCCAGCATCAATAAAATTGGTATGTGCTACACTAATTTGAGCAGCAGGGTATTTGATAATCATTTTCCCTTGAAATTGTAATAATGATGGTGGTTAAAAAAAAAATTGTTCCATGCATGCTCATCTGCTTTGAGAAAGAATGACTATTGGTAATGTATAAGATGAATACTGCTTCTCAAATGTAGGCTACTATGAAGTCACTGGAAGAGGTGAAACTTACTGATGCTGCCAAAATGAGAGCTGGTAGTTACAGTGGAGGAATGAAGCGTCGCCTGAGTGTTGCAATAGCCCTCATTGGTGATCCGAAGTTAGTTATCCTAGATGAACCCGTAAGGACATTGCAACTTTTCCCTTTGGTTCATCTACTAGCTTTGTTTACGTAAATTGGTTGATGATCTGCAGACAACTGGTATGGATCCAATATCTAGAAGGCATGTATGGGACGTCATAGAGGATGCAAAGAAGGGTCGCGCAATTGTCCTCACCACTCACTCAATGGAAGAAGCTGACATTTTAGGTGACAGAATAGGAATCATGGCAAAGGGTAGGCTGCGCTGCATTGGAACTTCAATCAGGCTGAAGTCACGATTTGGGACTGGTTTTGTTGCTAATGTGAGATTCAAAGAAAGCACAAATGGACAAGGGCCTCCATCTCCAAATGAGGATGAAGTTGCAACGTCTCAGCATGAAGCTGTGAAGCAGTTGTTTAAATATGTAAGTTAAGTTTAAATGACTTGAACTTATTTTCAGGCACATATAAAATAACTTCTAACATGGAAGAAGTTTTCTTGCAGCGTTTGGATGTTTCACCAAAAGAAGAGACCAAAGCATATCTCACTTTTGTGATTCCTCATAATAGAGAGGAATTTTTGTCGGTACAGAACTATCACTAGTCCTCAACAAGTGAAATCTCACTTATGAAGTTGTGATTCTTACTGTTGATTCTGCTGGACTGATATGTGCCTAAATCCTCGTGCAGAATTTTTTCGCGGAACTGCAAGATCGAGAAGATGAATTTGGCATAGCAGACATCCAACTTGGACCTGCAACTCTTGAAGAAGTTTTCCTAAACGTAGCAAGGCAAGCAGAGCTAGAGAGTGCCACAGCTGAGGGGAGAATGGTTACTCTCACATTAACATCTGGAGTCTTGGTTCAGGTAGACTCAAGTTTTTCATTTGACTGATATCCTTGCTCATTTCCGTGAGAAATTTCATTTTGGTTACTTGCTCTTGGCAATGTGTTACATTGATTATGCAGATACCTATAGGAGCTAGGTTTGTTGGGATCCCAGGAAAAGAGTCTCCTGAGAATCCAAATGGGCTTATGGTAGAAGTTTTCTGGGACAAGATGATTCTGGTGCACTCTGCATATCTGGTCACTCATCTGAAACCCCAATACCTCCTAATATCGCAGTTGAACTACTACCAACTTCAACTTCGCGCCGAAATTCGCTTGGCCGATCCAAACCAGTGAATGGTATTGTGCTCGACTCTGACCAAATTACTCGATCTTTAGGACCAAACGGCCATAGGCAAAGGACCAGATACATTTCCTTGTGAGATTATGTTCCGCTCTGAGACCAAAATTGGGTTATAGTTGAGATTCTTGCTAGTTTCATCTCATGCAAATTTTTCACTAACAGGCAGTGACGTTTCATTTGATTTGGAAAGCGTTCATGATTCAGTGATTATCATCAACCCCTAAACCATAGAACGTATTGAGACCAAAATTGGGTCATAGTTCAGAATCAAGCTAGTCTCGTCTCAAGCAAATTTTTCATCAACAAAACGCTGAGATCAGGTAAGCCATCTATACATGCTAGCAAATTTCAGTGATCATCATCAAACCCTTAACCCTAAAAAGATGCACAGTTTTCACCTACAAAATGCTGAGATCTGGAAAGCCTGTACGCAAGCATATTTCAGTGATTATCATCAACCATAAACCCTAAAAGAACATATTGAGAGGTGTTAGGCCCAATTCGGCAATGCAATGGCAGCCCAACATTATTCAAAGAGTTGAACGGCCCAGTACATTATTCAAAAAGTTGAACACTACCGTTCAACCACTTTGCGTTAAAGTCATCCAAGAAATTACACTAATCAACATCTCATCTTGGATGGAGCAATTGACAAGGATTTTTCATTATGATAATAATTATTTACAGGCCCCAATTCACAAAGCAAAGGTTCGTGTAGGTATTAATTAGATTTGAAAATCTACAAGTCCTGATCTAAAGTAAAAGATAGCCATCTCTATGCAAAAGATCTGAAACGACCACAGATTATAATTCATCCAGACTGCTCCAAAGATCTGATATCGGTTGAAGATCTTCAATCCCCATATACTTCATACGTGCATGAACACAAGGAGACCGTCTTGGCAAAGAGAAGGGAAGGTTGACCTAGATCTGCAAACCAAGCAAAGCAAAAGCATCATACTTGTAACAAACACGATAAGATAAATGAAATACAGAACAAGGATTTAAAGCAACGCATGGTTCACAAACGGAGCTAAAAGATTCACAGAGTAGCTAGAAAGCTTGATAGATCTGCTGAAATTGAAATACTACTAGCTAGAGAGTCAAGCAGATATAGTCAAGAGACAGATAAGCCAAGGTGTAGAGCTCCCTTCAATCCAAAACATGATGCAACTCAGATAATGCAGCTCCGGAGATATGCAAGCCACAAGCCTATCATCTTTACCAAAATTAGAGATAGAAGTGTGGGATTCATAGCTCAGCAGCTCAATCAACCCAGTACCATCTTCTATTGGACTTCAAGGAGCTCCACTCCATAACCCTAGCTAAAACCCTGACACCAGTTATTCACAAGACCGAAACAGATCAAGAAAGAAAGAGCGCAACAGATCGAACCCTTGATGAAAGCTTTCAAACCCAACATGGGTTTTCCACCAAAACCCTAGAGAAAGAACCAGAGCTAAAGAGCTATATAAAGCAGGGTAAAACCTAGCTACCATTCAACCATACTGTAGAAGAGAACAATAACACATAAAAAAGGATTCTATCTATATCTACAGAAGCTAAGGATGAAGAGCAAGTTTGGCTTCTGGTTTGTTAGCGCTAAGAGCTGAGAATGATGGGGAGACCTTAAGAGGGGGCAAAGTTATATAGTGGTTTTGGATAGCAAACAAGGAGTAATGGTGGGTTGTGGATGGGTCGGCAAGGCAAGTATTGGGAACCGCCCCTCTCTCTTCTCCATAATTAAGATTCCCTGCGCATAATCACGTGCCTTGTTTATTTTCCTCACGATACTCGATGATTATGGACACCGCCAATTTATCGTCGTCCTTCATAGCCATTTTGAAATTTCAATTCACCACCGGACACCAGAACCGTTAAATACGAGATATCGTGAGATGTTGAGATGGGGAAAATGGCGGGAGGAAAAAAGTTCGGTGGAAACGTACGACACGTGGCGCGAGATGACGAAAAGACTTGGGGGTAAATGAATGGTGGTTGTTGAATTCAGATTTCCCCTTCGATTAGACAAAAGCGACGTTGATGTGATATCACAGCTCAGCCTGGTGGGACCGACCATGCTATTGGCGCTATGCGCACTTAGTTCGGCCATGTGTTATTCTTTCGGTGGTGCGCAGCTCTCGTGCTAACGTGCGCCCCGGGTTCGTACTTAGCCGGTTATCCGGTAAGATGCGGCCACGTTGCCCTAATGATGACTAGGGATGGGATCTCAAAATCTAGGGTAGATCTCCGGCTGTTTGCTTTTGTAGCTATGCTGTTGGATTCAAATTTGTAAGCTATCTTTTACTTAACCAGCCCATCTCTCTGCGTGCTTATTTTTTATCAACAATAAAAGTATCTTAAGTATTTTTCAAATTTTTTGATTTTTAAGATAAATAAGAGCTCCAGCAGAATACTTAAAAAATTGTTAAATCATAACATTACTAAACTAAATTGATAAATGAACAAAATACTAGTCACTCCTCTTATTTTTTAGAGTTCAACAGCTTACTCATCTTTTTTTTAAGATAAATAAGAGCTCCAGCAGAATACTTAAAAAATTGTTAAATCATAACATTACTAAACTAAATTGATAAATAAACAAAATACTAGTCACTCCTCTTATTTTTTAGAGTTCAACAGCTTACTCATCTTTTTTTCAATTTCAACAGCTTACTCCTATTAATTTTCAATGTCATACAATTTGTTCCAATTTTGTCCAACTGTTAAAATTGATTGTTAATATGATGACGTGGCACATTAAGTGTGTCCACATCAGGTTGTAAAATCTATAAACTACCCCTAGCTTATTACATCAACCCCTCTAATTTGATACATCAACCCACTCCTTCCCCTTCACCGCCTATTGCCGACACCACTAACCTGGGTTCTCTCCTTCTCACCTAAACACAAATCGCCACTCCCCCTCCACCAGAAACCACCATCCCTGATCTCTCACTGCTACCTGTTCTGTCTTCCGGGCGCATCTACCATTGTCGCATCACCAGCCCACCACCACTAATCTTCAATTCCACCACTCTCGACCCCAACCCATCTCAGATCTCCCACTGCTACCCGCTCAGCCTTCCGTGCGCGTCTATCGTCGTCGCACCACCAACCTACCACCACCGATCTTAATGCAATCCAACCTTATAATCAGTTTCCCATCTATTCGTCGAGGCCTGATCAAACTTCATGTCACTGAACACAAAAATCCCATCGACAGCCACCTGGATAAGCAAATCAAACACCTTCTGAAAATCAATGTTCATCCCCCAGTGCATCCTCCTTATGAAATCAGTCTTCGACTGAAGACTTTCGCCTTTTATTAAATGCAATGCAGGGTCCCAACTGAAGGTGATCACCTTCCCTTTCCATGGCTCATCACACAGCTCAGACACCAAAAGCCCCAAAGCCACACACACCTCCATTGGATTCCCACTCATGCTCCTAGACACGTCACACACAGCCAAGCAATTCTTCATCTTCCCCAACTTCAACATATCCTCCACCATCCTCTTCCACTGAAGCTCGGCCACTTGCCCGCTATCACTGTCCCTCAAAGAGGCTATGATCTTGTGCGGCAGTAGCGCACCGGCAGCAATCTTGGACTTGCCCGCCTCCACATCCTCTAAATACTTCTTGAACCTCTCTACATCATGCTTGAAAAACTTCCCCTTGTAAATCTTCATCGCCAACGAGGCAACTCGCTTGTAAGGAATCAAATTTCAGTCATTAGCCCCAATACAAACCTCCGGCAACTCCAACATCTTCCTCAGCGGCACCAGAATCTCCTTCCTTAGCCGGTCCTGGATTCTAAAAACATAATGAGCCTCCTCAATCCCTTCATATTCCGGGTTCGATTCCCTAGGAAAAATAGTCCTTTCTATGCTTTCACACAGCAATGTTGCCCTATCAAACGACGAGTCCATAGAAGGGCACCACTTGGCTACAAGGCTGATCAACCCACCAACCCACCACCACCAATCTTAAATTGCTAGGGGTAGATTAGGAATTTTACAGCCCGATGTGGACACTTAACAGTCAATTTTAACAGTTGGACCAAATTGGACATAATTGTATCACATTGAAAATTAATAGGAGTGAGCTGTTGAAATTAAAAAAATGTGGACTAAACTGTTGAACCCTAAAAAATAAGAGGAGTGACCAGTATTTTGTCCTTGATAAATTTAACAACTTAACAAGAATTTCTAAACAGAAACTTATGTTTTCCCTCTCTTTTTTATTCACGTGTCAGTTTATGATTCGTTAAAAATATTATTTAACTTACACTTAACAATTACTGCTGGAGCACAATTGTTATTTGGAATAATTATTGGGCCTTATTGTCCATTCCAATGAAAAAAAAAATCATTGCTCATTTCAATAAATCTTACAAAAATAAATTATTTATCTCTAACCTAACTATTTCAAAACTCTCCCTACACCTCTCATTTACGATATGTTTTCTCTATCTCTCTCTCTCTAGTAATCTCCTTCGCGCAAGAGGCGTCCACGTGAACCAGCCGAATCTCCAGATCTGTGGCGAGAGCGAGACCAGAGCCCAGAGCCCGGTCAGCAGAACCAAGGCAGAGAAAGACGCAGCCGACGTTAGGCTGGGCGTGGGAGGTACGCGAGGGACTGGAGAAGGACGGCGAAGGCAAACTTGATCCTGTCGTCGGCCAAGCGGCTGAGAGGGACATGTTCCACGGTGGCGACACCGGACAAGCAGTCCTGCTCCACGGCGAAGTCGTCGATGCAGTTGAGAGTGACGACAAGGGGAGCAATATTGGCGGCGTCATTTAGGTGGTTTCTCTGGCGACATGAAGAGGACTCAGCGCCGACGAGGCTAGATCTCTCTCTCTTCGATCCCCGATCTAAAAACTTCTCTCTCCTCTCTCTCTCTCTCTCTCTTTCCAGATTGGACATGAGGACGCCGACGAGGCTCTCTCTCTCTCGCTCAACACCTCACATAAAGACTGAGCTTGGTGCATGTGAATTGGTAAAGGTAAATTGGTGAAGGTGAATCGGTTTTGGGGTGGATAGGAAGTTTATTAGAGATCAGTAATATGTTATTAGGGTGGAGAAGAAGTTTACTGAGGGTCAGTAATATGTTATTGGGGTGGATAAGCAGTTTACTAGGGGATCCGTAATATTATGGAGACTGGATTTCAGCGACCGGTGACCGGAGTCAGTGGACCGGTCACCGGAGTCCTGCAAGGCTGCGGCAAAGTTCTCTCTCTTTCATTTTCTCTCTCTAAATGTGTATAGGACATAAGGGTAAAAATGTCTTAAAAATATTTTTTTTATTATGAATTTAATAAAGATTTGTGCATTTGGGCATAAATAAGTTAATATCTCATTCAATTGGAGTCAAAAGTATTATTGTCATTGGAATGGGGTTTGACTTTTATTTTTGTGTGCAAATGGACATTTTCCCTTGTTATTTCGATTGTTAAATATCTTAACTATTGTTAAATTTAGCAACAAACTAACCTAGACTACTGGAGATGCTCTAAAGTAAAACAATTTAAAGAGACATGTGTCACCAATCTAGATAGTGTTCATTAGAGTGGTCAAGTAAAAATAGTTGGCAAATTTGAATCTTATCATGTTGGGATCTCTTCTTTTTACCTTCTTTTGGGGTTTTTTGGAAATATGTGATGGGCCACTCCACACTTAACAATTCAAAGCCGCAATGCCTTTGATGAACTAGGCCAAGGCCCACACTGCAGTTCAACTGAAGCCCTTCACTGCACGTTTGGTGCACAAGAGTGCAAAACCTGGACTTATTTTCTAATGGAATCCCAGCCTATTCAAGCTCAGGTTATTCTATGTTAGACTTGTCTCACGTTTGGGGCAAGCAAGAGTGTAAGACTAAAGTTGGCAAAAAAGCAAAACTATCAACATTACACCAGAACCAAGCACAACTATCATCCTTAAACACAATCATTACATATGGGTTTTCCTTGTTTGTATGCCCCTCTCTTGACCACCCCTTTGCTTAGATTAATGGCGTAATCAACTTCATTGAACCCAATTTTCTTGGGGTGCGATTTGGATATGAGATCTTCTTAAGCTCCTAACTTCAATTTTGCTCGTCTTGTTCTTCAATCACCTGAAAAAGATGCATACACCTCAGATCCATAATCAAAATGGACGACATGAAAGGCTTCATCAAAAACCCATTCTCATCTTCTTCATTTGGCAAATTCAAAGGCTTAGCCTACCCAATCCAAGATCAAACCGGTTCCAGCTCATAAACTTTTGTGGAGGGTACTTTTGATTAAGGGTGATACTGTAGTGAGACAAGCATGATTGAGCCAGAAATATATCCCTTTTATCTGAGTTAGCGAAGACTAGACCCAACAAACTTCGAAGGACTTAGAATCCAAGGAAATATATTGTTGTGTTCCTCCCGGCAGCTCCTTGCATGTTAACAGCAGTGAATCGAACATTCTCAAAAAGGTTTAGCAAGAGGTACATGGCGTGGGAGCTAGAAAAACATGAGTTTCAAAAGAAGAGAACCCAGATGTGTTTCTAAGGTAGGGATTGAAGTATATGAGATAAGAGATTTGAGATAGATATTGGTGGACTGGTTGAGCTTACTGCTTAGTTTGCATATGTGCTTTTGAGGTTGTATTTGGATCTGGGAATGGTATGGATATGAGATTGAATAAGGGCTTGAGAGAGAAGCATGGTGGGAGAGATGGCAAAAGAAAAGTACTAGAGAGCTTGCTAGCCTCCTATTCTTTTCTTTGTTTGGTTATTAACAACAGGTATTTATAGGCGATAACAACAGCTAAAGGAATCTTGGTTGAAGGTTTTTTACTGCTGGGTAAAAGGGATGAGTAGGGTTAAGGAGTGTATTGGTTTTTGTATTGCCTCTAGGCTTGTCAGTTTGTGTCTAAAGTTTAAATTGTAGAATAGGCTTTGAAACATGTGATTGTAAGCTTTGGGCAAATTTCACGAAGAAAATCTACAGCTGAGATTCTGCTTCTGTTTTGCATCTTATTTTATTATGTGGCTGGAAATAAGAAGCTTATCTTTTTATTTGGATGTTAAATGGTTTGAGCTTGGTTTTTCGGCCTCTTTTCTTCATTTATCTGTATTGAGAATTAGGTCGTTGGACATGAATTTCAGTCTCAAATCTAAAATTACCAATGATTCTAAAACTAATAGCGAACTTCATACTTTTCTGTTACCTTTCACGCCACACACATTCTTGAAAGCCCCAAGTGCATGAATATAGCTTCTATCCACATGCATGGCATGATGTTTGCGAGTAGAATTCGACTTAAAGCATGAATCGGGCTTGACGAATTAATTGGGTCTGCTTGTCATGACCCATCCCGGATTTCACCTTAAAATCCGAAGTAAACCCTGCGGGGACCACCTCCAAAGGAAATTCTACTGAAAATTCGGCATAACCTCCCTTGAAAATGGACAACTCTTCCTAAATAAAATACATGCAAACACTTCTAAAAATCCAAATCCAACCTTACACTCATGGAGCCTTCGTGCTCCCCAATTTCACAACACCTCCCAATAATCACTAATTTAAAAATAATCTCACAACCAACATTCCCAGATTCAGAGCAACTCTAATAGTGAAGGAAGAAAACAAAAATACAAGAATAAGCGGAAGCTATACTATGGACTATGTCTCGACCCCATTTATGTCTGACCTCAACTATGCTAACCTGCAAACTGGGCATTTAAAATTGAAGGGCCTAAGGGAGAAGCTTTTAAAAACGTTAGAGTGAGTAGATAAAAATAAAGTTTAGAAGATCGAACAATTAAATAAAACTTTATGATTTCCCAATTAATCTCTTCAGGAAAATTGCACTGCATGCAATAAATAATAAAACTTTTATCTCAGAAATTGTCAAATTTTGAAATACGCGACTAACCCCGCTAGTCTCCAATACTTAATGAAATTGAGCCTCCCAGACTCTAGTAAATAAGTATGTATTTACACACGTCATACTCCTTGTATGAATTCTTGTGAAAAATAGAAATTCATACAGGGCTACTACGCTTGTGTCCCACGCTCATGTTACACCATAATGGGGGTTCAATTGCTACATCATTATGGCAGAAAAGACGGGTGCATATACGTGCATATCCCCTATATGAATTCCTACATTCATATAGAGCTACGACATTTGCGTCCCAAGCTCACATCACACCATAGTGGCGCCCAATTGCTACACCATTATGACTAAAAATCACATATGGCTAGCTAACATTTATATACATACTATCCTCATAATTATACATATATATATATATATATATATATATCCACCAAAAATCTCATTTTCGGTAACTCTCCAAAATGATGAAAATTGTCAATTATAAATGAAAGCAATATGCATACCACTCCACCGAACATCTCATTTTTTGTAACTTTCCAAATAGCGAAGTTAACAATTAAAATAAGAATATTTACTATACACACCCACCAGTTAAACATCTCTTTACCTTGAATGTCCCAATTTCTTATGGACCTCAACAATTACCATATTTCTTTAAGCATTCAAACAAATTAGCTTAGTCTACCGTCAAGCCAAGTTTCTAAAAAAAGTCATAATAACCACTCCAGTATTGTCAACCAAAGCTTATTTCACACACAATAGAAAAACCACAAATTTTGTTATACACTTCAATCACAACGATATATGTTCCAAATGCCCAAGACCTTACCATTCTTCTTATTCAATTGGCCAAATAGTTTGCTGCCCGTCCACCACCTTCTAGCCTCAACATACCTAATAGCAACAACAACCACTATAATAATCAACTCTTGTCCAAGACGATTCTCATTAACTGTCACGCCCCGACTCTTAATTTTTACCTTAATTACTAGTAAGGTGTTAATAAGAGTTTTACCGTCTTCGTCATTAAGTTTATAATTTAATTAGTCCCTAGAGAGGTTGTGGGGGACGATTAAATTATAAGGAATTATTCGTAGGAGAAAATGTGACGACGGTAAAAATGGTAAATTTTAGCTAGTAAAAGGTAATTTTTATTGGGTTATTATTTTAGGGTGTTAAATTTTGGAGTGGGTTTATATTTGGTGGTGTTGGAACCGGTTGGGCCAAGCCCAAATTCTTTCTCCTCTCTCTTTTCTGTCTCCTCCCTCCTGATTATCTCTCCTTCTCCCTCCGCCCGGAAAAGTTTCCCTAGCCCGACCGCCGCCGTCCGGCCACCGTTTGTCGCCGCACCAGTCCCAATCGGTCGGCCATCAACCCAGCCTCTTTCCTGGACCGGTGGCAGCCTCCCTAGCGCCGTCGATCGAGAGGAAAACTCGCCGAAAGTCCCGACTGCCCAAAACATTCCGTCGCCAGAACTCCCTCCTCCGGCCGTCATAGCTAGTGATCCTTGGCTCAAAAGGAAGCCCTCATCCCGTGCAACAATCCCTCCAAAGAACTCCCTCACTCTCGAGCTAGGTAAGGAGAAATCGGTATTTGAAATTCTAGGGCTTTTTATGTGTCCGTTCGATTGGCATAGTTAGGCTTGAAATTGTTGTTTGTGCTAGTTAGGAAAGTTATAGAGGAGGTTGAGATGAAGGTGCTGTCAAAATTTGGTAGGGATTGGAGGTCGCCAGAGCTGGTCGCCGTTGCCGGCGGAGCCGCCGTTGAAAAAGTGTTTTTAATGGGGAATTTTATGAGGAGTTTAATAGAATGAGTTTTAGAATTTTTTGAGGAGTTTTGGATAGGTTTGAGAATTTTTGAAGTTTGGTATTTTTTGGCGGATTAATAAGTTAAAATCCGGCCATGTGATTATTTATGGTTAGGATGGTGGAAGGTGTTTTTTTGAGGATGTCGGTAAAAATTGTGGAGATTTGTGGTTGGCAGTGGAATTAAGATTTAGGACGATAGGCATAGTTGAGCGCACGAAGCTCATATTTAATTATGCATATTTTCTTTAAGCGTCGGTATTTTATTTAATGATTTATTTATGTTTTTGGAACATGACGCGAGGAGGCTCGAGCTGAAAAGGCCTCCGACCGATATCAGGCTTAAGACTAATTTGTGAGTGGACCTTTGTTTTAAATAATGTGCTTGAAATGTTTTATTTTTGAATAATTTCCTTTTGTTAGAAAATAACCGAAATTGAGAATTTCGGTGATTATACTCATATATATATATATATGTTTATGAGAATAATATGTATATAAATAAACGTTAGCTAGCTATGCCTGCTTTTCCCCCATAATGAGGTAAAATGCCATTATGGATTGACGTGAGCGTTAGACGCCAGTGTCGTAGCCTTGTATGACTTTCTATTTTTCGTATTTCTTCATAGAATTCGTACAAGGAATATGCACGTATATATATATATATCCACTCGTGTGATTCCCCCATAATGAGGTACAATTCCAGTATGGGTAACGTGAGCGTTAGATGCCAGCGTCGTAGTTTTGTATGACTATCTATTTTTCGAGCTTATTCATAGATATCGTACAAGGAATAGACGAGTGTAAATACATACTGATATATATAATCCTAGTCTGAGAGGTCATTTATTAAAGTTTAGGAGTCTAGCAAGCTAGGCTAGACACTAGTTAAGAATTTTTTTTGAGTTAAGCTTAAAAGCTGTCGTTGGTAAAGCGTTTTCAATAAAAGTATTTTTATTTTGGGGAAATATTATGTGTTATATCGAAGTTAATTTTGTCCACTCACTCTGACGTAATTGAATATTTTCCCCTTGGCCATTCGTTTTAAAATGTCCAGTCTGCAGCGTTTGAGTGAGGTCTAGAAGGAGACGTCAAGGCATAGTCACCCATTTTTCCGCTACTTTTTGCCAGTAGGTTACCTGTTTAATCTACTAGGAGATTGTCAGCTTCCGTTGTTTTTATTTTAGTAGCTTTGAATACTTGTTGAGATTTTTGTATAACTTATTATGGATATTGGATTGTTATGGAGGATGTTAATTTTGGTTAAAAGGGTGGTTCTATAATTTTTTTTCGGGTTAGGGTTGTCAATTTTCAAGGGAGGTTTGCCGAGTTTTTCAGTAAATTTTTCTTAGAGGTGGTCCCCGCAGGACTTACTTCGAGTTTCAGGGTGAAACTCGGAACAGGTCTTGACATTAACTTATACCACAATCATCAACCAATAATCTTATTAACACAAACTGAGCATAAACCTTACCCTCCTTATCCAACTGTGAACCAATTAAATCATGACTCCTCTCAGTTCTCCTCATCTCCATATCCACAACGTACTCGAAAGTAGACACCAAACCTCACATATAATCAAAACAGTAGGATTAGCTATCCCATCAAATTCCTAAACAGTGAACTCAACTAGGAGGAGTGAGTGAAACGCAGCTTACCAAGTGAGGAGTTGGAACTGACGAAGCTCACGGCGAAGCTAAGGCTGCCCACGCTCTAGCGGCGGCGCGTGAGGCGGCACACAAGAAATCAGAGGGTCAAACTAAAGGGTCTCGACAGTGGATGAGGTGTTGGTCTCACCCATGGTGGCTGTGAAGTCTAGAGGTGGTTGTAGATGAGATCTCTAACCAAGAAACTTGAACTGCCGGTGGAGGCGCGTACGGCATTGTCAGGCTTCAAGGCTTCTGGGTTTTGCTCCTCGGCTTTATCTAAGTCTCCGGACAAGATGGTGGTCGAAGAAAGTCACTGAAGTTGGGGCTGAGGCTTGATTGCCGAGGTGTGATGGTTGTAGGTGGTGGCTAGAGTTGGAACTTGCCATCAATATGGGTAGGATTTAAATCAAGGTAATGTGTGGCGTGTGGTGGTGAGGCGAGAAGGTGGCCGAAGTGGGTTTTTCAACAAGGATAATAAGCAGGATCGAACCTGAGATTTAGGTGCGGCTGAGGCTAGCATTCAAAATGGTGTCTGTCATATCAAAAAAATTAAAAAAAGGTAAACTAATTTTTTTTTTTGCTTCATCCCGATAAAAAAAAATATTGCTTCATCTACTCTCTACACCCAAATAATACATTTACCCACACCAAACTTGATTATCGTGTACTCTCATTCCACCCACCACCTCTCTCCTCTCCCACCTTTTCTTCCTCCCTCCACCTCTTCTTTTCTACGACCACAATCAACCTGAACATACCTGGTAATTAAGTCGTAATCTGCCCATTAATTAATTGATCTGATTATCATTCATACTCTTTTTCTCCCCCCACCTCTCAATTCTCATCTATCAAATTCATGTTATCCCTCCTTGTCAATGAAGGTGGTTAACGATCTTAAACACTACCCCACCCTTCAAGGCTTCAACTATTGCTTCAGGACAACTAATCTGAGTTCCGGAACAGAAAGTTCATGGGTTGAGTTCGCCAGTTTGGTATTTGAGTTTTGGGATTTTGGCTTTCTGAAGGTGAAGTTCCTCTCCTCTTGCCAAGGCCAGAGATCGTCGTTCTGGATCTTGATTTTTCATTCCCGTTTGCTTTTCTTTGGTTGCATGAAAGATTCAAGATCTATCATCATAATTTTGATCATCTCATGAACTCAGGCCGGCTTGATTTAGGCCCTCAAAATTTTGGTGCCTGAGGCGGTCGCCTCCTTGGCCTCTGCTCAGGTCCGGGCCTGCTAGTGAGGAAGGGAGAGTTGTCGTGGAGAGGAGAGAGTTCGAGAGAGGGAGGATAGATAGAAAAATGAGGGTTTTAGGGTTTTCCACTGATCTATTTACACTCGAACACGTGCAAAGTCTATTTTACTATTGCGACCAATTTTCAAGTTTTCACTAGAAATTTCCTTAGGTTTTCAGACTCGTTTTACTCAAGTCTCGAAAAATCCTTAATCACTTCTTGTCTACAACCAAAGCCCAACTAAAATTTGAGAGACCCAAAAAGATAAATGCATGCCCAAATGCTAGTCTTGACATCTAAAGAAGTCTTCAGATAAACGTTCACGTTATTGATATTCTAATGTGTCCAAACGATATAGAAAGTGCATTTAAGTCGGTAATTATCGTTTGAATGATTGGTAAATTGGTAAAGTTAGGTATGGGACGTTACATTGTAGTTGGATTTTTAGGCCTTAACAACTTCCAAACCTCCGCCTCAGAGAACACAGAGTTTTGGTTGGTTACAACAGGCCTGAACCCATGACGAATCCAAAACCCAATCGCAAACAGCAAGAAAGGTTTGATCCCTTTGACGACTCCTACAACTCCAGAGAAGAGATCCCAGAACGGGTTCACGTTGAACGAGTTTGATTGCGATTCTTACTTGAGCTCTGTTCTTCCATAGATGGGTGAAGTTTATTTGCAGGTTTCGGTGAGAGCGGCTTCCAGAATTGACCGAGGCGAGTGAGAGAGGTGGCTTCCATAAATCCAAACTTTTTGGTGTCTCTCCGTAAGAAGGTGTCGAGAAGCTTTTTGGACTATGTAAGCCCCATTTAAAATAACCCTTGTTGTTACCAAATATGAGATTATCAGGATTAGACTATGTAAGCAGTCCAATCCTCACTTGTCCCGTGTAACAAACATGTAGTCAAAGTTGCATTCTGTTGATTGTTTGGGATAATCGACATTAGCATTACTTAAGTTTCTAAAGGCATTAAGTAGATTAGGTTCCTAAGTAAAATGTGTATTGCAATAAACTAAAACTAAAACATAGATACAAGCCAAGGGAAAACTTGCAACCAAAACGATAAAAAGCCCCAAAGAGTAGGCCTAACGAAAGAGACCCAAAGTCGAAATAATGCACTTAAAGTCGAAATAATGCGCACCCACGTTTCTGTGCCACCTCTATGATGTCGTTCAAACAACATGATAAGGCCGTCCAAACCACGCCACCCGCGATTCACACCCTCACCGAATCAGGTTGCTCGATCAAAGTGGCCACTGGCCATTGAAACAATGTCTGCCGATCTTTGCTCCTTGGCTATCGACAAACCTTTGCATACGCATAATCGATGACATGCATGAAAACAAACTTTCAAAGAAACTTTAGCCAACCATTATCTCGAGACACTGTTAAGGCAAAACATTTCCCGTTTGAGAGAAGGCCATGCCATCAGACGAGGTTGTACAAGGAATTATACTCGATCACCATTTGATGTAAAAACAAGTATTATCATTCAAATTAAAAAGATTTATTTTCTCTAATTAGTTGCTGACCTTGTGAACTTGCTCTTAACAAAGAAACACACAAAATAAATCAAGGCCCGAGAAATCTTGTAACGTATCGTATGGGCTCTAAAACGATGTGACCCAAGTCGTTATGGGCAGTGTGGACTAGTACTGAAACTGGGCCTTTGGTTACGTGTGTACACAAAATATGATAATCACTGACCGCATACCACTTTTCTTTCCCCGAAACTATCACACACACACACACATACAAATTGCACACCACCGTCTGTAAGCTAATAGTAGATTCCAGAACACCCAGTGCTCACCTCTCTCGCTCCATTCGCTTCGCTGTAATCTTCGTCCTCATCAAAACCCTAGCTCTCCGTACACACGCTTCCTCAATCTCTTAGCCATGGGTAAGCTTCTACTCGCTTCTTCGCTTTTTCTTTTTCTCAATTATAATTTCTCTTAATTTCGTTTGTATCTGTATGTGTGTAACTCCGGTAGATCTATTTGGTTGAAGACGATCATCCATTGATTGTACTAGCTCCGATTTGAATTGCCAAGGCTTAATTCGTCTGCGCGTTATCGAATTATTATTATTATTTTTAATTAATTTCATCTATTTTACTAGGAGTTTGCCTTGGTTTCACTAGGTCAATTATGATTTACTAGAATTAGTGTTCACTGTTTGGTTTCGGTAGCCGAAAAATTAGTATGAAAAATGGAGTATGATGTTTACTGCACAGTATCTCTACTTTGGCTGTTTATGTGATAATTTACCTTATTTACTTATACGTCGTGTGAACAATAACTAATAGTAAGACTATTGAACTCTTCTGATACGCCTTAAGAGTGAAATTCGGGGATTTGGTTACTGTGAATTCGAGAATTGATTTTTTTTGTTTTACTTGTATGAACTTTTGTAAATGATAGATATTGAGGAGGAAATCCGGTCGCTGCAGCTGGATTCAGCAGGTAATTCTGAGAGGATTGGATTTTGTTTGTCAATGTTTAGTATGTGACGGCTGATTTTTGGTTAATGCGTTGTTTTAATCAAGCAGAAGATAATGGGGATGTAAATCCAGAAGCTGCAAATTTGGATGTTAAGAAGTCGGATGATAAGATGGAGGAAGGTGATCATAAGATGGAGGAAGGTGATCATAAGATGGAGGAAGGTGATGTTAAGATGGAGGAAGGTTAGTAGTATCCTTGGGTTTGGGTTTTACTTTACTATTGGTGTGGAGATGCCTGTGTTTGATAAAATGGAGGAAGATTGGTACTCAGTAGTATCAACCTGTTATCCCCACAATTTGCTCTTACCTTCTATGGTTTCTTTTTTCCTATTTCTAAGAAAGCCCAACTCTTTCTCACTTGCTCACAGACACACGCACAGTTTTCCTATGTGTACAAGCCCATAGGTTACATATATAAAAACTCGATTTATTCTTTTCTATTATTGGGCTGATATCAGATTGGGTTCCTACAGATTCTGTTGACCCCGTGGCACATGAGCCAAAAGGTACGTTGGAAGTATAATTTGTATTTTTGTTAATACTATTTTGTTCTCTGTATGTATTTTGTGTTTTCTTTAGTCAACCATTGGAGTTATCTTCTCTATTTGGCTTGAATTTGCAGTAAAGGAGAAGGAAGAGCAACATGACGAGGATGAAATAAATAAGAAGAGGCACTTGAATGTTGTTTTTATTGGCCATGTGGGTAAGTTATTGATTTTCATGGGGGTTGCGTGCTTTAATTTTTATACATTTTGTTTTATCGTTGCTTACTTTTTGTATATCTCTATAACTTTTGATTTGGGTGGGTAAGAGACTTCACAACATCTCACAATTCACATATCTGATCTGTTTTTATGCATAATAAGAAAGGTTATGCAGCAAACCTTCTTCTTTCATGGCCTCAAAAAGTCAATGATTATTGCTGCCAGCTGCAACTGCCAACATTCAGTCTCCCAAACTGTTGTAGCCTGATTGGCTGCAAGACCGCAATTTTGTAGTTTCTAGAAGATTCTTTTAGGGGATTCTCTTTCTTAGAAGTAACTTTAAAGAAAATTTCAAATTGGCTTGGATACCCAGCTTTCTTACTCCGCTGGAGTTCATTTTTTCTTTTATTTGGCTGCAGTACATCATGCTTTTACAAAGTCCTTATCTTCTTTTGTGTTGTGGAGGAATGCCTGAACTCTGAATGCTTTAATTTTCTTTCATAGTAACTTGTTTGTGATTGTTCTGCTGTTAATTCTTTTTTGGTCTGTACATGTATATTGATAAGGTTTTTTCTTGATTGCAGACGCTGGAAAGTCAACTACAGGAGGTCAAATTCTTTTCCTTAGTGGTCAGGTTGATGATCGTACAATTCAAAAATATGAAAAAGAAGCGAAAGACAAAAGTAGGGAGAGCTGGTGAGTATGTTCTACTAGTATTTTATTCAACTGTTCCAGTTTCTTGAGAATGTGGATAGTACTACTGTAATGGTGACACAGCCTGAAAGCTGCATGTTGAAAGTGCAGTTGGGCAGAAGTATTGAAGAGCCTGCATGATGTTTATGTTATTTGTAATTTTTAATTTTGAGTTTTTTTGTTAGTCTTTGTTTCAACTTTCACAAACTTTATGTGCTTGAAGATTTTGATACTATGACCTTCCATCGATTTGTATTATACTGCTGTTAGTTTGGAAGTGCATTATCACATATCTGGTGTATACACCTCATCCATTACTAGGACTGTTTGCTTATCATTGACAATGATTTTCTATTATGTGCTAGGTATATGGCGTATATCATGGATACCAATGAAGAAGAGAGGGTTAAGGTATTATTTAAGTAATTGATTATAGAGATTGCCTGCAACCTACTGATGCTTGAAGTAGCTAGTTTTCACTTTAACTACTTGCTGGAAATCTTATTGCAGGGTAAAACCGTTGAAGTTGGACGAGCACATTTTGAAACCGAGACAACTCGATTTACGATTTTGGATGCACCAGTGAGTGAATTTAGTTTTCAGAACAAATACATGGTTTTTTCATTACTTCTGACACAATGGAACCAAACTACATCAAAATAGAACAAGTTTTTGGTTGCATACTAACCTGACATAGAAAACAGAAAATTAAGAATGAGTAAACATGGTTGATTTTGTTCGGTGGCCAGAAACCAGATTGTTTTGCCTATTTTTTTTTTCTTTTTCTATTGTGTAGCTGTCATTTGTGCTGATGAATTTTTTGCTTCCAGTAAAAATGGAATAATTATTTAAAGTAAGGACATGAAGCCACACTGGAAGTTAGGTCCATTTTTCTATAATGTTTTTTTTAATGAATATGATACTTGCGTTATGGGTTGGTTTCTGGTTTTAATATTTTCTTGTTTTATCATATCTGTTGATATCATAATTATGATTTGTTTGATGGGAGAGAATTCTGATTGTCCATGTCTTGGATCAGGGTCACAAAAGTTATGTACCAAATATGATTAGTGGTGCATCTCAGGCCGATATAGGAGTACTGGTGAGTTTGGTTTTGTGATGCTCAATTAGTGCAGTGGTTGATATTGGGTATTAAACTGTACTTTTTCTCTTTGTTTAGGTAATATCTGCCCGGAAAGGAGAATTTGAAACAGGGTATGAGAGAGGTGGACAGACCCGTGAACATGTTCAGCTTGCAAAAACATTGGGAGTGTCTAAACTGCTTGTTGTTGTGAATAAAATGGACGATCCTACTGTGAACTGGTCAAAAGAAAGGTGCTCTACCCTCCATAAAAGAGAGTACATTTCATTATTTTTTGTTGTTGTGTGTGCCTTTGTTCCTATGTCGTTGTCATTTATTATGATGTTGATTTCACCAGGTATGATGAAATTGAGTCAAAGATGGTACCATTCCTTAAGACATCAGGCTACAACGTGAAGAAAGGTGAATGTGTTGATATCAGATTTAGGAACAATATTTTTTTTTTCTTCTGCGTAAATAATGTTTCATTTTGATTGTTGTTCCATCTTCACAGATAATAATGGTAATTTCGGAAGATTTTACTTTCTAGCAATGGCATGCTGACTTAAGATTTAAATTTTTTGTTGCCTCATATAGATGTGCAGTTCCTACCAATATCAGGTCTTATGGGTACAAACATGAAAACAAGATTGAATAAAGAAATTTGTTCATGGTGGGATGGCCCCTGCCTTTTTGAAGCCCTTGATGCTATTGAAGTTCCTCTACGGGACCCGAAAGGTCCATTCAGGTACAACGTGGTCTTTATATTATCCCCTCTCTCTCTCTCTCTCTCTCTTTCTCTCTCTATAAGTAGTATTCTTAAATTTACCTTAATGGACCAAATCTGTGATGCTATTCCATGTCGCTGTCGCTTTTCATAAAAACACAACTAAGAAAAGTTTCCAATGAGAAGTACATGGTTTATTCTGGTTCCCAAGCAGAAAGCAAATGTTTTGGCCAAAACACCTTTTGAAAAAGGTTTATTTCTACCTGCAGTGACAGAGGCATTATGTCAGTAGTTTTTAGTGGGAGTGATGATGTGTACTTGTCTTACTGTATCAGTAATTTCCATGGCAAATGAGATTAGCTGTTCAGTGAATTTCTACTGTAGAAAAAATTTTGTTATTTTTTTTTGGGGGTTTCTGAGGCTTGTTGATAAGATTTTAATGTCAATTTTAGGTTGCCCATCATAGATAAATTCAAGGACATGGGAACTACTGTTATGGGGAAAGTGGAATCCGGTTCGGTGCGTGAAGGTGATTCACTAGTTGTCATGCCAAATAAGGTGCCGATTTATTACTCATCCTTTCCATTTGATGTAATTTACTGGTAACTTTTTTAAATTTATAATGAGAGTGATACATTGTTATGCAGGCTCATGTGAAAGTGCTTGCTATATTCATTGATGAAGATAGGGTCAAACATGCTGGACCTGGTGAAAATCTTCGGGTTAGGTTATCAGGTATCGATGACGAGGACATACTGGCAGGTTTTGTCTTGTCGAGTGTGGGTAAGTACAATGTACTACGATGATTGTTTCTTTGTTTCAATTAGGAGAAATAATAGTGATTTTGATGACAAAGAGATGTGAAGGGGGATTGGATCACTAAAAAGAAAAAAAAAAGAAAAAGATAAACAGCTAAAAAATGTTATTTGTTTCTTTGACTTTGTTTATTTAATTAATCTTTTGGTTTTAATTTATGCAGCTAATCCAATACCTGCTGTTACTGAGTTTTATGCTCAGTTGCAGATCCTTGAGTTGCTGGAAAATGTATGTATTGCTAACCCTCTTTTTCATGCCTTCCTCCACTAGACAAATTTACTTGTTATTTGTTTTATGAGATCGGTTGGTGGACACTTATACATATGCTCTTTCTTTTAGGCAATCTTTACACCTGGATACAAAGCTGTCCTGCATATTCATGCTGTTGTTGAGGAATGTGAGATTGTTGATCTGATTGAGGAAATTGATATGAAGACTAAGAAACCTAAGAAGAGGAAGCCTCTTTTTGTAAAGAATGGTGCTGTAATTAAATGCCGGATTCAGGTCTGTATCATAACTGTTGCTAATGTATAGCATGTGAGGGTACATCATAGTATGCTGTCCTGTTGGACCACCCCTCTCTTATCTCTCTCGTATTCATTTAGAGTTACTCATGTTATGTGTTTTTTCATCCGTGTCGAAAAAGTGGGGTTTTATGTCGGAAAATAAAATTGGAAATGATGGGTTGGTCCTTATTTTTGATTGAATAATTTTGTGCAAATCGTCATGTAGTCTGTTATACTTGTTTTAGTCTATTACCCATGTGAATATTTGGTCCTACAGGTGACTAACATGATATGCATGGAGAAGTTTGCCGATTTTCCCCAACTTGGAAGGTTTACTCTTCGTACTGAAGGTAACTGACTTGCCTTTCCAGGATGATCTGGGATATTATGGTTTTGAGCTAACATAATTTTTCATTATGCAGGTAAAACTATTGCTGTGGGAAAAGTAATCGATGCTCCATTGAAGAAAAGTAAACAATCTTCGACAAACTAAGCTCTCAAACAATTTTGGTCTGAAGGCAAGTGTTTTGCTTTGTTCGTCCATTTGCATAATTGTGTATCTTTTGTTCTGCCCATTTGCATAATTGTGTATCTTTTGTTTCATATAATAACGTTTCCCTCTTCTATAATTGTTCTTGGCTTCTTGCATTGTACTCCCTAGATAGGTGAAAGTCCATCGAGTTTATTCTTGTCTCAATCTTCTAAGCATCTTTCAAGATGTGAGTTTTAATGTTACTGAAAATGATATTATCATGTTTCAACTTTGGATTATTTTTTACCATCTGTATTCAAGTACTAGAATTGACCATTCAATAGAGTAGTTTGAAGGGTATCCACTCTACGTGTCCTTGCTTTTTTAATTCTGAGACTGCTTGTTACTGAAATAACACGTGACTTCATAGTGTTCTATGAGGTTTTGCCTATGTTTTGGGTGCCTACAGTAGGAGACAGAAGTTCCATTTTTGTATTGAGTTTCTGGATGGGAAAATGCCTGTGTCGAAACTGCTTTAGTGTGAGCCTGAGTCTGACATAAGCCTCCAATTATAATTTTGAATAAAATGCGAGTTTGGACTTAATTTTTTTTGTACATCCAGTTAGAAGAAATTGGAAGTTATTTATTGTCCACGTCCTTATCTGACATCAGGGTGATTGGTTATTTGTTCTCACAGGCAGAGCTGTGTGAGTTCAGCATGATGGGTTCCAAATCAGTACCTACTATTACTACTACTCGAGGTGCATTGATTCTGATAGTACGTTACACAGTTTTTAGATTTGATCAGTCGTATACGTTGCTTGTGCCAAGTACTGTTGACGGAAGCTTTTGCTGGGTAGGGCGGCATTTTTCATTTATGGGTGTAAATTAGTCATGATTTTGGTTCACCCAGTGCTGGCTTTTTACTTGATTAGACTTCATATTGGCGATTGTCAATCACCCTATTCCATCTATGTTCGTTACAATTGGTTTATTTTTGTACCATATCTCTAATACGCGTGGAAGTTTGTTAGTTTGGCAATGTTTTGCTTTGACTTTTGAGTAGCTGCCATCTTGTTGAATTTCTTTGTTTTGGTACACTGCAATCTGGTGACATTATTGTACGTATTTTCGCTCCATACAAAAGTTGCAGCAAATGTGTCGAGCTGTCTGCAGCTTATGTTTATGTCATCTTTACTTCCCGATGAAAATTGAGATCAGAACACGGCAATACTTGCAGGCTGTGCACTCACATCTTCTCCATCTTTGAACTTAAACATGGAAACGCAACTTACGGAATAATCAAATGGTGGAGACCAAATTATATCCTCTTTTTCAAATATTGCTAACCAGTTCCCCTAAATATATAAGAAAACTTTTATGTCATGTCATGTTCTCTCCCTCAGAGTCGAAGGTCGCCTCTTCTGGTTTGGTCCATAGTGCGTGATCCTCGATGCATGTATTTGTTTATTTTTTCTTCAAAATGTCAATTATGGCTTCTATATTTTAAGGTAAAGCGAAGAAAAGAAGCACATTGATGCATGTATAATGTATAATCAAGTGGAGTGGGCAGAAATTAGCGTGTTTATAGTCAACTTCAAAAGCAATTTAGAATGTTAGAGGATTACAAAAGATACCCTGCCATTTAGCTAGGCTTCAGACTTCCGAGTTATTTCCAGAAAAACGACCAGAGAGAGATGGGTAGCTCTCCCCATACAATGAATGGTGGGGATGCCAAATACAGCTACTCTGTTCACTCTACTAATCAGGTACGTCCAGATTTTTGCTTTCTTCCTCCCCGACTTAAATCACTGTAGCCAAAATTATTCACACACATGTATACATGAAGCTAGCTACGGCATACGAGCCAGATTTCTGTGCATACATGCAACGGTAGGGTTCATAGTCTATTTTGATTATTGTTTAACTACATGTATCTGTGTATTTTACATGTAGAGAGAGTCAGCTGATCTATCAACGAGAACGCTGGTGGCAGCCATAGTCGAAAACCTTGACATTGATGCTCAGTCTCCTGCTACAAACTCATTCCGGATTGCTGACTTAGGTTGTTCTACAGGGCCTAATACATTTTTCGCAATCAACAACATCATTGAAGCTGTAGCACAAAAATACCAGCTGGTTAAAGGCCACTCTGCTCATCTCCCAGAAATTCAAGTTTACTTTAGTGATCTCGGGTCAAATGATTTCAATCATCTCTTTGCCAATCTCCCTCAAGATAGGCGATACTTCGCGGCTGCAGTTCCGGGATCTTTTCATGGAAGGTTGTTTCCTAAAGCCTCCCTAGATTTTGCTTACTCTCAATATGCTCTCCAATGGCTTTCTAAGGTACCACCGGAGACACTTGACTCCAGCTCACCTGCATTTAACAAGGGGAGGATTATGCATGAAAAGTCAGCTATTGAAGTTGTTCAGGCATTTTCGGATCAGTATGCCAAGGACATGCAGTGTTTCTTCGATGCTCGAGCACAAGAGCTTGCTCCTGGAGGGTTATTGTTGATGTTGATTCCAGGGCGTCCGGGGGCAACTCTTCCGGCACAACATTCCAATTATCCGCGTCTTGAACCCTTGGAGTCCATTCTATCCGATATGGTTAATGAGGTATATTTAGCCTTCCTTATTTCTAAATCTCAGTTCCGTCCCTGAATGAGATGTATAACTGTATTGTTTTCTGGTTTAATATGCGCAGGGTTTAATAGGTGGAGAGAAATTTGACTCTTTCAACTTGCCTATCTACTCGCCATCCGTGGAAGAGCTAAGGAAGATAATAGAAAACAGTGAGTGCTTTGATGTGTTAAGGTTGGAGACTCAACCTGAGAGGCAAAACCCTTTTTATCCTGAAGGAACTAGAGCGGGCTTTGAGAAAATTCTCACCGAACACTTCGGGAGTGAAATTATAGAACCGCTTTTCGATCGATACTCGAAGAAAGTACAAGGTCGTTCTCCCGTTAACTCTCGTGATGGTTTTCTTGTCGGACTGTTCGTCCTTCTCAAACGCAGACCTTGATTGTTCTGCAATAATGAAGCCAGGCATGCCCATCCTTCTTGAGTTAAGTATTCATATTACATGCTCAGGAGGAGTTGTATTATCTTACGGTAATCCCTTTGTTATTGTTGTTGTTGTTGGCTTTTTCTCTCAAATAAAAGATGTCAATTATATTGAAACTTCAAAGACGATGGTTTGAATGACCGTTATTGTTGTTGTTGGCTTTTTCTCTCAAATAAAAGATGTCAATTATATTGAAACTTCAAAGATGACGGTGTGAATGACCGACAAAATGAGTTATCTCTTAAAACCCTATGCAATAACTAGCAATAACTAAAATAGCGTTTAACTAAAACCGAACGCTAAAATACACCTGCCTTTTCATTTCAAATAGAGAGAATGACATCCCAATATTACAAACAGTAACTAAACACAAAAAACACACATTTCAAAATGTTTAGACAAATAAGAACATGAGCCCAAACTCAAAATGAGAAGAACTTAGCCTGATGCGAATTGCCACTATAAAATGACTAAAATGTCCGATTTTTACATCAAAATCACTCACATTCTCACTTATCTTGTTCTCCTCTCACTCTCACGGTCACATATTCTGACCTGATGGCTTATATATTTGTTTCACGATGACATCGTCGCTGTCGCTGTCGCTGCCACTGTCACTTGTGGCTCATCATCACCATCTATGAACTTGTCACACATTGCACTCGTCGGCCTGATCCGTGCCCCCGTCAACGCCGTGCCCATCTTCAGCATGGAGCGTTGTCATAGATCTTGATGTTAGAGTAAGTCGTAGTTCTAATTCGGTTGGGTTCTTGTTAAATTGTAATTGTTTGTTTAAAGATCATCATATCACTCTATAGTACTATCGAATAGCAAACATTGCTCCTTGTTGTGATAAGAGCAATTGTGACTGGATTTGCGAGTATGATGGTTTTTATTGGTTTTTGCTCCAATGCTGGCTTTTTACTTGATTAGACTTCATATCGGCGATCGTCAATCACCCTATTCCATCTATGTTTGTTACAATTGGTTTATTTTTGTACCATATCTCTAATACGCGTTTAAATTTGTTAGTTTGGTTAATGTTTTGCTTCGACATTTGAGTATGGCTGCCATCTTGTTGAATTTCTTTGTTTGGTCACCGCCCGCCGACGATTTTTGGTTTCCTCCGACTACAATTTTTGACTTTTTCAAGTGTTTGAAGTTTCGAAATATATGTTTTGAAACCCTAAAATTTTCCAAGTTCAATAACTCGGGGAGGATAAAATCTTTTCCTCACTTCTCCATCTCTATTCTATGCTTAAGATTTTATGCGTACAGGTAAAAATCCAGGAATTTTATTCATGGGTTAAGAGTGTGTTTGATCACTCTTGTTTCCTTGTCCGGGTTGTGTGTGATCAACCCTGACCTTTCTCCGGATTGTGTTGATCAATCCGAGGCCTTTTTCGAATTGTGTTTGATCAATTCGCGGCTATTCCGGATTGTGTGTGATCAATCCATAAGACAAATCATTAAAAAACATCATTTGTGACCTCTATCGAGTCTCATAACAACTTGATTTTGTATGCAAGAGCAACGTAATATTCTGCTAATCTAAGTTTTGACGTAGTCAATGCCCAAAATGAATCTTCGCTTGGTATCTGTGGAACCTTTCATTGGAAAAAATTAAACCACATGTTTTGACCCTAGGATAACAAGCCTAGATGCCGAGATTTCACATCTCACGCTCTCAAAGTTTTGAAGCGCCACATAGACAAAAGCCTTCAATGACAATCTGTGCAAAAAGTAATGACCACAAAGTATTGTGGAATGCATTTATGGAGCGTTTCTTGAAACGTCCATCTAACTCAATTTGTTGAGTTATTAGTCACATGGATTGTTTACCACCTTTTTATGACTACACATTGTCGGTGAAATTTTGTGGCATTATGATCCCTAATCTTTTAGTGGATTCGATCATCATCAAGTTCTCTAGGCTCTCCAAGTTGGTTTGGATTACTAACGAGACTTGATTTTAATCATTATGTTGCAAACGGGAATTGCATAAACGCTAATGAGATAAACGTATTAGCCTGCGCATATAGGATTAAACCCTAATGTGGGAAAAACAATATGGGTCACGGCAACGGCATAAAATGCGGTGCCGATGTCTAGAAAAGAGGGGGAGGGCCCTAATGGCGACATTCCCGGTCTAGACACCAATCTGTCAAAACTACTCATGTCAGCTCATGACAATGCAACTGCTGTGGATCTTTGGATCACTGGTTCAAAATTGTCAAGTTCATCCTCAAATCGTGAATGGATATAAAAAGGTACGGAAAATCAATGAGGACAAGAACGTCATCTTCATGATCACAGATTTCAAAGATTTGGATAATGCTCTAGCTACCCATGACTTTGCCGTCATTGGCTAGACATTGATTTTCTTTCCAAGATATACATAATGTATCGATGTCTTTTGTTTATTCGAGACCTCGATATATACTCACATTAGCAATGATAAATGCCTTGAGAATTTTTTCGAAATTATAAAACTATTCTCCTTTTATGGTTCGTATTGATTTACAACAAAAAAAAGATGTACATTCTTACATCGTCCTTAGAAACATGACATATTGTGCCAATTTTGGTCCCTTCCTTTGAAGGTGACTCACAGCACCGCATCCTCAAGTAGGATCGCCGACGTGTTTTCCGGTTAAGTCTTCTACCCTATAGCGAAGTTTCCATCATCAATTGTTCAACTAAGCTCATCCAACCTTAGTGTGATGTCTTAGAATTGTCCGAAATTAAGGAGATAGTGGTTTCAAGTGTGCCTCGCACTACTGACCCTCCAAGGACATGCCTGGTCATACTAACTTGGAGTTACCGAAAGCTTTTGATTTTGGATCCCCCTACGCTATTAAATTTCCGTCTTGCAAAAGACGTTGAAGTCTTATCAAAATCAGACAATCATCATCACGATCGAATCATCTAGGTCCTCTGAGTTAGTTTATGTTAATGTCAGAGAGCTTTTGCTAACTAGTCATGGAGTTTACGACCTTAGAACAACCAAAAGGACTTGGTTTTGATCATACACACGTCACTTTTGGCTAAGGCAAAAGCCTACACGCTATCTGCAAGCTTCACAGCTTCGCACATGCCAATTATGCGAAAACAGCAATCTGTCCCTTCTGGACAGCCAACTTCGTTTGAGCTGTATGAACAGCTCCAGATGAACCAGACAGTGAGTTTTATATCATTGGAAAGCTCTACGAGTCTAGTTTTCATAAACTTTCGCGGTTTGTCCATATCTATTTTAATGAAGAAGCTATGACTGTTTTAGTGCTCAAAGGTCAATCTGCATGGAAATTTTTATGCACTCTCAGGATTTCAGCTTTTTGTAGTTTCTTTCAATCCTTCTAAATGTATTAAGTGAAAATATTTACTCTCCTATCTACTTCATTTTGTAGATCTGTCACGCCCTAATTTTCAAATGATAAAATTTCAAAAATTTGGACATGATATATCTCAAAAACTTAATATCCCAAAACCTGTTCCAAACAAACTTCATGGAAAACTAAACTTAATGCGGAAATGTAAATGTCACATAACTCAACACTGAGTTAAATATTACATTTCCTTATTTACATAAACTTGAAAGTCAAGAAAATGAAAACACTCACATGAGTTTAATACTGTCTACCCAAATATAAAAATATACATAGTACGGCAAACCCAACAAAAACCACTCCACTAAGCCTCCGCCTCAACCCTGCTGATCCTCACCTGCAGGTCTAACCCCTGGTGCACCGGGTTGTAAACAATAAACTCGGTAAGCTAAAAAACCCGTATGAGTAACTCTCAAAATAACACAACGTACACTTCTAACATCCAATTATATCACATGAGCAATTTAAATCAATAATTAAATCCACAATTCCAACTCATTTACAAATAACATGTACCCATGAGTCCCATATATTAATAAATACCTCTCATGACTTACAACAACAATTTGTGTACCCATGGGTCTCAAATACCATAAGGTATATCTCATGACCTACACCGACAAACAGATTAGAGCTCTATTCTTAACTGTAACTAATCACCCGGCCAAAGGCTTGGAACCCAGTTTGACTGTCCAATAAAAATCACAAAATAATCATTGCATCATAACCATAACCAATCACCCGATTAAAAGCTTGGAACTCGGTTTGATTGTCCAATAAAAATCACAAAATAATCATTGTCTCTCAAAATAACACAACACTTCTAACATCTAATTATATCACAAGATCAATTTAGATCAATAACTAAATCCACAATTTCAACACATTTACAAATAACATGTACCCATGAGTCTCATATATTAATAAATACATCTCATGATATACAACAACAATTTGTGTACCCATGGATCCCAGATACCATAATGTATCTCTCATGACCTACATCGACAGACAAACTAGAGCTCTATTCTTAACTGTAACTAATCACCCGGTCAAAGGCTTGGAACCTAGTTTGACTATTCAATAAAAATCATAAAATAATCATTGCATCATAACCGTAACCAATCACCCGATTAAAGGCTTGGAACCCGGTTTGACTGTCCAATAAAAATCACAAAATAATCATTGCCTCATAACCGTAACCAATTACACGATTAAAGACTTGAAACCCAGTTTGACTGTCCAATATCAAATCACCAAATAATAATAGCATCATAACCGTAACCAATCACCCAATTAAAGGCTTGGAACCCGGTTTGACTATCTACACAACATTTCACCAAAAGAGTAGAATTATCATACCGCAACCAATCACCCGATTAAAGGCTTGAAACCCGGTTTGACTATCTAAACCACAAATCACAATATAATAAAATCATCATCAATCAATATAAGAAGCACATCAAAAAATTATATCCTTCCACATAGATATATTTATACAAACAAACATAGATATCCCCACAAGAATAATCTATCAATAGCCAGAAACATTATGATCACATGAACCTTAAAAATAATCATATAATAGGAAAACTTATTTTAACTTACCTATGAGCTATTGACGATTATGCTCATATATTTTAAAACAAACAAAAACATAATTTTTAAATTATAATTATCATCATCATCATCAACACGTAATCATTATTATCATCACAATCATCATAATCATCATCATAATAACCATAAATAATTGGTCTCAAAGTGAACATTGATGAGATTTTACTCACCTATATATTCCCGCTGCGTCTTCATAAAAAACACAAGGAACAAGCTCACTAACAACTCCATAAGCTACCTAATTAGCATAAATTATAACCTTATTAACCACTCAATAAGAAACAAAGTACCCTTAACCAACCCTTAGCCTAAAGGTTGCCCAAAGGAGGGCAATCCTTCCTCCGAGACCTCCTAAGGTTGTCGGACACTGAACAACCTATCTAAAAATTTCCAAAGTTTACAACTTAACAAACCTCAATGATTAACATAGCACCTAATATGCACTATCAAATCAACACTAAACATTATCACACAACAACACACTCACAACTACAACAACTAGTTAACACAGCCACCCAAATTCACTCACACTGCCCGGATGCGCCGCTACAGGCGGCAACGAGTGGGCCCTACGCGCTGTTTGAGCCAAAAGACATTTTTATGCAAATAATAATACTTTACTGGACTGTAAAATGTCTATGTGAATATTAATTACTTCCCTAGCCCGTTTCCAGCCAGCGAGCCCAAGGTCTTTTAAGTTTACAAATAATGGCTTGCCAGCAAGACCACGCGAGATGAACTACATGGTCCACGCGCAGAAATGACTCCGCGGACTAACAGATCTCGCGCGTTTTCAGACACAGAACATAGCTCGCGCGGGATGGCTTCACGCGTAAATGAATCTTGCGAGCCCGCGCGGTTCGCACGGAACACGCAGTTCGCGCGGAATAACTTTGGTATCAGGCGAGGCCGAATGCATCTAGGCGGGCTGGCGAACCGGCTCGTTAGTTCGCGAGGGAGACATGGACGGAGTCCGCGTGAAACCCTTTTAATCGTTTTAGACTTTTACCAGTCTTTGACACGCTTTGGGCCAATCCATGTGACTCTTATTAATTAAAAAGCCTTCTTTTGGCCCGCGAGCTGCAATAGCCCGCGAGGTAAAATTGAGATGCATGAGTCCTCCGCTCCGTGCGAATTATTAGCTTTCTACATGGACTGTGGCACCCTGCGAGATAATGATTTCTCTTAATTCCGCTTCGCATGGAAGTCCAGGCCTTTTCCTATGCGGACTATGCGAACTGGATATGTGTCACATAAGGATTGGTCTACATGGGAGGAATAATGCCCTTATGCTTTACGTTGCAGAGTCCAACATGGATTCTAATTATCTTTTTTTTACGGCAAGTCGAGCTCCCACTATATAAGAGGCTCGAAGGCTTACAAAAAAGGCTCTCTCACAATCAACAATCAATTACAAACAACACAAAACAAGCTGCAACTTAGTTTCTTTCGAGCTACCTCGAAACCCAGATTCTAAGCGCACCGCCACATAGGATTCTTCAGAGCTCTCCGGACTCTACCCTGATTCCTCTGAATCCTCCCTATAGTTGCCGCCGTGAGTATCGACCGCCTTGTGCTCGTAAATTCCTCATCTGAGGTGGCACCTGGAATCCCTTTCTGCCTGATTCAAGAAGTCAAGACCTTTTCCTCGTCCGCGAGGTCGCACGCCCGCAACACTCCCCCTTTCTCTTTGTTCGCTATTCACCTCTGCTCCGTGTGCCGAGGATCGTGGCCAAAACACGCGCTACCACCAACTTTAAAATTTGGGGAAACTCCCAACACCAAACTTGTAGATCACAACATAAGAAACACTTTTTGTACCTGAGACTAAGCTCGATTCAACCTGGAATTGCCCTAAACAACCACCACAAGCTCGATCTTCAAATCTGCAAATCCGGGTTTGAAAACTCAAAACAGAGTTGATTGGTTTGCACAGCCACACACAGACTAAAGAGGGGAGCAAAACTCACCTAGTGCTGCACCTTGTCGTCGTTGCAAGCGACAGTTCTGATCGGTGACTCGTCCACAGTGGCGTCAGGTCTAGCTGCGCCACCTACGCTGGTTGACGACCTTGAAGACTAGCACAGTTATGTAGAGGAGGTCAGTGCAAACCTATAGGAACTGACGGTGTCTCGATTGGTGGCCGGAAAAAGAAGAAACTCCGGCAAAACCGCAGCAGCTCCTCTGCCTCGTTGCGGCGTCTAGGCGTTGTGATGACGAGCGGCGCTACCCTAGGAATGGAGAGGAGGTCCGTGTGAACCGAACATGATCGGCGGCGTCCAATTTGGTGGCCGGACGACCGAGTTCCATGCTGGAAAAGGTTGAGGCGAGCGGACGGTCGAGAGAGAGGAGAGAGAAACTGGCTGCAAATTCTAGGGTTTCCAAAACCCACAACTTTCTATTTATATACTTTCTAAAATCAGAGACTAACTTCCTCTGACCGTAACTTTTTCATACGACATCCGTTTTATGCGTGCCGCGTGTCTACTAATTCGTATCGCCAAAATCTACAACTTTCATAAAGGAAATTTTCGAAAATATATATCTTACGGATAAGAAAGTCAACTTTTGACAACTTGAAAGTCAACTTTTGACAACTTAAAAGTCAAAGCACCTTAATAAAATTGATTCTCGAAACTTCAACTTCGCACACACAAATAAGAATTTTCCATAATTAATCCTTCATTAATTTCGGAAATAATACAAGGAAATTGATATGAAAATTTGGAGTATTACAAGATCTGTCTCATAGAGACATTGAGTGCCTCGCAGATAATGGAACTATCCATAACATTTTAAGGAACCAACAACTATCTTTCAATTTTGTGCCTTTGTAAATCTTGTGTGACTATAATAATTGAATCATACCGGTCATTTAAAAACACGGTTTAGCTTGAATCTTGATGCCTTATGGTACCACGATCAACGTCGTAGATGCTCTCTATGCTTTGAGAGGCAACCGAACTATGTTGAGCTTTAAAGACATTCTTGATAATAGTTTTCATTTGAAAACACATTATGAGAATGAACAAAAGTTCTTTTGTGTATACCTTCTTATGAATGCGGCTGAAATGCATTTTAGAGAAGTTTATGAGTCAATTTAGTGGACTGTATATCACTATGATTCGAATACAGAATCACATGTTGTCGCCAAACATGATATTGGGGACACAGACTCATATAGGCTTTGGTTTGACCAAATCAGACATCCTAGAAGAGATATAATAGTCTAAATTTTGAAAAATTCTCATGGACATCCATTCTTCTGCTCAAAACGAAGATATTCGGGATCTAGCTTTTCCATGAAGTATGATGGTGACGCCATAGTTGTAAATGGTGGCACCCTAGGGACATTGACGTCACCCGAAAAGGCTCCAACTTCTCGGAGGCCGTCCGGTCAATTCCTTAAACAATTGAGGTGCACCGGCCTTCCCTCGATGTCTCAGTGGCCCCATGCAATGCTTATTGCTCGTTTTGAAAGCCTATTTTTTAGCTAAATTAGGAGTGAGACCCTCCAACGTTAAATGACATAAAAGAGAATATTTCATCCGTACATCAAATTATGTAGATCGATATAACCAACTTGCGGACACCTTTTTATGTTTTATGATGTTGGTTGAAGTGTCAACACACCGGTCACATATTACACCATCGTCTATTTATGCTGCTTATACTTCTACGGACTCACTACCCATTCTTTAAAGAAGTTTATCAGGACTCACTATGATTCGAATATAGAATCACATGTTGTCACCATTCAAAAAAGGCTGTTCTAACATCCATCTGATGCAATTCCATATTAAAGTGAGCTACCAAAGCCATAATCAATCTGAAAGCATCTTTTGTAGAAACAGGAGAATAAGTCTCATTATAATCTATCCATTCTTGTTGTGTAAACCCCTTAGCTACTAATTTAGCCTTGAACCTTTCTATACTCCCATCTGCATTGGTTTTGGTCTTATACACCCACTTACATCCTATGGTTTTAGCATTCTTAGGCAACTGAACTAGTTTCCAAACATCATTAGCTTTCATGGATTTTAATTCAGATACCATTGCTTCCTCCCATTTTTGAGAATTCGAGCTTTCAATAGCTTCTTTAAAAGTAGTGGGGTCATCCAACTCACCAACATCAAACTCTATATCCTGCAAATAAATCTGGTAATCTACAACTAGATTGGCTAAGGCTGACTTTCTCTCTCTCTGAGATCTTCTCAAAACAGGTTGTGGTGGTGCTACAACATTCCCAGCTACATTTTCTACTACTAGATTAGGCATTTCTTGAGCTATTGTATTTTGCACAACTGGAAATTCATTTTGGTTTGGCACTATGGCATCTGCATAATTCTCAGTTGAAGGTATATGAATGGTTACAGTAGGCTCGGACACAACATGCATATCAACATCACACAAATCAGTCTCAGCCAATTCTTCAAGTACAAAATCATCAAACTTATATGTAAAAGTCATCTCATTCAAAAACACAGCTTTGTTGGTTTCAATTGTTCTACTGGTATGAGAAGGGCAGTAGAATTTAAAACCTCTAGAATTCTCAGGGTAACCAATGAAAAAAGCTGAAATGGTTTTCGAATCCAATTTGGACACTTTAGGATTGTAAGCTCTAGCTTCTGCTCTACACCCCCACACATGTGCATGCATCACACTAGGCTTTCTACCCTTCCACAATTCAAAAGGTGTCTTTGTCACTGCCTTGGTTGGGGTTCTATCACCAATTTCACAAACCAAAAATGCACCATGACTCTTACCTTGTTCATTAAATAAAACCTTGTCATCCAAATCACTAGGTGCAAGTAATTCATCTGAGCATGCAAGTACTTCTTTCGAAAACTTGAACTCTTGATCTCCATTTAGGCATGTATCACCAAAATTGTTGTCATGAAGAGATTCACCAATAGTTTCTTTTGTTGGGTCAAAAGATTCAACATCAAGATATTCATCATAGATGGGTGGTGAATTCCAATCTACTTCAATATTATCTTCATGCTCAATCTGATCTAACTCAAAAGGAAACAAATGACATACATTCATATTTGAATCCCCATTGAATTCTTTGACCTCCAACTTAAGATCTTCAAGATCTTCAAAACCTTGCATTCCTTTGTACAAATGTCTCTTGCAACTTCAAGCCATTCTTGAAATCTTGGTGATCCAACCTTCCACAAGTGATTCTTAGACCTTTGAGATGGATGACCTCGATGATTTGATCGTATCTCTGTCTTGGTCTCATGATAAGGATTCCCGCTTCTTGATCCACCATGCTTCTTAGACCTTTGAGATGGACGACCTCGATGATTCGATCGTATCTCTGTCTTGGTCTCATGATAAGGATTCCCGCTTCTTGATCCGCCATGCTTCCTACGAGCTTCTAGGCGTTCAATTAGCAAGGCAAGTTTCTTAACATGTCTTCGAAGTGCATGAAGTTCTTCACCTCTTGATTCCTCGTCTTTCATATGGTTTTCATGCTTTCCTCCACCTCTTCTTGCCGCCATGAGATTAGTGGAAGCAACCCAAAGAGCGTAGCGCGGCTTTAATACCAAATGATGTGGGAAGAGATTGGTAGAGGCTAGGATGATAACAAGAACAACATAGACACATCTAAAGAAAGGAGATTGATAAAGAGAGCAAAACTCTATTTTTCTTAATAGAAATATTCATAAACAAAGTCTATCTTTCTCATACATGGATGTTTCTTTTTAAAGAGCTAACTCAACCCTCTAGTAAATGCTAATACAACGCATAATCCCCTTTTTCTTCTAATACATTCTAGAATACCCACTTGCACTGCATCATATGAATCCTTATTTTAAATTCTTATGTAGTATCAGATTTTTTTTATTTTTTTTAAAAAACTTTTTATTAATAACTCATACACCTTAAATATGTCAATGAGGTTTGAACTCATGACCTCAAAATTGTCAGTTAAATATCTTAACCAACCAAGCCACGGCTCACCGACTAAACAAATTATGTAGTATCAGATAGTTCATTGCATTTATACTCCTGCGGTGAAAAACAAATTAAAATTTTGGATCATGACAACCAAACATAGCAAGCACAAAAAAAACTGTAATTAGTAACCTGAACATTCTTGGCTTTTGTAGAGAGGAGTTGTTGATGCTGCTAAAGAACTTCTAAAAAAGGGAATTGCGGAAACACTTGACATAGACATCTTCCAAATCCTTTAAAATTGCTGATCTGGGTTGCTCTGTTGGGCCTAATACATTTTATGCTGTTGAAAACATAATTGAAGCTGTAGAGTACATGTATCAAAGCCAAGGAGAGAATTCAAAAATCCCAGAATTTCAAGTCTTGTTTAATGATCACACCTCAAATGACTTTAACACGCTGTTCGAATCCTTCCCTGAGAACAGGCGATACTATGCAGCAGGGGTGCCTGGTTCTTTCTATAGTCGAATATTTCCTAGTGCTTCCATCCACTTAGTTCACTCTTCCTATGCCATTCATTGGCTTTCTAGAGTACCGAAAGAGGTGTTGGACAGACACAGTCCTGCTTGGAATAAAGGAAGGATTCATTACTTAAATGCCAGTGATGAAGTAGTAAGGGCTTATAAAGCTCAATATGTCAAGGACATGGAGTGTTTCCTGCATGCTAGAGCACAAGAGATTGTATGTGGAGGACTAATGGTGCTTACCTATCCAGGCCGCCCAGATGGCTCCCGAAGTTTTCAAGCCTGGGCAAATTTGGCCTTCCAAGTTTTAGGGCTTTGTCTCATGGACTTGGTTACAAAGGTAAGAAATACATAATCCAGTCATAAACATATTCAAAACCAGAAATGTTAGAAACTTAGCTATTTCAAATCATCTTTAGTAGTGTTAAAGCCTGATTATATCACTTAATCTTACTGTGAAACTATAGTTGATCCTATTATTCTTGTGTTATTATGTTGCATTGTACAACACATAACCTGCTTATTTTCCTTTGTGGAGGGAGTTGTTAGTGAAGAGAAAGTAGATTCATTCAACATGCCTATATATTCCATGACCCCCCTAGAGCTTGAAGCTGCTGTGAAACAGAATGGAAGCTTTAGCACAGAGATGATGACAAACTTACCTGATCCTCTGGTAGATGACACTCTTTCAGTACCGCAACTACTTGCCTCTCAACTGAGAGCTAGCATGGGGGGGATGATCAAGAAGCACTTTGGAGAGGAAATCTTAGATGAGCTCTTCGACTTGTATCGGCAAAAATGTGAGCAAGATATGCTTGCATTTCTTGCTGTGCTTGGACACAACTTTCTTGTTGTTCTTAGACGTAAGGCAGATTGATTTGAACATTCTTGGAACTTGAAATTCCTGGATCTTATCAATAGAAGTGCCGTGCAAGCGGGAATTGAGAGAATAATTATGAACAGAAAAGACAAACAATTTGTATTTATTAGCATCATCACCATTGACGTTCTCTATTGTCTTCCAGTTCTTAAATTAACTATTTGTCTTTAGATTACTGGATTATGGCATTAAGTAGCTGTAGTAGAATAACAACAATGGTCCACAATACCAAATGACATGGAATCCCAAAACACAGATAAAGAAAGGAAACATACACAAAATTTTAAAGATAATGCCATGTACTGCAAACAGTAGTTGACATGATTCTGGCAATCATATCACCAGACCATTTCTGGTAGAGTTTCAAACTTCGTTCAAAAGATTTTTTTAAAAAAAATAGGTATATATGCTTTCACATACTCCAACATTGCTAAATAAATTATCGTCAAGCTCATTCTTAGTTAATCTGCTTTGTCTTTTATATTTTGGTGCTAAGCTTTGTCTTTTTTATTGGTGTCAAGTAGACTGGTAGTAGATATAAACTATGATGACACCTAAGATACAATATGCAAAACACAGAGAAACAAAGAGAAGCAAAGATATGGCTGCAGATAATACCAATATAGTCTTTGAAGCACATCCTATGAAAGGTGGAGATGGCCCCAATAGCTATATGAAAAACTCCATTCTGCAGGTTTCTTCTTTAGTTTAGTATTAGTTATTTCCCTGAGTTGATTACCTTGTAGTTTATGATGGGATAGTTTTGTAGAAAAAAGCATACTGAAAGCTTTGGATACTCTAAACTAAAACTAACATGCACAGACTTACCAAATAGAGAGAAGAAGTAACCTGCACAATCTCTCATTTTGCAGAGAGGTTCCGTCGATGCTGCCAAAGAACTTCTGAACAAGGCAATTGCAGAAAAGCTGGACATCGAGATATTCTTACCTTCCAAGTCTTTTCACATTGCAGATTTGGGTTGCTCTACTGGGCCAAATACCTTTTTGGCAGTTGAGAACATACTTGAAGCTGTGGAGTCCAAGTACCAAAGCCTAGGGCTGAAATCTCAGATTCCCGAATTTCTTGTGTTCTTTAATGATCATATCTCAAATGACTTTAACATGCTTTTCCAATCCCTCCCTCAGAACAGGCGATACCATGCAGCCGGTGTGCCAGGTTCTTTCTACAAGCGGGTGTTCCCGAATGCTTCCATTAACTTTGCTTACTCTTCTACTGCCATTCAATGGCTATCTAGAGTACCAACAGTAATAGAAGATAGTACTAGTCCTGCGTGGAACAAAGAATGCGTTCATTATTCAAATGCCACAGATGAAGTAATAAAGGCTTATGAAACTCAATATAGTGACGACATGGAGAGTTTCCTGCAAGCCAGGGCTCAAGAAATTGTGTATGGAGGACTAATTGTACTTACCTTTCCAGGCCGCCACAGTGATACTCCTCATTCTGATGCTACACCAAATGTGGTCTTACAGCTTTTAGGATCCTCCCTCATGGACTTGGTTAGAAAGGTAAAGCTATTCATACATAGTAAAAAGTGAAATTTTGTAACCAAACATAGCCCAAATACACAAAAAGATAGTCACATATGCAAGAATCTGTCATATTTGATTCTACTTGCTGCTTTTAGGTTGGAACTGAACAAGACATCCTTATTTCTACTGTGTATGCAGGGAGTAGTAAGAGAAGAGAAAGTAGATTCGTTTAACATACCTGTGTATTCAATGTCTCCCAAAGAACTATCAGATGTTGTAGAAAGAAATGGATGTTTTAGCATAGAGATGGTGGCAGACTTGCTTGTTTCCCAGGTAGAGGACACTAGCTCAATGCCAAAACTGATTGCCTCTCACATTAGAGCTGGCATGGAGGGGCTCTTGAAGCAGCATTTTGGAGAGGAAATTTTAGATGAACTGTTCGACCTGTATCAGAAAAAATGTGAAGATCATATATCCACCATTATCTCAGGGAAGGCGGTTAACTTCCTTGTGGTGCTTAAACGCAAGGAAGATCGACTTGAAACATGATGATTCTAGTACTTGTGATTTGTAATGCTTGAACTTCCTTGTGCTTCATTGTTATGACGTGTAAAAATGCGCTGTATAAACTTGTAATCCACCTCTCACAAGTTGTACAAACGCAGTTTTCCTTTTTGCTCTTTTTATAAGTTGTGACGTTTCTAATAACTTCAAGCTGAAATTGCAATTTGCGAAGTCACCTAAACTAATAAAAAGGGAGTCACTAAATCATTATATGCCCTCTTCTGCATCTGTTCTCTAAATCCCAGAATAAAGGTGCAAAATGGTTTTTTAAGATAACATCACCTTGCTAGATTGCAACATGAAACAACAAAGCTTCTTCATCTGTTCTCTAAGTCCCAGAATAAAGGTGCAAAATGGTTTTATAAGATAACATCACCTTGCTAGATTGCAACATGAAACAACAAAGAACAAGACAAAAGGCGCATTTCCTTGTGAACTGAACTGATTGTAATTTATAAGTAAATACACACAAGTGCATACCTTATTGCACAAGGGAAGGGGCCTAACAGAAAATGCCCACTCCTCATCTCTTTACCTAATACAACCCTAACAAAATTAATGCTTTAACTGAAAAAGCCAGTTCTCTCCTCAAAACAAATGAAATTCCTGAGAATTACCAATGCCGACATTATTAGCTCTTTGGAAACTCAGGATGACAGATAATAGCCACATGACCTAAGCATTTTCCTTGGCTATCTTCTCTGCCTTGGCAATGACTTCTTCAATTCCACCAACCATATAGAATGATTGCTCAGGAAGATCATCATACTTCCCATCCAGAACTCCCTGTAGAAACAAATTTTGAAATCAAAAACATCAGAGAATGGCCAGGTACTGAAAGAATAGACTAAACAATGCATCGTACTAATTGTTAGTGTTTAACAGTTGAGGGCATTAAGCATGGATGGTATTTGTCATTACAAATGCCTATCGTTAAGGGAACAAAAACCAAACAAGAAAAGAAAAACTTGATCACCTGGAAACTGGTAATGCTCTCTTTCAACTCCACATATTTTCCAGGAGCTCCCGTGAATACTTCGGCCACATGGAAAGGTTGACTCAAGAAACGTTGGATCTTACGAGCACGAGCAACAGTTAATTTGTCATCTTCACTAAGCTCATCCATACCCAAAATTGCAATAATATCCTGCAGATTCTTATAGTTTTGAAGAACTTTTTGAACACCACGAGCAGTGTTGTAATGTTCTTCTCCTAAAATATGAGGTGAGAGCATGCGAGATGTAGAATCCAAGGGGTCGACAGCAGGATAGATTCCAAGCTCAGATATCTGACCAAAAAGCAGTTGTTATTAGATTTAAGATCAGAATGATAGTAAACAGATCGAAAGAGTGTCTGCCAAAGATTCCTAAAACATCTACATTTTTGGGAATAAAAGGCTGCATACTTGTCGTGACAGCACAGTGGTGGCATCAAGATGGGCAAAAGTAGTTGCAGGAGCTGGATCTGTCAAGTCATCAGCAGGTACATAAATAGCTTGAACAGATGTAATGGAACCCTTCTTGGTTGTAGTGATACGCTCTTGAAGTCCTCCAAGATCAGTAGCCAACGTAGGTTGGTAACCGACAGCAGATGGGATACGACCGAGCAAAGCAGACACTTCTGAGTTAGCCTGGGGAATGGAGACAAGAAGACGGCAGATTTGTAAAAGTTGTAATGTATCTCTTTAACAGAATATTGTTAATAATATGTTAACTCAAATGTAACCGTGTGGAACAGAGAGATTACTTGGGTAAAGCGGAATATGTTATCAATGAAGAGTAGCACATCTTGCCCTTCAGCGTCACGGAAATGCTCAGCCACAGTCAGCCCAGTGAGCCCAACACGAGCACGGGCACCAGGAGGTTCATTCATTTGACCATATACAAGAGCACACTTGCTATCACTCTGCAATGAAGGGGAATGAAATTGAGAATGCAAGGAAAAGTAGAATCATAAAAGTTCTAATGTGGTTTGCAACAAGTTAACCTGCTTTTCTCCGAGCTTAATGACACCACTTTCAATCATTTCTCGGTATAAATCATTACCCTCTCTGGTACGTTCTCCCACACCGGCAAACACAGAGAAACCACCTGCAGAGGAGGATGACATATTTCATCATTCCAGAGGTCATTGACATAGGAAAGGTTAACCAAAATGTGTTTTAACAGAACCAACCATGAGCTTTGGCAACGTTGTTGATAAGTTCCATAATAAGCACGGTCTTCCCAACACCAGCACCACCAAAGAGCCCAATCTTTCCTCCTCTTTGGTAAGGAGCAAGAAGATCAACAACCTGATAGGAATAAGACACGAATGTCAACTGGCCTCCTCTGTTGTTGTGGAATTATATAAGTAGCAACTAGCAGCATAATAGCACCCAATGCTAAAAGTAGAAAGGCAAGTAAATAAATAAATATACTAATACATTTGCAGAAAAGAGCACTAATACTTTAGCTCCCACTTCAACACTGTCAGAGTCTAAACGTAGTCCATGACAAAGAGAAAATATCAAAAACAATTTCCAGTCTTTGGCAATTCAAAAATAAGCATCACCACCAATTATTATTTTGTTAGCACCTAGGATTTAGTAAAATGTATTGACAGTTAAGCTCATAACTGGACCAAAACATTACTAATTTGTGAGCAATGCAGTGGAAGATGAGATCAAGCAAGAAACTTTAAGTGTACCGTCCATAAAAGCATCCAAAAGTAGCTTGAGACTAAGAGTTCTATGTTTTAAAAAAGGAAAAAAGTATCCAAGACAATATTAACCCGGAGCTGAAATATAGTGTGCTTCAAAAGGAAAGACATACACAACAATTTCTTCATATTTCTACAAAAATTGGTTTCTTGAATCACTTTCTAACTGTATCACTCTCAACAAAACTCAGCAAAAAAAAGTGGGGTTTATTGAACATATATACCTTGATTCCAGTGACAAGAATCTGTTGCTCAGTAGCCTGCTCAACAAAGGCCGGTGCTTCTCTATGGATGGGCAGAGAGTGATCGGTGTCTGACAAAATCCAACAAAAAAACAAACAATCATTAAGAACATTTATCCGCAAAAATATATCTACAAATACTCAAATTGCACAACATTTTCAGGTTTGGGAGCTTTTCTTCTACACTCACTTATTTCACCCCTATGATCAATGGGCTCGCCGATAACATTCATAATTCGACCCAGGGTCGCTCTTCCAACAGGCACCTAAAAAACACAAAATTTAAATTCACATCTTCCATTACTCCAACATTTACATTCAACCAAAACATTTACACACTAAAAGCACAAAAATTACCGAAAGTAAATCTGAAAAAACACACATTCACAGTAACAAGGTAAATTTCTGGATCGAAAATGTAAATGTAAACTTTTCCGGGAGAGTAGGATCTTACAGTGATGGGAGAGCCAGTGTTGAGGACTCGTTGACCTCTAACGAGCCCTTCAGTCCCATCCATGGCGATAGTCCTAACCATATTCTCACCGAGATGCTGAGCCACCTCGAGCACCAACCGGATCGAGTTATCCAAAACCTCGAGAGCCGTCAGGATCGGCGGCAAGCCGTCCTGGAACCGGACATCGACGACAGCGCCGATGACCTGGCAGACCTGGCCAATGGCGCCTTTTCCGGTGAACTCATCGGTGATCTTACCAGTAGTCGACGGCGTGCCGGATTTGGGAGGCGCGGAGACGGCGGCGGCGGATGAGGTGGAGTAGTGAGCGGCGCGTGAGAGGAGGTAGCCGGGGGAGCGCGTGATGGGGGAGGATCTGGAGAGTGGGGGCCTGGCGGCGGCGGAGGAGGTGCGGCGGAGAGAGGAGCGGAGGAGGGTGGAGAGGAGCTTGCGGGAGGAGGACATGGTGGCAGGTTTGGTAAATTTGATCGGAAATGAGGGGTTTATGGATCAAGAGTTCATTTGGAGTTTGAATCAGACTCACCAAAACTGTGAGGGGTGAGAGAGTGAGCAAGCGATTGGCGCTATCGAAATGTTCGACTTTATCGTTGCCTTCATCACCTGGAATTTCGGGGTTGTTTTTATTGTCCGGGTCAACCCGTTTTTTATTATTCGCGTCGAAATAATTCATTTTGTGTTTATATATTTTTCAGCGAAATCATTAATCTTGGTTTCAACCTAAATTATTTATCACAACAACATCACTGTTTGAATTGTGAATGTTGACGTGAAGTTTTTCATATACAATATCAGAAATTATATAAAACTTGTCCATTTTGTAAAAATAAGAAATAAAATACAAAAAATAAAAATAATTTCTCCCTCCTGCTATTTGATGGAAACATATAAAAATACTTGATGGCTCTGAGTTCTTCTCAAGCACTTCTCAGACCCTCAAACTTCCCTCTCCAAATTCCAATACATGCTAAAGCCATAAACTTCAATCTCCCCAGGTTTCCCAGAGGAAGAACCAGAGCAACCTTTGAAGGAAATGACCAAAGTTCTGAAGACACCCCTCTGCTTGTTCAGGAGCCACTGCTCAGCAAAGTAAGCTTTTTCCTTCACTAGGGTCATTGCTTAACTATTTCATCTCTCAGCTGCATAATTACCCAGAAAGATTATTACTGTTTTGATTTGAGTTGTGTGATTTTTGGGATTGAAGGAAGTGGAGGAGAGTGTGAAAGTGCTGAAGAATGCTGCAAAAACAAGAAAGGTTGCAGCAGAGGAGATTCTGTCTGCTCTAGCTGTGCTTGAGAATGCAAAGCTGGATCCATCTGGGTTTCTTGAGACGCTTGGTGGGACAGAATCACCAGGGAGAACTTGGATGCTCATTTTTACTTCTGAGGTGAATTCTTTCACTTATGAGAGATGACAAAGATTGATTGATTCTTTTGTTTAGCCATTTGTGTCGGAAATTAAGATTCTTTGAATTTTTTTGGTGTTTGCAGAAGAAACTGAAGGGTGGTAGATACTTCCCTATAACTGCTATTCAGCGGTTCGATGCAGCTGTAAGCCCTTTAATTTGATCTCTATTTCTATTGCTCATGCTTAGTGTGACAGAAAAATTTATGATCAGAATAAAGAAGTGATCTTTTTGTATTTTTTTTCCCTTCAATGGCGAAAAATAATTAAACTTGGTTATAGAATGTTCTTCCTTGAACTCTCAGTAGTCATTTGAAGATGAGCATTGTCAAATTTCTTATAGATGTTGAATTGGGTATTTGGGTATGTAGTTAGAGCCTGCGTAATCACATCTGTATACTTTCTATTGTTTGTTCCTACTTGTGATTTTCATATGCCAAAGCATTACTTTTGTGGACGAACTGGCTTGGATATTGATGCTGAAAAGTATATAAGGATCTACATAAAAAGACAGAAGACTGACAAATGTATGTGTGATTATCAGGGAAAGAGAATTGAGAATGGAGTATATTTTGGGCCAATTGGAGCCTTAACATTTGAAGGAAGACTTTCTTGGAAGAAGCGAATACTGGCCTTTGTCTTTGAGAGCATACGGATAAAAATTGGAACTCTGAAACCTTTGGAGATCAGTCTAGGCCAAAAGGATGACGGAGAGCCTAGCACCGAGGATCCTTTCTTTATATGGTTTTACATTGATGAAGAATTAGCAGTTGCTCGAGGCAAACAAGGGGGAACTGCTTTCTGGTGCCACTGTCGCCGTGTAATGTCTTGATCTCTTTTCTTTTTCTGAGTTTCAGTTGAATATATAGATCTTTTTACTTTTTTTGTTTTTATAGATCATACTATACATACATATATGTCAGGATTTACATGAATTTGGAAGTGTAATATATTTCATCAAGACTGCATCCTGCATCTTTACATTATTTTAAAACGAAAATATATTGTTTACAAGTACTATTTCCTCTTTTTTGATCTAAAAAAAAAAGTACCACTTCCCCTCATTTGACATTCTGCTGAGCTCGAAAGTAATTGAGGAGATCTTCCTTCATTGGAACACTTTCTTTGATCATTGGAATTTCAGTGAATCTCTGTTCCCATTCATGAAGAAATGACAAATCATTTGTATCAAATAGCTTTATGCCAACAAATTCTTCTATGAATTTGATCCAGTTAGGTAAAGATCCTACCACCAAGTCTAGGAAACCGATGGTTTCTCCTCCAAAAAAGTTCTTCCCTTCAATGAGCTTATTCAGAAGTTTGAGTGATTCTTGTGTTGACTCTATTGCTTTCTCTTGTTCATGGCCTTTAGTACGGCTAGCAGTCCATGCACTGATCACACACTGCACGTATAGTCACTGAAACACTCAATGTTTGTATATTATACATAGTATATATGCACCTATGTGCATTCATAATATTCTGTTTATTTACTAGAAAAGTATTTAAATGATTGCATGACAAGAAAATATCACTCTAAATTGTTGTTTGTTTACCTTCTCGTCAACATATTTTGCCCAAAATCGCACCATTGCTTTTTCAAAAGGATCATCTGGCAATAGAGGGTTCTCCCTCCATGTTTCATCTATATACTCAAGGATGACAAGGGACTCCGCAACTGGTTTATCACCGTGCAGAAGCACTGGGATTTTCTTATGGACAGGGTTTGACTTGAGGAGCAGGGTACTCTTGTTCCTCAAGTCTTCTTCTATGTACTTATAGGTTATCCCTTTGTGCTTCAGTGCCCATTCAATTCTGCAGCAAAAAAGACTCAGAGATGCTCCAAGAACTTTAACCTCTGCCATTTAATGTCTGGTTATGACCCAAGCATTCAATCTTCTGAAACCTTGCCTAAGTTTTATAGGGGTGGAATTTGGAAATTTATTGGTTTTCTTGAAGAGGAAGTTGTGAGCCTATTAGTTGTGCCTGTGTCATTTCGTGTTGTGGCTCAAAGTCATAAAGAACATTCTTTTTACTCTTGAAATTTCCTCCAATGAGATGTTTCCCATCATTTCATATTTTCAGATTATATTTTGAAAAGCATTTCAGATATATTTTAGTAAAACTATAAGTTTTGAGAATATACAAATACAGATAAATGTATTTCCAAGGGTGGTTTATTAGTTTTCACTTTTCAGACTAAATGGAGCTTGCTTTTACATCATGACCAATTGGACCCTCTTCTAGAAATGTAATGATGTCAAAGAAAACTAAATACATGCATACTATTCTCAGTCTGTATATGAATATATAGTAGCTTCTAATCTTTGAAGATCAGTGATACATCCCAATTGTTTGTCTATATATATTCTGATGCATACAATTTATACACTGTTTTGCATTTTAGTGCTTTTATTTATTAAATTTCTAGATAAGGTATTTGATTTACAGCTTTCTGAACTCATTTTCATCTGTTTAGTTTCCCTTTGTACGTTGCTGTAGAACTGAGTTTCCAGAAGAGTTGGAGAATGCAACATATATAATGCATCATTTTATTTCATGAGGAAATACATGAGCAAGAGGGAGACCCAATAAACAAAGAACTAATCAGATCGATAGAGTGTGACACAGGACACGCTACTACTGGGACAAGAACCCTGAAACCAGAAAAAAGTTTCTCTAAATCCAATCATCTAGAAAACCAAACTGATGAGCTTGAGATCATGGTTTTTGGGCTGCTAAGGAACGCAAGTAGATGATACTAGCACTCAAGTATTCGATAAGCTTCTCTCTTGGTGGAATGCATTCTTTGATAAGTGGAGTATGGATGAAGTTCTGACCCCATTCAAGGAGACATGGGAACCTCTCAGCTCCTAGTAGCTTCATGCCTCCAACTTCTTCCATAGTACTGAGCCAGTGAGGTATCCAACCCAGTACTAAATCCAGATACCCTATTTGTTCTCCACCAAAAAACCTTTTCCCTTCAATCTGCTTCTCAAGATGAGCTAGTGATTCTAGAGCAGCCTCTATTGCCTTCTCCTTCCCCTCTCCTTCCGCCGTGCAAGCTGTCCATACTCCAAACACAACCTGCACACGAGAAACTGGATCAGAATCAAGCTTATTATGCCAACAAGAATCATCATTTCAATACACATGTTCACATAGATTTGCTTATCAAGAAAACTAGTACCTTCTCATCAGCAAACTTAGCCCAAAAGCGAGCTGCCGCTCTGTCACAAGGGTTCTGGGGAAGTAAGGGGTTCTCCTTCCATGTCTCATCAATGTACTCAAGGATCACTAGTGATTCAACAATGGGTGTGTCATGGTAAACAAGCACAGGGACCTTCTTGTGGACAGGGTTATACTTGAGCAGGATGGGGCTCTTATTTCTTAAATCTTCTTCTATAAACTCATACTCCACCCCTTTGAGCTTCAAAGCCCACTGAACCCTAGTGCAGAAAAAGCTTTGAGTTGTAGCAACCAGCTTAACCCCGCCCATTTTTCAGCAACACCTCGCGATCAAAGCTGGTAGAAAACTTGTGTATTTGTAGAGAACTCTGTGCGACTTTTACTAGATCATAGAGTGGATCTTAGACTATTATGCTTTGGAAAATTCAACTTTGGCTACTGCATTTCGTGGAAGACTCGCTCATCGTTAAGACCAACTATGTTTTATTGTTTTCTAAGACATAGTTGCCAAAGAGGAAAGGGACCGTATTGTTCATTCAGTCCTTTTATGACATCATTGCTTGCCGGATAGCTGGAAATTGGTTCTCGAAACTAGTATTATACTATTATATACTGGATATTTGAGTGTATAATACTGATCGATGTCCAAACTCCATAGTATGTCGTATATATCTACTGAAAATATACGATCAATTATCGTGCACGTAACTAATTTTTTAGCTCTATCTGATGTCCATTGCTTTCTGTTGGCTTGTAAGTTTGCAAATTTGCTTTCAGCTAGTTGTATTATACCAAGTGTCAACAGTACCAGAAGAGCTGGAGAATGAAACATAGAAGTAAAATGAAACAATGCTTCATTTCATTTTAGGCAAGTACATGAGCAAGCGGGGACATGCCAAAGAAGTAATCGGATCAATAGGTAGAAACAGTACATCCTGTACTAGCTACTAGGCGTCTAGGACAACACCCCAAAATCTTGAAAACGCGCCAAAAATATATCAAATTCATCTGAAAAACCATGGTTGTAGTAGAGTTGCTTAACGATATGGGAGACAAGATCATGGTTTGTTGGCTGCTAAGGAACGTCTGTAACTGAGGCTAAAATGGAAATACTCGACAAGCTTTTCTCCCGGAGGAATGCATTCTCTGATCGCCGGAGCTTGGATGAAGTTCTGACCCCATTCATGGAGAAATGGAAACCTCTCAGCTTCAAGTAGCTTCATGCCTCCAACTTCTTCCATCACATTGAGCCACTGCGATAGCCAACCTACTACTAAATCAAGGTACCCTATTTTTTCTCCACCAAAAAGCTTCTTCCCTTGAATCTGCTGCTCAAGATATGCTAGTGGTTCTAGTGCAGACTTTATAGCCTTCTCCTTCTCTTCTCCTTCGGCAGTGAAAGCTCCCCATACTGCAATCAGAACCTGAATACAGCAACAAGAGTTTTGGGAAAGCTTAAGAGTTAAAACACCCTAAACCCTAAACGAATGGTACATTATACACCAAGTTAGCAAAGGAAAAGAGGTCAGGCACACTGTAATACTTTTTTAAGTGATCGAGTACATCATTCCTTACATCAAATACCATTTTCGACGAATCAATTAAATTCGAACTTCTAAGAGAACAGAATAATCGGGCTTTACTAATCCTAACCTAGTCCTCTGAAATTGGTCGCATAGTGAATGCTTTGTAAGAATTATACGAGGATTTTAATTTCATTGTGACTCATAAATAGTGTTGTTTGTGATCTAGCACATTTTACTAATCTTTCGCGTATTGGATGATGTTTTGATCCAAGACACAATCTATTGTTGACGATACTTGTAATCTTACTCGAGGTTTGGTTGTCCCTCATCCAGTATAGTCAGGTCTAAAACTCAAGTAGGAAGTATTGCAACATTCATTGATTTCCTTCATTTTAGATAGTAGATACCCAATTGGTACCCCCATTTTGCCATCTCCACAACACCATTTACCCAACCAAAAAATCCAAGACATTAAAGAAAAAGAAAAGAAAAGAAAGAAGAGCGCTCCAGACCAGTGAGTATAGTCTTGTACTAGATGATGTCCGGGCGTTTCCGCGGTTTGCAATACCGGATATTAACTATCGCAATTGCTTTTGTTTAAATAAATGTTGTTGTTGTTCAACAATAAACACAATAATATAACACATGGATAATCCACAATGACACTGGATAGAGTAGAAGATAGCCGGAAATGTTAGATTTATAAAAAAAAATAGAAATACACATGGTGATACTATTGATATACATAACATATAAAACAAAAGCAGCACATAATACAATACATTGCCCTCGGTAGACAATACTGTGTTATAGACACCAATATAATTGAGGGCATAAAAAATAGCTACATGTAGTCTCTTTGGATAGCGAATTGTTTCCCACTGCCAGCCAACACTGGTTTGTATCTATAGTTAGAACCAATTGCGTTTAACATGCTAGCATCAAAAAGACCACATATACATAGGCATTGCTGAGGAGTTGTCTACACAATTGATAATTAGTATGTAAATAATGGACAACTGATGTTTTAAAACTCACGATTAAAAATATACAAGCAAGAAGTTGACGCTCTCTTTTTCACACACGCTCTCTCACTCTCTCTGAGCCTCTCAACGGCTTTCTCGTAAAGCCGAGCACCAATTTCTAAACCCTAAATTCATCTCTCCGGATTATGAATTCCCCACAAAACCCCCAATTCTGAGCACCCAGAAACCAATCCCCACTGTAAAAAAAAGTACATAAAAATCAAATCTTTACCACAATGGGTGAGGCCGATTCATCGAAGAAAATTGCAGATAGGTATCTGAAGCGTGAGGTCCTCGGTGAAGGTACCTATGGAGTCGTCTACAAAGCCATTGATACTCATGTAAGTACCCCCAAGACTTTTCTTTTACTCATAAAGTTTGTTCCTTTATTTCGTTTTAGGATTCTAATTTTTAGGGTCTGAGAATTGTTTGTGTTTTGTGTATGTATGTGGAAATTGGGTTTCTGGGTTTTGAGGAGGTTCAGTTTTTTCATATTTATGAAGTTGGGGAAGTGAAACATTAGATGAAATTGTGTAATTGTTAAGGAAATAATGGAATTTTTGAATATTGTATATGTGGGAGCGTAGTAGAAAGCTAGTGATTGTTCAGTTGGGGCTGGTGTAGGTCAGTCCTGGCATTTGTGTAAAGGTCTAAAGGGTATTGGTTTTTGGCCGTGCTTACTTTGTTTGATGTTTTATTGGTTTAGTTTCATTGTTTCGAGAATTGATAATGCAAACGTCGGTAAGTAATCTGGGAATTCTGATGTGCAGACAGGGCAGACAGTTGCTATTAAGAAGATTCGGGTGGGGAAGCAAAAGGAAGGGGTGAATGTTACAGCACTTAGAGAGATTAAACTGTTAAAGGAGCTGAAAGATCCAAATATTATTGAGCTGATTGACGCGTTCCCCCATAAAGGAAACTTGCATCTTGTGTTTGAGTTCATGGAGACGGACCTCGAAGCTGTTATACGTAACCATAATATAGTCCTTTCACCAGCTGACATAAAGTCGTATATTCAGATGACACTAAAAGGACTTGCTGTTTGTCACAAGAAATGGGTTTTGCATAGGTATCTCATTCGTGTTGAGAAGGTCACACTTGCAGGTCATTTGTTGGTTGTCATAATCTGTCTGAAGTGTGTGCTAATTGTACTTTGCAGGGATATGAAGCCCAACAACTTGTTGATAGGACCTAATGGACAGCTTAAACTTGCAGATTTTGGTTTGGCACGAGTATTTGGGAGTCCAGATCGCAGGTTCACCCATCAGGTAAGCATCTCCCTGTAATGATGGTCATGCATTTGATATGCAATGATAGATGTTTTGAGTTAGATCTCTTTAGGTGTAATTTATTCCCTTTATTGAAGAAAGCTTATTGAAGTATTGCTATTTAAGTTCGTTCTTTTAAGTGCATGCTCGTTATAATTTCTTGAGCCGTATGAACAGGTCTTTGCACGATGGTATAGAGCACCTGAGCTGTTATTTGGCACCAAACAGTATGGACCTGGGGTGGATGTTTGGGCAGCAGCTTGTATATTTGCCGAGCTTCTCCTACGACAACCATTTCTGCAGGTAAAGAAATAATCATATTTAGTAATGAAACTCTGGTTTCATGGTTTACTATTTTCCATTAGGCAATTTGCACTACGTACTTGAACTTGTTTTATATTTATTTAGTTTACTAAAAGTCTAAAACAGCCAAACATGCAATTTTGTCTCATTTTTGAGATCTTTGGTTTTCTAAACACGTGTCTTCCATTTTTCTGTTGTTTATTTGATGAAACGAATTATGCTTCCCTGCTGTAATAGATTTATTCTGGCTTTAATTTGTTGTTTCTTTCGTTTTAGAGTTGGAGTGCAGATTTCACCTGCCAAAACTTTTACTCTATTGATCTTTTATGTTTCACCAATCATTTATGTTTCCGCTTAGGCTTGCTAGATAGCATGAATTTGCATTTACTGTTATGATCGTGTGTTAAGTTTCAACTGGTCATTTTACATCGTGCGTGTGGTTCATCGTATTAATTTATCTTCTTATCCTTCAAGGGATTTTTATTATTAAACTTTATCTTAGGTGCATGTTTTCTGATTCTTTCTTCGTTTGATACAATTTCTGATAGGGAACAAGTGATATTGATCAACTAGGAAAGATTTTTGCAGCTTTTGGGACTCCAACACCTTCTCAATGGCCTGATATGGTATACCTTCCTGATTATGTGGAATACCAGTATGCTCCACCATCTGCTTTGCGTAAAAGGTTTGCAATGGCTAGTGATGATGCATTTGATTTGCTATTAAAGATGTTTACTTACGACCCAAAAGCTAGAATATCTGTGCAACAGGCACTAGAGCACAGGTATGTAACTCAAGCCATTCAACAGAGCACTCTATATTTTTCTTTTTTTTTTCTTTCTGGTTCTAACCTTAATTACTGTGGTCCTGTTTAGGTATTTTACATCTGCGCCACTACCTACAGATCCAGATAAGCTTCCAAGGCCTGCTCCAAAGAAGGAGTCCAGCAATACTAAGGTTTCAGATTTCAATCCAAATGAGGGTCCTACTGTCTTGTCACCTCCAAGAAAGTCACGGAGAGTGATGCCAGAACGTGTGAGTTTTGAAGGAAATGCACCCCAATCGGATAAGGTTGATGATCATGTTGAGAACATGAGACAGGCTGCAGGTGAAAGTACAAGCAGGAATGAACCGGTACCAATGTCGGTAGATTTTTCCATCTTTGGAGCAAAACCTCCAAATAGGCCCACAATAAACAGGTTTACACTATGACATATGGCTTTCTATTGCCTTTTACCCCTGTGCTCCCTCAATTTTGTGTGACACTTTAGCTTGAAAATGAATAAGCCTTTCATTCGTACTTTGGAGGTAAAGGATCATCTGATCTGATACTTTATATGGTGTATCAAAGTATACATGACATAACTGCCTTTGGAGGAAGAATGTGATTTACCTAAGATGGATCCTCTTATTTAAAAGCAATTAGTTAGAAGCTATACTGTGATAACTGCCTTTGGAGTGTGATTTACCTAAGATGGATCTTCAGAATTAAAGGCAATTAGTTAGAAGCTATACTGCGATTTGAGAGTGTTTGATCATGTTTATAATCTGTTCTTATTCTTCAAAGTCCTAACTTGGGGTTGAACTCAGTCTTGTTAGACAGGCTTTGTTGTTAAGTAGACCTGAAGTCCAGAAATCTAAATTTAAAATTTCGTAGTGATTCATCGAGTTTCTGGCCGAAGACTGGCCGAATGAAATCAAAGACACTAAATTTGCCAACTCTTTTGTTTTGTTAACTTGTTAGTTAGCATGTACAGGCAGAAGCTGATATTTGATTGTTTTATTTTCTTTGATAAAGTGCTGACAGGACGCATCTAAAAAGGAAATTAGAGCTTGACTTCCAACAACCCGAATAGTTGACCGAGTGCATTTAATTCTGTACACTATGATTTGTTCTTTGGTTCATAGATGAAAGATTGCTGGTCCAACATCGATGAGGTATACAGTTACTATTGAAGTATATATAGCTTGATAGTTATGTCATTACTGTTCCTGTGATTTGCTTGCAAGACTCATTGGATGTTGTTGTCTGTTGAGATTCTAGGGAGCAGGCAATATTTGGAGTCAGAACTGATCACACCGCCGAGGCTCCATTTGGATTATTATATATTTGTGATAATTTGAGACAGAATTGGTATCATATTATAATAGCCCATGTAAGGCTAAATTTTGAGGGCTTTTTGGTGTATTGTGTCCTGTCTTCTCTGATTTTTACATCCTTTTGCTTACTTTTATTTCCTTCTTTCTATGTTCTCTTCTTTCCCTTTTTTTTTTTATCTTCGCATTTTGTTTTGGATGATGCGTGAGAAACTGTCAAATTGTCCTGGTTACTTACTAATTAGGTACTAAGAGCCACTTATCTCTATTTGTTATCTTTACATTATAGATAGAATGATGCATATGGGATTTTGGCATCAGTGTAGTTATAATCCAATTAGCAAGATTTATGATGAGCCAGTTACCTCTATTTGTTCTTTATGTTATAGATGAAATGATGCATGTGAAGACGTGTGTTGGTTGAATTCATTGGATTGACGATAGTTGTGATCTAAGTACATTGCCAAAAACCCAGCCCTTGTAAGTTTATGATAATTATCACACAAGTAATGATGGCAGAACGCCAAAACTATCTCTTAAAACGGAATAGTAGTCTTTCTTGCACACACACAAAAGACTGTCAAACACACGCAGAAGGCGAATGCCTGGAATAATGCTTGGAATAATGATAGTCGTTGGGGTTCCTCCTCCCTCTGAAAGCAGCTGATGCCTTTTTCACTTGAGGCTGCAAAGAAACCTTCTCATGCGAACGGTGGATGAAGACGCAGCCATTGGAAGCGAACAGGTCGTCATCTCCCTGGAGGTGTATAATAAGAAACCCAGTACTAGAATTGAAAAGCAAAAACTACACGTGACTCTAGATGTAAAAACCAAAGAAATTTGAAACTTTACCGGCTTATTTGCTTGGTACTTCTGTGGAAATATTTCACTTCTAGCCCTCTATCAGAGGCCCATCTCCTATATTATTTCAATTAATCCACAGAAATAAGTAAACATAAAAAATTCAAGAATTATTAGCACGAAAAACAATTACTAGATTGTTACCTAATCATCACTTGATGCAATGTTCTCTCCATCAATTGTAACCTTAGCAACACGAGTGATCTTGGACCAGTCCTGACCTTCTTTCCTTCTGCAACTTTCCACCAATTTAGAACAGTCATTGATCTTCAATTCTTTCAAGGCAACGAGATGATGCATCCCCTCCGGCAAAGCCAACAATTCAGGACAACCTTCTATGACCAGTTGTTGCAGCTTCATCAAGCTTTGCAGCCACTCCGGAAGTACCTTGAGATGCACGCAATTTTCTATGCTTATGCTTTGTAGACTGGGTTTGGAGTCTTGAAGCCAATGAGGCAAAGCCTCTAAATTTGACATTTTGGAGATGGAAAATGATAGAAGACCTTCAATGCCTTCTCCCAAACTCATCAAGTCGAGCTTCTCACAATCAGAGATGACTAAGGCCTTTAGTGATGGACTCAACTGTGGCAGTAACTCCAGATTTCCACAATTGCTAATGACAAGAATTCTAAGGTTAGTGAGAGATTGTAACATTTCACCTAAGGATTCAAGATTACTGCAGCTGTGGACCTCGAAATGTCGAAGAGAAGTGAGGCTTTTGATTTCTTCGGGCAATTCCATCCGACTTGTGGTGAACACCAACTTTCTGAGGTTGATCAAGCTCCCTAAGTCTTTCGGCAAGCCTTTGAGATTCTCACAGCCTGAAAGTAGCAATGTTTGCAAATTTTGCAACTCGCAAATGGAATCCGGAAGCTTTTGCAGGCTTGGATTCCTAGACAAGTCTAGATATCTCAAGTGACTCAAATTACCAATTGAACTTGGTAACTTTTCAAGACTCCAACCACTCAAATCTAGCGCGCGCAGGTACTTGAATCTCTTGAAGCATGTCTTCAACAAAGGTTTGTTGGTGATGATCGTATCTCCTGGATTTGGAAATAGAATGGTCCACACTTTCTTCAGCTGAAGCAAGTAATCAGGAACTCGTACTTCCTTCATGCACAAGTCATCTCGCGAGATTGACACATGTCGAACTTTCTTGTGCAAAATGGAGGTAGAAGGAGGACGAAAATTTTCAGATGAACACTCTACTTGTGCCACCGAGATGGCCAAGTCATGAACTAGATGATGCATTTCAAAGGCAATGGAGTGAATTGAATCTTCACACATTTGAAACAATGATCTAGAACATATCTGCCTTATGTAGTCTAGTCCCATCTCTTCAGGCTCTTGGCTTCCTGTTGAGGACTGAAGAAAGCCTTGTGCCATCCAGAGGGGGACCAAATCTGTACTTCGGAATATGTAGTCTTTGGGGAAAATTGAGCAAAAGGCAAAGCATGGTTTCAAGTAGGGCGGCAATGCATCATAGCTCAATTTGAGGGCAGGAGAGATGTCGTTGTGCTCCTGTTTCAGCTTCCAAATGTCGCTATCTCTTACTTCGGACCAAGCATGCTGCTCTCTTTTTAAACATAGCATGCTCCCTAGGGTAGTTACGGCTAGAGGAACCCCTCCACACTTCTCTGCAATATCGTCTCCGATTTTGACTAGTTGTGGATATCGTTCCTCTTCTCCCCTTCGGGCAAATGCTCTTTGGAGGAACAAGGACTTACAATCTTCGTGGCGAAGACCTTTCAATTGATGCACGTATACAGATTCCATAACCTTAGTAACTGACTCATTACGTGTTGTGACAATGATTTTACTCTCATTGGCTCCAACATTCAAAAGAGCTTTTAATTCAAGCCATTTTGAAATTGTTACACCAATTTCACTCTTGTCCCAAACATCATCCAACACTAACAAAAAATGTTTATCAGATAAAACATTTTGCAACTTCTTTTGCAACTGTTCTAGACTTTCATCATCACCACAGTTTTGGTTAGTTGCAGAAGTGATAATATCTCGAACCAATCTTTTGATATCAAAGTGGTCCGAGACATACACCCACATTCTCAACTCAAAGTTTTTCACTACCCTTTTATCATTATACACTAACTTGGCAAGGGTGGTCTTTCCCATACCTCCTAAGCCCAAGATGGAAATAACAGAAACGGTGTCACGAACACCAGGATCTTTCAATCTTAAGTTCAAGAGATGAATGATAATCTGTTTTTTATCATCATCTCTCCCAATAACATCATAGACTTGCACAAAAGAGTGAGTCTCCCTCTTTACGTGCACCCCCTGCCAATCTCCTGCCCGTTCCTCAAGAGGAAACAAAGCTTTTTCAGCTGCCACTCTATCCAACTCTTCTCTAATCCCCTTGATTCTATGAGCCATTTTGATGTTAAACACAAGTGGGTTCCAACGCGAAAAGAATGTTCGTACCTTTAGTGTTACAACATTTCCGCGGTTGTTCATCACTTGCATTTGTAGCTCTTTGAATGTAAATTCATCAAGCACATCATCGACGTCGTAGCATACATCTTTGAGCTTCCCTAACCACTCGGTCAGATGGGGATCCTTTCTCTGCTTTTCCTCTGCATCAAGGACCACTTTTTTGACATTTGAGAAGGTCTCCTTGAGCTTGGCTAGCTCATCTGTGACACCGCATGCCAAGCAAACTTCTTTGTATGTATAAGAAGCTAGCCCCATCATTGCGTTCTCTGCAATGCTAGTGACAAATTCCCCCATGATGATTTTGAAAGAGGAAGATAGCTCTATTATGAATCAAAGTATGGTTGCCTAGTTTGGTGATTGGGATATATTTAAGAGGATGTTCTATGAACCAATGGCAGATGGCTTTTTATAGAAAGTAATTGGCTTGCTGGGGAATGTGTCTCATCAAGTATGAGACAAACATGAGTCTCAAGTATATATTCTTTGAGATTGGGATTAATCTCAAATCTAAAGCAAAATGTTGAGTAAGAATGGTGCAATTAATATTTTTATTCTTGTGCTTTGTTTTTCTTGTTCAAATAATCAAGGTATTAGATTCAGTCTTTGTGTCCCTAATCCTTTGGTAGAAATTGCAAGCAAATGAAGTTCTGATTATGTGTCCCAAGCTCAACCTTCCTCATATGAGTTGAAGTCCTTCAAATTACAAAATGGAAATAAATCACATAAAAAAATGTTTTATTTCTATGATTTATTCGTTGAACCGATACATCTCTATAAGAAATCAGCCTAACCAAGATTTGTATTAAGAAATTCACAAATCAAGAGTCAAAACAGGGCCTGATACTCTAAGCTAGCTGCATCTTCATGTCTCACACCCCCGGATTTAGATAATAAAAAGCAGATAGCTCGAGAATAATGAGTTGCACCCACTACTGTTGTGCTACTATCTTTATTCTCTCCTAGTAAGTTTTCATGTAACTCTACTTGTAGATCTGTCATTACTCAGCTTCATGAAACAATGTCAACTGGAACTGTCGAGTCATATACTCTTTCTGTAGCTTGTTTAGCCTAACAAACACAAACATACAACATGAGGAATAGGAGGAAGAATCATGACTTATGTATCGAATAAAGAGGGCGAAAATCTGACCTTTTTCTCCCAGTTGGTTCGTATGGTTATAGTAAGAAGTGACAACACTTGCACAATGAGCGCGCATATGATCCCCAGCCAGAGCCCCTATTCGAAACAATTTAACAAACAAGCTTATGACAAGGAAACAGTTGGGGAAGATTGAAAGAAGAAGCAATTTTCCTAAATTTTCTTTACCTTTCCACCAATGTGCAAGAAAAATGCCATTAAAACAGCCAATGGAATTCCAACCAAATAATATGACCCAAGATTGACATATGCTCCAATCTTCTGCCACCCACATCCTCTTGCAGTGCCTGAAAATGTTATAAACACATAAATTTACTGATGAAGTTGACATGTGTTCTTTAAAAAAAAATTATAGAAAGGGTTTTAGAAATAGTAGGAATGACCTGAAAGAACACACTGGAGACCATCCAAGAAGTTGGATGAAGCAAGTATTGGCATCATGGCTGCCAGATAATCGACCACTTCTGTTTCATTGCTATAAGCGTATCCCCAGAAGTTGCGTATTAGTATTAGGACTAATCCCACCAATGAACCTTCAGTAATGGCCATGACCAAGACGACACATACTGATAACCGTGCTGTTTTTGGATGCCCTGCTCCCAATTCATTTGAGACTCGAGTGCTGCAAATCATACAAAATTTATAAGCTTATGAAGGCTTGTAAACTTCAGAACTTTGAATGCATCTTAGGAACACAACTAACCTCAGAGCAGAACTGAGTCCGAAAGGGATCATCCAAACCATTGCTGCTGTATTAAGGGTGAAAATGAGTATGTTTTGATAAGTAACACTAAAAGCGCAGGATGTAAACACGGAAGAGTTAGGGGGTAAAAAAAAATTAAAAATAAAATCACACAATCAAGAATAAATCATCACAGTTGGTAACTAACCTGATAGAAAGCACTGAGGTTTCCAACTCTGGGTTAGGAAGAAGACCGGATAGAAGAACAATCAATTCAAATGACCACATTTCCAAGCTGTTGAAATTCATGGTCAACTTTAGGATCTTAGACACTAAATCTACAAATCATAGTATATATAAATACAACCTGTACTCCTTCATGTATAAATGCACTAGCTTCAGTAAAGAAACAATTCACACCAAATAAATTATATATGTTAAATGACAATTCTAAGTAATAGCTAGTAACCTTCTGAGATATTAAGAAGTTTGAATTACCAGACCATGACAGCTAATGGAATAGCGAGTCTAAGAAATGTAGCAACATTTTGAAAGGCCTCCTTCGAAAGGCCTGTCCAAGTTTTTGCGCATGTTGAAGAGAACCTGACATAAAGCACCAAAAGTAGCATATTGATCCAATAAGAGATGGAATTTGCCAGTGCGGCTCCCCTGCCTCCAAGTCCAGATTTAAACACAAGAAGCCAACAGAGAGGGATATGCAGTAAAGTAGTGATTCCAGAGCTCAGCATCATTGGAAATACAATGTTTTGAGTCTGTAAAAATCTCACAAGACACTGAAGAAGTGCATATGCAAAAAGCGAAGGGATGTTGAAGCGTGCAAATTTTCCAGCTTCGGTAGATATGTCAGCATCTTGGCCTAGAGCTATTAAGATGATTCTTGTGTTGGCCGAAATGATAGCGAGGGGTATGCACACAAGTAAAAGAACAACATTGCTCTCTGCATGTGTATGCCCAGCATATGATATTGCTTTGCACCATAGCACTGCCCAGATAATGTATCCAGTGTACTCGACATTCCCATCTATTAAAGCAAAACCACAATTATAATAACAGATTTATAATCACTTCAAACTGCAACTAACACTGGAAAGGAAATTCAGTGTCCCATAGGATATGCATTCAACTAAAAGCATGAGTTACACTACTGTTACACCAACAACTTTAGTAATGTTTTACACACAATTCTGGGTAACTATAACTAACAATAATGCTCACTCAGCAGCTAGCTAGTATTATCTTGATGCCACTGTGTGTTACTCTTTTCCTTTGAGGCCACATTAGGCTCTTCTTGGATTGAAATTCAAGAGAAAATTAGATAAAAACCCAAAATACTAGGTCTCTTTTAAGATAAACTCATACATAGTTTTCTTTTATTTTAAACTCATTCCACATAAGCAAACTTACCATATAAAACAAATGTCTACAATTAATAGTTTTCTTCATTTTTCGGTTTCTCTGATTCGCCCTTCAGACAGTAGAAAGTTAAATGTGGTATCTTTCTCAATTTTAGCATCAATTTGAAACTCAAATACTGAGCTAAAATTTAGTTGGATTTAAATTTGTCATAATTAATTACATTTTTTAATTTCTTACCTTGTTATTACTAACTTGAGTGTGTGTGTGTATGCTATATACAGAAATATATGTCATTTGTAATAGAATAATTCTTTTCATTCTTGAGCTCACATTTGATGTCTCTTTATATAGTAAAAAAATGTCTAATTGTAAGGTATACATTCTTGTTCTTGATTAATTTTATTCTTCTTAAGTATATATATTAATATATCATTTCTCATCCTGATCGAGATAACATTTTACTCTCAACTACTTACATTTCTAATGTACCTATTAAGTATGACATGATATCACTACCAGAAGAAAGGTTATAGCCGACGAAAAAAAAAAAACCAGGCCGACGAAGCATTTTTTCGTCGGCTATAGTGGGCTTTAGCCGACGAAAATTTCTTTCGTCGGCTAAGGTAAATTTTCGTCGGCTATGATGTCCACTTTAGCCGACGAAATTTTATTTCGCCGGCTATTTTAAATTTTCGTCGGCTATGACAAACTTTAGCCGACGAAAAAAAATTTCGTCGGCTAAAGAATTAATGTCGTCGGCTAAAGTTCACAAACCATGGCCGACGAAATATTTAAAGGTTTAGCCGACGAAATTCATAGTCGTCGGCTAAAGTGCTTTATATTTGCAGATCTGGGCAGCAGCAGCTCATTTCGAAAAAAACGGAAAAAAAAACGGGAGAAGAAAAAAAGGGAGAAAAAGTTTGGGTGTTGTCGAAATCTGTCCATAATCAGTTTGTGGAGCCATATATATATAGGTACGTATATGTATATATATGTTGATTAATTGAGTTTTATTTGAGTTGATCGATTTTAATTAGTGTGATTAATTGAGTTTATTGATTTTGATTGTGATTGAGTTGATTAATTTTGAGTACGTTGGATGTATATATATATATATATGTGTTGATCGATTTGGTTGATGATTTGAATTGATAATATATATGAATTAATTTGTTGTTAATAAATAGTAAATATATATATATATATATATGTTAATATTAATTTATAATATTATTGTGTTGATATGGTATGAAGTTGTTGATGATATATATGAGTTCATAATGATAATTTTGTAATTAATTAGTTGTAGTACGTACGTAGAATATATATATACTAAATGAATTGAGATTTTATATATGGCATGAAATTTTATTAATAATTAGCTAGCATCGTTATAAATATATATATATTTTGTTATATTTTCAGGATATGGATAAGAGTTGGATTTCGCTTCCAAAATGGGACAAAAGATACGGTGCAGGAGTTATGAGTTTTCTAGAATATGCGATGGATAATGCTAACGGGAATACAATTTTCTATTGCCCGTGCACGAAATGTCAGTGTCGCAGCGATATGTATCGATTTCCCATTGACAAAGTATGGCAGCACCTGAGGAGTAACGGGTTTTGGGAGAAGTACACATGTTGGTTATATCACGGTGAAACATCATCAGGGGGTCCGCATGATCATGGCCAATTTTCCGAGACGGGCAGTGCTAGTACATCCAACGATCCAACAACGACATTCATCAACGACATGTTTCCTTATGAGAGCGGTGTATGCGCTCAAGGACAGTATATGCCTGACCCGGTGCAGCCTTTCCCTAGAGCTGTGAACACTGCTGGTATTGAAAAGTACAACAAACTGCTTGCTTTCCAACAGACCCCTGTGTACCCCGGTTGTCAGAAGACCGTTCTTGAAAGTGTGATGGACGTAATGAGGATTAAAGTTGAGACAAAATCGACCGTGAAGGCTGTTGATGAGTATCTACAGTACACTGCTTCGATGCTGCCCAACGGTCATCGTCTTCCTACCACTCATCGGAAGGTCCGATGTATCCTGAAAGATCTTGGGCTTTCCTACATCAAGATCCATGCATGCAGATATGACTGCGTTCTCTTTTGGGGTAAAGATCCAGAAGGGAATGACCTTGGTGGCCTTGACGCATGTCCGGTATGTCACACTGACAGATATAAGCTGACTCCTGCAGGCAACAGGAAACCTGTAAAGGTACTTCGGTATTTCCCTTTGACGGATAGGTTGGAGCGGTTGTACATGTCTTCACACACGGCCGAAGCGATGAGATGGCACGCTGATAGGGAATTGCATGACGAAGATACCCTTATACACCCTGCTGACGGGGAGGCTTGGAAGCATATAGACAGGGAGTTTCCTCAATTTGCGTCAGAGGTCCGAAATGTGAGGCTCGGGCTCTCATCCGACGGGTTCAACCCTTTTGGGAACATGAGTCTGCAATACAGTATATGGCCGGTGATTTTGGTACCGTACAACCTTCCCCCATGGATGTGCATGAAGAAGGAGTACAATATGTTGAGTTTGTTGATTCCGGGGCCCGGTTATCCGGGGAAGTGTCTCGATGTGTACTTGAGACCTTTGATTGAAGAGCTTAAATTTTTGTGGGACGTTGGTCATCCCACTTATGACAAGTACACGCACGAGATGTTCCAGATGCATGTCATGGTTGTTGGCACCATCAGTGATTTTCCTGCCCGTGGGATGTTGTCGGGCAACGTTGTTAGGGGATACAAGGCTTGTCCAGAGTGCCTTAGCGATGAGGGGAGCAGCAGTCATTGCAACAAGATATGCAGATTGGGTCACCGTGCTTTCCTTCCATATGATCACGAATGGCGGTTCGATGAAAAGGCATTTGATGGGACCGTAGAACACGGCGTGCCTCCCAGAAGATGGACGGGGGAAGACATTTTAGCGGTGCTTAATGAGTACGATTTTGGGCAGCTCAGCAATCATCCCAACATTGTGGCGGCTATACCTGAAAGACCCGACAGGTACAAATTCTGGACACATAAGAGCATATTCTGGGAACTCCCATACTGGAGTAAGTTGTTGATCAGGCACTACCTGGATGTGATGCACATAGAAAAGAATGTGTGCGACAGTGTGGTGGGCACAGTGCTGAATTTGGAGGGGAAGACGAAAGACGGTCCTAAGGCACGCATTGATCTAAAAAAATGCGGAATAAGAAGACATTTGTGGTTGAAAGAAGGGAAGAAAAAAATGCCTCAAGCTCCTTACACCGTGAAGCCTGACCAGAAGAACCTAATTTTCAGGTGGATGAGTTGTGTGAAGTATCCTTCAGGCTATGCAGGAAATATTGCCCGGTGTGTGAACTTCCGGGACAATAAGATGTACGGGTTGAAGAGTCATGACTGTCATATCCTGCTGCAACGTCTCTTCCCTGTTTTCATTCGACCGTTCCTTCCCCGTCAGGTGGTGGAGCCGTTAGTAGCGTTGGGAAGGTTTTTCCAGAAGTTATGCACACGGGAAGTGTCTCGATGTGACCTCCGGGAAATGCAAATGGACATCATTTATATCATGTGTAAATTTGAGAGGATATTTCCTCCAAATTTTTTTGACATCATGCCTCACCTGATGATCCATCTTCCCGAGCAATTGTTGCTTACCGGTCCAGTACACTACACTTGGATGTATCCCATGGAAAGGTACGTTTTTTACTTTCATGAATTCCTCAATACATATACATGTTCAATAATCATAACATTTTGCAACTTGATTTACAGGCAACTTGGAGACTACAAAGATTATGTGGCTAATAAATCCGCTCCTGAAGGATGTATAGCTGAAGCATATATTGCGCACGAGTGCGTCACCTACATGAAGTTGTATTTAGGAGCGTTGAAGGAAACTCCGCAAACCATGCCGGTAGATGTACCGAAGTTCAATCTTTCCATAGTCTCTAGTGATGTTGAAGTGTATGGAATTTTGCCAAACTCCTACAAGTTGCAACCACATGAGCTAGTCATTGCCCACTGGTGGGTATTGATTAACTGTCCAGAAGTTGAATACTGGAAAGACATCCATCTCAATCATCCCAACATTGCCGGTGATCTCGAGTACCACAACAGGGAGTTCGCAGATTATTTTGGCGGTTGGGTACGTAATTTAATTTTTCTCTACGGGTTTATGTTTATTGCATAATTATCCATATTTACAGTTGAGATGGTTGGTTGCAGATGAACCATATTCAATCTGATGGTCACCCAAATTGGTCGCACGAACTCAGACTTCTAGCCATGAAGCCGATAGTCTCAAGAGTTTATCCGATGTGCAAGGTGAATGGCGTGCAATTTATATGCGAACAAAGAGACAGCAGAAAGAGAACACAGAATTCTGGGGTCATGGCACATGGTGGGCGGAATGGAGTTGACTATTACGGTGTTCTTGATTCAGTGGTGGAACTCGTTTACGGTGAAGGCATGACAGTGCACCTTTTCAAGTGTAGATGGTTTGATACTAGGCCGCAGAGCATGAAGACCGATCAGTACGGAATATTATCGGTGAACACTGCTACAAGTTCTTACGAGGATGACCCCTTCGTTTTTGCCACATCGGTAAAACAAGTGTTTTATCTTGATGACCTTGCTAAGGGTGACGCGTGGAAAGTAGTCAACCTTGTGCACACTCGAAACATTTATCGGGCGGCTACACTTGGAGAGGCCGAAGACGAGGAAGAAGATGTTGCGTATCAAGAGCCCAACGCAATAGGTATTCCTAACTCCTCTACCATTCGCCTTAATAATTTTAAAGCGGGTCGTTCGGTGCGAATTCGTGATGAAGAGCCAAGGCTTGTTGATGTTGATCCAAATCAAGAGTCAGACGAAGACTCTGGCGATGAGGAAATACATATATTACCAGAAATTAATTCTGACACCGAAGAAGACTCATCGGATGATTCCGATTACGAGCCTTAGTTTTAATGTATGATTCCGATTAATTTGTATAATTTTTCAAAGACTTTTTCCTTTATAGTTTACACATGTTGAATTCATATTTCAGTTATGAATATATGAGATTTTGGTGATACATGATGAACAGGGTTTTTTAAATGTATGGTTTATGAATATCGTCTGTTTTTTTTTTCCCTGTTTTTTACTTTAGCCGACGAAATATACTATAATTCGTCGGCTAAGATGTTTTTTGCCGACGAAAAAAGCCTTAATTCGTCGGCCATAGATGTTTTTTATTTATTTTTATTACACACTTTAGCCGACGAAATAAACTGTGATTCGTCGGCTAAACTACCTTAGCCGACGAAAAAAGACTTAATTTCGTCGGCTAAACTTGTTTTTTATTTTTTTTAATTACTCACTTTAGCCGACGAAATGCACTGTAATTCGTCGGCTAATATGGTTTTTGCCGACGAATAACCTAATAATTCGTCGGCTATAGTTATTTTTTTTATTTTTTAATTACATACTATAGCCGACGAATATGTTAGGGTATTCGTCGGCTAAACCCTAAAATATTTCTATTACCTACTATAGCCCTATGTTCGGTGGTTATTTTGCGTAAAATTTTTATACGACTTGTTGCGTGTCATCGGTTTAAAACTATTTTCAGTTGGAGGTCCGGCCAAAATACGTAATTTAGACGGTCGAACGACCTTTTCCGTGCGTTTAGGGGTTTGACTTACGAGATTGACCGTCCGGATCGAGCCCTTATTCTTTTCGGATCAAGTTGAATTTTTTCCCATACATGTATTTTATCATGATGGTCATATCTGACGGTTGGATTTGTGTTTCTCAAGTTTGATCATCACGATCACAACATGTGTACTAATGTTGTATAACTTGTTTACCAAGTGTTATGTAAATGTTCCGTTTCAAAAACAAACTATACGTAGATCCTTCAAACGTAAAAAAGTCGTGAAATAAGACATGACTAGAATGGTGAAATAAGTCTACGGTTGAAAAATCACGGTATTCCGGTCATGTCTCGGTGCCGATAGTTGCGGTCAATTCAATTTTCCATTCTTTCTCCCTATGGGTAGCCCCGGGTTCGGTGGTTATTTTGCGTAAAATTTTTATACGACTTGTTGCGTGTCATCGGTTTGAAACTATTTTCAGTTGGAGGTCCGGCCAAAATACGTAATTTAGACGGTCGAACGACCTTTTCCGTGCGTTTAGGGGTTTGACTTACGAGATTGACCGTCCGGATCAAGCCCTTATTCTTTTCGGATCAAGTTGAATTTTTTCCCATACATGTATTTTATCAAGATGGTCAGATCTGACGGCTGGATTTGTGTTTCTCAAGTTTGGTCATCACCAGAACAACATGCCAAATGTATAAAGGTTTAGCCGACGAATTTCAAAGGTTTAGCCGACGAATTTCAAAGGTTTAGCCGACGAATTTCAAATATTTAGCCGACGAATTTCAAAGGTTTAGCCGACGAATTTCAAAGGTTTAGCCGACGAATTTCAAAGTTTTAGCCGACGAATTTCAAAGTTTTAGCCGACGAATTTCAAAGGTTTAGCCGACGAATTTCAAAGGTTTAGCCGACGAATATATGTATAGCCGACGAAATTTTAATCTTTAGCCGACGAACAAATTATTTCGTCGGCTAAAGTCCTCGGGTTTTAATTGCGAACCCTAGCCGCCTCCCTCATTTCTGCAGTTTTTCAACCCTAGCTCCTCCCTCCCGGTCTCCTCCCTCCTCCCTCCCGGTCTGCTCCCTCCTCCCTCCCGGTCTCCTCCCTCCTCCCTCCCTCTCCCGTCGCCGGCTCCTCCCTCCTCCCTGCAAGGTATGTATTAATACTTACTTGAGCTTGATGAATTGAGTATGAGGGTGTGATATTATTCATTTTCCGGTTCATTTGAGTGTATTACATCTAGAGTCATTTAGTTGTAGCCACAATTTGTTTTTTATTTTTAGTTTGATTGATATCGAATATGTCCTGATGATGTCGAATGAAACTAGGTTCAGCTGGTGTTGATTTACGGCATGTCTAATAATTTAGTGATTCATGCCTTCTGAAAGGTAACGTAGTGTGCTATGCCAGCTGCTAATTGGTTGGCTGCATTGGCGTTTGGGATTACATCTTAATGAGTAATGAGCTAAGTTGGGCACTTAGCTATTAAGAATGGAACATATTTTGCTAAATATTTGTTAATTCATGTCCGGCAATATAATGTTTAATAGTTCAATTTAAGCCATATTACAGAGTGAAGTTAAGGCAAATGTAGCTGCCTTGACTATCAATGGCGTTCTGATACTGTTCTGGTATACTTGTACTAATGTGTTGAATGTAAGGGTGTTATAACTTAGCTTTGTTGCCAATCCTCTGGTAGTTCACTATTAATAGATTGCATTAATGATCCGCCATATGATAATTATCTCTTTTCTTTCAAAGTAATGAGTTGCTGGTTCATAGGAAATTCGTAGCTTAGGAAAAGAATCTCTGTAAGGTTGATTCTTTTAAAAGAACATTAATAAAAGAAAATTATTAATAAAAGAACATTAATAAAAGAACATTATTAATAAATTATTAAATTTATTAATAATTTAACACTAGATTAACTAGAGAATCGGGATGAAAACGCGAAGTTGAAGAAAGGAATAAAACTTGTAATTTAATTTTTATTAATTTAATTTGTGTTAATTAAATTTGTGTTAATTTAATTTGTGTTAATTTAATTTATGTTAATTTAATTATGTTAGTTTATAATTTATTTTTGAATATATGTGTTAATTTATTTTTGATTTCGAATTTAGTTTTACGATATGTTAGTTAATATATAATATTGTTATGTAAGTAAAATATATATATATATATATATATATATATATCTATATATATATTGGTATGTGCGTGTAAATTTTTATTGAATAAGTATAATTTTAAAAATGTATAATTTTTTATAAAACAAAGACAAAATAATCTAAAGCCTTTAATTAATATTATAAATAGGATGAGCGGCTTTTTTCGATCGAAGAAGAGTTCGAAGGGCCAAAGGTCCGAATCGTCTGAGGGAACCTCTAGCAACCCTCAAACGACGTTTCAGGGCCACATGACAGCCAGACGTGCGAGCCTTCTGGAGACGGCGCCGGAGGTGCCCGTTTCATCGAGGCAGGCGGCCGTCCCTCGTTCCCCGAGGCCCTTGACGGAGGTGTCTGCACCTCGTATGCCCGAGATACACCGGGCGCCCACTCCGGGTCCTACTTCTTCGGATAGTGGGTCATCTGGGGTACAGATGCCGCCGCCTCATCTGTTCCTTCCGCGGATGATACCGGCGATACCTGTAGTCGATGACTCAGGGACGCCGATTTATCCACTGCCCCCGCCAGTGGCTCCATCAGCGGCGTACCGGTTCCTGCCTTTTGATACGCCTCTTATTTTTGTGAGGGTATCATCATCGGCGACAGAGCCGGAATCCGTCGCGAGCTCCTCAGGTAATCAGTCAGGCAACTTGATTACTTTTAAAGGGTCATATATATATATATATTTTAATAATCAATTTGGCCGAATCATGTCATAGGCACAAAGAAGAAGAGAGGCCCCGTCACAGGGAAAGCTCTCGAGAAGATGGTGAGTACCATGGGGAGGATCCCCATCGATACTGACGGGGATGGCCACGCAGTATCGGGCGGGAAGTCGAGGATGTACTCCGGCCGCGTGGGTGCTCTCATCCGGGATAGAGTCCCTATGCTGTGGTCCGACTGGGGCGAGGTCCCGCAGGAGGTTAAGGACATGGTCCACAACGCGATGTCGGTGAGTTTACAAAATAATATTATGTATTAAATTGTTGATTTTTCGAAAAGCTAAACTAATAATAATCGGTTAAATGCAGGTGTGGTTTGAGGTTCCCGAGCACCTGAGGGACAGCTGGGCCGACGTTGTGCATGGGGGAAGGTACGTTGGGAAGTTAATGAAAAACAATTTTGTATGTATGTGATATTAATAATATTTCTAATATTTTTGTTGTATCTGTAGGTACAAGGAGTGGAAGAACGAGCTGCGGACCCATTGGACTAAGCACGGGAACGCACGTTCTGGTACCCCTACTGAGTTCCAGTACAGGGAGTACGAGTGGCGTTGGCTTCTGACATCAGAATTCAACAACCCTCGTAAACAGGTATTTAAATAAATTAGTTAGTTAATTTAAAAATAAGTACGTGCGTTTTAAAATATTCTACTAATAGTTTACTTTTTTCTTTGAAGGCGGTTTCCCGGGTGAACGCTCAGAACCGGCAACGCAACACAAGGAACCATCATGCCGGTTCTAGACCGTTCGGTGTCTTCATGGACGAGGCGGCCAAGGAACATCCAGAAGTCAACCCCTACGTCTATACGTACGAGAAGGCATATCCTGACTCCCAGGAGGATATTGTAAGTCACTTTACGTTTTTAAATTTTTAAATTTATGTAAAAATTTTAATTAATAATTTTTTTCCTATCCATATAGGCGAGGGTGAGGGAGGCTAGTGACGAGGTCCTCAGTACCTTAGTGAGGGAGGGATGGCCGGACACGCAGGATTCCGAGATGTCCGAAGCCATGTCCCGGATCGACAATTCGGATCCGACGATTGGGGCGAGGATCATGGGCACAGCCTTCCCACCGAGAGGAAACAACTTCTACTGCCGAGGTCTAGGAAAGAGAGGCGAGGGGGTCCTGAAGAACACTCCAGGATTTCAACGAAAGGCAACCTCGACCGGGACCAGCACCACGTCCACGATCAACAGGACGACTCAGCTAGAGTCGGAAGTTCAGAGACTACGAGAACAGCAAGCTGCTCAAGCTGCTCAAGCTGCTCAGGCTGCCTCGCAGCAAGCCTATATTGCCTCGTTGGCAGCCTTTAATACCGCGCAGGCAGCCTATGTTGCCGAGATATATGCCATCCAGCAGGCCCAGCAGCAGCAGATGTTGCAGTACATGCAGGACTTTGCAGCTGCCCAGAGTCAGGGACTTCCGCCTCCGCCCATGCCTCCGCCCATGACGCTACCCCAGCCGCCGCAACCTCCGCAGCAGCCCCCAGAAGATGACTTCAATTTAGACGATATAGACTTTACGTAGTTGATAATATATTTTTATGTAAATTGATACTTTTATGTAGTTCATATATTCTTTTATGTGTTTGTTGTTGGTTATATGAAATTGTTAAATATGTCTTTTGCAGCTTGCATGGAATGGTAATTCAGAAATTTCGGGGTTTTTTTTTTTTACTGGAATGCACTTATAGCCGACGAAAAAAGCCTTAATTCGTCGGCTAAAGTTTTTTTTTTTAAAAAAAAAAAGGTTTAGCCGACGAAATAAGCTTTAATTCGTCGGCTAAGTGTCTATAAGGCCGACGAAAAATACAATATTTCGTCGGCCATAGATGTTTTATATTTTTTTATTACAAACTTTAGCCGACGAATATTTTAAATTATTCGTCGGCGAAAGTTTCGAAGATAACCGACGACATTATTCGTCGGCTATAGTTCATACTTTAGCAGACGAAATAATATCGTCGGCTATAGTATGACTATAGCCGACGACATTATTTCGTCGGCTAAATGTTGGACTATAGCAGACGATATTATTTCGTCGGCTATAGTATGACTATAGCCGACGAAATTTTTTGTCTCGTCGGCTAAAGTCATTACAGACGACCCTTTCCCGACGACACTATAGCCGACGAACCTTCGTCGGCTAAGGTTGTAGCCGACGAATTTTTTTAACAGGGCGACGAAAATTTTTCGTCGGCTAAACTGCCTGTTCTGGTAGTGTATGATAATATACCTAAAAAGAAGAAACTCAAAATTGGGTATAGGGTATAGGGTATAGGGTTAGGGTTAGGGTTAGAGTTTAGGGTTTAGGTTATAGGGTTAGGGTATAGGTTCAGGGTATAGGGTTAGGGTATAAGTTCATCAGGTATAGGTTCAAGATATAGGGTTTAAGGTATAGGATTTAGGGTTTAGGTTTGGGGTGTTTAGGAATGGAGGACCACGTCATAAGTCACATGGTCCTATGGTAACATTGTAAAATTTCTTCATTTTACTCTAATAGTCAGATATCTTATTTATATTATATTATATCTTATGTATAGATCAAAGAATTAATATTTTTCACTTAGATTTTTTTCATAAAAATAAAGAAAACTGCATGATTCATGCAAATTGATTAAAAAATTGTTAGTGTTAATTAGAAGAAAAACTCATAATCAAGGTATTTAAGACAATATCAATTAAGCTTATTTATTATGTTTATATGTTATAGTTGAATGATGATAATTGTGTAAAATTTATATAAAAAAATAGGATATAATATGTATCATAATTGTTACATTTTAGATGTCTATCAGATATGAATATTAGATGATTTTTATTTAAAACCACTCTTTAAATTTGAGTATATATGAAAATCCCCCTTAAAAAATATCATTGAAGTTCTATTCTGAATTAACAGAAATAGAATTAGTTGGAACAATCAGACTAAGCAACCATATGCTCAAAATTAATAATCAGATGGAGAGGACTAATTAACTTACAAGCAAGCTGAAACCAGTGACTGATGTGAAGGAAAGCGCCATGGTAGCACCGGATCAAGATAACTCACCGAGATGACCTACAAACATGACAGCTATGATCTGAATAGAGTACTGTAATATACTCGCACATATAAGAGGCCCTGCTAGCCATAACTGCCTCTTCACTTCTTCCACAACTTCCTCTCTTTTGAACCACTTCTCATGGCTTCTCTCCTCATCTTCTTCACAAACAGGAATCAATGGTGAGCTCAAGGATGGTTTGTTGTCTTCCCTCTCCATTTTTAAGAAAGAGAGAGAGAGAGAGAGAGAGAGAGAGAGAGAGAGAGAGGCAGAGAAATATTGTGGCTTATATAACAGTTGAAGGTCTTGCTAAATCTACTGTAACCAGACAGGTAGGTCCTTATCGTGGCCTCACTGATTGCAGTAAATAACAATTTGTTCAAAATGGCTTAGTCACAAAATGATAATTATAAAGGTATTGTGCATATGACTCTGACTTTATTTGGAAAAAAGACAAAGGGTGGGTGGCGGCTTCATGTGTCATTTATATTCAACAAGACAAAGAAAAGCATGTTGTTTTGCAGCAGAAACACAGAGGTACTTCCCATATTTCTTGAACCCCAAGCCAATATAGCAACACAATCTGAATTCTTTAGTGATTCTTTGACTTGATATAATCTTCATTACTAAAGCCACATTTGTTCTTAAAATCATTGCATCAAAATGAGCCATATTCTTTCTTTTCTGCATAATCCACTAGTCTAGGATCCTCCTGGTAGGACTGAACCTCTTCGGTTATCAAACTTGTTACGTCTTATGTTCAATCATTGTCTACATTTTTCAAGCCAACAATAACAAAGAGAAAAGAATTTTATGTCTAGTAGTCTTTATCTAATAACAAAAGATGCTCTCATTTTTCACAGCAATGATTCAAATTTCATTATATAAAAAAAAAATAAGGTAACCAATTTCTGAAATCGAAGTCTGGATTGGAACAAGATTAAGTTAATCATTCAATGATTCAAGCCATTTTGAATACTAATATATAGACATACCGCGATCAGTGTCTGAGCTCACCATTGAGTGTGTGAAGAAGATGAAGATATATTTCAAGAAGAGAGAAACAATGTGAAGTGATTCAAGAGAGAGGAAGATGTAGAAAACGTGAAGAAGCAGTTATGGCTAGCATTGCCTCTTATATGTGTGAGTATATTACAGTACTCTATGCAGATGAATAGCTTTCATATTTGTAGTTCACCTTGGTGAAATTCTTACAGAATCAAACTGGTGGGTGATGACCTGATGTGAAGGAAAGCGCGACAGTAGCACCGGAGAGAGATTACTCACCAAGACGGAGTTATTGGACCAAAGTGAGTGAAACGTATGGTACAATGATATGTGAAAAGTAGCAATTACAATCCTTGTAGCTGACTGGAAAATTTTGACAAGATGTCTTTTATACAATTGTCTTTACCAGAATGCAAAAGACGAGAAGATATCCTTAAAAATTTGACTAGGAAAAGGTTTGAATCAAAACTTAGGTGATTCTTTGCACACACTATAACTTGGAAGCCACACAGCAAATTTGAATTAAAATACTTTTCTCTGCTCTTGTCTCCATACTTAATTTCTTAATCGGCACATTATCAAAGGAAGTTGTTGATAGCAAAAGAGAAAATTTGGAAACTTTTGGCAAGAAAACAAAGCCAGGCTGAAAGACCAGCAATGAAAAAAGAACAAACCTGGAAGTAGGATAAGAACTTACTTCTGTAGTCCTTTAGACCACCTTGGAATCCATTCCAATTAATCCAAACCGAAAGAAGCTAGGGTGGAAATTTTCTCTTAGATGAACAAAAGTTTTAGCTTTCAACACCAGGATTGCCACAACAGCATGGAAAATGCATAATGAAATGTCAATCTTTAATGTCGAAAATCCAATACATGTGACACACCAGCTCAAAATCATGAAACATATGTTGCTGGAGATCATGGAAAGCTTGGTAACTAAAAGGGGAGGAATATGCCACAACCAACTGCACTTTGCAGATTAACTGCACTCTAGGGCGGAATAAGTATCAAATCGTTACACAATCATATACTGAAAACACTAGAAATTTACATTGTAAACTATGTAAGCTGCTGAAAATCATGAATAGAAGACAGAAATGTGCAGACTAAAAAGAACATGTACCTTTATAAAATACAAAACCCACCATATTCAGATTTCATGCACTAAAACTATACCCGTTCACCGAAGCCTTGAATCTAACTTGCACTTTGGATTCAAATGCATGATGAACCACGGTGCATATTAGAATACATGGACTGAAACAAAGGAAAATGAAGATAATGTAGCAAATGTTTCCGGCCGTCAGGAACATAACACAAAAATGAAGATATTGGTACAGTAAGAAGAAATTTCAGAAGTTCAAAAGATATTAAGCACACCTATAAGAATTCCTAGCCCCCATGTTTCAGGAATTCATAGAGACAAGTGAACTCTTTTGTTTAGGGAAATAAGAGAGCTTTCTGAAATCTGGGTCACAATTTTGAACGGGCTGCCAAATCTCTGATGGGATGGACTTGGTTCCAGTGGTATGGTTGGCCTCTTGGGCTTTGGTAATTGGTTCGTTGTCTGTTTAGTGTCTTCCTGTTCCAGTTGGCTAGTAAATATTCTACAGATCTTCGAAAAAGAAAAATGATTCTTTCATTAGTAATTTCAAATGAATAACAAGAAGAATTTCGTGTATATGTCATCACATTATTCAAGTTCATATGTGATAATTAGATAATGCTCCAACAGTTGGAAAAAATTTCTCGTGTCATTGATTATTTTTTAGCCATTTATCTAAAAATGAACAAATATTTCCTTACTTCCCAATCTATGTGCAGTAACAGATAAAGGTGCTTCGAGCCTTCGACTGTGTTATTATTTTCGAAGATAATATGTACCATATATTATAAAGAATTTTTGTCAAACTACATTTGTTTTTTTGCTTCAACGATGTCAATCTCAATACGATTTGATTTGATTTTTGTTTTTCTGAAGAGAAAATATGATATGATTTTGATTTTTACGTAATTACATAAACCGGTTGAATAAAGATATGTGCATGTGTACGTTATATATTGTTAAGTTAAGTATGTAGTATGTACATGCATTTTGGTCACGACCGGTGAACTAAATTATGATGAATTTGTAGCTAGGTACATGGTTCAAAGTCAATTGCACATAAGTATGACCAAAGGTGGATATTAATTGCATCAGATTCCCAAACGAAGACCCTTCATATATATTTCAGTGCTTCACTCATAATTACACCCAAAAAACAAAAAGAAAAAAAGAAAATGTCCTAATCAAACCCACCAGATATATTGTTTATATGTTTTGGTAAAAAAAAAAATGACATGGTAATGGCCACCGCAGGCTAAAATATCAAACTTGCGAATCAGAATAAGGCTAATTCCTTGTAATTAATTAGTTTATATTAATCAGCCATCTAAATTAGAATACGAGCCACCTTTATATTGTTCGTTGTCGTTCCAAATGGTGCAAAACGTATTTCCAATTAGCTATGCATCAAATTAATAGTCCCTATATATACTGCTATGCAGAAGCACAATATATATAAGAGCTCAAGTACTAGAAGGCAACCTTTGACCGGTACGAAGCTACCTACCCAGGAAAGATCGACACCACTAAATATATATCTTAGAACGTACAATAATGTTAGTTCTGGATTATAATTTCATTATTAGTATATGAGAATATATGGCTCATACGAATTAAGAGACAGATTATTAACTAATTAAGGGGAAATTATCGCAGGCATGGATTTTGGTTCGAGTGGTAAAGGTTTGAACTAGGCTAGTCAATAGAAACACCAATTGATTATTGTAGTTAGCTAAACGTACGTTTGCATGCGTTTGTCTATTGTTTCCTTGACAATACCATTAAAACAAGAGTTCTTCTGGTAATTATTCAATTACTTTGATGAGTTTGATTTCTGAAATTTGTGATATTCATATAACTCAAACATTACTATTTTTTTTAGAGAAATGACGTACAGCCTTGTATTCAGTAAAGAAGAATATAAGATTACACATACACAACTTACTCCGGAGGAGTCACGTAGGAATCAAGCCATGTCGGCTACCCTAGAGTAACCTAACGTAGTCACCAATCAAACATTACTACTTGACGAGTAAAATTATTAACGCATTAGTTCTATAGGTTATTATATATGTCACTTATATATATATATATATATATATATATATATATATATATATATATATATATATATATATATATATACACAGGTCGTTTTATTTACCATGAGAGTTTGAGTCGAGACTAAAGACAACATTTCTACATCCTCTGATCTTTGGCCTGCTATGTCCTACTTGCCACCCGTAATCGAGCTCCCTAGTATTGGTGAGAGCCTTAATTAATTCTTTTGTTCTTTTTAGAGTTGATATGAAATCGATTCCTAACGTTTTTTTTTATGCTAAAAAATTGATTACAAAATAGAATCTTAGAAGCACCCAGGTCTAAAGAGGTCAAAATTAATAGCCTCGCTTACAACAGGAGGAAAGTCCAACTTTGTTATCGATTCCTAACGTTGAATCCATGCAACCATCGATTGCTAATTACCAAGAAAGGGATCGATTTTCTTTCTCTTTTCCAAAGAATTTGATTACACTAACATGCAAGCTAGGTACCATCGTTAATTAATTACCCTTGTGCTTATTGATGCATGCATGCTACCTAACACTGACTTGATCAAAATAAGGTCACACAGGGTTAGTTGTTGAGTGCTAAATTTTAATCGAGTGTATGCGTTCATGATAGCTTACTAAACACGCAAAATCATCATCATAATATATGGAATGTCTAATCCATCGAGTTGAGGCCCCAGATTCTTAAGAGTGGTTGCATAATTAGTGTGTGATAACAATCCATTAACAACTTCTATTACTTTTCTTCAAAATAAGACCTATTTTTGTGAAAGTATACGCATATTGTTACCAACTGCATGCTAATGAAAAGGAAGCACATATATTATTGTTAAGTGTCACACACACACACGTATTGCTTGAGAAAACGAAACACCAAAAACAACCATTTTAAAATTTGCAAAGTCCTCGAACTTCAGCTTCGACATGCTGCCCACCAAAATAGAGAGACAAAATGTATTGTTAAAATGTCCTTCTCCTAAGCTACCATATCAAGTTTTGTAATGTGCATATAGACATGCATGCCTCAGCTATTTCCTCCCCCTCTAGAACTTCTCCATCAGTTTGTGACCGACACATATTTTCACCATGAGATCGATGAACTATACTCTTCTTGCTCATTTGATTAATTACCAATGCAAGACTATATGGCATTGGTAACTTTAACTTTCTTACTCTTCACACCGTCGATTAGGCTCGATTACATCACAAAGTAAATATATGTTTTTCACCTATTATCAGTTGATTTAAGTATCTAAGTTGTGACATGATATGATTCAGTCTACCAATGCAAATAATTGGTTTTACACTCATATTCTGACCCGTATTACTAGGCATGTGAAAAACGTCATGCATCGAACTTGAGTGACTTGGTCTGATTTACAAAATAGATATGAAATTCACATATATGCTTGATTTGATGATGAATTTTTAGCTACATATGCATGTCTAGATTAATGCTAATTAAAGGGATGATCAATCATGGATGGCACTCTTATCTCTCTATGAATTCATCGGTGTAGAACTATCCTAATACTTGATTTTCTACGATGATCGTAGTTGGTTTATAGCTTTCAAGTGAAGCTGGAATCCACGGCCGGCAGATTATGTGTTACCAAGTTCAAAACCAATCATGGAAGAAAGATATATGCTTGTCACAACAGTCAACCAAAATGTCCCTTTCCTAATATCTATTTCTTTAGTTTTGAAGAATCTGCAAGACAATCGAAGCTAACGAAAATCGTGGGGTGCAACAATTCTGATAGAAAATGCACCTCCAACTTCCTTCAATATTTGACATATATATACAAAATGGCCTCCACTTAAGTCTTGCGTCACCATCTAGCTACTCAATCCTCTCAGAGACTAAAGCTAGCTAGAGGGAGGCCAGGTCACGTACTCTTGCTGCTTAGTCTTCGTTTCTGAGTTTGCATGTAATGATCATCATAATCATCTTCTTTAAGGCCTAGCTTGCTTTCATAATAAACAGAAATCAATGGCCTTCTAGTTAGTCAGCACTTTTGAGTACGAACTTGGAGTTAGTGTAGTATTATACTAGTTACAAAGTGAAAATGATGTACGATTCAATACTTGCCAGAAGCTTCAGTCGGCATGAGCAGAAGAAATTAGGATATGGAGCCTTTCTTTGCTGCTTGTTCCTATCATTGTGCTTCTGCACAGTGCTGAAGCCTAGTTTGAATCCTCTACCAGCTTGTATGTCCTTTCCCATGTTTTCTTCCTCTTCTTCTTCAGCGCGCATTTTGTCTACTGACTCACTGCATGTATATGTAAATTATTCTTTCTAATCAACATGCATGATATTTTATGTTGATATTCATTTCAATTGCAGTGAATTTGCAGCGATCACTTGGTGTCAGAAACAAGATACTGGCACTAATGGAGTCGAACAACGAATCGAACAGCTCTGAGCATGTAGTCACAACTAAAGTTATTGATCGCATCATAAAGAACGAAGAGTTCAAAAATGTGAGTCTTATTCATGAAGATGAAGTAGAAGATTCTAAACAAGAACAGAAAGATGAAAGCATTGCGGAGAGTGTTACTACTAGTCCCATTTCGAGCAGCGGTGACGATGATGATCATGAGACAAAGAGTAGGTTCTCAAAAACTTCCTTCCCAAGATATTGATGCATTAAACTTAGCTTGAAGTATATATTTTGCAGTTCTTGAAAGCTAATGATTTATATTCACTTTGCAGTTGTTGAAGTTGTGACAAAGACGACTAGTGTGGAGCCAATTATTTGCAACGTCAAGCAACCAAGAACTGAATATTGCGAGGTCAACGGTGATGCTCGGGTTGATGGAAAATCTTCCTCAGTTACTGTTGCTTCATCTCAACTGGAGATGTCATCAGAGGGCAATAGCTCCTGGACTATAAGAACTTATGCTCGAAAAGAAGATGCAACAGCAATGAGTCATGCTCGGAAATGGTTTGTGAAACAAGCAAGTACTGATGATCCGGAAACTCCTCAGTGTAGTAGGAATCATAATGTTCCGGCCATTCTGTTTTCAAGTGGAGGATACACTGGAAACCATTTCCATGACTTCACTGATGTGGTGATTCCCCTCTTCATCACTTCACGAAAATACAAGGGTGAAGTTCAGTTTCTTGTCACAGATATACGACCATTTTGGATTGAGAAGTTCAAAGCAATACTAAAAGGATTGTCCAACTATCAGTTCATTGACATTGACAATGAGCAAGAAGTCCATTGCTTCCCAAGCATAACCGTTGGCCTCATACGACACGAGAAGGAGCTGAGCATCAATGATCCTTCAAAATATTCACATACCATGAAAGACTTCAGGGAGTTTTTGAGGGAAACTTATTCCTTGAAGAAATCAAATGCAATTAGAGTCAAAGATGGTCAACGCAAAAAGCCTCGGCTTCTGATCATCCCAAGGAAGAGAACAAGGTCTTTCACCAATACAGGAGAGATTATGAGAATGGCAAAACGCTTGGGGTACAAGGTAAGTGTGGCAGAAGGTAGCTCAGACGTTGCGAAATTTGCACAACTTGTGAATGCTTGTGATGTGTTGATGGGAGTTCATGGAGCTGGCCTCACAAACATTCTTTTTCTCCCGGAAAATGCAGTCGTCATCCAAATACTTCCGGTTGGAGGATTTGAATGGCTTGCGCAGACAGATTTTGGTGAGCCTTCGCAGGATATGAACCTCAAGTACTTGGAGTATAAGATAAGCAATGAGGAGAGCACATTGATACAGCAGTACCCTCTTGACCATGCAGTTTTTACTGATCCCTACTCTATTGGGAAACAAGGGTGGGAAGCATTCAAGTCAATCTTTTTGGACAAGCAAAATGTAAAGCTAAATGTCGATAGGTTCAAACCCACTTTGTTAAAAGCCCTTGAGCTTCTTCACCATTAGGTCATTGTATGATTTCTAGAGGAAGAGGAAACAAACAAGGTCCTTTAGGTCATGTTACTTCATGTAATTCTTTACCATTTCTATGCTTTTTTAGCCTAAGTGTTTCTCATCTCATTGATTTTGAGATGTCCCTATTGTATAGAACTTGAGGAAGAGGCATTGATGAAAATTTTAAGACGTTTCTAGCACTTCTGATAAGAAATGACTTCTATGCATGATATAGATATGAATGATTTAGTCTTTTACTAAGGGAAAACATACAAGATATTAAGTGGTTGGTGTATACTCATTTAAAAGATCCAATGTGTTAACGTGAGTCTCAATCCTAGTATATTGGAAAGATGTATATTCTGTAATCAACTAGGCTTATGTAAATCTTTCGGTGTAATTAGTTTCCTTCTAGGGTTAGAACTGTGCTTGTATATATACCCGACTTGGGGTTTGTTCAATACATCAGAAAATTCTCAACTTTTTGTGTTTTGTTTGACTTGGCATTAGAGCCTAAGTCGATCATGGCAATCTTGGTGATCTGACCCTGTTGTTTTCTGTTGTAAATTTGTTATAAACTTGTCCTAATTTGATATGTTCGACGTGTCGAAGGATGCTTTCGATTTCATCGAATTCTGTCGTACTTGTTCTGTTCCTCTGTCACCAAATCCTCTTTGCAATGGATCTTGCAATCTTTGGTGATTAACCTGAAGTTTCCCATGAACTTGATTTCTATGGAGTAAGAGGACAAGACCTCATCATATGTTTGTGTTCTCAAGAGAAAGAGGTAAATTTGGTATTCCAATAAAAATTTCTGATTTTATTGGTAGTGATACATGGATAATTGATTCTGGTGCGTCTGATCATATGACATTTGATAAGTCTTTTTTTTCGAGTCTGTCCCCATCTCCCATACCTGAAGTGTCTAAATGCAAATGGGGTGTCCTTCTCGGTCCTAGATATAGGGTCAATTCAAGTTACTCCAACAATTGTGTTAAACAAAGTCTTTTATGTTTCTGCTCTATCACATCACTTATTGTCTGTTTCTGAATTGATTTCACAAAACAAATACTTTGTAACCTTTTTTCCTATGTATGTTATCTTCCAAGATCTGTCATCTTAGGCGATAATAGGCAAGGGGGATCTGCGGGGGAGACTGTTTCACTTGGATTGCATGTACAGCGGGGAAGCAAGAGCACCGTCACCAACCGTTACCCTGACATTGAGTTCTGATCGAGTAAAAGAAATTTGGCTATGGCATCGCCGAATGGGTCATCCATCTTTTGGAGTCATGAAGAAGTTGATGTCGTCTTTGTTTTTAGGAATAAAAGAGTCAAGTCTCCATTGTGAAACTTGTGTTTTTGCTAAGAGTCATAAGTCCAGTTATTCTCCTAGTTTTTCTTCTAGTTCTACACCATTCAAGTTAATTCATTCTGATGTATGGGGGCTTTCGAAGAATTTGACATTGACAGAAATGAAGTACTTTGCTTTGTTTATTGATGATTTCACAAGATTAACTTGGGTTGTGTTATTGAAAAAGAGGGATGCTGTGTTTTCGGCTTTCACCTCTTTTTATAGTCTCATCTGAACTCAGTATGATGTTTGTGTGAAAATATTTTGATTTGACAATGGAGGAGAGTTTGTTAACCACTCTTTTCGAGACTATTTTCAGCAACATGAAATAGTTCATTAGACTACTTGTCCTCAGACACCAGAACAGAATGGGGTATCTGAAAGGAAAAATCGACACCTCTTGGATATTGGAAGAGCTTTCTTACTCAGTACCAATCTACCCAAATATCTATAGGGTGAAGCTATGTTGTGTACCTCTCATCTTATCAACCGTCTACCATCTGCAACTCTTCATAATCGGGTTCCCTTTGAGGTATTGTCTGAACATGTTACTATTCCATCTTTCAACAAACTTCCTGCTCGTGTCTTTGGTTGTGTGGCCTATGTTCATCTATACAAAAATCAGAGATCTAAGTTGGAAGTTCGTTCTCTTAAGTGTGTATTTGTTGGATATAGATCCCATCAGAAAGGATATAAATGCTACCATCATCTGTCTCAACGATTCTATGTTACCATGGATGTTACATTTAGTGAAGACCTGTGCTATTTTTCTCCTATGGTATCTCCAAGTGAGGAAGAGAAGCATGTTTTTTATGAAGATCAATTTGAAGAACTAGAAGATTGTGTAATTGTTGACAGTAACCCTGTTGAAAATGATTTTCAGCCTGTCACCGACCAAATCCAGAATTCGAGAGATAATACTCTGCAACCTCAAAAAGTGGTTCAATATGTTGAATCTGCCCAAGTTGAGGCGTCTGTTCCCTGTTCTGAAAGTGTTCAACATGACGAACAACTGTCCGACACGTCAAAATGAGGAGAATTGAATAGTAATCAGCCGACAATTGTTGAAGATGTACATGTAAGTTCAGTCTCTCCCCCTACATCAACGATCTTTCTTGGCTTGTCATCACCTGAGATATGTAGTACTATTCTATTGTCATCCTCCAATGTCACTGAATCTAGTAGGGTCTTGCTTGCTAGTAAGGTCTTGCCTGCTAGGTCAACTCGTGGTCAACCTCCTAAAAAATATGAGCCTCTCTTATCAGCTAAAGCCAAGTATCATATAGCCAACTATGTGTCAACTCATAGATTGTCTAAACCTTATGTAGCCTTTGTGAATTAATTGTCTGTTGTGTCTCTTCTTAGTAAAGTGCATGATGCAATCAAAGAGGAGAAGTGGGTCAAAGCAATAGAGGTTGAGATGGATGCTCTCAAGAAGAATGGTACTTGGGATTTGGTGTCATTACCACCTGGAAATAAGACAGTTGGTTGTAGATGTGTTTATACTGTGAAGCATAATACAGATGACTCAGTTGACAGATATAAGGCAAGGTTGGTTGCAAAAGGATACACTCAAAAATATGGGGTGGATTATGATGATAAGACGTTCGCACCTGTAGCAAAGATCAATACCATTCGAGTCATCATGCCTTTGGCAGCTAATCTGGATTGGCCTATGCAGCAGTTTGATATGAAAAATACATTTCTTCATGGAGATTTGAATGAAGAAATTTACATGGATCTTCCTCTAGGAGAAGGTGGTGTGTAGATTGAAAAAGTCCATGTACGGATTGAAGCAATCTCCAAGAGCTTGGTTTGGAAGGTTCACGTCTTTCATGAAGAAGATTAGGTATAGGCAGAGTAACTCAGATCATACTTTGTTCCTGAAACACCGACGGGTAAGCTTACTGCCTTGATCATTTATGTAGATGACATGATAGTGACAGGTGATGACATTGGTGAAATTAGAAGATTGAAATATCAGTTGTCTTCTGAATTTGAGATGAAAAAGCTTGGGAATTTAAAGTATTTCTTAGGAATTGCGGTAGCTAGCCAGGAACAAGGACTGTATCATGCTGAGTAAAAAAAATGTTATGGATTTGCTAGCAGAGACTGGTATGCTTAATTGTACACCAGTTGATACACTGATAGAATAGAACCATCGGATTGCAGAGTATCCTGATCAAGTTCCGACTGACAAATCTCGATATCAAAGGTTAGTTGGAAGATTAATTTACTTGTCGCATACTAGACATGATCTTGCTTATGCAGTTAGTGTGGTGAGTCAGTATATGCACAATCCTAGTGAAGATCACATGAATGTTGTGATGAGAATCTTGATATACTTAAAGTCTGCTTCTGGAAAAGGCATGTTGTTTCGTAAGCATGGACATTTGAGGACTAGTGGTTATACTGATGTGGACTAGGCAGGGAACATCACTGACAAACGTTCTACTTCTGGCTATTTTATGTTTGTTGGTGAAACTTAGTCACTTGGAGAAGAAAGAAATAGAATGTGGTGGCTCGTTCTAGTACAGAAGCTGAGTACAGAGGTATGGCTCAAGGAGTCTGTGAGTTGTTATGGTTGAGAAGTTTATTAAAGAGTTTGGATTTCAAGCAGGAATGGTCAATACCTCTTCACTATGACAATATTGCTGCCGTTGAAATTGCACATAATCTTGTTCAGCATGATCGGACAAAGCGTGTAAAAATTGACAAGCACTTCATCAAGGAAAAACTAGATGCTCACATAGTCTCATTCCCATTTGTTCCTTCGGAGGAGCAGCTAACTGACATCCTTACCAAAGTTGTGTCGTCCAGAGCGTTCAGTGACTCACTTGACAAGTTGGGCATTCAATATTGTATGCGTTAACTTGAGGAAGAGTGCTAACGTGAGTCTCAATCCTAGTATATTGGGAAGATGTATATTCTGTAATCAACTGGGATTATGTAAATCTTTCGGTGTAATTAGTTTCCTTCTAGGGTTAGAACTGTGCTTGTATATATACCCGATTTGGGGTTTGTTTAATACATCAGAAAATTCTTAACCTTTTGTTTTCTGTTTGACTACGTTGAGTATTCACATCGCCAGATTAAAACAACTTTCAAACAACATGTTTCATCAAAGACAAAGTATGGTCGATAATAATTGACAACAGTCTACAAGAGAATTTTGTAGCAAGTAAGGTTGATTACCTTCAATTACCGACAGTGAAGCTGAGCGGTCCATATTGGATTGATGGTCTTGCATAGGTAACACAAGTTTGTAAAGTTCCTATCTATATAGGAGAATTTTATAACGATGATGTTATTTGTCATGTGATTGACATGGACGACATCGATGTGCTTTTTGGAAAACCATAGCATGAAAGCGTCAATGGTGATTATTGCAAAGATGGTACATATTTACTCAGGAAGGAGTTACGCAAGATCAAAATCAAGTCTGCAAGAAAGAACATTAAGATTGACCATCCTGAGGTGTGAGAAAAGAATGATGAAGAAGTCACTTTGGAGATTAAAGAAGAAATTGCTCTTGTTGAAGAAACCTTGCGGCCTCAGATATATCAATCAGAACCAATTGTCATTCAATGTTGCAATATTCTTGAGAGCCGAGAAGAATCTGTTGAAGATGCATATAAAAGACTCATCTTTGGTGTTGGGTTTATAGTTGTGTCATCCAAGTATGTAGAAGATCAGGCTTACAAATCACAGGTTCAATTGGTCAAATTATTATTGAGTTTCTATTCTACAAATTATTGTTTTTCATTCAAGATGAACTTGAGGTCGAGTTCTCTCATAGTGGAGGAGACTGATGTAGAACGAGAATGGGCCAAATTTAGATAGAAAAAAATAAAAGTCAGGAAGCGGTGAATAATAAAAAAGAATGATTTGAAAATCGGTAATTCTAGTATCATGAAGTTGCTAGCCGCTAGAATATTCAAGAAGATATTGTTTTGGACTTTTCGGGTTTGTTGCGCAAAACCTGTTAAATCTGATTTGGAGTTACTTTTGACCAGAATGTCTGTTTGGGACGCATAATACCTTTCCGGAATGAGAACGACAAGATCTTCAAGACTCACTTTAGTGAGGCCTATCAGATTTAAGCCAGATGATATCGTCTTAACTGTCTGATTCACGATTTAGTATTATTTTAGGTTTTCTAGTTTATTTTGGATTTGGTGTTCTTTTAACCTAATAGGCTTTTAGGTTTGGTTGTTAATTGCCCTAGAGTTTATTTTCCTATATAAGGAACATTAATCGATTGTAGTCATCAGCTTTTGATTAATAAAAAAACTTTGAGATTTTCTCAATCTTCTGGATTCCAAGAACTAGGAATCAAAAGTTATGGATCATAGAAAAAAGCCAAGCTAGGCAGATGGAATAAAATATAGACCAGGCTAAAGCCCTCATCTCTTCTTTGTCATCATGTTACACAAACATTTTGCATTTTTCATTTGGGTTCTTGTGGCATATGGGGATTCACAATGGACATCATTCTATATTTTTTTATTAAACTTTTGCTGCTGCAGTCCAAAATCATGATTAGTATTTGGTAAAGCAGAATAACCAACTTGCTAATTTAAAACAGAATAAGTAACTTGCTAAATTAAACCAATTCCAGGAAACACCGAATGTAGCAAGGACAAGAAATTTAGTTACTACGTATGTTATGTATTGACTCAAGCTACTTAATTAAGCAACTTACAAGAAGCTTTATTTAGCTTTATGAGTAGAGTATCTTGTATCATTTTAGACTTACAACAATGAAAGATGACTCAATACTTACCAGAAGCTTTAATGGGCTTCTGCAGAAGAGATTACAATTTGCAGCATTTTTTTGCTGCTTACTAGGGCTGCCACTTGGTTTGGTAAATACCAAACCGATCGAAAACCGACCGAAAATTTATGATTTGGTAAACCGAATTTTGGTAATCGAAATCGAAAAAACCGAAACCGAGAAATACCGAAAAAGTTGGTTTGGTTTTTGGTAAATACCGAATTTACCGAAATTCTAATTATTTAAAGACTTATATTTCTAAAAACACACAGACTAATAATTTTATCTCACGTTTTCAATTATATATACCATTTAGTAAAAAACAAGACAATGAATAGAAAAATTCAACTATACTTGGTAGCATTCGGGTCTCAATTAAAGCGATCAACTTTAATTCAATATTACTTGTTATATAAAAACGCTCTTACCTACCCGTCTTAGTCGATTCATCACACACACACATAGACAAACCCACTTAGATGACATGTAACCGCCCATGTAAAAATTTAGGAATGTTTTTACCTCTCTTGATGATAGGGCTCCCCATAGGAAGCACAAGCATAAATAGGGTTAGCCGCCTTGATCAAGGCCAAAAAATTATCAAAAATACCTAATTTTTCTACCATAGTCGTATTTCACTATATTGATCACATCATAGTTCACAAGGTTTTTAAAAATTTTGCTTCCTCTTTGTAGTTGGTTCACAAAGATGTACATATGCATATAACTTACTAAATAAGTTATACCACATTACCAGGCATGTTGTGGTTCCAATAATTACAATTCATAAAATTAAAATTTGACCGTCTGATGTGATCATTATAGTATAATACAATTATGATAGAAAATTCAATTGTACTCAATAATGCTCGGGTCTTGATCAAAGCGGTCAACCTTAATTTAACGTCACTTATTACACGAAAAAGCTTTTACTGCCCTTATGTGACTTATTTTGGTCGACTCTTCCACCCACATACTTTCACATAGATGACACATAACTTGTTCATATAAAAACTTGGAAACATTTACATCCTGACTATTTCGGTAGAAAATTAAACCATACTCGATAATGTGTACTGAAATGACTATCTTTTGTATATGTATTATCAGACTCTAGAAACTCAAGTGATATTTAAATTTTATAGTTTTGTATTGTTTTGTTATATTTTGAAAATATATTTGTTGTGAAGTTTGGTAATACCGAAAAACCGACATCCGAAGTTGGTAAGATTTATCTCATACCGAAGTTTTTGGTTTGGTAATTGAAAGTCATATTTCATTACCGAAAGTTTTGGTTTTGAAGTTGGTAACGCCCATTACCGATTCGAACCGACCGAGTGGCAGCCCTACTGCTTACTCATGGCAGTGATGGCACTGTGCTTGTCTACACTCCTCAAGCCTAATATGAATCTACCAACTTGTATGTACTATGTACTTTTCTTCTTCGGCAGTTTGTCGATATTTTTCAGATACACAATAAAGTTTATATGCTACAAATGATTTTAGGTTTTGAGTAGCTACATATATTGAAGTCTACCTTCGATTATCTCACAGTTTATTTGCAGCTCTACCAAATGGGCGTTGATCTCAAAATGCTGACCCTCAGTGAAACAAAGATATCAGAACCACTATGCAATGTTATGGAACCAAGAACTGAATTCTGCGAGATAGAGAATAGTGATGTTCGGGTCAATGCAAACATGTCCTCGGTTTATGTTGTTTCATCTCAAGGGGAGAATGTAATATCAGCTGGGAATAATTCATGGACTATAAGACGTTATGCTCGAAAAGACGACGTAACAGCAATCAACCTGATCAGGGAATGGTCAGTGAAACAAGCAAGTGCTGGTAAACACCAGGAATCAATCCCTAAATGTACCAGAAAACATAGTGTTCCAGCCATCTTGTTTTCTCTCGGCGGATATATATACATTAAACCTGCAGTATCATGACTTTGCTGATGTGATCATTCCACTCTATGTTACGTCTCGAAAATACAATGGAGAAGTTCAGTTCCTTATCACTGACAATCGTATCAGTTGGACTCAAAGAAATACTAAAAGGACTGTCGACCGAGTATGAGCTTATTGACATTGACAAAGAATTAGAACAAGTCCATTGCTTCCCAAGAGTAACGGTTGGCCTGAAAGCATCTCGCAAGGAAATGACCTTTGATCCGTTTAGATATTCATATTCTATGAAAGACTTCAGAGAGTTTTTAAGAACCACATATTCACTAAAGAGAGCCAATGCAATCAAAATCAGAGATGGACAGCATCAACTACACAAGGCTCGGCTTCTCATCTTATCAAGAAACAGAACAAGATGTTTCACAAATACAGGCGAGATTACCGAGATGGAAAGAGACTTGGGGTACAAGGTAACTGTGGAAGAGGCTGACAGGAATGTATCAAAATTTGCAAATGTCGTGAATTCTTGTGATGTGATGGTGGGAGTTCATGGAGCTGGATTTCTGAACAATCTTTTCCTACCCGAAAACGCAATTTTCATCCAGATAGTTCCAGTTGGAAACTTTGAATGGATTTCAACAACATACTATGGAGGGCCAGCAAAGGATATGAATCTAAAGTATTTGGAATATAAGATAAGCAATGAAGAGAGCACACTGATACAGCAATACCCACTTGATCATGCAGTTTTTACTGATCCTGACTCAATTGGAAAACAAGGGTGGACGGCATTCAAGTCAATCTATCTGAACAAACATAATGTAAGGCTTAATGTCACTAGAAACCCACGCTGCTGAAAGCCCTCGAGCTTTTGCAGCAGTAGGGCATTGTTTGCCTAAGTTCCAACGCATGTTACTCCTTTTTCTTTCGTAAACAATTTCATGTGTAATATGTTAGACTCATGTGGCAAACATTTTTTGATGTCTGACCAGATAAAGTGAAATTGAAATGTATTACAAACATTCTTTTCCTTCCTAAATTGCAATTTCTAATCAAACACTTCCCGAGGAGGATTCAAATGGATGGCAACAAACTAATTCCGAGAGCCTTCAAAAGATAAGAATCTGAAGGATGAGAGTATACTGGAAACTGAAAACTATCCGAAAAGACAGAATGTGAAGCTTGATGTCAATAGGTTTAGGCCGACTTAGTTATAAGCAGTAGCTTATTTTCTAGTCGTAACTCATAACAAGCTCCTCCCGATACCATTTCCTTCAAGTAGATAATGCCATTAGTCTCGCTAATGAGCTTAATGATCTGTATGTATACCAGTCTACGAATGTTGAAATGCAGTTCATGCTCTTCTTTACTCGAATATATAGACACAGTACTTAGCAGATTGAATGCACTGATGTTCTTAAGTTTTAGGGGGAGAATGCAATAACCTCATCTATCAAGCAAAACATTCAGACAAAATTTGGGTTGTAAAGCGAAACAAGAAAGACATGAAATGAAAAATGGTAATACATTGATAGAAATAAATAACCAGGTCTTGTATATTTCCTAACTTGGAACCTCAAGGCTCACTGGTGTATGTCGCCTAGCCACAAGGTCTAGTGCAAGGTTCCTTTCCTCTTATATAATAATTAAGCGACAGTAATGAGTTGTTGCTTTACAGATACCTCTTTAGTAGGAAACATAGGACTTCCCTCAATTTTCTATTTCTGTGGTCTCCAAAACCAATATATACATACGGGCAGCTCCATGGCACAGTAGGAAGCAAAGATCCATGTGATCCTTTGTAAGCTGCAGAAAGGCCTGCGTAGAATAATCTACAACTTCAACAGCCAAGATACTTCCCCATGCTCCATAAAGAATGTGCATAACCACCCCTTTCCAAAATTATGGGTGGTTCTGCCTGTAAAGAATATAATCCATTACCCCTTTCAGAACATCGGTTCGCAAAGGTAATCAATCACCAATCCTTTACTCTGATTTAGCTTTTAGAAAGTGGCAGTTCATCGCCTAAGAAGATTGACAAGCAAATTTCTTTCACCCAAACCTTTCATGTTAGACCGGCGTCCAGCATCTTTTCACTGTTACTGCTCAATGCCAAACTCCATCCTAAGAAAAGCAAGGCTTAATGCAACTCTGAGAGCAATGCTTACCTCCACTATATGAAAAAGAATGCTCAACTCCACTTGGCACTATCTAATGAGGTCGTTCTATGGATTTTCTTTCTACTCTTCTTTAGAAGCATTGACATATGGTCAATATCTGTGGAAGATGAATGGTTCTCGCCCTTTAACCAGAGCACAGCTTCAGCAGCTGCTTCCTTCTCTGCTTCTTTCTTACTATTGCGAGGCTCCCCTACAAAGTTCAACCCATTGAAGATCACTGTGGAACGAAACTGGTTGTTTTTCAATTGTTTTGTTTTGTAGGTGGGAGCTTCATGACCTGCTTTGACAAGCAATGTTTGCAGGCGACTTTTGGAATTATTACCCCCACTATTACCATTATCGCGAACCCTCAAGGTGCCTGATCCTATCTCTTTTGTTATCTTCTTGGAGGGTACTGGCATCTTGCGGCCATAGACAAATCTTCCATCACATCGGTCTTCAGAGACCAGTAATCTTAGGGCTGCTAGGAGGTTATTATGAGATTGCATGTCTGATTTGGGATCTAGAAGCTGTTTTGAAAGAACAGACCACCATGTTAGCATTTAACTTTAAACTGAGTGATGCATGTGTGTGTGTGATAGAGAGAAAACAGTGACATGCGAAAAAAACCAAACATGTATAGCAAGTGCATTGAATTCGAGAGCTAACACAAATGGCGAAGCTAAATACAAACCTTATTATGAATCAGTTCCTCAAGTTCCCTCTTCAAGCTAACATATGTATTTGCTAATGCAGGATTCATGAAAAACTCCAAGTATCCTCCCAACATCTTCAGGTGTCCATCCTACAAAAAACAAGTCGGAGTGATAAACATATTTTCCATCAAGAACAGAATCTCGGAGATACAAGCAAAGCAAAGCAAAGTTCATGAACATACCAGCCCACCCCTGGAAATGTTCCCTCCAAACAAAAGGAGCACAGAATCAGATACACCAGTTGAGTCCCGGATGAATACTGAATTCACTTTCACCTTTTCATTGAACACTAGCCATGGATATGGAATTTTAGGCACCGTAGCATTGACTGAATTCTGTTGATGTAAACCCACAATAATTATTTAAAAAGGAATACTTTGAATCAATGCCACAAAGAAACAAGAATGTAAGGTTATAGCCGAAGGCAAAAAATTACCGAGTATAGAAGTACTTGTCCATCTTCCATTGTTTTCAACAAAATCGACTTCTCTTTGTTCTGTGGAAAACAATTGTACACATCAAACACCATGTATGAGATAAAGCCAAGCCATCCTCAAGCAAACCAGAAATGCAAATGAATATGAGGATCATCACACTTTGTATCTAAATGTGAAGACTACAGACACCTTTGAACACTCTTTGCTCACTTATAACTTATAACACCTTTTCTCTTATCTTACCGAGAGGAGACTACTAAAAGGAACTATGAGTTTCTACTAATGTGACAAAAAGATGTAACAAAACTAAATATATACCAGCATTGTAAGTTAGGCATACCAACTTACCACAACAGAACATATTCCAGGAAATAATCCCGCACAGATGATTGCTCGGATAAGATGTTCATCATGGCTCAATGTATTACAGTTCTTGGTGTCATCAACCAAACCCGCATCCTTGAGCAAAAAGAAGAACTGCTTCCGAAGAGAGTCAATGGCTTTTAGAGTTTGTGCAGAAAGAAAATTTCTCCAGCAGTACTCGTAACCAGATTGTGATCTTTCAGCATTTTTCCAGCCATCATATGCTCGGATAAGAGCAAGATGATCACTGCTATCGCGGCCAGTGAATTGTGCTTTTGCCGATTCCGCAAGCTACAACAATTGAAAGTGAAAAGGTTATTTGTCACCATATGCTTGTTGATTTCCTATGAAAGAATGGGAAAAAAAGATCTGCCAATAGGGGAACAGAATACTTGAGAACAACAAAAAACTTATTCATTGCATATCCAATACTCTGAAGTTAAGTGGGTACTATAAAATTCCACATCCAATTCAGTATAAAGTGTGATAACATTTTTCACAATCTTCAATAGAACAGTCTGGCACGCCAGGGGTAGGGGAGACATCACCAAATACACAACAGAGCAAATAAAAACTTCAAAATTGTTGACATGAATGCTATGGCATACTCACATCCTTCTTGTCATATGGCATCATGAATGGATCTCTCATACTAAGGCCTGCAACAATAGTCATTATTGGATCTAAACAGTTGAAGATAGCCCCTAATATGAGCATTTTCCCAAGTTTTGGCTCAACCGGAAGCATTGACAGATGGCGACCTGCAGAGCATACAATAAATATAAGATATCTACTTGCAGACAAACCAGTTGCACTCCTTGAAAACAGCTTTAAGGAATAATATATTGTGAAATAGCAGTTATTCATCACCTAATACTGTGAGATCTTCATTTTCATCTAAAGCCCCAATGATCTTCAAATAATCAACAGCATTTTGAACCTGCAAAAACAAATAGAACTCAGATAACTAACATGAATATCTGCAAAGCAATTATGAAAACTGAAAAAAAAAAAAAAAAAAAAAAAAACTGACAAAACTATCTATGGAAAAGAAAATACTCATGTATGCAGATAGGAATTTACCGACAAAGGTTCCGGTGACTGCAGTGCCTTAGAAAGGAACTCAGCAATACTTCCAAGCTGTAGACTCTTGATTTGTAAACATAGAGACTGCAGAGGCGTCCTCAAAAGTTCAGGCAATTGATAATCAGCAAAGGCATCATATACACATCGGGGATAAAGATGGTAACACTCGCCAGGTTGAACACGACCGGCTCTTCCTTTTCTCTACAGATACAAAGGGACTAAATTAATATTGTGAATCCATGTAATGGATATAACTGTAAATATAACATCATAAAAAATCATAACAGTAAACAAGATTTAAGGTTCCTAGATTTACTCTCTTAATTATGTTAAAACTTAAAACCAATTTGAAACTTGTTTGCTACATTTTCTCTAAGTATTCACAAATGTAATGAATAACAGAGAAGGTATGGTACATTTTAAGAAAGAGAACTAAAACAGAGGTCAAAAAGGTTATTTAGCTTACAAATTATCAACCTTAAAAACTATTGAGAGAAGAGAGAGAGAGAGAGAGAGAGAGAGAGAGAGAGAAGAAAAGTTAGAAGCTGTTCATTTGCGATTCCATCAACTAAATTAAAAATTGAATCTCTCAAAACTGCCTTACCTGCCGGGATGCAGCCTTTGATATCCAGGATGGAAGCAAACATGGAGTGTTATTGAGTGCATCATATGAGGTTTCTTTCGCCTTTCCACAATCAATCACAAATACTACATCATTGATAGTGATACTGGTCTCAGCCATGTTTGTAGCCAGAACAATTTTCCTAACTCCATCTTCTGGTTTATCAAATATCAACCTCTGTTTACAAAAAGAATAGAGAAATGAATTACTAAAGACCAAAGACTACATGTCAGCACACAAACCAATGCACCACTAATGAAACTACAAACCAGAAAGAATTCAAAAAACAAAATTTATCAGTTCCATGTTAAATTGTTGACTCAAAAGATTTATCCAATATGTGTGAAGCTGTGGCAGCTCACTTATCATGACATTCTTTTGCATAACTAACAGCATCAATTAGTCTGTGTTAAAGGGCCTTTTTATATCAATTTTGGATTAAATTACAAAATAATGTCATAACTTAAAAAAGAAATGAAAAAAGTAACCCATTATAATAACAGTGATTGTCACAATAGAGTATTTAGGAGTGACAGTCATAAGACTTGAAACACAAGACAAACCTTCAAAATCACACTTTCACTGATCAAAGTTTTATGAATCTGAACCATGCAATGATTAGCATATCATTTTGGACAAAAACCTTCATCATTATTTGATAGATGGAGAAGATCAATATATATATATATATATGGATAATTTAATGAACTTTCCATCACTACAATAAGGTAATACAACTATATCCATTGAAAACAAGACTAAAGAACAGTGACAGCACCTGTTCAGCACTAGGCATGGAACCATGACATGCCAGCAGCAGGACCCTATTAGGATCTCCTAAAAGAGGATGAGATTGGAGTTGATCCTTCAAGGAGTTTATGTCATCCCAACCAGTCATAAAAACCAAAACAGCACCAGGTCGTTCATTCCTGACTATGTGGCAAAGCACATGTTCAATAAGATTAAAACCAATGGAGTCCGGGTTCCAACATGAAAGAGACTCCTGAGTCCTTGGACTGTACCCCCTAAAGTCAGCAGCTTCAAGTGCATCCTGTTTAAAAAGGCACGAAAAAGTCAAAATACAAATCCTAGACCTGCAAAAAATTAAGATACAAACTTTTATGTACCTCAACGGTAGATGCAATTTGACTCTTCCTCTTTTTGAAAGCTTGAGCTTGTTTCTGCATTTTCCACGTCTTATCTTGACCATAATCATCAATTTGATTATATTGATTTAACCGATATCCAGTCATTTCTAGAATATTCTCCAGAAAATGTGCTCGGACTGGGTATGTAAAACCCTGTAAGAAAAGCCGAATTCCCAATTAAAAGTTAGTCCAGTATACCTTATGAGGAAATGACATTTCTTTCAATGAGTATAAAAAAGAGCAAAAAAGAAATTGTGGAACCAGTCACTGCACTTACAGGTATATGGATCATTGGAGCACCATTAAAGTACGAGGAGAAAAGCTCAGCATTTAAAGTTGCACTCATCAAAATCAATCTCAACTCAGGGCGATGAGAGAGAAGTTCTTTCAGAACGATAAGAAGAAAATCTGACACAAATGCAAAATATTAATAAAAGTATAATTTGAAAACCAATTAACAAAGATAAATTCAAAATGTTACCTTCATTCATTCCACGTTCATGGATCTCATCAACAATGACATGTGTAACACCTTTCAACTTTCTGTCAACAAGTAACCTCCTCAATAGTATGCCTGTGGTGCAAAAAAGAAGCCGCGTGTCCCTGCCCTTCATTCCTTCCAGCCTAACTTTATAACCAACCTTTCAAGGAAAAATGACATAAATTCAGAATTTAAAATTGGCCAGAAAAAGTTAAATGATCAACAATCCTAGCTGAAAATAAAAATGGACTAAGGCAAGACTAAAATTTGAAAGTAAACAAATGATATCAAGAACTCACTGATTCCCCCAGATTCTCCCCTCGTTCTGCAGCAACTCTTTCAGAAACAGACATGGCAGATATTCGTCTAGGTTGAGTACAAATAATACTACAGACACCTCCACGACCAGCTTCAATCTCAGACTCCAAAATGTACTGAGGAAGTTGTGTAGTTTTACCACAACCTGTTTCACCTGAGACAACTATGACCTGTTCGCAATCAGACACGTAAGTTCAATTAACCACCAATACACGCAGAAATCAACCAACCAAAACTCTAAGTTCAATTAACCACCAATACACGCAGAAATCAACCAACCAAAACTCTGCTGGTACAATATTCATCTAAAGTTGTACCCCAAAAAGTCTGTATACATGATCCAAAGATGGAGATATCAACCATATTAAGGAGCAAAAGCAATTGACCATACCGAGTTCTAAAAATCAAAACTCACAACTCACCTGATTTTCAGATACGGCTTTTAACAAGAAATCTTTCTCCTTATATGCAGGCAGACTTCTACGAAGTTCAAGCATCTTTTGACCTTCGACGGATTCCTGTAAAAGATGATATATTTTTGACATGGATGATTAAAAAGGATAAAGAAAATAAAATGTTACCAAAATGCAAAAGGGCTGGATTTCCAGTTTGCACAACTGTGGCAAAAGGGAAGAGCAATGACCTGCCATTCTTGTTGCTTATTCCGCAATCGCAAGCTTCTCTGCTGAAGAATTCTCTCCATGGCAACACTGTTATGTATTAAGGGTTCCTCCTGCTCATAGAGTCCCCCATCTTTAGCTATACTTCCATTTGACATTGACATTGAATTATGCAATAAATTTCCTCTGTTCATTGGCTTTTGAGAAAGATGAGCTGTGAGATGAGCATCAACATCTTTATGCAGTCCAAAAGGTAAGACGACCTGTAAACGCTTCAAAAAAGTTAGAACAATACTATGCTTGGAAAGAACTACATGCAAGACTGTCAATTTATAAATGTGCACAGTATTAACTAGCGTTAACACAAAAGAGCAACAAAAAAGGGAAGGAAGTACCTCTCTCTGTGGTCGCCTATCATCCAGATCAGGTCTGTAATTTGGCTGAGGGACTTTACTAAAGACTACAACCTTTGAATACTGACGGCTGGTTGAGAAATTTCAAAATCAGATAACAGAAAAGGATATAGAACAAAGCCAAACTTAACATAACTATAAACTTGTTATCAGATAGAAAATTTACCTATACAAACCCATCCCTCTTGCCAGTTCTGCAAGATGATCAAAATCACGTCTGTCCTTCCTTTCCCTGGACACCACTTCTTGCTCATCTTTGTTGCGAACAAGCATGGTTAACTTCCATCTCCACTCATCAATGTTTTCAAGAGTTGCACCAGTCTACATATCATCAAACACATATATGTATATCAACAACAGCACATAGCATTTCAATTCCAGTATACAAACATGTACTTAACCACTAAAAGGTCCAACATTTACACGGAAAAAAAGTTCCAACTTCACTGCTCAAACTAATGCTCTATTATCAACTTTGAAAATGCCGATTCTAGTTCGAAAATTGAAACATTGAATAGCTACACTATCCATTAGTTTGGCTAGGATCAATAATGAGCTGAAAATTCGATGCAATTTTGCTCAGCTCAATTGAAACCGAAAGCAAGTAATCAAATGCTGAAGCAGAGAAAGGCTAACCATTTCCCGGCGAGAACTCTGACCCGACGACCCGAATTCCCGGTCCGAATCCTCACTAGCCGAGGCGTCCTGGTACGCAAACCTCCCGTACCCTTGCTGCCGCTGGTGGTACCAACTCGGCACGGCGGAGTCCGTCCGGCGGCGCGCGGGCTTCCAATCCGTCGACCTCTCCGCCGCACGCGAAGATGACATGCACACGACGTCAGCGGCCTGGGCGGAGTTCCATCGGAGCAAGCCGGTGACGGAGTGGGTGTGGTAGAGGGCGTTGTTGGTGTTCATCAAGCAAGAGAGGAGAAGCGAGGGGCGGACTAGGGCGACGTGTCGGCGGAGGCGGAGGCGGGGTTTGAGGGACATGGTGGCGGTGGTGCGGATTAAGAAGGCGGAGCAAGGCATGGTGGTGGTGGTGGTGGTGGTGGTGGTAAGGAGGGAGTGTGGTTATTTCAGTTGGGGAAGTTAGGGTGGCATTTGCTGAAATTAGGGTTTATGACAGAGCTGGGTTTATCATGGTGGTTTTGGATTTGGTTAGGAAGAAGTGGCGCTAACACCCTCTGCGTCACCACTCTCGACTTGAAGCTGGAAATTTTTTTCTTTTTTTCTTTTTTATTTTTCGATATCTCTTTTTATTTTATCAAAAACAAAATACACCCGTACTCTTCGTTAGTGGTTAGAAATTCCCTTTTCGTTTTATGTCTTGTTAAATTTCCTGGATTTTGAAGTGTGTTCGTTATCTGTGGTTTTCACACCTAATAGTCTGTACTTAAAGTTGTAACAAAAAATGAAAATGCACACGGTTGTATAATTGGAATATGACACGTGAGATACTCGTGAGTTTCTTTCGTATCGTATCTATAGTTTTCACACATGAGGTAGTCTGTTATTAAACTAACAATATGAGATTTTTAGCAGATGAGCTATGCTCTATAGGTTAGTTTGTTAAGTGAACTAAATAAAGTCAAGGCTTTTTAACCAAATTGCTACATGTTGTAAATATATATGGTTGTTCAAATTATTTTGTGTTGTAAACTTATGTAGAAAGTTTGTACTAAACAAGGTTTGTGAGTATCTAGCAAGTTAACTTGTGTGTGTTTACCAAGTTACCAAGTTTCACCATCAAGCTTTATATGTGTAATCATCAAGTATCTCAACCCTATATAAAAAGATGAGTGAATAATGAATGATACAACACCAACAACACCATTCCCTCATTTATTCTCTCTTGTTCTTCTACTCTCTCTTACTAGTTCTACTATTCCATTAGCTAGCTAGTAAGTCTCTTACCTTTTATTTGTAACACTACCATATTTTTCACATTAGTGTCAATTTGTTATCCTAATTTTCATTTCAGTCAATTTAATACCCTAACTTTTAATAATTAGTCAATTTGCTATCCTAACTATTATTTCTGCCAATTTGCTACTTTATGTTTTCAAACTTAGCCAACTTGCTACATTTTTGTCATTTTATTTTGTTTATTTCTTCATCCAAACATGAATTAATTCTGAAAATCGAATGTTAAAGTTGGTCGATATTGAAATTTTGATAAGTAAATTGGTTAATCTTGAAAACCTAAAGTAGCAAATTTGATACAAGGGTAGTAAATTGATAGATTTAATAGTTAAGGTAACAAATTGGCTAATTATGAAAAACTAGTGTAATAAATTGGCTGAAATAAAAACTAGGGTAACAAATTGACACAAAGGTGATAGTTAGGATAACAAATTGACAATTATGCCTAAAGTCAATAAACTATCAAATTTTAAGCTGGTAAGCTGTGAGATTATTTGTTATCTAGAATACTGACATCTTAGAGCATATGCAGCGGTTCCCCTCCATCACACCAAAATGCATGATATTTGGTGGTTTGATGCCAAGAAATAATGCAGCAGCAAAAAATTGGAACCAAATGCAAGGGTGGGACCCAGTCCACTCCATCAGAAAATCAGAGACGCAAGCAAATGTTGCTTGCAGGTGTGATGACCATCAACTGGCGGGACCCACGCACGTGGACTCTTGCCAACAGCTTTTCTTTTCTTTTTTTAAATCTTATAAAAAAAATAAAAAATAGGCCAGACAGCTGCAGAGCCGTTGGCCATTCATGGGCTGCCACGTGGCACCCTTTCTGGTGCAACGGCTCTTTAGCCTAATGGTAATTTTTTATTCTTACCCTAAAAATTGTAAAAAAAAAAACCCTAAATTGTTCCCTATAAATACCCCATTCTTTTCTTTACAATTTGCACCACTTTTCTCTTATCTCCTCTCATCTCCTTCCATCTTCTCTCACAATTTCTTTGAGTGTTCTTTAGAAATGGGTTCTAGTTGGCTTCCCTCCGAAAAGTTACAATTGTGTGTTTCTTGGATACGACAATCCACTTGCAACATTACCGGCCGATATCAAAACAAAAACAATTTGTGGAAGAAAGTTCATGACGATTACGTCAAAAATTGGTGTGGCGATCCCGAAAATCCTCTAGCTGAGCCTCGTATGAAAGTTGCGCTCGAATCACATTTTCCGCGATTGAAGAAATTGCTCAAGAAGTGACATACATGTCTATACAAATCAAGTTCCGTGCGGCTAGAGGGACGAATTTGGTAGATGAGGTATGCCTAACTGTTTGTTCTTCATGGATTAAATTTTTCCATTAATATAATTTTTGTTATTGTTTTGTCATTTTTTCTTCATGTAATTTTTTTTCCTTCCATTAACATAGATTAAATTTTCGTATAAATCTAAATTTTGTATTTTTTTGTTTAGGAAACTCAAGGTCATTCATTATATATATTTCAAGGATTTTAGCAAGAAATTTGATAAGAAAGAATGTTATGAAGCGGTGATAAATCATCCTCATTTCTTGACGGTTGTGAGTACTCCTTCTCCGTTTGAGTGGAATTTTCTAATTTCTCCCGAGCTCTATGACACGGATGGGCATGTTGACTTGGATGATGATGAAGGATTCACAACTCTGCCGTCCAACCAAGAAAGACCTCGTCCCCCAAGCCCGGTTAGGCCTATGGGAGTAAAGGCGGCCAAGGAAGCAAAGAGGAAGGGAAAAAAAGGTATATATTTCATAATATGCAATATAATCAAAAAAACACTTATGGAGGCTAACATGCAAAGAGACGAGGAAACCATTCGGTTGGCTAGGGAGAGCTTAGAACTTGAGAAACGAAAGGAAGCAAGGTTGGCCCGACGTGATGCTATGACAGAGTTGCAAGAAGAAACCAAAATTATGACAATGCATGGATACAAGCATCATGACCCCGAAAAGTTTGAAGTGGCACAAAAAGAGGAAATCAGATATCATGGCGCAAATGAATGAGAGTACTAGTACTAGTGATGATTATTATGTTCCCCTCTTTGATGAAGACTAATATTGTGTTGTTGTTATAATTTCAATTTTATGTTCCTCAATTTCAAGTTATTTTTATATAAAATAATTTTATGTTTTAATACTAGTAATTTTATGTTCCTCAATTACAATACCAATTAAAATTACAATACCAAATAGAAATATAATACCAAATAAAATTACAATACCAAATAGAAATACAATACCAAATAAAATGACAATACCAAATAGAAATACAATACCAAATAAAATTACAATACCAAATAGAAATACAATACCAAATAAAATTTAGCTTGCCAAATATTACAATACCAAATAAAACTACACAAATTGATTATTATTGGTTGGCTTCCAATGCCCAATTGTGCTCCACTAAATCATTCTGAAGAATTGTGTGTGGATATAAACTGACTCGAGGTGGTTAATACGGTCCCAAAATGCATGTTGGTTTCTTCCATTTCTTTCCACTAGTAAAAAAAGAATTCGAACCCCCTCATGATCTACTGGTCCATCATAAACTCTTGCTGCCAGTGGGTTCAATAGATCTTCTTCTTCTGGCTCGAAAAATTCTTCTTTTACAAATTCATCCTCTACAATCATGTTATGCAATATGATGCAAGTTATCATTATGCTTCTCAGTGTTGAACTTCTGTGCAACTGAGCTCTATGACAAAGGATTGCCCAACGAGATTGCAGGATGCTGAAACACCTCTCTACATCTTTACGGTATGCTTCTTGTTTCTTTGCAAAAAGTTTTTGTGCTTGTGATTCTGGGTTTGGAATAGTTTTTACAAATGTGGAGTACCTAGTATAAATTCCATCAGCAAGATAATAAGCATTGCTATATCTCCTACTGTTTGTGTCACTCCCCGACCCATAATTTTTACCTTTATTACTGGCATAGTGGTAATAAGAATTTTACCGTGTTCGTCATTAAGTGTAAAATATAATTGATCCCCAGAGAAGTGTAGGGGACTATTATTTTGTGGGATTATTCTAAGGAAGAAATTTTGACGACAGTAAAAAGTGGTAATTTTTTGCTAGTAAAAGGTAATTTTATTGGGGTATTATTTTTTGAGGTGTTGAATTTTGATTTTGGGTATAAGTTGGAGAGTGGACCGGGCCTTGGTTTTGGTCAAAGCCCGTTTTCTTTTTCTCTCTCTCTTCCTCCCGGTTTTCCCTCTCTCCCCCGAGCCCATTTCTGCCCGATCCTTCCTGCCGCCCCAGACCGCCGCGCTGGTCCCAATCGATCGGTCTCCGACCCAGCTGTCGTTCTAGACCGGTAGCAGCCTCCCTAGCGCCGCCGATCGGGAGAAAAGCCGCCCGAAGCCTCTTTTCGCCTGAACTCCTTCCTCCGGCCGCCATAGCCGGCGAGCCATAGCTCAAAAGAAAGCCCTCTCCCGTGCTTCAATCCCTCCAAAGGGCTCCCTCCATCTCTAGCTAGGTAAGGAGAAATAGGTAATGGAAATTTTAGGGTTTTATTGTGTGTTTGTGTTCGATTGGCTTGGTTAGGCTTAGAATTGGAGTTTGTGATAGTTAGGAATGTTGTAGAGGAGGTTGAGAGGAAGATGCTGCCAAATTTTGGTGAGCATCGGAGGTCGCCGGAGTTGGTCGCCGGCCGCCGCTGCCGCCGCCGAGAAAATGTTTTTGGTGGGGAAAAATGTGAGGAGTTTAATGGAATAGAATTTTTGGAGGAGTTTTGGATAGGTTTGAGAATTGTTGAAGTTTGGTATTTTTTGACGGATTATTAATTTACAATCCGGCCATTGGATTTTAGTTTTGGTGGAAGGTGTTTTTGAGGATGTCGGTAAAATTTGTGGAGTTTTGAGGTTGCTAGTGTATTTAAGATTTTGAAGTGTTAGGCTTGGTTGAGCGCGAAGCATATTTATTTATGCATGTTTTGCGTTAAGCGTCGGTGTTTTATTTAAGGTTTTATTTATTTGGAACAGGATGTGAGAAGGCTCGAGCGGAAGTGACCTCCGACCGACATCAGGCTTAGGCCTAACCTGTGAGTGGACCTTTGTTTTAAATATTGTGTTCGAAATGCTTTATCGTTTTGAATGATTTTCTATTGTTGGATATTTCCCGAAATTGAGAATTTCGGTGATTATACTTTTATATGAGAATAATATGTATATGATTAAATGCTAGCTAACTATACGTGATTTCCCCCATACCGAGGTACAATTCCGATATGGGTGACGTGAGCGTTAGACGCGAGCGTCGTAGCCTTGTGCGACTTTCTAATTTCGTATTTAATTATTCAAAGATTTCGTACAAGGAGTAAGCACATATATATTACCACTCGGCCGCTTTCCCCCAGCCTGAGGTACAATTCCAGTGTGGGGTGATGTGAGCGTTAGACGCAAGCATAATAGCTTTGTATGATATCTATTTTATTCAAGTTGTTCATAGATATCCTATAAAGGGTTAGGCGAGTGTGCATACATACTATATGTATAATATCCTGGCCTGAGAGGCAATTTCTTAAAGTTCGGGAGTCTAGCCAGGCTGGACCCCAGTTCGGAATCTTTCCAGTGGAGCTCTTGTTTTGCCGCTGATGAAGCGTTTTCTTGGAAAACATTTTTGGGGAAATATTTATTTGTTGTCGGAATCGTTTTGTCCACTCACTCTGACGTGTTGAATATTTTCCCCTGGGCTCTTCGTTTTTAAAAATGCCCAGTCTGCAGAGTTCGCGTGAGGTCTAACAGGAGACGTCGAGGCATAGTCACCCATCTATCCGCTACATTTCGCCAGTAGGTTACATGTTTAATCTACTTGGGGTTTGTTAGCTTCTGCTGTATTTTATTTTATTTTTAGTAGCTCTGAATACTTTTGGAATTCTTCTGTGTAATTTTTATTCAGGCTACTTTTGGTTTGTAGCGGAGGATTTATTTTGGAGTAAAAAGGTGGTTCTTAAATTCTTATAAGTTAGGGTTGTTCATTTTCGAGGGAGGTTTGCCGAGTCTTCGGTAAATTTTCCTTGGAGGTGGTCCCTGCAGGACTCATCTCGGGTTTCGGGGTGAAATTCAGGGCGGGTCTTGACAGTTTGCGTGAAATGTCACAACCGGGCAGTTTCCAGCAATGAGCCCTTCAAAGACCGGTGATTGGTCGAGCAAGTTAATATCATTTTGAGCTCCTAGCACACCAAAGAAAGCGTGCCATACCCACGTGTCATGCGAGGCCACCGCCTCCAGAATAATGCTGGGACGACCCTTTTGGCCACTGTAAGCCCCATGCCACCCAGTTGGGCAGTTCTTCCACTCTCAATGCATGCAGTCAATGCTTCCGATCATACCTGAAAATCCCCGCTGATTAGCCCTAGCAAGAAGACTTTGGAGGCCAGCCTTTGTTGGAGCCTGGAGATACTGCAGACGAAAAATACCTACCACTTGTTGGCAAAACTTCTTCATGCATTCTAGTGTAGTTGATTCCCCCATCCTGCATATCTCAACACATTGATTAGCAGCTGCGCCATACGCCAACATTCGGAGGGCACATGTCATCTTTTATAGGGGCAGCAACCCTAGTTTTCCAGTGGCATCTGCTTTTTGATGCCAATAAGGGCCGTGGTTACAAAGAGTCGTCATGATGCGGTTGAATAGATTGGTGTGCATTCGGTACCTCCGACGAAATTCTTCCTCCTTAAAAATCGGACGTTCGATGAAGTAATCTGCCATGAGACTTGTTCCCCCAGCTACCTTATGTCTGGGGTGATTAGGAGAGCGACCAGGACGTGAACCGCGTCCTTGTGGTTCATCTGAAGTATCAAGATGTACCATCATCATGGTCGCGTTAGTCATCATGACATCCATCGTCTCAGCGTCCTCTTGACTATGTTGTTGCCTTTGCTTCAACAATTTACGAAAAAAAAACTCATCGTAATGATGAGGAAATGTGGCGAAGTAATTGAGGGAATGTGTTTTTAAAGATTTGTAACTGAGCTGTGAAGATTGTGTGAGTAAAGAGGGTGATGAAGTTTATTTATGGTTAATTTCAGATTATACAACTTGTAGATCATGTTACGAGTCGAATCGTCATTCGTTGAAAATCCTATCGAAAATCTTATTTAAAATCCAATGACATTATTTGGCCGACAAACACACACGTGTCACTTTTTGGTTGATCGGAAATCCTATAACATTATTTGGGTGATCACAACATCTGACAATGTCACGTGTCATCTGGTGATTGATTGATTATCATATATGAAATAAAAAAATAAAAGATTCAATTGATGAATAGTGATTGCTAAATTGACGGAGCTGCACCGCTGCATAAAAACATGCCCAGAAAAGCAATTTACAATGCATAGTAATTGATGAAAGCAATTTAATTGATGGTTTGATGGTTTGATGGAGTTCAATGGGTGCATATGCTCTTACTGATTACATGCTCAAATTTCACACCATTACCAACTACAGAAAGAAACAGACATTCGGACACAAATTTAGCAACATCAATCCAAACACAAGCAAATAGATAACAGTGCTAAGAAAGGTCATCTTCGCTCAAGGTTTGAAACAAACATTAACTTCACAAAAGCTGGAAATATCAACTTCCGCACATAAGAATGTAAGATGGTGATATACCATCAACTAGTCTTAGGCTACCGATATTGTAGTTTCGGTACAGAGTCAGGAATCAATCGCCTTCATTTAGCTCAGGATACGACGACTTTGAGCTTACGTTCGCCTACCAATTCGAACTGACAATGATCACCTGCTTCCAATTGATTGTCCTTAACAAATGCTTTCCAACCAGCAGGATTGAATCTTGCTTTTAGCCCACATTTGCTAACAGTACAAAGAACAGTCCAAGTTCTCTCACCTTCAGTTTGTAAGGTCACATTGCAAGAAGACCCTATCCCACACAGATTTTTAATGGTGAAATGTGCAGGTATACTCTGCAAACATGAGAAAATGTAATGGTAAATACATTATCACGTTGATGTTGAGAATAGCTTACCAAGTAAACTGACAAGTATGATGCAGTCATTGTGATCCAAAATCTTGGCTTGTCAACTTTGTACTTGTTAGCTCCATGAAAGTCTTGTAGGTTGTTACTATTTTGGTCTATAGCAGCTGTTGACGCAGAGGGAAAGGAGCTACCTTGTAAATTCGGTGTAGACATACATCCACCGCCTTCTGTTAGATTCCCATGATTAAGACCATGAAGCATATATCCTAGTCAAAATGTCGTAAAAATTTCAAATGGTTACTGACTTGCACAAACATATCCAAATTTAATACGTACCTCCTCCACAAATTGGGTAATCTATTTCCATATTGTTGTTGTGGAAAATGTGTACTTGGAAATGAGAATGTTTTCCTTCATAGCTGAACACTATGAAGTATCTTGGTCTATGGAGTAAAAGTCTGTGAACTGTTCCCATCCATTCTGTAGCCAGATTCGGCTACCACGAATCGTTTTTTTCAGTTCTACTCGCCATGATGTTTCGAAATTGGGAACCTTGAGGAATATGGAGTCTTCCATACAATTCCCATACTTCCTCACAGCAGGCTCCGGGAGTTCCTGAAATTCACAAGTAGCTTCCCAAAATTGAGATGTCTATGTAGTTTTGTAGTACCATAGATGTAAATGAACATCATTAGCACGTTTATCTAATCGTATTGTTTAATCAAGCAGCAAACTCGTACAATGCTACGACTAAGAAATTAATAAAGACTAAACAACAGTGCAAACAGAAGCATGTAATTGCTTCATTTTTCAAACTGAGAGAATAAAGCATGTGAGGGTTTCAACTTTCTAGATATGGCATGAGAAATGAACTAAACTCCATTCAATTTCCCTAAAAAGAAATGTAGTCGGTAGTCAGTAAACTACCTTTCCCGCCCATAGATCAGTCATGAAACTTGTAGACCGACGTCCGGGCTACCTCGCCATGGTGAAAGAACATCGGTACCACATCGGGAATGTCCTCCTCCAAGCTCCATAAGAAGACAACATGATAAGATAAATGTATAGTCAGTCCCACATCGGAAGTATGTAAAAAGAGGGAACCTTCCTTAGCTATAAAAGGAAGGCTTCCCCTCTAGATATAGGGATCAATAATACTTCAGCCCGAGATATAGGAGAGAGAGATGAGATCTGTAACACTCCACCCCGCGGATATAAACCCCACCGCGCGGGATGGGTAGTCCACCCCTCCCCCATTTGTAATACTCCACCTTGCGGGATGGATACTCCCCCATCCTTCCCTTACTCCAGACCGCGCGGGATTGTTGCACTTGTACCCCGCTTGTGACACCAAAGGCATATTGGCCATGATAGTAGAATCTTAAGTAGACGTAGCCGTGCCCTCCGATGGCATGGTGAACCACTATAAATATTGTGTCTTTGTGCATATGTTTATGTTCAACCGTACTTCTGCTTAGCGTACGGGTTCTTGCAGAAACAATTGGCGCCGTCTATGAGAAGTATTACAAAAAGTCTTGTTGCTCTACCATCGGGTTAATGTAGGGAGGTCCGCCTAAAGTAAATAGTATGCAGGCCAAGGGATCTAGTAGGTAGGCCCAAGTAGTAAGGTGGCGATGCATGACCCGCCAGGGATATCTTACCACCGAGTCCTTACCAAGGGCCTGACTACAACGGCTCCAAGCAGCACCCGGAAATAATTAATCGGGATCCTGGAGAAATAGTTAATGTGGGGATCAGCCGTGCATCACCGGTGTCCTGTTGGAAACTTTACATAAATCTATTTCTAATTCATCGCCTTCAAATTCTCCCACGGCCCAGTATGAGAGGGAAATGCAGAGCTGTCAAGTTCATGATATGAGCACAAGGCAAGCTGCATCCTATTTGTCTGATCTCGCCGGTAGGTTCGCTCCGCCGGTATTATGTCTTCAGAGTGCATTCATCATTCTCAATACAAAGCGGCACCCGATCAACCGGGTAAATCCCCCAGAGAAGCTTCTGGGTGGGACCCGATTATCTCTCACGGGTCGTGTTCATCAAATCACCAACTGGAAACAATTCCGGGCTCTGGCAGGCTTCAGCGGCCTACAGATCGTTGTATCCATTTGTTGAGTTTGGTATCCATGAGCATCCTTCGGCTCGAAGGGCAGAGTGAATCGTCAGAATCCACTGGTTTCTAGAAGTAGAGTTATCAGGATCTACCTGGTGACGTCATACATTGCGCGCGAAGCGAACCAGCTTGCCTAGTGATGCCACTCCGCGCGAAGTGAACCAACTCGTCGGGCGCGAAGCGAACTCAGCTCGCCTGGTGATGCCACGGGGGACGTGTAATCGATAATCAATCGGTAATCTATCATGAATCGGTGAGACCAATAGGGATCACGACGCTGGAGCTCACCAGAGACCAATCCAGGGGAGTTCACTCTGTACACCCAACACCCTACTCTGGCCGCCCGTAAGGCGCCTTCAGAAAGCTTCTGGATGATAACCTTATCTGTAATCCTACCGATAGCACCCACTTTGCTTACGGTGCCAGGAAGTCATGCCCGGGAACTCGTATGTGGCAGAAGAAAAGGAAAATATAGGCCCCCAGAGAGTTGTTATAGGCACCGAGAAGCTGATTTGTGCACCATGCTGTAGAGCGCAAGCCACCAAGATCATCTGAACAGACCTCCAACCTCCTACTCCCAAAGGACCAGGCCTCTATGAATTGGACAACCCGCTGATTTGACTGGTGGCCGGTTGGGACAGTTCACAGATCCGACGACCGGAGTTCGAGCAAGGAACAACTGTCACCTATCGGTTTCATCAACGAGCGGGAGCTAGAATGCGAAATCTAGCTTTGAGTTTCTCGCCTTGGTCAACATGCCCGACAACCTTGTTATCTTGTTGGTAGATATCTCTAGGAGAACCTCTCCTTTCTTAGAATGATCACCCTGGGAGCCAGTTGTCGGTTGCAGCTAGCTGATCAAGCACTGCCCAGGAAAGGATGCGCGGAATGAGGTTTGCTGATGCGGACTCCGCCTCCTTCTTTGCGGAGTCTCAATGCGCGAAGCCATCTCATGCTCGCCCCAAGTACAGGCGGACTCCGCCACTCGGCCCTTAGCGAGGTCTCTCTTGAGCGAAGCCATCTCGCCTTGCGGACTGTTTCTTCAAGAAGCCACTTCTTTATTCCATGTGAACTCTACTATGCGATCTCGCTAGCGGGCCATCACTTATAAACTCATTTATGTTGAGCATGTTTCGTTATCGAGAGCCGAATTATGACATCAACGCCTATCTTGGTCTGAAACCCGAAAACAACTCCCCGGTATAAAAATGAAATCACGTTATCGGGAGCGCAATGATACATCTCTATCGGGAGGCAACAACTGCCGGGAAGGAATCATCGGCTCCCGGTGGTGGGTCTGGATCACTTTCCTATCGATGAGAGCAACATGACAATCATCTGCTCTCGAACGGTACGTATCTCGACACCCCAACTACTGCCCAACTGCTATGGACACCCATCCCATTATGTCCAGAAGAAGTTCTTCCCGGAAGAAATTTAATCTCCCTGTGAAACTCGGTCCCATGTGTGTTTCAAATGTTCAAGTAGTCTGTGATCAAAGCTTCATCTCCCTCCTGTTGTTGGGTTCGCTCTTAAGAGCAGAAGGATCTCCGAATGCCAGATCAATGAGACACTTTCTTATGTGGCATGAGAACCAATGCATGGACAATTCTATTCACCCACAAGGAATCTACCCTTTGCACCTATCGGGAAGCCTCATCTACCAGCGGTCATCCCCTACAAGCGCCATCCGGCATCCATATCTTGTCGACTCCAAACTCCTGACTGGGAATGCTCTACTGGCATCGCTTGATCTGCCGGAGAAACTGTGTTCAGTATGGTACCCAACGAAAAATTGCTATGGACACCGGGGACTACCTCTCATGCATTAGCCAACATACATATTTGCTCCAAGCACACGGGTGTTTCTTAGAATCAAGGCATTTATTCCACTGGAAGTAGCACGGAAATCGAAGGCAAGGGAGCTCGGATAGTAAAAAAAGGAATGTGAGAGAAGTTTCTTGAGGTATTGGCCACCTTGTGGGTGATCATCTCCGGGAGCCTCCATCAAGCACTGTCTTTTGGTCTGGACACCCGTCTTTGTACTATGGCCACCCGGAGAGCCTGGAATGAATGGCACCGGGCCAAAAAAAAACACTATAGACACCCGGAGCTATTTATCTGGAAAAAGTCAACAGCCGTATTGGCAACAAGGATTCACTGTCCGGGCGGGCATGAATCTACACCTTCTGCGTGCACCCATTCGGCAGCTATTATCACAATCCTGGCCCCACCTAGTAAGTTTTGAGGTTGGGGGTCGTGAGGGGTATATTTTTATCTTATTGATGAATTCCTCAGCTCGCGTGTAGTCCTTATATGCGGAGCGAATGCCTCACCTCGCGCGGTAGTGATGGCACGCAGGCGGACTCCTCCTCTCACGGGGTAGTCAGGGCACGCGGAGCGATGTGAACAGCTCGGTGGAAAGTATTGCACGCGAAGCGAACTCCACAGCTTGCGCATTCTTTGTACGCGGAGCGAGATCCACCGCTCGCGCTGTAGTCAAGGCACGGAGAGCGAAGTCAACAGCTCACGCGGTAGTGATGGCACGCGAGCGGACTCCTCCTCTCCCGGGGTAGTCAGGGCACGCGGAGCGATGTGAACAGCTCGCGGGAAAGTATGGCACGCGGAGCGAACTCCACAACTAGCGCAGTCTTTGTACTAGGAGCGAGATCCACCACTCGCACGGTGGTCATCGCACAGAGAGTGAAGTCAACAGCTCGCGGGTAGTGATGGCACGCGAGTAGACACCTCCTCTCGCTGGGTAGTCATGGTACGGAGAGCAAAGTCAACAGCTCGCGGGTAGTCTTGGCACGCGAAGCGACGTTATCAGCTCGTATAGTAGTGTGGTGGTCATGGCACGCGGAGCGAATTCCATAGCTCACACAGTCTTTGTACTAGGAGAGAGATCCACCACTCGCGCGGTGGTCACTGCACGGAGAGCGAAGTCAACAGCTCGCGGGTAGTCTTGGCACGCGAAGCGACGTTATCAGCTCGCATGATAGTGTGGCGTGCGGAGCGAAGTCCTCAGCTCGCGTGGTGGTCATGGCACACAGAGCACATTTGTCAGCCCGCGTGACCTGTTTAGTCTTTTTGCGCGAGGCGAACTCCTCATCTCGTGCATAGTCATCGTGTATGAGTATGCATGCTGTTCAGTAGGTATTGGCATTCGACCGAGAGGCAAAATTTTCCCCCAGTAAGACCAGGCGGGATCATGGCACTGAAATACCCAGTAAGATCGGGCGGGATGGGATCATGCAAGAAAAGATAGCAGGAAAATTGTAAGTCCCGGATAAGTTTCAACGGGAGGAAGCATGCAACAACTGCTTAGAAAAATTTTGATTCCCAGATAATAACTAACGGGAGAAAGAATGCAACAACTATTTCATGAGATTCTTTTCCCCGAGCAAGAACCAACGAGAAGCATACACTAACTAAAATGCATGAACATACAACCCCGGAAACGTATCATCGGAAAGCATGGGCGAAACAACTAGAGCCATGAGAACGGTAAGCCCCTTGTACAGCTCCCGTAGAGTGGAAGTTGGGCAGTTCATATCTTCCCCTTCAAAACGGAGCAAGTGGCTTGATAAACCACAGACGGCGTTAACACCCCGTCACTCGAGTAGTAACACCGGATATGGAAACTTTCACTACCCTGGTCCATGAAAGTATAACACCAAGATCCACCTCGCGTGGAATAAGATGCACCTCGCGTGTAAATATTGTACGCGGAGCGGACTCCACAGCTCGCGTGTGAGGATTTTACGCGAAGCGGATTCCATAGCTCGTGTGTAGGCCTTGTGCACGGAGCGAAATCAGCTTGCGTGTACCCCTTGTTCGCGCGAGCGTTCTCAGCTCGCCCGAGTGTCAGCCTTCCTGGGTGAGGCAGACTCTTCAGCTCGCGTGTACTCCTTCTTTGCGCGAGTGGTCTCAGCTCGCCCGAGTGTCAGCCTTCCTGGGCGAGGCGGACTCCATAGCTCGCGTGAACTCCTTATTCGCACGAGTGGTCTCAGCTCGCCCGAGTGTCAGCCTTCCTGGGCGAGGCGGACTTCTCAGCTAGCGTGTACTCCTTGTTCGCGCGAGCGGTCTCAGCTCGCCCGAGTGTCAGCTTTCCTGGGCGAGGCGGACTCCACAGCTCGCGGGTACTCCTTGTTCGCGCGAGCGGTCTCAGCTCGCCTGAGTGTAAGCCTTTCTGAGAGGAGCGAACTCCTCAGCTCGCGCGGTAGTCATGGTACGAGCAAGCGAACTACACAGCTCGCATGGTAATCCTCACACGCGGAGCGCACATGTCAGCTCACCCAAGTGTCAGCCTTCCTGGGCGAGGCGGACTCCACAGCTCGCGTGTACTCCTTGTTCGTGTGAGGGGTCTCAGCTCACTCGAGTGTCAGCCTTCCTGGGCGAGGCGGACTCCACAGCTCGCGTGTACTCTTTGTTCGCGCGAGCGGTCTCAGCTCGCCTGAGTGTAAGCCTTTCTGAGAGGAGCGAACTCCTCAGCTCGTGCAGTAGTCATGGTAAGAGCGAGCAAACCACACAGCTCGCGTGGTAATCCTCACACGTGGAGCGCACATGTCAGCTCGCCTGAGTGTCAACCCTTCTAGGCGGACCCCTCAATTTGCGTGCAAGTATCATGTGCGAAGATAGAACTCTCGGACTGGGATCGAGTGCATGTCCACCCATTCGGCAGCTATTATCACAGATAAGTCCCGTCCAGATTATGATTGTTATAATCTCATTGGTTTGTGAAAATTCATAATATTATACTTGCAAGTCAACCTGCATGTTTTGGCATTCCACCGGGAGATAGACATTCGACCAAGATTGAAAGATTGGCATTCCACCGAGAGAGAGAGGTATTCCACCGGGAGATAGGCATTCGACCAAGATTGAAAGATTAGCATTCCACCGAGAGAGTATTACACAATTGCATGAACCATTGTGCTTTTCGATAATTATTATACCATAATTGTGTTGGTCAAATACTTATTGATCATTTGTTCATTGTGAAGGTCAACAATCCTCGCCCCGCCGAGTCGGGAGGGGCATTTTTTTATAGGCAGACAACACAGCTCGCCCCGTAATGTAGTCATGTGTGAAGCAAACTCCTACAAGGCTCGCACGCGAACTCACCTCGCGCGGTAGTCATAGCGTGCGAAGCAAACTCAACAACTCTCGTGGTAGTCCTGACACGCGGAGCGAACTCAACAGCTCACGCAGTAGTCGTGGCATGCGAAGCACACTTGTCAGCTCGCGTGACTATTTCAATCATTGTGAGGCGGACAACTCAGCTCGCCCGAGTGTCAGCCCCTCTGTGCGAGGCGGACTCCTTCGCTCGCCCGGTAATGTCAGCCTACAAAGCTTGCACGCGAACTCCTACCAAGCTTACACGCGAATTGTGCAGCCGAATTAGTTTTGAGGCTGGGGGTCAGGAGGGACCCGGCGGACTTGAAGATATCAAGAAAAGTAAGATTCGTTAAACATACGTCCTGAGTACGAACTTGGGGGGACTGAGATCGGGTGCCAGTTGATAAATAACTGATCTATGGACATTTTATATGTTAAGTCCCCACTCAAGACATGTCTTGAACGAGAATTTGGGGGGACTTGTAGTCGGTAGCCAGTAAACTACCTTCCCCGCCTATAGACCAGTCATGAAACTTGTAGACCGACGTCCGGGCTACCTCGCCATGGTGAAAGATCATCGGTACCACATCGGGAATGTGCTCCTCCAAGCTCCACAAGAATGCACCATGATAAGATAAATGTGTAGTCAGTCCCACATCGGAAGTATGTAAAAAGAGGGAACTTTCCTTAGCTATAAAAGGAAGGCTTCCCCTCTAGATATAAGGATCGGTAATACTCCACCTCGAGATATAGGAGAGAGAGATGAGATCTGGAACACTCCACCCCGCGGATATAAACCCCACTGCGCGGGATGGGTAGCCCACCCCTCCCCCATTTGTAATACTCCACCTCGCGGGATGGATACTCCCCCATCTCTCCCTTACTCCAGACCACGCGGGATTGTTGCACTGTACCCCGCGCGGGATGGAAACTCTTGTGATCCCAAAGTCCTATTGACCATGATAGTAGAATCTTAAGTGGACGTAGCCGTGCCCTCCGATGGCATGGTCAACCACTATAAATATTGTGTCTTTATGCGTATGTTTATGTTCAACCGTGCTTCTGCATAGCCTACGAGTTCTTGCAGAAACAAGAAACAAATTATTCAGCTTTGACAGTGAAGAAAAATCAGAAACCAAGCAGATATGCAAATGTTCTCGAGTTATTTTTCCTTTTGCAAAACAATAAAGTAAGAAAATCTACTCTATGTAAAGGTTTCAACTTTCAACTTCAGAAATCAGGCAAATTCACGCTTTAAGTAACAGATTTACAAGCTGTAATAGGGCTGGTGAAAAGAAAAGGCAAAGGTTTAAGCTCACATTTTACCTTCCCATCTTGGAGATCCACACCAGTAACAATCTTCAAGCAGAAGCTTGGAGAGTCCACCGGGAAGGCATGTCCTCTTCCCTCTCTGTTTATCCGAGAAGCCATTGGGCGTGACATTGTGGCCATCTCTGTTCAAAGGTTCAAACTTTTCCTTTGGAAACTGAAACGTTCAGACTTTGAAAGGCCTTTTTGGGTGAAGGTTTTGCACTATTTTGAGTGTAGGTGTAGTTAATATCTTCTCCATAAAGGAACAGTCATTACTCTGTCAGTGAGTTAAATTGAAAGCTTGCAACAGAAAGAGTTCACATGACAATGGTTCCATTAAAATCTCCTGTGGACCTGAGTTCATTTGAAAAAGCAAATGAACGGTCTAGATTTTCACCCCTGTGGTACAATTTATCCATGGCTGAAGGTAAAAATACATTGTTTTGAGAAATGCAGGTAAAAATGCTGGTAAAATCTCCTCGCATTACTTTTGAAAAAACTGCTGGTAAAAATGGCATGTTCTACAAATTGGCTAAAAAGTAATCCAGAAAGATCAAATTAAATTAATTACAAATGCAGAACTGCTATTGATTCGAGAAATGTAACTTGGTGTAAAGCTGTGGCCATTGCCTTTCTTCTCTATCATTATATAACGTAGCAAAATTTACGATAAAAATGGAGGATTTCATACAAGGGAATGTAGTTGAAGTCCAAACATACAGCAGAAAAGCCAAGTTGAGAGCAGATTTCAACAAATATTTAGCTTTAGTTCTACAACAATAATCCACGGCTACAATTTTCAAAAATCCAGGTCTCTTCATCACTGAGCAGCTAACCAATGGACAACAATTCCTTAGACAACCAAAGACACAGACCCGCATTCTGTTTCATAACAGGTACAGAATTCCTTTCAATATCAAGATGGCACCAACAATTACTTGTGCCTTAATAGGATTATGATTGCTGTACAGTTATCTTTACAGCGCCGCTCACGCACAGCTTCTCTTACTAGAGAGCGGCTAATAGCCGTAACAGGTAATCCCTCCTGCAGATTGCCGACAGATCATTTACAAGGAAATCAGACCGCAGAAAAAAAAAATGGAAAAGCGCCTTTTAGTTCAAAGTAGAGGGAAGCCTGTCTGACTATTGTCATATATATTCTAATTCCACTGTAAGTCAAATGACCAGTTGACCACTTTTAAGAGGAATATTTGCTCTAACCTTCAACTGTTTCTGAACAAAATCAACAGCATCACTTGGTCCAATTACCTGTAAGGAATTTAGAAACATCTTCATGTTCAAAGTGAAAGGAACTCAAAGAGTATAACACTCCAATATGAAAAACGATGTGTGATTAACATTTCAAATGTTTAGCAAAGACTTCAATACTCTAGGCATGTCTATAGTGCAGTAGTAGTAAAGAAGGAAAGCATACTCCCCAGAGGCCGTCGCAACCAAGAATTATGAAGTGCTCTCTTTCTGTAAGGTCAAATGAATGGATATCTGGGGTAGCAACAACACCAAACTGCAATTACAGAGTTCAAGAACTAGCAATTAAATCACATGTTGTAAAGAAGAATACAACATACTTGGTCCCAAAGAGAGAGGCGGACACAGCTGAGCAAATAGAGATGATGTACACTTAAAAGTTTTAACTTAATACTTGAAATAATAATCTATATAGTTTTTCTTTTTACAATAACATGAGCAATGATTATTAACACCAAAATCAAGCCTTGCAGGTGTAATCTTTTTCTAGATAGTAAACATTTTCTGCTAGATTGAAAACAAATGAATCATTTAAGTACAGGGAAAAGCGTATAAAAGAAAGGAAATGTAAACCTTTTTGAACTGGCGGTCTCCAAAGGCCCTAGAAACTTCAAGGCGACCCTGTAGTCGTCCATTTGAACCCACACTACCACCAGCCTGATGAAACCAGTATGGTTCAAGCCCTCTTACGTTAATCAAGCAGAAAAGAGTACAAAATCATTTGACTAATATATATTAAGTGATATAGGCTACAAATGAAATACATGCATGAGTTTTAATTGGACTCAAATAATATGATCCCACTACTAAGTCTGCTTTCTCCACCACCCCAACCCCCCCAAAATACCAATATCACATAAGACAATCATAGCCCTCTTATGAGATTTTATTAATCATATAGTGCTTAGCAAAGAAGGTAAACAAGGACTACTCCCCTAGAAACTCAACCCAACAAGATCGTCAACTTTACATAATACAGCCCCTTACCTTCTGAATACGAGCACGCTCCTGTGCATAGATGGCTTTGTGTTCTCTTGTTAAAACAATGGCCTTCAAAAGACGCGCTTCATCAGAACCATTTTGCAATCCATCAAAAGGAGATGATCTTGCTACCACAGCTTTTGCATCCCCAATATTAGCAACAAATACCTAGAAACACCCAGCGGCATTACAATCATATACAAGGTGCCATGACCCTCTTTTGGAACATCATAGTTATTCACTTGTTCTACTTGGCAAGAGATTGTCATCTAGCATTTCAATATTGTTTCTCAACACAAGCAAAAGAAAACTTACTGTTTTTCCTAATATCCAAACACATACAGCTGTAGCACCATCTTGCCATCCCCCTGAATACAAGTTCAAGCGAAATTATAAGGATATCTATAACAGCAGCCCATTCCTTTTGGATTCTTTTACTTATTTCCAGGTCAAAAGACTCGACCAACAAAAGTAGATGGATGAATATGTGGATACACAAAAGATGTGATAAGTAACTAATTGCGATGCAATCCTAACAGCACAGGATATTCAAGAAGAGGAATAAAAAATAGAGTATAAAAGATTAAATCTATACCTGCAGCACTTTCTTGAAGAATAGCCTCATCAGTTTTCCGAAAACCTGATTAGAGAAATTCAAATACATATCAGCACGAAGCAATCCAAAGATGGATGAAATACTATGCAATAAAAAAACATATATTGGCAAGTTGCATAGTAAATTCGTACCATCAAGAATGGCTTTCTTGGCAGCTTTCACATTCAACTGCAACACCACAAAATCCAATTAGACTCAAACACATTCCAGGAATGAAAATTGTCAATGCAGTAAGTCAGATATCAAAAAAATTGACCAGTTATCAACTACTGTCGGGAGACAATTACATCATTCCCGCATTACTTAACCACATTGTGAACGGATGAAATTAACCAGGAAAAACTATAAAAAAAAAACTATAATTTTCATGCACAACACTACTTATTCGGTAATCCCCTTAACATGTTTCCATCATGCGTTATCATTCTCAAGCATAACTATAACGATACTAGTCATTTGGCAATCCCCTTAACATGTTTCCATCATCAAATCATGATTATTTCAATAAAAGGTATCAAAGTGCCTAAACACATACATGAAAATCAGACCAAGTAAACAGACCAACTCACGTGGTAATCCAGCCGAAAGCACATTGGCATGCAAATGCTTCTGAGCATACTCTGCAGCTAACCGACCTCCATGCCCATCATAAACCGCAAAATGTGCACATCTTCACATTCAAAGTTCAAAACTTTACTAACAATACTTAGATTCACAAATCACAATACTCAAACAAACACATAATAAACAAAAACCCAAAGCATCAAAAAACCTCAATTTCCCCTTAAAACCCAAACTGGCATCCACAAGCACAACCCACGCGTCCTCCATGCTCTGCCTCAACCCCTTATCTTCTGCCGCCTCAGCTTCAATTTCATAACCCATTTCTCTTTCACTCGATTCCACTTTTGGGTCTTGCCCATGTTCCAATTTCACCTTCTTCGCAACAGAGCTCGAATCCCCAAATTCACTCTCACGCTTCTGCTTCGGTTCTTCAATAGCTTCACTCATTCTCAGCTCAAAGATTTAACCTTTAATCCCAATCAAATAGTTAAGAGCTTCTCAATGCTTCTTCTTCAACCTTAAAAACTGAGTGTCACCTTGGCTAATTGGGCCGGGCCGGGTATAATTTCGGGTCGTATGTCCACCTGAGAGGTAAAATAAAATAAAAATAAAAAAGCAAAGTTTCAAGTTAGAAAGTCGAAGAGTGAGTGTCACTAGAGCTGAAACCCTAACCCTAACCGATACGGAAACCCAAAATCCCAGACACATTTTTACGTCCCGAACAAGAAAGCAAATCTAAAACCTACCCAAACCCTAACCGCCAAATTCGATGACCTAAATTCGCCGACAACATGTCGGCGACCGGAAACGGATTGGGGAATTCGAACGATTCGGCCGCGGCGTTTGTGACGATGGCGAGCCAGCGGCTGCGGCTGAACCCTAACAAGGAGCACAAGCCGGAAAGCTACGACGACATGCAATTGGATTTCAGCCCGTCGATTTTCAGCTCTCTGGAGCGGTACTTGCCGCCGAACATGCTCGGAATGCCGAGATATGATAAGGTCAAGTTCATGAGGGAGATTCTGCTCAAGTACTTGCCCCATGGAGAACGCAACAGAGTGAGTTTTTTGAGTTTTTCTTTTGTTGAATTGGATTTTTTGGGATGTTGATTTGATTGAAAAGGAAGGAAATTTGAGATGGAAATGTTTTGGAGTTGATTGAAATTCTGGCCTTGCCTTTTTTGTGATTTGGGGGTGGAATTAGGGTTGCTGTTTCTAACGGGCATGTGATTGTTTGTGTATGAATTACGAAATTGACCTTGATGTCCTGTTTGTGGGGAATGTGGGAGCTTGGCAGTTGTTTGTTATAGTTTTATAGTTTTCATGTTAGTATGTGGTAAACTGGTGAAGTGTTGAAATGGTGGTGAACAATTTGATTACGATGTATGTTCACTATTCTAATGTTGATGTTAGCTCTTGAGCTTTATTGAGGACAGTGTGACTTATACTGTTTGGCAATTTTGTGTACCAGGTTCAGAAGCACAGAGATTACAGGCAGAAGATCATATTGAATTACCAGGTAGAGATTGATGCATGGTGACTCTTGTTTCGCTTGGTTGAGAATTTGATTTCGTTTCTTTAGTCTTTCCGATGTCGGATGTCTTGGGGTGCAAGTATCCACAGCTGAAACACACATCTTTATCATATAAATGCATTCACTGCCTTTAAAAAAAATATATGAAGCTCTTTATATGTACTAAAAGTGCTTCTTTTTTAAGCAGTAGGGACTTATTGAACTGTATGACATGTGTGTGCAGCCTTTGCATAAAGAGTTATTCCAGCTCGATCCCACCATCACCTTTGTCCCGACATTTCTAGAAGCAGTGAACGAGAATACTGAGGAAAGCTTCAGAAGGATATGTTCTGAACCCTCACCTGGAATATATACTTTTGAGATTTTTCAGCCACGTTTCTGTGAATTGTTATTAGCCGAGGTATTGGACCATCAGTATTCTTGTATCTACATTTGTATGTAACTTACCTGTCATTCTATAGGTCCCCTTTGTTTTTTTCTTTACTATTTCTTTTGCCGCATAGGTGGAGAATTTTGAAAAATGGGTTGGTGACTCCAAATATAGAATCATGCGACCCAATACAATGAATAGGTATGGTGCTGTTCTTGATGATTTTGGCCTTGAAACCATGCTGGACAAGCTTATGGAGGGATTTGTTCGTCCTATAGCTAAAGGTGTTATATTGTTTTCTTCACTGAACATGTTGATAATTTTCTACTGCTAGAAGATGTTACTTGTTAAGGTGCATGTCTTGACTTAGTCCTCTGCCAATTCTCTGTTCTGCAGAGCTGTTTCCTGAGGTTGGTGGAGCAACTTTGGATTCTCATCATGGGTTTGTGGTTGAATATGGTAACAATAGGGATCTTGACTTGGGTAAGTATTTTGTTTTATGGACGTACAGTTTGAAGTTTTATACTTATTGCAGTTTAGCATCGTAGTGTCAGTTGAGCACTCTGCTTTCCATATATCTCCTGTTAATTTGAAGTACATATGTTAATTAGATTTCATATATGTAGGTTTTCATGTTGATGACTCAGAAGTAACTTTGAATGTGTGCTTGGGAAAACAATTTACTGGAGGAGAGTTGTATTTCCGGGGAATACGTTGTGATAAACATGTAAATAGCGGAAGCCGTCCAGAGGTATGTTGTTGGTCATAGATGTAAACAATTAATCTCATACTTTCTGCAAGGCAGTGCAAACACTTTTAATACGTATTCTGTGATTAGTAAGCTTTTTCTTGATCCACATTCCAGAAGACCTAATACTGACTGAATTCAATTCGTTCTTCCCCTAATATTTATAATCAGTTATCATTCATTACCTTCCAAAATGATATATATTGGGTTGCGTAGGTCTCGATTACCAAATATAACACCACTACTGTACTCTTTAATTCTAGAGTTTTTAGTATTATTCGGAAGATTTACTTATTCGTCCTTGCACATTATTCAATACTCGATACTGAAGTGCTTAATTTTATATTCTCTATATGCTGAGGTTTTGTTGATTATTTTCTCTGTCAGTAAAATGAAAGATATAAGTTAATTACTTCTAAAATTGGGTGGTCGTTGCTTCTAAAATTGTCTGATATGGCTTAAAGTATGCACCCTTAGGTTTTGGAGGAAATTATAACCCAGTTCTTGGGAACATTCCAGGAAACTTAATGTGCATGACTGAAAAAGAATGGTTATTATTATCAAATAGTTTTTAATTGCACTCTTTTTAAGGAATGTTTGAGTCCTCATTTCATCATCTCATTCTGATTTTCTTTTATGAGGCTTTCGTTGCTGCATCATGGCATCATAAGGTGGTGTTGAAGTCTGGTAAATAGGATAGCCGAAAAGATATATATGTGTGTGTGTGTGTGTATTTCTCTAAGTTGTCTTCTATAGAGGGTATATCTAGCAGAAATATAGAGAGTGATGATACAGTACTTGAGTTTTTTATTTATTTATTTATTTTTTAATTTGCTGCTATCTTATATCAATTAAAGCTTATTTCTTTATTTGTAACGTTACTGGTTCTGGTTCTTGATTTTTAAAGTTTTATGATGTGGGTTAAGAAACATTGCTGCCTGCTATTATCCCTTAGCTGGTTCTATACTGTTGATTGATGGTCTGTGTTTTGAAAGCAGGAAGTCTTTGATTATCCTCATACCCCAGGATATGCTGTGCTTCATCGTGGTCGTCACAGGCATGGTGCTAAAGCCACGACATCAGGTCATCGTGTCAATTTACTTCTATGGTGCAGGAGGTATCTTTTTCCTTTTTTAATCTAATGCTGCTTAATAATTTGATCTGTTTCTATTTGTGGACTATTCATCTAACAAGTTTCATCTAATTGTTTAGAGTCAGTAATGAGTTTAAGTGGAAGTTCATAGTAATGAAAGTTGATATGGTTCTGTAGACACTATAGGAGAGACATTATCAGAGAGAAGATTTCTTTCTGATAAAATTTCTTTCAAATCCTTCCTCTCTTTAGTTTAGTGCAATTTTAGCATCGTTAGGTTGATTTTTGTGCTAGTAAACTCAAGTATAGGGTTTGAAATACTGGTTTATCCATCTCTCATATTCCGGTATCTCCTTGCAGTTCTGTTTTCAGAGAGATGAGGAAGTATCAGAAAGATTTCTCTACCTGGTGTGGGGAATGCTTGCATGAGAAGAAAGAGAGGCAACGAATGTCAATTACAGCTACCAAACAGGTAATTTTATATAGATGCATGCAAATAAAGCCAGCACGTGGGGACGTAAAGGCATGCACTCCAACACATAGACAAAGCTCAGAAACTGATGGATTATGAATTTCACCTAAGCAGTATAGGAGGTTACCTATTTTATCAATTAGATCCACATTAATTTTTCGTTCTGTAAAGATTTCCTCACATGAAGAAGTAAAAGCCCTAATATTACAGCACTTCCATACTATAGACTTGAAATGCATGATAAACACATCAAAGTGGAATACATATTCAGGTGAGTTGTTTTTCTGCAGGAGTTGTTGCTCAGGAAGGATGATGAGTCCTAATGTAGCTGATCTTCATTCACTACAAGTACACCAATTGTTGTAAAATGTAGCTGTAGCCTTGTCCATGTCGAAGCACCAGAGAGACTGGCCTACACCCAATGAAACTGGACGAAAGTTCTGCTTTGGTCCATGATTGTTTTGGGTTGTATTTGCTTATGTACATCGATTATGTTAAGAAATTGGTAACATCTACGTTGAACCTTGAAGCTTTTGTGGAATGGAACTTCTGTAAAAAGAGAATGTTAATGTGAATTCATTGTCTGTTGTATTTGATTATCATATAGGAAACTTGTATTAGTGTATTACAAATCATGATGGCTTTTGATTGTTATTTTTCTTTAGAAACACAATTTCAAACTTCAAAGCATGAACATTGATATATTGCTCAACTAGCTGGAGTTAGGAAACAAAAGTTTCCGAAAAATGGTCGATCACTCTTAGATTTAGATTCGATGGTAGAAAATCTAGATCCAATGATTACCGACTTTGGTAAACATAAGTACATAACTACCACGCAAATGGAAGTTTGCATTCATGAAAGTTTAGGACACCCTAACCTTATCAAGAATATCTTTAAAGTCCCCTGAACATTCAAGTCCCTTATCAGTGAGATCAATTATCAAGAAGCTCTTGAGAAGCTTGACAACATTGCCTTCTACCATGTTTATCATGAAGCTAACTTTGTATCCTGATTTGATCACTACGGTGACACTACAATTGGAGGTGCCAGCGAGTCTTAATCTTAAATATTGATTTGTTGAACCGCCGTTTCTTGTTGTAATTTATCCTTTATTTTTTCTTCTAAAAACAAAGTAGAGGACAGAAGATTAAGAGCTAGCACCCAAGCCCAAAACTATAAAAAAAAAACCCATCTAAACAAAAGCCCAATCTGATCCTCAGCTCATAGCGCGAATCCGTAACTGTTTCTTACTTTAAGACTCGCACACAATTTTTATGATCAATAAAATCTTCTACTCTGACTACTCAATTCTCTCAGGCTCTTCAATCCTCCACTCCCAAGATTCTCCGTCTCCGATTTTCAACCGTCGCCGGAGACCTCCCCACCGCCGACTCTCAAACCCGAGGAGACCGCCTTCTTCTCCCCGCTCGATTCCTCCGCGTCGATACTTGCCCTCGGTGCGCCGTGTTGTCTTCGCCGTCTATGGTTAGGGCTTAGGATTTCAATCAATTGGCGTTGTACTAAATCAAGGCTATTGTTTTCCATTTTTGTTATTCCTTTGTAGCTTTCTGGAATTTCCGATTATACTGTACTAGTGGAAATTTTTATTTCATTATCATCGTCTTTAATTTTGTCTGCGTTTGATTTTGATTCAAAGAAAAAAAGAGAAAGAAAGAAGAATAAGAGTGTGTAAAATATCATCAATAAAAAAAAAATTGGTTCTGCAATTGCTGAAAAGTTTGATTCAGAATATTTCAATTTTGTGAAAAGTTATATTAGTAATGGGGAGCCCGGGATTAAGCAACCGGAGTAATGGCCATCAGCGATTAGGCATTACCGAGCCGATTTCGCTGGGTGGTCCTTCAGAGGAGGATGAGATCAAAACCCGTGAGCTTGAGCAGGTTATGATGATATTGAATTTGTTTCTTGACTGAGATTTTTAAGTTGTAATTATGCTGAATTGAGCTTCGGTTTACAGTATTTGCATGATGCGGGCTTGTATGAGAGTCAGGAAGAGGCTGTAAGTAGGGAAGAGGTGCTTGGCAGGCTTGATCAGGTTGAGCTAAGTTCTATGTTTACGCTTTGTGGTTTATATTTGCGTGTTAGTGAGCGAGTTTGGTTTTGTATTGTTGTTGTTGTGTTCTCTGATTGTAATGTATGATGCTGAAATGCAAATCAGATTGTGAAGATATGGGTTAAAACCATTAGCCGGGCAAAGGGTTTGCACGATGAGCTGGTGCATCAAGCAAATGCTAAGATCTTCACGTTCGGCTCGTATAGGCTAGGGGTACGAGCTCTCTTACTCTTTGCCTTCCAATTCTATAGAGAGATTCTTTGTTTGCAGTGATCCTGTGAATTTTTGTTTTTCAAGAATTTTGGAAATGTTTGTAGATTTTGATGTGTCCTGAACTCTTGCTGTAAGGCATTGCTGCATCATGCATAGGGGCATCCTTCCATTTGTCAAATGCCCCTATTATACAGTAGAAAATGACACATTATTATACCGTACAGAGCCAAGTATAACACTGAAAAGAAAAATGCCATGGATTCCTCTCTTTCCCTTTTCTTGCACTTTTAATGCAGTCGTCATCTCAAAGTTATTAAGGCACTGTGCTATAATCGTGATACTTGATGGACTTTTAACTGTTCAACACCTCTGCTTTCATGTTCTTTTATGTGTCTTTCTTGGTTGCTACTTTCTAGGTTTCTAGATTGAAATTCTAGGATTCTGGATTGAATGGGTATTAGAAGTGAAGCTCACTGTTATTATGAAGTCTTTGTCTTGATAAATTTTAAGGATTAGTATAGAGAATGCTTACTTAGATGTAAATCTCTAATGTCATCATGTGCTTGTATCTTCTCCACATCAGCTTTACATATCGCTTTAATTTTATGTTTTGCTTCTTATTATTAGGTTCATGGCCCTGGTGCAGATATAGACACACTCTGTGTTGGACCTAGACATGCAACTCGAGAAGTATGATCAGCGTTGCCTTCTATTTTGCAATAAACTTTACTGATTGCCTATAATCCAACTGCTGATTTCTTTTGTCACTTGTGTATAGGAAGATTTCTTTGGTGAGCTACACAGGATGCTATCTGAAATGTCTGAAGTAACAGAGTTACATCCTGTTCCGGATGCCCATGTTCCTGTTATGAAGTTCAAGTTTAACGGAGTTTCAATTGATCTTCTTTATGCAAAACTATCTCTCTATATTATTCCTGAAGTAAGTGTCACTGTGCCGGCAATTTAGTAATTATGTTTTAGAACCTCATTATTAACATTATCTGATGCATAACTAGCAAGATAAAAATGGCTCACTGATTTGTGAGATTGCATGCATTTTAAAGCAATTGAAAAGTACACAATTCTTCTTAGAGGTTTTGGCACTCATTTTGACTGAATGTATGTTATGAATTTCTGAAAGTCACTTCAGATGGCTAGGTAATTTCTTCTCTAGATTAAGATTTTCTCCAAGAGTTAAATCTTGTGTTCATTTGTAAGTTTCAGTTTTCTTTTTTAAACATATACATATATATAGACACAAACATATAGTTATAAAGGAAAACTTTCAAATATGTTATACTTGTGTTTTGCTTCTGTAATATTATTATATTTTAATGTCTGGTATTTCTTTCCAACATTTTTAATTTGAGCAGGACTTAGATGTATCACAAGATGCAGTACTACATAGTGTGGATGAACAGACAGTTCGTAGTCTCAACGGCTGTAGAGTTACAGACCAAATTCTGCGTTTAGTCCCAAGCATTCAGGTTGTGGCCATCAGTGTCTTGCTTATATGCATACTGCTTTGAGCTTTGAGTGTTCTTCAACATCTACTTTTTTGCTCATGTATCTGACTTTTACATTACAGAATTTCCGCACAACACTACGATGCATGAAATTATGGGCAAAGCGTCGCGGTGTTTATTCAAATGTATGTTGATAGATTTACAGTGGCCTAGGTTATACCGTGGTTCTTATGATACTCTACTACTTATGGTGTGTTTTTATTTCTTTCATGAGCAGGTTCTGGGATTTCTTGGTGGTATAAACTGGGCATTGCTTGTTGCTCGCATATGCCAACTTTACCCGAATGCATTGCCTAATATGCTAGTGTCTCGGTTCTTCAGGGTCTATACCCAGTGGCGTTGGCCAAATCCAGTAATGCTCTGTGCTATCGAAGAAGGGTCTCTAGGACTTCCGATTTGGGATCCCAGAAGAAATCCTAGGGACAGATATCATTTGATGCCTATAATTACTCCAGCTTATCCTTGCATGAACTCTAGCTACAATGTGTCCTCAAGTACTCTGCGTATCATGTTAGAGGAGTTTCAGAGGGGAAATGAAATTTGTGAGGTACGCCTATGCGATATCTTCTTTTGCTTGTATGGAGAACATATAAAAGACAATAGAAGATTCATCTTTCACTTGTATTGTTGAGTGATCTGGCTAGCTATAGTGGTGACATTTTGTACTTGTTAACTAGGTCTTTGGCTATAGCTGCATAGTTTAGCTTTGAAGTGGTTGCTGTGTTGTTGCATTTAAAGTATACAGTACAACTATGTCTCCAATTTCTGGTTTATTTCAACAGCTTATTGGAAAGAATACATTGTATTTGAGCGAGTTTGAGTCCAATTTCTGGCTTTCGGTCCACCTAATGATCTGGATATAATAAGTTCTATGAAGTGTAAATTACTTTATAAGTGAAGTAGTCTACATTCTATGAATCTTGTGTCGTGGAAGCCATTTTCTATCTTCCTGAGTTTGATGCTTGTTAGTGCTTGCAGGCAATGGAAGCAACTAAGGCTGATTGGGATACCCTTTTTGAGTCGTATGCTTTCTTTGAAGCATATAAGCATTATTTACAGATAGACATCAGTGCAGCAAATGCTGATGGCTTTAGAAAATGGAAAGGCTGGGTTGAGTCTCGTCTCCGTCAACTAACGTTGAAGGTGAAACTGTTGAAATGTATATTTTTTCTTTCCTTCTACTTCCCTCTTCTTAGTAAGCAATGCTCATTATTTCTTGGTGACATGCAAATGCAGATTGAGAGGAAAACTTATGAAATGCTGCAGTGTCACCCACACCCAGGTGATTTTCCAGATAAGTCCAGACCTTTTCATAGCTCATACTTCATGGGCCTACAACGAAAACAAGGAGTTCCAGTCAAGGAAGGTGAGCATTTTGATTTAAATAGAGCTGTTGATGACTTCAAGCTTGCTGTCTACCAGTATGGATTAAGAGAAATTGGAATGGAGATTTGTGTATCCCATGTAAAACGCAGGGACATCCCAAATTTTGTATTTCCTGGAGGGTTCAGGCCTTCACGCCCATCTAAAGTAAGTTGGGTTAGAAAGCGAAAACGTTCAGAAGTGGAGGTTTCTGGCAGCAATACTCAGCCAGATAGTTTAGGTGAAGATAAAACTGTGTCAGATGCAGATAGTTGTCAAAAGAGAAAATTGGAAAATGATAATCTTATGCCTCCTGGCATTGGGGAAGTTTGTGAGGCTAGCCCTCCTTTTAACAATGTCAGTTCATCTGCCGCTAAATGTGAGAATAATGTAGAAATGGCCGCAGAAAAGATAGAAAGCACAGCTCACACTCCTTATCAGAATGGTCAGACTGAAGTGTGGTCAAGGTGCAATCCACCGAACAATAGTCTATCTGTTGCTGCTGATGCATCAAATTCTAAAGAAGCAGAGAAACTGGCCTTAGAGAAGATTATGGCCGGTCCATATGTTTCACATCAAGCTTTGCCAGAAGAACTGGATGAGCTTGAAGATGATTCTGAAGAAAGACATCAAGTCAAAGACTTTCCTGGGAAAATGAAGGACGGTCAAATCAAGCCTTCAATCGAGAAATCTAGCAATGGAGCTGAAACTTCCACTAGTTCATATAATGGAGGCTTAGAGGAACTTGAGGTCAAACATATGCTTTTGCTTATACATGTTATATCTCAATTTCAAAGTCTTGTTATGTCATTAATCAATGTGTTCTGCATCCTTTGTAGTCGTTCTTTTTGTTATAGTTATGTTTTTCTTCATTCTTAACTAAAGGCAAATTGGCAAGAACATGTAAAATATATCTTCACTCCTCTCAAATTTAACCCTTTACACTGCTCTTCCTCTCTTAGCACATATGATTAGACCAACTTTGTCAGGAAAGCATGTCTTTGATGTCATCTTTTCATTTTATGCTCCTAATCTGTACTCATTAGTATTCTTTTCTAGTTCAGTTCCCTATATCAATGAGATTTTTCTTCCAAGCTTTTAACAATTGTTTCCTTCTTTCCTTGTATGTTTTAATCTCCGGAAGCCTGCTGAACTTATGGCGCCATCCATTAGTGGAATCCCTGAACCTGTGGCACAGAGGAAGCCGATCATCAGGTTGAATAATTTGATCTACTGCCTGAATATATTTATTGAGTTTTGTTCTACATTTCAAACTGGTAATTACCCAGTATCTACTGCCTTGTCTTGAACTTTTTCTCACGTGTGCAGGCTGAATTTCACTTCCTTGCCCAATGCTTCTGGAAAGAGTTCATAGGTTCAATCCTCAACGTTTATATGTAATATGAGAAAACAAAATTATTTTCACTCTATGAATGATTAGTTAATAAATTTTTAATTAGCAAGTCACTTTTTTATGCATGTGAGAATGAAAAATTGTATAAAACGTATTTGGCTGTGAGGCTTATCATTTGGCAATGAGCAATCCTCGATTTGAGTTCCTTGTGGCTCGTTTTTGTTGGAAACTGGAAGATCATATACAATATGAGTTTACTGTCTTGCATGTTTTACATCAAATTGCGGCACCATCTTGCCCTTTACTGTATGCATTACCAAATCTGAGAATCAACTCATCGTTCATGTTTCATGTGCAACATTATCTCACCCTTACACTGTTAGTGGCATTCCAACCCGTGACATCTATGGTGTTAGGTTAGCCAACCAACATATCACGTCTTATTGTTGTTTTAACCCGTCTTTGTTTGTAGCGTGTTGTACATTCTTGAGAAAAAACGTGTTACCACCTGTTCTTTCCTTTTTCATTTCACTGAACTGTTTGTTCTGGCTCCCATTATGTCTTTCTCTCTCTCCCAAATTCTCATTCACTTGTTCAAAACACGAGAGCCTATTCATGCAAGCCAAACGACGTTAGCTTTGACTGTTCTTGTTTCGTCTTAATTTCTCCTCTCTTATCTCTCAATTACACGGCCATCTCACTCAAAACTGAAAACCATATCAACGACCCAAGAGCTCCGAGGTCTCCTCTTCAGACTTCAGGTCGTCTCCTGCCGTGCAACTGCACTAGGGCGTCTACCGAGCTTGTCAACAACGCAATCCGAGGCCCAATCCTTGGCCGATTTCATTGAGACATCGACCGTACTCGACTCCCCCATCCAAACATTCCGCCTCAATCTTGATCACGTCCGACTACAGCAAATCGCCAAGCGAGGCTCGCCATCGCGCCGCTCTCCACCACGACTGGCGGTGGGAGAACTGGGTTCGTTCATTCTCTGCTCAATTCGCTTTTTGGGTTTTTATTTCATCTCAAAATCACAACTTCGATGAGTATTTTGATTTCCACTCCTGGGTTCAATGGTTAATTGAGAATGATTATTGTGATTTTTTTTTGGTTACAATGATTATTGTGATTTTGATGCCGTAAGCAATGGGTGATGATATTAGGATTGGTTTTTGTGATTGTGATTCTCGGATGAATTACAAACATGAATTTGTTTCAAATGTATAATGGAAGCATGATAAGTTAGATTGGCCGATATGAATTTGAGCTCTTGTGGTATTAAAATCATATCAGAATGGGTTTAATTTTAAAATAACTTTCCAGGAGAGCAAGATAGTCCGGTAGCTTTGCATATGTAAATCACATGCATACTCTCTTATATCCTTTTCATTATTTATAATGAAGTCTAAGGTTGTACAAGTGATATTATCTATTATCTGGCAGAGTCTTATGCTGTATAAAGAAATTTAGTGTTCCTGAAAGCTTAATTTTGAACCTCTGCACATTACAATGTGTGTGATATGAACATCACTTTGTTATAGACATGTCAGTAAAATATTGTCATCCAATCATGTATTTTCATGTTGTAATGTTGGTTGGTTTCTTCTGTAATTGAAGTGATTTGAGAAAAGATTGTAGATGGGATTTGTTTGTTTTGATTGAAAAATTATAGGTTTTTGTTTTCTGATGCTAATCTGGTGAACTACATGTGGAAACACGTACTATGCAAATTAGGGTTTTAGGTTTTGGATCGGAGCTCTTGTTTTCTGGCTTTCAATGAGGAATTAAGGATTCGATATTGTAAATATTGGAAGTGGGAGGTGAAAAGATGCTGCCCAATTCGAGCTATTCTCGAACTGACACTTTGAAGCTGGATTATTTTTCTTTTTCTTTTCAGTTTAGGGGTTAGTGTTTGGGATTTAGGGTATAGGGTATAGCCGAATAGGGTTGGTGATCAGGGATTAGGGATTATGGAATTTATTTATTTTTTAGTTAGAACGTTTGTATAGTTGGATTTTAAATACAAACGTTCTAACTAAAAAATAAATAAATTCCATAATCCCTAATCCCTGATCACCAACCCTATAGAACGTTTGTATAATTAATGCAACGTGTAAGTTTCTTTTCTTTTTTGAACAGGATTGTTTCATAATTTATAAATTTTCCTGAATGGACTTAGCTAGGAATTCTAATGAAAATGAAATTTTAATATTATATAAATTACTATGTTAAACAAGATATACCTTTCGAATCGGTCAATCTTAATTCAAACTCATTTTTTACACGAAACGTGTTTTTCCGGCATCATGCAAGGCTCCATTTTTTCCCCATTTTCAAACCTAAAACTCGTATATGATATTAAGGAACCTATGAAAAAAATTTGTTAGATTGATACTCTGATGGTTAAACTCCCCATAGAAGCGCATAAGCAAAATTAAGGTTGACTACTTTTTATCATGAACCAATAGTTACCGGAGTTTGTGATTTTTCAAACTTTGATGTATTTCCATATTCGGATCATATCTTATTTCACAACATTTTTGATAATTTTGCTTCTTCTATAATTTGTTCACAATGATGTACATTTGTATATATCATATTAAACAAGTTATACCGTTTTAGTAGGCACATGGCAATCCAAGGTTATAAATATATGAAAATAAAAATTTCATCATTCGATGTAGTTATGGTAATTGAATAGGTCTACTGAAAAAAAAATCCACCTCGTTTCGGATTTGTTAGGCCCCTCATCAAATCGGTCAACCTGAATTCAACTTTATTTTTCACACGAAACGCGGTTGACCAACATCGTGTGGAACCCCATTTTTACTCGTTTTCGAACATAAAACTCGTATACATGAGATTCAGGAAACCATGAAAAAAAATTGTTAAACTGATCCTTCGGTGGTAAGGCTACCCTTAGGAGCGTCTAAGCGTATTTAGAGTTGACTGCTTTTATCGGGAACCATACGTTATCGAAAGTTTGTGATTTTTCATCCTAATCTGTATTTCACTATTCTTGTCACATCTTATTTCACAAGATTTTCGAAAATTTTGCTTCTTATGTATAGTTGGTTCATAATGATATTACACGTGCATATAACCTACTAAATAAATTATACCGTTTTAGTAGGCACGTGGTGATCCGATGTCATAAATATGTGAAAATAAAAATCCAACATCGATGTAGTCATTATAATTAAATAGGTCTACTGAAAAAAATTCACCCCGATTCGGATTGGTTAGACCCTTCATCGAATCGGTCAACCTTAATACAACTTCATTTTTTGACAATACGCAGTTGACTACAATCGTGCGAGACACTGTTTTTCCTTGTTTTTGAACCTAAAACTCGTACAAATGAGATTTAGAAATCTATGAATTTTTTTAGTTAGATTGACCTTCCGGTGGTTAGGCGCGCCTAAGCGTATTTAGAGTTGACCACTTTTATCGGAACCAAACATTATCAGAAGTATGTGATATTTCATCATAATCCGTATTTCACTATTCTTGTCGCATGTTATTTCACAAGATTTTCAAAAAAAATTCTTCTTATGTATAGTTGGTTCACAATGATGTACACTTGCATATAACCTACTAAATAACATATACCGTTTTAGTAGGCACGTGGTGTTATATAGTATTGTAGGATGTAGTCATTGTAATTTAATAGGTCTACTGAAAAAAATTCACCCCGTTTCGGATTGGTTAGGCCTTTCATCGAATCGGTCAACCTTAATACAACTTCATTTTTTAGACAATACGTGGTTAACTGGCATCGTGGGAGACCCCGTTTTTCCTCGTTGAATTTTAATTTTATGAAATTTAGTCATTGGAACCACAACGTGGCTACTAATGTGATATAACTTGTTTAATAGGTTATATGCAAGTGTATATCTTTATGAACCTATACGGAGGAAGCAATATTTTTAAAAATCTTGTGAAATAGGATGTGATCGGTATGGTGAAATACAACTATAGTTGAAAAATCATATATTTTCGGTAACGTTTGGTGCCCGATAGAAGCGGTCAACCCTATTTATGTTATGCTTCCCTATGGAGAACCCTATTGTCGGGAGGTGAACGTTCCTAAATTTTTACATGGGTACATATCATCAATGTGAGAGTTTTGTGTGTGGAAGAATCAACCAAACTAGGTCATGTATGGGTAGTTAAGAGCGTTTTCGTGTAATAAGTGACGTTGGTTTAAGGTTGACCGCGTCGATCGAGAGTCAAACGTTATCGAAAACAAGTTAATTTTTTTCCTTAGCCGAATTTAAGTACGTTGATCATATCGAACGGCTAAATTTTGATTTTGTGAAATTTAGCCATTAGAACCACAACGTGGCTACTAATGTGTTATGACTTGTTTAGTAGGTTACATGTAAGTGTACATCTTTGTGAACCAACTATACTGAGGAACAATATTTTCAAAAATGTTATGAAATCAGATGTGATCGGTATGGTGAATTATGGCTATGGTTGAAAAATCACATATTTCCGGTAACGTTTGGTTCCTAATAGAAGCAGTCAACCCTATTTACGCTTATGCTTTTCTACGGGGAGCCCTATCGTCAGGAGGTGAATGTGCCTAAATTTTTACATAAATGGTTATATTTCATCAATGCGAGAGTTTTGTGTGTGGAAGAATCAACCAAACTAGGTCATGTAAGGGTATATACGAGCGTTTTCGTGTAATTAGTGACGTTGGTTTAAGGTTGACCGCATCAATCGAGAGCCAAATGTTATCAAAACAGGTAAATTTTTTTTCTTAGTAATATTTAAGTATGATGATCATATCAGATGGTTGAATTTTGATTTTGTGAAATTTAGTCATTGGAACCACAATGTGGCTATTAATGTGGTATAACTTGTATAATAGATTATATGCAAGTGTATATCTTTGTGAACCAACTATACGGAGAATGCAATATTTTCAAAAATCTTGTGAAATAGGATGTGATCAGTATGGTGAATTATGGCTATGGCTGAAAAATCACATATTTCAGGTAACGTTTGGTCCCCGATAGAAGCGGCCAACCTTATTTACGCTTGTGTTTTCCTACAGGGAACCCTTATCATCGGAAGGTGAACGCCCCTAAATTCTTACATAGATGCTTACATCCCATCAATGTGAGAGTTTTGTGTGTAAGAATCAACCAAACTAGGTTATATAGGGGTAAGTAAGAGAGTTTTCGTGTAACAAGTGACGTTGATTTAAAGCTGACCACGTCGATCGAGAGCCAAATGTTATCGAAAACATGTGAATTTTTTTCTATAGTCGTATTTAAATATGCTGATCATATCAGACGGTTGAATTTTCATTTTATGAAATTTAACTATTAGAACCACAACGTGCCTACTGAAATAGTATAACTTGTTTAGTAGATTTTATACAAGTGTAAATCTTCGTGAACCAACATATCTTGCAATTACAATTTTAAAAAATCGTTTGTAAGATCAAATTAACAATAGAATTAGATTGAGTGATTGCACATCACAAGATTCCCATTACAGAAAAAGAAAACTGTAAGCAACTCAGACGCGGATGGCCTTACAGTTGGTTCTCTACCATTAGACAACAGAAAATATAAATCCAAATAAACAAGTAGTTGGAACATGAAAATCTACATCATCATAATATAACCAAGATAAGAAATGCTCAACACTATATATATATATATACACACACACACACATCTAGGAGATGTGTTCAATCTAAAACGATTACAATTTACAAGATTGGCAATAACATTAGCATTAGCATACTTCTGCAGACACTCATGTAGAAAATCTTTTGCTGCAGAAGAAAGATGCTCAGGGATTGGTGGATGGGATTTGCTTGTCCCTATACAGTAAAAGAAAGCTGTAATATGAAGGAACAAGCCATTAGTGCAGCAATTGTGACAGATAGAAGTTTCTTACATTACTATGAAGATATCAGTACAGAGAATGATTTACCGTTTCAGACTGTTGGTTCCAAGGAGGATTTCCAGTTGCCATCTCAATCACAGTGCATCCAACGCTCCATATATCCGCAGAGCTAGCAAATCACATATTTTCATATATCAATCTTACTAGTTATCCCATAAAAAATTGTAAAATATACATTAATAATATATATATATATATATATATATATATATATATAAATGGATCCTTAAATAATTACATAGAAAGAACATTCTGTAGTTAGTATGAGAGAAGGACAAGCTGAAAATTATGATTGTCCAAACTAATTTCCTACAGAGCAGTCCTTGGCAAGATTATATCTCCAAATTAGAGTTATAAAAACTTATTTCTCTGCTTCTGCATTCAGAACACACCTACGCTACCATAATTTAGTAGACAAAAAGCTTACAGGAAGAGAGAAAGATCCAAATTTCTCCAATAGTGATTGTATGGATCCACCAGGTACATATTCCAACAGCATAGTCAAAGTTTCATCCTCCCTCTCGGTTCCCAAACATCTCTAAGAAACCAAAACCAACCAAGTACAGGTCAGAAATGTGGAACACTTCAAGTCATTGAAATTACAATAGATGCAAGAAATTCCCACTCACAACAATTTTTGGATGAGAAAGGTTTTCTAAAAGCCTCACTTCTTCTTGAAGCACCTTTGTATGAGCCTACATGGCATCAAAACCGCAAATTAGTAAGTCGAAACCATATACGTCAAAGAATTGATATGACAAACTGCAGAACCAAAACTTTCATGACTGAAAAGTCTGACATTAGTTAGCAAAAAACTCCAACACCAACACCTAAAAGAAAGTAAAAGCTCTGCTAAATTTCATTCTTGATTTCTGGGCTCCTTCCAATTTAATCGAACAACATTTCTTTGCAAATAACTGGACCCTTATGGAAAACTATTCCTTTTAAACAGGGAGGCTTTAGCTTCAGCTTTAATCGATGAAATGAAAAATTTGAACCAGGATCCATCATCAGTTACCACTCAATATTCAAAGCAAACTCCAAATGCAGAGAAATGAAGGGTACATGAAATAGCATCCCTACATTTAAAGAGCAGTAAAAATAATGTTAAAGCAAATCAAACGAATGAGAAGTTAATTAGTAGTGCACAACTACACATCGAAGAAAGCATGGTGACCCTTAATTTCATCACAGCCTGATCCTAACCCTTTCAGACGCCGATCTCCTCTCGTTCAGGATTCGGTCCTTGAGATTCCTGTCGAAGGCTACAGAGTCATATCTTCGTCTTCCGGCATTGGAACACAACGAGCCGTCTTCTGGACTCGAAGCAAGACGAGATAAGAGGTTGCGATGTGGCTCTCTTCCATAGTCCACGTGCTCAAACGGACGGTGGAGATGTCGGGTGCCCTGTATAACACACAAAATCTAGAGAGAGAGAGAGAGTTGTTTTCAAAAAAAAAAAAATCTACAGAGAGAGATGGAAGAGGAGGATTTGGACTATGTTCTGGTGCCACTGGGTCTGTGTGTTCTGGGAACATATCATGTTTGGCTCCTGATCACTGTGCTACGTCATCCAATACGAACTGTGATCGGTCTCAATGCTCAGTCTCGTCACCAGTGGGTCTTATCCATGATGAGTGTTAGTACCCAGTTCCCCTCTTTCTATATAGTTTTAGTGTTTGAAGTTTTCATTTTGATGGGTAATGTTGCCATGAAACTAATATTGCATGACCAAAAAGAAGGAAGAAAAACAGATTATGAATTGGTGTTTGGGATTGAGTCCTTTATGGCTTTAGTTCGTGTAGGAATTGGGCATTACCAGAATTGGATCAGAGTTTCTTTGTAGACTCAAAAAAGGTGCTCTTCACAATTGAGCAAATGATTGTGGTACTTAATTGGCATATGGCTGTGCTTTTACATTCTGAACTACTAAAATGCTTTATCTCTATGAAGATTGAAAATTGGAAATAGTTATTGATGTGGTTTTTGTGAGATTAGTCGTCTTTGGGTAAAGGAAAATTGTTTACAAACAAAGATTCTTTAGGGGTTTAGGGATTTTGTAAAAGATCTTAAAAGGTATCTTCTAGTGAGACTGGTCTTCCTTTTAACAAGTGTATAATGAGTTCATGACAAAGAGGCAACATCTGATGAACCAAGCTTCATCACATGTTTTTCTGATAAGATTTTTTCTTTTTTTTATCACTTTACTTCGTGCTTATTTCAAGATATGTAATCTATACTGAGACTTAAAATGTTCTGGCTGTGTAGCATTGAGGATCGATAAAGTCAATTCATGGAAGTAGTTAGGCTGATCTATGAACAATATCTCTTGGTAGAATCATGGTCAAGCCACAGACCTTAAAAGGCTTCCTAAGTGTCTTTGTTGCTTGGACTCCTGCAAGGGCTGTCCATATGATGAATGCAATTAGATACCTACTTTTCTGAAACCATGACATCTACGCCTGGCTATCTTTTTGATTGTTGGTTTGGTGTTTAAAAAGAGTTAACTCCTTCTCTTCGTATGTTCAGGACCCTTTGAAGAATGGTGTTTTGGCTGTCCAGACAATACGCAACAACATAATGGCATCAACACTTTTGGCAACAACAGCTATCACACTCAGTTCTCTTATCAGTGTGTTCGTCAGCAGTACATCAAACTCCGGAAACACCTCAAATCTAGTTTATGGCAATAAGACAGCCACTCTCTCTTCAATAAAGTACTTCTCTATCTTGCTGTGCTTTCTTGTTGCCTTTCTCTGCAATGTGCAGTCTATTAGATACTATGCCCATGTTAGCTTCTTGGCCACTGTTCCAACATGGCAAGGTAGAAAGGATTGTATCGAGTATGTTGCAAGAAACTTGAATAGGGGAAGCTACTTTTGGTCACTTGGATTGCGAGCTTTCTACTTCTCATTCCCTCTCTTCCTTTGGATATTTGGGCCTATACCAATGTTTGCATGCAGCTGCGTCATCTCTTTTGTTCTTTATTTCCTAGACACAACCACCAGCTTCACACGACTTCTTCACAGTCACACAGTGAAAGAGGTAAAAGCTGATCATGATCTAGAATCACTCGGACAATTATCGTAGGGTCACTTGGAAAGTAGAAGAGACTCTTACAGTTGGTAAGTCAAACATAAGCGCAGGTTTATGTCTATACTTCTATCCTGTATGGATGTGAATGTGCTTGGAATCCTGCCTTGTTTGTGCGGTTTGTCTATACTTCTATCCTTATTCAAGATGTGGCTCTACTTTTCGACAATGAGAGTGGACTCTCTGTATCCTTTTTTATGGTTTTCTATTGTAAGTTTGTAAATATATAATTCATCTTCTTGTACTTCTCTAACTTTTACATGTATAATCCTTGAATCCCAATATACTATCCCACTTAGATGTGGTGGAATAACCATGACATTCCATTCCCTATAGCTTTGTGTATGTTCTTGTTGTCTTTTTTATTTTATTTTATTCTTTCAGAAAGGTTCTTGTTACTTGTCTTATGCGACTAATACTGCCGAACTGATGCAACACATGTGCCTTTTGAGTCTATGACAGATAAGCAACTTTTCGATTAATCTCAGATGATTAGCAACTATCCTAGATTTGTTTTGCTTTCTTTACGCTTTCAATACCAATAATTGTAGAATAGTCAATAGTGCCTGAACTAATCACCAAATAAATAATTAAGGTCGTTAGATCCAAACCAAGAACAATTATATTATGTACCATTTGGTCACGTCATTGTCAGCCTTGGTAAGAATTCCAGACCGGCCTAATTTGATAACTGGAGGTATCTTTGCCTTGCACATTGATCAAGTACAATCTTGGAAGTAATACTTCCGGAGTTCCAGTCATATTCATATGAGAGCTTTGGGGTTACAGTAGTACTTCTACTCACATTCTGAGATAGAGGAAGAAAGTGTGTGGTGCAGCTAGAGTTGGGAAGAAAATCAGAGATGGTTAGCTTGGACTATATTCTGGTACCAGCGGGTCTGTTTGTGCTGGGAATATATCATATTTGGCTCTTAATCACAGTTCTGCATAATCCCATAAGAACTGTCATTGGCCTCAATGTTTACACTCGTGAACAGTGGGTCTTCTCCTTGATGACTGTTAGTCCTCTCCCCCTCTTTCTCTCGCTTTTGCAATTTACATTCTTTCTTTTTAGATTTAACATATGGATGACTAAGTAGTGAGTATTTGCCATTTGGTGAGTGGAAGTGGGGAACTTTTCGATGGGGGAACCACTTTCACTTTCTTCATAGATATATGGGAACATGCCTATCTGGGTATCTATTTCATTGCAGCCGATATTATCAGAAAGGGTAGTACTTGATGGTAAATTTCGAGCTAGCAATGAAGACTGGCATCAAGTTTGGGTATCTTGGTTCAAGTAAATAATGGATACTAGCACTAGATAGTTTTCTGTACGAAGTTTTAAGTCTGAGTTCATGAATTTTCAGGACCCCTTGAAGAATGGTGTTTTGATTGTACAAACTTTACGCAACAACATAATGGCATCGACACTTTTGTCAACAGCAGCAATTACTCTTTGTTCTGTGATCGTTGTATTTGTGAGCAGCGAATCCAGCTCCGATAGCACTGTATCAGTACACTTAGCATACTCTTACACCCCCACCTTACTTTCCATCAAGTACTTGTGCATTATGATTTGCTTTCTTGTTGCATTTCTATGCAATATGCAGTCTACTAGATATTATGCCCATGTCAGCTTCTTGGGTACTGTCCCAACATGGAAAAACAAGACAGGTTTCATTGAGTATGTTGCGGCAACTTTGAACCGAGGATATTACTTTTGGGCACTAGGACTGAGAGCATTCTACCTCTCTGTTCCTCTCTTTCTCTGGATCTTCGGGCCAATACCTATGTTTCTTTGCTGTTGTGTTATGTCAGTTATGCTCTATTTCTTGGACACAACCTCCAGCTTTGCACAAATTATTCATACGCAATTGTTCAAGGAGGATGAAGCAAGAACCAATGATGTGGAATCGATTTCTCAACCACTGTAAGTTCTGTTCAATGTTACTAATATTGTAATGGCCAGCTTACAGTTTGTGTTCCTGTATTTATGAATATGAAATCAAACTATGTCTTCTGTATACTAGCTTGATTCTGAACTATAGTTATATTTTAAAGCAAATCCCGTTCCTTCTTCTAAATGATCAGTTGATCACACTGAAAAGGAATCTCAAATTTATAATGTAATTTTTCACATTCTTGCTGAGGATACTTTTTGGCTCCCACTTCTGAAATCTTGCTTTGATTAGCTATTTTTGGGTCATGCAACTTGTCAGAATGCTTACACTAAGGCAATCTTGTTCTTTCTTAATTCTCAGGAACAATTCTGAACATGAGAACTTCCAACTCCGTGATCCTCTACTGACCAGGTCCGGCTAGCTGTAACTCATTCCATTTGCATCTTATGAATGGTGCTGGATATATGGTCTGTCTGCAATATGTTTCTGTTGCTGGTTGCTATATTTACAGTGGTAGCATGAGGATTTTGGACAGAAGTGTTGCGCCATGATCTATGCTTGATCGAGCATCTACATGCGTTACCTTCTTGTCCAAAATGTTACAATTTATTCATTTAGGGTGTCAATTATGCATCCTGTATATAGTGCTGGATGTATGGTCTGCAATATGTTTCTGTTGCTAGTTGCTATATATATTTGCAACGGGCATGAGGCTTTTGGACAGAAGTGTTTCACTATGATCTATGCTTGATCGAGCATCTACATGTGTTACCTTCTTTTCCAAAACGTTACAATTTATTCATTCTGGGTGTCAATTATGCATCCTATATGCAGTGCTGTATGTATGGTCTACAATATGTTACTGTTGCTGGTTGCTATATTTGCAGCGGCAGCATGAGGATTTTGGCCAGAAGTGTTTCACTATGATCTATGCTTGATCGAGCATTTACATGTGTTGCCTTCTTTTCCAAAATATTTACAATTTATTTATTCAGGGTGTCATGATTGACGGCGCAGCTCCTTGTTACTTGTTAGTATGAGTTGCTTCATCTTTTACACACATTAGGCAAGATGCATAGCATAAATTTCACAAGCTGAAACCATTCTGTTACCAAGTGCATTATGCGGCTCATGTCTTCAGGGCTTCAGGGTTTAACACATGGGAGAAGCCACTTCTGTGCTACATGACTATATAGGCTGGGGAAGATGTAGGACAGAATGACTGGAAGAAACGAGGGAAAAGAACAAGTAAAACCTCGTCTGGTTCCGGAATTAGAGGAGCCGGAGTGGAAAGAATGACCATCTTATGATTGGTAAGCGCAAGCTTAGAAAAACAAATGCATTGTATGCTTTGTTTCATGAAAGATCTATCCGAGAATGATAGAATAACTTGACAAGCACAAACTGATTGAAACCTCCTGGAATGTTTTTAAGATTGAGGCTATGACCATTTCATGAACATGGAGACTCAAAACTAAGCTCCATCACCAATGTAGCTTCTCATTCACTTCTCAAAGCAATCAAGCAAATTATGAATCCAAATTCAAATTAACATTCTTTGGTTAAATTATGATCCGGTCTTCCGAAACACAAAGAGCAAGATATTTAAAATAACTAAGTTATGTACTAGGGTGTCCTAGTTATTTAGAATCTGCATATCTCATCTCATTGATTTTATTTTATTTTATTTTCTTTCCAAACCTAATAAGGCGATAAATTCATTCACATCAAACCAGAAACCACACCGATACATACATACGTTTCATTGCCATTGTAAACAATATAATGGTCGAGTAGAGTCTAGCCCAGCATGAGTCATGAAGAACTGCATAGCTTGGCCATGAACTTGTTACTTCTCTCATGTGACGAATATTGTGCTGAAATCAGGCAACACATGTAACATGCCTATGAGGCTTTGACATATACGGCTCATATTAGCAGCTTCCTATTGTCTGCTCTCTTTATGCTCTCAGTAATCATAGAATGATAGAAAAGTGTCTGAACCAATCACCAATGGTCAAGCTGTTCCACTAGTCCTTTTCTTGTCCATATAATATACATAAAACTTGGTAACCGAGGGTCCTCAGATCAATCCAAGAACAATTATTTATGATGCATCAGGTGATGTCACCTTTGGTAAGAAATCCTGTTTGATAACTGGAGGTGTATCTTGCCTTACACGGTGACCAAATACACTGTGGGACTATTACTTCTTGTCTCTGCCATATGAGAATCTGGGGCTTCTACTCACTTCCTGAGATAGAGGAAGAAAGTGAGCAACAGTTGGGAAGATATGGATAGCTTGGACTATCTGCTAGTACCAGCAGGTCTGTTTGTGTTGGGGTTATACCATGTTTGGCTAATCATCACAGTTCTGCGCAATCCCATAAGAACTGTCATTGGCGTCAATGTTCACACTCGTCAACAATGGGTCTTCGCCATGATGACTGTTAGTCCTCTCTTCTCTCTTCTTCTTTGACTTCAGCAATTTACAGTACATTCTTGCTGTTTATATGTGGATGACAAAGTAGTAAGAATTTGGTGAGTGGAACTGTGGAACTGTGGAAGTTTTACATAGGGACCAATGTCATTTTCTGAGTTCATATGAGGACACTATTGCTTTGTACTCAAAATTATCCGAAAGTGTAATACTTGATGAATGATAAGTTTTGAGCTAGTAATGGATATTGGCATCAAATGTGGGTGCGTGTCTTAGCTTCAAGTTAATAATGATGGATGTTAGCACTAACTAGTGGTCTGTACTGATCTGTGTAGTCTGTACTGCAATGTTTAAGTTCAGTCCATGGATTTCAGGACCCCTTAAAGAATGGTGTTTTGATTATACAAACTTTACGCAACAACATAATGGCTTCTACACTTCTGGCAACAACAGAAATTACTTTTTGTTCTGTGATCGTTGTACGTACTTGTGAGCAGCCAATCCAGCTCCAGTAGCACTGTATCATTACACTTAGTTTACTCTGATTATACTCCCTCCTTAACTTCAATCAAGTACTTGTGCATTTTGCCTTGCTTTCTTGTTGCATTTCTCTGCAATGTGCAGTCTGCTAGATATTATGCCCATGTCAGCTTTATGGGTACTGTCCCAACATGGAAAAACAAGCCAGGTTACGTTGAGTATGTTGCAGCAACTTTGAACCGAGGATATTACTTTTGGGCCCTGGGATTGCGAGCATTCTACCTCTCCATTCCTCTCTTTCTCTGGATCTTTGGGCCTATACCTATGTTTGTCAGTTGCTGTGTAATGTCAGTTGTTCTCTATTCCTTGGACACAACCTCCAGCTTTGCACAACTTATTCACACCCAATTGTTCAAGGAGGAAGAAAAAACCGATAATGTGGAGCCGATTGAGCATCACTGTAAGTTCTGTACTTCTGTTCAATATCACATAATGGCTAGCTTAAGTGCTTAGTGTGGAATGAATTACCGAGTTTGTGTGCCTGTATAGATGCATATGAAACCCGTTTATGTCTCTAGTATCGCTCAAGTACTGAAGTTATATTTCAAATCCAATTTTCTTCTAAAAAATGATCATAATGAAATCGAATCTCAAGTTTAACAGATTTTTTCACATTATTTTGCTGAGGATATTAATTTGTGGCTGCCACTTTCAAAGTTAAACTGTTGCTTGTAGATTAATTAGCTACTTTGGGGTCATGCATCTTCTGTCTTCTGATGAGAATGCTTACTCTAAGGCGAACTTGATCTTTCTCAGGAACAATTCTGATCGTGAGAACTTCTTCCAACTTCGTGATCCTAGTCACCAGGTCCGGCTGGCTATAACTCGGTTAATTATGCCTCTTGTGGTGCTGCATATAGTCTGCAATATGCTTGTGCTGCTGGTTGCAATGTTGCTATCATCTTCTATATATTTCTATCCTGAGACATGCTCATCATTACAGATATGGATTATGGATTAGTGGATTGCCTATATATATATATATATACATATATATATATATATGTACAGGCCGGATTTGAAGCGCATGTCCGCACTGGGCTTAAAATGCAGACGTCCCTCCGTTCTCCACCGGACGGCTCCGACGACGGCGCGCTTCCACCCGAGCGGACTCCAGCAGCGTCCTCGATCACTTTCCCTCTCCGGCGAGTCCGCCGAATTCCAGTTTTCCGGCGAACTCATCACCCAAAACTTCACACAAGATTGATCTCGCCAGAAAAATGGAATTTGACAGACTCGCCGGGGAGAGAAAGTGGTTGGGGATGCCGCTGGAGTCCATTAGGGTGGAGGCGCGCCGTTGTCGGAGCCATCTGGTGGAGAATGGAGGGACGTCAGCACTTTAAGGACTGTGCGGACATGCGCTCCACATCATTTTCGTGTATATATATATATATATATATATATATATATATATATATATATATATACAGATTTTCTCAGGTGCAGGTGTCCGCATTTATTCTTATGGTGCGGATTTCCACTTTACTCATTTTTCAATCGAATTTTCACATCTCCATTGTCTAGTTTTTCGATACTAATGTATAGATCATCTTTGCAAAATTTCAGCCAATTTGGTTATCATTAAGGCACTCAAACACGATTAAAACAATGGATGAACATAATTCTGTCGAACTTGAACCGTTCATGTTTATAATAGAAAAACGCAATTTTGAGTGTCTTAATGATAACTTAATTAGCTGAAATTTTACAGAGATGATCTATACATTAGTATCTAAGTACTAAACGGTGAAAATTCGATTGAAAAGTGAGCATAAAATGTGTTTTGGCCCACGTCCTCAGCGAAGGGTAGAGAGGGAACAAATGTAAAACTGGTGTGTGCGGGGCGTGCCACCTCACGGATGAGGAAAGAGAACGGTGCGCGTCCTGACTTCTTGACCAGGCGAATGAGGGCTCCGGCGTCACCTGATGAGGAAATATTTCCGAGCTTACTCTTCTGAATCACCTGTCGATCGATACTCACTGTGAGAGCGAGCAGAGCAACAATTGGGAAGTTGGAGACGAGTCCTGACGGGCTCCGGGATCTAAAGCGGGGTGCGCTTAGAACGTTAGGGTTTCGAGAAGACTCGAAGGCTTCGACTGTGTACGTCTGTTTGAGAGAGATTTGTTGATTGATTGATTGATTGTGTGTTCGTCAGAGAGAACATGGAGCTCCCTTATATATCTATCCGTAAGCAACTCGTGGAGACTACTCACAATCCAATGCGGACTCTGCAATTAGAATCCCACAAGGATACGTTTAACTCGCCAGTCGTGCGCTCCATGCAACACGTGTCAAACCTATCTCGCTTAGGTTTCGCTTCCTGCCTTACTGCATTTCATTTGTCGTGTAGTAAGCGAACTCAAACACTAAGCGACCTTATCCAGAGGGTGTTATTAGTCATTTCAACCCATCCTCGCAAGAACTATAGAGTCCCATGTGAACTGGAGATAAGGATCCCGCGTAGACACCGCATCTCGCAAGGTATCAGAATCTTCTGGATAAAAGCCACGTCACGTGCTGCTACCCTTTATGGCCTAAAAAAGGCCACAGGCGTTGGCCCAAATGATATCCAAGTCTTTCTCGAGTCTTGGACCGAAAATGCCCACTGGGCTCAAACATTGCCCCCTAGGCCTTGAGTTTAATCCGTTTCGCAATGGATAAGCGAAAAGGCCTAATTAAGCTTTTTTATGGGAACTCGTACTTCAAAAGGTGCTGACGCTTCGGCGCTATCGCTTCCCTTCATCATTACGGCTTTTCGAATTTTGAAACGCGCTGACGTTTCGGTCGTCATTGCGTCTTTTCGTTGCGACCATTGATTGAAAGGGACGTTACGGTTCGTCTCCTTTATAAACCTCGACGCGGGTCCCCACATCTTACCATCGCTTTCGAAACAATCTCCGCCTTCTGCAAACAACCAAACCCCAGCACCAAACAGACTTTTAATCCGGAAACAATGCCTCCTAAACCTTTTGCCAATGACCCGAACCTGAACCTTACGGCGGCGACCTCTTGGTCGACCAGCCTTGCTCGCCGCTTCGCCACCAACCCGCCTCAAGGAACACCAATCTATTTCCTTGATACAGGGGCGGCTCTGCTTGGCCCGACTCCTTCAAAGCCCTTGTCCGACGCCGACCTTAATCATTACAACTCCTCCGTGCGTCGGCCAATCTTGGCCCAGCGGCGCGAACCGGGAAACTTTTCCACCTGGCAAGCCCGTTCTCATGTAAATGTCCGGGTCGGGGAATGGCCCAGCGCAACCGCGGAGGAGCGAACATGGTACGAGGAGCGCCTCCAGACCGACCAGACGATCTGGGAAGCCACCGGAATTCATGAGGCCATTGCCTTGAGCTTCTCGCTGCCCTCTCACACCGATCGAGCGCCTATCGCTGCCATGGCCTGTTTGTGGAACAGCGCCACCAACACCTTCGACTTCCCTTTCGGGCAGATGGGCATTACTCTGCTGGACATCCTCGCCATCACCGGGCTGCCGATCCACGCCAAGCCGTATGTGCCAGGCGACTTTGCGTCGACCGAGTTCCCATACGCCTGCAACTTGGGAGCCCGCCGCGCCCTGAGAATTTCATACGGGGCATGGCGGAAATTTTACATGGGCCACGCGGAGCCGCATGAAGGAGGCATCGCTTTCTTGGAGTACTGGCTTGACAAGTTTGTCTTCTGCGGCAGCGCTCACAAACCAACCGGGAGATGGACCAAGTTGGCTGAAGCGCTATACAATGGGGTGGAAGTCGGGTTAGGGCAACCCGTATTAGGCGCACTCTACCGGACTCTGCATCTGCTGTCGCTGAGGCCTTTTCACCTTTCTGGCGGCCCTCTGTGGATCCTGGACCTGTGGACGCAGTTGTACTTTCCGCTCTTCCGGCGAGCCCCGGTGGAATACCTGCCTGAAGATCGGCTGCTTGGCTTTGCGGTGTGCAGGAATGACGCGAATCGGACTCCTCTGTCCTTCTTCGCTAGCCTGTCCATCCTTTATAACCACATCGAGCCACCTCCGACTATGGATATGATGGTTCGCCGGCGCCACCCTGAGGTCCTATCGACGGGTTTCTTCCCCCGCCAAGACTCTGACAACGACGCGAGGACTGCCTTCGTAAGAGCAACCTCATGCTGCGACCTCCAACTCGCTGAGGATGAGCAAGGCTTCGAGCTATATGCTCCCAACCACTTCGCAAGGCAACTTGGTTTTCATCAAGGGATTCCTTACCCGCTTCTCCATTCAGTCAACAAGTACACCTCGTGGAGGAAGATTGGTGAGTCTGATCGGGTCACCCCGCTGCAAAATCTCTACCCTCTTTCTCCCAACCTGCTGGAGATCGAGCCTTCGCTGGGCACTGACCCCGCTTACCTCGCTTGGTGGCGATCCTTGTCCGACAACCATTGGGAATTCCCAGACGACGCTGTCTTCGCTGCCGTTTTTCGTCCTCTTTACGATACTTTGGGCGAGTCAGACCGCACCATCCTCGATGGCCAGCGCGACCATGCGGAAAGGAGTTCAGGGGCTGCGACAAGAACTAGGCTCGCGCCTCCGCCAGTTCCTACTGCTCGGCGCCCGACGGGGATCGTCATTCGAGAACGCGATCCCACACCTTCGGTATGTCACTAAATGTGTGCATTTTGAACTTCTTTTGACATTTTGATAAAATGCTCTTCTCTAATCCTCTTTTTCTCTTCTCAGTCTACCTCCCGCCGGAGAAACGTTGACAGGTCCGAAGTTGCCAGAGGAAAGGCACCTGTCCGGAGGGAAACTGTGGCGGGCCACGACAGCGAGGCTGCTCCTGTCGTTCCTCGGCCAACAAGCGGCGAGAGCTCGCGGAAGCGTCCTATCGAGGACGAAGAGGACTTGCTGGAGGACGTGCAGTACCAGCGAGAGTATGGCTTGGTAAGCGACCCGGTAAGCGGACCACTTTGAATTAAATTTTCCTAAGCCAGTCAACAACTCGCTAACTTTGCTTTCGACAGGTTCGCCGCACTCGACCTCGCCTCGCTGTCGTAGAAGAGGCGCCCGAGACAACGGATGTCCCATCTCCAGAACCATTCAGCGTGGATTTGGCCCTGCAGAGGGTTACTGAGGCAAGCGCGGAGATGGATTTCGAGGTAACTGCCGAAGCCGGCGAAGAGATGGTCATTGAGGAACTCGCAGTGGCAGGCGCGGAAACGGTTGCCGAAGAGCCTGCTGAATCTAGCGAGGAGGTGACCTTTGAGGAGACTGTCGAAGCGGCTGCGGAGGAGACTACTACGGTCATCGAGGGGGCCGACAAAGCTAGCGAGGAAGTCATACAGCCCTCCTCTCCAACTGCCGCTTCTGGCGAAGCTGGTCCAATCCCAGAACCATCCTTGGCTCTGGTTGAAAATGCAGCCCTCGACCAGTCCAACCAAGTCTCTGATCCTACTGCCCCCTTGGCGACTCCGCCCGAAGGCCTTCAACTGATACTTTGGGCTCCTCCTCTGCGATTGGGCCGCGCGGGTCATACCGGTGAAGTGCCTCCGGCGGTTCCAACGAAGGCCTTTACTGCCCCCTTGGTGGAGACAGAGACAGCTCATGGCACTCCGCCACCCTCTCCAGAAACTGAAGTGGCTGCCGAAGTTGAACCAGTCACTCCGGTTCCAACAAGGAAACCTGGCGAGGAGTCTTCTTCCTTCAGTACCCGGGCCGCTCGTCTTTGGGCCCGAACTACTCCGCCTACTGATCCAGAACCCATCCGCTTAGCTCGGTCCTTCCTTCATGGGTTGTTCCATCACGGCTCTCGCCCGAACGTCTTTGACTTGGTAGGACGTATTCGCGAGGCCCATGAAGCTCTGGATCGACACCTCGCTGGCGGCAATCCTGTTCTGGACCAAGCGCTGGAGTTGGCCGATGCTGTCGAGTCGCAGGCTCGCCGAGTTTTGGATATTGGTGCTCAGTCGGCCTTTCGTGAGCAAGCTCGCCGCAACTTGGACAACCAAATGGCGAACCTCTTGGCCGAGCTTGGTGAAGCCGGCATTCCTGGAGCGTCTTCAGAGAATCCAAGTGCTGGCCATGTTCGGCGAGTGGAAGCCCTGGAGGCTCAGATAGCAGAGTTGCAGGCTCAACTTGCTCGGGCTCGCCAAGACTTGGCCCGCGCTTTGGAAGTGGAAGCTCGTTTGCAGGCCGCGGAGGAGGCCCAGGAGGCTTTGGACTCGGCCGTGGCCGCTGCTGAAGAAGTTCAAGCCCAAGCCTATGAAGAAGAGATAGCCTTAGAAGGCATGCTCTTAGAGTTGTATAGGGTTTGTAGGCGTGCGTAGGTTTAACTGTATTTGCCCCCTTATGTACGAACTTTAATGATAATATCAAAGTTGAAATTTTCCCGCTCTTTGCCAACTGTTCTGTAATAACTGTCGGGAAAAAATCCTTTTCCGAGATTCAGCGACGGTTTCCAATGTAACTACTCGCTCGGAACGCGGGCAATCATTATTGAAAAACGCGTCTGACCTTATCTCCAAAGCCCGTATCTCGGAGCAAATATTGCATGGGGGACAACTGTCAAGCGCACAATCGCCCCTTCCGCCTATAAAAAGAAACGTTTGGCCGGGGTGAAGTATCAGTGAAGTCTTCTGCCCCCTCACCATGATTTCTTATTCCCTTCTGTTCATCCTTCTGTCCCTGCTTAGAGCAAAGCCCTCAACCATATATTCCCCCTCTTTGCTGATTCTGAAAATCTACTCTCAGGCCTAGAGTGATTCTGAGAATCTACTCTCAGGCCAAGCCTTTGTTCGGCCTGACCAAAGGTCGGGTACCCTCTGCCTTGCGCCTGCTGTTCTATCAGCGCGTGAGGCTCTGCCGGCCATTCAAACGGAAGACTGGTGGTAGCATGAGGGATCTTGACCCGCTGGACCTGTAGCTTCCCAACACTTTCTGTTGGGTCCAGGCCGGCGTCAGGGTTTTGGCTGGCCTAAGGCTGCGAGGCGTTCGTCAACTTTGAGCGAAGGACGCCGCGGCAGACTTCTCTTTAGCCAAGCGAGCCGGGACGAGGCTCTAGTATTTGTAGATCTATGCTTTTTTGAAATGTAAACATAGTCTAATTTACCTTTTCTGATCAATGTAATTGCTTTGGCCGCAAAGCCATAATTCGAAACATGTATTGAACAAAGTCAAAAAGGGCAAAAATAAATGAATTTATTTTTTGGGCCTCTGGAATAGGCCCCAATCTTGTACTAGTCTTTGTGTTTAGACTTTGCACGTTTACAGAGAATAAAGAAAACAATAGAAATTTTTTAGGGCCTCTGGAATAGGCCCCAATCTAATACAGGCCTTTTTAGGCTGGTACGTTACAATGTATTCTATTAGTCTTCTATCCCGAGTTGCCCCCTAGTGTTAGGCGGCGGAGCGAGTACGCGATGGCGCGTAGCACTATTGACTGTGGTGGCGGGATCTGGTGGAGGTGTAGGATCTTCGCGTTCCCAGACCCCCGCAATGTGGCGCTTGAGGAAGCGGCCATTAATAGGGTTGCGATGAATAGTACCGTCCAAGTCGCGCAAGTGGTATGCCCCCTTGGGAAGTATTCGGTGAATAATAAAGGGTCCATCCCAGCGAGCGGACCACTTGCCCCGACCATCTGTTTTGTCCCCAAGCGGGAGGACTGCTCGCCACACCTTCTGGCCCTCAGTATAGCTCTGTCCGCGCGTGATTTTATCATAGGAGCGGGCGATGCGCTGTTTTTCCAGGACCAGGTTGTTGAAGGCGGCGACACGATGCTCGTCTAAATCTTCAAGCTCCTGCCACATGGCTTGGACGTAATCCTCGCCAAGTAGTTGATGCTGTTCCTGGACGCGGAGCGAAGCGATATTGATCTCAAGGGGAAGGACGGCGTCGTGACCGTACATGAGAGCGTACGGTGTGGTATCCGTTGGGCCTCGCTTGGAGGTGCGGTAGGCCCACAAAGTGTGGTAGAGTTCCTGGTGCCAGACGCGAGGGTTCAACTCCAACATCTTGCGGAGGATGCCAAGGATGACCTTATTACTAGCCTCCGCTTGGCCATTGGATTGAGCATAGTATGGTGTGGAGTGTAAAAGCTTGATGCCGTAATCGTTTAAGTACGTAACAACTGAATCGGCCATGAAAGCTGCCCCCCTGTCCGTAACGATGCACTCCGGGATACCAAAGCGTGAGATGATGTTGCGGAAAATGAAGTTGCGCACCGAGTTAGCAGAGGCGACTTTGAGTGGTTCGGCCTCGACCCATTTGGTAAAGAAATCGGTGGCAACAATAATGAACTTGTGCTGCTCAGAGGAATGGGGATGAATGATGCCCACGAAATCCATTGCCCATCCGCGACACGGCCAAGGTTTGATGATAGGCTGCAATGGGATGTTAGGAATATGTTGCACTGGTCCGTGAGCTTGGCAGTCTTGGCAACCTCTGGCGAAGGCAATACAATCTTTCAGCATTGTTGGCCAGTAGTATCCATGGCGGCGGATCAGCCATCGCATTTTGGGCCCGGCCTGGTGCGAGCCGCAAACGCCACAATGGACTTCGCGCATGAGACGTTTAGCTTCGTTTCCGTATACACAGCGGAAGTCGTTGCCGTCTTCCCCACGCCGCCGGAGTTCGCCATTGCGTAGTACAAAGTTTAAGGCGAGGAAGCGGATTTGCCTGGAATGAGCAGCGTCGTTAGGGTTCTGGAGGTAGGCGATGAATGGTAGCCGCCAATCCTCGTCGATGGGGTCCAAGGCTGCAACTTCTGGGATGACGTCCCGAAATTGCCCCCTGGCGATGAAAGAGGGAAGAGTGCGGCGTTCGACCTTGAGCAGGCGTTCGCGCACTCCGTCTCTCAGGCTGAGGCCAGACGCTATCTGGGCGAGCTCGTTGGCAGCGAAGTTAAATTCACGTGGTATGTGTTCGATGTACACGTCGTCGAATCGATCCAGTACCTCGAATGCCTTGCGCAGGTATGGCTCTATAGACAAGCTTAAACATTTGAACTTTTCCACAAGCTGGTTAACGACCAACAAAGAATCACCAAAGATCTGGACCTCGCGGACTCCTAAGTCCAACAAGATCTCTAAGCCGATGATTAATGCTTCGTACTCGGCCTGGTTGTTGGTGCATTTGAAGTCGAGCTGGAACGAATAGGAGAAGCGATCTCCAGCGGGATTAGTGATGGCTATCCCGGCTCCAGCTGCTATGTCAGTCCGTGAACCATCAAAGTACAAGGTCCAAGGAGCGAGTGTCACTGTGGCGAAGTCCAACTCGCGAAACGCTGTGAGCTCTGATGGTGGGTGATGGGCAAGAAAATCCGCTATTGCCTGTCCTTTTACTGCCTTTTGCGGAACATATTGCAACGAGAATTCGGACATGGCGAGGATCCACTTGCCGATGCGTCCCCGCAAGATAGGGCGAGAAAGCATGTATTTGACCAGGTCGGATTGAGCGATGACGACCGTGGTAAAGGCAAGCATGTAATGGCGCAGCTTGCATCCTGCAAAGTAGAGAGCGAGACATAACTTCTCCATGGGCGAGTAGCGTGTCTCACAGTCTGTTAACACCCTGCTGAGGTAATAGACGGCATGTTCTACCCCGTTTTCATCATCCTGGGCCAGGAGTCCACCGATGGATAGATCGGCGGCGGCGATATAAAGTTTGAGCGGGGCGCCGTCATGAGGCGGGGTTAGGACAGGTGGGTTCGTAAGGTAGTCCTTGATTCGATCAAAGGCCTGTTGATGTTGTGGTTCCCATACGAACTCGGTTGCCCCCTGGAGCTTAAGTAAAGGGGAAAAGGGTTGGACCTTCCCTGCCGCGTTTGATATGAAGCGGCGGAGAAAGTTGATTCGCCCTAGTAGCTGTTGTAGCTCCTTCTTGGTAGTGGGAGGCGAAGCGGTGATGACCGCCTGTGCTTTATCCTTTGGGATCTCGATGCCCCTTTGATGTACGAGGAAGCCAAGGAAATCACCGGCCTCCGCGAAGAAAACGCACTTGGCGGGGTTCATCTTGAGGTTATGTTTGCGCATCCGTGTGAACACCTGCCGGAGGTCTTCCACGTGGGTTGCTCGCGATTTGGTTTTGACTACCACATCGTCGATGTAGACTTCAATCAACTTGCCCAAGATGTCGTGGAAGATGAGGTTCATGGCGCGCTGGTATGTTGCCCCCGCGTTCTTAAGGCCGAAGGGCATGACAACATACTCGAACGTGCCAGCGAAACCAGGGCAACGGAAGGCGGTCTTGTGTCGATCCTCCTCGGCGACGGGAATTTGATGGTACCCGGCCGTGCCGTCCATAAAGGATAACACCTCGTGCCCTGCGGCGGCATCAATAAGTAGGTCAGCCACAGGCATGGGGTATATGTCTTTTGGTGTTGCGTTGTTTAGATCTCGGTAATCAACACAGACACGCATTTTGCCATTTTTCTTGCGGACGGGGACGACGTTAGACAACCACTCGTTATATTTGGCTACGCGAATGATTCCCGATCGGTGCATGCTTTCGATCTCTTCTTTAACCACGATCTGGGTTTCAGTTCGCATGAAGCGGCCGTCCTGTCGAACTGGGCGCCGGTCGGGATAGGTTGGCAACCGGTGGCAGACCAAGTCTGGGGACAAGCCTGGCATATCTTCGTACTTGTCGGCGAAGCAATCCCTGTATTCGCGTAATAGGTCAAGGAGGGCTTCCTTTTCTTCCTCCGCCAACTTTGCACTGATGGAAATAAGTAAGGGCTTTTCTGCAGTCCCTACATCAACTTGTAAAGTGGGGTCGCGGACTTGAGGTGGAGTGTCGTCCAAGGCAGCAGGAGCTAACTGAATAACTTCTTCCTTGGTATCGGAATAATCCACTACTTCATCGACATATTCCATAGTCGCGACCTTGTCGTAGGCTTCGCGTTCTGCCCAGTACGAAAGGAGTCTTTCGCACAAGGACTCGCCAGCCTCGCGTGCCTCTTCGGAAAGGGCACTATCCATCGAAATGGGGTGTGAGAGTCGCGATGGTGTGAGGACGTTGCAGATCGTCCTTCGCCTGGGTAAGCCCCCATCGCGTTAGATTGGAGGCCGTTACTCCGTATGGGCGGCCCTTGTGGTCGACGCCTTGAACATCCAACGGGCCCAAGTCTGTATTATAGTATCGGGCATCGTTGAGGTTGGCGGAAATGGAGAAAGGCCGCGGGTCGGCCTTGATGATGACGGACTCGCGTTTCTCGGTGTCCCAGATCATGAGTTCTTGGTGCATGGAGGAAGGCACGCAAAAACTTCTGTGGATCCAGTCGCGGCCGAGGATCATGCTGTAAGAGGAAACGCACTCGGCAACGAAAAAGGTATAAACCCGCGATGCTGGCCCGACCTTGACCCGTAGGAACAGCAAACCTAGGGTCCTGGACACCTGTCCTGTAAAGTTTTTCACCGTTAAGGACGTTGTCTGGATCATTGAGCGCGGGATGTCGAGGAGCCCCATGGTGCGGGTTGTGACGACATTAACCGCGGCACCGGTGTCGATCATGACCTTGTTGATCAGTTTCCCTTGGACCTCTGCCGTGATATACAGTGGTCGCATGTGGGTGGCCATGTCCAGGGTTGGCGTAGAAAAGGTCATGGTTGGCCGTGGTGCGAAGCTACTCGAACTTTCTTCTTGCGGAGTGCCATCGGCTGGGGCCAGTACTGGGCCCATTTCGCTGCTGCATGGCGGGGGTATGCTGTCATCCTCGCTGACGATGGTGATGTCCGCCGCACTGCAGGTTGTGTTTGGTGGAAGGGCGTATCGTTCCGAAATGAAGAACACCATCCCGACCTGAAACGAGAACCGTTCGGAGACTGGGACCAGAGGTGTGTCAATGATCACATGTTCCCCTTCGAGAACCGCAAAGGCGTCTGCTTCTCGGCTGAACCCTTCCTCAGCTTCCCAACCAGAGATCTCTATCATATTGCAGGTGAATGACTCAGCCTGCTCTTCGTCTTGCTCTTCCTCTAGGTTGAGCCGAGGTTCTGAATGTGCCTCGTCAGCTTCCTCATTCTCGCGGAAACGTTGGGCCATCTGTTCGGCGAGGTTAGGACTGGAGGGTGCCGGTGTCTCTGCTGGTGGCTCTGAAGCCTGAGTTTGCCGTGGACGCCATACTGGCTTGGGTGAAGGTTGAGGATCCCTGGCTGACTGCCTGTCTGCTGCCGCAGGAGCCTTACCACTGTCTTCTTTTCCTAGCTGCTGCAGGGCAGATACTCGGGGAACCATCCTAGTCTCGGGCTCCGGGGTACGCCGTGGCCGAGGCTGTTGTGGCGATGGTGGCTCCCTTCTAACGTCAGCCTCTGGATTTTGACGTTCTTGTCGTCGTGAGGGCTGAGGCGGCTCACGTTTAGACTCTGAGTCCGGAGTCATGAACAACTTTCGCCTAGGGCCGGTAGGTGGAGCCTTGCCTTGATCGGGCTCCGGTGACGGCCTACGTCTGGAAGGCTGCTGATCCCTCCTCCTGGTAGGCTCCGGTGATGGATTGGGCCTAGCAGGCTGTGGATCCCTCCTCCTGTCAGGCACGGGTGACGGCCTGCGTCTGGAAGGCTGCTGGTCTCTTCTCCTTTCAGGTGCTGGGGATGGCCTGCGTCTAGGAGGCTGCGGATCCCTTCTTTGTTCAGGTGGTGGTGATTGCCTGCGCCTGGGAGGTTGCGAATCCGGCTTTGGTGGAACCGTGAGTCGGCAGAAAACATTTGGCTTGAGCACAGGATCGTCACTGAACTGCTCGCAGATCCTTGGAGGTGCGACTGGCGGCATTTGAAGGACTGCGCGCAGACCTTCTGCTTCCCGCCACATCCGCTCAGGCGACTGTGCGAGCTGCGAGGGGCGTATAGCGCCCTCGTCGACAGCCCGTAAGGCGCGTAGGATGCTGCCGTATCGCTTCTGGAGCTTGCGCTTCTTGGACTTGCTGATGGTCACCGCCTTGCCCCCTTGCTGCGTGTACCAGACCCCTTCCTTGATCGCTGATTTAGACGTCGGGGGAATGTAAGGGTTGGTTAAGACGCCGTCACGAGGGCTTGGGGCGCCGCTGCTGTGACTTCCACTGCTGGATTCTGACATGTCCATCTCGCTGGCGGCAGGGGATGGAGGTATTGCGGCTGCCCAATGCGCGGCAACGTATGTCTCGAGACGCGCTATCCTTTTCTCCAGCTCTTCGCGAGTCCTGGGGCTCGTAGGCTGGGAACCTTTGGCAGGAGACGGTTTATCGTCCCTCATGATTGCTTTGCCCTTATCCTTGTAGGAGGGGCGGTCTGGTTCGAGTCTCGCGACCAACTGTCGAGCTGGGTCGTTTGTGCCCCTCGTCTGGTTATCCGGGAGCATGTAGTTGTTCGCCGGCCGTTTGCGGTTTCGGCCTGGCGGATCGGATGGTCCTGCATTTGGTGACAGGTCTAGTGTGATCATTCGCTGGCCGACGCGAGGCCAAGCGAAACCAGCAGTTGCGATTGTAAAGCCGCCCTCGTCCTTGAAGCAGATGTATCCAAGGTCAAGCCAGTCTTGGATCTGGTCTCGGAGCTGGCGACATTCGCAGGTCCTGTGCCCCCAACTGTCATGGAAACTGCAATGGACGCGCCCGTCCCTATACTCGCTGTATGGCAAGGAGCGGAGTGTGACGAGTCCAGCCTCTCTGAGATCTTCTAAGACCTCGTGTGCCAGACTTTCATTGTAGGTGTACTGGCGGCGCGGCTGGCGGGTATTATCGTCTCCTTCCTCGCGGCCCCTTTTAGGCGCGCGACGTCGCTCGTCGTCCTGGGCTTGGTCAGCCCAGTTGACCTCGACCATACCTACTACGGGCGGGAAAGGGTCTACATCGACCAATGAGGCCGTGCTACCCGGTGCCTTCATCCTCAGCTCGCCTGAGTTTAACCAAGTCTGCAGCTGGTCTCGGAGCTTGACACAATCCTTGGTGTCATGATTGTAGACGTTGTGGAAGGCACAGTATTTCTTGTCCTTCAGCTCCTCCTTAGGCGGAATTTTGTGGTCTAGGCGCACGTACTTCGCCTCGATTAGGTCATTGAAGACCAAATGGGCGTTCTTGGCGTCGTAAGTGTACGACTCATATTCTGGTTTGGTCCAAGCAAAGGACTGGATGGTGATCGGCTCGCGGGTCATCTTCAGGTTCTTCAGTTTGTGAGCCACTTGCTTGCCGGTCAGCTCTACCGCGCCAATGTCGTCCAAGTCCTGATCTGCATGGGCTGGCTCCGGCCTCTGATAGTAGGGATCGTGAGCAGGGGTTTGCATGTTGAGTGCCCCCACGATCCGGTTCTTCCCTGGCACATAGGTTCCCCTGGAAGCGTTGGCCTTATCGTCCAGCTCGTTCAGGATGAGCTCATAGCTGCCAACCTTGTTGATTAGGTCGCCCATGGAGCTGAAACGCTCTCCATGGTGCTTCAGCCGCTGGCGGTGCTCCAGACCCCGGATAGCCAATTTGATGGCTTCCTGCTCAGGCAGCAGGTAATCGCATTTGGCCTGCTGGATCTTGAAGCGCTGGAGGAAAGACACTCCGGACTCCATGATCTGCTGGCTCATCTGCGTGAGGGAGTCGAGGCCGACTTCGGGCTCAATTGTGCCGTATGTCTCCCGGAAGAGACGTTCCATGGTGGGCCAGTCTGGAATTGACCCTGGCTTCAGTCTGGAATACCAGGTGAAGGCGGCTCCGGACAGAGAAGTCCCGAAGAGCTTGAGCTTCAGCATATCATCATTCCCGTATTGGCCGCATTGGACCTTGAAACGGGCCATGTGAGTTGCTGCATCTTCCCTTGTCTCCCCAGAGAATGTGGTGAAGACGATGTTCTTGAACCCGTGGGGGAAAGGGTATTGTGCCGCGCTATCTGGATAGGGGTCACGGTAATGCAAGCTAGCATCACCCTTTCCGGTGTGCTCCTTGACAATGCTTGAGATGAGTTGGCGCCAGTCGGCCGCCGTTACTGGTGCAGAATCTGCCCCCTGGTCATGGCCATGCCATGCGGAGAAACTAGGGGCCTGTCCGACGTTTTTATGAGTCGAACTGGAATAAGCCACGATCGGGTCGTCTGGCGTCCCCATTCCTTGCGGCGCAAGAGCATCGGTGCCCTTGAGTGTGATCCTAGGGCTGCATGGCGAGGGTAGACGGGGTGGTGTCCTTGATGAGCTGGCCCCCAATGTGAATTGGGGAGCCTTCTGGCCCCCGACCCTCGGATTTGCCCTAGGACGCTCATTTGGCGGGATATACCTCGAGCCCTCCGCTGCGCTTGAACTGGCGGAGTTCAGAGCGTGATTCTTCGGCGCTTGGGCCCGAATCCAGTCTTCCATCTGCAGGACCCTTGTACTCAGGGTATCATGGCGCTCTTTGTAGTCTTCGAGCTTTTCCATGCTGTTCTTGCTCCCGAAGAAGGAAGCGTCCTGCTGCTGCTGCAGCTTGGTGTCATGGTCGTTCAGACGATGGGTTTGGGCTTCTAGGGCCTGTGTAAAGGCCACCTTGCTCTGATCCAGTTCAGTCTGGATCCTTTGCAGAGAGCCGGACATTATGTCCTTGTCTTCCCTGATTGTGCCAACCACATAGTTGAACTCCTCGCTGAGCTTGGCGTGGTTTTCCTGGTTTGCGAGCCAGATCTCTTTGTCCTTAGCGACCTTCGCAGAGAGGTCCTGGACAATTTGCTGAGTTTCTTCAGCCTTCAAGCCGCACTCTCTCCTGAGCGCGCCGATCTCATTCTTGAAATCGCTCCTTAGTTCTTCGAACATTCTGCGGACCTCCTCTGTGGACAGAGCAGGTCCCGCTTCTGGGATTGGTTGCGAGTTTGCCATCGTGGACTTAGCGAGGTCGGGGTTGCCGAACAGATTGAGAATCTCTTCTTTAGCGAGAGATCTGCAAGCCGCGCTGTTATGGGGCTTGTATTGCGGAGCCTTGTGTTTCAAGCAAGAAAGCGAAGGTCTCCGGTAGGGGGAGTTGTCAAACTTCCCAATGATTGCTGGAAAAATAAACTCCCTGTCCCACTGGGCGTGCCAATGTTTTGGCCCACGTCCTCAGCGAAGGGTAGAGAGGGAACAAATGTAAAACTGGTGTGTGCGGGGCGTGCCACCTCACGGATGAGGAAAGAGAACGGTGCGCGTCCTGACTTCTTGACCAGGCGAATGAGGGCTCCGGCGTCACCTGATGAGGAAATATTTCCGAGCTTACTCTTCTGAATCACCTGTCGATCGATACTCACTGTGAGAGCGAGCAGAGCAACAATTGGGAAGTTGGAGACGAGTCCTGACGGGCTCCGGGATCTAAAGCGGGGTGCGCTTAGAACGTTAGGGTTTCGAGAAGACTCGAAGGCTTCGACTGTGTACGTCTGTTTGAGAGAGATTTGTTGATTGATTGATTGATTGTGTGTTCGTCAGAGAGAACATGGAGCTCCCTTATATATCTATCCGTAAGCAACTCGTGGAGACTACTCACAATCCAATGCGGACTCTGCAATTAGAATCCCACAAGGATACGTTTAACTCGCCAGTCGTGCGCTCCATGCAACACGTGTCAAACCTATCTCGCTTAGGTTTCGCTTCCTGCCTTACTGCATTTCATTTGTCGTGTAGTAAGCGAACTCAAACACTAAGCGACCTTATCCAGAGGGTGTTATTAGTCATTTCAACCCATCCTCGCAAGAACTATAGAGTCCCATGTGAACTGGAGATAAGGATCCCGCGTAGACACCGCATCTCGCAAGGTATCAGAATCTTCTGGATAAAAGCCACGTCACGTGCTGCTACCCTTTATGGCCTAAAAAAGGCCACAGGCGTTGGCCCAAATGATATCCAAGTCTTTCTCGAGTCTTGGACCGAAAATGCCCACTGGGCTCAAACAAAATGGAAATCCGCACCGTAAGAATAAATGCGGACGTCCGCAACTAAGAAGCTATATATATATATGAGTCCGGATCAGAGGCGGACTCCCGCACGCCCTCCATTAATTCTCCATTGTCTGGTGCCGACGACGGCACACCTCCACCTGAGTGGACACCAGAAGCGTCCCCGTTCACTTTCTCTCCTCGGCCAGTCCGCCAAATTCCAGTTTTCCGGCGAGATCGATCTTGTCTAAAGTTTTGGGTGGAGGTTGCTGCCTAGACCTTCAAATCGATCTCGTCGGGAAGAGAAAGTGATTGGGGACACCACTGGTGTCCGCTCGGGTGGAGGCGCGCCGTTGTGAGAGCCGTCTAGTGGAGAACGAAGGGACGTCCGCACTTTAAGGGCTGTGCGGACGTCCTCTTTGGAACGGCTCCGTGTGTGTGTATACAGTTCCCTTCCAGAGCGGGACACCGTTTTGAAATTAAAGTGTGGTGCCCCTCATTTTGCTCATTTTTAGGTCACTTTTTCACCAGTCAATGTTTTAAATAGTGTGTAGATCATTCCTGAAAAATTTCATCCAATTTGAAGATCATTTGATTCCGTAATTGTGAATTACATGAACGGTTTCTTTTGTACATATTTTGTTCAGTTGATTTATTTTATTTAATTCGGTACCTAAATAATCTTCAAATTGGATGAAACTTTTCAGGAATGATCTATACACTATGTTCTAGACATTGGAGGGTGGACATGTGAAAATGTGACATAAAAATGAGCAAAATGAAGAGCACCACACTTTAATTTCAAAGCGGTGTTCCGTTCTGGAATAGAACTTAATATAGATATAAAATTTTCGAACCAAGCATATTATTTTTATAATTTTTTAATAAAGATTAGGCGATATCAGCTCCTCTATAGTAATCTGTTGGGTGACAAAGCACCCACTCTACCCTGAAGATGACCTCTATAACCGGGAACCACCGCCCATCCCTTATCAGATTTTTTTTATTAATAATAAAAAGAAAACACAAGAGGAGAGAAGAATGGGGATTAGGCCAAAAAAAACCATTCCAAAAGCAAACAAAACAACATACCGACATTGCAACCAGCACATTTTCAAACGTGGAAGTGTTCGAAAGAAATTATTAGAGCACTACGTACAAAACCATAGCTCAAAACATCACTAGCCTAAAAACACTCAAACCTATATGTGAGAAGTCCAGTACTGTAATTCTGTAAACTAGAAGCACAGAACCGTTTATGGATTCATGGCCATGATAGTAATAATTGATCATTCTGATACGTCTGATGAGGGACCGGTTCTGTAGTTTCCAGAGCCACTAAACAATGAGACAAAGAGGCGTAGCTCTTTCTGCGCAACCCTTAGCAAAAGTCTTTGATCCTTTACTAATTCCATGAAATGATTTTTCAGAAGGGAGATCGAAACATCCAATTCCTACCAAATAGAAGGGTTTTTGGAACTTTGCCGATCCAGACTAGTTTCCAAAATGACACAGAAATCATCGAGTACAGTACATACGTACTAGCTAGCTAGTGTTATCCCCAGACCACAGTTCCCTAGCTAATCCTTCGATTCATCACGGTTGTAAAATCAGAACATTTTACCAAAAGTGATAACAGGTAGTGAAGATCAAGTTCATGATTAATTACATCCCTATTAATCGCAAGGAAATCCCATCGGTCAGGTGCATGTAGGCTAGGGGAACTGATTTTTTTTTTTTCTTTTAACGAGTTTAAGAAATTAATCAAACAAATACTTTTTCTTAAACTATACTTTCAGATTAATTGTGATACTCCAAAGACTTCCCACTGACTAAATATAGACGTTGAAAACAGAAGAAATGAAGACAATTCGACTCAATAACCATGAAGTTCACATAATGCCCTGATTACTAATAACATGTTAATTTATGTTCACTAAACACCAGAAATGTACAATGTTTGCTTCAAAAGCTGCCTCCCTTCACGTCGTAGATGATCGATATCAGCCTCTCTATAACATGTAGTACTGGAATTATTGCATGTACGTTTTCCAGTAATTCATTCCTTAATTTCAAAGACAAACTAATCCTGTAATGATCAACCACGACCAAGCTAGAACACTAGCATTGATATGATATTATGATATCAACCCACTAGCTAGGGCACCCCGAAAGTTCAATTTGTCAGGGTGCATATGTGATTGATACATAGATTCTGTGCTCCAACTTTAAAAGTCATCACAATTTAAATTCGTCCACTTCGATCAGTACTACTCTTTTCAAAAAGTGGTGGATATATAGATATATATATATATATATATATATATATATATATGAAGTAATTGGTATATATATTGCTTGCATCTTTTGACTTGGTTATATCTAGGAGAGGTATATGCGACGGACATTACAACTTTGTCATCCACGTTATGATTCCTAGCTAGAACTGCTGGATGAAAATTGTTAATTCCTCTATATATGTTGTTGATTAATTATAACTGTTCTATGCAGTTATAATTAATCTTTGTCATCGACATTATGATTCCCAAAATTGCTGGATGAAAATTGTGAATTCCTTTATATATGCTGTTGATTAATTATAACTGCATCTATATATATATATATATATATATATATATATATATATATATATATATATATATATAAACCTAAAACTATCGCTTTTATGGATAGGCCAACTACAAAGTGAATAAAAAAATCACATATTAATTTGCACTTCCTTAATGTAATTATCATTGCCAGTTATATATATGTACAGTACAGTCCCATTGAATCGTTTGTGAGAATACTCTGTCCCCGAAGCCTTGTGGATACATATATAGGATACTTGAGGTATCTAGCTAGTTGTCTAAGCTCACCCCACTGTGCTGCCGCAGTAACTTGGCAACCATGGTTAGCAGTTCCTTTCACTTGATTCAATAGTTATGATCTGTCTACCATTTGAGATTTTTGTTAGAAGAAAGAAAAATGCAAATAATGAAAAGAGGAAAGATAAAAATAGAGGGAGGTATCAAACTTGAATAATAAATTAATGAATTGAAATTGTACATGAAATGTGAATTTTATCATATTTATTTCTCATGCTCTATCTTTATCTTCTACTGACATATGTTCCCCGGAATGAGTTTTGTGAAAGCGAAACACATATATATAATTAGGTTTTCCTTTTTTTCATGTATCTTTTGACCTTGAACAATGATAAAATATAGTCTTTTATGATAAACACAATCAATTAGTAGCTGCCATCTGCTGACTGAATAATATCAACATAATTTGTACCAAGCGAGCATAATAATAGGTTTTAAATTCATGAAAGTCTTGCAGAAGTAGATCTGAGCTTCTGAATTAGAGATACATATCTGTTCTCAACAGCTCAACTGCAATTAAGAAAAATTTTATGAAAGAGGGTGATAGTTATCTAGCTTGCCTCTATTACAGAATTGGAGAAAGAAAAAATTGCTTCTCTCTTACAGATCGACTGTTTCAGCTCCAGTTGTTTGAAACAGCTCAAGTTATTGCCGTCATAGACGTTTAATTAATTGTCCAGAAATGAAATTCTCCAAAACCAGTATGCAGCTTAAAGTGTGCTTCTCCGCATACGTGAACCGTCCAGTTATAGGAAATACCATTTTTTGGTACTAGTATACTGCATCAGAATGTTGTCAGAGACCTCATCTTCTTGGGTTTGCCCAGAAATCATAAGAAAATTAATAAAAATAAGATATATATATATATATATATATATATATATATATGGAGGAATTGCTAGCTATATCCCTGCTGTAAGGGATTGAATCTAGCACAAAATCAGACCTAAATAAACCGTATGTGTAATTCCTGACCTAGGGATGTGAAACTAATGCTGCAAATATTGATTGACTATTTAAATAAATTCAATAAGCTGAAAATACTTCCATTTTCACAATACCCTAGCTACTTCTAACATGATCCACAGATAAAAATAAATATACAAAAAGAGATTATACATGAACAAAACCGCATCAATATAACCGTATTAACTTTGAGCTGATGAGGAAGGACTTAATTTTTTTAACCTAGTTATCAGGGTAGTCTAAACAGACTGATTTGGATTTAGATGTCTCTCAAACAAGACCCATGATTGCAAACTGCAGCTGCTCTCCCTGGATCTGTTGCCGAGTTCTTCAATCTGCAGGAAGAACAAACATTCTTCAAACCTTTGCTGCAAGAAAATAATGGCAGCAAACAGCAGGCAACAACAGGATATGATTATGTTTTAGCTAGGCCGTGGAGAAAAAAAAAAAAATCAGTTTTCGAGTTTCATAAATATTGAGAAAGCGAGTAACCGTGTGTGAGCGCGAGCTCTGTACAGATCACAAGCATGAGGAAGCAGGCGAATCATGGTGGTTCCAAAGTAAAAGGCAGAGGACAGAGCCCTTTCACCCGAATTGACAAATAAGTTGAACAATATTTGTGGGAGCAGAGAAAACCGTCCAGGAAGAGCAAATATATGTAAGATCTGCAAGTGTTCAAATGATATATACATGCTAGCTAGGTGAGTAAGGGTGGGAAGGAGGACCAAGAAGATGGGAGTAGCTAGGTGATGACAGAAGCATAGAGAGCACAAAGGAGTGAGATGCATATTCATTGCAAGTCATCCATCTGTGCTCTCTATCTTCTGTCAACAACATCATCACCCTCACCACTACTAGATCTCTCTACCACTACCCTAAAATCCAAACCATCTATCAATCATCCTAATTAGCTTGCTAGCGCTACAGAGAAAAGCTAAAGTTGTAGCTGCGAGCAAGCAAGCAAGGCAAGCTGAGATTGTGGAAAGAACACAGCCCCAATGGTCCCTATTTATAGCAGCAAAGGCAAGCTTAGCTTTGCTAGAAAAAAACTGACTTCAAAGATGAAATGGTAAAAGAGGTAGATTTCAGATATATACAGTAATGGTCTGCTTTCATTATTGTAAAGGGTACTATAGTACAATGCCATATCTGAACACCATCACTCATTTACTGCCTGATATCTACTTGCGCAACTGTTTCTCTCTTCCTCACGAGACTAAAAATTGTTCTCAAATTCAAAGGACTGCACTGTACCTCTTGCAAGTCTCTAACAAACCCCACACGGCTCCCAAATGCATACCATAGTCCATATCTGATACCATTTTAGCTAATAGAGAATATAACTTTTCAGTTTTCACCCCACCACTGCCTTAATCAGTGTGGAGGCACTATTCCTGGAAGGAAGGATCAATAATCAACTACTAGTGGTAGTGTACGAGCTGCAAGCTGCTGCTACCTGGTAGGGTTGAGTTGAATGATACAGATCAGATCAGGTCAATTTCTCAGTGTTCATAGTGGCTAGTACTATAAGATCTCTACTATATGCATATCCCAAGTTCCTAACAGAATGCATGCGTCGATATTGATATGTTCCCAGCAGTTCCCATGTGAGTTTGGATTACCATTTAGGATCATAAACCCAGTGGTCAGCAAATCCCTGTGTGTTCTTCTCTGCTTCATTAGTCATTACTGCTTCAAAAGAACAGTATAGTAATTAGTAATTGATTAATGAGAAACAGGGTGTCTGAAACTTTCATGTAGGTTTTTTTGGGTCAAATTTGTTAAAGACGTCGACTTACATAACCCATTAATTTGTTCAAAAGCGAACGTTCCTGATTCGTTCTTAATATGTCAATGTTCTTAAAGTATTGACAAGCACCTTTAACGCTTGCTACCCAGGCCACTCATTGGGTTCGATCCCAGCCACAAGCTGCAACATCTAGACTCTACAGTTATGTAGAACATTAGTAGTCACCCTCATGACCTCGACTAATAACTAAATTCACAAAATATATTGATAAAAGAGAATGAATATGTGTATATATGATGGAGAAAAATAATGCATACAAGATATGAATGAGCCCTCAAATAGAGCAGAGGGTACGTACCAGGACCACTGTGGTCCATTGAGTACTGACTGACTGACTGATTTTTTTTATTTTTTATTTTTTGAAAATCAGTTAAACAGCTGAAATATATTGTAACAAGTCTTATGTGAGTCGAAATCACAACCAAATGGTGAGATTATGTCGTTAGACCAAATGATATTAGGTCTGACATATTAAAGGTGTGTGTACATATATATATATATATATGCATAAATATTTATTTATTTATTTACTTGTTCATTTGAACTATTGAACAAAATTGAATCTTTTACTTATCATATTTTTTAGTTATAAAAAATTGAATTTAGTACCTAATTAACATTTTACGAACGCAACTCGTCAATTTATTTTGGGTGCGTCTATTGCCATCCCACACACTATTTTACTCACTCCACATTCTCTTCATACCTCACTCATATAATTTTAATTGTAAGTCTATTTTGTTCACCCATTAACAATACCTGAAAAACCCTTTTCTCAATTCTACTTTATTTACCCTATATTATCTTCATATATTTTGTCAAATTCATATTTGCTCAAGATAAGTAAAATCACCAAGTGAACAAAAATTCACATGAAAGTATAAATCCAAGTTAAAGAACAAGAAAAATCTCTCAAATTTAACAAATTAATGGTATCAATCGTTATCAAGATGCACAATGTTTGTAAATGTATCTTTAATTAATTAGTAGTGTCGATGAGCCGTCACTACCAGAAGAAAAGCTTTAGCCGACGAAAAAAAAAAACCAGGCCGACGAATTTTTTTTTCATCGGCTAAAGTGGACTTTAGCCGACGAAATTTTCCTTCGTCGGCTAATTTAAAATCTTCGTCGGCTATGATCAACTTTAGCCGACGAAATAAAAATTTCGTCGGCTAAATAATTTTTTTCGTCGGCTATAGTCTGTGAACTTTAGCCGACGAAATTTTCAAAAGTTTAGCCGACGAAATTTTTAAGAGTTTAGCCGACGAAATTTTTAAAAGTTTAGCCGACGAAAAATATAATTTCGTCGGCTAAAGTGTCTTATATTTACAGATTTTGACAACAACTCATCTGGAACAAAAAAAACTATACGTAGAACCTTCAAACGCAAAAAAGTCGTGAAATAAGATATGACCAGAATGATGAAATACGTCTACGGTTGAAAAATGACTGTATTCCGGTAAAGTCTCGGTGCCGATAGTTGACTTACCCTTATTATTCACTATGCTGCAGATTTGGCATTTGGTGTCTGATTGACTATTGTGATACCTTTCCGGAAGCGTAACGGTGCTACGAGTCAAACTCATCGCTAATGCTATGATGTACAAGCTTTTTTGGCCATCCGAGTCCGTTTAGGGCTTCAAAATGCAGTTTTCTTATTTTCGATTTGAGTTGACCGTTTCGATCGAGCCCTTAACTTTGTCGAATCCAGTTGAATTTTTTATCATAGACATCTTTCATCATAATGATCATATGTGACGGTCGAATTTTGGTTTGTGAATTTTAGTCATCGGAACCACAACGTGTCTACTATTTTCCGTTATTCGGGTTTATGGGGAGCCCTATTGTCGGAAGGTAAATGTCTCAAAATTTTTATATGGGCAGTTGCGTCTCATCTACGTGAGAGTTTTTTGTGTGGAAGGTTTGACCAAACTACGTAATACAGAGGGGGATATGAGCGTTTTCGTGTGACAAGTGACGATGGATTATGGTTGACCGTTTCGATCGAGCCCTTAACGTTGTCGGATCCAGTTGAATTTTTTACCATAGACGTATTTCGTCATAATGATCATATCTGACGGTCGAATTTTGGTTTGTGAATTTTAGTCATCGGAATCACAACATGTCTACTAATGTTGTATAACTTGTTTAGTAGGTTATACAACTTTGTGAACCAACTCTACATAGGAAGCAAAATTATTAAAAATCTCATGAAATAAGATGTGTTCAGAATGGTGAAATACGGCTATGGTTCAAAAATCACGTAAATCGGGTAAAGTCTCGGAGCCGATAGTAGCGGTCAACCCTATTTACCGTTATTATTTCTTATGGGGAGCCCTATCGTCGAAAGGTAAATGTTTCAAAATTTTTATATAGGTGGTTGCGTCTCATCTACGTGAGAGTTTTTCGTGTGGAAGATTTGACCAAACTACGTAATATAGGGGGAGATATGAGTGTTTTCGTGAATTTATAGACTAGCCGACGAAAATATATGAAAAGTCGTCGGCTAAGGTCAAAAAATTTCAAAATTTTTTAGGCGGTAAACCAAAGTTGGAGGAAAATTTTCAAAGGACTTTAGCCGACGAAAATATATGAAAAGTCGTCGGCTAAGATGGTTTTTGCCGACGAATAACCTAATATTTCGTCGGCTATAGTTATTTTTTAATTTTTTAATTACATACTATAGCCGACGAATACGTTAGGGTATTCGTCGGCTAAACCCTAAAAATTTTCTATTACCTACTATAGCCCTATATTCGGTGGTTATTTTGCGTAAAATTTTTATACGACTTGTTGCGTGTCATCGGTTTAAAACTATTTTCAGTTGGAGGTCCGGCCAAAATACGTAATTTAGACGGTCGAACGACTTTTTCCGTGCGTTTAGGGGTTTGACTTACGAGATTGACCGTCCGGATCGAGCCCTTATTCTTTTCGGATCAAGTTGAATTTTTTCCCATACATGTATTTTATTATGATGGTCAGATCTGACGGTCGGATTTCTGTTTCTCAAGTTTGATCATCACAATCACAACATGCATACTAATGTTGTATAACTTGTTTACCAAGTGTTATGTAAATGTTCCATTTCAAAAACAAACTATACGTAAAACCTTCAAACGCTAAAAAGTCATGAAATAAGATATGACGAGAATGTTGAAATACATTCACGGTTGAAAAATCACACTATTCCGGTAAATATTCGGTGCTGATAGTTGCAGTCAATGCAATTTTTTATTTTTTCCCTCTATGAGTAGCCCTATATTCGGTGGTTATTTTGCGTAAAATTTTTATACGACTTGTTGCGTGTTATCGGTTTAAAACTATTTTTAGTTGGAGGTCCGGCCAAAATACGTAATTTAGACGGTCGAACGACCTTTTCCGTGCGTTTAGGGGTTTGACTTACGAGATTGACCGTCCGGATCGAGCCCTTATTCTTTTTGGATCAAGTTGAATTTTTTCACATACATGTATTTTATCATGATGGTCAGATCTGACGGTTAGATTTCTGTTTCTCAAGTTTGATCATCACAATCACAACATGCATACTAATGTTGTATAACTTGTTTACCAAGTGTTATGTAAATGTTCCGTTTCAAAAACAAATTATACGTAAAACCTTCAAACGCTAAAAAGTCATGAAATAAGATATGACGAGAATGTTGAAATACATCCACGGTAGAAAAATCACACTATTCTGGTAAATATTCGGTGTCGATAGTTGCGGTCAATGCAATTTTTTATTTTTCCCCCCTATGAGTAGCCCTATATTCGGTGGTTATTTTGCGTAAAATTTTTATACGACTTGTTGCGTGTCATCGGTTTAAAACTATTTTAAGTTGGAGGTCCGGCCAAAATACGTAATTTAGACGGTCGAACGACCTTTTCCGTGCGTTTAGGGGTTTGACTTACGATATTGACCGTCCGGATCGAGCCCTTATTCTTTTCGGATCAATTGAATTTTTTCCCATACATGTATTTTATCATGATGGTCAGATCTGACGGTTGGATTTCTGTTTCTCAAGTTTGATCATCACAATCACATCATGCCAAATGTATAAAAATACTTTTAGCTGACGAATTTCAAAGGTTTAGCCGATGAATTTATAAAGTTTAGCCGACGAGTTTAGAAGGTTTAGCCGACAAATTTCCAAGTTTTAGCCGACGAAATTGGTACCTTTAGCCGACGAAATTTTCAAAGGACTTTAGCCGACGAAAATATATGAAAAGTCGTCGGCTAAAGTCGAAAATTTTTTGAAATTTTCAACCAAAATTTTTTGGCGGTCAACCAAAATTTTCAAAGGACTTTAGCCGACGAAAATATATGAAAAGTCGTCGGCTAAAGTCGAAAAATTTTCAAAATTTTCAACCAAAATTTTTTGGTGGTCAACCAAAGAGTTTGGCCGACGAAAATAAAGAATTTCGTCGGCTAAAGTTCTTTATATAGCCGAAGATGGTAAGAAGTCTATTATCTGCCGAATTTTCTTCTCGGCCTAGCTCCGCCGTCAAGCCACCGGAGACCGTCACACTTGTCCCAAAAGCTTCACCGTCGTCTCTACTTCATTGCTGGATAGGTGGTGCATCGAGTGGCGCCGCCGTGAGGGATAAATCGAGCTCCAAAACTCCACCGGTTCGGATTCGGTGTCGATCGAATTTCTCCTTCCTTAGATCACCATTTGGTGAGTTCTATATATGGATAAGTTGAGTTTGATTAGTACTACATTCCCCTAGAATTTGGTAGCTCGATTCGGTGTGTGTGAAGAGAATCGAAGATTTGAAGTTTTTAGGGTTTAAAATTAGGGATTTTTATATTTTCAGTCGATTGACCTGTTTAGTCTTAGAATTGAGTTTCGACTTCTTCTAGAAAGTTGTTCGAAATGTTGAGAGGAACATTCTGTCAAATTTTGGTCGTGATCGGAGGTGGCCGAAAGTTTCTGCAGTTTTTTTTTTCAAAACCCAGCAACTTTAGCCGACGATATTCAAACACTATATTCGTCGGCTATAGTATTTTTAATTTTTTTTATAAGGTTTAGCCGACGAATAACCTAATATTTCGTCGGCTATAGTTATTTTTAAATTTTTTTATAAGGTTTAACCGACGAATAACCTAATATTTCGTCGGCTATAGTTATTTTTTAATTTTTTTATAAGGTTTAGCCGACGAAATATAAATATTTTTAAATTTTTTTTTATAAGGTTGAGCCGACGAATATTTCGTCGGCTAAAGTCTGGGACTATAGCCGACGACATATTTTTCGTCGGCTAAAGTGGGACTATAGCCGACGAAAAAAAAAATTTCGTCGGCTAAAGTCATCACAGATGGCCTTTTCCCGACGACACTATAGCCGACGAAGGATCGTCGGCTAAGGTCTTAGCCGACGAATTTTTTTAACAGGCCGACGAAAATTTTTCGTCGGCTAAAGTACTTTTTCTGGTAGTGCGTGGCCTGGTTGGTTAAAGAGGTTAACTAACAACTTTGAGGTCATAGGTTCAAATTTCATCGACGTATATAAGGTGTGTGTGAGTTATTTAATAAAAGTGTTTTTTAAATGTGTTTCTACCTGTTACGTCCCGAGCCGGGAAGTGGTCGCGGGGCGGAACGAAGTAGAATTCCTGAGAGGCTTTCACTCGGTACCTGCACAAATAACAACGTCATGGGGTCGGGACTGGGGTGGCCCAGTCTTCGACTCTCCGATGCTTAAGTGAGCTATGTGCACTTGTACGGGTAGAGGAATGAAAGTAAGAGATAGAGAGTATGTGAATCTGTGAGAGAGTATATATGAGTGTACCTTGAGCTTGTTTTATAGGCTAAGCTTGTGTACCTTGAGCTTGTTTCCAATGTGGGACTCTTTGCCCTCCTTTGGAGTGTCTCCTCTTTTGGGGGTGTTTTGCCGCTAGAGTGACTTTGGCAAGCAGTTTGTTACCGGCCATTCCTTCCTTGGATGTCTGCGAAGGGCCCACTAGGGCTATCTTGACCGGGTAATTGTACCATATTCTCAGCTTAGCCAAGTATTTTGGCTATGTACTAATAAGTCCCTAAGTCCCCAGTCCGAGAGAGTTCTTGGGTGGGGAGTTATTCTAGAGATGCCGAGGATAGGTTTTACCCGGGAGTAGGAGGCATGGTGCCGAGTCCCCAAGTCCCCACGCGAGAATCGCGAGGTGACGGGGGTGGTGTTCTGGAAATCTGTTGGCAAGAAGAAAAGTTTAATGTTGCTCTAGCGAGGCAGTCCGCGCTTGGTTGGGGACTGTCGCGAGGTGGCCATTTAGTCCGCGCTTGATTGGGGACTGAGGCTATGTGGCGAGTCAGTCCGCGCTTGATTGGGGACTGTCGCGAGGTGGCCAGTCAGTCCGCGCTTGATTGGGGACTGTGGCTATGTGGCGAGTCAGTCCGCGCTTGATTGGGGACTGTCGCGAGGTGGCCAGTCAGTCCGCGCTTGATTGGGGACTGAGGCTATGTGGCGAGTCAGTCCGCGCTTGATTGGGGACTGTCGCGAGGTGGCCAGTCAGTCCGCGCTTGATTGGGGACTGAGGCTATGTGGCGAGTCAGTCCGCGCTTGATTGGGGACTGTCGCGAGGTGGCCAGTCAGTCCGCGCTTGATTGGGGACTGTGGCTATGTGGCGAGTCAGTCCGCGCTTGATTGGGGACTGTCGCGAGGTGACCAGTCAGTCCGCGCTTGATTGGGGACTGAGGCTATGTGGCAAGTCAGTCCGCGCTTGATTTGGGACTGTCGCGAGGTGGCCAGTCAGTCCGCGCTTGATTGGGGACTGAGGCTATGTGGCGAGTCAGTCCGCGCTTGATTGGAGACTGTCGCGAGGTGTCCAGTCAGTCCGCGCTTGATTGGGGACTGAGGCTATGTGGCGTTGCGGGCCGCTACATGACAAGTCAGTCCACGCTTGATTGGGGAGACTCGCTACGGAGCGTTGCGGGCCGTTCCCTTGACTTCTCTTTTTTTTTTTTGGGAGTGGCCAACAGTGACGTGGCTTTACCCTGGCCGCTCAGTTTTGTGGGGTCCAGGGGATGCCTATAAATAAGGTTGGAGAGAACTGAAGAGGGAATTCGTGTTTTGAAACTGGAAACTGTGGAGGCGCGATTTGTGGTTTAGGGTTTCGGCTATTCTACAAGTTTCAGACTGGGAAACGTGCAATTTCATCCTCGATCGATTGGGTGCGAGTGCTCAGCCGACTGTAATCTGCTTCACTGCCACTACGCGAACCCAGTATTTCCAGGTATGAACTCGTCGTTTCCTCTGTCTTTGATTTTGTATGTGGTGGCGGCGTTGTTTCGGGTTATTTGGGATGTGAGATTGTTCACATTTTTGTGGTGTTGGTAGGAATTCTAGGGTGAGGGATTTGTTGTCGGGCTGGTTAGGGTTAAGGTAGCGGGGTATGGCAGATCCGGTGTGGGTGTCCAGCGAAGAGATCGTGGAGGTCTCTAGTTCGCTTAGTGCTGATTCGGACACTTTGCACCGGATAGAGGAGGGATTGGCTAACCTTATGGCGGAAGTTGCCCTTGACTTGGGGGAAGGCATTCCTGTGGTGGATGCTGGGTCTCATGTGTCCTCGTATGACCCTCTATTGCAGGAGGTAGAAGAGTTGATCATGGCGACATCGCATGAGGAGGATGACTCGTTCTGGGAACCCCTTGGCGAGAGTTTGACGTCGTCGGAGCTTGAAGTGCTTCGCCAAAATTGGAGCATCCCAGAGGAGGTTTTGTTGCGGCCGCTGGGCCGGGGGGTGAAGTTTTGGGATCCCCCGGGTAACTTTACGTTGGTGTACGAGTACCAACTGAAGTGTGGGTTGATGTTCCCGCTGCCCCCATTTGTGCAGTACACGTTAGCGTGTCTGCATGTCGCCTCGGGGCAAGTTACCCCCATATGTTGAAGCAAATATTGGGGACGGGAGTGCTATTCCGCCTGCTGAAGCAGGAGTTCCCGAACTGCGACGAGTTCAATGCGTGCTGGCATATGGGGTGGTGCGCAAAGAAGGGCAGCCGGGGCTGCGTGACGATGAAGTCACGGGGGAAGTTCAAAGTTTTGGTGGAAGATTTGACCACCTCAACAAGTGAAACCTGGAGGCGCAGATGCTTCCTTGTTGGGGGACAATGGCAGGAGTGGCACGGGCATCCTTTCCTGGTCCCGGGGAGCTTCCAAAGAATAGGTACCGTGCTCTTGCCTTGTGTCGTTTTGTTTTGTTTGCCTTCTCACTGCTGACAACTAGCTTTGTGCAGTGCCGTAAGAATACAACTTGACTGAGTTAATGGAGCGGCGGATTCGCCGAGTGACATGGGCTTTCGAATGTAGGAGCTCATATCGGATATGCCGCCTTGGCATATACAGCCACTTCGGCTACGCCCGGGTTCCGGGTCTGTATTTTAGTAGTTGCACTACTTGTTGTAAAGTTGCGAGTCGTTGTCTGACTTAGTTTGTTTGTTTCAGTGACGATGTCACGCGATGGGGGCTCGCGGAAGAAGGAAGGTCCTTACGACAAAGTGTCGGATGAGGACGTGTTAGATGGGCTGTTGGTTGAGGCTGATCACGCCAAGCAGTACGACATCAACCTGAAGACGGGGGAGGGAAGGGAGGTGGAGCTGGATGACGGTGATGACTTTCTGAGGCTGAACCTGGCGGATGATGACTACACCTACGTACCTCCGTTGGTGGCGGAAGCGATGAGCTTAGGTGTCCAGGATGTGGAGTTGGAGGGGGAGGAGGTACAGGTAAAGGGTGATCGCGAGGGCGAACCCGACCAGGCGCAGGAGGAGCCTGTTGTGGAGGAGGTTGCGGACCGCGAGGAAGAGGTAGTCGCGGCCCAGACTCGAAAGAGGAAGGAGAGGGTTGACCCGGCTCGCGAGGGTCCATCAAAGAGGTCGCGGAGGGACAGCCGGTCTGGGGGATCTGCAAGCCTAGCTGAGGTTGCTCAAGCCTTGGAGGGGACGGGGGAGGCTCAGCCATACTTGGCTCAAATGGCTTACGACATGCGTCACCGTGCTCGTGACATGCATATATTAGAGGATGTGGATCCGCCGGCGGGAATGGCTCTCGCCAAGGAGAAACTAACTCGGGTAAGTGTTTATATGCTTTTTGTGTTTCACTGGTTTGAATTTGGGGTTTATGCATTGCTGTGACTGCAGACGACTTTGCTAATGTACGCCGCGAGTGAACAGGCGGCCTCCCACTGGCAGGATGATTCTGAGGCAAAGAGCCAGCAATTGAGGGAGGCCGAGGAACGTAACCGTGGCCTTGCAGAGCAGCTAGCTGAGGCTGAGCGGAACCTTGCAGAGCAGCTGGCTCAAGAGGATCAGAATACCGCTGTCTTCCAGGCTCAGGTGGCGGAGCTGAAGAAAGTTGTGAGGAAGAAGGATGAGCAGATAGAGGTTTTGGAAGTGGCGGTTGCTAAGGCAACGTCCTTGGAAGCTGAGGTGGCCAAGTTGACGCAAGCACTTGCGGATTTGGAGGTGTCATGGAAATCCAAGTGCGAGTGAACTGCCATGGCGGGGCAAAGGCTGTTCCGGGAGGGTGAAGTGTACAAGAGGCAGCTGAAAAGTGCCTACAACAAAAGGCAGGATGAGTTGAGCCGGCTAGGCTACCAGGCCGGGTGGATTAATGAGGCTGCCATGAGCAAATGGTATGCAGAGAAAAATGCGGCAACGGTGGTGTGGGAGAAAATGACGCCTGAGCAGAAGAAGCAAGCCGAGATCTCGCAGTCTCTGGCGAAGCAGCACGAGGCGTGGCGCGCAACGTCTGCTGGGCAGAAAGGGATATCCGTTGTGGGTGACCCGCGACCTCCTGCTATGGTAGCTGCATCATCTGTGAGGGCTTCCGGTCCCGAGGGGTCTATGTCTGTCCAAGCAGTAGTGTCGCAGGTGGCTTCATCTACCGTTGCGGCTCGCGATCCCCGGGCTCCGGGGTTGGTGGCGCGCACGGAGGTTCAGATGGCTCCCGTGAAGGGACGCCCTGGTCCTGAGGCGGCTCCTGGTAGTTCACTCATCCGCCCCGCCGCAGCTGTGAGGCCTTCTTTTTTATCTCGGGACCCGTTGAAGCAGCCGACTGGGCCGAGGGTAGCGGGAACTGTGGGCCAGGGTCGTGGTCGCAGTGGCTGGTCGAAGGGGAGTTCGAACAAGTCTGGCGACTCATCCGCTGGGAGGGAGTGAGAAATGCTTGTACTCTTTGATAGCTTGTAGGGCTTTGTTTTGGAACAATGTACGTGGCGTGATTAGCCATTGTAACCAATTTATGCTAATTTGCCTGGGAGTCCAGGTTGATATTTTGGCGTTATGTGTAGCCTTTGTGTTTGTCTTGTTGTACACTTATTGTTTGTTTTGCGGCCCTGTGTTGTGGGGGCAAAGTATAGCATGTGAGTGACAAAACACTTCATTGTACTTAGATGTAGCCGCTAGCGGGCAAAGTATACATAGGTGAAGCCGCTACTGGGCTATTGTATATACACTAGTAACAACGAAGTACCGGCTTTCGAGGCCAAGGTAAAAATTGGTCTAAGATAGGTGGTAGCGAGCATTTGTAGGACTAAGTCGCGGAGCTCTCTGTCCCGCACCCCTTTGTGTCGTCCCGGGGATCATCTATGGGTTGGGTTCCTGGGGGTTGAGAGGCAGCATCTCATGGGCTCCTTTCCGCTGTTGGATGGCGTTAAGATGGCCGTGCTCAATGGCTGCTCGATCCCCTTTAATTGTTAGGGTGCCGCCAGGGGTAGGAACCTTCATGAGAAGCATGTGGCCAGCTATGAAGCACTGCAACCCCGAGAGGATGTCCTGCCCTAAGATGAGATTGTATGATGAGGGGCAGTCGACAATGAGGAAGCGGGCCGTAATGGAAGAGCGGCAAGGAGCTGTTCCTACTGACACAGTTAGGCGGTCTGAGCCTAACGGCTGTACTGTTTCGCCAGAGAAGCTGACAAGTGGATCATGGTTGTTGTACAGCTTAGTGCGGTCCCGCCGGAGTCCTTGGTAGCAGTCAGAAAACATGACGCTTACGGCGACGCCTGTGTCCACTAGAGCCCTGTGGCATCTGTAATGGTCCGCCTGCACATTGATGATGAATGGCTCGTTGTGGTGGCAATGCAGGGTATCCTCATCGTTGCGAAATGTCACTTGATCCCACGCTGATGGGGTGATCGTGACACCGCGTTGGATGTCTAGGATTTCTGAGGGTGCCGTGCATTGTCGTTTCACAGAAGGTTGGCATGGGGGGAACCGTGGGGCTCCGCCATGCAAGGTTAGGATCTGGCCATGCACTTCAATGGCGTTGGCTCTTGTGGCGGGAGCACAGTATTGATGTAGCTGCCCCTTCTGGATCAGATGCTCGATTGCATTGCAGAGGCCATTGCACTGCTCTGTTGTGTGGCCTTTATTGTCATGGTAGGCGCAGTACCTGTTGCCGGTGGCTCGCCGGGGTTTTTTTGGGAACTTGCTTTTGGGAGGTAGGGGGATGAGATCCTTGTGCCTGGCCCATATGTCCTCATATGTAGTGGTCAGGGTAGTGTGGACTTCATAATGAGGTGGCGGGGAGGAACGACGCTGTTGTTGTGGGGGGCTCTGGTCCCTTGACTTGTAAGGGTGGTCGCTGTTTCTCTGTCCCCCATGGCGACGGTTGGAGTCACGCCCCTGTTCTCGGGATGGGCCATGTGATTGTCCTTTCTCGTGCCCGCGGCCAAAGTGCTCATCTGGTGCCGGGGCAGTAAGAGCTAGCGTGGCATGGGCGAGATGTCCGAAAGTGGCAAATTCAGCACGAGCCCACCGCACCGCCAGGTCCATCAAAGCATCATAGGATCCTGGAGGGTTCTTGTTGATCTCCATCAGGAAACTGCCGAGGAGGAGGGCCTGTCGGAAAGCTTGTTTCGCCACGCGAGGTTCTAAGTTGTGGCACCTCACCGTGGCAGATTGCCATCGGGACAGCAGTTCATGGAGGCCTTCGCCCTCTTTCTGCTTGATGTGGAACAGGGCGTCTAAAGTGCGGTAGATGCTGGTGTGCAGTATGAAACGGTTAAGGAAACGTTCCGAGAGTTGGTCGAAGCTGTCTATGGAGTTGGGTGGCATGCTTAGGAACCAACTGAGTGCCTCTTCCGAGAGGGTCTCTTGGAAGGCGTGGCATGCTATGGCGTCGCTGTAGCCAGAGAAGCTACAAAGCGAGAAGAATGTCTCGAGGTAGAGATGAGGGTCTCCTGTGCCTTTGTACTTATCCATCTTGAAGGGCTTGGCTCCCGGAGGACGCTTCTCCATCTGCACTCGGGGTGTGAAGGGACTTGGGCGATGTCCGAAACCAGAGAACAAGGGTCGCTGAGCCCCGCGACTCTCGACGCCTTCAACCCGTGAAGTTAACTGCGTGACAGTTTGGCTAAGTTGGAGCAGTAGGCGGGTTGGCATGTCAAGAGGTGGGTTGGGAGAGTTGGCAGTGGTAGAAGTGGAGATTGGTGGGGCGGATGGATTAGGTTGATGTGGCAGAGGGGAGTCATTGAGGATTGATGGTTGGGGGGCCGGGAGTGGAAATGAGGGGTGGGTTAGGGGATGGGACATGTATACAATCTGGCTAGGCCCTCCCGGGAGTATGGAACCAGTCTGGCCTTGGAGAGAATCCGGGGTCCCGGTAATTCGTGCCGCGCGGTCCAAGCTATCGTTGTACACGGTACGATGCTCTAACGTGGCGCGGAGCAAAAACTGCTCTTTCTCCAACTCAGCTATGCATACTCGGTACGCTTCCGTTTCCGCCCTTTCTTTTGTCGTCTGCTCGAGGAATGCATGGAAGTCCCGCTTGAGGATTTCAAGGGCAGTGGCGGGATCAGAATGGTTAATGGGGGCTGGGCTGCTGGTTTGGGGAAGGGATGTGTCGCCGGATTGAGGTTCTACTTGAGTGCCAGGGTCCACGGGGTCATCAATAATCACCATGGTGCTGAGTTCCGAGGCAAGTGGGAGTTCCACAAGATAGGGGCCCTCCTTCTAGCGCCAATTGTTTCTACCTGTTACGTCCCGAGCCGGGAAGTGGTCGCAGGGCGGAACAAAGTAGAATTCCTGAGAGGCTTTCACTCGGTACCTACACAAATAACAACGTCACGGGGTCGGGACTGGGGTGGCCCAGTCTTCGACTCTCCGATGCTTAAGTGAGCTATGTGCACTTGTACGGGTAGAGGAATGAAAGTAAGAGAGAGAGAGTATGTGAATCTGTGAGAGAGTATATATGTGTGTACCTTGAGCTTGTTTTATAGGCTAAGCTTGTGTACCTTGAGCTTGTTTCCAATGTGGGACTCTTTGCCCTCCTTTGGAGTGTCTCCTCTTTTGGGGGTGTTTTGCCGCTAGAGTGACTTTGGCAAGCGGTTTGTTACCGGCCCTTCCTTCCTTGGATGTCTGCGAAGGGCCCACCAGGGCTATCTCGATCGGGTAATTGTACCATATTCTCGGCTTAGCCAAGTATTTTGGCTATGTACTAACAAAATGTATCTATAGTAGTAACGCCTTCCATACTTCTAAGTTTCTTGAATTGATCTTTCTGTTGTTCATATGATAAATCTGGGTTAGAGTTATGAAATTTATGTTTATCCAAAACAAAAAGATAAAAAAGAAAAAGAAAAAAATTTGTAATTTGTAACATCTTATTGTCTCTTGCTGTAATTTTACAGTAGGGTATTTTGGTATTTCAATAAATCAATAACGTGTGGGGTGAGAAAAATGGTTTGTGGGGTGACAATAAACGTACGTACCATTTATTTTGCCTGATATTTAACTGCACATGTCCATGGGTATAGTAAAATAGGGTCTCAAACCCTAATATATAGCATGCATTTTAGACAAAAATTACGTCTGTCAGATTCTAATAGTTAAATTCTTCATTTTTGGCATTTTAGTTATGCATTACGCCTGACAGATTCATTTACAATCACGCCTAAAACAAAAAATAAATGGTTTAAGTATCTGATTATTTACTCACAACAAAGAGATTATATGTGGTACTCATAAATTTGGTTGATATTATATATTCTACTACATATATTATATGTTATTACATATTGAATGTAACTACATGAAAAGAATTTAAGATTTATATTTCATACATATATTTTATTGGATACTAAGATATGTACTCGTTTTACATGTTAACTGATCTTTTCATTATGTCACCAATATTTCAAAACAAATGGAGTCGTTATTAAAATAGTACTCTTTGCAAGTAGGTGCATATTTGAACATATGTGCTTTTTAGATATTCTCGATAATATCGATCAGAGGGCAATGATTTTGCTAAATGATTACAATGGCTTTTCGGACATCATGACAATGCCGCTTGATTTCTTCTGGATCTGGGTTGAGATCAGTGATCTGTCGGCGACTCTTGTTACCGAAGTTACTGTGACATTGGTTGGAGAAACGATCAGATCAGTTCTCCAAGTGGATCGGGCTGGACTAAGGAATGGTTTGGCTAGCGTGTGTTTTACGCTACCGCTGCACCACCATGTGCGTGTGAACAAAAGGCTTAAGGTTTCGCCAGAAGATCTCATATGTGTGAACTACAGGTTTACGGCTTGTTGGTCTTTGCATGGACTACATGATATTGAACCATGGCAGATTGGCTTGCCCTAGAGCTCTTGAGATGACAACGGAGCCAAAAGAACAAACTGGTGGGGTGGTGACTGATATGGCTCCTCCTATGGTGTTTAGGGCTTGCTCACAGCCCATTCTGGTAGTCCCAAATCTCCTTGCTCTATTCAAAGAGAAATGAGTAGTACAAATTAGGGAGGTTGCACTGTTCTTTTCAACTGTTAGGGTTGCTGGTGTTCGATGTGCGAGAGAAGAAGATGATTGTCACGCCCCGACTCTTAATTTTTACCTTAATTACTTGCATGGTGTTAATAAGAGTTTTACCGTCTTCATCATTAAGTTTACAATTTAATAGGTCCCCAGAGAGGTTGTGGGGGACGATTAAATTCAAAAGAATTATTTGTAGGAGAAAATGTGACGATGGTAAAAATGGTAAATTTTAGCTAGTAAAAGGTAATTTTTATTCGGGTATTATTTTGGGGTGTTAAATTTTGGAGTGAGTTTATATTTGGTGGTGTTGGAACCGGTTGGGCCAAGCCCAAATTTTTTCTCCTCTCTCTTTTCTCTCTCCTCCCTCCCGATTCTCTCTCCTTCTCCCACTGCCCGGAAAAGTTTCCCCAGCCCGACCGTCGCCGTCCTTCCACCGTTCGCCGTCGCAACGGTCCCAATAGGTCGGCCATCAACCCAGCATCCTTCTTGGACCGGTGGCAGCCTCCCTAGCGCCGCCGATCGGGAGAAAAACTCGCCGGAAGTCCCGACTGCCCAAAAAATCACGTCGCCAGAACTCCCTCCTCCGGCCGCCATAGCCGGCGATCCTTGGCTCAAAAGGAAGCTCTCATCCCGTGCAGCAATCCCTCCAAAGGATTCGCTCCCTCTTGGCCTAGGTAAAGAGTTTCGAAGGGTTGAAATTTCTAGGGCTTTTATATGTGTTTCCGTTCGATTGACATAATTAGGCTTGAAATTGTTGTTTGTGCTAGTTAGAAAAGTTATATAGGAGATTGAGAGGAATGTGCTGTCAAAATTTGGTAGGCATTGGAGGTCGCCGGAGATGGCCGTCGGCTGCCGCTGAAAAAGTGTTTTTAGTAGGAAATTTTATGAGGAGTTTAATGGTTTGAGTTTTAGAATTTTTGAAGGAGTTTTGGATAGGTTTGAGAATTTTTGAAGTTTGGTATTTTTGGCGGATTAATAAGTTAAAATCCGGCTACGTGATTATTTTTGGTTAAGACGGTGGAATGTGTTTTTGAGTTTGTCGGTAAAAATTGTAGAGAATTATGGTTGACAGTGGAATTAAGATTTAGGGCTATAGGCATGGTTGAGCGCGTGAAACTCATATTTAATTATGTCTATTTTCTTTAAGCGTCTGTGTTTTATTTAAAGATTTATTTATGTTTTTGGAACAGGACGCGAGGAGGCTCGAGCTGAAGAAGCCTCCGACAGACATCAGACTTAGGCCTAATTTGTGAGTGGACCTTTGTTTTAAATAATGTGTTTGAAATGTTTTATTGTTGAATAATTTCCTTTTGTTGGAAAATAACTCAAATTGAGAATTTCGATGATTATACTCATATATATATATATATGTTTATGAGAATAGTATATGTATAAATAAATGCTAGCTAGCTATACGTGTTTTTCCCCCATAATGAGGTAAAATATCATTATAGGGTGACGTGAGCGTTAGACGCCAGCGTCGTAACCTTGTATGACTTTCTATTTTTCGTATTTGTTCATAGAATTTGTACCAGGAATATGCACGCATATATATCCACTCGTGCGATTCCCCCATAATGAGGTACAATTCCAGTATGGGGTGACGAGCGTTAGACGCCAGCGTCGTAGCCTTGTATGACTATCTATTTTTCGAGCTTATTCATAGATATCGTACAAGGAATAGACGAGTGTAAATACATAGTGATATATATAATCCTAGCCTGAGAGGTCATTTATTAAAGTTTGGGAGTCTAGCGAGGCTAGACACCAGTTGAGAATTTTTGAGTTAAGCTTTTAAGCTGTCGTTGGTAAAGCGTTTTCAATGAAAGTATTTTTTTTTTTAGGGAAATATTATTTGTTATGTCGAAATTGCTTTTGTCCATTCACTCTGACTTAATTGAATATTTTCACATAAGCCCTTCGTTTTAAAATACCCAGTCTGCAGCGTTGGAGTGGCGTCTAGAAGGAGACGTCGAGGCATTGTCACACATCTTTCCGCTACTTTTCGCCAGTAGGTTACCTGTTTAATCTACTAGGAGATTATCAGCTTTCGTTGTTTTTATTTTAGTAACTATGAATACTTTTGGGATTTTTATATAATTTATTCTGGATATTGGGTTGTTGTGGAGGATGTTAATTTTGGTAAAAAATGTGATTTTATAATTTTTCCGGGTTAGGGTTGTCCATTTTCGAGGGAGGTTTGCTGAGTTTTTCGGTAAATTTTCATTGGAGGTGGTCCCTGTGGGACTTACTTCGAGTTTTAGGATAAAATTCGGGGTGAGTCTTGACAATGATGCTGAGAATGGAAAGAGGGTGAAACATTCTTTAGCTATGGTGCCCTTAGCATTAAATCCTGAAGACCGAAGACCTGAGCTTCTTAATGGCTGCTGGTGGTGCATTAGGAATCACAAAGACAAGAAATCTCTGAAGAAACAAGGACGCCCTCGTGGTAGCAAAAACAAGAAGCAGTTGTTCAAAGGTGAGTCTTCATCATCCATGGAAGCTCCTGCCATGCCGGAGTCTCCTTCTGCTGACGAAACAGGTGGCGAGTAGTGCTCATATCTACTGAGGAAAGACCCCTACACCATTAAACTGAAAAGCATACCCTTTTTTTGTTGTAAGGTACAATGAAATGGTCTCTAGGCCTCGATGCATAAAGCTGGGGTATGTATTTTGGTTAATGATGTAGGTTATATGTTTTATAAGTCTTAATAAGTTCATTTAAACATTAGTCTTTTAAGTAGTACTTCTTAGTAGTTTTCATTCTGAATTGTAAACATCTTTATTATGAGTATCGTCTTGTACATGAAGCTATTCTCAAACAACCTCATAGCTTGACTTAATAGGATCGTATAATTGAAATAAATAGAATTTATCTGTCCCCCTAAAAAAAATGTCACCTTGTATGAATATTAGATTAAAAACTCCTAGTTTGTATCAGCTTTCATTATTATGCATGGTAAAAAAGAAAAAACACTCTTCATCAAGGACATCCATTAACACCATTAATATTGTATTCGAATATTTCCCATGCATATAGTTAGCTGCATGTTAAGCTATATATGATGCTTCAAAAAATCCTTTGATTAAGGGTGCCAGGCCGGCTCATGCATCATAAGGGTTTTCGTCAAAATTATGTGCTACATAACATGTTAATGTACATGCTCTGTCAAAGTTCAGATAAGGTCCCAAGTGTAACTCAAAGTCCATTGAAGTACCCTATTTTCTTGAAGAATTAATAGAATATGCATATAATTAAGTGGAGATGGAAAATGAATATCCATGAATATCAATTCTTAATGAATATCCATATACTACGTACTATAAGGAGAAACAGGGGAAACAGATTGATTTGTCAAGATTCAAGACTGATGATCTGATAGGCTCCATTTGCATCTCTTATTCTATGCCACGTTCTGAGAATCAATACCCTTTTCTTCTCGATGAGTCTGTGAATCAATACCCTACTCCAGCATGAGGTGGGAATGAGAGAGAAAAGATGGAGCCAAGCCAAGTCCTCAGTACTCGATTCTATCCCAGCATGGTGTCATCGGTGTGGGTTTTTTTTGGGTAAATAAGTGAAACAGTGGTAGAGTCCCTTTAGGTTACAGGGATAGAGACTCATGAGCAAAGTCCATTATTGCAAGTTGCCAAGAAGCATGGAGACGATCGAGGGTAGGGTTTCTATTTCAAACCATCCCTCAACACTCGTTCCTTATCCCCTTGCACTCTTCTTCCATCTCTGTCGTCCTCATCAATCAAACAGCACCACTTTAATCAATCAAAGAAGACACCCCAAATGGGGCGGTGGGCAGCTCTCCTCTGCTCACCACCCAACAAAGCTCAACCCTCCATCCGAACACGTGTCGACACCCTACTATATACTTCCCTCATAGGTCAACTCCTGCGGCCCAATGAGAGTGAAGCTGGCTAACCCTAGAAGCTTGAAAATATCAGTAACAACTGGGCGGGCACCGTTTGAAGAAAGGTGAATGGGGATTGGACCCATTGCTAGCTGCTGTTTTGGAGAATGAATAATGCTTTTGGAATTTATTAGGGTTTCCCCTTTTGGGTTGGATCGATGGGATATGACGGGAGAGGAGAAAAGTTGATTGATTGGCCAAATGGGGGTTGTCGATCTGTTCTCTCTCTCTGATAACTGGTACACTCTTCTGTGCTAGCTGCCTCTTCTCCCAGCTAGCGCTTCAGAATCATATATTTTTATGCTTCTATTATCTTCATCTTTATCTCTTTGGCCTCTTTTTGACTGGTGGTCTTGGATTTCCACGATGATGTTGAATCTTTTAAGAGGAGAATATGCTATGTAATATATATATGCCACCACCGCAGCAGCCGCAGCAGCATATATATATTGGTTGCGTTTAGATTAAGCAGTTGCCGATGTTTATTACAAAGATGCAAAAGCTAAGCTAACATCAGCAATGGGGTATATGTTCAATTGTTCATGATTAAAGCACTTCTTATCAAGAAAGATAGATCACGCTTACTTCATACCTAGCTTCCGGCCTGTTGAGAAAGAGGCATTTTCTCTTTTATTTTGATAGAATTTGAGAAAAAGAAAAAGTTTCTGATAAATGGAAAAGAAAGAGATCGAATGGCAAAAAATGACCTTAATTATAGTTTGGTTCTTAATTAATCGCATTATGCAGTACGGAGATCAAGGGTTCTTTCGGTCTCAGTAGAACAGATAAGATATCCAGTTTTATCTAGGTCATGGATGACTGCTAAGTTAGTGGGAAGTCACCAAAAATAGATATAAAAGCTGTGATTGGCTTGTTCTGGAAATATGATGGAGACCAGTTACTGCACAATTGGATGCAAGGCCCAAATTAGCTTTGCTTAACCCAAATTTGAGACTTATTGGGCTTCAGCTATACATAGCCAGAAAATTGTTGTGAACTTGTGAAAGGATTTCAACGCCAGTGTGTGGAACTGTGGATAGAGTAGTTTTGTTATAGAAATCCGGAAAGGAAAAGTTGCATGTTCAATCTGATCCAAAAAAATAAAAAATTAGCATGTTCGACTTCAAACCGAATACTGACAGGATGAGTGTGTTATATATAGTTATATGCACTATATATAACTTGTTAACGTGATGAAGATAGTTTGCTATCTCACTTCCAATCAAACAAAACAAATTGCATGTTCATTCATAGTTTTATTCTTGTGAGAATCTCATGTTCCTCTCATAGTATAGCTGTCTCTCTTCCAACTCGCAAGTAAACCAAATACTAAACTATGAGTATGTGATCAAAGAAAACGGAGAATGTTAACTAGAAAATTATTGATAAATCTTTATTTCTTTTCTAACCTGGTTCACATGAATTTGGGGTAATTAGTAAAGAGTACACATGCATGGCTTTAAGTCCTAAACTAGAAGAAAAAGACCCCAAGAAATGACATTACAGCAGTTGTAAGAGTGATGGCAGCTGCAGCATGCATTGCAACTGCATTGTTCTTCTTGTCAACATGATTCGCATGATCATGTGAGGCTGGTGTTTCAGCAGTTGCATTCTGGTTTGCTGACTGAGAAGGTGGTGGGCTTTCTGTTTCAGCAGCAGCTGGTGATGCCAACACTTTGACGATCATCTTCTGCCCTTTCTCGCAGTGGCCATCAGTCCCACTAATGAAGTAGAACAAACCGGGTCGGTCCAATTTGAACACTGAGTCACCATCTTTAGAGGTGAAAATCGGTTTATCCGAATGGCATTTTTCGTACTCGCCTTCTGTCACCACCATAACTGAGTCTTCGTCTTTCTTGAAATTGAAATCTAATGCAGCCAACAAACAAAGCGAAGTGTTAACGCAAGTCGTATTGAAGAAAACTATTTCACTATCTAGGGTTACGAGTACTCACTGAGAGTGTCATTAACTTTGAACCTGTTCTTGGAAGCCCACTGGTTGTACATTTCTTGGTCACTCTTTGATTTGGGGACCTCCCACCCATTGCTCTTGTCACCGACTTGAAACTCAGTACTGGTTACAAAGACGACCTGAATAACAGAGAGAAAGAAGAACAAGAGAAATACTTTGGAGGACTCCATGATCGAAGTACGTTACTAACGATCGGTATGTGACACTACTCTAGCAGCTAGCTCTTAATATATTTCTTGCTTGGTTAATATCTCTACCTAGCAAGCAAGTTAGAAAGAGTAAAGAAGGAACTCGTACGTTTGATGAGATATTTGAAGTACTATGGCATGAAATTGTACGTTCTTAAATAGAGTGATGAAGTTGAGTTTGTTACAGAAGGAGAAGATTGACGGGGTCAATGAGGATTCGTAGGAGTGAAAAGTGGAGGTCAGGTGATGCCCTGGTTGGCTAGCTTAGCTTGTTGAGGTTAAGTAACAGATGAGTAGTGTTTAACAACAGCTATCCTTTTTCCTTGTCTACAATTGTTTTCAAATTAATGGCAGTTAGCCTGAGAGCACTGTTGAGTGAAATCAGCTGAGAGAAGATATATGATAAGCATTCTTTTTAGTTTTCTGGTTCAATGAGCTAGGATTGCTAGGAGTGAAAGGTGGATGTCAGGTGGTTCTGTGGGCTTGTTGAAGCTAATAACAAACCGATGAGAATTCAACAATGGCTATATATCTTTGACTTGACTTCGCTTACCACTGCGTGCATGTTTTCAATTGGCAGGCGATCGAGACTGTTGAGTGAAATTAGCTGAGAGGGCATTGTATGCAATTTTTATTCCTGATCTATTTAGGAAAAAAAAAATAATAAGAAAAGGTATATGAGGGAAATTGGGAGCTTCTGATCGAACTCCCAATTTGGAGAGGTTGCGTTTTGGTGGTTAATGTATTATCAAATGAGAATGAATGATCCAAGTAAAGGTGATCTATATGAAAGTTTATGTGACGATTGGTATTAGTTCGGGAACGAAAATAGCATGTATACGTACTCATAACTTCTGTACCTGTATGGTATTCCCAAACATTTTGTTCACTATAAAAGCGTTAACTGATGCTTCTTGTGCCTTAGAAGACTACTAGTAGCAAGTATTTTCTGTGTGTGTATATATAAGTTTGCCACTTTCTTCAATATTACGCTGGTTTGGTTTAAAGTGTACAAGAAATAGTTATGGTGCAGTCTAGAAGAGAGAGAAAAATAGTAAGTGCATAGACAATGTGATATTTGAGAAAACTAAAAGATTCATATACTCTCGATACGACACATACCAGTATTCTCGACCGTCAATTTTCTTTTTGGTCGAAAATAATGCTACTTTCAACTAAAAGTAGTTGGGGTTGAAAAATAATGGTAAGTATAAAGGCATTATTTGTGTAGTAATTGTAACTACATATTTAGTACATAAATTGTTCAACTGATTATGTATGAGAGGATAGCACAAGATTAATTAACAAATGTCCATCAGTGTTGTGTTCGATGATACATGATTTTTTCGTTCCTTAATCTTGGTGAAGAACGTTCTTCAGTTTCACACTTCATGAGATTTTCTTCACCGGCCGCTGGCCGCACGTACACTTCTCATATACATCAAGACTATTCTTAAAAACAAAACGCGTCCATCATCCATGCCATAAATAATACGTATAAATTTTTTTTGAATGAAAGGAGGTCAGACGATTTTATTCAATAAGCACAAGTCATATTACACAGTGACCCGTCATTGTAGGGCCGTCAGAAAGAGACACCGCTAAAACGTAATACAACTTACCTATTGAGTGAAGCTCAGGGGGTGAGTATACTAATAAAATACTGACAATAAAATTTTGGCAGCATCCATCAGAATACTTACTGACAACCTTCTATCAATAATCCCGGCAGTTCCTAGCAGGTATTGATCCTAACTAAAAATAGTCCTAGGTCCTAAATTTTTGTCGTGAAACCACCTGGATCCCAAATATGTTTAAGGAAATTATGTTTCTGTCCTTCTGTTATGTGTCTTGTCCTAATACACGTAGGATTGGTTAATCCAGTGTCCTTATTAGAATAGATTACAGTTAATAGAACTTCTAGATCCTTCGAGAGACTCTATGTAATAATGCCTATAAATAGGCCTTTCTATCAATGAATGAGTAGACCGTTATTCTCGTTATTTTTTCTCCTTCAACACGTGATCAGACTTGGTGCTCATACCAAACTTTACTAATAGCCCCTCCATCGAAAAAAAACCCCAAGAAACCCAAAACCCAAAACCCTAAAATTGGGCAGCCTTATTTTTCCCGATATCCGACCAAAATTCCAACTTCCCTCGGCCGAAATTTTATATCCCCAGAAAGCTATCGATGACCCAGATCCAACGTCGCCAGCCTCACCCCTAGTATCGGCCAGAAATTCTCCAAACCGGCTGTTGGAAGATTCCAAACCGCCGCCGCTACCGACCACCGGTTCACCGCTTTTCCTTGCTCCAATCAACCTGAATTTTTGATAACAGCTTCCCCATACAGAGCTGCTCCTCCTGTCAGATTTTCAGCCCTAAAATCGAAGCAAAAGTAAACGAAAAGTTATTTCTCCTCTCGGCATCCTCTAGAATCCGAAAATTTCAAGATTATTCGCCTTCCAAGCAAGTCCGGAAGAGCTCTTACTCCTCGGCCGACGCCCACAACCGATCTCAACTCATCAGAGTTATATATTCCTTTCTGGCATCCACCTTTACTGATCCGGGAACCTAGCTCCGATTGCTCACATCGACGGCGAAGCGCACCAACCTCCTTACTAGCCGAGCTCCATCTCAGCCCGTAGTCGCCGCACTCTTATAACCCAGGGCCCAGCCTTGTGGCGCCGCTACCCATAGACACGATGGAATTGCGAGAGTAACTTCGCAGCACACGCATAAAAATTGCAAGGGAAACTTCTGTTAAACGCAGTTTATTTGGCAAACTAGTAAGTAAGCTTTTATAAAAGTTGCCGTTTTTTTTAATTTTAATTTCATAGCCGGGCTTCGTAGCCTTCTTTTACGTCCCACCTTTCTTTATAACATGGGACGATATTGAGGGATTGAGACCCCTCATATCAAAGTTGAAATTTGTGACAGTTTGATAAGTCACGGTATTATGACGAAATATTGTCATGGTTAATAAAGGGACAAACATCGATTTGTGACTGAAATTGTCGTGATTAATATCGATTTGTGACTGAAATGTCACGGTTAACATCGATTTGTGACGGAAATTGTCACGGTTTACATTGATTTGAGTTACCATAAACTTTGGTTTTAACATAATTCATCACTTGGAATTAATTATTGTATATCGATAATAGTCAATCTTCCATCTTGTTGTTTAAATATTTGACCGAAACATGAGCCCTGAATTTGATATAAAAAAAGTGACGAATTTCATGTCCCAGTTTTGAAAAGAGGGAGAGGCAACGTGTCGAACCCCACATATCATATTAAAAATTGGGCTAGTACAAGAAAAATCTTGTTATTGATGTGGTTCTACTTCGGTTCACTAATTGCAATGAAAACAATATTATACAAAATATATAGAGTTATTGCAACAAGAAACTCACTATATGGAAGAAGGTGAGAACATTATTCTCATAATTACGGATTTTAAAAACAAACGGTACATTGCAGAAAATATGAAGCGCATGACTTCGATTTAATAGTCTAAGTGACTACAAATCCGTTTATTTTTCCAAGTTTTGTGAAGGCATACACCTCACATATTTGACTAAAGTTACTTAGTCATTATGTTTTGAATTAAATTCATGGTGAAGATCTCGTTATCGTTGTTGGCATATATATTCAAAGTTTGTTTGACACATATGGTTCGATCTACATAAGCTATCTGTTAATGCAATATATCGCATTACAATATGATACTACATTAGACTACAAAAGACCACCAGTTATTATAATGTGGTGTTTATAAATGCTGAAATCGCACCAAGTATGACACAATGCATACTTGGGCATCATAATTAAACCAATTGTGGTGCAATGCACACTCGATATATCATGATGTTACGCAATGCACACCGATTTTAGATCAAAAAAGGATTTGTAATGTCAAGTGTGGTACAATACATACTTATACAATTGCAAGGACATTACAAACAAGAGTAGTCTTCTACACTCTTGAGCATAGGTCTGGCCATTGAGCTTAATTTTATTTTTATTTGATCCAACTACCCACGTGATATTATCGTGCATACATACAAATGTCGCTATCAAAATTGAAATCTAAAAGGGTAGTCCAAGTGTTTCAAACGTGAGAACTAAGGTCGAAGAATATATACATATTGTAGTCGGTTGTGCATAAAACAACCTCCCAAGCCCGTAAACTAGCAAGCATCCTACCACGGACAGTCGAGGCCACCCTAGGATTCCCGTCCGTGTGTAGGATGGGCCAGGCCCGACCTCGGTAGCAGCATTGGGCCGGGAGCGATTCCAGAAGGCATAAGGGAGCTGGGTATTTGAAATAGCAACAAAGGCAATTGTCCCACATCGGTTTTCAAGTAAAAGGAACCCACCCTGGGCCATATAGCCGTCAGCTTATCAGGTATGATCATTAAATGCTTCACCACATTCATCAATATACTGATTTAAGCTTCGGAGGAGGAAAGACCGGAACATTTCGGTCACCTTTGTTATTGCATGCCCAGAGAAGGATAATCCACCATCAGCTTCTGTTAACCCCATCCGAGATTGTGTAGAAACATTTGGCGCCGTCTGTGGGAAACATTACTAAAAGTGCAAGCGTGACTCGATGGCTGAGTTAACCAAGTTGCAAGACCAGGAGGCGGGAGAGGAAGCACGAAGGGAGGTGACATATGGGCGGACCCCGGAGTCAGGAGGGGGAGTTCAGGAATTACGGGGAGAGACCTACGGGATGAAACATCAGAGTATATATATGCCGCGGGATCTCAATCCCCAGGAGGTAGGGGAGATGTTGGAAGACATGAGGACCCAAATCACCCGGTTAGAGCAGCAAAGTGCTAGGGATCGAGGAGAGGCCTTCGCAAGGGAGCGCAGGTTGGAGCGGGATAATGCCACGCTCATGGGAGCACTAACCCGAGGGGTTGAGCACCTGGAGGCATTGGATAGGGCGGGTGAGCTGGATCGAGCAATCACATCTTGGCAGACGGGCGCTCCGGTGGGAATGAACCGTAGGACCGTGCATATAGGGATGAACTTGTTCCCAGATGAGATGCGGAACGAGGGACCGCCGCCCTTGCCCGAGCCAATCCCGGAAGTCTAAACTGGAAAGCAGGGAGGATTGGAAGAAACCTTGAGAGCGATTAGGGATAGCGTGGCGAGTTTGGCAGACCGAATCTCGGACACTGAGAGAAGGGGCAAGCATAACCCGACCCGAGCAAGTTTCGAGGAAAGAGGGGGACCATTCACGAGAGCGATCACCCGATCCGTCTGACCAAGCACAGCCAAACCGCTGAAATTTAGTTACAACAGGGATCATGACCCCCAACTCTTCCTCGATAGTTTCTGTCACGCCCCGACCCATAAATTTTACCTTATTTACTAGCATTAGGTTAATAAGAGTTTTACCGTTTTCGTCATTAAGTGTATAATTTAGTTAGTCCCCAGAGTGGTGTTAGGGGACGATTATTTCGAAGGAAGAAATTGTGACGACGGTAAAAAAATGGTAATTTTGCTAGTAAAAGGTAATTTTTATTGGGGTTTTTTTTTGTGTTAAATTTTTGGAATGGGTATATTTGTGGTGTTGGATCCGGTTTAGGCTAAGCCCAATTTCTTTTCTTCTCCCTCCCGTTTCTCTCTCTCTCTCTCTCTCTCTCTCTCTATCCCCTTCCCTGATTCTCCCTCTCCCTCCGCTGCCGGAACTTCCCGTCGCCAGCCCGTCGTCGTCCGGCCTCAGTTCGCCATTGCACCGGTCCTAATCGGTTGGCCTCCAACCCAGCTTCCATTCTAGACCGGTGGCAGCCTCTCTAGCGCCTTGAGGGAGAGAAGCCGCCTGAAAGTCCCAGATGTCCTCTTGTTCCCGTCGCCGGAACTCCCTCCTCTGGCCGCCATAGCCTGCGATCCTTGGCTCAAAAGAAAACTCTCATCCCGTGCTTTCATCCCTCCAAAGGGCTCCCTCCATCTCGAGCTAGGTAAGGAGAAATCGGTAAAGGAAATTCTATGGTTTTTTGTGTGTTTTCGTTCGATTGGCTTAGTTAGGCTTGGAATTATGTTTTGTGCTAGTTAGGAAAGTTGTAGAGGAGGTTGAGAGGAATGTGCTTTCAAAATTTGTTGGGCATTGGAGGTCGCTGGAGCTTGTGTTTGTAGTGGGGAAAAATGTGAGGAGTTTAGTGGATTGAGTTTTAGAATTTTTGGAGGAGTTTTGGGTAGGTTTGAGAATTGTTGAAGTTTGGTATTTTTGGCGGATTATTTTTTGTGGAAGGTGATTTTGAGGATGTCGGTAATTTTTGTGGAGTTTTGTGGTTGGCAGTGGATTTAAGATTTTGGGGCGTTAGGCTTGGTTGAGCGCACGAAGCATATTTATTTATGTTATTTTCCTTTAAGCGTCGGTGTTTTATTTAAGGTTTTATTTATGTCTTTGGAACATGACGTGAGGAGGCTCAAGCGGAAAAGATCTCCGACCGACATCAGGCTTAGGCCTAATCTGTGAGTGAGCCTTTGTTTTAAATATTGTGCTCGAAATACTTTATTGCTGAATAATTTTCTGTTGTTAGAAATTTCCTGAAATTGAGAATATCGGTGATTATACTCATATTTTGAGGATTATGAGAATAGTATGTATATAAATAAATGCTAGTTAGCTATACGTGATTTTCCCTCATACTGAGGTACAATTCTAGTATGGGGTGACGTGAGCGTTAGACGTCAGCGTCGTAACCTTGTACGACTTTCTATTTTCGTATTTATTCATAGAATTCTTACAAAGAGTCAGCACGTATATATACCCACTCGGGCGATTCCCCCATACTAAGGTACAATTCCAGTATGGGATGACGTGAGCATTAGAGGCAAGCGTAGTAGCTTTGTATAATATCTATTCTTTTCAAGTTTGTTCATAGATATCGTACAAAGAGTAGACGAGTGTAAATACATACTGATATATATATATATATATATATAATATCTTAGCCTGAGAGGCCATTTCTTAAAGTTTGGGAGTCTAGTGAGGCTAGACAACAGTTCAGAATTTTCTAGTTGAGCTTTTGTTGCTGTCGCTGATAAAGCGTTTTCTTTGAAAGTATTTTTGGGGAAATATTTATTTGTTGTCGAAATTGTTTTGTCCACTCACTTTGACGTTTTTGAATATTTTCTCCTGGGCTCTTCATTTTTAAAATGCCCAGTCTGCAGCGTTCGAGTGAAGTCTAGAAGGAGACGTCGAGGCATAGTCACTCATCTATCCACTATATTTCGCCAGTAGGTTACCTGTTTAATCTACTAGGAGATTGTCTGCTTCCGCTGTGTTTTCGTAATTTTTAGTAGCTCTGAATACTGTTGGGATTATTGTATAACTTTTTCTGGCTACTATTGGGTTGTAGCGGAGGATGTTAATTTGGGTTAAAAAGGGTGGTTTTTTAATTTTTTCCAAGTTAAGGCTGTCCATTTTTTAGAGAGGTTTGCCGAGTTCTTCGGTAAATCTTCCTTGGAGGTGGTCCCCGCAGGACTCATCTCAGGTTTCGGGGTGAAATTCGGGGTGGGTCTTGATAGTTTCAAGTCTCACACGAACGTTGAAGGATACTCGGACGTGGTATGCTGCAATATGCTCCAGGAAACGTTAGCGGGGGAAGCGCTAAGCTGGTTCTACGAGCTCTCGTCTAGCTCCCGTCTAACAAGGAAAATTTTATGGATACCACGAAGAGGCGAGCCATAACATTAACAGCTGTATAAAGTTGAAAAGAGTGATAGAGCGCCGGGTAAAAGAAGGGAAGTTGCAGCATTATGTGCCCGGGCCAAGGAACGCATGGGCAATCGAGGTATATGGGACAATCAACACCATCCTTGGCGGGTCCCGTATAGATCACAGGAGCAACAAGGCAATGAAATAGTGTACGGGACAACGGGATGGCAGGGAAGTCTACGCCTTTGGTATTAACAATCAGCAGGTAACCATCGGTTGGAAGTCCGTAACTTTCCTAGAAGAGGAAGAGGAGGGAATAAGGCAGCACGAGGATCCGTTCCTAATAACATTACAGCTCGATCACTATATAACGAAGAAGATCCTCATTGATACGGGCGCCTCAGTCAACATATTGTTCATGAGTGCCTGGAAAGGACTGCATCGAGGAAGCAATAAGTTGATACAAGACCATGAGCCGCTGATTAGCTTCTCGGGCGATGTTGTTCAACCTCTCAGCTCAGACAACTTTGGAGTAAGCTTAAAAGGACGGGAGGGGGTCGCCAGACCAACAATAGAGTTTATCGTTGTTGATTGTAAATCGTCTTACAACGGGATCTTAGGAAGGTCAGCCTTGTGGAAGTTGAAGTCATTCGTTGCTGGTCACATGCTGATGTTGAAGCTCTCGACCCCAACATGAATCAGTACGATCCGGGGAGACCAAGGGGCGGCAAGGAGTTGCTATGCGGTAGACAACGGGAGGAAAATGTCAGAGGTCCTGTCGGCCAACTCGGATGAGGAGCATCTGGGATCCGTAGACGAAACAAGAATTCCTAGATCACACGTTGACCATCGGGACGAGACAGTCACCCGGGGTGCGAGCGACCTTGATAGACTTCTTGAAGAGAAATAGCTGGGCGTTCGCCCGCACATATAGAGACATGCCCGAGATAGCAAGTGGCATCGTAACACACCAGCTAGGAATCCAGAGCGGGTTCCCCCCAATGCAGCAAAAACGAAGGACGTTTAAGCCAGAAAAGTATGAGGCGATAAAGGGGGAAGTGTAAAAGCTAATAGACATCGGGTTCATAAGGGAGGTCAAATACCTCCAGTGGCTAACCAACGTGGTCATGGTTCCAAAGAAGTCAATCGGGACTATTCGAATCTCAACAGGGCATGCCCAAAGGATAGCTTCCCGCTCCCGCACATCGATCAGCTGGTGGATTCCACGTCCGGATTTGACCTCATGAGCTTCATGGACGCCTACACAGGTTATAATTAGATCCAGATGGATCCAAGGGATGAGGAACACACGGCCTTCACGACCGACAGGGGCTTGTATTGCTACAAGGTAATGACTTTTAGACTGAAGAAAGCGGGAGCCACTTACCCCAGCGGCTGATGAATATCATGTTCGCCGAGTACCTCGAGAACATAATGGAAGTATATATCGATGACATGCTGGTCAAAGTTCTATCGGCCAAGGAGCATGTAGGGCATCTTGAGAAGGTCTTCGAAGTCATAATGAGGTTCGGGATTAGGTTGAACCCTCAAAAATGTATCTTTGGGGTTGTTAAAGGAAAGTTATTAGGTCATATAATTAGCCGGCGAGGAATCGAAGCCAACCCGGAAAAAATCAGGACCATCTTAGATATGGAAAGACCCACACTCAGGAACCAGGTGCAGTCGTTGGCCAGGAAAATTGTCGCGCTGACTAGGTTTGTGTCACGACTCATGGATAAGTGTGCCCCCTTCTTCCGGATGTTACGAGACTAGAGATGTAAGGAGATAGTATGGGGATCCGAACAGGAAGAGGCTTTCAAGCAGATAAAGGCGTACCTCACGTCCACGCCGGTTTTGTCAAAACCAATCCTTTCGCGGCATCTAAGTCAGCGGTCAGCTCGATGCTCATCAGAAAAGAGTTCGACGTCGAGCATGCAATATTTTACGCCGGGAAAGGATTCACACCGGCCGAGAGTAGGTATCCGGACGTCGAGAAGCTTGCTTTGGCCCTTATAGTAACTGCCCGAAGGCTCAGGCATTATTTCTAGGCCCACTTAATAACCATTTATACGAACCACCCCCTGAGGCAAATCATGCAAAAGCTGGAGATTAGTGGGAGGCTGGTTAAATGGGCCATTGAGTTGGGAGAGTTCGATATCCATTAACGGCCGAGAATAGCTATAAAGGGCCAAGCAGCGGCCGACTTTATATTTGAGCTCGCGCCCATGATAGTAATGGGGGAGCCGACAGATTTCAGGCCCATGAAAGTGATGGAGTCAACTACAGCCAACCAGGAGGAAACATATTCCAAGCCCTACACAAAGGTACAATCTGAGGAGTCATCGGCACCATTCTGGAAACTTTTTATCGATGTCCCGGTAACAAGGAGTAAAAGCGGGGCGGGAATAATATTGGAGACCCAGATGGGTTCAAGCATGAGTACGCACTATAATTTCAATTCCAGGCATCCAACAACTAAGCAGAATACGAAACCTTGATTGGTGGACTGCAACTCGCCCGAGACATTAGTGTGGATAGAGTGGAAGTGTTTAGTGATTCACAGCTGGTTGTGAATCAAGTCAACGGTAGGTTTGAAGCAAAGGAGCCTCAGTTGAGCTCCTACCAAGCACTTTCGAAAGCATTCATACAACGGTTCACGTCGTCCACCCTCTCCCACATCCCCCGGAAGGAGAATAGTCACGCGGATGCCCTTGCCCGCCTAGCCACCGGAAGGCCAGGTAAAGGAAAGAAGAAGGCAAGGATCGAGGTTCTTGGAAAACCGAGTATCAGTAAAACAATCTCGGAGATATTCATGGTCGAGGCGGGACCTGATGAGCTTACATGGATGGACCCCATAATCGAATTCATGAAGGAGGAGGTACGCCCGGAGGACAGGCGTGAAACATGAAAACTCTAATCGAGGTGCGCAAGGTACACGCTCATGAACGGGAAGCTGTACCATGGAGGTTACAGTTTCTCAAACCTTAAGTGTGTGATAGAGGAGGAAGGAGAAGTGATCATGGGAGAAATACATGAAGGGTGTGTGAGAATCATTCTGGATCGCGTTCGTTAGCGCACATGGTTCTTCTGGCCCAACATGGGCGCCATGGCAGATAAGATGTCGGCGAGATGCCGAAAATGCCACTTACATGCCAACAGGATACACTCCCCTTCTATCTCTCTTTCCATATTATTGTCACACTTGCCTTTCGCACATTAGAGCCTCGATCTCATCGGCATACTGCCAACGGCACCCGGACAGTTCAAGACGTAATAGTGGCCGTTGACTACTATACAAAGTGGGTGGAGGCAGAGCCCTTAGGAAAGATAACCACCGAGTGTGTGAAGAATTTCCTACTGAAAAATATATATTGTCGATTCGGGGTCTCAGAGACAATTATCACGGACAATGGAACACAATTCAACAACAACCATCTGATTGAATTCACGAAGGACATGGGCACAAAGATGGTCTTCGCGTTGGTGGCGCACCCTCAGACTAACGGTCAAGTAGAGGCAGTTAACAAAATCATAAAAAAAACTGCTAAAGAAGAAATTGGACGACGTAAAGGGTCTGTGGGCGCAGAAGCTGCCGGAGATGTTGTGGGCGATCAGGACCACGGCAACTGAAGCAACGGGAGAAACACCTTTTAGCATGGCTTTTGGCATGGAGGTTGTCCTACCAATCGAGACATTGATGTCATCTGGAAGGGTGGAGAACTTTGAAACTGCCACCAACGAGGAAGGCCTCCGGTTAAATATTGATCTCATCGAGGAAAGAAGGGAGAGAGCAGACTTGCACAACCACGTATATAAGCAGCGAGTGGCACGCCATTACAACAGGAAGGTCAGAACCCGGACGTTAGGACTGGGGGATTGGGTAAGGAAGACAATCATGACAAAGACGGCGGCCCTGGACCCAACCTGGGAGGGACCGTACGAGATCATTGAAGAGGTCGGCCCATCAAGTTTCTTTCTATGGGACTAGGATGGGGTAATCACCGAGCGGCCATAGAACACGAAGCACCTAAAACTCTACCCAGTGTGAGGGACTGAGGTCCATTCTTTTTTGTAAAACACACATTTGTAAGTATTGTTGCCTCTCGAGAGAAGGAAAACATTAGGTCCCGGAGGATGCCTTCATTCGTTTTGAATGACTACAAGAATGGAAAGTTCAATTCAAACTCTAATGATAGGTAACCCATCGGGAGACATAAGTCAATCAATCTAATAGCGATCGAAACCGGGCTTTCAATTAAAAACCTTTTTGTCTCAATTGTAGTATAAAGCAAATAAATGTATCGTTATAAAAGTCAGGGATTGAGGTTACCTTTACAATTACGTTAATTACAAAACAAGAGAAAATAAAATATTATAGTACTAGAGATATAGGGTTTTGTTATTATAAACAAAAGAAAACAAAGAAACAAAATAAAGTACAAAAGATCAGATGGATGAGATGTTAGAGACTTGGAAATCTACCACCACGTATGTTTCAAGACATGTTAACAACCAAAGCATTAATTATTAAGTCGCAAATCGGTATCAATTAAGAACAAACCGTGAACGCACTGCGTAAGTCCTTATTATTTCCCTAGATTACTTAAGCAAGACGAACGCACCGTTACCAAGCCTTTAGAATAACCAATCAAGGTATAGACGCTATCATGTCAACAAATTATTCTAAACATTAAGATCAATAAAAGTTTGATTGAACAAGTATGCAAAACTAGTGTGGAACGCCTACCTAGCATGTAATCCTTTTTATTTGGTTTCACCTATTGTCCTATAGGTTTTACTACTTTAAAACAGACATTTTAACTGTTTAGGAGATTAATCAACCTATTTCTAGCCCCACTCACAAGTTCATAATGTTCTATATTGCGCATACATGAACATAAACAAACAAGAGTTCCCCATAAACCAAAACCAAATAAACAATTTGAAAGACTCAATAATTTGAAACCAAAGTTTAAAACAATATCTAAAACATTTTTGGAGCTTCAAACCATGCCCCTAACTAAGAGAATTCAGCCACACATGGCTGCAAAATCATACAAGGAGAATAAAATATGATAAAGGAAAGGTAAACCGCGAATGATGGAGAGATTGATGATGGCTTGGAGGCTTCCTTGTGCGAGTCCGCAACTATGGAGGTTCTGATGATGTGAGATTGTTGGCCTCCTCTAATCTTCACGTCCCTTCTTTTCGTCCTCCTCTTCTTTTCTGCTGTGATTAGGGTTATGAAACCCTTAAAACTCGTCCATGAGCTTTCCAATGTGGTCTGTGCCTCCAAATAGAAGTTTTAGTCCAAATCAGAAATTCGGGAAGACTGACATTCGGTCATTTAAATTGTCATAACTTCTTCTCCAAAATAAGTATTGACGATCAGTAAAAAAAATTTGGAAAGTAGACTCTTATAGCTTTCCGTTAATATATGGGATAGATCTTGGATCATTTTGAGCTAATCAAAATCTTCAGTCAAAGTTGATTGATAATTTCTGACAGATTTTCTGATTTCAATCCTTGCACAACATGGATTCATTTTCGTTCAAGATTTCTCCTTTTTCGTCTCTTTTGGGCTCCTCGGCTTTATTTATGACCTAAAAACACAAACTTAGTTAATATGAATATTATTAACGGAATTACATAGCTAAATAGGGTCGGATATACATTATAAATGTTGCACTTTATGCTCCTATCACAATCCAGAGTAAAATCAATCGGGATACGTAATCCACCGAGAGGCATAAGTCAATCATTCCCAAGTAACATCAATTAAGATAAATCGGGATAAGTAATCTACCGAAAGGAATAAGTCAATCATTCCTGAGTAACATCGATCGGGATAAATCGGGATACGTAATCCACCGAGAGTCATAAGTCAATCATTCCCGAGTAACATCAATCGGGAGAAATCGGGATATGTAATCTACCAAGAGGCATAGGTCAATAAAATCAATCGGGCAATCCCGAGTAACATCAAGCGAGATAGGTAATCCACCGGGAGGCATGTGTCACAATCCCCCATAACACCTAGCGAGGCAGGCATAATACAAACTGCATATACCACCTAGACGCAAGCAATAAGGTTAGCCAAGGCGTAATATATTAAAACCCGGGATGCCGAGCGTATACCATCAATGAGTATTTACAAAAACCACCAGGATGTGTAATAACCGGGATACGACACGAAGCCATTGTCTTACAAAAGAAAGCCAAACAAAGAAAAATTACAGCCTATGACTGGCCGGGTTCCTCTTCCTCATTCCCTGATGATTCGATCGGCACATCGTCCTCGTCAGTTCCTTCAGCATCCTTCTCGGATGACCCACCTATCTCAGGTGCTTCCTCGGTCGCCGCCTTAGACTTAGCCGTCCTCTCTTTGGCCTCCCGAGCAGCGAGCAAATCAGCCATCATCCTGGCCTTGTCCAAGTACCCAAGTCAGCTCTAGACACCGAATTTCTTAGATATGCCACTCTCCCGGGCAGACTTGAGCATAGCCTTCAGCTCATCTGACTCTTTGAACCGGGCAACGACAAGCTCGCCCTGAGCAGGGATCTGGCCTTGCAGATCAGCTACCTGGTCCTCCTTCTCCTTCAGCTTAGACTGCAGCTTCGCATTCTCCCGCTGAAGCGCGTCTATGTCGCACTCCAAAGATATAACCTGTCAAAGTCACGCCTTCCTCCCGCTGCGACTTCAATTTTTTGGATGACAATATTTTCCTCTTCTTGCCCAAGTGGACATTGACAACGTCACCGGTCTTCGCATGCCCCTCTTTGTCAGACGGCGGTTTCCCATACCCTTCGTCGGGAATCTCTAGGAGTACAACTTCATCTGAGACTTGGGCAGTTTTATCTGCGAGGTTCACCTTAGTTCGGGAGGCCACTTTCCTGACCTCCAAGAGTTGGCTTAGCAAGTCCATATCCGACTCCATATCGCACGGGTTCGACTAGCGGTGTTTTCGCCTAGGCGCTTTAGCTGAAAGTAAAACTCACAGTCAAGATACGGGTAAAAGTAAAAAGAGAGCAGAAAACAAGCAACACTAATTTAGAACCCCACCAGGCATACGATCGAGTTCACAGTGAACCAGGATTGGCCACCGGGTCAGGAGATATGAGCTTCGATCCTCATCCCACGGCCAGGCCCCGTATATCAGCGCAATACGTCGCTTCTTGATCTCTGACAGCGAGAAGGACTGATCCCAGATATATCTAAACTGGTTGGGCACCACGTACGTTGGACACTTTCTTTGCCATCGACCTCCGGCAAGCACAACCTTTGAACGCCAGTTGTTATTCATGGACGTCGAGAGATTAGTGACGGCAGGAAAATATGCCCGGGCAGCAAATGAGACACACCCCCGAAAATTATATTTCTTCGAGTACAAGAGGCGGAACAAGGCGCGAAACTCGTTGATGGTCGGCCAACCCATCTCGGACAAATAATACAAGCATCAAAGAGAGAGCAGCTGGCGCCAATGGTTTGGGGGTACCTGCCCGGGAGCGAGCTAAAGCATGCTCAGCAGGTACTGGACACACTGAGGAAGCGGGAGGGAGAAACCGTTCCTAAACATATGCTCGTGCACTGCGATGAACTCATCTCTCGGACAACACGCCAGCTCTCCCTCGTATAGGCCACGCAAGATAACTGTGGACGAGATTCCCCAGTTTTCACGGAACTGTTCTATCTCGGCCGGGGACATATTACTCTCGGGTTCATAGCACACTGTGCCATCCTCCAAGATATATCGCTTTACCGAGCTTGCGACGTTGGCAATCGGGATGTTGTGGAATACCCCTGCGGTCCAGTCGACATCTCAGTCGGGTACTCTTTTGGATAGCTCAGTAGGCCTTGTCAAAGGTGATCCACCCGGGTGGGATGGTCGACTAATGTACTCATCTATCCTCTCGTCGTTGTCCACTATCGGCCGAGAGGATGTGCTCGCTCTGTTTAGATCAGTCGAACTTCGAGAATCCATCTACCTAAAATAACAAACCCTAACATCTATCAGTATGCACTGCCAGGAGTACGCACACCAATTCAAAGTTTAACACAACCTCAACCTAGAAATCCCTAGAAAGCTAAACATTTCCAGTCTTACCCAAAACCACACAAGTAACACAAAAACAGAGCAAAATGGAGAGGCAAAAACAGAAACAAGCATGAAGCACAGCAAAATGGAGAAAACCTTACTAGATTCTCGACGTAGTGGCAACGTCGGAAACGCAGACGTCGGGTGACACCTCGCAATAACAGAGATAGGCAGCAGCGAAACACAGAAGCAGAAAAAAGGGAAACATTAGAGCAACCAGAGAAGAGTGAGCGAGAGAATGAAGACGAGATGAAGACGAAACGTAAAAAGGGGGCAGAGTTATACTCGGTCAGTAAACAGTTGCCTCGATCCATGAGCAAACACGAAAAAAACCAGTAACCAAAAAAGAGACACCCTTAGCCACCCGATCAAACCCCATGATGGTGCCACGTGGCACAACTGACGCAACTTCTTAAAGAAGGAAAGAATGAAGTGACGTGCATTAAATGCTTGATAGTTATCCAAGAATATTGCGACGTCCGGCGAACATGCATTTAATGCACCTACCACCACTGCGCAAACTTTGAAGTACAAAACCCATCTCGGGTGAGTCACGTAGATCACAAGTACAAAACCCATCTCAGATGTGCGTCACCGAGATCACAAGTGCAAGACCCACCTCGGGTGAAAGTCACCAAGATCATAAGACCAGTGTACGATCCATCTCGAGTGAGAGTCACCGAGATCGTACGAAGCAAAACCCACCTTGGCTGAGTTCCACCAATATATTCATTCCACCAAGATTGGCACTCGACCGAGAGGCATAAGTAATCAACCGAAAGACAAATTATATATCATCCCTTTAAAAATGGAGCAAGTGGCTTGATAAACCACGAGCGGCGTCAACCCTCATCACTCGAGTAGTAACACAGGATGTAACACCTAGGTACAAGACCTACTCGCGTTATAGTCCTTATGCGCGGAGCGAACTTCTCAGCTCTCGTGACAATTTTAGTCCTTGCGCGTAGCGAACTCCTCAGCTCGCGTGACAATTTTAGTCCTTGCGCGAAGCGAACTCCTCAGCTCACGTTATAATCCTTGTGCGCAAAGCGAACTCATCAGCTCGCTTTATAGTCCTTGTGTGCGGAGCAAACTCATCAGCTCGCGTTATAGTCTTTGTGCGCGGAGCGAACTCTTAAGCTCACGTGACAATTTCAGTACTTACATTAAGCGAAGTCCTCAGCTCGTGTCATAGTTCTTGTGCGCGGAGCGAACCCCTCAGCTAGCGTTACAGTCCTTGTGCGCGGAGCAATCGCAGCTGGCGTGAGAATTTCAATCCCGCCCGATAGTGTCAGTCCTTCTAAGCGAGGCAGACTCCACAGCTTGCCTGGTAATGTCAGTCATGTGCAAAGATATCCAGAAACGAAGACCTGTTCAACCCACGTCATGAGTCCGGACTTAAGGGGACTATGGTGGGACCCATCCGAAATAGTACATTGGTCTACAGGCTTATTTTAGCAAAGTCCCCACTCAAGATATGTCTTGAACGGGAACTTGGGGGGACTTGTAGTCGGTTGTGCATAAAACAACCTCTCAAGCCCGTAAACCAACAAGCATCCCACCACGGCTAAGACAGCCGAGGCCACCCTAGGGTTCTCGTCCGTGTGTAGGATGGGCCAGGCCCGACCTAGGTAGCAGCATTGGGCCGGGAGCGATTCCAGAAGGCATAAGGGAGCTGGGTATTTGAAATAGCAGCAAAGGCAATTGTCCCACATCGGTTTTCAAGTAAAAGGAACCCACCCTGGGCCATATAGCCGCTAGCTTATCAGGTATGATCATTAACTGATTCACCATATTCATCAATATACTGACTCAAGCTTCGGAGGAGGAAAGACCGGAACATTCCGGTCACCTTTGTTATTGCAAGCCCAAAGGAGGATAATCTACCATCAGCTTTTGCTAACCCTATCCGGGATTGTGCAGAAACATATATATATATATATATATAATTATTTTTTATTATAAGCGTTTCATCTAACTAGATTGCAAATAAAAATGTTTGATGAAGAAATTGAAAATTTCTAGTCATTATTCGATTTTTATAACTCAATAACCATGACTTACACGTTAATAATGTAAATGTGTACTTAGATCCGCTCTCATTAGTATATGAATTATGGCTCAAGCAACACCAAAATCCTTGGCAAACTCGACTCAACTCACTTTCTCTTGTACTAGATTTGGTTGAAATGATTATTATATGAAAGCTATGCCAGTAAATCGTAGACTGGAAAGGCCTCTGATTCTGCAACTCAACACGTGGATACAAAATAAACTATGGACATTGGACAATGGATACCAATGAAATCAAATGTATGCAAACGACAAAGTGACCAATTCAAGAACATTTTCAATTCTAAAAGCTAATATTTAACCAAAATACATGTTGTAATTCCTCGTATAATTTGCTGTTATGACTTATAAAAGATATAAAATGGTTAGAGATTTGATTATTGCACTGCACCACATTGTTCTCCTATATTTGCTCCTCATGTAGTGGCATTGCATTACAGTCTCCTCGTTTCTGAAGGAGAAGCACAAGGTGCTCATCATTTTAAAGTGAAAGAAAAGCGTTTGCTTTGATCATCATCAAATAAATCATCATATAGATCCACATTGTTACCAGTTGTAATCGTGCACATATTCCTAGGGGGATGCACATGACTCGTCCAATTCATTCTATGTTTATGTGTATCAATCTTAAAATTATTGCGTGTCTAAAAGAAACAATTATCTTCCGATTATAATAGAATGAAATCGAACTTTTTGCCCGCACATAAACTGTTGTTTTTAGCCTTCTTCTTCGCTTGAACGTTTGAGCGGCATGGCTTTAAGCATTATGTTTTATCTACTCTTACATTGGTTGTTTTTTTTTTTTTAACTTTGTTTTTGAAATTGTACAATGCATAATTAAAATGTGTATCGATCTATCCAAATCAAACCCTTGATTATCTCTTTCATGCATAAATTGCTTTCATAATGCCTTGATCATCTTCTATTCTGGTTGAAATAAACACCATTCTTTATTCTTTTGTATGGGAAGATTAACTTTCCTAAAAACCTTCGTTATACATCATAATTTCAATCCAGTATCAGTTTGGCTATCATGACACATTAAACTATATGAGTTAGCAGGTAATTGTATGCATCAATTTTATTCTGGTCATCCCAATAATCACTTACATTGTGTCTCGATTATCTTCCTCTATCAACTTTGTTATCTTACGAAATCTCTCCTTCATGATTGCATGTGTCAAGTCCGATCACACCTTGATCACACATCCTTTGTATCTTTTGTATCAGTTATTAATCAGGTGAACACTTCATCCGGACCGATCGCTGTTGAAGACTTTGGGACTTGGACACCTAAGAAACTTACATGACCTGTCATCTGCTCATTGATCCATAAATACTCTCTAAAATCCCCTACCTATACTCAAAGGTAAGAAATTCTATTTTTGAAGCTTCACTCTCCAAGAAGAAAAATGAGAGAGCTTTTCAATTCCAAGTCAAATACAAATATAAAGGCACCACCTTTCACTTGACCCCTTTGTAATAACAAACCAAAAATCTCTCTCCCTCATGGATCCACCACCTCTCCCACCACTTCCGGCCGCCTCCGTGCAACTCAGCTACCCGGACTCACTCGAATCCTCCCCCCGATCCCGCAATGCGGACGCCGCTTGGGAGGTCGAGCCTCTCCCTCAGGTCCCCGGCGCCAAGCTCCGCCTCATGTGCAGCTACGGCGGCCACATCATCCCTCGGCCGCACGACAAGTCGCTCTGCTACGTCGGCGGCGAGACTCGCATTATCGTCTTGGACCGCCACTCCTCACTTTCCGACCTCTGCTCCCGCCTCTCCCGGACGCTCCTCAACGGCCGCCCGTTCTCGCTCAAGTACCAGCTCCCGACGGAGGACCTCGACTCGCTCATCTCCGTCACCACCGACGAGGATCTCGAGAATATGGTGGAGGAGTACGAGCGCACCACCTCGTCGCCGTCGCCGTTAAAGCCGTCGTCGAGGATCCGTCTATTCCTCTTCTTCGGCAAGCCGGAGACGACGGCGTCCATGGGCAATTTGCTCCACGAAGCCAAGTCCGAGTCGTGGTTTGTCAACGCGCTCAACGGCTCTGGTCTGATGCCGCGGAATTTTTCCGACTCGGCCGCGAACTTGGACTGCTTGTTGACCGGCGGGAGTGACTCTTGTAACGACTTGGAGGTGGCGGCGGCGAATCAGGGCGACTTCTTCGGGGATCATGACAGTGGAAAACCTAATGTGGCGGTTCCTGAAGTGCATTCGATTTCGGATTCGGCGTTTGTGGAGAACAATACGTCGTCGTGTGGATCGTCTACTTCGTCGCCTTGCTTGGCCAATTTGCCCCAAATTAGGGTTAGAGTGGACGGAAATGTGGCTGGAGTAGTGCAAGGTCAGAAGCCAGCTGGCATTGAGGAGCAGTTTGCTCAGATAAGCTTTGCTGCTGCTGCTCCTGTGGCTGTAAATTCTGGAGCTGGTGAAACTATGAACAGGATCAACTCGGAGGATGATATTTCGGCTCAGAATGTGCCTGTTGCGTTTCGAAAACCGCCTTTGCCAATGCCGTTGCAGCCTCAGCATTTCAAGCATGGTGGTGGAGGTGGAGGTTATAGCTTGCCTTCTCCGGATTCAGTTGCAAGGTATCTCTCACTTTCTTTCTATTGCAATTGCATTGTTAGTTTATATGTCTAAGGATATGCTATTAGATACACATTACACAAACGCTATGCCTCTGTTAAATTTGCAACTTTGGTTTACTGTGAAGACGAAGTAGTGTTTATAGTTGATACTGATTTGACTGTAACTGAGAGATTTTTAAGAGCCTAGTTTGTGGTTTTTGCTTTTGGATTATGGAAATAATGGATAGGTACTGAAATCGTTATATGGTTGTTTCCGAATGTGTAGTGATAGTAGCATTGCATCTGCAAACTCTCTGTCAAAACCAATGTACTATCAAGAGCAAGTTCAAGTTGTAGCTAGAGAGGCCAGAGGTCCTGTTAGCCCGCCAAGTGATGCTTCAGATCAGGGTTCCCGAAACCAAGTTCAGGATTCAGGGTACAGTATTCCTCCACAACCAGATCAACTACAGCAAAATCAGCTTGAGCAACAACAGCAGCAACAGCAGCAGCAACAGCAACAACTGCTACAGCAGCAGCATCAGCAGCAACAACAGCTCCAACAGCAGCATCTCCAGCAGCAGCAACAGCAGCAACAACAATTTGTGCATGCAAGCGCGCAGTATATGAATATTCAGCACCCTGTTACTGGTCAAATGCCAGTGTCACCTTACTACACAATGTATGCTCCGCCATCGCAGCAGCAACAACTTCATCACCAAATTGATCATCAGCAGCAGTATCCTGTCTATATAATGCCTGTTTCACAGTCGCAACAACCATACAAGATGGCTCTGCAGTCTAATATAGCCGATCCAACTGTTGTTGCCTCGACCCACATTACCTCCCAAAACCCTGCTGCTTACAAGGACAGTATCCCACCCATTTATCCCCCAAAAATAGCTTCACCTGCTATGACCGAAATGACTCAAAGTGTTTACCAAACCTCTGTGACACCAACTCCTCAATTAGTCCAAATCCCTTCCGGCCAATATCAGCAGCAGTTTGTTGGTTACTCAATGCACCATCCATCTCAATCCATTACTGTTCCTTCCTCTACGACAGCACCCAACTATGCTTATGAATATACCAATCCTTCACATGAACAAGTATTCTACACTCAGCATCAAGCAGCCCTGTTGCCTCCTCAATACCAATCCATGACTCCAGCAGCTGCAGCCGCAGCAGTAGCAATGTCAGATGAAGCAAAGCAGGTAGCCTCATCATACCCAGCAGCGGATCAAAGCCACACACCACCGTAACTCCTTGGGCAAGAAATCAAAACATAAAGTGGTGGGTTAAAAGTTGGAGGTTAATTTTTACCTTAATTACATATATTCTCTTCTTGATGGTTATTCTATATAGACTTTGCTAGTTGCTCATATGCATAGGGTTTTATAATAAAGAACAGATTTTCTATTCCTGTCTTCTTATGGGTCATATATATAGAGGTGATACCTTATGTTTACTGTGAATCTGTGTCAGTCAAGATGTGGGAATTGAGATTCAGTTTTGTTATAAGAAATGTTTTGGCAAAGAGGATGATCATTTTGGGGTTTTTGGTTTTTAATTTGAAGAAATATAGAAACGAACAGCTGCTACTGCAGAGAACTGGATCAAGCACATGGTCTATGAGTCTCCTTCATGTATTGCCATGCCATGCATGTTTTTTATAAAAGATTTATAGGCCATACGAGCAAAACGTTTCTCGATCTTCTCGAGAAGGCATCAGGTGCCTGACTCTGTTCAGATCAGAAAAAACTTGATGTCATATATAGGCATTGTGAGGAATCTATGAACATGCATGTCAAAATGATCACTTGTATATCTTACCATTCTTGACTGTTTCTTCTGGCGTAGCGAGTGTGATTAAACCCAAACGAAGCAAGAACGTTGGTATTCTTCTTCCCGGAAAACCTTCCCGCCGGGAAGGTTCATAACCTTGAGAACTTGAGAATAAGCTGTGGATATCCTCGAGACCTTTGGTGTTGTGTTTCCCAAATTGAACAGAAAAATTTAACAATATAACCTCGAAAATTCTACCAATCTCCGATGTATGTATCATGTTCTTGAGTATGTTAATGTGTGATCAGATACAAGCTTAACACTCGATTATTTGCACGTTTCGTGAATTATACGTGATGATTTGATAATGTTTAAATCAAAAGTGTTTTCTTCTTCATCTTCTTCTTCTTCGTCTTCTCTATTTTGAGTCTTCTGTCAACACATTTGTGTGTGTTTTTTTTGCCTATACTGCGACAAAGATTGAACCTTGAGGCTTCAGTTTAATCAATTTCACTATCACCTGGCTAATCGTAACTTTTACATTGTTGCCTAGGCTAACTATTCTCTGTGTCATATAATGGCTCAATAGTGTTCAATGAAAATGACTCCTCGAAATAACTACAATTCTACAAACACAAGGAAAAATCCAAACGAGACATCACCCAGAAAGGAGAAAGTAACCTACTTGAGTATCCAAATCAGCAAAGCCTCCTAGTAGTCCCCCACCACTAGGAGCTCTCTGTGGAGCTCGCTCTAGCTCATTTCCTTAAACCTCCCCACTCTCAAAATATCACTCTCTCTGCAACTTCTTCCCACAAATGCGCCACCAAAATCTCCACAGAAACCTCTCCTCTAATGGCGGCCTTCTCTCACCTCTCCTTCACTCGAATCACTCCTTCACTCCCACCCACCAAACTCGGCACCTTTAACTCCAAGGTCACCTCTTGCCTCTCCCTTAAGCAATCAAATGACCAAACTCTCGCCTCCCAAAAAGGCGCCGTATTATTCGACAGCCTCCGTGTCGTCTTCGCCGCCGGTGGTACCGGAGGCCACATATACCCGGCCGTCGCCATAGCCGACGAGCTCAAAACCACCAACCCCAACGCCCAAATTCTGTTTCTCGGCATACCCAAAAGCATGGAAAGCAAGGCCGTCCCCAACGCTGGCCACGACTTCGCCGCCGTCCCCGCCGCCAAGTTGCACCGCCCGGTTCTGTCACCCAGAAACGTCTTCCTACCCTATCACTTGATCAAGTCGATAATCTGGAGCTACTACAAATTACGGGAGCTTGATCCCCATATTGTGATCGGCACCGGCGGGTACGTGTCGTTTCCGGTGGGCATTGCGGCGGCGCTGAGGGGAGTCAAGCTTGTGATTCAAGAACAGAATGCTGTTCCGGGGATAGCCAATTGGTTGCTCTCGTTTTTGGCTGAGGTTGTGTTTGTGGCGTTTAATTCTACCATTGATTGTTTCCCAAGTGGGAGTGGGAAGAAGTGTGTGGTGTGTGGGAACCCTGTGAGGTTGTCTTTGAGAAAGAATGTGTCTAAGGAGGCGGCGAGGGGGCGGTTTTTTCCCAAGTGCGGCGAGGAGGTGGAGGATGTGAAGGTGCTTTTGGTGCTTGGAGGGTCTTTTGGTGCTAATGCCATCAATATTGCTTTGTTGAATTTGTATTATCAGATGTTGTTGGAGAAGGAGGACTTGTTCATCATATGGCAGACTGGAGTGGAGGCCTATAATGAGATGGAGAGCCTTGTTAAGAACCATCCGCGGCTGCTTTTGAAGCCGTAAGTGCTTTCTAATTATGCTTTTTAAGTAACTATAATGCCAGATGATGCAGAAAGATTTAAGATTGCGTCGCTCAACAAATGGAATAGTTTAAACTTATGTGTTCGATCACTAGGAATATAAGTTTGGAAAGATTGGAAAAGAAGATCATATTCCTGTTAGGATATTCAATGTCTGTAGTGATTAGCATGTTGTATAATTTTTTGTTATTTACTGGTAATTTATAACTCAGAGATATAGACTTACTCCAATTACTTTACCTTTCACATTTGTCAAGATGTATGCATCCATCATTATCATTGAAGCTAATAATACTATGCATATTCAAGGTTCATGCATAAAATGGATCTGGCATATGCAGCTGCAGACCTAGTCGTTTCACGAGCTGGTGCAATGACTTGTTATGAGATCTTGGCAACTGGGAAGCCTTCCATTCTGGTAATTTCAATTTTCAAGTTCTGTTGTACGACTGTGGCATGTCATGATATGATCTTAAATAAGACCTAATTTCATGCTTCTGTTTTCATGTTGTTTGAGACTATTCCATGTGAATGTAACAAGCCCCGTATCTGCCATGTTTTGATCAAGTTCTTAATATCAATAGTTTTGTCCCTTTTTTGCTCAAGGGGAGAACTCATAATTACTTTTTGTAGATACCATCACCAGATGCTGATGAAGGACATCAATTCAAAAATGCCTCTTTGATGGCAGACTTGGCGGGTGCAAGGGTTATAACTGAAGATGAGCTTGATTCGACAACACTTGGAAATGCAATAGAAGAGATATTAGGTACGTCTCTTTTGTTGCCTGATAAGAAATTGCTTGCTTGATTGATATTAAAGTGATTCAAAGAACCAGGTGACCCTAAAGTTTTAACTATTATGGTTTTCTAAATCACTTATTACTGTAAAATTGTTTCATAATCTGGAGGTTCATAGGCCCTGATTGATACTGTGATATTTTCCATATACTGCTTAGCATGTTGTATGTATATGCATGATTTTATATATTTCTTTTATATGTATGCCTCTTAGACCATTGAAACTTCAAATTATATCGATGAATTTCATTAGTTGGGCTGTGTATGTGCTGTTTTATTTGTTAATGATGAGTAATGCTATTTTAGTGTGGGATCTGGACAGTATAATGAATCCAGATTGAATCTAGAAGATAGAAACATCTTGAATATGACCTCTTCTCTTTTACAGGGGATGAGAGTAAAATGGCAGATATGTCCGAGAGGGCTCTGAAAGCTGCAAACGTTAATGCATCTGAAGAGATTGCACATCAAGTTCTTTCTGTAGTCAGCTTATCAAGAGCAAAGAAGAAGTAGACTTAAAGTTGGTTTATATTCTACGCAAAAAAGCGTTAGATCCAGCTTCCACGCTCCATTGCAGTCCACCAAAATTAGTTAATTTGTTATATGCACAAGCTCGGGTTTCATATGAGTTCAGTTCTGGAAATTGTCCATGAATGTAGGTAGCTAGGTTGCTAGAGTTTCTTCCACTCCGATCTTCATTATTAGAGAGAGATATCATAAAGAATCTCTCCTTCATCCTTCTTACAAAGGGTTTGATGAGGAACTTGGTAGCTAGGAAAGCTGAGTTGGATAAACAGCCTGAGTCAGGATCTTCATCTTCTTTAAAAAGCTGTTCCAAACATGGTAAGGCACTGCATTCTGTTCTGTGATTAGGAAGAGGTCATATGCACCAAAAATGACTGATTTTACTGCTGTGGCCTTCAGGCCTTCTCCGTTTTAAGTCACCAACACTCACTTTTCATAAAGAAATCTTATGCTAATGATCATCTGCGTTCAGTTAGTACTTGTGTAGTAGTTAATCTTATGCTATTGAAATTCCGGAATGCATAGCCGTTAACTGTAAATCACGCGCAATACAATGATTTTCGGTTTAGAGTTTCAATTGCGTACGTGTATGTTTTCTTTGATTATTGCACGAAACCTTCACAAGTAGTTCAAAGAACTTGACGTATTTCTCCGGTTGCTTTGCTTAATGAGCTATCCTTGGTTGTTGGGTGATCCATTTAATTCCAAAACCAAATATCCCCACATGAACCCAAGCTTGATCCCAATTTTAATCCTTAATAATAGAGTGGTAAATGGACACAGTAGGGTGGTTGCTGAGTAGTTCCCTAATTAACATCCTCATGAATTTCCATGTTACCTTGGTTTCATTTGTCACGTCAACATCCTTCGCTCTAAAATTTTCTCAAGCATTAGGAAAAAATACATGTTGAACTTCTTTTTTTGGTTTAAAAAAAGAACTCTGAAATTTTATTTTATAGAAGAAACTCAACCACCGATATAATTATTAGAAGAAAAAGAATACAAACAAAAATCCGAAATCTAATGAAGGATAAAGTGTAGAGACAAGAGATAGCAAGAGAATCATCATCTTATTCATTGATAGGTGTCTTTTATATAGGAAATTACACAATATCAATATGTTAAGGATATGAATACATAGATCTAGTCAAACTACATATTCTAATGACATAAGGCCAAGACACACATAAAGAATATCTAGAAAGATATATAATATCCTATAACACTTCCCCTTGTATCGCACGTTGATATGCTGATGGTGCTGATCTGTTGCCTCGTCAAAAACCTCGTCAAGTCATAAAAATCTTGTGGGAGAAAAACTGAACCTTGATCGTAGGAGAAAAAGAGTACAACGCACCCTTCACATTTGATAGTGACATGTATGTATGTGCTAGACTCTCTCTGAAGTTCGCACCTCTCCATGATATTTACATCAATCATAGGGCTCTTCCTGATTTTTACTAATCACGGAAGTTTCAACAACTTAGCATGTCCATGCTCTTTAACATGTCTTCAAATGTGGCATTGAGCAATGATTAACTAAATCATACCGTATTGTCCTCAAACATGATCTTTTACACTTAGATCTTGAGGTGAAGGCCACTTGTGAAATCAAAACATAAGTTCGTGCAGGAAATTGGATTTCCGCACAGCATGACCTTCAGTTATTAGAACAGTCGTCACTTCCTCTAGGAAATACATATGAACAAAACGTAAACGGTTTTGGAAACTAGACTCATTTAACTTTCCAACCGTATATTACACACGTTCTGGTTCATCAGGAGCTATTCACAAAGTCCCGTCAAAGTTGACTATTTTGCCAAAATCAGATTCTCGGACAGATTCGTCCTACTTTACAAAAACGGCCATAACTCACTCAATATGATAGCTAAGATCAAATAGTTGGTTTCCCTGGAAAGTAGACATATAGACCTTTCCAATGGTACTAATTTCATCATTTTCCAGTGAGTACGATTTCTTGTAGGTCCCGTGAAAGTTGACCTATGAAATTTGGCAGATTCTGATTTCGTTATTGATGTGTCTTTCTTATGTAAGGATAGAATAAGGCTCAATCTTTCATACCATTAAGTATTGAAAAAGGAGTTACTATCATTACATTGGAATTTCATGGGAGCATAGCTACACTTAGCTTTTACAACTTTTCATAGCAAATGAGATGTCAAGTCTTTCGTATTGTGTTGAGTACATTGATGTTTCTTATTGTACTTAGATGGGAACTACATCTCTTAACATATATTTGTCATCTTGCTTTAGACAAAACAATGGATCTCTCTTCAGAGCAAAGACTTTAACTAATCATGGGAGTATATGTAGGTCTCACTAGTTATAGAGTGCCTAAGCCGATTGATAGAAAATCATTATCAATACAGTCATCGAGTACATTTTCGAGACTGTGTCTTCCTAAGATCTTTTTCTTCAGATGTTGATACATATGGGAATCTTTTGATCCATCAAGAGTCCATGTCAATTCGGAATAAACACGCAAATGCATAATTCACCATATCCCTACTTCCAAATCAAGTAGAGTCCATATGTGTTTCAATACCTTTAACAAATGCATGCTCCTATGGTCTGGAACCACTTGATTCGGAAGAATGAAGGTTGTTTAAGACCTTCATGTATATCTCTGATCTCATAGAGATGTTATTATGACCACATTCATAGGCTGCATGTTCAGTTATTCGGAAACTACCAAACTGACAAAGTAGTGGAGTTCAATGACATTTATTACGAGAGCATATCTCATCGTAGTCGATCTCAGTGCCTGTTAGTGAGAGACCTTGCGCCATAAGGTGAGTCTAAGCTCTTGTTCTCACTACGCTATCTAACAAAGACACAATTGATAAGGTTTAGCTTGCGGTGTCGACATCACTTGCCCAAGGACCTATCTCTTTGTTAATGCCGGATCACATCTTTCCATTAGGCTAATCAACTAAGTTGATATCCATCAACGAAAGGTGATTCGATAGTAGACTCATTATTCCACGTCTTCATGTTCACTAGTGTAATACTTGTAGAGATCTCTATATGGATTGGATTTGACATTGAGGTGTCCCCCAACGATAATCATAATTCAGACTTCATGAGACGGATTTGAGTATCATTAATCAATGGATTAGATTGTGCCAAGCTCGCTTTCTTCCTAGTACGAGAAAATATCGAACCTAAGGGCTTCCTTCCTTTTGGGGAGCCACACGGTCTTGTGACACCAATTTTGCCACTATATGGCGTCACCATTTCATCATCTATGGTGATGGCGTCAAGACCAACACCTTTTGGTCGCGCTATGTCCTTTTGTAGGACATCAATCATTGCAGACATATTTGCATCATGTGATCTCGTCACTTTAACACTTTAAGCATTTAGGATCAAGATGAGACTTAGTGGGGACAAACCACGACAATTCACGTCGTTCCACTTGAACACTTGTGTTTTTATCTCCCTTTAATGGCGGGAATATTGTCTCATCAAAATGACAATTCGCAATTTAGCGGTGAATGAGATCGCCTGACAAGGTTTCTACATATGCGGATTATAGGTGGAGGTCCATATCCAACCGAAACTTATTCATCTCAAATGACCCATCATTATGCGTAGTGGCATTGCGATTTGTCACCTAGAAATAACACTAGCCGAGCTCAAGGATTGGAAATCCGTTTCAATCCTGTCGAGCTTAAGGATTGTAATTTCGTGTCAATCCTAGTACACAGTCATGAGCTATAATACAACAATATTCAATGATAGAGGTCACAAACAATGCTTTAATGGTTTGTCTTTCGGATTGATCACACACAATCCGGAAAAGCCGTGAATTGATCAAACACAATTCGGAAAAAAGCCTCGGATTGATCAAACACAATCAGGTGATAGGTCGGGGTTGATCATACACAACCCGGACAAGGAAATAAGAGTGATCAAACACACTCTTGACCCGCGAATAAAATTCCGGGATTTTTGGCACTTGCTAGTTTGCCAAATAAACTACGTTTTGAGGAGCTTTGATGAGTTTGAGTCGATTACAGGCTTCAACCAAAGGTTGGGAACCTTTCTGCCTTTCCTTAGAAGACGAGCAATATTGAAATCTTTGGTTTCTAGAAGCTTCCGAGAGGAGAAACAACGTTTCGCCTACTTCTACTTCGAACTTGAGACTGAAAATTTGTCATGAGGAGAAGCTCTGGATAGGGAAGCTGCTGTCAACAACTCAGGTTGATCGGAGCAAGGGAAGGTGGTGAACCGGTGGTCGGTAGTGGCGGCGGTCTGGAATCTTCCGGCCACCGGTTCGAAGACTTTCCGGCCGGTTCTCATGGTGAGGTCGTCGGCGTTGGATCCGGGACGGAGAGATCTTTCTGGGGATGTAAAATTCCGGCTGAGGGAAGTAGGAATTTTGGTCAGAAATCGGGAAAAACAAGGCTACCGGGTTTTGGAAAACAAATGGTGGGCTATTGGCTTTAGAGTTAGAAAAAAGTGCATAACAACGTGATGAAGGATAAAGTGTAGAGATAAGAGATAGCAAGAGAATCATCATCTTATTCATTGATAGGTGCCCTTTATATATGGAATTACACAATACTAATATAGTAAGGATATGAATACATAGATCTAGTCAAATTACATATCCTAATGACATAAGGTCAAGACACACATAAAGAATATCTAAAAAGATATAGAATATCTTAGAACAAAATCATCTTAGTACCCATTTAATGTGATAGAAGTTGAAGGAGACTTCAAGTTAGTTACTTGATTGTATTACTTGTAGTACTGTGGAGATTTTGGGTTCTCCTGCATGACAACAGAAGCTGTTGGCTGCACAATTTGACTCTTTTGAGTACTATCATATATTTGACGTGAAGCGAACTTTGTGGCCCATACGATTGCGAATCTAGATCATACAACTCCTGTTGCTATTGACATAACAAACTTTCTCTTCAAGCTACTGCGGCTCTACATTTTTAATACAAAGTTGTTTTAGGTTATTCATATAATCTTCTCTCTTTTTTTTGCATTAAAAAAGGGGTTGAAATTTACATTTTTTTTTTACAATTCACATACTTCTGCTCTACTTTTTATAAAGAAATGTTTAAAATGTTTTTATCTTAAATAACTTGAAGAGATTAAAACATGGATAGTTTAGACATTTCCTTATAAAAAACGGGACATAGATGTGTGAATTATAAAAAAAATGTGTAAATTTCACTCCCCTAAAAAAAATCTGATACAATACGGTTGGTCGACTGTTCAGTATGGGACTCTTCATATTTACGCACTGTTTTCGTAAAGGCTTTTTACGCCCATAAACTATTATCATAATATGTATAATGAGATTTTGTCATAAACTTTATTCTCTCTCGCAACCATTCTCTCTCGTAACCAAATAGATTGATTTGACTCTAATCACAATCGACAAGATTCGAGATATTTCACACCTATGCGTTAGCCACTTACCAACTCGACCACAAGTTTGCTTGAAAAATCAGAAACATAAGATTCATCTGTTCTTGATGTATCTAAACATGAGATTCCCAAGCGGTCCATTGCCTCCAAAAGTTGGGCAGATTATAAATGCATCTCTCCCGCTAAATTATAGTTCCATCCACCTCTTTATTCTCCCCCACATAATTTTTTTTTCAAAACGATGCCGTTTCTCGTTCCCGGTACCGATCTCCGTTCCCTCACCACCGCTTTCGGCACCGACCGTCCCTACTTCACCCCAATCCGCTGCCCCGACCCGAGACCCGAACCTCTCTGCGTCTCCGCCCGCCGAACCCCGACTCCCTCCGCCGGCGTGTCCTTAGATTTAAACAAGAAAAACGACCCGCGGTGGTCTGTTTGCACCGCCGACGAGCTCCACTACGTCTCCGTTCCCAATTCCGATTGGAACCTCGCTCTCTGGCGCTACCTTCCTTCTCCTCAGGTCAACTCTCTCTCTCTCTCTACACATCTCTATATCGTGAAGTTTTGATTGATTGAATGAGCGATACACAGACGACGGAGCCGAGGAACCATCCGCTTCTACTGCTGTCAGGTCTGGCCACGAATGCAATCGGATACGATCTCTCGCCGGAGGTGAGATTTGATTTCTACATAGACTTGAATTCTGCTGTTAATTTAGTTCCTTTTTTTTTTCAGTGAACTTTTGCTTTTGTTTGTATAAACTTGTGCGGAGAATTCTAGGCGAAATTTTTGTGTGTTGTTGTGATTGGCATGTATTACGAGTTTGGCATTATGTTTAGGGAGCTGAAATGCATGTGAATGTTGGTTTTGTAGTCATCGTTTGCGCGCTCCATGTCTGCGCAAGGATATGATACCTGGATTCTTGAAGTCAGAGGAGCTGGCTTGAGCACGCATGGAACTGAATTGGGGGAATTAAATGGTTGGTGTTTTTGATTTGTGTCATGAATTTCGCTTGACAAGAAAGAAATGAGGGTTATAACTGGCCATGAACTTGTGTAATATTTTGTGCATTTTCCTGAGAAGTTGTTTTTCTGCTTTTGCAGGTTTGTTAGAAGCAGGACAAAACTGTGCTACAGAGGTTAGGGGTTTAAGTCAAACACCATTAAACATCATGGAAGTAGGTCAAAGAGCGGTGACAAGTTTTGCAGACTTCCAAGAGCGTTTTTCAACTGGATTAGGGGATTTCCAGAAGCAACTTGGAAAGCTTGATTGGGATTTTGATCACTACTTGGAAGAGGATGTGCCTGTTGCGGTGAGGTGACATCCCTCAATGTATACTGTGGAGAACATAGTGTCCTGTATAGGAATCTTATTTTGAATCATAGATGGTTTTGTACATGTGCATGTGCATATATGCATGTCTTTGTGAATGCAAAGATTTTAGTGCTTTTGATATTATGGTTGGCTCAGACAACATTTTGTCATCTCAGATGGAGTATATAAGAACTCAAATCAAACCAGAGGACGGGAAGCTTCTCGCAATTGGCCATTCAATGGGGGGTATCTTGCTATATGCAATGCTCTCACGATCCTGTAAGTTGCCAAGCTACACTTTGTATACCGAATTATCTTCAACTTAATTATTAACCTCTTCCTTATAAGAAGACACAAGGAGCGTTTACTGGCATTATGGTTTGCTGCAAAGCCTGGACTCCTCAGCTTTAGAAGATTCTTGCAATGTTTCTTCCTTGAATCTTACATTTAAGTTCTGTTTTACTTTTTAGCTTCTCAAGGACAAGATTCTGGATTCGCATCAGTTGCTACTTTGGGATCATCACTTGACTATAGGCCTTCAAAATCATCACTGAAAATGTTTTTACCGCTGGCAAGTATATAAAAGATAAATTGTTTTGTATATCTAGTTAGTTTTCACTTTGATAAATTCACTTTGATAATTTGATGAGTATTATCTGCCTGTGGTGCTCAGGCAGACCCTGCTCAGGTGCTAAATGTTCCTGTTCCGTTCGGTGCAATATATACTGCTCTGCATCATCTTGTGAGTCGCACACCAGCTTTGTCTTGGTTAAAACCTCAAGTTTCTGCTCAAGACATGATGGATCCGGAGTTATATGAAAAGCTTGTCTTAAACAACTTTTGTAAGTCTAGAGTCATGTCGACACATACTGACATATTGCAAAGCGAAGTTCTCATTTTACCTTGTGTCAACCTTACTTAGTAATCACTTTTTGCACCTCTTACACAATGATTTTGTACTGTTAACCGTCCCATCATTGTAATTGTCAATCTGATCAAATTATGCAGGTACTGTCCCGGCTAAGCTTCCCTTGCAGCTAGCAACAGCCTTTGAGGAGGGTGGTTTGTGTGACAGGAGTGGGACTTTCTTTTACAAGGAACATCTATGCAAAAGCAACGTCCCGATCTTAGCCCTTGGAGGAGATCAGGACCTAATATGTCCTCCTGAAGCTGTTTATGGTAGAATGTTAATCTAGTGGAGCTTGATGTCCTAACATACATCCCACATACTAATTTCCATTTATATTCTTTTGTCCCTTTCATGTTTGGGCTTCATGTACCTGGAGTAGAAACAGTGAAGGTGATTCCGGAGCATTTGGTAACCTTCAAAGTTCTTGGAGAACTCGGTGGTCCTCATTATGCACACTACGATTTAGTTGGAGGTCGCGGGGTATGAGTTAAGTGTTTTTCTTTTATAGACTGCTGTAGTTCTGTTTATATCTGAAATGTTAGCAGCCATGTCCATTTGATTTGTATAACGGTCATTCCGCTTTTATGCAGGCACCAGAGGGAGTGTATCCACACATTATTGAGTTTCTCAACCGTCATGACAGGGCTTGAATTCTTCATTTTCAAGTTTTCTGCCTTATTGCTAAAGAAGACATCATCTTTCAAATCATCTGCTCTGCTCTATTGCTAAAGGAGGCAACCATATGAACAATCCCCAGAAGGAGGTCAAATGTGGAGGTTGATACGTACATAGTTGTAATGGGTGTAACTTATGTGACAAAAGCACTCTAATATGTAAACCAACTTTAGTTTGAAGTGTTGGGGTAGTATAAGATGTAAATTTGATCAGTAAAGATGATAACTGGGAAGTTCATAGAGGCCTCTCTATCTACCCATTCGCAGTTGTTGTACGAGTTTGAAGAGGACATATCAAACAGGCTCTGTGACAGCTTCTGATGAAGCGAAACTTATAAGAACTTAACTTATTCATTGATAAGTCAGGCCTTCAGAAAGACTTGTGCCATCTTAAGACAGTCATCAACAAACCCTACAAACGTAAAAAGGATGAAGTAGGTCGAATGGAGAGGAAAGTGCTTTCGTCGAATCGATAACAGGATGGTGAGATCATACTATCAAGGAGTTTACCTCCGAGGCATTTCCTTTAGTGCTTCAGTTGGCCTTTCTGTCTTTTTGCACAGACAAAAGAAAAGAAAAAGAGCAATTCCTCACTTAATTGGAATCATTCATTGCATTTCAATAACTTATATAAGCATGTAAGGCAGGAGAAACCACAAAGCTAGTATGATATGAGAATTGTTTGTACTTTGTAGAGATTGAAATGAACACCATCCAAATTGATAACATGGAAATGCCCCCAGAACAAAACGCCCAAGACTTCAAACCAAATAATGAATATTTGCTCATGTGTTAATGAACAAATCTATACATGCAGGGTTCCACAGTTACCAAAACACCAGCACCGAGAGGGGTAACCAAGAGTTCACCAGTCCTAGCATTTAGTTTTCACTTCAACCTTACAGAAAGGGCAAGTATTTTTATGTGCAAGCCACTGTTCTATACACTCAAAGTGGAAGACATGTCCGCAATTCAGTACTTTACCCATCTCATCTGCTACATCATCTGCTTCATATTCCTCCTATGAGCATTGAACAATCAAGGATTAAGAAAATTACATGCTCTAGAAGGTTAAAATAACAATAACTATAGTTTTTGCAGCTCACCTGACAAATGATGCACTTAACATGTTGCGACTGGTCACTTAACATTGAGAGCTTAATTTTTTGAACGCACCGCCTTATCTCCTCTTTTGTTAATCCAGTACTCACATAACCAATTCTCTCACCTAGTTCAAGCAGTTGCTGTTTCCAAGAGAAAAGAAAACGAAAAGGTAATTGTCAAAACTAGACCAACAATTGATATCCAAAAGCATAAATGATTTGACATAGAAAAGAGATTAGTTTGTGAATCCAACCTCGTATGTCATGTTATCAACATCAAGTCTCCATTCCCTATATCTATCCATGTCTGATCTTCCATCCATCAAAAGACTACTTTGAAACATCATAATCTGCAGCCATTGCAAACATACAATATTCCGAAAATGAATTAGTATTACATTCACTGACACATATATGAAAGTGCTAGTCCAACGCAGAGTGTAGCTACCATATAGACTCAGTTACTCCAGAAAAATTTTAACAGCAACTTAAAACAACTTGTTAATGTGTGCCAAGTAGCGTATATTGCTTGCCAAATTAACATCCAAAAGAAACAAAACAAAACAAAACAAAACAAAAATTAATCCAATACTCAACCAAGTGACAGGGCGTAAAATTAGAATATCTAACTATATTGCAAATTGCAAGGCAAAGTTAAAATGAACAGCATAGAATAAATCACCTCAGCGAGGCCTTCAGGAGAGGCATGGCGAACGTGTCGATAACACCTGCTTCCAAACACTTCTGATCCAGGGCGGCTTATGAGAAATTCAGGTTCAGAATCAAGAAACGAGATAGTATCCGGGCTCACAGTTCTCCTTGCTAAATAAGGACGCTGCCGAAAAGAAGCAACTAAACAAGTCAGTCACAGTTGAAAACAAAACCAAATATAGACTTTAAGCAGATACAGAACTTTGTTGAGACCACTCAAATATCATAAAGACAGTGTTCAACCTCAAACAAGCCTAAAAGTGAAACGAAACGAAAAAAGAATATTCTTCTTCTAATACAATTGCTGAGAGTCAGAAGTAAGGCTAATTATATAAGGTTTAGGTTAACTATGAGTCATTCAGCCAAAGAGTTTCTTTCGTTTAGGCAACTACGCAATTAATAGTGCACTTATCACCAAATCCAAGCAAAAGGGCCTGTCAATCGCCAAAAACGTAGCTCAAAGGTTTTACCCTTTTTATATACCAAACCATAATGATATAATAAAACCAGAATAAATAATTACCATGAAAAAACAAAACAAAGATATGATACCAAAAATATAAGGTTTGACATGAACTAGGTAACACAATAATCAGCATTTGGCAAATCAAAAATCAAATCGAAAAAAGAAGAATAAAAGGAACAAAATTGAAGCAGAAACTTAATCAAAGATGGAAAAAACAATGATGAAGACCCATCCCATGCAAGTAAAGCATTCAAAGCATAACTAAAGGAACAAACTTGCAAGCATTGAAACCCAGAATTAATAGGAGAAGAATCCTATTACCTCCCTGTGGTGGCTGTTCATCCTGATATGATCCCCATCAATCTTTCCTCTGCCGGAAACATTTCTCCTAGCCACAACACAATCCACAGAGCCAGCAGTCTCAGCTGAGAACCCAATTCCAGGCCCACACCAAACATCCGGAAAATCCATACAAGCTACAGAGTTCAATCCATCAACTCCTCCTTGGTTCTGGCTCTTGTCCTTGTACTCACTCCTCACATTCTTCTTCTTCTTCTTCTTCTTCACCTTCTTCCCTCCTTCCCAGTCTGCAGAGCTCCTTATCACAGCTGGCACTGAGACTTGCTGTGAGGCTGAGGCTGTGCAGCCCAAGCCTCTGAACTTTGCTGAGGATGGAAAGTTTGTCTTTTTCTTATTGGTGAGGCTTGAGGATGAGGATGAGGATTCATTGGTGGTGGTGAAGCTGGAGAGGAGGAGGGAGGAGATTGTGGATTTGCAGCGAGTGGATTGGAGGATGGAAGGTTCTGGATTTGGGTCGTATGGATCTGTTTCTGAAATGGGTTGGATTAGTTGGCTTCTGGGTCTTCTCCATTTCATGTGCTCTGAGCTCTCTGTAAGAACAGGCATGGTTTTCTTGGAAAAAGAAAACAGCTTTGCCTGGTTTTGAAGGAGAGAATAATAAGAGCAATGGAATGTGATGAAGAAGAAGATGAAGAAGAAGATGAGGGGTGAAGAATTCTTAATGGAGACTTTGGGAGAGAATATACTAATAAAGAATGGAGATTTTGTTGATTTAATGGAAACAAAATAAGTGAGATGAGATTTTTTTATAAAATTGTGGGGTTGTTCCTTTTTGTGGGTTTGGTTTGGTGAGGCTATGCTATAATGCTTTGTCTTCTTGTTTGGTCTTTTTTATTCTCTCTTCAGGAGCAGCCTCTGAAAACTCTGAGTAAAAATTTCAACTTTGCTTTTCTTGGCTTTTCTTTTTAGGACAGCTGATGCTTACTCATCAGAGAGACCCCAAAATCAAGATGGGTCATTTGGGGCACGGCATTAAAGACTAAAGAGAGAACACAGAGCCAGGAAATGGTTTTTGAAAATTTATAACTAAGGGATAACTGACCTTGGAGACCAGACACAGAAGAAGAAGAAGAAAACTCTGGTGTTCATACAAAAATTTATGCTGTCAGGGATATGTATAGGTTTACTGTGGTCAGCATTTGGACGGGTCCCAATTGGAAATCACAAGGTCAAAATTCATCTGTGTAGGGATTACATATCTTTGAATCTAATCATAACTGTTGCTTGGCATGTACTACAGTGTCTGCTTGCTCTATATAGTTGTAATCATGTGAAGGGGGCCTAACCTTGACTCTCTGCTGCAGGGATCATTCTTGCTGGTGACACTAGTATTTCAAGTTCATGAGTTTATGGTTTGCATTGGACTCATGTTTGTGATCTTTACGTGTTTAAGTAAAGAGACGTATATGTAACAAATCTAAGAACTTAAGTTAAAACGACACATATTAGGTAAACTCTTAACCGTTTGATAATCCGAGTGATTAATTAGGATTAGGACATGAATTACATAACTAGACTTCAATTCAAATAAAATGACATGTATTAGGTAAACTCTCATCCGCTCAATAATCCGAATGACTAATTGAAACGAAAAGTGCATAATCGACTCATCAATCGGTTGTAGACATCAAAAATTCATTAAATTTTGTTATCTTTTACTTCAGAATTCAGATGCTCTTTTTAATTGAGCTTTACGCGTTAACCAAACTACCAGAGAACTGAGGCTGTGACATATGAATTGCTAGGCCAATGAACATATCACTCTCTATAACCACTTACCAATGACATTTACAATAAATTGATTGATGTTTAGTCGTATTCATCTGAAACATGACTCCCAAATGTCCATGTCTCATATATCACATGATCAAACACAAACCCTAATGACAAAACCACCCCTGAAATCCACTCAAATTTTCTGTGCAAGTTCATCTTCAACTTATTATCTGTCATGTTGCTACAGAGGTATTAAGGGCAGAGATTGGGAATTTGTATAGAAACCCATAACAGGGACAATACCTTTCTTTAATGCAATTACACCCTTCAGGCCTTCAGTTATATCCCAAATTCCCAATACATCAATTGCTGTCATCTTTTGGGGTATAAATCCTTGAATGAAATTTCTTTTGAAACATCATTCTCAGAGGGCCAAAGTTATGAAATGAGTCATTGAAGAGCTAATTCAAAAATCTAAAAGCTAAAAAAGACACCAAGAATTGCTTTTACAACATTTTCTTTACCTAATCCCTTTATTTATTTGGTAAAAAACTAAAATTAAGCAATGTAACAAAAGCCAACAAAAGGGAAACGTCTCTCACTTCATACATTCCGAAGAACATTCAAATTTTCTGTATAGTTTTGAGTCAAATTAAACTTCCCAAGTGGTTTTACCTAATCACAATTGAAAATGAGTGTGGAGAAACATATGCATAATTTTATTTAGGGTTAGGGATCGCTAAGTATTGTAGTTAGAAGTAGAACCCTCCTCTTATTTTCTCTTCTATTCTGACAGTTTTAAAAGCATCTCAAGAAGCTCATCCCGTGATTCTATACGTTGAGTGCAGATTAAACAAAAGAGTGTGAGTGATTTATTTATAAAAATTTCTCAAAGTATTATAATGCAATTGATTTCTCCAATTCTGTTATTAGTTTAAGTGATTAGTTAATTTACTAGTTTCATTGTTTGGGGCTGGCATCCCAACATGAACCTAAGCAAACGAATGTTTAGAAATTGTAAAACAATTCATTCAATGGTGTCTCCAATTTTCCTGGTTGGCATTTTCGTTTCCATTCATGAACAGCTTGACTTAGAATATAAATCAAAAGTAAAAACACAATTGTGATTAGTTCCATAAAATGGAAAACATTGTCTAATTAGAAGATTCTAATTGTGGATGAATGTGTCCAAGCTCCTCCGAGCCAAAAAAAAGAAGAAGAAGAAGAAGAAGCTGGGGCTTCCAATTTATCAACCATTTCACCACAAATTCCGGGTTTAAAGGGTTTTTTGCTTTCATAATTCTGTCATTGGGTCAGACAATCTTTTGCAAAGAAAACTAAAAGAAAGATCATTATTGTGTCTTTGTTTTCTCATACTGGCCTGCAGTATCTCTCAGTTGTCCGGCCACTCTTCATTCTCAAAAGGATCGGAGTTTGCCCTCAATGGAGGTTCTTTCCTTCAATAAATAGTTGCATATGATTATATATATCTTTCTTTTTCCGGAATGTAAACTACATCCACTTTGTTGTATGCTTTGTAATATAATAAAACGATAGACGTGAGGGTGTAGAATGTATGTGTTTATTCGTTTCAAGGTAAATAACTAGTAAAACTCATACTTGTATATCAAGAAACTCAAAAGTTGCATATGATTATAGATTTTTTTTTTCCGGAATTTAAACTCTACGTTCACTTTGTTGTATTCTAATGAAATGATAGATGTGAAGGTGTAGAATGTATAAGTTTATTCGTTTCAAGATATAGTAAAACTCATTACTTGTATATCAAGAAACTCAAAAGTGTCTCTGCATCTGTAACCAAATGGTATTCCAAGTTTCAGACCTATGACAAACTTTTGGAGATGATGACAATCGCAGATGGATATCATATCTGTTCAACATATATATGCAGAATAATCCCATGCCAGCAGTTAGGTAATTTCTACATTGGAGTCAGAATACATTGGTACGGTGCAAGGTTGATCTATAATTTATTTACCAAATCTCTTACGTTACTCTTTGTAATACGAGTAAAATCTTCAAGAAGCCGTGAGCTTCACTAATAGTAATTCTAAAGCAGCCTAGAAGGAGACTGTGAGTAGATTAGAAGCAAAGAAATCGGCTTATGAGTTATGAGGAAAAGCACTATATATTCAATTATTCATCATCCTTCTCCCTTCAATTTCCTCACTATAGCTAGATGCTGTAAATTTAAGCCTGTAAAATCTTGGCTTATTGGTGATTACTGATTACTGATCTGGTCCTTTTCAGCACTTCGTTGTTTCCAGAAAAGCTTATATTTAAAACCATTTTCCGGCGGTCACATCACTCAAACTTAGGCTTTGCTTGTCAAACTCAAAACACTGAAATTCCTTGCAATACATATCTTTACTACGTTTCATTTCAGAACCATAAGAGGATGAACTATATCATCCATGCTACATAATTGAAACCCAAAATATCTGAAGTCGATACATATCTATGATGTAAGAGATTTGACTCAAATATGTATAGACTGGACTGCAATAGGGATTGGCTGTGTGATATGGAAAATCTCTCTTTGCTCCTAATTCCTAAACAATTCCCAATTTCATGTCTCATCATTCATTATTATAAAAATTGCAATGAAATTAAAGGAATCAATTAGATGCCATATTCTTCTGGACGTCATGTGATTTTAATATAAGAAGGTGGTGAGTCTGTGTGACTCATGCTTCATTGATTATTGTTGGACCTTAGAATTGGATAGCTTGTTTCTCTTTCTCCATCCAACAAAAAATAAAATTGAGAGTTTGTATCAGGAGTGACAACTTATCGTCCGAAATGAGACAACCGTTTCAGATCATGCATTAACACACGATTAATTTAGAGCTTCAGTTTTGACGATCCATTTAGCTTTCAGACATTAATATTGATAAAATTTAAAATTAACGTCCGCCTTTTTTCTTTGTATCATTAGAGCTACAACAATGACGGTCCATGAGCTACAACAATGAAACAGTCTATCATTAGAAACCTCTCTCTTTATGCCCGTACTCGTCTTCTCTCTCCTTGACGATCCATTTAGCTTTGACGATCCATTTAGCTTTCAAACATTAATATTAATAAAATTTAAAATTAACGTCCGCCTTTTTTCTTTGTATCATTAGAGCTACAACAATGACGGTCCATGAGCTACAACAATGAAACAGTCTATCATTAGAAACCTCTCTCTTTATGCCCGTACTCGTCTTCTCTCTCCTCCCTGCTACAAACCCAGTTCACAACTCGCTCTTTCGACTCGGCCCAGATTGAGTTTCTACTCGACTGAGTCACAAAATCAAGAGGTCTCCAAAGATGAAGACGATGACATCAGCAACGAAGGTATTAGCTTTTCCTGAGAAGTAGAGGTTTTGGGTTTTAATCTTTAGCAGTTAATGGATTAGGAATCAACTTGAATTTGTTGGGTTCTGTTTTGTTAATGGTTTAAGGCTTTCAGCTAATTTCATTGTGATATGTTTGGTTTTGATTGATGAAGATTAATAATTTGATCTTGTAACATTAGTAGTCATGATACTCAATTGTTTCACAGCTTGTATTTGAAACTATGAGCTTTATATTTTGGGTTTTTTTTTATTTTATTTTTATTTTTTGTATGATAGTATTAACAAGGATAAAATATTGTATAGTCATTGTGGTTTGAAGTCGATATTTATTTAGTCATTTTGGTTTTATTTTATTATGAATAAATCTTAAAGTCACGATTTTTCATCAAAGTAGTCCTTATAGTTTTATTTTAATCTGAATAATCCTTAAAGTCATGATTTTTCGTCCAAATTGGCTTTATGACATTAAACTGAGAAAATGAATCGGAATGGTTATTTGGATAAAAAATCATGACTATTCAGATTAAAATAAAACCATAAGGACTATTTGGATGAAAAATTATGATTTTAAGGATTATTCCGATTAAAATAAAACCACAAGAACTAAACAGATGCCGACTTCAAACCATTAGTACTAAATAAATTTTAATTCTATTAACAATTTGATCTCTGAATGTTTTGGATTCAGAGCTGAAAATGCAAATTGACGATTACTTTAAAGGAAATGACAAAGCATTTCCAACTATCTTTGAGGCGATTCTGAAGAGGAAGTTATCAGGGAAGCATGAACAGACTGACAAGCAGTTGATGGAAGAGCTACAGGGGAAGAAGCAGGGATCGCTGAGTGACGATGACGAGGAGGATGATGAAGAGATTGAATCTGATTTCGATGAGTATTATGGGAGTGATGATAAGGCTGCAGATTTGAATCAGGCAATGGATAGGTTGATGAAGGAGAGGCCAAACACAAAGAGAGAAAATTGATGGGTGACGGAATAGGCGAGAGCAAGCAAAACTTGACTATGATTTAGATGGTATTGTGAAATCGGTATTCCCTTTATAGTTTCTTTGAAACTTTTTTGGTTCCATGGTCCAGTAGGTTAAGCTTCCGAATTAGCAAAATCATGTAACATTATGTGTATTGTATTTGCCATTTTTCTGAATGATAAACTGTTTGGATCATTACAAGGTATACATCCCTGTGTTTTGAAAATAGAATATCAGCAAGAGCTACTGAAAGCCAATAACAGCTGATGTCGCGTGGACTGTACTTTATGTTCTGAATGATGAACTGTTTGCATCATTATAAGGTATGCATTCCTGTATTTTGAGAACAGAATATCAGCAAGAGCTACTGAAAGCCAATAACAGCTGATGTCGCGTGGACTGTACTTTATGTGCATTCTGGTCCTGTCATTTTAGACACCATAGTGTTTGGAGATGGAAGCATTGGAAGGACAGGCGGAGCATAAATCAAATCTTATCTACCATGATGACAGAAATCTAGCAAACATAAAAAGGGAAAGCAGCGAACTTCTATGTGAAGATTCTCACCAATGTTTACAACATCAGAGGTCGAAATATGTGCCCACATAAAAGGATTGGACTATATCAACACCAGAAACTGCAACATATTGGACTGTTTGCATCAATGGGGGAGACACGATATATGTCCTTTGAGGGTAACTGGAAGCACTCTGATCTCAGGCAAAGTCGGATTTTAAAGATTTTAGGGAAGTTGGAACTTACTGTATTTTCCTTCCTAATTTAGATTTCTATGTATCTACGGTTACTTAGGTTGCTTGTCCTAGTCTTATTAGGATCATTGCTTTATTTCCCAATTTATGTTTTCCTAGTCTAGTTAAATCTAAGGACAGTGCTCTATAAAAAGATAGTCTAGTTAGCTCTATATTCTTCAATGATAGTACTTGTCTCATCTCGCTGGGGGACTCTGATATCATCTTCTACACTTACAGCATATGCACCCATTTTGCCTATCTCAACCCCTTTGAGATTTAGGGTCAGATGAACGCAAGGCAGCCAAATTCTTCCTCTCAGGGAAGAAATTCGAAATGTGGTGATAACGCGCCACAGTTTCTATGCGGTGTTTGCTTGTGCATCTTGTGCTCGTTAATGACAATCTGGTCGTGCATAAAGCTACCGTTCAAGGCAGCACGAAAGTGTGCTTGTGTTTGTGCATCAGCTAAGAAGCCAGTTTATGCGTCAGACTCTACAGCTTCTGATATTGATTTGGGTTATCTGTCTGGTAAGCCACGTACAAGCTCTTTGAGAGCTCTTCCAAGAGAAAAGATGGCACATAAGGATATGGCTATGGCTAATCAGCTGGAAAGTAAAACTGAAAAAGAGGTCAGCAACCATAGACGTTTATAACGACCTTTGGTTATATTACTCTATCATAAGTTTTTATACAACGATCTTTGTATTTTGGCTTAGGGAAGCCTATTCCGATGCGATGTCTATTTAGGACATGTTTGTAATGTCCAGGTTCCTATCAACTTATCAAGGCTTATAAAGCCCTCTCCCTTTAATCTATTTCTTTGGTAAACAAAGTTTTTTTTTATTGTGTTTTTTTTTCTTTTGTATTTTGGAGTTATCATAGACAGGAAGTCAATATATATATATATATATATATATATATATATATATATATATGGGTAAAAAATAATTCAACTTATAATCAATTGGGTTGTAACTCCTTCAATGTTTTAATATTGTCTTTTATGCATGTCTTTTTCATATGGACTAGGGTAAAAAATAATATTGAAACTTTGAAGGAGTTTGGATCTATTTATCTCTCAAATTGTTTTTTCTTATAAGTTTAATTATATTTCGACCCTCGTCCACCGTGAGGATATCTATTGTGGTTCTTATAACTTGTGCCAAAAAGGCTTCCTCCTTATATGGAAAAAAGAATTTGGACAAACAATTGGGTCTAAACTCTTTCAAAGCTTCAAGATTGGCTTTTACTCGTTTTTTTTTTTCATATGAGGATATGGACCAGGGTAAAAGAGAATATTGAAGCTTTCAAGGAGTTTGGATCTATTTGTATATCCAAGTGTTTTTTCTCATATAAGTTGAATTATATTTCGATTATCATGAGGATATCTATTAAGATTCTTGTAACTTATGGATGCTGAAATGACTCCATCTTTTAATCTACGTCTCTTAATCTATTTCTTTCACATGAAAAAAAAAAAACCTTTGTATTTTAGAGTTATCATGGACAAAAGCCAATAATTGAACTGAAATTTATGTTTTGGTTAACAATAAATTCTGGAGTTATCAGAGCTATGAGCCTATGACATTGATAGAACAAATACGAAAAACAAGAGCGAAAATACACAGAAAAAATAATTGTTTTGTCAAGAATGGGATTCGAACCCATGCCCTTTCGGACCAGTACCTGAAACTGGCGCCTTAGACCAACTCGGCCATCTTGACATTGTTGACATACAAGCGTTTATCTGGTAGTATAACAGGATTTGTAATTGCAATATATCACACTAACATTGCCTTAGATTGTGCGCCTTATATTGTAATCTTGATTGAGATCTTAATGAAACTAACTCCATTGATTGTCAAGAGCATGCGTGCTTAAGGCAATTAGGTGGCTGATCCACTTTTACAAACTCCTGCAGGAAACTAATGTGTTACAAATTGATACAACATCAATGGAAGTCAAAGCTACTGTCTGTCCAACTTTGGATGCATGGAATTCTTTAACCTCACATTCTGAAACTACAGAACTACTCACCACTTTAGTATCTGTTAACCTAGAACTCGGAAGAAGAATTACTTCATGCACCACAAGCTGCACCACACCCAGCAGCACAAGCTGAGCCGCCATAGAGGTCTGTGTCAGTGGTCGTCGTAGCGCTTTTCTCTTTGGACATACCATCAGCACAAGAAAAAACAACGACCGAGATGATAGACATTGTGACCAAAACTGCCCAAAACACTAACCAATATTCACCATCATCAAACTTCACACTGCCTATTTCCCTCCATAGTCTCCCCATCTGTGTTTCAAGTTGCTAGATGAAAATGAGCTTAATCCAAGAGGGTTTTTATAGTGCTCAAATAGTCAATATTCCAATAAGAAGTATTAGTCTATGTTAGTGGCATCTCTCTCTTTTATGTCTGCTTCTCCATTTTAGGACTAGAAGTGGTTCTCTTTTCTCTATTTTCTCATGCAAGCAAAAACATAAAGAGTGTCAGTTTGACATGAAAGATTATTAGTGGCCCCTCAACTCAGTACCCACTGAAAAAATATATTTATAACATTGCTGGTTCCATTGGATTATACATGGGAGGTGCATTCATATCCCACTCTTCCTTGTAGGGGTACTGGAAACTAGAATGACAATGAAATTGTCACTAGGGACAGTGACAGCTAAATCAACTATATGCCCTTTCAGATCTCTGCTCATCAAAATGGCCATCATCTGCTCAATAATGTGCAATAATTTAACAGAACTATATACCTTTTGAGATTTTGGCCTGGGAAGGGTGAAACTAGTCCAAACATTATCTTTCCAGCATCCCATTAAGGACTTGAGCTCCAATTATTTACCTTTAGGAGAGATTCATCTTGTAGCAGCCACTTACTACATTGCAGAACAATAATTCAAAGCTAATCCATTAACTTGAAGGCCACACATATTCACTAGGTCAGTAGGGTGTGGATTCTTCTATTACTTAGCTTCCTATTCTTCATAAACTCAGTTCATAGCTCAATGAGTTGTGATTTAGTGCGATGTAATAGTAATTTACAAGTATATGTCTGACATCTTCTGCTTCTGAGCTCCACAAAACCATATTGTAACTATTAGTGGAGCAGAGCACAGTTATATATATATATATATATATATATATATATATGATCTAATCAAACATCTGTCTCCCATATTAATCTCCTCAGAAAAGAACTCTATGTACAATGTGGTTCATAAAAGTTGAGGCCAAGATATCCTGGGCTCAAATATTGATTCATAGAGTTACCATAGAGTGTGATAATATTGAGTCATTGAGTTTTTACACAACATTATATGGGGTACTGTATTATTTACAGAAATCTTCATAGTAAATTTAGTACATGCAATGACTATATGCAACTTAATTTGGCCAGGAACTTAAACAATCATCTGATTTTCTTGTCTTTGACTGGGCCTCTTGGGATCTTGTTGAGGAACTGAGCCTCAAACTTTCTGTATGATCTCTTTAGTTCTCGGGTGACTTTTCCGGCTAGATGATCAACGTCTTCCTCAAATTTCTCATACAGAACTGGTAGAGTTTCCAGACACAGGAACCCTTAAATATCAATTGCAAACAAAATCAAGATAATCAGTTACCAATAGCTGTATACTCGAACACATTGATCACATTGTGGAAGAATTGAAACGCACTTGCATGATTATAAACAACACTTTCTAGCTTACCTAAGTATAGAAGATTCAGGAAGCTGAAATAGGTTCCAATCACAGACAATATATACAGAGAAAAGATTGCCTGAACATCATCGATAATGAAGGGGATTAATTAGTATGTATAGGATAAACAATAGAAGCCTGAATTGCACATGGTATTTCACACATGAAATTACCAAAATGAAGAATGGTAGGTCTTTTCCACAAGCACTGTCAATGAGCTTTGATAAGAAACGGTTGAGCTTTTTATGGACCATGGAAGCTACATTTCTGAATGTAGATTCATCTAATATAACTTTTGGTATTCGAGGAGGTGTTCTGCATGTACACAGTTAATATGTTAGAGTAGTACTATACGAAATTAGAGGATGAAGATTATGAAAGCAAGTAGATTAGGGAGTACATACAATTTGAAGATTTCTGTAATTATGCGCCAAATGAAGATGACAAGCATAGTGGTAATGGAGGCGTGACAGAGAAGGGTGAAGAAATTGTACTCGACTACCTCGAACAGAAACCATATCACGGTCATCACACCCAAAAGCGCAGCCGATACATTTCTGTTCCTCCACAGCAACACATCCGCAACTGCAAGTTTATACGAAAGGCTAGGATTAACATGTCGAAAATGTGTGTGCTAGCTAGAGTATGTAGATGATATAGATCGGTGAATTTATGTTACCTTTGCCACCACCAAGAACCTGATGAATCGGCCTCTCGCGTGCAAAGAGCCTCGAGTGGCTAGCTCCATATATGTCATCAGAATCCGACGAGTATACTAATCCCGGCATGATCAAGAGTGATTTATTAAGACTTAATGACTTGTATTATAGGTTGATATATGAACATTGATCAACTGCAACTTATATATGAATGTAGCTAGATGTGGCCTGACCCGGGGGTTCTAAGCTTGGTGGTAAAGTAAGCTGCAATGAAGTAAGGAATGCCTTGGAAGGGCTTTGGCTTAAATTCGATCAACTTTTGCGTTTCATGCACGCTAGCCTAGCTAGCTACTTAGTTAATCAGAGAAAAGATACTGATCTTTGCCTTGTACAAGTCTTGGATAATGGATATTCATCTATGAACATTTGTTCCATTTTTAAGAAAAATTCCTTATTTTAGAGGTTGTAGTGCAACTCTTTTTGTTAACTTGCATCATGTATGAAATTGAATTCCTAATCAGTAATCACTATTCACTAATCCATGAGGTAGCCAATAGCTATGGTGTTTTGAGCTCTACCACTTTGTCGAGCAGCCTCATTCAATCTCATGGATCTCATGTCCTTTTGTCAACTTAACTTACCCTGCACAAAGCAGCAACCTTTGGACACTTTGAAGGGACACACCTGAGAAAAGAATGATCCAATTTGCTATTTTTTGGTTCAAATAGACAAACAAAATGACGTGAGAACAATTTATAGTAATCGAGTCCATTTCCAAAGACACAAACTTTATCACAAAAAAGAAACAAAGACTCGAACTTTAACCCAACAATGGCATGAAACATGCATGTTTTATATAAAGGTCAGAAATTCTTGAGAGTACTCGATGATTGATAGGTGCCAACAAACCCATGAAATCGAATTCTTCAACCTGGGTTGGACTTAAGATTATGTATATTCAAAGAACATAAAAGGAATATTTACATATGAAACGATTAATAATCTATAAATAGAAAAGCAGAACCCACCAGGAGAACAGACATGAAGGACAAACAATAGTTAGAATAATGATATTTGGCATTTAAAAAATGGCACCGATCGTACACTCCTCTTCTGCTAAAGCTCAACACAGACAACAACAGATCCAACAAAGTTTTACTTCCAATCCAACCGGAGTTCTCCACAACCCCATCAGATGGCCTCAGTTGGGTTCTGTCTCAGCTCTCTGATTCTATGTCCTACTTTCAGTTCCACTCAGACCTCAAAAAGACTAAGACCCTGTTCGAGAATCAGTCCAACAATGGCTCTGGCCACCCCAGCCACATTTGGGTTCAGTAACTTACTCGAGACTTTCACGGTCAACGTTCAGAGAGCAGAGAACAGGCCCCTGAATGTGCCTCTGATCGCTCCTTTCACGATTGCGACTTCGAGGCTTGAACGTGTTGAGAATGTTGCCATCAGAGTTGAGTTGACTAATGGGTGTGTGGGGTGGGGTGAGGCTCCAATCTTGCCTCATGTGACTGCAGAGGATCAGGACACTGCTATGGTTAAGGCCAAGGAGGCTTGTGAGTTCTTGCTCAGGAATGATGGGATGACTTTGAGTTCGGTTTTGGGTGAGATTGGTGTGCTTCTTCCTGGATATGAGTTTGCTTCTGTGAGTATTGAGATTTGGTTGCTTTCTTTATAAGTTTGTGTTTCATATATGGTAGTTGTGTTTCATATATGTTTAGTTTGGTTGGCATTGAGGTATGTGTTTGTCTGCTGAGAATAGGAAGTTAGTGTGAGATTGAAATTGAGGAATTGTTGAGTGCAGTATCCTATGTGAGCAAGTTTAGGCACTAGTTGAGAAAGATGTTTAATTGGCTTTGTCTTGGTTTCCCTAGGTTGAGAAGTTTACTGATATGAAATGTGCAGCAAAATATAGTTTATTTGATTCAGGTCTTTGGTGGTAGAAATAGCTTTTATTGATCTGTTTTACCCACTATTTGTGCGGTAATTTGATTGCTTTCTTAGAAGAGTGGTTGATATTGAAAGGGTACTATATGATCCGTGTGATGTTATTTTTAACTTTACAAGGACAGGCTGAAAGCTATACCACATTATGGTCACTTTAGTGTCATTCTGACATGTATTTGAAACAATGGCTCTGATGCTCCTGATCCGGTGTATCCTGATGGATCACTGCCTTTGATGATACAACCTTTCAAGAATTTGATGACTTCACTGAATTAACAGAATCTTGTATGGCTTGATTCATAAGAAAATTACTGTAGAAGGACCTGATTATAGCTGTTTGATATCTTCATTTTCATAGGATCTTAAATCATTATGACTTGTGTACTTGCAATTGAAGGTTAGGGCTGGAGTCGAGATGGCTGTAATTGATGCAGTTGCTACAAGTATTGGTGTCCCTTTGTGGAGACTGTTTGGTGGAGCTTCAAATACCATAACCACAGATATAACGGTTAGGTTCTTCTTCAATCAAACTTGAGTAAAGTAATTCATTATTTGATTGCCCTTCATCTTCATTTTATCACTGTTCTGTAGATGTAACTTAAATTGGCAGTGGTTATTATAATTTATAAACAGCTAGCTATGGCATCCAAATAGTACTGGTCTGCTGTTCAAAAGACACGAGTATTAATAGACTGAATTTTATAAACGCAGATTCCGATAGTTTCTGCAGATGAAGCTGCTAAACTGGCTTCAAAGTATGGCAAAGAAGGCTTTAAGACTTTAAAGCTTAAGGTGGGAAAGAATCTAAATGCAGACATAGAGGTCCTTCAAGCTATACGTGCTGTCCACCCTGATTGCTCTTTCATCTTGGATGCTAACGAAGGATATACCTCCAATGAAGCTATCCAAGTACTTGAGAAATTATATGGTAAATGATACAATCCAAAACCCAAGTTGCCATTGAGCATATGTGCGATGTATAACTCAAGATGGAGAGTTGCTTCTGCAAACAATTTGATAACTACAAATTATAGGTACTACTGTCTAGCGGCTGAAAAATGTTCCTTTTCTTTTTTTACTTACAGAGGTGGGAGTGAGTCCAGTTCTCTTTGAACAGCCTGTTCATAGAGATGATTGGGAAGGCCTTGGATATGTTACTCGTATTGCTAAAGAAAGATATGGAGTATCAGTTGCAGCTGATGAGAGCTGTCGAAGTATAGCTGATGTTAAGAAAATAGCAGAACAAAGTCTTGCTAATGTCATTAACATAAAACTTACTAAAGTTGGGGTTGTTGGGGCCCTTGAAATCATTGAGGTTGCAAGAGCATCAGGATTGGATTTGATGATTGGTGGTATGGTTGAGACTAGACTCGCCATGGGTTTTTCTGGTCACCTTGCTGCTGGTCTTGGGTGCTTTAAGTAAGTATGACCATGGTTTTGATGAAGTAAATTGTTTGTGTCCTACAGGTTTCTGAAGTTCCTTGGAGTTTTTCTTTTTCTTTTTCTTTTTCTTAAATCCATTAGTTCCTTGTAGGTTTATTGATCTAGATACACCCCTATTGTTGTCAGAAGATCCAGTTCTGGAGGGTTATGAAGGTAATTTGATTTCTACATAAACTTTAGACTTTGTTCAAAGCAATGTGCTGAAAATTATGTTTTTATTCTTATGGCTAGTTTCGGGTTCTGTTTATAAGTTCAACAATGCTAGAGGCCATGGTGGATTTCTCCACTGGGACAACCTTGCTTGGTAAGTCATAAGCTTCACAGCTATTTGATTTCCAACTCTCTTGCAGTACCAGTAACACCATAAAAGTGCTGCACTCCTAATAGAACATCACTCTTAGCTGCATTCACACCATACTAGTAACTTCGTGGCTAATTGGTTGTTAGGAATTAGGATAGTCCTAATCAAAATGCTTTATGGTTAAGTGCTGCACTCCTTTATAGAACATTTCATTTCAAGTGCTTACACTATGCTCGTCTTCTCATGAGACATAAGATTCCGTGGTGCCAAAATGCAGTCTTGGAACTATTTACTTGTTATTGTACATGTAGCTAAGTGTTATGGGTTTCTATTGCTCGTTGTTCTAACAACGCAGAATTATCTGCAGATAAGAAGATTCTGAATGTTTGGAAAACATTTTCCCCACTGCATATAAGAACGCATTGGATATCTACAGCATGGAGGCTAGAGCAGCAGAGCTTTTTAAGTCCTGTTGTTTGGTGGCGGTTATGTTTCATGTTCAATAAGACGGCAAGGACTCCAATTTAAGAGACACTAGGACCTCTGCTAAGCTTAATGTGTTTTGAGGTGAAACTTTTAGAGATTCGTAAATAAGATTATATAGCATTCAGAATTGCAGCATTGCAAGAACTGCTTGGCTTATCAACTCACTGATTTATTTAAGGCAAACTATGACTTGTATTCATTCAAATGCAGAAGAGATGCAGATGTTACATTCCCTTTGGGAATCTTGATGTCGAGGAGAAAGAACTCGATGTGGTAGCCTGATTGATCATTGATAGTTGGAAAGCATTTCTTCAAAAATATTAATGATTGGAGAAGCACTACAGAGTTTTTTGGCTTCAGGTAAACATAAAAGGAATAGGGTTCCACTTGGGAAATGAATGATGGTTTTGACTAACATTATACAGCAAACCAAATTAACTATATCCAATCAAACTTTGATTAAGTGTGATCGATGCTGTATGGAAATTGAAGATATTTCGATCATTTTCACATTTGGAAATTCAAAATAGAAAGCTTCAAAAACATAGCCTGTAATGATGAATAATGTCATAGTGCTGTGAAGATCTGATCAACTTCTATATGCAAGTACACCTTTGCTGCTAAATTGTTACTGTTTAGGAAGCGCCTATGCCGACCAAATTTTGTCGGCAAGATATAGCATTGCCGACGACGTTGTCAAAATCCTCTCGGCAGTTGGCAGCCACGAACCACCTTACAAGTTCATCAAAAATTGGTGTGTTATAGTCTCAGTCCTGAAAGAGAAGTCATTCAGAGCTTGTTGATCATATTGCCTTATTTTCTGTTAATGATTGATAGCTAGGTGAGCTCGCTTTATTCTCTAGCTAGGGACACTCTTTCTGAAAGCATGCCGCAATATGCATGCCTGAATCTAATCAACCTCTCTTTTCTCAGTCACACGGTATAATGACACGAGCATGCTTCACCCATCAAAAGTTGATACTAATCTTTGTTCGATTCATTTCAAAACTAGACAAGTAGATCTTTAGTTAGATTCTAACCAAACCAAATCTGATCTAAATAGAGATAATGGAGGGAAATGATTTCGATTCTATATCATATTCTTGTAACGAAAATTGCTACCATCGTTAATCATATACAATGTTCCGGAGCATGATAGGAGTTCTAAGTGATGTTATGCATGCTACATAATTTGGAAACCCTTTTACCTCCGTTGGCTTACGAATTGCTTTCTGCTAAAGGTGCTTATATGTGTTTTGTGGAAGTGATGATGGCGCGCTTATCATTGTCAAGTATGCATATCAAGGTCAGATCTCGACTGAAGTGGGCAATAATTAACACTACTTATTTGGTGAGCATGACAATTAACTAGTGAGTTTACCATGATTTCAAAGACCCCCACAATCATGTCAAACACTCGAAATTTGGACTTGATTGGGCCACTCAACGCTGCACAAATAGACTTCTAATCATTCATATATCACGCAATTAATTTGAATAAAACTTTCTAATTACATGAAGACATGTTTAATTTACTAAAATTCTAGAACTGAAATCAGTTATATTAGTCATTGTTAAATTAGAAACTAGTTTATACGTAGGATTATGATTTAGAACCAAAATGAAATTTAGATTCTAGAGAGATCTAGATGGGGAAAGTTATGTATTTTGCATTACGGATAACAAGGGAATTGATGATGATCAGTGATTAACACCATGATTTCATAAAAATTCCAAGTGCAGGATCAAATCAAAACAATGATGAAAGCATGTGAGCTGCTGCATATGATAAAAATGGCCAAACAGTGCACAAATCGACATCACCGAAAGGCACCTTGTGATCGATGGTTTAAAGTTTGAGCATGCGCTATACTTTTCCAAATATCAATCAAGAAAATGAAGTTGTTTTCTTCACTAGTGCACGTTAGAGTTTGAGATGTGGGATGTAACTCGTGTAAGGTCCACTTTCTACAGATAATTTTGCAGAAAAACATTGCCTCAGATTCTATATTGTGGCAAATAAGGTGAGAAAGCTATTTTAGAGTAGGCAAGGCCTTCTTGGAAAACCATGGAAATTTTCCAGATATGAAACTGTAATGTGTCCGTTGATTGAGCTCCACCAAAGGAAAATCATCATATATAATAAGTTGTGAGGGGCTCCGAAGTTGTTGCAGAGTTTAGGTAAAACTGTTCTAAGCAAAGCTGGGCCAATGAGGAATGTTATTTTGCATGTAAGATTTTCAAACACCTCATTTACCCCTTGCAAATGCACATCATTTAAGGATTTTAAGCTCTGGTAATTAGTTTGAGAGCTTTAATGTATATTGGGTTAAAAAGTCATATCAAGAAAGAGGTCTCTAATCAGATGGTAACTGATAAGAATGAGAATGGAGCTTAGCTGGCCTTTGATTTTAGTAAACTGGAATTAACCTTGAAAAAGCTCTTGGCTAACTTGAAAAGTTGAAAAGAAAATGAAAAAAAAAATAAAAAAAAGGTAGTGGTTTGTTGTACTATTGCATTTCCTTTTCTATAAATCAGGAGGGCACCCAAGGCAAATGCATCACCACTCAGCTCACTCATCTCATTCTCTCTTTCTTTGAGGTAGCACTGAAAATGAAGGCATCATATGTAGCAATTGCATTATGCACTGTGGTTGTGGTCATGCTGGCCACAGCAGAGGTGTCCATGGCAGCTGTAACTTGCAGCCCAGTACAGCTGAGCTCCTGTGCAAGTGCAATAAGCTCTAATACTCCACCATCAAGTCTATGCTGCACCAAACTCAGGGAGCAGAAGCCTTGTCTCTGCCAGTACCTCAACAACCCCAACCTCAAGAAATTCGTTAACACCCCGAATGCTCGGAAAGTTGCTAGGACTTGTGGCACTCCCTTTCCCAGGTGCAGCTAGATCCTGAGATATAATTTATGTCTCTCTGTCATATACATGGATAATGCTTCATTAGTACCATGGATTGGGACTACGGAGAGTTCATTATCTTGCTTACATTGGTATGTGTTATATGGTACTTAATTTTTACTTTCGAGGCGCTACTGGCTTTTAGTTCTTATGGAAAATAAAGTGGTTCTTGTTGAATGTCAGCATTTTCAGTCTCTTGGTGTTGTGGTCTATCATGATTCATGAGCAGTATGTATGGTTGTAATTTGTAAAGTGCTATTTTCTTTATAATGAAAATCAAGAGTATTGTTAGATATCTGGTATCTACATTGCCTAAGCTTGCTAGCTCTGATATTTATCTGTAAATATTGCAGCCCAATATTGCTTATTCTAATGCCATTATGCCAGTCATAACCTGGCATCGAATGACATACCCTTTTCTGGTTCTTTCCTGATAACCAAGTGTGTCAAAATGGTCTCCAACACAAAGAAGACTCAAGACTGACCAAGAAGAGAGTACTGTCAAACTGACCAAAATTCGCAGAGATTTTGAAGTTGTACTTGCATGCTAATTACTATTATAGAACTTGACAAAAAAAAAAAGGTAAAATATTGTATAGTTCTTGTGGTTTAAAGTCATATGGTTTTATTTTAATCTGAATAATCCTTAAAATCACGATTTTTCATTTAAATATTCCTTATGGTTTTATTTTAATATGAATAGTTCTTAAAGTCACAATTTTTCATTCAAATAGTCTTTATGGTTTTATTTTAATCTGAATAGTCTCAGTTAAAGGTCATGAATGAAAAATCATGATCTTTAACTGAGAATATTCAGATTAAAATAAAACTATAAAGACTATTTTGATGAAAAATTGTGATTTTAAGGACTATTCAGATTAAAATAAAACCGTAAAGACTAAACAGATGTCGACTTCAAACCATAAGGACTAAACAAATTTCAATTCAAAAAAATATATTAACAAGTAAAACTGAGAGAGGCAGTAAATTAACATGAAAAATTCTATGGTGAGTTGATGCATGCTATTCTTTTGAATATTCTTGACCGTTGGATATAATAAAATTTTGAATATATCTAACGGCTTAAATTATTTAATTTTGGTAACTTGTTTAACAGGTAGCATGTAATTTTATAATTTATATATACAAAATATAATAAATAATAAAAACAAAATTTAGAAAACCTAAAACAGATCGATTTGCACAAGTTTTTCCTCTGCAAGGGCCTTGTGCAGTAAACCCCTTACGGGCGGTCGTCCGTCGTCGTAAAGTAGTCCCGGTGAAGCTTTCGGGAAGAAGGGTAGTCTTGTGTGTAAGCATAGCATTTGTGGTCGAACCCGCCCAACCTAACTGAGAAGAACCCAACCTGACAAAAGATTCAGAAGATTCTCCATTCATCTCTAGTTCTCCACCTCAGAAGATTCTCCTCAATTTGTAGAATTTAAGGTATGAATTAGTTGTTGGGTGTTTGGGTTTTTGTTTAGAATCAATTTGGGTCTAGTTCTCTGATTTGTGTTGATTATTGTGCAATCTCTCCTTCAACCCTCTATACCTTCTTCTTCGTCTATGTTCCACTTGTCATTCGTTTTACTAAAGACTATGAATGGATGATCTACTGTAATTTGATAATGGGTTTTGATTATTTTAAGGATTGATTGAGGATTTGATGTTTATCTAGCTTGATTTGCTATTGCAGCATCAAAGGAAACTGTTCCAAATAGTTAGGGACTTGTATCGATATCTTTCTGTAATCACGTGAATTAGGCTGGCATTAGTTGGTTTTCTTTATCTAGTCCTAGAAGTTGACTAGAAGTTAGCAAGTCTTCTGTATATAACATTGTACTTGATGTGAATCAATATAACAATTCATTCACCACAATATCTCAGTTTTATTGCTCAGAATTTGGTCAATTTTATGACCAAATTGATTTGGAGCATTTGTGCTTTCTCTGTGTTTGTTCTTTGATTTGGAATTTTGATTGCTAAACGAGTTGATCTAGAATTTTTGTATGTCTTAAACTTATTTCTATATAGAATCCTATCTGAATGATTCTTTGGTTGTACTGTTTGCTTAGAAAATAGGAAGTCTGTTGAGGTTTTGGGTTATTACAATCCTTGCCAGGTTTGTTCAATTAGCATCTGGAGGTACTACTGTACTAGCTTACTGAATATAACTAGCAAAATGAGCCGAGCGATGTTGCAGCTTTAATCCCTAAATGTAATAGATAATCTCATAATCCTCATATGTATTTGATGAGGTTCGTAACTATATGGCTCTTTTTCTTTTTCTTTTTTCGGAGGCTCAAAGTGATTAGGAATCATTGATGATAGTTACTTAACTGGTAACAAAAGACTTTGCATTTCAATCATTTTCAGAAGCTTATCTATCCTACATAGAATTACCTTGAACCTTAAAGAAATTGCCAATATAAAACAATATAGGAAGTCTATTTATGATGAGCAATACTTAAACTAAATTTCAGCATATGTTATTTAGTTAGTAAATTGATACAGTTCAAACACATAATCTGAGTTCCTGAAAATACATTTTGCATCTCTAATGTTAGTGAGGTAGTTTTCTATTTGGTTGATCCTTGACGAGCAGTACTAAGTACCAATTGTTATAAGGTTTACGATTTTATGTTATCCTTCTAACCTTAAATCATTTGTGGTAGGTGTTTGGAGTGGACATTCACCCTGCTAAGTTAATATTTTGATTAAATTCAATGTGCTACCCTGAACTTTGAGTCATCTTTCATGTGTACCCCTATTCTTTTTTTTAATCACGTGTACCCCTATAGTCTTAAAATTCATCAAGACCGGACAAAATTTCAAATTCTCTCATATGATGACGTCATGATCCAACGTGGAGAAGACAAGAAAGGCCCAACATTCAGCTTCTTACCTTCTACGAAGGGCAAAAACGTCATTTGCTATTTTTACACTTATCTATTTTTTATTTTACCCTCTCTCTCTCTCTCTCAATGTTAGCAGCAACACCGCCAAGGCATTACTCTATGTTAGCAGCAGCACCGCCAAGGCATTACTCTAATCTCCGCTTCAAATACCGCCAAAGCCTACCGCACCCCCACCACTCTCCCTTCCTCCTCTTATCCCAAACTCAACACAGCCGACTCATCTTACACACACTCTCTCACTCACACGTTCACCCAATCCAAAATGGAGCCCAAAGGCACTCTAATCTCCACCTCAAACGCCTCACATCGACAATCGTTCAATCAACTTCAATGCCCAATTCTCCGCCAGCCACTACCCCATCGTCTTCATCTCCAATCGGGTCGTCACCATTAATTGGGAGAATTTTCACCATTTCTTAACCTGTGTCCTCTCCCACTGCAAACTTTACTTCATCATCTTGTTCGCACCATGCAAATAAAAAGAAAGGTGAGTGCTAGGTTGTTGCAGAAGACTTGGGATCGGGTCATAAATGGTAGCAAATTGAGAAAAGTGAGGATCAGAGGAGAGCTGTTATGTTGTGGTCGTGGTGGATGGGTGTGGTCGTGGATGGCCACGGTAGTGTATGGATTGGTGGCAAAGGTGGTTGTTGGAAGAGAGGAGAGTGAGGATCAGAGGAGAGGGATTGTTAAAGGAGAAGGGCGGCAAGTTTAAGATGATGAATAGAATAGACATGCTGGGGAAGGAAAAGGAAAGAACGAAAGAATAAAGAGTTGAAGATTGAAAAAAAGAAAGCAAATTAAGGGTCAAATGACATTTGTGCCCTTTATAGGGGGTTAAAAGCTGAATGTTGAGGCCTTCTTGTCTCTTCCACGTCAAACCATGATGTCACCATTGGAGAGAAATTGAAATTTTGTCGGATCTTGATGGATTTTAAGACCATAAGGGTACACGTGATTAAAAAAAAAGAACAAGGGTACACATGAAAGATGACCTAAAATTCAGGATAGCACACTGAATTTAATCCTTAATATTTTAGTGAATTCAGAAGTCATTGAAGATTTATGCACAGAACTCGATCATTTTCCTGGAAAGTGGTTTTGTCTGTAGAAAATGCTCTATGGGAGATACTTAGGACCTTTGTTTATGATGTAAAACTAACATTCACCGTGAAGCAGTAACAGCTGGATGCGTCTGTATTGCATGTTCCTATGTTTTGTAGACTTCTACATAATTGCACCATGAGACTAGTATTTGTGCTTCCCGTAGTCTAAAACTGTCATTCCACGTATGTTTGGTTGTCTTGGCTCTTTAGACATGAGTGAAGGATTAAATACTTTATTATATATGTGTTGGATGAATATTGAGAGTTTGAATCGGTCAATTGGATGTATTGAATTATTTATACAGCTTTTAGTACGAGTCTACTTTGTGCTAGTAGTGTCTTATTAAGCTTTAAAGGGGCTTAATATATTTTTGTTTGTGCTAGTGGCTTAATCGGATTGCATCGACTTTTGTTGGGCTTTTGAATTATTTGGCACATGAGACTGTGAAGATTCATGTAGCTTGATTAAATCATCAATAAGTATACCAGCAAAGAATTATGGTTCCTTTCAATCCTCTAAATCCCGTTACTCACCTCTCCTTAACCCTGAGAAATATGCTACACTAAATTTATCTTTTATCTAAAATCGTTAATTTTGTAAAATAGTTCTTTTTTATGTAATTATGGTCATTTTTAAGTAAATTACACCATTCGTGATATTTTTACTACAAATACTACGTTTAATGTATTTAGTTATAATTACAGTGGTAAACTAAGTAATTACAACATTTACGACCCTCATTACAAGTTTTTGAACAATTCACGCATAACATAATTAAAAGGTTCTTAAAATTGTAATTTTTTTTACACATGTCACAATATTACTGGATGACATGTTTACTTATACAACAAGTAGTTTATTTTTATATATTATTTTAAAATAGTTGATGCATGGTCTCATCCTAGCCTTCCTCAATTAACAGGGTCTGAAAAACTAATTCAAGTTCATAGATAGATTTGGACCAAATATTTGAAACAAGAAGATTATAGTCGGAGTATTTCAGTGGTTGCAAGTGTATATTATGATAACTCATCGTCATAGACCGAGTGTAAAGCTTAAGTTGAGGCAGTTCAATCACTGGGTTCATACCAAAGTCAGGTGATCTCAACAAGTGTATTGGAGCAAGCAAAGGGTTCTCGATTATACCTGGTAAGGTCTTAGAGGCACACTGATGCAACAAATTGATTTGGATGCCTCCGTTGGTCGATGAATAGTGTGATGAGGGGTATATATTATTGCCACACTGTCACTCTTTTCCTCATGCATGAACAATTTGAGGCACTTGCATGCTCTTTCAAGATCCGTTTCTCCTTGTTCTCTTTGTCTTTGTCTGTTCTTATTGAATCACTATCCATGAATTGAAGCGGATTTATCAAAGTATAGTGAGGAGGACAAAAAGGCTTAGAAAGAAAGGAACAGGGCCAACAGAATGGCTAAAAATGTGATGAGGACAACCCTTTCAGACAGTACGTTGAACATGCTGTAGACTTTATGCACAGTTGTGCAGCTTCAGCCTCGCCACTTTCCTTAAACTTCTGAGCTATACATGGCCTCCATAAAGTCCACTACATGCTCAGGTTTCTCCATGCAACAACTGTCTCAAAAAGGATCGTCTTGATCGCATTTTTGGCCATTCTATTGGCCCTGTACCATTCTTTTTAAGCTTTTTTGTCCTACTCAGAACTCTCATCATCTAGCTCATTGCCAAATAGAACTCTGACTTGGTTTTTTTACTTTTTGTATTCCAGCTACTTAAAAGATGAATCTGTCCCAAAGTAACAAACCTAAACTCATGAAGTAAAACAGAAAATAAAAATTATGCGTGTCTTGGAGTCATTGTGTGCTCCAAATGATATTCAGATAGCAGAATAGTTTACAAAATGAAACAACATTATACTAAATAGTTTCTTTTACTGTAGGAATATCAAATAGTACCTATAGCATAAAATTTGATAACTAAAGATTTATGCATCATCATACCATGATGATATTTGTCCTAAACATATATTGAAAGCAGTTCAACTGTATCTAAAATTATGCAAGTGAATGCTTTATTTGGAAATCAAAAGACAATGTATCTTAAAAAACAGTAGCATATATAAACCAAAGTTCCAGATGCATATTGTAAGATTAACACAAACAAACATCTGTATTCAAGAAACATAAACCATGTAATGAATGAATGGTTACTAACCTGACGATCGATGTAGATGTCATATATTGAATGCCGAAAGCACAAGTCTTATGTTCGTTCCAATACTTTAGCAGCAGTCTATAATGGGGTAGACAATATGGCTTGGGTTATTGCAAGAACAGGGACCTTCCTATATATAAGAGTTGATGATTCCTAAACCTTCCCATATAGGTTTCTTTGTGAATCATGAATTCAACTCCTTTGCATATCATACTTCATGTCTAAGTAGACTAATTATAGCCGACATAGGATTAGGTTTCCTTAACCTGCAAAGAATACAATCACACGTACGTTCCTTATCTGCAAGTTCACCGGATTGCATTATACTTTGTAATCTTAATTCTTGTTCCTTAGAGAATCTTATATTGTGAGTTTGTGAGTTCTATATAGGTCTTACACATAGAAGTTGTAAACTTTAGGTTCTGGTCTGTAGTGAATGTTTTCAACTTCAAAAGTAGAACTGCAAACATAAACAAATTAAAGTGTTTTAAGAGGTATATGTTAATTCTTGCCGCGTTTTCATTTTACAGTTGATTAATACTAATACGTTTTCATCAAACAAAAGTTTCAGAATTCAGATGCATATAAGGTTCACGTTTTCTTAAGGTTCTATGCTTATCTAAGCATAAATTTACAATAATTATGAAACAGTAACAAAAAATCCATTTAGATGAAGAACTATAATTATCTAATGAGACTAGAAATGTACCATATATAGTTTATCATATCAGCATGTTGTCCAGCCATTTTTTCAGCAAGCCAAGCAGCAACAATCCCCAGCAAGTCTTCAATCAACGCAACAACGTCACTCGATGTGAAATCCACACAGCAATACCAATTCACAGAGTCGAAGATAGTCTTCTATCTGATATACATCTTCAACTTATATGTTAAAGTCCAAGATTCCCTTGAGTCCTTATCAGCTAATTAAACCTAATGTTTATCATATACAACAATTTTTAGTTAATCAGGTAATTAAGTTAACAAATAAGTCTCCTACTTCTTGAAGGACATAAACTTAAACAGATAACAACGTAGAATCCCAAATTGTATTTTCTCGTAGTTAATCATTTATGTAAATCAAAACTATATACCATTCATTGAAAGCCCAAAAGCCAGGTAGATCATCAGAGGGGAACCTTTCTCTCTTCTTATAATTCATTTTACTTGCAAATGTAGCATGTTCATGGTAAAATTATTATGGTCCCCAAAAGAAAATCAAAAGGAGGACAACCCATTTCTCTATCTATTCAATTCTCCCACAAGGTACCTCCAAAATTCATTGCTTCTTAGATCAAATCTTGATGGTCCCAATATACCACTCATAAGATTGTTCTTAGGTTTTCAAGGAAACTCAATTTGACATGAACAAAAATTGAATTGACCCCATATATTATCATCACCACCTCAAGAAACCCATGGGGGCATGTACTCCTAACTAACCCTTTACCATAATCCACACTTAGTGATTAAAAATAGTTCTTGCGGCCCAAATTTCCATCAATTCTGGAACTTGATTAATGGAGCCTAGTTGGTAATGTATTATGATTATGGCCTATCGATTACAGATGATGTAACATACTTTAACTCCAATTTTCACCGACAAGTCTTCTTTTATGTGCATTTAGATCTGACCGTAACTGAAAGAAGCTTTTGAGCTACAAATCTTATGTTTGCCACCATAAGTTTATAATTCATTTCTCTCATATTTGAAACCAACCTATGCTGATCTTTCATGTCCTAATAGCAATAAGTAGATAACCCAAGAAATACATATAAAAAAAATAAAAATAATAAAAACAAAACGTAACAACCACCCACAAAGTGGGGTTTGTCATTGCTTTCATAGTTTGATAGCAGCCAATATGGTTTTGGTCCCAAACTAAGTTTTAGTTTTCAATTTTCAGTTATTTTGTAAACTTAAAGTTGCAAACTTTCGTTTTCTGAACTTATTTAATTTCTCTATAACTATCTCAAACTTATCATTTCCTTGAGTTTGCAAAATAATCCTAGTGGGATTAGACTAAAGAAATACAAGTAGATGAGCAATTTGTTTCAACTACAAACGTCTTATCGTAAATAACAAAACCATGAAAACCATCAGAAAAGTCATTAGAAAGGACTAGTTAAGCTAAATTTTTCCCATTTGCCAACCCATGCTCAACCTAATGATATTGGGTTTGTTTGATATAATAAAGGAAAGAAAATAAGGAAGCAACCACAAACAACAAAAAGTTAAAAGAAGAACAGCTGCCTGCCTATATGGGAAGAGTGAATGGAGTGAGAATCATGTGACATATGCCACTCTCTCCTCTACCCGCCGAATCAAAAAAGCCACAAACTTTCTGAATATCCCAACCAATTTGCAACCACCCTTTTGTTGTTTTGAGCTCTCCCTTTCACTCTTTCCTTTGGTTTTGGGTTTCCAATGGCTTCAAGTGCTTCCAAGTTCATCAAGTGTGTCACTGTTGGTGATGGAGCTGTGGGCAAGACCTGTATGCTCATTTGCTATACCAGTAACAAATTCCCCACTGTATGATACTCTTTCCTTTCTTCCCATAAGATCTGTCTGCTTGTACTGAATCATGGGCCTTTTGGGTGTTCTTTTTTCAGTCATTTTAGCTGTGTGTTCATCTGGGTTTTGCAGCTTTTGTGGTGTTTTCAACAAATTGATTTGCTTTTTCTGCCACCCTCTACTTTTTCAAGTATATTTGATGATGTTTCCCTGTCAGAAATGTGTTGCTTTTTGCTCTCTTTTTTCTATGTTGATTCCTGTACTTAAATTTCAGTTCTTTTGATTATGTTCATCAGGATTATGTTCCCACAGTGTTTGATAACTTCAGCGCAAATGTGGTGGTTGAATCCACAACAGTGAACTTAGGCCTCTGGGACACAGCTGGTATGAAATTTTCAGTGCCCACAATGAAGTTTTACCCTGGCTTTAATTATTTCAGCTTATTGCTCTTGAATTTGACTTTTATCTAATATGTTGCCAAATTAGCAAAAACGTTTTTGTTGCATCATCTCTCATTCTCTCTGCAATTTCTTTCACAGGGCAAGAAGATTACAATCGACTAAGGCCATTGAGCTACAGAGGGGCAGATGTCTTTGTCTTGGCTTTCTCTTTAGTTAGTCGTGCCAGCTATGAGAACATACTGAAAAAGGTGCGTGAACCTGAAGAAAAATGTGTGTTAGTCTTATCTGTCTTGGTTCTGGTGTTGTGTGTGCTGTAGTTTTCGACTTATAACGCTCTATTTGTTTCAGTGGATCCCTGAACTGCAGCATTATGCTCCTGGAGTCCCAATAGTACTTGCTGGCACCAAACTAGGTAAGCGGAATAATTTATCATAGTACTTGCCAATTCTTTTGCTAAATGTGCTCAAAGTTTATGTTTGTCCAATAATGCACATAGTTCAGTGTTGCCGATATTTTTCTTCCATCTTATAGCTTGACAAGCTTAGGGTCACAAAATGTGTTGTATTAAACAAACATCGATTTTAGCAATGACTGATTTACAGATACAAAACCTAATGTCTTGGGGCTTCTAGTATGAGAAATGGACATCCTAACATGTTGAAAGCTATTAAGAAGCAAATTTCTCTGGGAAGAATAAGATATGGAACCACCACAAGTGTAATAACTTGGAACAGGTGTATCAACTAAAGTTACTAAACTTGTTTTCAGCATGTTCTGGTGTCTATGTTGTGGATCAAATTGATCAAAATATGATGTGGTGGCAAAGACCAGATCTTGTCTGATGAAATCATGCTGATCGAGTTAAAAGAAATATTTGACTAGATAACGTTAAAGGCAGCTAAGTTTTTGGCCCTAGATGGTGGCTATCAACTTCAAGTGATAACTACTAGTTTGCAGTACTGTAGTGAGGTTTCAAGGGTAGATTAGGGATATTAAGTTAATGTGTGTTAAGAAGCAAGATGGAATTAATTTAAGAAGCATAAAAGTGTAAAGGCAAGTCTTAAATAGTAAGATGCTTATTTAGAAAGTAGATGGTATCAATGGATGAAGCATGTCTGGAAAAGAGAAGTCAGACGTACTAAGTATAAGGAATTGACACTGTCAACTTAAGTTTTAGATACTATTGCAGTTTGAGGTTTCAATTAATAATATATTTCAGAATTTATAAACTTGTCAGCTTGATGCTTGGTTAAAACAATATGAATTTATACGTTATCCACTTCCTAGTTCTGAATCTAATATAATTACTTCCTATTTGATGGAATAGAAAATATAGTAACGTGCTGTTATATCAGTTAACAGGACTTAATCTATGTATAATAATATTCAAATCCTAGCAATAAACCTGCACATAACTCTCATGATCACTAAAGCTTCACAGAAATTTCCATTGTTGTGTAACAACCATAATGCTGAAAATATTAAGTTCCCCAGTTATGCAGATTATATCGGCAGTCATCTTTGAATAATTTTGGAACCCATAATCCGCAAAATTTTCTGCAACTAAAGCATGTGGTTTATAATGGAAATGTAGATCTTCGAGAGGATAAGCACTATTTGGCTGATCACCCAGGGTTGGTACCTGTTACGACTGCACAGGTATCGGTCTCATTGAAAAAGTATGATTCCTTATCATAAAATAGGTTAGAAATGGATGGTATCACTGATTGTTGTTTTATACAACTAGGGAGAGGAGCTGCGGAAACAGATTGGTGCTGCATATTATATAGAATGCAGCTCAAAAACTCAGCAGGTATGTACAAATTAGTACTTGTATTCATAATGGTAGTAAATTGTTCATTATCTGCATATAACAAAGAGACTGGTTGCTTCTTTATGAATTCTTCAAATAGTAGCGGTTTCTTGTGCCAAATTAATATGAGCAAGAGTGACAGTCAACGAGTGACACAGTAAATGTAGAATCTAATATCAAATTAGTAAATGTCAGACCAGCTTCTCTTAAAGCAGGGGTATATATAACGAAGGATTGAAAGTTGAATAGGCCAGTGCCAACATTTAGAATATCAATAACCTGGAGGTTTGTGCATATATAAAATCAACTGCACATGAAACTTGGAATTGGTCTATCTGAATCTTGGTCATGGTAGCAGTTTCCTTAAACTATTTGTCCTTCAGATCAAATGAGTTCTGTCGCAGTTTTATGAAATTTGTTATGTTGTCAATTCTCCTCAGTTGTGCTTGCGTTATCTCATGATAGAATTTTCCCAATGTTCGTTTCTGCATGCGTCAGTCATGCTGTCAATGACCCTTTGATGCGATTGCAGAATGTGAAAGCAGTTTTTGATGCTGCTATCAGAGTGGTTATCAAGCCACCACAGAAGCAAAAGGAGAAAAAGAAAAAGCCACGTCGAGGATGTCTAGTGTCAGTACCTTCTTTCATCTCTTATGCATTTGAAGTTTGCTTTTTCATCTTTATTGGAAGCTTACTATCATTGTGCCCATCTTTGAGCTTCAAAATTTATAATTGGCTTAGCTTACATATGTTATCGATTCAAGATGTCTTTCTCTTAAGCCATCCACATGAATTGTGATCTTAAAATGGACATTTTAAACACCAGTGTTTTGTTTTTGTTTTTGTTTTTTCTCTAGTAGACGACCAATCAATGTGTCGTTAAGAATTGAATGAATATTAAAACCATCTACGATTCCCATTTATGGCTTCTGCTAAACCGGCTCCTTCTACCATGTACCTTCATGATATACAAGTAATCGTTTTGAATTTCATATAGCCAATATGCTATTTCCAAACGGTTCCTGTCTAGTCTGACTTCTTTAATTGTCCAAACTGCAGCAACATAATCTGTGGGCGAAAGCTAGTGTGTCTCAAATGAAAACACCAACTCTGATAGCTGCCATCTTGATCATGACTTACGTGCCACTTCTTGAAGGCTCTTCACCCTCAAGCTGTTTGGATCCTGTGAATTCGATAATTCATACCTTTTATTTCCCAGATATTTTTGTATTTCATAATCCACCATAGAGATATCAAGAAAATGTGTACACTTTTAGCACCAATACCGTGTTTACTAATCTAAATTTATAGGCTTTGAACTTGCAATATGGTAAAGTGGTAAACCGTCTGCATTAGTGCCATTTCTTTTGCAATTTACATTGCTATATGTAAGCAATGGGTGGTCTTCATGGGATGCAATCGTTCAATACAGTACACTCGTGAGCGAGAAGCAATAACCCAGTGTGTGCAACGTTCATGTTCCAATGACAAGTACTCCGTAGTCCACACATGTTTTCTTGGAAACATGCCACTCCCAAAACAACTTCAGTTGTGCAGATTCACCAACGAATCAACAACTACCACGTTCAGAGATGAAGACCCAAACAAGGCAGAGTGAGCAAAGTGCCTCAAAGACCAACACATTAGATAGACAAAAACAAGAGCGAGCAAAGATGCCTCAAAGACTAACACATCAGAAAGCTACAATTTAAATCAAACTTTGGTTGTTGATTGAAAATTTGAAATATAAACACCATAGATTACATCATGAAACGGTTCAAAGTTCAAACCACAGCAACTAAACCATAAGGATAAATAAACAAGAAGCCAAAAAAGCTCAGATGCCAAAATTTGGTGACCACTGCTCATATATGAGACAATAAGGATAAATAAACAAGCCACATAAATAAGCTTCTTTTTTATGTTCATGATACAACTGGAAAGGTTGGACATGATTGGTGATGGATTTTCAGTCCAACAGTAACAATGAATGTCTAATGCACTTGATACCAGTAAGGACACCAAAGATTGTGTGTATGGGGCCAACACAGTATGATTTCAACTGTTAGAACTAAGTATATCTACAATGGCGAAGACAGCCTGAAGCTCCCCAGAGCAAATTTTAGGAAACAGCTTGCACAGCTTGTTTCTTTCTTTTAAAATACAACTGATACAACAAAGAGGAGGGGGTCGGAGACTATGAACAACATCAAATAACTCACTTACCACCCAGCCTCCAGCAGCACACAAGCTTAGATAATGACCTGGGGTCTTGGCAAATGGCACCCTCAAAACACTGGAAAATAAAGTGACAGAAGATAAATAACTTGCAGAACCAAATTAATGGAAGTGAATAAAGCAACGACTTGTATATGTTATTGGAAGACCAGGTGACTATAACTAATCTCAAACTCTCTTTCACTCAATCTCTTCCGTAGGTTTACTATGCAGAAATCTTATAAAAATGCAAGTTTCCTAAATTTCCAATTACAACAGGCAAACTATCTTCTTTACTACTGTTATTAGACCAAGTACTACTACAGAAAACATTTAAATGGCAGTTGTAAATGATAAGTGGTGGAGCTCAACAACAGAAAACTAATTGCAGTACCCTATATTAGATTAAATCACCCTATACTATAAAGGCAAGAGGTCATGTCCAATTTATATTCATGTCAGTAGGACTACATCACTCTATAATGCACAGAACAGTTAAATCGCATGTTGCAGTTAAATCGCATGTTCAGAAGTACTGGAGCTCAACAAGAGAATAGATTGCAAGGGAACAGAGACTTCAAAAAAACCCAACAAATTTTATTAGCAAGAGGTAGTGTCAGAAGCTTGGTCCCTTCAAATCAGGATACCAGAACATACCGATACAATATCAAAGGCTTAAGATCTACTTACAAGGTTTCATGAGTCACCAGATTTCGCCATTTCACATGCCTTTCCACGAGGGTTGTTTGTAGCCATCCCATCCTCCCTCGGGTTCCTTCCTCTTAAAGGTGCCGCCTGGCATCTGGAACATCCTTGCTTGTTCCTCAGCTAGTGCCTGTGAACTGGCAACAGAGAATTGCCATGGTGCAAGAGGTGAAGTCATGTCTCTCCCCTCTAAGTCTGGGCCACCAGGCCCTGCATTGAGGTCTAGCCCCTGCCTTCCCCATTTCCTACTGTTCTCAGCACTATTGTTATTGCTACCATCCGGAACATTAATTAGATATGGCCTTGGGTAGTTGGAAGGAATCATATTACCAGGTCCTAACAACTGGGAACGAACAGTAGGAATACAAAGCCTTCCAGCAGAAGAATCCAGATATGTTGTTGAACCACCTGCAAACGTGGCTGAAGGAAGAGGAAAATTATTCCCGAAAGGAAAAACTGGATATGGAAATGAGGTAGAAGGATAAGGCACTGCTGGCGAAGATGACACCACTGATCCCCTGTAGACATCAGGATTAAAGGGGTTGCTACCAGTAGGAGCACCGGTCCTTGGTCCACCAGTTGCAACAATTGGGAAAGGCCGTTCTCCACGATCTGGCATAATCGAAGGAATTGTGGCAGCTGAGTAGGTATTGGCTGGAGAAATCCAAGATGAGAAATTTCCCACTTCTGTATTGCTCATCCTAAAACCAGATATAGGTGGTTGAGATGGCACACTGCTCCTGGTATGCTGACTTATTACTGCAGGTTCAGCAGTCACATCATCAAAGGCTGGTCCATCATTCAAATCAAAATCCCTACGAAGACTGACTTCTCCATCGAGAGGTCCAACTGATGCTTTTGTTGACAGAACTGGGTTATTCATTTTGCGAATATTGCTCAATGAGTAACTACCGATTTCAGAATCCTCATCAACTTGATTCAAATCAAGATCCAGACCTCCTGAGCTGCGAACAGGTGCCATACTCATCGATCGATCACGCGCAAAATCATTATTACTTGTTGGGGCAGAAAGAGAAAATATATCTTGTGAAGCCATATCCTCCAGAACTCTTTCATCAGGTACATTCAAGTCAATGTCCAGAGCAGGGCGTCCTGGCTTGCCAGCTGTAGGGTCAGGAACTGCAATATTTGTTGCAGCCAGCGGCAACTCTGATACTTTTCTAGGCTCAGCTGGCCGGAAGGCACTTGTCGCTGCTGTTCCTTTCCAACCGTCCTCCTGTTTACCCTTCAACAAGTCATCTGGTGGAACACATGGCCCTTTCGCAGCAGAAGGCACTGTAACTGAAGCAGGAAGGCCAGTAGACAAAGAAGAAACAGAAAAAGGTAATGGGCTTATTAATCGAAGAGCAGTTGAACATCCAGGTGCAGTCGAAATATGCGGCACCCCAAATTTCCCATCATCTGCATTAAAGCCTTCATTCAAATCAAACTTCACTTTTGCATCCATGTCTGATACTCCCACAGTGGACGTTGGAGTATCTGCAGTTGTAGATGTGCATTCCTCAGATCCTTCGGCTTCCATGCCAGCAACTTTAGACCTCTTAGACCTCACATGTTCTACTTCTTGCATTGGAAGATCAGGTTTCACCTTCAAAATAACTGGTTCACCAAGTTGATCATTAGCCACTTTACTTTCCAACATTTCCTCCATGTGCTCACTGTTGTGGTCAGTAACAGCAGAACCAGATCCACCTAAAGCTTGATTCTTAGAAATTATAGGGTTATTACTTTCCTTTTGGGATACGATATGTTCATTACTCTCCGTTCTTTGTCTTTCTGTCTGATTACAGCAACTCATATCCTCGGTTTCATCTGTATTATCAGCCTTTGGTGCACTGACTTTTTCTGAAGAAAGAATCAAATCTTCACATGTTCCTTTCACCAACTCAGACTGCATCTGTATGGTAGACAGTTTTTCATCAACTTCCAGCGCTGGGTGTACAGATGATTCTTCAGTAACTTCCTTCCCATCTACTGCCTTTGAACTCGCATCATTAGCCTTAGTTTCATTCGACAAATGACCAGTTTTGTCTTGTTTAACATCTTGAATTTCATCGACTCCACCCACCACCTCTTTCTCTTCAGGTGGCTTGGTTCCTTCACTATCCATAGTTTCCTCAACTGCGGTAGCAGGACAGGGAGTCACAGCAGGAGCTAACGTAACTTCAATTGGTTTTTCTTTGTTCTCTAGGAAGGGGCCCTTACCACCCCCATCCTTAGTCCCTAAAGTAGCAGAGACAATACCATTCTTCCGACAACCATCATCAGCACTGGCATTAGACTGGCTTTCATCACGAGCAAGGTCCTCAGGAAGAGGTGATTTGACTCTTGGGTCATTGCCTTTGGAAAGATGCTCAGATACTGGGGTGCTCCTCTGTGGAGAATCAGTAGGAGATTCAGATTTAGACATCTCATCAGCCGCCACACTAGCAAGCAGATTCATACCAAGATCATCTCCAACAGAAGCATTACCTTCAGAATACTTTACACAGCTTTCAACTAGGGCATGCATAGAGCTGAAAGAAGCCTCCTGAGCATTACCTGGTTTCTGTTCGTTCCCTGATGATGAGGAAGCCGCTTTTCGGACATCTGCAGTCTTCTTAGAGTCGCGCTCTTCATTAGTAACAGCAGCAGGTGACCCATCCCCCTCATCGGATCCAGTCAATACGTCTTTAAAATCGTTGCTTTGCCAGGACTCAGTGTTAACATCTGAGGTAGCAGTAGCTCGGTATACATCAACCTTTTCCTTTAAGGTGCAATCAAGTTCATCATGCTTCTCAGAATGCATAGGAGAAGAAGCTCTGCTGTTCATATTTGAAAGATCTTCAAAAGAACCTCCACTTCCACTTTGTGCTGGACTACGACCTCGATTTGGAATCTTAACAATCAATTTGCTCCCCTCAACAGCAGGTACACAGACTCCCTTATCACTTGCTATTCCAGGCTGTAATGATTTTTCAGAAGCTGGATTCTTGTGCAACGATGAACTTCTACTTGACACGTCCCTTTGAGCTCCAGAAGGAGTAGAACCTGGGAAGCCATTTAATGATTTCCTAGGCCGTGAAGAACCACCTGATGTCTTATTCATTGAACCAGCAGTAGAGCTCCTCGCGTCCTCTTTACCAGACACACCTCCATTTCTAGCATGATCATTTGAACATGACTGGCTATTGTTGTGAGACTGACTAGAACTGCTGCTTTTCTCATCCCTGGTAGCTGTCATAGGTACATCGACTGTGACACCAACAGGAACAATCCGGGAGTGTCCATCTTTTAAGTTAGAACCTGCTGAAACAAGTGACGGCACCGACTTCAAAGAAACTGGAGATGCAGAAGCAGATTTGGTAATATTATCTCCGTGAACAAGCTTCACTGCAGATTTGTTCGATACAGAAAGCTGTGTAACTGAGCTCCTCATAGCAACATCAGTGGATACACCAGAATGCCTGTTTCCACCATGAGAAACTTCAGGTAACCTTGGTCTAGCGGACCAGGGGACAGCCTGATTTAAACCAGACTTTGCCTCATTGATCTTCATTTCAGCTTCAACACGTTTCTTCCATGTATCAACTAAACTTCTTGCTTTCTTTTGGATTTCCAAGTTCTTTTGGTTCCGCAAGTGATTGACGGACTTTCCGATGTTACACATTTGTAGAGCATTAAGATTTACTGGCAGCTTATCCAGGGCACGAAGTAAAACCAAGAGAAACTCTTCAATACCTTTCTCACTATCTTTGGATGCACTGCCATCACCTATCTTCCCTTTGTGGACCTCTTGGAGCCACTCATCTAATACAGGCAAACCCCTGAGCTGCACAAATCGACTAAGGCAATCAAATTTATCTGTGGCTGTTAAAACACTAACAATCATAGACCGGCCAGCCAGATCTATTTTTTTCACATTTCTATCAGGTACCATGAGCTGTACCAATTTTTCAACCCCATCAGAGTCTACAAGCCCTCCTTTTTCGGTTATTTTAGCGATTTCTGACTTTAAAGTGCTTTCCTGTTTACAGTGACCAGAATCCCCATCATCTACTTTCGTAATACGTTCTCGTTTGACAGGCTCAGACCCCTGGTCTCCCCGCTCCCTTTTTTTCCCCTTAACTTGAGAAGAAAAGGATGAGGCACTATTCTGGACACCATCTGATCCAGCTTTTAACTGTGATGCTGAAGATGGACCGTTCATTGGTTTTGGAGATCGGCCCCCTGACTGCACTGTTGCATGCATTTCTACTCGAGTTTTATGTAACAGTTTATCTACTTCCTCTTGTCGCTCCTGTAAGAGAAAAAATAATGATAATAACTACCCCGAATGTTTAAGTATACATAACAAAAAAAAAAGAAAGATAAAAACTCACATTCATATAGTCCTGATCAGTCAGCCACCATAAACACTTGTTTGAAATGTCATAAACACGCCGGCATACAAAAGATAAAATCCCTGATGGAAGCTTAACACCTTTAGGAAGGAACGCGACTTTACACGGATGAAGTAATGATGCGGCAGGAATCTCATCCTTATGGAACGAATAGAAAATTTCGTTCAGCTCAGCATCCAACAGGATGCCTTTGCCAAGCTTTACTTCAGAAGGTCGATAAAGCCAATTCACTCCTAACCTTAACGTATTCTCTTTGCCAGTAATTAACCAACGGATTATTCCAATGAAAGGTGGGGAATCCTGGGGAGGTTTGAAAAGAGCACAATCGCCAACACTGATCTTGCGTCCGTCCTACAAAAAAAGAGAATTTGAGAGAATCATTATGCTGACAACTAAATATCCATAAGAATGAGCATGTATCACAAACAGTGTGCATAAGAAATGAAGCTTAGAAACATATAAAGAGCATTTTCATTGTCCCACCAAATTGACAACCTACAAGTAGTCATTCTGATGATAAACTACATTACAAAGTTCCAATGTCTTAGCTACAATGTAGGACTCAAAAAGGTAAGCCTGACCCCAAATCAATGAGAACAAGTCTATTGCAAACAAAGAACTCTGCTATAAAATAAAAATGAAAGCAAGCTATGGCACTATCAGAAAATCCTTAAAACAAGAGACTACAAACTGTCAGAAGCTCATGAACTAGACAAGAACATCACTAACCGCTGTCGTTTAAATGACAGCTGTAACAGAGGTTATTGCTGAATTCGATAAAACCAGTTCTTTACAAAAAAAGAAAAAGAACAAAAACTAGCTCGTAGCTTTTCACTCTATACTATCATGGCCTTAATCATCTACAGGCATAAAACCATGGCTCCCTCACAAGAAACAGGTCCCTCTATCCGGCATAGAGTGTTGACTCCATTTCCTAATTTCCACACTACCGTCATAAAATCAAACAATTTCGGGTGCTAATCCCATTTCTACAACCATCAAGTCTAATAACACATCAAATTCACCTAAAACTCAATTAAACTCCGCCCCAATTCGCAAAACTTCCAATTGAGCAATCAAATTGATGATAATAAGAAGAGGAAATGAAACCTTAAAAAAGGAATGAGTGGAATTCGACGATGAAGAAGAAGAACCATCGGCTGTCAACATGTGCCGACTCCGTATCCTTTCCTCACCTCCCCTCCCATGCATAGCCTTGCATTTTCGATCGCGCCTCCAATTCCAACCATTACCATCAATCCCACGCCCTCCGCTTCTCTTTTATCAATCGCGAAACCCTAGATCGCCCATCTCCGCACCTCCACCTGTTTCCTTTTCTTCCAACCCAAACCCTAATTCCGGATGCGCTCGCCGATCCAATCGAAGCTCAGATCCAACCACAAAGAGAGAGGGGTCCAATTTACGAGCCGCCCTATCGATCTAGTGAGAGAGAAATAAAAATCGAAAAGAGAGAAAGAAGTAGACGGCAAAAGGGAAAGGTGTACTTGGTAGGAGCGAGCGAGCGAGAGCTAGCAGCAGGGAAACGGGCAGCTCGGGCAGATCGGGCAGGGAAGAATAAAATACCCTCACCCGCGGGTGAGCTGACCCAAACAAAAAATAATGTGACTGGACTGGGTTGACCGATCTGCACCCGTTTGACTTTGATGCGAAGGCTGATTGCTCTGGGAAAGGTAGGAGGGAAGGGCAGAGAGGTAATTTTGGGGACATGAGGGGGCCAATGATGGACAGGTTAAGGTTGTCCAGAGTTGTTCCAACACAGATTACTAGAAAGTAAGAGAGACGGGGAAGCGAGTGATGTGAATGGGTCAGTTGGGTTCTGTTCCTTTCTGGCAGGAAGGGGAAGAAATCAATTGATTTTCTGAGCACCTTGTTGCTTGAGTTAGCGTCACCCACTTCCACTATTGCTGCTCTCCTCCCTCTTTCTGAGCCCATGATAATCATGTGTGTCCATCTTGTTCCTTTCACCTCAATCAAAAAAAAGAGTCTTGTTCCTTTCACCCTTTTTATTGGGGTTTCACCGTAACTGGCTCGGATTAAACAAATTTTAAAAATTATTTTGATTTTATATAAATATATATGCGGAAGTAGCAGTATCTTATGTTGGAGTGCGTCGTGTCACGTGACACTATCTCAAAAAATTTAAATATAAAAAATAAATATGTAAAATAACTAATTAACTGTTGTTAGCAGCTTAAATCACTTTGTCTCTCTCTTCTTTCTCTATCATCAACTCACATCCTCTAATAACTTCTGCTGATAAAAATTAACATTAAGGGGCTCTTCAGATTTTCCAATGACAAAGAAGACGAGAGACTTGCCGAACCTGACAGAGTGTCATTGTTGTAACTCTCCGTATCTAATTTAACTTATTTACTGGGTATTTTAAGAGTTACTGAGAAATTTAACTGTGTTCGATAACTTAGTAAGTTAACACTCGAGTTTATTTTCAAGTTCTTCTTGAAATGTCAAATTCTTCTTTTAAGGTCTCGGTGTCGTAATTCGCATCGACACAGGTTCTCCGGTGTTTTTGATTTATTTTCGGAGTTTTGAGATATTTTTTATGATTTATTAAAGATTGGTAAAAAAAAAAATTATGTTCTAAAATTAGAAAATTGATTAATCTATGTTGTCGGATCAATTAAGGTTTTCTTCTTGGTCGTTGGATTAAGCTTAAAAGGTAAAGAGGGGTTGACCCAGTCAAAGTAGCCTACACTCCGTTTGACCCGAGCCCAGACTTTTCTCTCCCTCTCCGGCTGCCTCTTTCGTCTTCGCCACGCTCCGACCGATTCCGGCCACCCCAGACGGCGAGATCACCATCAAACTTCTTCTCCTCTTCTCTCCTGTGTAGCCTAACCGGAAAATCCAACTTGCACCCACTGTGGAGGGAGATCGATCGCAGTGGTGCACAACAATGTTCTTCGTTTTCCGGCGAACTCCGGCGGTGACGGTGATAGTTAGGGGTAGGGTTCTTCTCCTCCTTCTTTCTTCGATTTCCATGTCTTTAATCCTTTGGATCGAGCCCTAATTCTAAAATCCCTTTTCTGCGATTTCTGGTTTTAGGCTTCTACCTCCGGCGACTTGCGTGTTTTGGGTCTCCGACGAGGGTCTGAGCTCCGGCGATGAATCGTTAACCAAGGGGAGGCCTTCCGTGATCTCCGACGACGACCAGTGGAGCTTTGGGAGACTTGAGGTGTTGCTGCTGCTGTGTTGAGTAAAACCCGAACCCAGATTCCGACGAGAAGTTGCTGCCGGCAAGGTGAAGCTGCTGGACTCACAATTGGGTGGCAGGCTGAAGGTAAACTTCGTGATTTAGCTACTGTGAAGTTTTCGTGTTGGTGCTTAGAGTTAATTAAATGCTGAAATCGAAGTTTGGTTGCTGATTTGGGTGTTTTGGTTGATTGTATGCCGATAACTTGGTGATTCGGAGTTTACGGGGAAGCTATGGCAAAATTCCTATAAGTTTCCGGAATCCGGCAGAATATTCTGGCAAGGGGCGAATCTGGCAGACATGAATGAGGTAGCGATCGATGTATTCCTTTTCGTTTTATGTCATTTCAGAAATAGGAAGTTTGGGTTGTAATCGGAAAAATTTCCAAGTTAAGAAAGTTTATATTTTAGGAAACTTTCCGTTTCTGGAAATCATTTTGGGTGCCCTTAGTAATTTGATGGTTTTTCAAATTAAGGTGGTTGTATGTTTGTGAGTTAAATAAATTACATTAGTTGGATTAATCAAAATCAAAGTCCACCAAACGAATTTTTAAACGAGGCCTAAGTGTACTGGTTAATAGGACATATAGTGGAAAATGTCTTGAATCGTTAACTCAAAATTTAATTTGGAAAATGTTGATCATCGTTAGTTAGTTAATCCTGGTCAACCTAGGAAACCCTAGTCGAACTAGGAAAGAAGACGAGGCAATGGTTATTTTAAAGTTCGATCTGACCGATTTGTCCAACAGCTTATGGTCAGGCATGTGATTGACTCAAGGACATGGATATTTGGAGGCGGCACTCGAGTAGTGTCTCGAGAAATGGAAAGCTTAAGCCTAATACCGTGAATGGACTTTTACTTTGAATAAAATTGCATGCGACTATCGTTTTATAAATATATTTTCTATAATTATCGTTTTTAAGAAAGAAAGAAAGTTTGATTTTTAATTTGGCTTATCAATTCTATGATTTTGGAGTTGACATAGGAATTATCCTTCCGGATTGATTTTCAAATACAATGTGGATTTCTTATTGGGACTTATGTTTTAAGTTAAGTTTAATGATTTATGTTTTGAGATGATTCCGGATTTAATTATTGTTGTTTTATTTGTTGACTTTGAGATTTTTTTAAAAGATTACCGAAAATGGGATTTCCGGTAGTTCTCCATCATAATTTAATTGTTTATTTGTGGCATAATGATTTTGATTTTGAGAATTATTTATGACACGACCCACCCCGAATTTCACCCTGAAACCCGGAGTAACTCGTGCGGGGACCACCTCCAAGAAAGATATTACCGAAAAATCGGCATAACCTCCCTTGAAAATGGACAACCCTTCCTAACGAAAACCTGCAAACACTTCCAAAAGTTTTTAATCCAACCTTAAACTCCTGGAGCCTTCGTGCTCCCCAAATCACAACACCACCCAAATTATTTACTAATCTAAACAAAACTCATATCCAACCATTTAAAGATTCAGAGCAACTCTAACAGGAAGAAAGGAAACATAATAAATTAACAAGCGGAAGCTATATGATGACTATGCCTCATACCCATGTACGCCCGACCTCAACTATGCAATCCTGCAAACTGGGCATTTTTAAAACGAAGAGCCCAGGGGAAAACATTTGAAACACGTTAGAGTGAGTGGACAAAAACATAAATTTAATGAAAATATTTATGCTTTCCCATTTTCTAATAATCAAGAAATCCGTTGCATGCAAGTGTTGACAAAACCTTCATAAAGAAAATTCCAAAGAAACGGACTAGCCCCGCTAGTCAAAATATTGACAAAGATATATACTAACCTTCATTGAAGAAGGTACCAAAACAAGGAGCTAGCCCCGCTAGTCAAATCGACAACTCAAGTAAAATATCTTATATGGCCATATAAGTGAGTCTCCCAGACTATATTGCCTCCCAGGCATAGTACTCCCATACTCCATGTACCTTCACGTCGAGTTGACGGATAGGGTACAGGGCTTGCGTGATGCCGCCGGCAACATCACATCACCCGAAGGCGGAAAGAGCTTGCGTGACCCCACTTGAAACATGGGTGTCACATCACCTCGAAAGGTGGAACGACATACTAGCATTGACATCATGTATTTTCCAAGAATATGGCATAAGGAAATATATAAATCATATGAGTTTCCCCGAAACTCATAAATAAAATATAAGTACGATTCCCAACCGTACTTGGAAAAATTCTAAGAGCAATATAGTTAATTAAATTCAACGTGTCTCACACGTTAACATACTTAAAATAGATTAACTCAAATCATTTTCAAGATCCATGCAAAGGAGAAATAATAATTTCAACTCAGAAAATTAATGATGATTTTCTAAACAATTCATGCATGCATACTCCTTTAAAAATAAAATGTCCACTCACAGAATGAGGCCTAAGCCTTCCAATGCTCGGAATACTCCTCGAGCGCCGCCTCCAACTAATCACACTCTCTAGCCAATCCCACGTCTGACGATAAACAGAAGAATAAATTGGTCAGACCGGACTCCAATAATCATTAATGATTCAACTTCTTCCTAGTTTGGCTAGGTTTACTGAGTTGACCAGAATTGACCAAGTTTGACCAATTGATTTATGATTAGCCAACTAACGATGCCTCGACAATTTCCACTTTAACCTTCGACTTAACAAATCGGGTTACCTTGATTACTCTAACCATCCAATTTAATTCCAACAACCATCTTAATAATTTGATTATAATTGATGTTTCATCCAAACAATCCTCAATCACTTTCTCTCTATACAACTTCACACCATAAATCACTAAGGGCACCCAAAATGGGTTTCCATAAATAGAAAGTTTCCAAAAAGGGAAAATCCCCTTAAATAGAAACTTTCCTAAAATGACAGATTTTACTAAACCGGAAACTACGACTTGAATTAGGAAGAAAAACCTCGAGAACTACCTTCTCGGTTCTCTGCCGGAAAAACTGCGTTCGCCGGATTCCGACGACTTGCCGGAACATTCTGCCGGATTCCGGCCACATGCCGGAAATTGGCCATGACTTCCCCGTAACTCTGCATCACACCATTTTCGACAAACAACAACCATTCAGCCACAATACCACTCCAAACCGCAACACAAAAACAACACAGCCGATCAAATCGTAATCCTTACCTCCAATCCGTTCACCATTCGAACCCATAAACTTTCCCTTGCCGGAGATCGACCTACAACCCTCTGCCTCTCACTGTCTCGAACAGAAAAACTCCATCTGCTTTCCAAAACCACACAGCAGCTGCCTCCAAGCTCGCCTGAAAAACTCATGAAATTTCAGAAGAGGGTTCCTCCGATTAGAGCATGATTTCGAGAAGCAAAAGCACCGAAAGGAAGAGGAAATCGAGGAGGTGAAGAACCTTACCATCGACCAACCAGAAGGCGACCGAAGTCGCCAGAATTCCGAGAAGACAACCGGGTTCCTCTTCCACCGATCTCTCTCATCAATGACCGCACAAACGATTGAAAGACTGGGTTAGGTAGAGAAGAGAAAGACAGACCCTTTGATGGTGGTCTTGTGACATGCGGTGGCCAGAATCGGCGACACCATGCCAGAGAGAGCCGAGGTAGGCGAAGCAGAAAAGAGAGAGAGAGATAACTCGGGTCAACGCCCCAAATGCGGGTTTGACAAAGTCAACCCGTTTGTTTTCCATTTATACATGAACCAACGGTCAAGATCGAAACCCTACTCGATCAAACGGCCAAGATTAAATGAACTATTCTAATTTCAGAAAATTAATTTCTCTTACCATACCTTCAATAAATCGTAGAAAATACTTCAAAATTCCGACGATAAACTGAAAACATCGGATAACCCGTGTCGACGCGAACTACGACACCAAGACCTTAAAAGAAGAATTTGACATTTCCGGAAGAACTCGCAAATAAACTAGAGTGTTAACTTACTTAGTTACCGAGCACGGTTAAATCCCTCAGTAACTCGTAGAATACCCAGTAAATAGGTAAAATTTGGGTCCGGGATGTTACAATTTATGATTTATGATTTATATTTGATAATGAAATCTCGCTTATATTTAAGAATTTGAGAATATTTTGACGTGTGAGACACGTCATTGAGTTTTATTTTAATTTCTTATGATAATTTCCAAATACGGTTGGGAACCGTACCATTCATATGACATTGGGGAAGTTTTATAGATTTAAGTGATTCATATGTTTTTAGTCACCATACTATAGGGTCGCTCGTATTTCATTACTAGCTAGCCTTTATAGCAGTTCTCACCATAGGTGAGTCGAGCACTTAACGTGGGACCCTACTATAGCCTGGGAGGCACCGATCGGTTATTATTTATTGGATTAATTACTGGTCACACCATTAATTTTCATGCTCTCGACAGTTTACTCCATTAACTTTCAATTTCAATCGATTACTCCATTAACTATCCAATGTCACACAATTAGGTCCATCTGTTAAGTGGCCGTCCAAATCAGTGGTTAAGTTGCTGACTGGACATATTTTTCAACTGGAAATTCCATTTAACACCCTAAACTAACTCTCTATCTCTCTCTCTCTCATTTTTAAAACCCATCAGCAGCTAGCCATGGCTTCCCATTTTTCTCTCTCCGCCGTTTCTCTCATTTTTCTCTCATCCGATCCGATCTCAGCGAGTGACGCAGAGACCCAGCGACTGGTCCGTCGGTTGACTTGGACTCCGGTCTAGACGTCATCGGCGGTTGTCAAAAAGGGAAAAAAACTGGGCTTGCAAGTGGTAGTCGAACCCGGCCACTCAAATTGGAGAAGCCCGAATTAGTGGACCTTGATTCCACTCAGATCGATCTAGGCGAGGTATTGCGCGGCCGCCGGCCGGCGAGGTCTGGTCCGTCGTCAGTTGACAATTGTTCAGGAGGCTCCGGTCCACCACCTTGTCAGGCCATCGATACAGAGGATTTAGGGTTCGTGCATGGTGTTGTTTAGGGTTTGGTTGGTGGCGAAGGGAGAAGATCAATTGTTGTGAGGGTTTGAGTTTTGGGCTTCGGGAGAGAGATGCTGGGTAGGTGGGTTTGAGTTTTTGCCTGCCGTCGGGAGAGAGATGTCGAGGAGCTACGGGGTGTGTTTGATTACAGTGTTGATGTGGTTGGTTGGTTGCTAGTGTTGTTGTTGCAGTGTTGTTGAAGGTCCAACTAGTGATGTGGTGGTGTTGTGGTTGCGGAGGAGGTGGAGGAGGAGAGAAAAGAGATTGAGGACACAGGACGGTGGAGAGAGAGAGAGAGTTAGTTTAGGGTGTTAAATGGAATTTCCAGTTGAAAAATATGTCCAGTCAGCAACTTAACCACTGATTTGGACGGCCACTTAACGGATGGACCTAATTGTGTGACATTGGATAGTTAATGGAGTAATCGATTGAAATTGAAAGTTAATGGAGTAAATTGTCGAGCGCATGAAAGTTAATGGAGTGACCAGTAATTAATCCTTATTTATTTCTAGCTAGCCTTTATAGCAGTCCTCACCATAGATGAGTCGAGCGCTTAGCGTGCGACACTATTATAGCCTGAGAGGCACCGACCCGAGCTTGGGAGGCTCCTTTGATGTGGTGATAACTCTTCCCCTTATGTTATTTTTCTCAGTTATGTATTTGATTAACCAGCCCCGGCTAGTTCATCTTTTCTTACGAGATTTTTGTACTTGGTTAACCGGCGGGGCTGGTTTGTCCATTTTTATGTGATTCTGGAATTAAAATTAAATGTTATATCAAAGTTGGGTGCATCAAAATTTTAAAGTTTAAACGTGGGAAAATATTTAAATTTAAGTTTTGTTAAATTATTTAATTTATTTTTGTCCACTCACTCTAATGTTTTAAATTACTTTCCCCTGAACCCTTTGGTTTCAAATGCCCAGTTTGCAGGCTAAATTTATTTGAGGTCGAGCGTACATAGAGTCGAGGCATAGTCAAATAGTCAGAGACTGTTTCCGCTTATTCTTTATTCATTGTTATTATTTCATTATTAGAGATGCTCTGAGTTAGTAAACTTATTGAATGTCGTGTTGGAAGTAGGATTCTTTTAGATTAGTATTTGTTATTGTGGGAGATGTGATGAACTTGGGGAGCAGGAAGGCTCCAGGAGTTCAAGTTGGATTATGATTTTAGAAGTGTGTTTGCTGGTGTTTTTAGGAAGTGTTGTTTATTTTCAAGGAATATTATGTCTAATTTCCGGTAACATCTCTTTTGGAGGTGGTCCCCGCATGATTTATTCTAGATTTCATGGTGAAATCCGGGATGAGTCCTGACAATTGATGCAACCTCCGAGTTGACTTCGCCAAATCCAAGTCACCTTCAACCATGTTAAACTCAATCTCACGCTTTGGAGTCACTCCCCCCGTACCATTCTCAATCCTTTCGAGAGGATTCTCATTGCAATCCACTTTTTCAATCCTTTCCAGAGGATTCTCATTGCAATCCACTTTTCTGCTGGAGAATAGGACTTGCATAAAGCCAAAAACATTGATGATTTTTGAATGTCAAATAATGAGGACGATCTGGGTTTTTTTCATTGAGGTCAAATGTGAATGGTAGAACCAGATCTGGTTTTTTTTGTCTGTTAAGACTCTCTTCATCTTCGTCTTCATTGAATCGAAGTTCTACTCTCTCGAGTTGATCCAAAGTCGTTACCCATTGCACACAAAACACCAAAGATATTGATAATCCTGGAGTGGGCGGCCATTTCGTGGCTCTGTTTCGAAGGAGTGAAATCAGCCTCGATCGGAGATGTTTAGAGCTGGGTGGCAAGAGTGAGAACTGAGAAGATTCTCTGACTTATGTTTATGATCAGAGGACAAAGCAGGGTTGTCACCGTTCGTGATGCCATTAAAGGAGCATGAGTGCCCAGAGAGGATGTCTGGGAGTGAAGAGAAAGCTCCTTCCCTGTTGTTTGTTTGCGCTTGGAAATCATGGAAGTAGATTGATGGGATTTGCGTCGAAGCATTTGCTGGGTCCTCAAAATGTCCAGATGAAGATTTTACTTTAATAGAACTTTTTTTTTACAGCTGACGATTGTTATATGCAAATTTACTACCATGCCCATCTCTTTTAAAATGTGTGGACATAGTGAAGTCACATGGCTAGAGAAACTTTGGCGTACGGGTTACCGTGGCGTATTCCAGTTTTTACCATATATATATATATATATATATATATATATATATATATATATATATATATATATATATATCCTCCTTCCATTAAGGGATCTCTATTTTTGGCCACTTTCTAGGGATAGGGCATTACACCACTTCCCAATTGAATTTTTACATCTCCACCGTTCATATCTTAGGTCTATATGAGTAGATCACCTCTACAAAATTTCATATGATTTGGTGATCGTTAAGACTTTCAAAAGTTTGATTTAGTTTTAATGATTTTGAACGGTCCAACTTATGTCAAACTAAAACCGTTGAAGGTCATTAAAACTAAATCGAACTTTAACGATCACCAAATCATATGAAATTTTGTAGAGGTGATCTACTCATATAGACCTAAGATATGAACGGTGGAGATGTAAAATTATAATCGGGAAGTTGGTGTAATACCCTATCCCTATAAATGGCTTAAAATAGGGATCCCTCGTTGGAAGGGCCCTGTATATATATATATATGTGTGTGTCTCCACGCAAAATATTTAATATTTTCAAATTAATAACTATTTATTTGTCTTTAGGATTTATCTCTTGAGAGACACTTATAAGTTTTTACAAGAGATCAAATTTTATCGATCATCTTGTTTGTATAGCACAACTGTCTCAAAAGACGCCTTTGTGGTGGTTGTCGTGCGAGGAGAATTGTATGATTGGCTACTTTTCAAATTCTGTTGTTTTATTATTATCATATAGATACAAGATTCATAAAAATAAATTGTTTTTCAACTAGGATTTTTGTTTACAGAATCAATAGGCCTTGACTCCGGTTCTATTGATTCAAACGAGAACTTCATACTTGAATCTACCACAACATTAGATTCAAATGACAATACCATGTCGGGTCGCTAGCATTTGCTCTTTGGCTAAGTAAACCAATGAAGGGGATGGCTTGAGCATTTTGAAACTAAGGGAACTGCATGGTTTTGACGTCCATACAAGTTTTCCCATGCCAAATGCCCAAATCAAATTACAATGTCAAGGTTAACTTCAATTCAACGTAATTTCAATTAGAATGAGAAGGTCATCAACATTGTAATCTTAACAAATAGATATGATTTGGATGAAGAGATTTGAGATCTTAAGATCAGGAAAACTAATAATCATTTAAAAGCTGATACATAGCCATCCAAAAGTTCAGAAAATGCTAGATTGAAAAGAAAAAAACAAAAAACAAACTATATGTTCATAATGATACCATACATTAAGCACAAACATATATATGTGTAACCAAATTCTTATCTTGTTAACCAACCCTCGAGAAGGGATTGCTTATTTCTATTTTCTCTAGTGCTACGGAGTCATTATGGATTGTGGAGGGTGCATCACACGGGCAGACACAACTGAGTTGTTGTAAGTTTTAATATAGTACTCGCAAGTGCATGAACCACTTATAGAATAGAAGTGCAAGCACGTGGTCGTTCTTTTTATGAATTGATTAAAACAACTTACTATGCTAATTATACTACACCTAATGAGATAACAATATGATTTTATGATGTTGATGAATGAAAACAGAAAACTAAAGTAATAAAACTGAAATTAAAGACAAAAGGACAATGAAATTTCAAAGAGTTGAAAAAAAAATTATAAAGATGCTAAAGTATTGATTCCACCACCTAATATTCCTACCCTCCTCTCTATTTGATAGCAATTGAACTCCCTAGATTGCATGCTAAAGATTTCCGTACATAAGTCTTATTGATCCCGGACATATGCCAAAGTTTTTCTAACCAATAAATTCTAACTTATTGAGTATAGAACTCAAATAGCCAAATTATAATTTACTTCACGTTATGATCAGGTTCAAGTAAAACATGTTCAACTCTATTAAGCACAAAAAGCTAGGAAATCATGTAAACAAGAATATCGACTATGATCAAAAACTTGTATTCTTAACTTACAACTCTCTAATCACAAGATTAAATAAATCTTTTGGAACCCTAGAAATTATCTACTCTCGATCAAGCCTCATGTTTTCAAACCAAATAACTAATAAACAACACTTAGGTCTTATATTGATGAGCAAAAATTTTGAATAAAAGTTCTATTGAAACGGTGATTGAGAATCTAACATGGCAATCCATTGAATCCAAAGCAATCAACTAAAGAAATAAAGTAATCATACCAGGGGGTCATCTTAGCCTGAGCTAGAAGTTTAGAAATTCATAGACAAAGAAAACATGACTAACAATAAAGAAAACATGGAAGAAACAATGGAAGAGATAGGAACTCAAGTTGAGCGATGGCGAGGCTCTGTCTTCTTCTCCTTTTGTTCTCCTTCTTGCTGTGTCTCTGTTCTTTTTTTTACGTCCTCTAGAGTTTTACTTTTATTCCTCTTGAAAACCCAATTGATTTGGGTTTTTTAGACTCTCCTTGTCCAATATAGAATAGTTTTATTCTCTCTAAATAACATAAGGTTATTATCGTCAATGCAAAAGTAGCCTTCCAAATATGTAGATAGGTTTAGCCTTTTTTCTTGTAGTATTAAGATTGATGGACTTGGGCTTCATGAATTGGAATCATGAGAAGATATGCAAAATTCGTCAGAATCTGCCTCTACGCAATGCGTTCACTCAAACCATCATAACTTGCTCTAGAAGAATGAAAATCCAATTCCGTAAAATTCCTCAGAAAGCTAACATCAGTAGTTTTCCAAAGGTGTATGGCTCGCCTCCAGATTCCTTGTGAGCAGATACAGTTTAATCCTCAAAGTTGACGCACAACAGGGCAGTTTCTGGATCACTTAACTCTAAATTCTCTTTTTTCCAACTTGACCTACAAAACATAAAAACCAAGTAAATGACTCACAATTGACAAAAACTAAGCATATAATCTAGCGTTTAAGGGTATAAAAAGTGTATGAAATATGAATCTATCATGAGCCAACAAACAAAAGCAACAAAAATCATAATAAAAATATATATAGGAACAAAGAGAACGAGAGATAAGTAATACTTCCAACTGTGTGCCAAGACTTTGGGATCGCAAGCGATAGTCTTCAAAGTACTGGCATTGGTACGCTGCATCAAAGTAAACTTGAGCTCCAACTCGCATCTGAACTCCAACTCCTCCTTTGAATATATTGGCTTGCAGTACGGCCACTTAATGTTCCTAGGAAGCGACATTGAGTAGTAGAACTGTGCAACCATATGATCATCGGTTATAGAGGCATCAGATCCTCCATGGTCGTCGGAGAGACTTGGGACCAAGACATCGATCGTATTCTCCTATTAATGAATGCGTCAATGACAAAAGATCAATTGTATTAGACAACTCTTTCCCGCGGTAGATGGAGCTCAATTCCACCGTAGCAAATCTCTTGTTTTTTGTAAAAAGCCATGACTTTAACATCATCATAGCATGAAGTCATAATTCTTGTCACTTTAACGTTGAGGCTGAGATTGTATTGATAGTGAAATTTGTTGGTGCCATCGATGCAGGTGGTGGTCGTGAAGTTGAAGTCGGTGAAAGAGGAATGAGCTACATCAAAGTGAAAGTTAAGGGGTATTGGATCGAAAGGCATAAAGAAAACTGTGAGAAGAAACATAGCCATGGGAAGAAAGAAAATGGAGGCCGCAAAGAGGACCGAACAGGACGGCCTTGTAGACATGGCCTCTCGATCTCACATTCTCGCTCTCTGTGACCCCGTATGGTTGACCGGAATGTGATAATGGAAAAAAGAATTATAGTCATTTTCCTTTCAAAGGATGGAATGGAATTGATTTAGCATTTCCATTTGTGATGTTTGGAAGAATCCAAGACTTGAGATTACGAAATGGTTTGAAACAATTAATTTGTTAATGACTTTCTAATAATACCCAATCAAGTTAAATATGAAAAAATTAAAAATAATACTTGAAGGTAAAGTACCATTAATATTATATTTTACAAGGGACAATTATAAGTAAGTTGTACGTGAACTTGAAGAAGTGCAGTTTCATGACCAAGAAGCTTCTGTTTTTGGGTTATGTGTTTAGCTCAGAAGGTATACATGTTGACCAAGACAAGGTGAAAGCAATTCAGAAATGGCCTACACCTAAAACAGTTGGTGACGTACGAAGTTTTCATGGATTGGCAACCTTCTATCGCCGCTTTGTGCCAAATTTCAGTGCTATCACTGCACCAATAACCGAATGGCTGAAGAAAGGCAGATTTCAATGGGGTGAAGAACAAGAAAAGAGTTTTGCCATGATTAAGTACAAGTTAAGCAATGCACCAGTACTAGCTCTGCCTGATTTTGACAAGATTTTTGAGATAGAAACTGATGCTTGTGGGGTAGGGATAGGGGCTATCTTATCTCAAGAAAGGAAGCTAGTGGCGTATTTTAGTGAGAAGCTTAATGAAGCTAGGCAAAAGTGGAGTACATACGACCAAGAGTTCTATGCAGTTGTTCGGGCCTTGAAACAGTGGGAACATTATCTTGTGCAGAGGGAATTTGTGCTATACACCGACCATCAAGCCTTGAAATACATCAACAGTCAAAGAAGTGTGAACAAAATGCATATCCGGTGGGTTACTTTTCTACAAAAGTTCCCTTTTGCGATCAAGCACAAGTCTGGAACACTTAACCGTGTTGCAGATGCGTTAAGTCGAAGAAGCCAACTATTGGTGACACTTTCGCAAGAGGTTATTGGGTTTGAATTTTTGAAAGAGCTTTATGAGGAAGATGAAGACTTCAAAGAAATTTGGGCCAAGTGTGTGAAGCAAGAACCCTGCAACGACTTCTTCATCAAAGAAGGGTATCTTTTTCAAGGAAACAGAATATGCATACCAAGGTCTTCACTTAGAGAGATGTTGATTCGAGAATTACATGGAAGAGGCTTAAGTGGACATCTAGGCAGGGATAAAACTATAGCGAGTCTGGAGGAGAGATATTATTGGCCTCAGCTGAAACGAGAAGTGGGAAACATCGTCCGTAAGTGTTACATCTGCCAATCTTCTAAGGGACGATCTGAAAATACAGGACTCTATATGCCTCTGCCAGTACCTCAGGGAATTTGGGAAGACCTCACCATGGACTTCATATTAGGGTTACCTCGGACACAGCGAGGAGTTGACTCTATATTTGTGGTGGTGGATAGGTTTTCAAAGATGGCACACTTCATACCATGTACGAAGACATCTGACGCTTCTCACATTGCAAGATTGTTCTTTAAAGAAGTGATCCGTCTGCATGGAGTGCCTCAGTCTATTACTTCTGATCGAGACACCAAGTTTCTAAGCCACTTTTGGATTACTTTGTGGAAGATATTTGGGACTACGCTCAACGGAAGCAGTACCGCTCATCCACAAACCGATGGACAGACCGAAGTTACTAATAGAACATTGGGGAATATGATTCGGAGTACTTGTGGAGACAAACCAAAGCAGTGGGATGTTGTTCTGCCTCAGGTTGAGTTTGCCTATAACGGTTCAGTTCACAGCTCTATTGGAAGGACACCATTTTCAGTGGTGTATGTTTCACCTCCTAAGCTTGTGGTTGACTTGGCTACTGTTCCAAAGGCTAAGGACTTTAGTGAAGCAGTTGCGTCAATGGCAAGAGAGGTACAGGGAGTCCAAGATGAGGTTAAGCAGAAACTGAAAGTTACTAATGTGAAGTACAAGGCTATTGCAGATTCTCATCGGCGTGAGAAAATTTTTAGCGAAGGAGACACTGTGATGATTTTCTTACGAAAAGAAAGGTTTCCTATCGGTACCTACAACAAGCTCAAGCCCAGGAAGTATGGACCGTACAAAATTATCAAGAAAATCAATGACAATGCATATGTCATTGATCTGCCAGATACTATGGGAATATCCAAGACCTTCAACGTTAGTGACATACATGCCTATCAAGATGATGATGATGACGCTTTCTATCCTAACATAAACTCGAGGTCGAGTTCTTTTAAAGTGGAGGAGACTGATATAGAACAGCTTGCACAAACATTTAAGACACAGCTTGCTAGGAAGGCAAAGAAAACAAAGTCAAAGCAGCAGCTTTGAATCTGCAAAGCAGTAGCTTTGTTCCTGCATATTTTCTATCAGTATTAGGATTATTTTACTTTCTATGTTTTCATTAGGATTTAAGTTTTATTTAGAATAAAGGATTCATAGTTCTAGTATGATTAGGTTTATTTCTATGCCTATATAAGGCCCCTGCTAAATTGTATTTTCATTGAAGTCATCAATAAGAAAACTCAAAAGCAATTAGAGTAGAAACTCTTGTGTTTTAGGCTTGTGCCTGTGTTTTGCCAGTGGATTCTAGCTTACTCCATAAGGTTTCGACGCTTGACGAAACCTTGTTTCTATTGTGATTACGCTTCCGTATAACATATATAGAGGCCTAAATATCCTGACCCTAAGGCCATATTGCATTAACACTAAGCTAGCTATCAAGATCAATCATCATGTCGTTAACGTTGACCATACTGACCGCATTTTTCTGGGTTTGTTTGTGTCGTCCCCATGGCGTTTATCACCTTATTTTATGTGTCTTCAGTCTTCCATCCAACGTCCGATAGGTTTCTCTTTGATGTAGCACATTCCTCTTTCACCGAGTTCAACTTCACGGCCACCACCAACATCGACGGCACCAACAAATTTCACTACCGATACAATCTCAGCCTCAACATCACAGTCCGTAAACCCGACAAGAACTACAACTTCATGCATTATGATGATGTTAAAGTCATGGCTTTTTACAAACGCCATTGATTTGCTATGGCGGATTTGAGCTCCTTCTACTGCAGGAAAGAGCTGGCTAATACAACTGATCTTCTGTCATTGAAGCATTCCTTGATAGGAGAATACGCCGTCTTGGTGATCGATCCCCAGCCAGTGGACGGCATATATCTTTCCGACAGCCACGGAGGAGCTGATGGTATCACAGATGATCATATGGTCGCGCAGCTCTACTACTCAATGTCGCCTCCAGGAACACTACGTGGCCGGATAAGACGATATATTCCAAGGAGGAGTTGGAGTTCAAATGTGAATTGGAGCTCAAGTTTCCTTTGATTAATGGACAATGTGCGCAACAGACTAGTACTCCAGGGTACTATATCGATTGCAAAGCGTCTTACTTAGCAGTTAGTTGCAAGCATTACTTCTATCATTGCCTCGTTTTTTTGGCTGGTTTTTTGTGTTGCTTTAGTCCTTGTCTGTTTCCAGCATTATCTCGAACATTGTGATGACCAGGAGACGATGATGATCCAACAATTCATGACAACTTACCGTTGAAGCAACCCCTCCTCCGCGGCTAGCCAGTTGTTAAACAGTACATACGGAATTTTTTCAATAATTGGTTGCTTAAATGTTGGAATCTTTTTTTTTTTACGTGATGATACTACTCGATCAGAAGAATAATGCGATCAATATGTGCGAGCTATTAATTCAAAAGCTAGAGTTAATTCATAAGATTTGGCCGTTGCTATCTGTTTTGTGTAATTTCCTTCAGGGCGTTGTACACTCACGCCTAGTCTTGATCTACGGATTCTTCATGGGAACTTCATGGACGACCCTCAATTCTCTAACCTAGTTCAACTTCATAGCCACCAAGCAATGAAACCTCTGATCGCTACAACGTACGGACGTAGTCCTCCACCTCACGTTTAAAAACCCTAACAACATTTACTTGTTCTTCCATACATGGTAATATGTTATCGTCAGTCCTTATTACTCTTATCTTCCATACTTGGTCCTCAGAATGGCTGTAGGTTACAGGAGGGAAGTAAGTGCATATGCCCCATCAATATTACTAGTGTGTAACGAAGCACCCAACAGCAGCCTCATGAGCCAAAACCTTTAGTTGGGAGCACCATGAAACCACCAAACCCTTCTCCGATGTCTCCTCTACAAAAATATATGAAGTTGAATCATGATGAACTGCACAATCAGGAATCGAGATGAAGTCCACAATCAGTCGATGAAAGCGTAATGGTCAAAATGCATAATAATGTGAAGTTGCAAGCCAAGTCTCTACATCTCTTTGTTGCATTATGACCAAAAACAATGTTTGGGACAACTACTAACTGGCCCTTTGGTGGTGCTTAAACATAGAATCACTTAAAGTGTTGAATAAGAAACAAAACAAATAGCATCACAACGAGGTGCATATATTTGCATTTTGTTTTTCATCACAAGAACAAAATACAAATTTATGTTGGAGTTCAATGCCTAGCTGAATGCCTAATGCTTGTTATACCCTTTGTTTTCTTCTTTCAATAAAAGTTGCAGATTATACCCTTCGTTTTATATTGGCCGGACAAGACAGTTTATTCAGAGGAGTTGGAGTTCAAAAGTGAATTAATTGGAGCTCAGGTCTCCTTTGATTAGTGGACAATCTTCACAGCAGACGAATGCCAGTACTTAGAAGACTATAAGTTGCGATCCCCACGTCTTAGTATATAGTTGAAGAAAAAGGTCAGCTGTTCCCATAGTTTCAATGTGCTTACGCCTCAGGCCATCCCCTTCATGGGTTTAAACAACCAAAGAGCAAAGGAAATGCTAGAGACCCGACATGGTATTGTCCTTTGTATCCATTGTTGCGATGGATTCAAAGATGAGGTTGGAAAATGAATTGATGCGTGAGAACAGTACAGCGGTGTTGTCAAGCTCTATTGACTGTAAAATAGAGTCCGAGTAGGAGAAATCAATTTATTTCTATGAATATATGGTGACAGATTGAGCAAGTTGTCAAGCAGATTTAAGATTAAAAGTTTAAAACAGTTGCCAATCAGCCAGCAGAAATAAGAAATTGTATTACATTATTTTGCTCAAAGAAACAAAGTCACCGGAAGAAGAGTTCATCAAAACAAAAAAATAAAGCCACCAGAGACTTGTCAAATATTACAAGTGTGCACCTTTTAATTTGGATCACCACAAGTCCTACATGCGAGAAGAAAATGCTAAGCAGCATTGCCAGTATCACCAACTATCCAATACCTGGGTGTAGAGGCTATCACAACGCATTTATTATCCTCTTCATCTCAGCAGACCTCCTGGAATCAGGTTCATCAATTGCTCTCTCAGTGAGTACATGCTTGATACGACACATTGACTTCCGCACCTGAATTTCATGATGACAATAACAAGATATCAACCATGATGATAGAATTTGCAGGAAGAATAAACAAAGGAAACTGCAGTTCATGTAAAGAAGATTTTGAAGAACTTCCACAGTATCTATTTGCTCATACAAATCAGAAAATTGTTAAAAGAGAGGGTCATACTTTGGGAAGGCGCTCAGGATTAGGAAAACGAAGATTTTGTGTGTGAAGCATCTGACGTTGAGTCATCAGCATGTTTCTCTCTTTAAGCAGAACAAACCATAGCTTATTGAGATCATCCCAAGACTTCAGACGCAGTTCAGATGCCTTCCAGCTTCGACCTAATAGCAATTGAAGCATCAAACATTGTAATAGCTGAAAATATCTATCACTGAAGCAATTTATAATGCAAAAAGCAGTGATGGGGAAATACATTGCACAGCATGACACCGGAGAGTAAATTTTAACAGTTGAAATTATGCAAGATGTACTGGATAGCGACAATAATTTCTTCCCACACTGGTACAGCCAAACTTTCGAAGCAAGTTATTAAGTTTGATTATGAATCAGATCATCCATGTAATACACAGTTTAATCCCTAGTATCGCTACAACCAAATTCCTTGTTTGGGATCACCTGACTTTTAATAAAACTATAGCATTGATAGAATAATCACTAAACAATATATATAACTGACTTTCCCTGTTGCAACTTCTATTCAATAATAGAAACATTGATCTTTCTCTGCATCTCAGCTCAAATCGGTGTAGTGATTATAATCAAATAACATATGCCAAAACATAATAAACAAAAACATTGACAAAAGAATCCCTGACATCAACAATGATCACCAGTTTTTTGAACTAATAACCCACATGATATATATATATATATATATATATATATATATATATATATCTAATTCTAGATTAAACAGATACCATGTAAATTGTGCAGGTCAGCAGTATGCATACTGCCAACCTTACAGTATTGAGATACTTATTGTATCGAAAAGAATGCAACTGAAACATGCAGTTATTTTCTGATGAACAATTCAACCATAATCCAAGTCATCTTAAGGTCTCTGCATTCATAAACTATGTGAAAAGCGAAATTAATTACCCTCTACCTTAAACTTTGAACTTCTTCAACTGATTCTCGCTAGGTATACAATCCAATTCCCCAATTCATAAAAGCACCAAACAAAACAGAAAACAATGGAAACGAAAAGCAATGTACCATATACAGGCTTTTCATCATCAGGCTTCCTATCTTTTTCAAACAAATCATGAAGCGGGTTATGGGCCGTCGTACTAGCCATAGAAGCAGCACAACCTTCTGACCTGGCTGCAGTAAACAGTGTTCGCCGGAAATACCTCGACAACATCATCATTGGTAATCTGAGCACAAACAATGCAGCAATGTCAGAACAGAAAATACGAAACCAATCAAAAACCATTATAATTACGCTACAGAACTCATCTCAAACATGTTTAAACCAAAACGACGAAGACCCAATTGGGTGTTTTTCACTTGGGCATTCTCACAAATATAAAGCGAGCTAAGAAACAGCGAAAGAACACGGGATATTGAGAGAAGGAAGAAATGAGGGAAACCCAGAAACCACCTTGTGGAGATGGACGACGGCGATCGGCGGCGAACGAGAGCTAAGAGACTCCGCGGAGCTAAAACCCAGAATCTGAGTGTTTTCTAGTCACTTTGGGTACATACAGCTAACTATTATAGAAGGAGAGGCCCAATGTTATTAAATGTAACAAGTAAAGGCCCAAAATGCATAAGACAACCAACGAGACTTTTGGTTTTTTTTTTTTTTTTTTTGGAACACCAACGACACACAACATAAAATTGCTTGTAACCTTCGTTTTTATTATTATTAAAGTTCTCTTGATAAGCAAAACATAGAATTGCCTGCATGGAGATATGAAAATTGAAGTAGCACATATTATCGTGGGAGCCTAGTCGTACAAGAAATTATAATCTTTAATTCTTGACAGGCGTTTATATTTGTAGCAACATGAACCAAAAACATGAATTAACTTATATTATGTGCAGCTCTGTATCATATTAGATCACATATCACTTGGCAAGTATATTGTGATGCGAGCATTGGTGCGAATTATAACTCAATTTCATGACAAACTCTCTTTCATTTTCATTTGGGTTTGGGACCAGAATATGCTGCTTCTCCTTTTCCTGCTAGCGATTCTAATCGAAACAGAGGCATCAACCACTCCCTTAACCCAATAAAAAGGACAAGTTTTATAAAAGGAAAACATAAAGTGGTGGAGAAAAAGCACCAAACAATAATAATAATAATCCCATAGAATGATAGAAATCAAAAGCTCTAAAAAGGCCAGATTATTTGGTTTGTGGTCCATTCATGGATGCTAGGGTTTGGTGATAAATAACTCTGATAGCAACACCCACGTTCTTTTCCTTTTACGCCTTCTCTTTTTTCTTTTCATTTATCCTCATAACGTACAATGTATGAGATTTTTTGTAACCGAGATCATTATTTATGTAAATGTCTTGTGCGATGGTTCTCATAATAGAAAATGAATGGATGACTGGCTAAATGCGATTGAGTCAATTGATTACTTATGTACTTAGAGTTTGTTGAGTGAATTTCAAAGGTGGTTTAGAATGAATACTAATTTTGATAAGAGTACCACATTTCTCAATCTTAATCTTCAATTAAGGGTTTGGTGGTTTCAATTTTGAAGCCATGCATTTCTTTAAAGCTCCCACCAATATGATTTTGACATGTCTTACATGGAATATGCAAGTTGATGAGGAAAAATCTAGAGCAATACAAAGAGAAGGACAAACTTATGCACATTTGATCCATCATCGATCTATTATATATTCCCAAACATTAATTGCCTTTGATGAAAAAAAAAAACCTTTTATAATATTTCATGGACCAATCAATATCATGTCCCCTAAACTTTCTTTCAAAATTTGAGCTTAGCTTGTGAGAGCAGGTAACAGAATGAATGATTGATGAAATAACTTTTAAGATTACTATTATTTTGTTTAAGAACTACTCCTTCCTTTAATTTTGCAATTATAGACACCGTTTTGTTATTCTCTCATTCAAAAGAAAAGAAAAAAAAACTCGATTGAATTCAATTTTTGGTATTAATTGTGTATTTAATAGAACTAGTATAGAAACTCTTCAACCGTATATAACTCCGAGTGTACAAAGATAATAAAGAGCGCTATGCAACATATAATGTGAGCTCATATCACAAAGAATATTTTCCAATTTCTGATAAAAAAAAGAGAGAGATAGAGAGAGAATATTTTCCAAATAGTTCCCAAACGACAAAAACAGAAAGCAGATTCAAACGAAACAATTAGAGTTTGGGGTGGTCACAATTGACAGGTCCTTCATATTCGCAATATTATGTAGGGCAGCATCCTTATTCAGTATTCTAATTCATTCTTGAAGGTAACATTTCACCGATTTTTAGCTTAACTTGGTATTCGACTTTCTGTTTAATTATATGCTTTTCTTTCTTACACAGACATAGTACTATGGAAGATTTGAAGCAGTAGTTCTGACTTTTGAAGACGTACAATTACAGACCTGCATTTTTTGACCATTCATCGAACTTGTGATGTACCTATGTACTGCCGTTTGGAATACATATAGTACAAAGTCAAAAAATTATCTAGTCATGAATCTCACGCTAGACAATTTTTCCGAAGAAGAGATGTTCTCGAATAAAAGCTTAAATACGATATTAGTGTCATGTACACTGGTCTACAAATGAATAAAGACACTTGACTGAACTTAACGAATTGTCATAGCATACAATAAAAAGGTTTATAATATTATAAAGTGAGTGTAAAATGACTTAAAACGAAATTCTTGAGCATATGACATAAACTCGAGAATTATGTGGCATGTCAATTAATGAAATTATGACTAATTTGCTTTACCTCCATTTTGTGGTTTGTTTGGCATATGAGAAATAAAACTAGATTTGATGGTTATCGTTTTTCAGTTGAAGCTGTTTGCAGGCTAATATCAGGTCGTATAAGAGACACTAGTCATCTTACAACGTGTCATATATATTCATAATAGTGCCAGGAGCTACGAATTTTAAAATGTTTTGAAGCCCCATGTCGACCTTGTGCCACTCCTAGAGTTGTTGAAGTTAATTGGCTTCCTCCTTCTCTTGGTTGTGTGAAGATAAATTCTGATGGCTCTTGAAAACATGAAGGAGTGAGTGGTTATTGTGTTGTTTGTAGAGATTACAAGGGCCATTTTCTTGGTGTTTTTGTCTCGAATCTTGAAATTCCTAGTTCAATTTAAACGGAGATAATGATTGTTATTAAAGCCATTGAGCTTGCTTGAGTTCATGATTGGAAACATATTTGGTTGGAAGTTGATTCATCTTTGGTACTTGATTATATTCGCAGACCTTCTCTTGTTCCTTAGCCTCTTCAAATTCGATGGTTCAATTGCTTATACCGAATCTCTCAGATGAATTTCAAGGCTACTCATATTTTTCGTGAAGGGAATAAAATAGCTGATGCTCTGACAAATCAAGGTACGTCATGTTCTGAATTGATGTGGTGGGATGAGCCTCCACCTTTCATATTATTATCTTATAATAACGATGTTAAAGATATGCCTCAATTTTATTTCAGCTAGTCTGTCATTTGTTTCGGAAGGTTTTGGTTTTGATCTCCCTCCTCTGTTTATTTTATTTTATTAATAAAGTAGAATGATAGACGATTTATTCGCTTATCCTCCATCATTAAGCCAAAATAAAAAAAAATTCAAGAATTATTATAAAAATAAAATATCTTGTCCACTATCATATTGTAAACACAAAAGGTTACTTTTTGCTAGTTTAATGAGAAAAAGGACTAAAAACAAAGACGTGAAATCTTTGTTTTTACAAAGTTGGTACAAGAGAAGATCTGCGGGGATCTCCAAAGAGGATTCAGACTTTTTGAGGTAACTTTTGTGTGGGTGCACATTCCATTGCCTAAGAAATTAATCAGCAAAATAAGAAGAGAATTCTATACAAGCAATGCCATGGACTTTATTGGTTTTGCTTGAAAAATAAGGAAAGGGATGGGAGCCTGCCAGCCTGGGAGGATTGAAGAAGCTCCAACTGGAAATCAAATGAAATGTTTATAGCTAGTCAAGGCTCAACTCAAGAAGTGAAGAGAAGAGAGGAGGAAGGGACAAAAGATCAGGGATTGGCGGGGGAAAGGGAATTTGACTGGATTGAATTGAGGAAGTGATAAGAGAACATTGTCGGTTGGTTTTTAGAGTCACGGTTTTGGGCACCCCAACCCAATATTCTTCTGCTACCATGTGATCACCCTTATTCAAATGCCAAACATACCCTTCTTGACTGACGTTTATATATATTGATAGTGTGACTGAAATTAATATTATCAAGAGAGCATTAAAAAAACGTATTATATAGTGTAAATCTGTTTGAACCCATGACGTTAATTATTTATAAAAATGTATCAGTTTTTCTATTAGCTTTGTGGTAAAGACATTCGCCTTTCACATGAGCTAGCGGGGTTCAAAAGTTGGTATGATGGTGGAGGAGATTTGGTATGATGGTGGAGGAGATCTGGTTGTGGAGCTTGTTTGTTCCTTGAACCCAAAACCAGAAACTACTAACAAAAAGTTCGCACATAAAACAACAACATAAAATGCAGTTACAAGCCAACTAAAGTCCCGAGCATAGTTATTAATCAGAAGTGATAAGAAAGTTCAACTAATAAAAATATATACTTTTATCCGAATTAAAGCAAATTCAACTATCACTATGATCGAATTAAACCATGATTATTGATTAGGAATTCCTTTTCTATTACACTTGCAATTTTAGAAGCTGGACCTAAGAAAAAAGACGCACATTTGGCTTCTTCCCTTAGAAATTATTTCATAACCTATTTAGAAACCAGTTCAACTTTCCTTTTTCTCTTTTTCCTTATTCATGAAAAACTAGTTCCAATCTTACCTTGCATTGGAAAACCACGTCCATTGTAACCAAAAAAAAACACCACGTCTATTTGTTCGAGGGTGTAAGCGTCTTTTTCTCAGAAATGGAATTCGGTGCCTGCATCCTTCTAGGGATGTTGGTAACTGGGAATTGATAGAGCCAAAGCAGCTTTACCTGACGCAAATGCAAAGCTGAAAACGCCGTCGTTTAGTCCCCTCTCGACTCACAATCAATGATTCTTTGGGTGACATATCATTTCCATCTTGGACTCCCTTTTTTCTAATGGCTTTCCTCTGTCTCTTTGCACAGCTGAACCACACTCACTAGACAAACCACCCTTTTTTTAAGGGTAATTTTCATTTTCATCCTTAGTGTCAGCGTAGTTGTGTGGCACACTAATTAATAAACAAACGTAAGAAACACTTGTTATTATTATCTAACTATATCGGTTGTTACAGAAATATCTAAATCCTTTTCTTTTTAGACACTAACTGGTTAGTCGTAACAGACACGTGGTACAACCAACACACAATAATTTCTCTAATTTTAAAGATTATGTTAATCATACTATAATTATTTCATGTTTAAGAGAGAAAAGAATAGTCTGTTTCGAGAGAGAGACTGTAATTTCAGTTACTACTACTAAACCCACTTTCACATTTCTAGCCAAAAGCTTCCAGCTTTTTAGTCATCTTCACCAGCTCGCACAGTCACACCTTCTTAACTGAGCTTTGCTCAACCAGACACCTGGATTTGCTTCTCTCACTCACTCTCCAAAACTCTACACTCAATTTTGAGTGAACATGTTTTAGGTCTGTGGGACACAAGGGCATTTGAACTTTTAAGCTTTTGCCTACTTTCATTTTGGCTCTTGCTTTGCCTTCTGCAGCTGGTTAAAAGGTACTTTTGCTCATCTTTTCTTTCTTACAGTTTTTCTCAATCTCAATTATTAATGCCCTTTTTTGGTTCACTGTTTCAAAGCTTCTAGCTACACTGTCTATTATTTGGGTGTTGTTCTAGTTTAGTGGGTGGTTTTTATCTAAAGTTTCAATCTTTCTGGGTCACCATATTGTTGACTGCTTTCAGCTCATTCTGTAGTTGGTTTCTGCTAGATTTGGGATCTGGGTTTTGCTTGGATTTGGGTTTCATTGCTTCTGTTGTTTGGTTTCTAGAGAGAGAAAAGAAGTTGGAGAGAGAGAAAAATGGCTGGAGGAGGTGCTGCCAAGGTGGATGAGCCACAGCCTCACCCACCCAAAGAACAACTGCCCGGCGTTTCTTACTGCATTACAAGTCCACCTCCATGGCGTGAGTACTTCTTCTTCACATTCTCTTATTGTTTTTTACTTTTTTCTTTCTGGTTTGCATTTTGAGCTGTGTGTGACTTTTTGAGCAGTAGTGTAAGATTGTTCTTGGTGGATCTTAGTTTCAAAGTTTGATTCTTTTGGATCTTCTTAGGTATATCTGAGGCATGTTTTAGATAATTCAACCTTTAATTTGTTTTCTTTTGGATACGTGATTCCTGTATTTCATCGCTGAAAGTAGCTTTTTCTTTGTTAGATGCCGCTTTTCAAAAAGGAAATATAAAGTACAAATTGTAATATGCTTTCCCTAATTTCTTTTTCAGATTAAATATAGAATATTAATGTCAAGATAAAAGAATCTACTAGTGTTCTCCTTCAACTTATGTTTGATTTTTTTTTTTGGGGATTTTATTTTGATTTATGTACTTTTGAGCAGCGGCGTTGATTATGTTTAGTGCTATTTTGTGAACCTGGCATCTGGTTTTCCAGTAGTGGTAACATAAGCTATGCGCCTATTTCTTGAAATCAGCTGAATTCGTATTTACTCTAGTTCTTTCCAGACTTTGGTTTCTCGTCACTCTTTGGGCCTTTGGCGAAGCTTTTCTGCTTTTGTTTGCTAATGGTGCTTTGAATTCTAATTCAGTAGTTTTGCTTTAGGCAATTGCATAGAACATGTTGAACTAGACATATGGTAGTTCTAAATTTTAGATGATGTTGAGCAACATTTCCCAAGTCCTGTTGTTTATGTTCCATTTTCTAACAAAATTGTGGGCCATCCTGATGCAGCCGAGGCCATTCTCCTAGGGTTTCAACATTATCTTGTGATGCTTGGCACTGCAGTTCTCATTCCTAGTGCTCTTGTTCCCCAGATGGGAGGTGGAAATGTAAGATTAGATTGATTTTGACTTATTGGGCTTTCCTTCAAAATTGACCAAAACATATTCTAAGTGTTTCTTTCAATTGTTATAGGAGGAGAAGGCAAAAGTGATCCAGACCCTACTCTTTGTTGCTGGTTTGAACACCTTGAAGCAAACTTTGTTTGGGAGTAGACTACCTGCGGTGATTGGAGGGTCATACACGTTTGTTCCCACCACAGTTTCAATCATATTAGCTAGTCGATTCAGTGATTCTCCAGACCCTATAGACGTAATCATCTGAAACCCATCTTGTTTTACATGTTGGTCATTTTCTAAATGTGAATTCTATGTTACTTGCGGTCCAATGTATGATATATGATTAAGTAACAACAGCCTTTTCTTTTACTACATGTCACTCGCACTTCTTGTGGAGATCACTGAATGCTAAAGCACTAACTGCTGGATTTTTGTCATACCATAATCCATATCTACAAACTAAGCAAGATTGGTCTCTGTTTTTTATGTCTTTCGTTTCAGAAATTTAAGAGAACAATGCGGGCAATTCAAGGTGCTCTTATTGTTGCCTCAACCCTTCAGATAGTCTTAGGCTTCAGTGGCCTTTGGCGTAATGTTGCAAGGTTGGTTCTAATTTAAATAAATGGAATTCCCACATTGGTGTTATAAAGATCAATCAAAAAGTATCTGCTTTATACCACTTCAGATTTCTCAAGTAAATGGCTTCCTGAAGTTGATTTTTTTAATTGTCTTCATAAAGCTTAAAGTAATGCTGGCTATAACTCTTCATTTATTTATTTATTTCAGGTTTTTAAGTCCACTTTCAGTTGTTCCGTTGGTAGGACTAGTTGGTTTTGGACTCTACGAGTTAGGTTTTCCTCTGGTAAGTGTTAATCTGAGATGGGATACATATAGACAGTGAGTCAAGCTCTCCCAGTTATTTATTAATGTTTTTTTTCTCCATGTTTAGCTTGCCAAATGTGTTGAGATTGGATTGCCAGAGCTTGTCATTTTAGTATTTATTTCTCAGGTAAACATGTGGCATATTTTACCTTTGTTAAATCTCTTTCCTTCTAAATTTAAATTGTCGTAACCATATGTAACAGTGATAGTAGCAAGGCTGATGTTCTTTTCTATATTGATTGTGTTGCAGTATTTGCCCCACATATTTCACAGAGGAAAACATGTATTCGATCGTTTTGCTGTTCTATTCGCTGTTGTGATCGTGTGGATATATGCTCATCTGCTCACTGTTGGTGGGGCATATAATGACTCAGGCCCCAAAACACAAGCAAGTTGCCGTACCGATCGTGCTGGACTTATAGATGCTGCTCCATGGTTAGTTCAGAACATGGCCTTAAATGCAGATTTCCTCTTCTTACCTTATATAGGAGTATAGTAGTAGAAGCCAATATTTTGGTGGACATGGAATAATGGACTTGTATTAGAAATAAGAAAGTAGACCATGGTAGGAATTTGAGGCATGCTATGACGTCTTCCATCCTTTATTGCATAGTAGGATTGTTATTATATGTTTTTGTCTAGTATGCGTGCCTTACTTTTCTGCATTGATAAATAATACTGGTTGGAAAGAATGCTTATTGAATTGGGTCTGCAGGATACGAGTTCCATATCCCTTCCAATGGGGAGCACCCTCATTTGATGCTGGCGAAGCCTTTGCCATGATGACTGCGTCTTTTGTTGCTCTTGTAGAGGTTTGTTCTCTTTATGCCATATGAGTTACTATTATTCAGAAGCCAAAATTTTATGTCATCATTGCTTTAGTTTTCAACACAGACCTTGATTTTGATTTGGCCCCTAATGGTGCTCATTTTTATTTTTCTCGCATGTCCAATATGGTAAAAACAGTCCACTGGTGCTTTCATTGCTGTATCAAGGTATGCTAGTGCAACTCCAGTGCCACCTGCTATTCTGAGTCGTGGAGTTGGTTGGCAGGTAAATTAGCTGATCTCTTAAAGTTCTAGTTCTCTAAAAATAACTGCTGTCCCTTAACAGCTAAGCTTTATAGGTGCACCCCTTGCATTTGAGATAAATTCCACCTAAACTTCTTTGCTTCCAAACCTGAATAAACTGCGGTATTAATATAAGAATGCAATATTGTGTTCTTTATATTTCACTCAATCCACTTATGCATGTTTATACTTTACAAGGTCACTCTCTCAAAAAGTCTCTCATTCCCAACCATAAGTAGTGTTCTCTATTTATGACTGCAATTAACTGGATACTTTATCCTTGCAGGGTGTTGGGATTCTAATTTCCGGGCTCTTTGGAACTGTGACTGGGTCCTCAGTATCCGTGTAAGACTAACTGGGATAATAGTTATGCTATATTTGATTAAAAAAAAGTTAAGCCATTAAAATATAGTAATTTGATTAAGCAGAAAATAAATTTTGTACCTTATTCTGAGACTTCACTTTGTCTCTGAGCAGAGAGAATGCTGGTCTTTTGGCGTTAACACGTGTTGGAAGTCGAAGGGTTGTGCAAATATCTGCTGGGTTCATGATATTTTTCTCCATTCTGGGTAAGTTGTCTAGTGTTAATTTATTAAAGTTTATACTATTATAGTTTACATAATATTGGCAACTATCTGCAACGATTATGTTTTCCTTACTAAAAACATTTTCACAATTTTTCAGGTAAATTTGGAGCACTCTTTGCTTCAATCCCAGGGCCCATCATTGCTGCTTTATATTGTTTGTTCTTTGCTTATGTTGGTATGTGCATCTAATTTAACATGCAGACATGCTGACAACTGATCGACTCTCATACCACATATCTTGGCTAACATTCGTCATGTTCTCATGCCTCCACAGGTTCGGGGGGTCTTAGCTTTCTCCAGTTCTGCAACCTGAACAGCTTCCGGACAAAGTTCATACTTGGCTTCTCTATCTTCATGGGTTTGTCTATACCACAGTACTTCAATGAGTACACCGCCATCAACGGTTATGGTCCAGTCCACACAGGAGGAAGATGGGTATGATTCAAATGCATTAAGTCACATATAAGCCATTGTTGAATCATGTAGTGGTTGGTTATAATCTTCTCTGACATAAAATGTGCATCTTCATTTTGCAGTTCAATGATATGATCAATGTCCCTTTCCAATCGGAAGCTTTTGTGGCGGGCGTGATTGCATATTTCTTGGACAACACGCTGCACCGTGACAGCACAGTTAGGAAGGACAGGGGTAAACATTGGTGGGACAAGTTCCGGTCATTCAAGGGTGACTCAAGGAGTGAGGAGTTCTATTCATTGCCGTTCAATCTAAACAAGTACTTTCCATCTGTATGAAGGGCATGCATGGTGCTGAGTTTTATGAAGGGGTTCATTATGTAATACTAATCCATCTCAACTCCCAAGTTCTCAACAACTCTTTGTGTTACTTGCGAATGTTTCACACGCATAGCAATATAAGCTTAATGTCTTCATTCATAGGATGTGCGGTAGTAATTTATTTCATTAATATCAATTCCTTGCTGTAAATCCAACTGGGGATGTGAATTGAAGTAGGCTTTGAAGCAGTTTTGCTTTTACTGTTTAGTTTCAGTTTGTTTTTATGGTCCTCAGTTCTCAACTAATTTACGATTCTGATTTTTTTTAAGGCAGACAACAATAGCCACCGTTGTTCATTGGTCACTCTTCTGTTTTGGTCGAGGCCATCGACAATGGCAGCAAAAGTTGATGCTCAATCTCTCCAGTTCTCTTTCTACACAAACAAAACAAAAGATGCAAGAAAGAAATGTAAAACAAAATACCTGAACCTCTGAGTACTTTGGAGCTTTGCAACTTGGTTGCGGTCTGTTTCAAACTCTCACAAAAGAGTTGGGTCGCTACAGCTTGGGCATCGTATCCTTAAGTTCAGAAACAGAACAAAAGCACTCTGTGGACCGGATGGTTTTTTTTGTTTTTTGTTTTTTTAATTAAATAGAGGATTAGACGATATTAACTTTTCTGCAACGGCCGATTTGGGGAGACAAGCGCCCTCTCATAATCCCGAAAGAAAGGAGGCCATCACATCTGAGAACCTACCACTTGTCCCTCCATTTATATTTATTAAAGAAAAAATATAAAAAACAAGTACAAAAGGGAAGAGGGGCCAAACCAAAATCTTTCCCACCAAAAATCATGCGTATGAAGTCTCTTAAAATGAAAAGAACTAAAAAGGAAAAACTAAACTAAAAAAGACTATGCTCCTTAGTTTGGTAAAAATAAAGGAAGCTGCACTCAAGATGTCATCCAACATTCATAACCAACATATTAAGAATGTCTATAATATGGAAAACCCAAAGCATCCATCGCAAGTAAGGACAAACCTCAGTAGGAGAAGTAGCATGCCAACGCAAGGATGAGGAAGCCAACCCCAGATTAGCAAACCTATCAGCACCAGAATTCCCTTCACGATCAAAGGATGTGTGAGCATGTGAAAGAGATATGGCGAAGTTGGAGTTCCAACAGAGAACTCATGGAGGCAATAGTGTTGGGGATGGAACCACAAAGATTGTTGCCTTGTAGGTGTTGGGCAAAAATGTCACGCCCCGAATCTTAATTTTTACCTTAATTACTAGCATAGTGGTAATAAGAGTTTTTACCGTGTTCGTCACTAAGTGTGTAATTTAATTAGTCCCCAGAGGGTGTTGAGAGACTAATATTTTGAAGGAATTATTCGTAGGAGAAAATTATGACGACGGTAAAAATAGTAATTTTTGCTAGTAAAAGGTAATTTTATTGAGGTATTATTTGGGGTGTTGAATTATTGGATTTTGGGTTTAAAAGGGGACTTGGACCCAGATTGGGCCCAAGCCCAGTTTTTTTTTCTTTTCTTTTCTTCTCTCTCTTCTCCCGGTTTCTCTCCCCGAGCTTCACTGCCCAGAAAATTTTCCGTCGCCAGCCCGCCGCCGTCCGGCCTCCGTTCGCCGCCGGACCGGTCCCGTTCGGACCCTCGCCTCTCCCTCTCTCTTCCTGGACAGGTGCTCGCACGCGAAACGCCGCCGTGAAGGAGCGGCCAAGCCTGAAAGCCCCGACTGTCGAAATCTTCATTTCGCCGGAACTCCTTCCTCCGGCCGCCATAGCCGGCGAGCCTTGACTCAAAAGGAAGCCCTCCTCCCGTGCTTCAATCCCTCCAAAGGGCTCGCTCCATCTTGAGCTAGGTAAGGAGAAATCGGAAATTGAAATTTCTAGGGCTTATTATGTTTGTGCGTTCGTTGATGTGCTTAGGCATAGAATTGAAGTTTGTGGTAGTTAGGAATGTTGTAGAGGAGGTTGAGGGGAAGATGCTTCCAAATTTTGGTGACCATCGGAGGTCGCCGAAGTTGGCCGCCGGCCGCCGCCGAGAAAATGTTTTTGGTGGAGAAAAATGTGAGGAGTTACATACTGGTATTTTTGGCGGGTTATTAATCTATAATCCGGCCATTGGATTTTATTTGGTGGAAGGTGGTTTTGAAGAAGTTGGTATTTTATGGAGATTTGTGGTTGGTAGTGAAGTTAAGATTTAGGACGATAAGCATGGTTGAGCGTTAGAAGCTCATAGTTAATTATGCCTATTTTATTTAAGCGTCGGTGTTTTATTTTAAGGAATTAATTATGTTTGGAACAGGACGCGAGGAGGCTCGAGCAGTGGAGACCTCCGACCGACGTCAGACTTAGGCCTAAGTGAGTGGACCTTTGTTTTAAATAATGTGTTTAAATTGTTTTATTGTTGAGTAATTTTCATTTGTTGGATATTTTTCCCAAAATTAAGAATTTCTGCGATTATACTCGAGGCAAAATTCCGAGAATAGTATGTATGAGAGAGAATGCTAGCTAGCTATACGTGGCAGCCCCCGTCCTGAGGACGAATGCCAGTATGGGGTGACGTGAGCGTTAGACGTGAGCGTAGTAGCGGCCTTGTACGATTTTCTACTTGTTGAGATTATTCTATGTTTTTACATTCATTCATAGAAATCGTACAAGGAGTAAGCACGTATTTATACCCACTCGGTCATTACCCCCATTCTGAGGAAAAATGCCAGTGTGGGGCGACGTGAGCGTTAGACGCAATCGTATTATTCATAGATAACATACATAGAGTAGACGAGTGGTTAATACATACTGATATATATTTATAATCTGAGCCTGATAGGCTGTTTTGTTTATGATTTGGAGACTAGCCAGAACTAGTCGTTTGCATTGTTAAATTTCGTGGGGAAATATTATTGTTGTTGAGATTATTTTGTCCACTCACTCTGACGTGATGAAATATATATTTTCCCCTGGGCTTTTTCTTCGTTTTTAAATGCCTAGTCTGCAGAGTTCGGGTGGGGTCTAGAAGGAGGCGACGAGGCATAGTCACTCATTTCTTCACTACTGTTCACCAGTAGGTTATCTGTTTAACCACTAGGATTTCTAGTAGCTTCCGCTGTATTTCTTGTAGTAGCTCTGAATACTTTCGGAGAAATAACTGTGTATTATTTTATTTGGTTATTTGGATTAAGCTGAAGAATTTATATTATTGGTTAAAAGTGTTCTTAAATTTTTCCGGGTTAGGATTTTCTATTTTCAAGGGAGGTTTGCCGAGTCATTCGATAAGTTTTCCTTGGAGGTGGTCCCCGCAGGACTCACCTCGGGTTTCAGGGTGAAATTCGGGGCGGGTCTTGACAAAAAATCATAAACACATATATATACCCAACATGATTTCACTCCATCATATTAACTAAGATAGAGTTTTAATTTATGTCTGGTTCAACCCATTCAAGACAGAATGTGTCTTTTAATTACAATCCCTTGTTACAAGGGAACACCTTTTGATTCCGTTTACCAAGAGACCATTGTAGGTTTGTTTGTTTTTGTGACTGCACCCACATTTGGGAATGGGTTGCCTACGTACCCTGGAGAGGATCAAGTCACTCGTAGTTCAAGGGTTCCAACAAGTGAATGACTCGTTGGAGGGCTTTGATTTTAGGATGAGAGTAGTGTTTGGAAATGTGTTTGGATTTGTGTCTGAAGGCATTTGAGCTTTGGAGCGAGACTTTGGCTTCAGGCGATCCGGGAGTTTATTTGGATTGGTGGTTGTATCTAGATTCAAATCCAGACTGCCTACATACCCTTGTAAAGGGATCAAACCATTGTAGTTCTTAAGAGGTTTGTAGGCTTTATGGCTTAATGCCGACTTTTGGTTTAACGTTTTTGGTTTAACAGACGTATTTTGAATCCGTTAACTGTGTTTCTTGTAGACACCCAATTTGGTAGAATGTCTGTTGATTCGATTTAGGCACCCAGAACAGGTGATGCAATAGTGTGGCAAAAGGCTTGCATGGTTTCAGCCACATAGTGGCGTAGGTGATCTCCGTGTGTAAGCGGACTGCCCTTTCATGCGGACTCCGCGCGTATGTTGGTGAGCGGGCTCCGCGTGAATACTTGTGAACGGACTCCGCGTGTATGCTTGTGAGCGGACTCCTTGTATATGTCTGTGAGCGGGCTCCGCGTGTTCACTTGTGAGCGGACTCTGCATGTATGTCTGTGAGCGGGCTCCGCGTGTTCACTTGTGAGCGGACTCTTCGTGTATGTCCGTGAGCGGACTCCCCGACTTGCTTCATCTTCTACATGAATGGATCTCGCCTCGCCTGGGCTTAGAGCTTCTGAATATTAGCTCGTCACCCCTTAGGGCCTCTGCTTTGATGTGAAGTCATCTCGCCACCCCTTAGGGTTCCTGCCTTGACACGAATGCGACCTCGCCACCCCTTAGAGTTTTTGCTTTGATGTGAAGTCACCTCGCCACCCCTTAGGGTTCCTGCTTTGACACGAATGCGACCTCACCACCCCTTAGAGTCTCTTGATATGAAGTCACCTCGCCACCCCTTAGGGTCTCTTGATGTGAAGTCACCTCGCCACCCCTTAGGGTTCCTGCCTTGACACGAATACTGGCTCGCCACCCCTTAGGGTTCCTGCCTTGGCTTGAATGTTGGCTCACCACCCCTTAGGATGCCTGTTTTGGTAAAGTATTTTTATATATTTTTAAATCCCTTTTCTTTTTTTCCTTTTTTTTTTTGGTATCAACAGTAGGTTCATGTTAATAAGCTTCTGCAAGTTTGAAACTGTTGTTGGTATTGAACCGTTCAGAGCATTCCTCCAGTTCAAAACTGTTGCTGATATTCAAAACAGACAAGCTCCTTAGTTCAGTAAACTCAGTTGGGATTCCTCCAGCAAGATTATTAGACTGAAGTTTCAAAACTTGAAGTTTAGTGAGGTTCCCCAACTGCGGCGGCAAAGCCCCGGTCAGTCCATTCTGAGCCAAGTTCAACAGAGCCAAATTACTGCATGAACCCAATTCAGGAGGTATGGAACTATTCAGCTTATTGTTTTCCAATCTCAATCCAACCAGTTCCGGAGACAGAGGCGTGGGTATTGATCCCTGCAACAAGTTATTAGACAAATCCACAGTCTGCAAGTTGTAATTCAACGGAGACAAAAGGTCTGATGGAATCAACCCACTCAAGCTGTTATAACTCAGGTCTAAATTTTTGAGATGCTTTGTAATTCCACCAGGAACTGGACCCCCAAACTCGTTAGAATTTGCTGCAAAAAACATGCGGCGTGTGACATTGGGGAGGCTTTCTGGGATTTTGCCACTTAAGTTGTTGGAAGATAGAATCAGAACCTCCAACTTGGATAGCTCTCCAAAACTGTCAGGAACTGAACCAGAAAGATGATTTGCACTCAAATCAATCAGAGTCAAATTGCGATAGTCCACGATTTCACCTGGAATTAACCCTTGAAATTTATTGGCAGAAAGCACAAGCTTCTCCAAGAGCATGGATTTCCCAAGTTGGGTTTGAAAAGTCCCACTAAAGTAGTTGAAGCTGAGGTTCAAGCTTCTGAGCACAACCAAACAACCCAACTTTGAGTCAATGCCTTGACTCAAGTTATTATGAGAAAGGTCCAATGACTCCAACCAAGAGAACCCAACAAAGGCATGTAAAGAACCGACCAGATTGTTAAAAATGAAATTGAGTAGCTTTAGCCCATCTATTTTTCCACAAACAGTGAGAAACCCAGATGGGATTGTTCTCAGATGGTTTTCTGACACATCAACAATCTGCTCCTGATCTCCAAGATCAGGATATAATCATTGTCAGTGTTTTGAATCTACAGAGTGGAAAGAAGGACATGGTAGAATTTTGCAATTGACTACTGCAGTATACGTATTGTTCATAGGTTTGCATTTTTCATCTCATTTTTCACAAGTTCATTTACATAACAATCAGTTTCAAAACATCTGGTATCCATTTCTCAGATGAAGATTTTTACTCTAATTTTAATTTTGACGGTTGCAAACCAAAGCATTCCAACATTTTGGTAATACTTTCATGAAAGAACTACATGCAGTTTATCAGAAAAAAAAAAAAAAACAGCATACATGATATAGAGAAACAAATTTCAGATCTCTTTCTGATAACTTATGTTGCACGTAAACCTGATCCAATATATCTGCTCTTTGAAACAAGCAGTGATGCATTATATTAGTTAATAAGACTATACTTTCTGCATTCAAATTGTTATGCGAGTTAGACCCCAGCACTGTTAAATTTGTGATTGCAAATGTTTCTTATTTAACTCCTTGGCCTTTTCACATAAAGGCTACCACAAATTCTTATAAAACATTTATTAATATCAAGATGCAATTAATGTTTCTCAAATTTATGCTTATTCTGCTACAGAGTGCTACATTTAATTGCAAAGCAAAGATTACAGGATTTACCATTCGAGAGGGATGATATTACCTGGCTTGCCCCACCTGCAGCAAAACTCTAAGGTTTAATTCTAGAAAAAAATTGAGCAAATTGGCCATCCTATGTAAGCTCCAAAATTAGAATATTTATTTACACATGCAATGTTTTTAAAATAAAATGGTCATCGTCATATTCTTCATTTTCCTCCATCCAATACATATGGTCCATTTATGATATATGTTTCCATTTATCATCCTCTTTTAAAAACTCTGCCAGGTTTGAAACATCATATGTTACTTTATGATACAGATGTTTTATCTCTGTTGTTGTATATCTATTTTGTTGCCCATAATTACAAATTTGATACCACATATTACATTATCACAGATACAAGCTTGAACTACGACTTGAAGACGAAGATGACTCCACAACAGTTATAATCATAGGAAAAGCAACAGACAATCTCTTTGGAGTAACGTGTGAGGAGCTGGTGAGTGAACAAGGAGAAGATGACAAGCATAACATTCCGCTTGCAATACAAAAGGTAAAAAACAAGTATCGTGTATGGTGGATTGGCTATGGTATTAGGGATGACTTCTTAGTGAAGGATGTTTACCCTCAGAGTGAGGATGATGAACAAATGACCATAGAGAATACAACACCTCAGGTTCAGACTCCAGCAAAAAGTGCGATGCAGCCAAGGAATTCGAATGTATCAGAGATCAAGGGAACAAGAACAAATTAATCAAAGACAAAGCAAGAGTAGATATCATGTGATCCTTTTGTGTTTTCAGTTCATCAGCAATTCCCATATGTATGTAGTTTTTTGAATGCTAACAAGTTAGCCAAGATTGCTTCTAAGTACAAATGCAGTATAACATTGTCTGGCAATAGGAAGCGTTTTGTTTAGAAAACTGACAATACATGTAACCTATTTTTGTTACCCTCTATTATTCTGATACTTGGGATACAAAGTTGTTGATGGAGGGACATGTATTGAACCATGTACTACTTTTGTTTAATACATTATGTATATTAGTAACATTACTATAACTATGTTCAGTTTCTCATGCATTTCTGTTTTGCTTAATCTTTTCATAATAAATGAATTATTATTGTTGTCATGTGGTAAATAAACTCATTCACTATTTTCTTAAATGGAAAAGACTTAGGTGTCTTGAGATATTCATACCTTGTAAGGTATCATTGTTTTATTGACCCACGTAAGATAACAACTTAAAAACTTAACAGATTTTTGTAACTGTTGTAACGGATTTTTATAACCGTAAAAAAAACAAAAAAAAACTCTAACGAAATAAACTCTCTCTCTCCTTCTTCTTCAACCTCTTATGCAATAAAACAAATTCATAAACCCAAGATTCACGCAATGAATTAGCTCAACACAAACACCCAGAAATCGAATTTCTTTGTACCCCCAAAATTCATGGTTTTCTACCTCTAAATGCAGGCCAGAAAACCCAGCAATCTGCCTAAACCCTACTCAGCAGCTACGCTGTCGACCCTAACCGTCACATAACACCTCTGAAATCATCCAGGTCATTGGAAGAAGGAGAGGACGCCGGGAAGCGAAGCCTTGTCGGCATCCACCGCAGCAGCTCGCCGGAAAACATGAAATCGGCAGAAAACGGGGTTATCAAGAGTAGTACAAGATTCGAGGGATTAAGAGCCCTAAGGTGTAGAGAATGAAGGGAGGAGTTCGAATATGCTAGTTTCAGGCCAAGACGTCGCTGGAGTCGGCCGGGAACCGACAAAAACAGTCAGAGCTTCTCGCAGTCAATTTGACTTTAAATCGGCTTGCATGTGTGATCCACAGGCTGGGTTGGGTAGGTGCAAAGGGGATCATTTTATTGGTAGTCTAGTGGTGAGTGGTGGCCGGAGACGATTACGTCGGAGAAGTACAGTGGCAAAATTGAATTTCTGTTCTTGTTTGGAGTGAAGGAGAAGCCTGGGCTTTTGTGATTTGCATACTCGTTCGCATGCTAGCATTTCTTTGTTTTGATGGGTGCCCAGTGTTTTTTGCTGGGTGTGGAGAGCAGAAATTGCTTCTCCAGCCTTTGTAGATTTCCAGGGAAGGAGTTATTTGTAGGCGCGATTTTCCAAAGATGGAGGATGAGATTTGCTGGAATCTCGGATTATCGGAAATTGCTACCACAAATTCAGTTGGATAATTTGATTTATATTTGGAGCTTCAGTTTAGAGCACGGTGAGAAACTATCTAAAATCACTAGTATGATATTCATTTTCTTCCCACTGTTTGTGAGCCATCTTACTAGAAATTTTGTGGCGCATAAACCTTTGTTTAATTTCTATGCAACCACGTTCTGCCCATTTAATTTCATAATTTACACCTTTTATATATGCTGCCTCTTATTGTTCAGGGCATATACTATTAAGACCCACCTCGAATTTTACCCTAAAACTCGAAGTAAGTCTTATGGGGACCACCTCTAAGGAAAATTTATCGAAGGATTCGACAAATCTCCCTTGAAAATGGACAACCTTAATTTGAAAAATTACAGAACTACCCTCATAACAACAATTATCATCCTCCACAACAACCCATAATTATCCCGATAAAAGTTATACAAAAATCCCAAAAGTATTCAGAGCTACTAAAAATCAACGGAAGCAGAAAACAAAACCTAGTAGATTAAATAGATAACCTACTGGTGAAAAGTAACTGAGAGATGGGTGACTATGCCTCGTTGCCTCCTACTAGTTCCAACGCGAACTCTGCAGACTGGGCATTTTAAAACGAAGGGCCCAGGGGAAAACATCCGGAAACGTTAGAGTGAGTGGACAAAAATAAATAAAAATAAACATAAGCACTTATGTTTTCCCAATTTAATTTCCGAAGAAAACGAATGCATGTTTCAAATGAAAAATCCTTATCTCATAAATATCGAGCTCATTCAGCTCAAAAATATATATCAATATACGTATGTATCTACACATGTCCAGACTCCCAATATAAATTATTAGATTTAAAATAATTTATATTGGGCTACTAAGTGTCGTGAGAAAGACACTTAGGTGCTTAGGTGACAGAAATGAAGTTAGACATCGACTAAGAGCATTCCTACCCGAGGGATCTTTTCCTGCCTTGTCGACAAACTGGTTCGTCGATAAGAATTTTCATCGACGGAATGTTTGTGTAAGAAGGATTCTTAGCCGACGAATGTTGCTTTGTTCTTAGGCAACGAAATATTCGTCGGCAGAGTTTTAAACCGACGAATTCGTAACAGTTCTTAGTCGACGATCCATCTTTATATTCGTCGGGTAGGTAGTTTAGCTTAGGCGACGAATGTTTCTGTTTCCGTCGCCTAAGTGATTTTATTTAGGGTAAAAAACAATTCCATTTTTTCATTACCTTATTCACTGTTTTAAAAAATTACAAATCAGTAACAATAATCAAACACATACAGATACATATATACCGGAAGCACTGAATTTGGAAAACATATTCATATATTGATCATGATAACTAGATGGACAAATATTGTTCATATATACAAAATAATTAATGAACTAGGTAGAAAATTGTTCATACACTCTAGCTAAACTATGAATAAAATACTACAAAATCAATAATGCCAATTGACATTCTTGTCCAATCCTATCTTGTCGTCTCTATCATCATTGTTCTGTGAGGAAACATGTGGAGGAGGAGAAACAACTGGAGGAGGAGGAGGAGGTGGCATACCTAGGTGCTTATATAGGGCTGCAACTAGGGGTGTTATCGGTTTTGTTCGGTTCGGTTTTCACCTAAAACCGAAAACCAAACCGAACTAAAAAATCGGTTCGGTTCAGTTCGGTTTTTTTTTTTTGAAATTGCAAACCGGAAACCGAACTGAACTGAACGGTTCGGTTCGGTTCAGTTTTTTTCAGTTTTTTTTTTTAAAATATATATTTTTGGTAATTTTAATATAGAGTTCTTAATATATTGGGATTCATATTCGACAATGCATACTTTTATATAGGGTTTTGCAAGTACACAATATCAACATCTGACAGAAGGACACTATATCCCAGCTGCAAAAACTCCCTCAAGATATGAAATTGCAAACCGGAAATTTCGCCTGACTCGCCTCCGTTTTCTTTCTTATTTCTATGGCACAGTGACTGAGAATCATTTACAAAATATCAGCGTGATTTGATAACATTGATTAATTTCATAGAGGCGCAGAAACGAACAACAAGAACAAAAATCTATGTTAATTAGATTGTCAAAATACTCCCACATTAATTGGCAGCTGAAACTTGTACCGGAAACAAACCATATCAAGACAACACAAAGAATCACATTCTCCAAAGGCTACACTGCGAAGATTATGTTGGAACTAGTTGTTCTAGGCGTGGGATGATGAGACTAACAAATCAATCAGAGAGCAGCTTCTGAAACCTTTCAATGACTTATCATTGTCGATTGCCAAGTGAAGCAACATGGAATGCACCAAAGAAGTCCAACAACAGCAAGGGGGATAGTCTGCTGACAGAGATCTTGTTTTGCTGGATTCTGCAAAAGCCGACATCCTGAAATCAGTGAAGAACTTGACTAAAACATCATAGGTTTCCTCTCGGTCTTTTTCGGTATCCATCTGTGGCAACTTAAAAGAGCAGTTATTGTGGATTGCCAAATGAAACAAAAGCAAATGGACAAAGGAAGTCCAACAACTACATGTAATAGAGGTGGCAATTCTACTGCTTCTCGTCTTCTTTGTCTTGTGTGTATGGTTTCTGGTTGGATTTCCCGAAATGAGTGAAAAATTTGCACACAACACTCTTAACATTTTTTTTCTGTCTTTATCTATATCCATAGCAGACAACTCAGAATAGTCAACATCACTGTTGTATGATTTTGGGGTAGGGAGCAGCTCCTCACTATCCTCACTATCCACAGCACACAACTCAAAATGGTCATCATCAGTATTGTTTGATATGCGGGGAGAGAGCAGCTCCTCATTATCCATTGAAGGCGTTTTGGAACAGTTGACATCATTAGTGCAATCAACCCACATAAAGGAGAGAATTCCTTGGCAACTTCTTAAGATCATCATGGATGGTCAATAATCTGCCCTGGTACTTAAATGTGTGTTGAGGGCCCAGATGATTTGTATGGTAAGCATACTCACTATTATATTTTACCTTAATGGTAGCCATTGTGTCTGTGGCTTCAAAATCACAGAGTGAGTAGTTTTGCTTGGGAAACTGAATGAAAATGAGCTCAAAAGTGGGAACCGTGTCTAGAGAAGCCATGAATCTGCAACAACATAGACAAGTAACTGATGCAATGCCCGTTTTACAGTTTGACCGTTGACTTCGGTTCAAACGGTTCAGTTCGGTTTTCACTGACCTGAAACCGAAAACCGAACCGAACAGCTCCGGTTCGGTTCGGTTTTTTTATTTTCGGTGCGGTTTTTTTTCGGTACGGTTTTTTCGGTTACGGTTTGGTTTTCGGTGCGGTTTTTTTCGGTTTTCGTTTTCGAAGTAACACCCCTAGCTGCAACTTGGGATTGCAAAGCACTATACATAGACTCCGCACGCAGGGCACACTGCTGGACCTCTTGAAATTACTATTGGGCACGCTCATCTGATTCCTTTAGTCTCCGCTCATAGCGCTCCTGCACCACTTGGAGTTGCTGCTCATCAACTCTAGGAGGATGACTACGTGAAGTGGAATGAATTGAAGAATGGCTCAAGTATCACTCGCCTCCTTGTCCCATCCCTCTGATCTCCTTTCCGAGTTTTGAGCACCGTACCCAACACCTCAATTTGTTGGGACTAAACACTCTCCATAATCTCCTCCTCCGTCGTGTCAGAGTGTTCCTTAAATGCATCTTTTTGTTTATTGACCTCATCAACCATGTCATTCTGCATTTAAAATATATCAATTAATAAACAAGTTTGCTCAACATTTACATTAGCACCTAAAATAGTAACACTTGAAGCAGTAATCACTTGAAAAAAAAACAGTAACAGTAAGCAGGGGTGCCTGCATGCGCGCCCTGAGGTGCACCATAAAACGCGCATACAGGCACCCCGGGGAGCGCATGCTGGCACCCTGGGGCGTTGCATTATCAGCTGTTCTTAATTGCACTTAGACTTGTACAAGAGCTACAATTCACCTAGATTATCAAAGCACACCAAACTCTTTCACTATAATTCAACTGCCTTACCAATAGCCGGATTTACACATGCTTGAACCATTTGCTAAGCTTACATAATAGTAAAAGGAAAGACATTTATATATTTCTTGGTCATATCTTCATCACCGGCCTGACATAGGTCTTCTCAAAACCTTTGATAATTGGAAGCTGCTCCCCTTGTATTCTGAGTTCCTTCATTGTGTAGATGATAGGAGAATACCTTGTATGGTGGTGAATAGTCTTCTCCCCATGGTTCCGCTTGTTTGCCAAAGAGAGTCTCTAATACACGAAAAAATATTAAATAGATTAGTAAAATACAAGGGAAACAATGAAGGTAATTTAAAAAAATCACCTTAAACGCATCTGACTCGAAGTGCTCGCATAGAAACTCCCACTAGTCTTCTCTCCCAAATGAAATCTGAAGGTATGCCAGAGGGCCCTTCCTTCATATAAGCTTTGTGACACTGGTACTTTTAGTCCTTGTACCTCTCATGTGCCCTCTTTAGTATGCAATTGAACATTGGCTCATCATTTTCATCCCACTTCGGCTAAGTAACAAATAAAAAAAATTCTCATGTTAAACACTGGAAAAAAAATGTAATTAAGTACATTTACTTTTCAAACTGTTTTCAGTTACTTACCGACATTCCACACCTTCCACTTCTCCTCCTGATCAAGGTCGTAGGACGTTCTTGTCCTCATTCCCACCAGACTTCGTATGGCGGAACCGATATCATGTGCCACCAAGCTGTTTATCCCCCTCACGCTAGGGCCTTTTACACGGGGGCAATACTCCAGCTTAATCTTCTGCCCCGTTTGTGCAACGATATCATCCGTCTTCTTTCCAAAACATAAACCCCGCTTCTTTTTCGGGGCCTGAGCTACAATTAATATATATACAAAACATTAGGATATTTAATGTTATAAGACAAATACATCATTAATAAACAAGTTCACTCAACATTTCCATTAGCACATAAAATAGTCACACTTGAAGCAGTAATCACTTGAAAAAAGAAAAAAAAATCAGTAGCAGTAAGCAGGGGTGCCTGCATGCGCGCCCTAGGGTGCACCCTGGGGAGCGCTGCTGGCACCCCTGCTTACTTCTTACTTCTTCAAACAGTTTATGCTTCTATCTTATTATCATCTATCTCTTCCTTGCATCCCAAACTATCTAGAATCACATATATAAATTTCATATGCAAATTATTGTTCTTAGCTTGTTCATAAAGCCAACAATCCTAAATTAGCATCATATAACTAGACTTCTTAATTACTCTTAGACTTCTATAATTCACTACAATTCACCAAAGCACACCAAACTCTCACTAGCTATAATTCAACTGCCCTACCAAACCATTTATATATAAAAAAAATTAAATACAAAACATTAAGATATTTAATGCTATAAGACAAATTCTAATAAATTAATATAAGTATAAGAAGAATTAATATATTTACCTGTTGGGCTTCTAACTTTCAAATGAACGTTGCCGACGATGCGTCTTCTTGCAGATTCAGGTGCTAGTGTAGATGATGGAGATCCTGTTGAACTACTATCAACGGTAGGGGGCGGCACGATCAAAAGGGGAGCCTCTGGTGGTACTGTCTCAGCCGGCATGGGGGTAGGGTGGCTGCTACTGCTAGCTGAGCCGACGCTCTGCCTTATAGAGTCTATCAAAGCACTGGCCTTAGTAGCTCGGTCCTTCCTCTTCCCAATGATCACCATCTTGAACATGAATAACACACAATTGTTAGTCTACAGTAAATGAGTGAGTAATAGATAAGATTATGAAAAATATATCTATAGAAAAGCATACATGAATAACAAACCACTTTGATAGGAGCATAAATATGCAACGATATAATAGTTAATTCTCCTATTTACTTTGTTAGTTTATCATATTTTCCATTTGATTTAGTTATTTTTATGTTTATTAGGTGTTTTGGAGCAAAGAAGGGAATATGAAGCAAGAGAGGAGAAATCTTGAAGGAAAAGGAATCCATGTCGTGCAAGGAAAGAATTCTGAAGATCTGCCAGAAATTATCATCTAACTTCGACAGAGGATTGTGATCCGCTCACAATGATCCAAATGATGAGTTATATATCAATAGAAAGCTACAAGGGTCTATTTTCTCGATCTTTTTACGGATCGTCAATACCTATTTTGGAGAAGAAGTTATGATCATTTTAGTGGCCGAATGTCAGTCTATCCGAATTTCTGGTTTGGACCGAAACTTCAATTTCAAGGCCCAATCCAAATCAGCTAGCCCAAGGACGGAAATTGAGGGTTATCTAACCCTAATATCATCAGATACACGGGGAAGAAGGAGCAGAAGGAGGGAAGAAAGAGAACGCAAGAATCAGAGATCGCTCTCTTCTCAGGGATTCTCCAAGCTCGGTTATTGTTGTCTTCCTCTTTCATGAACTCTTTTGTGTTTTCAATTTTCATTATGTGTAACTAAACTCATAGTAGCTAGGGGCTGTTGAAGCCCCTAGACATGATTCATAACATGCTTTGATTTTCAGTTTGTTTTTCCAATTAATAAGATTGAGGTTTTGTTTACCGATTGTTCATCAACGAATTCTTTGTGTGTGTGCTTTGGAGGCCTACTTAGTATACATGCTAGGGTTCTAACACTTTGATTATTTGATGCCTGGGTCAATATCGGATCCCTCAAATTGTCTAGAGAAGTAATCGGTAGTTTTCACTAGCGAGTAGACGAAACCCTAGGTTTAGCAAGGTGCTAAGTTTATTGTGATGCCTGGTGATTGCTCAAACTCTTTTCATGCTTATTGATCTCTGCTTGTTTGACCTAATAAACGTACCTTTAGGTTACAATGTTTGAGAATAGTTTAGGTGTAGAGCACTTCTTGCCTAACGTACACAGTAAGAAAGAGTAATAGATTATGCTCAAGCGTACCGAGTCAATCTGAGCATCTTCAATTGAGTTAGTTGGTCACAAATTGGACAAAGTATGTTGTGTCTGATTGTCAGGGGTGGATACTTCCTCCCTAGCTAGTCTCATTATCTTGGTTCTCAACTACTTTGAAATCAGTTTTCAATTTTCTTATCTTCTGTCCGTCATCTTCCCGTATTTTATTTCCCTATCAAATCAACTTCAAATCATCTCATATTTTGTGTGCTAGACGCTCTGTGTTTCTAGTACATCTCTATAAATTTTCGTGTTTTTCTGAGTATTCTAGGTTAGGTTTTTCTTTTATTCTTCGACTGTTGTTCAATAGGAGCTGTAGTCACGTTTTGTGACATTTGTTGAAGCTTTTGGTTTAATTTAATCCTCTGCGGGAGACCCTTATTTCTCTATATTACAATCGATAAATTTGCAAGAGAATAAGGAAAATAAAGAGCTTTTAATTTAGCTATCACACTTGTCCTATTTCAGCCCCTGATTTTTTATTTTTTTTAGACTTGATGCATTGTGGATACATAAAACACTAACAAAAGCTGTGAGTCACTTAAGCAGAAGATACAATGTGATATTGGTATTTTTTTTTTTTTGGATAATTAAAAAAAAGTATACAGATTTGAGATTTAACGTATATGCCTTCAACATATGCAAATGGATTGAAATATCAATGTTTAAATTACATGTTATAGCTTCTCAAAATTTAAGTAAATGCTATTGCTAATGACTACACTTTGATAATGCCAACTGTCTAATATAAAACAATGCCCAATGACTACACAGTTAATGCCTAATGACTACACACTTTGTCAAAATTTAATCTAATGCTAATGTCTAATGACTACACACTTAGTCAGTTGCAGAACAAGTGCAACTCCAGCTTAATCAGTCCAAATCTTAGTCAGTTGCACAACAAAATAATAGAGTAACACACAATAAATGTAATAAGTATTATATGGTCAAACTAAGCTTCAATAACAATCAGTGTACAATTTTCTTTCATATTTGACTACCTTCTCTTCCACCAGAAAGCACATTAGACCCATAGCTAATAATGTTCCGGCCCCTACAAGATCAGCCATATGCCCATAGCCATACAAGTAAATCTAGTACTCCTACTCCTACTACCATTCCATCTGGTTCAATTTAGTCAACAGCCTTATTCTAACACTACTACAAAAACGTTATCAGACAACACTCATCAGACAACCTTTTAGGGTTTCCTACTTATCTGATGAAGTAAACTATTATATACAACGCAAAATTACAAAGTTTTGTTGTCTGATGACACGAAATTGTCAGATTATATTTCAAGAGTTCAAAACACAACAATGATGCTAATTTTCTGTCCCCATCACCAAATTGAAAGTCGTGCAAGATGCAAAATGTTTGGACAATAGACTTTTATTTCTTTGTTGTATATAATGTTGTTACAATTTATACTAGGCAATACCTAGTGCAAGTTTAGAAAATATATACAATAGTTTAAAACATCCTATTGTGTGACTGGAAAATCTGGTGGCATATCATGAGGCCGGCCAAAGTCGTTTTGGCTCCAAAGTTTGTCTCGATCCATATTGATTTGGTGTGCTATGCTCCAAAATAGTTTTGGTTTCTTGTGAGACTTCTTTCGCTAAAGGCTTGATTTTAATCTTGCGCGACTCTCACCTAATTAAATAGGTATTGTCTTTGCAATAATCACCATTGACGCTTTCATGCCGTGGTCTTCCGAAAAACACATCAATGTCGTCCATGTCAATCACATGACAAATAACATCATCTTTATAAAATTCTCCTATATAGATGAGAACTTTACAAGCCTTTGTTACATGTGCATGACCATCAATCTAATATGGATCGCTCAGCCTACCATACCTTGTCTTTGATGAAACATGTTGTTCGAAAGTCATCGTAATCTGGTGATGTAAATACTCAACGTTCCATGCTAGCTTCTTCTTCTTATTCTTTCTTCTTTTTATTTTTTTTTTGAATTAATGAGGTTAACCTAGGGCGAATCCTTTGGTATGTTTCTCTTCAATTTTGGATAGATACTCTACGACCAGCGTCGTTGAGGTTAGCGGGGTGAACTACTCCCATGGACCATCGTCTGCTAAGGAACGGGCGCAACTCGCTCTGATACCAAATGATGCGGGAAGCGTGAACATGATAGTAGACGGTTCCACCAAACGTCGAAATCCAATGAAGATAACATTGGAATCCATCAACGACAGCCTTGAATCCACAAGACTAGGGTTTCTCGAATCCACTAGAAGTTTTTGGAATTCACCAGGAATTTGAGAAAACTCAAAAGTTTTATTAAGATGAAAAGATTGCCCTAATTAAAGCATGATGGAGCTTATATAGGCACCCATACTAAGAATTACAATCATAATCTAACATTGAAACCTAAGAATCTAAATTAAAAAGGAAACAAATAACCCTAAATAAAAGAATCCTAATAAGAAAATAAAACTGCCCTAAAAATACTAAATGGCAAATCCGACGGTTAAGACGACATCTTTTGGCTTAAATCTGAAATGGCTCACTTAAGTGAGTCTTGTAGATCTCGTCGTTTCTATTCCAGAAAGGTATCATACGTCCTAAACGGACGTTCTGGCCAAAAGTAACTCCAATCAGATTTAATAGATTTTACGCGACAAACCCGAAAAGTCCAAAACAACATCTTCTTGAATATTCTAACGGCTAGCAACCTCATGATACAAGAATTACCGATCTTTAAATCATTCTTTTTTATTATTCGTCGCTTCCTTACTTTTTTTTCTTTTTTTTTTCTATCTTAATTTGGTCCATTCCCGTTCTACATCATTTCTTTTTCTCGCATGTCCAATGGTAAAACAGTCCACTGGTGCTTTCATTGCTGTATCAAGGTTTGCTAGTGCAACTCCAGTGCCGCCTGCTATTCTGAGTCATGGAGTTGTTGGCAGGTAAAATAGCTTTTCTCTTGAAGTTTCAATTCTCTACATAACTAGTTTCCCTTAGCAGCTAAACTGTCTAAGCACCTCTTACATTCGACACATCTCACATATAACTTCTTGCTTTATGGAGGGGTTTATTATGTAACAGTAATACTAATCCATCCCAATTCCAAAGTCTCAACAACTCTGTGTTACTTGCGAATCTTTTACATGCTTAGCTATATAAGTTTAATGTCTTCATTCATAGGACATGTGGTAGTAATTTAATTCAGTATATCAATTCATTGCTGTAAATCTAAGTGATATGTGAATTGAAGTATGCTTTGAAGCAGTTTTTTTTTCTCTTTTACTTTTTAGTTGCATTGCATTTGTTTACTGTTAAATGCTGGCTGTGCTATAGTTCATCTGTATGCGCACACACACACACACCTATGCTCCGTGGCCTTATGTATAATCTTTTTCCATGACCAAGTTTCTTTACTGCAAATGCAGGCTATGACATCGAGGATCATACTTAATTACTCACTTACCTTCGATACAATATTCATTCTGACATTAAATTGCTGCAACTAGCTAGTTGTCATCTGATATTGATTTGTGTTCTGCTTCACCTACTTAAACTGGATTGCTGGAATATTGTCATCTGATGTTGCTGGAAAGTTGGAGCTTTCCCTACCAGTATCGGTTTAGTGTGTTGAGCGTTACCGTATATTTCTTTGGCATAAACCGTCTTATGGGTACAAATGCAGGTTATTAGTTTGTTAATTCCTAGTGCTATTTGGTTAATTGAGACCTGTGTCAACTGAGGTTCTCTTTGTTAAGTAGTTTATGGTTCGTACATGTCTTGGTTAAAACAATAATTGCACTGATGATCTTAACTACAAATAGGAGTCTAGCTCCTTACACAGAAGAGTCTAGCTTCTTTGTTCTTCATAGCTTCATACAACGTGGCTCAACCACAGTAATTTCAATGACATAGTCACTACTGCGCTACTAGTAATTCTTTTCCTGTTCCAACAATTTAATTCTTTTATTGCTTGCATTCAATTTCTCTCTTCTAGATGGAACATAAATACTTTCGCTCACTCGCAAAAAACACTTATTGAATGCGTTTCTGTGCTTACCTTCACTGATCACATCCTGAGCATCTTACTAATTAACCAGTTTAAAGAAAATATTTACACCCTCTATTACATCTGCAATGTCTACTATTCTTAACTTTGTCAACATTATTAACCCTGCCATTACTACTGAAGTTCTGCTCCCTAAAACGAATATCATTAGCAATTCACAAAAGAACATTTGATTCTCAATTATTTCATATCCACAAAAGGTTTTACGATACTAGCTTCTATGCAAGGGACACTGGGTGATGCAAACACAGATTTAAAGTGGCAGCTTACAGCCTTACAGCTAGATGTAACAGCATTCTGGTAATAGTTCCAAGGAATAGATTTCTGGACTAAAATGCCACCATCTCCTACACGAGAGAGCAACCCTGCATTTGGGACTGAAATTAGTTGCGCGCACCAGTTTATCCCAAGGGCACGCATACCAGTTCTTCTTGGTTCTTTTGTGCCCTTGGAATCTCACAAATAGAGAACACACTTGGGTACAAAGATCATGCGACCCTCTTGAGCACTAAATTTAATGATAAACATAAAAAAGAAAGAGGATTTTCAGAAGGGAGAGATTCTTAGGCACTAGGCAGGATATCCGTGTTGGCTTTTGGTCACGTATTAGGGTACCCAAAATGAAAGAAACAAAATCCAGCTCCTTGATAATATATATATATATATATATATATATATATATATATATATATTTTAAGTTTTTATTAAATAACTCACCCCCTCCCCCAACATATATCAATGAAATTTAAAACCATAACCTCAAAGTTATTAGTTAACTCCTTAACCAATCATGTCACAACTCACGGACATGCAGTTCCTCGATAAAATCCTGCAACATCCTATTTGTTGTATGGTACATATGATAGAACATTTCATTACCAATGAGAATGGCAAAAGGGACCTACAAATTCATACACATTGTGAAACAAAACAAAAGACCATCTTACAAGAAAATTCCCATAAATCATCTCCTGCTGTTTAATGGAGGTATAAATTCATTAGGAACATCAATTTGGGTCCTAGTACTGTAACATCATCCATCCAGCCAATTCAATTCATGAAAGGGAGAAGAAGCACAATGCTGCCCATTTGTTATGTGCATGAATAAAATAGCGCAAAGGGTTAAATAGTTGAGATCCTTTTTGGCCATAAAAATCTCTATATACAAATTGGAAAGGACATGTCCATTTCATGTTAAATGGAGTTATATGATCCCAATTAACCGGTAAGATGCCTAAATAGGATCTGAGTTTTCCTCTACCTGATTGGCAAACAAGCAATTATACTTGGTTTGTCGTTGAGTCATGACCTGTTTAATTAGCTAGTTTAACTAACATCGTTGAGGTTATGAGCTCAATCCAAGTTCAAATGACATGTATAAAAGTGAGTGAGTTTTGAGATTTTAGTAACATAATTTATTTCATAATATATATATATATATATATATATATGATAAAGAGGTCATCCATTAATGAAGTTCAACAAACAGTACAACGATTACATGCCAGTGCCTCGCTGTCAGAAAATGTAACCACTTAGAGCAAAAATTATCTTAGTACGCTCCTCATACTAACATACTAAAAAAGCATAAACTCAAAGTACATCCATTTTTTGAGACATTAAACCCAAAACAAGAAGACTAATAGACACCGAAGAGTAATAAACTTGACAACAACATCCATGTCTTCATGTCAATCTCTAAATCAAGCTTGATAAAAATTTTGGGCCATGAAGACCCAATTCAATCAGACTTTAGATTCAAGTCCAGTCAGAAGGTCCACAAGCCCAAGCCTAGCCCTGATCTCCAAAATGAAAAAAAGACCCAATATGCCCACCAAGCCCAAAATTGAACCCTAGGAGCAGCATTTGCAAATTTGCCATCAGCCTTATAGCAGCCGTTGTGACCACACTTCCTACCGGAAGGAACAACTTTCGATCTCGCATCAAAACTCACAGGAGAAGCTAAGATTCCATTAGGCCTCTCCCGACTAAGTAACGACTCAGCCTTAGTGATGTCGCGGTTGTCAAAACCGAAAGCCCCTAGGAGAAGAAAGAGATAGCTACCTTGAGCTTGGTCATCAATCACATTTGACACAGATCGGTGGCTAACCCGGCAACTGTCATCGCCGCCATTACAAGTCGGCGAACCATTCATAGCGTAAACACAGGATGCGCTCTAACAGATCCAAAACCATGAAAGGTCTTTGCCACAAGAGAACCATAATTAAAGGACGAAAAGGCGTGAACCAAAGGAGCCCCACCCACAAGATGCAATCGAAGAAGAAGGCACGCTGAACAACGCCGATTGTAGGTACTACGCCGCTGCTAGGGTTTAGCTGCAGACGCGAAGTCTCTCAGGAGAGAGTCAGAGAAAAAGACATTTTTTGCATTAAAAAAAACGGTCTTTCATAATATATATAAACCGAATATATCTCGTTTATTTTTCTATTTTATTTCTCATGCGAAATGATCACAACAAAAAATGTATCATTTATCAAAAAATTACAAGATTGGATTTAACTATAACAATGTAGGATTTAACTATGAGCTAAAGGAAGAGACTACATTATGAGATTGGAAGATCTAGCTACAAGAGTCAAAGTTTCATGATCTTGAATGATAACCATTGTTCCCTCGACTCGAACCCAAAATAATGTGGGTTTTCCCAGATAGATGTCCAAAGTTTCCCATCCATTATATTGATTGCTTGCTTGCTGGGTGTTCTTGATTTCACAATTACAGTAAACCAATCTTCTTGACTATATCATGTGTATAGTACTTCAAGATTTGGAAATGCACAATTTGCCACGTGACATCATGTTTATACATATCTCACATCAAATATAGTGAAGCTAAGCATGTGGTAGATATTCTAAACAATATGTAAAAGAAGAAAGTGTAAGTGTGTAAGATTAATCTACACCAGTAGATGATGATATATCTCATTAAAATTGATCAACCTTGTTTAAGAATCTGGGCATTTGCACTATCAAATTATCTACAAATATATACATGAAAAGTAGAAGCTTCTTACCCCAGTTGCACCCATCTTGATCTTGCTTCTTCTATTCGAGGTCACATATAAGTTTCTGGGAAGTAAAACTCGTATGAGTTAATGGCTATTGGAGATCAAAGAGGGACCATATCGACTTGCAGCCATAATTTTGAGACATGAAAATCTGACAGACTAATGGCTCCACTTCTTGATCTGTATCAATTTGGAATAATATAAATTTTTTATCCTAATTTCAAACAACCGAACATTAGAACATTATAGTGGTCCCTTGTTACTCCATCACTATGATCATATTGGTGGTCAAGCATGCATGGAGGAAGATATGGTTCTTCATAATGTGCCCTAGCTACAATATTTCATATTCCAAACTTGTATAATAAGTATCCAAAATTGTATCTTCTCGCCCTTCTATCTATTCTTCTTCCTGAATACCAGTACTAGTACAAAAAATTTCACATATAGTTTAGTTATTAGTTTTGAATTGATCTATAAAGAGTTAAAGGAAGCTCGTTTCTTTCACGTGAAATTGAGTTCAAGTTTTTCAAACTGTGTAAAAAATTTCTTGATAAAACGGTATGAGTTTAAGTGTGAAACCGTCATACTCAGGTTTAAAATCAATAAATGTTTATTGAAGTTAAATCTTAATTTATTCTTCGTGGTCAGGAAAACGACATAATCTCCTAACAGATTAGTCTTTAAGCTTGTTTAAAAAACCATGTAATCGCGATAAAAAAAACCTACAAATTTTAGTTCACCTTGTACACATTTTAATTCATTTATCTAACTATCCCCACTATCTCAAAGGTTTAATCTTGCTTGATCATATCTCAATCCCCTCAACACTATTATGTTGTAATGGTTATCGAAAACAAAGAAAGCTAGTGATGAATCTTAAGTTGAGGACTAGTTGAAGATTTTTCGGTTTATGGATTAAAATACTCATTTTTCGATTACATTTTTACATTTTATCCGTTCAGTTTTTAGGTTTATATGAGTAGATCATTTTTACAAATTTTCAGTCAAATTGATGTTTTTAAAATAACAAACTAGATCAAATTAATGGACGAACTAAATCTGTCAAATATGAACCGTTCAAGTTCATAATTGATAAATCACACTTATGAATGCTTTAACAATTTTTAATATAGCTGAAAATTTGGAAAAATGATCTACTCATAAATACTATAAACTGAACGGTCAAGATGTAAATATAAGATCGAAAAATAAGATAAGCCAAAAAGTCCTCAACAAATTCTCAACTTAAAGATCCCCATTAAAAGAACTTCCGTGTGAGAGAATCAAAATGTTAAAAGAAGAAAGAGATTGCTTTGGTTGGCCGTCTAGGAAAGAAAGGAAAAAAACCAGAAGTGGAAAGCTAACAGCTAACAGCGGTCAGCAGATTTGTGAAAAAAAAAAAAAAAATTGTATCCTGCTTTTTTCTCGAGGCACTTTTCCTCCTCGTAACGTAACTCCGTCCGTCAACTCCGTCGCACGCAACACGTACTTGTATTACGTGTTCGAAACTCCGCTACTGAAAACGGGATGACTAGCTGGGCCCCACTCCGAAAGGCTGCCCGGAAAAATCTGAAAAGGAAACGGAATTCTCACGCTTTCCTTCTTTCTTCGACGATGGTCTTGTTTGGTGGGCAGTACGAAACGCCTTGGAGAAGAGTGACGACGGGGGTTTTATGTTCACTCTCACGCGCGTGTCGTTGGAGCGTGCAGAAGCAATTATGCAAAATGGATGTTGGATTGTATGGGGGGGGTCTCTTTCATTTGTGGTCCGATGTATGGAATGATATGTATGAGGGTCACATTGGCTTCTAATTTTGTCAATTAGTTGTGACATTGAAGACTCGAGAATTATTGTAAGAGAGGTCTATTAGTTGGTAGGACATGTGCATTTGATTCACTCATATATTGGGCTAATTCATGTGAAATAAAAATAAAATTAATAAACGGTTATATATCAGAGAAAATAATTAATTGAAAACCATGTTGCGTAATATTCGAGTTGAGTAGACTAGTCGTTTTGAAAAATTATACAGGCTACTCACTTCAATTGAAGTTATTCAAACTGTTCGAAAATTTCGATATCTCGAACTTATTAAAAAGTAATGACGGTCGGTTCAATTTATTCGTTACAAGTCTATTTTGTTACGTTTCAATAGAAAATGTCCTATTACGCTCGCTCTCGAGTAATAGTAATATACGAAGATGGCTTTTCGATATCTATGCTAATTTCATTCTTGATTTCATTTCATTAGGAGTGATCTCCATGTATGAATTGAGATGAGATAACGAGTGAAGAACATACTAAAATCAGAAGGTTTTGCACTATTGCGTGTATTTCACATGGCAGCAAAGGCGCGTGGGAAAATCAGTGATCTATAACACTAACGGACGGTCCTTGTTACTAAATACTAATTAAGCAAGGTTAAGCTTAATAAAGCAAACGTTAGACGACCTGTCGCAACTGAAAGCCTGCAGGTTTCAGAGAGAGAGAGAGAGAGAGAGAGAAATAGAAGCAAAGATGAGAAGTGGGTGGTGGCTATAAAGAGCTTGTTGCATAGCTCAAACCACCCTCCTCCTCCTCTTCTTCTTCTTCACCTATCATTCTAGAGAGAGAGACTCAGAAAGGGGAGAGAGAGATGGGAAACTGCCAAGCCATTGATGCAGCAACTTTGGTGATACAACATCCAAATGGGAAGGTTGAGAAGTGCTATGGGGCAGTGAATGCTAGTGAGGTCATGAAGATGAACCCTGGTCATTATGTTGCTCTTCTCATCTCCACCACTCTCTGTCCAAATCCCAAATCCAAAGCCAATGGTGCCGATCAAAATAATGGTGATGATGATCATAGTCACAAGGTTTCTGATACCACCAATGAGAAGAAGACTACTTCTACTACTGGTTCAGTTCGAATCACACGCATCAAGCTTCTCAGGCCAACCGATACTCTTGTTCTTGGCCAGGTTTACAGACTCATCACCACTCAAGGTTTGTTCTTTTTAATTTATAGTAATCCTTTTCTTGATTACCCTTTTGTTTTTTATGAGTCCAAAGTTTGAATCTTTTTGTTTTTGGGTTGTGGTTTTCAGAGGTCATGAAGGGTCTGTGGGCAAAGAAACAAGCAAAGGGGAAGAGATCAAACCAGTTTGAGCCACTAACGGCAGAGAGGTTGCAGAGAGAGACAGCAGCAGCTAGCAGAAGATCTGAGGTTGCTTCTGAGCTGGACAAGGACAACAACCAGGTAATTAAAACTTTGTTTAACACAATTATGTCTCTGCAATTCTGCATATGTTTTAGTTAATTTAACTACAAATCCCTGAGTTCCTCAAGAGCCAATCTTGGTTATGTTTAGGTTGTTCCAAGTGCTTTTAGGTACTTTTAAGTTAAAGCATTATTAATCAGACAAGAACAAATATTTAAATTTATAAAAAAAATATATTTTATTTGTTAATCACCATAAAATCGGGGAAAAAGCTTCAGCTTCCTTCTGTAACGGCCCCCAAATCATTAAAAAGATAAACAGTTTTTTATGAACATTGTACATGCTTGAGTTGAGCTTCCCCTTCAATAAAATAGAATGGAGTCAATACTAATGGGGATAGCAAGTAATATATAAATGAATGAGTTGGGTGGTCTAATTGTGCTGTTGAATGCTTCATGACTAAGCAGTCAGAAAATTCACTCTCACATGAACAAAACGAAATGTGGAAAACACTCTAACCATGTCAAAAAATGCATTATTTTCAGGTGATGACTAAAAGTGATGGACACTACCACCGACCAAGAACATCACCCTCATCATCAGGGAGCAGTGGTAATAGTCAGGCTGCCGCAACAGCTAGACCAAGAACATGGCAACCTTCGTTGCAAAGCATCTCAGAAGCTGCGAGCTGATGATCATGAAGAAGACGATGAATGCACATGTTAAATCTTTGGCCACATGATGTGTGAGCGACAGTGGAGCAGCAGTAGTGGTTCACTACTCCATCTGCAGATGATCTAAGCCTTCTTGATTAACATGTGGAAATCAATGTTGGAAGGGGGATGGTAGAAGAAGACTAGATGATCATAAACTTATAATGTTCAGGTGAAGAGATCTGAATAAGTTGTGTATAGCAAAAGGGTGGCAGTTTCTAGGTAGCAGCAATATGACTGTAAGAGAGCTTTTCTTTTAATGAAAGTTTACTCAAGGAAGAAAACTACTCTGGTTTTGATTGATCTTGTTGTTGCTTAAACATCACTTCTGATCACATTCAATCACATAAACCTCAACTGCATATCTAGAAACCTGCTTTGCCCACTTAGGCTCGAAACTAGGGTCTCATTAGCCAATTAGTTACAACTGAAATTGTTCTGAATGCTATTGAAGCAGTAACAACCATACACTGCTTGCAAATGAGTTAAAATTAGGACTAATTTGAATATTGTGATTCCATGAGTCATCATAGTAGAATTGCAAAGCCAGGAGATTTTTCAGACACCTTCTAACCCGACATAATGATACTTTAATAAGATAACAAATTAAGATTTAAGGGGAACAAATATATCTGCATTCAACTGGAAAAAAGTTTATACAAGTAGCAGGAGTGAGCTAAAAGAGGCTCCAAAGTTACTTTTAATCACCATGCACCATACTTTTTTGACTTTGAGAATTGAGACAACATCAAGTTTGATACCTTATACTAGTGCCAAGAGCATAGGTGAAAATGGAAACTTCCCCAGCATTGGCATCATTGATTTGATTCCTTCCATCTCTTTTCCATAATTCGCTGTACAGAGCAAGACAGAGCAAGACGGCTTTTTCCTTGACTTTATGTATCAAAACCACATTCACTCCGGGAATATATATTATTGCTCCACTATGAAATCATAGGAAGGAAGGCTTTATTTCAAGTTAGGACAATTGCTAACAGCTAATCACCACCAGAAGAAGCTTTTAGCTAGGCGATGAAGTTTTCAATTGAATTCTATGCGTTTGGAATTTTGGGTCCTCAGATTCCATGCAATATATGAAATCTCACTTTTCATTGCGGGTCATCATCACACGTTTGCGCATTGTGTTAGAGGAATATATGTTATACAACATTGTTAATAAGCGCATTTAGCTGGTTTGATAAATAATAGAAGGGGATAAGAACTGAAAATTCCGTTCTACTGTGTTTGATAAAGACAACTCAGAGAGACACTCAGTTTTTTGTGAGTCAAGCATGGCTAGCCATCAACATTTTCTGTCATTGTTGATACGTTGATGACCCCGGTACCAAGAATCCACACATTGACACATATCACATATACTATTCAACATAGTTTAGGATGAATACATCAAACTTCCATAACCTAAGTAAGATATTGAGAAAACCAACCAGCAATTTGTTCAGAATGCTTAATCATGCATTACCAATTTCCCAAACCATCATCTATTCACTTTCATGAACAAAAGGGTGAGGGTCACTTGGGCTTTTTCAGGTTGGAAGTTGAAATTTGGGTGAGGGTTATCAGTACAAAATCCCATCAATATTGGTCGAAGACTGAATAAGTTGCATATATATATATATATATATATATATATATATATATATATATATATATAGCGAAAGGGTGGCTTGGGTAGCAATATGACAGTAATCCGGAGATTTTCTTATTGTGATAGTTGTTGCTGAGATATCATTTTCTGATAACATCATACTCATTCAGTCAAATAAATTTCATCTGCATAAGATTGGATGAAGTATATGTGTGTTCTTTCGGCACCTTGCTAAATCAACAGATTTAAGGGAACTCTCCACACCTGGATCAACAGATTCTGCATCTCCACATTGATCACCATTTAAGGGAACTCTCCACACCTGGATAGTAATGAGAGAAAGCATGAGCTAGAACTGAGATAAGACAACAATCAAACAAAGTAATTACTTTTGGTTACTAACAAATATTTCTCGAGGTGATCATGATTTTATACCGGCTTTATCAATGGCTTTGTATAACATTTTCAGTAGTTGTATTTAGATGTGGGGCATCAGATATTGTTATAGAAACCAATCTAGTGATATATTTGGGTCACGCGGTATACAGCATGAAGAAGGTATTCGATACAAAAGAAGAAGATCAGTACAGTTTGATTTTCCTCAAGAAAAATGAAAATGTAAAAACTAGATATCATGATGAGAGAAAAAGAACTTAGAATTCTAGTCACCGCATTGTCGAATCCAGATGTAACAATTTCTTCTTCAACAGCTGCAAAACATTTTATTTGTGAGGTCTCCTTCCTTTGTAATTTTCCACTATATATAACGCCTTGAATCCATTTAACAATCAAACTATCATAGCTGGTAGCCTGGTAGACAATATAACTTTTGGGTAATTCTTTAAAACAGACAATGAAGTAACCTTCTTCATGAGTTCAAATAGCCATAATCTAATGGGGATTTATCAAGGTCTCTTGCTGAGAATATACTAATCATGCCTCCAAGTGAAACAGTAACTATATGATCATTCCAAACAAGAACTTATCAGCATTATTCAGCAAACATGAACACATCTTTCTAACACAACCAGTAATGCTATGAACAAAATCCCATGTTACCTGTTTGCCATCAGGTAACATGCTGCCTTTGTGGCCATCTTCCCATGAAAGCTCCGACCTTCTGCGCAGTCTTCCCCTCGAAAATCAGAACCTTCTTATCTGAGCTTACAGTAATAAACTTACTCCCATGAGTCCCATCTGGGAGTACCTTACACAGTTCACATAATTCGAGTGATCCCTGACATCCAAACATTTGTGACCAAACTTCAAAAAGATCATCGTACAAGATCCTTTTGTGTCTCTCACTCTCTGCCTGTATTAACTCCCTAACATTTGGATAGCCAGATGTTGGGAAAAGTTCTAAAACAGTCGATTCAAGTTCTAATTCAGACCTAAATATGCATTGAACCACTAGACAACCAAATATGTAATCTAATGCGCTGACCTTAAGATCACATCCACTATATCCTTCATTCATAACAAGCTCTTTGAAATCCAGCTGGTCACCCACCTTCTCTTTTGCTGGCAGAGTCCTCATGATCCTCTGTTATCTGCAGTCGGTAGCACAACAGATCGATATATCTAAGACCAAGGATGTCTAGATAACTATATATAGAGCTGGTACAACTGGATATTCTAAGATTTCATATCTAAAGCTACTACTTAACTAATAAGTAGATGCAGTAGTTATAAACTTATACAAGTTTTGTATTCCAACACCAACTGAGACCTAGCACAGGTGCAATTCCAAATACCAACAGATTAAATTTCATATTCTCTTCTATAGTCTACACAGGACAAGCAAAATAACAAATAGTACATTGAATTAGACGGTTGACAACGGATGAGTTCTAAATTTTCCAACCAAAAACAAGAAAGGAGGCAATACGTACATTCATAAGTTTTATAGGAAAATTCTAGGGTGAGTTGATGCATGCTATGCATCAACTCTTTTGAATATTTTTGACCATTAGATATAATAAAGCTTTGAATATATCTAACGGTTTAGATTATTCAATATTGATAACTTGTTTACCAGGTAGCATGTAATTTCATAATTTATATATAAAAAATGTAATCAAAAACAAAAACAGAATTAGAAAAACCTAACTTAGAAACAGATCGATTTGCACCGATTAAAACCCAAAGTGAAGAGAAGAGGAGAGCATCTTCTATTCGCCAGGATATAGCTTTTCCTCTGCAGGGGCCTTGTGCAGTAAACCCCTTACGATTTGGGTCGTCCGTCGTCGTAAAGTAGTCCTCGTGAAGCTTTCGGGAAGAGGGGTAGTCTTGTGTGTAAGCATAGCATTTCTGGTTGAACTCGCCCAACCCAACTAAGAAGAACCGAACCTAACAGACACATCTTTTTCCTTTTGGGAGGGTGCTCCGAGCAGCTTTCACCTCTGTCATCCATTTATCCATTCATCTCTAGTTCTCCACCTCAGAAGATTCTCCTCAATTTAAAGAGTTTAAGGTATGAATTAGTTGTTGGGTGTTTGGGTTTTTGTTGAGAATCAATTTGATATCAGTTTAGTTGGGTGATAATTGGGTATGGGTTCTTACTATCAGAAAGCTGCTAGATCATGCTGTGGGTATTTAATTGATAATTTGGTGTGTTACTTGTACTGATTCCACTGGTCTTGGTGTGTTACTTGATGTGTTATTTGATAATATGTTGAATCAAAATGCTTAAAATTTGATGCCCACCACCTGTTCGATCAAATGCTTCAGTTAGTGATGTATATGAGTTTATCAAATGCCACAAATGGCTTCACATTTGTTTTATGAATCATCATCATGTATATATTTGTGGCCTGCATCATTGAATGAGATTTTTCATAACAGGGGTGCTCCAGCTCTTCAAGCTTGTTTGGAGAAACTGATTTATATTGAGATTTGAGATTAGAATAATAGGGAGGAACAATGGCTTTAATAAAGTCAGAAGGACAAGTTTCTGGAAGTAATCAAAACACTCAAAACTATTAGCTTTGTCATTACACTCATGACTGAAAGACTAGATGGTACAATGTTCTACAAGAATTTATGTATGTAATCGACTCAGGGGCCAACATTGGGTTGAATTGTGTGTTGTTTGCATATTAAGATTGTGGTGCAAGTGTTGATCTGTGATTGTTTTCTGTTGAGGATGCCCATTTAGAAGGTAGCTTGTTAGAGTTCAATTGGCTTGTCACTCTAATAACTTATTATTCATTTTTTGACGCATTTACAACTTCTTTGCTGTAGAAAATCCGATCTCAAGTTTGTGGTATCATTTCTTTTCTTTGTCTTCTAATTTACTGCGATTTACTGGTGCTGATTCATTATTTTCTTGGTATTTTTCAACGCTGCCAATATCATCTCTGTTTTCGTTTCTTTATTTTATGGTGAGTGTATACTTATATACGTCTCCTTTTACTTTAGTTGGATTTGAAAGACAAGGAAATGAAATGAAATGAATATTAGCTGTCTGTTTGAAGATTAGGATTCCATCCACACAGTCCAATTTTAGTGCAGAGTGAGGGTCTATTTACTGTATGCCATGTTAGAATCTGGGTAGTGGATATTAGTTGCCATTACCTATTAGATATTTTCCTTATTCTGTGGAAGATACATACAAAATAAAATCTCAGACTTGTGTTTGGGCTTGTCTTGCCAAACAGAATCCCATGCTCCAAAGTGGTATTTGTTTATTTTTATCTGAGCAATAAAAGAAGTACAAATCTTGTTTGCTGAATATTTAGGGAGACATAACATATTGAGTTAGCACTCTAATTGTTGCCTTTCTTTTCTCCTACCCCACCTAGTTGTTAGAAACAAATCGATGAAGAAGCCCGTTCATTTATGCAGCTTTTAGTACGAGAGTCTACTCAATGCTTAGTCTGTGCTAGTGTCTTATTAAGCTTTAAAGGGGCTTAATATATTTTTGTTTTCATTTTCTTTTACAGGCATGGATGGATCGCGCGAACCTTTAGCTTTTAAACAAAGTGATGGTAATGAGATGGAATACAAGGGAATTCAGTATGATAAGTTGTCTACATAAGACATTAAAGGACAGAAATTTAAAACTATGGAGGAAGCCGAGTCTTTTTACTACGCTTATGCAAAGGTCATGAGTTTTGGTGTTAGACAGAACTACAAGAGACTTAGTACAATCACACCAGGGAAAATCACAAGTACATGCCAAAAGGGGTCGTGGTCGACCTCCTGGCTCGACGAACAAGAAAAAATAGAATGAAGAACAATGACTAGACCAGATTGAAGCATTTTAAGTTTCTTTTACCTGAAAGGAAGCTTTTCATTTAGTTTGACCATCTTTCAGCTAGTTTTAGAGATGACAATTTTTTTTACTTTGGCTTTGGTACTTTTGAGTTTGTGTTATTTTTACTTTCCAATCACTTTCTGGGTCATTGACATACTATTTTGAGGATTGGTTTAGTGCTTGATACGTTTCTGAATCATGTTGAAAATTGTTAGATGTCTACAATGTAGTGAACACAGGTGGAGAATATGCATCATCTATCGACCACAATTTTTGGTTTTCGGTTACTAATAGATGAAACGATTGAGAGTTACACTTCTTCTCCAACTTGCCTAAAATATACACACACACACTAACAGTAAAAGCCATTAAACCCAACCGAACATATTAATCAGTTTATATTCACCTCCTTCACATCTTCCTTAGGCTTCTCACTTCTAGGAATGGTAACAGACAACACTCCATCCTTCAATGATGCCTTTATCTCATCAACTTTAGCATCATCCGGCAACGCCAAACTAGTGTTATAATAACCATAGCTCCTTAATGACCAGAACTCATCGTCTGTCTCTTCTCCCTCTTCTGCCTTGTGCTCCCCTTTGATTGTCAGATTCTCATGATGAACACTGATCTTCACATCCTCCTTGGTAAGTCCCGACATGTCGAACTGCAACTTGTAGCAGTCGTCTTGCTCTTTGACACGCCCGGATACCAACCACGATGATAAGCTTAGGTTCTGAAACAGCCTGTTTATGTTCCCTGTTGCTTGCATCAACGCTCTTTCAAGGCTTGAGGAGGGAAAAATATCAATGAATATCCAATAAGATCGAATGAATGGCTTAATCAACAAATTTACATCATCATCTGATCATACATATAGGCCACATTGTACTAGGAATTAAGCTCTCATTAACGTGTACTAGGGAGCATAGGATAAGTATTACGGATCCGGGAGTTCCTAGTTTAGCTCAAAACATCCAAACCTATCCCCATTATTCACTACCTGTATCTCTCGTGCTAATCTATATCGAAATTAAAAAAAAATCTTTTAATTGCGTAATTTTAGAGCAATCGGAGCGAGACTTACGACTCCACGGTTGTAGGCTTTGATCCTATCAGAGTACCCTCTGAGATCGGAAGGGTCGTCGGGGAGGGCTTCCGACTGGGAAATCCTGACGACGACGTCCCAGGTGAAGGAGATATCTGAGACTGTGAGAGAGGAGCCGCTGCGAGCAAGTGATAGCACCCACCTAAATCCCCGATCGGTAAGGCACCCACCAACTCCAAGCCGGAATCAGTTGATAAACAGGAGGTTGGCACAAAATTTGGCCATAGCGGCCACCAGTCTTGAAACTAGCAGCGACCCAAATTCTCAATTCTACGCGCGTGGGGCGCGTTCCATTCCTATTCTAGACTTGGATTCTACTTGTTTGGTTGATTATGGTCATTGCTCATCGGGGAAGATGAGTTGCAGAGAGAAGGCATTGGGGATAAAAAAGAAACAAGAAAAAAGAAAGAAAAAAAAAGAGAAAAGAAATACAAAGTCTTCAAAATTTCATGTTACAAGTTTAGAGAACATGTAGACCAATAAAACAATAAATGTATTGTAATACAAGTAAAATATTATTAATATAAGTAAATTGTCGTTGAGACCATTATGATGTTATGATGATGTTTATATTGTAAATCATGTCCTTTAAGAAGTTTTAGGTTATGTGACGATGTTTTTACATGGTTTATCGACAATTGATGTGAAAGTAGTAATTAATGTCGATTTCATAGTAGTTCTTTGTATGAGAACCCTTTGATTATTAAGTCGACTAATTGTTGAAAAAGTAGTAATCAAGCTTGTATTTGTAGTAATTTTTTCAATTATAAGTTCGAGAACTAATTTACCAATTTGACAACAAATTGTCATAATAATAGTAAAACTGATGTACATATAGTAAATAAGTTGTTTGTGTAATAAAATCATTTATCTAGTAATTAATACCTTACTTTAAGTAAATTTTGTTGTGATTGAGATAATTACTTATAATACAATGTGTTTTACTATAAATTACAACAACTAAGGTATAATTGGTAAATATAGTTGTATTCTTGATATTACTTGGAATACGATCATTTTTACGAAAATAACAATAATTTTATCTCTAATGACAACGAATATTGTAAATATTAATAATCAGACTTACATTATCTGAAGTCGTTAATCTTGTAAAATAGTTATTTTTTATGTAATTATGGTCATTTTTTAAGTAAATTACACCATTCATGATATTTTTACTACAAATACCACATTTAACGTATTTAGTGGTAATTACAGTAGTAAACTAAGTAATTACAACATTTACGACCCTCATTACAACTTTTTGAACAATTCACGTATAACATAGTTAAAAGGTTCTTAAAATTGTAATTTTTTTACACATGTCACAATATTACTGGATGACTTGTTTACCTGTACAACAGGTACTTCATTTTTATATATTATTTCAAAATAGTTGATATCCTAGCCTTACCCAGTTTTATATAACTCAGCAATGATATAAGATTTCATTATCAATAAGAATAAGCCTATAGAGAACCAGGAGCAACCTTGGCCTTAAAATTGTTTTGTAAAACTAATCATCTGACAAAGCATAACCTAATAATTAAATCACTTCGATCATTCCTAATCATCTCAATTCTGAATTCGATGACTTTTGGAAAATCATAATTAACCAACTCAATCTTCAAAGAGTTAACCAAATTCATGAAGTCAAGTAAAACTTTCCTGATCAAATAGTCAATAGCATGATACAATTTTTGTTACTACTAATCATGAACATGGAAATGAACATAACACAGTTCAAGTTGAAAATAGGATACATCAAGATACATGTTTTTTGCTCAGATCACTGCATTTCAGCTATCACACTCAAAAATAAACTACCATATTCTGTACAAAAAGATCAAAACCAAAAAAACTTCAATCTTATCCTCGTACAATATCTTGCACAGCAAAATAAGGGCCAAATTTTATCTTCATGCACACAAAATCGAGAAACTGTGCCTCAAGAATGAGAATCAATAACAAGAATGAGAATCAATCTGGATAACAAGAAGGCCAGAGAGAGATTAGGCTGGTACCAATTTGCTGTAAATGCCGGGAGCCAGTCTTACGAAGCCAACTACAAACAAATGAATAACATGGGTACGGAGAAAATAAGTGTCTCACAGTGTAGTATTCATATTATTTGGAAGCATAGTAGTTACTAGTTAGTAGACAGCAATGTACACAGGTTGAACTGTTGAAGATATATATTGTATCATTGAAAGCATTTCCCATGGGTTGTGAAAGTACAAACCAAAACATCATTCCTAAATGAGGTAAACAAAAGTCTCATTCAACGACATAGCACTCTTGACCACTTCTGAACCCATTGGTCGGTTTATGCCAAAGCATATATATAGAAGGCAGCAACATAATAACCAAAACTAACACTGATGCTACAGCTGAGCGAGCTTTCTCTTAGATCTGTTCCTAGTACATTCTCCCGTTTTCATATCTTCCCATAGTCTGAGTTATAAGAAAATCAGAAAACGTATGAGGTTAAAAAACAAGAGAGACTCCATAACATACAAAATTACGGACGAAACAGCCAGAAAAGGTTATTAACTCACGTTGTGAGGCAGAAGTTAACATCGTCCATATTTTTCTCTTCTTGTTCTGGCTGGTTCATAGGAGTCGCAAACCAGCAGTCTTCAGTTTTGGTATTTTCACAGTCCCTTAGTCACAAACGAAATCAGAAACATAAAAAGGAGAAAAAACAGGATTGAGAGACTCCAAATCTATATAGAATTACAAACAACACGAGAGGTGACTCAAGGAACTTACGGCGGTGTGAGGCAGATTTCTTCTTGTTCTGGCAGGTTAAAGGGGGTCACAATCTCGCATTCCGACGTCCCTTCTTCATTAGTTGGTACAGTATTGTTTTCCAACTGAATCATGCAAAATAAGAAAAATTATAATAAGATTGAACACAGACAACTTTTAGCAACCTCAAAAATAAATTCTCACCGAAAAAAATTGTTTGCATGGAAACAGCACAAGAAAAAACCAAGATCACTTGGCCACAAACCTACCTAATATACAAAGGAATTTCAGCATACCTAAGAAATGACATGAACCTCACTAATATGTATATTTGGGACCCTTATTTTACGTTTAATGGTGATTGAGCAAAGCTTATTTGGTCAATTACTTTACCAAGTAAAATTGTAAAAAATTATGTAAAATAAAATATGGCGTGAGAATGAGCCACTTCCAAGTTCCAAAATCCGGAATCTTGGTGTTTAGTTACCTGCTACCCTAATTAATCAACTACACTAACAAAAGTTAGAGCACCAGGAGGAACATCTCCTTTTCTGCTTTTAGGAAGGAAATTAAAAGAGGAACACACCCAACAGACTGCCACCGATAAATCCAAATCCAAAGCAAAGTTTAAGTCATTAAACTAGTGTGGCATGAACAACAAAGTTCTTTTCATTATGTTATTGATAGATTAACTTCCGTCATTATATTGTGGTTAATTCTAATTCAATTATTGATTCTGATTATTTGTGATTCTGTACGTGTACATAAGTTTTACTTTAAAATATGGAGTCTCCCAGAGGCACTTTTCTGGGTTTCCCATCCACTGATTCCTCTCCAGAAACCAAGAAATAAATTCAATATTGAGCCATTACTAAAACGAAGGATAAAACTTGTCTATAGACCACTTAGTGTATCATCACAAGAACATGCTAGCACCCCACCCAGAGGTTGGAATTCGTATGACTCCTTTTGTTGGAATTGAATTTGCTTTTGATTTGCTTCATTTGTTTCAAGTATGAGTGTGTTATAACTTGTGATATGATTTTTCAATATAGGTATAGGAGAAAGGTTCCAGGTGCTTATGTCGATTCTCTTGGATTTGATGTAAACGATAAATGGGGGAGGCCTATACCTGACCCAGGTAGGTGGCCTTCCTCCAAAGTTATTTTCTGCAGTTTTTTTTTTTAAAACCCAGCAACTTTAGCCGACGATATTCAAACACTATATTCGTCGGCTATAGTATTTTTAAATTTTTTTTATAAGGTTTAGCCGACGAATAACCTAATATTTCGTCGGCTATAGTTATTTTTTAATTTTTTTTATAAGGTTTAGCCGACGAATAACCTAATATTTCGTCGGCTATAGTTATTTTTTAATTTTTTTTATAAGGTTTAGCCGACGAATAACCTAATATTTCGTCGGCTATAGTTATTTTTAATTTTTTTATAAGGTTTAGCCGACGAAATATTTTATATTTCGTCGGCTATAGTTATTTTTAAAATATTTTTACAAGGTTTAGCCGACGAAATATTTTATATTTCGTCGGCTATAGTTATTTTTTATTATTTATTACGCACTTTAGCCGACGAAAGTCCCAGACTTTAGCCGACGACATATTTTTCGTCGGCTAAAGTGGGACTATAGCCGATGAAAAAAAAAATTTCGTCGGCTAAAGTCATCACAGACGGCCTTTTCCCGACGACACTATAGCCGACGAACGACACTATAGCCGACGATCCTTCGTCGGCTAAGGTCTTAGCCGACGAATTTTTTTAACAAGCCGACGAAAATTTTTCGTCGGCAAAAGTACTTTTTCTGGTAGTGCTAATGAACAAAACAACTCTGAAAACTAACATAGGCAAACAACAATTACCAAATTATCAATAACATAGGCATATAATCAACGAGGAGTTTCAATAATGTTGTAGGCAACAACCTAAAAACTAACAAACAAGCAGGGTTCTATTGTTGTAATCCGAAAAGGATTCAGGCATTACCTGTTGATGAACAGCATTAGCATCAGCCTCAATCATCTTCTTCACACTTTCAATGGCTTCGTGCACCGTACTTGGGTCATTGAGGGTGCAAGTACTAGAAATATAACCTTTGACGCGTGGCATGAAACATTCAACGCACAATTTCATAGTATATTTTGTAAAACTTAATGAGCATCCAAGATCATTTCACAAACATATAAACACAACACAATGATCAACACAATACTGAAACATGAAGTAAGAACTCACCATCTTTATCAGTTCTAAGAATATACTCACCATTCTGATCCATTCTAGCCATAGCAGTTGAGCAGCAAAAACACAGCAACAAGATTGAACAACCTCTGCAATCCCAATGCTTTAACACCTTGTTGCAACACACCTTGAGTCTTCTATTCAACCCAGATTTCAACTTCTTCCTATGGGGCAGAACCGAATGTTTCTTACTGAGTAAATAAAGACTCTAAAGCACCTGTATATAAAGTTAGAAAACATCTTCCCATAAGCGAGTGATTCTAGCTGAATACTCCATCAAAGGAGTTTTGGTGTTATCATATCACAATCAACATAATGAATTTCTAAGTGATATACTCTCATCTAATAACAAGAAATATTCTCATAATAAATTTCCTATTAAACAAAAATGTATCTTTCAATTGTTTCTTAATATAGATTATATTAGGTCCAAACATATCTTACAATCTCCCACTTAAAAAATATTCTCTATATAACAATTGTATGCAAACACACGTATCTGAAAATAGCTAAAGTGTGTACTGAAATTTATAAGAGCTTAAGATCCATTCAGTTCTGTCAAAATTATAGCAGCTCATAGTGAACCTGGAAATAAACATGATTATGTAAACATACATGTTCCAGATTACACATATTAACTTCTACATTTCACATGAACCATAACATAGATATGATGAAGATCAAGTTTCAATGTATATCACGATGTAATAGTTACTTGATCACAGTCTAACTGAAAACTTTGAACATCAACGTCATAATGCAAACATTATTTACTTAACACTAGTGGATAATATGTTTGTTACTTAACTGAATATATATATGCATATAACCATCCACCTGACAATCAACAAATTTACAGCAATAAAATTTTAAAAAAAAATATGCTACAAAAGTAACACAATATATTTGAAATACCTCAACTTTATTCATGAATTAAAATAAGGAATACATATTGTTGTTAAATTTGAACTACTTATCCAAATTAAAACCAGAAACCAAAACACATTTATTAAACTTTTGCTCCCACTAGACTCAAAAATTAAAATCTGATAGAACTCTCATGTCTTCAGTGTGTTTTTTGAAAACTGATACTGACAGTGCCTTGACAAGTTGTTCTTCTGTTTTAATAACAACTATATATGTCAACCTCACCATGCTTCACTCTCTTTCTCACACTGTAGTACTTCAAGTCTATATGTTTGGAGTTATTAGACCTCTTGCTATTCTTACTAAAGAAGACAACAGTTTAATTGTCACAATGAACCATCAACTTTTCATTCACAACGTTACTCAGCACTATGGTTTCCAAGAAGAAATTCCTGAGCCATAGACCCTCACATACACGCTCATATAAAGCTATTAGTTCTGCTTGCATGGTGGACGTGGCTATCAAAGATTGTTTCATTGTTTTCCAAGCCACAATACCACTTGCCAACATGTATATGTAACCACAAGTAGACTTCATTGATGCAGGGTAGTTGCCTGCAAAGTCTGAATCTGTAAAGCTTACAAGTTCAAGTTTTTTAACATGCTTATACACAAGCATATGACTCTTAGTCCTCTGTAGGTATCTCAGTACCTTTTCACCAACTACCCAATGCTTATGTCCAGGATCAGATTGAAACCTGGTTAACATTCTCACAGCAAAAGATAAATATGGCCTAGTACACACTTGTGCATACATAAGGCTGCCTACCAAGCTAGCATATGGTATAGATTTCATTTTCCTTTTCTCAACGCTAGTTTTAGGACACTGATCCTTGTTAAGTTTATAACATTCTCACAGCAAAAGATAAATATGGCCTAGTACACACTTGTGCATACATAAGGCTGCCTACCAAGCTAGCATATGGTATAGATTTCATTTTCCTTTTCTCAACGCTAGTTTTAGGACACTGATCCTTGTTAAGTTTATCTCCTTTAGATATTGGAACCTTCCTATGACCACACCTAGACATTTCAAACCTCGGAAGAATCTTTGAAATGTAAGCCTGTTGAGATAATCCCAACATGTATTGTGATCTTTTTATCTTAATCTCAATTCCCAATACATAAGAAGCTTCTCCCATATCTTTCACATCAAAATTCTTTGATAGAAAACTTTTGGTGTCTTTCAGCAATTTAATATTGCTGCTAGCTAGGAGAATGTCATCTACATATAGGATAAGAAAAATAAATTGGTTTCCAACAAATTTAAGATAAACACATTCATCAACTAAATTTTCAGTAAAACCAAAAGATCAAATCACATAATCAAATTTTCTATACCACTGCCTAGATGCTTGTTTGAGTCCATATATAGATTTCTTAAGTTTACAGACTAAATTTTCTTTTCCAAGGTCAATGTAGCCTTCTGGTTGTGACATATATATCACTTCCTCCAAATCTCTGTTTAGGAAGGCTATGTTAACATCCATTTGATGTAACTCCATATCAAAATGAGCCACAAGAGCCATTATGATTCTGAATGAGGCTTTAGCTAAAACTGGTGCAAAAATTTCTGTATAATCTATACCTTCTTTTTGTGTAAAACCTTTGGCTACAAGTCTAGTTTTATATCTTTCAATGTTTCCCTTGGCATCTCTTTTAGTTTTGAATACCCATTTACTGCCTATAGCTTTGTGATTTGGATCTGGCTTCACAAGATCCCACACTTTATTTTTATACATGGATTCAAGCTCTGCATCCATAGCTTCTTTCCATTTTCATGCTCTCCACTTTCTATAGCTTGTTTAAAAAATTTAGGATCATTATCATCTGCAAGTGTAGTTTCAGCCTCATGCAGGTAAACCTCATATATGTCATCTTCTCCCCCAAAAGTAGGTTTTCTAATTCTTTGTGACCTTCTGGGTTGAACAACATTTTGCGGTGCTTGAGGTTCAGGTTGTAGGATGTTTTGAGCTGGTTCTTGTACTGGTTCTAGTGTAGGTTCATCCATTTCTACATTTTCATTTTCAAGTTCAAGTCACCACCTATTGCATCATTCATGTATGCATTATTAACTATTGCATCATGAACTACTGCATGACAAGCATCAAAATGAGTTTCATCTCCTGTAAGGTCAGAAACTAGTGTATTGGTTCTAAGGTTTGGCGTATGAATTCTTAAGTCCTCATTTTATGCAATTCCCTCAAAATCATCAGTTAAATCTCTAAATTTTGTATTGCAAATATTCTAACCCAGAAATTTAACCTGATGAGTTTTAAATATTCTAGGTGAATGATGAGGAGCATAGAGTTTGTAACCCTTAGATTTTTCACAATAGCCTATAAAATGACAAGATACAGACCTAGATTCAAGCTTTGCTAAATTTGGATTGTAAAGCCTTGCCTCAGCTTTACAGCCTCATACATGACAATGGTGTAAACTAGGTTGCCTCCCACACCATGATTCAAAAAGTGTTTTTTGTACTGCTTTACTTGGGGACCTATTGCAAAGATAATTTGCAATCTTTAAAGCTTCTCCCCAAAGCATTTTAGGCAAACCAGAAGTACACATTATACTTCTCACCATATTCAATAGAGTCCTATTTTTCCTTTTTACAACACCATTATGTTGAGGATTATATGGTGTGGAATACTGAGCCGTTATTGTCAAGACCCACCCAGAATTTCACCATGAAACCCGAGGTAAGTCCTGCGGAGACCACCTCTAAGGAAAATTTACCGAAGAGCTCGGCAAACCTCCTTTGAAAATAGACAACCCTAACCCGAAAAAATTAAAGAACTACCCTTTTCACCACAAATATCATTCTCCAAATCAACCCATAAATATCCAAAATAATAGACCAAGGAAAAATATTATACTAAAATCTCAAAGTATTCAGAGCTATTAAAAATCAACGGAAGCAGAAAAATACCCTAGTAGGTTAAAAAGGTAACCTACTGGTGAAATAATGCTGAGAGATGGGTAACTATACCTCGTCGCCTCCTATTAGATCCAACCCGAACTCTGCAGACTAGGCATTTTAAAACGAAGAGTCTAGGGGAAAACATCCGGAAACATTAGAGTGAGTGGACAAAAATATATAAAAATAAACATCAACACTTATGTTTTCCCAATTTAAATTCCAAAGAAAAACGAATGCATGCTTCAAATGAGAAATTCTTTATCTCAAAAATATCGAGCCTCTTCAGCTCAAAAATATATATATCAATATGCGTATGTATCTACACATGCACATACTCCCAATATAAATTAATAGATTTAAAATAATCTATATTAGGCTACTACGCTTGCGTCCAACGCTCACATCATGCCTTAATGCGGTGCTACATGACGTCATTAAGGTGGACAGACATGTGTATAAATATATGTCCATACCTCCTATATGAATTAAACACTCATATAGGGCTACTACGCTTACGTCCAACGCTCACGTCCAACGCTCACGTCATACCATAATGTAGTTATATATATGTCATTAAGGTGGAAAAACACATATGGCTAGCTAGCATTTATATACATACTCTCCTCATAATATATTATAATTCACCGAAAATCCCATTTTCGGTAATCCTCCAAAATACATAAAATCATCAAATAAAAATGACGCCAAATGCTCCAATAAAATAACTTGCTCGAAAATAAACAATTGCATACATTTAAATAAAACCAAAAGTCTACTCACAAATTAGGCATATGCCTGATGTCGGTCGGAGGTCTCTTCCGCTCGAGTCTCTTCACGTCTTGTTCCAAAAACATGAATAAATCATTAATTAAAATACCGACGCTTAAAGAAAATAGACATAATTAAATATGAGCTTCACGCGCTTAACCATGTCTATCACCCTAAATCTTAATTTCGCCGCAAACTAAATTTCACCACAAATACCGACATCCTAAAAATGATCACCTTCCACCATAAATAATCCAATGGCCGGATTCTAACTTATTAATCCGCCAAAAACACCAAACTTTAAAAATTCCCAAACCTATTCAAAACTCCTCCAAAAATTCTAAAATTCATATCATTAAACTCTTCTTAAAATTTCTCATTAAAAACACTTTTTCAGCGACGGTCAACTCCGGCAACCTTCAATACCCACCAAAATTTGACAACACCTTCCCCTCAACCTCCTTTACAACTTTCCTAACTAGCATAAACATCAATCTCAAGTCTAACTATGCTAATCAAATGAAAATAATAATAAAGCCCTATAATTTCAAACACTGATTTCTCCTTACCTAGCTCAAGAGAGAGGGAGTCCTTTAGAGGGATTGCTGCATAGGATGAGGGCTTTCTAAATAGCCTAGAATTGCTAGCTATGGCGGCCGGAGGAGGAAGTTCCGGCGAGAAAACCACCACAGCAGCAGGGACTTTCAGGCTCGGCTGCTCCTTCACAGCAGCGCTAGGGCAGCTACCACCACCCCAGGAAGATGGCTGGGTCAACGGCCGATCGATTGGGACCGGTGCGACGGTCTGGGGAGGCTGGAAATTCCGGTAGGGAGAGATAATCGGGGAAGGAGAGAGAAGCGGGTGGGAGGAGAGAGAAGAGAGAGAGAGAGAAAAGAGTTGGGCTCGGCCCAGCCGGTCCACTACCCCAAATATAAACTCACTCTAAAATTTAACACCTCAAAATAATACCTCAATAAAAATTACCTTTTACTAGCTAAAAATTTACCTTTTTTACCATCGTCATATTTTTCTCTTACGAATAATTCTTTCGAATTAATTGTCCCCCACAACCTCTCTGGGGACTAATTAAAATATAAACTTAATTACAAAAACGGTAAAACTCTTATTAACATCATGCTAGTAAATAGGGTAAAATTTAAGAGTCGGGGCGTGACAGTTATACCTACATCTTGTAGATATAATGCAAATGGACCTTTATGTTGTCCTTTCTCAATGTACCTACCATAGAATTCACCCCCTCCTATCAGACCTCACAATCTTTATTTTCATGTCAAGCTGATACTCAACTTCTGTTTTGAAAATTTTGAATGCCTCAAGAAACTGTGATTTTTCTGCTAATAGGTAAATGTAACAGTATCTGGAAAAATCAGCTATGAAAGTAATGAAATAAACATTGCCACATATTGTTTTATGCTTGAATGGACCACATACGTCTGTGTGAATTAATTCTAGCAGTTTCTCACTTCCGCTAGCCTTTTTATTTCTTGATTTTGTCATTTTACCCTTAAACACTCAATACAATCTTGTAGATCAGAAAAATCTAGTTCTAGAAGTGTTTTATTCTTTACTAAAGTTTGCAGTCTTTCTCTTGAAATGTGACCTAGTCTCCTATGCCACAAGTAAGCTGATTTTTCATTGAATAAGGTTCTTTTAACTCCTGTAATACTTGATGTGCTATTATTGTTTTCAACAAGTGAAATAACAATGAACAATTTAAACGCATATAATCGTTCTCAATAACACCAGACCCATATGTTAAGGAACCTTTAGAAATTTTTATTCCATCTGAATCAATGTAAAAGCAACAACCAGTCTTAACCAAACAAGAAACAGAAAGCAAATTCCTCTTAATAGAGGGAATATAGTAAACATTATCCAAAACAAGAAATTTTTCAGAACCTAAATCTAGTTTCAAGGTTCCTATAGCCTTCACTGCAACTCTCATGTCATTTCCCACACAGACATTTGTTTCCTCATTTCTTGGTGCCCTCCTCTCTGTGAATCCCTGTAAAGAATTTTTTAATATGTAAGGGTGAACCAGAATCTAAATAATAACTATGGGGTTCAATATTGACAAAATTTACTTCTAAAGAAAAAATTTCTGAAGTACTTAAGACAATCATACCCTTTTTCTCTAGCCAAGCTTTGAATCCTGAGCAGTCCTTCTTAATGTGTCCTACCTTTTTACAAATATAGCACTTGAACTTAAAAACATAGGTTTCTTTAGAAGCTGCAGTGTTACTAGATGGCTTAGCAATAGTTTTGGTGGCCTTAAGCTTGTTTTTCTTCTTCTTTGACTTTCCTACCAGGTTCACAGTAGGTGTGTATCCTCCCTCCTTCATAAATTTCTCTTCTTCCCCCACACAGATGGATATCATCTCATCCTCAGTCCAATCACCTCTCTAGGCAGTGTAACTGGTCTTAAGTGCACTAAAGTTGTTTGGCAAGGAATGCAGTGCCGTGTGTACCCTTTGGGCATCATTCACACTCATCCACATTTCTGTGAGCCGAGCATTAATGTTGATCAACTTCAACATATGCTCCCTAATTCCCCCAAACCCATTATACTTCAGGTCATAGAAGCTCCTTGTCAACCTAGAAGCCTCTGCCTTCTCATTCTCTTTGAACTTCTTCTCAATGGCTTCCATATACTCAGTGGCTAACTCAGGTTCCCTTATGCTACCCCTAACAGTATCAGACATAGAGTTTCTTATGGAACTCTTGGCCATCCTATTTGACCTCCACCAGGCCTTAGAAGCTCTGATCTATTCAGGTGAACTATTTTCAGTTATAGGCTCAGGTTTGTCTTTAGTGAAAACTAGGTCTATATTTGGCTGTATAAACATATAGCGCTCCATAGAGTCTTTCCAAGCTCTAAATTTTGTTCCAGTGAGCACAAGAACATCATTGAGGTTCATGTACATGTTACCTAATGAGTAAAAGAAAATAAAAGTCTATAAGTTTAAGTTTCAAAATTTTAATTTAACCAAGATGTTTCATAGTTCTGTGTATATATATTTCTATAACAGTTCATCACACACAAAACATTTGAAAACAAAACATCATATATGCAGCAATACATTATAAACATAATTATATTGCTAAACACCCCAAAACTGAATTTAATATATAACAACACTTTTATAGCAGTAGACAATATATTCTTAAGTTTTCTGAATTTTTACCTCATATTTAGCTAATTCAATTTATCCAAAAAGACACTCAACATCTTTATGACAGTAGAAGAATCTTTAAGTATCCGAATATGAATTTACCAACTATGTGTAAAATTGTTTGGTTACTAAATCATGTCATTTTACACTCCTTTGGGAGACATTATAAAGCAAAGTTTAACAACAAAACACAAGTTAGAGGCCTTCTTCAACTTAATGTTTTATTCAAATAACTATAGATCGAGAATTACTTTGTGCAACATGTCCATCTTTATTTACAATTAACATGTGACCTTAGCAAAGTTTTACCTAAAACTCAATTCAAGTTTACATCTGAAAAGAGGATTAATCTGCAACTTTCTTTGAATGAAAACACGATTGATATGCATAATATATCATGAACATTAACTCAAGTATTCATTTCAATCAACATATCATCATAATCATCATACAACAATAAATATGAGATAACGGAACGTAAAGTATCAAGCATAACCATCCAAAAAACAATCGCATGAAAACATAAAAATCTCAAATTTAATCCAAAACACAACCAATTGAAATTTAAATTTCATCCGGTTCGATTCGTATATGCTAATCTTATGCGCACACCGGGAGCTCTAGGGTTCTTGCTTTAATCTAAATTCTGAAAATTAAAGCTTGAATTGAAAAGTATGATTATTGAAAAGTCTGACCTTGGCATCTGCAATCCTTGTATCAATTTTGAAAACTCAAAACTTGTATGCCCCAAAGATCTTCTGAGTCTGAATTGCATGATGTGGTTTTTGAATCCACTTTGAGTCGTTGAGACCCAACACGTTCTTCATACCAAAACCCAGAAAATTTTTCATCATGGAATAACGATCTAAAATCCTTCTTAAACGAAGGTGTTTTCTAAATTGGGTATGGGTCATTTGGGCCGCGTGTCACAAAAAACGGGCTTTAAGGGTTTTTTTTTAAATTTATTTATTATTATTATTAAGCAAAAACCTAATATCCTAAAACGTTTTGCAAAATAAATAAAAAAATAAAAAAAGAACTGAAAAACATCTTATTTCAAATTTTATGAATCGATCTTCCAAATGGTTTATAATTTTGTGAAAGACGCTCTGATACCAATTGTAAAACTTAATGAGCATCCAAGATCATTTCACAAGCATATAAACATTACACAATAATCAATACAATACTGAAAGATAAAGTAAGAACTCACCATCTTTATCAGTTCTAGGAATGTATTCACCATTCTGATTCATTCTAGCCATAGCTGTTGAGCAGCAAAAACACAGCAACAAAATTGAACAGCCCCTGCAATCCTAATGCTTTAACACCTTGCTGCAACACACCTTGAGTCTTCTATTCGACACAGATTTCAACTTCTTCCTATGGGGCAGAACCGAATGTTTCTTACTAAGTAAATAGGAACTCTAAAGTTAGAACACCTCTTCCCATAAGCGAGTGATTCTACCTTAATACTTCATCAAAGGAGTTGGTGTTATCATATCACAATCAACATAATGGATTTCTAATCAGATGAGTGATATATTCTCATCTAATAACAAGAAATATTCTCCTAATAAATTTCTTATTAAACAGAAATGTATCTTTCAATTGGTTCTTAATATAGATTATATTAGTTGCAAACATATCTTACATATATGTCACCAATTATATAATTCGGCCGGCAAAAGAATGAAATCATTTCATCAAGAATCTCGTCCTCTTAGCCTTGTTTCAGGCTGCATCCCATTATATCGCACCGTCGCTTCAATTCAATCTTGTATGCTCCTTTAAACTCTTTCATGGCCGCTTCTCTCTCCTTAAAATCATCATTGAAATTTCCGTCATCCGCTACCTCCTCCTTATCGTCGTCCACATACTCATCGAAACCCTCATCCGCATCATCATCAGCATCCACCTTGGTGTCCAGTTTAAAATCTTCATACGCCGAAACCCAGACATAATCGTTGTGGTCGTCGTCGTCAATCTCCACGCACCGTGGGTGCCACGCTGCAAGTTTTTGTATCATCTCCACTGCTATCACCTTAGATTTAAAGAGTTGTTGTTGGACAGCGTAGGCGATTAAGAAGAGTACATGTTGCTTATCATCATCATCCTGTATTCTTCCGATGACATCTTCGATGGCATTGATGGCCGTTTTGCGGTCATGATCCTTAAGTTCGATCTTAACCCGCGTCCATTCGAGATTCTCAAATACGACATCGGGCTCCCTTCTACACGACCCGAACAAGTCTCTCTGCATCTCTCTCTATGCAAAGTTGCAAACTGGGTATATCGTGTGTTGTCTTATCGTCCTGATATGCTTGGAGACTTGTGAGTGGCGTCATGTACCATAAGGTGCCACGGTTGGGTTAAGAGCTTAGCATTAGGGTTAGGGTTAATATAATATATATTTTTTTCAGATTAGGGTTAGGGTATTTAATATGATTATTATTATTTCCCATCATCATCTATCCACCTTCATGAACACAAGGGTGGGGGTCACTTCAAGCCTTGGGCATTTTCAGGTAATGAGGTTGGAACCTCAAACTTGAAATCCAACCAAACCAGCCCATTGAGCAAAATGCTCAAAAACTCCCACCAATTTCCAACTTGTCAGCTACTGGTCTCCTTGGCTGCCTCAGTTCAAAACCAGGCCATGGAACCGGTCTTAGGAAGCAAACTACGTACAGACAAGTGCATAACACCCATATGGAGAAATAAGTTTCTCAAAGTGTGATATACATATTATTCGGAAGCTATGTATAGCAGTTAGTAGACAGCAAATCAAGTTGAAGATACTGCATGTATCATTGAATGGAGATAGGCATATTTGAGAGACCCAAGAGTTATAAAGCAAGGATTATGTTGGTACGTGGGTGGGTGGAGCTTCCCTTAACCTATATATAGTTGTTGAAAGTTGGAACGGTTTGCAGCAATTTGGGTTAATTCAAAAGAAGAATCAGACTGAAAATCAATGCTGTTTTGAGTCATAACTAGGAAGTTGTACTAGCTATTTTATCAGTAATCAGGTCCTTTTTACTTTTCTCCATTAGAGGAATGATCATGTGAAAAAGGGAACATTACCTATTCTTCTTGGCAATAAAGCAAATAATTGAAAGAGAGAATGGTGTCTCACCATCAAGAAGTTCACAAACCTCATAGCCTGTTTTGATTTTGCATGCATCTATATGCAAGGTTGTTTTCTCAATCCATCAATATCCCAAGCTGATCTTACCAATCTCCCTATCTCCCCGGCCCCTCCTTGGAATATATTGTGACTCTATTACGTACCTCTTACCCAAACTCCGCTCAACTCTATAAAATCCATTACCAACATACTGGGAAGCATAAAACTACTCCACTGCTCCAACTATGCATAGTATTGACTACCTATAATTCTACTTGGCCTTGGCACAGCAGCTGCAAAGGATATATATAACGTTACAGTAACTTCTACTTCTATACACAGAAATTTCAGAACCAATACTCTGATATTGTGATAATTTGACCAAACTATATATCAGACAATTACTATCTAATAACTATATATTTTATAGCACTTCGATCAGTTAAAAGAGTAAGATATGTCAAATCCAACAAGCATTCAATTTCCAACTAGACACAAAGGTTTTCTCATTCTCTCCTTACACCAACAAAAAAAAAAATCACTGCTAAAACTTGCCTGACGAACATAATTACTTTGGAAGTCCTTTTGGACTAATTATATATATATAATTAACAATCATTAGTATATTTTGTAGCACAAGAGTTTCATTGTTGTGATTCGAATTTCGAAAAGGAATGGGTATCAACTAACAAACTAACAAACAAGGGTTCTATTGTTGTATCCGAAAAGGATTAAGGCATTACCTGTTGATGAACAGCAGGATCAGCATCAGCCTTAATCTTCTTCTTCACACTTTGAACGGCTTTGAGAACCGTACTTGGGTCTTTGAGGGTGCAAGTACTAGAAATATAACCTTTGACACGTGACATGAAATCTTCAACGCACATTTCCATCCTATACTTGTCAACAATTCTGAAATTCTGTTTGGCAAAGAATGAAATCATTACACTGAGGATCTGCTGTTCTTGGCCTTGTTTCAGACTGCAACCCATAATATTGCTCTGTCGCTTCAATTCATTCATTCCTGCTTCTTCAAAATCCTTTGCTTCTCTCTTTTCTCTCTCTTTCAGAAACTTTAAAAACTCATTATCCTCATTGGCAGGGTCAGCAATGTCAGCAGCCTCATCCGCAGCATCACCATCATCACTATCCTCAGCCTCCATACCCTCATCCGAAGCGTCAGCAGCATCACCATCCTCCTCCTCATCCTCCATATCCTCATCCGAAGTGTCAGCAGCATCACCATCCTCCTCCTCATCCTCCTCCGCATCCGGTGACAGTTTAAAATCATCATACGCCGTCAGCCAGTTGTAATCGTCCCTGTCGTCGTCGTCGTCAATCTCGACGCACCGTGGGTAAAACGCTGCAACGTTTTGTACTGTCTCCACGTCTATCTCCCTAGATTTAAAGAGTTCTTGTTGGACGACGTAGGTGATTAAGAAGAGTACATGTCGCTTATCATCATCGTCCTGTACTTTTTCGAGGACTTCTTCGATGGTATTGATGGCCGTTGTGCGGTCATCGTCCTCAAGTTCGACCTTCACCCTCGTCCATTCGAGATCCTCAAACACGACATCCGGCTCCTTTTTCCACGACCGGGTCAAAACTCTCTTCATCTCTCTATGCGAACTATCGCGCGGCAAGTACCAGCTTCGTACGTATACGGGTGCCCAGTTATATCCATTTTAGGGTTACTACTTACTAGTACAAAAGCCCGTTTATATTGGTCCGACTGAATACGTTACAGGTCTTCTTTTTTTTCTTTTCTTTTTTCTTTTTTTTCTTTTTTTTGAGAATAAGATTGATGATAGATTAGATACATCACATGGGCCAGTCAATCTCCAGCTTAGTCAACCACAACAACAATACTATGAAGATTCAGCAAGAGATTATCAACTTTTAATTTTCCGAACCTTGATCAACTTGTTTCAATGATGATTACAGCAGACTATAGGTACATTAGCAAAGAAGGGACATCAGATTAGGCCAATGTTACTTGACTTCATCAAGCACAAGGCTGGTGCAGCTTAAAAAAATCCTCCTAGTCTGTCTGCACTATTGCTTTGAAGGCTAGTAAATTAAATGAATGGACATGAGATGCATGTTGTCAATTACTTAGCAAAACATGTCAACACCAGCAGTTTCTTAACCAATACAAAATTACTACTAACCAGAACTAAGAATGAACTGAAGATCACTTCCACCCAGTAAACATTTTTTATGAACCATCCACCATGTATAAAAGCAATGAAAACAATGAGAGCAAACAATCATTTATGAGAAAAGTATCAACATCTCATTCTCTTGAACTGAATAGAAACAAAAGATCCTTTGCAAACTCATAAAGCTAGACCAAAGGGACAACAAGATACCGGCAGTGGTACAAAGACGTATTGAGATTAAGGCACTTTTCTCATCCTCTCCAGAAACCAAGAAATAAATTCAATATTGAGCCACTACTGAAACAAAGGATAAAACTTGTCTATTGAACAAAAAAACTCTGAAAATAGCCTATCATGAGCAAACAACAATTAGCATATTATCAATCACATAGGCATATAACCAACAAGGAGTTTCATTAATTGTTGTAGGTAACAACCTAAAAACTAACAAACAAGAGGTGTATTGTTGCAATCCGAAAAGGATTCAGGCATTACCTGTTGATGAACAGGATCAGCATCAGACCCAATCATCTTCTCCACAGTTTGAAGGGCTTCCCGCACTGTAATTGGGTCATTGAGGGTGCAAGTCCTAGAAATATAACCTTTGACGCGCGACATGAAACGTTCAACGAACAATTCCATTCTATAGTCGTCATGAATTATATAATTCTGATGGCAAAAGAATGAAATCATTTCATCAAGAATCTCGTCCTCTTGGCCTTGTTTCAGGCTGCATCCCATTATATCGCACCGGCGCTTCAATTCAATCATGCCTGCTCCATTAAACTCTTTCATGGCCGCTTCACTCTCCTTAAAATCATCATTGAAATTTCCGTCATCCGCTACCTCCTCCTCACCCTCGTCGTCCACATACTCATCAAAACCCTCGGCCGCATCATCATCAGCATCCTCCTTGGCGTCCAGTTTGAAATCTTCATACGCCGTCACCCAGCCATAATCGGTGTAGTCGTCGTCAATCTCGAAGCACCGTGGTTGCCACGCTGCAAGTTTTTGTATCATCTCCACGTCTATCTCCTTAGATTTAAAGAGTTCTTGTTGGATGGCGTAGGTGATTAATAAGTGTACATGCTCTTTATCATGTCGACACCGCAGTAGCTTGTCTCATGTCGACACGGCAGTAGCACGTCTCATGTCGACACGGCAGTAGCTCGTCTCATGTCAACACGGCAGTAGCTCGTCTCATGTCGACACGGCAGTAGCACGTCTCATGTCTACACGGCAGTAGCACGTCGTATGTCGATACGACAGTAGCACGTCTCCCGTCGACATGACAGTAGCACGTCTCCTGTCATCTCTCGTCGACACGGCAGTACCTCGTCTCATGTCGACACTGCAGTAACGCGTCTCTCGTCGACACGGCAGTAGCGCGTCTCCGGTCGACACGGCAGTAGCGCGTCTCCGGTCGACACGGCAGTAGCGCGTCTCTCGTCGACATGGCAGTAGCACGTCTCATGTCGACACGGCAGTAGCACGTCTCTCGTCGACATGACACTAACACGTCTCTCGTCGACAGGACACTAACACGTCTCTCGTCGACACGGCACTAGCACGTCTCATGTCAACACGACAGTAACACGTCTCTGGTCGACACGGCAATAGTACGTCCATAGTAGCAGTAGAATATATAATGAATGATAGTTTGGTAAAATATGTAATAACAGATAACATGTAGATATTAGTTTGTCCTAATTTATTAATTTTTGTCCTTACATGTAAAAATAATATGTAAAAAATGTGTTTATAAACTAAAATTTGATTAATAACTAATATGTAGTTTACTAAATCATGAAACAGAACAACTTGAAGACATTTTATGAAAACCATATCAAGAATCCGGCCAAACTGAAAAAAAACAGGACACATTTGGGCCTACCACTAGCTTATTGGAAAACTGGACATCAGCTCCTGTATGTTACCCCCATTCAAACTCACACAAAACCTGGCAGCAATGCCAAAAACAATTCCTCTTTCTGTACCTGGAACATATTACATATAAATAGAGAAAGGGAGCTCCAATAGCTCTTCCTGTATGCTACAACAGTTTCATTGGACTCTCTTGTTTAGTATGACATTTTGAGAGTTCTACTCCGCCACTGTGTTCTCAGTCACCTCTTTAGCCTCTTCATGCTTGTCAAGTTGGCTGAAGTTTCCCTTCTGCTTGAATAGCTGGTTATGGTGATGCTTACAGTAGAGACGGTGCTCGTGAGCTACATAGTTTGATGGACTGATCACACAGCCGCCATGGGTGCACCTGAAACAAGCCTTATGGTATGATGTTCCATCGACTCCCACCTGAAAAAGGAAGCAATCAGATTAAGATATATGCAGGACTCCACTAAGCAACAGTGCTAGGGTATGTGTGAGTGAAAGGACAAGTTCTTAAAAAGTAAGGAAAGTAATTGAATCCAATCCAACTTAATAGAATATTATGTTGAAAGGCTCATTTTCGTTAAGTTGCATTTTACCTTTTCAATTGGGTAAACTGTTTTCTTGCAAGCAACACATTTGTCTTGAGTCCCAGCAAACATACTGGAAACTTTGCTATTGACCTGTGATTTTTCGCAAAAGGAAACAGTTAGCGAAATTATACAAGTACCACAACCATATATAAAATAATTTGATTGAAGAAAGAAAGATGGAACTGAGAAATCAAGGCACCTACCTGATCAGCAGATCTGTCTCTTACAGTTTTCGGATTACCTACATTACAATTAAATGGAAAATATAAATCACAATTAAAAATGGATATCAACATAGATGTCAGAAATAGATGTCTAATCACGATAATTCATAATAGCATAAGAGCTTATCACCTTCAAAACTTTTATCCAAGCTGCCAGTCATCTTAAATAGCTGATCAAAGTGAGGCTTGCAATATAAAACACCCTCGAAAGAGGAATAGTTACTAAGCTGCATAGACACAAGTGGTAAACAAGGATACCGTATTAGATTTCTCTGAAATATACTAACTACAACAATATGAGTTACAACACTGACAAATTTAGTATAGTTATACTAAATTTTTCTCTCTTTCCGCTTATGACATATTATACAAGAAAACATTAAAATCACTACAGGATTTCATATCACATTTGATCAATCAAAGATGTAAACAGAATCTAATGTGGCAATGAGGTTTCTGCATCTGATAAGATAACAAAGTTCAAACGAGAAACAAATACCCTGAACTATTAATTGCTCCCCTCAGTTTTAGAAACTCTATTTATGAGAACATTGGTGATCGACCGTTTACCTTTACCAGGAGCTTGGAACATTTTTTAGAAACATTCTGTTACTAAATTAGCTGGGATGTATTTGAACAAGCTCAGATGTCAAAATAGACAACCATTAATTGCAGAGAATTCAAATGAACAAGTCATGTTCAGAATTCACAAAAAGAGTGTTTATATTCTTCTCTCTACAAAACCAAAGCAAGAAGGTAGTAGAATTTATGGTAGAGTACTTTTCCCTTAGCTTGATCCCTTCTAACTTCTTGATAACGAACAAGTTTTTCATCAGAATCACCAACTACGGTGAACTACGTACAAACGGTGACTAATTGAAAGTTCTAAAACCAATTTCGCTTCTACCAATATAGAGCACTTCCTCATGACCAAAAGCTTTAATCTTTGAGAAATCTATCATTACAAGCTTAAAGGCTTTTATAATCCTAAGAAATCTACATAACCAACAAACTGTTACTCATACAACAGACTAAGATCCACCAAACATTTAGATGACAAGCTGGTCAAGTATCTATGTCACGTACAACGATCATCATCATTGTCATGAATCAAGTAAAAGGAGACCGTTTACATAACACTTCCAAATTCTCAATACAAACAAAAATAGGAGAAAACGGGTCATTTCATTTCCAGTAGATCTACACGCCCACATCCAAAGATCAATGCTTACTAAACAGCCAAGTAGCTTCTCACTAAGCAAAACAATTTAAAATCCAATTCTATTGTAATCACACAAAACCTATTCATGATAATCCAATCAAATAAGAACACATACAGAACAATCCAGAACTGATCAGAAACATGAAATAGAGAATCAAAAACCATGGAATCAATATGAAAGTGAGAGTCTCCATATGTGTTTGATAATTCATAAGAGAGAGAAAATGAGAGATAGACCTTGAGGGTTCCTTTGCAGTGGTGGCATCTGAAGCAAGCCTTGTGGTAAACTTTGTTGTCAGCAGTGAGCTGATCAACCAAGTACAGTCTTCTCACATGCCTTGCACTTCTGGGTTGTCCCTGCAAATGTTGCCATCCTAAATTCCCTAACCCAATTCAGTTCACAAGACACAAAGACTTGTTCTTTCTCTAAATTCTCAGACCCACAGAAACAAAGCAACTTTCTTTTCTTCCCTGATTGAAGACTTGAGACTTTATCTCTCTGTCTCTAGTCTGTTTTAAGTCCAAGGTTTACAGCTCAGACAATTATATGCAAATGGCTTCTGACTTTAATGGTGGTGGTCTATTTGTGGAACTTAGCCCAATCAAATGCCGCCTGCTGCTGCCACTAGGGACAGTTTAGTCAATCTAAATGTCTGAGGTTCATCATGCCCATGGGTGTCCAGTGTCCTCTAGTTCCACCATGCCAATGTGACTGCGGAAATGACTATGGTGCCCTTAAGACAGAGACCAGAGAAGGAAGATATTTAACACTCAGATTCGAACATATCGCGGTCTTTCCGCAGTTAAAGGTAAAGAATTTTAGTTACCATGATACATTAATTGGAAAATTAGACATTATTATCTAATATCGACATTGAATGCATTGAGAGTCGTTGAATTAATGGTAGTTTGACGAAACCAAACACAAAATGAAACAGAAGGTATTATGCATTCTTGTGTTTATGGTGTGGTCAGCCAGGGTGATCCACTTTTGAAAATTCTTGACATAATTTATCACAGGTAATGAGCATATATACATGCATAATGATGCAGATCTTACTCACCCCCTAGTTCAATAATGCTCCTAATTCAAAAAGGCAGGGCACACACCCCACCTCTTTGTGCTTCTCTTTTCCTTTTCAAGAATTATGTATGTTTGTCTTCATTGTGTGTGCCCTTTTTAGTTCACTAAACTTGCTCTCACCTTTAGCTCTGGTTTTGAGCTCTCATTGAGCTACAAGAGCATTTAAACAAACCAGAGCCACTGGATACCAAAGATGTCATATTCATGACCTGAATGTTCCAATAGGATACCCCAAAATGGATTTGAATTTTAAAAGCTTCCAGTTAGGTAGTGTTTGACTGTTTGAGAATTGATAGCTGGTGTTTATATTGTTAGCCCAAACCTCCAATGATTTGATGCTAATACCTTAATGCTTTCTCAAGTCACATGGAACCATCTGGAAACAGCAAATCTTGGTTTCCCCCAGCCAAAGTCAGAGACCTTGTTATATTTCAAATACTTGATTCAAGTACAGAATGAAGCATAATTTTCTTCTTACTAAAGTAATTGGTCTGTCTATATCTAGTTATCCCACAGTATTAAGTGGCAGGAGATTTGACATAGTTCCTAGATAGTCCTTGACATTAAAGCTTCATGGAAGAAGATTTATGCAGTCAGCATCAGTTTTACCACGCGCTCCTCTTAGCTTAATATAAGCCGCGAACAAAGAATGACTTGGTAAAAGCTACAGACCCATCACTCAAATGTTAGTATCAAAGTAATAACATTGACCTTTTCTGGCAAGATAGAAATCTGATTTTGAGGAAGGTTGGATAAATCAAATAAAGATAAAGTGGAGAAAAAGGGGGAGGACAACAATGGAGTGAAAATGAACAGGCGTCTTATAATACAGTAATCCTATCCATCACCTGTTCTGCCTCTTCAACAAGTACAAGAACTTGTCTGGCACATTAAGTAACATAAAAAAGCAACTGTGAGTAAGGTATTCTGCTGCAACTCCGGCTTAGAAACACTGCACCTAGGAGTAGTTATGCAGAACATTCATTAAAAACGGAGAATGCTCCGCTGCTTTCATTAAAATTGTTCTGAAACGCCTATTGAATAGATTTTATTAAGAACTGAAACCTAAAAATTATCAAACAGGTATTTCAAAAGCTATCAGGACAACCTGTTTACTGCTTATTAGCACAACTAGAATGGTAAAGTTCCCCTATTGGTTCAGGACAAGATTAAACACTATTGAAATACAGACTTGCTTATGCTTGCACCTCAAGCCTTTGCCTGTGCCCTAGCCTCCTCCCGCATCATTGCTTTTACACCTATTTCATAGCAGCAACCTGAATAAGATCATTAACGAAAATGAGTACTGGAACACTATAACAAAGCAAAATAACATTAACTCCATTAGATTGTCTCATCTGAAGAAAGCAAGTTACAATTTAAATACCAAGTCACAAGTATATGCATCAGTCCCTTAGTCCCTTCTATCATGCAATGCATGTCATTCTAGTGTCTTCAACTTAAGTTAAGAAGTATAAAACAGTCAAAGCTAAAGATCTCAAAATAGTAGTTAGTATCAGTTTTGGGCTAAACCAGTTCAGTTCTCTGATGAGGTCTTAATGATCCTAACTGCAATTTTCACTTTCATGGCAACTTTCCAATATATTGGCAACTAATGCTAATGTATCCGGTCCATCACAGTTAGAGAGTAACAGTCCAAATGAAGTTTTTTCCTAATGCATCCGGGTTTCATTTCCACCAACCCCCAAACCAAAACAAACTATATGAGAATGCTCAAAACGTAGCACTCCAAGAGTATCAAACAACTGTAAATAATCACAAGTATCAGAGTAAGTATAAAATAGCAAATGTAACGTTGAAATCATGTCATGTAAAAAGCACAGCGAAGTACCAGCAATAACAACTACTGTGAGAACCTCCCTAAGCCTTTTGATTGCCATCACGCCCTTCTTATGTGACTTGAACCGTCTTAGTGACGGGTCCGCTGCCAAGAGCTGCACATTTAAAACTGCTGAGTACAGCACAAATTCCACATTCCGAAAAAAACACAAAATCGAATAATCGAAATTCGCAAAAACAAGCTTGCCAAGTAGTCTCCTAAATACAACCAGATTCAGTAAAGCTCTGCTTATATAATCTAAAAGCCCCAAACTTTAACCTCAAGCATCACTCTCCTTAGAATCTTCTAGACTCAAACCACAGTATTCAAGTCCTATCCAACCATCTAAAATCTCAGATATCAAAATCAATCAACGAAATTTATTTAGAGCTGGAGAAGACTCACAGCTTTCTCGCGAGCCCCTGGTTCGACGTGGAACTGGCGGCGCGTGAGGGAAAGCGAATCGTTCTTCGTCGTCTAGTGAAAACAAAAGAGATCACAGATTCAGCCCTAACGAAATCCAAAACGACGGCGTATTCATATCGGGAAACCTGAGACTTACCTGACGGAAATGTGAAGCGACGGAGCTCTTGAGCAGGAACGCCATGATTCGATAGGACTCAAAAACCCAAACTTTGGGAACCTTCTAGCTTTGAAGAAGATCTAATTTTGCTATACTACCCCTATAGTTTAACCATATTTCCCTTTAGTCCCACTTAACCAAAACGCAGCGTTTTGGCCTTTTTGAAGGCTTGAAGCTGGTGTTGCCACGTAGACAAGTCCAGCAAAATTGTCCCTTCAAATTTCCAAGCTTTTTGAAGAATAAGGAGAAGATAGAGTAAATGGCATTGAGAGCAGCATGTCTGTTATCGGTTCCGCGATATCTTCAGCTTCAGGCTCATCTGCATCACTCTGCGGCTCCTCCTCAGAGGTTGACATCATTTCCAGTTCATCAATCTGGTTAGTGTTTAAATGTTGTTCAAGTTTTCTAGTATTATGCACCGGTTCATTGATATGTAAAGATGTGTGATTGGGTTGGGATAGAAAGCAAGGAACCAAAGAGTTTTGTTTCTGTGATGTATTTTCAAATTTGTAGGGTTTAAATTTGGAATAAGAGCCATAAGTGAAGCGGCTGCGAATCCTGTTACTCCCAAGAAAGAAAATGAAAGAGAATCAGCACCTGAGAATTGGAAGATTAAGATGCTTTATGATGGGGATTGTCCACTATGTATGAGAGAGGTTGGTCTATTACGGATTTTTTTGGTATTTCAAGTGTTTGATGAAATCTGTTTGAGGATTTCATCTGTTTGTTACGATTATGGATTCATTGCATTGTCAGGTGAACATGCTAAGAGAGAGAAACAAGAGCTATGGTACTATCAAGTTTGTTGATATAAGCTCAGAGGACTACTCTCCGGAGGATAATCTGGGGCTAGATTATAAAACTGTAAGTTAATTTGTTCAAAGTCGATACTAATCACTTGCAAATGATCAGGCATGTAAGAAGATTGTGATATACGGATGGATGCCACTGAAATGAATTGACGCTAGGACATATTTTCACAAGTACATATTGCAATTTAGAGTGAAAAATACTTGTTTGTTCAGGTTATGGGAAACATTCATGCCATCCTCTCTGATGGAACCGTAGTCACTGATGTTGAAGTAAGCCCGTTTTCCTAGTACATTTGAACTTGTAATATTAGTAGTTTTTTTATGGAACTTTTCCAAGTTTGAAACTTTAACTTTAAGTTGTCTACCTGTATCATGCATTGATAAGGTCTTAAAAAACATCTGCAGGCCTTCAGAAAGTTATATGAGCAAGTTGGGCTCGGATGGGTTTATGCAATTACCAAATATGAACCTGTGAGAATCCTGTCTATTCGATCTAATGTACCTGCACTGAGATTAAGTGACTATTGTGGTCTGCAACAGTTTGTATGTCTTGTTATCTATATATCTAGGGGCTAATGGAAAGCATTTTATATGCAGATTGGAACAATTGCAGGTGCTGTTTATAGTGTTTGGGCTAAATATCGTCTCCAAATCACAGGTAGTTTTATCACATTGTTTCTAAGAAAAAACAAAATACATTTTACCGTCTTTTACATGGCCAATGGATACTTGATAATCTTTAGAAAATCTTTATATGATGCCATGGCAATAACCTGTTTTGATTTTAGGCCGACCACCTTTAGAAGAGGTTTTGGAATTGCGGAAGAAGAACAAGGTTAGCAACTATCTTTTAACAGCTTGAAGGCTTTGAAACCATAAGCTGACAGTGGCTATCTAGTCCATTGTGTGATTGATTAGAAAAAGTTGGCCCACTGGTGCTAATACATGAGGAGATTCTGTATTTTGATGCAGGGAGAAGTATGTAATGACAGAACCGATTGTGAACTACCAAAATAACTGCAGTATTCAGGATGTTGGAAGTTCAGCTTTTGGTTGCTTACACAGTTCCACTTGTAATCTACTAAGTTAAGTGTATGGGCCACATCAAACACTGGGACGTTCATCAAGTGCAGGATTATAGAACAAAATGGGGAGTTGCACTCTGCATTGAAATCGACTGTAAGAATTCATTCTATTCCTTGCTGGTCTCCAAATTCAGATGACTGGAACCAAACTCAAGCATCCTTTTCCACAGTTATATTATATGTAAACAGTTAAACAGACTACTGCTTAGAACTCCCTGTCCTCTATAGATATGGCAAATATTAAATTGCAAATACAAAGCATTAGAAATGTTATTCAAAAACAAACAAAAGAAAATAATTAGTCAGTATGCTGACACAGTGTGTGAATAGGAGTATGTCATAACTTGTGAACTGCTTTGGACATTGGAAGTTTGGTAATTGGTTGCTGCATTTTCTATCATCATCCAAATTCTTTGTTTATGTGATATCAATCCTTAGAAAAACTTTGCGAATAATCCATTGATGTTCTCATCTCATCTTCCCTTCTTTGCTTTTTCTTCACTTCTTCCTACCATGCATGACTTCCTGTATACATGTCTAACTCTTTCTTTGTAACAATTCCCTCTTATTGTATCCAATTTTTACAAAACAATCCACAGCTGGGTGTGCTAGCTAGTACCTCTAATTGGTTGCACACCTAAACTCTTACCGCCTGTGGTGGTTGGAGAGGAGAACTTGACCGCCTGTGGTGGTTGGAGAGGAAGACTTGTGAGGTTCTCAGTCTCATGCATCAACTTATACCTCCAACTATTCATCAAACTTGATTCCACCACAACAGATTTAGACTCCAATGACAGGCATCCAAATGCTATACTTTCCTCATCAGATAGATTAATACTCCATAATCCTAGCAATATTAATATATTATACAAGACGTTTCAAGCACTTGTGACTTGCAAATGCTCGAATGCCAGCTCCGGAAACCCATCAATTATTTCCAAGTTGCGGCAAACATGGTAAGGTCTGAAACTCGCCTAAGATCAATCAATTTCAATTCCTTGTCAATGAAGCAAAGGAAGAACCATGGTTGTGACCAGAAACACGAACAGACAAACGGCTTAGACCTTCAAGTTAGATAATTGCTTGCACACCTTGGAGAACGATCTTATCTCATTGTTCTTCTTGACCTCGTTAAGGATCAAGCCAACTAAATCGACGCTCAGCCAGGAAATGTTTCCTGATTCTTCTTTTGTGGATGAAACCTTGAGTTGAGTTTGAAGGAATCATCTACAAGAGAATTAAAAAACTTGTTGTATAAGAAACTTATAAGACTGAAGTAGACATTTTGTTATTAATCAACCACACAGATTACATACCACCATCACTCTCTTTTATAGTTTCAAATTACAACTGAAATTCTTGGGCCTTGGGGCATTGGAAGTGGTAATTGATTGCTTCCATTTGTTGCAACATTTTCTATAATCTGGAGCTTAGATGATCCCAATTCTCAAAAGAGCTTCACAATAAAGTCATTGATGTTCTTATCTGATTTACCCTCTACACTAACAGCTCTCTTTGCAGCCTCACTCCATTTCAAGGAATTCCTTTTAATCTCATCACTTCTCTCTCCCACCATGACTTCCCTTATACACATCTCTAACTCTTCTTTCCTCACAAGCCCCTCTTCGTTCTTCTTAACTCTCACTCCAACCCCCCACAACTCCTCCACAAACTTGGCATTCGTCGGCTGATCACTCCACTGAGGCACTCCCACCATCGGCACGCCTAGGCTCAATCCCTCCAACGTGGAATTCCATCCGCAGTGTGTTATAAAACATCCCACAGCTGGATGTGCTAGCACTTGTAGTTGGTTGCACCATGTCACCACCAACCCTGTTTCGCCTATTGTGTTCAGGAACTCGTCAGGCAATTTGTTCTCAGACTCTTTCACAACCCATAAGAAGTGCTGATCACTTGCTTTCAAGCCCCATGCAATTTCTTCAACCTGTTTTGCTGCAATGTTTGCCATGCTTCCAAAAGATATGTATATCACACTTTGAGGTGGTTTTTCATCCAGCCATTTGATGCACTCGTCTGTAGTTGGCTCCCAAAGACTGGCTCCATAAGCTATGTCTCCATCAATTTGTTGGTCCAAGTAGGCTGATGGCACCATTGGACCAATCATCACAAGGGGCCAAAGTCCCAACATTTCATTCACCAGCTTTTCAAAAAGACGGGAAATAAATAAGAACCTACTACAGAATTGATAGTACTTCAAAGCTATACAAGCAAGAAAAAATTATTGCAGTTTGATCCTTGATCCGTTTTCAGTCGTATCAAATTGATAGAAATCCACTAGAGAAAAAGTAATGATCTCTCTCAAATATTCTACATGATACATACAAATTCTTCAGTTTTCATTAGTCTAGTTTTCATTCTTCTTCTTTCTATGCTATTTAGTTTCTGGAAGAGCCCCATTTTAATTCATTCCTTAAAACAAATGAACCGTTTTTGTTATATATTCTAAGTCACTAAAAACTGCTGTATATAAAGATGATTGAGAGAGACTGAGAACATTGTACTTACCTCACTTTCTAACTCTTCAAAAGAGTTACAGAACACCCAATCATTTTCTTCAAGCCTGGAAAACTTTTCCAAGATCAAAGCTAAATAAGGCGAGTAAGGCGCAGGCTGTGACAGAAAACTCGGCAGGTCAGGAAGATCAAGTGGAGGAAGACCAGGCATCAACAAAGGCGCACCGCTTTCTTGCGTCACAGGGAAACTCATATGGCCATGATTGATATGCCAATACATGGAGCACACTGAAGCTGAGTTTGTCAAGAACACAGCCCCATAGATGTTGAACTTCTTAGCCACATCAAGCGCCCATGGAAGCAATGAATCATATACAATACAGTTTACAGGTGAGTCTAAGGAGCTGAATTTCTTTATAAGCTCTGACAGTGTTCTTGAGCCAACTGTTTTGAATGAGTTTAAGTAGGTCTGAACACTTGGGGATTGGCTAAATCCACTTTCATCATAGCCATCTGATATTGGTTCAATTCCAACAGTGGTTGAGTGGATGGATTTGAGAGTGTAAGGGGTGGTGGCTAGAGTGACCTTTAGTCCTTTGTAGGCTAAGCGCTTAGCAAATTGAAGGAGAGGGTTTATATGGCCTTGAGCTGGATATGTGAGCACAATCACTTGCCCAGTCTTTTGGTTCTTCATTTCTTACCTTTGCTGCTCTACTTTATCCACTCATCATTTTAACTCATATTTATAGGAAAAAGGGCTTTGACTGTTTGAGTTTCCTTCTACAAATTTGCTATGGAAAAATGGTGGATAAGCGTAGAAAAGTGATTCCAGTTTTGACTTTGTTGAGTTAAATGAACTATAGATGCTGAGGTTCAACTTCTGAATAGTTGCTATTAGTTGAAATGAGCTGCTTAACCATTTTTCTGGCTATTATTCATGAATAGAAACTCCAGTAGGAAAAAGGATAAACATTTGTTGAGCAAATGATTTGATTACAAAATTATTTTTCCAGCATCAATTGCTGCGTCTCTGAGCTTGCTGTTAACCACAACCCGAAACACAGCTATGGAAAAGCATCTAGGTATTCACATATTAGCCTCTGGCCAGCATAACTAAGACACTTAACTAAACTACCAGATGTATTTACATCTAAGAAAGCCTCCATTTCTAGCCTTCACACCCTACATCTGCGCACGAAACATTCTTCGGGCAGTTTTGAACACTACTTGGAATTTTGAGTGAAAACGTTTTCCTTTTACTAGTATCTTGGAATGTCTCGAACCCGGTTTCGTACGCTCCTCCGAATTGAGAACCACTTGAGGACACTGAATAGTTTTGTCCATCTCCTCTGAGCCTTATCTACGGCGGAAACAGCAGCAGTAGAACGTTGTGCCAACAAGAAGCCATCTACAGCATTCTGTAGATCTGCTGGTGACTCTGGAAGCATGTTCTGAGACTGAAGATCAGTATCGAAAAACTGTAGATGATCGTCATCACAAAATGCATGAGCTATTGAATCTGGATCGCAGATTAAGGAATTGCCAACTTGACCTGGGAAGGTTAAAGCCTGGTCATATCTAAGACTCATTCCATCAATGTTGTGCAAGGCATAATCATCCAAGCCACTTGTGCCCCCAACAGAATATATGGATGAAATGATATCAGGAGAAGAGGCGGGTGGCTGTGTATAATCAAATCCACCAATTTTTTGAGTAGCCAAAAACTTGCTTCCATTAAAATCCTCTCCTCTTGGTGAGCTTGATGTCTGAAGAACATTGTCAACATTGGACGAGCCCCCTCCGAAAAGAGAAGCTTCATCATCAAATGAGACAACTTCTCCCCAGTGTTCAAATGCAGAAAGTACCAAGTTCTGGGCATCAACCTGAAGAAAAATATTGATCATGACAAAATCGGACATGACTAAAAGAATGAAATGGGAACATAAAGAAAACCGAATAAAATAAGGTGATTAGTGGATTACCTTTTGTGTTTCAGAAAGCTTACTCACAGGAATATATTCACATTCGAAAAGTAGGTACATTACTTGTCCAACAACGTTGAAGACCACACCAGTTCTCTGTTGTGAACCAGGAGGGCAGTACAAGTATATCCTCTTATCCAGTATACATGTCTGAGCATGCTCCACTGTGACTTCCCACATCTTAGTAGACATACCAGTGCCAAGGATCTGCATAGGTATAGACAAACACAAGAATATAAAAAAACAATAATCCCTAGCTTGAGACAAATAATTCATCCAGCATAGTCCCTTATATAAAAGAATTATTTAATGCAGAGGATACTAGAACTTCTGGCCAGATATCATCAAGGTAACAAAAAAAAAAAAGCAATTTAATTACATGGCGGAGCCTTGGAGGGTTTATGAAGAGTAGGGTGAGGAAATCCTTCACAGTGCGGATGTTTTCCCGAGTCAAACGCTTATGGAAAGCTCCGTCCTTTCCAATCTTTTCTAGTCGCCATACTTCATCAAGCAGGGATGGAGGGTGGTGCTTCTTGTACACTGCAGAAGAAACAGAAGTAACTCAGGTTAATTATTATGTATGTTTTACTTGCAGTCTGATCTTAAACTTGAAGACCATAAGCTATGCATGATAATCACAAAAAACTAACAAATTGATGTAGGTAATTAATTCAAGAAATACTGAAACGTCCATTCCATAATAAAGGAAAAAAAGAGAAACAAAATGCACGTACAACGAGAAGAATGAGAAGCACTCACATTCTCCACGGTGATCCCTAACAATAAAGGATTCTGTCTTTGCTTCTCTTACTCTAGTTCCATCAAAATTATCTACAACTCTTGCTCCTAACCTGAACCTACGGCTCCTTGTCCAGCTTGAATTATCTGTAAAAGAAATCTCACTCACAGAACCAACTCCATCATTAAGATTGATGGCTGGTTCCCCTGTTAGAAGAGGTTTTTTGCCTTCCCTCTCTCTTACAATGTTATTCTTGAACTCTTCAGGGGTCCAATTATCACCCTCCTCACCATCAAAATCACCCTCAAGAACAACAATTTCCACCTTAGCTGAGGATTCTGGGCCAGATTCAACTATTTGGCCAGTAAAGTAATCAACCAGAGCTATTTGGATACTGGAACTCTCTTCTCCTTCAATCCGAGCTCCAGTAAATACCGGAAGAGACAGACTATTCAAGAACTCAAGCTTTAAGATTCTTGATTCAGAAGGTTGAGTCTCTATCTCACAATTCCTGAACAGTAATGCAAAGATCCATCAACTATCTCTTATGGTTTTTTAAGTGTGAAAACTTAAAAGATTTCCTCTATTAAGCTTTAGAGTAACAACTTACTGTTTCATATTGTTCAAATGTTTCCTTAAGGCCGATTCTACTTCCTCTCTGACCTGAGAATAAATAAGAACTGATTTCAAACCATCCATTCAAAGCAGCAATGCCAAAAGTAAATAAAGGCATGATATGATCCACCAGGTGGATAATCGATAACAATAGAAATAACAAAAAGTTCCAAATTATAGGCAACACATTCCCAATTAAAAACTGCTCATACATAATGTTATGTTCTTGATTAACCTAAGGTGGTCAACCCCTAAACAGGGGAAGCTAAAGAGGGATTTAAAGAGCTTTGTGGATTATCATATGATGACACGTTCTCAGTTTCAATCTAGGTGGCACTTAAAATGGCTCCTCGTAAAGAAGAGTGCAGCCCTCAATGGGTGGAAAGGATACGTGGTTTCAGGCCAGAGTAAGTGCGACCACAAAGTGGGCTGCCATGCACTGCACCCTGCTTCAAAGCTTAAACGGCTCAGTTTTTTTCATTTGTTCTAGTTTACTCATGTACTTATCAAGTTCACATGCATAATCATATGTGACCTCTGGCATATGTACCAATTCGATTTTCAAACTGAACAGCAGTATGACAAAGGTGTACACAATCCAAGGTCTAATGGACATACTAAATCCACTATCATATATTCACAAGAAAAAATCCTTACGAAAAGGAAACACGTACCACTCTGCGAATCAATGGCTCAAGAATTGGCTCCAGCAAATGCTGAACAGCGTGCAACTTCATTATTTCTGAAACCACACTGAAAATAGAATGGTAAGGTCATATTAGAAACAAATCAAATGTAGAGACTATCATCAGGTTTGAAAAAACATGGGCAGAGTTTATATTTTCACTTGAAATTGCATAATCGATTTCATTCCAGACATCAAAATCAAAATTATATCTGATTCTTATAGAATCATAATGTGGTCATCATTTATATGTCATTCCACCTTCTCTCTAATTTCTTTTTCCCTACATTGAAAAAAAAACTAATATTTTACTTATAAACACATCCCATTTCTACTATCTTGAGCCAATTGCACTCACCATCCACAAACAAATAATATAGCTCAACTCTATCTTAGAAAATGCACAATCCAACATCAACACAACAACAAAAACTCAAATAGACAAATACAAATCATCAATGCCTCCAAGACTCGACCTTTGCATAAAACTCTACCCAAAACCCCATCAATCTCTAACCCCCAACCTTAACTCAACAAACACACAGTTCAAGAAAAAAAAAAACCCAATTCAAAAAAAAATTCATACTTTTGAAAAGTAGTCCTCCGGCGCTTATCCTCGGCTTCTGATCGGTGAGCCTTGCCATCATCTTGGTGTCTCTTCTGCGACATTCTCACTCACTCAATACCCCAACTCAGCACTAGTGGCGATGATGATGATAAACACTGATCAGAAACAACAAGAAACAAAAAATCACCAACATGCAAATGGTGGTGGGAATAATGAAAGAAACATTTCCCACATATAAATACCCCAACACAGATTAATAATCAACAAAAAGCAATTAAGGAGAAATTAAACTCCAAACTAGAGTGTTCTGTTACCTCCGCTCTGTCATCACACCCATTTTTGGACCCGTCTGCGATGCTTCTGGGTCAGTTCGACCTGAATCCAAACTCCATCTCACTTGTTCTTCTCTTGGTTTTTGTTTGTGCTGCTCTCTCTCTCTCTCTCTCTCTCTCTCTGCTTCTAAGGCTAGCTAGCGGGAGATGGCGCGTGGGCCCTACTAAAGCGCGTTGAGGTCGACGGGAGAGCGGGGTCCGCCTTTTCTTACATGGATTTCGTTGTTTATTGCTAATTTGCTGAGACCCAATATTATAAAAATGACCTTAAGTCCTTAACCCGATATTATCCCGAAATTAAAATATATAAAAAAATACAAACGGAAACAACTAGATTAACAGCTTTGACTAGGGTTTTGACCAGAGTACGATCTAAGCTGGCCAAATGTGAGAATCTACGAGCAATATTCGCATATCATTTGTTCGTTTTTTGAACATAGGTTTTTCTTAGTCGTGAGCATTTTGTTTATGGTACATTTAGTGTCCAGTCTCTATTTGTAGTGTACAATTGCTTGGTATGAATTATTTGAATTTTAGCGCAATGAGTTGGTTGGTGTGAGGTTTCATATATTCCTAACCATGTACTTGTTGATTAGAGAAAACGGAAAAACGCATCGCTATATTTCCTAATTAATGAGATGTTCAATCATGTTGATTAGCTAGACTAGTACCAGAACATCCCATCTGTTCCTCTTTATTGTCATTGTCTTGTATCATGTTAATGAATTTCAACCTTCATCGATGGATTCACAAATGGGTCACATACAGCTTTGTTCCAAGAAAATGACCCCCTGTACGCATGGCGTATGTAGTTTTCGTTCCCTTCAAGATATATGTCACATATCACAAGATACTCCCTCATCCCATTTCCAGGAATCTTCCTCTCCACAGCTTTCCAGTACAAACAGTCCTTTGGAGAATATGATGTTGTGGCTCTCTACACTAGGATTCAGGCTTGTCTTTTATTATACAAGTCCACAACGCCCTTTGTCTCGTTGAGAAAATTTTGATCATTCAGTCACAAAACTTGGGCAAGTTACTGTTCCGGTGGACCCAATGGGCCGATCGGGTATGATCCGCATTTAAAGATCACCGGGCCCATTTTCTTTCTTGTGTCTTTCAACACCAGGGACCAGTTGGGCGCCCTGACGTTCATCATGTGTGTCTCACGAACGAACACATGCGTCTTGGATTGCTCCATGTGTCTTCTGACGATGTCCAAAGAACACATGCGCTGAGGGTAACGACCTCTAATAAATTTTACCTTTACTGTTTACAAAGTTACTGTCTGACGAAAAGTGAAATCATCCTTGTAATTTAAGGGTGTTGCTAAATGTATACCAAGTACAATCCAATGACAAATTAGTGAAATACTTCATCACCAAAAGAATCATCCATTTTGTGCATATTAGCAACCAATTCTGTGTTTCCCTAATTGGTACATTGCTCAAGAATCTAAAGAGTAAGCTGGGTGATATTCACTTCTGGGATCCATGTGTCCTTTGATAATATTCTCTCTTCTTCGTAACGTATCGCCCCGTTTGCCTAGGTAATAGATTACATACCTGCAAGTTTACACTTATTGTCGACCAGAAAGACTTCTGGTTCCTCCAAGGGACTCATATGAACAGCCATAGCCCGCAGTAGCCGGCCATGCTACATGATCTTCGTCTGCAGTTAGTTGAGTCCACCCCACATTCTTCGTCTGTCAAACACCGGTGGTCACTATGAAAATCAAGGATGTGACAGGCACTCTCGATTTTTTGCCCAACACATTCCCATGAATTCAATGGCATAGAAGGGCATACTTGTTTGGACATTGCACTTGTCCGTCTCGCTTCCTTTCCAGTCTGCAGAAGTAAAAAAGCTCATATGCCGATATAACTTGCAGATGTAAAGCTATATTGTAAAAGTAAGCAACTTTATCAAAAAGAATTAACAAAGTATGCAGTTCGGTAGAAGCAAAACCTTGAGAAAAATCCAGTTACTGTGGATGTAGGTTTCAGGAAGCCTATCCTGCCAACTACTCAATACCGGGAGGGGATGACCCTCAGTTGTGAAAACATAATTTTGTTCAGCCAAAAATGAATCGTCAAACAGAAGATATAGATACTTGCACCTACATAAAACACAAATTATTCAATTAAATGTTCAATTTCAACATTTTAGGGCTCATACAGTGTTCTTTGTAGTTGAAAAACAACTCTTACGTCTCAGCAAGAAAGAAACTATGTTGATGATCTTCCAACTCCATAGTTGTAACATCTCTAATGCTAGCAAAACCTCCTTCCACCTTCGTGTGTAAGTTGAGAGAATTCACAATTGATTCACCTACTTCTATGTACCATGGATCTGATAACATGCAACATATGATATTGAGTATTAACAGAAACCAATAATCGCAGAGCATAACACTGAGTATCAGCTAAGGAGTAGTCTAGCTTAAGAGTTTTTTTTTTTTTTTTTTTGCAGGTGAAAGCTTATGTAAGATGACCTGATTTTAACATTAGTAATTTTCATGCATGAAGAGGTATGTGTGAATATTCAAACCCAAGTGAAAATGAAGATTTCATATACAGACAAGTAGACAATCAGACCTTTGGTTGCTTGGTACAAATAGAATGTTGACTCAGCAAATTCAGGGCGCAGAGGATAATATTTTTCTGTAGGATGTAACATTTGATGGTCCAACAAATACCTATATACAGATCATGTTAGACAATTTTTCTTTTTCACTCATGAAAAGAAATACTGCAATAATTGAAACAATTTATCTTTGAAAGAAGTGATCGGTCACAACAGCATGCGGAGTAGCAAGTATACCTCTCTGGTAATACTCCATACTTATTCCATACATAGAAAAACTCACGGTGGGATGAGTTTGCAGCTGCAATGTCCCCAACAAGAACCTAAAACCATAGTCCACATTTGAAGATTAGAAAGTTCTTTCTGCGGTTGAATTTATCATTTACTACAATGAAAAGTTTTTGAACTCCTTGCCTGTAGGCCAGGCCAAAACGCTTGAAGGCTTGTAAGTTGCCAATAAGTTGCTTTTCCTGTCCTCATATCAGCTTCATGGTACCTAATTACAGTAACAAAATTTACTCACCAAAATTTAAGTTGGCTGCCCCCAGCTATATTTAAACTCTTATATACCAACATGAACTCATGTAAGGTACTTAACAAGGTGAAGTTAGTAACATACCATGGACCATGTCTAAAATATTGCTGCACAGCAATATAAGCAGAATGAAACATTCTCCAAAACTCTTCCTTTCCAAACAGAATGTGGGCCTTGTACAGATACTCATAAAATGAATCAACCCCTAAATGAAGAAACCCAAATCAGAAACATCACTCTATATGCATTTCATATGCAATCAAGGATAAAAATTATATGGTCTGCAATCCAGCAATATGCCGTTGATAGACCACATAATGAAATGCTGGCCATGTTCTATTTGGTAAAGGTAATGAACTATAAGACATATTCAGACATTAAAGATTTCAAATCATTGAGAAAATCTACCTTCCCCAATCCCAGATGAATACTCAATCCATTCCCCAGTTGATACATCCAGTGTCGTACCAAGTAAATTCAAGGAACTCCGCATGCTCCATAATTTACGAAGAGCACGTAAAGCTGCAGATTCGTATTTGGGGTCTCTGGTCAATCGAGATAATGCTCCCATTTCCAGAATAAGAGAACCTAAGTTCATATGGAAAATCAGAAGATTCAGAAAGGCACATTTATTGATAGCCTCATCTCAACACTGCAAAAGAAAGCCCCTCACCACACCCTGAAGTGCTGGTTTCCGTAGTCTCATTCTCCAGCACTCCATACTGTCCACAGAATTTCGCACTGATGCAGAGTCATATATCCTTCTTACAAACAAAACCACCAGACCATTTTCATATATTTTTGAAACTTGGAAGGTGAATATAGAATACTTCAAACAATTTTCAAAAACAAAAGTAACGTCTAAATGTATCTTTGGACTGATACTAAAAATATACAAGACCCTATCATACATACATCCCGCATCAAAGAAATTCGGCCTGAGGTGCTACCTTTAAGTTAATCCATGCATAAGGCAACCCAGTGGGTGTGTTGAATGCAGGTAGAAAGCGGTTCCCTAAATCCTCGGCCAAAGTAAGCAGCTGATTTTTATAAACTCCTTGACCCAACCTGTCTGTAGAATCTGTCGCAAGCAGATGAGCAGAGACAAGTCCTCCAAGCACTCTTATGTTGCACTACAGCAGCAATCAAGTGGAGAAGATATTCAGTAAAACAAGTCAATCATAAAACTTGAAGATAAAATAACCCAGCCAAGTTAACTTTGAACAGAAGGTTTTCAATAGATACCTCAAAAAGATTTACCCTCGCATCGACATCGAAAGTCAAATTTTCAGAAAGCCAAACAACTGCACTTTGAAATTCAGTGTTGTTACCCATAATGACAAGGCTGAGAGAGAACAAATATACATCAGAAGGATGAGCATCAATTGGTATAAAGTAAGAAATCAAATTGAGCATATATTGCAATCACTCATAGCACAGAATTCAAGTACAGAACCGCAGTGTGACCACATAACCTGGTTTAAGTTCATAACTCACCTGGACAATGAATCTATAAGTGTAAGAGCAGATCCATTATAGTCTTGTGGTAGGTGTTCAAGCTGAAATAGGGAAAACAAACACTTAAATTTACTCATGCAACTAATGATAATTCATCTTATCAGCTTATCTTTAGTTACAGGGAAAAACAAACACTACGATTTACTCTAGCTACTCATCATAATCCACTTCATCAGCACGTATAGAATTACCTTCAAGTTTCCAAGTTCACTAAGAGAATCAGTGAAACTTTTACTAAGAGGCTTTAGCTCATCATGCTGCAAAACAATGCAATAGTTTCAACATTAAGCAACAAGCCAACAACAGTACATAATCTGCAAGAACAATGAAAGTGACAAACTAACCGGAAACGCATGGATCATGTAGTTGTCATATGCATGGTAAAACCTGGAAGCAAAGAAGCAACTTCCCAGTTAAAAGTTAAAACCTTGAACAATAAGACAATCATTTCAGTTAAAACCAAATAGCTAGAAATTCCTCAATTTCCAAAATTCCAACACTACAAGATCCCAACTTTGCATTCCCATCACTCTTGATCAACCAAATGAACCACCACATCAGTTCAACCCAAAACATGATCCACCCCACTTTCTCAAATCTCCAATTACACATACAGTTTCAATCTTTAGCTCAATTATGAATACCCATCAAGCTAAATCGGCAAGCAATGAAGAATTAACGGAGCAAAAGCAAAGAAATTAAAGTTTGGTGAAGATGGGACTTTACATGGTACGGACTTTATTTCTGAGGCGTCTCTTCTTAGCTGCCCAGCGAGGATCGGAATGGGAGGTCGATAAGTTGAAGAAGATGAGCAGCAAGAGTAAAACCCATGTCACAGATTTGCGCGGCAACATTTGCAGAAGCTCCAATTGGGGTTTTTTTTTTTATGAGATTTTTAGTGTGAGAGACAGAGAAGCGAAAGAGAAGCGGGTTTTGCTGCCATTGGCCTCAGGTGAATACAAAGTGTGGTGCAAAACTACAAACCAGTCAATGATTTACACATACCCAAAAGTGTTGTCCTGACCAATGAGAGCCTCCCTAATACAAACCTAATGGAGAGGAGAGAACTCGTTTTTACTTTTTGTATCTACTTCATTCAAGTGTGTTCCGATAGGTAAAAGAGGATGATGAATGCACTCTCGTTACTAACTCAAACTAGGGTTAATGATCCAAGAAAAGTAAAGGGAAAATGTCCAAGTATTATGGTTAGCTAAGTAGGGGAGGGTAAGTTAAATCATAAAGTCCTCCAAAAAAATATTAAAATAGACGCGAATAATAATCACACGGTCTTATAATTGTTTTGAAAACATTAGATCATAAATTTTGCTAAAAATGTATTAATGCAAGCGCGAACGTCCAATCGTACATTTGTAGTCTTATAATTGTTTAAGAAACATTTTGTTTCTTTTTTAAAAAAAAATCAACGAATCTTACACATGTTAATTAATAAAATCAGAGTCCCTTCCCTTTTATTTCATGGAAGGTATAGGTATATGTAGATGTTATGAACAACGTTCATCGATCAAATAGATGTCAACCAGGCATAAGAGGATTATAAATCATTGGCTCCATCTCCTCCTCGATCTCTGGTCCAAAACGCAGTTGTCGCTAATAATAGCCAAAGCCATATGCATTTAAGCAAAAAAAAAGCACACCAAAAATAAAAACCATGCAGAAAATAGCCATCACTCTAAAAGGGACAACACTTCGTGTACGGTTGGTTCTATCAACAACACATCAAATTCCCCCTACAAACTCTCCCATCCACAACCCTAAACAACCCCATGCTCACCTTCATGATCCATATACATACTTGAGATATGTTTTTCCTGTCCATTGCCTCAGGAGCTACAATCTAGCTCCACTTTTGAGTAAAATAAAAAGAGTAACAATCGAACCCGAGGAAGAACCAGGTCTAATCAAGCCCTGATCTTCCTCGCATTATTGTCATGGCAATGGCGGCAACTCTCTCTACGCTCCTTGTCCTCTGCATTGCCTTTCCCCTGACGCTAACCTCCGCTGCTGGCCCAGCACAGCTTCCGCTACCTGTGCTCACCGAAGATTACTACGCAAAAACATGCCCGGACTTCCAAAAAATAGTCCGGGAAACCGTCACCGATAAGCAGTCGGAGAAGCCCGTCACAGCCGCTGGCACCCTCCGCCTCTTCTTCCATGACTGCATGGTCACGGGCTGCGACGCCTCCCTCTTGATCAGCTCTAACCACGTCAATAAAGCTGAGAGGGACGCCGACCCCAACCTCTCCCTCTCCGGTGATGCATTTGACGTGGTCCGCAAGGCAAAGACCACGCTCGAGCTCACATGCCCGGGTGTGGTCTCATGCTCCGACATTTTGGCCGAGGCCACACGTGACCTCGTGACCATGGTTGGAGGGCCTTTCTACAAGGTGAAGCTGGGACGCTTAGACGGACGCGTCTCCAAGGCCGAGCTCGTGGACGCCAACCTCCCAAGGACAAACCAAACCATGGACGAAATGATCAAGTTCTTTGAATCCAAAGGCTTCACCGTCCAGGAAATGGTGGCGTTGAGCGGCGCACACACCATCGGATTCTCCCACTGCAAGGAATTCACCGGCAGATTATTCAACTACAACAAAACCACCCCTACCGATCCTGATATGCACCCAAAGTTGGCCGAGGGTTTGAAGAGAACTTGCGCCAACTTCATTCAGGACCCATCCATGTCAGCATTCAACGACCCGATTACACCTGGCAAGTTCGACAACATGTACTACCAGAACCTGAAGAGAAGGCTAGGGCTATTGACCTCCGACAACGCTTTGCTCAAGGACCCGAGAACCAAGCCCTTGGTGGAGTTGTACGCTACGAACCAGCAAGCTTTCTTCGATGCCTTCACCAAGGTCATGGAGAAGCTCAGCTTCTATGGAGTGAAGACAGGGAAGGACGGAGAGGTGAGACGCCGGTGCGATACGTTTAACGATGTCATTACATCTTAGACGAATTGACAAATCGGGGACTTGAAGAAAGAAACATTCTTTATAATTCTTTTCAATTTTATTGGTGTTCGTAATCTATGAGAATGAAAATTTATGAGGTGGTGGGATGTGCATGATGAGATTGATCATGATTATGAATGAGATATATGGGTATAACTCTACTGGTTCAAGTTTGTTAACGATGCGAGATCGATGAGAATAATATTGGTCTTTATTTGCTTATTAGGTTTTCATATAGATTAATGTCATGACATGGGTGTACCATGTTAATTTCTTGGGTACTGTGTTGTTGGTTTTTTATTATTATTTTAAATATTCAAAACTATTATTATATTATTATTTATATTTTGACAGTGTCAAAAGTTATGTCTTTTATTTTTTCAAGAGTCATTTTTTTTGGAACATGCATGAAGAGTCTATTTATAACAGAACTTTTCCTGAGTGAAATATATACGCTAAACTCTCTTCTTCTTCCATGTTCTGCTTTCTCTTCCATTCCATTGTCTCTCTTCTCTACATTATTCACTCTCTATTTTTTTGGGCAATTGATAAAAGCTTGACATCCCTGTCTACCGTGAGCGTGTGAAGCGGATTTGACTTTCTGTGAGGTGTAAGGATTGTATCTTGGAGTGCTTAGACGACTGCCAATACCTACACGAGGGGAGGCGTCTATCGTTATAGGACAGCGACATCGTGCCTCCTTTGGATTCTTACAGGGCATACATCTTCCTTGGATACTCACAGGCCCGATTCTCTAACATTTTCTCTTATTTGTATTTGTGTTTATCATATTGTGTTATTTTTTATTGAAATTGAATAGAATTAGTAGATTATATATTACAGATTTATAATATATGTTAAATTCTTTATGTAAAAGAGAAGATGTCTTAAAAAAAAAGATATGTTAATGTTAGTTTGATATACATTGTTAGTTCATTTCTTAATTATGTTATGTAGACTCGTATATTCAAGGATATGTTTGGAGAAAAATACGTATTTTTATTCTTGTTCCTCTGTGAACATATATTCATGTACTACTTTTAAACAAGGATTTTACCTTTTCATGTTGGAGAGCTTCTACAAATGCATCACGCATTTTGAAAAACAGAAGGAAAACAAATCATTGTCTGTGATTCACGAAGCATTTGATCAATGATGGGATAGATGAGAGTTGACAATTAATCACAGTATCTAACAGCAAAGTTCAAATCTTTGAAAATTGAAGTCAAAAGTAGGGAAGCGCTGGACTACGCCAAAGAAGCGTACGCCAGAGTGGTCCCGAGACGCGTGGCCGACGAACAACCGCACTGATGAGTTTCGAGGGACAAGGATGGGATTTTTCAGTTGACGGCGGTTCCCGTCGTCATCGACGCCGTCTGGTTAAAAGCCGAGGGCTTTTGTGTTATCGCCGGTGGGGGAGGGTTAATACCACTATCGATGGCGGATCAGCCACGTCTCCACCACCTTCGACTCTGCTCTCTCAGTGCTGAGCTTCGTCTCTGCTCTCTCAGTACTGAGCTTCGTCTCTTATGGATTTGGGTTTCGGATTCCATATCCATATTATATCTTCCAATCGTTTCCAATTGATTCGACTCTTCTCTGTGTTTTGGATTCCAATCTCTTCTCTAGTATTCGACTATTACAATCTCTGTTCTGCGTTGAGACGAAGGCGACGTGATAGTGAAATTAGTTTATTTAAATGCTACGATCCAAATCGTTGGGTGTTTGATGGAGAATTCCATGCGACCTGGCAACGATCTGATATGGTAGATCAATTAGAGCTCATCAGATACAACTTTAAAGTAGTGGACTAATTCATACAGAACCAGTAGTCTCTGCACTTTACCTTAGTATGAGATCTCATTGAAACAGTGAATCCCTGCTTGTTTGGTTAGATCTCTTTAAGTGAGAGAGAGATGTCAGTGATTTTAATTAAAGATTGAGGAGGGTGATGGGGGTGGGTCGGTTTCGGCCTGTGTTTTGATGAGAGAGATAGCTTGATTCCTTCTGCAGATCAAACTATTGAAGTGAGAGAGAGAGAGAGTTCTCTTGAATCTGGAAAGAAAGAGGAAGAAGAGAGAAAGAGGGATAACCAATTTTTTTTTCCGAAAGAATGGGAAAATGAGAATGCTGAGATGGACAAAAACTTCACACGTGTCATTGTGGTATTTGACGGTTGCAGATGGGAGCTGGTGCGGGTGACGCACCTAAGACTTTCTCTTGCGGCAAAATCTCTGTTCTATCCTTCAGTTGTACAGTAAAATAAATTTCTTCCCGTGACGACATGAAATTACAGCATTACCCTTCCGTAACAGAATCTGTCGTACTTTGGCGTTTTCCAGATTTATTGATGTGATCTGTCTAGACCTCAGACGCACAAGTTATAAACCATTGCAGATGGGTGTTACAAAGTGAAAAATATATATCTCAAATTGATGAAAATTATAGAGCCAAGGCAAGAAGGAACCATATGGCTAACAGGTGGTGTGGTTTGCCAATACTGGAATATATTCTTTGGTTCAAGGAAAACACCATATCTGTTGAGAATGAAGAGTTGAAAACGTAGCCAACGCCAATACGCCATTACCCAACTCTGTTTCTCTCAACCTTATTCTTGCTATATAGGGCATGTTTATTCACCTGAAATAGAATTAAGAGTGATGTAATTGATTTCGGAATGGGTAAAATCCGACGTTTACTAACATGTCAATGTATTGGAATGGATGTGGGTCCCATTTGCTTATCATGAATCGATTCGTGACGAAACCCCTTATTTGATTTAGAAAATTTCATCTAAGTCACATTCTCAACATTTTCTTTCTTATAAGTCCACCATAATCTTTTTACCCATATAGGTCCATTTTATGATCCAGATTGGTCATCTTACTTTTATTCTATACCTAAATTACCCTCTACCGTTCAAAATCATCTCTCTCTCTCTCTTCTCTTGCCGGCGAGCAACCGACCAAAATTTCAGCCCTAGCAGGAGCCCTAAGCCTTGGGGCCTCCACGGCCTTCCACAACCTCCTCGGCCTTCCACAGTCTCCTCCTCGTCTCTCTCCATCCCCGACACCATCTCATCGGAAGTCGGAGCTGACCGTTGAGGAGCGCGTGGTGCTCGGCGCTCATCAAGGATCTCAGATCGAAGGTCAAGGCAGAGCTCTCTAGGATTCCCTCCACTCCATCGCCGTTGTCGGCGCCTCGGCGGCCAGGTTTGATCTCCGATTCTCATTTTCCTTGTCAAGGAGTATAGATCGAAGGTCGAGGTTGGAGCTCTCTCAAACTCCCTCCCCTCTGTTGTCGGCGGCGGCGCCTCGGCAGTTAGGTCTCTCTCAGACGAGCTCCGGTAGGTGAGGTCAGCGGAATTTGTGTTGACGGATCGTTATATGTTTGTCCATGTTAGTGGACTTAGCTGCAATCATTTCTAATTTTTATGTATTGTTGGATTCCAAATGGAGTTTCTTTGGTGCACATGTTGGTGACTCTGCCAACTTTGATAAGATCCAAAACAGAGGAAGAAATTCATGAAGAATACTGCAGTATTAAGCTTTGCTTTTGTTACTAGCAGTATTAAGCTTTTGTTGTATACGGTAGTAGCTTTTGTAGGCTGTGGTAGTAGCTTTTGTAGGCGGTGGTAGTAGCTTTTGTGGCTGGTGGTAGTAGTTTTTGTGTTCGTCGGAAACCTCACAGTAGTAGCTTTTGTAGGCGGTGGTAGTAGTTTTTGTGGCTGGTGGTAGTAGCTTTTGTGGCTGGTGGTAGTAGTTTTTGTGTTTCGTCGGAAACCTCACAGTAGTGGCTTTTGTAGGCGATGGTAGTAGCTTTTGTAGCTGGTGGTAGTAGCTTTTGTGGCTGGTGGTAGTAGTTTTTGTGTTTTGTCAGAAACCTCACAGTAGTAGTTTTTGTAGGTGGTAGTAGTAGCTTTTATAGGCGGTGGTAGTAGCTTTTGTAGCTGGTGGTAGTAGTTTTTGTGGTTGGTGATAGTAGTTTTTGTGTTCGTCGGAAACCTCACAGTAGTAGCTTTTGTAAGCGGTGGTAGTAGCATTTGTAGCTTGTGGTAGTAGCTTTTGTGGTTGGTGGTAGTAGTTTTTGTGTTCATTGAAAACCTCACAGTAGTAGCTTTTGTAGGCGGTGGTAGTAGCTTTTGTAGCTTGTGATAGTAGTTTTTGTAGGTGGTAGTAGTAATTTTTGTCATCGTCGGAGGTCAGTTGGAAACCTCACCGGAGGTCGGCCGAAAACCTCTCCGGAGGTCGGCCGGAGACTTTTTTGTGTACGTTGAAAACCTCACAGTAGTAGCTTTTGTAGGCGGTGGTAGTAGCTTTTGTAGCTTGTGGTAGTAGTTTTTGTGGCTGGTGGTAGTAGCTTTTGTTTTCATTAGAAACCTCACAGTAGTAGCTTTTGTAGGCAGTGGTAGTAGCTTTTATAGCCGGTGGTAGTAGCTTTTGTAGCTAGTGGTAGTAGCTTTTGTCGCTGGTGGTAGTAGTTTTTGTGTTCGTCGAAAACCTCACAGTAGTAGCTTTTGTAGGCGGTGGTAGTAGCTTTTATAGCTTGTGGTAGTAGTTTTTGTGGCTGGTGGTAGTAGCTTTTGTTTTCATTAGAAACCTCACAGTAGTAGCTTTTGTAGGCGGTGGTAGTAGCTTTTATAGCTGGTGGTAGTAGCTTTTTTAGCTTGTAGTAGTAATTTTTGTCATCGTCGGAGGTCGGCCAGAAACCTCGCCGGAGGTCGGTCGGAAATCTCGCCAGAGGTCGGTCGGAAACTTTTGCAGTAGCTTTTGTAGGCGATGGTAGTAGCTTTTTATAGCTGGTGGTAGTAGCTTTTTTAGCTTGTAGTAGTAATTTTTGTCATCGTCGGAGGTCGGCCGGAAACCTCGCCGGAGGTCAGTCGGAAATCTCACCGGAGGTCGGCCGGAAACTTTGCCGGAGGTCGGCCGGATCCTGGGCCGGAGGTCAGCTGGAAATCTCGCCGGACACTGTTCCGAAATGAGAGTGATTGTTGACTTTTTATACTAGTGGCATTCTTGTAAATATAAAAGAGAAAATCTAATTTTTTTTGTTGGATGGCAGTCTGTAATTATGTTGAACTTTAATACTTAATACAAAACTTTATTTAGACTTGGGTGGACTTATGTGGGTAAAAATGTTGGGGTGGATCTATGTGGAAAAAAATGTCTCAAAGTGGACTTATATGTAATTGGCCCTATTTGATTCCCAAATGGGGGGATGGGTATCAGAATCAAGGTAATAGAATCAACTTTTTCTCCCCAAAATATCCTCACATAATTATAATATTTTTAAATTACCCAACCCTAAAAATATATATTATATTTTAGGGGTATTTTAAATTTATTTCTTGTAGAGATATTTTAATAATCAAACTAGTTTTAATTCCGATTCTATATGACAAGTAAACAACATCAATCGTGTAATTAGTTTCATTCGTGTTTTGATTCTTTATGATAAGTAAACAATAGAATAGTACGAAATATTCTCATACCGATTCTTGTTGATACCGATTGTTATTGATACCGATTCATGATAATTTTCATTCCAATTTAGTAAACGTGCCCGTATTGTAGCTGTTATTAACAAACGCAGAAGTTCCCCTAAAACCTCTCTCAATCTTCCATCCAAAACATTAGCACCTTCCAATTTGTTAAATCCATGTACATAAGGAGGAACTCTAGCTAGCCCTGTTCCCTTCAAGCAGCACATCTCATACTCAAAGAGGAAAAGCAAAGCAGGTCTTAGCTCATCAAGCCTGCTCTGCTCTTAAGCTCTTTTCCTCGTTATACACAATGGCTCTTCCTATACGTTTCCTTCTTTTGCTCTCCATTTCCTTCACTGAATCAAACCTCACCGTGGACTACTACAAGAATATATGCCCCGACTTTCAGAGAATCGTCCGGGACACAGTAACCCTGAAGCAATCTGCACAACCAACCACAGCAGCAGGCACTCTCCGGGTCTTCTTCCATGACTGCATGGTGGAGGGCTGTGATGCATCGATCCTCATAGCCTCAAACAATTTCAATGTGGCAGAGCGCGACGCTGAGATAAACCGCTCCCTCTCTGGAGATACCTTTGACCTGGTTACCCGTGCCAAGACAGCTCTTGAGCTCACCTGCCCCAGCATTGTGTCATGTGCTGACATTCTCGCAGAAGCAGCACGAGACCTAGTGACAATGTCAGGTGGTCCGTACTACAAGGTGCGCTTGGGACGCAAAGATGGGCTTGTTTCCAAAGCTTCAAGGGTGGAGGGAAATCTAGCCAGATCCAACCAAACTATGGATTCCATCATCAACCTCTTTGCTGCTAAAGGGTTTACAGTGCAAGAAATGGTTGCTTTAACCGGTGCACACACAATCGGGTTCTCACACTGCAAGGAATTCACAGACAGGCTCTTCCATTACAGCAAAACCACACCAACAGACCCAGAGCTCCAGCCAAAGTTGGTCGAAGGATTGAAGAGGACTTGTGCCAATTTCACAACAGACAACTACCATGTCTGCATTCAATGATGTGATCACACCAGGCAAGTTTGATAACGTCTACTATCAGAATCTTAAGAGGGGGCTGGGGCTCTTGTCTTCAGACAACACTCTGGTTAAGGACTCGAGAACAAGGCCTTTGGTTGAGCTTTACTCTACAAACCAGGCAGCATTCTTCAAAGCTTTTGCTCGTGCCATGGAGAAGGTTAGTATTCATGAAATCAAGACCGGCCATAAGGGAGAGGTGAGGCGTAGGTGCGATGCGTTTAACTCCATTAGCACTTAGAAAAGGCAGCAGAAGGAAAAAAAAAACAAGAAGAAGAAGAAGAAGGCTCTTCATGGTTTTACATGCTTGAAGATGTCGATGATGTATTCATGATTGTAAATGTTCAGATGTATCTCAGCATTACTTTTAGAAATAATGCAAATGCAATTCAATACTTTATGCTGTAAGCAAATACTAACATATGTAAAAGTTGATTAGCCCCCATAATTCACTTGGATAACAAAACTGTTTCTGCCCGTTCACTCGTAGACACAGAGAAAACTGCATCATGGCTAATGACTAGTCTAATATGTGCCTCTGTTGATTACACGACTTCATTGCAGATTGCATACATGAAGTTGGAACCCCTAACATGATCTTTTACAGATTAACCATAATCTTGACTTGCTTAAAACGAACATGATTTTAAAACCTTAAGGGAGACAACTTACAATTTACTTGCAGTAACGCAACAAAGGACAGGAATTACTATCCTCGGATTCCTTTTCTTGTTGCTTACCGGTGCTACCTCCTTTCTTGATGCATTTGCGGCAGAGCTTACCATGTGTATACAGAAGGCAGTTTAGATCAAATTTAAGTTCGTCCGGTATCCATTGGTTAAGATGAAGATATGTCTTATTCCTATCTGCTCCAACTGGAACCCAGGCCATAGCCTTTGCAATCTCAAACACCTGCATAACCATTGAATCAAAATAAGTGCACAACGAATGTCTTATTCCTATCTGCACCACTTGAACGATCATACTATAATAACTCACATGGGTGTCCACAGGAAAATCATCTTGCTGTAGTTGGAACATTAGAACACAAGCCACCTATCATCCAATTCTCAAATGTTATCATCTCAAAGAACACACACAGCAGAATATTTAAGGCAGAGTACCATTATATAACGTCTCAAACAAAGCAGCTCAACATTACTAATAAAGATTTACCGTTTTTGGACCTATTCCTTTGAAATGAGAGAGCTCAGCCTTTATTTCATCAACTGACAAATCTCGCAAGTACTCCAAGCAAAGCTTTTCCTTCTTCTCCAGTAAACAACTCAGCATGTTCTTAATACAAGAAGCTTTTGTCTTGGCTAAACCACCACATCTTATGGCACTCTCTAAGCTTTGTGAATCAGCAGCCAAAACCTTGATCGCAAATCACAACCATGCAATTCAAAACCAAAGTAAATGCAAGTCCAAACAATATTCTCAAACACACACCCAAAATCTCTACATGTATCACAAAACTTAAAAACCAAACGAACATGCATAGGTTCTATATACTTCAAAGTTCCTACCTTTCTCATTCATCATTGACACCCAAATACGTTTATATTCCAAATGCATCAAAACTTCAAAAGCCACCAAGCCAAAACCAATAAAGCTCAAAACTTTACCTCTTCCCATGTTGGGAAAGCTGATTTGAGAGAAGCAAACGCCCTTAGTGAATTGGATTCCGTGGTATTCTGGGACAGCAGAGTTCTTACTAAACCATCCAAGACACTCTCTTTTTCTTCCAACGGTTCTGAGATGACAGCATTGTCGTGGCCATTGGATGCTTGAGAACTCAGTCGCTGTTCTCGGTACTTTGCGAACTCTTTGGGGAAGCCGTGGAGGGCCAACAAGTCGTCTCGGACGGACACGCATTCTTCTCTGGTGGGTCGGGCATGATTCGGATACGGGTCTTTTGGGATGGATTTGGTTGGAGGTTTTGGGTTGTGGTCAGCCTCCGCCTGCTGCTTTCTTTTGCGGCTTTTCGGCATTGTTGTTGTGGTAGCTCCGCCTTGGGAATCCTTTTTCAGGCTTCCGCCTGCTGTAAATGAGAATGGTCGAACCGGGGACTCGTCATTGGGCTGGTCCAACACGTAATTATTATCACTCGCTCATCTTATGTGAATTTGAGTTTCATATACTACTAGTGGTAATTGTCATTTAGTCCTTGTGTGCTGTGTTGTATTGTCTTGTGCACCCATACTGTTATACAGTGTGATTTTACATTTCATATATAGTGGTTGATATGAAAAGAAACATCCCATGCCATAGCAACAGAGTAAAGAGATGTCAAAAGTGCAACCCCTTGCAAGGTATTAGAGGAAACTAAAGTATGAGAAAAAGTGATGAGTGAACAATCATGTGGTTAATCAGACTATCAGAGATTCAATTCAACCCACACCACTGCATTATATACGCACTCGCGTTTAATTTCTGATTTAATCCTTGTATTTGAAAACGTCGAAAAGCTCAAGGGTTTGAATGTGCGTATGAGTGGCTCCGTAGCTTGTTATTATGTTATGGTATTTGAGAACTAAGATATGAATCATACATATACGATCACACCTTCTAATCTTTAAGCATTGACACTTAACATGTTTACACACCTACATTTGTAAATATGAGATTGAGAAAATAACCGGTGTATTCACTATGTATAACATAGTTAACTTTAAAAAAAAATACTTTTTATATAATGATTTTGTGAATTGTAAAAAAGACGTAAATATTGGTTTCTCTAATAACGGCCCAATTCGTGTGGAGAGATATTGTCCGTTTTGGTCATGTCCTTACAATAATTTGTTTTATGAATATATATATATATATATATATATATATATTGTGATTTTATAAATATATTTTGTTATCACATAAATTCTATGAGACTATGACGTAGAAGTGTCACGTAACATATAAAATAGATATTAATCGTATGTATTGTGTATAACAAATCGTATTGGCTACTCAGTAAGACAAACATGTTCTATGCAACATAAATCGCCTCATCTAATAATTTACTTTCAATCAACTGTAGTGTTACCGGTTAAAAGGGTTGAACACTCTTTCACTGGTTCATTATATTAGTTGTGTGATTCCTTTTGAACAATATTATCTACCATTGAAGTAAACTATCATGTACACACACTTTTGGCCCAAAAGATCTCACTTAACCTTCTAGCTAGAGTGAAATCCAGTTTTTGTTTTGAATTGTTAAGGGTCAAAGCTCCAAAACAAACCCAGTTTGACTGTGTTAGTCTTGCTCAGTGAACGAGTGAATCAAAGAAAAGTAACAAGTATGATTCTTTGACAAACGCATTGGGTAAGAAAGGTTAAAGGTCTCAATCATAGTTTATCAACTCTCTAACAGAGATGTTCCCCATAATTTTTATTCAACATATTAGATTCTGGATTATAATACTTTTGTTAGTTTCATGGTTAAGCAGGGCATGGGTGCCCGTTAAGGCCAAAAGCCGAAGTTCAGAAGCACCTGTATAAAACTCAGAAAATGGCTAAGCTTGCAGGAACTGAGAAATGTAGTTAGGGCAGCAAACAACGCCCCAAAGCAAGAAGCCCATATAAAACCAGAGATGTAAACAAATCAAAACCAATTCAGATAGCAACAAGATCATCCCTTCGATTTCTCAATTGAATTGAGTTGCAACTTGTGTCACTCTTTTGTAGTAGTGCTTCCATTTACTCAATCTTACACTTCTTTTCCCGTTGCACGGTGATAAGTAGGAAAGGTTCTTGTATAAAGCTTAAAGTGGAATAAGGTGGCACGGTGGTAGAATATATAAAGGAGGAGATGCATACACAAACGACTTTCCCTCTCTAGTATTACTCTCGTCACACATAATCATAACTCAGGTTTGTAAAAGACCATACAAATCATCCCACATTCCCGACGTGGGACTAGTAAAAGCTACCCAAGTTCACATGCCAACCAAAATACTATGATAATTCCCATAAGCTTCAGAAGACACTGAGTTACTCTTCTCAAAATGTATACACATAACATGCACGATGAACCTTTACTCCATCCTAGTTCATATTTCGTGGAAGCACTTGGGTAATGGCATATCGACTGAGCGCGTCACCCAAGTGCCCTACGAAATGAAGGAAGATCACCTTCCAAGTTCCAACTATACGAAACTTGCCCGTCCTTTGATTCAACACGAGAATCAGACATAGTTCTAGCTGCGTGGCTTGCTTGCTTAGTTTCTATTGGGTGGCCTTTGTTGACTCCAGTCTCTAGACTTGTGGCAATTCCTCGTACAACATCGGCAAAATTCGTGTTTTGAAACAAACTCTTCACTACTTTGATCATGATTGGTTTACTTCCCTTCAAGCTGAAGTTTGAGAAACATGGAAAAAACCTATTGGAAAATTTAGACTATTGGCGGTCATCCTCCTCCTGCTGATTACTCTTACGGCTTTTCAGAATTGTGGTTGTGGTAGCTCAGCCTGAATATCTATTTTCAAACGGCGGCGAGCTCTGAATAGTTGTGTGAATTTTAGGGTAGCACGAACAACATCATACGTGTGGTGCTAATTGTCATTTGGTTCTTGTGTCGTTGGAAGATAAAAAATTTATGCTTTTTATTTACACCCTTGTATAGTGTGATTACACCTTTGATAAACAGTTGATATGAACTGAAATATTCTATGCTTCACATTTTCTAGCTAGGTCGCTATAGTGTATTTTTTTTTATTCTCACAATTAGAGTAAATAGATGTCAAAAACAATTCAATGGATATAAATAAATAAGAGATTGAAAGTTCAACTAACACAGTTGTAATTTACTTGATAAAAATAAATAAAAATTCAATGGTATAAAATGATTAATGAAATACATATTTATGAGGTATTAGAGGAAACTAAAAGCTAGAAAAAATTGATTTGTTTTTAAAAAAGTTTACAATATCAGGCAATAGGGATCATGACATGCTTCCAAGGCATTCTTTATTGCCTCCATTTTAATTTAAAATTTCATTAAAATCTCCATCAATTACCTATAGGTCTTTTGGTCATATTTGTTTGAGCCACTGCAAAGGTTCCTTAATTCTTGGGTGGCCGTAGAATCCTAGTAAGATAATTCTCTAACATATGATAAATTTCAACATCTACGTCTGTTTACCAACACAATTATTTAGAGTTTTTGTCAGAAAATCCTTACGATCTTGAAACCTAGCTGTTTCTACCTGCTTCGTCCCGAGCCGGGAAGGGGTCGCGAGTCGGAGCGAGGTAGAATCATTTGGTTCTGCACTCGGAACCTGCATAAGTGACAGTGTCAAGAAGCCGGGACTGGGGTGGCCCAGTCTTCAACTCTCCGATGCTTAAGTTAGCTTTGAGCACTTGCAATGTAGGGGAGTGTGGAAGAGAGAAGTGTGTACCTTTTATGGTAGCTTGTGCCTGTTTTATAGGCCAAGGTTGGGCACTTTGGCCTTAGTCTCTAATGTGGGACTACTTGTTAGTCTTTGTGGTGTCTCCCCTTTTGGGGGTGTTTTGCCGCTAGAGTGATTTTGGCAAGCAGTTTGTTACCGGCCCTTCATTCCTTAGATATTCGTGAGGGGCTTACCAGGGCTATCTTGTCTGGAACGACCTTCGGTGACCGGGTAATTGGGCCTTATTCTCGGCTCAACCAAGTATTTTGGCTATGTACTAACTAGTCCCTAGTCCGAGAGAGCTCTTGGGTGGGGAGTTATTCTATAGATGCCGAGAATATGTTTTACCCGGGTGTTGGAGGCATGGTGTCGAGTCCCCAAGTCCCCACGCGAGGGTCGCAAGGTGACGGGGGTGAAGTTCCGAGTTTAGTTGGCGAGAGGAAACGCGTTATTGGCGTTGCGTGCCGCTACGGGGAAACGTAGTGCGCGCGAAGTGGCGAGGAAACGCGCTAATGACATTCGGGTAAGTTCGCGCTGTGGCGAGACTCTCGGGAGGCGGGCCGCTGATGGGCGAGTCAGTCCGTGCTAGTTGGCGAGACTCACTGATGGGCGAGTCAGTCCGCGCTAGGTGGCGAGACTCTCACTGATGGGCGAGTCAGTCCGCGCTAGGTGGCGAGACTCTCACTGATGGGCGAGTCAGTCCGCGCTAGTTGGCGAGACTCTCACTGATGGGTGAGTCAGTCTGCGCTAGTTGGTGAGACTTTCACTGGTGGGCGAGTCAGTCCGCGCTAGTTGGCGAGACTATCACTGATGGGCGAGTCAGTCCGCGTTAGTTGGCGTGACTTTCGAGTGGCGGGCCGCTGCTGGGCGAGTAAGACTGCGCTAGATGGCGAGACTCTCGCGGCATGACGAGCCGCTAATGGGCGAGTCAGTCCGCGCTAGTTGGCGAGACTATCACTGATGGGCGAGTCAGTCCGCGCTAGTTGGCGAGACTCTCGAGCGGCAGGCCGATGCTGGGCGAGTAAGTCCGTGCTAGATGGCGAGACTCTCACGGCGTGGCGGGCCGCTGATGGGCTAGTCAGTCCGCTCTAATTGGCGTGACTCTCGAGTGGCGGGCCGATGCTAGGCGAGTAAGTCTGCGCTAGATGGCGAGACTCTCACGGCGTGGCGAGCTGCAGATGGGCGAGTCAGCCCGCGCTAATTGGCGTGACTCTCGAGTGGCGGGCCGCTGCTGAGCGAGTAAGTCCGCACTGGTTGGCGAGACTCTTGCGGCATGGCGGGATGTCTTAGCGTCCCCTTTTTTTTTGCGACAAACGAGTAAGTCCGCTGCTGGGCCCTGCGACTCTCGATGCCTTCAATCCGCGAGGCTAACTGTGTGACTGTTTGGCTGAGTTGGAGCAGTAGGCGGGTTGGCATGTCGAGAGGTGGGTTAGGGGAGTTAGCAGTGGTTGAAGTGGAGATAGGTTGGGCAGATGGATTAGGTTGATGTGGCAGGGGGGAGTCATTGGGGATTGGAGATGGTTGGGGGGCTGGTAGTGGAAATGAGGGGTGGGTAAGGGGATGAGATACGTATATGATCTGGCTAGGCCCTCCCTGGAGCATGGAACCAGTCTGGCCTTGACTAGGAAGGGCGTCCGGGGTTCCGGCAACTCGCGCCGCGCGGTCCAGGCTGTCATTGTACACGTTACGATGCTCTAACGTGGCGCGGAGCAAGAATTGTTTTTTCTCCAACTGGGCGATGCGTACCCGATACGCTTCCGCTTCTGCCTTCTCTTTCGCCGCTTGCTCGCGGAACGAATGGAAGTCCCGCTTGAGGATTTCAAGGGCTGTGGCGGGGTCGGGATGGCTAATGGGGGCTGCATCGCTGGTTTGGGGAAGGGATGTGTCGCCGGGTTGGAAATCCTCCTCTGCTTGAGTGCCAGGGTCCGTAGGGTCATCAATGATTTCCACCATGGTGCCGAGTCAAATGGGAGTTCCACAAGATAGGGGCCCTCCTCCTAGCGCCAATTGTTTCTACCTGCTTCGTCCCGAGCCGGGAATGGGTCGTGAGTCGGAGAGAGGTAGAATCCTTTGGTCCTGCACTCGGAACCTGCACAAGTGACAGTGTCAAGAAGCCGGGACTGGGGTGGCCCAGTCTTCGACTCTTCGATGCTTAAGTTAGCTTTGAGCACTTGCAATGTAGGGGAGTATGAAAGAGAGAAGTGTGTACCTTTTATGGTAGCTTGTGCCTGTTTTATAGGCCAATGTTGGGCACTTTGGCCTTAGTCTCCAATGTGGGACTAATTGTTAGTCTTTGTGGTGTCTCCCATTTTGGGGGTGTTTTGTCGCTAGAGTGATTTTGACAAGCGGTTTGTTACCGGCCCTTCACTCCTTGGATATCCGTGAGGGGATTACCAGGGCTATCTTGTCTGGAACGACCTTCGGTGACCGGGTAATTAGGCCTTATTCTCGGCTCAGCCAAATATTTTGGCTATGTACTAACACTAGCTTGTAACAGATTATGTATTTCATTAATTGAAAAGTTTCAATTTAAACTGTAAATAAGATATGCATGATTGCCCCGACCAATACTTTTTCCTTGCCAATTCAAAGTAAATATTAGAATGATGAACTATATACGGTATTCTCTATCAAGGAAAAAAAAAATCTCCTTTAGATTGTTGTAGGAACATATACGCATTTTGTTTGTCCTGCTACGCTCTTCCATCAACGACAGCTTCCAGCATCATCAGTGTGTGTAACTGACTAACTGTCAAGTTTGCTGGGCCCCGTCTTCAAGGTTTATGTAAACCCAAAACCGCGAATCACTGTAAGGAGATTTTGTAGGAACATATAGGTATTTTGCTTGTCCTGCTACGCCCTTTCATCGACGACAGCTTCCAGCATCATCGGTGTGTGTAATTGTCCAGTTTGTTGTGCCCCGTCTTCAAGGTTTTATGTAAACCTAAAAACGCGAATCACTACAAGGATGTGTGTTTGTGCATAGAAAACATATCACATCGACCTAGATGATGTGAGATCTCACAATCCATCCTATTTAGGTACCCGCCAATTTCGTTGTCACATTTCCAACCGCGAATCGACTTTAATTATTGTAAATAACGACTCAGTATGCGTAACAAGATATTATTCGAATTGGGCCGGTCGTTACAGTAAATTTTTCTTTTTTTGATTCTATTGTTATTTTGTTGATATATTTTTTATGACATATAAAATAGATGTGAACTGTATGTATTTTGTATGACAAATAGTATCGAGTACGACAAACTTGTTATATGCAACGACATAAATCGCCTCATCCGATGCTTTACTTTCCAATCAGCGGTAGTATTACCGGTTAAACGGGTTGAGTGAAGAATCTCTTAACCTTCTAGAATCTAGAGTGATATCAAATTTCATCATATTGACTGGAAAAATTAAAAATGGGACAAATCCTTTTTTTGTTTTGAACTGTTGAGGGTCAAAGCTCCCAAAGCAAAAAAAACCTAGTTTGACAATGTGTTAGTCTTGCTTACAGTGAATGAAAGAAAAGTAACAAGTATGATTCTTTGACAAACGCATGGGGTTAAGAAAGGTCTTAATCGTAGTTTTAACAACTCTCTAACAGAGATATTCCCCGTAATTTTTCTTTAATAAACCTATTGGATTCTGGATTGTTATACTTTTGTTAGTTTCATAGTTAAGCAATCTACAACAGTACAGGGCATGGGTGCCTGATAAAGCCAAAAGCCAAAGTTCAAAAGCCGCCTGTATAAAACTCAGAAAATGGCTAAGCTTGGAGGAACTGATAAAAGTGGTTGGGGCAGCAACCAACACCCCAAAACAAGATGGCCTTGTAAACAAATCAAAACCAACATAGATAGCAACATGATCCCCTCGAATTCTCAATTGAATTGAGTTGCAACTTGTGTCACTCTTTTGTACAAGTGCTTTCATTTACTCAATCTTACACTTGTTTTCCCGTTGCACGGTGATAAGTAGGAAAGGTTCTTGTATAAAGCTTAAAGTGAAATAAGGTGGTAGTAGAATACATAAAAGAGGAGATGCATACACAAACGGCTTTCCGACTCTAGTATTTACTCTCGTCTCTAGTATTTATCATAACTCAGTCTCATCATCGGTTAATTAGGTTGTTCATTCCAATAAAGTAGTTGTACGCTCGCTCTAATAAATTATAATTTCGTAATTCAGACAAAATCCTTATAATTTATAATAAATTATGTGTTCAATTATGAGAAGTACAATGTGTGACCACAAAAGGCTTAAGGTAATCAAGAATCAAAATAATTCTGTTAAGAAGTCATAGAATCCAAGGCTGCTATTTTTTATTTTTTTTCCTTTCCAATCACAAGGCCACAAGCTCACTAAACTATATAATCTTATAATCTTATAATATATTGTCATGTCACATTTGAGTACCTTTCCCAAATGTGTCTAGGGGTTTAAGGATTTTGCATTACAAAATACAAATCCTCTTTAGTTGGTTACAAACCTAACTATAAACAAAGGAAATCCCAAAAACCACTAAAATCTCAAATTGTCCCTTATCCAATCAATATTTTGGAACCATTTACATGCATAATTTGCATCCCAAAATCTTTAAACCCCTAATTACAAACACTAATCCAAAAAGCACAAAAAAGATAAAGAACAAAAGCAAAGAACATTCCCCACCCAGTAATGCACACATCCCCCAATTTCATGATACCAACTCGGTCAAACTCAGTACCGAGTCACGACTCGGCACCAGATATTACATTTTCTTTTTCTTATTAGTTTCCATTTCCATCACTGAAACAATAATTTACAACCCTGACACCTAACCAAAAATTAAAAACTTACAAATACTAAAAGGTCGTTGAGTTGGCAGCATGCAAGCTCCTACCCGGCCCAACTCGGTACCGGGTCCCTCCGAGCCCAACACCCGTACCCGAATCCAAAACCCCCTCCCAGTCCATCCCACCATCCTCCCGCCTCCCTCCGCCGCCGCCTCTCATGATCATCAACAACCTCTTGGCCTTCTCCCTCGCCCTCTCGCTCCCTCTCTTCTCAATCTCACTCAACACCTCCACCGCCTTCGCCTCCCTCGCCAGCCCCCGGAACCTCATCGACCCGTGGCTCAGCGCGTACAGCGCAGCCACGCAGTTCTCGCGCGTCGACTCCGAGTCCAACTCGTCCCGCCTCAGCATCCCCACCAAGCACTCCACCGCGTTCGCGTCCAGCATCGCCGACCTCCCCTCGCCGCAGATCGCCAGGTTGCACAGTATCAACAGCACCCGCCCCGCCGACCCTGGCGCCTTCGACAGAGCCAGAAGCGTCGGCACCGAGTTGAGCTTCACCAGCTTCACTCGGTTGCTCTCCACCAGCGTCAGGTGGTAGAGCGCCAGCGCGGCGTCGTGGCGCGTGCGCTCACTCTCGGACCTTATCAGCGCGTGCATGAGCGGAGGCAGAGCGCCGAGGACTCCAATAGCCATTTTGTTGTCTTCTTCCAAGGCTAAGCTAAACAGCGCGCCGGCGGCGTGCTCCTGCGACTCGCTGGACCCGCTCTTCAAAACGTCGACGAGAGGCGGGACGAATCCTGACCGCACGATCTTCACCTTGTTCGGCTTCTCCAGCGAGAGGTTGACCAGCGAGGCCACGGCATTGACTTGGACTGTGCTGTAGCGCGAGTCGATCAGAGATCGGAGGGCTGTGAGCAGCCGCGGCGTGCAGAGCGAAACCCTCAGCTCCTCTTTCGTCCTCGTCAGCTTCCGCAGCGAGATCACCGCCTCTTCTTGCTCGACTATCACGGAACTGCTCAGCTTCATCATCAATTCTTCCTCCTCCGGAGTCGAATCGATTGTTGCATTGGAATTAGTACTGACTGATTCGAGCTCGCCCACCAATTCAGAAGAAGAAGAAGGGGAGGAAGAGTAACAAGACGGCCTTGTCGCGAAGGGTAGAGGAGTGTACGGACTGCCCGCCGCGGAGGCGACAACGACGGACTCTTCGGACGAGCTGGAGTAGAAATGGTCGACGCGGCCGCGGCCGAGCTCGGTGTTGGCGTGGGAGAACATAACCGGCGGCCGCTCGGCTACTCCTTTAAGCAATTCCCTTTCGGAAACCCTAATTCCCGCGTCGACCTTGCTCTCCTCCATGAGCAATCGGACGTTCTTCTCGACGGAGGGCAAATCGGGCGGCTGGGGGCGGTCGGCGTGGTTGTGGTCGCACCAATTGAGGATGGTGGTCTTGATGGCCATGTTGGGGATTAAATTGGAGAAATCGGGTCGGGTCCCGTCGGGGAGCTCGGGCGCGTAGCCGAATTGGCGGCAGACTTGGACGGAGCGGCGCTCGAATGTCTGACCCGAGGCAACGATGACCGGGTCGGACATCAAGGAGCCGGAGATAGGGCAGATGAACTCTTTGGGCGGTTGGTTTGCGGAGGAGTTGGAGCGGTGGAAGGAAATCCTCCACCTGTGCTTTCCATTACCACCCATGTGAGACTAACTTAACTGTGTTTCAGTTTCAATTTCAATTTCTGTGGGCTTTGAGGAACTGGGGTTTTCTGGGGGACATGGGTTATTGGATGAGAGAGATCGAGTTGGCGAGAGAGAAGGTAAAGGGTTGAAGTTTGGCTTATTGTGAGGTTTTGAGCTTGTGGAGTTTTGAGGTTAACGAGAGTAATCTTGGTTTGGTTTTGTGTGAGCTGTTTGTTTGTTTGACCAGTCGTGGGTCGTCTGCTTGATGGCGCAAAATATTATTAATTAGGACGAGTAATTTTTATTTTAAAATCGATACATAGATAAATAGATACGTGAATTAATGGATCGGTAGAGTTCATATCGTATCGCAAAAACAAAATAACTTACCGATAGAGATAGAGTATTATGTCAAATACAGTTTAAACATAATATTAATACCGATTACGCTGGTTTTGACAATGGAATAATATGTTTTACAAGTAAACATGATATAAACTCGAGTAAATGATACAACTCAAACAAGTGAATTAAGACAATGGGAGAAAAAACATATGACATTGTTTCATTTTTGAAAAGCACTGTTTTGTAAAGGTGTAGTGTATTGACATTATGTTTTGCAATGTGAATGCAGCAGCATGTTTGATGCTTAAATGGATAAGCGTGTTACCACTGAAATCTTAGAAATTAGAATGATGCTTTTATATGATTGCAAACAACTTCAGCTGGTTTGTTTATACTTTACACTGGGATATTGCTTATTTTGGTAGTAGGTAGAGATGATTAAACATAATCATACATGTTTTACCTTGGCATCTCATCGTTTATATTATATATATATATATGTTGATATTCAATTATTTTCAAATAAGGAAATCTTTATCTTAGTTAAGTCACAGATTTCTTTAATTTGACATACTTTTTTATTATATTTTCTCAATAGCCGTTTAGTATCTAGGTATACATGACTTGATCATCTCTGTAAATTTTTAGCTAATTTGGTAATCGTTAAGGTATAGAAAATGTATTAAATCAATGAACGAACCGAATATATTCATCATAAACCGTAAGTTCTTTTAACTCTAAATCACAGTTTTGAATGTCTTAACAATTATCAATTTGGCTGAAAATTTATAGATGTGATATACTCATATATACCTAGATACTGAACGATTAAGATGAGAAAATGTGATCGAAAAGTATGTTTATTAAGGAGATCCGTACCTTAACTAATTAAGATAAGGATATCCTTATTTAAAAAGGATTATGTTGATATCAGTTATTATAATATCTCCAGCTACCTTCCAATATAATTTATCATGTTAGATGATGAAGTTGTGTGTTATTTCCGAAGGACTTGAAAACAAAACAAACATCTAACACGCATACCTCCCCTTCTATTCAACCTGCTATTATTTAAAAAAGAAAAAAGAAAAAAAGAAAAAAAAATAGAATGACAGATGGTCTTAGATACTAAACTAATTTACACCTACGCAATTCAGCTTACGCCTGCACACACAGTGAGTGACATAGATCGTGTTCTTGGCTTTGTAGAGTTGATTTGAACGAGTCTTAACTTCTCTCTCGTGGTTGCTGTCATAGTATATATATATCTGATGCCATTTCTTGAGAGCCTGATCGATCAGCACCAACTATCTATAAAAGAATTGCAACAACTGCTACTGGTAGTGGTTATGATCTCAAATGATATGAGGAGAAGAACAAGTCCCAGATCAGAATCAGAAGCATGAAATAAGGGATTTTTGTACTCGTTCCTGGCTTGCCAGATATTATTTTGATTTTGATATAGACACGTTTAGGGTTTACTTAATGTATTCAGTCAGCTCTATATACATGCATGATGATGATCATACGTCGACCCCAACAAGTTAATTGAAATTGCCCTCCTAGATTAATAATCCTTGTTTAAACCAGGCCAAGGACAATTATGCAACATACTAAATTATAACATGGATAACAATTAGTCTCTCCCATGAAAGGGATGCCCGGCCTAGACTATTCGTTTGAGTGAGTCAATTAGTCTTTAAATAATCACCAGATTATCCAGGACTCCAGCTCAAAATCTCCTATCGATATTATTATTTTTTTGAATGAAAGAGGTCACGCTCTATTAACTCAGCAACAATACAAAAACGATTCTCTCAATGAAAACCACAGAAATAACCGTTTCGTAGAAACTATTACAAATCCATCTAAAAAAACCTAAACTAGTAATCTCTTACTCACTCACTCACCTTCTTCGAAGAAGCCCAGAACGAAAGGAATAAGAGATTTTCCCCATTATAGGGTCACCGAGGTCTCTCTTCTCTTTGCGATTTCTCCCGCTCAAAATGAGGTAATAAAAGCTCATCCATCCCTTTATAAAAAAAGGTGTGAGCCCAGAACAAAAATAAAAATTAAAAACAGAACAACACTTATCCAAGCCCAACAAGGCCCAAACAATGGGATCCAGTTGGAAACCCTAGGAGCCATCCCTGACCATATATATGTTTCCGCCGTCAATCCCCGCCCAAGCTGACGCCGCCGCTGCCGTGCTCAAAACCCGACACCAGCAACCAACCCAAGCATGTGGTTTTGCACTCCAAGTACAACACCATTAGCAATGCCACCGCCGTCAATCCCCGCCCAAGCTGACGCCGCCGCTGCCGTGCTCAAAACCCGACACCAGCAACCAACCCAAGCATGTGGTTTTGCACTCCAAGTACAACACCACTAGCAATGCCACAGCCAAACACCACCGAGCGCTCACCCACATGAGGGTCCTGAAGCGATTGAGTCAGCCTCGCACCGTCGCCGACCTTGTCACCCATATGCATTGGCGGAGCCAGTTCAGGACTAGTGAGGGCCCGTGCCCCCGTTAGATTTCAACATATAGCTGTGTTTTGATCTGATGTGCCCCCATTCCCTCACTAGAAATCTTACAATTGTATTGGTTTAATATATAAAAATTTCATAAATCCCCACAAAACAAGAGAAAAAGGAAGCTATGCACTCTTGAATATATAATTGAAAAGTCTAAAATATGAAAATCAAGTCGTTTGCTGCGTTAATGTCAAATTTTTTTTTTTTCTCGTTAGTCAGTAGTTATTTCCTGTTTTGGTTTTTTTGTGTGCCCCCATAGCGAAAATTTTCTCCCTCCGCCACTGCCCATATGAAGATACTAAGGAGAACAACCATCCCGATCGATATTACTCACCGCATCGTCGACACACCTCCCATTGTCGACTAGGTCCAAAGGATCCTGAATCGACCCACAGATGACTTGAGGAATGAAACTCAGGCTTATTTTTCGATTCCACCAGTTCCTTTATATGAAGGTTGTTTTTGAGAAATAGGGAGAAGATAGAATAATTAATGACAGTCAAATCCCAGAAACATTCCAGGCTCATCTGCAAACATGCATGCAAAGGCATCATGACTTCAAGAGCTGAGCTATGACGTGGTTCTGATTTTCAAGTTGGACGTAAGGTTTGGAATCCATGTAGTGCTTTGTTTGTGGGGTTTGTTAGGATTCAAGAGGGATGAGTATTGGGGATGAAAAGAATACAAAGAGAGAAAAAGCAAGGGTTGCATGAGAACCAATACCACCTTAGTTGTCTGCTTATGTCTATTTACTTATGCATGCTATGAAAACCTGTTTCATGAATAGTACGTAGTTCCAAATTCATAGCATTGAGTCGACTAAGCTATAAGAAACTACTCTATGTGCTGCTTTTATGATATATTTCATACTGGTCTTCCTGGCAGCGAAGTACGTTGTTGATGACTTTGCTCACAGTTCCTTCTCACATTCAGAATTGCACTCGAACCAAAAAAAAAAAAAAAAAATCCAAAGAGGCAAAATTGCACCAATGAGAATACTGTACTCTTGCAAAAGCTAACATTCACAGAGTAAGCATTATAAAACTAACCCAAGTTTTGTGTACTTAATTAGGAACCAAGACTTTCAAAATGAACAAAAGGAGGTAACAAATGATTTGGCAGGGGAAAGATGCCAAACTAAGTACCTAACATAGATCTTACACAAGATTAAATATGGGTGATGAAGTTATGAATCAATCTAGGCCAAAACTTCATTACAGCAACTGTTTACCTTAGTGACCCATGGTAACAAAAAAAAACACTTTGTTTAGTGGGTTGTACCACAGATCAGCTAAATGGGACACTGAAGTTATAATTTCAACTAATTTTATTGTTGGGAATGACAGGACAAAATAAGTTTCTAAATGACTAGGCCAAATGACCAAGTTTGATTAGAGAGAGAGTGAGAAAGGTTATCTAATAACATGGATGGCTGATAGAGTAATTAGGCTGGAATCCTTGAACATGAATGTATCATAATAATCCAGGTATATATAATGAATGCAATGGGAAGAAGCTAGAACCTGTATTACAAATCATGGGGCCGGGATGGACTGATTACTAGAACTTGGCAGATCACCGTATTGGAACGAAGTCTATAGAACAATGGAGGTAAGCACTTCTTCAACTTAAAACCAGGTGATAGTAGAAGAGACCAGGCTCGGAGAAAAACAAACTGCTGTCTGCTGATATGTACAGCATGGCGGCTATAGTTTGATTCTTTGCAACCTAAATTTTTGTGACTCACCCGCAGACTGAGCTTACTAATAAATGCAAGTTCAAATTCATCACACCACACCATTAGTCTGATCTTCCCTCTAATAGACTCCACTGCTACAGTTTTTTGTACATGATACAATGACAATGGCAAAATGCTACTTCACTGTATGCAATTTCTGGTTACATGTATGAGTAATCAGAATCAGAAGAAGTGAAGAACTTCAGTAATGAAGGAGTAATGACTGAAAACCGTGCAAGTTAATTGAAATTTGTCACCTCATTTTTCAATTGGCTAGTGCATGCAGGAAACTCTGGAAGCCGGTCCAAACTTCCGATAGCTTAATTTCATCCTTCGAGAGCAAGTCTATGACAATGGAGGTTGTAGAGTTATATGGTGACAGATTTCTTTCCGACTTCTTATGAAGAAGTTTAACAACCTTTACCAAGCCATCATTTTGGCACAAACCACGCATAAGGGTATTAAAAGTGAGGAGGTTTGGAGCACAACCCTTGCCTTCCATAGTTCCATTTCCAAAAACAAACTATTTGCCTTTTCGAGTTGTCCTTCTATACAGAGCCCATGAATCATCATGCTATAAGTTATACCACATCCACACTTGCCAAATCTTTTGGAAAGGGAAATCTATGACCAAGGCTGGTAACCGCATCCTCCAAAAAGTTAGCTTCACGATGGGCATGCACAAAGCTGATATGTTCGAACCAGCTAGCAATGTGAAGAGCATCTCGAATGTGGGATCTAAGACGCCAAGGAACATCACAATTTCTTTTGACGCAATTGATATTACGGAGAGAGTCAAAATGTGGACTCTGTTTTGATACTTGCAGTATTAACTTCTATAACCGCTATGCAAGAACCAACTTGGGCCTCCTTGGCTCGTGTTCACCATTGGAATGAAAAAAAAAGGGATTCAATTCAAAGGCGATCGATCACAGTGCCTTCTTCGACGATCAGTGGCAAAGAATTTGTCTCACACTCTCACTATATCGTTGATATCAACCCACATCTCCATGAAACTTCCGTTTTCATTGTATTCCAGTCACATACTACATACGTTTTCTTTTGTCGAGTATATTTTTTTGACTACGCTGCTATGGATCGAGAGGCATATTTTGGTTCTTAGTCTATGCATATGCGTGAGTTAGCTAGTTAAACTACATGCTGTCGTTTACAAATGGATCCAATAACATATGCAAGCATATGAATAAGATGCATATATATGTAAACATGCATTTTCTTTTGAAGATGTTAACTTCAATAGATCAACAGCCGAAGAAACTGAAGCTCTTGACTGCTCGGTATGGTGTTCATCATATGCATGTAAGCATGCACGATTACGTAGTTAAAGAATAAAGTACTTTGTAATTGCTTTACTTTAATGAGTTTAATCAATAAGCGCCAAAGAAAATTTGCCATATATGTTTCACAATATTCCAAATGCAGGATGCAAAAGTAGCGTACGTACTGGATATTCCCAGAACTGGACAGACTAATAGTGAAGGCGTGCCTAAGCTTTATTCATTAAATCTTCTTCTTGAACAACTATTTGAGATATACAAAATCTTAAAAACATAATATATATATATATATATATATATATATATATTTTTTTTTTTTGAAATACTATTTGAGATATTATGTGTGTTTGGACTTTGGAAAGAATTCGAATTAAACCAATAATGGGATAGGCAAAGAAACAAGGACAAGAAACATGTTTCACTAAATTGCGCTGCAAAACTATGCATCTAGCTAGCTTCTTTAATAAATATAACCATGTGTACCATTTGGCTTCTCATAATGATCATTTTTGTTCTGAACAATAATTAAGATAGTACATGCAAATACAATCAATAAGAGAAGAGCTTTTTCTTGACATGATCGATCCATGAGCTGAGAGATCGACTTGGAAAAATTGAACCAGTTAGGATGATTATACATGAAGATTGATCTCAAATTCTTGATAGCAGATGTCATTACTTAAAGTAAAATCAAACAAAATCAAACCCTAGAAAGCAGATAGGAAAAAAGAGAGAAAAAATACCTAATAATATTGATTAAAGAACATTAGCAAATTACTGATTACGATCAATTAATTGCATCATTAATAAACAGCAAGAGTTCTATCATAAACCTGATTAAATATGATGATCAGTAGAAGAAGATCACATGTTAATCTAACTGAAACTAGAGAGATCAGAGTGAGATGGAGACAGAAATTTACTTAAAAATAAGCTAGCTAGGGTAAAAATGAAGAAACCCTGGCCTTGGAATGAAAGTAACCAAAAATCCACAAGGGATGTTGAATTTGCTAGCTATGCTAGGTTGATGTAGTTAAGCTAGCAAATAATCGGACCGAGACGCTTGATTCCCCTTTGAGCCAAAGATCAGTTATGGATCCCTCGTTTCAGAGAAGATCGAAACACGACCCTTTACTCATACAATCAAAAGCATAGCTCATGATCATAAGCAGTACCAGTATCAGTACTAGTAGTAGTGAAGCTCAAGCCTGCAGCTCCCTCTTCTGCTTCTTCTTCTTGACCTCCTCCTCCTACTCCTTCTTCTTCTTCTTCTTGTTGGTGATGATGAGATTGGGTTTGTTTTGGTGGTGAGTGGTGAAGAAGATGACGATAAAATAGGAGGTGATGGGGGTAATCATGATAGTTCATGATGATGATGATGAGGGTGGTGTAGAGAGTCAGAGCTGCTGAGGAGGCCAAGGAGGAGGCATCATAATTGCTAGCTGTTGGGGTTTTTGGCTGTTTCAAACTCCGAGCTTAAATCCAAAGCTGCTAGCTGTTATTGCGTTTTTATGATCACCAAGCCTTGTTGGTGTGCAAGCTAAGCCTAACTTTTTCCATGCCCCCCACACTCTCACAGCTCCTGTTCCAAAGAAAAGAGTTTTGCATTTTCTATGGAGAAAAGGAATCAGCTGCAGCAATTGTTGGAAACCTTGGTTCCAACACCCTAACCAACTTACCTTACTTTTGTAAGTTTTGTTAACTTGCATAATTATTCTTTCTTCATTAATTTTTATAGATGATCGTATATATCCTGACATTATCTCACTAGTTAGAAATATATAACTAGCTACATAAATTTTCGTAACAAATTATTTAACCAACATGAGTTGTCAGCGATAAAGTAGAATTACACCTATATATGTCTGTTTTTTTGCTAATTGAGATTCCAAAACTTGGAAAGCTCAGCTGGAAGTACTTTGTAGTCAATGTTATCCTGGTTCGATCTTTTGTTTATTCAGGCTGTGTTATATAATGTCTACAGTAAAAGGCTGTTTGTGACTGTATATATATGGAGTTTATGAAATCCTCAAAGATAAGCTTTATTGGGTCTAGTTAAAGATGCAATTGGCAGGCCAGCATCATATTTATAAGTAGTATACTTGTCACTTTGGTTATTGTATGAAATTGATTTTAGACTTTGGCAGAGGAATCTAAAACTGGGGAATGACAGAAGGCATATACAAGAGAATTAAAAAAATCCCAAAATAATACATGCTGGTACTTCTGCAAAAGCATTTTGGTCTCTCTCTCTTGTTGGAGGATTAAAAAAGCATACTGGTGTTTAATTTTCAATATTCTTATCTATCAGTCAAAAACAAAGGTTTATCTTTTATTTTTTACTGGAAGCATGAAGATTGAAGTTTGAGGGAGCTAGCTAGCTGGGAATTACTCCAATATTTATATAAATTAATACATATATAATATAAGATTAATTTCAGTTTGATCCTTTATAGTTTGGGGTTAACATGTTTTCATACTTTTAATTTTGTAAATTTACTCCTTAAAGTTTCTAATTTTTATAAATTAAGCTCAATTGATAAAATTCTGTCTAGTTTAGAAGTTAATTGCATAGTATGGAATCTTAGAAAAATAGTCTAAAAAAATGATTTATGTTGTTATATGACTATGTTAGCCCTTTTAGTGAGTTAATTATGAGTCAAGAATAACGTTCAAATTATGCGGAATTCTAGCAATTAGACATGATTGATGAAAATTGAAAACTTTAAGGGGTATATGTTTAAAATTAAAAGTATGACAACTGAAATGATATTATCATCAAACCTCATAAGGGTAAACTGAATTTAATCGTATAATATAATATATGCGTATATATTCATTTTGAGACAAAAGATAAGATTCCCAGATGAGCATATTTTGATCAATGGGTCATCTCAGTAGTCAGTAGCCATTACCAACCTGTAGCCTGTTCCAATCACCATGAGGATGATGAAAGTAATCAATCAATTAATCATTAATTCTTTTATACACATGTGGTGTCTGTATATATAGCTTGTTGTGCAGGTTAAAATATGAAAATCCCAGACCCTCTGAATATCCTGAATATTGAGGCATGCAGGAATATTCAATATCCTAGCTGCAACTTCACAATTAGAGACTTTATCAGATGAACCAGCTCGTACTACTTTTACTTTAATACTTTAGTAATGTAATATATATCATGCTTATACATTTTTCTCTTTTCTGTAGTATGCCATTTGTCGAACATCATATCTTAGTGGATAGCTTGACATATCTCACTTTCGTAGTATATTTTTCCCCTTTCGGAAGCCTGTTTTTAGCATTCTAGTAAACATGTAGCTAGCCTATCTGAAACTAGCTTCTTTGTACATTTTTAATCATCTATGATCTCTTCTGAAGTCTGAAGTGTTTTCATAAATTTCAGTAAAACATCTAAACCTTGACAACCTTAAGAAGATCGGAACAGTCGTTAAACACAGGGTGTACTATGGATGATGGAGAAGGATGCTCTAATATCCCTAAACCCGTGCTGCATGTCTGTGAAGATTATTAACCACCCAGTAAACCAGCTAGAAAAGTGAAAGAAACAAATTGGAGCAGGGGGTATGATACAAAACAATGACTTTTATGTTTTGACTCTGCAAAAGTTACCAACGTTGATCCAGCCTTTTGTTCCACTTTGTTGGTGTTGCCACCAATACAGTTCGATTGAAAGACGAAGGAAAAATAAAAAAAGGAGAACCGGCCTAGCTACAACAACAAAAAAGCAAACTTTTTTTTTTCCGGAGATTCAAATCTTTTTAGCACCAAACAAAGTCCAAAACCAAAGCTCACACATGTTCACAGTATTTCATGTCTCCCAGTCTTTATCAGTGCTTATTAAACTTTGATCATAAGATGATTAAGATCATTCATGGGTCCAACAAACAAGAAACTCATTCCCACACCACTTTATGTTAATATTCCATGAAATTAAGAAGAATCATTTTTCCAACATATATACTGCCAAAGTGCCAATTCATACAGATGATGTTGCTTCTGGTTTAGTAATTACCCAATACAACCATGAAAACAACCAAATGGCTGGAAGACCAATATCCCAACTTCACTGTTTACTATCTAATTTGTGTGTGATTCACATACAGCTAGTGTTTATGAAACTAGGCAATGAGGATCCTATATAGTATATGCCAAAGAAAAGATAAAAGAAAACCAAAAAGCGGGTAGTGAGTGAGGCTCCTATGCCTCTTAACAGAAAAAAGTGAGTTTGATTCTTCAAGCACTATGAACTGTTTGGGTTTTGAAGTCTGGGTATCATCATTACAATGAGAAAGTGGGTTGACATCACCCTTCATTGTAAAGCTGTGTGAACAAATAATAATCAAACTGACAAGCAGAGCATGCACAGAAGCTGCTTTCAATTCCATACTAATTTACTGTTTACAATATCTTTGGGTATCAGTGGAAACTGTGGCATTAAGCAGCCCGGATAGTGTTTTACAGTCTTTTGCCGAATCGTCATTGTAAGTTTAGTGGATGAGGCCCAGTGACTGATTTACAATCACCTGCAATTTCCCCCCAGAAATAAGGGCAGTAAAACTTTTCAACCCGGAACCGAGTCCAGAGTGGGGAAGATGATCGAGGTTCTCTTGTTATCCGATGACATTTTTTTTTTTTATAAAGCTGATGATGATTGATAAGGAATATTGTGTAATGTTGTAAGTCAGTGAGCTGTCACTTGGTTGGTTAAGGTGTTTAACTGACAATTTTGAAGTCATATGTTCAAACCTCACGACATATGTAGGGTGTGTGAGAAACAATATTAATCAATTAAAGTAGTAACATGAGTTCTTAAAGTGATCAATTTAAAATGATGAAAGAGAAAGAAGTTACTACGAGTCTTAGGCCACTATTTGTTGAGAGAGTTACTATGTTTGAGGTGAGGAATGTTATTTTGCTTTCTATAGATTTCATGTGTATTTTTTTTGACGTTCGTAATTTGTATTATGTATCTTGTTTTGTGTACGAGTAATCTTCATATTATTCATATATTGACTGTTTTACGATCTTTGATTGGTTTTATGCCTAATATGTTATTCAAACTTTTTCAAAAACAAAGTGGTCAATTTTCTTTGTTACCACATGAATCTTTGGGTGGCAAATACGTGAGGCCTATAAGGCCTTCTCCAGCTGATGGTTGCAAATAAAAGTTCTATTAAAAAAAAATACAACCCCATTAGACACTATTTATCCAAATAGTAGGTTCTATAATCAAACCATCTCTCTCAATATAAAAGAAACGAATCCCATTAGCCCATTATATATAACAAAGCGAAACAAAGAACGCGCGCGCGCCAAGATGTTGTTGGGTAGCCGTTGCGCACTAGTCCCAGTCTCTCTGGGGACTTTTTTCAAACACCTTCCGCGCTCAATACCCACTCCCATCTTCCCTTCCAAAACCCTCACCATCACCGCCACAATCCACTTCGACGCCTTGGATTCCCGCCAGAAACACCAAATCCATCTCTATGTCGACACCCTTCTCGATTGGAACCAGGTCTCTCTCTCACTCCCTTACACCAATCCTCCATTTATTTTTGAGCTTAAAATTGATTAATGTTGTTATCATCTTTGCAGAGAATGAACCTGACCGCGGTTCGAGAAGCCTGTGAGGTAATGGAGAGGCACATTGAGGACTCGCTCGCGATCATACCGCCCATAACAGACTCTTACCTCTCTGATTGCGGTGCTTCATTTGGAAATCTCAGTCTCGTTGATGTCGGTAGCGGCGCAGGACTGCCCGGCTTGGTTCTGGCCATTGCTTGCCCTGGTAATTTATCTATTTGCGAAAAGTTTCATATCTTGTATATTTGGGATGGTTTGAATTAAATTACTTGATGCTGGATTGGTGGTGTAGATTGGAAAGTGACCCTGATGGAGTCGATGAGAAAACGATGTGTGTTTTTGGAGCATGCTGTTAATCATGTTGGTTTGTCAAATGTGGAGATTGTAAGAGGAAGAGCAGAGGTATTGTTTCTTGTATCGTGCACAAGAAATTGGTTGGCATTAAACTAAGCGTGTCGAATTTTGTTATAGGACAGAACTTGGGTCAGGATGTTTGCTACAGAGAGAAATATGATGTAGCGGTAGCCAGAGCAGTTGCAGAAATGAGAATTTTAGGTGGGAATGAAACTCTCTTTGTCTTGGTTTGTTGCATGTATTTTCAAGACTGAAAAGACTCGTTCTTTACTTTGAGTTGTTGACTTTTGTTACTTTGGTGGTCAGCGGAATACTGTCTTCCTCTGGTTCGCGTTGGTGGCTTGTTTGTGGCTGCAAAGGGTCATGATCCTCAGGTATGTATTTGGTTCTGCATACATCAACCAATCATGTAGCCTCACTAAAGAGCAAAATATTCCGGATATGAAAGAATGGCATAGTGACAAGTTCCTTTCTTGGTTTGTCTTTGAGATTCCATATCACATGAAGATTTTTGTACATTTGCAAGTCTTACCTATTAACCAGTTCTTTCTGAAGTTTGATTATAGAATTCCATGAATGAGGAACCTGTTTACCAGTAGTATATGCACAATGCCGTTTAAATTGTTTAACAATCTTGCTTGTGTATGTTGTTTGGACCTTTAAATACTCAGGCAACGGTCCATTTTTTCTTGAACTAAGTTTCTGGATATGAACTATTAATCAATCAGTATGTTGTACATTGAACAGATGGAAGTAAAGAATGCAGAAAAAGCCATTCAAATATTGGGTGCTTCCATACGACAACTGTGCCCAGGTATGTCTTATTTCCATTTTGATAGAAAATCAACCACTCATTTGTATGGACATAGCTAAATTATTTCTTTTGATGTAACCCCTGTCTGTACCCAGTGGAATCTCACAGCCCGTATGGACAAAGAACGGCCATTGTATGCCTGAAAACCAGTCCCACCCCAAAGAAGTACCCTCGTGATCCAGGTACCCCGGTAAAAGTACCACTATGAATAAGTTCATATATATGGCCATTTTGAATGTAATATTTTGTTGGCCTGCCATTCCCTGTCAACCCCTCTTAAATTTTCTATGTAACAACTTCACTTTAGAAATAAAAACACTGCATCTTAACAAATTTTTCTTCTGGTCCACTATTGTCCATTGTAATTGATGTGCAGTCTGATGAGCCATGCGCTTGTTCTTCTTTGACTGTTTCTGGTGTTGATTAGTTGAGGAATTTCTGCGAATAAGTATGCATTGTCTAACCAAGAAAAATTTCATGAAATCCCCTTTGGCTTATCTAGACCTAAGTAGCTAACAGTTTCACTCACAAGATTTTGGATAGGTGAAATTTTTTTAGTAAAAGACAAATGATGCAGTCCATGTACAGGGTGATTATACAGAAGAAATGAATTCCTATAGGGTTAGGCATATCTTTTGAAAATGTAAAAACCTAAAAACTCATTATTGAAGTAAAACTTGGGAGAATACTCCAAGAGCAGTAAATTCTTTTAATTAATATATTCACCATAAATTAGTTTAATGTATTTTTCCCTGAATGATTGATGCTGCTTTGTGTGGAAAACTGGAAATTCATATGATCTGTACTGCGAGGAGAAAAATTGAGTTGTGATGCACCTTTTAAAGAGGAAAACTAAACAGTGGATGCAACATACAGCTTCAGAGACTGAACAAATATTATGATGATATAGTAAGGTGAAATAGGCGATCAAGAACAAGTAAATAGGAGTGTGGACTAATGTTGACTAATTACAGACACGGCTCAATCAGGTCATCTTATGCCTAACTAGTGAGTCAGCGAGTGTTATAACTAATAATATGCAGAAGTGGTATATGAGTTTCTGGTTTCCTACCAATAAGTTACTGCTAGCTGATTCATTTAGACACCTCATTTAGAGACAATTTTGCCTACATTTGCCAAATTGTACCCTCTCCTTTGAGTCAATCTACGTTTTTCATTCGCGCCTCTCTCTCCCTGTTGGTCTATGGAAGCACATTACACATCATCATGGTTCCAAGACACACTTTAGTGTTATGCTTCAGCTTTGGCCAACACCATCTTCTCCTTTTGATCTGAAACTTTGAGGGAGTAAAGTCGCTTTTCTGGAGTATAAAACTGACAACAGGAAAAAGTTGAGGACTGGAAGTCTTTGTTAATCTGCACATCAAACTGAGTTAACTTAGGTTTTACCTGCTAAAGCACTGTTGTTTGGAAGCTATCTTGATCAGTGTGGACACTGAGTAGACAGGTGTACCCATGATTATCCAAGTTAGATCATTCTAAGATTTCTTTAATAGTAAATCTCATATCATATTATATTTCCTTCTTTTGGGTCAACGACGTTATTTGCTTGATAGCTAGGAATTGGATTTGAGACAAAGAGCAATGAATTAGGTTAAAATTCTGGTGTGCTGTTTAGGAACTAAAATGACTGTTACCTAACTTCTCCACTTGTGATAATACATTTTACAGGTCAAAGTTGGAACCTTATATGAAGTTATTAAGTGATTACTTCTTTATTAGACTTGGTGTTTACTGATTTTTTTAGGGTGCCCTTCATTATATGATTAGAGTTTCTGCTTTCTATTTCTCAGCTTTGAATGGATCCTGCTTAATTTGGCATACCTACCTGCTGTTTTATCGTGAATGGTAGATATAGATATATCTTGCTTTTATTGCCTGAAAGAAACCGAACTTGGAGCATATATATATATATATATATATATACAGGGCCCTTCTAATGAGGGATCCCTATTTTAAGCCATTTATAGGGATAGGGCATTACACCAACTTCTCGATTATAATTTTACATCTCCACCGTTCATATCTTAGGTCTATATGAGTAGATCACCTCTACAAAATTTCATATGATTTGGTGATCGTTAAGGCTTTCAAAAGTTCAATTTAGTTTTAATGACCTTCAACGGTTTTAGTTTGACATAAGCTGGACCGTTCAAAATCATTAAAACTAAATCAAAGTTTTGAAAGTCTTAACGATCACCAAATCATATGAAATTTTGTAGAGGTGATCTACTCATATAGACCTAAGATATGAACGGTGGAGATGTAAAAATTCAATTGGGAAGTGGTGTAATGCCCTATCCCTAGAAAGTGGCCAAAAATAGGGATCCCTCAATGGAAGGGGGCTGTATATATATATATATATACACACACACACACACACTAGGAAGATACCCGCGCCTTGGCGCGGTTTTTAGGGTTTAGATTAGGTTTTTAATTTAATTTTTTAACATATACAATTTTACGTCAGAGACAGTTAATTTTTTAACATATACAGTTTTGTATTCTTCATTCCCCGAGATTATTGAGTCCGCTAGCAGATCATTTTTTTTTTACGAACTCCCTCTCTTCACCTAAGAAAAGGGTGCGGACCGCTTCTGAGATGGACTCCGAGTTCGCTGGCAGAATTTTTTTTTTTTTTTTACGAACTCTCTCTCTCTTCGCAAAAGAGAAGCGCGCGGACTCCGCCGGCGAGATGGGCCCCCAGTCCGCTGGCGGATTTTTAAATTTTTTGGACAAACTCTCTCTCTTTGCCCAAGAGAAGGGCGCAGAGTCCGCCCGCGAGATGAACCTTGAGTCCGCTGGCAGATTTTTTTTTGACGAACTCTCTCTCTTCGCCCTAGAGAAGCGCGCAGACTCCGCCAGCGAGATGGGCCCCCAGTCCGCGGGCAGATCCCTCGCCTTTTTTTTTTACGAACTCTCTATCTTCGACCAAAAAAAGGAAGCGAAGTCCGCCAGCGAGATCACTGTTTCTTTTTATTTTTATTTTTTGGACGAACTCTTTCTTCGTCTCTCTAGTTTTTTCTATTTCTCCGCCAAGAGAAGGGCGCGGACCGCTTGCGAGATGAATCCCCAGTCCGCTGTCAGAATTTTTTTTTGACGAACTCTCTCTTCGCCAAAGAGAAACGACAGACTCCGCCGGCGAGATGAGCCTCAAGTCCGCTGGCGGATCTTTAAATTTTTTGGACAAACTCTCTCTCTTCGCCCTATAGAAGGACGCGGAGTCCGCCCGCGAGATGGACCTTGAGTTCGTTGGCAGATTTTTTTTTGACGAACTCTCTCTCTACGCCCTAGAGAAGCACGCGGACTCTGCCTGCGTGATGGGCCCCCAGTCCGCGGGCAGATCCCTCTTTTTTCTTTTCTTTTTTTTGACGAACTCTCTCTCTTCGACCAAGAGAAGGGCGCGGAGTCCGCCCGCGAGATCACTGTTTTTTTTTTTGGACGAACTCATGCGTGGGAGTCTCTCTACATTGCATTTTGTATATAAACCGTAAATTCACACCCGCAGCAAAGCGCGGGCCTAATTTCTAGTTTTTAACATATACTATTGGTTGTCAGGGGCAGTTACTGTTCACTAATGATAGTAAAATGTCTCTCTAGATTTTTCTATTTCTCCACCTAAGAGATGGCGCATAGTCCGCTTGGAGATCACTCTCTTAAATTTTTTTTTGGACGATCTCTCTCTCAGTCTCTCTAGATTTTTCTATTTTTCCGCCCAAGAGCATAGCGCGGACTCCGATGAGAGATCACTATTTTTTTTTGAGGCTGTCCGCTGGGAGATTACTATTTTTTTTAGGAGACACATGGAGAGAGTGTATTGATATAGTAGAGAAGAATGTCGATGGTTAATATAGCTTATGAACAGTGATTATGAATAGTCGACAAAGCTTACAACACACAAATCACTGTTCATAAGCTTATAAACAGTGTTTGTGAACAGTCGACCAAGCTTTAGTATATAGTAAATAGGCCGGATCAGAGGCGCACGTCCGCACCAGCCTTAAAGTGCGGACGTCCCTCCGTTCGCCACCGTACGGTGCCGGCGAGGGCGCGCCTCCACCCCAGCAGACTCCAGCAGCGTCCCCGACCACTTTCCCTCACCGGCGAGTCCGTCGAATTCCAATTTTCCGGCCAGATCACCCAAAACTTCAAACAAAGTCGATCTGGCCGGAAAACTAGAATTCGACAGACTCGCCGGGGATGGAAAGTGGTCTAGGACGCTGCTGGAGTCCGCTGGGGTGGAGGCGCGCCCTCGCCGGCGCCGTACTGTGGCGAACGAAGGGACGTTCACACTTTAAGAGCCGTGAGGACGTCCGCTCTCGAACGGCTCCGTGTATACACACACACGAACAATATGAAGCGGACGTCAGCGCCGGGCTTAAAGTGTGGACGTCCCCCCGTTCGCCACCGTCTGGAGCCGATGACGGCGTGCCTCCACCCGAGCTAACTCCAGTAGCGTCTCCGACCACTTTCCCTTCCGCCGAATTCCAATTTTCCGGCGAGATCGATATTGTTTGAAGTTTTGGGTGATCTCACCGGAAAACTGGAATTTGGCGGACTCGCTGGGGAGGGAAAGCGTTCGGGCACACCTCTGGTGTCCGCTCGGATGGAGGCGCGCCGGTGCCGGCGCCGGACGGTGGCAAACAGAAAGGCGTCCGCACTTTAAACCCAATGCGGACGTCCGCTCCACATCCGGCCTATATGTAGTATATTGAGTTTTTGGACAATGGAAGGTAAGATTAGTAAGAGAATGTGTGTGAGTTTCACTAATGACAGACCTTTCTATGCACTCTCTCCGTCTTTTGGGTTGCGCCCACAATCCAACCAATCCTTGCCAAAAATGTAAGTAGTGACACTCCATTGGCCACTGCATCACATATTTAAATCCATTCCAGCCAATCCTGCTTGGGCACACACCACACTACTGTTAAGAAAGAGAACCATATGTATCATATGTGATATTATTTCTTATTGTCATTTCCTACTTTTAAGAATTTTCTTCCCGTTTTGTGAAATTATCTTCCATTCTTTAATATTTGATGTCTTTGCCTTTTAGTTTGGATTTCTGTGAGCTTTCTTTGCTTTTATTCATAATTATTTTAATATTTCTATCTTCTCCTTAGGTTTGCTATGTTCTAGCTCATCTGTATATTTGTTTATCAAGTTTATCATCCTTTTGGAGAAAACACAGTATCATAAAATTTGAAATAAGAACAGATACAGATGGTTTAGAAATTATTGTTCTTATTATATGATAGCCCTACATGATCATACTTCCATTTCCTCAACAATATCTCACCCTCTAAGATCACAGTCTCATGAATCATACACTTATATCTCTTATGCAGGCATTTCTAACCTAACCCAAGTGACTAATAATAGAGAAAAGGGAAACTAACATAACGCAATAGAAGAGAAAGCAGAAAAACAAGATCTCCTCTCAATAGGCAAGACTTAGCTGAAGATTAGAACAAGTAGAAGAGAAAGAGTCTTCTACTGACAAGGAACAAAGACCTGCCAAACCTTGATGTCACAGTCCAAACCTCCACTGTAAATGAGATAACTAGATGTGTCAGATGTGTTGCAGTGGTCAACTGTAGCAGTTAAACACTTGACTGGACCTTTATGCCCTTCTAAGATTGCCAAACATGAATAACTTCTAGCAATCCCTCTCCAGATTCTTATGGTTTGGTCTGCAGAACCACTACACACCAAGTCTGACACCACTGCTAAGCATAATATTGATTTGGTATGACCTCTTAGCGCACCCACAACACTCATGTTACCCTCACTATCTATCTTCTCCCAAACAACAATGGATCTGTCACATGCACCAGAGTACAATACACAACCATCACTGCTCAGAGCAAGTGCATTGACCCCAGAATTGTGCTTCTCTAATGTAGCAATTAGAGAATGTTTCTTTTCTCCTAACTCTTTCTTCCACACCTTAATTTTTTTGTCTGCTGAACCAGTATAAACATGTCCATCCTCCAATGACACTGCCACTGCATTTATAGCATCATCATGTGCATTTCTCACTGACTCCAAGCATTTGAAGTCTGTTGTGCTCCATACTTTGAGCGTTCGATCCCATGAAACAGAATAGAGAAGTGACTCATCCTTTGATAAGGCCAGTGCAGAGACTGTGTCCACATGATGGATCCAAGTGCACTTCTTGTGCCTTCTTATTTGCACCTGGTGCTTCGGTATCAGAAGCTTAGCAGCGCGGTCACCAAGCGTTGGCAACGTGGCTAAGCGCGAGTACCTTAGGTGGTCAGGTTCATTGTTTTCGATTTTCCAGACTCGAATTTTGTGATCTTGATGAGCACTGAAGATCTTGTCACCTGAAATTGCAAGGGACTTCACTGCTCCCTTTCCAGCGGACACCATGCAATGATCAGCACTCAAGTTTTCGTTATTGGACTCAACGTAAGGGTTGCACTTCCACGACCGGATTTCTCTGTCGGAAGAGCCGGTATAGATGAAGTTTCCAGATATGGTGAGAGAGGATATGTAGGAGTTGTGGCCTTGCAAAGTGGTGAGGCAGTGGTGATAGGTGGGCTGATTTTCTTGGTTGTGGGATTGTGAGGTCAGGGAAGGAACTGACTGGAGGCTTGGCACAGAAGTAAGGTAATGATCTGATTGATCACCATGAAGATGACTTGTCTGAGATTGAAAATCATAGTTTGAATACGGATAGGACTGGTGGTATTCCATGGTTCATGCTAGAGATGAAGAGTGGGAGAAGAAAGTATGGTGTTTATTATTATATAGAGAGAATGAGTGAGGATAGATAACTAAATATTTAGGAGGCCTATTTAAAGCTAAAACGTATATGAAAATAGATACTACACTCTTGGCAAAAAGTGATGAAGCAATATTGGGTCAATAAAATTAGGTGGGTGGAGCATATATAGGAATTGGTTGTTCTGCACTTCATTTGGGATGATGATCTTATCAAATGCTCTGCATTACTTCTTTTACTGATCCAAAACTCAGGGAGCAAGGGACAGAATCAAATGGTTCTGTATAGAATTTGGATATTTAAAAGAACAGAAATAATATAGTGAAGGATTTGACTGATAAGTTTTGTCCATATCATTGAGCTAAGCAGCCTGACCCAGTGACCCTCCACTAGAAAAATATTTAACTCCCCAGTTTTGGTGGAGAAATTAAGCTATAGCTATACTCCTCCAACCACAACCTTCCACCACAAGTTTGGCTAAAAACAAACTTAGGCTCCAAATCTTGCTCAAGGCTGTGAAGGTGAACCAAACCACCTACTTCACAAGCATGATACAAGTAAGCTTGTATATGTGATTTGAAGGAACTTGCTGGTTAGTGTTTCTCTAACAAAGGACCCGTAGAAGAGAAATGTGGCCAGGAAGTTTGTGAATTCGAAGCTAGGCATAGTAGTCCCATGCATGTGAGCTCAACTTTAGTTTGGTGCATATAATTTTGACATGTATTCTTTCTCTATTTCTATGTACGTAGTGTGTCTCACTCATTTTTGCTACTGGTATGCTTATTTTTCCTGAAATGAGAGATCAGAGGGCCAAAAGGACCCGTGATTCGAACCCCTTGGGACCTATCAATGAGTGATAAGTGTTTGTGCTCTCTTATACCAGTCTCCATCATGATATATATATATATATATATATATATATATATATATATATATATATATGAGTGATAAGTGTTTGTGCTCTCTTATACCAGTCTCCATCATGATATATATATATATATATATATATATATATATATATATATATATATATATATACGTTCTAAAGCGTACGTGCGTACTTTTTTTAAAATACGCACGTCTCTCCGTTCGCCACTGTATGACGCCGGCGAGGGCCTGCCTTCACCCCAACAGACTCCAGCAGCGTCCCCGACCACTTTCCCTCCCCGGCGAGTCAGTTCTTTTCCAGTTTTCCCGCGAGATCACCCAAAACTTCAAATAAAGTCGATTTTGGGTGATCTCGCTTAAAAACTGAAAAAGAACGGACTCACCGGGGAGGGAAAATGGTCGGGGACGCTGCTGAAGTCTTCTGGGGTGGAGACGCGCCGTCGTCGGCGCTGGACGGTGGCGAACAGAGGGACGTGCGCACGTCCCCTTCATAACGGGCCTGTATATATATATATATATATATATATATATATATATATATATTATAGGCCGGATGTGAAACGGACGTCCGCACTCGACTTAAAATGCGGACGTCCGTCCACTCTCCCCCCTCCGGCGCCGGTGTCGGCGCGCCTCCACCCCACAAAACTCTAGCAGCGTCCCCGATCACTTCCCTTCCCCAGCGAGTCTGTTCTTTTTCAGTTTTCCGGCGAGATCACCCAAAACTTCAAACAAAGTCGATATCGCTGGAAAACTGGAAAAAACCCGACTCGCCGGGGAGAGAAAGTGGTTGGGGACGCTACTGGAGTCTTGTGAGGTGGAGGCGAGCCGTCGCCGGTGCCAGAGGGGGGAGAACGGACGGACGTCCGCATTTTAAACCGAGTGCGGACGTCCGCTTCACATCTTTTTCATGTGTGTGTGTATATATATATATATATCTTGCAGGTACAATTTCATTTTTTTCATATTTTTGGCTAAGAAATTAGTCTTTTTGGCTCACGTAAAGCGCAGTACTTGACAGTGACTTGCTCTATGACCTCTAATGGCAACCCAAAAAGCCTAATGATGAAAGACTGAAAATGATGTTTAGTGGATGCTAATTGTTCTTGAATGCAATTTGCTTTGGTGATTGATTGGTCGTCTATTACTTATGCACTTTAGGTATATGGCAAAGATGAAGAATACTACTTGTTGCTTAACTTCTTTTGATATAATGCCTTCCTATCTTTGATTCTTATCTTATTTTGGTCCAAAGTAGGGCTAAACCTGTGAAAAAGAGGTAGATGCTCCAATCTGCAGCTACGAATTAAGTAGTATGAACCCATGAAAAAATTCAATGAATTTAAACAAATTATGTACGGTTTGAAAATAATGGGAGTGGTTGGCATACTTTTGTATCCTAACTGGACCAAGGAATACTGCTTTTAGCTAGTCTTCGCCTTCTGATGGATCCATTTTGTGCAATTTCTTTCTATAAGTCTACTTCATTCCCCCATATTACTCGACCAAAATCGCATACTTTGTGAAATTTCGTTAGATTTTCATGTTTTATGTGCCATTATATTGTATTTGAGAAATGCAAAAAGAAACTCTGAATTGGAATCAGTGGAAAGTAGAGTACCCAAGTGACTTTTAATTCATACATAGTAGTCTAGTCCTCAGAAGTATGATTATTCTCTTCATTGTCTTCAATGCATAATGAAACAAGCTGTTGTCTTTTCATTTCCAGATTGGAAATCAAAACCTCTATCGCACCCCGATATGTATGACATATTAACTGGTTTTGAACCTATGAGTCATCCCTTCTGCTCTATAAGGTAGAATGTTTTTCACCTATGCCATACAGTACTGTACAGGTAGAAGAAGAACTCAAAGTATCCCTTTCAGTTCCAGGTATAATCCGTCATTGTATGTGATGTCAACCATAGCAGTTATACAATACTCAACCTACTTTAAGTGGGATCGAAGGGAAGGACAGCTTTCCTCTCAGGGAAATGAAATCTATTATGGTGATGAAAGCAACAATATGAAAGTGGAATGTTTATTCATATCTCAGTAAAGCCTTACCCACCTCCTTTTGTTCCAGCTTTTAAATGCATGATAATACATGATGATTCCTGAAAATATGTAATGGGGTCTGTCTTCCCACCACTAAACTTATAACCAGAAACATAGCACTAGCTAGTACAAAACCCAACTTAGAGCTACACTTGCCATATTTGTCTGTTGGTCCCAAGCATATCATGGCATTAGTCTGGAGACGGTCAGCAACCATCAACGGCTGCTCTGCATCAAACTATATGTAAAGACCTACAGAAGCCTTTATTGTGCGCTTCCATTAGTTACATTGGAGGGAAATCGAACTCCTAAGAGCAACCGCGATCGAGTAGTCTTTCACTCTTTTGGATGGTGTCAGACTGTCAGCTCCAATCGTAACCTAGCCTAATCCTAACTTGGGTTAACCCCTAATCCTAACAAATCGTAACTTTTTTTTACTTGTTATTTATTATGTAATGGTGGTTCTAGTTGGACTGTTAAAAAATTGATCTTCATCTCGATGTTCTTTGTCGATCCAAGACAACAGACAGAGGCCCGCAATCCGACAAAGTCCGTTTCCATAGGCTCGTAATCCTCGTCTCGATTCTCTGTTTCAACTTAGTTCAAAGCCTTCATGAAATACTGAATACTTACTAGTTCAGCCGACAAACATCAACACATTGGTACACACTAGGGTTTTCGCTGAGATTAAATTTGTAAAATGGATTTTGTTAATGATAAAACTAATGATGAAAAGAAGGAGATGGACAGGCCTGTTTAACTTTTGTGTATCTTATATTTTTTTATTTTTTGGATTGAATTGTGTATCATATTTTAAAAAACCAAAGACACCTATTTAAATAATTAAATGAATAACACTCTGATCAAGTAAGTAATAAGAACTTAGGAGTGACATGTATCTAGGTTCGAATTATGTTCAAGCTGATTTAAGTTAAGTCTCAAGCTGTTTGAATCTGTTAAAAATGATTTAAGTTAAATGTTCAGTTGTTTTTAATAATTAGGGGAGTATGATCATTTGACAGAAAAACCGTTCTGGTATGAACACGAATCAAGTCTAAAAATTTATACCTCAATCTAGCATGATCCTCCCACACATGTTAACCTCAAATATACATTTTGGATGGTCTGCAGGCTTAACCTCCGGCGTTGATTAGGTTTTGAAAACCTAAAGAAAAAATTAATCGAATCAAATCAAAACAAAAGAGAAAAAAAATGAAAATAAAAACAAAAAGAAAGACCAAAGCGTCGCGCGCCTCTCTTCAAGTCCCTATCACCGGTCGGCCTTGAATTTTGTCTCGTACTCCAAGATTCCCTCCTCTTTTTCTCCTTCTTCTTCTTATTCTTCTTCTACCTTACTCAACCACCATGATCCTCAGCTTTTGCTCACTCCACCTCTCCCATGGCTTCCGCCACTTCTCCCGCCATTTCTACCGTTGCCATCTTCACTCTCTTCTTCTTCTTCACCTTGTGCGTCCTCTCCTCATCATCATCCACCATCGGTGTCGGCTACATTTCGAACGTTCTAGAACTTCAGGACCGCGAGAGGGCCCCGCCTTATGTCCAAGTCGCCGCCGCTCATGGAGTCCTCCGCCGCCTTCTTCCTTCCCACTCCTCCAGCTTCGACTTCCAAATCGTCTCGAAGGTCTTTCAGTTTCTTCTATTTGTATTTCATTTCTAACTTTTATTTTCTTCCAAGTTTAATTTTTTATTTATTGAGATTTAGGAAAGGTTTAATCTTTATGTTAGTGAATGTGAATTTCATACGTCCATGATGCTTGTATGATTTTATAATGTAAATAGCTGCATGTGTATTTTCTTTTATATGCAAAGCCATATATTTGGAAGTTGGTTATGATGCTTCTAGTTCCCTATTGAGAATTGTACAAACTCAAGACTGTTCCTATTGGACTTGCAGGAGCAATGTGGTGGTGCTTCCTGCTTTATGATTAAGAACCATCCTTCTTTTCGTAGACGAGGAATCGATCCACAGATTCTGTATGTAGTCATCTTCTTTCTCTAACTTCTTGTGAAACTACAGTACTACACTATACTATACTATGTGTGACTGTGGGAAATTGGGGATACATGAAATCAATGAAAATATTCACTTGATCAATTGGTGCCATTGAAGTCTTATTATAACTTACAGTCATGTGACTTTCAAATCAATGCTTGAACTAGGATTTCCGGAGTCACTGGAGTGGAGATTTTGGCTGGTCTGCACTGGTATTTGAAGAATTGGTGTGGCTCACATATATCTTGGGATAAAACTGGCGGTGCGCAACTGTTTTCAGTCCCAAAAGCAGGTTTACTCTCTTGTGTAGGAGATGGTGGCATTTTAGTCCAGAGACCTGTTCCTTGGAACTATTACCAGAATGCTGTTACATCTAGCTGTAAGCTGCTACTTTATATTTGTGTTTACTTCTCCACAGTGTCTCTTACATAGAAGCTAGTATTGTAAAACTTTTTTTGAGTTGTGGATTTGATTCTCAGAGATGTTCTTTTGTGAATTGCTAATGATACTTCGTTTTCTGATTCTAAAGATTCTTTGGCTTGGTGGGACTGGAATAGATGGGAAAAGGAGATTGATATGATGGCCCTCCAGGGTATCAATTTGCCATTAGCATTTACGGGTCAAGAGGCTATATGGCAGAAAGTTTTTCAGGTGCTTTTCATTGCTGCTTATAATTTTCCTTGTTAGTACTTGAGCATTGCTGTACCAACCAATGGTTGTTTGTTTATACTCATAACGTGTTATTTCTCCTCTACCAGAAATTTAACATAAGAAAATCAGATTTGGATGATTTCTTTGGAGGCCCTGCATTCCTTGCATGGTCTCGAATGGGAAATCTGCACGGGTGAGTTTGCTTATCTTGCTTAAAGGATAGTTGTTTTGCAATATTTTCTGACCGATAACAATTGTAGTATCTTGATGATATGTGATAATTTTCTGCAGATGGGGTGGACCTCTCCCACAAAGTTGGCTTGATCAACAGCTGATTCTGCAGAAAAGAATTCTTGACAGAATGTATGAACTTGGAATGACTCCAGGTACTAAACTTCTAATATTTTAGCTGGATTAAGAGGGAAGAAAATGGATCACATGTTTTTGGCCATGTAGAGTTGTAGTACATCAATTCTATGATTTGTAACTACTACAAAATTTTATTTTGAAACTTGAAAGGGAAAAAAAAAGGATATCAATTTAAGTAAATTTCTAAGAAAGTGTGGGGTTAATAACCTGATGTCTGTATTTCCGCTCCTCAGTTCTTCCAGCATTTTCCGGGAATGTTCCAGCAGCACTCAAAACTGTATATCCAGCAGCAAAGATAACACAGTTAGGAAACTGGTAAGTGCTGCTCCACGCGGATCACTTTCCACCAAATTGCATTGGCAATCTCATGCTTTATTATTTTTAATTTCCATATTCCACACTTGTCTCAGTTGAATTCCTTAATACTAACTGAATATGTAGGTTTCTGTACATCTTGAATATTTCCAATATTGCTTCAGGTTTTCTGTTAAGAGTGACCCTAGATGGACGTGCACTTACCTTCTTGATGCAACTGATCCCTTATTTGTTGAAATTGGGAAAACATTCATTGAGGAACAACTAAAAGGTTGGTCACATGAATCATTTTCCCTCCTCCATTATGTTATTTCATGCAAGACTTGTGAGAAAAGTTCATTTCTTATTCTTTTCATTGTTGTATTACTTGTTTGATCAGAATACGGAAGGACAAGTCACATGTACAACTGGTATACAGCTTCCTGCATTTCTTCTATTATAGCTTGTTCTTCCATTGTTTTTTCCCTCGACATGTGGTTATTGTGATATTTAATGTTTGTTAAGCTGGTTACTGAACCTGTTGCAGTGATACTTTCGATGAGAATACTCCACCCGTTGATGATCCAGAGTACATCTCTGCATTAGGTAAAACAATATTTAAGGGACTGCAAAGTGGAGATAAGGACGGGGTCTGGCTAATGCAGGTAAAACAAATGATTTGATTTGAGTCTTACCATACTCCGAGCATCTCTTTTATGAATTGTAGCTAGTTACATTGACGGCCTATTTTTAAACGGTAACCATGCCTTCTTATCTATGTTTGTCTAGAAATTAGCACACAATACTTGAGCCATTTTCATTTTGGTCAAATATTTCATTTATTTACCCACCGTAATTTAGACTTCTTGTTTTCATTTTCTGATGACTTCCTTATGTGTTAGTTACTTGCAGTGTTACTTGCCGGAAAGTCACTAGACTTTACTATGTTTTGGTTTACAGTATACTAATGAGTATAATTCTGCAGGGGTGGTTATTTTCATATGATCCATTCTGGAGGCCTGCACAAATGAAGGTTATACTTACAATTTTTGTTTTTGTTGGGTATCTTGTTCCCTTTCATTTATGTGTTGTCATTAACAAGGAAACATGCTTGTTTCCAGGCACTTTTACATTCTGTTCCTGCAGGGAGGATGGTAGTCCTTGACCTGTTTGCTGAAGTGAAACCAATATGGACTACTTCAGAGCAGTTCTATGGTGTTCCTTACATCTGGAAAGTCATTGCTCCTTTTCATGATTGGGAATTAACATTTGTATAGGGCTAGAAACCATATCCATGACTGCTAACATAAAATTTAAACACCAAATGGCACAACATATATATGCTCTTCTCTGTTCATCTTTAGTAGATCCTTATTTAGTTTGGTATTCATTACAGGTGTATGCTGCACAACTTTGCAGGAAACATTGAGATGTATGGCGTTTTGGATGCAATAGCATCTGGACCAATTGATGCTTGGACAAGTGAAAACTCAACCATGGTAATTGTTAAATTTTCCCATGCACCTATTATTAAAAGTGAAATATAATCCCCTTGACCATGGTTGACGGTTCCAGTAATAAATCATACTCATACCTTCAATTCTTTCCAACTAAAAGTAAAGAAGTTGATAAAGAGAACGAAATCTAATTTAAATTGCGTCTTAAATATTCCACTAATCCTCCATTTTACATGTTAGAACTTCATTTGAATATATATTCCTTACTGTTTCTATTACTCTCTGAAGGTTGGGGTTGGAATGTCAATGGAAGGAATAGAACAAAATCCTGTTGTTTATGATCTAATGTCTGAGATGGCTTTTCAGCAGAACAAAGTTGATGTTAAGGTAAGCTTTACTCATTTCCTAATCCTTTAATACCTACTACTCTCCATTTCAATCGAGAACATTAATCACTCGTTTCTGCTATTTCAGGACTGGATTAATCTGTACTCAACGAGACGTTATGGTCGTGCAGTTCCTTTAGTACAAGACGCCTGGAGTATATTGCATCATACCACCTATAATTGCACTGATGGTGCCTACGTAAGTGACTAAGTGGCCTGGCCTATATAGATTCCATTTTCTTTTTTTCTTTGTTCTTTAATTCTGTAGAATTGTGTCTTCTCCATCCTCAATTTGAAGAGGGCCTTAAGGTCTTTGAACTCTTCAACTTTGCAAGATTGCACAGCTGGATCTTGTTCCAAGAAGCATGCATACTCTGTAAAACCATAGTTCTTATACCCTCAGTATTGGTTGTGCATTAGTCCCATTACTGATAGCTAGCTAAAAGAATGTCATTTCATACCTCTGCTAGATTTTGATATCCTTAAGTGGTTGAGAACAGGACAAAAATAGGGATGTGATTGTGGCATTTCCGGATGTTGATCCATCCTTTATAGCAAGACTGCCTCAAGGTTATTACCAAAATGAGAAATCATTAGTGTCAAGAAGAGCAGAACTCCTGGAGGAAGTAACTGATTCATTTGAGTGACCTCATTTATGGTATTCAACTTCTGAAGTAGTACATGCATTAGAACTTTTCATTGCAAGTGGAGATGAACTCTCAGGAAGCAACACTTACAGGTTAGCCCTTTCAACTTTGGAAATTAACCTGCCAACGTTTGCTATATACACAACTCCCTTCAGTAGTTTGTAACTAAATCAACTTGTCACATATAAATGTACTCAGGTATGACCTTGTAGACCTGACAAGACAAGCTGTAGCCAAGTATGCAAATGAGCTGTTTCTGAAGGTCATAGAAGCCTATCATTTAAATGATACCCTTGAAGTAGTTGGCCTCAGCCATAAGTTTTTGGAACTGGTTGAAGACATGGACACACTCTTAGCATGCCATGATGGATTTCTTCTAGGACCGTGGTTGGAAAGCGCAAAGAAACTTGCCCAAGACAAAGAGCAGGAAATACAGGTTTGGATCCCATCAAATTGTATATAAATCATCATTCATCAAACTGATCATATATATATATACTTATGTTAACCTGGAAAAATGAAAAATTAATGCAGTTTGAATGGAATGCTAGAACTCAAATAACTATGTGGTTCGACAACACAGAAGAGGAGGCAAGTCTTCTTCACGACTACGGTATGAGAATTTGGTGATCCCTTCACAAGAACTCACATCCTATACACAATAAAAATATACTGAAAATATGTCGTTTGGTCTTTTCTATTTCCGGGTATTACTAGGAAACAAGTACTGGAGCGGGCTTCTGCGAGACTACTATGGTCCCCGAGCAGCCATATACTTCAAGTACCTGATAAAAAGCTTGGACGAGGGTAGCGATTTTGACTTGAAGAACTGGAGGAGGGAGTGGATCAAGCTCACAAATGACTGGCAAAGCAGCCGGAACACATTCCCGGTGAAAAGCACCGGAAATGCGGTGACTACTTCTCGGTTGCTTTTTGAAAAGTACTTACGAAGCGCTGACAAAGAATCACTGGATGAAGCTGCTATTATGCAATAGCCTTTTGATCGATCGAGAAAACTTCTTTACTGTAATTCTTGTAATAAGAAGAGTTTGTAGTTTGATTAAATAGCCAAATGTGGATTAAAGAAAGTTACTGATGCTCACGCATGCAAGCAAGGGATAGTTAATTGTGAGTTATATGTGTAAGAGCCACAAGTTTCAGATGGTTTCGTTTTCAGAGTTTGGTCGTTTTCATGCCAGAAAATGGAGCTCTGACTAACGGGAGGAGGCAACCGGGGTTAGCCGCCAAGAATAATTGGACTTCAATTTTATAGGTGGACGGGTGTGATAGTTTAATGTCATATTGGCCAAAAGTCTTGTTCTCGATGAATCCAGAAGCTGTGGAAATCTCACACGCTTAGCTTTACAGTTTGGACTATAATTGTGCCCTTCGAATTTGGGATGTCTTACTTGGGAGTTAGGTAATTGATCAATAACTACTAATATCTGATCTAAACGATTCTCTTGTTGATTCATGGGAAAATAATAATAATAACAATTAGAAGCTCACTATACGTTGATTTGAACAAGAATTAGTCAGACGTTGGCCATACACTTTAAAATTTAGAATAGATGAATATGACGTGTTGGTCTGGTAAATTGATTTGAACTCATGAACTCAACATTATTTGATTTTTGAATATGTTATCAAGCTACCACTCATCATCATTAAAACCAATAAATCACAAATTAAATCGACAAATATGACTTGTTTACTTATCTAACCGATTAAAACATATGAATAGGTACAATGTTCTTCCTAAATTTATTCACACTAAGGTACCAAAGTTCCTAATTAAAAGAGTTGTGGCTAGTTTGATATAGCAAATGAAAGGTACTTGGGCAAAAATTCAGATATGCACGACGTGTAAGTATACGATCTAATCTTATTTATTCATAACAATGTATATTTAAAGAAGATCATGTATCTGTATTATGTTCTTTAGTCTTACGGATATATGTAGCTAGGTAAGATACATTGCGCAAGGAAAACACGACAAACGAAATTGTTGACATATATATTAATATATATCCACCACTCGCACCTGGACACGTATCACCATAAATATTTTTCTTCTTTTGTTTTGAGAAAACAAATATATTTCCTTATTATCACGTATATTTTCCACGTATCTATCCAAATTCAAAGACGGTTAAAAGTTTGCTGAGGTTGGACCAACTACAATAAAACCCTTTCCCGTTTCTCTTCTCTGTTGTAAAATCCATATCATCGTCGTCATCAAACCGCTCCCCCATTCTCTCTCTACCTCTCTAGATCTCCCATTCTCCTTTTACAATGGATCACGGAGACAAGAAGCAGTCGAGTACCTACGGCGAGACGACTTCGTGGGCAGACCAGGGGGACTACACCAACAACAACTCGTCGTACCCGATGGAAGTCAAACACCAAGGAACCGCCGCCAAGTGCAAGCAGAAGGTCGGAGAAGGCCTCGTGAAGACCAAGGCCGTTGCCTCCACCGGAGCCAAGAAGGTCAAGGACGGCGCCTCTTCCGGTTTCCAGTGGATCAAGGACAAGTATCATAAGACCACTCACAAACGCTGATTCATGATCATGATTCAGTAAATCACTCTTTCTTCCATCTTCTTAGTTCTTTTATCGTTATTATTCACAGACACAGAGATTGTTGTTTGTTTAGTTTCGTTCGTTTTTTGTTGCGATGATGATCTTCTTGCTGTTCATTTTTCTGGGTTGGAATTTGTTGATTGATTCGTATCGACGTTGGCTCTGATGCATGTACAGATCAATAATATGACTTATTCTTAGATTGATGAATGGTGATGATGAATCTGTTTTTGGATTTGGTACTCGACGCGTGATACATTTGGTGGTTTTATTATTTAGTCATCGAGTCTCTTTCGCCATTTTTGCCAAGAAACACGCATGTATAAAGTTTCATTGACCAAAATTATAAAGACAGATAAATCATCAAATAAACATGAGTACAACTCCTTACCTAGGCATGGTGTCATTTCTCTTTATTTTAGTTGAAGTGTCTATCCCATCGAATTAAGAATAGACAGATAATATGTTGTTTTTCTTTATCTGATAAGTGTCGAGACCTTGCAATCTAGATGTGGCAAACGAGCCGGCCTAGCTCGGCCCGTCTAATTGGGTTTTGCGTCGTGCTTGAGCCGGCCCATGACGAGCCATTTCTTAACGGGTTCGGGGTTGGGCCGGCCTATTTACTCAAATGTAAGGTCTAACTCAACTCATGAACGGGCCGTGTCAGACTCGTTTCGTGTCGAAAATTGAAAATAGTCGAGGTGAATGTCCTATATCACCGCTTCTACTCTCATAATTTCAACTTTTAATTATACATCATACGATTACAAATCAATAAAACTAATTCATACAATCTATCGATCATTTTTTTCTTTGTCAACAATCACAAGAAATAAGTGATAAATACTTATTCACTACTGGAAAAAAAACTCTTAGGCGACTGAACTATTTTGTCGCCTAAGTAACAAAGATTGTCTCCGAAGTACTTAGGCGACATAATTTCCGTCGCCTAAGTGGAGTGAGGTAGGTGTCTGTGCGACGAAATCACTCGACGGAAATCAATTTTTCGTCGCCCAGACACCTACCTCACTCTACTCAGTCTCGAAAATACTTAGGCGACTGATATTGTTTAATGATAAAAAAAATTATTTTCCCCTAGGCGACGGAATCACTGGATTCTGTCGCTAAAGTGAAAAAAAATTAACATGGGCGCGGAGTCCGCTGGCAGAGAAGGGCGCAGAGTCCGCTTGAAGAGAAGGGCGCGGAGTTCCCTGGCACAAAGGGCGGGCGGACTCCGCTGGCAGGGGAAGGGTGCGCGGAGTCTACTGGCAAGGAAGGGCGCGTGGACTCCCTTGGCAAAGAAGGGCGTGAAGTCCCCTGACACAAAGGCGCGCGGACTCCGGAGTCCGTTGGCAGAGAAGGCGCCAAGGAGAGGCAGGAAGCTAAGAAGAAGGAAAGGCAGAGGGGGAAGAAGAAGGAGAGGCAGAGGGCGAAGAAGAAGGAGAGGCAAAGTGAAGAAGAAGGAGAGGGAGAGGTATGCGTGGAAACTGGGTAGAGGAGAGGAGGGAGAGAGAATATATAAAGAAAGTTTGAAAAATTTGGTTCAAATTTTTCTGAAATTTTTTAGCGGAAAAGGAGCCGCTAAAAATTTCGGTACTTAGGCGTTTCGTCGCTTAAGATATTAATAATTTTTTTTTAAATAATAATTCCGTTGTCTAAGTAAATTTTTCCGTCGTTTAAATCAATCTTAGACGACGGAAATGTATTCCGTTGCCTAAGTGAATAAATTTTATTTTTTATAAAAAATAATAATTTCGTCACCTAAATAAATTTTTCCATCGTATATATCAATCTTAGACGACAGAATACGTTTTTGTCGTCTAAGTGAATATATATATATTTATTATTATTATTTTATTATTATTACTTTTTTATAAAAATGATTTCGTCGCCTTAGTAATTTTTCCGTCTCCTAAGTTACCACTTAGGCGACATAACACTATTTCGTCGCCTAAGTGGTAACTTAGAAGACGAAATCGTATTGCGTCGCCTAAGAGGTTTTTTCCACTGCTAGTGATTGTTCACAATTAATAAATTTAGGGAATCCAAATTTATACTCAAATAAATAATTATTAGTATATAAGTTTATTATTTACACTCAAAACTAAGTTTATTATTTATAAACATGTTATCATATTAGAAATGAAAAAAAATTATATTTTATAACGGGCCGGGCCGTGGGCCTTAAATTATCGTGCTCGGGTCGGACCAGCCCATGGGCTCATATTTTAGGCCCAGCCCGACCCATTAGAATAACGTGCTTGAGCCGAGTCGAGCCGTTTTTAAACGTGCCGTGCTCGTGCTTAATAGCCCGTTTGTCACCTCTAGCTAAAACAGACTGCTGCTCTATTGACGAACATGAACTTATATTTTCCTGATTTCACTATGTTCAGAAACCGATAAAGTTCTAAACAGCAGCAGATTCTCTGCATCTATTGATGCATATAATCAATACAAGGTAAGTAGTGTATGCAAAGTTTAACCATCCTACATGTATAATTTTAGTAGTATGAAGAAATAGTATCTATCATGTATTTGAAGGAATTATAATCTGCATATTAGGAGGATATAAAGATCATCCAGGACCTTGGATCGGAGTTAATTCTTACCGATTTTCCATCTCCTGGAGTAGGATTTTCCTCTTTCTTTCTTTCTTGATTCCACACTGGCACATTTTACTCGTACTTCTATACGGTTAAGAAAAACTTGTTTGATCTACTCTGATAAGTATAAGCATGAATTTGATGTAGACGGGAGCTTAAGCGGCGGAATTAATCAAGAGGGTACTGATCACTACAACAATGTGATCAATGAACTAGTCAGAAATGGTAAGAAGCAAAAGTTTTTAAATTCATAAAATGTTGTTTATGTACCTCAACGGTGTTTGCTGTGATGTATAAATTTTCTGTATGTCTCCTAATGCAGGCATTGAACCTTTTGTGACACTGTTGCACTTTGACTTGCCACAAGCCTTGGAAGACAAGTACAGAGGCTACTTAAATCGTATGTTTGTGTAAGTCTTGAGCTCCCTAAACTAAGCATTGTTGGATTGTAAACATGATTTGGAAGATAGATAATTTAATCCATTTTCGGTATGTTCTCTCTTTCAGGAATGATTTTAAGGAGTACTATAGTGAACTTTGCTTCAAAGAATTTGGAGACAGAGTTAAACATTGGTTCACAATAAACGAGCCAACAGTTTCTGTAGTGTATGCTTATGAACTTGGGATTGCCCCACCAGGGACGTGTTCCTTTAAAGAAGGATTCTGTGTATTCGGGGCTCCTCCCCCCAGGGCCATGTCATGTCAGCACCGGAAAATGCACACCAGATGCTAATTCATCCGCAGAACCTTATATTACAGGCCACAACCTTATTCTTGGTCACGCGTCCGCGGTTAAGCTATACAGAGAAAAATACCAGGCATAACATAGGAGCAGTCCTTGTTGCTCCATATTTAGTACCGTATTCAGATTCTCCGGAAGATATAGCTGCAACAGAAAGATCTTATGACTTCAACTTAGGATGGTTTCTAGAACCATTTGTGTATGGAGAATATCCAGAAAGTATGAAAGAGGTGGTGAAGGAAAGGCTGCCTAGTTTTTCTGCAGAAGAGAAAAGTTTGATCAAGGATAGTTTAGATTTTGTTGGGATGAACTACTATAAATCATTTAATGTTAAAAATAAGCAGCCATCTCCTACATAAGAGTGGCGATATACAATTGAAGTTGCAGCTGAACAGACAAGTTTTACTATTAATTACCTACTTACTCATCACATCAGATATGAAGAATATTCCTTCATGTTTCTAATCCTTTTTAAGCATTTCAGGTTTGAGCAAAGATGGAGTTCCTCTTGGCTCGATAAGAAAACACGGATCTTTATGTAAATTCTTGCTATTTTTGTTTCTATCAATAGTTATATATCTGCATATGTACCCCTCATGCATCTACCTATAACATATATATGATTTACACTGCAGGACAATGGAAATTGGCCAAAAGGGTTTGAGGGACTGATGGTCTATATCAAGGAAAAGTATCAAAACCCAAAACTCTATATTTCTGAAAATGGTATGATTTCTTGTACTTCAGCTAAGGCACCAGTTATCCTAACATAACTGTTTGTATCTCATCCATGTTTATTTCGATCTTTGTAGGACTTCTTATGTCCAGGAAGGATAACTCCCCGCTTTCTGAACGATTGAAGGACTCAGATCGAATGAACGATTGAAGGACTCAGATCGAATCTCCTATATTGCTAAACGTTTGTATAGTCTCAACAATGCAATTAAGTAAGTCAGCATATTTACATTACTAATCTTTATTCGACGACTTCGAATGGGGTATGTGGGATTGTTAGAGTCATTTGGACTTCACTACATTGGTTTTGATGACAATTTGAAACGTATCCCCAAACAATCTGCTGAGCGGTTCCAACGTTTCCTTCAGAGAAATGATTGCTAAACTGTAAATAGATTTTGCTTCTTGGAAAAGAGTTGTCTTTGTGCTGCAAACTTAATCCCTCGTAATAAACTTTCATAAACTGTCATTTTTGCTCTTCCAACTCATGCATTTATACCATATTAAGCGTATTCTCTTCCTCTCTTTTTCTGGGAACAAATTACAATCACTGAGAACGACGACTATGCGTAAGGTACATAGAAGACAGGAAGAGCTGTTCATATCCCTATCAAAGCATCAGTTACTATCAATGATGAACACAGCCAAGGAGGCCCAAGTTGGTTCCTCCTTGGGGCAAAGAGATTACAGAAGTCGATACTCGATACTGCAAGTATCAAAACAAATTCCACAATATTTTCCTCTTAATACAGGTAGTAGATTCCTCTTTCAACTTCCTCCTCCATCAAGCGGAGTTCAAGCCTCAACTTCACCTTCCCAAGCATAGTTGTACGTCTCGCGTTGTTAACAAGGAAGCGTTTCGCAAACATCCTGATCAACTTTAATCCTCAAGCAGTTTACAACCCACATCAGTGACAGAGCATCCCTGTTCATTTACATGCAAACTAGAAATCGCTACATGTTCCCAATCCATCAAAGGCTGCAGAGCTAGCAATCAAAATTAATGAATGAACAAATATAGATATCAATACTTTAAATGAGTGGTAATCCTTACATCACCAAATATTGAACAACCACAGTTAGAAATTATATCATAATATGTAGTAAGTACGAATGAAAATTTTAATTACTCTTCACAGCTTTAAAAGGGAGGTACATGTCTGTTTATATTTCTAATTAGGATAAACATCTGTAAAAAAAATAAGTAAACAGACATAGTTGTTCACTTAGCGTATTTCTATATAAACCATAGCCATCTTGTTAGTTGTTACCCCATTCCCAGCTTGTCAAGCAGGTTCTCCAATCCCTTAATTGAGGTATCAAACTCTTCTGAAGAATAAGTGGATCTCCATGTGGTGAAACTACTCTCATATTGGATGAAGAGAGATCAACAAATTCATATCTTCCTTTAAAAGTGAGGAACTTGACACTCACAGATGTTTAGGGTTGGGTGTCACCACAACACTAACAAGCAAAGGCCACATATGGGCTCATTTGTATCAATCACTTAGAATATGATCGGACATTTATGATAGGTTTTTAATTATCTCCCACATCTCATAGTCTCATACAGAATATTTGCTTACAAATACAGATAAGTTGCTGATATTATCAAGTGGCATGGTGCAATAGTGGTGTGCTGAAAATATGTATGTGAAAGTCATGCAAGATGGCAAGAACAAACAGAATGCAATTAAGATGAGATAGAGAGAATTGTATGTACTGATGTACATAAGAAACAAAAGGGGATTTGGTGAACTTAATATTTGCTTGTTCTACTAAAGATCGATTAATACTTAGACACTTCAAATTCAAAACACAACAACTCTTAGTGCATGTTGCTCCTCACAATACAACAACCTCACCAGAAAAAAAATAAGAGGGAGCGCGTAGGCGCTTAGGTTGGCTAGTGGTTGGGCGGCACCTAGTCGGCCGCCTAATTGCCCATTGCTTAACACAAAAACTTAGGTGAAGGATGAAGCATTTTGTTGTCGTTTGGATGAAATAGTAACATTCGGTCAAGTGGTAAAGTCAAAACAATTTCAGCTGCAAGAGTGTGTAGAAGTAGAACTCGATAGGAAAACGTGCTCTATCAATCATATCCCAAGCCAAACTGATCACCGATCAGAGCTGAACTCAACTTCTTCTTCATCAATAAAAAAGAGTTTGAACTAACATTGGTCCTCAACTGCTCGTTACTATCCAAAGCTCATAGAGAAAGACAAGAGTGTGATAATGGCGATCCAGATACCCAGTCGGCAGCTCTTCATCGGCGGCGAGTGGAAGGAACCAGCTCTCAAGAAACGCATCCCCATCATCAACCCCGCCACCGAACAAACCATCGGTAAATCTCTCTCTTTCTTCACTGATTCAACTTGAAGGTTTTGATTCAAACTTGATGTGTTATTGCAGTGGTGGGTTTGTGATGATCCGATCAATGAGTTTTGTGTGTGTGTGTGTGTGCGCGCGCAGGGGATATTCCGGCAGCTACAGTGAAGATGTGGAGATTGGGGTGGAGGCGGCACGAAAGGCTCTTGCCAGGAACAAGGGGAAAGATTGGGCATCGGCGCCGGGGGCGGTTCGTGCCAAGTATTTGAGAGCCATTGCTGCTAAGGTAGTTTGTTTCTCTCATTATTTGGCGCTGTCATGGTTTTGTTCTTGTATGGATTTGTTATGTTTTGCGACGGTTGTGTATGTTTTTTTAGTTTAAGAGTTGTTGTTTTTTGGGTGTAGATAACAGAGAAGAAATCCGAGCTAGCAAAACTCGAAGCAACTGATTGTGGGAAACCGCTGGATGAAGCCTTATGGGACATGGTATGTACCGTGTAGTGTGATTCTCTCTGGGTGAGTTTTTTGTTTTGTTTTGTGTAGTTTCTTATGTCCTGGCGTGTGCGATGCAGGAAGATGTTGCCGGGTGCTTTGAGTACTATGCAGACCTTGCTGATGGTTTGGATAAACAGCAAAAGGTTTCTATTGCACTTCCTATGGAGACATTTAAAACTCATGTTCTTAAGGAGCCGATGGGGGTTGTTGCGTTGATTACTCCATGGTATTTGATGCTTCTTTTCATTATAAGAGATAATTTTTCTTGAGGCCTGTACTTACCTGTTTGTTAAGTAATCAATCACCAGTAAAACTAAATTCTGGATTTCCAATGGTCCTAGAAACTTTGGTTGGCAAGGAATATTTATGGGTATATGGTGGTTTCATCTTGTAGATGGTCTTTCGGTGCTAATGTGGAGAATCTTTATGATTTATATGTTAATGAATTGCTTCTTTCTTATGTTTAGGAACTACCCTTTATTAATGGCTACATGGAAGGTAGCTCCTGCCTTGGCTGCTGGGTGCGCTGCAATTCTGAAGCCGTCTGAGTTGGCATCAGTGTACGTCCTTCTTTGGTTATATTTACTTACTTCAGTTCTTATGTAGATAATTCTAGTTGAAGCTTATCATCATTTAACAATTAATTTCAGAACTTGTTTGGAGCTAGCTGAGGTGTGTAGAGAGGTTGGTCTTCCTCCTGGTGTCCTTTCTTGGCCTGCCTTGACCCGCCAAGGGGACGTCTTAAACCTCCGAGATCTGCCTAGGGCCACCTTGAGCCTCCTAGACCCGCCAAGGGGCTGCTTATGGCCGCCCCTTGACTCGCCTTGGACTACATTGACTCGCCTTGACCCGCGTTGGCCCGCCTTGACACGCCTTGGACCGCCTTGCACCGCCTTGACCCGCCTTGGACCGCCTTGGCTCGCCTTGATCTGCCATGACCCGCCTTGGCTCGTCTTGACCCGCTTTGAACCGCTTTGGCCCGCCTTGACCCTCTTAGACCCGCCTAGGGCCGCCTTGACCCTCCTAGACTCGCCTAGGGCCGCTAAATGGCCGCCTTGACACGCCTAAGGCCGCCAAGGGGACGACTTGACCTGCCAAACCTTTTACCTGCCTAGTTCTGTTTTGACCTCCCAAGGGCTCGCCATGACCCGCTTAGGGCCGCCAGGGGGCTGCCTACAGCCGCCATGGGGCTATCTTGACCCATCTAGGGCCGTCTTGACCCGCCTTGGCCAGTTTTCGGCCGCTTTGGCCCGCCTTGGACAGCCATGACCGGCCTTGGGCCGCCTTGACCGGCCTTGACCCGCCTTGAATTGCCTTGACCCTACTAGATCCGCCAAGGGGCTGCCTAGGGCCGCCAAGGGGTCGCCTTGAACTGCCTTGACCGGCCTTGGTCCGCCTTGACCCGCCTTGGCCTTCGTTAGGACGCCTTGGCCCGTTTTGGCCCGCTTTGACCCGCCTTGACACGCCTAGGGCCGACTTGGGCCTCCTTGACCCTCCTAGACCCGTCTAGTGCCGTCTTGACTCTCCTAAACTCGCCTAGGGCCACCAAGAAGCCCTCATTACTCGCCATGACACGTCAAAGGGCTGCATTTACACGCCTTGAACCACCTAGGGTCGCCAAGAGGGCTGCTTTGACATGCCAAGGGCTGGCATGACCCGCCAAGGGGCTGTTTACGGCCGTAATGGGGCTACCTTGACCCGTCTAGGGCTGTCTTGGCCCGTCTTAAGCCGCTTTGACCCGACTTGGCCCGCCCTGGACCGCCTTGGCCCCCCTTGGGCCGCTATGAGCCGCCTTTGCCCGCCTTGACACGCCTTGGACCGCCTTGCACAGCCTTGACCCGCCTTGGACCGCCTTGACCCGCCATGACCCGCCTTTACCCGCCTAGTTCTGTTTTGACCTCCCAAGGGCTCGCCATGACCCGCCTAGGGCCGCCAAGGGGCTGCCTACAACCACCATGGGGCTATCTTGACCGGGCTGGGCCATGAAGCTGGCGCTCCTTTGGCTTCTCATCCCCATGTTGATAAAGTATCTGTGAATAAGTTCCTTTCAGCAGCTCAACAGGTCAAGGTATGGTAGCTCCATAGTTTGTCAGTCGGTCATTTATTTTTGTTTTTACATTCTCTTCATTTGATCTTCATATACTTATTCCTATGTCATTTGTGGTAGCCTGTTTCGCTGGAGCTTGGAGGGAAAAGCCCAATTGTTGTTTTTGACGATGTTGATATTGACAAATGTTAGTGTCTGTTGACGCCATTCTTAAATATGTAACATCCTGTAGAACTAGTTGTTCACGTGGAATCTACACATTGAAGCCAAATCATGTTAGACATAACATACATTACAACTCCTGGTACCATAATGATAATTTGTTTACTCTATGATACAATCAGCTGCTGAATGGACCGCCTTTGGCATCTTTTGGACTAATGGTCAGATTTGCAGTGCAACATCCCGTCTTATACTGCATGTAAGTATGATAGATACTTTCCTGTCTTATCCCGTCTTACACTTGCTTTGATTCTCTTCTGAATAGCGTCTCTAGAACTGAACATATATTGCTTGTCAATTTAACAACTCTAAATCATGTAGTTAGGGGTAATTTTGTGTGACATTAACAGCATTAATCAGTTAGAGTCTGCTACCTTGCAGAACATAACTAAAATGAAAATAAACCTAGCTGACTAGGAGTTCTTATCTTAGTGCCATCTTAAAACAAGCATTCTCCGTATCATTTTTAATTCCTTATGCTTGTATCAGGAAAGTATTGCATTGAAATTCTTAGAGAGGCTTGCTGAATGGTGCAAAAACATTAAGATTTCAGATCCTTTGGAAGAAGGTTCCAGGCTTGGCCCTGTTGTTTCTCAAGGGCAGGTACATATTTATGCATTTTTAATTTTATTTTTATTTATTTCGCGTAGAGGGTTTTCTATCAACAAGTGCATTAAAACACTTAAGACATCATACCTAGATGACTATTGTTATCCCGGTAAATGTTATTGTTTCCATGAAGTAGTCTAGATAGATGTCAGGGGAGGGTCGTTAGAGACTTATTAAGATACCGCCCTCTCCTCCCTGGAAATATTTCAGGATTGTTGTTTTGTGTTCTCCAAAAACTCTTGCCTTGAGTTGGGTATGGGTAGGGAAGGTTGAGTTCACTACTAAGTTTAAACCTGTTCCACTAGTGTAAAATTTTAACATTTCAACGAGGTAATATATCTTATCCAAAATAGCTACATCTATGCTAAATGAATGGTTCCAAGACATCTATGTTACAAGACAGATTGGTTAAATTTGTTCTCGTAGAAGGAAGTTCTTTGATTCAAGGCTGATAAAATGTGTGGTGATGTTTGTGTAAATATTAGAGTCCACAGAGTTTTACATGCATTTGTGCAGACTATATCAGCATTTGCAGATGATAATGATGAATTCTTGGTTTTTGTCTTCTGGGAAATAATATGGGAAAATCGGAAACTTTGTTTTATCTACTAGATCAAATTTTTACTGTGTAGAGTTTTTTGTTCTCGATAAGTCATAAGTTTATGATTGAAGCATCTAATATTTGCTTCTTCTGTCAGTATGAGAAAATATTGAAGTTCATCTCAACAGCTAAGAGTGAAGGCGCAAAAGTTTTGTGCGGTGGGGTTCGTCCTGAGGTATAACGTCCTCTGCCTTTATCATGACCATTTTGCTTTATGACTTGTAGCTAACACTTGATTTATTGTACAAATGGATGGCAGCATCTGAAGAAAGGATATTATGTTGAACCAACCGTCATCACCGATGTGACTAACTCCATGCAAATTTGGAAAGAAGAGGTTTTTGGACCTGTTCTTTGTGTCAAAACATTTAGTTCAGAAGAAGAAGCTATTGAATTAGCAAATGACACCCAGTGAGTCGACTCTTATTTTTCCTGTTAATTATGTGGAATTATTTTTTGGTTGGTTTTGTTTTGTTAATTCTGGGTCTACTTACCTCTATTAGTTTTGTGATTGGATCTGGGACTTCTCTTTTCTAACAGTTTTCATATTTAACAGATTTGGCTTGGGTGCTGCTGTCATATCAAATAATCTAGAAAGGTGTGAGCGTGTTTCTAAGGTGAGACCTCTCCTTTTAATTCTAGTGCAATGAGTCTTCCTTTCTGATATTCGTAGAACAGCATCTTAATCATGTGTTGCGTTCTCTGTTCTGTTTTTCAGGCTTTTCAGGCAGGAATTGTCTGGATCAATTGTTCACAACCATGCTTCACTCAGGCTCCTTGGGGTGGCAACAAACATAGTGGTTTCGGGCGTGAATTAGGGACATGGTATGGCTCTATCGAAACTATTACCTGATAGAAGCATATACTAGTTGAATTTAGTGTGACAACCAGGCTGTTACTTCTGAAATATGCAATTGCTGATCAGTAGACTACATCCCAGTATTACTATGAATGAACTGCTGATGGTATTATATCTTTTCTCTTTTCAACAGGGGACTTGAGAATTACATGACTGTGAAGCAGGTTACTCAATTTGTGTCTGATGATCCTTGGGGTTGGTACAAGTCACCTTCACCTTAAAAACTGTGAAAAAGTCTCCTACAAATGGAACCGGGTAAACTGCAAGTTGCTGATATTGAAGAAATAAGGGGTTAATTTGCACTAAAGTGGATGTATAAGAACTAAAGAAGTTTCTGAAATAACTAGTTAAAGTCTTTTTAACAGTGGACTCGCATGTTTTGTATTCAGAGGTACATCTAGGGTAATAGTGATGATGGATTAGCTGCATTGCAGTGACTGTCACTCGTGGGCTAGTGCAACCTATAAAGTTCTTTAGTCTGGATTTAATATAAGTTGTAAGGTGGAACACATACAAATCTAACCCATCTCTGGGTTTATTAATCGAAATGTTATTGCTTTTCCGCTGTTGCTTGTGCCACTAGGGAGAAAGGTTGAGAGTTAAACGTCACAGGGGCTGGTATCAACTACAAATCTTTTCAGCATCCGACTTAATAGAATAATCTACATTCTTGGTGACCACCTTAATCAATTGAAAGGGAAAGGTCATTATTATATAATGAAGCACAACACAACGTTTTCCGATCTAGCTGACTTATTTTTCTGGCCAGATCAGTCCTCCTCATCAGGCAAATCTTATCTCTTGTGGTCATTTTAGACGCGTCCACATCCGGCCAAAAATATCAATGTTTGATCCTAGATTCCTAGATCAATTACCATAACTTTACCACATAGCCTAGACTTATGAAGGACGATTGGTTAAGTAGCATCGTAGCAATAGCTTGAAGTCATTTGTGGTAGGGTTTATTTGAGCTCATTTCCAATGATGGCTACTTGTTATTTGGTAGGAGTCTCGTGGCATTGGTATGTATGGTTCAAAGTTGTCGTTTGATGTAAGCGTTTTTCGAACATGGATTAATCATTAAAACTACCTATTTTGTCAGAAAAAAATTCAACGTGTACTCTAACGGTTGAGTGTATAATTTAACTTTTCATTTTTTCAAGAATGAGACGGTTTTCTATTTACTGTTCTAAGATATTATGTATCTTTCTAAATATTCTTTATATGTGCTTTGGTCTTATGCCATTAGGATATGTAGTTTGACTAAATCTATGTATTGATTATTTTTACCATATTGGTATTGTGATTCCCTATATAAAGGGCTTCTATCAATGAATAAGATAATGATTCTCTTGCTATCTTTTTGTTTCTACATTTTATCCTTCATCACGTTATCATGCACTTTGTTCTAACCCTAGAGCCAATAGCCTACCATTTATTTTCCAAACTCTAAACAAACAAAAAAAATTCTTTCTCAAACCAAAAGTTCTCGGCCCTGCCTAGACCCCAACGCTGTCGCTGCTCCCGAACGCCGCTTCTCGGCCGTTAGCTTCGCCTTTTTTTCTGGTTTCGCTGATCGAGCTTTAGATCAAGAAATCCGAGTTTTTCGAAGAAATTTTACTGTATTCCAAACTCTAAAAAAACAAAAACAATTCTTTCTCAAACCAAAAGTTCTCGGCCTTGCCTAAGCCCTGACACTGTCGCTGCTCCCGAACGCCGCTTCCTAGCCGTCAGCTCCGCCTTCTTTTCTGGTTTCGCTAATCGAGCTTTAGATCAAAAAATCTGAGTTTTTCAAAGAAATTTTACGATATGTTTTAAACCCTAAACTCTTCAAAGTTCAATAAACTCAGGGGAGATAAAGTGTTTTCTCCCTTTCTCCATATCCATTCTATACTTGGAATTTTGTGTGTGCATGTACTATTCTATGCTTGTTTCCTTGTCATGGTTGTGTATGATCAACCCCGACCTTTCTTCGGATTGTGTTTGATCAATCCGAGGCCTTTTTTCGAATTGTGTTTGATCAATTCGCGGCTTTTCCGGATTGTGTGTGATCAATCTGAAGGACAAACCATTAAAAAACATCATTTGTGACCTCTATCAAGTCTCATAACAGCTTGGTTTTATATGCAAGAACAATGTAACATTCTGCTCCTTTGAGTTTTGACGTACTCGATGCCTAAAGTGAATCTTCGCTTAATATCTGTGGAACCTTACATTGGAAAGGATTAAACCACATGTTTTGACCCACAGGCTAACAAGCCTAGATGCCGAGATTTCACATCTCATGCGCTCAAAGTCTTTAATGCGCCACATCGACAAAAACCTTCAATGACAATCTATGCAAAAAAGTAATTACCACAAAGTACTGTAGAATGCACTCATGGAGCGTTTCTTGAAACGTTCATATAACTTTACTTGTTGAGTTATTAGTCAAGTGGATTGCTTACCACTTCAAAAGACTACATATTGTCAATGATCTTTTATGGCATCATGATCCATAATCTTTAGCGGATTCAATCATCATCAAGTTCTCTAGGTCCTCCAAGTTGGTTTGGAATTACCAACAAGACTTGATTTTGGTCATACAATTGCAAACGAGAATTGTACATATACTAATGCGATAAACATATTTGGAATTATCCCCTAACGTGGGGACAACAATATGGGTCACGGTAACAGCAGAAAACACCGTGCCGATGTCTAGAAAAGAGGAGGAGGTGTCGCCGGCCCTAATGGTGACACTCCCGGTCTAGACACCAATTATATTTGTCAAAACTACTAACGTCAGCTCATGATAATGCAACCGTTGTGGATCTTTATATCACTGGTTCAAGATTGTCAAGCTCCTTCAAATTGTGAATGCATACAAAAAGGTACGGAAAATCAATATGAGGACAAGAACGTCATCCTCATGATTACTAATTTCGAAAATTCGGATCCTGCTCTAGCTACCCCTGACGTTGATGTTATTGGCTAGACATTGATTTTCTTTTCAAGCTATATGTAATAAGGAGTCGTATCGACATCCTTCGTCTATTTGGAACCTCGATGTACTCACATTAGCAATAATGAATGCTTTGAAATTTTTTTCGAAGTTATGAAACTATTCTCCTCTTATGGTTCATATTGATTTACAAATAAGATGTACATTTTTACATTATCCTTAGAAGCATGGCATATTTACAATCTACATGGTTAGATTGTGCCGTTTTGGTCTCTTCCAAGTGAAGATGACGCACGACCTTGCATCCTCAAGAAGGATCACTAACGTGTTTCCAGTTAAGTCTTCTACCCTATAGCGGATTTTTCATCATCAATTGTTCAACTAGGCTCATCCAAGCTTAGTGTGATGTCTTAGAATTGTCCGAAATTAAGGAGATAGTGATTTCAAGTGTGCCTCGCACTACCGACCCTCCACGGACATGTCTGGTCATACTGACTTGGAGTTACCGAAAGCTTTTGATTTTGGATCCCTCTATGCTATTAAACCAATTGTCGTCTTGCAAAAGATGTTGAAGACTTATCAACACCGGAAAATTATCGTTATGATCGAATCCTCTAAGTCCTATGAGTTAGTTTATGTTCATGTCAGGGAGCTTTTGCTAACTAGTCATGGAGTTTATGACCTTAGAATGACTGAAAGGACTTGGTTTTGATCATACACACGTCAATTTTGGCTAAGGCAAAAGCCTACATGCCAGCTGCAAGCTTCATAGCTTCGCACATGCCAATTCTGCGAAAAACAGCAATCTGTCCCTTCTGGACAGTCAACTTTGTTTGAGCTTTGTGAACAGCTCCGTACTAACCAGACAGTGAGCTTTATATCATTGGAAAGCTCTACGAGTCTAGTTTTCAGAACTTTTCACAGTTCATCCATATCAATTTTTTAAAAAAAAAAGAAGTTATGGTTGTTTTAGTGCGCAAAGGTCATTCTGCGCGGAAATTTTTATGCACTCTCGGGATTGTAGCTTTTTGTAGCTTTTTGTAGCTTCTTTCAATCCTTCTAAATGGTTCAAATGGAAATATTTACTCGCCTATCTACTCCTTGTAGATATGTCTCATTGAGACATTAAGTGTTTCGCAGATAGTGGAATTATCTACAACATTCTAAGGAACCGACAACTATCTTTGGATTTTGTGTTTTTGTAAATCTTCTGTGACTACAATAATTGAATCATACCGGTCATTCAGGGACGCGATTTAGCTTAAATCTTGATGTCTCATGGCACCATGATCAACGTTATAGATGTCCTCTATGCATTGAGAGGCAGCCGAACCATGTTGAACTTTAAAGACATTCATGCTAATAGTTTTCATTTGAAAACACATTGTGAGAATGAATACGAATTCTTTTGTGTATACTTTCTCATGAATGTAGACTGAAATGCATCTTAGAGAAGTTTATGAGTGAATCTAGTGGACTGTATGTCACTATGATTTGAATATCGAATCATATGTTATCGCCAATATTTGGGACACTCACTCATATAGGCTTTGTTTTGACCAATTCAGGTCATCCTAGAAAAGATATAATGGTCCATATTTTGAGAAATTCTCATAGATATCCATTCTTCTGCTCAAAACGAAGACATTCGAGATCTAGCTTCTCCATGAAGCATGATGGTGACACCATGATTGTAAATGGCGGCACCCGGGGGACATTGTCGTCACCCGAACACGGCTCTAACTTCCCGGAGGCCGTCCGGTCAATTCCTCAAGCAATTAAAGTGCACCGGCATTCCCTCGATGTCTCATTGGCCCCCTGCAATGCTAATTGCTCGTTTTGAAAGTCTATTATTTAGCTAAATTAGGAGTGAGATCCTCCTACGCTAAATAACACAAAAAAGAATACTTCATTCTTACATCAAACTATGTAGATAGATACAACCAACTTGCAGACACTTTTTTATGTTTTATGGTGTTAACACACTGGTTTATGTTTTATGTTGGTTGAAGTGTTAACACACTGGTCACATGTTACCCTATTATCTACTGCTTATGCTGCTTATACTTCTACGAGCTCACTACATTCTTTAAATAATTTTATCAGGCTATAAGTTGAAGTGTCATGTACTCTATGTTCACATGCAGTATGGTCTCACCGAGGCTACGACCAAGCAACTTTAGCTTGTCGCTCAAACATTATTGATGTGCACCAATCTTTCTATTGCGTCTTGGGACTATGCAATATTTGCATGCAGCTTTACTATTCAAGAGGAGTCTAGCACATGTATACATGTCACTATCAAATGTGAAGGGTGCGTTGTACTCTTTTTCGCCTACGATTAAGGTTCAGTTTTTCTCCCACAGGATTTTTGTGACTTAACTAGGTTTTTGACAAGGCAACAAATTAGCACCATCGGCATATCAGCGCGTGACACAAGGGGGAGTGTTCTAAGATGTTATATATTTTTCTAGATATTCTTTATGTGTGTCTAGGCCTTATGCCATTAAGATATGTAGTTTAACTAGATCTATCTATTCATTATCCTTATCATATTGGTATTGTGTAATTTCGTATATAAAGGGCTCCTATCAATGAATAAGATGATGATTTGTCTATTCTCTTGCTATCTCTCTTTGTCTCTACACTTTATCTTTCATCACGTTATCATACACTTTGTTCTAACCCTAAAGTCAATAGCCTACCATTTGTTTTCTGAAATCCTAAAAAAAAAATAAAGTTTTTCGGTTCCTATGTCTGACTATGGCCGCTGCCTATTTTCCCGGCTGCAGTTCCACATCACCAGCTTCCAATCCCTTGGCTGCCGCCTGCCGACGATTCTTGGTTTCCTTCGACTACAATTTTTGACATCTTCAAGTGTTTGAAGTTTCCAAATGTATGTCTTGAAACCCTAAACTTTTTCAAGTTCAATAACTCGGGGAGGATAAAATTCTTTCCTCCCTTCTCCATCTATATTCTATGCTTGGGATTTTGTGCGTGCAGGTACCAAAATCCTGAAATTTTATTCTCAGGTCAAGAGTGTGTTTGATCACTCTTGTTTCCTTGTTCGGGTTGTGTGTGATCAACCCTGACATTTCTCCGGATTATGTTTGATCAATCCGAGGCCTTTTTCCAAATTGTGTTTGATCAATTCGTGGCTTTTCCGAATTGTGTGATCAATCTGAAGGACAAACCATTAAAAACATCGTTTATGACCTTATTGAGTCTCATAATAGCTTGGTTTTGTATGCAAGAACAATGTAACATTTTGCTCATTTGAGTTTTGACGTACTCGGTGCCTAAGGGGAATCTTCGCTTGGTATTTATGGAACCTTTCATTAGAAAGGATTAAACCATATGTTTTGACCCACAGACTAACAAGCCTAGATGTCAAGATTTCACATCTCACGCACTCAAAGTTTTGAAGCGCAACATCGACAAAAGCCTTCAATGACAATCTGTGCAAAAAGTAATGACCACAAAGTAATGTGGAATGCACTCATGGAGCATTTCTTGAAATGTTCATATAACTCTACTTGTTCATTTATTAGTCAAGTGGATTTCTTACCACCTTAATTAACTACATATTGTCGATGATCTTTTGTGGCATCATGATCCATAATCTTTAGCTGATTCGATCATCATCAAGTTCTCTAGGTCCTCCAAGTTGGTTTGGAATTACCAACGAGACTTGATTTTGATCATTATGTTGCAAACGAGAATTGCATATACTCTAATGCGATAAACATATTTGGAATTGTCCTCTAATGTGGGGACAACAATATGGGTCACGGCAACGGCAGAAAACGTTGTGGTGATATCTAGAAAAGAAGGGGAGGTGTCCCCGGCCCTATTGGCGACACTCCCGGCCTAGACACCAATATGTCAAAACTACTCATGTCAGCTCATGACAATGCAACCGTTGTGGATCTATGAATCACTGATTCAAGATTGTCAAGATTCATCCTCAAATCCTGAATGCATACAAAAAGGTACGAAAAATCATTATGAGGACAACAACGTCATCCTCATGATCGCGAATTTCAAAGATTTGTATCATGCTCTAGTTACTCATGACTTTGACGTCATTGGCTAGACATTGATTTTCTTTCCAAGCTATATGTAATAAGACATTTTGGATTTTAAAATTTTCTTATAATTTAATCCATAACAATTTTCTTATACATGCTGCTACGTCGTATCGATGTCCTTATATTACTCGAGACCTCAATATACTCACATTAGCAATAATGAATGTCTTGAGATTTTTTTCAAAATTATGAAACTATTCTCCTCTTATGGTTCGTATTGAAAAAATGTACATTTTTACATCATCCTTAGAAGCATGGCATATTTACAATCTACATGGTTAGATTGTGCCATTTTAGTCTCTTCCAAGTGAAGATGACGCACGGCCTTTGCATCCTTAAGGAGGATCGCCAACGTGTTTTCGGTTAAGTCTTTTACCCTATAGAGGATTTTCCATCATCAATTGTTCAACTAGGCTCATCTAAGCTCAGTGTGATGTTTTAGAATTGTCTGAAATTAAGGAGATAGTGGTTTTTAATGTGTCTCGTGTAACCGACCCTCCATGGACATGCCTAGTCATACTGACTTGGAGTTACCGAAGGCTTTTGATTTTGGATCCCCCTACGCTATTAAACCAATTTTCGTCTTGCACAAGACGTTAAAGACTTATCAAAACTAGACAATCATCATTATGATCGAATCCTCTAGGTCTTTTGAGTTAGTTTATGTTCATGTCCAAGAGCTTTTGCTAACTAGTCATGGAATTTACGACCTTGAAAAGACCAAAAGGACATGATTTTGATCATATACTTGTTATTTTTGCTTCGGCTTATGACCACATGCCATCCGCAAGCTTACAAGCTTTGCCAATGCCAAATCTGTGAAAAACAGCAATCTGTCCCTTCTGGATAGTCAACTTCGTTTGAGCTTTTTTAACAGCTTCGGACGAACCAGACAGTGATCTTTATATCATTGTAAAGCTCTACAAGTCTAGTTTTTAGAACTTTTCGCGGTTCATCCATATCTATTGTAACGAAGAATTTATGGCTGTTTTAGTGCGTAAAAGTCATTCTGCGCAGAAATTTTTATGCACTCTCGGGATTGCAGCTTTTTGTAGCTTATTTCAATCCTTTTAAATGGTTCAAGTGGAACTATTTACTCACCTATCTACTCCTTCTTGTAGATATGTCTCATACAGACATTAAGTGTTTCGTAGATAGTGGAATTATCCACAACATTCTAAGGAATCGGCAACTATCTTTGGATTTTGTGTCTTTATAAATCTTTTGTGACTACAATAATTGAATCATACCGGTCATTCAGGGATGCGGTTTAGTTTAAATCTTGATGCCTCATGGCACCATAATCAACGTCACAGATGCCCTTTATGCATTGAGAGGCAGCCGAACCATGTTGAACTTTAAAGACATTCATGTTAATACTTTTCATTTGAAAACACATTGTGAGAATGAATAAGAGTTCTTTTGTGTATACATTCTCATGAATGCGAACTGAAATGCATCTTAGAGAAGTTTATGAGTCAATCTAGTGGACTGTATGTCACTATGATTCGAATATTGAATCACATGTTATTGCCAAACAAGATATTTGGAACATCGACTCATATAGGCTTTAGTTTGACCAAATCGGTTATCTTGGAAGAGATATAGTGGTCCAAATTTTGAGAAATTTTCAGGGACATCCATTCTTCCACTCAAAACGAAGACATTTAAGATCTAGCTTCTCCATGAAGTATGATGGTAACGCCATGGTTGTAAATGGCGGCACCCAGGGGACATTGATGTCACCCGAACACGGCTTCAACTTCTTGAAGGCCGTCCGATCAATTCCTCAAGCAATTGAGGTGCACCGGTCTTCCCTTGATGTCTCATTGGCCCCTGCAATGCTCATTACTCATTTTGAGAAACCTATTTTTTTAGCTAAATTAGGAGTGAGACCCTCCTACGCTAAATGACACAAAAGTGAACATTCCATTCTTACATCAAACTATGTAAATAGATACAACCAACTTGCAGACATCTTTTAATGCTTTATGGTATTGGTTGAAGTGTTAACACACCGGTCACGTGTTACACTATTATCTATTGCTTATGTTGCTTATACTTCTATGGGCTCACTACTCATTCTTTAAAGAAGTTTATCGGGCTATAAGTTGAAGTGTCATGTACCTCATATTCACACGCAGTATGGTCACACCGAGGCTACGACCAAACAACTTTAGCTTGTGGCTCAAACATTATTGATGCGCATAATCTTTCTATTGCGTCAGGCTATGCAATATTTGAATACAGCTTTACTATTCATCTACGACCCACCATCATTGAATATTTTTGTACTACAGCTCGTGACTATGTATGAGGAATGACACGAAATTGCATTCCTTGAGCTCGGCATGATTGAAACGAATCTCCAATCCTTGAGCTCGGCTAGATATTATTTGTAAGTGTCAAATCGCATTGCCACTGCGCACAATGATGAGTCATTTGAGATGAATAAGTACTTAGGTTGGTTGGATATGAACCTCTAACTATTTAATCCGCCTATGTAGAAACCTTGTCAGGAGATCTCTTTCACCGTTATATTGTGGATTGTCACTTTGATAAGACAGTATTCCCGCCATTAAGGGGAGATAAGAACGCAAGTGTTCAAGTGAAACGACGTGAATTGTCGTGGTCTGTCGTCACTAAGTCTCATCTTGATCTCAAATGCTTAAAGTGTTAAAGTGATGAGATCACGTGCTGCAATTATGTCTGCAAGGATTGATGTCCAATCAAGAGGACATGACATGACCAAAAGGAGTTGGTCTTGATGCCATCACCATGGATGGTGATATGGTGATGCCATATAGTGACAAAATTGGTGTCACAAGTCCGTGTGGCTCCCCAAAAGGAGGGAGGCCCTTAGGTTCGATATTTTCTCGCACTATGAAGAAAGCGAGCTTGGCACAACCTATCCATTGATCAGTGATACTCAAATTCGTCTCATGAAGTCTGAATTGTGATTATCGTTAGGGGAAGCCTCAGTGTCAAATCTAATCCATATAGAGATCTCTACAAGTATTACATTAGTGTACATAAGAAAGTGGGATAATGAGTCTACTATCGAACCATCCTTCGTTGATTGGCCTATTGAAAAAATGTGATCCAATATTAACAAAGAGATAGGTCCTTGGGCAGGTGATGCCGACACCGCAAGCTAAACCCTATCAACTATGTCTTTGTTAGATAGTGTAGTGAGAATAAGAGCTTAGACTCACCTTATGGCATAGGGTCTCTCACTAACACGCACTGTGATCGACTACGATGAGATATGCTCTCTTAATGGATGTCATTGAACTCCACTACTTTTGTAGTTTCTGAATAACTGAATATGCAGCCTATGAATGTGGTCATAATAACATCTCTATAGGATCAGAGATATATATGAAGATCTTAAACGGACTTCATTCATCCAAATCAAGTGGCTCTAGACCACAGGAGCATGCGTTTGCTAAATATATTGAAACGCATATGGACTCTACTTGATTTGGAAGGGATATGGTGACTTATGCCTTTGTGTGTTCATTCCAGATTTACATGGACTCTTGATTGAACAAAAGATGTCAATATGTATCAACATCCTAAGTTAGAATGAAAAGATCTTGGGAAGACACGGTCTCAATAAGGCACTCGATAACTGTAATGATGATGATTTTTCATCAATCGGCTTAGGCGCTCTATAACTAGTGAGCCTACATATACTCCCATGATTAGTTAAAGTCTTTGGTCTAAAGAGAGATCCGTTGTTTTGTCTAAAGCAAGATGACAAATATGTGTTAAGAGATGAAGTTCTCATCTAAGTACAATAAGACGCATCAATGTACTCAACATAATACGAAAGACTTGATTGTTTTGGCCACGATCCTCAGCGCGCGGAGTAGAGGTTGATAGCGAACAAAAGAGGGGAGGTTGTTGCAGGCGTGCCACCTCACGGACGAGAAAAGGTTTGAGTGCGCTTAACTTCTTGATCAGGCGAAAGGGGGTTTCCAGGTGCCACCTCGCGAACGAGGGATTACGAGTACAAGGCGGTTCGATACTCACGGTGTCGCGAGCAGAGCAAACTATCGGGAAATCAGGGTAGAGTCTGGAAGGGCTCTGAGAAAAACCTATGCGGCGGTGCGCTTAGGGTTAGGGTTTCGAGGTAGCTCGAAAGATAACTGGTTTGCAGTTTGTTTGTAAAAGTTGTGTGTAGATTGTAGAGTGAGAGGGAGAGCAAAAGCAAAGCTCCAAGGGCAACGAGGTAAATCTTTGCGCTATTGTTGGGGTCATTTTGAACGGATCTTAATTGCATAGCCCCCTGTTGAACATTATCATGCAAGCTGGATAACAGTTCGCATGCAAAGATGACCTCGCTGATGCCCTAAAGCAAAGGCGAGATGACTTCGCATTAAAGCAAAAGCCCTAAGGTGGGGCGGGGTGACTTCGTGTCAAAGCAGAAGCCCCAAAGCAAAGGCGAGATGATTTCGCATCAAAGCAACAGTCCTAAGGCAAGGCAAGGCGAGATGACTTCGCGAAGAAGAGGAAGTCCAGGCGAGGCAAGATGGTAGCATGACAGATGAAACAAAATTAGAGTCCCCACGCGAGACGCGTGCTTGGCGCGTGCTTATTATGAAAAGTAATTTCACCGCTTGACAAAGTCAAACGACAGCTGCAGTACTCAAGTACTACGTACACAGCAACCGTTCCTTTCTTTTCTTATCAAATCCTGTTAACAAAGTGGGTATCCGAAGAACATTTAACATATACTATTTTCTGTCATGGGCAGTTACTGTTCACTAATGACAGTAAAATGACGGTTATGTCCTCTTCATTCCCAGAGATGGGCGCGGAGTCTGCTGGGGGTTTGCTTTTTTTTTTGATGAACTCTCTGTCTCTCTAGATTTTTCTATTTCTCCGCCCCAGAGAAGGGCGCGGAGTCCGATCACTTTTTTTTCTGTCCTCTTCATTCCCAGAGATGGGCGCGGAGTCCGTTGATGGATCACTATTTTTTTTTAAACTCTCTCTCTCTAAAAATCTAGAGAGAGTTCGTCCATACAAATCTATTGAGAGTGAGAGAGAGTTAAAAAAAAATAGTGATCCCCCAGCGGACTCAGCGCCCATCTCTAGGAATGAAGAGGACAGAAAAAAAGTGATCGGACTCCGCGCCCTTCTCTGGGGCGGAGAAATAGAAAAATCTAGAGAGACAGAGAGAGTTCGTCCAAAAAAAAAACGAATCCTCAACGGACTCCGCGCCCATCTCTGGGAATGAAGATGACAGAATCGTCATTTTACTCTCATTAGGGAACAGAAACTGCCCCTGACCGAAAATAGTATATGTTAAACTAGATTTGTATGGATGAACTCTCTCTAGATTTTTTTAATTCTCCGCCCACGAGAAGGGCGCGGAGTTCGATATATTTTTTTTTTACAAACTCTCTCTCACTCTCATTCCCAGAGATGGGCGCGGAGTCCGCTGGGGGTTCGCTTTTTTTTTGGATGAACTCTCTATGTCTCTCTAGATTTTTATATTTCTCCGTCCCAGAGAAGGGCGTGGAGTCCGATCACTTTTTTTTTCTTTCCTCTTCATTCCCAGAGATGGGCGCGGAGTCCGCTTGGGGATCACTATTTTTTTTTAAACTCTCTCTCACTCTCATTAGATTTGTATGGACAAAATCTCTCTAGATTTTTCTATTTCTCCGCCGAAGAGAAGGGCGCGGAGTCTGATCACTCTTTTTATTTTTTTTATTTTTTTATTTTTTTTACAAACTCTCTCTCACTCTCATTCCTAGAGATGGGCACGGAGTCCGTTGGGGGTTCATTTTTTTTTGGACGAACTCTCTATGTCTCTCTAGATTTTTCTATTTCTCCGCCCTAGAGAAGGGCGCGGAGTCCGATTACTCTTTTTTTTTTTTACAAACTCTCTCTCACTCTCACTAGATTTTTTTATTTCTCCGCCCAAAAAAAGGGCGCGGAGTCCGCTGGCAGATAGTTTTTTTTTTGGACTAACTATCTCTCATCGCCCTAGAGAAGGGCGCAAACTCCACCCGCGAGATGAGCGCAGAGTCTGCTGGCAGATCGCTTTTTTTTTTGACGAACTCTCTCTGTCTCTCTAGATTTTTCTATTTCTCCGCCCAAGAGAAGGGCGCGGAGTTCGATCACTCTTCTTTTTTCTGTCCTCTTCATTCCCAGAGATGGACGCGGAGTCCACTGGGGGATCACTATTAGTCTCTCTAGATTTTTCTATTTCTCCTCCCAAGAGAAGGACACGGAGTCCGCTGGCATATCGTTTTTTTTTTGGCGAACTATCTCTCAATCTCTCTAGATTTTTCTCGCTTTCTTTGCCGCTGTCTCTCTAGACTCCTCTCACTTTCTCTACCACCCAAGATTTCTCTATATATAGAAAGACTCTTCTCATATTCTGTCGCCCAAGATTTCTCTCTGTTCTCTCGCTCTTAATCCATTGATCTAGCTCGCAAGTCTATACTCAGTAACCGAATCCAAATCCTTTCTAGATTTGATCTCAGTATCTTCATTCACTGTTCAAAACCACCAACTATAATTTTTTTTTTGATCTATTAACTTACACTCCTCCATCTACACTGATGCGTGTAGATTGGATGTTTGGGCTAAAACTTCATCCATGATTTTTTAAATTCGGTACCTTTTTTCTTTTTCCTGCAATAGATATTAGATTACAGAGAACAGTTGTTAAATAATTTTTCTAATCTTTACCCATCCTTTCATGCATGTATTACAGTTGTTTTTGCAATCAAGTTGTAATCTTGAGCAGATTTACAGCTATCAGACGTGCGTATCATTTTTTGGTAAGTTGAAGCTTACACTCCCAGTAACATATACTTTTCAAAATTAAAAATTATTGAATAGCTGTAATCTATTACTGCATATTACTGTCATCATATTGTTTTGGTAACATAGAATCAAATACAGGCTCAATTAATTCAGTTAGAGTGGTAAGCTTTCATGCTTGGTCCATCTCTTCAGCATCTGGCATAGCAGTTCTGATATATAATTTCAAGTACAGTGTCTTCCTGATCAACATCTGAAGAAAAAAAAAATGGAGGGTATTAATTAATTTATAACTATGGTTATTTCTTTTTTTACTTTATGTTTATAATGCTGGATATGATACATAGCAAACTCTCACATATTTTTTTTATTTTATGTCTTATACAGTCCACAATATTTTTTCTTTTTAGGTTGCAATATAACATGAGCTGAAGTAAACAAATTTCTCTACAACAAATATTTCAAACACCTACACTAAAATACGGGCCTAATTTTTTGAAAATGATATTAGAGATATTAACTAATCCCACTGAAACGCGCGGACAATTTCTAGTTAAGTTACATTTTTCTTCAAGGATTGTGTAACAGTGTTGCATTGGATTGAAATAAAAACGAAGAGAGAAGAGGATAAACCAGAAAAACATTTATTGGGTCCCCTATGATCTGAGGCAAATCCATAGCTGCGGGATTCATATTCCAATGGTCCCACGCAGCTCCTTCCCATCTTCCCGAATAGGCAATGACAAAACAAAACGGAAGTTTCGTTGTTGGTTTGGCAGTGCTTATCAGCAGCCAGTGGTCATGTTTCTACCATTTTCTGCATATCCACCTATATTCACCTACTCTCTCTTTACTGCATCATTCCTTGCCCAGATTTCACTTTATCCCCCTCTCACTTTCTCTGTTAAAAATTACAAATCTTTCTGTGCAAAACTGTAGCTTTCTTGTTCCCTAGTGTTGCCCATATATTTATGCATTTGGGTTCTCTCAGATCACTGAGGTTGTTGAAGGTTCTGGTTTTATAGAAGAACAGGGTTGTTGTTGTTGTTGCCTTTTGAGGATCTGGATTTGTGGTAGAGCAAGATGGGGAGCTCAGATGAGAAAATTGTTGCTGTGATCATGGTGGGTGGGCCCACTAAAGGTATGAAAGTGTTTGAGTTACTGTGATAATTGGATCCAATGATGAATTCCTATTGCGATGATATCAATTTGATTGTTGCTGCAAATTTTGAAAAGCTATAACTTGAAATGGTGTGGTTCCTCGTTGGCATTTGTATTACAATGTTGGAACTTGGTTCAGAGTGTTTTGTAGTTGAATCATAAAGTGATCCATTATGCTTTTCTTAATATATTGTACGTTTGGCTTGAAATGAAATCATACAGGCACTAGATTCCGGCCACTGTCATTGAATATTCCGAAGCCACTTTTTCCTTTAGCAGGACAACCAATGGTTCATCATCCGATTTCCGCTTGTAAAAAGGTATATTCGTGAACTTATGTTTGTTTTTGATGTGATATTCTATGCTTAGTAGTTTTTTTGATACGATTCTGCGCTTAATAGTTGAATATGTTTGTTTGTATTACAGATTTCTAACCTGGCACAAATCTTTCTCATTGGTTTCTATGAGGAGCGTGAGTTAACATTATATGTATCCTCGATCTCTAATGAGCTTAAGGTCCCTGTTAGGCGAGTTCTTGCCCTTTTCTTTTGTAGTAATTGGTTTCTGATTAGATTTCAATATGTTGAATTGGCTACTGACTTTTAGTTTACTGATCATTTGTTATGTTTAGATATTTGAGGGAAGACAAGCCACATGGTTCAGCTGGTGGACTTTATAACTTCAGAGATCTAATCATGGAAGACAGCCCGGTTATTACCTTTTTCCTACTCCTTCCTGTTAGGGTTAATTGATTGAGTGTTGTCTATTCTTTCTTGATTCCTTCTAATTACTCTTTCAAATCTCTCGTTTTGCTTTTCCTTCTCTGTATTGTGCATAGTGGTACGCTTTTAGAATATTTTGATGGCATACTTGCTCAATATTAATGGCAATTTTTTTGTAATAGAAGATACTGATTTGGCTCTTTCTTTTGCATGCAGTCGCACATTTTCTTGCTGAACTGTGATGTTTGCTGCAGTTTTCCGCTTCCAGAAATGCTTGGTAACTATTTAATGAGCTGCTGATGTTTGTGAAGTGTTAGCTTGATAATTGTTCATTTTATGGCTTGCAGAAATTAATTGATGCCTTTTCATTTCTATCTGCAGAGGCTCACAGAAAATATGGTGGGATGGGTACGATCCTGGTCATCAAGGTTAGTCAGCAGATGCATTAATAGAATTCTGACAAAGTTAAATTTTCTGTTGTTATATACCAACTCCATGTCCGATATCTATTTTTTTGTGTGTATAGGTTTCTCCTGAGTCAGCAAGTCAGTTTGGGGAACTTGTAGCTGATCCAGTCACCAATGAACTGCTGCATTACACAGAGAAGCCTGAGACTTTTGTATGTTTGAGATCGGGTTTTTTAGCCTCAGTGAACTTGAATTGGGATTTCTTACCTGCATGCCTCTTCTTTTTTGTCTTATCCTTCTGGTGATATTGTTATTTTATTCAGGTCAGTGACCGGATCAATTGTGGTGTCTACATATTCACACCAGATATTTTTAATGCCATAGAGGGTGTTTCTTCTCAGAAGAAGGACACAGGTCAGTGATACATTGTCCATGCATAGGCTCTCCTATGCTATTTATGTGCTGTAGTATAAGATTTGCTCTGCAGTGGGTTGTCTTTAGTTTAAACTTTAAACTTTCCAAATAAAAACGAAAAGCTGTGTTGATCTGACAGTTCAGCTTTCAATAAGAACTTGGTATCTGCTTTTTTGCATGAGATAGTAAGATATTTCGACACATTCGACTTCTTTCACAAATATTGATCATTGTAGCGATGACCTTGCAAAAAGAAACCTTTATCCTGCTGACATGTGAACTCTCTTTTATTTGCAGCTGACTTAAGACGTCTATCCAGTTTTGAAGCCCTGCACTCCGCAACAAGGTTTCTCCTTACTCTAGTATAGAAGGACCTATACTACAATGAATCTTATATATAAACTGTTACAGGGTATCGTGTTGTATCTACTCGTTAGAGCCTGTTTGGTTTTTCTGTCCCATAATAGTTTCTGGTCGTTTAAACAGAAACATTGAAAACCTTCAGCCAAATGTGCTTTTAGAACTACCTCCATACTTTCAAATTTTCAATGGCTGCTACTCTGCTAGACTATTATGAAGAAGTTTTATTAGTAACCCTTAGCTGATACAAAGTTCCTTTAACAGGAGTGCATCCACACATTTTGTGAGGTTAGATCAAGATATCCTATCCCCTCTTGCAGGAAAGAAGCAGTTATATACATATGAAACCATGGACTTCTGGGAACAGATTAAAACTCCTGGGTAAGATTGGCCTATCAACTGTTGATTTCTTTGATAACCTTTTCCCTCATTGATCTGAATGAACTGGTAAATATTTTGCTTTCCCTGCAGAATGTCCTTGAAATGTTCTGGTTTGTATCTTTCACAATTCCGAGTCACCAGCCCCCATCTTTTGGCAAGTGGAGATGGTTCAATGAGTGCCAGTATTTCTGGCGATGTTTACATTCATCCATCAGCAAAAGTACACCCCAGTGCTAAAGTATGAACACTGAACAATAGTATTATCATTGGCCTTGATCAGTTTTTCCTCTGCGACTCTAGTAATGTATTAACAGTCCTAATATCTGGTCCTGCAGATTGGCCCTAATGTCTCAATATCTGCAAATGCTCGTATAGGAGCTGGTGTGAGGCTCATAAGTTGTATCATACTCGACAATGTTGAAATTAAGGTATACATCTGAAGTAAAGGTCGCAAGCGCAATATAAATTCAAAGTTTTTGTGTAACAAATTTATATAATGTTTTATGTCAGGAAAATGCTGTTGTTATTCATGCAATTGTTGGATGGAAATCTTCTATCGGGAAATGGTCTCGTGTCCAGGCAAGGCCATAAGTTCTATTGCTATCTATATTGATTAAGATAACTATGCCTACAACTGTTGCAATTGGGTTTCTTAGTTTTGTTTGCTATTATGATTTCAGGCTAGCGGGGATTACAATTCAAAGCTTGGGATCACAATCCTTGGTACTTGTTATTCTAATTTTTGTTTATACATCATCCTTTTTTTTTAACTCTTTCCTTCAAAATCACATAATGCACCATCTGATCTGATTACTATTTCTAATAATCCAGGTGAAGACGTGACAGTTGAAGATGAAGTAGTGATTATCAACAGCATTGTCCTCCCCCATAAGACACTCAATCCCAGTGTGCAAGAGGAAATAATTCTTTGATAAGTTAATGGTAGCCACCCAACTTTGCATTATGGCTTCTCGCACACTATTATACAGCTTTCATTGCTCTTTAGTGTCAGGACTGGTGTTAATAGAGCTTATTGTTCATTTGTAAATTCAAGTCTTGCTAATAAAGGATTAATATCAGTTATCATCTTATATTTAGATTTAGAAAGCTAATTTTGAATGATTGCCAATCCCAAACGTGGGCAAATCCTCTTATAGGGCTCCTAAACTAGTGGGAACCAAATTTATTTCAAGAATCAAGTGGAAGTCATTTTTGTTAAGCACTTGACTCTTAACATCATTTAGCTGTGTGATAAGCCTCATGCATATTCTTGTTTCCAGAAACTTTTAAATGCTAATGTTATTGACCGGAGAATGAAGCAAATAAGCGGCCATGTACAATATACAACCATTCACTTCAACCTAAGCATCTATAACTACCAATCAGTAACATAACCAAGAAAAGAATCTGTATTGAAAGCCAACAAACAGAGGGACAAAATTTTAAAAGTATCCTGAGGATTGCCATTCTAACATGGAGTAGAGAGAAATGCATCCAACACCGGGAGCGGTCCTTCTTTGTCGAGTCAACAATGAGAGCTGAAAAGAAGCAATTTCCTCAATCATCTGGGGCACGTAATAAAAATTGGAGAAACATCAAGCTTGGATTGGCTTCTCAACAACTTCAGAGTACCATGACTTCCATGCTTCCATGTAATGAGAAAACAGCTCCTTCACAGCTGCAAGGCAGATCACACAAAACCGTTGGATTTGTAATTTGCATCAAAAACTGTAGATCTATGTTGTAATATTGTATTTAGATTGGGATTTCTGTGACTTGAGTGTTTTAGGGGTTGGGGTTTTTTATATTCATATACCATCAAGTAGGATTTTCTTGTTGGCTAGCTCTATTTCCATACTGCGTTAGGATAGCCTATAAACTATCCCTACTGCAACCTAATGGAGGATACTTGAATCCGAAATTGATTTACAAATGGAAACCTAACTTCCCCTTGTTCTTGTTCTTCTTCTCTCCCCTAGTCTCCCTTTCTGTTTATCTCTCTTTCCTGATCTCTCCTCTTTCTCCCAGTATTTCCTCCTACATCAAAAAAGTGTCCAACACTGATGATAATACACATCTTTGAAGAGAAAAACGGAGCTCTCAAGAGTAAAGATCCTCATCATTCATCTCTTGATACAATAAACACAAGTCAAGGCCTTTGTTGGTTTCCTGAAGTGAAATTAAACCTAAAGAGTCCTGAATTAGCTGAAACGAGTAGCTGACTTGTGATAAATGATATACAAAGCACCATTTACTACCCAAAATAAAAAATAAAAAAAAAATTAGTGGACATCAAGCTGAAGCATAAGATGTTACCTTGATTCTGATACTGGGGACGGTAAGTAGATGAAAAATTGTCCCAGTCAACTTTCTTCATGTTGAAATTCCCAGCTCTGGCAATAGTAACTGGAGCAAAAGGACCAAACTGGTAGCTCTTTGAACCTTCTCTTGAATCCTCTGAATTGTTCCTATCAACCGTACGTACTATGCTCTCACGTTGCCTTACTGTACTCTCATGTTGCTTTTGTATCTGAGCTTCCAATTTCCCAGTACCAGTAGTAGAAGATTCTACTTTACCTCTCTTAGAACTGACATTTGTGATATCTATTCCAAAAGCTCTTTTTCTAGATTCGTCTGAAGCTGAACTTGCAGCATCTTTTCCTCTCAATCCTAACCACTTGTATGCAGGCTTCCTTGTATCTGCTGTGTGGGTCTACATTGGAACAAGGGCACAGTTTAGCTTGGCAGTACATTATACTAGAGGTTTAAGTGATGATGAATTCTAAAATTTCTCTATTATAAGTTCTGTATGTTTTACCTTTTCAATCAGATTCATGGAGGACAAAACATTTGCAATATCATAAATCCGCCTTACTTTAGCTGCTTCATCAAGTAGAAAAAGGCAAGAGTTTCAGTTCCTTTTCAAGTTATATACACAAAGATTCAAGAATAAACAAATGCAAGTATAGATTTCTTACTTCTCATTATAGATGCATTGTGTATATCACCAAGTAATAACTTCGCAGCTTCATCAAGGGAGATGGATTCTACCTACAAGTTCACACATCACAATCAAAAATCACCCAAAATGACACAGTGAACTGATGAAGATTTTAATTAACTGAGCAAGTAACAATAAGCATTGAACTTACAGTGGAGCAGACGAAGAGCTTCACAAAATTCTGTGTAAGAAGTGCAAGAGACTTTTCCCTTCTATTATCTGCAAAAGTTAACCAAAACAAATTATAGGATGTAAGAAAAACAACTTGATCAAGTTAGACCAAACCTAAAAGACAGCATAAAACTGTAAGAATGAGTCATCAAACTACATGTGGCAATCCAAATTTGTTGTTCCAGAACCAAACTTCATAGCACTGATAAGAAACAAGACTCACCATTTTTCGAGTTTGCTGAAGATTTCGGATTTGCACCGGGATTCTCATTCTGACTCCCGGTCGCAGGACCACTCTCATCATCTTCCTCATCATCCGAACCCTGCAAACGCTGTAAAAGAAACCACAATATCTGAATCACCAGAATCAAAAACCAAATTTCCAAAAACAAGTAAAAAAAAATAAAATAAATCAAACCAAAAACCTTATCTCACAGTTAAAAGAACAATCCTTTCACTTACCTTCGGGTCATCACTGCCCTGGAAATTTCCGTGGAAACTATTGAAGTTCTCTTTCAGACCGGCTTCCTATCATACCCACCAAACCCAAAATCAATCCCACATTTCCCATATAACACAAGAACAAAAAAAACAAAAAAATCAGATCCGAATCTTCATCAACACTAAAAAAACACAAGTACCTTTAGCTCTTGCAAGGTATCAGGTATCGCCCCAAACCCTTTCCAAGAATATTGATTCTTCGCCTTTCGCGCAAGAACCTGTAAATCAAATCACCCAATTCAAAAAAAAAAAAAAAAAAAAAAAAAAAAAAAAAAAAAAACCCCAATTCTGCCCAAATTAAACCCCCACCACCAAATTTCATAACAAAAAAGTAAAAATAAACTGACCCCAACGCTCTCGAGAACATTAACGATATCGTAGATCCGCCGCCTCTCAACTCCTGCGCATTTTCCCAGACATCAGATCCCCAAATATCGACCGCCGCAAAATTTCAATATTACAAAAAGAAATTAAACCTAATTTTGAAGCGGCGTCGTCTAGGCCAACGGAGGTGACGCCTTCGCGGTCGTACAATGAGATGAAACTGCAATTCAAAGATTCCAGAAATGTGAACAAACCAATCAGAAAAAAACAACATCGAAGAGAGAGAAAGGGATGTACTTGGAGCACAAGAGGCCGAGAGACTTCTGCTTCCGGCTGTATGAGTGGTGCCTGGTGGAAGCTGTTTCCGGTTGTGTCGACGGCTGCGGCGGTGGAGGTGCGGCTGGGTCCATGGTTGTTGGTGTTGAGAGATGGAGGGAATTGAGGTGGAGGAGTGAGATTAATAGAGGGCCGTTAAGGCCGGGGAGGGTTTTAGGGAATTGAAAATTGAGGGGGTGTTTGGGTTTTTAGGGATCTGAAAGAGAGAGAAGAAGAAGAAGCCGCCAAGAAAGAGATGGTTTTTGGTTTCAAATGTTTGAATGAGCGGGAAAATCTAACGCTTATTTTGGATTTATTCGGGTTTTTTTGCCGGGCTTTGTTTCGGCTCCCGCTTTTTGGTTTCCAAATATCGGGCCGGGTTGACGGAAATTTTCTACTTTTTAGCAAGTGTATTTTGAGTTATTTTTTTTCTCTTTTTGGCATTTGATTTGTTTCTACTTTATTCATTTGTGACTTTATTATTCAATTTCATCAACACAATTGTTGGTTTGTAAGAGCATCTCCAACAGCTTCCTCATTTTCTTGATTTTATCAATTTTAGGGAATATTGGGTTGTTTTGTGGTCTAACAGCTTTCCCATCTCATTCTCCAAAATGGGGATGGAGAAGAAAGAGAAGCACTATTTCCTCAAATTTGCAGCAAAACTTTTCTTTCCCAAATATTAATTATTCACATACTCCAAAAAAAAATCTAGAATATTTTATTGGGTATCAATGAAATATATGATTTTTTTGTTATTATTAATAATAATGTATCATTTTTTATTGTTGTAATAAATGCTGAAATCTCCAAAATAGAGAATCTGTTGGAGTTAGAGCATAAATTTTTTAGAAATTTTGGCTTTTGCTTCCCAATTTTAGAGAAATTTTGGGAAAACTGTTAGAGAGGCTCTAACAACACTATAAGCAATCAAATCAAAGAAGCACAATCTTTCAGGAGACTAAAAAAGAAGATTTTTAGAGAGAGAGGCTCCTCCTTCTCTCGAAAAAATTTCTTCCAGATCTGCTGGTTTGAGAGTCCATCACCATTCCCCCGCCACCCATTCCACCCTCCATCCCTTCCCCCATCACCTCTACCTCCATCTCCACCTTCACCCAACCTCATTGATCAACCAGATATGCCTTCTTCGCCATCTATCAACTCCGTATCGTTCATTTCATCCGATCTACAGTGATAGAGTGATCTTTGTCTCTCTCCACTCACAACTCATCTCCATCCCACGTTTCATTCTTCTCCACAAACCAAATTTGCTCCACCATATCTTTCTTTGGATGGTTTTTATTTTGGCCACGATCCTCAGCGCGCGGGCGAGAGGTAACTAGCGAACAAAGAAAGAGAAAGATGTTGTGGGCATTCCACCTCGCGGACGAGGAAAGGGTTGAGTGCGCGTTTGACTTTTGATCAGGCGGAGGGGGTTTTCAGGTGCCACCACGCGGACGAGGAATTTACAAGCACAAGGCAATTCGATACTCACGGTGTCGCGAGCAGAGCAACCAAGGAGAGATCAAGATTGATCGGAGTAGAGTCCGAAAGGACTCTGAGAAACCTAGGCGGCGGCGTGCTTAAGGTTAGGGTTTTCGAGAGGCTCGAAAGTTTGTTCAACTAGGTTTTGAGTAGTTATGTGTCTTGAGTTGTTTGTTGTCAACCCCTTTATATAGTAGTTCGACTTGCGGCAGAAAAAAGATAGCTTAGCATCTAAGCCGGACTCTGAAACCCTAATAGCACAAGGGCACTGTTCTGCCCGCGCCAACCAACCATCATGTGACACATGTCCAGTTCGCACATTTCATTCCGCATAGGGCATTGCTTCCGCGTAGCCCAATTATAAGCTCCTCTGTGGACTGCAATTAGGAACAATCTTATCCCGCGGGGTGTCACAGTCTCAAACCATTCCGCGAGCTCCTGAAGCTTGCTTCTATCTCGCGGGCTATTGCAGCTCGTGAGCCTTAAAAGAGCTTTTTATATTAAAAGGGCCACAAGGATTGGCCCAAAGCATGTCAAAGACTTGTAAGAATCTTCAACGATTAATGTGAAGCACGCGGACTCCGCCTATGGCTTCTACGCGAAGCCTCCCACGTGAGCCAGTTCACCAGCTCGCCTCGATGTACTCCGCCTCGCCTAAGGCTCCACTATTACACGAAGTATCACTTCGCCTTGCCTATGTGCGAAATCATTAAGTGCGCAAGCTCTGTAATCCGCGCGAAGTCTACTAAGCGCGCGAGATCTGTAATCCGCGCGCGGACTTTATAATTCAGCTCGCGTGGTCTTACTGGCGGGCCATTACTTGTAAACTTAAAGAAACTTGGGCTTGCCGGTATGACATGGACCAAGAATTTAATTAATATTCACATAGACATTTACTGTCCAGTAAAATATTAATTTGGGCGTAAACAATTTTAAATACGGTGAGTTCCAGATCTACTGTCTTCTCCACCATTGAGCAAGCTTTCACCCGTTGGTGAATTCTTGTCCAATCTAAAGAGGCTATTTAGATTGCTTTGACAATAACTGTCTCTATGGTTACTTTGGTTTCTTGTGAGTCCTGCTTGTGTTCCAACCGGCGGAGGAGGTGGGTGTGATGCGGTTTCGCAGTGGCTGTTGTCGTCCAAGAATTGGCTCGAATTTGGCGGTGGGATTGTGCGGCAGCAGATCCATCAGTGGAAGAATGTTAGGTTTCTAGGGATTCTGATTTTTATTTGGGCTTTATCTTGTATCTGGGTTAGACCTAATGTTGAAATTTTATGTTTGCCGGGTCTATGTGCCTTATCAGCTGGGCCTATGTGCCTCTTTTGCTGGGGCCTATGTGCCTCTTATGTTGGGGCCTTTATGTGTCTCTTGTGTTGCGGCCTCTATGTGCCTCTTGTACTTTATTTGATCCTTGTGATCTTCAAATAGAGTTTTCTATTACAACAAAAAAAAACAACACTATGAGCGATTGGGAGCATTTTTTGAATAAGAAATTTGCAAAAATTCTTCCAAACATTATGGTATAACTGTATAAGTGAACCTACTAATACTAAGCAATCTTAGCCATTCATTTAATTATGTTGTTCACATGGCACAAACATTTTTTTTCTTTTTTAGAAAAGTAACACTTTGTATTAACAACCATTACAACCATAAGAGATCTCAGTGGTGGACAACAAATCCTCACTCTTCCCTACCCACATACCAACAATTACAATGAACATGAACCAAAAAGTGTCCAATTGTAACCTACTCCTAACCCCATCCAGAAATCTCGATACCTCCTTATAGTCAACCTCAAAAAGAAATAATCTCACCAAGCACTATACACCAAAACTATCAGCATATATGCAAAGGACAACCTCCTCATTACATTGACAACAAAAAAACACCGATATTAAAACCGATAGTCCTTGTACATGACACCAACCATGGCCCAACCAAAACCATCAAACAACACCAACCCCATGGCCCAACCAAAACCACCAAACGACACCAACCAAAACCAATACCCTACCACCCTCGCCCAAAAGGGCAGGACGACAAACAAACAACACCAAAACCAAAAACAAAAACAACAAAACCAAGAAAAAAAAATAACAAGACCCAAACCTGGGCCCAGAAGGAGCCCATGCCCAACCCCATCCATTAGACCTCAAAGGCAACATGCTTCAAACCCTACCCAAAGACCACAATCATTGCACCTGTTTTTCGATCCATCGCCCGGTCAACCTAGCCGACCACCAACCAAAAGGTTATGTCACCATCGCCGCATATAGGGGAGGCACTCATTCATAACCTTTAATCAGATGTGGTAAGGAATAAGGAGGACGACCCAGATCAAATTTGATCTTGGTCGACCACGCCACCATGATCTACCATACAGCTTGCACCGCTAGCCCGTCTGCCTCACCGTCTGCACGGCCGGATGACTACCAGCCCCTACTAGAGCAAACACACAAACAACACACCAGCACCAATGGCTTCTTGGTATGCCCTCCTCGGCATACAACCTCCTTCGCTTCACCACCACCAGCCGTCATGGGTGCGACCACTAACTGGCCACCCTCAATCTCCCTTCTGAAGGCAACATTAGCTGACACGCCGTTGAACGAGGAGGAAACAATTTGTGTGGATACCCTAGGATCTCCAAAATATAATCAAAGCTCAATGGAGTATTTAGACAGCTTTTTACATGGCACAAATATTGATACTAACAACATTAAAGAGAATTCAGACCGAAAAAAAAGAAGCTAAAAGTTAAAACAAAAAGTTTCATTACTTCAAACCTAATAATAATCATAATCATCAAATACCGGTAATCAATATATGTTTCTGTACAATCCAGGATAGGGTTGCAGAAGCCGAAGGTGTGTCTGGTAGGTGAATGGCTATCCTCTCGTTGACCTGTAAACAAAAGGATGACCGGGGGCTTCCGGTCTTTCCTCCTTCGATGGTTAAGTTAGTATCAGTTGGTAGAATATAATTACTAGGGTAGTTAATGATACATCACTAGCTGGTGGATGAGTCGTATTTATGGCCCAACGTGGGTTCATTTTGCTTGGAAACCGATGTGGGACACTTACCCTTATTGTTGTTTCAAATGTAGACTTTCCTTATGCCTTCTGCAGTCGTTCCAAGCCCAGTGTTACGACCGTGGTTAAGCCCGGTCCACCTTGCTTATGGCCTCGGTTATGGTGGAGTGTCTGCTGGTTACGGGCTTGGGAGGTTGTTTTATGCACAACCGACTACAAGTCTCCCCAAGTTCCTATTCAAGACACATCTTGAGTGGGGACTTACTAAAATAAACTCGTAGACCAGTATACTTCAAACGGGCTCCCGCCCATAGTTCCCCCAAGTTTGGACTAATGATGTGAGTTGAACGGGTGTTACAGTTTCCATGGACAAAGGTAGCGAACCCTTTTCATATCTGGTGTTACTACTCGAGTGACGGGGTGTTAACGCCGTCCGTGGTTTATCAAGCTACTTGCTCTGTTTTTAAAAGGAGGAATTCTTTCAGTGGGTGTTACGATCTCGGTGACACTCACCCGAGATATGTCTTTTACTGGGTGTTACAATCTCGATGACACCTGAGATGGGTCTTTCCCTTGGGTGTTACGATCTCGGTGACACTCACCCGAGATGGGTCTTTCACTTGGCTGTTTGTGCGCTGCTGTGGTAGGTACATTAAATGCATGTTCGCCAGATGTCGCCATATTCTTGGTGATAACTGACGAGCAATTAATGCACGTCACTTCATTCTTTCCTTCTTCAAAAAGCTACGGTGGTTCAAGCCACGTGACATCATCTTGTGGTTTGATCCAACGAGTAGGGGTTCCTCGTTAACTATTAGTTAGTTTTTTATTGCATCGTTTCGTGGATCGAGGTGACTTCCCACTTTCTGAGTATAAACTCTTCCTCCCCCCCCCCCTTTTTCATCTTCACTCATTCTCACTCTGGTCTCTATCTGGCATCTCTGCTTCTCTTCTCTCTTCTTAGTGTGGTCGCTTTCTTTGGTTTTTTGCTTTTCTGCTTTCGGGTTTCTCTGCCTGTTTCATATCCTATCGTTGTGCCGCTGCCGATAACTATAATTGCCAGGTGTTGTCACCCCTTTGAGTGTTCGGCATTTCTGTTTTGGCAAAAATCTGGTAAGCTTTCTGCGTTCTACTTTGTTGCATGTATGTTATGTGTTTGTTTTGCTTCTGCTTTTGTTATGTTGCCTCTGCTTTGTTTCTCATGTTGTGTTATCTTGTGGTGGTCAAAATCTGAGGTTTTTAGCATTATAGGGATTTCTTGGTTAGGCTATGAAGCTATGTGATTCGTGCTTGCCCTCGGCGGCGCATGGTAATAGATCCTAGGGTTTGTGTTATATTAGAGTAAATGGATTCTCTAAGTACTACTGAACTAAGTGGGACCAGCACATCCTCTCAGCCGATAGTGGATGACGACGAGAGGATGGAAGAGTACATTAGCCGGCCATCTCGCCTGGGTGAATCATCATCTAGGCCAGGAGAGTTAACCTATGGTGTACCCGACCAGGTTGTCGATTGGTCTGCCGGGGTTTTTCATGGTGTTTCGATGACCAGTGTCGTCGGCTCTTCTTCGTCTAGGCGGTACATTTTGGAGGACGGCACCGTGTGCTACGAGCATGAAAGCAGCATGACCCCGGCCGAGATTGAACAATTCCCAGGAAGACTGGGGCATCTCACCCATGGTTTCCCTCTGTGGGCTTCACGAAAGCGAGCTGGCGTGCTGCCCGAGAGACGGCTTCGTTGTGGTGCACGACAACATGTTTAGGAACGGTGTTTCCCTCCCACTTCCTCAGTGCGTGCAGTATCTGTTGAGCATGCTTCAACTAGCTCCCGGGTAGATTCCCCCAAACCATTGGCGCCAGTTGTTGTCCCTTTATTACATGTATTACTTGTCCGACAAGGGATAACCAACTATCAACGAATTTCATGCTCTCTACCGCCTCTCATACTCAAAGAAACAGAACTGCGGCAGGTGTGTTTCATTTTCCGCTCGGGATTACTTGCCTCCCATTACCGATCTTCCAAAGTCCATCAATAGCAACTGGCATTCAAAGGTCGTACTTGCCGGCAGTCGATGGCAAAGGAACTACCCGACGTACGTTATGCCCAACCAGTTTAGGTATATCTGGGATTAGTCCTTCTCGCTATCGGAGCTCGAGAAGCGACATATCGCTTGGATATTTACGGCCTGGACATCACACGAGGATCGTAGTCGTACAACTTGACCTGGTGGAGTGTGCTAGTTCACTATGAACTCAGTTGTATGCCTGGTGGGATTTCACTGTGAACTCAGCTGTATGCCTAGTGGGGTTCCCGGTTATATGTCTCTCGCTTGTTCTTTTTATACTTTTCTTTATTATATTTGACCGTTGCGTTTGTTGGCAGCTAAAGTTCCCAAGCGCAAACCCCGTCCCTCACACCCATGCGACATGGACTCGGATTTTGACCTGCTGAGTGACCTCCTGAAGGTTAGGAGAATGGCCGCCCACACCGAGGTAAACATCACGGACTCTAGCGCCCACGTCTCGGAGGACATTGTACTTCTAGAGATTCCTGACGAGGGGTATGGAAAGCCGCCTGGTGACACAGAGGGGCTTGGGAGGAATGGTGACGTTGTCAATGTCAACTTGGGCGAGAAGAAGAAGAAACTTTCGTCTAAGAAGTTGAAGTCTCAGTGGGATGAAGGAGTGACTTTGACTGGCATGAGCGTGACTGGCGCGTCGCCACCTCGGAAGAAGAAGAAATCGCCACCCGGTAACTTTGAGTGCCCTTGCACCTGCTCTTCCCCTGATCCGAAAGACCCCAATCCAGTAGATACTGGACGAGTACGAGTGAAAGGTTCGTCAGTAGCATGGTGGGTGACCTGAAAGGTATCGAGCTGGATCAGATCAAAATCGGGTCTAACACTCCTCAACAGAACCAGTAATATGCCCAGGAGGTAATGATGAAAGTAAGCTTCTCCTTTCTGGTGCCGATTTACTGTCTGGGATGCTGTAATAAATTTACTTTTCTCCTTGCAGGCTCTATTCGCTATCTACACTATTGACACCAGCGAGGACACCAATGAGATGAAAGTGCGCCTGGCCAGCCTGAATGACTAGATCAGCTATCTTCGAGCCGAGAAGAAGAAGATGGAGAAAGACATAGAGGCCGAGAAGAAGGAGAAGCTCTCGCTGGCCAAAAAATTCGCCAAACTCAGCCTCCACACCAAAGAGCTAGAGGGAAAAGTGGAATGGGTGGTCGCCTTGAAGTGCAATATAAATGTGCTTCAGTGGGAGAACACCAAGATGCGGTCTAAGCTGAAGGAAAGAGACGACCAAATAGCCAATCTGCAGGGTGAGATTCCAGCTCAAGGCAAGCTTGTCGTTGCCAAGTCCAAGGAGTCGAACGAGCTGAAGGCCATGCTCAAGGCATCTCCGAGAAGTTTGGTGAATGGAGCTGCCTTCGGTATCTGGACAAGGCAAAGATGACTGCCGATTTGATCACTGCCCGGGAGTCCAAGGAGAGGGAGGCAAAGTCCAAGGCAGCTGCCGAGAGAGAGCCTGAGGGCATAGGGGGTTTGACAGGCGAGTCGTCGGTGAAGGGCGCTTATGGCAACGACAACCTAGCGGAGTCGTCCGAGAAGGATGAAGAGGTCGTCTACAAGGCATAAGCTGTAATTTGACTTTTCTTTTGCTTTTGTAAGACATTGGCCTTGTGCCTTATCCCGGTGACTACGCACCCCAGGTGCTTTTGTAAATACCCATTGGTGGTACACTCCCGGCATTCCGGGTTTTGATATATTATGCCTTGTCCAACTTTTTTACTTACATCTCTTACGTGTTATATATAATCTGCATTACGCTTATCCCGCTCGGTGTTACTGGGGATTTGAATAACTTATGTCTCTCGGTGAATTACCTATCTCGTTCGATATTATTCGGTATTTTATTAACTTATGCCTCCTGGTGGATTATTCAATCATTAGAATTTGAATTCCACTTCCCCATTCATGTATTAAGTCTTTCGAAACCAATGGAGGCATCTCGGCCGAGATATGTTGTTCTCCCGGGGTCAATAATACTTTCAAATATATATTTTACAAAAATGGGTCTCGTCCCCCTTTTACACTGGGTAGAACTTCAAGTGCTCCATATTCTAGGGGCGCCCGGTGACAATCCCATCTTGATCGCGTAGAAAGAATGTTGTTGGGCCAACCTCTTCAACAATCTCGTACGACCCTTCCTATGTTGGATCCAAGGCCGCCATCTTGGTCATGATTTTCTTCATTACCCAGTCCCAACGTGCGGGCCCTGACTTTACTATTGTAATGGCGTGCAACTTGCTGCTTATAGACCTGGTTGTGCAAGTTTGTTCTCTCCCTTTTTTCCTCGATGAGGTCAATATTCAACTGGAGGTCTTCCTCATTGGTTGTGGCATCAAAGTTCTCGACCCTTCCCGAAGGTATTGACGTCTCGATCGGCAAGACAGCCTCCGTGTCAAAGGTCATGCAAAAAGGCGTTTCTCCCATTGCTTTTGTTGTTGTGGTTCTGATTGCCCATAATACATCTAGCAGCTTCTGTGCCCACAGACCCTTGGCGTCATCTAATTTGTTCTTCAAAAACGTTTTGATGATTTTGTTAACTGCATCAACCTGACCATTGGTTTATGGGTGTCCCACCGATGCGAAAACCATCTTGGTGCCCATTTCCTTCGTGAACTCAATTAGATGGTTATTATTGAATTGTGTTCCATTGTTCGTTACGATTGTCTTCGGGAACCTGAATCTGCAATATATGTTTTTCATCAGGAAATTCTTCACACACTCGGTGGTTATCTTCCCCAGGGGCTCCGCCTCCACCTATTTCGTGTAATAGTCAACGGCCACTATTATGTACTTGAACTACCCTAGTGCCGTTGGCAGTATCCCGATGAGGTCCAAGCCCCACTGTGCAAAAAGCCAAGGTGATAGTAGGATTGATAGAGCAATAGGAGGGGAATGTGTCTCATTAGCGTGCAAATGACATTTATGGCATCTCGCTGACATCTTATCCGCCATGGCGCCCATGTTGGGCCAGAAGAACCCTGTTCAAAATGCCTTATACGCCAACGATCGAGATCCAGAATGATTCCCGCAGACTCGTGTATTTCCTCCATGATCGCCTCGCCTTCCTCGGCTGTTACGCATTTTAGGTTTGGAAAACTGTAACCTCTGCGGTATAGCTTCCCGTTCATGAGCGTGTACCTGACACATCTTGATTGCAGTTTACATGCTTGATGCCTGTCCTCTGGGCGTACCCCCTCCTTCATGAATTTGATTATGGGATCTATCCACATAGGTTCTCCGGGTCCTGCTTCGACCATGAATATCTCTGAGATAGTTTTACTTGTGCTCGGCTTTCCTAACACCTCAATCCTTGCCTTTTTTCTTCCTTTCCCAGGCCCTTCGGTGGCTAGCCGGGCAAGGGCATCTGCATTGCTATTTTCCTTCCGCGGGATGTGAGAGAGAGAGGCTGACTTGAAACGCTGCATGAAGGCTTTTGACATTGCCTGGTAAGAGTTCAATTGAGGCTCATTTGCTTCGAAGCTCCCGTTGACTTGGTTTACAACCAATTGTGAATCACTAAGCACTTTCACTCTCTCCACGCATATATCTCGGGTGAGCTGTAATCCACCAACCAAGGCTTCATGCTCTGCCGCATTGTTTGAGGTCTTAAAATGAAATTCCAGGGCATACTCATGCTTGAATCCATTAGGGGTCTCTAATATTATTCCCACCCACTTTTATGTCTCGTTACCGAGCCATCAACAAAAAGCTTCCAAAGTGGTGCCAGTGGGTCCTCACTTCCCTCTTGCCGGCCTCGGATGACTCTCCCACTACTTCAATAGGTGTGAACACGGATGACTCCCCAACAACTTTCATGGGCATGGGCTCGGATGACTTCCTCACAAATTTTATGGGCGTGAGCTCAAATATAAGGTCGACTGCTGCCTAGCCCTTTATAGCAACTCTTGGCCTATAATGGATATCAAACTCTCCCAACTTTATCGCCCATTTTACCAGCCTCCCGCTGATTTCTGGCTTTTGCATGATCTGCCTCAGGGGGTGGTTGATATAAAGGGTTATTAAGTGTGCCTAGAAGTAGTGTCTGAGCCTTCTGGCTGTCACGATGAGCGCTAAAGCTAATTTTTCAACGTCTAGATATCTGCTCTCGGTGGGTGTGAATCCCTTCCCGACCTAAAACACCGCATGCTCGATATCAGACTCTTTTCTTATTAGCACCGAGTTGACTGTCGTCTGCAATGCTGCAATATACAGGTAAAGCATCTCGCTCGGGATTGGTTTGGACAAAACCAGCGCGGACGTGAGGTATGCCTTTATCTGGTTAAAGGCCTTTTCCTGCTCGGGTCCCCACACTATCTTTCTACATCATTGTTTTCTCAACAGCCGAAAGAAGGGGCACACTTATCCGTGAGTCGTGATACGAACCGTGCCAGAGCGACGATCTTCCCGACCAATGACTAAACTTCATTCCTTTTCTTGGGCCTTTCCATATCCAAGATGACTTGGATCTTCTCCGAGTTGGCTTCTATTTCCCTCATGTTGATTATATGGCCCAGGAATTTCCTTTTGATTACCCCGAATACGCATTTTTTAGGGTTCAGTCTCATCTCATACTTTAATATCACCTTGAAGACTTTCTACAGATGTCCCACATGTTCCTCGGCCGTTAGACTTTTGACCAACATGTCATCGACATACACCTCCATTATTTTCTCGAAGTACTCGGCAAACATGACATTCATTAGCCGTTGGTAGGTGGCTCCCACATTCTTCAATCCAAAGGCCATGACCTTGTAGCAATATAGTCCCCTGTCTGTCGTGAAAGCCCCACTGTTTCGCTTGAGGAATTCCATTAGTGTCGCTTGCACATCAGGTGCATGTCCTATCCTTATGGTTACTTGCCGATCAGGGAACTCATCTGAGACTGACACCACTTCTGTTTCTCCTGCTGATATTAGACGCTCTTTGTTTGAGTCAGTATCATCTCTGGGATCCACATATGGATCCGAGGGGGAAACCACGGCCTGGCTTGTCGACATAACCTCCGACCTTTTCCTCCCATTGTCTACTGCATAACAACTTATTGTCGCTCTCTGATCTCCCCAGATCTTAATAACTCCCGTTGGAGTTGGTACCTTCATTATCAACATGTGGCCGGCAACAAACGACTTCAGCTTCCATAAGGCGGGCCTTCCCAAGATCTCGTTGTAGGATGAATCACAATCCACCACTATGAATTCCACTGTCGCCCGAGCGACTCTCTCTCGGCCCTCCATGCTTACTCCAAAGCTGTCTGATCCGAGGGGCTAAACGACATCTCCCGAGAAACTGATTAACAGCTCATGGTCTTGCATCAACTTGTTACTTCCTCGATGCAACCCTTTCCAGGCACGTATAAATATCACGTTGACTGAAGCGCCCGTGTCAACCAGGATCTTCTTCGTGATATAATGATCGAGTTGTAGTCTTATCAGGAATGGGTTCTCTTCCCACAGAAAGCGCCAAATGTTTCTGTACAATCCTGGATAGGGTTGCAGAAGCCGAAGGCGTGTCTGGTAGGTGAATGACTATCCTCCCGTTGACCTGTAAACAAAAGGACGACCGAGGGCTTCCGGTCTTTCCTTCTCTGGTGGTTAAGTCAGTATCAGTTGGTAGAATATAATTACTAGAGTAGTTAATGATACATGACTAGCTGGTGGCTGAGTTGTATTTATGGCCTAGTGTGGGTTCATTTTGCTTGGAAACCGATGTGGGACACTTACCCTTGTTGTTTCAAATGTAGACCTCACATATGCCTTCCGCAGTCGTTCCAAGCCCAGTGTTACGACCGTGGTTAAGTCCGGGCCCCCTTACTTATGGCCTCGATTGTGGTGGAGTGCCTGCTGGTTACAGGCTTGGGAGGTTGTTTTATGCACAACCGACTACAATATCATTCTAAGAACATTGATAAACATTGTTGTCGAACTTATGAAATGTTCTTAATTTGATCGACTGTTGATTGCCCTAGTATTTTACTCTCGTACCTTATATGTGTCTCAACTCTTACGAACATAAAAGCTTTGAAATGTACCTTATGTGCCCTAGTATTTCTCACGCAACTAAAATGACATTGACTAGTCATTTACCATGATTTAGAGACCTATGATTGACTAGTCCTTCACAAGATCTGAACACCTAAGATTCACATCCCATTTATCACGTGTTATAACATCATAACAATAATTTTCACTTGGTTTCATCTGGGAAACACATATTCATACAAGATTAGATCTATTATTGCTTTTTGGTTATTCCTTTATACTTTGGGCTAGGATTTGTAGTCAATTGTACCCTAATTGTAATTGAACTAGATTTCCAATTTCTCTAGCTTACTTCCTTTCTTAGCTTATATATTCGTTCTTGTCTAGCATAACAAAATCACAAAATAAATTATAATTTGTTCCACTTTTCAATTTCATCTAATACCTGACATAATTTATAATTTACCCAAATGCTAGAGCTCCCTTTCAAGTGTCTAGTATAGAATATTTATTATCGTAACAACTGGTATAAGTGTTTATCAGACATGAAATCAAACTCTATACTGTGGAGCCTAGAAAACACAAAGTTTCTATTCTACAATATCATAACGACTATATGACAATTACTCTCTATCTTTTATGTATTGTTAGTGGTTAACGGCTTAGACTGTATAGCGATATAACAATATTTGTTTCCAATCCGAAATGCGGTGTCAATGTCTCACTCTGAAAAGGTGTGTGTGCGCATCTAAGACACACCACATCACCTCCCATTCCCCATGCGATGTGAGATCTCACACTAGTGCCACTCAAATTCGCACAAGATCAGCGATTGATAACCACTTGTAGTCACAAATCTTCATATATAACCTTGAAATTTTTTTTTTGGTCACTTTGATGCATATATAGCCTTGAAGTTACACACTTACACTACCCTAATACATACGCTAATACATAATTATAGTCTTGGATGGTTTTTTTTTTTGGTCGGATATAGTCTTGGATGGTTTAGTGAGAACTCTGCTGTCCCAGCAGAATACCACGGAAACCAATTCCCAAAAGGCTTTTTCTTCTCTCAAGTCAGCTTTTCCAACCTGGGAAGAGGTAAAGTTTTGAGCTTCAATCATTTTGGCTTGGGGGGCTTTGATACATTTGGAATATTAACGTATTGGATGTCAAAAAACGAATGAGAAAGGTTGGAACTTTGAAGTAATGAAGGACCTACGCATGTTGGCACTTGGTTTCATTTCAAGTGTTGTGATCAGTGTAGATGTTTTGGTGTTTGTTTGTGAATACGATTTTGGACTTGCATTTCCCCAAGTTTGAAATGCATGATTCTATTTTCTGATCAAGGTTTTGGCTGCTGATTCACAAAGCTTAGAGTGCCATAATGTGGTGGTTTAGGTAACATCAAAGCTTCTTGTATAAAAAAAAACATGCCGAGTTGTTTACTGGCGAAGAAGGAAAACTGGAAAAGCTTTGCTTCAAGTACTTGAGAGATTTATCAGCTGGTGAGATTAGGGCTGAGCCCTCTCATTTCAATGGAATAGGTCCAAAAATGGCAAATCTTTATTAGTAATGTTGGGCTGCTATGCTTGAGATGTTAGCTTGTCTATCTCTGAAGTTTCTGTTAGCTTCTTTTTCACCAAAAACCAAATATATTACTGATGTAAATTCATAACCTCATCTCATGCACCTTAGCCCTGAAAATTCATGCTCCTTTCAATAAACTATCTGTGGATGAGCTTGTTGTTTCATCAAGATTCTGGATGGGGAACACAATCTTTGTATCAAATATGGTCGAGTCAACTTTATTATAAACATATATTTGATTCACAGCCAAAATACATGTATAGAGTAACAACTGATGAACTTGATCCTCTAACATTATTTCCAAGCTTCTATCTAACAAGTGTATGCAGCTTGAAATTGAACAGCAGATATGCACTGAAGTCTGACTTGCTTTACTTCATAAATGTGGTCCTTACAGTATGATCTTCTAAAGAGAAGTACGGTAATCGGAGAAGAACCACAGTTTAACTAGCTTGTCAGTTCAGTAAGCGACACTTTCAGCTTCACGACTAATAGAACTTCAACTAACCTGGTAAAATTGCATCTGAACAATGAGTAGGTAATTACCCAAATTTGCCTCCCTCAACATTTCCGTGTAAGTTGTTGCCACATTCTAGTTTGAGACCAGTGACAACAACAGAAGCTACACAGCGTCAATTGCTGAATTGTGGATGCGATGGTGGACAAGGCCAGCAGAAATAAAAACTCCAGAAGCATCATGTATGATAACATCACTATATGAAAAAGGTTCAAATATCTGAGGCCTCATCATAATCAATCCTTGTTCTGACTAGTTAAACCTCATCACTATGTATGCCACTTGAAACCGAACAGTAGATATGCAATGAAGTCTGATTTGCTTGACTTCAGAAATGTGGTACTGACAGTATGATCTTCTAAAGAGAAGTATGGTAATCAGTGAACCACAGTTTAACTAGCTTGTCGGTTCAGTGAGCGACACTTTCAGCTTCACAACTAATATAGCTCTAACTAACTTGGTAAAATTGCATCTGAACAATGAATAGGTAAATACCCCAATTTCCCACTTTCAAAGTTGTTGCCACATTCCAGTTTGACACCAGCGACAACAACACAAGCTACAGCCTCAATTGCTGAATTGTGGATGTGATGGTGGATGAGGCCAGCAGAAATAAAAAGTCAAGAAGCATCACATATGATAAAGGTTCAAACATCCGAGGCCTCATCATAATCAATCCTTGTTCTGACAACTTAAACAGGATGGAACAAGCTTCTGTTGAACCTTGAAGAGCACAGAGCACTGCAGACAATCATGTCTTCTTCTTTACTTCTTTGTTTTACTAATTAAGCCGATGACAATCATGACTTCTTCTCCATATTAAGTGACTCACATGGTACCCCATCAGGGATTTATAACCCTCAAATCTAGTGCTACATATCTCTCTTGTTCAATACTAGTTTACAAGTATAGCCAGCTCATTCTTAAAACTGTAATGGAACAGCATAGAAGAAAGTTTTGCAGATAAGATCGAGCCAACATGAATGGGAAATCCCTTTGGAGCAGTATCAGGGTTTATCCAATGACCAAATCATATCTTCATAATTCAAGTCCTTGAGAATTCTGACATGGTTTATAATCTGACCTGACGGGGAAGACGGCCACATCTGCTCTGCGATCTGAGAATCTCTTTTGCAAAACCTTGATTCCCAGTTAACAAAAGCCCGTCCAGAACCCGATTAAAGGTGTATTTCCGGGGCAAAAATCCTCTATCAACCATCTCAATTAGCAACTTCCCTGCCACTAACAGATCTTCAGGTTTCTTCCTCACAAACATTGCACTTATCAACACATTGTATGTATCCAAATTAGGCAAGCACTCTCCCCTACCCATCTTCTCGAACACATCCAACGCCTTATCAATCTCCCCATCATCACAAAAGTAACGAATCACAACATTATACGTCTGAACGTTCGGCTCACACTCATCCTCCTTCATCCTCTCCATCAACTCCATCCCCCTGTCCATATTACCAGCATGACACAGCCCTCTAACCAACACATTATAAGTCGTCACATTAGGCACATAACCCTTACTCACCATCTCCTCAAAAAGCACCACCGCATTCTCCACACTATCCTTCTTACACAAAACCTGAATCAGTGCATTGTAAGTCGCAACCGAAGGAAGCACCCCATCCTCAACCATCCCATCAAAAATTTTCCTCGCCTTCTTAATCTCCCCCAAAACACCAAACCCATGAACCAGAGTGGTATAAGTAACAACATCAATCTCACACTTCCTCTTCTTCATCTCCCTAAAGAACTCCCACGCCTCCTTAACCTGCCCAGCTCTAAGATACCCCTTAAGCATTATGTTATAAGTAACCAAACTCGGCTCAATTCCTCTCTCCACCATCTCCCTCAAAACCTCTAACGCCTTGGGAGTCCTCTTAATCAAACACCACCCATTAACAATCACATTATAACTAACACAATCAGCTCTAAACCTCCCCCTAAACACCTTAAACAAATTGTAAGCCTTTTCGACACGCTTAGCTTTACAAAGCACATCAAGAACAGTATTGAAAGAATTCAAATCCTGAGGGCAGCCATGTTCATGCATCGAAAGAAACACCTTGACAGCTCTATCGGGTTTCCCGGCGGCGACGTACCTCTCGGCGATGATGGCGAAGGTTCTCGGAGCCGGGCCGACCCGGAGGGCGCGCATTCGGGCGACGAAGGCCCAGAGGGACTTGTAGTCGCGCAAGCGGCCGGCGATGTCGACGGCGTGGTCGTAGGAGGAGGAGGAGTGGGTGTAGGTGGGGTGGCGGTCGAGGGTTTTGAAGAAGAGGAGGGCTTTGGGGCCATGGTTCCAGAGGCGCTTGAGGGTTTTGTTGACGGAGTCGGGGGTCCAGCGGATGTTCGGGTCGTGGAGGATCCGGGTTAGGGATTGCGGGTCGGATTTGAGGATGAGGGAGGCAAAGGCGGCGTCTTGAGGCGGTTGTGGTGAAGTGGTTAGGTTGTGATGTGATGGAATTGAGAAAGTGGGTTTTGGGTGTTTCGGTGATGGAGCTGTGCGGAGGAGAGTAAACATTTTCTGGGGCGGTTATATTTTTCCCTCCTTATATTTTCCGGTCAGCCCAAAACCCTTCGGGCTCGACAACTATTTGAGTACATGATTTTTTTTTTCGATTAATTAAAAACAAAACATTTGTGGAGGTATTGTGGGCTGGTGGTGGGTCTGGGCCCATGTTTGGGCCTACATTTGTGATTTTTATAGGTTTTTTTTCAGGTTTTGGTTGTTGTAAGGTGGCTGAAATTTACACACATTTTTACAATCCACACACCTCTACATCATTTTTTATAAGAAAATGTCTAAAATGTCTATGTCCTTGACAACTTGAAGAGATTAAAACATAGATAGTTTAGACATTTCCTTATAAAAAGTTGGTAGGGGTGTGTGAATTGTAAAAAGAGGTGTGTGAATTTCACTCCCCTTGTTTTAATTTGTTTGTTTATCGTCCCTCCCTTCGGCCGAGGGTGTTGGTTTTGGTTGGTGTTGTTGGTGGTTTTGGTAGGACCATGTTTGGTGTCATGTCCAAGGACTACCAGTGTTAAAGTCGATGTTTTTCTTGTTGTCAATGTAATGGGGAGATTGCCTCTGCATTTATGCTAGCGGTTTTGCTATTTAGTACTTACTGGGGTTGTATCTTTTTTAGGTTGACCGTAAGAATGTATCGAGGCTTCTGGATGTGGTTAGAAGTATGTTATATTTGAACTTTTTTTGTTCATGTTCATTGTAATCTCATGTATGTGGGTATGGAAGAGTGTGGGGACTTGTTTGTCTACTCTTATAGATGTAATTGTTGGTTGTTATTATATAAAATTTTACCTTTCTTAAAAAAAATTACATTCAACTTACAGAGTCTCATCACTCGATAACTTGTGTTGTATTTTTATGAATAGTTGGTTAACAATGTGTCATAAACAAGTTTGTTAATAGTAGACGAATGAATTCCTATTAAGGTGAATTGTGAAATGTTGTATATCATTTTATAAATTCGTCTATTTAAAATAAATAAATTAATATATGCTCGATCTATAAAGAAAATTTGAACGTTAGGTTTATCACTATCTCAACTTTTGATATTTGCTGCCAATATGTTGTTTTATAACGTGAAAAAAAAAATGTACGTACCTAACAATATCCAGCTTTTTTTCGATGAAGCTAACAATATCCAGTTGTCCGACGTTGGTGTAAGTTCATATCTTTGATTATGTGCTATGAATCCATGAATCAGTCACTAGTTCACTCTATTCTATGCATGAATATAATGAAGGAAAATGTTCATCTTTCTATCAACTCACCAAGAAAACATTGCTCCACAGATTGATGGTTCTAAATAGGACCAAATTGCAAATATCAACTAAACACATACCAAAAAGCGTAAATAGTGTAACGAGATAAACCAAAGTGCAAAATGTTAGAAGCAAACAAACTAAAAACCTACCGATAGGACCAGTCCACCTCACCATTTTCGATTTCGTTCTTTTTTGAATCTATCTGGGCGCGGGGGGTCGTTCACTGAGCTCCGTCACTCACGGCGCACGTTATAGTCAACTGCCGCCAACGCCGCATGTCATATCCAACCGTCGCCGCCGAGTAACGCGCAATCGATGACCTTGAAAGACAACTACCGCATCGAGCTTCGCGCCGCGATTCGCCAGCTAACCGATCGTTGTCTCTACGCCGCGTCCAAATGGTAAACCCTAAATCCCCAAATTTCCTAACTCTGCTCCAAAACCCGAAACCCTAATTGAACCAATTTTTCAGGGCGGGAGAGCAGTTGGTGGGCATCGAGCACGACCCCGCCAAGTTCACGCCGGCCAACACCAGATTCCAGCGCGGCAGCTCCAGCATCCGCCGCAGATTCCGCACCACTGACGTCATCTCTACGCCGATTGCCGGCGTGTCATATGTGTCGACTCCGATTATGGAGGAGGACGAGATTGTGGACGGCGATTTTTACCTGCTTGCCAAGTCTTACTTTGATTGCAGAGAGTATAGAAGAGCTGCTCATGCTCTTCGTGATCAAGGCGGTAAAAAATCAGTCTTTTTACGCTGCTATGCTCTTTACCTGGTTAGTTACTTCAAAGTTCTCTTCTTTTTATCGTTTCGGATTTACGTGTTACCATGTATTGTGCATTTACTAATCCCATTTACGTGAGTTGGTTTCGATTCAATTATTGCATTAAAGACTGCTGCTTGATGGGTTCTGCAACAAATTTAAATAGGAGTGGTTCAGTTCTGAGTGATTAGGGTGTAAGATCCAGAAATTAGATCAAACATACAGTAGATTTGGAGTAAGAGCAGCTTTGATTCCGTAATTAGTAGTTCTATTAGACTTCTACAGTTTGGTTTCATGATATTTGATCGATAGTCTTTAGTTAAAATTTTGTAGTTTTCTTATATTGATACTTATAGTTGTATGTACTTCTTTGTTTTAATTGCTTAATGAAGGCTGGAGAGAAGCGAAAAGAGGAAGAATTGATGGAACTTGAGGGACCACTAGGAAAGAGCGATGTTGTGAATCGTGAACTGGCTTCTATCGAGAGGGAGTTATCGACTATTAGGAAAAATGGTACAATTGATCCTTTTGGACTGTACTTGTATGGCCTTGTGCTGAAAGAGAAAGGCAATGGGAACCTCGCTTGTACAGTTCTTGTGGAGTCTGTTAATAGCTACCCATGGAACTGGAATGCCTGGTTAGAGCTGCAGTCCTTGTGCACTACAGTTGACATCTTGAACAGCCTTAGTCTCAATAATCATTGGATGAAGGAGTTTTTTCTCGCCAATGCTTACCAAGAACTAAGAATGCACAAAGAATCCTTGTCAAAATATGATTATCTACATGGCATTTTTGGTTTTAGCAATTACATTCAGGCTCAGATTGCAAAAGTCCAGTACAGTTTGAGGGAATTTGATCTAGTTGAAGGAATTTTTGAAGATCTTCTCAGGAATGACCCTTATCGAGTGGAGGACATGGATATGTATTCCAATGTGTTATATGCAAAGGAATGTTCATCGGGACTGAGTTACCTTGCCCATAGAGTATTTATGACAGATAAATACAGACCTGAATCTTGTTGCATCATTGGGAATTATTACAGCTTAAAAGGGCTGCATGAGAAAGCAGTTCTGTACTTTAGGAGGGCACTCAAACTGGATAGAAATTATTTATCTGCTTGGACCCTTATGGGTCATGAATTTATTGAGATGAAAAACACACCAGCTGCTGTTGACGCTTATCGGCATGCTGTAGATATAAATCCGAGTGATTATCGTGCTTGGTATGGATTAGGACAGGCATATGAGATGATGGGTATGCCCTTTTATGCTCTTCATTACTTCCGGAAATCAGTATTTTTACAGCCAAATGATTCTCGGTTATGGATTGCCATGGCTCATTGTTATCAAACTGATCAGCTGAATATGATTGATGAAGCGAAGAAGTGTTACAAAAGGGCAGCAGATTGTAATGACAGGGAATCAATTGCCCTGAACGCCCTAGCTAAGCTATATGCTGAGGAAGGACGTATAGAAGAAGCAGTTTATTACTACAAGAAGGATCTAGAGAGGATGGAAGATGAAGAGAGGGAAGGACCTAATATGGTTGAAACACTCTTCTTTCTTGCTAAATACTTCAGAGAGCAGAAAAAGTTTGAAGAAGCAGAGGTCTACTGTACCCGGCTTATGGATTATGCCGGTCCGGTGAGTTATAATTCTCTTTCTTTTATATTCTTAACCAAAATATATTTAACCCCCTGCTATGAGTTTTGAAATTATGAGTCAGCAAGTAATTTTTATTTCTTCGTCCATCACTGCAGGAAAAGGAAAGAGCAAAAAGTTTACTCCGCGGAATTAGAATGGAACAAACTGGTGCTCCTTTCATGGATTTTGAGCACTTTCCTCCTTAATTTCTTGTCAGGACAAATTACATGGATCAACTTAATGAGCGACTGGAGTTGTAGTTGAGCATCGCTTGGACTTTGTCATTACTGCAAAACATTTTAGTCTCTTCTCATGTTTGATTTAGTAACTGCCATGCTGAAGGTTTATTGGCCTGATTGCTGCAGAAAGTTCAAGCCAGCTCTAGCACTATAGTCTTCTAGGTTAAAACTTTAACTCGAAAAGCATTCCTTTGTCCCTGTTGTTGTTTTTCTTGCCTTGTGCTGTTTTTTACAAGCTTGACTGAATTGTAATCATAAACTATTACTTTGATCATTCTTTGATTATCTTCTGTGTGGTATGAACTTCATCTGTTGCCTATTGACATTCGCATACTGGTGACGCTAGAATACAATTACAAAGGTCAGGTAAAGCGTAGGAGTACCAAATTTTATCTTGAATTTTTCAAAAGAGGTCAGAAGCATAGCTAAAGAACAATATTTCCATATGAAGTCTATCAGCAACCAACAACAAGATGAAATCACGCTTAAGAGCATGTCCACCCCAACCCCAAAAACACCACCCGGGCCTTAAGCCACCTCAAAAGAAGACCCAGAAAAAAAAAGCCAAGTCCACCCACAAATTTTCTATAACCCAGGCCTTCATTGGGTCTTCACCTGGGTCAGACCTATGACCCAGGCCTCCATTTTTGAAGACCAGGGCCTTCGTCTCCAGCTCAGCCCAAAACGCCAACGTCAGCCACGTGAAGCGCGCAGAGTGGACCGACAAGGCGACGCGTGGCGTGCACAGAGCAAGAAGGCGGGCGCTTTTTGTCGCCTAGCGACGCTGCAGACGAACTCCTGGGCCACATGTCAGCGTCTGGGCTCGTTCCGGGGAATTCAAATGCAACGGTCCTTTGATCTGGACCATTGGTTCATTTCAAAAAAGCAAATCGACGGCTTAGGTGAATTGACTATTGCAATCCCAACGATAAAAAGCTGGCAACGAGTAAAAAAGCTGGCAACGGTTAGGAAAAAAAATATAAAAAAATATATACAAATCCTATAAATACATATCACCCTCTTATAATTTTTTCGAGCATTTATGGGAAGTGCAAAACAACATGGATATCTAGATTACGGTTTTTTTTATGTTATGTTTGTGTTATTTTTAAAGAATTTTTTTTTTTAGGCTTGGCATGTCATTTTAAGTCATGAAATAAATATTTAATTTCAATATGTCATTTTGTTTATTTAATCATAATTTTATTAATATATAAAATCATTATTCACATTCAAAATACCTAATATAAAATTCAATAAACAGTCACTGCCATGAAGACCCAGGGGTGGACTTGCTCTAAGGAAACATTCACCATTGAAATCCAAATTCAGGTTACATATTCATCATCCATAGAATTTATTTCCATTGTTTACCCAAGACAACCGGGTTAAATTTAACACAACCACTTCAGTTCCGGTTGCCAAAAGCAATTTCAAAGTCACCATCTCTCTCCCCCTTCGCATTATGATTACAATCATTTAGCTGGGTCAGCGAAGAAACTGTTGATGCCTGGCATGATTTCCGGGGACCTGTTGCGGACAAATTTCCTCAGCATATGCTCCTGATACTTTTCTCCCTCAGCAAAATTATCCAGTACTCCAGCAGCCCTGTTCTCCTTGGACACTCTGATCCAGTAATAGAGAAAAAAAGACAGTATCATAAGTCATAACGACATCCATGATAACTACGAACAAAAGGATCATTCAGATGTTTACACCATCAAGTTCATAATTTGATACTCATAAAGCCCTCTTTTTTAGTTTCATGACCGTATTCACATGCTCATTAGTTGATTAAACCTATTCGAATGACTAGGTTGCTTGTAAACTCATTTCCGGTGAACTGGCAATCTGATCATGTTTCTAAATACTAAACATACATGTACACACAAAGTAAATCTATTTCCAACAACACGAGAAGTCAAAACCCCTATTCTTTTGGTCTCATTTCATCTACTCAGCCTCCCTAATCAGTAATCTTGGAGCACCAGTTCAGCTCAAGTTTAAGCCAACTAGGTTAACATCAAAAATTCAAAATAAGCCCACAATTTTGCAACATAAACAAAAATAATAATGGGTTTTTGTTTTTCTAATACTAGTGCCACTTGAGCATTTCAGCTCTGAAAGTCAGTAAATAAAGCAACAAGCTTTGAAGACCAAATCTCCATATACGGGTATAAAAGTACAACAATACGTATATGTGTAAATTTAAGGGGAGAGAAAGAGAGACAGACCTTACTTCAGGGTTGATACAGATATGGCGGACCATGCTGAACCCACAGATCCCGACGGCAGCTCCGACGGCCAAGAATAGCGGGTAAACCTTTAAACACAGCAAAACGACGCCGGATTAGCACATAAAGACAAAAATCAAAGCCGTGAAAAAAGAACCAAGAATAGCAAAAGAGAAATCAGAGGGGTAGATCTGACGGCGTACCTCAGGCCTCAACCACCGGCTAGCCATGAATTGAGATGAACGGGAGAAAATCGAGAGAGCTTTTGGAATGCGAGAAGAGATGGAGAAGAAGAAACAAGACTGAGCTGAGCCACCAAACTTGTCCCTGTAATTTTTCTAGTTTTTTATTGCAATGGTTGCGTTTGATTGGCCTGCTTGCGGCGAATCAGTAGTGGACACGTCACTAAGTTAGCGTCCCAAGGTCTCGGTTATGTAGTTTTATAATAAGGAAAATGACATACGCCGTTCCGAGTCACCGGCCGGTGTGACAGGAGGAGTTCTTGGCACTGTTAATGCAACGACACCGTTTCTGTTTTAGTTTGGCTACTAGTGAAATTAGTGCCTCCGCCGGTAAAGGAACCCCTAATCCAAGTTCAAATTAGTGCACATTTCATTCGTGTAAAGTTACGCACTCCAAATTCTATTGTATGCTTTTCAACTAGGGTGTTGAAATTAGAGGATACATAAGTTTTCAGGAACCTTAAAGAGAACTGAGAACTCTATGATCAGCAGAGCCCAGTATGCTGTTACAAAATATAATACAGGAAGCCAAATCTAAGACTACCAAGAGCAACGAGAAACACAGATTTTATGGCTTCTGTAAGTATGCTGCTTTGAGCGGAAAAAGATCACTAGTTATATGGCATGATTGAAAGTACTGGGCCCGTGCAGTTTTTGTAGGAGATAGAAGCTTCTTTCTTGTTAATTTCAATAGATTTGATGCCTCCACTGTGAAAGTTCATATGAAAACGAAATGCTGAAAGCACAGATTCACAATACTCCCTTGGCCACAGTTTCTGACCCCAACCATTGGCTCGTCAGTGATTTAGAATCAGGTCAGGTCGTCAATAACCTCTTCCGCTATCCATCTTTGTCAATTGTTGTGGCGTATACGATCACGCCACGAACCTTGTTTTTTAGCAAGTACCTACAAAACGATGGTAACAGTTAATTCAAATCCTCTCCACATACCCATTATATGATCTATATCCCAATACCACTAGTCATCTTTTTTTTGGCTTGGCAGTATAATTGAATTACCTTCTCACTCAAGAGGCTTGGAGACTCACTATCTTTGCAGTCCTTATTATCCTTCTCTGCCTCAACCTCACTGTTTATCGTAATGGATTGTCGATTATCTGATGCACCAAACATTGCCTCATCATGAGCAGCTTTGATCCTCTCCTCCCTTTTTGTCTTTTCATAGAATGAGTAACATTAGTAACGAACCACATTTTCTAAAAACAATTAAACTGGAACTTAAAATAAGTATGACAGACACAGACAGTAGAAAGATACCTCAAATGCTGAAAACCGAAAGCTTTTGCCAATGTGATTGACGAGTCCTGCATCGTCTTCAGCAACTATAATGAAAAAAAGATTTACAGTCACTATCATTACTATAAAGTCTATAATGAGTCGCAAACTTGCAACATACAATCTAAATAGGTCAGCTTGGCAGTATAATTGATTATCGAGTCAAAAATCAAGAATGAGCTACTTAATGATACATTTCTTTCTCATCCAACTTATGACAACACTCTGCAAACTGTGCAGAAAATTAGAATTCTAATCCTGGATAACTAACATGCAACATATCTATATGACCAGGCTGGAATCACATTCCACTTTACAATATAGTTTGCCAAAGTGTGATCAACATTTCTGATAACTAGCTTTGGTGGCACAAAGGTCATGCTTTCTGTTAATGCTAGTCTAGTTTCGACTAATTTACACAAAACTTGAGCTTACTTACTAAACCACTATCCTCTCAAAAACTTGATCTCAATTACCAAAGGATTAGCTCCTAAAATGTGAAGTATGAGAGCAAGTTATATAATCTTCATCATAGGAGCTGCTGATAGTTTATATTTAGTCATGTCTGAGAGCCGTGAAACTTGCACAGAACATGGAAAACAAGAAGAGATAACAGTTACGAAGCCACCAAATAAAATTTAAATGTCCCAACTCCTTACTTACAATATAAAAACTTTCCAGAAAAGACATCCGAAATCTTTACTTTCTAGTAAGCAACACAGCATGGTTATATTGATTACCTTCAATTTCATAATCGTCAAGTGGTGCATCTTTATCAAAATCAAATCTTTCCCAACCATCCATGCCTTTTGTTGTGTCCTTCTCAGCTGCATTTAACAAAATATGGTGATTAATTTGCACAGCTCTAAGCAAACGCAAACATTACACATTAACACATCCCACAAACACGAGCGGAGACTCACCAGTTTCAGCAAGTTGGAGTTTCATCTTTGCTTTTACTCTCTCGGCTGCAGACTGTTCAAAACACAATTACAGATCGTATCACACTTCAAATTCTCAGAGCCAAAACTATACTAATAAACACACACAAAGTTTGCATAACTCTACTGGAGCATAATGTATGATCATTTCAATCCGAAAAAATAAGCTTCAAATTCATTATTGCACTCCTAAAACTTCAAACAAATAATTCAACACAGAATCATACCATTTTGTCATAGCCTTGAATCAATTTGTGATAGTCATGACCACCACTCCTCTCCTTCTCCAATTTACCTCTGCTCTTCACCAAACCCCTCTCCCTTGGCGGCGATGAGCTCCTCCGCCGCTCATTTCTCCGATTCCGAGGAGACCGACTCCTTCGTCTCCTGCCTCCGTCAGATTCACTTCCAGACCTGCTCCTTCTCCTCCTCCTTCTCTCTCTATCTCTATCACTGTGTCTCTCTCTGCTCCTACTCCGATGCCTCGAATGCCTCTCTCTGCTTCTACTCCGCTTCCTCGAATCCCTGTCCCTCTCCGAAACCCTAGGCCGCCGCTTCTCCTCCTCTCCGGCCAGCTCCTCCGGCTTCTTCCTCTTCAGCTTGTTCTGAATCGACTGAATCTGCGCCTGCTTTTCGAGCTCCGACGTCTTGCTAGGACTGGAGGCCTTGACGAATTTGCTCATGAACGAAGACGAGGAACTATACGCCAGCGCAGAGCCGCGCGCGGGGGCATTTTCGGAATCGGACTTGGCCGAAGAGAAGCCGAGGCCTTGTTTGAACCTGGCGGCGCCTTCGCCACGCCGGGTTAGGTCTTCGTAGTACGCCGCCGCTTTCGCTTCCTCCATTTTTCGACGACGGTTTGGGAACTTTGGCGCCGTGCCCAACTCGGTGGCGGTCCTTTTTGACTGTTACCTGCTTAACGATGTCGTTATAGTTTGGGCTTGGGATACTTAACATACTGTTGGGACAGTGGCCCATGCGGGAATGAGAACTTTAAGGCCCAAGACTATATATATATATATATATATTTTCAATGGTGAACTAAAAGAACATAAAAGTTAGACAGAAAATCCTCTAATATGAAAATCAAAATTGAAAGCAAGAGAAACATAAAGAGGGAGGCTTTGATTCCAGCAAGAGAAACATCGAGTTGGTTTTGAGTCATTCGGCATGACTTATTAGATATAATTATATAAATTTGTAACACTTTTAAAGAAACACAACAAATAAACACTTGTTATTGATTTTGCCCCACTTGCTTCCCAATTCAGGTCCTATACATGTGAGTTGGTTAGCTTGTTCTCTTCTTTCCCAAACTTGATCCCATTTACAATGTGATTTATCAAAAAATAATGCATTATTTATTTAGAGAAGTGAAATCCACACTCTCTAAACTGTAATTCACACTTCCACTTTCTATTTTCGGTAACTTAAATTTTGTTTTTACGTAAATGATGATTAAAATTAGAAAATAGGAGTGTAGATTACAATTTGAGAAATGTGAATTTCACATCCCTTTATTTATTGATTTATTTGACTATAATTTACAAGATATGTAACAAATATATGAAAATATATGTAATTTAACTATCACTTGGACTTATTAAGTCATAACTTGAAAGCAATATAACTACAACAAGTGGTTCAGTAGATACACTAGGTCCTCCTACAAGAACTTCAAGATGTGAAACCGTTACGCCTAGGTTCAAACATTTGATTTGTTTGAGGTTATTTATTGAATTATAAACGTAGTGGTTCAGTAGATACACTAAGTCCTCGTACGAGAATTTCAACATGTGAAACCGTCACGTTTTGGAATCGAATGATGAATTGGTTTATGTTATTTATTGAATCATAAACGTGACAATGTCCGACTGGTTATCCAGACTCTCGAGGACCGGTCTCTAAAACATTTGAAATGCTGCATGCTGCTCAACAACACGAAAAGGAACATGAAGAAATTAAGTATTTTTTTTCAAGCAATACAGTTATGAAATGGATCAATTAGGTGTGGAGTCGTTGAAACTTTACTCGTTAAGAGGTGTCACATTTGGAAACAAAACACAACACGCAAACACCTCAACGGACATGAATAACACTCACCTCTCCCATACCACTCTATCTCCTCAATAATGTTAATTAGCCCTACTTATAATCGACCTCCATCTGTAGCCATAGACAAACAAGACCTACAACTCTACCCCATCCATCTCTAGCCATATTGGTGACACCCTACAGTTATTATTATTATTTTTTATAACAAAACTCTACGGTTTAAAGATTAGATAAAATTTTACAAATAATATCTTAATTACAAGTCATCCATTATATTGGTGTATCAACTTTAAAAACTATTAGATTAGTACCCCCAACATCAAAATTCGACATACTATCAATACATGTCGTTTTTAACGGCGTTAAGTCTTCATCTTATTTGAGATATTTTAGTCTCTTATTGTTTTAGATGTACTGGGTTTATTCGTCTTTGAAGCAGACAACTGCTCTCTCTCCTTCTCTCTTCCTCACCTCACTCCTTTGTACCCCAAACAAACTTCAGTCTTACACACCTATGAGTTTTTGTTTTGGTTTAAAACTTTAAATTACCAATTTGCTTGCTGTCTTGCTGAATTTTTGTATGAAACATGGATGGTGAGAGATATGAGTTTATTGTATTGTATGGATAGGTAAAATTAAAAAATGCTTTTTGGGTTTTTACACTGATTGAACCAGAGAGTTTTGAGTTTTGAGTTTCTGGCACCGATGGAGCCAGAGAAAAAATCATACAAGTGTAGCAAAAAAAAGAAGAAGGAGAAAACAAAAGGATGTAATTGTTTTTGAGATAGTTTACACAATGATAAACTTGACACTATTATTGATGAATGATACGTTAATTATATTAAGATTAAATATTGAGGTACCGATCTAATAATTTTTAAATTTGAAACATCAAAATAATAAATGACTTTTAGTTCGTATATTATTTATAAAATTTCCTATAAAATTTTCTATAAAGATTATGTTTCATAATCTCTTTGCAAAGAGTATCTATCCAAATCAGTGAATCTCGACTTTTTCCAGATTTAGCCAACTGCAAATAGACCCTCCCTGCACAAAATGTGATCATCACCGATAGTTGCATCACGTTACAGTCTCCATTAGCAAAGGTTAGAGACGACCACACAGCTATATATAATATACATGATGATCCTGAGAGAAACACACAGCGAGGCACAGAGAGAATCAGAATGGGGATGTGCTGGAAATCCAAAGTTGATCAGGAGATCAAATCCAAACCAGGAGGGCCCAAATTCCAAAGACCATGATCACAGTTGTGGGGAGCTGACAATCAAATCAAAAATATTAAACAACTAATATAAAGATCCGACTGTTCACGAAAATGGAGGAGGCAAGCACTCATACCCCAAATGGATCATGCAAAGATCTCGTCGTGTCCGTACGACAGTGAGTATATCTTTGAACGGTGGAGTCGGCTTTCCCCTCCTTGACGCCGCCGGTGTGGGACTCGGGTTTTGTTTCCCAAGCCAGAAATAACCCTGGAAAAGTAAAAATCTCCATCACTGTAAATTAATATTTGACCACTGCAGTGGTCAAAGACTGGAAAAGAAAGCTGGAAGATAGGATCAGAGAGCTAGCTACTGCTCTATACTTGTTCAAGGGTCATCATTCCAAAGCTGCATTGTTCTTGTTGTGGGAGAATAAAGATGTTATTGTTAATGGGATTTTCTTCCTGGGTGTGGTGACTAATAATAATATATCCATAGGTTCGTACCCATTTGCTGTAGTATATGTTACTGCTATTGGTTCTGATCCCACTTCCCAAATGTGTCTGCTACCTAGCTTTTTCATGTACCAATCACTAGTGCAAAACAAAAATAATCTGAAACCTATGGGTGATGATAAAGGATCATATAATCTAGTGCTGCATGTATTAGTGGTAGAGATGGAAGCTTTCAGAAATGGAAAAGATACATAAAAAGGCTTTAAAAGATCCGATTTTGAGTTAAGAGATCTTATTGTTAATTACTAAATGTGTTCATAGTTAAAAAAATAAAACAATGTGATGTTGAGTTCTTCGTATTTAAATGGATCCTTCTTGATAAACCCAGGAATTGTTTGATCAGATACATACTTCAGAAAATGACTGTCTTGTTTTACTGGCGGTAAATGCATTCTCCGTTCAAACCTAACTACCATGGTTAATTTAGGTGATCCAATTATATCAGTCAACAATGGCAATTGATTTCATTGATCTTCAAGATCTTATAAGCTATGGATGGACATGACAATGCATTAACAACCAATAAATGGCTTCTATTCCCAACCAGAGACCTCAGGAATATTGATGTTCCAGCAGCAGCAGAAGACTTGTTGTTTTCAAAGTTTCAACCAAGCACTCTTCCCAATTTACTCAGAATTACTGGTCCACAGTCTTCACCTCATCTAGAAGACCTGGTTTCAACTTAGAAAGTTTCAAGGAATTTTCCAAGACACTGTTTGGAAAGTTCCATGCAAAATATTGCACAAGATATTGCTCAAGATTTTCCCAATGGATCATTTGACCAAATTTGATTTTTGGTTATAAAGTCAAATTTGCCACAATCAAAATCAAATATCTATTTATTTGGATTGTCTTAGGTCCAGATCAAGTGGAGCAAAGCATACCATTTTTCTTTCTTATTTTTTAGTCAAAACAAACATAAGCAAACCATTGGTTTCAGCACACTGAAACAGAATGGGTTAGAGGGTTAATCTAGTATAAACGTGTTAGCTGTAAGTTGGGCGACAACTGTAATATTTTTTTTTCTTCCAGTAATAGGAAGTCCTTAGTTTGAAAACTAACTTGTGAAAAAATAACGTTTAAGAATGAGCGATACTTGACTTGATTCCGACCTCAGAGTTGTAACTCACTCTGCTAGCATTTTTTGTAACAAAAGAAAGATAGTGATTAGAGTGAATGTAATTTACCTAACCAAAAGTGAAACAGAGGAGTAAGTGTAAAGCTAAAGAACTGTAGCCAAGTCAATATGTTTCTTCCCACTCAATCCAACCGGAGAATCCTCAGAAAATCTAAAATGCAACCCCACAGAATCCCCAGTACAAAATCCCAAAATACACAACAAGAGAGATAAATTGTGTTTGTGAAGAAAGACTGACAGGGACAAATTTACCAGAGAGAGAGAGAGAAAAATAAATAGGAATGCAATAAATATAAATATGGAAAGCTTGACAGGACAATGGACAAGTTGGGTGGTATAATCCTCTCTATTAGATTTGCAAAGAGTAAACAAAATCTCACAGATCATATCGGATCCTCACAATCTCAGATTTACCCTTTTTTCCTATTTTGAAAAGCTAAAGCTACCCACTATAAAACTTCAACACCCACCTTCACATTTCTCAAACGCTTCAGACATACTCTGCTATTCCTTCTCTCTGCCTCTTCTGCTATTTTCCCAAGGGGACCCCATTTCAATTGAGCATCTCTAGAATCATAATGGCCACCACCGGCGACGTTTTAAGGCGAAATGTGCCGGAAAGTTTCGATCTTTCTGAGAAGGAGCTTCATGTTCTGGCTGTGGATGATAGCATCATAGACAGGAAGGTCATTGAGAAGCTGCTCAAGATTTCTTGCTGTAAAGGTATGCTATATGCCTGTGAATGAGTAGTGGTTGGCTCCAAATGGTGGGTTTTGATTGGTTACTGATAGAAAGATTGGATTTTGTTTTGCAGTGACTGCTGTTGAGAGTGGAACAAGAGCTCTGCAGTATCTGGGTTTGGATGGAGAGAAGAAGAACTCAGTTGGTTTTGATGTAAGAAAGCTTCCCTCTTTAAAATTATGTACATGAAAGTTTGAAACAAAAATAAAAGGAACGGTTTTTATTTTCTTTTTCGGTTAATGTTTGGTTTTTGACATTTGGGTGCTTGATTTGGTTACAGGCTATGAAGGTGAATCTAATAATAACAGACTACTCAATGCCTGGGATGACAGGATATGAGCTGCTGAAAAAGATCAAGGTTTGTCATTTTAGGCTTTGTTTTACTATTATGAGTGATTTGATTATGATATTGGTTTTAAGAAGCCTGGAACTTGGAGATTTATTTGTGTGATATGAATTTGAAACAGGAATCATCAGCTTTCAGAGAAGTTCCAGTGGTGATCATGTCTTCAGAGAACGTCGTCACTCGTATTGATAGGTATGTTCTTGGACCAAGCATGTCTGTTCAATTTTGAATGATACCATGATTTGTTTGTAGATAGTATGCCATTAAGATCAGAGCTTTGGAGGTATTATATGTTGAATGAATGTGATGTTTAGTTATAAAGACCTCAAATATGATTTTCATGTTAAAAGATTTTTCATAATATGAATTAGTCAATGGATTAAAGCTTTACCTTAATAATCATGAATTGTTTGTTAGGGTCCTTGTGTGTCTAAATCATACGATATCAAATCCTTAACAGGATATGATCTGTGGGTCTAGATAATTTGTCTTCCGGATCTTCATGATGGCTTGTCTAATATAGCACCAAATTCCTCACAAGATCTGATTTGTCTTCGGCCTCAATACTGTTCCAAATCTTTTGGTGGGGATTTTCAAATCTCTTTTGTTTTGTTAAAGGATCCTCAAATCTTCAGAAAAGTCTTTCACATGGTTTTTTGCAATAATTATTTTTGAAAATGAATATTGGTTATTATTTTGGTAAGCATCAATTATCTAGACCCATTGACTATATAAAACTCAATGTTACAACTAATTAGCAATTACTCGGAACATATTTTATTCTAGGTTATGGTGTGTTCTGTTTGACCTCACATGTATGACTAGGTTCTGATGACCCTTCATGAGTCTAATAAGCCATGCTAAGAGTCCATGTGCATGATCTTTATAGAAGATATTGTCTTGATAATTAGCTTGCCCATAAAGACTATACAAAAAGCTTATTGTTTACAACTTTCATCAGCGACCCAAGGAGCCTTTGTATCAAATATGAACATCTTTAAGCTATTGACTTAGAAATGAAGCATGTATTTTACAAGATGTACTGATGTTATGCCTCTAGGATGGTTTCTGACAGTAATCTTTTCACAACTGGCTTACAGGTGTATGGAGGAAGGAGCTGAAGAGTTTATAGTAAAGCCGGTAAAACTTTCAGATGTGAACCGCTTGAAAAATTTCATGATGGGAGGAGAAAGAAAAGAAAATGGAGTGAAGAAGGTTCAGAAAAGACCGCTTCAAGCTGACTACAACAATGCAGCATCTCCACCCTCGCCTTTACCACCCTTGCCTTTACCACAACTGGTGTCATCATTTGCTTGTAATCTAGAATCACTTCACTCATCACCATCTTCATCACCATCATCTCCTCTACCCAGATGCTCCTCAAAGAGACCTAGATTGCACAGCATGGATTGATATTGTCTGCCATTAGTGAATTTTGTAACACGCAGTCCCCATTTTCCAATTTTTGAGATTCCCATGTATGTTTGTTACCACTTCCCACCATGTAAATTCTAACATGAAACTTTCATTGGGACTTAGGAAAAGTAGGGTAAAACGGTATAAAAGTCTAGGATTAAAGTTCTTTTGGGGATTTCTCTTTTTGCTGATGTTGCATATGGAATCACATTAAAACATCAATGAAATCCCAAATAGTGAAGGGAATATTTTGTTGCCTGAATGATCTTATACCTTTATATTGCTGTGGGATCCTGTAACTTTCAACCATTCAAATATCTGATATGGTGTCATTTAACCTTCTTTTTTTTTTCTTTCTTTTTTTCGGAATCCTTGCACATGCTGTTCTTGCTTCTCAATCTTACTTTGGTCCCAGAATTTTGCAACTGTCTCCAAATTCAGCAATGTGATTATTTTGCTTTGAAGTTAGGCAAACAGATGTAGACCCTTCTACGTTATGAGCTTCACATGATTTTCTAAGGGCCCAAATAAGATTTTCTCCTCTGCTTGTTGTTTATTGGTTTCTTCTGCAGGCACAATAGTTCTGTTTCTTGTTTTTGTTGTTGTTCTTCCTTTTTGTGGTCACTCAACAGCTCTGTGGTTTGCCGAAGCCACGTGGCGGCATCTCACAGGCAAGTTTGTGAGGGTGTGTTAGGGCTAGTTTGGGATTTTTCTTCATATTCAGAGACTCTTAAACTTTGATAATAACAATGAAAAATACAATACCTGCTGGTACTATGCATATCCTACTCAACAATGAAATTTGGATCCATTACTCATAGAAATTATGATGCCAACAAACCCTAGCTGGAGTATGAATTCTACTGTACGTGAATCCAAATCAGTATCATAAATATTTTGGGAATTTATTTGATTCCAAGAAGTCTAATTTCATGCATTTGGCGTTTTTAACAACCACTGGAAATGTAGGACGGCCATCATAAACTTCACACCAGCCATCTGCCAAATGCTGTATGCAGCAAGGCCATTGTAGTAATATCCACTAACCGAACCCAGCAACAACACCTACCTTCATTGAAAGTGTCAGCAACCAATAACAAATCACAAGAATTAAAGTTGCTATCGGAATGTGAAGAACACTACGAAGACACTTAACAAACTTGTGTTTGCTTCTATTGGGGACTCTTTCCTCAAAGCACTTGTCATCTTACTGCTTTTCGAAGAAGTACTTCTCCCCTTATACTTGTGAAGGAAGCTTGAACCTCATTGTCAGATTATTCTCTCGTCTGTCTCAGGTGCCTTATTCAGAGAATGACCGCCTCAAATGGAATAGTGCTGGCCGAGATCATTGCATCCACGGCTGCAACTACTCTAGTTATTGCCGGAATCTTCTTCTTCATATACAGATTCCTAGTTGCTCGGCGCCACCCAAAAGACAAAGGCAATGGAAGCTTCCGTAGGGAGGAAGTTAGGATGACTCGTGAAGATCAGCTCAGGCAATGCAGTGGAAATGTGAAGGGGTTGATTGTTGATGAGAATGGTGTGGATGTAATCTACTTGAGGAAACTAGAAGTTGGACAGGATCAAACACATTTTCCGAAGGTAGTTTTCAACCCAAGTTATGAAAACGATGAAGAAGATGATGAAGAAGAAAAGAGAGTGGATACTGAAGGAGAAAGAGCCAAAATGCCGAAGCCTAAAGCTGTTCATTCTCTTCATGAGACATCTGATTTGATCAGACATGGAAAATTAGCAAAACCATTAGCACAAAATCCTACTCCAGAAGCTGTGGTTTCATTGCCAAAGCTACAACAGCGGCTTCCTCTAAAATCTCATGCACCACCTTTTAGGATAACACCACCAAAGATGTTGGAAAAGCAAGCAGTAGAATCAATGCCTCCTCTACCACCCCCACCATCTAGAAATATATCTGCACCGCCGCCACCACCTCCTCCTCCATCATCAGTTCCTCCACCTCCACCTCCACCTCCACCTCCACCTCCTCCGCCACCAACACCAACACCACCTCCACCACCACCACCGCCACAGCTGCCTACGATAGTAAGAAGAAAATCTCTACTACCCACTCCTAGGCTAGGTGGTTCCTTTTTAGCACCAAAACCCCCACCTATATCTAAAGGCATACCAAACAACAAAAGTAGACCTGAGGCCTCAGCTGGGGAGAGCTCAGAAGTGACTGTCACTGGGCAAACGAAGCTGAAGCCATTGCACTGGGACAAGGTTATGGCTGCTGTTGATCATTCAATGGTCTGGGATCAAATCACTGATGGATCATTCAGGTAATATCAAGTCTCAGATTCCCAATACGTACTCCATATTATTTTGCATTTGTGTAGTCTAAATATCTGATCATATCATGACTCATGATCTAATCTGTAAACAATTTTGTACGTGTACTTCAGATTTGATGATGAGCTTATGGAAAACTTGTTTGGATATAACATCACCAAAAACCAAACCACTGAAAGAAATAACAATTTTTCAGCTTCAAGCAAGTCTAATAATGCTCCAACAGCTCAAGTTTTCATTCTAGACCCTAGAAAGTCTCAGAACACAGCAATAGTTCTCAAGTCTCTGACAACCTCTCGCAAAGAAATCATAAATGCTCTTCTTGATGGTCAAGGACTCGGTTCAGAAACACTTGAAAAACTAACCAAAATTTCTCCAACTAAAGAAGAAGAGATCAAAATCCTCCAGTTCAATGGCAATCCAAGTAAGCTTGCAGATGCCGAGTCTTTCCTCTACCACATCCTCAAAGCTGTCCCTTCGGCTTTTACTCGATTCAATGCAATGCTTTTCCGGGCAAATTATGACCCCGAAATCCTTCACCTCAAGGAGTCACTGCAAACACTTGAACTGGGGTGCAAGGAGCTTAGGTCTAAAGGTTTCTTCCTTAAACTTCTTGAAGCGATTCTTAAATCTGGAAATCGAATGAATGCTGGAACTGCTAGAGGTAATGCACAAGGTTTCAACCTTAGTGCTCTTCTAAAGCTATCTGATGTCAAAAGCACTGATGCAAAGACTACTCTGCTTCACTTTGTGGTTGAACAAGTGGCTCAATCTGAGGGTATAGGCTTAGTGATCAGTCAGAGAAGCCATACTAGTACACCAAACTGGGATAATTTGACAGCCGAAGAGAGAAGAAAGGAGTACTTAATCCAAGGGTTACCAAAGTTGGGAGGCTTGAGTATTGAGTTATCTAATGTGAAGAAAGCGGCTACAATAGACTATGACAGCTTCATTCGAATGAGCTCCACTCTCACTAGCCGCGTAGATGAAATCCGAAAGGTTTTGACACATTGCTGCAATGGTGAGACAGGAGGGTTTGCAAGAGAAATGAAAGGGTTTTTGGAGGAATGTGACGAGGAGCTTAAGGTGGTGAGAGAAGAGCAAACAACGGTTATGGAACTTGTGAAGAGAACAACCGAGTATTACCAAGCCGGAGCTGCGAAAGACAAAGGAGCTCAGCCACTTCAGCTCTTTGTGATTGTTAGAGGTTTCCTAGACATGGTTGATCTTGTTTGTGCAGAAATTTCAAGAAAGTTACAGAGGAAGAGTACTTCTACAACCACTGTGGGATCAACATCACCTCCATTGTCACCTTCAAACCTAACACCAAAGAAGTTACAGAACTTCCACTCACATGTGTCTTGGTCATCTTCCAGTGATTCAGAAGATGATTTCAGAAGTTAATCTAGTAAAATTATCTACAAGTAATGATGTAATATGATCGTTATTGGTTCTTCTTCTTTTATTACATATGATCGTTACATCACAAAGTATACTTGATTTGGGCCCAAATAACAGAAGGCCACTTCAAATCTTAGTCACTGCTAATGTGTGGGTTGTTTGTCTGGCCTTGCCTGGCCTGTACATGTTTTACTTCTCATACCTTTTTTTTTTAATTTTTTTTTAATTTTTTATGAAGTAAAGAAAGAAAAGAGGAACCACAATTCTTTGGTTGGAGTCTTGGAGATTGTTTGGAAATTCCTAAGAAATAAGAAATTTTAATTTTTCTTTGATTGGATAACAAGAACATGAGCTCTCCTTATCAAGAAGAAAGGCCAAAGTATAGGTCTATGTCTGCTTCCGTGATTATGCTGCCTCAATTTCTTCGTAGATATCCGAACTTACCAAACACCTACTACAAGAGCACTCCGTCTACCGAGGTCAAACAAATTTATTTAAAAGTTACAAATAGTTCTATTGTACTAATTCTTCTTAAAACTTAAAACTTAGATCGCGGAATTTAGCATTCTCTATATTTTCACGCTATATATGTTACACTACGGCCTCGTTTGTTGTACGACGGAATGAAAATGTTAGAAAATAAAACATTATCATGTTTTGAGATTGGAACACCCAAAGAGATAAAAAATTCCATGTATAAAGAGGTAATACGGGGAAATGGATTCTTTCACACTATGAGGCTCATTTTGCTTTTGCCTGCATGAATTGCAAAGTAATTGCATACTCCAAAAATAAATTAAAATGATATTATTACGAAATTACCAGAAATTCTTTTGAGTTCATAAACAACCAAACAACAGTAAAGAAAGGTAAACGACAAAGATGGTACAATTGCCATACTGTAACCGTCGAAAGCCTTGAATAAAGTAACACGTTTAGGAAACTTCCTCCAAGACATCCTTTTCTTTTTCTATTACAATTTGTAATTGACTTGAGGTCAAGCAAAACCAAAGAGAAACCAAGTCTTTTCACTATGGTCTTTGCATTATGTAAATGACAATAAGGCTCATGATCCACACAATCACATACCCAGAACAAAGCACAAGTCAAGGGGTATCCTTGTAATTTTACATCCACCATTCTCATTTCTCATGCTATGTCAGTTGTTCTATAAATGGAAGGTTTAAACCAAAGCACCTACACCAACCAGAATATTACCATTCAGATATACAAAGAACTCAGAAACATGGGCAGTACTAGTGAAATACTTGGAATCAGTGAGGAGTACATCAAGAAAAGTTGCAGGCTTTCATTGAATGATCAATTCAGTAATGAGCTGTTTCATGTTGACAAGAGCTCATCGGATGCGGTGTTCATCGTCTTCAAAGGAGTATGTACTGTCGAAGAGTGGTTTTCCGGCGACGGAGCTTTTGGAGAAACAAAGATCAACTATAAAGATTGGTCCAAAGAAGCCTTTCCTTCTATGAAAAGTATAGGTAATGAGGATATTGCAATTGTCAACCAAGCTTTTCTGGAAAGGTTTGAACTTGCAACCAAAGACCCCAACTTTGGTAAAGAGGTAAGCTATTTGTCATGAATCCCATTAAGCACTTATATCATTTCATCATATTCAATTTGTCATGAATCCCATTTATTATCTTTGAGCTCATTGCAAATGATTAGACCCCTGATTTGCAGCAGTTGACTTACAAAGAATTGAGTTCAGAATCTTATTTTGTACCCCATTATGTGGTTTTCTCAGGTGGGATTGGCTGTGGAAGGGAAGAAGCTGATTGTATTCACAGGGCATTCTTCTGGTGGCGCAATTGCTATGCTTGCTACAATTTGGTTCTTAGAAAAGTATTGGAAAAAGAACACTTTAACAGCCAAGTGTGTTACTTTCGGAGCTCCACTTGTTGGCGATTTCATTGTTTCCCATGCTCTTAAGCGAGAGAAGTGGTCTAAGTTCTTCATACATTTTGTCATGAGATATGACATTGTTCCTCGGATTATGCTTGCTCCTCTCTCATCCATTCAGCAAGAATTAGTGCATGTCCTCCATTACTTCACTGCAAATGGTCACCCTTATCCCCGTGATTCAATTGCCACAAATTTGTATACAAATGTAATGAGGTATACCTCAGCTCTTGCAAGCCATGCTGCCTGCAAACTGATGGGCAATACTAATATGCTGCTCGAAACACTAACAAACTTCATCAAACTAAGCCCTTATAGACCTTTCGGGACATACATTTTCTGCGCTGGCAATGGGAAGCTCATTCACTTGGACAACCCTGAAGCTGTGCTGCAACTCCTTTTCTACTCTTGTCAGTTAAACCATGAAAAAGAAATTGAAGCAACAGCTACGAAGTGCATAAAGGCGCACTTGGAAGACTATGAAACTGAATTGTTAGAAAGGAGCTTGGAAGAGAATGTGGTTGATGTTGATGAACTGCTGGAGCAGCTACCCCTTGTCTCAGATGGTACTGCCTTGGATGACCTTGGCCTGGTAATATGTTTCCAATTCGCTTTCAATTCTTTTTGTTGTGCCTTGAAGACAACATTACTGTAATTGTACATAAATTTTGTGTTCCTAGAGTGTTCTAATATATTGTCTATGGGATTGCAGAGTACAAGAGGTAGATTATGCCTTCGCGCCGCAGGAGAGTTGGAGAAGCAAAAACGTAAAAACCAGGACCAGATTGAAAAGAAGAGGGCAGAAATGGAAGTGAGTATGAAAGGACTAAGAGAGTACAAAACCTTCAATGCGGAGAGAGCAGGATATTACAATGCCTTCAAGAAACAAGACGAAAAGAGAGACTTCAATGCCAATGTGATGAGGCTGGTGCTGGCAGGTATATGGGATGAGATCATCGAAATGTTGAGGAGGTATGATCTTCCCGACGAATTTGAAGGTGATGCTACTTGGATAGACCTAGGAACCAAGTTCCGGAGCCTTGTGGAACCTCTTGATATCGCCAACTACTACAGACACGCAAAGAACGAAGACACTGGAGCCTATATGAAGAAGGGGAGGCCAAGGCGCTACAGATACCCACAGAGTTGGCTTGAAAAGCAAAATGATTTGGAGAAAGGCTCCTGTGGAGAATCTTGCTTTTGGGCAGATGTGGAGGAGTTGCTCAAAGCTGCTAATAATGGTGGTAAAGTTGATGGGGCAATGGCTGTGAAAGTGCAGGTAGGAGTAGCAAAATGGATCAAGGACGGAGTGTTAGATAAGGAGGTGTTCTTGAAGGAATCTACCTTCCTCCAATTGTGGGACAAACTCGGCCCTCTGGACAAACTCGGCCCTCTGAAACTCCAGCAGGAATGCATTCGTGCGTTGATGACCGATATTACCAACTTATCAATTTCTTAACTTGGGCAAGAGGCTTGGGGTTTGTTTTCTCTATAGTTGATGTTTGATTGTGTAATTTGCTTGTGTTCTCCGCTTTTAATTTGCTTTCAGTTTTTGTTGAACCATTAATAAATCCGGGTTCTACTTTCTGCAATGTATACCTGAACATGTTTTCATTATTTCATACAAACAAAATCAAAAACATGTTCTGCTCCAACAATGTAGATATACACAGATAAATTTCATTTCAAAACCTTTACTATCACAAATCCTCTTACCAGCAAGACAAATTAACACAATATCGCAGCATGAATGTGTTTGCTACAATGATCTACAAACAAGCTATTCACTACACAGAATTATACTTTCCTACAACCGAAAGGGTCAGAAAATAGCACCGGGTTCATGGATTGTCACTATACTTGACCTTGTAAACTTCCTTCCCCTTTCTGCAGATGCACAGGATTACAAGAACCTATTAAGAAGAAAACATTGGCGACCAACTCCTAGCACCACCATCTTTTCAATTAAAACAGCACGACAGTTCTATAAAATAGACAGACTCCTTAAGGGGAGATCACATTGGTTCATTATGCATTTCCCACTTAGAAAATGGGATATCCTTTCACCAGCAGACAAATCAAACTAAAGAATATTGGATAAGATGTGCATATATAAAAGTAGCAATACCTTAAAGGAAATGAATAGGTTACAAGCCTGCTGATCGGAACAGTTAAAATCATCACATGAACCATATACATACTTCTACTAGATTGACACAATTAATAGTTTACTAACAGCCCCTATATTACTTTAAATCCTAGACAAGCATTTTTTTATACAGATTAAGATCCTTGGTTCTCTATTTTTAGGAGACATGCTACTCTATAAAACTCTATCCATAGTGATCTCTTCTATCTTCTCATGGGGTCATCATAAAATCTCATTCCTGTTTAAACTAAGACACACTATCATAGGAACAGAAAGACTCAACGAAACAAAGGACCTCCAAGTGACCTGGTCATTGATCTCAGAGCTCTACAGCCTCAAGTCTTACCCTTGTTTCATTTTACTTCATATCTTGCACTTTTCTTTTCTGTTTTTCAACTGTATATCCTTTCAAGGTAACTGGTTAAGTGGCAACGGATAACTAGTACTATAAATGCAAAGTTACAGAAGCATAAAAGACCTTCATCATACCTGAGATAGCAAAGCTACACATGAATCAAGCATGTCTCAAAAAGAACAACAGCAAGATGAGCAATCCTGCCCAACCAGAACTCATTAGTTAAAACAAACATTGAAACTATTTTGACTCGTGCATAGCCTAGAACATTTCACCTTCATTACTATCCACGTCAACATTCAGATGGCTAAAGCCAATCTGCACAAACCTTATCCCGTTCAATCCCCAAATGAAAATCCTATAACCATAACATAAAAGAACAAAGACCATCTCCGTTTGTAGTACAAATGGGGAGGTCCAATACATTAATCTCAACAGTTAATCACACATATTGATTGCTAAGCTTTTCTATAAAAAAATGTACAAGAGCTAGATTATAAGAAAGCAGACCTCTGATTTGAAACCAAATCTAAAGACGTTTAACTATGACAGCAATGCAGTTTAGACCGTTACGAACCACTCATTTACAATGATGCCTTCTGCATCATCAATAACCAAAGTCAATTAACACAAAATAATAAAACACAACAAATGCAACATAATTATAGATGAAAGACAATAGTAAGCCCATTAACCATAAAAGCAAGAAATTTAGACAAATTCAAAAGTAATACCACATACTGTATGTCTGTTTCATGTATTCAATTTCTATACCGCCTTATCTATTCACATACGAACACTGAGTCCTCTACATCAGCACATAAGAACCAACCCATAATACAAGCAGGTCAATTCCTGGGCGCTCAAAACCCTATACCCACATCTAACAAGTGAAACCAAATACTAAGACTGCTAGAACATGAAAATCCCACAAAAAGAAATTAGAGACCAGCATGCATATCTCACGAGCAGCTCTTCCTTAAGACCTTGTGATCATGCTACAAGAACGAGGCAACCGGAATGTAAGACAACCTCCATGGACACTTGTCTCCACCTCAACAGGCTCATTCTCATAGGGCTTCCTGCAGCCGGGACAGCGACCATCCCCCTCAAGAATCCTTTTGTGGCAGAAAAGGCAGAGCCTGAATCCACACAGGCACGGCAAAAAGCTGGTGTCTGTCAAGTCCAAATCTTCATAGCATATAGGACACGAAGACGGCGGAGACACCACACTGTTACAGGCCCACAGAACACCACCACCAAATCGTTTCCCACTGGAATTCGGCAAGCTAAGCTGCTTAGCCAAATTGGGCAGACTATGGGGGCGAAAAGCATCATCAGGCCTCCAAGCTTTAGGCATAGCTCTCCCACACTGAGGCTTCGAATTCTCAGTCTGACGAGGAGGAACCGTTTTCACAACCGCCTCATGCTCCCGGGGCGGTTCTGAAGGCTGGTTTTTCGGCTTCTCATCCGCTGCCAAGGCATCCGCCACGGCCTCCCAATCATCCAGGCAGCCATCATCCTCATCCTCCTCGGTGATATTACCAGAGCAACAGTCTCCACTGCTACCACTGCTGCTGCTGGAGCCGGTGAAAGTCTCCGAATCATGGCCGCCCAGCACACTACTCGTGAAGCTGGACGGACTGTTCGATTCCAAATCACTTTCATGGTGGTGGTGGTGGTGCTGGTGCTGCTGCTGCCGAGGGATCGATCCGACGTTCTCTCCCTCTCTCGGCCCCATTTCCTCCAAGGACCGAGGGCTATTCCGCTCTCTCCGACCTTGAACGCCGCCGTGCTGCTCCTCCTTGCCGTCCTTATTCTTCACCGCACCTAATCCCCAATCAAATCAACACAAAAAAAAATTTAGGCACAAAAATTCCGAAAAATCGACAAAAACATCCGAAATTTTTACATGCAATCCTAGAAAAATCAAGAGATCGAAGCAATACCTGAAGAAAGCCACTGCTCGCGGCGAACGTCCAGCTTGCACTGCTTCAATTTGGCTGACCTCGCCTGAAAAATCCACCCAAAAAGAATTTCTTTTAGCAAAGATCGAATCTTTCCACACAAAAACAATAGAAACCAATCCAGAAATCGAAATCGGAATCTTACCCTCTTCTTCTTGCCCAAATCGCGGGCGCTTTTGCTGTTGATTGGGGCGGAAGGAATGGAGACGTTGGTGATCGAATCGGAAACCATGGCTTCTCAGCGAAATCGGATTCAAAAGAAGCTTCGAGATTTGCCTCAAAAACCCTGTGTGATTATTATATATATATATATATATTTTTTTTTTTGCAGAAGAAAAGATGGGATTTTTTTTGAGAGAGAGAAGAAGAAGATTAAACGGATAACGGAAACTCGGAAACTCTGCTCCTATCGCCTTTTTCACATACCCTGAAAATCGAGGCCCGGGGTTAGATTTATGTATTGGCTGAGTTACCATAATGACCCTCATTTTCACTGGATTTGCGGGATTGTCCTCTTCGTCTGCCTTCGGGTCGAGGGGGGATAAGTTATTCATGGAAAGAGGGCTATTTTTGTAATGTGCTGTTAGGGGAGAGATACGACGACGTTTAGGGGGGGGTGGGGGGGGGGTTAGTTTTGGTTAAGTCGGTGTCGTTTATTCAACAAATTACGGACAGGTGCAGATCATTCCTGATGAGGAGCAAATGGACCATCATTCCTAAATCCTAAATCAAAGAAATGAGATCATAGTACTCTGTTAACCGTTACGCTTGTTGGTTATGATGATCACTACTCTATTAACACGTTTTTGCACGTTATATAATAGGCCGTTTCTTAAGTTCATATTAAGTGAAAAAGTGTTTAACTGGATTGTTTTCATCTTACGATTCTTACCATGGAACAACAAATATGAAATGTTGAATTCTCTTTGATAATTTGAGAATTGTTCTAGGATATTCTATATCTTTCTGGATATTCTTTATGTGTGTCTTGGCCTTATGCTATTAGGATATGTAGTTTGACTAGATCTATGTATTCATATCCTTACCATATTGGTATTGTGTAATTCCCTATATAAAGGGCACCTATCAATGAATAAGATGATGATTCTCTTCCTATCTCTTGTCTCTACACTTTATCCTTCATCACGTTATCAAACTTGGTGCTCTTACCAAGCTTTGCTAATAGCCCCTCCATTGAAAGAAAAAAAAAACCCTAAACCCCAAAATTGGGCAGCCTTGTTTTTCCCGATTTCCGACCAAAATTCCGACAGTCCTTGGCCGGAATTTTACATCCCCAGAAAGATCTCTCCGTCCCGGATCCAACGTCGCCGGCCTAACCCTGAGAACCGGCCAGAAATTCTCCGAACCGGCCATCGGAAGATTCCAGACCGCCGCCACTACCGACCACCGGTTCACCACCTTCCCTTGTTCCGATCAACCTGAATTTTTGATAGCAGCTTCCCTATCTAGAGCTTCTCCTCCTGTCAAATTTTCAGTCCCAAATTCGAAGTAGAAGTAGGCGAAACATTGTTTCTCCTCTGGGCAGCCTCTAGAAACCAAAGATTTCAATATTGCTCATCTTCCAAGAAAAGGCAGAAATGTTCCCAACCCTCGGTCGAAGCCTGAAATGGACTCAAACTCATCAGACCTCCTATAAACGTAGTTTATTTGGCAAACTAGCAAGTAAGCTTTAATATTACAGTTATTTACTTTGGAATAACTCGGGGGATAAAATCTTTTCTCCCTTCTCCATCTCCATCTCCATTCTATGCTTGAGATTTTGTGCATGCATGTACCAAAAATCCTGAAATTTTATTCGCGAGTCAAGCGTGTGTTTGATTACTCTTGTTTCCTTGTCCAGGTTGTGTATGATCAACCCCGACCTATCACCGAATTGTGTTTGATCAATCCGAAGCATTTTTCCAAATTGTGTTTGATCAATTCGCGGCTTTTCCGGATTGTGTGTGATCAATCTGAAGGACAAACCATTAAAGCATTGTTTGTGACCTCTATCATTGAATATTGTTGTACTACAGCTCGTGACTGTGTACTAGGATTGACACGAAATTGCAATCCTTAAGCTCGACAGGATTGAAACGGATCTTCAATCCTTGAGCTCAGCTAGATGTTATTTATAGGTGCCAAATCACAATGTCACTGCGCACAATGATGGGTCATTTAAGATGAATAAGTTTCGGTTTGATATGAATCTCCATCTATAATCCGCATATGTAGAAACCTTGTCAAACGATCTCATTCATTACTTAATTACGAATTGTCATTTTGATGAGACAATATTCCTGCCGTTAGGGGGAGATAAGAACACAAGTGTTCAAGTGGAACGACGTGAATTGTCGTGGTTTGTCCCCACTAAGTCTCATCTTGATCTCAAATGCTTAAAGTGTTAAAGTGACGAGATTACATGCTGCAAATATGTCTGCAAGGATTGATGTCCTACAAAAGGACATGGCGCGACCAAAAGGTGTTGGTCTTGACGCCATCACCATAGATGGTGAAATGGTGACGCCATATAGCGGCAAAATTGGTGTCACAAGGTCGTGTGGCTCCCCAAAAGAAAGGAGGCCCTTAGGTTCGATATTTTCTCGTACTAGAAAGAAAGCGAGCTTGGCACAACCTGATCCATTGATCAATGATACTCAAATCTGTCTCATGAAGTCTGAATTGTGATTATCGTTGGGGAACGCTTCAATATCAAATCCAATCTATATAGAGATCTCTACAAGTATTACACTAGTGTACATGAGGACGTGGGATAATGAGTCTACTATCGAATCACCTTTCGTTAATGGATATCAACTTAGTTGATTGGCCTAATGGAAAGATGCGATCCTTGGGCAGTTGATGTCGACACCGTAAGCTAAACTCTATCAACTGTGTCTTTGTTTGATAGCGTAGTGAGAACAAGTGCTTAGACTCACCTTATGGCGCAAGGTCTCTCACTAAAACGCACTGAGATCGACTACGATGAGATATGCTCTTGTAATGGATGTCATTGAACTCCACTACTTTGTCAGTTTGGTAGTTTTTGAATAACTGAACATGCAGCCTATGAATGTGGTCATAATAACATCTCTATGAGATCGAAGATATACATGAAGGCCTTGAACGAACTTCATTCTTGTGAATCAAGTGGCTCCAGACCACAGGAGCACGCCTTTGTTAAAGGTATTGAAACACATATGGACTCTACTTGATTTGGAAGCAGTGATATGGTGAATTATGCCTTTGCTTGTTTATTTCGGATTTACATGGACTCTTGATGGATCAAGAAATGCCCATATGTATCAACATCCGAAGAAAAAGATCTTGGGAAGACACGGTCTCGAAAATGTACTCGATGACTGTATTGATGATGATTTTCTATCAATCGACTTAGACACTCTATAACTAGTGAGGCCTACATATACTCCCATGATTAATTAAAGTATTTGCTCTAAAGAGAGATCCATTGTTTTGTCTAAAGCAAGATGACAAATATGTGTTAAGAGATGAAGTTCCCATCTAAGTATAATAAGAAATATCAATGTACTCAACACAATACGAAAGACTTGACATCTCATTTGCTATGAAAAGTTATAAAAGCTAAGTGTAGCTATGCTCCCACACAATGCCAATATAATGGCAGTAACTTCTTTTTCAATACCTAATGGTATGAAAGGTTAGGGCTTATTCTATCCCTGCATAAGAAAGACACATCAATAGCGAAATCAAAATCTGCCAAGTTTCATAGGTCAACTTTTATGAGACCTACATGAAATCTCACTCACTGGAAAATGGTCAAATTGGTACCATTGGAAAGGTCTATGTGTCTACTTTCCAAAGACATCAACCATTTCATCATAGCTATCATATTGATTGAGTTATGACCATTTTTGTAACATAGGATGAATCTGTCCGAAAATCTGATTTTGGCAAAACAGTCAACTTTGACTGACCTTTGTGAACACCTCCTGACGAACCAGAATGTGTGAAATATATGGTTGGAAAGATAAATAAGTCTAGTTTCCAAAACCGTTTACAGTTCATTCATACGTATTTCCTAGAGGAAGTTACAGCTGTTCTAATAACTGAAGGTCATGCTGCGCGGAAATCTAATTTCTTGCACGAACTCATGTTTTGAGTTCACAAACGGCCTTCTCCTCAAGATCTAAGTGTAAAAGATCATGTTTGAGGATAATACGGTATGATTTAATTAATCATTGCACAATGCCACGTTTGAAAATATGTTAAAGAGCATGGACATGCTAAGTTGTTGAAATTTCCGTAATTAGTAAAAATTAAGAAGAACCCTATGATTGATGTAAAGATCAGGAGGAGGTGCGAACTTTAGGGGGAGTCTAGCACATACATACATGTCACTATCAAATGTGAAGGGTGCGTTGTACTCTTTTTCTCCTATGATCAAAGTTCAGTTTTTTCTCTCACAGAGTTTTTGTGACTTGATGAGGTTTTTGACGAGACAACAGATCAGCGTCATCGGCATATCAGCGTGTGGCACAAGGGGAAGTGTTCTAGGATATTCTATATCTTTTTAGATATTTTTTATGTGTGTCTTGGCCTTATGTCATTAAGATATGTAGTTTGACTAGATCTATGTATTCATATCATTACCATATTGGTATTGTGTAATTCCCTATATAAAGGGCATCTATCAATGAATAAGATGATGATTCTCTTGCTATCTCTTGTCTCTACACTTTATCCTTCATCAAGAATTATTATTTTAGATTTTTGTCCATCATTTACATCATTTGCCTTTTCATGTTGTTTTTTTTTTTTTGCTTATATACGTATGTAGTACGTTAGTACCCTATCTTAGTATCTTTGCATAATGTAAGTACATCTTTAAAATTTACATAATTAATGCCATAATGGGTTGAAAAAAAAAACTTAGTTAACTTACCATAATTAAGCTAATTGTTAGATAAGAATACATAGGATAAGTTTTTGGACTGTGCAGAGTAAATCTAATTAAATGACAAATAAATATGAAATACCCTTTTAGAAAATCTAGTTGATTATTCAATAATCCAATTAGGTAGTAGAGTAAGGCTTAGAATCATGAAAATAATTCATGTAAAAAGACAAGAACATTCTGTTGAGCAAAAATTGTAAACACATATATACCCAACATAATTTCACTCTATCTTATTAATTAAGATAAAGTTTTAATTATGTCTGGTTCGACCCATTCAGAATAAAGTAAATTCCTTAATTACAACCCATGTTTTCAAGAGAAGACCATTTGATTCTAATTACAAAGTAACAACTGAGAAATGTGTATGTTTGATGGGAATTGGCTTGAAAAGAACCAAGGATTTGATTTGAGATTGGTGGTTGTATCCAGATTTGAATCCAGACTGCCCACATACCTTTGTAAAGGGATCAAACCATTGTAGTTTGAAAAGTTTGGTTATAGATTTGATTTTTTTGGTGCTTTAGAAATTTAACCAGAGTCCTTTGGACTAGATGAATTTGACTGGTGATGTCAGGGATTCTATTTGGAATTGTGGTTGCATCTAGTAGGTTGCTAGATTGCCTACGTACCTCTTTGTGGGATCAAGCCGACCGTAGTTCTTAATTTTGGGTTTTGCGGCTTGGTGCCAGTTTTGGGTTTGACATATATATTTTGAATCAGTTAACTGTATTTCTTGTGGACACCCAATTTGGTAGAGTGTCTGTTGATTTGACTTGGGCACCCAAAATGGGTGATGCATCAGCGTGACCAAGAAGCTTGAATTGTCTTAGCCACAGTCCTTGTTTGAGGCGTAGGTGATTCCTACAAATCCAGCCTTCGTGTGTAAGCGGACTCCGCGTGCATGCGGACCTCGCGTGTAAGCTGAATCCGCGTGCATGTTGATCTCGCATGTAACGAGCTCCGCATGTATGCAGGTCTTGTGTGTAAGCGGACTCCGTGTCTTGCTTCTTCGCGAAGTCTACTGCGTCGAGTCATCTCACCTCGCCTGGACTTCCACTTTTACGTGACATCATCTTGGCTCGCCTGGACCTTCAATTTTGTGAAGCCATCCTACCTCGCCTGGACTTCCAATTTTATGAAGTCATCCTGCCTCGCATGGACTTCCAGTTTTGCGGAGCCATCCTGCCTCGCCTCGCCTAGACTTTATCTTCTCCTCAAAGTCACCTCGCCTTAGAGCTTTTGCTTTAGGGCTTCAACTTTCACGCGAGATCATCCTTGCATGCGAACTACTATCTAGCTCGCATGATAATGTTTTAGCAGGAATTTATTGTCTCGGCCAGAAGAACTTGTAGCCTTGATGAGATTGATAAGATCATATGAACCACATAACTCCTCAGAATCGTCTTTCCCAGTTCGCACCATGCTTGACACCACCTTTCATCTGCAAGTCTGACTCCCAACCATGCTTGAGGATAGAAACCTTTTTGCAGATGAAAATCGAATGTGATTGGGAGTCGGACTTGAGGAATCTGCTCCTCTATAAATAGAGATATGTCGCATCTGTTGCTTTGATCGAGAGAGTGTATTGAATACTTAAGCTTACTTCGATCTGCTCATGGATTCTCCAAGTTGTCAAGGGTAAGTTCCTGCTCTTCAAATTTGCGTTGCTTGGAATGCTTGTTTTCTTCCTATGTACGGCTTGTTAGGCCATATATTTGTAACAAGAGGAAGGGTCGAGCGGCCATATATTTGTTGTAACAAGAGGAGGGGGGCGAGGTCATCTCGCCTTCTTTTGGTGACCACCTCGCGAGGTCATCTCGCCTTAGGGGGAGATGGCTTGCGTGCTTCCGGCGGAGTGAGACAAAAAGATAAAGGCGCTGCAAAAGAAATAGAGAGTTTGTTGGAAAACAATCATATATTTGATTATAAATATGATAGAAATTTCAATAAAGAATATAAGAAACATAACAATATTCGTTTAGGATTGAAAATAGTGAATCAATCCTAATATAGGAGTAAAATATTGTAGAAATCCTATAAAAGTAGTACAAGGAAAGAAAGAACTGACTTGATATTCCGATTGAGGCATGCATAAATGCACTGACTAAAGACAGATTTCGCCCCTACCATTGTGCTTGTAGTTTGATGGGCGTCCGCCTTGTAGAATACAACAATCGATGATCCAAAATAGAAGCACCGCAATTTTGGAATCTAGCGAACCATAAATTGTATCTTATACTCTCTTGACACGAACAAGACATATAGAAGAATTGAGGATTCTCAATCTAGTCTTTAAGGAGAAATGAGTATGGGTTTATATAGAACCCCAAGTGAACCAACATGTCCGTTCACTTATCTCCTTGAAGAGACACACTTATTCCTAAAGACACCTATTGAAAAAAGACACACCCTTTCAAATGGAAAAGTCATGAGTAATTTTATTTTCATTCATATTTGATATTATTACATAATTTCCAACAGAGTTAGAATGAGAGATCCACATTCTTGTTGGCTCGCCTCTCTTCTTCTGCTTTTTGCTTTGCTTCTCTGCTTTCTTAGCATGTTCTCTTCTTGTTCTCCCTGTGTTTCGCTCCCTCTCTCTCTCTGTCCGTCCCCCTTTCTTTTGAATGCCTCTTTATATAGAGTGTTTGGTTATGATGATTGAGTTGCTATTGGACTTTGATGCCCGTATTGTGTTCTTGTCCAGACACAGCTGTTTGTAAGAGTCACAATTGAACTCAAAAACATTGTGCATGTAGCACAAGAAAAGTATTATTATCATTTTTTTTTAATCCTTTTCTTTTTTTCTTTTTTTTTTGTATCAACACATTCTTTCCAGTTATACTTGGTACACAACTACTCCAACAAGAACACCACACACGCCTCTAATATCTCTAATATATGCAAATTTGAATCTGTCCTATTGTCATTCTGTGTATAAGAAGGATTCTCCAAATAAAACAAACTTCTCTTTTGGATTAAGAATAGTAGTGAGTAGTGACAGCACATTACTTAATCTTGGACAATATACTTCTTTTCTGGCTAGAAAACCATTTTGCTTTCTTCATGTTATTGGGATTGAGACAGAAGCTAATACCAGGAAGTCATTCTCAAACTTTATAGGTTACTAATTAACGTATAGTCCATCATCAGAGAGAATGTCGTTACAAGCATTTTGGTATTAACACGAATTGGTATTGTAGGTAGAGGTGTAGAACCGTAAAACTGTGGGAGTACGTGATCAAATATTTTACACCTACATTCAAGGCGGATGTAGGTGTAAGGATAATTACTGCAGTAAATCACAACGACATTTACTGCGTAGTCATGAACTCATTAGTTGCGGCAAGAATAATGTCAATAAAACTATGTGATAATACAACTATAATAACGGAGTTAAAGGCGACTTGCCGATCAAGCAACGGCAACTAGCTGGCCAAGTCTACTTGTGAGCAAGTTAACTTGCCGACCACACAAGAGGTAACTTGTTGCATAAAAAATAATTTCGACTCAATTAACATTTTCATCTGTTAATAAGTAGTGAAGTAACCATGTAGCACATTTGATTTCAATTCTCGATAGTTCCTGGTCAGCTCCCGCTCCGTTATGTATTTAATTGGTGAGACAAAATCCTCACACAAAATTTCTCATCACCAACAAGAAACAATAATACTCTAGAGTTTGCAAAGACTTTCTCATCAGATGATAAATGATTTCAAACATAGTAAGATGAAAATGTCAGGTCATGATATGAGCTTAATTTCGATAGATGTTGGTTTTGTTCGAAAAATGCTGCAAAACTTACGAAAGAGGTATGGTAAAACCAATTATAATTGCATGTGAAGGGACAGGAACCGGTAATTCACACTCCTAAGTTAAATAGTTAATCTTGACGACGTGTTAATCTTGTTAATTATGATGTACTTTGCTTACAAACTGATCAATATATAAACTCAAGCCTGGCTTGATTAAACTCTTGATCATGGAAATGCAGATTAGTCAACATATTCCATGGATGTCTCAGAGCTCCCTTTGCTTCTGCTTTCCTCAACTAGTACCCCCACGGTTATACCATCTTCGTTGGCATGATCTGCACTACTACCTTCACCACCAACAGAACTAGTATTAGCATTACTACTACCTTCACCACCAACAGCACTAGTACTAGCACTAGCTGCATTACTACCACTACTACACCCAGCGGCGCTGCCGTCACTACTCTCATCCCTCCTGACAACAGCCAAGTGAAGGTTGTTCTCGCGGTCACGAAATGACCAAACTTGGATCGGATCACCCGGTTTGAGACCGTTTTTCTTGGCAACATCACTCCATTGAGTTATCAACACATACGATTTGACTGTTTCCTTGTATGTCCACTTCTTGAAGCATACCGGTTCCTCTTCCCCCATAGGGTCTATAATTGTGATGTCCATGAACTCTTGTGTATTTTCAAGCCTTCTCACTTCATCCGGTTCCAAGAAATTGCATAAGAGTTGGTTCATAGGCAGTGACAACCGATTTTGCTGCTTCTCTATATCTGATCTGTACAATCTCTTCTGTAATACCAACTGCGCCTTGTTACTATCCCCTCCCATAGTTTCAATTTTTCTCTTGAAATTGTCAGGCAAGTCTTGTTGAATAGTACATGGTGGTGAGTTATATTTCACCCTCTTCTTCTCCCTATGCATCATTAAACCCTTGCCTTTATTCTTGCTCTTCTTGGAGTCAAAATCCCAGTCCTTATCTTCGGCATCATTCTCATAACTCCATTTACGTGGTTCTTTAATTTGTATACCGTAATTTTTTCGAGATTTAAAATCAGAGGAAATCTGCTTCTTGCCGTTGAAGGAAACCATCTTCTTCATCTTAGCCAAATCACCATGATCATTGCCCTTGGAGTTGAACAATTTCTTATCTTCAGGCAAGTCTTGATGAGGACTACTTGGTGGTAAGTAGGATTTTGTCTTCAAGCCCTTGACCTTCTCCTCAAGCTTCTTCAAATCCGAAGCCCAATCGTTGTCATCAACGTCGTCGTCATCATCAATTTTTCTTATATATTCAGTAGCAACAGCAAGTTCATTTTTCTCGGAGGGGAAGGTAACCAAGTCTTGATGAATAGTACTTGGTGGTGAGTTATATTTCACCCTCTTCTTCTCCCTATGCTTCATCAAACCCTTGCCCTTATTCTTGCTCTTCTTGAAATCAAAATCCTTATCTTCGGCATCATTCTCATAACTCCTACGAGGTTCTCTAATCTGTATACCACAATTTCTGCGAGATGCAAAAGCAGGGGAGCTTTGTTTCTTGCAGTTGAAGGATACCATCTTCTTCTTCTTACCCAAATTACTGTGAGCATCATCCATGGAGTTGAATAATTCCTCATAAAACACCAAGTCTTTCTCTCTCGTATGCTCTTCAGGCAAGTCTTGATGATGACTACTTGGTGGTGAATGATATTTTCTCTTCAAGCCCTTGCGCTTCTCCTCACGCTTCCTCAATTCAAAAGCCCAATCATCATCATCATTGTCGTCGTCATCATCATTTTTACTAATGTCATGTTCATCTTTCTCGGAGGTGATGTTTCTCTTGTTACCCAAACCACCATGATGATGATCATCCTTAGAGTCAAAGTAATCCAAATTATCCTTCTTCAATTCCTGACCCAAATGACTATGATCATCATCATCACTTTCGTCCCTCCTCTTGCAGATTACTTTCATACCAATAAGCTTTCTCAGAGATTCAACAGCGGAACTCGAACTCTCACCGCTTTCTCGGGACTTGCTGCGCTCTCTTTCGCATCGTATCACCTCATCTTCCTTGTTGCTAGCAACAGCAACAACCCAAAGCAATTGATCAAGAGGGCATAGCTTCCTTTCAGCTCTTACCTTGCGCTTAAACTCTCGCATAACTTCTAGGCAGACAACTATATTCTCCTTCGTCATTGATCGAATAATAGATTAGTAAATGTAACCTACAAATTCAATTGCTCTCTTCTGTTACCAAAGTGGGCACTAAGATTAATAAGGGATCTAATTAATTGTTGTATGACTTGTTTATATAGGCTGGAGTTTGTTTCTTGCTTTGTCTGATTAGGATACTAAATCCTGTATTCAGTGTCCGAGGAGGATACTGATTTAGTTGGAATTGGTATTCCTTTTGTGATGTAACCAATTAATTAGTCTTGATATACTTTGTTGTATCAAGAAGCATTGGGAATGCATAACAAAAGTTTCAAGAGGCTTTTAAAAAAAAAAATCAAAAATCAAAAATCAAAACACAAACTAACACGGATAGGAATTTAAAGACATGTATACTTAGAAGTTAAAGTTTACAGAATGTGCCCTGTCAAAAAAAAAAAGTTTACAGAATGTGCCATTACTGATCTCTCCTCTACTACTTTAACCATCAACAATAGTACTACCATTACTGCTACTACTGTCAGACCCGGCACCATCACTGTCACCCCTCTTCACAAGTGCCAAGTGAAGATTGTTGTTGGTCTTATTCCTAAATGACCAAACTTGGATCACATCCTTGGGTTTAAGACCATTCTTTGCAGCAACATAGTTCCATTGAGTTCTCAATACATAGGATTTGCTTCTGCCGTAGCCGTAGCTCCACTGCGTTAAGAATATATCTTCTTCTTCAACCATGGGGTCTATCAACGTGATGTGCAGTTCCTGACCTCTTATCTCGAGCCATTCCTCTTCATCCTTATCCAGAAAAGGGCATAGGACTTGTTTTCTAGGCATTGAAAACCGGCTTGCGGTGGGAGCCAAGTCACTGTCGTAGAGCTCCTTCTGAATCACCAAGCGCGCTTCATCGGAGCACCCTCCCATAGTTTCAATCTTTCTCTTGAACTCCTCAGGCAAGTCTTGATGTTGAATACTAGCGAGTGGCTGTGAGTACTTCATCTTCTTCTTGCTGGTGTTTTCGGGCATCTTTTCTTGGATTCGAAATCTCTTACTTTCTTGGATTCCAAGGTACCCATCTTCAGCTTCGTGCATTCCACCCTCGGATCACTATGACCATTGTCATCGTCCCTCCTTGGGCAGAATATTTTTAATGCATCAAGCTTTCTTAGGGCTTCAAGAGCTGAACTTGAATTCTCAAAAACAATTTCTTCTTCCTTGTTGCTTGCAACTGCACCAACGAAAACCAATTGATCAAAGAGCGAATTCTTCTTATCACCACCAATTACCTTGCTCTTAATATCTTGCATAGCTTCCACTGTAATCATTAGATCCCCCATCTCAATCTTCTCTTTCGCTTTCTCGATTAATGAATGCAATAGAAGTCAAATTACTCTCTTCAATTTCTGTATACTATTTGTTGTGTTCTACCAGCATCAGATAGATATAGGCGAGGTAAGTTATCTAATTAGGAAAGTGATAACTGTGAATTGATAAATATATAGTGCCATTAGGAAAAGTGTACTTAGGAAAGTGATGACTGTGAATTGATAATATAAAGTGCCATTAGGAAAAGTGTCCTATAGTACAGAGGAAATTAAGTATATATTGCTTGATTAGGAAAGGAAACGATGAAAAGGGTTGAGGCCGGAGAGATCTTCCTGTAAACCTTGCAAGAACAATGAGAACGTACAAGAGAGAATTTTGACACATAAAAGTAAAATCTATTCCAAATAACCATATGTAAAAATTTGATATCTGAACAGTAAAAATTTAACCTAGACCGTTTAGAATAGAAGATGAGCCCAGATGCCAAGGGTAATCCCTAATCCACCTACAAATACATAGCGGAAGCCAGAAAGCCACCTGCTTCTGGGTTTGGGTACAATTCCTGAAGGCTTCCTCTCAACCTTTAGCATTGAAATGCCATCTGGTAGCAAGTGATTCAACTCTTTTGTTAAATTAGGTTCATCAGAAAGAAGAACAGACATCTGCGACAGTTTTACATGCAAGTACTTCAGTTAAACATTAGTTGTAGAAGTCATGCATGGTTAAGTACTTCAACTGGATCATGAGCTAATTTTCACTAATTGTATAAAATCATTGAAGGAAAAAAATAATGATTAAAGTTTATAGGAACCTGTTCTAGTAACTTGTGAATGCTGGTCTGCTTATCTTGATACTCTCCAACAACATCCAAGAAGGACTGGTATTTCTCCTCACCGATTTTTCTCTGCGAATAGTTACATAGAAAGAACAAGAAATAAAAAAAATAAATAAATAAAAAAGCATAGTTCTAGCTAGCTAATTAAGCTACCTTGTTGTCAAAACACTTCAAGTTATGTACCTTCACTTTCTCCATAAAATTCCTCATATCTTCGCTCGAAGTTTGTTTCTGCAAAGGGTTAGTGAGGGGTTCAGCGGCCGCGGCAGCCATCTTGAATTTTCGACCAGAGGAACTGTTCCAATCTGAAACTTATAAAGAAATAAAAGTATAAAACATTTAATAATTAATTGAAAAAAATATATAACCAAACAAGAGAGAATGCAAAATTTTGAACAAATCTTTTGATGGTTAACACATATTTATAAGTTGGATATCTCAGGACATGGCATCAATCAACAATTTAGCTCCAAACCTTCAACTTAATCACACGATTGAATATTACAAATTTACAATGAATTTTACTCCAAGCAACACATAAGAGGGATTGAAATTTGTAAACTTAATTAGATCGAATTGTCTAAGGTCTTACACATGAAGAACTCTGGATCCAAAAATTTAAAGAATCACAATCTCTCATGCATCCTATAAGATCAATAAGAACCAGAGCACGAGTTGCGTTTGAAAAAAACTACTGTACCTTGTTGCTTGCTGAACTTTCCTCTTGAGAAGAACTCAGTGGCTTTGAGATTACACGGCCAAGAGAGCACTAATAAACCCTAGAGTTAGAGTTTCTTCTTCAACAAGTAAAATCAAAGCTGGGTTTGGGCTTTACTTACAATTCTAACTTGGACCAAGAAACCCCAACAATATTATGCACAGGCCGAAGCTTTGTTTCTCGTTTTGTTTTCCTATCTTTCTGGGGAAAGAAACTAGCTTTGAGTTTTAATCGGATGGAATACAAATTGGATTTTGCTGATCGAATTAGATTGAATGAATGTTGAAGGCCCTAAAAGTGGCAATTTTGAAGTTGGACTGTCTGACTGTCATGTCCAGAGGTCTTTTATGCTCCAATCCAAATTATAAACACGACAAAGAAAGATCTGTTAGCATGATCAAAAGTCATAAAAACACCCTCGACCCGAAGTAGAGAAATTCTAGCTAGCAAACAAGATGAGTCAGGAGGAGGATCTCTAGTTGAACAAATTTTTCATCATACCGAGTGAGACATTTGATCCACCAATTACATCGTTCACCTTCAATATTCTAATACCCTGAGTTGGTTAATTGTTAATATGTGAAATATCTTGAGTTGACCTCTTAAATTTATGTTAGTAGATTAGATGTGTTAAATTACACGACCGTCACACCTTTTTCTGACTAAACCAAACCACAAAGAAAACTTAAAAACATGTATTCGTTAACTTCCTTCAAAGTGAAAACCCAAAATATGCATGATTGCCCTCTTCCTTCTTCTTGGCATGTGGAATTATGAAGAAGGGTGATGATAAACAAGGCAAAATGATGATGATATACATCTATTTTTCATTACCACACTACCACTCAAGATCAAATTTTTGAGTCCACATCATCACATGTCCATATTTTGAGGGTCATGATGGAACCCAAAACCTTTTCAGTGGCTTTTCTTTGGTTTCAAGTCACCCTATACTTAGCTTTGATGAACAAAATATCCTTGTCTTACATTTCACTTGTTTGGTCCAGAACAGTGTCATTTTCCTCCATGTTCAATCTTGACCACGTGTCAAACAAACATTGGTCAAGCATGAAATTCAGTACTGTGAATCTAAAAGAATGTTTCATTCAATTGGCAGGATGTGCCTAATTCTGTGTATATGGGTGTACAGGCCTACATGTAACATAGTCCAATTACTACTTCAATCCCAGAACCATGTTTCTAATTTGACCTCTTCATGTTATGTGTCTCACTACAATACAAGGAAATGGCACATGGTCTGGCCAAGTCTGGATGGAATTGAGTTTGTTAACATTACTTTAACCTCATGCCAGCCATTAACATTTGTCTCAAACTCTGAGAAAAAAAAAAATTCCCTTCAAACTCTGAGGCGCCCATGACTTATCTTGATTCTTGATTAAGATCCTAAACTCAAAAAAAAAAAAAAAAAAAAAAGAGCCTGGTTGGGGTGGATCAGACGGATTTTATTTAGTGGGGTTGATTGGTTTGGTTTGGAATTTCATATCAACTAGTATGTAGGATGTTAATATTTGTTTTACAAGTAATTTCTGTTTCACCATTTGTGTGACATCACAATATCACAAGAGGTATACCAAACTTGAAGCTAATCTGAAGTGAAGAATATGCTAGTAGAAGTTTTCTCTAATTTAGTTGCATATGTAAAAGTGTGTGATCAGCGATCTTGTTGCATCCAATACTTCCAATCTAGAAGCCCTAAATGCCTTTCCTTGATTGGGTGCACCCAATCCACCCTTCTCAGCCAAACTATCAAATCTGCAATTCATTCTGGTAAAGGTTCAAATCATTCAGGAAATAATCCAATCAGAATTAATACCCTTCTCATTTTCTGAACCAATTTTTCTTTTCCTTGCTGAAAATCTTTCCCATTCAACCAGTTTCCAAGTTACCAATTTCTTTAGCTTCAGTTCCCTTCAAACAGAGTCCAAATCTAGATTTTCTTTTCTTTTCCAAAATGGTTATACGTTGAATGCATAAATAGGTAGGTGAGGAGAGGTTGGGAGTAGGGTTCCAAGTGCAGCACACTTTTGGCCCACAGTTAATTAACAAATTGCATTTCTTGATTTCCCATGAGAGTCAAACATGAATTAAAATGTTAAAAATTTATATCATACTCCTTAAAATAGCTGTTTGTTCTGTTCTACGATATTCTATATGTGTGTTTTGATTTTATGTCATCATGATATATAGTTAGAATATGACTATGTATTTCTTATCATTATCATATTGGTACTTTGTAATTTTCTAAAAGATGATGATTATCTATTATCTTACTATCTCTTTTTATCTCTACTATTTACCCTTCATCATGTTCCAAATTATAGGAATTATTAGAGGTTTAGAAAAAGGAATATAGCCTTTTTTGTCTAATGCACATGGATCTTTCTTTGTCTAATACCACATTACTAATAGGTTATAGGTATAAGCTATCATGCTTTTAGTTAGTTCAACCTCTTATTGGTTAGGTGAGAAGAGAAAGCCTTTGATTTGGACCCTTTATGATGAAGAGGTCAAACAAACCCTTACGCCAAGTAAAAACTGGGACACTAGTGTTATTTCTCCACAAGTTGTGCAAGGTTTGCATTTATATACGAGTAATATTGACTCTGAAAGAGGACAACTAATGTAGTTCGCTTATTGAACAAGGTTTTATGGTCTGTCCACGATCCCTGGATGCCGAAGGCGCGTCCTTGGGGTGATCTCGTAGTTCCTACGGGGCGGAGACGATGGGGTCCCACTGAGCTACTGAGGAACCACATGAGATTAGATCTCATAGAGTTTAATTTCCGTTATCAATCCATGACCAATATGAGCTAGAAGTTTCCTTTGTAACCTTCGGAACCTGATGGTTCTATTGACGCCTCGTTATAATTTTATTTCCTTCGATATTGGTGTCAACATGCATGTAAGAGTTAACAAAAACATGAACAAAAGGTTCTATCTTCCAAAATCAAATTTCATGCTAGTTTGCGCACTTGCTACTAATTGTGATTCCAAATATATTTAATTTTTGAGTATGCTCGTAAAGTATTTGTTATTTCAAGTTGAGTTTTGTGACAGTATGAGAGATCCATTCATGCACTCTTATGAATGAATGAGGTGAAATCCAAATCGAAACTAGAATTATGAGACGTCCTAAATAGATATTAATTTAGTTTGGACGTGGACTTGATTTTGAGTTTTTTTTACAATATTAACCATTAAGTCGTCGATCGTCTTCTCGTTACATTGTCTATCAAAATATGCTAGATGACGCTTACATTAACTAAGAAAATAGAAAATTTGAAGATAATATGACAATTTAAGACCTGAAATTCAGTGCCTGTTCTAGGATATTCTATATTTTTCTAAATATTCCTTATGTGTGCCTTGGCCTTATGCCAATAGGATATGTAGTTTGAGTAGATTTATGTATTCCTTATTCTTACCTAATTGGTATTGTGTAATTCCCTATATAAAGGACTCCTATCAATGAATACTATACACATCTTTTACGATTTTCTATTCTTAAATTACTTTCACTTCATCACGTTATCAGCACTTGGCTCAACTCTTGAGCTAATATTTTTCTCAAACCCTAAAACCAAAACCGAAGCTCTCGGCCCTGCCTCGGCTACCACCGCTGCCGCCACTGCCGCCGCAGTCACTTTCCGGGCGTCGCTTCCCGGTCGTCCACTCCAGTTCTTTCTTCTCATTCGATCAAGCATTCAAGTTTTTTTTACGATGGACAGAGGCATCAAATTCGACGTCCTCGACACCCATGGTATCGAGTACCATCGCTGAGTCTCGGATATAGAGCAGACCTTCATTGCTAAGGATCTGACCAAGACCATATTCCCCTATCCAACTCAGGAACCACCTCACAAGAGAACAAAATCTCAGGCGCTCATGTTCCTTCGTAAGCATATCGATCCCACACTGCGCAGGCAGTATCAATCAAAGAATGATCCAAAAGATATGTGTGATGCACTCGCCGAACGCTTCGGCAATATCCATTCAACCTTGCTCCCAGAATTAATTGCTCGCTGGGATGAAATCTGACTTTTGGATTACAAGAAGGTTGATGACTTCAATAGGGATATGCTTTGCCTACAAGCTCAACTGAGTTCATGTGGAGTCAAGAAAAGTGATGCCGACATGATCGAAAATACTTTCTCGACCTTCCCTTCAGCTGCTAAGATCTTAATGAACCAGTATCGACTTAAGTTCCAAAATAAAAGGATTACAACATTTAGCGGTTTGATGACGCAACTCCTTATGGAAGAAAAGAACAACATGATCAATGATAAGCATAATTTGCGTCCTGTAGGCACCCGGAAAATTCCAAAATCTAATTACAACAGCAAACGGAGTCAGAAGGCTCCGAAACGTAAGGATCAACATCGGAATGAACCTTACGCATGTAGAAATCAGCACCACCGTGCCTCTGGTTCCCGGGGACAATGTAGTGGCTTTAGTAGCCGTACCAACTCATGGTATTGAGACACCGGTGCCACCGGCCTTAAGGGCGGCGCCGCTCCTCCTCGGAAGCAGCATGTTTGCTCTTCTTCTGCCTCTGATGGTCAATGCAACAAATGTGGGTCTAAGGACCACTGGTCTAAAAGTTGTCGTGCTTCTGCAAATATTGTTGCCGCATATAAGAAATACAAGGAATTGATGGAAGTCAATTCCACTAAAAACAATGGAGTTGAACATAAGGCTACCTTCAGGGTCGCAAACCCCAATGAACAATGTTCTGACTTAGATGCCCCTGACTTTGACGTCACTGGCTAGATTGTTTTCCCTTTTATAAGTCATGATGTAATAAGGCATCATTAGCATGCCATGCTTAGTTTTTCTCTCAATTGTTTTTGATACCCTTATGTACTCTTTTTAGCGCATTAATGGAAGTCTATTTCTTTCTGATTCTTCTTGTCTCTACATGGTTCGAATTGATTTACATCTACCTTAGAAAACATGGCATCAACGCCATTTTTTTGGTCTCTCCCTCAGAGGAGGTGACATACGGCGCCGTGACTCTCAAGGAGAGTTACTAACGTGTTTTTTGGTTCAAGTCTTTTACCCTATAGTGGATTTTTTATCATCAATTGTTCAACTAGGCTCATCCAAGTTAGTATGATGACTTAGAATTGTCCGAAATTAAGGAGCTAGTGGTTTTAAGTGTGCCTCGTATTACCGACCCTCCACTGACATGCCTGGTCATACTTAATTTGGAGCGAAAGCTTTTGAATTTAGATACCCCCTACGCTATTACTCCAAATTGCCGTCTTGTAACAAACATTAAAGACTTGACTAAACCGGATCATCATCGAATCCTCTAGGTTCCCTGACCTTAAATTTGATCATCAACACGTCCCTGTGGCTGAGCATACACCTCCATGCCACCAGCAAGCCTCAAAAGCTTCGCTAATGCCAAATATGCGAAAAACAGTAATCTGTCCTCCCTAGACAGTCACTTCGTTTGAGCTTTGTGAACATATCCCAATGAACCAGATAATGAGCTTTATATCGTTGGAAATTTCTACGTGTCTAGTTTTGAGAACATTTTGCGGTTTGTCCATATCTATTTTAACGAAGGAGTTATGACTGTTTTAGTGCACAAAGGTCATTCTGCGCGAGAAATTTTCGACACTCTCGGGATTGTTGCTACTTTTAGCTTTTTAAATCTTTCTAAAATGGCTCGATATCGACCTATTTACTCATATACCTACTCTCTTTTTTAGGTATGTCTCTTGGAGAGATCGAGTGCCTCGCGGATAGTGGATCAACCCACACCATTCTAAGGAACCGGCAACTATTTCTTGAGTTAGTGTCTTGTAAATCATTTGTGACGACAATGATTGGATCTTCTCCTGTGATCCTCGGGCATGGAACCGCTCGCTTCTTTCTGCCTCATGGCACTATGATCCATGTCATGGACATTCTTTGTGCCCCAAAAGGGCACCGAACCTTGTTGAGCTTTAAGGATATTCGCGCTAACGACTTTCACTTGGAAACTCATTGTGAAGATGGAACTGAGTTCTTGTGTATAACTTCTCATGAATACGGACATAAATGTATATTGGAGAAACTCCTGAGTCAATCTAGTGGTCTTTACCTCACTACGATTCGGATTATCGAATCTCATGTAGTCGCCAAACAGGATCTTTGGGACTCCGACTCATACAAGCTTTGGCATGATCGACTTGGTCATCCCGGAAAGGGACATGATGATCCGAATTCTGGGTAATTCTCATGGACATCCCTTCTTCAGATCAAAACGAAAACATTTGGGATATGATATCACTTTGAATCATAGTGGTGTCACCTCAAATGGTCATCACGACCCACATGGGACTTTGACGTCTCCTGGGCACGGCACCAACTTCCTGGCTGCTGCTCGGCTGATCCCTCAAGCAATTGAGGCGCGCCGTTCTTCCCTTGATGTGTCATTGACTCTTTCAAATGCTCATCGTTCATTTTGCAAAGCTTGCTCTTTAGCAAAAGTAGTATCGAGACCGTCTTACGCTAAAGATAACACCGAGAACATTCCATTTATACATCGTATCCAAGGTGATATTTGTGGACTCATCCATCCAGAATGTGGACCATTTCAATACTTTATGGTTCTAGTGGATGTTTCAACGCGTTGGACTCATGTCGCGCTCTTGTCCACATGTAATGCTGCATTTCCAAAACTCCTAGCACAAATTATTAAACTCTGGGCTCACCACTCGGATTATCTAATTAAGTCAATTCGATTGGATAACGCTGGAGAATTTACATCAAAGACTTTTGATGACTATCACATGTCTATCGGGATTGAAGTTCAGCATCCTGTACCACATGTTCACACGTAAAACTGTCTCGTTGAAGCTACGATTAAGCGGCTTCAGCTTATTGCTCAAGCGTTGGTAATGCGCACCAACCTCTCAATTGCGTCATGGGACTATGCAATACCACATGCAACCTTACTTATTCGTTTCAGACCCACTATCAAACAGCCATTTAGTGCATACCAGTTGGTCACTGGATATGAGCCTGACATTTCACATCTACGTATTTTCGGTTGTTCGGTTTATGTGCCAATTACGTTTCCACTGCGTTCTAAAATGGGTCCTCAGAGACGATTAGGTATCTACGTTGGTTATGAATCTCCAATGATTATCAGATACCTCGAGCCATTAACATGTGATCTTTTTACCGCAAGATTTGCGGATTGTCACTTTGATGAGACATTCTTCCCGTCGTTAGGGGGAGATACGAACAAACATGTTCATGTGGAACGACAGGAATTGTCGTGGCTTGTCCCAACTCTGTCTCATTACGATCCCCGCACCTCACAGACTGAAAGTGAAGTTAAACGTATTCTCGAACTTCAGAAAGTAGCAGATACGATGCCTGACTCTTTCTCCGAGATTGCGAAAGTGACAAGATCAGATATACCAGCTGTAAATGTTCCTGCTAGGCTCGAAGTCCCTAGAAAGGGCACGGCCATCCCCGGGCTCGATACTGCCGTCGGCGCCGGCGTCATCCATAGTGGGGGGATGGAGGCCGTGGCTCCCCAAAGGAAAAGGGGGAGGCCACCTGGTTCGATTGACACGCGTCCGAGAAAGAAACGGACTGACAAGGCATAAGTCAATCATTTGATCATCGATGTTGAGAATCCTTCTCACGAGATCATCTCTAATTACAGTTATGTCCATGAATTGATATTAGAATGTCACACCCCAGTCCTTAAGTTATTTTACAGTTATTTACTTCGGTATTATTTTGGTCTTTTACCATATTAATTAACCGTTTACTGTTAAGGACCTTAAATTTGACTTTTTCTTCCATTTAGAATTTAGGAAAACTTTCTTCATGAAAGTTGTAGGTGACGTGATTTCGAGTTCGTATACATGATATGCGTTAAAATCGGAGTTAACATGGTAAAATTATCAATTAAATGGTAAAGTTTGAGTGGGTAAAAATGGGTGATATTTTAGTGGGTATTTTTGGTTTGGGGTTTTAAGTGGACCGGGTAGGGGAAATCACCCAAGCCCGAGCCCATTTCTTTCTTCTCCTTTCTTTTCTTTCTCTTCTCTCTTTCTTCCCCGAGCTTTCTCTTCTCTCTTTCTTCCCCGAGCTTTCTCTTCGCCGAGACTTTCCACCGTCGCCCGCCGCCGTCTGGCCACCCGAGACAGCGGGACCGGTCCCGTTCGGACCCCCGTCACCCTCTCTCTCTCCCTGGGCCGGTGACTGCGTGCGGGACGCCGCCGAGCAAGAGGAGACAGCTCCTAGCAGTCCGACTGTCATCTCGCCGGAGCTCCGTCCTCCGGTCACCATAGGCCGAGATTTTTAGCTCAACTTGTAGCCCTCGTTAAGGTGAGTAATCCCTCAAAAGAAATCGGTCTAATTCGATCTCGTTAGAGTAGTTTGTATAATTGAAAGTTTTAAGAATTTATGGATGTTTCTGTTCAATTACCCTAGTTAGCCCTAGAATTGGACTAAGTGCTAGTTATGGAAGTTATTGTGGTTGATGAGAGTATTATTCTGTTAAAATTTGGTAGTCATAGGAGGTCGCTTATTTCATCAGTGCCAACTTATTTCCTAGTTATAATCATTTTGAGTAAAAAGAAAACTACACGAAATTACAGGAGCTGGATCATAGCCACATAAGGTTGGCATTCCTACCCAATGGGTAAAACCCGTGGGTTTATACCCACCCAAACTAGTTTGTGGGTAATACCCATTATATTATATGCTGGGTTTGGGTAATTACCCACCCATTTTTAAATGGGTAAAACCCTTACCCATTCTATTTTATTATCAAAAAAAAAATCAAGATCGAATTTCCTAAGTCTTCATCCGACCCTCAGGTTCTTCTTTAACAAAATCAAATCTTACCAATCCTTACCCTCCCAATCCAAACTGCTCTCTCCCTCTCCTCAAAACCCTCCCTCCTCCTCACCCCCAAAACCCCCTCCTCCTCCTCCTCCTCACCAAACCCCGCCGCTCCGCCGTCACCGTCATTTTCTAATGTCACAGTGACTGTGGCTATAGAGATGGCATTAAATCCCATGGGTATGGGTACCCATGGGTAAAATATGTATTGGGTTTTAATTTTGGGTAATGGGTATACCCATTTTCAGCAATAGGTGGGTATGGGTTTTTAGAAAAAACCCATGGGTTTGATAAACTGGGTACGGGTAATACCCGTGGGTACCCAGATAACACCCACGTACCCAAAATATCTCTTCTCTCTGACTTCTCTTAGTTCCTCCTCCCGGCGATCCAGAATGTCCACCTAGCGTTGCTCGACCTCGGGATCCGCAAGATCGCCGTCTCCACCACCTTCTCGTTCATCAACGTCGTCACCACCTTCTTTAATTTCTAGAGTCATGGACTGAGAGACAGAGAAGCACACCACACAAACCTCTTATGGCTCTCTCACCGTCCAAGGGCATAGTTGTAACTATCCCGGTGCTGGTCCTCTCGGTCTCGCTCGCCGCCGTCGTCTTCTTCTTCCTCATGTCGTCTCTCTCGTCCTGCACCTGCGGCGGTGGCCGCGTCGCCGTCGCCGGAGTTCCGAGTGCTCTGGAGAGAGGTGGAGATGCGGCGATGGAGCGGGAGTGGGAGAGCGGTGGCAATATAGTCGTCGAAGGAGGATGTGACACGACCCACCCCGAATTTCACCCTGAAACCCGGAGTAACTCGTGCGGGGACCACCTCCAAAGAAAGTTTACCGAAAAATCGGCATAACCTCCCTTGAAAATGGACAACCCTTCCTAATAAATACCTGCAAACACTTCTGAAAAATCCAAATCCAACCTTAAACTCCTGGAGCCTTCGTGCTCCCCAAATCACAACATCTCCCAATTTAATTACTAACTTAAACAAGAAAATCTCATAACCCACAGCCACAGTTCAGAGCAACTATATTTGAAAGGAAAAAGACTAGAAATATAAAAATGAGCGGAAGCTACACTATTGACTATGCCTCTTCTCCAAATACGTCTGACCTCAACTATGCAATCCTGCAAACTGGGCATTTTTAAAACGAAGAGCCCAGGGGAAAACATTTGAAAACGAAACGTTAGAGTGAGTGGACAAAAATAAATTAACGAATAAAATATTTATGTTTCCCCAAATCAATTTCCAAGGAAAAATCGAATGCATGCTGCAAGCGATAAAACTTTTATCTCATAAAATATCGAGCCTCTCAGGCTCTATAATATATGTATGTATTTACACACGTCCATACTCCCTATATAGATTCATGGGTCTATATAGGGCTACTACGCTCGCGTCCAACGCTCACGTCACGCCTTAATGCGGTGCTACACTACGCCATCAAGGTGGACAGACGGGTGTATAAATATGTGTCCATACTCCCTATATGAATTAAACACTCAAATAGGGCTACTACGCTTACGTCCAACGCTCACGTCACGCCTTAATGCGGCTATATGCTACGCCATTAAGGTGGACAGACACATATGGCTAGCTAGCATTTTCTATACATATTCTCTCATAAATATATATTTATATCCACCGAAAATCTCATTTTCGGTATCTCTCCAAGAGAAATAAAAGCGTCAAAATTAATTGACGTCAAAACTCCAACAAAAAAAGAAATGTTCAATCATGAACCATAGCATGCATATTATTTAAAAAATAAACGTCCACTCACAAATTAGGCCTAAGCCTGATGTCGATCTGGGGCCTCGTCTGCTCGAGCCTCCTCACGTCCTGTTCCAAATATAATATTAATTTCCCAACCAATAATCCAATATTTAATCAAAATAGGCAAAATTACCCGAGAGCCATACATACGCTCATCATTGCCTAACTTCGATATTCTTAAATCGGAACGATCCGAACTTAAATATCATACTCATCAGTCGTAAATACAACCTCCCCAAAATACGACTTAAATCCTACGGCCGGATTCTACATTAATTAACCGCCAAAAATACCAAACTTTGGAAATTCACAAACCTATCCAAATCTCATCCAAAAATTCCATAAATCACACCAATATATTCCTCTTAAAATTCCACATTTAAAACCCTAAAAATCTCCTAACCGGCGGCGGCGCCGCCGGCGGCTCCGCCGGCAGCGGCGGCCGGAGGTCAATTCCGGCGACCTCCAAAACCTATGAAATTTTGACAGAATAATCTCCTCATCATGCTCAACAACTTTCATAACTATCACTAAGTCCAATTTCAAGCCTAAATAGGGTAATCGAAACCAAACATATCAAGAAAACCCTAGGAAACTCAAACACCCGATTCTCCTTACCTAGCTCGAGTTAGGACGAATCCTTTTAGGGGTTTGCTGCTGGAAGAGAGAGCGTCCAAATGATACCAATAGCTCCGGCTATGGTGGCCGGAAAAGGATTTTCCGGCGAAAACCCCGCCACGCACAGCAGCGGCTTCTCGGCAAGATTTCTCCTTCACGGTGGCGCGACACGGGCTGTCACCTATCTAAACTTGTAGAGGATGCTCCAAGCTTCAAATCGACACCAAGCACGCCTCCTATCTCGGCCGGACGGCGGCGGACAGCTGCCGGAAAGTTTCCGGGTCGGGAGAGCTCGGGGATGAGGCCGGGAGGGAGAGAAGAGAAAGGGAAAAGAGAGGGCTGGGCTTTTACCACTTCTTGGCCCGGTCCAACACTCTTAAACAACCCAAATCCAGAAATAAAACACCCCGAAAAATAATACCCGAATAAAAATTACCTTTTACTAGCTAAAAGTTACCATTTTTACCGTTGTCCTATTTTCTCCCACGAATAACTTCCCGAAATTAATCGTCCCTCAAAACACCTCTAGGGACCGATTAAACTATTACACCAATGACGGAGACGGTAAAATTGTTATTATAACCAAGCTAGTAAATAAGGTAAAAATTTAAGGGTCGGGATGTGACAATTCTCCCCTCCTTATAAAAATTTCGTCCTCGAAATTTACATACCTGACAATCAAAGAGATAGGGATACTGCTGCCTCATTTGCTCCTCTGATTCCCAAGTAGCTTTCTCTACTTGATGACTCCTCCACAGAACTTTAACAAGAGGAAAAAGAAGATTTGCTTCTAAGAACTTGCTCCTTTTGGTCAAGAATCTGAATCGGCTCCTCATCAAAGGTCAAAACTTTTTCCAATTAATCGGCTGCTCTCGCAACACATAAGAGAGATCGGCAATAAACTTGCGAAGCATGGATACATGAAACACCTTATGTATCTTGGATAACTCCGGAGGCAAAACTAACCGATACGCAAAAGAGCCAACTTGATCTTAAAACCCCTAAGGACCAATAAATCTTGGACCAAGCTTTTCACGTTACCAAAACATACCACCCCTTTCCGAGGAGACAATTTCGAAAACACCCCAAACGCTCACTTGAAATTCATGGTCTCTCCTGCGGACAACTTTAAAACTCTTCTGGCTACCAAGAGCTGCTTTGAGTCTATCTCTGACTCCTTTAACCTTTTCACTTAAATCTTGAAAAAATTTTAATCTTCTCTAAGACTTTAAATCCTTCGTTGAACTACCACTAACGTTTACACGTAAGTGAGTTCAGTGATACCTGCTCCAGAGTACGAGTACCTGTAGGTATACACACTCTTTCCTGAGCAATGGAAATAGCTAACCCAAATAAAACGCATACATTTGCTATCACCATCGGAATCAAATCTCCTAACGTCACGCAACAACTTCGTCATTACGCTGCTCACAGCTCGACAATGAAGCCCACTTGCTATGAAGCCCACTTACTAGGAAACTAAAGTTCACACATTCCCACATGCTCAATAGGGGTTAAAATTAAGACCTGCTAATCGAACAGATTTAAGGATGCACACACTGCAGAACTGCCACAATCATGTCTAATACCGAGGCACTTTGCGGAGTCAAAGCTCTCGCAAGTCCACAAGATAACCTCGCTCTGCCTAAGTGACCAGTCCACCAATAAAATATAACCTCGATTCTCGAAATGACATTATGAAGAGATCAATACCACATCACTGAGGTCTCTCCGCCAAAACTATAACATTACCATTTTGTGCACCACAAACTAGCAACTTATGGGAATTCCAATTCTTTCTTGATTTTGCTATCTCTACCAATGTCTTTACCACAAATCAGAAGACAATCTGAAGCATGACTATCATGTGGAAACTCCCATGCTCGCCATAACAAAACTGACTAATAATGTCCACGAAAAATTGGCACAGTCAATTCATGATGCCAAACTTGACGTTGAAATCCACAAAAATAGAGCTCATTTCTTAAGCATTGACAAAATTTACATCTCCAGCCATGCTACTAAATTGGGTGCAATCGCGACCCCAAGAGCAGTAATTAAAAGCACATGGCTCACTCTAGCCGTTCCATAAGAATGATTCGAAAAACCAAAACCTTTGAACTCGACAAACATACTTCTTTTCTACCTCCATAAATAATTAATCTGATAGCAGAAAAAGATCTGAAATTCAGATATGCTCAAGTCTCCTACACATCCCAGGGCCACGACTTCCCACCAAAAAGATTCTTCGAAAACCGAGCTTGCAATAACATGTGACTAACAAAAGCAAAGACAAATTTTATACAAGACCCACTACTACACCTTGTGGTTCACCAACCAACGAAAACCATGAATTCAAGCAAGAATCAAAACTCATGGCTTAACTCAACTCAAGCTCCAGAAGAAATAATTTAAAGCATACGAAAAGCAAGTCCTCTAACTTCGAGCTCAAAAGCTCCACAAATCTCCAATATCTGCCAGAACCCGCTTAGAAATCGCACTAGAAACTTCCACTAATCATGCTGACACTAACGGATGAACGCACAACCAAATAACGAAGACCTCCCAAATCAAACTTGGATCAATGAGTGGTCCCACCACAATACGATCCCGAGAAGACACATTGATCAACCTATCCACAAATCTACTATTCGCCATTTTAAATCTCTGAAAAAAAACTTTGACTCGAAAAACTTCTTGAGTCAACAGGGGGAAACCTCTTCCCCTGAAGCTACAACATAAATCACACCCACAACGCCACACAAACCATCTAATCAACATCACCAAGCGACTCTCAAACTACCACACAGGATTTATGGCACCAAGATTCATTGCTTAAATGAACTCCAGCTCACTTGGGATCACCACTGGATTTATTCCAGATCCATGACTACGACAAAACTACCAATTTATCATAAATTCGACAACTAACCAGAATCTCTAACCCTTCAAATCGAAGCGTTGAATTCGCATTCCAAAATTCAAGCTCTGAGGATGCTACCCAAAAATTACAGTAGGAATAATTTAAATATTCTCACACACACCACAACCAAAACTTTACTCCATCTCACCGAATTAAAAATAAGGTGAGAACAGATCCTCCCATTGTTGTGTCGTAGTTAGTCACCCATCGCTAACGAAATAATGACAATGAACCAACTTCGATCACAAATTCAAGACTTATTTCAATTATTAAGAACGACATTGCTTAAACTTACTATGGGCACCCAGCCCCTTTTTGCTCCATGATTCAGTGGGTTATATTCCACTGCTACCACTTTCACCAACTCCACACAACTGCTATAGATTACACATGACAACACGAATAAATTCACCAGGTGTTGTCGTAAAACTGAAATGACCACAACCATTTCGCTCTCACTCCACCATTACTTTTCAATTCAATTTACCTTATCATCTTCCAAACACTCAACAAATCTGGAAACCAAACTTCAACACCTGGAATTCCGAAAGAATCCATACTGGCTACACGATTAAAATAATATAACTGACATCTCACTCCACGATTCCAAACTTGCTTGAAACTCAACATTTAGTGCCATCAACAAAATTTTAAAAATTCCCCGACTGTGGCACAACAAGAAGTTGTCACAACGCACTGACGAATGACTTTTGTAAAACCAACAATCCAAGTCATTCTATTTAGTGTTTTAACAAACTTCAACTAACCCACAATAGAGACCAAAATCATCAGAAATTTTACTATTCATCGACTATTATTATCCGTCATTTCCAAAAGATATTACCACCACTATCTTAATAAATTGCTCAAAAGATAAAAAACTTATCCATAATTAAAGTTGTAGGAACCAGAATACGTGCTGACATAACCAGCATTATTCCAAAATGTTCCCAACTGCTTTCTACTGCGGATAAACATAGTCGGTAAATTGGCCTTCAATCATGACTTATCTAATTTGACATTTAACTTTTTAAGCAATAACTTCCTGCAACCCAACACTAGTCACAGATCCCATGTGACTAACTCGCTCAGGATTATGGTCCTCAACAAATTGTAAAGGTACCCCTTGGAATTACTATGGGTACCTCCCTCATCACTTTAATCAACCTTTACCTCAAAGAATACACCACTTATTTCAAACTTTCCTTCCAACTCTTTTATCCCAGAAATCACGTAATTCGATACCACGATTTTTCCATCGGACTACTACATCTTCACACTTGCCCACTATAAATAGTGAACTCCAAGGCTTGAATTAAACTTTTCACCTTCTAAAAATTCGCAAGAGATGCTCACCCTAGCATCTTAATCATAACCCAATCAATCATTGATCAAATGAAAGGAATGTCAACTGAGTTCCCAACTCGCAATTGAACTCTAACAATTTATGCTATCAACTCGATAACCCTTGGAAAGGCATAATCCAAATACCTCTTTCCTTAATCAAAATAGGATGATCACTTAAGAGGTCGGCGTACAGAGACATAGTCTTGAAGATATAAACATTTATGGCACAATACTGTCCATAATTAAGACAAGAATAACTACATCACAAACTTAATCAGCACATAGTGTCTAAAGCATATAATGCTAATAGATCCGCCGCGGTCGGACCATCACTCTATAGACACTAAGTGTGACCAAGAATATGAGGTAGTATTAAAAGAGAAAGGAATCGAATAACCTAATGCTCTGATACCAACTGACACGACCCACCCCGAATTTCACCCTGAAACCCGGAGTAACTCGTGCGGGGACCACCTCCAAGGAAAGTTTACCGAAAAATCGGCATAACCTCCCTTGAAAATGGACAACCCTTCCTAATAAATACCTGCAAACACTTCTGAAAAATCCAAATCCAACCTTAAACTCCTGGAGCCTTCGTGCTCCCCAAATCACAACATCTCCCAATTTAATTACTAACTTAAACAAGAAAATCTCATAACCCACAGCCACAGTTCAGAGCAACTATATTTGAAAGGAAAAAGACTAGAAATATAAAAATGAGCGGAAGCTACACTATTGACTATGCCTCTTCTCCAAATACGTCCGACCTCAACTATGCAATCCTGCAAACTGGGCATTTTTAAAACGAAGAGCCCAGGGGAAAACATTTGAAAACGAAACGTTAGAGTGAGTGGACAAAAATAAATTAACGAATAAAATATTTATGTTTCCCCAAATCAATTTCCAAGGAAAAATCGAATGCATGCTGCAAGCGATAAAACTTTTATCTCATAAAATATCGAGCCTCTCAGGCTCTATAATATATGTATGTATTTACACACGTCCATACTCCCTATATAGATTCATGGGTCTATATAGGGCTACTACGCTCGCGTCCAACGCTCACGTCACGCCTTAATGCGGTGCTACACTACGCCATCAAGGTGGACAGACGGGTGTATAAATATGTGTCCATACTCCCTATATGAATTAAACACTCAAATAGGGCTACTACGCTTACGTCCAACGCTCACGTCACGCCTTAATGCGGCTATATGCTACGCCATTAAGGTGGACAGACACATATGGCTAGCTAGCATTTTCTATACATATTCTCTCATAAATATATATTTATATCCACCGAAAATCCCATTTTCGGTATCTCTCCAAGAGAAATAAAAGCGTCAAAATTAATTGACGTCAAAACTCCAACAAAAAAAGAAATGTTCAATCATGAACCATAGCATGCATATTATTTAAAAAATAAACGTCCACTCACAAATTAGGCCTAAGCCTGATGTCGATCTGGGGCCTCGTCTGCTCGAGCCTCCTCACGTCCTGTTCCAAATATAATATTAATTTCCCAACCAATAATCCAATATTTAATCAAAATAGGCAAAATTACCCGAGAGCCATACATACGCTCATCATTGCCTAACTTCGATATTCTTAAATCGGAACGATCCGAACTTAAATATCATACTCATCAGTCGTAAATACAACCTCCCCAAAATACGACTTAAATCCTACGGCCGGATTCTACATTAATTAACCGCCAAAAATACCAAACTTTGGAAATTCACAAACCTATCCAAATCTCATCCAAAAATTCCATAAATCACACCAATATATTCCTCTTAAAATTCCACATTTAAAACCCTAAAAATCTCCTAACCGGCGGCGGCGCCGCCGGCGGCTCCGCCGGCAGCGGCGGCCGGAGGTCAATTCCGGCGACCTCCAAAACCTATGAAATTTTGACAGAATAATCTCCTCATCATGCTCAACAACTTTCATAACTATCACTAAGTCCAATTTCAAGCCTAAATAGGGTAATCGAAACCAAACATATCAAGAAAACCCTAGGAAACTCAAACACCCGATTCTCCTTACCTAGCTCGAGTTAGGACGAATCCTTTTAGGGGTTTGCTGCTGGAAGAGAGAGCGTCCAAATGATACCAATAGCTCCGGCTATGGTGGCCGGAAAAGGATTTTCCGGCGAAAACCCCGCCACGCACAGCAGCGGCTTCTCGGCAAGATTTCTCCTTCACGGTGGCGCGACACGGGCTGTCACCTATCTAAACTTGTAGAGGATGCTCCAAGCTTCAAATCGACACCAAGCACGCCTCCTATCTCGGCCGGACGGCGGCGGACAGCTGCCGGAAAGTTTCCGGGTCGGGAGAGCTCGGGGATGAGGCCGGGAGGGAGAGAAGAGAAAGGGAAAAGAGAGGGCTGGGCTTTTACCACTTCTTGGCCCGGTCCAACACTCTTAAACAACCCAAATCCAGAAATAAAACACCCCGAAAAATAATACCCGAATAAAAATTACCTTTTACTAGCTAAAAGTTACCATTTTTACCGTTGTCCTATTTTCTCCCACGAATAACTTCCCGAAATTAATCGTCCCTCAAAACACCTCTAGGGACCGATTAAACTATTACACCAATGACGGAGACGGTAAAATTGTTATTATAACCAAGCTAGTAAATAAGGTAAAAATTTAAGGGTCGGGATGTGACAATGTGGTGTGGGTGAAGGATCAGATCCGAGTGAATGTGATGTGGTGTGGCTGATTGATAAGCAAGTGAGGATGGTGGTTGGCAACAACGCCGACAATGTCGTCGCCGTCACACTCAACGGCTTCGGCCTCAACGGCGAGCTTAAGCTGAACACTCTCATTTCTCCGGTCGGGTTCCGTCGGGGTTGGGAGCAATGACGCCGATGCCGGCCTCCATGGACATGACGGTGACGGCGGAGCGGCGGGGTTTGGTGAGGAGGAGGAGGGGGTTTTAGGGGTGAGGAGGAGGGAGGGTTTTGAGGAGAGGGAGAGAGCAGTTTGGATTGGGAGGGTAAGGGTTGGTAAGATTTGATTTTGTTGAAGAAGAACCTGAGGGTCGGATGAAGACTTGGGAAATTCGATCTTGATTTTTTTTTTTTGATAATAAAATAGAATGGGTAATGGGTGGATAAGGGTTTTACCTATTTAAAAATGGGTGGGTAATTACCTAAACCCAACATATAATATAATAGGTATTACCCAATGGGTATTTACCCACAAACTAGTTTGGGTGGGTATAAACCCACGGGTTTTACCCATTGGGTAGGAATGCCAGCCTTACATGACATAATTAACCCCAGCAAACGTCACGTGACACCAAAATTAACCCACCCCCATTAACTGCCGCGTAATAATTCATCACGTGCACTCGTGCCTTCCCCAATTTACTTCTCTCCTGCACCGGTGGTCCTGCTTCCACCTGACCGCCACCTCCCCCTCCTCCTTAACACGACCAATCATATCCGTCGCAGTGTCGAGCTCACACAAACGCGTCCGCAGATGATCCCAACCTCACTAAATCGTAATTAAGGTCAAAAACAAGCATGACTGAACTGCCCTCGAGTGAAGTGCAAAAGTGAGAAACCCTCCACCCCGCCAAGTCATAATCACTCTTAACCCACAATTAACGAATTAACGACACTAAGCACACACGACGCCGTTTTAACCGCTGCATTAATATTCTCGTGACGACGACTCTCTTTCCAGTTTAAAAGGGAAGAGACACGACTCGGAAAAGAAGAGAGAAGTCTGAAGACCACCGCCACCTCCAGCAATGCAGCTGGAGATTCCCGAAGCTCCGCCACCCGAAGCGTAAAAAAAAACCCGACCCGAGTCCAAACCCGAACAAACGGCTACGTATCCGCAATGCCTCCGGCACAGAATTTCAAGCACCAGGTGTTCACGTCCCTCACGAAGCTCTCCGACCGCGACACGCACTCTCTGGCCGCAACGGAGCTCGAGTCTATAGCTCGGAGTCTTGACCCGACCACCGTGCCGACGTTCCTCTCATGCATCCACGCCACCGACGCCTCCGACAAGTCGCCGGTGAGGAAGCAATGCGTGCACCTAATCGCCGTGCTCTCCGAAATCCACGGCGACGCGCTGGCGCCGCACCTCTCTAAAATGCTCGGCAACATCACCAAGCGCCTCCGCGACCCCGACTCCGCCGTCCGATCCGCCTGCCAAAACGCCGTCGCTTCGCTCTCCTGCCACGTCACCAAGCCGCCGTTCAGCTCGTTCTCGAAGCCGCTCACCGAGGCGCTGTTCACGGAGCAGGACGTGCACTCGCAGATCGGCGCGGCGCTCTGCCTGGCCTCGGCGATCGACGCCGCGGCCGACCCCGAGCCGGCCAGGCTGGCGAAGCTGTTGCCGAAGTTCGAGAGGCTACTGAAGAGTGACAGCTTCAAGGCCAAGCCGGCGCTCTTGACGCTGATCGGGAGTGTGATCGGAGCAGGCGGCGCGTCCGGTCAGGGAGCTCTGAGGAATCTGGTTCCTTGCTTGGTGAACTTTCTGAGCTCCGAAGACTGGGCGGCGAGGAAGTCGGCGGCCGAGGGCTTGGCGAAGCTGGCGGTTGCAGAGAGAGACTCGTTGTCTGAATTCAAAGCTGGCTCTTTGAGAACTTTCGAGAGACGGAAATTCGATAAGGTAAAAAAAAAAAGTTTGATCTTCATTTCTTCATATTTGTGTTGAAGTTTTGTTTGTTTAGTTTTGTAAAAATGTAGTGGTTTTGAAATGTGAATATAGGTGAAGGGTGTTAGGGAGGTTATGAATCACATGATGGAGGCTTGGAAGCAGATTCCTGATCTCTCTGACGAGGCTTCTCCGCCGCCGGCTGATTCAAATGCTTCTTCCAGAGGTATTAAATGAAGGATTAATTGATCTTAGATCGCATGGTTATTCAATTTAAAACTTAATTACTATACTGTTAGAGTTATGATCGCATTAGATTTAAAGTCTGATGGATTTTGGTCTTGTTGATAGGTCCAGAGAATGCAAGTGATGGAAGGTATCCTGCTGGGGCCAGGATTTGTGGTGCTTCTGGTGCTGCAGCTCCTCAATCGAAGAAGAAACACATCTTGGCTAACAGGTCGACTCCACCTGATAGTTCTTATGCTACCACTGCTAGGAAGAGAAGCCCTTTCAAAAGTAATGAGAAGAAGACTCCATCAATGTTTCGAAAGACAGACCACAAGAAACCTTTAGCTATGGAAGTTGAGATTGCTGCTACTAATGCTTCAGGGGCTTTCTGTGATGGTTATGAGGTGGATGAAAATGTCCCGGAAATGATCAATGAAAAGACTAGATTTTCAAAGCCAGAAACAAGAAGGGCCTTGTTCCAAAAGTGCTCTGATAACAAAGTGCTCAAGTTTGGGGGGTCAAGGGCTGGATCTCGTGTTGCTCCATATCATGAGGAGAGCTCAGAATCTACAGTTGTTGTCAGTAATGCTACAGAGGATATCCATAAGAACCACAGAGAATGTGAGGATTTGTCCCTTATCCGGAGTCAACTTAGCCAGATTGAAAAGCAACAGTCCAATTTATTTGATCTCCTGCAGGTTTGTTTTCACCGCTTGAAAATTGAGTTCCCTCTCAAAGTGATTTGATTAGTTACATGTAGCTTACTGTTCAGAAGGAAGTTATGCATTTTTAAGGTTTATAACATCAGTATGTAGCATGAAGAGGGCCTTTTTTATAGAGTCAATAGTTCATATTTATTGGTCTAGCCTGATAAACATTCTGACAGATCATAGGTATTAGGCAGGGGACTGATCCGAGATTCATTCTTACAAGAAAGGGTTTCTTATAATTTTCTCCATTTCATTCTTACATCAGAGATTCATTGGTAGCTCACAAAACGGAATGCATTCTCTGGAGACACGAGTTCATGGGCTAGAGCTAGCTCTGGATGAGATCTCCTATCATTTGGCTTTGTCAAGTGGAAGGATGACTAATCTCGAGTCACGCGGCAAAACTTGTTGCATGCTACCTGGTGCTGACTTTTGGAGCACCAAGTTCTGGAAGAAAACAGAAGGCAGGTACTCAACCTCAAGGTTATCTAATTCCAGGGCTGCAGCTGCAACAGCCTTGCATTACAAAGCTTATAACAATGGCAGTGCTGAAACATCTATGCTGGAGAACCGTAGGTTTCGGCGCCAGGATAGGAATGGATTCATTGTAAACCCTTTGGCAGAGATTCAGTCCGACTCAAGAGGTATATCAGAGGTGGCACGTCGCTAGCCAGTTGAATCAGCAGGTATTGTTAAATGTTAACTATTACCTCACAGATCCCTCGACTCCCAAATATCATAAGTGTAGTGTCAGCAAAAGTGCTTCGGACGATACATCAGAATAGAACACTTCAACAACATAAATAGCATGCTGTGCAATTCAACATGACTACAAATATCCTATTCTTTGAAAATTGAAACCAAGGCTTCCCTGTATCATTCAATCTAAATGATACACGTACTTCAAGAAAAGAGTGCTGGATTCTAGACATCTTGTCTTGTCTAGTTAAATATTCACAAATGTACTAGCAATCGCAGATGCGTGAGCACGGTCATAATTACTGCTAGAAAACAGATCAATAATGCAAACCACCTTTTAAAAAATCTAATTTGAGGTGTACTAAAGTGATAAACATTATCACAGACATGTATCTCTGATTCTTTGGTTCTTTTCGACATCAGTTCCTGAGATTCTTTCAACTTTTGCAAATTCCGTTTTCCAAAAATGTCTATCCTCCTACACCTTCCATCAATATACCCAAACATACACAGAGCTAGTCCTAACTCCTAACAATTAAAAGTCACATGGTACTCCAAAACCAAGAAATGCATAAACCAGGTCAAATTGTTCATCTTTATTGATTACAAAAATTAGGTTAAAATTGATTTCAAGAGATGAATCTAATTCTGTTCACAGGGTGCAAAACACGGTTCTCAATTACATCACAGAAATACAAATATGAAGTAAACCCAGAAGAGGAGAGAGAGAGAAGGGTTGTTGTACCGGTTGAGCTTTGTGCCAAGCGATGCCTCTGTAGACATTTAAAGAGAAAGTGCCGGTGAGGTAGATGGTGGTGACTCCCAGCCCCGCCGTGAATGCCTTGAACGCCCAGTCACCTGCCTTCGCCACTATCCCCATCTCCTCTCTTTTTCTCTCAGACCCAGTTTTTGCTATACCCAAAATCTGTGAGCTCCGCAAGTCTCCAACTCCAGCTTCAACAATGCTTCCTCGGAGCAGCATGTAATAGTTCCATTAGTTTGAAATGTTGTTTTTCAAGAAAAAAAAAAGAAGCAATTCATCATCTTGATCCATAGGAGCGGTAAGGTACTTGATTCATGTTACATGTTATCTCAGTAGTTTCAATGTGAATAACTGAAGATGGACCATCAATCAAATCTTAAGGACGAGTAACTTGAGTTTGAGTAGTCAACCAAAGATCCAATGAAAATTGCAATTTATCATTTACTAAAGCTTATAATGCAAGATATTACAGAGAAGTAAAATGTCACAATATTGTGACTTCAGTTTCTATACTATACATAATTCCCATATAAGTAAACTCAAGAATCTAGTTGTTCCTCAATAATGTCACTATATCTTTTGATTTTCTCTCCCTGAACAATATTCATCATTGTATTCAGAAAGCCGAGGCACTGGTTTCAATTCCTCTCCGAGGGAGAGATAAGCTGCAAGACAAAAATGCAGAAGACATCATTAAAAAAGAAGGTTCAACTAGTAAGTCCACCCGGATATCAGAACTACACATAAATTTGCAATTTATGCTTCTGAATTTATCATATGCGGCACAGAAGTTGGCAATTACAAACAAACACTGTACTGAAGGGATAACACTCTAACATCATAAAATGGGACACAAATTTGACTGCTACCTGAGATCAGATGCGCTGGAGAATGTACATGCATGGATTTTGGGTACTGATCTTTTACAGATGCATATAGATGAAATAATAATCGGTAGTTACTTATGAAGTTGCTTAAATAGATAGTAACCAGGAATCATTCAGTACAGAAGAAACAAGGCTTGATTTGCTTTCATCCATTTGGTTTGATTTATATTCTTCATAACAGTCTCTCAAACAGATTACCACCTTCTTCAGCAAAAAAATGATTATTCAAAGATTGTTATAGACAAAATACACTTCAATTTACAACTACAAAATCATGGCAGTTCATCAATATCTAAGCAAAGATTTGGCTGCCTGACCTATCTAAATAAATTACACTAGGGAGACGCAGAAACATAGTTTAAGTAATTGAGTCAGTCTAGTGGATTACTTAATCTTTTCTAGGAGAACCATCAACCCAGTACACATCGCAGGGTCACTATTAGCCACTATAATTGACTGTCACATAACTCTTCCTAATCCTAGTTTTACTTAACATATGAATGTCAGAGGTGACACAAATAAACATACATACAAAGAAATAAGCATGACAAGAACAGAATAATGTATTGCCAACCTGATGAACAACCAGTGCTAGTCGTCACTATCCCGAGTCGATTCAAGCATCAAGGTCGACTGCTCTTGATGCAGAGGACCAATTATTGTCTCACTTGTATTTCCCTCCAAAGTCCCATACTGGGAATTGCTTTCAGGCATGCTCAAGCTATCCTTCTTACGCTTTCTGTGGAATGTATATTTCAGAATCTTATTGCTTTCAGGTTGACTAGCCACCAGGTCATCTATATGAGATGCTTCCAAAACTGATTCATCTTTCTGAAGATCTGTATTGCAAGCCAGAACCTCCACACTTTCTGCAGAAGACCATTCATGTCTGGTCAATTCAGTTTTTTCAGTCAACGACTTATCAATGTTGGTCTTTTTCTGAACAGTCCAGGGTCTAGTCAATTGTACATCACTATCAGTAACCATATTTATGGCTGAATCGGAGCTCATTTCCATTGTATTTAAAGTTGCCTTTGGGCTTGAAACAGATGCTGTTACTTCATCATCAGATCTCTTGGCAGAAATACCTGTAAAACCATTGTTATTGGCCGAGTTAGGATAAGTAGTGCAGCAGGATAAACCAGAAACTTGGCGCATTTCCGTGAACTGATGAGGAAAATGGTCAAGATATGTGGATAAAGGAGATGTACTTCTATTTCTGGCAGTTCTTTTTCTCTTCCTGCAGGAGGACAAAATTGCAGGTACTTCTATTTCTGGCTGCTCCTTTTCTCTTCTATGGCTCGCATCCGCATGCCTCAGTTCCAATTCTACTAGGTTTTTCTCTACTTCATACAAATCGTCAAACTTTGGTGTAGGTGTTACAGACACCCCTTTGCCTTCACCATTTCCGCTGATGAATGTTGCATGCTTTGCATCATCAACTAGTCCCGAAAGAGACAACTTTTCATCAAACAAGTATCTTTCAAAAGCACGGATTCTCTGAGTGCACCCGTTTCTGTATGACTCAGGCTCTTTACTTCTCATTACTATAGAGGCAAAATCAGGATCATGAACACAATTATGATCCTTGAGAGAATCAGATTCAATGTAACACTTGCTGCCCTCATATGTCCCATTCCAGTTGGACTTCTTGCCATTAGTTGCCACCACATCTGCCTGAGGATTAAGTTGAGATGTAATCATATCTGGAAAACACTGTCCATCCTGTGACATATTTTCTTGAACAGCAGTATCAACCTCTAAATTTTGCCTCTCCAGTGCTCGTCTCTTTTTTGCCTTCTCCAGTCGATCCTGGACTACACTCAACTCTCCCCTAAGGTCACTAACTATATCCTCGGCTTCCTGGAGCTGTGCTTCAAGCTCATCAATCTTTCCCTGTTGACTCATGGACTTCATCTCTGCTTCACCAACCTGTACATATGACACATTCGATCAACCCTTTATTGACTTCACCACATAATTAACAACAACAAAACAAAGAAGCAACACAATACATGCCGCTTAACTCCATCGACTCGGGAAAGCATATTGTCACTCAGTAAAGCTAAAACCAAACATCAATAACTGACTTGAAAGTTGAAAACACACAGTTGGCAAAAAGACACCAAACATCAGAAGTAGCCTTTTAATTATACTCATTGAAAAGAACACAACAAGAAGTTTACTGAAGATGCAGAAACTGGTAGACTAACAGCCCACTTTCACAAAGCATCACACCAAGCTATCAGTTTCAACAAAAGATCCAATCTTTCATAGAAAACGAGTATCTCCTGTAACATATATCTTGTTCCCAATCATCTTAAGTTCATAAAAATCATAAAGAAAGGCCTACATTCTATCAAGTCCTATAATTTAAGGTAGAAACTACATTTCACACCAAACCCACATCAAAAGGAAAAAACTATAACCCATTTGATCAAAACGCCATCTACCTTAGAATCATAGGTGCGTTTGAGCCTGAGAAGCATCCGAAGCGCCTCTTCTTTAGTGTAAAGGATCTCCCTTTGAAGCCGAACAGCTCTCTTCTCCGAAACCATTACACGGGCCGCCGCTTCCTTCGCCGTGTCGAGGATTATATCGGCGTAGGCCTTCTTCAACGCCGTCAGTTTCTGCAACCAAAAATCAAACACAGACAAAAAAACAATCAACTTCAGAAATGAACGATCGAGACCCTTTATCGGAAATTCAAAATCAACAAAAGGGTATTCGCCGAAATCTGTTACCTCCGCCTGGTCCATTTTGCCGTTGCTGGTTTTCAAAACCAGGTCAGTTTCTGAGTCGTGAAGAAGAAGAAGAGACCAGGGGAGGTTTTCTGTTTCTTCCTTTTTAACTGAAAGTCCTGAATGAGTTACCGATCTGCCCTCTGTTATATGATTTAATTACGATAGTGCCACGACTGTTAACAGGCCTCAGGCTCGGTGCGGTTTTTTTGTAATTAGTGGGTCGCGCGCCATCATTGCAGGCCCACTTGTGGTGACGTGGATGCTTAGTAGGCGTGAAACGTGGTCGTTTCGCACGTGGGTTGGCTTTGCGGGAAATCAGAAGCTTTGAAAAGCGTGGTGCGACAGTTGGCGGTGGTGATTGCGGTTTTTACTGACTTCACTTGTTATTACCTCACCGGAGAAATTTGTTTTTGTATTCGATACCTCAATATATTGCCTCCGGTGATGAACATCAGCCACCTCCGTTGAGCTGACTTAAGTTATAAATGTTGGTCATTTGTTCAGTGGTGGATGCATGATTTTTTTTCTTTAATGAAAGTAAATTAAAAAGTAAATTAACTGATTTTTTTCACATTATAGTAGTTTAGAAGATTTGTAAATTAGTTGAGATTCTTCATAAAAGTATATTCAAGGACTTCAAATGGGCTATTAGATTGTAAAAAGTAATAATCAAGTGAGAGCAATATCCCCTAGAAGCTTTGTAATGCGTCGGCCAATGCATGTATTATCTCTCGATAAAAGACGATCCATATACGAGGATGATGACTTTTGACAATTCATCATAAGTCGTAAAATCTTAGAAAAATGTTTTATGGGTATAACACTTGGTAAATCACACGGCGTGTATGAGTGGGTCGCTAACTAAACGTGTTCATTTACATCTTATTCTCTATCTTTTGCTCCCCCTATTTCAAGTTTAAAGTCATGAATTCCATAATAATTTCACAATAGAAGAGGCTTTAGACATTAATTATCGTGTCTAGCTAATAGGAAGTAATTTTTCTGTGTTGAATGTTGAGATGTGCTTTTTGATTGTTTTTGAGATAGAGTGTTTACTGTCAAATTTATGATTTAGTGAAGGCTTAGAGCATCTCCAACGAAGGTGTTAATTTTTTTTGTCAAATTTCAAATTTAACTGCTGATATGAAATTTGACCTTTGCAAGATTCTCTCTCTGACCAACCGGTCAAAAAAATAATAAATTTCTAATATTTTATAAATAAAACACCCCATTGACTCTATCATTGTCTCCTTCTCTCACACTTTCCTTATCATCTCTGATCACACCGTCCCGTTTCTTTCAGTTTCTAATTTATCTCTTATCCTGCAACTGCAAGTCCTTTGATCCTCCATAGACAAGGCAGCCAAAAAGCTCGAGAACAAAGACCGAATCTTCTTACTAGGTGTAGGTATGTTTGATCAAGCAATTTGGAATTAATTACCTCCTCATTCACTGACTGCAATTTGATCATTTTACCAACAATCCTCTTTCCCTCAAACTTGATATGCTTTTCCTCTTCTTGATCTTCAAATAACAATCTGATGCTTTAGGTATTGATGTTATTGGTTTTTCTATATCTAAATCGCAGATCAGCAAATTTGATTTGAGTTTTTTTTTATAAAAAGAAATAGAGAGAGAGAGAGAGAGAGAGAGAGAGAGAGAATGAAAGAGAAGAGAAGAGAGAGAAATCATCAAAAAAGAAATGACTATAGACTTAGACTTAGCTTGGGTCAAATTTGACATGATGAATCAAAATTGTCACCCCTGTGAAATTGACATCTTTGTTGGAGTTGTTTGGAAGTTGTCAGTTGTTGTTGTTGGAGCTTCGACCGTGGATTCGACTCCATAGTTGGAGTTGCTCTTTAGAGTCTAGAGTTAAAACGAGACTCTTAACTGTATTCACTGCAATTTGAAAATCAGTTACCGCCACATCTCTGACGACGTAACGCCCGCTCCGGGTCGCGAAAACCCATTTAACATTGAATCCGGCCCACTCCTCTCCTGTCTTCTTCCCACCAATTTTATCCACAACAACCTTACACGTGTCTTTCTTCAAGCTCAGTCTCCTTCCCCCCTCTCTTCAGTTTCTCTGTAAATTTTTCTCCCAACCAAAATCACCAAATACATTATCTTCAACCTCCAAAACCTCTCTCTCTCTCTGAAACTCTGATGCAACCCAAATTACCATAATGACCCTCTCCCCCACCCTCTCCATCTCCCGCTCTTCCCCTCTCTCCGCCCCAATCCCCAAGCTAAACCCTAAACCCCACCACCTCTCCTTCCTCCCCAAAACCCCCGACTCTTCCTCACGATTCCTCTCCGGCCACGGCAAGCTCCTCTCCGGCCACGGCGAGCGCCTATCGTTCTCCGTCAGGGCGAAGCCGAAGGACCTCATCCTCGGGAACCCTTCCGTCACTGTCGAAAAGGGCAAGTACAGCTACGACGTCGAAACCCTAATCAACAAGCTCAGCAGCCTCCCTCCACGTGGCAGCATCGCGCGGTGCCTGGACATCTTCAAGAACAAGCTCTCCCTCAACGACTTCGCCCTGGTGTTCAAGGAGTTCGCGGCGCGTGGCGATTGGCAGAGGTCGCTGCGGCTGTTCAAGTATATGCAGCGCCAGATATGGTGCAAGCCGAGCGAGCACATCTACACCATTATGATCAGTCTGCTCGGCCGCGAAGGTTTGCTTGATAAATGCGCAGAGATTTTCGACGAAATGCCCAGCCAGGGTGTCATCAGGAGTGTGTTCAGCTACACTGCTTTGATTAATGCCTACGGGCGTAATGGTCAGTTTGAAATGTCTCTTCAATTGCTTGATAGGATGAAGAAAGATAAGGTTTCGCCGAATATATTGACTTATAATACTGTGCTTAATGCTTGTGCTAGAGGGGGGTTGGATTGGGAGGGGTTGTTAGGATTGTTTGCGGAAATGAGGCATGAGGGGGTTCAGCCGGACCTTGTTACTTATAATACATTGCTTAGTGCTTGCGCCGGTAGAGGTTTAGGGGATGAGGCAGAGATGGTGTTTAGGACTATGAATGAGGGTGGGATAGTTCCGGATATAACCACGTATAGTTATCTTGTTGAGACTTTTGGTAAGTTGGATAAACTTGAAAAGGTTTCCAAGTTGCTTAAAGAAATGGAATCCGGGGGGAATTTGCCTGATATTACGTCTTATAATGTGTTGTTGGAGGCGTATGCGCAGTTAGGGTCGATTAAAGAGGCAATGGGTGTGTTTAGGCAGATGCAGGAGGCAGGTTGTATGGCAAATGCGGCTTCCTATAGTATTTTGTTGAATTTGTATGGGAGGCTTGGGAGGTATGATGATGTTAGGGAGCTTTTTCTTGAGATGAAAGTGAGCAATGCGGAGCCAGATGCTGCTACGTATAATATTCTCATACAAGTGTTTGGTGAGGGTGGGTATTTCCGGGAGGTGGTGACTTTGTTTCATGACATGGTAGAGGAGAATATTGAGCCGAATATGGAGACGTATGAAGGATTGATATATGCTTGTGGAAAAGGAGGGCTCCATGAGGATGCCAAGAACATTTTGCTTCACATGAATGAGAAGGGAATAGTGCCTAGTTCCAAGGCTTATACGGGAGCTATTGAAGCATATGGGCAAGCAGCACTATATGATGAAGCTCTTGTTGCCTTCAACACAATGAATGAAGTGGGAAGCAAATCGTCAGTTGAAAGCTTCAACTCGCTTATTCATGCATATGCAAGAGGTGGACTGTACAAGGAGACTGAACAAGTGTTGTCGATAATGGGTGAGGTTGGCATTGCATTGAATGCCAGTTCATTCAATGGAATGATTGAAGCTTTTAGGCAGGGTGGTCAGTTTGAAGAAGCTATAAAGACGTACGTTGAGATGGAAAAGAAAAGATGTGATCCTGATGAGTGCACTCTCGAAGCAGTCTTAAGCGTTTATAGTGTTGCAGGTCTTGTTAATGAGTGTGAGGAGCACTTCGAAGAGATTAAAGCTTCAGGGATATTACCCAGCGTCATGTGCTACTGCATGATGCTTGCTGTTTATGCAAAGACTGACAGGTTAGCTTTCACTCAGTTATATAACAAGTTTTTTTCTTTCCTTTGTTCAAGGTAAGGAGCAATTTCTAATCTAATGGCTACACTTAAAAATCTTCAAAACCATATGTTTTTATTAATGACAGGAACACGTAAGATTTGTATGTGTTAGTTGGGTAAAAGATAAAAGAAAATGTAGTGGATGGTATCTGTGGAAACTTTGCAAAATTTTAACTGTTATTTAAACCTTAGTAGACAATCTTCTCTGATAAAAGAATAGGAAAAAGAATTTCTGTGCAGTTCTCCAGGCAAGACGTCTATATTCTCTATTCCAGAATCCTATAACTAGCTCGTTAACAGTAAATATTATGATACCTACAACCTTAAAGTTGTACCATTCTCTGTCACTATGTTAGTTTACAATCAATCACCGGAGAGCTTCAGATCAACATTAAAAGGACAAAGTAGTTAATTTTAACCTTTGAGGATCTTAGAGTTGAAGTTTAATATGCATTTTGATTGCTCTTGAAGCTTGCTTATATTGCATTGCTATATGGGATTCTGAAAGTCTAAACAGTAGTGAAGTTATTAATTTATTTTTCATGCGATGATTTATCTTACTTCTTAGGCTTCTTGGTTTAGGTGGGACAATGCCAATAAGTTGCTGAATGAGATGCTCACAAATAGGGTATCAAATATTCATCAAGTGATGGGGCAGATGATGAAGGGAGATTATGATGACGAATCTAACTGGCAGATGGTAGAGTATGTTTTTGACAAACTAAAATCTGAAGGATGTGGGCTGGGAATGAGGTTCTACAACACTCTAATAGAAGCACTTTGGTGGCTGGGTCAGAAACAAAGAGCTGTGCGAGTTCTTAGTGAAGCAACGCAACGGGGGCTGTTTCCTGAACTTCTCCGCAAAAATAAGCTTGTTTGGTCTATTGATGTGCACAGGTATGTGGAAAACTGGTCTTTTTTGGTTGGGCCCTCTTACTCAGGTTTATTTCAATCTTACCATTGACCGTTTTGCAGGATGTGGGAAGGCGGTGCATATGCAGCAATGTCAGTTTGGCTAAATGATATGTATGAGATGTTCCTGAATGGCGAGGATCTTCCCTATGTTGCAACTGTTGTTGTAGTGTAAGCTGCTCTTTCCTCTCTACAATTTCTGCGGTGATGTACTACATGTGAAGCATTAGAAAATTTACTTGTCAGAAAGAAACTTTGAGTTTTACATGTGAAGCATTAGAAAGAAAATTAATCCAACAGAAGTTGTCTTTCTTCAGCTAAACAAGACTAGTTTTCAGTGCCATTAAGCATATGTGAAAATACAACCTTGAATAGATTGCATACTTGAATTTTGTCATCCTGTTAGTAATGTATTTTTATTGAACAGACGGGGGAAGATGGAAAAAAGTTCAACAACACAAGATCTGCCGGTTGCAAAGGCTGCCTACTCATTCCTGCAAGATAACATGTCAGGGGCGTTCAATTTCCCAAAATGGAACAATGGTCGAATTATCTGCCAACGGTCTCAGCTGAAGAAAATGCTGTCAAGCATCGAACCATCTACAGATGGCTCCAGCTGTAAAAGTATATGTATTTTAAGCAACTCCCCCTTTCCTCCTCCAGGCACAAAAACATCACCCACCGATGTTGATAGTGGTCGGTATAATGGTACCAGTTCTGATGCAACAAGTAGGACAAGAACACAGCTTTTGACTAGCACAGTTTAAATAGTGTAGTATACTCATCAGTTACCATGGTTTTGGGAAATTTACTTCATTCCATTCCACTTGAATGATTTCCCAGTCTGCAGCCAGCTGAAGTCTTAGCTCGGCAAAGTGGCAGCATTTACCAAACTGGGAACACAATGCTCAAGCCATAGTAAAAGCTCAGTTCCACAGTTTGTGCGAGTTGGATATGAAGTCAGTTTTGATCCTGGATTACCTTTGAAACACCCAGAGGTGACGAGGATTCTAGTTTTGTAGCTCTAGATTATTCTTTCTTCATGTGTAAAATGTACATTGTATTTTCAGATCTAAAAAATCCTGCGCGGGCAAAACCCACATGATTTCTAGTCATGCCCGATAACCACTCCGGCACGACCACCGTTTCTGTCTATTCTCATGCTTTTATTAATTTTATTCATTGTATTCATCAATAAGACTTCGCACAGGGATATTTTGATGCCTTGGGTCTTCACTGATATCTATAATGTTCTCATTGTCAATAAGCTAGTGAAAGCTCTTATGATCGAACTACCTTACTACCATGTGAGGAGGAAATACAAATTATTGGTAGCTAAAATTGCTTTTAGCATATAATCAAACTAGCTATAACACTCATTGAATATAGAGATGAAGATTAAGATGACAGACATGGAATATAGATTTGAATGCAAAATCCATAGTGAGCCGTAGCCAATTTAGTTATTATACATATTATTTGAACTTTGGAACAATATTAATAAGGTTCTCTTAGAAAGGTTATGAAAACACACAATTGTATTAGTTTGTGCTTAACTTTGATGGATTAGTCGAAAGCTTCTGAAAGTTTTGCTGCTGGGGTTCGTGATCAGAATTCGGTTCATTGTATCATCACTGCCAGATCAATCCCTGTTGGCTCCAAGATTTAGTCAAATACGGTCAAAAGAGTAAACCCATCTTAAGTTTTTCGTTTTGAAGATTCCTTGTCAAGGTAGGAAAAGTACTCATTGCTATATAAGCACAAGTTATCCCTGTTGAGTTATTGAAACTACACTACTATTGTTCATCTGTTATTGAAGAATAAGGTAATCAACGAGATAAGAACTTCAACACTGCTTCTCTTTCAAGTTAGCTCAAAGGTTTAGAGTAGCCATGGATCACCCTACCAACAGTGCAGTCGTAGTTGGAGTAGACAACACGCATAGAAGGAGATTGAATCTCAAAGAGTACGCAGAGCGAGCCCTCCAGCGTTAGAGACAGAAGGAGGAGAGAGCTCGCTTGAGATCGAGAGGTCCTCCGGTGCAAAGGAAGCCGTTGAAGAGCAGGGATTATCAAGTATACCTCGAATCTAGGCTAGGGCAAACACGAGTTCTTAATCCAACAGCTCCTTTGAGCCAGCAAGCCGGATACATGTTCTTCGATTGTAATTGCATTGTAAAAGACTGCAAACTTCTTGGACCACATCAATGGCAAGAAACACCAAGGGGTATTTATGAAGGTGGAGATGGCATCTCTCGAACAGGTGCAAAGCGGATTCGAAAAGCTGAAGAAACAGAAAACTAATGGGGAGAGGTTGTTAACAGAGCAAAATATTGAGGTGAGAGAAAATGTAGTAGCAGAGGTGGAGGAAGAGGAGGAGGAAGCTGAAATATTAATGGACCTTGAGGTTCAAGCCGTGATGGGATTTGGTGAATTTTCTGTTTTGGCCACGATCCTCAGTAGAGAATGACAAGTAAATAGCATATCCAAATGCTTATAGGGGGTGCGGGTCCGCTGACTTGGACTTCTAACCAAACGATGGTGGGCTCTAGTGTCACCTCGCGGGCGAGGAATTACAAGTAGCCTCCTAATCATTCGAATCGATACTCGTGAGCGAGCAAAGCAACTAATGAGATAATAGGTAGGGCGAGACTATGGAAGTAAAATGCTAAGGCGGAGTGTTTTAGCTTCAGGTTCAATTAGATCGAAAGTTTGTAGTTGTTTGTATGAGAAATTACACACAATCTCTCCTACAAACAACTACAAACTTTCGATCTAATCGAACTTGATGCTAAAGTACTTTGCCTTAGCATTTTACTTTCATAGTCTCACCCTGCCTATTATCCTATCACCGAGTATTTATTCAAACGATTTGGAGGCTACTTATAATTCCTCACCCGCGACGTGACACCGAAGCCCACCATCGTTTGGTTAGAAGTCCAGATCAGTGCACCTCTTTACTTTCCCCGTCCGCGCGGTGGCACGTCCCACACCCTTTATAAGCATTTGGATATGCTATTTACCAATCTCTCCTTACTGAAGATCGTGGCCAAAACATTTTCTTCTGTTCTTATCTAACAGGTGACCAAATCGTGCCAATCAATAATCATGTGTTTCCATTAATTAGTTTCATTGTTTCACACCCATCAATGACGATGAAGTCTCAAGGATCACTCCAGATTCTAGCTACCATATTCAAAAAAAAAAATATTCTTTTTTAAGAATCATAATCTCATAAATTTATAATATTCTAAAATATGTTGTGCGCTCCAATATATTGTGTGAATATGATTAGAGGGTTAAACCCTAACCTACCTTAGTGCCTTACCAAAACCCTAAAAAGCCTTTTAAATCGTAACTTATAAAAGCATACAGATATAACGTCCCTCCATATATTCTGAAATTTTATTAATAATCGATGTTTGAGGACAGCCATATTGGCCTCATTTAAAAAGAAGCAATTTCAATCAGATAAACATATAGGCTTACAAACATCAATCAATTACAAACTATCTGCTGTGAGACTCACAGATAACAAAAGAACCGTCCTAAGTTATTATTGCAACCATCTTGTGAAGAATTTTCTCTCAACCTAGAGTTGAAACTTGAAAGAAAAGAAAGATTATGGCAGTATACAACTCCCTTCCCACTGTATACTTCCTTTTCCCATATAAAAGGCTACATACATTGTCTACTATAGGTAAGTAGGGGGGTCTTAGAAAGTTAGAATCAACAAAATTTGATGGGATGGTTCATTCAAAAAAATAAAATAATATTTGATGGGAAGTAGCCAAGCATGGTGGAGCCCCAACAACAAAAAAACCTTATCTTTGGGCCTTATCCTAATCCGAGCCCACAACCACCAAAGGGGAGCTTGTGTATAGAAAGCAAGTACGGACTTCAAAGATAACGAAAAACAATCTGCCTCCTTTAGTTAGTGGACCAAAAACCGAATATTCCAACTCGACGGTCCTTATTCCATCGTCTTAATACATGATTGTATTTTATGATAATTACCATAACAATACACATATTGAGCTGGTTTTTGTCACTAACTACTTTTAATTATGGGGATGTTTTTATAAAGTTGGAGTGAATTATGTGATTCCAGACTGCCACGTCATATTAGCCGATCACAGTTTAAAATTCGTACAATATAATTATATAATATCGACAACAAGTTTCACATGAACTAATTACAATTCATACTTCATACTTCATACAATATAACTATATAATAAACGATTATCTGTCAAATTTATTTCTAAAGAATAATATACTTAGGTAGGTTTTTCCGGGTGAGTTTGGATGAGTTGATTATTTGGTTAAGCTCACAATTATCGATAAGCAAGTTGGTTTGACTAGATTAGAAAGGGAAATTAAGAAAAGATAAAGATAGGTTAAAATATGTAAGAAGATTGCTTAACCAGTCACCACCATGTGCGACGCTCTTTCATTTTGATTCTAAAAGACAACATGAGTTGGTGGTTGGATTCGTGGCCATGAGATTGTGTTTAGTTACTCAATTATTCATTGTTAACTATTTCCATTTTGATTAGGGACAAATCACATTGTGGGTTTGTGCTATCAATTCAAATGGTATTTGGTAATGTATGATATATTGGATTAGGGGCAAATCCACAATGAGATTTTGGAATCTTTATGTGTGCACATACTGATTGGTATGGTTGTCACATCCACTTGTTTGGATATTTGATTGATTAATAGAGCACCTAATGTCTTCTTCAATTATGGATTGGATTTCTGTGTGTGGCAATTATGGATATATGAATCTAAATTTACCGATTACCTTTATTTTCTTATATTTGTGCCTATTTATTTAGATTTATGTCATGTGTCTTTTCTTTTAATTATTTTTAACCATGGTTAACTATATACAATAATAAATTATATAATTCTTGTTCAAAAAAAAAATCTATAATTCTATTTTCTTTTAATTTTAGTTTTAACTTTTGACTCAATAAAAAAAATCAAGCTTGATCACTCTAGGACTCGGGCCTCCTCATATTCTGATGTCTGGGTTTCTTCTACTCATGATCTTTCATTTCGGAGGAAGTCATACTAAGGAAGAAAAAAAAAACTGAGAGATATTTTCTTATATTTAGCTTCCAATATTATTTATTGTGGATGTTCATTGTTTTTGAATTCGTCTGGTCTTGTTGGAACTTGGTAAAATACAGACACAGAAGAGATGATCTTGTGCTTGATTTGGATATATCATTATACAGACGCAGAGGAGATGATTGTTGATTCATGAAACTCAAATGTTTAGTCTCATCATCAAAAACAACAATGATCAACATTGTGGCCATATAGCACAACTAAAAATGATTTCAAATGCCTAGATTCATACTTTTTATTTTTGTCCAGATTCATATAACAATTATCAAGGACTTTGTTCTAATAATGCCAATCATTTAGTCGGGATTGAATGGAGGAGCAAGAACGGGAGGGTCATCAATATAAGTGTAGAGTGGTTGCTCTGATGAGCTTCTTGTTGTTGTTCTTGTTCTTACTCATCAGAACTAGTCATAAACTTACACCGATTTAGCTTGATTTGTTTTTTCTAAGCTGAGTCATAATGTTAAATTGTAACTAAAGGAAATCGAATTATAGAATTTATTATTGGAATTATATATAGTCAACCATGGTTAAAGATGGTTAGAAAAAAGGACACATGACATAAATCTGAGTGGGTAGGCACAAAGGTGAAGAAATAAGGGTGGTCGACAAATTTACATCCTAGGTGAAAAGCTTCAAGGGTGATATTTTGTCATCCAACCATGCTCATGTTCCATGTGCCTCCCTGTTGGTTTGTTCGTTGCTACCAATTTATAGCAAGTGTTCATCATTTCATCAAATTTTTCAAATTCTTTCTTTTTTGTTTTTTTGTTTTTTTAGTGTGCCATTGTTTCAAAGTAATGGAGATTTTTGGTGATCTCAACCAATCTATGACCTTATACTTACCAAAGAAGAAAAACTAATGAAAAATAGACAATTTTTTAGTTTACAATCACCGCATGGCATAGTTGAGAAAAAGCTACAAAGGGTGAGTATATACAAGGAGCACAAAAAATATTTTTTTGGAGGAAAACCGTCCTCTCTATCTAGGAGTCCGACCTAGGGGCTTCATATGATTAAACGAAAGAAAGAGTTGCTTATATGATTTCGCTTGTGTCACAATTATGTGTCTTCGATACGTAAGATATCAATCGTAACGCGTTTTAGAGAACGAGATTATTTTAGTTTATATTAGGCTTGTTATATGCGTGCTGATAAGTTAAAATAAGCTGAGATGTCTTATTAGGATTTGGATTTTTCACCAGTCAATATTATCATCGTATTGATAGTCTTTTTCTTAATTTGAACAGTCAAATTCTGAAAAATCATCAAATATATGAGAATATACTTATTTTGTATTTCGTTATCCGTGAACAATATCCCGATTCAGTTTGTATTAGTGAATCCAAGCAAAATCATGAAACTTTTGTGCTCGTAATTGAAAGTGACTATGATACCATGTGTATAACAGGTAGTAAAACTTCCTTTTCCATGGACGGATCGTACTCGATCCCATGACCCAAGATCTCCTATTTACTTACGAGATAAGATATGATAAACCAAACCAGACAGCATAAAAGGTACACAGATGACTATTAAATCCCACGTGTCAAACGCACCCCCATACCTTTTTACCGCTTCATCCACAATCCACATGCTACCGCCTCTGCCGCGCTCCCTTTTTTTTACCCTTTTACTTTTTTAATCCCTGTAAGTCAATTTTAAATTACTTTTGACCTTTTTTGGGTTTAAGGGTGAAAAGTAAGGTAAACTAGATGCTTTTGTCTTCTCAGTCTCCGTATATATATACAGACCCTTCTAATGAGATATCCCTTTTTTTTGTTCATTTCTAGGGATAGGTCTACACCATTAGATCTGTTTTTTAATGGACTTGAATGGTTGAGATTAAAACAAAAAACTTAACACTTATGTCAAACCTACACCGTTCAATATTATTAAAAATAAATCCCTCATTTGGATGACTTAACGATCACCAAATTTTCTGAAAATTTGTATAAATAATCTACTCATATAGCCCAACGAACTGAACGGTGAAGATTTGATTTTGTAATCGAAAAGTTCGTCAAATGATCTATCCCTAAAAATGAACAAAAAAAAGAATCCCTCGTTCGAAGGGCTATATATATATATATATATATATATATATATATATATATATATATATATATATATATATATATATATACCCCAAAAGCCTAATCTTCTCTATCATTTCAGCTCTTCTTTGATTTCACCAAATCGTACGGCTTCAGATCCATCGCCGCGCCGAAGATGTCATCCTCCGGCACCTGCTCCACCGTCGATCCCGACGGCGCGTCCAAAGAGTTCATGCTCTTCGGCGTCCGCGTCGTGGTTGACTCCATGAGGAAGAGCGTCAGTCTCAACAATCTCTCCCAGTACGAGCAGCCTACCGAGGCCTCCAACAACAACAACAGCAGCTCCGGCGCCGGCAAAGACGCCGTCGCCGGTTACGCCTCCGAGAACGACGCCGTTCACAATTCTGGCGGGAACCGCGAACGCAAGCGAGGTCAGTTTGTTTTTCTCTGATCTAATTGATCTCCTCCTCCGATCAATTAGTCTATCGCTTTGAGTTTTGAGTTTGATTTGCATGTGGTTGTTGTTTATCGAATCGATGATCGGATTGTTGAAATTTGATTGATGATGTGGCGGTGGTTGATCAGGAGTGCCGTGGACGGAGGAGGAGCACAAGCTGTTCCTGCTTGGATTGCAGAAAGTAGGCAAAGGAGATTGGAGAGGGATCTCAAGGAACTATGTCAAGACTCGCACGCCCACTCAGGTTGCTAGCCATGCTCAGAAATACTTTCTCCGCCGGAGCAACCACAATCGCCGTCGCCGCAGATCTAGCCTCTTTGATATCACCACCGATTCGGTAACAAATCCATTCTCTCAATCCTATTTAATGTTATATCTGGAGCTTTGGACTGCATTCTGTTTTGAAACTAGTTGTTTAGCTAGATTAATATGTGAAAATCTGATCCATAGCTGTTTCTATGAATTTAGATCAGATTATTTACCTGGTGATGTGGTTAATTACTATGTGGTTTAATGGTTATTGTTTCTTATTTGCCTGAACAAAAGTTGGATCGTTGATCTGCAAATCCTGGTGGTGTTATTATTTTGATTGTGAAGTGAAGCTTATCATCAGAATCAAATTTTGTGTTTGTTAGGTCCCCGCAATTGCAATGGAAGAAGAGGAAGTACAATATCAGGATAACACATCTCACTCACGACAGTTGCCACCACCTCCACCGCAAACCGAATCTTGCAATCCTAATGGATTTTCCATGATGCCAATTTTTCCCACTATGAATCCAACAGGAAATCTACCACTTGGACAAGGAAATCCAGGGGGTCCTTCCTCTAAGCTTGCCCGTCCAGTTGTGCATTCAGCCCCTCATCCTACAGAATCATGCGATCTAAACCTGAATGCAACAGCTGACACATCGCCACTGGCTCTCAACCTCTCTTTGTCAATGAACTCAATGGAATCATCGTCAAGGCGTTTGCCTTTCCAAGCAATGTCAAGCTTCAGCAAAGGGGACACCAACATCATCAGTGTTGCTTGAGAATGTGGAATTGGTTTATAATTTAGAGTGTTTGGGTTCGAGATAAAATCTACCCCAAGATTGACAAGGTAAATTAGGTGACTGAATTTGTTCCTCTAGTTTGTTGTACAGACCCTCAAGATAATGTTATGTTATGTCCTCATATTCTTGTTGTTTTGTGCTAATACCTCTTGGAAGGACTGGCTGTGTTTGTTAGTAGCTGGCTAGCTGCTGATATAACTGAAAATAACAGGTGCTCTCTTCATTACTGTTGTTGGTGCCTTGGTGGGCCTGAACTGAGATAACTAGTGGTTTTTATAGCTTCATGAGGAAACAAATATCAAGTTGGGGTTTTGGTGGGGAAAGCTAGCAGTCAATTATATGACACTAACACCAATGTTAGCACCGTTAGATAATTGAGATAAAAAAAAATCCAATTAACATGGTAAAAATAGGTAAGGCTACAATAAATATTACATGGACAATTAATTCCAATATCAATGAGAGAGGTTATCGACGCTTGACTTTTATTATTTTTTATTTATTTGTTTTTTTTTGATACACAATTAAGTCTTTTTAGTGAGACTTTTTATTTCCTTTTTAGTTTTCGGAAACTCAAAGTGGGATTATTATTCTTTTTTTGTTATTTGTTTTTTGTTATTATGTTTAAAACGTAATAACTATAGAGTTTACCTATTTACTCATTTGACTAATGTGGATCTCTTAGTGCTCATATAAGGGGTAGACGTGTAAAATTTGCTATCATGATTAGGATTATGTATGATATCTATTTATTATTTTTCATATGGATTGTTTTAATCATAAATAGTTTATTTTAATTAATATATAAATCATTTATATATCCCACCATGCTATGTGCCCTCAGACCGCTAATATGTACCACAATGTTTCAAGTTTTAGGTAACACTGGTCGAACCATCATGAATTAAAATGAAGTAGGAACATTTTGGGACGATGTTCATATATCAATCTTGTGACGTGTGTCATGTAAATTTGAATCTTCAGTAAGCTCCTATATATTATTTATTTGTTTTAACTAGATTCTTTCTTTTAGTGTCCTTTTATTTCGTCAATGAACTTCAAAATAGGTAAGTAAATGAATTACATTTTTATAGGGAATAAAAAACACTACACTAGTCAAATAAATTATCACTTATAACTATGGTTATTATTTTCACTTTGTGGGTTTGAGCCAACTCAAATGACATGTAATGTATTTTTATACATGGGCTTGGTAAGATAAATAATTAGCTTGAGAATAAAAAAGAAATTAAAGCACCTCTTTGCCAATGAGTCTAGGAGGTTTAGGCACCTTCACAAAACTTGGCTTCATGAGCCCTTCTTTGTTTGGCTCCGGCTTCGGCTTCGGCTTTGACCATTCTTAGATCTGGATTCTGGGCATCCAAATTCTAATGGAAAACTTCTTCATGTGTTGTGCATAGATGTTCATCATAATCTTCATGTGCTACGCATAGGTATTGTTTTTTTTTTTTGTGTGAAAACCATCGAGACATTGTTGTGGACATAAGAATTTTGTGCAATCCGTAATATGAAACCGAAAGTTGATATGAATTTGAATATTCCATAATGAAATTTTTATTTATATTATATTTTCATTAATATACGGTTATATTATATTTTCATTAATATACGGTTACACATTAGTATGTCTCATTAAGACACATTGGTCGCTATATTTTTCTGAATTCATCTTATGTTTTTATTTTATTTTATTTATTCAATAACTCATGCACCTTACATATGTCAGATTTTTTTTCTTTAAGGTTAATTCTACCAAAAAAAGAAAAGAAAACTTGTTTTTAAAAAAAAAAACAAAAACCTTTGCACGGTGAAATTCTCGTTCTAGGCATTTGGTAAACAACGTCAAATTTACCAAAGTTTGATAGTATTTTCGGGTTTATTCAAAGTTATTAGCTATTTTAAATGATTTTTAGAAGATCTCTATTAATTAAGCCAATTTGGCGTATGGAACTGTCATTTGGTTAAATTTTTGTAATCTCATAAAATGCCCCTACATAAAAATCTCATACTATTCTAGGATATTCCACATCCTTTTAGATATTCTTTATGTGTGCTTTGTCTTATGCCAACATGATATATAGTTAGATTAGAACTATGTATTTTTTATCATTATCATATTGGTATTGTGTAATACCTTATATAAATGGCTCTTATCAATGGATAACATATCTCTCTTTCAAGATTCTCTATTCTCAAATCTCTCTTACTAAACTACGTTATCAGCTTTTGGTTCAACCCTTGAGCTAATAGTCTTTCCAAAACCGTAAAAAAAAATTGTTTTTTTTTTTCTTCTTTCACAAACCAGAAGTTCTCGGCTCTGCCTAGGCCCCGACATTGTCGCTGCTCCCTATTGCCGCTTCCCGGCCATCAGCTTCGCCTCCTTTCCTGGTTTCGTCTGATTAAGCTTTAGATCAAGAATCTGAGTTTTTCAAAGAAGTTTTACGGTATGTTTTAAACCCTAAACTTTTCAAAATTTAATAAACTCAAGGGAGATAAAATGATTTCTCCCCTTCTTCACCTCTATTCTATGCTTGGGTCGGTGTAAATTGCAGGTTCAAATCTCGGATTTCCTCCCCGGGTCCAAAGTTGTGTTTGATCAACTTTGGTACTTTCTTTTGAAGGTGTGTTTGATCACCTTCACATAGTTTACGGGTCATGTTTGATTGACTCCGGACGCTTATATGTTAGGGTTGTGTATGATCAACCCTCGTGAGACAAACCAAAAATTATAAAAGCATCGTATATGAGTATCCTTCCGGTCTCTTTAAGAAAACTAATACGACTTGGTTTCTCTTGTATGCAGATGGAAAAAGACATCGAATTTGATGTCGTCTAACCCCATGGTACTGAGTACCATCGCTGGGTCTCAGATATTGAGCAGACCTTCATTGCTAAGAATCTAACCGAGACCATATTCCCCGATCCAAATCAGGAACCGCCTCATATGAGAATAAAATCTCAGGCGCTTATGTTTATCCGAAAGCATATCGATCCCACACTACGCAAGCAGTATCAATCGAAGCATGATCTAAAAGATCTATGGGATGCCCTCGCCGAACGTTTCGGCAATATTCATTCAACCCTGCTCTCGGAATCACTTGCTCGATGGGATGAAATCTGACTATTGTATTACAAGCGGGTTGATGACTTTATCAGGGATATGCTTTGCCTACAAGCTTAATTAAGCTTATGTGAAGTCGAGAAAAGTGATGCTAACATGATTAACAAAACTTTCTCAACCTTCCCCACTGCTGCTAAGATCCAGATGAACCAATATAGACTTGAGTTCCAAAATAAGAGGATCACAACATTCAGCGGTTTAATGACGAACTACTTATGGAAGAAAATAACAATATGATCAACGATTAGCACAATTTGCGTCTTGTAGGCACCTAGAAAATTCCATAATCTAATTACAACAGCAATCAGAGTAAGAAAACACTGAAACATAAGGGTCAACATCGGAATGAACCTTACGCACGTGAGAATCAGAACCACCATGCCTCTGGTTCTCGGGGACAAGTTAATGGCTTTAATAGCCATACCAATTAAAGGCCAGTACATTTGAGTCTTCATCTTAAACAATAATTATATATCAGTTCTAATTTGTTTGCCACTAACTGAAACAGGTGCAACTTTCAAGCCTAAATTGTTGTTCTGTAAATTTGGTCAATCGAAAGGAAAAAAAAAACTTTCAAGCCTAAAACTGAAGACGGAGTGAAAAGGTTGTATTACGTTGTATGTTATGAAAGAGCTCAATCAGGGAAAAGCAGAACCAGATCGATATGAAATCAGCATTAAAGCATGTAGCTTAATAAAATGTACATGACTGAAGATGCCAAACATATACTCAAGTCAGATTTTACCCTTACACGCAAGGCAATTTGGCAAGGGCCATGATTGAAATAAACTTTTCTGCATTTAGCTTTTTGTTCTTTTAATTTCACAGTTCGATCCTTTCTAGCAGTAGCCTTCATATTATACAGATGAAAGCCAAGTGTTAGGTGCCACATAAGTATATCCCTGAAAATGCTCACCCGCTGTTGGTGTAGGAGCTGGTGAGTCATCTAGAGGCATTGTTGTCCAGCACCGGTCAAAATTGGCCGTGCAGTCTTTTCCAGTCACATCTGGCTTGAACTTTGGGAGCAGTTCTCTCGCCTCCAACTTCTTCCAGTTAATTGTTTTAAACCATTTATGACGTTTGATATCATCACCTCCACTGGGGCCACTGCCTAACCTTTGAGATGGTTCCTTTTGTAGCAACTGCAAAAACAAAGAGAAGTTTTGAATTGTTTGTAGCAGTTCATTAAACAAAATGAAGAAGAATATGAAGGAGAAGATCAGGGAAGCAAGTACTGACTCCTTTGAGCAAAGAGTGAGCATCAGTGGTAAGGTAAGGTGGAAGTTTAATTTTCTCTTTGATGATTCTCCCATGAAGTTTTTTTCTATTTGTATGCGTAAATGGCGGCTGCAAGGGGAATAAATTTGTTAAAACAATATACATAAAAAAAATTATTAAAAAAAAGATTACAGAGTTCAGAAAGAAAAAATAGCAAATCATGTCAAACTTTTGCCGAGAGAACACATGAGCCGTACCCATGGAACATAAATCCATATAACTGAATGATTCAGTTTCGTGTGTCATCTATTTTTATAATTTTCCAGGAGAACGCCCAAATTTGTCTTATGGCAACTTTAGAATGCAGGTCATGGCTGTTGGCAACATGCAGACCATGATTTTGATTAAGACTCGTATATTAGCAGGGTACTACTACCTCAATGGTTAACACACTTTACCAAGTTACATCTCAGAAGAATAAGAACAGAAGAGAGGCTAGCTTCTTCAGTATTCATCAATAATAACATAAGAATCATATGACTAATTAATTTGCTTTAATCAAATATTTTCACGAGGAATTCCCCATTTTAAATATCACAACATTGCTTACTAATGAATTCCATGAGGACCATTCCCAAGATTTTCTTTGGTTAACTCTATGGTTTACCTGGCCACTAAGCATCTCATACAAAAGTATGCCAATGCTCCACCAATCTGCATCTTTGTTGTGCCCTTTAGACAGCAAAATTTCCGGAGCCATATATTCCGTGGTTCCACACATTGAATTTGATCTGCTATCCTCATCAATTTCCTTTGCTAGTCCAAAATCCGTCAGCACCACCTGTATCAGATGTATCAGTTTCAATCACATAAAAGAGCCAGCAAAAAATGCATGTTCTTATAACAGAAGTAAGCGAATGAGCATGAACATATAATTACATGGCCATCACCATCCATGAGAACGTTTTCCGGCTTAAGGTCCCGATGCACAATCCCGCACTTGTGAAGATGTGAAACAGCAGACACTATCTCCGCAGTATAAAACCTCGCCTGATCCTCACTACTCAACAAAACAACCGCAATCAACACACACAGCCACTACAAAAAAATCTCAAAAAACCACATAATCAATCACCTGAATATCCGCTGCCGGTACAAATGATAAAACAGATGCCCTCCGTTCATGAAATCCATAATCAAGTGCAGCTTACTCTTGCTCTGCAACACAAGAATTACCGCTGTAAATTCACAGACACACGCAGTAAAAACCAGAATCAAAGAGAACAAAATCAGGTACCTGAAAAGAGTAGCGGAGCTGAACAATGAAAGGGTGGACAACTTTAGTGAGAATATCTCTCTCAGCCTTCATGTAATCCACATGGTTCTTTTTAATCACAGTCTCCTTCCTCATAACCTTCATAGCATAAAGCCCATCGCCATCTTCCTCACCATCACACCTCTTCTTCCTCACCTGAAACACCTTCCCGAACGCGCCCCTCCCGACGACTCTGAGAATCTCAAAATCCGAAGGCCCGAACTTCCGCACCGACGGTTCCTCATCTTTCTCGGAAACGGCGTCGTTTTCGTCTTCATCGGAGTCGGATTCGGCGGCGAAGGGGCGGAGGAAGGAGGAGGAGGAGGTGGGGGTGAAGCGCGGGGAGGGGCCGACGAAGGAGTGGGAGCGGTTGTGGATGACTAGCAACGGCGTCGGTGGAGGAGGTTGGGGGGCCGAAGACGTCGTTGAAGTCGAAGTCTTGAGGCGGAGATGAGGAGGAGGAAAGCGGGATTGTGAGGTTGGTGAGCTTTGCGGCGAGGAGGGAATGGAGGCCTTTATTGGTATTCTGAGAGGAGGACACCATGGTTGATTGATTGATTGGTGGAGCTTTCTCTCTCTACATTTTGCTGGGTTTCTAGAGAGGGATTGGCTACTGTAAAAAGTTTAAGTTATATAATGGAGGCTAGGCGGGTGAGGTTGACTGGTGGTGGCGACGCGCCCTTTGACGTTCGTCAATGCCACTTCCCTACCTGGTTTTACTGGTTTTCAAAAACAACTTTTTAACGCTCAAAGAATTTCCGCGGGCTAGGCGGAGAGTAGGTGGGCATAGGCGGTTCTATGTGGGCTGGGCCATAGCGGGCTGGAGGGTCCACCCTTCAAAAAATAAAAATAAAAAGAGTGTAGCTTTACTGCTGCTTCTAATTTTGGGTTTATATGCCAAACTTTATATTTTCTCATATATTAACATTGCCATTTCTCAAAATTTGGTGAACACTACTACTGCTGCCAAGGCTATTTGCATATATAGTTATACATACTCGTGTAACACAATCCACGCGAATATGACTCGTGATCTCTGAGAAAACTGATGCAACTTCTAAAACACAAGTATTCAAAATGGCACCACGAAACCAACTGAAATGTTTCTATTACAATATGAGAATCAAATTGACAATGCTTTCAATAATCAATTTGTACAACCCGCTAGACTAAACCCAACTATCCACAGCTTCCAATATTTCAATAACATGAAGGGATGGAATACTCTCTCTCTCTCTCTCTCTCTCTCTCTCTCTCTCTCTCTCTCTCTCTCTCTCTCTCTCTCTCTCTCTCTCTCTCTCTCTCCCCTCTCCCTCTCCCTCTCCCTCTCCCTCTCCCTCTCCCTCTCCCCTCTCCCTCTCCCTCTCCCTCTCCCTCTCCCTCTCCCTCTCCCTCTCCCCTCTCCCTCTCCCTCTCCCTCTCCCTCTCCCTCTCTCTCCTAAAGAATGCCTACATTTTCTTTCCTTGTATTAATCTACAGCTCTCTATACCATGTCATCTTAACCCCAAAAATGACAACGCCAAGGAAATCACTCAAAATACAGATACCACCATTCTTCTGTCCCTCCCACCCTATGTAAAAGGGCATTGACTCTCCTTAAAATGTGGAGAATCAAAGTAAATCCAGAAAAAAAAAAAATATATGAAAACAAATTCACGCAACAGATAAAACTCATTTTACCGACAGGGGGAGAGGCCTAAGCAAAATTGCCCCTCTGATGACACATTCCTTTCTCAATTATGATACAGCTGCTATATTCAATTCATGTCGGCCTCAAAGCTCCTTGAACAATCTCCATGACTGTTCGGTTACGCCGGCAAACATCTGATAGCTCCTCAAGTGGAACTGAAAGGGAATTGACACTAACCCCAGCTGCAGCATCTGCCAATGCTTGTAAAAATCTTGCACGCTCAACTTCTGTCACAGCTGTCAAAGGAATTAATGAAACACTCCCCCTGGCCCACTCCACTGACTGTGCCCCATATGTTCGAGATAGTGATAGTAGTGCATAAGTTACCTGTGCATTGATGGAATCAAATTCCAAACACAAATTATGCATTCCTATCATCCTCAATGTTAGCATATATAGTAAATGGTTTGAAAATATGAGCAAGGATTACAAACTACATTTTCTAGGCGAGAGCTTGGAATTGCTCCTGTTAACGCAGCAATCAAAACTCTTGTCATGCTGGGTCCTCGAGGAATAATTACAGTATCCCTGATGGGTGAGTATATTGCCCCCTCGGTGGAGTTTGCATGATCAAATATATCTGATAAGAAGGTCAATATTGAATTTGACGCCTCCCTGCCAAGAAGAGAAGTACCAAAATTAAAATCCAGGTGCCTAAACGAAGATACTTTATATGCACAATGACGGCCTACAATTCCACGGAATTTTTGAAGTACTATTCATTCAATCTTTATGTAAATGAAACGATGCTTCTGTTATTGCTAGGTAACTTTTTGAAGCTAATGGGCCGGCATTAAAAGTTTTAAAATAAGCGCTCATGCTACTATATTTGGCTAAAAAAATATAACAGACACCAGCTAATACAGATGGAGAGAAAAAGAGACTCCACCTGTGTTGTACTGTTATTCCAATCAAGGAGCAATCTACTAATGCTGGAAATGCTGCAGATGGAATAAACAAGTGCGGACAATAACGGATGCATCTCGACGCCAGTAGAAAGCAATCATCTGCTATATCTGGTCTGGAAGTAAATTCCTGCAACACTTGTATGTAAGTCAACTTGCCAATCCATTACTAGAAAAGAAAGCTAAATATATCTGAATGAAACCTTACTTGGATGCTCGTGAGAATACGTGTCGTATGCTGAAATAATGATTCAATCAAATTTCTCAAATAATCAGCACACAACGGGTCTGAGCCAAATATCTACAACAGATGAAGAACCAAAAGCTCAATTAGTAGACAACAAATTAGAAGGAAATGATAACATAAGAACACAATCATTTTCTTTTGTGAGACAAACGTACCTTTATAACTTCACTAGAGAGATAAAGAAAGCATGGTTGGTGATGTTGTTTAAATAATTCTTGAATCTTCTCTAGCATCTCTCCAATTGTAGTTCCCATGCACCTTCCAGAAGTTCTCACCTAAAGAGCGCGAGTAACAGAAAAGAATAGAAAGAATGAATAGAAGTAGAAGATACGATAAAAGAGAAAAACCGCCGTGTTCTCACAGTTGAGTTTGAAAAGGATATCCAGTTAACTCACAGCATATTTGCAAGCTCGGCAAATAGACTCCATTGTCCGCATGTCCCAAGCACGACTACACCAGAACGAATCAAATTATTAGTTCAGAACACTAATAGGAGATTCAGATAGGATACTTGTTGCTGCAATAAGAATGTGCGAATACTAACAGTTCAAATATGGCTTTGAAAATTGGCCAAAGCCTCTGGATTGCATCTGCCACAGCTTCTGCATGAGTTACATATCTGGAATTGATATAATTCCATGTTCAGAACGTTTCAATGACAAAATTTACAATTAGATAAATAAGTAAACCAACAGGCATAGCAATAAGGTAGTGATCACACCTAAAGATGTACCCAAACCGATCGATATGAACTGTGAAATCACGGGCAGGCCTGTTATTTAGCATCTCTGGCGCTTGGCTAAGAACTTCCTGGTTGTTCATAGCATTAGTTCAGTTTCCACATTCACAAAGGATATATGACTACTGAAAACGAAACTCACCTGTAAAGGACTAACGACTGGCAAACACAAGGCCTCAAGAGCCCTCTTAGCTTGGTCTGGGGGAAGTTCACTAATGACCTTGCTGCGGAAGAGAGTTCAACAGAAGTTCAGATTAACTGGACCAGGCTAAACCAGATTCATCAAGCAATGCACTTTTCAAAATTCTTGCAGAAACACGTCACCTTAAAGCTTCAACTAGATGCAATGAATCCTCAGCACAGACTTTCAAAGTACCTTCACCATTCACTGCCCTGTGATATATATGGAAAAGGCCTTCCAAACATCCACAGAGCTTTAACCGGCAATCTAAATATAGAGAGGGAGAGAGACAAGCACATGGTCAATAAAATTCATACAGACCCAGACACAAGACTCCCAATTTGCAGAAAGAAATAAAGGTGATCTATACAATGAATCTTAAAACCAAACAAGTATTATTTTTATACCTAAAATCTTTACACAATGGTATTATGAGTTTGTAGCCCACCAAGGAATAAATCAAAGTGGAGGAAATTGCAGTAACTAAGAAATCTTCTCACCATCACAGATCTGCCGAAATGCCAAAGCTGCAGCTGCTGCAGAATCTTCAGATTTAGCAAGGCCATTCATGAGGACATCTATAACTGAAGGCAGTATAGAGAGTCCACCAGATGCCGCATCCAGCCATTTTGAATAAGCTCCTATTGTGAAGCACACTGCAAACTCAATAAGAAAACATGCATTAAGTATACCTTATTATTGCAAGAAGTAGATGTAGAAATTAAAGGAAAGGCAAGTTTTATTTGATAAACATCATTTTCGAGTAAACATGTAGCAAATTCCTCAACTCTAATTAACAACTTCATCATCTTAAAAAAAAAAAAAAAGGGTGGGAGAGAGTAGTAAAAGATAAATCAGTTCTACTGAAGACTAGGTTACCTGTCTGAAGAAGTTGGGGATGCTGAGGTAGTTTTAGAAGTCTGCCCATGACCTGTTCATTAGGGAAAACAAAAAACAAAATAAACATAATAACAAGGATAACAATAATAAATAAATAAATAAATTTAAGAGCTTATGCTAACAGATCATCTCAAAACATCTTCCAATACGATATATTCACAGCAGCACACCACATAAGATTATACAGGATTCTATTTTGACGTTTAACCAAAAACGTTACTACGGCGTCAGTGAAAAGATGTTTGAGATGCATATGTCATATAAGCTTGGATTCAGTAATAGCTTATGCAGATACTGCAAAGTAAAATCACATGGGACTTGTATCAGTAATAAATTTTTAGTATAGAGAGCATCAATGGACAGCATTAAACTTCAAAATTCTAACGAAAACAAAGGTTACACAATCACACCTTCAGTACGGAAAAGGTACAGGAGAAGTCAAAAGACATTATACCTTAGGCATTACTTCAGCTTCCACTACTGATACATAACTTGATATAGCCTGGATGCCAAATAAAGCAGCTTCTGCTGGGCGCCATTCACTTTCTTCATTCTGACAGCAGGCTGCGGCCTTAAATAATTGAAGAAAAAATTATTCAACATGATGACAAAAGTATCTAACACATCTAAAACCAAGAGTGTATCAGAAGAATGCTAAATAATCTTTGAAATCATGCATTACATCTTTGAAATCGCCAGAGCAGCAAAGGATCATTCCTTGATCTTTTAATTACTTTTTCAAACTAAGGTTCATTAGTGGTAATAGAATTTCAGTGGTCCCATTACTCGGATAAACATGCCAAAAAAGATGAATCCAACTGATATTAATGAACTTCAGAATAAACAAGAAAATAAATTTTAAAATGAGTGCAAAGAGTTTAGAGTAAAATTGATAAACTTAAATATAAAAGTAAGAACTTCAGAATAAACAAGAACTTAAGTAAATTAGTTTCATACTTAGAATTTCATAATGATAGCAAGTGTATTAGAGCTCAGTAAAATTGATACACACCTCATCAAGTTTCATGTAAAGAATTCTCAGTGCGGCATCGCCTCCTAAAACTGATGCTGCGTCAATTAAGACATCCGCAACAGCTGTCGACAACTCAAGTTCAGTTAGACAAGATGACATGCTACATCCCAGGTCTCATCAACAAGGCTAGGCAACTACACCTTATTTCAAAATTGCAACTTGCCAGAGAGATTTTAGCCAATACTAAATAAAAGCAATACACCAAAGCAAACAACGAGGCATTACCGTATCTAGTCTGCTTGAACTCCTTAAGGTCCTCATATGACAGGTCTTGATAATCTCGAGGATATTGAATTCGGAAGCTAACCTGCAAAAAGTTTCAGTCTCTAAAGTTGTGTACAATAGAGGAATGTTCTTCTAGAGAAAGCTACAAGAAAACTGTAATCCTGGTATTTCATTGCTTCTCCCACCATTGATGTTTAATCTGTCCAATTCCCTTTATAAGGAATGAGCAAATTATTTCTAAATCAGTTAGAACTGTTTAATTATGTGAGAAAATGGATGTAAAGATAACACTCCTTGTAAAGAAGATCAAAGGCTTGTCGAAAGAATGTTGCGATAAAAGCAATACAGTAAGTATATATATATATATATATATATAGAGGCCGGATGTGGAGCGGACGTCCGCACACGTCCGTCCGTTCTCCACCCTCCGGCGCCGGCGACGGCGCGCCTCCACCCCACAAGACTCCAGCAGTGTCCCCGACCACTTTCCCTCCCAGGCAAGTCTGTTCTTTTCCAGTTTTCCGGCAAGATCACCCAAAACTTCAAACAAAGTAGATCTTGCCGGAAAACTAGAAAAAAACGGACTCGCCGGGGAGAGAAAGTGGTCGGGGACGCTGCTGGAGTCTTGTGGGGTGGAGGCGCGCCGTCGCCAGAGCCGGAGGGGGGAGAACGGACGGACGTCCGCACTTTAAGCCGAGTGTGGACGTCCGCTTCACATCCTTTTCGTATATGCGGACGGACATCCGCTTCACATCCTTTTCGTGTATATATATATAACAAGGTGAACCATTAATTGGAAGCAGAATCACTTACCAAGGATACAAGCGACTCGTAAGCCGGGCGGAATATATGCAGTCTTCTGTTTTGTTCAGCTTCAATGGAGGATTCATTACCCAATGAAATATACGAATCTCTAGAAAATAAGATTAGATCCATTGCTTCAATAATTGAAATATAAGATTGGGTTCATTACTTCAATTATCTAAAGGCCTAACCAAACCAAAGGACTGCATAGTTCCAAAATGATTCACCTTCTTGTCAAGGTCACCTGAAGACTATGCCAAAAATTGAATGTCATGGAAGCAATATAATATTCTGGGTGTGCAGCAACTTCCAATAATGCTTGTACAATCAACTTTGATTCATCAGAACCTGAACAGATTATAACCCGAAAGGAATCTATCAGATAGTTTGAAATATCAATAGCACCAATAGAATCATGATTTCATTATCAACTCTGCCTCCTCATGATAACTCATAGACGGTGAAAAGCATTCAACATTTCATGAGAGGGCTGTTTGGCAGATGAGAAATATTTATACCAGTTGCAATCAGATCGACGTATGAATCCCCCATGTCAGCAAATAATCGAGCAATAGCCTTCACATCTTCTTCATCCTTGAAGAAAATAATGAAAATAATCAAGAAAAGAATACGTTCTTTGCAATCAATTAAAATGTTAAGGTAAACTGTTTATCGGATTCTTCTCTTTTGGAAAATAAAGATCAGGGGCTTTTACCTCCAATTATTTTTTTGACCGACTTCAGCAGAATAAAAAAGAATTCAAGACTTCATGTATCATTAATCCTCTCTTGTGAAAGATCATATGATAAAATCTAATAAGTTCTATATTTATAGCAATGAAATTAAAAACAAAAAACTAATGTTCAAAATAGTTCGGCAAGTCACTTAAAACATTATCAGGTTGAACAGAACACATGCTAACAGTGCCTAAATCAACTCAACATACTCACCAACTCAAATGAGAATTTGAAACATGATTCTGAAACATATGCTAACAGTGCCTAAATCAACTCAACATACTCGCCAACTCAAATGAGAATTTGAAACATGATTCTGAAACAAGATAACTTTAGGGGGGAAATCCAGACCAAATGCTGAACATGTCTTAATAAATATAAGTAGGGCATTGTATTCATGGAAAGAAGCTAGCAATTGATGATTCTTATCCATTGAACTATATATTACAATCCCTACCTATAAAAAAAAAAAAAAACACACACACACACACACACTTGTAGAATTCTGTATGCAATACCTTGGAAGAGTCTCTAAGCTGTGCCTTGAGATTCATCACTTGGGGAACAATGACTTGAATTAGAGGCATTTGAACTTGCACACCACCAGATTCTCTAGATGTTGTATAGTGTATCAACTCGGAAATAACTGCAACAGAAAAGGAGAAGAAGGGAAACAACATATTCAGCTTGAAAACCATGTCAAACTAGGGAAGGCCAAACTTAATTTATGTAAATTCCTTCTATTTCCAAACACAACGGCCAAACAGAATCAATATTATATGACAAACCAGAAACCAATGTTTCTGGTTGTTGCATTGCAGTTCCAAAAACATAAAAGAAAAACAACCCGAAAGCATAGAAGTACTAAAGAGTTCCCTTAAAAGATAAAAAAATTCAAGTTGTTTTACCGTTTACAGCTGCCTCTGAAACGAATTCAGAATTCAAGCTGGAAAGAGCTGTGAGCACCAATGGGTGAGATGCAAGAATAGATCCAGGGATCCTGAAACGAACAGAAGTTAAAAACCAAGACTTTCTCTATTCAATTTTCTCAAGGAAGACTTAATTCATTTGCGGGAAAAAAAATAAGAGAGAGAAATAGAAACAGGGATAGACCAATATAATTTTAACCAAATACCATGAATTTTTATTTTTATCTCCCCTGAACCCCTAAGTGAGAATTAAAATATATCATTCAGACAACCAACAAAATGTAAACTGTGACTAAGATATAAATGTCCACTAACTACACAAATAATAGTACTGAAAAGAACATATCACAACTGATGTGACAAGGTAAACGCGTACCCATATACTTACACAAGTTGAGAGACAAATGTGGCTACAATTTTTATTTATTTCATGCTCAATCAAAAGCATGCTGACATCTTCATACAATGTCAGAATGTCTTCGCCATGCTAAACCCTAAATCCAATTAGAAGAATCTGATAAACAGTCCACATATAAGTGATTCACAGATTCAAGGACCTCATAGAAATTTCAGACGCTCCATAATTAAATTTCACAAATCAGATCACATATAAATCCTTGTAATACAGCTGTAAGACCCTAGCATATGGATTTTGTCTTTAAAAGACCTGCCTCCAAAATGCACCATGTTTGGTGTCATTTCTCACCACCACATATTGAATCCTAAAAATTCATCTTGGTTGGCACATTACATATAGTCTAGACAGGTACAGGAAACCAAGACTGTTAAAGAAATGAGACCCTACTCTCAAGTATACACTAATTTGTAGGATTATGATTTATGAATATACACATACACATACACATAATCACACACACACACACACACACACACACACACACACACAGAGAGAGAGAGAGAGAGAGAGAGAGAGAGAGAGAGAGATTTCATACCCATGCTTCAGCCGAAGCCAAGAAGCAAATGCCTCAAGAACCTGAAAACCAAATAAGCTAAAGATAAAGGGAAAAAAATACAACGCTCTACTAACCAGAAGCAAAATGTAGTACATTAAAAGATACAGAAAATAGTATATAACTATATATACATTCACAAATAAATTTACTACCTGCTCCTTGAGCTCGTTGATATTCAAACATGCTGTCAATATGTTAAGAGCAACCTCCATTTGAGAAGTAAGTTCTTTCTCAAATTGGCGGCGTCTTTCCGGGCGAGCTGCTATCTTGTAGTTGAATACTTCCTGATTGTACAGAGATATAGAAAACTCAGGAACGTGCGAAAAAGTAGGCACGAGTATGCATGTAGTACATTATTTGGGACATATATGAGACCACTAATAACAACATGGTAATGTTTTGGAATAAATGAAAAGTCCTCAGTTAAGTGAAAAGACCCAAGAACATATATGGTGTCAAATAGTAACTGTTCTGAGTACAGGATAAGTATTTCCCAGCAACATTATTATTATGGACACATCTTCTCTTCTTCTTTCATTTTTATTTTCTTTTCTTTTTTTCATTTTTTTTCGCGAGTATTGCGTTGTTGTAGCTATAGATAACACCCATTTTACTGCACTTAATCTATTCATCAGGCCTCAGATATCTGGTACTCCACAAGCCAGAGTGGAACCAAACTCAAAACCATTATGACAACATTTTCAGTCTACAGACCAACCAATAACTACCATGTGGCATTACTTAAATTTTATGAAGTATCTTCAACATTTAACATGGATCAACACATTAATTATATTGCAATCAGTCGCCTACAGTGCAAAATATAAAAGGTAAAATATCTAACTAATATATATATATATAGCATACATACCTCAGGCAAAACTGTCAGTAACTCTAAAAATCCGGGTATATATTCTGGATGCGAATTCATCTCATCCCGAAGCCAGTTTACTATACCACCATCCCCCCAATCTTCAGCAGGAACGTGTACAGCCAAAGCAGCAACAGCAATGCTAATCTACAAAGGCAAGCTATTCAGAATATATCCTCTTGGCTCTTAGGGTTATAAAATTATTTAATGAATGAATGTACATGTAGCTCCTGGTTAATACCTGAGTTCTGACTTTAGGGGCACCCTTATGGAACTCTCTCAATAAGTTCTGCAATTAAAACATCCATGAACAAGATACTGTTAAAGTTAAGACACTATCCGAAGACAATAAGCAAACAAAAAAAAGTACATGACAAAATCAGTAAGCTAGGTGAGAACATAAGGCCAACCCACTATGAGTGATAAACAGCTTTGTTAAACTTGTAAGAATCCTACAAGAGGAGAACCTAATCACTATTCACGGGAATTGAGATGAAGTCTAAACTTCCTTTGGAGCCCTTTTACTCCCTTCCTATCAAACCATCCCATCATTTTGATATATCAATATAGGGTTTGTTCTAGAGGTTTATCAAGTAATATGGCACCCAATAAATGTATACCTATAAACTCAGCAACTCTACATATAAAAATTAATTCAACAACAAGAATCTTGATAAGGGACGCTCACACACATTTAAGGAATTGCGCAATGGGCGAAAAGCTTCAGAAGGTAGTTCTTCAAAATCTCGTTGTACCTGGAGAAGATACAAAACGAACCAACAATCAAAAACAAAAGCAGCCATCATAACCTATATAATGTTCACAAATCTTGACCACTGAATCTTAAACATCTCCGGCAACCTAAGAAAAAAGCAGAGACCAATAGGGAAAGCAAATTACCTTGCTTCTAAGGGTCTGGGAGCAAAATATCAAAGTTTCCAGATTGCTAGTGGAGTCGTGAAGCAAGTTATCAGCAACCTAATCAAATAGCAGCACATTAGAGCTTCTACAATGAGTCAATACAATAAAGAGATAGCTGCAGGGATAAAATCAACTCAGAAAGGAACAAAAAATGCAATACAAACACACAAGTAATAATCATATCCTCCACAAAGTAACCGAAACAAACTTCGGAAAATCTTAAATAAACACAAAAATTACGCCTGTAAATTCCACAAAGCCTAAACTCAGAACATCAAAATTCACCGATTTCTTTCCAATTTCAAAATTTCCACACATAAAAAATCACCTGAGCAATCACAAAACCACTTCCTTTTCACACCGCTCGATTCAGATTACTCAAAACTAAACCTAATCAAATTCGAACGCAACCGGAAAGTCCAATACCGAACTTCACTCACCGATCAACACCTCACAAAAGCTGAAAGAGAATCCAAATCTAAAGTACCTGCCAGGCGTCTAGGGTTTTCTGGAACTTCTGCAGAAAGCGATCGGCTTCCATCCGAACGGCGTCGTCGGGATGATGGTACAGTGCGTTTAGGGCATCTTTCACAAGGTTCTGGAGCTCCATCGTTTCTGCCAATCTGGTCACTGAAGCTCTCTCTCTCTCCGGTTTCAATTTGTATCGGGCTTTTTTTTTTTTGAGGGTTTTTGGCGCCCCGGTGAGATAGAGAAGGCTTGGGATTTGAGGCCGTCTGATCTGAGCGACGAGAGGGGTTTGACTCTTGGTCAACGTTCCGCTGTGTGACCGATCTTTGACAATTTGCAAAAGGCTAACCGAATCGAAAGTTATCTAACCATTGAATTTGAAAATTTTTATATATCACATATTTGACATTTTGCAAAAAAAAATAATTGAATCAAGAACTAGTGATCGCCAAATAAAGAAATTATTTTGTAAAAATAAACTGAATCGAGAATCATTTAACTATCAAATTAGGGAATTTATCACTCATATTATATGGTTAGGCACATATAAAGGATGTATCGTTGATTGGTTCACATCTTCGTATATACAGCTTTGTCGAAATGACGCAATGTTATTGAAATAAATTAGTATTAACGAGACACATGATATTCTTACGAATGACCAAACGTATCATCAGTTTAATTAATATGATACAATTGTAGAGCTGATATTAGTATTACTTTTGTGTGAGGGTACAATATCACATTGCAATATTGTGACTACTTTAGCAACTTCGTGAATCAATTCTCGAATTAGAGAATTTCATCCTTAACGCTCGATCCCATGTAGCATGACCCGAGCCCATGCGTATTTCATTGAGAAAAAACATATAAATTTCAAAAGCCGCTGCTTCACACAACTTCAAAAGCACACAGTAAACCAACCCGAACCCGAATGGCTTCAATTTCAGGACCCGAAAACCCGTCGCCGAACATATACATACCGCCGGAATGGTCCTCCGCCGCCGAAGCAGTCGCACACGGCTCCCTCACTTCGCCGCCGCCTATTGTCTTAGTCTGCGGCGCCAAGAACTGCGGAAAGTCCACCTTCTCCCGCTACCTCCTCAACACTCTTCTCCTCCGGTCAGCTGCTCACTTCAAATTTGTACTCAAGTTTTAGTCTTTTGCGTTTAGAAATATTAAAGTTCGGTGCTTTTTGTTAACAGGCATAAGAAAGTTGGGTACTTGGATACTGATGTTGGTCAACCTGAGTTTAGTCCTCCTGGGTTTCTATCTCTCACTGTAGTAGATGAAGTTACTCCAGGTAATTGTTTCTTTAGTTTCTGCAATTTTTTTTTCTGGGTGGAGGTTTTGCTAATTGTTGTTATTTTCTTTTTGCTTGGTTGGATATAGATTTGACAATCCCACATATGAAGACGGCAGAGAGGTATGTAGGGTTTATATTCCTGGCTATGTATTTTATTTTTTTTACTCGGGAGTAGAATGGTTATGGTTTTTAGGTTGTTAGAGTTGTTATGCATTGTTGGTTGCTTCTTTTACTGAAATGCATTTTGTTACCGAGACAAGGTTTGTTGAGTTTTTCGTTATTCTACCGAAAGGTCTTTGTGGATATGGTTGTATGATATAGTAAGTACTTTCTAGTAATAGAAATGGGAAGATCCGAGTTTGTTTCATCGACGATATAGTAGAGTTGATGCCTTATAGATGTGGAACAGTTCAAGTTCTTAGGAGCTAGTTGATTGGTATGGACACTTTGGCGTTAGTAAGGTTCCGTCAAGATTCAGTTTGCCTCTGTAGTCACCACTACTGTATGTGGCAATTGAGATGACAGACTGCATGAAATGGAGTTTGGAGTTAATGTTAAGACAACGGTTACCAGTTTGTGACCCACAATACATGTTCAATACATGAGATCTTTATAAATGCAAGTTATTTGATCCTGATGACTGATATGTTGTCTCTGTCCATCAGATGTTTGTTCTTTGGCGATGTTTCTTCGAAAAGAAATCCAACAACATACTTAAATTGTATATCTGCTTTATATGATTACTATCACAAGGAGTATAGCAACGGTGATGATTCGAGTAATATTGGATTGCCTCTTGTTGTGAATACACCTGGATGGGTGAAAGGTATGGTCTTTAACTTGGTTTAATTGGCCCCTTTTAGATGGAATACTTAATCTGTTTCCCAGTGAGATTTGAATTAACACTTACTCAAGTTCCACCCTGGTCATGAACTATTTCAGCCAAGGCCCAAGTGGCTAGCTTGTGATTCTTCTTTGATGAGGTTTTGGGCTGTATATAGAATACTATAATTGATTTATTCTTGTGTTTTAGGTATTGGTTATGATCTTTTGGTGGATATGCTAAAGTATATTTCCCCTAGCCATGTTGTTAAAATAAACATATCTGCTCAGAGTAAGAATCTACCAGATGGGGCATTCTGGTTAGATGAGGATTATGATGGTATGGTAAATCTAACAGAGATCAGTTCAGCTCGCCAGGACTCTTTGAATAGATCGTAAGCTCTCTGTCTTCTATACTGTCTGGAAAGTAATACTTGAATGCATCTTTTTTTTTTTTTTTTTGGAAAGTTCTACTTGAATGCATCTTATTAGTACAGTTTTTGCTTACCCACCTTGTGAGTAGATTCATCAATGGTATTTTCTTTTCCTACTTTTTTTTTCCTTTTTCTTTTTTCTTTTTAACTACTAGGTTCATTACTATTTAGTGTTCATCTTTCCCTTGACCTCTTTGTTCTAGCCTAGTGCCAAAGTTTTGTACTTGAAAAGAACTTGTAGGACATGATTGCTGTTGATTAAAGTCTGAAATATCATTTGATGTCAATTGTTTATTTAGCTTTTTGTGCTTTCATAAGTAGCATATGCTTTCTAGAAGACGAGAATGCTGGGTTCTGTCTATACATCTCATCTGCATTATGTTGCAGGGTTCTAGTCCAAAAGGATGCAAGGCTTCTGCGCGATATACGTTTAATGGCTTATTTCAGGCAGTGCTTTTCAAGTAACTTGAACATTTCTACAATCAAAGAACTAGCTCATGCTTTGGCATCTCACCCTCCTTACGAAGTTCCCATATCTAGCATTAAGATTAGACATCTCCATTGTCAGGTTAGTTCTAACAGTTGATGTAATCACTGCATATTGTGGCCATTAAATCTTGGTCTTTGACATTACTACTCGATTTTAGACTATTCCTCTTTTTGAAGGACATTCATGGATTTTGATTATGTGTCAACATGGGACTTGTGGGTTGTGATCAATGTCTATAATAGTAAAATTCTTCTGTGCTAGGTTCCAGGTACTGAGATCTTCTACAGTTTGAATGGAAGCATTGTTGGCTTGGCAGCTAGCTCTGAAGGCCCAAAAGATTTACCTTGGTGTTTTGGTCTTGGTAAGTTACTTTTGCAACTTCGTGCTTCCACAATTATCTGATTGTGTGAGGGCTCGTGGGCGCTCATTGTTTTATATATTCCAGCTCTTGTGTGTCTGGAATTTTGGATTAAATGATAGATTTTCCAAACAAACAGTAATGTAGTTCCAAAGACAAAATTTATTTCTTGAAGAGTTTATTTGTTTGAATGATCCATAGACGTTTATCTGATTCTGGTTATATTTATTCTTTTATTTTGGAGTGAAAAGTGAAAAGTGAAAACAACCAAATGTTCTGATGCTACCATTTGTTTGATGCCTGTTGAACTAGGAATTGTGAGGAGCATTGACACACTCAAAGGCTTGCTATATGTTATAACACCTGTTCCACAAGGCACTCTGGAAAAGGTCGATCTTCTGCTGCAGGGTTTTATCCAAATTCCTACTAGTTTATTGCAGGTATTGAACCCATCCAAATATCCACTTCTTGAATAATTGCAAATGTCATCAAGATGTTCTTTCTGTTATACATCAAAGCAAGAGCGAGATTATACTCATCGAATCAACTGGTTTCTTCAGGTCCAGGGGAGCAGATCTCCTTATATGTCTGCAAATGTTTTGTCTTCAAGCTAGCACCTTTACAGTTGCTTGTGTTTTATTACAGTGACCTTCTTTGATTATTAGGCTAAGTAGTTACTGTCTTTGTAAGAGATCAGCAAGTAGTTAGTGACCTTCAGTCAGCCTTTCTATGTAATGCAATAAATCTTACGATAATAGTTATTTATATTTGAACAAAAGAAATTACTCTCTTCGGTTACCCATTTTTCCTTGAATGAACCTTTTCTTTCATCAATACGTATGTAATATGAAATCAACTGTTTTATCTTTAAAAATTAAAAAAGAAAAAGGAAAACAGAAAAAGGACCATGATCAACCATAATGGAAGGCACATCTTATCATGACAGGCTATTCTAACCTAAAATCTCTTCTGGAACAGAAAGCTCGAGTATGGTAAATCAGTGGTTTAACTCTGTTCCCAGGGAAACGCTGACGTTTTTCTTATCCAATTGGTTGGATAGAGCATGATAGACCGTTATTTCAGGTACATAATTAGCCTAGGAACCGCCATTCCCAAGCTTGTTTTCTATATGTAGGCAAATGAATTCCACCACCCAAAACTTTAAACCTTGATTTGGAACATTACCCTTCTCCTTAGACTCAAACACACAACAGGAATGGAGGAAAGGTCATGATCTAGGCACCAAGGTCATGATCTTCCATCTCATCAGCCTCTGAGCACTCTCATTTTTTGACTCCATATTCGTAACCCCCTTCAGTTTCCAATCTAAACCCGCCAAAAGTTCTTGGTATTTTACGTTTGTTTCATGAGTTCAAACAAGAAGACAATGGCAAAGGGGCGCTTCACCCTGTTTGTGGAGCAAAACATGGGACAGCTCCCACGTTTCATGGTCTATGCTGTGCTCGAATGGGTCTTGATCATTCTGCTCTTCCTTGATGGCTTTGTTGCGTTTCTTGCCAATGAGTTCGCCAAGTTATTTGAGCTCACAACTCCCTGCTGGCTTTGCACCAAGATCGATCACATTCTCGTTAACAGAGGTCGTGATTTCTATTACAATGATTCCATATGTGAATCTCACAAGAAAGATGTTTCCTACCTTGCTTACTGCCACAACCACAAGAGGCTATCTGACATAAGAAAGATGTGTGAGGCATGTCTTCTTTCATTTGCAACCGAGAAAGAGTCTGATTTCGACACATACAAGTCCCTAGTTGGGATCCTGCACAAGGATCTTGAGTGCTTTGTGAAGGACGATCAACATCAAATTCAGCTGGGTGGGCCTGCAGCAAGGACATGGGAGGATGCAGGGACCATTGAGAAGAGTATTGCCAGCATGACTATAGGGTGTCCGTGTTGCGGTGCGCCATTGAAGTTGAGTCAGTCTCCCTCCTACCCCAAAGGGGAAAATGTAACCGCACTAGCTCAGGCTCCTACACCTTCTCCACGAGCACCCTTAGGGAAAAATGATGATGCTCCTGGTTTGGACTTGCCCCATATTCGATACTCAGAACTCAAGTTTATGTCTGAGAATGAGTCCGAGCTTCCAGAGGATGAGTATGGAGCACACTCAAAAAATCGTGAGTCTCCTAAACACATAAATTTACTTTGGTATCTTCACTAGTCATCTATGCTTATGAAGAGTTTAAGCTAATCATAATTCCAATAGCTCTTGACAGCAAGTTTATGGATATGTGTTTTCCAAGCATGAAATGATTTAGGGGATGGAATTTTTGTGTGTGCAGAAAAGGAAGATCCGAAAGCTGCTACACTGCCACTATTGGCAGAAGGTGATGAATTAACTGATTATGCTAGTAGGACTCCTATATTTGGTAGAGGAAACAAGTTCTTTGGAATCCCACTAACAGATTCAGCTCAAAATAGTCCTAGGGTGGCTATGAGGATTTCAAAGAAATCACCACTTGAAAAGAGCGAGTTTGTTTTGGAATCGGTTGATGGAAATCTTCCAAATGATACGGATTGTGATTCAATTTTGCAACGTCTGAAGAGACAGGTTCGCTTGGACAAGAAGTCACTAATGGCTCTTTACATGGAACTTGACGAAGAAAGAAGTGCTTCAGCTGTAGCAGCCGACGAGGCAATGGCCATGATCACAAGGCTACAAGCAGAGAAGGCTGCTGTTCAGATGGAGGCATTGCAGTATCAGAGAATGATGGAGGAGCAGGCGGAGTATGACCAAGAAGCCCTGGAAGCGACATATGACTTGCTTGCCAAGAGAGAAGATGGTATGAGGGTTTTAGAGGCTGAAATAGAGGCTTACAGGGAAAAATATGGATTGTTGAAGGAATTTGTCTACAAGGACCAAGATGAGGCTGCTGAATCTGGTAATCCTTCAAGTGCAAACAACGCGCAAAATGATCAAGCCGGGTCAGCAAAGGAGGAGAATGCAGTCGACACTGCCCTTGCTGAAAGTTTGAAACCACTGAAAGGGGAGAAGACCTACCTCCTTGGGCGGCTCAAGAAACTAGACAAGAGAAACTTATCAAACTTATCATCTAATGGGTTTTCCTTGCCGGATGGTCTGAATGAGGATGAGATAGGTAAAACATACAACCGTACGCAGTCAAGTTTAAAATGCACAAGTATGTATAACTGTTTTGAATTTTCGACAAAAGGATTAATTACTTTTTTTCTGATACTACAGGAAATGGAAACAAAGCTGCCCTAACAAGACAATTGTCGCTATTGTCCCATCTTAGTGATAGGGTGAAGGCTCTTGAATCAGACACTGGATTCCTAGAGTATGCTGCTAAGACACTTGAGAAACATAGTGAAGGAACAAAACTTTTGACAGAGATAACTCAAAATTTACAGAAACTCCGGCACCTTGTGAATCTGCCTACACTGCCTACACCACCTACAGAGGAACAAAACAAGATGGCTCCGGTGGAACATAGGAAGGAGCAAAACAAGAAATCTTTAGAGGACCAAAAGAAGGAGCACACTAAGACGCCTACAGAGGAACCTCTAGAAGAACAAAAGGAGCTAAACAAGACGCATCCGGAGGAACAAAACCAAAAGAAGGAGCAAACCAAGACGCCTACAGAGGAGACTCTAGAAGAACAAAAGAAGGTGCAAAGCGAGCTAAACAAGACACATCCGGAGGAACAAAAGCAGTCTGTTTTTGCTCGAATGTTTTGGGGCCAAACACAGTCATCGGAGGAACAAAAGCAGTCATCTCCGGAAGAACAAAACAAGACGTCTTCAGAGGAACAAAAAGATGGACTACCTTAGAAGTCTTCTTCTCTAATCTCTATAGCTCTGCTGGTAATTCTTATGAATCTTACAAACTTTTACGTCAATATTATTTCCCCTATTACTTTGATTAGATAGAATGAAGCTTCCTTTACTAAGTTCTGTAATTTTGAATTCTTCATTTACCAACTTTTCCTGGATTATGCATGATCAGTAGCGTACTTGACTAACCTGTATGTCATCTAATTTGATGATGAAGATGCTAGGATGCTGTTGGTGTTTCGTACTGCCACAGATTCAGAGAAGGTAGAAAGGAGGGGTGACACAGTTTTCACGGCTGACAAGCAAACCCCAGATGGGAGGACCTGGAGGATCAGAAGGACCTTGTGAAATCTCCTCAAATGGATTGCTTGAACTGTACTAATTCACTAGAGCTCTTCTCTTTCAGTAGATTTGTTGCTTCATGTATGGATCCAAAAGCATACGATTTCTGTAATTATATTCACTTTCTAAATAGACATTTTCCCCCCACTTTTTGCTCCATATACATCAAACTCATGAACTTAAGCTTTCCTTTGGGAGTGCAAGTTCAATAAGGAAAATGAATTCCTGACCTAAAAGAGCTCATGAGGACATAGTAAGTGGATTTGCCAAAGATGCACATAGGACAGCCATGACATAAGTTGTGGTTTGTCTATTCTAGAGTCTAGATATGTCTAATGCAAAAGGTCTCATAGATTGATCTGATGCAAGAAGTTTGTGAGATTGAACATGGAAACAAGCTTTCTATTACCAAAATACAATGTAGCCCTTGAAACACATAGCTTGTCCTTGCGGTTTCCATCATCCTTTTCAACTATTTCAACACAAGAAGCGAGTGTTACCAAGAAGATTCTATAAATCACATGGATTAAGCAAAAAAAAAAAACAACTCTAACCAAAAGAATGATATGTTGTCTTTCTGTCTCTTTCTCAACTGAACATCAAAACTCATCTTCTTTGTGAGACAAATCTACAAAATCATGATGAGAAACATGAAGAATAGCTAATTGGTGGTAAGTTATGTGGATCACAAAAAATAGTCTGGAGTTCTTCGTGTTGTATCGGGTTCAACTTGGCGAGGTGCTGGGTCAAATTGAAGGAAATTCTGCTCCATGTTCTCTCCAATCTCAAGGATTGCAGCCATATTTCCGCATCGATAGCAGTAATTGGGAGCACTAAATACCGTTACAACATTCTTTTCCTAAAATGATAAAGCAGAATTCAAAAAAATTGAACTTTAAAAGCATTAATTTGAAAAGATATTTCTGCTTCTTATGAACTAACCTGGCACCAATTGTAGCCTTCCATAACAAGCTGGTGAGCTCTAGAAATAAGACTCAGCCCATTAGTATAGTTAAACTGTGCTGCTATATCTTGACCAAAAGTATACCCTGCACCTCGAGGAGATATTCCCCAACCGCATCGATCATCCGGGTCCGACCACAAGAGATCGCACATTGGGCCCTCATGAGGAACCTGCTCAAGGGAAGAGTAGGATTAAAAATAAATTCCATACATGCATCACATACACCATGATATGACGATGTCAGACCTACTTATACAAGAGATGCTTATGGCTGTATACATTTACATCTTTAAAATGTCTAATATGAGAGACTGCAAAACAAGCCCCACGAAATTGTTCTGTAGTGTTACAGTTTAAGTTGTCTCAGCTTCTTCTATCTACATTTATAACCAAGGATGTAATATTGATAACGCATAATGGGTTGGTTAGATAACAGACCAATTCGACTCGGGCTGTATTTCAGAAAAGTTAATAGCTGGCAAGCAGATAGGGTCGGTTTGCAAGATCAGAGAGGGTTTTAGAAATATTAATTTGCAAGTTTAAACTTTGAAGTGCAAAACACTCTGTGACAACTAATGACTCAATTAAAAAGTTAAAAGTTGTCAGTCATGTTAGTCTGACATACATTGAACAGACTTGCTAGGAAGAATATTTTAGAGGAGATAAACATGTAATAGCGCTCTGAAGTACACATGAAGTGGAAAAATTTACTGTACCTCCTGTATGCGATCAAGAGCCCGAATATTGTCCAAGGTATCCAAAGAGGGGGAAAGTCCACCATGCAAGCAGAAGATCTAAAAGGATCATAAAAAGCAAAAGAACACTTGTTAAGTGAGATCTGGGGATAGCAGGATAAGAGAGTATTTCAAGACATTAGCATTTACATATAAAACTAATACCTGACTCTCAATTAAGGCTGTCAGTGGCAGATAATCAAAAAGGTCAGTGAAATGCTTCCAGACATTGGCATTTCCATATTTCCTCAAACACTCATCATAAAACCCATACCTGAAAAAGCAAAAGTTCAGATATATTAACCAGGACTTATAACCCTTAAACAATAGTCTGGTACAAGTATTTCAATGAAACTTAACTTTCTTGGGAGTACTTGGAGATAAAAAAAAACTTAACATTTCTATTCAGGTATTCTTCATTTCAATAAATGAAGCTGATAAAAAACCATCTACAAGATATTCAATTGCTTCCTCAACAAGACTAAACAGGAGTTATTTCACATTAGGAGTCTGTTCCACAATCTTACTTACACTAATATTACTCATGAGGTTCCACTTTTGGAATGAAAACTTGAAAAGAGTAAAGACTTACACTTGAGTAATTTGCCGACTCTCATGATTTCCTCTGAGAATTGTAATTCTATCTCTGTAACGTACTTTGAGGGCCACTAGAAGTGTGACAGTCTCCACGGAGTAGTATCCTCGATCTGCACAAGAAAAAGGAAAAATTTAAGGATTACTGAAAAATGCCGTGAACACCATGTTCTACTGACAAATAACGCTAGACTGATCCTCAATAAACATACAAATACAACTAATTTTCCCTATTGTATGACACACAACCAAAGATCTACAAATTAGGACGGATGAACTATGATCAAGTTCAAAATAGGACATAAACCACCTCATTTAAAGAACAGGTTACACCCGCGGGTTCTATTAAAGTCAAAAGTAGGAGTATTGACTAATCCAATCTACCCAGAACCAAGTCAATATCTAAGTTCTTACAGAAACTTAATCTACATTCCTAGACGATGACCTATTACCTAAGTATCTAATGAAGTAACAACAAGGATAACCAGCTTCTATTACATTTACATATCGAAACTCGGTACCGAACGTATCACATTACCTAAAACACATTCCAATATCAAATCTTCACCACATATGAAACGAACAGTTAAATCCAATTCACAAAAATCAAGCAAGAACAAAAGTGTGAAATTCCCAAACTGACCTACATAGTCGCCCATGAAGAGGTAGTTGGTATCTGGAGCGCTGCCGCCGATCCGGAAAAGCTCAACGAGGTCGTGAAACTGGCCGTGGATGTCGCCGCAGACGGTGACCGGACACTTGACCGGCTGGACATTCCACTCCTCGACGAGGATCGTCCTCGCTTGCTCGCACAGCGTCTTGACCTCGGCCTCCGTCAGAGGCTTGCACTGCATCAAGTGGTCGATCTGGCGGTCCAGATCGGCGTTCGGCGGCATCGTGGTGGAGATTTCAGCTCTTGATTGGTGGCGCGGGGGGAGCTGGACTCGCCGGAAATGGAGCGGAGCGGAGGTTCTAGGTCATCGTAGATTGGGGATTAGGGTTAGGGTTTGGGAAGAGAGATAGAGAGAGAGAGAGAGAGAGGATTGGGTGGTGAAGATCAATTTTGGTTGCAGGTGAGAGACTGAGAGCACATTGGGAAGTTGTAAACAGAGAGATTCAGATGTAAAATATTTACATCAATAGCTCCGACGCATCTTGAGCCGATGTAAAAATATTTACTACGGATGAAAAGAAGATATGAAACAATATCACAGTAATGTACGATAATGTAAATATTTGCTGGTAAAACTTACATTGCGTACCTTAGAAAGGATAAAATCTTGTACTTTCTCTTATGTTAGGTGGTGTAGTATCCGGTGACGGTGGTTTAGCCATAAACTCTAAAGCTGTTGTATTTAAGGCCTTCAAGATTTTGTTGAAACTTCTGCTAATAATGAAATGGGATCGCTCGAATATCATTCGAGGTTCACTGTATCGATTGTTTTGACCGACAATTAGTAAAAATGTTACAAGCATTTCTTCGACACAAATGTGTCTTGTATTCCGTAAAGGTGTTTTATCTTTTATGATAACACACAATTTTCGAAACACGTCAGGATACATTCGGTATACCTCTTGAAAGATACGAGGGTCTCCGTCCAATATCTTATTCATGTATATGTATCCATTTGACGTTACAGGTCGTCGAGTCAATGGACGTCTAATATGTTCATCACGTATGCTGAGCACAAGATCATACAACACATAAATCACTGCTTGTATTGTCATTAATAAAATTCTAATGGCCTCGTAAAACTCTTCTTCTTCATCAACTCCATACATATTCATTTCAGACATTACTATTAGATAAAGTACCTAAACAGATTAAAAGAACAAGGTTACTGTATATTCGTAATAATATCCATTCAAAAGCAAACCATAACTCATAATTATTCAAAGAAACCATCAAGTTGCAATAAATTAAATGAAACCATAATTATTCAAAGAAACAATCAAGTTGTTCTAATCCATAAAAAACAAGTTTAAATTCAATCAAACCAAGCTGCAATGCAAACAAAACAGTATCAAACTCCATGACTTAAAATTATAATATGACATAGCATATTGGCGGCAATATCATATTGCTTATTAGCCTGATGTATTAATTCATGCCCAAGTGATCCAGTTACGTCGTTGGTCCGGACTCATCTTCAAGAATATGTCTTGTTTTGCTTTAGTGTTAAGAAAACTAAGCGCAAAAAAGCTAGCCTCATCAGTTAATCATGGGGTCTCCTGAATAGCAATCCACACATTCAGTGTCTCTTGATTCTCTCTTCTCCATTATGCCACAAATTGTATCAAAAGCGGTGACAATTTTACCAAAGCCAGCTGATAAGTTTTCTAGAACTTCAGCTTGAGTAGCTACCCCTTTTGAGTTGCTACTTTGTTCATAATCAGCTCTAGTTCTTTTACCTTAAGCCCTACTATGTGGTGCAGTATTTGCATTGTTACCTGGGGTGCGTTGTCAGGAAAGAGATGGCAAATTTCTTGGTACGATGACTCATTTTCATTTTGCACAAAGGTGTGATTATCTTGATCAAAGACCAAGTCTTCAATGTCACCCGTTTCCCAAGATCCTTTTTTTTCCTACTTCATATGTTGTGGCATCTGTATCATCACCTAGACTTATTGACCCCGTCCCAGTTGCAGTTCCATTACCAACTGCAATTTTCAAATCCTCATAGTCTAGAAAAGTTTATGTCCGAAAGTGCGCATGCGTTGGATGTGACTAAAAAATAACAATAAATAAAAATGTCAATATGGTAAAGATTCAAAATAATTAATACTCTAAAATAGAATAAAACTAATTAGAATGCAGCAAACTCACCTTCAAATAGTCTGTCCGTACTTCATCAGGCGTAGTGAATCTCTTTGTGATTGGGTCCCACCCAAACCTAGAATTGTGATGCATAAGCTGAGAGTAATTGGTGGTGTATTGTTTCTTAAACCATTTCACTCGGCTTTGGTAATGGCTGAAAGTTATCACCTTAAAGTTTTTCCTTATGTTTAGGAAGTAGCTTCGCCTCTACTGTTGTTTTGCTTATTACACCATTAATGTCACAGAACCCAAGCTTAGGGCCTTCAACCATGAGCTAGAGCAAAACATTGTTCTCTTCGGTGGTCCAAGTTTTATAATCATTTCGTTTACCATTTCCTTGTGAATCTCCCATCTATATAATTGTTAAACTTTAACTAATCATATATGCAACCTTGAAGGTAATAAAAAAACATGCTATATGTGTGTGTATATATACACACACTCACAGTTAAAAGGTGGTCTCCATACAGATAAGAAGACACTCGCAAAAACCCTAGAAACCTCATAGTCTGCCCCTTTTGGGTTGTTCTTTTATGTATAAAAATAATCAATAATGTAGAAATAAATTTTGGCATGCTTTAATAAGTGCCACTAGAAACCCTAGAAGTTTTTGGATCCTCATTCAAATTGAGTACGTTATACACGATCCTATGAACTATTCGTTAGCTTTTAATCACTTGAGATTATAATCAACTTTGTAGCTAATCTATAGAGGTGGTTTTGTACACATCACTAATAGAACAATATAATCAAAAAGGTACAAACTATTCTATATCAAAAGGTATAAATATATATATATGTTGAACGACGGTATAATCAATTTTGATTATGGTGATTAGGTTTTTAGGGTTGGAAGTAGCAGACACAATATTTGGGTTTTTTAGGGTTTCATAGGCCAACTGAACGCCAAAAAAAAATACAACGATGCAACTATGAACATATTGGGTATCAAAAAATTCTGATATAACACAAAAGATTAGGCAAAGGCAGAAAAAAAAAATCGAGAAAGCAAGATGATGGAAACCAACCTCTTCACAGTAGGCAGAGGGATGAACTTTGATAGATTTTTCCCACGCTCAAAATCTTTGCCCTGGTGGCTGGAAAACTATTGGACTTTTGTATTTATAATTAACACTACAAAGTCCACAATTTTCCATGATTTTCTAATTCCATAGATATGAATGATATTTTGAATACCTTAAAACTTCTATTCATTTTTAAAAGTCCTAATTGAATACCCCTAGACTTGGTGGATTGTATAAAGACTTTTTAAAATCCTAATTGAATAGACCTAGACTTTTATGGACTATTATAAGTCTGTATTGAATACACCCGGACTTTCAGATTCCATGGACTTCTTCAAAATTGCCACTAATTCCAGATACAATACACCCCTAACTTGTAAATAGAGAGATTCAAAGTGTGGTGAGTTTTCCGAGTAGAGGTCCTTGAGTTTATATGTATTTGCGCTATTGGCTTCTGTATTTCGTGCATTTTCAATTTTCCCTAAAGTCTGTAAAAACCATATATTTATCGCACAACGAACTTAAAGTTTTGGAACGGTACTTGAAAGATACAACTTCAATCTCGATTAGTGAGATATCAAAAATGTTTTGATTACGAAGAGTAAACAATCAAATGCAATACTTTTTCACTTGTTATGTTCATCATTCATTTTATGTTCATCATTCAAGAGTAATGATGTGTATTTGACATGAGAAATTCTAACTAAGGTAATAAAGATACACTTCTTATTAAAAATTTATCGATAAATCCATTTTTCAGATTCAAACAAAACTAATTAAAAATTGAATTTTGAGTCCATGTATGTTGTCTTTTGCAATCTATAAAGATTTCTTAATCACAAAGTATCAAAATCACTTCTTTTTACCAACCGAATTATCTGGCAAAACTTCACGTAACCTGTAAAACAAATCAAAAATGTTATAATTCATTAAACATTTGAAACATTGAAACACCTAAAGAGAACAAGATCTTTTGACATGTGAAGTGTCAAATCACTCCCTTACACAAATCAGATTATCTAGCAAAAGAAACCGAGAAAATCAGATATCATTTGTGTGTCTTCAACACAAAAACCAAAATCTCCAAGGACCTTGTACAAAAAATAGAGAGTAAAAAAAAATGCCATCGAGGACACATACATACATGTCAGGAAGGTTGTTGGTGGCGCTGATGACCCAATCGTGCACATTAGCAGCGCCACCTCCACGCGCCTCCTCTATCCTACGCCGCCCACCACCTTCATTCTCCCGACGCTTCATCGCAACAATGACCACCAACAACCAAGACCACCTCAACGATTTGTTCAAGCAAAAACGGATGCTCCGAACCAAAGTCCGGAAGGCCCTCAAGTCAATGGACCCAGTACTCAGATCCCAGGAAGGTAATGACCCACTTTGTAGTTTCTCTGGTTTGATATCCATTCAGTGATTGCAAAGCTTTGTGTTTATTCTGTTTAGATGATGCGATTCAGAGCATTGTGTTGGAAGCTCCTTGGTTTAAGTCTAGTCAGAGATTGTGTGCGTATATAAGCTGTGCAGCTTTGCGTGAAGTTGATGCTTCTAAAGTGTTGGCTGAGATTCTTCGGGGTTCGGATAAAGGTGTGTTTTTTTAAGAGAGCCCATGTTGAAAGTTTAGTTCTTGGAAAATGTTTGAGAGTTTTGGTTATGGGTTGTTTATTTGATTGTTGTGTTGTGTGCAGATGGTGTGAGGAAAAAGCTTTATGTGCCACGTGTGGAGGACAAGAATAGTCACATGAGAATGCTCCACATCTCAAGTGTCGATGATATGGTTGCGAATTCGATGGATATTTTAGAACCGGCTGCGGTGGATGCTGATGGAAATGAACGCGAAGATGGTAATGTTTCACTTACTTCTTACAAGCATTATCAGTGATTTATACATTGTAGACATTGCAGTCATTCTTTACAATTGGTAGTTTTTTCGCTTTAGACCACAAACACCAGTTATACTTATAGGACATTAAAATTTGAACTTAGTAGAAAGGGGAGATTACAAAAGTTAGGATCAGATCAAGTATGGTAATACTGATTAAGCCTCAAAGTTTATTATTATGTTTAGTGTCTTTTATTTCTCTTTATGTTTGTAGGACTCTCTAAAGATTCTTGTCTAAAATCACGTTAGGATACAAACATTTGACCGGTGTTTCTAGTCCTTAAAAGGCCCTCTAGTAATTTAGCCAGGTGTGGACATCAGAGTGTTATCAGATTGGGTAAGTTCTCAGTTAGAAATGTGGAGAGCCTTTAGTTTTTCATTTTCTTGAACTGATGACATATTTTCTGTGCTCACTCAGATGTAGTTTAGTCTGGCCTTTGTTTTCCAGAAACCCTTAGTCCTGGCATCTTGTTTGTTCTTAATCTCAAAGTAGAATTGGGCACTTTCATGTAAATTAATTCTTGCCAGAAAGAATGCCTCATTAGCTTCAAAGATTTAAATATATGTAAATTTGTAGGTATGATTGGTTAAACTGATCGAGGACTGTTTGTGCAGTTTTACAGGCAAGTGATCCAGTTGATTTGCTTCTCTTACCAGGTAATATTTATCTTCCTATTTTCTTAATTAATCATTGATTTGCAGTATCTGATATAAGTGTCAAATCTAAACTGTAGTTGACTTCATTTGCTTTTCATCCTTGCTTTGCTTATCATCCTTGCTTACAGGACTAGCATTTGACAGATCTGGGAGACGTTTGGGTCGAGGTGGAGGGTAGGATTATACATCTTGTCTTGGATCAAGATTTTATTATTTTTCAAGTACCATGTGCTGAGTTGTTTGGAGATGTCATTTTATATGTCCTCCCTTAGATAAGGCTGCTAGAGCTGTGAATTCTGTCTTTGGTCTATATAAGATTTTATATGGAACAAACTTAAGTATCATATTTTCTTAAATCAAAAAACTTATTGTCTTAATCAGATTTATGAATCATTGATCTTAACCATGGTCTTCTACAGTTATTATGATACTTTTCTGAGGAATTACCAAGAGCTTGTGAAGGCCCGCAATTGGAAGCAACCGCTCCTGGGTATGTTCATTTTTCTTGCTAGTATGAAAGTAATATACAGTTTTTTTTGACAATATGTTCTTGTTGTTATCTTAATTAAGAATGTTGACTTTATTGCAGTTGCACTATCGTATTCTCCACAGATAGTGGATGAAGGGGTTATAGCGGTCACCGAACATGATGTTTCAGTTGATGCTCTTGTGTCCCCAGCCGGTGTGATTCCGATCAGTACGACTGCCATAGACAGGTATCATTATGAGTTTTCTTTGTCTTTCTTTTTCCCCACAGTTTTTTGTGTGCAAACTCGGACAATGTCTGATTACTTTTTATCTAATTCATTTTACTTATGCAGGATGAAACTTTGATAAGAACCTTGAAGCTTTCTTCCTAGATGGATCCTCGCAAAGTTGGACTTTCGTTCCCCGCAATCTGTAAAAGGAAATTGGACCATTATGCTTGAGATAGACGACTTGATGTTGTTAATTGAAGTGGTGAAAGTTCAGATTTGCTGTGGTTGAGAGGTCAGGCTGATTCTGGCACCTTTAATCTAATAGAAATAGTGCAACAGTTACCATCTTTAGGTCTATTGATTTTGTATTATTTGGAATAGTGAATATCTTCCTTTTGCTGTGCCTTTGCGTATTTTGTTCTCTTAAAGATGAAGTCATAAAACCCATATTATGCTGTACTAGTTCTAACAGCGTTTCAAAAATTGCATGTAAGGTGATGTAGTTGTATTAGATTTTATAGTGACTACCAAGGTCCTTTTGATTTCTCAAAAGAAGCTTGAACTCCAATTGGTTATAGTGACGACATACATGTTCCTGTTAACTCTTCATGATTATGTAACTGTACTCTCATCAGTCATGCCTAACATCTTCAATAGTTATTTGATGACTCAACTGTTGCAACCATTATAAATGTTGCAAGGTTCCATAATTCCATTATATATATACTCAAGTGCCCCAAGACGCTCTATTCTTTGCTCTGAAATATCTGAAGTATGTTCATAGTTGGTAGGTAGTTAGATATAATACCTTTGATAATAAGCTACTAGATGGTACCAAAATAATAAAGGAATATTGCTGACCAAGTCAGTCAACTGTTTGGAAAATACCAGCTTGTTTACACTTCTTCATCACTCTCCTTATCAGGGTAATCTTTTCCAAAGCCCACTAACACCAACAAATTTCTAATCATGCTTTTTGACCATTGTGAAGCTATTGAAGTCTTCTAACATAGGGCTGTTGAAGTCTTCTTAACTTGATTGCTGATGCTACTTTGTTGAATTCTTCTTTCTTGCTGTGGTAGGTTACTTGTGTGTTTTCTAGTAGTTGTCTTGAATCCAATAAACTTCACCTCAGGATGGGAGGAATATATAGAACCAGAGTCTAAGCTCTGAAGATACTTGGTTTTGAAAGCAAAGGTCTGTTGCAGCCATGTTGACCTCATCAGGCTTAAGCTTCCACCAGCTATTCTGCCTCACATTTTCTGTACTGCTTCTTCCCCTGCCCTCCCATTCTGCAGACCCTGATCCATTACAAGACTTCTGTGTTGCAGATGTGAGTTCCGCCCTATCAGTTAATGGCTTTCCTTGCAAACCCACATCACAGATTACCTCAGATGACTTTTTCTTTGATGGGCTGAGCAAAGAAGGGAACACAACCAATCTGTATAAGGCGACTGTAACAGCTGGGAATGTCCTTGCATTTCCTGGGCTCAACACCCTTGGGATATCGATGAACCGAGTCGACTTTGCTCCAGGTGGAATCAATCCGCCGCACTGGCACCCTCGTGCAAGTGAGTCTGGGGTTGTCATTGAAGGAAAGCTACTTGTGGGGTTTGTGACAACTAACAACGTGTATCACTCCAAGGTCTTGAGTGCTGGGCAGATGTTTGTGGTTCCGAGGGGACTTGTTCACTTTCAGCTAAACGTTGGCAAAGGGAAGGCCCTTGCCTTCACAGCTTTCAACAGTCACTTGCCAGGCTCTGCTGTACTTCCTTTTAATCTGTTTGCTACGACGCCTTCCATCCCTGATGCAGTGTTAACTAAGGCCTTTCGAGTAGATGATGATGTTATCAGCAGCATTCGATCCAAGTTCGGCTTCTAGTATGCCAACTTTCATACTTCAGTTTTGCTTGAATACTCTGTTGTTAAATTGGGCTTTGGCTCTCTTCCTCTCTGTCTGTCCCTTAGTGTTGGTCTTTCTGTAGGCGTATTGGTCTGCAATATTAAAACTCTTCTCTGAGAATTCTCATGAAGTAACTTTACTTTATTATTGTTGTATTTCTCATATGAAATGTTCAAATAAGGTTTTGAGTTTTAAATGCTCAGCTGAAGAAGCTCATTTACTGTCCAAGTTTCATTATCCCTAACTCGTTAAAATTGTTGCCGTCTAAAAAAAGAACAGAGGATTCACTTTCTCTCTTATATAAGGATTAGGTGATATATTCCTACTTGCTCATTGTTAAGCAATGTGTACCGACTCGATCTACTTTCTTGTAAAACAGGGTCTGTTATATCCAAGACATTCTTGAACATACATATTAGCTTATGCAATCTATCCAGCTGAAGAACCGTCAGCAATGTCGGAATATTCCACCAAAAAGAAAAGTTCTTCAGAAAATTTCAGATTACTTCCCGTAGAAATCACAACCGATATCATGCTAAGGTTGCCTCTCAAGTCCTTACTCACATGCACAGCAGTCTGCAAATCATGGAATTCTCTGTTCAAATCTCTGTTTAAAACCTCCGACTTCATTGAAGACCATCTCAACGCCACCATCCAATTCTACCGCCAAAACGATGTTCACAACCTTCTGATAAGGAAGCAGGTGGAGAGTTACTCACTGTATCGGAATAACCCTTCTGAACTTGGCACTAGTGATCAGTATGTTGAGCTTCCATATCCGTCGAAATTCAAAGCCGATCTTCAGTCTTTTCATGATCGGAGCTGGTTGCGTAGTGGTCGGAACTTGTAACGGGCTTGTATGTCTTGCAGGTGCTACTGAAGACATCACCATAATAATTTGGAACCCTACAGTTAGGAAGTTTGTGATCTTGCCAAGGCCTGTTGATATTTTTAATTATGATGAAAATCCTCGACAAACTCATCATGCACTTGGTCATGATCAGAGAAACAATGACTATAAGGTTTTGAGAATAGTGAGTGATCGTAAAGAAGAACCAGCAGTTAGGGTTGAAGTTTACTCGTTAGCTAGGGGATCGTGGAGAAGTTTGCTTGCTGCTGCAGTGCCTACTTGTTTCAAGCCTGCAGATGAATCTAGTTATTTCATCAATGGTGCTTTCGCATTGGATTCAAAAAACCCGTAAGAGAGTTGGAAAGCGAAGAGTGAAAGAGTATGTAATCATGTTGTTCAATATGGAAACTGAGCTATTTGGTGACATACAGATGCCGGAAGCTTTGAGAAAACGCACGCCATTTTCGTCTTGCTTCATTTCAAAACACAACGAGTGCCTTGCCTTGATTGAAACCACAAGGGGAATCAATGGCCTTGAAGTGTGGGTTATGAAAGAGTATGGAGTGGTGGAATCATGGACTCGATTATACATGATCTCTGAGCTATCAAGGTTTCCAAGGCCCCCTTTTGGTTTCAAAAGCAGTTGTGAGTTAGTATACCAGGTAAAAGGCTATAATCGCTATATACGCAAATTATCTCCGAAAATTCTAAACTTGGGGATGGAGAAGTGAAAGAATTTGAAATCGACCAACATCCACTAGAGATGGATTCTTTTTTTTTCTTCTTTCGATTAAGAGACTAGAGATGGACTCTTTTGTAGAAAGTCTTGTCTTATTTGACCAACTAAACGCTACTTCTTACTAAATAAAGTAGCAGTTGATCTTCTTATTTGGTGTCATGGCAGCTTAGAGTACAATGGTGGAATTGTTTGAGCTGCATTTATCAAATGCATTTCAGATCCTCACGTATCTTTCGGGAAGGTAACAGAGTTGCTGACTTGTTAGCAAATCATGGTACCACTTGAATAAATTTAGTTTGGTGGGATATGACTCATTCATTTATTGTATCGGCTTGCACTAGTTACCGTTTGAGTCTTCTTCAATTCCTCTGTTCCGTTTGGAGGTTTTGTTTCATACCCCTCTTATTATATCTCTTTTTTCTTTAACAATATCAATATGGGCAGTAAGGAGGTTTTATGCCTATATTATATGTCTATTTGAGTTTAAAAGAAATAAATAGCAGCTGAGAATAATGATAGACAAAGTTGGATTAGTTAGTTTGATTCATGCTCAATACAATATGTAGTCTTCTTTTCGTAGGCGATTGGTCGTTGGCTGATTAATGCATTAGGAGTGACTCTCCTTCTACTCTATATTATATAGCTTGTAAAGTTCCTTTTATTATATGAGAAAATGCTCATTTAATATTAATTTTAGCTCCTCATTGCTCATTTCAATAAATATATTTTTTAATAACCCATTTGAATATAAGGTAACTTATTTTATGTATAAATGAATAAATCTTTATTTAAAGTTTTAACAAACATTATTAAATTATGATTATTTTACCCTCACTCTTTAAAGATGTATAGAGAGAGAAAATGAGAGAGAGAGAGAGAGAAAACTTGGCCGGAACTCATCGGTCACCGGATTCCGGTATTTGGTCGCCGGTCTCCGGTTTCCGGATTTCGATTGCTGGACTTTTTCTGGTCACCGGATTCTCGTCATCGGACTTTTTTCAGTTCACTGGTCTCTAAAAAAATATATTACAACACAGAAAAACGAAGAAGATAGAAGAAGGCAATTCCCAATCAAAACGAAACCAAAAGAAAAATTACTGACCCTAATAATTTTCTATTGACCTATGTACTGACCTCAATAATCTGTCAAAACATGGAAAAACAAAGAAGATAGAAGAAGAAGACAATTCTCAACCAAAACGAAACCAAAAGAAAAATTACTGACTCCCAATAATTTTTTATTCACCTATGTACTGACCCCAATAATTTATCAAAACACAAAAAAACAAAAAAAAATAGAAGAATAAGGCAATTCCCAACCAAAACGAAACCAAAAGAAACATTATTGACCTCTAGTAATTTCTAAGTCAGAAAAATTACTGACCTGTATTAATTAGATATACTTTCTTACCATGTACCGTTACTCAATGGATCTACTCCCTTACCATGCACCATTCCTCACTAGATCTACCCCTTACCATGTACCCTCCTCCCTCATTGTATCCAGTCCTCTCTCACCGGATTTGCTTCACTCCCTCATCAGATCTATTCACCTCCCTCACCATGCACCATCCTCGAGATGCCGACGCCTTCAATTTGTCTCTCTTGGCGGATGAACGGGATCTGGAAGTGTCCCGTAAAGGTGGAGCTTCGGAATCGCCGATGGCATGTAGAGGCGGCGAGGCTAGGAGGAACGATTCCAGCCTCGGGTCTGAGGTACATGTCGGGAGTTGTTGACGTTGAATCCGGACAGAAGGCGCCACGCCGGAGTCACTGTTGTATGCTGAGTTCCTGACCTAATCCGGACGTGCTCGTCGCCGATTTCTTCTCCGGCCTGAGGTGGTGCCAATGCTCCTCGATCGAGACACCAACGCCGTCTTCCGCCATGGAGAGAACTTTTTCTTCAAAGAGGAGGTCTTTTGAGAGAGAGAGAGAGAGAGTAATTTGACTAATTTCTGATCAAGAAAGGAGATGAGAGATAAAGAGTCGTTGATATTGAACGATGGATATAAAGGTCTTTTCATTAAGAATAATTGAGTTGAGCATATGAAAAAGATTTTCATTCAAGTGGATTCTAGTTTAATGCTTTTTGTGCAAATGATCATTTGCCTTATATCATGAAATATATAAGAAAAGTTTCCGCAATCTTTGTGCTTTATATTTCTTCAAAAAGTTCAAATTGATTGAAGAAACTCATTTACTATACTGTCCAAGTTTCATAACCCGTAACTCGTTAAAATGGTTGAACAATTAGGTTTCCGTCTTATAAAAGGATTAAATGATTTAATCCTACTTGGTCATTAATTGTCAAGCAATGTACCACCAACTCGATCGATCTAGTTTCTTATAAAACCAGGTCTCTTATGACCTAGAAGTTCATCAACAAATACATATCGGCCGAGCATTCTATGCAGCTAAAGAACCGTCAGGAATGTCAGAATATTTCAGCATCCTTCCCTTAGAAATCAAAACCGATATCATGCTAAGGTTGCCTCCCGATTCCATAGTCACATGCGCAGCAGTCTGCAAATCATGGAATTCTCTGGTTAGAAGATCCAATCCAATCCTACCGCCTAAACGATGTTCACAATCTTCTGATAATGAAGCAAATGGAGGGTTACTCATTGTACCGGGATAACCCTTCTGAACTTGGCACCACTGATGATCAGTATGTTGAGCTTCCATATCCGCCGAAATACGTACCGGAATGGCGTAGAGTGGTCGGAACTTGTAACGGGCTCGTATGTCTTGCAAGTGGGGAACACATCTTCATAATGATTTGGAACCCTACGGTTAGGAAGTTCATGTTGATACTGGTCGTGTTAAAAGCCCTCGACAAACTCATCATGCATTTGGGCTTGATTCGATAAACAATGACTATAAAGTTTTGAAAATCGTAAGTGGTGTGCTTGGTGGAGAACCATTTAAGGTTGAAGTACCGGAGCGGATGCAGTGCATCTTGAACCACTCTGTGGGTCCTACCTCTATTAACAGATAAACCAAACGGGGTTAACCACCAAAAAGAAAAAGAAAAAAATCAAATCACAGTAAAAACTAAAAACCCAGGATAGATAACTGGTCTCCCCATTTCAGAGCAAAACCCAGGATATCCACGCACTGCATCTCCCCCCATTTCACTCATAATAGCGGCCGCCTGCGCCACCTCACTTCATCTTCTTCACCTTCCCCACAGCAACCTTTCATTCGTGTCACTCACACACCATGTCCTCCTCCTCCTTCACTCTCCCGGGTAAATTATGCTTTTGCATGTTCATTCCGGATTTACATGGACTCTTGATGGATCAAGAGATGCCAATATGTATCAACATCCAAAGTTATAATGAAAAAGATCTTGGGAAGACACATAAGGCACTCGATGACTGTATTGATGATGATTTTTCATCAATCGGCTTAGGCACTCTACAACTAGTGAGGCCTACATATACTCCCATGATTAGTCAAAGTCTTTGATCTAAAGAGATATCCGTTTTTTTTTTGTAAGAGATGGAGTTCTCATCTAAGTACAATAAGACACATCAATGTACTCAACACAATACGAAAGACTTGATATATTATTTGCTATGAAAAGTTATAAAGCTAAGTGTAACTATGCGCCCACGCAATGCCAATGTAATGATAGTAACTCATTTTTCAATACTTAATGGTATGAAAGGTTGAGGCTTATTCTATCCCTACATAAGAAAGACACATCAATAGCGAAATCAGAATCTACCAAGTTTCGTAGGTTAAATTCCACGAGACCTACATGGAATCGCACTCACTGTAAAATGGTGAAATTAGTATCATTGGAAAGGTATATGTGTCTACTTTCCAGGGACACCAATCATTTGATCATACCTATAATATTGAGTGAGTTATGGTTGTTTTCGTAAAGTAGGACGAATCTGTCCGAGAATCTGATTTTGGCAAAACAATCAACTTCGACGGGACTTTATGAACAGCTCCTGATGAACCAGAATGTGTGTAATATACGGTTGGAAAAATAGAGGAGTCTAGTTTCCAAAACCATTTACGGTTAGTTCATATGTATTTCCTAGAGAAAGTTACCGCTGTTCTAGTAACTGAAGGTCACGCTGCGCGAAAATCTAATTTCCTGCATGAACTTATGTTTTGAGTTCACATGCGGCCTGCTCCTCAAGATCTAAGTATAAAAGATCATGTTTGAGGACAATACGGCATGATTTAGATAATTATTGCCCGATGCCACATTTGAAGACATGTTAAAGAGCATTGACATGCTAAGTTATTGAAACTTCCGTGATTAGTAAAAATCAGGAAAAACCCTATGATTGATGTAAAGATCAGGAGGAGGTGCGAATGAGGTTTAGTTTTTCTCCCACAAGGTTTTTGTTCCTTGACGAGGTTTTTAATGAGGCGACATATCAGCACCACCGGCATACCGACGCGTGGCACAAAGGGGAGTGTTCTAGGATATTTCATATGTGTGCCTTAGTCTTATGCCATCAGGATATGTGGTTAGAATATGACTATATATTCCTTATCATTACCATATTGATACTTTGTAATTCCATATATAAAAGACTCCTATCAATGAATAAGATGATGATTCTCTTGTTGTTCTATTCTCAAATCTCTTACTTCATCACTTCTCTATTTGTAAGAAGCATTTGTAAACATTAGGTTCAATAATACCATTTGTAAGCATTTGTAAACATTTGTATGAGTTTTATTGAACCTAATGTTTATTAGAATTAATTTGTAGCAGCAATTTAATACCAAATGAACAATAGCTTTGTTACATATAAGAAGGTACTGAAAATGAAAAGAAAGAAGAAGGATGAAGACCAAAAAGAATCATAAACTGATAAAAACTTGATGCCCTGCTTCTGTTCTTTTCTTTCTTTCTTTTTTTTTGGCTTTTTTGGCTTATCGCCGCAAGTTGGCTGGCTGGCTGCTCGTTGTTTTAGTTTTTTGGTTGGAACCTTGTAGCGTGGATTTCACAAATATAATTCTTGAGCATGCCTCGTAATTCTTGAGTTCTCACGTTTGGCTGCGTGCATCAGTTGAAACCCTTGTGGAAGTATGGATTTTCCAAATGTGTTTTTGTTTTTAAACTATGGTAGAACAACAAGATTATTGGGATAGTATTTGTGAAAAGGATCGAGTAAGTGCTCAACTAATATTTTGTTTCGTCTATTTTTCGATTAAATTTACGTAAATCAATCATTAATTTCTCATCTCGTCTAGCCTTAGGGCTTCTGTTTTGACGCGACAATTGATTTGATACAGTTTGATACTCTAACGATCATCAATTTGGTTGAAAAATTATTAAAATAATCTACTCATATAGACATAAAAATGAATGGTTAAGATATGAAAATATGAAGGAAAAATAAATCTCTTTCTGGTTTTACTGGTTCCAGTAAAAACTTAAAAAGATTACCTTAATGCATTTACCCCAATCAAAATGGAGAGTGATTTTTCTTCGTCAAAGACTAATACCAAAGCAAAGTGCAGCCATTGCTGCAAATCTATCACTAGCAAAGTCTGTCTTTGTTTTCTCAAGCTCAGCTCAAACTAGCATCATAGTCATTTCTTAATGTCCAAGATTCACAATCCCTAAAATTCCCAAATGGACATTCTCTTCGCTCAGATCCAAGCCGACCTCCGCTCCAACGACGCCCTCCGCCAGTCCAGCGCCCTCCTCCAATCCCTCCAGCAGTCCGCCGCCGGCCGCGACATCTCCGTCCTCGCCAAGTCCGCCGTCGAAGAGATCGTCGCCTCCCCTGCCTCCGCCGTCTGCAAGAAGCTCTCCTTCGACCTCATCCGCTCCACCCGCCTCACCGCCGACCTCTGGGACACCGTCTGCACCGGCGTCCTCACCGATCTCGACTTCCCCGACCCTGACGTCAGCGCAGCCGCCGTCTCCATCCTCGCCGCGATCCCCTCCTTCCGCCTCTCCAAGCTCATCTCCGACACCAAGAACCAGATCACCAAATGCTTCGACTCGCCGTCCGATAACCTCCGCTTCTCCATCACCGAGACGCTCGGCTGCATCCTCGCACGTGACGATCTCGTGACTCTGTGCGAGAACAATGTCACTCTCCTCGATAAGGTCTCCGGCTGGTGGGCCCGGATCGGCCAGAACATGCTCGACAGCTCCGACGCCGTTTCCAAAGTCGCGTTCGAGTCGGTGGGGCGGTTGTTTCAGGAGTTCGATACCAAAAGGATGAGCAGGCTCGCCGGAGATAAGCTAATCGACAGTGAGAATTCTCTCGCGATTCGATCCAATTGGGTTTCTTCAATGGTGGACTTCGTCTGGAAGAAGCGTAGTGCGTTAATGGCGAGGTCGCTGGTTTTACCGGTGGAGAATTTCAGGGCCACCGTGTTTCCGATTGTGTATGCCGTCAAGGCTTTCGCCTCCGGCTCCGTCGAGGTCATAAGGAAGCTGTCCAAGGCTTCTGGTGGTTCTAATGGGACTGTTGTGGATAGTAATGCTGAGAGATTAGTGGGAGTTTCGGATGTGGTGACGCATTTGGTGCCGTTTTTGGCATCGTCTTTGGATCCAGCTTTGATTTTTGAGGTGGGAATGGACATGTTGTACTTGGCTGATGTTCCTGGTGGGAAGACTGAGTGGGCTTCACAGTCGATTATTGCGATTCTCACACTTTGGGACAGGCAAGAGTTTGCATCGGCTAGGGAAAGTATTGTTAGAGCTGTTGTTACCAATCTTCATCTTCTTGATCTTCATATGCAGGTAAGCTTGGTTCCTTTAATTTCGTATAAGGTGCGAAGTGTAGACTGTTAGTTGTGTTGCCATTGGATTAACAACTCGAAAATACTAAGATACTAATTTGCATATTGGCTGTTTCTCTTAGACTAAGTAATGCTGATTTGCTCCTGATTAAGTGTGTGTATATTATGTGTAGGTTTCATTGTTTAAAAGGCTGCTTCTTATGGTGAGAAACTTGAGGGCAGAATCAGATCGCATGCACGCGTTAGCATGTATTTGTAGAACAGCTCTTTGTGTTGATCTCTTTGCAAAGGAAAGTGTCCGGAGAGGCCAGAAACCTCTTGCCGGAACTGATATAGCCTCACTTTTTGAGGATGCAAGAATAAAAGATGATCTGAATAGTGTGACCAGCAAGACCTTATTTCGGGAGGAGTTAGTAGCATCGTTAGTAGAAAGTTGCTTTCAGTTGTCTCTACCTTTGCCTGAACAAAAGAACTCAGGGATGGAGAGCAGGGTTATTGGAGCTTTGGCATATGGAACTGGTTATGGTGCACTGAATTGGACAGAGCCTGCTCTTGAAGTTGTGGAGGTTTGTAGACCATGTGTCAAATGGGATTGTGATGGCCGGACTTATGCAATTGATTGCTATTTGAAGTTGCTTGTTCGGCTGTGCCATATCTACGATACAAGGGGAGGTGTAAAAAGAGTAAAAGACGGGGCTTCACAAGACCAAATTTTAAATGAGACAAGGTTGCAGAACTTGCAACGTGAACTTGCGAAAGGTCTACGTGAGGTATGTATTTTCGAATGAATATGGTTTAGCTTGCTGGCAGTGAATCTGTAGACAAGGACGCTTACTGAAGCATATCATATTCAATGTAGTTTTATAATACAGAAACATATTGTAAGTGAGGTAGTTTAAGGGTTAGAAAGGAATCATACAGGCACTGTTGTGGCTAATAGGGTATTATCATTATATAGTTAAGACTGTAGCCCCAAGCTGTTAATGTTCTTTCATTTTTCTCTTTAAACTGCCTGAATTGGTATGCTTCCCCTGGTTGATACCTCTGTCAATTTGACAGGTGAATACCCCAAGAATATGTGCTCGCGTTATTTGGGCTATATCAGAGCACATAGACGTAGAAGGGTTGGATCCCCTGCTGGCTGATGATCCTGAGGATCCACTGAACATTATTATTTTGAATATGCGCAAGGTCTTGTTCGACATAGATTCATCTTCAGATTCGACAAATAAGCTTCTAGATGTTCAGGCAGTTTTATTATGTGCCCAGCGGTTGGGATCACGCAATGCTAGGGCTGGACAGTTACTAACTAAAGAACTCGAAGAGTTCAGGAACAGTAGTATGGCTGATTCAGTAAACAAGCATCAATGCCGTATGATATTGCAGAGGCTCAAGTATGCTTCAAGCCATCCAGAACGCAGGTAAACAACTGATTTAACTTCATAAATCTGCATTTAGGTTCTCCATGGGGCAGATTTGTCTGATCTTATGCTTATACTACTCTTCTTTCATTTTGGCTGCTTCTAAGTGGCATTCTTTAATTTCCCTCGGGGTCCCAGTGATAGCTGTATTGTTATCATTTGTAGGCTCATGTCTTCTATTGGCTCCCTCTCTCTTTGAACCACAAGTCAGGGGTTGGGTTCCCCCTTTGAATGATTGATTTTTAGATCAGATAGTGTAGATTTATGAAGACCGACTACGGTCAGAGTGCAGTACATTCTCTCAATCATGAATATAACTCCTTGCTTGACTCTTTCATTGTGTATGGACTGTATGCATATATAATCTTCTGATGAGTTTGCCTCTTCTTTTGGGGAATTTGCCACCTTTTTCTTGATGCATATTATTAGTGTTTTATATTAAGCATAATATGATGATTACTTTGATCAGGTGGCCAGGAGTCACAGAAGCCAGAGGTGATTACCCATTCAGCCACCATAAACTAACTGTTCAGTTCTATGAATCAGCTGCAGCTCAGGATAGAAAATTAGAAGGATTGGTTCATAATGCTATTCTGGAGCTTTGGAGGCCTGAACCTAGTGAACTAACCCTTCTGTTGACAAAAGGAGTTGAGTCTACTTTGCTCAAGGTTCCTCCTACTGCAACTACTTTGACTGGTAGCAGTGATCCCTGCTACATCGAAGCATATCATTTGGCAGATTCTAGTGATGGAAAGATATCTTTGCATTTGAAGGTCAAGCTTGCTTCCTATCTTCTTGAATTGCTTTTAGTAGCCTTTTATTTCTGGGAAGATAGTTTTCTATTGTCTGTTGATAGTTAATCCTTTTTTATGAATGTGCAGGTCTTAAACTTAACTGAGCTTGAACTCAATCGGGTTGATATTCGAGTTGGGTTATCTGGTTCACTATATTATATGGATGGGTCTCCACAAGCAGTTCGGCAGTTGCGTAACCTTGTTTCACAGGTTTCTTTTCTTGCCTTCACAATGCATTAACTCTTAGTCTTCTGTTCTCTGTCTGCCATTACAACACATTATCATTTATTTCTTAAACAGTGCAGTCTTTATTCATTAGTACCTGTAGAAAGCTGATTGCTATAGGCTGAGGTGAAGCACACTGAGTATAGTACCTGTAGAAAGCTGATTGCTATAGTACCTGTACTAATGATGTCTTTATTCATTAGTACCTGTAGAAAGCTGATTGCTATAGGCTGAGGTGAAGCACACTGAGTATTCTTTTCTAACCTTGCAGGAACCAATTTCAGAACTTTATCCCCAAGAAAAGAAGAATGGGAGAAAGAAAAAAAAATTGTCCCAAGACCATGACTTTCCACCCACTAGTCCACAACTGTGGATAGCACAGTTTTTTGGCCAAAGCCGCATGTTCTTATTTTTTCACCAAATTTTTTCACCAAAATCATTAATATTAAGCAAATTCCAAATCTGATGGAGCTCAAAATTCTCTTATCATATTTTTTGTTTACAATTTTTTTAAAGGTGGGAAAATGAGAGAATTCATAGGAAAATCGGGTGTTAAAATCATGTTTTACCAACAGTTCCCTCCCTCCCTCTCTCTCTCTCTCTCATTTGTGGAGAAGTAATCTGACTGAATAACATAATCGCTCTCTATTTCTGGATAAGTGATCCAATTGGATAATGGCTTTGAATGTTAACATCAATGTCATGTACACAGCTGAACAAGAGATGCTGTTTTAACTGGCATTCCAGTATCATTGCCCATGCTTGCACTTTTACCTTGAGTAACACAATTTTCTGTCTTTGACAATAAGATATTCTGATCCATGCGTCTGTTCTTTTGTTCCCAGGATCCGGTACCCTGCAGTGTAACTGTGGGTGTCTCCCATTTTGAAAGATGCGCCCTTTGGGTTCAAGTTTTATACTACCCCTTTTATGGAAGTGCAGCTTCAGATTATGAAGGTGACTACTCTGAAGAAGATCCTCAAATCATGAGACAAAAGAGAAGTTTAAGGCCTGAACTGGGAGAACCTGTCATTTTGAGGTGTCAGCCATACAAAATTCCATTGACGGAGCTACTCATCCCACATAAAATCTCACCAGTTGAATTTTTCCGGCTGTGGCCAAGTTTACCAGCCATAGTTGAGTACACTGGTACATATACCTATGAAGGAAGTGGCTTCAAGGCTACTGCTGCTCAGCAATATGGAGCATCTCCTTTCCTAAGTGGGCTGAAATCTTTGTCATCAAAGCCATTCCACAAAGTTTGTTCACATGTTATCCGGACAGTAGCAGGATTTCAGGTAATGCCCATTACTCTCTGTGATTTTTTTTTTACATGATGTCTTCTATTGCTTCTAGGGGACTCCCCCCCCCCCCCCCCCCCTCCCCTTATGTAGTGTAGGGACTTGGAAAATCGGGGTTCCACTTATCCTGGAATTTTATTAAAACCTTTTATGGAATGTTTTGGCCCTCTAAGCAAAAGCAACCAATCAAATTCTGATATTAAATTTCCTGCCCTGGAACAGCTCTGTTTTGCTGCGAAAACTTGGTATGGTGGCTTCTTGGGCATGATGATTTTTGGAGCTAGTGAGGTGAGCCGGAATGTCGACCTTGGCGATGAGACTACAACCATGATTTGCAAATTTGTTGTTCGAGCTTCTGATGCATCAATTACGAAGGAGATTGGATCCGATCTACAGGGATGGTTGGATGATCTCACTGATGGGGGTGTTGAGTATATGCCTGAAGATGAAGTGAAGGTGGCTGCTGCTGAGAGGCTTAGGATCTCAATGGAACGGATAGCATTGCTAAAGGCAGCCCAACCTAAAAAGGCTCCCAAATCTGATGATGAGGACGAAGAAGAAGACAGTGATGAGGAAGATGATTTTACAACAAAGAAAAAGAAGGAAAAGAAAAAAGATGGTGAGGAGGAAGATGGCAAGAAAAAGGGACCTACAACCTTGTCCAAGTTGACTGCAGAGGAGGCCGAACACCGTGCTCTTCAACAAGCAGTGCTCCAAGAGTGGTATACGTTGTGTAAAGATAGAGCTGCAAAAGTGAACTGATTTACATTTCTTCGACCATCATGTCACAGCTGGGTATCCTTGCATTTACTGGGGTTCAACTCTTGTGGGGTATCAAGGAGCTGTGTTGCCCGTTCAGGTTGAGTCAATCCAACTCCCTCACACTCCTGTACGAGTCAGTTATGGGCATTGAAGGGAACTAACAATGTGCGGTGGTATGTTACGACTAACTGTGTACTAAAATTTTGACTCAGCCGAGCAGGCCTTTGCAACTCCAATCAGTCACTTGCCTGTGTCTTTTGTACTAGTGTTAACCATTCCTTGTAGATGCGGCAGTAGTTTTTGGTCCTGGCTTTTGTAGCGTGCAGTTTGTGTGGTTTGAAGATTGTGCTTGCAAGCTCGAGTTTGTCATTCTTTGTGTTATTATACAAGTCTGCTTCTGGGTCTGCTGTTCATCAACATATAATACATGAAAGATTTCACTTCATTCAGTAACAGCTTTCAATGTACTTCATATATTTGCATGGCATGTTACAATCTTCGATTTGTTGAACATCCATTCACTTATTGAACGGTATTTTATTCGTGACATTGAACAAGTAGTGTGAAAATAATCTGATGTTCCACTAAATTGCAGAAAGCACAATCCTTCTGTTGCACATTTCGACTAAATCCTTCAAGACATTTCTATTGGTGCCAAATGCCCAGCAATAACACAACAGTATATCTGCTAAAGATGAAATGACAAGACTATATGCTTTTCCTACAGCTAATATGATATGCTACCCATGTTACAATGATCGATCACACGACATTAGTACACTCAGAAAATACGTTTCTACTACACCAGACGTAGAACTACTTGTGCCCGTCCCGCAACAATTTGGACTTGATTTATATTCCCTGAATTTATGTTGTTCTTTCAAAGCTACCACCAACCTGCATATGCAGCCATTCAGCTTGCGAGCCCTGTGCATACTCCCTTGGTGTGTGTGATCCAAATAACAAAGCGGCCACATCAAATTGCTGCGCATTAAGCTGAAATACCAGGTCCAAAGGTTAGAAAATTTTACAGCATTTAGTACATAAAAAGTAACTCAGTATCAAGATTACTCAACATGTCACATACGTCCACTAAATTAGGCTAGAAGGTTCACGGATATAGAGAAGGGTAAATGCCAAGGTGATAAAAGAAAGGAAGCAGATCCGATAATTATGGTGCACACCAATATGGTGAGGTTGACGGGAAATAAAGCACACACCAAACAATGAAAAACATAGATGAGATGACTTCTTAACTTTATCAGTGAGTTCAAAAATAAGTCTGAATCTCACAGCAGACTCATAAGTTATGCAAGGAGTCTTAAGACAGGTTGCATGCTTGTTCAGTGTTCTCTAAAACTATGAATCTAATAATCCTGTAAACCATTTGGTCATTATACAAAGAAGATATCCTGGAAGATTGACTCATATGGAAACAGTTGGTTACGTAAATAATGAACCTAGATTGTCATTTAGTTTCAGAAACTTGTAATCTCAAAAGAGACCAACAAGTAAGATAGAAGAGTCGTGAGAAAATAGGGAAGTGCTGATGACAACCATCAAGAAACCCATTGAGAAAAGTTTATATCTTAAAAAAAAAACAGCAGGCTCTTCAGAAAATGGTTTCAAACTTCGCAAGTCAGTGGTCTCTATGTAAGTATTAAAGTGCAATAGACTTACATCTTTTGAAGGAAAGGTTTCAATGGTGGGATTCATGTTCACCCTTGAATTGACTGCCTCAAGCTTCAATGAAAGGAACTAACAAATCCAAATCAACAGAAAGATTTAGGTTTAACAGTTTAAAGGAAAACCATGTACCAGTTAGCAATAGACAGAGACCAATGGGGATATATACCTCGACTTGACGCTGCAGTGACTGGATGTAATTAATAATCTCATCGAGGACAAGTGCTTTCCCAATAACCTTTTAAGAAATGAAGTACATCAGGTTAAGCAAGGAAACATACCGAGTGAGACAAAATTGAACTCAGAATGCAGAGCAGTAAACAATTTACCGAGATGTTTTTAGGGTTAGTCAAGTGATCAGAAACTGTATCAACAAGATACCAAATTCATTATCAATTCTCTATACTCAATTCCCTATACTTCGTTTTGTAGTAAATACTACCTACATGTGGTAAGTACCATGATTAACCTTAAAGTCTAAAACCAAGTAGAGATAACATAAATACCTTATTACATCCAGGAACCAAATCTTGAAGAATTTTCATCCTCTCGCTGATCTTTTCTCTCCTTGCCTGCCAAAATCCCCATGGTTAGAGTGAATTAGTCATACGGAAAAGTGTCAAAATCTCGTTTGCTGTTCTAGATACTTCTTTTCTTTCACAAACTCAAGTGGACGAAAAGTGCATTACTCTCTCTGCAAGACTGTGGCTATCGGTAGCTTGGCCTCTTCTCGCCCTCACATGGATATAATCCTGCTTAGGTGGCTCAGAAGGTTTAGTGCTCTGTTCATCTCCCTTATCGCCAGCCTCTGAACTTGTTTCAACTTCAGCTTTAGACTTGCCGTTTTCATTTCTAGCTCCCTCTAACTTCATCCGTTTCCCACTCGAATCCTTCTGTTTGAAAAAACATAAACACAGTGAAATCAAAACTCAAGTAAGCTAACATAAAAAACAACCATTAGCTGAAAGAAACCAAATTCACCGCCACTCCTATAGCTCATAATTACTCTCATAAGCTCAACTCACTTCAGCCCACACATACATGCAGCCACTGACCCAACCAACTTGTTAACAAACTCTTCACCAAATTAAGCTAACAATATAAACACCCACAACTTAAAGCTCACTCCTTTCACCTTAACGGTCACAACTTTCCTATGAAAATGTTAAAACAGAATCAAAAGCAGTAAAATTTAACTTCAAAAAGTTAAAAAAAACGAACCAAGGCATCAGCACTACTGGTAGAAACAATCTTAGAAGACTCATCCTCGGAGCTCACATTCTTCCTCTTCCTTCCTCCGCCGCCGCTCTGCTCCGTCACCGTCGACTCCTCCAACCACCCATCTCTATTCCCGGAGCTCTCTCCCAACCCACCGCCCAAACTGCCCATTCGGAGGCCCAACCCGCCGGGCTTGCCGCCGAAGGGCCAAATCTCTGCCAGGCTGTACGACGCCGGGTTCACCGCCGAGAAAGACGCGTCGTTGAGAAGTGGAGGATCCATTTCACCCTCTCAGAAACCCGAACTCATCCGACCCGAATCCGAAAGCAGGGAGTGTGTGTGTGTGTGATATGTGAAGTGAGCTTAGTGAGAGGTGATGGGTTTATTTAAAAGGTTGATTTGGAGAGAGAAAGATTTGATCTTTAGAGAGAGAGAGAGAGGCATTAATGGATTATGATGAAAGATGGAGAGGAGTGAGCAGGAGCTAGAGTGCGCCCACTAAGCGACAGTGAAAAGCTGAGAAGAAAAGAGCTCTGTTTGGCAAGTGGGTTCTCTCTTCTTTGTTTTTGTTTTTGGTTTTTCTTTTCCTGTGAGACTTGCTTAATCGGTTGATCTAGCTTGGTTATGGGATCAAGTGCTTAAATACATTATTACATAGATCACTGGGGTCAAAGCCAGTGAAAGATACCATAAACTCTTTTGAGCTACTCTATTTGATGTTCCGGAATTTTAACCGGGATGCCGAGCGAGTTGTTTCGATTAAAATTTGATGTAGACACATAGCATAGTAGATCTTAACGCTTTTTAGCACGTGTTGAAATTCAGGAGTTTGGCATGAGGAGTAGTCAACTACACCGGAGCAAAATCATTTCTGAATTCTCTGCCGATCAAAAATAGCTTTGATAACATAACAATGTCAAACTTTTTTGGTGAAAACTAAAGAGAAATGGCTACATTTAGAATAATACCAAGCAAGTGAGGTGTGATAGACAGCAGAGTAATTGCAAGCTATATTGGACATACTTGAAGAAAGAATAATCCATGCCCCATCTGGTTTTATGAAACTTACTGTTCATGTGAGAGAGGGCTCTTGGCATCTTATTCTGTTGAGACTTGAGATATATTTGGGTGGAAACAGAAGTTGGTGGCTGTTAGTAATCAGTGCAGTACAAACCCTCCAATATTTTTCAAAAGGGAAAGAGAATTCTGTGCATGATTTGGATAAGCCTAGCTAAAGCCTTTCATTTCATTATAGCTTTGAGATAGAGAGCACCAATTCCTTGCGTCACTGCCTAACACACCCTTCTAGCTTTCTCACTTGTCACAGAACCCAACTCATTCAGTGCCTAACTTGCTTAGCAGAAAACTGATACTCAGCTAAGCAAGTATAGTTACACTTAAGAAAGTGTGTTAGAGATTATCCCCAAGATGGTTGTTGTTCAATCCCAACCTCCTTCATGTGATCAGGAATCTTGCTAATGAAAGTTGACTAGCCACTGCCTGTGGTTCTGTGAAACTTTGATTTGGACTCCCTCCCTCTTTAGAGGCTCTTATTCCTATTCGGGTTACCAAGCATGAATAATCCCAGATTTGGAATAGGGTTAAATGCCTATTTCGTTTTCCATGTCCATTTCAGTTATAAATGGTCTTAGCTTTACCTGCCTAGCATCAACAGCGATGTATATCGTACATGCTTCATGCCAATTTTCTCTGTTTCATCAAGGGCTATGTGTCATGATATGCAGCTATGTGGTAGATAGAACCGAATTCGTAATGAATGACAAAGAGGAAAAAAAAATTATCACATTTATGTTAGGGATGTAAAAGTTCAAAGTCACCTATTCGATTCAAGTTTCAATACCAGTTTTCTCTCCATTTTGTGATTTGGACTTTGATTTTCATACAAGGTGGAGGAGTTCGAAAGCTGATACCGTTACGGCGTGGATGGTGCATGATCTAAACTTAGGCCTGACTATTCACAACACCTTGTATCTAACTATCTACAAAGAAAAGAAGGGGACTATCACTAATCATCCATCTATATTCAAGTTTGGCAGATGAGATACTAGGTCAAAATGTGACAATAAGATCACTGTTTTACGATAGTTTCTACTTTTCATTACAGTAATGACCTACTTTTCATTACAGTAATGACCAGCAAGGTACAGAAAGGAAACGGTGATAATTGAATCTTCCCTTCAAATTTTAACAAGCAAGCAAATGCAGCTCTGTGTTTAGTAGAAGATGAAGTTGAGACTGTGGATAGCACAAGCTTTTCTGGTAAGAAAAACCAGTATCTTTCGAATAAGTTAAACTTGATTAGTTCACAATCAGTATCATCTTAATAGCTGAACCTAACATTCCCCTATCATCACATCAGCTGGTGTCCAAATTTTTAGTACAAACATCGTGTAAGTAGTTGCCATGCCAACCATGATGTCTAGCTCATATAGAAGCGAAGTAGGCTCGAGGAGGTTGCGTACCTATTTTGTTTTGGGACCTTCCTATTCTTATGCTTGGTCAAGTTTCTCTGCCACTATAATTGGACTGTTGGAAATTATGTTCTGGTTCGTCGTCCTATATGTTGCTACTTTACACTTGTAAAAAAAGAGCTCTGCTTTCTCACTTATGCTATTGTACATGGACTTGATGCCATTCATTCATCTCAATTATTCCAATTATCATGTCTCTTCAATTTATGAACTTGAGCCTTTGTTTTACAGACGTTTAGTTTCACAGCAATGCCATTGGAAGTTTTATTCCAATACAGAAAGTTCAACCTTGGCAATGCCATCGAGTTCTAATTCGAGTCCAGGAGAGTTTAGAAACCACATTATTGTGACTTTGGGGCAGCCTGAACCTGATAACTTTGCCTGAAAGACATGAAAACCCTCTTGAGCAGTGCTCAAAGTTTGCCTGGTGCTTAACTCTAAATGTTGCGAAAACGTTATGTGAAACAGAAGGATGATTCGAACTTAGATCTCTACCAACAATTTGTTAAGACGACTGGACTAAATGTTAGTTAGCAGCTACAGCCTCCCTTGAATCTCACAAGTCTTTGATGGGTCAGTGGTGGCAAACACTGACTAGCAGTATTTTCTTAATGATCATATATACACATACACTGCTTGGATTGAAAGAACAGTGGCCCAAACACTTGGTCATCCAAGTTTCAGTCAGATTTTGGGCTCTATTCATATACTTGTCAAAAACACTGATAGAGATACAGTAAAAACACTGATAGAGAGACAGTTCTGGTCAAAGCTTCATAGTTTAGATGCACAAATGGAGATGGTCGTATAATAACTATAATTGATTTGTGTAGGAAGAAGCAGCTAGAGAAAGGTCCTTTACAAACCGGTCCCATGTTCATATATGTCATATCCATGTGAATCTAATATAAGCTACACTTTCAGAACCATTACTAAATGATGCTTTCTCAATTTACAGGAACACAAGGACCCAATGTATAAGCAACTTGAATGATTTGGGGGTCCTAGAACTACCTCAAGGGTTTACCTTATGGGCCTCTGACCCTCTATCAGTATATACAATGCAATAAAAGTTCAGAAAAAAATGACCCTTATAGATAGCATCTTCTATAATTGCTATAAATGCACACACAGATTATCTCATTTACTGAGCATTCTCATTCTTTTCTGAGGTGAATTGATCCCCTCATCCTATGAATAGTTGAATACTAAAGCAAAAGCCAATCTAGGCCAGAGGGCAATGAATATTGATCAAGCCAAAAACAGGAAAAGAAGCATAGAAGAAAAGACTTGTGAGGACTGTATTATATGTAATAAGAAGTGACAGATGCATATGGGCTTACAGAACTAGCAATAGGGATTTTTGAATCAGACATTTAACAAGCCCCACAACTTCAACCATATTGATGTCCTTAACACTGATGCAGGGTCAAGTTTTAAGCTTTTTCCCTGCTCCATAAGCACTGTACAAGCTGGAAAGAATTACAACTTATTTTTAAAGCATTTCCAGATCTTCTTCTTCCTCCTATGCTAAAAATGATTGAAAACTTTCAGTCTGCTCTTTGTACTGTGGTCTTAAACAAGAGGATGTACAACTTTTGATCCATTGAGAAATACATAAAGCCACTTACTGAGTGTGTCACAAAGGACCCAAAACTTGTTCCTACAATGCAGTGCCAAGCTGGTCCATATACCCCATCAAATTCCTGCACAAGAAAAGGTAGCACAACCCCACAGAACCATACCAATCAATAATAAACTCACATACCCAATTCAAAATCCAACTCAAACAACTGCACCATAATCAACAATTAATCAAATTTTACCTTTTTCAGAGTCAAAGCAAGAGTCTTAGAGGTGAATTTTTCTAAGCTATCACAAGTTTTCCTTGCATATTCCACAGCATGGATCTGCATAAATGGAGGCATATCAACTGAAACCACTTTGACATCATTGCTTGTAAACACATCTGCCAACCTATTCAACTCAGCCTGTGGTGGCCCACTAAAGGAACTCCTCCTTCCTCTTCCTCCCAAAGACTTTGAAGAAGAAGAAGAAGAAGAAGAAGTTGAAAGTCTCCTACTTTCATACTCATCTTCCTGCTTTTCTTCTTTGAGACCCATCAGTTCCATCTTCACCACCACCTCCTCAGCTTTCACTTCTCTATTGGGCTTCTTGGGCAGCTTCTCTTTACTCTGTTTTTCAACACTGGTGGTGTGCACAACAGTTGGGAGTGGATTTTCGCTGCTGGGTCTTTGTGTTGTATGGGTTTTGTGACTTGGGTTTAGCCTTGAACAGGGTTTGGTGGGATCTAAAGGAGTGGAGGGTTTGGTCTGCTGCAGCCTTGGTGGTTCTGGTTCTGGTTGGGGTGTTGCTAAAATGCGCCGGTGGGTGGTGCGGTTAGCCATGGCTGGTTTATGGGGATTTGGGTGAAAGGGAAATGGAGGATAAGTGTAGAGCAAGGTTGAGTGTATGGAATGGAGGGATATGTGTTGGTGTGTTGGGAGGGGTCAGTGGTGGGGTTCGGTGGATGGAGAATTGTGTGGTGAGATCTAGCGCTTTTTGTTCTAACGTGCGCCGTGGGCGGAGGACAAGGGAGGGCTTGTGATGTTTGACCATTGACACTGCCCCATACTGTAGTCCCATAACCATAATCTTTTGGCCGTCTAGGGCAACAGACATGTGTGTCCTCTTTAACGTAGTGTAAAAACCAATAGTTGGGGTTCCCTAATTTGGACCACTTTGATTCAAATGGAAGACATGATTAGTCATTTGATTGGGTTTTGATCACACCAGTTTAATAGTTGATCATGAAAAACGAGAGTAAATTGAACACCCCATGAACATTGGGAGATTAAGAGAAGCATAGATCATTTTAAGTTGAAGAAGATTTGCTTTGATGGTGTTGTGCTATTACAACAAGGTCGCAGCAGAGCAGAGCCAAGTAACAACGCAGTATCTCAAAAGAGACTAAGAACAAAAATTGAATCAAGATTTATCAGTTGGCATGTTCCAAATCCAATCTTTGCTGTCATTCTCAACAAAAAAAAATACAATCTTTGCTGAACATCTGTTACAGCTTTAGTAGAACAGGCTTACTGATTTACAAGCTGAATATCTTTGTGGTGAGGAGGAGGAGGAACCCAATTGATACAGAGGTTTTGGGACCATTGATTCACAGGGTCACCGGCAATGCTGACATAGAAAAGGTCACATTTTGAATCTTTGAATCAAACAATTAAGTGAGACTGTTACATGGTTGTCAAATGCTCTTCATTGCACCCTTACTAGTGTTGGGACGATAGCCTCATGGTAAGCAAAGAAAGTGCATAACAGATGTGAGATATCTAGTTCCATGGACTTGGCAATCGTGCGTCTCTGAAAGTAGAAGTTCCTCCAGATGCTGCAGGGGACGGAGAGGATGCAATGAAGTTTGTTCCTGATGCAGATACTGTTGGCAGATTAGAAGGAGGCCCTTGGTGCCCTGAGGGAGCAAAGCGTGAAGGACTAGTACCAGTTGCCCCGAAACTTGCCCGGGAGGGATGTGGAACCTGCAGATAAGATTTGATGCTAATAAATGAGTTCATGAAAAGGAAACAAGAAAGGACACATCAAATGCAAACCTACTATTTAAGTCTTGTTTCTTTAAGGAAACTACTTCTGCAAGTCCCAAACTAAAGCTAACAATACAGACTCTTTAGAAGCTTTCAACGATAGCAGAACCAGGAAAATGTGCTTAGTAACACAAACGACATAGATAGAAGAAAACAAAAAAAGATCTTGTATTAGAGTACTATGTTACTATAAAGGCATGACTAGCAAAAACACATTACCGCACTGTGCTGAACATAGGCTGGCCTTCTAAGAGGAGACTCTGAAGAAGGTGATGTACTGTTCATCCGATGCATATGGCGAGGATGGATGTTATGATTTGAAAGCTCATCCCCTTCAACCCCTTCCATATCACCACTCATATTCGCCTCAGAGCCTAACCTAGGAGTAACTTGCCTATTCATCGACCCAGAATCATTTGTTACATCCACCTGAAGTGAAACAGTCGGACGAACCACAATTCCTTGTGCACTGCTCCGTCTCTTTAATTCCTCCTCTGCATTCAAGATCTGCAAAACACAACAAACCACAACCCTTACCATCAATCCTTCTGAACACAACACAAAGATACAATGACACAACAAATCATAGAGCCACCGTTTACCTGTTTCAACACTTGTACTAGATTATGCTTCTTTTGATTCAAAACCTGCAGCTTCTCCTCCACTTCTCTTTTCCTCTTTTGCTTTTCATCTAGCACAACTTCTTTTATCTATCATACAAACAACTCATTAATTCATTATACATGCTAACCATTTACTCACAAGTCACAACTATGCAAATTACAATGCCACGGATGCTTGAACATTTTCTTTCCTTTTCACTACATTCAAGTTTAACTAAATCAAAGATTGCAACTTTTGCTTCTTCACACATTATAGTTCAAATCCCAATATTATCTCATAAATTACCCAAGCAATTTAGCAACCAATTAACTAGCAGCTATCTACTAATTCACAAGAGTGAGATGTTCTTCCATACCTCAGAATTAGGGTTTTCCAATTTATTAACTTTCTCTACCTTCACCACCACCGGATCTTCCCAACCTTTCTCAGCCAAATCAGCTCTAAGAGCCAGAGTCAAATCGGCCTCCTTCGCCGGAACATCACCGCCTTCCGGTTGTCTCTTGTCCTTAACCTCGCCGGAAGGCCCAGCTTCGCAATCGGCAACAACCTTCTCCGGCGGCGCTTCACACTTAACCTTGGGTTCGTGATTCAAAGCGGCCACCTTTACGGCTTCACCGGGCTGATCAGGGTCAAAACTAGGGTGAGGGTTAGAGGAGGTAGCGGCGGCGGCCGAGCGGTGGCGAGAGAGGGCTTTAGAGCGACTGCTCAAGAGGGATTTAAAGTCTTTCAAGGAAATTTTGGGGGTCGGCATAAGCCAGCGGCGAGGCACGTCCGGGACGCGGTGGAGGTTTCCTCTGTATAGTGAAATCGCCACCATTTTTTCTCAGGCAGTTTTTCTGTTTCTCTCCGATTTGGGTTTTCTGCGTTTTATGGATTTTTCAAATTTTGGTAGGAAATAAGAATGATGAAGGAGGTCATTTTTAAATCGAACATTAGCCGAAGATTTTTCGGTTTATATATTAAAAGATTTATTTTTAATCATATTTTAATATCTTATTCTTTCAGTTTTTAGGTTTATATGAGTAAATTATTTCTACAAATTTTCGGTAAAATTGGTATTCGTTAAGATAACAAACTAGATTAAATTGATGAACGAACCAAATCTGTCAAATATGAATCTTTCAAATTCATAATTGATAAATCACACTTATGAATGCCTTAACAATTTTCAATATAGTGAAAAATTTAGAAAAATGATTTACTCATAAATACCTAGCTATAAACTGAACGGTCAAGATGCGAATATAAGATCGAAATATGAGATAAGCCGAAAAATCCTCAAATTAAGGGTCTTCATTAAAAAGGTTTCCTAATAAAGAAGGTGGATGAATGAAACCAAACTAGAAACGACTTTTAGAAAAAGCACTTTTATGGTCAAGTTAGGGTAAAATCCTTAAAATTAAACGGGAAAATAACCATTTAGTCAAAAATAGAGATTTAAAAGCTAATTTCAATGAAAAAAGTATTGAGTAACTCATTCTAATGTTTTAACGCAAAATACCAATTATACCATTCACATTAATTATACTCACTCTCTCATCTCTCTCCCACTTTCCACGATCCAACAAACTCTCTCTCTCTCTCTCTCTCTCACGATATCTGGTTTAGGGTTTGAAACGATCTCCATCATTTCATCAATCGACGTCGCTCTCTCGTTAAATCTCAGTCGACGATGTCGCTCCCTCTTTAAATATCAGTCGATCAAAATCGCTCTCTGGCTCAATCTCAGTTGATATGTGGTTCAATCTTAGCGTCGCTGTCAAGTTCAATCACACACGCTCGACGTCGCTCTCTGGTTGAATATCGACGTCGATCTCTGCTTCAATCACTCTCACTCGACCTCGCTCGGAAAATCCATAAAAATAGGTACATTTTGGTTTTTATTGAATTTAGGATTATTTTAGACTTCTCTGATGATATTGATGATTAGGATTATCTCCACAAGCTGGTGGTGATGAAATGAGAAAGAAGATGTTGTTAAAGTTCATGGACATCAATATGGAAAATAGATTAGTGCCACATTAGATGTAGGATCTTGAAAACTGTGAAAATATGTAGTATTTTGGTAGTGTTACAAGAACATATGAATAATCTTGAATTTCAGTGCAAGAACTTGTTCTTTTATTTTTGTCTATTCATTTGATTTTTCTGTCAGTTTCAGTTACCTTTGGTTGTCAGTTTCAGTTTTTTTTTGTTACATGGTTGTTATTGGGGGTCAGTAAACTTTGGTTGCTCTGTTCAGAAAAATTACTGACCCCCAATAATTTTCCATATTTGAGAGTTTACTACCTTATTCTGTCATTAGAAGATGCTTGAAAGGAATCTAAGTAATAACAATCATTTAGAAACTTTGGTTGCTCTGGTCAGAAAAATTATTAACCTCCAATAATTTTCCAAACTTGAACATATATGAACATAACAAAAACTGGAAGCATTCCAGAGTAAAAAAAAGACCTGGAAAAGAGTAAAAAAACATCTCAGTATCAAACTGGAAGAAAATCAAGGAATGGATGTGTTGTATGACTTGTATCAAGTAATACAAAAAATTACTGCCCCCAATAATTTTCCACACGTGAACATATATGAGCATAACAAAAACTGGATGCATTCCAGAGTAAAAAAAAAGACCTGGAAAAGAGTAAAACAAACATCCAAGTATCAAATTGGAAGAAAATCAAGGAAGAGATGTGTTTTATCAAGTAATACAGAAAATTATTGACCCCCAATAATTTTCCACACTTGAACATATATGAGCATAACAAAAACTAGAAGCATTTCAGAGTAAAGAAAAGACCTGGAAAAGAGTAAAACAAACATCCAAGTATCAATCTGGAAGAAAATCAAGGAAGGGATGTGTTGTATCAAGTAATACAGAAAATTACTGACCCCTAATAATTTTCCACACTTGAACATATATGAGCATAACAAAAACTGGAAGCATTCCAGAGTAAAGAAAGAACCTAGAAAAGACTAAAACAAACATCCGAGTATCAAACTGGAAGAAAATCAAGGAAGAGATATGTTGTATCAAGGAAGAAAATCAAGGAAGGGATGCGTTGTATCAAGTAATACAAAAAACTACTGACCCCCAATAATTTTCCACACTTGAACATATATGAGCATAACAAAAACTGGAAGCATTCCAGAGTAAAGAAAGGACTTGGAAAAGAGTAAAACAAACATCCAAGTATCAAACTGGAAGAAAATCAAGGAAGAGATATGTTATATCAAGTAATACAGAAAATTATTGACCCTCAATAATTTTTCATATTTATACATATATGAACATAACAAAAACTGGGTCCATTCCAGAGTAATGAAAAACACAATCTTAAGTCAGAGTAATTACGATATCAAATTAAAAAATATTACTGACACCCAATAATATCTTAATCTTCAGAAGACATTCAAAAAGAAGATATTCCTAACACCCAGTAACGAACAAAAGGATGTAACAAGAACTACGGCTACCCATTCAAAGGTTCTTACAGCTCTACATGTTATGATGGCCCATCTTAAGGCATCGACCACACCGAATCAACTTATTCTCACCAATAGATTTAATCCTTTTCACTTTAGGCCTCCCAGTCAGCCATTTTGTAATAGGAGGTAATATAGAATCCTCCGAAAAAGAAGTTTCCACGTTACTCACAGGTTGAATAGGGAAGCTATAACACATCCGAAAGTATTCAGCACTAAAATACTGGTCAATAAAATCATAAACATTTAATCTTGTACCTTGTGTTGCAGCAAGGGCATAAGAGCATGGGAAGCAATTGATCTACCACTTCACACAAGAGCAAGTACGAGTAGAAAGGTTCACAAAATAAGAGTACTCATCATCTCTAACCTCGTAAATACTTTCCTAGGAGGCAATAACCCTAAAATCACACGATTCATCCAGTTGCTCTTTCAGCCTCTTCTCCATTATAGGAGTAAGCTGAGTAGTCCAAGATCAAGACTTAACCTTCCTATCCGACATCATCTTCATTTCCTTCATCCTGGTCTGGTCTAACATGGCAAAAGGGGGGAGTGAACGCTCAACAACAATCCAATTATTAAAGGACTCAACACCAATACTGGCAACCTCTATAAAATGCCCGGCACCAATGCTCCAAAGGAATCTCTACTATAAATTTATCAATAATCTCAGCCCCACCCTCATCTCTTAACTCTTGTAAATGATGATAGTAAGACCTCTCGGTCGACGCATACGCCACCGCCCAAAACTTTTGTAACACATTAGCAACCATAAAGCTACCCCCCTTTATTCTTGTTTTGGTCACGATCCTCAGCGCGCAGGCAAGAGGTAACTAGTGAACAAAGAAAGAGGGAGATGTTGCGGGCGTGCCACCTCGCGGACGAGGAAAGAGTTAAGTGCGCAAGATCTGACTTCTGATCAGGCAGAAGGGGGTTTCCAGGTGCCACCTCAGATAAGGAATTTACGAGCATAAGGCGATCGATACTCACGGCAGAACACGAGTAGAGCAACTATAGGAAATTAGGGAGATCGGGGGAGAGTCCAGAAGGGCTCTGAACTAAGGCGCAGACACTCTTAGGGTTAGGGTTTCGAGGTAGCTCGAAGGGTAACTGGTTTGCAGTTTGTCTGTTGTTTGTAAAGAGATTGTGTGTGTCTATTGTGTGTGTGTGTGTGTTTGACCCCTTTATATAGTAGTCCGACTTGCGGCAGAAGAAAGTTAACTTGGAATCCAAGTCGGGCTTTGAAACCCTAATCCCACAAGGACACAGTTGTCCCAACGTGGGCCAATCAACTTATGACACATGTCCAGTTCTCACACTTCATTCCGCATAGAGCATTGCTTCCATCTCACGGGCTATTGCAGCTCGCGAGCCTTAAAAGAGCCACATGGATTGACCCGAAGCATGTCAAAGACTTGTAAGAGTCTTCAACGATTAATGTGATGCACACGGACTCCGCCTATGGCTCCTACGCGAAGCCTCCCACGCGAGCCAGTTCGCCAACTTGCCTCGATGTATTTCATTCCTATCCGAAGTGTCATCTCGCATCTCCTACGCAGAGTCAACTAGTAATTCCGCGCGAAGTCCATTCTGCGTGCGAACTTTGTAATTCAGCTCGCGTGGTCTTATTACTCGTAAACCCAAAGGATTTGGGCTCGCCGGCATGACATGGGCCAAGAATTCAATTACTATTTACATAGACATTTACTGTCTAGTGAAATATTAATTTGGGCGTAAACAATTCTTATACTTTTGACTAAGATTGTATCTCAAATGATGATACCATAAGAGATGAGAATTACCAGGAAAAATTTGATCGAATGCCTTCAACAAACCAACACCACGATCACTAATAAACGTAATAACCCTTCCTTGAGGTTCCAACAAACCCTTCAAGTGCTTGAAGAAAAAAAAACCAGTTGTCTTCAGTCTCTGAATCACATATACACAAGGATGAAGGAAAGAAACATGCGCAAACAAAACAAAATTACTGAGGGTCAATACTTATAAAGTAGTGTGCCGCTGCACCGCAAACGGGAGCTTTCCACTTCAAAATGTGAATTTAACAAACAAAAATAATAAAAGAAAACAATTTCAACACAAACATAAAGTTGAACAAAAATTACTGGGGGTAATAATTTATCAGGGGTAACTTTGTTTCCATTTCTTCCAGTGGCAGAAAGAATCTGGCCCTTGTATATGCTCTTTTCAAATGCATAGTCAACATATAAAATAGGGAGACTGAACTTGAAACCCTCAACTTGGCCTTCGTAAGCTGCAAAAACCATTTGGAACCTATTATTACTCTCATCAACTTCAAGGACAACAGAAGACCCTGGATTAGTCTCCAAAACAACATCCTTATACCAACTTAACATGGAAAAGGAATCAGAATCAGAGCCATACATCTTTTCCACGCACCTTTTCTTTGTTCTCGAAGCAACCTTATAACTAATTTCAAAACCATAAGTAGACTTGAAATTGTTCATGATCTCAACAGGCTTCAAACCAAGATTTAAACAAACATTCGACTCAATGCATATCCTAACAATTTTAGAACCTAACTGCCAATGAACTCGATTCCTAATCACACCTCTACATGTATGTTTTTTATTAAACCGCCTAATGTAAAATCACTTGTTAATAGCAGCCACAGATCCAAATACTTCCCAGCCTCATTTTTCAACTCCATGATTTTCACAAATAGCATGAACATAGAGTGAATCATTCCTAGAAAACACATAATTAAAACCAATCGGAACGGCATATTTCCTCAATTTATCTCTGAAATCTTCAATGCTCACAAATTTCTACCCCACATGTGACAAAAAAGAACTCCATTGATCTGACAGATAAAACTTCTTACCTCCATCCTTAAACTCATCATCTAGGTAGCCATTTTCATCAAAATTACCAAAACATTCATCCACTACATCACTTGTTGTTGAGCTGCTATTTCCAACATCATTCACAATAGAAACATCAACATAATCCAAGTGATAAATACTTGCACAGCAAAACAACATTTTGAAATTAAGTTCATTATCCAGATAAATGACAGCACAAACAAGGGATGAATACTAAAGATGAAAAGAATCACTGGCCGAAAATCTAAATCTTCGACAGATGGAGTCCTTCAAGTCATAAAAGCTCATAAGAGCATTAAGTTGAACAATAAATCCATTTCCAGAATAGATAAATTGTGCAACCAAATAATCAACCATGTTCCTGCATAAAAAAAAACAATTCACAAAATTACTGACCCCCAATAAATTATATCACAACAACAAAACAGCTTGAAAACCTAAACAAAATGATTGGAAGACAAACAAAAGCACAACAAAACAACAATTAATCACACTACAACATAAAACAAGACAGTTTAAAAAATTACTGACCCCTAATAAATTATATCACAACAACTAAATAGCTTGAAAACCTACACAAAATGCTTGGAAAACAAACAAAAGCACTACAAAACAACAATTAATCACACTACAACATAAAACAAGACAGTTCACAAAATTACTGACCCCCAATAAATTATATCACAACAATTAAATAGCTTGAAAACCTAAACAAAATTCTTGGAAAACAAACAAAAGCACAGCAAATCAACAATTAATCACACTACAATATAAAACAAGACAGTTCACAAAATTACTGACCCCAAATAAACATGCCAAAATTTCCATAAATCTTTGAAATCAGTCTCTGAGCACAAATAAAGTTCATTATACAACTACTCAACAATTCCTGACACCCAGTCAAACCTAACAATATAATAGAACCTAGAAACGAGAACGAAAATGATTCAAACCAACATTTATGAAAATTATCCAATTTAAAATCACATGAACACAAACATAAATCAAAATCGAGCTACAATTGAACAAAAAACAGAACGAAAAGAAGAAGAAAAGAGAATCAAACTGAGAAGGAACTGAAGAGCAAACTAACACCCGATCTATATCCATTGACTAATAGATTCTGATCTAGATCTTGGATTCAATCGGCTTCGGAAATCGGAAGGGAAATCGGCAGGAGCTCCGCTTCAATCGCTCTCTCTCTCTCTCTCACTGCTCGAGCTTCAATCTCGAACTGATTTTTGAATTTGAAAATCTTATATCTGAATTGGGTATATATGGAGATTCTCATAAGGGCATTTTCGTTCTTCAACATTATACAAATTGGGCCTAGTCAGTTAAAAGTTAGGTATTAGGGCACATGCAAGGTTACCTTATATTGGAATGGACAAGGTATAATTTAAAACATTGAAATGGTCTAAGAGGGGATAAAATTAGTATGGTGAGTATATTGCCACCCCACAAACCATTTTGCTCACCCCACATGTTGTTAATTTATTGAATGACTAATATACCCTAATGTAAAATTAGTAAATTACAGCAAGAGACAATAAGTTGTTACAAAATACAATATTTTTTTTTTAAATAAACATGTACTTCGTAAACTTTAACCCAAAATTTATCATATTCGATCTTTCTATGAAGTCTGAAGAAAACACTAGTATTCAATTGAAGATGAGGTAAACTGTTTATATATATATATATATATATACAGGAGGGATGTGAAGCGGACGTCCGCTATATAGCAAAAGTGCGGACTTTTTGTGCGACAGCCGTTGGATCGCGTTTAATGAAAATGGAGGGTTGGATTTGAAAGATAGGCGCGCGGGTCGCTAAAACGAGAAGGCTGGGATCACTATTCAAATCGGTCTCGTCCCTCTCTCACTTTGTTGCGCTCTCTCTCTCTCAGCTTGATCCTCGATCACTTCTCCACCCCAAATCGATCTCGTACAGGAACACGATTCTGCCCAAGCCCAGCTTTCTCACTATTCAAATCGATCTCATCCCTCTCTCACTCTGTCGCGCTCTCTCTCTCAGCTCGATCCTCTCTCACTTCTCCACCCTAAATCGATCTCGCACAGATTGTTTCTCACTCGATCTCGCACAGGAACCACGATTCTACCCAAGCACAACTTTCTCCTCTTCCTTTCTCAACCTGATCTTGTGTCGAAATCATAGATGCTTGATCTTGCCCATATTGCCCGATTGGTAAGAAGCCCAGCTTACTCCTCTTCCTTTCTTTTACAGATTAAGTTTTCGTTTTTATCTAATGTTGATATGCTTAATCATATATATAGTTGATTTGGATATGCTTGATCTTGTTTTTGATATGCTTGATTTCTAGGTAATTACAAGACATGTTCTTTTTGTTCTGTGCATGTTAGTTTTGTTGAAATTGTTGATGATTCATTGTAGGACTTGCAACCTTTTATATATTTCTATTACTGTATATACATTAGCAAGTACATATTTTAAGTTATACTTCTTTCAAGGATTTAGATGATAAAATTTGGATGTCAAACTTAGTTCTGCATGTTATTAAAACTGTGATATTACCTACAACAAGAGTATATATGCCATTGTCATTTAGAAAATTCTGGACTTGCAGATTACAGAGATTTTCTCATGACTTGTGAATTTTTTTTCTACTGGTTTTTAGTCCATAAATATATTTGTAGGTCTTATTGTGTCTATTGAATCGTTGACTAAATGAATTTGAAAAATAGGGAAGAGCCAATTTTACTGAATATGATGATGCATGTTTTGGTCTCAAAAGACACTAGCTGATCACTTTGATGGAAATAAAACAAAAATGGAGTTGTGCATTTCTATTGTTCTGATGTAATTATTTTTTCTATTCTCAATGTTGTGCTTTCATGGATATCAGTGTTGGTTTGTAAAAGAGTAACTTGAGCCTTTTCAGCATAAATGAGTGTCTTGAGGCTTTTCAGCTTGTTTCTGCATTATGAATGTTGTAAATGTTACTACTCAGTTGCAGATTGATAGAAGAATGAGTAAAATAGTTAAATTCTGTGGTAAAATTTTATATGGTTGGGACCAAATTTTGTTAATGTGTTGCAAAATTTTCTCCAAATGATTGAATTTATAAGCTTTCATTATTGTCAATAAAATGGAGTTGTGCATTTCTCTTGTTCTGTGTACACACATCTTTATTGTAATTGAGTTGTTGCCTATGTTTTGGCAGTGTATTGTAATTGAGGATGCAGTGGCTAGAGTTCAGGAATGGTGAAGCTACAAGAAAGTTGAATTCAGGATGCAGTTGCAACAGTTCCGGAATGGTGAAGCTACAAGAAAGTTGAATACAAGAAACTTGTGCTTGTAGGAAACTTAGTTGTGTATAGGAAAAACATATGTACAGTAAGAAACTTCAATTGTCTATTTTTTTGCATGAGTTGGAAATAAATACAAGAAGAGTTGGTTTTGATATACACTTGTGCTTTTACACTTGGTTGTGATCTGATATGAACAAACTTGTTACAAAATACAAAGTGATGCAAAATCAGATCTGAACAAAGATGTTCCTATATACAAACTTGCTTCTCTAATATGAACAAACATGTCTCAAATTACCAACTTCATCTGAACTAAACAAACATGTTCCAAACAGCAAAATACATATGATCTGAACAAACTTGGTTCTACTACTTTGTACACAAAATATGTACATCTTTACAGATTGATGATTAATTCACAGAAACAGCAACAATCAATAGTCCTTACATATTATCTGTAAAACAAAGCAAGCAATAGGCTGATCAGTTAAAAAAAAAACATTTCCAGTTCCTACAACAACAATATCTTAATCATCAAGCATACAAAAGGCTGATCTGGTAAAAAAAAAACCAGAAAACACTAGAAAAACCAGTTGCAACAGTAACTTCATCATCAAACAAATCAAAACAGCAATAGCAAATTTCATAATAGCAAGGACTATTGGCTGATCTGGTAAAAATAAAAAAAATAAAAAATAAATAAAATATTCCAGTTACAGTAGCATAGCATATCTGCAAGAAAGCAAGTAATAGGCTAATCAGTTAAAAAATTAAATAGGCTGATCAGATTTTAAAAAAAAATAACATTCTAGTTTCAACAGATCTGCAAAACAAGAAACCATATACGGATCAGTTAAAAAAATAACTATATAGAACTTACAAGCAATAAAACAACCAATCAGTCTACAAAAATAAACATTGTATTCACCTGTAGATGAACAACTATCATCATCCATATTACTCGAATTTGAATCCACATCCTTACTAATAGCAGGTCTACATAAATAAGCATTGTAGAGATACATATCAATAAAAAAAATACATAAATATAAATATTAATATCAATCATAATTATCTGAAAATTCTTACTTGGCAAGAAGTCTTGGACAATTTCTTTTGTCATGTGACTGACCATATAATCCACATCCATGACATTTCCTATCTTGACTCTCATTTGCCTTACCTTTCCTCTTCTCTTTTCCTTTCCTCAACCTTTTGCCACACCCTTTTGCTCTAACTTCATCGGGTTCATTAAAAACATGCTGAATAGTAGGAGTCTCGGTCTCTAAAACTGGTGCAAGATTACCATTTGACAATCTGTTAAACTTCTCCAAGAAAGCATCCAAGGACTCCATTAGGAGCTAGCTAGCCTCATCACTAACAATTGCCTTATCAATGGCATATGTAGCATGTTGTAACAATTTAGTCCTCCTTACAAATAAAGCTTTATTATATTTAATCTCCACTCCATTAGAATCCAATACAACACTTTGTCTTGCAACTTTAGTCCATCTTTTTAAGATATACTGAACAGGCAGTTTATCAACATCTTGGATCTTAATCAAATAACACAAAATATGCCGACATGGGAGCCCTTCACTCTCCCACTTCCTACAGCTGCATGATGCAAAATCAGAACCTTTTTTGTAAATGACTTCACGAGACTTAGAAGTATTAATGTTCTTTCGGATGACCTTAAACATGGATTCAGTCTCATTTTCTCTTAGAAGTTCAAGTTTATATTTGAAGCTCTCTTTCAACTGTTCTTGAACTTCATAAAAGCACTTCTGTGTGTAGACCTTGGCCATATCATCTTCTATGTCAAGGGACATTGCAGTTTTTACCTTCTCTTCAATGTTAATATGATCCTCCCTTAACTCATGGTTGCGTTGGTGAAGAAGTCCCCTCCTAAACTGAACCATAAATTCCACCAACGTATTCCACTGAGAAACATAATCCTTGAAAAAATAATGTTGACTCTCTGCCTTTTGAGAACTTGACATTCTTGCTAAGAAACAATGATTTACATGTGTTGGTATCCATGATGAACGGATTTCGTATATCGACTTCAACCACTTGTTATCACTTAATCCACTCTTCTTAATAAGTTCATTCCACCTTGAATCAAACTCATCTCCACTACTTGAATTCCAAATGCAGCTATGAAAGTCTTGGTAGTGATCCCAATATTTAATCACATCTAGCTTCTCTGAAATTTTATTTAGAATGTGCCAACTGCAATATCTATGAAATATATGTGGGAGTGCTTCTAAAATGGCTTTAGTCATAGCAGGATCTTGGTCAGTTATGATCATTTTAGGGACATTTTCTGGGGCATTTCCAGGCATAGCATTTAGAAACTCCTTGAATAACCAAACAAAAGAATCGGTTGTCTCGTGGAGTCGGATGAGGAAAAGAAGGTAACACGATGTTTTTGGGCTGACTCAAGGTTAAGAAGGGCTTATAGCTTTTATGGGGATGTTGTTATTTTTGACACTACATACAACACAAATCGGTATGGAATGATTTTTGCACCATTAGCCGGTGTTAATAATCATGGCCAGACTATCATCTTTTCTTGTGGATTCTTGAATGACCATTCTATAGATAAAAGAAGGATCTTTTTCTTTTTCATTCTCAAAATGCATGTATAATAGATCTCCATCATGCCCCTTCTTCTGTTCACGAATGCTGCTTCCATAATTATAAAGATCACGCTGTGTGAAACCAACATTTTCTATCCCACCAGCTTGAACACCAAAAAATTCAAACTGTTTATGTCTCTTCACATTTACCAAGCTCAACTGATCATATAGTACTTTGCTAACTTTTGAAACACCACGATGAGACCTTAAAAATTGTACTCTGTCTGGGCTTGTTAAAGGGTGGTTATGACTATCCACAAACATAGACACTGCATATTTTCCAGTTTTCTTTCTCACAACTGCAATCCTTGCTTTACAACATGTTTACGCCCAAATTAATATTTTACTGGACAATAATTGTCTATGTGAATATTAATTAAATTCTTTATCCATGTCATACCGGCGAGCCCAAGTTTCTTTAAAGTTTACAAATAATGGCCGGCCAGCAAGACCACGCGAGATGAATTACATGGACATCGCGCGGAATGACTCATCGCGGACTATAGATCTCGCGCGCTTCGTGCAAAACACGCAGTTCACGCGAACTAACTTTGGCATCAGGCGAGACAGAATGCAACTAGGCGAGCTGGCGAACCGGTTCTCTAGTTCGTAAGGTAGACATACGCGGAGTCTGCGCGAAACCCTTTTAATCGTTTTGGACTTTTGCCAGTATTTGACACGCTTTGAGCCAATCTCTGTGACCCTTTTAATTAAAAAGCCTTCTTTTTGGCCCGCGAGCTGCAATAGCCAGCGAGGTGAAATTGAGATGCAGGAGCCTGCGGTCCGCGCGAGCTATTAGCTTTCTACATGGACTGTGACACTCTGCGGGATAAGGATTGCTCTTATTTCCGCTTCGCATGGAAGTCCAGGCCTTTTCCTATGTGGACTGTGCGAACTGGATATGTGTCACATAAGGATTGGTCTGCATGGGAGGAATAATGCCTTTATGCTTCACGTTGCAGAGTCCAACATGGATTCTGATTATCTCTCTTCTGCTGCAAGTCGAGCTCCCACTATATAAGGGGCTTTACGCTCTACAACTCGGGACACAACTCATAATTCAACAAACGAAACAAAACCTTTCAACCTAGTTGAAACCCTCAACCCAGTCGAAACCTCCAACGCTCCCCGGAGCTCTGCCTTTGCTTCCTTGTTGAAGCAAAACACACAACAGATCTCTTTCTCAACTCAATCAATTACTCAAACACAAACCAACTGCAACCCAGTTCCCTTCGAGCTACCTCGAAACCCTAAAACTAACTAAGCACATCGCCGTCTTAGTTACAGAGCCCTCTTGGACTCCCCCCGATTCCTCTGAATCTTCCCTATAGTTGCTCTGTGCACGCCGCCGTGAGTATCGACCGCCTTGTGCTCGTAAATTCCTCATCTAAGGTGGCACCTGGAACCCCTTTCTGCCTAATTCAAGAAGTCAAGACCTTTTCCTCGTCCGCGAGGTGGCACGCCCGCAACACCTCATTTCTCTTTGTTCGCTATTCACCTCCGCTCTGCACACTGAGGATCGTGGCCAAAACACTGGCATGCCCAGTGGGACCAGGGAGTACAAGCGAGACATCATAGGGAAACCAAGAAAACCTGTGATTCCGCGCCATGGTAGGCTCTTAGCCGACCCAAGACACAGATTTCACTCCGTCCATGGAGCAAATCTTCTAGATGTTTGAGCAGTTGATGAGTCAGAATTTAGCTATTCAAAAAAGCATCATTAACCTAACTGAACAGATTAAACAAGACAGAACCCTTTTGGAAGCCAGTCATAACAAACTCACTGACCCTGCTAAACAGATTGACCTGCCTAGCAGCCAATCTAGTGGTGAAGATTTTCCTTTGGATGAATCTACGTCCAAAGAATAAGTTACTTTGTCAATCAACGACAAAGAGCCTGAGGTTGATGCCGGCGAGATTATGGATGATAATCACATCTCAAAATTTCACGGTGTTCCTCAAGAAAAGAAGCTTGAAGGTAGGACAAAAAAGTCCACCTTAGAAGAAGAAAACGGTTCGCACACTGATGGTGAACCAGAACTTCGCGTGATAGCGAACCACAACCGCCAAGTAGCCAGCTTCCTCATGTGAGATGTATATGTGGACACATGTCAGCTGCATGGGGGGGCAAGGCGGTGCTCACTTTCCTTCTTTAGTTAACCACCAAGATCAAGGGCATGATCAACTCAAGCTTTGTCCAATTACTGGACATGATCAAGATGCTGCCCCAAGTCAACACAAGCGAAAAGAAACTGCGATAATGGATTGGCGCAGATTTGACAAACTGTGGGCAGCCTACCGCAAGCAAATAGATATATGAGCGACTGTTGAAAAAAATGAAAAGGCTTTACAACGCCAGAATGTAAAGCCTACGGCTGGTGAAGATTCCTCTTTGGATGAACTTATGTCCAAGGAAGAAACTGTTTTGTCAATCAATGACAAAGAATCTGAGGTCGAGGCCGGTGAGACTTCGGATAATGATCTTATCTCAAAAACTGACGGTGTTCCCCAGAAAGATAAGCTTGAAGGTAGGACAGAACAGTCCACCTTAGAAAAGGAGAGCGGGTCAAACATTGGTGGCGAATCACAACTTCGCATGAAAAGTGACCCGAGAGCTAGCTTGCCTATGCGAGATGTATATGTGGACACATGTCAGCCGCATGGGAGGCAAGGTGAAAAGAGACCAGCCAGTGGTTCTCTTCCATGACCAATGCATGGCTATTCCTGATAAGACCATGCATTATGACATGATAGTCGGCACCAAAACAGATCTCAACAACATACGATCCATGAGAATGTAGTTGAAGATCATGCTTGGTCAAGCAACAAAGGTGCGTGGGGGGCAATGAGACGTACCCTACGAAATACCTTGCCCAAATTTTCAAGTTGTTGACACGGAACATCTCTGCTCAACACTTGGAAATTTTCAACAGCGACAATCTCATATTGGAAACATGACGACGTCGAACTTTGGAGTGAAGCATTGGTGGCCTCCCCCGTGGCCTAATGACGGGTACCTAATCAAGCTCCTACCTCTTGTTTTTCTATGCTCCTAGCTTGTAATTCAGCTTTTACTTCCTTTTTCTTTCAGTTTCTTTATTTCTCGCATTGAAAAAAGAAAATACAAAAAAATCAAATAGCAAAAAACACAAAAAGAGATCCTTGGTCTTGCCAAAAAAATCAAATAGCAAAAAACACAAAAAGAGATCCTTGGTCTTGCTGAAATGCAAGACAATGTTCTTGCCTATATCAAGCTTGAACTTTACTTCGGAGCCTATCCCTGAGGCTTAACGACAATAGGCATTCCATATACCTTGAATTGCTGCCAGCGAAGTCAAGACAGATTGCAATGTTGCAAGTTGCAACAGCCACTACTGAACAGTCGACTTTGCTGATTAAACTGGACCAATCTAGGAAGAACTAGCTGGCACGCCTTATATCGATAGAAATCCCTGGATGTCTACTTTCCAAAGGATTTTACGGTTCATCATTCCGACATTCCTGGAGAGAGTTATGGCAGTTTGAATGCATACAGGTCAGGATACGCACGAATTTGCAATGTGTTTTCAATGTATTTTCATGACCTTGTAACGTTTTTCCTCTATTGGGGGGCATCCATAGAAGTTTGGGGTACCTTTATCCATACACCAGGATCTACTCAAGGCTGATCCACAACCTTTTTTGGTGTTCGTCATTTTCAGTGATGCATCGGTACCACCACTCCTTCCTTGGGGGGAGGGGGGGGGGGGGAGAGCACAACATAGTGAGAGAGGGACGAGACCGATTTGAATAGTGAGCCCAGCCTTCTCGTTTTAGCGACCCGCGCGCCTATCTTTCAAATCCAGCCCTCCATTTTCATTAAACGTGATCCAACGGCTGTTGCACAAAAAGTCCGCACTTTTGCTATATAGGGGACATCCTCTTCACATCCCTTCCGTGTGTGTGTGTGTGTGTATATATATATATATATATTTTCTTTGTTGATGCTTCGTCTATCTTTATATTTATTATTTCTCATATCGATTTTGTATGTAAATTTTCATGTCTAGTCCCTCACTTATATATATTCGATTTGTTTTTTTTTCATCGGTGTCAGATCTTTTTCAAGTAGAGTTTACAGATATGTGCATCTTGATATCAATGTATACCAATGAGTTGTTAAGTTTGAGAGTTTTTTCTTGTTCTTTAATTAGGATTTATACTTTAGTGTGATTTTTATTGTTCAGTTTGTGATTTCACTTACCCAAATGATATTAATCTTATGGTTTTCTTCAATTTCATTTTGTTTTTGGAGTTCAATCCCTTTGAAAGAGACTGATATTGTGTGTATTGTAAATCGATGAATAAAGTAAATTTAAAGTTTAAAATTTAAAAATATATAGGCGGCGTGAGAAGAGATCGAATATAGGGTGAACAAAGCAAATCTGATGAAATTAAAAAAAATATATGTAGAGTGAAAAAAGAATTTATGGTGAACAAAGCAAAAATGGGAAAATGGTATTGTAGGTATTGTAAATGGGTGAACAAAGTATACTTACAATTAAAAATATATAAGTGAGGTGTGAAGAGAGCGTTGGGTGAATAAAGTGGTTTGTGGAGTGGCAATAGACACACCCAATTAGTATCAAATGGGCATTTCTCCTAAAATTAACTGGTGCGGGTAAAATGGAATAAAAAGAACAATAATATAAACGGACCTAATAAGCCATTGCAAATGAGTTAGTAGTTCTTGTCTAACTAGATGCGCTCTATGACTTAGGTTTGAACTTGAAGTAGTTAAAGTGGTTAAAATGATATAGGGAGCTTATATGAAATAAAAAATTACAACAGTATATATCATGGAGTTCTATATATTCATGTAAGGGTTGTGAATCGACGCACCCCAAATTGATCGAAATCCACGCACACTTTTTTTTTTTTTTTTGATAATTTAAATTTTGTTTTCTTGTGAATGTATTAACCAATAAAAAAGGAAAATTGTGTGTGGATTTCAATTTTGGGTGTGTGGATTTCACATCCCTCATGTAAATGCCAATTAAGTTTCCGAGTCCTTTATTGTCTTATTGAAGAGCACATATACAAAATCAAAATCAAATGGAGAAGATTATATAGTTTTAACAAAGTTACTAAACTAGTTTAACCGCTTCCCAGCAGAAGCCCTTCTTATTCTGAGGTTAATACAAATTTTATTGCAATTTTTTTACTGATCGATCACATCAGTAGTAGAATGGTTCTTCCATAAGTAGTTCAGGAAACTCCAAGAACAAGTCATTATCTTTAGCTACCATGGCTTCCACAAATGAACTCTCACATGGATCAGCTGTAGCCTCTACTTGATTGCTTGACATTCCATAAATCGTGCCCTCATTTTCAGTTTGTGCTTGGTTAAAGATGTTTTTTGATGAAGACTCGGCAGTATCATTTTGCATAGTTGCTTGGACGTCCCAGCAAATTTCGCCTTGTTGAGCATCTTCAGTTGGCAAAAATGCTTCTTCCAGGAGAAAATCACTCCATCCAAAGGCCAGAGATGACTTCTCTTGCACGGCAGCACATGAACAAGTAGACGAGGATGAAGATGATAACGAGCATTCGCTGTAGAAATTGAAAGGGGAAGGAGCAGGGTTGGTGTTTGTGGTGGAGTTTGAGACCTCTGTCACATATTTCATGGCTTGCAGCTGTGTGAGAAGATCATAAGGTTGGTAGTAGTCGAAATTGGTGCTGCTAGTGGCTTGCATTGGTTCGATTTTGGTTGTTGACACCAAATGGCTGTTGTTGAAGTTTGGTAAGCCTGATGTGTATGCTTCTGGTGATTTCATCAGCATTGCATTTTTCAAGCCCTTATTCAGGGAAGCACCTATAGCGATACGCATTCTAGATTTGGGTAGGCCGCTGATGTTTCCATAGTCGGCTAAAATTTGTGAGAAGGGCCTGTGAGTAACTGGATCAATTCCCATATCTGTGAGCTTCTTTTTGAGCTTAGTGTTCCAGTAAGTCTTTACATCATTGTCTGTCCTCCCAGGAAGTTGCTGAGCTATTATAGGCCACCTACAGCATATTTAACCATGACATGTCATATATATGAGAGGAAAGGTAGGCTATTGAAACAGTTTGGCTGTTTGGGATCACCATTATGAAACAGATGAACAATTTCCCTAGGTAAATCCCAAAATGAAGTACATCAAGGAAATGTTCAAGAAAATATAAATGCATCGAGTCTACATTGTATCACTAAAAGTAGAAAAACTAGGATTTGAAGACGAATACGACTCAAATCAGATGCCATAGAGATTATTGTGACAGTATAGTAGAAAACAGCAGTATAAGCGGTGTGCTATAAGACAGAAAAACAGGGCATTGTTGCTGTAATGTTAAATAGTGAGAACCAGAAGAATCAATATATATATAAACTGACCTGCTACCAATGGTTGCATGAAGCCTAACAATCAATTCTTCCTCTTGGGGTGTGAAGGTTTCAGGCTTCAGGTCAGCCTTCAAGTAATTACTCCACCTAGGCTTGCAACTCTTCCCACATCTATTAAGTCCTGAAAGCAGAATCAATCATGCATTTTTCATTTTTGTAATTAGCTGGGAAATGCAGTATAAATGTACTATTTGATCCACACTCTGAAGAAATTATGGACTAACAAAAGATGTAATCTCCAATTCAAACCTGCTTTTTTCGGAACAGAAGTCCAGTTACCGATCCCATTCTTGGATCCATGATGAGCAACTATATTTGCATCTTCCTCTTCAGTCCAAGTGCCCTTCTTCACATTGATCAGCTTGTCACAACAAGCAGGAGGTCTCCCCATCTTATCTGTTAACCCAAAGTTGCACTTAAAAATTACAAGAACTGAAAACTAAAACAAGGGACGAAAACAAAAAGGAATTCATATGGAAATGTAGTCTGATTATATCATAGTTCTCTTTGAGTCTCTTTGGGAGAGATTTGAGATGATGAGAACGAGGAAAGGTGCTGTTTTGAAGTATAACAAGCGTGGGACTATAATGGACGCAAGAAATGCATGAGGCTATTGCTTCCATTTAACTAAATTAGTATGATGAAAAAAAGCATCAGCTAAATCAAACAAAAATAAATCTTACCATTACTCACAGGCTTGGATCGCTCTTGATCTGCAGGTTCGAATCGGGTGAATTATTCGGTTAAGCGTAGATTAAATCTAAGTAAAATAGCTTAAACAATTCATTGTTTAGAGTACTCTTCCTTTTGTGTAAAAGAACATGACTACATACTGCTTTAGCTTCTGATGATCACAGGTTTGATGATACTACAACTGTCTTAAGCAAAAGATCATTCAACTAATCAAATAGTAAAATTAAATCATGCATATGAGCCTCAAAGAGAGAAGAATATATCTCACTGTTTATTGGAAACTTTTCTTTGTCAAGTGCACTGTGTGAAGGATTAGAATTCTGCATCCTATGATGTTCATTATATGATCGAAGAACAATTAATTGGACAAAACATTATCCATCATTGAGTAATTATTGGTAGAACAAATTTGCAATTTACCTCTTCAAACTTATCCACCATCCAACTCATCCCTGCAAGGATTCCCCATAAATTTATAACTATGCCTTAATCAAAGCTACTCAAATGATTATGCTGATCATAGTAAAAGTTTTTCCTAACCATCACAGGTGGTCGAGTTGGTAAAAGCCTTAATGTAGATTCTACATTAAGCACACTATCATTCAATCCTATTAGTAGCTAGCTAGTTTTGGCGCAGGAAGTCAATTTTGCATCTCTAATCCAATATCTATGCCAAGTGATATAAACGAAGAGCCAAAGCCAAATTAAGCATGACGAAATGGGTTTCCTTGGAGAAAGGGTAAGTTCACAACTAAGGTTTGACAAGTTCAAGGCACTTCATGAAGATGGTACTTCTTCCCCTGCCACCACAATTATTGTCTTCCTCAATTTCGGGTGCAGAATAAAACATCACAAAATGAATATTTGCATAGAAGCTTCTTCCTTGATCAATTTCTGAAAAAATTGTAAACGAATCGTATAAATAAATGAAGAATTTCAAGGCTAAGAGACAAGCTGGATTATGCATCATTATAATCAATCTGTTACTCTATAATATATAGATTGGCAGAGTATATTAGATTCTGGTGCATAATTTTAGTCGCCAAGCGAGCCTTGTCCTTTTTGCATCAGCAACAACCTGCAAACATGTGGCACACAGCTAATAGAAGCTTTTGGCTTTCCAGCCTGAAATCTTAAAACCCAACCTTCCAGAGTAAGAGAGGTACGTATTGTTTCATCCCCAACCAAACTACAACTCCCAAGTTCATGCATGTACCAGATCATATATACTTCTCTATAATTTCATTAACAAGTGTGTTTTCTGAAGTAAACTAGAGCCCTATAGGAGTTCTTTATGTTAATAACATACGCATTCACCTTACAATTAGTTCAATCATCAGATAGAGAACTAATTGAGTATGAGTATATATGATACCCTTTTTTTGTATACGAATATATGATAACCGTTGATGCTTTCATTTTCAGTATACCTGAGAAAGGAATGCATGCACTCTGTGCTGTTTGTGTTGATAGAAAGTACGTAGTCGTTCACTTTCTTCATCAAAGTTTATGAAGCTAGTGGCGTTCCAACGTAAGCCACAGTCGAGTTGAGTAGCGCAACTTTTCTTTCAATAATAGGTTAATTACAACCACGAGAAATAGTGCAACGGATGCATTAGGTCCCATTACGGGAACTTCATGATATGGATCCCACAAGTTATGAATTTGAATGTGTTGCTCAATATTATTGTTGAATTATAAACGTATAGGGGGGGCTGCAATGTCATGTTGGTAGGCAGACCCCTAACAGATTAGTCTCTGAGGTTAGGAAGATCATAATAGGTTAATTACAACCACGAGAAATAGTGCAACGGATGCATTAGGTCCCATTACGGGAACTTCATGATATGGATCCCACAAGTTATGAATTTGAATGTGTTGCTCAATATTATTGTTGAATTATAAACGTATGGAGGGGGGGGGGGCTGCAATGTCATGTTGGTAGGCAGACCCCTAACAGATTAGTCTATGAGGTTAGGAAGATCATAAACCAAACAATCCGAAAAAGAGGGTGTAAAAAATGATCAGTTAATTACACTGTAATAATGCACGCGTGTTATCCATATTTACACTGACATAGATATTTCTTGCTAGCTAATTAACAAGGTGATTCTGAACAAGTCAAAATTGCTATCATGGAATAATATTGGTGTCACATTGGACATTTTGTGTTGTCAGTTCAAGTAGATGTGACATCCATATTCAACTCGATTCCATCCCACCACACAAAATAATAATAAAAATAATAATAATAATACTCCTATATTGTTAATTTGTTTGAATATGCAAAACTTTAAGAGTTCAAGTTTTGAAGAGTTTAAGTTTTGATATTGTGATCATGAAAGTAAAATCAAACCACATTACTTGAAAAGAACAGTACGGTGAGTTAACGTCGGTTTAATCATACCTTTCTTATCGAAGGGGCTAGTCCATTCATTTGTTTTCAGTTAGCTAGCTATTGAAGTAAGAGTAGTTCAACTTACAGTTTTTATTTTCCTGAAAAGTAGTTCAACTGCTTAATTTAATCCTCAGGATATTCTTCAATTTAGTTCTTAAATGCGAATATGGGACGCTTAATTAGTAATATCTAGACACCTGATCGACATATGGCCAATCAATTTGCGATATCTACAAAGCTATTATGCAAATGAATGATTGTTTGTTGCCGAGTCGAATTACTTGACATCGATCACTGTCTTCATTCCAAAATGACTTTAATTTGAACCCCGCGAAAATGAGATGTGCATAATATAGTGTTTGTCATATTCTATATAGTTATTATTAGTTGGCCATATTTGGTGGTTCGATTTCTTCACAAAGCTAGGTTAAGCAATAGGATTATCATTTGCGTAAAAAAATACCCTTTTTCTAAAGCACTTAAAAACAAATAGGATTAGCATGGTATAGAAAATTTGTTGGTATTTTAGAATTTTCCGATAAAAACAAATAGGATTACCAGTTCTCTAATACTTTCTTCTCTATGATTCTTTAACATGGTTAATTAATACCCGAGTCCAGCAGTGTGTTCGTGTTTTGAAGATGTTTTGAAGATTATATATATCAAGATCTTGATACTCAATAAGATTATAAGAGTTGGAGATCGATGATATTGCTGGTGGATTATCATATCCTAGCTAAGGTGATTATCATATCCGATCCTCTCTTATTAAGGAATGCAAGGAAAGAGTAATTTCTATGAAAACCATTACAATGTTAGTCTTCTGTAGCAATATATAGTGATTAGGAGGCTAACAAGGGCTGGTCGATGCCCAGTACCATTTGAGGCTAACATTTCAGTTGTTTGTGGATAAAAAAAAACAAGTGTTGATCGATTATTATGAAGTAATATCTCATAACGTTGGTTTTTTGAACAATCTCATATCTCTCATAATGGTCGACAAGTGATTATTCATCGATGGAGAAATGTGAGTGCGTTCAAAGTGATTAACAAGCTAGTCACGCCGAGTTGTTTGAATACTAATATACATGCACACCCCATAATCTGATTTGATAGACTCGTTTTCCAACTCGTATATGTAGCTCTTAGATAAGTTTCATCAAACCATTCTAACCCCTGCGTCGGGATAGTGTCGACGGTTGAATGATCGAGTTAACGTAGTCTATCTAGCTAAATATATACGTACGGGTTACGAAACCATGCAGTAGAATACGTGTCTCTGGGAGATGGGTTTAGGGTTTACTCAGTATCTTAGCTATTGCCAAATGCATGCCACCGTGCTTGGAACTTGTCCGTCGATCAGCAATCGGCATCATATCTCTGCAGAAAACGAGGACGGAGCTCGTCAGCTAGATAGCTACGTTGTTTTGGATGACCGGATATCGGAGTCAGTTACTGCTTTGCTGGGTGTGTGATGAGTCACAGCTAGCCAGGGCGGACTTTTCCACATAAGATCGCCAGCAATGGCATCGCTACTATGTCTGTCAATCTCTCTCGCATATATAGCTAGCTGCCTCTGTTCCAATAACATTTCCCTTGGTTTTGTTACAGCTTCGATTCTGATCATGACGCGCGCTTTGACGTTGATTTGTTTTTACAATGCATAGCATAGGTTCACAGATAAGGAGGGAACGGGATGTGATTACGTGATGATGATTTGTTATTTCTTAAGAATGATTGAGATGAAAGTGATGATAATCGATCACGTACTACGTATATAAAAAGTTTTCACATTGACCTAGTACCAACCAAAAGGAAGTTTTTAGTTTAGCCTTTCCCATCTCTTTTCCATCGTCTTTTATAATTGAACAAGCAAAACCTCATCATATCTGTTAGAACTATAGAGCAATACCACAATAATAAATTATCACTCGTAGAAAAACATTTCGTTTATTTTTTTCAATGGAAAACATTTGTTTCTTTGAGTTGCATAACAAAACTATCAAAATACCTTTACAAAATTTGAAGCAATATATACCAAATGCTAAAACATGCTAGGTCGTAAGTAAGGTGGACGTTATGGTAATATAAGGTCTTTAGCTATTTGGTCCGAATCCGAGTTTGTGAAAACATCGATTAAGAAAGGACCATACATAACTTGTTCTTGTAGCTCACTGAGCTAGTAATTTAATTTGACGTACAATACAGGTTAAACTGAATAGTTATATATGTACGTCTATGTTTACTCTCAATTTCTCATTCATATAAGATCTGAAGTATGCAAATTGAACAGGGTTATACACTTAAATGATCTCTGATGGAGTCAACATATTCTTCTTTTCCTCTGTAACGGGAAACACGTAATAACACCTAGATACTTTACACCAAATTTTTTGTTAAATCCGAGATATGGCATACTCCGAATTTTCTACCGTTAACTCCGGTAAATCTGCTCAGCTGTAAAATAACTTAAACTTATTCACTACCTTCTTTTAACTGCGAAACAAATCCAATTTAATGCGGGTTAATCACCCTTAGTATAGTAGATTAATGAATTAATCACTCCAACTTCTGGCAACTAGTGTGATTACTAGGTCCAAACCCCACCTCCAATTATTCTATTCCCATTTACGTTCTGTGTTTCTTCCATCTTCAAATTCGATTAATTATTTGGATTCCGTTTTTAAAACAGAGCATCTCTCATTCTTTTTCGAAAACAAAAATTGTTGCTTTCTGATCTTCCACCCAACAAAAAAAGCCGTTGTTTTCCACCGACCTTCAAAAACCCAAAACGTCTCCTTCTTCTTCCCCAACCTCTCTGTCTCTCTCGTTTTCGGGACCTGCTCGTCCCACCTGGGTTCCTCTAATTCGAACCAAAGACTCGTTTTTTACCATACCCAGATTCTAAAGGCTTAGTTTTTGTATCAAAGCTCGGTTTTTTTTAAGAGATTTAGTGGGGATGAGGAGGGCCAAATTGGACCGATTCGGCACCGTTTTGACGAGGCAAAGATCGGTTCAGATTCTGGTGGGTATTGGCCTTCTCTATCTGCTTTTGGTCACCCTTGAAATCCCTTTTGTTTTCAAAACCGGGTTCAGCACCATCTCACCGGACAGCTTGACCCGACCCGACAGGCTCCACAGCCGAGAAGCCGTGGAGGAGAAAAAAGCCCCGACCCGGCCGCTCGAACGAGTCTCGCAAAACTCGAACCAGCCGTCTCAGAGCCGCCGACCCGAATCCAATGTGGTATCGGGTCTGGTGTTCGACCCGAAGACGTTCGATTCGGAGCTTTACAAGTCGGCGAAGATTGCTTGGGAAGTGGGGAAGAAGTTCTGGGAGGAGCTGCAGGCCGGGAAGGTCCGGGTCGCGGAGGAGCGGGTCGCCGGAAACGGATCGGAGTCGTGCCGGCATTCGATTACGATGACCGGGTCGGAGTTTTCGGAGCAGGGTCGGGTCATGGTGGTGCCTTGTGGGCTGACGTTGGGGTCGTATATAACGCTGGTGGGCCGGCCGAGGGCGGCGCATGAGGAATCGGAGCCGAAGATTGCGCTGGTTAAGGAGGGACAGTCGGTGATGGTGTCTCAGTTTAAGGTTGAGTTGTTGGGGTTGAAGACAGTGGAGGGTGAGGACCCACCGAGGTTGTTGCATTTCAATCCGAGGTTGAAGGGGGATTGGAGTGGCACCCCTGTGATTGAGCTCAACACTTGTTATAGGATGCAGTGGGGATCGGCGCAGCGGTGCGAGGGCTGGAAGTCCAAGGCCGATGAAGAAACCGGTGAGTGTTAGTATTATATTGCCACATTGTTCATTTTTGATTAGTGAATGTGTTTATGCTTTCGTTTTGGACCGGACCTTTATGGTGGATTGAATTGTTTACGATTGGTAGTTTAGAATCGGGGAATTGGTCAATGTGGTGTATTGTTGGGTAGGAGAAAAGGAAATGGGTTTAGTGTGTGTCATGGCTTGCTTAATGCTCAAGAATTGAAGAAGAAATAGTAATGTTTGTAAGTGATTATGCATTTAGCACCTAACTGGTTTATTAATTGTGCGAGGATGATTAGAAGATTGTTTCCATCTTTCCTACTTAGGAAGATTTTTATTTATTTTTTGTTAATGGTTGTTGCCTTGTTATAAAACTCTTTGTAAGTGTATTAAAACAAGGATTTTGTTTTTTGAATTGTTTTCCATTTATTGTTGTCTCAGTTTGTTCATCTTTACAGTGACACCTGAAAGTTGTGTAATTCGTTAGACTGGTTTTAGTTGATGGGCAGGTGAAGTGTGAGAAGTGGATTCGTGATGATGACAGTCGCTCAGAAGAGACCAAGGCAACGTGGTGGTTGAGTAGGCTAGTAGGCCGGACCAAAAAGGTGACTTTTGACTGGCCGTACCCGTTTGGAGAGGACAAACTGTTCGTTTTAACTCTCAGTGCTGGCTTGGAGGGTTATCATGTTAATGTTGATGGGAGGCATATCACGTCTTTTCCTTATCATAATGTGAGTAATATTCTGCTACGATTTGATTTCATAGAAAGTTTGGATGTTTTTCCTAAGAGCTTTTGTAATGTTGACAGGGATTTTCTCTTGAAGATGCCACTGGGCTTTCTCTAAGTGGAGATGTTGATCTGCACTCAGTATTTGCTGCTTCTCTTCCCACGTCCCATCCTAGTTTTGCTCCACAGAAGCATCTTGAGATGTCACCCATATGGCGTGCCCCACCTCTTCCTGTTGGGGAAATCAAACTCTTCATTGGTATCCTTTCTGCAGGCAACCATTTTGCTGAGAGGATGGCAGTTAGGAAGTCTTGGATGCAACACAATCTTATCAAATCTTCAAAAGTGGTAGCTCGATTCTTTGTAGCTCTGGTAAGTACGGCAACAAGAGCACTTGAAATTTTTTTTATTCGTTTGTTGATGTACCTAACTTTATGTGGGAGGTTCTCACTCTTTTCTATTGATACTTTGACAGCATTCCAAAAAGGAAGTGAATGTTGAGCTAAAGAAAGAAGCAGAGTTCTTTGATGATATTGTCATAGTGCCTTACATGGATAACTATAACTTGGTCGTCTTGAAAACTGTTGCCATCTGTGAATATGGGGTGAGTTCTTGAATAAACCCATAAATGAAGGCGTGATACTGTTAATCTATCTTTTTACATGAATTATAATGCACTGTTATTGCTTTGGTTTCAGGTTCGCACGATGTCTGCTAAGTACATTATGAAATGCGATGATGACACATTTGTAAGAGTGGATGCTGTTATCAGTGAAGCAAGTAGAGTTCCAGAGGGAAGAAGCTTGTATGTGGGGAACATAAATTACTACCATAAGCCTCTGCGCTATGGAAAATGGGCTGTGACATATGAGGTACAGAAGCACTCGTTGTTGCTGATATCTTTAATCATGGAATACTTATCTTCCTTTTATTCCTTTTACATTGTTAATTGAAGAATTTTATTTATGTTGCAAAAACTCAGATCTGAAGTCTGTAGTATTGACTTGTTAGAATCTTGTCTGGTTGACGGCTGCATAGGTTTGATATTAATACTCCCTAGTCATTCCCTTGTATCAGGAGTGGCCAGAAGAAGATTATCCACCTTATGCAAATGGACCAGGTTACATTTTGTCATCTGACATAACGAAATTCATCATATCTGAGTTTGAGAGTCGTAAATTAAGGGTAAGTAACAAATCATTCTTGCATGATAATGTGATGGTTGGCATGCTTAAGTTGATTATAAACAATCTGAGCTGTGTTGCAGTTGTTCAAGATGGAAGACGTGAGTATGGGAATGTGGGTTGAGAAGTTCAACAGCTCAAAACCAGTAGAGTACTTGCATAGCTTGAAGTTCTGCCAGTTTGGGTGCATAGAAGGTTATTTCACAGCCCATTATCAATCTCCAAGGCAGATGATCTGCCTTTGGGAAAAATTGAAGAAGCTCGGAAGACCCCAATGCTGCAGCATGAGATAACACTAACTGTCGTATTCGTGAACAGTCATCTTGATAATCTAGAGAGAACTAGGAAGTTTTGCTTGCAGTTATAGCATGGTGATCATAGATTGTACAGTCTTTCGAGGACAGGACAGGATGGTTGATCACATCTAGGTCACTGTACAAAGAAATTTGCCTTCCAGAAAATTCGTTTGCATTGTTTCTCGCTCGCACATAGCTTCATTTTTTGATCTGAAACTCTGAGGTTGGAAGGTGATGAAGCAGAAGAGGAAGAAGAGGTCGACAAGATGGGTTTAGGGAACGTTACCACACAAATTCCAGGGCAAGATGCTAATGTTTACATTTTGAACTAGAGGAACAGATGGAAATGAATATAAATTTTGCCCATTTTGAGTGTCTGAAGAGCTCTTTATTTCAAGTCACATGGACATGAATCATCATGGATCATCATATCTACTATAAAGCTATACTGGTCTGTCTGACAACACAATCAAATAGTCTCTCATTTTCAACCTGTAAAACTTTGGTCTTTAATTTTCTCAGTAAGCTAATAAGAACAAGCAATGGCCAGCATATATATGGTCTTTAATTTTCTCAATAAGCTAATAAGAACAAGCAATGGCCAGCGCTGTATATGCTGTAGAGTGTAGAGTAGAATCATATGTTCTCAACTTCTCATGACCATTAAGATTTAAAAGAAAAATAGAGAGAAGAAGCAAGAAATAGAGAGGGAGTATAAAAACGCTGGAAGACAGTATGAAAGTGTAGAAAGACAAGTTGCCTGCAATGTACTGGTGTACCCCGGTTTTCGTATGTAGTTGAAATGACAAATAATAAGACTGGTAATTATATGACATCGGGCTGGTGAAGAATATGAAGTGAATGAGATCAAGCAATGAAAGACAATGTGTATTCCATTCATTATCGGGTGGTAAGTGTCTAGGTGCAAGTATAGTCCATCTCAATTCCTCTTGCAATAGTTTTTTCCTCTCGATGATTTTCCTATATATGGTGACCTTACAACTCGAATGTGACCTTCACTTGTTAAAAAAGTTAATATCATATCATGTGAATCATAGATCCATGTATCAGGTGTCAAATATATAAATTTGATTGTAACCAAAAGTTCGTGAATGACAATCAATGTATTAATAAGTATATTTGATCTTAACCAAAAGCTTAGTAAGAAACTTTCACATTTTAACAAAACAAAATCTGTCGGTCGCTGTAGAGATTTAAATAGGTAAGTGAGAATAAAAAAAATCTAAGAGGGTATGATTTTCCAAATTAGTCCATGAAAAGGTAAATGGCATTTGGAATTAAATCCAAACTTCCCAAACAAGTAAAAGAAAGAAGGAAACACAGGAATTGGCACCCAGATCGACTCATTTGGTGGATACAATTTCACACCAAAGCAAATTACTAAGACAATACCAGAGCGAAACGACACTTCTACCCTTCGAATCTTCTTCACCCCTGTAGTGTATAAATACAGAACCCGCAAAACAAAATCCTTTACCGCTCTCTCTGGGATTTACAGTACTGTAAGATTTAGCAAAACATGGTCCGACCGACATTGTAGGATCACAAAACCCAGAGTAGTATAAAAGCAAAGTGACCAGTCCAGTTGTCAAATGTCGGACACCTTCTGCCAAGTGTGCAAGTGTTTCACGGAGGTTGTCTCCGACCACGCCTCCGGCGACACCTCCTGCTCCGAATGCGGGACTCTTGTCGTCGACGAAACCTCCGAGTGGGTCCCTGACCCGACCCGGGAGCCCGTTAGCCCGGTTCGACCCGAGAGTGGGGTTTCCGGGTCCAATGGAGCCACCGAGGAAGAGGAGGAGGAGGCCTTGCCGGCACCGCTGCGGAAGCGACGGGGGAGGCCAAAACGTCCGCCTTATGAGTCTATTGCTGAAGTGGCTAACAGGTTAGGCTCGAATTTCCACGAGTTTTGGTATGATTCAAGTTCAAGTTTTGAACTTTAGTACTTAGGAGCTAAAAAGAAAGGAACTTTTTTTTATTTGGAGAAATTGGTCAGTGTGGTTTGTGATTTTCTGGGTGTGGTTTTGCAGGTTGGGACTAGGTGCAACTATAAAGGTATGACCTTTACTCAGCTCAACATGGTTTCCATTATGTAACGATTTGTTTTGAATTGTCAAAGTAAAATGTGTGAGTTTTTTGAATTTTGAGTATGGAGGTTAGATGATGGTTGAAGTTGAATAATTAACATTGTTATGTTGGTTGTTGTAAGTCAAAAAGAATTGTTTTGATGTTGGCTTAATGTTGTAAGTTCAAAATTTCATACTGGGATTCCCATTTGATTCGATGAAATTAATCTTATTCCTTTCACTTGTTTGATTATCTTTCTTGAAATGGCACATTTGATCTTGTTGTTTGTAAGTTATGTTACCATGCTTATGGACTTGCAGCCAGTGTTCCCTTTGTGTATGTTTGAGTAACTCTGAAATCCTTTCGGTTCATTACTATAGAAATATATTTCTCCTTAATCGAAACTGATTACAAAGCTTACATAATATAGGGTAGTGTGTTTGACATTTACAGAAGGAAATAAGGAATAGTAATGCCTATAATTACAGAATCAAAACTATCCAAAACTATACATAAGTTAGGACTCAATTCTGAATAATAGAGGAAATCACTCTTGTGATTGAATCTGAGATTGAGTGAATCACTCTCTTAATTGAGGCTGTGAATGTGCTCCAATACCCCCCGCAAACATGGCGGCCGTGGGCGGACAAGTTTGAGACACAAGGTGTTATGCCGGTGTTTATGCAGGGGTTTGGTTAGGAGGTCAGCAGGCTGATCAACTGAAGGAATGTAACAAACACGATGACTGCCAAGGGCCACTTTTTCGCGAACAAAATGATAGTCGAGCTCAATGTGTTTGGTACGGGAATGAAAGACTGGGTTGGAGGCTATGTAAGTAGCACTGAGGTTGTCACAATGAAGCATAATGGGAAGATTTATGCAGACACCAAGTTCAAAGAGGAGATAGCCTAACCAGGTAGTTTCAGCAGAGGCATGAGCTAGAGAGCGATATTCGGCTTCAGCACTAGAGCGAGCCACTGTAGGCTGTTTCTTGGAGCACCAGGAAATGAGATTAAAGCCAAGGTACACAAGATAGCCTGTGGTGGAGCGGCGTGAGTCAGGGCAGCCGGCCCAATCAGCGTCCGAGTAAGTAGAGAGGAGAACAGGTTGGCGTTGAGGACTAAAGAAAAGACCATGGTCAAGAGTTCCTTTGACATAGCGGAGAATGCGCTTGGCTGCTATTAGATGAGAGGTACGTGGCTGACTCAGGAACTGAGCAACTGAGTTCACAGCGAAGCTTATATCCGGACGCATGATCGTGAGATACTGAAGGGACCCAACAAGTTCACGAAAAACTGTTGGATTGTCAAGGAGATCACCATCGGTTGCTGTTAGAATTGGCTTGGCTGCTAACGGAGTGCTCATAGGTTGGCTGAGGAGAAGGTCATGCTTCTTAAGTATGTCATGAGCATACTTAAGTTGGTTAATGTGAAGGCCAGCTGGAGAGGAAGAGACCTGTAAACCAAGAAAATAGTGTAGAGACCCCATATCTTTTATATCAAAGCCGCGACCAATAGCTCGAATAAAGCTCTCAACAATTCCTTCACTACTACCAGTCACAATAATGTCATCGACGTATAACAGGAGGTATATGGTGTGAGGCCCGTAGTGAAAGATAAATAGAGAGTGATCGGCTTTACTTTGGTGAAAGCCTGCAGAGAGAAGAAAACCAGTGATTCGATGGAACCAGGCACGAGGAGTTTGTTTGAGACCATAGAGGGACTTGTGAAGCTTGCAAACATGTGTGGGATGATCAGGATCAACAAAGCCAGGGGGCTGAGTCATGAACATGTCTTCAGCAAGAAAACCATTGAGAAAGGCATTTTTGACATCAAGTTGGCGAAGCTTCCACCCTCGAGAGACCGCAATGGCAAGGACTGTACGAATAGTGGCCGGTTTAATGACTGGACTGAAGGTTTCGTGATAGTCGATGCCTGGACGCTGATGGAATCCCTTGGCAACAAGTCGAGCTTTATATCGATCCACGGTACCATCAGGGAGTCGTTTAATCCGGAAAACCCACTTGCAGCCAACTGTATTTTGTGAAGGAGATGGGGGAACAAGGGACCAGGTTTGATTCTTCAAGAGGGTGTTGATTTCGTCAGCCATAGCCAAACGCCATTCCTTGGATTGAGATGCCTGAGTATAACAAGTGGGTTCCATATCATCAATGACAGATAGAAGAGCTCGAGAAACCGGATACCTGACAGTTCCATCAGTGAGAGTTCTTGGTTTGGAGATGCCGGAACGAGAGCGGGTTTGGATGTGATTGGAGATGACAGGAGCAGATGGTTGTGCGTCTGGTGGGTGCGCCAGCAAAGGTGGCGCTGCCGGTTCGGTGGAGTCTGTCGGATCGGATATGGATGCGACAGAGACAGGCGGAGCAGCCGGATCAGGCAGATTTGACTCCGGAATTTCAGAGGGAGATGAACAGGGATTAGAGGGAGGTGGGGGCGGGTTGGTAGCGCGGCGCCGGTAGACGCGCAAGGAGGGCAGGGCAGGGAGCGGTGGGGGTGCGAGAGCTGTGGTTTCTGGTGGTGGGGGAGGAGTGGTCTGTGTTTGGGTGAGAAGAGGGGAGGAACCAGCATTGGTGGTTTCGGTAAGAGAGGCTGTAGATGTAGGGGAAGGATTGGGCTGAGGAAGAGGTGGACTGGGCCTGGAGGATTGGGCCGAAACAGTGGAGGTGAGTTGCACAAACTCAAGAGGTCTGGGAGATTGTACCTGCAAAGATTTAAAAGGGAAATTTGTTTCGTTAAAGATAACATTACGAGATATATAGACACGACCGGAGGAAGGATGAAGACACTTGTATCCTTTATGATGAGGACTATAGCCGATGAAAACACATTCAAGGCTACGACTCGACAACTTGTTAGACACATAATCACCAAGGTAAGGGAAACATGAACAACCGAAAACACGAAGGGGTGAATAGGAAGGAGAATGTTGGTAAAGACGTGAGTAAGGAGTATCCCAATCAAGAGTGGATGTGGGAAGAAGATTAATGAGAAATACAACAGTGAGGGCGGCTTCCACCCAAAGATACTGTGGAGAGTGAGAAGTGATGAGAAGAGAACGGATTGTAGAAACAATATGACGATGCTTACGCTCAGCCAGACCATTTTGTTAGGGAGTGTGAGGACACGAGAAACGTTGTTGGATGCCTCTTGTAGAACAAAAATTGGAGAAAGCGTTGTTAACATATTCTGTACCATTGTCACTTTGGAGATATTTTATGGACCCCTGAAATCGAGTTTGAATGAGAGCAACAAGGTTTTGAAAATATGTCAGTACTTCATTTTTACGGCGCATGGGGTATATCCAAGTATAACGAGAGTACTCATCTACAAAAAGGACATAATATTTAAATCCACTGGTAGACAACGTAGAGGACATCCAGACATCGCTATGTATGATAAAGAAAGGAGAAGAGGCACATTCTTTATTTGATGGAAAAGGTAATTGATGCGACTTACTAAGCGCACATTCATTACAAAAAGAAGTAAACGAACACTTTGAACCAAGAGATGACGCAAGGCGAGATAAGACCGAAGACGAAGGGTGACCGAGACGATTGTGCCAAAGAGAAGACGACACGGTAGCTAGGGCATGAGGAGCCTTAGAAGGAGTACTTGAAACAGGAAGAGGATAAAGACCATCTTTACAAGGGCCCTGAAATAATAAACGACCGGAGCGTAAGCAATAAATTTGATAAAAATTAGGAACAAAAAGAAAGAACACAAGATTATCTTTAGTGAATTGGGCGACGGACAAAAGATTTTTGCGAATAAAAGGAATTTGGAAGACAGTATTTAGAGAAAAGTTGGAATCCCCCAAAGATAGGGGTAAAGTACCCGTATGAGAAACAGGCATAGAGTCACCGTTACCCATATAGACATTGTGGGGACCTCCATAAGTTTGAGGATTGTAAACCGGCATAGAAGTCATGTGGTGAGTAGCACCAGTATCAGGGTACCAAAAGGGATCATCGGGTTGAGCAAAATGAGCACCGGCAAATGGACGAACTGAATGAGGGCCTGGAAACCGATGAGGGCATTGAGTAGGCCCATGAAGAGAGGACATGCATGTGGGACACCAGGATTGACCTGGAGCAGGTCCAAGAAGGCCTGGTTGGGAGGCAGGCCTGAACTGCGACTGGGCCCAAGGATTAGGTTGGAATTGAGGTTGATAGACCTGTTGAGAAGAAGTGCCATAACGATAAGAGGTTTGCCCATTAGTTCCATTGTTTCGGCGATTTTTGCCGGAATTACGGCCAGCACCACCATTACCAGCATACGGGCGGCGACCAGATCGATTGGAGGTTGAACCACCGTTGTTGAAAAGAGCAGTGGCGGTTGGTAAAGTAGCCGACGGTGGTTGCTGCGCCTCAAAGGCCAAGATCCGGGCACGAAGATCAGAGAAGCTAGGGAGAGTGGTCTGTGACAAGGCAGTGCGAAGCATTAGATAATCAGAACCAAGACCATGGAGAGTAGCAATTACCAGGTCGGCGTCAGAGACGGGCTGATTAATGGAGGCAAGAGCATCAGCAATCGACTTGGCATGTTGCAGGTAAGCATCAACAGATTGGGTCCCTTTTTGAAGCTCATACAGTTGAAGTTTCAAGTTGGTGGCATTGACAGCAGATTTTTGGTTGAAGAAATTAGTGAGACAGTCCCAAATTCCTTTGGATGTTGTCTCTCCAAGGCAGATCCGAGCAACGGGTTCGGTGAGAGAGGTAGTGAGAATACTAACAATCTTCTGATCTTCAATATACCAGGCTTTATACGCCTGATTGGGTTGGGTGGATGCCGGAGTAGTGCCACTGGCTGGAACATCGACTGTGCGATCTGGTGCCGGAATGGAGCCATCAACATAACCCCATAGATCAACACCATTGAGATAGGACTGGATGGGGACAATCCAAACTAAATAGTTGGATTCAGTGAGTTTGGGAAAAGAAGAGGTGTTTTGGTTGATAGAAGAGGAAGAGGAAGCCATTGAAGGACAAAGAAGAGAAAAGAAGATAGGGAAGAGAAGACGCAGAAAAGCAGAAAAGCAAGGAAGAAGAAAAAGACACAGGTATGGATCTTTAGGTTAAACTGATACCATATAGAAATATATTTCTCCTTAATCGAAACTGATTACAAAGCTTACATAATATAGGGTAGTGTGTTTGACATTTACATAAGGAAATAAGGAATAGTAATGCCTATAATTACAGAATCAAAACTATACATAAGTTAGGACTCAATTATGAATAATGGAGGAAATCACTCTTGTGATTGAATCTGAGATTGAGTGAATCACTCTCTTAATTGAGGCTGTGAATGTGCTCCAATAATTACTGAAGAAGTGCAGATATAGATTCAGTACTTGGATATTAGTTTGTAATCAATATTCCAGTCGTGTTATGGAGTTGTTAGTTGAAGTCAAATCTTTTGATATATGGTCATGTTTCTGTAGAACAAATATGTTACCTCGATCACAGATTCATTTCATCTTTTTAGTTTATGGTTGTTCAACTGAAAAGTTGTTGGAATATATGTTTATTTCAGAGAATGTTTTGTTCCAGAGTGGTGACTTACGATTTTCCCTCTTGTTTATTAGGATCGAGCCAGCGACATATATAAGAAGGTGATTGATCAGAAACCTCTCAAATACAAAACTCCAGCTGCAGTTGTGGCTGCTTGCGTCTACGTTGCCTGTAGACAAGAAAGTAATCCCCGTACTGTGAAAGGTTGAAGGGAAATTTTATCCAGCATGATTAGCTTCTTTTGTTTCTTATTTATGTGCATGAGGAGTTCACTAAACTCTGGATTTCAACCAGAAATGTGCTCAGCAAATGGAGCTAAAACGAAAGAAGTTGTTAGGGTAAAAGACTTCATCATGAAATACTTAGTGACTGAGGGTCAGGAAATAGTCATTGTTCATGCTGCAGATTTTCTGGTAATTTTGCTCAGTGAACTATTCATTCTATTAATGATCATATCATTCCTAACCCAATATGTTATTTTCTTATTGGCAATTTTTTTTTTTGTGCCACAACATAATGTCCATCTATTTTCTGTAGAGACATTTTTGTTCTGTTCTTGGAATGTCAAATATAGAAGTCATGGCAGCCCAAGAAACAGTCAGAAATTCTGAAGAACTTGCAATAAGGTTTGATACTGTAAGCTGTGAATACTTCATTCAAATTTCAAACAATGTAAATGAAAAGCATGTATATCTTATTCTTTCTTTCCAAGTAGTGACAAGTTATGTGTTCCCAATTCTGCAGGAGGAGCCCAATATCGTTGGCAGCTGTTGTTATTTACATCATAGCCCAACTATCAAATGACAAAAAGGCTGTTACAGGTTAGAATGCTGTGAACACATTAATTATACTCTTGCAGAAAGCCCTTACTGATCTCTTTTGATTGCAGATGCCCTTACTGATCTTTTTTGATTGCAGATGTTGCGTTGGTCACTAGAGCGACCATAAGGAATTCCTACAAAGATGTGTATCCTCATCTGTCCGAGGTCATACCAACCTGGTTTGCCAAGGAGAAAGATTTGAAGCAGCTGCCACGAGCTTGACAATTTGGTCATGCCCCCATCTTTCATTTGAAGGCATTAGGAATTCTTTGTAATCCCATATATTTTGCTATAATTACCGTGTAAATAGAATAAGTTTGCTAGAGCAGAGAGACCCAAATTAGAGGCTTTGAATCAAATCTGTTGTTTGTAATGATCTCAACCCTAGTATTGAAATGCAGCCATTCTCAAGTCATCTCTGTTCCCATTAGCTTATCTTTTGAGTCCTCAGAAATCTGTAGCATTACAGAATTCAACAAGAAAAAGAAAAAGAAAATCTTTGATCTCATCTGAGAGTCCAGATTACACATTTTATGAACATGAAGTAAGGGGAGCAGTATCTTATGAAGAAATCTCCATGAAGGAATCTCCATGTTGAATGGACCACTATCCAGTATCCACCAGTCCTCGTGTTTGTCACACTCAAACTCAAATACCCAATGATGTGCTTGTTGAACACCACACTATCACACGCGTATATATTGTCTTTTACTTAAGCATGCATAATTGAGATTTCTTATTGCTGTAGCATTGCAGGCTTTTCAGAAAAGCGTCGAATATTTGATGCAGTTTCAAAATGGGTATCATGATCTTCCAGAGAATCTCATTTCTAAGCTTTTACCGCATCTATATTTACAAGACAAATCCCCAGTTAACAGATTAATCTTAAAACATCTAGAAAAAGGACCAATTCTCGTTAATGAATTTATCCCGACACATCTAAAAAACATTAATTCGACACATTTAGAAATCAAAAATTCTCGTTAAACAATCAAACTCGAAACCTATTTTATTTGATAGAAATATCGAAATGTCAGTTGGTATATAGTTATGTGCATAAGAAGATAGGATGATCCACTTAAGAGTGACAGCTTAGTCACACTTTCTAATTACCACAGAAAAGGGAAGGAAGGAAAATCACAGCTTGTCATTTTTGTTTCATAAACAAATCAACTGTGATTAGTAGTCTATAATTCCAATCCCATGCGCAGAAACCCAGTTTCTTCCTTTTGGGTGTCTTATGTGCGTGACACATGTCCCTTGGTAGACCCTGTGGATTAGGCACCTCCAATCCCATGCAATTTCTGTACACTTTAGGGTCCACACTCCACGTAAGTATCACCAATCAACATATAAATCATGTATTCGAAAGTTGTGACTTTATTCACCCACCTCTCTCATTAAGTATGTCATAATCTACTCTTAAAAGACAATATTCAAATATTATTGTTGTCGTTAGATCGAAAATGGAAAATATTCAACCGACCTAATGAAGTCAGGTCGAGTGAAAGCATGTTAGACAATAAGTAAAGCGAACGTTGTAATAATTTTTTTTAATATTAATCATTATGGTGCTCGTATATTCTTAACAATAACACTCAGACTAAGAGTTAGTATACTACAAAACGGAACATTGTATGAAACTTAACACTACATTTTCACCACTATTTACAATTGCAATTCCACAAGTTACAAGTGTCTTGCAAACGAACAACAGAGTACGTATAATTGCACAAAAGAAGATAAAAGCAAATTATAGGCAGAGTGAATAAAACTTTTATGAACAAGTCCAAGTGACTTTTGCATTATTGCTTTACAAATTTGTTTACATTATTTTTCGGCTGCTTTCTGTCACAAGTGTCATTTGCTTATAAACTGACTCCACCCTTCTCACATTATCCACCTACCTTCACAAAATCCAGTATCACAGTCTCTCTCTTTTCTTCATCAAAACACAAAAGCCATGAGAAAGAAAAGGCCTTCCCTTTAGCCACACTGAGATTCCCATGCCATTCTCCTACACAAAGTCACAAACACAAACACAATCAACAAGCTAACAGTAGAGCTCAGATTCTAACCCATCAATGATACCACCAATGATGAACCAGATGTTCACAACAATGGGTTCAACCCTGGCCAGCTTCATGTTTGTTTGGGCCATCATCACTCAATACTGCCCTTACTCGCTTCGTAGATTCTTCGAAAAATACTCCCACAGAGTCACTAGCTACTTCTACCCCTACATAACTATCTCCGTCTACGAGTTCGCCGGCGACCGCCTCAAACGCAGCGAGGCCTATGCTGCCGTGGAGGCCTATCTCAGCTCCAACACTTCAAAAAGCGCCAAGAGACTCAAAGCTGAGATGGTTAAGGATAGCAGCAACTTGGTTCTGAGCATGGACGAGTATGAAAGAGTGACAGATGAGTTTCAAGGTGCAAATGTGTGGTGGGTTCTAACCAAAGCTATGTCAGCCGGCCGGTCCATGTCAATGTCTTACTACCCGGAGCAGGAGAAAAGGTTTTACATGCTCACTTTTCACAAGAAGTATAGGGAGATCATCACAGGGTCTTACTTGAACCATGTGGTGAAACAAGGCAGGGAGATTAGGGTTAAGAATAGGCAGAGGAAGCTTTACACAAATAGCCCTGGTTACAAATGGCCTAGCTACAAGCAGACTATGTGGAGTCACATTGTGTTTGAGCATCCTGCGACGTTTGAAACAATGGCGTTGGAGCCTGAAATGAAGAAGGGGATCATTGAAGACTTGGTGACGTTTAGTCAGAGTAGAGATTTCTATGCAAGAATTGGGAAGGCTTGGAAAAGGGGGTACTTGCTGTATGGGCCACCAGGGACTGGGAAGTCCACCATGATTGCAGCAATGGCTAACTTGCTGAACTACGATGTCTATGATCTTGAGCTCACTGCTGTGAAGGACAACACAGAGCTGAGGAAGCTTTTGATTGAGACAACAAGTAAGTCTATAATTGTGATTGAGGACATTGATTGCTCACTTGATCTAACAGGTCAGAGGAAGAAGAAAGCAGAGAAGGGTTCTGGTTTGGAAGATGAGATTAAAAAGGCAGGTATAGAGAGGATTAAGGACCCAAAAGAGGAGGGTGGTAGTGGAAGTAGTAAGATCACTCTTTCTGGTCTTTTGAATTTCATTGATGGGTTATGGTCTTCTTGTGGGGGTGAGAGACTGGTGGTTTTTACTACTAATTATGTTGAGAAATTGGACCCTGCACTGATTAGGAGGGGTAGAATGGACAAGCATATTGAGCTTTCCTATTGTAGTTTTGAAGGGTTCAAAGTTTTGGCAAAGAATTACTTGAAGCTTGAAAGTCATGAAATGTTTGACATGATTGAGAAGCTAATGGGAGAGATCAAAATGACCCCTGCTGATGTAGCTGAGAATCTCATGCCTAAGTCTCCACAAGATGATCCAGAGAGGTGTCTTTCGAATTTCATCCAAGCTCTTGAAGAAGTTAAGGAGGAAGAAGAAGCCAAGAAGGAAGCTGAGGCAATGAAAGAGCTTGTTGCTAAAACAAAGGAGCAGCCACAAGAAAACAAAGATGTTGAGGTAACACAATGATCTGGGGAGCAACGAGGGAACTTCATTTAGAGCATTACTTGGTTACTTTTGTGTAGGGTTCGATTTTTCTGAGGGCAAGTGCCTGAATGGAGTTGAGTTCATGTTTAAGCACTTGGTGTTTATTAAAGAAAGCCCAATAACAAGTAGATAGAGTTTATCCAAAAATTAAAGCACCTTCTGTTTACACCTCGACTTCCTCTTCACACCACCCAAATCTATCGTCAATGAAGCTCATACTTGCATTCAATGACATGCGGTATCAATAAACTACCTACCATCTCTTCGTGCGATTTGCACAAATGTGTGTTCATCTCTAGAAATTCTTCTATACTCGACACGCAGTATCAAGAAACTACCATCTCTTTATGTGAGGTATAGTATCGTGTATTTACACACTGTGTATCCGAACACTGTTCATCTCATCCCATATACATCACCAGGAAAAATCACTCGAATGATCACCAGGAACATGAACATGAAAACAAACAGAAGCTGAAAACTGTCATATTCAACGGAAGTTTTAAAATACCCAATGACCAATGTGATGAATCACCTTGCAGAACAAAGAAAATGGTAACTTGTTGCAGAGGTGAATCGATTTTGAGTCCAAAACAATTATGAAAGGCAAAGATAGAGGGATCCGGATCCGGTAGAGACAGGGTGGTGAGAGCACAAATCAGTGAAGCACCACCACGTGAGTGATGCAGACTAGGTTTTTTGGAGTCTTGCTTCTCCACCGGGAGAGAAGTAAACCCAAATCAAATCAAAACAAAACTAGTTCATCCTTAATCTTGAAAGTGACCAACTTTATGCAGTGGCCACCACGCAAAGCACCACTTTCTCTCAGAAACCACCTTCTCTTCTGCAATAATAGTCTAATACTCTAATATTTGACCACTCACACTGAGCCCCTGAGCCTCTCTCTAGCTTAGTACAAAGGCTTGGATCAAATCATATCAAATAGAAGACTAGAATGTACCTCGGAAAACAACAGGGTTTATTTAGACGCATCTGGGTCCTCCTTATTCACATGCCCTATGCAGAAAACTTGTACTGGGAAACTTGTGATAGTGATTTTTCAACATCCTGGAAACATAATAATTAAGGTTTTCTGAACATGAGCTGGCTAACCTGAATATTGATTGAAAGCTTCATATATTAGGTTTCAGCCTTGTCCTTTTCTTTGAGTGGAAAGAGGTTACTGCACAAGGAAACAGATTAACAAAACTAGTCCCTAGAGCATGGTCCAGTAAGTACTCTCTCCACCGGACAGATAATGAAGTTGAGCGATTCAACTCTCAAGAGAGGGCAAAATATTCTGCTCCAAACCAGCTAGCATGGTAGTGAAATCTCAATAGTAGAGTTCACATTTCAACCATGGCACACTGAAAGTCTGAGAGGACCTAGTATTTGGAATGAACGGAACAGACTCAACAAAAAACCAAAGCAATATAGCACAATGCTTACAAAGCTATGAATATGGAATTACATGGGACAGATTTATCCATCGCGTATAGGACTTAACCGGGGAACACTGGAAATCAATCTAGACAGACAAACACAAGGAATAGCCTCCACTACATGGGTATAAGCTTAGCCACCCTTTACCTACTGAAGTACTGATGGCCTCATTTGCCTTTCCTAAACAATTGGTATGTTACTATCAGTATTTTATTTGTCAAAACACACCGTTCGAACTTTCAAACCTGAAACACTACCCGACATCCCGGCAGAAGTGCAGCGATTTATTGAGCATTTTCAGTGTAAACCTCAAGTTAACAAACATAAGAAAGCAGAACAGTAAATACAACAATGCTGGTAATATACTGGGCTGGCGAGCAAAAGCTACACATATCTATAGCTAAATGAAAGGACAAATAGGTAAGCCAAACTCATTACAAGATAAAATGGAGTTACCTTTTCAGGGAGGATGGTTCCATAACAACCCAACCAACCCAACATGCTCTAAGACTCATGCTGATCATTACCATGGGATCCACGATCCTGAGAGATAATACAACAAGAGGCTTCAACTTCAATCACCGAAAGCCAAGTCATTAAGTTACACAAGAGTTGAGGATTATGGTACATTGATTGGATCAACTAAACTCCCAACTCTCCATTCATCTGCTGTAGGTTTCTTTGAATGCTGAGTTACTAAAAAATGACTAACTAATCTACATAACTCTCTCCGCATCATGTTGCTCCCCTGTTGCAAATCATGCACCAAGGTTGTTGCTTAGATTCTGCCATGGAGAACTCCGGCTGAAACTTTCTCCTAGCGCTAAGCACAAAATTTATAAATTTTACAATAGTACAGGCTTCCTTGCAATACCGGCTTGTTGTCTAGGATAGGACTCATAGGAGGAAGCTTCGCTCACAGATCATCCGCATCATCTTTCATAATCGTATTTGGACCATCATCAAAACCTGAGCCAGGAGCAAGTTCATTTAGGTCAAGGAAACGTCTTTTCTGTACACCTCCGACTTCATTTTCCCCTGGGCTATTTGATTTTTCAGGTGGCTGGTTTTCTTCTTTCTCTACTGCTTCAGGGTAATTTTCAACAGCCTGATCAGCCTGCCCAACTTCCATTTCATGGTGAACATCATTAACATCAGAATCTTGACTTTCCATTGAATAGTCACCATTCTCAGTTGCATCAGAGTGTTGATCTGATGCAATCGACTTCTCAGGTTTCATAGGCTCTGTATCTGAATCTGAAAACTCTAACTGCCGATAATCAATGCGATTTCTGGTGGCCCTCTTACTGCGTCTTAGACCTGACTGGAGCTCACCAACTGACTGCAATTTAGCTTCCCTCCTAGTACGTCCTGGCAATTCCTTAGGACGACCTCGCAGTTTCTTAAACTTTCGGGGTTCATCACTTTCCTCACTGGCACTTGCAGAATCTTCCTCTTCTTCCTCTTCCTCCTCTTCAGGATTTTCTTCCTCCCAACGATACTCCTCATCACCTTCAGAACTACTAGAAAACTTTCTTCTCTCCTTACGTTTCTTTAGGTATTCTTCATCATAAATAGCTTCACCAACTATCTCATCATCACTGTCAAAGTCTGCATCATTATCTGAAACTGCTTCAACAAAATCTTTTGCAGAATACCGTTGGGGCCTTTGTCTTCGCCGATTGCTACAAATAATGATAAAAATTAGTGTATAAAAGAAAATCAAGGCATCAACACTGAAACTGAACATCATACCAAATATATAATATAATAAAAGTTTAAGCACCTTCTATCCATAAGTTCAGATGTGTCATCTTCCTCGACATCATCTTCTTCGCCTTCGTAATCAGGTGATTTAGGAGACAGGGGGCTAAATCCGACATGCTCATGGGAATTTGAAGCATCACTCCATTTACCATTACTAGAAGCTTCATGTTTCATAACATCTCGTTTCTGTAAAGGGTCAGGGGATGGCTGTTTCGTTCTGCACAGGAAAAATAATTAATACTTCAAAAGTACATTAGATTAGAAGAGAAAACAACGTAACCCAAGTGACAGATTCCATACTTGGTTATCTTGATGGCCTCATTGATTGACCGGTCATAATCATCTTCAAACAAGAACAGAACATGAAGAGTGTTAGTTTGATTGAGTTTTTCAATTGGGAAAGCTACAATAAACAGGTTTGTTTCACTTACCGAAAGTGTACGTCACAGGTTTTCTGTCACGAAGAGAGCGCCCAGGACCAAGTCCATCCACAGACACATAATTTTCAAGGAGGAGAGCTTGTCTATGTTGCTTCTTCAGCAACTTCTCTTTCCTCTGCACATGCAACAAAATTAATCAATGGAAGTATATGGGATAAGATTCTTGCTGCAGAGCAACCAATATAAGTGTAACCGCTTCAGATCTATTTGAGAATCCTATAACTAAAAAAAAGTCAACCCAAGAATCAGTCAAGAATCATTATTTACCTTGTGAACCTTCTCAATCTCTAAAAGCATGTCACCTTTCAACTTTTTTCCTACAGCAGCCTCTGTTCTATTGATGCTGGAGAAAAGTTTTTCCTGTGACAAAGCATTTCAAATGAGGAACACCAACATATCATCATAGAGGGTAATTACGACTTTAACCTCATTATGAGTTCCATTTATTATATGGACAGATAAGCAATAATCTGAAACGAACCTAATATATGAACAAACAGGAATTTGGGATCCCAAAATATTTAGAAACTATAATAGTAGTACGGTATGTGTCTCCTCAAATTAGCCTATACATGAAGTGTCTTAAACTCAGTACCTAATATCAAACAACTTGCAGCAATCAAATAATCACATCACCTTGAAATTTGATATATCTATAAATCTAAGGCTTGTTTTCATTTTACATATGAAAGAAAATCACAGAGGCTTAACGTGATAATGCAACCTATCTCACACTATAAGGCCAATCCTTTAGAATGGACAGCGCCGAATGTCACTCCCTGCTGAAATTGCCGAGATAAAAAGATTTCGGGAAAAAGAAAGTAGATTGACGTTTCTCACAACTACATCTCTACAAGTTCAAATTCTAGACGCAATTGTAGTTTCCTTGTACAAAAATTAGGATCGTATAGATACTAACATTGATCCAACAACAACATTATTTCGCTTAAAATCACCTCAACCAAAACCAATGTCACAATGGTTGCTAATCAGAAGTTCCCAGACTCTAGAATTTGTTGAAGTAGGAAATGACTTGAAAGTTCAACCTTAAAATTTTGCAGGGAAATTCATTCTAGTAACTTACCCCAACATCTTGAAATTCATCAAAATTGGTTGCAACTGTTTCCCATTGGTATGTTGTACTAGGAAGCACATGGGAACCCTTTACTCTTACTTTCTTCACCTCAGTCTTCCTTTTCTCCCGATATAACCGATAACCAATTATTGGATCATCTTCATACCTACAGAAACAAAAACAGGGTCAGGTTACTTCTCAACACAAAAATTGACTTGGAACAAAACCCTTCCGACAATCTCTTTTTTGTAAGGTAGTTCCACAAAAAAAAGTAAACTATAAAGTTTATTGAGACAGTTTCCTTTACAAGTTTGAGTATATTACCAGTAAGAGATTCCTTGTGAATCACCACCAATACGTTCTTTACGAAATGTGGAAAGCTGGACACCATGTTTCAGTGAATTGTCAATATAGTTCCGGATATCTTCTTGCTGCAAAACGTCAGTCAGATATAATCCTTTTAGCAAAATAATAAAAGCATAAATAAATCAATCAATCAATAGATAATTGATACGAAATCAGTTTTCCAGCTCAAACTGTCCTTAATAACTGTACCTCAACACGAATGTCACAAAGTGCTTTCAAAATGACCACGCGTACACTGGGATCAAGTGTTTTATATACTTCAATCTCCGCCCTATCAAACATGATGTGACATGTTATAATCACAAACAATTTTACACAGAATCATGTGTTATAAGTAAACAAGTGCAAATCATTGCTCACCCATGTGAAGCAACAATAGGTAGATCCCCATCTGCAACCTGCAATTAGATACCAATCCAAATTAGTTTCTCTGCTCTTAATCGCACCTACTCCGGCCAAACTATTGCATAGAGTAAACTTACCCAATGCCACCAGTCTCTCAACTTTCTGCATAAAACAGTGATCCAAGTATCACGTGTAAGTGCCATTCTCGTCACAGGGGGAATCGCCTATGGAAGAAACCGGTTATAAGTTATAGGCAATGCCAGTAGCTGTTGCATTCAATCCAATATTAAAAAATAATAATGTTCCAGCACAGGAATCAGGAATGCATACAGTCATGTCAGATTAATATTGAAAGGGGGAGACCCTTTCAAGTTAATTATCAGGAGTATCACCAAATTGATTTAAAAAATAGATAAACAAAAAGTAAATCACACAAACACACACATATACTAATGTAGAAACTGGAAAAGGCTTAATTTTCAGAATGTTGAGATTAGTGTATAGGAAGAACAAACATCCTCCAGCCAAGGGATTCAAAGTATTGCAAAAATTTCTAAAACAAAAACCAAATTTGTATGAATTAATGAGTAATATCATATACTTATTATCACAGAGAAACTTGTGAAACATTATGGTAAAGATATGAGCCACAGAAGCTTCTTTTTCTCAATCCGGTAGAACTGTTTTTTCTCTACTAAAATTTTATGTGAAACTACCTGTGCTGTTTGAGTTCAACATCTAGTATCCCCTACTTTGGTAAAATCGTATAAATTATATTCTATCAGTAATAATTCCTTAAGAGTAAACTCAGCAGTCTAGTGAAGGATAATTAAGATTTATGTAGATGAAGCAAAAGGATCAGATGAGAATTGGCTATAGAACTAGTCTTTGTCATAAAGCAAGCCTTCTACAAAAAAATGGACAATATCATAGCCAAAGTCACAGCTGTGCAGCCACCAAAAAGATTAAAAACCTCCAACCTTGCATGTTATGTTCTCATAGGGGCCCTTACACTAACACATAGGCAGACATTTACCCACCATCTATAACTTGTGTTCGCAATTGCCTAATAGAAACCAACAAACTCTACGTCCTATTTCTATAACTTTGAAAGAAGGCATTAAAGGCAGAAATCCATTGAGAATCAGCTAGAACAACTTCAGTAGCCTACCTGTCCAATCTCATCTTCTGAAACAATGCTTCAAACTAACACCAAGTCACTAACTACCTAAATTATGTATATAAAGTTCCTAATTCCATGAGGAATGAGCTTCAATTTGCACAAAGAAGCTCGCTCACCGAAAACAAGTTTTGACCAAGTGAAGCTAAAAACTCAAACTTGATTAAAGCAGCAAGAACCAACCTTCAACAGGGGAATGTGAATGTCACTCAAGTTGTCATTGGGTGTGATCAAAGCAGTCTCCAATTCCTCCGCCGAGAACTCAGCTTGTATATTCAAAAGTGGCCGAAAAGCCTGAAACCACATTTAAAAAAAAAAAATAACAATGCATAAGCCGTAAAACACACAAAACCCTAACATTCCAAAACAAAATCGAAGCTGAAGCCCTCACGTGGAGGAAATTGAGGACGGAGGCCAGCTCCCACATGGACCGGAGCGTCCAACGCGGCAATTGCGACGGCGTGGGCGGGTCCACCAGCGACGTCACCACCTTGCTGGCGCTGCCGCATTGCTGCGGCGACGACGACTCGTCGTTCTCCTGCTGCTGCTGCTGCTCCTTCTTCGCGGATTTCGGCTTGCGCAGCTCGGCGTGCTGGTGCTGGTGCTGCTGCTGCTGCTGCTGCCGCTGCCGGGCCGCGGCGCGTAGGGTGCAAGCGCGGGAGGGGCGGTTGCTGCGGGAGAGCGGCGGAGTGGGAGCCGGGGCGGATGTGGTTGCGGCGGCGACGTTGTCGTTTTGAGGGGGTTGGGGTTCCGGCGAGGATTGGTGGGACGGGATCGGAGGAGAGGAGTCGAGAGACATGGCTTGAGGAGGAGATCGAGAGGGTTTAGAGGATTTCTACGTGAAGAAGAGGATCAAGGTCGCCATGGTTTTGCATTTGCAGGGTTTCTGTTAATTTTTTTTTTTGACAGTGGAGAAGAACCAGAGAGGAGGAGGAAGGAGGAGGACCAAAAGCTTCAAACCACCCTTCACATACCACACGACGGGTTTATTATTTTCTCACTAATATTATTAATATTAATTTTTTATTTTATTTTTCTTAAATAAATTTTAGGTAAAAGTTATTTTTAGCACAATCTCTCTTTGTGGTAATAATAATAGTTATTCTTTTTGAACGTACGAAAATTCTATTGAAGGTAGCATAATCTTTCTACTTGTGCGGACGACTGATCAGAATGAACAAGCCGGTGGTGACTCTTATCCTTTTCTCAGTTCTCTTCGGGGCATAGAATCTGAAGGAGAAGCTATTGGTTTGTGAAGAGGAATCATGTTGCTTTGTTGTTCAATTCAAGTTGAAGGCAGAGAGAGACCAGATCGATGGAGGAGGGCCATGGTCTTTCAACGGTGGCATGCTTATCCTAGTGGAGTACGACGGGCTTAGCCCGGTGGCGGATGTTTCTCTAAATCACTTGGATGTGTGGGTCTCGATTGCTTGACTCTGTTTTGCCATGAGGAACAACAAGGTTCTTAGCCATGTTGCAAATGGTTTGTGAGTCTTTGTGAGAACAAATCTGGGTCCGATTCAAAGGAAGGAGAAGATCTAGCGAGTTAGGGTTGTGTTGGACGTTCGAAAACGGATTTTGGCCGAACACATTTTTGACTACTCGTCAGAGTTAGATGTCAAGCTGGATTTCAAGGTTGAAAGAGCTTATGAGATTTGCAAGGATTGTGGATTCTTTGGGCATGGAGGAGGTACCTGTGACAAGGGCTTGATTTGTGGGTTGTCGCTGATTGATGTAGTTAGCATTGTCTACGGTGAGCCCAAGCTTTTGGCGAGCCAGCCGATGGAAGTTGTTGGTTTGGTGAAGGAGCCAGTTCTACAGGTGGAAGAGGCTGTGTCGACGGGACTAGAGGATGGACTGAGTTACAGCGAGGAGGCGATTGCGTTGGTCGTCACTCCCCCGACTTTCTCAGCAGGAAACCCTAGTTTCAAACTAGGGTTGACCGAGCAAGGGAGGTTGACTGAGAGTGATGGGCCGAGAAGATTTCGTGGGCCTCCGAGGGTTGGGCCAAGTAATTCTAGATTGAAAAGGAAGTTTTGTTTTGGGACTGAATTTGATAGGTTTAGGCCTTTTGGATATGGGTTTAGGCCTTTTGGAGATGGGTCAGCTGGAACTGATTTGGTGCTGAAGAAGCCAAAGTCGGCTATCACTCTAATGAGCTCGTATAGGTTCCAATGCGGTTTGGTAGGATTCCTCGAAAAAATTCTCTCAAGAAGAGTGGTCGCCCTTGTGGCAATCGTAACAAGAAGAGGACAACGAATGGAGATATGGAGCTATCGGATTCTATGGCTCCTAGTTCGGAGGGTGCCAATGCAGAAACAGGCCTCGAGTTCGAGGTTGAGGAGGAGTAAGTTCTAGTGCATCTAGGAAAGACACATATTGAATAGCTACTCTCTTTCTCTTAATTCGATGACAAGTACATCATTGGGTCTTAGGCCTTATTTGATTGGAAGCTGAGTTGTTATTAGGGATCGGGAGGTTATCTTGCTTTCTAGTTTTTATATCCATATTTTTTAATGTAGTTTTGAAGTTGTTATTTCTTTTCGTACATGTAATTTTATTTTTCGTTGATATCTGCATGTATGGTGTTCGGACTATCCTTGTTTGGCCTTATGGTCATTTTGATCGTTGATCAATGGAATTTCCCTACCTTCAAATAATAATAGTTATTCTTTGTCCCAAGGACATCCGATAAAATTGTAATAATAGTTATTCTTTAATCAAAAATAAAAATTAAGAGTTATTTTCTTTCTGTTTTTTTCTTCTCTCAAAAGAATTGTGAGAAATTTTTAAATGCTTCGAATGACTACGTGACAGTCTGACGTGGTCCTCTCTTGTCAATTAAATTTTGACATGTAGATTTATTACAACTAAAATATAAACTAAAGTTTTCTATATTTTATGAATTGACCGTCTTGGGTTTTTTATGAGTTTGGCCTAGGGTTTATGATTTAGGGGTTAGGGGTTAGGATTTAAAAAATCAACAAGAAACCCAAAATGCACTACCAAAAGAAAGGTTATAGCCGACGAAAAAAAAAAACCAGGCCGACGAAGCATTTTTTCGTCGGCTATAGTGGGCTTTAGCCGACGAAAATTTCTTTCGTCGGCTAAGGTAAATTTTCGTCGGCTATGATGTCCACTTTAGCCGACGAAATTTTCTTTCGCCGGCTATTTTAAATTTTCGTCGGCTATGACAAACTTTAGCCGACGAAAAAAAATTTCGTCGGCTAAAGAATTTATGTCGTCGGCTAAAGTTCACAAACCATGGCCGACGAAATATTTAAAAGTTTAGCCGACGAAATTCATAGTCGTCGGCTAAAGTGCTTTATATTTGCAGATCTGGGCAGCAGCAGCTCATTTCGAAAAAAACGGGAAAAAAAACGGGAGAAGAAAAAAAGGGAGAAAAAGTTTGGGTGTTGTCGAAATCTGTCCATAATCAGTTTGTGGAGCCATATATAGGTACGTATATGTATATATATGTTGATTAATTGAGTTTTATTTGAGTTGATCGATTTTAATTAGTGTGATTAATTGAGTTTATTGATTTTGATTGTGATTGAGTTGATTAATTTTGAGTACGTTGGATGTATATATATATGTGTTGATCGATTTGGTTGATGATTTGAATTGATAATATATATGAATTAATTTGTTGTTAATAAATAGTAGATATATATATATATATGTTAATATTAATTTATAATATTATTGTGTTGATATGGTATGAAGTTGTTGATGATATATATGAGTTCATGATGATAATTTTGTAATTAATTAGTTGTAGTACGTACGTAGAATATATACTAAATGAATTGAGATTTTATATATGGCATGAAATTTTATTAATAATTAGCTAGCAGCGTTATAAATATATATATATTTTGTTATATTTTCAGGATATGGATAAGAGTTGGATTTCGCTTCCAAAATGGGACAAAAGATACGGTGCAGGAGTTATGAGTTTTTTAGAATATGCGATGGATAATGCTAACGGGAATACAATTTTATTTTTATTACACACTTTAGCCGACGAAATAAACTGTGATTCGTCGGCTAAACTATCTTAGCCGACGAAAAAAGCCTTAATTTCGTCGGCTAAACTTGTTTTTATTTTTTTTTAATTACTAACTTTAGCCGACGAAATACACTGTAATTCGTCGGCTAATATGGTTTTTGCCGACGAATAACCTAATAATTCGTCGGCTATAGTTATTTTTTAATTTTTTAATTACATACTATAGCCGACGAATATGTTAGGGTATTCGTCGGCTAAACCCTAAATATTTCTATTACCTACTATAGCCCTATGTTCGGTGGTTATTTTGAGTAAAATTTTTATACGACTTGTTGCGTGTCATCGGTTTAAAACTATTTTCAGTTGAAGGTCCGGCCAAAATACGTAATTTAGACGGTCGAACGACCTTTTCCGTGCGTTTAGGGGTTTGACTTACGAGATTGACCGTCCGGATCGAGCCCTTATTCTTTTCGGATCAAGTTGAATTTTTTCCCATACATGTATTTTATCATGATGGTCAGATCTGACGGCTGGATTTGTGTTTCTCAAGTTTGATCATCACGATCACAACATGTGTACTAATGTTGTATAACTTGTTTACCAAGTGTTATGTAAATGTTCCGTTTCAAAAACAAACTATACGTAGATCCTTCAAACGTAAAAAAGTCATGAAATAAGACATGACTAGAATGGTGAAATACGTCTACGGTTGAAAAATCACGGTATTCCGGTCATGTCTCGGTGCCGATAGTTTCGGTCAATGCAATTTTCCATTCTTTCTCCCTATGGGTAGCCCCGGGTTCGGTGGTTATTTTGCGTAAAATTTTTATACGACTTGTTGCGTGTCATCGGTTTAAAACTATTTTCAGTTGGAGGTCCGGCCAAAATACGTAATTTAGACGGTCGAACGACCTTTTTCGTGCGTTTAGGGGTTTGACTTACGAGATTGACCGTCCGGATCGAGCCCTTATTCTTTTCGGATCAAGTTGAATTTTTTCCCATACATGTATTTTATCATGATGGTCAGATCTGACGGCTGGATTTGTGTTTCTCAAGTTTGATCATCACGATCACAACATGCCAAATGTATAAAGGTTTAGCCGACGAATTGCAAAGGTTAAGCCGACGAATTTCAAAGGTTTAGCCGACGAATTTCAAATGTTTAGCCGACGAATTTCATATGTTTAGCCGACGAATTTCATATGTTTAGCCGACGAATTTCAAAGGTTTAGCCGACGAATATATGTATAGCCGACGAAATTTTAATCTTTAGCCGACGAACAAATTATTTCGTCGGCTAAAGTCTTCGGGTTTTAATTGTGAACCCTAGCCTGCTCCCTCATTTCCGCAGTTTTTCAACCCTAGCCTCCTCCCTCCCGGTCTCCTCCCTCCTCCCTCCCTCTCCCGTCGCCGCCTCCTCCCTCCTCCCTGCCTCCCGGTCTCCTCCCTCCCTCCTCTCTCTGTAAAGCTCTGCCGTTTCTCAACTCTCACCCGATTGCAGGTAACATCTACTCCTTCTACTTTGATTAATGTTTTGGGTTCATAACTTTATATTTGGTTCCCATATTTTCATGTTTTGGGTTTGGTACTTTTCCATATCTGTTTTTTTTTTTTGTCTTTTAGTTTCATCGATCATGTGCTAATCATAGTAGTTAGGTTTTGGCGCACCAATATTATCTCTACATGTCATTTGGTTTGAAATGAATTGCCTTCTGTGCTTTTGGTTTAGTATTTGGATGTAAAGATGGGAGAACCGGAGACTAGAAAGTTTGAATTAATAAAACTCATCGGCTAATTTTTGTTAATTTAATTTGTGTTAATTTAATTTGTGTTAATTTAATTATGTTAGTTTATGTGTTTATATTTGAATATATGTGTTTATTTTTGAATATATGTGTTAATTTATTTTTGATTTCGAATTTAGTTATATGATATGTTAGTTAATTTATGATGATGTTGATATATATAATATTGTTATGTAAGTAAAATATATATATATATATATATATATCTATATATATATATATTGGTATGTGTATCTATTTATTGAATAAGTATAATTTTAAATATGTATAATTTTTTATAAAACAAAGACAAAATAATCTAAAGCCTTAGATTAATATTTTAAATAGGATGAGCGGCTTTTTTCGATCGAAGAAGAGTTCGAAGGGCCAAAGGTCCGAATCGTCTGAGGGAACCTCTAGCAACCCTCAAACGACGTTTCAGGGCCACATGACAGCCAGACGTGCGAGCCTTCTGGAGACGGCGCCGGAGGTGCCCCTTTCATCGAGGCAGGCGGCCGTCCCTCGTTCCCCGAGGCCCTTGTGGCCTCAGACGGAGGTGTCTGCACCTCGTATGCCCGAGATACACCGGGCGCCCACTTCGGGTCCTACTTCTTCGGATAGTGGGTCATCTGGGGTACAGATGCCGCCGCCTCATCTGTTCCTTCCGCGGATGATACCGGCGATACCTGTAGTCGATGGCTCAGGGACGCCGATTTATCCACTGCCCCCGCCAGTGGCTCCATCAGCGGCGTACCGGTTCCTGCCTTTTGATACACCTCTTATTTCTGCGAGGGTATCATCATCGGCGACAGAGCCGGAATCCGTCGCGAGCTCCTCAGGTAATCAGTGATGCATGATTACTTTTAAAGGGTCATATATATTTTAATAATCAATTTGGCCGAATCATGTCATAGGCACAAAGAAGAAGAGAGGCCCCGTCACAGGGAAAGCTCTCGAGAAGATGGTGAGTACCATGGGGAGGATCCCCATCGATACTGACGGGGATGGCCACGCAGTATCGGGCGGGAAGTCGAGGACGTACTCCGGCCGCGTGGGTGCTCTCATTAGGGATAGAGTCCCTATGTTGTGGTCCGACTGGGGCGAGGTCCCGCAGGAGGTTAAGGACATGGTCCACAACGCGATGTCGGTGAGTTTACAAAATAATATTATGTATTAAATTGTTGATTTCTCGAAAAGCTAAACTAATAATAAATGGTTAAATGCAGGTGTGGTTTGAGGTTCCCGAGCACCTGAGGGACAGCTGGGCCGACGTTGTGCATGGGGGAAGGTACGTTGGGAAGTTAATGAAAAACAAAATTGTATGTGATATTAATAATATTTCTAATATTTTTGTTGTATCTGTAAGTACAAGGAGTGGAAGAACGAGCTGCGGACCCATTGGACTAAGCACGGGAACGCACGTTCTGGTACCCCTACTGAGTTCCAGTACAGGGAGTACGAGTGGCGTTGGCTTCTGACATCAGAATTCAACAACCCTCGTAAACAGGTATTTAAATAAATTAGTTAGTTAATTTAAAAATAAGTACGTGCGTTTTAAAATATTCTACTAATAGTTTACTTTTTTCTTTGAAGGCGGTTTCCCGGGTGAACGCTCAGAACCGGCAACGCAACACAAGGAACCATCATGCCGGTTCTAGACCGTTCGGTGTCTTCATGGACGAGGCGGCCAAGGAACATCCAGAAGTCAACCCATACGTCTATACGTACGAGAAGGCATATCCTGACTCCCAGGAGGATATTGTAAGTCACTTTACGTTTTTAAATTTTTAAATTTATGTAAAAATTTTAATTAATAATTTTTTTCCTATCCATATAGGCGAGGGTGAGGGAGGCTAGTGACGAGGTCATGAGTACCTTAGTGAGGGAGGCATGGCCGGAAACGCAGGAGGAAGAGATGTCCGAAGCCATGTCCCGGATCGACAATTCGGATCCGACGATTGGGGCGAGGATCATGGGCACAGCCTTCCCACCGAGAGGAAACAACTTCTACTGCCGAGGTCTAGGAAAGAGAGGCGAGGGGGTCCTGAAGACCACTCCAGGATTTCAACGAAAGGCAACCCCGACCAGTAGCAGCACCACGTCCACGATCAACAGGACGACTCAGCTAGAGTCGGAAGTTCAGAGACTACGAGAACAGCAAGCTGCTCAAGCTGCTCAGGCTGCCTCACAGACAACCTATATTGCCTCGTTGGCAGCCTTTAATGCCGCGCAGGCAGCCTATGTTGCCGAGTTACATGCCATCCAGCAGGCCCAGCAGCAGCAGATGATCCAGTACATGCAGGACTTTGCAGCTGCCCAGATTCAGGGACTTCCGCCTCCGCCCATGCCTCCGCCCATGACGCTACCCCAGCCGCCGCAACCTCCGCAGCAGCCCCCAGAAGATGACTTTAATTTAGACGATATAGACTTTACGTACTTGATATATACTTTTATGTAAATTGATACTTTTATGTAGTTCATATATTCTTTTATGTGTTTGTTGTTGGTTATATGAAATTGTTAAATATGTCTTTTGCAGCTTGCATGGAATGGTAATTCAAAAATTTCTGGGTTTTTTTTTTTACTGGAATGCACTTATAGCCGACGAAAAAAGCCTTAATTCGTCGGCTAAAGTTTTTTTACAAAAAAAAAAAAAAAGTTTAGCCGACGAAATATGCTTTAATTCGTCGGCTAAATGCCTATAAAGCCGACAAAAAATACTATATTTCGTCGGCCATAGATGTTTTATATTTTTTTATTACAAACTTTAGCCGACGAATATTTTAAATTATTCGTCGGGTAAAGTTTGGAAGATAACCGACGACACAAAATGTCGTCGGCTAAGGTATGGACTATAGGCGACGAATAATGTCGTCGGCTAAAGGTTGGACTATAGCAGACGATATTATTTCGTCGGCTATAGTATGACTATAGTCGACGAAATTTTTTGTCTCGTCGGCTAATGTCATTACAGACGACCCTTTCCCGACGACACTATAGCCGACGAACCTTCGTCGGCTAAGGTTGTAGCCGACGAATTTTTTTAACAGGCCGACGAAAATTTTTCGTCGGCTAAAATGCCTGTTCTGGTAGTGATGGTCTTTGACAAAATCGCTAAAATTGTTTTTCATCATTAAAATTCACATGTCAAAATTTAAATGGAATGCAAGACCATGTCAGACTGTCACGTGATCCTTCAGAAGCACTGAAAAATTTCTCTTGGACAATTGGACGCGATCTTTAATATGACAGTCAAATCATTGAGTTTGTTTGACTATTTAACAATATCTGCTCATGTTTGAGTTCCTTAAAATGTTTCTAGCAAGGGTAACGTAAAGAAAGAGTAGAGTGATTTGTTCCTTTATTTTCTTGGATTCCTTGTAATCTTCGTTTTAATTCATTTCCTTTCCTTTCTTACAGTTCGTAGGGTTTGGAAGCTATTTAAGCCTAACTTTGTAGTCTTTCCGGGACATTGTTTTTTTGGTATAATACAATCAGAATTCAGAAAACGTAGTTGCCAAATGAGTTCTTGAGTTTGATTTCTGGTATGGTGATGTTAGTGTGTACCTGTGTCCGGATCATACGAGGCTTTCGTGACCATCCCCTTTTTAGAAAGTGCATCCACATTCCACCACAACATTGAAGGTGAACATCTGGAGAGACGTCAAGTCAAGCAGCATGATAAAGCATTCATCAGACGGACACCATGAGAGAACCATCAATCAGTCTTTGTATGATCCCCAATAGTCTCTTGCTTTTTCAGTATGCGGATACAAGTAGCGTTTGTATGAGGAATTCCATTATGCATGATTAGTGATAGGAGCACAAAGTGCTACGTTTATAATGTATTTCTGACCCTATTTAGCTATGTAATTCCCTTAACAATATTCATATTAACTAAGTTTGTGTTTTTAGGTCATAAATAAAGCCAAGGAGCCTAAAAGAGACAAAAGAGGAGAAATCTTGAAGGAAAAGGAATCCATGTTGTGCAAGGAAAGAAATCAGAAAATCTGCCAGAAATCGTCAGTAAACTTCGACAGAAGATTGTGATTAGCTCACAATGATCCAGGAGATGTGCCATATATCAATGGAAAGCTACAAGAGTCTACTTTCCAGAACTTTTTACGGATCGTCAATACCTATTTTGGAGAAGAAGTTATGACCGTTTGAGTGGCCGAAGGTCAGTCTGCCCGAATTTCTGATTTGGACCAAAACTTCTATTTTGAGGCCCAGACCACATTGGTCATGGACGAGTTTTGAGGGTTTTATAACCCTAATCACAGCAGAGAAGAGAAGGAGATTAGAGAGGAGGACGAAGAGATTAGAGAGGAGGCAGCGATCTCACATCATCAGAACCTCTAGAGTTGCAGACTCGCACAAGGAAGCCGCCAAGCCATCATTGATCTCTCTATCATCCACGGTTTATCTTTCCTTTGTCATCTTTTATTCTCCTTGTGTGTTTTTGCAGCCATGTGTGGCTGATTTCTCTTAGTTAGGGGCGAGGTTTGAAGCCCCAAGAATGTTTTAGATATTGTTTTGAACCTTGGTTTCGAATTATTAAGTCTTTCAAATTGTTTATTTGGTTTTGGTTTATAGAGAACTCTTGCTTGTTTATGTTCATGTATGCGCAACATAGAACATTATGAACTTGTGAGTGGGGCTAGAATTAGGTTGTTTAATCTCCTAAACGGTTAATACGGCTTAGTTCAAAGTAGTAAAACCTATAGGACAATAGGTGAAACCAAATAAAAAGGATTGCATGCTAGGTAGGCGTTCCACACTAGTGTTGCATACTTGTTCAATCAAACTTTCATTGATCTTAATGCTTAGAATAATTTGTTGATAGGATAGCGTCTATACCTTGATCGGTTATTCTAAAGGCTTAGTAATGGTGCGTTCATCTTGCTTAAGTATTCAAGGGAAGTAATAAGGACTTACGCAGTGCGTTCACGGTTTGTTCTTGATTGATACCGATTTGTGACTTAATGATTGAAGCTTTGGTTGTTAACATGTCTTGAAACATACTTGGTGGTGGATTTCCAAGTCTCTAATGTCTCATCCATCTGATATTTTCTGATTTATTTTGTTTCTTTATTTTCTCTTGTTTATAATCACAAAACCTCATATCTCTAGTACTATTATCTTTTGTTTTCTCTTGTTTTGTAATTAACGTAAGTTGTAAAGATACCCTCAATCCCCGGCTTGTAACGATACCCTTATTTGCTATATACTACAATTGACACAAAAGGGTTTTAATTGAAACGCCCGGTTTCGGTCGTTATCAATTTTGGCGCCGTTGCCGGGGATTGAAAAATCCCTAGCAATTTGCGTTAATTCTTGTATATATATTTTCTGTTTTAATAGCTTTCAAATTATATTATTTATTGTTTTAGGATTTGTGATTTAGTTTTGTATATATTACTAACTATTGTTTCTGTTTTGTTTTTCAATGTGGCATCAACCTTACGAGGTGTGTTCTAGATGCTCCATGGTAGGTCATTCAACGGAGACATGTCCAAGCATCCAATATCACGGATACTATGATCAAAATATGTTTGGAGGATTTCAAGAGAACCAAGGGCATTGGAATGATTACTATTCACCTCCACACAATACAGTATGGGATGATCCTCTTTATTCTTCATGGAACACCAATTCAGACATGCAACAAGGATTTTCCAATGAGTTCCAAGATTCTCCATATTCATTCCATGACTACTGGACACAAGCACCATCTTATCAAATCTCAGATAAGTTAAATCATTACGATGAGATAATCAAGTCTATAAATGAGATGAATGAGGCTCTAGCTGCTTCAAATAAAGCTTGGATTGAGGAGCAAGAAGATTTCAATGATAGTTGGGAAGAAACTAAAAGGATTTTGGACACCTTAATATCTCAAGAGTAGCCATCTTCATTGATGACAACTCCACATGAACTTCCCGCAACTTCAGCTCCATGTCAACCTCATGATTTAATATTTTTTGAGGATGAAGAAACAAATTTGGAGGAGTCCTATGAAGAGCCACGCGATGTTGAGACTTTTGAGGATTGCTTAAAAGAGGAGTCCATCAAAGCTCCTACATTTGGACCTTTATTGCTAGTACATGGAAGACCACATGATTCTTCACTCCATCACTCAAGCTCTACACATGTTCTTCCTTTCGAAGCATCATGTGAGTTTGTTGAGCATGTGGATATGGTGGTACCTGAATGTCTCAAATCGGATAAGGAGATTCTTGTTGTGATTGCGAATAGTTGGAGACAATGGAAGAAGAGAAAGAAAAAGAGAAGCTTCATATCTTATATGTCCATTGCTCCTAAGTTACTCAAATTGCTACCAAAGGACCATGAAATATCTTTGAAGAGGGTCAAACATTTGATCGAACCGCGGCCTAAGCCTCCTGATTATTCTTGTTGAAAAGCCATTGGGAGGCAACCCCATTGTCTATGCTTTCTTTATTTTGTTTGTTTTGATGTGTTTTGTGTGTGTGCAGGTGAGAGTTGAGAAAAGTTGAAGAAAACTCCAAATTCAGTCAAAACAGTGCTCTCGGCAAAACAGCTCTTCCGACTTTGGAGGGCTACGGTTTGCAGATCACAGAACCTGGGACAGTGTGCTTTATATGAAAAGAAAGATCTCTGAGTCTAGTTTCTGTAGGATTTTACAGAAGTGGATTTGGAGACCCGAGTCATTCTCAGTTTGATGTTGAAGGCAGCAAGGTCACTGCCAGGAAACCAGAAGTTGTGCAGTACAGCCGGGAAAAGGTCAAAACAGGGGATACTTCCAGCCATGCTGTGGAGGAAAGCTATATATGTCTGAAAATCTTGTTGAATTAGCTTCAACTTTTCTTTGAGGCGATTTAACATTCCGGCAACAGAATGCACTGGAAATCAGGTTTGAATGAGTAAAGGTCTGTTTCTCAGCTTTTGTGTGCAAACTATGTTTTTCTTCTAACTTTGCAGGGCTGCCATTTTCAATCCACTTGGAGTTAGGAAACGTTCCACATATACAAAAACAGCTAGAAACACCATCTTTCATCTTCAATTGGAATCTCAGACATTGGATGCTGCAATAGGGACTTATATCAGCTGGAAGTTGGCTGCAGAGTACACAATGGGGGAGCTTTTCTCACCTTCTACCTTTTGTTTTGTTCACTTTCCTCTATACATCTATTATGCTTTGTTTGATCTATATTGTTCTCACATTGTGGACAATGCGTAAGTTTAAGTGTGGGGGAAGGGAATGCACACATTTTGTGTTTTGTTTTGTTTTTGTTAGAGTCAAAAATTAGAAAAGAGAAAAAAAAATTGTTTGTTTTTCTGTGTGTCATCATGCCTTTCAACTATCTAGGATGAGTATATATCTCTGAAATTATGGCTAAAAGAGGATCACAAAATTGAGATGATGTTAAATTAATTCTTTGGTTAATTATGATGTATACTAAGCATATGAGTGTGTAGTAGATGTGGTTTTTCGTTGACATTGGTACAGAATTTTGAGCATGTTGATGATGAGTTTTGATTCATAATTACCCTGGTGAGAATTTGAGCTTTATTGTGCTATTCTTTCTGAGTGCTTATTGAATAAATCATCATCTATTTTCGTGGCAATGTTTAGCGATCTCATTATCTTTCTCCTTGATTGATTGCTTGCCGCAGATTAAGTTTAACGGATTCTAGTGCTAGAACTCACTTTTGTGCTAGTCGAGACTTTTATCGATATATGTTCTGATTTTGGAAGGGATTAAAAGGACTTAGGATTTCCACCATTGCCAAATTGTCATATGTCCTTATTTGTGTGCGCTGCACACCCCTTAGTTGAACCCCTTTGAGCCTACATTAAGCTTTTCTGTCATCACCCATAATCCTCACCTTGAGCTTAGTATAGTGATATCTCTACCTTTGTCCTTAAGGCCTAGTAGAGCTTATTTTGTGATGTATCGTATGGAAGGATGATGAAAAACAAGTGTGGGGGGAAAGACTTGTCAAAAGAAAAAGAAAAAGAAAATAAAAATTGTTGCCGAAGAAAAAAGAAAGGAAGTGAAAAAAAAAAAAGTAAAAAACAAACGAATGTGGCGGCATTGAAAAAAAGAAAGTATGTATTAAGTCTCCCTTTGTGATGGAGGAGTTTGTTTTAAATTGAAGACCTAATGATGTGATATATGGTCTTTGTCCTCATTCATGAATGTTCTAAGGTGATCTTATGGCTCTACTAGGTTTTTAAGGACGATTTGTAATTCCTTATCTTTTGTTTCATTAAACCCTAGCCTTGGCCAAATTTTAACCTTGATAAAGTTCTTTTATGATCCAAAAGATGGACAGCCATCGATCTGTGGAGATTGGTTACAAAAGTTGAGCATATGGGTTGGTCGGTTTGGCAAGTAGTTGATATCTTTCATGAGATCTTTTTAATTTCACAAAGTGCGTTTCTTTCTTTATATGTGAGCCTACTTTTTTGTATATTCTCTCACATTATATACATTGAGTGAAAAAGCTTTTAAGCATTAGCCATGATTCTGAGAGAAGAAAGAGTGGTAATCCTGTGAGGTTGAATCATACTTGTTGGATACATGCTGAGCTCCACCCATCACCATTGTCACCCCCGTGTCTTACATGCTTATATGCGGAGTATATGTTTTAATTAACTCTCGAATTACTCATAATTGATTCTTGATTGAGTGCTAATCTTGATGCTATGAAAGTAAGAGATTTTTGAGACAATAAAGTTGAAGGCATAGTTTGTTTTGAGTCTTTGTTTTAGATTTTGCTAAGGGACTAGCAAAAGCTAAGTGTGGGGGAATTTGATAGGAGTACAAAGTGCTACGTTTATAATGTATTTCTGACCCTATTTAGCTATGTAATTCCCTTAACAATATTCATATTAACTAAGTTTGTGTTTTTAGGTCATAAATAAAGCCAAGGAGCCTAAAAGAGACAAAAGAGGAGAAATCTTGAAGGAAAAGGAATCCATGTTGTGCAAGGAAAGAAATCAGAAAATCTGCCAGAAATCGTCAGTAAACTTCGACAGAAGATTGTGATTAGCTCACAATGATCCAGGAGATGTGCCATATATCAATGGAAAGCTACAAGAGTCTACTTTCCAGAACTTTTTACGGATCGTCAATACCTATTTTGGAGAAGAAGTTATGACCGTTTGAGTGGCCGAAGGTCAGTCTGCCCGAATTTCTGATTTGGACCAAAACTTCTATTTTGAGGCCCAGACCACATTGGTAAGCCCATGGACGAGTTTTGAGGGTTTTATAACCCTAATCACAGCAGAGAAGAGAAGGAGATTAGAGAGGAGGACGAAGAGATTAGAGAGGAGGCAGCGATCTCACATCATCAGAACCTCTAGAGTTGCAGACTCGCACAAGGAAGCCGCCAAGCCATCATTGATCTCTCTATCATCCACGGTTTATCTTTCCTTTGTCATCTTTTATTCTCCTTGTGTGTTTTTGCAGCCATGTGTGGCTGATTTCTCTTAGTTAGAGGCGAGGTTTGAAGCCCCAAGAATGTTTTAGATATTGTTTTGAACCTTGGTTTCGAATTATTAAGTCTTTCAAATTGTTTATTTGGTTTTGGTTTATAGAGAACTCTTGCTTGTTTATGTTCATGTATGCGCAACATAGAACATTATGAACTTGTGAGTGGGGCTAGAATTAGGTTGTTTAATCTCCTAAACGGTTAATACGGCTTAGTTCAAAGTAGTAAAACCTATAGGACAATAGGTGAAACCAAATAAAAAGGATTGCATGCTAGGTAGGCGTTCCACACTAGTTTTGCATACTTGTTCAATCAAACTTTCATTGATCTTAATGCTTAGAATAATTTGTTGATAGGATAGCGTCTATACCTTGATCGGTTATTCTAAAGGCTTAGTAATTGTGCGTTCATCTTGCTTAAGTATTCAAGGGAAGTAATAAGGACTTACGCAGTGCGTTCACGGTTTGTTCTTGATTGATACCGATTTGTGACTTAATGATTGAAGCTTTGGTTGTTAACATGTCTTGAAACATACTTGGTGGTGGATTTCCAAGTCTCTAATGTCTCATCCATCTGATATTTTCTGATTTATTTTGTTTCTTTATTTTCTCTTGTTTATAATCACAAAACCTCATATCTCTAGTACTATTATCTTTTGTTTTCTCTTGTTTTGTAATTAACGTAAGTTGTAAAGATACCCTCAATCCCCGGCTTGTAACGATACCCTTATTTGCTATATACTACAATTGACACAAAAGGGTTTTAATTGAAACGCCCGGTTTCGGTCGTTATCAATTAGTGTATGCGAGATGAAATGGTTGATTTCAGTGATGTAGCACAGTGATGTTTCGCTCGAGACTTTGCATATAGTTCTCTTATGCACGGTTATTGTATGCAAGACGAAATGGACGAGGTAATACAAGTTTTTCATCGTATGATTATCATCAAGGGTGCTTCGTTCATGTTCAATGTCGTAGCATATTGATGAATTTGAGACTTTGCTGATTGTTGTTTTGGTGTCAATTATTGTTTGTAATCTAATGAAAGCAGTTGCATAACAGGGATGAATGTGCTTTTGGTATTGCTACGAGTGTAATTCATCTTGATGACAAATGTTTAGTAAAAGTCATATGAATTGTTAGTGAAATCAGTATATTGGCTGCATGTACTTCTGAGAAATTCAAATTCACACAAGAATAGGACCAAGACTTTTGAGTGGCAAATCGTTGTAAAATGTAAATTACTTAATTACGCAAAGCAAAAGGAACAGCGATAGTAAAAGGGTCTCCCTGTGTATTCTTCATTTGCTCTTCCACTTTGTAAAAGAAGAAAAAGTGCCTAAAAATGTATTGGAAGTGTTTACAAATTGTTGACAAGCTTCTTTTAAACAATAAGCAAATGGTACAGGCCTCAGCTAACAACAACAATACCATATTGTTAGCCGTTCATATAAACCATCAGCACAGTATCCAGACAGCATCCATGGGAAATTATAGTGTCTTGTCTGTGTCCTCATCAGTTGGTGCATTCTCATCTTCTCATGCTCTTCTCATTCGGAGTCCTCATCAGAGAGTGAACTCTCCTCATCAGGATACAATTGTGAACTGGAATATGCAGTTGTTGTATAAGAGATGCTTCTCCTTCGATCACCACGCTCCCTGAAGAAACTAGCAAGCCATAAATTGATTAATGGTATCATCCAGAATTTCAACTACAACAAGAAATATCCATTTCGTTTCTTCTTTCTGGACATGAAACAATATTTGTTGTAGGTTTCTCACCTAAAATACTCCACTGCCTGGCTACGACAAACTTTATCATGATGTAGCTACCAACCCACATTGCTCGCCGGAGATTGTCCGGCTAGAGCTACTCGTCAACAAAAACACTGTAGCACCAAGAACTTGCATTCAACTTATTTGGACGTGTACTCCCTCCGTCTGTGTTTCAGCTTTACTCCAGATTGTGATGATATTGAATCCACAGAAGAGGAAATTAGAGTGAAAAAAAAACTGCAATGTTGTGTAACGTTGCTGATTTCGATGCATTTGAATTCGGCATGTTACACAATATCCCACAACAGCTAACGACATACTTGCAATGCTCTCGACCAAGGATTTGATAGGACTCGTGTGTGTTTCCAGAGCATGGAATGCAGCCATCCAAGACCCAGAATGGAAGAATGGGCTAAGCTGCATCTCCAACTCTCCATCAAGCGCAACTAGTTGGATCCTACCTATTAAATTCATCCATCTAATTTTAAGCTTCTTGAGTTTCTTACATTCACCTTGTGTTGATCAAACAGCAGTCGGAGCATGAAGCTTGATCACCACCTTTGAACACAACTACTTTGATTCAATGGATCAATGGTGGTTTATGTAATTGGATCATGAAGCTTTGAGCAAAGTAGCCCTCTGATGATGCAAACTGTTTATCCCTCTTATGATCAGTACTCTCAAAATAAATAATTATGAAGAAAAGCAGTTATGGTAAAATAATTACATAAGATGCTGTTGCAATTTCCACTAGACAAAACTGTGCAGAAGCAGAACTACCAGAGAAGAGACTAGGAACACTGCTGTCTTAGGTGGGTTACTTATCCAGCAAGCATCATTAGGTGAAGCAGAAGGACCTGGTGTTGCAGCAGAAGTGACATTTTCCTTGGAGCAAGTGTAATTACAGCGACTAGGACGAACAATTCTATAAACACCAGAGCTAGACAGGACAAAGATATCTTTGCGGTTGTCCTCCCCGAAAGAGAAAACGTAACCGAGAGCTGGAAGACTGCTTCCAGGGACTGCGGTACAAGCAATGGGAGAGTCACGTCCGCAGCTGAAGGGTATTTTACTTGTGCTAAAGTTGCCACTGTTTTCTGGGTCTTCACTGCCTGCCCATATGGCACCAGCATACAGATCTCCATATACATACCTGAAAAATCATACAGTTCTTACTTTCAATCAGGATCAATAGTTTTGGAGAATGTGGCTAGTAACATTAGAGAAAATATGTAGCAGATTCAAAGTGAGGAGCGATTAGCTTACCTTCCATACATGCATGGATCAGTTGTGGAGCGATAGATATATCCCCCAGTTATAGATGCTGAACCTTCATTTTTGTTTACCACAGAATGATTGTACCCCATTATTGGAAAAATCGGGTCTGTGAGTTTTGTGGTTGTGTTTTTACTAGTTGAGTTTGGAAGATTGAAGGGATAGGGGCCCTCATAAACATTCCAGCCATAGTTTCCACCTTTGGTGATAACATCCACCTCTTCATACAGATCCTAAAGAATTCAGTAACAGAGAAATATGTAACATCATTCGAAAAACAGTTGCACATTCTTGGCTTTGTCACGAGAAATTTGAGATGTTGGGATCTTATAATAGAATGGCTTAGATTAGCTGAATGAGAAAAACTGCTCATAAGAAACTTGCAGATGATGGATAATATATATTACCTGTCCAACATCTGCACATATAAAATAGGAAGGGTTTACTGAGTCGAAACTGCAGCGCCAAGGATTTCTTAGCCCTGTAGCCCATATTTCCGGCCTCAGTTCTGGATCTTCACTTACTGGATTGTCTTTTGGGATAGAGTAGTTTCCCCATAGAGCAAGTTTATCATTCTCTGAAGCACCTGTAAATGAATTATAATGTTGAGAAAAACTAAACTGGTGCTTCGAAAGAAAATTAGTAAACATGAAATTCACAACAGAACTCTATTATTTATAGCTGATACTCACTTAGCACATTATCAACGTCGAGCCTCATGATCTTTCCCAGCAATGAATTCTTGTTTTGAGAGAAGTTGTAGGGATCACCTGTGCCTCCACCATCTCCCATCATGAAGTATAAATACCCATCCTCGGGTCCAAAGAGTATCTGTCCTCCATGATGACCTGTGAAAGGGAGCCCCATAGTAAATATCCTTCTCACTTCTGTTGGTCTAGCATTTGTAGCCTGGAAAACAACATCGAAATTCATTAGGAATCGTCAAGTTAATGTAACAACAATAAGAATACAGATTGCTTTTGGTGTGTATAGACTATAGAGTGTGTACCAAAGAAGGTTGTGATGCGCTGCCATTAGCACTGTATTCTGCTATAACAGTTTGGTACTGGCATGGTTGAGCACCATTATCAGAACCAATCTTTGAAGGATCACAGTTGACATCTGAATTACATGAACATCTTCCTGTACATCCTGGCCACTTTTCCTTGTCACAGTTGAATGAAGCAAAGAACCTTCCATTTTCCGCAAAATTGGGATGAAAAGCCATACCCATCATTCCAAACGCAGTATCAAAATGGACTGCATCAGTTAAATCCACAAAAGGACTGGACTCATCAAGCTCCATTACTTCTCCTGATCCCTCTTCAGGAATAGTTGCCAACCAAACCTTACCCTCTTGACTAGAGAAAAATGCACGGTTTGAGCCATCAGGATGAGCAACCATGTTGAGGTACGATCCATTTCCAATTTTCTCAAGGCACAGACCATGTGGGGGGATAGGAGTTCCAGTGTCATTCAGTTTGACAGGCTCACCATCAAAACACACCGAGTCATCACTAGAAACTCCACCAAATGCATTGCAGAAATCAGCTTTCGATTGCCAGAATTGGGTTAGCTCACTAACAGTGGAATTCACAGGTATTCCAGCTTGGCCTTGTAATGAAGGAGCAAATGGGGAGTTCGATATGGAGACATTTTCACATGTGTCCCATAAATTGGAGCAGAAGTCACTTGTGACTTGGATCAAAGACTGGGATGAATTTGCTGAAGGAAGAGTTGAGTTGCATAGTATAGGAACTGGCCTTGGTACAGATGCAACTGTGAATAGCTCAGCTGCAAATGGATCACACCTCTAAAGACAATTGCAGAAAACAAATACGAAATTCATGTTTTCAACTTATGCAAATTAAGCTATTATAAAACAAAGACAAAGATAAAGACAAAGACAAAGACTTACAGCACAAAGTACTGGTTTCATGAGAGAAGCACAAGCAGAACTAGAGATGTTCATGGACAGGAATTTCTTCTGTATCTGTGAATCTTCTGTGGAGTTGCAGCAAGCAGTTCCATTGTAAGAACAAAACTTGATTGGTGTGCTCAAAGTAGAAGGTGCTCCTGCATCAATCAAACCATATCAAGCATAAAGTATCAAACTTTGTATAGTAATTCAGATAAAGCAGCAGACTTTGCATAGTAAATCAGCCAAGAAACAAGTAAGAACAAAAACATACTTGAATCAATGCATAAAGGGTGTGAAACTGAAGGATCAAAAAGCAACACCAAGGAACAAAGCAAGAACCCGATTGCAAGAACACCACCCATTTCACCAAAATTGGGAGAGAAACAGAGAAATTAAAGCAGATGTTCAACGACAATATAGGGTCACCTAAAAACAGTGTAGGATTGACTTGAAGAAGGCAAAGGGGTTCTGAAAAGTATGAACATTTTGCTAACTTCAACCACTCTATCCTCAACCAGTATATGCCTATCTCCATTATGTGCAGATCAAAGATTTAATATTCAGCTTCCAGAAGGGAAATGATTTTCAAATCTCTCTCCCTCTTTTCTTTAATTCAACCTCCACAATGATTCATTGAAACTATTTCTTTTCACTTTTCTGTCCCTCTCCCTCTCCCTCTCCCTCTCCCTTTCTCAAGCCTTTGACATTGTTTTTGAGTTTTTTCAAAGACAGAGAAGGCAACCATTATCAACTAGACATTTGCAGATAGAGTTGAACTTTGACTTTGCATGAGTTTTATATCTAGCTTAATGGGGGTGATTGTGAGACTGAAAGAAGAATCCACTTGCCTAGGAAAACCAAGTTGGTTAGATTTATGTAGATCTTGGTTAGTTTAGTGTGTCTCGTGCCCATCCTGATTACCCATTTGCCCTTCTATATATCTCATGTGGAACCCAAACATGGATTTCGGTGTAGAACCCTCATACTTAAGTTTAATTTCTGACCGACGGTGATTAGGGTTTAAATTTTAATCTCATTTTGGTGATTGGTAGAAGCATAATAATATGATCCGGACGTAAATTACTGCAGAAAATATTTGAGGATTAAGTTGATCTCTATTCAAGAAAAAAAGTACTTGAAACGCTGCCTTTGTCTAGGTAGTGAGTGAGTTGTGTTAATGCAAGTCTCAATCCTAGTATATTGAGAAAATATATATTTTGTAATCAACTAGGATTATGTAAATCTTTCGATGTAATTAGTTTCCTTCTAGGGTCAGAACTGTGTTTGTATATATATATCCGACTTGGGGTTTGTTCAATATATTAAAAAATTCATAACATTTTGTGTTCTATTTGACTTGGCATCAGAGCCTAAGTCGATCCTAACAATCTTGGTAATCTGACCATGTTGTTTTCCACTGCAAATTTGTTTTAAACCCTATTATCTCAATCTATTGCTTTCGATTTCGTCGAATTCTGTCGTACTTGTTATGTTCCTCTGTCATCAAATCCTCTTTGCAATAGATCTTGCAATCTTTGGCGATCAACCTGAAGTTTCCTGTGAACCTGATTTCTATGGAGTAGGAGAATAAGACCTCACCACAGGTATGTGTTCTCAGGAGAAAAGAGGTAAAATTGGTATTGCATTAAAAATTTCTGACTTTACTGGTAGTGATACATGGATAATTGATTCTGGTGCGTCTGATCATATGATATTTGATAAGTCCTTTTTTTCAAGTCTGTCCTCATCTCCCATACCTGAAGTGTCTAATGCAAATGAGGTGTCCTTCCCGATCCTAGGTATATGGTCAATTCAAGTTACTCCAACAATTGTGTTAAATAAAGTCATTTATGGTCGTGCTCTATCACATCACTTATTGTCTGTTTCTGAATTGATTTAACAGAACAAATGCTCTGTAACTTTTTTATCTATGTATGTTATCTTCCGAGACCTGTCATCTTAGGCGATAATAGGCAAAGGGGATCTGCGGGGGAGACTGTTTCACTTGGATTACATGTACAACGGGAAAGCAAGAGCACTGTCACCAATCGTTGCCCTGACATTGAGTTCTGATCGAGTAAAAGAAATTTGGCTATGACATCGCCGAATGGGTCATCCATCTTTTGGAGTCATGAAGAAGTAGATGTCTTCTTTATTTTTTGGAATAAAAGAGTCAAGTCTTCATTGTGAAACTTGTGTTTTTGCTAAGAGTCATAAGTCCAGTTATTCTCTTAGTTTTTCTTCTAGTTCTGCACCATTCGAGTTGATTCATTTTGATGTATGGGGGTCTTCGAAGAATTTGACATTGACAGGAGTGAAGTACTTTGTTTTGTTTATTGATGACTTTACAAAACTAACTTGGGCTGTGTTATTGAAAAAGATGGATGCTGTGTTTTCGGCTTTCACCGCTTTTCATAATCTTATTTGAACTCAGTATGATACTTGTGTGAAAAATTTTGATCTGACAATGGAGGAGAGTTTGTTAACCACTCTTTTCGAGACTATTTTCAGCAACATGAAATTGTTCATCAGATTACTTGTCCTCAGACACCAGAACAGAATAGGGTATCTGAGAGGAAAAATCGACATCTCTTAGATATTGGAAGAGCTCTCTTACTCAGTGCTAATCTACCCAAATATCTATGGGGTAAAGCTGTGTTGTGTGCCTCTCACCTTATCAACCGTCTACCATCTGCAGCTCTTCAGAATCGGGTTCCCTTTGAGGTATTATCTGAACATGTTACTATTCCATCTCTCAACAAACTTCTTGCTCGTGTCTTTGGTTGTGTGGCCTATGTTCATCTTTACAAAAATCAGAGATCTAAGTTAGAGGCTCGTTCCCTTAAGTGTGTGTTTGTTGGATACAGATCCTATCACAAAGGATATAAGTGCTACCATCCTCCGTCTCAACGATTCTATATCACCATGGATGTCACATTTAGTGAAGACATGTGTTATTTTTCTCCTACAGTATCTCCGAGTGAGGAGGAGAAGCATGTTTTTTATGAAGATCAATTTGGAGAACTAGAAGATTGTGTAATTGTTGACAGTAACCCCGGTGAAAAGGATCTTCGGCCTATCACCGACCAAATCCATAATCCGAGAGATAATACTCTAGAACCTCAAAAAGTGGTTCAATCTATTGAACCTGCCTAAGTTGAGGCGTCTGTTCCCTATTCTGAAAGTGTTCGACATGACGAACAACTGTACGACACGTCGACAAGAGGAGAATTGAATAGTAATCAGCCGCCAATTGTTGAAGATGTACATGCAAGTTCAGTCTCTTTCCCTACATCAACGATCTCTCCTGGATTGTCATTACCTGAGGTATGTAGTACTATTCCGTTGTCAACCTCCAATGTCCCTGAATCTAGTAGGGTCTTGCCTACTAGGTCAACCCGTGGTCAACCTCCTAAAAAATATGAGCCTATCTTGTCAGCTAAAGCCAAGTATCATATAGCCAACTACGTGTCAATTCATATATTGTCTAAACCTTATGTAGTCTTTGTGAATCAATTATTTGTTGTGTCTCTTCCTAGTAAAGTGCAGGATGCAATCAACAAGAGAAGTGGGCCAAAGCAATGGAGGTTGAGATAGATGCTCTCAAGAAGAATGCTACTTGGGATTTGGTGCCATTACCACCTAGAATAAAGACCATTGGTTGTAGATGGGTTTACATTGTGAAGCATAATGCAGATGACTCAGTTGACAGATATAAGACAAAGTTGGTTGCAAAAGAATACACTCAAAAATATGGGGTGGATTATAATGAGACGTTTGCACCTGTGGCAAAGATCAATACCATTCGAGTCCTCATGTCTTTGGCAGCTAATCTGGATTGGCCCCTGCAGCAGCTTGATGTGAAGAATGCATTTTCTCATGGAGATTTAAATGAAGAAATTTACATGGATCTTCCTCCAGGATATAATACTTCTACGGACGAGAAAGTGGTGTGCAGATTGAAAAAGTCCATGCACTGATTGAAGCAATCTCCAAGAGCTTGGTTTGGAAGGTTCATGTTTTTCATGAAGAAGATTGGGTATAGGCAGAGTAACTCATATCATACTTTGTTCCTGAAACACCGACAATGTAAGCTTACTGCCTTGATCATTTATGTAGATGACATGGTAGTGACAAGTGATGACATTGGTGAAATTAGAAGATTGAAAGATTAGTTGTCTTCTGAATTCGAGATGAAGAACCTTGGGAATTTAAAGTATTTCTTGGGAATTAAGGTAGCCAGGACCAAAGACTGTATTATGCTGAGTCAAAAAAAATATGTTCTGGATTTGTTAGCAGAGACTGGTATGCTTGATTGTACACCAGTTGATACACGATAGACCATAACCATCGGATTGCAGAGTATCTTGATTAAGTTCCGACTGACAAATCTTGATATCAAAGGTTTGTTGGAAGATTAATTTACTTGTCGCATACTATACCTAATCTTGCTTATGCAGTTAGTGTGGTGAGTCAGTATATGCACAATCTTAGTGAAGATCACATAAATGCTGTGATGAGAATCTTGAGATACTTAAAGTCTTCTCCTGAAAAAGGCCTGGTGTTTCGTAAGCATGGACATTTGAGGACTAGTGGTTATACTGATGCGGACTGGGCAGGGAACATCACTGACACGCGTTCTACTTTTGGCTATTTTACATTTGTTGGTGGAAACTTAGTCACTTGGAGAAGCAAGAAACAGAATGTGGTTGCTCGTTCTAGTGCAGAAGCTGACTACAGAGGTATGACTCAAGGAGTCTGTGAGTTGTTATGGTTGAGAAGTTTATTAAAGAGTTTGAGTTTCAAGCAGGAATGGTCAATGCCTCTTCACTGAGACAATACTGTTGCGGTTGAAATTGCACATAATCATATTCAGCATGATTGGACAAAGCATGTAGAGATTGACAGGTACTTCATCAAGGAAAAGCTAGATGCTTGCATAATCTCGTTCCCATTTGTTCATTCGGAGGAGCAACTAGCTGACATCCTTACCAAAGATATGTCGTCCAGGGCGTTCAGTGACTCACTTGACAAGTTGGGCATTTAAGATTTGTATGCGCCAACTTGAGGATGAGTGTTAACGTGAGTCTCAATCCATGTATATTGGGAAGATGTATATTCTGTAATCATCTAAGATTATATAAATCTTTCGGTGTAATTAGTTTCCTTCTAAGGTTAGAACTGTGCTTATATATATACCCGACTTGAGGTTTGTTTAATATATTAGAAAATTTCTAACTTTTTGTGTTCTGTTTGACTAGTTGGACTTCCATTATCATTATTCCAGAACACCAAAAGACAAAGCCGAAATGGGATCAGAATATATTCTTAATATAGAAATTTAGAAACCAAGTTGGAAGTAGCAGTAAAACAAGGTCAAGAAGTGGACTGAGCGGTGGGGATGGCATCAATATAAAAAAGTATTTTGGCTGAAGTGAGTATTCTATTGATACTGAATGATATATATACAGAGTACAAGACTTGCATAGCAAGTAGTCTCCAATATTCTAGGAGATAAGAAAATTCCTAACCTTTTGTGTTCTGTTTGACTAGTTGGACCTCTATTATCATTCTTCCAGAACACCAAAAGACAAAGCCGAAATGGGATCAGAATATATTCTTAATATAGAAATTTAGAAACCAAGTTGGAAGTAGCAGTAAAACAAGGTCAAGAAGTGGACTGAGCGGTGGGGATGGCATCGATATAAAAAAGTATTTTGGCTGAAGTGAGTATTCTATTGATACTGAATGATATATATACAGAGTACAAGACTTGCATAGCAAGTAGTCTCCAATATTCTAGGAGATAAGAAAAGCAATACAATATTTACATCTTGTTCGTATCAAATCTGAATCTATCTACTGATGCACAAATCAACTTATTGATACACAGTGATTTACTTTCCAATACTCCCCCTCAAGTTGGAGAGTGAATGTCAAGAACTCCCAACTTGTGCAACAGAGTTTTGAACTTCTCTCTCCCCAAAGCCTTGGTAAATATGTCAGCTAGTTGTTGTGAAGAAATGACATGTCGAGTAACAACTTGACCTTGCATAATTTTATCTCGAATAAAATGACAATCTATTTCAATGTGCCTAGTTCTTTCATGAAATACTGGATTTGCAGGGATATACAATGCTGCTAGGTTATCACAATGCAAAACAGCAGGACCCGAAATAGGAAAATGTAAATCTGCTAATAAATAGTGCAACCAAGTGAGTTCACAACATGTACATGCCATTGCTCTGTATTCAACTTCTGCACTTGATAAAGAGACGGTTTTCTGTCTCTTAGTTCTCCATGACATCAAAGAATTGCCCAAGAAAACACAATAACCGGTAGTGGAACGACGGGTATTAGAACAACCCGCCCAATCAGAATCACAAAAAGCTCTCAATTTCAATGAATCATCAGACTTGAAAAATAAACCTTGGCCTGGAGTAGATTTCAAGTAACGTACCACTCGAAATGCAGCTGCCATGTGAGGTTGCCTAGGATCATGCATGAATCGACTCAGAACATGTACTGAGTATGTGATGTCAGGTCTTGTGATCGTCAAATAAATCAATCGGCCAACTAGACGCCGATATGCTGCTGGAGTTTTAAGTTGTTCTCCTTTGTTCGAAAGCTTGCATTCTTCCATAGGAAAATCAACAGGTTTAGCTCCCAGATATCCACAATCCTTAACTATTTCTAAGGCATATTTTCTCTAAGATATATAAATTCCTTTCTTTGAACGAGCTATCTCAATGCCTAGAAAGTACTTCAAATCACCAAGTTCTTTGATGCGAAATTGAGCATGAAGAAACTGCTTAAGGGCATTTATTGACTTTATGCAATTCCCTGTAATGAGGATATCATCCACATATATCAATAAAGCAGTAAAGGAAGTACCATCTTTGCGCACAAAAAGCGAATAATCAGCTTTGGATTGGGAGAAACCAGCAGCAAGAATGGATTGTGTAAACTTTGAGAACCATTGATAGGATGCCTGCTTTAAACCATACAACGACTTGTTGAGGTGACATACAAGGTTCTCCCCCTATCGCCGAAGACCAGGAGGAGGGGACGTATAGAGTTCTTCAAGCAATTCACCATTGAGGAATGCATTGTTGACATCCAACTGATGTAGGGACCAATTTTGGCTGGCAGCAAGTGCAAGAAGGCAGCGAACAGTGACCATTTTGGCGGTGGGAGAAAAAGTGTCATGGTAGTCAATCCCAGCAGTTTGAGTGAACCCTTTAGCAACCAATCGCGCCTTATAGCGCTCAATCGAACCATCAGCATTATACTTGATTATATATACCCATTTGTAGCCGATGGGACGCTTACTAGGAGGTAATGGGACAAGCGTCCATGTGTTGTTGCCAGTGAGAGCTTCAAGCTCATAATCCATGGCTTGCTGCCATTTAGGGTCAGCAGCTGCAACATCGAAGGAAGAAGGCTCCACATTTTGACTAATATTAGCCACATAAGAAAGATGCCTATGAGAGTATCGATGATAAGACAAATAGTGACATAGAGGGTATCTCGTACCTGGTGGAGGACTTGGAGAGGCCGATGAGTTGTGGTGTGGAGGCAGCATCACCTGCGAACAAATGTAGTCTTTGAGGCGGAAGTTGGCTTCTCGAGAGCTTTGAGAACGACGAAGCGGCTCAGCAGGAACAAGGGAAAGAGAGTCAGGGAGGACAACATCAACTGGAGGCAGTACAGATGGGGACGTTCCTAGCGCCGGCGAAGGAAGAGAGGAAGACGTCGGCGGAGGAAGAGAGGAAGACGCCGGCGGAGCAGAGTTTTCGAAATTGGAAGGTGGAGACGGATCGGGTGACGGAGATGGTGGCGAGGGAGTGGGTGATGGAGATGGCGGTGGATTGGTGGATGGAGAAGGCAGCGGCGGATCGGTGGATGGAGAAGGAAGCGGAGGTGAAGAGGAAGATTGGATCGGCAAATTTTCTGAAGTTGGGAGAGAAGAAGGCGTGTTTGGTGGTGGACGAAGGAAAGGGTCAGAGTCAAAAGGAAGTGGAATGGGCTGGGCCTGTGAATGTTTTCCGGCTGGGCTAGGGTTTGGTAAGTGGTGAAACGTGTCCTCAAGAAAGACTACATCTCTGTTAGTGAAAAATTTTCAGGTTTCAATATTGTAAAGTTTGTAAGCTTTCTGTCCCATTGGATAACCCAGAAAAATGCATTTGGTGGCACGAGGAGAAAATTTAGAAGATGGATTAGGAACGGTTGCAAAAGCAACGCAACCAAAAACTCTCATATGCGAATAATCGGGAGGCTTATTGTAAAGTATTTCAAATGGTGTTTTCTTGTTGAGTAACAAAGTAGGTAAACGGTTAATGTTGTAAACAGCGGTTAAAACACATTCACCCCAAAAAAGAAAGAGGAAGATGAGATTGGAAACGGAGGGCACGAGCAGTTTCAAGAATATGGCAATGTTTTCTTTCGACAACACCATTTTGTTGAGGTATGTATACACAAGAATGTTGAAAAACGACTCCTTGTTGAAGAAAAAAACCTTTTAAAGAGAGAAATTCAGCTCCATTGTCAGAGCGAAACTGTTGGACTTTGGTATTGAACTGAGTTGCAACATAGTTAAAAAAATGACGAATTAAAGGTTGTGCTTCATTCTTATGTCCCATTAAAAAGTCCCAAGTGAATCGAGAAAAGTCATCAACAATAGTCAAAAAATAATGAGCACCAGAATGAGAAGGAGTTTTATAACGACCCCAAATATCACAATGAATGAGAGAAAAACACTTGGTTGTTGAAATTGAACTAGAAAAAAAAGGTTGACGAGTTTGTTTTGCCAACGGAAAAACATCACACTTATGGCTAGAATCAAAAACAAAATGAAGATTATTCTTTGCTAAATGTTGTAAACGAGCAGAGGAAGGGTGGCCTAGTTCGGCGGTGCCAAAGGTTGAAGGAGATGGTCAAATTGCAAGCAAAGCAATGAGATGGAGGAATGGAAGCCAACGCCACAAGGTAGTATAGGTCACCACGTCGCTTACCCACACCAATCATCGTCCTCGTATCCAAGTCCTGCAAAACACACCAAGATGGAAAAAATGTCACGGAACAATGCATATCATCAATTGTTTTACCAACAGATAAAAGATCGACTTTAAAACTAGGCACACATAGAACATTTTTTAGGCTAAATGAATTTGTGAAACGAATAGAACCGGTCATGGTAACACTTGCTCTATCTCCACTAGGTAGACATATTGGTGGTATAGAAAAATTAGAATTAATAGTAGATAGAGACTTGGGAGATGAAGTGATGTGGTGGGTTGCTCCGCTGTCAATAACCCAGCGGTTAGGAGCAACTGGAAAAAAACCTGTAGAGAACTCAGAAACAGAGGCCGATGTTGCATTGGCTTGAGGAACTGCTGCTTTGGGGCGTAGGGCAGCAATAACCTGAACATATTGTTCTTTTGTGAGATCTGGCAAGGTGTTTTGGAGCTCTTGAAAGGTGGGAACAGAGTTGCTGGCACTGGAATCAATGAAGTTAGCTGAAGAAATTGATTTGGAATGCGAGTTATTGTTGTTCCCTTGATGCTGATTTCGATTTTTGTGCTTTGGATGCCCGGGTGGATAACCATTCTTCTTCCAACAAGTTGATTCCCTATGGAATTTTTGTCCACAATAAGTGCACTCAAAAGGTTCATTGTTGCGGTTCCCTTGATTGTTGGCCGTTGACCTCATGTTGTTGTTGTTGTTATTGCCACGCACAATCATTGCTGCCGTATTTGAGGGCATGGTGATAGAGGAAGCTAACTGACGCTGCTTCTCTTCTTGTGCAACAGAAGCATAGGCTTGACGAACAAATGGTAAATGATTTCATCAATAATATTTGACCACGTGTACCTGAATAGGATTCATTGAGTCCCATGAGGAATTGCAACAACTTGGTACGGTCATTCTGAGCTCCACAATTGTAGGTAACAAAGGAGTTGAAGGATGCGAGTTCATCCCATAGCCCTTTCAATTTGGTGTAGTAAGCAGCAATTGACATCGAACCTTGCTCGATCTTATAGATATCTCACTGAATTTGATAAATACGAGGAGCATTCCCCAAAGAAAACCTCTCACGCAGATCTTCCCAAATGGCATGAGGAGTGTTGCACGAGAGAACGGAGTCGGCCAGCTCTGGTTCAATTGAGTTGAGAATCCAAGAGAGCACCATATCATTGCAACGCTGCCAAAGGGCATGCTCATCAGGTTTTGAAGTAGCATCAGGTTCCTTGATCTTGTCAGTGATGAAATATGGCTTGTTCTTGGCACTGAGAGAAATCCTCATGGCACGACACCGAGAATGATAGTTACCGCCATTCAGCCTTTTGGAAACAAGAATCAGACCAAGATGATCTGAGTGATGAAGAAAAAAAGGGCTGTTGGAATCATCGGCATGAAAGCCGGTTGTAGAAAGGACAATCTCGTCGTCAGACATGGTATTTGGTGAAAAACTGGAAAATCAAAAAAAAAAAAAAAAGGCTGCGACGACAGAAGAGGTAGGGTTCAATCCTGCTCTGAAACCATATAAAAAAGTATTTTGGCTGAAGTGAGTATTCTATTGATACTGAATGATATATATACAGAGTACAAGACTTGCACAGCAAGTAGTCTCCAATATTCTAGGTGATAAGAAAGAAAATACAATATTTACATCTTGTGCATATCAAATCTAAATCTATCTACTGATACACAAATCCAACATATTGATACACAGTGATCTACTTTCCAATAATCAAAAACAGAAGAAAGAAACAAATACCGGTAGGAATGAGAGAGTTGAATATCTATTCATCAATTCATGTGGAGCTAGCTCTGGTAGAAAAAAAACACAAAAGGGACGTGACATGGTGCATCATCAATGGTGTGGCAACGATTTCTGACATAGAAAAGAGTAGAAAAATAAGAGAGGGGGGGGGGGGGGGGGGGTGTTCCAATTAAATAAGTGAGAAAGGAGCTGTAATTGTTGAACGTGAAGAGCAGAAAAGGGTCGGAAAGATTAGTACCAGGAGTGGTGGAGCTTCCTGGTCCGGAAGGTGTCTTCTGAAAACGCGGGAAATCAAACATGTTATCTCAAAACTGATCCAATCTTCCATATATCCCATCATGGGATTTTTTTTTTTTTTTTTTTTTTTTTTGTAACGATGAACTGATATTCACGATGACTTCACTTAAACCTATCTCACAATTAGAGAGATATCAACGTGACCATAACATGAAACATCCATGTATATATCCAATTGGTCTTAGTTATCCATTTACTAGTCTTGTAAGTTATAATTTTGATGTTATTTTATTGTATTTTTAATCTCACCTCCATCATTATAGGTCCATTAACCATAATTAATCCCAAAGCTAATTACAGTGGATCACCTCAAGTTTGACTTGCTGAGTAAATCATTTTCAGTTAATGTAAATCATATTTCCCATTAACACTCTTTGATGATCATTTTCAGTTCCAAAGCAACATTTCCCTATTCCCTGGATGAAGCAAGACAGCATTGTTGTGAAGCTTATAAATGTCAAAAGTTCAAAGTAAAACCTACATTGCTTCAAAAATGTAATTGTGTCATGCCTTCCCTTAGTTGTCTAGCTATGACATCAAGTTTTGTTTCTGTTTCAGCTTTTGAATGGTACGGATTTGTCATCAACCATGATCCAAACAAAATGAATGCTTGGAATTATCCAATCATTCACCTGTCCAAAACCATGAACCATTGTAGCTAGCTGTAAAATCTTTAAGACAAAGAATGTACAAACAAGCCTCCCATAAGATTCTCAGAAACGATTTTGAACAAGAGGTCAAAGTTAAGGATCAGTGCCCTTGTTGTTGTCATCTTAGACAAAGAAGCTTTTAATCGGTTAGCTGTAATGGAACAACTCTATCAGAATATGTCTCTTCTGTTTTCTATTCCAGCTTTGTTATCTTGGAAGATTTCCTAGTTCCCTAAGCTATTAAGCATTTAAGCCTTACAGTTTGAATCATGCAGTATGGCTTCTTCTATGTTCATCATATGCTACCCTCTTCTTGCCATACTTTTTCTGTTACACAAATCTGCCATAGCGCAAGCTGCCTATAACGAAATGGAGAAGGAGGCTCTTGATGCCTTGATGGCTACTTTCAACAATGCGTTCCTAAATGATAACTGGACAGGCATTCCTTGCTTGTCGAGTGGGACATCAAGATGGTATGGAATTCAATGTGATCCCAGTGGCCGTGTCGCAGGCATTGTCCTGGAAAGTTTGGGACTAGTAGGGAACCTCAAAGTTGATGCATTCAAAAACTTGACTGAGATATCTGTGCTGAGCTTGAAGAACAACACTATATGGGGAAACATGATGGATTTTAGTTTCAACCAGAAGCTGACTCGCATTGATATCTCCCAAAATATGCTGTGTGGACCAATGTCAACTTCAGTTTTGAGTCTTGGGATCTTGGAGTCTTTGTCTGTTCAATCTAATTGGTTGGCTGGTTTGATCCCCGCCTTGAACCAATCCACACTGAAAGCATTCAATCTCTCATATAACATGTTTTATGGACCAATCCCAACAACCCAAGCTCTTCGAACATTTCTCAACAATTCATATTTTGGTAACAGTGGTTTGTGTGGATCACCTTCTAACGTTCCATGTGATGGTGTCAACCTCCCTTATGTGGACAGTGATAACAAGAATGGTTCTTCAGGTTCTAATAACAAAGATCATAATCGATTTACCACGTCTGGCGTAATCTTTTATGGTTTGCTTCTCGTTTGTCTAGTCATTGCAATTTTTCTTTCGGCTCATTATTATATGAAATCTAGGAAGCTAAAGAAGTTGATAAAAGAAGTGAAAGCCACTAGTACTAGACAAACGAATGAGGAGAGCAAAAAAGGTGGAAAGAAGGCCGAAGAAGAAGGAGAGGCAGTAAGTTCAGTTGGAGGACAACAAGAGAAAGGGAAGCTCGTATTCATAGGGGATGGAGCAGCTGAAGAGTTTGAACTTGGAGATCTTTTAAAAGCTTCTGCTGAGGGATTAGGCAGAGGGATTTTTGGAACTAGTTATAAGGCTAAGATGAGTAGGAAGGAAGCTGTTGTTGTAAAGAGGATAAGAGACCTGAAACCATTGGTCAATGAGGAATTGAACAAGCAGTTGCAGCTGATTGCCAACTTGAAACATCCCAACTTGCTGCCTCTTCTTGCTTACTACCACAACAAGAATGAAAAGCTGCTTCTATATAGATATGTTCGAAATGGGAATCTGTTTAACAGATTGTTTGGTGAGTTCTTTTGAACTTTTGATTCATATTTTGCGTGACAAACTTATTAATAGTCTAACATATAATGTTGCTAGAGTGTCGAGCAAACTAGTCTATTGATATATAGTCTAATCAGATATCTAGCAAGAGAATGTTACCTCATATAACCATATTAATTTTGTAATGACTGATGCAGGAGGAAGAGATCCAAATCGAATTCCATTCACATGGACCTCAAGACTATCAGTTGCTCAAGGTGTAGCTCGAGCTGTGGAGTATCTTCATGTCAATGCCACATCCCCTAGTATCCCCCCTCATGGAAACTTGAAGTCTTCAAACATTCTTTTCAATGAGAATGACACGGTTCTTGTTTCAGATTATGGTTTTGCTTCACTAGTAGCACTTCCCATTGCAGCTCAACACATGGTTTCGTATAAAGCACCCGAGTATAAAAGGACTAAAAGAGTTTCAAAAGAGTCTGATGTGTGGAGCTATGGTACCCTTCTTTTAGAGCTCTTGACAGGAAAAATCTCGGTCTTCACTGCTCCACCAGGTGTCAGTGGCGTAGATCTCTGCGGTTGGGTTCACCGAGCAGTTAGGGAAGAATGGACCGCTGAGATTTTTGATCTTGAACTATCTGAGCACAAAACTACATGTAGTGGAATGCTTAGACTGCTACAAATTGCAATGCAGTGCTGTGATCCAACCCCGGAGAAACGCCCCATGATGAGTGAAGTGTCAAGGGAAGTACAAAACATAAGAAGTACTGAATCAGTTGGAGTTGACTCAGATGACTCAATAGGATGATTAACTATTGTCCCTGCAAGACTTGTCAGTGATAATAAGAGGCAGTAGTGTGTGCTTGGAACACTGCATAGCATACAACATTTAAACCCCTATTAATTTTCATCACAAGAAAATAAGGTATCAACTAATGGTGCTATAGTTGTTGCAAAACTTGTCGAAAGCATTACTGCATTACTGAAAGATGGCTGCAGCAGACATTCCGTCATTTTTGTCAGTTAATAAGTACCATGCTTTTCATAGTTCTCATATTGAATGCAACTTGTTTGGCTTTGTAACATTGAGGTACTTATGTAGACAGCAGCTTCATATCATTTATTAGCATCACATTATCAAATCCAGGGTACAAAACAAGCAACAAAAGAAGAAATGCAATATCTTTGCTTCCCTTAAACATTTTTCTTGACTTGGAGGCATCAGAACTCTGTCGATGAGTCCCCAAATCAACTACGTGTTCCTTAGCACATGTAAAATTGCAGCGGCTTGGTCTTGTGACTCTATAGACACCGGTGCTTGTTAGAACATAAACATCTTCTTGTTGTCTTCAGCAAATGAGAATACATATCCCAGGGAAGGAGTAAAACCTCCTGCCACAATGTTACATTGCATCAGAGAGTCATGAGCAAATCTGATGTTAGAGAGATTTTCAAATTATAAAAAGAGAGTTCTGAAACAGTGTATGTACAACCAAGAGGCATATATGTAATAGAAAGGCATATCAGTTGCTATTGTATATGACTGTTGGCAATTGTAAATAACTCTTGCTGAAGAGTTATAAAACAAAATGAAAAGGTATGTCAATATTCTGGAAAGGCATGACTATTCCTATATATAGGAATAAGTTCTTCTGTATATGAATATATCAGAAAAACCTGTTTCTCTCTCTTCAAACCTCCATTTATATTTTCTTAACACCAGCAAAATCTAGAAACTATAAGATTGCAGATATAGTTTCTAGCAACCTTGAGTTTCTTGTAAACCTTTAATCGAGTGTAAAGTTGATCTTCGTGAGTGCAAAACGAAGAACAACAATAGTAAGTGCTAGGCTTCATTCTATCCTAAAGGCTTATTTGATCAAACTCCTTTGCACACTAGTTGTGGGGCAAATAAAGTCTAAAGGTGAACGTAAATACTTACGTGCCTTTGAAGCAGTTTTTCCTTCATCAGCCATAACCACAAACACAAATATATCAACAATCTTTAGACTTTATTATTTGCTATGGCATCATTGAAGGAGTTTACTGCAAATTTTGTGAAACTTGATCGCTTTGACGGAGCAAATTTCAGACGTTGGCAAAAGAAATTGCACTTCCTACTATCAAGTTTGAAGGTCGTCTACGTGCTTACTACTCCAAAACCTGTAGAAACAGAAGATGATACCCTTGCTGCACAACGTGAAAGACTGAAGTGGGAACAAGATGATTATGTCTGCAAGGGCCATATATGCAATTCCATGTCTAATGCCTTATTTGATATCTACCATGAGATGGCTACTACAAAGGAAATATGGGACGCACTGGAGGCTAAGTATATCTCACATGATGCTACAAGTAAGAAATTTCTGGTCCAAAAGTTCTTCAATTATAAGATGACTGATGATAGATCAATTGTTGAACAATTCCATGAGATTATGCATATACACAATTAGTTTAATCAATTCAAAATGCATATGGATGGTTCTATAATTGTATCTGCAATTATGGATAAACTTCCACCATCTTGGAAGGAATGCAAGAAGAGCCTCAAACATAAGAAAGAGGACATGTCCATAGAGCAGTTGGGGACTCATCTTCGCATAGAAGAAAAATGCAGATTCCAAGAGAAAACTGATGATTCTGATTTCTCTTCCAAAGTTCATATGGTTGATGAAGGGCCTAAACATTCAAAAATCAGCCATGGAAATAATAAGAGAAAGGGCAACTTTCCCAAGAAAGGCTTCCAAAGTCAGAATGTAAAGAAAACAAAAGGAGGATGCTTCTTTTGTGGCAAGCCTGGTCACTACAAGAAAGATTGTCGTCATCTCAAGAACAAACAAGGAACTACCAATGAAAAGTATATGGCAATGATTTCCGAAATCAATATGATGGAGGATATTGAAGCTTGGTGGATAGACTCTGGTGCTACAAAGCATGTCTGCAAGAACAAAGATATGTTCAAAACATATGAACCAAGTGGAGATGACAACGTACTATACATGAGAAACTCCTCTACCTCTTCTATCAAAGGAAAAGGGACAATTGAATTAGAGTTTACATCAGGAAAAGTTCTTACTCTTATTGATGTCTACCATGTTCCAGAAGTTAGAAAGAATTTGGTTTCTGCTAGTCTTTTGAACAAGTCTGGGTTCAAGCTTGTCATGGAATCGAACAAGTTTATTTTGACCAAGGGTGGTACCTTTGTAGGAAAAGGGTATATGTATGATGGAATGTTCAAACTCAATATTAATAAAGTATCTACTATTTATGTTTACATGCTTGATTCTTTATCTTTATGGCATAATAGATTAGGACATGTTAATATTAGGAAACTAGATAATATGAAAAATATGGGTTTAATTCTAAAACCTGTGAATGATATGCATGATAAATGTGTTACTTGCTTGCAAACAAAACTAACTAGAAAGCTTTTTCCAAATAAGGTAGAAAACACCTCTACTTTGCTGCAAATTATTCATAATGATGTTTGTGATATACATAGTACACCTACTAGAGGAGGAAAGAAATACTTTGTGACTTTCATAGATGATTTCGGTAGATTCTGTTATGTCTATCTTATGCACTCTAAAGATCAAGTTCTAGATAAATTTCAGATTTATAAAAATGAAGTAGAAAATTTATGTGACAGCAAAATAAAATATCTACGATCGGATAGAGGAGGAGAATATCATTTTCCTTCATATTGTGAATCAGTAGGTATTGTACATGAAACTTCAATAGCCTATACTCCACAGCAAAATGGAGTTGCCGAAAGGAAAAATAGAACCTTTGTGGAGATGGTAAATGCAATGCTTCAGAACTCTAATTTAACCAAGGATTATTGGGGAGAAGCTTTGCTTACTGCTTGTTATATCTTAAATATGGTGCCTAATAAAGCTTTAAAGGTCACACCTTATGAATTATGGTTCAAAAAAAAGCCTAACTTAAACTACTTCAAAGTTTGGGGCTGTAGAGCCATAGTTAGGTTACCTAAACCAAAGATAAAGAAGTTGGGACAGAAGGTAATTGAATGCATATTTTTAGGATATGCAGAACATAGCAAAGGATATAGATTTCTTGTTATAGAACCAAATGATTCTATATCTGTTAATACTGTAATAGAGTCAAGAGATGCCAAATTCTATGAAAATAAGTTCACTTCTTTATCTAGAAATGACAATGAAAAGGTGGAGGTTCAGCCAAGAAACAATGATTGTGAATCATTGTAATCTGGAAGAACTAGACTCCATAGTGAGTCTGATGAACCTATTGAAATTCGAATGAGCAAAAGAAGAAGGATAGAAAAATCATTTGGACCAGATTTTGTTGTGTACCTTGTAGAAGGTACAAGAGACTCACACAAGAGGCAAACGATGGTTTCTCCTAGTATAGAGTCTAATCCTCTTACATATGAGGAAGCAATGAAATCACAAGATGCTTCTTTTTGGAAGAAAGCTATTGATGATGAAATGGATTCTATCATTGGAAACAAGACCTGGAAATTGGTTGATCTACCTCCTGGTTCAAAACCAATAGGATGTAAGTGGATATTCAAAAAGAAAATGAAAGTAGATGGAACCATTGATAAGTTTAAAGCACGGTTAGTGGCCAAAGGGTTTACACAAAAGGAAGGCATAGATTACTTTGATACCTATGCTCCGGTTGCTAGAATTTCGACCATAAGGGTGCTTATAGCTCTAGCTTCTATCTATAAGTTTCATATACATCAAATGGATGTGAAAACCGCTTTCTTCAACGGTGAATTAGAAGAGGTGATTTATATGCATCAACCTGAGGGGTTTGTCATGCCTGGACAAGAGCAGAAAATGTACAAGCTAGTTAAATCATTATATGGTTTGAAACAAGCACCTAAACAATGGCATGAAAAGTTCGACAAAGTTATAATCTCTAATGGATTTAGAATTCATGAATCTGATAAGTGTGTATACAGCAAGTTCCAAAATAATAAGGGTGTAATTATTTGCTTATATGTGGATGACATGCTTATATTTGGAACTGACATAGAAAGTATAGAATCAACTAAGAGATTTTTATCTTCTAGTTTTGATATGAAAGACATGGGAGAGGCTGATGTTATCCTTGGTATAAGAATTAAAAGATGTAATGATGGTTTGAGGTTAACTCAATCACATTACATAGAAAAGATACTGAGAAAGTTCAATCATTTTGATACAAAATCAGTTTCTACACCATATGATCCTAACATAAAGTTGTATCTAAATAGTGGTAGAGCTATTGATCAGTTAGAATACTCTAAAGTAATTGGATGTCTAATGTGTACCATGTCTTGTACTAGACCCGACATAGCTTTTGCCGTAGGCAAGCTTAGCAGGTATACTAATAATCCTAGTCAATTACATTGGAATGCAATTTCCAGATTATTGAAGTATTTGAAAGGTACCATTAATTATAGAATAGGATACAGTGGGTATCCTGCAGTTTTAGAAGGATACACTGATGCTAGTTGGATAACATATGATGAAGATCATAAGTCCACAACTGGCTGGATCTTCTCTCTTGGTGGAGGAGCCATTTCGTGGGGTTCAAAGAAACAATCATGTATTGCAGACTCCACCATGGGAGCAGAATTTATAGCTTTGGCTTCATGTAGTAAAGAAGCAGAGTGGCTGCGAAACTTATTGATAGAGATACCAATATGGCCTAAACCAATGCCTCCGATCTCTATTCATTGTGATAGCCAAGCAACATTATCAAATGCCTATTGTCAAACATATAATGGCAAATCAAGGCATATTGGCTTGAGACACAGCTCTGTGAGGCAACTAATAACTGATGGTGTAATAACCATTGATTTTGTAAGGTCATGTCATAACTTGGCTGATCCATTAACAAAAGGACTTGCAAGGGATTTGGTGTGGAAAACATCAAAGGGGATGGGGTTAAAGTCTATTTCTAATAATCACCAATGATGGAAACTCAACTCAACACTTGAAACATCAAGTTCTTGAGTTCAATGACCAAAGTACATCATATGTAGTGATTGCAAGCACTAATATAAATCGATTCTATATTTTTATACATATATATATATATATGATATCCATCCAAGGTGTAAAAGTGCTTAGTACCTATAATGAATGGTGAAGGTTGAGTTTATAAAACTCTTAATAGGCATGATGGAAAATACTTTAGTTATAGGGGTACTACATGCTTACCTATATGAGTGTCGGAGGTGGTGCAGCCTTCTATGCAACTTGGACTAGTTTCTAGAGCATTCATGAAAAGGATACAAGACACAAGGCCAATCCACGTGTTGGTTTGTAAAACACTCGAAAGAAGTAGAAGACTAATGTGTGAGATATGTCCGGTTAAGTCACAATAGAATCGCAAGTTCAAAGCAAAGCTACTTCGCCATTCTGATTTAACTTTGATGTATTTTCACTAAGCTAAGGTTCAAGTCCACAAGACACCTAAGTTTATGCATTGAGTTTTCCAAGTTATCTGCTCAAGGATTTTCCAAAATATTTTGAAACTTATTTATGTATTATATATACTTTTATATTTTGAAAATGGTGGAGGATTGTTAGAGAGATTTTCAAATTATAAAAGGAGAGTTCTGAAACAGTGTATATACAACCAAGAGGCATATATGTAATGAAAATGCATATCAGTTGCTATTGTATATGACTGTTGGCAATTGTAAATAACTCTTGCTGAAGAGTTATAAAACAAAATGAAAAGGTATGTCAATATTCTGGAAAGGCATGATTATTCCTATATATAGGAATAAGTTCTTCTGTATATGAATATATCAGAAAAACCTGTTTCTCTCTCTTCAAACCTTCATCTATATTTTCTTAACACCAGCAAAATCTAGAAACTATAAGACTGCAGATATAGTTTCTAGCAACCTTGAGTTTCTTGTAAACCTTTAATCGAGTGTAAAGTTGATCTTCGTGAGTGCAAAACGAAGAACAACAATAGCAAGTGTTAGGCTTCATTGTATCCTAAAGGCTTATTTGATCAAACCCTTTTGCACACTATTTGTGGGCAAATAAAGTCTAAAGGAGAGCGTAAATACTTACATGCCTTTGAAGCAGTTTTTCCTTCATCAGCCATAACCACAAACACAAATATATCAACATCTGAATGGAATCTTGGTAGTCGAGAAGTTCCCACTGTTTTCAGGGTTTTCAGTGCCTGCCCATAATGCTTCAGCATACAAATCCATGTAGAGATACCTGAAATGTCATCAATAAGAATCGGATGTTACAATTACAACATAGAAAATCTTAGAAGATGTGGATTTCATATCCAGTTTAAACCAATTACCTCTTATACATGCACGGATCAGTAATGGACCGGTAGAAATAGCTACCTGTAATAGAGGCAGATTCAGCACGTCCTATATTAGAGTGATTATAACCCATTACTGGGAATATGGGGCTTATGGAACTTGCAGATGTATTTCCTCCTGGAGAAGTTCTTGGAAAAAAGGGCATATGACCCTCATAAACTCTCCATCCATAATTCCCACCCTTTGTGACTAAATCAACCTCTTCATATTGATCCTTCAAAATGCCATGAAACTTAATAAAGAAGTTGAAAAGTCATATTATACATAATGTAGCAAGAAAACAACCTGCCCACAGTCTCCACAGAAGAAGTAGGAAGGCCTTTCTGAATCAAAACTACAGCGCCAAGGATTTCGAAATCCCAAGGCCCATATCTCAGGCTCCAACTCCTTGGTGTCAATGTAGGTATTATCTCTCGGTATAGAATAATTTCCCCATTGTCTTTTTTCACTTATTTCCTTTGCACCTAGTAGTGTGCAAAACAGACTGAATATCTGAACAGTAACATAAATGAAACAACCATTTGTGCTTATAATTTCCAGGACTTACTTGGTATGTTATCTATGTCAAGCCTCATAATTTTCCCAAGCAAGGACTTCTTGTTCTGTGCAAAATTATAAGGGTCATCTCTATGTGAACCGTCTCCCATCGTGAGGTACAGATAACCATCTGCAGGTCCAAAAAGAACTTGACCTGCATGACCTCCATTATAAGGAAGCCCCATTGTGAATATCCTTCTCACTTCTGATGGATTTGAGCTTTTTGCCTAAGAACAAAAGAAAAAGAAAAAAAAAATACTGATCAAATTTCATCAAATATTTTGGATGATAATCTTTTGAACATAACAAAGAAATGTGTGTACTTATACCATGGAAGCTTCCGGTGCTGTACCATTAACTGTAAATTCAGCAACAACAGTGTGGTATTGACAGGGCTGCACCCCACCATCAGCAGAAAGCTTTGAAGGGTCACAGTTCACATCTGTATTACATGAACATCTGCCTGAACAGCCTGCATGTTTTATCTTATCACAGTTGAATGATAGAAAGAAGCAACCATTGTTCACAAAGTTCGGATGAAATGCCATACTCATTAGACCAAACTCAGTATCATATAGCACTTGATCAGTGATGTCCAGAAAAGGTTCAGAATCATTGATTCCCAAAATCCCACTTGATCATTCATGAGGAATAGTTACCAACCATATCTGGCCTTGTTGGTTAGACACAAATGCGCGGTTGGAACCATCCGGATGAGGAACTAGATTGATATAAGCCCCATTTCCAATTTTCTCAAGGCACAGACCAGCTGGAGGAGGTGGAGCATCTACTTGACTAAATGATACTGATTCACCATTAAAACACACAGCATCTTCTGATCCACCAAATGCTTCACAGAAGTCTTCTTTTGAGTGCCAATGATCAGTTGTTCTGCCTTGAGTGGGTGGAGCAAATGGAGAGCTCAATAAGGATATGTTCCCACATGTATTCCACAGCTTTGTGCAGAAGTCACTGAAATCTCCAACTTTAGACTGGTGTGATTTCATTGAACTTGTGGTGTTGCACAGAACAGGAACCTTTCTAGGGCGTGAGTCGATTTTGAAAAGATGAGCTGAAAATTGATCACATATCTGCATCATGGAAGACCAAAAGAGTTGGCACGAAAAGAGTACTCTATAGTAAATATAGTTTATCTTTGCTTGACATAAACTTACTGCACACATAGTCGACTTCAGGAGAGAAGCACAAACAGGATAGATGACATTTAGTGCTTCAAATTGTTTCTGCAGCAGCAAATCCTGAGTGGTATTGCAGCAGACGCTTCCATTGTAAGAACAAAACTTCAGAGGAGTTTCTTGCTTCATAGGTACCACTGTTTCGTTTTTAAGAAAGGTAGAAAGTTACAGTGGATAAAACACAACATCAGCTGAAATGAAGAACACACAGAAATATAGACCAACATGAATCAGTGCAAAGTGGGAATGATGAAAACCATGTAGCAAGGATGACAAGGAGATTAGAACTAGAAAACATATAGAATTGTTCATCTGGTTTTCGCTTTTTTGTCTACAATTGGTACAAACAACTTCAGCTGCTTCTTTATCTCAGTGACTCGGTGCTAGTAGAAGATGAATGGCCAACTCGTTAACCATTCGTTTTTCAATTATTAGGTTTTGGGGTTCCTGAAACATAGTACTGAGTAAAGCATCAGAAAAACAATCATTTATTTTTCCATTGCATAAGCAGCCATATCAAGTCGAATGCAGTTGGATTCTGCTAGAAAATCATTTTTTACAGTTGGATACTGCTAGGAAATCATATTTTTACAGACTCCAAGATTAATTTGCTTCATAAAATGAGCTAACGTCTGCTTTACCACGACAAGAGGTGCACTTGAGTATTCGTGATGCTTGGAAATAGACCTTGTGTGAAGTAAAAGAGTTGAAAATGACTATATACTACTGTGCTTCAACTTCACCTCTAAACAAAGCAATGCCCTTACGTTTTCGGCTCTGTGCAACTGTTTCAAAGGCTCGTATCACAGGAAATTCTTTGTCTTTCTAAGAACCCAAGTATCCATTGCTCAAACAGTAAATGGCAAAAGGGGCACCAAACTAAAGATTACTCGAGAAAGAGCAGTTGCAATCATTTATATTAAATATCATACATCCCGAACTTCTACCACATCTTTGGTCTGATAATACAGAAGTTCACCATGAAATTGATGCATTAGGAAACTGAGGACATTGCCAATCAAATATGCTCAACCCCTGAGGACATTGACAATCAAATATGCTCAACCCCAGCTTCATTTACAGCTCGTGGTTTCCTACAGGCATGCCATCCTTCTTTATCTTCGAGCCCGCCAACAAGCTACTATGTTATCAACCTTCAAGTGCACCAAGTGCCTTCATGTCCTCCAGGAAGGCCATGTAAGAGTCATCAATGCTTCCTGCCTTTCTTCCTGACGATGAGTTCGCTGGCTCTGGTTTCACGAAAGTAGTTGCTGGCGGGGCAGCCACCGATGTAGTTGGAAGTGATGCTTTTGATTTTGCTTTGGGGGCAGCCATCTCTCTCCTAACCCGAACAGATGCAGGAACCTGAATACAGAACCAGACACTAGATTTAACGCAATAAAACAAAAATGTAAGGAGTGCATCTTGACATAGAAATTGTTATGAAACATAAACCTAGTGTTAACCCAGTATATCTCATTAGCTAAAACATGAACCTAATTTTGACCTGTATTGGCTAAAACATAAACCTAGTATTCAGCCAACATGAAGCCTCTTAAAGCTACCCATTTCACAGACATTGCTACAGAACTAGGGTAACTAGGGTCCATAAAACTCAACACTAACAACACCATCTCCTATTGTAAGGACAATAAATCTCAGCCAACATCACCATGTCAAGTTGTCAACATCCCCTACAATATTTCCTTTTAAAAAGTTGAAACTAGATGTGCTGAAAGCAAGGTTTCTCATACATGCAATGCAGAATATGCTACTTCTACCCTAAGGGACTTCTGACACATATCATAGCTACTGAAAGAGAAGCAACTTACCATGGCTGTAAGTTCTGGAGTATGCTGAGCTAGAGGCCTCTTGACAACAGTAGATGCTGCCGATTTTATATACGACGGTTTATGATGAGCAGCCATTCCATATGCTGTATGATCATCTTCTTGAAATGTAGGAGGAGGGCCAGGTGGAAGTGGTGGTCTCATCATTGGGGGAGGTCCAGGGGGAGGTCCGTATGGTGGCCTGGGAATCATTGGGATCATCATGCCTGGTGGAGCTGGTCGACTGGCAAGTCCAGGAGCAGACAATGGTGACCGCATATCTGGTGGCGGTGGTGGTGGAGGAAACCGAGCGATACCAGGGGGTAACACATCGGGATGTATATTTGGAATCAGGGTAGGTCCAGGCGGTGGAGGTTGTTGTCGTGGAGGAGGTGGTGGTGGAACCATCTTAGTAAGATCCCTGGTCACTAGAGTAGTATTTGTTTCAGCATCAGAAGTTGCACCTTCAAATTGAGTATTTGTAGAATTTGGAGGCAAACCAGGAGGGGGAGGAGGGGGAGGAAGTATCATAGGCACCTGCAAGAGAGAAGGAAACTTGATTCTCACAGATACATAAAAAATAATAATATAAAAATCCCACATGTTTGAGATATATCGACTTCAAAACCACAATCGTGCCCTTTCTTTGGACTTCAAATCCACATCATGTTGCAAGTTATCAGACAATGAACAATACGAGATACCTTACCTGTGTGGGATCCATGGAGGGAGGTTGATCAGAAAATGGAGATTGATTGTTCTCCCTCTCGCTTCCACTGATACCAGGTGGAGGTGGCTGTGCAGACTGATGAAGAGGTGGAGGAGGGGGAAGGAGAGTGCGATTAGCAATCTGCTCTTTAGGAGGCAGAGGTCCAGGAGGAGGAGGTGGAGGTGGTGGCAATGAGATACCTGAGTTTGAAGCTGCAGGATTGGGTGGCAATGGAGGCGGAGGAGGTAAAGGCAAAGACTCAGGAAGAACGGAGCCATCACTGTGGCCATTGATGCCAAAATTGGGCAGGCCATCAGATAATACACCATCCTGAGAGGATGATGCTGCCTCACTTGATGAACCATCAGATAAAGGAATTCTTGGCCCTGCATTTACATTCAGAAGAGAATGAGAGAGAGAGAGAGAGGTAACTTCAATACATCTAATCCATAAGATAGAAGGTTGGGGATTTCCTGAAGAGTCCGTACCTATCGATGATTGAAACATTGGAGGCTTTCCTGGTGGTGGGGCCCCAGTAGGATTCAAGGTTGGGTGGTAGTAAACAGAGTCCTGAAACAAAAAAAATTACATAACTGTGAGGTTTTAGGAATTAAAAGGAATTCAAAAGCAGTCACAAACCACACATTTCTTACCTCAGGCTTTGGATTCTTCGCTCTTTCTTCTTCCTCGGCAGTTGTTCGTCTTTTAGGTGGTCCCAAATGACTAAGCAGAAAACAAACTACATTTAATAAATCAAAGTAAAAAATTGTTTCAAACAAGTTAATGTAGCACAGATATCGAATAACAAAACAGAATTTGCACCTGAACATAACCGGGGTCTCACCCTTCTCCTTTGCTTTCTCTTCAACTTCCTGTCCAAAAGTGTAAATGAGACCTGATCATTGGATGCATAACGTAATTCTAACAAAATTGTGCAAACATCTAACATGATATAAACATAGAAGACACCGAACCACTAAGTTACCGATCAAATATGATAGTACAAAACAGGTCATACAAAAAGGTGGAAGATTGAATTTCTACACAAGAACGGATGATGGAAAATGGTAGCGAGAATTATGTGAAAATTACCTTCCTCTTCTTCATAACAAGATTAAGCGTATCTTCTAGCTGCCTCTTCTTGTGTTTTCTTGCTTTGTCCAAAGCGCCATCAGCCTCTGTATGAATGAACCAAATACTAACAAAATCAAAATAGTACGAATAACATTTAGACTAAAAAAAAAAATATGCAACCAGACAGATATAAAAATGAGGAACCAAAAAAGAACCTTATGGCAGCACTCGGAACAAAAACCGTCTAACTAATAGTTGATAATTATTTGACCCCATAACCCTGACGTCCTGAACCAAAACAATATAAAACACAAAAATATAGCAACAGAACTCCCGCCTGATCCCTCTCTTTCTTTCATCAGATCCTAAATCCTAAGTTTTTGACAGTTGATGCAAAACTTCTAATCATTTGCAACCTTGCCTTCTACAAGCAAAAAGCTCATACAATAACAAGTGATAACATGAGCTTTAAGTCTTTAACCTATTACATTAAAGGTAGTTTGTGCATTAATTAAGACTGTCAAACTTCTATCAAGAAGGATACTGGTTGGACCCTAGACAAAAGAAGTGAGAATGATGAATGTAAGTGGAAACTGAAAATATGAGAAGCCAATAATACAACCAAATAACCTAAATATCAAATCTTTAATATTTATGACCGTTCTATTAACAGACCTATTGGTTTGTGCTTATGACTATAAACAGATAGCCTTGGGTAAACTTACTCTGCTTATTCAACTTATCAATCTGCTCCTTCAGAGTCTCAGGATCCTTCTTCAAGATCCCAACCTCCCTCACTTTCTTCCTTTCTTTCTTGTTCTGTCAAGCATAGACGACATAAATCAGAAGTCTATAATAAAGGTTTCGTAATCATGAACACCAGAAAACCAATGTAAACAAAGTAATTTTTGTTGAAAGTCACATAAATAAACATACATACATACCTACATACTAACCATAATTAATCCGCTATATATAAAAAATGTGCTTTGTGTAATGTTCCCGGCCTTTTGCCTAAATTCAATAATGTGTGTGCGAGTTTGTGATGCGTCATAGATTGTGATTTTGAATCAGCATTGACTTTACGCAAACTTAATTCCATCATTCCATTACAGTGGACCAATCTGCGGCTTTATATGCTTACATCTCCCTCCATAAAAACAAATGTTCCATAGTCACTTCAGTAAGAAAATCAAGAACAACTAATAGGGGGCTACTACATTCACTAAGTTTAAACACTTCAAGATTCATTCTAACATTTCTAATGAATTATTTCTGGGATTTTTCTAAGCAACCAAAACCCATGAAATTAGACCTAAAACAACAATTGGGCACCAAATTGATAATAAAATAAACTGAACACGAACGAAAACGAAGATCAGAACAAAGAATTAGAAGTAAATACCCGTTTCAATTCTTTTTTGCGAAGCTCCTTACGATAAGCGTCGGTAGGGTTCATGACCTTGCCTCCCTTGGTCGTCTTCATATTGACCTCTCTGTCTCTCTATGGCGCTCTTCAATTTGTTGACTTGAATTCGAATTGGAAAATCAGAATCAAAATCAAAAGCTAGGGCAAATTGGAGCTCTGAGGTTGAAGACGAAAGCAGCCTCTGGATCTCTACTCCACCTTGTTTGATGTAAAATAATTAATTCCCGGCCCAATATATACTGGGCTTTATGTCTTTGTTGGGCCTTTGTATTGTTGGACATGGAACCGACTTATTTGGTTCATGAAAAGGAAACGAAGGGAAATCAGATCCCGGATTTTCTATGGACATGAGAAATTGCAATTCCCGTCAATCTTCCATTCCAAAACTTCATTTCCAGTGGCGGAACTATAGCTATGGCTATCAGGGCTATAGCCCTACCGAGATTCTTCTTAATCAACAGCTGGTACATTTATATTAAGATTATTAGCCTACTAGGAGTATTAGCCATACCCAAATTAGGCAATTAGCCCATTAAACTATACTCAAATAGCCCACAAGTCCACAACCACCACTCCACCAGCCCATTTGCTCTCAAACCTCACACAGTCACAGATTCATCATCACGCTCTCCTCCTCCTACTTTCCCTCCTTCTCCTCCTCTCCTCCGCCGTCGCCTCCACCATAACCGACGCCAGTATCCATACAAAATTAGCCATACCCACTATGAAATCCTGGTTCCGCCACTGTTCATTTCCAATGTTTGGAAATGATCTAATACTATTTGGTCTATTGACATGAGTCTCCTTTATAAGTGAGAGGTCGTTAGTTCGACTCACAACAAGACTCGTTATAATATTTGAGTTGTTTAACTGATCAAAAACAAATAAAAAATATTTAGAAAAACCAGGAACATAGTCAAAATTGTAAGAGCGAAACATTAATAAATCTAAGAAATTGGGTTGGAAAGCAATTTCTTATTTTGCTCACCTTTGAACACCATTTTCTTTGCCAGCTTAATTCTTTTGCATCCAAAAACTGAAAAATGAACCTCTTCCCTCTCTTAAGACCTTCATTCCATGATCCAGACATAGCCTAAAGTGGATACGGTGCTGCCGGCACCGGGTCTTCAATTCCAACAGGCCTAGAGTGTGGTGAGACAATGTAACGTAACATTGTATTGTGTTGTATCACACTTAGTTGAGGCACCCATGTACATATTAGTTAGGCTATCAACCAACCAGTCACGTCCCACGTACATTAGGTTTTCTAGTTGTACTTTGGCTTATTTGCTATCGTACAAAATAATGTGTGTAATGTACTAATGTGCAATAGTGAGTTTAATATAAAAACATCTCGAATGGTGGTGATCAACTCGAACCAAAAAGCATACGGTTATCGCTTGGCTTAATATCAGTTTCAGAAGTAAAACGTTTTGTGAGGTGGAATCTCTGGGTTCCATAACTCCTCGACATTTTCTTTCTCAATCTTGTATTATGTAGTGCAAAGCGTATAAAAAGAGATACTAACGTAGTGTCTCATGGTCCATAAGAGCTCTAAATTCAATACAGCATCCTGATTATTACAACAATTATAATCAGGATCCATTGCAGCTTTGCTTCTCAAACTAAGACAATAATATATTGGTCTACTAAATTACAGGACTTGGATGCTGGATATGCAGCAGGAAACAAATATCTATCTGTTAAGGATTCCATCAATGTCCTGCAAAAGCAAACAAATTGTCACAATTGTGCACTCTGATACATTACTCGATTTTCTCAATTTCCAAACAGATATGCTTATTCGTATAACATTAGAAATCCTTTTCATTTTTACCCTTGGTATATAACCAACCAAAAGCACAATAGTTGGGTTATGTTCAGAAAGGATTTATGATGATTACCTGACTATAGAATCTTCTTGTCCAAAAGAACAATGCCAAGAGCCCCAACGAGGGTAGCAGCTGCCATAATAATGAATGATAACAAAAAGCAATGAGTTCCAAAGCATGTATTCGCTGGTTTTGACGCTTCCTTGTCATAAATATATCTGATCACTCTCACAGAAAAGATATAAGAACCAACAGGACCGGCTATGGTAATGGCATTGAAGATTGTCCCCATATGTAGCACACCATATATCTCAGGAGTGATTGTTGGCATTAGTGACCATTGAGAACCGTAACAAACACCCACCAATACAGATCCGGCATGGAGAGTGCCGCGCACACCAGAAGCGATGACCAGATGACCAATGCTCATGGATGCTAGAGTGATGACCATGAACAATGGCCTTGCCCATCCTCTCCGATGCAGGAAATGATCTGATATATATCCAGCTCCTAAACGACCAAGGAAATTCCATATGCTCAGCAAAGCAACCAAAGTACAGAAGTACTTATTTGAAAGTTTCTGTAACCAAGCGATCGTCCTATTTGATTGAGATTATTAACCACAGCAATTCCCGACCCCATTCCACATGTCATGGCAATAAACAACAACCAGAAGTCTAGAGTGCACATTGCTTGTAACAGATTCAGATGTACATCACATCGCAAAATCCTTTTACCATTACCATCTTCTAAACGCTCACCCTCAGTCAACAAAGGCTCTGAGACACTATCCGACTCCCCTTGATGTGCTCTGATTACAAGGCAAAGAGGCGAGGCAAGCAGCAGTACAAGTACAACAAACCAACTACACGTATGACTAATGGCAGACTGATAAAGTTCTCTGATAGTATTTTGGCCATAACATAAGCAGCAACAACCAGAGCAATCATCGAAAGACTATCCAGATGTTGCTTCTCGTTTCCTTCCTTCTTGTTGTTGAATCTCACAAACCACATAAGCAACAAAGTATTTATCGGAGGCAGCAGTGATAGCATCAGAAGAAACAAAGTGGTCTTTTTGTACATACACATCTGGTATATTTGGATTATTATTGCTCCACTCAAACCAAGAAATCCCTAACACAGAAAACACAAACTATTCATCCACATCAAGTCCAAGTAGTACAATTTAGAATCTACTCAATCTCAGATATTAGGTGCAACAGAAGCTCACAATCACAAAGGTGGAAGATGCTTGCATCAAAATTATAAAATTAACATCAAATACTTCTAGAAACATCAACCTTAGAATTTAGAAGTATAAACAGTTGCAAAATTTAAAGAACCAAATTTCAAGTACCTTCATGATACCAACAATGGTGCCTTTGTAATTAGGAAAGTTCCTAACACCAGTGACCACATTGGAAGTGTTGAAGAACGACTGAGCATGTGCAGCCAACAACGTGAAAAGACACATCACCGGCACCGGAGGCCGGGGAATAAGTCCAACCACGGCGGCCCACATCAGAAAGTGCCCCAAAAAACACTGTACTGCTCCGGCCAGGAGAACCACCCCATGAAACACTATAAGAATAGAGAAGACCAGATAGAATCCCACAGTTAGCTCCAAAGTCCTTGAATACAGAAACAGTGTCCAGAGTTGATTGATCATAGCCTTGTGTAGTGTTGAGGATCTGAGAGTAGACGGAGAAGGTGTAGAGGGTGCCGCTGGTGCACTGTATCCAAGTGCTCGCCACCTAGACACCCCATTTGCACCGTATCAGTTTCTTTAGTCTATCTTCCATAACCACCAATATCCATGCCCTGTTTTGTAGTGGCAGATTGTGCCGCTTCACAGTGATGATGGAGTCTCTTGTGTTTTGATCATGCTCCACGTGTTACTTTCGATTCATCATCGGGCAAAACCATTTGCACAAAAATCAGCCCATTTGAATCAAAATCTTTCACATGTGTCCAACTCAATTATTCTTAATAAAAAGACCTTTATACCTATCACTCAATATCAACAACTCCTTATCTCTCGTCTCCTTTCTCGATCAGAAGTTACTCTCTACTCTCTCTCTCTCTCAAAAGACCTCCTCTCTGAAGAAGAAGTTCTCTCCATGGCGGAAGACGGCATCGGCGTCTCGATCGAGGAGCATCGGCACCACCTCAGGCCGAAGAAGAAACGGCCACGAGCACGTCCGGATCAGGTCAGCAACTCCGGCGTGGCGCCTTCTGTCCGAATCCGACGTCAACGACTCCCGACCCGAGGCTGGAATCGTTCCTCCTAGCCTTGCCGCCTCTACATGCCGTCGGCGATCCGAAGCTCCACCTCTACGGGGCACTTCCGGATCCCGTTCATCAGCCAATAGAGAGGTGAAGTAGATCCGATGAGGGAGCGAAGCAGATTCGATGAGAGAGGACTGGATACGGTGAGGGAGGAGGGTACATGAAAAGGGAGAAGATCCAGTGCGGAATGATGCATGGTAAGGGAGTAGATCTAATGAGTGAGAGTGCATGGAAAGAGAGTTGATCCGATTATTAGGAATTAGTAATTTTTCTTTAGGTCAGCACATTAAATTTAACATAAATTTTAAGGGAGACCAAAACACCAAAATCGGATCCTTAATCTATTTTGCTCTAAACTTGTTTTCAGTTCTAGAACATATATATATATATATATATATATATATATATATATATATATATATATATTCAAGGGTGAAAGTGCATGACTAGCTGAACTGAAAGACCCTTGCATTTGTCCTAATTAAGATCTTGAATTTCTTTTTTCTTTTTCTTTTGATCTAAATAAACTTCAGATCTTGAATTTCTTTTCTCATTGTCAATGTTGCTTCCTGAAAAATAAACTGAAACATTAGATTATCTGTCAAAGACGCACAAAGCCACGAGAGTAAACAATAGATTGAACCAAAATCTAGATTGGTGACACGGGAAATATGCACAGAAACTAATTTTATTTTTAATCATTCACTACAACATAGCTGAAGAAACATAAAAACTAAAGATCCTTGTATTTTCCTTGTCTACACTTGAGTGCTCGTTGACGTGCTTTTAATATACAGATGATCTATATTTAGGGTTTTACTAGCTGGTAGAATTGGCTTTCAAGTTTAGGGAAATTTAGGTTTTTTTTTTTTTTTTGGTTACAAGGGAAATTTAGGCTTCTTTTGCTCTACCTTATTATTATTATTATTATTTTGTTGGTTTGTGTTCTTCTGTGTTCTTGTTCTTCTAGACTTCTTTGTTTTTCTTCTTTTTATTAGACAAATTGGATTTTGTTTTTCAGATTTCAAATTCTGATTTTTTTTCTTCTTCTTTTCTTTTTGTTTGATTTGTAATGAAATTATGGTGATGCCACGTCAATTAGTTATAGCTTAACATCATATTTACAATTGATCTAGACCAATTTGTCTTATAAAAAGAATTGAATGTTTTAAAATCTAAGGGTTAGTAAATAGTATCAAAATTTGTGTTAAATTTGATGTCTCTTGAACTTGACCCTTTTTCTTTTGGTTTCGTTTTGGTTGGGAATTGTCTTCTTCTATTTTCTTTGTTTTTCTGTGTTTTGACAGAATATTGAGGTCAGTACAGTAAATAGGTCAATAGAAAATTACTGGGGTCAATAAATTTTTTTTTGGTTTCATTTTGGTTGGGAATTGCTTCTTCTATTTTCTTTGTTATTATGTGTTTTGATATATTATTGGGGTCAGTACATAGGTCAATAGAAAATTACTAGGGGTCAGTAATTTTTCTTTTAGTTGGAAATTGTCTTATTCTTCTATCTTCTTCGTTTTTTATTCTGTAATATATTTTTCTGGCAACTAGTGACCGGAAAAATTCCAACAATGAGAATCCGGTGAGCAGAAAAAGTCCGGCGACCGAAATCCGGTGACCGGTGAGGTTCCGGCCAAGTTCTCTCTCTCTCTCTCTCTCCCCATTTTCTCTCTATACATTTTTAAAAGGATAAGGGTAAAATAGTCATAATTCAATAATGTTTGTTAAGACTTTAAATAAATAATTGTTCATTTAGACATAAAATAAGTTACTTTATATTCAAATTGGCTCTGAAAAAAATATTCATTAAAATGGGCAATGCGGAGCTAAAATTAGTATTAAATAGGTATTTTTCATTCATCAATATAATTGCATTCCAACCGTAAAGATACAAACTTTTGGTTACGTCATTGATAAAGATTGAAAGGTGCGGGTTACTGGAACTTCCATATATTTGCTCGGTTGACCTTTTTCTATTTTGAATTATTAAAAGATAAATATATCTTCTTACATAATTACTATTAAGAACAATAATTATAAAAAGATATATATTATGTTTATTCCATATAGAGTTTCCAATTCAATAATAATAAATTTCATTCTTTTTTATTTTCCTTTTCAATTTTCATTTTTTTAATTATAGTATATACTTATTAAATCATTTATTATATATAGTATTCTATAAGAATATAAACTACGAATAATATCGATCATTTAACATAAAAATTTCTTCTATTGATACATGTCACACATATATAAGGAGAAATAATATTTTTGCCAAAAGTATGATCTATTGATTATTAAAAAAACTTTAAATAACTATCAAAATATTTTATCAAGAGGTGCAAAAATTAGAGAACATTTTCTTGATGATAGAATTTAATTTTTTAAACTCATACCAATACCTTGTTTTATGTAACTTTTAATGAGAAAAATTCTTCATGATTCGAGCAAGTATTTCTCTGAAACTTATATCATTTGAAAAATCTTTTTTATTTTTTATTTATTACAATTTGAGAGGTCTATAGTGACATTGTATGCAAAAAAAAATAATCAAGGACCGAAGGTTGGGAATGGAGGTTTGCATGAATAAAAAAATATATATCAAAGAGTAGAGGTTGGAAATTAATGTTCACATGAAAAAAAGAAAAAGAAAAAAAAACAAGGAATGTAAGCATAGTAATTTATTAAAATATATGTCAATAACATAACCAAAGTTATATTAAAAATTTGAACAGAGTTCTGATGAGTAAACTGCTTACAAGTAAAACGAAGATGTAAAGAGCATATTGAACACTCTTGAAACTTTAATCAGTTCTATGAAAAAATTGACAGAAAATTATCTTTTTGACTTGTTCATTCTCCGAAAATAAATATAATTTGTTGAATTCACAAGACCAAACTATCACTCGTTACAGATGCACCAAGTTTTGTTCTGGATGACTGAGCTAGTTTGGAAAATGCCGAAATCTTTTTAACACAATGGAGTGGTAGAACCTCTTGGTTCTGAAGAACAGTACAAGAGCAACAAGAAATCCAAAGAAGGCAACAGAGGCCATGATCAGGAAAGACAACATAAAGCAGAGAGTGCCACTGCAGGAGGAGCAATCATCTCCAGAAGCTTCTTTGTCATAGATGAACCCGATTACCCTCACTGAGAAAATGTAAGACCCAACAGGGCTGGCTATGGCAATTGTGTTGAAAATGGTACCAAAATGTGTGACACCAAAGATCTCAGAACTGATGGTGGGCATTAGTGACCATTGTGAGCCATAACAGATGCCTACAATGACTGAACCCACATAGAGATTTCCAGGAAATCCAGATGAGATTACAAGGTGCCCAACAGCCATTGTTGCTTGTGTGAGAGCCATTAACAATGGCCTCGCCCAGCCCCTTGTATGTAGCAAATAATCTGAGACATACCCAGCTCCAAATCTGCCTAGAAAGTTCCATATACTCCATAGAGAAACAAATGTGTTTATCTCCACTGTTGTGTAACCAAGTGACTGGCCTAATTGGCTCATGTTGTTTATGGTGGCCAAGCCGGTACCCATTCCACAAAGCATGGCAATAAACAACAACCAGAAATTAACAGAGCTCATAGCACTCACAAGAGTCATATCTTCACCATCATATTCTATAGATGTCTCTTTATCAAGTAAAGCATCACTCGCAGTCGTTTCTCGCCGTGTCTTTGACTCCATGAACTGAGCTTTGATTGCGATTCCAATGGGTGAGGCGAGTAGAATCAGAAGAAGCAATGTGAAAGTGAGGACACTAGCCCACAATGAGAAAGTGAAAATGTTTCTCAGTATGATTGAGACCATCAGATAAGCAGCAATGAGCAGAGCAAAAGCAGAGAAACAATTTAAGTACTTCTTGTCTATTTCAGCTCTACAAGCTTCATAGATTCTCACAAAGGGCATGAACAAAATGGAGACTAGTGTTGGCAACAAGGCCAGAAGTAAGAGGAAGTAGCTGGGGTTGCCTTTGCATAATGTGTCATAGAATTGTATCACTATTGCTCCACTAAGTCCCATAAATCCCTGGCCAAGAAAACACAATGTAGTAAATGAATCTCATTTTCTATTAGATCAAGATGATTAGCAAGATGCCAAGATCATCAGTATTCAGTAAGGTTCGAATAATCAAGAAGCCAACAATACCAAAGCTCTATTAGTGAACACACATTACACATAAAAATATACATGTACATGAGAGCTAAACTATATTGAAGTTTTTGTAATTTTTTTTTACAGGATCAAAGACTTTATAGACGTGAAGATTAATTTGTATCTGAACCCATTCTCTCTCATGTTCATCAAAAAATAGATCCCGATTTGTTTTGAACATCAATCGATTAGGTAGAAGGTTTCACACCAAAAAAGCTACCATTCTACCTAATTTTCCTGAAGTTTATGTAATTAGTAAGTAGCACGAGGGTTCATTTCATAATAAGAGTAGGAAAGACGTGTGACCAAAAACAAGTTATGGTGGCAGAAGTGTAACCTTCATAATACCAACAATGGTCCCACCATAGTCAGAGAAATTCTGTACGCCAGTGACGACACTAGTCGTATTGAAGAAGGTCTGAGAATGAGCCCCGAAGAACATGAACAAGCAAACAACCCCCACCGGCGGCCGCTCCACCAACCCTGCCACGGCGGCGTACAAGAAAAAGTACCCCGCAAAGCACTGGATTGCCCCCGCCATGTGTACCACCCAAGGCCCCCCGAAACGGGCGCGGCGATATTTGAGCGCCACGGCGGAGTAGAGGAGTCCGGAGAGGACGCCCGCGTTGGCGCCTATGTCCTTGAAGACGGACACCGTGTCGAGCGTTGATTGGTCGTAGCCTTGGCTGGACTTGAGGGCGGAGGAGTAGATGCTGAAGGTGTAGGAAGCGCCGCCGAAGCACTGAATCCATATGCTGGCCGCCGTCGCCGTCCACTTGGTCATGCTCAGGCGACTCTCCTTCGTCGTCGTCATCTCTACGTTTCTTTAATGGTGCGAGGCTGGTGTGTGCAATAATGGAATATATGTATGGAAATTAGCTAGAAATGAAGAAATAGTCCGAATAGAGAGAAAGCTTCCGATTTTATTCGATATTGGAAAGAGCCAAAGGGACAGCCTGATAGTCCGAAATTGCTAACGTTGGGTCCGTTAACGGAAACTTTGTTTAATGTACAAAATAATCGTTGATATCGATCTATATTTCTTTGTTTGGGCCTATCGAAGTTGGAGTTTGTTTTTCTCAAAAAAAGTTGGAGTTTGTTTTGCCAGAATTTTAGACCCAAAACTCTGGAAAGCCAAGGCCACCTTGTAGAGAGGCCCATTGAGTTAAAGACCAAAGACCCTGAGTTAGTCTATAGAGCTGCCCAATTGTCATCCTCTGAAATGCTGAGACAATTTCTTTATAATTTTTTTATTATAGAGAAAAAAATTCAAAGCTGTAATAATTTTTTTTTCTTTAGCTCCTAGATTTTCTATTTTACAAATTTTATAACCATTCCCTAAATTCTCCTAAAATTCTAAACTTTGCTACAAAAGGTGTATTAGTTTTCTCTCTTATTGCTATTTCTAGTTTAGAGAATATGTTTGAGAAAAACAAGCAAAGTTTTCCATAAAATAAGGAACATCAAATATATAGGGAAGTTGTTGAAGTTATGTGAATATCCAACCATAACCGGCTAAGTAGCGACACGTGAAACTTATACACCAGTTACGACACCAAACCAAACAATAATCAGACCCGGACTCGTATTGTTTGTAGAGTAATCTTTGATCCTCGTGTCGCTACATAAAATCAAAACCTTCTATGTATAATCTTTGATCTTTTGTTGTTGTTTTTCCAATCAAAAAATAAAATACCAACACCACTGTTGATACCGAAAAAAAAGGAAAAAAGAAGAAAATGATTACAAAATAATAATAATAATAATAATAATAATATTTTTCTTGTGCTACATGCACAATGTTTTTGAGTTCAAAGTCCAATAACAACTTAATCACCCTAACCAAGCACTATATATAAAGAGGCCAAAGCCTCCAAAAGGAGGGGTGGACAGAAAGGGGTAGCGAAGCAAAAAGCAGGAAACAAGAGAAAGGCAGAGGCAGACGGAGTCAACACAGACAAGAAAAAAAAAAAGGCAAACAAGGAGGAGAGAACAAGAGAAGAAAAAAGTAGAAGGAGAGAGAAAAAGAAGCGACGAGCCAGCAAGAAGGTGGAGCTCACATTCTAACTCTCTTTATTTCTTTTGCAGCATCTCTATCTTTCGCTCTCGTTCCTTACTCCGTCGGAATTCCGCAAGCACGCAAGCCATCCCCCCCTAAGGCGAGATGACCTCGCGAGGTAGTCACCAAAAGAAGGCGAGATGACCTTGCCCCTGCCTCCTCTTGTTGCAACGAATACATGGCTGCTTCGCTCTTCCTCTTGTACATATAGCTTTGCTCTTCGCATAACAAGTCGTACAAGAGAAGGAAACAAACATTCCAGGCAACGCGAGTTTGAAGAACAGGCCGCTCGGCCCTTCCTCTTGTACATATGGCTTTGAGCTTCGCATAACAAGCCGTACAAGAAAAAGAAACAAGCATTCCAGGCAACGCGAGTTTGAAGACTAGGCCGCTTGGCCCTTCCTCTTGTACATATGGCTTTGCGCTTCGCATAACAAGCCATACGAGAGAAGAAAACAAGCATTCCAGGCAAGTTTGAAGAACAAGCCGCTCATTCCAAGCAACGCGAATTTGAAGAGCAGTTTTCTTAAGTCCGACTCCCAATCACATTCGATTTTCATCTGTAAAAAGGTTTCTATCCTCAAAATGATAATCATCGAGGTGATGTCAAACATGGTTCGAACTAAGAAAGACGTCTATGAGGAGTTATGCGGTTCACATGTCCTCATCAATCTCATCAAAGCTATAAGTTCTTCTGGCCGAGACAACAAGTTCATGTTAAAACATTATCATGCAAGATGGATAGCAGTTCACATGCAAAGATGACCTCGTGTAGAAGCAGAAGCCTTAAAGTAAAGCTGCTGAAGTCCTAAAGCACAGGCGAGGCGAGATGACTGCACAAAATTGAAAGTCCAGGCGAAGCATGATGACTTCACAAAACTGAAAGTCCAGGCGAGGCGAGATGACTTCACAAAATTGGAGGTCCAAGGCGAGGCGAGATGACGTCACGTAAAAGTGGAAGCACAAGCGAGGCGAGATGACTGCACAAAATTGAATGTCCAGGAGAAGCATGATGACTTCACAAAACTGGAAGTCCAGGCGAGGCGAGATGACGTCACGTAAAGGTGGAAGTTCATGCGAGGAGGGATGGCTTAACAAAGTTGTCCACATGCTCGCGGAGTCCGCTTACACGCGAGGTCCACATGCTCGCGGAGTTCACATACACGCATGAACACGAAGACCGCTTACAATGAGGGTTGCATGCACGCGGAGTCCGCTTACACACGGAGGCTGGATTTGCAGTAATCACCTACGCCCCAAACAAGGACTGTGGCCAAGACAATTCAAGACTCTTGATCACACTGATGCATCACTCATTTCGGGTGCCCAAGTCAAATCAACAAACACTCTACCAAATTGGGTGTACACAAGAAATACAATTGACGGATTCAAAATATATCTGTCAAATCCAAAATTGGCACCAAGCCACAAAACCAAAACCTTATGAACTACGGTCGGTTTAATCCCACAAAAGGGGTACGTAGGCAGTCTAACAACCCACTAGATGCAACCACAATTCCAAACAAAATCCCTGACACAACTAGTCAAATTCGTCCAGTCCAAATAACTCTGGTCAAATTCCTAAAGCACCAGAAAATCAAATCCATAACCAAACTTTTCGAACTACATTGGTTTGATCCCTTTACAAGGGTATGTAGGCAGTCTGGATTTAAATCTAGATGCAACCACCAATTCAAATAAATTTCTGGATCGCCTGAAGCCAGATGCCTTCAGACACAAATCCAAACACATTTCCAGACACTACTCTCATCCTAAAATCAAAGTCCTTCAACGAGTCATTCACTTTTTAGAACCTTTGAACTACTAGTGACTTGATTCCCTCGAGGATACGTAGGCAACCTACTCCCAAATGTGGGTGCAGTCACAAAAAAAAACAAACCTACAATTGTCCATTGGTAAACGGAATCAAATGGTGTTCCATTGTAACAAGAGATTAAAAAACACGTTCTGTCTTGAATGGATCGAACCAGACATAATTAAAACTCTATCTTAATTAATGAGATAAAGTGAAATTGTGTTGGGTATATATGTATTTACAAATATGTTCAACAACCACTAAGAAGACTCCTACAATCTCACTATACAAAAAGAAGAGATGCGGGTTAGATTCAAAAGTGACAACTTAAAGAGAAAGCTCTTCTCCACGATAAGCATCACCCATCAAAAACAAGAAACATAGCATCTCATACACATTATAATCTCGTGTGAATCTTGAAATGATGTATTTTAATGTCATTGTCGTTATATGGACTTAAAACAATATCAACGTAAAGGAGATATATGGTCCTGTTACCTATATAAATTTGTCGCTCGAGTTTGAATCATCCTTTTATCTTCGGTCACTCATGGACGTGAGAAATGTGGGATCCAAAGCCCCAAAGGTAACATAATCATCGCCACTCACAGTTGGCCTGCTCTCCTTTTCTTCTTATTCCCTCGATCTTTCACTTTTGAAAAAGGAAAAGAAAGGAAAGAACCAAAAAGGAAGAAAAAGAAGGATTCTTGTTATAATTACAAAACCTTGAAACGTGGCGCGAAAAGCTGAGGGCGGGAACGTGCGAACCCATGACCACCACGCGCCTCAACCATCGACGCACGTACACATCCGGACAAAGAGCCTCACGATCTCCGACCGTTGACCTCCCTCACGTGAGGACAAACCTTCCCATCAGAACGCACCGTTTCACCCCGTTTTAATCCCCCACTAAACAAATCCAATCAAAGACTAAACCAAAAACAAAATTAGAGGACGGCGTGAACGAGCCCGCCCTACTAATTCCAACGCTAATTGCATGGCCCCCTTAGTTAAACAAAGGCAGAGCCTTAAACAAATCCAAAACCAAATCCCCGATTATTAAATTTGGCGGGAAAATCCCGAAGGTCGTCAGCCCACGGCGCCTAAAACTCTAAAAGGGCAAAAAGGCGGGTAGCTTTTGCGTCGCGTGAGCTACACGCGGGCGTGGGAGATGCCAATGCTTAAGCGCTGGCCGTTCAGTACGACGTCGCTTTCGCTGGCGAGGATTAAAGAAATGGAAATTAGGGATTAAAGAAAGGGGATCGAGGTGGATTAGGAGGAAGAAGACTAAAGTGAGGGACTGAGGCTTCAAAACCAAGAGGCGTTAAATTCCGTTGACCCTCGCAATGCCAGACCTCTTCTTCTCCTCTCTGTTCTTCTCCACCTTCATGGTGCTTAAACGACGTCGTCGTCGTCTCGCTTTGGATGGGCGGCGACCGTCACCACCGCAGCCGGCTGCCGGAGAGTTCGTCTTCGTCGTCTTCAGAGCTCGCGCAATCGCCGATTCTGTTGCTGGTTTGCTTCCACAAGGCGATGCGAGCCGAGCTCGCCGATCTCCTCCACGTCACCACGGCCGCCTTGGACGGTGGATTCAGAGGCCGCGGCTTTGTTCTCGAGGTTTTGCGAAGGTTTGAGTTCCTCAAGCTCGCGTATAAGTATCATTGCTCTGCTGAAGACGAGGTTGGTTCAGAAAGCTTGCTTTGAAATTTGCTAAGAGTTTCTAATTTGGAATGAAATCTGGGAAATGTATTATTAATTTGACTATTTAAGCTTCATTCCTGTTGTAATTTGGAAAATTTTGCTTCAATTTATGACTGTAATCCTATTTAATTTAGTGTTAGAAGTAAAATTTAGTATGTTTGATATGAGATTCTGCACTGCTTGTAAAATCTGGAAAACTTGCTTCAGTTTATGACTTTAATTTTAATTAGTTGACTGTAAGAAGTAAGATTTAGATGACGTGTAAGTTTCTTTTACAATTTAATGGACTGCTTGTAATGTCTATGGTTTTCTAAGAGTGATTTACTGTGATTGTATAATTTTTCTTGGCAGGTTATTTTTCTATCGCTAGATGGGCGAACAAAAAACATAGCTTGTACATATTCATTGGAGCATAGGAGTATAGACGGTCTTTTTGATTCAATTTTTAGTCGCTTGGATGTATTGCTAGAGGAAAGTGAAGACATTTCAAAGGAATTTCAGGAACTTGTGTTCTGCATTGGGACGCTGCAGGCATTCATTTGCCAGCATATGGTGAAAGAAGAAGAACAGGTAAAGCCACTCGTCTCTTGTATAAGCTTTTGTTACTTGTTCGGTTGTTTAAGCCCTTATGTTGTTTTTACAACATATTGTGGTTTATATTTGATTCCTATAGTTTTTTAGTTATACTGTTTAGAATTTCATGTTATATGTCTATGGATTGTGCTCCATGTGTTACTAATGATGCGAATGGAATCCAGGTTTTTCCTTTGCTCCTGCAGCAATTTTCTCCGAAGGAGCAGGCTTCACTTGTGTGGCAGTACATGTGTAGTATTCCTGTAGTGCTGCTAGAGGATCTTCTACCATGGATGATCTCCTCTCTTCAAAATGATGAAGAAGAGGAAGTCATCCGTTGCATAAAAGAAATGGTACCTGATGAAAAACATCTCCAAGAGGTACACACCCTAATCGTTTGTAACCCAAGTTCTTACCATGATGCTATATCAATCCCTTGGTAATGATAGCTTAAAATCTTTGCTAGGTAGTAAGCTCATGGCTTGCTAACAACGGCCAGGCTCGACACACTGGTGATGATGAATCTGCAGATATGAAAAAGTTACTCAAGTATCATTCCCCTAAGAGGTTCTTTGAAGAAAGTTGGAGTTGCATGAAGAAACAAACCATCCATACTGATACTGGATACAATCCTGTTGATGGCCTTCATCTTTGGCATCGTGCCATTAGGAAAGATTTGGGAAAAACTATGGGAGAGCTATATCAATTGAGAAGCTCAATCAATTTCCTGAATATTGACTCAATAGTTGTCCACCTAAAATTTCTTGCTGATGTGCTCACTTCTTACAGGTAGTTGCTGAGGCCATTATTTGCTTATGTTTTTACTTTAATTTTTATTTTATTTTTCAATTGATTCTTCACTGAACACATTCTGACCTACAGCAATGCATTGGAGAAGTTATTTCATCCTGTGTTAAATGAACTTGTCAATGGCTGTCTGTACCCCTCTATTGAGAAATTTCCTGATGAAAGTCTTCTGGAAAGTTTGCGTAATTTACTATACTATAGCCTTGAGAATGGAACACCTTTGGGCAAATTTGTTGAAAAGCTTTGCCGAGAATTTGAGTGTCTTGTGGTGGGAGTCAGCAAGCATTTTGCTTTTCACGAAACAGAGGTAATAAATCAAGGAAGGGATTACCAACCTTCTAAGATTTCTTAATGTATAGCATTGAAGTCTGATTTACTTAAGTAAGAAAACTCACAGAAGTCCCTTTTGTTGGGGCATGATAATGATATAACCAAATTATGGTTAAGAAAATTCTTGCCTTATTCAATGCAAATTAATACCGACCAGCTTTTATCAGGTATTTCCCATTATAAAGAAGAACTGTAGCCATGAAATGCAACAGCAACTCGTGTATGTCAGCCTTCATATTATGCCACTTGGGTTGCTGAAGTGTGTGACGACTTGGTTTTCAGCTTTCTTATCTGAGGATGACTCCAGGTCAATTCTTAGCAGCATGAAGCAACGTGATTTCTTAGTTGATGATTCTTTTGTATCCCTGTTACATGAGTGGTTCCGTATTGGCCATTCAGGTAAAACCTCAACTGAAAATTTCCGAGAGGACTTGCAGCTAATATTTAAGAGCAGATGCACTTTCTTATGCAACCAGTTGCATTCCAGTACTGCATGTTCATCTGTAAGTTCCAGTATACAACAGCGAGGGAAACCAAACACTGGGGTAATGGAACTAATTTCTTCAAACAAGGCAAAGAACTCTATGCCATACTCTTCATCTTTTGCCCCTGACTCTACTTCATACTCCGAGACTTCAAACTCAAGTGGAATTAATCTCCAAGTGTATTTCTCTGGAATGAGAACATCATATCATATTCGTGAAAGTCTTGGTGGAGAAAAATTGAGTGGTTATGGTCTCCATGAACCAAAACCAATAGATCTTATATTTTTCTTCCACAAGGCTCTCAAGAAGGATTTGGAATACCTTGTCCTTGGTTCAGCTGAGTTGGCCAAAAATGCAGCTTTCCTCACAGATTTCTGCCGGCGCTTTAGTCTCTTGCAGTTCTTACATCAAATACATAGTGAAGCAGAGGACGAGGTTGCCTTTCCTGCTTTGGAGGCAAAGGGGAAATGTCAAAACATTAGCCAGTCTTACACGATGGACCACAAACTAGAGGTTGAACGTTTCCAAAAAATATCCCTCATTCTAGATGAGATGTCCAAATTGTATTTTTCAGTTTCTATGGTTGATTCAAACACAATGGACCAGATGTCGCCAAAACTCTATCAGTTGTGCATGAGGCTTCATGGTATGTGCAAATCTATGTGCAAACTACTGACTGACCATATTAATCGTGAAGAAGTTGAACTTTGGCCCTTGTTTAAAGAATGCTTCTCCATTGAAGAGCAAGAAAGGATCGTGGCATGCATACTTGGTAGAACAGAAGCAAAAGTATTACAAGATATGATACCGTGGCTGATGGAATCTTTGACACCAGAAGAACAGCATGCCATGATATCTATATGGCGCCAGGTCACCAGAAACACAATGTTTGATGAGTGGTTGAAAGAATGGTGGGAGGGGTATGATGCAGGCAAGGTGGTGGAGGAGTCATGTGTTCCTCCTTCAAAGACTGTAGATCCCTTGGAAGTTGTCTCTATGTGCTTGTGTGGACTGGATGAACAAGGAAGGTGTGTCTGCAACAGAAGCATCAACTTTTCCGAAAAAGATTCCCTTCATAATGATACTAAGCCGTCAAGAATCAGTGAGGTGAATCATAAGCTGAGGGATGCTGATAGACACCAATGTAAATACAACCATACAGATTCTGTAATTCTTGCAGAAGGTAAGAAGATGAAATATGAAGACACTGAAAATGCCATAGAACAAAACAATGATCCAGGACAACTTTTTCAAGCAAGTCGTAAGACAGATTGTTGCGAGTGCCTGCGGACACTAAGTCAAGAGGATCTGTTGACTGCAATAAGTAAAATCTCCCGCAACTCTTCCTTGGATCCTCAGAAGAAACCATATATGATGCAAAACCTGCTATCAAGGTTGGTCATAAACTGTTTTTTCTTTTTAAAGTTTTACTTTCCTTTTATTCTTTTTGCTCTCCTGTTTATGACATATATTTACCAGTCATACTATCTATTGTAAGAGCAAGAAGTAATAATACCTTGGTATTTCTGATACTAATTTAACCTACCGAATTGCTTCTTTTAGTTTTCTATTTATTTTCTCAAATGTCTATCTTTCTGCTACATCTGCTTGCTGATAAAGTTTGGACTTAGACTCTTCCTGTGAAGGAAATGACAAGTTTCTACATTTACACTCTTCAGCCATTGGAGAATCAAACAACACTCTCAGTTAATTGCAAGTAATGGGAAAGAATTCCCTGGTCAGCATCCATCCTATCAGGACCCTTTTGGGCAAACATTTGGTTGTAAACACTATAAGAGGAACTGTAAGCTTGTTGCTGCATGTTGCAACCAGCTCTACACTTGCATACGCTGCCATGATGAGATAGCAGAGCACACGATAGATAGGTATTCAGTAGTGTGAATGTTAATGTTAATGTTTCCTATTATTTCTTTCTCTCTCATAATGGGATACATATGCAGGAGATCTGTAACAGAGATGATGTGCATGAAATGCTTGAAAATCCAGCCAATCGGGCCCACATGCTCAACTGCATCCTGCAGTGATTTATCCATGGCAAGATACTTTTGCAAAATCTGCAAGATTTTTGATGATGAAAGGTGACTTATCCTGATTTGACTGACTATTTTGTTGCTGGATTTGATTCAAATGAGACTATATTACCTGCTTTTGTAACAAAACAATTTTAGCCCCTGATAAACTGTGAGCTAGTAACTAAGGAGGGGGAATGCACACTACCTTTGACTCTCTTGGCATTCATTTGAATGATTTGTCCAGTACCATGACCTTATTATTCAGGCACTTTGTGGTCTAGGCACCAAAACGTCGCTATTAGACTATAAGAAAATAACTACTACTGGACTTCACGTACATAAATTCTATAGTTACTACTTACTAGAATGGTGTTCTCTTTCCATGCAACTGTAAATGTTAGCGTCTCTGTTACAGATTCAAAATACCAGCTTAATGTTTACGCTGGTATTTTTCTCTCTGCATGTTTGTTATTAGCGTTAATTATTATTATTATTTTTTAAGCTGGTATTGATCTAGGGAAAATTTAACGCTCTGTTTCCATGCAACTTTTATATGTTTCTAATGAAGAAGCTATTTACCAGGATTATCTACCATTGCCCTTACTGTAACTTGTGTCGAGTTGGAAAGGGATTGGGTATTGACTACTTCCATTGCATGACTTGTAATGCTTGCATGTCCCGTTCTCTCTTCAAGCATACATGCAGAGAGAAAAGCTTTATGGATAATTGCCCTATTTGCCATGAAGACATCTTCACGAGCAACTCTCCTGTAAAGGCCCTTCCATGTGGTCATTCAATGCACTCGACATGTTTTCAGGTACGTTTCCCGCTTAGTTATTGCTTCCTCCATATATATTTGCAAATATTCATAAAGCTTTGCTCCTACTTCTGATGCTGCTTCCAGGCCTACACTTTCACCAAGTATACCTGCCCAATCTGCGGCAAGTCACTTGGGGACATGCAGGTCAGTTACCATGCTTGTCAAGTGTACCGATTGAAAATTAAGTTCATTCATTTTCTTCATATGTTAACGTGTTAGGCTCTTAAACTGTATGCTTGTCTTGCAGATGTTATTTAGAATGTATGATGCATATTTAGCTGGAGAGAAACTCCCAGATGAGTATTCTGGCCGAACTCAGGTTTGTCACCCTCTTTTTCTTGTTGTACTCAGTAACTTATAATGCTTCCAGACGTAGGTGTTCATCGAGTGTTGATGGAATTGCAGGCCATACTATGCAATGACTGTGAGAAGAAAGGAACTGCTCCCTTTCATTGGCTCTACCACAAGTGCTCCTCTTGTGGTTCATACAATACCAGGCTTCTATGACTCGATTCCATAGTGCGTCTGGCGAGTATTTTCACGTAGCTATCTGGCATGTAAAGATTTGCATTTCACCACTTGGATTTTGTTGAAAGCATTATAGATCTGTTTAGGAATAGTGCTGTCTGTGAATAATATTAAGTGTTCCCTCATTTTTGAAGCTGAAATACACAAGTTTTCCTGGAGGGAAACATTCTTCTAATGTAGACCCTTGGCCTCTATAAGTACTTGACACTCGTAAACTTTTGACGAGGGAAACCGAAGCAGAGGCTCAGAATTTTTTGCACTTTTTATTCATAAATAAGTAAAACAAAATTGTTGAATATTCCCTTATGAAACAACTCGATGGAAAACTTAAAAAAAAACAGTAAAAACATATCACAGCCAATATGGTGTTTTCTAGCTTACTGATAACTTGACACTGGTAAGACTGAAGCATGCTGGAGCACTCTTCAATGTGTTATCATCTGCCACATGATCCATTGATATTTGTGTTGTGTCCTTGAGCGATTCTTCCGAACTGCACATAAATTCGCACAATGAATGAGAAAAGTTAAGCTCGAATTGCATTTTACAGGTCATCATCAAGTTCATCATTTTGTGACAAACGAATGTACCTGCTTGAGTCATAAGCCTCTTTGGAATCAATGTATGACTGTCTATCATCTATGGTATCAAAAAATGGGTGCAGCTCATCATAATCTTGAACATCTTCTGATCCCATGGCTAGTGTCTGCGAAACACCAAACTGGGATTGAACTGTTTCTGCATTATCATTGTTCTCATTGATGCTGTTGTTGATGAAAGGATTTTGCGCCCATAAAACATTCTCCGTGGTAATAGTCTGCTTGGAGTGAATGTCATAAGCAGAAGTGTAAGCATCGTCGCTTCGATTAGAGTAATGCTGCTGCTGTTGTTGTGCTACAGGCAAAGCATGAGGTATGGCATTACTGTTGTTATCATAAGATTGTGGAGTACTATGATTTAAAAGCGAGATGGTATTGTTATTGTTAGGTGGTGCCATGTCTAATTCCAATTGTGAGGTCACATAATCTGGCATTGCTGAAATCTGCTGCTGCTGGTGGTAGTGATGTTGTCTGTACAATGCAAGCTGTTTATGAACATTTTGAAGCTCCTGCTCCGCAGCCATAATCTGGTACTGCAATTGCCAGATAACCTCCCAACAGCCGTAGACCGGAAACTTTTCTCGGATATTGGCTTGGCATATGATGGACTTCATGGTCTCAAACTTGAAACAAGGGTCGACAGTATTAAGTATCTTCAAGATGTTGCAGACCCCGAAAAGCTTGTGTGCATTTTGAAACATTTTTGGTTGGTCTGATGGGAAATAAGGAGCTAAAGGGCACTCAGGCGTGCACTTTCTTCTTTGGTATTTGCATGCAGCACAGGCCTGGCTGGTGGCACCCTTAAGGGTCATTATGTCTTGGTTCCCAAGCAAGTCTCGCCGGCTTGGTTGCGGTGGTGGTTCAGACCAATGTGGCAAATGTAGCCGGTTAAAGCTTAGAGGAAATGAATTGGAGAGATGAATGCAAAGGTGGCGGTAATAATGGAGGAGGAGAATGAGAAAGAAGAAGGATGTGAGGAAGATGGTGAGGGTGAAGAAGAAGGTGGGTATGAGAAGCAACATTGTTGTGGTTTTGGCTTTGGTTATGGTTCTGGTTTTGGTTTTGGTTTATTGGGGATCTGAAAAGGTCTGGTAATGTGCGGATTTGCCGGAAGTAGAGAGAAGAGAGGACTAAGTAAAAAGGAAGAGATTGGAGAGAAGAACGAAATAGACGGGGAAATGGTTTCTGTTATTTTGCTAGTGTGTCTGTTTTGAGAGAGACCGTTTGGGGACAAATGTAGGACTTTGGGGGAGTCCTGAAATTTTGGGCACCTTTTTTTGGTTACGGTCATGGCTACTTCTTTCACTCACTTGTCTTTGTGGTTTATTTTTAGGTGATGGTTTTTATCACATGTGAGAAATTCATTTCCACCAATTAGTTTACTGAAATTTCTACGTGCTTTGTTGCATCCAGATGTTTAAGAAAAAAATTGTTGTAAATAATTGAGCGGCGGAGAGTTAGGTAAGTCATGAATCGCAGAGACTTAGAAAATGCACACGCATAAGGGTTGATTGAGTGCTGATGGAATTGCAGGCCATACTATGTACTGTGAGAAGAAAGGAACTGCTCCCTTTCATTGGCTTTACCACGAGTGCTCCTCTTGTGGTTCATACAATACCAGGCTTCTATGTCTCAATTCCATAGTAGTGCGTCTGGACGAGTATTTCCAGGTTGCTATGTTGCATGTAAAGATTTGCATTTCACCACTTGGGATTTTGTCGAAGCGTTTTAGATCTGTTTAGGAATAGTTGCTTGTCTGTGAATAATATTAAGTTCCCTCATTTTTGAAGCTGAAATACACAAGTTTTCCTGGAGGGAAACATTCTTCTAATCTAGACCCTTGGCCTAAGTACTTGACACTCGTAAACTTTGACCAGGGAAACTGAAGCAGAGGCTCAGAATTGTGCAGTTTTCATTCATAAATCAGTAATAAAAAATTGTTGAATATTCCCTTATGAAACAACTCACAACGGAAAGAACAAACCCGCAGCAACGGGCGGGACTTACAACTGCTATATTCTATGAAAGCAAAACTAATGGTAATTCTAATTTGAAGTTTTGACACGGTAAAAATGATATCTAGACTTTAAAATTTATTAATGTGATATTTAAATTTTATTTTTGCTACCAGAAAAAAGTCTGAGGCCAATTTCCGTCACGACGGCCGTGTGCAGCGTCGAGTCCACAAATAAAAAAGAAGCAAAAACGACATTTTACAGTCTGCACCCAACCCCACCCGGTTTGGCCTTTCCCAAATTCCTTGTAAACCCAATTCCACTACTATGCTTCTTCCCATCCTTGGCTTTGCATCTGCATCTTGTTAGCGTGAGTCATGAAGTCAGTTTAGGAATGTAAATTAATTTGTTATTGTTGTCCTATACTATATGTGTAGTACATGTAGTACATAGTACGTATGATTTGTATATGTAGTATCTCTATAAATAGCCTCTTCTGTAAGATGAATAATATATCAGAAAATTCATTCTCCAAACCTCGTTATATTTGACTTGGTATCAGAGCAAAGATCCGGAAGGACTTTGTCTCTTTGTTTCCGCTGCAATTCTTCGTCTGGCGTTGGTTCTCTGTCAGACTATTCTTTCAATTAAAACCCATTGTTAGGGTTTAACTGTTCGTGTTCTAAGGAGTAGTAGCCACCATCGGGTTCCACTGCCCTAAGCCTACCGCCGACCAGGTTTGCCATTGTCTGCCTGGTACCAAGACTGCCATCGTCTGCCGCCGACCCCAGAAGTCGTCGCCGTGCCTTGGCTGCCATCTCCGCCCAACTTGAACCCCGTCCAGTCCGACGTCCAACTTGACTCCCGTCCAGTCCGACGTCCACCCAGAAGACTCCAGCTCCAGCCCAGTCTAAAAAATATTACAGATGCAGATTGGGCTGGAAATATTACAGACAGGAGGTCTACATCAAGATACTTTACCTTTGTGGGAGGTAATCTTGTTAGAAGTTGTACCCGCATCTTAGGCCTAAAAGGCCTACATATCGTCCGAAGGCGAAAACAGCTATCCAGTTGGTCCAGGAACCAGACATCTATGGTGTGGTCGGATGTGATCATCATACAGCAGGAGGTGCCACACCCTCAGCATCTGTCGCTGGTCGTGGCAAGATAGGTATGGCCTTAAATATTTCTAACTTTGTTGGTGGTGATACATGGATTATTGATTCAGGTGCTTCCGATCATATGACTTATGACAAATCTCATTTTAATGAATTATCATCTCCACCCGTACCTTATGTTACTAATGCTAACGGTGAGTCCTTCCCTGTGTTAGGAAAGGGGTCAGTTCGTATCACTCCCACAATAGTACTAAAAAATGTGTTATATGTAGCTGCTTTATCCCATCATTTGATATCTGTCCCACAGTTGAATGTTGAATCCAAATGCTCTGTGACCTTTTTTCCTATGTATGTGATTTTTCAGGATCTTCTCACTGGGGAGTTACTAGGTCGGGGGTATCTGAGGGGCAGGTTGTTTCATCTGGATCAGACATACGTAGGGGCGAAACCAGGAGTACAGTCCCGGGCGGCTTTAATGTCCAATTCTGACAAGCTAAGTGAAGTTTGGTTATGGCACCGTCGCTTAGGGCATCCATCTTTTAGTATTATGAAAAAATCCATGCATTCTTTGTTTATTGGTGTGGATGAGTCAGTCTTACATTGTGAAACCTGTGTTTTGGGCAAGAGTCATTGCTCAACTTATTCATCTCGTATTTCTAATAAAAGTGTCATTCCTTTTGAATTAATTCATTCTGATGTTTGGGGACCTTCAAAGGAATTCACTGTGTCTGGTATGCGATATTATGTGTCATTTATTGATGATTGTACACGTCTTACTTGGGTTGTTCTTCTTAAAACTAAGGATGAGGTTTTTCCGGCTTTTCAAGCCTTCCTTTCTGAAGTCCAAACACAGTACAATGCCAAAGTTAAAATTCTTCGCTCTGATAATGGGGGGGGGGGGAATATGTCAATCGTGTATTTCAGTCTTTCTTACAAACATATGGGATTATCCACCAGAAAACGTGTCCTTACACACCTGAACAGAATGAGGTATCTGAAAGGAAAAATCGTCATTTACTTGATTTGGCTTGTTGTATTCTCTTTAGTGCCCATTGTCCCAAGAATATATGGGGTGATGCTATCTCCGCATCTGCCCATCTCATTAATCGTCTTCCTTTTACTGTTCTCCAGGGAAAAGTACCATTCGAGGTACTAGCTTCTTATGTCTCTTTATCTTCCTTTCATAATCTCTCAGCTCGTGTTTTTGGTTGTGTTACATTTGTTCATATCCCAAAGAGTCAAAGGTCAAGTAAATTAGATGCCCGGGCGATTAAGTGTGTGTTTGTTGGCTATGGGGGCCATCAGAAAGGGTACAAGTGTTATCATCCACCTACTAAGAAGTATTATGTCACTATGGATGTTACTTTCTTTGAGGATAAGAGCTATTACACCTCTTCTGATACTGATCTTCAGGAGGAGCACTCATATTTTGAAGAACTGTATCATGGAAAGGGGGAGACAGGTCATTCAGTTGAGGTTACCGATACACCACAGGTTCAGGGACAAGACGATGACAGACAGGCACCAGCAGATGATTCTGGTATCATTGCTCCAGAGATTCAAGAGTCAGAGGCTAAAAGCGTTCAGGCTGAAAGCGTTACTGTCCCTCCTTCCTTGCTTGATGTTACTAATACCCCTGACTCATGTCTCCCTGGTACAGAAGATCTTCCATCTGAGGTTAGTAATTCTATTGGGGTTGATACTAGTGATGCTAATAGTAGACAATATGTGTTACCAAATAGGTCTACTCGGGGTAAACCAGCTAAAAAGTATGAACCTACTCTTCAAGCCAAAGTTAAATATCTTGTGGCAAATTTTATGTCTACTAAGAGATTGTCTAAGTCATATGAATCATTTGTGAATCAAATATCTGTTGTATCAGTACCTAACAAAGTGCAGGATGCATTGGGAGATCCAAAATGGAGGAAAGCAATGGATGAAGAGATGGAAGCATTACAGAAGAACAATACTTGGGAACTTGTATCTCCACCACATGGAAAGAAGGTTGTGGGATGTCGCTGGGTGTTTACAGTGAAGCATAATCCAGATGGGTCAGTGAGTCGATATAAAGCACGTCTGGTAGCGAAGGGATTCACCCAGACATATGGCATTGACTATGATGAAACATTTGCACCAGTTGCAAAGATGAACACTATTCGGGTATTGCTCTCTCTTGCTGCTAACTTGAACTGGCCTTTTAAACAGTTTGATGTCAAGAATGTTTTTCTTCATGGAGAACTTATAGAGGAAGTGTATATGGATCTTCCACCTGGATATAAAACTGCTCCTTCAGGTAACTTTGTGTGCAGATTGAGAAAGTCTTTGTATGGTCTTAAACAATCACCTCGTGCTTGGTTTGGAAGGTTTTCACAGTTCATGAGGAAGATTGGGTATAAGCAGAGTAACTCAGACCACACATTGTTTCTCAGACATCAACAAGGGAAGGTAACAACTCTGATCATATATGTTGATGATATGGTTGTTACTGGTAGTGATACTGTTGAGATGGATAGATTGCAAAAATAGCTAGCCACAGAGTTTGAGATGAAGAACGTAGGTACACTTAAGTACTTCTTGGGCATTGAGGTAGCCATGGGGAGTGAAGGCATCTATCTGTGTCAGAGGAAGTATATACTTGATCTATTAACAGAGACATGTATGTTGGATTGTACTCCAATTGATACTCCAATTGAGCAGAATCACCGATTAGCAGAGTATCCTGATCAGGTACCTACCGACAAGCCTCGATATCAGAGGTTAGTTGGACGTCTAATTTATTTAGCACACACCAGACCTGATGTTACATACGCAGTAAGTGTTGTGAGCCAGTTCATGCATAATCCCAGTATAGATTACATGGATGCTGTTGTAAGGATTTTGAGGTACTTGAAGTCCGCTCCAGGGAGAGGAGTAATGTTTTCTAGGCACAACAACATTCTTGAGGTATGCGGTTTTACAGATGCAGACTGGGCTGGAAATATTACAGACAGGAGGTCTACATCGGGATACTTTACCTTTGTGGGAGGTAATCTTGTTACTTGGAAGAGTAAGAAGCAAAAGGTTGTGGCTCGGTCTAGTGCTGAAGCAGAATATAGGGGTATGGCTCATAGAGTGTGTGAGTTGTTGTGGCTGAGGAATGTGTTACGAGATTTGGGTGTTAAATCCAAGTGTGCTATGCAGTTGTATTGTGACAACAAGGCAGCTATCGATATCTCACAGAATCCTGTGCAACATGATCGTACTAAACATGTGGAAGTTGATCGTCACTTTATAAAGGAGAAGCTAGATGCTAAAATCATTAGCTTTCCTTTTGTCCCTACAGAAGAGCAACTTGCAGATATACTCACAAAATTAGGGGGCATGATTGATGTATATGCGCCAACTTGAGGGGGAGTGTTAGCGTGAGTCATGAAGTCAGTTTATGAATGTAAATTAATTTGTTATTGTTGTCCTATTCTATATGTGTAGTACATGTAGTACATAGTACGTAGAATTTGTATATGTAGTATCTCTATAAATAGTCTCTTCTGTAAGATGAATAATATATCAGAAAATTCATTCTCCAAACCTCGTTATATTTGACTCATCTCTCATTGACCGCGACACCATTTTCATCATCCTCCTCCTCCTCACCATCATCATCCCCACAATCTCTACTACTGCTTGATATCTCTTTACCAAGCGCTGACATCAATTTTATGCAGCTATATTTCTACAACATCCCATGCACCACACAAGCTCTCCCTCTCTCCACCCCATATCCATGCTCAACACAGCTCAAAAATCCCAATCTCACACCTCAAATTACGACCCAACATTAATAAAAAAATAATGATTTTTTGAGTGATAATCTGGGTTTTGAGTGAGACCCACATTGAGTCATCAGCTATAGAGCAGCAAATAGCTTCAAAGATATGAACTTTACTCTGTGAGTGAGCTAAGCAAGTAAGGAAGAGACAATGGTGATGAACCAAAAGCAGAAGCGATGGATAGTCAAGTCTGTGATTGCAATCTGTTTAATGGGTCTTGTTTATTGTCTCTTTCTCTCTGATTCAACAGAGTATGAAGTACCGGGATTGGAAACCCATTTCCCTGAGAAGAGTCTGGAGTCAGAGCAACCCATCACACTTCCTGAAGATGGAGATCAGGATGAGATTCCTTTACTCAAGAAGGACGTGGCTTCAGAGCCTCCAATTTCTGAGGAGGAAGATCGGGATCGATAGCCTCCTAATAAAGGTAGTTACTTTGATTTCCCTCTCTCCACCCCATATCCATCCTCTTCTACTACGGCGTAGGCTGCGCCGATGGAGGGGATAGGGACGGGAGGGATCGAGATGAGGAGGCGAGCGGCAGCGTTGAGGGGGTTGGGGTTACCAGGTGGAGCGGAGGGAGAGGTAGAGGAGGTGTTGGGCGGAGTTGAGGAGGGAGCGGGTGGTGAAGAACTAGAATCTGAAGTCATTACACTTTTTTTTATGGGTCTCGGGCCAGTCACGTCAGCAAACGGACGACACTGATACCGTTACAGAAATTGGACTCTTTTTTTGGTAGCGAAATCAAAATTTTAGTATATCGTTTTTTAAAGTCTGGTCCCATTTTGATCATGTCACAAAAGTTGGGTACTATTTTACGGCACAAAACGATGTGATTGCAGATTGCTCTTTAATTGCCTTCCCTCAGGCTCATGAAGGTATTCCCTGACCTTTTTGTAGGACTCAATCTCTACAATAACTGGGTTTAGCTATGAATCTCCTTGTTCTTTTAGTGCATTCAAGAAGCTGTCCGAGACCATGTCTAACACCTTCCGGAATTGATTTCCGTACCTTCTGAAGAAAGAATAACCTGCCGTACGTAGGAATGATGAAAGTGCAACAGCAGTATATCTGTTGGCAGGAAGAGCATTCACAAACCTAGCTAGCCAAGCCCAGCCTTCTTTCAGGCCATGAACATTGTTGTTGTCAGTGCCCCATATAGCTTCATATACGATTCTACTTGTGTCAAATAACTGTCGATGCTCTCAATCTTTTTCCTTGAGATCATCTTCTTGGAATCCATGAGCTTTATAATAAGCCTCATTTGATCCAAATGCTATTGCTGACCGTGAGTAGTGTTTTGGAACTGTATAGATGCAGGCTTTGTTTAACTCAGCAAGGATAAGGTCCATAACATGTGGAGCCTCTGAAGCAATGAGAACAATGAGGAAAGCTTGTGCAAATGCAGGATTCCCAGGGCGTTTATAGTTGGCAACAAGCTTCTATGCTAATGCTGCAATGCTGATATATTGGGGGCAGTGGGGATCACAAGAGATATTGAGCAGTTCATGTTCTATTTGATTGACACTTTCTGTTGTTCCAGTAATTTGTCGGATGGACTTGGCAATTTGCCCCTCGTACTTTGTGAAATTCTCCCCTGTTTCAGCTTTTAGTTCCTGGACTCGTTCCTCCAACTGTTTCGGTTTTTGTATGAAAGCGTAAATCTGAAACACTCTAAATAATTGCATACAAATATAAACACATTTATTGCACTCACAAGCACACAAGTATATACAAATATAATGAAACAATATATATCAATGAATAGAACTGAATGTGTACCTGATGAAACCGATGAAGCCATCTCAAAATACTGATCTTCTGCACGTCTCCTTTGTTAGCTATCTTTCTATGGGACAAGAGCTGAATAGCTGATATCAAAGAGAGTACATAGATCTAGTATTTATAATGAAAGCATCCTAATACAAAACCCTCCCATAAAAGGTCTTTATATCTCAATAATGGTTGCAATCACTATTATTTGTTTTAGTTATCTACTTTAGAACTTCCCACTATATTTACATAATGAATACATTTAACATGGAATATGAATTGCCTAATATCTCTAGTTACTTACTCTTACTCTGTTGTAACATTAGTTGTTATACTAAATATAAACTTGTAATTGTTCAAATTCAACTTACATTGTAGTCTCCCCTGCTCAAAATTTAAAGCATTTTCAGCTGCCCTGATTTTGTTAGCTGCTGCTGGTTGAGATCCACCGATGGATTGAGCATGAGAAGCTCCAAAATTGGCATCAGTATCAGGCTCCTTTGAGGTTTCAGAAGCTTTCTTTGCTGCTGCAGCTTCATTAGCTGCTCTTCTCTGAGCTTCCAAAGCAGCAGCAGCTCTCTTTGCTTCCTCGGCTCTTTTTGCTTCGGCTTCTCTTAGATTAGCTGCTGCATCCATTCTTATTCTTCTATCTTCTATCTGAGATCTGACTTGAATATCCCGCCGGACAAGAGTCAAGTGATTATCAAGTTCTTCGGCTATCCTGCGTTGATTTTGAGAATCTAGTTTTCTATCCATCTCAGATCTTTCTTTTACATATTTCTCAACTGGAACAAGTGCACAAGTAGACATGTCAGCTTCATTCTTGAGCTCTGTCTCTAATGCTGATATCTGGTTGCTAATATCCTCTTTCACTTTGAACTCCTGTTCACGGGATAGCTCAAGCAAACCACTTTCCACTAGATCAACTAGATCTGTCTCTAATGTCGATTCGCCAACGGAATCATCATCACTGTCGCTGAGGTAGAGTTGATCAAAATTAAACCGTCTAGCAAGGGCGGATCTCTGATCCTCATCTTAGCCATCAAACACAAACGGCTACTAGAGCTCCGCCCATCACTCTTCCAATTAGCAAATGGAACCCTAGAACTGCTATTGATCTTGATTTCGAGGGCATCAAGCTCCGATATCAGATACTCAAAGACCCAATCAGGGTTAGGTCCAAGTGCAGTACTAACACTTTACTAAGCTCAAACAAGTCGGAGAGAACAAAAGTGATTGGAATTTTCTTGATAATTCATTCATCCCTAAGAATAGGGTAAATATACATGATACATAGTAACCTATTAAGAAATTAATTTACTAATATAATATTTACATTCCTAGCACCACAAGGGGCTTGAGTCACGTCAACACTCCCCCTCAAGTTATGCATACAAATCGCAAATACACAACTTGTTAGAGCCTTTGTAAGAATATCAACTAACTGCTCCTCTATAGGGACAAAAGGGAAATAAATGACTTGTCCATCTAATTTCTCCTTAATGAATTGTCGATCTACCACCACATGCTTAATACGATCATGTTAAACAGGATTGTGTGCAATTTCAATTGCAGCTTTATTATCACAATATAGAGGCATAGCCTTCCTCTGTTTAAACCCCAAATCTCTTAGCAAATGTCTCAACCACAACATCTCACAAAGTCCTCTAGCCATTCCACTATATATATACTCAGCTTCAACATTAGAACGAGCCACCATATTTTGTTTCTTCCAAGTTACCAAGTTACCACCAACAAATGTAAAATAACCAAAAGTGGACCGACGATCTGTGATGTTACCTGCCCAATCTGCATCTATGTACCCAGAAACATCCAAGTCACTATGTTTGGAGAAGATCAATCCTTTCCCTGGAGCAGACTTCAAATACTTCAATATGCGAAACACAACATCCATATGAGTCTCATTGGGATTATGCATGAATTGACTGACAACACTAACCGCATAGGCTAAGTCTGGTCTCGTGCGACACAAATAAATCAACCGACCTACTAACCTTTGATATCTTGCTTTATTCGTAGGAACTTGATCTAAATACTCTGCTAACCGATGGTTCCGCTCAATAGGAGTATCAGCAGGTTTGCAGTCAAGCATACATGCATGTTTCTGCTAACAAGTCTAGAACATACTTTCGTTGACTCAAAACAATGCAATTTTTTCCACGAGCAACTTCAATTCCCAAGAAGTACTTTAAACTACCCAAATCCTTCATCTCAAATTCAAAAGACAACTGTACTTGTAACCTCTGTATCTCCTCACTATCATCACTTGTCACAACCATATCATCTACATAAATAATTAAGGCTGTCACCTTATCACACTGATGTTTAAGAAACAAAGTATGATCTGAGTTGCTCTGACGGTATCCAATTTTTTTCATAAACTTGCTAAACCATCCAAACCAAGCTTTGGGAGATTGCTTCAGACCATATAGAGACTTCTTCAACTTACACACCATCTGTTCTTCGGTAGAAGCACCGTACCCAGGAGGCAAATCCATATAAACTTCTTCATGCAAATCACCATGCAATAACACATTTTTAACATCAAACTGCTACAGTTGCTAATCAAGGTTAGCTACTAACGAAAGAAGTACCCGAATTGTGTTCATTTTAGCCACAGGTGCAAAGTCTTATCATAATCGACCCCATACTTCTTAGCATAGTCTTTTGCTACTAACCTTGCCTTGTACTTGTCCACGGAACCATCAGAATTATGTTTCACAATATACACCCATCGACAACCAACTATCTTCTTTCTTGGTGGCAATGACACTAACTCCCACGTATGATTCTTCTCAAAAACATCCATCTCAACTTTCATTGCCTGCATCCACTTTTCATCCTTCATAGCATTCTACACTTTACTAGGAAGAGACACAGAAGATAATTGATTCACAAAGGCTACATATGGTTTAGACAACCTATGGGTAAACACATAATTAGCAATTGGATATTTAGCCTTAGCACTTGTAGTAGGTTCATAATGTTTTGGAGGCTGACCATGGGTAGAACGACTAGGGTAGATTTTGGTTGGAACATTATTTGACACAGAAGAACTATTAGAAAAACAAGGATTAGGACATACCTCGGGTGTTTTCTATCTTTTTTCTTATTAACCATGGTTAATTTGAAACATCTTTGGTTGTTTTATGGCCGTTGACGTTTTTTTTCCTCGTATGTCAGAGGACACCATTCTTACAACTCGCCTCAGGTCTCTAAATCTCAAGTCCAACTCTGTATATCTCCTCATAAATGAAATACATAAAAAGAGAATTACATGTTCTTTGTTGGGGATTTGGCAAATACTGGGATGTGATAAGAATTAGGAAAATTCTATAATGTGTTACTGCATATGAATGATGTAATGCATCAACTTTGTAAATTGAAACCTCAAACTTATAATATTAGTCCTCAAAGTTGTAATATGAGTCCTTAAAATTGTAAAATTTTATACTTACAACATTAGTAATTATGTGTCCTTAAAGTGGTAAAATGTGTGCTTAAATTGGTAATTAAGTCCTCAAAGTGATTAAAAAAAGCTATTACAACTTTGAGGACTCATATTACAACTTTGAGGAACTCAATTACCACTTTAAGAACAAATGAGGACTAATGTTGTAACTATTTTTTTTTATAACTTCAATGACTCATATTACAACTTTGAGGACTAATATTACTATTTTGAGGACTCATTTTATAACTTGAAGACAAAGTTGATGCATCACATGCATTAACACACTCTAGTCTTAGTTATGGTTGAAGTTTGTTGTGATGGATATAAAATTCTGCAGATTCTTTATAATTTTACAGGCAGCAATACATAATTGAGCAGCGATGATAAATGATTGTTCACGAACATCCCATACTTGATCTTCTAGGATCGTATGAGTTTCATTAATGATATGGTTGATCTTTTATGATCGTATGAGTATCCATTATTCTAAGGAAACAAACATTAATCAGCAAAACATTTTAATTTTTCCATTGGAGGGAGCAATTGATGGCAAGGGTGTTGATGTCTCCTCCTTGTTTTATCATTTACTAGCCTTATATCCGTCCAAATTTGCAGTGTCACAAAATCACCTCTAAAATTGAAGAGTAGCTAATCTTCATTTATAAGTTTATATATATTTTTGATAAGAATGATAAATTTTCCCACCTTTTATCTATTTGTTTTTATAAGTGCAGTTACCAAGTCTTGTTCTATCCACTTCACATTTTTCTATCCTTAATTATCTCTTTATTTTATTTATTTTGATATTTACTATAATAACCATTGTCTTAATAATCTGAATCAACTTAATAAATTTAGAGCCTACTCGGTTTATAGTAACAGAGATATAAAAGTTTCTACCGATGTATGATTTGTCCATATATGTTTCAAGGTCCTTAATGCCATGTTGGAGGCTTTTGCCGCACATAATATGGCATAACATCTCAAAACACGATATTGATAGTACCAGCTGACCATCAACAAGATAGTACATAGATATATATTCATACCCCATATTTTAAACCACTATTGTCAAAATGAAGCAACAAATTTACTGTTCAAAGAACCAAAAGACCTAATGTAATCTATACAAAACCTTTTTTCAAAATTGGGGGGACATTAGGAAAATACGAAAAGTAGAAAACATCCGGCGAAGAATACGATTTCAACAACCTACATTCCCCCTTTACTGTCACATGCTCTGAGTTTGAGAAACAACTGGAAACCAATGCCAGCTATGTTAAGCTCCTCAAATATGCGCATATTACCCAGACAGCTGCTCATCAACCAGATTACCTGATAATCCTGAGGTTATTGGAGAGGGAGGAAAACATACCACATGATGATAACACTTCCCGTTCCTCGATTGTCTGATTATTGCTAAGATGCTTTAGATACACAATTTCTCCCATGAGGACCAGTTGGTTGAAAAATTTTCATCATTATATCAAAATTTCTGTTAATTCTACACCGGAACTCTGGACTTCCACTGCTAACTGATGTTGAAACTTTTAGCGGGTGGCAGGCAAAGATTGAGTACACATACGACATCAATGCTCTCTTTCTGATGCTAATTGAATTCCACAAAGAGTCTAGTTTACAGCTTCAAAAAATAGAACTTGCGGTTGTAGATGCCCTCTTTCACACATTGTAAGAACATCATCCCACCCGCCAATCACCTATAAGTCACAAATTGTAACAAAGGACAAAAGGGAAGAACGCAAAGGAAGCATGATTTACAATAGAAGGGGAATTTACCTTGACAGTATTATCATCATACATAACCCAGCATTCGCGCTCATGACTATAAGCAAAGCAATGGTAATGTTGCCCATAGTAGCATACCTTCAAGTGAAATCACAAGTCAGTAACAGAAAAAGATTACTTTCCAATAGAGGCAGATAAATCTAAATTTTTTGGAGAAAGTAAGCCTTCTTGTCAGCCTTCACCACACTATAATTTTTACAACCTAAGAAAACTATGAAACAAAAAAACTGCGACTGGAACATGATCGAGGCATATCTCAGTATACATACCACAGAAACCAAGTTATGCGTGCTCTTTGGATCCAGACCACGGTAAAGAACACTGATATCTATCTCAGTATTTAGAGCTGCCAGTGTTGCTTTTATATCCTCAGCACTCTCACACGTATTCTGCCAACCCATAACTGCAAGAGAATATATTAACATAATTCTGGGTATTGATGGAAGCCAGTTTCCTCTTTACAAACAAAAAAAATAGTCTCAAGTCACCTGTTGTGAAAACATGTGGTGGAGTTGAAAGAATGTGATGGATATAGTTGAGCTTCCCGCAGCCCCCAGCCTCGAGATCACAGGCCAGCTGATGATTCATCTCCACAAGACTCAAAAGCTCGTCAAAGGAGCTTTCTGCACACATAACCTAGCAAGAATAATAAGAGAGAAGACAAGAAATATCAGTTAACATCCAAAAACATGAAGTAGCTTAAATAACAATTGCAACCATCAGAAAAGTACACAAAAGATTGTTTTTCACAAAACAATACCTTCATAGTACGGAGAGCACTGGCATTTATATTGTGAAAAAAGGAAGTGTACTTGAGATGTCTGGACTCCAAACCACAATCATAGCAATTCATTCGTTCAAAAATGTTCATTCCAAACATGGAGTGCACAATACAAGCATTGTTTGAACAATCCCAAGACCCCAGGCAGTTACTTTCCACAGATTCAGTATCAGAAACACTCAAACAAGGAGTAAATGACCGGTGAAGACAGTCAAATATCACTCCCAATACTTCAGATGCATCATTCATCTGAACCTGCATAGTTGCTATTATCTTAGTCACAACTTTGAAAATGCAGATGAATTCATGAGTTAATACGACGAATATATAGTTTCATGAAGTTTATATGAGTAGGGCCAGAGAATAATGTACCTCCTGGAAGAAATTACTTTCTGGATACAGGTTGCTTAAAGCTATTCTCAAAGAAGTAGGCGCAACAGCTTCTCTTCGCGTATCCGTAGATGCATTACTCAAGGCAGTAAATATTTCGTACAATGCACAGATCACACATGGATCCCCCACATGAACATGTACTGATGTTGATCTTTGCAGGAACTCATCTCGGAATAGTTTAATATGCCACAAGGACTGAGAAGATACAGAAAAAAGCAATGTTCAAGATAGAGAGGATAATCAGGAAATGAATACAACGATAAACAAATCAAAATAATAAAACCAACAGATAACTTTGCATCAGAAGCACCTGTATAATAACATTAAGAAAGCAGTTGTATTCACCCACTTCATTCTTTAACCCAGTACCCAGGACATCGATATCACTTGCATTTTCAACTCTGATCTCATTATGTAAAACACCACCTTTATCAAAATCTGCAGAAATCCTTTTGGGTGTCCTCAAACTTGAAACTAATGGACATTTTCGTTGTTCTTGGAATGTGTCTGAGAAATAGTATGGATAAAAATGTTAGGCAGTTGTAGACACCGCTATCAAAAGGTGGAAACAAAAAGTGTTCAAAACCCCAAAAGCTGTTAAGATGCATCAGAAAGATAGATAATAGCAAACTACCAACAATTTGGTAAGATAAAGCTTACTTTTGAATCAGTCTCCTAAAGTCTAGGTAAGCCTGCATTAATGACTCGCATGGTCAATGACTGTAAGAGTTAGGAAACTTGGCCCAATGTTTGTCTTAACATGGCCAAATCATTGTCCCCTGTCTACTGATCATATTTCATTAGAAACATGGATTTGATGTATTTCCGAAAATTCATGCATGAATACCCAATTGCACAAAATTTGTGTCCAGAACTGGACTGCTACTGAAGATGACCTATTCTATTTTGTCATATGAGTAAAAGTTATTCATTGATTTGGCTATCTTATAAATGAGATAACTGATCTAGCTTTTTTAGAGACCATTCAAGATCCAACAGATTCCAGAAACAGTTAACAAGATAAAAAAATATTGTTCTGTTTTATTATGTGTTAACCTCCCTCCATTAAGATTAAGGTACCACACCAACTAAAGTGGCTGCCTGGGGTCTGGTGGTTAACAAATGTGAATAGTAATAGAACAATGAAAATTCCACATAATAAATAAATTCTTTTACCAAGGCTTTGGCGTACGGCCTTTTTAAGGTCGGCCTGGAACCTTTCTTCATCATCTTCCTCTGCATGTTGCCGTCTCAATTCCTTTGTTCCCTTGTCTGCCAAAACAGGATTAACCAGTTTTCAATTAACAAAACCCATGCCCATAATCACTCCAAATGCCAAAATTTATGCACAGGAGCAAATGCCTACATATATAGCTTTTGTATTCTCATATTTGCAGAGAAGCAAGAACTTACATTTACAAAGAGGATCATTCTTAATCACACTCATGGAAAGAAAAAAAAAAATTCTATCTTTTGCAACAAGCAAAAAATGACAGAGCAACTAATATTGGCATGGTTCACCATACAGCCAAAATGACTTTTACCAAAAACACTAAACTTTCATATAATATCAAACACACTCAGCTGGAATATAACCACAGAGCTACACAACAGACCCCTAACCAGTTCCAATTATATCACAAACAACAACATGCTCAAAAGTCAAAATTTCAGATGAACTCATGGTTGAGTGAGTGAACTTACTGCTCTCTGCAAGGACACAGTCATTGGATCGAACATGTGTACTTAGATGACCCTCGACATTTGACCTCCCAGCTTCAATATTTTCCCTTTCAGATAACAAGGCTTGACTCTTTCCGTCAGGCACTTTGGTGGAACTTCTCTGCCTTCTATTTTTCCTTCCTGTCCGTCGATCAGAAGGCAGATAACCATCCTCGAGAATTCCTCCATTAGGTATTCCTGTCCAAGAAGATGAGCAATAAATACATTTTTCATTATCAAATTACCCCACCCTCATCCAAGGAATCCCTAAGACCAACCTGGGTGAACTTTATCTTGTGCACCATTAATCATGTGAGGACCAGAAACAGTGGAAGCTTTTAGTGACGCTGGAGAACCATTTGCCATGTTAATGGGCACACCTTCTAGATTGTTAGGATATCCCGTCTTCTGTACCAAGTGGCCCTGGAAATGAAATTTTCATTAAGTTTTCTACTTTTCTAGATTCTACTACATTTAACAGGATGGAATTCCTCTCATACAAATGATACCAATTATTGAGTGGAGTGGTAGACACAAACAGGTAGGGCATAGTGTAACAACACTTACCTGCACATATGGCTTAAGTGGCTCGTGCAAATCTTGATCATTGGCACAAGGCTCCAAATTAACATCCTGCACTTTCTCTGCCATTTTATCCGGATGTGTTTGAGTAGATTTCTTACTTTGCTCAGCAAGCTGCTTCTGCTTAGCTTCCTTCTCAATTTGTCTCTGATACTCCAAAGTTTCTTCAAGCTTTCTTTCCTCTTCCTCGAGTTCAATTCTACGTCTAGATTCCTCTTCCTGTTGCTTCAAGTCATCACCATTTACAGAAACAACAAGCTCAGAATCTAGAGGGTCACCATAAGATGCGACTGGAGAGGAACTGCAATAGGAGGCGCACCAAATATAGATCAAACAGAGTATACCCATTATAAGCAATCATAATTATGACTAGTAATTGATACATATGCACATTAGAAACACAAGAAGACATACTGCTCGGCAGACTCATCATGATGCACGTGCTCATCTGAAAGACCATTACCCTGCAGAAGTAGAGGAAAAATTGTTGAATATCAAATACATATTGACCCCACCCAAAAAAAAAAAAAAACACACGGACATAATCAAAACCTTTGTATCTTTTGCTTTCCTATACTCCTTATTCTTCTTCTTATCCTTCGCTTTCTCCTGTGTGTGTCTCGCGTTATCATTTCCTCCTTTGACACCTTTCTTAGAATCAAGTGCAAGTTCTGCCAAAAAAGCCTCTCTAGCAGCATCTGACTTTTCAGTGGCATCTTTCTCAGCCAGATCCTCCAAATGTGCCTACAGTAACATGAGAATGCATTTAGTTAAGTTCAGAAAATATAAGCATTACAAAAAATTCCATCTTCTTAAATACATACCCGAAGGTAGGACTTCACTAAAGGCAAGACTATTGACCGATAATCATGGGCGGAGACAGGTTCAAGCTTAACTTCCAATTGCTGCATCCCAGTAACATTTCGCATAATCCGTGCATCAATTTTGCTAAGCTGCATGAGAAGAAAAAAGGAATCAAGGGAAAAAAAAAAAAAAACAACAACAAAACAGAGGTAAAATCACAACGATGATCGCTTGAGTTAAAATGTAACCCGGAACTGACCTCTACATACAATTGTTCTTTCTGTCTCTGGATTGCAACCTGATGCAGATAATCCTTGGCTCTCCAGTCATCATCTTCCCTAGATTCCAAATCATATAACTGAGAAGTCACACCACCATAAGTTTCCTCATACCCGAACTGGTTAATGTTTAAAGCTTCAGAGTCTCTTAAAACATTTGATATGGCATCCAAGTCAATCCTACTTGCATTGAACATCATATCATTCTCTCTCTCAAGCTCTTCTTTCCTCTTCCTTAGCACAGACTCATAGCTTCGATTGGAAAATTCTGCGGCATTTTCTCTCTTTTTTCCTTCTTCAACACAAAGATCCTCAACTGCCTGCAAAGCTTCTTCATAGTTTAAATGCTCACATTTTCTCTCACAAAGACTCTGCAGGTGGTAAAATTCCTTTTCAAGCATCTGAAGAATTTCCATCCCTTGTTGTGTTTTCTCTTCTTTTGTCTGCATCCAGGATGTCAACTGTTCAGCACTAGATGGACCTGCAAATATCCAGGACAGCAGAGCATCGGAATCAGAAAGAAGCCCAGTTCCATCAGTAGGGGTTCCATTCCCAGCACTAGATGTACAATCAGAAATGTCCAAAAGAAGGCAGGAGGCATCTCCGCTGAGAATAATCCTCTCTTTAATCAACTCAACACCCTGATTCGTGTTATTTTCATCATCCATAGCACTGCTACTTTTCTCAGAGTATCTACCTAAACCACAAGCATGGGACAGATCCTGCAAGAATTTGAGGATTTTCCTAAGCTGTGTAGCTCCCAGGAAGCAAATGCACATAGGTGTTTGCTCCACACCATGGTTAAGAAGCTCAGAACCAGAAGTCTGTAGCTCATCCATCATAAATTGTATCACCCTGTTAAGATGAGTAGCAGCAAGATATTTGTGCATGATGAGCACCTCAAATGAGGCATGAATTCTTTCAAGAAGTTTCATACGTTCAGGGTCATCAGATAACGGCCAACCGCCTGGTAGAGAAGAATAAGCAATAGGACCATTGTCCTCATCACATTCTGTACACTCAACGTGGTCAACCTGCTCATGGATATTGCCATCAACAGTACAATTACTAGGACCATCTCCAATAATTTCCTTCTCAGGAGATTCATCCCAAGCATCTTTGAAACAATCCTCACACTCCTTGTTATGATTCCCAGAGTAGAAATCCTCAACAAGCTCAGGGTCTCTGCATTTTCTTTGATCTCTAAGCATTCTAATAGCAGCAGAGACATCCAGTGGTTTCCATGAACAAGTGAGAAGCATCTCAATCCATTCATTGTCAACATTTGGTGGCAAAACTGACTGCATTTTTGGCATAAGGTTTCCCATATGTTCATTCACAACATGGTGCATATGTGATTCAGGATCCATGAATTTCTCATTACATCTACAACAAACCCAGTAGTTCCAACTCCTACAACTCTCTGCAAATGCCACTGCCTCTGATAAAACCTCATTTGCCAAGCCATCCTTGGACGAGCTAAACTTGGCTTTAAGATCTCTAACTCTAATCCTAAGTAACTCTTTCTTCATATCAACACTCATTGATTTCCAATACGACCAAACCCAATCCTTCCTCTCCGATGAGGACCCATTTTTCCTCAAACCCCCATGCTTCCTTCTCTCACTACCTCTCTGATCGGACCCCGACGACGAATCCACTCCCCTGTCACTCTTCTCACTCTCTTTGTTCAGCTGAGGCACCTCAGACTTCTGCTGCAAAAGCCTGGCAGCCGCAACCCTCACTTCAATCTCCTTTCGTCTCTCTTCCGGCGTCTTAGTAGCCTTCTTAATCTCATTCGGCCGCCTAGTTTGCACCAGCCTCAGCTCCATGGGGTCCTCGGTGACCCTCCGAATCGGAATTAGCCTAAACTTCTCTTCCCCGGTCCCCAAATTCTTCATCCACGTCGAAATTGAGGCAATGTTAGACTTCTGAATCAGTTGCCTGAGCTCATTCTGGACGTGGCCAATTCGAGCCTCGGCGGTGGGCAGCTTCTGCTGGCTCTCCTCCTGCAAGCTCTCTCTAGCAGGATCAACAGGCTTCTCAATCGCCAGAGCCCTCTCGCACTCCGCCACCACTTCATCATACTCCTTGCCGTCGTTGGCCGCCTCGTATAGCAAATTGGCGTAGAAATGCGCGAACTCGATCGAGTTCGGCGACAGCTCCACCGCCCGCCGCGCAGACTCCGCCGCGTTTCTCAAATGCCGCTGCTTCGCGTTGGGGTCGTCAATAATCGACGCGACCTTGACGCACACAGTGCCCTGGACTCGGTGAATCAGAGCCGAGTGAGCCGAATTCTCGTGCTTCTGGCACGACTCCTTCATCAGCCGCAACGCCTTGTTGTGGTTACCGCGGCGGAGCGCCGTCAGCGCCCGCTCGCATTCGAGTTTCGCGGCGGCGGAAGACTCCGAATCAAACACGCCACCTCCTCGACCGCCCGATTCGATCGACGGCGAGGATTCGATCTTGTTGTGGAGGACTACCAGGCTGCTGTTAGGGCTATTGCCATCGGCGTCGGCGAGAGTGAGCGGAGCAGCATCGGGCTGGGCCAAGACGACGGCGTCGCCCCCGTCGACAATCGGCGCAACCGCCGCCGGCGACTGTTTGGAACGCGGAGCGGCGTTTCGCTTCTTGTGCCCCATTCTCCTAACTCTATACAAATCCAACTCACATATATATATGTGTATTTATATATTTATCCTTTTATATCTATATATCTCTGTATGTATCTGTATGAATAGAGCGAGAGAGTTTTAGAGAGAGAGAGAGAGCTTACTGGTATTTGGGGGAGAAGAAGAAGCAGATGAGGGTAGAATTGGAATTTGGCAAGATCGGCGGTGTGATCGAGACACTACCTACTACTACGAGTAGTGCCCAAGAACAGAATCACTAATTAAGAAGAACCGAGATTACGCTGATTTATACACATTCTGGGCTCATAGGTCCATTTGTTAACTCACTAAGCAGAGTGTAGGGTAGGGCAATCTCTCTCATTTTTCCTATCTTCTTCTTCTTCTTTTTTTTAGTTTTTAATATTGAACTATTTTTATATGAATTATATTTCTTCTCAAAATATATATATATATATATATTATATTTCTTCTCAAAATATATATATATATATTATATTTCTTCTCAAAATATATATATATATTATATTTGTTGAAAAATATATATAATAGGACGAAGAAATTATAACTTGTTCATGTGAAGATTCGTGATTGATGTATTTAAAATTTGATAAATTCTGTTTCGGTCTTTCGTGGGCGTGGATTCAAATCTTACAATCATTATATAGATTTATCGTTTCGTTCTTGATTACATTATGTCAGCTTAAATATTTATCTTTCATCTTAAATATTGAACAACAAAAGGCATAAACTTGGTAAAGAAAAGTTTTAGTTTTTGAAATTTCGAAACGAGATAATGAGAGCACATCAATTTAACTTAGTCGATGTTGTCTCCACTGCAAACAAGCTCTCTAATTGTTGATCATCACTTCCATGTGGTGTTTTGGAATAAATGTTTTTTGTGAGCAATTATCGGGTTCTACAAGGTCAAAATTATTTTTGCCACAGTCAATGTCTCGCAATCAATACTATTGTTCCGTTATTTGACCTTTATTTTTCAATTGACAATGGTGTGAGTTCTTGTGCACATACACAAGCGACGCTCACCACAATAGATATAATTAATTGGCTTATGTGTACTTTTTTTTCCCAATTGAGCAGATAATTAATCGGCCTATGTGTACCTGTAACAGGCAACTTTTAATCATTATCTATGTGACTCTGATAAAAGATATATTTAAAAACAATACTCATTAGTTTTGATTTGGCCACTTCCAAATACATAATCTAAGATTTTCTTAATGGTATCATGCTTGTTTTTCCTTTATGATTCATATTTCAAAATATAGTTCTTTTGAGGTCCTTAAGGGGATTAAAGTGGCATGTTGTGAGGCTACAAAAAATATTTGTGATCCATCATTTTTGGTATGTTCATTTTCATTTTAAGTATCTTGATATATCCTTCTAATAAAAGGGTGATATTGTTTATTTATTTCTTATTTTGTATGAAATGTTTTATCTTTTTCTTTCTAATAAAGGGGTCTACCAATTTGACCCCGTGCTAATGCAGGTGTTTGTTTTTTCTTCTATTTAACTGTTATCTTTTCAATTTTAGAATATGGTGTTGATTTGGATATAATATCAACCCTATATAAATCTAACGAGGGAGGGCAAAAGTAAAGGAGATGGATGTGGTCAGATATACCAAGACATGACAAAAGAAAAAAAAAACAGAAATTAAACCATTAATAATAGGATTAAGCATGGGCCAAGTCACCTGAAGTGTTATAAAAACCAGAAAGCTACTAATATCAATGTCCTCAGCTAAAGGTTATTCTGACCAAACTAAATGTATCCATGAACAGTAGCAGTCTCCAACAACCAGCTGAAGTAGTTCCATGAAATGTCACAAAATATCAACTCATTTTTCAGTCCTCTTCAAGTAAATTGATGAAGTTTTGAAAACCAAGCACCTACTGCAACAACAGAGTTCAAGTCTCTAAGAGGACTTGTGTTCACATGGTCAATGATTGGCTCAACTCATCAACATTCAAGTATTCAACCACAGCCATTTCTTTTCCTACTTTCTTTTCCATTTTTTCATGGCATTAGTCAGCGACACCAACCTTACGGTCAACCTCAACTACCTACCCACGTCAAATGTTGGGAAAATCCCACATGTTATAGATTAGTATCTAACCTGTTCATCTCTGGTTAGCATTGCATACATATCCTGAATGATTGAACATATGAACAAAATCAACAACGAGTTTACATCAGTGAAAATTGAAATTTATTACTTAACTTAAAGCTGCACATAAGAACAACTTTTTACCGTCACTCTCATAAATAGATAACATTAACTGACTAAGCCTGCTAATCTTCCTCTTCCTACCAATAAGGAAGAACAAAAAATCGGTGCTGATGACAGAAAGGAAGCATGCTGCCTATAATAAATGCATCCGCTCCACATAAGATTCAAGCAACCATCTATTAAGAGACTCCCCACATCCTACAAAGCACCCAGAATTACCATTCTCAGTGAAAAATGGGAAGCTAAACATGTGCAGCAGTTCCTGCACTGCATGCCTCACCATAGAAGTTCCTGTAACCCTACTCCGCCGTCCCCATCCTGTCACAATATCAATCCGGTTTGGACAAACCCCGGATATTAGCATTTGTTGGCGAAACCAAGCAAGTGTCCTTGATAGTGCTGTCACAGCAGTACCATCAGACATAACATGTAGGTTTATAAGCCAATAACATGAGCCCTTCTCTTTGACAGCGTCTGGATAAACATTCTTCTGCGCAGCCACCTCCCAGACAGAACCAGCCTCCTCCTTAAGCCCTGATTTATGAAGGAAATCCACTACTGCATCTACAAGCCCCCTCTTGCTTTCTCTATCCTCACTATGCATCAAATCCAAGAAGCTGTTCATGTGTTCTCTCACGTTTTGGCCATCAGGCCCTGCTGATGGCATAGACAGCAGGAATGTATGAGCAGGATGGCGTGTGACTGCCATGAGCTCACAACAAAATTCCATGTCATATGGTGATTGTGCTTCCGTGCAACAACTGAGAAGCAAGGTATATGTCTGCAATGAAGGGTTCAGACCTAAGCCCACCATGCTCTGCAACAAGTTATAGGCATCAGACAAACGGTGCACCCTAAGAAACGCACTGAGCAGAGAATTGCAAGTAGGCACATTAGGACGCAAACCAGCATGGAGCATTGCTTGATACCAATCCCATGCTTTTTGCACATTACCAGTCTTGCCCCACAAATCAACTAAAAGGCCATAAACAGGTTCATCAGGTACCCAATTCTTCCGTTTCATTTCTCCAAAAAGTGCTTCGGCCTCCTCAAGATACCCACAGTGACCAAGCACCTCCATTACTATGCTATAAGTCACTTTATCTGGCTGAAATCCAGCACCCTGCATGTCACGGTAGAGCTTCAACGCAGTCTCATAGTTCCGCGCTTTCGCCTGCAAAGCTATCATGATATTATAGGTGACCAGATTGGGAACACAACCATGATCCACCATCTCACAGAACAGCCGGTGAGCAGCAGCTAAATGGCCAGCTTTCCCGAGGCAGTTGATCATAACACTGTAAGTAAATGTGTCAGGCGAAAGACCAGCCTTTTGCATCCTATCATACAGTCCAAGGGCAACATCAAGAAAACCAGATTTTGCATGGATGTCAATTAGTGTACAGTAGGTGACACGGTCAGGCTCACATCCTGCTTCTTGCATTTGACTGAACACATTCATTGCATCTTTCAAATAGTTTGCACGACCATAACTATGAATCAGACGGTTGTATGTCACAACATTTGGTTGACATCCTTCATTCACCATCTGATTGAGCAATTTATTGATGGCACCGAACTGCCTGGCACGACCAAGGATGCCAACCATGGTGGTGTAAGTGTGCCCATCATGCCTGAATCCTGCTTGTCGCTTTAACCAATTAAAAAAACCAAGTGCAACAGTATGATCTTGAAGTTGCTTCAAAATTTGGTTTGCTTGATATGCGTCCATTGAACAGTTGAGATTTCTGAGAGCTGCCTCTGCAGAAGGGCCCCATTTAAGCTGTTGCAATATGTGAGAAACATTTTGAACAACATTCCCATTGTGCACAAACTGCCTGTTAAATGGAGCAATCGCTGTTGGCATTTTCATCTCTCGTACAGGTTTACTGAAACCTTTAGAGCCACACCTCGTAGTCTCTGCATCTGAAATCTGTACATTGGACTTGAAATCTGGAACAAAGTGGTTTGGCTGAGCTTTTGATTTACGTGGCAAAGCCCTTCTATCACGTGTTTCTGGAGCCTGTACACTGTGAGCCACTGCTAAGTTTTCTGTCCTGGTATATGGAACATGATTTAGACCTTTAACAGAATTGGATTTATCATAATTCCCCTTTGACCCCTGATGATTACTCGCACGCTCTGAAGCCGCTGCTGTCTCAGTAGATGATTTTGGATGAACACTAATGAAATTCTCTCTGTTTATCTGCTTCACATTTGATGACTTGACACTGGACACTCCCACGGTGGGACGAACCATAGTGTTTTTCGGCAAATTAAGCATTCCCATCCCATCAGACAAGGGAATCTTATAACTAACTATATCTGACAAAAAATTGACAGCAGCGACGCCAGCCTTAACAAATTGCTCTGCAGCAGGAGGTGAAGAGCTTACATCCTTCTGAATGGCATCAACGTTGGTAGCATAACTTACAGTATCTGATCTCACAAAAGGTGTTGGGGAAGTTGCCACCTGTTTTATAGAAGTTGTCTGGTCAACACTCTTGGATTTACCAGAATCTGCCACTTTCACTGCATCTTGCGAAATTAAGATTCCTGCCCTTGCAGCAGGTTTAGATACGGAGCTTGATGGATTTTGGGCAAGACCTCTATTTCTTGCTTGCTGCCGTTGTGGGCCACAGTTTTCATCTTCAGAGCAAGTGCATGAATTTCCCTCTGTTGCACTACATCGTGACCCGCTAATAAAAAAGGATCTAGCACTACTCGAGAGGTTACTTAAATGCTTTGCTCGCAATAAATTTTGTGCCATGGTATTACCTGCACAAAAGCAAAGGATAATGAATTAGCAACATGTACAGTATATCAACACAATAGTAACATATAAAGAAAGGAAAATGCTTGTCACAGTCTTCAGCTACAAAGGAGCTCTACTTTTTCATTTTAGAGATGAGCATCACCTCGCACATTAATTGATCAAATCAAAGTTGTATCACCAAAGTATATAGATTATCCTAGTCAACAGAAACCCAGAAAACACATCCTCATACAAGATGAATCCATAAATAGTCTTATCATGTCTGTAACAGTACTCCGATCCTAAGGGTTCTCAATAATATAGAAATCCTAAACAATGCTCCGGCATTGGTAACAAGCCACTCACATATCCAGCTTTCTTGACCGTGAAATCATCAATTCACCAAAACCATCACCTCACTCGAAACTGATCAGTAATAAAATCTTCAAGAATACAACTGGTAGAAGAACATTGCAGCCTTACTTTCTAGTCTATTTTTCCACACCATCCTACACAATTAGCATGCCATTGTAACAACAATTCCTTTCCTCACCATCAATATTCCAGACACAAAAACCAAGAACTTGTGTTTAGCTTGATTCCATTTTGTTAGTTTCATTTCACTCATAAGCATCTGACATCTGTACAAACTCATATTTCACAGACTTCACATAAACATTCAAACCTTGAATTTCACACCCTTACTACATATGAACAAACAAGCAAAAAGATCACATCTTTGACACATGTAAGAGCTAATGAACATTCCTACATACTAAATCACCACAAAACAACACAAAAACCGTTTTCTAGTCACACAAAAACCAAGCAATTCTCATAAAGCAAAATACTTTACATAACCCAGTAAACAGAAAGTCTCACAGAGTATGTAGGAATTGGGTTTGTTTGCACTAGTGGGTGGGAGCTAGTGTGGCTTAAGCAAGGTTGAAGGTTCGATCCTTGTGTATGCAGCAACAATCTTGGGAGAGCTTCCCCGTCTACGGGCGGTCCTAACCCGGCTCGAATGGGAATTGGGTTTCCGTTAAGGGGTATTATCCCCGAACGCCCAAAACCTTTCTAAAAAAAAAAAAAAAAGTCTCACAGAGAAAAAGGGTGTACCCAGAATGGCCTTCCGGGTCTGTCTAGGGAGGAGAGCAGAGTACAGAGAAGAGCGGCGTCGACGGCGGCGGTGGCGGCGCTGCTCTCTCTGCCGTGAAAGAGAGCTCTTATGTGGTTTCCAAGCAAGTAGGGAGAAAAGGGAGGCTGATGGCCTTGAAAATCAGCTGTTTTTGTTGTTTCGCCCTACTTTACAAAATTTGCCATACGTGCAGCGCCAGAGGATCTGACACGTGTCCGACGATTCGCGGTTCACACATGACGGAACTAAACCCTCTGTCTAGGAGCACAAACACTTCGATGTTTTCGGAACGATTCGCTGCGGCTCTAGGATCGTACACCCTTCCCACCTTTTCTTAGGGAAAAAAAAAAAATCTGTGTTGGTCAATCACTGGAAAAAATCTGTGTTAGATGTAGAGCATTAGGATTACGGTATATAAGTATTATTTTTTATTTTGTTAATAATATTTTAGTTATAAATACATAGAATGATTCACTTTTACAGTTGAACAAATTCTGTAAAGAAGTCTATACTATATTGAACAACTTAAATAAAAAATTTATATGACATAATTTCGACTCACGATACATTAATTGTGACATATGAGTTGTTTGTCGATCAAACAAAGTTAGCGTTTAAAATTTGAATTGGTAATTGTTGATTCACGCATAGTTACCAAGATGATCCCTTATTTTTTGTGAAATCAACTACTCCTCCTATTATTTTGCTTGGTCAGCACTTTGGTAGATTTGATCACTTCCCTAGTCAAATACGCTTCCACCCTCCACGTGTGATTGCTGAGAAAGTTGCCTGATCCAACGGCTGTGACGGTGCAAGTCTATGATTAGACGAGATGGAGAAGCGGCAGCGTATGATAACACCATGTAGCTGTCTACGTGGACGGAGACAAACCCCTCAGGGCACCGATTGTCAATTCAGAGTTTTGTTGTTGGTTTTTTTTTTTAGTCAAATATACCGTGTTGCTCAAGCCAAGATCGTCGTCAGAACACAACCCCTTGCTCAAGTCTTCATTTTCTAATAAGAGAAACATTGAAATTGAACTCTTTGTTTCGGCTAAAAGTCTAAAACCTGGTTAGGAAATTAAGCTGTGGGCGTGTGAATTAGGAAATCCTAGCTAGAATGAGACTCTGTATGACAGGCCTGCTTTCTTGGGCTATACTTGGACCATATGTGCCTCCATATTGCAATTATGGGCCGCAACCCAACTCTTCCAAGTTTTATTTTTATTTTTATTTTTATTTTGCATCAGAAAATAGTGGATTAGCTAATAGCGGGATCAGACCCCAAAAAAAAAAAAAGAAGTGATCGAACCCTAACTAAATTATTGATCCAGAGCTACCCAGAGAAGAGTCCACACTGAATAGTATTGATCAAACCCTAATCTTATATTCGTATCCTCCTTTATTAGGAGCGTTTTTCTTTTCTGCTTAGCCATTAATCCAATGTGCGCACTGGTAACTAAACTGAAAGTACGTTAGAACTGATGGAATATATGGCCATGGCTATGTAGGGGAAATTCATGTTAATTATTACCCAGCTGTTAGAGATCTAGTTGGCATTGATCGAGTATATATCTAGCTGTGGTGGTAAGCCTCTCCTGCAGTCTGCATGCAGGAACAGTGCTTTTAGTTGGGTTTGTGAACGCAGAAAAAAGAAGAAGACGATGAAAGGGAGATATATCGACAAGGATGGGAATTAGCAAATGGGTAAAGATCGACGAGGCTGGCTTGCAGTACCACCTTAATGTTTAACACAGTTATTAGCTTTATATATATATATATATGGTCATTTCATTAAGGATCTTTTATTTTAATTTATGTAAGAAATAAGAGATTAAATCAACTTTTAGATCACAAAATCATATCTCCATCTTTGGTAATAAAATCAAAGCTCAAAATGCCCTCGTTCACATTCCAGAAACCAAAACGACACTACGTCAAAAAAGGCTTCACACGACAGGTTTCAGACCACAGAATTTTTCAGGCATGTCGTCTGATATGTTTCGATGAACTCAAACGACAGAAAAATGAACTTATGTAGTCTGGTATGGGTGAAAACTCATGAATTTGACTGTGTTCCAAATTTTTTACAAGTTTAAAAACTCAAACGATATTTAATTGTCGTCTGATAATAGGAAAATTTAAGTCGAAAACCATAGAAAGTCTTGTTAAATTTTTCGAGCTTAGACTACATTTTTATGTAGTCTGAATTCTTAAATTGACCTAATGTATACGGAGGGAAATATGCCGCGTGTTTAATTAACACGGCGCCAAAATCTGAGAGGGCCGAAAAGAGCAGCGCGTTTAACACTTTGCAAAAAACTGAATACCGGCCAAAACAGCAAGAGTAGCTAAACCAAGTCTCAGCCTAAACCCACTTCCCTCTTTGCTAAATCGAGTCTCATCCTCCCCCTCTCTGTATTTCGCTTATCCTAAACTCTGAAAGATGAGTCTCGATTTCGAGTTGCGTTAGCTTTCTTGATTTCGATTTCGTTGCAACTCCAAGTGATAATTTGGTAAGCTTTCGATTTGGGTTAGCTTTCTCTCTCACTTTATCACACGATGTGGGTTGTTTATGGGTCTAGGGTTTACGAATTGGGGGTAATAGGGTTTTCGATTTTGGGTTGTTTGCTTTACGAATTTTTCCTCTTTGTAATTTGGTTTTCGATTTTGGATTGTTCCTGTTAATGAGTCTGCTTGCACTTCAGTTTCTTGATTCTTGACTCACTTTCTTTGGCTGCAGAAATTGGAGGAAAGAAACCGAGTGTTCTATCGCAATTGGAGGAGTTTGCTGGTGATTAGGTAGTGATATTACTACTTCTTGATTTATCTAAATGGTTCTTGATTTAGCTCGACATATAGCTTAACTATTATATACACGGTGAGTTGCATATATTCCAAATCTACATGAGAAAGCAGATCATAACGTGTTCTATGGTCCAAGCAATGGTTGGATTGACTATAATTAAAGAGGAGGATTTGTTTATATTAAATACAATTGTTTGCTATTTGGGTGTTTAAACTGAAATATTTTTGTTGTTGTTATTGCATGGTACTTTGTAAAGAGCAAGGACAAGCAGAGGCTGGTGCTAAAACAAGGATAAGCTGTAAGGACTTTAGCAGAGGTAAGGTACAGATTCAATGTCTTCATATGTATATTGGCAATAAAGTTCATTTGAGCTGGGTTTTATGTGATCATAAGTATGTAGATGTTTGCCTTCCTGAGTTTTGGATTTTGTTCTCCAATAATAAAATTAATATTGACATGTGACGTATTGCTTGAGTCCATCATCTTATATCTGATTTTAGTTGTATGCATATGACTATGTTGTTAATTTTTTTGCCTTGTATGCATCTGGTTATCTGAATGTATGTTTTGTGTATATATAAGATGGATAAATCATGGATGCATGCCGATAGGAGATCTTTGAAGTTTCAGATAGGAGTGGACAATTTTCTTAAGTTTGCTTTAGCGAATGCAAGTGACAAATCCTCCATTTGTTGTCCTTGTATGAAGTGTTGTAACAACGATGAATTTTCGATCAGAGTTGTTAAGGATCACATATACTTCAATGGTATATTTGCTGAATATAAGCAGTGGAAATGGCATGGGGAACCTTCTACTATGAATAATAATAGAGTAGCTGAATCTGAGACAGTAGATTTTCATCAAGATTTAGGACAGTTGGGGGATAAAAACAATGGTATTGAGGAAAGGGAGGATGAGGAGATTTCAAGAGACTCGAATGAGTTCTTAAAATTTGTTAAGGATGGAGATAAGCCTTTGTGGCCGGGTAATACAAAGATGACAAAGTTGAATGCCATCATAGAATCGTTCAATTTGAAGGCAAAGCATGGAATGTCAGACCATTGTTATTCTGACATGCTGATGATGATAGCCATGTTCTTGCCTGAAGATAACGAGATACCTGGAACTGTGCAAGAGGCTAAAAAATCTCTTGCTGCATTAGGGATGGGGTATGAAAAGATAGATGCTTGTCCAAATGACTGCATCTTGTACCGAGGGGAGGAACTTGCAGAAGCAAAAATCTGTCCCACATGTGGTGCATCACAGTATAAATTGAATAAAGATGATGTACCAAGAGAAGGGGTGTCTGCAAAGGTTTTGTGGTACTTTCCACCAATCCCAAGATTCAAACGAATGTTCCAATCGACCACAACAGCTAAGGCTTTAACTTGGCATGTGGATGATAGGAAAATGGATGGAATGATGCGGCATCCGGCAGATTCTCCCAGTTGGAAGCTAATTGACAGAAAGTGGCCAGAATTTGGAAAAGAACCTAGGAACCTTAGACTAGCCCTTTCCTCAGATGGGTTTAATCCATATAGATCTTTAAGTAGCAAATATTCTTGCTGGCCCGTTATACTTGTTACGTATAACCTTCCTCCATGGCTATGCATGAAGAGGAAGCACATGATGTTAACATTGTTAATAGCTGGACCCAAGCAGCCTGGTAATGATATTGATGTGTATTTGCAGCCGTTAATTGATGACTTGAAGAAATTGTGGGATGGAATTGAAGGAGTGTATGATGCTGTTAGGGGAGAGTATTTTAAACTTAGGGCTGTTTTGTTTTGGACCATTAACGATTTTCCTGCATATGGTAATCTATCGGGTAGCATTGTCAAAGGGTACAATGCTTGTCTAGTTTGTGTTGACGAAACCAAACCATATAGGTTGAAGCATAGTAAAAAAATGGTATTCATGCGAAATCGCAGACATTTGCCCAGACACCATCCGTACCGAAAGCAGTCAGCTGCATTCGACAATACCGTAGAGAATGATGTGGCTCCTATACCATTAAGTGGGGAGGAGGTCTTGTCAAGAGTTAAAGGCTATGTTGGCAGGAAATTTGGTAAGAAAAACCCTATTCCCCCTTGGAAGGCTAGTGATAACCAAAACAGACCATGTTGGAAAAAACAATCTGTGTTCTTTGAACTCGATTACTAGAAGTATCTTCCGGTAAGACATGTTCTTGATGTCATGCACATTGAGAAGAATTGTTGCGATGCTATTCTCAGTACCTTATTGAATATTCCTGGGAAGAGTAAGGATGGACCTGCTGCCCGTATGGACATGGTTGAAATGGGCATCCGAACTGATTTGCAGGCTACACCTGGTCCAAACAGGTCCAAGTTTCCTTTAGGCAGTTGGAACTTGTTGCTAGAGGAGAAGAAAATAGTTTGTCGTTCCTTTTTCGGTATGAAGGTTTCATCGCGCTTCTCTTCTAATGTAAGAAATCTGGTCTCTATGGAAGATTTAAGACTAGTTGGTCTTAAATCACATGATTGCCACACAATAATGCAGATTCTTCTCCCCATTGCGTTACGATCAGTTCTAGCAAAGCCTGTTCGGTATGCCATTATCCGGTTCTGCCTCTTCTTCAAGGCAATTTGCAGCAAAGTGATTGATGTTTCAAAATTGAAACAGATGCAAGCAGACCTTGTTGACACAGTGTGCTTGCTTGAAAAGTTCTTCCCACCTTCATTCTTTGATATAATGATTCACTTAACCGTCCATCTTGTTAGAGAAGTTGAGTTGTGTGGTCCGGTATTCTTGCGGTGGATGTACCCCTTTGAGAGATACATGAAAGTGTTCAGAGGGTATGTAAGAAATCACAATTTTCCAGAGGGGTGCATTGCTGAAAATTACATTGTTGAATAAGCTATCGAGTTTTGCTCTGACCGTTTTCTTGATGAGGGTGCTACCACTGCGGGAATTCCAACTAAAAGCTTGTCTGGATTGTGTATCGGGTGTAAACGATTATCAGGTTCAGTAATGGTTGCCGTGCCATACAAACAGTTACAACTTGCTCACCTTTGTGTATTGTGGAACACCGAAGATGCCACTCCATACTTCATGTACGTATTTGTTTACTTGTTGTGTTAAATAAGTATATAAGATATTAATACCTGATATATGTTATGGATTTTGATATCTTGCTGATTTGTTATCTTTTGCCTCTATAGTGAGCATATGGAATTCTTAAAGTTAATTTATCCAGACATGAAGAAAAAGAAGAAGTGGTTGAGGGAAAAACAGAATGCTACATTTGCAGATTGGTTAAAAGAGAGGGTAAGTTGTGAGGAAACACACTTTACTTCATTAATGATTTTGAAGCTGTTTTGTAACTAGTATATATTTGTACTTGCAGGTTGCAAATGAAATGATGTTTCCACACAATCAAGTTTCAGAAGCATTGAGATGGATGGCTGGAGGGCCAAGAGACTTGGTACCTACTTATAGTGGATATCATGTCATTGGAGTCGATTTCAGCACCAAAGACCAGGACAACAAAAGAACAGTTCAAAACAGTGGGGTTCATTTGGTTGCTGATGCAATGCAAGTTGCATCTGCAAAGGATAATAACCCTAAAACTAGGGATATGGACTTCTACGGTGTAATACGTGAAATATGGGAGGTTGACTACTACAAATTTAGGGTACCACTGTTCAAGTGTGATTGGGTAGAGAGTAGTAAGGGCATCAAAGTAGACGAACTTGGGTTTACTTTGGTTAAACTGAATAGACTAGGGCATTCAAATGATCCTTTTGTCTTAGCTACGCATGTTAAACAAGTTTTTTATATTGAAGACCCCTTAGATACTGATTGGTCAGTAGTAGTGAGGTGTCCAGACCGAGATTATGAAGGGACTCTTGCAGATGAGGAGTCTGATCAGATAGAAGTGGAGCACCAACCATTTATTCCCACAATGCCATCAGTTGATACTTTTGATGATCTTGTTGGCCATCAACCTAGCATTCATATTCGAGATGGCAATGAAGGGATATGGATTGACAATTAATTGGATTAGGATTTTGATATTTTTGCATAGTATAGGCTGCCTTTTCTTTTGTTGAACTTGTAGCTTGTTTGTTTCATAATATATATTTCAATCAAGTGTTTCCTTGATTACATTAGTGTGGGTGCAATTATTGTTATGTCAGTTCATTGGAATTGGTTTTGAATATGTTGATTTATTTAATTTTTATCTATCTAACACTTGTTGCTTCTGTGTTTCAGATCATGAAATCTGCCCGTGAGAGAGCAGCTGAGGCTAGAGCTCTAGCTTTAAGGATGAGAGCTCTGCAAATGAAAAGAACGAAATCTGGGAATCCTAGGATGACAACTAGACTTGAAACAATTTCTCATAAGAGAAAGGAGGTGTCCCCAAAGAAGAAAGCAGTGACATCCCCAAAAAAGAAGGTGCTCCTAAAAAACAAGGCAGCCACATCTCCTAAGAAGGCCACATCCCCGCAGAAGAAGGGAAGACCAAGTAGGAAGGATGCCTCATCATCAAAGAAGACGGTCACACCCTCAAGGAAGAAGGCTGAATCAAAGAAGTCTGGAGCACTCGCAACGTGGTCAGCTAATGATGAAGCAGAGGAAGTTCAAAATATGGAAGCGCAAGTTGAAAATGTGACCGGTGGTTTGAAGCTGCTAAGCCGAGGCATGGTGACAATGCAGCGTGTAAGTCACCGACTCACCAGAGGAATAAAGCTCACTGTAGAGTTTAATGCCAAAGGGAAACCTTTTGGAAAAGTGGCAGGTGAAATGCAGTCTTACACCGGAGTCTTAGCACGCACTAAAATCCCAATTAGTTTTAACGATTGGAGAACGAAAAAATTGGATGATGAAAAGCAGAAAATCTGGGAAACAGTAGAGGTATTTAAACTAACCTTCCAAGTTATAAGTTATTCTTATGGCTTTCATTTACTCTTTTCTCATTGTAAACTAAGTCTATTTGGTGTAACATAGGAGGCGTTTGTGATCCCTAAAGAGTGTAGGAGGCTTGTGATTGCATCTGCTGCCAATAAATGGAGGGATTTCAAGTCCAAATTGACTGCCAAGTACATCATCCCTTTCTTGGGTGAGCCTGAAAAGCTAGAAAACCCCCCAGATGATTATCGATTTATTAAGAAACCTGTATGGGACATCTTTGTTGCAACTAGGATCACTGATACTTTTCAGGTATGAGAACGGTGTCCATATTTGATAACAGTTTTCTTTTTACTAAATAAGTAAATATATGCAATGTCTTACAATCCCACACTTGTTTTTGCTTGGTTCCATAGGAGTTGCGTCAGGCCCAAATAGAGAAGAGAAAGGAAAATAAGTACCCTCATCGTATGTCACGTAAGGGATACGCTAACTTAGAAGCAGAACTGGTTCGTTTTTGGAATTGCTTTCAATTCCCTAATTTCTCGGTTATGCCACAATCAGTTTTTTTAAGTAAAACTTATTGTTTATATATTCTGATATTATTTTAATTTTGTATAGTTGAAGACAATCTCTGCCGACCAACTAGATCGTGCAGTTTTATGGGTGAAGGCTCGACAAGATAAGAATGGCAATTTCAAATCACGTGAGGTGGAGGAGGCAGCCAACGAAATTGTAATAAGTCCTTATCTGCCAATGTATTGTTTATTTATTTATTTTATATTTTGAATTGGTATTAATATAACTCTTAAATTACATTGAGTTTATATACTTTATTTTGTATTAGAAAAAGTTAAAGGAAGAGCAGGCAAGTGGAAAACTAAAGGTATCAGGTTCAGACGATGTACTCACCAAGGCGTTGAAGAAGCCCGAGCATCCTGGCAGGGTACGTGGTGTTGGTGGTTTCACAAAACCATCGACATACTTTCACCTCCCAAAACGCACTATGAACCGTGTTGATGAAGGGGTTCTGAAGGAGACTCTTGAGGCACTATTGGCTGAGCAAAAAGCTAAATGGGAAGAGGAGAAGGCCAAACAGTTTGCTGAGGAAAGAGCATTATGGAAAGCTGAACTTGCACGGTTGGAAGCAAAGTTGAACAGGAAGGAGCTGCTAGTGGAGTCACCAAAAGCTGCTACACCACTTCATGAAAATGGCTCAGGCCAAGGGAGCTGTCCCCGTCCACACGATAATGTTGCAAACAATAATGTTGGGGAGGTAGAGCTCAATGGAGTCAAAAAGAAGCTGAGACTGAGCTATGAGGATAACAACCCCATTTTTCAAGAGGACTACTTGATTGTTGAGCCGAATCAGAAACTAACCAGCACAACTGAGAATGATGTTAGAGATTTCCATGTGCCGAGAACTTCATTGAATGAGAAAATGGTAAGTACATTTCTAATTTACAATATAAGAAAGCTTAGGCTAAACATGATGAGATTTTCAATGCTAATGAGAAAACTAATTTAGTTATGCAATGCTAATGAGATTTTCTTTCACTTAGGCTAAACATGATGAGACTGAATGCGGGCTTGCCATAGGTAGTGTTCAGAATATTGTTGCATATGGAAAAGTCGTTGACGTCGGTGTCGACACATCCAAGCAGTTAGTCCATGGTGTTCCATTGGGAAAGGGCAATTTGCATGTCACAGTTACAGGAAGCTATAATGATAATGCACTCATACCAATTCCAGTGAGGGATGATATCGTCACAGTTGCCGACGCCAAAGGGAGTTTAGTGGCTTGGCCAAGACACTTGGTTGTTATTCCAAAACCAACTCAAGTACCAACAACTGCATCCCTTACACATATACCAGTGCATAAAGGGCCACATCCTCAACCCACTCAGCAGAAGGTAAGATAGCTTCCTTTAGTTCCATGTTAACTTTATTTAATATATTTAACATGTTAATATGGAAAGCTTGATAACATTTTTATCTTGTTGTAATTCACCTAGCGAACAAGGCGTACAGTACAGCGTCCTATTTCTAAGAAGAGAGAATTGGATTATTTTGATGACGATGAAGACCTGGAAACCTTGCCACCAAATCTGCCATTGCCATTAGAGGACTTGTGCAAGTGGGCCGACACCGAGTTGAAGAATGAACGCACCATAAACACAACACTTGGACCGGAATTCTTAGGACATTCAAGGAAAGTCGTTGTGTCTAGAAAGGATATCTATAACATGGCCCACAAGCAGGAATTGAGTTCTGATGTACTTGTTTGTTACATGAGGTAAAGAAAATTTCATTGAATCATTGCAGTAATTTTTAGGTGAAATTTACTTTGAACCTCTTTGTATTGTATTTTTGTAGCTACCTTCATGGAGAGTTGCAGAAGTCTGAGATGCTTGATATGGTTGCCTTTGTCGACCCTGATTTCACAGGTGCACTTGAGTGTGGAAATCCCACTGACCAGGCAAAATTTCTATCAAATAGGTACAAGCAAGGGAAGGTTGGCCAAATTTTTTTGGTTCCACACAACAATAGGTATATGGCGATGTTTTGCATGAAATATAGCTTCTCAATAACTATTAAAGACATGGTATCTAAAAAATTTTATATATATATGTTCTCTTTTATATAGTAAAAACTGGATGTTGACGGTGGTGATTCCGAGTGATGACTTGGTATACTTAATGGATCCTTTCAAAAAGGTAGCATATGACGATGAATGGAAAACTGTTGTGAACCAGTAAGTTGTATGGCTTTTGTTTTCCAATATCGATTATTTCTTGCTGTATTTAATTTGCACTTTCACTAATTATCAATGTTTCATTTTCTTCCAAGCTCTCTGAAAATGTTTTATGGCCCAAACAATAAGAAATCAAGCAGAAAAGAGACTAAATGGGTGAAACTTCCTGTAAGTTGTAACACTTGGTTGAAGTCTTCATGTTTATGTACTTTGTCTAATATTGTTATTGATAGTTTGGCTTATAGTAACTATATTTATAATTTTCAGGGTATTCCTCAGCAAAAGGATCACAATACTTGTGGATATTACATCATGTGTTTCATGAAAGAGATTGTTGAGGACAAGGATTTGGAGTATGCTACCAAGGTAAGATTGATCAATTGCTTTTCAATCATATATGGAGATATTGCTAGATAAAGATGGGAATGAGCATAACTTGCTGCATTTTGTTGCTGCAGTGGGGAACGAAAGATACTGGTAGGCAGTATAACACTGATGACATTGATGCAGTCCGAGTTGTATGGGCAAAGTATGTTAATGGGATACCCTAAACATTACTTTATTGATGTAGAATTGTAGACTTGAGTAGAATCTAGGAACTGCTTTTGAGCATATATCTTTACTGTTGGAAAGTGTTGAAAACTATGCATGCATGCAGTTGCTACTCTAGCTTAAGTCATAGGTTTTTGTGTTAGCTAATAGTTGTGATCAAGATTTTAGGCTGTATTTCGGAGTTCTTGATCGTTATGTAAATTTTAGCTCAGATCACGTTTATGGACCTAATGGATTGTACTTTAATCTGATGGATTGTTGCAATGAAATGTAAATTTTAGGTGCAATTTTTGTGTGATTTTGATGTTTAATTTTGTGAGAGATGGGATGTAGAATGGTGGTTTGGACCACATATACATGGCATCAATATGGTATCAACATAATACCAATAACAGAAACATGTAGTTGAATCATTAGTCCAACGACAGAAATACTGGTAATAATGAATTTCTCAAGTACTCACACTACAGAAAATTGTCATCTAAAATAATATCTAATGACAAACTGTGTAAGTATATGTTATCTTATAAGTATTCTGACTACAGTAAAAAGTAGTCAATGAACTATCATACGACGTATCATCCCAGATAAAGACAAAACATTTCAACTCTAACGACATCATAATGTAGTTGGAAACAAGCTCAAACGACAGATATTATGGTATGTATCCTACAAATATTTAGATTACAAATTTACTTAAAAGAATGTAGTCTGAATATAAACTCAAATGACATATTTCCTACGTAAGACTAGAATTTGGACCTCCAACGACATTAAAATGTAGTTGGAAATAGATCTAAAACGACAGACTCGATGGCATATATGTTCTCCTACTTGTATTAAGACTACATATATACTTCAAAGAATGTAGTGTGAAATGTATCTCAGACCACATATGCTCTACGTCAAGGCTAAACTTGTTACTTTTCCAACAACATGAAAATGTAGTTAGAAATACATCTCAAACGACATATACGCTGACAATTATGTCATCCTACAAATTATAAGACTACAGATATACCTCAATGTCTGTAGTCTGAAATATATCTCAGACAACATATTATTTATGTGAAGGCTAACTTAGCAATTCTAACTACAGATTACTGTCAACTAAAACAATATATAACCACAGTTATTTTATCAAATATGTAGTTGATATGTTTTTCCAACGACGATTTTATGCTGTAGGTTTGACATTCCAACTACATTATTCTGTAGTAAGACTTGTTGACGTATTACATGATATATGTAGTCTGATCTCCACACAAACGACAGAAGTTCTCCTTGGACTTCAATCTGAACTACATCAGACGACACGTTCTTAAGAATCTTATGTCGTATGAGTTAGTACTACTCGAGGGTTTTTGTCCGTCGTCTGAGTTATCCACAGACGGCAGCCACTTACGCTACAGATTTCTAAGCCATCAGACGACAGTTAATGTCTGTCGTATGTAGCTTTTTCTGACGTAGTGCGAAAATAAGAACTATATAGACTGGCATGCATGAATATTAAACAGTAGAGATCGAGTAGGGCAGTTGTTCTTTATCCAAAAGTGAAATGAAAAAGGGAAGAAAGGCGAGGCCATGCATGTTGCTCACCATCATGATGTTTGGTCGTCACCGATCTATCTATATTAATTTTAATTTTAGGGCTTCATCAATAAAAAGTATACGTGTGTTCTTTCACAGCTCACCTCCCACGCCTACTGCAGCACATTGCATTGCAGCATCAACTTTTCCAGCTCCTTTTAATTTCTTAAAAGCTACCCAGCTTCGATCTATCTATCTAGCCCTTTCCCAGTTGTTAGAGATCTAGTTGGCATTGATCGATCTATCTATCTAGCTCTTGATCTATCTAACAAGCAAAATAATACGATCGATGAACCAAATTCCTCGGCGTCTCTTGATTAACTATACTTAATTAAGAGGATCATTAAACAAAATAATACAATACTGATCAAATGACCAGTAGTGTTCATCTAGTTAATAATTGACCAAGAGATTCATATTCAGTCATCATTAGATGTAAATCTAAGGATATAGAGAATTATTTTTAAGTTTCGTTTTTTTGTTTTCAACCTTTAGTTATAAATTTAACGGTAAGAAACCATGAATCTTTTAGTTAATTAAACAATTACTGACAAGTTGAACACTACTGGATCGTTATATATCAGCATTACGTTTTTCTTTCCATAACACGTAATTATACGTACGTGTTAGCTTTGAAACGATAATATGTATACGCATGGGGCATATATATATATATATATATATATATATATATATATATACATGACCCTTCCAATGAGGGATCCCTATTTTAAGCCATTTATAGGGATATGACATTACACCAACTTCCCGATTATAATTTTACATCTCCACCGTTCATATCTTAGGTCTATATGAGTATATTACCTCTACAAAATTTCATATGATTTGGTGATCGTTAAGGCTTTCAACCTTGGACCGGAATTCTTAGGACATTCAAGGAAAGTCGTTGTGTCTAGAAAGGATATCTATAACATGGCCCACAAGCAGGAATTGAGTTCTGATGTACTTGTTTGTTACATGAGGTAAAGAAAATTTCATTGAATCATTGCAGTAATTTTTAGGTGAAATTTACTTTGAACCTCTTTGTATTGTATTTTTGTAGCTACCTTCATGGAGAGTTGCAGAAGTCTGAGATGCTTGATATGGTTGCCTTTGTCGACCCTGATTTCACAGGTGCACTTGGGTGTGGAAATCCCACTGACCAGGCAAAATTTCTATCAAATAGGTACAAGCAAGGGAAGGTTGGCCAAATTTTTTTGGTTCCACACAACAATAGGTATATGGCGATGTTTTGCATGAAATATAGCTTCTCAATAACTATTAAAGACATGGTATCTAAAAAATTTTATATATATATGTTCTCTTTTATATAGTAAAAACTGGATGTTGACGGTGGTGATTCCGAGTGATGACTTGGTATACTTAATGGATCCTTTCAAAAAGGTAGCATATGACGATGAATGGAAAACTGTTGTGAACCAGTAAGTTGTATGGCTTTTGTTTTCCAATATCGATTATTTCTTGCTGTATTTAATTTGCACTTTCACTAATTATCAATGTTTCATTTTCTTCCAAGCTCTCTGAAAATGTTTTATGGCCCAAACAATAAGAAATCAAGCAGAAAAGAGACTAAATGGGTGAAACTTCCTGTAAGTTGTAACACTTGGTTGAAGTCTTCATGTTTATGTACTTTGTCTAATATTGTTATTGATAGTTTGGCTTATAGTAACTATATTTATAATTTTCAGGGTATTCCTCAGCAAAAGGATCACAATACTTGTGGATATTACATCATGTGTTTCATGAAAGAGATTGTTGAGGACAAGGATTTGGAGTATGCTACCAAGGTAAGATTGATCAATTGCTTTTCAATCATATATGGAGATATTGCTAGATAAAGATGGGAATGAGCATAACTTGCTGCATTTTGTTGCTGCAGTGGGGAACGAAAGATACTGGTAGGCAGTATAACACTGATGACATTGATGCAGTCCGAGTTGTATGGGCAAAGTATGTTAATGGGATACCCTAAACATTACTTTATTGATGTAGAATTGTAGACTTGAGTAGAATCTAGGAACTGCTTTTGAGCATATATCTTTACTGTTGGAAAGTGTTGAAAACTATGCATGCATGCAGTTGCTACTCTAGCTTAAGTCATAGGTTTTTGTGTTAGCTAATAGTTGTGATCAAGATTTTAGGCTGTATTTCGGAGTTCTTGATCGTTATGTAAATTTTAGCTCAGATCACGTTTATGGACCTAATGGATTGTACTTTAATCTGATGGATTGTTGCAATGAAATGTAAATTTTAGGTGCAATTTTTGTGTGATTTTGATGTTTAATTTTGTGAGAGATGGGATGTAGAATGGTGGTTTGGACCACATATACATGGCATCAATATGGTATCAACATAATACCAATAACAGAAACATGTAGTTGAATCATTAGTCCAACGACAGAAATACTGGTAATAATGAATTTCTCAAGTACTCACACTACAGAAAATTGTCATCTAAAATAATATCTAATGACAAACTGTGTAAGTATATGTTATCTTATAAGTATTCTGACTACAGTAAAAAGTAGTCAATGAACTATCATACGACGTATCATCCCAGATAAAGACAAAACATTTCAACTCTAACGACATCATAATGTAGTTGGAAACAAGCTCAAACGACAGATATTATGGTATGTATCCTACAAATATTTAGATTACAAATTTACTTAAAAGAATGTAGTCTGAATATAAACTCAAATGACATATTTCCTACGTAAGACTAGAATTTGGACCTCCAACGACATTAAAATGTAGTTGGAAATAGATCTAAAACGACAGACTCGATGGCATATATGTTCTCCTACTTGTATTAAGACTACATATATACTTCAAAGAATGTAGTGTGAAATGTATCTCAGACCACATATGCTCTACGTCAAGGCTAAACTTGTTACTTTTCCAACAACATGAAAATGTAGTTAGAAATACATCTCAAACGACATATACGCTGACAATTATGTCATCCTACAAATTATAAGACTACAGATATACCTCAATGTCTGTAGTCTGAAATATATCTCAGACAACATATTATTTATGTGAAGGCTAACTTAGCAATTCTAACTACAGATTACTGTCAACTAAAACAATATATAACCACAGTTATTTTATCAAATATGTAGTTGATATGTTTTTCCAACGACGATTTTATGCTGTAGGTTTGACATTCCAACTACATTATTCTGTAGTAAGACTTGTTGACGTATTACATGATATATGTAGTCTGATCTCCACACAAACGACAGAAGTTCTCCTTGGACTTCAATCTGAACTACATCAGACGACACGTTCTTAAGAATCTTATGTCGTATGAGTTAGTACTACTCGAGGGTTTTTGTCCGTCGTCTGAGTTATCCACAGACGGCAGCCACTTACGCTACAGATTTCTAAGCCATCAGACGACAGTTAATGTCTGTCGTATGTAGCTTTTTCTGACGTAGTGCGAAAATAAGAACTATATAGACTGGCATGCATGAATATTAAACAGTAGAGATCGAGTAGGGCAGTTGTTCTTTATCCAAAAGTGAAATGAAAAAGGGAAGAAAGGCGAGGCCATGCATGTTGCTCACCATCATGATGTTTGGTCGTCACCGATCTATCTATATTAATTTTAATTTTAGGGCTTCATCAATAAAAAGTATACGTGTGTTCTTTCACAGCTCACCTCCCACGCCTACTGCAGCACATTGCATTGCAGCATCAACTTTTCCAGCTCCTTTTAATTTCTTAAAAGCTACCCAGCTTCGATCTATCTATCTAGCCCTTTCCCAGTTGTTAGAGATCTAGTTGGCATTGATCGATCTATCTATCTAGCTCTTGATCTATCTAACAAGCAAAATAATACGATCGATGAACCAAATTCCTCGGCGTCTCTTGATTAACTATACTTAATTAAGAGGATCATTAAACAAAATAATACAATACTGATCAAATGACCAGTAGTGTTCATCTAGTTAATAATTGACCAAGAGATTCATATTCAGTCATCATTAGATGTAAATCTAAGGATATAGAGAATTATTTTTAAGTTTCGTTTTTTTGTTTTCAACCTTTAGTTATAAATTTAACGGTAAGAAACCATGAATCTTTTAGTTAATTAAACAATTACTGACAAGTTGAACACTACTGGATCGTTATATATCAGCATTACGTTTTTCTTTCCATAACACGTAATTATACGTACGTGTTAGCTTTGAAACGATAATATGTATACGCATGGGGCATATATATATATATATATATATATATATATATATATACATGACCCTTCCAATGAGGGATCCCTATTTTAAGCCATTTATAGGGATATGACATTACACCAACTTCCCGATTATAATTTTACATCTCCACCGTTCATATCTTAGGTCTATATGAGTATATTACCTCTACAAAATTTCATATGATTTGGTGATCGTTAAGGCTTTCAAAAGTTCAATTTAGTTTTAATGACCTTCAACGGTTTTAGTTTGACATAAGCTGTACCATTCAAGATCATTAAAACTAAATCAAACTTTTGAAAGCCTTAACGATCACCAAATCATATGAAATTTTGTAGAGGTGATCTACTCATATAGACCTAAGATATGAACGGTGGAGATGTAAAAATTCAATTGGGAAGTGGTGTAATGCCCTATCCCTAGAAAGTGGCCAAAAATAGGGATCCCTCAATGGAAGAGAGCTGTATATATATATATATATATATATATATATATATATATATATATATATACACATACAGGCAGGTAAGGTGCAAAACACTTGGCCTTGGATTAGTTTGTTCATCAGTCAGTCATATGTATGGACCGGTGGTGTTGAAGATGGAAGAAACAAATATAGATCGAGAGGTTCATTCAGACGTGTAGATCAAGCTTAATATTGACTGCAGTGTGAAAGGCACGAGTCAAGTAGACATATGGCTACTTGGACAAAACAATTCCGACAACAAATAAATATTTTCCCAAAAATGCTTTTAAAGAAAACGCTTCATCAGCGACAAAAACAAAAGCTCAACTGGAGAATTCTGAACTGGTGTCTAACCTCGCTAAACTCCCAAACTTTAAGAAATTGCCTCTCAGGCTAGGATATTATATATATATATATATATATTAGTATGTATGTACACTCGCTGATGGGAGCATAAAATGCGTTAATTTTATAGTTTAACATTTGCATTTAGCTTGGCTATTTTCTTATAAAAAGATCGTTTTAATTTTGTTATTTTCTTAGGTACTTCGTGGAGCAAGATAACGCAAATATTTGTTCAAGTGATGCAAGCAGGGCTTCCAATACGAAGTAGAGATGTCAAGGATGGAGTTTGATCATTCACATGGTCAAAAATATCAAGGAAAGGCGATGGAACCACTTCACCAAAATAGAAGCTGCAAACACAAAAAGCTGGAAACTGGTTTATACTTATTTTCTCCGATTTTCAATGCCTATTTCCATGAGGTTCCAAGAATGGTTTCACTGAGTTTACTGCCCAGATTTGTAGAGGTGCATTTGTAGATCAATTTGGACTCAAGAATCATCCAAATTGGTGATGAAATCTTGCGTTTACAAATCGTTTGTAAACTGATCCAAATTCTTGATTCATAAACTGATCTACAAATGCACCTCTACAACGATTTGTAGAAGCGTCGAAGTTGGACAGAAAATGAGCAGTTTCGGGAAAGCTGTGCAGCAATCAAGTTTGAGGCAGTGTTTGGGCTGGATTCTGAGAAGCTTTCTTGGGGGTTTTTGCACGATTTTGAAGAGTGATATCATTAATACAATTTTCCCAAAATCCAAGTCCAGATTCTATATGGAAGACATTCAAAAGATAGCCCAAACATTGATTCTAATCAAAGAAGGAAACATAGTTTGAAAAGGAAACTTTGAAGACTTGGAGACTACTTAAGACAAAACCCTAATACCATAACGTTTGGTTTTTGGGAAAAAAAAGACGTGGAAGAGAGCCTTCACATTGATTGAAAGAAACACACAAGAGAAGAGGGAGCCATCAAGCAACTCAAGGAGAAGAAGAAAAGTTCAGAGCCCAGAAGAGATCGATTTCTTCCCCTGTTTTTCATCTTTCGTATTTTCTTTTCTCCCTGAACCTTATGAAATTCTTTTGTGCGTCTTCAAAGATGATGAGTAACTAATTTTCTCTTAGTTAGGGGCTGCTTCCAAGCCCTAGACATGGTGTAACTATAAAGTTGGCGTTAATTTAATTTGTTTCATGGATTTCGGATATTCATTGGTTTATCGTTATATCATTGATCAATTTTGTATGTTTATTGATGGTGGCCAATGTTAGTATGCATGCTAGGTTGTAAAGCTATGAATGTTTTGTATGATCATCATGTCTACTTGCATTCTAGAGTAGCGAGTGAGTGACTTGACCCCATTCACATAAACCAAGTGTTTAGGTAGATTATGACAACATCAGTACCGACATTGTCTAGCCTTATTCATAATCTTTTAAACCTTAATAACTTCTAGCTGAGAGCTGTGCGAGAACATCACTCTTAACATACCAAGTAAGAAAGATTGATAGGTTAAGTTCAACACATCATTGGCTTAGCTTGAGTTAGGATATCCGAATGAACTGAACACGTTAGTAAACACATCATAGGTGTAATCATTGTCTAGTGGTGAGGAGCAGTTCCTACTTAGTTTGTGTTATTTGATTTTCAAAACCAAAATCCTCAAATTTAGTTTTCTGTTTTTGACCATTTTGTCCGTCATATTTCTGAATTTTTTTAGCATAGCAAAACTACACAGTTTCCCCCCAAATTTTGTGTGTCTTCGTCATTGTGTCTAGTTTCTCCAGATTTAATTTCATAATTTTTTGTTAAGTCTAGCTATAGTTTTTAATTGCGTCTTTGTCTAGTGTCTGTTCAATTTTTCAGAGTCATATTTACAATTGTTAAGTCACAATCCTCTGCGGGACACCCTACTTTTCTATATTACCATTGATAACTTTATTGTGATTGCAGGGTTATTTATAAGTCTATTTAAGGCTTATCAAATTGACGTCGTGTCGTCGGGGATTGTTTTCTCTTGATAATTGCAAATCTTTCGTTGTTTTTATTTAGTTTATTCTTGTTACTAATCTTCTTTTGTTTTTGTGTCTTTAGGTACTCTTAATCGTTGTGTATGCAAACTCGGAGCTGTGGGAGCACTAACCTTGTTCCCTTGGATCGTGAGATTGAACGCACAACTAGACAATATACATATCAACATGTATATTTTGTGATTAAAATTATTACTCGTACGTGAAAAGGATTAGGGTTTGTTTGTGATGAAATCAACATGTTGATTCATGAGAAAGACTGAAAAAGTAAAGCACTTGTTTACTCGACTAATTTCAACTTTTTTCTTGTTAATTCGATCGCGAGGTAAAAGAAAAGGGGCTTTGTTTGGGAGGAATAAGGACAACCTTACATCATATACAAACAGTAGATGAGCTTTTGGAAAAAGAAGATGTGAAATGTCAATCATTTTGTTGACTTTAATCAACCAATCTTAACATTTCCATTTCCGTCTGCTATCAAGTAGACCTGTAAATGGACCGGATCTGGAGCGGATCTACCTAGATCCGGATCCGGTAGATCCGGATCCGGATCCGTAATAGAAATTTTAGATCCGGATCCGACCCGTTACCCGCCGGATCTTTGATAGCTAGATCTAAATCCGGATCCGGCGGGTTAACGGATACCCGACCCGTTAATTCGATCCGTTTATGATTATAAATATTTTCAAATTTTAAATAATAATTTCTTAATTTTATCATAAATTTTCATAAAACACTAATGAAATATTATAACAAAATAAATGTTTACATCAAAAGTTGAATTACATGGCCAAAATACTTCTTAACAATAAACTAATATATTCAAAATACTAAACCTCCAATGTATTTAGCAAAGAGCATAAAAAAAACATAGGCATCGTAACCTTCAACTTCATCAAATGATCATACTTTAGACGCAATTTAGACGTTTAGGTTATCCAAATAATTATTATATTATTTAATATTTATCAATAATATTATATTTATAAAAATATTATTTAATTATTTTTAAACGGATCCGGGTCCTTAACGGATCGGATCAACCTCGATCCGTATTTGATCCGTTTAATAAACGGGTAAACGGATTCGGGTCCTTAACGGATCAACGGGTCTAATTTTCGATCCAAACCCGTTTAAAAACCACGGATCTGGAGCGGGTCCGAATTAAGATCCGGTCCATTTACAGGTCTACTATCAAGGGACTTCAAAATGTTGACTAAGCCACCCACCACCTACTTCTCCTACTCACACTTCCTTTTTTACTATTCGCACCCATTCATCCCTCTCATTAATTTTTCTAATTTTCTCATTTGTTCAATCCATATTAATTTAGAGTTAATTTTCAAAGTAGCCAGCAGCTTAAAATAAGATTTTGATCTTAATTATTAGATATCAAAGCCATGAATGGATGTACAGCTTACGTATGGAATGTCTAAACACATCGGATAAATCATATGTAAGCTACTTACTAAACTTATTAGAGTAGAAATGGATGCTCCTTGAATAACAAAGTATATAACAAGACAAGAACAATCCTGATTTCTAAGAAAAAATAATCAACATAAGCTATTTTCAGACCCAGTCCTTGACCTAGCTAATTTTCCAAATCGAATGTTGGAAAGACCAAGCTGCATTTTGGAAAACTGTGAAACAATGAATTATACATAAAACGTATACCACGATTAAAAAAACTTTTTAAATTGTATTATCAAAAAACAGATTCATGACAATAACCAGGTATATAACCAAGTGTGAGAACCAAGCCAAACAACTTGTCATGAATATTCAAGAACAGTAGACTAAGTATTTCGTTAAGCCCGTCTGTTATGTTTTGTTGTTTGCGTATTATTTTCTTGATTCGAATTACTTAATTATGTTTGTATGCACGACATGTATTTACACGATGTAATTTTGACCGTTTATAACAATTCATATGTTTGACTACTATGATTCTATATTATTTTATCTAATCATAATCATCTATGTATGTATGTGAAGATACATGTGTGCTGTGTACTGAAGATCCAATATATATACAAGCAACAAAAAGATTATATATATATATATATATACATATTCCGATTATGACGGCTGTGTCTGGGCGCGCCAAATGTTACTAACAGACGTCATAATCATATTTAATTAGCGCTAATCATACGTATTAGTTTAGGACAAACGCAGTCAGATACAAGGGGTCGCCGGTGACCAAGTCCAAGTGTCCAACACTCGTTAGCCATCAAACCCACTCTTCCACCCCTCAGAAACATTCACCCTTCCATTTTCAGAGCCTGCACACATCCACGGCTAATTTTCTTCGATGGTTTTAATCAGAAAATTACATTCTTACTTAAATATAATTAACATTTCTAATTATCCCACCAGGGGGCCAATCGTGGAAGTGGTGGCTAGGAAAAACCATCTCAAGTTGACTATACAAAAACTGAAGTCATCATTTTTCCTATCCTTGTTACCTGAGTTTGAAAGGTTAAGCTAGGTCATTAAGCAACTAATGTTTACTAACATTACCCCTCTCTATTTCTTCTTTTAATGTTTATTCTCTATTTTATTCGTGTTGTTTGAAATAAATAACGTCTTTTCCGTTTCAAAATGAAACCATGTTAATAACAAGGACGGACTCTATCACGAGAACGGTGAACAAACTCGTTAAAAAGTTGTTTGATTATGCGTTAAGAAACAACCACTTAGACATAACGTATGAAGAAAATATGACAGTTTTCGGTACACATTCAATAAGAAATTCATGATCTCTTGTTTTAATCTTTCGTTAAATTTAGATCACGACTCACTTCTTGGTGCGGTGAAAGAGTGCGGGAGAATATTGATTGTGGGAGATATATATACTCTCTGAAAATGAGCAGTAACTATTGGGGAGATGATCAGTAACTAACTAACTCACCACACCCTTTTCAGTTCTTCTCCATGTTCCCTCCAACACCGGATACTTACCCTATCTCCTTTCACAATCATATACTCTCAACTCAAATGGACAAAATTCCAGGCGACTCAAATCCAAAAAACTTTGCTCAGAAAAATTAACCATCCCTGCAATTCAAACCCAAAAGAATTTTAGCTCATTACTTTTGTATTTTTCCTTAAAGTTCCATTCTTTTCAGTTCTTCTCTCTCCCCTCGGTCTTCCCCACACGGCTGCGCCGCCCGCGACGGGATGCAAACAGCCTCGGAGGACTTCTTCTGAGGTCTTCTTCCGCTTGACGGGCTGCTTAGGATGAGCTGAGAGCCAGGGGACTAATTTGTACAGCTGTAACAACCACCATGGGGAACTGCAACGTCTGCGTCAGAGCTGACGTCATCGAGAACCAGGAGACTTACCGAGCAAACAACAAGAAGAAGACCGGCGAGCGGCGGCCGAACCCGTTCTCGGAAGACGCGATCCGGTCGCCGGCTCCGATCCGCGTGCTCAAGGACGTGATTCCGCTCGGTCACCGGACTCGGATCGGCGACAAGTACATACTCGGCCGGGAGCTCGGCCGCGGCGAGTTCGGCATTACCTATCTCTGCACCGACCGCGAGACTAAAGAAGCTCTTGCCTGCAAGTCCATCTCCAAACGGAAGCTCCGCACCGCCGTAAGAAAAATCGAAACCGAAACTTTAAACGGCGCCGTTTTGATATGTAAAGCTGTGCTGTATTGATTCTGTGGCGGTTTGATTTTTGATTTTCAGGTGGATATAGAGGACGTGAGACGCGAGGTGGCGATAATGTCCAATTTGCCGGAGCATCCGAACATAGTGAAGCTGAAGGCGACTTATGAGGACAACGAGAACGTTCATTTGGTGATGGAGCTTTGCGAGGGCGGCGAACTTTTCGACAGGATTGTGGCTAGAGGACACTACAGTGAGCGAGCTGCGGCGAACGTGGCGAGGACTGTTGCTGAGGTGGTGAGGATGTGTCATGCTAATGGTGTCATGCACAGGGATTTGAAGCCGGAGAACTTTCTGTTTTCAAACAAGAAAGAGCACTCGCCGCTTAAGGCTATTGATTTTGGGCTCTCTGTGTTTTTTAAGCCTGGTGTGTTTATGGAATAATGTTGTTTTTTTTTCTGAATTAGTTGTGTTATTGGTGTTTGAGGTTGTATTGATGGATTTGTTTTGTGTGGGTTTTAGGGGAGAAGTTTATGGAGATTGTGGGGAGTCCGTACTACATGGCGCCAGAGGTTTTGAAGAGGAATTATGGACCAGAGGTTGATATATGGAGCGCCGGAGTTATTCTTTACATTTTGCTATGCGGGGTTCCTCCATTTTGGGCAGGTATTTCAGAAATGATGGTTTTGAAACTTTTGATATTAGTCTAGGATTGTGAGATCAATTGTTTCTAATTTTGGATATCTATGACAGAGAGTGAACAGGGTGTGGCTCTTGCGATCTTGAGGGGAGTGATTGATTTCAAGAGGGAACCCTGGCCTCAGATTTCAGAGAGTGCTAAAAGCCTTGTAAGGCAGATGCTGAACCCGGATCCTAAAAAACGCTTGACTGCTCAACAGGTGCTTGGTAAGTCCCTCTTGTCGCCGTGTCTTAACTTGTTGACATTTGAGAGAGTTGCATATAGATATACTGTTTTTGTTCAGAATTTGTACCGTAGTGAAATACTGTGAAATATTATGATCTTGCAAGATATATCATGTTTGAATCATATTAAACATCAAAAGCTGAAAGCTAATGCAGGGGAAACAATGTCTGAGTGAAAGGAGAGAACACATTGGTTATTAACAATACCTTCTTCATTAGCAATGGATGGAATCCCCAATTCCTATTCCCCATTTCATTATGTTGGTAAATCAAAGAATCAGTCTTTTGTGCATATAAAATATGTGTTTACTGTGAAGAAATTGCAAACTGCTAGATAAGACAGAGGCTTATTTGATATTGGAAACTATTAGAATAAGTTGCTAACCTCGGTGACCATATACTGGTTGTAGTTGTGATGAGTAACGACTAGCACTTCCAGGTTCAGGTGAGGTCATTGCTTTTCTATTACTTGGTCTTGTTTTCAAGTGTTCTTTCCTTTACTCCGACTCTGAGTTTGGTGTACTACTTTCGAGTGTTTATTTGATTAATATACACTTGCTCATCAAAAATACTGAAACTAGAAGAAATGGTAAGTTTGCGGGATAAATTTATGGACCAGGGGAATAATGAAGTCTTATTTGAAACGGAAACTCTGCACTTGTGAAGAAGGGAACCTGAACTAGGTCTGAAAGTGAGTCAACTCAACTACACGTCTACTAGTACTACCCGAGTTCAATAGAGGCTAAGGAATTGTCTTTTCAAAACCAACTAGTTTCATTTATTCTGGTTACTTAGGCTGCAAAGTAGTTCCTATACAAATTAGAGTCCCAGCCAAGCCAAATAGTTTGGAAAATGTATAAAGGTTCTGTTGTCAGTTTTCTGAAACTGGAGGAACCCAATTGTTTGTGCGTAGTAGAGTTCTAGACATGTCCATGCTGCTATGAGGTTAAATGTAACATGGTTGCATTTCATGAAATATGTGACCTGAAAAATGCCTTTCCTTTTGTTACTACAGAACATCCGTGGTTACAGAATGCAAAGAAAGCTCCAAATGTTCCTTTAGGAGATATTGTGAGGCCAAGGCTCAAGCAGTTCTCAGTAATGAACAGATTTAAAAAGAAGGCCCTACGGGTAAGCATACGTAATTGATCATTTTATCAGTCTCAGTAAAGTATTGACTACTACTGCATGCAGTGATATTTGATTGGCAAAATATGTAATTATGTGAAAATTTCCGTTCTATCAAATGCTGCAGGTAATTGCAGAGCACTTATCTGTTAAAGAAGTAGAAGTAATCAGGGACATGTTCACATTGATGGACACTGATAAAGATGGCAGAGTAACTTATGAGGAATTGAGGACTGGCCTTCGAAAGGTTGGTTCGCAGTTGGCTGAACCAGAGGTTAAGATGCTGATGGAAGTGGTAAATTTTGTCTTTAAATTCATTTGAGAACAAAAATCAGGATAACTTTGCTTCTAACAAATTTTAACATTATAAAATGGTTTATGTATCTTTAACAATTAAAATATTGCCTTCTGTTCGTTTTGCACAGGCTGATGTTGATGGGAATGGATTTCTGGATTATGGAGAGTTTGCAGCAGTTACAATTCACTTGCAAAAATTGGAGAATGATGAGCATCTCCGGCGAGCATTTATATTCTTTGACAAGGATGGAAGTGGCTATATTGAATTAGTTGAGCTAAGGCAAGCATTGGCAGATGAATCAGGTGAAACGGATATTGATGTGCTGACTGACATCATGCGTGAGGTGGACACTGACAAGGTTTGACCAAGCTTATTTATATTAATACCGAAAAAAACTCCTCAATTCCTGTATTTTCGAGTATTCTGGTATAATTTATCCATTTATATTTGTTTCTTATTTTGCATGATATTATAGGATGGGCGTATCAGTTATGATGAGTTTGTTGCCATGATGAAAACCGGAACTGATTGGAGAAAGGCATCTCGGCAGTATTCTAGGGAGAGATTCAAGAGTTTGAGTCTCAACCTGATGAAAGATGGTTCATTGCAGCTTCACGATGGTTTAACGGGTCAAGCAATTGCCGTATAACCCAGTATTCTTGTTTAGTTTATGCATTGTGGGGATTCATTCTCTTTTACTCTTTGATACACCTGAAAAGCAGGCTCATTTGGTTTTGCAAAACTGATCGAGGACTTAGTTGACCTGAGTTAGTAGGCTTGTAGCTTCATGAAGCTTTGCATTCCAGGGCTGCATGTTGAGTAACAAAGATGAGCTGTTCGGGGGAGTCAAGGCCAAGGCCGTGTATACATAGTTTGTAGTCTTCTGATCATCTGTGTCACATAATACTTGTATATTTGTGTTGTTATATCCGATATCATTTTGTGTTTGTTGATTTGCTTACACTGAATCGATGAGCAGCAGTTTGTGAACTCTTGAGAGGTGTTCTCATTTTGTATTTATCATCCATCCCGATTTCATATAGCGATTTGTTCTCAAGGATGTTCTGCTAAACTCTCCGAGTTTCTGGTTCGATTTATGGTGTGAGATTATATAATGCTCATTGATACTCCTTAAAACTTGTTGATGTAACAAGGAAGAACATTCCCTATCATGACAATTAACAATAATCAGGCTACTTAATCCACTTCAAATCGTTCTGACTACTAAATCTGGAGGTTGTGCTAACACAAAAATAACAGGTTTTCTGAGAATATCTAAAGGCCCCATCCCATATTAGTCCAACTATTCGCAACTAAACCACCCGACTCGCCCACGTTCAGATTCCCGCCATTCTGCCCGCACCATTTCCATGAGGAAACTAAAAATCTATTGCTTATTGTCAATTAAACATACTAATTTTATTTATATTGGTAATATTAAAACATATAAATGCGGCAAATTGAAATAGAAAAATAAACCATGACAACACCAAAACCAGCAAGACCACAGTAGATATAAGCTTGTTTAAAAAACTTTTGACATGGGGCACGAGATTGATAGTACATTACAGATAGATCTTACAGAATCATTTCTAGTGTAATTGGCTTTATTTATGGGTGTGTCTATTGTCACCTCACAAATTACTTTGCTCACCTCACACATTGTTGACTTATTAAAATACCAAAATATCATAATATAAAATTACAGCAAGGGACAATAAGTTGTTATAAATTACAAAAAAAAATTCTTTTTCTTTGATAAAGGTATTGTTAATGGATGAACATAGTAGACTTACAATTAAAATTAAAATTATATGAGTGAGGTGTGAAGAAAATGCGGGGTGAGCAAAGTGGTTTGTGGGGTGACAATAGACGCACCATTATTTATTTGCATACAAATATTTAACTTTTCTCTACGTAGATAAGGTTTGTGTAGAAACTCCAAGGGATTGATCTTGTAAAATCATGCTAGGCTGTAAGTGGGATGACACTGCATAGAGGTAACAACTGCAGGTCCGTAACTCTCAACTTCAAACCTGAGCTTTTCTTGAGGAGCCAACTTATATAATATATTGCTCTTAGACTTACAGTAGCTTAGTCGGCCACCATTTTCAAGAAAACGGTAACTAAAATTGTTTTGGCCACGATCCTTAACAATGACAGAGAGGTAACTTAGCAGTACCAAAAGTAAACGAGAGTTGCGGACGTACCACCGCGCAGACACAGAATGTGAACTGCGTGTGTGCTTGACTTCTAATCAAACGAAAGGGCTTCGGTGCCACCTCACGGACGAGGGATTACGAGTAGCTCACATATTCGCTTTGAATCGATACTCACTGTGGATAGCGAGCAGAGCAACTAAATGGAAAAGTAACCAGGGGCGAGACTGAACGGGTTCTGTAAAATAAGGCGAGATGCCCTTAGCGTTAGGGTTTCAAGAAGCTCTAAGAGTTTTGTTGAAGTTGTATGATTTGATTGTGTGTTAGGTGTCTCCTCGAACTCCTTTATATAGAGTTATTTTAAGGTCACATGTATTGGCCCAAAGCATGTCAAAGACTTGTAGGAATCTTCAACGATAAATGTGACATAGGCGATGTTAATCACTTGTTGCACATGATTATGCTTCGGCGAAGTAACTAACTGCCTATGTAGAAGAGTTGTATTAGAACACCTCATGAACACTTGCGAACCTTGAGGACTTCATACAACTGGATGCACATACACTTGCATACATGTGATTAAGGAATAGAAACCTTAATACATGCAAACTCCTCCCCTGGCGAGCCGCACACATATAGCCTTTTATGCAATTAAAGATAATTGCTTTCTTATCCAATCAAACAACCATGCGGAGCTCGCCTCATCTAGTCTCCTTTTTGTATGCGAACTCCTCTTCTTGATCCTTCGTGATGTCCTTCTCCTACATGAAGTCATCGCCTCGCATGCGAAGTATGCTATTCAGCTCGCATGACTTTGCTAGCGGGTCATCATTTGTAAACCTAATTATTTTAGGCTCGCCGGTGTGACATGGACCATGAATCTAACTAATATTCACATAGACAATTACTGTCCAGTAAAATATTAATTTGGGTGTAAACATTGCTCCCCAGCCTCGAAGTCATGAATGTTAAGAATGACTGAAGAGGTTTATGCTCATGTTACTCCAAAGCCACTGGCATTGACTCGGCTCATACATCAAATGACTGAGTAACAAGCCTGTGAATAGGCTCTAAAACTCAAGTACTAAACATCAAAGCATTGCAGCGAAACCATTGTATGATTCAGCTAGTACCATATTAATCAATTGATGATCATGCATTTAGCATAGGTACTTTAGACTTGAATTACTAGGAATGACGTCGTGCACCTCGCTCGTACTTCGCTTGCTCTACTCAGAATATATGGTACATTGCACATACCTCGAGTAGATATATCTCGAATGAATGTGTCTTGAACAGATGTACCTCGAGCGGATGTACCTTGAATAGATACACCTCGAGTGGATATAGTTCACTTCGCTGCCCCCCGTGTGAATCAATGAGAGTCGAGCACAAGACACTTCGCTGCCCCCAATGCGAACCGATGAGAGTCAAACAAATTTTTTTTAGAGGTCACAGGTGTTGGCCTAAATAATGACTAAGACATTTGCAAAATGTTTAAAGTCTGAAAAATTTGGAACACATCTCTATCCCATATGACCCCCCCCCCCCCCCCCAGTTTTGATGTTTGTTTGATGATATTTAAGAATGAAGAACATCAAAATTTTAGTATGCCCCCTAGTGACGGAGTTGTAGTACCGTGCATCATTGAAATTGGCAAACACCAAAAAATGTTGTGGATCGGCCGTGAGTAGATCCCGGTGCATGAATGAAGGTACACAAAAGCTTCTATGGATGCCCCCCAGTAAAGGAAATCATGTTGTAAGGTCATGAAAACACATTAAAAAAACACATTGCAAATTAGCGCTTATCCTGACCTATCTGCAGTCAAACTGTCATAACTTTCTCCAGGAATGTCAGAATAACGAACCGTAAAATCCTCTAGATAATAGACATCTAGGGCTTTCTTTTGATATAAGTCTCGCCTGCTAGTTCCTCCTGGATCGTTCCAGTTTTGTCTGCGAAGTTGACTGTCCAGTAGTGCTTGTTACAACTTTTCAGCACTGTAATCTATTTGTATTTCTTGACTTCGCCGACAGCAATTCTAAGGCATGTGGAATGCTTGTTGTCTTCAAGCCTCAGAGATAGGCCTCTAAGTAAAGGTCAAGCCTTATATAGGCAAGAACGTTGTCTTGCATTTCAGCAAAATCAAGGATCTCTTTTTGTGATTTTTGCTATTTGATTTTTTTCTTTGTATTTTTCTTTTTTCAATGCGGGGAATAAAGAAAATGAAAGGAAAACGAAAGTAAAAGCTGAATTAAAAGCTAAGATCAAAGAAAAAGAGGGATCATAGTATGATTAGTTACCCTTCCTAAGGCCACGGGGGAGGCCACCAATGCTTCACTCCAAGCCTCGACGCCGTTATGTTTCTGGCATGAGACTTTTGCTTCCGAAAACTTCCAAGTGCTGAGCAAAGACATTTCATGTCAACAACTTGAAAATTCAAATACAGTAGCTCATAGGGACTGCATTGTTGCCCCCTAAGCATCCTTGTCATTTGGCAAAGCATGATCTTCAATTACCTTCTTATGGGAAAAATGGAGTAAAGATATGTCTTGTCACCGACTATCATGTCATAATGCATGGTCTTATCAGGTATAGTCATGCATTGGTTATGGAAGATGACCATATCAAGAGCTTCACTGGTCCTGAACTCTTGTAGAATATGATTATGAGACAGACGCACCAACATATAGTCTTCATCATGGCTCTGTGTCAAAAACACATATAGAATAAAAAAAGGTCGGTGGCTTGACCTTCTTTGCAACCATATAGGCATACATGTGACATGTACGTACTTCGCACATAAACCAAAGTCACCTCTAGGCTTCTGAATATAAAAACTCCAATGGTATTGGATAATGAAGCCACGTAATGGCTTTGCAAGAACACATGTTTGTTGATAATTAAGTTGGCCAATGTTTTGGCCATACTTGAGGAAACATCTAAAAGCTAACTGACAAAGTAAGCTTTCACCTATTCCTTCACCAAGATGCCCAACAGCTTCATGTACTTGCCTTTCGAGGTTAATTAAAGAATGAAGGTGAGCTACACCTTGCCCCCCATGCGCCTGACATGTATCCACATATATGTCTCTCCTAGGAAAGCAAACTCCTTGGTCACCTGTCATGGGAAATTATGGTTCACCATCAGTGTTCGAACCAAATTCTTCTTCTAACATGGATTGTTCTGTCATACCTTCAAGTTCATCTTTCTGAGGAACACTGTCAATTTTTGAGATATGATGATTATCCATAATCTCAATGGCCTCGACCTCAGGTTCTTCATCATCGATTGACAAAGTAATTTCTTCTTTGGACATAGGTTCGTCCAAAGGAAAATCTTCGTCATTAAATTGGCTGCTAGGCAGTTCAATCTTTTTGGCAAGAACATGCTCGTCAATTGTAGCACGGGTCATCTTCAAGGCGTTCGTGGTTTGCCCCAGCTCTTTTTGGGTTCGTTGGAGGGACCCTTCAAACATGTCCTTGTTTTCCCTGATGTCACCTGCAAACATGTCGAACTCCTCACTAAGTACAACGAGGTTTTCCTAGTCAGCCTTCTAGAGGACTCTATCCTTTTTGACCTGTTCAGCGAGGTATGCGATACTCTGTTGAGTGGTGTCAGCCTTCTTCTCCAGACGAAGAACGACCTGTTTGGTATCCGAGGTCTGGGTTGTCAAACCCTCGATCCGGCCTTTTAGCTCCTCGAACATTTGACGGATTTGCTTCGCAGGCAAAGTAGATCTTGAGTCCTGGCTTGGTTATGGACCTACATTGTGGTTTCGCTGAAGTTCAGGTTCCCAAACTGTGCAAGAACATGTTCTTTGGTGAAAGGTCGACAAGCCACGCTGTTATGAGGTTTGTACCGTGGTAACTTATGCTTGAGACAAGAAATCTAAGGTTTCATGTGCGGTGATTCGCTTGGTTTTCTAATGATGAATAGGATGTTGTATTCTCGGTCCCACTGGGTGTCAATGTTTTGGCCACGATCCTCAGCAAGGGTAGAGAGGTTGTTTACGCCCAAATTAATATTTTACTGGACAGTAAATGTCTATGTGAATATTAATTAAATTCTTCTTCCACGTCACAACCGGCAAGCCTAAGTTCTTTATGTTTACAAGTAATGACCCGCTAGTGAGGAAACGCAAGCTGAACTACACAATTCGCATGAGGAATGGACTTCACGCGAACACATAGCTCGCGCGCGGAATTACTAGATGACTCCGCGTAGGCGAGGTGAGATTGACACTTCGCATAGGCGAGGTAAGCGGAGTACATCGAGGCGAGCTGGCGAACAGGCTCGCTTGGGAGGCGTGTAGAAGCCATAGGCGGAGTCCGCGTGCATCACATTAATCGTTGAAGACTCTTACAAGTCTTTGACATGCTTCGGGCCAATCCATGTGGCCATTTTAATATAAAAATCCCTTTTAAGGCTCGCAAGATGCAATAGCCCGCGAGATGGAAGCAAGCTTCAAGAGCTTGCAGGATGGTTTGAGTCCGTGGCTTTCGCGAGATAGGTTTTATGCAAGGACTATGACTCCCCGCGGGGTAAAAATGCGTCTAATTCCAGTCCGCATAGGAGTTTATAATTGGACGACGCGAAAGCAATGCCCTATGTAGAATGAAATGTGCGAACTGGACATGTGTTACAGGATGGTTGGTTCGCGCGGGCGAAACAATGCCCTTGTGCTATTAGGGTTTCAGAGTCCGATTTGGATTTTAATCATCTTTCTTCCACCGCAAGTCGAGCTGCTATATAAATGCCTCAAGGGTTTACAGAAAGGACCCCCAACAACTCAAACAAAGCTATAATACAAACCTTTCAACCTAGTTGAACCTCCAGCGCTCCCCGGAGCTTTGCATTCGCTTCCCTGTTGAAGCTCAACAATCACTCTCAGAAAGACACACAATCACTTTACAAACAACAGACAAACTGCAAACCAGTTACAATTCGAGCTACCTTGAAACCCTAACCCTAAGAGCGTCAGCGCCTTAGTTCAGAGCCCTCCTGGACTCGCCCCCGATGTCCCTGATTCCCTATAGTTGCTCTGCTCCCGTCCCGCCGTGAGTATCGATCGCCTTGTGCTCATAATTCCTCATCTGAGGTGGCACCTGGAAACCCCCTCCGCCTGATCAGAAGTCAAGATCTCTCACACTTAAACATTTCCTCGTCTGCGAGGTGGCACGCCAGCAAAATCCCCCTATCTTTGTTCGTTATTTACTTCTCGCCCACGCGCTGAGGATCGTGGCCAAAACAAAGATAACTTAGCTATACCAAAAGTAAACGAGAGTTGTGGGGTTGCCACCGTGCGGGCGCGGAATGTGAACTGCGTGTGTGCTTGACTTCCAATCAAACGAAAGGGCTATGGTGCCACCTCGCGGACAAGGGATTGCGAGTAGCTCACATATTCGCTTGCAGTCAATACTCATTGTGGATAGCGAGCAGAGTAACTAAATGGAAAAGTAACCAGGGGCGAGACCAAACGAGCTCTGTAAACTAAGGCAAGATGCGCTTAGCGTTAGGGTTTCGAGAAGCTCGAAGAGTTTTGTTGTAGTTGTATGATTTGATCATGTGTTGAGTGTCTCTTCGAACTCCTTTATATAAAGTTATTTTAGGGTCACACGTATTGGCCCAAAGCATGTCAAAGACTTGTAAGAGTCTTCAACGATAAATGTGGCGTAGGCGATGTTAATCACTTGTTGCACATAATTATGCTTCGGCGAAGTAACTAACTGCCTATGTAGAAGAGTTGTATTAGAACACCTTATGAACACTTGCGAAGCTCGAGGATTTCATACTGCTGGATGCACATACACTTGCATACATGTGATTAAAGAATAGAAACCTTAATACATGCAAACTGCTCCCCTGGCGAGCCGTACACACGTAGCACTTTATGCAATTAAATATAATTGATTTCTTATCCAATCAAACAACCATGCGGAGCTCGCCACATCTAGTCTCCTCTTTGTATGCGAACTCCTCTTCTAGATCCTTCGTGAAGTCCTTCTCCTACTTGAAGTCATCGCCTCGCGTGCGAAGTATGCTATTCAGCTTGCATGACTTTGTTAGCAGACCATCATTTGTAAACCCAAATATTTTGGGCTCGTCGGTGTGACATGGACCATGAATCTAACTAATATTCACATAAATAATTACTGTCTAGTAAAATATTAATTTAGGTGTAAGTAGAAATTATCATTTTTGTTTTATTTTTATTCCTAGCTTTCATTTTTTGAACGGTTTTCAATTTTTATTCTTCTTTAATTACATAAAAATCTTAGTTAGATGAATAATGAGGCTCCATAATTAGTATGATTATTATTAATAATCAACTCGCAGGACCCACGAGATTAACGAGCGAGGCGCCCTCCCTCAAATCATGACCGCGCACGAGAATCAGAGCCCAAAACCAGAAAACACGTAAAGGAAAAGCCTCAACGGAAAACCAAGAAAGAAGCCGAAGAAGAAGAGGCGGAGGCGGAGGAGGAGGAGGAGGAGGAGGAGCGATGGGTGTGGATTACTACAACATACTGAAAGTGAATCGGAACGCGAGCGAGGACGACTTGAAGAAAGCCTACAAGCGCCTCGCCATGATCTGGCACCCCGACAAAAACCCCGCCGGGAAACGCCCCGAGGCCGAGTCCAAGTTTAAGCAAATCTCCGAGGCCTACGACGTCCTCTCCGACCCCACCAAGCGTCAGATCTACGATCTCTACGGCGAGGAGGCTCTCAAATCCGGCCAATTCCCCCCTCCCTCCTCCTCCCGCTCCGCCGCGCCCCACCACCAGCAACACCCCCACCACTACCACCGCAGCGCCAACAACCACAACGCCACGTCGTTTCGGTTTAACCCGAGGGACGCGGACGATATTTACGCCGAGATTTTCGGATCGGAGGGCGGCGGGAGGGGGTATAGGGACGGGTTCTTCAGGGCATCGAATGGGGCCGGTGGGCCGGAGTTCGGTGGGACTAGTAGTGGGCCTGGGCCGGGGTTGAGGAAGGCCAATGCTGTGGAGAATAATCTGGCGTGCAGCTTGGAGGAGCTCTATAAGGGGTTCAAGAAGAAGATGAAGATTTCCAGAAGCATTTCCGATTCTGCTGGGTAATTCTTCTTTACTCAGTCTTTACTTCCATTTCTCAATTGTAATCGTCGAATTCGCAATGCTGCTTCTTTACTACTCTTTATAAGATTAGAAATGATAGTGTTAGTTAGGAATTAGGATCATTGATGTCATAGCTGTTAGCTTCATATAATGCCGGTGTTTGGTTGGTTAGTGTGTCTTTGTTTTCAAGCTGAATTTGATGTTCTAGAGTTGGTGTCGTTAGAGATGCATTTGAGTTTTAAACTTAACTATACTTAAATTGAATGAAGAAATGGTGGACCTGTTAGCGAAGTAAACAGGTGTATATGGTGGTTGTAGATTGGGATTTGGATTCTGCGGATACTGAAACCTAACAATTTTTTTAGTTTGCACAAGATTGAAGCTTGTTTGCTCAATTTTACTGTCAGATGCCTAAGAACTTAGTTGGTTTGATTGAGAGAGGATGTCACGCAGGTCTTGTCTTGTGTCATTTCTGCATAGGTTTGTGATCAGTGGGTGATATGGGAAAAAAGACAAGTATGCACCCTATCATTTTGCTAGTTCATAGAAGATGCAATAACATAAACATGAGACAGTCTAGTTGAAGTTAGTCTGTCATGAGGCACTTGTGTAGAATCACTTGTCTTAAAGTGGCTGTGATAAGGAAGGGTGCCCATGCGCTTCTTAAGGTGTTCTGTCGATTCAGTTAGGGACTTTTGGAAGATGATGGGGTCCTTTTGGTGAACATATGAACTGAGCCAAAGAGAATGCTAAGATTTGAAATGCTCTTCAAATTCGGTACATAAAGGAGAACTCAAAAAAAGTTAGAAGAAAATGAAAATAAAATTAAGCAGCCATTTTGAACTGATTAGTGAAGGCAAGAAACTCTCATTAATCTTGTAAAATATGCGCTATGCTCTATTTTAGGTTACTAGTCAATGGTTTCCTTTCTTCTCTACTCTCTCACTTTCCAGGAGTTGAACCCAAGTCTTCTCTACATGACGAGAAGTATGGTCTACCAAAGCCAATGTAGTTGCTTTTCTTTATCGCCTGGTGGGTCTACTATGCTTCAGTGAAGCTTTGTTGTCTAACTGTTGACTGCATTGTTGATTTAATCTTTCCCTGTTTTTCTTTTATTACATACTAAGTTATAGTTTGGTTTGCAAACTTAGGAGCTAGATATTTGGAGCACCTTCCCTTTCTTAGAACAAATAACTGATTAGTAACATATGGCTCCATTGACCAAGGTGACTTTGATGCTTTTGCATTATGTGGTCGTAGGCCATATAGTGATAAACACACAAATCAGCCTGAATGTGTAAGTTTGGAAACTTCTTAGCCCTTAATGTGATAAGAGAAGTAAAGGTTGTAACCTAACCTTTTAGTTTCCTAGGAAGCCACTGTGGTTGACTACATTTTGTGGCTAGCATTTGTGGTATTGATAAGCATTTTGTGCCTCTTGTTGCTTGTATCACATTTTTCACAATCAAAAGAAGAATCATAACATCTCAAACACATTAAACTAGGTAATTTAGTAATTATCTGAAGATTGATAAATCTAGTCAAGGGCATTGTTCTTTTCATTGCCCATTTAAGGCTTTAGAAATATTATTATGCCCCGCTTAACATATCTGGCTTTCCTTGAACTTCTCTTGATGTGAGTAATCCTCTTGCAGTAAGGTTCGGACTATGGAGGAGATCTTAACCATTGAGATCAAACCTGGTTGGAAGAAAGGGACCAAGATAACCTTCCCTGAGAAGGGTAATCAAGAGCCTGGTGTTATTCCCGCAGATCTGATTTTTGTGGTTGATGAAAAACCACATCCACTTTATAAGAGGGATGGTAATGATCTCGTGGTGAACCAGGAAATCACACTGCTGGAGGCACTCACCGGTAAGATGCTTGACCTCACCACCCTAGACGGAAGGAATCTCATGATCCCATTGACAGATATCATCAAACCTGGAGCTGAAATGGTTGTACCAAATGAAGGAATGCCGATCTCAAAAGAACCAGGGAGAAAGGGAAATTTGAGAATCAAGTTTGACGTCAAGTATCCTTCAAGACTTACCACAGAACAGAAATCAGATTTGAAAAGAGTTTTGGGAGGAGTTTCATTATGACTGCTAACTAGGTTGACCTCAATGTAAATATGATGTGTTTGGTATTTGAAGGATGTGAATACTAGAAGCTTTCTGGGATGAATGGAAGAGACATGGGCTCCGTTTAGCAAGCTCCTGCAATCGCATTTGAATTGAGGATGCAAATTTCTATTCTGGAAGATATGGCCAGTTTATTTATCCTACATGAGTCATGTCAGTTTTGGGCGGTACATTAATTATGCTTTGATATGCATGCTATACTTAGAAAATGTCCTTGGATTTTGAATAGATATAGAAAATGAGTTTGTCACATCTAGAAACTAAATCATTGAAATTTTTTATGTACTGGGTGATTAGGGATTCAACTTGGGGTTTCCAATTTCTTCTTTCTTCTTAACCTTTTACTTTCGTATGTATTTTTATTTATTGAATAGTTATTCCGTATCATCTGATATTTTTCACTAATCTTAACCTGTTTCGTTCTTTTTCTTTGGCGAGAAACTTGTATGAACCTTATATAACTATGGGTGACTAATGGAGACTGCTTGTAGCCTTGTAGTGCTAAACGATCTATTTTCCATACTATCTCGGAAGTTGTTGTGTTACTTGTGTGAGCCGCCAGAAAAGTGTGATACTCTTTAAGCCCATTGGGAAGCCAAAACTTCCGTTATTAAGGCTGTGTGAGTGGTTTTGCGGCAAAGTCGATTATGAAGTTTTACTTCCTCGTATAATTATCAAAAAGAGCATCTAGGGAATGAAACTCGAAACAAATAATTAAGCCAAAAGTAACTTGTCCATTTGAAAATTGAAATGCATACGAATGACCACCAAAAGCCTATGATTTATACATGGGCTGTATATAGATGAAAATTGAGAGAAAAAAAAAATCATGAAACATCAATTGCTTCCATCAATAAACCTAACCTAGCGTCATTAAGGTTTCATTTTCCAAATCAAACTCTTTGTAATTATGATATGTAATATCAAATTTGCATTATGGTTTAATACAAGGCTTCTCAATGGGCTTAAAGAGTATCACACTTTGTATCATGGTTTAATACTTGATAATCAATTTTGAATGACGGCGATCAACATGTGGCCAATTGCAACGGAAAACATAACCAATCGACAATTATCCATGCTGATAATGTCGATGACCGTCAAGCGTACATCGTTCTGACCACCTGAATGTTCTACACGTTGAGTATTGATGGTAAATTAGTGGAGTTTTTGTTATTATTAGTTTCTTACAATATCTCAATTAAGTTATATCGCAAATTATTCAATTATATATAGTTACAACAAAACTAGTTAAATATTTAGAATTTAGTAGGTTCAATAGTCATAGGAGAGTCTCGAAAACCAGCTGTATTCTCGGATATATATTACAGTTCTTTTCACTCTAAATATGTGCTATATGGTCATGTCATTCTTACACCCTTAACAATACAAGCATGACCATAGATAGCGCGCAGCATCAAAAACTGATGTCACACGTACGTACAAGTCTTTGTATGAATAGATAAATAAGAACATATATATCTTTTCTATGATTATCTCACACGCATTGGCCAAGTCTCCTTCATATATAGTAATAGACGTAACGATCCAATCCTCCCATTTTCCTCTTGTTAGCTTCTGTGCGTATATTGGCTTCTTGTTTTGGGATGAGGTTATTGTTCATAACCCATTTGATAAATAAGAACAAAAGAATCAGTTTGGTTTCTGGAATCCAGTAGTTTCATTTGGTATCTAGTATCTACCCAGCTACATGAATCGAATGTAAACAAAAAACCATATACATGTACGTTTAGCCTGGGTTAAACTGAAAGAGACAATCATCGTGTGCCCTAGGGCATACATCATGTTTCTGCATGCTTAAATTAAATACTCCATTTAGTTTTGTTGTGCCCTTGAACATAGAATACATAGATAGATAGTGCCATATATATATATATACACACACCCAACTTTCTGTAGTGTAGTTGATGAACTGCGCATGCGGGGTTAATCAACACTATTAGAAATACTGGGATTAACGAACCTAATCTGGCTTATTAGCTTGTGCCACTGGACACTAAGCTTGCTTTTATTCGATCGAAAAGATAGAAGAAGAAGAACAAGAAGCAGCAACTTTTGGTTTGTCTTTGAGCTTTCGATTCTCTTTCTGCAGCTATTGAATTGAATAATATTCCTCTTCAAGTGCATAGTACCAAAATGCAAATAACAAAACAAAACCATAGTGCCCCCATAATAGACCGATCGAATAGTATGACACTATTATATATACCATGTCTCTTGTCTTAACTTTGGCATAATCACATTGCTCTTATATATTATTACAGATCGAGCTAGCTGTTGTCGATTAGGAAGATTGTTCTACCTCCATCGTTTATTGGTTACTGAAAATCGAAATCTTCAGAGACTAGCAACCAAACAACTAAGCTCTCGTTCAAGAAGGTCGTCCTAGCTCGCTAGAGCTCGAAATCATCATCTCTAATCCTAATTCTCACGTAACATATATCTATCTCCAGCAGCTAGCTTTCTTCGTCATTTAGATACTCATAATCACCACTAATTAAAGGGATATGAATCGATTCTGATAGAACAAATCAATGGAGATATACGTGAGAGAAATGGAACAAATCCTATTATAAATTCCAAGAATTCAAAATGGAAAGCACGTAGAGCTTGGTGCCTGCAAGCACTAACTTTAGGTTTTGGAAGAGTTCTTATTACGGGACCATTGCGTGTCTTTTTCATTTTAGTTTCTTATTCAAATTTGGTGTGGCTGGGATCTAAAAGCAAGGGAACAAGCGTCAACAATATAACAGTAACTCCTTGTCCGAGACCCGCAACTTGATCTGATCATACATAGTTATACAGTGTAACACAGTTGATCACATCTGTTGTTAGGTATAATCAAGCTATCTTTGGTTGTAGTCTAACTAAAATCTAGCCAATTCTTTCTAATCAGGTAGAACCATGCATGTTGCTTGTTGAATTCTTAATACTGTACTAGATAGAGATGAATGAAACCTGCTCGTATACATATCTCGATCACCCGTATACGTCTATTTCAAGAGGCATGCATGCATGCGTTTACATTCCGTTCATCGTTAAACTGTAATATACAAAACGTACAAGAAAACTATCTAATAATTAAATTGGACGTATTTAAGAATGTCGTTCTATAAATGTACGATTAACAATGTAGTATATATTCCTGCTTCAGTTATTTCATCTTTGTTTGAGGCTTGAATGGTACCTTACCTTTCAACTTGGATAAAGCAATAAATACTCTCATCCACACATAAGAATATCTAGATCTATTGCCTACAAAATCCACGAACTTCGCTGGATGTCGCTGGACAATACAATTATTGCAATATCATATGAAATCGAGAAAAGAATTTGTCACTGCGTACCAAAGTTTGCAGTTAGATCGATCAGTTTTTGTTCATCTCTACCCTTCCCTTTATATTTCTATAGAGCTTTTTTGCTAAAGACTTGTATTGGATTTTCTTTTGCCTTTGACAGTTCAATATTTCAGTATGGAAATAACTTGGGTGACCAGCTATCATTTATTGGTGACAAACAAACATCAATGAGAGATGGACAAGTGTCAACAATAATTATAAACAAACATATCAAACACTCAAAACTTCCCTGTTATGTCCTTAAATTGCAACCAAACCTTTTAAAATGGACATGTGTCTCATGTTCATTGGCTGTGGTCACCTTAAGGTGACAAGGGCTTGTCACCGAAGTCAAATTCCTTCAGTATCCAGATTTCAAGCACCAGACCAAAGAAAATTTCAAATTTCAAGCCTCTATAAAATATTGAACTGTTTGTTATAAAATGAGGTAACTTGCTTATTACAAAGTAAAGTGTATGAAGAGGGAAGAAGTAGTAAGAGAGAGATAGTAGAAGACTAAGAGAGAATAGATGGGGGAATGTGGTGGTGTTGTTGTTGTCACATTCATCATCCACTAACCCCTTTATATAGGGTTGGGAAATTTGGTGAATACACATATAAGACTTGATGGATAAGCTTGGTAACTTGGTAAACACACACAAGTTAACTTGCTAGATACTCACAAGAATTGGTAGCTTGTTTAGTACAAGCTTCCTAGATAAGATTACAACACAAATTAATTTGGACAACCATATATTTACAACACTCCCCCTTGGATGTCCACCAATTAGTTTGGTGTTGGACGCGCTTAATGTTGTCTTACTAAAACCTTGACATGTAACAAAAACCCAGTGAAAAAAATAACCATAATCGAAGGAGAAAAATAGTACAACGCGCATATGTCATTTTGAGAATGGTTTTAGGTGCTCCCCCTGATTGGAAGCTCCTCCTGATTACTACACATTTCTTCTCGTAGCTTTGAGAGTTTATGCCAAGTTGTCAACTGTCAGATTTTTCTAACTTCAACTTCTTCATGTTTTTGAAGCTTATGTGTGAAGAACAATTTTGCAAGAGTTCAACGCGCAAATGTCCATTAAGCCTAATGTTGAATGCTCCCCCTGAAGGTTGCAAGCTTTAATGATGTTGTTAAAGAAACACATTGATTAGACACCATCTTCCAAATATGTAGACTTTGACTTGATTTCGGTGATGAGCATTTTCTCCAATAACTTAAGCCATGGAGGATGCAAAAACCTGCATGCATGGTTTTGATGTCACTAGATGAAGTAAGGAGTACGTCCGGGTGTTTGAATGAGAACACCAGAAAAGCTCTAATCCACCTCCACATAATATAGCCAAAGTACAGTTGAGTGGTGATCTTTGTGTTGTGTATAAGTGCTTACCACTTATTTGTGTACCTGTAAGGTTAGAGCAACACAAGAGGAAAATTAGGTTATATCTAAAGCCTTTTACTGCATAAAAGTAAGTAGTGATAAGTCCAAATGCTCTTGGTTATGTGAAATAACCATGACATGCATATTGATAAATTTACTTTTGTAATTGTGCATGAAGCATAAACAGATTTATATGGCTTTAGCAAGCCATTCACAACTGTGAAAATAAATTAGTAGGCTCTTCAAGAGCTCTAACTACACCCATAACCTTTAATGGGTTTGTTGCAACAATTTTCAAATTCGAAAGCTTTCGATTATCGAGTACTCAATAATGCAACTTAAGGTACATGTTGTTGTGACTTTGTTGAGTACTTATGAGCATGAGACTCATTAACACTTTACTAAGAACATGAGGTTCTTTACTATGAACATGAGGCTCTTTAATACCATAATTGAGATTATGGCTCTCTGAATTCTGTATGGACTAGTTTTCGGGCAATCTAAGTCCTTCAGATGTTAGCATTAACAAATATGCTTTATGACACTTCTTTAGAGATAGTGATACACTTTTAAATCCATGAGTAATCGCTTGAGGCGATAAACTTCAAGCATTCCTTGGCTCGGATGGATTTTTACACAAAAGCATTAGGGTATATGAAATCTCCATAACACTAGCCTGTCATGGCATAGTAATGGCACAAATGTAATTGTATATATAGGAGGAGATTAAATGATAATCATAACCCTTATCTTATTTGATAAACCATGTGCCATGACCAGCAATTTTATTTCGCATCATCTCAAACACCATTTTATTTGTTTGGTGCTTGAACTATATGTTCAACTTTTGCACGTTCAGCAACTCAACTTTACTGGAAATGCCATTTTTCAGTTTGGCCAATAATTATATTAAGTTTAATATGAGAACGTGATCAATGTCATCATAGCCCTGGATGATTTCAGTAGTTACCATAAATAATATCGATGATCATCAACTTTGTGATCCCACTATACTTATAGGCATGCATTAGCTATCCATATAGCTTAGTAATATTGGGTACCCATGCCTTTTATAAGGCTTTCATCCGTTTTCAGTAGACTTGTCTCTCTTCTAGGACAGTCATATCACATGGATGAATATATTTAAGAATGTGGATCATTTACTCATAATCTCATGCAGAGCGTTAGAGTGATATAGGGCTTGATGACATCCACTTTCCAGGAGTTAAAGCTTTGGAACCTATAAATATGTCACGCTTGAAGCGACTGACATATTTTATGAAATGTCATCAATAATAGCTTTTAGCTTTATATGAGTAGCCTCTTGAGGAGTGCTAACATTTTAGAATGACAGTCTCATGAGGAGAACTATGTCTTACTGGACCAACACGTTTTTCATAGATCAAGTGTGGTCTAGACTGCTTGTAGAATATTTTCATACTCTAGGGGACTCTTATCCCAACTATAAGGATTGTATTTGACATATGATTTTGTCACTTGTAATTTAATTCACTTCACAACTAGTGATTATTAATTTCGTCGTACATGAGATACGAGGTTCAATTTGAGACATGATAAATTTACTGACATATGTTCACACGTGATTGATGAACTTCACGTCGTACTTGAGGTACGAGGCTTAATATGATATATGATCAATTCACGTCTTTTATCGAATGTACTATTTCCTCCCCCTAACGGCGGGAATGGTGTCACATTGAAGTGACAAATCATATGTGCAATAATGCTCTCTTAACAGAGTTCCTCATGAACAAATTATGCAGTCACTATTGCAGAATATACCAGTATTTGAACTCGACAATGAATCTCATTGGAGCTTGTTGGTAACCTTACACAACATGATGACCAATTGGGTCATGTCAAATAAATGTATTTAGTTTGGTGAGCATGTAGCTCATAACCATATATGCCTCTTGTTGTTGTGTATTGAGAGGGCAGATGTCTTTCCTAATATACACCACGCACTTTGAGTATTGTGGTACCAAAGACAAAAGGATCTCTCATTTCAGTAAAATGAATTTGGGCTCTTCTAGAGCTATCAACCAAGATATGAGGATTTGGGATAGATAATATAAACATTGAGAGCTACTTATGATCTCTAAAGATCATGCTCATAATTGCAGCACATATATTTCCTTCTTTGTTTCGTCGAGTTTACTTAGAAAGAACGATGCATTGGATCCATGAATGTTATAACTGTAAGTTCTTAACAAGGCGACATCTTTGAGTTTCATGTCACACTATTTTACTCGAAACCTTTAGTTCATGATTTGCATTTATGCTCTTTGTGACTCTTTAATTATACTCAAAGCTTGTGGCTAACTTTTGAAACTTGAGATTCCAAAAGGAGCATGAACTTTAAATGCATGTAATAGTAAAAAATGAGGCATTTTAGGCTCTTATTTTAGGGATCCACATCAACATGGCCGAATGGTTGCTAGGTCTCATATAATAAAGGATCAAGAAACCTTTAAGTTTCAATATCTTTTTTTAGCGATACAACGCACAACACCATGTATCAATATTATTATGGTGGAGTCCTGGACAAAAAAAATGAAGGATGACTTTTAACATATCACGATGGAATATCAAGCATGTTGAAAACATCTTGATGATCACTTTTCTTTCAAAGTGACTTGATAAAAATACACCGTAGTATGGAGTGCGAAACATGCATATGCTAAGGTGCACGATGCTTATTTCTATCTCACATGTGGAAACATTCTATGATCTTAAGGCACCACTTATATGGTCTTTCCATTTGTCATTATTCCACTTGTGGTACGTGTTATATAGTCATGTCAAAATTGGATTTATGGTTGTCAACCCATAAAAGATGGCAAGCTCTTTCAATATATGTCAATTTTGGAGGTGCATAATGCAACAGTAACTCCACAAAATGAACTCATGCGGAGTCATCGATTAATGAAGTCTGCATGACCTGAGATTATTGTTAATACAGAGCTTTAAAGACCATGATTGCACTGTGTTGTTGACACAACATTTTCATCAATAATATTTGTCAAGATTTAGAACTTGAGGTTCTTGTATAATCTCATGTTGAAGGCAACTCACTCGAAACTTTGGGATCGAGGGTGACACCTATTAGAACAATTTCATTCTAGATTTACCCAAAGCTTCACGTTCGAGTCCACACAATTAGAAGCCTTAGGTTCTAAGTGTGGGGTGAACTTGAGGTTCACACATAATTATTAACTGATATGAGATTGCATGGTCATTCTCATGTAATACCAAATTGAGGAACTTTTGGTCCTCTTATAATCGGGAAACATTAGGTTTCTACCGGATATTTAATCGTAACATGTGGTTTGAGTAAGACAAATTAGAACTACAAGTTATAAAACACTACGGGAAATCTCATCCTAGGCGACAAAAACAACTCGTCATCTAAGACAAATAATTCGTCGCCTAGGATCTTGGCTGACGAATTATTCGTCGTCTAAGTTTCGTCGCCTAAGTGTCGTGAGGTAGACACTTAGACGATGGAAATGAAGTAAATCGTTGACTAAGAGTGTTCCTACCCGACACATATTTTCCTACCTTATCGACAAACTGGTTCGTCGATAAGAATCTATGTTGACGTAATTTTTTTGTCGAAAGGATTCATAACCGACGAATATAAAATTTTTCTGTTTACCGACGAATCTTGCTCCATTCTTAAGCGACCGAATATTCGTCGGTAGAGTTTTTAAACCGACAAATTCGTAATAGTTCTTAGTGGACGATCGAACTTTGTATTCGTCGGTTAGGTGTTTTAACTTAGACGACGAAATTTTCTGTTTTCGTCGCCTAAGTAATTTTATTTACTGTAAAAAATTAATTAATTTTTGTTTTTTTTACCTTATTAACAGTTTCAAAAAATTACATATCAGTAACAATAATCAAACACATACAGATACATATATACCGGAAGCACTGGATTTGGAAAACATATTCATATATTGATCATGATCTAGATAGACAAAATTGTTCATATATACAAAATAATTAATGAACTAGGTAGAAAATTGTTCATACACTCTAGCTAAACTATGAATGAAGTACTACAAAATCAATAATGTCAATTGGTATTCTCATCCAATCTTATGTTGTCGCCTCTATCATCATTGTTTTGTGGGGAAACATGTGGAAGTGGAGAAACAACTGGAGGAGGAGGAGGAAACTGTGGAGGAGGAGGAGGTGACATACCTAGGTGCTCATATAGAGCTGCAACTTGGGATTGCACAACGCTATACATAGACTCCGCACACAGGACACGCTGTTGGATCTCTTAGTATTGTTGTTGGGCATGCCGCTGGACCTCTTGGAATTCTTGTTTGGCAGGCTCCTCTGATTCCTTTAGTCTCCGCTCATAGCGCTCCTGCACCTCTTGGATTTGCTGCTCATCAACTAGGGGTGTTATCGGTTTTGTTCGGTTCGGTTTTCACCTAAAACCGGAAACCAAACTGAACTAAAAAATCGGTTCGGTTCAGTTCGGTTTTTTTTTTGAATTGCAAACCGGAAACCGAACTGAACCGAACGGTTCGGTTAGGTTCGGTTTTTTTCGATTTTTTTTATAAAAAAAATATATATATTTTTGGTAATTTTAATATAGAGTTCTTAATATATTGAGATTCATATTCGACAATGCATACTTCTATATAGGGTTTTGCAAGTACACAATATCAACATCTCACATAATGACACTATATCCCAGCTGCAAAAACTCCCCCAAGATATGAAATTGCAAACCGGAAATTTCGCCTGACCCGCCTCCGTTTTCTTTCTTTTTTCTATGGCACAGTGACTGAGAATCATTTACAAAACATCAGCGTGATTTGATAACATTGATTAATTTCATAGAGGCGCAGAAACGAACAACAAGAGCAAAAATCTATGTTAATTAGATTGTCAAAATACTCCCACATTAATTGGCAGCTGAAACTTGTACCAGAAACAAACCATATCAAGACAACACAAAGAATCACATTCTCCAAAGGCTACACTACGAAGATTATGTTGGAACTAGTTGTTCTAGGCGTGGGATGATGAGACTAACAAATCAATCAGAGAGCAGCTTCTGAAACCTTTCAATGACTTATCATTGTCGATTGCCAAGTGAAGCAACATGGAATGCACCAAAGAAGTCCAACAACAGAAAGGGGGATAGTCTGCTGACAGAGATCTTGTTTTGCTGGATTTTGCAAAAGCCGACATCCTGAAATCAGTGAAGAACTTGACTAAAACATCATAGGTTTCCTCTCGGTCTTTTTCTGTATCCATCTGTGGCAACTTAAAAGAGCAGTTATTGTGGATTGCCAAATGAAGCAAAAGCAAATGGACAAAGGAAGTCCAACAACTGCATGTAATAGAGGTGGCAATTCTGCTGCTTCTCGTCTTCTTTGTCTTGTGTGTATGGTTTCTGGTTGGATTTCCTGAAATGAGTGAAAAATTTGCACACAGCACTCTTAACATTTTCTTTCCGTCTTTATCGATATCCATAGCAGACAACTCGGAATAGTCAACATCACTGTTGTATGATTTTGGGGTAGGGAGCAGCTCCTCACTATCCACAACACACAACTCAAAATGGTCATCATCAGTATTGTTTGATATGCGGGGAGGGAGCAGCTCCTCATTATCCATTGAAGGCGTTTTGGAACAGTTGACATCATTAGTGCAATCAACCACATAAAGGAGAGAATTCCTTGGCAACTTCTTAAGATCATCATGGATGGTCAATAATCTGCCCTGGTACTTAAATGTGTGTTGAGGGCCCAGATGATTTGTATGGTAAACATACTCACTATTATATTTTACCTTGATGGTAGCCACTGTGTCTGTGGCTTCAAAATCACAGAGTGAGTAGTTTTGCTTGGGAAACTGAATGAAAATGAGCTCAAAGGTGGGAACCGTGTCTAGAGAAGCCATGAATCTGCAACAACATAGACAAGTAACTGATGCAATGCCCGTTTTACAGTTTGACCGTTGACTTCGGTTCAAACGGTTCAGTTCGGTTTTCACTGACCTGAAACCGAAAACCAAACCGAACAGCTCCAGTTCGGTTCGGTTTTTTTATTTTCGGTGCGGTTTTTTTTCGGTGCGGTTTTTTCGGTTACGGTTTGGTTTTCGGTGCGGTTTTTTCGGTTTTCGGTTTCGAAGTAACACCCCTATCATCAACTCTAGGAGGACGACTACGTGAAGTGGAACCGTTTAAAGAATGGCTCAAGTCTCTCTCGTCTCCTCGTCTCATCCCTCTAATCTCCTTTCTTTTCTGAGTTTTGAGCACCGTACCCAACACCTCAATTTGTTGGGACTGAACACTTTCCATAATCTCCTCCTCCGTCGCGTCAGGGTGTTGTCTGACAGAATTTTTTTTATTCCCTCGGCTAAGACGTTATTTCCTGTAGTGAAATATGGTATTTATATGTGACCATCTTGTAGTAACATTAATCAAGACCATAAGGTACAAAAAAGGTCTACAATACGGTTAAACATATAAGCTCACAAAATGTCCTCTTGAGTGATGAGGAATTAATATTAATCTTTGCTAAAGATGACTTTATGATCAACTATCCTTGTGAGTATATTTTGCAAGAATTTTTGCTTGGTAAAATATTATTATTGTTCAACAATGGGTGTCTATTGAAATTTGTGATGATCCTACCCTTCGTGGTGGATTTGAAGTGACCAAAATGGTCATGCCAAAACATGAGTATTCGTTGATCAATGAATTTACGGTTCACGATATGGTATGCCTCATTGATACAATGGTTGTATAGCATAAACCAGAAAATAGGGCAACCAATGTTTCCAATATACGCCTTTGGCTGTAAGTATTGGGAGTCATGTAAAGATTTTTCACATTGTTCTCATTTTTGTCATCTCTTGTATAAATGAGATGAGATATGTCATATGTCATAAGGGTCAGAACTGTGGTTCTTGATGTTGAAATAATTTACACTTCATGAGGAAGTAATTCACTCAAAACTTAGATTCGAGGTTGACATATCAATTTGAACAATGGAACATGGATGAGTCATGTGCTCAAAGCTTTGGGTTCGAGACTTTATTATTAGAACATGAGGTTCTAAATATTGATGGTTTGAACGTGGGGTCCAAACACTTGGCACTTGAAACTTTGGGTTCGAGACCAATAAGAACTTGGAATTCATATTTATATGTAGGTATGATATCTAATAAATGAATTTAAACATACATGAATACTGTATATGAACAACCATATATAAACTTATGAAAATATCAAAGTAATGATATGTGGGGTACTTACATCGTTGATATTTGTGTCTAGCAAGATACATGAAACAATATGGATGTTGATTCCTACTCGCATAATGAATAGTGTTGATGTGATTGCATTGTATGAATTTGTGGATGTCCTCATGGATTGACATAATCAATATTAGATATTGTCCTAAGAATAAAGAATAAGCAAGTTAAACTCTAGATCAAGAGTACTACCCGGAAAAGAAGTTGGATCATAGGAACCTTGAATCTCCAAGAGTTTCTACGAGAGACGATCGTGTTGATAATGTGTTATAAAATGAGATGACTTGCTTGTTAGAAAGTAAAGTGTATGAAGAGGGAAGAAGTAGTAAGAGAGAGAGATAGTAAAAGACTAAGAGAGAATAGATGGGGGAATGTGGTGTTGTTGTTGTCTCATTCATCATCCACTAACCCTTTTAAATAGGGTTGGGAAACTTGGTGAATACACATATAAGACTTGATGGAGAAGCTTGGTAACTTGATGAACACACACAAGTTAACTTGCTAGATACTCACAAGTCATGGTAACTTGTTTAGTACAATCTTCCTAGATAAGATTACAATACAAATTAATTTGGACAACCACATATTTACAACACTGTTGAATATATAACACCTGGTGTCACGTCCCGACCCATAATTTTTACCTTAATTACTAGCATAGTGGTAATAAGAATTTTACCGTGTTCGTCATTAAGTGTATAATTTAATTGATCCCCAGAGAGGTTGTAGGGGACAATTATTTCGTAGGATTATTCGAAAGAAGAAATTGTGACGACGGTAAAAATGATAATTTTTGCTAGTAAAAGGTAATTTGATTGGGGTATTATTTTTGGGGTGTTGAATTTCGGATTTGAGTATAATTGAGGGTGTTGGACCGGATCGGGCCAAGCCCATTATTTTCTGTCTTTTTTCTCTCTCCCGCTCGCGCTCTCACTTTCTCTCTCCCTGAGCTCACTGCACCCGGAACTTCCGGCCTTCCGTTCGCCGCCGTCCGGCAGCCCCAGACCGCTGCGCCGGTCTCAATCGATCGGTCTCCGACCCAGCTTCCATTATAGACCGGTGACATCTTCTCTAGAACCGCCGTGAGGGAGAGAAGCCGCCCGAAAGTTCTGGCAGTCCGCGGGTTCCCTTCCCTGAAACTCCTTCATCCGGCCGCCATAGCTGGCGAGCCTTGGCTTAAAAGAAAGCCCTTCTCCCATGCAGCAATCCCTCCAAAGGGCTCCCTCCATCTCGAGCTAGGTAAAGAGAAATCGGTAAAAGAAATTCTAGGGTTTTTTGTGTGTTTTCGTCCGATTGGCTTAGTTAGGCTTGGATTTGTGTTTTGTGCTAGTTAGGAAAGTTGTAGAAGAGGTTGAGAGGAAGGTGTTGTCAAATTTTGGTGAGCATTGGAGGTCGCCGGAGCTGGCTGCCGGTTGAGCCACCGGCGGCGCCGCGCTGAAAAAAGTGTTTTTGGTGGGGAAAAATGTGAGGAGTTTAATGGAATAAGTTTTAGAATTTTTGGAGGAGTTTTGAATAGGTTTGAGAATTTTTGAAATGTGATATTTTTGGCGGATTAATAAGTTAGAATCCAACCATTGGATTATTTTTTGTGGAAGGTGATTTTTGAGGATGTCGGTAAAATTTTTGAGTTTTGTGGTTGGCAGTGGATTTAAGATTTTAGAGCGTTAGGCTTGATTGAGCGCGCGAAGCATATTTATTTATGTATGTTTTGCTTTAAGCGTCGGTGTTTTATTTAAGGATTTATTTATTTGGAATAGGACGCGAGGAGGCTCGAGCGGAAGAGACCTCCGACCGACATCAGGCTTAGGCCTAATCTGTGAGTGGACCTTTGTTTTAATTATTGTGTTCGAAATGCTTTATTGTTTTGAATAATTTTCTGTTGTTGGAATTTTCCCGAAATTGAGAATTTCGGTGATTATACTCATATATTGAGAATTATGAGAATAGTATGTATATAAATAAATACTAGCTAGCTATACGTGATTTCCCCCCATAATGAGGTACAATTTCAGTATGGGGTGACGCGAGCGTTAGACGCCAGCGTCGTAGCCCTGTACGGCTTTCTATTTTTGTATTCATTCATAGATTTCATACAAGGAGTCAGCACGTATATATACCCACTCAGGCGTTTCCCCCATACTGAGGTACAATTCCAATATAGGGTGACGTGAGCGTTAGACGCAAGCATAGTAGTTTTGTATGATATCTATTTTTCAAGTTTGTTCATAGATATCGTACAAAGAGTAGGCGAGTGTAAATACATACTGATATATATATATATATATTATCATAACCTAAGAGGTCTTTTCTTAAAGTTTGGGAGTCTAGAGAGGATAGACACCAGTTCAGAATTTTTCAGTTGAGCTTTTGTTTTTGTCGTTGATAAAGCGTTTTCTTTGAAAGTATTTTTGGGGAAATATTTATTTGTTGTCGGAATTGTTTTATCCACTCACTCTGACGTAATTGAATATTTTTCCCTAGGCTCTTCGTTTTTAAAATGCCCACGCCTGCAGAGTTTGCGTGAGGTCTAGAAGGAGACGTCAAGGCATAGTCACCTATCTATCCGCTACATTTCGCCAGTAGGTTACATGTTTAACCTACTAGGAGATTGTCTGCTTCCGCTGTGTTTTATTTTATTTATTTGTAGTAGCTCTGAATACTGTTGGGATTATTGTATAACTTATTCTAGCTATTTTTAGGTTGTAGCGGAGGATATTAATTTGAGTTAAAAATATGGTTCTTTAATTTTCCAAGTTAAGGTTGTTCATTTTCGAGAGAGGTTTGCCGAGTTCTTCGGTAAATTTTCCTTGCAGGTGATTCCCGCAAGACTCATCTCGGGTTTCGGGATGAAATTCGGGGCGGGTCTTGACACCTGGTCTCTTCTATCGCATAAAATCTGAGATGTTTTTCCCAATAAATCTTTCGAGTCCTTGGATGACTCCAGAGGACTAACTTGTTTAGAGCAAGCATGAACCTTTCCAAGCTGTTTGATTAAATTAACAAGTTGCTTATTTTAGTGGATTAATCATTCATAGAATCATAGTGGTAGAAGAAAAGAGATTGGATATAGAAATCTGAAATCTTTCGTGTACGTACAAGAAAAGCTATTGGATTATGACTCGGCCACCACTAAACTTCTCTTTCTGGTTTTGTATCCTTATTGGTGTGTGATGGTGTTAAAGTAATACTTCGTCTAAGTACATTTCTTAGGGCAAGCACCTAGCCATCGGACCATTTTCTTTCGAGAATTGGATTGTTTAGTTGCTAATGAATCAACTCTCTATTATATACAATCATACATCTGGCTAGTTCAATCAAATAGAATTTACTAAGAATGTGAAGAGGCCGGTTGCAGTTCTTGGTGAGATATTCATTGTACGTACGTTGACACGATCTTATTAGATTAATGAGATCTTTTTACTCCACACAAACTGTGACTTCAATATTATTGTACGTTTGGCTAGTTCTTCAAATCAGTGTTATGCTTATACTATATTAGCTATGACAATGACGTGTACCTCATCACTTTGGTCTTTTTTTCAAGTCATTAAAAGAATTATAAATACGTATAATAAAATCATTTTAAACGTTAATATTGTATTCAAAAAGCATAAGTAATCACTTGATTACTCAATCAAAAAAAAAAAAAAGTAATCACTTGATTTGTTTCCCTGGCCTTTCTTTTGTTAGTTGCACAGAGCTATCACTAATTCCATGCATGAAGAGACATAGGCCCAACAAAATTAAATCTGTGTTGTCAATATCAAACAAACCGCGACACACGCATATTTTTCCTATAATTAACCGCCGGAGAGATACTTCTGTAAGAAAAATACAGAAGAAAACTGAGGGACTGGATGGTAAATTTATTATGTAAGAAAGGCCGACGTCCCATCAAGAACAGATTGGGGGTGAGTTGCAGCGTATCGGAACCCACTCGGGGCAAATGACGTGGTACGGTTTGGTACGGTTCGTACACACTGTTTATAAAGGCAGACAAACCTCGTGTGGGGCGCTGTGTTGCCGAACCGGCACATGCCACGTGTAGAGGGCCCTCATCTGTCACCCACCGCATGTGTGCCAGCCTTTGCTAATGTTATTTTTTCATTACTAAAAGTTATGAAAGCCTTCCTCTAAAGAAAAACAGTTCATATGAGCTTGTAAAAAGATTGGAATAGAAAAAACAAAGAAGCACACCAAGGTAGAGATGAGCTTTTATAATTCAATAAAGGATCAATCTTTTTGTTTATGCAGTGCATGAATGTAAAATATGATATGATAATAGGTGTTGGGTTACATCGAAATAAAGCGAGTGATTGTGAGTTTAACACACGATTTGCTAAATATGATGGTTTTCAGTCAACAAAGAAATGGATGGTTGTTTAATGAACAAGTTATTTTTGTAAGAACTTGTTGATGAGAAATGAACCTTTCAATAGAGATGTCAAGCAAAGTAAAAAATAATATACGTACACACTTCATGAATAATAAGTTGTCAAGTGTTTAGGAGCATAATGTTTCAAAAAAGATCAAAGTGTAGGAGATATGTACTAGTATCTTCGAGATTGTTATGCATTTTCTTTTCATCCTCGATTGTTATAAACATGATCGATATATGGTATACTTTCAACAATAAATAGTTGGTATATAATATGTGGTGTAATTGGACGATAGCTCTACGATACTTGATTATCAATTGCTTTTAAGGATCTCATGTATAATAAGTATCTTGAGTTTAGGTTTGTATTTCTAAGAAAGATTATCAGACCATTGGATTTAGATTTGTTTAAGGTAACACGTTTAATACCTCAACATGGTACAACTCGTATAAGCAGCCTAATAGTAATTGTGATTTAATGAACAATTCTTAAAAAGAAAAATATAACAATCAAATTACCCAATTACAGCTTATTCTCCGATTATATTTTGTTTAAATGTGAACCATCACATGTGGTCGAGTTGAAAAAAGCTTTGGTGTGGAAGCCTCATACCCATGTTCGAATCTCACTGATGATAATTGGAATTAAATCCCAATTTATTTTTAATGGCCAGGAGGGAGGAAGTGTTATGACATGACCTCTTGACGCAGATAAGTATTTAGGTCTATAAAGCATTTGAGGACACCGTCGTTGATACTCTAAAAAAATATTATTTAAATATGAAATACTTATAATTCATGTGTTTAGTTTCAGATGAACGATTAGTAATATATTTTATTTGAACCATTCTTTTACGTCTCATTTCTCAAATCGAATCTCGTTACTCAAATCAAATCAATCAATTTTAAATCGAGTCATCAAGAGTGTCTTCTCACCGACTAAACTACAGATTTTTAACAATGCATCACTTCAACATGGAAAGAGAAGAATCTTGCTTTACTTTTCCCATCACACCAACAGAAATGGGAAGCATTACTGAAAGATGATGATAAAAAGTGCATTGCAACCTCAATAATGATGAACCCTAGATTAGCTAACCTTTTTTTTACTGTTGTGTCACGTCTATTTCTTTCGCCCTTTTTTTAAAACTTGTGTCACGTCTATTTCATATGTATAAGAAATAACTTGTCTAGTGTTATGGGCCAAACACCAAGTCTATCCAATCACGTGGGCTTGCCCTCACTCTCATGATGTACATGTTGCCACGCCATTGGTCTACATATCCTCTCCTATTTCAATAAGCGACAAAACTTAATGGCCGCTTAATGTTGCATCAACATGTGCTTAATAACCTGATTATCTGTTAATTAATCATCCCCGAATCTGCTTAATTAAAAAAGAAAATAAACCGTTGCAAAACACAGAAAACTCACATTCTAACAGATTTATAAAAATAAGGACGAAATTCAAATCTAAAACAATACAACATCAAGTCTAATATAAATTCTAAATGCACAATGACCATAATACTCAGAGTTTCGATAAAATTACAAACCATGCCACACACTCTCTCTCTCTAACATTCAATTTCATTTCTCTCTCTCTCTCCTCTCTGACCCCAAAACACATCATTTCGGTCTCTAAACTATGGTGGTGGAGAAGCGTCCGCTGCAGAGCAGCAACAACGCCAACACGGCGGAAGCGATGGACGGCAAGATGATCGAGGAAATATACCAGAAGAAGAGCCAGCTGGAGCACATCTTGCTCCAACCCGATACCTACATCGGATCCATCGAGAAGCACACCCAGACGCTTTGGGTCTTCTACTTCACTTTCCCCAGGCAATCTACATACTTCTCTTCATGTTCTCTAAATTCAAAATCCAATTTTTGTTCAAATGATCGGAGTGAGCTAGAATTTAAGTTAGTTTCTTCATCTCTGTGCCTCAATTGGTATACGCATGTGTTTTAATTTTCAATCTTGATTGTAAATTTGGATCGATTTCTTCAATTTCTGCAGGGCTGTTTGTAACTGTCAGTGTAGAATTGACTGCCTCCATTTTCGGTTTCACTCGTCATTGACTTGATTAGCTTCTCAATCTGCGTTTTTTTGTTTTCTATTGTTTATATCATGATTCGGTTTAAGTTTCAAACTTTCGATTGTTGTTTATGTAAATGTGGATGAATTACGATTTGCTTAGAATCTCAAATTTGTTTCGGCTGTGTTGTAGACTAGATTTTAGGTCATTCTCTGGTTAAAGTTTTGCAATTGGAATGATTAAATGGAGTTGATTGTGCAGGAATATGATCAAAATTCGAGGAGCTGGTGGAATAAAGTGGCGATGGCTGCTTCGGAGGAGAATAATACATTAGTATCCATTACTACTGTGTGTTGTTGTTGTTGTGTGTTGCTACTACGTGCTGTTGATTCACGTTGTTACTGTGTACAACTACTTTGTGTTGTTGTTGTGTGTTGTTACTGCATGTTGTTGATTCATGCTGCTACTATGTGTTGCTATGTCTTGTTGTGTGTTGCTACTGTGTGTTAGTGTTCTGTGTTGTTACTGTTTTTTACTGCTATGTGTTGCTACTGCTGCTGCTGCTGCTGCTGCTATTGCTTGTTCCTGCTATGTGCTGCTACTGCTTGTTCCTGCTATGTGCTGCTACTGTGTGCTCTTCGTGCTGCTACTGTGTGTTGTTGTTGTGTGATGCTACTACGTGTTGTTGATTCATATTGCTACTGCTTGTTCCTGCTATGTGATGCTAATGTGTGCTCTTCGTGCTGTTATTGTGTGTTGTCGTTGTTGTATGTTGCTACTACATGTTGTTGATTCATGTTGCTACTGTGTACAACTAATTTGTGTTGTTGTTGTGTGCTGTTACTGGGTGTTATTGATTCATGATGCTACTATGTGTTGTTGTTGTGTGTTGCTACTGTGTGTTGTTGTTGTTGTGTGCTGCTACTGTGTGTTGTTGATTCATGTTGTTTCTATGTGCTGCTACTGTGTGGTGTTATTGTGTCGTGTGCTGCTACTGCGTGCTTTTCGTGCTGCTGCTACTATGTGTTATTGATTCATGTTGCTACTGTGCACAACTACATCGTGTTGTTGTTGTTTGTTGCTACTGCGTGTTGTTGATTTATGCTGCTATGTGCTGCTGTTACGTGTTGTTGTTATTGTGTGTTGCTACTGTGTTGTTGTTATGTTAACCTCTGCTACTACTTCTATTATAATTTACTGTTATTACTAATGAGATGTTAACTCATGCCACCACTTCTACTACTGGGATGTTAACCCTTGTTACTAATTCTACTAAAATTAACTGCTACTACATTAAATTATTGAAAATCTGCTACTGTATTCTATTTACTGAAAAATCTCAAAATGAGAGATTTTTCTCTTATAAAAATATATTTAATTAGTGTAGGGTTAGTTTGATAAATTAAATTATGACACATGACATGTAGAGAAAAGATTGTCTTTAATTGTTAAAAACTGTTCTTATTTGTTTAACAACAACACAAGTGAATTTATTTGTAAGTCAAATCTTTTTAAAGGATGTATATGTGATTTGCTATAATTAAGAACCCTAATGATGGTTTTCAGTTTCCACTTCCCCCTCCTTTCAATCATGTGGAAACAACTTTCAATCATGTGGAAACAACATAAAATCATCTAAGTCATGGAATAATATCAGATTGGCTTGATTAACCAACATATCATAAAAACAAACTATAATACGGTCATGTTATTTGTTTTCGTGACAAACGTACCTTTTAATTCAAAAATAACTAATTAGTGAAGCGATATATAATGGAAGAAGAGATCCATATCATGAATAAAGTGGAAGAATTAAGAAGAAAACCGATCAACGACTAAAGGAAAAACAAAAACTGATGAAGAGGAATAAACAAGTCATACCTATCTACCTAACCGGAGAGTTGGTTCGGACGGGCTACCTGTTTGTTTACCTAAATTGAATGACAGTGGTGTGATATCTTACAAAGTCTAGTTATAAATTCCTAACTCTAAGTGTTATCTTTTGTTATAAATTTTCAAGTCAAATGTCATGCATGTTTTGAATATGGACAAATGAGGACCCATGTGGACCTCAACTTCATTACTAATTAGACCATAATTTCATAGCAATAAAGTAATTTTAGACACGTAATTAATATCTAAAATTGTCTAAAAAAATATACGATAATATTAAGTTTTAGATGTAAATTAGGTAGAAAAACATGTCTGATCTTAAAAATAAAAAAGTATCTATGTCATGTATATTAAGCATATCAAAACATTGCTCCATTTGTCGTTTGTTTGCTATAGCAAGAAAATATCATCTAGCTATCCAAAAAAATGAAAAAGTCATGAGAAGTTAGTGATGATTATGCTTACCATCACCTCCTCCGTTTCTGTCCCTTTGTTGAGTTCATGTTTTCTGATTCACTTCCTTGCTTAATCAACTCTCTTGTATGCTTAAATGTTAAATCCATTACAAACAGAGTTGCGTAAGTTTAGCACAAAAATTAGGACAATGTACGGCATATCGCATACTAGGACAACAATAATGAAAACACGCATTCTAGCATTTTCATAATAAAGTAAAAAAATTAATTTCAGTTTACCCTCATGAGGTTTAGGATTAACACCGTTTTACTCCCTATACTTTTAATTTTGAAAATTTACCTTTTAAAGTGTCCAATTTTCATAAATAAGACACAATTGCTAAAATTTCGTCTAATTTAAAGGTTAAATGATATTATGAAATCTTAGAAAAATGTCTTAAAAAGAGATTTATTTTGTTATTAAACTATTTTAGCTCTTTTAGTGAGTTATGAAGTTAAAATTAACGTCTGAATTAGACGGAATGTCACAAATTAGGTGTGATTTATGAAGATTGAAAATTTTAAGAGGTAAATTTTTAAAATTTAAAATATGAGGAGTGAAATGATATTAATCTTAATCCTCATGGGTGTAAACTGAAATTAATCATAAAGTAAATGATCAATCAATTTTCAAAGCTAAAAAAAAGCCTAACACGTAGTCACGTACAACCTTTCCACTACCTGAAAAAAAAAAACGTTTGATTTAGATATAAAAATACATCTTTTCCCCCAAAAATATTCCAAAGTAAAAAATAAAAAACAAAGGGTAACTTGAACAAGTAAAAAAGAAGAAAAAGAAAAGGTAAAAAAAGGCCTATAACCTAATGCCATGAGTGCATGTGCAATTCATGACTCAATGACCTTGTTTGGTCACCCCATCTATGAAACAAATATTAGAAAATAAAATTTTATTTGGTCTCACCTGTAAAGACAAAAGAATAAAAATCCCCTCTTTTTTTTTTTTTTTGCTCAAAGTTACCAACAAAAGTTTTGAGCTTTCAGGTCCAAATATTAGTGAGGGACTTTTCAACTTTTTTTTTTTTTGAAGTAATTTGAAGCAGAAAGAAAGGTAGTGGAAAAGCTTTTGACATAAAAAGAGAGGTAGTGGAAAAGCTTGTGACTGTTACTGACTGCTTTGCCACTCTCTCTGAGCCGTTCATCATCCTCTTTCTGCCATTTTGGTGAAGCAGGGTCGCCCTCATTTCGGTCCCTCAACCCCTAATTCTTATCAAAATCCAATCTTTACCACTGGGTACTGCTCAGCTTCCTCTCCAACTTCATCACCCTTTTCAAAGTTTCAGTCTTTTTTCTTTCTTGGGTTCTTGGTTTCTGATATTTGTGGTGAATGCTTCTTCTTCTGTAGAGCTGTGACGGGAGGAAGAAGATGGCGGAGGAGAAGCCTGAAGTGCTGGACGCCGTGCTGAAGGAGACGGTTGATTTGGTATATAGATCTGAGAAAGCTCAAAGCTTTTTGCTTGTTTTTCTTGGTTTTTTCTGTGTGATTTTTTGTTCTTTAATGTTATGAACTTTGTGGTTGTAGGAAAACATACCCATTGAGGAGGTGTTTGAGAATCTGAGATGTAGCAAAGAGGGTCTCACCAGTGAGGCTGCTGAGGAAAGATTAACCATTTTTGGGCACAACAAGCTTGAGGAAAAGCAGGTTATTTTTTCTTCTTCTCATAATTCACGGCTCCCTTTGCTTTTATCTTCTTGGTTTTGGTGAACTGTGTTTTCTTCTTTCATGTTAACACAATTGTGTGGTATGGGGTGTGTTGCAGGAGAGCAAATTTTTCAAGTTTCTGGGGTTTATGTGGAATCCTCTCTCATGGGTTATGGAAGCTGCTGCTATAATGGCCATTGCTCTTGCAAATGGAGGAGTAAGTGCTAAGCTTTTTCGGCTTACTGTTGCTAGTTTTGTGAGGCTGCTTCTGTTTTGGGTGATTTGTTTGTTGATTTGTAACGTTGTTTATCTGTATGCAGGGCAAGCCTCCGGACTGGCAAGATTTTGTGGGTATCATTACTCTGCTGGTTATCAATTCCACCATTAGTTTCATCGAGGAAAATAATGCGGGTAATGCTGCAGCGGCTCTCATGGCTCGTCTTGCGCCTAAAGCCAAGGTATCGAATTTGCAAACTTATTGTCTTTTTGTTTTGTTTTTAGGGTGGTAGTTACTGCTCCTGTTGGTGAACAGTAGGTCGTAGGCTACATCTTGGTCTATTAATTAAATTTTTGATGCATGAGTAGGAATTTATGGTGATGTATACTTGAATTCGTTTGTTGGTTCCATATTTAACGAAATATATGTACAGGTGCTTCGAGATGGAAGGTGGAACGAGCAAGATGCTGCTGTCCTAGTACCTGGAGACATAATTAGCATCAAACTTGGCGATATCGTTCCAGCTGATGCACGGCTGCTTGAAGGGGATCCCTTAAAAATTGATCAGGTTTATCTATGACTACATCTGTGTCCGTTCTTTAGTATTAATAATGCTCAAGTTTAATGTTTATAGACCTATGCTGGAACATTTTGGCTCTCTCTGATGTTTTTATTTCAATTTGCAGTCTGCCCTTACAGGCGAGTCTCTTCCCGTGACAAAAGGCCCTGGAGATGGTGTGTACTCTGGTTCAACTTGCAAACAAGGAGAGATTGAAGCAGTGGTCATTGCTACAGGTGTGCATACATTCTTTGGGAAGGCTGCTCATCTTGTTGATAGCACTAACCAAGTGGGCCACTTCCAAAAGGTAAGGGAACAATAGTGTTATTTGCTATCATGGACTTTTGTACGTTGTCATTATAGAGATAATTTGTTTTATTCTTTCCATTTCATTCTCAGGTCTTAACTGCAATAGGGAATTTCTGCATATGCTCTATCGCTGTGGGTATGGTAATAGAGATTATTGTCATGTACCCGATTCAAGACCGAGATTATCGCCCTGGAATTGACAATCTACTTGTGCTTCTCATTGGTGGAATTCCGATTGCAATGCCCACAGTTCTGTCTGTGACTATGGCAATTGGCTCTCATAGATTAGCACAGCAGGTTGGCTTATTTCCTTGTGAATGCTAGAACTGTTCTTGATACATTGTGCTTGGGACATGAGTAATTTTGATAATGCTGACTGCAGGGAGCTATCACAAAGAGAATGACAGCAATTGAAGAGATGGCGGGCATGGATGTGCTTTGTAGTGATAAAACAGGAACCCTAACACTGAACAAGCTTACAGTTGATAAGAATCTTATTGAGGTTGTTTAGGAGACTGCTGCTTATTTATTAGAGAAAATGCTTTTCCTTGATGAACTTCTTATAAAATGTCTGCTTGACTTTTAACTTGTAGGTTTTTGCAAAAGGAGTGGATCCGGATACTGTTGTTCTGATGGCAGCTCGAGCATCCAGGACAGAGAATCAAGATGCAATAGATACTGCAATAGTTGGGATGCTGGCTGATCCTAAGGAGGTAAATCTTTTGATCGGTTTGTCCCTTTCCAAACATAGCCACATGTAGCTATTTACAGAAGCATTTTTATCTAATTTAGATTCATTTCTTTTTATCTCCATGAAAAGGCACGTGCTGGTATTCAAGAAATACACTTCCTTCCTTTCAATCCTACTGATAAGCGTACTGCTTTGACTTATATTGACCGTGATGGTAAAATGCATAGAGTTAGCAAGGGTGCACCAGAGCAGGTACTTGTTCTCCACCATAAGCTCTTGTTGTTATTCCTTTTTGTTAACACCATCCTAATTCATCTCTGACATATATGTATATGTGTGTGTGTGTGTGTGTGTACACCTATTAATGTAACATGTTTATTTATTTATTTTTAGATTCTACATCTCGCCCACAATAAGTCAGACATTGAGCGCAGAGTTCATGCAGTGATTGATAAGTTTGCCGAGCGAGGATTACGGTCCCTTGCTGTAGCATACCAGGTTTCTGGATTTCTGATTTTGTATATTTATTTTATCTCTTCTAGTTTAAATTTAAATTTATTTTGATTCATTCTTTGTATTATGCAGGAAGTTCCAGAAGGAATCAAAGAGGGTGCTGGAGGCCCATGGCAGTTCATTGGTCTAATGCCACTCTTTGACCCACCTAGGCACGATAGTGCAGAGACAATACGGAGGGCTTTAAATCTTGGAGTAAATGTGAAAATGATTACAGGTGTGCTCTTTATTGTAGCTTAAATTTGTAGTGTCCCTGCTTGTGGAAAATCTAGGAAGTCTAAATAACATCTTAACAAAAGAATTCTTAAATTTATTATGGGGTGATAGGTTTTGATATACTGACGATATTGATTCATGTCTTAAAATGTTTATTATGGAGACACAGTGAAAGGTGTTTGCTGTATAATAACGTAGATGTGATGTGACCTGATGTTGAATAAAATCAATTGAAGCTTTTTTGGTTCTATTGGATTAATAATGTTATTAGTAATCTGACGTGTTGCGATGTGTATTTCAAATGTGTTCTTGCCACCAGACCTTTCAGCTCTAAAAGAAAAGATTGATGGTCTGATGTGATTAAGTACTTTGTATTATGTTTTTGTCTGATCAATCTCGTACTTTCTCAGGTGATCAACTGGCCATAGGAAAGGAAACAGGACGTCGTTTGGGAATGGGAACCAATATGTATCCTTCATCAGCTTTACTAGGACAGAACAAGGATGAGTCAATTGCAGCTTTACCCATTGATGATCTGATAGAAAAAGCCGATGGCTTTGCTGGTGTATTCCCAGGTATGCTTCTTTTACCATTAGGCTTTGGTACATGCTAGGCAAAAGATTTTACAAATGTTGTCAATCCTCCTCTAAAAATGTTTTGTCTGATATTGTTTGGTACAGAGCACAAATATGAGATTGTAAAACGCTTGCAAGCAATGAAACATATCTGTGGAATGACCGGTGATGGTGTTAATGATGCTCCTGCCCTCAAGAAAGCCGATATTGGTATTGCTGTTGCTGATGCAACAGATGCAGCACGTAGTGCTTCTGATATTGTGCTAACTGAACCTGGACTCAGTGTTATCATTAGTGCCGTTTTGACCAGTCGAGCAATCTTCCAGAGGATGAAAAATTACACAGTAAGCTTTGTTTTCTAATGTGGTAGACTACTTGGTTTTTTCGTAGTGTTATCTTCACATGAATGGTGCTATTGATAACCAAATTTGTTCTTTGTATTGGCAGATATATGCTGTTTCCATCACAATTCGTATTGTGGTAAGTGAGTTGTTCTTGGTTTGATGACTTTATCCTTGTAGATGGAACCTTTTCTTTTTATTATTATAATTATCTTTTTATGTTGATTATTCAGTATTCCTCACTCATCTGATCATTAATATGTTGGCAGATGGGTTTCATGTTGCTGGCCCTCATATGGAAGTTCGACTTTCCACCTTTCATGGTGCTTATTATTGCAATCCTCAATGATGGTTTGTTCTTTATTTCCCCATTCAAAATTCTCTCTCTCTCTCTCATGGTTTGTGCTATCATATTTGTTATGCCTCTTGTTAGAGCCATTTTTTATTCAACATTGCCGCCATTTAGTAGTCCTCATCATTGCTGTCATGTGTTTTCTTCTGTAGAATTTTGGTTGGTTAGAAACTGTTATACACTCGAAATTGTACTTTGCGTTGTTTTTGACTGAAGTGATATATTAATTGGTTAGTATCTGCAGCAACTTACTAGCATTATGCCCTTTTAGGTACTATCATGACGATATCAAAGGATAGGGTCAAACCATCTCCTCTGCCAGATAGCTGGAAGCTGGCCGAGATTTTTGCTACTGGAATTGTGCTCGGTTCCTACTTGGCAATAATGACTGTAATATTCTTTTGGGCAGCATACAAAACAGACTTCTTCCCAGTAAGAATGTGCCATGTTCTGTTCCTAAAATGATCTCTTAGTCTTGCATTCCCGAAGCTAGCCAACTGCTTGTGATGTTTCATTTTTGGTTTATTGATTTCTGGGCACTTTCTTTTCAGAGGACATTTGGGGTGTCAACTCTTGAGAAAACAGCTAATGATGACTTCCGGAAACTTGCCTCTGCTATATATCTACAAGTGAGCATCATTAGCCAGGCCCTCATTTTTGTCACACGCTCTCGAGGTTGGTCCTTTCTTGAGCGGCCTGGAATGTTACTTTTTGTGGCTTTCCTGATAGCCCAGCTGGTGAGCTGATTTCAAAATAATTTCATTTTCTCTTCATTTTGATTGATTAAGAGGTAGCACTGAACTTTTGATCATCCATTTTGAGCAGATTGCCACCTTGATAGCAGTGTATGCTAACTGGAGTTTTGCTGCAATCGAAGGGATTGGATGGGGTTGGGCTGGGGTTATCTGGCTCTATAACATTGTATTCTATATCCCACTGGATATCATAAAGTTCATGATACGCTATGCTCTCAGCGGGAAGGCTTGGGATCTTCTCATTGAGCAAAGGGTATGGTTTCGCTTCTTTAATTGTTTTACATCACTAGGGACTTTCCTGTGAGCTGCGGTCTGAGGGATTGTTTTGTGTTCTAGATTGCTTTTACAAGGCAAAAGGACTTTGGCAAGGAACAACGTGAGCTTCAATGGGCACTTGCACAAAGAACATTGCATGGTTTGCAACCACCAGATACCAAGATGTTTACTGAAAGAACACATTTCACTGAACTCAATCATATGGCTGAAGAAGCCAAAAGAAGAGCTGAAATTGCAAGGTGAGCAGCAATCTTTTGATACACTGATACAGAAAGTGGATTCTGACTGGCAATTCTGCTGTACTTTTGATTCCTATGTTGGTGTTTAACTGCAAATTCATTTCTCGTGTAGGTTGAGAGAACTGCATACACTGAAAGGTCACGTAGAGTCAGTGGTGCGATTGAAGGGTCTCGACATCGACACAATTCAGCAAGCTTACACAGTCTAGTTCAGGGACAGTTTATTTTACTATAGTGTGACAGAATCCTAGTATTGCTGAGAGTAAAGACAGGTACTCGGCATGTTGTGAGTAACCTAGTAGAGAAATCCTTTTAAATTTGCTAGTCTGCTTTCAGTTTATTTTTTGCACGTAAAATGAGTGTGCTGCAATCAGCTGTTTTCTAGTTCCTTTTCCTCTACCTCCTTATCCCCTTTTGTGATATTGATACATGCTCGATTAATCCAAACCATTCACGACATGTTTGCTTCACATTAAAATGAAACCAACCCTTTCAGGTTTCTCTCTTTTCTATTATTCCCCACCCACGCAACTTCCACATAATTCAAAGGAAAAATAGTCTAAACAGTCTCACTTTTTGAAGAAGCAAAACTTTGGTATTTCACTTTCAGAAAATTTCAAAATAGTACGTCACGATTTACCTTGATCAAAGTTTTGTATCTATAACTGTTAGCTTTGTTAAAAAAACCTTTAAAAAACTTGACGGCAACCATTTTTATTCATCAAATGACTAATATACTCTTGAGTTTTTATTTTTGTTATTTTTATATAATAAAAAAATAAATTGGTCAAAACGGTACCTCATCTTTTTTTCTTTATAAATTTTGGTATTTCAAGTTTTGATAATATCAGAACAGTACCTCAAATTTTGACCCTGACCTAATTTAATACTTTTAGCCGTTAGTTCCGTTACGGGTGTTGCTAGGTGACAATTTTTAAAGGCTATTTTCGTCTATTTATGTCTTAAATTTGAAATACTAAGGACTGGTGAGTTTCTTTGCAAAGTTCCTTGTTGTGATGTTTACTAAATTTGAAGTTATGGTAAGTATAGAACTCAATCGTTGGTGGATGGGAGGCTGGAGTGATTATGAATAATTCGAACGTCTAAGAACTAAGTCGCATATACTAGGAATTCTCTATGGAACACTACAAATTTGACTTATTGAATACCAAGCGGCAAGCTTCATCATCTAGGCTGGTAAGTTGCATAAGAGTGTTGTTGGACTATAACAATGTAGTGCACGAGGGCTTCAGCCCATATTGGTAACACTCACTAGACATTTCATTTCTTCCACTTGCTGCATGCTGCGAAGTCTTCAGGGATTGGCTGCTTTTCTAGATTGGCCGTTTACATTGCCTGTTTTTAATACAAGCGGCCAATCTAGATAAGATTACAAGAAACAACAACATTAGGATCTCTTCAGTCCCAGAATTATCAACACTTTTAGAAGCAACAAATTGCCTAAAATATAACAAGGAAAATCCCTTAAGATGAAACCTTTACATTTGTCCAGTCTAGTTTGGCACTCACCTGTATGTCATCAGTTTTTACCACAAAAAATTTACATAGAAGCGCAAAGGGAAACTCTTCAATATAAATTCCTGTCCTCAGAAAAATGTACGTAGTCAGGATTCCAACATCAGAATTTCAAAACAATACCAATGACAGGAGCAATTCAAGCGAAACGAAACCGTACCTGAAACAAATGGTCACCCTTCGAGGCCACGCTACATGAAGGATGTCTTTCTGGAACATACACAATACAAAATTTTCACTCAAACATATAGAAGTAGAAATCAATGTAACAAATCCCGAACAATTACACAAACTCACCTAAATCAGAGGAGCCCCAAGAGCCCTAGTGTCGAGGCCGGCAATGGATAAGTGTCTCCATTCTAAACATGAGCTGCTGAATAATAAGAAACAATGAAATCCAGACACGCACACATCATTTCAAACAGTGAGGCCTTTTTTGTAAGCTCAAATGTTTTCAAAAACCCAGAAAGCTCAAATCTCTTTTCAAGAACCCATTTTTCATTCAAAACCCAGAAAGGCTCCATTTGTGTGTCCAAACCAAATGCAAGGCCCTGATCACATTCCTCAGTTCTCTGCCACCTTAGTCGTCGTCAATGACGTCAGCTTCGTCTCTCAGGCCTTCCTTAGCTCGAAGAAAGAAGCCGAGGCCTCAGCTGGCGGCAGCATGGCACCGGAAAAGTATCTTGGTTACCAACGCCAACAGCCCAAATTCCAAGTCTTTCTCGTCCCCAGGTAACAACACAGGTTTTAGCCTTTACTGATTAAGTAACTTCTGTAGTGGAATTTAGATTGTTTAACTTTGTGTCTTCAGTGAATTAAAGTTGGTAATGTGACCAAAGTTTGTGTAACTAAATCTTGGCTAGCTAAATTGGTGCTTTATGAAATTCTCATTTTGTTTTCATTCTCAGTCTTACATCGCGGGAGCTAGCCAACTGCTTGTGAGTTTTCATTTTGTGGTTTATTGATTTCGAGAGCCTATTCAACGTATCCGGAAAATTTAACGGGAGTGCTTGGTACGCGATGTTTATGCAATTGTGGTTTGAAGTGGCCCTCTTTCCAGCTAATCCATTACAGACTTGAAGAGGAGAGACAATGGCATTGGTGTCGGGCCGCCGGCAGGAGACGACTTGAAGAGGAGTGGCGATCGATTGGACGGCGACTGAGAGAGAAGGAATTGGTGTCGGAGAGATGGAGGTGGTCATGGTGGTCGGAGAATGAGGCGGCGAATTTACAGAGGTGGTTTTTGGCGGTCGATGGAGGAAGGGAAAGAGAGCTGGATTTGGTTTTAGGTTTGGGAAGGGATTTGAGGTTAGGCAATAAATTGGGAAGGCGGCATTCAATTCAGAGGAGAAGACATCAATTCAAAGGAGGAGACTTCATCGAAAAGGAAAAAAAGTTGAAAGGAAAAGGAGATAACGAGACTATTTTATTATTATCCTTATAATAATAATAATAATAATAATAATAATAATAATTATTATTATTATTGTTATTATTGTTAAATCCAAACACATGGATTTGTGTTTGTTGATCTCAATTAGGCCAAACTAGGTTTGGTTTAAGTTTAGTGTTTCTGTTTATGTAGGTGTTTGGTTTTAAATTTGGGGTTTGGGGTTTAGGGTTTAGAATTTTAGGGTTTAAGTGTTAATAAGAAACATAAGTGTAAATAGGGTGGACCGTCTCGATCGAGGTCTAAACATTATCGAAAATATGTGATTTTTCAACTCTAGCCGTATTTATCTATTCTGGTCACATCCTATTTCACATGATTTTTAGAAAGTTTGCTTCCTTTGTATAGTTTGTTCACAATAATGTGCACTTGCATATAACTTACTAAACAAGTTATACTGTTTTAGTAGGCACGTGACGATCAGAGGTCATAAACATATGAAAATAAAAATTTCACCGTCTGATGTAGACATGGTGATTAAATAGGTCTACTGAAAAAAATTCACCCTGTTTCGGATTCGTTAGACCCCTTATTGAATCGTTCAACCTAAATTCAACTTCATTTTTTTACACGAAACGAGTTAATTTTTACTCATAAACAAGGTACACCGTTTTAGTACGCACATGGCGATCCGAGATCATAAATATGTGAAAATTAAATTTCACCATCTGATGTAGACATGGTGATTAAATAGGTTTACTGAAAAATATCCACCTAGTTTCGGATATCCATCGAACTGGTCAACTCTTATTTCAACCTCATTTTTACGTGAAATGTGGTTGACCGGCTTTATGTGAGACATTATTTTTTCCTGTTTTCGAATTTAAAACTCGTATATATGTGATTTAGAAACACATGAAAATATTTTGTTAAATTGACCCTCCGGTGGTTATGCTCTCTTTAGGAGTGCCTAAGCGTATTCAGAGTTGATTGTTTTTATCGAGAAGCAAACATTATCGAAAGTTTGTAATTTTTTAACCTTATTTGTATTTCACTATTCAGTCACATCCTATTTCACAAGATTTTTGAAAATTTTGTCTCTTCGGTATAGTTGGTTCACAATGATGTACAAGTCATATAACCTACTAAACAAGTTATATCGCTTTAGTAGACACGTGGCGATCTGAGGTCATAAATATGTGAAAATAAAAATTTCACCGTCTGATGTAGACATAGTAATTAAATAAGTCTACTGAAAAAAAACCATCCAATTTAGTATTCACATCCGCTTGATACAGCTGCCCTTAAGGTGGTATACAAATGAATATGGTTGACTGAGTTGACCATCACCCAAACAATGACAAAAATAAGTTTATTTTGTGTCAAAGTTGTATTTCATTGTGTTAGTACATAGTACAATATCAGTCATACTCGCCTAAGAAGACGCGTGCCGCCACATAAAACGGGCTTGGGCCTTAGCTGAGCCCAAGAAACCTACACTATCCCTTAAGGGCATAATGGTAATACACCCTCTAAGTAAGGGCAAAATGGTATTTTTAGGGTGCATCCATCATATCCCTATAAATACTACTCTTCCCCCTCATTCTCTCTCTCTCCATCTTCACTCCCTTATCACCTTATTTCTCCTCACTGACTTAGGCATCAGAGGGTCGAAGGCCGGAGCACCCGGTCTTCCCTCTGACGCTGTCCACTCCTTGATTGACAGGTTAGGGGAGCTTGAAGATAACTCCTGCATCTGGGTGATCCCCCCCCTCTCAGAGATCACGCCAGAACAATTGGCGCTAGAAGGAGGGTCCTCAAGTGAAAACCCTCACGTCGCTCACCATGGCCATCATCTGCCCAGAAATCCCGAGGAGAGAGAAAGTAGATATGACTTTCTCTCTCTCCTTCGCTTGAGCGTGCCACAGCAAGGTAGCTCACCTTCCCAGCCATTATACACACTGTCTTCCAATGAATCCAGCGTGGCCACCCCAACCTCCGGCCAAGGCCCACGCGCCGGTGAGCAGCACCTAGAAAAATTGATCTGGACACCCAGCTTCCCTCAACCGAAGAGGGAATATGCTCTCGGTCTCGTGACCCCAATCTCGGCACCCACCCCCCGGGACATGCCTTCGCCTTTGGCACCCACTTGATACTTCTCTCCAGGGGACGCCCTCCCGTGTCTCAGTGCCTCTCTCCCGAGACCTCCGCGGACTCCGCTGGTCTCGCCAGTCAGCGCAGACTCCGCTGGATTCGCCAGCCCCTCGCGGACTCCCCTGGTTAAGCCAGTCCTCGCGGACTCACATTGTCGCGGACCCCTCGCGGACTCCGCTGATCTCACCAGCCCCTCGCGGATTCCGCAAGTCTCGCCAGTCCTCGCGGACTCACATTGTCGCGGACTCCGCTGAGCAACACCCGGTGTCTCAATCATATATAGCGATACACGGCATACCCCACTCAGAGGGAGCCGGTCCATCCCCTCCCTTGCATGGGGACTTGGGGGACTGGGGATTGGTTATGTCGCCACTAGTAATAGACTCGTACTCCCGATATTATATCAAATAAAGTCCCCACCCAAGAGAGTCTCTTGACCGCGGACTTGGGGACTTGTTAGTACATAGTACAACATCAGTCATACTCGCCTAAGAAGACGCGTGCCGCCACATAAAACGGGCTTGGGCCTTAGCTGAGCCTAAGAAACCTACACTATCCCTTGAGGGCATAATGGTAATACACCCTCTAAGTAAGGGCAAAGTGGTATTTTTAGGGTGCATCCACCATATCCCTATAAATACCACTCTTCCCCCTCATTCTCTCTCTCTCTCTCCATCTTCACTCCCTTATCACCTTATTTCTGCTCACTGACTTAGGCATCAGAGGGTCGAAGGCCGGAGCACCCGGTCTTCCCTCTGACGCTGTCCACTCCTTGATTGACAGGTTAGGGGAGCTTGAAGATAACTCTTGCATCTGGGTGATCCCCCCCCCCCCCCCCCAGAGATCACTCCAGAACACATTGTGAGCTAAATTTCTTAAACATTTTATGTGTGCATACAAAACGCATCTAAATGGTACAATATAAATTTTCAAAGATTTTTTCGGATACTCGAACTAAATATTCTAATTTTAGTAATATGAAAATTTTAAAAATTATTTAAATCTAGAAGATGTACCTTTATCCCCCTCATGTAAATGTAAGGGCAAATGATAAAAATGTACTTTTAAAAGTAACAAATGATAAAACTGTTAATAAATGTTTATCGATGATAAAAAAAATACATCTATTTAAATCCCTTAAAGTGTTGCACATAAAAATAAAGTGAAACATTTGAAGATTATTTTATCATTTATATCTTTAAATAGTAGTTTAATGTTATATGTCCTAAATTTAAATATGTATTTCTTTAATAATTTATTGTGATTATAAAATTAAGAAAATCTCTAATATAAACATTTATAAAACTACCTGTACAAATATAAGACTTTAATCACACATATTTCCAAAATAGGGAGAAGAATTAAATATTAATTGGATTAAATATGCAACACTACCGATACGTCCTTCATTCTTGTTCCTTTTATTTAGAAAGCATAACCCCAAAAACGCAGCTGTTTGAAACCCAGATCTTATTTATCGAGTTTGCCCCTAAGCTTCACCTAATCACCTCCCTCTCTAGCCTCCATCTTCTTCTCCAGCCACGCCTCCTGAATCGCATGCCTCACGTCCGCCGAGACACGCTCATCGCCAGAGCCACCTTCTTGTTTTGGCCGGCGTCTGACTACTTGATCGCCTTCTTGTGTTCTGGTCTTGTGGTTTCGGCTTGGCCTTGTGGACCATAGGCTCCCTGTCTTGTCCGGCAAATCGGTTCCAAATGATCGGAAAAGTTAAAGAGAGAGAGAAAAGCTTTGGATACTATGGATTTAGGAGAGGAGGTTGTTTAGATTTGGGGATTGATGCAAAGCTTTTCTCTCTCCCCCTCACTCGCCTGCTAACAGAGACTTAACAGAGACTTTTCATGCGTCAAAATCGACAGTGAGATGACGGGTGTGTTATATAATTTTCGATCATGAGTTTTTTTTTTTTTTGTAAGAGAGCATTTGGGGTGATTGTACGGACCGGATCCTCTCCTGACCTATATTTTGCCTAACCTTGTCTAAGCTTCTCACCAGATAACGACACGTGGATTAAGACACATCTAATGGCTCAAATTGAATTTTGTTTTATTTTCACTCCTTTTTACTATTTTTGTTACTGAAAAACATGTTGAGAGTTGGGATTGAGACATAGTTCCTCTAAAGACTTTACACATAGCCTCTTTTGATAGTGATAAGTGGCTTACTCGTAAGGAGTAAAGACCCATTTTTCTTTTTCTACTTCAGATCTTGTTGTTTCTCATTCCTATGATTTTGGGTTTCGATTGTTTTCTCTGCCAAGCAAAACCCATTTTTAAAGAAGTGATTTTTCAAGATCATATCTTCGAGTTTGGAGTTGCAGATCAGTTTCAAGGTTCAAGAACCCATTTTTTTGTTTGGTGGAAAATGGGGTTGAAGCTCCAGTACCAAATATTTACCTGGAGACCATAACTGTAAGCCATAACTACTATCAACCAGCCTTCACTATCCATCACCAAAATAATTGAATGGTTGAAGCTAGCTTTATGGGATTCTTTTTCCTATTGAATGTGATTGCAAAATTTTAATTGAGAGAAGAAATATTGTGATGATAAGGAGAGAACATGAAGAAAAGAACAGATAAGAGAGAACGAGGAGGAAAAGCAGAGAGAAACGAAAGAAAAAAATGGATGTGAGAAAGAAAGGTAAGCCCTTAGATCTGCGAAAAACACGTGTCATCATTTGGTAAGAAGCTTAGGCAAGGTTGGGCAAAATATAGGTTGGGAGAGGATTCGGGTCCGATTGGTGAGTTTCTTTGCCAAGTTCCTTGTTCTGATTCGTACTAAATTTGAAGTTATGGTGAGAAGTGAGAAGTAAGTTGCATATATGGTGAGAACTCAATCGTTGGTGGATGGTAGGCTGGAGTGGTTATTAATAATTCTAATGTAGAACTAAATTACATATACGAGGAATTCTCTATAGAACACTATTGATATAATTATTGAATACCAAGCTTCATCATCAAGCAGCATTTTTCTGAGGCTGTTTAGGCCACTTTCTCAGTAACTTCAACTTCAAGAGTACTACTATCGATCCCCGTACCTTTATACTGATACCAGCTTGCAATGAGCAAAAAGTATCCGAAGTTAACAGTGGAAATAGCAGTAATCAAGTAGTAATAGTAATCAAGCCTCCCCTTGTTGAGATCTTCCGGCAGCCAATTTCCGGTTGCAGCCCCCTCTGTGGCTCTGTGGACTACTGAAATCAAGAAACTATTCAAGTAATTTGAACCTGCCATTCCACAATAGAAGAGAGACCCTGCAACGCTTCTCATGTTTTCAGGGAATTGCTTGTAGTAGAACTCAGTTTGACCAATGGCAGCGAATGCTTCTGCAAGTCCAGCCAATGCGAGCTGAGGAATTAACCAGAAGCCTGACATGGACGAAATGTTACTACCTGATAATGGTTTGGTTAGAGCTAATGACCTTCGACGCTCTTCTACGATTGCAGAGACTAAAATGGAGACAATAGAGAGAAAAATGCCAGCTCCAATTCTTTGCAGCACTGTGATGCCTCCTTCTATCCCTGTGCGTCTTTGAAGAAATGGGACGACAAGTCGGTCATAGATAGGGATCCAAATGGTCATGGCTATCATCAAGAAGACATAGTAGGATGCAGCTGGGATCTCGAAGTGTTTTGTAAGTCTTCTATCACATTGAAGAGCTTGGTAAGTTGCATAGGAGTGTTGTTGAACTATAACAATATAGTACACGAGGGCTGCAGCCCATATTGGTAACAGTCTCACTAGACATTTCATTTCTTCTACTTGCTGCATGCTGCAAAGTCTCCATGGATTGGTTGCTGATCCATCTGTATTTAATTTGTCTTCCGGCGTCAGGATTGCTGCTTTGTCAAGGCATCTAAGGGAGGTGATAATAACATGTCAGTTAGGGGACTTCTGATCAGAATTGTATAGATCAAGAACAATTATTCTACATCAGATGAGTGACCATCTAATAATTCAATGCAAAAACATAGATCATTCACAACCTTTATAAGCTGGTGAGAGGCAACTTCTGTGAGCCGCTTACGGCTTAATACTTAATAGAAGTAGTAGTTTGTTCAAAATAGGCAGGAAGAGCAGTACTCTATACTAAAGCATAGAAGGCAGTATAACAGTAAAATATGATTACCTAAATTGATGTGTGTAAGGAAGCTTTGAGTTGGTTGAATTGGGAGGCAAATAAACAAAGAGGGAGAGCCACGGTTCCTCTGGTTGCTTCAAATGCCTTTTCTTAAAAGCAACCACTAGGACCTGTGCCACACTTGTCATTGGACTACCATTGGCTTTCACTTTGACATACAATTTTGAACCCATGAAGAAGAGTGCACATGACATCAACATCAGAATGGCTGGAATGCCAAACCCCAGAGACCAGCTAACATTTGACTGAACATAAATAATGACTGTCAAGGACAACATCTGTGCAACAGTGAAGGTGAAGAAGTACCAATTGAAGAAGCTGTTAACTCCTTTCTTTCCAGATTCAGTATTGGGGTTGAACTGGTCTGCACCAAATGCAAAGTTACATGGTCTGATCCCAGCTGCTCCTACTATTAGTAGTCCCAGACCGGCTGCCAAAAATGCCATTTGGCCACCTGTTGGGCCTATGCACTTGTTGCTGCTGCGGTCTTGTTCACTGCAAGAGGGAGGATGGAGGTTTCCGAAGATTGCAGTGAAGTCTATCAAGATCAGCCCCTTGGCAGAAGGTAAACAACCAAAACACTAGGATCAGTTCCACTTTAAATATGTTGAGAACATAGAAAATGTTGATCAGTTTTACATAAGCAATATCCTGGCAATATAGAAAATGTTGATCCTCTTTATAAATTTCTATTTAAGTTGCATTTGCTTCTAGAACTGTCAAAAGCGTTTTTCACTACATTTGTGGGAAATAGTTTCAAGTGCCTTGGAATTTAGTAAAACACTATGCTAATAATCAAGCGCTTCCAGCAACAACATTGAACAAAAGCACTTACACTGAAGCAAATCCAAACTAGACGGTCTACTTTTCACAGTATCAATCTACTTCAGACTTGTATTTCTGCTATTCTTACTATATGGTTTCGATGCTAGTCAATATAACTCCTTGTGACGCCATTTCAGATTTATAAAGCGAAAGTGTATATATATGAACTATGGACCTTATCAATAGTAAATATTCAAAGAAAAAAAAGAGATGGTAGTATAGTTCAAGTACCATCAAGGAAGCGACTGAAGCAAAAGCAATGGTCTTGAAACGACCCCAGTATGTGTCGGATACAAAAGCTCCAATCAAAGTAGCAAAATTGGTGGTGCCATTGAAGATGCTGAGTATAGTATTAGCTCTAATGCTGCTCATGTTGAACTCTTTAGTGAGATAGACCAAGAGGTTGGATAAGGTGCCAATGGCTCCTAGCTTCTCAAAGGTTTCATTTCCTGAAATTTTATGCAAAAGGGTCACTCAGAATCAAGTCCAAACACTAACACCAAAACTATATATGATTCAACAGAAAAAAAAAAAAACTAATAACCAAGTGAGGGAGGTCAAAAAAAACTGAGAAGGGTCATTCTCAAATCTCACCTATGACAAATGGCATGGCTTTCCATCCTCTGTAGATTACTTTCTCTTCAGCTATTGAACACTGATCCTCATTCACCTTCACCTTCCCCATGGATTCTCTTTCACTGTTCTCCATGGTTCAGTCTCTAAAACTCTTTCTGGGTTGTTAACAGTGAAGTCAGTGCTAGAGATTTCAGGCCAAAATCTCCATAATTATAAAATAATGAAAAGGTAAAATGGAGCTAGTCATGAGATATAGGAACCTTACCTGTCCACAACTAGTTATATTTTACCAGTTTGATTATGACAAATGTATTTTCTCACTTTTCCTGAGATTTGTTATATACATATATGTAGTTGTTGGACCACCAAGTCTGTCCTCTTTGACTACCAGTCCATTTGTTTCTGAGATTTCCCATTGCAGAAAGACTTTCTGTTGGCAAAGAGAAACAGTACAAATCTACTAAATTTTACTTATTTCCTGATCAAACAAAATAAAACCCTTCCCAAAAACACAGATATCTTCACAAAATATGTACTAATTTCCTGATAATTTCCTGATCAAAGCTTCTTTCAGTTCTGCGTTTCTTATATATGAAATCAGACAGACTTTATTGAGAGAAAGTAAACGACAGCAATGTTATTTATTTCCAGCCAGACTCAGGATTGCATGGACGACATGCGTCTATCTTTCATTCTGCTTATATATGGAGAATTGGAGATCTTTTCTTCCTGTGGTCTGCAGTGGTTTGCGTTTTGGGTTTGGGCACTGGATGTGTTTGATTCGAGTACTATTCTTCATGATTGGTTTGATGATGGACTTTAGTTTGTGAATGTATTCATGATGACTAGTTGTTTAGGGAACGTTTGTCATAGGTATGTTCTAGCTGTCAGTCCGCTTAGTACTAGTGTTTATGTTTGGTATTTGTACTATTTTGGTTTTTGATTAGTAGCTTTGATGTTTTTTACAATAACGCACACGTAATGGTTGAAAACTACGCATCATAACGATTCGATAAATATCTTTTAAACATGCATGATGGTGAGATTTTGAGTCAAACACAACACAATTAGTACTTGGTGGACTAGAAACACGCACGTGTTGAGTGTGATTGCGACATACATGAGTATCCAACTCATAACGATTTGTCGTGATGAAGTATTTTATGCGATTCTAATTATATAGGAAGTGAAATTCAAGCTCTTATAATTTACGTTTTATGTGTTATTTTTTAGTGATTTAATTTTTTTTTTATTAGAGTTTCAACTAAAAGAAGAAATTAATAAAGGGTGGATTGCAAATTAAGAAGTGTGAATTTTGCTATGCTAATCTCCTTTCGAAATAATCATTTTATATCCTTTATTTTCATTGCATGTATGCAATATGATATTTTTTTTGTATATACAGTAGCAAGTATATAAAATCTTTTAGCATTGTATAGAAGTGTAGAACTGTTGCATCTAAGACATATTCATATTATATATGCCATTTATACATTTATCACAATTGGCTAAGCTATCAAACAAGATGGTTCTCAGATTGCATATTTTCCAACCCAACTTCAGAGGCCACACTGCCTCCACTTCCTTTGTACTTGAACCACCTAGCAACTAGCACAAAATACACCAAATTTATGAACTCCAATCCAGCAACTAAGTAGTAAAAGTAATCCAATTTCCCCTTGTTAAGATCCTCAGGCAACCAGTCCCCAATTGACCCATTACGACTAGTGGTATGGTGAACTATCGACACCAAAAAACTGTTCAAGTAATTAGACCCTGCAAATCCCACAAACAAAAAAGATGCACCAATACTTCTCATGTTTTCTGGGAATTGCTTGTAGTAGAACTCCACTTGAGATATAATGGTAAATGCCTCTGCAAGTCCTATTATGGTTAACTGTGGTATGAGCCAAAAGGCAGACATGGAAGATATTGCACCTGTTCTAGTGTCCATTCCTATGGGACTAGACAAGGCCAAGTTTTTCCTCTTCACTTCAACTAAGGCAGACACCAGCATTGTTACTATGGTAAGCACCATCCCAACTGCCATCTTTTGAAGCAGGGTGATACCGCCTTCTATTCCTGTAACTTTTCGGAGTTTCGGTACAATGACTCTATCGTAGAGGGGTATCCAGAGTGTGAGGCTCGCCATTGTGAAGACTGTGTATGTCGCAGCAGGGATATCGAAGCTGGTGCCGCTGAGGCGCCTATTGGATTGAAGTGCTTGGAAGACTACAGAGGTTTGCATTTGGACCATGGCAATGTAGAATATGAAGGACGAAAGCCATACGGGGATCACTCGAACAAGGCATTTCACTTGTTCTACTTCTTGCATTGTGCAGAGTTTCCAAGGGTTTGTTACTGATCCGTCCAAGTTGATAGTGTCTTCTTCGGTGATGATGGCAGCTTTGTCCAGGACTCTGACAACAGATAAGACAGAGTAAACGATATGAAAATTGAAGAAAGTGGACATTTTAATCAACATTTTAGTGATTACAAGCCATGTACGTCGCACCAGTTAATTAGTTGAAAACTGGAAAAAGATTTGAGTTTAATTTGTTTGTTGAAAGAAAATTGTTTGTTTAAAATGTTGCTAGAGTGATAATTCAGCTATTAAACATGTTACGGTGAACAACTTAAGAGCATCTCATGTAAATATAAAATGTTACATCAATATTTCAGATGACATAAAAACTAAAAGGAAAAAGCCAGAGACACCAAAACTTTATACCAAAACTCAATACCAAATGATGTGGGATCTTAAACCTATTATTTTTCAACATGTATATTTATTAAACTATTTTGATTTTGAAAAGAATTCAAAAACAAAAATCACAAAATTTATTTTTATAAGAAAAACTGACTTCGAGGAACTGTAGACGAAAGAAAAGGAAGAGAACCATCGAGGGAGAAAGGCACCAGAAAGTCTTTGACGAGTTGTTCAGTTTAAGAAAGATTGGACAATCCAAGTTGCGGCGTGAATTTGTTGTACTTCATTGCTTAATTTCTTTACTGATACATGTGTTGTTTGGTTGTAGCACATACCGAAATTCATGCAGTGGTTGAAGTACTTATCATTTTTGTGGTATGGTTTCAGGCTTTTACTGAAAGGGCAGTATTCCAGAGATGAATTATACGAGTGCAAGAGTTCATGACCAACATTTGAAATGGTGGAGTTGGATGGTGACATGAAATAAGTTTGGATTCTGCTGGCAATGGCTATATGTTACAGACTATATGCTTTTGCCTTTGGAAGATAATTAGTGTAAACAATATGTGAATGTAAATTCCATTTAAGTGTGAGATGTCTTTGATGCTCTGATACTCTAAGTTAATCTCATCATGTATTTCATTTAGATAAAGAAACTATTTATTATTATTATTATTATTTTTAGGTTATTTATTAATTAAGAAAACTAAATAAACTAAATTTTTTTAGTTGAATGTGATGACGTGGTAGATACCACTTAATTTGATGTTAGATTTTAGTATAACTTTTTGATGGACGCAGGAGAACTCAAAATAAAATATATAATAACTAGTATAACTTGCCAAACTAACTTCTCTTAGGGCTCATAAAAAAAAACTTCTCTTAGGGTTTTTGTCGAATGTGTAAGGCATGATTGATGGTTCTAAGCCTAATTAACTTGCCAAATTTCAATAACAGCCAGAACTGTCACCCTCAGCCTCACCCTATTACGTAGTTCAGTTACCTGAGTTGATCAGTGTAGGGAATCTTGGAGTTGATTGAGCTGGTTGGTATATGATTGTAAAGCGACAACCACGGTTGCTCCGGTGACTTCAACCGCCTCTTCTTGGCAGCGGCGACAAAAACCCTCACTGCACTTGTCAATGGACTACCATCTGGTTTCACTTTCACATAGATTTTGGAACCCAAAAAGAACATTGCGCATGACAAGAACATGAGAAATGTGGGAATTGCCAGACCCCATGCCCAGCTCACATCAGTTTGCACATAGACGATGATTGTCAAAGAAACCATCATGGCAAATGTGAAGGTGAAGTAGTACCAATTGAAGAAGCTACTGAGACCTCTCTTCCCTGACTCACTATTGGGATTAAACTGGTCTGCACCAAAGGCTAAGTTGCATGGTCTAATCCCACCACCTCCAACAACTAGTAATCCTAGGCCACTCAACAGAAATGCCATTTGCCATGATGTTGGGCCACTGCATGGCCCTGTTGGCCCACAGTGTGGAGGATGTAGCTGTGCAACTGCAGCTGTTAGAGTTAGCACCAGCATTCCCTATTAATCCACCAGAGAAAAACAAACAAATTAAGAATCAGACAGTACTAGTTTTCATATTACTAGTTTCTACTGTGCATCACTGCACAATAAGCATGAACAAACGAAGCACACAATTTAAGTTCGGGATTACAAAGAAATAAACAGTACATATGTAGATGAAATACCAGAAAAGAAGAAACAGAAGCAAATCCCAAGGTCTTGTAACGGCCGAAATAGGTATCGCAGAGGAAGGCTCCTAGCAAGGTAGCAAAATTGATGGTGCCATTGAAGACATTGACAAGATTTGTAGCTGTGATGCTTTTCATGTTGAAGACTGTGGTGAGATAGACCAACAGGTTGGATGAGGTTCCCAGTGTTCCTAGCTTCTCAAAGGTCTCATTCCCTGCAATATATAAATAACTGGTTTCAACTACATACTACATGAATTCAGATCGACATTAACAAATTAATCTCGAAACAAGTTCCCATTTCCTTACCTATAACAAAGGGCATGGCTTTGATCCCACTGTACTTAACTTCAGGCTCATCTGAGTTTGTAACTGCAGCCTTCTCATCCTTCTCATCCATGTTTCTGCTGGTGAGCTCTTTCTCTGTGTTGGTTTGCATATCATACATGTATAACACAGATCTAGCTAGTTTTGAGGGAGCTAGCTATAGAGCTATATTGGTATGATCTCTGGAGGAGCTAGCTTCCCACTTATATATATGTAAGCTTGATCTTCTTCCTCGCTCGTGATATAAATATACAAGAGAGAATGTGATGGGGTATGTCTCATAACTACATGATGCTGATACATACGTTTCTCACTTTTGTTGATTAATCTTTGTCTGGTAGCTACTGGCCGGCTAACGAGGATAGCAATAGCAATTATCATATCAAAGTTGTCAATCTTGACTCTGCAGTACTCTCTGCAGCCTCAAAATCTGGGAGTGACGTTATGAATGTGAACTCTATTATACAGCATGCATGTCTTTTCCGGCAGTACTACTGGGTGATGTTAAATCATTTCACACGTACACAATGGTCACTAATGCATGTCAATTCTTAATTACCTGGACAAATAGCTAGGAAGAATACTGAGTTAAAACGACGAGCACAAACGAGTAAAAGATATATATATATATATATATATATATATATATATATATATATATATATATATTGTTAGTACATAGTCAAAATACTTGCCCAAGCCGAGAATATGACATAATTACCCGATCGCCGAAGATCATTCCGGGCGAGACAGCACCGGCGAGCCCTTCACAGGTGTCCAAAGAATGAAAGTCCGGCAGCAATCCGTCTGCCAGACCCACTCTCCGACAGTAAAACACCCCCAAAAGGGGGGGATGTCGCGGAGGACCGTAGATAGACGTCCTACATCGGGGACTGAGGCCACAACGCCTAACATTGGCTTATAAAACAAGCACAAACTCCCAAAAGAGGTAAGTACACAAAGCTCTTCCCGCACTCCCGTACACTGCAAGTAGCGACTAAAAGCTAACTTAAGCATCGGAGAGTCGAATATTAGGCCACCCCAGTCCCGGCTCCTGACGCCTTGCTACTTGTGTAGGTATAGGACCCGAAACCAAGGATTCGACCTCCCGACTCGTGATCCCGGGACAGGTAGAAACATATATATATATATATATATATATATGATTTTTCTCAGCTACAAAGAATGGTTTTGGTGCTGATTTTCATTTTTCCACCACTTTTTGATCGAATTTTCTCATCTCCACCGTTTAGTATCTAGATAATATTATGTAGATCATCTCTGTAAAATTTCAGCCAATTTGGTAATCGTTAAGGCCCTCAAAATTACGTCTTTCTGTTATAAACATGAACGGTTCATGTTTGACAAAATTCAATCCGTCCATTTGTTTTTCGAGTTTGAGGGCCTTAACGATTACCAAATTGGCTGAAATTTTGCAGAGATGATCTACACAATATTATTTAGATACTAGACGATGGAGATGAGGAAATTCGATCGAAAAGTGGTGCAAAAATTAAAATCCGCACCAAAACCATTGGTGCAGACGTTTGTAGCTAAGAAGCCATATATATATATATATATACACACACGCCAAAGAGGACGTCTGCACGCCCTTAAAGTGCGGACGTCCCTCCGTTCTCCACCGTCCGGCTTCAACGACGGCGCGCCTCCACCCAAGCGGACTCCAGTGGTGTCCCCGACCACTTTCTCTCCCTGACGAGTCCGCTGAATTTCAGTTTTCCGGCAAGATCGATTTTGTGTGAAGTTTTGGGTGGAGGTTACTACCCAGACCTTCAAATTGATCTCGCCGGGAAAGGAAAGTGGTCGGGGACGCCGTTGAAGTTCGCTTGGGTGGAGCCGCACCGTCGTCAGAGCCGTCCGGTAGAGAACGGAGGGACGTCCGCACTTTAAGCCCAGTACGGACATCCTTTTTGGATTCAGACTCTGTGTGTATGTGTGTTTATATATATATATATATATAAATTTCTTTATCAATATTATTGTTTTGACATATATGTGCTTTAGGGATTTCGTGTATATATATATATATATATATATATATATATATATATATATATATATATATATATATATATATATCATTTTCACCTATCAGGTAGTGATCGATGAACAAAATCAAAATTAGCTTTGCTTTCTATATATTTATATAAACTGCGCGAGGATGTTTTTTCCGTTGAGATTTAAACCATGTGGACAGATAATTTTTGACGTCGAGTGCTATATATACATATATATCTTTCGACTTCCAAGTCCTTGTGTACGTCAGCTGGGTTGTGAGCAATGTTTTAAAACTCTCTAACGTACCGACGGCGTAGCCGCCTCAATTAGTCTGAGCCGAAGGGATCAAAATAGGAAATGATAAACTGATCGAATCATAAAACTATAATGAAATACACGAAACTCCACACGTCCGTTCAATGACTTCAATCTATAGTATTTATATGAGTATTCATTACATATAACCCACCTCATATAATAGAATTGGCCTATGCGTGAAAGATGAAACGTATTGACGCTAGGCGGTAATTGTTGTAAGAGATGGATCATGCACAAGAACATAACAACACTTTTACTTGCTTGAAGTGGAAAATCAGAGACGAATTCATTTCGAAAATTAGATATAGGAAATTTATTCCTTGAGCACCAAAATTATATTTGGTAATATTTTCTCAAAAAAGCAAAACGAAGTTTGAAATCAATTATCATATCCATATACCATTTTAAATAAGTGAACGGGTTATCAACTCAACTCCCTAGTAGGAGCACCGCTTTGAAAAATCAAGCCCACAAAGTTTGAACCAACCAGTGAGCAACAATTACGATAACCATAGACGCAAACGAACTTATCGAAAATGTGTGTGTGGATTAAAAGGAAACTGGATGGTGTCCACTGTTCTAGCTAGCCACATGTGTAGTCGTCCTATATTAATGACTTGATATAACATAGTTGAACAGTCCTTCATTGCAGATTTCATACTGCAAAACATGGCTTAATTTTCAAGTGCATACTAACCACATGCATTGCTTAATCGATTTAGATCACAATCACTATTAGTACTGTAGCTTCATTTTTTTTCTTGAGTCATGTTATTTGATTCACATCTTTCTCCATAATTTCAACATGTTTCAATTATCGTTTAATTAGTTCTCTTTTCAAGAATTTAATGGACCTCAAAAAGAAGAAATAAAATCTTTAGTTTTACCATGCATGTAACAATCTTCTTTGATCTGTTATGAGTTGAGCTATAGGTTATTTGCTATTAGCTAGAATCCTGTCATGGGTGATTGGGTAAAAGAAACAAAAGAAAACAAGAAAATATAGGACCTTAACCACATACTAGATCAAACATTGATAAAAGAAAACAAAATGAAACTGTCTATCGATTCTACATAAGGATCATAGGGCATGCAACAAGAAAATTCCAATTACGTTCAGTACTTTCAACCCTTCAAGCTTTGCTTTCTTCGTTTGAACTATCACGAGCAATCGGATTCGGGTTCTCTATCTGCACTTCTCCTTTCCCATTGTCACTACCAGGCTTTTTACTAACCAACACATAATGTCTTGCAAACAAATTGAAGTACACAAAATTCACAGCCCCCAAAGCAGCAATGAGGTAGTAGTAGCAGTCGAGCTTGTTCTTGTTAAGGTCGTGACCTCCTACCCATGGAGATTTACCCTCAGTCGCCTTGTGTACCATGTTGGCTATGAACGAGCCTAAGTAGTTCGAAACCGACAAGCTAAGGAAGAAGATTGCTCCAGCAACAGTCCTCATGCTCTCCGTCATTTGCATGGTGAAGAACTCCATTATGGCAACAGCAGAAAATGCCTCGGTCAGGCCCGTCAAGAAATACTGTGGCAACAGCAATGCGAAACTTGTCGGCGAAACAAACGAGCCATGCTTCAATGCAGATTTCCTTCTGTGTTCTTCTACGATCCCAGACACCACCATTGTCACAACCGAAAGGACGATGCCTGTATTGATTCTCTGTGTCATTGTAAATCGGAGATCGGTTTGCGACGATCTGCTGAATTTTTTGGCTAGAGGGAGGTAAATCCTCTCGTAAGTCAAGATCCATATAGCAAGTGCGAGCATGGAGGTTATGTTCATCCAACCTGGTGGGAAAAGAAATTTCGGTCCTATTGATCTATCCATCTGCAAAGCTTGTAACACTCCAAAGGTGTTAGTTTGGTCCATGGTTATGAAAGTACCTATCGCTGTAACCCAAATCGGTAAGATCGCCACCAGAAACTTCAGTTGCTCAACTTGTTGAAGGCTACATAGTCTCCACCCACTTTTAGGGTTATACTGATCGTCCAATTCATGATTAGGGTTTGTTATGATGGCAGCTCTGTCAAGGAATTTGAACCTGTTAGTGTGAGGGTACTTGATCATCATTTGTCTCTGATCAGACCCAATATTATCAACTAAAGGAGGATCATAAAAATTAGGCTCTGTATCCGGTGCAACCCTAACCCTAGACTTCCTGCAAGCAGCTACGATCACTTTTGCTACGTCTGAGAAAACACTTCCCTGAGGCTTGAGGTAAATGTAGGCGTGTTGGCCAAGCAAGAAGATTGTGATGGAGAAAGCAAGACAGACGGTGGGGATAGCGAACCCGATGGCCCAGCTGATGTTGGTCTGAATATAGACAACTCCGGTGAGAGCTATAACAAGAGCAATGGTGAAGGAGAAGTACCACCAGTTGAAGAAGCTCTCTAGTTGTGCTCTTCCTTTTGCTGTTCTGGTGTCAAATTGGTCAGCACCGAATGCAATGTTGCAGGGCCGAATCCCACCCGCCCCGATTGATAGTAAAGCCAGGCCCATAAAGAGTACAGCCAACTGCCAAGTCTTGGGCTTAGGGCAATCCTGGGATTGAACATCGCACCCGTGGGAGGGTCTCAATTGGTGTATGCTTGCAGTTAGGGCTATCGTCCCCATACCCTACAAAATGGAGTCCAAAATTCAGATGGAAGAAATGACATGTACTGAGGTTAATCTGCAAATTGTAAAAAAAAAAAGAAAAAAAAAAAGAAAAAGTTTTTGATGTCATACCATCCTGATGTAAAATGGAGCCCTAACTAAAAAACGAAAATGATCGAACTAAATAAACATATCAGTTCAAGAATGATAAAAAACAGAAAAAATAAGAACAATATATAGAATTTGATTAGCTAAAAAGTTTGGAACTACAGGCTTCATCTGCTTCTGTATTGGAGTTTAGGTTTAATCAACGTCATATTAGAATCTATTGGTAATATATAAGAAAAAAAAAAATGTTCTATCAGAATCTAGGGCATAGCCTTCACATTGGTTTCAGTAGGAAATCACGGGTCGCCTATTCTCCTTGGCTTCCTGAGTCACGGATCATGTACATGAACCTAGCTATATATACGTAATGAAGCATTAGAAGTGAGAGTTGAATCTTACCAGAAGAGAGAAGATGGAGCCAAAGAGAAGGGTACGAAATCTGCCAAGATAAGTATCAGAAACGAAAGCTCCGGCGAGTGCAGCAACGTTGGAGGAACCATTCCATATATTCACCACATTGACCATAAACAAACCACCCAGATTGTACTTTGTGGTCAGGTACACAGACATGTTAGCTATCAAGCTCATGGAAGCCAGCTTCTCAAACAACTCATTCCCTAATTCAGATAAACCAGTACGTAATACTCTTGATCATAAAGCAGCATTAGCAAGAAATTAACCCATCATCTGATCCATAAGTAATCATATGAAAAAGAATATAGTGTTTTATACATACCTAAAATGTATTTGATTGCTCTCCAACCTCCTGGTGATTTTTTTGGTTCTGGAGGGACTTGAGCTTCTGGAGGAGAAGAAGAAGAAGAAGAAGAATTGTACGCATTCATCTTCATCTCTCTCTCTCTCTCTCTCTCTCTCTATCTCTCTCTTTCTCAGTGAAGTCCCTCGCTCACTTTCTCTGATGAAAATGGATCGTTTTGTTTTTGGGGACTCTTATAATTAAGAGCAGAGTAAGACTCGTGCGGATGTACGTATTATTCAAAAGTCGAGAGATATCTCTAAACTTGTTCTACCTTACCTGTTTACCCTTTTACCGGGACTAGCCCAGAAAAGATCGAAGTGTTAATTTGCATGTATTTTCTTAACAGATTAGAAAAAAGAAAAAGAAAACCAGTTTATGCGCCTCTGATTTTGCATCAAACGGCTGTGATACGTCTGATTTTCGGATGGGATATTTGTTAAATTGCACTTGGTCATTACAAGTCAAACGCAGGCGCCGATCAAGTTTTCAAACTAAATGGATTAGATCTCAAGTCTAGTATGAGGTAAGAGTCAATGACTGTTGACTTGAAAACTGAATTTCCCTACAGATCCGCTAGAGAATATTTTAAGTTCCCTAAGCCACACCTTGTTGGTACACCATTGGCATGGTTAGTATACTATACCACCAAACATAAGTAACAATCCGGAAGTCACCAAAAACTTACCCGGAAGTCACCTTTCTGGCCTCACGAACATGCCCTCACACACCACCTTGAAGACTAGGAGTGAGGTTCTTGTTCCACATTGAAGATAATGTAAAATGAGACTCTTTCCCACTCACTCAACATCTCTCAACACACAACAACAAACACTTGTAATACTTTGGATAACCATTTAAGGCTCCTAACACTAGTAGAATCTTAAGTGAATGTAGCATTGCCCACCGATGACAAGATGAACCACTATAAACCTTTTGTATGCATTATCCACTGCATAAACATTGGCGCCGTCGTGTATGGGAAGCCTTTACAAAAGGCTTCGTCACACTTACCAAGAGCCTCTTAACATTTTCTTAAATGTTATTCAACATGCCAAGTTCAACCGCTTCATTTCCCTAGCGGTAGTAAAAAGTAAATAAATAAAAAGAGGGGAAAACTTTGGTTTAATGTAACTTTGTGTAGTTTAATCAATATATATCCTTGACTATATTGTTACCAAAGTCATTCTCTGACTTTCTTAGCGGTTTGATATGCACCGCTCAAAATGCATATGTACATGCAGGACGCTTGAGATGGCTAAAAAGAGGAAGACAATTTTGGGCCGCTATTTACTCTTGGCACCCATTTGGGCCGCCTTATTCAGAGCCCAGCGCAATCTCTTTCCTAACGCGCGTCGACCGCCAGACCGCCAAGCTAGTCTTTTATGCCTTTCTCTTTGACTTGGAAAATCGACCGCCAAACAAAGGCAACGCCAGCCAGCCAGCCATAGCACAACCGCTCATCAAGCACCGCCAAGCTGAAATTTTTCCAAGTTGCACCGCTCATCCTTCGAACAACTGTCTTATGCGAATGTACCAACACCTTTTTTTTCTTCTTTTTAAAAGAGGATCAGTAGTGGTTCCCCACTTACCCCCCGGAGACTCGAACCCGCGACCTAACGGAAGCAGGTGAATGTACCAACACCTTGAGGAAGTGTGCATGTCTTGATATTGTCTGATTCACGCGCTTCTTTTGATTTCTCTTCAAACAATTGTGAGTAGAAACGGTTGGTTCTGCTGTTGGGCTCTTCACAACAACCTATCCTTAGGATTTACTAGTGACAAAATACAACTAAAATTTAAGGGATATTTGGTTAGGATTGCTCCTCAACAATAGGATGGACTTTTGCTCTTGATTGAGGCTTTATGATTGGTGGTGGACTTTTTGCTCGTGATGAGTAAAGCGGGATTTGCTCGCGATGAGGCTTTGGTGGTGCTCCTTTACTAGTGACAAAATACAACTAAAATTTAAGGGATATTTGGTAAGGATTGCTCCTCAACAATAGGATGAACTTTTGCTCTTGATTGAGGCTTTATGATTGGTGGTGGACTTTTTGCTCGTGATGAGTGAAGCGGGATTTGCTCGCGATGAGGCTTTGGTGGTGCTCCTTGAGAGGCTTTTTTAGTAGATTGGGGCTCCTGGGAGGCGTCCAATTTGTAGTGATGCAGAGTTTTGTTAAATTGTTGGGGGGGGGGGGAGGGGAGGGAGGTGTTTCATTTGCTTAGAACCTCTTATATAGAGAGTAGGTTCGCGAATGACTTACATACCAAGACAAATCTTCCGCCATTAATTATCTAATGAGAAAAAAAGATATTTACTGAATTAAACCGCATATATCAGTTCGGGTATCAGACAACATATGATGTCTAGATTCTTAGAGATCTTCTAACGCTAACACCTTCTAAGTAAAAACATTGTTTCCAAGTGTGACTCTTCAATCTCGGACGCGCACATCTTTGAGACGTCATCATTCTATGCATATACCGATAAGGAATGAATCCTCATAATAATATAATTGTATCTCTTGCATGCTTCTTGGCCGTAGATATATGTACTGCATCAACCACAATTATACCACCATACCTTAATTGCAAAGGTAACAAATCTTGATCACTAGCATGCACACGTCAAGATCCCTTCCAAGGTCACTTTTTAGGCAAACATATGTCATTAATTACCAAAATATTTGATAATCAACACTATATCGATAAGTAGCCCGATTTGCCTTAAAGATGCCTTAACCTCCAAGTAGGCTTGGCTTAGCCTCAATAGCGAATATCTCCAAAGATACTCGATCATATGTACGACGAACCACATAACTGGTTCGATATGCTACAAATCCAGAGAGTGTAAATTTACCCTCAAACATAGCCCCCAGGTCTTGAAGGAAACAGACCTCGAGCGAATGTAGAAACAGACCTCAGAGATAGGTGTTGAAGCTTGAATGACAATAAGCAGTAGCTAGGCAATCCATATAGAAGTACAATTAATTACCAATATGATAACCAATGCACCCAACATGAATACCTGAACTTTGAAGATGATGAAACATATTTTGACCAGAACATGCCTTAATTAAGCTTCTGTAGAATACTTCAACATAAAGAAGAAGCCCCCCATGCTAAATTAAAAACAATGGCAAGAAGACCACAGGTATTGGTCTTAACAATAACTGAATAGAACTTAGCCTCAAAGTAGGCACATCTCATGAAGCCAACTTCAGAGTTCAGATGAACAGAACGAGCTTGTATCAACCACTTACTGGTTGTTATATGATTGAACACTGTTCTTCGGCGTCATAGCTCCTTTAATGAATCAACTCTTGTATGAAAGTCTTCCAAGAAAGCTAAGAGATCAGCTCCACAAAAAGTAATGTGAAAAAGCTGATGACATTTTGCTGCTCAGGATGCCAACTTTAAGCACGTTCTACGCCATGCTCAGATGATACTTTGATCAGTTCTTGAGCTGAAAATGTAGCAAAAAATATGTACTTGAATATATGGTAGAGCGAACAACAAAATGAATCTTGGAAGATGGCGTAAATTGTCTCACAAAATAGCTCCAAGAAAGCCATTTTCTGAAATTTCCAGCTTTTGCTTATTATTTGGCTGACTTCTTGAGCTTGTATCTTGATCTCCCCTTGGCCTTTCTAGACGATTCTTGATTCCAATATTCTCTATGACATCACATGTTGATTTATAAATCGATACCTCAGTGATAGGTACACAATAAAGCAACGAAACAAAGCCTCAAAAACTCAAACTAATTCAGTTTCTGGAAAATGCTGTTTCAAACCACCGAATGGCATGATCTATTTACAGAAGGAAATAAGAAAGAATAAAGCCTATAATTACAGAATCAAAACTATCCAAATCTATTTGGAATAATGGATGAAATCACTTTTGTGATTGAACCTGGGATTGAGTAAATCACTCTCTTAATTGAGGTTGTGAATGTTCTCCAATACTATGGCTGCAATATTAAGACACACTGACTGTCTCTTGTATCCAAGGTCTCAGACGTAGGCCTCTAAGTGTATGATATGAAATTCAAACCTCTTGCCAGGTAAGAAGATTGTTTTGCATTTCAGCAAAACACATGATCTCTTTTTGGATTTTTTATTTTTCAATGCAAGAAATAAAACGGAACTGGAGTGAAAAAAATGCAAGAAGACTGAAAGTTCTAAACCAAAAGGTTTTGCTTCTCTCCCGTGAGCGTCTGACCCAAATCAAGAGTGAGCGTCCCCTGTCCGGCGGCGAGCCCTCCCGCCGTCGTCGGACGGGTCTTCGTCGGCTTCATGTTGACTGGTGTGCTACCGAGCTCCCTCGGCGGCCTGTTTGGTGAGGCTGAGGCGAGTACAGGTACGGTGTTAGGGATGGCGTTCATTGGGGCCGGCATGCATTTGCCTACTACGTACAGGGTTGGTCGGCGAGAGGATAGGCAACCACAGATCTGGCAGCAGACGGACGCAGATGAGATCTCGACGGCTTGGCGGCGGGGATCGAATAAGTTTTCGATCCGAATTGGTTCCGTTTCGTCGGATCTAGGCATGAGCCCGGTCTATATCGTGGCCTCCTCAAGGAGCGATGTGGTGATCGGGCTCTGGAGAGCGGTGGTCCGGCTGAGGGAGGGTGGTGGTTACAGGGTATGGATGGCGACGACGGTGGGAGCAGTAGGACTAGGTCGATGGTGGCTGACTACAAGGGATCCTCTTCTCCCTAGGTTTGTTGTTTGGGCTTGGGCCTGGACTGTTTTAACTATGTTTTGTTTTGTTTTTCATTCAGTAATGTCTAGTTGGTTAATGAGGTGTGGCTCTATGCCGTCAATAAGCTCTTTTACTAAAGGGCAATGTGGGCTATGTCCTGACAAGCGCACACAGAGTGTCGTGATTGCGTCATTGAGGCAACGAGTTCTTTGCTTAGTCAAATGGTCGCAGCCTCTTTTTGACAGAGTGAAATCTTCGCATAACGGGAAAGCAGATATACATAGTCTTTTATGGCTCCATATGAGTTTTAGCTTTCTGTTATGTCGCCATGTTTTATGCAAAACAAATAGAGTCGTCATTGATACGCTCTTTGCTAATTTGTTATTGCTTGAATGCATATGTTGTGTAAGGTCTCCTAATATTGTTTTTAGGTGTTCTTGCATTATGGGGTTTAGGCTTTATGTCCCCCCCCTTGTATTCTGCGATTTCAGTAATAGTAACGGCGTGAGGGCTGCCTTTCTAGCCCTTAGATTCAAAAAAAAAAGAAATAAAACGGAACTGAAAAGAGAAAGAAAGAAGGAAACTCAACATGATTAGTTACCCTTCAAAAGGCCACGGGGGAGGCCACCAATGCTTCACTCCAAGCCTTGCCATGTTGACATTCGTGGCATGAGACTCTCTCTTGCGAGAATTTCCAAGTGTTGAGCAAAGATGCTTGGTATCATTAACTTGAAAATTTTAAAAGGGCTGCTTGTAGGGAGTGTTGCTTAGCCCCCCATGCATCTTTGTCATTTGACAAAGCATGATCTTCAATTGAAATTTTACAGATGGTATAGAGTAAAGATCTGCCTTGTCGCCAACTACCATGTCGTAGTGCATGATGTCTTCAAAGGTAGCCACAAATTGGCTGTCATAAGAAACCACTTGCTGGTTTATATTTTTATCAACAAGAGATTCAAAGTAGACCTCCTGTGTGTGAGACTTACTGATGTTGATATTGGAGCCAATGATTAATTTGTAATCATCGTCGTATTCATCATAGATTGGCTCCATGTTAAATCATGATCATAATCACCACAGATTGGTGAGTTGGTTCCTGCCTCAATGACAGGCATGTCAGAACTATAAGCATCACGATGAAACGTCTGTAAGGCTTGGCCAGTATCATCATAAATAAACTTCTACTCCAGGAACTTTGGAACATAATAACTACAAGCTGGCTCGACTGAGTTGCTCTGAAGATATTTCAACTTACATCCGCCAAAGGTGAATAAGCCATCGTTGTAGGTAACATGGCGAGATGTATGTGAAGTACCATCGTCATGAAACTCCCTTCCTGGAAAGGTTAGAGTCTGAACGTTGCAAGCCAAACTTAATTGGTACTGAAGACACTCAAAATCACCATCATAACATATAATTTGGCCGTTAGAGTAGCTCTGAATAGGTTTTTCAATAAAACCACAATTTGGTTTTGAATACTTCGTATAAAACCTCAGGTTAGGTTTATCAATAAAGCCACTAATTGGCTTGCATGAACAAAGTCTCAATGTATAATCATATTGGTCATGAGACCGTACAGTAGTATGAAGGAGAGAACTTAGTTGAAATTGATTAATAAAGCCACAAATTGGCTTAGTAAAAATAAAACTCAATTGACAATTATGGTTGCCATAGTTTTGACTTTCCTCTTGGTATCTTCCCGTAGCTTTAATTTGATAATTATACGGATCCATACCTTGATCATTAACAGGATAACCACAAAATTGGTTATTGGATTGCTTATGGCGGTCGAGGTCGATAGCAAGGCCTTTGTGTAGCCCCCTATGCGTCTGACCGGTATCAACATACACATCGTCATCCATGAGCGGAACGACTTCCTTCCTGGAGCAACTTTGTTGGATATTATCTTCATAATCGTGCTCGGTTTGGGATTCGCCGTAAGTTGGCAAATCGGTTCTCTCCGACGCAGACTCGTCTAGAAAAGAGCTTTCGCCACTAGATTGGTCACAAGGTGATTCAACCTCTTTGGCAAGAATATGATTTTCAGCTGTAGGCTCTACTTCTTGACGTTGTAAAATCTCTTCGCTGTTTTGCAGTGCGAAGATGTCATGTGAAAGTTTTACGCTAGACCGTAAAGCTTTATTCGAAGCCAACCAGTCTACCTTAGCGGCTTCATGTTGCTTTCTCCAAATATGGGGTTCACTGCGGCTCTCGGACACGAAAAACGTCTTCGGCTTCGTACTCACCTCTGTAAGGTCTGTTATTTTCTCAGCATGTTCGCCTGTTTTATCCCAAAACCGGTCAGCCCGATTATAACGTTCGGCAAACCGTATGCTTTTTGCAGTTACCTCTCTTAGGTCTGCATGTATCTTTTCCATCGCCCAGGGGTCTTACTGAGGTAGAAGGAGACGAGATTGAGAACGTCATGGTTACGACCGCTCGTACTTTTCAAGCGATGCATGAGGTGAGCGGCCATGAACTCAAACTTCGTCAATTACTCCGCAATGCTGAAACTGAGCTGGCCAAGTCAAAAGAGGCGACAAAACGTGAGCGGTTAATGAAAGATAAGTTCAAAAATGACCTACTGGATCGCCAAGAGAAGCTGGACACTGCTCGGAGAAAGGCACTGGATGATGACATCAAGCTGCAGTCAATGCAGTCTGACTTTGAACGTTTGCAATGGATTCACGCGTCTCATGCTAGTGAACTTCAGTCTCTACAGATAGCGTTGAACGCCAAGTCCGCCGAAGTGGACAACCTGCATGCGGCTCAAATGGAGTCCCAGCAGCGGTTGAGGCGAGAGCTGGAAGCTGAATTTTCGGCCAAGGAAACCCAACTTCGTAAAGCAGCAAAAGATCAAGCGGCGGTTGAGAACTATTAAACAGTAACGCGCATTAGTCTCTCTAAACTATACTTAAGTTATCCTTCGGTCGAGCAACTACAGCAAGAGAGGAAGGGGAAGCAAAGAGATGCTAATGCTCTTTACGCCATTCAACAAGCCGTGGATGATGCGAACTTCTCGAGGATCATGGGAGCTTCTACAACGAAGGAGGCTTGGGACTTGTTGAAGGAGGAATTTCAAGGGACAACTAAGGTACGCTCTATCAAATTGCAAACAATGAGGAGAGAATTAGAAAACTTGAAGATGAAAGATTCTGAGATCATTAAAGATTATTACTCTCATCTTAAGGGAGTAGTGAATCAGTTAAGAGCCTATGGAGAAAACATGCATATCTGAAACTAGAGTCGTTGAAAAAATACTTATCAGTCTAACTGAGAAGTATGATCCGGTAGTTACTGCTATAGAAAACTCTAGTGACATATCTAAACTTTTGGTGAGTGAACTCATATGCTCTTAGAAGCTTTTGAAAAAAGATTGAATAGTCAAGATGACACTCCACTAGAGAGTGCATTTCAGTCTAAACTCAATCTACGATCTTAGAATTATAAAAGAGAAGAAAAGAAGATAAATGATTATCCTAGAAGAGGAGGAGAAAAATCTAAAAACTGGGAAAATAGAAAGGACTTTAAGCAAAGAAGAACTTATGCTCTATGTGGGGTATGTAAGAATACTAATCATAAAGAAGTAGACTGCTGGTTTCGGGGTAAGCCGAAATGCCAAAATTGCAATAGATTCAGCCATGTGGAAAAGAATTGTCGACTCAAGAAGAAGTATCAAGCCAATTTTTCAGAGGAGAACGAAGAAGACGAGCACCTATTCTATTCATGTGAAGCTGCATCTGAGGAGAAAAACCGGACATGGTATGTTGACAGTGGTTGTAGCAATCACATGTCAGGGGATGAATCTATCTTCTCCACCCTTGATGTATCAAGGAAGTCACAAGTGAAACTAGGGAATGGTGCTTTGGTGCATACAAAAGGAAAAGGTACGATCTCCATCCAAACTAATCTAGGAACTAAGTATATTGATGATGTTTTATTAGTTCCTAGTTTAGAGCATAATTTGTTAAGTGTTGGACAAATGATGGAGAATGGTTATGCTCTATTATTCTCTGGAGACTCATGTAAAATTTATGATAAAAAAAGAATGATGATATTTAACGTAAAGATGGAAAATAGAAGTTTTCCTATCCAATAGTTACATATGGCCATGAAGGCAATACTAGATGATTCATGGCTATGGCATAAACGCTTTGGCCACTTTAATTTCCAAGCTTTGAGAATTCTTTCTCAAAGAAAAATGATTAAGGACCTGCTGGCAAGCATAGAGGTGATTGACGATGTCTGCAGAGCCTGCCAACTCAGGAAGCAACATCGACAAGCATTTCCCTCTGGAAGAGCTTAGAGAGCAAAAGACTACTTGGAGCTTGTGCATATGGACGTCTGTGGACCTATGACGACTCCGTCTCTTGATCAAAGTAGGTACTTCATTCTCTTCATTGATGATTATACTAGAATGACATGGATCTACTTTCTATGTGAAAAGTCTGAAGTTTTCAGAATCTTTCAAAAGTTCAAGAACCATGTCGAAAAACAAAGTGGTCATTATATCAAAGCTCTTAGAAGTGACAGAGGTAAAGAATATACCTCTAAACAATTCAACAAATTTTGCGAAGATGAAGGGGTAGAGCGTCAACTAACAGTGGGATATGCTCCTGAACAAAATGGGGTCTCTGAGAGAAAAAATAGAACCCTGATGGAGATGGCAAGGTCAATGTTATGTGAAAAACACTTGCCAAAGACTTTTTAGGCAGAAGCAGTATATACAGCAGTCTACTTGCTAAATAGATGCCCAACAAAAGGTCTACAAGATAAGACACCAATTGAAGCTTGGAGCAACAGGAAGCCATCAACAAAGCATCTAAAGGTCTTTGGAAGCATTTGCTATGTTCATATTCCAGCTATTAAAAGGCACAAGTTGGAAGAAAAATTAGAAGTTGGTATATATATTTGTCGGCTATAACTTGCAAGCTAAAGGCTACCGACTATACAATCTAAAAACGGAAAAGCTCATGATCAGCAGGGATGTCAAGTTTGCTAAAGCTGCCTATTGGGATTGGGAAAAAGAAGAAGTTATTAAGAGAAAATTTGCCCCAACAGAAAAGCAGCAGATGACATCTCCATTGCATTCAGGAGAAGAAGAATTAGAAGAAGAAACTTTAGAATTTCCAGGTACGCCCTCTATTACTCTTCCATCTAATCAAGAAGAAGATGATATTCTAGAATCTCCACCTAGAAGAGTAAAATCATTGAGGGATATATACGAAACATGCAATTTCGTATCATTAGAACCTGAAAGTTTTGAAGTTGCAGTAAAACAAGAAAATTAGAGAAAAGCAATGGAAGAAGAAATTAAAACAATTGAAAAAAAAAAAATCAAACATGGGAACTTGTAGAGCGCCCACCAAACAAAGAGATAATTGGTGTTAAATGGGTCTATAAGACCAAACTCAATTCCAATGGCTCAATACAAAAATACAAAGCAAGATTAGTAGCAAAGGGCTACTCACAACAGCCAGGGATTAACTACAACGAGACCTTTGCACCTGTTGTAAGGCTCGACACAATAATGGCTCTTATAGCTGATGCAACTCAAAAGAGATGGAAAATCTATCAGCTTGATGTTAAGTACGCTTTCCTAAATGGTGAACTCGAAGAAGAAATCTATGTGGAGCAACCACAAGGTTTCATAAAGAAAGGAGGAGAAGACAAAGTGTTCTGGCTGAAGAAAGCACTATATGGGCTTAAGCAGGCACCACGAGCGTGGAATAGTCACATCGACAAATACTTCGTCAATGCCGAATTTAGAAGGAGAAAGAGTGAGCCAACTCTCTAAACCAAAACTCAAGGTAACTTTATCTTCATCGTCTCTTTATATGTGGATGATCTCATTTATACTGGTGATAATGATGAAATAATTCAAGAATTCAAACAAGACATGATGAGGACATTTGAGATGAGTGATCTTGGCCTAATGCACCATTTTCTTGGTATTGAGATACACCAAGAAGCAAATAGGATTTTCATATGTCAAAAGAAGTATACTGAAAATCTCTTGAAGAAATTCAAAATGAATGGGTGCAAGGCCATGGCAACTCCACTCATCACTAATGAGAAATTTAGAAAGGAGGATGGCTGTCTGAAGGTGAATGCATCTAGCTATAGAAGTTTCATTGGAAGCTTACTTTATTTTACTACAACTCGACCCGATATTATGTATGCAACAAGCCTTCTATCAAGGTTCATGCATAGTCCAAGCCGAATACATTATGGTGCCGCTAAGAGAATCTTGAGATATCTACAAGGAACCATTAATTATGGTATTTGGTACCGACCAACTTCAAAGACAAAACTTGTTGGCTTTGAATCAGACAGTGATTGGGCTGGATCAATAGATGATATGAGAAGTACTTCAGGCTATGCATTCACTATCGGGTCTGGCATATTCTCTTGGTCTTCAACGAAACAAGACACAACTACCTTATCGTCAGCTGAAGAGGAATACGTTGCAGTAGCAAGCTCGGCATGTCAAGCAATATCGCTAAGAAGAATCTTTGAAGACATGGGAGAGAAACAAGAAAATGCCACAAGAATCTTTAGTGAAAATAAGTCTGCAATCGCAATGGCGAAGAATCCGGTATGTCATAACAAAACGAAGCACATCAAGATCAAGCATCACTTCTTGAGAGAAACTTCAACAAACAAAGAAATTGAGCTCCACTACTGCAAGACAGAATTACAACTAGCCGACATCTTCACTAAGGCACTCGCAAGAACAAGGTTTGAAATGTTGTGAAGCATGCTTGGAGTAGCACACCCATGCGCATTAAGGAGGAGTGTTAAACAGTAATGAGCATTAGTCTCTCTAGACTATACTTAAGTTATCTAGTTTAATCTAGAACTTGTCTTTAGTAATCATGTAAGGTTGTAGAAAAGTCTAGATTATATGTAATTAAGTATAATCTAGTATTGTCTAGAGTGAAGCTATGTCGGTGGAGGTAAACCAATGTCGGTTTACAACTCTATAAATATCAAAGCCTTGTATCATGATGTAATCAACTTAGCTATCAATACAAATTTCTCTGTTTTCTACAACAACTATATCTCCTCTGTTTTACACCTCCTCTAAACCAAATCTTCCATTTCCTAAACACTCTTTGGCCTAAACACTAACTACCTAACCTTCTAACAACCATCAAGAACATAAACGGGTTGATTGTTGTCGGTTGTATCAACTTCGTCAAATATGTTGCTTGGGAAGCCGCTCAGGCTACTCAGCAAATCGAGGCCTGCAATCAAACCATTGAACCGGCTGGACAACAGAGCCAATAGAAGTCCCCTAGTGCCACTCATGATGCTGATAAACCGTTATCCGCTAATGAAGGTAGTTACATTTCTTCTTCCCCTGGTCTTTCTTGTGATAGTCAAAGGCTGACTTTAACCCTGAAACTCCTTCTCCCACCCCACAGGAGGAAATCAGGAGTCGTCGGAGACAGAAGAGGCGGAAACAGAGGAGGGCAGCGGCGCTGTCTCGAAGTAGCCTAGATATGGGGAGCGGGGAGCTTTCAGTGGTTGGGTAATGCAGAGAAGTTATTAATTATAATGTCTAGATGATCCGCCCATATGGATTTTATTTTTGTAATTAACTAGTTAGAACATCCGCTTGCGTGAGGGCATCGTTTTTGTAATCAACTAACGTCTTCATATGTCCAAGTTTCTGCCTTTAAATTTGTTTTCCGTTTTCTGCTTTATAAAGCTCATATTTTTGTTTGCAGAACGAAATCACTAAAGGGGCGTTTAGTACATGGACTGGTTGGGATTGGACTAACTTACATAAGAAATTAAGACCAATCTTGTGTTTGGGAGATAGAGGGACTCAATTAAATGAGCTTATGAAAACCCCATGTCCTCTCCACACCTTCTTACGGAACGGCCTCAAAACTCAAGCTCGCGGTAGAGAACGATTGAGAAGCGCTCGTTACTCCAAGTGCGAAATTCATCGCCTCTCTCACTCCTCGTCTCACCACTGCTCCAGCCTTCAGGTTATTATTACCTTGTAGATGGTAGTTACACGAATGGTGAGAGATTTCTTGCACCATATAAAGGAACAAGGTATCACTTATCGGAATATGCCTAGGGATCATGTGAAATACTTTAATATGAAGCATTCCAAGGCAAGAAATGTCATAGAACGTTGTTTTGGATTGTTGAAATGAAGGTGGGGAATACTAAAGAGCCCATCATTTTATCCAATACAAACACAATACCGCATAATTACTGCTTGTTGTCTTTTACATAATTTAATTAGGAGAGAGATGTCTGTTGATCCGATGGAGAATGTAGTATTTCCTTTAGAACCACAAAATTTGGAAGACATTGATGTGGTTGGCACTGTTGATTCATATAATCAATGGATTTCTTTGAGGAATGACTTAGCTTTACAAATGTATAATGAGTGGAGGGGAAGAAGACTTGCAAGGGAAGCAAGAGCTGCTGAGGTTGTAGAAATTACTACAAGGGCCAGAAAAGCTGCGAGGGCTGCAACTGCAAGGAATGCAAGAGCTGCTAGGGAATGACCGAGAAACAAGATCTTCAAAGCCTTAGATGTCAGTTTGAGCTGTGTTATGCGTCTGATTTGTTGTTGTGTACGTACTTTGCTTATGTCATTTAACAAGAACAATGTGATTTGAAGTTATGTACTTTGTTGTTGTGTACTTTGCTTATGTCATTTAACAAGAACATTGTACTTTGCTGATGTCATTTAGTTTTATTGTTGTTAGTTGTTTTACTTGTTTTATAATTACAAGGACATTTTAGTTGTTGGGGTGAAGACCATATTCTATATACAGATTGAGACAGATTTGGACATTTTCATAATGTTTCCTTTATTCTATAATGCTGACAATTGTTGATGAGTTTCACTTATTTTATTTAACCGTTGTTGCTCTGTTTTATAGAAAATGGAAGTTGGTGATGCAAATTCTGAACAAGGGAAGCAAAGACATATATGGAGCAGTTTTGAGGAAAAATCTTTGTTGAATATACTTGATAGTATTGTTGCTGGTGGACAACACTGCTATACCAGAAGTTTCAAATCTGGTACGTTAACAAAAATAAAGCATGCTTTGAATGATACATGTCCTAATTCTAATTTGAAGGAAAGTCCACATATTGAGTCAAAGTTGAAGAAACTCAAAAAGGATTATAGCATCATCTACGACATGATAAACAAGAGTGGATTTGCATGGAATGATGTTAAAAAGTGTGTGGAAGTTGATAGTAATGAAGTATGGGACATGTATGTGCAGGTAATGATGTAAATACTTTAGTTTTGTTTTGAGGTTACAAATTCATTTTAAGCTTCATGAATCTGGATTTAAATCTTACTGGTTTCCTTTGTCTTTCTATGTCATAGCACAACAAAAAGGCAAAATGTGGAGAAACAAATCTTATCCCATGTTTGAGAGGCTAGCTAGCTAACATATTTGGGAATGACCGTGCTAACAGAATGCAGCTGAGGTCCCTGCTGATATGGTGGAGGAGCTTTGTCCCTGCCAAAATATCTCTTTGTTCATGTCCTTAGATGATGATGAGAGGAAAATGTATGTGAAAAATTTGCTTGGTGGAAGTGCTAGGGGATGTAACTAGCTGCTAACTTTATATGCGTTTAGAGAGAGTTGTTGCCTTAACACATGTTTGACAAGCGACCATTTTCTAGATGAACTCATTTTGTAATTGCTAGATTAACATTCATGTTTGATACTTTGTTAGCATGTGGGATGCTAATTGGGAGTTCACTTTTGGTTGTTGTATTATCTTGTGGACTTGTCGATGTGTAAACTATGTACTCTTAATTTTAATTTCGGTGGCTTACTAATCTATAAGGTTGAAATTTGGATGAAAATTATGTTCAGTTCTTATAATTTGATCAAAGTGCAGGCTGATTCATTTTGTTCAAGGAATTGTGGTTTTCAGTTTTAATTTAGTCTAGTACATCATCAAACATGAGACATGACGTACTATTATGTTTATTCTGTTTTTTAGTCCCAAGCAGTGCCAAACATGAGTTATGGCTTATTGTAGAATAAGTCAAGCTTAGACAGTCTAGAACTATTATAAAAAATAAGCTTGTCTTAGACAGTCCTGTATACCAAATGACCCCTAAGGGTATTATTTTTGTTCTTGAAATTTGAGCTTGAACGGTCAAATAGTATTTTGGAACTAAAGAACAATAACTTGAATAATACCGTTTCATTCATTTCTTGGTGTAAACCCTTTTACAAAAATATGGTTGCACTGTTACAGCGGCTTACACTTAGAAGTTTAGAACAAAAACAAACTTAGGAAACAGTAAACTTGGAAGTGATGTTGAAGCGGTTGCTTACTTATCCGCATAGTACCGCCTGAGATGTTGAGTGTTCCATGGGTGAGCGGATACTTTCCCACTCTTGTCTTTGATGTAATAAGTTCCTGGACTAACCGCTTCTACAATTTGGTACGGTCCTTCCCAAGTTAGGTTCAGCCTTTTAGGCGCTGGGATAACTTCATTCATAACCCAATCGCCTACTAGAAAGCTTCTTCTTCTGACCCGCTTGTTGTAGAAACGTGCTTCCTTTTGTTTATTTTGCAAATTCGTCAACTGTGCCTTGACCCGCTTTTCCTCCAATAGATCATTATCTAGGAGTAAGCCCTCGTCATTGGTAGCGGGGTCAAACACTTCCACCCTGGCTGTTGGATGCATAAGTTCCACTGGTAAAACCGCCTCCGTTCCATAAGTCAAAAAGAATGGCGTTTCTCCTGTTGCCCTTGTTGGGGTTGTGCGGATTGCCCAAAGAACCTCTGGGAGCTTTTCCGCCCATAACCCTTTTGCTTCATCCAACTTCTTCTTTAACAAGGCTTTGATTTTCTTGTTAGCAGCTTCCACTTGGCCGTTTGTCTGCGGATGAGCGACTGAAGCAAACTTGATTTGCAATTCCTTCTCAGCTGCCCAACTGATTAGCTCTTGGTTGTTGAACTGTGCCCCGTTGTCAGTAATATTTGTGTTTGGAACTCTAAACCGGCAGCAAATGTTATTCCAGATGAACTTTTCCACACGATGTGTGTTGATTTTAACGAGCGGAACAGCTTCAATCCATTTGGTGGTGTCATCTATTCCCACAATAATATATCTGAACTGGCTCTTAGCCACTGGAAACGGCCCTATCAAGTCTAGCCCCCACATGGATCATATCCATGGTCCCACGATGATTGAAAGCGGCTCTGCTGGCCTTCTAGGCATTGTTTGTAAACTGGCAACATTTGAAACATGCCTTTCCTACATCTTTTGCATCTGCTGTCATAGTTGGCCAGAAGTATCCATAGCGCATTGCCTTGTTTGCCAGTGAACTGCAACCTGAATGGTTGCCATTATCTCCGCTGTGGTTTCTGCTGAGGACATCTCTGCCTTCCTCAGGGGTTATACATTTCAAGTGTGGAAACTTAAAGCTTTGGCGATACAGCTGGCCGTCCATGATTGTATACAGTTTGGGCGGCTGCCTTTGCCGCTGGAAGTATCCCATCCTTTTTATATGCTAGAATCTCATCCATCCATGACGAGCCTAACTCAATATGAAAGATTTCCAGGATGGTTTATCCAGGATTTCCACCCTTACATCTTCCATATGTTGGTGGGGCTGAGCCGTCGCTATTCTTGCAAGGTTGTCAGCTTTAGCGTTGTCCACTCCTGGGATCTGGCTAATATTGAAGAATTTGAACCATCCCAACAACGTCTTCAAATAACTGGGATTCCTTTGCTTGAAACTCCCCTCTAACCTGATTGACTACCAATTGGGAGTCACTAAAAATGTTGACGTCCGTTGCCCCTGAATCTGCGGCCATCAGGAGCCCTGCAATAAGTGCTTCATATTCCGCTACATTATTGGAGGCCTTGAAATTGAACTTGAGAGCGTACTCCAGCTCGAGTCCCCCAGGTCCGGTCAAAATGATTCCAGCTCCACTTGCCTTTGCACACGAAGATCCGTTGACAAACAAATTCCACTGAGAATTCTGAGCGGTCTCCTTATGTGTGACAACAAAACCGTCAGTCTCATTAACCTCTTCTTCTGCCTCTATTGCTAAGTCCTCCCGCTCAGTCAGTTCCGCGATAAAGTCAGCCACCGCTTGACCTTTCATTGCTGTCCTTGGCCTGAACCCAATGTCAACCTCCAAGTTTGTGCAGTGGACAAACTTGACAATGTAGTTAGACTCTAGCTTTAGGGTTTAGGGTTTCATTCTACATGCACTCAAACTATATGAGCTTTATAAACAGCTATTGTTCAATGTAGTTAGACTCTAGCTTGTTTTCATGAGTTGAAGTTAAATCCTACAGTAACATTTAAATGTATCAATCAAACATATAGAGGACACAAAACCAATGTTAATGAATAAGATATAAGACACACATCAGCTTCCAACTTGAGGATATAAGACCTCCCCCGGCAAATATAGAAAAGCGAATTAGCTAATTATCTAAATCAAGTGCATGCTCACCCAATGAGTTTTGTATTGCAGCGGGATTTGGTGTTCTTTTTGTCCACTTACTCAATCTGGGAAGAATAATATTCGATACCGAATCTGCATGTAGGTATATGGTAAATGATTTTTGGCCTCGATCAGGCTTAAGAGTTGGGGCCGAAAAAGAACCGTAAAGAAGCAGTGACGACTGACCTGATGGACGGGCTTATGCAAATCACAGATGATGAGGGTGATAAATTAAGTGACAAAGAGGTGATAGATAACATTGTTAGCCTTATTATTGCTGGATATGCTTCCACTGCCCTTTCAGCAATGTGGGCTGTCTTCTATCTTGCCAAATACCCCAATGTTTTTCAAAAGCTTCGGGTATATTATATACATAGACATTTCCCTTATCATCTTAATTAATGTCTTTGAGCAGGTTCGCTTCTCTAATGTTTTAACTGTGTACATGAAATGCAGGAGGAGAATCTGATTGTAAGTCTGAACAGGAACGGGGAATTCATTACAAGCGACGAAGTTTCGAAAATGAAATACACCAACAAAGTGGTAGAAGAAATTATACGGCTGGCCAACATTGCAGCGTTTGTTTTCCGATCAGTTACTAAGGAAATTGAGTATAAAGGTGCGTCTAAGTAAGTGATCCGCTTTGTAGTTGGGAAGTTTTTTTTGTTTTTTGTTTTTTTTTGGTTAGAACTGGAAACCAAGAAAAGGCAAAAAGCCTTCTTAGTTCCAGGTTTTATTAAAAGAAAATAAGAGTACAATAAAATCAAACCTTCCCAGTTAAAGCAACTATACAAACAACTAACGAAAACGGAACTTCGTTATTAACATTTTATGGACTTGTTAAACTTATTGCTGCAGGCTACATAATACCAAAGAACTGGAATATGCTTGTTTGGGTTCGATATCTCCATACAAATCCGGAGCACTTTGATGATCCTATGTGATTTAATCCAGATAGATGGAATGTAAGCCGACGCAAATCGATTCCTCTCACAAACAATTTAATTAACTTTTCAGTTAATTAATTTATAATTCAATTAATTTGGACTTTCACAGAATCCTGCTAAACCTGGAACATACCAAGTGTTTGGAGGTGGATCAAGAATATGTGCAGGAAATATGCTTGTTAGACTACAGCTCGCAACTTTCTTGCACCATTTGTCTGTTGGATACAAGAAAATCATAATCGTCGAATTATTTCGTTACGGAAAATTTGAATTTTCAATCATAAGATTTATCTCCATATAGTTGAACTTAATGCATCATAACCATACTATAACATATTTAGTAACAATGTATTATGTCTTTCACTAAAAAATTAGGTTAAAATATTGTATAGTCCTTGTAATTTGAAGTCGACATATATTTAGTCCTGGAGATTTTATTTTAATCTGAATGGTCCTTAAAGTTACAATTTTTCATCCAAATAACCATTATGTCAATTTTCTCAGTTAAATTGCTGACGTGGCCGTTAAAGACCACGTCAGCAATTTAACAGCCACATCAGCAATTAACTATGAAAATTGACGGAATTGCCACATCAGCAATTTAACAGCCACATCAGCAATTAACTAAGAAAATTGATGAAAGGGTTAACTAAGAAAATTGACGGAATGACCATTTGGATGAAAAATTGTGACTTTAAGGACCATTCAGATTAAAATAAAACCAGAAAGACTAAACAAATGTCAATTTCAAACCATAAGGACTAAACACATTTCAATTCAAAAAATTATCATAGTTCTACATGTAATATGGCTAAAACTTTAGTTTTGATATCAAAGTTGATCTTTTTATGCTACGACTGAAGTGGCCTATCTTAGGGATTATTACATTTTTGTGTATTCATAATTTCAAACTTAGAACAAAATATTAAGGTCCAATTCTCTAATTTTATTGGGAATGAATTGAACTTTCAGGTGGAAGTTACTCAACCCAGATGCCCCTATGATGTATCTATCACATCCAAGACCAGTTGATAATGTCGAGGTCATATTCTGCAAAATTTAGAAATTAGAAATTATCCATTCTCCTCCTCCACCTCCACCTCCACCTCCACCTAGTTAAGTATGTTTGTAACAAGTCATTAGTCAAGACAGTCCTAATAATATATATTTGGAATCCTATAAAGAAAAAAAAAGAAATAGCTTAGCTAAGAGCATCGGGTTCATCCCTTATTGTAATATTCCTTCTTTGTTACAATGATTTCATGAAGTTATGTACTTTTTTTTTATTAAAAGAAGCGAAGTTATGTACTTTTGTAAGTGTTGTTTTCTTACAATGATTCCTTGAAGTTATGAAGTTAATCTTTTCGATCCAATTAGTGAGTCGAGGAATCGACTCATGCATGCAAAGCTGGATCACACAGTACCTCCAAATATGGCAACCTCCGATAATTTTTTGAGAAAATGACATCACACTACTATAAACAGTTACAAAATACAGAAAAACCACATTTCAACAGATTTAAATAAATAAAGACATAATCTCAGGCTCACAGTATATAGTATCATACCATGTCAGCAATTTTTTACGTAAAATACCAAAAAAACAATTATTTTCTGAAATATCTACAAAATCACCACTACCTCAAAATACCATTTTTCCACCATTTTCAGATATGGGAAACACATTGATTCCTCTCTCTCTCTCTCTCTCTCTCTCTCTCTCTCTCTCTCTCTCTCTCTCTCTCTCTCTCTCTCTCTCTCTCTCTCTCTCTCTCTCTCTCTCTCCTCCTCCTCCTCCTCCTCCTCCTCCTCCTCTTGTTCTTCGCCAGTCACCGCTCCGACCAAATAGTTAGGAGGCGAGAAATGGAGGAGGATCGGAGCAGAATAATGAAAGGATGAAAGTTGACTAAGGCTTCGCCGAATCTAACCAGATCTGATTTGATTATTGTTTTATCTTTACAACTTGGTTTAATAAAAGAGTCTTTGAAATTAAAACTCATATCTTTTGAATTTGACAGCAAAAAGTGATCATTTGTAGCTAATCCGTGCTCATGCTTCGTACTGCTACTGCATTCTGCTGTTTACTGCTACTGCATTCTGCTGTTTACTGCTATTGTTGTGTGCTGCTGCTGCTGTGTGTGTTGTAGCGTGTGATATTGATGTGTGCTACTATTGCATGTTGTTGTGTGCTGTTACTGTGTGTTGTTGTATGCAGCTACTGCGTATGTTGATGTTGTGTGTTGGTGTATGCTGCTACTGCATGTGTTGTTGTGTGCTGTCATTGCATGTTGTTGTTGATGTATGCTGCTACTGCAAGTTGCTGATTCATATTGTTGCTACTGCGTGTGCTGCCACTACATGTTGTTGTTAATGTGTGTTGCTACTGTATGTGATATTATTGTTGTTGTATGCTGCTACTGCATGTTGTTGTGTGTGTTGTTGATGTGTGCTGCTACTGCGTGTAGCAAAAGTGGAGGATAATGCAATAGCAGAAGTGGAGGATAAGACAATAGCAGATTTAACCTTAATTGTCTAGTCTTTATTGATAAGTGTTGTTGTGTGCTGCTATTGCATGTTGTTGTGTACTGCTACTTCGTGTGTTGTTTGTTACTTTGTGTGTTGTTAATGTGTGTTGTTACTGCGTGAGCTACTAAAAACATGCTACTGCACTTACTGATGTTGCTACTGCACTTACTGATGCTGCTACTACTACACTAGCTGAACCACTAAAACTCTGCTACTACATCTGTTAGAAGTGTAGCTTTCCAGCAAAACATGCTACTACATTAGCTGAGCCACTGAAAACTTGTTATTGCACTTAATGAAGCTTTTACTAGAATTAACTGCTACTACACTAAGTTATTGAAAATCTGTTACTACACTAAGTTATTGAAAACGTGCTACTATATTCTATTTACTGAAAAATCTTAAAATGAGAGAGTTTTCTCTTCTAAAAACATATTTATTAGTGTATGGTTAGTTTGGTAAATTAAATCATGATACATGGCATACAGAGAAAATATTGCCCTTAATTATTAAAAATTGTCCTTATTTATTTAACAACAACACAAGTGAATTTATTTGTGTTTCAAATCCTTTTGAAGAATGCATGTGTGATTTGCTATAATTTTTTGGATCGAAACAAAAAAACCCTCCAATAATTTTGGTCGAGCCAATAATTTTCATGTATATTGATCGATTGGTCATGGTGCCAAGATGATTGTATGGATCAACATCAAGCAGGTATGTAATACATATACATGAGAGTCTTATGCATGTCTTAAACTCAAAGTAAAATAAGGGAAGTGAAATCCACACTTCCAAAATTGTAATCCACTCCCACTTTTTATTTGTGATAACTTAAATTTTATCTTTACTGACTTAACTTTTGTCTTCTTATGAAAATAATGACTAAAAATATAAAGTGAGTGTGTGAATTACAATTTAGGGAGTGTGGATTTCACATCCCTAAATTAAACAATTATATAAACCATATAAAAGTATATCTCTACTATTATAAAGCAAGCAGTCCCTAAATCACCAAATCATGATTTGACAATATTAATTATGTATTATATTCAGTTGATTCAGATCAGATTATTAAGAACAATAGTTAATATGGTAAATAGAAAAATAAAAAAACAAAATAAACCAAATAAAGAAATAATTAAGGAGAGAAAAGTGGGTAATGAGTTTTATAACTAGAGAGAATAACTGCGTTATTAAGAGATTATGAGCCCGTGGACAATTGTGGACCCATAATTTTATAATGGGGTGGGCTATAATTTTTTTTTCTTCTAATGAATGTGTATCAATTTACGTCAAAAATGGACCAAGTCTAATAACATTTGGGCAAAATTTGGAAATTTGAGGTGGGATAGAATTTTTTTTTTCTTCTAATGAACGCGTACTAATTTATGTTAAAAATGAACCAAGTTTAATAACATATGGGCTAAATTTAGAAATTTAAGATGTGTTGGTTCTTAAATTTTAGTTTTTTGTACTAAAATTTAGTTAAAAATTGTCGTTTTTTCAAAACTTGGGTGCGTTTTAGCCCACTGGAATCCGTACGAAGGAACGATTTTGCCCAAGGAAAGGATAATACAGATATAACCTGAGGGAATATGTAACTGTATGATCAAAGAGGTGTCATCTGAGGCGCAAAGAAGGAGAGTAAGACTGACACATTAGTCTCATTTGATTTGGCGACCATGACAACTTACCTACATGCTTTGGCACATGATTTCAGTAGGATCCATGTTAAGTATGTGCACGGGCGGAACTACCCTTAGGCTAGAAGGGTCCGGACCCCTGCCAACACTTGTTCATCTTTCTGTAATCAGTGCATATATATATATATATATATATATATATATATATATATATATATAGTGCAAATGATGATATCTTGTGTTATTTGTATCATTGAACCCTCCAAATCAATGAAATAAAAAATTAAGGCATAATACTTTGAACTAATAGCACTTTATATATAATAACTACACCTAATTTATAGAAAGAAATGTACAGATGTTGCTTAAATTTAGAATATTATGTTAATTATCATCAATGATGTCTAATCTATTTGATTGGTTTATTTTATAAAAATTAATAAGGTATGTATTCCTTACTAAAAATTATATACTATCCTCTATGACCTCTTGTTTTATATATGGACCCCCGTAAGATTGAAATCTTGGCTCCGCTCTTGGGTATGTGATTGATGTTGATTGATGCACGTGAAATTTCAATAGGATCCATGACCAATTCACTTTCACTTAATTGGTCATGTATATATCTTATTTGAATGTAAAATAATTAAGCAAGTGCTTTGCTTATGTTTAAAAATTTATGCAAGTGTAAATTAAGGTAAATCCTGTGCAGCACTGTTATGAGGCTTATACCGAGGTGATCTATGCTTGAGACAAGAAAGCTGAGGCTTCCTGTATGGTGATTCTCCTGGTTTCCCTATGGTGAATCGCTTGTACTCCATGTCCCACTGGGCATGCCAATGTTTTGGCCACGATCCTCAGTAAGGAGTAAAGAGGTAATTAGCTACCAAAGAAAAGAGAGGGGATGTGGGCGTGCCACCTCACGGACGATGAATGAAGATGCGCGGGATCTTGACTTCTTGATCAAGCGGAGGGTTTTTCCGGTGTCACCTCGCAGACGAAGGATTACAAGCACTAAGCGATTCGATACTCACGCAGAGCAACAAAAGGAATCAGGGGTGTTCAAAGATGAGTCCGAAAGGGCTCTGAGTCAAGGCGAGGACGCACTTAGGATTTGGTTTCGAGAGGCTCGAAGGTTTCAACTAGGTTGAAAGTTTGATTGTATTTGTGTAGTTGTAAAGATTGTAGTGAGAACACTTCAACCGGGAAGCGGAAGCGAAGCTCCGGGAAGCGTCTGGAGGTTCAACTGGGTTGAAGGCTGTATTGTATTTTGTTTGAGTAAGTTGAGTGTGTGTGTGTCTAATGATCCTCGAGCTCCCCTTATATAGAGTTACTTAGGGCCACAGGTATTGGCTCGAAGCATGTCAAAGACTTGTAGGAGTCTTCAACGATAAATCCGGCGAAGGTGATTCATGCAAATCCAATTAAGGAATAGAGTTCTCAACTAACACATACACCTCCACGAGCATGCGGACTCGCCTTCACTTGCTTCTTCACGAAGTCTCCTACGCGGAGTCATCTCGCCTCGCCTTCATGTACTTCTACGCGAAGTCCATTTCTTGATTTCATGCGAAGTCCTTTTCGCATGCAAACTCTGTTATTCAACTCGCATGATCTCGCTGGCGGGTCATCACTTGTAAACCCAATTATTTTGGGCTTGTCGGTGTGACGTGAATCAAGAATTTAATTAATATTCACTTAGACATTTACTGTCCAGTAAAATATTAATTTTGGTGTAAACATTGCCCTCCAGCCTCGAAGTCATAAATATCAAGAATGACTGAAGAGGTTTATGTTCATGTTGCTCCAAAGCCACTGGTATGGCTCGAGTCATACATAAAATGAGTGTGAGTAAATAAGCCTGTGAATAGGCCTTGAAACCCAAGCACATAGCAAAGCATTATAGCGAAGCTGCTGTACGATTCGCCTAGTACCATATTCAACTGATAATCATGAACTTAACAAACTAGGCACCTTGGACCTGATCTACTTCAGAAGACATGGTACATTACACATACCGCGAACAGATGTAGCTCGCATGTGTGTATCTCGAAGGGATTCACCTTGAGTAAACATTTGCTTTGACTAGATTCCAAAATGGCTCTTCGCGAGCTCTTGGCGATGGCAAACCATCTTTGTGATAATCATGGAGTGACATCGCTGTCCCCCAGTGTGAACCAATGAGAGTCAAACAAAAGGACCGTGTCGGTGAACGGCCGCATAATCTTGAATTTTTTTTAGAGGCCACAGGGATTGGCCTAAATAATGACCAAAACATCTTAAGAAGGGTCTAAAGTCTGAAATATCTGAAACACATATCTACCCCAAAGTGCCCCCCAGTTTTGATGTCTGTTCGCGGATACTTGAGAAGAATGAAGGACATCAAAACTTTAGTATACCCCCTAGTGACGGAGTTGTGGTACCATGCATCATTGAAAATGGCAAACAACGAAAAAGGTCATGGATTGGCCTTGAGTAAATCCTGGTGTATGAATAAAGGTACACAAAACTTCTATGGATGCCCCTCAGTAAAGGAAAACATGTTGCAAGGTCATGAAAACACATTGAAAAAACATAATGCAAATCTGCGCGTATCCTGACCTGTCTGCATTCAAACTGCCACAACTTTCTTCAGGAATGTCGAAATGACAAACCGTAAAATCCTCTAGAAAATAGACATCTAGAGATTTCTGTTGATATAAGGTGCGTCGGCTAGTTCTTCATGGATCACTCTAGTTTAATCAGCGAAGTCGACTGTTTAGTAGTGGCTGTTGCAACTTTCAGCATTGCAATCTAGTTGTATTTCCTCTCTGACTTGACTTCGGTGACAACAATTCAAGGTATTTAGAATGCCTATTATCGTCAAGCCTCAGAGATAGGCTTCTAAGTAAAGTTTAAGCCTTTTGTTGGCAAAAACGTTGTCTTGCATTTCAGCAAAACTAAGGATCTCTTTTTGTGTTTTTTGCTATTTGATTTTTTTGTATTTTCTTTTTTCAATACGAGAAAGAAAGAAAACGAAAGGAAAAACAGAAGTAAAGGCTGAAGTAAAAGCAAGGAGTAAAGAGAAGAAGAGATCATAGCTTGATTAGTTACCCTTCATCAGGCAACGGGGGCCAATGTTATTGTGCGCTGGTCTATACGAGGCCAGGCGATGTCAGCAATTGCGATCAGGAAGTCGCCTTTATCCTCAAAGAGAATGTCCATGAGGTCGAGCCAGTCCTGGACCTGGTCTCGAAGCTGATGGCAATCACAAGTTCTGTGTCTCTAGCTATTATGGAACTTGCAGTGTACGCGGCCTTCCTTGTATTCGATGTAGGGTAAGGCCCTCGCCACTGTGACGAGTTTGTCATCAATAAGGTCGTCTAAGACCTCATGTGTGAGGTTGACGTTATATGTACTGGTGAGATGGCTGAAGAGTATTGTCATTGCGCTCCTCGCGACCTCTCTTGGGTGCCCGACGCAGGTTGTCCTCCTCCGGGTGTTCAGACAGATCCAGCTTGATTCTGCATTGGCCTGGCTTTGGCGCCCGGCCTAGGTTGTTCTCTTCTGGCTGATCGGTCTAGTTCACTTCGACCATGCCAAACACGAGCGAAAAAGGGTCTACGTCCACCAACGAGGCTGTGCTCCCCGGGGTCTTCAGTATTAGGGCACCAGAGTTTAGCCAAGTCTGTAGTTGGTCTTGGAGCTTGACATAATCTTTAGTGTCATGATTATAGACGTTGTGGAAGGTACAATATTTCTTGTCCTTCAGCTCCTCCTTGGATGGGATTTTGTGATCCAAGCGCACATAATTCGCCTCGATCAAGTCATTAAAGACCAGATGGGCATTTTTTGCGTCATAAATGTATGACTCGTACTCGAGCTTGGTTCATGCAAAAGATTGGATGATGATTGGCTCGCGGGTCATTTTAAGATTCTTTAGTTTGTGAGCCAATGACTTCCTAGTCAGTTCCACTGCTCCCACATCCTCATAATCTGGCGCAGGCTCAGTTTCCTCCTGCCTCTGATAATAAGGATCATAAGTAGGGGATTAGAGGCTTAGTGCCCCCACCGTCTTGTTTCTCCCTGCCATGTATGTCCCCTTAGAGGCATTTCTCATCCATCTCGTTGAGAATCAGCTCATAACTTCCGACCTTATTAATTAGGTCACCCATGGATGTGAAGCGTTCTCTGTGATGCTTCAGTCATTGATAATGTTCAAGGCCTCGAATAGCCAATTTGATGGCTTCCTGCTCAGGCAGCAGGTAATCGCACTTGGCCTGCTGGATTTTGAAGCGTTGGAGGAATGAGACTCCAGACTCCACGCTTTGTTGGCTCATTTGGGTGAGAGAGTCAAGGCCGACCTCTGACTCGATGGTGCCATAAGTCTCCCAGAACAGTCTCTCCATAATAGGCCAGTCCGCAATTGATCTAGGCTTCAACCTAGAGTACCAGCTGAAAGCAGCTTCGGACAGGGAAGTCCCAAAGAGCTTGAGCTTGAGCTTGAGGATATCGTTATTCTCATATTGGCTGCATTGGACTTTGAAGCGGGCCATATGGGTTGTTGCATCTTCCTTTGTCTCCCTAGAGAAAGTCATGAAGACAATGTTCTTGAACCCATGGGGGGAAGGGTATTGCGCCATGCTATCAAGGTAGGGATCGCGATACTGCAAGTCAGCATCACCTTTTCCGGTTTGCTACTTTACTATGGTAGAGATAAGTTGGTGCCAGTTGGCTTCCGTCATAGGTGTGGACTCTGCTCCCTCTTCATGGTTTGACCATGTAGAGAAACTAGCAATACATGTCCAACATTCTTGGGAGCTGGGCTGGAATGGACCATAACCGGGTCATCTGGTGTCTCGACTCCCTGGCGTGGCGAACCATTAAACCCCTTAAATGCAGCACCATAGTTACACGGGGGCGGTGTCTTTGAAGTTCCATCCCCTAACGTGAACTTTGGGGTCTTTTGAGCCCCGACCTTTCAGATTACCCCTAGGGCGTTCATTAGGAGGGATGTACTTAGATGATCCCTTGTTTGCGCTCGTGCCAGTGAGGTCGAGGGCAAGATTCTTTAGTGCTTAAGACCTCATCCAGTCTTCCACGTCAAGGACCCTCAAGCTCAAACTATCATGTTTGTCCTTGAAGTTTGTGAGCTTTTCTAGGTTGTCCTTGTTTTTGAAGAAAGAAACGTTCTGCTAGTTGTGCAACTTGGTATCGTGTTCATCCAAGTGACGAGTTTGCTCATTCACTGTTGCGCGAGTGAGCGTCAGAGTCTCCGCGTTCTGCTTCATAATCTCCTGTTCTGGTCCAAATCCTTTTGGATCCGTTAAAGGGAACCTTCAACTAGGCCCTTAGTTTCCATGAACTGGCCTTCTAAGTGGCTATAGTCCTCACTGAGCCTGTGAGTTTTTCATGGGTGGCCTGCAAAAGGGCTCTATCATGTTCAGAGAGGTCTGCGACGCTCTGTTGACTGGCTGAGTCCTGGGTTGTCAAACCCTAGATCTGACCTTTGAGCTCGGCGAATACCTGGAGGATTTGTCCCGTTTGCAGAGTAGATCCTGAGTCTTGGGTTGGCTGTGAACCTTCCATTATGGTTTCGCTGAAGTCTGGGTTACCAAACTGAGCAAGAACCAAGGTTTAGTGAGAGATCGGCAAGCCGCGCTGTTATGGGGCTTGTACCAAGATGCTATGTGCTTGAGACAAGAAAGCTGAGGCTTCCTGTATGGTGATTCTCCTGGTTTCCCTATGGTGAATCGCTTGTACTCCCTGTCCCACTGGGTGTGCCAATGTTTTGGCCACGATCCTCAGTAAAGAGTAAAGAGGTAATTAGCTACTAAAGTAAAGAGAGAGGATGCGGGCTTGCCACCTCGCGGACGAGGAATGAAGATGTGCGGGATCTTGACTTCTTAATCAAGCAGAGAGTTTCTGGTGCCACCTCGCGGACGAGGGATTACAAGCACTAAGCGATTCGATACACACGATATGTCGCGAACGGAGCAACAAAAGGAATCAGGGGTGATCAGAGATGAGTCAGAAAGGGCTCTGAGCTAAGGTGAGGACACACTTAGGATTTGGTTTCGAGAGGCTTGAAGGTTTTAACTAGGTTGAAAGTTTGATTGTATTTGTGTAGTTGTAAAGATTGTAGTGAGAGAGCTTCAACATGGAAGCGAAAGCAAAGCTCCGAGGAGCGTCTGGAAGTTCAACTGGGTTAAAGGCTGTATTGTATTTTGTTTGAGTAAGTTGAGTGTGTGTGTGTGTCTAATGATCCTCGAGCTCCTCTTATATAGAGTTACTTAGGGCCACAAGTATTGGCCCGAAGCATGTCAAAGACTTGTTGGAGTTTTCAACGATAAATGAGGCGAACGTGATTCATGCAAATCCAATTAAGGAATAGAGTTCTCAACCAACACATACACCTCCACGTGCATGTGGACTCCGCCTCTTGCTTCTTTCCGAAGTCTCCTACGCGGAGCCATCTCTCCTCGCCTTCATTTACTTCTACACGAAGTCCATTCTTGATTTAATGCGAAGTCCTTTTTGCATGCGAACTCTGTTATCCAGCTCCCATGATCTCGCTGGCGGGCCATCCCTTGTAAACCAAATTATTTTGGGCTCGCCGGTGTGACGTGGATCAAAAATTTAATTAATATTCACTTAGACATTTACTGTCCAGTAAAATATTAATTTTGGTGTAAACATTTTCTCTAATATGTACATAAGGTTTAATTTTGGATAGTTGGAGAAAAGCTCAACTGCTCAATGGTACCTTAAACTGGGAAGAATTGAAAAAAAATATATGTAAATAATGGAAACAAAATCAATGATCAGCCTCTCTTGATGAAGATTGACAAATAATGCAGAGCAAGAACTAAGATTGGGATTCCTAACACAATTGGCTTTTAAACTTGAAGATGAACAGACATGCCTGAACCTAGGTCAACAAATGTAGTGATCACCTTTGCATTGTCCCTTTACAGCTGCTATATGGTCTTATTTCTTATCTCTTGGATCTATTTCAACTTCACTTTCCAGCTTTGTGTAATAAAATTGAGCATGTCCCTCTTGCTACTAATGCTTCGATGAAGGACACTCTTATTTGGATGCCTTCGTCTACAGGAGATTTGACAGCAAAGCATGCAACCAATTTCTATGGCATTCATCTCCCTCCATTCCTTGGGGTAAGTCCTTATGGTCTAAATTTATTTTGCCTAGAATGTCTCTTCATGCTTGGAAGGTTTTGAAAGGGAGAATAATTTGTGATGAGCTTTTACAACGTCGAGGAGTGGCATGGGTTTCAAGATGTGAGCTTTGTGGTTCATGTACTAAGTCCTTACAACATATTTTCTTGCATTGTCCCTTCACAGCTGCTATATGGTCTTATTTCTTATCTCTTTTTGATCTAGGGGTTACTCCTCATACAATTGTGGATTTATTTCACAAAGGTCTGAATATGGGTCATAGCTCGCAGCTTAAGGAGCTTTGGTTGATCTGTTTTACATCAATTTTATGATTTGTATGGCATGCAAGGAATAAGACCAGATTTGATGGTAAGTTGTTCTCCGTGGCTTCAATTTGTCGTCTCATTTTAGGGCACATTAGAGCGACTAGTCGGCTTGCAAATGGTACAATTCATAATTTAGTTCAGGATTTACAGATAATAAAGAGTTTTGGTGCAGAGTGTCGATTGTAAAGAGCTCCAAGAGTTATTGAGGTTATTTGGCATCCTCCAGTCATTGGGTGTGTGAAGATTAATTCGGATGGTGTTTGGAAGCATGCAGAGGGTGTTGGAGGTTTTGGTGCTGTTTTTCGTGACTTTAAAGGTCATGTTCTTGGTGCTTTTTCTTCTAACATTGACATTCCTAGTTTAGTAGCAGCAATAGAGGTGATGGCAATTATAGTTGTTATTGAGCTTACTTGGGTACGTGACTGGAAGCACATTTGGTTAGAGGTTGACTCGTCGCTTGTGTTAGACTATCTGCGGTCTCCTTTACTTGTACATTGACATCTACGTGTCCGTTGGCTTAATTGTTTACGTTGCATATCAGAGATGACCTTTCGATATTCTCATATTTTTCGTGAAGGGAATAAGGTTGCAGATGCTCTGGCTAATCACGGTACATCATTAACACAGCTGATTTGGTGGGATTCAACTCCTCCTTTTATTTTGTCATAGTGTAGTTGTGACCTTATGAGTCTTCCCCAATTTCGGTTTTTATAGTTTTGTTTCGTTGTTATTTTATTACGAGAGGTTTTGGTCTAATACCCCTCTCTTGATGTTTCTCTTTTTTCTTTTTTAATGCATAAGAGTGTTAGGGGTCATTCCTCTCTCACTCATCTTTCGGACAAAAAAAAATGCCTTAACCTAGATAGCTAGCTAATTTTCTCTCCACCTATCATATGCCGCGCTTGTTTGAAATGCATGCCAACATACAAGTCAGTTGCAATAATCATGGAACATTACAATTTTAAATTTGGAATATACTCTTAGACGATGCTAGGGATATCCTTACTATTATTGGAAAGCTAGATTACAAGAATATATACAGCTAGACTAATTATTCATACCCACACAGGATCCAATTGAGTATAATATTATATATATATATATATATATATATATATCACATAACAAAAAACAAGACAATATATTATAATCTTAAATTATAATTTAGTCATTATCTAGGGCACGCAAGGCTTCCTAATTTAGTAAAGCAAATGGTATCCACTACCAGAAAAGGGATTTTGGGCGACGAAAAAAAATCGTCGCCCTGTTAAAAAATTTCGCCGCCTAAGCCGTCGTCGCCAGAAGTGCGTCGGTGAAGAACTTGGGCGACTAAATCTCAGTCCATCGTCGCCTAAGAGTAATTCTTAGGCGATGACACGAATTTCGTCGCCTGACAACTTTCTCGTCACCCAAAAATATTCGTCGCCTAAGATTTAACACCTTGGCCGACGAGAAATTATTTCGTCGCCTAAGATTTAACGCCTTGGCCGACGAAACTAAATATTTCGTCGCCTAAGATCACTACATCTTAGGCGACGATAATTTTTTTTCGTCGTCTTATATCCAGATCTTCACTGTATTATAACTCTACAGTCCCCAACAACTCCCTTATAAACAATGTGTTGCAGGCACTCAGAAACAGGGCATATTGTTCAGTTAAAAATGGACAAAAACGGCCGAGAAACGATGCTATGTGCTCACTTCCTCAAAAGCAACTTTTCACGATTATTCTTTGCTCCACCTTTTCTGAAAGTGGAAGTTACAGGCTCAATTGGACAGAAGGCAGAGGCCACTAGCTGAACTAACATCCAACACAAATCTGGATATATAGAAATCCAATAGAGATGCTCAGCTTCCCAAATACATAAAAACTCGACAGGTATCCAAAAGAGAAAGAAACAGTGCCAAATCCTATCCTAGTTATGCATTCAACAGTTTTGACCTCCTCTACAAATTAGCACTGGCTGAAGATTTGAACTTGTTCCAAAAGAAACCCGAGTCACCCAAACTACACAAATTAAACACCAAACAACCCATAGAGCTTCAAATTGAATCCACTTCCAACTATTCTCTACATAAAATCGGATCTACAGACAAGCTAGAGCATAAGGAGAGATTTACTTTGCCAGAAAGTTTACAGTACATTTACAGCAGACGTGCCTCTCTACAACACTAGATTACTTGTACATTGAGACCGGACTGAGCTAGTCTATCACTATGTAGAACGGTAAACCAGCTCCCAGCTCCCTACAGCACTAACCCAACAGTACCTCAAGACGGATCTGGTTTAGGTTAAAGGGATTGGAGCTCTGAACGAGGTCCGATTAGGTGGTGGAGGAGGTGACGAGTCGGGGAGGGGATCGGAGGACCCAGATCGATTCAAAGACGAGGGAGCAACGCAGCAGCGACGCCGATCTCGTTGGAGACGAAGAGGAGGGAGTCTGGGAGGCGTTCAAAGTGCTCGAGGCGACGGAGGAGATCAGAGGGCTCGCAGTAGACACGGGAGGAGGAGGAGAGATTTGGGTAGAAGAGGAGGACATGAGTTTGGAGATTGGTAGATTTGCGGTGGTGGTAGAGGGCATGTTTATCTGTAAAAGTGGAGCTTTGGGTATGTAGAGATGGGAGAGATTTAAGGGGTCTGAGGAAGAAATAGAGATGAGTTTTTGTGCTGTGGTGGGGAAGAGAGAGACACAAGTCGATCCGCGCCATTTGGGCTCGTGTATTTGTGATCGTTGGATCAAGCAAAACTAGGTTCCCATCAACGACACAGAAGTCGATCCGCGCCTTTTTTTTTTATTGTTGGAGTTCGCGCCTTGTAGTTTTATTGTAGTAATTAATGATATCCATTTCGACACAGAACAACCGGCACCGAAATTTTACCGGAATATCTTCATTTTTTACGGGTTGACGTATTTCACCGTTCCGGTCATATCTTATTTCATGACTTTTTTGCGTTTGAGGCCTCTACGTATACGTTGTCTTCAAAACGAAACTTAAACTCAACACTAGTATAAAAAAGTTATACAACATTAGTACATATATCGTGAGTTTGGTGATCGGAGAAGAGGAACTGAAAACCGACCGTCAGATATGACCAGCATAACAAATTACGTGGGTGGCCAAAAATTCAGCTCCATCGGACAACGATAAGGGCTCGATCCGTCCGGTCAATCGGCGCGGTCAAACCCCTAAACGGACGGAAACGGCTATTCGACCCTCCAAATCACGTAATCTGGCCGGACCTTCAACTGATAATAGTTTCCAATCGACGAGACGCTTACGGAGCTATAAAAATTTGGTAAGAAATAAATACCCGGGATAGGGCTACCACTAGGTAGAAATAAGAGAAAAATTCGTTGACCGGAACAACCGGCACCGAAATTTTACCGGAATATCTTCATTTTTCACGGGTTGATGTATTTCACCGTTCCAGTCATATCTTATATCATGACTTTTTTTCGTTTGAGGCCTCTACATATACGTTGTCTTCAAAACGAAACTTAAACTCAACACTTATATAAAAAAGTTATACAACATTAGTACATATATCGTGAGTTTGGTGATCGGAGAAGAGGAACTTAAAACCGACCGTCAGATATGACCAGCATAACAAATTACGTGGGTGGCCAAAAATTCAGCTCCATCGGACAATGATAAGGGCTCGATCCGTCCGGTCAATCGGCGCAGTCAAACCCCTAAACGGACGGAAACGACTATTCGACCCTCCAAATCACGTAATCTGGCCGGACCTTCAACTGAGAATAGTTTCCAATCGACGAGACGCTTACTGGGCTATAAAAATAAAAAACATTTCCTTAAAATTTAAATGTGTTTTATTTATTTTAATTATTCGGATTATCTTGGCCGACGAATTACCCTAATTTCGTCGGCCATTATGATACTTGGGCGACGATATTTGTTAAATTCGTCGCCCAAGGGTAAAAATAAAAAATAATGTACAATGAAATTTAAATGTGCTTTATTTATTTTAATTATTCGGATTATCTTGGCCGACGAAATTAGGGTAATTCGTCGGCCAAAATAATACTTGGGCGACGATATTTGTTAAATTCGTCGCCCAAGGGTAAAATAAAAAATCATGTACAATGAAATTTAAATGTGCTTTATTTATTTTAATTATTCGGATTCTCTTGGCCGACGACATTACCCTAATTTCGTCGGCCAATATGATACTTGGGCGACGATATTTGTTAAATTCGTCGCCCAAGGGTAAAATAAAAAATCCAATGAAATTTAAATGTGTTTTATTTTAATTATTCGGATTACTCTTGGCCGACGAAAGTAGTGTAATTCGTCGGTCAAGATGTTATTAGGCCGACGAAATGCTTGTATTTCGTCGGCCAAGAAAAAATAAAAAAATAAAATACTTAGGCGACGATATATTTGAGTTTCGTCGCCTAAGGATTAAAAACACTTAGGCGACGACAAAATATAGTTGTCGCCGAAGAATAAAAACTTAGGCGACGATATAAATATCTTATCCCTCTTAGGCGACGAAATATTGTTTCGTCGCCCTAGTTTATATATTAGGCGACGAAATTTAGCCTTAGGTGACGATTTTTAATTTCGTCGCTTAAAGTTGAACTTTAGGCGACGATTTTTTTTCCTTGGGCGACGATTTTTTTTTTCGTCGCTTAAGTTCCCTCTTAGGCGACGAAAAAAAAAATTGTCGCCCGGTTTTTTCAATTTCGTCGCCTAAAGCCTTATTTTTGGTAGTGATCAATTAATTAATTAAGCCTAGCCTAAACTATCTAGGGCAGTAAACTAGCTACTATCCAATCTTGATATCCAAATTAGAAGAAAAAAAAAAGTACTAACATACTAAGCCAAAACTCATGACGCATTCTGACAATTGTGTCAATTTTAAAAGAAGAAAATTCCCAAATTAGGAAACTAGTGTCCGATACATAGATTCCTCAAGTTCTATGGCTTTCAAGTAAGATCGATTCCCTTTGTCTTACTAGCTCACCCTAGAAATCAACTCGAAATTAATCTACACAACTTGCTCTATATATAAATCAGTCCAACGTACTGTGACAGATTAAGAGCTAGCCAAGAGGGGCTAATATTAAGCATACTAATTAGCTAGTATTATAGTGGAGATATGGATATTTCTTCGGGGATGTGGATGGCTTTGGTTTTGGGAGGTTTCCCATTTTTAGGGTTGCTCTTGTGGTGGTGGAACGAGCTTTGGTACGTTCTACCTCTCAAAATGCGACAGTCACCTACTGGCGCCAAGCTACCACCGGGCGTCATGGGATTTCCTTTCATCGGTGAAATGCTCACTTTCCTTTGGTATTTCAAAGTACTTCGTCGCCCGGATGATTTCATCAACGCTAAGAGGACTAAGTACGTATTAATAACTATATTTCCTATCATTTGCATATATGTATTTTAGACGATATATAATGTAATTTGAATAACCAGGTATGGCGATGGAGTAGGCATGTATAGAACGCACCTCTTCGGATCACCATCCATCATAACATGCTTCCCTGCGGTCAACAAATATGTATTGCAATCTGATGACATATTCACCTCAGAATGGCCTAATGTTGATCTTATGGGTCCAACTTCACTGGTATCAGTCAGTGGAAAGTCTCATACTAGGGTTAGAAGCTACGTCACCAATGTAATAAACCGGCCGGACGCTCTCCGACGCATTGCCCTCCTTGTTCAACCTCGCATCATCGCTGCACTTGAGTCGTGGGCGCAAAAGGGTAGAATCAAAGCTTTTGATGAAGCTAACAAGGTATAGATCGCCTGTAGATCGCAGCACCATGACATCATTGACATGCAGTATATTCTAGCCAAGCTTCAACCTTCAAAAGAAAACCAACTAATATACATGTGTATGCTTTAATTTACAGTTATCATTTGAGAATATTGGACAACTATTCATAAGTATGGATCCAGGGCCTCTCTTAGATACCATCGATAACTTGTTTACTGGCTTGCTGAAAGGAGTTCGAGCTCAACCCATCAACATTCCCGGATTCGCTTATCATCATGCTCGTCAGGTACACGGTTTAAATTGTAATCTCTTGCAAGTCCAAATATCAATATATATATATATATATATATATATATATATATATATATATATAGTTATCTCCTGGTCTAATTAGGAGAAGAATTATCACATGCTCTAATAATACTGTGTGACTGAATTTGCAGTGCAGACAAACGCTTGATGCTATTTTCAGGATGGAGCTGGAAAAGAAGAAAAACCAAAGTGAAGTTTTGACAAATGATCTTATGGATGGGCTTATGCAGATTAAAGATGATGAGGGAAATAAACTAAGTGACCAAGAAGTGATGGATAACATTGTGAGCCTTGTTATTGCTGGATATGCCTCAACTTCCCTTGCATCAATGTGGGCTATCTATTTTCTTGCCAAATACCCCAATGTCCTCCAAAAGCTACGGGTAAATATATATCAACATCGATCCATATTTTCCTAACACTGAAAAACAATCTAACTAATTAGTAATGATATTTATTAAGTTTTATCATCTTTGAGATTCTCATCATGTACTCACAGGAGGAGAATATGTGCTTAAGTGAGAAGAAGAAAGGGCATCTCATTACAAGTGACGATATTTCAAGAATGAAATACACAAACAAGGTGTATATTAAGTCCAAGTTTGCTTGTCAGGGTTTTAACAAGAATAAGAAAATACTGATCGATCAGAAATACTGAATGATGTACAGGTTGCGGAAGAGACGATAAGAATGGCAAACCTTGCTGCGTTCATTTTCCGTTTGGCTACTAAGGAAGCCGAGTACAAAGGTGGTTTGGAATTAACGAGTATATTATGCATTATGCAACTTTAATTTTAGTTCATAAGTATGTAATCAAATTCGTTATAATTTTTGCAGGCTATAGGATACCAAAGGGTTGGAAAGTGATTCTTTGGATTCGATATATCCACACAAACTCGGAAAATTTCGATAATCCTATGTGTTTTAATCCAGATAGATGGGATGTAAGTCCACATCTTTTAGAGAATTATATAACTAAACTCAATAAACATAGATTTACTCATCAATTAATTGTTTGCCTCAGCAACCAGCTAAACCAGGAACATACCAAGTTTTTGGTGGCCGACCAAGAGTTTGTGCAGGAAATATGCTTGTTAGGATACAACTTGCAATCTTATTGCATCATTTGTCTGTTGGATACAAGTAAGGAAATGAACCGTAATAATAGTTTTGCTTGATATAGTGTATATTTTTAACAAGGACATATTGGTATAGGTATTCATGAATTTTTGTTGTCACAACTCAGGTGGAAGTTGCTGAATCCAGATGCATGGATAGTTTATCTTTCACATCCGAAGCCAATTGATAATGTTGATATCACTATTAGCAAAATTTAAAAATTATTTGTTATTTCTCATGATTTTAAGTAGTTTCGTTTGAAATAAAATAAAATAATAAATATTAAATTAGTTTCTTTCTTGGTTGTGACCGGTATTGCTAATATGTATCTTTTATATATAACACGTTTGAATTCTATTCATATATGTCACCTTGAACAATTGTATGATGTTTTGATTTTACTTAAAATTAAGAGGGAATGAATGAATACTATATTCAACGACGAAATGCAGTTTAGCCCAAAACATCACATATACAAAGCCTAAAACGGAATCAACGAAGAAAACCCTGAAAAATGTAGAAGAAAGTAGAATCAAGTGGAAGATACACCCAATCATATCATTTTGAATTGTTGTTGGTGTAAATCCTCCTAATCATGATTACTTGCACTAAAACATTTGGGTTAGTTCCAAACTTTCTCATATCCTTGTATGATCATGCAACTTGAATTCTTTGATTCCATAATAAAAAGTTCTTCCCATTTTACTTTAGTTTCTTATATCAACACCAACTCAACCACCAAAAATATTTAAACATCAAAGAACACAAATCATTGTCCACACGCCCGATATCACATCTAAGCCCAACATGCACTTACTGGCCCAAATTTATCGTAGCCAAACCCATAAGTACTAAGGGTCCCCCGTTTGTGCCGTTCAGTATCTTTCATTATGTTTAATTGACAACTTTGAGGTCATGGGTTCAAACCTCACCTACATGTAGGGTGTGTGAGTTATTAATAAAAAAATTTAAAAAAAAAAAAAAAAACACCCAGCCAGTAGTGACCACATCTTCAAAACTTTTTGCAGTAACAATTACTCAAGAACTGATGAATGCTCAAATATTTCCAGTGAAACCCAAAATTTTTTGAGATCTTTTATATCAGCAACAAGGAAATGCATCTACTACCCAAACAATGAAAGATGAAAACCAACCTTCAGCTATTTTTTTTTTCTTCTGGGTGTTCTTATTTTGCTGTAATTCCATAACTACGAGTTAATATTTTGAAATTGGTAGACAACGGCTATTCCATGCACAACTTTCTATGTTTCAAAAAGTCTGTCCTTCACTCTCTGCACATAAATTATAGGAAAAAAGCAATCTTTCCCTCTCTCTATCTCTGTCTCTCTCTCTCTTCGTGCTTCAAAAATTATGATTAATTTATTTCTATCATGGAAGTAGTACCCCACCTCCATCACAGCTTCAGCTTCACTCTAACCCACTGTTGCCATCATTCTTCAAACTTGAACACTTCCACTCCCGTTGTTCAGTGAAGAGGAGACCAAGTTCAGAAACAGCTCATTTTCAAGAAAATGAAGAAGGGTGTTCTGTTTTGGGTCCTCTCAGTCATTGTAGCAGCAACTGTTTGCTCTCATTGTTCTCTTGCTCTCACCCAAGATGGTAAACCAAATCCCCAATTCATTTCTTTTGCTCATTTTCGGTTAAAGCTTTCTTCTTTTTCATCTGCTGATGATGACAAGTTATCTTGCAGTAGTCATCGTTGCATTTTGTTGAGCTGGGTTTTTGATTTTGATGTTTTACACATAAAGATTGTATCTTTATTGTGCTTAGATACACTTTTCTGGGTTTTTTTTCAGGTTTCAAATTTGTGGTTTTGTATATTACTTCTCTTATTAGATCATTTAATGATGTACCTTTTTGCTCCAGGTCTCATACTGCTGGAAATGAAAAGCGTTTTGAATGACAGTAGGAACATGCTCAGTAACTGGCAGGATTCCGATGAATCACCTTGTAATTGGACTGGTATTTCTTGTCATCCTCAGGACCAAAGAGTCAGCGCAATGTATGTCAAACCCATTTTTTATTTCCTTACTTTTAAGTTTTACTCTGATTCACTCATTCTCAAAGATTATGTATTGGGATCTTTTCAGTAACCTACCCTATATGCAACTAGGAGGGGCTATATCTCCCAGCATTGGCAAACTCAGTAGATTGCAGAGACTGTGAGTCTAATTTGAATACCCATTTTAACTGAGAAGTTCTGCACTTTTCTAATTTTGCTTATATTATTGTATTACAATGTGAATCAGGGCGCTTCACCAGAACAGCTTACACGGATTCATTCCTAATGAAATTGCCGGATGTGCTGAGCTTAGAGCTTTGTAAGAGAAAATCATTCCTTTCTCTATTGTAGTTTTCGTTTGAGTTCTAACATGTGAATCTGCCTGTATGACACTAGAACTCACTTTTGGCTGTCCTTTCTATTAGGTACTTGAGGGCTAATTATCTGCAAGGAGGCATACCATCAGATATTGGAAACCTTTCTACTCTAACCATATTGTAAGACTTACGTTTTTTCTTTGTCTAGTCAGGTTCACTAAGTTTTCACACACACACACACACACTCAATGATAGTTAAATGCTCACTCTATAACTTACAATTTACCAAGGGCAGTCATCCAATGCTGATTGAACTATTTACAATTAATTTAAATGTTGTTTCTTCAGTATGATGAACTTAATATAAATTTGCAGGGATATATCAAGTAATTTATTAAAGGGTGCAATACCTTCATCTATCGGCCGCTTATCACGACTCCGCTCTCTGTAAGTGCCAATTATAGCTAAGTACCTAATGGTATTATTATATATCCTACAGTTTTTCAATTAGATGGTCTCTCAATAGCATAAGTGATTCATTGCTTTTGTATGTCTTAGGAACTTGTCCACTAACTTCTTCTCCGGGGAAATCCCAGATGTTGGAGTTCTGAGCAACTTTGGGAATAAGTCGTAAGTATTCATATGTTCATCCCATCACTCATTCATAAAATTTGTATTGCACACATTCAGGTTTCCATATATGTTGGTTATAGTTTTAAGCTTGTTAGAATTAGACAATAGGCATATGTGCATATTCATGTAAGCTAGTGGCCAATTTTGAATGACCAGGCTGTGAAACTTTTGAGTTTAAGGAGAAGTTAGGATTGATAACTTATGCATTAATTTGCTTTTCTCAAATAGTAGGTGTGCACTATATGCAGTACAGTAAATAGAAACGTCAATACCTGCTGTCTTCCATTTTTTAAGCATAGGTGCATAATCTTTAGTTGTCCACCCCATTGATTCTCTTCTGAACTTGCTTCAACATGCATAGGTTTATTGGGAATCTTGATCTTTGTGGCCAACAAGTGCACAAGCCCTGTCGAACCTCGCTGGGATTTCCTGCTGTATTGCCTCATGCGGCGAGTGATGAATCAGCAGGTAAGTTCAGGATTCTATATCATTTGCTTATAGTCACTTGAGAACCTGTGCCAAGTAAGAATGTGCTGTACTAACTCTGCTCCATTTACTGTGGATATTGTAGCCCCTCCCAAGCGATCTTCACATTACATTAAGGGATTGCTTATTGGTGTCATGTCCACCATGGCAGTTGCCCTCTTCATTCTCCTTGGCTTCCTTTGGGCTCGGTTACTATCGAAAAAGGAAAGAGTTGCCAAGAAGTATACAGAAGTTACAAAGCAAGTGAATCAAGAAGCAGGTAAACCAAATGCTTTCTGGTCTTCAATCAATGATGAACCTAAACTCAGTTTCCAAATCCAACCTTAATGCTCCCACTTGGGTCATTTACCCCCACTTGGGACATTTACCCCACTTCAATCAATTAAGGTTGGAACTGTTATAAGGTTGCTGAGAAAATTTTGTATTGAACAGGCACAAAACTCATCACATTCCATGGAGATCTGCCCTACCCTTCATGCGAGATTATTGACAAATTAGAGTCACTTGATGAAGAGGATGTTGTAGGATCAGGAGGGTTTGGCACTGTGTACCGAATGGTCATGAATGATTGCGGAACATTTGCTGTAAAAAGAATTGACAGAAGTCGGGAAGGATCAGATCAATGTTTCGAGAGGGAGTTAGAGATCTTGGGTAGCATTAAGCACATAAATCTAGTTAACTTGCGAGGCTACTGCAGGCTCCCTACTTCAAAGCTTCTTATATATGATTATGTAGCCATGGGGAGCTTAGATGATTTCTTGCATGGTAAGACTTTCTATATGTAAATATGTGTTTCACAACGTGTTTGCTTCAGGATTGAATGCTTATCTTTGAACATTTTTCTTTTTCTTTTTCTACCTCTTCTTCAGGAGATGGGCAGGAAGAGCGACCTCTGAATTGGAGTGTCCGTTTAAGAATAGCTCTTGGTTCTGCCAGAGGGATCGCGTACCTACATCATGATTGCCGTCCAAAGATATTGCACCGTGACATAAAATCTAGCAACATTCTGCTTGATGAAAACTTGGAGCCCCATGTCTCGGACTTTGGTCTTGCAAAGCTTTTGGTTGATGAGGATGCACATGTTACCACAGTGGTTGCTGGCACTTTTGGCTATCTTGCACCAGGTCTGTTTTTGTGTCATATTATTCTTGTATGTGTACGAGTATCCTCTTCATGAATGTTACAAATTGAAAAACAGAATAACCATCTCTTATAATAATTAGTTAGCAACATGTAGCCATGTACTAATTGGTTTTTGCTACTGTTGCAGAGTATTTGCAAAGCGGGAGAGCGACACAGAAGTCAGATGTATATAGCTTTGGAGTTCTTTTGCTTGAGCTTGTGACTGGAAAGAGACCTACCGATCCAACTTTTGTCCAGAAAGGCTTAAATGTAGTTGGTTGGGTAAGTTCTCTTTCATTTGTCAATTGACCAAAAAATAGAGCCTTGTTCTGTACTCAGAATCAGACTTAACTTTCCTGTGCAGATGAACACGCTATTGAGGGAGAACCGAATGAAAGACTTTGTTGACAAGCGGTGCAGAGATGTAGATCCCGAAAGTTTGGAAGCAATTCTTGAAATAGCTGCAAGGTGCACAGATGCAAATCCAGATGATAGGCCATCAATGAATCAGGTATTACAGTTGCTAGAGCAAGAAGTCATGTCACCTTGCCCAAGTGATTTCTACGACTCCCACTCAGATCATTGTTGAGCACAAAGAAAAGACTGCCCGGTAGATTATGTGATGTTATCGTTGCTCCTCTCTAGGGGGCATATGCTTGTAAATGCCATAACTTTACAACTGGATTTTTGTCTTGGTAGTCATTGTAACTGCTGGCTTTGCACGGTTTTTGTTTGTCAATGAATCAAAATTTGCTCAACTTGTTTCGCCAATCGTTCATTCACGTTTCTTTCATCGCTGTGATAAACTAACCGTCCATAGGTCGATACTACACTCACTCTTTAATGAACAGCAATGCTGATTGAACTTTGCTAACCCCAGAGTTTGATGACAACCCACAGTAATACCCAAAACACACCCTTCATGCTAACTATTACTTCCATCAGTGGGATCGATATTTAAGCGCAGTCCTAAAGTCCATGGATAGTACACTCTCTAATCCTCTTCTGTAAAGATCATGAATGCAAACTGCACTCTGCAAACACTAGCTAGAAGCAAAGAAATCAAGTTTCTTAAAACTAGTTAATTACACTCGGCATATTAAGACAATGCCTCACTCATGGTCCAACGTCTAGATGCATGATAAGATGCCAAGACGTCGCCGTTGAAAAGGGTAATTAGGAAATATGAATACGTACAGTAATTGGTTCTAGACTCTAGTAGCAGACTGTAACTCCTAGTGTCTCCAACTACAACAGGAGCTATCCAAAATTAAGGTAGCCGCTCTACTTCCTCCTAATCTAATAACATTGTATAAGTTGGGGTTTCTATCAAACGCTACAATTGTCTTTTGCCAAACCTAGCTTATCGCTATGTCTCATTGACATTATATTGTTTGTATCTAAATCCCCCAAAGTCTTTGTACGTCCTTGACAATGCAGCCTAGCTAGCTACCGTACGCGTTGTTCGTATTGGAATGCAAGATTGTCTGATTACTTGAGCAAACTAAACTAGATGTTGTAATTGATTGACAAACGGATTATACCCGGCCGGCCAAATCAAACTGGGGTTCGTTCGTCCTTAAACAATTGGAGTCAAAGATGCATATGTTACATGGAAATTGCATCTTAGTCTCCTTTCTGATTCTAAATACTGGAAATTCTTGTATGCACGACATATATTTACACAACGCAATCTTAACCGTTCATAACAATTCATATGTTTGACCATCATGTTTCTATATTATTTCTTTTAATCCTGACAATCCATTTATACATGTGAAGATACACGTCGTGTACTGAAGATGTTTTATTCCAAATACACCTAAACTAACGATCGGCTAACTAGATTTTAATAAACCGTGTAATCCTCTTTGATGACGACGACACGAGTTGTGTCTAGCCGATCTTAATAAGCCGTGCAATGACTTTCTTGATGACGACACGAGTCGCGTCTCAAGATGCATTCCAAAATGTCATTGCACGGCTTTTGATGATTATGAAGAAAGTGTGGAATAATCTCCGTTTACGAAAACGAGTCCATAATTTCGCATCATGAAATTCTGTACGTGTTGTGCATTAGCGATCATTGATCATTAAATTACATAGTTTCTAGTTTAATAAGTTGAAAGAATCTTGAGGTTGCTTGGTATCTGCGAGTTTAATCAACTACAAGATCAACGATAGATAAGATATTTTACGTAAACAATTGGTTAAGGAAGAACTAAAACTTTTAATAATAGATCCTCATGTCTTATCATCTAGTTTTTCTTCCTCTGATGACATTATACGTACTAAGATAATACCTGCATATTTTGAATAAGCATGTTGTACATTCCCACTCCATCAATCAGAAATATGGTAATGTAAAACAGACAAGTTTATGAACACTGCTAATCTCTAAGTGCCAAGTCAAGGATATAACTAATGGTTGCGTCTAAGTTAGAGTTTGAATCCAACTATCTGGACAGATTGACTTTGGAGATAACAACGGTGGCAACAACGTACTGTGAATTTCTTCTTCTTCTTCTTTTATAATCGAAACCTCGACTGAGAAAGGATATCTAATCAATATAGAATAAGGGTGTTGCTAACTGGTGTGCACAACAAAAGAAAACAGCCGAAGAAAGGCAATGAAACCAATCGAAGACTTTTAACCAACAAATCTAGTTTAAAAAATAGTTTTGCATGCTACTACTCCACATCATTCTTGTGAAAAGAAGAAATAATCTCTCACTAAACATATCTCATAATCTGATCAAAGCAGACGAGTTGTAAGAAGCTTTAAGATGCATTTGAGAAGTATATATATATGGTACGATAGCAGTTAGTGACCGATCAAAAGCTTAAGCTGCTAAAGGAGAGCAAAGATAATTATGGACCAATTTGGAATCCACCTCCAACGTACCAACCAATACCAATCGAAAAATGGTCACATAAAGTTCAATTATAATTTAAATTTAGATCAATGAAACGAGCAGCCTTGCTTGAAGCTCATTGTTATTTAGACGCTAGCAGCTAGAATTTTGCTTTAATATAATTGTACATGTTAGTTGGAAGTTTATAAATGACACTAGAAAATATATGTCAAACACATAGAGTTGTTATGGTCTATAGTTTGACATAATCGTATGTTTCTAAACAATAGTATAGACGACCACATTGAGTATATCGATGGTTAATTGTATGATTTTGATTAATCGAATTTAGTTATTTTAGACCACGATTTAAAAAAAAAATTAGCCATATCCCATAGCCACTTTCAATGCAAGCTCGACTATAAAAGGCAACGTAGCTAGCGTTCCAGAATTCACACATTGCACAAAAAATCTCATCTTATCAAACAAGCAGATATATCCCCAGTAAACGGAAAATGGCAAACCCCACGCTCACGAAGAAGCTTCAAGACAAGGTGGCAATAGTCACCGGTGGCGCTAGCGGCATCGGTGAAGCCACTGCACGCCTCTTTGCTTTGCATGGTGCGCGCGCAGTAGTGATTGCGGACGTCCAGGACGAGAAGGGCCAGGACGTCGCGGCTTCCATCGGCGCTCAATGCAGCTACATCCGCTGCGACGTGAGCGAAGAGGACCAGGTCAAGAGCCTGGTCAAGTCAACAGTCCTGACGTACGGCTGCCTGGACATCATGTTCAGCAACGCCGGAATACTCAGCAAAACCAAGCAGGAGGTTCTGGACCTTGACTTGTCCGACTACGACAGGCTGATGGCGGTCAACGTACGAGGGACGGCAGCGTGTGTGAAGCACGCGGCCAAGGCCATGGTGGAAGGCGGAGTGAGGGGGAGCGTGATATGCACGGCAAGCGTCGGGGCGACTAACGGGACGGAAATCTTCACCGACTACACGATGTCAAAGCACGCCATTTTGGGGCTGGTGAGGTGCGCGAGTATACAGCTCGGGACGCACGGGATACGCGTGAACTGCGTATCGCCGGGGCCGACGATGACGCCGATCATGAACACCTCTACTTTTCAGTTTCAGAGTCAGGAAGAGATAGATAAGCTGAAGTCGACGCTAGGGTTGAAGGGAGGCAAAGAGTTGATGATTCCGGAGCATGTGGCCAGCGCGGTCGTCTACTTAGCTTCCGAGGAATCTCAGTTCGTGAGTGGCCATAATTTGGTCCTCGACGGTGGATTCAAAACATAAGATAGATCGCCACAAGTGTTCATGATCGATCAGTTTCAGCACGCATGCACGTTCGAAAATAAAGCTTGTTTGGATTGTTTATTACCTGTTATGAAAATAATTGAAATTGTTTTTAATTCCGGTCTAATTCTTTTTCTTTCTCTATTTTTTCATTCATTCCGGTAATGGTTCTCCGTTCTCCCAACGATTCTCTTGGGTTTGAGGTTGTCTTGTTTCAGTAGACTGGTTCTTCATAGACTAATTCTATGGACATCTTTTTGTTTTATAGTTTGTAGTCTACGTACCTCATCTTCATATATGACCAAGAAGTTAGAAGTATTCTCGTTGTATACAGTCTTACTAAAATTTCAAAAAATTCTGTTTATGCTTGTTTGTTTTCTTCTGACAATGGCATGTCGGTCTTTTCTTGCGTGAATTACTCCAATGTACTATCCTTCTATATGGATGGCGGTGTACTTCTCTTCACAATCGATTGATTTGAAGGCAAATTGAACTGTTCATATTGTATGCACTACCAGAATATGGTTCTTGGACGACGAAAAAAAATCGTCGCCCTGTTAAAAAAATTCGTCGCCTAAGTACTTGGACGACGACACCCAAGAAGTCGTCGCTAGAAGTGCGTCGGTGAAGAACTTGGGCAACGAAAATTCAGTCCATCGTCGCCTAAGAGTTAATTCTTAGGCGACGACACGAATTTCGTCGCCTAAGACCTATATTAGGCGACGACAACTTTCTCGTCGCCCAACAAACTTTCTCGTCGCCCAACAATATTCGTCGCCTAAGATTTAACACCTTGGCCGACGAGAAAATAAAATCGTCGCCTAAGATCACTACATCTTAGGCGACGATAATTTTTTTTCGTCGTCTTATATGGTAAGTCCTTGACCGACGATTTAGCAATTTCGTCGCCTAAGATATATTTAAATTTTTTTTTAAAATATTTAAATAAATTTTTTAAATATATAAATAATGTTTTTTTAATTTTTGCTGGAATTTTTTTTTTCGGCATTTCTTTAAATTTTTCTAATACTAAAATTTAATTAAAAATAACACAAATTTATAAATTTATAAATAATTTATTATAAAATTGATTTAAATTGATTTTCCTAGTTACAGTAGTACTGCTACAAATTACAACAGCTGCTAACTAATTAAAATCAAGGCCGGAGGAACGAGCATCGATGAACAATGATCAACTGAACTCATCAGCACTTGAATTACTATAGTACGTGTAGAATGATGATTAATGCCCATTAAGCTGAGGCACTTTGTTGTTTTGATCATGGTAATTGTCTGCGCCATCGTTGTAAGCTTGTACGTTGGAGCTGCTAACAGGAATATCCACCTGCTCGTGTGGTATAATTTCTGGCATGTTTGAGCTTACCATTGCCTGCTGCAGTTAATTTGTTCAGCTCATTAAGTTAACTAAAATTATTAATGTATGTTATTCAACATAAAATTCATGCAATACAACTCCTATCACAACTACTCGTTTAAGACAACTACTCGCCAAATTTGTCGTTTGATAGCATAGCATGCACGATATCATAAATTACCTGATATTGAGGCATCAGTGATGGTTGCATAAGATTGAAATGATGTCCGGAGGATGTGTAAGGCTGCGGCCAAGGAGGAAGCTCTCCATCACTGCCGTTTGTAACACTCACATGACACTCTCCCATGCTACTCGGATCTGCGCCACCATTTGAACTCGTTCCTTGTGAAAACGGATCATACAGTGATGACGACAAGTTCCTATCCGTACATACAAGCACATCAGGCTATTATAAAGTTGAGTAATTCAATTGAGATTAGGGTTTGATGGCAATGTACCTAAGTTGGTGATCCAAAGGAGCAGAAGCATCGTATATTTGGGTGTGGTTGTGGCCTCCGTTAGCCAACCAACCTGCCACCTCATTCTCAAACGAACCTGGCAACACTTGCTGCTGACCTGTCAAAAGATGACGTTAGTGCAATTTAAAACCCTATAGTTGTAGTACATGTAAGTAGGGTATCGTTCTAGCCGGGGACACTAGGGAAGAATTTATTCTGCAAAACAAAGTCATTAGAAATATTCACACAATATATACATAAAGAATAAAATGGGGGATTGAAATCGGCAGAAAATAAAGAAAATAAAACAAAGGCAAATAATTACAAAGTTTGGTCACTTCAACGTTGTAAGCACTTCACAAATAAACTCCGATTAGCATGCAAGTATTTTTATGAAAGGTTAAATTATCTTATCTATGTTTTCACAATTGCAAGTTAATTCCAACCCTTAAGACTTCTCATGTGTTTAAGGTTGTCTTTGCGCTCAACCAAAAACTATGTGACTACTTAACTAAATTGTCTTTGCGCTCAATCTAATCAAGCAACACTTACCGTCCACGAGTCGTTGGAGACATGCTCGTTAGCAATGGCGTCACCCATCCTCGAACCCATGCAAATCACTCACCCTAACAACCCTATGCAACACCTAGAACCGAGTTGTCTTGGCGCTCAACTCGACCTAGAATACCACGGCATATTAAACTCCCCCCTAATAGCTAACTTGTGTACTTTGAATTAACCTAGGGTTCGATTACGTGATCAGGTGAGGATTAATTAACCTAACAATTACTAAACACATAAACACAGATTCTTTACTTCTTTAATAATCCTAACATGCATACTAAACCGTTACACAACATGTACAATCATAATCAAGTCACAAAGAAGATCATACAATCACACATATCACATAAAACCAAAAACCAGAAAATATTTATCAATAAACTCAAAATTCTTACACAGTAAATACAAACACAAACCATGGATGTCTTCATCCTTACCCTACCTATAAGGTTCGGCAAGGTTGAAAGGGAAATTGGTGGAAGATGGCAGTGGAGGCAGTCGGCAAAGATGGCTGTGCGGCGAGGAATGGTTCGGCTGTGCTTGTGTTTGCTGTGTAAGGGAGGGTTTTTAGGTAGAGTTTAGGCTTGCTAGAACTTAAAACAATTGAAGGACTCCTAAAATATGCATACAACAGACCTATTTATACAGAAAACCTATAGAGAAACCCTAGCTGCATCAGCAAAGGGAAGGTAATCCTATTTTAACTCTCTTTCCTATTTGCTCAATGATTCCTTCTTCAATGCAGCTTGTGTATCCGAATTTGGACTCTATCTTCTGATTCCTTGGACCTTCCTACATGTTTATGGATCCATGTAGGCCTCATGTACGAAATCTTGGGCTTTGATAGCAGCCAAAACCAGTGATAGGTCCGGCAAGGTCAGCTTTCCAGGTTTGACCGGGAAACCTTACACTTAACCAAAATATGGCTGCCTTGATGCTTCTTCGTATTTTCTTCTTTTGTCCAGCTTCCTAACACTTCATTAAGGTCTTGATACATCTCTTGACAAATTTGGGAAGCCTTTTGTTGAAGAATCATCTCCCAAAACTCGTTAGACAACTTAGGCAGTTTCTGCCCAGTTTTGCAGCCTGACCTCTGTCCACTGTTTTGCTCATAACTCCTTCGTCTCAACTCCGATTGCTGCGATCCAAATGGGGTTGAAAAGTAGACACATACATCTTTGATTCCATATGTGGCACGCCTTCTAACTCCTCCTAGATCTCGAGATATGATTTTCCGAAGTAGATGTACGTTTTCTGGCATATTCTGTCCGAGAGCAAAACAATGTCCAAAAGTGTTTCCTCCCTTTTCTGTGGCCTCACTTGTTGTCATTCATGAGTCCATTCATCATGATTCTTGATACGTAACGTTCATGTACCTGTCTTCTGCACATTTAAACAAGATACATCAAAACTGACAAGGTAACACAATAACGAATCACGGTAAAACGTCCAAGTGATAGTCCAAAAACAGTTTTTATCATTTAAGTGCAATTTTCTGTATAAAAACAACTAGTAGCCACAACTCTACAGAAAAACCCTCTTGACTCTAAAATAAGTACAAACAAACATACTAAGGCACAAACAAAGTGTAAATGGGGGTGAAAATCCATTAAGATCATGGCGTAAAAACGCACTTATCAAACTACCCCACACTTAAGCTTTGCTAGTCCCTTAGCAAACTGACTCTAACTGAAAGTAACAACAAAAACAAAAACGAAAATAACAATAACTCTAATACCCTTAAGAAATTTTTGTCTCAAATTCTTAAGTACGCATAATCTCAAGTTTTAACATTCGAGTGAAAGCACAATTGCAAAAGTTCATAAACTTGTATTATAGCATGAAAAGGTGAGAGATTCGATATTCTTAAGTAAAACATGTTTGAAATTTTGATCCTCCTCACTTAGGTATACTCTCTTATTTTTTTACTCGAAAAAGGGTACTCTCTTAAAAGTATATGCAAGAGAAAAGATGATAAATAACAAATAACTTGCATATTTCAAGAAATAAAAGCTCTTTTGAGAATAACGTTTTTCATGGGAAAACCTCATTTAATAACTAAGTGCAATAATGGACCAAAACCATATGCTTACTTATATGAAAATCTCCACAAATCAAAGTTAGTCATCTTAAGAATCATGAAATAATCTCAAGGGTTGTAACGGGGCTTGGTTTCATAAGGTAGGAATTTTTTTGGATATAAGTGGTGATAGTAAGATATCAAGACTTAGCAAATTTAAGCTTCACCCTCCTTATGTCTCCACTCCATGAATTGGACAAGGGTCAAATATACAACTTTGGACCCTCAAATAATTTCAACTCCAAATCCACAAAACACCACCTAAATAATGCCTTAGAATTTTTTCTTTGTCTTGTCCGAAATTTCTTTCTTTCTTTTTTTTTTTTCCGATTTTCTTTTTTTTTTCTTTTGTTTCGGAAATTCTTTTCTTTTGAAAATATTTCGGACAAAAACACATTTTTTTTTCGGCACATTATCTATGGAAAAGAATGGTGTTCACCCCACACTTCAACTCCACCCCACACTTGTTCTTTAACATCACAGCACAGCTTCATCGAAAATTCTTTGCCAAGTCTTGACAACAAGGTAAAGATAATCTATACTAAGCTCAGGAATTCTGTTTAAGGGTGATGAAAGAAAAGGCATAATGTAGGCTCAAAGGGGTTTAACTAAGGAGTCCCACGACGGGCACAAAAATGGGCAAAGGCTTATTTTGGCTTTGGTGGTGATCCTAATTGAGATTAATTGCAATCCTATTCAAAATCAGAACAAGTTATGATTATAAAGCTTTGAAAATCACATAAATAAGTTCTAGTAAATCTAGAGTCCATTAAACAGCTATAGCACATAGTTATTGAATAATGAAAATAATGAGGCTTTACGTGAATTTTCAAAGGATATGGAATTTAATCACTCAAAAAGAAAGCATATTAGGCTCAAAATCTCACAAAGGTTGTTATGGAAACAAAATAACAAAACATGCAAACTTTTCTTTCAAAAATCTCAAGTGTTCATACTTTACAAAATTCATGAAAAGTTGCAATTTTCTTAAGATAAATGTTCAACCATCCATTATGCATTTTAAAAGATAATTTTCATCATAGACATACTAAGGGTATAAGACTCAAAACAATTAAAAATATTAAAAAAAAATAAAACAAACTCAAAAAAAAAAACAGAACTTAAAATTTCGGCAAAGAGCTAAAAAATAAAATATACATTTATTATGTAATCTCTACCCCACACTTAGAAAATTACATTGTCCTCAATGTAAGCTCAAAATTATGTATAATTTTCTAAGTAGGGATCGAAAACACATAATAAATATATAAAAATATCAACAATAACAGTGAAGGGATTAAGAAATTCAAACTCTCGGTGATGGCTCCTCCACAACGACGGTTGAAATGAGTTGCCTCTCATGCAGCGCTTAATGTTTATAGTCTGTCAGCCTAGACTCTTCTTCCTTCTCCTTGAAAAGTGGCGTCATACATCATTTGATGGTGGCTCCATTACGTTCATCTCCTCCGTTACGTGCTCCTTGAATGCTCGCTTTCGGGGATACAACATCTCATGACTTGGTCTCCACAATATCTCCACAAGTATGGCGAATCCCACACGTATTGGCGAGCGTCATTCTTGATTTTCTTCTTGGTATGGCTCGGCATCCCTTGAGGAAAAGTATGGCTTGCAATGTAATTCACCAAGTCGGCGTACCAAGGTTCCTTGACATCCACCTGAAACAACTGTTCATCAGGAAACGTTTCTGACACGGGCATGGCATCCTCTGCTCTCACAAGTCTACTCAAGTGATCGGCAACAACATTGTCACACCCCTTCTTATCCTTGATTTCGATGTCAAACTCTTGTAGAAGGAGTATCCAACGTATGAGCCGTGGCTTGGCATCCTTCTTTGTCATCAAGTACCTCAAAGCTGCATGATCAGAATAAACAATAACCTTAGAGTGCAATAAGTAAGATCGAAATTTTTCTAAGGCAAAAATAACAGCTAAGAGTTCTTTTTCAGTGGTAGTATAATTGAGTTGAGCCTCGTTGAGTGTTCGTGATGCATAGTAGATGACACAAGGCTTCTTGTCCTTGCGTTGGCCTAGCACGGTTCCCATGGCATAATCGGATGCATCACACATCAACTCGAACGGTTCATCCCAATTAGGTGGCGAAATGATGGGGGCTTGAGTCAGCAAGGTCTTCAAATGAACGAAAGCATCCTCGCATTCCTGAGACCATGAAAATGGCACATCTTTCTGCAAAAGAGAAGTAAGTGGTTTGGCCACCAAAGAAAAGTCTTTGATGAACCGTCGATAAAAACCTGCATGGCCAAGAAAAGAACGGACATCTCTCACCGTTTTTGGTGAGGGTAAGTGATGCATAATATCAATTTTGGCCTTGTCAACTTCTATTCCCTTAGCAGATACAATATGCCCTAAAACTATACCTTGATTAACCATGAAATGGCATTTTTCCCAATTTAGTACTAGGTTAGTTTCTACACACCGTTTTAAAATTTTCTCTAAGTTTTCAAGGCATGTTTCGAAATTTTGTCCATAAACACTAAAATCATCCATGAAAACTTCAATGATATCTTCAATGTAATCAGAGAAAATATTATACATACAACGTTGGAACGTACCTGGTGCGTTGCATAATCCAAAAGGCATACGACGATAAGCAAACGTACCAAATGGGCATGTGAACGTTGTCTTCTCCTGATCATCGGGGTGTATCATGATCTGGTTGTAACCGCTGTACCCATCTAAGAAGCAATAAAACTCATGACCGGCGAGTCTCTCCAACATTTGGTCCATGAACGGCAAAGGCATGTGATCCTTCCTTGTAGTAGCATTCAATCTTCGATAATCAATACACATGCGATGACCCGTCACTAACCTTTGAGGCACTAGTTCATTCTTTTCATTTGCTACCACGGTCACTCCACTCTTCTTGGGCACAACTTGGACAGGTGAGACCCATTGACTGTCGGAAATTGGGTATATGACACCACAATCTAAAAGTTTAATCACCTCGTCCTTGACAACCTTCATCATTGGCGGATGCAGACGTCTTTGAGGCTGACGTGTGGGTTTGGCGCCATCTTCAAGAAGAATACGGTGAACACACTTAGTTGGGCTGATTCCCTTGATGTCTGCCAAAGTCCATCCTATGGCAGCTGTGTTCCTTTTCAAAACAGCAATTAACTTTTCTTCTTGTTGCTTCGTCAACTGTGCTGACACAATAACTGGTAAAGTGTCATTCTCACCAAGAAATACATACTTCAAATGCGAGGGGAGAGCTTTTAGCTCGAGCTTAGGGGCTTCTTCCACGGATGGCTTCATCTTGTTTGTGGACATGTGGATCGGCAAGGGAGTCTTTCTCTCATGGACAGGTTGTGATTCGATCTCCATTACAACCTCAAGTATGGACGGCTCTAGATTTTTCAAAGCCTCCTCATCCCATTCTCCAAACTTGTCGAATCCGGCCCCTTGCTCAATGGCTAATTGCTATGCTTGCTCGATGGACATTGCACCTTGTGCAACTCCACCATATCTATAGACAGACTCGGCATCTGCCTCTCTAAGTGACTCGGCATGGCTGCCCTCTTGGTCATTCTCGGCCCTAAAGCTTGGATATTTCATGGTGTTGAAGATGTTGAACTTTATAATCTCCCCATCGAACTCCATGGTCAAGTTACCCCCAGCCACATCGATATTGGTCCTTGCGGTTCTCATGAAGGGTCTTCCTAACAAAAGCTGTGTAGAATCATCAACAGACTCCTCCATCTCCAACACATAAAAGTCGGCAGGGAATATCAAGTGGTTAACCTGCACAGGGACATCCTCCACATACCCCTTAGGGTATTTGCTTGATCGATCCGCCAATTGGATCACTACGTCATCATGTTGAAGTGGACCAAGACCTAGAGACAAGTAAACAGAGTAGGGCATGACATTAATGGAAGCCCCTAGATCAAGCATCACTTTCTCAAACCTTGTAGTGCCGATGACAACTGGAATTGAAAAGCTTCCTGGATCCTTAAGCTTTGGCGGCATCTTGCGTTGTAGCACGGCGGACACGGTCTCGCTCATGCTCATAACCTTTCTCTCCCTTGTGTGTCTTCTCGTGGTGCAAAGCTCCTTCAAAAACTTTGCATACTTCGGTACTTGTTTAATACACTCCAACAAGGGGATGTTGACATTCACCTTTCGAAAAACATCCAACACTTCTTCGTCGGACTTGGCTCGCTTGCTCTTGGTGAAACGTGAGGGGAAGGGTATACAACAAGTGCTCGGCATGGCTGCATCTTTGGCAGTCGAATGTCTTCCTTCCATGGCAGCAGGGTCTTTCTCAAGAGCCCTTTTCTTCATAGCTTCCAAGTCTCCCTTGCTTGGCTTAGCTTGCTGGTGTTGCTCGGTACCTTGATCTCGGTGTTGTGTAGGCTCGGCAGTCCCTTGCTCGGCTGTTCCTTGCTCGGCATTCCTCCCACTTGGCTCGACATTCCCACCTTGCATGGCAACATGTTCATGCTCGGCAGCCCCTTGGTTGGCATTCCCTTGCGCGGCAGCTCTCCCACATACGGCATCATCATCATCACGGCCAAGATCAAGTTAGTAAGTACATAAGTGACATTAAAACAAGTTATATGACAAGCTCGGCATTGGCATGCCAAACTCGGCATTGGTACAATCTCGGCAATGTGGCCACAAAGCAAAGTATGTAACTTGGCAATCATTAAACAAGTTAAAAGTTGTCACTTAAGCACATATGTCGGCAACCTAAATAAAAGTTGCTAGTTTGTTTTATTAACTCTTAACTTTATGATACGTGGAGCAGTGAAGACCACTGTGCAATGAGCTTGAACAGCTCAAGGTAGTGTTTTGCTTGATCCGATATACCATTATAAGTTAAGAGGGTAAATTTTCGAACCATAATGTATGATGATTATATATCAAGTTATTTTACAACGTCTAAAGTAAGGTTTATGCTACGGCCCGAGTATTTGGCTAGGTCGAGCGGATTCCGTGGTTTCAGAAGACGAATGTCACGAAGGGCGAACCCCCTACAGGAATCAGGCAGGACTCGTTTGTGGTCACGGAGGGCGAACCCCCTATCGTCCCCTTCACAGAGAAGAGATGACAGTCAATGACCTTGAGATCCAGTTAGACAAACCTATGTTCCTTATCAATGACACACGACCCTTACTCAGCTTGGAACAAACTCGGATCCCTAGACCAAGCGCTTGTGTTAATCAAAGCCGCCCTCAACCTCAAACAAGCTAAGTTGCCTTTAAGAGTCTAAGACTCGAAGAAGCATCGCTCAAAAGAGGGGTTTAGGCTAAGATTAACACAAGTGACCCCACCTAACACGTTTTACTTTAGAAATTATAAAACAACTTTAATATATAAAAATCATACAATCGGTTTTTAGCCTAGTCCATTACTAGGTTCGGCACTTATACAAAAGAGAAAATCTTCGGCCATTGCATGCATTCAAGTAGAGAATTTAGATATGCCAACTCGTTTTCGAACGTCTAAAGTGAAGTTATGCTACGACCCGAGCTTTTGGCTAAGTCGAGCGGATTCCATATGGAACAAACTCGGATCCTTAGACCAGTCACCCTATGTTAATCAAAACCGCCCTCAACCTCATAAAAACGGATCCGACAAGCGTCGCTCGTATGAGGGGTTTAGGTTATGATTAAAATAGGTGGCTCCACCTGACATGGATCACTTTAGAAATTCCAAAACAAAAAGCCATATAAAAATTCTAAACTTTACTAACAATGTCGACCTACTTATACAAAATTTTACAAAAACAGTTTTCAAATAACACATAGGCACATATATAAACATTCGGCAATGTAAGACATTAAGGTTCGGCAATGCCATGCTTGGCAATGCCAAGCTCGGCAACACATCCTACAAAACAGAAAAAATGTTAGTTAAATAGACATAAATACATGAATAAATCCTTTTTAGCATCCCCGGCAACGGCGCCAAAAATTGACCTGTCAAAAGATGACGTTAGTGCAATTTAAAACCCTATAGTTGTAGTACATGTAAGTAGGGTATCGTTCTAGCCGGGGACACTAAGGAAGAATTTATTCTGCAAAACAAAGTCATTAGAAATATTCACACAATATATACATAAAGAATAAAATGGGGGATTGAAATCGGCAGAAAATAAAGAAAATAAAACAAAGGCAAATAATTACAAAGTTTGGTCACTTCAACGTTGTAAGCACTTCACAAATAAACTCCGATTAGCATGCAAGTATTTTTATGAAAGGTTAAATTATCTTATCTATGTTTTCACAATTGCAAGTTAATTCCAACCCTTAAGACTTCTCATGTGTTTAAGGTTGTCTTTGCGCTCAACCAAAAACTATGTGACTACTTAACTAAATTGTCTTTGCGCTCAATCTAATCAAGCAACACTTACCGTCCACGAGTCGTTGGAGACATGCTCGTTAGCAATGGCGTCACCCATCCTCGAACCCATGCAAATCACTCACCCTAACAACCCTATGCAGCACCTAGAACCGAGTTGTCTTGGCGCTCAACTCGACCTAGAATACCACGGCATATTAAACTCCCCCCTAATAGCTAACTTGTGTACTTTGAATTAACCTAGGGTTCGATTACGTGATCAGGTGAGGATTAATTAACCTAACAATTACTAAACACATAAACACAGATTCTTTACTTCTTTAATAATCCTAACATGCATACTAAACCGTTACACAACATGTACAATCATAATCAAGTCACAAAGAAGATCATACAATCACACATATCACATAAAACCAAAAACCAGAAAATATTTATCAATAAACTCAAAATTCTTACACAGTAAATACAAACACAAACCATGGATGTCTTCATCCTTACCCTACCTATAAGGTTCGGCAAGGTTGAAAGGGAAATTGGTGGAAGATGGCAGTGGAGGCAGTCGGCAAAGATGGCTGTGCGGCGAGGAATGGTTCGGCTGTGCTTGTGTTTGCTGTGTAAGGGAGGGTTTTTAGGTAGAGTTTAGGCTTGCTAGAACTTAAAACAATTGAAGGACTCCTAAAATATGCATACAACAGACCTATTTATACAGAAAACCTATAGAGAAACCCTAGCTGCATCGGCAAAGGGAAGGTAATCCTATTTTAACTCTCTTTCCTATTTGCTCAATGATTCCTTCTTCAATGCAGCTTGTGTATCCGAATTTGGACTCTATCTTCTGATTCCTTGGACCTTCCTACATGTTTATGGATCCATGTAGGCCTCATGTACGAAATCTTGGGCTTTGATAGCAGCCAAAACCAGTGATAGGTCCGGCAAGGTCAGCTTTCCAGGTTTGACCGGGAAACCTTACACTTAACCAAAATATGGCTGCCTTGATGCTTCTTCGTATTTTCTTCTTTTTTCCAGCTTCCTAACACTTCATTAAGGTCTTGATACATCTCTTGACAAATTTGGGAAGCCTTTTGTTGAAGAATCATCTCCCAAAACTCGTTAGACAACTTAGGCAGTTTCTGCCCAGTTTTGCAGCCTGACCTCTGTCCACTGTTTTGCTCATAACTCCTTCGTCTCAACTCCGATTGCTGCGATCCAAATGGGGTTGAAAAGTAGACACATACATCTTTGATTCCATATGTGGCACGCCTTCTAACTCCTCCTAGATCTCGAGATATGATTTTCCGAAGTAGATGTACGTTTTCTGGCATATTCTGTCCGAGAGCAAAACAATGTCCAAAAGTGTTTCCTCCCTTTTCTGTGGCCTCACTTGTTGTCATTTATGAGTCCATTCATCATGATTCTTGATACGTAACGTTCATGTACCTGTCTTCTGCACATTTAAACAAGATACATCAAAACTGACAAGGTAACACAATAACGAATCACGGTAAAACGTCCAAGTGATAGTCCAAAAACAGTTTTTATCATTTAAGTGCAATTTTTTGTATAAAAACAACTAGTAGCCACAACTCTACAGAAAAACCCTCTTGACTCTAAAATAAGTAAAAACAAACATACTAAGGCACAAACAAAGTGTAAATGGGGGTGAAAATCCATTAAGATCATGGCGTAAAAACGCACTTATCAGCTGCATGCATATTTCTCCAAAATCAAGATCTATATATGCTAATCTATAGCACATGCATTCAATTATCAAAGAAAAAAAAAACTTGTATCTTAGTTAATAGGTTGTATTGTTACCAAGATTTCCGGGAAAAAAAAAAAAAAAAAACCCTTCTTTCTTCAATAAAAGGAATTAGGTGATTTAGGGTTTACATATTGGGATTCAATCCGTATTTTTAATACCTGTATTCCAGATGAATCAAAAGAGGATAGCTGGTTACTCAACAAATATTCCTGCACAATGAAAACAGATCGGATCATCCATCAGAAACCGAAAGACATTTCATACCCATAAAAGCTGCTTGTAAGCAGATTTGCTGACCCAGTTACTTGAAAATTGAAAAACAATGAATAATATCCAAAGGATAAAATCTGAGGTTCTCTACCTTTCTCTGCATAACACGAGACAAGGGGTCGGGGTCGGGGTCGGGGTCGGGGTCGGCGTCGGCGTCGGGGTCGGAGAGAGGGAGAGAGAGAGAGGGCTTCGGTGGATTTTCGGAGAGAGAGAGAGACAGAGGGCTTGGATTTGAGAGCGGCTGCGCGAATGGCTAGGGTTCCGAATTTTTGCCTTTTATATTGGCGTTCTTGGGCGACGATTTTAGAAAAATCGTCGCCCTGTTTTTTCAAAATCGTCGCCTAAGATAATCTTGGGCGACGATTTTTTAATGTCGTCGCCTAAGATGAAGAAAATCTCGTCGACGATTTTCTTCAATATAAATCTCGTCGCCCAAAACTATGAACATCGTCGCCTAAGACCCTACTTGGGCGACGATGTTCTTCACTATACATCTCGTCGCCCAAGATGAAGAAAATCGTCGGCCAAGCGTTCTATCATAAAATTCAGAATATCGTGATTTTGGTGATCGGAGAAGAGGAACTGAAAACCGACCGTCAGATATGACCAGCATAACGAATTACGTGGGTGGGCAAAAATTCAGCTCCATCGGACAACGATAAGGGCTCGATCCGTCCGGTTAATCGGCGCGGTCAAACCCCTAAACGGACGGAAACGGCTATTCGACCCTCCAAATCACGTAATCTGGCCGGACCTTCAACTGAGAATAGTTTCCAATCGACGAGACGCTTACGGGGCTATAAAAATTTGGTAAAAAATAAATACCCGGGATAGGGCTACCACTAGGTAGAAATAAGAGAAAAATTCGTTGACCGGAACAACCGGCACCGAAATTTTACCGGAATATCTTCATTTTTCACGGGTTGACGTATTTCACCGTTACGGTCATATCTTATTTCACGATTTTTTTGCGTTTGAGGCATCTACGTATACGTTGTCTTCAAAACAAAACTTAAACTCAACACTAATATAAAAAAGTTATACAACATTAGTACATATATCGTGAGTTTAGTGATCGGAGAAGAGGAACTGAAAACCGACCGTCAGATATGACCAGCATAACGAATTACGAGGGTGGGCAAAAATTCAGCTCCATCGGACAACGATATGGGCTCGATCCGTCCGGTCAATCGGCGCGGTCAAACCCGTAAACTGACGGAAACGGCTATTCGACCCTCCAAATCACGTAATCTGGATGGACCTAAAACTGAGAATAGTTTCCAATCGACGAGACGCTTACGGGGCTATAAAAATTTGGTAAAAAATAAATACCCGGGATAGGGCTACCATTAGGTAGAAATAAGAGAAAAATTCGTTGACCGGAACAACCGGCACCGAAATTTTACCGGAATATCTTCATTTTTCACGGGTTGACGTATTTCACCGTTCCGGTCATATCTTATATCACGACTTTTTTGCGTTTGAGGCATCTACGTATACGTTGTCTTCAAAACGAAACTTAAACTCAACACTAATATAAAAAAGTTATACAACATTAGTACATATATCGTGAGTTTGGTGATCGGAGAAGAGGAACTGAAAACCGACCGTCAGATATGACCAGCATAACGAATTACGTAGGTGGGAAAAAATTCAGCTCCATCTGACAAAGATAAGGGCTCGATCCGTCTGGTCAATCGGCGCGGTCAAACCTCTAAACGGACGGAAACGGCTATTCGACCCTCCAAATCAAGTAATCTGGCCGGACCTTCAACTGAGAATAGTTTCCAATCGACGAGACGCTTACGGGGCTATAAAAATAAAAAACATTTCCTAAAAATTTAAATGTGTTTTATTTATTTTAATTATTCGGATTATCTTGGCCGACGAATTACCCTAATTTCGTCGGCCAATATGATACTTGGGCGACGATATTTGTTAAATTCGTCGCCCAAGGGTAAAAATAAAAAATCCTGTACAATGAAATTTAAATGTGCTTTATTTATTTTAATTATTCGGATTATCTTGGCCGACGAATTACCCTAATTTCGTCGGCCATTATGATACTTGGGCGACGATATTTGTTAAATTCGTCGCCCAAGGGTAAAAATAAAAAATCCTGTACAATAAAATTTAAATGTGTTTTATTTATTTTAATTATTCGGATTATATTGGCCGACGAATTACCCTAATCTCGTCGGCCAATATGATACTTAGGCGACGATATTTGTTAAATTCGTCGCCCAAGGGTAAAAATAAAAAATCTTGTACAATGAAATTTAAATGTGCTTTATTTATTTTAATTATTCGGATTATCTTGGCCGACGAAGTACCCTAATTTCGTCGGCCAATATGATACTTGGGCGACGATATTTGTTAAATTCGTCGCCCAAGGGTAAAAATAAAAAATCCTGTACAATGAAATTTAAATGTGTTTTATTTTATTTTAATTATTCAGATTACTCTTGGCCGACGAAATTAGGGAAATTCGTCGGTCAAGATGTTACTAGGCCGACGAAATGCTTTTATTTTGTCGGCCAAGAAAAAATAAAAAATAAAACACTTAGGCGACGATATATTTGCGTTTCGTCGCCTAAGGATTAAAAAATCTTAGGCGACGAAATATTGTTTCGTCGCCCTAGTTTCTATATTAGGCGACGAAATTTAGCCTTAGGCGACGATTTTTTTTCCTTAGGCAACGATTTGTTCTTCGTCGCCCAAGATGGAACTTTAGGCGACGATTTTTTTTCCTTAGGCAACGATTTTTCTTTCGTCGCCCAAGATGGAACTTTAGGCGACGATATTTTTTCCTTAGGCGACGATTTTGTTTTTCGTCGCCTAAGTTCCCTCTTGGGCGACGAAAAAAAAAATTGTCGCCCGGTTTTTCAAATTTCGTCGCCTAAAGCTTTATTTTTGGTAGTGATGCCGGAGTACATTAGTCGCTAGTGATCATTTGCGTGTATTTTTTTTTTATTTTATTAAAGAAATCACAAAGTTTCCTTAAAGACTTTTTAGCTATGTTGCATGGAAATAGAAACGAGTTTCGGTTTCCGATACGATCTGATACTCCGAAACGTCAAAATCAAAATATTGTCCGATACGAAACGTGAAGAAAATATCAAAATTACAATAAATATTATTTTTATTATATATAATTGTAATTAAAAACAAAACTTTCGATAAAATGAAAAGAAACTCACCTTCTACCGATGCATAGAAAAGACTCATCTTCTTGTTTGGTTCAGTAACAAACTTGTTCCTAGTTTCAATTACTATACCATCATCAATCATCACTTTATCAACTCTATCGATCAAAAACAAGTCTCATAATTATTCATTAACCTAAAGCCAAAAAACCTGACTTGATGCCCAATCCAAAACATGGTCCACCACTATACCCAACACTCATATCCATCACTCCTCTTCTTCCCACTACCGCCGTCGCCGCCACCAATATCATCCTCATACTCCTCATAAAACTCCCTCCCACTGCTGCTCTTCTCTACTGACTCGGCCGACGTGTCGGGATGCTCATATCCATAATATATGAATCGTCTTGGCAGAGCCCGAAATCCCGACCAACGCCGGGTATGCCTCATCCTAACAGGCCCGCCGAGAATGCTCCTCACTTGAAGCAGAAAATAGAACTCCTTATCCCCAATTTGAAGCAGATCTTAGCTTGCGAGTCGCGCTAAACGTTTCCATTCAAGACGAAACTTGTTTCCCCAGCATTTTAGAGTTCTTCTTTCGTGCAAACGTGTCCGAACACGTTTCAGGACGTTTCGGAAACGTTCCGTTTGGCGTATTAGATAAGGTTAAGATTGTAATATGATTTATCTATTGCATTTTTACCCAACTAAATATCTATTTGTAAAATTGCCCTACTACATCTATATTTGATTTTTTTTTTTAAAGAAAATTTAAGAAAAGCAAATTGACATGTGTGAAGAACATGTTAAGAGGCTAGTACGAATAACGTTGATGATATTAATGGTACAAATTTATTAATAAAAATATGAATAGGTTTCTCTTGAGAGACGTACTGAGGTAGGCTACGGTGTGAGACTTCCCTTATAACCAGTTAGACTTACAACTAAGAAAGGGGAGTGGAGACAAATCAGACAATGAGGGTTGGCGGGAATGGTAAGACACTTGTTTAAGTAAAACACCCACCCAAGTTTGAGCTTCAACATTAACAAGTCCCTTATTGGTAGGTTGCTAAATGTTATAAACCCACGTGACCCATAAGACGTTGGTAAAAAGTGTTAGCATCCAGAGACTCTCAGTCATCAAGAGGCCTGATTGTCAAATGTCTGCAGGCTTACAAGGTGGAAATGAAAATCTTAGATAGGCCAGCAGGGTCTTACTGGTCTCATGTGCAAATCAGTTTGGACCCAGATGCTAGTTGGTAACCCATGAGAACACATGCTGTTCATAAAATTCCTGGTTTGGTGGGTTGCCTACCATTAGCCGAAAGGAGGGGGAGTGGAGCTTCCAGTTTCTTGCATTCTAGGTGATTGATGGGCTTGTTTTTGTTAAGGCAACAAGTTGGGCTTGCTTGGTGAGGTCGGATTCGCCTCTTAGCGTGCTACTCAGAGGGACTACTCGTACGATCCATGGGATTCTGGTCTGGAGGGATGGTGTTGTCCGTGGTTTCCATGTCAGCGTGGACGGGTGGTTCGATAAGGTCGTTGTTGGATTCATTGATTGAGGCAGATTCGATGACTGCAGATCTTTCTCTCCTGATAAGGGACTGATTGCACACTACTAGAAAAAAAAAGTTCTTAGAGCTTCTGTTGTCATGTAAACATTTAGCTGATAAAAATTTCGTCACCTAAGGGTCGTTATCTAAGACCGGTGGTTAGAGCACTTAGGTGACGAAAATATCCTAAACCCTAAACACTACTAAGATGACGAACAACTTTTCCTCACTAGGTTACTTAGCTGACAAAACTGTTTTCGTCGCCAGGTCACGTAACTTAGCTGACGAAAAATATTTAGTCACCACGTTACTTAGCTGACGAAAATTCGGTCGTCACCCAGTTACTTAGTTAACAAAATTTATTCAGTTTGCTGACAATTCTTTCACGTAGAAAAAGTCACCCAGTTACTTAGATGACAATAGTTTCATCTCCCACTTCTTACAACCCAGATTCAGTCAACCCCAATATCTTACAACCAATATCAAGCAACCCAATTTCAACCGAGATCGCCTCCGTAGTCATTTGCAAAAACACAAATTAACAGGCCAAAACGGGAAGGGCGCGGAGTCCGCTGGGGAGAAGGCATGCGGAGTCCGCTGGCGAGAAGGCGGGCGGAGTCCTCTAGCGAGATGGCGCTCGGAGTCCTCTGGCGAGATAGGCGCGGAGTCCGATGGAGGAGGAAAATTAGTCCTTCCATGAAAACGGCTAAATTTGAGAGGTAGGAGGCGACGGTGGCGAAGAAAGAAAGGTGACGGTGGCGAAGGAGAGGCAGAGGAAAAACGGCTGTCAACGATGAGGGAGGAGGCGACGGTGGCAAAGAAGAAGGCAGAGGGAAAACGGATGCTAGCGATGAGGAAGGAGGCAACAGTGGCAAAGAAGAAGGCATAGGGAAAACGGTTGCAGAGAGAAAGATAGAGGGTCTCTCGGTGCGTGGAAACTGGGGCAGAGGAGAGGAGGGAGAGAGAAGAGGGTCTGGAAAAAAGAGAAGAGAGAGTTCAAAGAAAAAGATAGAGAAATGAAATGTGAGGCAGAGGATATATAAGAAAACTTTCAAAAACTTGGTTCAAATTTTTCTAAAAGTTTTGGCAGAAGTGATTAAAAATTTGGCCAAATAATTGGCGGAATTTTTTACCCCCCCCCCCCAAATATTAAGTAATTAGGTGACGAAAACATGAATTTTCGTCATCTCAGTAAACCAAAAATATTTATTTTAAAAAAAAAGGTTTTGATAGAATGTGATCTTGTTAAATAAGGAGAAGCAATATTTTTAAAAATCTTGTGAAATAGGATGTCATCGGTATGGTAAAATACGACTATGGTTTAAAAATCACATATTTCCGATAACGTCTTGTCTCTGATACAAGCGGTCAACCTTATATACGTTTATGTTTCCCTATATGAAACCCTATCGTCGAGAGTTAAACGTACCTAAATTTTTACATGAGTGGTTACATCTCATCAATGTGAGAGTTTTGTGTGTGAAAGAATCAATCAAACTAGGTCATATAGGGGTAGGAAAGAGCATTTTCGTGAAATAAGTGACGTTAATTTAATATTGACCGCGTTGATTGAGACCTTAACGTTTTCAAAAACTGGTGGATTTTTTTTCATAGCAGTATTTAAGTACACAGATCATATCAGACGGTTGAATTTTTATTTTGTAAAATTTAGCCATCAAAACCACAACGTGTCTACTAATGTAGTATAACTTGTTTAATAGGTTATATGCAAGTGTAGATATTTGTGAACCAACTATAGGGAGAAAGCAATATTTTCAAAAATCTTGTGAAATAAGATATCATCGGTATGGTGAAATACGATTATGGTTGAAAAATTATATATTTTCGGTAACGTCTGGTCTCCGATACAAGGGGTCAACCTTATATAAGCTTATGTTTCCTTATATGGAGTCTTATCGTCGAGAGTTAAACGTACCTAAATTTTTACATGAGTGGTTACATCTCATCAATGTGAGAGTTTTGTGTGTGAAAGAATCAATCAAACTAGGTCATATAGGGGTAGGAAAGAGCGTTTTCGTGTAATAAGTGACGTTAATTTGATATTGACCGCGTTGATTGAGACCTTAACGTTTTCAAAAACTGGTGGATTTTTTTTCATAGCCGTATTTAAATACACAGATCATATCGGACGGTTGAATTTTTATTTTGTAAAATTTAGTCATCAAAACCACAATGTGTCTATTAATGTGGTATAACTTGTTTAATAGGTTATATGCAAGTGTAGATATTTGTGAACCAACTATAGGGAGAAAACAATATTTTCAAAAATCTTGTGAAATAAGATATCATCGGTATAGTGAAATATGACTATGGTTGAAAAATTATATATTTTCGGTAACGTCTGGTCTCCGATACAAGGGGTCAACCTTATATACGCTTATGTTTCCTTATATGGAGTCTTATCGTCGAGAGTTGAACGTACCTAAATTTTTACATGAGTGGTTACATCTCATCAATGTGAGAGTTTTGTGTGTGAAAGAATCAATCAAACTAGGTCATATAGGGGTAGGAAAGAGCGTTTTCGTGTAATAAGTGACGTTAATTTAATATTGACCGCGTTGATTGAGACCTTAACGTTTTCAAAAACTGGTGGATTTTTTTTCATAGCCGTATTTAAGTACACAGATCATATCAGACGGTTGAATTTTTATTTTGTAAAATTTAGCCATCAAAACCACAACGTGTCTACTAATGTGGTATAACTTGTTTAGTAGGTTATATGCAAGTGTAGATATTTGTGAACCAACTATAGGGAGAAAGCAATATTTTCAAAAATATTGGTAAATAGGATGTCATCGGTATGGTGAAATACGACTATGGTTGAAAAATCACATATTTCTGGTAACGTTTGGTCTCCGATACAAGTGGTCAACCCTATATACGTTTATGTTTCCCTAGGTGGAGCCCTATCGTCGAGATGTGAACGTACCTAAATTTTTACATGAGTGGTTACATCTCATCAACGTGAGAGTTTTGTGTGTGAAAGAATCAATCAAACTAGGTCATATAGGGCTAGGAAAGAGCGTTTTCGTGTAATAAGTGACGTTAATTTAATGTTGACCGCGTTGATTGAGACCTTAACGTTTTCAAAAACTGGTGGATTTTTTTTCATAGCCGTATTTAAATACACAGATCATATCGGACGGTTGAATTTTTATTTTGTAAAATTTAGCCATCAAAACTACAACGTGCCTACTAATGTGGTATAACTTGTTTAGTAGGTTATATGCAAGTGTAGATATTTGTGAACCAACTATAGGGAGAAAGCAATATTTTCAAAAATCTTGTGAAATAGGATGTCATCGGTATGGTGAAATACGACTATGGTTGAAAAATCACATATTTCTGGTAACGTTTGGTCTCCGATACAAGTGGTCAACCCTATATACGTTTATGTTTCCCTAGGTGGAGCCCTATCGTCGAGATGTGAACGTACCTAAATTTTTACATGAGTGGTTACATCTCATCAACGTGAGAGTTTTGTGTGTGAAAGAATCAATCAAACTAGGTCATATAGGGCTAGGAAAGAGCGTTTTCGTGTAATAAGTGACGTTAATTTAATGTTGACCGCGTTGATTGAGACCTTAACGTTTTCAAAAACTGGTGGATTTTTTTTCATAGCCGTATTTAAATACACAGATCATATCGGTCGGTTGAATTTTTATTTTGTAAAATTTAGCCATCAAAACTACAACGTGGCTACTAATGTGGTATAACTTGTTTAGTAGGATATATGCAAGTGTAGATATTTGTGAACCAACTATAGGGAGAAAGCAATATTTTCCAAAATCTTGTGAAATAGGATGTCATCGGTATGGTGAAATACGACTATGGTTGAAAAATCACATATTTCCGGTAACGGTTGGTCTCCGATACAAGCGGTCAACACTACATACGCTTATGTTTCCCTATGTGGAGCCCTATCGTCGAGAGATGAACGTGCCCAAATTTTTACATGAGTGGTTACATCTCATCAATGTGAGAGTTTTGTGTGTGAAAGAATCAATCAAACTAGGTCATATGGGGGTAGGAAAGAGCGTTTTTGTGTAAAAGTGACGTTAATTTAATGTTAACTGCGTGGATTGAGACCTTAACGTTTTCAAACACTGGTGGATTTATTTTCATAGCCGTATTTAAGTACACAGATCATATCAGACGGTTGAATTTTTATTTTGTAAAATTTAGCCATCAAAACCACAACGTGTCTACTAATGTGGTATAACTTGTTTAGTAGGTTATATGTAAGTGTAGATATTTGTGAACCAACTATAGGGAGAAAGCAATATTTTCAAAAATCTTGTGAAATAGGATGTCATCGGTATGGTGAAATACGCCTATGGTTGAAAAATCACATATTTCCGGTAACGTTTGGTCTCCGATACAAGCGGTCAACCCTATATACGCTTATGTTTCCCTATGTGGAGCCCTGTCGTCGAGAGGTGAACGTACCTAAATTTTTACATGAGTGGTTACATCTCATCAATGTGAGAGTTTTGTGTTTGAAAGAATCAATCAAACTAGGTCATATAGGGCTAGGAAAGAGCGTTTTCGTGTAATAAGTGACGTTAATTTAATGTTGACCGCGTTGATTGAGACCTTAACGTTTTCAAAAACTGGTGGATTTTTTTTCATAGCCGTATTTAAATACACAGATCATATCAGACGGTTGAATTTTTATTTTGTAAAATTTAGCCATCAAAACTACAACGTGTCTACTAATGTGGTATAACTTTAGGGCAGCGTTATATGCACGGCGAGCGTTGTGGCAACTATTGGATTAGAGTGGTTCACAGACTACACCATGTCAAGACACGCCATTTTGGGGCTGATGAGGTCGGCGAGTATCCAGCTCGGCGCGTACGGGATACGCGTCAACTGCGTGTCGCCGGGGACTGTTCAGACGCCGATCACAGACTCGTTGGTTAACTTCAAAGATGTAGAGCAGATGACCAAATTTACGGCGTCATTAGGGATAGATGGAGGGAAAGAGTTTATGTCGCCGGAGCATGTGGCAAACGCAGTCGTGTTTCTGGCTTCTGAGGACTCTCAGTTTATAACCGGTCACAATCTGGTCGTAAAAGGTGTTGTAGACGGTGGCCAGAAATGTTGATATACCAGTTCACCTCAACCTTGATGAATCGCGCGCAAACGAATAGGCACGTACTCATGCGGCCATATATGCGTTACAAAATAAACCTAGCTTCTTTCTATTCTGTTTCTCCTCTCTCTTTTTTCCTGCTGTGGAAAACAACTTGTGAATTGGATACTGTATAATCGATCCAGTACAGTTGCATCATAAGATTCACATCTCTTGCCTGGTTAATGTATTAGAATTTCAGAACAAAACAACATTTGCTTTGCAAGATAATAACTTTCACAAACATTTAATTAGCAGAATATTCTAAATTAAGTTCAATAATTTTATCTTGTTTTTACCCGAAATAATTCTACACTGTACATGATGATATATACGTACACTATGACATCAATTTAAATCATTTATCTATTGGTATCATTATAAGGTTTTGATATGTTAAACATATTACTTGGACTCTCTAATTAGTAATTGATATAACATATAACTAAATACAAAACTGTCTATTCAATTGTGACTGTTACCGTTTTGCTATACATAATCAACATTGGCTTTAATACTGGGAATCAAAATTGGCTAACCGATTGAGGTATCCATCCACTAAAAGACATGGCTGGTGAGTATCTTACTGCAACTTTCTTATAAACTACATGATAGCAGTTATCATCAACTAAAAGACCTGGCCAATGAGTATCGATCTCACTGCAAGTAGCTTCTCCGATCCTTATAAGTTATGATGACATTCATATATGAATTCAACTGACCTATTCTTTAATTCTGGTGAGTTTATCAGCTACTTCTCCATAACAAAGGGTCATAGTTGACTGACAGAACAGAGGAACCTAGCTTGCTCCCAAGTCTAGAGTAAACGTTCTTTTATTGGGGAAATGTGGTCTTATATATTCTGTAATCTACACCACCACCACACATATAGTTATACAATAATTCCCTCAACCCCTCGACATGAGTAACAAATTACAGGGCAAAGTAGCCATAGTCACCGGCGGTGCAAGCGGCATTGGCGAGGCCACGGCCCGCCTCTTGGCCGATAATGGAGCTTCCATGGTAGTAATCGCAGACATCCAAGACAATCTCGGCTGTCAACTAGCCGAGTCCATCGGCCACCACAGATGCAGTTACGTGCGCTGTAACGTGGCCGATGAAGAGCAAGTGAAGTCCATGGTGGAAGCAACGGTCGAAAAATTCGGACACCTCGACATCATGTTCAGCAACGCTGGGATACTGAGCAGCGAAGAGCAGACTGTTCTTGACCTTGACATTACAGCCTTTGACCGTTTGTTCGACGTGAACGTGCGCGGCATGGCGTTGTGCGTGAAGCACGCGGCGCGTGTGATGGTGGAGGGACGCGTGAGGGGGAGCATAGTGTGCACGGCGAGCGTGGGAGCCAACCACGGGATGTCAAAGGACACGGACTACTGCATGTCGAAGCATGCCGTGTTGGGGCTGATGAGGTCGGCGAGCGTGCAGCTAGGGGTGCATGGGATTAGGGTGAACTGCGTCTCACCGAATGGGTTGGCGACGCCGCTGACGTGCAAGGCGAGTGGGATGGAGATGGCGGAGCTTCAGAAAGTATATGAGAAGTTCGCGCGGCTGAGAGGGGTGGTGCTCAAGGCGGAGCATGTGGCGAAGGCGGTGCTGTTTCTTGCGAGTGATGATTCTGAGTTTGTTTCTGGGCATGATTTGGTTGTTGATGGATCCTTTGTTCCCCCATGAAGCCCAAGTATCTCTCTATGATAAGCCCAACTGGTTCCTTTGGTGTTGGTGTGTGAAGAGGCCCAATAATAAGCCCACTGATTTGTTTCAACTTTTGTTTAACATCTTCTTGTATTTTGTAGTGAGTGATGCCAGTTCTAAACTGAGGTGTTTGTATAAATCATGGCTTCTTCTTACAAGTCATTCTTAAATTTCATATTTTACTAACAATTTAGGAAAGGAAAGTCAAAATAGTCTTTCATTTTTGGATACATCAAATGAAAAATGACATTATATAATATATACGCACAAAAAATTAACCTAATGACGTAAACTTTACATCGGATGAATCGATATATTTTAATTCTCAAAATAGTTACAACAAAATATAAACATTATATTATAGAAGTATGTATTCAGTATGTAAATAATGTTGCATAACAAATGGTGTAGCTGACATGTATATTGTCGGAGTCTTCCTGTATCATATGTCCCAAATCAACACTTTATTGAATACAATACTCCACAATAGGTGGGCTAGTGGGAAATTAAGTGACTAGAGCGAATAATGCTATGTGTATCATGCTCTAAGCCTCTAATACATGTGAATTTCTATCAAAAACAATGTTCGTATTATGGTCACGCTCTATTAGGAAAGTTATCTGTAATTGAAAGATATGCAAGTCTGTGTGCTAAAATGACCCTCATCAACGTCTCTTCGACCTCACCAAAAGACCACCTCGTTTGTCAACCCTAACCCTCCATCTCTAAGATATCAACCATATCTACCGGGAACTACTAGACAACACAGAGAAAGAGAAGCGGCGGCCGGCGGAGAAGCTGGAGATATGGGCATGCAAATGAGGATTGGCTACCACAATCATCTCCTTCATCACAGTGCTTCTGCAGCTCCGGCAGTCTCTACATCTTTACGCCCTTTTTCTTCTTCTTCAATTTTATTCCTTTTTCAGAAGAACTTGAGCGGCGGAAGCGTAATCAGAACGACCAAAGGAAGAAGCAGTAGTAGTTATCGCAACTATGGGATTGTGGCCTCAAGCAACGTGGGTGCGCCGCTTTGGGAGACTTGGAAACCTGACAAGGCTTCTTCTGCTCCTTCCCTCAGCGACGTTCTGTGGCCTTCCGCAGGTTAGTCTTGTGTTTACCTGTAATTGGTGGAAAGAAATGTTTATAATTCCTTAGAATCAAATCGAGGAATTTTTGGTATATAGGGGCATTCGCAGCAATGGCGATATTGGGGAGAATAGATGAGATGCTAACACCCAAAGGAGTTTCAATGACAATTGCACCTTTAGGAGCTGTTTGTGCTGTCCTCTTTGCCACTCCTACCTCTCCAGGTGCTCGGGTATGTTCTCTTTTCTCTTCTTCTGTAGTAAACGTTAGCCGTTCATTGCTGATGATATCGTTGAAGTGCCTTTTTCTTTTTCTTTTTTTGAACAGGAATATCGTTTAAGTGTCTAAATCTTTTTTTTAGAGTAATATTATTTTTACATGTTGGGGTTCAAACCATAGACTCTATCGCTTATGCAAATGTTGTATACCCTAAAATTCTATTTAAATCTTGGTAAAAATAGTTTTGGAAGTCCAATGTTAAGGAAAAAAACGTTATCTTTGGAGATAATAGGCCCAATTCCAACTTAACACATACAGAGTGCAGTTGTAGAATGTAGACAATGATCACTAGGCTAAGTTATTTGTTTTGCTACATGGTGTTACAGAAGTACAACATGTTCACGGCACAAATTGGTTGTGCAGCCATTGGGGTACTGGCATTTTCTGTATTAGGGCCAGGATGGCTTGCCCGGAGCTTTGCCCTCGCCGCTTCCATTGGTTTCATGATCTTCACACGTTCCACGCATCCGCCAGGTAATACTTCAAATGTGGTTGCTGGTGCTAACTTTCTCATTACTTGATTCTCAGTATATGCTCAATTGATGCAGCTGCAAGCTTGCCGGTACTCTTCATTGACGCAGCAAAGTTGCATCACCTGAATTATTGGTATGCTTTCTTCCCCGGTGCGGCCGGATGCATTCTTCTTTGCTTGATCGTAAGTTACCTTTGTGTACTAATTACTCCGTTCCTACTGCAATACATTGTTTTCTTGCTTCTGTGACAGAGGCATATATATCTTCCATATATAACAAACTTAAGATTCGGTCTTGCTTATCTTTTGCTTTTCGGTTCCAATTCTCGCAGCAAGTGATGGTGTTATACTTGAAGGACAACTTCAAATTCTGATCTGAAAACGAAACCCTAAATGATTTGTTCTGGTAAAGATCGTGATCTAAAAGTTCTCTCTCATACGCCTGGATCGGTCGACTGTGGTCCTTTGTGGATTGATGGTTCCAGGTTCTAAAGTTGATGTCGTCATACAAATATCTGCTTGCCACGGACCATGGAATTTTGTAAGAAACTCCCATTATATATCAATACAAACCTCATTGTTTCATCAAATTGGCGGAAAGTGGAAGTGTGGTACTACCGGGTTTCTTGTGAAAATATCATATCATCTTCCCGCGAGCTTAACGCACCAAATGCCTTGCAACTTTCAAAGAATCCATGTACAAGAATGGTATCCACGATCAAAATAGACAGGTTATTAATCAATTGTACTCAAAATAAAAGTTACCCTTTGAACCTCTAACAAAATCTAAGGTCTTTCTTTCTCAAGAAATGCATGTCATTTTATAGTTAAAATACAAAAAACATGTATTTTGTCTTTACGTCTATTTCAATAAATCTTAAATCTTATGTAACAAATAACCAATGAATCTCGATTAATCTTGGAACATGTTACATTAATATAACAAAACACAAGGATGATCCGAACTTGCATAAGAAATCAGTCCAATAGAATCGATAGCTTTATAGCTTTTGATATTCTTTTCTCAAAGGAGCCTCCACCAATTTTTTTTATTTTTAAATAAAGATAAATATTGAAGAAATGAGGGTACACAGGCCAGGCTCATTGACACGAGCGACGTGGGCCTACAGAAAGCAACCCGACCCGTATGACATCAGCTTTGATTGGGACAGATGCGTCCACTCTCTCTCTGGGACCCACCCTCCATTCCGATGCTTATCTATGGCTAAACTTTTTAGTATTTAATATTTGCCTGATGAAACAATAGCCGGTGATAGGCCCCGCCTAGTTTTGACCTGATCCGTGATAGACCGCCTGCCACGTGGGTCAAGACGGGGACGTTTGTGAGGCCAATCGCGCTGGAAGATTCCAGGAGTGGGGTCTCTGAAGGCGACGCTTTCATCCAAGCCGTCAACGTGGTGACCATATGTCGAAGCCCCAAATGCTCGGGTTTATAGATGGTCGGTAACAAATCTTTGGAATGCCTGCCTCGTGATTCGAAAGGAAGAGACACCTGGAATGTAGCGCCCTAGGCCCTTAGCGCACAGGATATAAGCTACAAAATATTTTCAGTGACACTTTGATGTTTGTAAAAAGAAAAAATATAATAATAAAATAAAATCAGACGTTCTTCTCAGTATTCTGGCTAGTTTAATAATCATTTATGAACTAAAATATCCTTGATTAATATATAATGGCTTGACCAAATGACTTGAAGTTTATTGGAGAGTCTACTATTATTTCAGGATGACATGCAAACTTAAACAGTTAAACCACGCGTGATGGAGATGGTTTGGCCAGTGATTATCAAAATGCTTGATGAATCTATCAAAATTTCACAGCTTTAGATATATAGTTATGGATGGTAATCATCACTTGCTAATTCATTTGGCCAGGGATGTAAAAGAAGAAAGAAAAGATGGTATTGAGGAACTCTGAAACCAGAACAGAAAAAGATGTATCATCATGTGGAGGAGTTCGATCATCCTCCTCAATATTACTCTAAGATGTTAAACAAACATTTACCTTGACATGAAATGCACGTTTGATGTGCCTGCATAGACCTAGTTTTGTAGTTGCCAACAAGTAGTTGCGTAATCTCACAAAAGATTACAATCATGTTATTTACTATAAATATAAGTCACTAATCACAATCGAGAAGGGTCCATGAGAAGAGAAAGAAAACTAAACTTGGCAAGCAACCCCTCTATCAAATGATGGTGATTTCTTGCTTATCTTGTTGAGGATTACAATCCTTGGCCAAATTGCATAGAAGGTAAAGTGTTTTAGAGGACTTGCTCGTGTGATCATTTTGGCAAATAAGTAAATTGGTTTTGTTGGCAACTACTTGTTGTGACACCAAAACTATGTCTATGCAGGCACATCAAACGTGCATTTCATGTCAAGGTAAAGGTTTATTAAACATCTTAAGAGTAATATTGAAAGCATCGGAATCAATTGTAGACCATTGATCTAATCTAACGGTGTCTGTTTGAAAGTCCGCATAGAGTCCGCAACAAAGCGGTCCGCAACAGAAGCGGCTCCTATATTGGTTAGCATTGTTGAGATTTCAAAGAGTGCAGGACAAAAGCCAAAACATGATCTTGGCCTCCACCAACGAAGGGAAACTAAAAAAAGGAAACATAATTGTGAGCGAGTCATGCTGAAGTTGACCCCCAATACAAGAAAGGAAAAGAGCAATACCTGTTACCTGTTTGATGCTTTCTTCCATCATCTTCACACAGAAAAACTGATGCAGCTAGATTTGCAACACTGCAAGTCAACTAGGAGATTGTATGTATATATATGACACTGCTTCAATATTACAGACCAGATCCAACTATATCATAGAAGAAGCAGCAGCTTAAGAACACTACTAACCATCCACATGTTCCTTCTGTTTTCTTTGGTTAAACATTATTGACAAAATTGCATCAGAAAGGCAATTGATCAAGGGAGCATATGAAATGAGACGATGAGCAATGGAGGTCTGGAGCTGAAATGAAGTTGCATTTCCATCAAGCTTTGCTTACATAAGAGAATTTTTATTTAATTACACTTTCTTACAAAACTGGTACATGAAACACTACAGACCCCAATGGGGCAAACACCATCATTTTTTTCCAACAGGAACCTAAAACAACCACCACATCCGAATTGGAGTGCCATTGATGCTGCTTGGATTCATTACTTATTCTCACTCGTATGCCATACCATCAGATAAGAAAACGATAACGCAGGAATTGTATATACCGAGGAAATTCTAGTAAGACCAGGACCAAAAGGCTTGATCTTCCACAGGGAACCCGAAATTACATGAATTTGCAGGAGGGTCTGTGTAATCGACGTCTTCAAGCTTCGGAAAGATGTATGTTGGCAAAAGGCTCTTGCTCAAGTTATCGTCTTCATCTTGGGAAAGATCAGACTGATCAGGTTCATATATATACGAAGAATCACCACGCTCTAAGAGAGAAGAGTAAACCCCATCAGTGTAATGTGGGCTATCTGAATCAAATATATCACTCTTCACTGAGCTTAGATCTTCCTTACATGCTACAACTGAGAGTTTGGATACTTCACCTGCCGAGGAGACCGATTCAGCAATTGGCATCTGCTGTGGTTCTTGATGTGATTTGTTCGTATCCGATTGCTCTGAGTTTAACCTCTCTTTATCTTTGAGCTGCAGCCTCTCTGAGAGCTGAAGAACCTAGAGAAACAATTCATACTCATAAGCAAAACAGCCCATAAATGTACACACAAAAAAATCAGTGAAAATTATAGATCACCAATGTCTACCTCAGCTTTGAGTTTATCATTCTCTTTACAAAGGCTATCGCAATCCGCCTTGAGACTATTATAGTTGGCTTGCAAAACATCATAGTCCTTCTCCAGCTGCTTAGTCTTCCACCTTGCACGGCGGTTTTGGAACCAAATCGCAACCTGCCGAGGCTGCAACCCAAGGTCTTTTGCAAGCAGGATCTTCCTTTCTGGTTCAAGCTTGTTTTCCAAGTCAAAGCTTTTCTCGAGGAACTGGACTTGATCAGCAGTAAGCCGCCTCTTCTTTCCAGGCTGATGGAAGTACTCATCAAATTCCTCATCACAATTGTCTTCGTGCTCGTATTGGTGGAACATGGACCTCTTCAGTCCATTTCCTCCACGAACATCTTCGAAACTCACCATGGATGAACCTGAATATAACATAACATGTAAGTTAGATATACACTCATTTCTTGCTACAGTTCATATAAAATTCTGATCATAGTGATCCTAGTAGCCACAAAACATCAACAAGAGCCCAAACCACGTAAATTCAAACCTTTCTTCATTCATATACAAACTAACTAATCAATCAAGAAAGACAAAACAGAGTAAGCAAGTTGAGAATAAGGATTAAGGACTGAGGAAGTACCGAGAAAAGGAGAAGTAGAGGAAGCTTTAGAGGACCCCGAAAGGAAAAGAGAATCGAGAGGCTCGGAAGCGGAAGAGCCTCTCTGATTCCGAAGCAAAAACGAAGCACCACCGCTACTATTATAGACCCTCCCACCGCCGGTCATGTTTACTCTTTCAAATTTGTTTGAGTTCAATATTAGTTACAAGAAAATTTAATCTGACGTCACAAGCCTGGTTTGAGACGATGATGATCCGAAGCCGGAAAAAAGAAGCTTATGGCTTGTGGCGAAAGAAGCTGGTGATGATGATTTCAGTGATGTGGGAAGTGTGGGAACAACGGCTGCTCACACCCATCACTCAGAATAAGGAGAAACAGAGGTTCTTTGACCTTCTTGGGATTTGAAGAAGAAGGAGCTCCCTCTGTCTAAGCTGGAAAACTCAAGAGAGATGGAAACAGAGGAAGACAGAGAGTGTTTTCTTCTCAGAAGTTCTAAGCTTGATGATGGTAATATAGAAGAAGATAGACATAACGAGAGTGTAATTACCATGATACCCTTCCTTACAAAAGCATCACATTCATGATTCATGTCCTGGCCATAACCCGATTAGAAAGCATCACTTTTTATTTTCTATTCTTATCTTTTGGTATTTTAAATGAAGAAGCATTTGGTGTTGAATCTTACATACAATGGAAGGACAAGAAGGCTCTTGATATTGTATCTTGTCCTATATGATTTCATAGTTTAATATTCTAATTGATTGACAAGGTCTTGTCAAACCTACATTCAAAAATCAAAAGCAAAATATAAGTATTAGAAGACATTATATCATATTAACAAAAGAATAGCTTAATCTACTAGTAGTATGGATGATCATTCTCAGTTTAACTCTATGGAGGACTATATTTGAACGAAGCGGTTTTTGTTTGGAAAAAAAAAAATGTTAAGTAAATACCTTTATATACCACATTAATGTAGAATGATTTACAAGATAAGAGAAAGAGAAAAATAAAACATGTAAAACTATCGATTTTTTTTAAAAAAAACTTTTCCTATTTTCTCACTTACGCCCATCGGTTGTGTTTCGTTCTTGTACTATTTTAAATGGACTACAATGACTTACATGACTCAAAAGAGTTGTTCATTGTTTAAATCGTGATACATGAATTTAATATGTTGGAATCACTGATAAACCAATACAAACATCAGCTAATAAAATTAAATAAACAAAATATTAAATATGAATGTAAACTAGTATAATAGTTAGTTAGAATCAACAGAATGTAAAGCGAGTCAATATATGCTCAAAAATCGTATAAAATCACAAGTTTCTCTATAAACACTTCCCCCTTGATGCATAATTCTAAGAATCCCTTTCCTATGGAGAATATTATTTCATTAAGACGTGCAAACAACCATCTACGGATTTATAATTTTCTCCAAGGATTTTTCTGTATAACAGGTTAGTATAATGAGAGTGGAACATATGTCAAGGGTAGAACAGTAAATTCGCAGGGAATGTAGGGTCATGGATGAAAACGAGGCACCACAGTGACTGAGTAAGGGAAAATGACAAAAGGGACTGAATTGGATTTTTCATCTCGTGAGCCCGAGTCAACATACAGATGACTCAGCGACTCAGGCCCGAGTCTCTAATTCTCCGACTCGCTCGTGGCTCACTCGGCTCACTTTTCAACGCGGCGGGCCCATCGGGCCACCTGTACAGTTTGTGGGTCCCGCCAAATGTCTCTCCGCCGGGTTTAATATTCGCCACCGGCCGTGATCATCTACTCCGGTGATGTGCTTCAAGTAATTATCTGCGTCTTTTCAACTTATAATTTAAGAATTTATGCTTTGTTTTAGTTTTTTTTTTTTGCCTTTTTTTTTGGATTAAGTTTAGATAGTCTATTTCGCAAGAAATGAAAATGCTCATATTGTACCCTTATATGACTTATGGATCCGATTATAACGATATATGTAGTTTTGATTTGATAGTTATCATGAATAACATAACTTTTATAATGAATCAGTAATGAATTCATTATCTATTTAAATTTTCTTTTTGCATTATTTGTTCTAAAGATTGGGATTGTCATTTCTGTTCTGATCAGGGCATCTCTAATAATTGGTCTAAATTCTAAACCTATATTTAAATTTTAGGTCACCCAAACCTATAATAACATATAGGTTTTGCATCTCTAGAGGCAAAATCCAAACATATTTAATCATTTTATATTATTATTTAATCATACATGGTGAAACTAATTGTTTAATAATAAAATCTGACAATGGCCCATATCCACTCACCCTCATAAATTATAGATTTGATTATATTTGGTTGAGTCAAAATATGACACATTTTAAGTAAATCATATTTTAACTCAACTTAAGTAGTAGGTTGGAAATGAGATTTTATAAATTCTAAACTTATTATAGGTTTTAGACCCAAAGTTAGAGATGAGATTTTACAAATCATAAACCTATTATAAATATTTAGTATCGATTTTCCTTTTTACAATACCGTATTGGCATATTCCTCGACCAAAAGAGCCTCAGCCAATTTTCTTCTACCATTGATCTGCTTAAGTTACCTCATTTTGCTCACTGATTTTTCATTTGAACTTGCCCATCATTGTTGCTGGACTAGTTGTGAGCAGCTATCTAAGCCCATTTAGGAACCATTTGAGTAAAAGATCAAGATTCTTGATATATATGAACCCAATACAGTTGGTCCAAAATTCCTCATTGTCAGCAAATTCTTTTATCTGTGCACCCAATTGACTTGGTTCTTATTTGTATGTCATCAACATCAAATCTTCTTTGCCTTTATTGTTTACTTCAATGAGGTATGAAGTAAAAGAAAGAAACAATGTTGTCAAGAACTCTATAGTCTATGCGATCACGATTATGTTTCCCAACTCTTGAATTATATATTAAGATTGATCCAAACACGTTTAAATAGGAAACTAAGTTATATATACTTGGAACGTATTGAGTATTGAGCGTGTCTATATGCAAGTGGCAACTCCAACTTGTGTGTTGTGGAGGGTTTGCATATGGCTTGAAAACAAAGATCATATTCAATGGAGGAGCACATTGCCTTGGGTAATATGCAAAATTGATTTCAACCCTTCATGTTGGCCACCACCATATGCCCTATGAATTTTTCTCTCAATCTTTCTATTTCAGGGCAAACTGAAAACCACTATCCACCGACTTATAGGTTTCGGTTACAAGTGGTTCATCACTACCTCACTGTCCGATCCGGCCACCATCACATTGCTTTTTTGTTGCTCTCATTTTTCTACCCTCTTTTGCCATTTTGTTGGTTTTTCAGATCATAAGGACATTTGCTGTTGCGGGTAGACACATTTCTGGTAGAACAAACTAGCTAAAACTCCACTAGTGTGATTCTGGAACTCAATGTAGTCAATATAAGAGTTATATACACCATTGAAATTTTTCTTGGCCAGTGATTGTGCATGGCTCCTGAATTGTTTGTTCAATGCTAGGATCACCATAGCTAAAAATGTTAAAAGGGTTCGAGGATATCAAATCATATAAACTGCAACCTAGTCATGTGAAGAACTAAGCTTAATCGACTTCTGGTTTTCTTTCGAGTACCTGAAAATATAACCAACAGCACCAGCAAGTAATCTCTGCAGTGCCTATCCCCTGTGTGCTGTGTAATTGATTGATTAAGATATAAAGGGCATCTGTTGATATATAATTAGTAGGTGATTAGATTTGGAAGGCTAGATTGTTCGAAATGATAAGTTAACCCTACTTCTGTAGCTTTCTGTGTGAGAAAGACCACTCATGCCTTGACATGGAGTCTTGTTTTGTGACTTGTGGCAAAGAGATTGCCATTACATTCCAAAAACATTCTCTCTTTCTCATCAGTTGCTTTACAACATGGAACAAGATCAGCAAATAGAATCGCTAAGCGTTCTTTATCATTTGTCCTCTTTCATGCTAATTAGCAAAGTAGTATAGTAACAAAGCCGAAAAGATGCCTTAGGCCGAATAAATCTTAGTCAGTACAACTTCCAGAAGACTCTTAATTTAGATACTGATAAAACCTCAAGGCTATGTTTTGCTAGAGAATACCGATAAATTCCTAGCCATATACAGAAACGATAAACTTGAATCAAAGAATGCATAGGTGATACGAGTATGATGATAAAAATGGATTTTGTGTTAGGAAAAAGGGTGTGAAAGGTATCGATTTGTTCCACTGTTATCTGCATTCCTATACTCAAACATTGCAGGAACCTGCCCATATTTATCAGCCACTACTTTTTGAAACTAGTCAGGGAATATTGTATGTAGATTAGCATTACCATTTACAAAACTTGGATTCCCTTCATTATATTTTGAACTTTTTTTTTTTTTTTTTTTTTTTTGCATTATATTTTGAACTTTAATAATTTTTTTTTCATTTAACTTTTAGACATTTTCTTCACACGGGGGGGGGGGGGGGGGGGGGGGGGGGGGAATTTAGATGAAGAAAGGCCTATATTGCCCGTACATCTAAGTTTCCCAATTGAAAAGGCCTAAAGCCACCCAATTTGGAGGTTTCTAAGATCACTACAATGCACCCGCATCTTTCTTTGTGAAATTACACCCACATATTTCTATGATCAAGTAAACAAATGGCGGAGAGAGGAAACCTACACTACAAGGCAACAACATTAGTATCATAAGGCCAATAGACAGTCGGTAATAGTACTAGTCGGGATGACTCTAGTAGTAAGCAGAAGCATATTTCAGTACAACCACGAAAGCGCTATTACAGCATGACAAAGGACAATAATTACAAGAAAGATGTACATGAAAATTGATTGTCTGACTTTGATTTCACCTAAGAAAAGGCCATGATAGGGATTTGTCTTGTAGCCAAACCCAAACGTTCTGGAATGAGTCCCTATTAGAAATACCATATCTGATTTGAAATCGGATACTGAAGCATATTACCAGTATTAAATAGTAAAGTAGGTAAAGCATTCATCCGTAGACCAAGTTTAGTGTGTGAGTTCATAAGTGCAAGCTGGAGAAGCTGAAACTATCTTGCATTAACTAAGTAAGTTCATCCCCATTTGATTTTCTTTTCCATTCCGCGGACTAAACAGGACCTTAAGCATAAGAGTTCCAGATTAGTTCAAGACATAGTGCTCTTAGTGCATGCTACCACTACAATGTCAGTAAGTTGGCAGTGGGGTATGCATGAAAGCTATTGTCAAGCTTTACCTTCAAGTAGAGCACCAAAAAATTAAGATAACATTTATGTTTGTAGCCCACTTGGTTTTAGATTTACTCCATGTTTTCAGATCATTGCCCATTTGACAAGAACAGCAAGCATGATTTGATCATGCAATCATCTAACACCACATCTGGATCCATTTTTGCAGTTGGTAGGCTTTTATATAATCATTTTCTTACATCTGTAAACTCTGCTTCACGTTTGACTCTTATCCTGTTTTAATCAAGGTGAGGAGCATGATTAGCATGTCCATTTCTAGTAAGTTGAATTATGACGATGAAGATTTGGTTCCTGTCTTACTTTCCTTATCTCTGGTAATCAAAACATTCAAGATAAACTTCAGTCCCCTCTCTTGTCATTTGAAAAGTAGAAAGTAAAAAACTGTCAACAACATCATTTTTTGAGGTTAAAATGGTAGAGAACTACAGAAGGGAATGAACGAATGGTCATTTTCATGGAGTCTAGACCTTTCTTCTTAGGTAATGTTCTCAGTCTATAAAAACGGCTCCGTCTATCATTCATTTCCAACCTGTAAGAACAAAGTTTCCAATCAATTATTCCTTTGTACAACACACATAAGCCTAGAAGCTCTATAAAGAAGATGGTGAGTATCAAGTTTATAGTTCTCATTACATTCTTAGATTTATTACGTGCTGCTTATTTTGGCTTGATTTTGCATTGGCTATGAGTGTAGGACGAAGCAAACCATTTGAACATATGGGAAGGTTATGTAGATTGGAGGAACAGACCTGCCATAAGAGGCCTTCATGGTGGAATGCTTGCTGCTTCATTTGTTTTAGGTTAGTATGCATTATATCGAGCACTGTATACCAAGCATAATCCAGAACTGAGCTGACATGAATGTCTAACTTCTTTTTTCTGTGTCGAAAATTTTAGTGGTGGAGATACTGGAGAACCTGGCTTACCTGGCCAATGCAAGCAACCTTGTGCTATACTTGTCGAAATTCATGCATTTCTCTCCATCCACTTCTGCCAACATTGTCACCAATTTCATGGGCACAGCCTTCCTACTTGCTCTACTTGGTGGATTTCTAGCAGATGCTTTCTTCACCACTTACTGCATCTATTTTATTAGTGCTGCAATAGAATTTACAGTGAGTTCTAGTACACACATTCCAACTAATTTTTTTTCATCATCTTTACTTCATTGAATTGGTTATCAAATTTATCCAATATGCTTATAGTAGAACAGTTATGGAAGCTACAGCCTAGCTTGTTCGCGCTGTGGGGCACAGCTGGGACTCATTGTAGAAATATCTGCAGGGTATTTTTACTAAAGGGCTAACAAATACTAGGATCATTAGTTCATTACTAATTTTAGACTGATGCAACAGGGTTTACTGGTACTCACTATCCAAGCTCATTTACCATCACTGAAACCACCAACCTGCGCTTCAATGAGCACAGACAATCCATGCAAGGAAGTTAGTGGCGGCAAAACAGTGATGCTGTTCACAGGCCTCTATCTGGTGGCACTAGGAGTTGGAGGAATAAAAGGCTCTCTTCCTCCACACGGAGCGGAGCAGTTTGATGAGACCACCCCACAAGGACGGAAGCAGAGATCTTCGTTCTTCAACTACTATGTGTTTTGTCTCTCTTGTGGTGCACTTGTTGCGGTAACTTTCGTGGTGTGGATTGAAGACAACAAAGGCTGGCAATGGGGTTTTGGGATTGCGACTGCAACAATTCTTCTCTCCATCCCACTCTTCCTCCTAGGCTCTCCTACATACCGGACCAAAGTTCCTGCAGGAAGTCCGATCACGACCATGTTTAAGGTAACACTCACTCTTTTTTGGTACAATTTTCCAGTCACATAACTTGGATTGCGAATTCTAGTTGTTGTATCAATTATTATTACAAGTTATTTATTAGGGGAATTTGATGTTACATCCAAAATCATAGACCTATTTTAAATTACACCCACATGTTATACTCTTTTGAAATACACCCAACTTATTAATTAGGTTGATTTAGTAAAAATATTAATATTGTTTATCTAAACAATAGAACTTGTTGTTGAAGGAAATTGCTGAAATGCCATCAACTGAACCATTGCAATTAACAAGCTGTTTGGCCGACTCATTAAATATAATTACCCGGCAGCTGAAAACCCGGTTCCACAGACTACACCCAAACCCTAAACCCTAGCCTAAACCTTAAACCCTAAACCCTAAACCCAGTTCCACAAACCCTAAACCCTAAACCCTAAAGATGAACTAATTAACACAATCCCACACAAAATTATATACTAAACTATAACAACTATATATACAGATCAACATTTAAAATTAAGGAAAAAATTAAGGCAATGAAAGCATATATAGTGATTGTATTGATTTCTAGATTTAAGTTTATAATTGATCTAACTATTTAAAATAGAAGAAAGTCAAGAGCCACATTTAGGGAATGTCTTCTCATTCAATCAGAAGGGAAAAATCTTCTCAAGAAAAAACAAAAAAAACGGAAGGGCAAAAGAGTCAAGGAAAAGAGGGATACAAATTCCAAAAATAAAAATAAAACATATAAGGCAGGTTCAATAATAGGGTTGGGTGTAAATTAAAATGGAATATGAGCATGAGTTTATTTTAAAAGGGGTTTGGTTTTTTGGGTTTTTGTCTAATTTTCTCTATTTATTACTCATTATGTGAATGTAAACACAGGTTTTGGCTGCAGCAATGTGCAATAACATTGACGCTAGAAGTCCTAGCAATGCAGTCACAACAGTCCCATCTCATACACATGAAACCAGTGAGGGAGAGACTAATAGACATTCCCAAAAAAAAGGGAGAAATCAAGCTCTATCAGAAAGCCTCAAGTTCCTTAACAAAGCAGTGACTATTAAACCTGTCCACCCAATGCTACAATGCACTGTAAAACAAGTTGAGGAGGTCAAAATAGTCCTAAGAATTCTCCCAATCCTTATGTCCACCATAATGCTAAACTGCTGCCTTGCTCAGCTCTCCACATTCTCAGTGCAACAAGCAGCCACCATGAACACCAACCTCGGATCCCTCAAAGTTCCACCGGCTTCTCTCCCTGTCTTCCCTGTCCTCTTCATCATGATCCTCGCACCGCTCTACAACCAAGTCATTGTCCCCTTTGCAAGAAAGGTAACCAAAACCGAAATGGGGATCACTCACCTACAGAGAATTGGAATAGGACTAATGTTCTCCATCGTCGCCATGGCAGTAGCTGCCTTGGTCGAAATCAAGAGAAAAAACGTCGCAGCCAAACACGGCTTGCTCAACTCTGCCAAGCCATTACCCATCACATTTCTCTGGGTGGCTTTGCAGTACTTGTTTCTTGGCTCAGCTGATCTCTTCACATTAGCCGGGATGATGGAGTTTTTCTTCACTGAAGCTCCACTAAGCATGAGGTCTCTAGCCACAGCTCTGTCTTGGGCTTCATTGGCCATGGGGTACTACCTCAGCTCAGTGCTTGTGAACATTGTCAATGGTGTCACTGGGGCATATAGACATAGACCTTGGCTGATTGGTGCAAACTTGAACATGTATCACCTTGAGAGGTTTTACTGGTTGATGTGTGTGCTGAGTGGGGTGAATTTCTTGTACTATCTTTTATGGGCGAGCCGTTATGAATACAGATCAGCAGGGCTTCATGATGAAGATGATGATTTAAAGGAACATGAAAATTCAACTCTCAAAGATTAATTAGAGCACCGCTTGTACTTGTCCAAGGCTCATTCATTCCTATATAGGTTGTTTTTGACACAGCCTGGTTTGGCCATTTCAATCCCATATGTATTAGGAGATGGTATTTATTATATTTTGTTCTTCATAGGGAAAAAATAATATCGCAAATGGTACTAGTAAATGCATCTATTATAGCTTTCTCAATGTTATGCATATTACCTTGTTTAGAAGCAAAATCCCGATTTATCTTTCTCTTGAGCTGAGATTGTATCTCATTTAGATTGGTATTGAGAAGTTGATTATCTAGCGAATAAAATATAAATATTATTTACCGAATTCGGGATACAAGTTAATGGTTGCATTGCTACAGGTAGACGCAAAAGTTAGTTGAAAATTTACTTAAATCATCTGAACAGTTAAGTTGTGAGCGATACACTCATACCACATCCCAAATTACTCTAAACTCTGTGACCAAGAAAATTAATGTAAATGAACGTACATTTCATTTTTTGATAAAAACAAATACATGTCTTGCTGGTAGAAGAAGAAACTATATAGATATAAAATCTTCACACCTATGGTCAATTTACACATTAATTCACAGTGTGGTTTGTAAGATTGATATATTATTCATCCTCTGATACATAAGAAAAAGAAAAAGGAAACTGAGAACACCAAAAACAAAAACGCAATGAAAAAAATATATTTGTCTACTCAATCAGCTTCTTGCAAGCCATCCAAGACAACCGAGCCCACTAACAAACCCACAGCCCCAGCCCCAAGCACACTAGCCACCACATACTGCACCACCACCAACGCCGCCGAGTCATCCGGTATCAACACTATTGCCGCCAGCGCCGCAACCAGAACCGGCAGCGCCGCGGAGGCCAAAGCGGCGGGCGAGTAACCCGCGACCGTCTCAAGCAGGCTGAGCAGGCCCAAATCCTCAGCCTTTGAAAGCAGGCCCAATTTCTCAATAGACGAGAGCGTCAAACCAAGTTCCTCGGCCTTAGTCAAAAGCCCAGCTTTTTCGACGTTGCTCAGAACCTTGCGCTTCTCGAGCTTCTTGAACACGTCCACTTCTATGTCTTCCGACCCTTCGTAGAATATTCCGGCCCCGAACCACTGCTTCTTCCATCCTCCGTCGATTTTGTTCACCTGAAAAACACAATGCTCTAATTCCTCAATAACCAAAAAGGATGGGGTATTGGAAAATGACCATGTATAGTAGTTTCTTGACCACCAAACAATAGCTTGGATTGCTTACCTTCTTCTTGGGTGCCATGTTAACGATAGTGGAGGGTCTCGACCGGGCCGGTGAGATGTAATCGGAGAAGTGTTTAGAGGAAAGGAAGTTGTTGGTGTTGTTGTGGGTAAGATTTCCATTGATGCAAGTAGCTGAGGGAGCAGTTGCAGAGAACACTGCCATGGATGATATTTCTATAACTGAGCTCAAGGTTGGTGTGTGTGTATTGAGCGTGTGATAGAGGTTGTTCTAAATGCCACGTAGGACAACACAAGAAGGGGCTTTGCTTCGTCTGTGTAATCCAACGTCACGCTATGTCCACCAATCAAATTGATCAATGGTGATAGCTTTATCTTTCGGACTTGAGAAAATATTTATTCTAGATTTAGAAACATTCTCCCTATTATTAGCCTGTTACGATTTTTTTTAATTCTTCATCCACTAAGAAGACTAGGCAGTATGCCCACGCGTTGCGGCGGGGAAAAATGTTGGAATGCTGCTGCTCAAATTGGAAATGAAAGAAATCACTGTTGCTCAAATTTTTTGAGCAAATTCTAAAATGAATAATGTTGTTTTACAAAAGAGATCAACTTTCCCATGAAAGCTAAATAACAAATGTTTATGTTTCATTGATCACTATACAAAGTGAATGTAAATCACATATTACTGGCAGCCAATACATGACTTGGAGACAACAACATATCTTCATCAAAACCAGTGCATCATCGTTAACTCAAATGCAAAGCATGTTTACTATATTGAGGAAACTTTTTCTTGACCAAGATACTTAAAGCAGAAAATGAATTGAAGTTATGAGTTTGAAAAAGGTAGGAAGTAACTCAAATGCAGAACATATTAACCGAGTGTGTTTTTTCATATCCAATAGGCGTAATGGGAACCATTTCTAGAATCCTTACGTGATTGTAAATCCTGAAAGACGATCGTGGTTTTCTAAGCTGCTTGAATAGAGGATTGAAGACCAGACTGCATTTTTCAAAAGTTAATGAGAACTATCAGAAGAAAAAAAAAAAAAAAAAAAGGGGCCTCAGAATTGTATTTGAGATGACATGTTGTAAAAAGTTGTCGATCGATGACAAAGAGACCAATACCTCACAGCCAAACAACAATTACTGTAAGTCATTCAGTAATTTTGACACAAACTGAAGCTATAAAGGGCAAGTCTGCAATTCAATAACCACCTAAAAATCACTAACAGTAAAAATTAAAAAAATCAACCAAAGCGCAAAAAATCCAAATCGCCAACAGAGAAGAAGGACCAATACCCACAATTTTCGATTCACGGACTTTGGATAAGCTAACAGTTTGCATCCTTATTTTGCTGATCGATCTCAATGTGGGCCATGTCGATCTGAAATCCCATGTACAGCGAGACCCATGTCGGTCTGAAATCCCAACCAAGTCTGAATCTAGAACCACATAAAACAACTAATCAAAATAACATTACTGAGTAATTTTAATTAGTTAAGGACACCAAAATTTGAATTAGTGATAGCATGGAATTTAGAAAGAAATTAAGTCACAGTTAATACCTTGGGCTGAAATCCTTGATTGTTCATCCAATTGGAGTCAAATTGTATAGTCAGACTGTCGTTGCTGTTGCTGTTCCACTGCTACATTTCGATGTGTGTGATTTTAAGTAGTCCCAAATGATGCTGGGTTGTTCTTCTTCTGGTTTTCCCAAACTCAAATCCAGATTGCCTGCACAAATACATATCTAAATGAATATTTGCAAAAATTAAGATGAATTACTAAAATTTTAATTATTTAGTTACCAGCTGAGTTCAGCTAACTCTCATAGATGCTAGGATCAAAGTTAACAACGGATTATTTCCCATTTTACTTGATTGCAGCATTTTCATAGGCCCTACAAAAATATGTACATCATTCTCACTCCAATCTTCAGCTAATTGCTTTTCTTCTAGCCAGAATATAAATTTGATATTACAAACATGTACCTTGCTCCATTGATCTCAGTATCAAATAATCCCAAATAGACATACCTGTAAAATCAATCATTAATTGTAAGAGATTACAAATGGGGCACAAAAACTTCCTCATAGACATTTCATGTCATCCGATTGTCAATCTAGACCGTCAAAGAAATGCAGTCTAAATAGGGTCGACATCAAAACATACCTGAAAACAAAATGAGTCATAATTATTTACTTACTTTTTGCCTGAAAATTGGCTCATCTGAGCCTGCCATCTCCCACACTTACGCAAAGGGACTCATCTATATTTTGAGCTACCTCTAGGAGTCTAGGGAACTCGGTACTCTGTCAGTGAAATACATGACCACATTCCTTATTTGTTAAATCGCTCATTTGTTCAGCAAGACAGCAACATATTATAAAAGATTCAATATGCTCTTTAATACAAAACTTGGCAGAATAATGTCTGGCAACCGATGTCATGCATATGGCAGCCAATGTAGGCAACTGATGTTTACATAGAATATATACCCAACTATCAAGTCCTAAATTGTAGTAGATGTTTCAAGTTTTAGCACTCTAGAAAAATGAGCAACGTGAAGATGTTTCAAGTTTTACCTGTGGAATGAAAACTAACTATTTAGAAAATTTAACACTACCATAGCTGTACAGAGTATAACCTATATATATTACATTCGTAAACATGTGTTAGCATAGATAGTCCATTAATTAAACATCTAATTAATTTTATGTTCAAGGTACGATATAGATGTTGCACAAAGAAATTAATTAAATCTCTAAAGCCTAGGATCAGTGGAAGCATACATATTTCATTACCAATTATTATTTGATCTCCACTGCAGTAATTCTCAATCAGTGTGTGTCTTCACAAACTGCACTGGTTCTTTGTTCAAGATGATAAAATATGCCATCACATAGATTAACTTTTTCTCTATGAAAGTTCTATTCATGAAAAGACATTGCAGTATAAGTAAAGATACATAAAAGCAGTATGGTTCCATCTGTAAGGTCCCAGATCAAAATTCCGAAGAAGACATGTTCATACCTTCATGGGCTGGCCAACTCACTTCTGATGCACAAAGCTTATAATGTAGATTTGGATGATAGAGTCGGCCAAGATGATAAATTTATGTCTGAAATTGGTGACTATTAGTAAATAAGCAAATAAACGTACACACCAAAAGATACTTATTGTAGTTGAAACTTACCAATCACCTTGTGACCTCAGAAACCTTCAGGTTTGAGCTTTTTGCCCAACCACAACGATTCCCTGGCTTTGCTGCTGTAGACGTGGTTTCAATTCCTAATGTAATATGACAGTAAATTTAACATTGAAAACCAATTACTGAGAGCAAGAAGAAGCAAGATAACATTTGCTGATCCCTAACAGCACAATACATAGAAGATCAATATAAATGTAAGAAAACTAAAACATTCACAAAATAAAAAAAATTAATACTCGAACATTATCAGTTTAATTGAACAATTGAAAACAATACTTTCCCTCAAATCCAAAACAAAACAACCAATCAAGACATGAACCTAAAGCTAGAGCACCTAATGCAGCAACCTAATCAGAGTTCATGACCAAACAAATAAGTCATTCCAGCTCGAATTTTTCATATCTGTTCTGCCGTTCAACATCCCAATTTGAAGAGCAAATAATCCCCTTTATACCAATGCAGACCATCAAAATGAATTTGCAATGTACTGTTGTTCAATCCTATGTTAAACTTTCATAGAATCACAAATGTAAACCCAAATCTAAACACCAAACCACAAAATTCGAAACAGAATTGAACAAAAACCTCAAAAAAGGTACTGAAATTTGCCAATTCACCTTCAATGAGAGTCAAACTGATTCAAGAAGGCATTTTTGAATATAGTCATTCTTAAACTGGTAAACACTGCAAGTACTGGTGGTGGTAGGCACTCAACAGTCTTCACATCAAAACTTCTTGCAAGCTCTCCACAAAGTGTGATCTTCACAGTTTCCCTTCTGCATCTTTAGTTTGAACTTTGAACAGTTAACTATTAAACAAAACAAAGAACCAAGAAGCAAATTCTGATTAAAAAAATTTAAAAAAAGTTCAAATCAAATGCAAACCCAGAATCAAAAAATTAGCAGATCGAATTAAGCATACCCGGAGAATGATCACTTCCTCTTGAGTTGCATGCAAGAAATCATCAAAATTCTGCAGAACGCACATAAAGCACACCTATCAGTATCAACTTGTTGCCTGTTGATTTTATGAAAAAAAAAAAAAAAGCAAAAAAAACATTACCTTGACAATTTTATGAAAAAAAGATAACTACACACTTATGATGTACTCTATTGATATGCTGATATGAATGTTTCAATCAATGAGTTCTCAGAACCAAACACAGATATAGCAAAGCCAACTACTTAACTGATTCTTGGAAAAAAAAAATAAAAAATGATGATGATGATTAGAAGAGAGTGCCTGAAAAGAGTACCTTAAAACTGTAAGTGTATTCCTCCTCAATTCATCACTCAATGTATATGGTTCCCTCTATATGTATGAGCACTTGAGCAAGCTGCACAGATAGGTAAAATCTTGAGTTACTTGCTTACCTGAAGAAGTCAAAAAGGTGAAAAACCAATTAAGTTGAACTGAGAAGGTAAAAGGAAAGCAAAACACAACTGAACTAATATAGCAGCACACAAAACTCAATTCCAACTCCAAAAGATGCCCGCGCGTTGCAGCGGGACTTGAGCTTGTTAATCGTTTAGTACGTGCCAAGGCTGCTGCTAAAGAAGCATTCAGCAATATCTGATAACAAAATGATATTTCTATTCATACTCTTGGCAGAACAAAATGAATGAACCATATGAAGGTAAGGCATTACCTATGTCAACTTACAAAAACAATAACAAAATCTGAGGTATGTGAACAGAGCAAACAAATGATCAGCTAAAATCTCTTTTTTCACACCCTTATTAACAATAACAAAATCTGGGAAAAATAGTTTTTTCATTGATTTAAAAATTCCAAAGCATTCTTCATTCTTTAAAACCCATACCTGAACACAAAGCAGTTGAAGAATTCAATAGCACACTGCTCACTAAACCTATACAATGAAATAACAGTAGATATGTGAGTTGATATCCCTGCTTCAGATGTTCGGATAATGCTACTCTTCTCAGAATCAAAGCCCCTGTGAGATTGTCTATGCTGTGCACTCTGCCCATACTTACTCTGATGTATATAAGAGCACCATTAGTCCTCTTGTAGCCAAAAAAAGACAGTAAGTGAAACGAAAAAAAAATAAATTACCATCTGCTTTAGAAGCTTCACCCGCATGCCATTTCTCCAATCTTCCTCATTGTTTAAAATAGCAACCTAATCCAAACCAACAGAAAAGAAGTCAAGAACTGTAACCTGAAAACTCAACTATGCTAGCTATAGAGCCAAATGCACTGATAGAGAAAAGAGCCAATTACTTGCAGCTTTCTCAGTAGCCTCCACAGTATCATACTCTATAAGGGCATGCAACTGCAGAGAAGAACAAAATCTTCAAATTATAAACAGAAAAAACTTCAACCATCGTGTAAAACACAGTAGTACATTAGACCAGATAGTTGTGATGTGGACCATACCTTATTACTGATTGGCTTCTCAACCTTCCCGCCTTTTGCTGATGCATCTATGACACTTGGGTCAAGTATGCATATATCTTTTATATTGAAAATTGAATAAAAACAATCATTAATTGTAGAAACAGTAATAAGATACCATCAAACAACACAGGATGAGGAGAAGAAAGCATACTTTCCGGCTTCACTAAACATTTTCTTAAGGTTCTCCACTGAATGATCAGCTGGTAGATTCTCTACCAAAACAGTGAACTGCCATACACAAACCAAATGTTAATAATCTTATAACATGTTAGATTTCCTAAAAAGTAACAATAAAATAATAACAAATATCAAGGTCAACCCTAAACTTAAAAACTTATGTATATCCTTGTGATACTTTAGTGCGATCATCAGCTATTGTGAGTTATAAGCAACTTTTAAGTTGTAGATCACCCCAGAACAGGAAAAAAAAAAAAAAAAAAAAAAAAGCAGAGCGTACAGCCGTTTCGTAACTACAAAATCATGGATAACATGAGAAAGTTTGAAAAGCTAATTTCTTTTACATGTCTATACATGAAACCAATACATACATTTATCCACCCATCCATTTCATCCATTTGTTGATTGCCAATAAAATATACAAAACTCAAATACATCAAACCCAGATGAAAAAAAAAATGATCATATAAAAGAACAATCATAAAAGAATCACACTGAAGCTTACCTGAAGAAGAGAGGGAGACCAGAGAGGTAATTGAATCGCACTGAAGCTTACCCGAATTGAAAAGCAAACAACCAAACTGAAGCTTACCTATTACTCAATCTGAGGAAATTCCCTGATAGGCGCTCCTGGGCTTGATCATGTAAATTGCTCGCCTTCTCTCTATCTCTCCCTGTAGATCAAACTGATTCTATGAGGAACAAAACTCATAGTGATGAAAGTTTACACAAAAATCTTAATCGAATCATCATAAAGAAAGGGCCGAACCCAACAAAATTACCTATCTGAGGTCAAAAACTGGATGGAGGCCCTTAGTGCGCCTCTCTGGAGAGCAGCTTCAACGATAAAAGAGGGAAAAAATGAATTTGAAAGCAATTACTTCTCTGGTCTCCCTCTCTCTTTCAATCTGGTGTACGTGCGACGAAACCAAAACAGAGCAAATTGAGAGAGCGTGAGATAAAACGGATGAAGGAATGAGAGCTTGGGATTTGGGGTTGAAATCTGGAGAGTGATGGAACCGGCTGACTGAGATCGAGAGAGATCGAGAAAGATGAAGAAAAAGATATGCAAAGCGACGAGAGATCGAGAGAGAGAGGAAAAAGCCCGAGCGATGCAGCCCAAGCCCAACTCCTTAACAACAGTATGGCGGCGCGAGGCCGCATAATATTATGTTAAATTAGGCAATCAAATTTCAACTCAATGCCATTGATTTTATTTCGGAGAAAAAAAATTTTATTCATACATCTTTAATCAGTTGATACACATCCTAATTTTTTGGTAAATATATTTTCTCACAAATTATCCACTTTGCCCTTATTTTATTGCAAGTCCAATATCATCTTCCTCGAGTCTCCAACATGGTTCATCGCCATCATCATCTCACATCACATTATGTATAATCATATTTCAATAATTGAAAACAAGAAAGAACGACAAAAGAGTCTATAAAGATGATAATTTGAATTTCTTAGAGAGATTTCAACCTTCTAGCACAAACATAAAATTTTGTTGCCATACTATGAAAAAGAAAAAACCCCAAGCTTCAAAACAACAATACAATCAACCTCATGTCATCAACTATGTTTTAAGTTTTAATATTGAAATTATTTCTTGGTGATTCAGACATTCAGTAGTTTGGTTTGAAGGCCACCCAAGTAGTTGACATGCATCTTAGTTTGTTATTACATATGATCCAATTTTACAGTTGCAATGTTATACATTCACCTCCATGTATATAAACTTTTAAGATAATGATTATGCTGGACATACAATGAGAATAGCAAAATCAAAGAAACCTTCATCTTCTGGGTTTAAGGTTTAAGAATTAGACAATTTTTTTTTCTTTATCTCAAATTAGTTATGAAGGTAAAGGTGTAATTAAAAGAACTTTCAAAAAAGAGAGATGTGTATTTAGTGTTCAGGGATGTGTGAATAAAATTTCTCTTTAGAGAATGAGAAGAAATTTAATAAAGAAAACATTTTACAAATAAAGGTAACTATTGGTAGTAGACACAAACGTCCTACACGCTTCCTGACTACTTGAACTAGTTACGTGTCTATCCAATCGGCCCCAACCCCTATCCATATAAAACGCCTCTCCAACCGGGCTATTTTAGTCGTAAACTGCATGGGCAACACCATTCGCACATTAAAAAAAAAAAAAAGATGCTCTGTAATCCAACACCCACCAATAAGGAAATTTTCTCTAATAATACACTATCATGGGCAAATGCAGAACACTCATTAAGCAATTAATTTGATTCTGTTGAAGGAGAAAAGATAACGAGAATAACGGTCTACTCATTCATTGATAGAAAAGCCTATTTATAGGCATTACATAGAGTATCCCGAAGAATCTAGAAGTTCTATCAACTGTAATATATTCTAATAAGGAAACTGGATTAACCAATCCTACGTGTATTAGGGCAAAACACATAATAGAATGACGAAAATATAATTTCCTTAAACACTCCCCCTTGTGTTGCGTCCCTAATACGATATGGTGCTTATGGTGTTGCCTCGGTAAAAACCTTGCCAAGTAAAACAAAAACCTCTTGGGTAAAATAAAAGACTTGGACGAAGGGAAAAAGAGCACAATGCACCAACTACAATTGAAGATTACATGTGATGCATGTACACTCCCCCTGATGTCTACACAACGACTCCTCCAGATTGGTAACTCAATCTCGGAGTACAGATAAACGGCGCAAGCCAATGCACTTCACATACTTCAAAAGTAGGCTAGGCAACGATTTAATCATTAAATTCAGCCACATTATCCTTAGATCAGACCTGCTACACTTAGCATTACTTTGATATTTAAGGGGAATGTCGCCTAACAACCCAAAACATAAGTTCACGTTGAAAATTAGATTCACGTGTGGGATGACCTTTGTGTACTTAAACAGTCATAACGTCTTCGATACAATAGGTATGGACGAACCGTAAAACGTTCTGGAAACTAGACACACATAGCTTTCCAACCACACAAGGTCCATAACTAGTTCATCTTGAGCTAATCACAAAGCTCTGTCGAAGTTGACTGTTCTGCCAAAGCAAATTCTCGGACAGATTCGTCATACTTTACGAAAATAGCCATAACTCATTCAATATGATAGATGTGATCAAATGGTTGGTGTCTATGGAAAGTAGACACATAGACCTTTCCAATGGTACCAATTTCACCATTTTCCAAAGAGTGGGCTATCCGATAGGTCCGGTGGAAGTTGACCTACAAAACTAGGCAGATTCTGCTTTCGCATTTGATGTGTCTTTCTGTAGATGAATAAGCCTGAACCTTTCATAGAAGAAATTACTGCCATTACATTGGCGTTGCGTGGGCGCATCCGGGCACTACCTTGATGTTCTTTCACACTCATCTAAGAGGGAGCGAAAATTCTCGACCGCTAAGAAGAGAGTTGAAAGACTAAGGAGAACTTGGTCTTACAAGTTTATAATGAATGAGATGTCGAGTCAAGCATATTGTAATAAGTACATGAATGTGCTACCGTACTTAGATGAAGAATTTCTCTTAAGACTTCTTCGTTATATGGACGAGACAAGTCTTCTCAAGACTTCGACCGATCAAAGGATACTTATAGGCATAACTTCATCATCATTTAGCTTGCCTTAAGCCGACTGATGAATAAGCATCATCAATAACGGTCCTCACTTTCGAGACCAAGTATTCCCAAGATCCTTTCATTCTTAATTTTGGATCAGTGAAATCTCTTAGTTTAACAAGAGTTCATCACAATTCATCCATAATTTACACGTAAATAGGCATAATTCTTCATATCCCTTCTCTAATCAAGTAGATACTTAGCAAATACCTTGCAAACGTGCTCCGTGGTCAGGAACCACTTGATTTGGGTGAAAACTGATTATTCAAGATCTTTAAGTACATCTCTTAGTTCCCAACAAAGATAAGTTATGACCACAAGCTGCTTGTTCAGTTTTTCAGAAATTACCAAACTGACAAGATAGTGGAGTGCAATAACATCCATTACGAGAGTATATCTCATCGTAGTAGATTCTAGGGAAATTGTGAGAGACCTTGCGCCAGAAGGTGAGTCTAAACTCTTTTTCTCACTATGCTTTCTAACAAAGATATAACTGATAGAGTTTACACTTACCAGAAGGTGAGTCTAAACTCTTTTTCTCACTATGCTTTCTAACAAAGATATAACTGATAGAGTTTACACTTAGGGTGTTGGCGTCACCAAACCAAAACAGTATCTCTTTGTTTAAACTGGATCACATCTTTCCATTTAGGCCAATCTACAACGTTGATATTTTCTCAACAAAGTATGATTCTATATCAAACTCATTAAACCATGTTATCATGTACACCGGTGTAATTTCTAAGTGTAGAGATCTTTATATGGATTGGTATTAACATTGCGGCGTCCCTCAATGATGACCATAATCCAGTATTAACAGACGAATGAGTATCATTGATCAAATGATCAAATTATGCCAAACTTGCATTCTTCCTTGGCGAGTATGTATCGAAACCAAATGGCCTCCCCCTAAACCGTGGGAGTCGCGGCCTAGCGACACCATCTACCACATTTGTGGTGTTACCATGTCATTATTTGTGGGTGACGACATGTCTTCTTATCCGAACATCAACATGTCCTCTTATCCAGACATCAACTTTTTCTTATCCGGACATTAATCCTTGCAGGCATGTTTGCAACATGTATATGTGATCTCGTCACTTTAGGAAACTTGATGAGACACAGTAAGGATAAACCATGACAATTCCAAGTCGTTCTACTTGAACATTCTTGTTCTTATATCCCCCTAACTACGAGAAGACCGGCTCAACAAATTGACATAAAAGAGATCACTTGTCAAGGTTTCTATAGAAGCGGACTATAGTCAGAAGCTTATGTCTTATTCAAAGACAATATTCATCAAATAACTCATCATTATGCGTTTATGGAGGCACAATTTGGCACATATAACATGTGCACGATATAGATTGTAGAACGTTAACTCAATCTGTTAATAAATATGCATACCGTTACAACCGTAACATAAAAAGTTGAATGATGGTGAGCAAAGATGAATAAGTAAAACTATGACCCTACTACAAAACATAGCCATTGGTCTTATGGGTCTAAAAAACTGCTGGCCTTACCGCCGGGACCGGTAAAAAAGAAACCGGTTGAACCGACCACCGGCATCACAAGACCTCTATTTTACACTTCCTTTAACGGTTCACTATTTTCCAGAGATCCAAACGCTATCAAATTTTGTAAGCAGGTAGACATGGGCGTTAGGATTGCAAAACCTCCAGCCTCAACGACGGAACCGGCCTAAAACATGCCGAATCGTCCGTCGTAGTCGTTGGACATCCGTGAACACTTATGTTAAGCGGTTCACCATCTTCCAAGTCTCCAAAGGCCACCAAATCTTGAGAATAGGTAGGTTTGGATGGTAGGAATCAGTGGCCCCAAACAGAACCTCAAGAACCAGTATAAACGATGATGAACCAGTCCTCACAATGACTGGTCCGCAAGCTAAAAAACCGAAAATTCTAGGTTTTTTCAACTTTTCAATCATTGTTAAGATTCCTTATAACATCTAATTGTTATGGCTTGAGTTCAACTAGTGTGAACATCACCATAACATCATTATGCCTCAAAATGAACAATGAGAAGTCATCGAGGCCAACATCTTATATATTATTCTTGTAGAATCACTCATAGACATTGTAACGTCTTATTTAGTGAACAACGACTTAGCATCTTGTTTATGCTAGTCTCTACATATCATTATCTTTAGCATAATAGGGTGTCACTCCTAATCGTTGCTAAAGAATATGCTTTACAAAACGATTAATGAGCATGACCAATGAGAGATCATGAGAGTTCTTTTGCGTCATATGTGCTTGTGAAAGCATGAGTAGTGCCTCCATTGTATAGGAGGATGACGCGGACGGCTTTACTGCCATTTATAGGACATGAGCATTGCTCATGGCTCCACCAAGTTGTATTTTGGTGATCTTTGATCTCAATTGTTACTTTGCTCAAAAGAAAGGATGTATGTGAGAGTCTTTACTCTATAGTATACGGATCATCAAAACACGTCTAAAATTGTCCAAGACGATTAACGTTAAAGCCTACATGAGTCGATGTCTCTATTCTCATCATTGGTGACAATAACCGATTCAATTAACCGAATCTTAGTAACTCATGAATGTTGCACATTCATTTTAGTGATACATAAGAAATTATCATCAATTCTCACAATGCGTAAACAAGTGATAAACATTGGCGTGAATATCATTAAGTCATAGCACAGTTCGATTGCTTCCTTATGCATAAAAAGCATGTGTGACTATAATCATAACGTCATTAGGTATTGGAACAACGGATTTATAAAACACTAAATTCATGAATAGTTGTCTATTTCTTGCAATAAGCTAAACACTCAATCTCGCTACAACACATTTATATACCAGAATGTGGAGAGAACAGTCTTATATCAAGACATATATAAACCAAAATATGTTAACAATTTCGATGGAGATTGAAAAAAATGTATTGGAACCCTTTAAAGTGCATTCAATGAGATGTAATACTACAAAGATGGACAAAACAAGGCTTAGAACATGGCAAAATTGGTCGTGAGCGCTATATATAAGGGTGGCGACACCGCCAACGGCTCACTATTGGATCTTGTAGAGAAAGAAGAGGATTTTTCAACATCCAATTTTGGATGACATTTAGCGTAACATAATTTCTTTTTTACAATTATGAATCCGCTCAAGAGTGTAGAAAATGACTCTTGTTTATAATGTCTTTGCAATTGTATAAATGTGCATTGTGCCACACTTAACATCACAAATCCTCTTTTGATCCAAAAACCGATGTGCATTTCGCCACATCATGATATTTAGCCTTTAGAAACGTCACCTCATAATAACTGGTGGTTCAATGTAGTCCAATGTAGTGTCATATTGTAATGTGATATATTGCATTACATATAGCTTATGTAGATCGAACCATATGTGCAAGACAAAATTCGAATATATATGCCAACAATTGTATCGAGGTCTTGACCATAAATTTAATTCAAAATATAACGACTAAGTAACTTTAATCAAATATGTGAGTTATACGCCTTCACAAAATTTGGAAAAATAAACGAATTTGTAGTCACTTAGACTATTAAACCGAAGTCATGCACTTCATATTTTCCGCAATGTACTTTTTGGTTTTAAATCTGTAACTGTGAGAGTAATATTCTCTCTTCTTCCATATAGTGAGTTTATTGTTTTAAGAACTTCATATATTTCTTGTATACATTGACCATATTATTGTTTTCTTTGCAATTAGGGAACCGATGTATAACCACATCAATAACATGATTTTTCTTTTACTAGCCCAATCTTTATATAACATGTGGGGTTCAAGGCGTTGCCTCCCCCTCTTTTTTTAGAATGAGTGACACAAATTTTGTCATTTTTTTATGTCAAATATGGGGCTCATGTTTCGTTCAATTATTTTAAAACAATAAGATGGAAGATTAACCATTATCGAGATACGATAATTAATTCCAAGTATTGAATTAGGTCAAGACCATGGTTTATAGTAACTCAATTCGATGTAAACCGTGACAAATTCCGTCACAAATCGATGTAAACATGATAATTTCCGTCATAAATCGATATAACCGTGACAATTTCCGTTACAAATCAATATTAACCACAACAATTTATGTCGCAAATCGATGTTAACAGTGATAATTTCCATCGCAAGTCGATGTTTGTTCCTTTAATAACCACGACAATATTTCGTCGAAATACCGTGACTTGTCAAACTGTCACAAATTTCAACTTTGATATGAGAGGTCTCAATTCATCACATCAACCCACATTATAAGAAAGGTGGGGGTAGAAGAAGGCTACGAAGCCCGGCTATAGAATTAATTAAAATTCAAAAGCGGCAACTTTTATAAAAGCTTACTTGCTAGTTTGCCAAATAAACTGCGTTTAAGAGAATGTGCCCTTGCAATTTTCATGCATACGTGCTGTGAAGTTACTTTCGCAATTCTATCGAGATCCATCGCGCGAAAAATTTCATGAAAAATATAACGTATAGTTAATCATATTCACCATATATATAAAAATAGTAAACTAATGAAATAGTTACTACTGTAAATAAATTGGTTTTCCTCGTGAGATAAAAAGTTTTTAACTAAAGGGCAAGTTTTGCTGTTTTGCCCCTCATAAATTATCTGATTTCCCAGTAAGGTAAAATCCCCTTTTCTCTGGGTCGGATCTGGGTTGGGATATTTTGGGATCAAAGGAGATCTGGTAGCTGGGATTGAAGGAGCAGGTTTGGGTCGAGGCCGAAGCGGCGCGTAAGGCTGCTGGGCTGAGTTGCTTTCAGACGACTGCGTTGGGGACGACCGCCGACGAAGACTGGACCGATGGCGCTTGGGCTGACCTTGTCCTCGGTTTGGGAAGCAAGTCGGGAGCAACGTCGTGAACAGAGGACTGGGTTGCTGCTGGTGGCTTTGGGATCTAAGGAGATCTGAGGCGAGGGAAATCCAGGTTGCTAGCTGGGGTAGAGCCACCTAGATGAGGAGGCGCGCAAGGTTGCAATAGAGCACCTGTGGAGCTCCAAGACTAGGGGGTATGGCGGCTGTTGACAAGCTAGAGTGCCCACAGTAATTTAGTGGGTGCCCAAAGCAAAAACGGTGGGCTTTTCCTGTTTAGGGTTTCGTTATCAAACTCGGGTCAAAGCACAGTGCTGATAAAGTGTTGAAGGATAAAAATAACGAGAATAACGGTCTACTTATTCATTGATAGTGTTTACGTTCAAATTAATATTTTACTGGACTGTAAATTTCTATATGAATATTTATTAAATTCTTGGTCCATGTCATATCGGCGAGCCGAAGTTTCTTTAAGTTTACAAGTAATGGCCCGCCAGTAAGACCATTACAGATCTCGCGCAAACTACAGATCTCGCGCGTTTAGTAGACTTCACGCGGATTACAGAGCTCGCACGCTTAATGACTTCGCGCGTAGGCAAGGCGAAGTGATACTTCACGTATGAGTGGAGCATTAGGCGAGGCGGAGTACGCGAGTCGAGCTAGCGAACTGGCTCGCGCGGGTGTTAAGAATTGAATGTCATGAATTCAAGAATGACTGAAGAGGTTTATGTTCATGTTGCTCCGAAGCCACTGATATTGGCTCGGGTCATACATAAAATGAGTGTAAGTAGACAGGCCTGTGAATAGGCCTTGAAACCCATGCACCCAGCAAAACATTGTAGTGAAGTTGATGTACAGCTCGCCTAGTACCATATTAAACTGATAAACTTGACATAACTAGACACCTTGGATTTGAACTTTGCTTGCATTCCTTCTACGTTCGTCTTCTCTACTCAGAAGACATAGTATATTGCACATACCGCGAGCAGATATGGCTCACATAGATGTATCGAAAGGGTGCACCTTGAGCGGACGTTTGCTTTGACTAGATTCCAAAAAATGGCCCTTCGCGAGCTCTTGGCGATGACGAACCAACTTTTTGATAAACATGAAATGACAATGGCCATGTACTTCGCTGCCCCCCTTCCCCCCTCCCAGCGCGAACCAAAGAGAAGCAAACAAAAGGGTGGTGAACAACCGTATAATCTTAAAAAAAATTGGCCATGCATTTCGCTGCCCCCAGTGCGAACCAATGAGAAGCAAACAAGAGGGTCGGCGAACGACCGTATAAAGGTGGTGAACCAACTTTGAAAATTTAGAGGCCACTGGGAGTGTCCTAAATAATGACTAAGACACTTGAAGAATGTCTAAAGTCTGAAATAACTAGAACACATATCTACCCAATGTGTCCCCCAGTTTTGATGTCTGCTCGCCGATGCTTGAGAAGAATGAAGGACATCAAAACTTTAGCATGCCCCCCAGGGAAGGAGTTGTGGCACAATGCATCATTGAAAATGGAAAACAACAAAAAAGGTCGTGGATCGGCCTTGATTAGATCCTGATGTATGGATAAAGGTACCCCAAACTTCTATGGATGCCCCCTAGTGAGGAAAGCATGCTACGAGGTCATGAAAACACATTGAAAATACATATTGCAAATCTGCGCGTATCCTGACCTGTTTGCATTCAAACTGCCATAAGTCTCTCCAGGAATGTCGGAATGATGAACCGTAAAATCCTTTGGAATATAGACATCCAGAGATTTCCGGTAATATAAGGCGCGCCTGCTAGTTCTTCCTGGATTATTCTAGTTGAGTCCGCAAAGTGGACTATCTAGTAGTGGCTGCTGCAACTTTCAACATTGCAATATATTGGAATTTCTAGACTGACTTGACTTCTCTGGCAGTAATTCAAGGCATATGGAATTCCTGCTGTATTGTCTCTAGGCCTCAGGGATAGGCCTCAAGTAAAGTTCAAGCCTGATATAGGCGAGAACGTTGTCTTGCATTTCAGTAAGACCAAAGATCTCTTTTTGTATTTTCTGTTATTTGGTTTTTTTTTTGTATTTTCTTTTTTCTATGCGAGAAAGAAAGAAAAATGAAAGCAAAACATAAGTAAAAACTGAAGTAAAGCTAAGAGTAAAGGAAAAGAGAGTATAGCATGGTTAGTTACCCTTCGTAAGGTCACGGGGGAGGCCTCCAACGCTTCACTCCAAGCCTCGATGCCGTTATGTTCTCGACATGAGACTTTTTGTGTTGAGAAGCTCCAAGTGTGGAGTTGAGATGTTGCGCGCCTACAACTTGAAAACTTGAATAAAGCAGCTCATAGGGAAAGCGAGCTACGCAGAACAATGACTGGCTCGTAGGGAAGCCATGCAACCGTCCTGCAGCTAGGTTGAATTGATTATATCCAGTAGCTTCTTGACTACCACCTTTTTTGATAAGGCCAGAAACCCCTTTGTATGGGACAAATTGGGCATACTTGGGTTCTCCTTGGTCAGTAAGATCATCCTCTTGGTGAGGACATTTGAGGACGCGGGTTTGCCCCCCATGTGTTTGACCTGTGTCCACATATTCATCCTGCATAGGAAGATTGGTTGCTTGGTCAAACCTCTTATGGAGTTGTGGTTCACCATCAGTGTTCGAACCAACCTCTTCTTCTAAGGTGGATTGTTCTGTCCTACCTTCTAGTTCATCTTTCTGAGGAACACCGTTAAATTTCAAGTTGGGATTATTATCCATAATCTCGCCAGCCTCAACCTTAGGCTCCTTGTCATTGATTGACAAAGTAGCTTCTTCTTTGGATGTAGGTTCATCCAAAGGAGAGTCTTTGCAATTAGATTGGCTGCTAGGTAGTTCAATCTTCTCGTGCAAGACATTCGTGGTTTGCCCCTATTTTGGCCAAGATCCTCAACGCGAGGAGCAGAGGTAGATAACGAACAAAAATGGGGGATTGTTGAGGGTGTGCCACCTTGCGGACGAGGAAAGGGTGAGTGCGTGAGCTTGACTTCTTGATCAGGCGGAATGAGGTTTCCAGGTGCCACCTCAGATGAGAAATTTACGAGCATAAGGCGGTTCGATACTCACGGTGTCGCGAGTAGAGCAACTATAGGGAAATCAGGATAGAGTCCGGAAAGGCTCTGAGATAACCTAGGTGGCAGTGCGCTTAGGGTTAGGGTTTTCGAGTAGCTCGAAAGATAATTGGTTTGCAGTTTGTTTGTAAAAGTTGTGTGTCGATTGTAGAGTTGTGTTTTGTAAAAGAGATTGTGTGTTTGATTGTGTAGTCCCCGTTGTGTGTATTTCGACCCCTTTATATAGTAGTCCAACTTGCGACAGAAGAAAGTTAACTTGAAATCCAAGTCGGGCTTTGAAACCCTAAAAGCACAAGAGCACTGCTAAATCGCGCGGACTCAAACCATCTCGCGAGCTATTGTAGCTCGCTTCCATCTTACGGGCTATTGCAGCTCGCGAGCCTTAAAAGGGCTTTTTATATTAAAAGGGCCACATAGATTGACCTGAAGCATGTCAAAGACTTGTAAGAGTCTCCAACGATTAATGTGATGCACGCGCACTCCGCTTGTGTCTTCTTCGCGAAGTCTCCTACACGGGCCAGTTCGCCAGCTAGCCTCGCGTACTCCGCCTCGCCTAAGGCTCCACTTATATGCGAAGTATCACTTCGCCTTGCCTACGCGCTAAGTCCTTAAGTGTGCGAGCTCTGTAGTCCATGTGAAGTCATTCCGCGCGCGGACTTTATAATTCAGCTCGCGTGGTCTTACAGGTGGGCCATTACTTGTAAGCTTAAAGAAACTTAGGCTCGCCGGTATGACATGGACCAAGAATTTAATTAATATTCACATAGACATTTACTGTTCAGTAACATATTAATTTGGGCATAAATAGCCCCAACTCTTGTTGGGTTCGTTAGAGAGACCCCTCCACTAGGCCCGTGGTTTCTATGAATTGGCCGTCTAGGTGGCCATGATCCTTACTGAGCACAGTGAGTTTGTCATGGGTGGCCTGCAAAAGGTCTCTGTCTTGCTTGACTTGTTCAGTTAGGTCAACAACGCTTTGTTGAGTGGCGGAGGTCTGGGTTGTCAAACCCTATATCTGGCTGTTTGAGCCACAAGGCATTTTTGTCCAAGTAATAATACTTTACTAGACTATAAAATGTTCAAGTGAATATTAATTATCTTCTTGGTCCACGTCACAACCGGCGAGCCCAATTTATCCAAATTTACAAGTGATGGCTTGCCAGTAAGGCCACGCGAGCTGAATTATAAAGTCCGCGTGTGGAATGACTTCGCGTGGACTACAGAGCTCGCGCGCGTAATGACTTCGCGCCTATTCAAGGCGAAATGATACTTCGCGTAAGTGGAGCCTTAGGCGAGGCAGTGTATAACAAGGCGAGATGGCGAATTGGCTCGCGGGCGAGACTTCACAAAGAAGCCACAGGCGGAGTCCGCGTACACACACTAATCGTTGAAGACTCCCACCGGCCTTTGACAAGCTTTGGGCCAATCCTTGTGGCCCTTTTATTTAGAAAACCCTTTAAAGGCCTACGAGTTGGAAACAATAGCTCATATGGAATATGCGAGCTGAACATGTGTTATAAGTTGATTGGCCCGTGTCGGGAAAACCTTCTCCTTGTCGGATTAGGGTTTCAAAGCCCGACCTGGTTTCCAAGTTAACTTTGTTCTGCCGCAATTCGGACTACTATATAAAGGGGGCAAACACAATCAAATTGAAAAAACACACACAACTTTTACAACAACAACTTAGAGACAATCTCTAAACAAACCTCAACTCAGTTGAACCCCTTCGAGCTACCTTGAAACCCTAACCCTAAGCGCTCGCCGCCTAGGTTTTCTCAAAGCCCTTTCAGACTCTACCCCGGTTTCCCCTGATTTCCCTATATTTGCTTTGCTCACGACACCGTGAGTATCAAATAACCTTGTGCTCGTAATTCCTCGTCCAAGAGGTGGCACCTGGAAACCCCCTCCGCCTGATCAAGAAGTCAAGCTCGCGTACTCAAACCCTTTTCTCGTTCGTGAGGTCGCACGCCTGCAACAAACCCCCCCACTTTTTATTCGCTATTTACCTCTGCTCCGCGCGCTAAGGATCGTGGCCAAAACATTAGCACGCCCAATGAGACAGGGAGTACAAGCGAGACATCATAGGGAGACCAGAGGATTCGCCATACCGAAAGCCTTAGCTTTCTTGTCTTAAGCACAGATCACTATGGTACAAGCCCCATAACAGCGCGGTTTGCCGTTCCCTCACTCAAGATAAGATTCTCGCTCAGTTTGGTGACCCAGACTTCAACGAGACTGCCATGGTAGGCTCTCAGCCAACCCAAGACACATGTTCTGCTTTGTCTATGGAGCGGATCTCCCAGGTGTTCGAGCAGTTGATGAGTCAGAATCTGGCTACTTAACAAAGCGTTGCTGACATAGTTGAACATGTCAAGCAAGACCGAGCCCTTCGGAGGGCTAGCCATGACAAACTCACTATGCTCGGTGAGGATTACGTTCACTGAAACTAAGAGCTTGGTCGAAGGTAGCCTTCAGCGGATCTTGTCGGACCTAGACCAGAATACGAAGATCGTCAGGCAAAACACAGAGACCGTGAAGCAGCATGCAGAGATCTTGTCGCTCTCTCGCGCGACAGTAGATGAACAGACTCGCTACTTGGATGACCACGATACCAATTAGCTGCATGACCAGCAGAGTGCTTTTTTCTTTGGAAACAAGAACATTCTAGAAAAACTAGACAAATTCAAGGAGAAATAGGACCGGCTGAGCTTACGGGTCCTTGAAGTTGAAGACTGGATAAGGGAGCAAGAACCAAAGAATCTTGCTCTAGATCCTACTGGCGCAAGCGCGAACGAGGGGACATCCAAGTATATCCTGCCTAATAAGCGCGCTAAGGCAAACCCTAAGGTTGGGGCTAAAAAGACCTTGCAGTTCACGTCAGGAGCTGGAACTTCCAAAAATCCGCCCCCGCATGGCTCTGCTACTCCCTTTAAGGGAGTTAATAATTCACTACGCCAGGGAGCCGGGACACCAGTTGACCTGGTTCTAACCTACTTCAGCCCCGCTCCCAAGAATAGTGGACAGGCCGCCAGTTTCTCTGCATGGCCAAACCATGAGGAGGGAGCAGAGCTTGCCCCTGTGATAGCAGCCGACTGGCGCCAACTTATCTCCACCATAGTCAAGGAGCAAACTGGAAAATGTGATGCTGACTTGCACTATCGTGACCCCTACCTTGATAGTGTGGTGTAGTACCCTTTCCCCTATGGATTCAAGAACATCGTTTTCACCACCTTTTCCGGGGAGACAAGGGAGGATGCAGCAACCCATATAGTCTGCTTTAAAGTCCAGTGTGGCCAATATGGGAATAATGGTATTCGGGACTTCTCTGTCTGGAGCAGCCTTCAGTTGTTACCCCAGGTTGAAGCCAGGATCCATCGTGGACTGGCCTACCATAGAGACACTATTTCGGGAGACCTACGGTACAATTGAGCTAGAGGTCGGCCTTGACTCCCTCACCTAAATGAGCTAGCAAAGCATGGAGTCTGGAGTCTCTTTCCTCCAGCGTTTCAAGATCCAGCAAGCCAAGTGTGATTACCTGCTACCTGAGCAAGAAGCTATTAAGTTGGCCATCTGTGGCCTTGAGCATCGCCAGCGGCTGAAGCACCATGAGGAGCGCTTCACATCCATGGGCGACCTGATCAACAAGGTCGGCAGTTATGAGTTGATCCTCAATGAAATGGATGAGAAGGCAAACTCCTCCAAGGGGACGTACGTACCAGGGAGAAACAAGACGATGGGGGCATTAAGCCTCCAATCCCCCATGTTTGATCCTTACTATCAAAGGCAGGAAGAGACTGAAGCTGTGCAGGAGTATGAGAACGTCAGAGCAGTTGAACTGACTGGGAAACCGTTGGCTCACAAACTGAAGAATCTCAAAATAACTCGCGAGCCAATCACAATTCAGTCTTTTGCATGAACCAAGCCCAAATACGAGTCATACACGTATGACGCAAAAAACGCCCATCTTGTCTTTAATGACTTGATCGAGCCGAAATGCATATGCTTGGACCACAAGATCCCGCCAAAGGAAGAGCTAAAGGACAAGAAGTATTGTAGCTTCCACAACGTCTACAATCACGACACCAAAGACTGTGTCAAGCTCCACGACCAACTACAAACCTGGTTGAACTCTAGCGCCTTAAAAATGAAGACGCCGGAGAGCACAACCTCTCTGGTGGATGTGGACCCCTTCCTAGCCGTGGTCGTCATGGTCGAGGTGAACTGGAACGACCAGCCAGAGGAGAACAGCCGCTGCCGTGCGCTGAAGCTAGGCCAGCGGAGAGTCACCTTAGACGTGCCGTACAAACCAGAGGATGACAAGCTGCGCTATGCATCTAAAAGAGGCTGCGAGGAGGACAATGTTGGGACAATTCGGCCATCCTGCCAGTATACCTATAAAGTCAACCTCGCACACGAGATTCTAGATGACCTTATTGATGACGGACTCGTCACAGTGTCGAGGGCCTTGCCTTACATCGAATATAAGAAAGGTAGGGTATACTGCAAGTTCCATGATAACTAGGGACACAGAACTCGCAATTGCTACCAGCTTCGCGAGCAAATCCAAGATTGGCTCGACCTTAAGTACGTTCGCTTTGAAGACAAAGGTGACTTCATGATTGCAACGGCTGACATTGCTTGGCCTCGCATTGGACAGCGCGCGATCAAAGTGGGAACCAAGAACCAGTAAGGCAGCTAGTCACCAGACTGCAGCCCGATCGCCATTCAAGGAAAGATAAGAGCAAAACTATCATGCGAAACGATACACCGTCCCCCACGGAGAACTTCCAACCCATAAGTCCCAGAACTCACAAAAAGCTGGAACAGAGGATCAAGCGTCTCGAGACGTTCGTCCAATCACACTGGACGAAAGAAGTACCTTCGTCTCCAGCCTCAAGCGAGATGGACATATCCGACTCTAGCAGCGGGTATCAAGATAACGAGGCTTCAAGCCCTCGCCAAGGTATCTTGACCGACCCCTACATTCCCCCGACATCTAAATCAACGATCCAGGAGGGGATATGGTACACGCAGCAAGGGGGCAAACTAGTTACCATCACCAGATCTAAGAAGCGGAAGCTCTAGAAGAAGTATGGCAGCATCCTACGTGCCCTGTGAGCTATTGATGACGGCATCATCCAACCCTCGCAGCTCGCGTAGACACTTGAGAGGATGTGGAGAGAAGCCGAAGGCTTGCGTGCTTTACTCCAAATGCCACCTGTCACGCCTCCACGAGTGTGTGTGCAGGTAGCAAATGACCCCGCTCCAAAAGCGAATGTCTTCAGTCACCTCACCGTACCACCGAAACAGGATCCGCGCCCTTCCAGGCATAGGCCATCTCTAGAGCTGGAAAGAAGAAGGGATGCAAAACCCTCTCGGCGCAGGCTTTCACTGGAGCTTGATCAGAGAAGGGAATCGCTCCCTCTATCAAGGCGCAGGCAATCGCCGGAAGCTGAATGACGTAGGGACCCGCTTCCTCCACCAATGCATAGGCAGTCGCCGGGGGCTAAAAGAAGAAAGGAACCACCTCCCCCAATAAAGCGAAGACTGTTCACTACCTCAGAGCCTGAGCTAAAGCGTGAGTCACCTCGGTCATCACGACCCCGGGAGCATCTTCGCCAGGAACCTGAGGTAAGAAGAGAACCACCACGACTACTTCGGCCCCAGCCACAACCTAACCCGAAATCGGAGGCCAAGCAGGAGCCTCCAGTCTCAGCTCCTCCTCCGTTGAAGGCCAATGATAACTCTAAGGTTCCTCTAGCCGCGGATAGGCAACCAGCTAAAGATGAACAACCCTTGACCAAACTTATGTGGCGACCACGGTGGATGGAGACTGACATATCGCCAGGTGCTGAAAGTGCTACCTTCAGTGCTAACCTCGCGGAGCTGATGGCCAAGCGTTTATGGGAGAATTCGTTGAATGACGAGGCTCATGCCGAGCCTCGCATTGACCTAGGAGAAGACCAAGAAGAAGAGCAAGGAGAGTCATTAACTTGCAATATGCTTGAAGTCTTTGCATGGCCTGAAGACAAGGAAGTCAACCCCGCGGAGAGTGCATTCGTTGTGCTCGAAGGCAAGCTTAGGGTAATTGAGGACCTAGTGATCCCAGTCCGCGAGTAGTTTTCCTTTTAGGTCGGAATGGTGTTTTTCATATCAAAAAAATATGCTCTCCCACCAAACACAACATGCAACGCGACAGATATTCCAAACACTAGGAACAATGTCTACGACATGTCCCCGCCTTGCAGCAACGAGATGGGTCCAGTCTTGGCGGAACCAACGACGCTTTACCATTGGAAGTTACAAGCAGCTTAACACGCATGCCAACTTTGACTTTCTCCACACCAACTTTAGAGATGCAGTGAACATCGTTACCACCCGTACTATGGGACTCCTTGGTATCTCGCGCTCAATGATCCAGACCACGTCCTTGACAGTCAAGAACTTCACCGGACAAGTCTCCAGAACTTTGGGCCTGTTATTCTTAAGAGTCAAGGTTGGACCGGCGTCACGGGTTTATACCGTCTTTGCGGCCGAGTGCGCTTCTTCATACAACATGATTCTAGGCCGTGATTGGATCCATAGAAGTTTTTGCGTGCCTTCCTCTAAGCACCAAGAACTCATGATCTGAGACACTGGGACATGCGAGGCGGTCCTCATTAAGGTGGACCCGGGTCCTTTCTCCATCTCTGCCAACTTCAACAATGCTTGTTATTACAACACTGACTTGGGCCCGCTGGATGTCCAAGGCGTCGATTCTAAAGGTCGCCCCTACGGGTTAACGGTCTCTAACTTAACGCGATGGGGGCTTACCCAGGCGAGGGACGACTTACAACGTCCTCACACCATCACAGATCCCCTTTAACCCTCTGATGATTAGTGCTTCCTCTGAAGAAGCGCGCAAGGCTAGCGAATCCTTGTGTGAGAAACTCCTCTCATACTGGGCAGAACGCAAAGCCTACGACAAGGTCGCGACTATGGAATATGTGGATGAAATAGTAGATTACAACGATACCAAGGAGGAAGTTATTCAGTTAGCTCCCACCACCTTGGACGACACACCACCTTAAGCCCGCGACCTCACCTTACAAGTTGATGTGGGGACTGCAGAGAAGCCCCTGCTCATTTCCATCAGTGGTAAGCTGGCAGCGGACAAACGGAAAGCTCTTCTAACTCTTCTATATGAGTATAAGGATTGCTTTGCCGAGAAGTATGAAGACATGCCCGACTTGTCTTCGGATTTAGTTTGTCACCGGTTGCCCACTCATCCTGACAGACGTCCAGTCCGCGAGGACGGCAGGTTCATGTGAACTGAGACCCAGATCGCGGTCAAGGAAGAAATTGAGAACATGCACCGCTCAGGTATCATTCACGTGGCCAAGTACAATGAATGGCTCTCCAATGTCGTTCTCGTCCGCAAGAAGAACTGCAAAATGTGCATATGGATTGACTACCGAGACCCAACAACGCAACGCCTACGGATATATACCCCATGCTTGTTGCCGATCTCCTCATTGATGCGGCCGCAGGGCTTGAAGTGCTATCCTTTATGGATGGAACCGCTGGATACCATCAGATTCATGTCGCTGAATAAGATCGCCACAAGACCGCTTTCCGCTGCCCGGTGTTTGCAGGTGCGTTTGAATATGTTGTCATGCCTTTCGGACTCAAGAACACAGGGGCAACATATCAGCGCACCATGAACCTCATCTTCCATGATATCCTAAGCAAGTTAATTGAAGTTTACATAGACGACGTGGTGTTAAAACCAAAACACAGGCAACACACATTGAAGACCTCTGACAGGTTTTCACGCAGATGCGAAAACATAACCTGAAGATGAATCTCGCCAAGTGTGTATTCTTCGTGAAAGCAGGTGAGTTCCTAGGGTTCCTAGTTCATCAAAGGGGTATCGAGATCCCTAAAGATAAGGCGCAGGCGGTAATAAACACCTCATATCCTACAACCAAAAAGGAGCTCCAACAACTGATCGGGCAAATCAACTTCCTTCGCCGTTTCATTTTGAGCACTGCAGGGAAAGTTCAGCCTTTTTCACTTCTCTTAAAGCTCCAGGGGGCAACCGAGTTCGTTTGGGAACCACAACACCAAAAGGCTTTTGATCGTATCAAGGACTACCTTACGAACCTGCTTGTCTTGGTTCCACCTCGCCCTGACATTCCGCTTAAACTTTACATCGTCGCTGCTAACTTGTCCATTGACGGACTCTTCGCACAAGAAAATGAGAATGGGGTGGAACACGCCGTTTATTACCTTAGCAGGGTATTAAGAAATTGTGAGGATTGCCAGGCTCACGGACCAGTGCAACACATTCCCAACATTCCGCTGCAGCCGATCATTAAACTATGGTCAGGTCGAGGATGGGTGATAGACTTCATCGGCATCATTTACCCCTATTTCTCGGAGTAGCATAAGTTCCTCATCGTGGCCACCGATTTTTTTACCAAGTAGGTTAAAGCCGAGCCACTCAAGGTCGCCTCCGCAACCTCGGTTCGTAACTTTATTTTCTACAACATTATCTCCCGTTTTGGTATTCCGGAGTGCATCGTGACGGACTGTAGAGCAGCTTTCATGGCTGATTCTGTGGTCACATTCCTTACCGGCTATGGTATCAAGCTCTTGCATTCCACCCCATATTATGCATAGTCTAATGGTCAGGCGGAGGCGAGTAATAAAGTTATTCTCAGTATCTTGCTTAAGATGCTAGAGTTGAACCCCCGCGTCTGGCATTTAGAGTTTTACCATACTTTGTGGGCCTACCACACTTCCAAGCGCGGTCCAACGGCCACCACCCTTTATGCTCTCATGTTTGGTCATGATGCCGTCCTCCCCCTCGAGGTTCATGTCGTCTCACTTCGCATCCAAGAATAGCACCAATTGCTTGGTAGTGATGTGGCAAGAGCTCGAAGACCTCGACGAACATCGCATCACTGCCTTTAACAATCTCATCCTTGAGAAGCAGCACATTGCGCGGTCCTATGACAAAGTTACCCACAGACAGAGCTTTGTCGAGGGCCAAGCAGTGTGGCGAGCCATGTAACCTTTAGGCGAGAAGACGGAAGGTCGCGGTAAGTGGTCCGTGCGGTGGGAAGGACCCTTCATTATTCATCGCATATTGACAAAGGGGGCATATCACTTGCGCGACCTTGACTGTACACTTCATCCCAATCCTATTAATGATCGTTTCTTAAAGCACCATATCGCTGGTATTTGGGAACACGCAGATCCTTCGCCTCCTGACCCCGCGACCATTGTTCATAGTGCTCCGCGTCTTCGCGATAGCACTTCATCGCCTCCCACTAAGGGAAACACGAGAGAGAAGAGTAATTAGTTCATTTCGTTGTAAACGTGCGAGGTCTACTAATATACTAGTACATGATTGGGGCCTATTCCAGAGGCCCTAAATTCCTTTTTTACATGCAGTTTAGTTGTGCTAATTTTTTCTTTTCTCTCTTCCTTTTCATCATAAACGTGCAAAGTCTAATCAAAAGACGAGTACAAGATTGGGGCATATCCTAGAGGCCCTAAATAAAACATTACACCTTCTTCCTCTTTCTCAATTTTTTAGACTTTAGACCTTCTTCAAATGTCTTAGTCATTGTTTAGGCCAATCCCTGTGGCCTCCAAATTGTCAAAGGTTCGCCATTTTTATGCAGCTGTTCGCCGATCTTTTTGTTTGCTTCTCTTTAGTTCACACTAGGGGGCAGCGAAGAACAGGCGAATACGGAAGTAGAGCAGGCGTACGAGGTCCGTTTCTCTCGATGGTTTGCCTCGTCATTCTTATGTTCACTAGCTAGACGATGCAGTCCGCTTCGCCATTCTGACATCAGGATACATACCTGCTCGCTACGCAGTGAGTAGGGAACCCATTGGACAGAACCAAGTTGTCTCACGAGGTGGTTGGGAATGTACATTTCAAAACTTTGGTTCCCCTCAGCGAGATGAAGGCCACAATAGCACCAAAACGTTAGCATCCTCCAACTTTTGAATTTTCGTGACATGTTCAATAAGGCATTTTCGCTTAGACTCTAAAGCTCAAGGCCTAGGGGGCAATGTTTGAGTCAAATGACATTTTTGTCAAAGTAATAATACTTTACTGGACTGTAAAATGTTTAAGTGAATATTAATTACCTTCTTGGTCCACGTCACAACCGGCGAGCCCAATTTATCCAAATTTACAAGTGATGGCTCGCCAGTAAGGCCACGTGAGCTGAATTATAAAGTCCGCGCGTGGAATGACTTCACGCGGACTATAGAATCCTCACGCGTAATGACTTCGCGCCTAGTCAAGGCGAAATGATACTTCACGTAAGTGGAGCCTTAGGCGAGGCAGAGTACAACAAGGCAAGCTAGCGAACTGGCTCGCGGGCGAGACTTTGTGAAGAAGCCACAAGCAGAGTCCGCATACACACACTAATCGTTGAAGACTCCCACCGGTCTTTGACAAGCTTTGGACCAATCCCTGTGGTCCTTTTATTTAGAAAACCCTTTAAAGGCCTGCGAGTTGGAAACAGTAGTCCATGCGGAATATGCGAGCTGAACATGTGTTATAAGTTGATTGGCCCGCGCCAGGAAAACGTTCTCCTTGTCAGATTAGGGTTTCAAAGCCCGACCTGGTTTCCAAGTTAACTTTCTTATGCTGCAATTCGTACTACTATATAAAGGGGGCAGACACAAACAAATCGAAAAAACACACACAACTTTTACAACAACAACTCAGAGACAATCTCTAAACAAACCTCAACTCAGTTGAACCCCTTCGAGCTACCTCGAAACCCTAACCCTAAGCACCCGCCACCTAGGTTTTCTCAGAGCCCTTCTAGACTCTACCCCGGTTTCCCCTTATTTCCCTATTGTTGCTCTGCTCGTGACACCGTGAGTATCGAATCACCGTGTGCTCGTAATTCCTCGTCCGCAAGGTGGCACCTGGAAACCCCCTCCACCTGATCAAGAAGTCAAGCTTACGTACTCAAACCCTTTCCTCGTCTGCGAGGTGGCACCCCCGCAACAAACCCCCCCTTTTTGTTCGCTATTTACCTCTGCTCCGCGCGCTGAGGATCATGGCCAAAACACTGGCCCTTGAGCTCCACAAACATCTGGAAGACTTGCTCCATAGACCGAGCAAAGCCTGGGTCTTGGGTCGGCTGAGAGCCTATCATGGTGGAATCTCAGGTTTTCCAGGTTTCCTTATGGTGAATCTCTTGTACTCCCTGGTCCCACCCAACGTGCCAATGTTTTGGCCACGATCCTCAGCGCGCGGAGCAGAGGTATATAGCGAACAAAAAAAGGAAGGGATTTTACAGGCGTGCCACCTCGCGGACAAGGAAAGGGTTGTAGTGCGCGAGCTTGACTTCTTGATCAAGCGGAAGGGGTTTCCAGGTGCCACCTCACGAATGAGGAATTACGAGCACAAGACAATTCGATACTCACGGTGTCGCGAGCAGAGTAATTATAGGGAAATCGAGGTAGAGTCCGGAAGGGCTCTGAGAAAAACCTAGGCGGCGGCGCGCTTAGGGTTAGGGTTTCGAAGTAGCTCGAATGGTTCAACTAGGTTGAAGGTTTGTTTTGTGTTTTTTGAGAGATTTGATTGTGTTTGAAAGTTGTCTCAACCCTCGAGACCTTTATATAGCAATTCAACTTGCGGCGGAAAAAAGATGATTAGAAAACCTAATAACACAAGGGAAATTCTAAACCGCGCGGACTCAAATCATCTCGCGGTTTATTGTAGCTCGCGAGCCTTAAAATGGCTTTTTATATTAAAATGGCCACATGGATTGGCCCGAAGTATATTAAAGACTTGTTAGAGTCTCAAACGATTAATGTGGTGCACGTGGACTTCGCTTGTGGCTTTCTTCGCGAAGTCACCTGCATGAGCCAGTTCGCCAGCTCGACTCGCGTACTCCGCCTCGCCTAATGCTCCACTCATACGCGAAGTATCACTTCGCCTTGCCTACGCGCGAAGTCAATAAGCGCACGAGCTTTGTAATCCGCGCGAAGTCTACTAAACACGCGAGATCTATAGTCCGTGCGAAGTCATTCTGCGCAAGGACTTTATAATTCAGCTCGCATGATTTTACTGGCGGGCCATTACTTGTAAACTTAAAGAAACTTGGGCTCGTCGGTATGACATTGACCAAGAATTTAATTAATATTCACATAGACATTTACTGTCCAGTAAAATATTAATTTAGGCGTAAACAGATAGAAAGGTCTATTTATAGGCATTACATAGAGTCTCCCGAAGAATATAGAAGTTCTATCAACTGTAATATATTATAATAAGGAAATTGGATTAACCAATCATACGTGTATTAAAGCAAAACACATAATAGAACGACAGAAATATAATTTTCTGAAAACAGATTCATTATTCTTTAATTTGAAAGAGTAAGCAAATGAAAACTTTTATAATTGGCCTACGAAAAACAAAATCAAAAACAAAAACAAAATCTTCATAATTGGCTGAGTGAAAGATGGATATAGATTAGGACTTTACAAGATGGATATGGATTAGGACTTTACGAGAAGTGTTCCTTTACGAGATAAACTCTATTCTCATTAGAAAGGTAGATGCTGTCATGTACAATTTGCAAGAAATTCATCATCTTGCTTCACAAACAAGGTATTCAGAAATAAAACCCCCTCTCATTCTTTCTCTGTGACCCAAAAACCCAGAGCTTCTCCTCACTTTCATCTCTTTCATCTTCTTCGTCAATCCCCAAGGAGGTAACTTCCGCGCCTCCTTCGTCTTAATTCTCGATTATTGATATGGGTTTGTTCGAAATTGTCATAAAGTTGAAGCTTTTCTTCAATCTTGTTTGGAAACTATGGTGAAATTCATCGATTTCTATTTGCTGCGTATCTTTACCTAACCCAGTTCTTTGTACTGTGTACGTTGCTTGTTTCTGAAATTGGTAATTTGGGTATTGCATTATAAAGATAATGAATTGCTTAAAGACTCAGTCTTTGATTGTATCCAAAAGAATTGAATTGCATTTATTTATAGAATCAATGATGGTGATTAAGATATATAAAGAATGGTGGATACCCATTAACCCATATGTAACCTTCTTACTTAGAACGGCAAGGTCTGAGCTGTTTGATGTTGCTGTCATGATCCCATTTTAAATGGCAACTTGGAATTTTTGTTGAGTTATATTGTGTATTGGACTTTTGGGTTATGTCTTGGTTGTATCTTGATGAGTATACTATGTGCTGCCATGATTGTTTCTAGTTAAGATACTCTTTGACGATTCATTTGAGGCATATAGTTTGCAGTGATGTTAGTTTTATCACAGCTTGGTTGTTACAGCTCATTGGATTAGGATTTCGTAGTTTTATCTAGTTGCAATTGGGGTATTGTTGAATTTGAGTTTAGGGCGTATATGGTTCTCTTCATAGTGTATGAATATTCCTGTGAGTTTCTTTTATTCTTCTGTAGACTTGTTTTATTTGTTATTTGTCCGATGAGAATTTCTTTCTTTGGAGCCTTTGGATTTTAGCAATTTGGTAGGGTTTCCCAAGTCATTGTTTTCAGAGTTTATATATATGTCTTGAGTCTTGATTTGTTTGGGTCATCTCATTCCCATCTTCCTTTCTGCTTTCCTTGCTCCCTTGTCTTCCTTTGCAGTTAACTGCGAGTCTCTTTTTCTCTCTCTGCTTGGAAGTAAGGTGAACAAGTAGCTTCTGGGGTGTCTGTGTTCATGTCCTTAGGATCTTATTTTGTATACTACTTAAATACTTGGATGTTGTTCTGAAAGACTATTAATTGCATCTTGAAATCATGCATCTGTTCTGTTTTCTTAATGTTTTTCTTTGCATATGATTGACAGTTCTCATCTCTCCATCTCTCTCTCTCTCTCTCTCTCTCTCTCTCTATGACACAGACGCACACACACAATTGGCTTGGGTGAATTAAATTTGGGTTGGTGAGTTCTTGGAAGGGACTATGGGTGTTCAACTCTGTGAATTAGCTGTTTTGTTTTAGCTCTTTCAAACATGTCCTTGAGGTTCATAATATGGAATTGTGGACTATTTTGGCGTTGGACTTCTGCATACTATTTCCGAGATTTTTTGTTTGTTTGTTTAAACATCTATCTCTAATTAACTTCAGAATATGGATGGAAACTTAGTTTTATATCATGTCCACCAATTTTTAGTTTTAACAGATAAACCTTTTTCTATTTCAAGAGACTGATCTTTATGAATATTTCTTGAAGGTACAATAGTAAAGAGAACATGGGTAATCTATTCTGTTGTGTACAAGTTGATCAATCCACAGTAGCTATGAGGGAACAATTTGGTAAGTTTGTGGATGTAATGGAGCCAGGATGCCATTGCATGCCTTGGTTTCTTGGGCATCAGGTTGCTGGTCATCTCTCTCTGCGTTTGCAGCAGTTGGATGTGCGGTGTGAGACCAAGACAAAGGTATCTCAATTTTCTTAAGTAGAGGTGGCTTAATTGTAACATTTTTGGGTCAAAGAGTTCACTATTTGATATTCTGTTATTTTTTCATATTGAGTGACTGTTCAATATCTTCTACAGGACAATGTCTTTGTCAATGTTGTTGCATCAATTCAATATCGTGCTCTGGCAGACAAAGCAAATGATGCTTTCTACAAACTCAGCAACACTAGGTCTCAAATCCAGGCCTACGTGTTTGATGGTATGAACTAAATCCTTCTTAATGAGATATACAATTTTGGGTTTACTTGAATTGAAGTGCATTTAACTAAGTATACATTATTCCGTCTTTATAGTGATTAGAGCCAGCGTTCCTAAGCTCCTTTTGGATGATGCTTTTGAGCAAAAGAATGAAATTGCAAAAGCTGTGGAAGATGAGTTGGAGAAGGTAATGTGACAACACAAAAGTATTATAGTACCACGGACTCTAAATTTAGCTTGAGAGTGACCATGTTGCACTTATCCTCCTTTTCAGGCCATGTCTGCTTATGGTTATGAGATTGTACAAACTCTGATTGTTGACATAGAACCAGATGAGCATGTGAAACGTGCAATGAATGAAATCAATGCTGGTAAGTCGCATTTGCATTTAGTGAATTCCAACATATTTATTTCTTAGAAAGCGTTGTCTGCTCAATTTCAGTTGTTTTACCATTTTCCTGTATATTCTTTTCAGCTGCAAGAATGAGGGTGGCAGCTAATGAGAAAGCAGAGGCGGAGAAGATTTTGCAAATTAAACGAGCTGAGGGTGAGGCTGAGTCTAAGTATCTGTCCGGGCTTGGTATAGCTCGTCAACGTCAAGCAATTGTAGATGGTTTGAGAGACAGTGTGCTGGGCTTTGCTGTTAATGTTCCAGGGACCACCGCAAAGGATGTCATGGACATGGTTCTTGTGACTCAGTATTTTGACACAATGAAGGAAATTGGTGCCAGCTCTAAATCCTCTGCTGTGTTCATTCCCCATGGACCTGGTGCCGTCCGCGATGTGGCTTCTCAGATCCGAGATGGACTTCTTCAGGGTTCTCACCAGTAGTTGGGCACTTCTACAAACTTCTTGTTACATAGTTCTTTGGGATCATTGAGATGTTAAGCGTGTTCCAGTTTTTGTTTTCTCATCACCTTATTTCTTCATTAGTGCTGCTGTAAATGCGAGCTTTTAAGATTTGTGGTTAGTCCTAAATCGATCTTATACAGTGACTTAGTTCTTTGTGTTCAAACTTGAATCTTGTATAGTTTTTGGTCGACTGGGAAATGCTTTATATGGCCTGCTTATCAAATTTTCATCAAACAGTCCTATTCTTTTATCATACATATTTGATCTGATTGTACATATATGTTTCCCTTCACTTTCTCCACTATTTGGCCTCACAACTAATAAAAACCCCAGTCTCTCCCTTGCTTATGCCACACGTAACAGAAAGGGAAGATTATTCCAGTTAGGTATTCCAGCAAAAGATTGGCTTCGAAGATCTAAATGATATTCATTTGGAGCCTAACTGCCAAAGATAATCCGATTTGCAGAGCTGCATTTGGCCTTGTGTCTGTAAAATCCACTTCTCCAGATATAGATAGGAAAATCCTCTGCCACAATCCTTGCCGTATAAGAGCCCCAACCTTGCCATGTGTGCTAATTCGACCCTTGGCCAGTGTGGAGGGTGTAAACGCATGCTGAGCGCCGATTGCGAGTGCAGTGTCGTTGATTGAAAACCTGTGTTTTAACTCTGCTGCAATGGCTGTCTTGGTCAGTGGGTTCACCGTGAAGTGGCATGATGCTTTCAAGCTGTCAAACCTATCTCTGCATATAATTTGGAACACATTACGTCTCTGTCAATAAAATTGGTACAAAATGAAAGCTCTATAACTCCAAAGTTCTCACAGGATTGCTCACAAGGACAAGGAAGCATCAAAGAAGCCACTATTCAAGCTCAAACCATCATTGATTTTGTTGAATGTCCCTGTAGATATGTCAAATGCAAGGTCAGTTCCGAGGGAGAAAAGAGCGTCTCGTCCTATAACACCTGACAGGCTTGCTATCGGATCAAATCTTCCAAGGGCATCATTTCGTATCAGTCCAATGCCTCCACTAATACCAGCAAGACCATTTAGGTATTCTAGCTCCACCTGTTAGCACAATGTCGCCTATCAGAACAGCATAAAAGTCAGAACTGAGCCGGGAAGTCATGGACCTTTTTACCTTGCCATAATTTGGCGTGAAAAAACTGAAAAGGGTGCTCAGTCCAGGACCAATATCTTTAACTGCAAATAGTCACAGAAATAACAAACCACTAAAATTTGAGCTTCCCCATCATTTTGAATGATCTTAAAGAAATATTACATGATTGCATAGAGTGACAGATTAACCTCTGCATGAGATATCAGTATTCGACTTGAGGCTACGATAATCAAAATGAATTGGCGAGCGTGGTTGATAAGCATAGTCCTTATGAAGAAGATCTGACCAGAAGAACAAGAACATGTGCTAATTAGTAGACATAAAAGTAAATGTTAAGCATTGAACAAAGGGAAACGCAAAAAAGAGAGAGGATGGTGTCAAGAGTGTATAACCTGTGGCTTTCTTGCCAATGTCATAGAATTCACTTGGAGTGTTACTCATTTGCAATGGAAATCAAAGCTTTACAATCTAAAATTTTATCAAACTTGATTAATTGGTAGAACAAATGTGTCTATGTATAGGGTGGCACTCACAATTTATTGACAAAGGGAGAAGGCCACCAAGAAGCAAAAGGAAATTTCCTTAATATTTGCTGACAAATGAAAACAAAAACTGATGAAATATGGGCCTCTATACTGGGTTTCGTACCTTACGGAATTTAGCCATTAAAATTACCTAAAGAAACACCCATGAAGAATGTGAATTCAATGTTATATGTTAGAAAGAAACCTTCATTATTCATACTTCATAGATTCATACTTTACCCTACACATCATGATTACAGACACAAAGCTCTCTTTGTAACTCACTGGCATCCAAATTTTCCTCAATTGCCTTTCTCTTGTACCAAAGTTTGTTTCTGTAGTAGTCCAAAGTCCACCAATTCAGCAAAACTTACAGACCATGATGACAACTTTGCCACTTTCCTCTTCCCCTTTTTTCACTCCTCAGTGTTATTAGATTATCAAGGACCCCATTTTTCAACACCAACAGTGTTTAGATTGAAAATGTCACACTCCCTCTAACTATGCACCTCACAAAAATGCTGCAATAGCTAACTCTTCTCCCTTCCCACTCTTCCTCTCTACATTAATCGGTCCGACAGGCTCGGAAGCCTCCGGAAAAAGTTGAGGCTCGCCGGCGGCATTGGCTCTCGGAACATAGGGTGGCGCAGGTAGTAAAACCCCAATGCCACAGCCACCATTTTGGGTGGCACAGCATATAGCACCACAGTGATAAGCAAGCACACTCCAATGAACAGCTTTGTAGCACGTGGGTCCCTCCAGCTCACAAGGGCCTGGGCCCGTTCTCCTTGGGTAGCAAAATCGCCCAAAACTGTTTGGACCCGGGCCGCCAGCATTCTCAACCGGTCATACCGGACCCGAATCACATCCGGCGACTTTGAGCTCGGAAAAGTGTCGAATTCTTCATCTAGCTCATCCGGGTCGACCGTATCCGCCTGGGACAGCCGGAGGTCCATTCCGGCTGGTATCTTGGGCCTGAACCGGTAGTACCAAACCCCGATAAGAAACACGTATAGAAACCCGGTTGGGACTATCAAATCTGGGTACCAAACCAGAACCAAATACAACACGTGCACCAAAACCGTCGTCACTGGATTCCTCCACCTCCTTATATCATCCAACCATTTAGCTAACCCGACCGCCCACGCCAGCACCGCCACGATCCTAAACCAATTCGCTTTGCTCTTCCTCATGCTCCACGTGTGCGAGTCAACATCCAGCATGTACCGCACCACCTCCGTCCCCAGAGGCGGCTCGGAGCGTGCAAGCCACGAGGCCACCATGCGCGTGGCTGCCCCTCGCAGCGCCTCCTGCTGGGCCACTCCTAGAGGGCGGAGGTAGTGCATTTTCGGAAGCAGTGGCTGCCCGTAAACCGCGCATGTCTCGGGCAGCAACGACGGGCAGGCGAACCTGATCGCTAGCTCTATCTCCCCCATTTTCTTTAACCCGGTCCGGGACAACACCATTAACGGGTATGAATTCTTGTACACCTTGTTGCTCTCCAGCGTAGAGATACGTATTCGTATTTTTCCGATACGGAAGTCTTGCTTTTCCTCTGCGGCGTCAGCCAACATGCGCCAGTTGTCGAACACGCCGACGGTGAGCACCGTGCAGGGGTCGTATACTTGCCACGTGTACTGCTCGTTCCAGCGCGGGTCGAAGCTGTCCGTTATGGTCCGGGTCCTGACCCATTTCTTCCCATACTTGGCCACACAGTAAGCATCCGTGGACCCCTTCCCACCGGATTTCGCCTTCATCGGAAGCAAGCCGCGCGCGCCGAGAATCCCAAGCTCCAATATGCCTACAGCCGGCTTCCACAGCTGCTTCGCCGTGGGCCGGAAGTCGCTGCACACGTGCGCCGCTTCATCCAGCACGTGATACCCTCCCTCCAAGCAAAGCCGTAGATGGATTCTGCCGCTGTAGGGCCCGCCTCCTGCGCCGCCTTCCAAAGGGAGCCATTTCGACGCCACGTAGCGCTCGTCGATTCGCTGCTCGATGGAGCTCACCGGAATAACGATGTGGCCGAGGAGTACCGGATCCTTGTTGGTGCGGTCCTCCACCAAGAGAATCAGTGAGTCTTCGAGTGGCTCACCCGCCACAAAGATGAGGTCCTCGTTCCAGTGAAACGAGGCGCAGTGGTTGTTCATGCACCCGCGCCTGGTCCGAGCCGACTGAGTCCCCAGCTGAGCCTTGACTCGAATCTCAGGGGCCGTTAAGGGAGGTAGATTCGATGCAATGTGGAGGTCCTGAACCTCCATAACCGTCGTTCTCAGATACCAGAGCTTCGGGGACTGGTACACCTTGGAGCGCGTGTGGGACACGTTAGGGGCCTCGGAGCTCCACGCTTCTGGGAAAGCGTCATCGGCTTGTGTCCCAATCCAAACACAAAGCTGGATATCGCCGGAGACTCTACTGGAATTTTGATCACCGACGCCGCCTTCTAGTTTGTACCACTGCGGAGCAAGAGGACTGTCCGGCGGGTCTCGAACCAGCACGTCGGCTTTGGAGAGGTCGAAGCATACGCCACCTAAGAACTGCTCCGACGGCGAGTCACGGACGGAGATCTCCAACGTCGAACTCACTGAGTCAGGCCGGTGGTGAGCGAGTGCGAAGACCTGGTTCCACTCCGGCGAGTCGGTCGGCTCTCCGGGGCGGTGAACCGCCGTTTTGGACTTGACGAGGTGGTTGGATGTACGGACCTTCACGTAGGGGCTCTCGTTCGGCGCGAGGCCACGCGCCTTGACGATTCTGATGAACAAGTACTGCATAGGCTCGACGAGCTCACAGGGATGAATCCTCTCCGCCGCGAACTTTCCGGAAATCACTTTCGGAGAGTAGTCGCTGTTCGGCCTCCTGGGAATTCTCACTCTCTCCCCCATCGGAGCAACTCGGTGAGTCTCCATTTTCCTCACCTCCGGTTGAAAACGAACCTCCTGCGGCGGCGGATGACCGTGCATTTCCTGTCCCGGCGGCTCGGAGTGCATATGCACCATCTGTGGGGGCGATTGCTCCATCACAACAACCGGCGGCGAGTACGAGCCGTCGTGCATTCTAGTACACTCCATGTGTCCTCCCGGGACCTCAAACACCCTCCCTTCCTCGACCACCACAACCGCGGGCTGCTCCGGCGGAGGATTCTCCTGCGGCGGCTGTTGTTGCGGCGGCTGCGCCTCGTCGACTAGCTCGTCGTAGTAATAAATTCTTAGGCCGATTTGGCCTCTGATCCAGCTGAAGACGCTCTTCTTCTCGAGCTGGAAATAGACCAAGCCCTCGTCGCCGCGCTTGGAGAACTGAGTGCCGTAGAGCTTGACGCGCCCGAGGAAGTGGTTCTTACGCGCGGTGCCGCTGTTGCCGTAGCGCTTGTCGTTGAGGACCTCGATCTCGAGCTCCTCGTAGTCCATGTTGTCCGGGTCGGAGACGACGAACTCGAGCGGCTCGTTCCAGACCGGGTTGAGGTCCTTGTACTTGGTCGCCGTCCGCTTCCGCTGCCCGTCGAAGTCCGCCACCACGTAAGCGCTGGAGCTGCCCTGGCCATCTTTTGGTAGAAGGTCACGTGCGTCGACCACTTCGACGATGAGCTTCCTGATCGTCCTCTGCGGCTGTGGTGGCTGTTGCGGTTGCGGTTGCGGTGGCTGCTCTGGTTGGGGCTGGGGTTGGGATTGGGGAGGTGGGGGTTGCTGAAACGACACAGTCATGGTGTCATTGTGAAAGGAATCGAGGGTTGGGAGAGAAAAGAGGGGAAGGGTTTGCGTTGATAGCGGGGAAGGAGTGAAGGGATGAGTAGTAGTAGTAGTGTGTGATGGGGTTTTGGGTATTCCTGCTTTTCTGGTTTGCTTTTCTGTGTTTCTGTACTCGCTATTCTGCATGGTTCCTACTAAAGGCACATGATTCCACAACCCCTCCCCTTTTTGTGTAAAGCATCCACATTTTGAATAAAAGTTTGTCACGTGACAAAGCATCAATGGCCCGTTTGGGGGTTAGGGGTTAGTGAAGGGTGAAATGGCAACTTTGGGCAAGTGGCGCGCATATCAAAGAAGCTTCTCCATCGATCTCTCCCGCATCATGCTGAAGTGGTCTGCTGCAACTTTGGGGAATCCAATCCCGCAGCATAAAGTCATTTTTGAATTGGATTCTTTGATGCCCTGTTCTTTTTTTCAGCATCATATTTTTTTGGGTGTGTGTCACCTCATCATCTCACAAAGGAATGAGATCAAGGCTAGAATATTTACCAATTTGGAATTGTGCCCACAGATCCCTTCACCTTTCTAACATTTCCAAAACTTGCGAAGTCCAAAAACTTTGATCAATCCCATGAGCATTAAGGAAGGCTTACGCAATTTTGTAGAAGAAGAAGAAGAAGAAGAAGAAGAAGAAGAAGAGGCGCTTCTGGAATGGCTCTGTAAACTCTCTCAGAGTATTTTTCTCGATTCATAAATTGGGTTTCCAAATCTACAAAGTTCCGTTCTTTGTTTTTGCAGAAGTCGTCGTATGGTGGTTGTTCTTGGAAAATATGATTCAAAGTTTCAAACCAATACCCATCATCACTATTTTCAAATAAGGTCGTATATTCTCTGTTTTATGAGCTATGATTGCAAGTTTTTGACGAAGGATCGAAAACTTTGGAATAGACTGAGTTTTGGTGTGTAAGATCTAGTTATGAAGTTGTGTCCTTTGCTTATATTAGCTTGGGCTTTTTTTTCTTTACTGATTCCAGTTAAATTCCCATACAGATTGATTTGAAAAGCTAGGTTTTATTTTAAAAAAAGGTCTTTCTTTCCTCGCATATATTCGTGTTCCTAGGATCGCAGACACCAGAAAGTTCCATACAAAGGTGTTGTTAATCTACTTTGGACGACTCAGACACATGTCTCCAAGTGAAACTACCCGATAATGGGGACAATATCCGAACGACTTAGTTTTGTGCTAAGAGAGTGTTTCAATTGTTGCTAAGAGTGGTAATCTTAATATATAAAGTTTGACCTTTCTGCAGCGTAAAGAGTTGTAGTGATATTTTCTAGAAATGATCCCATTGTGCCTTCTTCCTCAGGAACCTTCACCTTATATATTCCAATGGGTAGTCGCACTGCAGTGTTTAAGGTGGAGGTCCTGAGGAAGAAAACACAAGGTTCAGTTCAAATGTATTTACTACAACCACAGTTTGAGTTCACTGTTAAGCTTGTGTTTTAGAAATGCCAGTCCTCGATATATAGAGGGGTTTTAGCACACATTCTCAATTTTAGGAACCAGATTTCTTAGCTATTAGTAGAGAGGTTGAGGATGTTCTTTCTTTCTTTCTTGTGTTTGTTATGCTAAGTCAGCAAATCTGCAAATGTGGACAATGTGATACTGGGGTATATATCGTATTCTATCTATGCTAATTGACAATGAGATGAAGTATATATCTTTTTCTTTTTCTTGTGTTTGATATGGTAACTGAGCAACAGATTCTTGTTAACTGATCATTCAAGTAATTTCTACTAGTGTTAGAAACTTAAGAGATATAAATATATAATACAATGATGGGATATCATTCATTGGAATTCTTATTCTTTACATATGTACATGTTAGAGATTGTACAATATGGTATAAACAAGAGATTACGGAGAGAAAGTAGTATGTAACTTATTCACACACACCAGCTTAAACAGCTAGCCGTAGATCATTCTCCTGTTTCGAACTTGTGAGAAACTAACATCCCTAACGAGAATGCTACTACAGCTGTGATAACTATCCCTTTGTTTTTTCTCAACACCTCCCTTGCACTTCTTAAAATGCCATTATCTTCCTCCCACTTCTTTATATTCTCTGCAGAAAAGAATATCCGAGCATTGCCTAATAATCTGTTTGGCTCTGCATCATTTGTGCCATCATATTTGTTTGTGTACTTTACATTATTGTATCTGGGTGCTCTTGGGTGTGTGTGTTCTGCTGCTGGAGCAGCTTCGATCGTCTGATTCTCCGTTATTTCAGGTTTTTTCCTTTCTTGAACTATTTGAGGCTCCTTCTTTGGTTCTACTATTTGAGGCTCCTTCCTTGCTTCTACAATTTCAGGCTCCTTCACTGCTTCTGCTATTTCAGGATCCTTCTTTGGTTCTACCACTGCTACAACCTTTGGTACAGTTACATAGAGAATCTCACCATCAAATTTCCCAGTGATCTTATCGACATCTGAGTTTGCTGGTAGTGGAAAATTTTCATCAATATAGACATGTTCCCTCTCGTTCACTTGCCTTTCTCCGGTGACTGTTAGATGTCCAGCTGCGGTATTCACCTCCAGCCTCACCTTCTCCTTGTTGAAACCTAGAACACATTTAAGAGCCGAAATGAAGTGTGAATGCAGATACCATGTCATCAAGCATGTAATGGGGATCAAAAACCAATATGAATACCTTCCAGGTCAACAAGAAGATAATGGCCATTAGAGTCCTCAGTCCAGCCAGAACCAGGGACAATCTTCACACGCGTGGGCGTCATTGGTGACACTTTCTCTCCCATGAGCATCCCTGCTGTTCTTCCTCTAACATTTGCCATTAATGGTCGAACAAGGATGTACTTTGACTTGACCTTATGAAGAAGGGGTTATGTATGTATTGCTCTGCGTGTTAATGTCTTGTTGATGATGATCCTAATTGAGTTATATAAGTTTTTCTTGTGGGAATGAATGATGCGGTTCTTATTCCAAACTTTCCCAGTTGGACTGCAGCCATGTCAAGTTAATTGGGTGGTGAATTATTTGGTTTCCAACAGGTTGGAGAAAAAAAGGACTATTCTTTGCTTTCCTTTCTTCCAAACTAACTCCCTTTCCGAGTCTTTGCGGCGAAGCATATGTGTGTGTAGCTTCAACATCATGCCATGCTTGCTACCCCCACTTTTGTAGTTTCTTAGAGAAAAACGACATTACGAAACTTCAAGGACTTCTTTCAAGAGTGTAAAGATGTCTTTTGACACTTCGCAAGTATACAAGTAATACGAGTAATGTTAGATGAACCATATTTTTCTATGTTTTAGTTTTTTTATTCTGTTCTCTATGTCAAAAAAATATGTTCTTGAAAATGAACATAGTATTGGTAAATGGTCGGAAATCTGAAAACTATGTATTTGTAGATAACTATTGGAAAAGCCAGAGACAAGTCTGTCTCAGTGTAAGAGGTCAAAGTAAGTTCTGGCAAATTTTCTGTTTTTATTTTTAAGCCATAAGTAGGGAGGAAAGAGGAAAGAGGAAAGAGAGGAGAGCCAATAACCCCAAGATATGTCGATTTTCCAGGATAATCGATATTGGACGGCTCTCTTCCCTTTTCTCTCTACTCATTTTCATGTCTTTGCCCCATTTAGATTTCAGTTCTGGTATTTATTGTCACTCTCCCAGACCTTCCTCACTGAACCGCAAGAACAATGGCAACATAGATAGAGACCTCATTAACCTTGCTCCATTTGTCATCCCTATCGGAAGATCGAGAAGAGGTACATAGAAGGTAGTTAATTACTGAAGAAAAGAAGTTGGTTACTAGTAACAAAAGCTTATTTTTTTGGATACAAGAGAGATGGCAATGGAAGCTGATCGCAAGCTGAAGCTGGTTATTTTATGTCTTCTCATGTCAATAGCAATTCCAGTCTTGAAGGCCAACATAGGGATGTTTGATGATGTGTGGGAGCAGCGACATAAAGAAGCTGAGCAGGCTGCGAAGGCGGCCTACCAGCATGATCCTCTAAAGCATGTAGTCCATTTAAACAAGCAAGTGCACAAGTAAGTTATAATTCCTTGTCCAGCAAGGAAACAATATTTTTTCATTAATCTTCATCACAATGCTAATGCTTAACAAGATTTTTTTTGTAGGGCGATGAAGGGTCATAACGACACAAGAAGGAACTTGAGACACCATGTTGATGGTCCATGCGAGGCTATAAACCCAATCGACAAATGCTGGAGATGCGACCCAAATTGGCATGAGAATCGGCAGAAGCTAGCCGATTGTGCTCTTGGCTTTGGACATGGTACAACCGGAGGCAAAGGTGGAAAAATCTATGTGGTCACAGATAATACTGATGAGGACATGGTGAACCCAAAAAAGGGGACATTGCGGTATGCTGTGACTCGACCTGAACCACTGTGGATCATATTTGAAGAAGACATGAAGATAGAACTGAAACAAGAGCTCATGATGGCTAGTGACAAGACCATTGATGGACGAGGGGTTAACGTGCACATTCAGGGTGGTGGCCAAATAACTCTGCAGTATGGGCGTAACATCATTATCAGTAACATTCACGTCCGTGACACCATTCCTAAGGATGGTGGCATGATTAGGGACTCCATCAATCACTATGGATTACGAACAGAAAGCGATGGTGATGGAATATCCTTGTTTGGTGCCACAAACGTTTGGATAGACCATGTTTCTGCATCAAATTGTGCCGATGGACTTATAGATGTCATTCAAGCGTCTACCGCCATTACCATATCCAACTCTCACTTCACCGATCATAATGATGTAATAATAAACCTATCTGTGAAAGTCTAATAATTAACCAAGAACGTACTAACTAGTGACGCTTGCTAATTAGTGATGCTTGTTGTGGATGGATGCAGGTGATGCTGTTTGGTTCAAGTAAAAGCAACAGCAAGGATGAAATTATGCAGATAACTTTAGCTTTCAACCATTTCGGACAGGGATTGGTCCAGAGGATGCCAAGGTGCAGATTTGGTTTTTTCCATGTTGTGAACAATGACTACACACACTGGATTATGTATGCCATCGGCGGCAGCAGCCATCCTACCATACTAAGCCAGGGAAATCGCTACATTGCTCCAGAAAATGAGGCAGCTAAAGAGGTACATATCTATCTACATTGCTCCTTTTTGTAGTTTAAATGTATTCTAAGGCTGGTGTTGGTGTTCTTGTGGTCTAGGTATGTTATAGAGTCAACACAGATAAGAGCGTGTGGAAAAACTGGAATTGGCAATCAGATAAAGATCTTTTTGTGAATGGAGCGACTTTTACTGAATCTGGAGGCCCTGTTCATAGTATCGACACGAAGGATATGATCGAAGCGCAGGCTGGGACAGCTGTGACCTTTCTCACACGCTATGCCGGTCCTCTAAAATGTAGAAAAGGCCAGGGATGTTAGTGCATATGAAGCTGAAACTGAACCCTGTTAGGAAAGACGGGTTTTTGTAGCGGTAGACAGTGAAGAATATAAGACACAATGCTGTCACTCTTATTGCATTTGTATTTCAATATAGAAATAAGACAGGTGACTGGAGCAGTTTTCACAAGATATGAATAAATAAAATGGATAAATTTTGATCGTCTTAACTGTTTTTCTTTCTAGTCAAGATATGTACTTTGATATCTTCTGCTACTTGACTTCCATCCTTCAATTTCCAATTATACACCACTGAGCTTCTCAGGTAGATATACACTTCTGCAGTATCAGCTTTTGATCCCTAAGGCACTCCAAGTTTAAGTAACTTGGTGAACTGCAGAATTGATTGAAACACTACCGTGTTTAATAAACCACCTATTCCCACAATGCTTAGATATATATACACAGTATGACTTAACCTTGAGCCTAATTAACACACCTGAGAAATTTTAAGTCCCAGTTCATCCCATTCTGATGATGCATTGCTTCCTTCCACAACTCCGGTTCCAGCATATATCAATGCACCGAGACCCTGGGATTCAAAATTGTCAGCGCTTCGAGATTACTTGGTATATCTAATAACTCTACAACTTAGAATTTCAACAATTCAGCTAGCAGATTAAAATATACATAATTGTTTTTTACCTTTTCCACTAAGGCTGACCTAATGCCAACAGCAAACTCACTCTCTCCTCCTCCAAACCAACCAACTGGACCAGCATACATCCCTCAGTCAAATACTTCTGAAAATCATTGGAAGTGTTTAGAAGTTGTGAAGGAACAAAAAGTTGTGACTAGAAACAAGATATTGATCTTACCTGTTTCTGCAATAAGAACGCGTGCCTCCTCTGTTGGAAATCCACAAATGGCTGGACTTGGGTGAAGAGAAGAAAGTATTTCAAACTGGAATAACAAACAAGATAACGAGGAAACATAAAATCCAGAAATTAGCAATCTGCATTAAACATTCATGATTCAGGACAATAAACTAGTGGATGCAGAACCTACTTCAATCTACTTTAAGTATTATTCCAGAACCTATGAGCTTGGAAGGAAACATAATTCTTTAATGCACAAGATGCAATACTTTTACCTCATCATCTCCACTTCTTAACCTGCCAGATAATTTGGCATATAAATGTTGGACTCTAGGGAGTTTACGTATTTCTTTCTTTGGTTCAGCTACTACACTGTTACATACATCCTGAGTGAAAACAGAATATGGAGTGAATATTCTCTCCTTATAAACAGATCAACAATAAATCTCATCCATAAGCACCAAAAACTTGCCTCTAATTTTTTTCTTATGCTTTCTCGTACTATAGTAAACTCAAGGTGGTCCTTGGGACTGCAAAGTAAATAAAAAGTTCAAATCGAATGAACAAATTGGCTATTATCAGGTCAAAGCTAATTGAAATTACTGCTATAAGAGAAATTTTCTTGAGTATTTTAAGAACATCAAAACATTGTATTTTAGATTCTGAGATAAACCTGGAAAGTAGGTCAAGTTCTATTTGAAGATCTTCAGACAGAGATTTACCTCTGGCACGGGTTCCAGCCAGAGCTTCACTATTAATGTCAAGCCATGTTCTGTGAAACAGTTGCTCTGGCTATTCACAAAGATAATCTAATCATTAGGAAATATTGATAGATTATATGGTGAATCCAGTCTCTTTTAAGACAATTACCGTGTTTCCAATAAAAGCTGGTGCACCAGGTGGCTGGAGATAAGCATTTTTACCTTCAACCTGCATTAAGTTATATATCAGATGCACCGGCCATAACTTGTTTCCGGACACTACACATAGAAAGTTCACTAAGTAGAAGCCAATACCTGTAAGAAAGCTAACCATGCAATAGGATCAATATCAGTAGCTGTGATTACTCTGCTACTACGTGTGAGTACAACCTGAGTTCCGGTGACAAGACTGATCTTTTAATAATTGTAAGAGAGATAAAAAGGAGGTAGGTCTCAGTTGTGAAAACAGGTTTGGCACTTGATTTGTTAGGTACCTTAATAAGTGCTGAATCACTTCTTATTTTCTGCAAAGCTCTATTAACAGCAAGATCCCAATATGTCTTACTCGGGATGTGACTATTGCTTAGCATTAGCAATGTAGGAACTTCTTGTGGCTTTATAACAATGGAAGATATCTGCATGATCAAGTATTCATATAAACATGGTGGCTTGAAATAAAATCTTAAGTGATTCCAAACATGAATTTTTCAACTCAATTCTAGATGTGAACCTGGTTTAGTGTGGCTTTAAGTTCCCCAATTGCATTTCCTAAAGTCCATGAGAGGGAGTTGTCCCATGCAATAGTTGTTGCTAGTATTGAACTATCTTCAAGCTCATCAAACTCAACCTGTCATTCAGTATCTAGCAGCTGATGGTATAAATACTTACAGAGAAACATAACCTATTAGGCTTGAACAACTATGCACCAATGCAAACAAATTCATGTTCTTCTACCTGAGGGACCATAAAATAGAAGTAGCCAAAGGCCTCCCATTCGGATGATATATTGGCTCTTGCATCAAACCGGATTGCTCCATATGCCCGAATTAGAGGACATTCTGTAGACAGGAACCTGCAACCAGGAAGCGTGATTAGACTCGAGGTTTAACTCTTGACATATGTATTCTATCACAAAACCAAACTCGATATACTTAACTCACCTCTTTAAGGACTTCCAATGCCTGTATGAGAATGGATGCAGATCCTGGAAAAAGACTGCAGATCCCACACCAGCAACACTGACCAACTTGTTATGCTTCTTTGAAATATGGCCATTCCCATTCCCATTGGCGCAATCAATGGCAAGCTTAGAATTGCTGGTGTGAGCTCTATCGGAGAAGTAACAGCGAGGAAGGAGTTTACTTTGGGCATACAGCCAGTCAATTGCTTCAATTTGCTGCTGGATTGGTACCTACAAATACAATGCTAGTTGCATAAGCATCACTCTTTCAAAAATGGTAACTAGCCTTAGTAGTCCTGCACCTATTGTATGTTAAGACCAACTAAAAACCAGAAACTTTCTTACATTACTTGTAGTGAAATTTTCAAGCAGGGTGTTCAAAATTTTCAAACATCGGAATAGAAAGTTCTTTGAGAAATTTCATTTCCCTTCCCACGAAAAAGACAAAAGAGTTTTCATCATTTCCGCGAACCAAATGAGGTATGTTTGTGATGTTTACCAGCATAGAATATCATCTTCTTACTAATCTTAGAGTTGCATGTATTCCCTTAAGTGATGTGCAAGATAAGGAACTATGGGCCAACAGCCATGCCGTTCAAGATCACCAACCACGTGGCATAAACCCATTGCTCTAGATTTCGAAGCTTTTTGACCTACTAGGCAGTTAACAGATAAGAAAAGAGCACAGAAACATGTGCCATTGCTTACATGGAGACGAATAATGCCAGAGGTGTAAGGAGGTGGGTTTGCTTGCAACTGAGAAACAGCGGAGCTGAGTGCCTCCACGGCCAATGACGGTGATGAAACTGCCGGAAATGAACGCGTTTCGACGGTTCCTAAAGGGAGCTCAGGGTGGTCTCCTTGGCATCCATTCATTGAAAGGGTTAAACGTTGATGATTGCTCCTCTGTCATGTCACACAAAATAGTTACATATGCAAAACATAAAGAGCAGCAACTGAAAGAAGTAACAAAAACAAGAAGTGGAAGAAGTACATGGTTGGGGAAATGAATGGTTGGTCTGCTGCTGCTGGATATTGTGGAGCTGCGTTTGGCTGCTTCAGGGTCCATGAGATCTGTGAGGCAGCGCCGCCCTACAGCAGCAGCAGAACCAGTAGCCATGAGAGAAACAAAGTGAGAGCTTCCAGGGAGATGGAAGATATGATAGGCTAAGCCATTATAAAATGAGAGGGAGACTGTGTTATAACATACACATGAGCACTGTTATAAACAGTCGTTAGGCCAGATTGGTGGTGGTTTTTTCTCTTAATTTTGATTTTATTACAGACCACAAGATAAGTGCTTGGTTAGATAAAAATACTGTAGCTAGCAAGTTGTATTGAAAACATAGATAAAGAGCGAAGGGTTCTAAGCTGATAATGTGGAAGGTAGTAAAGAATGGATTTTCATTGAACGTTTGGAAAATGTTGTACATGTGACATGGATTTGCTTGCATTCATTCAAATATCGATCTAACAACACTAACTGCCATGTTTAAGGTAAAATAATATTCCAACAACAATTTTGCAGGAAAAGTTCCTGTGGCTCCTATGATTTATTCGTCTTCCAAGTCTAGCCCACCAATTCGATGTCGTCTCCTGTCAAAAACAGCTTTGAAGGATTCGTGTTCTGCACGAAGCTGATCTTGGAATACGCTCTGCCTCTTTGGTTTAGCAGTGCTACGGGGTGGAACTGGGTTCTCTTCTTCAGGCAAGGGGTTGGACCTCTGCAGGTGTTGAAAGTAAATCACAATGAGACCATTATCATTAAGGCAATTTAACAATGCGAGTCTTGACCCCATGGTACTACAAGTTCTAGCTAAACATTATGCATTATGCAGTAGTTTCAGTAGAAGGCATGTAACTTACCAAGTTGTATCCAGCACCAGGACCAATCACCAAAGACGATACATTTGCCTTCTTTGCTGCTGTTATTGAAAAGCCAGTATTGCCAACCTGGACAAAAAGAGTGCAAAAGTTGCAACAATCAAGATGTGAACAGGCATGTAAGAAATCGAACCCCAAAAGTTATACATAAAAGCTGTTTGCACCTCTGAAGAAAAGAGCCACACACCCCAAAAAGGTAATACATTGACTGAATGATGTGATAAGACATACCTGGTCACTCCAGCATACAGATTTCACTTCCTTGCGATAAGCTTGAATCAATCCGGATAGAGCATTACCCTTCACTTCTTCAGTTTTATCTGTATCATCTTCATCTAAAATTTCTGACCATTTACTCCTTCCTAGTTCTTTTACTTCTACACCTGGGTGATCTTCTTCAGCATCCAAGCTTACGTCCTTTGAAGAACCTAAGGCTTAAAATTTAGTAAATCTGATTATTCAATTTTACTGTAGCTCATACAGAATTACTAAACTTGAAGAATTAAGACAAAAAATACCATCAGGCGCATTGTCTTCAGCAGGAGGTTTCATGGTCTTCTCCGGCTTTCTCTCTTGTGCTCCAGATATTACATCATTATCTGCATCTTCTGTATCCATGTCTACCTGGTAGACATCAAATAAAGAATGGTTTAGAGAAAAGATCACAATTTTCACATATTAAGTATTATCTCCCTGGAATCCAACATGTTGGTGACCAAGAAATTCATGCCCGCGGACTTTTCACATATATATATTTCATTTCTACTAGTATGTAGTGATCAAGTAAACAAAAAGCAAAAAGAGTCACAGGCAGGTAATTAACTTGCCTCTTGAATACCACTTTCCTTCAGATCATCTCCATGAAACAACGACTGTCAAGCCAGAAAAACACAGCATTAAACCAAAAACCCAGAATCAAGTGCATGTCACATTAACATTTAGAACTTATTATTCTAATTCACTCTTGTAGCCAAGTGCAATCATCCCTTATTAAAAGGGAAGTTAAACCTGAAAGGTAAGGAGGGTGTTAGGCAGAGAAGAGGGATCTGCGTTGTGTATCCTCTTATGGGAACAAAACAAGTTGCTCTTACAGTCACAGTTAATAGCCAGCCTCACTGAAAGAAGTTACTCTAACATTCTCAAGTTAATAGCCTTCCCAACTCAACACAAGCTCTTTGTTTTTTCTTTCCCCATACCCCCAATGATTAAAGGTAACAGTGTTAACTCGACTCCATCTTTAATTGTGTGCATATACAGCTGAGGATTTCTTCAAGCTACTCCATCCTAATCCTGAGCAAAATGACTAACCTTGGCGTCCAATTGCAAGTATATGGATGGAGATTCCTCCCACTGTTCAGCCATCTTTTGTATGTCTTCTTGAGTGAAGCCATGCACATTCCTAGCTGCGCAGCCCTAAAAATGAAAGAAATTTCACAAAGTTATGTCTGTTTTGGCTTCTTTTCAAGAAAGAAAATAATCACATGTCAATTATTCAAAACAAATTCATACAAGATACTGATTTAATTGTATGCCTTTGTTGTGACACAAAGAACTGAACAATATATAGTACCAACAGATAATACTCACCGCAGGATCCTTATATGGTGCTTCTAGTATATAAACTTCATACCCCGAACTCTGACAAGAAGAAGGAAAAAAAATGAGTAAAGAAAAAACAGACAATGAACACATCACTATCTGATTAATCAGCATTATGGATATTGAAAAGAAAATAACGACTGGCATCCTTTTCCATAAATTAGAGTCACAAAGAGAGGGAAATAGCTTCCAGATGGAGAAATTAAAAGGAATCCAGGTCTAGTTCCTGGAGTGATCAGCTTCCTTACATAAACAGCAGTCACACACTGAAGTACCAGAACAAATAAACAAACCAAAAATGCCTAAATCCAAATCCTACATTGCATCAACAAAGTAGGATAAGAAGCAGAGTCTACACTAACCAATTAAGGTTAGCTCAACAAGTAAAAGTTTATGTGGCAATGTCTATCTATTGAAACATACCATAAAAGAAAAGAGTAGGTTACTGCATTGCATGAAAATTATCAAAAATGTTTGCACAGAGAACAAAATCACCTCATCCACCAACAGAGAAAGTTTAAACATCTAGAGAACAAATGAAACAAAAAACTACAAAAAAAAAATCAATCAAACCTACAGTTGATGCACGAAGACCAGTGATACACTCAAACTAAATACACCCAAAACAAAGAGCATAATTTTAAGGGGAATTGACAATGACAGGATCCTGCTGCCTACAACTAATCAAATCCACACCCACACCTAAGCACAACTCTAACGGACAAGGTAGACGGAACATGACAGCACCACTTTTTCTCATGAAAATGATCAGTGCATTTTAGAAACAGAGCTGACACTTACAGAACACATGGCAGAGGTGTTGAGAAAGAGAGAAGTGAGGATATACCTTTGCAATTGCCCAAAATTGAGCAAACTCAGCTACCCGCAGATTGCGGTCATCCACTAAGACGAAGAACACATACCACCACCAAAAGGGTCAATTTCCAAATAATACTGCATCTGTAGTTAGTGAAAATGAAGGCAGTGCATGGGCACTGCATTACCACCTAATCTATCAGCAACTAGATCATTTTCTTATTAAACGTACTTTTGCTTATTTATTGGAATCTAGCACTTAGAATCCTATGACTTTATCATTTTAATGCCTCATGATTTAAAAATATCTACAATAACAAAAGACCAGTTTGGCTCCCTATCAAAAGAGTAATTCAGGTAGGTTATCTATGCACGCATGTTTTATAGGAGACATAGGCCTCACTGGAGCTCAGACAGCATCAGAGTGAGCTGCTGAAAATCAAAGTAAACACTGCCTATACATCATTGGACATATGGACCCAAAACAAGCTACAAGTAATTCCAACCCAAGATAATTACAGAGGCAAAAAATTTAGTGGGACATAGAGATAAAGTTTGATGTTGTCGTCAATATCAAAATAGAGAAATACCGATTACAAAGGTGAAAACATCATCCTCGAGGGTCTTCTTAAATGCCTTCAGCATACTCGACCGATAAGCCTGTGAGCAAAGACATGATTAGCATAAATGCTTGACATAATTCAATATAGATAACATTTGCCCAGACAGACAGACAGACACACACACACACACACAAAAAAAAAACAATTCAAGTGTCATACTCATAGAACTAGAAATGACAAGAATAAAAAGCATGATAGACATATCAAACCAAAGTTCTGAATTTCAATTATTTTGTATTACCTCCTGCATTTCAGGTTCATAACAATACTCCATCACCTTCTTCACTACAGGCTTCTTGCCTCTAGATGAACTTGAAGATTTTGAAGCATCGCTTTCTTCCACCTTCGGGACATAAGAAAAAACTAAGTTAATTTATCTCAACTACCCAGATAATTCTAAAGAATATCCAACAAGAAAGTGAGAGGAAGCAACTAACAGCAAGATGATCACAACAAAATATAAAAAATTATAAGACGAGACAATAGCGAACCGTTTCTACTTCTGTCATAAAATAATCATCCATGGAATGAATTCGTGGAGCACCACCACCATTTTCAACCTCTAAGTCACGCAGCAGCTTTGCTAAGTAGCTCTTTCCGCTACCTGATATAGAAATTCATTATAAGATTTCCTCAGTTTGAGAAAGATAAAAGACTGAAAGAAAGAGAAAGGCCTGACATCTTTTCCATACATGTCTTTAGCCACTTCATCATGCTTACTATATAATCATCCGTGTAAAAATTAACATACAATGCAATCACCAAACCATCACACATGTCCATGACTCGATATGGAAATAGTTTTTCACAACCATTTAAGCTATAGAATAAATAAGATTTCTTCTCCATGAATCAAGCAGACCGCAAGTTATGCAGATTCAATTGTCCAAGAACCTTGGGATGCACAATATACACATCAAATATTCCAAGAAACTCCATGTACACATATCAAACTCTAATTTTGGTACCTGGAAGCCCTCGTAGGATTATCACAAAATGATCAGGGCGGGTGACTCGATGTGGCTGCTTAAATAAGTGCAAAGCATCCACAACCTTTGGCTTATCCAAAGATGACCGCTTTTGTGGAAATGGCTGACCTTCTCCCACGTACTGCTTCGGTAACGTTTGATGGAAAACATGAACCTCCTTGGGAAACTACAAACAAAACAATTTCAATCACAACGACACCAATACAGAAATACAACCCTAACGAACAATGCAACAATACATAACAAAAGCACAAATGCATTATCTAAGTCAGCAACTATACCTCCATAACATATCCAGTAGAAGCATGTGAAAATGGCTTACTATGGAAATAAGGCGGCGGCATGGAGTGGTGGGCCTCATGATTCGGTTGATAGGCTGTAGAAGTCATCGGTGAGGAAACATTATGAACAGGAAACAATGTAGGTGGCCCTTTCGACGGGAGAGGAGGTGGTGGAGAAACAGGAAGAGGAGGCTGCTGCCCACTGATTGGCCGCAATGCCAGCATACGGGGTTGAAAGTAGCCTCCCTGCCGCTGCATTCCATAACCTTGCAGCAGCTGATTGCTATGATTTTTCAAATGGGAATGCTGTGGTTCATAATTAACAGCATAACTCCCATTACTCTGCACATTATTATTAACACTATGTTTAACACTACCATCAAAGCCCTGATTACTACCGCCGTGATCATGAATCAGCTTCAATCTCCGCTCATCTTCCGATAGATACCCACCACTGTTCGGGTCAAGCTCGCTCCGAAAACCCGGACCGGAGCCGAAATCATCGATCCTCGGCCTCTTGAAGCTCCGATCACCGTCATTAACGTAGCCATTGCCACCGTATTCGTACGGCGGCGGAGGAGGAGGCGGCTGTGGTTGTGGCGGCGGCGGCGGAGGAGCAAAGCCTTGATAATTAGGGTTTCGCAGCCACGGCGGCGGCGGAGGAGGAGCGATGGGTCTAGAATAGGGATCAAAATTGGGTCTTTGGAAGGAATCGGGAGGGAAGATAGGGTTTTGAAGGTGGGGAGGGCAAAAGGGGAAGTGAGAAATTGAGCAGATAGGGCAGGGGGCACCTGGGATTGGAGGCCTGGGACGCCATTGGTCCATGAGTTGAGGTTTGGTTAGAGGAGCTGGAGAGGGTTTGAGATTTAGGGTTTGCAGTGGATTTGGGGATTGAAGCGTTCGAATGAGGAAGGAGGAGTTGACTGTGGAATTTGATGAAACCCGCGAAGACTTTCTAGTGTGTGCATCCTTAACTATGTTACCGTGGGGGTTTGGTGTACAAATTCTTATTTTTAATTAGGATGGTGCTATTAACACACATTTTTTTTACTATTAGCATATCCTTATATGGTGTGAATCAATCATCAATCAAATTTAAATGGTAAGTTTATAAATAAAAAAATATGCGGATAAGAAAATAAATAAGATGTGTTAATGGTAAAAAGATGTATGTTAATAACAATACATTTTAATTATTACCGTAAATAGTTATTTACGTATGCAGCAACCTCGGTCACACGACATGTATAACACACATGAGGGTGATCGTAAGAGCGAGACAAAGAAACAAATCATAATTTATAAGCATAAATATATAGGGTATTGCTATTAACACACTCATTTTTGCTATTAACACACCATATCTATTTTTCTATCCACACATTTTTATTTTATTTACAAACATGTCACTTGAATTTGATTGATGATTGATTCTCACCATATAAAGAGTGTATTAAAAACAAAACAAAAATGTGTGTTAATAGTACCACCCAATATATATTAACATCGATGTAAAAGAGCGCGACGGGGTTTATATAACTAATTTTAAAAAAGATGATAATTAATACTCATGTAATGGTGCGACTAGTCGTATATGGTTTAAAAAGATATTTTACAAAGGCGTTTGAAAAAGCTAATGGCAACTAGTTTAAACAAAATATACCTGGATAAATAGAATTCAAAATGGATAGATGCACAACAGGGACCTAACCATAATCAACAGATACATATAGTCTTGTTATATATGTTTGTTGAGAATTAACAACTGTTAAATGAGAAACAAGGGTAACAAGGCTAGGCAGCCATATATTTCATGCCCAACTTTGACTAAGCACTCATGAATTAATCAAGATATGATGATACATTGAAGGTATAAGGTTAATTGGCAATCATTGTCTTACAAGACACTTGGAGATTCCTCCGAATAAGAACTAGTGTCACTACAATCCCTCATGGTCTTAGGTAAAACATGCATATACATATCACTGTTTTTTTTACAGAGGTTAGCAGTCTTGCTTACTATCCTAGTATTGAGTCTTTTGTCTGTCCGGTTTGTTTTTTTTTCAAAGCATCTGTTATATTAGTTTAATAAATCTTTGTTGTTTTTCAAATTCAAATGGACAACTGGTTTTGAGGGAAATGTCTTGGCACTTAAACCAGTCTAAGGGTTGAGATCTTTTGTTATGCCAACTCGTGAACAAATGGTTTGATGCTCAAGGCTTCAGTTTGGATTCTATGATACATTATCCTATGCAATGGCTGGTCCCTGGTTGATTCAAAGACCAGTCGCTTTCGACTGTGTCAAGGTCCACTAATGGACTAAATAAGAGGGTTTGAAACCTCTTTGCTCCTTGCTTTGAATCATTCATGTTTTAGGAAATGTTTCTTTATTTTATTGAGATTGCTCTTGTCATCCCTTTCTTTGGATACATCACTCTCAGCGTTGTAGCCAAAGACTAATGTCCAAACTTTCCTGAAACTTGTTGAGGTCAGCTTGCATCATCTTTGATGCTTTGTCTGCCTATATATATCTATAGCTTTAGCTTTTCTCATCGCTTGTTGAAAACTGTTGTATTGCGTTTTCTGTGTTGAGTCTAGTTTTTAGTTTATATTGTTCATGCTGCTCTAAGTCTTCTTCATGACTGTAAACCTTAGAGCTTGAACTCAAAACTTTTTTCATCAACTCATATCATGTTGCATACCATGAGGGATGTGTAGTGCAACCAACCCAAGAAGCGTTCAAGGTTGAATCCGCTAGTGGTTAGTTGAATTCACGAACAAAGCTTCTGAAAGTATTTCATGTTGTAAGGGCTTAGAAACAAGAGAGGAAATAGGTCTAAACTAGTTTGGGATTAGGAGGGATAGCACTGTGGTAGTGTATCACTAGAACTATTATTCTTGTAAGAAGTTACTTCAACTTAGTGAAAATGTTTTGTCTCTCTAGATAGAGTTAGAGACACGCAATTTTCCTCCCTGCATTCAGGGTTTCTGCGAGAACAAAAACATTCTTGTGTTGTTTCTTTGCTTGTTGAGTTTTACTTTCCGCAAACTTGTATACTGTAAATCTGGGATAACACAATCTATTGCTATCCTTAGATACTGAAGTTATCAAAAATTCATAAAAGACCTATTCACCCCCCTCTAGGACCTTTATGCATTACAAAAATTAAGCAATCCTTTATAACCCCATCATGATCATCTGTTAATTCCGTGTCAATCTTGTTTCAGACCAAAGGTTTGATCATCATTGATATTCTGCAACTGCAGAGTCACATCATAAATGTCCACAAGAACATTAGGCATGGAGGCGAGGCCACGAGCCCTCTGATCTGTTTGAACAACTCTGATCCCATGAAATACTTGCATGATTATATTTTGCTGCTCGTCTTCTGGGACATGCATGCGGGAGAGAATGCCTCTAATCATCAAGCTACATTGATCAGAAAACAGCTTGGTCTGAATAACCATGATTGGTTTTTCAGCTTTGAGCAGGTTAATGGTTTGGTCATGGATAACACCAACATCACAATCATCTGCAACCCAAACGCTTTCTACCGCCTTGAAGAGCTTGAACTCAAGTCGAACCCGATCCGGTGATGATGAGAATCGAGTCCAGTCGATGAAGGTTTCGAAGACTGTTTGGGACTTAGACACATTGATACGATAGTAGTGTCTCTCGTTTGACATGGTTGATTGGTATACTAAGTTACTAACTGAGACTATAGGCAGATAGGAGACTTGGTCAATGTAACATTATATAGCCCATATAGGAAGTTGAATCCAATTTTATCTGGATTTGTTGTCATATTTCAAAAGAAATACAAGGTATTGTATTCAATCTAGATAAATTGTGTGGATTTTTCCATATCCAAGTGTATTGAATTATTAATTTGATGAGCTTCAGCTTTCAGGTGTCTATGAAAGGTAAGTTTTTGTCAGTTTTTTTAGCACCAAAACTTTTTTTCTTTTGATTTAGCAAGAGCAACCCTATACATTGATTACCTTGCTATATCGTGTTAGATGCATGCTTTGCTTTTTTTCTTTTGATTTAGCAAGAGCAACCCTATACATTATTGGTTCTTCAAAATATCGGATTTTCTATGGAGAAACAGTAATCAATAATGGTCTAAATATAGAACAAACAATGACTATTTTTCAGATTACAATCTCATTCAAAATCAACATTGCATTGCAACATGATATTTATGACATACATGAGTCTTACTCTAACGAGTCGATCGACTTCAGCAACTCTATATAATTGAATCTTCACTTGCTTGTTTTTCTTCTTTAGAGCCTGATCTTGGGAGTCTTGGGTACTTGATCAGCATCATCACTGAAAAAAGGAACCTTCGGATGACTAGTACCATTCTTATTCTTGAAAAGATCATGTCTTCTAGATTTGCAGCCGTCAGCAGGAAAACCAATAATTTGCCTTCGTATCTGGCTTCTTGCAGCCGACAAAGATGAGACATTAACACTAGCCCTGGCAGGTCTATCTACAACAGGCATACTTGAAATTCCATAATGAACAGTACCACCATTTGGCACCTGAGGCATTGCGCGAGGGGTTCCAAATGGATTTGTAGCAGGTACTACTAGTACTGGTTTTGGTTGGTGCTGCTGCTGCTGTTGTACTAAGTCCCATATTGTTGTCCCCACATTAGGGGACAATCCCAAATATATTTATCGCATTAGCGTATATACAATTCTTGTTTGCAATTGTATGATCAAAATCGAGTCTCGTTGGTAATTCCAAACTAACTTGGAGGACTTAGAGAGCTTGATGATGATCGAATCCGCTAAAGATTATGGATCAAGATGTCAAGGAATATCATCGACGATATGTAGTCAATTGAGGTGGTAAGCAATCCACTTGACTTAATTACTCAACTTGTTGAGATAGATGGATGTTTCAAGACACGCTCCATAAGTGCATTACACAGTACTTTGTGGTCATTACTTTTTGCACAGATTGCCCTTAAAGGCTTTTATCGATGTGGCGCGTCAAAGACTTTGAGCGCATGAGATGTGGTTTAATCCTTTCCGATGAAAGGTTCCACAGATATCAAGCGAAGATTCGCCTTAGGTATCGAGTACGTCAAAACTCAAATGAGCATAATGTTGCGTTGCTCTTGCATACAAAACCAAACTGTTATGAGACTCAATAGAGGTCACAAATTATGTTTTTTAATGGTTTTTTTTACGGATTAATCACACAAAATCTGAAAAAGCCGCGAATAATTGATCAAACATAATTCGAAAAAGGTCTCGGATTGATCAAACACAATCGGGAGAAAGGTCGGGGTTGATCACACACAACCTAGACAAGGAAACAAGAGTGATCAAACACACTCTTGACCCGCGAATAAAATTCTGGGATTTTTACCTGCACGCACAAAATCTCAAGCATAGAATGGAGATGGAGTCATGGAGAAAGGAGGAAAGGACTTTATCCTCCCCGAGTTATTGAATTTGGGAAAGTTTAGTGTTTCAAAACATACATTTCGAAACTTCAAACACTTGAAGAAGTCAAAAATTGTAGTCGGAGGAAACCAATAATCATCGGCAGGCAGCGGTCAAGGGATTGGTAGCTGGTGATGTCGGACGGCAGCCTGGAAAACGAGCGGCGGCGGCGGTCGGACAGCAGAGCCGAAAAACGCTTTTTAGGGTTTTAGAAAACAAATGGTGGGCTATTGGCTCTAGGGTTAGAACAAAGTGTATGATAACGTGATCAAATATAAATTGTAGAGAATGAAAGATAGCAAGAGAATCATCATCTTATTCATTGATAAGAGCCCTTTATATAAGGAATTACAAAGTATCAATATGGTAATGATAAGGAATACATTGTTTTATTCTAACTACTTATCCTGATGACATAAGACCAAAACACACATATAGAATATCCTAAAACAACATTTTCGTTTTTGTTTTTCAGTGATCTTTTCATAAAGCCTAGGTTTATATATCAGCATACTGGAAAAAATAGCATAAATTCTGCATAACGATTCCTAAATCCAATGGGAAAAGGAAGAAGAGTAATAATTTTTTAGATAGTTTAGGATTGTTTTGAAACTAAGCCTAAATCTACTAGGAAAATGACTCGTTCTCCTTGTCTCATAGAAAAATATTTGATTGATGGCCTATTTGCTTCTTACCTAGCAAGGCCTTGAGAATATAGGATTCAGAATCTAATAAAGCATATATAGAACCTCATATTACATCTCCAAATCAGGATTAGTTCTTTCTTTACTTCAAGAAGAAATTCAAACGATAGGACAAACAATGGCCAGTGGTGGACCCAATTGGGAAGGATTGCTCCTAGCTCATTCTGATGGGACTCGCCCTAGCCGCAGTTTAACCGAAGAGGACCGTAAGTGGTTCATGGAAGCAATGCAAGAGAAGACCATCGATGTGGTGAAGCGAATGAAGGAGATCTCTCTAGTGATGCAAACTCCGGAGCATGTTTTGGAAGATCAAGGAGTTACTCCTGCTGACATTGAAGATATGTTAGATGAGTTGCAAGAGCATGTTGAGTCCATTGACATGGACAATGATCTTCACTCGATAGGCGGGTTGGTTACATTACTTGATTACTTAAAGAACTCCAATGCTAATATTAGAGCAAAGGCTGCAGAAGTTGTGACCACTATTGTGCAGAACAATCCAAAGAGCCAGAAACTTGTTATGGAAGCAAATGGTTTTACATGTCTGTTTTCTTTGCTCAAATCTGATCCTGTGGTTAATGTCCGAACCAAAGCGCTAGGTGCAATCTCCTCTTTGATCCGGCACAACAAACCTGGTGTCATTGCCTTTCGCATAGAAAACATGCATATGAAGCCTTGCGAGATGGTCTAGCTTCTGAAAGTCCAAGATTTCAGAGGAAATCCCTGAGTTTGATCAACTACCTACTCGGCGAGAATACTTCTGATTGCATCATAGTAAACAAGTAAGGAGTTCCAGGCCTAATGGTGCAGCTTGCCTTTAGTACAGATGTAGACGTGCGAGAAGGTGCGCTCCAGGGCCTTCTTGTGCTAGCTAGAGGGAAAACTGAAGGGGTCATAGAAGATGAGAAATTGAAGCAAGTTCTCCGAAAACGAATTGAAGATGTTGGAGCAGGTAGGGAGGAGAGGCAGCTGGTAGACTCCCTGTGGAATGCATGCTACAACGAGCCATCTCCTCTTCACGAGAATGGGCTTCTTGTGCTCCCTGGGGAAGATGCGCCACCACCTGATGTTGCAAGCAAGCATTTTGAACCTGCTCTTAGAGCACTGGCTCCAAAGCCTTGAAGAAGCTTAAGCTATGCTTGCTGTTTATGCTTGATTTATAAGTACTATTGCTTCTGTTTGATTAGCTCATATATCATTACAGAAAAATGTTTTCCTTTCTTTAATTAGATCAAGAAGGGTTTATATTTAGTGGTTTATACTTCATAGTAGTATTGAAAAGGGTCTTGTTCTGGCATTACTGGAAATCTGGATTTGCAAAAGTTCATCTATTGTGTCAAATCCAACTTAACCAAAAAAAACTGCACCACAACAAAGTTTAACAAATTTATATATCTGAAGAGCTCTTTAACCTCAAAATTTCAATTTTACTAGAAATTTTGTTACTTAAAATGTCAGCGAGATTTTCTCTACACGACTCATTAAGTTGTAATTTTTTAAATTAGTATGATATCTAGCATGTAAACTCTTAGTTGTAGCTTGGTTACCAAGTAATATTGTATTATAAATACTCACATTTGTGCAAAGAGTTGAACTTGAATCAATGAAATACCAATTCTACATTAAAATTATAGAAATTTAGCAAAAAAAAATTATCTAGCCGGTTCTTTTATTTAGTCGTTTTTAAGGACACAACTCACACAACTGACACAAGCACAACACGAACTCTACACACATGCCCAATGCCTTGTCCGCTTAAAGTTCCAAACTTCATACTCAGACCTCATCTAGTAAAGGTGTCTTCAAACTGTTCTGTCCAATTCTTTTTGTTCACTGGTTAGTCTAATATGGCCGGAAGCAGAAGCATAGGCTCAGAGCCAATCCAAGATTCCCCAGACCCAAATTCAAAGAAAGCCAGGGGTTTAACCATTGAAGGGTACCCGGTTGAGGGTTTATCAATTGGAGGCCATGAAACCTGTGTCATCTTTCCATCTCTCAAGTTGTCATTTGATATTGGACGATGCCCACAACGCGCAATTGCCCAAGACTTCCTCTTCATCTCACATGCCCACATGGATCACATTGTATGAGCTTTCTTGTTTCATATTTGGGTTTTTCTCATTGCTTGTTTTTATGTTGATGGGTGATTCTGATTAGTGAATTGATAAAGATAAGTTTTTTTGATGATTTTGGGTTATGTATTGTTTGCTTTGTACCTGTGATCTTGGAAGATTTTAGCTTTCTGAAATCACTTCTCACTGAATCACTTGGATGATGAACATGACTTGACTGGTTTTCAATTTGCTAGTGATGTATATTGAATATAGTAAATGAGAGAACTACCTCAATCATTGGGTTATAATGCACTGTGTTTTTACATGGTTGGAGAAGATGGACTTGGTTTTGTGTTGAGCTTCATAGAATTGTGCTTTTTAGTGATTTATCTCTCTCTTCGATAATCTCTGAGTGCATATACAGTTCCTATGCATCTTGTAAAACCTAATACATAAGCTCAGTTTTCATTATTTCCTTCCGTTAGCATCAGTTGGGGGATGACCATTTTTTTTTTATCAATATCTGATCATTGTCGATTGTGCTTCACTTCTACGTAGGGAGGACTGCCAATGTATGTTGCAACTCGTGGGTTATACGGCATGAAGCCCCCAACGATCATTGTACCAAAGTGTATTAAAGAAGTTGTTGAAGAACTCTTTGAGGTGCACAGAAAAATGGACCAATCGGAGCTGAAGCATAATTTAATTGGCTTGGATGCTGGTAATTGCTGATTGTTTTTCAAATTCATCCACCAAGTAACACTTTTTGTATCTTGTGCCTTCTTGCAGAATGGAGTTTGTGTTTATCTAATGCAGTTTATGTTTGCAGGAGAAGAATTCCATATAAGAAAGGATCTCAAAGTAAAAGCTTTTAGGACTTATCATAGAATACCAAGTCAGGTACAGTAATCATCTTTCTCTTTTGAAGATCAAAAACTGTTGAGGGTTATTCTAGTACTAACTGGCTATGCGTTATTTGCGACAGGGTTATATAGTATACTCGGTAAAACATAAACTTAAGCAGGAGTATGTTGGCCTATGTGGGACTGAAATTAAGAAAATGAAAGAATCAGGTGTGGAGGTGTGTCTCGAAATTCTTATATACCATACTTTGGCATCAGAATCTACTTGACTGTTCTTTCCCCTGATTTCCTTCTTTCAAATTCTTTCTTCTTCTTTATTCAGATTATTTAGTTTTAGCTTCATGTTGTCATTCTTACTGTACCTTTCCAAAAAACCAAAATTCTCTATCTTGAAAATACTTCATCATTGCAGACGGTTCCCCTCTGTTAGAATCATGGTAAAAGCCCCACTATGAACTTAAGGGATGCAGCCATGCTAATCCCACAAAACTATTAGCCCAAAGTTATTGACATCAAAATTCACAATTTGTAAACATAATAGGTGGACCAGATTCCACACACGATAATTGCTTAATGGTGTTAATGAAACCACTGGTATCGAATCTGATATTGTACCTCTCTAGTAGCTGCTATATGTAAGATTGTTGAAATCTAAGACCCTGATATTTTAGACATACCGGTTTTAAAACTTTATGTATTTCTGGTAGTGGTGTTGCCTTATTCCGTTTGTTTTATTTGTAAACAAGTTTTCCATCCGCATTCACTTATCGTTGGGTCATTACTCATTAGTAGTTTACCAAGTTGGACTTTACTTTTTTGCAGATTACAAACATTTTGATAGAACCTCAGGTTGCTTTCACAGGAGATACCACGGCTGATTTCATAGTTGATAATAGCAATATTGATGTGCTGAGGGCAAAGATTCTTGTCATGGAGGTACATTACTATGTCACAAGTGATTGAGCATTAGTGAGGCTATTATATGGTCAAAGTATAATACGTGTTTCCTATTTCTCTTGCAGAGCACCTTCCTAGATGAGTCAATTACAGTGGAGCATGCAAGGGATTATGGACATGTTCATCTGTCTGAGGTTCAATCTCCAAAATCTTTTAGATTCTCTAGTGCCATAATTGCTGTCTGATATTTGATGTGTCCATCTAGTCTCTAACTATTTAACCTTCTCCTTTTTGGATGACTCTTTTCCAGATAATTAATCACGCAGAAAGATTTGAAAACAAAGCAATTCTTCTTATTCATTTTTCAGCTCGATACACTGTAAAGGTAAGACGATTAGTTTCACAGTTTGTGTCTTTGTCATCAATAACCTGTTAAACTCCATACTTCTGATTCACCAGGAAATTCAACAAGCTGTAGCGGCATTGCCTCCTCCCTTAGCAGGGCGAGTTTTTGCACTTACAGAAGGTTTTTGATGACAAGCTGGTCTAGAGTTTTGTCTTCTCATGACATCAATTTGGCAACTTGAATTTGTGCGCTGAAGAAAATGCACATGAGAAACCACCAATGCATCGTGGATATTCTCGCATAAGATCAAGATATGAGTGCAAGAGCATATAGTTGCAATCTTATTATTTCATTCACTAACACATGTTTGTCGTACAAATCTCATGTGTTTTTTTTTATAAGCAAATGCTGCAAATGGCATGTTGTCAGTAGCTCCGCTTAATCCTACAAACAACAATGTTTATCACAATTAAAAACTGGCAAGGTATTGCTTTTCAGTCACAGTCAATGAGATGATGCTCCCAAATTCATCTATTATACTGGTTTTGATTTTCCTGGTTTGTGAGGGTGCGTTTGAAATGCATTTCCTACCAGATGATGCTGGTATTTCTACTGCATTTAGCAGATGACTTGGGAGCTGCCTGTTTTTCATCTTTGTTTTTTTGTTTTTTCATTTCATGATTTGATTCAACAGAAACTTGGCAAACAAAATAGAATTATAAAATGAAGGCTAGCATAATAATCATGAACGTTCAAAGTTCACTGTAACTGCAAAAATTCATTCATAACAAAGCTCCAGTCATGCGACAGTATTGATGGAGCCCAATATCAAAGAAGAAACTTAGAAAGAATATTGATGAAAAACCACCACAGAATCTGGTTTTGAGACCTTAAACTTCAGCTTTCAACTTATCAGCCACATTGGCCACAGAGCAGCATAGCCTAGCTTCCAAGGTCAAGGAACCGACAACTTTGTTTATAGACCTCAGCTCTTCGTGAAACTCCGGATGCAACACCAACGCAGAGTAATTCTCATCCAGCATCACCCCAGTGCATTTCAGAACATCTTCAAGTTTCGGAACCCAATCACAAGCCTTCAAACCCAATGTAGTTGATGCCTTGTGGCATGGACCTGCCTGAGGAAACCTCTCGTACTTCTTCAGCCACTTCCCCAAATACCGAAGCAAACTCACCATCTCTTTCCCACTCAACTTACTAACCGCAGACGACAATATCACCTCATCAACATTCTTTGACACCAACAAATAATGCAAACAAAGTTCCGCGGAAGAGAACCCATCATACGCCACCATAAGCAACACCACAGCCTCTTTTGCCATGCCTAGTTTCTTCCCGGACAGACTCCTATCACTAGCCTTCTCCGCAGCCAACAAGGCTTGGCTCTCCCATTCCTTCCTCACCTCCACAATGCTATCATAAGCATCCTTAGTTGGACTAAGAAAATACTTCAAGATCATCACCAACTCTGACGATCCAAGATCAGACGCATACCTCAAACACATACAAACCAACTCTGTCCTCCTCTTTGCCACAATCTTGGCAACCAAATCCTTATAACAAGAACTCGAAACAAGCCCATTTGCAATCAAAGTCCCCACTAACTCCCAAACCTCCAACACAACACAAGCCTCCAAAACGAAACCAGCAACATCCTTCCCCGTATACTCCCCAACCTTCTCAACCAAAACCAATGTATACCCCTCATTACTAGAATCAACAACCCCAATCGAAACACCAACCTTGTCCCTAATCTTCTCAAGAAATGCGTTCACCATTCCCAAGAACTCAGCTCTGTCAAACTTAACTGGGTTCTTGAGCTTCTTCTTGAGCTCGGTAGTGAACTTCTTACCCAACTCAATGAGCTCTGAATCGGTCTGTGAAATTTCCCAACCATTAAGAGGAATTGCGGCTGAGATGGGATTTGGGTCGTCGAGCTTGGGCTTCAAATTGGGGAAGATAGAATCTGGGTCGAGAACAATAGGGTATTCTGATGGGGAATAGAGCGATTGGGACTCGGCTGAAGCCTTGGTGATTACTTCCAGCAATGACATGATTTAAACTCTGAAAAAATAGAGAAAAATTGCAGATAAAGTAAGATGAATATGAAGATATGATTGGTAATTGTAAGAAAGAAAAGGGTTTCGGAAGATTGACGAACCTGGAGAGGAGTAAAGTGGCGGCAGCAAAGAGAAGGAAAGGTAGAGCTGAGTTGATGTTTAGAGCAAAGAAGAAACACGCAGGGTTTTAGGTCTAGTGGAGAAGGAAGAAGAGGGTTTATAGCTAGTATGGGCCGCTGTTAGAGGATTTGGGCCCAGCCCATTTTTCATTTTGGTTGACATGATCCACGATCTTGTTAGTGGGAAAGCCTGAACCCGACAGAGAGTCGTCGGGAGACAACAGTTACACCTACTTGTTCGACACTATATATGGATTCTGCCCTTCTAAAAGGAGTTGTCTAACCTTTTTATTTGTTTGTGTTGTTATGATCAGTAGTGTTTGCCATCACTAACCTTCTCCCAAGTAAGAACATTAATGTTGCCAATGCCACTAAATTCTTCGCAAACTAGTGAACTACAACTCTTATCGCAAATTTTTAGTAGAGAATCATGACTATTTTGTAACAATGGAATGTATGTGGGTCTCCGGTATGGACTAAATAAACTGTTGAATGTTTAGTTATTCTTTTATTGTCTTTCACATATAAATCGAAATTTTTCTTAATATAGCAGAAATTAAATTTTCTGACAACAGCATAGAAGTATAGAACATGGTCCAGAGAGAAAAGTTAGACAAGCAATTCTTCTAGGTTTAGTCATACATACAGTATATTTCTCCAACATCTCTCACTGCCTTTCTAAGTTCTAACAGAACTTTTACACACACACACGCACACAAAAGGTCTTCTCTTTCATCTATAAGCCCTTCCTGCAAACCTTAAAAACTAGTTTTTTTTTTTGACAGAGAACCTTAAGAACTAGTTAGAAACCAACACAAAAAGAGCAGAACAGACGAGTTGCAGAAACAGAGACTGCACTGAGCCAGGCAAATTAAACTTATCCAAAAAAAATAACAAACCTAAAGAGAAATGAACTTGAACAGAATCGCCTGAAATTATCTAAAACTATAAACTACCAAATCTTTACTTATTCATTCTATGGCCTGGTGAACGAGAGGTCTATGAGGCACTTGTAATATTGGAAGCTATCTTAATAGTGTATGAAACAAACTAAAGAGGGGTGACCATGTATAAGTCAGAAATTGTCAGTAGGTAGATAAAGTTTTCAGAAACTAACAATAGAAAGCAACACCAGAATCAAAGTTTGAAACTAAAAGGAACTGATGGGAAAATTACATTTCGTGTCTCATTAGTTCGATTCCTTCCACAAGCTATGACCTTCCCATCTTCAACAATCACACAGCTGATCAATCAAAGTTTTATAGATTAGAAAAAAGAGTGCACTGGTATTGTTACCTTGACATTTAACAAAAGAAGCAGATTCTAAACATTCTAATTTTCCTGATCAATAGAATGATACCTAGTCAATCTTAAATATTTTGACTTAACCGGAAAAATTTAAAAGTTATGTGAACAAGAAAAGGGATAAGAAGGTGAACTTAAAACAAAAATACAATATTTAACGCAACACAACACCAGTTTATAAGACATACAAAGGGCATACCCAACAGGAACTTCAAGGCTATCCAAAGCAAGCTTTGCCTACATAAATCAGTACCAGGTATAGGAGTAAAATACCGTTTATGCAAGCAAACTTAACACCAGGAGTAAGAAAATACACACAGAAACACACGCATATATCTAAATATAAAGCAGCAAAAAGTAAAGACATCATATCCACATTAGGCCTAGAACTATTTCCAATTTTCCATCACCAGAAGGCAAAATTCTTTTATGGATGGAAATGTCAGCCAGCTTATTGGAACTACCAAATAGCACCAACAACCACACCTGACCAAACTACAAAAGGACCAGAATGAGGTCTCAGAATGGTACATAAATCTCAGTACATAGCAGACAGTAACTTAACCAGACTAGTAGTCCACCATTGAAATTCAAGCCGCATCATATCCTCAATATTAAAGCCTTTAGTTCTTAAATTGACCAGAAAAGCTTAGTACTTGTGAGAAGTTTAAACAATACCTGTTATATAGCAAGCTCCATAAATTTAAGGGTATCATCATTAGGTTTATCTTCTGACTCTTCCCCAAGAGATGCCATCTACTTGGGCGAGATACTGCAAATGCATATTCAAATATTTGTATTCAAGTCAGCCTGAATTTGCCACCAAAGAAAAAAGGCAAATGTCTTCTTTTTCCTTTTCTTTGTTTTTGAATCTCTATTTTTATTGAAGACATCAGTGCCTATACGAACCTGTAGAGGCGCGGGAAGTTTCCGGTTCTGTTGTGGCTGCAAAGCTGAGATCTTGTTGAGCAAAGATTATGGTTTAACTACATAAATAGGCTTAACCCATTATTCATTTTAGAGCAATTGTCTTGGGCTATTCATTAAGTTTAATAGTTCAGTAACTGGAAATCAACAGTCTTCAACTCTTTACAGTCTTTACTACTTATCAATACCATCTTCTTCTTTCTTCTTGTTTCAAGGTTTCAAAGTTAAAAGGGAACTTCATTTTACACACACACAATTAAAAGAGAAAGTTAAATTTAGGCTTCATTTTACGATTCACCCTCATTATTTCTTTTTTTAATAACTTAAATCTTGTCTTTAGCAAGTGTTTTGTCTTTTTATGCAAACTTCAACTAAAAAGGAAAAATGAAGGTGTGGATTGTAAAACAGGAATGCAAATCCTTCAATCCTTCAGACAATCAAACTATAAGTTCATGGTATAATGGGATTCTGGGTTCTCATCAAGTTAGATCTAAGCATCGAAGCATATACATGCGGATGGGGCTTTTCATAATCAGATTGTAACGGTCCAATGTTCCTCTCACAAGCCAATATCACAGAAATGAAACAGAGGACTAGAAAAAAAAAAACCCCCTTTTATTCTGAAGTTCAGTAAATAGCCAAAGGCTCAATGTTCTGCAACAGTGATGTGATTGACCCTATGATTACATGATGTTAACTCAAACAGTAAACTAAAGGCCGGCCGCTGTGCTCTTCTCTTCTGGACCTGTCCCTAATGACTTATGTAGAAGGTGGAAGTTCCCAGTGCTTTGGCATTGGACCGACATCATAGATGATTTCTCTATGGCAAGACCAGACGAGCTTTATCGCCTCCGGGGTCCCGATGCCAGCGCCCAGCGGATCTCCAGCTGGTCCAAACCTGTGTCACATCATCATTTTGGTATATGTAAGTACTTGGCAATGTTCTCATGGGAGTAAACGAAATTAAAAATAAATAAATAAATAAAAAATATGTACCCACCAGTGATTCTGTGGAGCCCCAGTTGTTCTTGCTCTCAGTCCAGCATAAGTAGTCCCGTTTACTGTGTTGCCAAGAACTTCCTGCACAGATTTGCAGAATAATTTTTAAAAATAAAAAATAAAAATAAAAACTGTACCAAAAAAACCCGTCTTCTGGAGTAGAAGCAAAGACATGTGGACAAGAGTGACTTCTTGTGCACATCTAAATTGTAAACTTGTAATAATGTTGAGCATGTAGTTCGAATTAACAAAAATCTGTGATTTTATAGAATACCAATATAAGGACAGTGGTGAATTCTTGCCTGCTGAAAGTAGGGGTTGTTTGACACGACAGCAGCTGTTAAATGTGCATTCATCCTCTCTAGAGCATCTAACACCAATGGCAGTTGGTCTTTCTTATACTCAGTGACAACCTAGTTACAAGTATATCAACAGCAGTAGCAGTCAGCTTCTAGCAATTAAAAGGTAAGATGAAATTGGTATATCAGTAAATAAAAAAGAACTTCAGTTATCTGTCTTTTCTCGCTACCTGAAATGGACCAAAAATTTCTCTTGTTACAAGTTCATAGTTATTTTCCTTCAACATTTCTTCAAGTGGAACATAAATAGCCGTAGGCTTAATAGCACCATATACAGGTGGAATGGAATGATCCTCTAAAGGTTTACCCCCAAAGAGTAGCTTTGAACCTGGTATCTGAAGCAATTTATTTGCATGATCTAGCATTGTTTCAGTTGTCAACTGCAACAATATAAGCTTGTGTAAGAGACATGTTGTTAAAACAGTACAGAGTAAGATAAAGAGCATACTCACTGTTAGGACAGGGCCAACTGTTAAATCTTCCAACTTCCTTCTCTCAGCCAGATCTTTCATTTTGGAAAGAAGTGAAGTCTTAGACCAGTTCTGCATAACAAAGTAGAAGAATACTCAACAAAACATATACACAGCTTGGTGAATCTCAAAATGTGTCAACAATGACTTCCTACTGTCTTACAATATTGGTGTAGAGTTTTAACTTTAACACTTGGTACAACGTAAGGAGATCTCACTTAAAAGTTAAAACTTCTAGTGTTGCACTACAGACTAGTAAATATGAGGGGCGAAGTATTGATAGGAATACCAGGGTTTTGAACCCCTCTCCATTCCCGAAGTCCTAACTAACTACTATTATATATGATCCAATTACAGATGTAAAGTACAATATAAGATTAGGAAGAACATAAAGGAGAACCTCACCTCATGCATGAAGAGAATTGATTGCGCAGAGCACTTCTGACCACTGCATGCATATGCATCCTGATCACAGACCCACGCAACATAGTCCTCCTGACATTCAGAAACCGAAAACAGAGACAACCGATGAAAGTCACTTTAAAAAGAAAGTTGTGCATAATTCAGAAGCACAAAATTTGATTCAAGAAACCTCATGGACGTCAGGCCCTAATATCTTCCAGTCAAATCCTGCATCTTCTAATTTAACACGTCCCTTCAGGTCAGCAACCAACTTCTCTGCTACTCTTGAGCTACCCGTGAAGAGGGTCATTCGTGGATTTGCCTGTTGAAGCAATAGCAGAAAAACACTTCACTATAGATAAGTTATTTTAACCTCCATGAACTACACATATACTGTCAAAATCTATGAGCAATTTCTGTTATTATTAATAATAATACATTTGCAAATAATATAGCACTTTGAAGCAACCTTCAATAACAGTTTGTTCATTGTCTTCCCATCAGAGTTGATGAAGTCAACATCCTCTACTGGTAACCCACAGTAATGAAGCAGCCTCATCATTTGGTCCATAACAAGGCTTACCTACAAAATCATCAGGAACTTAAAATGTAATGTAAATGACTTAGAATGTAACACTAATCGCTAAAGAACCATAATTTATCCTCCAAAAGCAGAACCAAAATAACATTTACTTCCATACCTTGCTATCCACTTTTAGAATTGGTTTGTTACCCATATAAAGTGCACCCATCAACTGAAGTACGGGAATTTCTAGTGGAAAATTGAAGGGAGTAACTACTGCAACCTGCACAAAAGATTATTTATGTATCAAAATATGAAACTAAAAAATGAACCATGAACTACTCACAACTATGAATCAAAAAGTTCATATAGTCATAGAATAGTAAAGGGATGCATCTATCTTCATGTGGTAATCTTTCCTTTTTCAAACAAAACCTGGATAGCACATCAAGCAGACATTGCTTACAATTACATTGTATCTCCTCAAACAGGAGTTACTGGATTCTTGCAAGTGTCTACCTTGAACATCCCTAAAAACAATGGTCCTTGATAAAAATTTATTATGTTCAAAGATAACACTTACAGGACCGTAAGGCCAACGGTAACCATTACTTTGCTGGCCAAGATGATTTCCAGGCACCGTGAAAGACCTTGCAAGGAAACGGACCTGCCACATGTGTTAAAAGTAAACAAAGTTAGAGAATCTTGAGTTGTAGAAGGCAATTTGTAAAACACGTCCAATTCATTATAGCTCTATGCTGTGTTGAAATTAAACCTAGGATCAAAATATCGTTCTACAGCCATCCTATGTAGGAAAATATTAGGCATAAATGTGACAGACTGTTATGTGATACTAATGAGCACGGGGCAATCAATCACAGAGCATCCAATATTCCAACTTTTATGAGTCTTAATCTCTCTGCATCTTTCTTTTCTTCTTTCTTTCCACCAACAACATTATAGTATTATACTGAATACTTATGTTCATTGTACCTGATCACCAGAGAAATTCTCCAGAAATTTTTGAGTTACATAAACTTCACCATAGGCCTGCTGGTAGCTCTTTGGAGCAACCCTTTGAATTAATCTTGTGAAGAAATCAGCAACCTGGAAGCCGTATGATGTGAAGTTAATTGCCGCAAAATAACTTTTTTACATCAAAAGCTATAAGTGCATTAGTCTTTAGATAAATGTACAATAGAGGTAAAAAGAAAACAGTGTCCTTTTTACTATTAACCTGTTACCTTTGGCAGAGAAAGCATGGTAGCTGCCTTTGCAGATATGTCTCCATACTTAAGATACCTATAATAAAGGGTCTATCAGTCATCATCTTTGTTTGAAAGCTTATGAATATCACTACCAAGAACAAAATGGAAAATTTTGATGAAAATCTTTTTACCCTCTACCAGGGTATCTGTTTGAGAATTAGGCGACAAATAATGCCCAAATTTTTTTACCGAGGATACAAAAACACGAACCTCTCTGGTGATTTGAACGGATTATGAAGACCATGTTTGGGGCAGTTGGACAAGCTCTCCACAAAGGGCTGCAACAGCAGTCCAACAGTCAAAAAGAATTCAGTAAAGGTACAGATACAGTCACATAACAAACTGAAGTACCTAAAGCATTAACATTAATAGGTTTTGATAAAATGACATAAGGCGTTCCAGCAAGTTCTAAAAGTATTAAGCGCAAAAGGGTTTTGGTTACCTAATATATTGGCTCAGCCATGAGAATGATTGGTTTGTAAAGAGCAACAAGGATACTTGTACACTAATCAACAGGCATACCTGAATTCCTGTTTCATCAATTTCAGCAACTTTAATGAACGGTTCCCCGTTTAATGGATCCACAATAGTGTTCCATGTAGAAGATTTCGTCCATTTACCCTTCACTAAAAATGAAAACATTTTATTTTCAATAGACATCAACATCAGTGAAGGTCCATAGATCATAATGCAACAAAGAAAGTAACATGAAATGATCAATAATGATGAATTACTCCAATAAATTACACTTGATGAATCATCTTATAATTGCTCCCATGTTTAAGTCTCCGGTAATCTCCAATACCAATATTATTCACAGAAACATACCTATGTTATGTACTTCAGCAGGCAGGGAACCCGATATTTCTTCGGGCTCAACAGTTGCAAAGGGTAAAGAATGAGCCGATCTGTCATAAGATATAACAAAATATCTTACAAAGAAATTCAACTGTATAAAGTATACAATAGCATTTCTTAACCAATCCTCCGCATGTTTTTTCAAATACAAAAACAAACTACTACGGACGAATATCATATCAATCCCCTCATATTTAAACCCCATATGCAGCATGTAATGAGTACTCACTCATTACCTTGTTACAGAAACAAATTGAACCACTGTAAAACTTGTATTCCTTGACCAAAATCCAATCTTTAAACCCTCAACCATCATTTAGGATCAAATTATTTTCAGCCAATGCAAAAGATTGAAACTTCATCACATCTAAGAAAACCCAACATCCAAAAATGGTCCATAATCATCATCGCAATACAAACCCAACCCACACATAATCATCGAAAACCCAGAAAATATTATCCAAGCAGAAAAGAAAAAAACATTATACCTCGAGAGATTAAAAGAAGTAAACCAGCTTAGGGCTGTTTTGGGCACTCTGGTTCTACTAGCCAGAATCCTATTCATGGTGACTGGCTCTGGCTGGTTCTGCTGATACAAACGTAAGACTTGACTAGACAACCTATGTATGATCAGATTGAACCTCCGAGCGAAAATGGTCTGTGTTTTCCAACAAGGCTGTCTCTTTCAGGTGGAGGATTGAAGTGCCACTTTCAGTCAGCTCAGTCTGTCAAATTGATCAAATCGGAATGGTAAAATATCGAAAGAGAGAATGAGTCACTCACCAGTCAGTACATACTGAAACGGATCAGGATTGCTTGGGTGGTCTTGGCTTTTAATTTGATATCCAACAGTCATTAATCATCCACGTTGGTAAAGACTATAAATTATTTAAAATTGAGATTTCTAGACAAATGACATGAACATTATTGTTACCTCTTCTTCTTCCATTCCATCTGAAACTTGAAGAGTTTCTCTCTTCCTCCTAAAAAAAGATGAGTTTCTCTCTTCAACCATGAATAAAAGGTAACAGATCTGATTAAATTCATTATTTTTTATTACCAAATTTCGTATATTTTACAATCTGATAGGATTGTGAGACATTGAATCCATATGCATGTCAAAGAATAAGATAGATTATGGAGATCTTTAAATCTGCATGATGATGATGAGTTTGGAGGAAAATGATGATGCCAGCTAAGTAAGAAGTAGAAAATGAGATTGGAAAACTATCAATCCATGGTGAAATCCATGATGAAAAGGGGTTAAGTGATTTGGGTTTTGGCTCATTTGGGATACTTAGAATAGTTGTTGCCTTGTTCGTGTGATTGGGGAAATTGGAGAACAAGTCATCGAGGAGGAAGAAGGTGAACAAGGTTATGATTTCTGGTGTCTTTTTTTGTTTCTTCTCTTGCTGGATTTTGGGTTTGTGGTTTGAAATTTTAATTTGGGGTCTGTGGTGTTATGCACAAATTCTTGGATGATTGACTTAGCACCATCAGACTGAAATTTATCTTTTGCAAAGTAATCTGGCCAAGCACTGGGCACTTCTTAAATTTAACAATGTTCTCTTTGGTTTTTAAATACAAGTATATAAATTCAAAAACGTAAAATCAGTGATAGACACAATATTATATCATTTGATATTATGTGCAGCCATTAGATGATTGAAAAATTAAATTTTCAGACAAAGAAGTGAAAAGGAGAAGAAGAAGAAGAAGAAGAAGAAGAAGAAGAAGAAGTGCGACAGAGCGTAAGGCTACTGACGGCAAGAAAGCAAACGTCATTAGCCTTGGAATTACAATCGTTAGCCTTGAAATCTCAATTTTTGAATAATTAACAGTCTTTAGCTGATGTGGATGATTAATGACTCTTAGATTTTGAATCAATGGACAAAATTAAAAGCCAAGGACAACCAAGGACCACCCCTAACGAAGGAAAGGATCCCGATCCAACTGACACATACACCTATAATATATTCACGGAGATTTGTAGTGACAGGTGGCGCATGGATGATGGTTTAGCAAGATTGTGGGCTTGATTGTGGATTACTGGGATAGGGCTGGTTTATTCAGTTTTGGATAGTTTGGTGAACTACTTCCTTCAAAATTAAACTAGGGCAAAATGTTCAAACTTCAAAGTGTTCATTGTTCCGGTGAAGTCTCTCCAAACGTATTCAGTTTTGGATAGTTTGTAGGGTGGAAAAATATTCCTCAGCGGGAACATATGAATAAAGTGGAATCACTATCATGTCTATTAAACGTTAAAACGGTCTGATCATGACGAGACTTCTAGCAAATATGTGTGATTTACAAAAAAGATATATAATCACTCTTTTAAAATTATGATTTATGAATTTAAATATTGAATACGTGTTTGTCAATATATGTACGTATGTGTATACATTGAAAGTTAGAAACTAAATATTTGTTGAGGCAAATGGCTTCACTTCATAATCATGCATGTAAACAAGTTGGGACGTATCAATAATTTGAATATGGGGCGTGCTAAAACTATTTGTGTTCAATTTCTTTTGAGCGAAGTCCACAATTTTTTTTTTAAGTGGTGTCTTCATAGCCTAACGCAAGAACAAAACGGAAATGAAAATTAGTAAAAGAAGAAAATGAAGAATTGAAAAAATTGAAAGAAACTTATCAGCAATCGAACCAGTGACACTTATGCTTTTATAGTATGTTATGGTACGTACTTAAAATTTTTGGAAGAAATTTCTCTCGGGTTGTACCTGAAGTAGTCTTCTACAAAAATATGTCCCATGTAAACAAGCGAGTCCATTGAGGAGTTGAGGACAACGAGGCCACACTTATGCAAGCAAGTGAGATTGAGCATATATATGATCGCGAAGATGTGATGTGATTTCCAATACTTAACTGATTCTTAATTGGGACTTTTTTCAAGAAACTAAATTGTTTGTACAAAATCATGATCATGATTTACACTCAGAAATGTGGATTATATTATATTATATATATACGGAGAGGATCCAAAGAGGACGTCCGCACGTCCTTATCGTCCGGCTCCGACAACGGCGCGTCTCTACCTGAGCAGACTCCAACGGCATTCTCAATCACTTTCCTTCCCTAGCGAGATCGATTTGAAGGTCTGACACCGCTTTATATATATATATATATATATATATATATATATATGTAAAGACTATATATTTAATCTTTACACCGCTTTGGCTGAAATTAATGTGTAAATCATTCATGCAAAGTTTTATCCAATTTAGAAATTATTTTCATCACAATGGTTGATTATGAAATTTATAGCTACAAGTACTAATTAATATAAGAAAACCATGGCGTGCAACATGATCGATCTTCTATCGACTATTTGACCTAAGTTCATAGAGCAGGAATTAATCGATCGAGCTAGCTAGCTAGCACTATTGGTTGCTTGAAAAGCATGTTGGAACTAATTTGGACTTAAACACATATGTCAACATTATGGTCAGTTTCATATTGAACATGGATTGAATAACAAGAAGCTTAAGTCTTTAACTTAGTTTCAAATAAGTAATCCAAGTTGTATATCAGTTGGATTACATAGAGGTTCATTGCATTTAACCTGAATTGCATTCGAATTAGTATTGTGATAGAATTATGCCTATGCAGTTGTTAACATTGAGTACAATAAGGATTTGGTTATGAAATTGAATCCGGTTTGTGATCACTATATTAAGGAGGCTAAGTCCCTGTGTTCTTTATCGTTTTGGCATTGAGTTTCGGCATTTCCCATATTGTTGCTTGATACAGAAACACAAAAGACATGCATTCATCTCTTGTTCGTGTGTGCAGCCAATTCAGAAGTTCATCACAATGGTGTCATCACCGAAGATAGCAGTCAAGGCAGATTGGAGGTCCAGTCAAGGTATGTTCCTAGTTCATCTAGGATAACTTAAGTATGCATGAATGTATTAAAGTGTTTTTAAATATATGTGTTAGTACATAGTACAACATCAGTCATACTCGCCTAAGAAGACGCGTGCCGCCACATAAAACGAGTTTGAGCCTTGGTTAAGCCCAAGAAGCCCACACTATTCCTTGAGGGCATAATGGTAATACACCCTCTGAGCAAGGGCAAAATGGTATTTTTATGGTGCATCCACCATACCCCTATAAATACCACTCTCCCCCTCTCATTCTCACGATCTCCATCTTCACGTACTCATATATCACCTGCATCAGCTCACTGACTTAGACATCGGAGGGTCGAAGGCCGGAGCACCCGGTCTTCCCTCTGACGCCTTTCTCTCCTTGATTGACAGGTTATAGGAGGAAGCCCCTGCATATTGATGATTCTCCCCTCTCAGAGACCATATATGCCAGAACAATATGCATATGTGTTTGTTTATTTATGGAATAAGATCCGAAACTTAAGTTTTAGATGACTTTAATAGGATTCTGAAAACCATCTAATAAAACATTTATAATCCATGCAGAGAGAACAAACTAAGTTCCGGTGGGTTTTTATTGTTGACATTAGATTTGACTAGCTGGGTTGATGTACGTAGTATGAAGTCCATACATGGATAACAAATGAAAATGCAGACAACCATTGACATTTGAGAGTGCCTGATCACACCTACTCCTTTCTTTTCTGGTTTTTTTGATCCCATTCTTTCTTTTCTGGCTGTTATATTCCAGTTCTCGTAAAAACAATATCTAGTGGGAAGCTCTTGAGCAATTTGACTTTTGATTAATAATTTCACAATAGAAAATAAATCAGATATATCAATAATGTACATTTTAATTTAGCAATTGGTTCCTTTACATACGCAAATCTAAGTGATCATCTAAATAAGTCGGTTTGACTTTAGTTTTGGTTGAACTTAACCCTAGAGAAAGAGACCGAGAGAATGAGAGATAGATAGATACATAGATAGACAAGAGATAGAGAGATATAGAAAGAGCTAAATACCTAAATCTAATCAGATATTATTATTTTTTATTAAGTAATTAAACAAAACTAATTTTACAATTTTGTGATTCAAATTTAGGACCTCCCACTAATTAGATTAGTGACTATAAAAGAAATGCAATTGTTTAGACCACTAATAATCGGAAAATTACTAGGTAAGTTTTTAGTTTAATTCCTGATTCATCTTAATTAATAAATACATGGTCTGAGTTACTCGTGTAGTTCATCTGCATATAATGGTAACTAGATCATATTAATATTGCTCTCTGCCTGTAAAGATCCATTTCGAAAATGGCATTAGATAAAACAAAACCCGAATCCCAGTGACGCTTTGGATCATAACAGTTGACTAGCTTAGATATATATATATATATATATATATATATATATAGTTAATTAATAATTCTTTTTGTAATGAAGGAAACCAAGTATCTAGCAGAAGTCTCAAAGGTTGGGAGGGGGTACGTATGTAAGAGTTCTCCTACGACCCTATTGCATGAAATATACGACTCTGTAGGTACGTGAGGCATGAGTTGTTCTTGATCGATGTATAATCCCAAATAGGCACGGCCCCAAGTCCAGGTTATATAACTTGGAATGAATCAAAGCAAATTATTAGACGTCAACGATCTCGATCCCAAGGTAGAGAAATTTAGTTTATACTAATCAACATATAGCCAAGGGGCTGCTCATGTCCGAGTCTTAGGCTAACAAGTGGACTGCTTACAGAGTTTTAAAATACCATATATTGTGATCAACAGAGCAAGCTTCAATCATATTCATACGCTTCAGTGTTGCTTTGCTTCGTTTATTAATTAATATGCTAGCTAGTACTTTGACAATATGTACACAACCTTGACTCGATCTAGGAAGAAATCCATCTTTGAACACTATCATCGATCTGTCAGCATAAGTCACGTCCTTTCATCCTGTATAATTTTTATAATTATCACCGAATGTATGCCCTTAAAATAAAGGGCAGGACACAATTTGCATGCCATAAGACAATATTACATAATATCCTAATGTACCTATATATGTATAATACAGCGGGTATGCAAGGTTTCTTTCTTCTCCTTTTAAAATATAAAAAAAAAGAAGGCAAAAACGACTAAAAAGTATGAATCATTCTCGCTTAGTACGAATCATTCTCATGGCATGGAGCGAGAATGTTGTCTACATTGCATGACAAATTTCAATCCTTAATATGACATGCCTGGCCCTAAGTGTACGAAAGTGATCTTATCAATTTTAATCGAAATACGTATTGATATATGCTAGCATGAAACAACACACACACATCTATGGTTTGATCCTTTGATTATATTGGAGTCGGAATATATAGCAAAATTAATATTGGAATTATGATTCAATTCCACACTCACAACAACTGCAACTATGTATTTCTGTAAATCCACAATGAGTACATGCAATAACTTAGATTTTTTTTTAAAAAATTATTTCCCCCTCTATTTTTTATTTAATAATGAAGGGAAAAAAACGAAAAAAAAGAGTACAGAGAGAGGAGGCCAAGGACCAAAACCTCCATAAGAACAGAAAAGAAAAAAAGTACTCGAACAGAGCACTTGGCGAAAACTTACAAAATAAAAAGGAAGAGAGCAGACAAAACGTTGGTTGTTGTAAATATTATAATATATGTGGATGTCTTTGTAAATACTCATTAGTTATGTCCTTACGATGTAAATCATACTCTTATATAAGAGAGCCTAATGAGAATGAAATGGACACTTCTTCCTCCTCATACATGTTGTTCTTCTCTTTTCTCTCTATCTCATTTTTGGTTTATAACACGTTATCAACACGATATCGCTCATTTCGTTACATAAACTCCATGATGATCTATGAGATATTGGTGCAACTTTTGTTGCTTATTATTCATACTCACGATCTATGAGTTCATTTCTATTTTGATTATATCTTGTCTACACATATATTTTGTTTATATTGCTCAATTCTATGTTTACAATTACTTATATTAGTGAGCAAGAAGTTTCACTAATAACACTCCAACCTGAAATTTTTCAAGATTATGAACCTGAAGTTCAAATATTACATTAGACTTGCAATTCTAATTGTTTGCATAAACCTGAAGTTTTGTGCATGTACATGTGATCCATTGTTCACAAGATTCGAACATGAAGTTTCGATATTGATATTTCTTTCTTATGAACATGAAATTCTAAACAGCATAATTGGATCCATGATGATCGATGTGGTCTATAATGCAAGATTATTGCTTAAAACCATGAACCATGATCTATGAGATTATAGGTGGTTTGTATATTATTGATTTAGATCAATAATCTATGGTTCTTATTCCCATTTGTTTGGATGAGTTTTGCAATATCATGATGCAATTTCATGCATTTCTGTGGATAATTTTATGGAACTTTTGAACACATGTTCAATATGCGATATTAAGAATCATTGTTCTACCAAGAGCCATGAATAGACGCATATGCGTCTTCTGATATATAACCTGATATGACTATAGATGTGGCTATAATAACCACACCATGTAAAATTTAGATTCTCATGTATCTATCATCAATTGTTTCACATGATATATATTATGTTATGTTATTATGTACATTATTGCTACATGTACAATTGACCAACCGTTAAATTGTTTAGAATTCGATTATAAATACAATTAATTATATTTAGTATGCTTAATATGTAACACACATTTCCATATGATTAATATGTTTATTATTGCAATTAGTACATATTGAATTAATGATGCAACCGTTTCAAATTCTTTGACAGTTAACATGACTATTTTTGAATACGAGATTTTTTGAATTTACAGTTAACATGACTAATTTTTGAATACTAGGATCTGATAGTTACAGTTAACATGACTAGTTTTGGATTTTTTATGGCAATTGATAACCTCTATTTCTTGTTTTATCATAATCAGTTCAGGTCTAGTAATTGATTTTTACAGCCAATTTGTTGTGGTACTGGTCTTTCATGATGAAACTTATTGTTTTCATAATATCATATTTATTGAATGGAATAAGGTATGTATTTGTCCATTTCATTATATGAATTTAATTTATTCATTTCACAACATATTTCGTTTTATGAATTACAGCGAACTCGATAATCGAAACCCGAAGTTTTTTATCCAACTATAGAGGGCCTGAAGTTCCTCACGGTAATATGAGTGTGTCATGGTAACGCCATGGACATAAAGGATGGACATAAGAGGTGTTCTCATGTGACCATGTTTCTCGGTCCTTTATAGGCTGAGACTTCATTACCTTATACTTGAGTGGAAAGATTAGAGGTTCATATAGAAAATGGCACATATATTGTTGTCTTTCCTCTACCGGACATCTTTTGTGATATTGTCTAGAGTATCTGACTATTGACAAGATGTTTTTGTCAGAAATTTGACTACCAACAATTTTTTCTCGATTACTCATCTTGTTGAAAGATAGTCTTTATGCATATTTATGAGAATCGGAGGAAACACTGAGCTATTTAAGCTCTGCATGTACCCATTGCAAATACACTCATTGTGCAAGTCATGAGAAAGAATATGACTAATTCGGTCCACATATATTGAAGGAGTAAATGCTTGTGACACCCTATGTTTATACCTAAAATCAGTTTTGTCCCTCACTTTTTTTTTAAACTGGTATACCCCTATACTTTGAATTCTCGACTGATTTGCCCTTGTCGTCAATTGACTGTTAAAGAAGACTGTTAAGTTGCTGAGATGACCGGCTTCAGCTCCTCCATCGTCTCCGGCCTCTCACTCTCTCTCCCACTTCTTCTCCCTCATCTCCCCACTTCCCCACCGCCCAAACAAAATGGAGGAGAAGAAGACCCCCATCTCTTCTTTTTCACTCTCCTCCTCTCCCTCCCCTCCGCCCCTTCTCTCTCCCAACCCGAATCCTTTTCAGAAACATCCGAACCCGACTCCGACCCATCTTCCCTCTCCCTCCCTCTCCACCACCTCGTCAAGCACATAGCACTACCATCCAATCTCACAAGATCGGCGCCAAGGCCAACCTCACCCACCAGAGGTAGGTTCTTAGTGTTCAAAACAACAACTCTTCCACCTCCCTCAATATCAACATCAAGAGGAGCCTCTTCGCAGTTCAATGTCATCCCATCTCTATGTTCCTTGTTTGGTTCAGGCAGATTAGCTCCTCCCAACTTAACAATGCCCTTCCCGATTTGGTTGCCAACAAGAGTTTTCACAACACTCTCCTCCAAATCCCATGCTCGGTTGACAAACTCAGTTGAGAAGCCGGTGAAGATTCCATTGGAACCATTGAGATACATATCGGTGAACTCTCCTCTTTTGTGAGCGGTTTTGGTGTCACCCAAGAAAAGAACCACAAACTCGGTATCCTCCTTATTGTGCCACCATGTGATGACACCAAAAGGGAGGGCAAGAGCATCACCCTTCTTAACAGGCAGAACCTTCTCTTCCTTCTCGGGCAAAACAATCCCGACTACTCCATTACCTTGAAGGACATAAGCAACTCTGGCAGAGTCAGAGTAATTGGGGAGAGCGAAGCCGTCCTTCTCCAGAGAGAGTTTGGCAGCTCCGATGTCACCTTCACGTAGCATGGGAAGCTCCGATGGGGACCATGCAGAGTAGGAACCACCATCTCCTCCATACACCTGCTTAGCCAACCTTGGTGTAAGATCAATGTCCATCTTTTTAAGTAATGATGATACTGAATATCAAGAACAATGTCTGTGAGTGATGATAATTGCAGATGGGTGGGGTGTATATATAGGAGCATCTCATCTTCTACGAGGAGAGGGCGTCGAGGTGGTGGAGAGGGAGGGAGAGGGAAGATGGGTCGGAGTCGGGTTCGGATGTTTCTGAAAAGGATTCGGGTTGGGAGAAAGAGGGGGCGGAGGGGAGGGGGGAGAGGAGGAGGGTGTGGTGGTCAAGGGCGGCGGAGGAGAGGGAGAGGAGGAGAGTGAAAAAGAAGAGATGGGGGGTCTTCTTCTCCTCCATTTTGTTTGGGCGGTGGGGAAGTGGGGAGATGAGGGAGAAGAAGTGGGAGAGAGAGTGAGAGGCCGGAGACGATGGAGGAGCTGAAGCCGGTCATCTCAGCAACTTAACAGTCTTCTTTAACGGTCAATTGACGACAAGGGTAAATCAGTCGAGAATTCAAAGTATAGGGGTATACCAGTTTAAAAAAAAAGTGAGGGACAAAACTGATTTTAGGTATAAACTACAGGGTGTCACAAGTATTTACTCCTATATTGAAGAAGCAATATTATGGTATGAGATTATGAAATTCAAGTATGTTTTATTTTTCTTAACCTTATTCGGTTTTGTAATCAAAATTGATCGAAACCCGGAGTTTCTTGATCAAAATATATGAGGGTATGAAGTTCTTTGAAAGTGATATTGTCAAATTATTGAAATGAAGTTTCTCAAAACTTATGTAATCAACAAGGACCAGAAGCTCCTTAGAGTTACACAATATGATTTTCTTGTGATCCCTAATTATATGAGAGCATGAAACTCCAATTTATTTTGATATAATGTTATTGTGAAATTAGAGAAGAGAAACAAGATTATCATATTCGTGAAGGTAACTAGACTAGAAGTTTTTGTACTTTTTCACCAATGGAACTATAAGTTTCTATTCTCACATTTTACTTATCTTTGTTCCTTACCATTTTAGAGTTTGTTAATTATTTTCCTCTTCTAAATTTTATTGTTATTCATACGGGCCAGCAACTTTATAGCACGAACATATGAATTTCAAATGTCATGTTTTTGAACCAGAAGTTCGAATTATTGAATTATAGAACATAAGTTATAATGGTAAAAGCTCAAGCCCGAAGCTAACTATGTAAATTAAATTAGTGAACTTGAAGTTTCAGTTTAGTTATCTGGAACCTGAAGTTTCCAGCACCAACTTTATTTGAACTAGAAGTTCAACATATGAAATCTGAGAACTTGAAGTTCTAACATTATAAATTTAAACTTGAAGATTCGATTACACATATGATTGATGGCTCCGAAAAAACACATAATATTCCCTCTTTACAAGAAGTGGCTTCAATATGGTTCCATAATATGTATTGAGATCCCACATCACTCGAAGGAGGGGAGGAGATGTGTTGCAAACATATCTCCCCATAGTGAGACTAATTTTGGGTTGGCAACTCAAGCACAAAATTGTAGAGCGAGCGAGATCCAAAACGGACAGTATCTCGCTATGTCGCCTATTACGTGTGTTAAATTCTACAATATAGTGAGACACATAATGTCATGAACCAGAAGTTTATTGAACCACATTAATTATTTTGGCATGACTTGTTACATCATATTTTACCTACAGTGTTACTTGAAATCAATAACAATTTTTGATGCCTGCTAGCTAACGCTACTCATAGCAAATTGTTTATTTGCTGCATATTTTTTTTTTGGAGTAAATGCTTGTGACACCCTGTAGTTTATACCTAAAATCAGTTTTGTCCCTCACTTTTTTTTTTTAAACTGATATACCCTTATACTTTGAATTCTCGACTGATTTGCCCTTGTCGTCAATTGACCGTTAAAGAAGACTGTTAAGTTGCTGAGATGACCGGTCTTGCGATTCCAACTCAGCTAGAAACCTGCAACATCGACATAATATGTCCAATATACCCCTGCAGCCGGGTGAGTCGAGGTGGCGGCAAAGAGGGGAGGATCAAGGGAGGGAGGAGAAGGAGGAGGATTTTCTCGGGTCGAAAACCGGGTCGGTTTGGGAGTAGCAGCGTTTACAAGGGGCACATTGGAGCTAGACGACGTCGGAGCCGGTGTCGAGGACCATGTAGAGGTATTTGGGGGGAGAGCCGACGCCGATGCCGGTGAAGTACTCGCCGTTGCCTTGGGAGAGGCCGGAGACGATGGAGGAGCTGAACCTGGAGGAGGGTGGGCCGGGTCGGGACACTGCGGCAACATTCAGATCAGCTCTCCGTTTCGTTTAGAAGGAGATCCTGGACACTGCGGCAACAAGAGCTATGAGTTATCATGTGAGGCAGACGGTACCAATCAATCTCATCATGCCATACTATACTTGTTTTCTGGAAAATATTACGTAGAAGCTATCAATTACAATAATTACACGATCCGACTCGTGGATGCTGGTGTTCACAATACCAAGGACAACTACTTCTCCAACCCCGTTTACCCTTTAACCGTCTTCAACTTTAGTTCTTATTCTTTCAGTAAGTATCAGCCTTACAGCTTATCCTACCCGTATTTTGAGTCGCCAGATGTATCTTTCCCAGCTGATCAGTACCTGACAGCGCCTCTGGTCATGCTGAGCTGCAAAAATCCAATGAATTATTCTGATCTCTTTGTTGAAACAGCTCCATGCATCAACAATACCAGCATCCACTCTTCCTCTGATCCTTCCCTGTCCACAGTGTATTCTTACTTCATGCATGGGCGCTTTAACAAATATAACGAGCCAGACATAAGGACAGCTGATTTGGGGTTGTCCTGCAAAATAACACTCATGGTTCTTGTGTCCCCTCCTCCCACTCCCACTGATGAGTACATCAAGTCGTGTCAAGGCATATATAAACAACTAGCATATGGCTTTCAACTCACATGGATTGATTATCAATGTAGAAAAAACTGCGGACAGAATTATGATGAATGGCCGCTGAAGTGTGGGTTGATCACCTACAACACGAGTGGAGTTGAGTGCCGCTCTCGGGAGAAAGGTAACAATTGCCAAACCTGAAGTTTTGAATTACAAGAATTTATTACTGAAACTATAGTATATAGACTTAAATAATAGTGGCAAAAACACCAACTTTGTTCATGACAGCCAAGTTTAACCTGATGTCCTGATCAATGAGATCTTGTACAATACTTGATACTGCCCGATCAAGTGCTAACATGGTCGAATCTGAACTTTTCATCCCCAACTTTGCAAAAAATTCCTTTTGTCGCGGTCGAACTCGGCGGTGAGGCCGTCGGAAAAGAACTCGAACTCAATCATGGAGTGTTTGGTTGGGGCGGTGGAGAGGTTGGTGCGGTGGAGCAAGTGGTTTCTGACGGTTTCGGTGGCGGCGAGAGTGACGTGGACGCGTTTAGAAGCTAAGCACCTTGCGAACCTCAGCATGGGATTGATGTGAGCTTGTAAGATAACTACTAGTAGAACATGGAGTTGCTTTGGTTCTTGATCTGCATCTGAAGTAGTCATCGTTTCTGTGTTTGAGTTGCCAGAAAAATGAGAACAAGGATTTGAGAGGCAATGAGTGCAGGGGAGGTTTAACACTAGGTTTTTATAAAAACAAATGGTTTTTGGTAGGGTTAGGGTAGCAATGGTGTGGTCAGCCTATTTTGGCAACTTCTCGATCTGGGTTTGGTCTGTTTCACACTTTCAATGAATGAAATACCCAGAACAGTACGAAACCTGCATCAATTTCTTGCTAGTATTCTGGAAAATGGCTCGAGTGTTTGGTATGGGAATTAATCAAATCCATTTGAACATAAAGCACCTAGCTATGACCTATATATATATAGGTATTTGGGGGGAGAGCCGATGCCGATGCCGGTGAAGTACTCGCCGTTGTCTTGGGAGAGGCCGGAGACGATGGAGGAGCTGAACCTGGAGGAGGGTGGGCCGGGTCGGGTGCGGTTGTAGGCGAGGGAGGTGAGGGAGTTGAAGCGGAAGGAGTCGCGGCGGAGGCGGAGGTGGAAGAGTTGGGAGGGGGTTTGGTTGAAGGAGAAGGCGTCGAGGTGGTGGAGAGGGAGGGAGAAGGAAGATGGGTCGGAGTCAGGTTTGGAGTGGTGGAGAGGGAGGGAGAGGGAAGATGATTCAAAATGGGTTTGGAATTGCTCTGTGGGTAAAATTGTCATCTCAATACCTTGGTCTCATACATGTGTCAACATGTTAGCCACGTCAGCTACATAACGGGTTCACTTGACGACAAGGGCAAATCAGTCGAGAATTTAAAATATAGGGGTATACCAGTTTTAAAAAAAAAGTGAGGGACAAAACTGATTTTAGGTGTAAACTACAGGGTGTCACAAGTATTTACTCCTTTTTTTTTGTCACTTTAATGAGACATTTCTCTTGTTATGAAAGGGAGAAAGATTGTTCTTGAAGAACAACATGAATTGTTGTGGAATATTTACCTATTATCTCATTTTGAGTTTGAGGAATATCACAGCTAGTGACTTAATAAAAACTATTGATGACAAAATTATATGCTAGCGAGAAGAAAATTTACTTGGGTAAAATCCCTGAGACCGACCATATTAACAAAAATAACCTTGCCCCCATTTGATTTATGGGAAAAATGAGTATCTAAGTGACATGGTTCTCCTGACGAGAATGTCATTAAAAATGTCTAAGTTCCTAATATGACGGTTACAATATTACACATACAAATGTTAAAGTACATCATCAGATGATGATATCTTGGTGATACAACAATACATCAATATGGTTGATACTCATGAATTTAATATTTTTGACCTTAAACTTGGTGTGAGTTCACCACCAGCCAATGGACATCTTCACTCGAAATGAAGTGATAGTCATTTAAACGCATTTTTATGCATGGTCATAATAAGACAATCTTCCCGCCGTTAGGGGGAGAGAAAAGACTACTGTCATTTGAATAACGGCATGAATTTGGAGTGGAATGTATCCACCAGGTCTAAAGTTTTAAGCTTCTGGAAATGAAAGATTATACATGTCCTATAGTGTTTTATGGTATTATGAATATAGATCCACATTCGCTAAATATAATTCATCTATGAGAGATGTTTGTCGTAGAAGTGACAATATTTGCCCTAGAAGTGGCAGGGGTACCCAATATTAATAAGCTCATAGTAGCTAATGCATGCATATAAGAATGTGTGAGATATATGAATGATGATCATCGATGAAAATTTACATATGGTAGTTACCAAAGATCGTTAAGGACTGTATGATGCAATACCACATTTCATTATGAATATCGACAAAACATATTATTGGCCAAATTGGATAAAGGCAATTCCAATGAACTGAATATATGAAACGTGATGAGATACTTAGACCTTTAACCCTACGTGATACAAAAGGGTATTAATCACAGTGAAAATAAATCACTATGGCACAATGTCTACAAGAGACATGGGGATTACAAATATCTTTCCTTATACGTGATAATTTTCTGTAAGTATAGTGTTACATATATTTATTGATGAGAGACTTACCGCAGTTGTCATCGTATATTATGAGGATATGAAAATACTTTGTTAAAAGCAAAATCCCAAAAGTAAAGATTCATTATAAGCGTATCGTTTATCAAATCCTTAAAGGATCCAACTACATGAATGATTCGAACGTAAATCAATCCATAAATACTTGAGAGAGTCTGAATGTGAGATTTCTCATCACCTAAGGGAAATGACGTAATGTGCCTTATACATGCAAACACAACTCCCATTAGTGAGATGTGTCTTGGGTTTGAACCCAAGAAGAAAGCCATGAGGGGGAGGCCCAAAGGGGGGCATATCTCGTTATGCTGGGCTGTTAAACTAAAGTTAACTCATGCAATCGATAGTCTAAACCTAGCTCATATATACTTATTTTGTTATAGTTAACGTGATCAAAATTACCTCAATGAGTATTATGATTGGACTACAAAACCGAATTCGGATTATGTTGCTACATATTCTAACTTTCGCGAAGTTATAAATTGCTCAAAGCTCTTGAAGAGCATATACAAGATGTATCAATAAACGAAGATATTGATATGAGTGGCTAGATATGCTATGCTGATCTTCTAATGGTTTTGAACCATAGATAGTAATATATTAATTATCTTCTACTGCTTAGTTATTACATAATGTATGAATTTGAACATATGAGGTTGTTTCTAATATTACTAAATGAGGTAAGACCTATTAAATTGTATAGCTTTGTTGGTATTGCTTTCACTTTGCAGGTATGAAAATCTTGTGATGAGCCCCTGTATGCAAAACGAACAAAATCTCACTTCAGTGATAGACAAAACAAACCGTTATTTACGGTACATGAAGCTTGCAACAATCAGAGGGAGAATCTCATTAGAGGGAGCATCCAGAAGTATGCTATCTAGGACATATGCGCGTTACACTTTTTTCTCCTTCGACCAGGGTTGTTTTTTCCCACAGGGTTTTTATTACCTGGCAAGGTTTTTAACGAGACAACAAATAAGCGCGTCCAACACCATATCATTCATTGGTGGACATCCAAGGGAGAGTGTTGTAAATATTATAATATATGTGGATGTCTTTGTAAATACTCATTAGTTATGTCCTTAAGATGTAAATCATACTCTTATATAAGAGAGCCTAATGAGAATGAAAGTGACGTACACTTCTTTCTCCTCATACATTTTGTTCTTCTCTTTTCTCTCTATCTCATTCTTGGTTTATAACATTGATATATATATATATATATATATATATATATATAAATGCAAAAGGATGCATTCAGACATATAAATAACGTCCATGCAACTCAGATGAATGTTTCGCTAGAACTATAAATAACGTCCCTTCCAATACCTATAAATGTCGATAACTTGGGCAAACATGCAAGATAATGGTAAGAAATAGGGATCCCTCTTCTTAATTATAATATAATGATATATAAGCTTAATTACGTACTGGATAGCTATCTAGCTTGCAATTCCAACGTGTAGTATTAATCATGCATGTGAACATTAACGTTAATTACAAGCCGGGTCAATTGCATGGCCAGAATTAACGACTTGAAGAAGAGCTGGAGCGAGCTAGCAAACAACTCTTGAAAACCGACCTCAATCGATCTTAGTTTCTATAATAGTTAACCCCCATAAGTTGACCTGAATCTTAACCTTTTACAAAACCCTAACCCCACCGACGACCCTGAAAACGGAACGAAAACTCAGCTAGCTCCGGTGACTGGAGGTTAATGATTATTTCCAAAGTCTGAGATTTTCTAGCTCAGAGTCTATTTGTGAGGCCAATCAATGTTTGACCACGAATTAGCGAGCCCAAAATTATGGAAAAAAAGAATTAATCCCCATGTGAGACTTTCGGCAACGACGTCGGAAACTTCAACGATGGTGTTTGAATTGCGTGGGCACCGATCTTTGCGGCTCGAAGCCATTATTTCTTATATTTTCTCGTTATATCTCAAACGTTGACGTTGAATTCTTCTCCCACAGTCCCACTTTTCTCAGTTTGATTTTCCTTTTCAATATTGACAAGATATATTAATGAAGAAATTGAAAGTTGCTAGTTGCTAGTTGCAGTTTGTGTGTATGATTCTGTCAGCTGCAATTGGAGAATATATGGAGGGTAAGTTGACATTTCGAGGGTTTGTAATAATTTGTAAGGGTTTCGGTCAAATACTGCATACTACTCTATATAAGAAGAGGAGGCCCTCACAATCGATGAGAAGAAAGAAAGCAAAAACGAAGGAGAAAAGCTAAGCCAGCTACAGAGATAAAAAGATATAATGGAGGCTGCAGCTGTCGAAAAGCCTTATCATGGAGATCAAGAACAGGAAGAGAAGAGAGTAGTACTGCTTGAATCTAGTACTACTGCTGCTCATGATGAACATCGAGAAGCTCATGGCAAAGAAGAAAGTGTTCTTAAAGTAAGTAATGAACCATACCTATATTGCATCGATCTGTTTCTTTTTAAGTTAGACTCTTTATGGATCGAGATCCAATATTATCTCAAGGAAGAACTTATAATTAATTTAGGAATTTGTTAAAGGATATTACTGGCACTTGATCGATGATCACATCTATCTATTAGATATATTTATTATCAAAATTAATTTCTGTGGATCTGTGTATAATAGGCCGGAACTGAAAGAGCAGGTGCAGGCCAGCAGGAGAATAATGAAAGGAAATCATCTTCACCAAGAATGAAAAATCTGAGTTTCGGGAAGCAGGTAATTTAATTAAACTGATCGAAACCTAGCTCCATCACTTAGGAAATTATAGCACCTTAACTTTCTTAAAATTAAGAGAAGATGAGGGGTAGTAATTTTGAAACTATCTCATCCACAGATTTCTTTGTTTTACCTTCACATTTCTATACATTCAAGAAGAGGACAATATTATGAAAACAACAGCAGAGCGGGAGCTTTTCCACAATGATGTTTTGGCAATATATATTAGATCTTGAAGTCTAAATTAACCATTTATAAGGCTGACCATGATCCATCTGCAAATTAAAAAACAACCACTTTTAGGCCATTAATTCCCCTTCTGCAAATTAAACCATTAATATTGATTATGAGGTCGATAAATTTTCAGACAACAATACTCAATTAACCGGGCAGATTAGTCATTAGTGTATTAATTAGCTACAGTATATTTAGTTCTTTGAGTTCTAATTAATATTCTCAATGATTATGCTTAATCGAACAGATGTCAACCACGAGTAACTTCAAAGGGTCCTCTTTGGCTGAACTTGATCATTCAGTGGCTTCTACTTCATCAAGCCGAAAGAAACAGCAGGTACGTACTCGATCGATCGGAGCTTTAATTTTTCAAGCACTTGATCGTTTTGTTTAATTATATGTATACACTTGATATATAGTACTAATTTGCATATGAGCTGGAGAATCAAAGCGTAGTGCTAATAAACATTGTTATAGGATTATCAGCTAGAATCTGCCAGAGCCGAGATGGGTGAGGTGAGAGAAGAGAACCAAAGGCTGAAGAAGTACTTAGACCGAATGATGGAGGACTACCAAACACTTCAAATGCAGTACCATGACATTCAACAGAAAGCAACCGAATCCAGTAACGATGCTGTTGTAACCAATAATCATCAAGACGATGATGAATCTGAGCAGCTTTCCCTCAGGCTCGGATCATTTTCTGGCAAACGGAAAAGGGTCGAGGAAAAGAGCAAAAGCCCTAGTACTCAAGCAGGGAAAGAAAAGGAGACGGATGATGAAAAGAGCTTGTCTTTAGGACTAGACTGCAAATATGAAGCACCTTCTAAATCAAATAGTACTACAACTGATCAGGTGCCTTTGTCAAACCCAAGCCCTGCAAGCAGCGTTGAAGAAGTGCCCAAAGAAGAAGCAGGCGAGACATGGCCACCGAAAAAGGTTCTCAAGACGATGAGAAGTATAGAAGATGAAGTTGCACAGCAGAGCCCAGTGAAAAAAGCTAGGGTTTCAGTCAGAGCTAGATGTGACACCCCAACGGTTAGTGTTCATACAAATAATTAAGTGATTTATAATTATTTCATACCTACTTATTTATTTACATGCATAATGGAGTTTATTAACGAAATATGATTGACTTTGGACACAGATGAATGATGGATGCCAGTGGAGAAAATATGGACAGAAGATTGCAAAAGGAAACCCTTGCCCTAGAGCATACTATCGTTGCACCGTTGCACCCTCGTGCCCAGTAAGGAAACAGGTAACATCCGCAAACTTGCCTATTACACATTTCATATATACATGATTTGTAACGTGGTCTAAAATTGTGAATCACATTGTACTACTACTAATGATTTATATATTTCTGATGTTCAGGTGCAAAGATGCGCAGATGACATGTCCATCTTAATCACCACGTACGAAGGAGCACACAATCACCCACTTCCAATGTCAGCCACCGCCATGGCTTCCACCACCTCTGCCGCCGCTTCAATGCTGTTGTCCGGCTCATCATCCAGCTCATCCCGGCCTGATCTGAACCCCTCAGTTGGGGCAACAACTGCGGCTGCCGAGCTTCATGGGTACAATTACTATGTTTCGGATAACTCAAGATCCAGATTCTACGTACCCAACTCTTCCATGTCATCTTCACTACCAACAATCACCTTGGACCTCACTTCAAACCCATCCTCCTCTTCCTCATCCCACATGAACAAATTTGCTTCATCAACTTTAAATTCTGCTCACCAAGTACTATACCCTCCCACCAGTCTCAACTTTGGTTCTTCTGATCAATCCAACAACATCATGTCATGGAATAACAATGGGTTCCTTTCCTATGGAAATGGAACACAATTACCCTACAACACCAAGAATACTATTCTTGGAAGGCAGCAGCCTATGCAAAATAGCATGTACCAAAACTACATGCAGAAGAACAATCCAACTCCTCTACAGTTTCAGTTACCGGATCCTATTGCAGCAGCAACGAAGGCAATTACGGCGGATCCAAGTTTCCAATCTGCCCTAGCAGCCGCACTGACATCAATCATTGGCAGTAGTAGTAATGGTGGGAGTGGCAGTAACAATAATAATCAGAATGCAGGTGGTGATCACTTTAATAACATCATGGCTCAGAAACTGAAATGGGTTGAGAACTTCCCGGGAATTAGTAGCAGTAACAGTGCTACTGCTTCTTCCTATCTGCAAACAGCAATTAAAGGGGGCAATATTACCGGATGTGGATCAAGCTATTTGAGCAAACCGAATTCTTCATCGGCAAATATTTCGCAGCCTGGGAGTTTGATGTTTCTGCATCCACCTAATTCATTGCCATTTGCCACCCACAAGAGTGCATCTACATCTCCTAGTGAAGATCACAAGAGTTGATATGTGCTATATATACAGACCTTTTTCTTTAATTATTTGTTAATTTGTAATATTGATTCAAGGAGTTACTTCAAGGAAATTAAGCTCCTTGCTTCATCAAATTGTGTATTAAACTTTTGTGTTCTAGTTCTTACTTTTTACTAGATGAGTACTAGTGTGGTGTAGCCTGTGGGATTCATTACCAGCTCACATTAGCTTGTATTTGCTCAGGAATTATGTATATACATGACCTAACTGACCGGTAAGATGTGTATCATTTTCACTCGTATATATAAGCTCGTGAATTAACCCTGCTCATGCATGCCTTGCTTAGCCCTGAGCTCCTCATGCCTCGGTCGCCTGCTTAATTAGAACACATATATAGACCCTGCTCGCGCCTCGGTCATGTCCATGCCACGGCCCGGCTTTGCTAGTTCTGTGGGCAGGTGCTTCGACAGTTCGACCGTGTGCCTTTGTTGCCGTAATTGATAATGTTTTCACTTTTCACCCGAACAAAAAGATGTTTGAATGACTGTAGCAATGAAACTGAAACGAAGAAAACAATTAATTAGAAAGTAAACATGATAAAGTCATTCAAACAAAAATTGCGCAAAACGATGATGTCATGTAACATATAGTCATTCACATTTACTCACTACAAACTATAACCGAAATACTATTAAAAAAACAGAAATATTAGTTATTTGTTATAATCTTACGCAATAATTGGACAATGGAACAAACTTAAAAGATGCAACATATTTTTCTTCTATAAAAAGTCTCAGTAGATCTTGAGTCTCCCATGAAATAACAATGGAAACAAGAAAAACAAGTAATAAAGAAAGAAAGAAAAGAAAAGAAAAAGGTAGAAGAAATTTCCTCCGTTCACTTGTGAGAAAGAGAAACGCAGATAGAGGAAAGAGAGAGGCCAACTAGCCAAAGACCAAAGTGGTAGGGACCTTTGCTGAGTAGACCGACCCAACCCATCTCCAAATTCCCTTTCATTCCTCACACAAGCCTATAAACAAAACAAACTCTCTCTCTCCCCCTCACTTATAGCTACATAGAGCTCCTCTGTGTGCCCCTCTGCCCAAACCTTAATGGACTCGATCTGATCAAAACCCACCTCCCAAAGCCTTTTCCGATCACCCTCTTGGCCTCTGAATCAGCAACCCGATTCGGATCGAGACCTCTTGGAGGAGCTCCAGGTGAGGATAATTTCCATCCAGTCATGTTCAGTTTGTCTTGTTTTGTGGTCTGTTTTACAGTTTTGATTCGCAAATTGATTGATTTTGAGGTGGGTTATTTGGTTTGAGGTGAAAGATTCGAGCTTTGAGCTTGGATGTGGCCAAGTTGGTAGCTATTGTTTGTAAGAATGCGAATTAGGGTTTATCGTAGTGACCAATTGTAATAGAAAGATGATTAGCCTGGTTGTGTTGCATAATGAAGCTGTGAACATGTAAAAAGTTGCTTAATTGAACTGGAATTTCTAATGTTTGAGCTCAAATTTTCAAAGTCTTGAGCTTTGTCTTTCTGTGCATGTAATCCACTTATTTGGTATCAGTATTTGTATTCGTAAGTTGGTGTTTCATGGTGCATATTTGTGTTGTCATTTCCACTGTATGCGAATTTGGTGCGTAAAGTAGTGTTCTTTTTGGTGGGCATTAGGACAGATTGCTAGCTTATACTTTGCGTTTATGTTGAAAGCACTTGCTGAGTTGTAATGAAGTTTCTTGTTGGTGATTATTTTGATTTATAGGTGGTAGCGGGGTAGCGATGTCGACTCCTGCAAGGAAGAGGCTGATGAGAGACTTCAAGAGGCTGCAACAGGACCCGCCTGCAGGGATTAGTGGGGCACCCCAAGACAACAATATAATGCTGTGGAATGCCGTTATATTTGGGTGAGTTGGATGACATGAAATGCAAAAATATAATCTGCTATTTGTTATGCCTAAGTGCAGTTCAATAAGTCATTTCTCAAATTTTGTTTTGTTTGGATTGCAGGCCTGATGATACCCCTTGGGATGGAGGTCAGTAAATCCTTTATCTAAAGCTTTGGTTCAGTTACTTTATACTAAGTTTCACATTCTTGGATGAAGATGACATAATATATGGAACTATGTTATACTAGAATTAAACATAAATTACACAACGGTTTCTACGCTGTGGGGGGTTTTATCTTCTTGTTGGATTATAGAGGGCTATTTCAGATATAGGATGGATGAATCCTTTTCCTTGATATTGATTTGGGATTGGTCATTCTTGGTACATTTCATTGTTGTATGCGTGATTATTTCAAACACTTAAAGTGTCTCTTCTTCAACAACATATTTTAAAGTTAAATTAATCTACTCTTTGAAGACATGCAAACATACTATCTCAACTACTACTGTTTGCTAAATCATACTTCTTGTGTTGCATAAGCAGAAAAGTGATAAAGGAGAGTAGCCCCAGTTTGGTCAAAATTTTCTTTCAATAGGTGGACTGATGGATAACTTTTACCTAACACATTGAATAGATGTCTATGTTCTGTTATTTGACTAAATTGTTAAAAAAAAGTTCTTACTTTCTAAAAAGAAAATTAGAGAATAAAAATCTGAGGTCTGGAAGTTTAAAATAACATATAATTGTCTTCTTTGCAATATTTCTGCTACATTACCTTAACTCTATTAATATCCACATTATTGAACTATGCAGGCACGTTCAAGTTGACTCTTCAGTTCTCTGAAGATTATCCAAACAAACCACCAACAGTGCGATTTGTATCTCGAATGTTTCATCCAAATAGTAAGTTGTATCTTGACATTTATCTGCTTCATGTTCGATATCTCTCTTTTGGTTTCTGATTCAAATTCAACTTTTCTTTCCAAAACTGGTCAGTCTATGCCGATGGAAGTATCTGTTTAGATATTTTGCAAAATCAGTGGAGTCCTATCTATGATGTGGCAGCTATACTTACATCTATCCAGGTACGTTTGTCGGTGCAGATAAAATTGTTGTTCATTATAATTCACAAAGCACGCTATTAGTACATGTAAATGTAGATATCTGGCATTCTTGAATATAATCATTTAATGAACCTAAACACTTTGTGTGCTATAGATCCAAGACTTTAACATCTTTCATTTACTTATTGCAGTCACTACTATGTGATCCGAACCCGAATTCTCCTGCAAATTCAGAAGCTGCTCGCATGTTTAGCGAGAACAAGCGAGAGTACAATCGAAGAGTCAGGGAAATCGTGGAACAGAGTTGGACAGCAGACTAAGTCCTTCATAATGTGCTGGCAGGGCAGTCTGAATATGTCCGGATGCATGCTATAAGTGGCATTGCTAGTTTGAGAATGATTGTGCAAGCTTATCAACATTTATCCTGTATTTTGATATTTTCCTCGCGGATTAAGACTCTTAAGATTGTTTGGTCCTTCAATTATGTCTTGCCCACATTGCTTGGTGGTTAAGCTCTTGTAAAATAGAATGTTTGTGTATCGATTTGCATTGGTTTGTTATAAACTTCATTCAGTATCTACAATAGGTATCATTCTGTTATTTTGAAGCAATTACCAATGTTATCCCTAATCCTGTCATTAAATGGAGTTTGTGCAGAAGCTGCTGGCTGAAAAACTAAAGTAGTTCAAAATCAAGACTCCTAATTCACATGGAATTAGATGTTATTTACATACTAACATCTGACGACTATAAATATAAAACTGAAGAGCTTCAAGTTTCCATCGATCCATCCATACCAAGCTAGTTTGGCTCTCAACATGGTAAGCTGCTCTCCATGGCTAATGGTTCCCAACCAGCACCACTCGGAAGATGTTGAGGAAAAACACACAGAACAATCCTTCCTCAACGTCTCCACCAACAGAGTCCACACTCTCCAACTACCCAAGGATGCTTGTGTAGAAAGAAAAACCACGTGGATTCTCACTAGGTTGGCTAATCTTCTTCGACAACCAGAACTCATCACTCACTCTCCTCAACCCATTCACCGGCCACCAAATCAACAACCTCCCCCAACTCCCCGGAAACGGCACCGTGCACAAGGCCGTACTGTCTGCAGACCCGTATTACAACCCTTACGACTTCAAAGTCGTAGCAATCTTCGGAGACAAACGAAAGCTAATCGGTTACGAAGAAGCTAATAACCAATGGACTATTATGGGAATCACTACGACGACATTCTTTTCGAAACAGCAGAGGCCCTTGTTGCAGTGAGTGAGTTGGGGAAGTTCGTGGTCTGCGATCCACCGGTTTGTGACGAACTTGTACCACCTTCTTTCTTTCATGGTAAAAAGGTTTATCTAGTGAGCACACATGTAGACGTGTTTATGCTGGTAAGCTTTTCGGGGACGAGCTACTATTTCGGGCATGAAACCTACGATGATGAGCTTAAAAGGTTTGAGGTTTACAGGTACGATGAAGGAAAGTGGTGCAGCACCCAAAATTTGAATGAGTTTACGATTTTCTTGGGACATAACCATTCATTGGCTGTGCGTAATGCCCCGGGTTTTAGAGCCAATTGCATATACTTCACTGATGATGATGAAGGCAAAGTTGAAAACTCGGGAGTGTTCAGTTTAGAAGATGGTGAAGCTGAAAGAATGCAATGGTTGATGCCTGCTGGCTCTACTAAAAAATGTGAAACAATAAATCTTGAGTTGGTGAGCCGTGATGTGTTGATTAGCTAACCTAACTGACACTGAGAAATTATGAGTTCGTGGGAGCTCTTGGGTTAATCTTCTTTTCTTCTTTTTAGATAGGTGATCTGTAGAATATCGAATACTTCTTTTTAGCTAGGTGATCTGTAGAATATTGAATATATTCGTATTTTGGGTTCAAGTAGTGTTACTGGCATTCGCTAATTAAACTTACTGAATTACTGAACACAGAAAGTTGTCTGCAACTTCGAAACAATTTGACGGAGAAAATCAAACAATTACTTGGTAAGAAAACTAAAGTCGGTCTGTATCAGGCTAGGACTCCTTTACCAGTAGAGAAAGGAATCTCCTCCTTGGTCATCTGTGTATATATTAATATACCTTGAGCGCAAATTGCTCCAACTCCCTTAATCCCTTTCCTCTCATCAACATGGTGAACTTTCGCACCAAACCCCTTTTATGAAAACTCCCCATGGCTAATGCTTCCGAGCCATTACCAACCTGAAGAACATCATCACAATATCACCAAACACTCCAGATTGTTCCTCAACGTCTCCACCAACCAAGTCCACCGGTGTGATCTACCCGAAAACTCTCATCAAAAGACCATATGTGGATTCTCCGCCGATTGGCTCATCTTGTTGGATGACCAAAACTCATCACTCACTCTCCTCAACGCATTCACCGGCCACCAAGTCGACAACCTCCCACAGCTCCCTCGAAACGGCACTGTCCACAAGGCCACATTGTCCTCAGACCCGTTATGCAACCCTAAAGGCTACAAAGTCCTTGCAATCTTCGGAGAGAAGCGAAATCTAATATGTTACTAAGATGGTAACCAGGAGTGGACTATTTTACAAGGTTATGGGAATCACTACGACGACGTTGTTGCATCCGCAAACAAGGAGTTGCTTGCATTGAATGAGCTGGGGAGGCTTGTACTTTGTGATTATTGTGGGTTTTCTGTCAAACATAGTGAACGTGTCTTGCCTATGTTCTTTGATAGGGGAGAGGTGTTTTTGGTGAGCCTAGAGGACTGAAATTTATGCTGTTGAGCTTTTCAGGGACAAGCTATGTTTTTCGGCATCAAAGCTATGACGATAACCTCAGAAGGTTTGAGGTTTACTATTATCGTGAAAAGAAGTGGCACTACATCAGGAATTTAGGTGAGATTACAATTTTTTTAGGACATAACCACTCGGTAGCTGCGTGCGATGTCCCGGGGTATAGACCTAATTGCATCTACTACATTGGTGATGAGGAAGGTGAAGTTGATAACTCTATAACACAGTAGCCCTGACTTTCAAACGAATGTGAAATGGCAATTCATACAGTCCTAATTCATAAAGAACTAGCAACTGTAAATTATCAGCATCTGATTACTTGGAATACAATCCATTATGTGTATAGTATATAACGACATGATGACGAATAGACATCATATAGTCCTAATTCATAAAGAACTAGCAACTGTAAATTATCAGCATCTGATTACTTGGAATACAATCCATTATGTGTATAGTATATAACGACATGATGACAAATAGACATCATATAGTCCTAATTCATATAGAACTAGCAACTGTAAATTATCAGCATCTGATTACTTGGAATACAATCCAATGTGTATATAACGACATGATGACAAATAGGCACTTTATAGATAACTTTGCAGTTCAGTACAATCGAAATCACCAGCAGTTGAATAACAATAAACAAACAACACCAGTTTAAACCAAAGACACGCAAATAAAATGGTTTCACCAAAGTACCAAACAAACCTGAAAACCTTTCACCTAAATTCCTAAAACCTTCTATACATAAGAATCCTCCACAAAAAAAGAACACTACAGACAGACCCAGCAGGAGTATGAGAATGCAATTGTTTAAGCGACTTCAGTCAAACTTATCTCCTCCATTGAGGCAGCATCCTGCAGAGGAAGAAAAAAGAAACAAGTCAATGGAAACCAGAGCAGAATGAAGCAAAAGACAGACAATGACAGACAAATCCCAATGCAGATGCAATGGAACAAGGCAATATATATACCAACTCACCTCATTTTCTTTGTTCTCAGTGAGTGCTTCCTCTGCAGATGTAGGGATAACTGACCCTGTGACAACAGCAAATCATTAGCTAAAGTAACACAACACTGAACAAGTAAGCAATGACTAGACAAGTCACATAACCACACAAACAAAATAATTTCATACACTTGCCTTGTTCAACAGCAGATTTCCCCTGCTTCTTCCTATCCTTTTCATTCTTAGCTTCTTGCTTAATTGGTTTCTGGGGTTTCTTTGCTGCTGATCTTTGCGTACCAGAATCAGAAACAGGTCCTGAAGTTGAAGACTTCTTTGCCGCAGATGCCCTAGTCCTGGCTGCAGGAATGCTTTTCTGAGGTACTTCCTTCTTGGGTTTGTTTATGACTGGAGTGACTTGAGCAACATCAGTGTTCAATGACTTGGGTTTCAGTTTCCTAGTTCCCATTGTCGATGAAGAGCTCTTGGCATCTTCATCAGAAGACCGAGTCCCCTCTTCAGGTACGTGAGAACAGGTTTCCGAGACCTGCACTTGCTCATTTTCTACAACACCATAGCTCTCAAATAGTTCTTTCAGTGGGACTGCAAGATCAGCAAGATCACCGATTTTATGACGAAGTGCATAAGCTTTTAGCTCATCCCGCATCCGCTGAAGAGGTTGCTGAAAAAAAGAGTGATCATAATTAAGTATTGCACATAATTTAAACACATATACCTTGATACATCACATATACATTCAAAAGAACTATGTTCAAAGAATGGAGGTGTTAAATAACCAAACACCTGTTTAATCAAACATATCAACTGGAAGGTAAAAACTGAAAAGAAAGGTACAAACTATTTGTACCTCACATCCTGCCTCCAAAGCTAGTTTGAAAAACCCAAGCGAAACTGAGTGCTTGCCAGCAGCCTCAGAGAGCTTAATCTGTGAAAGCCAGTATGATTCCGAGGACAGAATACTAAACTTCTTCCGACTTGTCAGCCTAGAAGCATCCGAAATAGGCGTTTCACTTTTCACAGACCTCCTTGATCTAGCCTCGGAACCAGGGGTGATGTTCCCACCCAGTTTCGGAGCTGGAGTACCAGCCACCTTGTTAGGAATGGAGAGCCTCCTCGGTGGCTTAACAGGCTTGTCCTTGCCCGACAGATCGAGAACACTCACACTTTTGCTCACATTTGACGCAGCTCTTCCCCTGAAAATCGACATCCCATGTACACAATTCAGTACAATTTCAAGGCAAAACATCGCAATCATCGGCGAAAAGGTATAGCAATTTAGAATCAATGCTCAAACATCATACTCCCTCTCTAGAGTTTAACATTCAAGCAGTTTCATGCATCAAAATCGTTAGTTACCGAAACAAAAACACTTAAATTGAAATCCAAAATCAAATCGAAAGCATTCACAGCCCTGTAATTGAATCTAAACATCTCGAATTGCAAAATTCACCATCAAATTAACCGATCCGGCCACTAACCCTAACAAATCGCCACGTACCTCTTAGAAGCCGCGGAGGGGTAGGACAACTCCGCCGCCGGTAGCTTCGCCTCCTTCGGTTTCGTCACGGATCGCAGCCCGTAGCGAAGAAGCTTTCCTGTAAAACACAATCAAGAAAACCTAAGCCCCAATCTCGCAAAACTAGTTTCACTAACAAGAAATGAATCTAAATACCAGATTGGGAAGTCTGGGCTGATTGGGGCTCTTCCATTGATCGGGTTGCGGTTCGATTGCTCTGTCTTCTCTGCTTCTCTCTCAAACCAAAATGAAATTGTATCACAGACTCTGCCTTTAATTTATATTCAATTTTATTTTCTTTTATTTTTTTCCCAATTTTGACCTGATTCGTTTGGGCGGGAAACTGTCACAAAAACTCAAATCCTCACCACACGCTCCCCGCATGGTAACTCTCGGACTCGCGTTCCGCTACTCTCGTGACTAGCTTGTTATTCCACGTGTTGATTTTTTATTGGTTACATGGAATTGACTTGTGGGAGTAGTGAGATCAGGCGGATGTGATTGGGAGAGGTGGTGGGCGCGTGGGAAGTGGATATGGGTTTGGGGAAGTAGACGGCGTGTGATGACGATGTTGCAACGGCTGGCGCTGCATGGGACCCAGGCTTTTATGCTTTTGAGGGATTCGAATTTCGAATTTCAAATCGCTTGCCGTTTAAAACCGATTTTGCAGTTGACAGGGGATATGGACGAAAGTGGTTTCTCACTTTAGGACTTTGGGCTGGACATGCAGTTTGGGTCGGAATTTACTTTTATTGGGCTAAACACATTGCGGGCCGGACATTTTGAAACCGAAAACTCGAAACTCATGTTGAGTATTGCAACCAACTTTCTGGATAATGGAGAGTGAAAGAGACTGTTTGTTTTCAAGAGAAAACAAAACCATTGGTGTTGTCTCTTTAAGTTGTTCCTTCATTTTAAGTTAAAATTTTGGTGGATGGGTTTGGTCAACTTTCAATTTGAATGAAATTTCAGCCTGTTAGGTAACTATGTGCTAAAATGTTTTCAGTCACTATATTCTATACTAAGTATCGAATTTCATCAGCATTGGACACAAAATTATAGGTAGAGCAACCAAATTGCCTTTTAGAATTTTAGGTTCATATAAAGGTAAGTGGTGCGTGACTTCGAGATTTTAACCACCGCTCCAACATTCCCCCGAAAAATAACTACTCCGTCATCCCTACACCGATCCCCGTCAATTAAACCGGTTCTCCACCACGGAGCAACGCAATCCGGCCATTCTTTATAACAAAAATATCAACAACAACAAAAACATTTAAGCAGCAATGTTAGTTGGTGCGGCGGCGGGTACATAACTTTAGCACCTTAATGAAGGGTGTTTTGGTAAAATCGGGTAATGACTATAATGACTGGGTTTCTGCATTTGCACTCCCGTGACAGTATAAAGCCTAATCCCACCGCTCCCCCAAACAACTCTGCCGCCCACATCTACGGCCAGGATCCCCCACGCGCCCAATGGCGCATAGGATCCAATTATCCAACCCCGAGGGTAACATCGTCATTTCCACTATGCTTGGGGATAAATAAAGACTCAGCACCCTTGGTTCAGAAGTTAACTGGCTCAACTGCACTGGGGACTGCCAACGCATCCTTCTTTATTTTCCAAACGCAAAATTCCCCTGCACTCGTCTCCACCGTAAGCTCCATATCTCAATCGTTGGATTTAAAATAGTCATAGTTATTAAGATAATCAAGTTAAATTGGCCAATCGCAAACTCTTGTAAGCTGCACCTTATCACACCAGAGTCTGTCTTCTCCAGTCCAATTTATTCAAATTCAGTTTTTTTTTTCTTTTTCTTTTTGAAGTTCTTTTGGGGGTTATCAGTGTAAGAAGTACAGAGAGGAGAGAGAGAGAGAGAGTAAAGCAAAGGACATGGCTTTTATAGTTTTTTGTTTTTGTTTTTGTTAATTTAGATCACATTCTGGGTTTCTGCTCACTCTCACTGAACTCCTCATATGGTACATTTTTTTTTTCCTTCTTTCAAAAAATCTGGTATTCTCTGCTAAATCTTTGGGAAAGTTTCCTCTTTTGTTTTCTGGGTCTGATTGTTTTGAGATTTGTGTTTTGCAGGAAAAGCTGGTTTGAAGATTTGGAAAGGTCTACATTTGGTAAGTGCGTTTCAGATCTGGGGTGGTTGGACCTCATTTCTGTCTTGCAATTTGTTGAGGTTCTAAGATCTTGTGGGTTTTGTGAATTTCTGGGTGGGTATCCTTTTGGGTTCAGTAGGTGTGCTGTGATTGGCAAAAATGGTTGGTTCTTCCTTATGTATAGTATATGAGTTATTAGTTAATGTGCTCAAATAGATCAAATGTGGATTGTGTTTTGGCATTTGGTTCTTGTTTCTCAAGGTGTTAATAGTTGCAAGTTTGAAACTTTAGGCATGCTAAGATCAAGCTCTCTCTGTTATTGGGTGTGTACTTTGATTTGATGTATGCAGTTCTTATAAGTGTATGAGTTACGACAAAATTGAACTACGCTAAAATGTTAAAAGCCTTTTTTTATTAGATTGTTTGAAGTCAACACAAGGGTCTGATGTTATCATAAGCATCCTAAGATTTGCTCTTTACAGTATTTGGTTCTGTACCATTGTATGATTTTTTCTCCTGTTTATTGGAATATATTGCATGAGTGTGACTTTTCAGTTTGTTATTTATGTATAATCTAATTGTGATTGTGTGGAACACTACAGTAAGCGGGCTTCAGGATTGTGTGTTATTGGCCTTCCTGCAATGGGCAAATCACCGGCTAAATGGATCAAGACCGTTCTGTTTGGGAAGAAGTCATACAAACCTAATATATCAAAAGGAAGAGAGGTAAGAATGCACAATTGCAAAACAAATGCATGCACCTTACTCAATAGTTTTCTTATGTCTTGACGTTAAGACCAACTTCCAGATTTTATTTTTTCTTAACATTGAATCTATACCTTCCATTTCAGAAGTTTACATACTTTCTGAATTTCATAGAAGCTTTGACATGCACAAATACTGTTTCTTATCTCGGGTTTACAGAGAATTTCAAATCAGAAAGAGGTGGTGGTTTCTGCCAGGGAAGCAGGAACTGAATTAGTTTCAAACCCACCTGTGGCTTTTCATGAAAGCACAAACACCACAGATAATAACAGAGGGTTAGAATTGGAGAACAGTGAAGCTCCAAGTGTATTAGGTGATGGGGAGCCAGGAACCCAAAGTACGGATTGGTCTACACCACAAAATGCAGTATATGATCCGGAAACAATCAGGCAAGAGCAAGCTGCAACAAAGGCACAGGCTGCCTTTAGGGGTTATCTGGTAAATTTCTTGCAAAAGTAGTGTTACATCAGCTGCTAAATCATATCAATTTTTGTATATTTTTGTCCAGTGCCAGAATTTTACATTATTAGTATAATCACTGACATTGGTATACTATGTGAAGGCTCGCCGCGCCTTTTGGGCTCTAAAAGGCATAATAAGGCTACAGGCACTTATCCGTGGGCACTTGGTCAGGAGACAAGCTGTTGCTACACTAGGCAGTATGTTGGGTATTGTCAAGCTACAGGCACTCAGTCGTGGACGACAAGTCAGGTGGTCTAATATTGGTCTTGAAGTGCAAAACAGATGCCATGTGCCGCCTATGGTACAAGTATTCAGTACTTTTGGCAATTATCAATTCCTAGTTATTACTTTTTTTCCCCTAGTTATTACTTATTAGTTATATTACTGTCTATCAGTTAGCAAGGATCCTTGTGGATTTCTTGTAATGTTCATCCTAAATATATTATATTGTAGTATACACCTGAGCCACATTCACTTGTCATATGATATTTATAAATGTAGTTAATCATGGGTTATGTGTTCCTTCATGCTGCCCTTAACTATATTCCTCTTTTATATTGTCCAGCAGGAGGGCAAGCTAGTGGATCCTGTTAGAGTTAATATCTCTACTCAAATGGCAAAGCTAACGGTTAATGTTTTCATTAGTAAGGTACTTTGACATTCTGTTTAAAAGTTTTATTCAACGAATTTCCTGATTGACTTGCAACATTTTGGTTTGTATGATTTGGATAATTTCAAGTTGGCATGTTGTAACAGTTTGATGTTTGTCTTTTCAGCTTCTTGCTTTCTCACCTATTGTCATGCCTCTGCGTTTACATTATGAACCTGGAGATCCAAATTCAGTTCCAAACTGGTTAGAACGTTGGTCAGCAACCAATTTTTGGAAACCACTTCCCCAACCAAGAAAAGTTCCAGATTCAATATCTCAGAGAACACATCGGGATTCTCAAACAGGCAGGGTAAAGCGAACCACCCGGAGGCTTCAGTCTGCAAATGTTGAAAGTGTGTCGGTGCAAGCAACCTCTGAACATGAGAAACCCAAACGTATCCTTAGGAAAGTTTCCAGCCAGCCAGCAGACCCAGTGGTAGAAAATCCACAAATTGAGCTTGAAAAGGTTAAACGCAACTTGAGGAAGGTTCATACTCCCATAGTAGAGAACTCCGTGCAGACGGAAGTTGAAACTCAGAATCTTAAACAGAATCTGGAAAAGGCATCAAGTGCTTCAGGTCATAATGTTTTTGAAGGTATCACAGATAACTCTGTTGAGAAGATGAAGAAAGGGCCAATAGATACTCCATCCAATCTACCTGATGCAGAAATAACACCCGAAGCATCAGCGCCAAAAGAGGTCTTTGACTTATCATCCCATGATCAGGTTGCAATGGATTTGAAGACTTTGACAGAGGGCACTGGTAAAGAAATAAATACACCTAGTGATGAAGCTGCAGTCGAGTCATACATATTAACAGAGAGCAGTAAAAAAGAAGAAAACATTCCTGTTCCAAATGGGGTTTTGAGCCAGAAGGAAGATCTAACAAGCAATGACAACCATAAATCAAGCAGGAAGACATCAACTCCAGCTAAACAAGAACGTTCAGAGAATGGGTTGCAAAACAGTCCAACATTGCCAAGCTATATGGCAGCAACTGAGTCTGCAAAGGCAAAGCTGAGAGCACAAGGATCTCCTAGGCTTGGACTGGAGGCTACTGAGAAGACTGAGAAAACCAACTCCACTCGCCGTCAATCTCTGCCATCATCAGCTAATGGAAAAATCACTTCACAGTCTCCAAGGACACAGAAACTGGTTCAATCAGGTGGAAAAATCAAAAGTGACAAATCTCTGTTGGCCTCCAGAGACGGTAATGGTATGATTTTGACCTTTAAAGGCTAATTTACATATCCTTCCCTGTGATAAGTGGAAACAGATTGCATATATGGTTCAGCTATTAGAATTGAAATTCTTCCAAAACAAAAAAATCATATCTTTGCTGATTTAGAGCGATGAATTTTATTCTTACAGTCTCAGTGCAGATGAACTATTTTGTCGTCCTTTCCCGTAGGAAGTTCAGCGAGAAGTCAAAACTATTAGTCTTTTCACTTGACAATATAGTTACTCAAAAGTATACTGAGCCACCCCTGTTATTGTTTGATTTTGCAGGGAAGGCAAGCCAAGCAGAGTGGAGAAGATGAATTCGTAAATCAACTTGGGTGTCTATTACAATTAAAGCGGCAGATATTCGTCTCAGTTTTTGATTTATGCAGTGTGATTCAAAGTGTTGCGAAACCATAATGTGGTCTATATAGTTAGAGGATTGTGTTGGGCCAAGAGCCTTTCCTGATTTGTCTGCATTTGGGATGTGTGTGAATGTACATTATAGGTTTCATGCTTCTACTATCTTGCATTTAATCTAAAGACTGGTTGGTTTGGAGGAGTCCTTTGACATGATTTCCAGCAGTTCCTACTGGTCTTGTATAGTGACTGATTATGGTTTTATTTGTGCTTTCATGTTTGTTACGGCAAACTTATTCGTATTTGGTACTCACTTCTGTTTCTGTATATTTCTTACACAAGTCCAAACATTTGCAGGTATCAGTTTCTGAAACTTGATATTTTTATTTTTTGTCAGATTCAAAAGCATTGACGTTGATTGCAATCAGGGAATCAAATAATATGAAAAGCGAAGAACCTTAGTTGTAGCGTAACTGTGAAAATTCAAATTTTCCAAGTAATGTTCTAAAATGTTGATACATAGTCGAGAACACTTGGAAATGTCGAGAGTGTGATCGAATCACCCGGTCGCCGGAGGCCATTTTGGGTAAAGCAATGCCGGGAACATCTTCACGGACACTCAAAGAGTGAAGGTCCAGCAATAGTACGCTTGCTGGAACCGCTTCATAGCTACTAAATACCTTCGAAAGGGGAGATGTCGAACAATACCACAAGAACAGTCCCAATTCGAGGACTAACAACATAGCTCCCAATGCTAGCCTATAAAACAAGCAACCAAGTAGCAAAAGAGGTAAGTTCATTATTCCCCCATACTCCCGTACTATACAAGTAGCAACCAAACGCTGACTTAAGCATCGGAGAGTCGAAGACTGGGCCGCCCCAGTCTCGACTTCTGATGTGTTGTTACTTGTGCAGATACAGGACCAGAAGCTAAGGATTCGACCTCTCGTCCCGAGATCACGGGAAGAGGTAGAAACAATTGGCGCTAGAAGGAGGGCCCTCTTGTGAAACTCCCATTTAGCCTGAAACAATGGTAGAAATAGTATATGACCAGAATGAGCCTGGGACCCGACTGGAAAAAGAATTATTCTAATCCGGCAATGCATCCCTTAGCCAAGCCACTGTAGCCGGGACCTTAATTACCCATATAGACGTTGCCATAGCCCTTGAAATCCTAAAGAAAGACTTCCACTTGTTCCGGGAGCAAGCAACTAAGGAAAAGGTGGAGGCAGACGCGTACCGGGCGCGCATCGGTGAGTTGGAAAAGGAATAATTCTTACTCCGGGCCACACTGGATCACCGCAACGCCTACAATGACACCCTGGAACGAGCGGCATGGGTCACTAACACCCCAGACCCCATTTTGCCATCCCTCTTCGCAAGTTAAGGGAAACATAGTTCCATGGTCTCGAGAGGTCCCAACCAAATCATCTACGTAACTCATCCACTCACCCACCCATCCTTTCCATTCCCGGCTCCCCAACAATCTGCGGTTCTTAATGAATCCATTCCCTTGACAAACCAGCCCAATCCATCTGATCCACCTACCCTCAATTCCAATTCCACTTGCATTGCAAACCCATCTCTTGACTTGCAAACCCGACTCCTCCTCTAGCTCGGCAATTCTGTCACTCAGCTGGCCTCGCAGATTGAAAGCGTTGAGAATCGCGGGAGCCAGCGACCCCTGTTCACAGGATATGGACATCGCCTAAACCCCTTCACGTCATGGGTATAAATGGAAAAGCGACCACCTGAGGCCAAACCCTTCAAAGTGGATAAGTGTAAGGGCAACAGGGACCCTCACCTCCACCTTGAAACATTTCTCTCGTTGTGCAGCTCCACTTAATACACATATGCCATGGCTTGTCATGCCTTCCAGAAAACCCTCTTAGATGAAGCACTTAGCTAGTTCCTTAACCTGCCACCCAATTCCATTGATAATTTTGATAAACTCTCGGAACACTTCCTCAATCATTTCATACTCCATGCTAGCATTTACCGAAGTGTGGATGCCTTATTTCACATCAAGCAAAAGGAAGGAGAAGGACTCCACGAATTACTGTCACGGTGGCAACCAACCACGGCACGCTGCTACAACTTGGAGCCCCGAGTCGCCGAACAAGTTTTTCGCCAAGCCTTGCTTCCCGGCAATTTCCTAGTGGAGATTAATAGGAACCCTCCAGGGTCATATGATGCCTTGATGGACCTTGATGTCCAATGGGCACGAGCCAAGTTCGCCACCTTTGTACATTCCCATCCCACCACCACATTAGCACTTCCAGCTCCACCCCCAAAGCAACAATCCTAACAGAAATATGAGCATTATGAGAGAGGACAGGACAAAACCAAACAACACAGTAGCTCCCTGGACAACAACTAGGGACGTGGTTCAGAACGTCGCCACAGCGGGCAGCAGGGACGTGACCATCCTTATCGGTCCCGTGAGCAAAGCCCCCAACAGCAGCAGCATCGCTCTTCCCCACCACCCCGTTATGAGGCCCGCACTACCTTGACAACTACATATGAAGATATATGGGCCAAGCACAAAGACATCATTCCCCCACCACCTAAAAGAAAGTATCCAAAAAAGTCCCGATGGGCAGCAGGGAACAGGTATTGTGCTTATCATGAAGACAATGGCCACACTACTGAGATGTGCCATGGCCTTCGTAATGCAATAGAGAACTTGATCTGGAATGGGCAACTCCATCAATATTGTACTCCCGCGATAGGCGCTAACGCCATTGAGGTTCATGGCTAGATCCTAACCCTACATGACGGAGCCCCGCGACTTCCCCCTCGTCAACCTTCTGCGAAAAGGCAATGTACGAACCCTTTGGAAATTCATGAAATACACAGAGGAGTCACCACTACCCATCTGCATAGGATCATGTGTCATTCTACAAACGGGAAGATACGATAAGTTGCCATCACAATGAGCCCTTCATAATCAATGTCCAAGTGGATCACTACAGGTGCCATAAAGCTCTTGTGGACACAGGAGCTGCAGTCAATGTAATGTTTGCTGATTGCTACAGGGGACTCCGGCGTGACCGAGCTAAGTTGTACAACGATCATGATCCTCTTGTTAGCTTCTCGAGAGAAATCGTGCAACCCTTGGGTTCAGACCGCTTGACAGTTTCAGTGGGAACCAATCCTTGTCGTTCATCCATCACGACATGCTTTCTCATAGTTGATTGCCCTTCATCCTTTAACCTCATTCTGGGTCGCGACATCATCTAGGGACTACAGTGCTTCATTGCAGGTCACATGCTCCTTATGAAAATGCCTACCCCGGGAGGCATACTCTCAATCCAAGGGGGTAGAGCATCCATCGAACATTGCCACCTTAATGCTATCCAGCAAGGGCGTAGCGCCTATGAAATGTCGCCACTTAACCTCTCAGAACCCATTGATGACCCTCAGGACGACCCTGACAGAAAAGAAAAGAGGGAGCAAGTCCCAAGGCCCAATTCATAAAAGGATACAAAATGGGTTTCCTTGTCAACTAGTGCTCCCGAGAGGAAGGTTCGCATCGGCACTAGCCTTGACCCGGAACTCCGCCAAAAGCTCATTACCTTCCTCAAGGATAAACAAGCAGTTTTTGCTTGGTCCTATGCCGACATGCCAGGCATTTCCCCTGATATCATTACACACAAGCTCAATATACTCAAAAACTATCCCCCTGTCAAGCAGAAAATACAACCTTTTAACCCGGAAAAGTATCAGGCCATCTAAGCCGAGGTCCAATGGTTAAAAGAGATCAAGTTCATCCGAGAAGTCTCCTACCCAGCATGGGTCTCCAATGTTGTCATGGTTCCCAAGCCCAATGGAAAATGGAGAATGTGTGTTGACTACACCAACCTCAACAAAGTTTGCCCCATGGACATCTTTCCGTTGCCACGGATCGACCAGTTGGTCGACTCCACTGCTGGTTACAAAATGCTCAACTTCTTGGACGCCTACTCAGGTTACAATCAAATCAAAATGCATCCCACAGATTAGGAACACACTACTTTTGTTATAGACAAGGGACTATACTATTATAGAGTCATGCCTTTTGGATTGAAGAACGCAGGGGCAACCTATCAAAGGTTAGTCAATGCCATGTTTGAAAAAGAAATTGGGGAACTCATGGAAGTGTACGTGGATGACATGCTAGTTAAAAGTGTGACACATGATGACCGTATTGCCAACCTAGACAAAGTCTTCACTAATCTCCTGGCTCATGGGATGCCCCTCAACCCACAAAAGTGTATTTTGGCTGTTGGTGGAGGAAAATTTTTGGGTTTCATGGTCAGTGAAAGAGGAATTGAAGCTAACCCAGAAAAGATACAAGCCATACTCGATATGACAGTTCCGACTACCCGGAGTGAGGTCTAGTGCCTCACGGGACGCTTGGTAGCCTTGGCTCGATTCATTTCCCGCCTTACAGATAAGTGAAACCCATTCTTTCACTTGCTGAAAAACCCAATATAAAGAAAATGTCACATGGGGCCTGGAAAATGACGATGTCTTCAATAACATCAAAGCATATCTTGCAGCAGTTCCTCTCCTATCAAAGCTTATCCCGGGATAAGTATTATACATGTATCTGGCTGTGTCCGCTACAGCCATTAGTGCTGCTCTCACACGCTGTGGGCATGACAATTAGCTCCCAGTATACTACTATGGTAAGGGTTTTGCGGATCCTGAGACTTGCTACCCTGACATTGAAAAGTTGGCTTTAGCTCTCATCATTGCAGCACGAAAGCTTCGGAAATACTTCCAAACTCACACAATTCATGTCCTAACCAATCACCCCTTACGACAAATAATCCAAAAGCCTGAAACTTCAGGACGCCTAGTGAAGTGGGCAATTGAGCTGGGTGAATTTGACATACACTTCAAGCTAAGAACAACAATAAAAGGGCAGACAACGGCATATTTCATTGCTAAATTCATTCCCCTGGATCACGATAGCTCAAAGGCTAACACCCCCCACAGGACGCTATTTGGGAACTTCATGTCGATGGATCCTCAAACAATAGATGAACTGGAGTAGGCATAATCATCACAGATTTAGAAGGAAATTCATATGAGTATGCTTTCCGGTTTGAATATAAAGCATCTAACAACATTGCTGAATACGAAGCTCTCATAGCGGGCGTTCAGTTCTGCCGAGAACTCGGGGCCCTGCACACTCACATATTCAGTGACTCTCAGCTTGTAGTCAATTAAGTAGCAGACGACTTCAAGGCCAACCAAAATAACCTGGGATTCTACAAAAGACTAGCAGGAGCCCTCCTGCAACACTTCACATCTTACAAACTCACACAAATCCCCAGAGCCAAGAATTCAAAGGTGTCCGCCCACGCGAGACTCGCCACAGCTCCTCCCGAGTCCATGCCACCAGATGTGCACATAGAAATCTTGGACAAACCTAGCATCTCAAAAGCTTACTCAGAAATCTTTGCCATCGAGGCAGCTAACCAGCCCTCATGGATGGACCATATGTGGCCTTCCTCTCTAATGGAACTCTGCCCCAGGACAAAAGAGAAGCACAACGATTACACCACAAGGCTTCACTCTACCTACTCTAAAACGGTAAGCTATACCGTCGTGGTCAGTCATGTCCCATCTTGAAATGCTTGCCCACAAAGGAAGGGAATAAAGTGTTGAAGTCACTTCATAGTGGTATTTGTGGAAACCATGCGGGAGCTTGAAACCTAATGTTCAAAACACTCAGAGCTGGGTATTATTGGCCAACATTAGAGCAGGATGCAAAGGCAATTGTCCAAGCATGCCTTCAATGCCACAAATTTGCCAATTTTGCTCATCACCCACTAGTGCCACTGTCTATTATCATCTCCCCAGTCCCTTTCAGTCAGTGGAGACTTGATTTCGTGGGACGATTACCCACAGCCCCAGGACAACTCAAATTCGTGATAGTCATTGTAGACTACAACACGAAGTGGGTAGAGGCAGAACCCCTTGCCGCAATCACAATTGAAAAGGTGAAAAACTTCCTATGGCGTAACTTATACTGCTGGTTTGGGGTACCACAGGCCATCATCACAGATAATGGGACACCGTTTGACAATGACACATTCAGGGAATTCCTGTCAAAACAAGGAACCGTGATCTTTTATGCCTCCCTAGCACACCCCCAGACTAATGGCCAGGTGGAAGCCATAAACAAGCTCATCAAGCAAAACTTGAAAAAACGCTTGGAAGATGCCAAAGGGTTGTGGGCTGCCAAACTCCCGGAAGTCCTTTGGACACTTCGCACCACCCCAACAAAAGCCACAGGAGAATCTTCATACTTTTTGTCCTATGGCACCGAGGCAGTGATTCCTGTAGAAATGGAGGTCTCGAGTGAATGAGTCACGGCATACTATCCCGAAACGAACGCCACAGGGTTACGACTTAACATGGACCTCCTGGAGGAACGCTGGGACATGACACACCTCAGGAATGTCAACAACAATCAAAAGATTACTCACACTACAACAAGAAGGTCGTCCCCCGCCTCCTGAAAGTAGGAGATTGGGTCATGAAAGAAGTCATTCCCCACCCCACTGGACTCAAAGCAAACTGGGAAGGTCCACTCAAGATAGTTAACGCCTTAGGGCTAGCTACATATTATCTCCGGGACACTTCAACTCAGCTACATACTATCTTTTGCATAGCCTTCTTTAACTCAGCCACTTCCTTCCCAGCTACAGTAGACTGATCTCGGAAGATAGTAATGTGGTGAGTAGCCGCTAATAATGGTTAGTTAGAAATACTGATTATATATCAACCCTTTTATGGTGAAGTAAAATAATAAAACAACAAGAATATCACTTCCCCAAAAATAATATAAAATCCACTGAGCCTAGTACAGTTCCCAACTATACTTAGAAATATTGCGTAATTATATAAATCACTTGACATGTCCCACATGTCAAATAAAATGAGCAAGAGAGTTCCCGAAAATAAATGGAACTCATTAATCAAAGAAAATATTAAATCTCCAATATGCTCAAGACAGTATTAAATCTCTAATAAGCCTTTGAAAATTAAATAAACTTTAGTGCATGCATGACAATCAAATCAAAGGTCCACTCACAGTGCTCGGCTATGCTTGCCGACGATCCGAGACTTCCTCTAAACGATCCTCCTCACGTCCTGAACAATAATTAATATTAAGTCTCTCGACTTGGATAATACTTTAATAAAAATTTCCAAAATAAAAGGAAGCCTATAATTTCATCTCCCTTGCCCAAATTCTCAACTTTTAATCTAATAAGGCTCACATTACTCCGCACTTAACGATAGCCATAAATTAACTTTTTTTTAGAATTTAAAACCTGCTAAACCAACTGCCGAAATTTTATTCTAATAACCGAACAAGACTGGTCAAGTGGGGGTCCGAACAAGACTGGTCCAGCGGTCTCTGGTGGTCGGACGACGACAGACGTGGATGAGGAGCCCAGCTAGTCGGGAGGAGTTCACGGGAGGGAGAGAGAGAGAGAGTGGGTTGGTTTTGGGCTTCTTCATAACTACCCGGTCCAACTTAAACACTAATAAACCCAATAAAATCTTTACCTAATACTTATTATTGCAAACCCTTTTCTATATGATAACTTTTTCATGCTAACTCTGATTTTAACATATAACATGTCTAAGAACTCGTATTAATGTCCTCTACAACTTCCTTAAAGAAATTTTTCCAAAATAACTTTCCTACAAAAAGTCAACTATAGGGTCCTTAACGGTAAATTGTTACTTAACACGGTAAAAGACCAAGATAAAACCCAAAAATAAATAACCGCAAAATAACTTAAGAACCGGGGTGTGACAATTCTCCCCTACTTAAAAAAATTACGTTCTCAAAATTTACATACCTGTCAATCAAAGAGATAGGGATACTGCTACCTCATTTGCTTTTTCGGTTCCCAGGTAGCTTCATCTACTTGATAACTCCTCCAAAGAACTTTAACAAGTGGAATTGTTTTGTTTCTAAGCACTTGCTCATTCTGATCAAGAATTTGAACCGGCTCCTCTTCATAAGTTAAATCTTTCTTCAAACTAATCAGCTGCTCTTGCAAGACCTGAGAGGGATCGGCAATATACTTGCGAAGAATGGATACATGAAAGACATTATATATCCTGGACAACTCTGAAGGCAGCTCCAATTGATAAGCAACTGTGCCAACCCACTCCATAATCTCATAAGGACCAATATACCTCGAGCTAAGCTTCCCTTGTTTACCAAAACGTACCACGCCCTTCCAAGGGGATAATTTCAAAAATACCCGGTCACCCACTTGAAACTCAAGGTCCTTCTTGCGGTTATCTGCATAACTCTTCTGCTTATTTTGAGCTGCTTTGTGCCTATCTCTAATCATCTTGATCTTCTCATTTGTATCCTAGATAATCTCTGGACCACAAAGCTCTTTTACTCGCATCTCATTCCAACATAGAGGTGTACGACACTGTCGCCCATAAAGTGCTTCAAAGGGAGCCATATCTATGCTAGAATGAAAACTGTTGTTGTAAGCAAATTTTATCAAAAACAAATTTTTATCCCAACCCCTCTGAATTGCATAGCATAAAACCTCAACATATTCTCCAAGGTCTGAATAGTCCTCTTAGACTGCCCGTCAGTTTGAGGATGAAAAGCCATGCTAAAATGTAGCCGAGTGCCTAAGGTTGCCTGCAAAGCTCCATAAAATTTAGAAACAAATCTGGGATCCCGATCCGATACTATAGACTCAGGCACACCATGGAGTCTCACAATTTCATTCGCATAAAGTTCCGCCAATTTATCCAATGAATGCTTCTTCCCCACTGGCAGAAAATGTGCAGACTTTGTTAATCGATCCACAATCACCCAAATACCATCATGCCCATCATGGGTACGAGGTAAGCTGAAAACAAAATCCATGGTGATGTGGTCCCACTTCCATATCGGAATAGGCAATGGCTCAAGTAGACTAGAAGGTTTATGCCTCTCAGCTTTCACTTGCTGACAAATCAAACACTTGCTTACATAAGCGGCAATCTCCCTCTTCATATTTGGCCACCAATAAAAATTCTTCAAGGTCCCTTACATTTTAGTACTACCAAGATGTGCGGCATAAGCATAACTATGAGCTTCCTTCATTATTTCATGTTTCAACTCCAAATTCCTTTTGGAGACACATAGCCTGTTTTTAAACAACAAGGCTCCATCTCTCCTAATAGAAAATCCATTGTCGTTCTATTACGTGTTCTTTCTATCAATCGAACTATGGAAGGATCATTATACTGAGTCTCACGAACTTTATCAATCAAAACTGCCCTCACATGGAAACTGGCTACCAAAGCACCAATTTCATCCACCGACAACCCAACTCCTGTAGCTCGTAACTCATAAAAAAGTGGAACCCGAACCGTCCTCATATAAGCTAGAGACATAGAAGGATTGCGACTAAGAGCATCCGCAATTACATTAGCTTTCCCAGGATGATACTCAATAGTACAATCATAATCCTTAATCAACTTCATCCACCTTCTTTGCCTCATATTTAACTCTCTCTGAGTAAATACATACCGAAGACTTTTGTGGTCGGTAAAGATCTGACATTTGGCTCCATAAAGATAATGTCTCCACAATTTCAATGTAAAAGCCACTGCAGCAAGCTCTAGGTCGTGGGTGGGGTAATTTACTTCATATGGTTTCGATTGCCTAAAAGCATAAGCAATTACTCTTTCATGTGGCATCAAGACACCACCCAAACCCTGCCTAGAAGCATCATAATAAGCCACATACTCTCCATTATCATCAGGGAGTGCTAGAACAGGAGCACTAGTTAAACGATCCTTGAGCTCCTGAAAGCTCTGCTCGCACTTCTCGGACCACTCGAACTTCACCCCCTTCCTGGTCAATCTTGTAAGAGGAGCGGCAATCTTTGAAAAATCTTGGACAAAACGACATTAATAGCCTGCTAACCCCAAGAAACTACAAATCTCCATCACACTAGATGGCCTCTTCTAATTTGTCACCGTTTCTATCTTTTAGGGATCCACACTGACACTTCTGTCGAAATCACATGGCCCACGAACCCTACTTTATCCAACCAAAACTCACATTTACTAAGCTTTGCATATAACTGAGCTTCCCTCAAAGTTTGCAATACCATTTTTAAATGCTTAGCATGCTGCTTCAAATACCTCGAATACACCAAGATGTCATCTATGAATACAATCACGAAATGGTCAAGATATGGACGGAACACCCTATTCATGAGATCCATAAAAGCAACGGGTGCATTAGTAAGTCCAAACAGCATCACTACAAATTCATAATGACCATATCGTGATAGAAAAACAGTCTTGGCTATATCACTTTCCCGAATTTGCAACTGATGATGTCCTGATCTCATATCAATCTTTGAAAAGACTGTGGCACCCCTCAACTGATCGAATAAATCATCAAGACGGGGTAAAGGATATTTATTATTCACCATAACCTGATTCAACTTCCTATAGTCCACACAAAGTCTCATGGTGCCATCTTTCTTCTTGACAAATATCACTGGAGCACCCCATGAAGACATGCTAGGCTGAATAAAACCCTTATCCACCAACTCCTGCAACTGAGTTTTTAACTCTTTTAATTCTGCAAGTGCCATTCTATAAGGCGATTGAGAAATAGGCGCCTTTCCCGGAAGTAGCTCAATTGTAAAATCTACCTCCCTCACAGGAGGCAAACCAAGCAACTCATCTGGAAAAACATCTGGAAACTCTTTAACTACAGGGATATCTTTCATTCTCACCTCTCTCTTCCTAGTATCCACCACATGAGCTAAATAAGCTTGGCAACCTTTATTCAATAATTTCCTAACAGTGACTGTTGAAATTAAACAACTGGAAATAACATCTCGCTCACCCTGAAATGTAACCTTAGGCTTCCCAGGACTTCGTAACACCACTACTTTTCGGAAACATTAATCAATCATGGCCCTATGTGCCTCTAAAAAGTCCTTAACCAAGATTACATCAAACTCCACAATATCTAATGGAATCAAGTCAACTTCAAAACTAAGACCCTCCACCAACACTTCATAACCTCTAAATACCCAATTTATCTTCATCACATTACCGGAGGGCAAGGAAACCTGTCATTCGCCTGGAAGTGGCGATGATGGCACATTGAAGAGAAATGAAAATCTACTAGACATAAAAGAATACGTCGCTCTAGGGTCTATCAATATAAAAGCAGGGTGATCAAAAATTAACAACGTACCAATAATGATATCCGGGGAGGTACATCCCTCCTGTTGAGTCATGGCATGGAGTCTAGCATAGGTAGTGCTAGGGAGACCTCTCTGTCCTCTGCCTTGCTGAAAGCTGCCTCTGGCTGTAGCCATGGTGCGAGTACCACTACTAGAAGCACCAGCTGAAGTCTGACCCATGGCTTGAGTAGGAGCATATGTAGCTCCCTGAGTCAGAATAGGGCAATCCTTCTTGAAGTGATCCAGCTGTCCACACTAAAAACATCTCCCTGCCTGAAACTGACTCTGCCTAAACTGAAAAGACTGTCCACGAGAAGTCCCACTCCTACTACTCGCTCCACTCTTGAATTGCCCAAACTGACGCCCAACAAAATTTCTGAAGAATATACCACTATGTCTCTTGAACCTCTCTCTAAAACCAGAGTCAGAACTCGAACTGCTACCATGTCCACTGCCAGTAGATGATCCAAAACCAGAGTGGACGCCAATTTCTTTGATGAACCCTGGCTAGGACCACCAGAATCATGAAGACGGCGAGCTGCCAACTCCTGTGCCTCTATATTAATAGAAAAAGTCACAGCCTGGTGAAATGACTGATATGATACAGCTGTCATCTGGGTTGAATAAATACCACCAAGGCCCTTGGTGAACTGATAAATCTTCTCCTGCTCTATCTTCACCAAATCAGGCACATAGTAAGACAACTCCCTAAATCGTTGTTCAAAAGCCATCACTGTCATATCATCACTCTTCTTCATATTGAGGAACTCTTCCCTCATTCGGTTGACATGAGCATGACTAATATATCGCTCTCTAAAAAGAGCTGTAAACTATCCCAGGACATATGATTAGCAGCATCACCCATACCTCTACTCAAATCAAGCCACCAATACCATGCTTCCTTTTCCAAAAATTGGGTAACCAAGCCCACTTTCCTATCCTCTGGGCATCTCACCTGAATAAACATTTTCTCAATGGTCTCTACCCAATAATGAGTATCCAATGGCTCAACAACATGGTTAAACACTCTAGCTCCATTCTTATATGCTATGTCATAATTTATCTCAGGGGTCATGCTAGTGCTAAAACGCTGAAAAAATTGCTTCATGGCCATCCAATCACCATATACCTTCTCATCATCCCTCCTGGATGATTCTGCCTAGATGCTCGACGAGCAGGCATGATACCTGAGAATAAAATGTTTAGCACAAGAAACAAGGAAAGGATAACTACCCACAAACTTAATAAACACTTAGCATCCAAGCATAAAATGTTAATAGATCCGCCGCGGTCGGACCATCACTCTAATGACACTAAGTGTTACTAAGCATATATGGTAGTGATAAAAGAAGACAGGAATCGGACAACCTAAAGCTCTGATACCAATTGTCAAGGGGAATTCTACGAAAATTTTGGCATAACCTCCCCTGAAGTGGGTAACCCTACCTGAAAGAAAAATCACCATAATAATTAAATCCACAACTCCTGGAGCCATCCGCTCCCCCAAATAATTTACATCCACCACCCCCAAATCCATATAATTCCGAACAATCTTCATGAATTTAATCTCTCATACATACATACCAAATAAATCTTTTTCATCACTCCTAAGTGGAGTCATAAGCTCTTAACACATCTTAACATAAATTCATTTAAAATATCCCATGGTTATCAGAGCATATACTAGGAAAGGGAAAAAAATATACAAGTAGGTTAAACTAGTAACCTATGAGAGAAAATTGGATGAGGTGGAAAATATAATTCGCCTCCTACCCTCGCCGAACAACACTCTGCAGACTGGACATTTAGAAAAGAAAGGTCAAGGGTAGAAGCATTTAAAACGTTAGCGTGAGTGGACAAAAATAAATAACAATAATATTGACTTAAATATGGAGCGACGGAAATCAAAGTTATGCTCTCCCAAGTTTTCCATTAAGAAAAATACTTATGCATGCCACTCTTAGATATTCTCCAAAAATATTTAAGGATAAAAATGATGAACCAATCTCATTGGTTCCCAATAATTAATAAAAATAGGGAAAATGTTTCACCATAACGATGAACCTCTTAGGCTAGATCGGAGTCTCTCAGGCTACAATAGCGTCTCACACTAAGCGCTCTATTCACCTATAGTGATGACCGCTAATAATGGCTAGCTAACAAATAATATAAATACCGATCGGTTGCCTCCCAGGTTATAATAGTATTCCACGCTAAGCACTCTACTCACCTATGGTGAGTAGCCGTTAATAATGGTTAGTTAGCAATACTGATTATATATCAACCCTTTTATGGTGAAGTAAAATAATAAAACAACAAGAATATCACATCCCCAAAAATAATATAAAATCCACTGAGCCTAGTACAGTTCCCAACTACGCTTAGACATATTGCGTAATTATATAAATCACTTGACATGTCCCACATATTAAATCTCCAATGGAACTCATTAATCCAAGAAAATATTAAATCTCCAATATGCTCAAGACAATATTAAATCTCTAATAAGCCTTTGAAAATTAAATAAACTTTAGTGCATGCATGACATTCAAATCAAAGGTCCACTCACAGTGCTCGGCTATGCCTGCCGACGATCCGAGGCTTCCTCCAAATGATCCTCCTCACGTCCTAAACAATAATTAATATTAAGTCTCTCGACTTGGATAATACTTTAATAAAAATTTCCGAAATAAAAGGAAGCTTATAATTTCATCTCCCTTGCCCAACTTCTCCACTTTTAATCTAATAAGGCTCACATTACTCAGTACTTAACGATAGCCATAAATTAACCTTTTTAGAATTTAAAACCTGCTAAACCAATTGCCAAAATTCCATTTTAATAACCGTCGCAATTCTTAACCATTGAAAAATCTCAAACCTTATCAAAACTCCTCCAAAATTTCCAAACTTTACTTCATTAAACTCCTCTCCATAAAACAAACTCAAAAACATGAAAAACTGCCCCTAAGGGGCGGCACTACCGCCTGCTCCGCCGGCAGCAGCGATCGGCAGCCGTACTCCGGCGACGACCAATACTTCCCAAATTTTAACACAACACTCCTCTCAATCCTCATAACAACTTGCTTAACTAATACACAATCAAATTTTAAGCTAAGGCAACCAGATCAAAATAGAGAAATGAGCCCTAGAAGTTCAATTATACATTTCTCCTCACCAAGATCGAATTGAGTCTATTCCTTTAATTTTGAGGGGTTACTAACCTTGATGAGAGCTACAAGATGAGACAAGTTTCACAAGCTATGGCAGCCGGAGAAGCAATTTCTGACAACGGGACAGTCGGGCTGGTAGGAGCGGTTTCCTCCCGCTCGACAGCGTCCCGTGAGCAGTCACTGGCCCAGGAAGAGAGAGGGGGTGGCGGGGGTCCGAACAAGACTGGTCCGGCGGTCTCAGGTGGCTGGACAACGACGGACGTGGATGAGGAGTTCGGCAGGTCAGGAGGAGTTCACGGGAGGGAGAGAGAGAAGAGAGAGAGAGAGAGAATGGGTTGGTTTTGGGCTTCTCCATAACTACCCGGTCCAACTTAAACACCAAAAACAAAACGCAATAAAAATTTTACCTTTTACTTATTACTGCAAACCCTTTCTATCTGATAACTTTTTAATGTTAACTCCGATTTTAACGTATAACATGTTTAAGAACTCGTATTAACGTCCTCTACAACTTCCTTAAAGAATTTTTTCCAAAATAATTTTCCTACAAAAAGTCAACTATAGGGTCCTTAACGATAAACGATTACTTAACACGGTAAAAGACTAAGATAAAACCAAAAATAAATAACCGCAAAATAACTTTAGAACTGGGGTGTGACAACAATAAATAAAAAGCAACAGTCATGCATAGTCCAAACCAAATAACACATGAACACATCCAAAATAAAAATATAGACTCGGAACCCTGGAATAGCCAAAGTGGCTATATATGCCGAGGCGGCATATCCGGCATGAGCTCCTAGACTCGAATGCCCATATCACCTGGCGTATACGACGCTCTATCAGCTCAGTTAAATTATACTCTTGGGGCACTACACAAAGCCAAAAGTCAGTAGGGACAGTACAATGCAATCAGTAAGAAAACGCAGGACATAGCACAGTACCTATTTTTTGAAAAGCCCCGGGAACTTGGAAGGGATGTCCATGCCACTCCTGCCATTGCCCACAGACGAGGAAACATTTCCGCCGCCAACTCTCGTTAGTCGAGGTGGGCAGATCTTTCAACAGAATCTTGAACTTCCCCCTAGACTTCAGGGTCACGCAACATTTGCTACCCTTCTTTGTACAGTATGCCATATGCCAGCAGGCGTTGAACTCCTGAAAATAGGGGAACTCTTGTCCCAATAAACGGATCAACACCTCTGTCCCTAATATCTGCCTCAACATGTTAGGGGTCACCTGCCTCAAGGCAATATGAAGACATGCCAAGGTATACTGAACAAAAGGAGGTAGCGGAAACATCAACCCTCACCTTAATTGATGCTTATAAACCAAAGTAAAATCATCTAGGGGTTCTCAAAACCTAACGCCCTTCGCAAGAGGTCGTAACAAAACCTCATTAGGAATGCCCCAATTCTGCCTAAGAGCAATAAGCTCTGACGATGTCATACTCTCGCCAGGAGGGTCCTAAAATGAATCATCAGCGTGTCGAGAACTCGCCATGCTAAACTCTTCTACCTCCTGCAATAGAGGATCAGACGAGGACACGTGAGACCCAAAATCCGTAATAGGAATGCCCTCCCCTAAGTCAAGTGCGACTTCCGCCATTAGATAATCCAATTCCTCCTCCCACTTGTGCAGTTGTGCAAGGTGTCCAAATCAGAATTAGGTGAGCTAGAGACAATAACAATCTCCTCGCTAGACACCTACACCGGGTCTGTCATACCTTACATCCTCACGAGTACTCTCGCTACCTTAACCTTAACCAACCCGAAAACAAACTACCTAATCCCTTTAGATTTAACCAGCAAAAATCGCAAACAATGCGAAAACTATAGTAAAACCCCCCACCAATTCGAACCAAAACAAAAACAGAACTAAGTAAGAATTGACAATTCCATACATTGAAAAGGCGGAAATGGGTAGTGACAGTGAAGCTGGTTGCAAACAGCCGAGCGCTCGCACCCAAATGATCGAGGATGAAATTGAACGTTCTCTAGATCGATGAAACAGTTCTTCCATAACACCTCTCCAAAAAACTTGAAGATTGCTCCCTTAACCCTAATCCTTCTATTTTCAAAACGCAAACTCCCTCCTCTGTTTCCTCTAGGTCTATTTATAGACATTCAATTCAACCATGGCCGTCCAGATCTTCCCCATTTGCATGGTTAGGGAGAAGCCACGTTGACCACGATCAAGACGTGTGTTACAACGCGCCTCACGATCACACGCACGCGCGTTAATTGCACGAGCCGTTACAGCCTTAATGGCGTCATAAATGACCACGTGTCCCTTATAAACTGGCCATTTATGATACCTGTGAGATTTGACAAAAGGATTGTATCTAGTTCTCGGAACGCAACCCCAGCCACCTCGCGTGGGGACTTGGGGACTCGTCACCATGCCTCAAACTCCTGGATCTGACACATTCTCGGCACAACTTGAGAATAACTTCCCACCCAAGAGCTCTCTCGGACCGGGGACTTGTTAATACATAGTCAAGAACACTTGGAAATGCCGAGAGTGTGATCGAATCACCCGGTCGCCGGAGGCTATTCCGGGTAAAGCAACGCTGAGAACACCTTCATGGACACTCAAAGAGTGAAGGTCCAGCAACAGTACGCTTGCTAGAACCGCTTCATAGCTACTACATACCCCCGAAGGGGAGATGTAGAACATGACCACAAGAACAGTCCCACATCGAGGACTAACGATATAGCTCCCAATGCTAGCACAAATTCCCAAAAGAAGTAAGTTCACTATTCCCCCATACTTTCGTACTATACAAGTAGCAATCAAATGTTGACTTAAGCATCGGATAGTCGAAAACTGGGCCGCTCCAATCCTGACTTCTGACGTGTTGTTAATTGTGTAGATACATGACCAGAAGCTAAGGATTTGACCTCCCGTCCCGAGAACACAGGAAGAGGTAGAAACATAAAACAAGACTGACTGCTAAGCTAGCAATCTAATCAAGTTAGGGCCTCCCTGCATAGGTGGAGTTTCACTTTGCATCTTGAAGTGACAAAGTGGGATATGGGTCCTGCAAATTTGGAACCCTAAACCTCCTCTACAATCAGATTTTTAGAGCTTGAGCTGAAAAGGGGTGGAAACTCTACATCAAGACAAACACTCCCAATCCAGGTGCTCAGTTGCTCACCATATTTACAAAAGAATTCCAGTACTATGACAGTTCATTGGGAATTAAGATTGCTGATTTTGTTGGGGTGAATCACAGTTCTACTTGAACTGGTTGAGTGTCCTAGCTAATGTAAACTCCTGGGATCAATGTTACGAGGTACTGGAGTTTCGGATGAGTGACCAGCAATGCAAAGTTTGCCAGTCTCATCTTGATCCCAGTAAACTTCTACCATAAGACCTTGTGGATGCTCTTCGGATTCTGTTTTTGGAATCATCGCATACTTCGCTCCTATGTTGCACGGACACCGACACGGATACGGCGACACGATACGTACCGACACGGCGACACGGCAAAACTCAAAAACTGCATTTTCGACACGGCTCGGACACGGCAAATATAATTACTTATTTATATATTTTTAAATAATAAAAAAATGCTCAAATATGAATAAATTCATCACATTGCTTAAATAATGTTATAAATTTAAACAATTGTATAACTGTAAGTCTGTAACAAATAATATAAAAGAGAGTCAATATTAATCTAAAGGATGATTACCAAATAGTTATATCAAATTCAACATATTCATTAAACTGAATGAAAATGCAACATTCCTAACCCCATAACAACGTACACCAACTGCCTAAAACCCCATAACTGAGGTATTCAAAATACAGAAGAGCAAGGCACGCATGCATGGGCATCATCTTTTATCCTTGATAGTTAAAATGATTCAAGTTCATAATTAACAACATAAAAGCTAAGAAGAAGCAATTCATCATTGCAAATGAAGAGATGTTCATAAATGACATATGCAATAGCCACAATAGGCAGCAACGTTGGAGTTTGGACGTTTGGGCAACAACTTTGCACCTTCAACAATGCAACACCTAATACACAATAAGAGTTGGTCATTCCATAATCAATCTAAACATCTTAATCATTCCATAATAATTGAAATAATAGAGAATATATAGCTAAGAATTTACCTACTAATCACCTTCAATAGTCCATCTCATCATTAACAAGCATCCTCTCTAATGTCGGTTCATCAAGGGACAATTCTGCAAGCTCAAGCACATCATCATTAATCCCCGGTTCCATAGACTCATGACCATCTCCCGTAAGATCCCACATTGAGTCCCTATCTTTATAATAGGTAGGCTCGGCCCTTGCCAAAAGTCGAAGATTTGTATGAACATACACCAAATCTTGAGCTCTTTTTGGTTCTAACTTGTTCCTCTTCAAACCTTGTATGAAGCTATATGTACTCCAATTCCTTTCGCAACAAGAAGATGAACAAGGTTGATTAAGCAACCTGAAAGCCAAAGATTGGAGTCTTGGTGTAGAAGCTCCATAGGAGGCCCACCAAATTAGAGGCTCAAAATAAAACTTGTTTTCCAAAGCATCCGGTCTTGAGTAATCACCCATGTTCAATGAAAAATATCCATATTCTTCCATCACTTTATTACGAACTTGCGGATCCGGATAGAGCTTGATAAGACATCTCCTCCTCTCATTGGTGAGCTCGGTATCTCTATGTGGAGCAACCCGGTTAGGATCCTCTTCAAGCCATTGAGAGCTATAATACTTTGGGTTCAAAGAGTGAGCCATGCAATGAAGTGAAGTGGAACTCTTAGTCCACCGAGCAATCAAGGTGGAGTACACCACATCATAAAACCTTGATGCATCACAATGAATTGATAAGACATTGGCAAACTCGGGAGTATAAATTGCCTTCTTCACTTTCTCTATCATTGTATCCCACCACTCGTAAACCAAGTGAAGACAAGGCTTATCCAAATCGGCCATCCTTATCATCTCATATATAGGTGACATAAATGCAATCATGAAATCAATTTGCTCCCACAAGGTGTCACTCAATAGCATTTCCTTCACTGCTCTTGCTTTCTTAACATCATCTTCTCTATACATGTCCCATCTTGGACTAATCACCATTTGTTGCATGCCATTCTTCACATCTCTAAACCTTTTAAGCATCACATAATGAGAAGCAAATCTTGTCTCGGCAACTTGGAGCAACTTCAAGGCACAATTATCATTATACATGGACAAACGCATGTTATGGTTCACGATAAAATTCTTTATGAACCAAACATCATTGCAAACATCCATAAGCCACCCCAACTCTTTTTCCACATTCTCCCCGGGTAGATAAGCTTTAGCTTTCAAAGTATCTTTCAAAACAAGATTGAGTGTATGTACCACACATGGTGTCCAAAATATGTGTGGATGTGCCTCTTCAACCATTGCACCGGCAGCAGCACAAACAGGCGCATTATCCGTCACCACTTGAACCACATTTTCCGAACCAATCTCATTGATGGATGCCAAAAGCAATTTTGAAATTTCAGTTTTGTCTTTGGTCGTGCCATCACAATTGACCGCTCTCAACATCATAGCCTTGTTTGTAGCAGCAGCCATCATATTGATTAATGGCCTCTTTTGGCCATCAGTCCACCCATCGGAACACAAGCTCACACCGGTCTCTTTCCATGTCTTCTTCACAGGTTCCAATGTCCGCTCAACATGACGCCTCTCATTATCAAGTAGTGTGGTCCTCAAAGCATTGTACCCTGGAGGAACATAACCCGGAATATTGCTAGCACGGGTGTAAGAGCTTCGGTAGAGAGGATTCCTTGCAACATTGAACGATAGTCCACTACTGTAAAACAATCTCGCAATCTCAGCATCACATTGTTGCCTATCTTCAATCTTGAAAGCTTTGGCTAGTTGTGGACTCACTCTTCTCTTTTTTGCTTCATCATCCCTCTCCATCAATGGAAAATAGCTTGAACCACTTCCGGAAAAACTAGAAGAGGGAGGCAAAGGAACCTTATTAGGAGCCCTCTCTCGCAATTGCTGCGCACACCAATCAAGAAGTTGTTGCATCTCTTGCATTTTTGCTTGTGTGACTTTGGTGCAAGGCTTGATCCCTTTTCTTGGGATTTTAAGCAAATGAGCCTCGACTCTAGAATGTGACCCATTGAATCTCTTTTCACAGAAACTACAAGTGAAACTCACATTTCCTCCTCCTGCTCTTGCAACACCGTCAGCATCAACAACTATATCCTTAGTGACATATTTCCAAAGTGGCGCAGATAAATTTTCCTCCATATTTGAATCGACACTAGGTTCTGTAGATGCTGCTGAAGTACTCATCCTGTGCAATTGAATCACAATATACAAACTTTACACCACATACCGTAAGTCCATTTTTAATCTAACACATATATAAGTCCATGCATAAATTGATTGAACAAAGATGGAGAATTCTCAGTCTAACATGCACATAAACAAAGATGGAGAATTCTCAGTCTAACATGCACATATGTATATATATATATATATATTAATATATATATACCGACTATATGTATGAGAAACAGCTATTAGCTACTCCATTTTCCACCATATATCAGTCACAAGCCGAAAATGAAGTTCCTAGTAAAATTATAATCCACTTCCCAAGTAATTCTTTATTGCTTTACCCCTTCTCAAGTTCTCAGTAGTCTTTCTACCGCAAGTTCTTTTACCAAAGATTGGAGGCCTAGCTCCCCACCACTGAAACTTTTTTAGAAAACTGAAGCCCATAAAGACTTCCACAAACTGACTCTATCCCACCCATCCCCCTCTCTTATCCAAATTACCCAAAACACGGATGCACACTCTCCGCTTCAATACAACACTGACAGGAGAGATAATCACAAGTATTAACCCTCCATCATCTGCATCTGCATCATTAGCAATTGAGCATCATCAACAATTCAAGCTTACCCAACATCCTCATTCCTCTGCTGTCGTTTCGTTCCCGGTTCCTCCGCCCCAACCACACTGGAAATTCTCCACACATATGCACCCACCCACCGCACTTACCTCCTTCCTCCATTTAGTGATTTTAGTCCATTATCTTCATATCAAATTCTAACCCAGTAACCCACAGTCCCACACTGATTTGAGGTCGAAAGATGAAAAGAAAAAGAAAGAATTACTTACAGTGAGGTCGGAGGCTGGAGAGGTCGCCGGTCTGAGGTCGTCGGTCGGAGCTGGAGGCTGGGTTCGTCTTGTGGTCGCTGGGTTCAGCTTTTCTCACTCTGGGAACTATTTGGGAAGAATGGCAAGAATGAGAGAAGTGCGGCTCCAAGGTTCGGCTTGTGGTCAGGTCAGTTCGATTTTTTTTTTTTTTTTTAAATGGTGATGTGGCGTGTCGAAACCGTGTCGACGCCGTGTCGAGAAACGGTCAACGTGTCGAAACCGTGTCGAAAAAGTTTGACTTTTTCGACACGCCACGTGGCGTGTCGGACGCCGTGTCGGGCCGTGTCGGTACGTATCGGCGTGTCGGGGAGCGTCCGACGCTCCGACACTCCATGGTTAGAGGTGTCCGTGCATCTCAGCTTCGCTCCTACGGGTATCTGCAATGTCAATGCAATACCTTTAGAAAAGCAAATCAAGAAATCATGAACTCACAGATGACCTTATATCTGTCTTGCTCAGAGTAATATAATGAGAAAGGAAGTTGTGCTTTACCTCAACTGACTCTCCAGATGTTAAGGTGAGAGTAACCAGCCTCCCCTCTGCCATGGCGGCGTCTAGCTCCGCTTGTCTTGAAATATTTAAGAAAACTTCTTCTAGAGTTGTAAGACCAAGTTGTATGTCAGCTATACCAAATTCTTGTTGCCTATCTTCAAGCTCAGCAAAAAAACTCTGTACAGAATTGTATAACTTCCAAGTGAGGCTTTAGTTAAGACTAGGAGGATCATAACTATTTTTTGAGAATGAGGTACAATTCAGAATAATGAACATGGAAAGAGAAACGATTACCGGCAAACGTCCCTCTTTTTCTTGTGGAATAACAAAAGTCAGATAGGAATTGGTCTCGTTTTTGTGTATAACATCCAACTGCTGTCAAAACTCAAAACATTAGCCAAGTTAAACATGTAGCGCATATAAAGAAAATGCTCAAACTATTTCAGAGTTAACATACCTGTTTAAAGAAGTGCTTCACTGATTCATGATTTTGTGGATCACTGCTTCCCCTGAAGCTCACATTAGCAATAAAACCACTCCCAAAACGTGACTTGAGCCTGATTGAAGTTCTGATGCAACGCAGCTTCCCCTTTGCCATGATTCCTATCCGGTCACTCAAAATGTCAGCTTCTTCCATTGAATGTGTGGTTAGGAGAATTGAACGCCCTTTCTTGGCCTCCTCAATGATGTCCCATACATGCCTTCTTGTTATGGGATCCATACCTGTTGTCTGCAGACCATAAATCTCTATTTTATAAGCAGTGCAAGTAGATTAACTCAATGACCAAAAGTTGTAATGTCCATACCGGTTCATCTAAAATGATCAACTTCGGATCACCAATAAATGCCATTGCTACACTCAGGCGACGTTTCATCCCACCGCTGTAACTCCCAGCTCTCATGCTAGCTGCGTCACTGAGTTTCACATCCTCCAATGACTTGTGAGCAATCTACATTCAAGAGGGAGCATCCATATAAAGTAGTATATTAGACACCAAACAGTCATCTTTCTTCGAGCTCATGATGCCTACAGTTCAGATATTTAACCTATATATTCAGGTTAGTGTTGCACATACCATTTCTACTGAAGATGGGGACAGGCCTTTAATCTTAGCGAACAGGTGGAGGTGATCTTTCCCAGTTAACGCTTTCCAAAGAACATCAAACTAACAAGGAAGATGAGAAGCAGACAAGTTAAATGTAGTCCCTTGTTTTTTTTTTTTTTTTTCCATAGATTTCTGCAGCAAAGTTAAAATCATGAGATAGAGAGAGGCATAGAGTAAGAGAAAGCTAGAGCAGGTCACCTGTGGACAAACTCCTATAAGTTTTCTAATAGCTGCCATACCACCGGTGCTTCGGGCAGAATGGTCATAAATTAATGCTGTTAACAAAAGATGTATATGTTACTATTTTATCAAATCCTTAGGGACTTCATGATCATCAATTCATCATTATTTAGATTGATGGACTCAACTCTATTACCATCTCCTCCAGTAATTGGTGCAATTCCAGTTAAACAACTGATTGTTGTGCTTTTCCCGGCTCCGTTAGGTCCAAGTAGACAAAATAACTGATCCTTTGGAAAGTTCACCCATAATCCCTGAAGGTGATCCAACAAAATAAATGGTTACCATACAAACAAAGAAAAGGTCTGAACTTCCTTATGAAAAATTGAGAACTGAAAAATGCAAAATATTTTCTTTTTCTTTACCTTGACAGCGGTGTAAGGTTTAGTCTCCTTGCAGCGGCAGCAGCAACAGCAGCAACAAAAATGTCGTTTTTTCCCAGGATATATTTTAACAAGTCCGCTTATCTGAACTGCAATTTTTGGATCAAGTGTGCCTTCCATAGATTGTTGTTTGACAAGGTTCTCCTCTTCAAGGACATCCACATCTTCTGGAGCGATATGATCCTTTGTTACTGCTTTGTTACCTTCTAGGAAAAGACCAGAAAGAAAAGTATCAGGTCATAAAGTACATACGATTGAAAAAAAATGAAAACTCAAGCAAAAACCAATCTCGAGCCGGATCACACTACTTACCTTGTACTTTTCCCCCACTTGACCCTAACCAGCAGCTAGGAGTTGAAAAGTAATACATTGGTTTTTTCATACCAGATGCATTTGCCACAATGTTATCAAAGTAGATAGCCAGAAGAAACCAGAGAAAGAATGTAGCTACAAGCCATTTGTAAATGTCACCCTATCAAAGGTTTAAGATGGAAAGATCAATAACACATCAAGACATAGGAACCAACATCAAATGTATTGTTACAATTAAGACGTGTTTGCGTGCATACAATTGTTATAACACATGATTTATGCCCATCTTCACAATCTGATACTTTACTCAACCTAATCCCCTCCTTCCCATCACGTTGGGGAGTGTCTGTTGCAATAGCGAGTATCTGTAGAGCTTTGGCAAGAAGATTGGGTGGAAGAAAGACCAAGCGATTTGATATCTAACAGGAATTCCAGGTTTATAAGGAACGATCTCTGTAACGCCCTGCAATGCATGAGAAAACTGATCCTATTATTGCCATTGAACCAATAACCCCTAATTGAAATGGAAATGTTAACCTGCAGGAGAATCTTGCCTGGGTTATAAAGCCAATAATGAATATGATGAAACCCACAGTTGTGGATGAAGATGCCTTGCTTATGAAGGCCGAGAGCATGAAGGCAAAACCAATCTGACAAATATTAAAAGAGCATGAACTTGAAGCTTGTTTGCTAAAGTAGTATAGAAATGAAAATGGAAGCAATTTCATGGAAGAGTGGTCGTACCATATTCAATTGGAAAAGAAAGAAGACAAGATATAGGACTAGAAAATTGTTGACTAGGAAAAACTTGAACTGAAACATCATTCCAAAGAGAACTATGAAAAGCGATGAGAGAACTGTCATGATTCCCTCCCATGCAAGCCATGATAACCAGTAGGCGGTATCATAAAGACCCATCATCGTCATTGCCTGCTCCGAAAATACCTGATCGGATTAGCATTCATGCACATTATGTAATTAGAAAGAATACATAGACTGTTGAAGTAAATGTTACCCCTCGAAGCTTTAGTTCTTTCTCTGTAATCAAAGAAGTCATTTGAAACACAAAAGCAAACATTGCGCTTGCAAGGAAGAGGACTGGTCCCATATTCTGCATTGCTGAGGACACCTCCCTTGCAGGGTGTGGGAATTCCTTGAAAGAAATATTCCAGCTAAAATCCGGAACTGAATGAGAAGCAGGCAGGCATGTAAAGCAAGGAGTGGAATCACATTAATCATGCAAATGTCATAAGAAACGAAACGAAACGAAACACAATACCATCAATCAGATGCCTAAAAATCTCACGCTCTGCGGCAATCTGAAGCGGAATTTGGAATTTGAAGGTGGGATCTTCACCGTCCCCTCTTCTTAAAATTTGAGTGGAATTAGTCTGCACGCCATAGCTGATCACATCAGGACTTCTCACCGTAAAATGCAAAGCTCCCGGGCAAGTCTTAGGATTATCAAGCAGCCATTCGTCTACTTCAGCCGGTGTTCTAAACGCTTTCACCTTCATGCATGTGCAAATATTCAAAACCCTAGCTATTTATATATATAACCATCACATTAATTAACATATGTACAAGGCAGCGCATAATTATTTAGGTTTGCGTTTTTGTTTCCTGCATTTCAATTTTGCAGTAGAGGATTAACTACAATGGTAAATCCGATGTACTTGTATCTGTTGTACTTATCTCAGTTGCGTTTAATGCAATTATATGTCCGTTTTCTTTCTCAAAAAAAAAAAAAAGTGTACATTGTTTAGACTTCATTTGAAAATCATACCTTTTCCGCGGGGATTCGCCGGCTGGGGTTGTTGTCCCTGATGGCGTCGACAATGTCGTTGATCAAGGGGTCGTCGCCGCTCCACACAAAGTCATAGCACGGCTTCTTGATGAAATCCTTGTCCTCGCAGGGTGGGATGGGCGGTGAGACCAGCGGATCGGGGTCCGTGACGTTCTTGTTCTCCGGGGACGACGCGTTGTGAACATTGATTGCTTTCTCGATGCAGAGGATAAGCAAAATGAAAAAGAAGGAAGAGAAAAGGTGGACGGTGGTGCCGACTTTGTGCCGCCACGCCAGGAGGAGGTTCTTCTTGAACAAGGCCGTGAATTGCTGGAGAAGCAACCGGAATCCGCTCATCAACTCCATGATTTCCGATGACGTATTGACGTTGGTTCGGAATTTTGGTGTCCATGGGGAAATTAAGTGATCAAACAAAGTGGCGCGAGAGCTAGAGGATATGGGAAATTCTTAACCACTGTTTCAAAAATAGTTGCTTTCTTTTTTTACTTTACTTACCACAGCCGTTGGTCTTAGGCTCTCTGTAATTTACGCATTTGGTCGTTGTTTGTTGTTGATTTACGGAGTTGCCACTATGATCAGCTTATCTTTTAAGTTCTTGGAAAATATTCATATCTTATAAAATGGCTATTACGTGACATAATCTGTTGAAAACTGAGACATAAGTGACTTGTATTGCAAGAAATAGAAGTAAATAATTACGAATTTGCATAAGCTAGCCAACTTGAGTGAAATTTCCTCTCCAGAAAATGATGTTGGTTCATGGAGGGAGTAGGTAGTATATAAAATTAAAATCAATCGTAGTCTAGCATGTCTTGCAAGAAACCATACCATATCTTCAGGGGCGGATCCAGGATTTTAATCTTGGGTGGGCTTGAACTTCCTAACCAAAAAATAAATAAATAAAAATCTCGTCGGTGCGAGAGAAATTTATTTATTAACTGCAAGAAAATGGTACACCTAGTCAAGGGAGGACATAATGATCCTTACCCCTCCAATGCATATGCAGAACTATTATACAAGCTAAACAATACTAAATATGATATGCAGTACAACAAGAAAACATAAACTAGCTAAATCTAAATCTACGAGTCGATGAAGTTTCAAACTCTTCAATCACCTCATCATTGCTAATAGAATCAGCATACTCTTTCTCAACATGAAGAACCATACAATCATCAAGAAAGTCATCTCCCATTTTGCTTCTAATTTTGTTCTTAATGATGTTCATAGCTGAGAATGCCCTTTCAGTGGTTGCAGTAGAAACTGGAATAGTCAACACCAAACAAATCAATCTATAAAGCATCGGAAAAAATTCAGACTTCCTTGTTTGAACCAAGGTGCGGCTTAAGTCAGAAATGGACTCCAAATTTTGGAACTTAGGATCACTACGCATATCTTTCTCATAAAATGCACACTCTAATTCTAGAGCACACATTTCACCATCATCAAAATCTTCTGGATAAAACTGCTTTGCAAGATTGCAAACATCTTCACATTTAAAATTCCTGAAATTATCATGAGGATCCAAAGCTAAACTAAGTATAAGGAGTTCGGATGTCTGTTCTGAGAATCTTCTATTCAACTCACTCAACTAAAAATCAATCATAGCATTGAATACTTCTATACGGTAATGATGCTCAAATGTAATAAAATTCTTTTGTTGGCAATCACGACCCGTACCATCCTTATACGAAGCATTCATATCAGGCATATCAAGATCATGCTTTTCACAAAAAGATTCAACATTGCTTACTAAATCAGTCCATCCATGTTCTCTCATATCTTGAAGAAGATCTTTTGTATATTCAACAAACTTCATAGCATGCACAAAGTCAAGAGATTTTCGTTGTAATGTCTGACAAAGAACCTCAGTAATTTTCATTACTTTATGCATTAGAAGCAAACAAAACACGAAATCAAAATACCTCAACCTCTTTAGAACAGCCCTAGCTTGTCCTTGCAATTCCATAGGACCATGCTTAACCATATCAGTAAGAGTAATCTTTATTGAGCTAAACAATTCAATCACAGCCTTAATAGAACGAAAATGTGAGCTCCAGCGAGTAGCACCAGCTCGTTGTAAAGTAAAAATTTGGTTAGCACCAGTACCTGTTTGAAGTTCACCACAAGCTACCAAATTTGCAATTTCCTCCTTTCTCACCTCTTTTAAAGCCGAATGCCGCTTAGCAGAAGAATCAAGAAAATTCACAATGAAACTCAAGGTAGAAAAGAACTCCCAAATGTCATGTACTCCTTGAGCTGTAGCATTTAATGTCAACAGCAAACGGTGAGCAAAGCAATGCACAAAATATGCATAAGGACACTCTTGAAGAAACAATGATTTTAACCCATTATAAATGCCCCTCATATTACTAGCATCATCATACCCTTGACCACGCATATCTCTCACTTGAAGATTGTAAAAAGTGAGTACTTTCGAGATCTCTGTTTTAAGAGTTTGTGAGGTAGTGTTAGGAACACTCACAATCTTAAAAAATCTTTCTCGAATCATGCCTTGAGAATCAACAAATCTCAGAATAATTGCCATTTGTTCCTTACTAGCAGTGTCTACTGCTTCATCGACAAGAATGCAATATTTAGAAAGGCCAACTTCATCACGTATCTTTCTCCTCACTTTGTGACCCAAAATATTAAGGAGACACTTCTGAATTGTTGGACTGGTGTACTTAGCATTTCCAGGAGCATTTAACACAACTCTTTCCACATCCAAACTTACTCTCGAAAATGAATTTATGACCTCTGAGAAATATCCTTGATTCAAGGAACCTTCAGATTCGTCATGGCCTCTAAATGGAGCTCCTTGCTTAGCTAACAATCTAACTGCCTCTATAGCAATCTTAAGCCTCAACCGGTTGTCTTCCACATCCTTCTGTGATTTTTTTCTCAATAATTGCTTCAATTTGTTTTCTTGGGTTTCTTAACAAATCCCACTTTTGCATTGCAGCGTTATGTGGAGATGTAATGCCCCTATATGTTTCTGCAACAAATTATCACTACCAGAAACCCTCTTCCAATTCCTAAACCCTTCAACAGTGAATGTCTGATGGCGGGAACCTTCAGTGTCGAAAAGAAAACAAGGAAAGCAATATACTTTATCAAGAGCAACTGAATACTCGATCCATGGATTATCCTTGTACAAAGAAGACTGAAATTTACGTTGTTGACCCCCATGTGTTGATAATGGAAAATCCAACTCTGGTTGAAATGGCCCCAACAACATATAGGCTTTCCGAACACTCTCACGCTCATTAGCTGGATATTTCCATATAGGAGGACGTAATCCCGGATCCCGTTCAAGACCATTGACCATATTTGGTGGCTCTACAACTTGTGGTGGTGGATCATCAGTATTTGGAGACTCGAAAGGTGGATCATCAGTACTTGGAGACTCGGAAGGTTGAGGTGGATTTTCAAAGTTAGGAGAACATATGGAAGGATTAGAAATCGAATTTGAACTTGAACCAGAGACATTGGTCCTTTGAAACCATCCAGTAATTTTTTTCAATCGCTTTGGTTTTGGCCCGGGGTTTGACATTTTTCTCTAACAGACAACACCTACTGATCAATAGACAATACTTATATTAGACACACTAGTGACACTAATTTATTAGGCAAAATCAGTAATATTCCACACTAAATCAATTTGCTGTAATCAATTAAATCAACAACCTCAAACAATCAAACACAATGTCATTCAACAATCAACATTATTAAGCATACTTAGAGACAAACCTGTCATGCTTCAGTGCTTCTTCTTCAATTGAGGAGCTTCAACACCACTACACAGCTACACCAGACCCAGCCGGATACCTTCCAATCTGGACAAATCAAAAAGACCAAATTAAATTCAATTCAAAGAACAAAACAAGAGAAGAACTCCATCAAATCTAGCAAAGACATATGGGAGATGTCGTCGTCGGAGAGATGCCGGATGCGTGAGGCCGTGAGGGGCAGAGGGGCTGCTGGTGTCACTCGCAGGGAGCCAAGGAGAGATCGAGAAAGCTTCTGAGTAGTGATTGAGTGAGCTAGTGAGGGAGAGTAACTGAGTAAGAGAGATACGGGAAAGGCCAAAGGGGAGTGACTGAGTGACAGAGTGAGGGAGAGTAAGAGAGACGGGGCTGGGTGTAGAAATTAGGTAAAAGGGAGTGAGGGAGAGTGAGGAGAGTGAGAGACGGGCTGGGTATAGAAATTAGGTTTAATTATTATTATTATTTTTTTAGGTGGGCTGGGTATAGAATTGGGGTGGGCTGGGTACATAGATTTTTTTTTCCCCACCAAAGTCGGTTGGGCTTGAGCCCCAATGGCTTGTGAATTGGATCCGCCCCTGCATATCTTCAGTTTCTTAAGATAAGGAGTGTGGTTTATATGTAATATGGATTGACCAATATCGTTATTTAGAAAGATTCCCTTGGTGTTGCCATTGAAACTTCCTCAGGTTCTAAGTTAGATTATGAGTGAATGATATATTTACACAAATATGTTTGACACTCAATGGATTAAAGAATTCAAGAGATAAGAGATCGGACGACATGTAATTTTTTGGAGGTTTTTTTTTCCTTTTTAAAAGATTCATCATCGCGTCGTAACGCTGCAATGGTTTGATTGAGAAGGTGTCCACACTCTCTTTGCTGCTACGCTTGGTATTCGTGATCTTTCCTCTCTTAATTCAGCTGCTATCCTAAAGTTTGTTTGGGATTTTTTTTCTTCTCATTCTCAATGGGGAGATTACGTATAGTCAAGGTATCCTATTCTTTCTGTCTGCAAGTTGGGCTATCGCAAATCCTGAATTTGGCTAGGTATTCGGCCTGTTACTTCTGGTTTTAGACAAAATTGTCGATGGTTAATTGGAGATGGTAAATCTGTGTGTTTTTGGAAGGATATATGGCTTCAAGCTCCTATTTTGGAGACTTTGGGTATTTCAAATTGGTCATACTTCAACAATCTTCATGTGGCAGATTTTATTTCTCATCATTCATGGCAGCTTCCTCTTTTCTTTTGCCAAACTTTTCCGCTCTTGACTAGGTTTCAGATTTGGCACTCCCTCTTATTGATGAGTCAAATATGCTTATTTGGGAGCCCTCTACTTCCGGTGAGTTAACTTTTTCTGTTGGGTATGAATTTCTGAGGCACCTCGTTACTCTTTTTTGGTATGGATAATTCTTTTGATCGGCTTCCAACTGATAATAAAGTGAAAATTGGCGGAATTCCTATTGTGTCTTTCTGTCAGCTATGTTATTGCTCTGGTGAGACAGCATTGCATTTATTTTTACAATGTCTTTTTTCCCAATGGGTCTGGAGATGGTTAGCTGCTCAATTTGACACTTCTTTATCTTCTTTCGACTCCTTGATAGAATTTTGGAAAAGCTACTGTCGAAAGTCTTTCTTCTCGCAGCTTTTTAATTTATGACTAGCAGTTAGCATGTTTACTTTCATGGCTCTATGGAAGGCTCAGAATAAGCTAAGGTTTAATAATCGATCCCCTAATTTCTATACAATGTGTTGCTTAATTATGGCATGGATTTGTCAAATTAGCATTTTTGCTCTTGGTCACTATAAGAGTGTTCTTGATGCTCGTTTATTGACCTCTCTTGGAGGTGCTCCTAAATGTGGTAAGGCTCCTAGAATTCAACATGTCTATGGCAGTCTCCATTTTTTTCTTGGATCAAAGTAAACACTGACGGTTTAGCAAAAGGCAATCCAGGTCCAGTAGCTTGTGGGGGTGTGTTTCCTGATGCCTCAGGTGGTTTGTTAAGGAGTTTTTGTCATTCTCTTGGATGTAATACTTTCTTTTATTCTGAACTTTATGCTGTTATCTTGGCAATTGAAATTTCTCATGATAGAGGGTAGGTCTACTTATGGTTGGAAAGTGACTCTGTTAGTGTTGTAACTTGCTTCTCTTCCAGGTATTTTTCTCCTCTGTTTCTACTTGCTTCGTCCCGAGCCGGGAAGGGGTCGCGAGGCGGAGCGAAGTAGAATTCTTTGGGTCTTTCATTCGGAACCTGCACAAGTGACAGCGTCACGGGGTCGGGACTGGGATGGCCTAGTCTTCGACTCTCCGATGCTTAAGTTAGCTTTGAGCACTTGCAAGGTAGAGGAGTATGAAAGAGAGAGAGAGTGTGTACCTTTTATGGTAGCTTGAGCTTGTTTTATAGGCCAAGCTTGGGCACTTTGGCCTTAGTCTCCGATGTGGGACTGCTTGCTATCCTTTGGAGTGTCTCCCTTTTTGGGGGTGTCTTGCCGCTAGTGACTTTGGCAAGCGGTTTGTTACTGGCCCTTCACTCTTTTGATGCCCGTGAAGGGCTCGTCAGGGCTATCTCGACTGGGTAATTGCATCTTATTCTCGGCTCAGCCAAGTATTTTGGCTATGTACTAACATCCTCCATGGAAACTTAAGAGTTCGTTGACACAACTGTCTTTCTATAATCCTTCAAATGAACTTCCGTTGCAGTCATATTTTTAGAGAAGGAAATATGGTAGCTGACAAGACAGCAAACTTGGGGTTGTCAAATGCTTCATTTACTTGGTATGATAATCCTTCTACTGAGCTTCATGGTTTCTTGTAAGCGGATTATTTGGGTATTCCAAATTATCGGTTTTCATAGGGGAGGATTGTCTGGTTTTTATGGGTAAAATAAACAATGTCTTTAGGTATGTTGTTTTAGTTTATTGTTGGAATGGTTTTAACCTAGTCCCTCATTCCTCACTTCATGTAATTTTTTTTATAAATAAAAAATCTGATAAGGGACGGGTGGTGGGTTCCCGGTTGTAGCAGTCTCCTTCAAAGTCTAGTGGGTGCTTTGTCACCTAACAGACTGCTACAGATGAGCTAATATCACCTAATCTTTTTAGTAATTTAATAAATAAAAAAAATTAAAAAAAATCTCGTTTGAAATGTGGATGGTTTCGGTTTGAGTCGAGCAACGCACCGCTCGAGTCAAGGACGCGGTAAAAGGCATGTCATTTTCGTAAATAAAGCAAAAGGTTCGGACTATATTGGTTTGTCATATTTGATATTTGGACTATATAAACATGAAACTATTACATAGCCAAGCCGTCCACAATCACCAACATCTCAGAAAGCAAAGAAGAAACGAATGAGCAAGCTTGAATTTTGAGTGGGAAATTCAAAGTTTTCTGCCACTGATTGTATTCGATGGCGGAGAGCCGTGCCAGCTTCTGGACTCGAGCGAATGCTCTGCTCAGAAAGAGCTTAACTTTCCAGGTCCCTCTCTCTCTCTCTCTCTCTCTCTTCTTGTTTTGGGTTTGGTTCAAATTTGGTTTTTAATTACTATAACGAAATCAAAGAGCATCAACACTTCTGGGTTCGCTTGTTTCTTTCATTTTCGTACATAAATATCGATTCTTGGTCGTTTTTTTCTTTTCTATGTAGTTATTTATTTATCAAGTAGTCACTTTCAGTTGGTAAATGTGATTATGTATTGGTTTAATGACCCTATATTAAGATTTGAGTTGGAAATTGTGTGACTTTAGGAGATATATGAAATGTGACGATAATGGTGTATGTTGTTTACTTGTTTTATGCAGAAACGAAATATAAAACAGAATGTTAGGCTAGTTTTAGTCCCAATTCTTCTCTGTACAATGCTGCTTCTCATCCAAATTTTGGTCAACAATGAACTCGACAAACCTGAAAATAGGTGTGGCTGTGTTTGCATTGATACTAATGGAGACGGCGTGTGTGAGAAATTTTGTGGATTAAAGTATTCAACGTTGGATCAAGCGGCCACTTGTCCCATTCCTCATCCTCCAGAATGGCTGCTATTGCTTCAAATCCCAAATCCTGACTTTCGCGCGGTGATATCTGATGTTGTTCCATACAAGGACTTGCCGAGCGAGTCATGCAAGAGGACAAGATCTTGTCCTGTAACCATATTGTTCACTGGGAATAATCATTCTCTTGGTGAAGGTATTTACCTTCTCTTTCTCTGCTAATTTTTTTGTTAGTATATTCATTTTGGATTCACTTAACAGTGTTATTTTTTGCATTCTGTTAGTTGTGGCTCGGAATATGTTCACAAGTCCTTTTACTTTGAATTCCTCTGATAATCTGGATAGTTTAGCCAGTAGTGTCTTAGTAAGTTGTCTTTCTCCGCGTTTCTTTACTTCTCATTTTGTTGGAGAATACCATCCTTTTTATCGTCTTTAGTATTTTGTCTTTTTAGTTTCCTCATACCTTCATGTCAGTTCTTTTGAAATGTCTCAGGGCTCAGAATCATTGCCTGAAAATTCCAATTTCCTTGATCCTGCCTTCTATTCTGGTCTTCCGATGTATAACGTGCAAAGCAAATGCTCAGAAAATTCTGTGTTTTCTATTCCCATTAATATTTCATCCATTGAAATACAACAAGGTAAACACATCCTTGCTCCTTTATTTATAGTGATCTTAAAGTCTCAATTTCTGCTCTACAATTTAAGGTCCGCACATCCATGACAGAAACATTCGAGCTCTGCTTTGAACTTCTTTGTGTGGCCACATACACAAATTCTTTTGCATGTCACCTTCTATATCTTTTAATCACCTGAATTGTTTTGAACCCAGAGGTGAGATGTGTTCAAGGTTTTCATGTGTGGCGCAATAGCTCTTCTGAGGTAAACAATGAGCTATATAAAGGTTACAGATATGGGAATTCAGAAAGGAAGATTAATGAACTACTTTCAGGTTATCTACTTTATATATCTGCCTTCATTGTTTTTGTGAAAAGCATTTGTATTTGCAGCGCAATACTGATAGTGGTTTCATGCAGCTTATGACTTCTCTAACTCGAATAGGAACAACTTTAATGTAAGCATATGGTACAATTCAACCTTTAAGAATGACACAGGCAATGGTCCTATTGCTTTGCTGCGGCTTCCACGCTCAGTAAATTTGGTATATATCTAGCTCATATATATTGAGTTTTCTCTAAACTCTAGAGTAATGGTTTTTATTTTTATTTATAAAGTCAGTGTGTCACTGTTCATAAGAATATTTTCTGTGAATCTTACAAGTTTAAAGAATATGGTCTCTTTAATTCACAAGTATCTTTGACTCGGAAGATAGAGCAAGATTGAGAGAAGTGGGAAATAAATGTTATTAGGAGTTCTGCTTGTGTAGTAGTTTGGACCTGATTACCAAACCTTCATGCTGCTAGAGCATTACGGTTGTAGTAGTTTGGCCTGTTGGGAGTGTGCAGCCAGTCCTAGGTTTCTGACGAAAATTGCTAATGTTAGCCATGCTGCTATCAGGGCATTGCATCTGTTGTTGCAATCAATGATTCATAATTTGTCAATGAGCAATGATATTTTCAATCTCCTACATTTGAAACTGCATGTGATTTTCGGTTAAATTTTTCCCTGACTAGGATGATATATTAATATTATTATTATTATTATTATTTCTTTATTTGTTTTCAACTGACAAACAACAACAACCGCTAACAATTCTATGTATTCACAGGTATCCAATGCGTATCTTCAGTTTTTTCTAGGATATGGTACAAACATTTTGCTTGAGTTTGTCAAAGAAATGCCCAAGCCTGAGACCAGCCTCAGGCTGGACTTTTCTTCTCTTATTGGTACACTCTTCTACACATGGGTCATTTTACAGCTATTCCCGGTGAGTATGGGAAGCATTGTTCATCCATGGAACTTGGTCAAGTTTAACAAGACTCGTCTGTTGTCCTGGATTTTGCTAGAATATATATATATATATATATATATATATATATATTGAATTTAATAGTTGGCCAATTGCATTTACCTTACAAACCACCCTTTTGTCTGAACTATTGCATAATGATTGGGAATATCGTCAGATTTGTACGTCATCATCTTCTTTGTTGTCTTGTATCATCTGAATATTGGAGTCATGAAGTTAACATGCCATGCTACAAGTTCTTCCACAACTTAGCAATGTTTGCCTCTGAACTTGAATCTGAACCTATCCATTGAACCACATTTTGTTTTCTTATGCTAGGCTGTACCTTAATCAATTGCTACCTTTGAAACTACCACTTGAAATAGTTGTAAAAGCTCAGTTTTCCCAATCTTATCATCCATGCTTTGCACATAAATTTGATCAATGTCTACACATGATTACTTATACCTTTCCCTTCTTGCTCAATTCTGATGCAGGTGGTGTTGACATCACTGGTTTATGAGAAAGAACAAAAATTGAGAATCATGATGAAAATGCATGGACTTGGTGATGGACCTTATTGGATGATTTCATATATATATTTTCTCACAGTATCTTCAATCTACATGTTATGTTTTGTTATATTTGGCTCACTTATAGGTAAATATGATAATCTTGAAAACTATATTACCCTGGCTTTACTTCCAGTTTCTTGAACCAAGTATTTGATGAATTAGCTTAATAGAGCTAGCTGACTTTTTTACAGGATTAAAATTCTTCACACTGAATGACTACAGCATCCAATTTGTCTTTTACTTCATCTATATCAACTTGCAAGTATCAATGGCTTTTCTAGTATCTACTATGTTTTCAAATGTGAAGACTTCTGCAGGTTTGAATATTTTGTTTGTCTTTTCATGGAAATATATTGGACTAGTGGAACTTCTTGAATTTAATCTTGCATGGTGAGTTGATTGACATGTCTATCATGATTCTTTTGATGATAACAGTCATAGGTTATATATGTGTCTTTGGAACTGGGCTTTTGGGAGCCTCTCTTTTTCAGTTCTTCCTCCAGACTTCGTCATTCCCTAGTAAGTGGACTAACATGTACCATACTTCTTCTAACTTTGCCACTTAATTATACATTAAAAAAATTCCCACAAAAAATTGTGAAATTGTTTTGGTTTCTTGTAGGAGGTTGGATCACTGTTCTGGAGCTATATCCTGGCTTCTCTTTATATCGGGGGTTATATGAGTTTGCTCAGTATTCCTTTAATGGGAATTATATGGGGACTGATGGGATGCGGTGGCGAGATTTGAGTGATAGAGAGAATGGGATGAAAGAGGTCTGGATTATCATGGCTGTCGAGTGGTTTGTGGTGCTCTTTCTTGCATACTACCTAGATCAAGCTGTATCATCATCAGGAAGTGTGAGACATCCTTTATTTTTCTTTCAAAGCGGAAGGAAGAAACTGTCATCTCGTAGGATGCCTAGTTTGCAAAGACAGGACTCTAAAGTGATTTTGCAGATGGACAAACCTGATGTTGGGCAAGAGGTATCTCTTTCTTGCAATTATCAGTCTGCATTATTTTTTATATTTACATTGTGCAATTACTAATGCTCTGAACGAGCCAGTCTGGCTGGTGCACCACAAGGGATGGTACGAATTACTGTAATGAGTTTCCAGATCGTTTAGGTTGGAAGATGGAAATTGATGTTTTTTTTTTCTTCAGGAAGTGATTTGGCAGTCCACTTTCAACTACTTAATTGTGGAGTGCAATGGAAAGTGTTGAAAAGTGGAGTGCTAAAATCACTCCTGTTAGGATTACTATGATTCAGTCAGTGATTGTTATATGATTTGATGATAGTTCGTAAGTTTAGTACCCTTTGCATATCTCATGTTGTTTACTCTCACGAGTTTTCAGTAGGTATTTTGTTGATGCACATCTACTGGATATTTATAAGTTTTCATCTTGCTGTAAACATGAACAAAACTTTCACGTCCTTTCCAGATGGAGAAGGTCAACACTTTGCTTCTGGAACCGGGTACAAGTCATGCAATTATTTGCAACAACCTGAAAAAGGTTTATCCTGGAAGAGATGGAAACCCTGAGAAATTTGCCGTGAGAGGGATGTCTCTTGCTTTGTCTCGAGGGGAGTGCTTTGGTATGCTTGGCCCTAATGGGGCTGGGAAGACCTCTTTTATTAATATGGTGAGTATACTGATTGGACCTTTACCATCGACTTAATATATATATATATAGGCCCGCTATGAAGCGGACATCTGCACCGAAGAAAAAGTGCGGACGTACTTCCGTTCTCCTCCGTCCGGTGCTGACGACGGCGCTCCTCCACCCGAGCGGACACCAAAGACGTCCCTGATCACTTTCTCTTGCCGGCGAGATCGATTTGAAGGTGTGGGCAGCAACCTCCACCCAAAACTTCAGACAAAATCGATCTCGCTGGCAAACTTGAATTTGGCGAACTCGCCAGGAAGAGAAAGTGATCGGGGACGCTTCTGGTGTCCGCTCGGGTGGAGGCGCGCCATCGTCGGCGCCGGACGGAGGAAAATGGAGGGACCTCCACACTTTAAGCCCAGTGCGGACGACCGTTTCATATCGTTTTCGTGTATATATATATATATATCTATATTTTTTTTTCTCAGGTGCAGATGTCCGCATTTATTCTTACGGTGCAGATTTCCACTTTACACTCATTTTTCAATCGAATTTTCACATCTCTACTGTCTACTATTTAGATACTAATGTATAGATCATCTCTGCAAAATTTCAACCAATTTGGTTATCATTAAGACACTCAAACTCGATTAGACCAATAGATGTACATAATTCTGTCGAACTTGAACCGTTCATGTTTATAACAGAAAAACACAGTTTTGAGTGCCTTAATGATAATCAAATTCGCTGAAATTTTGCAGAGACGATCTTTACATTAGTATCTAAATAATAGACGGTGGAGATGTGAAAATTCGATTGAAAAGTGAGTGTAAAGTGGAAATCCGCACCGTAAGAATAAATGCGGACGTTCGTAGTTGAGAAGCTATACACACACACACACAGGCTCTTCCAATGAGGGATCCTTTGTTTTGTTCATTTCTAGGGATAGGGTATTTGACAAACTTCCGGATCACAAAATCACATCTACACTGCTCAATTTGTAGGTCTATCTGAGTAGATCACTTCCACAAGTTTTTAGAAGATTTGGTGATCGTTAAGTCATCCAAATGTTTGATTTATTTTTAATGATCTTGAACGGTGTAGGTTTGACATAAATGTTAAGTTTTTTGTTTTAAAATCAGCCATCTAAACCCATTAAAAAACGGATCTAATAGTGTGGATCTATCCCTAAAAGTGACAAAAAATAAGGATCTCTCATTGGAAGGACACTATATATATAGGATTTTTCTCAGTTACAAACGTTTGCACCAATGGTTTTGGTGCGGATTTTCATTTTTGCACAACTTTTTGATTGAATTTTCTCATCTCCACCATTTAGTATCTAGATAATATTGTGTAAATCATCTCTGCAAAATTTCAGCCAATTTGGTAATCGTTAAGGCCCTCAAACTTGCGTCTTTCTGTTATAAACATGAACGGTTCATATTTGACAGAATTCAGTCCGTCCATTTGTTTTTCGAGTTTGAGGGCCGTAACAATTACCAGATTGGTTGAAATTTTGCAGAGATGATCTACACAATATTATCTAGATACTAGACGGTAGAGATGAGGAATTTCGATCGAAAAGTGGTGCAAAAATGAAAATCCGCACCAAAACCATTGGTGCGGACGTTTGTAGCCAAGAAACCCTGTGTGTGTGTGTATACGGAACCGTTCAGAAGTGGACGTCCCACCGTCCAGCGCCGACAACGGCGCGTCTCCATCCGAGCGGCCACAGAGGCGTCCCCGACCACTTTCCATTCTGGCCGAATTCCAGTTTTCCGGCGAGATTGATCTTGTCTAAAGTTTTAGGTGGAGGTTGCTACCCAGACCTTCAAATCGATCTCGCTGGGAAGGGAAAGTGGTCGGGGACGCCTCTGGTGTCCGCTCGGATGGCGGCGCGCCGTCGTCGGTGCTGAACGGAGGGACGTCCGCACTTTAAGGGCGTGCGGATGTCTGCCTCTATACAGTCCGGATCAAAGGCGGACGTCCCTCTCTTCGGCCCAGATGACGGCGCGCCTCCACCTGAGCGGACATCAGAGGCGTCCCCGATCACTTTCTCTCCCCGGCGAGTCCGCCGAATTCCAGTTTTATGGCGAGATCGTTCTTGTTTGATGTTTTGGGTGGAGGTTGCTGCCCAGACCTTCAAATCGATCTCGTCGAGAAGAGAAGTGATCGGGGACGTTCCAAAGAGGACGTCCGCACAGCGCTTAAAGTGCGGACGTCCCTCCGTTATCCACCGGACGACTCCGACGACAGCGTTCCTCCATCCGAGCCGACACCGTCCCCGATCATTTTCTCTTCCCGGCGAGATATATATATATATATATATATATATATATATATATATATATATAAGGCCCCTTCCACTAAGGGATCCCTTATTTTTGTTTATATGAGAGATGGGGGTTACACCAACTTTTCGATCATATTTTTGAATCTCCACCGTTCAGTTTGTTGGTCCTTATACATAGATCAATTTTGCAAATTTTCAGCCAATTTAGTGATCGTTAAGGTGTTGAACATGATTAAATCAATGAATGAACCAAATCTGCCAAACATGAACCGTTTATGCTTATAATTATAAATCGTAGTTTTGAATGCCTTAACGAGTACCAAAATTTCTGAAAATTTGCAGAAGTGATATACTCATATAGAAATACATATTGAATGGTAGAGATGTGATTTTGTGATCGAAAAGTTGGTGTAATCCCCCATCCCTCATATGTCAAAAAATGGATCCCTTAATGGAAGGGCCCTGTATATATACATTCACCCATGTTGTTCAAACATAGGAGTACTTGAAGTTAATTATAAACTCCAATAAACATTTCTGTTATATATTGGAGCAGTATAATATTACTTTCTATACAAACTTTCCAGCTTTATATCACATTTTGTTTTAGATAATCAGATGCAGTGGTAATGAATATTGATTCCACCAGAAAACGGGAAAAAAGTTATGCCTAAGATAATTTTGCATATATATTACTTTCTATACAAACTTTCCAGCTTTATATCACATTTTTTTTTAGATAATCAGATGCAAAGTGGTAATGAATATTGATTCCACCAGAAAACGGGAAAAAAGTTATGCCTAAGATAATTTTGCATATATATTACTTTCTATACAAACTTTCCAGATTTATATCACATTTTGTTTTAGATAATCAGATGCAAAGTGGTAATGAATATTGATTCCACCAGAAAACGGGAAAAAAAGTTATGCCTAAGATAATTTTGCATATAGCTTTATATCACATTTTGTTTTAGATAATCAGATGCAAAGTGGTAATGAATATTGATTCCACCAGAAAAAGGGAAAAAAAAGTTATGCCTAAGATAATGTTGTATAGAAATTATACTGCTCCAATATATAACAGAAATGTTTATTGGAGTTTATAATTAACTTCAAGTACTCCTATGTTTGAACAACATGAGTGAATGTCACTTTATCCCGCGCTATAGCTATTTACATCTGCTTCACTCAGCTCTGGTAGCTGTCCTCTTTAGATTTGATTAATATTTCTGGGTTTGGTTCTCCCTTTTGGATTTTCTCATGTGACTTGAACATTCTTACATTTCATTGCTCTTGTGATTCTTTGGGTTCATGACATCTCTATATCTCTCAACAGATGATCGGTCTGACGAAGTCAACCTCTGGCACGGCTTTTGTTCAAGGTTTGGACATCAAAACTCAGATGGATAAAATATATACCAGCATGGGAGTTTGCCCACAGCATGAGTAAGCTGTGATATCTGCCTGTTCTGTCAAGAAGGCATAAATTTCCTTTTCTGGTCTTTCCCTTTTGAATTAAATAACTTCTTGAGTTTGGGACATTTGCAGCTTACTATGGGAAACCCTGACTGGAAGGGAGCATCTACTTTTTTATGGAAGACTTAAGAACCTCAAAGGTTCTGGATTAAGAGAAGTAAGTCATTACTTACATTTATGTATTTTGTGCTTGCAGATTAAGCTTAGCTGTTTTTCCTTGTTCTGAGTCTAAATTTTGTTTCTCAAGGCAGTAGAGGAATCTTTGAAGAGTGTCAATCTATTTCATGGTGGGGTTGCAGACAAAGTAGCTGGAAAGTATAGTGGAGGTATGAAAAGAAGGCTCAGCGTCGCAATTTCACTGATAGGCAATCCTAAAGTATGTCTTGATCACTCTTGGGCTACTCTAGCTGTGTGACAATTTTCCCTGTAAATTTCTTGATATATCCTATTTACTGCTTCATTTGCAAATTCTATGTAGGTTGTTTACATGGATGAGCCCAGCACCGGACTTGATCCAGCCTCAAGACATAATTTATGGAATGTTGTGAAGCGGGCAAAACAAGATCGTGCAATCATCCTAACAAGTACTCTCTCTCTCTCTCTCTCTCACACACACACACACACACACAAACAATTGTAGCGAGGCCAGTCAAATATCAGGATAATTATTTTGTCTCTTTAGTTCACTTACAAAGCTTGTAATCCTTCTATACGTACCAGCGCACTCCATGGAAGAGGCAGAAGTTCTATGTGATCGTTTAGGAGTTTTCGTAGATGGTAGCTTGCAGTGCATAGGAAACCCAAAAGAGGTATGGTGAATTAGTGCCATAACATCTCGATATACTGTACTGTCATAGATTATCATTGGTATCTGTGTTTCTAGTCAATTTCTAAACGTATCACTTGTTACTACAATGGCATATTACAGCTGAAAGCTAGATATGGAGGATCTTATGTGTTTACAATGACGACATCTTCAAATCACGAGGAAGAGGTGGAGAACTTAGTGCGGAGTCTCTCCCCAAATGCTAATAAGATATACCATCTCTCCGGCACCCAGAAGTTTGAGTTGCCAAAACAAGAGGTCAACATTGCAGATGTATTCCAAGCCGTGGAGAATGCAAAGAGCAAGTTCACAGTTTTCGCATGGGGTCTAGCTGATACCACCTTGGAGGATGTTTTCATCAAGGTCGCACTTGGGGCTCAAGCGTCCAATGTCTTAGAATAATTGCCATAATTTAGTGAGCGCCTACCTCATCTATTTTCTATGTCAATAATCTATCTTATCTGGAACTATACATCACTATACATCTCTATTCCTTCTATAGCTGATATAAAATAGGTATGCACTCGTTGTAAAGAATCTCTCCTATTGTTATATAGAACAAGTCAAAGAAGCATTCATAGTACCTTGTTTTTGTTATGTTCATCAAGGGAAGCTGACACGTAATAAGGTTTCAGATACTTCAAGTTCATTTTGGTTCTCTGTCCAAATACTTATGCTTCATTTGTTCCTACGGGGCAAAAATTTTAGTAAAAAGCATAATTTAGTATATGGTATTTACCAAATTTGGGTGTGATCCACTGCTACCAGACAAATGAGTCTGTGATCGAATAATGTAAGCCAGTAACAGCAGAAAGCCAGAAAGCAGTGATGTGAAATTAAAGGCATCATATCATAGTGATCATTTAGCCGTCCATATATATATATATATATATATATATATATATATATATATATATTTTTTTTTTTTTTCCTTATAACGAACAAAGGATTTTTCATTTGTGATGGTTGATGGAGAGTCAAAACCCAACAAATCGGGCTTTACCTCTAGAGAGAGAGAGACTTGCTTAATTTAGCAACAAAAGAATGCAGGTCATATTAAAGCGAGGGTATAGTCTCCTGCGTCTTTTTTTGTTTTTTTTGTTTTTCACAGTACAGCTTCTTCTTTCTCTTCTCTTTTGAGACTTGGTTCTGAATCTTTGGTTCAAACTTGGGTTTCTTGGGTATCAAATTAAAGGATTTCCCTTCGTTTCGAAGATTGAGTAATGGCGGATTTTGTTGGTAGCCAAGCTAATTTCTGGGTCCAATCCAATGCTTTACTCAGAAAGAACTTAACCTTTCAGGTTTCTAGCTTTTTGTAATTTTTATGCTATATATGGTGGTGAAATCATCATGTTCATGGGTATTGTATATCTGAGATTTTTCATTTTTCATGTAGAAACGAAGACTGTGCGCCAACATTACAATCATTCTAATACCAGCTTTCTTCTGCACTTTATGTGCCCTCGTCCAATATGGAACAGAGACCTATTATGTGAAAAAGAGCGTTGATTATTGCAAGAAAGGGCAATCGCCATATGAAATTACGTCAACTTTTCCCCTACAGTGTCCAGTCCCTTCTCCTATAGAATGGCCTCCCTTGTTACAAGTACCAAAACCTTATGCTCGTGCTGTCCGAAGTGATATCTTTCCCTGGACGGACTTGCCCGATGAGTCATGCATGAAGAACGAAAACTTTGGTTGTCCTGTCACCATGCTCATCACCGGGAATAACCAGACATTAGCACAAGGTAGCAACAGGGACGGAACCAGAAATTCAAATTCGGGTGGGCTAGATTTACCTTAAGTTGGTGGTCTAAGAGTATAGAGAACTCTAATTGATCAAGATTTGGTAGCGGAGAGAATTTTGTTTTCGATGGAGGTAACTAGACAGTTAGGCCGCGCTTTGCTGCGGGTGTAATATCGATTTTGGTTCAACTTAAATTCTACATAGAAACCAAAGACTGTGGATATATATAACTTCTTGTTTTGGTCATAAAATCCAGTAATATTATAACCAATATCATTTGGATCAGATAATTTTCATATATACCCAGATTATTCAACAACAGAACCCAACCTCCACATTCATCAAACTCTGTTGCAATCCAAGAAATGACAATATCTCAGAATTCATAAGCAGGAAAAAAAAAGTCTATGAACAGAACATATAAGATGTATTGTTCAAGATTTCTTCAAAAAGTTTAATTGCGATAATATACAGAAAATGTCTGATATACCTGAATATGAAGATAAGAGCGAAAATTATACAGCGCACCCGGGTGCGCCGCGCACCCGTCCATCTCCGCCGTCCATTTTGAAAAAGTCAAATGGACGGCGGAGATGGACGGGTGCGCTGAATACGCTCTCGTATAAGAGTTCAATGTTCTGCAATAAATTACTAATTAGTAACCAAAGTCTTCGTTACTATATAAGCAAACTTGACAAAAAAACAAATTGTGGTTACTAACAGTTAAGGTCGAGTGCTAAATGCTTACCAGTTTGAAAATGATTAAATATCTTCATAGTGAGGTCAAGAACTCATCTTTTCTAATTGCTTGCATATACATTATGTGTCAGGTGATTGAAGAACCGTTTATCTGACAGTTAAGCGATTCTGAGCAGTCAAGGTAGCTAGTAATAAATTACTAACCTGAACAAACTTTATTTTCCTTCTTCCTATATGTTAGATGCCAAAACCCTTTGTCCCATATAAAGGTCTCATACCTCTCTGTTCATTTACCTCTCTGTTTGGTGCAGTGTTTGTTGCTAACTAGTTCACCTAAGATGAATAATAAGATATCTTTGTATTGGTGTTTACTTTTCCTGCTGCCTTTGATCTTGAATTTTTCTGAGGCAAATGATGAAAAGGTGGGAGATATTTATGAATTGAAAAAGGGAAATTTCTCTGTGAAGCTGACAAATTATGGTGCAACTGTGCTCTCTGTTGTTCTCCCTGATAAGAATGGTTTGTCATTCATATATATTTTCAAGTTCTCTATATTCCTCAACAATTGCATTTTAGTTTCATTGTATAATTTATTTCCTCTTATTATTTTCAGGGAAATTAGATGACGTTGTTCTTGGGTTCGAATCCCTCAAAGATTACACTGTAAGTTTACAAATCTTCTAATTTATTGTAATGAAGGTGGCCTTTACTTCATGAGTGACTCGCACTGGACTAGTATATACTTCTTTACAATATATTGATTTTGAAGAGCTAATCTCGCCTAATCCTTTGCTTCAAATTATTTCAGAATGATTCTGTCTACTTTGGGGCCACCATTGGGCGTGTTGCTAACAGAATTGGTAGAGCTGAATTCACTTTGAATGGAAACCACTATAAGTTGGTTGCTAATGATCATGGAAAGAACACTCTCCATGGTACGTAGCTTCATTTTTTATGTGATCTTATTCGTAATTATAATATTCTTTCTGAACCATGCATTGATGCATATAACTTTTATTTGATAAACAAAAGGGATGTGATTACATAAGTATATGTATCTCAGGTGGCTCTAAAGGGTTTAGTGATGTTCTATGGACAGCGAAGCGTCACATTGAAGACAGTCACATAACATTCACCTATGATAGTCGGGATGGTGAAGAAGGTGCATGATTTAGGGTTTAGAGATAGGGATTGGTTATGAATTATATTATGAATTCATGATATTTTTAAGAAAACTAACATGATAATTCTGCTGAATAATGCAGGCTTCCCTGGTGATCTTTCAGTCTCAGTAACATACATGTTTGTTGGACATGACGTACTAGCTATTAAAATGGAAGCCAAAGCTCTCACCAAGGCCACACCAGTAAACCTAGCCCACCACACGTACTGGAATCTCCGCGGCCACAACAGCGGTGATATCCTCTCACACAAAATCCTTATTTTCGGTTCCAACATCACTCCAGTAAATGATGAACTCATCCCCACTGGTGACATTGCCCCGGTTAAAGGAACGGCATATGATTTCCTTGAGCCACGAGAGATTGGTAGCAGGATCAATGAGCTGCCTGATGGTTATGACATCAACTACATAATGGACCCTTCTAGCTCTGAGCACTTGAGGAAGGCTGCAGTGCTGCATGACAGTGTTTCGGGGCGAAAAATGGAGCTGTGGACTAACCAGCCAGGGCTGCAATTCTACACTAGTAACATGCTAAATGATGTGAAAGGGAAAGGTGGATTTGTGTATAAAAAGTATGCCGCAGTGTGCATGGAGACGCAGGGTTTTCCAGATTCCGTGAATCATCCAAATTTCCCTTCACAAATTTTGAATCCAGGAGACACTTATATGCATTCTATGGTCTATAGGTTCACAGCTAACTAGATATGCATATATGTTTTTTGATCAGTTTTTGAGAACTACCCCCCTTTATGTAGCTACTAAATAAAATTTAGCTCTGTTGAATGTTTCAGAATTCGTGATTTTTAATACTGAAATAAAATTGCAAATTTTAATTTTATCATTTTTCTGTTACTCACCAAACTGGCTGGTTCAACAAATTAGGTGGAAAACGGTTATCATAAAAGGATGACTGATACCTCAAGATGGCTAAGGTTTGGTACCAAACTCTTCCATATCTTATCACATACCAGAAACAGAAAGAGAAATAAAGAAAAATTGTGAACACAACAGTAACTAACGGAAATTGTATTAGTACTATACGGCCGGTACAGATTCTAGCTTGATAGACTGATTACATTTTTCATCATTCTGTAGAAAAATTCTAAATTTCTAATAATGATACTCAAAAGAATGAAAAGAGAGATGTCATGCATATGCGGCAGGCATCTCAAATCGACACAATGGGCAAAGATTGCTCTTCTCCAGCCAAGTCACTATGCAACTTTCGTGAAACACATGTGAGCAAGGCAAGCATGTGGCTTCATCCCCTACTGGAATCTCATCCAAACACACCACGCATTGCTCTTCGCAGCCTTCAATTGTCTTCAACTCAAGCATTTCTTCTATTGCTGACTTACTGGTGGAGACAAACCTTATCTCATGGACGGGAAATTCAGGTAACCGCTCTTGATCAGATACTACTCTAAGAGACACTACCATCGGAATAGTCTTGAGGTACATGTTACTAGGATCATTAGCTATCTGGTGAGCATCAGTAAAAATCTTTTGGATCATTGATGGATGAACATGATAGGGAACCCCCACCCGAGAAAGCATGATGGAGATTACATACCAGGATTCCCTAATATCTGTCAAAAGATGGCACTTCACATTGAACTGTCCATAGCGCCCACTTCCATCAACGGAAGCAAAAATCTCAATCGAGAACTCCGGTTCTTCTGAGGAAGTGTTGTATAATTGGTCGATTTCTGGATTGTCTGGTTGCCATACATCACAATCACTTGCCATCTTAAACAAAGGAAGTATAGAAAAACTGTAAGGACACACAGTTTAATCAGAGGAAAGGCTTATAGGGACTTATGGAGCTGCCAGTGCCTAGTATTTATAATTACTGTGTTTTCTTTGTTAGGTTCGGACTTGTATTGCATCATTGCTTGCAACTCTTTTCATTTAGTGACCAGCAGGTTCATTTTGAATTGTGATTCCCAAATCCTGTTTGGTTATGGAGATGAGTGACTTCAAAGTTAAGGATAACTCGAGCGCTTATGCAACTTAACTTTTTATTTTCCATTCTCACTCATATAAGAAAAAGGTTTCCTGATTGATGTAGGAGTAAGGTAAAGCAACGTTCAAAGTTCGTACTTCTTTTCCTGATGAAACAAAATTCCGAAACACATTAGGAGTCCAAATCTTCACGTTGTAATTCCAAATTAGAATTGAATTATAATCACTATAAGTCCATGACCATTGATCACTGAAAATCGAAGAAACCACATTGATGATAGGCATGCATCACTTGGTATATCTGGCTAGCAAAGAAGCAATTGATGATAAGACCATACTTTAAGGACATACTAAGTTACTAATCAAAGCATTGTAAACAAAAGGATTAATTATAGGGAAAATGCCCTAATACCCAAATATTTAAAAACTAAAGCCCATTCCAATGAGTTTTGTTTCCCTTAACTCATTCCAATGATTCTTGTTAAAAAGACAAGTATAACCTTATTTCATATCAACCAACCATCTATTATCCGATCTCCAACCAACTCTCTCTCTCTCTCTGTGGACGACGCAGCCCATGCCTACCTCTGCTCTCTCCTCTGCAACCTCCTCCACCGCTGCCGCAAATCATCGCCGCTCGTCAACGTCCTCCTTCTCCGATCCCCCTTATCCGACCCCGGCAGCAGATCCAAAAAGCTGTGCCGCTCGCCAAACGTCGTCGCCATCTCCGGTGTCGTCCTTCTTTGGTGATCCCAAGCTCCTTGGAGAGTTGACTCTGCGTGATCCCCTTTTACCCAGCAGCGGCCACGCGCTCTAGGGTTCTGCGTTGGTACACGCACATGGTGTCGGCAGCAGATCGGACGTCGTAGAGGCCGAGGACGTTATTGCGGAGAGGGTGATCGGCGACGAGCTTCAGGTTGAGATTCTCGGCGTCATGGAACGACTGGATTGAAAGGTCGGTTGGGAGGTGCGAAACGGTGGCGTTTTGGTTTTGGGTGTGGAATTTGAGGGAGGGGATGGAGAGTAGCGCCGCCCATAGGGGTTGTTGGAGTGGCGGAGAGAGGTTGAATCTTTGGCAGCTTTAAATAACTTGGAGGTGAAGCAGAGAAAATTAGGATTTTAGTTCATTACAAAGGGAGAAGGAGGAGAGAATCTGGAGCTGCTTTTGGCTTCTCACTTTGACTAACAAGGCTGTCCCCTGCTTTGGTGCTACCGGCGCCGGTAAGGTTTTTTTTTTTTTTTTTTTGACTTCTGGAGCTGCTTTTGACTTCCGGAGCTGCTTTTGACTTCTGCTTGAGGTATAGATTCATGGAGAGTTAGATCCTTGTGGGGAAGCATGGCAAATAAGTGTGTACTTTGTTGTTTTCATAGAGGTAGTAATCGATTACTGGGAGTCAGTAATCAATTACTAGGGGTCAATAATCGATTACTGAGGGTCAGTAATCGATTACTGAGAGTTAGTAACTCGAGTTACTAGGTGTCAATAATGCAGACTTCTCAGTTTAATCTATACTCATTTGGTTATTGGGTGTTAATAACTGGTCAGTAACCGATTACTGGGAGTCAGTAATTGGTTACTGGGTGTTAGTAACTGGTTACTGGGTGTCAGTAACTGGTTACTGGGGGCCAGTAACTGGTTATTGGGTGTCAATAACTGGTCAGTAACCGATTACTAGGGGTCAGTAACTGGTTACTGGGTGTCAGTAACTGGTTACTGGGTGTCAGTAACTGGTTACTGGGTGTCAGTAACTGGTTACTGGGTGTCAGTAACTGGTTACTGGGTGTCAATAACTGGCCAGTAACCGATTACTGGGGGTCAGTAATTGAAAATTCAGGCGGTTGGGAAAATTCCGGTGACCGGAGTCCGGCGGCCGGTGACCGGAGTTGGAGTCCGGTGAGATTCCGACCAAGTATTCTCTCTTTTATTTTCTCTCTCTATGCATGTTTAAAGGATGAGGGTAAAATAGTCTTAAAATAATATGGTTTATTAAGACTTTAATAAAGATTTGTGCATTTGGGCATAAAAAAAATTACCTTATATTGGAATGGGCTAATGAAAAAGATTATCATTGGAATGGGGAATGAGAGGTTCAAATTAGTACTAAATGGGCATTTTCCCTTAATTATATAAGGCACCCTGAATTATGGTATCATTTTCATTTTTATACCAAATTATTAAAATCTTATATTTACATAGTACTTCCGTCAGTCACACCGTTTGATCGGAGCATTTTCTGCTTACATGTCATTTTTGAGACCCACAACTGTCAGCTTTCAATTAAATTTCTAAGGTCCAGTTCTATTTTCAGATCCAAATTTGCCAACCATCATGTTTTTGTTAGTCATATGACCACCTAATAAAAGATTGCCACCTATAATAACCCATAACTATGACTAAACCATGGTTAACTCAATGAATAAGGAAAGAGAAATGGAATTGTTAACTTCTATAAATTATTAAAAAAGCTAATCTAAACAGTTTCTTCTTCTACTTCTATCATCTCTATCGATCCATAATCATCATCGTTTTCTTCAGATTTTTATTTTTTCATTGACAGATTATGCATCTTCTAATTTTTCCCATTTGATCACAAACTTTGCATTTGGAGTGGATTTCGAGTTCCCAATATGAGCAAAAATCCTCCTCTCAATTACATAGCTCACCATGAGCATGTCATCTTGCCAAAATTTCTTTTTCTTCAAATATTGTCCCGGCCACCCATGTTCATCACGAGGTAGCTCACCTCTAACCCCACCATACTCACCGTTCTCTGCGAGTCTAGCCTAGCTCCGTGTCTTCCGGCGACTCTGGAAAGCATCCCACGCGCCGTCGCCATGGATGCCCAGAATTACTCTCGACACCTAGTGTTACCTCTCTGGTCAAATTTTTTTTCCGACGTCAAGTAGCTGCATAAAGCAGCTCACTCGCCCTTGATGCTACGACAGCTCACCTCCTCCATCATCTACATCTTGCATCCAAACAGAGGATGTAAGAGAATCATATTTGGTGATCGAGAAGAAGAACTAAGAAGATGCAATTGTCTTTGAGAGTGAACTAGAGGAAAAAACAAAAAAAAGATGACGATGAGAAGAATAATATGACCAACAAAAACTGGTTGGCAAATTTTCTTTCCTTATTCATATAGGGAAAGAAATCGCAACATTTTATTAGGTTATTATAGGTGGCATGGTTTAGTCATAGTTATTGGGTTATTATAGGTGGCAACATTTTATTAGGTGGTCATATGACCAACAAAAACATAATGGTTGGCAAAAATTTGGATCCAAGAGTGAAATAGAGTTGGACGAAATTACTTACCGCTCAGAATTAGTTGAAAGTTGACAATTGTGGGTCGCAGAACAGCCACCTCAGCAGAAAATGTTGTAATCTAACGGTAAGTGACGGAGGTATTATGTTGTCAAACGGCAGAAACGTTCGATATGAAAATAAAAATAATACCATAATTCATGGTATCTTTTGTAATTAATCATAAACAAAACATCATGATTATTAATAAGATGTCTAATCCTGTAGCCATGGACTTCTTTCCGTTTCACCATTCACCAATGCCTTCAAAGACATTCAAGCTGAAATCAGGCAAACAACACTCGAACGCATTGTCACTAATCATCATCACCGTAGCACTGCCAACTTCAAGTGCCTGAAATGGGAAATTGTGTTGAGCATACGCAGCAATGATGCATGGCAATCCAAATAACCAAGTCTCGGCTTTTCATCAAACACTACCCACCTTTGCGATTGCTTGAAAAGGGTTAGGCTTCAGATTGATGGTGGCCGGTTTGAGAGAAATACGGCATGAAGCTAAATCGGTTTAGGCAACTTAAGTTTTCATTCTCCATTATACCTAACGGTGTCCCTTTTCTTCCCATTAAAGCTAAATCATAATGGTGCATTGATGCCCTGTTCTATTTCCCAGAGTTTCGATAAACAGGATAGTTGCTTTGTGAAAGAGATCTGCCATCCAAATAACTAAGTCGTTAACACATATTAGTGAGTCGAGCATTATCAGAAGTCAATCAAATCCACAGAAAGGTAGAACCTGAGTCGGTCTCTATAAGCCACAAAATTGCCCATGAATACAAAGATAATGGGATCGCATACATCACTAACAGAAAGGAGTGAGGAATCCTGGAGTCTATAGCAAATCCAACAGATAAAATTTGTGTTCAATGAGCAGAGTGAGTAGCAGTTGTCTTCTTGAAATCAATCTTGTCAACCTTAACCTCCCCATCAATGAGTTCATAAACATAGACAACCACACGAAGGCCATCAATGTCCATGAGGACAAAGCTTGGATTGACATCATAGGTGATGCTGCTATAGGCTCCGCTGGCAGACCCAGGGTTTATAACAACACCCCCTTCATGCTTGTAGGCTGTGAACTGATGGGTGTGACCTGTGACAAGGATATCTACATCTAACTGCCTTTGAAGCATGGCTAGAGAATCTAGGTCCCCCCATGGAATAACCTACACAGCACCAAAACCCATTACAGTCTAATTCTCACAGGGTGAATTATGAAGAGATTTAAGGGCAAAGCAGATCCTTTTCTAATAAAAGAGAAATGGAAACTACACTGCATCAATTTCATTGCACATGACACTTTTGAATGACTTTAATCCATAATTGCTCCAATTAGGGAAGCCACAAAAGGAAACAGTATGTGGTAGCCTGTAGCCAACCTATACTGCATCAGGAGCTAAATTTCTGTTTTTCTACTCTTTAAAGAAAACTTATTTTGATCCAATTTACAAATAGAGCAAGCAAAGTTTTGATCTCTTCAAAATGATAGAACATCAAGAAACAGAACTCTGTTTCAAGTTATAGGCACCATGGGATGAGGGTTATCTTAAAAACACATATGATATAATGATTTAAGTGACAAATCGAGCTTATATTCTATTAGGGAAATGTGTCCTGTGTGGAAGACACAGGTGTAAGGATTAGGTCATTCTCAGTCAGGGAAAGCAAAATAATGTTCCATCTGAAACCAAATCCAATTTCTTCCAATACTAAAACCTACATAGTGCAATTCTATAGGACAGAGCGTAAAATAAAAGAAGAGACAGAAGGAAATCAAACCTGATGGCCATGGCATAGTCCCAACTTAAATTGACCAATAGTCAGTGTTTTGGTCTCTGGATATCTTGTCTCTTCGTCGTACTCACCTCGAGCAATATGCAAGTCGGGACAAAGAGTCTTCAAGTAGTCATGAACTTCCTGCAATTCATAACAAGTTTCTCAGCAACAAACATACCCCGAATACTGTTACAACAACGAAAACATAAAAACATTGGTAGCCACAAAGATATTACACTGCTTGTAAAGTGTCCAAGATAAACAGATACAAATCTATGCACCCATCTCTTAGATTAACAGCTTTTAGAGTAAATGTACAAAACAACCAAATGGTTGTGCGCAGTCTAGCAACACCCATAAGATATCAAGGGGGTTGAAACTGACTCAGTGAAATAAGAACCAACCTTGTCGCATTCATATCAAAACAAATACATGGATGCATGAACACTCATATACTCCTCTCAAGTCTTGACTGATTGAAACCGGTTTGAGGGAAATTACTCCGAATACTAGTCTTTACAGCCATATGCACATAATGTTAATAACAAACACACCAAGGAATACCAATTCTCTCTTTGTGGGCAACCAAACAGCTTAAAACTCAGCAAAAACCAACTCAAACATGCACAAAACTCGGAAAAAGCGAAAACCCAACAAAGCAAAACTGGTTGTAACCAAACAAGAAACCAAAAAAAGATAAGAAAGAAACATACTTTGATACAGAGATTCCCAGTGCAAATGATATGCTGGATCTTGCCAGGAACAAGCATGGACTTGAACTTTGCAGGCAGATCAGGTGCCCTGTGGGGTATGTGCAAATCCCCCAAGGCCAAAACCAACACCATTTTCACTCCCTCAAAACCCAAATAACCTGAGAACCCAATTCACAAAATCTGCATAGGAAAAAACCAAGAAAAAGATTAAACCTCTCAACCCAACAGTTAGGATTATAAATCAAACAAAACCCGTAATTCTATTTAGTACTCATTGATTATGTAAAGATTGAGTGATTGATAAGAAGAGGGTCTGAGATCCTTACCAGACTTGGTTGATCTTCAAGAGCTTATGAAATTGTACAACTCCTTGCTTCGTTGTTGTTGACGAGGCTCTGAAACTTCTTTTTGTTTGTGAGCAATTGTTATTTGTCAACGTGTTATGAAGCGACGTCGTTCACGGGCCGGATCCGGAGCCTGACGATGGAATTGGCCCCAATGGACCAGGGTGTCAGGGTGAATGCTTAAGTACCCAATAGGCCCATATTCAGGGTTTTTCTTTATATCGGAGAGGAATGGAATCCCTGACATTCGACACCTTCCCTGACCATGAAATCCTAATATCAGATGATGATTTGAAAGCTATGTTGCACGGACACTCCACTAGGGTGGAGTGTCCGAGTGTCCGAGACTCCGACACAACGTCCGACACGATAAAATACGTGTCTGACACGTCATGTGACGTGTCGGAAAATATTGATTTTTCTGACACATTTCGGACACGTTGACCGACACGTCATACCATCATTTATCAAATTTTTTTAATTGAAAAAAATAGAAAGGGAACCAAAACCTAATAAAGTTATTGTTCACTTTTAAAAGTAAGTTATTGCCTAGTTTTGTCAGCAACCTACTGCAAATTTGATTTTCTTTAATGTTATGTTTTAAGTTAGAGGCATGTTACTTATAATATTATTACTTATGCACTTCTATCATTTGCATTTAACTCTTTTTAATGTTATTTCTTATGGTTATGCAAAGAATTGAATTTAGAACATTATTTTAGTAATGTAATGTATATTGTAGTATATTTTTATTTATTAAAAATAATAAATATATAATTTTATTTGCCGTGTCCAAATCGTGTCGGATATTCAGTTTTTGAGTTCTTCCGTGTCGGCATGTCGTGCCGTGTTGTATCGCCGTGTCCGTGTAACATAGTTTGAAAGTCATGTACAAGTCTGATCACACGGAAAACAATTTTAAGTAGGTATATTTTTAGTCACAATCCCATTATAATTACCTCTTAGGTACCTCTACAAAATTATATTATATTTATAATATTTCTATCCAAAGCGAAGCTTCGCTATGAAATAAACTGTGAAGTTCCTTATATAACTCGTTTTTCGGTCATATTTTCACATCTTCACCATTCAGTATGTATAACCTAATGCATAGATCACTCCTGCCAAGTTTCATCCAAATTGATGATCGTTAAGATACCAAATTAGATTAAATCAATGAACGAACCATAAATCTGTCTAACCAGAACAGTTTGTGTAAATAACGATTATGTAAACTCAAACGATCATCAAATTCAATGAAACTGGGCAGAAGTGATCTATGCATTAGGTTTTACAAATTGAACGGTGAAGATGTGAAAATATGACCGAAAAACAAGTCAAGTAAGGAACTTCACACTTTAATTTCATAGCGAATGTTCGCTCTGGATAGGAACTGTTAGAATATTTCTATACATTTGATTAATATCAACGGGTAGACATACACTACTATTAGTCGATTCTAGGCCTGAACATTTAGAGACAATGAACATTTAGAGACAATTTATGTTACTAAATATACATATTAACATATACATGCTTGGTGAACCCTTTTCAGGGTGGAGTGTGCTCAATTCTTACTTCACCTTCGGTGCAGTCTATCTTCATTTTCTCTTTGCCAAGCGTCTCCGCCTCGGAGTTGTCCTTGTAGCATACTAGGTTCGAGCCGCCTTCTCCCTCATCGGTGGCAATGGTAGAGCCTGAGAATTTCCTCCCGGCTGCAGTGTTTGAATCATTGATTGGTATGAAACCAGATGCAGGGCTAGTTATGGAACCTTTTGGTAAGAGAGCTTGCAATACTTGTGCTCCAATAAAGGTAATTACCTATGATCTTGCGTTTGGAGAAATTTTTCTGTCATACAAGAGGACCACGTCAGCATGCCTAGTGGTCCTTCTTGGCCAATAGGAAACCGACATGTAGTATTTTTTTACATTTCATAATAGGATAAAACAATTACTGTATTTAACTTAAGTAATCCAACTTTAAAAAAATGAATTAAGTAAAACCAAACAAGATCAAATAAAAAAAAAACTCATATCTAGGGTTCATCATGTCCTTACCAAAAAGAAGAGAAAAAAATCCGAGATCTCCATGGTAGTTGAAAGAGGATGGAGGTCGAAGAAACGAGCAAATACTACAGAAAGTCTCGTCTTAGGAGACGGAAACAACTCGTCACCTACGACAACCAATTTGTCGCCTAGAATTTTGGCAGACAAATTATCCGTTGACTAAGTTATGTTGCCTAAGTATGGTGAGGTAGATACTTAGGTGACAGAACTAAAGTTAGTCGTCAACTAAGAGATATCCTACCCGACAGACCCTTACCTGCCTTGTCGACAAACAGCTTCGTCGATAAAAACATCTTTCGACGGAATGTTTTTGTCTGAAAGGTTCTTAGCTGACAAATATGTATTTGTTCTTAGCCGATGAAACTGTCGTCGGCATGTATGTTTACCGACGAATATTGCAACATCCTTAAGCGACGGAATATTCGTCGGCAGAATTTTAAACCGACGAATGCATAACAGTTCTTAGTCGACAATCGATCTTTATATTCATCAAATATGTGGTTTATCTTAGGCGACGAATGTTGCTTTTTCGTTCGCCTAGGTGGTTTGTCTTGGGCGACGAATGTTACTTTTTCCGTCTCCTAGGTGGTTTATCTTGGGCAACGAATGTTACTATGTCCATTACCTAGGTGGTTTGTTTTGGGCGACGAATGTTATTTTTTTTCGTTGCCTAGGTGGTTTATCTTGGGTGATGAATGTTACTGTTTCCGTCGCCTAAGAGATTTTTGTTTAGGGTAAAAAAAAAATCATTATTCACTGTTTCTAAAAATTACAAATCAATAACGTAACAATAATCAAACACATACATATACAACAAGCAGGAAGCATTGGATTTGGAAAACATATTCATACATTGATCATGATAACTAGATGAACAAATATTGTTCATATATACAAAATAATGAACTAGCTAGAAAATTGTTCATACTATCTACCTAAACTATGAATGAAAAAAAATCACTAATGCCAAGAAACATTCTAGTCCAATCCTGGAAAGTCGTCTCTATCATCATTGTTGTCACACCCCAATTTTCAAAAGATAATTTTTAAAAATTTGGGCATGATATATCTCAATATCTTAATATCTCAAAACATGTTCAACAAAATTCTCAAGCAACTAAAACTCAATTGCGGAAATATAAATGTCACACAACCCAACACTGAGTTAAATATTACATTTCCATATTTACATAAACTAGAAGGTCAAGAAAATGGAAACACTCACATGAGTTTAAAATTGTCTACCAATTATAATAATATATAGTGTACAGCAACTAAAACCCTGTCACTATGGCTTCGCCTCAACCTTGTTGATCACCACTTGCAAATCTAACCCCTACACCATGAATTGATGCACCGGGTTGTAAAACAACAAACACAGTAAGCTAAAAAGCCCGTATGAGTAACTCTAAAAAATAAATCAATATTTCTAACAACCAATAAAACATATGAAACAATATAATAACAAATATTAAAATTACATAACCAACATTTTTACAAATATACATGTACCTATGTGTCTCAGATACCAATAAGATATCTCTCATGACCTACAACAAACACATGTATCCATGGGTCTCAGATACTAATAAATACCTACCATAACCTATAATAACAATTTATGTACCAATGGGTCCCAGATATCTTAAGGTACATCTCATGACCTACACTGACAGACAAACTAGAGCTCTATTCTTAACTGTAACCAATCACCCGGCCAAAAGCTTGGAACCCAGTTTGACTGTCCAATATCAAATCACAAAATAATAATAACATCATAACCGTAACCAATCACCTGATTAAAGACTTGGAACCTAGTTTGACTATCTACACAACAATTCACAATAGAGTAGAATCATCATAAATATAACTAATCACTCAATTAAAGACTTGGAACACAGCTTGACTATCTACATAACAAATCACAATGTAATAATATAATAGGAAAACTTGTTTTATTTTACCTATGAGCCGTTGACGATCAAACTCATATATTTAAAAACAAACAATAGCATATTCTTTAATTCAACATCATCAACAACACAAAGAGCACATCATATAAATTATATCATTCCACATAGATATATTTATATGAACACACATAGATATTCCCACAAGAATAATCTATCAAGAACCAATAATATTATGATCACATGAACATTAAAAATAATCATATAATAGGAAAACTTGTTTTATCTTACCTATGAGCCGTTGTCAATCAAGCTCATATATTTTAAAACAAATAAAAACATATTACTAAATTCAACATCATCATCAAATGACCATAAAAAATTCGGTTCAATTGTGAACCTTGGTAAAAAGTACTCACTTAAATATTTCCGCTGCATCTTCAATAACAACATAAGAGCCAAGCTCAAAATTGACTCCACAAGTTCCTAAATAACACAAAGTCATCCTTAGTAACTACTCAACAAAAGATCAAAGCACCCTTAACCAAAACTTAGCCTAAAGGTTGCCCAAAGGAGGACAATCCTTCTTCTGAGACCTCTAAGGTCGTCGGACACTCAACAACCTATCCATGCTGCCTCCAAGTTCAAATTTTCAAAGTTTACAACCTAACAAACAACAATAATTAACATAGCACCTAAAATGCACTACCTAATCAATACTTAGCCTTATCACACAACAACACACTCACAACTACACAAACTAGCTAACATAGCAGAAAACCCACTCATGCTGCCCGGACGTGCTTCCACGCGCCACCACAGGCAGCGGCGAGTAGGCCCTACGCACCACCACCAACTTTAAAATTTGGGAAAACTCCTAACAGCAAACTTGTAGATTGAAGAATAGAGAGAAACTTTAATACCTAAGGTTTTAACCAATTCGGCCGGAAAACGCCCCGAAACACCACCACGAACTCAAGCTTCAATCTTCAATTTCAGGGTTCAAAAACTCAATTATACCCTTCACATTAATCTCCCAATCTCCCACTTTCCACGAAAATCAAAAAACTCTCTCTCCCACTCTCCACGAAAATCAAAAAACTCTCTCTCTTGATCACGATTTCTGGTTTAGGGTTTAAAACGATCTCCGTCATTCCATCAATCAACATCGCTCTCTCGTTAAATCTCAGTCGACAATGTCGCTCTCTTGTTAAATCACAATAGATCGAAATCGCTCTCTGGCTCAATCTCAGTTGATCGAAGTCGATTTGTGGATAAGTCTCGGCGTCGATCTCTGCTTCAATAGCTCATGCTTGGCGTCACTCTCTAGTTGAATATCGGCATCGCTCTCTGCTTCAATCGCTCTCACTTGACCTCGCTCGGAAAATCCATAAAAACATGTACATGTTGGATTTTATTGAATTTAGGCTTATTTTGGACTTCTCTGATGATATTGAACCTTGATTCTCTGATTTATAGCGATTAAAAGCCATGAATATGAAAACATGAAAACATGAAAATTCTAGGGTTTCTCTATTCATAACTGTTACAAATTGAGAGTACACGTCCAACTCCAGCTTGGTGGTGACCACCGGTTCTCGATCACGTGACACGCACGAGCCCATCGGCGAGCTGGAGTCGCTGCGGGGGAGGGTAGACCCTAAGAGCTTCGGCGATAGGGTTTGCAGGGGAAGACCGGAGGGTGAGATTGGGAAGAAGCGCGACCGTGATGGTGGAGGTGGATCAATTCGCCGGAAATGGTGTCGTGTTGAGGAGCAGAAGAGTGTGCTTAGTGAGACGGAGGAAGGTGTGTATCGGCGGCCAAAGACGAGAGAGACACCGGCGGCGTATGAGGCGTTGCTCGGTGTGATTCAGCAGCAGCTGGGGGGCCAGCCGCCAAGTGTAGTCTGCGGCGCGGCCGATGAGGTTTTTGGCAGTGTTGAAGAATGACAAGTTGAGGAATTCGGAGAAGAAATCGGAGATTGAGAAGCTGTTGGATGCTGTATCAGATTCGGTGTTTGATGGTTTTGTGAGGATTAGGGCTCGGATTACTGATTACGAAGATAGGAACGATGGTGGTGTGGCTAATGGGGATGAAAGGCTTGATGATTTGGGGGTTTCAGTTGAGTTTGAAGAGAATGAGGACAATGAGGAGGGGAATGATTTTGATTTGGTGCAGGATGATGACGAAGAGGAAGAGGAGGAGGAGGATGGTGATTTGGGGGAAAGAGCCGGGTCCGGGGCAATGCAATTCGGTAGGGGGATTGATGATGTCGAAATGTAGGAAGCCAATAAAGGTGTGAGGCTTAATGTACAGGACATTGATGTGTATTGGCTTCTGTTAGTACATAGCCAAAATACTTGGCTGAGTCAAGAATAAGGAGCAATTACCCGGTCACCGAAGATCATTCCAGGCAAGATAGCTCTGGTAAGCCCTTCACGGATATCCAAGGAGTGAAGGGCTGGTAACAAACCACTTGCCAAAATCACTCTAGCGGCAAAACACCCCCAAAAGGGAAGACGCTACAAAGGTTAACAAGTAGTCCCACATCAGAGACTAAGGCCAAAGTGCCCAACCTTGGCCTATAAAACAGGCACAAGCTCCCATCAAAGGTACACACAACTCTCTCCCGCACTCCAGTACATTGCAAATAGCCCAAAGCTAACTTAAGCATCGGAGAGTCGAAGACTGGGCCAACCCAGTCCCGACTTCCTGACGCTGTCATTTGTGCAGGTTCCGAGTGCAGGACCAAAGGATTCTACCTCGCCCCGGCTCGCGACCTCTTCCCTGCTCGGGACCTCGGGACAAAACAGGTAGAAACAATTGGCCCTAGAAAGAGGGTCCCTATCTTGTGGAACTCCCATTTGACTCGGCACCATTGTGGAAATCATTGATGACCCTACGGACCCTGGCATTCAAGTAGAGGATGAACTTTTCCAACCCGGCGACACATCCCTTCCCCAAACCGGCAGTACAGCCCCTGTTAGCCATCCCGACCCCGCCACAGCCCTTGAAATCCTCAAGCGGGACTTCTATTTGTTCCGCGAACAAGCGGCGAAAGAGAAGGCAGAAGCGGAAGCGTACCGGGTACGCATTGCCAAGTTGGAGAAAGAACAATTCTTGCTCCGCTCCACGTTAGAGAATCGTAACGTGTACAACAACAGCTTGGACCGCCCGACGCGAGTTGCCGGAATCCCGGATGCTCTTCCTAATCAAGGCCAGACTGGTTCCATACTCCCGGGAGGGCCTAACCAGATCATATACGTATCTCATCCCCTTACCCACCCCTCATTTCCACTACCAGCCCCCCAACCATCTCCAATCTCCAATGACTCCCCCTGCCACATCAGCCTAATCCATCTGCCCAACCCATCTCCACTTCAACCACTGCCAACTCCCCTAACCCACCTCTTGACATGCCAACCCGCCTACTGCTCCAACTCAGCCAAACAGTCACACAGTTAGCCTTGCGGATTAAAGGCGTCGAGAGTCGCGGGGCCCAGCGACCCTTGTTCTCTGGCTATGGACATCGCCTAAACCCCTTCACACCCCGAGTGCAGATGGACAAGCGGCCTCCGGGAACCAAGCCATTCAAGATGGACAAGTATAAAGGCACAAGGGACCCTCATCTCCACCTCGAGACATTCTTCTCGCTATGTAGCTCCACTAGCCACAGCGACACTATGGTCTAGAATGGGCAACTCTAATATTGTGCTCCCACCACCGGCGCTAACGCCTTTGCAGTACATGGCCAGATTCTAACCCTGCATGGTGGAGCCCCACGCTTCCCCCCACGCCAGCCTTCTGTAAAACTGCAATGCACGACACCCTCGGAAATCCTAGACATCCAAAGCGGTGTCACAATCACCCCATCAGCGTGGGATCAAGTGACATTCCGCAGAGGTGAGGATACCATAAATTGCCGCCACTGTGAGCCATTCGTAATCAATATGCAGGTGGATCATTACAGGTGCCACAGAGCTCTAGAAGACACAGGGGCCGCCATAAGCGTCATGTTTTCCGATTGTTACAAAGGACTCCGGCTAGACCGAAATAAACTGTACAATAACCACGACCCCCTGGTCAGCTTCTCTGGCGAGATAGTGCAACCGTTAGGCTCAGACCGCCTAACCGTGGCGGTGGGAACTACTCCTTGCCGCTCTTTCATTACAGCCCGCTTCCTCATAGTTGATTGCCCCTCGTCCTATAATCTTATCTTAGGTCGGGACATTCTTTGGGGGCTGCAGTGCTTCATAGCCAGTCACATGCTTCTCATGAAAGTTCCTACCCCAGGTGGCATCCTGACAATTCAAGGGGACCGAGCAGCCATTGAGCATTGCCATCTTAACGCCATCCAGCAGAGGCGCGGAGCCTATGAGATGTTGCCTCTCAGCCCCTCGGAGCCCATAGATGACCCGCGGGACGACCCAGAGGGGAGTGAAAAAAAGAGAGCCCCGCAGCCTAATCCAACGGAAGACACAGAAAGGGTGTCCCTGTCACCCACCGCCCCGGAAAGGAAAGTCCGCATTGGCTCAAGTCTCGGCCCGGAACTCCTCCACAAGCTCATTAATTGCCTTTCTCCAAGAAAAACAAGTAGTCTTCGCTTGGTCCTATGCCGACATGCCTGGGATCTCCCCTGACATCATCACCCACATACTCAACATCCTCCAAGACCACCCCCCTGTCAAACAAAAGAGACGTGCCTTCCACCCACATGTTCAAAACACTTCGCGCGGGGTATTATTGGCCAACCCTAGAATATGATGCCAAGGTGGTCGTCCAAACATGCCTTCAATGCCACAAATTTGCAGATTTTAAAAATCACCCCCCATTGCCCCTCTCTATCATCATCTTGCCCGTCCCTTTCAGCAAGTGGGGACTCGATTTCATAGGACAGCTCCCCACATCCCCGGGACAGTTCAAGTATGCCATTGTTATTGTGGATTACAACACAAAATGGATTGAGGCAGAGCCCCTCGCCACAATCACCACTGAAAAAGTAATCAACTTCCTTTGGAGAAATCTGTACTGTCGCTTTGGAGTACCCCAGGCCGTAGTTACTGACAACGGAACCCAGTTTGACAATGACACATTCCGGGGATTCTTATCCGCTCAAGGCACACCAATATTTTATGCCTCCCCAGCACATCCCTAGACCAATGGCCAGGCAGAAGCTATAAACAAGCTCATCAAGCAAAACCTGAAGAAATGCCTGGAAGAGGCCAAGGGTTTGTGGGCAGCAAAGCTCCTAGACGTTCTCTGGACACTCCGCACCACCCCCATAACGGCCACAGGGGAGTCCCCATACCTCTTGGCTTACGACACCGAGACAGTGGTACCGGTGGAAATAGAGGTCCCGAGTGAACGTGTCACAACCTATGACCCCGAGACAAATGCAACAGGGATACGACTTAATATGGACCTCCTAGTGGAATGCCAGGACAAGGCATACCTCCGGACCATCAATAACAAACAGAAAATAATCCGATACTACAACAAAAAAGTCGTCCCCCGCCCCCTGAAGGTAGGCGATTGGGTCATGAAAGAGGTCATTCCCCACCCTACTGGTCTCAAAGCAAAATGGGAGGGCCCACTCGAGATAGTTGACGCTCCTGGACCAGCCACATTCTATCTCCGTGATTGTGATGGTCACGTGCTACCCCACCCCTGGAACGCTCGCCACCTCCATCTCTATCCCAGTTAACCAATTTTAACCTTGGTGTCGTAGCCGTTACTTCATTGTTTGTGCTTTAGCCCAGTAGTGGCTCCAACAATGTACACTTCGCCCACTAGCGGCTAAATCTAAATGCAATGAAGTGCTTTGTCATTCCAACATGCTACACTTCATTCCCGCAATGCAGGGCCACAAACGCATTTGCCCCATAGCGGCCCGCCACGCCATTAGCACGGTTCATCTCGCCCACTAGCGCGACCTGCCCCGCTACCTTAACCCTAACCAGCCCGACAACAAATCTCTTACCCTAGAATCCCTACCAACATCACAAAACACCACCACATACAAATCCAAAGACAAAGAAAGCGACAAATTCATTCCTTGAAACAGCGGATTCGCGTAGTGGCAGTGAAGCTGGTTGCAAACAGCCGAGCGCTCACACCCACTCGATCGAGGATGAAATTAGACAATTCCCAGTCTGAAGTTTATAGAATCACTAAAACCCTAAACCGCAAATTACGGCTCACCCCCAGACCCCACCAACCAATACGAACAGGGCAAAGCCACGTCGCCTTTGTTTGTTGCAAAAAAAGGGGGGCGCTATGACATCTCGTCAATTAGCGCGAACTCACTCGCCAATAGTGCGAGAGTCTCGTCAACTAGCGCTAACTGACTCGCCCAGCAGCGGCTCGCCACGCCAAAAGCGCGAGAGTCGCCAACTAGCGCGAACTGACTTGCCTAGCAGCGGCCCGCCAAGCTAATAGCGCGAGAGTCTCGCCAACTAGCGTGAACTGACTCGCCCAGCAGCGACCCGCCACGCCAACTAGCGCAAACTGCGTCGCCCCGTAGCGGTATGCAATGCCATTAGCGCGCTTCCTCGCCACTTAGCGCGAACTACGTCGCCCCGTAGCGGCACGCAACGCCATTAGCGTGTTTCCTCTCGCTAACTTAACTCGGAACTTCACCCCCGTCACCTCACGACTCTTACATGGGGACTTGGGGACTCGGCACCATGCCTCCAGCACCCGGGTAAAACCTATTCTCGGCATCTATAGAATAACTCCCCACCCAAGAGCTCTCTCGGACTGGGGACTTGGGGACTTGTTAGTACATAGCCAAAATACTTGGCTGAGCCGAGAATAAGGCGCAATTACCCAGTCACCGAAGATCATTCCAGGCAAGATAGCCCTGGTAAGCCCTTCACGGATATCCAAGGAGTGAAGGGCCGGTAAAAAACTGCTTGCCAAAATCACTCTAGCGGCAAAACACCCCCAAAAGGGAAGACGTTACAAAGGTTAACAAGTAGTCACACATCAGAGACTAATTAAGGCCAAAGTGCCCAACCTTGGCCTATAAAACAGGCACAAGCTCCCATCAAAGGTACACATAACTCTCTCCCGCACTCCTGTACATTGCAAATAGCCCAAAGCTAACTTAAGTATCGGAGAGTCGAAGACTGGGCCAACCCAGTCCCGACTTCCTAACGCTGTCATTTGTGCAGGTTCCGAGTGCAGGACCAAAGGATTCTACCTCGCCCCGGCTCGCAACATCTTCCCGGCTCAGGACCTCGGGACAAAACAGGTAGAAACAGCTTCAGAGGAAGATTTCGGAAGCTTTTGATAAGCAAATTGATGCAGAGCAGTGCCAGAAGCTTGCTGAGGAGGGTTCTTGGGATACTACCTCAAGGTAATGATACGGATGTTGAAAATAAGCTAGTGCAATGCCTAGATTATAAGAATTTCGACCTGATCAAGTTTCTGTTGCTAAATCGGTTCAAGATTTTCTGGTGCACCCGTTTGGCACGAGCTGAAGATATGGATGAGAGGAAGAGAATTGAGGAGGAGATGTTGCATGTGGGGCTGGCATCAATTGTTGACAAGTTGCATAGCACAAGGGTTGGTGCAAAGGAGAGGCAACAGAATTTGGAGAGGGGTATTAGAGAAGAGGCTCGGAAGTTGAAGAACAGTGGTGGAGATGGGACACGGCTAGGAGGGGACATGTTGGTGAAGATGGTTATAATGATCGGTGGAATAATCAGTCTCAGCTGCTTGATCTTGAAAGCCTTGTCCGTAGACATTTGGAGCCGAAGAATTGCCTGCTTCCGGATGGATCTTCCAGATTTCATTCAAGAAAGGGAGTTGAAGAAGTTCATGTGCCGGCATTGAAGCCTAAACCATTTGGTGCTAATGAGAAGCTTGTAAAAATATGTGATATGCCAGAATGGGCTCGACCAGCATTCAAAGGAATGACTCAGTTGAACAGGGTACAGAGTAAACTTTATGAGGCTGCTTTTCAGAAAGCAGACAATATTCTCTTATGTGCTCCTACTGGGGAAGGGAAAACTAATGTAGCTGTTCTCACTATCCTCCAGCAGTTGGCACTCAACATGAATGAAGATGGTTCAATTAACCACAATGCTTATAAGATTGTATATGTTGCTCCTATGAAAGCTCTTGTTGCTGAAGTTGTTGGCAACTTATCTAGTCGTTTGCAAGAGTATGGTGTCATGGTGAGGGAGCTAAGTGGTGACCAGACACTGACTCGCCATCAAATTGAAGAGACTCAAATCATTGTCACCACTCCTGAGAAGTGGGATATCATTACCAGAAAGTCAGGAGATCGTACTTACACAGAACTCGTGAAGCTTCTAATCATTGATGAAATTCATCTTCTCCATGACAATAGAGGTCATGTTCTTGAAAGCATCGTTGCTAGAACTCTGAGGCAGATGAAGACCACTACTGATCATATTCGGTTGGTGGGATTATCTGCCACACTCCCTAACTATGAAGATGTAGCCAAGTTTCTACGTGTTGATTTTGATAAGGGCCTGTTTCATTTTGACAATAGTTACAGGCCTGTCCCTCTTTCTCAACAGTACATTGGAATCACAGTAAAGAAGCCATTGCAGAGGTTTCAATTGATGAATCAATAATCTGCTATGATAAGGTGATGGCTGTAGCTGGAAGACACCAAGTTCTTATATTTGTCCACTCCAGGGCGGAAACAGCCAAGACTGCTCGTGCTTTACGAGATAATTGCACTTGCTAATGACACCCTTGGTAAGTTTTTGAAAGAAGACAGTGCAAGCAGGGAAATTCTTCACACTCATACTGACTTGGTCCAGAGCAATCATCTCAAAGATCTTTTACCATATGGTTTTGCTATTCATCATGCTGGGTTGAATAGAGCTGACCGCCAGCTGGTTGAGGATCTCTTTGCTGATGGGCATGTTCAAGTTCTGGTCTCAACTGCAACACTTGCTTGGGGTGTGAATCTGCCAGCTCATACTGTTATAATCAAAGGGACCCAGATTTATGATTCAGAAAAGGGAGCATGGACTGAACTAAGTCCTCTTGATGTTATGCAGATGTTGGGTCGTGCAGGAAGACCTCAGTATGATTCATATGGAGAAGGGATAATCATTACAGGGCACACTGAACTGCGGTACTATCTTTCTATGATGAACCAACAATTTCTTATTGAAAGTCAATTTGTGTCCAGATTGGCAGATCAGTTGAATGCTGAAATTGTTCTTGGAACTGTTCAAAATGCTCAAGAAGCTTGTGACTGGTTGGGATACACTTACCTGTACATTCGCATGTCAAAGAATCCCATGCTCTATGGTCTGGAAGCGAATGTTCTCACCAGAGATCCTAACCTGGAGGAGAGGCGAGCTGATCTGGTAAGCATAACTACATTAATATTTTACTTTCTTACCATCTTAAATAGATTTGTTTGCTTGTCATTTGATTGTTGTAGCCATATTAGTTATCCTTTAATTACTAGGACAATGAAAATGGGTTGATTATGCACAGGGGGTCACTGATAGACAAAGCATTAGGTGTCTCGGTATTAGCAAAACAAGTATTAGGAATTCGTTCTGCACCAACAGGTGCATGTCATCCCATGTGTTACTATGCACAGGGGTATCTCTGATAGACTAAGAAACATTAGAAAGCTAGGTATGTTAAATAATGATATTAGGAGTTGTGTCCATACAGGTTCACCATCTCAATGATGTTCAGTCCTTCATATACTTTTGCTTCTTAAATGTTTACTCGTGATGATATTCTCAATTTAATATTAATAGAAGTTGATTGATTTATGGTCTTGCTGGTTTGTATCTGGTGATTCTGGCCACTGTTAATTATTCTAGATGAATGACATTTGCAGTAATTGTTTTTCTTGTGTTTTGTATCTCTTATGGATTCTCATGTAGTTAATTTTTACTTTCACAGATCCATTCTGCTGCAACCATCTTGGAGAAGAACAATTTGATCAAGTATGATAGAAGAAGTGGATATTTCCATTCCACGGACTTGGGTCGCATTGCTAGCCATTACTATATAACTCATGGGACAATATCGACATATAATGAGCATTTGAAGCCAACTATGAGGGATATTGAGCTTTATCAATTGTTCTCACTCAGTGAGAATTTAAGTATGTCACTGTGCGGCAGGATGAAAAGATGGAACTAGTAAAACTATTGGAACGTGTTCCCATTCCGGTCAAGGAGAGCTTGGAAGATCCCAGTTGCAAGATTATCGTTCTGCTGCAAGCATATATTTCACAGCTGAAGTTTGAAGGGTTCTCATTGACACAGGATATGGTTTACATTACACAGGTTAGTAATCTTTGTCTTTGCCCTTTTTCCGTTCCGTATTATTTTTGAGTTGCTGTTAGTTTAGCATATTTTTACACTTTACTTCAATTGGATTTGCTTTTCTTAGTTTTTATTCATTTGTCTCTTTGATTTCTCTTGGTCAGAGTGCTGGGCGTCTTGTACGGGCTCTTTTCGAGGTCGCTTTGAAACGAGGATGGGCTCAACTTGCAGACAAGACTTTGAACTTGTGTAAAATGGTTAGCAAGAGGATGTGGAGTGTCCAAATACCACTTCGCCAGTTCCATGGAATAACAAAAGATATTTTGGTGAAGTTGGAGAAGAAGAATTTGGCCTGGGAAAGGTATTATGACCTCTCTTCACAGGAGCTAGGGGAGCTTATAAAGATGCCAAAGATGGGTAGAACACTTCATAAGTTCATCCACCAGTTCCCCAAATTAAACCTTGCAGCACATGTGCAGCCAATTACTCGAACTGTACTGAGGGTTGAGCTTACTATAACCCCTGACTTTCAATGGGAGGACAAAGTTCATGGCTACGTGGAGCCATTTTGGGTACTCGTGGAGGATAATGACGGGGAACATATTCTTCATCATGAATATTTTTTGCTGAAGAAGCAGTCTATTGATGAGGATCATACTTTGAACTTCACTGTTCAAATTTACGAACCCCTCCCACCTCATTACTTCATTCGTGTTGTATCTGATAGGTGGCTTGGGTCGCAGACTGTTTTACCTGTTTCTTTCAGATACCTCATCTTACCTGAAAAGTATCCTCCACTAACAGAGTTATTGGACCTGCAACCACTACCTGTGACCGCATTAAGGAATCCACTCTATGAATCTTTGTATCAAGATTTCAAGCAGTTTAATCCTGTCCAGACTCAGGTCTTCAATGTTTTGTATAATTCTGATGACAATGCCTTGGTTGCTGCACTGACAGGGAGTGGGAAGACCATATGCGCAGAGTTTGTGGTATTGAGGAATCATCAAAAGGCCTCTGAAAGTGGCATGCACGTTGTGTATATTGCCCCTGTTGAAGGTCTTGCCAAGGAAAGGCACACTGACTGGAAGAAGAAGTTTGGGCCAAAAGGTCTTAATCTGCTTGTTGTTGAATTAACAGGGGAAACAGCTACAGATTTAAAGCTACTTGACAAAGGTCAGATTATAATCAGTACTCCAGAGAAATGGGATGCTTTATCTCGGCGATGGAAACAGAGGTCGCATGTTCAACAAGTTAGTCTTCTTATTATAGATGAACTACACTTGATTGGTGGTCAGGGTGGTCACACATTGGAGGCAATAGTCTCTAGGATGAGATGCATGGCAAGTGAACTTGAGAACAAGATTCGTATTGTAGCGCTGTCAAGTTCGCTTGCAAATGCCAACGATCTTGGAGGATGGATAGGGGCTACCTCTCATTGCCTTTTCAATTTTCCTCCCGGTGTGCGCCCAGTGCCAGAAATACACATTCAGGGGGTTGATATAGCTAATTATGAAGCAAGAATGCAAGCTATGACAAAACCAACATACACTGCAATTGTTCAACATGCTAAGAATGGAAAACCGGCTCTTGTGTATGTTCCTACAAGGAAACATGTCCAACAAACAGCTCAGGATCTGGTAAATTACTCGAATGCAGAAAGTGGTGGGATCACCTCATTTCTGTTGCGGTCTCTAAACGAGATAGAGCCTTTCCTTGACAAGATTAGCAGTGATAAGTTGCGAGACTCTTTGCAGCATGGAGTGGGATTCTTGCACGAGGAGCTAACCACTGACGATCAAAAGATTGTGTCATTACTTTTTGAAGCTGAGTATATTCAATCGTGTGTCATGAGCAGTTCATTGTGTAGGGGAGTGCCACTGTCAGCACATTTGGTGGTTGTGATGGGAACTCAATATTTTGATGGCTGGGAAAATTTTCACACTGATTACCCGGTTCCTGATCTCCTGCAGATGATTGGTCATGCCTGTCGCCCAAAGAAAGACAATTCTGGAAAATGTGTCATCCTCTGCCATGCATCATGTATAAACATTTCCTGACATCTTTTGAACAATTCTTGTATCAAAAATGAGGTATTACCCCTCATTTTTGAGTTTCATCTAATTCGCGCCAAAACGTCTAGCTTTATAGCACATGGGTTTCTGGCCAGTTTCACTATATTTTGAAATCCGGCTTTTTCTAGTTTAGGTATTCTTATAAACATTTTCTGACATCTTTTGAACAATTCTAGTATCAACAATGAGGTATTAACACTCATTTTAGAGTATCATCCAATTCGAGCCAAAACGTCAAGCTATATAGCACACGAGTTTCTGGCCAGTTTCACTATCTTTAGAAATCCGTCTTTTTCAAGTTTAGGTATGCTTATAAACATTTCCAGACATCTATTGAAGAATTCTAGTATCAACAATGAGGTATGACCACTCATTTTCAAGTTTCATCCAATTCGAGCCAAAACGTCTAGCTATATAGCACACGAGTTTCTGGCCAGTTTCACTATATTTAGAAATCCGGCTTTTTCAAGTTTAGGTATGCTGATAAACATTTCTTGACATCTTTTGAACAATTCTAGTATCAACAATGAGGTATTAACACTCATTTTAGAGTATCATCCAATTCGAGCCAAAACGTCTAGCAATATAGCACACGAGTTTCTGGCCAGTTTCACTATCTTTAGAAATCCGGCTTTTTCAAGTTTAGGTATGCTTATAAACATTTCCTGACATCTTTTGTACAATTCTAGTATCAAAAATGATGTATTACCCTCATTTTTTAGTTTCATCTAATTCGAGCCGAAAGGTTTAGCTTTATAGCACACGAGTTTCTGGCCAGTTTCACTATCTTTAGAAATCCGGCTTTTTCAAGTTTAGTTATGCTGATAAACATTTCCTGACATCTTTTGTACAATTCTAGTATCAAAAATGAGGTATTACCCCTCATTTTCAAGTTTTATCCAATTCGGGGCAAAACGTCTAGCTATATAGCACACGAGTTTCAGGTCAGTTTCACTATCTTTAGAAATCCGGCTTTTTCAAGTTTAGGTATGCTTATAAACATTTCCTGAAATCTTTTGAACAATTCTAGTGTCAAAAATGATGTATTACCCTCATTTTTGAGTTTCATCTAATTTGAGCCGAAAGGTCTAGCTATATAGCACACAAGTTTTTGGCCAGTTTCACTATCTTTAGAAATCTGGTTTTTTCAAGTTTAGGTATGCTTATAAACATTTTCTGACATCTATTTTACAATTCTTGTATCAAAAATGAGGTATTACCAATCATTTCCAAGTTTTATCCAATTCTAGGCAAAACGTCTAGCTACATAACACACGAGTTTCTCGCCAGTTTCACTATCTTTAGAAATCCGGCTTTTTCAAGTTTAGGTATGCTTATAAACATTTCCTGACATCTTTTGAACAATTCTAGTATCAACAATGAGGTATTACCACTCATTTTAAAGTTTCATCAAATTCGAGCCAAAACGTCTAGCTATATAGCACACGAGTTTCTGGCAATTTTCACTATCTTTATAAATCCGGCTTTTTCAAGTTTAAGGTAAGCTTATAAACATTTCCCGACATCTTTTAAATAATTCTAGTATCAAAAATGATGTATTACCCTCATTTTTGAGTTTCATCTAATTCGAGCCAAAAGGTCTACTTATATAGCACACGAGTTTCTGGCCAGTTTCACTATCTTTAGAATTTCGGTTTTTACTTGTTTAGGTATGCTTATAAACATTTCCTGACATCTTTTGTACAATTCTTGTATCAAAAATGAGGTATTACCACTCATTTCCTAGTTTTATCCAATTCTAGCCAAAACGTCTAGCTACATAGCACACGAGTTTCTACCCAGTTTCGGTATCTTTAGAAATCCGGCTTTTTCAAGTTTAGGTATGCTTATAAACATTTTCTGACATCTTTTGAACAATTCTAGTATCAAAAATGAGGTATTACCACTCATTTTAGAGTATCATCCAATTCGAGCCAAAACGTCTAGCTATATAGCACACGAGTTTCTGGCCAGTTTCACTATCTTTAGAAATCCGGCTTTTTCAAGTTTAGGTATGCTTATAAACATTTCCTGACATCTTTTGAACAATTCTAGTATCAACAATGAGGTAGTACCACTCATTTTAGAGTTTCATCCAATTCGAGCTAAAACGTCTAGCTATATAGCACACGAGTTTCTAGCTAGTTTTACTATCTTTAGAAATCCGGCTTTTTCAAGTTTAGGTATGCTTATAAACATTTTCTGACATGTTTTGAACAATTCTATTATCAAAAATGATGTATTACCCTCATTTTTGAGTTTCATCTAATTCGAGCCGAAAGGTTTAGCTATATAGCACACGAGTTTCTGGCCAGTTTCATTATCTTTAGAAATCCGGCTTTTTCAAGTTTAGGTATGCTGATAAACATTTCCTGACATCTTTTGTACAATTCTAGTATCAAAAATGAGGTATTACCCCTCATTTTCGAGTTTTATCCAATTTGGGGCAAAACGTCTAGCTATATAGCACACGAGTTTCTGGCCAGTTTCACTATCTTTAGAAATCTTGTTTTTTCAAGTTTAGGTATGCTTATAAACATTTCTTGACATCTTTTGAACAATTCTAGTACCAAAAATGATGTATTACCCTCATTTTTGAGTTTCATCTAATTCGAGCCGAAAGGTCTAGCTATATAGCACACGAGTTTCTGGCCAGTTTCACTATCTTTAGAAATACGGCTTTTTCAAGTTTAGGTATGCTTATAAACATTTCCTGACATCTTTTGTACAATTCTAGTATCAAAAATGAGGTGTTACCCCTCATTTTCAAGTTTTATCCAATTTGGGGCAAAACGTCTAGCTATATAGCACACGAGTTTCTGGTCAGTTTCACTATCTTTAGAAATCTGGCTTTTTCAAGTTTAGGTATGCTTATAAACATTTCCTGAGATCTATTGAACAATTCTAGTATCAAAAATGAAATATTACCCTCATTTTTGAGTTTCATCTAATTCGAGCCGAAAGGTCTAGCTATATAGCACACGAGTTTCTGGCCAATTTCACTATCTTTAGAAATCCGGCTTTTTCAAGTTTAGGTATGCTTATAAACATTTCCTGACATCTTGTGAACAATTCTAGTATCAAAAATGATGTATTACCCTCATTTTTGAGTTTCATCTAATTCGAGCAGAAAGGTTTAGTTATATAGCACACGAGTTTCTGACCAGTTTCACTATCTTTTGAAATCCGGCTTTTTCAAGTTTAGGTATGCTGATAAACATTTCCTGACATCTTTTGTACAATTCTAGTATCAAAAATGAGGTATTACCCCTCATTTTCAAGTTTTATCTAATTCGGGGCAAAACGTCTACCTATATAGCACACGAGTTTCTAGCCAGTTTCACTATCTTTAGAAATCTGGCTTTTTCAAGTTTAGGTATGCTTATAAACATTTTCTGACATCTTTTGAACAATTCTAGTTTCAAAAATGATGTATTACCCTCATTTTTGAGTTTCATCTAATTCGAGCCGAAAGGTCTAGCTATATAGCACACGAGTTTCTGGCCAGTTTCACTATCTTTAGAAATCCGGCTTTTTCAAGTTTAGGTATGCTTGTAAACATTTCCTGACATCTTTTGTACAATTCTAGTATCAAAAATGAGGTGTTACCCCTCATTTTCAAGTTTTATCCAATTTGGGGCAAAACGTCTAGCTAGCACACGAGTTTCTGGCCAGTTTCACTATCTTTAGAAATTCGGCTTTTTCAAGTTTAGGTATGCTTATAAACATTTCCTGACATCTATTGAACAATTCTAGTATCAACAATAAGGTATTACCACTCATTTTCATGTTTCATCCAATTCGAGCCAAAACGTCTAGCAAGATAGCACTGGAGTTTCTGGCCAGTTTCACTATCTTTATTTACTATGTATAATTGGTATGAAAATGAAAGGGAGATACTGTAATGCAAGTTTACAGACCCCCAATAGAAGTTTACTAGGGGGCAATAAATTTCTACTGTGTTTACTAGGGGGCAATAAAGTTGTTTATTAGGTTAAGAATGAGTATCTGTTGTGTGTTGTGGCCCTGAAATTGAAAGGGAGTTATTGTATTGCAAGTTTACTGACCCCAATAGAAGTTTACTGGGAGGCAATAAACTTCTACTGTGTTCACTAGGGGACAATAATGTTGTTTATTAAGTTAAGAATTGATATTTGTTGTGTGTTGTGGCCCTGAAATTGAAAGGGAGTTATTATATTACAAGTTTACTGACCCCCAGTAGAAGTTTACTGGGGGCAGTAAACTTTATTTTTTGCATACGCAGTTTATAAATGCAAGTTTTTACTACTTATATGTAGGATGAGAAGAGGTTCAAGACATTTAATTGTGACTTCTGAATCCGATGAGGATTCGGTTCAAGAATCTGTAGCTTCTATGATGACAAAACAAAATATAGCAGAAGTTTTACATAAGATAAAATCGAAGAAAAAGAGAAAAGAGGTCTAGAAGGGTGCTGCTGCTGAAGAAGAAGAAGAAGAAGAAGAAGAAGAAGAAGAAGAAGAAGAAGAAGAAGAAGATGATGATGATGATGATGATGATGATGATGATGATGAGGTAGACACTGAAGATGAAGAGGGGGGAAATAGAAAAAAAAAATTAAAGAAAAGATCAACATGTGGAAAAAGAAAACAAGTAGAGACAAATTCAGGGGAGGAGGAGGAAGAAAAGGGAAGAAAGAAAAAGGACAAAGGAGGAGAACTAGGGGGCTTGACCAAGATCAAACATGTGCAGCAAAAGTGCTCATGACATCATTTTATATGTTAATGTATAGATACAAGGGGAGCATCCCAGAAGAATCATGGGAGTTGATAAACAACACTTGTTTTCGGAAAATAATTGAAGCATTCAAATTAGGCAAGATTGATGAGGATCAAGTGAAGAAGCTTGAATCTGATTTTGAGATCCTAATGAGGCACTACAATAGTAACAAGAGAAACTTCATATTTGGGAACAGGGAGATTGAAATTACAGAGTATGATGTGCATTCAATTTTTGGAATAACCAAGAAAGTCTAGGATGTGGATATCACAATAGAACAGAAATACTACAAGGGCAAAAAGAAAAGCGGAGATTCTACTGTCTTTGGAAAGCAAACAAGAAGAACAATCACCAGAAAGGTTATTGATGACACATTAATGGAAGAGCTGAGGAAGATTCAGAAGAAGAAAGGGGATCCAAGGAAGATAGCCTCTTTGGTTATAATGTACCTTATGTCAGCTTTATTTTTCAGCAGAAGCAGGAACCACATTGAATGGAAACAGATACTCAAGTGTGAAGACCTTGAAGGCATCGACAAATACAACTGGTCACATAAGGTATTAGAATTCTTGCACCAAGGACTTCACAAGCACGTAAAGGGGGAGCCAAAAGTTTTGAACGGATGCCTCCTTCTGGTTCTATACTAGTTCCTTGAGAAAACAAAAATAAAGAAGCGGATTCTCGGGAAAGAGAAGGAGGCTCCCAGATTTATAAGATGGTCGATACAAGAGATCATCAAAGAAAATGAGTATTTAAGAAGACCTGAATTGCTAGAGGTAATAATAATATTATTTTTTTATAAAACTATTGCATTGTATTTTTTGTTTTTTTGAAAAACTAAATTAAACTGATTTGTGTCTTATAAATGTAAAAACAGGAACTCATAATAGAAGGTTCATGGATGGATGAGGAGGAAACGACCGGCAATGATGAGCGGCAACAAGATGAGAATGGAACACCAAGCTTCAATGATTGGGTAAGTTTGAATGGTTACTAACACCTAGTTAAACTATTGGCAATGAAAATGGAACTTGAATTGCAAGTTTACTGACCCTCAGTAAAAGTTTACTAGGGGCAGTAAACTTTTATTGGGTTTACTAGGGGCTAAAAGTTGTTTATTAGGGTATCTGTTGTGTGTTGTGGCCATGAAATTGAAAATGAGATACTGAAGTGCAAGTTTACTGACCCCCAGTAGAAGTTTACTGCGCCAGTAGAAGCTTACTAGGGGCAGTAAACTTCTACTGCGTTAACGAAGAGGCTAAAAGTTGTTTATTAAGGTATTTGTTGTGTGTTGTAGCCATAAAAATGAAAGGGTTATACTGAATTGCAAGTTTATTGGCCCCCAGTATAAGTTTACTAGGAGCAGTAAACTTCTACTGTGTTAACTAGGGGGCTAAAAGTTGTTTATTAGGGTATATGTTATGTGTTATGGCTATGAAATTGAAAAGGAGATATTGAATTACAAGTTTACTGACTCCTAGTAGAAGTTTACTGGGAGGCAGTAAACTTGTTTATTTGGATATATTTGTTTAACAGTAACGATGTCGTGGTTATAACGTGTACAGGAGCTGCCGATGGAAGATATGAAGAAGAAGCTGACAGAACTTGCTAAAGCAAATGAAGAACTGGTGAAGAAAAACATTGGATTCCTCAGCAAGTTAAAGAAAGCGGACAACCAAATGATTGATCTAGAGAAAGAAAGGAGGGCAGACAAAAATCAAATCAAAGCTCTCAAGATACAATTACACAAGGCAGCAAAACATGCTCAGACAAAGCAAATAATATGTGTAAGTAAGGAGAATGAGGAGGAGGATAGGTCAAGGCCGGCTGAAGTGGAAGAATATAATTGCAGAGACAACATGGAAGATCATAGCTGCAGAGAGGAGCAACCAGGAACCGAAGAGGTAAGAGTAGAAATCAGTTTACTGACCCCCAATAAATATTGTGTTTTCTGATTTTTTTAGGATAACTTGTGTATTTTCTTTTGTGTAGTTTTTTGAACAAGCAGAACAAGTTCCGTTGTCAGCTATATTTTCAGAAGACGATGAACCTGTGAAGACCGATGTCAACCTGTCTAAACTAGACAAACTTGTTTCTCAAGCTGTGCAAATGGCCGAAAAAAAATGAATGAAGAAACCAGCTTGAAGAATAAAAGGACAGTAAGCAGAAGGGGTCAAGAAATATGTTGAGAAAAGGAAACAAACTGTGGAGACGTATTCGATTGAAAGAAACGTCAACATGTACAAGCTTGGGGCAGAAAAGAGGAAAGAAGAAGAATGGGAGTATGACACCCCTGAAGGGCTAAAGCCAGCAAAAAAAACAACGAAGAATGATATTATTGTTGTTGATGGAGTGAACTGCAACAATAATACATGGAAGCTCTTGGATGAAAAGGTGGCGAATCACTATAAGAACTGGTTTGATTTGAACAAGGACAAGAATGATGAGTAAGTTTATTTTTTCCTATTTTTTCCTAGTTTTTTCCTAATTTATATATAACATTACAATTAGTTCCCTAGTTTGACTTACTTAATTATGACTTATTTGTGTCTGCACAGTTTCCGGTAATGGGAGTGTTGTGATGGTATCATTGACATTACCAAAGACGACTTGAAGAGAATAATTCAAGAAGAAGATATTACATCTAATGTGAGAAAAAATTACTGGTCTCACTAACCTCAATAAAGTTGATGTTTGAGTAACCTAAGATGTATTCTTTGTTGTAATTTGTGACTTATGTTATACATGCAGACAAACAGGGTGTACCTCCAAATGTTGAAAGAGGAAGTGGAAAAGAATAAGGCCTCGGTCAGATTCCTAGACATAGAGGTAGCAGTAAGTAATCTAACCTGAAATAGCAGTATGTCGCTGGACGGCGGTCTCCTCTGTTACTTTTTTCAGTTAACACAATCTTACTACTTGCTTTTATAAATACAGCGCACGGCGGTGGTACATGAAAAAAAAATTGAAGGAGTTCCTAGTTGGAAGAGAAAAACAGGGGGAATTCAAATGTAATGAATTGGATATAAAGCTTTCCATTATTAATCCTTTATGGTCCATCTTCAGTAGGAACCTGGTTTTCATTCCGGTACATCACGGGGTCAGCCACCACTATACCTTGGTCGTGATTCACAACAAAGATCGAAGTTTCTATCACCTCAACTCAATGCTACCTCCAAGGAAAGATTACTCTGTCAACACCAACATCCACTTTCAGAATGCAATGGGAGTGGTGAGTTGTAACTAATTTATTAGGGTAAGAAGTTTACTGGGGGGCAGTAAACTTCTCCTGGGTTTTGTTTGTTGCTTGTTCTCTTAGTTTGTTTGAGTTGTAATTTACTTGTGTGTTAAAACCAACAGATGAAGCACATTATGGTGTTCGTCACGCGTATATGATTCCACCATATACCCTCTCAGCCAAGAGTTGGACCCTGAGGAATGGAGAGAAAACTATGGCGAGCTAAGGAATAGAGGTTGACGGTTACTCGATGATGAGTGCTGAAGAGAAAAGAATAAGAAGATGGATGCTGGACCAAAACGTTTATCAAGCAAGATACCAGCTGATTGATTTCTTATCCTACCCGTAGCAAAAGTGTACATCATAGTACCTTTTAACTTCATTTAAAATGTTTATTGGGGTCAGAAATTACTTTTCTGTTTTATAGGGGTAAAAAATTTAGTAACACTCTTAATACATTACAAGTCAGACTATGGACTATTTTTTCTCCACTTTATAGAGAACCTATGTCATGGGAAAAAACTGACAGAAGATGGTGGTAAAGAAATGAGGAAGAAGATGCTGCTAATGTTCATAGACATCAATATAGAAAAAAGATTTATGCCACTTTAAATGTAGGATCTTGAAAAATGTGAAAATATGTAGTATTTTGGTAGTGTTTGTTTTGGCAACGATCCTCAACGCGTGGGCGAGAGGTAACTAACAAAGAAAATGAGATGTGTTGCGAGCGTGCCACCTCGCGGACGAGGAAGTGGTTAAGTGCGCGAGATATGACTTCTGATCAGGCGGAATGGGGTTTCCAGGTGCCACCTCAAATGACAAATTACTAGCACAAGGTAAATAGATACTCACGGCATGACGCGAGCAGAGCAACTATAGGGAATCAGGGGGATCGGAAGCAAGTCCAGGAGGGATCTGAACTAAGGCGCAGACGCACTTAGGGTTAGGGTTTCTAGTAGCTCGAAGGGTAATTGGGTTGCAGTTTATCTATGTTGTAAATATTGTGTGTTTTGAGAGTTGTTGAGAGATTTGATTGTTTGTCGAGCTTCAACAGGGAAGTGAGAGCAAAGCTTCAGGGAGTGTTGGAGGTTTCAACTAGGTTGAAAGGTTTGTATTGTAGTTTTGTTTGAGAAGTTGTTTGGGATCGCTTCTGTAAACCCTCGAGGCCTTTATATAGCAGCTCGACTTGCGGCGAAAGAAAGATGATTAGAATCCAAATCGGACTCTGAAACCCTAATAACACAAGGGCACTGTTCCGCCCGCACGAACCAACCCTCCTGTGACACATGTCCAATTCGCACATTTCATTCCGCATAGGGCATTGCTTTCGTGCCGCCCAATTATAAATTCCTATGCAGACTAGAATTAGACTCATCTTTACCCCGCGGGGAGTCATAGTCCTTGCGGAAAACCTATCTCGCCCAGGCCGCGGACTCAAACCATCTCGTGAGCTCCTGAAGTTTGTTTCCATCTCGCGGGCTATTGCAGCTCGCGAGCCTTAAAAAAGGCTTTTTATATTAAAAGGGCCACAGGAATTGGCCGGAAGAATGCCAAAGACTTGTAAGAGTCTTCAACAATTAATGTGATGTACGCGGACTCCGCCTATGGCTTCTACCCGAAGCCTCCCACTTGAGCCAGTTCGCCAGCTCGCCTCGATGTACTCCACCTCGCCTACGCGGAGTGTCAATCTCGCCTCGCCTATGCGGAGTCAGCTAGTCATTCCGCCTGAAGTCATTCCACGTGCGAGCTATGTGTTCGCGTGAAGTCTCCATGCGAACTGTGTAGTTCAGCTCGCGTAGCCTCACTGGCGAGCCATTACTTGTAAACTTAAAGAACTTGGGCTCGCCGGTTGTGTCGTGGATGAAGAATTTAATTAATATTCACATAAACATTTATTGTCTAGTAAATTATTAATTTAGGCGTAAACATGACCCCCCAGCCTCGATGTTATAAATGTCAATAATGACTGAAGAGGTTTATGTTCATGTTGCTTTAAAGCCACTGATATTGGCTCGGGTTATACATAAAATGAGTGGGAGTAGACAAGCCTGTGATAAGGCCTTGAAACCCTAGCACCCAGCAAAGCATTATAGCGAAGCTGCTGTACGGCTCGCCTAGTACCATATTAAACTGATAAACTTGACATAACTAAGCACCTTGGATTTGAACTTCGCGTGCATTCGCCTGCATTCCTTCTGCATTCACTTGCTCTACTTAGAAGACATAGTACATTGCACATACAGCGAGCAGAGGTGGCTCGCATAGATGTATCGAAGGGATGCACCTTAAGCAGACGTTTACTTTGACTAGATTCCAAAAAATGGCCCTTCGCATCTTTGTTTCCGATCGTCGATCCCGATGAAAGTGACGTCAGAGACTACCTTGGTCCCTCTGATGAATTGCTTGTACTCCATGTCCCATTGGGCGTGCCAATGTTTTGGCCACGATCCTCAGGGCACGAGCGAGAGGTAACTAGCAAACAAAGAAAATGAGATGTGTTGCGGGCATGCCACCTTGCGGACGAGGAAAGGGTTGAGCGCGCGAGATCTGACTTCTGGTCAGGCGGAAGGGGGTTTCCAGGTGCCACCTCAGATGAGAAATTACGAGCACAAGGCAAATCGATACTCACAGCATAACGCGAGCAGACCAACTATAAGGAATCATGGGGATCGGGAGCGAGTCCAGGAGGGCTCTGAACTAAGGCGCAGACGCACTTAGGGTTAGGGTTTCTAGTAGCTCGAAGGGTAACTGGGTTGCAGTTTGTCAGTGTTCTAAAGATTATGTGTTTTGAGAGTTGTTGAGAGATTTGATTGTTTGTCGAGCTTCAACAGGGAAGCGAAAGCAAAGCTCCAGGGAGCGTTAGAGGTTTCAACTAGGTTGAAATGTTTGTATTGTAGTTTTTTTTTTGAGTAGTTGTCGAGGATCGTTTCTGTAAACCCTCGAGGCCTTTATATAGCAGCTCGACTTACGGCGGAAGAAAGATGATTAGAATCCAAATCGGACTCTGAAACCCTAATCGCATCTTTACCCCGCGGGGAGTCACAGTCCTTGCAGAAAACCTATCTCGCGCGGGCCGCAGACTCAAACCATCCCGCGAGCTCCTGAAGCTTGCTTCCATCTCACGGGCTATTGCAGATCGTGATCCTTAAAAGGGCTTTTTATATTAAAAGGCCACAGAGATTGGCCCGAAGCATGTCAAAGACTTGTAAGAGTCTTCAATGATTAATGTGATGCACACGGACTCCACCTATGGCTTCTACGCGAAGCCTCCCAGGCGAGCCAGTTCGCCAGCTCGCCTCGATGTACTCCGCCTCGCATACGCGGAGTGTCAATCTCGCCTCGCCTACGCGAAGTCAACTAGTCATTCCGCGCGCGAGCTATGTGTTCGCGTGAAGTCTCCATACGAACTGTGTAATTCAGCTCGCGTAGCCTCACTGGCGGGCCATTACTTGTAAACTTAAAAAACTTGAGCTCGCCGGTTGTGACATGGACGAAGAATTTAATTAATATTCACAAAAATATTTACTGTCCAGTAAAATATTAATTTGGGCGTAAACAGTGTTGCAAGAACATATGTATTATCTTAAATTTTAGTGCCAGAACTTGTTCTTTTATTTTGATCTATTCCTTTAATCTTTCTGTCAGTTTCAGTTATCTTTGGTTGTCAGTTTCAGTTTTTTTTGTTACAGGGTGGTTATTGAGGGTCAGTAAACTTTGGTTGCTCTGTTCAGGAAAATTACTAACCCCCAATAAGTTTCTATACTTGAGAGTTTACTACCCATTATGTCATTAGAGGATGCTTGAAATGTATCTAAGTAATAACAATCATCCAAAAACTTTGGTTGCTCTGGTAAGGAAAATTACTGACCCCTAATAATTTTCCACACTTGAACATATATGAGCATAACAAAAACTAGAAGCATTCCAGAGTAAAGAAAAGACCTGGAAAGGAGTAAAACAAACATCCAAGTATCAAACTGGAAGAAAATCAAGGAAGGGATGTGTTGTATCAAGTAATACAGAAAATTAAAGAGAATCAAACCAAGAAGGAACTGAAGAGCAAACTAAAGCCTGATCTTTATCCATCGACTAAGAGATTCTGATCTAGATCTATTAATGTACGTTATTTATATTGCTTAATCTTCACCTTATACCTCTGATTAAGGCCCTAATCCCTTTTGAGAGCACATGACATTATGATTTCGTTTGTTGTTAGGACGTTTCGAATTCGCATATGTGAGAAAATTTCGGCAGCATCTCCCTACAGTTCCCCAAGTGCACGAATATCTATACCTAGTATGCACTCGAGGAATAATAAAGAAAGATCTTGTCAAAATATATGTACCCGCAACCGAAAACGAAACGCACAAATAATAGACGGAATCTCAATGTCACATGCTCCCAAACTTTCCAAATTTGGGACAATTCGAAAACCATTATGTTACGAAAACCATTATGTTAGACACAGTCATAACATAATGGTTCTCGAACGGGATTTCTAAAGGTAACAATATATATATTGATCAATGTACGTATAAGAATATTATTGATGTATCTTAATTACATGATTCATCATTTAATTTTTTTTTTTTTCATTTGAATACACAAATGATTTGCATGAAATCGAAAATTTGATAAATATATATATTATTCACATAATTATTAATCATACATACAAAAGCAAAAGATATAAATATACACACAAAAGTTAGATATAAATATATATACATAATATTATACACACATATATAATATTATACGTACAAACATATTATACACACATATATACAAAGATATATTATACATACATATACGCATGCACAGATTATACAAACATATTATACACTATAAAAATTAATGTTTACGCCCAAATTAATATTTTAGTAGACAGTAAATGTCTATGTGAATATTAATAAATTCTTGGTCCATGTCATACCGGCGAACCTAAGTTTCTTTAAGTTTACAAGTAATGGCCCGCCAGTAAGACCACGTGAGCTGAATTATAAAGTCGGCACGCGAAATGGCTTCGCGCGGACTACAGATCTCGCGCGCTTAGTAAACTTCGCGCAGATTACAAAGCTCGCGCGCTTAATGACTTCGCGGGTAGGCAAGGCAAAGTGATACTTCACGTTAGAGTGGAGTCTTAGGTGAGGCGGAGTACATCGAGACGAGCTGGCAAACTGGCTCGCATGGGAAGCTTTGAGTAGAAGTCATAAGCGGAGTCCGCGTGCATCACATTAATCGTTGAAGACTCTTACAAGTCTTTGACATGCTTCGAGCCAATCCATGTGGCCTTTTTAATATAAAAAGCCCTTTTAAGGCTCGCGAGCTACAATAGCCCACGAGATGGAAGCAAGCTTCAGGAGCTCGCGGGATGATTTGAGTCCATGGCCCACGCGAGATAGGTTTTCCGCAAGGACTGTGACTCCCCACGAGGTAAAGATGCGCCTAATTCCAGTCCGCATAGGAGTTTATAATTGGGCGGCACGGAAGCAATGCCCTATGCGGAATGAAATGTGTGAACTGGACATGTGTCATGGGATAGTTGGTTCACGTGGGCGGAACAATGCCCTTGTGCTATTAGGGTTTCAGAGTTCAATTTGGATTCTAATCATCTTTCTTCCGCCGCAAGTCGAGCTGCTATATAAAGGCCTCTAGAGTTTACATAAAATAACTCCTTACAATCTCTAAAACTACAATACAAACCTTTCAACCTAGTTGAACCTCCAGTACTCCCCGGAGCTTTGCATTTGTTCCCCGTTGAAGCTCTACAATCAAATCTCTCAACAAAACAACAAAACAAATTACGAACCAGTTACCCTTCGAGCTACCTCGAAACCCTAACCCTAAGCGCACCTCCGCCTTAGGTTTTCTCAGAGCCCTTCTGGACTCTACTCCGATTTCTCCTGATTTCCCTATAGTTGCTCTGCTCACGTCCCGCCATGAGTATCGATCGCCTTGTGCTCGTAAATTCCTCATCTGAAGTGGCACCTGGAAATCCCCTTCCGCCTGATCAGAAGTCAGATCTCGCGCACTCAACCCTTTTCTCGTCCGCGAGGTGGCACGCCCGCAACAAATCTCCCTCTTTTTGTTCGCTATTTACCTCTGCTCCGCGCGCTGAGGATCGTGGCCAAAACAATTACAACATGCACACACACACACACACACACACACACACACACACACACACTATCAAAGTTACATATATCATGCATGCATCAAACAATCCAGTAATTATATTATCGTCACAAGTAATAAGCAAGATTCCGTCAAAATTGGACCGGTAATTAAAGTCGCCGAAAAGTTCGCTGGAAAATATGCCTAAATGAATAAAGTAGATGAATTAAAATAGTTACATACATACCAATTAGGAGAGAAACAACTCTTGAAGATCGATCAAATACATAAAGAAAAGGTTCTAAAACAACATTTAATCGTTCTCTCTTCTGGGCAAAAACTATGGCCTATTCATTAAGGGTTTATTTATGTTCTTTTCTGGGTAGACAGTTGTATAAATTAATGATGTCTTTACTTAGCCGACTGAATATTTCGTTACATAAGACAAAAGTGTCGGCAAAAATATATTTGTTTTGTGTTGTGTTATGTAATAATGCATTTCTTAGTCGACGGAAAAAAACGTCAGCTAAAAAAGACATATTCATCGCTCAATAATTACTTAGCCGACGCCACATGATTCGTCGTACATGATTCACTAAGCTAACAGAAAGTAGTTCATCACACAAGACCAGTCTTACCGACGAAAATGGGTGGTCGCCTAGAACGATCGTAGTCGACGGAGGGTGTCGACCGTTAATTTCCTTCGCCTAAGATTTACTAAGCCGACGAAAATATGATCACCGAAGATATGCGTCGGCTAAGAGTTACTAAGCTGACGGAAAATATTCGTCGCCTAGGATTTACTAAGTAGACGGAACTTAGACGACGAATGTTGTTTCATCGGCTATAAATATTTCAGTCAACGGATATCCTCAACCGTTTCATTCCGTCACCTAAGTAGATCTTAGGCGACGATTGTGGTGTCTTATCTGATGGTTAAGTTTCCGTCGACAAAGACGAACTTAGCCGACGAAATTATTTTTTTCCGTCGGCTAAGACGATATTTTCTGTAGTGAAAGAAAAACCTTAAATTGATTTCTGGAGATCGAATTTGGATTAGCTAGGGTTTAAACCAAAATAGGTCAACAACAAGGAGATTTGTATGCCTTCGGAGCTGGGTTTGAACTGCTCCAAAATAATTATTAAACCCTTCACATTTTTTCTTCTTTTTTTTTTAAAAAAAAGTTTGATTTACTTAAGTTAAATACAGTAATTGTTTTACCCTATTATGATATATGTCAAAAATACTACATGACGACTTTCTATTGGCTAATGAGGACCACTAAGCATGTTGACGTGCTCCTTCTGGTCTAACATATAATCCGTGTGGATCATGTTTATATTGTTTTTGCACATATATATATATATATATAATAGCATACATCTGGATTGATGTCCTCTTTTCTAATACATCTGTGGTATAATTTGTGGAGAGATTCTAGATAAAACGCCTTTCACGCATGAGATCATATTATCAGACTTGCAATTGCAATAGTGGAAGCTGGAAAAGTCAATGTTTGCTTATCCTCTTGCAGCTTTTTAGGCTTATTTTGAGCAGTGAAAGTGCATAACAAGGGCTACCCATACTTCTATGTTAACCAAATAGATATTTTAGGATTATAATATAACGGTAATCATGTCTTTCTTTTATCTAACCTTATGTAGTCTTATATATAGTTGTTGTAACATACTTTTTCAATGAGAATAGCCACAATGTAGCCTACACGTTTCTTCTTCCTCTCTTTACAATTTCTGCATTTCAATACAATAATTCCATAATTCCATAATTCCTAGTACTATATAGTAGCATATACACACATATAATCGATATATCATGATATTTCCCACACAAAAAAAGAAGTTATGTATAGAGAACAGAGTTTACATGCACCCATACTTTCACTGATTAATCAAACAAGCAGAAAGGGTCGGCCGGGAAAGGGATTTTACTGATCTAAAGTAAACATCTAAAATAGGGATCGATGCTCGTATAATCGATATATCATGATATTTCCCACACAAAACAAGAAGTTATGTATAGAGAACAGAGTTTACATGCACCCATACTTTCACTGATTAATCAAACAAGCAGAAAGGGTCGGCCGGGAAAGGGATTTTACTGATCTAAAGTAAACATCTAAAATAGGGATCGATGCTCGCTTTCTTTCAATAATCCATCAGGTTAATTAATTAAGCAAGATTACTGAGATAAAATCGAGTGCTCGAACGAGATGAGATTGTGAAAACTGATGATCAGAGTCTTTTATTATATGACATCAACTCCTCAATCGTAACACAGCAGTACAAGTACAGCTTGGCCTAAGGATCTTCTGGATATCGATCATGATCATTAACCAGCAGCTACAGCTTTAGACTACTACTGAACAAAAACCCTAGAAAAAATGAAAACGCTAGAGAAACAGATGAAACTGAGAAGATTAAACGATGCCTATTACATAATCTTATAGTAGTAAAGTACTGATCATCATCTAATTGATCATAAACATGCGACGTCATCATCCTGAATTAACTGGCCGGCCGATTCTCTGATCTATTGCAAAAGTAAGCTCCTGATTACGGCAGCTTGGGCAGTGTCAGTTGTTGCCAACAGCTCCGACAGTCGCTCGCTTAGGTCATCCACCTCTCTGTGCAAGTTTCTTATATAGTTGCACGTTTCCTGTAACACCGTCGATGCTGATACCTGTATATCACAAATCTAATTTGATTAATATCTCTTATCCAGTAACAGTCTACGTGATTAGATTCTCTACAACTTCCAAAGCATAAATTGTTCTTCTTTTATTTGTGGACACTCGGTTTTGAATTGCTAACAATACTATAACACTCTAAACTGATGAGAAGTATATATACTCCTTGTAAACTGATGAGAAGTATCAGTAAACAAGATTATTGAACACACCCCTACTATCAAAATCTCTGCTTTTTGATCGATCTCTTCGATCAGGATAAAGTAGAAATTGACTAAAACAGTGACAATACCCATATTTCTATGCTAGCTTTGTTCATTACAAATTTACAATCATATGAGCCATGGCCATTAGTTAGACACTGATTAGTTGCTCAAGGGTTTACATTTGCTAGTGATCTCTCGCATGAAAGAGAAGCTATAAACATGAAAGGAGAAAAATCTACGAAAATGATGACAAGTACTAAGGAAATGTATATAGGTAGATAGTTTTTTTACCTTGTCGGAACGTCTACTGTTGCGAATCTCAGGAAGAAGCTGCTGCAACTTTGTGACGAGATCATTGATTTGATCATCAGAGATTCTCGAACCACCAGATTGCCTAGATCTTGACCTTCGGGTAGACATTCTTTATGGTTTAGGGATTGATATGGAATACAAAATAATACTCGGAAGAGAGAAAATGAAACCTAGCTAAAGCTTAAGAGAGACAAATGGGAAGGAAGCTGCGAGTGTCGGAGCTTTAAGGGAGTGTGTTCAAGTTATATAAGAAGTCGTGGTTGGGGGAAAAGAGAATATGTGTTGGGGAATGGAGAAGGAGTATACGAGTTATGGAGCTAAGTTTTGTGTTGCTTTGAATTTGAATAGGAGGAGATGGGTCGGTGTAGTTGCACAAAGACACCAAGGCGTGGGATGTTGGTAATGTAGAAGAGAATTGAATGAGAGAAAAGGGGTGGCATAGCTCTGTATTTAAATAGGGTTTTGAAGCCAGAGAGAGAGAGAGAGAGAGAGAGAGAGAGAGAGATGAGAGAATCAAGTTGCTACAGGTACGCCATACTGTCCTCCCCTCACGATCCTCTGTTTATTTCAATTCGAGCTTTAGATCTCTCTACTCCCAAGTGAGCTCTATCCCTGTGTGAGACACCCAAAAAAGAAAGAAGAAGAAATATCCTACACTCTCCTCTCTTTGGATCGAGCAGTGCTCCCGCGAGAGAGAGAGAGAGCAGTCGATGAAAATTAGGGTTACGTGAGGGGGGTCGGAAGTGTTGACCAGTCAAAGGTGGTGAACACGCCATGTTCTCCCCCGAGTGAGGTGACATAGAGCCACGTGGCATAGTTGATCACCGACTCGAAGTTCCCGGCCATTGTGATTCATCATTTAATTTTTTTTTTTTATTTGTACTTCTAATCCCTAGCTATATGACCACCGTCGTATTTTATCATAAAATTTGTGGTGATATCACTGTACACTACAGAGTGAAGTCATCGAACTGAATCAGTAACAAACGGTCATTTGATTATTATTATTATTGTTAACACTTGTCAAACAACCATAGTTTTTAATTATTATTGTTGATATTTGTCCATCTTTCATTGGTGTTTATCACTCATAAATGACCATAATTGGTCACCCAAGTTATTTCTTCTGTATGTATAGAACCCGACTTCGGTGAGGAAATAACTTTGGTGGCCAACTATAATCATTTATGGGTGACAAACACCAATAAGAGATAGATAAGTGTCAACAATAATAATAAACAAACATGCTAAATACCCAAAACTCTCATGTTATATCCTTAAATTACAGCCAAGCCTTTTAAAATGGACACGTGTCTCATTTTCATTGGTTGTGGTCACCTTAAGGTGACAAGCTCTTATCACCGAAGTCTTGTCACCGAAATCGGGTCACCAAAATCCGGTTATTTCTTATGATGTATAAGAACCTGACTTAGGTGACAAGGGCTTGTCACCTTAAGGTGACCACAACCAATGAAAATGAGACACGTGTCTATTTTAAAAAGTCTTGCTGCAATTTAAGGACATAATAGAGATGTTTTGGGTATTTAACATGTTTATTTATTATTATTGTTGACACTTGTCTATCTTTCATTGGTGTTTGTCACCCATAAATGATCATAGCTAGTCACCCAAGTTATTTCCTATGTATAAAAACCCGACATAGGAAAGGGTGTCATGGCACCCGTTGATCTTGTGGTTGATGTATGATTTCTAACTAAGATGTCTATTAATTTAGGAAAAACTTGTGGGTGATTATACTTGATGGCACTCCTCTTATATAAATCTGGAAACTACTTATGAAGTGAGCAAGGGAACAAAAAGAAAACCTCTTTGCACTCAATTCTTGTTTTCTTAAATGAATAAAATAGATTAATGTCAATATGTAATTTATGTCTAATTCCATATAGGTTTTCTAAAATTTATGTATTTAGGTTTAAACATTTAAGGAAGTTCATGAAAAAATAAGAGCAAATGTGTAACCTATTCTTGAGTAATTATATATATCGGTAAGGATTAGATCTTCATTTGATTATATATTATTCGGCCCCCTTCAAGATAAATTTTTGACTCCGCCTATGCATATGTAACTGAAAATTTTACCATACGTTAATTAAAGACTCACTACGTCGTAGAAGCAATAGCTTGGTTCTGTATCAATCTCCGGTAGATCGACCAAGTGGCGAAGGTGAAGCCTATGCCATATATGGTGGCTTGCATACGAGAGTAATATATAGCACGGTCTGAACCTGCTGCTGTGGCGTAGGATTTTGGAGATTTCTCCTTTCTAATCGATTCTTCTTAGTAAGAATATATAACTTGATGTGTTGGTACATCGATGAACTGCATAAAAGAACTTGACCGTGAATGCAAATTACATCTTCATCGACCACAATATTTGGTCTTAACTTGGATGTACATTTCAGCTATAACTAGCAGCTTCTTCCTCTCTATTATTATTATTTTTTAATTTCATTTTTGTTTTAAGATAATATCACACTATTTTTTTTTTTTCATCTCAAAAAACAAGCATACTTGATTAACTGGAAAATTCTATAATGTGTTAATGCATGTGAATGATGTGATATATCAACTTTGTAAATTGAGTCCTCAAACTAGTAATATTAGTCCTCGAAGTTGTAATATGAATTCTTAAAGTTGTAAAGTTTTATAGTTACAACATTAGTAAATAAGTGTCCTTAAATTGGTAAAATGTATAGTTACAGTGATAATTGAGTCCTTAAATTGATTAAAAAAAGTTGTTACCACTTTAAAGACTCATATTACAACTTTGATAACTCAATTACCACTTTAAGAACAAATGAGGACTAATGTTATAACTAATTTTTTTTTACAACTTTAACGACTCATATTACAATTTTGATGACTAATATTACACCTTTGAGGACTCATTTTACAACTTAAAGACAAAGTTGATGCAACATATGCATTAACACACCCTAGTTGCTAGTTGAAAACTACTGTAAACAATAATATACCGTATCCAATGATTTTTAGTACCCTATGCAGAAGCACTTGTTGTGGAATCTTTAATTGTAAAATACTAATAATATATAGTACATCCATAACCAAAACAAGTAATATATATATATATATATATGTGTGTGTGTGGTCGACTGCAGAAATCACAGTTGATTTTATGATCAAGGGAATAAAGATATAATTTGTAGTACTATAATTTATAAATTTTGATTTTAGAACTCTACATGATTTTCCATTTCACGTGCGTTTCATATATCATATATGACCCAAATGGTGGTAAAGGCAACTTTCATAATTCAAGTAAATTAATATACTGATGGCTCACTGAGAAATAATTATCATAATATAACTTTCTATTGGTTTTTCGTTCCTGCAAGGTCTAAATATATCCAATTATATTTGTTTGACTCGTGATATTTATTCAGAAATTCAGCTTTCAACTTAGTATGTTCATGATCATCAAGTAGTAGTGGTCCCTTTGTGTTAGTATTAGTCTAGCAAAAAATAAATAGTTTCCAGGAAAATATCAGGAGCAACTAGCTAGTAGTTACATTGATACAATAGTTAGTTAACAAGCTAGCTACTAGAATTTTAGATTAATGATCACAATCTAACATATATTTTCAATATAAATTTCACAAGAAAACTCCAAGATGAGCCTTGTCTAAGCTAGTTTAGCTAACTATGTCATTTCAGAAAGGAATTTGTACGTAGCTATAGCAATTACTAGATTTAATTTTAATAATTAACTCAAATTATATGAATGCTACTGTATATGTGTTATATACACAATAAGTGATGATCACATTTTCTTGTAAAAATATTTTGAAGCAATTTATATTCATCGCAAATGATGTTTTAAAACTAAAATTCTGGATTGAACTCTCAATGCTTAAATGTTAAGATCGATTTAAAACAGAACCACAATAAGAATATAAGTGATTCAAATCATTCTCTATACTCATAATCTTTCCAATCTCCAAGTTATCCTAGTCTTTTTATAACAAACTACCCAGTTTGCCTCCATGTGAGTCCTCATCAACCAAACTCCTGAAGAAGCTAATTAAAACATAAAGAAAATTATTGGAGATACCAGAAAGATTGAAGCAAAAGGTAATCTTATGGATCGACGCAGCAGCTTGATCAAATCATCAAAGCATGGGATATCAAAGAAAAAACAAGTATAAATACATGGTGCAGCTGACTGCTGGGAATTTAAAGAGGCATGCATGCTGCAGTGGCTAATCGATCGAGCTCATCAGCGTGCATCTCGCAGCACATGACTTAAGATTCACTAGACAGCGAGGACTGTGCTCAATGTCATGAGGGAAACCTCATTTCGTAGTTAATTAGATATGTAATTAATTCGTTTAAGTAATTGTTTATGAGGTTCTTCCAAATCCAGTGATTTTTCTTCAGATTGTGCTCAGTTTTTGAAACTCCAAAAAAGATATTGCGATTCTCATAGCATATGCTCTCTCTGTAGCCTGTTATATATATAATACGAATCATTGAATCACTTATCTGCTTCCTGGAGATATTAACTAATCAAAGTCTCGCCCTCCAATTAAGTCGGTGAAGGGGATGAGCTTCAAAATATATTGATCTAGTAGCTAGCTAGCTATCAGCTTAATTGAGCTTAATTCAACTGTCCTAAGTAACTGATTAACTGTATAGATCACCAGATGCTTTGCATCGTAATTGTTAATTAACAGATTAATTACTAATTCAGTACGTGTGTTTTTGCAATATCCACATTCTATAATCATACATAGTTAAGCTTAATTAACTTGATCATGTGAAAACCGACACCCCATTCTCAATCCCGTAAGTCTAGACCTCAAGATATATATATATATATATATATATATATATATATATATATATATATATAACCTTCCACTCATCACTCATTGTATAGTCTATTTAATTTGACCGTATAGAAGTGGACAAAGTTGATTTTCACTTACATTTAGACACGATTATAGGGTTTTACATGCATGATACAACTATGATATACGATACATAGAGAACAAATTAATTTATATGTATTCATAGATCAAGGTGAACAGTAATCAACAACCTAAACTTAATTATAGGTATTTTCATGGACACCAGAGTACGTTGTGTCTAAGAGCTTCTATATATTATCAGGTTTTGGTTATGTCTTTAGTATATGCTCAACATTAATTTGAAACTTGAATGTAGAGCTTACAGAAGCAAGAGTTGAAAAACCAGTGAACGTTGAGAAGTTAGATATATAGGAGGCAGCATCTTCCCTTCTCTCCATGCATTGAGGGAAGAAAACTGGGATATAACCGATCAACATCCACCGATCAATTAATAATATCCATATATAAGCAAACAAATAAAATTCCGGACTCTTTAAATGACAGGTTTCTAGCTACGTTTGATTGGTTGTATAAAATCCTGGCCTCTTAGGGTTTTGCATGTACATTAGGGAATTGATTTAGTTCTGCTAGCAGTAGGTCGATCGACTCTTCATGTAAACGTAAACATTTCTCTCCCATATGTTTCACATACATAGTTTGAAGCAACGAGGCTTCTTACTTCTTAGTTTATAACTATGAGACTAAACTCGAATTGAATCTAGTCTCATAAACCAGAAGAAGTAACAAATTGAGGTTTCTAGAAATAGGAAAAACTAAGATAGAGAAAGTTCAAAGTTCATCTTTTGTTAGTTAATAATTAGATCTTGAGAAAGTTCAAAGTTCATCTTTTGTTAGTTAATAATTAGATCTTGTCTTTGCTAGCTAGCTGATCATCGACTAGTACTATGCATGCCAGAGAGAACCAGAGAATCAGCAGCTAATTTGATCTATACGTCCGTTTATAAGTACGTTTAATCACAAGTTGCAATTCTTCTAATATTAGGGCAAGTTGGCAACTCAATCTGACAGACCAACGTGATCATCGAGTGGCTCTTCACTCTTGTGTGAACCTCTCGATCAATTGTATCTTTCTCTATAGCTATGTGAAAGACAATGGTTTCCTGAATTTGCTAATTGCTATAGCTAGCAACTGGCCTAGTGGCCGGAATGATTCTTACACGGAAACATACACTATATTCCTAATCCCAATTACATGCGATATGGATCTAGTATCTTTGTAAATGATTAATTAATTCGATCTCCATCGATTTTCCTTTTGGCTGCAGCGATAGTGTGGTTGCAAAAAGAATGCCCACTATGACTGACACTGCCTACTTTAGTTTTTTTTTCTTTTCAAATGAAAAAGAAAACTACAATGAGTCACCTTTAATTAGGGCAGCGAATAATAACAATATCTAACTGTAATGTTTGTGTAGCCTAAGGAGGAAAGACACCTAGTCAAATCTTCAGAGCATGCAAATTATGCCCGAGATTTGCAAGAGCATCAACTAAGAAATTGACTTCTTGGAAGACATGAACAAAACTGATATTATTAAACTCACTAGCAACATGAATGACATCTTTAACATGAGATTTGAGACACCAAGAGACTTCACAAGCATTCTTATTAACGCAATTGATTATTAAGAGAGATCTCCTTCAACCATAATAGACTTGAAGTTGAACCTTTTAGCAGCAGCAAGACCATCTTTAAGGGCAAAACACTCAACAATTGGTACACTGGAAGTAGTATAAAGTCGACATGCACCAGCAACTAAGGGAACCCCAAAAGAGTCTCTAATAACAAAGCCAACAGCACTAGAGGTGGAGATGACAGACCCATTAAAGTTGAGCTTAACTCAATTTGGAGCAGGAGGGATCCAACTGATGATTTCAACAGCTTTTGAAGCAGGAGCAACAGATGGACCGTTAACACTGCGGTATGAAGCACCAATAGAGGCCGCAACATAAACAACTGAGGTGGGAATGGACTGAGCAGATCAGAAGATGGTGTTATTTCGAGACTTCCAAATCTACCAACACACTAGAACACAATCTTCAAAGACAGAGCGAGGCTCATTATCCATAATATGTTCAAGCCAAGCCTCCACATTAGGAACGTTGGAGGGGCAAGGCAAGATACTAGCAGAAGTCCAAACCGAATCTGAAAAGGAACAAGATATAAACAGATCATTATAATATATTCAACTGCAGTACCACAAAAAGCACATAAGGAATCAATACCATTCATAAAACGAGCCAAGAAAAGAAGTCAAGCAAAAATCTTAGCTTTAGAAGGAATTTTTAGATTCCAAATTCTATTCAAATAATCAGCTTTTAAGTATTTAGGTGTTTTACATTGCAGCCAAGTGGCCATTTTCACAGAAAACTTTCCATTAGGGGATGAACCCCAAACAAACTCATCATCAACGTCCACAACATGGATGTTGACTTCAAGAATTACATTAACAGTGTCCTTATGAAGAAACTCATTCAGTTTAGAAACATTAACAGAGTCCTTATCAAGCCACCAATAGAATTGATAGCCCTCTCCATGGGCCAAAAGCATTCTATTATCGTCTTTTGAAACTATCTTAGGGACGATTTCACAAAAGGAGAAATCGATCCCAACACCATGATTTCTGGAGTTAAATCTTCTCTTGAAACTTTGCACCAAAATTTCAACAATATCAAAATGATCATGATCCACATTCAAATCATTTTTAATCCCTAAAATTTTATATCTTTTTTTCCTAACAGCAACCTACATATGAAAATTTTTGTTATTCTTATCACCCATAGAAAGCCGATTCTCCTTAGTACGTTGAGCCCAGTGAAGCTCCTCTTTTTGGTAAAAATCATTCAGGTATTAGAAAAATCAAAAAATTTCCCCTCAAGGAAAGACTTAAGCCGGCTTAAGTCTGCCTACTTTCGTTTTAACTAGCTAGTTTAATCAATTCATTCCCAACTGCATGCAGAAAACAAAGTCTTATAATACAACTCGTTTTTAGGGCAACTAACTCTTTGGAAAGAACCCTAGCTTGTTGATTGACAGAATTACAGAAAGACCGATGACAATATTGTTTCGCGAGGAATTCTATATATAACAGTGAAATGGAAAACCAGGTGAAGATGTGAAATTGTTGATTGAGAAATCTGCGCGCTCGTTATAAAGGTTCATGAGTCATGACATGGTTTTACAAAGACACTGTCAATAAGACTATGCGAAACCCAAGACATGTAGTAGAAGGACTCTGTTTCATATAAGAAATAAACCCATGTAAAGTTATGAACATTTCTATAATGTATATCATTTGCAAACATAATATTATGAGCTGTTACACGCCTCCAAGTGACGGACTGCCAGAATTTCAATTTATGTTTTCTTAAATTTATGAAGAAAGAAAAAGAAGAAAAAAACTCTATTTCCGTTACACTTATAATTGCTCAAAAAATCGTGAGTTACGGGTAGAAATTTTAGTCAAATAATATACAAATTATACTATATAGGTTGTTTCATAGTACGGTTATGATCTTAAAAGTCTTGAATTGAAAACCTTTTAGACTAATCAAACTAGTGCAAGATATGACTTGAAAAACCTAAACTCTCTCCCAAAACTCTAAGGGTGACGGCGTTAAGCACCATATACTCTCTCTCTCGTCTGTTGGTCGGCTTGGCGATTTGGCCGGCCCCTTGGCCTTGCCATTGCAGAGTCTTCTACTGGACGGGGAGATCGAAGTGAAAAACTGAATTTTGTTAGGTGATCTCAAGAGGATGGTGATGGCTAAAGGTTTGGATGAATCTGGGCTCGGGCTTGTGCAGGGAGGATTTGATGGCAATTGCTTTTGCGATCTGCAACAGAGAGATCGAAGTCTAAGGTTTCTATTTTTGTTGTTGGCTGAGGCACTGAGCATAAGACAAATGTGATGACGTTCTTCTTCTGACATGCTGGTTGGCAAAGCTGATTTTGGAGGACGGTGGAGATGGGCATGGACCGAGTCACCTGTCTGATGGGTCTTTGGGTTGGGCCCATTATCTTAAGGCTGCTTAATTAGGTCTAATTTTGGGCTAGGGTTTTAGGTTCTAAATTTGGTTTTAGAGTTTTGCTTTAGCCCAATTCTAAGTTCTATGTTTTTAGTTAGTCTATTTGCACTAAATCCTTGTTATTAGGATGTGCCTATTCACCTAGTTTTGTCTAACTTTTTTTTTCACTTTATTTTCTATATATTTAGAAATAAGTGATCACTGAACATGTAATGAGTGATGCTAACATGTCAAGTCCTTAACTTGTCTAAGATATTACGGAGAATGTATGTATCTGTGTCATTTTGGCTTGAGTAATGAAATGACTTTGATGACTTTTAATGATACAATCTCAAAAGTCTTGAATCTTTAATTTTCTTTTGGCGGGATGTGTAGGGATGGAAAGCCCAAAAGATTAGAAAAACATATAACAATTTTTTTTTTGTGCTCAATCTTGGAAAATTAGCATGCATACGGTGTTCCAGGCAATTTTTCTTCATATTTCTCAATCCTATGTAGATATGTTAAGTATGTGCAACCTCTTCTTAGTTGTATGTATGCCATATATATCTGTACTTTGGACCACAGACAAACTCATCAATGTTCTCAGTTTAAACTTGAAAGCACCATAGCCTCTTATGGGCACTGTTAGCCAAAATTAGTAATTAATTTGCCTCAGGTATTAAAGCCCTTTCTTTTTGTCAAGATATTAAATGACCAATGTATAGTGTATAAGAATTCAAACGAAAACCCTAAAACTCTCTCTTTGCCTCATCGTCAGCGAACACCCAAACACACCTAATTTTCATGTTTGGCGGCACCTTAGGATGGCTGGTTCTTGCCTCACTATCTAAGGTGCTGCAGGACGAGTATTCAATGAAGGCTGCATGTTTCTTTATAGGAAAGTCGCTTGTAGAGTCTTCAGACAACAACCCTAAGTTTTCACGCTCCATCTCCCTTTCACGGTTTGATCAAGATAGACTTGACTCTTGCAAAGACTATGGCGACGTGAAGGCGAACCGATCTAGGCCCAGAAGGCATGGTCCATGGCACCGTGATGGCGACGATTGATGCACGTCAAGCGGTGTAGATCGACTGTGGATAAGGCGATGTCGTACGACATGTCGTTGTTCTGAGAATGGGCCAAGCTTTGGATTGCACGTTTTGGGCTCTATAGATAATGCATCTCTTAAATGATATTGGGCCTTCTAGGGTGGGCTTCCACCCCCACTTTTATTTTTTATTTAATGTTATTTCTTTTTTCTTCTATGCCTTTTTGGGCCTCTAAGGATTAGAATAGTTTTTACTAGTTTTTTCCCAATAAATTTCCTATGTTTGTAGGAAGCTAATGTACTAGTTTGCAACCAAGTAGCGGCTCTCTAGAGTAGTACTGAACGAGGGTTACCGCTAACTCTTTAATCTATATTGTGTAGTGATAGGTCTATTGTCTATGCACCATTGTGGATACTATCACACCACTAACAAATTGTCTATCTGTAAATGACAGCGATAGGGTATGTAACAATCTATCATACCTGTGATGAACATACAATTATGCCCGGCGGGTTTTTAAAAAAAAAAAATGAATAAGATAATGTTGAACCTCTTTTTCCAGATCTCTTATCTGGTGGACCAGTTGGTAGAATGTCTTGGACTCTTGGTTGAATGTCTTGGACTTTTGGGTTACTTCCTCAACTGAAGCCCCACTCAGATATTTGGGCTTAATCTTGACCTAGGCTTCACGAGTTTCAGTGATCCACTCAATTATATATCACTCAAGCAACAACAAACAATTCTATTTCTATGCAGGTGTTAAACTCCAAGTCGAAGCATATTCATTTAGTGCCGTAGGTTATGCCAACTGATTGGTCTTTCAGGAGAAAGCAAAATCATCTTCTGCAAATTCGAAACCCTTTTCTGAACTAACTATTCAATCAATATCAAAGCTTTAGTGTGAAGGGCCGGTACGAGTATATTGAAACGAATGTTAATTAGCAACTATATTTCTTTCAGTACTTCAGCAGATGAAGATGAGTTCAGAAGAATTAGTAGGGTTTGTTATTACTTATTAGACACAAATCCAACTAGCTAGTGTATTCATGTGTATGATCAGGTACTGGTTTTCTTTATAAATTGCTTCTAGTTCTTGAAATGGATCATTTTACGTATATTGATGAATGCAACTACGTACACTAAATTGGCTGCCCCGGTTTCCTGTTGCGAGTTCTTAGTCGATCGATCTGCTTGAGAATCCTAGCTTTCCACTGGTGATACAGTACTCACTTCTCAATACGGGATTGAAAGGAATAGAACTAACTAGCAGCATCGATCTTTTGTGTACATAGATATCATAGCTTCAGTTCATGTCTCATTTTATGCATTGGATTCATTCTTGTCTTGTATGGGACATCTGCAAGTGGTTTTCTGACATTGGTTTGAGGTTATTGATTCCAGCTGACTGATTGAAACTTTCATTTATTATTCCTAGTTGTTCTAAATAATTCCAACTCTTACTTGTACGTTTGGATATCAATGAAAGGCTGAAAGCATATATAGTGGGCAGTGGTATGATCAATCACACTAGCTATATATGCAAGATTCTATGCTAAGAACCCAGCAGGCATCTGTGATCTGTTAATTCTTCATGTATAACTTTGTTAATCTATGTTCAATTTTGTTCATTAGTAGCCTATATATATTGCACTTCCACAGTAATTATCTGTCTAAGTCATCGGTGATTGAACAAAAAAGCTATTAAAGTCCTGCTAATTTTATTCTTGAAGCACTAGGTGTGTATATCAACAGAGACCACATAGCATCTGATGCAGTTGCTGACATTGAAAAGGTTCTTTCATTGATGTGGCCTTAGGCCCGAGAATTAGCTAAATACATTGGAATAGTCTAGCATTGTTTCTGAGATTAACCCCTGCATATCAACTCGAAATGAGCTAAACTGAGAGTACCAATATAACACAGTTTAATCTTTGTACTTGATTATTTTTACATATGGTTCAATTCAAGGTTTGAACTGTTGAATAAGTCCTCAAAACAAATCATGGGTTTACCTTCTAGGAATGTCATCCATTACCAACTTCATTTGGCTTCAATTCTTCATATATATTCAAATATGCACAGCTTCACAAGTGATGATCGTATATAGATTTGGTGCATATATATACATGTTTCTGCTGCCATTTTTTAGAACTGCTTCCGGCAAGTGAAACAATAAGAAATAAGAACAAAACAGATTTAAAAAGAGCAGACAAAATAAAATAAAAGAGTAAACGCTAAGCTCGAATTGTTATATATATGCAGATAATGAGAACCTTCAGAGACGTAAAGCAAGTATTATGTATGTACACTTTGATTTGGAAGGTCTTTAAGTTAATTAGTTCCTATTATCTAAAAAAGTTAATTAGTTCCACCATTTCACAATACCGCTACAGACAAACTGTCAACAATAATATTCAGAACTCACAACAATATTCAGAAATTGTTGCTAATATTTGTTTTTCTGAGACATTGTTGCTAATATTTAAGTTGCTTTTTCTTCAACTGTTCTGTGGTAGCTCTTGGCCTTTCTAAAGCAAAGTCATTATCATGAAAATTGTCCTAGTTCTTCACCTTTCTGTGTACATATATAATGCTCTTTGTATATATAATTAAGATGCAATTGTTAAGGTCCTACTCTTTGTGTCATTTAAACCAATCATGCATAACCCTTTTGCTAGCTAGCTAGTAGCTAAGATTAATTATACGTCTATCCAACTTAGCCTAGTCCTAATCTCATGATCGAACTCTCTTCTAATTCTTAGATTTCTTTACTTTTGTTATGGAATAAGAGCTTCATCTTTTTTGGTTAGGGATCAACACGGTATCCGCATAGATTTTTTAGACCCGAAGATTAATACACGTAAGAGATCAAGTTAAATCGTTTCTTCCCACCTTAATTAAAGGTTTCATCAAAGCCTTTTTATGCCCATAAATACTAATTTATGTCAAGGGATCTTATTATAACGTTTCATCCCCTTAGCTATCAAAAATATATTAGGATTTAATTCCAATTAGTGTAAGCGGGATACACACCTGGTATGAGGGTTTCACAATTAGGCTTTTACCGTACTCGACCATTTGTAATGGTTATAAACTTAATTAAGAAACAATGGTAGTAAGTAATTAAATTCCTTGTGTTCTACATGAATTTGTGACTTGTTAACTATTATAATTGAAGGAATAATGTTTTAGAGGTTTAGGATTATACTAAATACAATATATTGTCTGGCTTTGCCATTACTCAAAAAAAAATGTTCTAGGATATTCTATATATTTCTAGATATTTTTTATGTGTGTCTTGGCCTTATGCCATTAGAATATGTAGTTTGACTAAATCTATGTATTCATATCCTTACCATATTGGTATTGTGTAATTCCCTATATAAATGACACCTATCAATGAATAAGATGATGATTCTCTTGCTATCTCTTTGTCTTTACACTTTATACTTCATCACATTATGATGCACTTTGTTCTAACCCTAGAACTAATAGCTCACCATTTGTTTTCCAAAACCCTAAAATCGGGCAGCCTTGTTTTTCCCGATTTCCGACCAAAATTCCTACTTCCCTCAGCAGAAATTTTACATCCCCAGAAAGATATCTTCATCCTGAATCTAACGCCGCCAGTCTCACCCTGAGAACCGGCCTGAAAGTCTCTGAACCGGCCGCCGGAAGATTCCAGACCGCCGCCGCTACCGACCACCGGTTCACCACATTCCCTTACTCCGATCAACCTGAATTTTTAACAGGAGCTTCCTCATCTAAAGCTTATCCTCCTGTCAAATTTTCAGTCCCAAATTCGAAGTAGAAGTAGGCGAAACGTTGTTTCTCCTCTCGGCAGCTTCTAGAAACCAAAGATTTCAATATTGCTCGTCTTCCAAGGAAAAGCAGAAATGTTCCCAACCCTCGGTCGAAGCCTGCAATCGACTCAAACTCATATAAACGTAGTTTATTTGGCAAACTAGCAAGTAAGATTTAATATTACAGTTATTTACTTTGGAATAACTCGGGGGGATAAAATCCTTTCTCCCTTCTCCATCTCCATTCTATACTTGAGATTTTGTGCGTGCAGGTACCAAAAATTTCAGAATTTTATTCGCGGGTCAAGAGTGTGTTTGATCACTCTTGTTTTCTTGTCCGGGTTGTGTATGATCAACCCCGACCTATCACCGGATTGTGTTTGATCAATCCGAGGCCTTTTTCTGAATTATGTTTGATCAATTCGTGGCTTTTCCGGATTGTGTGTGATCAATCCGAAGGACAAACCATTAAAGCATTGTTTGTGACCTCTATCGAGTCTCATAACAACTTGGTTTTGTATGCAAGAGCAATGTAACATTCTGCTTCTTTTGAGTTTTGACGTACTAGATGTCTAAGGCGAATCTTCATTTGGAATATGTGGAACATTTCATCTACAACCCAACATCATTGAATATTGTTGTACTACAACTCGTGATTGTGTACTAGGATTGACACGAAATTGCAATCCTTAAGCTCGACAGGATTGAAACGGATCTCCAATCCTTGAGCTCGGCTAGATGTTATTTCGAGGTGCCAAATCGCAATGCCACTGCGCACAATGATGAGTCATTTGAGATGAATAAGTTTCGGTTGGATATGAACCTCCACCTATAATCCGCATATGTAGAAACTTTGTCAGGCGATCTTATTCACCTCTAAATTGCGAATTGTCATTTTGATGAGACACTATTCCCGCCGTTAGGGGAGATAAAAACACAAGTGTTCAAGTGGAACGACGTGAATTGTCGTGGTTTATCCCCACTAAGTCTCATCTTGATCTCAAATGCTTAAAGTGTTAAAGTGACGAGATCACATGCTGCAAATATGTCTGCAATGATTGATGTCCTACAAAAGGACATGGCGAGACCAAAAGGTGTTGGTCTTGATGCCATCACCATAAATGGTGAAATGGTGACGTCATATAGTGGCAAAATTGATGTCACAAGGCCGTGTGGCTCCCCAAAAGGAAGGAGGCCCTTAGGTTCGATACTTTCTCGCACTAGGAAGAAAGCGAGCTTGGCACAACCTAATCTATTGATCAATGATACTAAAATCCGTTTCATGAAGTTTAAATTGTGATTATCGTTGGGGGACGCCTCAATGTCAAATTCAATCCATATAAAGATCTCTACAAGTATTACACTAGTATACATGAGGACGTGAGATAATGAGTCTACTATCGAATCACCTTTCGTTGATGGATATCAACTTAGTTGATTGGCCTAATGGAAAGATGTGATCCAACATTAACAAAGAGATAGGTCCTTGGGCAGGTGATGTCGACACCGAAAGCTAAACTCTATTAACTGTGTCTTTGTTAGATAGCGTAGTGAGAACAAGAGCTTAAACTCATCTTATGGCGCAAGGTTTCTCACTAACATGCACTGAGATCGACTACGATGAGATATGCTCTAGTAATAGATGTCATTGAACTCCACTACTTTGTCAGTTTGGTAGTTTCCGAATAACTGAACATGCAGCCTATGAATGTGGTCATAATAACATCTCTATGGGATCTGAGATATACATGAAGGTCTTAAACGAACTTCATTCTTCCGAATCAAGTGGCTCCAGACCACAGGAGCACGTGTTTGTTAAAAGTATTGAAACGCATATGGACTCTACTTGATTTGGAAGCAGGGATATGGTGAATTATGCCTTTGCGTGTTTATTCTGGATTTACATGGACTCTTGATGGATCAAGAGATGTCTGTATGTATCAACATCCGAAGAAAAAGATCTTGAGAATACACGGTCTCGAAAAGGTACTCGATGACTGTATTGATGATGATTTTCCATCAATCGGCTTTGGCACTATATAACTAGTAAGACCTACATATACTCCCATGATTAGTTAAAGTCTTTACTCTAAAGAGAGATCCATTGTTTTTTCTAAAGCAAGATGACAAATATGTGTTAAGAGATGGAGTTCTCATCTAAGTACAATAAGAAACATTAATGTACTCAACACAATACGAAAGACTTGACATCGCATTTGCTATGAAAAGTTGTAAAAGCTAAGTGTAGCTATGCTCCCACGCAATGTCAATGTAATGGACGTAACTCATTTTTCAATACTCAATGGTATGAAAGGTTGAGCCTTATTCTATCACTACATAAGAAAGACACATCAATAGCGAAATCAGAATCTGTCAAGTTTCGTAGGCCAAATTTCACGGGACTTACAGGAAATCTCACTTACTGGAAAATGGTTAAATTGGTATCATTGGAAAGGTCTATGTGTATACTTTCCAGGAAAACCAACTATTTCATCATATCTATCATATTGAGTGAGTTATGGCCGTTTTCGTAACGTAAGACAAATCTGTCTGAGAATCTGATTTTAGCAAAACAGTCAACTTTGACTGGACTTTGTAAACAGCTCCTGACGAACCAGAATGTGTGCAATATATGGTTGGAAAGATAAATGAGTCTAGTTTCCAAAACCATTTACAGTTCATTCATACGTATTTCCTAGGGAAAGTTACAGCTGTTTTAATAACTGAAGGTCATGCTGCGCGGAAATCCAATTTCCTGCACGAACTTATGTTTGTAGTTCACAAGCGGTCTTCTTCTCAAGATCTAAAGTGTAAAAGATCATGTTTGAGGACAATACGGTATGATTTAGTTAATCATTGCCTAATGCCACATTTGAAGACATGTTAAAGAGCATGGACATGCTAAGTTGTTGAAACTTCCGTGATTAGTAAAAATCAGGAAGAGCCCTATGATTGATGTAAAGATCAGGGGGAGGTGCGAACTTCAGGGGGTGTCTAGCACATACATACATGTCACTATCAAATGTGAAGGGTGTGTTGTACTCTTTTTCTCCTACGATCAATGTTTAGTTTTTCTCCCACAGGGTTTTTGTGACTTGACGAGGCAACAAATCAGCATCATCGGTATATCAGCGTGCGGCACAAGGAGGAGTGTTCTAGGATATTCTATATCTTTCTAGATATTTTTTATGTGTGCCTTGGCCTTATGCCATTAGGATATGTAGTTTGACTAGATCTATGTATTTATATCCTTACCATATTGGTATTGTGTAATTCCCTATATAAATGGCACCTATCAATGAATAAGATGATGATTCTCTTGCTATCTCTTTATCTTTACACTTTATACTTTATCAAAAAAGACAATATAACTACACACATACAACACAATTATTACAAACGCTAATAAACGGTAAAAACATGAGAAAACAACAAAAACAAAAATTATTATGTATGAAATTCCATCTAAACGTAACGTTACAGGATCTGATCTTGTCACATGCACTAAACACGCATGTCAATCATTTCATTTGATTTATGCATGCATGTGACAAGATCAGATGTGGAATCTCAATGATGAGATCCTAACATAACACTAACTATGTTGTGAATCATGAGCGATCAAACATATGATGAATGCATAGATCAGATGTGGAATCTCAATAATGAGATCCTAACATAACACTAACTATGTTGTGAATCATGAGCGATCAAACGTATGATGAATGCATAGCATAACAATCAGAAAAGACAATTAAGCAGATCATGTAACATTACGTTTGGATGAAAACTCATACATATTGTCACATACAAAATCTTATATGTGGAATCTTCAATGATGAGATTCTAATAACATAACACTAAATTCATTAATTATATACCGGGATCTTGAAAAATCGTAACGTATGATGAATGGATATCATAACAATCAGAAGAGACATTAACACGTGGTTTGATGCACGTGCAGAAGCGTAATAAGTTTATACCTAACATACATGTATGTATATAAGATCTTATAATGACAAGGTTTCAGTTAAGCGAGATAGATCGAACCCTATAGGTTCTTTTTGACTCGTAAAATATATTCATATTTAACACATTCACTTATGAATTCATTCACAAATTCAACTTCTAAGTGAACACAAGAAGTAGATGTTACTACTCATGTTAGAACGTTGTGAGTTCAACATCAACTAACAGAAAGTTGAATACTAATAAAGTAACAATTACATTTCCCCAAGTCACGAAATTTTCAGTATTTTTTCTGTGTGTGAGCAACCAAAACCGTTTCATGCATCAAAACCCAAAATTCAAAACTCTATCCTCGAGGAATCCAACTCATTAATTCAATCAGCCAAACAAATCCAACCAAAAATTAAGTCATTCACGTCTGTAAAATCGCAACCAAACAAATAAACGCCCATGAAAACCAGGTTTGCCATCAAAAGCAAAATGGCCAAAGCAAAAAAGAAATCGAAAACCAAAACACCATTATCATGACTACCAACACTGCATGCAAGAAGGGGCTCTGTTCTGGCGCCAGAGGAGCTAAAGAGTTGAGTTTCAACATAGAGTTCGTTACACGTGCAGAAACGGCCGTTGGCGGTTTCAGCTTCCTTACCCACCCGGCCAGTCTAGCCCGTTCAGACCCCACTGCCTTCTTCTTCTTCTTCTTCTTCTTCTTCTTCTTTCTCTTATTTTTTTTTACTCAAAAAAGAAACTAAAAAATTTAATTAAATTTGCCTTCTTTTCTGGCACTATATACATACCCCATTATTATATGCATTGCTCTCCCACACCAGCGAATATAACCAGCAACCAAAACAGAGAGAGAGAAAGAATCTAACAGGGTGGAAGAAGAAGAAGAATAACCAGCAACCAAAACAGAGAGAGAGAAAGAATCTAACAGGGTGGAAGAAGAAGAAGAAGAAGAAGAAGAAGAAGAAGAAGAAGAAGAAGTAGAGCTGGGGCACTCAACGCCTTCTTCTCACCCCAATCGTGAGCTTTTCTTTCTCTCTCTTTGCCTTTTTATAAGAGTCTCTGTTGTTTTGCTTCTTGTGTGTGTGTGTGTGTATGGTTTTTTTTTTGGAGAGCAAACGTTTGTTGAGATTGAAGGTGAGATGGGTTGTTTGATGTTGATATGAAATTGTGGTTGGATCTCTTGTTTTTGTTAAAGGGAGGTTATTTGTATTGGGTTTTGCTGCTGCATTAATATTTTTCTTTGATTACAGTCTGTCATGTGGATAATTCATTTTTTTCAATTGCTTATCTGTTTGCTGAATTTTTTCTTAAACCAGAGATCTGATTTGGGTATGTTTTATCTGTGAGGATGGGATTGGATTTATCATTCATGCATGAACGTTTATGTTTTGGATTTGAATTTAGCAATTTTACTTGATTGTAGATGAAATGCATTATTGCATGTGTTTTTCTTGCGGAGAAATTTGGATATATAGAGATATGTGTTGATACACCCAATTCACAGAAATGATCAATTTAAAGTTTGCTGCTTTGCTGTTAATTCTATGCTGTGTGAAACGGGTACTCATGGTTTCTTGATTTGAATCTTCTTTGTTGGTCTGGGGGTATGTGATTTCTTGATTTAGTTCAAACTTTAGAGATTGAGATTTTTCTTTTTTGGGGGTTTGATAAGTCAATCATGATTGGTGACTTGGTGTTGCATGTGGATTAATGAAAATGTAGATTTCATTTTGTTCTTTGGTTTATTTTGTTTTGATGATTAACAAAGGAAAACCCTTCTTTTGCGGCAGCTCAATACAACAGCATGTTGGAGGGTCCTTCCTATCTTGTTTCAAGGCAGCTTCCGAGCTCCTGTGAGCAAGAGAGTCAGTGGATGTACAACACTCAACGTGTTCTTGAATCGTCACACAGTAAGCGCCCACTTGAAGATGGGGAAGAGTTGGCATTGAGGAAGGCATGCAAGCACGCAGATGCTGTTGACCGAGTGGAAGCAGTGATGGATAATCTTGCTCTTTCCCATGCCAAATCTGACCAGCCAAATGAACAGAATCATGATCTTTCCCATGCCAACTGTGACCAGCCAACTGACCAGAATCTTGATCATTCCCATGCCCAATCCAACCAGCTGAATGACCAGAATCTTGCTGATTCCCATGCCCAATCTGACCAGCCAAATGACCAGAGACCTGCTCTTTCCCATGCCAACACTGACCAGCCAAATGATCAGGATCATGACGGTAACAACTACGATCCGAATTCACTGTTCCAGCAACTTGGAAGGGATGTTTCAGTACACTGTCTCCTTCATTGTTCAAGAGCTGATTATGGCTCAGTTGCCATGTTGTGTAGGAGTTTCCGGTCTCTAATTCAAAATGGGGAGCTGTACACCCTGAGGCGAAAAATGGGTATTGTAGAACATTGGGCTTACTTCTCTTGTGCTCTCTCTGAATGGTGGGCATTTAATCCAGATCGTGGACATTGGATGCCTTTGCCTAAAATGGAAATAAATGGATGTTTCATGTGTTCAGATAAGGAGTCGTTAGCCGTTGGCACCGAACTTCTTGTATTTGGAAAGGAAATAACGTCCCATGTGGTTTACAAATATAGCCTTTTGACACACAAGTGGTCATCCGGCCAATTGATGAATACACCTAGGTGCTTGTTTGCTTCTGCTAGCAGTGGGGAAATTGCCATTCTAGCCGGCGGTTGCGATCCATGTGGCAATATCTTGAGCACTGCTGAGCTGTACAATTCAGAAACAGGAACTTGGTTGACTCTTCCGAGCATGAATAAACCTAGAAAAATGTCGTCTGGGGTATTTATGGATGGCAAGTTTTATGTCATTGGCGGGATTGGTGTGGGCAGCCCAATTGCACTTAGCTGTGGGGAGGTTTATGATTTGGAGAGGGGGACTTGGACTGAGATACCTAACATGCACCCCCGAAAAAATGGAGGGGCTGGAGGAATTAATATGCCTGCTACAGCTGAGGCACCTCCTCTGCTTGCAGTTGTAAATAACATACTGTATGCTGCAGATCATGCAGAACAGGAGGTGAGAAGGTATGATAAGGAGAGTAACATGTGGATTACTATTGGGAGATTGCCTGAGCGGACATCCTCAATGAATGGTTGGGGAGTAGCATTTCGGGCATGTGGTAATCGGTTAATTGTAATTGGTGGACCAAGGGGTTCAACCGTAGGGCAAATTGAAATTAACTCTTGGGTCCCTGATGAAGGTCCGCCGCAGTGGAACCTGCTTGCTGTAAAGGATCCGGGAGGCTTTGTCTATAATTGTGCAGTGATGGGATGCTGAGGTGTCCCGTTTCCGTGACACCATGTGCTGGCCGGAAGGGTGAAATTTACAGTTTTTTCCTTTCAAGGAGTTTGCGTTCCAGTTTCTGGGTAATTTCTGCCCTCAACATGAGAATATTCAGGTTAATGTAGAGTCATAGATACATTTACAGAAAGGAGGCCTGCAGAGTTAGTTTCCTTTTTTTAAAGTTTTTAATTTTACCTTTAGAGTGTTGCATCTCTTTTCTTTACCCCTTTGTTACTTTGAGAGCTTTTAAAGGTTGTATTATGTAGAAGTAGCAATGATTAATAAGCTGAAGTATTGATAAATCGGTAGGTTGTCATTTCCATTTCATAATTGAAACATTAAAGGAATTATGTAATGGTTCATTTTTCGTTTTCTATATTTCTGAAGTTAATATAACTCCAAGTTCTCTTTTCCCCTCCCAAATAAGAGGAAAAACCAACTTCTGTTTCTGTTGTAAATATATAATGTATCTTGATCCTAGAAGCTTGTACATGCACTTTTGTGTTGCTCACCTGATCTCGCTGAATCTGAATGGACCCTAAAAAAGTAAAAATAATTTAGGTGATTGGTCATTTTTATGATTTGGCTGAAGAGTAAACTTTGAATCTTCCTCTACTTTTTTGTCTGTACTTGATTTCATTGCTTTATCTCCTCCATTTATTGAGACTCGGAAGTATAAAGATTTGAAACACTTAACCAGCTTTGGTGTATTACTAAAGTTGGTTTGTGCGGATTTCAATCTCTTTACCGCTTGTGAGTTAAATTGTGAATGTGGTATTTCAGAGAATGTAAAAACAGGAACTGTATGGTGAAAAGAACTTCCAATTGGTTCGGCAGCTACCTCAGATCAAGTTACAGATGGGGAATTTGCATCAGGTTTTCCTCTTTCATAAATTCCTGCATGGAGTGTAATATCTCATTTGAGATCCTGTGATTGGTTGCACTTAATTTCACCTTATTATTTGTACTTGTACTTTCCATATCAATCTCTGCACCAATTTCATTAGCAAACTAAATATGACCGAAATTTTGTCACTCCGATTGTTTACCACTGCATGATACTATTTTGAAATCTTAGAGAGCAATTTTGAAAAGTCTAGACCTAGATTGATCACAACACAGAGATGCAAATCAAGCTACTGGTGAATTCCATTTAGATTGATGACTGCATTACTGGCCTTGTTCTTTCATTTGGTTTGATGACATTTGTTGTGATTCAATATGCTCTCTATTTTCTTATTTTAGTTTCTTTCCAATGCACAAGTTTATTGCTGCTTTGGTAAAAAATTTAAATCTCTTTCCTTCAGTGCTGATATCCTCAATAATGATGGTGTTCAAATAATAATGATTAATTGACACCAGAGCAGGGGTGTTTTTGTAATCATATAATACAAATTCAACAAACACTATGCACTACATTACCAGAAAATTCTATAAAGAAATGGTACATATGCCGATGACTAGTACAAACTGCTTGCTCAGGAGGAGTTGTGCAGTTCATATTTACTTGAATATGTCCAGAAACGCTGTTAGTCTCTAGGAGTCTAGGTCATAATCATAGACGCTTCCATTTAGTTCTCACACATGTTCGTCTGCTATGACATTTGTTGCCTGGAAGTTGGAAACTTGGTTTTGGATTGGCGACAGGAAGAGAAATTTTTTTTCTTTTTTTCTTTTTTTCTTTTTTTCGTTTTTGGTGCTGTTGTTTTCTTCTCTGACAGTTGTTTCTCAGATAACTGCATGTATGAAATTTGGCTTCTGGTGAGGAATATATGCAGTAAGAAAGAGGAAAGGAAATGCCAAAGGTGCTAGTTGGTTTTTACATGGAAAATCTATTGAGCTTCAAATTCTGTTTCTGCATGTGCATCAGTTTTTTTTTTTTTTGATACAGTACATTTGCAATTATGCATCAGTTAAATTTCTGAATTGCTAGGATTTTCTGGCCAGAATAAGAAGTGGGGTATTTATTTATTAAACCTTTGGAACAAACTGTCTAGCAGCGGCCTTAGCAATACTTTAATCTGGCATTTCAGGTCCTGTGGGTATAAATGTAAAATTACAAGTCTGCAATCATTCAGACCTATAAATATTCTTCACCCTTTTTCTATATTTGGGTCCTTTGTTTTTATCCTACTTTTCTATTGTTGGGGTAGTTATAAACCACATGGTCATATTCTTCTTTTTACTGTACATGTTTACTGCCCTATAGAATGAAAGCAAGTACTAGCTTCCCCTGGCTGTCTGCTCCATGGTGTACTTTCACCTTCAAAGACAAATGAATGTAAATCTATGTTGGAGGAGAGCCAATCCCATTCCACTGTTGCAGAGCTCACATGGGTTCTGCTATTCCTTATTTTAACTCAGTGTCTATTGCTTCCATCTTCGATGTGGTTCTGACTCCTCCCCTGACCTTCTCTGTCTCTTTCTCTTTCGTCTTTGGCTCTCTCTCTGCCTCTGCGAGTGAAAGTTTTGGAATTTCCCTTTCAAAGACTCCATGAAAGGGAAGGAAACCCAAAAGGTAGCCATTTTTGAGCTGAAACAGTTACCTTAATTGCTACACAAGTTACTGCCGGATCACTCGTTCCTTATTTTGGTGCGGCCCCAAAAGGAATTGAAAAGGACATTTTTAGAAACAAGGGTGAAGTGTATAGGGTTGGAATAATGCACTTGTGAACTGGATAATATGGTGGTAAAATCGACTCGTATTCTTCTACTGCTGCTCGAGAAGTTGGTCTATTATTGCTTTGGGTGCTCTATCACTGATGTAATGTGACAAAGGTGTAGGTTCCAAACTCTGTCACAATTATCAAAGAGTGAAAAACACATCCATGTTAAGAAGGCTTTGATTTGGGGTAATAGAGAGGTGCATTATGAAATGGTACTATGCAAATGGTCTTCACCAACCAGCAGGGGAAGATAGCTAAAGCCTAAAGGGAAGGGTCAAAAGGAAGCATTACTGTGTGCCATGATATTATAAAATGTGTTATGTTAGCCTTTGGTGCCCAATTGACAAGTATCAAGTGGTCCAAAGTGTAAAAGCCTAACATTGTGCTGCAAATGTAGGTGCGATTATGTTTATATTGCACTATATAAAGGTAACATATCTGATATGGGATAGTGTTTAAAACTGAGATGACACAATAGAAAAGAATGAGATGATCACATCTGCTAGAGTCCAAGAGTTTTTCCCTTCTTGGTTAGCATGCTCCAACATTTTTTATATACAGATTTGCTATAAATATAGCCAATCAGTACCAAAAATTCAAATAAACCAAGACAATCTTTTGTGTTTGATTGAGGAAGGTGATGTCTGATGAAGGTTGGGACAATAAATTTTGTTGAAGTTTGGAGGCCCAGATCCATAAATCTGAATTTTCTTTCTTTTGCGATTTATGAAATACAAATACAAAGAGAAGGAACAGTTACATGGAAAATCCTGAACGCAATCTCCGTCGTGAAAATCAAAGTAAAGAGGATAATGGAATTTCATTATGCCAACAATTGTATTTGTTTCTTTCCAAACATGAAGGAATCGGTTAGTTGTATGATGTCTAGACCAAGTGTTGTGTAGGCCCGTAACATAGAGCCCATTATACAAAAAAAGTAGAAGGGGTAGCCCAAGTGTTGTGTAGTCCTACCCGGGTTGACCCGAAAAACCATTTCCTAAATCTGGAAGTCAATTTGGAGTCCCTTGGATTAAGGCAGAGGCACATTCGAAACCCGGAATGGCGTGAAAGCATGGACTCGGTGGTCCAGTCTCCGCTGCCTCCGGCGTCGGACCTCTCCCCCTCGATCCTCTCCTTCCTCAACACCAAGCTCCGCACCAATTACAATCTGAGCCAGGCTCCGACTCTCCTCTCGGAGCTCCAGGCCCAGTGCGCCGACTTGGATCAAGCCCTAGTCGACCTCAATCGGAGCCTCGGATCTTCGCTTCTAGCTTACGCCTCCGTCTCCGATCGCGCCCACGGCTTCTTAGGCCTCATCAATTCCCAATTGACCTCCCTCCACTCTTCTACTCGCTCCCGCAGCTCAGGTTCGCTTACGTCACTCGGAAGCTCTTGAATTTCGTTGTAGCTTTCAATTCTGGAACTGATTGTGAAATTTTTTTTTTGTATTTGTAGATGGAGAGGGAAGAGTGGAGCAGATTTTGGGGGAGGAGCTGCCGGCGCTGGCGAAGGAAGTGGCTAGGGTTGAGTCAGTTAGAACATATGCAGGTAAATCTCAAGGACTGGTTTTTGTTGTGAGCATTGGATTTGTTCTATGCATAATTGTTTTCGTTTTGATAAGAAATCATTTGTGTATGATTGAATAATAGTTCTTTAATACCTCGTAGCGTTGACGGTTGGAAATTCTGCATTAGTAATGCTTCAGTTATGTGTTTGGTAAGAGAATGATGTGAATAGGAAACTTAATCCGGTGGGAGTGGTCTTTCAACTATTTTATGCTCTATTCTGATTTGTGAATGTAGTAATGTACTTATGTGATCTGCATTGTGAATGCCTCTACGGTCATAAAGGTAGTGATAAAGGGTTAAGTTTGAAGAAAGTGCCTAGAAGAATACCTAATCTGCATGGTTTTACAAATTTTGATACTGTTTTTGTTTAATAGCAAGAGACCTTATCTGGAGTATCACAATCATCCAGCCACATTCATTATTGTGTATTTTCTGCAATTACTATTAGCTTAGCGTCTTGTCCTTTTTTTTTTTCCTTCTCAGTTTTGCTTACTACATTTTAATTCCTTGGGTGCTAGCTATGGCAAAAAATGATCATTTTATATGCTAACTTTCTGACAATTCATGGTCTTTTGTTTTTTGTCCATTCAGAGACAGCAGTGAAGCTTCAAACTATGATTGGTGATATTGAAGATGCTGTATCGTCCACCATGAAAAAAAACTCATGGAAGCATTCTGTGAAACAGAATTCAGAAGTGAGCACCCTTTGCTTTCAAACCAAAAAAGTATTTTATATCAAAGTATCTTATGTAATATAATGTTGTTTGCAGGAACTGCGTCTGGTTGCTATTAAAACCCTTAAACTGACAGAAGACATTTTAACTTCAGTTACAAAGACGCACCCTCAGTGGGCACATCTTGTGTCAGCAGTTGATCATAGAGTAGATAGGGCTCTGGCCATTCTACGTCCCCAGGCTATAGCAGATCACAGGGCATTTCTTACTTCTCTTGGATGGGCTCCACCTCTTTCAACTTTGACTTCCTCAACTCCAGCTTCAGGGAGATCAAATGATGTTCAAAATCCTTTTTGCACAATGCAAGGAGATGTTAAAGACCAGTACTGTGAAAACTTTTTTGCCCTTTGCAGCCTACAAGAATTGCAAAGACGAAGAAAGTGGCGGCAACTTGAGGGATATAATCGGGAACTTGCTCTCTACCAGCCACTTTGGGTGATTGAAGAGCTTGTAAATCCCATTGCCTTGGCATCCCAACGCCATTTCTCAAAATGGATTGAGAAGCCAGAATTTATATTTGCTCTTGTCTACAAGATCACCAGAGATTATGTTGACTCTATGGATGAGCTATTGCAGCCATTGGTTGATGAAGCAATGTTAACTGGGTACAGTTGCAGAGAAGAATGGATTTCAGGAATGGTATCCTCCTTATCAACATACTTGGCAAAAGAGATATTCCCAAAATACGCTCAACCTGATGAGGATGGTGTAATGGGTACTCAGGAACAGGCTAAAACATATTGGCTTCATCTTGTGGACTTGATGATATCTTTTGATAAACGAATCAAGTCTCTGATAGAACATTCTGGAATCTTACTTCCATTTGAGGATGACAGTAACTTCGTAAAGGCTTCTTCTCTTAATGTTTTCTGTGATCGACCAGACTGGCTTGATTTATGGGCAGAGATAGAATTAAGTGATATACTAGATAAGTTGAAACTTGAAACTGCCGATGAGAGAAATTGGACAGTGAAAGTTCAAGGAGCAGGTCTTTTATCTGATGCTGAAGATCACAAAGCTCCTGCAATTTCCGGTGCCTATCTTCAGTACCTATCATCTGTGATTGATCGTTGCCGATCATTGCCTAGAATCTCTATGCGGTCAAGGTTTCTCAGATTAGCTGGGGGACCTATTATACACAAATTTTTAGACTGCTTGCTCTTTAGGTGTCAAGAAGCTGAAGGTTTGACTGCCTTGACAGACAATGATGCTTTGATTAAAGTTGCCAATTGCATTAATGCTGCTCGCTACTTCGAATCTGTTTTGAAGGAATGGTGTGAGGACGTATTTTTCCTTGAAATTGGGTCAAATCAGTACGGCCAACCAGGACTGTCGATTAGTGAGCAAGCTGGCAATGTAGATCCAGTTGAAGGTCCTGAAAATGGTATTTTCTACAAAGACATAGTAAAGTTGGAGGAGTTTAGAACAGAGTGGGCTGAAAAAATTTCTGTTGTTATATTGAGGGGATTTGATGCTCAATGTCGAGATTATGTGAAGAACAGAAGGCAGTGGCAGGAAAAGGTTGAGGATAGCTGGGCAGTATCTAAGTATTTAGTTGGCGCACTTGATTATTTGGAAGGTAAAGTATCGGTGGTAGAAGTTAATTTGAATGCATTTGACTTTGTTGGTGTATGGAGAAGTTTGGCTGGTGGGATAGATAGACTGTTTTTCAGTGGTATTCTAATGAGCAATGCAAAGTTTCATGATGGAGGAGTTGAGAGGTTTGGTAGCGATTTAGAGGTTCTATTTGGGGCATTTGGTGCTTGGTGTTTGAGACCCGAGGGTTTCTTCCCTAGAGTAAGTGAGGGACTGAAGCTGTTGAAAATGGGGGAAGACGATCTTCAAAATAGTTTGACAGCAGGAGAGACATGGATGAAGGAGAAAGGGATTAGACATTTGAGCGTGGCCGAGGCAGAGAAGATTGTGAAGAGTAGAGTATTTACTAGTTGAGGGGCGTGCCAAGTGTTGTGTTGTACATGAAGAGAAACATTCATGCCATTTTGAGGAAAATTGTTCAGTTCTTTGTAGTTGCTGATCGAGATAACTATCTCCATCTCGATTAGTTGTTAAATTTGATCAAAATTTCTCATAGATTTACTTATACATTTAAATGATAAATGTTTCGCTTTTCTTCTTTTTCTCCTTGGAGTTCACATACATATGGTATAGGGAAATACACTCCTGCTATGATATCCCGAAACTGAAAATCTAATTCCCACATACTGAATACAAGAGTGGCTAGAATGTGGATCAATCTTGTTAGGATTACACTTGGAAATGAAGGTGACTTGGTTACACAATGCATAATGCTTGCTCTAGTTATACACCATGCTGATGGAAGCAAGCTAGATGAAGAATATCCACTATTGGAATCCGAAAATGACTTTCCTTTCCATCAATCACCGTACTGTTCCCCTTCCCCACACCAGTGCCTCTCTCTGCGTAGCTATGACAGCCACTAGGTTCTAGCTGCTCGTACCGGTGGTGACAAAACAAATGAACAACACTGTTCCACTATTACAGTTGATCAGGGCCGGCCACTTAATTTCTCATCTCTATCACGCCGAGAGTGACGCCGGTTTGGTTCTACTTGCTCTAGGTCCTTAGAGACAATTCAGCGAACACGTTACTCTAAATCCTTCCACACATTTTGTTTTGATGATTATGTATATTTTGCACATTTCGATAAGTACTTTGCCCTCAACACGTCTGAAGAATAATTTTTCGATATATTCAATCATCAAATGGCGATCGATTAGGTAACCCTAACAGCTTGTACTGGTATAAGTTGAGCTTCTTCTGACATCCATGTGTTTTCCATGCAATTAGATCGATTTTAATGAAGATCAATTTGAGTCACAGGTATATGGATCTTGATCATGCATGAATGCTACAGAAGGTAACTAGGTAAGCTTGGTGAGCTGAGAAATATTAAACGTGTCTACAATAAGACTGGTTGGATGTTTCACCAATGAAGATCATCGACATAACCTACTGTTCGATTTCATTCCAAAATAAAAGCTTACTGTTCGGTCCTGCAGTGCATGGACCACTGTTCATTTATATTATTGCTACAATTTAAGCAATGGGTCAGAGCTGATAGCTAGCTACTCACGCATGATATACACAGTTCTAAATGGAGAAACGTACAGAATAGGAACTAGATAGCTTGCTAGTCGGTTAATTTGATGAAAACATGATGGATTTCAAGTCGGAACATCAGACTGTAACATGAATATTGTCGAGTGAAAACTGAGATCCAACAGTAAAACAACAGCTTATGTAACTAGTCTGCTGCCAAATTCGATCGATCAGTGAGAAATTTAGTTGCATTATGACAGGGTTCCGATGAAGGCAGTCTCAAATCTATGATCATATTGAACTGTATACGCTGCTACAAAAGTTGATTACCCTGAATCATAAAATGAAAAGCTGCAAACAAGAATCTTCTTGTACAATGGGTCGTCCCTTCGAAGAGTTGTACGTACTTGTTATAAATTACTGAGCTACAGTTTCTACTGTTTGTTGCATCTTCCTCTTCAGCTCGAAGAGGGTAGAATTGAATAAGTCGTGGAAGGTTTGTCCTACATACCTGCAAGATGCCCTAGGATCGATAACGGCAAGACATTGAAGAAGACTGAGCTAGGGGTCCATGAACAGAAGAGGCTAGGGACAGAGCTAATCAGTTACCCAGTACTGAGACACTGTACCAAAGTTTTCATTGAGAAAAGTTCACATCATGCAGTTGAGGACAAGAGAGAAGAGTCCTTGTTGGCTAATCATATCGGTGCACCGGTGCCACGTGCCGGCTGAAGAAAGAGGGTACGAGTACAGTACTGCCTTGGGGCACCGGAAATTTAGGGGCCAAAATTGAGAGAGAAAGAGGTTGGTTGGTAAATGAGGCCAAAACCGATCTCATTGATTGGCCTTTTTCCCGAAACAAGTCCTCACAGCCTCAGATGGCGCCTTCGTAACCATTGTCTGTTTAGTTTAGTCACTCAACCACTTGTTCTTGTTTTGTCACATCAACTCCTACTGATGCCAAGCTTCATTGTCCGGCGATGTCACATCTCTTCAGAAAGCAAACTGTGTCACCCGTTTCATTGGTTTCCGAGTCTTCTTCGATATTCTTAACAATGTAGTTCTCACTTCCATGAAAAACATTGCATCTCTTTCTGAAATTTTGATCTATCTTCTCGCCTAGAAACTTACGATCTCTACCGAATTTTAACCGTTAGATATGTCTTTTAATACCAAAGCAAATGAGTTAGGTTTTGCGCATGCCTGATGCGACGACAAATCTCATACGCAATTCATCAACTACAGCCTTAATTCTGTAGTCATTTAACTATTGTAAACCTGATCTTAATTGACAGTTTCATCTTCTAATTACATAAAACTGTGATTGGACAGCAGCAGTAGCGCGCTGATGTGATTTTTCCTAGTTAAAAAGACATAACTCATATAATTCAGTCATTGGGATTGGTGTTATCTGATCATTTACTTGTAGTAATTCAGTAATTAGGGTTAAATTGACTCAGATATCACATATTTTTTGTAAGATCAAACTCAGAGATTAGATAGTGTAGTCTAATCAAATCTTATTTTGAATAAATACTGTTTGTTTGTTTGTTTGTCAGACAAAAGAAAAACACGCTTGTATATACAAATATGAGAAATATTTATTTGGTGGAGTAAACCTACTCGATCAATCTCATCAGATCGTTTTCAGAAACCCATTCAGACAGAAACAGAACCAAACTAAACAAAACGTTTTAATTGACAAAGAAGAAGAGGCAGAAGCCCTAGAGGAAAAAAAAAACACACACACACAAAAACCATAACAAAAAGAATTCATCAAGAAATATAGAACATTAGAACAAGCTAGGCAGTGCATGCACCAAACAAAGAAACACCTCTTGGTGAAATAAACTGGTGCCAAGACAAAGTATCTTTTTGGTAGCATGTAACAAAGTATCTTTTTGGTAGCATGTAACATCAATTATCTACTAATAAACACTGATTAGCAATCTAGCAACCTTAATTGGCCACGTGTCCTAATAGGGGCAGATGAGATTCCCTAATTAGAACCATTAATAAGGTGTTTGGCCATTTTGATGAAATTTCATAAGCCAAGAAAGGGACCCTATTTGATTTTTGGTTCAAGAAGGGGGGCCTTGTTGTCCCAAATGGTTGTACAAATGGGTCCTGATTCCTGAACAACATATCAATATTATTGCTGTCCTTCTCTAACCAGACGATTTTTGTCTCGGCCTCATTTTCCCACTCTTTTTAAGCAGTGCTTGCCTCCTACCTTCAACTCTCCCCCCTTAGCCATTCTCTGCAGGAAGCTAGAAAAAGTTAGAAGCTAGCTAAATAAGCAGTGATAACGCAAAGCTTGTGCTTCCAGCAGTTTCAGCTACCTAGCTATAGCTATAGCCATGTCAAGCCGAAGAACAAGAGCTTCTCAACCCACAGAGGACGAGATTAAGGAGCTCGTCTTAAACCTACAAGCTCTGCTACCACAGCTTAATCATAGGCGAAATGCAACAGTACGTACGGGCCACTTTTCCGTTTCACTCACCTTTCTTCTGTTGTTTCTGTTAGAATTTCATTCACGTACATATTGATTCTCTATTTTCTCTTGACTGACTAATCTTTGATGGCGATGTTCTGAGACTACTAATTTTCACTTCATCACAGACAAAACCACGATGCTTATGTTGAGAGATTGTCGAGATTAATAAACACTTAATACAATTCATCTTAAATTACTGCCAAAGAACATTTTCGATATATGACCAAGCTAGTGCGAACACAATGCGAAGGAGACGTGATGGAAATGAAATTAAAACTAATGCATTTATAATTTGGTGGAATTTCCTGCCTCAAAGCTAACAGATCTAGCTAGCGAGCCCTATGCACTTTTAAGTTACTTCAAAGTGGAGCTAAGATTGTCTTGGTGAAAAGCTATATATGCTAGAGCAAGAAGCAGAAACCTTAATCAATTTATAGAAATTTTGGACAGCCATGCATGGCTTTTAGTTTCTTAATCATTATTAGTTCTCCATATCTATCTAATATTATCAATTATTATATATGTTGCAGGCATCAGCATCGACTATTTTGGAAGAAACTTGTTCTTACATCAAGAGGCTGCATAAAGAGGTAGGCGACCTGAGCAAAAGACTAACTCAACTACTGCATGATTCTGCAGAAATTGCAGACGTTGATGAAGAGCTTATTACTCGACTCCTCTCCAGCATTAATTAACTGATTAATGATGCAGTTCGATAATTCTCTTGAGTTCTCTCGAGCCTAATTAGCCCTATTATATCTGTTATTAAGTATAATATGAGTTAATTAATTTGGTTGCTATTGTAATCCAACCAATGAGAGATAATATAAGTAGAATGAGAAAAATATGTTTTTCCTTGTTTTAATTTTCCAGTGTACCCTGAGATGCATGTCTCTCTATATTGTTGAAATATGCTAGCTATTAGCATGTAATAATTTTTGGTCCCCCTTATATTAATGTGGCTATAGCTACTCAGAACTGACCAGAAACATTTCTAAGCTTTTAGTGTATCACAATATAATTAAAAGATTAAAACCAATTAGGACAAGGAAAAACTGAAAGCAACTAAAAGGGGATATGTTGTCTGTTAAAATGTGTTTCGGTGTTCTTATGCAAATTAAGAGTATCTCTGGAGATGCATGGTAAAATGGATGTATGAGTCATTTCCTCAACTAGATTAAGGGATCAAAACAGAGAAGATATATACCAAAGTGGAAATTGTAAGGTCATTTGCTAATACCCTATTATTATCAAGCATAGGTTTCCATTCATATATATAATTTGTAATCTTGATAGAGTGTGAAGCAAATTCAAAATTTCTAGGCGTGTTTTTAATGATTTGGGAGAGAAAAACAAAGTCTTGACTACAATAGGATCATAATTGATGAAAAAAATTTAAAATGCATCCGCAACAAAGCTAATTTATACGTACATAACATGATCGCCAAAATAAATATTCGGCAAAAGAAGATATACAACACAGTTTTAAGTATATATCAAACCTTTAAAATTGAGTCGGCCGTTTATTTGCTTAGAGTTGGGGTCTTTGTCGTCGCTTCTTCAGCATGTCAGTATATACGTTCGGTCTGAAGTCTAGTGGGCGATTGGTTATGTAGGATTTATACCCGATCTTGTTGTATTTGAGTTCATAATGAATGAAGTTCTCTTTCGATCAAACATATATCAGCCCTGAAATAAGTGAAATGAGTAACATTGTGCCAAGGCAGCTGTGCCAATTCCTTATGCTACACGGTTGCTCCGTTGATAGAGACTAAGTAGAACTAATATCAAACGGACGGAGAAGCATTACAAAGATCAAATGCCACCCCAAACCGTAGAGTAAATCATGTAACTCAAAACTTAGACGACCAAACCAAGTTGTGTTGAGACTTGAGGGAGAAATTATAGGATTCAATTAACTAACATCAGCCAACCTACCGTTCCATATGGTCTACTAATCGAAATCTACATGAAACAAACCAAAAACAAAAATCCTGATATTGAATTGGATGTGAATAATTATACACATTTTTAGAAACACTTGAGATCTATAAACAAGATGAAAACAGAGTTCTGATTTTCAGAAAATGATACAATCCAAACTGTCAAACACCTAGTCCTTAATCAATGGAGTGGAATGTGGCTAAACTTGTCAAAATTAGCCACAATGGCTAAGCTGTTGCTGGTGAACTCCATCGACTTCCTCATCTTCTTCTTCACATCATCAACACTCGCTGATCCCATCTCTTCCAAACCATCCAAGCACGTCTCCTGATCCGTCACCGCACTACTCACCCACGTCTGGACGTCCTTGACCTTTGCTTCAGTCAACGCTTCTCCCACCACCATTGCCGACACCGAGTCATTGAGCTGGCTCAGCGCGTCCTCCACCTGGTCCCGGCAGTCACGGATCGCCGCATCCGAGTTCATGGTCTTCAGCACCAAAGAGAGTTGGGAAAGCTCGGAAATGGAGACTTGGAGAGAGAGCTTGAGGATGGATTGTGGGTCTGGTTTAGGAGAGCTGTTGAGGGAGGAGATGGAGGTGTAGCAAGGCTCAGGGTACAGAGTGACATTGCAGACGGTTTTGATGGTTGACTCGGCTGAGGTGGAGAGGGATGGAGACTCGTCGATTGTCTCGGTGGTGGATTGATGGATGAGAGCTACGAGCATGAGGCCGATCACCAAGGTCAGGCCGGCTATTGCTGAGATGACAAGGGTGGAGATGATCGGCCTTTTGGGGGGTTGAGGGATCTTCTGAGCTTGGACTTCTAGGTGGTGTTCTGGGTTTACCTTGCCGTAGCCTTTGAGAACGTTGATGGAGTCCATTTCTGGTTTTGGGGTTTGGCAAAGGCAGAAGAAGATTGGTGTTATTGGGTCGATGACTTGTGGCGATTGAGTACTGGAGAAGCAGATTGATGATGTGCCAAGACTTTTTCCAAAATCAAAGAATAAAAGGACCAGTTATAAAGATACCAAAAAAAAAAGTATAAAGATACCACTAGCCCAAACATTGGGTGAAACTCAGTAGTCAAAACCAGGTAATACAATCACCATTGATATAATTAATCTTAAAAGAAACACAAAATTTCTTTTAAGAGGTGTTTGGCTCACTGATTCAAAAACCTATGTAGGAGACTGGTTCAAAGCCTATGTAGGAGACTAAACCTATGTAGGAGTTATTGAGAAGCATGTCCTAGAAGAAAATGGTTTTAACTCGATGTTCATTGCTCATCCTCTTCATCTCCATCTCCTCCAGCAGAAGCCTTCTTGACAGCTGCCTTCAAGTTCCTTCTCTTGACTCTACCAGGACCTCCGCCACCCAATGGACTTGTAATAGCAAAATCAATGTGCTTCTCGGAATCACATCTGACCATGAAGGATGGAATGTTCACCACTTGCCTTCCAACTCTGCAAAATACAAAAACCATTAGCACTATCAAAAATAAAAAATAAAGAAATATCAACCACATACTACTCGATGTTTAATGTTTGTTAAATCTAATCAGTGAGCTCTCATTCATACCAACATCACATGAGTTATTAGCAGAAATGACAATCACAACAAGGAAAACAACAGAAACCTTCCTCTGTGATCCGAGTACATGACACAAATATTTATCAAAATAATAATTTATCAACCATGTACTGCTCGACATTAGATGTTTGTTAAATCTAAACAGTAAGCTGAGTTCTCATTCAGATCAACATCACAGGATTTATTAGCAGAAAAGACGATCACAACAAGGAAAACAATAGAAACCTTCTCAGAACATGAATATCTGAAAGCACTCTACTGCTTCCATGTGAACTAACATCAGAAGAAAACTTCCAAAAACAAGAAATGCAAGCTTTCAACAGTGCAATACATGAAGAATCAAAACTCACAGATTCAACTTCACACCACACATCAGCTCCAAGTTTATTCTTTCCCAATAAACTAGCCAGTACCACACATATACCAAGACAATAAGCATCTGATTTTGACCATATGTCAACAGAAGCATTCATTTGAGATTGATGGTATCATCCAATTCCATGAATGATTATGGTAATACTAAAATTTATTGTCATCTACATCTAGACCAAAAAATAGAAGGTAAAATCACCTGATATGCCTCTGCCTGATGAGCACACGGGCATGATGAATGGACTTCGCCAAACCCTTCTTAAACACAACTGTCTGCAGGCGACGCTCAAGGAAATTCTCCACAGTCAAAGCCAAAACATAATCAAGCTTGTTCTGACCCTCCTCCAAAAGCCCATAACGGTTCATCCTCCGGAGAAGCGCCTCACCCTCAAAGATCCGACGAGGGTTCTTCTCGTCAAGGGTCAAAAGCATCCTTGCGTTGTTACGGATTCGGCTCAGGGCATACTGAACCCTCCAGAGCTCTCTCTTGCAACGCAGCCCATACTCTCCTACCAGCTTCAGCTCAGCATCCAAACGCTCCTTCTCATAAGGACGACGAGGCTTCTTGAACGTCTTGCCATCTGAAATTTTTTCACAATTTCCATTACACAATCAGAATCCAACAATCAAACCACAAAAATATATACCCAACTGAGCCAAAGTTGCATCTTCCTCAAACTCCATCAGCTAACACATATCACAATTGAATCTTTACAAATACTTTTTCACATATGAGGCACCATGCACAATCATTAAGCCTATGTTCATCTCAGCTTTTCCTAAAGCTTACATACTGAAGACCACATACATTCTAGCAAAACATAAACTTTATTACTACCCAGAAAGCCAAAAGTGTGAGAACAAATGAAAATTTTAAAACTTGATAATCAAAATCAAAACTTTCTAAACAAAAATATAAAAGTCAGCACTTTGATCATATAGATAAACATACAGTGCTGATCAAAGCCAGAGAAATAAAGAGAACTAACAGTTGCGATAGAACACGACGTGAACCATGGCTGCTTCACTCCGTCAAGGCGGCGATCGGTGCCTCTCTTTCTCTCTATGCTCTGAAAGTAGCCGTAATTCTGAGCTCGCTCTCCTTATAAGAGCACACCCTAAAACCCTAGACCTTCAATCAAACCAAACCCAAAATGTATCAGACCCAATTCTAAGTTCGGGCCTATGATCCAATTCTGCTTTTGGGCCAATGCATCAGACCCATTTCATTGTTTTCTTATTAATTTTGTTTTTGTTTTATATTCAAGGACGTCACGTAAGAATTAGACCATGTGAAACTATCTAAGATAACCCAAGCAAGCTCTATGTTGCAAACCCTAGTGGTGTGAAGCACCAAAGTAACAAAGTAACCAAGTTAGTAGTGTTGTAAATCAAATGAACGAAAAACACTTAGTAACAATAAAAAAAAAGGAACAACAGATGTGTGTTTAATACGAATAAACCCGAAAAACAAATAGTAAATATGTGAACGTAAACACGTACACCGCGTACACACTCAAAAACTTATATGAATCCTAGAGTTTGTGAACAAGGCAACAGCTCGACACGCACCGTTTGACAGAGTCTAGCTGAGGAAGTGGTTCATGGATAGGGTCTATGTGCGCCAATGTATGACCTTGAGTTCGGAGAGAACATCGTTTTGTAAAGGCATCGGGTTTTAAGAGCTTGGTGATGGTCTTGATTACAAAAGGAGGTACATCGACTTCTAGGTGCGATGTGGTTCGGGCAGAGGAGGCCACTGAATTGATCGATGGAGGCGGCACCTTCAACGACCCTAATAAATGTCGGGCTCTAGTAAATTCGGGTATTCAGGAATGAGGCCTGGGTGTGGGTTGGGCCTTGGCCTTAGCCCACTTAGTCACTTACCATTCTCTTCTCTGTTAGCTTGTTGGGATCAGACTTGTGCTAGGTTAGGTGTGGGTTGGCATATACATGATCTTTAGAGCATTAGATCCCTATGCGAGTTTAATCAGGTTCTTGATACCCAAAAAATCAATATTCATGTTTAATGGATAATCCAAGCTCAATAAAGAAATACACATGCAAATCACATTCGAAATACAAATTCGAATATTTATGCCAAGCAAGTGGACCCAAGCCACAACCACGCTATAGGGGCTTACAAGTTTGTGTGTGGTGTGGAAGGTAACGGAAGTACATGATGCTCACTCTCGGTTTTAGTTGTTGGCGATTTTGGACTTGGGACCAAAATCCAAGCCCAACAACCTAAATCGTTTAATGGGCAGGCAAAGATGAGAACTCAAACCCATAAGACTAAATACAACATAATACTTCCACCGCAATAGTTATCCCCTAGTTATCCAACTACCCCGCAGTAATCTATCTTCTCTTTTACGCCAAATACAGAGTCTCATTCAATTTCTTCCTTCTAGCTATTCTAGTTCTAATATGCTACAAGCTTTTCCATAACATGTAGCCTTTTCAATAAGATATAGTTTTATGACTTTTGTCAATTCCAACACCAAGACTACAACCACACAACAACTCCTAGATATCTGCTATTCCAATCCAATTCCAAAGACAAACTAGACCCCTTTTAAACCACATAGTTATTACGTACCTTGTTCTCTAGATCTAGTTTTAATAATGGATCTCATAATCTTGTATTGGATTCACCTCCTCCAGCTTATAAATAAAGGCTTCTAGTTGCTGCAAAGGGAACACAACTCTCACGCAGCTTAACATACAACCCCCAAGCAATACATCCTAGATCACTTAAGCAAACCTCAAGCAACAAGCCAAGCATTCCTAGCCTCCAATGCAAAGCCATTCACAAGCTCTAAACAGCCCCAAACCCATCAAACACCACCAAATCCTTCTTTTCTTTACTACAACAAATTACACCGCAGCAAACCTTTAGCCATGACAAGTTCTCATCTTCTACAACTTATGTGCTTCTAGCTCCCACGCCTCATGCCATCCTGCAAGCTCTTTCATGTATTTTGTTCATCTATCATGCAATCAAAATCATATTAAGTTCATGCCTCCAGATCACAAGAAACATCATCCCCGCAGCAAGCCAATATTACTGCAAGGGAGATCCTAGGGAAAACACGCACAAAGCTCTTTGAAGCTTTGGGCCCAATTCTTGAACTCAGAAGGGGTAGAATGAGGAAATCAAGTCATTCAACAAATCAAGCAACCTCTGTTCAAAATGACATCAACACATGTATTTACCTATACATTGACAGAATGATACGTCATTGGGTCTTAAGCCTCATGTTGATGTATCTTGCGCTTTGTTAGCTTGTATAGGCTAATTATCTTTTCTAGTGTAGCTGTCCACCTTCTTGAACGTTGTTTTTGGATTTCTCTGTTAGTTTTTAGCTATAGTTTGAATAATGAGCTTGTATTAGAGCTTGCTCCTGCCTGACCTAGCAATATATGGTTGTATGACCTTTCGGCCAGTGAAATATATTCTCATATTTCAAAAAAGGAGAAATTAAACAATCTGTACACGTAAAGCAACAAAAGAGAATGAAAAAGTAAATGATCCCAATGCATGGCAAAAGGAGATTGCAACTACGCTAGAGTAGTATCTCTTCCTTAGGATTACAAAGGGTGCCTGAAAGGCACAAACAAAACAAAAGAAGAAACTAAACATTGCTGCAGTTGATCTGGCTCTGGTCACAACACTTAAATCATCAATACAAACTTGGACAACGTGAACATGAGGCTCTTCAAAGATGATCAAACCCAGTTCATGATTTATGCTGCATTTTACCAAGGCATTTGAAGTCATACTTGACTCTCTCAAACTATGAGGTAGCTTCACCTCATTCTGGACAAGATGTTGCTGCAGACAGTGAGAAGGGAACCAAGAGGATGAAGGTCGAGCCTAGGACTCTGCACAAGGGATGGCCTACGGTTGAAAATATTGTATGTGACTTTCTACATAATATATTGATATTATTAAGCAAGGATTAAAATTTCGACGATTGTGGAAATTTTGACCGTCCAAAAAATAGATATTTCGATAGAAATATTGAGAAATATCGAAATTGATAAAATTTCGTGGAAAGAATGTCAAATTTATTAATAGGATATATATATATTGTAATACTCTAGATTTTCATATCAATTTTTCTTGTATTAGTTTTGGAATTAATGAATGATTATTTATGGAAATTCTTATTGGTGGTGCGAAGTTGAAGTTTGAGAGTATTTTTTTTAAGTGTTTTACCTTTAAGAGACCAAAAAGCTGACTTTACTTTCTGTAAGTTATCTTCGAAAACTTCATTCGTGAAAGTTGTAGAGCTCGTCGATACGAGTTTGTAGACGTATGGCACGCCTAAAACGGATGTCGTATGAGAAAGTTTTGGTCATAGGAAGTTAGTTTCCGGGTTTGGAAAGTATACAAGTAGAAAAATGTGTGTGGGAGTTTTGGGGAACCCTAAAGTCAGCTCTCTCTCTCTCTCTCTCTCTTTTCTCTATTCTCTCTCTTCTGCACCTGAGCTCACCCGCACACCAAACTTTGACCGGAGCTATCTCCGTCATTCGGTCACCTTTTTGGATGTCGTCGGTTCCGTTGGACCCATACCGACGTCCTCTCCATTTATGGAGCAGTCACGCTTGCCGTCACACCGCCTGGAAGCCGCCACAAAGAGGTGGAGCTGCTTCTGTACCGCCGGAAAACCGGCTATTTTAAGACCGATTCCGGCCAAGTTTAGGTGAATCTTTCTCCCCTCTCTCTGTAGACATGTAAAATTTAACAAAATAATTAGGTTTACAAGTGATGGCACGCCAAAGGTCAAGCGAGCTAGATAGTGGAGTTCACATGCACAAAGAACTTCGCACGGAATCAAGAAATGGACTTCGCATAGAAATAGATGGAGGCGACGCGAAATGACTTCGCGCGCGTAGATGTAAATGAAGGCGAAGCGAGATGGCTCCGTGCGCATACATGAAGGCGAAGCGAAATGACTTCGCGTGCGTAAATGTAGGTAAAGGCGAGGCAAGATGGCTCCGCTCGCGTACATGAAGGCGAGGCGAGATGGCCCCGAATAGGGAACTTCACGAAAGAGCTAGTTCGCATGCATGCAGAGATATACATTCAAGTTGAGTCGTCCGCGAGATGAAATCAGAAATCACCACTTGTTTGGAAATCAAGGTTCCGCGCTGTTCCTTCCATATCCGCGAGGTGGCACACCCCTTTGTTAAGGATCTTGGTCAAAACAGGATATTCAATCCAAAGCAAACTGGGCATATCTAAATCTTAAGATTTACTTGATTTGATTATGTTAAATTTGGCAAGTAAATCAATCAATCAAGATTTACTGATTTGATTGTCACCGTGGAGGAAAAAATCTTTGATTAGGTATCTTCATTACATACCATAAGTGGAGGAATGAAAACACTATAAAGACCCCCTCTCATACCAAGAGGAGGGGGAAGACAGAGGAGCAAAAAAAAAAACAAGCAGAGGACCAGAAGAAGAGCAGCGAATCAGAGAGAGAGAGAGAGAGAAATTACTCTTAAGAGTCCAGAAGTCTCCCAAAACCCTTGAAGAATCATCAAGCTGCCAAATAGCCGATTCTTCATCAACCTCAAGTCCAGAAGTCTCTCAAGCCCCCGAAGAGTCATCAAGCTGCCAAATAGCCGATTCTTCATCAACCTCAAGCTTAGAAGTTGTCAAATCCCGAAGAATCATCAAGCTGCCAAATAACCGATTCTTCATCAACCTCAAGCTTAGAAGTTGTCAAATCCCGAAGAATCATCAAACTGCCAAATAGCTGGTTCTTCATCAACCTCAAGCCTAGAAGTTGTCAAATCCCGAAGAGTCATCAAGCTGTCAAATAGCCGACATCTTCACCAACTTCAAGACAAAGAATAAACCACCACGTGAAACCGCTCGTGGATCAAATTCAATCAAGAACAAGCCTCTATGGCCCTTGGTCAATCAACTTCTACAAATAGTCAACACGACAAGAAGTCCAACCTATAAACAATTTGTCTCAAGAACAAGTGTTTGTCACCCTTGAGTTAAACCTATATTCGGAGATAGAATCAGAGGAGTTCACAAAGATTGTAACCCGCATTCGCATTGATAAAATTAAATATTATTCTTTGTACACGTATTGTTCTGTTATTTGTTACAGATATTTTCGTGTTTACACTCTCTTCTAGAAATGTTATTTCTCTTTGGTGACCTAGAAATCAAGTTTTGGGGCTGGTTTTATAGGTTTGGAATTTGATTTTCCGGGTTGGTATTGCGGGACTTTTTTCGGCCAATCTCGGCGGAATGGGTTAAACCTTCAGGTATTAAAGTTGCTCTCTATGCTTCAATCTACAAGTTTCATATTGTGAGTTTCTCCAAATTTTTAGGTTGGTGGTGTCGCGTGGGGCTCACTCGCCGCTACCTGTGACGGCGCGTGGGAGTGCGTCCGGGCAAGGTAAAGGGTTTGGTTGCTGTGTCAGCTAGTTCTTGTAGTTGCTAGTGTGTTGATTGGGTGAAGAATAAGTGTTGATTAAGTCTTAGTTGCATCTTAGGTGCTAAGTTTGTTCATGGTGTTTGTTAGGTCGGAAACTTGGAAAGTTTGATCTTGGAGGTAGTATGGTTGTTGTTGAGTGTCCAATGACCTTGGGAGGTCTTGGAGGGAGGATTGCCCTTCTTTGGGCAACATTTAGGTTAATGGTACTTTGATCATTCTTGAGAAGTTTCTAAGATTTTGATTGTGTAATTTTAGGTGATTTGTGAAGTTGTGTTGCGGGTTTGCAGTAGGATTTCTAGGTGTGTAAATCTCACCAAGGTCCATTTAGGACTAAATTTGATTATGATCATTTTTTGATTAAATTAATACCATGCTATTATTTTTTTTTCAAAATATATGAGCTTGATCACCAACGGCTCATAGGTAAGATAAAACAAGTTTTCTTTATATATTAATTTTTGAGGTTCAAGTGATCATAATTGTTGTGATTTTAGATAGATTATTCATGTGGAATATCTATATTAGTTCATATAATATATCTATGTGGAATGATATAATTTATGATGTGATCTTGTGTTGTTAATAATAATGTTGTGATATTGTGATTGTTGAATAAATAGCCAAGCCGGGTTCTAAGCCTTTAATCGGGTGATTGGTTGCGGTTAAGATGCTATTTATCATTTTTATGTTTTGATATTAAATAGCCAAGCCGGGTTCCAAGCCTTTAATCGGGTGATTAGTTGCGGTTAAGATGTTATTGATCATTTTTATGTTTTGATTTTAGACAGTTAAACCGGGTTCCAAGCCTTTATCCGGGTGATTAATTGCGGTTAGGAATAGAGCTCTAGTCCGTCTGTCAGTGTAGGTCATAGGAGATACGTTATGGTATCTGGGACCCATGGGTACACAAATTATTGTTGTATGTCATGAGAGATATTTATTAAATATATGGGACTCATAGGTACATTTCTTTGGTAATATGTTGGATTTGTGGTTTTTAATTATTTATCAAATCCCTCTTGTGAAATGTTGGATGTGATAAATGTTGTGTTATTTTTTAGTTTATTCATATGAGCTTTTTAGCTTACCGAGTTTGTTATTTTACAATCTCGATGCACCAATTATTGGTGTAAGGGTTAGACTTGCAGGTGAGGATCAGCAGGGTTGAGACAGAGGCTTAGTGGCAAGGCTCTTTTTTGTTTTTGTTGTACTTTGTATAGTTTTGTTAATTAGGTTGACAATATTAAACTAATGAGATTGTTCTCATGTTCTTGTGCTGCAAGTTTATGTAAATAAGGAAGTGTAATATTTAACTCAGAGATGGGTTATATGATATTTACTTTCCGTTTTTGAGTTTTAGATGTTTGGGTTTGTTGTTGAAACATGGTGAGGTTAGTTTTTTAAGTTATATCATGTCAAAATTAGGGTGATATATATATATAAGAAATTACATATATTAACCATATGCACATGTTAGCTGAGTTGGTTAAGGAGTTTATATTCTTCTTTGCCAACCCAGTTCGAATCTCCACACGGGAGAGGTTATTTTTGTCCAAAACTTTCACCTTTGGGCCGAGTACTTGAAGACAAACTATCGGCCAATTTCAATATTTTCCCAAAATATCGCGATTTATCGAATGTGTCTGACAATATCTCATGGTATGCTGATAAACTTTCGGATATGCAAAAAAAAATGATAAATTCGGTGAAATATCGCCGAAAGTATCACGATCTGGCAGTAATCCTCAGGGTGGGATCTGATAGGCATTTGAGACCATGATCGACTCTTTCAAGAGAAATGCTAATGACATCCATGACATATAACTCTACAATTAATTGACGTGCTCTCCCTCTGCCCTCTCTTACGAGAGGTTTCTTGGCAGCGGCGGGTCTCGGTTATTGGCAGCCTTGCATCTCTGATGGAGAAGGGGATTCCTTCTTCTCTCTCTTTCTCTCTCGACAAAACGGTGGTGGTGTTGGCGTTTTTGTACGGCGGCTCTCCCGGAATCATGGTTCTTTCTTCAAGACCATATAGTTTCTCGCTTCGGGAACGATGACAGAGGCCATGGCTTTAGGTGGGGAAGGTTTGGTTGAGGGTGGATGGAAATTTAAAATCCAACCTTCATCAAGGGGTGATGACGCTGGAATTGGATTAGGGGTGAGAGAGACTGGCAGCGGTTGTGTGGCTGCAGATCTTGCTCTGACGAGGGAGATTGGAGTGCTCGGTGGCGATGGCGATGGCGATTGGGAAGCTCCACTGAGTGGTGGACCTCTTGTCTTGCCAGGCACCCATGAATCAAGATTTTCTCATCTCTGTGTTGGTGGAGAGGGTAGTGTTGATGTGGACGGTCTAATTTCGGGATTAACTATGACGGCGTTGCAGATTTCTGAGGTTGACAACGGCGACAGAGAGATGGTGGCTGCTAGGGCGTCATTCTTGGCTCCTCTAGTAATTGGGCTTGTTTGTGCCTGGTTTGGATCAGCTAGGGTTTCCCTTGAATGGGCCTTGGTGGATGCAGTTGGGCTTAGGCCCCTAATTTAATTTTAGTTTGGTCCAGATAAACTAGTTTGTATTCGTAGAGTATTTGATAGTTTTTTACGGATCATAGTTCACTTGTAAAATCGTACTTAATCGCTACAAGGTAGGTGTACTTAGGATTTCAAAACTTATGTTTTAGTTAGTATAAGACTTGTAATTCTGCAAGATGATGTTTTCTGACAACCCTACTGTGGTACATCATCTTTGTACTGTTTGCTCTGATTTAAATGAAATAAACTTTTGATAATAAAAAAATGACATCCATGACATTAGCATTTCTTAATGACATTCATGGTTGAATCATTCAAGGAGTTGTAAAAATCTAATGGTCCCTGGCATTCAAGGAGTTGTAAAAATCTAATGGTCCCTCGCTACCTTTGCTCATATTCATGTAGAGTCTTACTCTTTGTCCTTCCTCTATGGTCGTTTGTCATATGGGCGCAACAATAATTCAATTTTCCTGTTGCTCAACTACACATGCCTAATGGTGTATTTACCAAACTTTCATTGAACGCATCACAGTTCGGATCTTATGAAGATAAACAAAAGAACGATGAGAAGTTTATGTACAATACATTTGAATTCCTAACATGTATGTTTAAGTACAATAACATCTCTCTCTTTATATATATATATAATAGAAGAAAGGGTAAATGACATTCCACTGTCATAGACAGTTCTAAAACACAGAAAAACCATCTTTCAACATATTTAAACAAATAAGGACATAAGCTCAGGCCCGCAATGCATAGTCTTACGCTCATTCAGCAATTTTTATGCAAAATACCTAAAAAACTAATTTTTTCTAAAATATCTACAAAACTGCCACTACCTCAAAATACCCTACCCTAGCCGTCGTTTCTATTCATCCCACTTCTCTGCCCTTCTCTCTCTCTCTCTCTCTCTCTCTCTCTGCTCCTTCCATGGAGGCCTTGGCTTTCTATTCGGCCCATGCCTCTTACACCATCTTCGCTCCCACCGACGCCTCCCTCTTCGCCCTCGACATGATCTAAACGACGTCATCCTACAACGAAACGCTCCGCCTCCACTTCGTCCCTCTCCGACCTCCGATCCATCTCCTCCAGCTCCATCCTCCCCACTCACCTCCCCTACTCCGCCTTCCGCCTCACCACAGACACCCTCCAAGTCACTGCAGTCGACGTCGCCTTGCCCGGCCTTTTCTACTCTCGCCGCATCGCCATCCACGGCCTCGCCAGAATCGTCAACCTCAGCTCTGTCATTTTCGAGTATGGGGAGAGGCTAGGTTTAGGATTTGGAAGTGAAGGTGAGTCAATTGGTTCATTGGGTTCAGAAGGAAGAGCCATCGATACATTGGGTCTATTTGATTTGATTCAATAATGATTATGATTTTGTTTGGGAAACTTGTATTGATTTTAGGCAAATTGGAGTATTTGTTTCAAAAGATTTGATTATCTTTTTTTGGGTTTTTAAGCACAATAGAAGTTATGCACATAAGGTGTTTGATGAAAGTCCTCAATGAGGTTGTTGTTATACAAAACCCTTTTATATGTTGATCATCTAATTGCTACTGGTTTGGTAATCATGATGTGGGAATAAATCCATTTTCGCACATTAGAATAACAATTTATAGACATGATAATCTAATGAAGTTTATATTAATATGTGTTAATTAAGCTATTGTTAATTGATTTCGCTAAATATCTGCTACTGTACTACAACACTAGTTGAGTCACTAAAAGCTTGCTACTACTCTAGTGGTAATACCTTGTTACTGCATTTTGGAAATAGTTGCTAGTCTTGCTACCAACTAATTGAGCCACTAAAAACATGCTGCTGCATTTTTAAAAAATTAAATAATTGCTACTACAATAGCTGAGTCACTAAAAGTCTGCTACTACAGTTACTGGAAATAGCTTTGCTACTGCAATTACTAGAAGTAGTTGCTACTATATCGGCTGAGCCACTGAAAACATGCTACTACATTTATTGGAAATAGCTGCTACTGCATTTACTGAAAGTAACTGCTACTACACTAGCTGAACCACTAAAAACATGCTATTATTGTAAGTACTGAAAATAGCTGCTAACCTGCTACTACATTTGCTGAACCATTGAAAACATGCTACTGTACTTACTGAAACTGCTACTACAGTACTAGTTACATCACTAAAACTCTGCTACTACATCTATTGGAAGTATAGTTTTCCAACAAAACGTGCTATTACATTAGTTGAGCCACTATAAACATGTTACTACTTCTAGTGGGATGTTAACCCATGCTACTACTTTTTACTAGAATGTTAACCCCTGCTACTACCTCTACTGAGATGTTAACCTCTGCTACTACTTCTATTGGAATGTTAACCCCTGCTACTACTTCTACTAGAATGTTAACCCCTTCTACTACTTTTACTGAAATTAACTACTACTACACTAAATTATTGAAAATCTGCTACTGTATTCCATTTACTGAAAAATCTCAAAATGAGAGACTTTTCTCTTTTAAAAGTATATTTAATTAGTATAGAGTTAGTTTGGTAAATTAAATCATTACACATGGCATGTAAAGAAAAGATTGTCCTTAATTGTTAAAAACTGTCTTTATTTGTTTAACAATATCATAAGTAGATTTATTTGTGTTTCAAATCCTTTTGATAGATGTATATGTGATTTTCTACGGAAGAAAATTTATTAATCCATAAAGATTAAAAACGACGAAGATGATTCAAGTACGGAAACATTATTTATGGAGTAAAGCACGTTTCATGTACTTCTATTGTAGCGCCCATATATGGTATAGTGGTGAGATGTTTTTTTTTTTTTTTAAAAAAAACTTTTTTTATTAATAACTCACACACCCTACATATGTCGTGAGGTTTGAACCCATGACCTCAAAGTTGTCAGTTAAACACCTTAACCAACCAAGCCACAGCTCACTGACAAGTATAGTGGTGAGATGTCTCCCAAGTGCGAATCTATAATGTTTCCGTTTATAATAATTCTTTCGAGGCACCTAGCTAAGACCAAGTAGTCTTCTTTTTATTTAATAAGAAAAAAAAACACGGTTTAAGTCTACAATTTGGATTACTTAATTTGCAAGAGAAATGTTCCAACGAGGTACTTAAGATAAAGTTCTCATTGGAACCTCTCCTTACTTTGCAAACCCCTCATTTTCTCGGCAAGAGAGTTGTGGCGATACATGCAATGTTATCAGTGTTCACACAGATGTAATCTACGATCTTCACCTGTAGATTCAGGGTTGGCTAGTGGTGAAAATTCTTATACATCAGAGCACGTACTATATGGAAGCTTGCCTATGTGGCACTGTACACCTTTGAATTGTTCATCAATTTCAGTCCTCTAATCGAATAACTCACAAACACCGTACCCTTCTCTTTGTCATTGGATTTTAGTACGGATTTCCAATACTATTTGCAGGCCAAAATGGAGAAACACATGAATAGACTAAGGGCTTGGGTATGAACTACCTAGCCATTCCACCATCTACATATCATGGATCATTATCATATATAATAGGCAGCCTTGTGATGTATGGCTATATAAACTGTATTTCATACTGTCAATATCTTGAGCAGCCATGTTGGAAGCATCATCCTGATATGACTATTTTTTTTGGGTCTGATTATGATATGAGTTGTGACTATACATCGATGATATTCTTCCGTTCAATGCAAGAGCCGAAACATCCAATTAATCCACATACCAGAGCTCAGTAATCACTGCCTGAATTGTATTCAGAGGCGCGCCATTGTTAGTTGCTCGATATAAATACACACATGCATGTTACTATCGATGCATAACAAGATAGTACTGTATACTGTGTATACGTCGATGTGTACTATCGATCATTGAGTGTGTACTGTATACTGTTTTACATCTCAATAACATTTAGGCTTATATGAACAACGAGTCGAATCAAACAAGTTGTGACACTCGTAATGTGGGAGAACGATCAAGTAGTTTAAGATCCAGAATGACTCTCAAATAACATACTTTGAGACTTCTTTTTCTAGGGTTCGTACTGGGTTAACCCACAAATTAAAGGACCTTGTTGATGAATTAAGATCATGAGTATGGAATAAGTGCTACTATCGATCACTGAGTGTGGTCACACCTTATAATTATTGGACCACGTACACTGTTCAAGTCATTGACTCATATACTGTCCTTAATTTCTTCACACGTAGAAACCAGATTACAAGATCATGAATGGGAAGTTGAGCTATGCGATTGTTTTCATGAAAATTGGTTTTCCTGAATTCATTTATTTCCGTTTTTAAAAAAATATAGCATTCATTAACTGATCATATGCTGCATGAACCAGAAGGTCAGATAGCAAGAAGGGTCGTTGTGCGCAAGTAATTTTGCCAAGAAGGTTCGTTGGTTTAATTCTGTTTATCAAAATGGAAAAAGAGAATTCTGTAGCGAATTATAATTAACTTATGTAAGCTCCTACATTCAAAGAAGGACCATCATGTCTGAGAATGCTCTATGCCTCTCTTGTTAGACAGCATAGGTATCTTCCCTTTTATCTAAGTGAGTGAGAGAGAGAGAGAGAGAGAGAGAAAGTGAAAGATCTGTATCAATATTTCTCTGGTGCTTCGTATCTGTAATTAGAGACAGAGAGATATGGGAAGGGTTCCTTGTTGCTCAAATAAGGTTGGTCTGCACAGAGGTCGTTGGACTCCCAGAGAGGACACATTGCTCACCAAATATGTTGAAGCGCATGATCATGGCCGTTGGAGAACCTTGCCCAAAAAAGCTGGTATACATAATACAATGTTATTGTAATTATTATTTTCTCTTTCGTCTAGAGAATGGGCGATGTTAGTTCAAGGATCAGCAACACTCTGCAAGAGGGAGCTACCCTGTCTAAAAGGAAACTGGATATCTGTAGTCTACATCGGCAAACCAATATTGCATTTTTTTTTTAAATGCTCAGATGAACTATATATGTTTCTTGTTTTGTTATAGTCGTTGATTGGTGACATATATTATACCAAAAAAATGTTGGTGACTTATGCACGTACACTCTAATTTTGTGTTTTTGTGCATGAAGGCCTCCTTAGGTGTGGGAAGAGTTGCAGGCTAAGATGGATGAACTACCTGAGGCCAGACATCAAGAGAGGAAACATTACTCCAGACGAAGATAACCTAATTATCCGAATGCATTCACTTCTCGGAAACCGCTGGTCTCTCATAGCCGGTAGACTTCCAGGTCGAACCGATAACGATATCAAAAACTACTGGAACACCAATCTCAGAAAAAGGCTCCTGAGCGAAGGAACTGACCCGAGCACGCACCATAAACTATCCCAGCCTCCGGCTCCCAAGGAAAACAAGAGTAAGACGCAGCAGAACCACAAAGCCAAGAACAAGAACAATACTGAAAAAAGCTTAGTGCCCGGAAAGCCTAAGGTCCATATCCCCAAACCCACCAGGGTCACTTCCTTTGTTAACCTACCAAGAAAAGATAGATTTACCACAGCAAGTACTGCTCTGTCTTCTAGCCAGGATCAAGTTCTGGATCATGTTAACAATGTTGTTATTCCTTGGTCGGATTTCAAAGAGGGTGGGGTGGTCTTCTCTGACTGTGATTGGTCGTCGTCTAATTTCGAGTGTGATCAGTCTCGAATCATACCTAATGTTGCAGCTGGTGGTGATGACTACACTGGGGAAAATATATACGAGGAATATCTGCAGGCCCTTCTGAATACTACAGATCAAGATCAGCACTATCCAGTTGAGTTAGACTCGTTTACTGAGTCACTGCTGATCTGAAGAAAATAGACACAAGACTGCTAGCTGTGCAAGATATAGAGTTATTTCTCTCTCGCGCGCACGCAAGGGTTTAGTATTTGAAATTGAATCTTAGGTCTTCACGTGAATCACGTCTTACCTTCTATAGTTCCACTCAAAGGTTCCGTTTATGTTTCAATAATAATTTGTGATTCTGTACGTGGTACCCACGCTTATCTTTATTAATTAATGTACTGTAATATGCTAGAAACTATGATGATTCATGGTGGAAATTTATGAACAATCAAATCGTATTAGTCTGTAGCTTTTTTAATTTTCATATCACTAACTCAATTACAGGCAAAAAATTCTTAATGGCACAAATTATCTCTTAGATTTTTTTTTTTTAGAAATAGTGAGTTATGACTTTCATAAATTTAGATAAAACGAAGGTCTGAAGTACAGCTATAAAAACATGCATGCAAGAATATAAAAACTGAAAACTACATACAAGTTCATCAGTCTATCATAAAAGACAATCATCGATCAAAAAATAAGGTTGCATAAGAATCATCCATGCATGTATGATTAATTTTGTATTTGATGTATGTATGTTAATTCTTATTTGGGAAAATGCACATTTAATACTAATTTTAGCTCCTCATTGTCTATTTCAATGAATATATTTTTTAAGAGCCCATTTGTATATAAAGTAACCTATTTTATGTCCAAATGAAAAAAATCTTATCTTAAAGTCTTAACAAACATTATTAATTTATAACTATTTTACCATCACCCTTTAAAGATGCATAAAGTGAGAAAATGGGAGAGAGAGAAAACTTGGCCGCAACCTCACCGGTCACCGGATTCCGGTATTCGGTCGCCAATCTCCAGTCGCCAGATTTCGGTCACCGGACTTTGTCCAGTCACCGGATTCTCATCGTCGGACTTTTTCCGGTCATAAGAAAGAGACAAACAGAAAATGATTATGGTAACTGGTCGCCAGAAAAATATATTACATGCAACACAGAAAAACATAGAAGATAGAAGAAGAAGACAATTTCCAACCAAAAATAAACCAAAAGAAAAACTACTGACCCCTAGTAATCAACTATTGAACTCAGTACTGACCCCCAATAATCTGTCAAAGCACAGAAAAACAAAAAAGATAAAAGAAGAAGACAATACCCAACCAAAACGAAACCAAAAGAAAAATTACTGACCCCCAGTAATTTTTTATTGACCTCTGTACTGACCACAATAATCTGTCAAAGCACAAAAAAACAAAGAAGATAAAAGAAGAGGCAATACCTAACCAAAACGAAACCAAAAGAAAAATTACTGACCCCCAGTAATTTTCTATCAATAATATGTCAAAACATAGAAAAACAAAGAAAATAGAAGAAGGCACACTACCAGGACAAGTACTTTAGCCGACGAAAAATTTCCGTCGGCCTGTTAAAAAAATTCGTCGGCTATAGTGTCGTCGGGAAAGGGTCGTCTGTGATGACTTTAGCCGACGACACACGTAGAAGTCGTCGGCTATAGTCCAGAGTTTAGCTGACGAAATAATGTCGTCTGCTATAGTCCAGACTTTAACCGACGACATTTTTTGTCGTCGGTTATCTTCCAAACTTTAGCCGACGAATAATTTAAAATATTCGTCGGCTAAAGTTTGTAATAAAAAAAATAAAAAACATCTATGGCCGACGAAATATAGTATATTTCGTCGGCTTTATAGGGATTTAGCCGAAGAAATAAAGCATATTTCGTCGGCTAAAACTTATTTTTAAAAAAAAAAACTTTAGCCGACGAATTAAGACTTTTTTCGTCGGCTATAAGTCCATTCCAGTAAAAGAAAAACCCCCGAAATTTCTGAATTACCATTCCAAGCAAGCTGCAAAATACACCAAAACAATTTCATATAACCAACAACAAGCATATAAAAGTATATAATTCATCAACTACAGAAAATCTATATCGTCTAAATTAATATCCGCTTCTGAGGGCTGCTGCGGAGGTTGCGGCGGCTGGGGTAGCGGAGGCATGGGCGGAGGCGGAAGTCCCTGAAACTGGGCAGCTGTAAAGTCCTGCATGTACTGGAACATCTGCTGCTGCTGGGCCTGCTAGATGGCATGTATCTCGGCAACATAGGCTGCCTGCGCGGCATTATAGGCAGCCTGAGCAGCTTGCTGTTCTCGTAGTCTCTGAACTTCCGACTCTAGCTGAGTCGTCCTGGTGATCGTGGACGTGGTCCTGCTGCTGGTCGAGGCTGCCTTTCGTTGAAATCCTGGAGTGGTCTTCAGGACCCCCTCGCCTTTCTTTCCTAGACCCCGGCAGTAGAAGTTGTTTGTTCTCGGTGGGAAGACTGTGCCCATGATCCTCGCCCCAATCGTCGGATCCGAAGTGTCGATTCGGGACATGGCTTCAGACATCTCTTCTTCCTGCATGTCCGGCCATGTCTCCCTCACTATAGCACTCATCTCGTCACTAGCCTCTCTCACCTTCGCCTATATGGATAGGAAAAAAATTATTAATTAACATTTTTACATAAATTTAAAAATTTAAAAACGTAAGATGACTTAGAATATCCTCCTGGGAGTCAGGATATGCCCTCTCATACGTATAGACGTACTAGTTGACCTCTGGATGTTCCCTGGCCGCCTCGTCCATGAAGACAGTGAACGGTTTAGAACCGGCATGATGGTTCATTGTGTTGCGTTGCCGGTTCTGAGCATTCACCCGGGAAACCGCCTTTAAAGAAAAAAGTAAACTATTAGTAAAATATTTTAAAACGCACGTACTTAATGATAAATTAACTAACTAATTTATTTAAATACCTGTTTACGAGGGTTGTTGAATTCTGATGTCAGAAGCGAACGCCACTCGTACTCCCTGTATTGGAACTCAGCAGGGGTACCAGAACGTGCGTTCCCGTGCGTAGTCCAATGGGTCCGGAACTCGTTCTTCCACTCCTTGTACCTACAGATACAACAAAAATATTAGAAATATTATTAATATCACATACAATTTTATTTTTCATTAACTTCCCAACGTACCTTCCCCCATGCACAACGTCGGCCCAGCTGTCATTCAGGTGCTCGGGAACCTCAAACCACACCTGCATTTAACCGTTTATTAGTTTAGTTTTTCGAGAAATCAACAATGTAATACATAATATTATTTTGTAAACTGACCGACATCGCGTTGTGGACCATGTCCTTAACCTCCTGCGGGACCTCGCCCCAATCTGACCACAACATAGGGACTCTATCCCTAATGAGCGCTCCCACGCGGCCGGAGTACGTCCTCGACTTCCCGCCCGATACTATGTGGCCATCCCAGTCAGTATTGATGACGATCCTCCCCACGGTACCCACGATCTTCTCGAGAGCCTTCCCTGTGACGGGGCCTCTCTCTTCTTCTTTGTCGGCTTCGCTCCGACGGTGCCTATCACATGATAAACCAAATTGATTATTAAAATCGAACACCCTTTAAAAATAATCATGCATCACTGATTACTTGAGGCGCTCGCGGCGGATTCTGTCTCTGTCGCCGATGATGATACCCTCGCAGAAATAAGAGGCGTATCAAAAGGCACGAACCGGTACGACGCTGATGGAGCCACTGGCGGGGGCAGTGGATAAATCGACGTCCCTGAGCCATCGACTACAGGTAAGGCCGGTATCATTCGCGGAAGGAACAGATGAGGCGGCGGCATCTGTACCCCAGATGACCCACTATCCGAAGAAGTAGGACCCGGAGTGGGCGCCCGGTGTATCTCAGGCATACGGGGTGCAGACACATATTTTTGAAACCATATTTTTTCATTATGTTCATGCTTAAATTTAAACACTTAATATAATGTGAAATATATATATGTTTAAAATTATACTTATTCAAAAATATGAATTCAATAAAATATATATATATATATATATATATATTCATCCGGATTTGATATAAGTGTTTCTATTTTGCATTTTGTATCTTATATTTAAAAATTCGTACCCAGCCCACGATAAAACCAGTACCTAATCATGAAATGCAAGCATCAAGTTCATTATCAACAAAGCATATGTTTAAAAAATAACGATAATTTATCTCCTAAACATAAATTAGGCAAATTCGACAGTACATAAAACATAAAACATAGCCTAAAAATAAATTCGAAATCAAAAGTAAAAAAGAAGAAAAACGCTAACCTTGGAGACCGGGAGAGCGAGGGAGGAGGGAGGAGGTGGAGGTGGAGACCGGGAGACAGAGGGAGGGAGGGAGGAGGGAGGAGGGAGGAGGCGGAGACGGGAGAGGGAGGGAGGAGGGAGGAGACCGGCCGGGAGAGGGAGAGGGAGGAGGGAGGAGACCGGGACCGAGAGAGGGAGGAAACAGGAGGAGGCGTTGAAGGGAGAGGGAGGGAGGAGGGAGGAGGGAGGAGACCTGGAGAGGGAGAGGGAGAGGGAGGAGGGAGGAGGGAGCTGGAGGCGGAGATAATTAGAAGGGAGGAGGGAGGAGGCTAGGGTTTCGCAGTTAAACCCGAAAACTTTAGCCGACGAAATAATTATTTCGTCGGCTAAAGATACCAATTTCGTCGGCTATACACCAATTCGTCGGCTAAACCTTCTAAACTCGTCGGCTAAAACTTTGAAATTCGTCAGAAACTTTATAAATTCGTCGGCTAAACCTTTGAAATTCGTCGGCTAAACCTTTGAAATTCGTCGGCTAAAAGTATTTTTATACATTTGGCATGTTGTGATTATGATGATCAAACTTGAGCAACAGAAATCCGACCGTCAGATCTGACCATCATGATAAAATACATGTATGGGAAAAAATTCAACTTGATCCGAAAAGAATAAGGGCTCGATCCGGACGGTCAATCTCGTAAGTCAAACCCCTAAACGCACGGAAAAGGTCGTTCGACAGTCTAATTACGTATTTCGGCCGGACCTCCAACTGAAAATAGTTTTAAAACGATGACACGCAACAAGTCGTATAAAAATTTTACGCAAAACAACCACCGAATATAGGGCTACTCATAAGGGGAAAAAATGAAAAATTGCATTGACCGCAACTATCGGCACCGAATATTTACCGGAATAGTGTGATTTTTCAACCGTGGATGTATTTCAACATTCTCGTCATATCTTATTTCATGACTTTTTGGCGTTTGAAGGTTTTACGTATAGTTTATTTTTGAAACGGAACATTTACATAACACTTGGTAAACAAGTTATACAACATTAGTACGCATGTTATGATTGTGATGATCAAACTTGAGAAAAGGAAATCCGACGGTCAGATCTGACCATCATGATAAAATACATGTATGGGAAAAAATTCAACTTGATCTGACAAGGTTAAGTGCTCGATCCGGACGGTCAATCCCGTAAGTCAAACCCCTAAATGCACGGAAAAGGTCGTTAGACCATCTAAATTTCGTATTTTGGCCAGACCTTCAACTGAAAATATTTTCAAATCGATGAGACACAATAAGTCGTATAAAAATTTTACGCAAAATAACCACCGAAGATAGGGCTATAGTATGTAACAGAAAAAGTTTTCGGTTTAGCCGACGAAATACCCTAATATTTCGTCGGCTATAGGTTCTTTGAGCCGACAACTTTTCATATAATTTCGTCGGCTAAAGTCCTTTGAAAATTTTGGTTGACCGCCAAAAAAATTTGGTTGAAAATTTTTCGACTTTAGCCGACAACTTTTCATATATTTTAGTCGGCTAAAGTCCTTTGAAAATTTCGTCGGCTAAAGATACCAATTTCGTCGGCTATACACCAATTCGTCGGCTAAACCTTTGAAATTCGTTGTCTTAAAGTATTTTTATACATTTGGCATGTTGTGATTGTGATGATCAAACTTGAGAAACAGAAATCCAACCGTCAGATCTGACCATCATGATTAAATTAATTTGTATGGGAAAAAATTCAACTTGATCCGAAAAGAATAAGGGCTCGATCCGGACGGTCAATCTCTTAAGTCAAACCCCTAAACGCACGGAAAAGGTCGTTCGACCGTCTAAATTACGTATTTTGGCCGGACCTCCAACTGAAAATAGTTTTAAACCGATGACACGCAACAAGTCGTATAAAAATTTTATGCAAAATAACCACCGAATATAGGGCTACTCATAGGGGGAAAAATGAAAAATTGCATTGACCGTAACTATCGGCACCGAATATTTACCGGAATAGTGTGATTTTTCAACCGTGGATGTATTTCAACATTCTCGTCATATCTTATTTCATGACTTTTTGGCGTTTGAAGGTTTTACGTATAGTTTGTTTTTGAAACGGAACATTTACATAACACTTGGTAAACAAGTTATACAACATTAGTATGCATGTTGTGATTGTGATGATCAAACTTGAGAAACAGAAATCCGACCGTCAGATCTGACCATCATGATAAAATACATGTATGGGAAAAAATTCAACTTGATCCGAAAAGAATAAGGGCTCGATCCGGAAGGTCAATCTCGTAAGTCAAACCCCTAAACGCACGGAAAAGGTCGTTCGACCGTCTAAATTACGTATTTTGGCCGGACCTCCAACTGAAAATAGTTTTAAACCGATGACACGCAACAAGTCGTATAAAAATTGTACGCAAAATAACCACCGAATATAGGGCTATAATAGGTAATAGAAAAATTTTAGGGTTTAGCCGACGAATACCCTAACGTATTCGTCGGCTATAGTATGTAATTAAAAAATTAAAAAATAACTATAGCCGACGAAATATTAGGTTATTCGTCGGCAAAAACCATCTTAGCCGACGAATTATAATGTATTTCGTCGGCTAAAGGAAAAAATACATTAAAAAAAACAGACGATATTAGTAAACCATACTAACTTCCTGTCATCTTTAGCCGACGAAATTTTAATTTCGTCGGCTAAAGTCTGTGACTATAGCCGACGAAAATATAATTTCGTCGGTTAAAGAAGGTTTAAAGTCGTCGGCTAAAGTCACAGACTTTAGCCGACGAAAATAAATTCTTTAGCCGACGAAATTAAAATTTCGGCGGCTAAAGTCTACTTTAGCCGACGAAAAATTGATTCGTTGGCCTGGTTTTTTTTTTCGTCGGCTAAGGCCTTTTTTCTTGTAGTGGCAATTCCCAACCAAACCAAAATTAAAAAAAAAATTACTGACCCCTAGTAATTTTCTATTGACCTCTGTACTGATCTCAATAATATGTCAAAACACAGAAAAACAAAAAAAATAGAAGAAGAAGGCAATTCCCGACCAAAATGAAACCAAAAGAAAAATTACTTACCCTCAGTAATTTTTTATTGACCTATGTACTGACCCCAATAATCTGTCAAAACACACAAAAAAACAAAGAAAATAGAAGAAAGCAATTCCCAACCAAAACGAAACCAAAAGAAAAATTACTGACCCTAGTAATTTTCTATTGACCTATGTACTGACCCCAATAATCTGTCAAAACACAAAAAAACATAGAAAATAGAAGAAGAAGGCAATTCCCAACCAAAACGAAACCAAAAGAAAAATTACTGACTCCCAGTAAGAAAAATTACTGACCCCCAGTAATTTTCTATTGACCTCTAAACTGACCCTCAATAATCTATCAAAACACAGAAAACAGAGAAGGAGAGATAAGGGAGAAAGGACGAAGTCAAATCCGATCCAGAGGACAAGGATCTTGAGGCGGAGATCAGCGAGCTTTGACGACGTACTAGGGATCGTCGGGCTCGGGGCAAGGGAGTCGTGGAGAAGCAGGAGGCAGTGAAGGTGATCCTTGTCGTTAGTGGCGCCCGTTTAGCAGAGATCTTTGGATGCTTGATGCGGTCATTGTCCTCCTCGTCGGCGGTCGTCGTCCTCCTTGTTGGCGGTCGTCGTCCTCCTTGTCGGCGATTGTCGTCCCCCTCGTCGGCGCGTCTTTGATTTTGGGTGAGAGAGAGAGAGAGAGGTGAGAGATATTATGTAAGGGTAAAATAGTATTATACGTATGATTAATTGAAATAGACTTTTGACTTCTTTTTTTCATTGAATTGGGGTCTGACTATTGTTTTTATGCAAATAAGCATTTTCCTATAAAATTGTAACCATCTCCTATAATTACTATTGAGAAAAAATATATATAATATATACACACACACAAAGAAGTGTTTACCTAGTCAATAATTGATGAATAGATTCATGTCAGTCACCGTTAAATTTACATCTAAGGGTTGAAAACAAGACAATCTAACTTAAAAATAATTCTCTCTACCCTTAGATTTACATGCAGAGATTTGGTAAGATTAAAAAAATCCTAAACCCTCACCCAAAAGGAGGTAAGATTGGAGACAACTGTTACTCATTTGAGTTCTTGTCGTTAATCAACATCATTTACAGTTTTACACAGTTACTAATTGTCTCCAGAGATTTGGTAAGATTCAAATACTAAGAGTGGAAGCGGCCGAACAAATACAGATGGTGATCATCTTCATTTTATGAGGCACATTGCACAATCATCATTCAAGCATATATATGTTTATATATCTCAGCTTTTCCTAAAGTTTACTTACTGAAGAGTGTGCTAAAAATCAAGATCAACCATAGAAAAACTTGGAAAGCAAGCAATAATAGAAGAAGCTAGCACTGTAGCACAGAGAGAAAACAAAAAGATATACTGGTATTGATTTTTGTAATTGTACAAAAAGATTTCAGCTTGAATGCCATGGATGGAACGAAGAAAAACAGCTACTTATAGTGGAGTGAGTAGGTCGGTTACAATAGTTGGGCTTGTTGGGCTCCACAAGAATGTGGACTGAGCTGAACAAGGCCTTCTCCATCTTAACAGAGTGCACTTTAGCGAAAACATAAATCTGATCACCACCCAAAAAGCCAAAAGTGTGAAATCAAATGAAATTTTAAAATTTGATCATGAAAATCAAAACTTCTGCAACCTAAAAAAAATCAACAACGTTGTCACGAATTCAATTATCAATATCAGATACTATATGATATATACAGTACTTAGTAAAGTGTCAAGGAAATAGAGAAATGTGCTAACCATGGATGCTCCACTCCGTCACGGCGGCGACTGGTGCCTCTTTCTCTCTGAAAATAGCTGTAATTCTCAGCTCGCTCTCCCTATAAGAGCAGAATACCCTAAAACCCTAACCCTTCGATCAAACCAACCAAGACGTATTAGACCCATTTCTAAGTTCAGGCCTATGTGTCAGATCCAGTTTTACTTTTGGGCTTGTGTATCGGACCCAGTTCATTTTTTAAGTTTTTTTTTTTTTGCTTTTTAGTTCCTAAAAATTGGAACCGACAAAGGGATGAGCTGTGAGGATGCAACCATCAAGTTTTGCATTACATTGCTAGGCATTTAAGACACCTTACTTTGATGAGTTTAATATCAAATCTGACTTTGCTCCAAAGGGACACCCATGTATGGTTCATTTAATAAGATTTTCATACCATTCATCATTGTTTAATTCTTCAAATATATTTACCAAAGAGCTAAAGATGTTTACATGTAACACTCACCTAAAGGCACAGTTACTTGTTTGAGATGGAAAAATGACATGGATCAAAGACATAAGAAATGTAAAAACTCATGAATCATAGACACATGGAGAGTAAAATAATCGGGGTGGAATGATTCCTAAACCCATGGGGAATCCAGTAGAATCCCATTATTTTTGTTTTATCCTAGGTTTTCGTCATTGATATCCAGCGGTTATTACCACAAATTACCCCCAGCTCCTCTCGAGCCTCATCATGTTGCGTAGTTCTCCACCCGAAAGTCACTTGGTGTCAATGAGCTTGACATGCCACCCAATAGTCTTTCGCAGAGTACCCTTGTTTTAGCGAACGTGGGAGTTGTCGACGGCTCGACGATTTGTATTCAAAAGGTTTACCGTAGATAAAAATGATGAATGGAATTGTGGCACTCCACTCACCGCCAATGCACGCGGGCGGATAGAAATGGCTTTAGATGAGGTGCTTTCTAGACTAGAGTAATGGGAAGTGAGATAGTCTTGAAAATATTCAGCAGTAAGGTTTTTCTGGGCCGAGCTAGCGCTTTTAGTCCCATTCAAATACTTGTTAATAAACATAACATGAGAATCAAATACTCTGGAATCATTACCATATTACTGTAATCCTCATAAATTTGAATGATTCTTATTTTGACGATCAAGAAACGACACTCCGTCTACAAGTATCTGGAACAACCAACAACCATACTATTAATTTGACAGGACTCAGACAGTGTGTGGTGTATGAGTGATTGTGCGGTCCCTCACTAGGACCAATGATGCATGTGGAAAAGGTCACTACCAGTCCGGCGTGGCTTCCCATTAAAATTGTTATCAACCAAATAAAAATTTCAATAAAACCAAAAACAAAAACAAATGCCAATCGTTTAGCTTAATTGATGTCTCCCCATTGACAAATGCAGTTACGAAACTCGTCGAGATTGCGAAAGAATATCATAAACACACAGCCCCTTATTTCGGTTTCCATTCTCTCCCTATTTATTTTCTCACCGTTCAATTCAATTCCCTTCCTTCGGTTGTTCTGTTTCTCACAATCTTCCTTGAGATTGTTTTCTTTGTTTTTCAAAAAATACAAAAACAAAATCTTGTTTCAGCTGATTTTCCTTTTTGAAAACAAAACCCCTAATCTTCTTCATCCTCCTCTTCTTTAAATTCCCACCGCTTTTTATATCTGCATTTTCCATTCTTTCTCTGAATTGAAAGACTTTGGAATTTGGGTTGAAAATGGCTTCCAATATTGGAATTATGGACAGTGCTTACTTTGTTGGAAGGAATGAGATTTTGACTTGGATCAACAATCGTCTTCAGCTCAATCTCTCTCGTATCGAAGAGGTTTCTTCTCTATATCTCTCTTTTATTAGCAAAAAAGATAGGATCTGGGTTTCTTTGTTTGAACATTCTTAACTAGTTCTTGTGACCCATTTGGGTTTTCTGTGTTTCTACATTTTTCCTTTCCTTGATTGCTTGCTAATGTTAGAAAGCTTGGATATTAATGTGTATATGCTTTAAAGTTTGGTGCTTTTCTTGATTTTGAGCTGAAATGTTACCCACCAATAAGTTGACCGGTAATTAGTGCTGAAAAGTTTAATGATTTATATGCCTTGACTAGATGTTATGTAAATTTTGCATCTTTTCATGCATTTTGGGTGACCCATTTGATCACAAGTGCATGTGGGTATGTTCTGACAAATTAGGTAACTGAATTGTGGGTTTTGGTATTTGCTTGTCACTGAACTGGAGGTAACTTTGAATGTACACCTCAATGATTTCGAGTTATGGTCCAGGAGTCCCTTAGCTAATTGTATTTTTATTTTTGCTGTACGCCTGTATGTTATGAGCATTAGTTATCTGGTTGGTTTTGAAAGATTTGGAGAATGCAAAGAGTATGAGTGTTCGGAAAGAAAATTGCATCATCCTTTAATTAAGTTACCGGAAGTTGGATGTCTGGTAGATTTGCAGAAGTAATTGTAGTTATGACTTTGGAACACATTGTCACATCATGATAATTTCATTTCGTAAATATTAACCATGATGAAGCATCTATTTCTAACTATGTGCGCAAATGTGGCTAGGCTGCATCTGGCGCTGTGCAATGCCAAATGATGGATACGACCTATCCTGGAGTTGTTCCAATGCACAAGGTATCACCATCTTCAATCTGTACATTACATTTGAATTAACATCGTTATTGCTAGAATGGCTTCAGTATCCCTTTTTTTTGTTTCCATAACAGATTGGTTTGCCTGTCATCTGTTTTGTCTATTGCAGGTCAATTTTGATGCAAAGACAGAATATGATATGATCCAGAACTATAAGATTTTACAGGAGGTGTTCAATAAGTTAAAAATTGAGAAGGTATTTTTTATCATACTTTATTTTTATTTGCCCTAGAACGTCTTGCTTTCATGTATAGGTACTTCTGGTTTAGCTTTAATAGTTGGTTGGTCTCAACTCCATTTAGACTATCAGGAATAACAAAGATCACCATGCAAGACCCATTTTATAAGAACAGTGTTGTTTCTGTTGGTTGTATCTTGTATGTAATCACACCTCAATTAGTTATCTGTTGAGACTCTAGTGAATGATCTTTTGAGAGTAAGCCTGAGATTCCATAATGATACAACATACCAGTTTTGTTGGTTGAAACCAAATTCTGAATGATGGTCTTCCATATGACTTGGATAGTTTGTGATACTGTGAAGTATAACTTAAATGAGTTGGAAAACTGGACTGGTGAGGGCTTTTGCTTGACCAACTTATTGATTGCCATTCTCTCTCATTTTTTCATTGGCTGTCTTGCAGCCTCTTGAAGTCAATAGGCTTGTTAAAGGCAGGCCTTTGGACAACTTGGAGTTCTTACAATGGCTGAAACGATACTGTGATTCTGTCAATGGTGGCATTATGAATGAGTATGGATCATCTTCTGTATTTGTCATCTCTTTTTAGTGAATGTTGGTTAGTATTGATCTGATAAATCTTTCACTTCAATTCAATTTTTTTCTTTCCTCTTAGAAATTACAATCCTGTTGAGCGAAGGTGCAAGGGAGGGAAGGAACGGCATCCCAAGGGTTCTCAAAAAATCTCAAAATCACTGCAAGCAAACAATTCAGGTGACCCAGTTGGTCTTCACAGAACCTCTGGTTGGAATCCATCCCCATAAAGAAAAACAATTTTGTTATGATGCTGCATTCATTATATTATTAACACATCCAAGTGCTTGTTTGATGCTTGCTTCTTTAGGACCTAAGCAAGGGAAGACTTGTGAAGTGGCAGGTGGCGCTTATTATGCAGGAGAGGTTCAAGCTTTGACTAAGGAGGTATCATAATCACTGATGCACTCTCTTTCGAGATTTGTCTTTCCAAAATTATTGTATTCCTTGAGCTGGTTTGCCCTCATCAGTTAATAAACTATCAGTCATGTGTTCATTTGTTTGAACTCTGTTGACTCATAAAAACCTACTACAATAGTGAAGTTTGTCTATCTTTAGTAATTTGGTCAAGTCCTACAATGTTGTTTATGACTACAGATAACAGATCTCAAGCTCTCGGTGGACCTTTTGGAAAAAGAAAGAGACTTTTACTTTGGAAAATTGAGGGATATTGAAATTCTTTGTCAAACGTCTGAATTGGAGAGCCTCCCGGTAGGATTTTCTGACAAATAAAGTATTTGTTGCTCTTGTAGTTTCACTTTCAATATCCACATATACTGTTAAGGGATCAGCTACTTAATCTATCATTTCTTCCCCTGTATCATACTGTATTACCCCAGTTTTTAAACTCATTTTGCATCCGGGTGAGACATGGAAATTTATAATTGCTAGAGTTCCATTCTTTTTATCATTTTTGACGTAAATTATTGAAATGCTCAATGAAACTTAAGCTTATTGGCTTTGAGTACTGTAGAAATGTAATTCTCAGCATCTTCTTTTTCTTCAGAGCTATGTCATCTCTTGCTTTTCCACTCTTTGGGTTTGAGCCGTTTTGACTGTTACAATATATTTGCAACACAGCTCTTGACACTGATTTGGTAGGATTATATGCACAGTTATTAACTGCGTCACTCATCATGCTTCTGATTAAATTTAATGCAGATATCAGTAGCAATAAAGAAGATATTGTATGCTGCTGATGCAAAAGAATCAGCTCTTACCAGAGCCCAAGAATATCTCGTTTCAGTGGGTGCTACTGAAGATGCTGAAGCTGAGGAAGAAACAGAAGTAGAAACCGATCACTGAGTTTTAACCATGGATATGCTATTTGCCTGGATAGCTAGAGTTAAACAAGTCCATGGATCAGTGTTCTCTGTCGGTCAAGTGAAGAACTTCTTATTCCTCTTTGTATGTGCTGAACAGACAGTTGTGGATTGAAAAGAATTGACCTCTCATTAATAACAGTGTGTATCTTGAGTAATTCTGCCGAAAGCAATGGCATTTGTTCACTCGGATTAACTTTTAACTTCCTATTCCCAGGCCCTAGCGTCTTTCACTGCTTTGTGTAGCGTGAAGACCAGAATTATTGAAATTCGAGTCTTATTTGGGTTCAAACAGTTAAATTAAGCATGCCAGTGTATTTGCTCAATATTTAACCAGAACTTGTCTATATCCCCAGTCCACAGATAAAATGGAGGAAACAGTTTCTTTTGCAGGCGCTTACCCAGATGCACTGTACATTCTAGACATGATGCAACAATAAATCAATCCACAAGCTCAGGATTCACAATTAAGGGCAAAGAAAATGAAAAAAAGTCATGGAAGAAATTATAATCTAATTAAGAAAATAACATCAAACCACGATTAATTAGATATAGTAAGGATCGTTGAGTTTCCTTTACAAACAAACAAAAACAAAGCAAGACCTAAGAAGAGGGCATGAAAGGATCCGAACTAAATCTTGTTTCCTCCACCAAAGAACCACATGACACTGAAAACGTGTTGCAAGTACGAGCCTCAGTAGTAGTACCTATGATCATCATCAAAGATGGATCCTCCACTCCTTTGGGACTTGTCAGACTGCAATATAATACAATATACAAGTTAACAGTCGTAATGCGGCAATTGTTAAAAGTTGCATGCCTACCGAGTACTTGATGGGTACACATAGTAGAAAAGTTTTAGTAGTATCAACGGACATACCCTGTGAATGAGTTTCTCAAATGCTTCAGTACCATTCTCTTCAATGTACTTCTCTGCAGCGGTTAGAACATCATCCGGCTTACTGAAGACATCCTTCTTCCTTGGAACATACCAAATATTGATCGTCTGTTGTGGGTTGAGGAAAAACGGCCTGACATAGTGTTCATAGACATATGCAGAACCACTGAAGTATGGGATGACCAACCAACAAGTCATTATCAGCTTGGCATATGACCAGATTGGGATCCTGCCATAATGAATTAAGAACACCAGTATATTAGTATATTACTGACTAGTTTTTTATAACCTAAATTAAGAAGAACCTAATGCTATCAAATGCTCACACAAATCTTGCAACATTCGAGATAAGTTTCTATAGATCTTCCACAGACACCACAATAATCTTTTGTTCTGTTCAAAAACCAGAACAAGTATTCCTTTATGCATCGTATGGTCGAAATTCTATCACATGTTCTGTCCAACTAATCAGATGGAAGCATCATCTATGCATCTTACACTAAAATTCAATGAATGATGATCTTATGCTATCCATACAGAGCACATTCAACTGGATGCAGATTTGGCATCAATGAGACCAAATCAAACAATAAAATAAAAACAAAGAACTTTACCACTCAATAAGTTTGGCAAAGGTGAGCTCAAAGAGTGTAATCATAGAATAGAGAATCCAATAAGTAAGCCATTGGCGATCATCAGTTGCAGATTTGGTCTCTATAGCCCTAATTGAGGCGTACCTGCACAACAACCCAAAACCAATTCACCGATTCACCGATTACAGATAATTTACACCAACACAAAACAATGCTTAAGAAATTAAAGGATCATAATTCAGAAAGCTATAATCTTTGAACTAAAACTTACAGAGGGTAAACCAAACTAACCACAGGCCTGCAAGAACAAACGCCCAAATCAGATTAGAAAAGGAAAACACACAGTTGGGTTTTGGTAAAGTGGGTGATAGCAGTTCATACCCGGCAAGAACATCGAAGTTTTTAAGGAGAACTTTGAGGAAACTTCCGGCACCAGATCCCATCTCCGAGTTCTCAATGTCGGCAACTCAGAACTGAAACTGAGCTTCTGGAAGAAGCTTGCGTTCTTTTGCTTTTTTCTTTTGCCTTTGTCAGCTTATGAAGTGTGTTTAGCTACTAGTGCTTCTGTTATGAGAGGAGAGCGACAAGTGTGGTTATAGTGACGCTAATAAACAATACCGTCTTATAAATTTCTAAGGTATCGTATTGTCAAGCTAATAGTCTCTGTTTGAGATTTCTCACCTAGGAAATCTAGGAATGGCGAGCTTTCGTCGGCAGAAATCGGGCAACAAAAGCCCTTCTTGATACTGATTCTCTAATAAAGGACCAAAATTCTTGACAGACTATTATATTTATATTCATAAGTTGAATCCTTTTAATCTGTGCAATCTAAACGCACTTGTATTACCTTCATGAAATATACAAAACTAGCACTAGGGGGGCATTGTCAGTTAACCCGATAAAAGGTAAAAGAACATGGCGCTACAAATAATTTCAATTACATAGACTATATGTTAACATGGCCATTATATCCGCTGGCACTGTGATCATTATGTCGAGCGTCTTTGCCTGCTGCTGGTTGCTCACCGAGAAGTTGAAATGGCCAACAATCCGTTGAGGTCGGATACCTAGCATGTGGTTTGCGTACATTTGAGTTGGTCTTAGATGTGAGGTGGGCGGAATCTGCTGGTGGATAAGTATGGAGATCAGGGTGGAGGGGCATGACGAATACAGCAGGTGATTGTTGCAAAGCTGATTCTTGAGCAGGCAATCCTATACAATTTCCGGTAAAATGGGATGCCACTTCTACAGGTGGTACATTAAGGTCAGGTTTCGAATGGAACACCCTCTCTTGTAGCTCACTTTGCAATCTTTCAATCTGAGTTTCCAAGGCAGAAGTATCCTCTCGGAGTTCATTCTTCTCAACAGTCATCTGATTGGATGAAAAAAGGATTGATAAGAAACCACTACGCATATATTTGTTAGGGGAAGAAAGCTGTTGAATGACTTACATAGTTAGATTCAGACAACAAGGATACATTCTCGTTTCTTAAGGATTCGATCTGACCAAGCAAATCCTTTAGTAGTCGAGTAGCTTCACACAGTATAGTGGCCTTTCCAGTGTTCTGCTGATTCAGTCCTGTGCAAGAGTTATCTCAATTAATAACCACCCGACATCATATGGATGATGATCAAAGAATAACTGTGAGAGCTAATTATGATAAACAACGAAGTGAGGCAAAGTAAGATTATATGTTCTCATAAGGGCAATAAAAGTTACCAAGAGCATCGGACAGCTCAAGAAAAAGATCATTTAAATGCTCACGCTTCTTTTTCTCCCTCACAGCCTTGTGGATTCTCTTAGGAACTTTTCCCTGAATCTTTTTGCCAGGACAAGCCCTGCACATCAAATACCTTTGTAACCATCTGAACAAGAAATCTAGTTGGTTTTCAACTTTTCATACACGAAAGTCATGTAAAAACCAAAGAACTTCAGACATATACATGCCCAGAGGAGCTGCTGTTGGGAAAGCCTCCTAAAGGCTAAACTTGTATAATGTATAAGCATTTCAATATCAGTGCATTCTCAATGCATATGAAGAAATCAAATAAAGTAAGGGATGGTGTTTCTTCTTTTTCTTCATCCTTTTATTAACAGAGCTACATCATGTGGAAGTGATTCATCCGAAATTCATCAATTATCAAGAAGGTTTCAAATTGTCTCAATTGAAGAACCTAAGTGAACACTTTTATCAAGATTCAAAATGCTCAAGTACATAATCCAGCATACTCATTACATTGCTCTCTTGCACCCTTCTCCTCTATAAGCTTACACTATCTTACATCAAGTTTCTAAAGTCAAACAATTTCACAACATGTAATTGACATTCCAAGCAATCATAAACACTATTGCATCTATATCATAACTTAAGATCTGTAACACTTACTGGTCCACCGGCGCCGGCGTTGCCCCATTCACCTTGTCAACCACCGGAGCAGGATCCTTGGAACCCATGATCCCTCAAACCCTACAATTCACAAAGAAATACAAAATTTCAGACTCTTGTCTTACAATCCTACAAAGCACATGCTCATCAAAATCCCAAATTCACAACTTCATCACAAAATTGACTTTAAAGTCAAACCATAGTTATCTTTCCCAACAAATCAATCTTCTGCATAACTCCCATTAAGCAACTGAACCAATCCAATCAAAACAAACTGAAAAAGACAACTTTTTCTTGATTAAATCTAACCCAACAAGCAGATACTAAATCAAGCCCAAACCCAGAAAAGATTTCAACTTTCTTAAATGAAACTAAAACCAATAACATGCAGATATCAAATTGGTAAATTCCAGAAACCAAAACACTTGACCAACCTGAAGATCAAAATGCTGGGTGAGAGAAAATTGGGTCTTGGATTGAGAGAAAGATGGGAAATTTGGAAGAGAGATGGAAAAGGGTATTGAAGGAAAAATGAGGGTTTGGATTTGTACGTAATAAAAAGCGTCAGAAGAGACTAAAAGAGAAAGATGGGGATGCAGGAAAACTGCAGATGGCGAGCGACGGTGGAGGAAGACAGAGAGTGTGGCGGGAGAGAGAAAGCGTGTGGCGTGCGCTCGCCGTTTTAGTGCGATCAACCCGGACACTTGAGCACGCCACGTGACCTGTCATCACTTGTCATGTGCTGGCGAGTTTGAGTTTTAGCGGAGTTAATCTTAAGAGCAACTTCAAGACACATGTGTATTTTCAGAAAATACATATATAAATTATTAGAATTAAAAAAAATGATATAGAAATATAGTGTTAAACATATAAATTGTTATGAATAATTAAAATTGCGTTGTGTAAATACACGTCGTGCATACAAGAATTTTCAGTTTTGATCGACCTGATTGTTTTTGTCTATACTTGTTCTACTTTGGTTGTTTAGTTTCCTACACTATTTAGGAAAATCGAATGACAAATCTAAATTGAATCGAAACTGACGGTAAGAGAGGCAATGTTGGTTTCTCGATGGCAAACTACTATCATACCAAATTATGAGAAAATTCTAACTACGCCTAATACTCGAATTTTACAAGAAAATGAGAGGTTTTATTGAGGATACTCAACTCAAGTTCAATGACATTGTTTAGTGGAGTACTGCACGTTTTTAAGAGTACAATTTGGGTTACATTGCAAACTCCTCCTGTTTTGTTCTTGTAATCTTTTATACATTTTTAAGTATGATATGCTCGGCAAGAGACTTGTGGTATCCGCAAACAGGCACGCGAGTCTTTGTTGGAAAGTGAAAACAATATTCAATTTGCAGAAGAAGCTAGGCGTGTGCTGGCCATGAGATGATGCTTGCCCTCAGCTCATCTAAGGCGACAATCATAACGTCACGACAAGGTTGAAGATGATGAATGCAAAGTCTTTAAACAGAACAATATGGAAGCTTGCTTGTGTGGCACTCTACACCTTTTAAGTACAATAATTGTTCATCAAGTTCACTCCTCTATTAGAAAAACAAACACCTATTTTCCAGTACAGATGAGTACACATGAATAACTAAGAGCTGGGGGATGAACTAGCAATGCTACCATCTACATATCTTCATTATCATGAGAGATCTTTTTGTATAAGCCTTGTGATATGTGACTATACTGTATTTCATACTGTCAATGTCTTGCGCAGCCAAGTTGGAACTTGCGCACCTTCATTCTTCCATTCAATGCAAGAGCCAGAACATCAAATTCCTCCACATACCAGAGCTCAGTAACCACTGCCTAGATTGTATTCAGAAGCCATTGTTAGTTGATTGATACACACACATTCTTGAAGTTAGAAGTCCTAAGCACAAGAACTAGCGTCTCAGCAAAATCTCTTAAAATGAAAATAAGTCGTAGTTATTTTTTGGCTTATATGGATTTTGGCCACAAAAACATGTGCTATAAGAACATGCAGTTTTTGGATAGAAATCATGATCTTTCCATTCTTTTTCTTGAGCAAGTATCTGCGTTGGTTCCTACAGGACTGGGACATGGTGAAAGCCCATAAGTGTTTCTAAAAAACCAACGACAGTGTACCACAAATCCTTGGAGTTTGTTGTTTATACGATCAACAAGCTCATGAAAGAAGTGGATTTGATCTGAAGTACTAGAGAGCACCTGAACATAAAGCAGATAATCAGTAACAACATAAATGATGACATGAGTGAATGATGTATGTCATGTTCCTTAAACTCAAAATAGATGGAATCCCCTTGAACTTATCAAGAATTATCGAACTCCTTAAACTATGAAACTAAATATGCCATCAGCAACGAGCCTAATTTTCCTTCAATATGAATCCCCTAATCAATTTCAATTGCAACTGCAACTGAAACATTAAAAGAGTGTTGAGATGTACTACCACGGATGATGCCTTTGGCTCGCCCAAAAGCCTTGCAAATGATGTGTGAAGAATAGCATCATCATACTGCAGGAAACAATAGCAGCAGATTAGCAAGTGCTAAAAGCATACAATCTAGAGTTCCATAAGCTATTTACTGTCAGTCTACATTACTAATATACATTACTAGATTAACAAGATTTACCTTGATAGCAGTCATCTGCTAAACATTTTTCTTCAGAAGGCAATATGGCCAACAAGAAACATACAAAAGACTTTACATAAGAGGAAAAAGCTTTCGTTCCTAAGGCTGAGGTATTCGATCATCTCAAGTCATATAGAGTATTCTATTACTAGATGAGTCTTAATCTGCTAGTATTAAAGGAAACAAGATATGGTTCTCACAAGTTGATTCTCAGGTGCATGTGGAAGTGCGGTCCTTAGTTTTGCACGGATGGTCATAGGATCTGATCCGGAAACTACCTACATTGGAACACATATATCACAAAATAATTAGTGATTGCACTAATATAAGACTGCTCCTTTATGAGAATTCATTGAAGAAATCCTAATAGATGTCAATTTTAAAACTTCTCCCCTGCTTAACCTTCTAAGTCATTACCCATCAAAATAAGGTTTTACAATGAATTTCAACATAGGGAAAGACTGAGTTTCACAAAAAACGACAACAAACACAAGGAAACAATAGCCTAAAGTGACAAACAAGTCATGAAGACAGCACACGAAGTAAGTATCGTAATTGCCATGATGATAATCGATAAATGATTCAACATATTGCTATGTAAAAAGTCAAGATCTCCTCAGATGGGGAAGGGAGGGAGAGGAAGAGAGGATTATATGATATTGAGAAATACACACTTTTTAGAAGCATGATCTCATCACGAGAAGAGATGAAAGAGAGAGTGAGTATATGGAGTACGGAAATAACCTGCCAGCATCCAAGAAACACACCTGTTGAAGTTAAAACCACTCTGTCTAAGACAATCTTCAAAGGACAGAGGCCTTCTACAACAGCTCCAACAGCAGCTGCTTCAGCTTCAATCTGAGGACAATAGACAGTGTTGCAAACCTAAAACAGGCATCTGGGAATAAAGAAACAGGTAAAGGGCTACAAGTAGGCACTTCACCTCATCCTGAGTTGCCGGAACAGGTGAAATATGATGTGAGGCGTGGAACATACTAAAATGATACAAATTTGAGTTCTGAAACCAGATTACTACAAGATAGACAGCAAAAGTAAGAGATCATAGTTGAAAAAGAAACAAACAAACTATCCCTAAACCTTATCTTTTTTTTATGCCATGCCTAATCTGCCAACTCAAATATGAATGTCAAAGTTTTATAAAACAGAGGCCATTTGCTTACATTTATCAAAGTACGGATCAAGAATAGGTTTGAGCGCCTCCCTGCATCAAGCTAAGCATGAATGCATGACTTTAATAAGATAGTATCAAACTCATGTTACGAAAATCGCCCCCAATCTTATGATTCTGCAGCTAAACTACCTTCCACATGGAAACCAAAGAATCTGGAGTAACTAATCAACAAGTATTGCATAATCAAATATCGATGAACCGCCCTGAGCTACTATCTACTTTTTATTTCACATAATCAATCTATGCTCCTTTACATTATCATACACTCATACACAAACACTCAGCTGAGCTAAAATACTGTCAACAAAGCAATGTCAATACATACGAGATTCGAAGCGAGTAGTGTGAGCTCAGATACAACACATTAGCACGAACAGGAGGATCTGCTGCCTACAAATAACAACATTCAAATCAATTTAGCCAAAATTTCCAAAACTCACAAACATTTCATTCCATCAATTCACCAAAGAAAATCAACTTCACCTTAAGCACCGGCGCCACCGATCCATCCTTCACCGTAAAAAGATCGGAGAGCGACAGAGACTGAGAGGTTTGGCCGTGTTTTAGAAACATCGGACCTTTCTCGTCCAAATCTCTAGCCATCTTCTCGTACAAAGCCGACCTCCGATCACTGATCGGAATCGCAGAATCTAAGCCAGAAAGTATGAATCAGAGCCGGAATAAAGAGAAGGAATTGAAATACGGTGAGTTACCGGAGGCGGAGGGGTGTATAGTGCGAGTGGAATCGGAGTTCCGACGGGCCATTTGGAAGAGAGAGAAGAAGAGCAAGGCGGAGATGAGCCAGAGCAGAGCTGCCGTTTTTGAGTGATGCATTGCTGATGCGCCACCAGCCGTTTTAACCAAAACCCATTTTGGGCACTCTTGGTAAAATTCTGAAAGTGAATAAGGTTAAAAAGCCAAGTAAAAGATTTCCCTTGACCAGAAGGAAGAAAAGTAGAGAGCCTTTCTTTCACTCTTTTGTGTTGTTTTCTAGCTAAAATCATCCGTTTGGTTAGTTCTTCGTATGACCTACACCGCAAACAATAATGAATACATCGTGTTTCAATCGGAATTTCAATAATTCATATGAAAATTTAGTTACAAAAGTCTGATCAAGGTCCACAATTGAGACAAGCTAGCTTCTTTACTGCCAAGAAGGACTTGATCGAGTACATCTGTTCTGGACTTCTGGCGTCACACAGAGTCTCTCTGGTCATTCATCATCATAAATGAACACGTAGCATATTCAGGGCTATACATACAAATGCATGTAGAGACAGTTAATAATTAATTATTTGCAGTCAGTCCTCAGTTCAGAGTGTATTGGTGGGAACTTGAAAGAATATCTTTGAGCTACAGACGCCATTTAAAGAGGGTCGACTACTTATTTTTCCATGTTATAAACGGAAAGTTAGCATCATGAATTCAAGCCGGAAAATTTGTGTACCCTAGTCCGTCCACACGATGGTTCTAGATTGTGGTTAGTGTTTCGAACTACTGAAATTCTAGACTACTAATCCAGGAGAATGTTAGGCGTTCATGCTTCAGGACTTTCAATATTCACGAGTACTATAGGTATTTCGAGGTGTCGTGAACAAACCGTTGCACAGGCCACAGGGCAATGTCTCTCTTTGACAAACATGACACTTCAGTAGTTAAGGGGGGAAGTAGTGGATGTGGTAGCTGGTGGGTCTTGACCCCCTTAATATCACTTGCTTGCTTGCAAACAATCCCATATAGGCTAAAAGCCAGTAATTAAGCAGAGAGGCACATGTGACCTGCCCACTGTACCCATTCGACTCAAAAGAAAACGTACCCCCAAGTGGGATGGACACCCTCCCCTCCTCAATTAGGGTTCCTCAGATTTCCCGGGGCCCAAGTTTAAGAATCAAAATTAGTGGGAATAATCTTGATTCTGTGTGTATCTAATGGAGGGAGCTAGAGAGGCTTGCTGGTTCAGACTAGGAGATTAGTCATCTTAGATTTGGGTCTAATCATGCTATTTTTGGCCATCACAAGATTTGATTTTGGGTCTCTCTGGCTGGCTGGGTGATTGGGACCGTTGGGTGGTCTTCGAATCCATGTGCTATATATATGTACGGCCCAGACCGATTTATAATTTGCGATCATGATTTCACATAAAAAGAGAGTAAATGCCAAAACACATTTGTCATACATCTGTGAATCATGATCATGACTACCTAATAATAATGCATCATTTTCACTTATTTTTCATTTTCCCCACTTGGACAGTTTGATTCAGTTTTAATCTTTGAGTTAAGCACACAAAGTATATATATACGTACATTTGGCTAAAGTTGTTGGATTATTTATACGGTAATGTATAGAATGAACGTCTCCAAAATGTCTTAACATGGACAGACGTCGTATTATGCGATGTGATAGACGTCGTTACGTACGTTACAGACTCTAGTAGAAAATTAACTAAATTGAAAATTGTTATTATTATTTTTAGATTGTCTGCTATTTTTGTAGCTTCGTTGGCTAATTTTACAGATTTTCTTTAAATACTCAAAAATAATGATTAATTTCGACAATCAAAATGCATTTGTGATTGGTATAGTTAATAATATTCTTGATCGATCCTAATTCTTGGAGCCTTTTGATATAGCTTAGCTATATATACATAAAGCACCACACAAAACAATTCTAAAGTGATTGCTTGTTGTTATCGTGTATTAAATATAAAGCCGTGACAACTACAAAAGTCTAATTTTATTGATTATGTCTACATGCAGACAGACTATAGAGACATATGCTTATGATTTGTATATATGTACACTATCCGATTAAATCTGTCATATCCATAATTTATTCCATCCGATCGAATTAACTATCGATAAAGATAGTATAAAGAGAGTGCTTTGTGAATGCAGCATGTACAATAAAGCATGACTGGTGATGATGTGCTTGAATTATAAATTAACTACCTTGTTAACTAAAGCTCTATCACGATTAGCTCTGAACTCGTGGACTGATCGATCCCATTATGGAGCAAGACTCAAGAAATAGCTACGAAGATCGAACTAATCACATTCACTTTTTATGCAAGATATCTTAATCTCTACGAGTTTTTTTTTTTTATGAAGTTGTATATAAGTTTTGCCTGTACCGAAATTGCATGCTAGACAAGTTGGAGTTAGATGCATAAGTATCATCATAGGAAGATAGACGAGATAAGATAGAGATACTCGAGCAGAGGCTATTGTTTACATGCGAGTGTACCGACGATTTTATTAGTTTTTTTTGTTTTTTTTTTTTATGTATCGTTATAGAAATATTTCAGTATTTCTTCTATGTAAGTCATGCTGATACCTTTTTTTCCTTATTTTTTTCAAATTTTCTTGAACCGAAAAAGTAAAGATAAAATTTGAACCTTTATAGTTAAGATTGACTGATTATCTCATTTCATCTGACTCACGTTGCCCTTGATCACGTCCAGCCATCCCAAAATAGAGCAATCGGTTTTACTCTGATACCAAAACTGAAACGGGGAAATAGTTACTGCCGTTTCGCTATAACCATTTAGTTAATAATCAAATGCAAACGAACCTTCAATTAGAAAAACTAACAAAACATGCTTCTCCATACGTATTGGTCCAAGCTTAATTTGTAAGTGAAACACAATAATTAATGTATTAAATATTTTACTGTCTCGGAGCATAGATCATGATCACAAAGTGCGTTTGCAAGAAGCACTTATATGTGAAGCAAAAAAGTCAGAATCAGCACCGCAAAACATCAGAATCAACTGTCACCCTAGAGTAATGTTTTTGCGCAGAGATCGAGTGTGAATATTCTTTCAATGCTGGTTATATGCTGGTTAAAGGTACCGTCCATCGGCAAAGGTCGCAACTGTAGGAGGAGGCCACCCTTTCATGTTCTCTGCTTGACAGGACATTACTAGATTTAGCTCATGTGCCTCCTTTGTCAATGTCATTGACGATCCCCGGCCTCCATTCTCTCTATCTCTGATTATACCCTATAATCTAATCCGGATCAGCAACTGTATCTCACTCATATTATACAAATCAAATACCCAGAATACAAATCCAATCGGGCGCATGTATAATATTACTTCATTATATTTATATAGCTAGGGTTTAAGCTACTAATAACTAAGAAGAAGGACTTCGAGGAGGAAGACACCACATTCTCCAATCATTCAAATGTACCGCCACCGTTCATCGGAACAGACGGTTCAGATTGCCGCGACGACGGTGGGTCCGTTTCCTCAAGGAAAATATAAAAAGATGGAGGGAGGAATGATCCACCTGTTTGTCAGTGACGTTGTATATTGGGTTTGGGGCAAATGTCCCCAGAAGCGGGTCCCACCCACCTGATCCAACACCTGGAACTGATAAGGGCGTCGGGCCCCACCCCCCGTCCTATTAACCCTTCTCTCTCTCTGAAATCATTGATGCAGTAAACGCTGGAAGATTCATTCATGGCAGCTCAGAGAGAACTCAGAAGAAGAAGAAAGAACGCTAGCTAGGGCTGAGGTGAGCAGTGTAAAATTTCGAATACTACGTAAATTGCAGTAAGAAACCGCAGAGTACTGTTTCATCTTTCTCCCGCTTTTGAAACTTGTGGCCCAACTGAATCAAATAAAATATATATGGAAAGGGAAACCAGTACCAGTTGTTTGTTAGGTGGGAGACTTACCCTAGCTAAGCTTAACCAGTCATTTTCTCCAGAACAGAAACAGAAAGCAATAAATTTGCTTACACAAACAATCATGAAGATAGTATATATTTACTTCACTACGCATGCAGTAAAAATAAGAAGATGAAAACTTTGAGCAAGAGTAGCAGACTACCAGCCAGAAATAATACCCATGTTAAATAGTGTTTTCATTTTTTTTTTCTTCTCGGTTTCGACTTCCAAACCCTAGAGAAACTTCCCTCCAAAGGGTGATGTAAAATATTAATCACACGAAAAAATTGAATAGTAAAAAAAAAAAACTCAGAGATGCAATCAATCAAACCTCACGTGTGTTGTTACACAGGCAAACTACTACACATGTGGGGACCGGCGACGACGATCGACCGACGACCGACGGCGACGACGATGAACTTCATTCATTCGATCATATTCATACTCATGATGATTTGATGTCGAAAAATCCATCCCAACAAAAAAAAAAGAAAAGAGAAACCATCTTTCTTTCTTCTTCTTACACTACTACGAGTGGTGACTAGTACTATCGTGCCGGTCGTCGCCGCCGTGGTGCGAGTGGGACCCGCTGGCCTGCTGCTCATGCGGCGAGTCCGAGGACATGTGCCGGTACGGGTTCAGCCCGGCCAGCATGTTCAGCTGCCCGTCGTTCATGTTACTATGATGATCTCCACCACTACCGTCATTTCCGCCGTTATCTCCGCCTCCACCGCCTCCAGAGCCGCCCATATGCTGCTGACTAGGCAGCAGCGCTACCGGTGTAGGGAAGTTCATGAAATGCAAGCCGCCTGACATGGTGCCTCTGTACAACCCACTGTTATTGACCGAAGGAAAAGGCCAAATTGGGTCTCCGCTCATCACTGCTGCTTGATTAGTGGAATTCGCCAGCATCCAAAAATTCGCCGGAATCTGACTGTGGTGGCTCGCCGGGATAGCTCCCGCGCTGGACTGCAGTAAATACCCACTTCCCATTTGATTCAAGTCTTGCTCCGGCGGCCTTCTCTTCCTTCCCATGCTCCCCTCCGCCGCTGAAGCCGCCTCGGATAAGTCCAACGACACCGTATCACGTAGTTCCTGCTTGGCCTGAAGCATAGAGTGCATGGTGTTGGTCTGGAAATTGAGCAGCGTCGACGAGCTGTCCGACGACGAAAGGCCCAAACCCTGAAACAGATTCCGCCGCTGGTTCTGACTACTCTGATGTATGGACGACGAGAAATTGGGGCTATAATATGAAGGTCTGAGCTGCGACGGCACCGACATGCTTGAACCGGAGCTTCTTAGCGAAATGTTAAGAGAAGTGAAGTTAGCTGGGATCGTGCCGGTTCCAGTGGCGGCGATCACGGCCGGCTCGGCCTGCTGGAGTAGCCACTCGATTGTTTCTCCGTCGGACTTGTGTCCCAGCTCGCGAGTGAGCTGAAACACCCTGGCCGCGCAGAGCGCTGGCATTCGAATGCGGCGCCCGCGGCCGTCGACTTTGGTGTGGCGGTCTTTAGTTGAGGTGCGCTTGGGAGGAGGCTTCTTGGAGGGCTCGGCAGCAACGGCGGTGGTGACTGCGGTGGACGATGGTGCGGTGTTGTTGTTTAACGGGTTGATCGGATCCACGGCGGAGGAGATGGCTAGAGAAGGGTAAGGACTGGCGGCGGCGGAGTTGTTGGAACAGGATGCGGCTTCGTCTTCTTTCTTCTGATCAAGGAGTTGAAACGGGAAGTTGGGGCGGTGGTGATGCTGTTGGTAGTGGTGGTGGTGGTGGAAGTGATCATCCCCTCCTTCCATGATCGCATGAAAGAAGTGAAATGATGTAAACGCCGACGATGATGAGCCCAGTCCTAGTATACACGAGTGAGCAAAACTGTTTGTAGGGTTTTATGAGAGATAGAGAAAAGAGTATCGTATAGTAGAGGTACTGGGACTGGTGAGCTTAGGTAGAGAACACAGAGCGAGCCTTAATTTAGTATAATTGGTTCTGGTGGGTCTCTCTCTTTCAGGACCGGACTCACTCACTCACTCACTCACTGAGACAGAGAGTACTCTCTGATGGATCTAATTTCATTTTTTTACAGGACTAGTCTGTCTGTGTTTTAAATTCAAGTTGATCGATGTGTAGGACTGGGTTAAAAAATGGAGCTGTAGTAGTAGCAGTAGTACAGGAGGAGAGGAGAGGAGAGAGTTATGGACACTGTGGTAATGTTAATGGTGGTGATGGTAGTCCTGGGAGAGTTGTGGAGAGAGAGAGAGAAAAGATAAGGGAGGGAAGAGGGCAAGCTTTAAGCAACAAAGATAATGAGTGGGAATTATATGGACGAGCTTTAAAAAGCAAAAACTTTTTAGGAAAAGAAATTGCTTTCTTCTTGTGCTGAGCTTTTTCTAGCTAGCTCGCTTTCTTTTTCTAATTTTTTAATTTTTAATTTAATTACATAGTTTTGAGAGGGAAATATGAAAATATGAAATAAATTGGAGTGAATAATATCTGGAATTTTGAAAATTAGGTTTTTAATAAATTGTGGGAATTGGCTTTTTTGATTGTGGTTGGACAGCCCCTTTGGTTCAGACTCCACGTGAGGTGCTCTTTTTATCATTCAATTCATAAAGACAATGGTGGCCGAGGTGGGACCCGATCCCAAGTACAAAAAAAAAAAATTAGAGGACTTGGAAAAGGAAAGATATATCGGGTGGGACCCGGGGACTCATTCAAGTAATCATTTCGTTTTGCCTTTGGCCCCCTTTTCTTTTCTTTATTTGCCTTTTCTGCTCTCTCTCTCTCTCAGTCTCGGTCTGAGTCTGAGTCTCTGGCTCTGCTGCACCACCTAAGCAAGCTCTCATCGGCCAGCCTTTCTTTCTTATAATTTCTAGCTAGCAGCTGGATGGAGTTGGACCCTCGCTCGATGATGAAGATTAACTTTGCAACAAGGAGATGATGAAGATTAACTCCTAATGGCCGGTGTTGGGCTTTAAGAGGTTTCTCTATTAGGCTAGCTAGGGTTCCGATCACCATCTTTCACTCTTTGGTTTTGGCTTAGAACGTGCCCTTGTACATGCATAAGCTAGCTAGCAGGGGCTTGCTAGCGATCAATTTGGGCACTTATGTTCGGGTAATATGTAACTAGCCAGTCAAGAAAAAAGAAACAATGTATCATATACGTGATAATAAGTAACGACGGAGTCAAGAATCAGCAAACAACTAATGCATTCGATCTCTTGCATATGCTTAAAATTACATATATGCATTTAGTAGTCACAGACTAGATAACCGGTCGTTATTGTTAATATATAGATCAAATGTATCTTGTTTATCAAAATTTCGTTTAGAATTTCTAGCTTCTCTATATCCTTCCAATATTTTTTGATGCTGTGAATCCTGTGATAGCTAGGTTGATAAACAGATTGTTGTTTACGCACAGTCTAGTGATACGATACTTCACTTCGACTATAGATCAAACTAGCAATTTTATATGAGAGTTCTATATATAGATCACAGTAAGAATTTGATTCTCATTTTATCTTACCTGAATTATGAGAGGCAGGCCAAATGGTATTAAAAGTTAAGGTTCTGGTGTCCCTTAATAGATGGTACTGTGGGTTACCAGTTAGGACCTCCTGGGCAGCTGATGGCCTTGGATTCAGTACTGGCTCCAAATATTAAATTTTTACAGAATGCTAGCTGATCATATGCAATCATGAACATATGGAGCTACTGGCTCTTTGTGTGCAGCAGCAGCAGGCCCATCTACATCATTTTGGTTTTTCTAAAGGAATCTGTTGAGGTTTGTTTACATCTAATCCTGGTCCATACTTCCACTCATTCTACCAATCTACTTAATTAATTAAGATCACAAACAAACAAACTCGATTGGCTTTTTTTCATACATTTTCAGCAGTTAAATTTTCAACTTATATTACTGTATCAAACAAGTCTGCTGTCTCAAGTTTGCTGTATCAACATTAATTATATACCTAGCTTGTTTGCAGAAAATAATTAAGCAATTAATCTGAACAATTAACAACATTTAGATAATTCCCAACTTCCCCTACGTACTAAATTTAATCGAAACTGATTAACATGGATGATGATGATGATGATGAATAATTCAGCTGGTCAGTAAAATTCAGATGCTTTCTCCAGTCATTTTACAATTAGCCGATCGATCTTAGCTTGATCATAACATTAGAGTTCATCTCCGTTTTATTATTATGTTTCATTCAAGCACAGTGTCTTAATTTGATGCATTTTTGTTAGATTGAGACATCTTGATATCCTTTCAATATGCCCTTTACTATAACTTTAATTTGTTAGGTCATGATCGACTTTTGCCTGAGTTTAATAATGTTGCAGAACCTAACAAATAAATAACTCTTTATTTACCTTCAAGTCATACATACATATCAATAATGTCTTCCCTGATATATCTACTTCAAGTAGCAGAAACTGCATCAAATTTAACTCACAATTCATGAAGCATCAAAGTACTGATTTCATGAAGCTGATAGAACAAATCCAACTGGGGCTCCATGCAGGCGAACCATTCTAATGAACCTGTGGCCGTATATCTATATATCTCAATCTATATATAAATACACATACTCGAACTCGCACTCGCACACTCACCCTCACCCTCACCCTCACACATCGATCTATATATCAAATGGGGGTGGCAACTATAAGGTGCTGTTCATGACGGCGATGGTGGGGTTTCTGTCGAGAAATTTGAACCAGATATTAGCAAATTATGCTGCCTTTTCTGAGACCACATGCCTTGCCACTTATGTATTCCGATGCAAATGTGAACGAGACAGCTTACCCATATTATTCTGCTGTCTAGCTAGCAAGGTCGACTAGCTAAGCTTGTTAACATCGATATCTTCTCGTTGAAATTTAATGGGAGTTCCACTCATCATCTCTACATATATAGATAAACCATACATGATCATTTTCATTGGTGACAGATCGCGATCGACTAGGCAAGGCTAATAATAGAGTAGTATTTTTCATGCAAAAAAGTCATCATTGTATATAGTCATATTTTTCCGTTTTGATTGAGCTGAGCAAGTTTGATTTCATAGCAAATTGTCTAAATTAACTTGGTACAAATGATGTAACGAACGTTGAATATAGTTTGACTGGTATAACGTCCATTTTTCCAATTTATATATTGCTTCCTTCCACATGTAATTAGATAGTTTTCAATTACAATTTATAGATCGTAAAACGGAAAGTGCAAATTTCAATTTTTTTGTTCTTTAATTTGATAGGGTACAAATCCAAACCACCAATGCCACTAACCTAGCTAGCTGTTATAAAACCAATCATAAAAGATTAATAGACCCTAAACCCTAAAACCAACTTTATAATCCTAAACCCTAAAAGTGATTCCAATATCGATAACATAAAGAAAATCATTGGACTTGGACTTGATTATCTTATAGCTCATCAAGGCTAGCTAATATTTGGTTCGTTCACCATTGCAAGTCAAGTTGGAGCTTGACAAGGAGTTAGCTAGGACTAAGCTCTACTACCCATCAACTCTACATCTGCATATATTGGGGGTAGATTAACCTTGTTCTTTGATTCTAAAACTCAGTGGGCACTGAAAAGAGAAAAAACCCTAATTGAAAAGCTTATTGATTTGGAAGCAAAGTAAGCACTGTGGTGACATGGGTTTTAGAGCTTAGAGTACTAGACAGTTGGAATCTTTGCCTTCATGTAGGGTTGGAAGTGGCACTACTGGAATATTTGGAAAACAGAGAGGATCGACGGAGAGAAAGAGATCGAGGAGTTGAGTCACATCACTTTCCTAACTTTCTGTCTGCCTCTATTAATCCGGCCGACTCATCTCAGTAATGACTTCATCGTCTCTGTTAACAAAGAAAGCAAAAGCCATTGGGATCCCTTAATTCTGTGATTCACACCTAAATCCCTTTCCTTGGTCTACTCTAGCTGCAGTTTCATGCACTACGTATTCCCTAGCTCTTTTGATTACTTGAGCTACCTAGTCCTCACTATTCCGCCCTTTCTTTTCTGAAAGAGACTTCTATTTCCCATTTCCTCTGCAGAATACATTAGAAATACCTGAAAATACAAAAAAATATCATCCAAGTTATCAATAAAAAAACAGTTGAAAGACATGAGAACAATCAAGTTTTACTTATGATTATATTGTTGTACCAACGTAACATTTTTAATTTATAACGGCGTATATGAGGATCTCTATTACATGATATCTATTTAATTCTTAACCGGATCAAGATCCCGATTTTTATTAGGATCTCTCGATTTACATATACCCATCGTGTTAGTGTATTAGCATATATGTATTTTTTGGTTGAGCTCAGTACATGAAACACTTGATAGAAGTACTCTTTCTCTGTTGAACCTATATCTTATTGATAGATCGAGTTTGATTTTACCAGGTTTCCCCACCATATATATGGCATGGTTTTAACTTTTAAGACTTGACTCTATGTATATAACATCAAGCTTTATATATGTATATGCATTCATTAAAGGTGTATCACTTTCCTTAGCATATATGAAACACTTTGATTAACCACTCACTATTACTATTAGAGTATTAGACAATAAAGATTAAAAAGCATATCCACCTAATCTAAGGATAGGTATACTACCCAATTGAGCATTAGTGGGTTGTGTTGTTCTCTAACAAGATCGAAAATATGACAATATTTTTGATATTGGAACAAATTAAAATAAAAGTGTTCCTGTGATATTTTGAGATGTGCAGGTAACTTTGGCTGGACCAATGAAGAAACTCAGTTTGGATGACTTGGTGCTTAGAAATCGTTGAGAGGGAAATATATTATCTTATCCAAACAAGCTTACAGAACTCCAATCAGAAGGCAACAACTAAGCATGAAATGACAATGAACCAATCCCCAGTATGTGTGTATGTATCTTCCCTGGACAATGGACACCAGGACATGAGCTCAGCATCAGTCTCGGATTCTCAACAACATATGCTTGTCATTCATTTTGGCTTTTCAATCAATTTTTTGTTTTTCTTTTTGTTATTTCTCATCTGAGATTCTGATCTGTGATAGCTAGAGAAAGAAAATAATTCCAAAAATTTTAAACTTTCATGGTTACCATCACTGATCCAATGGAGACAGTGACTAAGCTTATAATTCAGTAGGGTTTTTTTTTTGCCAAATTTTCATTTGGTCTCAGGTTGGTATAATACCAAGATGATGATGCTCATTGGAGTAGTAGTATGAGGACCACAGATATATCACATATGCACTTTGCTTAGATAAGCTTAACAAGACTCCATTTTTCCTTCTTTCACCTCTAAGGGCCATGCAAATATAGCTTCCAATTTGTTCTATTCTTTCTCTGAGACAACTACCAAGGGTGTAAGATATTAAGATTAAGACATTCACAACATTGAGTAGTACTCTCAACACTAGGCGGGAGAAAAAGATCGGATTCAAACAAAATTCCAATAATCCATATCAACTTATATACAACAGAAACTTAAAAATTCAAGGGAGACTTATTAAGTTATCAGCAAATAACACAAAAGTTTAAAATGAAATTATCTTTACTTAAGAATGTCAACGTAATTTACGAATATACATTACGTTCGATCAATGATTTAATATCTATTAAACACTAACAAAAAATTTATTATCATTTTGCATCAACCTTTTTAGTCCAAGATCTAAGATTTGTTTTGTAAACAATCCTACTTTTACACCTCAAATCTTTTACCTTTTCAGTAAAAAATTAAAGAAAATCCATACAACTTTTTACCCTTTATTCCAGGATCCCTTTTTCAGATAGAGACCAGAGCATAAACCAAACCACAAGAATCATACAGAGACCTTCCAAGAAATGATGATATCCATATCTTAGACATATATGATAGTTTTCTTTATTTAGCACCACTGGTCACCAAAATTAAAAACAAATGCATGTGCTTTGTGCAAAAAGCATTTATCAACTCATTAATTTGTTGTCTATGAAAAGGAAAAAAAATAAAAAAAATTCCCCAGATTAATCAAGAAATATGAATCTTACTTCCTTTTTCTTAGGGTGCAAGAAAAACATTGATCCCAACTACTCAACAGAATTGGAAGGCTAGAGGCATGTGTGGCTTAGTCTCTGAGATTAAGCCCATAAACAACCTGCTTTGATGGCCTCTTATCCCAACACATGCATTTCTTCTTCTAACAGAAATGCCTTCCAAAAGGTTACTATATATATTGGGAGATCCTTAACTACATGAATACTAACACACCCCTCTTCTACAATGGCTCTTGTTATGTTGCCCATGTCAATAATTCTGTTATTCCTTGCTTACAAACTCTATAAGAAGCTAAGGTTCAAGCTTCCTCCTGGGCCTTACCCATTGCCGGTAATCGGAAATCTTTTCGCCATGGGTGCGGTTAAATTTCGGTGTTTTTCCGAGTGGTCACAAGTTTATGGTCCAATCATGTCTGTGTGGTTTGGTTCACATTTGCATGTAGTAGTGTCAAACCCAGAGTTGGCAAAGCAAGTGCTCAAAGACAATGATGAGCAGTTAGCAAATAGGCACAGGAATTGGACATATTCTAGACTCAGCAGAAATGGCGAGGGTCTTATATGGGCTGATTATAGTCTTCACTACACAAAGCTTAGAAATGTTTGTGTGCTTGAGCTTTTATCTACCAAGAGCCTTGAGACTTATAGACATATTAGGGAAGATGAAGTTAGAGTCATGGTCAAGTCACTTTTCAAAGATTGCACTAGTGCTTGTGACTCTGGAAGAGGCTTAGTGATCAGAAGGTATGTGGGAGCTGTGGCATTCAACAACATCACACGGCTACTATTCGGAAAGCGGTTTGAGAATGAAGAGGGTGTGCTAAACCAGCAAGGGAAGGAGTTCGTGGGAAATCTGACTAAAAAATCAGAGGGTGGGACATTTCTTGCTGTTTTTCAAGAGATTTGGTGGCTTACTTGGGTTTTGTGGCCTCAACGTATAGCACTTACTAAAATGAGGGCAGAGGAAGACGATCTAAGACGAGCAATCATGGAGGATCACATAGAAAAGGGGGAAGAGAAGCATTTTTTGGGCGCATTGCTAAGTATTCAAGAGAAATATGATCTCACCCAGGATGATATTGGAGGATTACTTTGGGGACAGGTCAGTACTGGCTTGGATACAGTTGCAATATCAGCAGAATGGGCCATGGCAGAGTTGATCAAGAACCCGAGGGTGCTGCGAAAGGCGCAAGAGGAGCTTGACCGTGTAATAGGGCTGGAACGGCCAATGATGGAGGCTGATATTTCAAACCTTCCATACCTGAAATGTGTTGCCAAAGAGGCACTGAGGCTTCACCCTCCAACCCCGTTGATGCTGCCTCACAGAGGCAGTGCCCATGTTAAGATTGGTGGCTATGACATTCCTAAGGGAACTGCTGTTCATGTAAACGTCTGGGCCATCGGGCGGGACTCAAATGTGTGGGAAGACCCACAGAGTTTCCGACCTGAGAGGTTCATCGAGACAAAGGAGCATGGTTTTGGGTATCTGCCATTTGGTGCAGGAAAGCGTATGTGCCCAGCAGCACAAGTAGGCACCAACTTGGTCATACTGACGTTGGGAAACCTTTTGCATGGCTTTGCTTGGAGCTTGCCTGAAGGCATCCCGGAGATCGACATGTCAGAGAGCCCAGGGTTGGTCTGCTATATGAAGACCCCTCTGGTAGCAGTCCCTCAATGGAGATTGCCAGAGCACTCTTACAAGCATATGCTTTGAATGTATAACACTTTAAAGTCAGAAGATCTGGGCAAAAGCATCAAATAAGGATGTCCCGTCGGGTGAAACACAACAAAAACACTGTAATCACATTACCACTTCAATAGTACTGTAACAGCATATATCCTCATTAATGGCATCAAAAAGAAAAGATAACAGAGAACTGTAAAATTGTCAGCTAAGATTTTGCATATCTGAAAAGAAGCTACAAAAATAAAACCAGTGACTGGCTATGAGAGCAGTCGGGTGCCTACACAACCCAATGCTTTGAAGAAAAGAGTAATAAATGCCATCCCCCCTAACACCTCAAACTTGACTCGACTTAACCAACTATTGTAAACCACTTTACACTGTCTTCCCAAACCAGCAAATGCAAAAGATTTGACGACCCAGACGAGTGTTTCACTTTCCATCATCCTCATCACCATCCTCATCATCGTCATCTTGGTCATCCTCATCATCTTCAGAGTCGTCATCGTCCTCCTTTCCCTGTAAGGTAAACAGAAAATATTAGAATGAGTTCTCCTGCTTTAACTCGCTTTTCTTGATAATACAATTCTGCAAGAATGGCTATTTTTCACATATCACAACATTTTTGTAATTTATAGTATGTGTACATCATGAGTAGGAGCCAGTATAACGAGCAAGACTGGGGCTGTAACAAGGAAATTTCAATCACTGCTATATGGTACTTACAACCATCTAGGGGCGGCAGGTATTTAGGGAATCATTAGTTGTACAACATCCGCAATAATCCATGCATGATATAGGAAGAAAAAGAAACCAATTTCTTACATTCACATGATCATAAAGTTTGCAAAAAAAAAAAAAGAAGAAAAAAAGACAGCCATGGCAAGATATAAAACAAGGTTGCTAAATATTAATGTTAATGAAAACCCTGAAAAGCAGAACACCAGAATTCAACATAACGCTACAAGGATCTGCATTACCTCTTCATCAACTTCATCGTCATCAAACTCATCATCATCAGCGTCCTGTGTCAAAGGTCAACAACAAACATTAGAAAAGAGGCAAGTAGTCAAAGCTTGCAAGCATTAACCAAATTTATTACTAAATAGAAAGAATAAGGTACAAGTGAAATTACATGGCTGAAGTAAGTAAGAGGATTGGGCCACAAGTCCTCCTTAATGACCTCTGCAATCTGCGGGAGCAAGTGAAAGTTCAGAAGGCTTTGATATCGGTCAGAAAAACATATTTGTCTATTTCAGACAGTAACAAACCTCATCATGAATCTCATCCATAATATCTTTCTCTTGACTATCACCAAACCAGCTAAAGAAGCTACAATGCAAAAGATAAAATAAAGTAAGAACTGGAACCAGTATGAAATAAGTCTAAGTAGTAATAACTAACATGTTTGGATAACTAACCTTTCCTCAGAGGGAGGTCGCTTGTTCCCTTTCTTCTCATGATTAGTTCCATTTGGTATGCCCTTCACACATGAATCATGCGGTCAGTATTGATACCATAACAACATTAGCGATATTAAAATTGAGTAGACAAATATTATACCATTCCTTCTTTCCACTTTATTGATGTAGCAGTAACCTTTGTTCCTTCATCCAGGAAGGTAAAGGTCTTTGAAAGCTGTGTGTCTTCAAAGTAAGGATTGGGGCTGAAGAACTGTACAGTTACATGTCATTAGTGATTATCTCAGCATATTTTATATTAAAAGACAAAATCGACTGAATGCAACTTGGAGATAAATAAGGAAACTCACAAGTGAAATGGTATAACCAGATTTCACATCTTTGCAATCCTCCACTTCCAGAGAAGTTAGATGCTTGAAAATCTATAAGAGGAAAAGAAATGATGACTCAAGGTTACTAGACAAGACCAGTAAAGAATAAGACAATATGAAAGATGAAATATGTGACATCAACCCGTGTCGCAATGGTTTAATGGAATGAAACCTTGAAAACATATGCACAAGGCACGTCTTAATTAACTACAGAAATCTCATACTATGACATGGTAACATATCTTGTTCAGTATACCACGTGGTTTGACAGTGATGCTCAGAAATAAAGAAAAAGGGTTTCATAATGACTTCATTGAGTATGGAAAACAGGATGGATCAGCAAATAACGAGTTTGCAATTGAAACTGACATTTATTCAGAGAAACTAAGTAGAGCTGCAATGGTAAGAGTGCTATTTAGTTTTCAATTCATTAAGATGAAACAAAACCTTTTGATCCTCATCCGTCAAAAGTTCACCAAGCGCGGGATGACTCATAAACTGCACAGTAAGGAAAAAGTTAATAAATCTAAATATTATGTTTCACAAATTCTTCTCATGAACGTGAACACAAGGACAGATCACTGACTGCAGTTAACCAAAAATCAGGAATGGCCTTGATGATATCATTTCGCTTATCATAAACAGGCTTGCGAACTTCATTGTACTTTTGCTCCACTTCAAGGACCTTATCACTGGCTTCTTCATTGATCTTCACATTAAGAAAAAAGAAAAATCCAACAAAGGTTAGTCAATTTGCACTAGGGTAATCTATATTGACAAAATCCCAGCAACCAAATCTAAGTTAAGAAATAAAAAAACAAGGAAACAGCTTTTAACCCCGGCTTTGCGGGCTACCTAAAGATTAACAAATCGTTACACCAGAGTTCAAACAAGCATAACACAGTCAATTGCAGCCAACAATGTGCCTATAAATAAACTAAAGCTCAAATTTTTATCCCAACACAACTTAAATCCTTCATGGGTTTATCTTTCTAACAAAAAATCCATCAACCCGAGTAAAAATTTCCCAAAGCAATGCATACATGAGACTAAAACAATCAAATTCAAACCAAAATTCCCAATATCTTTTTCAAGAAAAACCCATATCTGAAATAGAGTAGATATTTCGAAAGAAAAACAAATCCTGCGCTGAATTAAAGCTGAAAGGGATAGAACTTGGAAAACTGGGGATAAAGGTGGAACCTTTTCGAGCTCGTCTTGGACCTCCTGCAACTTCTCGATGGAGAGCACGAGCTTCTCGTCGATTTGGTCAGGGTTCTCGTCTTGGATCTTGTCTGAGAGCTTGGGCTTCTTCCCTTTGTCCGCCACCATCTTTGGGTTTCAGTGAAGCTTTTGTTTTGGCTAAAACCCTAACTCGCTCTTGGTCTTTTGTGAAATTGCGAGTGAGGGACAGAGAGAGAGAGAGAGAGAGAGAGAGAGCTAAAGTAGGGTTTTGGAGGGGGGGTTTAATAATTGGCTACGGGGCACTCAAGGGGGTGTACAGACAGCACACGAATCAGAGCTTGACAGGTAATGAAAAGGAATGTGGGCTACGGCCCAGTTAGATTGTTGGGCTGGGCTGGCTATTTCATTTAAAATTCGTTTTTTCTTTTACTTTTCCATGACTGTACGAAAAGTCGGAAACAAAATGCATCACATAAGTCGAAAGGTTGAAACTTCACTACGTGATTGATATAACAGTAATGAATTACTGTCACTTATAAAAGTTGAAGACCTATGTTGTACAAGATCTCCACTAGATTATCAACTACGTGAGAAATTTAAGGAATAAATGTGGTACAATGAGTTTTACTCAATTACAAGATACAAATCTAGGTAGCACATTGGTTACCAAAGTCCCAAATAGTAGGATTATTGCTGCCGCACGCTAAAATACATACACAAAGTTGACAATGAGAAGCAAACTGAATCACAATAGTACATGGTCATTGACAGTTTGACACAAAATTGATCAAGCTGCAGCAGAATTGAGGGCATTTTCTCTAAAGAACTTGAGGAAGGCCACAACCTTTTCATCAGGCATCCACGACTCTTTCACCGCAGGGAGCTCAATCAAAGCTGTAATGCAGGATACAATGAGTGGAGTCTTCTCAGAGTCGATAATCTTTACGCCAAGGACTCCTTCCTGAGCTTCATATCCGCCCAAGTTTGCGAGAATAACCAAATCTAGTAGTGTCACATTTTTGCTGTACTCATCTACTGAAGGAATGCCATCTGGGAACAGACCCTTGAGCCCAGCTTCAAGTAATTTCACCTTCTCAGACACTTCTTTGATGGCATTCTCTTGTGCTTCTCCAATGGTTTTGAGCACCATTACCATGGCCTCATTCACCTGCTGTATATAGCTAGCCCAGATGCGAATTTGGGATCGTTTGTATGGATCTTGTGGTAGAATTCGAGGGCCAGTTTTCCAGGTTTCATCAATATATTCAATGATCACAAGAGACTCGGTAATGGCTTTCCCATTGTGGACAAGCACAGGAACCTTCTTATGAATAGGATTCAACTTGAGGAGCATTGGACTTTTGTTCCTCAGATCTTCTTCCACATATTCATAGGTTATATACCCTTCACCTTGAGGGTCAATTCCACCCTCTTAACATAGGGGATAGTCCACGTTCCGTATAGGATCACCATGTTTTGCTTTGCCATTTCTTAATGCCTCTGCAATTGAATACAATGAGAAATAGCTATTAAAGTGTTGATGTTGTGAAGTAAATCTAGTTTTGAGCTCTCAAATACAAACAGCCAGAGAAACCCAACTTCAGACTGCAGAGAAACTCAAAAACAGTAAATCACAACACATTACCTCTTCGGATCGTCCAGTTCTAAGATTGCAACACAGCTGAAAGCCTGAAACAATTAAACTCATCTAAGATTCGAAATTGTTTGACCCTAAAATGCGTTTTCAATTGAACAGTAATTGAAATAGATACTTACAATTATACCAAGGAAAATGAAGAACCATAGAAGAAGATGCTGACAAACCTTCAATTTTGGAAAAAGACGAAGAACAAAGAATCAAGTCTTACTTCCAGTCCGCGACTCCTCCCTAATATAAGTCAAAACGACGACGTCTAGATGAAAAGTGAAAACGCTTTGGTGGTTATTTATTTATTATTATTATTATTTTTATATAATTCACCTAATTGTTTTCACACAAAGTAAAACGTGAACTTCGATTTTAACAAGAAACAAACTTGAAAAATAGCTCTAAAAAATATATGTATTGTTGATATTGATAGGGTTCGAACATAGATCTCTTATGACTATAATCCTCTACAGCTTCCGTTGCACTTGTAACCTAATATGTTTTTATTAGACCAACAACATGCATAATTGCTGAAAAGTATGAAAAATGATTCATAATGTTGGTAAAAAAAAAATTTTCACTAAGAGATCGATCTAACACACTTTATAACCAACTATTAAAGTGAAACTCAGATACTTACATTGTATATGACTATATGTATGGTTGATGTTGAAGTTAGGGTTCGAACATAGACCTCTTATGACTACGATCCTCTATAGCTTCTGCCTCACTTACAGCCTATCATGTTTTCATTAGACCAACAACATAATTACTGAAAAACATGAAAAATGATTCATAGTGTGGGTGAAAAAAATATTTTTCACTAAGAGATCAATCTAACACACTTTATAATCAACTAATAAAATGGAAACTATGAGCCGTGGCTTGGTTGGTTAAAGTGTTTAACTGACAACTTTGAAGTCATGAGTTTAAACTTCATTAACATATGTAGGGTGTGTGAGTTATTAATAAAAAAGTTAAAAAAAAAAAGAAAAAAAAAGAAAAAAAAAGATACTTACGTTGTACATGACTATATGCATGATCTTTATTGGATAATCAACTTCGTGAGGAGTAAATAATAAATGTGGTAACTTATTCTATTACAAGATGGCACTAGTTAAACATCGGTTACCAAAACCCCAAGTAGCTGGGTTATTGACTCAAAATTGAGAAGAAGCAAACACAATCAGAATAATACATGTTTTGGCCACGATCCTCAGTAAGGAATAAAGAGGTAATTAGCTACCAAAGTAAATAGAGGGGATGCGGGCGTGCCACCTCGCGGACGAGGAAAGAAGGTGCGCGAAACCTTGACTTCCAAACAAGCGGGAAGTTCCGGTGCCGCCTCGCGGACGAGGAATTACGAGTACTCACTTCCACCTGTCGTTGATACTCATTGATCGTAGCGAGCAGAGCAACAATATTAGGACGGGATGCGCTTAGAACTGGGGTTTCGAGAAGCTCGAAAGATTGTATTTGTTGTTGTTGTTGAATTGTTAAGTTGTGTAGAGAGATTGTGGAGATTGTAGAGAGAGTGAGCTTCAACAGAGAAACAAAAGCAAAGCTCCGGAGAGCGTCTGAATGTTCAATTAGGTTGAAGGTTGTATTGTATTTGTGTTATGTAAGTTGTGAGTTTTTTGTGTCGAATGATCCTTGAGCTCCCCTTATATAGAGTTACCTAGGGTCACAGGTATTGACCCGAAGCATGTCAAAGAAATGAAATCTTATATATAACTTTTAAGGTTATTGCTAACCAAATGAAAGTCGTTGTTGGTGGCATTTCAATGAAATCTTCCATTACTAGCGACCATACATGATGCAGAGAAAGCATGCAGTTTTTTGGCAAAATAGTCCTTCATCGCAAACAGACTTTATTGAGTGAGTAGCACTGCAGGAGTCACTTCTTACAGTAACTTTCGTGGTCCATATTTATGAAAAATCCATTCAAGATCATCTTTGCGAAAAAAAGAGAAGTTGGGACGAGTTTATTTTCCATCAATGTTTGCTGATATATAATCTGATACAACATTTATTCAATTATTACGACAGCAAGGAATAGGATTGGCAAAATGTGGTTTGCACTGAAACTTGCCTAAATGTCCTCACAAGTTTCTGTTGCATGAAAGTGAGAGAAGAAAAGAAGCATGGGATCCACCTGGTCGTAAGATATGGTTAGAGAATTGAATGTTGCCACCCAACAAGTTGGATCATATCCTAATTAATGGGGGTCATTATGATCACATTCCTTAGTGTGTTTCAATTCCACAATATCATTCTCATCGATAATATCTTCTTCATTGAGACCTCCTACCTCTATCTATGTCAAACAAAGTTGTCACCTTTAATTTTAAACCATGAAAAATTCATTGCCTTTAATGGACAAAGAACCCCGAACAGGTGGTTTTGTTGAACGCAGGAGGTCTTCTGTTTCTGTTAATACCCTTTACACCTTTAGATTTGTTTCTCTAATTTGATGCATTGGTTTGTAACTTAGTATCAGTTGTATAGCTTCATTGAAATGACATAAGCTGTGTTTTGCAGTTGTTTTTTCTCTGAAACTAGTAAGTTCTTCTCAGATTTCAAGCTGATCACAAGCAACGTGCCAATGTTGGGCTGAAAATACAGCCAACTGCGATTGGATTTCGACTGCTTGTTAGCACTTTGTGATGCATAAGCTCTGCATGTAGGGCCTTTTGGTTTCTAGACTTGTATATTCATAAAGATCATGAGTGAGGCAAAGGTGGATTGTGGAAAGCAGTTCTGGTAAAGTCATTAGAAAGCTCCAAAACATGAAAGGTCACCCGTTTGTAAATCAAGAGAACAAAGATAAACTTTGAACTTTAAAATTTGGGAGATTTGTTGGTTAAAGTGTGTATTATTAATCTTTTGGTGCAAATGGCCCCAAAAGTCTGGAATCTCTTCATACTGTTTTTTGGGATGTTTTGCCTTTGAATAACATTATAGATATTTTGTATAGTGTTCAAGTTATGTTATGTTGTTATCTTGTCGAAGATGTCATGCATGATCAAAATTAACAGTTTTAATTAGTAACATAACATGCGAGATTGTGTAGCAAATGCAAGTAGGATTGAAATGAAAGACATAAACATGACAATCCAAAAGTAAAGCTGGTCTCAATTTTGAAACGTACATTATTTGCTGCAGATTAACCTACAGTTGGAAAAGTTTCACATTTTCCCTACTTGCTTGTACAAGACAGCAGACAGCAGACAGCAGACAGCATTGCATGTGCACTTGAAACTTTTTCACCTTAGTTAGCCTCAGATTGTAAATTTCCACATTAAAGATTCCAAGCTTTGATGTTGCAGTTGGTTTGCCGGCACTAATTTCTTCTTACCGTAATCTGAAACTGCAGCTGAGACAACATTAGCTGTGACAACACTACAGCCAATGCTGGCCTCACTTGACTCGTACTTGGTTGGGGAAGCCATGGACGTCAATCCGTCAGATGCTTGCTTTGTGAACATTAATGGCTGACCGGTTCCGGTTAAGTTCTCAATCTCAAACAAATCAGAACTAGTATCACTCTCATTATCATCATTGCTCATTTCATCATTTCCTGAAGTAATTGAGTGGCTTTGAGGTTTTGGAATGGCATCCCAACATAACATGGAAAGTCTCCTCTCTAGATTTATTGCCACTATGTCTTCTCCCTTCTTCATCATTTCGGATCCAAACACATCCAGGGATTTTCGTGGCTCATCTTCTTCTTGTTGTTTTGCCTTCTCTTCTTTAGCTCCAAAATTTGCAAACGCAAGATGTTGTTCTTTGTTTGATCCTCCAAAGCTAGGGTAGTGGTGTAGAAGCTCAACCTCCTTGGCCTTAAATCTTGGTTGATCCTTCTTGACATGATGGTGATCCATTCCAAAACTTTGTTTCTTGAAATCTCTAGCAACACGAACATTAACTTCATGAACATGAATGGATTTCTGATCTGAACAAGAACCACTGCAGACAAAGCCGGAAAATATCTTCTTTCCATTCACATTTTTCTTCTTGTTCGGAGATTGGTTTCTTCTCCAAGAAGGCAAATAATCGGTTTGACTGTTCCAAATTGCATTAGAACAAGTACTAGGAGTTCCTGGCCTGCTAGTCTTTGTTTGCTTCTGTAGCTGCAGACCAGCTCTGCTTGTGTTGTTATAGTCCACAAGTACTCTTGGACTATCATCTTCCAGCATCATGCTGAAATATCTTTCAGCGCCGAAGACACTGATTTCGCCGTCCTGATCAATCCTTTTGCTCAAGTTCAAGGCAGGAGACTTGAACACAAAGTTTCCTTCTGCTCTGGTGAGGTAAGAAGAAAACGAGGCGTCGAGGGTATGAGTTGTTGGAGTTGTGGCCTTATTAGCTTCTCTTTCCATGGCTTTTAGAGAAGCAAAAGAAAAACAGAAATTGAGCACAGAACTGGAAAATGCCAAGAAGCTTTAGGAGGCGTTGGAGATGACTAGGCTTCTCAAGTACTAGTTCTTATAGGTAGGCTATGCGGGTTGTGTAATTGCAACAGAAAAGGAACTAGGGTCCTACACTCTTAGACTTAAGGCAACAAGGGTCCTCCTTTCACTAAATCGAAATATCATGTTGTACTCTTGGTGTTTTTTACTCATTCCCACTTTTCCGGTATGTCAACAAACAGACAAATAATCCAGATTTTGATTAGTTTTAACATTATAAGGTGGTGAACACACAGATTTTTGCTGCATCTCTTCTTCTTTAGTACAGATGATAGGATAAACAATTAATGTATGACGAGGAGGATTAAATTAAAGGGATCCCTAAATTAAATCATTAACTTCAGCTACGAGCATTGCCAGGTCAATCTACAAGTAAATCTGTTAATGTTAAAATCAAGTCAAATACAGGAACTATATATTAATTTGAACGAAAATGAAGAAAAAAGAAAAAGAAAAAAAAGAAAAGAAAAGAGGGTGGGGATGAACATGGCAATTAACAAAAATGATATAGAAGCCCTCGGCTTACGACTTGCTTTGTTTGCTTAGGACAATAAATCGTCCCCCCTTTTGTTTCTTTATCTTTTCTGTTCTTTCCTTTTCTTTTTGCCTGTGTCTGTTTTGCTTCTTTCTTAATCATTCTGTGGATGTAGAATTGTTTTCATCAGCAACCCAGTACTGTTTAACTGCAAACAGCACCTTTTCTGTAACAAGAGGGCCATCTTCATGATCCACAATCTTTGTTTTCCACCTCATTCCTTTCACAGTTTTCCTCACTTTGGCCAGCACATCCATGTGGTCACGAATTATCGCTGCTCCTTCAGGCCGTAGAATACGATCCATCTCTAGAAGAATGTCTTCAGCGTCGCACCTGCATTGTTTTTTTCATTCGAGTAATTGCCAGAAACTTTAACATATAGGAAAAGAGTAAGAAGGGTATGGCAACTTACTTATCCTTATACAAGCTGAAAATACCATTTGCATGAATAAGGTCATATGTGCTTGGGTACGTGGAGAAGGCCTCACACCTGGCGGAAGACAATAAGATTATCAGACGAACAATATCATTACTGTTTTCTGACTATATGCATGTCAAAGGCATCCACAAAACTATGAACAAGAAAAGAATGATCGAGAATTACCAATCATGATAAATGCCTACTAATCCACGCTCATATATGACTCCCAAAGTGTCTTTCTCAGCTATCGTGGGCATAACATTCATTACCCAGAGTTTGGGAGAATCAAGGGCAGCAGCAAAACTTCCAAGACCGGCATTCATATCCATAATATTGCGATACCTTCCCGTATCCAACAATTTGTTGGTCTTCTTATAAGCACTCACATGTTTCTTCCATGCCTTGTTGTCATCCTGGAATGTATCTGCAGAGACTCCAGGGACGGATCCAGTGGATATTCTGGAAGGTAAAACATTAAGCCTTTCGGGATATGGCTTCCATGCTACGTCACCATCCTCGTCATGAACAATAGTCTCGGGAGAAGGAGTTACGCACAATTCCATCTTCTTGTACCTGGGAAATATCAAAGTCAAATACAAAATATATGCATAAAAGTAAACTCATAACCCAAAATTTAAGAAGGGAAAAAAAAAAATCCTACATGAACCGGTCTGAAAATATTTGTTATGAACTTTTACATTTTCTTTCCCAACTACTCATACTTAACCCTTCAAATTGGAAATACGAATCTTATCTCATATTAATTTGGATCCACCAAATTAAGATTATTTCCCTAGCCAATAAAACAGTCAATGCAATTCCCTCTTACCCTAGGATGTTAAATAGACATTACACATTACATTCTCTAAGTTTCATCTTGGCAATCAAATATCACAATTGAAGTAGGTGCATACAACTTTTCACCACATCAACTAATTGGCTAATACATTGTATTTGTAAAAGAGTCCAGAAAATCAAGTAAGTGACGTACCAAACATCATCAACATTCCTGGAATCACACATAGTAGGTTGAGGATCTGGGTCATGATGAAAGCCTAATCGTTTCCTCCATATGGCAATTTCACCCTTCTCATGCTTCTTTTCCCAGCCAAGAAGCTTTGCAGTTTCTTCAATCTTCCTCTGCTCTTCCTCAAGTTCTTCTTTAGGCCGCTGCCACACAACAAAATTGTTCCTCCAGTTAATAGGAGGACCAGAAAGCACCCAGTAACCACCAGGTCTAAGAACTCAATCCACTTCCATCATGTACATTCCATCTGCAAAACAAGTTCAAGTATGATGTCATGTTATAGATATTTCATCATCAAACTATACTGAAAACAATGAAGATCCTGAATTTTGTAAAATAAACATGGCAATGCTATATGCCATCAACATGGCAGAGTGAGTGGGGTGGAAGCTGGATTGGCAATAGGCAAGGAGTCAAGGCAGCCTCAGCAAAGCAAAGGCAATGAACAAATGTCATATGAACTTGAAAAGATAAAATGGGTTTAGAGATGTTTAAGTACATTGTACATCATCACCATCAATTTGGATTCTAATTTATTCACATTACCATTTCCACTCCATGGAATGAGGCAACGAGAACAGTGAGCCATATCAAAGGCCCTAGAAGGATATGGAAGCTTTATAGTTCCAAGAACACCAATAACTGCCGGAACACCTCTTTCCAGAGCAAATTGAACCTGTGCTTCATGAGAGTCTCTTGGTGCGAATGACATGGCTATAACATTCTTTTTAAACAGATAAGCACCCCAGCTGGCAACCTATGAAGCATGAACCAATATGAGCGTTAGATCAAATAGATCAAAGTCTAATATCTACAGGAATATCAAGATCAAATCAGATTGAGACAAGTGTTAGTATGAAAAGCCTAGCAGACTGAAAGGCGGAAAAAGAAGAAGAATGTTACCCCACATCCAGTGTCTAATACTGTTCTAATTATCCCATTGTCCATGGGGATCACAGCTGCAAGTTCATTGATATATGCATCTGCTCCATGAGGAAACTGTGTTCCACCACCAGGGAACTTAAAGACATTGCCCTCATATTGAATCCAGTTCTGAATAGCCTTCTCGACTACCAGGCTCCTATAAGGCACATTGGCATAGGGTACATAGTCACGGCTTTGGGGCCACCGAAAAGGGGTCACATAACCTTTAGGTGCTGGGATAAGGCAATGCAACTTCTGTTCTTCACGAGGACAATGTCGTTCCCTGTAATTCATATTGTCTCGGGGGAAAGTCCTGGCTCGCACTTGGTCCTGACAAGGAGTATAATCAATGTAGTGATCGGGGCATGGTTTGAACTCCTTGACCGGTCCTTCATCAATTCCATGATGGGTCTCATAATTCAGAGTGGAAAGGAGACTACAGTCCGTCTGTCTGGTAATCTCCACAGCTATGCTATCTCCCTTTCCAAAACCACTTCGCTGCCACGCACCCAATATGTAAAAGAAACAACAGAGACCAGCTACAATGAAAACTGACATCGAACTTCGACTTCTGTTGTCTCCTGAGTTCCCTTTAGTCGCCATCATTTGTCTGAATATCATTTTTATCAAAAAGCAATTAGGAAATCCAAGAAAATAAAATTGACCAAGAAGATGAAAAGAAAAGTATATGACATACAAATTTCAAACTCTACAACTACTCGACTCTGGGATATAACCAAAGGCGGGAAGGCGTGTAGGAGAACTAACAAATACAGTTAGAAGCAGATATAAATATATGCAGGCCAAAGCTCATTAAACAGGTTGTGATAATAAATTGCTAATAATGTTTGAAATACTAAACCATGTAATAGAATCAAATACTGCAAATTTAACCTCCACACTAATCAAGAAGATTCCTTCATTGATTTTCTAGTAAACTTGGCCAGTTAGAAACATTCCACTAGTAATAGAACACAAAAGTCAATTCTATATTAAGAGATACAAAATTTTATAACAAGAAACTCCAAACCTACCTCTCAGCTAAGCCTATCACAACCTGTAAGCCCAAAATACCTGAATCCCAAATCACCAATTGCTCAATAAACCCACATAGCATACCAAAAATGAAATTCAAATCAACTATCTTGACCTCTCCATCAAATCCCAGAAATAAAAGGATCATACAATTGCACGGCAAACATAAAGATTGAAACTTTTAATGAAAAATCAAGGATTGAGGAAGCCTTACGGATCTTAGGGCCTGCGAGTTTCAATCTTTGTGGGTCCAATCAAATCAATGCCTTTTCATCTTTGGGAATCAGAGAGAGAGAGAGAGAGAGAGAGAGAGAGAGAGAGTTAAATGTGTGGGTGTGTTTGAAATTGGAGACGAGGGATTGGGTAGAACGATGTGTCTGGTGGTGTTTGGATGCAGGCCAAGTGAAAACAGAAGAGTGCGATGAGTCCGAGGACAGGGAGAGTCGGTTGCTGGACAGAACAGTGTTTGGGTACTTAAGATCGCATGTTTTGAGGGCGAAAAGGGGACGATGATGATGTATCCCCGCCAATTTGGTGTCCTATTTTGGTTCTTTGGGTCCCGCGGACAAACAAAATTTGGCGAACCTTGAGATTTAAGCAAAAGAATTCTTTTTTATTTTTGATCAAAAGATCCAAGCAGCAAGAAGTTCATTGATGAGGACAATAGGCTCTTGATTAACATTAACAAAAAAAAAAAAAACTTGCATGATTAGACGATTAGAACGAAAAAAAATACTTCCATGATTAGATGATTAGTAAACTTGCATGTAAAATGATACTAAAACGAATATGAAATCTACTTGGTTCTATGTTATGATATCGTTCAATGATCGATGTTTGTGTTTTTAATTTTATTTAAGTTAAATACATCTATTCACTTCTACAAAAATTCTCATCAAATTTATACTTATCGAGTCACTCAAACCAATATTAGTTTCTTGTCCATCTCCCTCAATTTGACTTTTCCGTTCCTGAAATCCACAGTACATCATGCACAATTCTAATCTACGCAGCTTTGATATCACTGCATATGGAGGTAAACCAAGCCATCTTTGAATCTCTCACTACACGTTGACCTCGCACTAGCTAGAATTGGTTTTTTGTTTCAAAACTCAGAGTAACACAGAACCGCATGAAACTAGTATCAATCAATTGTACTCGATCGGCTAGAAAATCTAACAGAAACGAATAAACCATTAGTTAATCTCCAATCAAACTAACTGAAATCAAATACAAAGCTGATAAATTATAAAAGTCCTAGAGGGGGGTGAATAGGCATTTTTTCAATTTTTGATAACTTCAGTATCTGAGGATAGCAATAGCTTGTGCTATCTCAGATTCACAGTATACAAGTTTGCAGAAAGTAAAACATAGCAAGTAAAGAAACAACACAAGGATGTTTTTGTTCTCGCAGAAACCTTGAATGCATGGAGAAAAACTATTTGTCTCTAACTCTTGAAAGACAAAACTTTTCCACTAAGTTGAAGTAACTTCTTACAAGAATGATAGTTTTAGTGATACACTACCACAGTGCTATCTCTCCTTGTTCTAAACTAGTCTAGACCTATTTCTTATCTTGTTTCTAAGCTCTTACAACATGAAACACTTTCAGAAGCCTTATTCGTGAATTCAGCTAACCACTAGCGGATTCAACCTTGAACGCTTCTTGGGTTGGTTGCACTACACATCCCTCATGGTATACAACATGATATGAGTTGATGAAAGAAGTTTTGAGTTCAAGCTCTAAGGTTTATAAGATTTATAGTCACGAAGAAGACTTAGAGCAGCATGAACAATGCAAGCTAAAAACTAAACACAACACATAAAACGCAATAAGACAGTTTTCAACAACCGATGAGCAAAGCCAAAACTATAGATATATAGGCAGACAAGGCATCAAAGATGATGCAAGCTGACCTCAACAAGTTTCAGAAAGGTTTGGACAATAGCTCTTTGGCCACAATACTGAGAGTGATGTATCCAAAAGAAGAGATGACAAGAGCAATCTCAATAAGACAAAGAAACATTTCCTAAAATATGAATGATTCAAAACAAGGAGCAAAAAGGTTTCAAACCCTCTTACTCAGTCCATTAGTGGACATTGACACAGTCGAAAGCTACTGGTCTTTGAATCACACAAGGACCAGCTGTTGCATAGGATAATGTATAATAGAATCCAAGCTGGAGCCTTGAGCATCAAACCATTTGGTCACGGTTGGCATAACAAAAAATATCAACCCTTAGACTGGTTTAAGCGCCAAAACACTTCTCTCAAACCCAGTTGTCCATTCAAATTTGAACAGCGGCAAAGACATATTAAACTAATATAACAGACTCTTTAAAAAACAGGACAGACAAAAGACTCAGTACTAGGATAGCAAGCAAGGCTACTAGCCTCTGTGAAAAACAGAGATATGCATATGTATGTTTTACCTGAGACCATAAGGGAAAGTAATGACACTTGTTCTTGTTCAGATGAATCTCCAAGTGTTTTGTAAGACAAGGATTGTCAATTATCCTTATACCTTCAAATTACTAACTGAATTAATCTAGAGAGAGATACTTGAGTCTATGTAGTTTCCCACTGTCCTGTTGCTTAAGAAGGTTAGTTATGCTGTAACATAGAACCTCTGTTTTTGCTGTCACCACATTGATAAACCAATCCAGTAAGGAATTCATGGTTGTGTTTAGTCAACTCATCAAAGTCGGCATTTTAACCCAAAAATGTGGCAACTCAGATTTACTACCTGTTAGTACATAGTAGAACATCAGTCATACTCGCCTAAGAAAACGCGTGCCGCTACATAAAACGGGCTTGGGCCTTAGCTAAGCCCAAGAAACCTACACTATCCCTTGAGGACATAATGGTAATACACCCTCTAATAAGGGCAAAGTGATATTTTTAGGGTGCATCCACCATATCCCTATAAATACCACTCTTTACCTCTCATTTGCTCTCTCCATCTTTACCCCGTTCTCACCTTATTTCTACTCACACTGACTTAGGCATCGGAGGGTCGAAGGCCGGAACACCCAGTCTTCCCTCTGACGCTGTTCATTCATGATTGACAGGTTATGGGAGTTTGAAGATAACGTTCATGCATCTGTGTGATCCCCCCTCAGAGATCACGCCGAAACAATGGCGCTAGAAGGAGGGGCCTTAAGTGGAAACCCTCACATAGCTCACCATGAGCATATCCATAATCTGCCCAGATTTCCCTCCGGAAATTTTCTTTTTTCGGTCGCCAACCTCCTCCTTTTCTCGAGCTTCTCCCTGCCCGCGTACAAGGAGCTCACCCCATTAATTTTCGCTCTGTGATAGTCCTTCTGGCTTGGTTTTAGAGAAATCCCGAGGAGAGAGAAAGTAGATCTGACATTTCCTCTCTCCTTCGCTTGTGCGTGATCTCACAAAGGATGGTGTTGTTGAGTTGGTTTATTGTGGTACTAAGGAGCAGCTGGCTGATATCTTAACCAAGCTTTTGAAGCTGGATGTGTTTTTGAAACTCAGGGAGGCACTTGGAGTTTGGTCAATCAATGAAGTAAACTGAATGCATTCTGCATTTTTCAGTTTAGGGGAGGATTTGTTAAGAATTGTGAGAGTCTGAACTGTTAGAATTTAAAGCATTTACTTTCTGTTAATAATGGTCTAGTTAAGGTCAAGCTGTTATGTTTTGCTATGCTTTGAATTGGTCTTTACTGTGTGCCATGAATGTAGGGATGTTACATCATGGACAGTTTTATCTTTCCGTTTTCTTTGTACAGCTATATAAGTTGTGTTGTTTTTGTTATTCAATAAGAATCATTCTCCCAAAGTTTGAGTTATCTACTACTTTGGTTTTGGTTTTTCAACAGTTACTAGTATAGGGCTAACAAGGAATCGACCTGAACATCAAATAGGTAAAATGAATATAATCCTAAAAATATATATCACTACCAGAAAATAGTTCTTGGCCGACGAAAAAAAATCGTCGCCCTGTTTAAAAATTTCGTCGCCTAAGTACTTAGGCGACGACATGTCGTCGGCCAAGAAGTCGTCGCCAGAAGTCCGTCGGTGAAGAACTTGGGCGACGAAATTTAATTTCGTCGTCGCCTAAGAGTAATTCTTAGGCGACGATACTAATTTCGTCGCCTAAAATATACCTCTCGTCGCCCAAAAATATTCGTCGCCCAAGATTTAACACCTTGGCCGACGAAATTTTTTTTCGTCGCTTAAGATCTTCTGACCTTGGGCGACGAAAATAAATATTTCGTCGCCTAAGATCACTACATCTTAGGCGACGATATTATTTTTCGTCGGCCAAGGTGTTAAATCTTGGGCGACGATTTATAGATTTCGTCGCCTAAGATATATTTAAATTTTTTTTTTAAAAATAATTAAATAAGTTTTTTAAATATATAAATAATGTTTTTTTAATTTTTGTCATTATTTTTTTTTTCGGCATTTCTTTAAAGTTTTCTAATACTAAAATTTAATTAAAAATAACACAAATTTATAAATTTATAAATAATTTATTACAAAAATTCTGCCTATGGATCGAGAAACCCAAAATCTAACTCATCATTCCCGTTCGGAGGGTCCTGAGGCGGCGGCTGGTCAGGCTGAGGAGGCTGCTGCTGAGGCTGGGGCCACTGAGGATGCCACTGAGGTAATGGTATAGGCGTAGGCATGGGCGGAAACGGCTGTCCGGCCGCAAGTGCAGACATGCAGGCAGTCATCCACTGTCCCATAGCCGCCTGGTTGGCATTGGTGACTTCATTCACCCGCTCCATATGCGCAGCATTGGAAGCCGCATATGATTCCGCCATCGCCGCCATCTCCCTCGCTCTTTGGGCTTCCAGCTCAGACTCTCTTGCTCTTTGGGCTTCCAGCTCAGACTGTAGGCTTGCGAACTGATCCTGTAGCCGAGTGGTCTGGCTGTTGCTGCTTGAGGCTCCGGCGGCTCCCTTGCGCTGAAATCCTGGCGTCGTCTTCAGGATCCCCTTTCCAGCGTCTCCCATACCCCGGCAGTAGTAGGTGTTGGAACGCTGCGCGAAGGCAGTGGCCATAATCCGCGCCCCAACGGTAGGATCTGAAGTGTCGATCCTGGACATGGCCTCTGACATGTCATCCTCTGCCGTGCCCGGCCATGTGTCGTTCACCATGCCTCTGATGACCTCTTGCTCCGCCTCCCTCACCCTCGCCTAAATGGATATATTATAAAAATATATTAATATACATTTAATAAAATGTAATTAAAATTAAAAATTAGTAAATATAAGGAACTTACAAGATCCTCCTCAGAATGAGGATATGCCCTCTGAAAGGTCCCCACATAGGGGTTCTCCTCTGGCCGCTCTCGCCGCACGTCGTCCATGATGGCCGAAAACGGCCTCGAACCGGCACGATGGTTGGTTGTGTTCTGTTGCCGGTTCTCAGCGTTCACCCGGGCGAGGTGTTTTTTAAAAAAAAAATTATCGTTAGTAAATATTTAAAAACATACAATTATAATTAATTCACTAATTAAATATTCAAATTTGTTTACGAATTACCTGTTTGTGAGGGTCGTTGAACTGCGTGACAAGAAGCCACCGCCACTCGTACTCCCGATACTCGAACTCCTTCGGGGTACCCGAACGGTCGCTCCCGTACTTCTTCCAGTGTTCCCGGAGGTCGTGCTTCCACTCCTTGAACCTACATATACAAAAAAAATATTAATAATTTTATTAAAAAAATAAAATTTAATAAATTATTAAATAGCTAGAGGTACCTCTCCCTATGGGTCTTGTCCGCCCAGTCACGTCCCTACTCGGGAACCACAAACCATTGCTGCATTACCACTTGTTAGTATTTTTTTCTATAATTAAATAATTTATTAGTTAAAAAAATAGTTAAAAAAAAGGTAATTGATTGAGTAAACTCACCGACATCGACTGATGGAGCATCTCCTTCACTCCATCAGGAACCTGGCTCCAGACTCCCCACAACATAGGGAGTCTGGAGCGGATGGTGCCTCCCGCGGCGCGCGTGTACCGGTTTCCCAACGCGGCGTCCACCGGTTTCCCGTTGGAAAACGGGATGGCGATCCGTCCAGCGGACTCGACCGCCCTATCGAGTCCCTTGTTGCTGACGGTGCCTCTCCTGTTCCGCCTTCTCGTTCCGGCGGCTGTGACATTGTGAATCAAATTTAATATTAATAATACATTTTTACAAAAAAAAAATGTAAATCGAAAAAAAAGTAATAATAAATTACCTGAGGATGAGGCTGAGCCGACGGATTCGTCTATGTCCGCCTGCTCGGAGACCCTCACGGGATGAAGAGGCGTGGGAAACTCCCGGTAGATATAGGCCTCGTGCGGTGCCACATGCGGGAGCTGCTCCCGAATCGGTCGACCCTCCTCATCGACGCGAGGTATCGCCGGTATCGTCGGAGGAAGGAAGAGGCCGGACGGCACCATAGGGACCCCGGATGACCCGCCATCACCGTCGGTCGGGGACGACTGTGTGGGGGCGTCGCTGCGGGATCGCGACCGGCGAAGTATGGGTGGATGACGAGGAGCCGTCGCTGCGGGACCCGACTGCCCAGCAGAACCCGAGCCGCTCGCGCCACCCATCAGTTGCGCATGTCGGGCCGTCAACTGCCACGGAAACCCGATCGACGGTGATTCCGACGGGTTGTTTGAGGTACCGTCCGAGCCGTCTTGTCCAGAAGTTCTTCTCTTGGCCATCCTGTTTAAAATAACCATAAATTTATTAAAAATATTTTACCGTCTTATAATTAAGTTCACAAAAATAAGGGCTCGATAAACTTCGAAAAATTTATCAACAATAATAGCACAAATAAAATTTAATAATTATTATAGGATTTATTATTTTTTTTATTCACATAACAAATTATTTACATTAATTCGCAATTATTACATCACAAAAATTAATTTACGAATATTTACATCCTTACTCAAAAATAATCCATTATTTCTTAAAAACCCTAAACCCTAAATAAACCCTAAACCGTAAACCCTAAACCCTAAATAAACCCTAAATTATTTAATCATTTACAATCCTAAACCCTATACCCTAAACCGTAAACCGTAAACCCTAAACCGTACATCACAATTTACAATTATCACAACAACAAACATTTACAATTATCACAACAACAACAATTTACAATTATCACAACAACAACAACAACAATTTACAATTTACAATTATCACAACAACAACAACAATTTACAATTATCACAACAACAAAAACAATTAAAACCAATTTAGGGTTTTAGGGTTATGCCTTAAATTGTGGGTCGACGTCGGGGTCGGGGTTCCGAATTGGGGTCGGGGTCGGGGTCGGAGAGAGGGAGAGAGAGAGGGCAGAGAGAGGATTTTCGGAGAGAGAGAGAGAATATGCTTGGCGGCTGAAGAAATGGTTAGGGTTTCTGAATTTTTGCCTTTTATACTGGCGTTCTTGGGCGACGATTCTGTAAAAATCGTCGGCCTGTTTTGTAAAAATCGTCGGCCAAGAGACTCTTGGCCGACGATTTTTGAAATCGTCGCCCTGTTTTTTTAAAAATCGTCGGCCAAGATAGTATATTTGGGCGACGACATTCTTCACTATAAATATCGTCGCCCAAGATGAAGAAAATCGTCGGCCAAGATAGTATACTTGGGCGACGACATTCTTCATTATAAATTTCGTCGCCCAAGATGAAGAAAATCGTCGGCCAAGAGTTCTATCATAAAATTCAGACTATTTGACCATCCAAATCACGTAATCTGGCCGGACCTTCAACTGAGAATAGTTTCCAATCGACGAGACTCTTACGGGGCTATAAAAATTTGGTAAAAAATAAATAACCGGGATAGGGCTACCACTAGGTAGAAATAAGAGAAAAATTCGTTAACCGAAACAACCGGCACCGAAATTTTACCGGAATATCTTTATTTTTCACGGGTTGACGTATTTCACCGTTCCGGTCATATCTTATTTCACAACTTTTTTGCGTTTGAGGCATCTACGTATACGTTGTCTTCAAAACGAATCTTAAACTCAACACTTGTAAAAAAAAGTTATACAATATTAGTACTTATATCGTGAGTTTGGTGATCGGAGAAGAGGAACTGAAAACCGACCGTCAGATATGACCAGCATAACGAATTATGTAGGTGGGAAAAAATTCAGCTCCATCTGACAAAGATAAGGGCTCGATCCGTCCGGTCAATCGGCGCGGTCAAACCCCTAAACGGACGGAAACGGCTATTCGACCCTCCAAATCACGTAATCTGGCCGGACCTTCAACTGAGAATAGTTTCCAATCGACGAGACTCTTACGGGGCTATAAAAATTTGGTAAAAAATAAATACCCGGGATATTTATTTTAATTATTCAAATGAAATTTAAATGTGTTTTATTTTATTTTAATTATTCGGATTACTCTTGGCCGACGAAATTAGGCTAATTCGTCGGCCAAGATTATACTTGGGCGACGATATTTGTTAAAATCGTCGCCCAAGAGTAAAAATAAAAATTTAATATAATGAAATTTAAATGTGTTTTATTTTATTTTAATTATTCGGATTACTCTTGGCCGACGAAATTAGGCTAATTCGTCGCCAAGATAATACTTGGGCGACGATATTTGTTAAAATCGTCGCCCAAGAGTAAAAATAAAAATTTAATATAATGAAATTTAAATGTGTTTTATTTTATTTTAATTATTCGGATTACTCTTGGCCGACGAAATTAGGCTAATTCGTCGGCCAAGATAATACTTGGGCGACGATATTTGTTAAAATCGTCGCCCAAGAGTAAAAATAAAAATTTAATATAATGAAATTTAAATGTGTTTTATTTTATTTTAATTATTCGGATTAATCTTGGCCGACGAAATTAGGCTAATTCGTCGGCCAAGATGATACTTGGGCGACGATATTTGTTAAAATCGTCGCCCAAGAGTAAAAATAAAAATTTCTTTACAATGAAATTTAAATGTGCTTTATTTATTTTAGTACAAACATATTCTTTTAGTATACAAACAATTACAAAGCTAAGGCTCAATTATAACTAAGCTAAGGCTCGTAATCTGAGTCATCCGATGAGTCTTCTTCGGTATCGGAATTAATATCTGGTAATCTATGCCTTAATTCGTCGTCAGAGTCGTCGTCTGTTTCTTCATTTGGATCAACATCAATAAAGGTTGAATCTTCGTCACGAATTCTGAGCACTCGACCATGTTTAACATTATTTTGACGAACAGTAGCTACATCATGAATACCTACTGCGTTCGGCTCCTGGTACGCATCAGCCTCTGGCCCTGGAATGGTCACTCCAAGTGTAGCCGCCCGGTAAATGTTTCGAGGATGCACAATGTTCGCTATTTTCCACGCGTCACCCCTGGCGAGGTCATCAAGATAAAACACTTGTTTTACCGATGTCGCAAAAACAAACGGGTCATCTTCGTAGGCGCTTGTAGCAGTGTTGACCGATAAATTGCCGTACTGATCCATCTTCATGCTCTGTGCGCCTGTATCAAACCATCTACACTTGAACAGATGCACTTTCATGCCTTCCGCATAAACCAGTTCGACCACTGAATGGAGAACACCGTAATAGTCAAGGCCATGACCTTTCGCCATCACCCCAGAATTCTGTGTTCTTCGTCTGCTGTCTCTCTCTTCAGATACAAATTTCACGCCATTCACTGTGCAAGTGGGATAAACTCTAGCCCGTTGCGGTTGCATCGCAAGAAGTAATAGTTCGTGCGACCAGTTTGGATTATCATCAGATTTAATCATGTCCATCTGTAACGGATATTGAACTGTAAATATCCGAAAATATATGCAATAGAAAATAATTACATATATATATATATATATATATATATATATATATATATAACAGAGAAGATTAAATTACGTACCCAGGTGCGAAAATAATTTGCGAACGTCATGTTGTGGTACTCGAGATCACCATCAACTTCCGGAAAGCATAGGTGCAACTCTTTCCAATATTTAACTTCTTCACAATTGATTAGTACCCACCAGTGCGCTATGGCTATCTCTTCATCCGACAATGCATACTCGGCGGACAGTCGTGCTCCACCAACTTCGACATCACTGGAAACTATAGAGAGATTGAACCGCGGCGCATGTTCCTCCATGGCTTGCGGAGCTCCCAACGACGCTCCTAAATACAACTTCATGTAGGTGACGCATTCATGCGCAATATATGCTTCAGCTATACATCCTTCAGGCGCGGATTTATTAGTGACATAATCTTTGTACTCACCAAGTTGCCTGTAAATATAAGATTGCAAACTATACGTTATGGTTATTGAACATGTACGTACATATATGTATTCTGGAGATGTAAGTGAATAAAACATACCTTTCCATGGGATACATCCAAGTGAAGTGTACTGGACCGGTAAGCAACAATTGCTGGGGAAGATGGATCATCAGGTGAGGCATGATATCGAAAAAATTTGGCGGAAAGATCCTCTCGAATTTACAAATGATGTATATGATGTCTGCCTGCATTTCCCGGAGATCGGATTTTCTCACTTCCCTTGTGCATAACTTCATGAAGAATCTTGACAGCGCTACTAACGGCTCCACAACCTGGCCAACCACACATCACAAATTTAATATAAAATCCATTTACGACAGGTTAACCGTAATTTTAACCACAAATTTACCTGACGGTGAAGGAACGGTCGAATGAAAACAGGGAAGAGACGTTGTAGCAGAATATGACAGTCATGACTCTTCAAGCCGTATATCTTATTCTCCCGCAAGTTCACACACCGGGCTATATTTCCTGCAACGCCTGAGGGATACGTCACACAACTCATCCACCTGAAGATCTGGGTCTTCTGATCAGGCTTCACGGTGTAAGGAGCCCAAGGCATCTTTTTCTTCCCCTCTTTCAGCCAAAGATGTTTTCTGATTCCCATTTTCTTAAGATCAACGCGTGCCTTAGGACCGTCTTTCGTCTTCCCCTCCAAGTTGAGCACTGTACCTACCACACTGTCGCAGACATTCTTCTCTATGTGCATCACATCTAGGTAGTGCCTGATCAACAGCGTACTCCAGTACGGGAGTTCCCAAAATATGCTCTTATGTGTCCAGAATTTGTACCTGTCTGGTCTTTCAGGTATTCTGGCCACAATATCGGGATGATTGCTGAGCTGCCCAAAATCATACTCATCCAGCACTGCTAAAATCTCTTCCCCCGACCATCTATGCGGCTCCACACCTCTCTCTTCGGTCCCATCAAATGCCCCGGTATCTATCCGCCAGGGGTGATCATGTGGTAGGTAAGCACGGTGACCCATCCGGACTATCTTGTTGCAATGATTGTTGCACCCCTGGGAGCTAAGGCACTCAGGACAAGCCTTGTATCCCCTAACAACGTTGCCGGACAACATCCCACGTGCAGGAAAATCACTGATGGTACCAACAATCATGGCATGCATCTGGAACATCTCCTTTTTGTGGGAGTCATAAGTGGGATGACCAACCTCCCAAAGCAATTTACACTCTTCAATCAGCGGTCTCATATACACATCGAGACACTTCCCTGGATAACAACAACAACCACAACAAATTCAGATAACGACTATATATGACCAACAATATAGAACAAAAACAATAAATGGAGAGGTGTTGAACCAACAGCAATATATACAATATGAAGGGAAAGTAGATACCTGGATAACCGGGCCCCGGAATCAACAAGGTCAACATGTTGTATTCCTTCTTCATGCACATCCATGGAGGAAGGTTGTAAGGCACCAAAATAACCGGCCATATACTGTACGAAAGACTCATGGTCCCAAAAGGGTTGAACCCGTCGGATGACAGCCCGAGCCTCACATTCCTCACCTCTGAAGCAAAATGAGGAAACTCCCTGTCTATATGCTTCCACGCCTCCCCGTCAGCAGGGTGTACCATGAGGTCTTCGTCATGCACCTCCTTCACAGCGTGCCATCTCATAGCTTCGGCCGTCTTTGAAGACATATACAACCGCTCCAGCCTATCCCTCAACGGGAAATAGCGAAGTATCTTAACAGGTTTCCTGTTGCCTGCGGGAGTCCGCTTATACCTGTCGGTCCCACATACCGGACAACGATGAAGGCCTTCAAGGTCATTACCGTCTGCATCTTTACCCCAGAATAGAACGCAGTCATATCTGCATGCATGGATCTTGATGTAGGAAAGCCCGAGATCTCTCAAGATACGACGGACCTTATGATGCGTGGTGGGATGACGATGACCGTCGGGCAGGAGCGAAGCAGCGTACTGTAGATACCTATCAACAGCCGTCACGGTCGATTTTGTGTCAACCTTGATATGCATCACCTCCATCACACACTGAAGAACGGTCTTCTCATGACCTGGGCACAGAGGGGTCTGTTGGAAAGCAATAAGTCTGTTGTACTTGGCTATACCGGCAGTGTTGACACCTCTAGGGACGGCCTGCATCGGCGCCTGAGGAATGTGCTGTCGTTCAGGGCATACACCGCTGTCATGAGGAAACATGTCGTTGATGAAGGTCGTTGTTGGATCGTTGGATGTACTGCCCGTCTCATCAAACTGTCCATGATCATGCGGGCGTGATGAGGTTTCACCGTGATATATCCAACATGTGTAACGTTCCCAGAATCCGTTACTCTTCAGGTGGTCCCATACTGTCCCCAACGGAAATCGATGCATATCACTGCGACACTTACACATCTTGCACGGGCAATAGAACATGCCACTCCCGTCAGCATTGCCCTGCGCATATTGCATAAAATCCCAAACTCCTTCAGCATATTTTCTGTGATATCTTGGAAGAGAAATCCAACTCTTATCCATATCCTGAAAATAACACATATATATATCAATATTTAATGAACATATCTTTTATATATATATATATATTAATGTAATACAACATACTAATTATTAATTATATATATCTAGTTCGAGCGGATTCCGTGGTTTCAGAAGGCAAGTGTCAATGTCACGGAGGGCGAACCCCCTACAGGAACCAGGCAGGACTCGTTTGTGATCACGGAGGCGAACCCCTATCGACCCCTTCACCGAGAAGAGTGGTCAGTTTGTGATCTTGAGATCCAGTTAAACAAACCTGTGAACCATATCTATGACAGAACGGCCCCTTACTCAGCTTGGAACAAACTCTATGCATATATATATATATATATATCATTAATTCAACTCAAATAAAACTGAAAATCAATATATATATATGCACATATATATATGTGCATATATATGCATATGTACGTACCTGGGAGTAGCTCCACAAACTATGTATGGACAAATTTCCACAACACCGAACGATTTGAAGAACTAGAGAAATTTATGTTTAAAATTTTCAAAGTTCTCATTCTTCTATCCCGCCTCACAATATATAGAAGAATCTTGGGCGACGAAATATTTGAGTTTCGTCGCCTAAGAATGAAAAATCTTGGGCGACGAAATATCTCAGTTTCGTCGCCTAAGGATAAAAAACTTAGGCGACGAAATAAATATCTTAGGCGACGAAATATTGTTTCGTCGCCCTAGTTTCTCTCTTGGCCGACGAAATGTATTCTTAGGCGACGATTTTATTTTCGTCGCCTAAAGTTGGACTTTAGGCGACGATTTTGTTTCCTTGGGCGACGAAAAAAAAAATCGTCGCCTAAGTTCCCTCTTAGGCGACGAAAAAAAAAATCGTCGCCCGGTTTTTTTTGTTTCGTCGCCCAAGACCCATTTTCTGGTAGTGTATTTTTCTTCTATATACTAAAGCATTAGGCCACTAACACTGTTCATATCCCTCAGTTAAGGTTAATTATGTTTTTGCCCCAGTTTGGGTTAAATTGCAAAACTGTCAATGAGTGAGTTATTTGTTTTGCCACCTGCTCCCCAAACGTGTCCTTTGTTTAGCCAATTGCTCTCAAAACGTGTCCTCATCCTGGCAACGTTTATTCTCCTCAAGTTAAAACCATGTTCCACGCACACCAGACCTCTTTTGGTTTCGTCGCTCTCTCTCCGTCTCATCGATCTCTACTTGGCTCTCTCTCGGTCTCATCTCTGCTTGGCTTTCTCTCCGACGCAACAGTCCCTTCTTCTCTTCATTGAGCCTCTCCTTAGTTAGGTTATCTTTGGAGTTCCAGTCGGGCGGTGCTTCGGGTTTATTGGTTGGGTTTATGTCACCAACTTTTTTGGCTTCTTCCGTCTTCAGATGGTACAATGAATCAATGGGTTTTTCTCCCTATTTTTGTTTGCATGTCAGTGGTTTGATTATTTTCGTTGTGTTTTGCAGTGAAATTGGTTCTGCCTTAATAGTGATCGCATTGATTTGGCCTTGGTCACATTCGCTCAGGTAATTAGATGTGGTTCCTTTAGTTAGATTAGCCGTTTGATTTTTTGATTTGGCTTGCATGTTGGTTATGTATCAAACTGAGTGTGGCTGTTTTGCGGAGGTTTTTTTATGGACTCCAGATTTTGGCATTGAAATAGTATGCGTAGCTCCAAGTTCCTATGCTGCCATGATTGAAGACGATGATCAGTTAGACATAGGTATTCTAAACATAGAAGTGTTTATCATTTCAATATGAACGGAGTTCTAAGATGATCCAAGTTTACATAGAACTAACTCTCTCTGTTTTTTTTTTGTTTTTTTTTTTTAAGATGATATCAAGATTGACATTCCTGGCCGGAGAGAAACCGAAAGAGCAGAATATGTTGGCAGCACTTAATAAGGAAAAACTGGCAAGCAAGTTTATGGCCTTTAAAGATTAGTTTAAACCATCTATATCAATATGAAGTCATTAGTCGGATGCCTTGGAAGTTTCTTACTTGACACTTTTCCTATTGTAGGTAAAGTAATGAAACAAATGAAGACTAAGGAAGAGCTCTGTTGATGAAATCAAGAGGAGATATGGATTTTCGTCTGCTGTAAGAGCAATATACATACACATGTCATTATGAATTGTATATCCTATTACTTTATATAAATTGAATGTACCATAGCATACTCCTTTTCCTACATTCATTGATCACCATATTTGCTGATCATGCTTATATATTGTTATATATACACTATGATTCTATTGGTTTTTAGGATTTTGAATTTCAATTTAGTGATAAGAGACGGGTTTAATCTTCTTCTTTTTTTGTTATTTGATGTGTCGGGCTATTTGGTTATTTATTTGTCTGTTTTAGGATTTTGATGTCTATAGGATTTTGTTAAGTTTGTCTATTGGTTCGGATACTTTGTTGTTGTCTTCTGATTTTTTGATTTTCAACAACAATTGGTTTCCTGTTTGTTTTTGTTTACTTTAGAATGCAGTTGTGAATTTTTTTTTTAAATAAAAGCATTTGCACTAATTAACTGAAAATAAAAATATCATTCTTCTGCATAACTATGTGAAAAACAAATTAGAAGTGAGATAAGTTTATTAATCTTCAATCTTCAAGGTTTGTATTTCAATGTCAAATTGACAAAAGTTGTTCTGCAAACTTTGAAGATATAGAGTCCAGTATGGAAGTTTTAAAAAAATCATTGAAAATTATGGTTTGTTTTTGATTTGATCTTCAGTTTTACAACTATTTTTATCCTTCAATTAAAATAATGTTGGTTAACAATAACATATGCTTATGAAAATCATCTTGAGGCAAAGAATAAAAGACATGTGATTGTAAATGCCTTTTGTACAATTGATTCATCTATTGATGTTGGAATCAGTAATTATTTATCAAAAGGGTATGATACAATGAGTTACATATGGTGGAACATGTTAACTGAGAATGGATATAGGTGTATTAATGTTGAAAATGTGAGCACATGTTTATTTTCATTATGATAGATCAATGATATATGATTAGATATTATGCAGTGAATTTTGGCTAATAGTGAGGTACATTTGTATTTTCATTGAGGCATATGAAAAATATGTATAAAAATAAAGAAAACTCTGAGGACCACCTATAAATTAAAATTATAAGAAAAAAATTGGACAAATTTGTGTCAAGTGATATGTTTTGGGCGAGGAGTTTGTTACAGTAGGTATGGTGTTATCAATATGATCTTGAGGGAACACAAGTTTAATTCTGGAAAGCTTTGTTATGGACACCACACTACTAGAAAAAAGTTCTTAGGTGACGAAATTGTTTCGTCTCCTCAGAGCTTATGTCGTCATGTAAACACTTAGCTGACGAAAATTTCGTCACCTAAGGGTCGTCATCTAGCACTTAGGTGACGAAAATATTAATTTCGTCATCTTAGTCACTACTAAGATGACGAACAACTATTTGTCACTAGGTTACTTAGCTGACGAAACTGTTTTCGTCGCCAAGTTACTTAGTTAATTTCGTCACCACGTAACTTAGTTGACGAAAAATATTTTGTCACCACGTTATTTAGCTGACAAAAATTTCGGTCGTCACCTAGTTACTTAGTTGATGAAATTTATTCAGTTTGCTGACAATTCTTTCGCGTTGAAAAAGTCACCCAGTTACTTAGCTGAAAATATTTTTGTCTCCAACTTCTTACAACTCAGATCTAATCAAACCCCAAACGACCCCAATATCTTACAAACCAATATCAAGCAACCCAATTTCAACCGAGATCGCCTCCATAATCATTTGCAAAAACACAAATTAACAAGGCCAAAACGGGAGGTGCGCAGAGTCCGCTGGCGAGAAGGCGCGCGGAGTCCGCTGGCGAGATGGCGCGCGGAGTCCTCTGGCGAGATGGAGTTATTGTAATCTCACATTTCCTACTATTCACCATGATAATTTTTTATTGACAAAGAAGCGAAGAAATAGATTTATCATTCCATTCCAATCGATTTAAGAACAAGAGAAAGAACGGATGCCCCGTCCCGGTATTTCGATTGAAATACCTATAAATGGTATAAATGGTTATTGACGGTGATTCTCAGCAGAACAGAATGTAATACGATGAGATAGAATGCAATAGAAACAAAGACACAGGGAACGGGTTACCTACTCTTAACGGTCGAAGTGAACCCTTTCATTCCGAATTAAAGAATTCAGAATGAATCAAATCTCCCCAAGTAGAATTCTCACTATTTCTTAGATTCATGGACCCAAAAAAAACCATACCATTGGAGATGCTTTAACTTTGACATTTGGATTTTGAAACTCTGAGTTTTGCAAAAACTTAATCTCAATCATACCTTGCAGAAATCTGAAAAAATAATAATTAAATACATAAATAAGATCAGAATGCCAACATGCACTTAAACCAACATAAATAACCATTGGAAAATAAGATGTACACGTTTTGGTTATCATATAAATCACCTAATAGGTGTTGATGCAAGTGTATATCGGTACATAGCATAACTTTTGAATCAGTTGCAACACGATTCAATGTCGATCATTTACGGTTATCATTTTCAATTTTTTTTCAGTTTGGTACCGGTCACTTACATTTCGGTTCGGTTTTCTTCGGTTTTCAATGGGCTTGGGTTTCAGCCCAAAATTTTCCTGTTCCAGTGTCAAAGCGTTCCAGAAACTAGGGCTGGGCATCTTCGGTTCGAATTGGTTTTAGGACAAAACCAAAACCAATCCGAATAATTCGATTTAAGGTTTTTTCTAACCAAAACCGGATTTTAAAACCTTTGACCCGAATTTTCAGCCCATCCAAATTTTCGGCCCATTCGAATTTTCGGATCGGTTTAGGTTGGTTTCAGTTTTGATCTATATTTAAAAAACTTTTGACCCATCTAGTATCTCACTGTAAAGTTGAACTTCAAGTTTTTGACTTGAGTAACATGCTTAAAGTATAACAAGCAATCAAATACACTCTCAATCTTTTCTACACTAACAAATTTTTCCAAGAAATGAGTTGAATGATAAAATGTCTTTTATACGGAGATATTAAGTGTGTGTGAGTACAATGTAAGTAGATATAAAATTAACTAATAATATATTTATACACACAGACATTATATATAATCCTGGTCGGTTTGGTTATTTTTGATTTGTTTAAGAACTTAAACTGGTTCCAATCCAATTTAAACCAATTCGGATCGGTTCGTTACTTGTTTTGACCCAAATTTTTCGATTCGTTTATCCGATCCGGTTTTCGGTTCGATTCGGTCGGTTTTTTACACAGGTTAAATGCCAGCCCGCAGAAACGGCGCGAAAAAGCTTCAGGCTTTTGAACCAATCAAACTGTGCAGAGCCTAGAATGAACACTGCTGAACATACTTTCTCTTCTCTATTAACCAAATGCAAGACCCTCAAAACCATGAAGCAAATCCACGCCTTCGTTCACAAGACCGGCCTCGACACAGACCCATTAGTCTTCGGCAAGCTCCTCCTCCACTGCGCCGTCACAATCTCCGACCTGCTCGTCTACGCTCGCCGCCTCTTCCTTCATTTTCCTTACCCAGACGCCTTCATGTACAACACCCTCATCCGCGGACTCGCTGACTCCGATAATCCCCACAATGCGCTTCTCCTGTTCCGTGAAATACGGCGTAAAAATATGGTATCCATTGACAGCTTCACTTTCGCTTTCACACTCTAGGCCGTGGCGAATTCCCGGTCGTTGAGTGGAGGGACCCAGCTGCATTGTCAGGCTTTTATCCATGGACTATATAGTCATATGTTCGTCGGGACGACTCTGGTGAGTGTGTATGGCGAGTGTGGGAGTGTTGGTCATGCACGCAAGGTATTTGATGAAATGACTGAGCCGAATGTGGTGGCGTGGAACGCGGTGCTCACGGCATGTTTTCGGTGTGGGGATGTGGAGGTTGCGAAGGAGGTGTTTGGTTCAATGCCGTTGAGGGATTCCACGTTGTGGAATATTGTGCTTGCAGGGTATGTTAAGGCGGGTGAGCTTGCGCTGGTGAGGGAGGCGTTTTGGAGGATGCCGGTGAAGGATGATGTGTCTTGGAGTACTATGATTGTTGGGTTTGCGCAGAGCGGTTGTTTTGATGAGGCGTTTGGGTTTTTCAGGGAGCTGCAGCGGGAGGGAGTTGGGGCGAATGAGGCGAGCTTGACTGGGGTGCTGTCTGCGTGTGCGCAGGCTGGAGCGGTTGAGTTTGGTAGAGTTTTGCATGGTTTGGTGGAGAAGGGTGGATTTCTTTCGTTGATTTCGGTCAATAATGCGCTCCTGGACATGTATTCTAAGTCTGGGAATGTGGAGATGGCTTGGTTGGTCTTTGAAACAATGCCGGAGAGAAAGAGTGTTGTTTCTTGGACTTCAATGATAGTGGCACTTGCAATGCATGGTTATGGAAAAGAAGCAATACAAGTTTTCCGCAAGATGGAAGCGTCTGGAGTTAGGCCTGATGGGATCACATTCTTTTCAGTTTTGTATGCTTGTAGTCATGCTGGGTTGGTTAACGAAGGATGTGAATATTTCTCAAAGATGAGAGAAATGTATGGTATTGAACCAGCTATTGAGCGTTACGGTTGTATGGTAGACCTATATGGTCGAGCTGGGAAACTGCAGAAAGCCTATGATTTTGTGTGTCAGTTGCCAATATCTCCTAATGCTATTATTTGGCGAACTCTTCTAGGGGCTTGCAGCATTCATGGTAATGTTGAGTTGGCAGAACAAGTGAAGGAAAGGCTTTCCAAACTGGACCCTGACAATTCAGGTGACCATGTTCTTTTGTCAAATGTGTATGCTGTTGCAGGTTAGTGGAAGGATGTTGCTGCTGTAAGAAGATCAATGGCTGACCAGAAGATCAAGAAAACTCTGGGTTGGAGCATGATAGAAGTTGACAAGGTCATGTATAGTTTTGTAGCCGGTGATAAATCAAATAAGGTTACAGAAGAGGCCTATGAGAAGTTGAGAGAGATAATGGTGAAACTTCGTGTTTGTGGAGGTTATTTGCCGGAGGTTGGGAGTGTTTTGCATGACATAGAAGCGGAGGACAAAGAAGATTCGGTGTTCATGCACAGTGAAAAACTTGCAGTAGCTTTTGGGTTGGCAAGGTTGCCTGAAGGAAGGATGATAAGGATAGTGAAGAATTTGCGGGTTTGTAGAGACTGCCATACAGTGATGAAGCTGATTTCTAAGGTCTATAGATCGGAGATGGTTGTGAGAGATAGAAGCCGCTTTCACTCCTTCAAAGACGGCTCTTGTTCATGCAACGACTACTGGTGACCAGGACTAACAAACCACTTGAATTAGTATAGCTTCTGTAAGTTAAGAGAGCACAGAAGTCATAACAGGAATATACTTGTAAATCAAAAGGGTTTGGCCAAGAGAACAAAGAAGGATACCAACAGTTTGGCCAAATGGGCTATGTCATTGATCCAAACAATTTCAAAGGAAGCCGTTGAATCTCCGGAGGGAATGAGGAAAACTCAAAATTTACTTCCAATTCAAAAGGGAACAAACTTGTTCAACTCTCTTGATTTTACATTTTACCATTGCCAGTTCACTATTTACCAAATCCAAAATTCTCATAGCCCGAAGACATGATATTGAAAAGTCAACAAACTATGAGCTTTTGGTTTGACTGATAATGCTGGAACTATTCTAGACACATAATCTCATCTGGTTCTCAAAATCTCAGCAGAAAAATCTAAGTAACTAAGTAGTGGTCAGCATCTTCCTCTCAAACGCCAAGCTCACAGAGACCCTGATACAATTTTCGATCTCTCTCCATTTCTGCAACATGTCCATGGCGTTCTCTGCTGCATTCAATACATGTTCACGACCTTCCCTTATTCTTTCCTGAAGAATCCGTAAACCCAATTTGTTTCAGACTGCTTGCTTCCACAGAACCCTAACGGTTAGGGCTTCAACCACTTTGGACTACTCCAAGCCCTCTGTGGACGATAAAGCGTCAGCTCCATCAAAGGTCAGAGACCCAATTGCACCTTTTTCTTATCATTCTGAAGATGCTTTCTTGTTTTCAGTTCAATTTATTCATGTGTTTGTTATTCGTTCTGCTTATGGGTTTTAAAGGTCTATACAAATTGGAGTGCAAATTTCAGCTCCCTATACAAAAAGGCAAAACTTAAATTTCTACATAGCAAGATGAGACATAAGATACACAAGTTACATATCATACTAAATTCTGTGAAAACCTAGACGAAAACTTCCATTCTAATCGATGTCTGCATACCTTTATTTATTAGTGAAATGAACCAAATTTCACTATAAGTCAGACGGCGCATTCACTGTATAAGCGCAACAACATTTGGAAACTGTAATTTTCAATTGTGTTGGCATAGGGGTTCTGTGTAAAGAGATGTTTTGATATTAATCTGAGATTTTAAGTGCTACATGTTTGTTACCTTGCCTCACAAAGGAATGATGGTAGTTTGTTGCAGACCAATAATTGGCAATGGAAATTCAAGGATGATTCTATTAACATATACTATGAGGAGTATGAAAAGGAGAGAGATGGTCCTTGTAAGAATATCCTTATGATACCAACGATTTCTGATGTTAGCACAGTTGAAGAATGGAGATCAGTAGCAAGTAATATTGTTCAGCAAGTTGGTAATGTTAATTGGCGAGCGACTATTGTTGATTGGCCTGGTCTAGGATACTCTGATAGGCCAAAGATGGACTACACTGCTGATGTCATGGAGAAATTTCTGGTCGACTTCATCAATTCACCAGATGGTCCTCTAAATGGCTCAGGTTGATGATTGACTACTTTGTTTTGGTCGATTGTTACTTAAGATATCATTTTATAAGCTTGCTATGTTCTATATCTTTTTAGCAAGAAGTATAGTAGCACTGTTCATTTAGCATGCATATGTTTGACTCGAGCTTCTTAACTGGATATAATTACTTGAAACTACCTTTGTGCTTCCCTCCGCCTTGTAATGGTGGAAATCAAGTATATTTACAGGATCTTTGTTTACTTCATTCATGGAGTTTTTCTCCTTATGATGAAGCTACACTAATATGCAAGTCTTTTCTTTTGAAGTTAACTTGATAATACTCTTGCTGTCAACCAGAAAATGATCTTGTGGTATTTGGAGGAGGACATGCTGCCACTCTAACTATCCGTGCAGCAAAGCGGGGTGCAGTCAAACCTAAAGAGATAGTTGCTATTGCACCCACCTGGGCAGGTCCCCTTCCTATTGTGTTTGGTCGAGATTCTAGCATGGAAACAAGGTACCTACTGAGAACCTCAAATACTGATGAAAAAATGCTAGTTATTGATTCATAATTGGTACCCAAAATTACGATAATTGTTCTGCATAGGCATGGCCCAGAGAAAGATCAATTAATTCATATAATTCAGTTTACTATTCGTGGACTCACACACGATATCTGTTCCTTTGCTTCTATCTGTTACATGAAACTGAATGATCTCTCCATTTTGTTCACAACCAATAGGTATGGACTGCTTAGAGGCACCTTAAGAACCCCTGCTTTAGGCTGGATGATGTATAACATGCTTGTCAGCAATGAGAAATCAATTGAATCTCAGTACAAATCCCACGTATATTCAAATCCTGACAATGTGACTCCTGGAATTATTGAAAGTAGATATGCCTTAACCAAAAGGAAAGGTGCTCGCTATGCACCTGCCGCTTTCTTGACTGGTCTTCTTGACGCTGTACAATCTAGAGAGGAATTTCTTGAACTCTTTGCAGATATGGGCAACAAAAAGATACCAGTTCTTGTTGTGTCCATTAAAGGTTCTCCAAAGAGGTCAAAAGCAGAAATGGAGGCTCTCAGGGAAGCCAAGGGAGTGAGTAAGTTTATTGAGGTGCCAGGCGCTCTTCTTCCGCAAGAGGAGTATCCTGCTATAGGAAAACTTCAAATCCAAAGATTAGAGTTTGTTTCGCTTCGCCAAATATATGGTTTTCCTCATACAACAGTTTTGTGATCAGAAAAGTTGCTATACTGCAGATCATGTAACACTAAAGGTTATGCTCCTAGGAATTGTATACATATGTGCATCTGCATAAGCATTTTTCTTCTATCATTTTGCTGATACTCACTCGCCGGTCTGACATGTCCAGAATCCTCATTCGTGTTTTTAGCATACATGATTCCTTGTTCCAGTCTTTAGAGCTAGCCTGATTGGTGAGACATTATAAAGAAATGGGAGGGCTTATTCGATCCCTTCCAATGTAACGAAAAATCTTGTCTCCGTTTGAAGTTTTTTTTTTTGAAGCATTTGTTTCATATGCATGATTGCATCCAACTATCCAAGCCTCCCCAGTTTTTTGGAAGGATACCTCACTTCCGTGTGAGTCTGTGACTGCAAGCAACACCTATTTTAGACAGTAGTGGTTTGGAGTTGGGCCGATTTTAAGAGTCTGGAGGCCCGGTGTAAGAATAAAAGGGCTAAGAAAATTCACATCCCAAATGCTGTCCAAGCTGTGGCCTAAAGTTGCAAGAGCATTGATAACAAAATTCGTCTCTCGAAAAAATGGTTGAAGGATATTGCTAAAAAGGTGGAATCAATAGTTCTGATATCTTTGATAAGCAGTAGAAGTTTTCAAGGATCTTAAACTTTCCATCGATGCAGTTGATGACCAGAGAATAAATCGCCTTCGACAATGATTTTGGATATGTTTAACTGTTTTGCTTTGAGAAGACTATCTCTGAGAGTTTGTGGCTTCCGATGGGGATGTTGGCTTTCCCAATTGGACGAACATAAGCAACAAGAGAACACCTAGAGCTACCTCCCAAAACAAAACCGGCATCAGCATTGGAACTTTGTTGAATAACTAAACCATCAAAGTTTATCTTGATGAAATCTTGGGGAGGAGGCATCCACTTAATATTACTTATGCTTTTGTGATTTGAGCGCGAGGAGGGGTTATGAAGTTAAGATCTTTGCAAATTTGGAAGCATGGCTAACCAGATGACATTGACAAAAAAAAAAAGTGGGAAATATATTTCTCCTCTTGGATTTTAGAGAACAATTGAAAATTTGTTGATTTCTTTGATTTAGTAATCAGAATACGCATCAAAGTGTAAAATGACAAGAGTCTAATTCACCAATCAGATACAATACAAATTGAAAACTTATGTAAATTAACCAAAATACAGAGATCAAAAATCAATAATGCATAGTACGTAGGGAAAGATTTTGTAGCAGAGTCGAAAATTATCACTAACCACTAGCTCATACCTCTCCCAACTATGTACATATCATTCATTCCAATGTACTAATGTACTATACATGAATAAGTTAATAATAAAAATATGTCGATCGACTTATGTACGTATATGGGGAATTTGTACAGTACGTCGACCAAGCTTTAATGACTCCCTTGATGGCAGTTCTGCTGAGTTTGAGGTTCTTGTTGCAGAGTGATCATCTCAGTATCTATCTAGCTCCCGTTACAACTCAGACGTCCCCATATGCTTCCAGAGTTCCAGAACACCATGAAACTTAGATTGATTACCATAATTGAAGTAAAAGGTACATTACGTGGAGCAAGCTCCCCAGAATACTGCGTAGAGATGATCCTATGTACTATGATTACTGTTGTTGTGTACGTAACTACGTATCCCATCCCATCAAATCGGTAAGAACTGTAGCTAGCACAATTTATTCATGCATTTATGTGAGAAAGAACCCCGGCCATAACCATAATAGACTACTAAGATGATTTGACCCTCCCTTCATTTTCGTAGGGTCTCATCTGTGCTGTCCATAAGTGGTACCAAATCCTAAGAATTTATGTATACTAACGACCTTTTGGATGGTGGGCTCCAAGTTGTAACTCCACAAGGCCCAACGTTGTAGTACACGTGTAAGAAAAAGACAGAGAGAGACTGTTTTTAACTCAAGAAAATCTTGTGTGTAACGGTCGTGTCATGTGATATATGTGACCGGCCAATCTTGCTCCGCCACCTGTCTTTTTTTTTGTAGTAGCAACTCCCAAACCCAGCGTTCTTCTTCCCCCCCTAAAACTATCAGACTGCTTCAAACCTCCTCCACCCTCTTCCAGTCCCCCTCCTCCCTCAATCCCCAAAAACCCATCTCTTCTCCCTCCCCCAAACCCATTTCACCACTATCAAATGCTCCTCCTCCTCCGCCGCCCCCAAATGCCACAACACCACCCACCGACACCCCTTCGATCCCTCGAATGACACGTCGTCCTACTCCCTCGACGAGATCGTCTACCGCTCCCAGTTCGGCGGCTCCTCGACGTCCAACACGACAAGGCCGCCCTCAAGAACTACGACGGCGACAATGAAGAGAAGGGAAGAAGAACGCCAGGTTTGGGGATTGCCATCTTCTAAAAAAAAAAAAAAAAAAAAAAAAAGACAAGTGGCGAAATAAGATTGGCCGGTCACATATACTACTTGGCACGACCGTTGCACGCAAGATTTTCTCTGTTTGGGTATGATTCTCTGTTCAAATTCTCTGACAGATGAATTTGGCCAACCATCTTTAAAGTCTGGTTAGAATGAAGTTTGTTGGGCAAATCATATGAGCTGCATAGCCCTCACATTTGAGTAATATTTGCGATCTTTAATTAGTTAGATACAATCGGTGAAACGTCAGTTCTAAATAAAAAATTGAATTAAAGAAAAAGACAAGAAAAGAATTGTAGATTTGTAAATTAAATTTGATTCTAAATAACGTACATCCAAATGGAGAATTGTAATTATGAATTTTTATTTAGATAGATTTCATAAATTAAATTAAAGAAAAAGACAAGAAAAAGAAAAAATATTTAGTTTTATGACTAATCTAAACTATTAGTTTTTATTATATCTAATAGATAATATTCAGGTTATAATTTTGATTGTAATTTTTTATGTCACGGATCCGCCTCCGTAGATGTAGATATAATTGAAATTTTATTGGTTGTCATATAATGTATGTTTTAAGCTGCGGCATTTTGTTGAGGATCACGCTTAATTTCATAAACTGAGTTGAGCAGTTATTAACGTCAACTTAGTTTGGCATATATACGTCGATTTTTATTTTACAAAATCGATCTATCATAATAATTATTTTTTGTATTAATTTTAGTAATTTTTCTACATTGTACTATAAAGATCATGACTCGTATGAGAAGGACTGATTTGCGTGATAAAACAAAATGAAAAATAAAAACTATCAGATCCGACCTAACTTTGAGGCTTGACGTTAGTCATTACTACTGAACGATCACCAAGTATTGATCGGCAAAAAAATATGCATAAATAAAAAATAAAAAAAAGTATTTAAAAAAATATATATAAATGCATAAATACTTTTCTTGTACTACATGCACAATACTTCAGAGTTCAAATACAACTCTTGCAAACAGCTGGACAACAAAAGTCCAATACAAACTCATCTTCCAGACCGTGCACTCTATATAAAGAGGCACAGAGAAGAAAAGAGACACAGAGACGAGAGGACCACGCACACGCGGACACAGAAGGAGAGAGGTGCAAGAAGGTGAAACCAGAGAGTGAAACAGAGAGAAGAAGGCGAAGCGCAGAAGAAAGAAAAGCAGAAAACAAGCGGCGAGCCAGACAAAAGGTGGAGCCCCATTCTAACTTTCTTTTCTTTTTTGCAGCTGCCTTTATCTTTCTGTATCACTCCGCCGGAAGCCCGAAGGCGACGCCATCTCCCCTAGCGTGATGACCCCGTGAGGTAGTCACCAAGTCTAAAGGCGAGGCGACCTCGCCTCCCTTCCTCCCTTGTTACAACAAACATATGGCCATGCAGCCCGCATAACAAGCCATGCAAGGGGAAGGAAACAAATAATCAACGCGGGTTCGAAGAGCAGGAACTCACCTTTGATGACTCAACAAGTCCTTGACCAGATTAAAAAGAAGGAGACGACACCTCAATTTATAGAAGAGCAGTTTCCTCAAGTCCAACTCCCAACCAAACAGGGATATGCGTCTGGAGTTATGCGGTTCGCGCAATCTCATCAACTTCATCAAGGAAAAGACGACTCAATCAAGGAAAAGATGATAGAGTCCTGCAAACTAGAGTCCGCGCGCCCTCGCGAGACGGGTCCAAAGCCCTAAGGCAGAGGCGAACTTACACCCCGCCAAAGCAGAAGCAGGTTACTTAACCCTAAGGGGTGGCGACGTGACTTTTACCCTAAGGGGTGGCGAGGCAACTTAACCCTAAGGGGTGACGACGTTACTTAACCCTAAGGGGTGGCGAGCCAACATTCGCGCCAAGGCAGGAACCCTAAGGGGTGGCGAACCAACATTCGCGCCAAGGCAGGAACCCTAAGGGGTGGCGAGCTGATATTCAAGCAAAGACAGAAACATAATGGGTGACGAGTTAAGCCCAGGCGAGGCGAGATAATGACGCAAGCGGGGCGAGATCCATTCATGCAAAAGATGAAGCAAGTCGCGGAGACATGCACGCAGAGTCCGCTCAAAAGTGAACACGCGGAGTCCGCTTACTGACATACACGCGGAGTCCGCCCACAAGTGAACATGCGGAGTCCGCCATATATATATACACGCGGAGTCCGCTCACAAATACATACGCGGAGTCCACTCTCAGACATACACGCAGAGTTCGCTCGCTGACACACACGCAGAGTCCGCATGAAGGAGTAGTTCGCCTGCACACAGAGATCGCCTGTGCCATTATCAAGGACTGAGCCCAAAGCCATTCAAGCCCTTTGTCACGCCATTGCCTCACCTTTTTCGGGTGCCATTATTAACAGATACTCTACCAAATTGAGTGTCCACCAAAAACACAAGACAACAGACTCACAAATATGTCTGTTAAACCAAAAGCCGGCATTAAGCCATAAAGCCTACAAACCTCTTTTGAACTACGGTCGGTTTGATCCCGCAAAGGGGTACGTAGGCAGTCTAGTAACCCACTAGATGCAACCAAAATTCCAAACAGAATCCCTGACACCACCAGTTAGATTCTTCCAGTCCAAACACCCTCAAACATACACAGTCCTCGTTGGTACTTTGTAATCGAATCAAAGGGTTTTCCCCTGAAATACAGGGGTTGTAATTAAGAAATTTAATTTATTTTATTCTGAATGGGTCGAACCAGATAAAAAATCAAAACCCTATCTTAGTCGATAAGAGAGGGTGAAGTTATGTTGGGTATATACAGTTGTTTACAATTTTTGCCCAACATAGTTTTTGGCGACTCTGCTGGGGATCCATTTTCCTTTTCATCTCTTTTATAGAGTCACTAACTTGTTGTGTGTGTTTCAGGAAAAACAAAACAATGGCACCACAAGTTACTGTTTTCTTCCACAAGCTCCCAGCAAATGCTGCTCGCCCAAGTCGAATTGGTCATCGCATGACATTCGTGATCGGCCACGTTCCTGTCACTTGTGAAAAGCCAAAGCTTGAAGCAAAACAAGACAAGCTAGGCATGAGTAGCGGGAAGACTCAGAATTTCAAAGTGGCCTCCAAGAATGCTTTGAGAAATCAGAGGAAGCGAGCTGCCAGAGCTCAAAGGAAGAGAAATGCCCAAGCTAACGCAATGGAAGCCATCCTGGCAGAAATTGCTCAATCAAAGCCAGCTAAAGAGGAAGTGAAGACCTTCCTACCAAGCCATATCATGGTAGGCTCTATACAGGTTAATCTTCCAAATGTGGAGACCGTGATGGTGACTTCCACCAAGGGAGGGGATGAACATGAGCCTCGACTCCCCCTCCAAGGCTCACAAAGCTCCACGACGTCATCACAGTCAACAACGGCTAGTCAAGAACTTGACCCAAAGAAGTTGGCGGAGGAAATCTCAAAGGCTCTTGATGCACCAACAGGACCAGCAAGGCCAAGGGGATCCAAGGCAAAAGAGTACCCCGTTTATGAAGTTGATTCCTACACATGGCCAATTACTCGCAATATGGCTAGAAAGAGGATGCTCGAATCATCATCAGCAAGTGCTACGCCAAAAGGAGGGTATTCGTCTCTAAAAGATGATCCTTCATTTGTCTCATGGACGGGCAATCCCTTATATGAGACTTCGGCTCCAACAGAAGGACCTTTTCACGCGTCAGTCGCTAGGTCTAGCGAGAGCTGTGACTCCGATTCCGGCAATGTTCAAGTTCTCATGGCAAGCTCATCAAGCCCAGAAGAGCAAATGAAGCAGCAGATGGAGGAGCTAACAAAGAAATTAGCTCAGCTTGAAAGCGATGCTCTACAAAGGCAAGTGGAACGAGAAATCGAAGCTAAGAGGATAGCGGATATCGAAAGCGAGTCAAGAAGGAGAATGGCTGAAAAAGATGCCGAGGTTGCTGAGCTTGTAGCAAAATGTGATGCACTCATGGAAACTAGGCGTCCTGAACCTTCATTCATCAAGGATAACGAGAATTCACTCTCGGCCGAAGGGATTAGAAACATGATCGCTGAAGGGATCAGAGACTTCCAATTGTCTCTATCTACACCGGTCCTTGGGTACCGCAAACCGTATCCAGATCACTATGACGCAATACCTTTCCCCAAGGGGTATCAAAGGCCAACCTTTGACAAGTTTGATGGAATAAATAGCTCCCCTCGAGAGCATTTGGCTCACTTCTATTCGGCTTGCGGTGAGACATCACAAGTTGACGCTTTCTTGGTCAGACAGTTTGTGCAATCCTTCAAAGGTGCTGCATTTACATGGTACACCCAGCTAGAGCCGGGTTCCATTCAGACATGGGATGATATGCAAAGAGCGTTTTTGGCACAATTCGTCAGCTCTAAGAAGAAAGTCTCCATCATTGACTTGGCAGACACAAGACAAAGAGTTGGAGAAAGTTCCACCGAATTCATCACAAGGTGGAGAAGTCTCAACCTCCAATGTCCTGACAAGTTATCCGAGACCTCCGCTGTTCAAATGTGTGCTAATAACCTCCTCCCAGAGATAGCAACGTACGTGGGTACAGCAGAGCCTCAAACTTTCGATGCTCTGGTCTCAAAGGCAAGCAATGTGGAAAGGCAAGTTGCTCGCCAAAAGACATCTGCAAAAATGTAAGTTGCAGATAAAAAGAGTGATTCCAAGAAGACGGTCGTCAAGAAAGGAGAGACAATGGCGACATTCGTCAGGAATGAAAGGAAACGACACTGTCCAAAATAACCAAAGGAAAAACGACAGTGTCAAAAACAAAAATGACAACAACAGGGTGCAGAGTGATCGACCTCGCAAGCTCACACTAAATGAAAAGAAAAATGCCACTTATTCATTTGATGATGAGGATGTTGAGGCGATTTTCAATGAGCTCATTGCATCAGAAAGTATCAAGCTTCCTGAATCAAAACGACCTGCCGAAATGAACAAGACCAACGATCCAAAATACTGTCGATACCACCGCTTAGTCGGTCATATGTTGAAGGATTGCTACATTCTTAAGGACAAAATCCAAGATATGATCAACAAAAATGAGATCGTGACGACAACCACAAATGTAACAACAACTGGTTCATCTAGACCAGATGGTACCATATCGGTTGCCTTCGAGGTCGATGGCGAGGTCACAATTGTCGAAGCACATCCAGACATGCCTCGCCCTGGAAACCCTAACATTCCGTCCTTATACGAGCTCATGACAGCACCAAGCTTCGATATATGGGAGGATTCTGACGGGTTGGAAAGTTCAGATGAAGAAGGGAGCATAGTAGAGAGCAATACAAGGCAACTTCGCCTCTCTACAGACGAGGCACATCCAGACATGCTTCGCCCTGGAAACCCTAACATTCCATCCTTATACGAGCTCATGACAGCACCAAGCTTCGATATATGGGAGGATTTTGACGGGATGGAAAGTTTAGATGAAGAAAGGAGCATAGTAGAGAGCAATACAAGGCAACTTCGCCTCTCTACAGACGAGGCACATCTAGACATGCTTCGCCCTGGAAACCCTAACATTCCATCCTTATACGAGCTTATGTCAGCACCAAGCTTCGATGTATGGGAGGATTCCGACGGGTTGGAAGATTCAGATGAAGAATGGAGCATAGTAGAGAACAAGACAAGGCAACTTCGCCCCTCTACTGTGAAAACCCCTCCGCCTTCCTCAAACAAATACCGGCGAAGGACATTCTTAAAGAATAACAAGAAAGGGAGATCCGCAAGGAAAATTCAAGACCGAGACATGGAGGGATACAAGCAGCCGCCAAGAACTCCGGTCACATTTGCGGAATTCTTACCGAAAGAATTCTTTGAGAAAGGCGCGGAGTCCGCACAGACGTGCAGCCCGCACACAGGCGGAGTCCGCACTCATGAAACCGGGGAAGCAGGGGACACGCTGCAATGTTGCATGGTAACCATTAATACCATCTCGCCTCCCAACTCAGATACAGAGGTTGAAAGTGTACAAGAAGTCCAGATACGCTCTAGCTTGGTACTTCCACCACCAACCCAAAAGAAGGATGAATCACAGTCCACGAAGTATAGGGTCAAAGACGATACAAAGAAAGTCACTGACAAGACAAAAGCTGCATCAAAAGAGCCTCCTCAAAAGAGCAAATACGATGTGCTGTCACACCTGAAACGTATCCCCTCATCTTCAAGTGTGTATGACGTCCTGGGTATGTCAAGGGAGTTAAGAGAAGCATTGATTGAGGCATTGCTAAGCCCAGAATTGTATAAAGAAGACGTTGTCGAAGTCAATATAGCTACTACAAGAGTCTGTCCTCATTGCAGGAATTGCATTTCGTTCTTGGAGAAATATTTGCTTTTAAAAGGAGAACACCATAACAGGCCTCTTTACGTCACAGGACTTGTGGGTAATATGACGATCAACAGAATATTACTCGACTGTGGCTCGGCTGTGAATTTGCTACCTCTCAAAACGCTACATATCATGGGAATGAACGCTAAGCAGCTCACCCCGTCCATGCTCACCATCCAAGGTTTCAACCAAGATGGTCAAAAAGTAATGGGCACAATTGTCCTACAAATGGAGATCGGAGAGCTGCTCTCAACAGTCCTGTTTCACGTGATTGATGCTCCTACCTCTTACAATGTATTGTTAGGGCGCCCATGGCTCCATAATTATGGTATCGTCCCTTCCACACTACACCAATGCTTTAAGTGGTTAGAAAATAGAGAGGTCAAAACGGTCGTAGCAAACACAGATCCTTTCAAAGGTGAAGAGGTAAATTATTCTGACGCTAAATTCTACAAGCCATCGGATGACCTTAGCGTAAAAGAAGCTCCCAGACCCGTGCTAGAAGCGAAGAAGTAGGAAGTGCCGAGGCCATTAAAGCCCCGAGTCAAAGTAGCTCCCCAAACATTGTCCTCAAATGAAAAGGCTCCAAGCCCAGAAGTTTCGAAGCCAAAGATGGTCTTCAGATATGTGAAAAAAGACCAGCGAGAACCCGGGCAAAAGGCAATCACGCCCATCAAGGACATAATGGAGACACTCATGACGAGCTATGCGCGACCTCTTCGTAAAATTGACCAGTCTATTCCAAAGACCGGTATTGTAATCTTTTCAACACTCGACAATGGGCATAGTAGGCATAAACGATTTGTTTCTTTTAAAAGCAGAAAGCAGAAAGCAAAAGCAAGCACCGCCCCCTCTAAAGATCAACCTCGGGAGTAGAAAGACGGCTCCAAAAGCCATTCCCCTAAAGGTCACGGTTAAGCAGGTAAACGGCATACTTAAGGTAGAAGTTCCTGACACAGATCCCTCCGACACAGGTGTCTTTACGGATCTTGAGAAAACGATGTTCCGTGATGAAGACATGACACAAGAAAGTCGGCCTCGTCTGTCTGTTTTTCAACGCCTTACAAAAGAGCCCCAACCTCGAGTTTCTGTGTTTCATCGATTGGGCGAAATTCATCCCAAATCACAAAAGAACAAAAAGTGGAAGCTCAAACGACAAAGGGTGCTCATGGCTAAACAAGTAGTAGACTAGAGCGAAGAAGGATTTGCATCAACACACTGTACTTCCACCGAAGATTTAGATGAAGACGAAGAATACGAATTCATCGATAATGCCCAACCTGCCCCACCTCAGATAGAAGACAGAGGACAAGCGACAGTTGATGAGCTCCAAGAGATAAATTTAGGCACCAATGAAGACCTAAAACCTATATTTGTAAGCGCTCTTTTAACTCCGGAAGAATTTCAAGACTACAATAATCTTCTAGAAGAATACAAGGACGTGTTTGCATGGGGCTATCAAGACATGCCGGGCTTGGACCCCAGTTTAGCTGTCCACAAGCTTGTCGTTTCAAAGGAAAAACCATGGGTGAAACAAGCTCCCCGACGCTTCCGCTCAGAGCTTGCTGTTCAAATCGAATCTGAAGTCGACAAACTCATCAATGTTGGTTTCATTCGAGAAGTTAAGTACCCCACATGGCTTGCCAGCATCGTACCCGTCAAGAAAAAGAACGGGCAAATTCGTATCTGTGTTGATTATAGGGACCTCAATGATGCTTGTCCAAAAGATGAGTTCCCGCTTCCAATCAAGGAGTTATTGGTGGACGCCACAACAGGATACGACGCTTTGTCCTTCATGGACGGTTTCTCAAGTTACAATCAAATAAAGATGGCACCCGAGGACGAAGAGCTTACAGCCTTTCGTACACCAAAAGGAGTATACAGCTACACAGTAATGCCATTCGGCTTGAAGAACGCATGTGCAACTTATCAGAGAGCAATGACTCACGTCTTCAACGATATGCTCCACAACACCGTTGAATGCTATGTCGATGACTTGGTGGTCAAAACAAGAAAAAGGCCACACCATCTAGCTGACCTAAGAAGAGTCTTCGAAAGGCTTCAGAAATACCAACTGAAGATGAACCCTTTAAAATGTGCCTTCGGGGTCACGTCTGGAAAATTCCTCGGCTTTGTCGTTAGATACCGAGGAATCGAGGTCGACCCTACCAAAATCACGGCAATAAGGGAAATGCCAGCACCAAAAAATCTTCGAGAGTTAAGAGGATTGCAAGGAAGACTCGCCTACATAAGAAGGTTTATATCAAATCTTTCTGGAAGGTGCTAGCCATTTTCTAGACTGATGAAGAAAGATGTACCTTTTATCTGGAATCAAACGTGTCAAGAGGCATTCGACAGTATCAAGCGATACTTGCTCAACCCATCGGTCCTAATGGCGCCTATAAAAGGGAAACCTTTAATCCTCTACATAGCAGCTCTTGATCACTCCTTGGGGGCATTGCTGGCACAAAACAATGATCAGGGGAAAGAAAACGCTCTCTACTATCTAAGTCGGACACTGGTAGGAGCTGAACACAATTATACGCCAATAGAGAAGATCTGCTTAGCTTTAGTCTTCGCCGTCCAAAAATTACGGCATTACATGCTCGCTCATAGTGTCACCTTGATATCTAGAGACGATCCTTTGAAGTATTTGATGACAAAGCCTATGCCTACGGGAAGACTTGCTAAATGGTCTCTGATCCTCTCAGAGTTCGAAATAAAGTATGTACCCTAAAAAGCAATAAAGGGGCAAGCACTTGCAGACTTCATGGCAGCACACCCAGTACCAGATAGCCATGAGTTACCCGAAGACTTGCCTGATGAAAATGTCTTCTCGGCAGAGACTCCCTCATGGCAGTTGTACTTCGACGGGGCAGCTAGAAAACAAGGAGCTGGAGCTGGCATCGTGTTCATCACGCCTCTTGGCGGTATAATCCCCTACTCATTCTTTCTAATGGCTTTATGTTCAAATAATGTTGCAGAATATGAAACACTCATGATTGGCCTTGAGATCGCCTTGGAGATGAGGATTGACTCCTTACAAGTATTCGGTGACTCTCAATTAATCGTCAGACAAGTGAATGACGAATACGCGGTCAAGAACGAGAACCTGGTCCCATACCACCAACGGGTCAAATACCTTATGGGACAATTTAAAAACATAAATGTTAGCCACATTCCCAGATCAGAGAATGACAAAGCAGATGCATTGGCTAACCTCGCAGCTTCTTTAATCCAACTTGACGAAAGAGACCTCCAAATTACGGTTGGGGAACAACGATTGTTGCCTTCGCTACTTGAGCGAATGGAGGGCGTCAACAAAGTACATATGGTCTCCGTGTTCGAAGTCGAAGAATCTGATTGGCGAATGGACATGATCAAGTATTGTCAGTCAGGCACGCTACCTACAGACCCAAAGAAAAGAGTCTATGTAAGGCGGACTGCACCTCGATACACATACCTTGGTGACACTTTGTACAAGATGTCCTTCGATGGGATACTCTTAAGGTGTCTCTCAAAAGAAGAGGGAGCAGAAGCTCTTAAAGAAGCCCATGCTGGAATATGCGGAGCCCACCAGGCTGGTCCAAAATTAGCAGCCCAGCTAAAGAGAATAGGCTATTACTGGCCATCGATGGTACAAGACTCAGTAAATTACGCACGGTCATGCATGGCCTGCCAGCTACATGGGGATTTTATACACCGGCCTCCATTACCTCTTCATCCCACGTCTCTCTCGTACCCCTTTGAAGCATGGGGGTTGGACGTTGTAGGGATCATAGCTCCTAAGTCCTCACGCCTGCATCAATACATATTGGCTGCAACAGACTACTTTTCTAAATGGAGCGAGGCAATTCCTCTCAAAGCGGTAAAAGCAGAGGATGTGGCAAAATTCATCAAGACTCACATCATCTATCGCTTCGGAGTTCCCTCCAAAATAATATCTGACAATGCCACATACTTCAAGTGCAGTGCCATGGTTACAATGTGTGAAAAGTATAAGATTCAACATGCATTTTCATCCAGCTATAACCTGACAACTAATGGCCAGGCAGAGGCCTTCAATAAGGTACTTTGCAACATCCTAAAGAAGATGGTCTCAACAAACAAGAGAGACTGGCATGATCCCCTCCCCGAGGCATTGTGGGCATATCGGACCACTGTTCGCACAGCCACCGGTTGTACTCCATTCAACCTAGTTTACGGCTCTGAAGCAGTACTGCCATTAGAAGTCCAACTGCCTTCTTTAAGGATAGCTACAAGGTTAACAAAACCAGATGAAAACACACAAATCAGGCTTGCAGAGCTTGAAGCCCTCGATGAGAAAAGACTTGCAGTGCAACAAAGACTCGAGACCTACCAAGCTCAAATTGCAGGGGCTTTCAACAAGAGAGTTAAGTTCAGGTCATTCAAAACAGACGACTTGGTCTTGACAATCCGAAGGCCCATCATCGTCACCAGGAAGTCGAAGGGAAAGTTTGAGCCCAAATGGGAAGGTCCATATGTAGTCACCAAAGTCTTCACCAAAGGCGCATACGAACTTTCAAACGCAGACGGAGACTGCATCTACCCTTATGTTAACGGGAAGTTCGTGAAAAAGTTCTACGCCTTCTAAATCTCGTTGGACTGGAAAGCCGGGAGGGCGGTCCAAGCAAAAGTTAGAGCCCAAAACCTCCCGAACTACGACGGCTTGATCCCCCGAAAGGGGGTACGTAGGCAGTCTAGTCCCAAAATGCTAGATGCAGCCACCACATAAAAAACAAAATCTTAAATCAATCAGGCGAACTACGTGTAGCTTGATCCCTTCATAGGGTACGTAGGCAATTTAGTTTTAAAACTAGATCCAGCTGCGAAAAAAAAAGGTTTTCAAAAAAAAAAATCTCGGCCCAGAATCAAATGGGCGAACTACGTTTGGCTTGATTCCTTCACAGGATACGTAGGCAGTCTGGTGACAAACTAGATCCAGCCATATTTTCAAACTAACCCTTTTCTCCCTTGTGATTGTAAACAGGTAAAGAATATTAGTTTGACAAATCCGTTATCATTAAATAATGGTATCATAAGTTGAGCACACACCAAGTACAAGTCCGCAAGACAAAAAGAGAATATTGACAACAAGACACGCGGGCTCAAATATCCCGCCCCGCCAAGACACATTCCTTGTAGACGAGTACACATGATTATAAAAGTTGATGTTCAACACAAATTCTTTTACATCGTACCAAATCTTCCAAGCGAAGTAACAAAGAAATAACAAAACAAGACAGAAAAAAAAGGAACACATGAAGGCAAAATGACTTCGCAAGCCATGCAAAGGGAAGACAGCGAGGCAAGACGCACAGTCCGCACACGGCCTCATGCTTACGCCTCACCAAAGCTCCTTAAAGAATTGACTAGCCATTTGAATTCCTCTTCTTGAGCTTCATGTGAACTTTTGAGGAGCTCGAATTCTACAAGCTGGTCTTCCTTGGCTTCCAACCTTGCCTGGCGAAGTTCTTCATCCCGCCTGTTTTGTTGAGCAGCAGAGTCTTTCAAGAAGGCAATTCTCTCTTCGAGATGTTCCCTTGCGAGCTCATAATTCCGTCGCAATTGTTGTGCTTGACGCTCTGCCTTTATGACATCCTCTTCGCTGGCCCTCAAAACATCAAATTCTTGGTTAAGACCCGACAATTTCGAGTCTAACATGGCCTTGGTACGATGACATTCTTCATGGCTGCGTATCAAATCACGGAGGTGTTCGACATCTATTTTGGAACACTCCTCAACAACACGTGAGCTTTTGGAGACCATATCCGCCAATTCAAAGGTTTTTCTTACACTTTCAACAAACCTTTCAAATCTATCTTGGCCGGATCCATAGGACCTAACCACTGGTCCCAACATCTCAAGTGACTTCTGGACCTCGCCGCGACAATCAGTAATGAGTTCTAGTGGTTGAGACAAGCTTATCTTACGCAAAATGTCTTCCACCTCTGAGATAATAAAATCACCCCAACGCTCATTCCGGCCTGAGTTAAAGATCATACGCAAGATAGATGAAGTTTCATTTGGCTGAAAAATACCTTCATCTCCAGGCTCGCACGCATCAGGATTCACTGGCTCTGTACTACCACTCTTAGAGTCAGGATTCTTGGTGATGTGCTAAAATTCTCTGCTTCCAGTCCCGACTCCCTCAACTGAGTTGGTTCTTTCCATGTTAGCAAGAGTAACCTTGGCTTTGTTCCAATCAATAACGGCTCCGCATCATGTTGAGTCTTCTCACATGTTGGCTCTGAGCTTTTAGGTTCAGGGAAGGGTGACTTCAATACCAAATCCTTCATAAGTGGCTCTGGTACATGTCCCTGATTCGCCTGCGAAACGGACTGGCGCGCACTCCCCAGCATGGCGGACTCGCGCGGATTCTCATGCAAAGTGGCTTCGCGTGGATTCTCCCGCGAAGTGGACTCGCGAGGATTCCCCTGAACACGTGACTTGCGCTCCGCATCCTCACGCTCGGCCTCTGCTTGCTTCAATGCGGACCTCAACTTCTGCAGGTCTTTTAAACTTGGTTTAGGACTGCGCGACTTTGAAATCAGATCACGTTGACCCCGCGACTCTAAAGTCCGGTCAAGTTCTACCACTTATTTTAACGAGGCATGATTAATTCGCGATGATTCGATGTCATCCGCGAGATCATCGTAACAAGCTCGCTTGCTGCCCCGATCTTCCTCATCAAGTTTTGTCCTATAAGTTTTCTTGCTCATGAAAGAAGAAGCACTTCCGGAATAAACAGCGGGATCTCTTTCCCCAAAGTCAGGAAAGAATATCTTGCCTGGTCCGCCAGCGGATACACCTTTAAGGGATTCTGGCGGGAAAATACTATTCTGCTTGGCAAGAGCACGCTTCTTCAAAGTCAAGTAAACAAAAGACACGGACCGACCAAGATAGGGGGCACATGCCGACATCCACCACCTGCAATAAGTCCAGGTGCACATCCCCTCATAAGAAGAACGGGGAACATAAAAACGGGAACCAGTATCAGTTTTAAGGAGCTTAAATTGCGCTTTTGCTAAATCTTCAACGCCACATTTGCTCCTCTGCTCAATTTTAAATTGAAGTTTTTTGGCCGGAATCCCTTGATCAGAACCGAATTGACGAGCGAATCTATTGGGATAATATGGCTCTAATCAGAGCTCACCACCAATTCGTACAGGAAGCAATGAAGAACGTATACAAGCTAGCCAGTCAAAGTGTTCTTCAGACAAGTTTCCGTCGTCAATCAAAAAGTAACCCTTTGATTCAATAAAGGGACTAGGACGATACTCTATAGAGTCTTTGATCCTAAAAACAAGTCGAGCTCTTGTGATACTGAAATATTGAGCTTTAATTCCTGCATATCTCTTCAACTGGGGATAGTTCTCAGGAAACTCGCTGTCAGCATGATGTCTATATAAACAGTCAAAGTGCTCTCCCAACCAACCAATCACATAATGAACAGGGAAGCAACTTCACGACTCTCCAGGCCCTCGCAGACCGAGCACGACCTTCCCAAGACTATGATAGATATGGCCCAACACTGTTGGTGCAAGAGACACTCTATTTCCCCAAGCCATTAAACATGCCATGTGAAAGGTCTCAGGTCCAATTATATAATTATACGAAGGAAAAACAAACCTGCTAAGCCAATAAGCTAAGAACGCAGCCAGCTCCCCTTCCTTTGAAATTATCAAAGTAGGCCGGAAATCCATGAATTTTTCACGTTGCAAATGGCTTATGCACTGCGTGTCTTCTCCGTAACCTGAATATAGCAGTTGCCCTCTATAAAAATGTCTAACCCAATCTCCCCAACGGACAAATTTCTGTTTACTCAAGACACATAGTCGGGAATGAACGTATAAAAGCTCAGAAAGCGTGGTAGAGTATAGATCATCTCGCTGTAGCCTTTTGTTTTCAGGAATAAATTCTTCATAAGGAATCCCTGAAATCGGCAAGCCTCCAAGCATCTTCAGATCCCATAATGATATACTCATTTCTCCATTCCCATGATGTAAAGTGTTCGTCAAAGGACTCCATAATTCCAAGAATGCTTTCCATACGTTGGAGCAAAAATGATAAGGATACTGAGAGACGCCAACAGCACCATATATCCCAGCTTGATTCAAGACATCTTCAAAATTGGCTAGAACGAATTTTGTCCACTCCATGATGCCCATCTCAAATATAGCACAACCTCGGAAACAAAGGCTTGATGACCAATATTCCTCTTTGGTACTTAGCAGCTTGTAAAGTATCGAATAGAAGTTCTCCTCAGAAACGAAAGGGACTCCATCATGTCGATTGTTCACCTTCTCCAAAGAATGCCCTTTAAATACGGGAAAGAAATTACGGGTTGTTCTTATCACTTGATCCTCCAGATCCTGACGAAATGTGAGGGAGCCTGAGTTCATCTCAACTTCTGTTACCAGGGTAACGGTGTCTCTAGGAACGTCATCAATACGGATGGAATTCAACGACCTTGAGCGCATGTATTCTATGCTCTTTTCGGCCACCTTGCCATATTTGTCCAAAGCTGCTTTGTAAGCAATACGACCATATGCATCCATTACCTGAGATCACGACATCAAAAGAATGTTAGAAAGCAATTTCAGGTCAAGTTTTGCGCGCGAAAAGCAGGTTCCACACACAAAACTTGAGGGGGCACTGTTGATCGGCAAAAAAATATGCATAAATAAAAAGAAAAGAAAAGTATTTAAAAAATATATATATAAATGCATAAATACTTTTCTTGTGCTACATGCACAATGCTTCAGAGTTCAAATACAACTCTTGCAAACAACTGGACAACAAAAGTCCAATACAAACTCATCTTCCAGACTGTGCACTCTATATAAAGAGGCACAGAGAAGAAAAGAGACACAAAGACGAGAGGACCACGCACACGCGGACACAGAAGGAGAGAGGTGCAAGAAGGCGAAACCAGAGAGTGAAACAGAGAGAAGAAGGCGAAGCGCAGAAGAAAGAAAAGCAGAAAACAAGCGGCGAGCCAGACAAAAGGTGGAGCCCCATTCTAACTTTCTTTTCTTTTTTGCAGCTGCCTTTATCTTTCTGTATCACTCCGCCGGAAGCCCGAAGGCGACGCCATCTCCCCTAGCGTGATGACCCCGCGAGGTAGTCACCAAGTCTAAAGGCGAGGCAACCTCGCCCCCCCCCCCTTCCTCCCTTGTTAAAACAAACATATGGTCATGCAGCCCGCATAACAAGCCATGCAAGGGGAATGAAACAAATAATTAACGCGGGTTCGAAGAGCAGGAACTCACCGTTGATGACTCAACAAGTCCTTGACCAGATTAAAAAGAAGGAGACGACACCTCAATTTATAGAAGAGCAGTTTCCTCAAGTCCAACTCCCAACAAAACAGGGATAGGCGTCTGGAGTTATGTGGTTCGCGCAATCTCATCAACTTCATCAAGGAAAAGACGACTCAATCAAGGAAAAGATGATAGAGTCCTGCACACCAGAGTCCGCGCGCCCTCGCGAGACGGGTCCAAAGCCCTAAGGCAGAGGCGAACTTACACCCTGCCAAAGCAGAAGCATGTTACTTAACCCTAAGGGGTGGAGACGTGACTTTTACCCTAAGGGGTGGCGAGGCGACTTAACCCTAAGGGGTGACGACGTTACTTAACCCTAAGGGGTGGCGAGCCAACATTCGCGCCAAGGCATGCAGGAACCCTAAGGGGTGGCCAATCAACATTCGCGCCAAGGCAGGAACCCTAAGGGGTGGCGAACCAACATCCAAGCCAAGGCAGGAACCCTAAGGGGTGGCGAGCTGATATTCAAGCAAAGACAGAAACATAATGGGTGACGAGTTAAGCCCAGGCGAGGCGAGATAATGACGCAAGCGGGGCGAGATCCATTCATGCAAAAGATGAAGCAAGTCGCGGAGACATGCACGCAGAGTCCGCTCAAAAGTGAACACGCGGAGTCCGCTTACTGACATACACGCGGAGTCCGCCCACAAGTGAACATGCGGAGTCCGCCCACAAGTGAACATGCGGAGTCCGCCATATATATATATATACACGCGGAGTCCTTTCACAGATACATACGCGGAGTCCACTCTCAGACATACACGCAGAGTTCGCTCGCTGACACACACGCGGAGTCCGCATGAAGGAGTAGTTCGCCTGCACACAGAGATCGCCTGCGCCATTATCAAGGACTGAGCCCAAAGCCATTCAAGCCCTTTGTCACGCCACTGCCTCACCTTTTCTGGGTGCCATTATTAACAGATACTCTACCAAATTTAGTGTCCACCAAAAACACAAGACAACAGACTCACAAATACGTCTGTTAAACCAAAAGCCGGCATTAAGCCATAAAGCCTACAAACCTCTTTTGAACTACGGTCGGTTTGATCCCGCAAAGGGGTACGTAGGCAGTCTAGTAACCCACTAGATGCAACCAAAATTCCAAACAGAATCCCTGACACCACCAATTAGATTCTTCTAGTCCAAACACCCTCAAACATACACAGTTCTCGTTGGTGCTTTGTAATCGAATCAAAGGGTTTTCTCCTGAAATACAGGGGTTGTAATTAAGAAATTTAATTTATTTTATTCTGAATGGGTCGAACCAGATAAAAAATCAAAACCCTATCTTAGTCGATAACATAGGGTGAAGTTATGTTGGGTATATATAGTTGTTTACAATTTTTGCCTAACACCAAGATATATGGGGGAGTAGATCCCAGGAGTTAGAACTTAATTACCTGAAATAATATTTGAACACTACGTACCGACCATGGCCTTGCAGAGTTGCAGTATAATCCCTACAGATCGATATATTCTATATTTTCTATTTTCATATTTGAAACAACATTCACGTAATCCATTATTAGAAACATTACTCAGGTATGCCCTAGGTACTCTCTAACAAGGAGACCAAAATCGTGAAAAGCCCTCAGTGCCAGGATGGAAATGAAGTCGTAATCAATCTAATTATTGGTGGAATATGACACTTACTTACTTTCCAAGGTAGACCCTCGTACATGCATCGGAGAATGCTCGTATACATAATTGGTGTATTTATACACAGACGTTTCACGAATTGAGATATTTCAAAGCTCATTTATAGGTATTTTCTCATCGAGTTTAGTTTATTAATCGAATGTGTCTTATACAACTATATTTAGGTATGTCTTATACAACTATATTTAGGTTCACACTGCTAGTTTCAAGAACTGGAAGAATTATCAACTACATGTATGGATCACACACATTCTAATGTATTGTTGATTTCATCCCAAAACGCATTGTTTTTTAGTGGGAGTGGCACTGCTTGATCGAAATTAAGTTGTGACAAGGAGGGGAACGTTTGTTGTGCTTGTGATTGAGGCAATACTAGAGCATTGTTTACTGACTTTAATCGTAAACAACAAAAAGTTGGATTCATGGCTGAAATTGTCTTATTTTTAATTCTTAATGATATCGGCAGACAATGTAAGAGTTAATTTAGTTGGTATATTAAAAAAAATAAAAAATTATGTTAATGGTCTATATATGTTCGTCATGAGACTTTTGATCCGTATGTTCCCAAAACGCATTATTTGTAAGTGGGAGTGACACTGCTTGATCGAAATTAATGTGTGACAAGGAGAGAACGGTTGTTGTGCTTGTGTTTGAGGCGATACTAGCTAGTATGTACGTTTTTGCCGACTTTAATCGTAAAACAAATTATTGATCAATGGCTGAAATTGTCTTGTCTTCATATGTTCTTAATGATATCGGACAAAATAAGAGCAAATTTAGTCGGAATAAAAAGAGAACACAAAATAATATATGTTGATGGTTTATATATGTTCGTTAGGAGACTCTGTATTTAGAGATTTGGGTAGGACTAGATTTAGGGTTAGATAAGTAGTTTGAATCTCCTCCGATGTAAACAAAAGCTCAATACATAAAACAATCAAATAATTAGCATTCTTCTCTACTAATTTGTTGATTCTTTTTACCGTTTCTTCTTTTATTTTGATGATCAAGCTAGATCCAATGTAATTACCTCATCTTATTATCACACAACCGCGCGCCGCTTCACCGACATGGAGCTAGGGCTCCGATGCATAGTAATGCATGAAAAATCAAACATGAATGGACGTAATCGATCTAACATTGTTGTCAAACCAACACATAATATATGGGACCGTAACTAAGACACATTACCTGCATATATTGTGACAAGTTCGTTAATTGATATCGATCGATGCATGGCATCGATAATAACGATATATGTGAGTCCATCTTATTCCGACTAATCATGTACACTTGATAATTCGGTACGTGCTAAGTAGGGCATGAAAATTAGAGCAAGCATACGTCGCTCGAGATCTTCTTATCCAGGTTGTTCTTGAAGCATGTTGATCTGAAGAATATACTGACTCACAATAAGTACATAGGTTAGCTCGCAATACCAAAACAGAAAGAATGAAAATAATCTCATTCAATAAACTTGGTTCGCATCAGCATTTCTATGGAAGAGTCTTGATTTGGACGTCCCTCTTCTCTCTTTACTATATTCAGTCATATTTTAATGTAATCGGGCGATTAATTCTGTTAAACGGTGACAAACATGACTCATAAATCATTATTGTATTGATATTGCATCAATTTAACCACTCGTTAACGTCCAAAATGAGCCATCACTAAGAAGCTAGTATCATTACAAGAACTTTCAATTACATTACGGATGGATTTAACGTATCGAATATGTAATATGCAGTTTCGTTGTTGCACACTTGGATCACACAATGAGACAGTATTATTGCGCCACTTGTTACTATTCAATCCCTTTCAACGAAAGAGACGAATGCAAACCGTCTCCTAATATTGTCTTCCTCGATTAAGTTCATTCAAGTAGCAACATGGGAGGTGGAATAAAGAACATGAGAACGATGTCCTCGTGTTACATTACAATCAAACACTCGTTACGGCCTAGTCAGGATACATAGTAATGATATTGTGACAAATAAGTTCTAATAATAATAGGAGTACTACGTAGTAACAGTATACAACACTAGTTGATCTGAGAATTGAGGTTGCTCGATTCATAATAACGTACTAGTCCTTCAGCGATCCATGCGTGAAATTGATGTATGTTAGTTGTGGCCTTAATTAGTAGGACATGCGTGAAATTGAGAGCTAAGAGAAATCACATGTACATGCTCAATCAAGCATTCTAGCTAGCAAGGTTTTGTTCATTTGTTTTGGTTTTTTTTGTTTTTGTTTTTCTTTGATGAAAATGGAAACAATGGTACAATAAATCGGTGGGTTAGATTGAACTTTCCGAATCATACGTTACGCTACATTCAATTATTATGAATGATACCACACAGACTAATAACAATATCTTTTGTGTATATCAAAACTTCATACTTGTTATAGCACGGGTGGCTAAAACAGCAGGAATATTGAACCGGTGTTTCGAATGATCACTAGCCACTTCTGCACAAACACTAACGATATTGATTAGTACATATGAAAGATAACAGAGAGAGAGAGAGAGAGAGCAATTCAACGACCACAAAACAATGACAACAACGAATTAATAATGACGTTGTTTGTGGACACTTATGTCTTAAATCTGAAGTAAAACGACCAAAGTTAACTAATTGTAGAAAGAAACCAAGATTTTGCTCAATCATTGTACCTATATCGTGTTCTTCTTAAAGTCTGGAAATGGACGTCGATCGGTTGTAGTTTCGGTTCTATAATGCAGCACTCATAGATGACACATCGATCTAACTAATCTTTTTGCAGGTGTTTGTTTCAAATCGTTTTCTCCCAAACTTTAATCACCACGCGTCCATGCCTTATGGGGTAGTGGTTGGAACACTTTGAGTATATCGAAGAACTGAAACAAAAACTATCTTATACCAAACAAAAACTAATATTTCTGTAATCACAAGAAGTGCTTCTGTAAATCCTAATGAAAAGTACAGTCATAGAACACAAAAAGATATCAAAAACTACTGGTCGAAAAATGGAACAAAGAATAAAAAGAAGAAGAGCTCGAGAGAAATGGCGAAATACCTTACAATTGTATGGCGGGTACATCATGTGAACAATCAGTGTTGTATTTCATGAACTGCATATGTTTTCTTCTTAAGACCCCAACGCTAACTAATTTGAGTAATGCTAGGTGAACCACCTAGAAGTCATGCATCTTACGTTATCAATATAAGATTTTTAATATTTTAAATTTCTATTTTTTATTATTAATTACAAAATCTCATTTTTCATTTTATATTCTTTAAACCCTATCATATTATCTATTTATCTTCTAATCGTTTAAAACAAAATCCTAAAAAAAAAATCATTATAATACGTCTTCAAACAGACGTGATTCTATCGTATCTTCCTCTCATCTCTCTCATCCTCCCACCTCCTCTTCAATTCAATTCTTCAATTCAATTGATTAGGAATTCTCAATCTAATTTTGGCTATGTCAATCACAAACATTCTCTACCTATTATAGTTGTGGTTAGTGTTTTTTTTCCCCTTTCATAACATGTTTGGAATTTAGGGTTTGGGGGAGTGGATTCGAATTAGGGTTCATATTATAGCTATGATTTTGAATTAGGGTTCATACTCACACCTGTGATTTTGAATCAAGGTTCATACCCAAACCCTTAATGTCAAATATGTTATGAAAGGAAAAGAAAGAAGAAGAAAAATTAATCACGATTAAAACAGGTAGAGGATGTTTGTGAGAAAGCCGAAATCAAACTGAGAATTCCTTAATCAATTGAATTAAAGAAGAGGTGGGAGGATGGGGTGAGATGATATGATCCATAGGTTTGAAGACGTATTGTACGTAGGCAAAAAGAACTTCATCTTTTTGTTGTTGTTAAGGATTAGAAAGATAAAGGATATAGGATTAAAAAATAAAATCAAAAAAGAAAAAATGAAATTTACAATATTTATTATTAATTTTATTAATTACAAAATTTATTTTTTCTTTTTTTCTTTTTTGATTTTATTTTTTAAACCCTATATCATTTATCTTTCAAATCCTTAACAAAAAAAAAAGTTCTTTTTGCCTACGTACAATACTTCTTCAAACCTATTGATCATATCATCTCACCCCATCCTCCCGGCCACCTCTACTTTAATTCAATTGATTAAGGAATTCTCAGTTTGATTTCAGCTTTCTTGCAAACATCCTCTACCTGTTTTAATCGTGATTAATTTTTCTTCTTCTTTCTTTTCCTTTCATAACATGTTTGACATTAAGGGTTTGGGTATGAACCCTGATTCAAAATCACAGGTGTGAGTATGAACCCTAATTCAAAATCATAGCTATAATATGAACCCTAATTCGAATCCACTCCCCCAAACCCTAAATTCCAAACATGTTATGAAAGGGAAAAAAAAAAACACTAACCACAACTATAATAGGTAGAGAATGTTTGTGATTGACATAGCCAAAATCAGACTGAGAATTCTAATCAATTGAATTGAAGAATTGAATTGAAGAGGAGGTGGGAGGATGAGAGAGATGAGAGGAAGATACGATAGAATCACGTCTGTTTGAAGACGTATTATAATGATTTTTTTTTGTTAGGATTTTGTTTTAAACGATTAGAAGATAAATAGATAATATGATAGGGTTTAAAGAATACAAAATGAAAAATGAAATTTTGTAATTAATAATAAAAAACAGAAATTTAAAATATTAGAAATCTTATATTAATGACGTGAATATGTCACATCAGCTTGCCAAGTAAGATGAGCTCTAGGTGGTTTACCAAAAAATGGTTCATCTAGCATTACTCAATAATTTAAATCACTTCACTTTAATTATTTCATAAATACTCTGAGTACGTTCTCATCACTAACTACATGTTAATCAAGAATTCATTAGATCGGTACACCATATATGATTGCATAATCATGTATTTGAATCTGAAATCTCAATATCATCCTAGAATATAATCGAAACTCTCTTCGTAATAGTTGTTTCAAACGAGTCTCGATTCCTTACTAAACACATTAACATCCTCGATCATTTGTACTTACAGTATAGTTTTAGTCATTTATACATGAAAATTATTTAGTTTTTATGTTGGTATTTCGACCTCAAGACTTCTGATATTTTCAGGGTCTTTGATATTTCAGTCCTCGTTTTGTCCAGGTTGCTTACGTAGAGTATGAATGGTTGAACAACCAAATGAAAGTGACAGAGAGACAAACGAGCGGTCTCTTGTTGGACCCCTTCAAATTATACGTCATATTGAATGAAAACGTAATCGCTCCAACGATGAACAGTAAGTTATTGAGAGACCCCTTCTTGAACCCTAGCTAGCTGCACAATACTTGGTCACAAACTCACAACGTGAATTTCCCTGAACAGATCAAAGATGGCTATACTGTTCTCTCATACGTGAACAGTAAGTTATTGAGAGACCCCTTCTTGAACCCTAGCCTAGCTAGCTGCACAATACTTGGTCACAAACTCACAACGTGAATTGCCCTGAACAGATCAAAGATGGCTATACTGTTCTCTCATACGTGTAGCAGTGCCATGAAATCTCGAGGCAAACTTAACAAACTCTCTGTATATATCACTGTTGGATTGTTCAGTTTGTACCGTATAAGTCGAATAAAAGAAGAAACCTAGTGCAGCTTTCTAACCTCTTTTGGCTCTGTATGTTGATTCATTATGAACATGATGGCTTGGACTTGGTTTCGTTAGTCCATGTGGCTCTGCATATTTCTTGTCTACCAGCATTGTCAAGAAACCAAACAAATAATTAACTCGATGGATAATCCAGGCATTGATATCATCGATGACCAATATCTCGATCTCTTTTCTTCTATGTAAGACATGGTCATGGCTAGAGTAGTAGAGTTTGAACGTACCACTCAATTTCTGAGTCTTGATTCAGTCCTGCTTATGTATATACGTACACAGTCAAATACCCTAGACCTAAGCAGAGGCATCAGACTTACGTATGGATAGCGACGATAGTTACCATTGATCTGCATCAAGCTCAAAATATCAAACAATTCAAAGTATACTCTAATCTAGATAATTAAGAAGTTACCCACTCCAGTCATTAAATCTAAATAAAATTTACTTCCATTCAAACAGAAATTTAATATGTCGGGGAAGGTTAGGGGTCACGAATATGAGTTTGTTATATCCACAATTCCATTGTTTGGGTAGCAATCCAAGTTTCCAAACACGAGTCGTTGGGACAACTTAAATCCCATCCTAATCTGGGAGCAATTTGCCGTACTTGATAAACTATGTCGACTGTGCTTGATAATTAAACTATGTCTGCACTGGAAACAGAAGAGGGATCGAAAATTACGTACATTTTTTGTTTAGTTGATAGATTGAACTGTTTATTTGTCGAGAAGGTTGTCACAGTCGACTCTTGTTTTCAGCTCTGCGTGTCTGAATAGATGGGATGATAACACCATATAAACCACTCAAGTACACATGATGTATGTGGTTTTAGAGTCCGTCTTTGATAACTGTCGATTGTTTAAAAGATTGAGAAGCATTTTTTTTTAGGTGATATTATTCATTTTATTGGAGTTTTGACAAATCCACAACTTTTGTTGTTGTTGTTGGTGAGACCAGAATCCACAACTAGATCCTTAATAAGTAGGTGCTAAACTGCTAATGATCAGACTATCAGAGCGTTGGGTGCTGAAATCAGACAAGTACTTTCATATTCAATGTCTAGTTGCCCAGGCCCAATATACACTTCGTGCTAATATCCATGTTCAATAGACGTCTAACATATGTTTTTTCCTTCTTCTTTTTTTTTTTTTTCATGCCAATAAAAATTTGACCATGTTTTAGTCGAAGCTACGTGATTTTAAACTAATACGTATTTACAACATCAATGGCGATCGAGTGTGAAATTGGTTGGAGGTTGGAGGTGATCCGGGTGCGTGAAACACAAAATCCAGCTGCTGAATATTGAGCTTATTTCATTTAAGCATATTTTTTAGAGAACTTAAATTCTTCCACTCTCATCCTGTTAGCATCATTATTCACCGCTCTTTGATTTTACTGCAGGTTCTTTTCTTTTCTTTTCTTTCTTTGATACAGTCAGGTTATTATATTTGTTTGTTGTAAGAGACTGGGAGTTTTTTCTGGCAATTTGTTTTCAATTATGGTCAAGAATGCCATCTTTGGTACGAATTTATATCAATCAACCTTCGACATGAGTTGGATATCCAACACCAAAAATGTTAATCGGATCGGTTTGTATTAGCAGACTAGCTAGCTCAAACAAACAACCAAAGTCGGTATAAACCTATTCAACCTTTAGCTCTATAATATGTACAAGCAGTTTTGGAAGACCAACAGAAAATAGAAGGTGACCTAGTCAATATATGATCCTAATTAGGTACGTACTATTATAATTAGATTGATCTGGTTTTGCTTGATTAGGGTTTAGAAAGTTGCTGGTGTGCATGATTAGTCAGATCATCATGGCTAAACGTAGTCGAGCTAGCTAGAATCTACATTAATTAGTCAAGATATATATTGCAAATTTGCAATGAAATTTCTCGCTAGCTATACTTGCTCCAGTGCGTTCATTACTTATCTGGGAGGGTGTGAACAACCCTCACGTATATGTCTGACTTAGTTTGAGGTTTGCTTCAATGTTGCTCAAGATTAGCTAGAGTGTGTACTTATCATACATCGAAGGATTTTAATATATATATAGTTGCATGTTAACTATTTGATCAAATACACTGTAGAACTATATGCTAATCAATAATATATATATATAGTCGCTTTCACTTAAACCAAGAGCATGTAACTAAACAAAGGATTCTTATACAATATTTTTATGAATTTATTTCAAGTAAACCATCATTTAGAGTACCACATGACATGTCACTTTAACTGTCATATAAGGTGAGATATTGATGGGTCTAAAAATGTGATTCATCTAGTATTATTCTTTATTTATAGTAAATTTGTATAAATCAACCAAATGTAAAATAGTTTTAAAATAAGTTGATTATATTTTGTATATGAATCAATGATCAACAAATTTTTTTAATTATTTAATTACGGAATCCACAGTTTATTTTCAAACTTTTTTAATAAAAATGACGAATATCAGATATGAAACATAGAGCAATCATAATACTTCTAACTAAAGAATCAAACAACTCGGCATACATGATTTTATAAATGAAATCCATTTAAAAAAAAAAAAAAACCCAAAAATACAACCTTTCAAAGCGAGTTGGTGGGTGGAAACTGGAAAATTTGAAACCCTCAGTTCTTAAATTACAAATAATGGAATATTGTATTGTAGATGTAGCATACATCATTAATTATAGTTTTATACATGAATTTTTTTAAAAGATTTATAATGATTGGAGATGACTATACGTAGAAAAAAAAATTGTGAAGTATACGTGTTACTCTACAATCTGAAGAAGATGGACCTACCTAATAAAGAACACTCTACCCGTTATCTGGTTAAGTATCAGAAATGAAAGAATATACCAACCAGTTTTATAATGGAGTACTATTGATTGGTCCTGCATATATGATCCCCACAAACTTAGACTAATTCATCCATTTTATTCAATTAATTAAGCTTATGCATGCATAATTGCATATAAATGATCCTCCCGCAAAGCTTTCATCGGATTTTTTTTTTCTTGAGAAGAATTCATCGGATTATATTAGATATATGTTATTTTGGAGTTGGAATTAGATCGAGCCTTATCTCAGTCACCTTAATTTCAAGAAGAAATTGAGCCCTCCTAATAGTTCACGATCGAGCACGTTCATATGGTTAGTAAAAAAATTCATGCTCAATCACCATTAGTTGAAGTCAAAAAATCGATCCAAGTGTATGCAGGCGCTGTCTGATCGATGATCACACCACATTAATCATGATTCGTAGGAATGGAAAAATTTGTTTGATCAATCAGCGCAAAGAGAATGAAAACACCGAACGTACGTCAAAATCATGCTCTCATGACAATGATTAGGGTTCAATTTTGAAAGAACTCACTATGGAAAGTGTAATAAACAGTAGTAATAGGGTTGTATTTCGGTAATTTAAGTGAGAGAGTAAATTAGGGTTGTATTCGGTGCTGCTGCCACCACAGTAGCCCCAATGAATGCCACACAGTTTTTCAAGAGTGATGAAGTTAGCGATGAGTCTAAGCATAGCTGACTTTTTGCAACAGCTGCAGGAAAATTCGAGAAAATGCTTATTTTGCTGTCCCGTTTTGACTCGTATTGGAGCTCTTTAGTACACTTCTGCACAAAATCCATTTACCTTCCTTCAATTCATTGTCAGCACAGTCCTCTCTAGCCTCTCTATAAATAACCACAAGACAAAGCCAAACCATTGCCTTGGACGTTTGCTTCTTCCTTGATCATCCTTTTACCAGATAGATTCTGGAGATCATTATAAAAAGAAAAGAGAGAGAGCAACATCAATCGCACTACCTCTTCATCGGTTCATCCTCATCCTCATCCTCATAAACTATACAGCTAGCTCAGCCCAGGTCGTGTTCCGATTTGAGTTTCGGAACTTATAGCTTGAAGCTAGATCAGAGAAATTAGGTTAAATGGGAAGGCCACCTTGCTGTGACAAAGTTGGAGTGAAAAAAGGACCATGGACGCCGGAGGAAGACATCATCTTGGTGTCATACATTCAAGAACACGGACCTGGGAATTGGAGATCAGTTCCTACCAACACAGGTGCTGTACTTGGTTTTTGATCTACCCAGCTGCCTTCTTTCATTTCAAGTCAGTTGGTTAATTATTATGACAATTGCTCTTTCTTTATTTGGACATGTGTGTTAGTTTATAACTTTATATCATCATCATCATCATCTTCTTATTCTGGGGTTGCCTGTACTTTTTACTCTGTCTTGTTTTCTGTAAAGTTATAAATGGGGGGTTGGTTTGAAGCATTAAAGTCATCCATAGCTTCTGGCCATTGACAGTGGTGTTAAATTAGTTCTTATTTCCTTTCTAGCTAGCTCATCATCCTTTTCTTCTTCTTAAACTATGTTCCAGATTCATGCCTATTTGATGCTAATTTTTCTTGAACAAGTATATTAGGTTATTAACAGCACTATTCCTGACTAATCAAGTATTAATTTCTAGTAATTAACAGTGACGGTTTTAATCAATGATCAGGTTTGATGAGATGTAGCAAGAGCTGCCGGCTCAGATGGACTAATTATCTCCGGCCGGGCATCAAACGCGGTAACTTCACCGACCATGAGGAGAAGATGATCATCCACCTCCAAGCTCTTCTGGGTAATAGGTAATATTTTCACTTCTCTTAAAAGTTCATACCTCTCTGTAATAATTAAAACTCAAACACCATGTTATAAATCTTGGATGTGCCTTAGTTTACATATATTTCTTGGCTGTGAATTTCATGTGTTTTAACTTGATTAGATTATTAGTATTAATTAACTAATGTCTTTGAATATGGGGGTTAGATACTCCCAAATTAATCCCAATAGTCAGATTCTATATGTTGTTCTTTTGATTATTATAATTAATCCAGAGTGATGCTGGGATTTTTAAAACCAAAAATGGAATTAAAACTTGGTTAGATATTGATGAAAAATTAAATTGAATATGGGTGCAGATGGGCTTCCATAGCTTCCTACCTTCCTCAGAGAACAGACAATGATATTAAGAATTACTGGAACACCCACCTGAAGAAGAAGCTCAGAAAGCTTCAGACAGGTAGTGCTGAGGATGGCATTTCAGGTACTTCACAGCAGCCAATTTCAAAGGGTCAGTGGGAGAGAAGGCTCCAAACAGATATACATATGGCCAAACAAGCCCTTTGTGAGGCACTCTCCCTTGACAAACCAAGTCATGACCATCACCATGTGCCAGACTTAAAGCCCTCGCTCTCCAATATTAATGCCACTACTAGTACTACTGCCACTACTAGAACTCACCAAGCATCCACATATGCGTCCAACACCGAAAACATTGCTCGATTGCTCGAAAACTGGATGAAAAATTCACCAAAAGTTCGAACAAACTCATCGGACGATCATCAATCCCATGTTCATCATCAGAATATGCTCAGAAACGGTTCATGTTCTAGTACTACCGACGGGGCGCATAGCGGGACAACTACCACGCCGGACCATCAAGACCACCAGGGTTTCGATTCCTTGTTTAGTAGCTTCAACTCCACCACATTATCCGATAACACTTCGGCTCAGTTATCAGCAGGAAATAATCATCGTCACGCTAGTACTACTACTAACAATAATAATACTAGTCTCATGATGTTCCAAGACGAAAACAAGCCCGATTTAGAGGAGACGGCTGCGGCAGCAGCAGCAGAAGCAGCTGATCAAGTCCCTCTCACGTTGCTGGAGAAGTGGCTCTTAGATGATGCTAGTGCACATCAAGCTCATGATCAAGATATCCTGTTTTAAAATTAATCAATATCAGATTAAAGCAGCTCATCCATCCCCATCTTAGGGTTTAATTTTCCTAGTTTTAATTTTCTCAAGTTAGGCTTTTGTTAGCCTTGTAACCATGCTTTTTGTTCTTTTTTTTCCCCGTCTCTCTTTTTTCTTCTTGCGTGAGATGCAGAAAGATAACACTCCCCAAGTGAATCGAAGGAACAAAAAATGTAAATTAAAAGTATATCTAGCTATATTTGTTCTGGAAAATAATGAAAAGCAGCTGCATGTTTTTTTTTTTTTAAATCTTTTTATTTAATTTTCACACCAAGATCGAATTGGAAACAATTACTTGCTTGGTGAGTGGTGACGGTGGATAACTAAACAATCACTTTAGTTAGTCTATTATGTTATGAGTTACTATGAAGTACTGTCGGTAGGAGAAACTGAAGTTGGCTTCGTAAGTGATTGGTAGGTTTCGGTATTAATAATCGCATTAATTTGGCTTAAACACAGTCTTTCCCAGACTAGACCACTATTTCACTGTTATATGTATATATATACACTTGCTAGATCTTGTTTCATATAGGTACGTTATTATTTCAGCTAATAATTCAGGGTTTAGAAAGGCCAATATAGAGGGAAATAAGTTGAGAGAAACTTTGCAAAAGGCATCGTAGATAGTTGCATGCGCACCCACGTAAATTTTTAATTATCTTCACAAGGAGTCTACTAATCCCAGCAGGTAGAGTAAGAATTTGCTGATCGGGTATCTGGTGATGGTGATCATTATTCCTAATAGGAGCCACTACATAGTACATACACCAAACAAAGAAGTTCCTACGGGCATAACGTGAGGGTGATATGAGAACGATTCTGATCTGTCTCCAATGATCCAACTGCATACAATACCGAATTGCCCAATAGTCTTTCTAATAAGCTGATAAGAATATGGATTCGATGAAGATACATAGGCAAAATTATTTGGACAGATAACAACGCTAGCTAGTTCGATCTCAACTCGAGGAACGATTAATTTAGGACGAAGAAAGCTTGAGAATGAGTTGAAAAATAGGTGTTTGGGTACAATGATATAAGCATGACTAATTCTAAGGCACCCTTATAACCTTATTATAGGAGCCTGACTTAAAGAGTTATAGTGTTTGGGTACTAAGACAAGTAGGTAGAACACAAGAAGACACTTTAACAACATGGGAAAGCTAGAAAAAGAGTAGTACTATAGAGGAGAGAAACCCTCCTTGTGAAGTTGTGATGGTGCTACTGAGAAGATAGGAACATGAATTTGATACATTTTGCGAGATATGCCTTTCTAACGTATCAAGTGATCGGAATTCAACACAAATAGTTCTTTCAGACTAACGATGATAAGTCTTAAAAATACTGACGTACTGTCGCATTTTTAATATATATTAGATAGAGGTCAAAACCAATTATATATCTTGAATTTGAGAGTTTTTGATGACGATGAAATGCAAGCAATCAAAGGACCCCGACAAGTGAGAAATAGACATCGCTAAGTGTGATTATTTAGTGTAGTTTTCTCTTAATTAATGAAAATACTCGTATGATAGTCATAGTAGTGTACTAATTTGAATGAGTTTCTTCTCAACGCCGACGTAATAATGCATTAGATTTTCTACTCTGGTCGATCGGGCTCGTTGATCGACTGCTATACTAGTGGAAGATAACAGCCTTTCTGATGGGGAAATAATACCGGTTTCATCTTTCATTATCGAAATCTTAATCACTTAGTCCCATAATTAAATTGGTTTTAGTGAGACTGACTGAGACGACATAAGAAAATCCAAAGCAATCAGGATCCAGTTGCCTTGGGAATTATATGCAAACAAGGGATCTTAATCACATAACATGCATGTGAAGGTTTCGACTTTAAGCGGAAATCGTTGACCAATTCTTCCTCATAGTAAGTTTAGCAAGACTATATTTAGCAATTCTAGTCATTTTTGAGTTAAATTTTTGTCAAATTAGCTAAAATGTTATTTTGGTAGCCATTTTAAATATGTGTATGCATCAATGCTCTCTATTTTAGCTAACATTACATTAATATTATTCTTCAAATAAAGATTAAATAGTTTAAATGTGTTTATATATCACCTAAAATATCTTAAAATGAATGTATTAAATTATAGCTAGTCTCATTTGAGTTATCTCGCTAGCTAAATATAGATAGAGAAATATCTAAAAGTCAAAATAACTCAAGTTTGGTCAGTCTGCTGGAGCTCTTAAAACATCTAAAAAAACTAAACACGTTCTTTAAAATAGCTAAAAAGTCAAAGTAAAAAGTATGCTAAATATGCTCTGACCTAGCTAAATCGTAAAGAAATGGGACAATGAGAATTTGAAAATAATTCAATTGTTTCTCTAAGAAAATCGATCTGAAGAGCAAAGGGAAAGATCAGAGTGTTTTTTTTTTCCAATGAATAAAACAAAGAAGATTACAAGACAAATTCACGCAAATAATTAACCTAAACTAGACAGTTGCAAGTTAGTAGTATGACCAAGATTTACGAGTACATCAACTAGAAAGTAGAACTCTCACCAAACATATCGAAATTCAATAGCCTGAAAGTAACGGATTAAAACTCTCACAAATAATAATCCTTATTCGCCAAGGAACAGTGCAAGCGGTGTTTATGCACTTAATGAGATTTTTGGATCTTCCTTCCACTTTCACATTTGAACCGATGATAAGTCTCCATATAGTCATAATTGATGCCCTAATGAGTAATGATCATGGACAATGCTTTGACCTAACGAGCTAGCTGTTACAGAGTACCTTTTGTTTTTTCTTTTCTCCAATACACAGACAAATTAAAGCACGGTACCACTGCAGGCTGCTCAAGGCAGAAATTACTACCCCTAGTTTTTGACTTGTTTTGACAGAGAAAGTCCATGGACATAATAAATCGAACTCCCACACCATTGAAGCCTTGAAGAAAACTCGAAGGAAGTTTCCTCTCTTCCAGCTAGCCAAGGAGGACAGGTATTAAAGTGCTATGGAAATGTATAGATTCCGTGGACTGTGGTAATGGGTACGTTTTAAGCCAAAGTCATGAGAACCCATGCATGTTCCTCGCCAGAGTGACAACCTAGCTCGCTAACCTTTTGCTTTTTTCTATTTAATATTCCATTAATTAGTTTCATTACTCTATCTCATTTAGTCATGGATGAACTCTTTTCATTAATTTGTAACTGGTTTCTTCTTATTGCAAAAAAAAAAAAAAAAAAAAACTCTTTTATTTTATCAAATCAAACATTCATCAAGAAACTGTTGAATACAAGAAAAAAAGAATGGATAATATGAGCTCTTGTATAATCAGTATATATTCAAACATGCATGAACTAGCAAAAGCTGGCATAGTACATATATGGGCAAACTCCATTTGCTGCAAAACGGTGACATATATTCCGGAATTCTAAAGCTTATGCAAAGTCATATGACAATTAACCCTGCTTCCCACTATGTTGTCGACTACAACAGAAGTGACATGCACTTCATTTCATACTCAAACTAAGAGCGCAAGGTTACATCGATTTGATAAAGAATCGTTTCCTCTCTAGAACAAACAAAGAACCTTGAGAGCGCACATAGGAATTCACCTCGTCTCTCCCTACAACAACTAGATAGGGACTTGAAACAGAAACAAAATAGATAGTTCTAGCAATATAGCCCAAAAGGAGAATACGTGCCCAAACTTGAACCTAGAAAGCCGGGCGAAACCCAGTTCCAAGCGAAACCTTGCCAAGCCTTACTGTAGCCACCGTCGAAAGACCACCCCTCGCGCAGCCGTTCCCCCTTTGTTGAACCGTCGCCTAAACCCCGCTGTCGCAGACCTCAAACCACCATATAATTTCCTATATCGCATTGATTTGACACGCATATATCTGATCCAACCGTCGCCAATGCAATCCACCTACTGGTATCATAAAGCTTGACTCCCATGCAACTCGATCGATCTTCTTCTTCCAGGAAGTTACCTCAATATAGCAACAAATGGATCATAAAAAACCTCAAATTTTGGAATACAATAACTACGGGAATTTTCTCAATGGAGATTTCTCAATATTTGATCAATTCAATTTAAACATGAACACAACTTGTTAACATGAAAAAAGCTTATTAAAACTGTTATTTACATATGATTGTTCTAGGATATTTCATATGTGTGTCTTGGCCTTATGCTATCAGCATATGTAGTTAGAATAAGACTATGTATTCCTTATCATTACCATATTGGTACTTTGTAATTCCCTATATAAAAGATTTTTATCAATAAATAATATACAACTTTTTTCACGATTCTCTCTACTCTCTATTCTCAAACCTCTCTTTCTAAATTACGTTATCAGTACTTGGCTCAAAATTTGAGCTAATAGTCAAAACCCTAAAAATCATTTTTCAAAACCAAAAAAAAAATTGTTTTTGGCTTTGCCAAGGCTCTGACTTTGTCATCGCACTCGACCGTTGCCTCCCAGCCATCAGCCTCGCTTCTACTCGTTGTCTTTCTTGGTTCTCCTTCCAGACTTTTCCTGATCAAGCATCCAAGTTTTTCCCAAGAATTTCTACAGTACGTTTTCAAGGTAGATAAAGTGTACGTCTTCTCTCTTTCTTCATCATCCTCGTTCTATGCTTGGGTCTATGACAATTGCAGGTTAAAAATCCCAAACTTTTTCCCCGGGTCCAAAGTTGTGTTTGATAAACTTGAGTTCGATATTTCGAAGGTGTTTGATCACCTTCACCTAATTTTTCCAGGTCATGTTTGATTGACTCCGGACATATATTATAGGGTTGTGTGTGATTAACCCTCGTGAGACAAACCAAAGTAATAAGCATTGTACTTGAGTCTCCTCCGGGTCTCTATAAAAGAAAACTAATACGACTTGGTTTTTTCTTGTGTGCAGATGGACAAAGGAATAGAATTTTATGTCCTCGACGCCCATGGTACTGAGTACCATCGATGGGTCTCAGATATTGAGAAAATTTTTATTGATAAAGATCTTACTGAGACCATATTCCCCGATCCGAATCAGGAGCTGCCTCATAAGAACAAAATCTCATGCGCTTATGTTCCTAAGAAAGCATATCGATATCACATTGTGCAAGCAGTATCAATCAAAACATGATCCAAAAAATTGTAGGATGCCATTGCCGAACGTTTTGGCAATATTCATTCAACTCTACTTTCGGACTTACTTGCTCGATGGGATGAAATCCGGCTATTGGATTACAAGCGGGTTGATGATTTGAATCTTGATATACTTTGCCTACAAGCTCAACTAAGCTCATATGGGGTTGAGTTGAATATATGATAAATAAAACCATTTCGACTTTCCCTACTGCTGCTAAGATCCTGATGAACCAGTATAGGCTCGAATTTCAAACTAAGAGAATCACGACATTCAACGGTTTAATGACACAACTTGTCAGGACTCACCCTGAATTTTACCCTGAAACCTGAAGTAAATCATGCGGGGTCCACCACCAAGGAAAGTTTACCAAAAATTCGGCATAACCTCTCTTGAAAATGGATAACCCTTCCTAAATAAAACACTTGCAAACACTTCTAAAAGTTTCAACTCCAACCTTATACACTCCTGCAGCCTTCGTGCTCTCCACAAATCACGACATCTCCTAATTTATATTTACTAATCTAACAAAAATCTCATAACTAACAATTCATAGGTTCAGAGCAATTCTAACAGCGAATGGAAGATAAATATAAAAATAAACGGAAGCTATATAATGGACTATGCCTCGACTCCATGTACGCCCGACCTCAACTTTGCTAACCTGCAAACTAGGCATTTAAAAACGAAAGGCCTAAGAAAAAACATTTAAAAACGTTAAAGTGAGTGGACAAAAGTAAACTTAAGAGAAATGAGCAACAAATATCTTTATGTTTTCCCAATTAAATTTCCATAGAGAAGATATGCTGCAAAGGACAAGCTCAAAAGCTCTTAACTCAAAAGCTGACAATTACATGACTAGCCCCGTCTAGTCTCTAAAACATTATAAAATAGAGTATCTCAGGCTAAAATATAAATATATGTATGTATTTACACTCGCCTCCTGATATGAATTCTTATGAAAATATATGAAAAATAGAAATTCATACAAGACTACAACGCTTGTGTCTAACGCTCACGTCATAATAGAATTTCAAACGCTACATCATTATGGTGGAAAAGATGGGTGTATATATGTGCATATCCCCTATATGAATTACTACTTTCATATAGGGCTACGACACTTACGTCTCACGCTCACGTCATATCATAATAGAATTTTACCTCATTATGGTGAAAAAACACGTATGACTAGCTAGCATTTATATACATACTATCCTTGTAAATATCCATATAGATAAATCCACCGAAAATCTCATTTTCAGTAATTCTCAAAAATAACAAAAAAATGCCAAGTATAAAAAAAACAATAAATCTCAATAGAAGAAAAACTGATTATCAAAATAATGCATCGTAAGGTTTTAAATTAAAACAAAAGTCCACTCACATATTTAGGCCTAAGCCTGACGTAAATCCGATGTCTCTTCAGCTTGAATCTTCTCACGTCTTGATCAAAGAATACTATTAAATTCTAATCCCAATTTAAATCATAAAATTAACAAGTATGAATGAGAACCTAAATTGCTTTCCTTAGCCCACTTCCTCAAATTCTAAAAATGGTTCGGGCTGGACCCGTATAAAAGCCTTGACAATAAATTTTGATTGATTTATGCTAAATTCAAAGCTCCTCCAATAACCGATTTCTCATCTAAAAACTAACAAATTAACCAATCCCTGATTAATTCCAAACCTTATCAAAAACTCCTCCAATACTCACAAACTTAACATTATTAAACTCCTCTCTTCACAACCAACTTAAAACTCAGAAAAACCCTTCAACATGGCGGCGCCGCCGGCAGTGGTAGCGGCCGACGATTCTCCGACCACCTCCAATGTCCCCAAAATTTGACACAACATTCCTCTCCACACGCACAACAACTTCCATAACTAGCAAAAACACCAATTCCAAGCCTAGATAGGGTAATCAAATTAAAACATTAAATTGAGCCATAGAACTTCAATTATACATTTCTTCTTACCAAAATCGAATTGAGCCGATTCCTTTTGAGGGATTACTACCCTAGATGAGAGGTACAAGAAGAGCCAAGAATCGCTGGCTATGGTTGCCGGAGGAGGGAGCTCCGGCGAGAGGGCAGCCGAGATTCTTGTTGTGATATCCACCAAACAACGACGGGAGAGGAGCTGCCACCAACCCAGGAAAAGAGTGGAGAAGACGACGGTCCAAACATGACCAGTGTGGCGGCCCAGATCGGCCGGACAACGGTGGGCGGTGGTGGGAAACTTCAGGCATGGAGAGAGAGAGAGAGAATCGGGGAGGAAGAGAGAGAATAGAATTTGGGCTTCCCAAACCGGTTTTCCAACCCATAACCTTAAAACCCAACTCTAAAAACACCCTAATAAAAATATACCTAAATAAAAATTACCTTTTTATTAACCAAAATTTACCATTTTTACCACTTTCAACAATCCTCCTATGTAAAATATTCCCCGTAATAAACGTCCTACTAAACATCTCTATGGTTCTAGAAACTATAACATCATTAACGAAGACAGTAAAAACTTATACTAACACCATGCAAGTAACTATGGTAAAAATTAAGAGTCAGGATGTGACACAACTTCTTATGGAAAAACAGAATAATCTGATATGCGATCAAAACAACTTAGGTTGGATAAGAAATCTTGGGGGGAACCAAGATCAAACACGTCGCCAAAGTTGTTTTGATCGCATATCAGATTATTCTTTTCTTTCTTAAGAAGTTACATCATTAAACCGCTGAATGTCGTGAACCTCTTAGTTTGAAATTCGAGCCTATACTGGTTCATCAGAATCTTAGCAGCAGTAGGGAAAGTTGAGAATGTTTATTTATCATATCTTTTTCGCTTTTCTCGACTCTACATGAGCTCAGTTGAGCTTGTAGGTAAAGTATATTATGATTAAAATTGTCAACTCGTTTGTAACCAATAGCCGGATTGTATTGTCTCGGAATTTCAGTTTTCTATTTTTAAAAGGAGAATTATTCGAGCTATTTTATTTTAATTTATATTATTCTTCAAATTCTTTGTGGCTTTCGAAAATTATTTAAATTTTTGGTTTGTCGAATTTTGTTTTTTGAGCCCATAGAATTAACTTAGACGTCGTTACGAGTTCGTAGGATTTTTCGGAGACCGTTTGGATATTAAATCTATTTTTAATGATTTTTGAAAATTTGGTATTATCTAAAAATTTAATTAAAATTAGAAATTCTAAGTCGGTTGAATGTCGGCCGTTGATTCGAAAATATACAGGGGAATCAGATCAGTTCGACCCGGTCCCAGACGAACCCTGTCCCGAGCTACGACGAAGCTCGATCGCTCCGTCCGTCGTCCTGCCGCCTCCCGACGCATGACTGGTGGCTAAAGCTTCGTCTCGCCGTCCTAGACCTCAAGATGCTCTTCGTTTTCGATGAGGAGGTCCACTGATAGAGAATCGATGGAGAGAAACGTTTCTGGATTCGCCAGCCAACTTCTGATTCCTGTAGCGTCGACGCCTCTCACCGGTAGCCGAAGCTTCGTCTCAATGTTAGAAATCCTTTCATGATATTCATATGTTCAGAGGAGCCTCCATGAGTGAGAATTGATTAATTGAAGCTCAAGGAGTTTTCCGGCGAGGGTTCGAAGCTTTCCAGCCACCTTCGATGACAAGCGAGGTATCAATCTTCATCCACTCGTCGATCTCTTCCTCTCTGTATAATTGAATTCGATTTTGGTGGTGTTTGGAAGAAATTGGGATTTTGGGCAGTGTTGTGGACCGCCGTGAGTGACGCTGTTCACGGCGGCGGTGGGGGTTGAAGGAATTGGTTTCCGGCTTTATTAGTATATTGAATTGTATTGTGTGATTTGCAGATGTTCTTCTCAAGGAATATAAGACAATTGGAGTGGGGTTACTTTTGATAGTTACATTTAACAAACATAAAACTGTTTTAATTCATAAGTGATTATATTCAGACATTCAGTACAACAAAAATAGTTTTTAATTTTAAAAGTCACATCAATCTCAACCTAGCCCTTAAATTAATTTTTAGTTTTTAATGTTGGCAAGCCTGGGCAAATGCCCACCCATCTTTTGGATTTCTCATAAATTGAGATGAACTTTTCTCACAAATTTATTGCAAAATTACAACTTATTGATGATCTTGCCCAACCAAGATCACCGCAGGAAGAAAACGAAGAGGTTTCAGGGAGTTCAGGCTTGCAGCAAGTCAGCAACGTACGCTGCTGCGCCGCCTGCATGGGGAAGAAAGAAGAACATGGGCTGATGGGCCAGTCACCAGTGTCTTGAATGATAATGTTGTTTTAGTCTGCCCAGGCAAGAAAACATTTCTAGATCCGCCCTGTATATATATATATATATATATATATATATATATATATATTGTTACTCATGTGATGACATTTAGATCAAAGTAAATGGATGATGAACGTAATAAAGAAAGGAAAACAAATAAATAAATTATCATAAATTTGATGACTTATGAATTACGCTTTTATATAAATGAATATTTGAGTCCTCGATTCAAAATTCTAGTTAGAGACTAAGGCCAAAGATTGTTTGGTATATGGATCGAATCATCAAAATGGGTCACCAAACTAAGGGAAAGAAAGAACGAAATTAGGAGTAGTTGGGGTGGGTACCTTGTCTTCTCTGGTTATGATAAAAAGCTTTAGGCAAAATCCAGAACAAGCTAGACAGCTAGTGCTAAAATAATCCCAATTGGAGCATATGTGTGTGGTGCTAATATGGTTGATGGATTGAAGGGCATGCAACTCGAAATACACCGTCTAATTATTGTCCAATTAGTTAACAACAAGATGTTATTTGTCTACAATCCACTTCAATCATCTGACTTTAGATAGATATGTGGACCCTAATTTGTTTTTAGAGAGATCGATCAGGTTGATCATTGTTTTATAAAATACAATGTGTTTATATATAAAAGCAAAGAACAGAGCTTCTGACGATCATCTTTCTGCATATATACCCTCTCATAATCTCATACTTGGTGGGAGATATTCTTTTAGCATTGTTTTCTCATAGTCTCAGCTTCTTTGGTGATTGAATGTCATGTACCTGTGACCTACGGGTTAGAAAGAAACTAGAATAAAATACAGAATCCAATCAAATATGCATGAATAATGATAAATTAATACGTTGATCATATAATATGTTGATACATAAGATGAGCTCTATGTGATTCCTTAGCATTGCTCTGCATGCATGTACTCGTACATCTTGCCCTTTTTTCTTCCATATTTGTGGCGGAAAACTTTCAGGGCACTATTGGCTAATTGACTTCAACCATTTAAAGTAAAGATGATCGATTGAGTAAGCAAACACATTTAATCGGGCCATTTTGCATCCTTCTTCATTTGAGTTAAGATCGAGCTAGTAGCTAGCTATAGATAGATTGCCTACATATATTGCACCAACATCTTGACAAAGAGGGATAGATAGAATGAAACTCTCTGGTTGACTTATCGATCCCAACGTACACATGCACTACCAACACTAGCGGATTATAGATCTTAGCCGACGGAAAAATTAACTTCCGTCGGCTAAGATTTTCATAGCCAACGAACCTAGTTTCGTAGGAAGGGTGAACAGATCCGTCGGCTATTATTTTCTTATCCGACGGAAAAGTTTGGACGGGAATTTCCGTCGGTTAAGTGAATCTTAGTCGACGGAAAATTTTGGACGGGAATTTCCGTCGGTTAAGTAAATCTTAGTCGACGGATAACTCATGTCGGTAAGTATTCGTCGGTTAAGATGTTTTAAGTTGACGGAAACATCTTCCGTCGACTAAGAAAAATAATCCATCGGTTAAGAAGATAAAGCTGAATTATTCTCTGGCAACGCGCAGAAGGAATCTTCCGCTCAATTTTCAACCCAGCTCGGCACAGAATGTATCATTCCTGCAAAAACCTCCTTCTCTATCACCTGCTCTAAATAAAACACCTCTCGACGTCGCCGAAACACCTCTCGCCATGAATTGAAGTTCAAGCAAAGCAACTAATCTAGCTAGCTAGCATTTTGATCATTGGTACATATTCTTCAACCTTTACATTTTCGACGGAATTCAGTTCACCGGTCATATTTTCCGGCGACTCTCCGGCTATATTCGTTTAATTTGTATTTTTATTGTGTGTTTGTGTGTGTGTGTATATATACATATATACGATTAATTATATATATATATGGTTTGATTAATATATTCTATATATATTAATTGTGTGTGGATTATTGATTATATATATATGCATGTATACGTATATTTTGTATATATATATATATATATGGATGTATATATATGTGTGTGAATTTTTAATTTGTTGATTGTATATATTAATTTTGTTTATGCAAATCATATATATATGTATATATATAGATTATATTATATATGTTGTAGCAGAAAATGATGATGTTTATTAAATCAATGTATGTATATAGATATATATATATATATATATATATATATATATTATGTATGTGATCAACTTCTTTCGATCATTATCTTTTTTTATGTAAATCATGATGTGTATTAAATGATCGATATTTTGATGATGATATTTTCGTGGTGATATATTAAAACAATATTTATTTTCATTATAATATTTTCGTTTATGATCGATTATATTAAATTTGTGTTTGAGATCATATATATATTTCATTTTGTTTATGCTTACATTAAATTTTTTATTTTCAATTTGTGCTTAGATATATTTACTCATTTATTTTCGTGATGATATTGATATTTTCATGCATATATATATATATATGGTCTTAAATCAAATATTTGATTTGATGATGTTTTTGTTTAAATCAGTTATTTTCGTCACATTATGTTTTTGTGGTGAATACGTACCGTTGTTTACGTGAGCGCGCAGTATTTTTATAGTTAGATTTTTCATTTCCCCTTTTATTACAGGTTACAACATGGCCGACAGGAGCTGGATGCAGTTACATAGAGGGCATCCGCGATACATGAGAGGAATTTTTGAATTTATCGAGTTTGTCCGTGGCAAGACTTCTCCTGGACAACTTTTCCACATTTGTCCATGCGGAAAATGTCGCAACAGATCTGCCAATTCTGTAACTTTTGAGGACATGTATGTTCACCTGTCACAATACGGTATTTGTCCCAGTTATACCACTTGGACATGGCACGGCGAAGCAAGTGAACATATGCCCACACTTGTAGATATTCAAGCACAACGTAACCAGGGCGAGTCTTCCTCTAGTGCCAATTTCGGGGACCCTGGTGTGATGAATTTCTTAAACGATGCATTTCCGTCCGCCTCAGCATACGATGGAAGTGTTCCACAGGACAACAACAATACAACCTTCCCTGATGTCTCCCAGGTCGGCAGTAGTGGCTATGATAGTTACAACAAGCTTATGCAGCAAGCACAGACACCACTGTACCCCGGAAGTGAGCATACTGTATTGGAAACTGTCATGAAGCAGATGAGTATCAAAAAGAAGAGGAACAAGACCGTTGCTTGTTTTAACGATGACATTGCACTTCTGAAGGAGTTGCTTCCTGCTGACAACAACTGTCCAGAAAATTATGACAAGGTCAAAAGCATCTTGAGTGAGTTCGGTCTTGAGTACATCAAGATAGATGCATGCGTCAATAACTGCATCCTATACTACAAAGGTTATAAGGACGCATTTGAGTGCCCACACTGCTATGAGCCGAGGTATGAACCACACGCTCGTTCTAGACAGACAAACCCCATTCCTAGGAAGGTTCTTCGCTATTTCCCATTGGGTCCTCGTCTACAACGTCTCTACATGTCTTCACATACGGCCAAGCATATGAGATGGCACCACGAAAGGCACCAGCAAGAGCCGGATAGGCCTAGAGTAGATCCGGATAATCTCACACACCCCGCAGACGGGGAGGCTTGGAATCACTTTGACCGTTCATTTCCTGATTTTGCCTCTGAATGTCGAAATGTCAGACTTGGACTAGCAACAGACGGATTCAATCCTACTGGAGACATGAATAACTCTTACAGTATATGGCCTGTGATAGCATTTCCGCTCAACTTGCCTCCAAACATGTGCATGAGGACGGAGTATAATTTTCTTACTATGTTAGTTCCGGGCAAGTATTCTCCAGGAAAGTGCTTGGACGTGTACATGAGGCCATTAATCGACGAGCTCCTACAATTATATGAAAATGGAATCCATACTTTTGACAGGTATAGTAAGACTTACTTCTTCATGAGAGTAGCGGTTCTTTTTACCGTCAATGATTTTCCTGCTTACGGGATGATGTCTGGTCAAACTACCCATGGATACAAGGCGTGCCCTGTATGTATAGACGAGGTCAATTCCAGTCATCATGCCCACAGAATTGTTTACTTAGGATCCCGTAGATGGCTTCCACCAGATCACCCGTGGCGGTACGATGCACAAGCATTTGATGGGACTGTTGAGCATGGCCCGAAACCCGAAGGGAGGTCTGGTCAATGGATTCTGGATATGCTGAACCAGCACTGGTTTGGAATTTTGAGCAGCGCTAGGTATGTAAATGACCAGAATCCTCCCACCCCTGAAGAGTTTAAGTATTGGACGCACAGGAGTTCATTCTTTGAGTTGCCTTACTGGTCGACGTTGAAGATCAGACACAACTTAGACGTCATGCACATAGAGAAGAATGTTTGTGACAGCATCCTTGGAACAATTCTAGACATCAAAGACAAGACCAAAGACACCGCCAAAGCTCGTGCTGACCTTCAAAAGATGGGTATACGTCGAAAGCTATGGATAAAGCTAAACAAAAAGACCGGCAAACATGTAATGCCTCAAGCAGGCTACACGGTGGTTCCTAATAAGAGGTCGGAGATATTTAAGTGGTTTCGTGAGGTTAAGTATCCTAGTGGGTATGCCGGAAATATAGCTCGATGTATTAAGATGGGGGAAAATAAGATTATCGGGTTGAAGACCCATGACTGTCATGTTCTCCTGCAACGTCTTCTTCCTGTGGTCATTCGCCCGTATTTGCAGAGTGATGTGGTTGACACGTTGGTGGCTTTGTCCAACTTCTTTCAGAGGTTATGTGCTAAAGAGCTAAAAAAGTCAGAGGTCCGGTCCTTGCAAGACGATATTGCGTACATCATGTGCAAGCTGGAGAGGATCTTCCCCCCCACTTTCTTTAGCATCATGGTCCACCTCATGGTCCACCTTCCTGAACAAGTGTTGCTTACAGGTCCGGTACAATATACCTGGTGTTATCCAAACGAGAGGTATGTATGCAGTCTATACTTTTGTCAATAAAGTCTCACATAACATGAATTTTTGCAATAACTTTTTATTTTGTAGGCAACTTGGAGATTACAAGAAGACGAACAGGAACAAACGTTTCCCTGAAGGTTCGATCACGGCGGCTTACATTTCTAGTGAGTGTGTAACCTTCTACAACACATATCTTAATGATGAACACACGGGAGGGGAATCTTCAAGAGGGGGAAATCAATTCCATTTATCAGTTGTTTCCGACGAAGTACAACCGTATGGCAGGCTAGGTAGGGAATACAGATTGAGTCGCGAAGAATTGAAGGAGGCTCATTGGTGCGTCCTTCAACATTGCGATGAATTGGAGGATTATCTGGAGAAACATTTGAGCAGGCAAAATGGGAATGAAGCCATTCACAAGAGAGATTTTCCTGACTACTTCCCGATTTGGGTACGTTATTCTTAAGTTACTTATAAATTTAATGTATTTCTCATCATTTTGTTTGACTAAATTGCGTTATTTTGCAGATGATGCATATTCAACAGAACCAACGTGAATTTTACGACCCCGAGCTGCACTGTTTGGCTGGCGGACCGCTAAAGCACAGAGCACATGCGGGATGTTTTGTTAACGGGGTTAAGTTTGTGACATCAGAACGAGATGATGGTCGCATCACTCAAAACAATGGAGTTATGGTTGAGGGCAAGTCTCACAACTACTACGGGGTGCTTATCAGCGTTATCAAACTAATCTACGGGAACCGTATGCCGGTTGTGTTGTTTAAGTGCAAATGGTTCAATACTGACCCAAATGTTTGCAGGAGTACGGTTACAGACCATGGTTTGTTATCAGTGAACACAAACACTTCATGGTATGAGAATGAGCCGTTTGTTATTGCCGCCATGGCACAACAAGTCTTTTATCTTGATGATCCGGCTATGGGTGAGGGTTGGAAAGTGGTGCAGGTAATGTCACATAGGAATATATGGAGTGCAGCTACATTGGGAGTGGATGAGGGTACGGAACCGAGCTCTGTACCGAACGAACCATATCAAGAGGAAACTCCACCTGTAATTCCCAATGACGTGGACATTCGCGTCAACGACCAACACGTTCCGGCCATTACAGGTTACATTGAAGTTACTATGCCCGAACCCGAAGAAGATGACGAATACGAGGACGAAGAAGATGAGGATTCAGAGGAATTCGAGGAGGATGATGATCCCGAAGACCAAGATTATGAAGATGAGTATGATTAAATTAATTTGGGGATGTAACTTAACTTTCATTGGTTTATTATTATGAATTTGCATAACTTCGGAGATCGATGTATTAACAATTACATTTTCATATATATTGATCGGAACACACTTTGCGTCAAATGTTCACGGCCTTTATTATTATTACTATTCTTGTTGCAGATTTGGTCATGAACGTATATGTACTAATGTTGTATAACTTTTTTATACAAGTGTTGAGTTTAAGTGTCGTTTTGAAGACAACGTATACGTAGAAGCCTCAAACGCAAAAAAGTCGTGAAATAAGATATGACTGGAACGGTGAAATACGTCAACCCGTGAAAAATGAAGATATTCCGGTAAAATTTCGGTGCCGGTTGTTCCGGTCAACGAAATTCTCTTATTTCTACCTAGTGGTAGACCTATCCCGGGTATTTATTTTTTACCAAATTTTTATAGCCCCGTGAGAGTCTCGTCGATTAGAAACTATTCTCAGTTGAAGGTCCGGCCAGATTACGTGATTTGGAGGGTCGAATAGCCGTTTCCGTCCGTTTAGGGGTTTGACCGCGCCGATTGACCGGACGGATCGAGCCCTTATCTTTGTCAGATGGAGCTGAATTTTTTCCCACCTACGTAATTTGTTATGCTGGTCATATCTGACGGTAGGTTTTCAGTTCCTCTTCTCCGATCACCAAACTCACGTTATATGTACTAATGTTGTATAACTTTTTTATACAAGTGTTGAGTTTAAGTGTCGTTTTGAAGACAACGTATACGTAGAAGCCTCAAACGCAAAAAAGTCGTGAAATAAGATATGACCGGAACGGTGAAATACGTCAACCCGTGAAAAATGAAGATATTCCGGTAAAATTTCGGTGCCGGTTGTTCCGGTCAACGAAATTCTCTTATTTCTACCTAGTGGTAGCCCTATCCCGGGTATTTATTTTTTACCAAATTTTTATAGCCCCGTGAGAGTCTCGTCGATTAGAAACTATTCTCAGTTGAAGGTCCGGCCAGATTACATGATTTGGAGGGTCGAATAGCCGTTTCCGTCTGTTTAGGGGTTTGACCGCGCCGATTGACCGGACGGATCGAGCCCTTATCTTTGTCAGATGGAGCTGAATTTTTTCCCACCTACGTAATTTGTTATGCTGGTCATATCTGACGGTAGGTTTTCAGTTCCTCTTCTCCGATCACCAAACTCACGTTATATGTACTAATGTTGTATAACTTTTTTATACAAGTGTTGAGTTTAAGTGTCGTTTTGAAGACAACGTATACGTAGAAGCCTCAAACGCAAAAAAGTCGTGAAATAAGATATGACCGGAACGGTGAAATACGTCAACCCGTGAAAAATGAAGATATTCCGGTAAAATTTCGGTGCCGGTTGTTCCGGTCAACGAAATTCTCTTATTTCTACCTAGTGGTAGCCCTATCCCGGGTATTTATTTTTTACCAAATTTTTATAGCCCCGTGAGAGTCTCGTCGATTAGAAACTATTCTCAGTTGAAGGTCCGGCCAGATTACGTGATTTGGAGGGTCGAATAGCCGTTTCCGTCCGTTTAGGGGTTTGACCGCGCCGATTGACCGGACGGATCGAGCCCTTATCTTTGTCAGATGGAGCTGAATTTTTTCCCACCTACGTAATTTGTTATGCTGGTCATATCTGACGGTAGGTTTTCAGTTCCTCTTCTCCGATCACCAAACTCACGTTATATGTACTAATGTTGTATAACTTTTTTATACAAGTGTTGAGTTTAAGTGTCGTTTTGAAGACAACGTATACGTAGAAGCCTCAAACGCAAAAAAGTCGTGAAATAAGATATGACCGGAACGGTGAAATACGTCAACCCGTGAAAAATGAAGATATTCCGGTAAAATTTCGGTGCCGGTTGTTCCGGTCAACGAAATTCTCTTATTTCTACCTAGTGGTAGCCCTATCCCGGGTATTTATTTTTTACCAAATTTTTATAGCCCCGTGAGAGTCTCGTCGATTAGAAACTATTCTCAGTTGAAGGTCCGGCCAGATTACGTGATTTGGAGGGTCGAATAGCCGTTTCCGTCCGTTTAGGGGTTTGACCGCGCCGATTGACCGGACGGATCGAGCCCTTATCTTTGTCAGATGGAGCTGAATTTTTTCCCACCTACGTAATTTGTTATGCTGGTCATATCTGACGGTAGGTTTTCAGTTCCTCTTCTCCGATCACCAAACTCACGTTATATGTACTAATGTTGTATAACTTTTTTATACAAGTGTTGAGTTTAAGTGTCGTTTTGAAGACAACGTATACGTAGAAGCCTCAAACGCAAAAAAGTCGTGAAATAAGATATGACCGGAACGGTGAAATACGTCAACCCGTGAAAAATGAAGATATTCCGGTAAAATTTCGGTGCCGGTTGTTCCGGTCAACGAAATTCTCTTATTTCTACCTAGTGGTAGCCCTATCCCGGGTATTTATTTTTTACCAAATTTTTATAGCCCCGTGAGAGTCTCGTCGATTAGAAACTATTCTCAGTTGAAGGTCCGGCCAGATTACGTGATTTGGAGGGTCGAATAGCCGTTTGACCTGTCAAAAGATGACGTTAGTGCAATTTAAAACCCTATCGTAGTAGTATATGCAAGTAGGGTATCGTTCTAGCCGGGGACACTAGGGAAGAATTTATTCTGCAAAACAAAGTCATTAGAAATATTCACACAATATATACATAAAGAATAAAATGGGGGATTGAAATCGGCAGAAAATAAAGAAAATAAAACAAAGGCAAATAATTACAAAGTTTGGTCACTTCAACGTTGTAAGCACTTCACAAATAAACTCCGATTAGCATGCAAGTATTTTTATGAAAGGTTAAATTATCTTATCTATGTTTTCACAATTGCAAGTTAATTCCAACCCTTAAGACTTCTCATGTGTTTAAGGTTGTCTTTGCGCTCAACCAAAAACTATGTGACTACTTAACTAAATTGTCTTTGCGCTCAATCTAATCAAGCAACACTTACCGTTCACGAGTCGTTGGAGACATGCTCGTTAGCAATGGCGTCACCCATCCTCGAACCCATGCAAATCACTCACCCTAACAACCCTATGCAGCACCTAGAACCGAGTTGTCTTTGCGCTCAACTCGACCTAGAATACCACGGCATATTAAACTCCCCCCTAATAGCTAACTCGTGTACTTTGAATTAACCTAGGGTTCGATTACGTGATCAGGTGAGGATTAATTAACCTAACAATTACTAAACACATAAACACAGATTCTTTACTTCTTTAATAATCCTAACATGCATACTAAACCGTTACACAACATGTACAATCATAATCAAGTCACAAAGAAGATCATACAATCACACATATCATATAAAACCAAAAACCAGAAAATATTTATCAATAAACTCAAAATTCTTACACAGTAAATACAAACACAAACCATGGATGTCTTCATCCTTACCCTACCAATAAGGTTCGGCAAGGTTGAAAGGAAAATTGGTGGAAGATGGCAGTGGAGGCAGTCGGCAAAGATGGCTGTGCGGCGAGGAATGGTTCGGCTGTGCTTGTGTTTGCTGTGTAAGGGAGGGTTTTTAGGTAGAGTTTAGGCTTGCTAGAACTTAAAACAATTGAAGGGCCCTTAAAATATGCATACAACAGACCTATTTATACAGAAAACCTATAGAGAAACCCTAGCTGCATCGGCAAAGGAAAGACAATCCTATTTTAACTCTCTTTCCTATTTGCTCAATGATTCCTTCTTCAATTCAGCTTGTGTATCCGAATTTGGACTCCATCTTCTGATTCCTTGGACCTTCCTACATGTTTATGGATCCATGTAGGCCTCATGTATGAAATCTTGGGCTTTGATAGCAGCCAAAACCAGTGATAGGTCCGGCAAGGTCGGCTTTCCAGGTTTGACCGGGAAACCTTACACTTAACCAAAATATGGCTGCCTTGATGCTTCTTCGTATTTTCTTCTTTTGTCCAGCTTCCTAACACTTCATTAAGGTCTTGATACATCTCTTGACAAATTTGGGAAGCCTTTTGTTGAAGAATCATCTCCCAAAACTCGTTAGACAACTAAGGCAGTTTCTGCCCAGTTTTGCAGCCTGACCTCTGTCCACTGTTTTGCTCATAACTCCTTCGTCTCAACTCCGATTGCTGCGATCCAAATGGGTTTGAAAAGTAGACACACACAGCTTTGATTCCATATGTGTCACGCCTTCTAACTCCTCCTGGAACTCAAGATATGAATTTTTGAAGTTGATGTACGTTTTCTGGCAGATTCTGTCCGAGAGCAAAACAATGTCCAAAAGTGTTTCCTCTTTTCCGTGGCCTCACTTGTTGTCATTCATGAGTCCGTTCATCATGATTCTCGATATGTTAAGCGTATTTACCTGTCTTCTGCACATTTAAACAAGATACATCAAAACTGACAAGGTAACACAATAACGAATCACGGTAAAACGTCCAAGTGATAGTCCAAAAACGGTTTTCATCATTTAAGTGCAATTTTTTGTATAAAAACGACTAGTATCCACAACTCTACAGAAAAACCCTCTTGACTCTAAAATAAGTAAAAACAAACATAGTAAGGCACAAACAAAGTGTAAATGGGGGTGAAAATCCATTAAGATCATGGCGTAAAAACGCACTTATCAAACTACCCCACACTTAAGCTTTGCTAGTCCCTTAGCAAACCGACTCTAACTGAAAGTAAAAACAAAAACAAAAACGAAAATAACAATAACTCTAATACCCTTAAGAAATTTTTGTCTCAGATTCTTAAGTACGCATAATCTCAAGTTTTAACATTCGAGTGAAAGCACAATTGCAAAAGTTCATAAACTTGTATTATAGCATGAAAAGGTGAGAGATTCGATATTCTTAAGTAAAACATGTTTGAAATTTTGATCCTCCTCACTTAGGTATACTCTCTTATTTTTTTACTCGAAAAAGGGTACTCTCTTAAAAGTATATGCAAGAGAAAAGATGATAAATAACAAATAACTTGCATATTTCAAGAAATAAAAGCTCTTTTGAGAATAACGTTTTTCATGGGAAAACCTCATTTAATAACTAAGTGCAATAATGGACCAAAACCATATGCTTACTTATATGAAATTCTCCACAAATCAAGTTTAGTCATCTTAAGAATCATGAAATAATCTCAAGGGTTGTAATAGGGCTTGGTTTCATAAGGTAGGAATTTTTTTGGATATAAGTGGTGATAGTAAGATATCAAGACTTAGCAAATTTAACTTCACCCTCCTTATGTCTCCACTCCATGAATTGGACAAGGGTCAAATATACAACTTTGGACCCTCAAATAATTTCAACTCCAAATCCACAAAACACCATCTAAATAATGCCTTAGAATTTTTTTCTTTGTCTTGTCCGAAATTTCTTTCTTTCTTCTTTTTTTTCATCTTTTTCCGATTTTTTTTTTTTTTTTTTTTTCGGAAATTCTTTTCTTTTGAAAATATTTCGGACAAAAACACATATTTTTTTTTTCGGCACATTATCTATGGAAAAGAATGGTGTTCACCCCACACTTCAACTCCACCCCACACTTGTTCTTTAACATCACAGCACAGCTTCATCGAAAATTCTTTGCCAAGTCTTGACAACAAGGTAAAGATAATCTATACTAAGCTCAGGAATTCTGTTTAAGGGTGATGAAAGAAAAGGCATAATGTAGGCTCAAAGGGGTTTAACTAAGGAGTCCCACGACGGGCACAAAAATGGGCAAAGGCTTATTTTGGCTTTGGTGGTGATCCTAATTGAGATTAATTGCAATCCTATTCAAAATCAGAACAAGTTATGATTATAAAGCTTTGAAAATCACATAAATAAGTTCTAGTAAATTCTAGAGTCCATTAAACAGCTATAGCACATAGTTATTGAATAATGAAAATAATGAGGCTTTACGTGAATTTTCAAAGGATATGGAATTTAATCACTCAAAAAGAAAGTATATTAGGCTCAAAATCTCACAAAGGTTGTTATGGAAACAAAATAACAAAACATGCAAACTTTTCTTTCAAAAATCTCAAGTGTTCATACTTACAAAATTCATGAAAAGTTGCAATTTTCTTAAGATAAATGTTCAACCATCCATTATGCATTTTAAAAGATAATTTTCATCATAGACATTCTAAGGGTATTTTCCTAAGACTCAAAACAAAAACAAAACAAAAAAAAAAAAAAAATAACACAAATTCAAAAAAAAAAAAAAGACATTTTTTTTTTTACGGAAAAACAAAAACTTAAAAAAAAAAATTTCAAAATAAAGCACACGGCAATAAAATTTTAAAACACATTATTTTTCGTTTTCTAAATTTTTCAAAAGCAAAAATAACGAAATTAAATGCAAAAATGGAAAAATTTTGAAAAATTTAAACAAACTTTCGGCAAAGAAATAAAATCACACCAAAACAATAAATAAAATATACTTATGATGCACCTCTACCCCACACTTAGAAAATTACATTGTCCTCAATGTAAGTTCAAAATTATGTAATAATTTTCTAAGCAGGGATCGAAACCACATAATAAATATATAAACAAAAATATCAACAATAACTGTGAAGGATTAAGAAATTCAAACTCTCGGTGATGGCTCCTCCACAGCTACGGTTGAAATGAGTTGCCTCTCATGCAGCGCTTAATGTTTATAGTCTGTCAGCCTAGACTCTTCTTCCTTCTCCTTGAAAAGTGGCGTCATACATCATTTGATGGTGGCTCCATTACGTTCATCTCCTCCGTTACGTGGTCCTTGAATGTGCTGTAGTAAGGTTTAAGTCTATGACCATTGACCTTAAACTTATTTCCCGATGTAGCGCTTTGAATCTCAACTGCACCATAAGGAAACACATTAGTAATAACAAAGGGTCCTTGCCAACGAGAACGAAGCTTACCTGGGAAGAGTTTTAATCTTGAGTTGAACAAAAGGACTTGTTGTCCTATCTCGAAGTGTTTCCCTCTTATCATCTTGTCATGATAAGCCTTCGTTCTTGCCTTGTATATCATAGCGGAGTCGTAGGCTTCATTTCTAATCTCCTCAAGCTCACAAATTTGTAGCTTTCTATGTAGTCCAGCCTCATCTCGATCCATGTTGAACTTCGTAACAGCCCACCACGCTCTATGCTCTAACTCCACCGGTAGATGACAAGATTTGCCATAAACAAGCCTAAATGGCGACATGCCAATAGGAGTTTTGAATGCAGTCCTGTAGGCCCATAAAGCATCATCTAAACGATCACTCCAATCCTTCCTTGTTGGTCCTACAGTCTTCTCCAATATTTGCTTGATCTCCCTATTTGATGTCTCCGCCATGCCACTTGTTTGAGGATGATAGGGCGTTGATACCTTATGGGTGACACCATACTTCTTGAGCAAAGCCGTTATCGTTTTATTGCAAAAGTGAGATCCACCATCGCTTATCAAAACTCTTGGAGTTCCAAACCTAGCAAAAATGTTAGTTTTGACAAACTCTGCAACAACTTTAGAATCATTAGTCCTGGTAGCTTTTGCCTCCACCCACTTTGAGACATAATCAACGGCCAATAATATGTAAAGGAAACCCTTAGAGGAAGGAAAAGGCCCCATGAAATCAATGCCCCAAACATCAAATAATTCGACATTAATAATAGGATTTAAAGGCATTTGATCGCGCTTACCTAAATTACCTGTTCGTTGGCAACGATCGCATGAAGTACAAGTTGCATATGCGTCCTTGAAGATCGTTGGCCAATAGAAACCGGCTTCCAACACCTTATGGGCTGTCTTCTTTGGTCCAAAATGTCCACCACATGCCTCTTTGTGACAAAAATCAAGGATCGACTAATGCTCGCTTTCGGGGACACAACGTCTCATGACTTGGTCTCCACAATATTTCCACAAGTATGGCGAATCCCACACGTATTGGCGGGCATCATGCTTGATTTTCTTCTTGGAATGGCTCGGCATCCCTTGAGGAAAAGTATGGCTTGCAATGTAATTCACCAAGTCGGCGTACCAAGGTTCCTTGACGTCCACTTGAAACAATTGTTCATCAGGAAACGTTTCTGACACGGGCGTAGCATCCTCTGCTCTCACGAGTCTACTCAAGTGATCGGCAACAACATTGTCACACCCCTTCTTATCCTTGATTTCGATGTCAAATTCTTGTAGAAGGAGTATCCAACGTATGAGCCGTGGCTTGGCATCCTTCTTTGTCATCAAGTACCTCAAAGCTGCATGATCAGAATAAACAATAACCTTAGAGTGCAATAAGTAAGATCGAAATTTTTCTAAGGCAAAAATAACAGCTAAGAGTTCTTTTTCAGTGGTAGTATAATTGAGTTGAGCCTCGTTGAGTGTTCGTGATGCATAGTAGATGACACAAGGCTTCTTGTCCTTGCGTTGGCCTAGCACGGCTCCCATGGCATAATCGGATGCATCACACATCAACTCGAACGGTTCATCCCAATTAGGTGGCGAAATGATGGGGGATTGAGTCAGCAAGGTCTTCAAATGAACGAAAGCATCCTCGCATTCCTGAGACCATGAAAATGGCACATCTTTCTGCAAAAGAGAAGTAAGTGGTTTGGCCACCAAAGAAAAGTCTTTGATGAACCGTCGATAAAAACCTGCATGGCCAAGAAAAGAACGGACATCTCTCACCGTTTTTGGTGAGGGTAAGTGATGCATAATATCAATTTTGGCCTTATCAACTTCTATTCCCTTAGCAGATACAATATGCCCTAAAACTATACATTGATTAACCATGAAATGACATTTTTCCCAATTTAGTACTAGGTTAGTTTCTACACACCGTTTTAAAATTTTCTCTAAGTTTTCAAGGCATGTTTCGAAATTTTGTCCATAAACACTAAAATCATCCATGAAAACTTCAATGATATCTTCAATGTAATCAGAGAAAATATTATACATACAACGTTGGAACGTACCTGGTGCGTTGCATAGTCCAAAAGGCATACGACGATAAGCAAACGTACCAAATGGGCATGTGAACGTTGTCTTCTCCTGATCATCGGGGTGTATCATGATCTGGTTGTAACCGCTGTACCCATCTAAGAAGCAATAAAACTCATGACCGGCGAGTCTCTCCAACATTTGGTCCATAAACGGTAAAGGCATGTGATCCTTCCTTGTAGTAGCATTCAATCTTCGATAATCAATACACATGCGATGACCCGTCACTAACCTTTGAGGCACTAGTTCATTCTTTTCATTTGCTACCACGGTCACTCCACTCTTCTTGGGCACAACTTGGACATGTGAGACCCATTGACTGTCGGAAATTGGGTATATGACACCACAATCTAAAAGTTTAATCACCTCGTCCTTGACAACCTTCATCATTGGCGGATGCAGACGTCTTTGAGGCTGACGTGTGGGTTTGGCGCCATCTTCAAGAAGAATACGGTGAACACACTTAGTTGGGCTGATTCCCTTGATGTCTGCCAAAGTCCATCCTATGGCAGCTGTGTTCCTTTTCAAAACAGCAATTAACTGTTCTTCTTGTTGCTTTGTCAACTGTGATGACACAATAACTGGTAGAGTGTCATTCTCTCCAAGAAATACATACTTTAAATGTGAGGGGAGAGCTTTTAGCTCTAGCTTAGGGGCTGCTTCCACGGATGGCTTCATCTTGTTTGTGGACATGTGGATCGGCAAGGGAGTCTTTCTCTTATGGATAGGTTGTGATTCGATCTCCATTGCAACCTCAAGTATGGACGGCTCTAGATTTTTCAAAGCCTCCTCATCCCATGCTCCAAACTTGTCGAATCCGGCCCCTTGCTCAATGGCTAATTGCTATGATTGCTCGATGGACATTGCACCTTGTGCAACTCCACCATATCTATAGACAGACTCGGCATCTCCCTCTCTAAGTGACTCGGCATGGCTGCCCTCTTGGTCATTCTCGGCCCTAAAGCTTGGATATTTCATGGTGTTGAAGATGTTGAACTTTATAATCTCCCCATCGAACTCCATGGTCAAGTTTCCTCCATGCACATCAATGTTTGTCCTTGCGGTTCTCATGAAAGGTCTTCCTAACAAAAGCTGTGTAGAATCATCAACAGACTCCTCCATCTCCAACACATAAAAGTCGGCAGGGAATATCAAGTGGTTAACCTGCACAAGGACATCCTCCACATACCCCTTAGGGTATTTGCTTGATCGATCCGCCAATTGGATCACTACGTCATCATGTTGAAGTGGACCAAGACCTAGAGACAAGTAAACAGAGTAGGGCATGACATTAATGGAAGCCCCTAGATCAAGCATCACTTTCTCAAACCTTGTAGTGCCGATAACAACTGGAATTGAAAAGCTTCCTGGATCCTTAAGCTTTGGCGGCATCTTGCGTTGTAGCACGGCGGACACGGTCTCGCTCATGCTCATCACTTTCTTCTCCCTTGTGTGTCTTCTTGTGGTGCAAAGCTCCTTCAAAAACTTTGCATACTTGGGCACTTGCTTGATACATTCTAACAAGGGGATGTTCACATTCACCTTTCGAAAGACGTCCAACACTTCTTCGTCGGACTTGGCTTGCCTGCTCTTGGTGAAACGTGAGGGGAAGGGGATACAACAAGTGCTCGGCATGGCTGCATCCTTGGCAGCCGAATGTCTTCCTTCCATGGCAGCAGGGTCTTTCTCAAGAGCCCTCTTCTTCATTGCTTCCAAGTCTCCCTTGCTTGGCTTAGCATTCGGTTGTTGCTCGGTACTTTGATCTTGGTGTTGTGTAGGCTCGGCAGTTCCTTTCTTTGCTTCATCATTGCCGGCATGGCAGCTTGGTTTGGCAGCCCTAGGGTGCTCGGCAGCTCCTCCACACACGGCATCATCATCATCACCCCAATTCAATGCTCCAAGTCCAGTGGTGGTTTGAGACTTCGGAGTTGGTGATTCTAACTTCTTACCGCTTCTTGTGACAACGGCTTTAGTGTCTTCATTCTTAGGGTTCTTGATCACCCCTCCTGGCAACCTCCCTTGTTCACTAAACTTCCCCATGAAATCCAACACTTGGCCCATCTGATTCTTCAACTCCGCAATATCTTTAGTATTGGACTGTGTTGTGGCTAACAAAGACTGTGTCGATGTGGCTATGTTCTTGAAGATCTCATCATAATTGTTGCCACCACTCGGCTGCCCTCCTTGGTAACCATGGGGTTGGTACGGCCTAGGCTGGAATTGGCCTTGAGGCCGTGCCACATAAGGGTTAGGTTGTGCTCCTTGTGTAACAGGTTGAGGGTTCAGGACATTTGTGTTGTTGTTCCAACGAAAGTTTGGATCGTTGGCCCTTGGATTAAAGTTCTGGAATCGTGGTTGACCCCCTTGTCCTTGAGCATTGCCGAATTGGCCTTGGTAACCAATGGCATTGACGTCCTCAAATGGTGGCACTCCTTGGTTGCATTGCTCGGACGTATGACCCTCCAAACTGCATACCCCACAAACTGACATACTCTTCTCCTTAGCAAGGCTCGAAACTACCATTGTCAACTTGCTTAACTCTTGCTTCAACTCATGTATGGCCCTAGGATCGCCATAGTCACTAACCTCGTTGACTCTTCTTGTAGAGAATGAGCCAAATTGCTGATTGTTGGTGGCTCTCATCTCCAACAAGTTAGTAGCTTCCTCCCTACTCTTCTCCATCAATGATCCTCCAGCAGCTGAATCCAGAAACTGACGTTCCATAGGGCGAAGGCCCTCATAGAAATACTGAAGTAGCATACCTGGGCGAATGCCATGGTTGGGGCAAGACGCCACAAGAGCTTTGAACCTCTCATAGTAGACGTCAAACGGTTCATCCACATCCTGTCTGATTGATGTAATCTCCTTCCTTATATGAGTAACTCTTGATGAAGGAAAGTACTTCAAAAGAAACTCCTCTCTCATTGTCACCCATGATGTGATGCGGCCTGCTGGCACGGCAAAGAACCATGTCTTGGCTTTGTCCTCAAGAGAAAACGGGAACGCCTTCATCTTGACAAGTTGAATGTCGGCGCCCCTAGGTAGCATGGTGTCACAGCTAAACTCAAATTGCTGCAAATGCCGATTGGGATCTTCTCCATTCAACCCATAAAATTTCGGCAAGTGGTGGAAGAAACCACCACGTAGCTCAAAGTCAGCTGACTTCCCTGCAGCTGCAGCGGGGTATGTGATGTTCACTGGTTGAACCTCCGCTCCATCAATCTGTCCATTTTCGGCTCTTAAAGAAGTCATAATCGGTTCCTTGGGTGAAAGGGGCTCGGTTGGAGTATGTGTGGGTGAAGACTCTGGTGATGCTTGTGATGCTTGTGATGAAGTTGGGATGTCAATGGCGAGTTCTTCACGGGCACGTACTAAACGGTTGTTTTTGTCACGTATCCAAGTGTCGAATTCACTCATTCACCTGCATAGAATGGCACATATGGCCAAGATCAAGTTAGTAAGTACATAAGTGACACTAAAACAAGTTATATGACAAGCTCGGCATTGGCATGCCAAACTCGGCATTGGTACAATCTCGGCAATGTGGCCACAAAGCAAAGTATGTAACTTGGCAATCATTAAACAAGTTAAAAGTTGTCACTTAAGCACATATGTCGGCAACCTAAATAAAAGTTGCTAGTTTGTTTTATTAACTCTTAACTTTATGGTACGTGGAGCAGTGAAGACCACTGTGCAATGAGCTTGAACAGCTCGAGGTAGTGTTTTGCTTCGTCCTATATACCATGATAAGTTAAGAGGGTAAATTTTTGAACCATAATGTATGATGATCATATATCAAGTTATTTTACAACGTCTAAAGTAAGGTTTATGCTACGGCCCGAGTATTTGGCTAGGTCGAGCGGATTCCGTGGTTTCAGAAGACGAATGTCACGGAGGGCGAACCCCCTACAGGAATCAGGCAGGACTCGTTTGTGGTCACGGAGGGCGAACCCCCTATCGTCCCCTTCACAGAGAAGAGATGACAGTCTATGACCTTGAGATCCAGTTAGACAAACCTGTGTTCCTTATCAATGACACACGACCCTTACTCAGCTTGGAACAAACTCGGATCCCTAGACCAGGCGCTTGTGTTAATCAAAGCCGCCCTCAACCTCAAACAAGCTAAGTTGCCTTTAAGAGTCTAAGACTCGAAGAAGCATCGCTCAAAAGAGGGGTTTAGGCTAAGATTAACACAAGTGACCCCACCTAACACGTTTTACTTTAGAAATTATAAAACAACGTTAATATATAAAAATCATACAATCGGTTTTTAGCCTAGTCCATTACTAGGTTCGGCACTTATACAAAAGAGAAAATCTTCGGCCATTTACATGCATTCAAGTAGAGAATTTAGATATGCCAACTCGTTTTCGAACGTCTAAAGTGAAGTTATGCTACGACCCGAGCTTTTGGCTAAGTCGAGCGGATTCCATATGGAACAAACTCGGATCCTTAGACCAGTCACCCTATGTTAATCAAAACCGCCCTCAACCTCATAAAAACGGATCCGACAAGCGTCGCTCGTATGAGGGGTTTAGGTTATGATTAAAATAGGTGGCTCCACCTGACATGGATCACTTTAGAAATTCCAAAACAAGGAGCCATATAAAAATTCTAAACTTTACTAACAATGTCGACCTACTTATACAAAATTTGACAAAAAAACGATTTTCAAATAACACAAAGGCACAAATATATACATTAGGCAATATGGACATTAAGGTTCGGCAATGCCATGCTTGGCAATGCCAAGCTCGGCAACACATCCTACAAAACAGAAAAAATGTTAGTTAAATAGACATAAATACATGAATAAATCCTTTTTAGCATCCCCGGCAACGGCGCCAAAAATTGACCTGTCAAAAGATGACGTTAGTGCAATTTAAAACCCTATCGTAGTAGTATATGCAAGTAGGGTATCGTTCTAGCCGGGGACACTAGGGAAGAATTTATTCTGCAAAACAAAGTCATTAGAAATATTCACACAATATATACATAAAGAATAAAATGGGGGATTGAAATCGGCAGAAAATAAAGAAAATAAAACAAAGGCAAATAATTACAAAGTTTGGTCACTTCAACGTTGTAAGCACTTCACAAATAAACTCCGATTAGCATGCAAGTATTTTTATGAAAGGTTAAATTATCTTATCTATGTTTTCACAATTGCAAGTTAATTCCAACCCTTAAGACTTCTCATGTGTTTAAGGTTGTCTTTGCGCTCAACCAAAAACTATGTGACTACTTAACTAAATTGTCTTTGCGCTCAATCTAATCAAGCAACACTTACCGTTCACGAGTCGTTGGAGACATGCTCGTTAGCAATGGCGTCACCCATCCTCGAACCCATGCAAATCACTCACCCTAACAACCCTATGCAGCACCTAGAACCGAGTTGTCTTTGCGCTCAACTCGACCTAGAATACCACGGCATATTAAACTCCCCCCTAATAGCTAACTCGTGTACTTTGAATTAACCTAGGGTTCGATTACGTGATCAGGTGAGGATTAATTAACCTAACAATTACTAAACACATAAACACAGATTCTTTACTTCTTTAATAATCCTAACATGCATACTAAACCGTTACACAACATGTACAATCATAATCAAGTCACAAAGAAGATCATACAATCACACATATCATATAAAACCAAAAACCAGAAAATATTTATCAATAAACTCAAAATTCTTACACAGTAAATACAAACACAAACCATGGATGTCTTCATCCTTACCCTACCAATAAGGTTCGGCAAGGTTGAAAGGAAAATTGGTGGAAGATGGCAGTGGAGGCAGTCGGCAAAGATGGCTGTGCGGCGAGGAATGGTTCGGCTGTGCTTGTGTTTGCTGTGTAAGGGAGGGTTTTTAGGTAGAGTTTAGGCTTGCTAGAACTTAAAACAATTGAAGGACCCTTAAAATATGCATACAACAGACCTATTTATACAGAAAACCTATAGAGAAACCCTAGCTGCATCGGCAAAGGAAAGGCAATCCTATTTTAACTCTCTTTCCTATTTGCTCAATGATTCCTTCTTCAATTCAGCTTGTGTATCCGAATTTGGACTCCATCTTCTGATTCCTTGGACCTTCCTACATGTTTATGGATCCATGTAGGCCTCATGTATGAAATCTTGGGCTTTGATAGCAGCCAAAACCAGTGATAGGTCCGGCAAGGTCGGCTTTCCAGGTTTGACCGGGAAACCTTACACTTAACCAAAATATGGCTGCCTTGATGCTTCTTCGTATTTTCTTCTTTTGTCCAGCTTCCTAACACTTCATTAAGGTCTTGATACATCTCTTGACAAATTTGGGAAGCCTTTTGTTGAAGAATCATCTCCCAAAACTCGTTAGACAACTAAGGCAGTTTCTGCCCAGTTTTGCAGCCTGACCTCTGTCCACTGTTTTGCTCATAACTCCTTCGTCTCAACTCCGATTTCTGCGATCCAAATGGGGTTGAAAAGTAGACACACACAGCTTTGATTCCATATGTGTCACGCCTTCTAACTCCTCCTGGAACTCTAGATATGAATTTTTGAAGTTGATGTACGTTTTCTGGCAGATTCTGTCCGAGAGCAAAACAATGTCCAAAAGTGTTTCCTCTTTTCCGTGGCCTCACTTGTTGTCATTCATGAGTCCGTTCATCATGATTCTCGATATGTTAAGCGTATTTACCTGTCTTCTGCACATTTAAACAAGATACATCAAAACTGACAAGGTAACACAATAACGAATCACGGTAAAACGTCCAAGTGATAGTCCAAAAACGGTTTTCATCATTTAAGTGCAATTTTTTGTATAAAAACGACTAGTATCCACAACTCTACAGAAAAACCCTCTTGACTCTAAAATAAGTAAAAAAAAACATAGTAAGGCACAAACAAAGTGTAAATGGGGGTGAAAATCCATTAAGATCATGGCGTAAAAACGCACTTATCACCGTTTCCGTCCGTTTAGGGGTTTGACCGCGCCGATTGCCCGGACGGATCGAGCCCTTATCTTTGTCAGATGGAGCTGAATTTTTTCCCACCTACGTAATTCATTATGCTGGTCGTATCTGACGGTGGGTTTTCAGTTCCCATTATTACTATTCTTGTTGCAGATTTGGTCATGAACGCATTGTTAGGAATTATAGATCGGGAAGTCATAGCAAATAAGAAAGAATTTCTTTTTTCCCTAGCCGACGGAATATTATTTTTCCGTCGACTTGGACTTTCTTAACCGACGAATTATTTATTTCCCGTCGACTAAGATGACGAAAATTTTGGCGGTTTATCATTGCGCTTTTTTTTTCCGCGAAAATTGAAATTTTCTTAGCCGACGAATTTCATATTCCGTCGCCTAAGTTACTATAAAACCTTATCTCGTCGACGTTTCTTCTCTCTGTTCTGTTCGATCTCTTTGTTCTGTTCGATCTCGCGATCGCCTCCACTCCGCTGCCGACGAGCTCCGATCCTCCACCCGACCACCACCGTCAACGCCACCTCGTCCGACCGCCCACCTCCACCCCAACCGACTAGGACACTCACCTCCTCCACCCAATCCGAGCCTCCTCCACCCAATCCGAACCTCCTCCACCCAATCCGAGCCTCCTCCACCGCCTCCTACACCCATCACCGCCTCCTAGACACCACCACCCCAGCCGACCTAAACCCTAAGGGAACCCGTCCGACCGCCTCTCTCTCTCTCTCTCTCTCTCTCTCTCTCTCTCTCTCTCTCTTTCTCGCCCTCACCCTCACCAGTTCCTCCACCTAAACCGAAACTCCACCTGTCGTCCTCCGTTGTGTTTGGCAGGTTAGTCTCTTAAACTCTCCGATTTTCTTATTCAATGTTGTGAATTGTTTAGAAAGTGTGCATGAATGCCCTTAATTGATAGTTTGTCGACGGAGATCATATATGAACTTGGTTTTCGATTTGGTAAAAAGCATGGTGAATTTATTCACCCAGCATTGTAATTCATTCATATCTGTCCTGACATTTGATAGGAGCCAAATTGATAAAGTTGGTTGCTGGTCATGAACACAGGTGTACTGTAGGTGAATTTTATTGATAATCAAACATTATTATGGTGTTGAATATAATTGTTAGGAGGCAAGTCAATGTCGTAATTCCAGCAAAGGATCATTTAGCTATTTGCAACATTACATTGGGATTTTGTTCTTCAATCAAACTGTGGTATTGACAACCAAAAATATGAAGGGTTACCTAGTTGCTAATTTTGAATTTCGCTATATAGTGGTAAATTAAAGTTGTAGCTCTGGTTTGAATGCCAGTTTGGAACTTGCATCTTTTGTTTTGTCTAACCACAGCTGATTTTAAGCACTTAGTGTTCCTAGTCTTAGGAGATGAATTAAGTACTGGGTATACAATAATCTAGTCAATTTTAGGACCCTTTCATCCTGATATCGCATTTCAGTGATTTTACAAATTATGGCAGAAACAATAGTTGTATTTGGAGGCAGATTACATATTTTGCATTTCACTTGCCGTATTTCTTCTTAAGCTGCTCATGTATACTGGGAATGTTTATGGTTTTCATCATTTCCTGTGGAGCTATAAGTAGGCAATACGAGGACTTCTAGAATGTAATTTTGGGTGCTTAGTTAAGCTCATAAGCACAAATATATCAAGTGCACTTTTACTAAATTTTATAGTATCAGTGATACTGATATGAATTTGGGAAATATGGTACGGATGTACTGATATAAGAGATTAGAAGTTAGTGGAAGTATTAGTGTGGAAGGATATGCAGGCAGGGGCGGAGCCAGCCCAGTCTTGACTGGCTGGAGCCTAGAAAAAAAATACCACATCCCATGTGTAGCAACTGTGTGTTTAGTTCTTTGATTTAATTAAGGTTGATCTAGCTGTGTTTAGTACTTTGATTTTCTCATGGGCTACTGTGTGTTTGTGATTTGTGTTTAAATAGTACAAAATTGTGTTGGTGACCTTGTGATCAATGTGCATTTAGCTGGTTATGTTTGTGTCATTATGCTGCCGGTTGATTTTGTTTTGTTTAAAGATGCCGATCATTGGGAAGAGGAAGCAACGTTCGGAGAGGGCTCAACAGATGATGGAGGCCTTATGTAACCAGGCTACTGCCAGCCAGCCCACACCTTTGCCGCCTGGAAGAGTACCACTAGGGGCTCCTCCTTTGCTCATCAGGCCGCCCTTTATACCATCCGATACGACTTCCACTATTGGGGCGACGACCGGAACCACTGAAGCGTCGTCCACATCGGCTTCCGAAACCAGCAGGCCCATTCCTAGTGCCCGCTGTAAAGCAAAGGCCCCCACTACAGGTAATGATATTTTTTAAATAAAAAAAATTATATTTTTAAATAAAATAATAAAAAAATCGTTTATTTTTTTAATTTTCTTGGCATGATTAAAAGGCTTAATTTTCTTGTAGTAATCCATATTTATTTAAAATAATAAATGTTTTAAAATAAAAAAATTATTATTCTTTTACTTATATTAACTTGAATCTTTTTTGCAAATGATACCTAATATTTTGTTTTATTTATTGTAGGTCCCCCACCGAAAAAGAAACGGGGTTTTGTGTGTGGAAAGGCGACGGAGGCGTTATGCAAGAAGCTAGGGGGAAGATACCGATAGAGTATTGCCCTCGTATGAAAGGGCCTAAGGTTCAAGGGGTCAACAGTCTTTTGGTCAAGGACATTGGGTTGGCCATACGTAGCCTGGTTGGAACGAGGGCTAGGACGTTCCACGACCTTGAGCAATCGGAACAGTGGAAGGTGTGGAACGCATTGTCGGTAAGTACATAAAAATTAATTTACTTAGTTTGGTTTATTTGAATAGTTTTCAATTAATACTTTTGTTGATGTATTAATTTATTTTTATTTCTTAGCCATGGTACATGTGGGACAACAATGACATTGTGACGGTGAGGTGGATCATGGACACGGCACAGGCTAGGTACAAGGAGTGGAAGTGGCAGTGTCACAATGTCTACCAGGAGCATGGACCAGAAGGGATGCCGACGGAGTTCTATGGGAGGGAGGATGAGTGGGCCTTTCTTTGCACGCATTTTGAGAGCGACGCGTTCAAGGTATGTGTATATTGCTTTTTTTTTGGGTGATAATGTTGACCACTATATTTTGGAGTAATATATTATTAATTTTGTTACAATAATATATTTTTTCAAGCATTTTTAGAATAATATATTATTAAATTTGTTCTTATTAAAAAAATTAAAATTGTAAAACTTAACATTGCTGACGATTATGCATGATGATTTTGTGGGTTCGGTTATGCTATTTATTGCCATGTTTTAGGTTTATAGAATAAAATATTATTATTTATTTTTTTAATAAATAAAAAAATATAATTACTGATATTTTATTTATATCGCGTATTAGAAACTCTCGAACGCGAACAAGAAGAACCGTGGTAAGAAGACGATGCACCACCATAGCGGTTCTTCTCCTATTGTCTACATCATGGAGGATCTAAGGAACAAAGGTGAGCCCTTGCCGATCATCAAGGGATTCGAGGCGAGTTATGTCAGACCCGGTGACGAAGTGGCCACCCAGAAATATGTAAGTGTATTTCCTTTAATTATTTAATTAATTATGTCTCTTTGATTTGGATACTTAGTATTAATTAAGAAATATGTTGGTGTTGGTGTTGGTGTAATTGTTGTTGAATTATGTGGTTGGTGTATTCCTTGGTGTTTTGTTTATGCAGGAGAAGATGCTTGCGGAGGTCGAAAGCCGAAAGACAGACTTGAAGAAGATAAATCCGGAAGCTACAGAGGAGGAAATGATGGAGATCATTCAAACACAACAAATTGATGTGTTGGATGCTGTGTTGGACAAGCGCAAAGGGAAGGAGATACGAGGGATGGGACGAGCAGGTGAGCGAGACTTGAGCCAGTCCTCGTCCGGTTCGACCTTGCGGAGTCGTGCTCCTCCAAATCAAGACAGGGAAAGGATTGAACGCCTTGAACAAGAGGTCCGTGAGTATAAGGAGCGGACTGAGCGGGCTGAGGCCGAGTCTGTGTGGTACCGTAATCAGTACACTACTGTTAACTCACGGATGGACCAGATCTTCTCTCGCCTAGGTCTAGAACCTGAAGGTCCGGCTCCTCCTCCTCCGCCTTTTACGGCTCCTCCTCCTCCGCCTTTTACGGCTCCTCCTCATTCTTCTCCGGGTCCTCCTCCTCCTCAGTCATCTTCGATTCCTCCTACTCAGTCGTCTCCACCTCCTCTTCCTACTCAGTCGTCTTCGGCATTTGTTGATGAAGATCAGTTTTTGAATTTTTATTAGTCAAATTTTAGTTTGTATGAACACAATTTTAATTATTAATGCATAATTTTTATATTATTAATGATTCGATCTATATATTTAGTTTTAATATAATTATTTCTAAAACAACCGAAACAAATATCTACTTTATCAGTAAAAAAATTAAAAACCAAAACAAATAATAAATTGTGAAAAAACAATTCTGAAAAAAAATTCTGACTCACCTTGTCGACGGAAAATTGAAAACCCGTCGGTAAGGGTATAAACCTTACCGACGGAACATTTCATTTCCGTCGGCTAAGAATGAATAGCGACCGACCGTTGACCTTCTTAGTCGACGACAAAGTATACTTTCCGTCGGTATAAGATAATCATTACCGACGTAAAATTTTATTTTCCGTCGGCTAAGAATAAACAGAAAGAGAACCGTATCGTCGGCTAGATCTTAACCGACGCTAATTTTCCGTCGTTTAAGAAACTGGAATCATAGCCGACGGAATATTTCGTCTGGAAAGAAGGAAGAATTTTGTCGTTTAGGTAAATGTTAATCGACGGAAATATAGCCGACGGATTTTTTCCGTCGTTTAGGAAACAATAACTTAGTCGACGGAATAGGCGTCGACTAAGATCCGTCGATTAAGATATAACTTAGTCGACGGAAATATATGTTTCCGTCGGCTATTGTCTTAGCAGACAACGGTTAGCCGACGGATCTTAGTCGACGACTATTCCGTCGACTAAGTTCTTAGTAGACGGAATATGTTTCTTAACCGACGGAAATATTCCGTAGGCTAAGAATCGTAATCCACTAGTGCAACTCGATCGATCAATCTTCTCCTCAAATTAATTTGTGGAATATAATTGAGATGATATATTAGTTTTGTATTTTAGAGCTAATGTGTAATCGACCATCCATGTATGTGAGTACGTAGTGGACTTCTTTTTCTGATTGACAACCACATGTGTGTTTGTCCCTCCTCACTTCAGTATTAATCTAGCTAGATGGTGTCAATTACTATATGGGAACACTATATGTAGTACATGTAATTATCTATCTCTATCTTATGTGTATTGTACTTGTTGATCTTAACCAGCTTATTTTACTTTAGTAAGCCATGATCTGTTTGGTTATAAGTTCAAACTTCACTAACATATATAAACGTGTATATATAAGCGTGTGTAAGTTTGTACTTAGTACGTAGTTAAATAATAAATAAATAAAAACCAGCTTGTTTTACGTACTTTGATATGATTTTATGATATGAAATGGTGGTGGATATTCCTGCCTGATTTCTATGTTTCTATCCAGTGTGCACGCTTCAATTCAATAACCCCACAAAATTTCAAAACCCACTAACGCTTCTAACTGTGCATCGGTTGATGACAAGATAACAGTTCTTTTATTTCAGTTTTAAGTTTTTAACAAAGTGGCTTTTGAAATCTCAGTCTTAGAAAGATCGATCGATGGCAACACTTTTGAACAGAATTCATACCTTAATATAATATATTTAGCAGATCTTACAATTTCCTTATCACTATAACAATGCGTACGTAGATCTTTCTCCACAAGCTAGGTATTTTTTTTTTAGTTAAAAGCAGATCAGATTTGAATAGCATCTTGTTGACGTTGAAATTGAAAAAAGAAGAAGTAATGATTGTATTCGATGATTTGATGCAAAGAGATCGAAATGTGGCAATTTTAGATAAGAGGAGGAGTGGAGAGGAATACTAATAAGAACCGGATCTTAGGTAATACTTAGACAGGAGTTGTTGTTCACAGTACTCGAGGGTCCTAGCAGACCTGTCTTTAAGTATCCAAGTAGACCCACTAAAATCACAGATTAGAATCTAAGATTAGTTTGTTCACCCTAAGCTCTCATGAACAGCAGCTCCTAGTGATTCTGGTCTTAATCGATCCAGTGTTGATCACTCATCACATTTAACGTTAACTGCTATTGATACAGCAGAATTGCAGTTGAGATATAATTTCCAATTCCTCAACACCAGAATTGAAATTTCACCGAATAAAAAAGGGAGAGCCAGTGATCGAAGAATCTAGGGTTTAATATGAGGACAAGGGGCTTTTGAGTTTGATTTCCATGGAAACCAGTCACTGAAATACAGTGCGGTATGGAGAAAATTCTTTAATAAGACTAAAAGAGATATGGGTAACCTAACCGGTTTACTTTGATTTAGAACAAAGAGTTAAACTACTTGTCGTTTGACAGTATATTTGGATGTGTTATCCCGTGATTAGTCGACAAGACGACATCGATGACTGTTCTTGGCTTTCAGTACTGTATATCATATTCAAAGCCAAAGGTCCAGGCTTGAAAAATTTGGTAGTGCTGGTAAAATCATAAGGGCTGCTGAAAACGCTGTCTCTAGTTAACCTATTCTCTAAAGCCAGCTAGTTGGAATTACACCAAGCACACTAATATAAGCTACCAGTATAGATTAAAGTATGTCAAAATGTTAAGTATAGCTGCTAGGGTTAGGGTTAGGGTTAGGCATCAACTAAATACAGACATAGCCATTTTCTTTTTCTTTTCTTTTTTTTTTTTTTTTTACAAAAATGAAATTTTTTTCTTTTTCTTTTTTCTGTTTTATAGTGATTGGGCGCCTGTGTATATATATAGATATATATAGCTAGCTTTCTTGCAGGTACATCAATTAAGGTATCGAGCTCCAAGTCTCCAACATCCCATTTCATCAAATCGACTAAGAAAGTCGATTTCTAGGGTTTGATCCGAAGAAATTGATGAAGAAACAGCAAGTGGTAGTCAGAAGAGATGGGTCGTCCCGGAGGAGCTCAAGCAGTACTTCATCTTCAGTTGTTAGAACTGTGAGGTATGGGGAGTGCCAGAAGAATCACGCTGCGAATATCGGAGGGTATGCGGTGGATGGATGCAGAGAGTTCATGGCAAGTGGGGAGGACGGCACGGCGGAGGCGCTGACATGTGCTGCTTGCGGCTGCCACAGGAATTTTCACCGGAGCCCGGAGGGAAGTGGACACGGAGGTTGTTTGTGAGTATACTCCACCCAATAATTCTTATCAACAATAATAGTGCCTGTGCATTCATAATTGAACCGCGTGTATAGGACTGAATGAAGAAGGGTCTTTGATTTCTCTGAAAGTAGTTAACTGAATGATGCCAAAGATTGTGAATTCTGATTTGATTTGCTAACCTCTATGTATATGACTCTAAGATGAGAATCAAACTTTGATTTGATTGTCAAAAGGAAAAGTTTCTCAATATTCATGTTCTACATGTTCGCATGTCTTCCTTATTAATATTATGCTTTCTTTTCATGAATTCCTTTTCTTTCTTTTCTAAATTCATCCCAAGATTTGAAATCTTCAATAGCAAGCGCAATGCAGAAATGTATAGTCTGCTAGTTCTACTAGTGCAGAAGCCTAAAATTTCCTGGTTATTTCTACTAGTTCTTTCCTTGTGTATAATCTTGATGATTTCATACAAGACATCTGCATACCATTATGTGTGGTAAAAAGGAAATTCATCATTATTACAACAATTTATATCTTAGGATCATGCTATATTTTCAGAAAGGTCCACACATCCAATCATGCTATCTATGAACAGCTTAAACCAATTTTGATAACTTGTTCAAGCCGCCTCACAGAAACAAAAACAGAAACTATATGCTGTTATAGTACTGTTGTGTCCCTCCTTCCTCTACTTTTCGGTGGTCAGTGGATTTAATTTGATGGAATCAAATAGAAGATAACATATATATATAGTAGGTTAATTAGTTGAAAGAATGCTCAATATTAAACATAGTGTGGCTCTAGTGGTAACGCTTTTGATTGTCCTTACTTAATCAGAAACATTTGGACCCTTACTCTTTTTTCAATTGGCACTTGCACATTTAAATAACTGGCTATGCAATAGAATCATATACAATATAAGCTTTCCACAATTCAGCTGTGCACACTGCAAGTAGCATATATATAATTATACATACACATGTATTATTCTAATCTGCCCTAATTTTCACCATGGATTTGTGAGAAGCTCTAGTTAAGACTTGAGTAGGGGGAAGCCTGCTTAAGAATAAAAGCTATAATGCATGTAGTAATCGGGTTTGTGTGTGTGTTATCAAGAAACTAGTCAAAGAAGGGTACAAACCCTTTTAGTTATGTCATCACCACTTTAGCTCTAGAATGACGATGTCTTTCAGATTGTATGTATGTAGGTCATAATCAAGTTTGGTGTAAGCTGGAACATAGCTCGGTTACTCTCTCTCTCTCTCTCTCTCTCTCTCTCTCATACATTAAGTGTAAACAGAAAATTACATTATCGAGTACAAGCACATTGCCAGTGGTAGACATTAAGTACTGAAATATGTTTGGAGAAGCCAATAGAGACATATGCAACTATATATATATCTTTATCTATCTCATTAAAGAATCATCCTGTTCTCTTTTTCATCCAAGCCAGCAACAGAATCATTACCCTGTAGTGTGTTGATTAGATTGGTGGGCCATGTCCTCGATCTGTTGAAGACCACTGGTTTCATATGTTTAATTGAATTCTGGCTGGGACTCATAGTTTTTGTTATCTTGTTTTCTCTCTTTCCCTTTCTCAATATTCTTTAATTCCGAATGTCGTCCTATGTTGTGCACTTTCATGATCGACAACAGGCAAATTGGATGGTGCAAGCAAAACCTATCAAATCTTCGAGATATATAATATATAAGTATGTATGCATGTTTGATGTTTTTCTTTATAATTCATATAAAGTTCGACCCACCTCATGCTCGATCTCTTGCCAGCTTTGACAGATACTATAATGAAAGATCCATGCCAGATGAGTATGCATATAAAATATATATTTCATAATTCATAAGGCTGTTGCATATACAGATCAATTAATTAGGATTAAACTACCGAAAGCTAGCTCGTTCAGACCAAAAGTTACTGATATATTGATCCAACACAGCAGGAACTCAGCTCAGATCGATCAAGTTCCACGGTATAGTATGTGTGTGTGTATGTATAGGCCGGATATGAACAGATAGATCGAGATAACATTCAAAATGAAATGATCAGAGATCACTTACAGACATGATGAAACATGTATCTACGTATATATGTATATATACATATATACGTAGATATACATGTACTGTATATGGTAGCACACATGCCTGGCCTGGGTATCCAAAGTTCAAAACTACTGCTGAAAATGCGTCCTCGATCTATCTCGATCAACCTGATCAATGCCCTAGCCCCGAGGAAATGCCAAACGCGTGCATGTGTTGGAACAGCGTCAAAATTATCTCATTCAAGCAATCATCAGTACTACAGCATCAAGCGCCAAAACCATACAATGAGCATTTGTTTCAGCAGGAGCTAGCCAAGTACGAATGGCATGGGGTGGCTGCAGTAGAAGCCTATAGCTTGCATATACGTTTCCCCCATTGGCATACTGACAACCGAACAAGACAGACAGACTACTATTTCTCTACCACAATTGGGTGGCCACGCCACTTAATTATCAAAGTCAGTAGAGCTTACATGAGCTGGACCAATATGTCATGTCTCTGATGAATCTCTTATCTGAGATCGAGTTGAGAGCTAGGAATGAGATATTGACGGGATACCTAAACAAGACTCTTTCTCAAGTTGTTCACCACATACACCAAGTATTTAGGTGCATGTATTTCCAACCAAAACAGCTAACAGTAAGCCTTGCCCCTTACTAGGTATATGTCATACATTGTGTTATCCTTGCCCTTACATACGCTCTCTTGTCTTCGTTTGAACACGGTGATGTTTTCTTAATCTTGTCGTGTTGTCGTTGCGTGGTTGCTTCACATTGCTCTCGTTATTACTTTTCCTTCATCATATTGGATTTAGATAGAACACAAGATGAAACTCCAGATATTGAGTCCTGCAAGGTTTTGCAATTGCTATTTTGCAAGAATGCAGCATTTTGATCTTAATCTTGTCACATGTTCTTCGATTAATTTAGTCCCAGCATTGAGGGATTAGAAAATAAGACTAGATTACGCATTCAATCCTAGAATATTCTCACATATACAAATACACCTACACTCTCTCTTAGCACCTCATGCATGTTGAGCTGCTCTGCTGAAGACTCCTTTTGGTTCAAATTTGAATGTCACTTCCACCCATAAAGAGAGGAAAAACATGATTAGTGTACATGTAAAGTGACATCTCACCAATCACGAATCATTTTGGTACGTGTGATCAAACGAATTAAGGCTACGTACGAAGCTACATTCCATTTTAGCGTACATGAAAAACGTGCAGTATGATGGGCCATGCGGCACTCAGGCCCAACTAAACTTTTAGTTCCAAGAGAGGCCCACCATCTCGACAGATTCTGGAGGCCAGAGAAAGGCCCACTCCAACAATTAAAAATATAAAACACAAAACAGACGACAGGAGAAGATGGGGCATCCGCTGTCGTTTTTGGCACATATCTACGTGGTTTGGGTCATCACATGTGCTCCGAGTAGACTCACATGGCCGGTGCCCACCACCGTCAATTATAGGACCCCTCTCCTATTATTTTCCGATCCTCCTTCCCTGAACCGGCGCACCATGTTATAATCTGCACACTCACCATAAGATCCTTCCACGTCACAAGATTACAAATTCAAAAGGTGGATAGCGATGAGTATATAGTAGTAGGATAGAAGTGTGTGTAGGGTATAACTAAATGGGTATTAGTTTTTTGAGGGGACCATGATAAAAGTAACAAGTGCCCGTCGTCATCTCATTTATCGGCTCACACCGAATGCCCCATGTTACTTAGATAGACGCTAGTGATGGCACACCCTTTCCAAAATTACTTGTAGACCCTTCTGTAATATTATGTGATTTTACTACTAGAAATTAAGAAAACAATGCTCATCCATCATTTGTATAGGGTCTCCAAAAAAGACTGGGCACCCGATATAGTTGAAGCATCAAACCCATTTATTGACCTGGAGTTGCACTGCTTCACAACTCATCGACTCGCCGCTCTAGAGCCATAACCACAGCCATCAAACCCTAGATCAAAATCTGACCACCCCAAACAACACTCGATGTACATTTATCAGTCCAACATGGATCTGTCTATAGCCTAGCTCTACTCGGACAAAGTTTCCACATATAAGGTCATTGAACATTTGCATTCTCCACATTCAATTCACTTTTGCGAGAAACACTGCTGATGGTAGTCTCGATCGAGCCAAACCTTGTTCACCGATCTTAGGATCGCCCTAAAAGGACGACAATGAGGGCCATTATGAGAACATGGCTGATAGCAGAGGTTGAGTGCAGTCCCCGTAGTTGGTTTTCCCAGCCGTGAGGGCTAGGGTTTAGGGAGAGAAGAAGCATCATAAATACCCAATAATTAGATATTTTTTTTTGAAATAGTGACGTCACTCTATTGATAAACTGAAAGTAAAAATACAGCAAAAATCATAATCCGTCCTCTTGGGCTCGAAATAATTGAACCATGCCAAAAAAAACTCCGAAAACTTAGACCTAACAACCTAAGAACCTAAGACACAAACAAAAACCAGACATGTTAGGGAACCTAACTTTTTCTTTGCCTCTCAAGAAAGAACTTAAACCGAATTAGACTACCCATAATAATTAGAATTCTTATGTAGTTTTAAAGTACAAAATTTCAAGGCTATGAATTTTGGGTTTGGATGGGACAATTTGGGAATATGACCACAACACAGATCAAACCTTGTACTTTAAATTGCTAACAATAAGCAGCCATAGAATCATAGCATCATTGGATCAGGTAGTAACATGATATATCTTTGTTGGGCATCCCTCCTCAAATCTCTATAAATAGCCAATCTCATTTTGAGATCTAAATATACCAAGCCCCACACCACATCCTTGAACCAATCCTATTTCTCTTGCTAAGCTTGGTTTGCTGATAGTACTGACAGCAATGGCCATGGCTAAGCTTCTCTGCCTTCTGCTTCTAGCTCTCCTTGGGATTTCCATGGCAGCAGAAATCCAGTATCACTTGGACAGTGTAAGTTGCTCCTTCTCTTCTGTTCATTTACCCTCATTACGGCTAAAACGGTCAGTTTCTGACAAACAAACTCAACTGTAATTTTTCAGGCAAGGTACGGACCTGGGAGTCTTAAGAGTTCTCGTAAGTAACAGATTTACCATCTAGCTTCTTGGTTTTAAGCTGTATAACCACATGCAAGTTAATATTTTCAACTTCTTAGTTCTCACTGTGATGTAATTTGTGAATTGAATTATCAGAATGCCCATCACAGTGCACGAGGAGATGTAGCAAAACACAGTACCACAAGCCATGCATGTTCTTCTGCCAGAAATGCTGCGCAAAGTGTCTGTGTGTTCCTCCAGGCTTCTATGGTAACAAAGCTGTGTGCCCTTGCTACAACAACTGGAAGACCCAGCAAGGAGGACCCAAGTGCCCTTGAACCAAAGGGATTGCCTACCCTACGAATTTTTAATCATCAGTATCATTTTATCCAAAGAATTATTCTGCAAGATATATAATACTATCTTTCAGCTCCTTCATTGGGGTCAAAATTCAATGACCTGTTGAGCAGAAACTTAATCCATTTATAATCTTTGTACTCCCATTATTAAACGCTCCTTTGGGCTAATGGTTCTAAAATAAAGAAAAAACCACCAAACGAGAGCTAGCGTTGACAGAATTTGTGTTTTACTTGATCTATTAATAAGATTTGTCATATTACTTCTATATATGCTTACAGTGGCTATTCAAATCCAGATTACGTATATCAAGAGGTTGAACAAAACACAGTATAATATGGGTAAATTTGTGTAATATTAAACAAAAGTGGATGCTTGTCATGTTATAGTGATCTGCCTGCTCACTTAAAGGGCAAGACACTGTGATAAACATGCAGTTAATCGGACAACTGAACACAAACACACACTTTTTAATAAGTTGTTATAATTTCAAGTTCTAAATTCATCCTTCTGTCTCTAAAAAATGTTATGATCCTTAAGTGACCAAGTATAAATGCATGTTTCGACTTTATCCAGGATTCTTCAATCGAAGACTGCCATATTATAAATTGACACAGCTCTTGGTGGGTGGGTGATTCAAAAGTTGAAAGTAGGCATTGTATCGAAAAAGAGTTGAAATTAACCTATCAATTTTGTCTTTCTCCGTTGGTCACTTCAACAAGTTCATCCCCAACCATTTTGATTGGGGGGAAGATGTAGATGCTTTTAATTACTCAAGTTCACTACAAATTATATACCTCAATCACATTGTGATTAGTTTAAACAACAATAAGCGATGAAACATATTCAATTAAACATAACACAAAAGGTTGAGAAATTTTTAATATATTGAACAAACCCCAAGTCGGCTATATATATAAACACAGTTCTAACCCTAGAAGGAAACTAATTACACCGAAAGATTTACATAATCCTAGTTGATTACATAATATACATCTTCCCAATATACTAGGATTGAGACTCGCGTTAACACTCCTCCTCAAGTTGGCGCATACAAATCAAGAATGCCTAACCTGTCAAGTGAGTCATTGAACGCCCTGGACGACACAGCTTTGGTAAGGATATCAGCTAGCTGCTCCTTTGAAGGAACAAATGGGAACAAGATTATGCAAGCATCTAGCTTTTCGTTGATGAAGTGCCTGTCAATCTCTATATGCTTTGTCCGATCATGCTTAACAAGATTATGTGCAATTTCAACCACAGTAGTATTGTCACAGTGAAGAGTCATTGATCATTCATGCTTGAAACCCAAACCCTTTAATAAACTTCTCAACCATAACAACTCACATACTCCTTGAGCCATACCTCTGTATTAGAATGGGCCACCACATTCTGTTTCTTGCTTCTCCAAGTGACTAAGTTTCCACCAACAAATGTAAAATAGACAGAAGTAGAACGCCTGTCAATGATGTTCCCTGCCCAATTCACATCAGTGTAACCACTAGTCCTCAAATGTCAATGCTTACAAAACACCAGACCTTTTCCAAGAGTAGACTTTAAGTATCTCAAGATTCTCATCACAACATTCATGTGATATTCACTAGGATTGTGCTTATACTGACTCACCACACTAATCGCATAAGCAAGATCAAGTCTAGTATGCGACAAGTAAGTTAATCTTCCAACTAACCTCTGATATCGAGATTTTTCAGTCGGAACTTGATCAGGATACTCTACAATCCAATGGTTCTGTTTTATCGGTGTATCAACTAGTGTATAATCAAGCATATCAGTTTCTGCTAGCAAATCCAGAACATATTTTCTTTAACTCAGCATGATACAATCCTTGTTCCTGGCTATCTTAATTCCCAAAAAATACTTTAAATTCCCAAGGTCTTTCATCTCGAATTCAGAAGACAACTGATCTTTCAATCTTCTAATTTCACCAATGTCATCACCTGTCACTACCATGTCATCTACATAAATGATCAAGGCAGTAAGCTTACCTTGTTGGTGTTTCAGGAACAAAGTATGATCTGAGTTACTCTGCCCAATCTTCTTTATGAAAGACGTGAACCTTCCAAACCAAGCTCTTGGAGATTGCTTCAATCTGTACATGGACCTTTTCAATCTGCACACCACCTTCTCGCCCGTAGAAGCATTATATCCTGGAGGAAGATCCATGTAAATTTCTTCATTCAAATATCCATGAAGAAATGCATTCTTCACATCAAGTTGCTGCAGGGGTCAATCTAGATTAGATGCCAAAGACATGAGGACTCGAATGTATTGATCTTTGCCACAGGTGCGAACGTCTCATCATAATCCACCCTATATTTTTGAGTGTATGCTTTTGCAACCAACCTTGCCTTATATCTGTCAACTGAGCCATCTGCGTTATACTTCACAGTATAAACCCATCTACAACCAACGGTCTTCTTTCTAGGTGGTAATGTTACCAAATCCCAAGTACCATTCTTCTTGAGAGCATACATCTCAATCTCTATTGCTTTGGCCCACTTCTCCTCCTTAATTGCATCATGCACTTTACTAGGAAGAAACACAATAGACAATTGATTCATAAAGGCTACATAAGGTTTAGACAATCTATGAGTTGACATGTAGTTGGCTATAGGATACTTGACTTTAGCTGACAAGAAAGACTCATATTTTTTAGGAGGTTGACCACGGGTTGACCTAGCAGGCAAGACCCTACTAGATTTAGGGACATTAGAGGATGACAACAGAATAGTACTACATACCTCAAGTGATGACAAACCAGGAGAGATCATTGATATAGGGGGAGAGACTGAACTTGCATGTACATCTTCAACAACTGGCGGCTGATTACTATTTAATTCTCCTCATTTCGACGTGTCAGAGAGTTGTTCGTCATGTCGAACACTTTCAGAACAGGGAACAGATGCCTCAACTTGGGTAGGTTCAACAGATTGAACCACTTTTTGAGGTTCCAGAGTATTATCTCTTGGATTATGGATCTAGTCGGTGACAGGCCGAAGATCATTTTTAGCAGGGTTACTGTTAACAATTACACAATCTTCTAGTTCTCCAAATTGATCTTTATAAAAAACATGCTTATCCTCCTCACTCGGAGATACCGTAGGAGAAAAATAGCATAGGTCTTCACTAAATGTGACATCCATGGTGACATAGAATCGTTGAGACAGAGGATGGTATCACTTATATCATTTCTGATGGGATCCGTATCCAACAAACACACACTTAAGGGAACGAGCCTCCAACTTAGATCTCTGATTTTTGTAAAGATGAACATAGGCCACACAATCAAAGACACGAGAATGAAGTTTGTTGAGAGATGGAATAGTAACATGTTCAGACAATACCTTAAAGGGAACTCGATTTTGAAGAGCTATAGACGATTGATAAGGTGAGAGGCACACAACACAGCTTCACCCCATAGATATTTGGGTAGATTGGCACTGAGTAAGAGAGCTCTTCCAATATCCAAGAGGTGTCGATTGTTCCTCTCAAATACCCCATTCTGTTATGGTGTCTGAGGACAAGTAGTCTGATGAACAATTCCATGTTGCTGAAAATAGTCTAAAAGAGTGGTTAACAAACTCTCCTCCATTGTCAGATCGAAATATTTTCACACAAGCATCATACTGAGTTCGGATGAGACTATGAAAAGTGGTGAAAGCCGAAAACACAGCATCCCTCTTTTTTAATAACACAACCCAAGTTAATTTTGTAAAGTCATCAATAAACAAAACAAAGTACTTTATTTCTGTCAATGTCAAATTCTTCGAAGGCCCCCATACATCAGAATGAATTAACTCGAATTGTGCAGATGTAGAAGAAAAACTAGGATAATAACTAGACTTATGACTCTTAGCAAAGACACAAGTTTCACAATAGAGACTTGACTCTTTTATTCCAAAAAACAAAGATGACATCGACTTCTTCATGACTCCAAAAGATGGATGACCCATTTGGCGATGCCATAGCCAAATTTCTTTTACTCGATCAGAACTCAATGTTAGGGCAACAGTTGGTGACGGTGCCCTTGCTTCCCCATTGTACATGCAATCCAAGTGAAATAGTATTCCCCGCAGATCCCCCTTATTATCTCCTAAGATGACAAGTTTAGGAAGATAACATACATAGGAAAAAAAGTTACAGAGCATTTGTTTTGTGAAATCAATTCAGAAACAGACAATAAGTGATGTGATAGAGCAGGAACATAAAGAGCAGTGGCTTGTTTAGTTAAAGTGTTTAACTAACAATTTTGAGGTCATGAGTTCAAACCTCACAGACATATGTAGGGTGTGTGAGTTATTAATAAATTTAATAATAATAAAAAAAGGGCAGGAACTTATAAAGGACTTTCTTTAACATAATTGTTGGAGTAACTTGAATTGACCCTATACCTAGGACTGGGAAGGACACCCCATTTTCATTAGACACTTTAGGTATGGGAGATGGGGATAGACTCGAAAAAAAAGACTTATCAAATGTCATATGATCAGACGCATCAGAATCAATTCTCCATGTATCACTACCAGTAAAGTCAGAATTTTTTAATGCAATACCAATTTTACCTCTTTTCTCCTTAGAACACATTCCTGTGGTGAGGTCTTGTCCTCCTACTCCATAGAAATCAGGTTCACGAGAAACTTCAGGTTGATCACAAAAGATTGCAAGATCCATTGCAAAGTGGATTTGATGACAGAGGAACATAACAAGTACGACAGAATTCGAGAAAATCGAAAGCTTCCTTCGACACGTCGAATAGATCAAATTGGGACAGGTTTAGAACAAATTTGCAGCGAAAAACAATAGGGTCAGATTGTTTACACCCAAATTTATATTTTATTGGACAGTAAATGTCTAAGTGAATATTAATTAAATTCTTGATCCACGTCACACCGGCGAGCCCAAAATAATTGGGTTTACAAGTGATGACCCACTAACGAGATCATGCGAGCTGGATAGCAGAGTTCGCATGCGGAAAGGACTTCGCATGGAATCAAGAAATGGACTTCGCGTAGTACATGAAGGCGAGACGGAGTCTAGATGCACGTGGAGGTGTATTTTTTTGTTAAGAACTCTATTCCTTAATTTGATTTGCCTGAATTACCTTCGCCGCATTTATCATTGAAGACTCATACAAGTCTTTGACATGCTTTGGGCCAATACCTGTGACCCTAAATAACTCTATATAAAGGAGTTCGAGGAGATGCTCTCTACACATACACAAAAACAACTCAACAGAAATACAATACAACTATCGACTCAGTCAAACCCAGACGCTAAAGCCTTAGCAACCCTTTCCTTTCAAGTTTCCCGGAGCTTTACTCTCTCTCTCTCTCTCTCAACAATCAACACTCAACAACTTTACAAAAATACAATACAGCCTTCAACCCAGTTGAACCTTCAGACGCTCCCTGGAGCTTTGCTTTCGCTTCCTTGTTGAAGCTCACTCTCTACACATAACTTAATCAAACAAAAATACAATCAAACTTTCAACACAGTTGAAACCTTTGAGCTTCTCGAAACCCAAATCCTAAGCCCGTCCTCGCCTTATCTCAGAGCCCTTTCGGACTCATCTCTGATCACCCTTGATCCCTATTGTTGCTCTGCTCGTGACATATTGTGAGTATCAAATTGCTTAGTGCTTGTAATTCCTCGTCTGCGAGGTGGCACCGGAAACCCTCTACTTGATCAAGAAGTCAAGATCCCGCGCATCTTTATTCCTCGTCTGCGAGGTGGCACGTCCGCATCCCTTTTCTTTACTTTGGTAGCTAATTACCTTTTTACTCCTTACTGAGGATCGTGACCAAAACATTTGCATGCCCAGTGGGACTAGGAGTACAAGCGATTCACCATAGGGAAACCAGGAGAATCACCATACAGGAAACCTCAAATTTCTTGTCTCAAGGACAGATCACCACAGTACAAGCCTCATAACAGCGCGGCTTGCCGATCTTTCACCATGGAACATGTTCTTGCACAGTTTGGTAACACAAACTTCAACGAGACCACAATAATAGGCTCATAGCGAACCCAAGACACATGGTCTGCTCTTCCTATGGAGAAAATCCTCCAGATGTTCTAGGAGCTCAAAGGTCAGATCAAAAAAGAGGGTTTGGCCACTCAACAGAGTGTCGCTGACCTAGCTGAATAGGTCAAAAAAGATAGAGCCCTTTGGGAGGCCAACCATGAAAAACTCACCGTGCTCAGTAAGGACTATGACCATCTAGAAGGCAAATTCACGGAAACCAACGGCCTAGTTGAGGGGTCCCTCCAATGAACCCAAAAAGAGTTAGGGCAAACCACGAACGTCTTGAACATGACTCATGATACAGTTGACGAGCATGTCCTTGTCAAAAAATTGAACTGCCTAGCGGCCAATCTAATGGTGAAGATTTTCATTTGGACGAACCCACGTCTAAAGAAGAAACTACTTTGAATCCGAGGTCGAGGTCGTTGAGATTATGGATAATTATCCTATCTCAAAGACTGACGGTGTTCCTCAGAAAAAGGAGTATGAAGATAGGACAAAACATTCCGTCTTAGAAAAGGAAATTGGTTCGAACACTAATGATGATGGCGAACCACAATTTCACATGAAAGGTGACCAATGAGCCAGCTTTCCTTTGCGAGACGTGTATGTGGACACGGGTCAGATGCATGGGGGCAAGACGTAGCTCGCCTTCATTCTTTAATTAACCACCATGATCAGGGGCATGATCAACTCAAGTTTTATCCAATTACTGAACATTATCAGAAAGTTGCCCCAAGTCATGACAAGCTTAACTATATATGGTGTGGTGGTATACCTAGGCCAATCCGTGGTTTCACATTAAAATATAATTGGAGTCTTTCCATACAAGTTCAAAGGCCAAATTATGGCTTTAGTATTGTATGTGGGAAACGTTTTTACACCCAGAATTGCAAGTTTATTATACATGGGTGTAAAGTCGAGTATTCTCAGTGTCATCTCACTCTAGTGTGCAGCAAGAACTTGGCGGCATCTGAACATGATGCTCATGGATGTCATATATCTGCATCAGGGGCAAAGATGGATTCGCTGGACTATAGTGACTCCAAATTTGATTTTGACACAGAGCCAGTTTTGATAAATATGATGAAGACTATATGTTGGTGTATCTGTCTTATAATCATATTCCACAAGAGTTCAATCATGTTGAGGCTCTTGATAAGGTCTCCTTCCATGACCAATGCGTGGTTATTCCTGATAAGACCATGCATGATGACATGATAGTCGGTGTCAAGGCAGATCTTTACATTATATGGTCCGTAAGTACGCAGTTGAAGATCATGCTTTGCCAAATGACAAAGATGCTTGGGGGGCAACAGGGCAGTCCCTACGAGCTACTTTCTTCAAATTTTCAAGTTGTTGAGGCTTATCTTTGCTTAACACTTGCCAATTCTCAACAACGAGAGTCTCACGTTAGAAACATGACAACGTCGAGGCTTGGAGTGTAGCATTGGTGGCCTCCCTCGTGGGCTAACGAGGGGTAACTAATCCAGCTATGATCCCTTCTTCTCTTTGCTCCTCGTTTTAACTTAGCCTTTACTTCTGTTTTTTCTTTCAATTTCGTTCTTTCTCGCATTGAAAGAAGAAAATACAAAAAAATCAAATAGCAAAAAAAAAAACACAAAAATAGATCCTTGGTTTTGCTGAAATGCAAGACAACGTTTCAACCTACAAAAGGCTTAAACTTTATTTAGGAGCCTATCCCTAAGGCTTGACGACTATAGGCATTCCATATGCCTTGAATTTCAGCTAGTGAAGTCAAGTCAGAGAGGAAATACAACTAGATTGCAATTCTGAAAGTTGCAACAGCCACTATTGAACAGTCGACTTCGCCGATTAAACTAGAGTGATCCAAGAAGAACTAGTTGGCGCGCCTTATATCAACAAAAATTCCTGGATGTCTATTTTCCAGAGGATTTTACGGTTTGTCAGAGGCCTAAGCCTGATATCAGTTAGAGGCCTCTTCTGCTCGTGCCTCCTCATGTCATGTTCAAAAAACATAATTAAATCCTCAACTATAAGCCCACACTTTTATAAAAATAGGCAAAATTAAATGTGAGCTTCACATGCTCATCCATGCCTAACGTCCTTATTCTTAACTTCGCTTCAAACCATACTTCACCATAATTACCGACATCCTTACTACCACTCTGTCCAATCCTAATAGTAAATAACCATTAGCGGCATTATATTCCATTAACTGCCAAAATCCACTAATCTTAGAAAAATCCAAAACCTATCAAAAACTTCTCCAAAAATTCCAAACAACACATCAATAAACTCCCCTTAAGAAAACACATCTAAAACTATGAAAATTCCCTTAACAGCGGCGGCACCGGCGGCGGCCGACTCCGGCGACCTCCAATGCCTACCAATATTTGACAGCATCTTCCTCTCAATCTCCTCTACAATTTTCCTAACTAGCATAAGAACCAATTCCAATCCTAGATAGGGTAATCGAATTGAAATAGGAAATAAGCCCTAGAATTTCAACTCTAGCTCAAGAGGGAGTGAGTCTTTTGGAAGAATTGCTGCACGGGAGGAGGGCTTTCAAACAAACCAAGCCACTCCAGCTATGGTGGTCGGAGGAGGGAGCTCCGGTGACGGAACGTCACAGGCAGCCGTACCTTTCGGCTGCGTTTTCTCTCTCACGGCGGTGCTAGAGAGGCTGCCACCGGTCCAGGTAGAAGGCTGGGTCGACGACCAACCTTTTGGGCCCGGTGCAGCGGTGTGAGGCGGCCGAACGGCGGCAACGGCCGGGAAGAAGTTTCCTGGCAAAGGGAGAGGGAGAGAGAATCAGTAGGGAGGAGAGAAGAGAGAGAAGAGAAAAAGATTTGGGCTTGGCCCAACCGGTCCAACACCAAATATAAACCCAACTCTAAAATTTAACACCCTAAAATAATACCCTAATAAAACACCTTTTTACTAGCTATAATTACCATTTTTACCATCGACAATTATTTCCACTACGAATAATTCCTCCATAATAATCGTCCCTAAACACCCCTCTAGGGACCTTTGATACTATATACTCATTTATGAAGACGGTAAAAACTTTTATTAAAACCAAGCTAGTAAATAAGGTAAAAATTTAAGAGTCGGGATGTGACAAAAAGTCAACAGGGACAGTACAGTGCAATCAGTAAGAAAACACGGGATATAAAACACGGTACCTATTTTTTGAAAAGCCCCGGGAACTTGGAATGGATGCCCATGCCACTCTTGCCATTGCCCCCTGACGAGGAAACACTTCCGCTGCCAACTCTCATTAGTCGAGGTGGGCAGATCTTCCAACAGAATCTTGAACTTCCCCCTAGACTTCAGAGTCACGCAACATTTGCTACCCTTCTTTGAACAATACACCATATGCCAGCAGATGTTGAACTCCTCAAAACAGGGGAACTCCTGTCCCAATAAGCGGAACAACACCCTTGTCCCCAATATCTGCCTCAACATGTTAGGGGTCACCTGCCCTGGGAAAATATGTAGACATGCCAGAGTATACTGAACGAAAGAAGTAAAGTCATCTGGGAGTTCCCAAAACTTAATGCCCTTCGCAAGAGGTCGTAACAAAACCTCATCAGGAATGCTCCAATTCTGCCTAAGAGTGTCATACTCTCGCTAGGAGGGCCCTAGAACGAATCATCGGCACGCCGAGAACTCGTCATGCTAAACTCTTCTACCTCCTATAATAGAGGATCAAACGAGGACACGTGAGACCTAGCATCCGTAACAGGAATGCCCTCCCCTAAGTCAAGTGCGACTTCCGCCATTAGATAATCTAATTCCTCCTCCCACCGGTGCAAGGTGTCCGAATCAAGATCAGGTGTGCTAGAGACAACAACAATCTTCTCGCTGGACACCCATACCAGGTCTATCATACCCTACATCCTCACAAGTTAGACTCACGCTACCTTAACCCTAACCAACCTGACAACAAACTACCCAATCCCTTACTTTAGATTTAACTAGCAAAAATCGCAAACAATGTGAAAACTATAACAAAACCCCCAACCAATTCGAATCAAAACAAAAACAGAACTCAGAATAAGAATTGACAATTTCATACCTTGAAAACGCAGATATGCGTAGTGGCAGTGATGCTGGTTGCAAACAGCCGAGTGCGCGCACCCAACTGATTGAGAATGAAATTGAACGTTCCCCAAATCAATGTAACAATTCTTCCAAAACACCCCTCCAAAAACTTGAAAACCGCTCCCTTAGCCCTAATCTCTCTATTTTCAAAATGCAAACTCCCTCCTCTGTTTTCTCCAGGTCTATTTATAGACATCCAAGTTAACCACGACCGTCCAGATCTTCCCCACCTCGACGGTTAGGGAGAAGCCACATCGACCACGATCAAGACATGCCTTACAACACGCCCCACGAACCCACGCACTCGCGTTAATTGTACTAACCGTTACAACTTTAATGACATCATAAATGACCACGTGTCCCTCATAAACTGGCCATTTATGACACCTGTGAGATATGACAAAAGGATTGTATCAAGCTCTCGGAACATAACCCCAGCCACCTCGCGTGGGGACTCGACACCATGCCTCCAACTCCCGGGTAAGACACATTCTCGGTGCAACTTGAGAATAACTCCTCACCTAAGAGATCTCTCAGATTGGGGACTTGAGGACTTGTTAATACATAGCCAAGAACGTTTGGCCATGTCGAGAATATGTCACAACCACCCAGTCGTCGGAGACCGTTCCGGCAAGACCTCCATAAGCACCCAAAGAATGAAGGTCCAGCAACAATACACTTTCTGGAACCACTTCATAGCTACTAAATACCCCCGAAAGGGGAGATGCCGAACAAGACCACAAGAATAGTCCCACATTGAGGACTAACGACATAGCTCCCAATACTAGCCTATAAGACAGGCACGAATTCCCAAAAGAGGTAAGTTCATCATTACTCCCTTACTCTCGTACTATACAAGTATCAATCATACACTAACTTAAGCATTGGAGAGTCGAAGACTGGGCCATCCCAGTCCCGACTCCTGAAGTAATGTTACTTGTGCAGCTACAGGAGTTAGAGCCGAGGATTCGACCTCCCATCTTGTGATCCCAGGAAGAGGTAGAAACATTACACTTCAACACCTTATTCCGTTCAGAAGCCGATTGGAATGATGCCATAAACAGGTTGGTTGCACGTTCTTGGATGCAAAAAGGTTGAAAAATAGGCCAAGTGTGCTAGATTGATAGAAGTGATTGATGAAAATTTGAGGATCCACTGGATGTTGGGTAAGAGGACGAGCCAGCAAGAAATATTGGGTTGATCGACGGACAGGACCTCCGCCAATCAGGAGTAGACCCGCCACCGGCCAGAGCCAAGGAAGCGGCGAAACTGGTAGTGACATCATCAATTGAGGCCATGGATGAGTGAGAGAGAAATAGGGTTTGCAAAAGCAGAAGATTTGAGGAAGAATGGTGGAAGAAACGACAACGACTGCTAGGGTTTTCAGAGAAAACTAGACGAGAGAAGGTCTATCCTGGAAACTCGGAGCAGGCCGAGAGCTATGTAGATTTTTTGTCTAAAACCTTTGTGTCGTACCCTTACACAACAGAAGATTTGAGGAAGAATGGTGGAAGAAACGACAACGACTGCTAGGGTTTTCAGAGAAAACTAGACGAGAGAAGGTCTATCCTAACAAACTCGGAGTAGGCCGAGAGCTATGTAGATTTTTTGTCTAAAACCTTTGCGTCGTACCCTTACACTCGTCATGAATGTAGTAACATCCTTGAAATATAGTTGTGTAGAAGCAAACTCACGTCACCTTAGTTGAAAATCTAGCCCAACACAAGTTCAACAAAAAAGGAAAAAGCAATTGGGCTAAAGGCAAAAGCCCAGAACAATAACCCAACCCATGTCTCTAATAAACTTGAATTACCAGACCCCAACCGAAGATTCCACCACCGCTAAGTCAATCCAGTGGCCTCCCTTTCAAGAGGACACATGGTGCCCAAAATTCTAGAGCAACCTTGGAGACCAATGTGCCTTGGGTTAAGGGTGCGGCTATTGCCACCCTATCATCTTCTTTGTTCCCCATACAAACATTTCAATTATTGAAAGACTATAATAGTGTAAAACGACTACTATGTACAGTTTTTTTTAATGAATATCATGTTGATATTAAAACTCAAGCCAGATGAGTCCATTACATACCCTTCCTCTACTGATGAGGGTAGATAAGAAGTCTGTGATCATAGACCACAACAATACATAGATTAGACCTATAATTAAATAGTACCAATGCTCACTTATTTAAAGCAAGTCTACCACTAGTGCAAGACAAACAGTGCAATAGGCAAATTTAAAAGAAAATTAAATAAAATCAAGCCTTAGAGGGCCAACCCACTTATTTTCATGCCCAAGATAAGGCCCAAAATCCTCATCCCAAACCCAGAAGGAGCAAGCAAGCCCAATAGGTTCAGCATTGCTTCCAAACGTCGTCGTTACCGCGTCACAGTTGTTGTCATCACCTTCAGCTGCTTCAATGGCGTCCCAACCCTTGAGGACCTTGAAGAGAACGTGCGCTTATTCCTTGGGAGAGGAAGGCCTCGCCACTCACTGTCCAGACCGGATTCGACCATGAAAATTGCGCTTGTTTGTCTGCAAGCATTCACACTACAACTATCTTGTCGAGACCACTGCCCAATTCAATCTGCTTTGGTCGGATCCAGATCATATATGGCGACCAAGAGCTTAGCCTCCATGGACAGACAACAAAAACAATGATCATGGTTCTCATCCCACAACACTGGCTCCTGAGAGGCGATGGCGAGGAAAAGGTTTAGAGTTCTAGCCCAAGGAGGTTAAGGTTTCGTGAGAGCTGCATATTCTTTGGTTCTACAATCATGACTACTAGGTACATTAATTTTATAAAATGCAAATTTATAAGAAAGACTAAATACATACCATTAATTATATATAAAAACTACTTAATATTTGATTGAATAACTTGTACCCATATCTGATATTTTTTTTTGTGGTAATCAAATCTATTTTATTTTTGAACGATACCCATATCTATTTGCTCATCATCGTTGATTCATCTTTACAATACCCTTTTGAACGATAGTAAATATTTAAAATACAAAAAGAATATCATCTCCCTTCTCAATTCATTGCTAATAACGGTAAAAATACGAACGTTTGACATGAATCTGATTATTAGAATAGACCAAAATTGAACTAAGTAATAAAAATATGAACTTGTTTTAGGATATTTCATATGTGTGTATTGACCTTCTGCCATCATGATATGTAGTTAGAATAAGACTATGTATTCCTTATTATTACCATATTGGTACTTTGTAATTCCCTATATAAAAGGCTCCTATCAATGAATAAGATGATGATGATTCTCTTGCTATCTCTTTATCTATACACTTTATACTTCATCACGTTATCATGCATTTTGTACTAACCCTAAAGCCAATAGTCCACCATTTATTTTTTGAAACCCTAAAAAAACATTTTTCGGCTCCTATGTCCGACCGCCGCCGCCGCCGTCGCCGCTGCTTGTTTTCTCGGCCGTCTGACATCACCGGCTGTCAATCCTTTGGCTACCGCCCGCCGACGATTCTTGGTTTCCTCCGACTACAATTTTTGACTTCTTTAAGCGTTTGAAGTTTCGAAATGTATGTTTTGAAACCCTAAACTTTTTCAAGTTCAATAACTCGGGGAGGATAAAATCATTTCCTCCTTTCTCCATCTCCATTTTATGCTTGGGATTTTGTGTGTGTATGTAAAAATCCTGGAATTTTATTTGCAGGTAAAAATTTATGAATAAAATCCTGGAATTTTATTCAGGGTTGTATATGATCAACCTCGACCTTAATCCCCAGAATGTGTTTGATCAATCCGAGGCCTTTTTCCGAATTATGTTTAATTAATTCGCTGCTTTTCTGGATTGTGTGTGATTAATCCTAAGGACAAACCATTAAAAGCATCGTTTGTGATCTCTATTGAGTCTCATAACAGCTTGGTTTTTTATGCAAGAGCAATGTAACATTCTGCTCCTTTGAGTTTTGACGTACTCAATGTCTAAGCCGGATCTTCGCTTGGTATCTGTAAAACTTTTCATTGGAAACATGTTTTGACCCCAAGCTAACAAGCCCAGATGTCGAGATTTCACATCTCACACGCTCAAAGTTTTGAAGTGCCACATTGATAAAAGCCTTTAATGGCAATATGTGCAAAAAGTAATGACCACAAAGTACTATGGAATGCACTCATGGAGCATTTCTTGAAACGTTCATATAACTCTTGTTTTGGCCAAGATCCTCAGCTGGGGTTGAGAGGTATTTAGCGGTACCAAAAGTAAACTAATGGTACGGATGCGGGAGTGCCACCTCGCGGACGAGGAAAAGGGGTGCGTCGGGGCTTGACTTCTTAACCAAGCGGAGGGATTCCGGTGCCACCTCGTGGACGAGGAATTACAAGCACAGCGATTTGATACTCACGGTGTGTCGCGAGCAGAGCAACCAATAAGGATCATGAGTGATCGGAGTAGAGTCCGAAAGGGCTCTAAGAACTAAGGCGACGACGTGTTTAGGGTTAGAGTTTTTCGAGAGGCTCGAAGGTATCAACTAGGTTGAAAGTTTGTATTGTTGTTATTTGTGTAGAGAGAGTTGTGTTGTTTTTTAAGATAGATTGTCGAGAGAGTTGTTTGTAGAGAGTTTTTTGTAAGCCTTCATGTCCCTTTATATAGTAGTTAGACTTGCGGTAGAAGAAAGATAATCATAGTTCAAGTCGGATTCCGAAACCCTAATCCCACAAGGACACTGATAACCCGCGTGGACCAACCAATTTATGACACATGTCCAACTCGCACACTCCATTTCGCATAGGGCACTGCTTCCGCGTTGCCCAATTACAACTCCTATGCGGACCAGAATTAGGCAAGTCCTTATCTCACGGGGATTCACAGTCCTTGTGAAAACCTATCTCGCTGAGGCCGCAGACTCAAATCATCTCGCGGGCCAAAAGAAGGCCTTTTAAATAATAAGGGTCACAGGGATTGACCCAAAGCATGTCAAAAAACTGGTGAGAGTCTTCAACGATTAATATGGTGCACGCGGACTCCGCCTATGACTCATACGCGAGCCAATTCGCCAGCTCGCCTTGATGTATTCCGCCTCGACTAGGACTCCACTTTTACGAGAAGTGTCATCTCGCCTTGTCCACATGGAAATCTCTTGATTCTGCCTGAAGTCAATTCCGCGCGCGAGATCTGTAATCTACGCGAAGTCATTTCGCACACAGAGTCAGCTTGCGTGGTCACACTGGCGGGCCATTACTTGTAAAACCAAAGAATTTGGGCTCGCCGGTGTGATGCGGACCGAGCATGTAACTAATATTCACTTGGACATTTTACAGTCCAGTAAAGTATTATTATCTGGACAAAAATTGTCAAGACTTGCCCCGAATTTTACCCCGAAACCTGAGATGAGTCATGCGGGGACCACCTCAAAGGAAAATTTACCGAAAACTCGGCAAACCTCCCTCGAAAATGGACAACCCTAACTTATAAGAATTTAAGAATCACCTTTTTTCTCCAAAATAAATCCTCCGCTACAACTCAAAAGTAGCCAGAATAAATATTACACAGAAGAATTCCAACAGTATTCAGAGCTACTAAAAATAAAATAAAATAATATACAGCGAAAGCTAACAAACCCCTAGTAGATTAAACGGGTAACCTACTGGCGAAATGTAGCGGATAGATGGGTAACTATGCCACGACGTCTCCTGCTAGACCTCACGCGAACTCTATAGACTGGGCATTTTTAAAAACGAAGAGCCCAGGGGAAAATATTCAACACGTCTGAGTGAGTGGACAAAGCGATTCCGACAACAAATAAATATTTCCCCAAAAAATGCTTTCCAAGAAAACGCCTCATCAGCGGCAAAAACAAAAGCTCCACTGGAAAGATTCTGAACTGGGGTTCAGCCTGGCTAGACTCTCAAACTTTAATAAATTGCCTCTCAGGCCAGGATATTATATATATAGTATGTATGCACACTAGCCTAACCCTTTGTACGATATCAATGAACAACTTGAATAAAGTAGATATCATACAAAACTACTACGCTTGCGTTTAACGCTCATGTCACCCCACACTGGAATTGTACCTCAGACAGGGGGAAAGCGGCCGAGTGGTATATATATACGTGCTTACTCCTTGTACGAAATCTATGAATAAATGAATACGAAATTAGAAAGTCGCATAGGGCTACAACGCTCGCGTCTAACGCTCACGTCACCCATACCGGAATTGTACCTCGGTATGGGGGGAATCACGTATAGCTAGCTAGCATTTAATCATATACATACTATTCTTATATAAGAGTATAATCACCGAAATTCTCAATTTCGGGAAATATCCAACAACAGAAAATCATTCAATACGATAAAGCATTTCGAACACAATAATTTAAAACAAAGGTCCACTCACAGGTTAGGCCTAAGCCTGATGTCGGTCTGACGTCTCTTCCGCTCGAGCCTCCTCACGTCCTGTTCCATATAAATAAAACCTTAAATAAAACACCGACGCTTACAAGTAAAACATGCATAATTAAATATGTTTCGCGCGCTCAACCAAGCCTAACACTCCAAAATCTTAAATCCACTGCCAACCTCAAAACTCCACAAATCTTACCGACATCCTCAAAATCACCTTCCACCAAAATAAAATCCAATGGCCGGATTCTAACTTAATAATCCGCCAAAAATACCAAACTTCAACAATTCTTAAACATATTCAAAACTCCTCCAAAAATTCTAAAACTTATTCCATCAAACTCCTCACATTTTTCCTCACCAAAAACATTTTCTCGGCGCCGGCAGCGGCGGCCGGCGACCTCCGATGCTCACCAAAATTTGGCAGCATCTTCCTCTCAACCTCCTCTACAACATTCCTAACTACCATAAACTTCAATTCTAAGCCTAACCAAGCCAATCAAACACAAACACACAATAAAACCCTAAAATTTCCAATACCGATTTCTCCTTACCTAGCTCGAGATGGAGCGAGCCCTTTGGAGAGATTGAAGTACGGGAGGAGGGTTTTCTTTTGAGCTACGGCTCGCCGGCTATGGCGGCCGGAGGAAAGAGTTCCGGCGATTGGAAACTTTGGGCAGCCGAAGCTTTCGGGCTTGGCCGCTCCTTCACGGCGGCGCTAGGGAGGCTACCACCGGTCTAGAATTGAAGCTGGGACGGAGACCGATCGATCGGGACCGGCGCGGCGGTCTGGGGCGGCCGGACGGCGACGATCGAGCGGCCGGAAAAATTCGACAGAAATGGGCTCGGGAAGGGAGAGAGAAACTCGGGAGGAAGAGAGAAAAAAAACTGGAGAGAAACAAAATAGGCTTTAGCCCAACCCGGTCCACAACTCCTCTAAAAACCCAAACCAAAATTCAACACCCAAAAAATAATACCCCAATAAAATTACATTTTACTAGCAAAAAAATTACCATTTTTTACCGTCGTCAAAATTTCTTTGTTAGAATAATCCCACAAAATAATCGTCCCCTACACCTCTCTGAGGATCAATTATATTTTACACTTAATGACGAACACGGTAAAATTCTTATTACCACTATGCCAGTAATAAAGGTAAAAATTATGGGTCGGGGCGTGACAATTCTCCCCTCCTTACAAAAATTTCGTCCTTGAAATTTACAAACATGCTACTCAAAGAGATAAGGATACTGCTGCCTCATTTGCTCCTCTGACTCCCAAGTAGCTTCCTCTACTTGGTGGCTTCTCCAAAGCACTTTGGCGAGCGGAATTGACTTGCTCCTAGGCACTTGCTCCTTTCGGTCTAGAATCTGAACCGGCTCCTCTTCATAGGACAAATCCTTCTGTAGACTAATCGGCTACTCTTCCAGAACATGAGAAAGATAGGCAATATACTTGTGAAGCATGGATACATGGAACACATTATGTATCCTGGAAAACTCCGGAGGCAAAGCTAATCGATAGGCAAGAGAGCCAACTCGCTCTATTATCTCATAAGGCCCAATATACCTCGGACTAAGCTTCCCACGCTTGCCAAAACGTACTACCCCTTTCTAAGGAGATAGTTTTAGGAACACCCAATCACCTACTTGAAACTCAAGGTCCTTCCTGCGGACATCTGCATAACTCTTTTGCCTACTCTGAGCGGCCTTAAGTCTATCCACTATCACCCAAATATCGTCATGCCCTTCACGGGTACGAGGTAAACTGAAGACAAAATCTATGGTGATGTGGTCCCACTTCCACACTGGAATAGGCAACGGCTCAAGCAACCCTGAAGGTTTCTGCCTTTCAGCTTTCACCTGCTGGCAAATCAAACACCTACTCACAAAAGCTGCAATTTCCCTCTTCATGTTTAGCCACCAATAATAATCCTTCAGACTCCGATACATCTTTGTACTCCCCGAGTGAGCAGCATAGGCGAAACTATGAGCTTCCTCCATTAGCTCAAACTTTAACTCTTCGTTCCTCTTTGGCACACAAAGCCTACTTTTAAACAACAACGACTCATCTCTTCTTACCGAAAAATTTACGGCGGCTCCATTTGCTGCTCTTTCTATCAATCGAACTATAGAAGGATCATTATACTGTGCCTCCCGCACTTTATCAATCAAAACTGGCCTCACATGGAAACTAGCTACCAAAGCACCCACTTCATCCACCGCTAAATCCACCCATGTAGCTCGCAGCTCACAAAAAAGTGGAACTCGAACCATCCTTAGGTGAAACAAAGACATGAAGGAATTGCGACTAAGAGCATCAGCTACCACATTAGCCTTTCCTGGATGATACTCTATAGTGCAATCATAATCACTGATCAACTCCATCCACCTTCTTTGCCTCATATTTAACTCTCTTTGTGTGAACACATACCGAAGACTCTTGTGATCGGTAAAAATCTGACACTTAGCTCCATAAAGATAGTGTCTCCACAACTTGAGAGTAAAAACCACAGCTGCAAGCTCTAAATCATGAGTGAGATAATTCACCTCATGCGGCTTCAATTGCCTAGAAGCGTAGGCAATCACTCGATCATGCTGCATTAAAACCCCACCTAGACCTCGTCTAGAAGCATCACAAAACACCACATACTCCCCGTTATCATCCGGAAGTGCCAACACCGGAGCACTAATCAAGCGGTTCTTTAATTCTTGAAAACTTTGCTCACATTGATCTGACCACTCAAACTTCACTCCCTTCTTGGTCAATCCAGATAGTGGAGCTGCAATCTTTGAAAAGTCTTGCACAAAACGCCGATAATAACCTGCTAATCCCAAGAAACTACGAATCTCAGTCACAGTTGTGGGTCTTTTCCAATTGGACACCGCTTCCACCTTCTGAGGATCCACACTAACACCTTCAGATGAAACTACATGACCCAGAAATCCCACTTTATCCAGCCAAAACTCACACTTGCTGAACTTTGCAAACAACTGAGCATTCCTCAAAGTCCGCAATATTAATCTTAGATGTTTGACATGCTCCTTCTCACTTTTCGAGTACACCAAAATATCATCTATGAACACAATCACGAAGCGATCAAGATATGGACTAAACACCCTATTCATGAGATCTATGAATGCCGCGGGTGCATTAGTAAGTCCAAAAGGCATCACCACAAACTCATAATGACCATAGTGTGATCGAAAGGCAGTCTTGGCTACGTCACTATCCCAAATCTGTAACTGATGATAACTAGATCTCAAATCAATCTTTGAGAACACCGAGGCACCTCTTAACTGATCAAACAAATCATCAATACGAGGCAACGGGTACTTATTCTTCACTGTGACTTGATTCAGCTTCCTATAATCAATGCATAGTCTCATGGTGCCGTCCTTCTTCTTAACAAACAACACCGGAGCACCCCATGAAGACATGCTAGGCCGAATAAAACCCTTATCTACTAACTCCTACAATTGAGTCTTCAACTCTTTCAATTCCGCTGGAGCCATTCTGTAAGGTGCCTGAGAGATAGGCATAGTTCCAGGAAGCAACTCGATAGAAAAGTCTATCTCCCTTCCAGGAGGCAAACCAGGAAAATCCTCGGGAAACACGTCCGGAAACTCTCTTACTACAGGAATATCCCCCACTTCCAACACTTCTATACTTGCATCCACAACATGAGCTAAGAATGTCTGACAACCTTTATTTAACAATTTCCCAGCGGCCACAGCTGATATCAGGCAACTCGAAATCACATCTCTTTCCCCCTGAAAAACAACCTCAAAACCATCCAGACTTCGAAGCACTACTTCCCTTCATAAACAATCTACCATAGCTCTATAAGACTTTAAGAAGTCCATCCCCAATATCACATCAAACTCCACCATATTTAGAGGAATCAAATCGGCCTTGAAATTAAATCCTTCTACTAGCACTTCACAACCACTAAACACCCAATCTATCCTCATCACCTCACTAAAGGGTAGAGATACATGACACTCGCCTGGAAGAGACGATGATGACACATTGGCATGAAGGGCGAATCTACTAGACATAAATGATGCGTGGCTCCGGGATCAATTAAAGTAAAAGCTGGCTGACCAAAAATTAACAACGTACCAATGATGACATTTGGAGAAGTACGACCCTTCTACTGGGTCATAGCATGCAGTCTAGCGCGAGTCATGAGACGTCCACGCTGACCACTCCCCTACTGAGAACCACCCCTGGCTGCTGAACCACCACGAGAACCACCATTAGAGCCTCTAGCTGAAGACTGACCGCCTTACTGAGAAGGGGCGGTCCTCTGTGCCAACAAAGGACAGTCTCTCCTAAAATGATCCAGACCACCACACTCAAAGCATCCATATGACCGCTGCTAACCAAAAGAAAAAGTCTGACCACCAGATGATCCCCCTTGGGAACTACCACCAGCACTAAACTGACCAGCTTGCTGCCTACCCAACTGGCTCCTAGAGGGTCTCCTGAAATGCCATATATTTCTGCTCCGTGGACCATAACCCGATCCCCCACTACTGCCATTGCCCGCTGAAGATCCAGAATTGGACGATGAAGCAGCCTTCTTAGATGGTCCTTGACTGGGACCACTGAAATCTCAAGGCCGAGCACTATAAGTCCCCCTGGTCTCGATGGCCATAGCTGCCCCAACTGCATCAAGGAATGTCTGATAGACAACACCGACCATATTATCTGCAAACACTCCTCCAAGCGCGTCAACAAACATACCAATCCTGGTGCTTTCATCAGGAATCAAATGGGGCACATGGTAGCTCAAAGTGGTGAACCTCTGCTCAAACTCATTGACTCCCTCATCGTTTCTCTTCTTCATATTCAGAAAGTCTGACTGGATCCTACTACGATGAGATTGGTTGAAATACTGACCCAAGAAGAGCGCCTTAAACTGCTCCCAAGTCATAGTATGAGCACCATCATTATTTCTCCTGGCGAGAGTCCACCAATGATGAGCTGAATCATCCAGAAAAGAAACTGCAATCTTCACTTTCTTTTCTTCTGGCAGTTCTGTGCTCTCAAAAGCCATCTCCATCTTGTCCACCCAAGAGTAAGCATCAAAGGGTCCCTTGGCACCTTGAACTCTACTGCCCTTGCATCAGCAACATCTCTCTTCTTCACATATCGAGGGGGCTGAACCCTATCCAGAACACCTCTCAACATAGCCCCAATAGAATCAGCTAAACCTCTCACTTCCTCACCCTCATTGGCGTTGGTCGAGGTAGCCACACGGGTCCGGCGTCTAGGAGGCATAGTACCTGAGGAGGAAGATTTTAGTAGTCTATAAACAAGACTAACAGAACTACCACACATACCCAATAACACATAGTATCAAAAGCAAAAAACTGCTGATGAATCCGCCGCGGTCGGATCATCACTCTGTAGACACTATGGCTACTTAGGTAAATACGATAATGAATAGAAGACAGAAAATGAAATCTAGAGCTCTGATACCAACTGTCAAGACCCGCCCCGAATTTCACCCCGAAACCCGATATGAGTCATGCGGGGACCACCTCCAAGGAAAATTTACCGAAGACTCGGCAAACCTCCCTCGAAAATGGACAACCCTAACTTATAAGAATTTAAGAACCACATTTTTTCTCCAAAATAAATCCTCCGCTACAACCCAAAAGTAGCCAGAATAAATATTACACAGAAGAATTCCAACAGTATTTAGAGCTACTAAAAATAAAATAAAATAATATACAGCGAAAGCTAACAAACCCATAGTAGATTAAACAAGTAACCTACTGGCGAAATGTGCGGATAGATAGGTGACTATGCCTCAACGTCTTTTGCTAGACCTCACGAGAACTATGCAGACTGGGCATTTTTAAAAACGAAGAGCCAAGGGAAAATATTCAACACGTCAGAGTGAGTGGACAAAGCGATTCCGACAACAAATAAATACTTCCCCAAAAAATTCTTTCTAAGAAAACGCCTCATCAGCGGCAAAAACAAGAGCTCCACTGGATAGATTCTGAACTGGGGTCCAGCCTAGCTAGACTCCCAAACTTTAAGAAATCGCCTCTCAGGCCAGGATATTATATATATATAGTATGTATGCACACTCGCCTAACCCTTTGTACGATATCTATGAACAATTTGAATAAAGTAGATATCATACAAAGCTACTACGCTTGCGTCTAACGCTCACGTCACCCCACACTAGAATTGTACCTCAGACTGGACGAAAGCGGCCGAGTGGTATATATATACGTGCTTACTTCTTGTACGAAATCTATGAATAAATGAATACGAAATTAGAAAGTCGCACAGGGCTACGATGCTCGCGTCTAACGCTCACGTCACCCATACCGGAATTGTACCTCGGTATGGGGGAAATCACGTATAGCTAGCTAGCATTTAATCATATACATACTATTCTCATATAAGAGTATAATCACCGAAATTCTCAATTTCGGGAAATATCCAACAACAAAAAATCATTCAATACTATAAAGCATTTCGAACACAATAATTTAAAACAAAGGTCCACTCACAGGTTAGGCCTAAGCCTGATGTCGGTCGGAGGTCTCTTCCGCTCGAGCCTCCTCATGTCCTGTTCCAAATAAAATAAAACCTTAAATAAAACACCGACGCTTACAGCAAAACATGCATAATTAAATATGCTTCACGCGCTCAACCAAGCCTAACACTCCAAAATCTTAAATCCACTGCCAACCTCAAAACTCCACAAATCTTACCGACATCCTCAAAATCTCCTTCCACCAAAATAAAATCCAATGGCCGGATTCTAACTTAATAATCCGCTAAAAATACCAAACTTCAACAATTCTTAAACATATTCAAAACTCCTCCAAAAATTCTAAAACTTATTCCATCAAACTCCTCACATTTTTCCCCACTAAAAACATTTTCTCGACTGCGGCTCCACCGGTAGCGGCGGCCGGCGACCTCCGATGCTCACTAAAATTTGGCAGCATCTTCCTCTCAATCTCCTCTACAACATTTCTAACTACCACAAACTCCAATTCTAAGCCTAACCAAGCCAATCGAACACAAACACACAATAAAACCCTAAAATTAATTTACAATACCGATTTCTCCTTACCTAGCTCGAGATGGAGCGAGCCCTTTGGAGGGATTAAAGCATGGGAGGATGGCTTTCTTTTGAGCTACGGCTCGCCGGCTATGGCTGCCAGAGGAAGGAGTTCTGGCGATTGGAAACTTTGGGCAGCCGAAGCTTTCAGGCTTGGCCGCTCCATCACGACGGCGCTAGGGAAGCTGTCATCGGTCTTGAATTGAAGCTGGGACGGAGACCGATCGATCAGGACCGGCACGGCGGTCTGGGGCGGCCTGACGGCGGCGGTCGGGCGGCCAGAAGAATTCGACAGAAATGGGCTCGGGAAGGGAGAGAGAAACTCGGGAGGAAGAGAGAGAAAAAACTAGAGAGAAACAAAATGGGCTTTAGCCCAACCCGGTCCACAACTCCTCTAAAAACCCAAACCAAAATTCAACACCCCAAAAATAATACCCCAATAAAATTACCTTTTACTAGCAAAAAAAATTACCATTTTTTACTGTCGTCAAAATTTCTTCCTTAGAATAATCCGTCAAAATAATCGTCCCCTACACCTCTCTGAGGATCAATTATATTTTACACTTAATGACGAACACGGTAAAATTCTTATTACCACTATGCCAATAATAAAGGTAAAAATTATGGGTCAGGGCGTGACAAAAATGCCCTTTGGCTCAAACAACTCTACTTGTTGAGTTACTAGTTGAGTTACTAGTCAAGTGGATTGCTTACCACCTTAATTGACTATATATTGTCGATGATCTTTTGTGGTTCATGATCTATAATCTTTAGTAGATTTGATCATCATCAAGTTCTCTAGGTCCTCCAAGTTGGTTTGGAATTACCAAAGAGACTTGATTTTGATCATACAATTGCAAACGGGAATTGTACATACGCTAATACGATAAACATATTTGGGATTATCTCATAATGTGAGGACAACAATATGGGTTATGGCAACTGCAGAAAACGCCGTGCCGATATCTAGAAAAGAGGAGGAGGTGTCGCCGGCCCTAATGGCGACACTCCCGGTCTAGACACCAATCTGTCAAAACTACTCATGCCAGCTCATGACAATGCAACCGCTATGGATCTATGGATCACTTATTCAAGATTGTCAAGTTCATCCTCAAATCGTGAATGCATACAAAAAGGTACAGAAAATCAATATGAGGAAAAGAACGTCATCCTCATGATCACGAACTTCAAAGATTCGGATCATGCTCTAGCTACCCATGACATTGACGTCATTGGCTAGACATTGATTTTCTTTCCAAGCTATACGTAATAAGACATCGTATCGATGTCCTTTGTTTATTCGAGACTTCGATATATACTCACATTAGCAATAATGAATGTCTTGAAATTTTTTTCGAAGTTATGAAACTATTCTCCTCTTATGGTTCATATTGATTTACAAAAAAAAAATGTACATTCTTACATCGTCCTTAGAAACATGGCATATTGTGCCGATTTTGGTCTCTTCCTTTGAAGATGACTTACGGCACCGCATCCTCAAGGAGGATCGCCCACGTGTTTTCCAGTTAAGTCTTCTACTCTATAGCAGATTTTCCATCATCAATTGTTCAACTAGGCCCATCCAAGCTTAGTGTGATGTCTTAGAATTGTCCGAAATTAAGGAGATAGTGGTTTCAAATGTGCCTCGCACTACCGACCCTCCACGAACATGTTTGGTCATACTGGCTTGGAGTTACCGAAAGCTTTTGATTTTGGATCCCCCTACGCTATTAAACCAACTTCCGTCTTGCAAAAGACGTTGAAGACTTATCAAAATTGGACAATCATCATCATGATCGAATCCTCTAGGTCCTCTGAGTTAGTTTATGTTCATGTCGGGGAGATTTTGCTAACTAGTCGTAGAGTTTACAACCTTGGAATGACCGAAAGGACTTGATTTTAATCATATACACGTCATTTTGGGTTCAGCTTATGCCCACATGCCATTCGTAAGCTTCAAAGCTTTGCCAATGTCAAATCTGCGAAAAATAGTAATCTGTCCCTTCTGAACAGTCAACTTCGTTTGAGCTTTGTGAACAGCTCCAGATGAATCAGACAGTGAGCTTTATACCATTGGAAATCTATTCGAGTCTAGTTTTATGAACTTTTTACGGTTCATCCATATCTATTTTAACGAAGAAGTTATGGTTGTTTTAGTGCACAAAGATCATTTTGCACAGAAATTTTTATGCACTCTCGGGATTGCAGCTTTTTGTAGCTTCTTTCAATCCTTCTAAATGGTTCAAGTGGAACTATTTACTCTCTTATCTACTCCATTTTATAGATCTGTCTCATAGAGACATTGAGTGTTTCGCTGATAGTGGAACTACCCACAACATTCTAAGAAATCGGCAATTATCTCTGGATTTTGTGTCTTGTAAATCTTCTGTGACTATAATGATTGAATCATAGTGGTCATTCAGGGACACAGTTTAACTTGAATCTTGATGTCTCATGGCACCATGATCAACATCACAGATTCCATCTATGCATTGAGAGGCAACCGAACCATGTTGAGCTTTAAAGACATTCTTGCTAATAGTTTTTATTTGAAAACACATTGTGAGAATGAACAAGAGTTCTTTTGTGTATACTTTCTCATGAATGTGGACTGAAATACCCACAACATTCTAAGAAATCGGCAATTATCTCTGGATTTTGTGTCTTGTAAATCTTCTGTGACTATAATGATTGAATCATAGTGGTCATTCAGGGACACAGTTTAACTTGAATCTTGATGTCTCATGGCACCATGATCAACATCACAGATTCCATCTATGCATTGAGAGGCAACCGAACCATGTTGAGCTTTAAAGACATTCTTGCTAATAGTTTTTATTTGAAAACACATTGTGAGAATGAACAAGAGTTCTTTTGTGTATACTTTCTCATGAATGTGGACTGAAATGCATCTTAGAGAAGTTTATGAGTCAATCTAGTGGACTATATGTCACTATGATTCGAATATCAAATCACATGTTGTCGCCAAACATGATATTTGGGACACCGACTCATATAGGTTTTGGTTTGACCAAATCGGTCATCATGGGAGAGATATAATGGTCCAAATTTTGAGAAATTCTAATGGACATCCATTCTTCCGCTCAAAATGAAGACATTCGGGATCTAGCTTCTCCATGAAGCATGATGGTGACGCCATGGTTGTAAATGGCGGCACCCTAGGGACATTGACGTCACCCGAACACGGCTCCAACTTGTCAGAGGCCGTCTGGTCAATTCCTTAAGTAATTGAGGTGCACCGGCCTTCCCTCGATGTCTCATTGGCCCCCTGTAATGCTCGTTGCTCGTTTTGAAAGCCTATTTTTTAGCTAAATTAGGAGTGAGATCATCCTACGCTAAATGACAAAAGTGAACATTCCTGCATCAAACTATGTAGATAGATACAACCAACTTGCGGACACTTTTTTTATGCTTTATGGTGTTGGTTGAAGTGTTAACATAACGGTCACATGTTACACCATTATCTACTGCTTATGCTGCTTATACTTCTACGGGCTCATCACCTATTCTTTAAAAAAGTTTATCAGGATATAAGTTGCAGTGTCATGTACCCCATGTTCACACGTAATACGATCTCACCGAGGCTACGACCAAGCAACTTTTGTTTGTCGCTCGAACATTATTGATGCGCACTAATCTTTCTATTGCGTCTTGGGGCTATGCAATATTTGCATGCAGCTTTACTATTCATCTATGACCCACAATCATTAAATATTGTTGTACTATAGCTCGTAACTGTGTACCAAGATTGACACGAAATTGCAATCCTTAAGCTCGAGCTCAAACAAGATTGAAACGAATCTCCAATCTTTCTCAGCTAGATATTATTTCTAGGTGCCAAATCGCAATGTCATTACGCACAATGATGGGTCATTTGAGATGATTAAGTACTTAGGCTGGTTGTATATGAATCTCCAACTATTTAATCCGCATATGTAGAAACTTTGTCAGGTGATCTCTTTCACTGCTATATTACGGATTGTCACTTTGATAAGACAGTATTCCCGCCGTTAGGGGGAGATAAGAACATAAGTGTTTAACTGGAGCGACGTGAATTGTCGTGGTTTGTCCCCACTAAGTCTCATCTTGATCTCAAATGCTTTAAGTGTTAAAGTGACGAGATCACATGCTGTAAATATGTTTGCAAGGATTGATGTCCTATCAAGAGGACATGGTGCGACCAAAAGAAGTTGTTCTTAACGCCATCACCATGGATGGTGATATGGTGACGCCATATAATGGCAAAATTGGTGTCATAAAGTCGTGTGGCTCCCCAAAAGGAGGGAGGCCTTTAGTTTTGATACTTTCTCGCACTAGGAAAAAAGCGAGCTTGGCACAACCTGATCAATTGATTAGTGATACTCAAATCCGTCTCATGAAGTCTGAATTGTGATTATTGTTGGGGGACGCCTCAATGTCAAATCCAATCTATATAAAGATCTTTACAAATATTACACTAGTGTACATGAGGACGTGGGATAATGAGTTTACTATCGAACCACCCTTCGTTGATGGATATCAACTTAGTTGATTGGCCTAAAAGAAAGATGTGATCCAGCATTAACAAAGAGATAGGTCCTTGGGCAGGTGATGTCGAAACTGCAAGCTAAACCCTATCAACTATGTCTTTGTTAGATATCGTAGTGAGAACAAGAGTTTAGACTCACCTTATGGTGCAAGGTGTCTCACTAACACTCATTGATATTGACTACGATGAGATATGCTCTCGTAATGGATGTTATTGCACTCCACTACTTTGTCAGTATGGTAGTTTCCGAATAACTGGACATGCAGCCTGTGAATATGGTCATAATAACATCTCTACAAGATCAGAGATACACATGATGATCTTATATAGACTTCATTCATCCGAATCAAGTTGCTCCAGACCACAGGAGCACACGTTTGCTAAAGGTATTGAAACGCACATGGACTCTACTTGATTTGGAAGGGATATGGTGAATTATGTCTTTGCTTGTTCATTTTGGATTTACATGGAATCTTGATGGATCAAGAGATGCTGATATGTATCAACATCCAAAGTTAGAATGAAACAAATCTTGACAAGACACAGTCTCGAAAAGCCATTCGATGACTGTATTGATGATGATTGTCCATTAATCGGCTTAGACGCTCTAACGAAAATGAGGCCTACATATACCCCATGATTAGTCAAAGTCTTTACTCTAAAGACATATCTGTTGTTTTGTCTAAAGAAAGATAACAAATATGTGTTAAGAGATGGAGTTCTCATCTAAGTATAATAAGACGCATCAATGTACTCAACATAATAAGAAATACTTGACATCTCATTCACTATGAAAAATTGTAAAGCTAAGTGTAGCTATGCGCCCACGCAATGCCAATGTAATGGCAGTAACTCCTTTTTCAATACTTAATGGTATGAAAGGTTGAGGCTTATTCTATCCCTACATAAGAAAGACACATCAATAGCGAAATCAAAACCTGCCAAGTTTCGTAGGTCAAATTCCACGAGACCTACAGGGAATCTCACTCACTGAAAAATGGTGAAATTGGTACCATCGGAAAGGTCTATGTGTCTACTTTCCAGGGACACCAACCATTTGATCATACCTATCATATTGAGTGAGTTATGGCCGTTTTCATAAAGCAGGACGAATCTGTCCGAGAATCTGATTTTGGTAAAACAGTCAACTTCGACGGGACTTTGTGAACAGATTCTGATGAACCAGAATGTGTGTAATACACAGTTGGAAAGCTAAATGAGTCTAGTTTCCAAAACCGTTTAGGGTTTGTTCATATGTATTTCCTAGAGGAAGTTATGACTGTTCTAGTAACTGAACGTCATGCTACGCGGAAATCTGATTTCCTGCACGAACTTATGATTTGAGTTCACAAGTGGCATTCTCCTCAAGATCTAAGTGTAGAAGATCATATTTGAGGACAATATGGCATGATCTAGATAATCATTGTCCAATGCCACATTTGAAGACATGTTAAAGAGCTATTGAAACTTCCGTGATTAGTAAAAATCAGAAAGAGCCCTATGATTGATGTAAAGATCAGGGGAATGTGCGAACTTCAGGGGGATTCTAGCACATACATACATGCACTATTAAATGTGAAAGGTGCGTTGTACTTTTTTCTCCTACGATCAAGGTTTAGTTTTTCTCCCACATGGTTTTTGTTTCTTGGCGAGGTTTTTAACGAGGCGACATATCAGCACCACCAGTATACCGGCGCGCGACACAAGGGGGAGTGTTTTAGGATATTTCATATGTGTGTCTTGGCCTTATGCCATCATGATATGTAGTTAGAATAGAACTATGTATTCCTTATTATTACCATATTGGTACTTTATAATTTCCTATATAAATGGCTTCTATCAATAAATAAGATGATGATTGTCTTGCTATCTCTTTATCTCTACACGTTATACTTCATCAAAACTAAATCAAATTATAATATATTTTTTTTGAAAGGATCATATTATAATTTTGTTAATTAAGAAACTTTATTATTAGTTTTTATTGCTATAATTAAATAATAGATTTTTATTCTAAAAAAAAACTTCTTAATATGATATGCCTTATAAGGATATCTCTGAAAGAAGAAATGGCTGGGATAAGAAGCTGGTATTAAAATTAAAATATATGATGAAATGAGCAAGTATAATGAACAAAGAGAATAGTAAAGACGGTAGGATGACAATAACCGCATCCTTATTTAAAAAAAAAAGGACCTTGTGAAGTTATAATTCATAGATAGGCAAAGACTCTAGACCCAAAAAAAAAAGTAATGAAATTTACACATATTTTTTTACAATTCACTCACCTCTGCCCCATTTTTTATTAGAAAATGTCTAAATTATCTATGTTTTAATTTTTTAAAATTGTGTAAAATAGAGATATTTTATATATTTTCTTATAAAAATATATATTCTTATAAAAAATAGAACATATGTGTGAAAATTGTAAAAATAGATGCGTAAATTTCAGCCCCAACAAAAATTAGGCAAACACTCAAACCAAACGGACACGAGAAAGGTACAAAGTCATGCTCTTTCTGTTGTCCACTTCGTGAACACCCAAAAGGATCAATATAAAGTATTAATCAGATTCAGTCATTCAGATGTCACAGTCCACAAGAAAAGTTAGCAAATGATAATTGGACTTTGTTCAGGCCCTTCTCTGTGTTCGACGAGTCTCCTTGGACCTTAGTCCCTCTGCGGTCTGGTAATATATTGCACAATGCATGCCGTGAAGTTTCAGAACCGACCCAGGTGCAGCTTTTGTAAGTTCTAATTGACCCAGTTCATGATATTTGATTTCTTTGATACCCAGATGAATAAAAAGTTTAGCTTTTAAATTTTTTTTTTCTCAATTCCCTCTGTTTGTGTTTTTGTGTGTGGCAATTTTCATGTAGCTCAACTAATCAAGAATCCAAATCATGGATTCTGGTATTCAGCTGAAGAAGTAGTCTACTGAATCAGTCTTTATTCTCTATGTGCAGATTTATGATTAGCTCTGTTGCTCTGGTGAGTGGTGATTTCAAGAGAGAGGCTTTGGTTTTCCCAGAAATTCAAGGTTCTATCTTTATTGAGTTGAAACATATTAGATTATGACCCTAGCCTTAAGAAGGAAGAATTTCTTCTTGAATTCATGGTTGTAGAGTTGTAGAGATAGGTAGATTGGCAATGGGTTCCAAGATAGCTTTCAGTCCTTGTTAAAACCCTTCTGAGGTTTAAGAAGAATTTGGCTTCTCATTCGAGATGGGTCTCTCTTTCCATATGGTTATGCTGATCAACCTATTCTGTTAAGAAGCTGATTTGATGGGCATTGTCTTTTCTATATTGTGCTGGAGCAATTTCTATTTAGGTGAATTTCATTGATTGCATTGTTAGCCGAGTTTGGTGCCCTGAATGTCATCAATGTCAGAAAAGAGTAGGATTCCCTCAAAGTTCATTTCCTCCCTGATAACAGTTTCTGTGTTCCTTTTAATTCTTTCTTCTGTGTTCCTTCTTCAATCTGGAAATACATCTTTCATTCCCAGATCAGTGTTTGAGCTTATGCTTGTTAATGGCACATCTGTGTACTTTGAGCCCCATGCGAAAAAGGGACCTATTAAATGTCCTTTCCTCTCTTTTGAGGTTCCCCAAGTAGATGCTATACAACCCTTGAAAAGAGTGAGTGAATCAGCTTGCCAAGTTTCCAATCCAAGCAAGAAAGTGGGATCTGTAGGTAGAAAGAACATGGTTTGTGACTCGAAGCAGGCTCTTTTGAGGGTATTTATGTATGACTTGCGTCCTGAATTTCACTTTGGGTTATTGGGTTGGAAAGAAATGGAGAATCAAACATGGCCACAGCACATCCCACCTTACCCAGGCGGGCTGAATTTACAGCACAGTATAGAATATTGGCTCACCCTTGATATTTTATCATCAGATAACGTAAATGTGGTTAGACCATGTACAGTAGTCAGGGTGCACAATCCAAGAGAAGCTGATTTTATTTTTGTGCCATTCTTTGCATCTCTGAGTTACAACCGGCATTCTAAGCTTCATGAGAAGGAGAAAGTCAGTGTCAACAAGAGGTTGCAGGACAAGTTGGTGCAGTTTTTGATGGGCCGGAATGAATGGAAAAGAAAGGGTGGGAAAGATCATTTAATAGTTGCTCATCATCCAAATAGCATGTTGGATGCAAGAAAGAAATTGGGTTCTGCCATGTTCGTGCTTGCAGATTTTGGAAGATATCCTGCTGAAATAGCAAATCTTGGAAAGGATATAATCGCTCCTTACAGACATTTGGTGAAGACTGTTCCCAGTAGCAAATCAGCCACATTCAAGGAGCGTCCTATACTAGTGTATTTCCGAGGAGCAATATACAGAAAAGATGTCAGTCTTTCCTTCTTTCATCTCTTATGATGTTTCATTCAATTTTTGATATGATGTTGTATTGCGTCATGATTCAAATGTCTCAATAATTTTAGCAGATTATGCTTTATTTATGTTTGCTTTTATTTGGAATTAAATTGCATGATGGAATTTGTTCTGATCATACTTCCCTGAATTTGATCTTTTTATGAAGTATCCGCCAATTAGGATTTTCAAATTTTGTTTTGCTAGTTATGATTTCTTGATACACTATTGTGATTGCTCTTTTTAGCTGCTTTATTGTTCTTCTTTTTCCTTTTTTTGTCGTACACTATTCTGATGAAGCACTTGTCAAGCTTAGAATAGTAGAATAGCCGGATAATATATACTTAATTAATGTAATATTTACTTTTTATATTGATACAGGGAGGAGTAATTCGACAAGAATTGTATTATCTTCTAAAAGATGAGAAAGATGTTGACTTCAATTTTGGTAGCATTGGAGGAAACGGTGTTCGCAAAGCAACCCAAGGAATGGCCTCATCGAAATTTTGCTTAAATATAGCTGGCGATACCCCATCCTCAAATCGCTTATTCGATGCCATTGCTAGTCATTGTGTTCCAGTGATAATCAGTGATGAGATTGAGCTACCATTTGAAGATGTCTTAGACTACTCACAGTTTTGCATATTTATTCGTGGGGATGATGCTATAAAGAAGGGTTACCTGCTGAAACTTCTTCGAGGAATAAATGAAGAGAAGTGGACCAAAATGTGGGAAAGGTTGAAGGAAGTTGTACATCATTTCGAATATCAGTATCCCTCCCTGCCTGGTGATGCTGTTGATATGATTTGGCAGGCAGTTTCTCGCAAGATATCATCTGTACAATTTAAATATCACAGGAAGAGGAGATATGACAGGTCTCAACTTGTTTAAGAACAAAATGGCATTGTCCATTTCAGAGCGTCTGATGTATGCAGGTCTTACCTTTGCATCATTTATGAAACATCAACTTTTTGTTCGAGTGGTAGATATTTACTTACAAGCTCATTTTTTATTCTTGACACTATCAATGAAAAGTTTGTTCCTTTTTTGCTATAATATGTGAGATTTTGATCGCCTGTTTCAGTATAGTAACTGCACTCAGAATGGGAATGTTAGTTATTTCAAGATTGTGTTCTGATATTTTAGACTTGTATAAGCATTGGTTGTTTTGTAGAGAAAACGCAGAAATCTTTGTTACAATGCCTGTGAAGTGTGAAACAATCAAGGTTGTGGCACTATGTTGCAAAACTAGTCAGAGCTCACAGGTGCAGGACAGTAATATAAAATATTTTCTTTTATATAGAAAAATCAGAAATGCATGTATTCTGTGAGAGCCAGCATCTTCATTCTCAAAGTATTCATCTATTGGTTAGGACCTATGTTTATACATTATAGAGACGATGCTCACTCGATGACTTGTTCCGATCAGCTGCAGTTCTTCAGCTCAACAAAAAAACAGTACTGACTAAAACAGGCGAAAATATAGAATTCTAACCAACCAACTTTGTATTAGTTACAGCCTCCACAGCTTCTTGTTCCCTGAAAATTCTCCGGCATTCAGAAACTGCATCAGCATGTCAACATCTGTTGTGGATGGGATCTGATCCTTTTCGAACTTTTCGTTTGTTTGATTGACTTGGATCAAATGTCATTGCAGGTGCAGGCGCCAAGCTCAGCAAGTTCTCTACAGCAACAGCCTTAACAACATGCATACTGTTAAGAAATGAGAAGTGCCCTTTATGCCATCTCAGAGCCAAATCCATGCTTCTTAACCCGGAAACCTTTTCCGGCTGTAGAGCTAAAAACGCAATGCAAACAAGAAGAATGGCCCCCTTGTAAGCCAAAACACCCATGTTTGATTGCTCTCTGTAGAATCAAGAGATGGAGTGGTAGTAGTGTAGGTATCTGTGTTTCGAGCAATGATAAGGAAATGAGTAGTGTGCTTGAGACTTGGTTCCTTCTTATGGTTCGTTCCTGTGGGATTAAGCCAAGGGTATGCCTTTTATGGGATTTGGAAGACTAAAAGCATAAAGCACAATAGAGGCCCCAGAAGGCCAGAACGTGTAGGGAAGTTTTAGATTCACCTCAATCATAAGCCTGCCATAGAAGCAATATAAGGCTGTTTTAGAAGACTCTGACAGGTTTGAATGAAAAGTTAACTTGGAACAATATCCTTGGGAAGCCAAGTATCTTTTGTCATTTGGTTTTGCATTATATCTTCATCCATCTATCACCTGCCTTGCTCTTTCTCACTAAACAAAGACTAGCATCAAGTTCCATCAACTTCTAGAGTAATTTCCTTACTTGCCATGTCACCCTATGCATGCTGTTGTGTAAATAGTATTCCATACCCAAGATTGGCTCCCTAAAGCATATGCTAAATGCTTTGAATACGTGGCTCAACCCAAACCTACACAGCTAAGATGAGATGAAATGTAATCATTGAAAAAAAAAACCCAGTTTCTAGTTACTAAACATATCAAACCACCAAGTACATAAAGAAAAATTCACAGGAAGTGGTACAAAGACAGAATACAGCATCATTGTTCATCACCTTGAGGAATATTTTTAGGGTTTGGGAAATACTACCTTAAGAGTTGAGAAGATAGCTATTGCAATTAAAAAGCCATAAAAAGTAGAGAACTTGGAGTAATGGTGGGGAATAGTAACCTACCCCCTTCCTCCAAAAACAACAAACCAAGCAATGGCTTTCTGTTCCAAACTCACTTTGCTTTAAGCTAACAATCTAGCTTTAGAATTCCAAGCTCTTCTCTCCATGCACCAAAAATCACAGTCTTGGTTTCTTGTGCTTAATGGAATTCCTTTATGCTTTTCTTTGCTCTCTTTGGCTTGCTCAGCTCTCCCTCCCTAAGTTAGCTCATTCAAAGTTTCAAAGGAAACCCATTTTGGCTCGCATATCTGGCCTCTCCTCTTCTTCTTTTTTCTTCTTTATATTGATCTCACTTATCCATGAAGACCATCTTTCATTCTTTCTCTACCTTCATTTTCTTTATATTTCTGTTCTTCTCATTTTCGAAAACTTACCAGAACCTATGGAGGACGTGGACTGGTCATGGTCCAAGCTGGATTTAAGCTCTTAGATCCCTGATCTCTGCTTTGAGAGCTGTATTAAAGTAAAAGAACTGAATGCACTATTGCTTTCCAAATCATTCTTCACCATCACATTTAATTTTAACAACTACATCACAGTGTAACGTTAGTTCTTCATCTGGATCCAAGAAAGCAATGGTGTAAGGAATCTACAAGGCTGAAAGCCAAAACATCAATTTAACATCAGCAATGGTGCAAGAATCTCGTATATTTTGATCTTGTAGATCTTCGGAATAATTCTTTGGTTGTGCAAACCAAACAGAATGATGACCTTGAGTTGCACCAAGTCTGAAAAAACTAGATTCATGTAAATGGAAAACTACAACGAGTTTATTTGATCCTCCAATAAACTCATATAATGCAACATTTCAATGAGTCCCTCACCTCAACAGTCAACAAAATGCAGATAGGATAGAGCAGAGACCGGTTTTGTTGGTTTGAAACCAAAAGGAACCAAATAATAAAAGCATAGGGAATATAAGATGAAAATGAATACTGATACATAATGAAGGCTAAGTACATGCTTGGCTGCTTGCCAAGCATTTACAATACTCCACCATCATGAGCAGTATAAAATAAGATAACAGTAAACTCACTAGAACTAACGCATGAAATCCAAGATAGTTTTATAATATGTGAAAAATACACTTTCTGAATCAAGTGTAGTTTACTTGAGAACCAAATTATATACATAGCATTGGAAAATAACATTTATCGAAAGAAAGTGAGCTGTATTAAAAAATGTGAAAATGGATACAGACGCTCGTTAAAGATTTTCATCTTCACTGCTACTAAGCATAAAAAACAATATGCTCAAATCTCAGTTCCCATTCTCTTCGCAAACAAAGAACATCGCCAGAATTGTGGAGCACTGATATTATTGAATTGGCTCCTGATGGGGAGTCACAGCAGGTCCTGAAGCTATTGTGAACTGCAATCCACGACGTTGCCCTGCCTGCAGCATAAATGCAACCTCAGTTGCTGCAAGTGCTGCTGCTTCCTGGATAAACAGTAATAGACAAACAGATTAAAATGTTATTTAAAAAAAGAGGGGAAAGGGAAACAGCATTATTTTAACTGAAATCGACCTGCAACCAACAATGTCATTCTAGAAGCTATGCATCACTATGTGCTACAGTGAATCATATGCATCAATACAGACAAACAAAAAGAGAAAGGACAAGACAGTATAAGCCCCATCTGAATAAATAGTCATATGATTTGTATTAACACCACTGCTGGCAAAAGGTCTTCAAGAAGATAATATTATACAGCATGCAATCATCTACCAAGAGCAGAAAACTTTTTGTAGATGACAAAAGTAAAATTGTTCGCAAGTTTTCTAAATTCTTTCAGTGCAGTCGAAGCATGGAGAAGATATCCCAGTCAGTCTTCGGATGGAACCAATCTCATAGATGTGATCTTCTTGTTCAAAAAAGAAGAGAGAAAAGAGATAATTTAGTATTTGTTGCTGCAAAAACAGCAAAGCCTATACTAACCTGTCTTTGCCTTCGACGTTGTAATATACTGATGGCCCAGGCCATAATGTAGCAGGGAAGAAGAAAACCAGCAGCTCGGAGTAAGAAAAGCTGTTAATTAATCATTGGAGTTAGATGGTGCAAAATTGTCAAATGTATTGGACTCATTAAACATCCATACCACACTTACAGAGAAAAATGTAGAAGCGTCATCATCATCCCCATCACCATTGGGAAGAGTCAAAGCATGCCTCAAGAGTAGAAGAGCCATTAACTGCCAAAAAACAAAGAGAGAAAGGTCAATGTAGATAACAGAAACCTCTCAACCAGGAAAAGATGACACGCTGTTCTTGTTCAACTGAGAGTTGCCAAGGTTTCAATGTGGGCATTTGCATATGCAACATGCAACTTGCATGACCAAAAGAAAGCCAACCAATTACACCAAACCAAATGACCATGAAGAAAGGAGACTTCATAAACTAAAGAGGTGAACAAAACTGTTAATGAGTAGAGTAATATTAATAAAGACCACAAGATAAAAAAAAATGAGTTGATTTTGCTCATCCTCCAATAGATTGACAAGGGAAAAAAAAAAACTTATCAAAAATTTAAACCATTCCACTAGTATTGACAAGGGTTATTGTGGCTTACAATTAGAGCAGCGGAGCGGCAAAAAGCTGCTCCATTAGCACTTGTATCAGCATACTCATCATATTCAGATTCAAGAAAGTGACGTTCTGCCGCTGCCATTGCCAATAGTCGAGGATCACGTAAATCCAAGGGGGTACCAGAGATTGTCCAGCCCTCACTGTCAGACAAATTCAAGAAGCAAAATATAAAAGGTCAAAACAGACAAGGTGTACACCATATTGGCCTGAAGATTGTCATACAATTAGCCCTATCATAAATACACATTCCCGGATCTTTCCAAATTTTAATTCGAAAAAAAATAAAAAGATTGTCAAAATCCCGTGGCTAAACAAGTTCAAAAGCATATTTAAGTTCTATACTTACCTGATGTCAATAGTAGTGTCTTCAGACTGAGGAGGAGGTGATGGGACAGTATAACCAGGTTGGTAAGGCTGCATCAAAAGAACTTTTTTATCATAGTGAACACAAACTATGCAATTCATGACTGGAAAAGATTCAATCAACCATTGAGATCATCAAAGGTTACCAAAAAAATGCTCAATAAATTGTATAGATGCATTATCATAGTTAATTGATAAGATAACACTAATCTTCTCATGATACACCAAAATACTGATACTTCACAATCAAAGAAGTGGACAAGCATGACAATGTGAGCTTCTAAATAGCTTTACTTATGTGAATACAAAGAATATCCATAAATCTCTAACATAGAAATGAAACAAATTCTATAAACACTCTTAAAAATGACCACTGTATATGCAATGGATTACAGCGAATTACCTGATGACAAATTTCACAAATGATATCTCCCTTCTCATTGCACCACCTCTGAACACATTTTCTATGAGCATACTGGAATTGTAGAAGTAACAGTTAGAGGCTTGGATTAAAATACTAATACTAAACCATTGATTTAATATACAAAAAAGCACTGCAATTCTTAGGTAAATATAGGACAAAGAGCATAATACCAAACTCTTATTTTGGATAAAAAAAAAAAAAAAAAAGCTTGTTATAATCCATTGGATAGCGAAAAAAGAAAAGAACAGATAAAATCAGGAAGAAAAGTAGACAAGCTAAGATCTCTCAGCATAATCAAAACATGAAGAAAAAAGAATAAACAGCACATGTCAAGTAGTACTTCAGGTTGCAGTATAGAAGGTGTCACTTACTACCAGGGAGAAAAGAATATGTGAACTAACAACAATCAAACATATATGCCCAAGAACAACCTACTTCAAGAACTTAACTCTCGGAAGTACCAAGTTACCGACCAATTATTGTAAATGAATTTCCAATTCAAATTCCTAAGAATCAAAAGAACTGTTTACCCCCACCCCAAAAAGGAAAAATAGAAAAGGTTGCAAAACTGCAAATATAAAACTATATGAGCATCAATGAATCAGACGATACTTTTAAGCTGCCAGTGCAAGCACAGGGGTCCTCCAGATTACTAACACCATCCTCTTCCTGGAAAATGCGACATTCAACAGTCTGAATCAGCGGCTCCTCTTCTTCAGATTCAACATTCTCCCCTGCTCCCTTAATATCAATTGCACAACTCGGTATCTCAGCCGATTGGGACAATGATGACGATGAGGCTTCCAGAGAAGATCCCGGAGTCTCAGTCCCTTTCGGTGCTTGCAAACTGTCAGGTTTCATGAAGTGGTCAACACACAACACCAGGTGATCACTCATTCTCTCTCAAACAAAAACTCCTGCACCGACAAGACAGAACCACCACAACCATTAAATTCCGAAACCTTCCGGCTCAAATTCAACAAAACACAAAGCTCACAATATACCTATGCATCAGGTATGATCAGGATAAATTAAATTTACCAGTCCTGGATTCTAATGCATCCCGATTTTTTTCGAAAACAAAATTCAGATTCATCACACATCAAAACTCAAAACAACGAAATCAATCCTGCATTTCAAGCAATTAAATCAATATAACATCACTGTTTCTTCATGACCCCCAACAGATTCAACCATTTCAGCTCAGCAAAAACTCAATTTCCAAAAAAATTAAAATAAATAATTGAGCACCTACAACCATAAATTCTCAAACTTTATCACAAATTGCAAAACAAACTTAAGAAGAAAAAAAAATTACCAATCGGTGATCCAAAAATTCACAAAACGCGATCAAAATATAAACGCCTTCGCAAAATTTCTACATCAACAAGTAAGACATTTTCAAGAATTTGAGAGATGAATTTAGCAGAAGAAAAAGAGAAGCACAAGTACCTGGAAAAGACCTAGAATTTGAGCTTGGAAATTTGTTTTCTCTATTCTGAAAAAGTCGTCGTCTTCTTCTTCTTCACCTCCAAAGAAATGTAATTAAATTTGGAAGGGACACCGCACCAGCTTCGGATAAGACTCGCTAGGCTCGGTAACCCCTGTCCTAAGCTGGAATCAAGATCGTCTGTGGTTATATGTAGCGGATGGTGACACATAGCGAAATTCTAACCGTCGGGGTGGAATTTGGCGGTTCAGATGGTGTTTTCAATTTAGCGCGTTTTTTCACAGTAAACGTCAGTCATGGAGTCTTGTCTATGAGTAGGTGGGCTATGTCCAAAAGAGAGAAGTCATTATTTTTTAATTTCTTTATATTGGTAAGAAAATTTTGACTTTTTTGTTAAGGTGATATTTAGTAAATTGTTAAAATGTTTGGCCAAGCCGATAATATGGTACAATTACATGGTTACCGGAGATCATTCCGGACAAGACAGCATCGACGAGCCCTTCACGGGTATCCAAAGAATGAAGGTCCAGCAGCAATCCACCTGTCAGACCTACTCTCCGGCTGCAAAACACCATCCAAATGGGAGGTGCCGCAGAGAACCACAAACAGTCCCACATCGGGGAATAAGGCCACAACACCTAACATTGGCCTATAAAACAAGCACAAGCTCCCAAAAGAAGTAAGTCCACAAAACTCCTTCCAAACTCTCGTATTCTGCAAGTAGCAACTAAACGCTAACTTAAGCATCGGAGAGTCGAAGACTAAGCCACCCTAGTCCCAACTCCTGATGCCTTGCTACTTGTGTAGGTGCAAGACCCGGACTCAAGGATTCGACCTCCCGACTCGTGATCCCAAGACAAGTAGAAACAATTAGCGCTAGAAGGATGACCCTCTTGTGGAACTCTCATTTAACTCGAGACAATGGTGGAAATCGTAGATGACCCCAATGACCTTGGCACTCAGATAGAGAAAAACTTTTCTAATCTGGAGATGCATCCCTTCCCCAAACCAGCAATTCAGCCTCCATTAACCATCCTGACCCCGCCACCGCCCTCAAAATTCTAAAACGAGACTTCCATTCGTTTCGCGAGCAAGCGGCCAAAGAGAAGGCGGAGGCTGAAGCGTACTGGGTACACATTGCCGAACTGGAAAAGGAACAATTCTTACTCCGCGCCACGTTAGACCATCGTAACGTGTACAACGACAGCACGGGTCACTAGTAACCCAGACCCCGCCACCGCATCTCTTCCTAACCACGGCCAAAGCAGTTCCATGGTCCCGGGAGGCCCTAACCAAATCATCTACGTCACCCACCCACTTACAAACCCCTCTTTTCCACTCCCAGCCCCTCAACCATCTGCACTCCCCAATGAACCCTTTTCTCTTGCTAAATCAACTGGACCCATCTGCTCCGCCTATCCCCACTCCTATCTCTGCCAATGCCCTCAACCCACCTCTCGATATGCAAACCCGCCTGCTGCTCCAGCTTAGCCAATCTGTCACTCAGTTAGCTTCGCAGATTGAAGGGATCGAGAGTCGCGGGATCCCGCGACCTCTATTCTCTGGCTATGGACATCGCCCAAGTCCCTTCACGCCATGGGTACAAATGGAGAAGCGACCACCCGAGGCCAAGCCCTTTAAGGTGGACAAATATAAGGGCACTGGGGACCCTCATCTTCATCTTAAGACATTTCTCTCGCTATGTAACTCCACTCGCTACACAGACGTCATGGTCTGCCATGCCTTCCAAGAGACCCTCTCTGATGAGGCACTTAGCTGGTTCCTTAACCTGTCACCCAACTTCATTGACAACTTTGACCAACTCTCGGAACGCTTCCTCAACCGCTTTATACTTCATGCTAGCATTTATCGCAGTGTGGATGCCTTGTTCCACATCAAGCAGAAGGACGGAGAATGCCTCCATGAGTTGTTGTCCCGATGGCAATCCACCACCGCACGATGCCACAACTTGGAGCTTCAGGTTACTGAGCAAGCTTTCCGCCAGGCTCTGCTTCCTAACAATTTCTTAATGCAGATCAACAGGAACCCTCCAGCTTCTTGAATTTGCCACCTTTGGGCATTCTGCTCCAACCACATTAGCACTCCTTATTTCTCCCCCAAAGCAACAATCTCAGCAGAAGTATGAGCAATTTGATCGAGGGCAGGATAAGGGTAAACAACATGGCTCCTCTTGGGACCAGGGACGCGGTTCCGACCGTCGTCACAGGGGACAGAGGAACTGCTACCACCCTTATCTGTCAAGGGACCAAAGCCCTCCGTAACAACAGCGTCGTTCCTCCCCGCCACCTCGTTACGAGGTCCATACTACTATGACCACCACATACGCGGACATATGGGCCAAGCACAAAGACCTCATTCCCCCACCTCCTAAGAGCAAGTATCAAAAAAAGCCCCGGCAGGCAACATGCAATATATATTGTGCTTATCATGATGATAATGACCATACAACAGAGCAGTGTCATGGCCTCCGCAATGCCATAGAACATCTGGTCCGGAATGGACAACTCCACCAATATTGCACTCCTACAACGGGAGCCAATGCTATCGAGGTGCATGGCCATATCCTAACCCTGCACGGCGGAGCCCCGCGTCTCCCCCCTCACCAGCCTTCTGCAAAAAGGCAATGCATGACCCCTTTGGAAGTCTTTGACATCCAGCGAGGTGTCACGATCACCCCGTCAACGTGGGATCAAGTGACATTTCGCAAAGGGGAGGATACAATAAATTGCCACCACAGTGAGTCATTCATAATCAACGTGCAGGTGGATCATTACAGGTGTCATAGAGCCCTGGTAGACACGGGGGCCGCCGTCAGTGTCATGTTTGCCAACTGTTATATAGGGCTCCGGCGGGATCGAGCCAAATTGTACAACAACCATGATCCCCTTGTCTGCTTCTCTGGCGAGATAGTGTAGTCGTTAGGCTCAAACCGCCTAACCGTGTCAGTGGGTACCGCTCCTTGCCATTCTTCCATAACAGTCCGCTTCCTGATAGTCGATTGTTCCTCGTCCTATAACCTCATCTTAGGCCGGGACATTCTTTTGGGGCTGCAGTGTTTTATCGCCGGCCACATGCTACTCATGAAGGTACCCACCCCAGGAGGCATTCTGACAATTCAGGGTGATCAGGCAGCCATTGAGCATTGTCGTCTTAATGCCATCCAGTAAGGGCGAGGCACCTATGAGATGTTGCCCCTCAGCCCTTTAAAGCTCATTGATGACCCGCGGGACGACCCTGAGGGGAGCGAGAAGAAGAAGGCCCCGCGATCTAATCCAGCGGAAGACAAGGAATGTGTATCCCTGTCACCTACCACCTCGGAAAGGAAAGTTCGCATTGGCACGAACCTCAGGCCAGAACTCCGCCAAAAGCTCATGGTGTTCCTCCAAGAAAAACAAGCAGTCTTCGCTTGGTCCTATGCCGACATACCAGGCATCTCCCCTGATATCATCACCCACAAGCTTAACATCCTTCTAGAACACCCTCCGATCAAGCAAAAAAGACATGCCTTCCACCCAGACAAGTATCGAGCTATCCAAGCTGAGGTCCAACGGCTCAAAGAAATCAAGTTCATATGTGAGGTTTCTTACCTAACATGGGTCTCCAATGTAGTCATGGTCCCTAAGCCTAACGACAAGTGGCGAATGTGTGTTGCCTACACAAACCTCAATAAGGCATGCCCCATGGACAGCTTCCCATTGCCACGGATTGACCAGTTGGTTGATTCCACAACTGGCTACAAGACGCTCAGCTTCCTGGATGCCTACTCGGGCTATAATCAGATCAAAATGCACCTCGCGGATCAGACTCACACTACCTTTGTCACATACAAGGGACTGTATTGTTACGAGGTCATGCCTTTCGGCCTCAAGAATGCAGGGGCAACCTACCAAAGGCTAGTCAATGTCATGTTTGAAGATGAAATTGAAGAAGCCATGGAAGTATATGTCGACGACATGTTGGTCAAGAGCAAGACAAAAGACGACCACATTGCCAACCTTAGCAAAGTATTCACTAAGCTCCTGGCTCACGGGATGCACCTCAACCCACAGAAGTGTATCCTAGCCATTGGGGGCGGCAAGTTCTTAGGCTTCATGGTCAGTGAAAGAGGCATTGAGGCCAACCCAGAACAAGTACAGGTCGTACTTGACATGACTGTCCCGACCTCCCGGAAGAAGGTCCAGTGCCTCACGGGACGCTTGGTAGCTCTGGCACGTTTCATCTCCCGCCTCACGGACAAATACAATCCCTTCTTCCAACTGCTCAAAGCACAACATAAAAAGCATATCACATGGGGCCCGAAACATGACGACGCCTTCAACAGTATAAAGACCTACCTTGCAGCGGTCCCTCTACTCTCCAAGCCAGTCCTAGGAGAAGTACTTTATCTGTATTTGGCTGTTTTCGCCACTGCCATCAGTGCTGCCCTTACAGGCCATAAGCATGATAATGAGCTCCCGGTCTATTACTGTGGCATAGGATTTGCAAATCCCGAGACTCGTTATCCAGACATAGAGAAACTCGCTCTCACCCTCATCACTGCCACCAGGAAACTCAGGCAATATGTCCAAGCCCACACAATCTATGTGTTAACCAACCATCCCTTATGGCAAATACTACGGAAACCTGAAACCTCAAATAGCATGGTAAAATGGACAGTTGAGCTGGGAGAATTTGATTTGCATTTCAAGTTGAGAGTGGCTATCAAAGGGCAGGCAGCCGCACATTTTATTGCTGAGTTTATCCCCTTGGCCAATGACGGTCCACACCCAGACGCCCCCACTCGGGACGCCATCTGGGAACTCCATGTTGACGGATCCTCTAACCAAAGACTCAGCGCAGCAGGAATCATAATCACAGACCCAGAGGGCAACTCGTATGAGTATGCTCTCTGGTTTGAATTCAAAGCCTCCAACATCATAGCTGAATACGAAGCCCTCATAGTGGGCATTTAGCTTTATCGAGAACTCGGAGCCCTGCACCTCCACATTTTCAGTGATTCTCAGCTTGTAGTCAGTCAGGCGGTAGGGGACTTCAAGGCCAACCAGCACAACTTGGGATCCTACAAAAGTCTCGCAGACGCCCTCCTGCAACACTTCAATTCATACAAGCTCACCCAAATTCCACGAGCAAAAAACTCCAAAGCCGATGCTCTCGCGAGACTCGCCACAACTCCTCCCGAGTCCACGCCACCTGATGTGTACATCGAGACACCGGACAAGCCTAGCATCTCAAAGACCTATTCAGAAATTTTTGCCCTCGAGCCTATTGACCAGCCCTCATGGATGGACCCATTCATCGCTTTCCTTTCTGATGGAACCCTGCCCCGAGACAAGAATGAAGCACAGCGGCTACGCCGCAAAGCCTCACTTTACTTGCTCAAGGGTGGAAAACTATATCGCCAAGGCTAGTCATGTCCCCTACTGAGGTGCCTCCCCACGGTAGAAGGGCACAAGGTGCTAAAGTCGTTTCACAATGGCATTTGTGGGAACCATGCAGGGGCCCGAAACCTCATGTTCAAAGCGCTTCGCACGAGGTTTTATTGGCCAACCTTAGAGCAAGATGCTAAGGCAATTGTCCAAGCATGCCTTCATTGTCATAAATTTGCAGATTTTGCACATCATACCCCAATGCCCCTCTCTGTTATCATCTCGCCAATCCCTTTCAGCCAGTGGGGACTCGATTTCGTAGGGCAACTTCCTATAGCCCTGGGACAATTCAAGTATGTCATTGTCATTGTGGATTACAACACAAAATGGATAGAAACAGAGCCCCTTGCCACAATCACCATTGAAAAAGTGATAAATTTCCTATGGCGAAACTTATACTGTGGGTTTGGGGTGCCCCAGGCCATCATCACTGACAACGGAACCCAGTTTGACAATGACACATTCCGGGAATTCCTATCAGACCAGGGAACGGCAATCTTTTATGCCTCCCTAGCACATCCCTAGACCAATGGCCATGTGGAAGCCATAAACAAGGTCATCAAGTAAAACTTGAAGAAACGCCTAGAAGAGGCCAAAGGGTAGTGGGCAACCAAGCTCCCAGAAGCCCTCTTGATACTCCGCACATCCCCCATAACAGCCATAGGGGAATCCTCATACCTCTTGGCTTATGACACCGAAGCAGTGATACCAGTGGAAGTGGAGGTCCCGAGTGAACATGTCTCAGCCTATGACCCCGAGACAAATGCAGTAGGGTTACGACTTAACATGGACCTCATAGAGGAGCACCGGGACAAGACGCACCTCATGACCATAAACAACAAGCAAAAAATAGCCAAGTACTATAACAAAAAAATCGTCCCCCGCCCCTTGAAAGTAGGCGATTGGGTCATGAAAGAGGTCATCCCCCACCCCACTGGCCTCAAGGCAAACCAATGGGAAGGCCCACTCAAGATAGTTAACGCTCTAAGACCTGCCACATTCTATCTCAGAGATTGTGATGGTCGCGTGCTACCCCTCCCCTGGAACGCTCGCCACCTCCATCTCTACCTCAGTTAATCAATTTTAAACCCGACATCATAGCCGATACTTGTGTACTCTAGCCTAGTAGCGGCTCCAACAATATGTATACATTTTCCGTGTACTCTATCCCAGTAGCGACTCCAACAATATGTACACCTTGCCCACTAGCGGATAAATCTAAATGAAGTGTACTTTATCATCTCAACATGGTGCACTTAGTCCCCACAACACTGGACCACAAACAAGCATTAATCAAAGGAAAAACAAAATGGCTAACCATGCCACAACCAAAAGCATCAACCTGGACTACCAGGTAATTCATATATTTAAAACATGTTCAACATGGCTAACCACGCCACTTACACTATTCCAGGCAAAAAATTTCTCTTTCCCTACGCCTACCAAAAATCATAATTACATTAGTCATTTTCCCCTAGAAGATGAGTCGCCAGACTTGTTCACACTCCCCTCACTCTTCGACCCATTGCCACGACCACGAGATTAGCTAGTATTCACTGAAACCCTCTGCCTAAACGGGTGTTTCGAGAGGTCCCGTGACACAAGTGGAGGCCTCATAGCAACATTTGGGCGCACAAACGAGTTCACTTGTGCCACCTCCGGACCAGGAGACTTCTTAACTGGGGACTTCTGCACTTCAGAGTGAGCAGGCGACAGAGGTCCCAAAGCTAGAGAATCGGGGAGCAGAACATAAGACGCCACTTGGGACACCACCACTTAGGTGGATAAAGACCCCTCATGGCCAACAGCCCTCAAGGGTGACGCAGCCAAAGTTGCCAGAGGCCGTGACACACCTACAGCTGGAACCTCCTTCTGCCCAGCGGAGGATGTCGCACGCCAAGCCTCATGCTGCTTCGCCAAAGACCGCAAGATCTCGGCTTGCTTCCTTTGTTCATGCGTCATCTGTTCCCACGCCTTTTTTGCAACATCTCTCTTGACATACCACTTACACATGGCTGACTCATTAATCTATCCCGCCTGGCAGCCAGTCCAGCTTAGATCATCCTGACCTTTATTGTAGGCACCCCTTGGCTGCTGCTTGTATACCTCGCTCTCGCGAAATAACCTCTCCCCTACCCCAGCAGCTCGCCCACACGTAGCCTTCCAGGACACATCCAGCTCTGCCAGTGACTGCGTCAACCTAGCCACCTCAGCCTCCAAAGATGTTGCTTTAGCAACCGCTAACTCCCCAGCCTCCACCTGCTCATCCTTCCTCTGCATGGCCTCTTTTAGCTCCGCCACCTCTTTCCCCGCGGCGGCAGCCTGGTCCCTGAAGATAGCAGCGTCTTGCTCCACCTACTCTAGCCGGTGCGCGAGGGCACGATTGTTTTCCTCCACCTCCCTCAATTGCTAACACTTCGCTTTAGCATCCCCCTACAGGTACGTAACCACCCACTCGCTCGCAGCGTACATTAGCAACGTCGCCTGCAAATACAAAGCAACACGTATAAGCCCAAGCCCAGAGCAGTGGAGAGGAAAAAGTTGCAGACACTAGCCCCGAGTCAGTTTCTCCTTGGCGAGTGCAACGCCAGCCAGCGGATCCATCTCCTCCAAATCATGCATGTCGCAGGATCGATGAAGCATGTCGTACGCCATCTAGGCCAAGTATGGTTGCACCTCCCTCGTCCCTTATAAAGCTTAGGTGATCCCAGCTAAGCTACTTGAACCCCCAGAACACCCATCCCTTCGCGACCTCTTAGATTGACCATCGCGAGCTGGCTCGACTATCTCCTTCCTCTTCCGAGTCCTTGCAGCGCTAATCTCTCCAACAGGATCCGTTGCCTCCTCCACCACATCTTCGCCACATGAGCGAGACCCGCCCACATCCTCCACAACCAAGTCCTCCACACCCTCTGGCTCCACGACAGGTTCCTCCACCGGGGACCGACTTTGTTCGTCCTTGTGATTACCACCCTCTGTCTGCGTCCCCTCCACATCCACTTCTTGGACGCCCAAGCCTATTGCTTCTGCCACTAAGGGAGGCACATAGGCGTAATCCTCATCCACCAGATTCAATCTCAAAAAATCTTCACAATCACCCAACCCCACCTTTTTCCCCTCCCCGGTCTCAAAGTCAATGTCGTACCGCTTGGCATGGTCAGCCTCAGCAAGCATTCCCTCCAGCACGTCCTCGTCTGACACCTTGTGGTACGAACCTTCCTTCTTCCGCGATCCGTCGTCCCGTGGTATCGTCACTGCAACAAGCATAAAAAAGGAAGGTCAGAAAGAGACCAGTAAGCATAAAAGGGGAACACAACAACCAAAATACAGACTCGGAACTCAGGCATAGCCAAAGTGGCTGTATATGCCAAGGCGGCATATCTGATACGAGCTCCTACACTCAAATGCCCATGTCACCTGGTGAATCCAACGCTCCAGCAGCTCAGTCAGATTATACTCTTGAGGCACTACACAAAGCCAGTTGTCAGCAGGGGCAGAACAGAACAAAGCAAATAAATACAAGGCACAAGTACACGATACCTATTTTCTAGAATGTCTCAAGAACCGGGAAGGGATGTCCATGCCACTCCTGCCATTGCCCCTAACAAGAAAGCACTTCCGCCGCCAATTCTCATTTGTTAACTTAGGCAAGTCTTCCACTAAGACTTTAAACTTCCCCCGAGACTTCATCGTCACGCAGCCCCGGCTGCCATTCTTTGCACACCACCCCATATGCCAGCAGGCATTAAACTCCTCAAAATTGGGGAACTCCTGTCTCAGAAGGAAAAAAGCACCCATGTCCCCAATATCTGTCTTAACATATTGGGGGTAACTTTCCCCGGGGCGACATGCAGACACGCAAGTGTGTACTACACAAACGGAGGCAGCGGGAACGTCAACCAACATCTAAATTGGTACTCGTATACCAACGTGAAATTGCCTAGTGGGTCTCAAAACTCCACACCCTTGCCAAGTGGCCGCAGCAAGACCTTGTCAGGAATACTCCAATTCTGTCGAAGTGCTTTAAGCTCTGACGAGGTCATACTCTTGCCAGGAGGTTTCCAAAATGAATCATCCTCCTCCCGAGATCTCACCATGCTAAAATCTTCTACCTCCTACAAGAGAGGGTCAGACGAGAACACGTTAGACCCGGCATCCGTAATAGGGATGTCTTCCCCTAAATCAAGGGTAATTTTCGCCATAAGCTTTATCCAACTCCTCCTCCCACCGGTGCAAGGTGTCCGAATCAGAATCAGGCAAACTAGAGACAAACACAATCTCTTCGCTGGACACCCACACCGGATCTGTCATACCCTACATCCTCACGAGTTATACACCCACTACCTTAACCCTAACCAACCCGACAACAAACCAACAAATCCCTTATTCTAGAATTCCTACCAACATCGCCAACATGCGAACAATCTCAATCGACTCCAGATAAACAATAACAAAACCCACAAACAAACAAAAAACCGACAAGTTCATATCTTGAAATAGCGGATTTGCGTAGTGGCAGTGAAGCTGGTTGCAAACAGCCGAGCGCTCGCACCCAATCGATCGAGGATGAAATGAGATGTTTCCCAGATTGGATTTCGCAGCTTAGCCAAAACCCTATGCAGAAAGTAGCGAATAACTACCTCAGCCCTAAACTCCTCGATTTCAGAACGCAAACTCTCTCCTCCAGTCTCCCCCAGGCCAATTTATAGACATCACACCCAGACCCTACCAATGTGTACGATCAAGGCACAACCATGTCGACCATGATCGTACGTACATTTACGACACCCCCACGCCCCCGGCACGCGCGTTAACTACGCGCATGTCTCAAAAAAAAAAAAGCGCAAAGGCGCGAACCATTCAGCCCGCTAGCATGAACTGCTCTGGCGCAAACCATCACGCTACTAGCGTGGACTGTTATGCCACCAGCGCGAACCATTCCGCCCGCTAGCGCGAACTGTTATGCCACTAGCGCAAACTGCCACGCCACGCCATCAACGCGGACCGTTACACCACCAGCGTGAACCATTCCGCCCACTAGCGCGAACTGTTACGATCTTAACACTCGGCGTGAATGATCATGTGCCCCTCATAAACTGGCTATTTATGACACACGGGCGACATGGCAAGATGGTCTGCTTTAGATTCTCGAAACTTTCCCCCATCACCTCGCGACCCTCGCATGGGGACTTGGGGACTAAACACCATGCCTCCAGCACCCATGTAAAACATATTCTCGGCATCTATGGAATAACTCCCCACCCAAGAGCTCTCTCAGAATGGGGACTTGTTAGTACATAGCCAAAATGCTTAACCAAGCCGAGAATATGGCACAATTACCCGGTCGCCGGAGATCATTCCGGGCAAGGCAGCACCGACGAGCCCTTCACAGATATCCAAAGAGTGAAGGTCCAGTAGCAATCCACCTGCCAGACCCACTCTCCGGCGGCAAAACACCCCCCAAAGAGGAGGTGCCGCAGAGGACCACAGACAGTCCCACATCGAAGACTGAGGCCACAACACCTAACATTGACCTATAAAACAGGCACAAGCTCCTAAAAGAAGTAAGTCCACAAAACTCCTTCCAAACTCATGTACTCTGTAAGTAGAAACTAAACGTTAACTTAAGCATTGGAGAGTTAAAGACTGGGCCATCCCAGTCCAGACTCCTGAAGCCTTGCTACTTGTGTAGGTGCAAGACTCGGACTCAAGGATTCGACCTCCATACTCGTGATCCCGGGACAGGTAGAAACATTGATTATTGATATTTACATAAACATATAGAGGGGTTGGTCAAGTGAAAAAGTACTTACTGCAAGTGGTACGAACATTGTAAAGATTTTTACGATAATAGGAGATTCTTAATTCAAACCTCATCTTGTTGAACACATCACTTATGGAATGGTCATACCTCTACGTGTGTATATATATATATATATATATATATATATATATAAAAGGTCATACATAAAATGCTCCCATGAAAAGATAAAATATTTTCGTAATATGTAATTAAATTAAATTTTATAATATAAAGTAGTAGATAATATTATAAGTAATAACAAATCCAAAGTTATATAACTGAAAAATGAAAACTACCTCCAAATTCAGGCGTGCTGATCTGTTGCTTTATGTGAGGGAAATGTCACTTTTGTGCAATCATATGTAATTTACTAGTTGAATTTTGAAACTTATGTTATTTTGTACAACTCTACCTATGATATCACATATATGCAAATAAAGGATGAAAATCATTATTAGAACATAAAAAACAATGGCTAAAAGGCCCTAAAATTATATAGGAGAAGAGCCAACCTAATGACCTAAAAAATCAGAATTAAGAGCTAGTTTTGCAGCTATGTGAGCCACCATATAAGCATATCTCTATACACATACACGAAAAATGAAGAAGGAAGAACCACAAGGTTGAGCTTGATATAACTCAATCTGCCCAAAATCTGGTATATCATCTTGAGGAACATTCGAAGCCTGAACCAATTCGAGATAGTTTGACTCCATGATAATTGGTCACAACAGCCAATTCACAAGCTTTTTTATTTATTTTTACCTGCTGTAACCTCAACCAATTTAGTGATGTCATATGCTCAACTTGTAAAAACACACTTCCAACTAGCGAAGCAGAAGAGTCCAAGATTTTGCTTTGCATCAATACTTGGATGGTGTCTATGATCACGTCTCTAATTGTGGTAGTGTTGGTGTAATAGTGAGGAATGTGATCATAGAAACCTCTAATTGTCCCCTTACTATTACACCAACACCACCATAATTAGAGACGTGATCATAGACACCATCCAAGTAAGTTTTCAACTAAAAGGAGTCAAAGATTTCAAACTAGCCTTTCATTCTCTATATTTTTGAAGTTGAAGTTCATAGTGGAAATTACTAAATGATATTAGGAGAACAATCTTTTTTCATACAACATAAAAATAATAATAAAAAAAAGAAAAAAAAAAGAGGCAAACAAAATTGGAAATTACTTGGCAAAAGGAAAGATTACAATTTTTTTTTTTTTTTGAGAATCAAAAAGATTACAAAATATGGAAATATCGGGTTAGACAGATTCGGCCCTAAAGAAAAGGCCCGTTACTGAAGTCTATATATAACGAGGGCAAAGAACCTAGGGTTTTAGCTTCACACTCACACTCTCATCAAACCCAATCAATCATGGCAGAGACCACCGTCGCTGAAATGGCCGATACCAACCCCGCGGCCGAGGACATGGACCTCGAAACCTCCCCTGCCCAAAATATCGACGAGGCCCAGAACGGCGATGCCACAGCTAAGCGGGCCCGGGAGGAAGAAGATGCGGAGGAGAGCGGCGGCGACGGCGCGGCGAAGAAGGCGAAGGTGGAGGAGAAGTCAGCTGAGGAGCAAAGGTTGGAGAAGTTAGGGGAAGGAGAGAACGGGACGGGTCGGGTCAGCTTGGGTCCGAAGAGTTTCGGTTCGGCTGTTGAGATGTTCGACTATTTCTATAAGCTCCTGCATTGCTGGCCCACCGATCTTAATATCAATAAGGTAACAGAAACAAGCTAGAGCTGTTTGATTTTTTTGAGGGGCTCTGTTTGGTTTTGATTAAAGTTTGGAACTTTGATGAAAGATTGAGACTTGTTTTGTTAATGTGTGTGAATTTAGTGTGTTTGGGTGTGAAATTTGAGTCTTGCTGATGTAGGATGTTGAGAAGTTTGGGGCTTATTCGTGTAGCCGTTGATATTCGAGTTAGGATTTGGATGCATGTGTTGATATACATTGTGGATAGTTTTGTATTGTAGATGGGGAAGTTGGAATTGACATGCGCAATTCTAGTGTTTCATTAACATTGTTTTAGGGTGTAGTTTCGAAAGTATGGAAATCAAAGAATGGGGTTAACTTGGTTGAGCTGATTTTGGGAAATTTGGTTTTGGCTTGTGTTTTTCCTCTGTTTTGGTATATAATTGAGATAATTGAGATATTAGAATGGTTTCGGTCATTCAATTGTTCCAATGGAGCCCTGTAGCTTGTGCTTGTTATACCCTAGTTATAAAGGTGAAATTTGGTTGTTCATTCTTGCGAGTTGGAGTTGATATCTCTAGTTTTGGTGTTTCACATACTGATTTACATTGGGTTGTTAAGTATTGAATTATACTCTGGATGTAAGGATTTGGAGGGAAATCATCGTACTAAAGTATAGCTTGCAGTTTTCACTAAGGTATCACAAAACTAGGAGCAACATCTTGTATATGGGTAATCAATCATACATGTTATTTCACCTTTCTTCTACATCATGATGATACCTTCTAGCTCACATGTATGATATTTTCTTTAAAAATGCTCGGTGGAAATAGTCTATAGCTTCTGAATTTGATGAAATGTATATTAGTCTATTAGAATATCATGTGTTATATTTGATAAAATGTCTGGTTAATTCTTTTCTTACGTATTATTAATTTATTATATTCTTGAATTGTTTGATTGAATGTGTTGTTGTATTGTGGTGCAGTATGAATATCTGGTTTTGCTGGACTTGCTCAAAAAGGGTCACTCAGAGCCTGATAAAAAGATTGGTGGAGGGATCCGGGCTTTCCAAGTCCAGTTCCATCCATTGTATAGAAGTAGGTGCTACTTCCTTGTTAGGGAAGATGGAGCCAGTGATGATTTTAGTTTCAGAAAGTGTGTGGATCATATACTTCCCTTGCCAGAAAACATGAAAGCACACGGTGATGCGAACAAAGCCTTAGGCGGTGGCAAGGGTGGGGGGGGTAGAGGAAGTTGGCGTGGCCGTGGAAGGGGCAGGGGAAGAAACTGAATCATAGTATCATGTACCCCTGCCTGGAGTTCGAGTTTCCCAAAGGCTTGAAGAAGAAAAGTTTTGGACCAGCTTATGTCCCTTCTATATCAAAAGCATAAACGGTTGTATTATCCATATTTTGATTATTAATGGATTTTGCTGTTGCTTGGTGATCATTTTTCGCTCTGCTTAGTTAAAGCTCAAAAAAACCCACTTAGTTTAAAAAGGAAAGTGATGGATCAAAATTAATTCTTTCAATCTCTAAAAGCAAATGAGCAAGCTTGGTATTTTGGGGGGTATACTTTTGGGTATACGTCATCAGCTATGTATTGGCAAGTGTTTCGAGATTGAAAAACAGAATTTCCAGAATCCAGATTCTCCACGTTCTCTGATCTTTGGATTGTGTTATCAATCATAACTTCTTAAACATTCATCAGTTCATCTCTCATAATCCATGTATTTTTATGTTTCAATGCCGATTGCTGGATCAGCCACCACTACCCATAATCTCATATGCATTAAGAGACGATATAGAAGAATGGTTGGCTATAACTATTGGTTACAATATTAATCACAATATTTCTAACTGATGATAGAAAGTGATGAATGATCGAAGGATAATAGTGCGCAGAGAAATTATAAAGCAGTAACTCTCCCCTCTCACCCCACTCACTAATAAGTTTCATCAATTCTAATTCATTAAAAAATGATTAATCAGTACGTCCCCTTAACTTGTAAATGATTATTGGTACGTTACATGCATATACGCCTCTAGAAAGTTTTTTTAATTTTTTTTAATTTTTGAAATGTCATTCCCAAATATAAGGTGGTATTTCAATCAAAAAATAATAATAATAATAATATGTGGGTGGTATTCGACTATCAGCAAGTCCAAGTTTATAGTGTCCGAACTGGAAGGAAAATCAGACTTGGCAAGCATGCACACTCCAACAAACTCACTAATCCAATCTAAATCCACCCAAATAAGTTTGGGTGGATTAATATATAGATACTAAGCATATCTAGCCAAAATCGAGAAAGATAAATAAAAAGAAGGAATAATTAATATTAATGAAAAAAAATTGAGGAGGAGCTGTGGCGGCGCACGTTCATGTAGGCTAATGATGAAGATGATTAAGCCCTCTAAATCTAATAAATTGTATTATAGGTGTTTAGCAAGTAATTAATACTACATTCTTGTAACTCTCACTAAGCATTAAAACGCGCACAAACCACAGCAGTAACACAATGATTAATTACAACACTACTAGTTGTGCTGATTCATGCATATATGTAAATGCATGAGCCTATGTATATACACTCACTATTTGCCTCTTCTTCTTCTTCCTTAAGTCATCGTCGATCAGAGTTCTGCACATTTAATTTATATTCACCGCCGGCCATTAATCTCTTCCTCTCTTTCTCGATTTGGATGCAATGACAGTGAAGAGTCACCATCAGAGTCATTCCCTCATGAGTAACCCTAATTGGGTGGTTTCCAATGAAAACCCATTCTCATTTGCAAATCAATTTTCTCCTGCTGATTTCAGGTATCGTGTTTATTGTTTGATCTAACTGCAGTCCTTTGATTTCATTGGTACTTAAACATTTAACCTTATGATTCTTGATTGGTGGTGAAGTGGTTATGCTCCAGTACTGGACTGGGAAAATGAAGTTCAGCCGATGGTGCAAGACTATAGTTTTGTTGACGCTCTTCCTTTCATGGAGACCTGTCTGAATCTCCATGATCACGACCCTCTTTACTCATCTCTTGACATACAACCTATCCGAAGCCTATTTCAAGGTGATGACCAGTCATTTACATATGCCCTAAACTTTCAGGGTAAACTTCTCATTATATAAATTTTTATGTAATAATTTAGATTCTGAACGTGTAGGAGATAATGTTTTGTTTGGAGACAATGCAAATGAGACTGAGAATGTAGTTCACAATGAGGTGTTCGCTTCTGGGTTTGAGCACCCTAATCATGATCATGATCAACAAGAACAACAGCTACAAGAAACGCAGCAGCCTATTTTACTGCTTACGAGCAATGAAGATCAAATTGGCGGTGATAGAGAACATGTGGGTGAAGAGAGGAAGCATAAGAAGCGATGCATGAGAGACGAAGTGAAAAGTGGTAGCAGTACTCGACGCTATTCATCATCAAAATTGTTGTCTAGGGAAACAATCTCCCAGTACTTTTACATGCCTATAACTCAAGCAGCGAAAGAACTCAACGTCGGCTTGACTCTTTTGAAGAAAAGGTGCCGGGAGTTGGGTATTCGCCGTTGGCCTCATCGGAAACTCACCAGCCTCCAAACCCTAATCCGGAACATTCAGGTACCTAGCTAAAAGTAACATAAGTATGACATTTCAATTCAGTTTCTTCATCACCATCGGAAAATATAACGCTCCTTGATTGTTATTAAGGAGTTGGGAAAGGAAGAAGATGACAATAATGAAGAGAAGATTCGGAATGCGACCGAGTTGTTGGAGAGGGAGAAAAAGCTGATGGAGGAAGCTCCGGATATGCAACTGGAGGACCATACCAAGCGGTTGAGACAGGCTTGTTTTAAGGCCAACTACAAGAAGAGAAAGATCATGGGGATGAATCTGATTGATTATCCACCCCATTCTTCTAATTTCAGCTTTGTTGATAATCGTGGAGGGAAGTCCATGGCTATTATTGACAATGGAGAAGACGAGGAAGACGAAGAGATTAAGTCGCTTTTGTCTGATTCTTTTTCATCTTCCGTTAGCATGATGATATAATAAACGGGAATCATAACAGCCAGATCAGTTGTTTAGTTTTTCTGAATTTTAGGTTGATTTTGTGGATTTGCACACATGGTTAAATTAGTTGTTCATAGCTTGATATGAACACTGGGCTCTGAAAGACTACTTCTCTTCAGAGCACCCCGTTACAGAAAATTGTCGGTCAATTAGACGGTTGATTTAGTTTTAGTTTTTTTCTTTTTCTGTTTTAGATGCATATCTATCAAATATCGTTCATGGAATAATTCCTACATACTCGTAATATGGAAAAGGAAAATATAATCTCATAGAAACAAGAACACCGAGTGAAGTGTCTGTATTTATCTTAGCACATGTTACTTGTACGAACCTAAATTTGATTGAAATGAAACATAAATCTCAACACACAGAATTCGAACTCAAATCTTCATCTACAAATATAAAAAGAAAAATGGGTTTGTTTGTTGTATCAGCCTGTATGACATACATACACTAATCTGCATTTTGCAAGGGATGATGATATTGAAAATTACGGCCTTAAATTTTTCAAAAAAAAATACCAACATACCAATTTAGCATCTCAATCCAAATACTTGAATATAAATAAAATGGTGTAATGATACAGTAGTACACCCATATCAAAACTCAAAATTTCCCAAAATTCTTGCTCTTTAAAAATAAAATGGCAAGAATATATAAATATATAGAGATGTGAGAAAGCAAAGAGCTGAAAATGACTGCAATCTCACGGTCCCTGCGTTCAAACTGTGCCCATCTCCAACATCACAACATCTCCTCTACTCGTCTCACCTCCACTTTCCCCTCACTCTTCACCACTAACCAAACCTCCCTAGACCATTCCCAAATCCAAAACCCCCTAAAACCCCATGGCCATCAAAACCAGACCAAACCCATCATCATCTCCTACGCTCAAACCCGAAAAGACTCCCTCCTCTCCCTCATCAAATCATGCTCCCACAAATCCCATTTGCTCCAAATCCACGCCCACATTATCCAAACCTCTCTCATTCTCGACTCCTCTATCTGCTTCCACTTCCTCTCCCTCCTTCCGCTTTCCCCGCCACTCAAAAACGTAACCTACTCCCGCCATTTCTTAACCCAAATCCCCAAACCCAATGCCATTCACCACAACACTCTCATAAGAGCTTACTCCACGAGTGATTCACCCGAACAGGGGATTCAACTCTACTGAAACTTCAGACGGCGAGGGCTTCGTTGCAACTCGCTGTCGTTCTTCTTCGTAATCCAGTGCTGTGTTAAAATGCAATGCTTATCAGTAGGAATTCAGGTGCAAACTAGGATTGTTAGAGATGGGCATCAATCAGATAGTCGCTTACTCATAGCTCTGATGAACCTGTACTCGATTTGTGGGGAGTATCATGATGCATGTAAGGTGTTCGATGAAATTCCTCACAGAGACACTGTTGCTTGGAATGTGTTGATTTCTTGCTTTCTGCATAACAGCCGCAGCAGGGACGCTCTGGGTGTGTTTGATGTTATGCGGAGCGGAAGCTACGGATGTGAGCCTGATGATGTTACTTGTTTACTTACGCTGCAAGCTTGTGCAAACATGAACGCGTTGGAGTTTGGCGAAAGGGTTCATAGGTACATTGAGGAACATGGTTATGGTGGCGCTTCTAATCTGTGTAATGCTCTTATTACTATGTATTCGCGGTGTGGGTGTTTGGATAAGGCTTATGAGGTGTTTAAGGGAATGCGGGGTAGAAATGTGGTTTCGTGGAGTGCAATGATTTCTGGGCTTGCAGTGAATGGGTATGGCAGGGATGCAGTTGAAGCGTTTTGTGAGATGCAGAGAATGGGTGTTTACCGTGTTTTACCTGATGAACAGACTTTTACTGGTGTGCTTTCTGCTTGCAGTCATTGTGGGTTGGTTGATGAAGCAATGGATATTTTTGAGCGCATGAGTAAAGAGTTTGGAGTAGTGCCTAATATCCATCACTATGGGTGTATAATTGATCTATTGGGTCGTGCTGGTCGACTTGATCAAGCTTTTTTTTTTTTTTTGGGTAAGCGTAGAGAGACAAAACATCGTCCCCCTACGAAAATTTATTGAAAAAATAAGAAAAAAAATACAATAAGCCGGAGGACTAGGCCAATGCCAGCCATATAGCTAGTATAAAAAACATCTAATACCAAGAGAGAAAAACAATATAGGAAAACAAATGAATTACCGAAACCTAAAATTTGGCATACCCAAAAAATCTCGCTCATAATAGGACAAGATAAATAGAGGAGGCACATCCCACCATATCTGCTCAGACAGAGATGTTCCATGATTAGCTAGAGCATCTGCTACCTTATTTCCTTCTCTGAAAATGTGAGAAGATTTAAAAGTCATTGTAGAGATCCTGTATAGGCAATTCAACCACCTAACTCGAAGTTGCCAAGGCACAAGTGAAGGAGTACGTATATAGTCGAGTACAGCAGAAGAATCTATCTCCAACCAAACGTGTTTCCAATCACGAACCCAAGCAAGCTCTATAGTTGTGATCACTGCCATTACCTCTGCCGCAATGGAACTAGGAATATCAATATTGGAAGCAAAAGCTCCAACAACATGACCTTTATAATCGCGAAAAACAGCGTCGAAACCTCCAATACCCTCTTCATGCTTCCAAGCACCATCTGAATTTATCTTAATCCATCCAATGGAAAGGGGATGCCAAATGACCTCAACCATTCTAGGAATACGCCTCGATCGACAACAGGCACCAAAACGTTTCAAGATACACAAATCACGAATTGTGTTATGCATGTGACCAGTTGCTAATCTACTAGAAGCTTGGATATGCCCTGAAACTAGGCGACAAACCCCAGCAACTGAAAATATCCTGCTCTCAAACCTGATCTGATTTCTTGCATGCCAGATATACCAGAGAATAGAAGTGAAACATATTAACCAAAGTTCTTTAAGCTGAGGACTTCTGTCCATGGCTAAACCCAAACTAAAAACCTCAGCAATTGTGTTTGGAACAAGTCCAATTTAAAAAATGTACATGAATTGATTCCACACTAATGCAGCAAAAGAACAATGGAGAAAGATGTGATCTAGAGATTCAGTACTATTACCACAAAATTCACACCGTGAAGCCAATGCTACTCCTCTACGTTGCAAAAGATCATCTGAAATTACTGTACCTCTCATAACCTTCCAAGCATGCAAAGACATACGAGGCAAAATAAATTTAGACCATAAAGGCTTACCCCATGGCACTACCGGAGATGCTTGTTGCAGAAAGAGAAAGGCCTGCTTAGCAGTAAGTTCACCGGTAGAAGAAGCTTGCCAAATCAATTTGTCCTCCATTGAAGGATTTATGGAAATGGGAACTTGACAGATCAAATTGCACACTGCCGAAAGGTTGAGTTGTAAAAGAGGAGGCAAAACCCAAGAACCATTATCAATATAGTCTGAGACCAAGGAAGAATTATCATTCAGAGCACCATGATTACCAAAAAAATCAATGAGAGGTCTGCCCAAAAAATTGTCTCTCCAAAAAGAGATTTTGTCACCTGTACCAATCAACCACCGAGTGTTATTCTGCACTAACCCCCAAAACTTGCGCACTCCAGGCCATATAGAAGATGGAGCATAAGAACGATGTTTTGAAAAACGATTTCGAATAAAGCAACAACCTTCAAAAGATGAGGTAAAAATTTCCCAACAACGCTTGAGCAAAAGAGAGCTATTTAGCACATCAAGTTTCTTAATCCCCAAACCTCCTTCATCAATTGGCGCACAACAAGACGTCCAAGAGACCAGAGGAATTCCACGTTTATCAATATCACCAGACCAAAGGAAGTTTCAACACCATCTCTCAACTTTTCTTAATAAGGACACTGGTCATTCATACACTTGAAATGTGTAGACAAACATGCTATATATTACAGACTTTATAAGTTGGAGACGCCCAGCCATAGATAAAAATGAACCCACCAAACTTGAAAGTTTTAATCTGACTTTGTCAACAATAGCTTGAAAATGAGCAACACGAGGCTTACCATGAAAGATTGGGGCACCCAAGTACATGAATGGAGCAGTACCTAAAGGAATACCCAAGCAATCATAGATAGAGTGACGACGGCGGTAATAATACCCAAGTTTTAATCTGACTTTGTCGACTTGATCAAGCTTATCAGCTTATAATGTCGATGGATATCAAACCAGATTCGAAAATATGGAGGACCTTACTTGGGGCTTGCAGGATTCATAACTATGAAACCCTTGGGGAACGTGTGGTGGATCATTTGATCAAGCTCAAGGCTCAAGAGGCAGGGGACTATGTTCTGTTGATGAATATTTACTCTACAGCTAAAAACTGGGAGAAGTTAACTGAATTGAGGAAGTTTATGAAGGAAAAAGCAATTCAAACTACACCAGGCTGCAGCACAATCATACTGAATGGAACAGTCCATGAGTTTTTGGTGGATGATGTTTTGCATCCAAGGAAGGACGAAATCTACCAAATGCTAGATGAGATCAATAGTCAGCTGAAGATTGCTGGTTATGTTGCTGATATATCATCTGAACTTCACAATTTGGGGGCAGCAGAGAAGGGATATGCACTCTCCTATCACAGCGAGAAACTAGCTATTGCTTTCAGAGTGCTGGCAACTCCACCTGGCATGACAATTAGAGTGGCCAAGAATCTTCGCACTTCTGTTGATTGCCACAACTTTGCAATGATTCTCTCAGGGGTTTATAACAGGACGATAATTGTTAGAGACCGCAGCCGGTTTCATCATTTTCAGGAGGGACGCTGCTCATGCAATGGCTATTGGTAGGAACATTCAAGAACTACGGCATGTGAGCATCATTGTAGAAATTCAGATAAATGACACTGTAGAGTAGTATAGATGGTAGTGAAAAGCTACAGTGAAAGATAGAGATTCAAAATTTCAGATTAATTGGAAGGTAATGTGGAAGCTCTTGCTAATTCAAAACTGAACACTGCTGATATTGCCGATCGAATGTACCTTTTTGTAACCATTTTTTTTTGGGGTCAAATCAGTCGTTTGAAGCTATTGCTCGATGCTAAATTGCTTATAATTCAAAGTCTGAATTCATCATAGATGCTAATAAGGTAAACTGTAGACTGTCATGAAAGTAGGTAAAACTTTATTTGTTGCATCACAGACTAGCTCAACTCTTGCAAACATGCAGCGGGAGGAGAAATACATGATATCCCTAAACACAACCAATTGAGGAGCCAAGTTATTTCAAAACTGTCTACCTTCATCTACAACAACAGAAGCAACTCTATATGTCCTCCCCAAAGTGCTTCGACATAGAAAAATGGAATGATATAAACTTCATTCTACAAAATTGAAAGTACTGATGCAAAGCAAAATCCGAAGAAAAAAATAACCAGATTTCTTTCTATCCCTCTGTAAAGCAGTCATTAGAATGAGGAGCTTCGGATGCTAGCATCTATGCGGCCACTGGTTGCTTGTTGGCAAATGCAATACCCTTCTCAATGCTGGCTTTCAGTTCTGGCTTAAGTGCTTCCAGAGCGTTTTGCTCGTACTCTGTCAGACCCTGGAGGTCAGATGGTATCAAAGCTTCAACTCCTTCCTTTCCAATCTTAATCCTTGAAGCAAAGAATGGAAGCTCAGTCAAATTTGAATCCACATAAGAGCACTCATAGACATCACTGTCTCCATCCAGTGCACGGAGAGACGACTCAACAAATCTAGCTGCAGCATATGCCATTGACAATGTTGCAGACCCAGCACCTGCCTTTGCCTCCACAACTTCGGTTCCAGCATTCTGAATCCTGACAGTCAGCTCTGCAACTTCTTCATCAGAGAGGCTGACTGAGGGTTTTGTCTTCGACAGCAAGGGCAATATAGTTATCCCAGCATGTCCACCAACAACTGGTACATCCACATCAATCAATTTCAGATTCTTCTTCTGAGCAACAAATGTGTTTGCCCTCACCACATCCAAAGTAGAAACACCAAAGAGCTTCTTTGGGTTATAAACACCCTTCTGCTTCATAACCTCAGCAGCAATAGGCACGGTAGAGTTGACCGGGTTACTGATGATGTGAATGAAAGCATCAGGGCAGTTATCAGCAACAGCCTCAATCAAGTTCTTCACAATTCCGGCATTGATGTTAAAGAGATCATCACGGGTCATGCCAGGCTTCCTTGGAACTCCAGCAGGAATGACAACCACATCCACACCTTTCAAACACTTAGCCAACTCATCAGCTCCCGTGAAATCAAGAACCTGCGAGGGAGTGTTGCAGTGACTGAGATCAGCCGCAACACCCTTGACATTGGCAATATCATACAAATGCAGGGAAGACACCAAAGGAGACATCTTGATGAGAAGCGCCAAAGGCTGGCCAATCCCCCCAGCAGCTCCAAGAACAGCTACTTTATAAGATGCCTGCGGCTGCTGAACCACCACGGCTTTCTTGTGCGCTTTCAAAGCATAAGAAGCTCGAATAGCTGCAGTGGTCTCCTTGCCAAAGAATGATGACTCAGATTCACATGCAAACGATCCACTCGCCGCCTTAAGGCCACTGAAACTCTTGAGAGGGTTTTGGGTGGTGAACCTCAAAGCACAAGGCTTCGACTGTGCGATTGACACTCCGTTCCGGCCAACGGAAAAGGTAGTTCCGACAGAAAAGGTAGCTGCTGCTGTTGCTGCCATCTCTTACACCCTGTATTACACAAGAAAAATCTAAACTTTGCTGCCATCTCTAACACACACAAAAAAAAAAGCACATATTTTTAACAAAATTACCCCAAACCCAATATCAGATACACAAAAAGCACAGATTTTTGCATTTTAATTGAGCTCAGACAAAATACCCCATATCAAATATCACAATTTGAATCAGTTATCAGTTTCAGAAAGCAAGACATGAAGAAAAAGATTAGAGCTTGGTGCCCACCGGATCTGAAACCAGAGCCCACAGATCTCTTAGAGCAAAATGAAACGACATCGAATCGTGAAAGTAGACGAGGAAGCTAACCTTTGGAGTTATTGAACGGCCACAACAACCAGATAGAGAGACAGAGTGAGGAAGGCGAAATTGAGGAAGAGGACTATAAAGCGTGCGTGGGTTTTGTAGTGTTGTCGGGTTTTGTTAAATGAAAGATGTGAGAAACTCCGTCGATGGGCCTCGGACGAATCCACCCCCGGTTTTTCCAACACCTACCACACAGCTCTTTCTTTCTTTATTTCAATTTGCCAATATGCAATCGAATCTTCTCTATTTGTTCCTTTTGCTTCTGTGTTATTTGCTATTGACGGCCACGATTTGTCTAGGCAATCACTTTTCCATTCTATGTCAATTTTTTAGATTTTTAAGGTAGAAGAAAATGAAAGGAAAAGCTATAGATCCCACTTTCCAGTTACATGAAATCAGTGATGACACACAACATCATTTTTCGTCACAGGGTCATGTTTGGATGATGGCGCAATGTTGTACGTAAATCCTCAAACTATAAATCCACCGTGTGTTATTTGTGAGTTTAGGATTTATAGTTTACGGCACTGTTTAAATGGATTGCGTAAAATGATGTTGTTACTCTTTTCTTTGTTTCGACAATGTTATCATTGATACCGGTATATATAAGGGTTTGAGATGATGCGCCGCTGCCACCTTTTTTTTCTCTCCGCACTCTCTCTTCTTCGTCTCTCTGTCTCTTTGACAATTTAATTGCATACAGAAGTCAGACATTTGCTCAATATACCTCTATCTGTTTTCACTTATACAAAACGCAATACTAAGCTACCTATTGAGTGAACCCGAGAGTAGAAGTGAGGAAGATGCTAATAGCCTAATAGTCGGTAAAACCCAACGCAAACCAAGGCAAACTACAAATACACCCTCTTACTCGCATACCAAAAACAATTCATTACCACATACATTATAACTACAAATTCTCTGAGTCTCTGTAATACAATATAAAATTACACTCAATCTTGGTTCCAATGAGATTGTACTTATTACATAAGACCGGAAAAACTCTAGACAAATTACAATGCCTTCTTTCTAAGCACCAATTTTTTCCATCTCTTGCTTAAGTGCATTAGCCCTAACCAAGCTCCCAATGGTGTTCACAGCCAACTTCAAATCCTCCCATGGGTTCCCAGGCACCACCCTTTTGTACAAATAACTATCGAAGGTCATCTTCTGCACATACTCATCTGCACACATCTCCACAAACGCTTCTCTCGCCGGGTTCGACCTGTAAAACACCTTCTGTAAGATATCGAGCACCTTGTAAGTTGGCCAGTAAGTCTTGTCCCACTGCTCCAAATAATTCCTCAAGTCCCCTTCGTTTATCATCCTCTTCCCATTCTCTGATCCCTCAACTATCGCTTCTGCACACATCCTTCCACTCTTTGCTGCAAAGTAGATACCTTCACCCGAGCATTTAGTCACATACCCGGCTGCATCACCGACTAGTGCCACTCTCCCCGCTAGCCTTCGTGGGCGGGGGTGCTCAGGGATCGGATGTGCCTCCACTCGTAGAATCTTTCCGCCTAAAATCTTGTCCTTGGCTCGGTTTCTTGTTGCTAGCTGGAACTTCTTGATGTCTCCTTTGTGAGTCACAGTGCCTGTTCCCACTGCCACATGATCACACTTTGGGAACACCCACCCGTAAAAGTCCGGTGACACATCATCACCTACATACATCTCTGCCAAGTTCTCGTAGTACACCATTTTGTCATCAGGGATCTTGATCCTCTCCTGAAACACACAAAAACCACCAATTTAACAACAATGAGCGCTTTCCCCCTAAGCAACAGGCTTCTCTATCAAGCACTAAAATTTTAACTAATTTCGACACTAAATTAGCTAACTCACTGCAAACCAGTCCAATATATAAACGCATGCATTCTAGCTCATTACACAGCAATTCCCAACATGCAAGATCCAAATTCAAATCAAAAGAATGTGAAAGTCTCAAATTACCTGAAACGCAATGGCGTACTCATAATCACCAGCATCAATAGACTTGGCCACTCTAGAATTAGCTCCATCGGCTCCAATCACAGCATCAACCTCCAAAGTCTTCTTGACACCAACCCCGCCGGCCTTGCCGTCATACTCGGTGTAATGCAACACATACGGCGACGTCCCATCTCCCTTTGCCGGACTATCCATCTTCAAAAACAGCCCGTTAATCACATTGGCCCCATTCTCACTCGCCCTATTCCTCAGATAATTATCCAGCACTTCGCGCCGCACCATCCCAATATACTCGTGCGGCTTCAGCGTCTGCCCGATATCCACCGCCACATTGGACGGCGATATCATCTTCATCTTGGTGACGCGGCGGTCAATGATATCCAACGGCAGGTCAAACTCCCCCACCATGCAAAGCGGGATGGCTCCGCCGCATGGCTTGCAGTTGTCCATTTTCCGCTCGATGAGAAACGTCTCGACGCCGCCTTTGGCCAGCGTCTCGGCGGCGGCGCCGCCGGCGGGGCCGCCGCCGATGACGGCCACCCGGAGGTTCCGGCCCGCGACTTTCGGGCTGGTTTTGGCGGCGAGGACGCGGAAAGTTCGGGGAGTTGATGGGAATGAGGAGATGGGTTTGGACTGGGAGGTGAAGTTGGGGCTTTCGACTGCGGAGTGGCGGCGGAGGCCGACGAAGGATTTGAGAGCGATGGAGGCCATTTTGGGTGGTGGAGAGAGTGGAGTGAGTGGTGGAGCTAGGGAGTGTGTGAAGGTTTATGTTTTGGGAAGATATGGGAGGGGAAGGTGGCCGTTGGATTGTGGGGAATGGAGGGATGGGATCTTATGGATAGATTTTCGGGTTTGGTTTTTGTTTTGGAGTTTCTTGGGGATGACTTGATGCCACGTTGTGTACTTTTTCGATGGGGTCGGCAGTATCATACATGCAACCACTGAGAATATGCCACGTCATCAAGTTTGTTTAGTTTTACTGTGGTACTGAGAGCTTAGTTATAACTTTTAACTTTTAGACTCTTCTACTATACACGGGAAAATGCCTATTTATACAAAAAAAAATAAAAATCAAACAATATTCTAATGACAATAAAACTTTTAATCTTTATTGAATAAGAGATTAGCTTATTTGTGTCTAAATACATATATCTTTATTAAATCCATAATAAAATAATATTTTTGAGACACTTTTACCCTTGTGTCTTATACACATTTAGAGAAAAAAAAATGGAAGAAATAGAGGACTTTACCGGAGCATTGCCGGACTCTGATCACCGGTCACTGGAATCTGGTCGCCGGAATATTACTGACCTCCAGTAAACTTCATATCCACCCCAATAACATATTATTGACCCCTAGTAAACTTCATATCCACCCCAATAACATATTATTAACCCCCTGTAAAGTGGCAGAGATCGAAGATCGGAGGCAGCCGTGGTGCGTGGCTGAAGATTGGAGGCGGCAGTAGTGCGTGGCAGCGATCGGCATGGCATTGGCTAGCTTCGGAGATCGGAGGAATTAACATTGGCTAAGATCGAAGTGCATGGAGGAGATCGGAGGCAGCCGTGGTGCATGGTGGAGCTCGGCTCACTAGCGTTGTCGACTTCAGATCTGCTTTGTAGGGTTTAGGATCTGCGTCGTCAACTTCGGATCTGCCAGTGAGGAGGAGGCCGAGGCAGTAGGCGGAGGTGAGGAGGAGGCCGAGGTAGTAGGCGAAGGCGAGGAGGAGGCCGAGGCAGTAAGTGAAGGCAAGGGGAAGGCCGAGGCAGTAGGCGGAGGCGAGGACGAGGTCGTCGGAGTTGGTGGAGGCGAGGTGAGGTCACCGGTGAGGGATTTGAGAGAGAGAGAGAGAGAGAGAGAGAGAGAGAGAGAGAGAGAGAGAAAGCATATTGTGAGTGAATGAGAGGTGGAAAGAGAGGTGTGAGATAGTTACGTTAAGGTTAAAAAAGTAATTTTGGTAAGATTAATTGAAATGGGTAATAATGAATAAAGTTTTTCATTGAAATGGGCAACAAGGCCCAATAATTAGTACCAAATAGGTATTATTCCCTATACATATGCGTATAGCATATGTCAAGCCGTGAGTCGTCCGATGGTCTTGAATTTTGAATTGTTAAACGATCGGACGACTCACGACTTGATGTATGTCATACAAATGTGTATAGCAAAGGAACCCTTAACTTTTAAGCATAAAATTTGAAGTGACTTCGATTTCAGAAAAAATTGAAAATATGACAGCCACCTTTCTAGAGAAATTTTTGTGGGAGACGAGAGATCCCACATTAGAAAAGTGAAAAATAAAATATAATTTTTATGTATGGATCATACCTAATTGTACCGATGTATTTTATGATTGAAACCCAACACTTTAAAAGTAAAAGGTGATTAAGTTGGGACAATATCGGTACAAAGATGATCCACGGACCACATTTGTCGTTGTACAGCCTTAAAGGTAAAAAGTGATTAGTTGAGACAATATCAGTTCAAAGATGATCCACTTATTGTTGTTTAACAATACAAATGTAGAAGCAGGTTTCTCTATGCTCATACCTAATATACTGACTAGGAAGTTAAACTTAGTTTGTCTCAGTGTACAACCGTCGTAAATGTATTGCAAAGTTTTCCTAATAATTGATGAACGAAGTTTATTAACCAAAGTGCGACTCTAGTTTAGTTAGGTAGTTGTACTTATGAGTTGGAATGAATAATTTCAGGGAAATCATTGCTTGTTCAAGCAAATTGTAAGTTGACATGATTTGTAAGATGCTAACAGCGTATGATTTAATTAATAACAATAGAAGATCAAACGAAGAAAAGTCGCACAATCAAATTGGTAAAAAATGGGTACATCTCTTCCTATGCTAGTGACGATGCAAAAGAGGTACAAACAAGAAGGGAACACAAATTTTTAGAAGCGAATTCTTTTTGGTTCGAGAATTGTTTAGAAGACAATTGAACGATATGAAAAGTAGGAAATGTTGGGGCCTTGGGGGGCGTTGAACTTCATTACTTGATAGAAATGCTCCAAAAGTAGAGAGTGCATTCTCCATAGGCACATATCTGGTTTGCCCAACATGTTGAAAGAGCTCCCAATTACTTGATGTTCCGGTTCAAAAAATCTAGATGGGTAGGTGAACCCACAAGCATGCCTTAACATTTCATATTACTATATATGATTAACATATGGCATTTTCAGACTGATAACGTTGTAACTTTGTCTAAATCTTGTAACCAAAAATGAAGTAGTTGAGTTGGTATATCCAACAAGCTAAACGGCTGTTTCTCTGAAATTCGAAAACATTCCCTCACTCGTATATAGCCCCAGCCTGCTCATGTGTATTCAAATCCAAGAAAAATCCATCTTCCCTCTACTTGGGAAATAAGGCCTATACAGCATATCTGCTTGATTACTATCAAACCATGAAGCTCAATGTGGGAGTAGCAGTGTTGGTTGTGACCATCTTTGCCATCCTGATCGATGGTTACAGCTGCAAAGTGGTGCAGTTTATATTTGGCGATTCTCTCTCGGATGTTGGAAACAACAAGTACTTGAGCAAGAGCCTCGCCCAAGCAAGCCTCCCCTGGTATGGTATTGATTTTGGTAATGGTTTGCCTAATGGGAGATTCTCTAATGGTCGAACAGTTGCTGATATTATAGGTAACACCTTTATCTGACCCTGCAAAAGTAGTGCTCGAGAGAGTTTGAGCCTCGAGCACTGCTTGGGGGCTATGATTGAAAAAGTTGGTTATGTTTATTTTGGTTTTTGAATTTTGATGCTGATGAATTATACTTGTTTGTTTCTTTCATTAAGGTGATAACATGGGTCTCCCGAGGCCACCTGCATTTCTAGACCCATCTTTAACCGAAGACATGATACTCGAAAATGGAGTGAACTATGCTTCTGGAGGTGGTGGAATCTTGAATGAAACTGGTGGCTTATTTGTAAGTTGATTGCAATCCTAAATAAACAGATATATAACTATTTATACATGTACCCTCCTAAGCTCTTGCTCAAATTAACCTCTTGCAGATTCAAAGGTTTTCACTCTCCAAGCAAATCGAGCTTTTTATAGGGACACAAACATTGATAAGGAGCAAAATTGGCAAAGAGGCAGCAGAAAAGTACTTCCAAGGAGCTCGTTACGTAGTCGCTTTAGGCAGCAATGACTTCATCAACAATTACTTGATGCCGGTCTATAGCGATTCATGGAATTACAACGACCAAAGCTTCATCGACTACTTGATGGAAACACTGAAGGCACAACTTCAGGTTGATTCTACTCATCAAGCTAGAGCTAGTTCTTTTCTGCTAGTTGATGATATTATTATGTTCTCGGTTCTCCTAACTTCTTTGTGTATGTTTGTGTTCTTTTGAGTAGCTGTTGCATACTTTAGGGGCAAGGCAGCTGATGGTGTTTGGTTTAGGACCAATGGGTTGTATCCCACTACAAAGGGTCCTAAGTACATCTGGGGATTGTGTAGACAGAACAAACAAATTAGCTCTCAGCTTCAACAAAGCTGGAAGCAAATTAATGGACGATTTGAACGCCAAACTTCCTAACTCCAGCTACAGATTTGGTGACGCTTATGATGTTGTCAATAATGTCATTAGCAATCCAAGCAAATATGGTATTTTAATGTGCTTATCTTCACTATATATCATATATGTTCTATTCTGATAATGAAATTTTCTATCTTTAACTTTCTTTTTTGGATTCAACTTCAACCTTTGTAGGATTCAGTAATTCAGACACACCATGCTGCTCATTCGGAAGAATAAGACCGGCTCTTACATGTGTGCCTGCATCAGTACTATGCAAAGACAGAAGCAAATATGTATTCTGGGATGAGTACCACCCGTCAGATAGCGCTAACCAGCTTATTGCCACTGAGCTCATCAAGAAATTCGGTTTCACGCGTGTCGATCAGGGCAATGATCCTTCCTCAGCACCAGCAATTGCCCCATCCCCAGATCAGGACTGACAAAGACATTAAGAATGAATACTTAAATTAAGCCAGGATGTGCATTCCACTTGATTAATCAGATGTACTTCTTATTATTTCATAACACAGTTTCTTGCTTGGAGATGATTACACAGTTTTTCCTTACGGTATTTTTCTTAGTTCTTATTGTTCAAGGTTTTCCTTTTTAATAAAGCCTATAGTAGTTTGTTCCATACACGCATAAATCTCCATCAGGTTTAATCTCAAATAATCGTGACCTGTTACATGAATTGTGTTGTACAGCTGTACCAAACTAACATGAGGGAAAACCAGAAAACCCTATGACATATGCATCGATACATCAGCTTTTGGTGGTTGTACCATGCAAAGTTACATGTTTGTTTGAAGTTGTCTACCATCAATTTTACACCCCTAAAATTCCTGTATGCTTATCCAATGCAATTACTTTGCAAGTCAAAATGAAGCACACCAACCCTACCCAATCCAAACCGGAGTTTTCAAAGATCGAATCCGCAATAATAACAGCAGTGAAAATGAACCTGTTGCAATCTTCTTGGATCTAAGAAATGGTACTAGTAGTAGTATTGATTCTGTGAAACGCGTGAAGCGTTCAATATCAATGATCATTAACTGGACTATCATCAGATATAACAAGAGCCTGATTTACTTGAAATGTTAGGACAACTTGGTTCAACCAAAAACCACCTAGGTTTGGTTTTTCTGGAAATCCCTGGCGAGTTTATTGGCAGATTGATTTAAGCAAAAGGAAGTGAGACTGATTCTGTCCGTATTTGTATTACAGGGTAAAAATTCTGTATGTTCCTTCTTTCTAGCATGTTCATATAAAATATAGAAATTCTTTGGTCATAACATGTACATAACAGAGAACAGCACCAACCTATGTGATTATCTAGTTCCTGACCTAAGAATAGTCCAAGGATCCAAGCAATCCTATAAGAACATGGAAAAAGAATCTTTCATTTCTGTGCTGCATTTACAACTATGTAACATGGCAGCATTAACCGATTACATAATGTAATGACATTTCGAAGGAACTGGTTGGCAAAAGATTACTTCAATCAATAAGAAACTAACAATGGCTAAAAGCATGTAAGAAAAATATTCACCAGGAAAGAAATTATCACAATGAGCAACGTAATTGATGCAGCCGCCTCTTTTGATCTGAACACCATTATTCAATTGTTTTCTCCATGATTCGAGATGAGGTTCTCCAATTCATCGACAATGGCAGAATAACAGAACTGATATTGCTTCAGAGTCTCGACCATTCCATCTCGCTGAGACCTGAATGTGGCTATTGTACCAACAAGATCCAACGCAGACATGTCCCCGGATAGAATTCTCTTCATTGTATCATGAATCGTGCAGTATGTTCCGGTCCTCCCAATACCTGCACTACAATGCACCACAATAGGGCCAACCTCCGGTGGCTCCACTTGATATATCAATCCTTTCAAAATCTCACGAACATCATGCGTGTCCGCGGGAACTCCATGGTCAGGCCATTCAGGATAGTGAATATGCAACACAGACACAGGCGGCTCCTCTTTCCCTGCCTTACGCCTCACCTCCAAAAGCCTCAACACTAACGAAGAACTACTCCCACCAGACTCACTACTTCCTATCCACTTAGTGTTAGTGACAATACACACATTTCCAAAATCTCTTTCATCCTCAGCTCGAAAATAGTCTCCACATTTACCGCTATCCAATCTAGTAAGCATAACGACAACAGGGCACCGGTACTGCATCACCATCTCCCAGAAATCCTCATAAGTATTTGGAAGCGGACCTTGCGTAGCGATGAAACGAGACGCGCTAGTCATCACAAAGCTGGCATTGATGTAGTCACCTCCACTACTGTTAGACCTCCCCTTCAGAACAACCCTGCTTTCATCAAACGGCAAGATCTCGTCGTACCGATTCTTCCTCCAGTTGGCACTGCTGAGACCCACATTGCAGCTCTTCTCAACCACAGCTCGCTCATACAGCTCATCAAACTCCCGGCTGATCTGGCCAGGCTTGTCTAGCTTGTTTTTGAACACCTTGAGAGCCTGGGAGCACCACTTGTGCTGATCCGGCGTGAGGACCACTCTCGGCCGCCGCGGAGAGAAAGCCAAATACTCCGGCAGGGGTTGCTCTCCGGCGGCTGACGAGGACGAATCCACATTCCCTAGTTTCTGGGACTTGATGACGTCATTGTCGCCGTCAGTGTCGGAATCGAGCTGGGTTCTCTTGGCGTTAGACATCTGCGGGTAAAGTTGTGATCTTGGATCAGAAATTGGTAATGTTAGGGTTTTGTTAATATTGTATCGAGAAGGAGCGTGAGGTTTGACAATTTTACCTTGAGAGATTGGTTTCTGCGAATTGCGGCGGTTCTGTGATGTGGGTTGAGGCTTCGATCGTGACTCTAGGGTTCGCCAGAGTCGCCAGAGTGTGGGGATTTTGATTTCGCTGGTTGCAGAGTTCGCCCAATTCGAATTTGGGGATTGTGTAGACCACGTCGTGTTTGCTTTTGTGTTTCAAACCTATATAGTAAATGTCTTTTTTACCCCTCTGTACCCATACGCGTATCCTGGCGTATCCCGTATCTCGGCTGATGTCTGGCCGAGTCTGAGTGGTCGGATGCCGCCGCTACAAGAGTCAGAGCTCACAAGACCCGATGACGGCGAGTCTTCTCAGATGAAGGTTAGTATCGTCTTTTAACAATGGCAAAAGGGCATCCTCTAAAAGGTGGGATGTGCAGTTCAGTTTGCTCTAAACTTCAGACCCGAGTTCGATTCTCAGCAAATGACTCTCTTTTTTTGTACCAGTTACTTGGATATAGTTTAACTTTTGTCTATTAAGAATTTAAGATCGATCAGCATATGTTGTTTATATATAGCTCCAACATGGCTTATTATATATAGATAGAGGGTATGGAAGATAGCAGATACGTTTGAATAATTATAAAGGATTCCATTACAAACTTTGTGCTTGCAAGCTTTCCAGCAATGTTCAACTTCGTGGCAATCAAAGTGGAAATCTACCAGAAAACAATTACTCCACTTTCTTTGAGATCCATATTGCTTTGAGATATTTAGACCCGACGTCTGATATATATATATGCTTTGGATCATTGGCCTAAAATGCTTGTTTATGGCCATTACGTCTAGCTAGTTGTTAACTATTTGACATTCTATAGGAATTGGTTATTTCTCCAATAACAAGTTAACAACCTGCAGGAACTAAAAAGAAAACGAACAAAGAGCAAAGCAGTTCTCAACTTTTCATCCTTTTGGCTATTATATAACTTTACGTTGGTCTTTTCTGTTTTAGTTTCACATTTACTAGCTGCATGTACCTTGATCATCTTAGTAAAAAGCCAGCATTAACTGCAGGGAAATGAGGGAATCACCGATTACAGTAAAAAACTGGAACATAATAGTATCTGCCCAATTTATCAACTGGATTTATATAGATAGAAAGCAGCTAGATCTTTCACATACATTTCAGTACAGTACTGATGTTCATACTTCAATACTACTCTCCATCCATGCATACTCCTCTTGGTACATATATAATTATATATGTATACTAATCCAGACCTCGATCACCTAGTTCATCTACTCCTACTGTTACAGTCATTCCCCTCTAATTTCAGCCCAATAACAAACCTAAAATCAGTGATCATGCAAGAGAGAGATCTAATCCACATGCAGATAAATAAACACTTGCAACTGAAGAAATTTTTTCTTTAGCAATCAACACATCTCGCATATTGAGGCTTCGGAGTGTGGCGGTTGTTGGCCCCTGATCCCGGATAGTCGTACTGCTAGCCATTGCTGATGTTCTTGAAGTTAGCAGCAGGGTGAAGCAAGGTTGTGTGAAAGTGTGAATGAATGTTGAGTCGTCTGATCCAAAAAAGGCAGTAGTACTCAATTTATACATGAAATTACACTGAGGGTTTCCTATCTGGACCTTGTTCTGTGCTGTGGAGAAAACAATTATAGTGTTTAAAGGTTGTGTGAAAGTGTGAATGAATGTTGAGTCGTCTGATCCAAAAAAGGCAGTAGTACTCAATTTATACATGAAATTACACTGAGGGTTTCCTATCTGGACCTTGTTTTGTGCTGTGGAGAAAACAATTATAGTGTTTAAAGTCAAAAAGGAGGAAAGAAACCACAGATCGTTTCGAGGGGGCCGTAAGCGTTTCCAACCTTTTGCAATTTGCAAATCACAGTGTTTGAAATGAGCCATGGATGATGTCTATCGTGGCTGTGGAGTTTGATATTTACATGTGGAACACAAAATTAGAAAGACGGAGACACACTAGCTAGCTAGCTAGCTGCATACACAATAAGTAAGTATTAGTGCAAAATAGAAGTGGAGGGTGACACAAGAATGATGGGGTGGCAAGACTTGAGAGTGATCATGCACTAAGTTGGGGGGTTTTGTGAACAAGGGTCTTAGTGGGATTCATAATTGGAGATCAATACAATGATACTGAATCGAATGCAAGAGAGAAATCCAGTAAAAGCAAAGGACTTGTCAATAAACAACAGCCACTAAATGTGGTGCCAAGTTTGGGATTCAAGTATGACTTGGTTGACTAATGCCTTGGTTAGCAAGAAAAGTATAAGAAAGATCTGGTTGAATTGGATTATATGTGTAGAGCATATGCAGATGATATATGGGTGGTGTTAGGTCACTAAAAAATAGATCTGTTTGAGATTGAGGTGAGTGTAGTTTAAGATGATGGACAAGTGTTTGGTAATTCCCAAATGACAATTTGCTCGTTTTATAATTTGGGAGTGACTCACACTCACAAGTCACAACCCCTTTTGCGAGCTGGGCAGCATGGAAGTTGCTTTCTCTTTTAAATACATGCATGAAAAAGTTACTGTCATAAAACTAATATTTGCAGTCTGGAATTTCCTCCCATATTCCAAGCAAAATTTTAAAAAGACTACCAGATCGACTACCTCATATTGTAAATCTGTAATACCAACTTTGTGTTTTAGTTCCTACATGAGAATATCGAAGTGAACACACTGTGCCTAGCTCAAGCACTGTGCCTAAACCCTAAACCCTAAACCCTAAACACTGTGCCTATCAAGCAGCATCGATCCTTAATTAGGTTTTAGGGTTATGAATTGATGCAGCAGCTGCAACATGATAGTTGCTGCTTACAACAGCAACCATCAGGTTGCTGATTAGATGATATGTTTTATTATTTTTTAGTATTTATTCTTCTTTTCTTAGTTTTTTTTGGGTTTTTATCAATTACTAGTTGGTTTGGATTTACTAGTTGGTTTAGGGTTTGCTAGACTATTTAAACCCTCTTTTGTGGTTGTAGTCGTCAGTTTTTCTAAATATCAATAAAATTGAGAATTTTCTCTCAAACCAGCTCTATCAACTCGGTCATTCCCTTGGAATCAACGAGGCATAGGCGTCCTAAATCCTTGGCTATTCTCACCTTGAGAATCAACAAGGTTTTAGATTCTATCTTGTTTTGTTATTGTTCGTATTGATTGTGTTTCGGAGACATACTAGAAGTTAGGTTTAAGGCTGTGAACGAATTCCTATCAAGGGCTGCATTATGAATCGAATGAGCTTTTGTTCAATTATTACGACTAGTAAATGAAACTGATGAGAATTATACTCTTTTTGAACTAATTCAGTAGAAGAATTAGGATTGATCTGTTTGGCTTTTGAGATCTGTATATTGTTTGACTTTATACTTATCAAAGGTTTGGGTTGGTGACTGCCCACTTATGTATATGGTTTCCAAATTATGATATGTCTGTAAAAGTAGGATCGTTGGATTAGGCAAACTAAGTTAGCTGATGTAACAGCCAATTCTAGCCAAAGGTTGTAATACTGATTAAGTAGGAAACAATGTGAACCTTAAAGCCTTACGAACCGAAATGGTTGAGAAAGTTACAAAAGCTAAAGGCGTCAAATAAGGGCACACTGATTTTTCAGAAGCACTGCTTTCTGCTTAATTGGCAGCATGCTTCATCATGCATGATAATGCTAGCTTTATATATTGTCAACCCATTCTGAAGGGATCTGGTGCAGAAAAGCTGGTACATACCCTCTCAAGCTAGTCAATCCTTTCACAACATATTCTCACACTTGTGTAGGTACCCATGGGATTATCAGACCAGAAAGGGATTGAGGAGGTTTGAAGATGTGGTTATGGTATGATAATTCATAGGAATTTTTCTCACCTTTCCTACATATGATGCCAAGTTTTCTTTATAAATGTATTAGAAGGGAGCAAGAAAACATCGTCATTCTAAAGAAAATAACTAAATAAGTACTTCCATCGATTACCAACAATTTCTCTTATTTGAGTTATTTCCACCAAGTTTTGATCAGTGTTCGCACGCTAGGAGATCGAGACATGCACAATTCCAAAACTTTCATAGAAAGATGTAGCTCGATCTGTGAATCCACACAAAATATAAATTTCATTAGTAAAATTCTCAGAACGCATAAATTGTCATATACTGTTGAACTATAATTTTAATAAGTTATTACCTAGAATATCCTTGAATCTAGAAAAAGATTAAATCTCATAATAAAATCATTCATTTTCCCTTAAATAAACTATATATTTTTGGTAAAATAAATAGAAATAAAATATTAATACAACAAAAACAATTTAAAATGCTAATGACAACTGAACCAATCACACATGGGTCGTGTCGTTGGGTGTGAGACTACTATATAAGTGACAAAATTGATTCTTGATGTTACAATTTACTAAGATCCACTCATGCATTGCTTTGATTATTCTCTCCTAGGCTTCCAGCATTGCTAGCTGCTCCCATACGACCAAAAGAAATTTTTTTAAATTTTTTATTTCAATAGATAAAGAAAGTTTTACATAAAATAAACTACAACACGAAACTTTTCAGAAGACACCCCCTAGCTGATCTAAGTAGAACGCTGGGTATACATAATGAGGTAAGTAGTAAAACCAAACTAAAGGAGATGCTGCTACAATGCCCAAAGAAGCTAGCTTGTCTACCATGAAATTTGCTTCAAGATGACCATGTTGGATTTAACAAGCTTGAAACTAGGAAGTAAGCCACAAAATATCCTGAATGAGAGAATGAACGCACCATGGAGTAGAAGCTTTTCCATTAAGACAGTCAATCAGAATCTTTGAGTCTCCTTCCACCAGCTCATGTGTAAAGCTTCCTTGAGAGCTGTAGCCTTAGCCATCAATATCGAAGTGTCTCTAATATGCCTGGCAGCTGCCGTTAATGAATTACCATTAACATCCCGGTATAAAACGCAGTAGCAAACCGGTTAGTTTGGACAGAAGCATCAAAAGAAATTCTTGATGGTGAAGTGCCAAATATGATTTTTCATTTTGTCGGTGAGTCGTGGCTTGGTTGGTTAAGGTGTTTAACTAAAACTTTGAGGTCATGAGTTCAAACCTCACTGACATATGTAAGGTGTGTGAGTTATTAATAATATTATTTTTTTTTTAAAGTGCCAAATATGATCAAGGAAGTAGTACACGTTTTTTCTTTTCAATTTCTCTTTGGGCTGTCGACCAAAAAAGACATGGTGATAAATTGGGCTCCAGAAACATTAATAGTCACGGCGTGTCAATTGGGAAGAGTACCCATTGGGCTCGTACTTAACCCGGATATCAACGATTATACTAATCCAAAGTTCCAAGCCAATACATGACCTTTAAACCGAAAGGACGGAAGCTGTTTTTGCCCTACGTGCGTGTGCATCGTACTTAATCATGTTTTTAAACATGTTTAACGTTGAGTATCTAAGGTGAGCTTCTCACTTAAACATGTTTAACGTTGGAAGAGCTGGTTTCTTCTTCTATTATCAAAAGGGATAAATTATCGTTATGTATCGACATTACATGTGGCAAAGTATCTATTAAGTGATTTCAACTCCTTAAATATGTCAATTTTTTTCATTCAACTATCGATCGGAAAGTGCACTATGTTATTGAACTCAACAATCATGTTGCCATGTTGTTGCAAATGTACGTTTTGTGTTTTTTCGATAGAAAGATCTCTTATTTGTTACAAGTCATTTTTTTTATTAAATACACAATTAATATGCTACAATACTAACTATCTCTTACTTACAATGAGAGACTTATGTCACTAAACTAAACGGTACTGAGCTTGTTATAAGTCATTTGAAGGCTTTTATTTTTACATTATTTCTCTTTTTTTTGGTTTAGAGAGTGAGTTGCACAATAGGATGGTTCTTTGATCAAAATAAATTAATATCTCGTTTATTAATCATTAAATGAGTAGGTTATTTTATCTTGATGGATAATTCATTTGAAATACGTACTAGTAGGCATGACATGAGTTATATAGCTAGTTACCAAAGTACCGCAAACTCTCAAAACAAACCTAACTCTCGAGATCGAAGAAATGAAGAGATGTTTTTCCAAATCAAATTATTCCAGCTGCATAAGTTATAGCATTAAATGTTATTTTTCTTAGCACATGTATTTTATGTTATTTGAAGAGTTTCTTCCGATAAGCTCAAACACACGCCGTGTCGATTTTTAGAATGATACCTCTTAAAAAATATACACTTTTATAACTCAAACTTCTTTTAAATTCTTTTGACAAATGCAATATGAAACGATTTATATAAATTTCAAATGTTTTTTAATGTTAGAATCAACTTTAAACAGATCGAGATTTTCGTTATGTACCTTTATCAAAACGATTAGCTAGGGGGAAGTATACATACAAGTTCCCATGAATTGAAAACTCTGATGAGTAGGAAAAGGTCGATGTTGGATAGCACCGAATTTGCATGCAGCTGAGCTGAAGCAGCTCCTCTGTTAAAGAGAGAGAATCCAAGTATTAAAAAATGAGGAGTAGAGAGAGAAAGAAATGAAAAAGAAAATCTGGAGGCCACAAGAACTTGTGGCTCAGAATCAAACCCTTTGGCTGATGTGGCATCCACCCTCTCTCTCTCTCTCTGTGTTTTAGTTTAAAGTTGAAACGGATCAAAATCTCATTCCTTAAGCCAAAGCCAGAGCAAGAGAGGCTCTTACATCCAAGAAAGAACTCGCGCGTTTTTTACAGTAGTCAACAACAAGAAAAAGAAAAAATAACAACATGCTGCTCGAAGCTAAGGACCCGGCGATCAAGCTTTTCGGCATGAAGATTCCGCTTCCGGCCGGCGCCGACGACGAGGACTTGAGGTTTACTTGGCTGGCCAGAGAGGAAAAACGAGTTGATAATCAAGAAGAGGATGTAGAAGACAAGGTAACGTACATGCACACTAGCTTCTATACACTTGTTTGTGTGAATCTGAGAGAGAGGAGGTGTGTTTTGGAAAATCTAAGAGGGACCCTTTTGTGGAAATGCTGAGAGCTTTCATGGGTTAATCTTACTTCTGCAAACTGTTGCCTCACTACTGTTTTTGTTTTGAACTTGGGAATTGATTGAGTCTTTGTGTTTGGAAAGTGGAAAACTTGAAGAACTAGGAAGAGAGGACTATCTGTTTCCATCACTCTGTTTTGCTTCAATGAATTGATAAGTCATCATCTTACTTTTCTATGCTTCTGCTCTGTTGAGTTCAATTAGATTTGAATTTCCCCCATAGTTTAGTTTGAATGCCCCATTAGAAATTAGTGTTTTCTTGCTTTTTCCATCTGTTACGCAGTCATACCTTCACAACCACAAGCTAGAAAGCAACCTGTTGTTTTCATTATTGATATTTTTCTTTTCACTAGTCTTTGTGAAAATAATTTCCTAAAATTTCTTGGATTTCATCTCACAAGCTGTCAATCTATATCTGGAATGTTCAATAGCTTTGATTATGTCAAGGAAAACTACAGAGAAACTAAAAACCAAAAGAAATAGGACACTCAATTTTTCCTAATTTTCTTTTAATCAAAGGTGTTATCATACTGGTTGCTTCTGTTCTGATTTTTCAATACTTGTTCCTAAAGCATACTTGTGAAACTTCAGGATTCACCATCAACAAAAGCCACTGAGAGCATAGAAGAACAAGATGATTCTCCAGAAATTGAAGATTCAACGAGTATGGAAATGCTACCAGAATGTAATGTGAACCCAAAGACACCCTCAATCGATGAAGAAAGCGCAAAACCAACATCTCCGGAGGAGAAAGAACAGAATGATGCAACCAACTCGAAAGAGAAAAGCCTGAAGAAGCCTGACAAGATACTACCATGCCCTCGCTGCAATAGCATGGACACTAAATTTTGTTACTACAACAATTACAATGTCAATCAACCGCGCCATTTCTGCAAGGCCTGTCAAAGATACTGGACTGCAGGCGGTACAATGAGGAATGTGCCTGTAGGAGCTGGTCGTAGGAAGAACAAGAACTCTGCCTCACACTATCGCCAGATCACAATTTCTGATGCTCTTCAAGTAGCCCGAATGGATGCTCCAAATGGAGCTCACCACCCTGGATTGAAAAGCAATGGCAGAGTCCTTAGCTTTGGCCCCGTCTGTGATTCCATGGCTTCTGTTTTAAACCTTGCAAATAAAAAGGTCTTAAATGGTACTACTCGAAATGGATTCCATAAGAGCGAAGAATTTGTATTTCCAGCTCCTTGCAAGGACAAAGAAAATGGTGATGATATAACAGCTTCGAAACCACAAATTCCAAATGCCAATGGCTTCTCCTCACATATTCCATGTCTTCCTGGTGTTCCTTGGCCGTATCAATGGAATACCGCAGTTCCCCCACCGGCTTTTGCCCCTCCGGGAATGCCTATACCAGTTTTTCCTGCACCTTATTGGAACTGTGGTGTCCCTTTCCAAGTACCAGTTCCTTGGTTCAATCCACAGCCTGCTTCTCCAAACCAAAAGTCTCCAAACTCTGCCTCAAGTTCTCCAATTCTGGGGAAGCATTCAAGGGAGGGAGAGATTCTCAGACCAGAAGTTCACTTGGAGAAAGAAGCGCCGTCGAAACAGAAAAATGGATGTGTTCTGGTTCCGAAAACATTAAGGATTGATGACCCAAGTGAGGCTGCAAAGAGTTCGATATGGACAACACTTGGGATCAAGAACGATTGCATCAGCAGCGGGAAAGGGCTGTTTAAGGCCTTCCAATCACAATCAAAGGGTGATCAAAAGAAACATGTCCTTGAAACCTCTCCGGCTATGCTAGCCAACCCAGCAGCCTTGTCTAGATCACTCAACTTCCACGAGAACTCTTGAATTTGGTTCACTTACACTATGGTGTTACACATTCGCATAAGCTGGAATAGTGAGGTTGGATTCAATCGTCTCTCGAATGAGTTTTGACAGCTAACCCCATCCGGCCAGTCTCAACTCTAGGGTTTCCTCTGTAAGATAGGGAAACTAGTTCTAGTGGAAACTAATTTTGCCTTCTTGTAACAAACAGCATGCACAGATTCCTTCTGATGTACTCTAAGTTTGTGTCGTTCATGTACATGTCTTGAAATACAGAGCTGCAAAATTAACATCATCTTCTCTCTTTCCCTTCCATTCTCTATTGTTCTTTGTTCAAACTAGAAGAAAAATCTTTGGCATTATAGTTGGCCTTGCTCTAAATCTAAATTCTAGATCAAAAGGTGAAGCTTAATGAAGAAGGGGCCCTAAGCAGAAATGGAGTTGGAGACAAACCAACAAAATTGATCTTTTAGTGACTCCATTGAGTAGATAAACTTGAATAAATATTCCACAAGGATCAAATTGCTTTCCCTTTCACCAGCAAAGGACCTAAGCAACTTGCACACAAGTTGAGCTGCAGGGCCTGCCTGATATTTTCCTGCTCTCTTATTGATTTTTCTTCTCCTTCAATAATTACAAAGAAAAACTGTAAGAAGCAAGCAAGATTAATCATAGATTCATAGGTAAAAGATAAGATTACACATATTAACTTGAGCAATTAGAGACCAGGAAAGGGTGCCAAGTCCTAACTCAATAAAAAACTTATGGATCATAGGATTACCTTAGTGGAATGAAATGAAATGAAAATACCTAATTGCATTGTAAAGCACCTTGGTAGATACATCAACATCAAACACATGTGTGTCTCATACCAATCAAGAAATTATAAATACACAGATATTTTGGTGCAACCAAGCAATTCAGGCCACATTTTATGTAAAGATGAGTTGTTAGGGGACCCAAATTGCACATAATGCCATGAATCCTTTTGGCACTCTTCCCTCCTTTTAATTCCTTTCCTTTTTGCTATTTTCCTTTTCTATACGAAAGCAACTACCCATCCCATTTCATCCATATGCCTAATTTTCAAGTTTCTGGGAAACAAAGAAGACAAAAATGACAGGGTTTGTTCAGTATCTGTATCACTATCTTATAACCATTAGATTTTTGTACCAGACTATCCATTAAAATCGAAACTAAACCTTGAACACAACACAACCTTACAAGATCGACTTTTTGTGGATCACAAGTACCTGATGCCTAATGCAGCAATGCTAATGATATATCCCTACCCTAGAAGGAACTGACCTCTCTTTCTAACTAATCACCCATAAAAGTCACATTGTGAAGAAATCAAAGTAAGGAAGCGGTTGGTTAAGTCATGTCAATCTAACTGTTCTAACACAAAATTCTACCTTTCCACATTTCCACAGACACAAGGCTTTACATTATTAGCAATCTCACGTGAGTATAAGGGAAAAGGAAAGAAAAGACATCCCCAGCTCTTTCTTTTTTAATCATGGGAAGTTGAACATGGAACATGCCCGGAGAAACACTTCTAGAATAGCTAATTGATAGTCTTTCTACAACTCTTCATTCTTGTTCAGTGAAGATGACAGCACAAACTGTTTCACTAAAGCACTCAAGCCAGATTACACTTGGCCACAAAAACTCAGTTAGCGATTAATTCTGAGGATTTGGTCTCCGTTTATAAGACAAACACCTAACCCGTACCAATTAGGTATAGGACTGATTACAGTTAGGTTTATGATGTCGATTATTAGAGAACCAGGTTATGGGGTTCATTTTCCTTGATGAAAGATTTCAGAGAAAATTGTATCGATCTGGTCAGCTATTTCGACTGCAATTTAAGCACTCTGTCTATGAATTATGATGATGTTATGCTCAATTTGGCCAAGTGCTCCTATTAGTTTAAAGTTGACTCTCTCATTGTTCGTGGAAATGCAGCTCTTTTCATTATGGGTCAGAGTCAATCTCCCACTATAAACTTATCCTCCAGTCTAGTGCTCCTTATTTTATTGAAAGTTCAAGCATATCTATTCCAAAAACTATATGTTCAATCGTATCCTAGTTGAATAAAAAGAGAGGATAAAAAATGTGATTATTCAGTTCTGAATAATTTGACCATTAGTAATTGTGTTTAGCGACACACTTTGTCATATTTCAAGATATAAATAAATCTGTGTAGTGTTGTAGACTATTACCCAAGTAATAGAGATCAATACATATATACAGATCATTCATAAAAATCACAGGAATTCAAATGGAAGTGGAACACCTGTTTAGACATCATAGTGGAGCTTCCAATCAGAGAGTAACAAAAAGTTTTTCAAGTGTGTGTCTCTACTTTCTTTAGCTTTTTTCTTCTAACATTTGAAAAGCTTCTTCAGGAAAAGAAGAAAACAACATGAAAAAGCACTTAAAAGAAAGTGGGATGTGAAGCTTCACTTTCCCACAGAAAGCAAGAAAAGAGAACCAACATCCAGCTTTTTCTTTCATCTTTTCTTTTTCCTCTATAGAAGGAACACCGCGTTTGGAGTTTGAAGGTGTCTGATTGAGTAATCTATCTTATAATCAAACTACTAGTACACACACTGACACACACACACACACACACACACACATATATATATATATATATGCAAACTTTCTATCTTTTCTTAAAGAGCTAAAGATGATTAGTTCAAGTTGGTGATTACCGATATGCTACTGTCTTAATAGGTACACTTAAAGCTAGCCTTAAACACAAAATTGAAGTGAGAAGTCAGTGTTTGTCAAGGAAGAATTTTCATTTATCGTGAACATGCATACATCCATCACAAGTGTAATCAACAAGCTATGGTTTTCACTTTACAGATAGCTAACCTTGAGCGTGAGGATTTATAAATGGACTGTCCTCATACTGCTCCTCTTACAGTCACTGAATGACATTCTATGCAGCTTGATACAAATATGACTGGAACCTAGTTTTCCAGTCTCCATGTTAGAACTTAATGCATACACATCAGATTATTGGATTGTACACCCCCAAAACTCTTGTGCATTGTGGATGTTGCCTTTGGTTGAGTCAATCAGATCAATATCACGACCTGCACTTTCAAGAAACTTCTACATGTTACAATTAGTTGCATTCATCCCCTCGAGGACTTCAGGAGTTTCTTGAGATTACCTGGAATCCGACAGTATGAATCTTCTTTTGCAGGACTGACATTACCATAGGCTGACAGTTCAATTAGATCCATATCACGACCTGCATGTAAAAGAAACTTTGTTATCTGTTATTCAATTAGTTGAATTCATCCTCTCAAGGACGTTCGCAAGTTTTTGGAGTTTCATGGTATACCTGAAACCCGACAGTAAGAACTTTTCTGTATGAGCTCAGCCCTGGAAAACTCTGTTCGGTTTCCTTTTAATCTGTTCACTTTTGCCTACAGTATGGAAGAGAAGAACTTATGGTTTTAGATTTTTAACAAATGTAAAATATTTTCTTGGGTAAAATTTTCTGTTCTTTAAGACGGGATACAAAAACTAGAAAAACCAAGGTGAACTCCAGTTCCAATAAAATTTGGACGCAAGTGAAGTACAGGCTACACATAAAGAAAATGAGATGAAGATGTTATGTGCAACCTTGGTGAGATTTAGTGAATGACTTAAAATTGACTTTGAGAGAGAAATGATAAGGTTTATCTGCATGGTTCATCACTTTTTGAACTCTGCTGATTAACAGTCATTTCTAAACTAGGATTTCACACAACATACAACTCTGTCCCGCACTCTTCTACATTAGGTCTTTGATGCTATTGGCCACATTAGATATCAGCTTGCTGATTTGCTAAACCATTTCTGAGTAGTGGAGGTATATGTAGCAAGATTATTTATAAACACAGGTAAAATGGTATTTTTTGGACCAGAGATAGCAGATAATAATTAAAAAATATAACATTTATTTAATAAACCAAGCTTCTAAAGAGAGAATACATCCACACCTGTAAAACCTGACAATTTTCGAGCGTACTTTCTCCTCCCTGAAATGTCAAAAATTTAAAATCATTCCACCATTTCTGGACTCATGGTTTTACAGGAAAAAAAAAAAGCCAAGCAATTCAACTATCGAGGTTATTATATAAAGTTGAATGCTTTTACCCACATATAGGAAACTCAAAATCATGCTAACATGGGTCACCCAAGTACACAAGAAGCATGCATCAATTAAAAGTGCAAAGAAATAGAAGTATGAGGAGTGTTGATTGTTCACTCCTAATATCTCCTCAAAACACTCCCTCTCCATCCACAAGAACATAAGGCACATGAAACTCTTGTCCCTGAATTTTTTAGACTGTTGAAACAAAACTGCCGCACCAAGCCAATTAGAATCCTGAGCTCTGCCAACCATTTAATCTCCATGATAGAGATTGCAAAAGAAGCTTCTCACTAAAACATGATATGTAGCTCCTCCTGGTCAACTGATGCCTCAGTGAGTGCACATTAGTTCCTGGATTATGTTTCTAGCAATCCTATCATATTATGTTTCACAATTATTTGGACCAACCTACAATTAGCTGAGGCACTATCCTGGTAAACAATTCACACGCCCATATACCTTTATGGCACCCAGTGAGAGTAATTTCCTGAAATAGTAATTAAAGGTTGTTCAAAGGCCTGGACCAGATCCAAAATCCTATATCACCACGGTTATCCATATTCTTGCAAAAACTGGTTAAACTAGAAAGCCATTTACATATTCATACTGATAAAGCTGCATTATAAGTTTATAACATAATGTATACAAGAATTATGACCACAAAACAGAATCCAGCCATTTGAGCAACTTCTAGTCTCAGATAACCATTTTTAGCAACTGAACTATATTCCAAGCAACGCCATAGACCAAAAGAACACAACTTCTTGAGTCCTATAAACATATGGAACTGAATAACACAAGCATTTCCAAAATGTACCATCTTCCAAACAGAATGCTCACAATGCCATTACAAAAATCACAATATATAGCAAAAAAGCAAACAACTTTGATCACAAACATAGCCATAATCTCAAAAACCAACACAAACCCGCCTCACAAAACACAAACCAATCCAAACCAAGCAATCACCACAAACAGAAACACACAAAAGAAAGAGTATGACTTCACCTTAGAGTACGGCACAATGTGATCGTAATCATGACATAAGCAACCGGGGCAGCCCACGAGCTTCCGGAACACGGTGTTTCCGAGCGGGTCCCGCCGCCAGCGATCTGGGTCCCGCCCTTTGATCTTCTCCGCCTTCTCCCAGCATTGCTTCTTCACATTGTTCGGGAAGCTTCTTGGGTTGTTGAAGTCGGTGACGTCATCGAGGAGAGAGGCTCGTGGTGGTGTGGGCCCGGAGTGACGATACCTGGGCGAGGTTGGGTTTCGGTCCCTTAACGGAGATGAAGGGCGGCTCCGGCGTTTTGGTTCTTTGCTTGCTGGCCTCATCTTTCTCAGCTGGTTTTTGCTTCTCTAAGCTCTCAGTTTATCTTGACCAAAAAAAAAAGCTCTCAGTTTATCAGACTGAATCGTTGGGCCGGGACGACCCAATGGTCCATGCAAAGCATAAGCCCATTTTCTTGATCCAATATCATTCTGGCTAGTGGTGATGTTTTTTTTTTCTCTTATTAACAGGTGAAAAGTAGGGGTGGCACTTCCGAACCGAATAACCGAAAACCGAGCCAAAATAACCGGGTCGAAACCGAAAAAAACCGAGCCGAAAGAAAAACCGAACCGAAAAAAAAAAAACCGAAAACCGAAAAAAATTCGGTTCGGTTTCGGTTTACGATCCGGACCGAACCGAACCAGCCAAACCGAACCGAATTTTTGGTGAAACGACGTCGTTTTGAATATATGGTCTGAAGATATAAAAGAACCACAGCCCCAGCCAAAGGCACACGCGCATGAAAGCACCTTCACGGTTCAAAAATACCCAGCACCAGAATCACACAGACCAAAGCTCCTCTCGAACTACCTGGGTTTTGGATTCAACAACGTGTCTGTTTCAGTTGGCCTTTGCTCATATTTAGAGTACCCTCTTTTCCTCTTCCTCAAATCCAAACCCTTTTTTTGTGATTAATTATTTTTTATTCCCAAGAGCAAAGTAAGAAGCTTTATTACTCTGTTTCTTAAAGTTTCAATTTTTATTTTTTGGGTTAAATTGAATTGAAGTTGTGTTGTTTGGTTTGATTGGATTGGATTGGAATTTGGTAGGTGAAAAGTGGAATGACAAGGTCAGTGGAGAAGGAGGAGGTTGTGTCCATGGAGTTACCAGCTCCTTCGGGTTGGATTAAGAAGGTGATTTTGCTTCCTCTCTGTTCTGTTGAATTTTGGGGCTTTTCAAATGTTGAATTTAATTGGTAGTTTTTTTAGTGCAATTTGTGTTTGTTTGATGAAATCTCACTAGGGTTTGTTTTGATTTTTTTTTTGATGGATTATATGGTGGAATTTGATGATATGGTGAGTTGTGGTGTATTTAGGGTTTGTGGTGTTTTTTCAATTTGAGTTGAACTTTCAGTAATTGTGCTATTGTTGGGTTTTTTTATTTTTTTATTTTTTATGTGTTCAATTAGATCAACAAGTGTTTGTCTTGAAAGGTATATGTGGAAAACACATAGTTTCGGTTATGTATTGGACTCTGCTGTGCATGGTTTTCTGCATTGTGCATGTCTGGTGAACTGAATACTTCTATGATGGAGTTCATTTTGAAGTGTGGATTTTTAATAAGTTGGGATTTGCAGGTTCTGTGATTTCGATTGTGGATAATCTTTTACAGAATACTATTTCTGATTTATCTCATTTGAAGTTTTGGGATCGGGTTAGTTGGCAATAGTGTTGCAAAATTAGAGATGTTATCTGATATATTAGTGATACTAGAGTCTTGATTTGGGATAGTACCAGGCTTGAACTATAAGGTCTTTGTGTATAGATTTTTAGAAGTTTCACACACATTTTTGAACTCTTGAGAAGTTGAGAGTAGGCTTAATATCTGCTAGTAAGGCCAAATAAATCTGGTTCCATTTCCAAAGAACCTGTCATGATTTTAACTGAGGTCAGAAAGTCTTTCAGGAATCTACAATCTTATATTCCTCGCAACACTTTATTAATGTTTTTCCCCAACAGTGCATACTGTTTGATTATTCAATATCTTTCTGCTAGTGTGTTACGTAATATAACAAGTCTGTGCTGGTCTCTGTCCATACGCAGTTTGTGCCCAAGCAAAGTGGAACTCCTAAGAAAAATGAGATCATATTTACGGCTCCAACTGGAGAGGAGATCTCTAACAAAAGACAGCTGGAACAATACCTGAAGGCACACCCTGGTGGCCCTGCAGTATCAGAGTTTGATTGGGGCACTGGTGAGACCCCAAGGAGATCGGCTAGGATTAGTGAGAAGGTCAAGGCAACTCCATCCCCAGAAAGTGATCCCCCGAAGAAGCGAAGCAAAAAGGGTTTTTTTTTAAACCGAACTGAAAAAAAAAAAAACCGAAAAAAAACCGAACCGAACCGAATCGAACCGTTCGGTTCGGTTTTCAGTTTGGATTTTCTGAAAACCGAGAACCGAACCGAACCGAACCGAATTTTTTTCGGTTCAGTTTTCAGTTTTGGCCCATAACCGAACCGAATGGGCCGAATGCCACCCCTAGTGAAAAGACAACAACAGCTACAAAACAAAACCTCGATGTACATCCATTTTTAACTGATCCAGCTAGAAAGCCGGAGACACTATAATAAAGAGACAATAAAACCATATTTCTGCTGAAGAAATTCGACTCACGTACAAGTAAATGTGATAAAAAAAATTTGAGTGAAAGGGACGAAGAGTAAAGGTGGTAAAATATGAAAATAACTCATTTGGGAAGATTATGGAAAGAGGAACAAAATTTCCAATTTTCTTTTTGGTGTTAAAAAATGGTGGTTGATTGAGCTATACGGCCTATACCACTCTGGGCTTATGAGCAATTTAGGTATGCACTCTTTTTTAGGGTATGATTTTCGCAAATTAGATTTGAATAAAGATCTCTTAATAATAGAAGAATTCATGCAACCTAACATGTTTCCAATACACATACCCCAATGGTTCAAATTCTAAAAGAGAAAGAAAAAAAAAGATGGGAGTTTCACATTAACAAGAAACATGTGCAAGCCAGTGACAAATTGTAAAAAGAAATACTTGGAAGTATGATAAACTATAGTCAATAATCCTATACACCTCTGTTAAAGTCAATCATTACTTGGTGACGTAGAATCCGATGACACTTTCTTTTGTATTTTTCGTGGAGTTACAAGTTGAGAATTATTGTTACGTATGGATCATATGTCCCGCCTACGCAGAAGACTTAAGACATGTTTGATCGTTTTCACACTGCAACTTCTGTGTAACTCCACCCATACTTGTTTTGGATTTCTGTCTCTCTCACACAGAAGTTTCCACACATAACAACCCTGATTTGATTAAACATTAAAAGTGACGAACTCCTAACTTGTATGTAAATTTCACAGTAATAGTCTTTGGTTATAATTTCAGGGAAATTTGGATCACTTGTGACTGCATTTTCCAAAACGCTTATTATCCAGAATGACTTGACTTCATTTAGTTCTATATAACACCGAAGAGTGGCTTCCACACTCCATTGGCAAGTCTTAACCCAACTAACTATAAATCAGTCAAGTATTTCAGTTTTTCTATTCCCGCCCAGAAATGGAGAAGACATTCATGGATGAGGCAATTGCCAGCAGCTCCCTTGCACTTGTTGGGGTTCTGTTTTTCATAATGATTATTAAGTGGCTCATTGTGCAATTCTTTCTACACTTGTCAAGTTTGAGGTATGCACTTCAATTCTTTGTAAGTTACTTGCTTAATACTGGTCTGCGCAATGTCTGCCGCGATAATCAGACCAAGATCACAACCCAGCAAGCTTGCATTTACAACAGAGTAGGTGTCGAAGAGAACACGAAAGACTTGGGTGACAAGAAACTGTGTTTACGAGAGTTGGCAACGGTAATGGAGAACCTGGGAAGTTTATGTGATGATAATGGGGCTAAGGAGATGGCTGACTTGCTTGAGGAGGAACCCAGCTTGGAGGAAGTGAAAGAGGCCTTCCATTTGTTTGATGAAAATGCAGATGGGTTCATCGATGCAGGGGAGATCAAGAAGGTTCTCCATGTATTAGGTTTCGTCCAAGCTTCGGAGTCAGAATGCAAAAGAATGATCAAGTCCTTCGATCAAAATGGAGATGGACGTGTAGACTTTGACGAATTTGTTAAGCTCATGGAAGATAGCTTTTGCTGAATTGAAGAACCCAAATTCGTCTTAAAATTTCGGAAGAGTGGCCTAGCTAATAGTTCAAACTTGATTTCCGATTTCATGTTCTTGTATATATAAGGTTAAGGCTCTAAGTTGTAAAAGGACTAATGAGAGAAGCTCTATTTTAAAAACAAGTACGCAAAGTATATAATTATTGTTCACTAATCCTTCAAGAACATGCCAACACAAAACAGAACTCACAGGTTGATTTACAGCAGAGTAAACAGGCTGATCAATGGCAAAAAAAAAAAAAAACAAAACAAATTGAGAGTGATTGAAATCTTTCAAGATTGAAAAGGCTGATGTCATACATTCATAAACTTAATTAGCAAGACCAAAACTGATTAGCCGTTCAATTTCGACCCGAGAAAAAATAGATTAGCAAGCAATTGATTGAAATCTTCTGATCAAGATTAGCTATGTTGCAAGATTGTAATGTTTAAGTTGGCTGTTAGAAGCGGTTGCTCACAGGATGACTAGCTATGATGTAACTTGATCTACTCCCAAGACTTCAAATGTAAATGAGAAAAAAGTAAGAGTGCTCCCTCTTGAAGACCTTCAAACATGTTTGAAAGCAAAGAGGGGGAAATCAGCTTTTTGAAGTTGCAAATTTGCTTCACCAGCCCATGTTCCTGGTACGTACTCAGGGTGATTCTTGTTGGTTTTACCGGGACCTATGGTGATTGATTGGAAATGATAATGATTTATTGAGGAACCGAGACCTCTAATAACACAAGGTTATTGAATAGAATTCTTGATAATGTTTATTGAATGAATTCCCTCATTTTAAATACATGGGTGTACAACTAACTTTCCAAATAATAAGGACACTGCCCACCTAAACTACCACTAAGAATAAGGCTATTCCCATTATCCTTGTACTTAGGAAACAACAAAACAAACTCAACGTTAACTAAGAACAATAAGCATTGACCAATTCATAACAATTCTCTCCTCCTTAAAAAACAGCCTTGTCCCCAAGGCAATAATCTGGAAATTGCTGCTTCATAGACTTCAAATCTTCCCAAGTTGCTTCAGCTAGAGATAGGCCTTGCCAATGTATCAAAACTTGTTCTCTTCTTCGACAAATTCGACGATCAAGAACAGCTTGAGGCCTTGGAAAAATAATCTCTTGAGGACTCAACTGAATAGGAAGCTCAGTTTGAACTTGAATATCATCATCAATCTTCTTTTTAAGCAAAGAAACATGGAACACCAGATGAATTTGGGATTCCCTTGGCAAATCAAGCTAATAAGCAACAACACCAATTCTTTGAAGAACTTGAAATGGCCCATAAAACCTTGGAGCTAGCTTGACATTCTTTCTTAGAGACAACGAAGATTGACGATAGGGTTGAAGTCGCAAATACACCCAGTCTCCTTCTGCAAACTCCCTTTCTCGATAGTGCCTATCATACACCTGCTTCATTCGACCTTGAGCTTCTTTAATATTGACCCTCAAGTCCTTACAAACCTCATCACGTCTCATTAGTTGTTTCTCCACAGCTTCAACTTAGCTAAGCCTGGAACATAAGACAACATCGTTGGTGGGGGTCTGCCATAAACAACCTCAAAAGGAGTAGTATTGTCAAGACCCGCCCCGAATTTCACCCCGAAACCCGAGATGAGTCATGCGGGGACCACCTTCAAGGAAAATTTACCGAAAAACTCGGCAAACCTTCCTCGAAAATGGACAACCCTAACTTGGAGAAATTTAAAGAACCATATTTTTAACTCAAAATAAATTAACAACCTCCGCTACAACCCAAAGGTAGCTAGAAAGGTTGCACAAGAATCCCAACAGTATTCAGAGCTACTAAAAATAAAAGAAAATATTGCGGAAGCTAACAATCTCCTAGTAGATTAAATAGGTAACCTACTGGCGAAATGTAGCGGATAAATGAGTGACTATGCCTCGACGTCTCCTTCTAGACCTCACGCGAACTCTGCAGACTGGGCATTTTAAAAACGAAGAGCCCAGGGGAAAATATTCAATTACGTCAACGTGAGTGGACAAAACAATTTCGACAACAAATAAATATTTCCTCAAAAATGCTTTCAAAGAAAATGTTTTATCAGCGACAAAAACAAAAGCTCATCTGGAGAATTCTGAATTGGTGTCTAGTCTGGCTAGACTCCCAAACTTTAAGAAATTGCCTCTCAGGCTAGGATATTATATATATATCAGTATGTATGTACACTCGCTTAACTCTTTGTACGATATCTATGAACAAACTTGAAAATAGATATCATACAAAGCTACTACGCTTGCGTCTAACGCTCATGTCACCCCACACTGGAATTGTACCTCAGGATGGGGGAAGCGCCCGAGTGGTATATATACGTGTTTACTCCTTGTACGAAATCTATGAAAGAATACGAAAATAGAAAGCCGTACAGGGCTACGACACTCGCGTCTAACGCTCATGTCACCTCATACTGGTATTGTACCTCAGTATGGGGGGAAATCACGTATAGCTAGCAAACATTTAATCATATACATACTATTCTCATATAAGAGTATAATCACCGAAATTCTCAATTTCGGGAAATATCCAACAACAGAAAATCATTCAAAACGATAAAGCATTTCGAACACAATAATTAAAACAAAGGTCCACTCACCGATTAGGCCTAAGCCTGATGTCAGTCGGAGGTCTCTTCCGCTCGAGCCTCCTCGCGTCCTGTTCCAAATAAATACATCCTTAAATAAAACACCAACGCTTACAGAAAAACAGGCATAAATAAATATGCTTCGTGCGCTCAACCAAGCCTAACGCTCCAAAATCTTAAATTCACTGCCAACCACAAAACTCCACAAATTTTACCGACATCCTCAAAAATCACCTTCCACCAAAAATAATCCCATGGCCGGATTCTAACTTAATAATCCGCCAAAAATACTAAACTTCAACAATTCTCAAACCTATCCAAAACTTCTCCAAAAATTCTAAAACGTATTCCATTAAACTCCTCACATTTTTCCCATCAAAAACATTTTTCCAGCGGCAGCCGGTGGCCAGCTCCTGCGACCTCTAATGCTCACCAAATTTTGACAGCACCTTCCTCTCAACCTCCTCTACAACTTTCCTAACTAACACAAAACACAAAACACAAAACCAAGCCTAACTAAGCCAATTGGACGAAAACACACAAAAAACCCTATAATTTCTTTTACCAATTTCTCCTTACCTAGCTCGAGATGGAAGGAGCCATTTGGAGGGATTGCTGCACGGGAGGAGGGCTTCTTTTGAGCCAAGGCTCGCCAGTTATAGCGGTCGGAGGAAGGAGTTCCGGCGATTGGAGACTTTGGGCAGCCGGACCTTTCGGCGACCTTTTCTCCCTCACGGCGGCGCTAGAAGGGCTGTCACCGGTCTAGAATGGAAGCTGGGTCAGAGACCGATCGATTGGGACCGGCGCGGCGGTCTGGGGCGGGCGGACGGAAAGAAGAACCGGGCAGAAAACGGGTCGGGGAGAGGGAGAGAGAGAGAGAGCGCGTGCGGGCGGATAGAAAAGGAAAAAGAAAATTGGGCTTGACCCCGATTCGGGTCCAACCCCTCTAATATACCCAATCCAAAAATTTTAACACCCCAATAAAATTATCTTTTACTAGCAAAAATTACCATTTTTACCGTCGTCACAATTTCTTCCTTAGAATAATCCTACGAAATAATTGTCTCATACAACCTCTCTGGGGATCAATTAAATTATACACTTAATGACAAACACGGTAAAATTCTTATTACCACTATACTAGTAATTAAGGTAAAAATTATGGGTCGGGGAGTGACAAGTTTTGATTGTAGAGTGCCAACTAGTGTTGTAGTAGTATTCAGCCCATGACAACCATTTACTCCATTCCCTCGGCTGGGAACTTGTAAAGCATCTCAAATACATCTCAACAGTATGGTTTACAACTTCACTTTGACCGTCAGTTTGCGGGTGATATGCCGAACTATAATTGAAAGCAGTGCCATGTAACTTGAATAACTCCGCCCAAAATAAACTTGTAAATATGGGATTCCTGTCACAAACAATGGACTCTGGCATTCCATGAAATTTGAAGACATTATCAAAGAAAATCTGAGCAACTCCCACAGCTGTGTATGGATGTGATAACGGAATGAAATGGGCATACTTGGATAGTCTATCAACCACAACAAATATTGTCGTCTTCCAATTCGATTTTGGAAGACCATCAATAAAATCCATTGAAATACATGCTCATACCTTATTAGGAATCGGGCAGCGGTTGGAGCAGTCCTTGTGGAGATAGCTGTTTAGACTTATGGCGTTGGCATACATCACAAGAAGCTACAAAATCATGAACTTGCTTTCGCATTCCCATCCAATAAAAATTAGCTCTAATTCTCTGGAGAGTCTTATGGTACCCTTCATGGGTGCTGTTATGAATTTGCCTCATGATGTCTGGAATTAAATAAGAATTCGTAGCAAGATAAATTTTGTCCTTGAAAAGAATGAGGCCATCTATGAACTTCCAACGAACTACTGCTTCATCACTTTGAATATGCTGGAGCACACCTTGCAAGTCTGAATTAGAACTCACCTCTTTCTTAATCACCTCCACCCAATTAGAGATTGGTTGACTAATAGCTGCCAATCGTCCCACTTGGTCATCATTCTTTTCTTCTCTCCTCGAAAGAACATCTGCCACTATATTTTTCTTCCCATTTTTATACTCAATAATGAAGTCAAAACCCATAAGCTTGTAAAGCCACCTCTGTTAAGCTGTGATTGTAATTTTCTGGTTCCATAAATATCTCAAACTATGTTGGTCAGTTCGCACCTGAAATTGACGCCCCAATAAGTATGGACGCCATCTCTGCACAGACAACACCAAAGCGAGCATCTCATTTTCATACGTGGATAGCAATAAGTTCTTACCATATAGTGCTTGACTAAAAAATGCAATAGGCCTCTCTTGCATTAAGACAGCTCCAATTCCAGACCCGCTAGCATCACATTCCACTATAAAAACTTATGAGAAGTCAGGTAAAGCCAACACCAGTGCCTTAGTCATCACTTCCTTCAATTGTAAGAACGCTTGTTCAGCTGCAGGTGTCCACAAGAACGAATCCTTCTTCAACATATGTGTGAGGGGAGCAGCAATTTTACCAAAATGCTGAATGAACTTTTTGTAATAGCCAGTTAACCCCAAAAATCCCCTGAGTGCCTTCAAGGAAGTTGGTTTAGGCCAATTCATCATCACATCAATTTTGTCAGGATCCACCGCAACTACAAAACCTGAGATTACATGACCCAGGTATTGCACCTCACCTTGGCCAAATCGGCATTTTTCTTTTTTTACAAACAACTTGTGAGTTCTTAACACTGCGAATGTAAGCTGCAAGTGCTGAACATGCTCATCCCATGTTTTGCTATAAATAAGAATATCATCAAAAAATATTAAGATGAATTTCCGCAGATAAATTTGAAATACCTCATTCATCAAGGCTTGGAAGGTGGATGGTGCATTCGTGAGACCAAATGGCATGACTGAAAATTCATAATGCCCATGATGTGTTCAAAATGTTGTCTTTGGTCTGTCTTCCGGTACTAGATGATACCCACTGCGCAAGTCCAACTTTGTAAAGACCTTTGCCCCATGTAACTCATCTAGCAGCTCATCAATGACTGGAATAGGAAACTTATCCTTGATAGTGATTTGATTGAGGGCCATGTAGTCAACACACATACACCAAGATCCATCATGTTTTTTAACCAAAATGACAGGGGACGAGTAAAAGCTGTTGCTGGACTTGATGACCCCTGAAGTAAGCATATCTTTCACTATTTTCTCTATCTCTGATTTCTGATATTGCGGGTACTGATATGGCTTGACACAAACCGGATCAACTCCTTGCTTTAAGGGAGGTGATCATGAACTCTTGAAGGAGGTAGTCCTTTGGGCTCTTGAAATATATCATTATACTCACCCAAAATTTGTCACAATTGGTGAGGTGGGAGCTCAAGTTTTCTTGTCTGCTTCTCCATACAATTCAATCTCAAAAGTTTTCTTGATGCTTTTTTTAATCTCTCTGTTGAATCCCAAGTCTCCAACCCACTTATTTTTAGGAGTTGAGAGACCTTGAAGACTTACCACCTTGCCAGCCAATTTAAACTTCATCTTCAACTTTTCGAAGTCCCACAAAATAGGCCCAAGTGTACGCAGCCATTGAGTTCCCAAAACCACATCATATCCCTCCGATGGAAGCAAATAGAGGTCAACAAAAATGGTGAGTCCTTGTAGTTTCAACTGGATATTAGTACACTTACCTTGACTAGACAATCTCTCACCCGAAGCTATCATAACTTGAAACTTTTTGGAGTTTTCAGATTGCAGGCCAATTTGTTTAGCAAGGTTCTCATTCATGAAATTATGAGTACTGCCCGAATCCACTAGAATAGTAGTTGTAGTATGCCCAGTGCCTCCCTTCATCCGCATAGTATCTGCCGCACTGTTGTTACTTGTTAGTACTCCTCAATAATCATGTAAAAGTATGCCTCTTTCCAATGAAAACCCTAGTGAAGAGAGATCGAAGAAGACGATAGCCAAACCCTCATTTGCTCGATCATGAGATTGGGGAAGAGATGAAATTGTAGAAATTTGAATCAATCCTCATCGATCTGAACAAGATCTAACACGTTTCCTATCAAAGTAAGACTTTGATCAATCCTCCTCTTCCCCTGTTCAGAAAAAAGATTTTCTTGTATAAAAATGTTGGCGTGAAGAAGTCTTGTATTGTAACTTGCAAATCCAACAGATTAAGCAAAAGAGATTTCTGGTCCTCTGGAAGTTAAGGAAGAAGAGTAAGAAAGTCATGATGATCGAAGGTCTACAGAGATGCGAGTGTGAACTATAAAATGTCTAAGAATATTTGTTGTTTAATTGATTGTATGTCGAGTGTTATTTGAAAACAGTGAAACTCGATAATGATGTTTCTTATATTTACTCATAGTCTTAGAGTTGTATTTGTGAATTTATTTTCTGTGTTTCCGAATTCGGATATTATGCTTGTTTTGGAATTTGTAAATCGGAAAATAATTTTGTAAATCTATACCCAACGGACCCTATACTTTTTTAGAGAAGACATGTAAAGATACATAAAAGAAGAACAAAATAAGAGGAGACAAGATTAGAGAGAGAGAGAGAGTAAAACAATAATAAAAAAATTATAAATTCACGAAAATTGTGAGTTTAGAGGGTTGAATCGATGAAAATTTGTTTTTTGTATAATAAATTGTAATAGAAAATTTATGTAAATCCATCATTTAATATATATTTTTAACAATTCATGTGTTTATTGAATAACACTAAACGTTTATAGATTTAAAATCTTCTTTCATAAATCTTAAGCACAACCCTTAAGACAAATATTAACATTTTGCTCCCTATAATGTAAAAATTAGAGAGGAAAAATTGGAGTTGCTCTTGAACCTCATCACCTACGGGCCTGTTCATTTCTGTGCTGTGATGGTACCAGGAGAGGTTGCTGGGCTCGCTGGCCCAAATGTCGTCCTTTAAAGTTAATAGATTCTCCACCACAGAAGCTTCCCGACGTCGTAATTTTACAATCCCCGGCTTTATCTTCCTCGACCCATCAGAGTTTCAGTGAACGACGACCAAAAACAGGTGAATATTACTCCTCTTTCCAAACCCAAAATTAAGGTTCACATCTTTACTGGGTCTTTGTTTCTCTTACATTATTCTTTCAAGGATTGGTTTCTTCTGGAAAAGGAAAACAATGAATTGATAAATGATGATGCTGCAAGTACAATTAGCTGCATTGGCGATTTAATTAGACCCTTAATGGAGTGCATTAGTAGAGTTCTGTATTATGATGGGTTTTTTGTGTCTTTTGTTGTAGTTGGTGAATTTGGATGGCTATACCTCAAAGAAATGTTGGGCTTCCATTGATGAACCTTGTCAGATTAAAAGGAACTCCCATTCTGCAGCAGCTTCATTTAGAGGAGCGGCTGCTGCGAACCTCGTCCGATAATTGGTGCATTATAAATGATGGCACAAATGATCGTAATATTGTCATGGGTATTTCAGGGTAAGATGAGCTTCATATTCATTCTTGTTTGAGCATGTTTGCATTAATTTGTGTATTTTTTGGGTACTGGGATTTATGAAGAGTTCCGTGTTCTGCATAGAAAACCTGCAGAGCTTCTTGACATTGATCTGGTGTTACGAGATCAGGTTCCTGTCATTAAAAGGTATACTGGAGGAGGCACAGTTGCAGTTGATCATGGCACCATATTTGTCACTTTCATATGCAACAGGGATGCTGTTCCTGGCTTGAAACTATATCCGCGACCTATAATGTCTTGGAGTAGCCAATTGTACAACAGAGTGTTCAAAAGATTTGGTGATTTTTACCTTCTTGAAAACGGTACTTAATGAACTCTTTTGCATTATTCCTAATAAGGTGCTTAGGTATGTAGGATTGTATATTTGGCAATTCGATGTGTTCAACCGCTTGTGTTTCTTTGTTCATCCATCTTTAGATCTTGCTTGTTTCACTTAATTCATCATTATATCTTTTTATGTATCATCAAGTTTAGTTTTATGCTTGGAGCTATTACTTCATAGTTCATATGGAGTTTATGTTACTGGCACCACGGAATACTCTTACTTCACTAATATTCTTGAGGAATTGAAGCATGTACTAACAGCATACTTGGTTTTATCTGATTCCAGATTATGTATTTGGTAATCGCAAGTTTGGTGGGAATGCTCAATATATTACTAAAGATCGGTGGATCCACCACACATCCTTCCTATGGGACTATGAGGAGAGTACCATGGCATACCTGAAGCATCCAAAACGGGTTCCTAAATATCGATTGGTAGGCTATTCGCTTGTGTCATCTTATTAGTTTTTAGTGCTTTGTGATCTTTGTTGATTTCTGTAGTCTTTCGAATTTTAAGGATCAAACTTTGGGACACTTCCTCAATAGAAGTAACAGACTAACAGTTAATTTAAAACATTGAATGTACAAGAGAAACTTGTGTTAATGAACAAATTTGGCAAGAATAAAAATTTGAATGAAACCAAAAGAATTGATGATTCTCCTCAAATGAACTCAGAAGGGGTTAATGTTGCTCTCATTTTCTTCATAAAAAGGTAGTTCGTTGATGTAATGATTTTTTAAACCACCACTTGGTTAGCCTCATGAAATGATGATTTTCTGTATTCCTCAATCACAATTCGAAATTGAATTGGGTGCAACCTGTGTTTAACAGCTTATTTAATTTATAAGATGACTACTAGTTAAAGACTCATGACTAGTACTTTGATATCTAAATCCATCTTATTCCTTTGCAGGCTAGGGATCATTTGGAATTTGTATGCCGCATGAAGGACTACGTGCCAAGATCAGTTTTCATCCAGAAAACTGTCGAGGCAATCATTGCTGAATTCTCAGTAGAATCTGTACATACAGACCCATTCGAAACCAACTCAAAGTTTGTTCCCTCAACAAGATTATTGACTAGGCAAGAGTTGGAAGAAGCAGCTTTAGCCTCTCAATCCGCGAGCTCTCTCTCTCAGTCGTCCTTGTAATGTAATGTGTGATTCTAAATTCTTTTTTCGTAAACTCTTTAGGAAGCTATCCAAGTGATGCCACCCTTCAACTTGTCACCAAGTGTAATCCTATTCTCCCAATCCAAACAATTGTTGTATATTTTGGATATCAGTAAAATGCAAATTCCATTTCAGCATTTGTTCTTAAAGTGTTCAATTCTACATTTTCCAATGAGAAACAAACAACACCTAACAACATCGCAAAACCAAATCAAAAGTGTCGATAGAGATCCCAATCATACGAAATCATGTGTCAAAACGAAATCATATATGTCGATAGAGACCTCAATCATACGAAATCATGTGGTAAAACGAAATCATATGTGTCGATAGAGATCACAAACATACAAAATCATAAAGTGTTCAATTCTACATTTTCCAATGAGAAACAAACAACACCTAACAACATCGTAAAACTAAATCGTATGTGTCGATAGAGATCTCAATCATACGAAATCATGTGACAAAATGAAATCATATGTGTCGATAGAGATCACAATCATACGAAATCATGTGGCAAAACGAAATCATTTGTGTCGATAGAGATCACAATCATACCAAATCATATGTGACGATAGAGACCATAATCATTTATCGATTAAAATTAGATCATATATCTCGGTAGAGGTCACATGTTCGATTCTTTATTTTTTTTTTTTAAATTTAAAAAAAAAATGCCACTGGACCCGGTAATATAACCGCAAATAAGTCCATGTAGGCTTTCTTGGCGGAGAAGCTCTTCAAAACCGTAGCCCAAGATTTTGTCTTCGGTGCTAAGAGCCATGCATGTCTAACCTTCTTTGCCAAATCGCACCGTTCATTTTCTTTCTCTCCCTCCTTCACTCTGTTTCTCTCTCTGCAGTAAATTTCTGCTGGTTGGTTTTGCTCATTTTCACGACCGAAATCACAGCTTGACCCGTCGTGATCAAATTTGTAAGCTCAAAGCTCCATACCCATTTCTTTGATTCTTTCCCTCCAATCTTGTTTTACTATTACTCTTTCTGGGTTTGCCATTGAGTTTTCTTTTTACCATTTTCTTCAAGATTCAATCTTTCCTTTATGGGTGCTTGTAAAGCTTCTTCCTTTTGTGTTTTTCCCATCTGGGTCTTTTAGAAATCTGTGATCATCTTTCTGGGATAGTTTTGCCTTTTTGGGTTAGGACAGAAATTCGAAAGAGGATTCATTTATGGTTGTCAAGTGCTGGTGCAACTGGGATGAAAGCTTCATTTGGAGAACTGTGTATTTGTGACATAGCTAAAGTGAGTTTATCTGCATTTTCTAGGCATTGAGGGGTTTCAATATTTGGTGTTTCATAAGGGTTTTGGTTAATGGATTTGTAGAATGGGAAGGGTTAAGTTAAAGATAAAGAAATTGGAGAGCAGTGGCAATCGGCAGGTTACTTATTCAAAAAGGAGGAATGGCATCTTGAAAAAGGCCAAGGAATTGTCAATCTTGTGTGATGTGGACATTACACTTCTTATGTTTTCCCCAACTGGAAGGCCTACATTGTTCCAAGGGGAGCGCAGGTATCATATGCTACCAAGTATACAATCAATTGATACATTGTTCTGGTGATTTATATTGCATTGGTACTATATGTATTGTTGAAAGCAAAATGTTGAGGCCATAGATTGAGCTTTTTAATCTTTTTTTTTTCTATGCAAATTCAACGTAACTAAATTAAATTGAGGCTGGAATTGGAGTTTGATTATTGCTTTTTCCATATTGTATGCTAATGTAGTGTTTTTGTTGTTGGTTATTTCTCGACATTCTCAGCAATTTTGAAGACATTATTGCAAAGTTTGCCCACTTAACTCCACAGGAGAGGGCAAAAAGGTACTGAAATACTTGCATTGAATTTGGAATCTCCTTAGCTTGATTGAATTTGGATGGCATTACAGCTAACTGCTTTTCCATTTCACTGGAACAGGAAATTGGAGAGCCTTGAGGTAAGACTGTCGTATATAGTGGACAAATGTCCCTCTGGCTTTGGTAACATTAAACAAAGAGAAACTATGTTGTCTTTTAATCTGATTATACTTGCATTTTGGTGTTCTCTTTGAGGATATAGGTACTGAAGAAAACTTTTAAGAAGTTAGACCACGATGTAAATGTACAAGAGTTTGTGGGTTCCAGGTATGTCAATATTTTATCAAATCTGCCGTTTCCTTTTACTCTGTTCGGTTTTTTTCTTAACTGTTTCCCTTTTGTTGTTTCTTGCAGCACACAGACAGTTGAGGTATATATCGTTTATCAGCATTAACATATTTCATTTTTCCAGTTGTTGTTCATGAAAACTCATGTATTCTGGTATAATTTTCATTGGCAGGATCTGACAAATCATGCAAGAGAAATGCAAAGCCAACTCACGGAACTGCATAAGAGACTGAGGTGCACCTTTGGAGCTTTTGGTTGTTCAAGTATTGCCTTTTCTTTTGGTCTTGAAGGTCATATTAAGAATGCGTCTTATACAATGTGTTTGAGAATGTGTCATTTGTGGTATCGAATCAATACTTAACCAAAGGAAGAGGAAAAAGAAATTGTCTGCGAAATTACATTTCAGAATCAATTTAGGTCATGTGTTCATGACTCATATTATAGATATGGCATCATTTGTTTTGAAGTTGTTGTTTAAAAGCCTTACACAAGTTAGTTGGATTGGAGATGAGCTGATTTTGTGGACTCTAGACAGACTCTGATCAACTTTATAGAGGAGTCACTACACCCTATTGGGCAGTGAGATATATGCATTAAAATTGGAGATTGGTGTCATATAATTTATATGCTAGTTTTTCCACCTCTTCAGCTTTTGGAGTAATCCAGAGAAGGTTGACGATGTAGAACAGCTAAGGCAGATGGAAGACATGCTTAACGAATCAATAAGGCGAACACGTCTGCACAAGGTATCAGTCTCTTTTTCTGTTACATGAATTGCCACTAAATACTAACATCTGTACTGTGGAAGACATTAACTTGTTTAGTTTATCAGAGAGCATATTTTTCTTAGATTGGTTGTTGTCATGGTGAGTTTAAGCTTTGGTGATGCACCCAAACTACCTTAAAAATGTTGAGCCAGAGGGTGGCCGCTGCTAATTTCTGAGACGCCCTTAATAGATCCTTATCATTCTAACATGCTGGATACATCTTTTGTCAGGAAAACTTTGAAAAACATCAACTAACTTCACTGAATTGCACAAGCCAGGTAACAAATGCTTTAGCTGATGCAGAATGCCTCTTTCACACATTGAGAAAATCTGAAAATAACTTTGTTGCATTGCAGTTTCAAAACGGGATGCCTTCATCTTTAATTGTGGGTAGTATGCAAGAAACTCAACCTATACCTTGGATTTTGAATAATGACAATCAACATTTGTTATTACCCAACGAGGCAACCTTTCTGCCTCATAGGTTAGTCTACTGCTTCCTTGATGAACCAACGCCTGAAAATGTTCAGTGCCAATTATATTGTAATTTACTCCAATTGGTACGCAGATGGTTTTCTTTTCCCTTTCAATGGATCTAACTGTGCTTATTACTTTGACCTCTTTTTACAGAGATGTGGACTGCTCTACTAATGCCTCAGTAGCACGATTTAATAGTTACTTTGGCAGCGGCGCCAGCACTAGTACTAGCACTGGTAAACAATCTGAGGTTGGTGATCCAGGACAACTTGATAATATGGGGCAAATTCCTAGTATGGGAGGAGGGTGTGGCTTGAATGAGTATGACATAAATGCTTGTTTGAGTACAGAACTTGGCGAGCAGTATGTGTATCCATCATATTGCAATCCTAATGTGCCAGACGATAAAAAATTGAAGCCTGGTTTAGAAATGAACTTACCAACAAATTCAGTGGATTATCAAGCAAGTACCAACTTCGAATTGCCTCGATCTTTGTATGGTGACGAGCATCCTTCTTGGCTTTCATCTTCCGGGCCTAGCAGCATTGCTGTATACGATGAGAATACTTACCAGCAGGTAAAGTATTCTTTGATTTTTTTTTTTTCCGCTCTGTTTTCCCATACTAAATGAGATATTTCAAATGTGTGGATCTCATGTGTTCTCTTTGTATTTTGTCATTTCATTGATACCTTGTCATTCTATGACTTTTGTTCTCTTGTAGCAACCAAACATGAGATTGTAGCTGGGGGAAAATCATTGCAGAATTTTACAGGCCTCACAAACCAAACAGATGAAGGAAATCTTAAGAGGTATCCAAGAGCGTTGATGCTCAATGGCTCATTGACTCCTTGGGGCTTAGTTAAACATGTATATATATATATATTGTACAAGATATATAGGATCATAGTTTATTTGTATATGAACTCCTTCGGTACCTTCGGAGCATCCCAAATTGCAAATTATTACTTACAGAAAATGAAAGCAACATCAACATGTCATGAGCTACTTGGGAAAAAAAATTGAATCTTGAGAATGAATTAGTGAATTGTAATGAAAATGGTAATAATATTATAATGCCATATTGCCATGATGGTTCCTGTACACCGGTAAAACCTTGTCTACATTGATGCTCACTCCCATTTCATCACTCAAAAGCCATATTAAGTCATTGTTACAAAACAAATGAAAACAGGTTTTCTCCATTTCTTGCTTGCTTTTGATGGATCTAGCCCCTTAGTGTTTGGACAATGGTGTTGTGCCATGGGTCAGAAAGATGCTGCACTAGGTTGTCAAAGGGTCCTTTGCCAGTCACATTGTGTTGAACCACAAATCCCAGGAATGCCAACATTGCCAGTCTCCCTGCATATACATAAAGTTCAAACCAAATTAGTTCACACACACAAAGCCCTCAGATCAAAATCGAGCGTGAAGCTTGTTTTCTAAGACTTACCGTTGGCGATTTCCTTCTCCTTGGCCTCCTCAGTAGGTGCAAAGTTGAGAGGGTTGAAGATGCCACCAGGGTAACCTACCTCATTTGGAGGCAAGCTGTATTGCTTGAAGATGGGGTCTTGGTTCACACTTCCTGGGTTCTTGATGTCTTGCCACCGTCTGATCTCGACATAGTGGAACAAGATGAACTCGATCACAAACAGGGTGGATGAAGAAGCAAAGTACTCAGCTTTCCCAGCATCGTACCATTTCGGAACGTTAATGATCCCAATGCTTGTCAAGACTTCAGGCAATAGCATCCCAGCTACACCCAACATAGCCCAACGACCGTTCACAAGCTCAGCTTGGACAAACCATTTCAGGTTCTCTGGGTCCTCAGCAAGTGCCAAAGGATCAAACCCATTGTCACCAGGAAGACTGCGGCACAAAAACAAACCAAGACATGTAAACTAATGTCACATGTTATGAACACATATTTGGGATTTGTTTGAGCTTGATTAAGTACCTGCCAGTTAGGTAACCAGGTGATGGCAAGCCAGGTAACCACTCGCCCTTCTTGGCCTCAACTTTAAAAGAACTAGCAGAAGGAGATGTCACAGGCCTAAAAGCAACTTCCCTAGTTAACTTGCCGGAAGAGCCGGTAAGGAACCTCGATTTCGAGGTGATTTGTGGCCGGTAGACCGCGGACGCCTGAGTCGTGACGGTTGCCATACTATTCTACCTGAATTTGGGTCAAGAAAATGGAATTTTCAGGTAGAGGGAAGGTGGTTTGGCTAAAGCAAAATGTACAATATGGTGTTTGTGTTCATGGCTTTGTATTATATCATGTCAATGAGTCAATGACAGTGTTCAGTGTTGTGGTGGTGGTTCTTTGCTAGAATCTGATCGTTGGATGGCCTGATTTTTTGTCTCCGACGGTGAGGATGTGGTTGTGGGGTTTGGATTGGCCAATGGAAACCCTTGTGCCTTATCATTTTATCCACAAATCTATTGCTTTGTTTCTGTTGGTAGAAAAAGATGTTGCGGGGTCCACTTTTTCTGCGTGTTAAGATTTGATTTGGGTATGAGGATTAGAATCTCCTTCCACGTCGAATTTATGTAGTCCTATCGGTTGATGACAAATGGGCTGGCTTAGACTAGGCATTAGCAAGTAATTACCTCAAGATCACACATATGTGTCAGTAATTTGTATAAGAACTTATTTATGTAATTTGTTTCCATACAAAGCTTTCTAGAATCTAGGTCCAGAAACTATTCAAATTTGAGTGTGGAGGTTACACGATTAAATTCTTACTAACTCGATCATTTATGATGGTCGTAGAAAAAACCATTTATGGTGGTTGTAGAAAAAAATATTTAATATATAAATTTGGAAATTTAAATGTTTATCTTTATAACAAAACCAAAATAGAGTAATTTAGAGATCGCTCGCTCGTGTTGCAATTGATGTTAAAGTCATTTTTAGTTTTTTACGCCTTAAGCTCGATTATCTTCAAGTATCATTTGGTGCACAAATTCTAAAATATCATAACACTGGTACTGTTAGTACACCATGCCTCCAACACCCGGGTAAAACCCTATTCTCGGCATCTGTAGAATAACTCCCCACCCAAGAGCTCTCTCGGACTGGGGACTTGTTAGTACATAGCCAAAATACTTGGCTGAGCCGAGAATAAGGCGCAATTACCCGGTCACCGAAGATCATTCAAGGCGAGATAGCTCTGGTGAGCCCTTCACGGATATCCAAAGAGTGAAGAGCCGGTAACAACCCGTTTGCCAAAATCACTCTAGCAACAAAACACCCCCAAAAGGGAAGACACTACAAAGGTTAACAAATAGTCCCACATCGGAGACTGAGGCCATAGTGTCTAACTTTGGCCTATAAAACAGGCATAAACTCCCATAAAAGGTAGACACACAACTCTCTTCCAGCACTCTCGTACACGCAAGTAGCCCAAAGCTAACTTAAGCATCGAAGAGTCGAAGACTGGGCAACCCCAGTCCCGACTTTCTGACGCTATTACTTGTGCAGGTTCCGAGTGCAGGACCAAAGGATTCTACCTCGCCCCGACTCGCAACCCCTTCCCGGCTTATGTCCTCGGGACGAGACAGGTAGAAACAGGTACTTTGAGAACATTTAGGGCATGTCGTTGGACTTCTTACTTGAAATTGGTTAGCTACTTTTGGATACCCAAGCCCAATATGACTTCTCTTCTCCCAAATAACCACTTGGTAGCAGCACCTACCTTTGAAACCTTGGAGGTCTAGGAATGGCCCATTCTGGCCACTCTCATATAGAATGTTAGAAACAAATTACCATAAACAAACAAAATATGCTTGTCCATAAATCATTGTTGAGTTGTGGCTTGATTGGTTAGTTAGGTTAATCAATAATGTTGAGATCATGAATTCAAACTTTATCGACGTATATAGGGTGCGTGAGTTTATAATAAAAAATAAATAAAAATCTAATAAGGGAAGGGCGATGGGCTCTTGGTTGTAACGGTTCTTTTCGGGGTAGAGTGGGTGCTCTGTCACCTAACAGATTGTTATATAAGAGCTGATATCATCTGATCTTTATCAGTAAATTATAAAAAAAAAAATAATAATAAACCAATAAAAAGATCATTGATCCTGTTCTCAACTTCTTGGAGAGGGAAAGGGGACTTTATTAAGAACAAAAAGTCGTACACTTGAACAATTCCGACTAAGAAAAACACACAATGCAGCAGGAAACTAAAGCTTATTACAATAGCTTCATAGACAAGTTAAACAAAGCCTAAAGCAACCAGAGCACACTAGCTAAATATTTAACAAAACCTAACAAAATGTGGCGGGTGGTACTCTAATGCCCACCACTGCCAAATTTTAACTTAATTTCTGTATGCCCCTTTACAAATGAGAGTAGATGAGAACGACGACAAGGACCATTTAATATAAGCCCTTCTCATAAATCGACTCTAAATTAACCTAAACAAAACTTGTAGCTTCTTATTTGTCTTCGATTTGTTTGGTTTATGGGAATTGGAGGCCGGAGAAAGTTTGTCCGAAAGACCATCCGGCCGGAACAGCATTGTTAGAGACCACAGTGCGGCCATCACTGGTTGTGACCTTGAATGAGAGGCTTTGGCCGTCGAGGTAAGAGTTGCTCTGCCAGTTCTGACCCCAGTTCCTGGACATGTGTTGCCAATTAGTTCTTGACCCTTTGATGGAAACAGATTGAACATCACCAGCACCACCAACGTTTGTGATTAGGACCAGGTTGAAGTATGAGTGACCGTTGATAGTGAACCTTATTCCACCCTTCTTTTGGCAAGGTACCCTACACACATATAAGCATATACATAAAGAAGAAGTTTTATAACACAAAAAATACAAAATGATTCATCACAAAAACACGTCAGGGTTTGTTGGATCGAAATTGGAACTTTCAAGACCTGAAAATCTAGCTGTCGACGTTCTACATCTGCTTTGGCAGCTAGCTAAGTTTTTGGACTTTCAATAGTATAGTTCTTTTTTTTCTTTTTTTTTTAGGGGAATAGTATTAGTTCAATTCAAGCAGAAAAGAAAAAAGTTTTGTAAACAATAAAAATATGAAGTGGAATATTTCAAAAAGCTTTAACAAATTCATAGATGAATTTATAGCCCTGATCTTTAAAACGAGTCCGAAATGCGCACCTTCGGTAGGAGACAGGGACGATTCCAGCTTTGTATTGAGCAATATGCTGGAAGACGGGCTGGGCGAGATCGAAATGGTGCTGAGGAGGGTTGCACCAACCTCCGTTGTTGTTTGGGAGTGCATTGTTTGGAGGGCAGAAATTGGTGGCAGTGACCAAAATAGAGCCTGGAAGGCACCATTTGGGGTCATTGACACACTTGATCTCAAAGCAAGCCCCGCAGCTCAAGCCATTGTTGAACAAGGCTGTGCTTAGTGCTGCTGTGTTTGTGCCGTACCCTTGGCTGTATAGGTTTCCATACCCACAAGCTCCACCTGCAAATATTAGTTAGACATGTTGTTAACTTGTATAACATGCAGATCTTAAAGAAGATTGAGATATTGGTTATCAGTACCCATGGTAAAAGGTAAAAAAGAACTTAACAAAAATACATGGTAAAAAAAGAACTTACCCATAGTGCCAGAGGCATCACCCCCACCATAGAAAGTGGCATGGGCGTTAACCCAACCTCCATCATCATAAGCATGAGCAAACAATGGGGACAGAGTAAGAAGCCCCAAGAGAAGAATTACTACTTTCGACATTTTGTCCTGCATAACAGTACACAAATACAACGTTTTGAGTTTGATGAAAAACATTGATTCTGTATCTGATGAATTCTAAGCTTGGAGCAGTGAAACAAATTAAGAAACGGCTTAGACACACACAGTACCTTTTGGGAGTGATACAGCAGAAGGGAGACCTCTTCCAAAATAGAGCAAAATGGAGGAAGGTGGGAGCTGAGGGTGTGAGGAAAATGGAGGGGGTGAGGTGGGGAATATATAGGAGGAGCTTGGAAGAGAAACAGTGTGTGTAGAAACTGGGAGCCTCGCTTGAACAGGCAACGTCACCCTAAACTAACTGACACTTTTCCCTTTGAGCTGTGGGGACCTTAAACCGCCAAGTGCAATGCAAGCGGTTTTACAGTCACATCTGCAAGATTTACATACGTACATATATTAGATACATCAGGCCCTTCCAATGAGGGATCCCTATTTTAAGCCATTTATAGGGATATGGCATTACATCAACTTCCCGATTATAATTTTACATCTCCACCGTTCATATCTTAGGTCTATATGAGTAGATCACCTCTACAAAATTTCATATGATTTGGTGATCGTTAAGGCTTTCAAAAGTTCAATTTAGTTTTAATGACCTTCAACGGTTTTAGTTTGACATAAGCTGGACCGTTCAAGATCATTAAAACTAAATCAAACTTTTGAAAGCCTTAACGATCACCAAATCATATGAAATTTTGTAGAGGTGATCTACTCATATAGACCTAAGATATAAACGGTGAAGATGTAAAAATTCAATTGGGAAGTGGTGTAATGCCCTATCCCTAGAAAGTGGCCAAAAATAGGGATCCCTCAATGGAAGGGGGCTGTTAGATACATTTATACATCTATAATCTCTATATAATATATATATATATATATATATATAATATGATCTGTATGTCACTCACTGTGGAACCAAACCAAACCAACAGACTGCTTCTGATGAGAAACCGCTCTGTGATTCTGTTTGTATTTTTTTAAACTTATATCTAGATTCGAAGGACTGAACTAGCTAGGGTACCACACCCATATCTGGTTTCGCAGTTTTCCAATTTTCGCACACTACGGTAGCTAAAGCTTCAGCCATGCCCAGTTGCATGCCCACTAGAACTAGCTCGATCGTCTGCAACTGATTCAGTCTTCGACTAATTGAGTAATTGTAGCTAGCTAGATATCATTCACTACAATTGCAACTGGCCTGGGTTCTTAATTTCCTTGTAGAGTTTGATTTTTCCTTCTACTGTACTACCGGTTCTGGTCTCTCAAATCTGCAGCCTTCGACTAGGGAAAATTGCAACTTAGTTTCACATGGTCCCGGCCCCCTTGGTATGTGCGTAGTCAAGAAAGGTAAAGATCGAAGAGGACTAACACAATAATCCGGCTACAGTTATTATGAAACTTCATAATTAGTAGTTGTTGATTTCGAAATTATTCTACGTAGCCGTCTATAAAGTTGAAAGTAACTACTAGTTCATCGATCTCCAACTAATTCTAAACTTTTTGCATAAACTAATTAAAGTGGAAACTACTTAGCAAAGTATCTAGCATTACTCTCCTTTCTCATGCAGCATGCTAGTTATTCCATCTATATGGTTTGAACGTGGAAGATTAAGTCACACGCAATATCATATACAAACTTTCATAAACCCTAAATAATTTTCTTTGATTGTTTCACTTCCAGAAGCTACGTAAATGATGTCAAATCCTAAAGTATAATATCGTTGAATATTTGTTTCTATATTTTTCTGAATATTACAAGTGATACATTAATCTTTGAAAACATTTTCCTCACTAATTCAAACCGACACATATACTTGTAAACAAAACCATGTTATGTGTCTGCTGAATTTCTTGACCTGCAAAATGTAGTTCAATGTTCATGTTGTGAACAACTATACTTAAATAGCAACTTTTCTTTGACCTGCAATTCGGATATATGAATATTATAGATGAATATCGGTAGCTACAAAGATCTCAAATAGTTATAATTAAGCTGCAAGTTTCTCATCACGTACTGTGTCATCATTTTGGCACTTGGCTAAACTGCGCAACAAAACCTTGCAGAGAGGCAGAGAGGTAGAGAATCATTCACATGGGTGATGCAATTTTTGCAGATCGATCTGTTTACTCTTACCGTGGGTGATGACGAAGACTTACATAAACTTCGAAGAATTACAAGTAAGCTGCTAGGGTTAATCAGTTACTGTGTGATCAATCTAAACTGCTAATGCAGAGTCGACGAATTAGTGATCTAGGAATTTCTATATTGAGCTAGCTCGGTCTCTGGTCTCGGGAGACACTGAGCTAGTAAGATACGCGGGGGTGGACCAGAAAACTGACAAATCAAACTGAACACGAACGGCAACAACTGAATGAGCTCATTACTACATTTCATTTATTCATCCCCAACTGATTCTGCAAAAGCTACAATATCATAAATAGTTTCATAAATCATTTGTAGCTGCATGCATCTGCAATTTCCATTAGATTAAAATAATTGTACATATAATTGAAAAACTCATGGCCTCCTGATGAAGCACTCTGTTGTTCATATGATTTGTAGTATATCGAATCCGGTAGTATATATGTACGTATATATATAGCTATACATGCATATAAGAGAATCCATAGAGATTTTGAACATGGAGATGGAGTTTCGCGGTTCGAGGCTAGGGCTGTGCATTATTGTTCGATCATTGGCTCACCTATATCTTATCCTATCTTCTCAGTCTGATCGATGTATAAGTTATATGTTTATATATGTATATAATATTTTCATCAATATGAAGATGATATGATGGATAGTAGTACCCTAAAAATAGACCTAAACGGCTCAACCAGACTTGTCTGTATCTTTTAGCTAGGAAACGACTCGATGGCTAGCTAGGCCTTGTAATCTTGTATCCATTCGACAGAGACAGATTTTAGGTCGCTGATGGAATGAATTAATACGAGAATATACGAAGGGGTAGAAGTACAAAATTCCAAACCAAGAGCTCGCTCCTAGGCTTGGTTCCTAAGCCTTTGATCGATGTAGAAGAAAAAGAAACTATAAGTGATGTGAAAAGATCGATATATGATCGGTGGAGTTGAAACTAAGTGATGCCACATACATATGAAAGACGTACCGATCGATCATTATCGAAAAGAAACGTGAAAGGGTTTCATGAATTTGAAAGACCGATCGATCATTCTCACAACGTACAAGTGTACGTTTAGCAATACCTTTTCGTTCTCTGTTTTCCGGAAAGCTCATTTAAGCTTTGTTTTGTTGTATTCTTCTCTAATGTTATTTCCTTTTCACTCACGGATTCTAATTCACAAGAAAATATCCATCTGTCTATATGTGACAAACACAAAATCTGGGAAAATATTGACACATTCATATACATGCAGACGAAGATTTGTGCATGTAAGGCCTCCTTTCGGGATCCTCGATCGCTTCTCCATTTGTGTAATTTTCAGGTCTACAGGTGGGTGCAGATAGAAACCACCTTCAAAATCATAAGTACGTTTTGTTTTTACGGTATATATATATATATATATATATATATATATATATATATATATATGTTGATATGCGTGTGCATTTTATTTATAAAATACAACAGTATTATGTGCAGGTATTGCTGCAGCTGCTTCAGTCTGTTCACGGTTACCATTGTTCGGGGTTACAGAGTGAGTAGTGCGTAGGCAGTGCATAGATTTGAACGAACCGAATACAAAAATCATGGAATGCATCCACAGCTAGCTAGCTGGAAATACTGATCAACTTACATGAGCAAGTTTGGTTTTTCTCGCTTGAATTTGAATAATACATATATCATGTAATTGATATATATATATATATATATATATATGGCAAAAAGGATTACAAATAAGAAACATGACACGAAAAGATTATACCAACGGAAAAAAATGTCAGATTATTATTTATAATTGAGCTTATTTACGGAACACAAATGCAACTTTAAAACAAGAAACATTCTTCAGTAACATAAGCAAAATAAAACTAAGTTTTGTTATCAATCTGTTATAATCAATTAATTAATCATGCATAAAAGTTTACTTCGACATGAAAATGAAACTTCGTTTAATTGATGAGAGCATTGTATATAACCTAGAGTTTATCATTATAATTTCTTTAGTATTTCACCCAAAAAAAGTAAAGAATCAATTAAGATGATGCACTATATGTGGTGAGCTATATATGATCATCAATATAAGCTAGGTCCAATTTGTTTTGCCATGTTGATATGTTGATATCTGCATTGTACTTAAAGTTCTAAATAAGATTTTTGTTGTGCCTAGCTGAATTGAAGCTGACCCGAACAATAGCGTGCATGCATCGACGCATGCATGCGCGCATTGGATGTAGTTACTTAGTTTATATTCCTATATATTTGACTTCGAAGAGCAATTACTTTTTTTAATTAGGGGTAATTACGAAATTCTTAATGATCATATATTCAAGCCAGCCACATACAATGTATGGTCATTTTTGTCGTGACAAGGACACTGCCGTGATGTATATGCCATTAGCTAGGGTTTTTAACGATATTTATCTAATTGTTCCCCGTTAATGGTGGGATTAAGGTCACAAATCCATACATTTTGTGGAAAGTTGTGAGAAATAAGATTAACTCAAAGTCTCAAATCCATACATATGATATGGATCAATATGAAACTAAGATTAGTCCCGCGCGTGACAAAACTCTTTTTTCTCGATCAATAAAAGAATGGAAAACAAGAAAAGGCATATATACTAGAGGAAGACAAGTCGTTAGGAAAATCGTTGAAAGTGCATGCATGTATGAGACAAAATGTCAAAGTTTTGAGTTGAAGATGGGGTCCTTTAGTCTTTTCGGCGCCTTTTAATCTTGGGAAAAAGCCCTAATGCACAAAATAGAAAAAGTCAAACCCCATTTCAATGATAATTTTTTTTCTTAGTCCATTTGAATACAAGGTACTTATTTTAAGCCCAAATACACAAATCTTTATTAAAATATAATAAAATGATATTTTAAAAGACTTTTTTACCCTTAACCTTTATTTAAAGAGAAAAAATGAAAAAGAAGAAGGGAAGACTTTCCCGGAAGCACACCGGCGCCGGTCACCGGATTTCGGTCGCCGAACACCGGTTGCCGGATTCCGGTCACCGGACACTGGCCGCCGGATTCCGGTCACCGGTCGCCGGAAAATTGATGGTGATCGGAAAATCGCCGGAGATGCCGGAGTCTCATTGGATTTTTTTGAAAAAAAATGTCACCGGAACCCACCGGATCTTGCCGGAAGCATACCAGCAAAAAAATGAAGATTACTACCCCTAGTAAACTTTTACTGGGGGTAGTAAACTTGCAAAACAGTAGCTCCAATGCCATAATTCACATTGAAAAGGAGAAAAATCAACTTAGATGCGAAAAAATGAAGATTACTACCCCTAGTAAACTTTTATTGGGGGTAGTAAACTTGCAAAACAGTAGCTCTAATGCCATAATTCACAATGAAAATGAGAAAAATCAACTTAGATGCGAAAAAATGAAGATTACTACCCCTAGTAAACTTTTACTGGGGGTAGTAAACTTGCAAAACAGTAGCTCCAATGCCATAATTCACATTGAAAAGGAGAAAAATCAACTTAGATGCGAAAAAATGAAGATTACTACCCCTAATAAACTTTTATTGGGGGTAGTAAACTTGCAAAACAGTAGCTCTAATGCCATAATTCACAATGAAAAGGAGAAAAATCAACTTAGATCACTACTGGATTATGGCTATTAGCCGACGGAACCGTTCCGTCGGTTAAGACATATATTTCGTCTGCAAAGATCTTAGCCGACGGAATTTCCGTCGGCTAAGATCCGTAGGCTAAGCTTCGTCTGCTAAGACAATAGCAGACGGAATTGATTATTCCGTCGGCTAAGTGGGACTTAGTCGACGGAATAGTTCCGTCTGCCAAGATTTTAGTAGACGGAACTTAATCGACCGAAATTACTTTTCCGTTGACTAAGTTTTTCTTAGCCGACGGAATATTTCGTCTCCTAAGATCTTAGTCGACGGAAGTAAAAATTTAAATTTTTTTTTTTAGAATAATTGGCGCGGTTTTTTTTTCTCGTTTTTTTAGGTTTTTTTTTTTTCCTTCTCTTCCTCTTCTCCGGCGACCACGACGGTTATGTTTGCGTGTTCCCGAACAACTCCACTCCACCTCCGACGCTAAACTCGCCGGGAGGAGGAGGAGGTGCCGCCGAGAAGAGGAGGAGGAGGTGTCGCGCGCCGAGAAGAGGAGGAGGAGGAGGAGTTGCCACCGAGAAGAGGAGGAGAAGGAGGCGGCGCTGCTTGGAGGAGGAGGAGGTGCCGCGGCGAAGGAGGAGGAGGAGGCGCCGAGAAGAGGAGGAGTAGGAGTTGCCGCCGAGAAGAGGAGGAGGAGGAGGCGGCACTGCTTGGAGGAGGAGGAGGTGCCGCGGCGAAGGAGGAGGAGGAGGCGCCGCTGTGGTGGGGGAGCAACCAGACGAGGGAGAGAGAGAGCAGCAGACGAGCTAGGGAGAGAGAGATGAAGAGGATGAGGGAGAGAGAGCTGAAAGTTATAGAATGGAACCGAAAAAAATTTCAAAATTTTTGGCGGGATAACTGCCGCTTAAAATTTTTGAACTTAGTTGACGGAATATATTTTTCCGTCGCCTAAGTTCAAAATATTTAAGTGGCAGTTATCCCGCCAAAAATTTTTTTTTAATTTTTTTTTTAAATTTGGTTATTTTTTTTTATTTTTTATTTTTAAAATTTTTTTTTTAAAATTCCGTCGGCTAGGTAAAAATTTCCGTCGGCTAAGATTTTCTTAGCCGACGGAATATTTTTCCGTCTCCTAGGTTATCATAAATAATCATTTATATTTATATATAAATATTCCGTCGGCTAGGTAAAAATTTCCGTCGCCTAAGATTTTCTTAGCCGACGGAATATTTTTCCGTCGCCTAGGTAAAAACTTAGGCTACGGAAGGTTTTCCGTCGGCTAAGTAGATCTTAGGCGACGAAAATATTATTTTTCCGTCGGCTAAGTGATTTTTTCCACTAGTGGATGCGAAAAAATGAAGATTACTACCCCTAGTAAACTTTTATTGGGGGTAGTAAACTTGCAAAACAGTAGCTCTAATGCCATAATTCACAATGAAAAGGAGAAAAATCAACTTAGATGCGAAAAAATGAAGATGACTACCCCTAGTAAACTTTTACTGGGGGTAGTAAACTTGCAAAACAATAGCTCTAATGCCATAATTCACATTGAAAAGGAGAAAAATCAACTTAGATGCGAAAAAATGAAGATTACTACCCCTAGTAAACTTTTACTGGGGGTAGTAAACTTGCAAAACAGTAGCTCTAATGCCATAATTCACAATGAAACAATGAAAAATCAATCTCAAAATTTCAATCATTCTAGTAAAATCTAACATCTTTTTAATACAAAACTCCATACTAATCACTCAGTAAAAGCATTAAACTATCGATTAACTCAAACTGTAACTGTTTCCAGTAATACATGCTTCTCCGATCCCCAAATCTCTAAACCACTGAAACCTACACCGCATTCGATCCGATCCAAAACTACGAGACGAAAACGAAGATCATAAACACGAAGGAATCAAATGAAGACGAGAAATCGAACATTGCTGGAGCTAAGAAAAAGCCGAAAATCAGATGCAGAGACTCACCGGAATGTGAGATCTGGAACCGAAACGCTGCCGTTTTGATGCGACGGACGCCGGCGGTTCTGTAACAAAGCCTCGACGAGCAGTCAAGCCCTCCCGCCGGAAAAAAAAAAGGAAAATCAAAACGGCTTAACGAACCGTTTTGATACATATGAGGAGGCCGGGGTAGTAGGCGGAGGCGAGGACGAGGTCGTCGGAGTTTTTGGAGGCGAAATGAGGTTGCCGGCGATGGATGAGAGAGAGAGAGAGAGAGAGAGAGAGAGAGAGAGAGAGAGAGAGAGAGAGCATATCGTGAGTGAATGAGAGGTGGAGGGAGAGGTGTGAGATAGTTAGGTTAGGGTTAAAGAAGTAATTTTGGTATGATTAATTGAAATGAGCAATGAATAAAGTTTTTCATTGGAATGGGTTAAAAAAAAGTTAAATTAGTAGTAAATGGTCATTTACTCTTTAATCTTTGTTAAGATAATGTTAATTAATTAAAGCAGCTTTAATTTGACGTTCCTAAACTTCTAATCACTATACGTACTTTACTTTGGGTACAATAGTACGTATAACAATGTCCATAATTAAAGGCAGTTCGGCCCTGATCAAGTTGGCATGAGGGCTGTTGTCCCAAGGATTAATCTTATTCGACTCCAGGAGATTCTGCTCAGTAAAAAAGCACTCTCGCTGTAATTAAACCGGAGACTTGCAAGTAGACCCGTAAATGAATCGGATCTTGATCCGTGGTTTTTAAACAGGTTTGGATCAAAAATTAGACGTATTGATCCGTTAAAAACCTGGATCCGTTAACTCATTTATCAAACAGATTGAATACAGATCGAGGTTGATCCGATCTGTTTTAAAATAACTAACTAATATTTTTATAACTATAATATTATTGATAAATATTAAATAATATAATAATTATTTGGATAACTTAAACGTATAAATTGCGTCTAAAGTATGATCATTTGATGAAATTGAAGGTTACTGATACCTATGTTTTTTTTATGCTCTTTACTAAATACATTGGAGATCTAGTATTTTGAATATATTAGTTGGGAGCCCTTCTAGTGAGGACCCTTAAGTTGAGAACTAATTAAAGACTTTTTGGTTTATGATTTAAAAAACTCATTTATCGATCACATTTTGACATCTCATCCTTTCAGTTTTTAGGTCTATATGATATAGATCATTTCTACAAATTTTCAGCCAAATTAATGTTCGTTAAGGTAACAAACTAGTTCAAATTAATGGACGAACCAAATCTGTCATATATAAACCATTCAAGTTCATAATTAGTAAATCACACTTATGAATACCTTAAAAATGTTCAATATGGCTGAAAATTTGCTGAAATGATCTACTCATAAATACATATAAACTGAACGGTTAAGATATGGATATAAGATTGAAAAGTTAGATGTACCGAAAAGTCCTCACAGTCATTAACTTAAAGATCCTCATCAGAATGATTCCCTATATTAGTTTATTGTTAAGGAGTATTTTGGTCATGTAATTCAACTTTTGATGTAAACCTTTATTTTGTTATAATATTTCATTAGTGTTTTATGAATATTTATAATAAAATTTAAAAATTATTATTTAAAATTTAAAAATATTTATTATTATAAAATGATCGGATTAACGGGTCAAGTATCTGTTAACTCGCTAGATCCGGATTTGGATCTAGCTATCAAAAATCCGGAGGGTAACGGGTCGGATCCGGATCCAAAATTTCTATTACGGATCCGAATAGAAATTTTGGATTCGGATCCGGATCTAGATCGATCCGCTCTAGATTCGGTCCATTTACAAATCTACTTGCAAGATGAAAATGAGTGGTCAGAAGGGCGTACGGACGGATAAGAGCATCACCTCTCTAACGCTCAAGTTAGGATCCATAGCGAAAGAAAATGGAATCTGGTGTGACTAGAGATTAGCATATACCTAGCTAGACAGGGGAGGCAAGAGTCTCTTCTATCGGTGCGCTTTAGAGTCGGCAGTTGGAGCACACTCATTCTAGAAGCTTCACACTTTGTCCACGTACACGGTCTAGGAACGCGTGAGTATAGCTCTTTTTTTCTTTCTTTTTTGAGAAGATTTTTTTTTTGAAACAAATGCGGGCTTATAATCCATTGTATTGATAGTTACAAGCCAGAATGACACCGATACAGACCCTAACCACATACCATTACATTATACATTGTCGCTCATCAAAGATGAGCCTAGCAAACTATAATCTTACCCTACATAGAGATAATTTTTGCATGAAAACTTCCGTTGCCAATACACTTAATTGCGGTGTGTCAGAAGTTTTCACTATCTAGATGTAACTGAAACATCATAATCTGCAGATATCAAAATCCTACCTAGAGTTCTTAAAAAATTAGAAAATTATTATAAATAGACAAAAGCTAAATAATTGCATTGATAAGTAATTTAGATAAGTACGTCAACTCTGAGTTCATGGGATAGCTATTATGGTGTATCCTCTACCCAAACACGAAATGCAGGGAATAAAAACGCGTTGCTAACTAACACATGTGCTGCCTGATTACATTTTCTTGGGCAAAATGTACAAACAACTGAAGTGAAGACATGAAACATAGACTTCACCTTCTCTAAAAGCATACTCTCCACAGACAAGTCCAACTCCTCCTTAGCCGTGTCTTGAACCACATTCAAAACATCAAGTTCCAGAATCAACTGAGAAGATTGAAACCCATATTGCGAGGTAATTTGCAGTCCCAACACGTCAGCGTAGCTTGTTAGTGAAACACGTGCGCTGGAGCATGTTCCACCAACAACAGAACGGCCACTATTTACCGTGTCTTTTGCTCTCATATCTCATCTCACTAGTTACATTCTCCCTTCCTTGCATTTAGGCAATAAAAGATGTCATTTATAAAACTGCACAGCTGTTAAATGCGGCAGTATAAATAAATATGCATTTATCTAAATAACAAAAGACAGAGGCCTCTCATATTTACAAAGGAAAAAAACACACTGAATACAGGGGCAGAAATTGGAATAAGAAAAACATTAGGCCCCCGGTTGCAAGTCAAGTGTCTATATTACATTCCATCTCAGACATAAACCCTACTTGTTCAACCCCTCGTCTTGTTCAACCTCCAAGCCAGGCGCCTCCTCCTCCTTCAGACACTCGTCTCGAGCTCACAAATCTCAGCATGGAATCGACTGTGAAGCACGCGTTGGTTGTGAAAGTGATGGGACGGACCGGATCCAGAGGACAGGTGACCCAAGTCCGAGTCAAGTTTCTCGACGACCAGAACCGGTTCATCATGAGGAACGTCAAGGGACCGGTCCGGGAGGGCGACATCCTCACCCTGCTCGAGTCCGAGAGGGAAGCAAGAAGGTTGCGTTGATGGGTCTTCGTCTCTGTCTTCAACCATGGAAAAAAGCTATGTTCTTTGCTTGTTTACTGGGTTTATGTTTTGTCGTGTTGATTAGTGAGAAACAATGGTTGTTGTAGTGTTATGGAAATCGGGTTATGAGTTTTTGACATTATGAGTTATGAAATCGAGAACTTGATTTGGTTTTGATTTGGGTTCTTATTGTTTAAGATTTCTGTTGTGTGCACTTGTGCCTTATTTGATGATCTTGGTCTCCCTATTTATATGGTTTCTCTTTGTTTGCTGAATATTATGCCTTCTCAACTTTAAGGGCATTGTTTTTCTTCTATTAGAGAATGGTGATGATCTAAGAAATTTAGAATAAAGGGTTGATAACATTGCAATTGCTGATAGAATACAAGGTTGATTAGTTATTGTTTTGATTGTATGAATTGAAATTGAAGTAACTATGGATGATTGGTTGATGTTTCGACTGTCTGTCACACGTTAGTACATAGGAGTGTAGGACATAGCTCTTCTTACAGAAAGATCCCTTGTGCTCAGTAAGATGTGCCTCGTTTAGACCAAACAGAGCCATAGAGTAGTTGGGTTCGCAGGTCATGTAAGCCTATAGGGTTACCCTTAAAACAAAATGCATGTTTTCTTCGGATCAGTAAAAGAGAACAGAAAAGGAGAGAAAACTGTACTTGATTACCGTAAGTCAACTTTGGGAAGCATACATAATCATAGGCCAATTATATTTCCCAAATCATGTTTTTCCCAAAAAGAAACAGAATCATCAGCTTATTATTTCTCCTTGAAATAGGAAAATCATGCCAGCTTACTTGCCTATTATTTCTAGTAAAATTAGGATTCCCTGAATCCTGATGAGCCACCGGTATACACTTCTATATATACATGATAGACTTTTCTCAATGTTTCTATTCGTCTAAACTTTCTGTCGCAATTTTAGTTTTCTACCATGGAGAAGTATCGTCCCAATTTGGAGACAGTTCTAGAGGTTCCTCACAAGAACACTACAAAGCTAAGGAACAGAATGAAATCGGACACAATTCCAGAGGTCCCTCGCAAGAACACAACAACAAAGCTATGGAACAGAATGAAATTATCGATTGAATCAAAAAGATCAGTAAAGAAAACAACGTCAATGACTAGCGATGGCACGACACTAGCTAGCTTACTTGAAGTTATTGGTGCCCCCTTGACTCCAGCTACTCTTAGTTTCAACAACGATGGTCACCAACCCCTCGGCAGGGCTAAATACATTGTGAAGCAGTACGTAGCGGCGGTGGGCGGGGAGAAGGCTTTGTCATCATCGGACAACTTATTTGCGACAGGCTATGTGAAGATCACGATGTCAAACAGGGCGAGTGGAAGCTCGAAGTCCATTAGCGTTGGCAGCGGACATGGAATGCCGGGGTTGCTTTGGCAAAAGGGGGAGCTATGGTGCTTGGACCTAATGTTGTCTCCCGTCCACAAATTAGTTAGCACGGGGAGTGATGGCAAAGCGCCTTTGCCTTGGCATTACTCCCACGCGTATCGAGTACCGCCTCTTCCCCTTGGACCTCTCCTTCAGGGTCTTAATCCGAGGATAACAGCAAATTTATTCAGCAAGTCAGATTGGTTTGCGGACAAATCAATAAACAAAGAGGACTGCTTCATACTTGAACTGATGGTTGAACCTTCAAAACTAAGCAGCAGCAACAACGTAGAGACAGTGCGACACACCATTTTGGGATACTTCAGCCAGAAAACAGGCCTCTTGGTGAAGCTGGAGGACTCTCGTCGGCTAAGGTTGACAGCTTTGGGAAAGCATAGTGACTGGGAATCAACAATGGAGTCATACTTCCAAGATTACAGAGCCATCGACGGCGTGAACATTGCACACAGGGTCAGTACTTGTGTGTCGTTGCGTGAGGAAAGCTCGGAAGGCCATTCATTGAGAAGAAAAGTGAAATTGGTTTGGGAACTTGAAGATGTAGGTTTGGACGTCAAGGCGTTGTCCATGGAGGGGTTCTTGCCTCGTGGTGATTTGAAAACAGAGGAAGAACGATGTGGGATGGTGACGTCTAATTCTGGTGCAAAATCAACATCCAGACTAGTATCTCCTTCTATGAGATTTGAAGCTAGCAAAATAGTACCCATTGATGACTCTGATGAAGATCTAGAAAGTTGTGACATTAGTGACCAGGAGGGTGACTTCGACAATTTTTAATTAGGATTCCTTATTGTGGTGCCAAAGAAGCGATATTAGTGACCATGATGATGCCGTGAAAACGGTCACATATTTCATCGGATATTTTCTTAAGCACGATCAGGCACATCGAGATCGAAAAATAACCTTTATGTAGCGAAATTATGTACTTATTTTCGATAAATGTTATTACGGGTTTAGTGTTGGAAATTTGAAGTTTATTACGAGTTCAAAATACATTATTTCAAATAATAGTTAGTTATCTTTAACACACGCTAATAATATCAAAATTGAAACATACAAGTATTTTTATATAGAACAATTATGTGAACTTGTAGAATGTGCAATTCGTATAGGTGTGCTGCATCATGTAGTTTTGATCAAGCCACTAAGACATATTGATAGCAAGAAATAACTGCCGTTAATCGTCGAATTGGCATGCCTTTGTTCCTTTTGGCTTTGTATTTGTACTTTTGTAGCATGGAGCTATACCCTTTAGCTTACTGTCAAATCACACAAGCCCTCTCTGAAAACAAAATCAAATATTAGCCCAGTTCAAGGTCAACAATCGAAAAGCTTGCAAGATGAATAGTTTATCAAATATACACATACTCGATAAAAGGGGTATACAAGGACACGATAAATAAGGAAACCTATCATACGGATATAACTCTGACAATGACATGAAATATAGAATGTCTAAGCCACACCCAACGCTGTCTAGATGTCCCGTCTTCGTACACAGTACCTGCATCTACAAACTGTTGTAGGGGTGAGTTTTCGTCCTCGCTGCTCAAGAAACTTTACCCCAGCTAGGTGTGAAAACAATTTTAATCTTTGTCATGGCTAATAGTGAAAATAATGCATAACAATTTAAAATAAACATTCTTTGTAAGAATGCAAATTGGGCCCAAGGTAGAAATACAAACCTGATGACTGATCTATCTCAAGAAAACTACAACCTTACCACGATTATTATCATACACACCGGCAAGGTGTAGCGAGAGTGTCCATTTATGCCATACCGCCTAGGAGCGACGTCACACCTTAAAGGATGTTAAATGTCCTCCAGTCCGTACAGGCCCTCCAGAGGTTTAGGGGATCGAAACCCAAGGAAGTCGCTATGCCCCGCTCACTCTCAGGTCATCAAACAGTAATGTACAAGATATCAAAATATATTTTTCATGCATAAATCACTTTACTTTAATAAGCATAAAACCACCAACTAAGGCAAGTCCAGAATCCCCTACCTGAGATATCGCTGCTTGATTTCCATTTGCCATCCTAGGCCAACACCACCATCTTCTAGTTTCGGGTAACTGGAGTCCCTAATCTGACAATGACAGTACTTGAATACTAGCACCTTTTCAACTAATAACATCTATAAAATGGTAGTCATGCCAATTCCGCTTTAATGAATATTTTCATGTGAGCAATTGATCACTACTAAGAAGACACATTATTCTTCTCATCAAGTGTAGTTCTCTCAATTACTATGGACACCCAATATTATATTGTCTTCTAAATCATTCCATATATCTAATTCAGAAACTATTCTTCAAATCCGATAAGACCTTTAAGGATCGACACTCATCCTTTATTATGTAAAAATTCAACATACATCAATCAATCATGAATACCCATTTTGTAATTCATTCAACTCTTTTATAGCTCAAAACAAACCATTATTACCAATTTGTTGTCATACTCCATGACTAGTATGCTACCTTTAGTAGACCAAATCTTAGGTTCTCAATCACAACTTAGTTCCTCTAATGACCATATCTTAACTAATAAAAGAAGCACCAAGAACTCAGCCATTTATACAAAACGTCATATATGCCAATTCAAGATTTCAAGTTCACACCAAACACACCCTTGTTCCCAATAATCAATCTAAAACATGATATAGCCTTACTGTAATTCTCATTATCCTACTGTGTAGTGTTTGACACCGAAGGCAAACCGTTGAGAGTAATCCACAATTATACCATATCAATTACATCCCTTCAATTCAAAGAGATCTTGTCCCTCTTATCATTATCTCTAAAATGGATTATCAATTACACCATAAACTAGTTGCTCCGGCCTTGTAATTATAATGCATCATATTACCACTTGATCATAATCATACCAATTGATCAATGCATGCTTACAGTAGCCTAATAATATTTAACCAAAGTACACTCATGCCACATATACTCAAACCCAAACAATAATTATCTGAAGTGACCCGCCTCTTACCTTGTGTGTTCCTTATTTCAAACATCTTCTTGCTGCATTGTTGGACCTAAGCAATCCACATTCTTTACTCTGTTTTCATCAAACAGATATACGAATCATCACTAACCAAACTTTGGAGTACTGAACTCATCAATTTTGGTGAAAGAATCTTACCTTTTCAAGTTATCAAATCATCGATTGGGGATTAGTCTTCCATCCTTGCATTGTAATTATATTGGGCATCTTCTCTTCCTTGATTTCACTTCCTTCACTGCTTTCATAATTCAATATATTTCCAAGCTCTTCTTTCTCCTTCCCTTGGAACCCAAATACAACTCCGGTTTCCATCGTCACCGATAACCAAGTTATGAAACAATAATCAGACTCAATTCATATCAAAACCGAAATCCAAAATCAATGGGTTCTTGGCATTTTACCTCAATGAAGAAGTGACTTTCTTACATGTCAGGAACTACGTACAACTCGAATCGATGCACACAGTGCATAGCTAACCAAACAACCACTCCATATCCATCGTAGCCTTGAGCTAAAGATTAACATCAACCCCGAACTAATTAGCAGCCTTGTCCTCTTGAGGATGATCACGAAGACGCCGCCATCAGAGAGTCGAAGAGATAATGAGAGAAAGAGGGAGAATTCCAGAGAAGGAAGAGACCCACAACAGAAACTTCTAGTTCAGCTCGAGATAAAACTCCTATCTTTATCTTCTAAGTTAGCAAGTTACAGTCTTGCCCTCAAGTTAGCACCTCTATCAGATTTCTGACCCATAATGAATTGGGTTGTTCCACACCCTTCTCTGTATGACTCATTCGAAAATAACAAGTTTTGAGACTTTGCAGATGCACAATAAGAATCGTCTACTAAAATCTTGACACTTAACAAGATCACAGTATACATATCAAACTACTCTATTTTACTGCTTAAATATTTTCAGGTCTCACACCCTTCTCGTCAGGCTTTGGATGCCTATTATCTTCCTCTTCCTATTTAGGCTGCAGCGTGAACTTGTCTCAATGGTGTTTACTGTGTTGACGGGTGGAAGACTATTTTAGACAGATACAGAGAATTAAGGTTATATGTCGATTTTATTCTTTGTAAGTTTTATTATTAGTTATAGTTTTCAGATTGTTCACTTGTTTGGACTTTAGTTTTTAGCATCTCATTTTTTTTTATAGAAATAATGACTATTTGGGGTCTAAATTTTGTTTCATATTCTACTATGCTTGACCACACAGGCTTTTGGCCAGTTAGTAATTTGGGTTAATTGAATGGGTTGTACGACCGATGAGTAACATTTATTTCCCAAAAAAAAAAAAAATACCTTGCCCAAAAACTAAAATCCAAACCTATATCTTCTCTCTTTCTTCACCTCTCAGAGCTTCACATTCTCTCTCTTAGGGTTTCTCAGAACCGAGGTGAGAGAAAAATAAAGGAAACATACTCGAGGAGATTGTTCCACTCGTTAAACGGCAAGCTACAATATTTGACTACTAGATTTAATGGACAAGTTCATAAATTTTTTTTATCAAATAAACAATTAATATGTTACTCAGATCTCTCACTTATAACGAAAAGACTTACATTACTATACTAAATGGTATTAAGCTCGTCAATATTCCTAACCGTGGGCCTTTTAACAAGCTGTCTGTATTCCTATGGAGAATGGACTATCGAAGTGGGCAGTATAGTGTTGCGTCCTAATTGCCCAGTCTGCGACTATATATACCCACTACAACCTAAAACCCTAACACACAATCTTCCATTTCCCCCCGCCTTCCTCTGCTCTAGCGTCTTCCTCCCCTTGGGGCTATTACGTTTGATGCTCGTAACCCAGAACCAGTATTTGGTCTTTGGCCTATCAATTCCATGGTAGCAATCTAGTATTGTTCTTATTCCTGTTTCGGTTCTGTTTTCTGTTGTGATTTTTGCTGATGCCTGTGATGGTGTTAAATATACTTTGCAGATTAACTTCTATGAAAAGAACTTCACTTCTGAGGCAACCGGCTTTTCAATATTTTCTATGGTCTTTTTATGTTTCGCTCAGATCTGGCTTTTTGTTGTTTTTGATTGTTTGTTTGTATGGGTTGCAACTTGCAAGTGATGAGAAAACAGACAGGGACATCTGCACTCTACGGAGATTGATGACTTGTTCTAATGGGAATCTCTCTGATGCATATAACTGTTTTTTTCCCTTAAAATTGAAATTCTGAACCTTTTAAAGGTATGAATCCGATGCTCCCTTTTGGGGATTTTTCTAATGCAGAGGTTTTGATGACTTATTCTTTGCCGATGATGCATTTATGCACGTATTATCAGATATCAAGTATGATGATACATGTCATTGTTGTCACTACCTCTGAGGCAATGTATCCATCTGTTTTTGTTCTTGATGTCTTTGATTTTTGTTTGTTGAAGTTGGTACAATTGTGTCATGATTTTGGTGTTGTCTTTCCTTTTATGCCATTGTTTTGAAGAAGCCTGATGATTGAATCAAAGAACGGAGATTTGAAATGTGTTTTTGTGGAAGCTTGACTTACTACTGGCTCCAAAAGCACACCATGAAATTACTCTCACACCGCTGGATAGTATATGAAGGCTTTTTCACAATCAATACTTTGTAATGAGTTTGTTTGTTCGTTCAATGTAATATCACCGTCATTTTATTTTCTGTTTCAACTGACAACTAAGATTCAGTGCTTCTCCAGGTGCCTGGTTCTCTGTTTGTAGCAGAGAAACAATTGAGTTCAATCAAGAACTTTGTGATTCTGTTAATTCTGAGAAACCAATTTAGCCAAAACTGATACAATAGGAAACATCAGAAAGGACATAACTGGTCATCCTAATAACATAACTCGTTTTTAAGTTACCCTAAACACCAAACAATGAGCAATTCGTGTTTTTTGGCAATAAAATATTGGTCCCAGTTACTGACCAGGACTCATCAACATTTACTAATTTAGACACTTGCTCAACTAAACCCAGTTAAAAGTTACGTCTCATTAAACTTGCTTTCATGTTGTAAAATCTCCTGAACTCATTTCATTCATGTACACCATGTTAGTTTTTTTTTTTTTTTTTTTTTTGTATTGAAAAACTAGAAGTTACAAAGAGAACCCTTTAGCACAACAACATTGGCTGTGCATGAGGAGGTAGCTGAGACAACCAAATACAAGAATCAGAAACTGAGTGACCTAAAGATGCTAAAGTATTTGCTTTTCTTCATATGTGAATATGTGATGAAATGAAACAGCTGCAAACTGGCTGGTGAGATGCTGGATATCATATGCACAAGGACTTTGATTCGCCAAGGATATTTCATTCGACCCATCAAGACATCAATTATAATCTTAGAATCGCCTTCAATGATAGGGGCCTGAGAAGTGAGATGTTGTTAAAGCGGAGTCACGAACTACAAAGCCTGCTGCTGAGTTTTGCATATCTGTGGCCATGGACTTCAGTATAAAGCAGATCAGAAGGCCATAAGCTGTTTTAATAAAAAAAATCCAAGAGCTAGTAAGGCCCCAAATGACTTCATCTAGTTTATTAGCAACAGAGATGAGAATAGATCGCATAGTATCCAAGGTGATTCTGTCAAAGTTCTCAATAGTAGTTAGGTCCCATGAACCATTTGAAATAAACATGTTAACTGTAGCATTCGGCCCTTGGGCCATGAGCTTCATGTTTGTTGTTATACCGCAGTGCGCCTCTATGTCAAATATACTCTGACCCAAATTGATATCACAACCCGGAAAATGCGTACAAACCTAATAATACTTGTATTTATTGAGCATTGTAAACTTACGAACAAACCGTTCATGTTTCATACATTATGTCAAATTTTAATGATCATCTCAACAAAAAATTCAAAGAAAACAAAATTCAGGATCTGCATTATGACCACCGATTAATGAGATTAAGGTTATAGTAAACTACACTTTAGTTACTAACCAAATTTCACTGTACAGATATATTCTTTACACATTATTTTACATATATAAGGATAAAATTTTACAATTAAGAACAAGTTGTTATGCTGTTGACATGTGTCAGTTACAGATTTACAATTTTACCTTTCATTAAAACATAGTCAACTGAACTAAAGAGAGTCAATTTATAAACAAACTGCTACTGTCTTCAAGTAATGTCAACTACTTCAACTACTACCGTTGGCTTCTATTACCAATCTGCCTGCTACTGTCGACTCATACTACCAATTCGTCTGCTACTGACAACTTCTACTACCAACTACCTGTTACTGCATGCGTTTGCTGCTCATCCCACTCTGCTACTGCCTACTTCTGCAATTCTCAATCTCAAACTAGTTGCCACTGCAGATCTTTAAGCTAACTACTACAACAGATAGTGAAGCTCGTTGCTACTGTCAATCAATAGGTGCTATTGCCGATCAAAAGGTGTTACTGTCGATGCTATTGCAATTTTTCTAGAAATTCTCCAAAACCAAACAAACATGCTACTATTTATCTAGAATCTGCTACTGTCTATTACTGTCGACTCCAAAACTGCTACTGTCTATTACTGTCCGTTCCATAGCTGCTAATGTTGAATTTTACTACTCATCTGTAAATTTACCTTTCTAACAGTAGCAGAAAATTACCCTTCTAACAAATCTCAACACCAACAATAACAACTTACCGTTCCAATATACCACAGTAGCAGCAAATTACCCTTCCAATCTCAATAGTAGCAAAAAAGGACAAACACACATATACAAGCAACCTTTGATCACCACCATCACCATCATCCTTTTTTTCTTCCCGACAGAAACCTTAACCCTAACCTGACCCGCCGCCAACTTGTTGACCCTACCTGATTTTTGCGGCTAACTCCGGCGGACCTAGTCTACGACGCCAATTGGATTATTTTCCTCTCTTTGATGTGCCCCTCCCTCTGTCAATGGATCATGCCAATTCGAGCTGGGTAGTGAGTTGGAGCTTCAGCAGTGGGACGACAACGTCGTTGGCCTTGGAGTCCACCTTTCTCCTCAATCTAATCTGACGGATCTGCCCATCCGCCTGCCATAGACACTACTAGAACAAACCATAGCCTATGAATCCACCTTCGAAGGCGGCCGTGGAGTCGTGGCATAGATCGGTGAACTTTGCTCGCATGCTACTCTGACGAAGTCTCCGGCCAGTTTTGGAACGTCCTTTAGGCACCTGCATAGGCGAATCCGGCGTCGAGCTTCGGTCTGGAGTTGGCATCGAACTCTGATCTAGAGGGGGGGGGAGAGAGAGAGAGAGAGAGAGAGAGAGAGAGAGAGAGAGAGAGAGAGAGAGAGAGAGAGAGAGAGAGAGAGAGAGAGAGAGAGATCAAATCCGGTTTATGGTTAGGAAGAGAGGAGTGGCATGCGTGTAATTTAGATGTGAAAGTGAGGTCATTTTGGTCATTTTATGGACATAATCTGGGTGGGCCTGGTACTGCTGGTTTTGGGCTTGTGCTTGTGTCCTAATTTGTATAAAAATTGTTGAAAATGAGTTTTTGGTGTTTTTAAATTTGGTCATATACTACTATGTAATTTACTCTTAAGTTTACATGTTGTGATTGGGGAATAGATTACTACATTTCTTTTGACCCAATTAAGAATCAACGTATTTTTTATTGTATAAAATCTCATGAAGAACAATCAAACGGATACATTGCCTGTGAAACTTTTGTCTCCTGTAAAAATTAACTATAGTTTAAAATAGTAAAAATACGGGTACAACAAGTCAACAACCTTCCTATTTTTGTCGGGATATTATTGCTATCCTGGTAACGCTAGGTTTCATTAACTTCCCTAATTTGAATTTTTGCATTGCTTATTAACAGCTCCTAAGAACAATCAAATCTCAAAACATTACAATTGCTCTGTGGAGTCAATGGCATCCCGGTTTTTTTCTCCTCACGCACCCTTACTCTCTCCCTCACCCTTTCCTCCGCCACTCGCTTCCTCTCAGACTCCAAACTCGCCGCCTCATCTCCGATCGAACAAGCCTGCAAAGCCACCCGCTTCCCTGACACCTGCAAGGCCTCCTTGTCAAATAAAACCCATGACCTTCCCTCTGACCCTTGCCCTCTCCAAACTCTCCAGCTAGCCCTCAATGTCTCCTTCAACGGCCTCAAAACCGCCCAAAATATGGTGGCCGACATTCTCAACTCCGCCGCCGGCAGCGAGAACCGTACAACTGGCGCCAAAAACTGCATTTTTAATTTGCAAAACTCCGAGTACCGCATTTTACTCTCCCAGGACGCCCTCAAAAATGGCCGGACTAAAACCGCACGCGCCGCCATGAGCTCCGCCCTGATCTACCAGTTTGACTGCTGGTACGCCTTCAAGTACTCCAACGACACCCAGTTGGTCATCTCCACCATGTCATTCATCAACGACTCCCTGACCGTCAACACCAGCAACGCCCTCAGCATGATCTTTTCGTACGAAAACTTTGGAAACGACACCAAATCTTGCGCCCGGCCCAAAACCGAGCGTGACGGATTATGGCCTGTCACGTTCTCTAACAATTCCTCGTCAGACTATTCTGTACCAAAAGATCTAATGGTGAACGTGACTGTTTGTAAGGATAATAAAACTGACTGTTACCGGACCATACAGGCGGCGGTGGACGCGGCGCGGAAAATTCCAACGAATTTTTTGTGATTAAGATAAATGCCGGGGTGTATGAAGAGATTGTTGGGATTCCTCTAGAGAAGAGGAATGTTGTGTTTCTAGGGGAAGGCATGGGCAAAACAGTAATTACAGGGTCTTTGTATGTGGGCCTGCTAGGAATTGGGACGTACAACTCCGCCACCGTGGCTGTTTACGGCGACGGCTTCATGGCCAGCGGCGTCACATTTGAGAACAAGGCCGGCCCCGACGCCAAGCAGGAGGTCCACCAGGCGGTGGCTTTCCGATCAGACAGTGATCGCTCTATCATCGAGGACTGTGAGTTCCTTGGGCACCAAGACACTCTCTACGCCCGTAGCAACCGCCAGCTCTACAAGTCATGCAGAATCCAAGGCAACGTCGACTTCCTATTCGGAAATGCGGCTGCCATATTCGACAACTGCACCATCCTCATCGAGTCTAGGCAAGTGACCCCAGAGAAAGGGGAGAAGAACGCCGTGACGGCGCACGGCAGGACAGACCCGGCGCAGGCGACGGGGTTCGTGTTCCGGAACTGCTTCATTAACGGGACGGAAGAGTACATGAAGTTGTACAAAAAGGACCCCAAAGTGCATTTGAACTACTTAGGGAGGCCATGGAAGGAGTTTCCGAGGACGGTGTTCTTGAATTGTAGCATGGAAGGTCTGGTTTCAAAGGAAGGGTGGATGCCTTGGAGTGACCAGTTTGCTTTGGCGACACTTTACTATGGGATTGCTTTGCTTTGGCCGGGAGGGTGAAGTGGAGTAGTGAGATTCCGGCCGAGCATGTTGATGCGTATTCCGTGTAGAATTTCGTTCAGGGAGATGAGTGGTTGGTTTACAACTATAGAAGAGGGAGTGCTTAAGAGCGAGTATGATGGGATTGATATTGTAATCCAGCTTTTAGATTAGGTTTCCGGCCATTCTATTATGAATAAAGATTGACGCTTGGAAAATACTAGGAATTGCAAGTTTGGTAATATTTTCTCACTCGCTGCTTGAAAATATTGTTTCTAGCTCATTGTTTCTGCAAGTTTGGTATTCTCGGTTTGTCATGCGTATTGTGTTCTATCTTGTAAGCAAATAAATCAAGCTGTAACTAACTAGTTGTCACTAACTTTATTAAGTAATTTAGTTTTATTTGGAGTCTTCTAATGTAGGGAGAGTTCTAGTATTTTTGAAACTTTGACTGCAGAGCAACTTGTGCTCTAGATTTTTCGTTTACTGTTTGACATGTGTATATATATATATAGCTGCTAATGTACTAAGTTTCGGGTTTTGGTTGAATGAACATCAGAACTTCTCCTTGCTCCACAAAACTCTTCTCATCTGTGTGTGATTGATTTGCTGTAGTGTCTATTCTATCTGGTGTTTATATTGTTGATGTAATTTTGGTTTTACTGTTCAGATCCTACATATCTTTTGTATTTTTTCTATTGAAATAGTTCAATTGGCGAATATATGCTGGTGTCAAACATGTTGGATGACAATATGTGCGTCCTAAATAAGCAGTAATTTATCTAAGAACTAATTGGATGATGAAAATCACTTGAAAGGTAATTTTAGTGTGGCCGAATTGATCAGTTCTTGATGAAACCAATCATTTTCTATAACACATAATTGATGGATTTGTATCTTGAGAAAACCATATCAAGAAGTTGAATTAGGTAAAAACCTCATACAAAACACTCTCTTATAAGTTAAACTGTTAAACTACCTTAGCTTCGAGATAATGTTGATTCTGCAGCCAGTTAACACACATGGTGTTTTGGCCCAACGTCCTCAGCAAGGGTAGAGAGGGAACAAATGTAACACTCTCTTATAAGTTAAACTGTTAAACTACCTTAGCTTCGAGATAATGTTGATTCTGCAGCCAGTTAACACACATGGTGTTTTGGCCCAACGTCCTCAGCAAGGGTAGAGAGGGAACAAATGTAAAAATGGTGTGTGCGGGGCGTGCCACCTCACGGATGAGGAAAGAGAACGGTGCGCGTCCTGACTTCTTGACCAGGCGAATGAGGGCTCCGGTGTCACCTGATGAGGAAATATTTCCGAGCTTACTCTTCTTAATCACCTGTCGATCGATACTCACTGTGAGAGCGAGCAGAGCAACAATTGGGAAATCGGAGACGAGTCCTGACGGGCTCCGGGATCTAAAGCGGGATGCGCTTAGAACGTTAGGGTTTCGAGAAGACTCGAAGGTTTCGACTGTGTACGTCTGTTTGAGAGAAATTTGTTGATTGATTGATTGTTTGTGTGTCTTCTGCAAGCTGTAAAGCTTCTTTATATACTCATCCGTAAGCAACTCGTGGAGACTCACTCACAATCCAATGCGGACTCTGCAATTAGAATCCCACAAGGATACGTTTAACTCGCCAGTCGTGCGCTTCATGCAACACGTGTCAAACCTATCTCGCTTAGGTTTCGTTCCCTGCCTCGCTGCATTCCATTTGTCGTGTAGTAAGCGAACTCAAACACTAAGCGACCTTATCCTGAGGGCGTTATTAGTCATTTCCAACCCATCCTCGCAAGAACTATAGAGTCCCATGCGAACTGGAGATAAGGATCCCGCGTAGACACCGAGTCTCGCAAGGTATCAGAATCCTCTGGATAAAAGCCACGTCACGTGCTGCCAAACCTCGCTACCCTTTATGGGCTAAAAAAGGCCACAGGCGTTGGCCCAAATGATATCCAAGCCTTTCTCGAGTCTTGGACCGAAAATGCCCACTGGGCTCAAACACATGGCAGACTGTTAAATCACTTATATGTGGTAAATAAGTTGCTACACCTAAACAGAACGATTATTACCAAGTCATATGTGGTGGAATATCAGCAATTCAAATGGTGAGCAAGCCTGTACCAATTATGATATGATTTTCCATGTGGAGGAAGAAAGAGAAATATCCATTTTCCCCAGTCCATTATCATGGAAGAGGAAACTGAAAACCGAACTGTGTGCTGGATTGGATATGGATTCAGTACAGCGCTTCTATATACTGCAAATGATATAGATGGTGCCTCAAACCACTTGCCCATTGTTTCAGATTTTGCAGTCATATTATTATATCCTCCTTCGCACCCATGCTGAGTCGGATTCTGAGTCATCCACATCACTCCCATTGTATCTGTCTCATAAAACTCGTTTTCAACTTTGTATTTTCTATTGTGTTTGGCAATTGAATACCTATTTCTTTGTTGGAGTTGTTGGTTGAAACATTTCTTTCTCCAAATGTACCTTTGGTTTTTACTCAAAAAGAAAAAACTTACATATCTTATTTCAATTCATACAATCATACCAGAAAATGCATTAACCTAACTAATTTAGCTTTTGAGTTGGCATGATAATGATGGGACTTGATTTACACCTCAATTATCACACACTATTTCAGATGTTAGGTTCTCTGTCACCAACCAATTACAAAGTTAAAATGAGAAAAATGAGTTTTTTCACATGAATTAAACTTTTTTTCTTTTTTTGGTCGAAACATGAATTAAACTTTGGAAATAAACTTGAGGAAGTGGAAAATGACATTAAAAATGAATATCTAAAACTTTGGAAATTAGTTTGTTAACCTCCAACCCGCACATTGATTCCCACAATGGACAGATAAATCCCAATGAAGAAGATCCCACCTCCAAAAGAGCCAAATCATTACCCAAAGCTTTGCTTTCATTTTCAAATTCAAAATTTAGAACAAAGAGAAATCCAAGTTTTTGAATGTTCATAGAATACCAGCATTGTCAACAATTCAAGGCTGGCCACAAATGACAAACCAACTCATATCAACTTTACTCATGTTTTGAACTGGTCCGACTCATAGCTGGAATTTTTTGACAGGAAAGTTTCTAACTTGGAAAAAGATCATTGCCATGACCCCATTCAAGATTCACTAATATATTGTAGGTACCCAAAACAAATTGACACAGGTAACAATCTAGATCTGTATCAAGCTCTCAATCAGATCTACTACAATCTCAAATCCAATAACAGATTAACCAAACTTGCAGGGTTCTACGTAAAAAAGATCAGAACCCTGCTTATGGAAAACCTAATAGTAATGATGTATTTACAACATCAAGCAGACAAATTGGTATGACAAAAGTCACAAAACTGGAGCTGCTTTACTCCAACATGCCTAAACTGTTTCAAATCTTCAGCAAGGCACTTTCTTCTTCTGCGAGTTCTATGTCATGGTTATGGATAACATTACTCCAAACACCAGACAAATCTATACTTTTCATGATCAAATCTTCCTCCACTCTCTCTTCTTTGGTTGATGGTGGAGAAGATCTTGCTGATATCCCACCTATCTCAGCCAAGTGTAGTATCTCAGACTCGTCGAAACCTTTTGCAGGGCCAAGACTACAACCCTCAGCCCCATATTTACCTAATGCATCTTTGAATTTCTTGATCTGTAAAGCAACGAATCCAATTAGCATAATTCAACCATAAATACACACCAATTTAATCGTATGACAAACCAACATCGAAGAAAATGCAACACTTACAGTGGCATTGGTGCAGCTGAAGCTACACACTCGCCCTTCAGCGCCTCTATAAAACCTAAAGAATGGAAGCACATGAATGTGGAGACCATGGCACATAGTCTTGAGCTCTTCATAGTTAACCTTGAGAAAAATTGCATCTGGATTCTGTTCAGCCAGCTGACAGATCTGAACAAATTCACAAAGTTATTGGTAAACATATATCCCAAAATGCTCCAAGCTAAAATTAGACATGCTATAATTTTTCAAAAGGAAAAATTTTCTTTATTCTAAATTGAATTATGAATTCATGAAATATACCTTGGGATGGAGAGCTCTGCAACCTCCACAACCAGGTGAGTAAAAATCCACTACAACCAATCTATCACCCGCATTATGCAAAGAATCAATGAGTTCTTGAGCAGAATGGATCTCCACCATGTTGGGTTTTAGGGTTTTCTCCCACCATTTCATAGCTTTGCTTACACAGATTGATGCTTGAGCCTGAACCCAGATACATTTACACACACCATTAGTAACATGTAAAACTTGAACACAAAAAATTCCTAAAATTAAAGCTAATAAGATTGAAAAGCAGAAAGCTTTACATACATGAACAGATAAATTTCTGGGGGGCTTGGCCCTCAAATTCTTTAAGCCCTTGTGATCTGAGATGGGTTTTCCCAAAAATTCAACACCCAAAACAGGAAAAGCTCTGGAATTTGATTCTCTGGATTTGGAGCACAGACCAATCTCATGAACCCCAGAAATGCACAAACCACACTTTGAAGCAATTGCCATGTTGAATATGTCAAGTCTGAATCCCCTTTTCAGACACAAGCAGCAAAACCCCACAAGAACCCACTTCACCTCTTGTTTCTTGAATCAAAATCCCTCAAAATCTTGATCAAGACTTGAGCTTTATGAGCCAAAAGTGAAGCTTTAAACGAAAAGGTGCGGTCTTTTTGACTAGCTTGAATTGGGTAAGACAGATGGAGAGAGAAAGAGAGCTGTGGATGTTAATCTTGGAAAACTAGGAGGAGGAGGAGGAGGAGGAAGGAGGGAGAGAAATAGAAACAAGCTGTATATAGAAAATGTGGTAGGTGGGGTCTTTTCTGAATTGGATTTTACCTTATCCACATTTTTTCTTTTTGGATAAAATCTCGCACTGAATTTTAGCAAGTGTCTATAAAATTAAGGTTTTGGATGAAGTTGGCCTTGTGTCTTGCTGTTTTTACCGGAATTATGTAATGGAAACCGCGTAGCTGACTGTGTCTGCCTCTCCAAATTTTTTGGATAAGATGACTCTTCTCTTACTGCAGATGAGTAAATTAATGATTTTGTTTTCTCAATATGATGTTTCTGATATGTTATTTTGGTAAACAAAATCCAACTCTATGTGTTTTATTTTAGTCGACCAAGGAAATTTACTTTTTTGTAGTTTTATTTGAAGGATATAGAGGATCATATTTGTATAATGTGTTCATAAACGTTGTACAAATTTACCTTTATTTTGGTCCGAGATTAAAAGATTTCCCTCTCTGCTAATTGATCCAATGCTGCTTAATTACATAGGTATTTTCTTTCTAGGGGGTTCTATTTTGTTGCAATTACACAAACGCACGCAAGAGAAACTACTAATGACTTGTTCCTTGAATCGAAACAAAAAAAACACTAGTGGTAAGGCCTATTAAAGTTGGTAATGATGTCTTAATTAGGGTTGTGGCGCAAGCGTTTAGGTCACAATAACTTTCGTGATCTTCTTGAACTAAACTTTCCATGAAGAGGATTGTCTAAGTTTAGAGACAAGTAAAAAAGCACATGTGATTGATGTGAAAGATGTAAATCCGATGAGACAGAACTTGGTGCCTCAAATACTATTGTCGAAGAAAAAAAACCAAAGATAGTGAAGTCAAGAAAACGGTCTGGGGCCAAATTCTGTGGGCAAGAAAATAGAAACTTGGCTACCCTTATTGAAAAATGGAGAAATGAGGTTAAAGCAAGCCAGCAAAAATTTGTCCTCTTGACAGTTGGCTCTAATCAGTAACTCTTGGGAGAGATCAAAGTTACTGTATTCGATCAAATCTTAGAATCTTAGATGAGTTGCTTTGGGAATTAACTGAGTGAAAAGTTTAAGTTCATACAAAGATTACTTCATATATATGAGATGAGAATGGAAACGTGGTATTATATGAGAGCCATGACATGATTCGAGGCACTTTGTTTGTTTTCTGGTGTTTTCCCTATTAATCTTGCTAATAAAACAAAAACTAGGATATGCTTTGTGCTCAGTGCTGCTTAGACATCATGATAATGACAAATGTTGAACAGATCGCAGCATATAACCAACCACCATATGGTCATGGATTAAGTAATTTAATTAAGATAAACCCAATAATTACGGATTGAAATCAGATCAGGAGGATATCACTCATGTGCTGCTGATTTATGATGATACAAGGGCTCCAACCCTAATCCTAAAGAAACCAAGTTGCCTCTAAATTAACATTTTGATGATACCAAGGAGTACTGTAAACCTTACCTTTACTTCAATTGAGATAAATTCAAATTGAGATCAAGCATCTCTTAGAAGGCAAGCCAGCTCCTGTTGGAGTAAGAGATGTCTAATTTTATATTGGATTCAAAGAGAATGAAATCAAAGTATATGAATATATATCATGTAACTTGAACAGTTGTGTTAGGACCATCTCTGTTACCTTGATACTAATCTGCCATTTCTCCATGGATCATATGTAATTAAGCTTCATCCCTTTCAGCTATGCTGGCAGCTCTTTTGTCTCCTAGAGTCTTGGACTCTTTTGGATGTATTAGGTGGCATTAGACCACATCTTTTCTTTATATTTGTACTTGCAGGCCAATGGCAAGACATCAAGGAAATTATGCATCTTTAAACTTCTTTCTCTTCTCTCTTTCTCTTTGTAACTTCCTCCTAACCAGCTTGGTTCTACCAAGTTGAAGGTGATTCACATTGACTGATCTATTTAATCTGCACCTTTAAAATATGGTTTTGATACATGTTTATATAGGACCAGTTCAAAACCTACATTCATTTATGGAGGGCATGCATGAAAGTGGCTTAGCTTAGCTTAGATTAGATATTTTCTATGGATATAGAGTAGTATTATGGTGCCTGACAGTGAGAGCACATAGATAATGAAGGCTACCACCACTACTGGTGCATGTGATCTGTTTATTCCAGTTTCAAGTTCAACCCCGGCCTTTGGGATTATCTGATTGATATTTGATAGGGTTTGTGATTTCATTGGGGGATAGAACTGATCATACTAGCTAGCTACCCACAGGTTATGGAATTGTTTTTTTTTGGTTATAGAAAATTGGCCCATTGTTTGGATTTGGAACATTACTGGTTTTCCAAAACCAAGGGCCATGGCCAAGGTATCTCCCAGAACAAGTCCATGATTCTGGGAAAGAAGAACCAAACATTGACAGTGTTCTCCCATACTTCACACCAAGTGGATACCCTTTATTTTTTTTTCTTTTTCTTTTCTTGGATTTTCGCTCCACAGCTGATCAGTAGCTGACCTTTACAGCCCTGAAAGATTCCAGTTGAATTTCAATTTATCACACAAATGACAGATAGCTAGGAAATGAAGCCTATTGCAAACATATTTGATGCATGATGTGAGCAACTACAGTTCTATGAATTTCTCATATTCCACAAATCAAGATTTTATTGATACATATTAGTGCAGCAGGATTGAGTTATATATAATCCAACTACTAGGTTTTGCACTAGCCATCTCTATGTGTTAAGATTATAGGCCCATATGCAGTCCATATTCTAGCCCAGTCCGTATCCTAGCAATACGTCATCAACTTGGAGAACAAGTCGATAACTTTAAAAGCTTGTCAATTACATCTTTGCTTGGATCAATAACCAGAAATACAATTACTGCTCTCTCTCTCTTTTCTTGCTTTTCTTATTCAAATAGATGAGGGATTTTCAGCATGGTATCAGAGCATGAAAGGCTTTTTAAGCAAGTTGATGCATTTTTTTTTGGGTGGTTAAAGCACACTCATGGTTCATGTACTGAATTCATAACTTTGAAACCTAGCAAGATTACATTTTTGTGTTATATTTGCTTTAAGCATATCCTCTTTCCAGAGACGCATACACTAGCAGAGTAGTAGTTATGTTTGTTTTTCCAACTAATCAATAAGATCGAACCTTCAATATGGTATTAGAGTGAAACACTGAAGCAGTATTCATCAGCAAATTCATAAGAATCTAATGACTAAGCTACTTCACAAGCTGCTCCTCCTTCTTAGCAGCCTCTTCCAACTCTCTCAGCCCTCCAACTTTCTGCTCTATCTCCTCAATCAGCTCTTCTCTCCACAACTCTGATCTTGCAGATTCTTCAATGTCTTCTTGCTGCACATTTACAATCACCAGGAAGTCATTCTACATCAGTTACATTTGTTATACATGGAGTTGCCAAAACAAGTACCATTGAATCAAAAACAAGCCAAAAACCACTTCACAAGATAGGTCAGTGACCAATGTGTTAAAATTTAAAGCTTGAAGCTACTCAAGCTTGCTTCAAGTTTTGTCATCTGCAAGAAATCAAAATTAGAAGGCTGGCCACAACAGTCAACATGGTTGGTCAAATATCAACCATACTTTACCAAGAACCAATTGAGCTTTACTTGATTTATGTTCTAGCTCAAGATTGAAACTTGACCAAGTAGTGCACGGAAAAACTTATGAAACAGTGTAGTGATAAGTAAGTTTACCTTCTCATATATCCAATGTCCAGTACCATCTCCTCCATCTTCTCTGTACACTTCTGAATCATAATATGGATCCTAAAACAAGAATGTCTGAACTATTGGATTAATTATCTCCAAAATCAATGAAATTGTAACTATAATGTTTATTAAGTGCTTTACCTTCATGGAACCAAAGAACAAACACCCCCAAACAGTGAACATGATGTAAGCAGTATCTACAAATAGACAATGGAAGTGGCAAAATTAAATGAGAAACTAAGAAATAGAACTGATGAAATGATAAAGAACTAATACTTACAAACACTTTTTATGGAGTCATCACTGAGATGCACAATGGATTTGTGGGTTATAAAGTCTCTTTGGCCTTCAATATGCTCCACTAGAACTGCCATTAGAGGCCAATCTGGGAAAGCATTGGTTCTGCTCAGAGGGGCTCTTTTGCTCTTCTTCCCAACTTCAAGCTATGCAAGCAAATTCAACACATTATAGTTACCTAACAACCAATCCTACATTACCAAATTATTGCACTACATGATTTGATGTACTCAAATTCCCTTTCTTTTTTGGGCTAGGAAATATAAGTAAGTTTGCTTATAAGTACCTGCTTGTACCCACCGAAAAGCTCAGAACTTGAACACTGCCTAAGCTGCAAAAGAAGGGTACTATTCACATTAGTAAATGCAGTTCCACCATGTAAAGTCTAAAGCATAAGCTCTTGTAGGTTGGAAGTGTTACCAATCTTGTAGATGAGGTCATGTGGGTGATGTCCACTTTTGTTGTTTGGAGTGAAGAGCTGTGAATATGTGGACTAGTAATGGTGAAGCCCATGATAGCTTCTGCCATTTAGTCTTGAATTATTAGTTGAGACGATGTAGTACAAATTTGAAGCTAGGTTTGTGTTTTGTTGATCAGAGGGGGAAGTGGATAAGAGAACCATTTACATTTTACACATTTTTAACCATATTATTTTGTATAGGTCAACTTGTCAAAATTCATCAACTGGCCTATTAGCTCAGCTGGTTAGAGCGTCGTGCTAATAACGCGAAGGTCGCAGGTTCGAGACCTGCATGGGCCAATTATTTTTTTTCTTTTTTGAAATTTTATCTTATTTAGTCAAACAGAACAGAGTTGAAGTTGCAGGAAGGCAATTTCGGCAATTTCAAGGTGCTACTAGCCTACTAGTCTCCGTGTTCGGTCGTCTATCTATTTCTTCGTCCTTTTCATACCCACTTGATCGTTTCAGTTCCAACCAGAAACAATTTCAATGGGGAGGAGTGGATTGTTTGATCTTGAAAACCACTTTGCCTTCTATGGCGCATATCACAGCAACCCTGTTAACATTTTGATCCACACTCTGTTTGTGTGGCCTATTCTCTTCACCTCTCTTGTTCTTCTCTACTTCACACCTTCCCTGTTCAGTTTCCCAGCTGGGTTTTATCTCAATTTCGGGTTTGTGTTCACTCTGATCTATGCTTTGTATTATGTTGGATTGGATAACAAAGCTGGGTCCTTGGCTGCTTTGCTCTGTGTTTTCTGCTGGGTTGGAGCCAGTGTTCTTGCTAATCGACTTGGGTTTTCATTGGCGTGGAAGGTATGTGCTTTCTTTTTCAGCTTGTTTCAGTTGTTTGGTTATGTTATCACTGTTTTGATCTCACATGGTTTTTTATTTTTAATTTTTTTATTTCTTTAAAATTTTCGCTCTTTTTTTTTTGAAGTTGTGTATAAAAGATGTGGTTTTGATCAATTTGAGTTGGGAAGTTCTTGTCTTTGTTTGGTTTTGCAATTCAAAGATATGGTCCTATCCAGAAACATTGTTGATCACTGTGCTACTCCAGTAGATTCCAGTAGATGAAATGCACATGCATTACAGAACATTTTAGATGGGGACACTTAAGATGTTTGTTGCTTCATTACTGGAAAAGGTGGGAACATTAGGGTAGTCATTGTATCTTCGATCATACAGTGCTAAGTCTTGAATCTTGATTATGTCTTTTGTGGAAGAGTGGAGGTGTCTCAATGGAGAAATTACATTTCTGTCCGAAATTCTCTAAATCAACATGAATATAGGTGCAAGCCCAAGTTCTAGTTGTGGCATTGGAGATTAGTTAGTATGCTCAGTTCAATTATGAGGTCCATCTCAGTAGTCTGATTTGTTTCTTGGACACAATTGTGAGTTGGTGATTCTTGGCCTTTAGTTTGCAACAGGATTTCAATACTAGATGTTATAGTGAGGAAAGGTTTGGGAAAAGGGTTTAATTCATTGAAGAGGAAAACCGCTGTGAAACTTGCTGAACTGAGTGAACTCTGCCCTGCCAGACATATTTATCATTCAGAGAGTTGGACTTCAAAATATTTCTGGATAATGTAGAACTTTGATCATATGGTCTTTGGAAGAGATAAGAAATATAATACCACCAGGTTTAATTTTCTACATTCCTTGCTGGTGCTGGGGAAGTTGTTAATCACTACATGGAGGTCTTATAAACTACAAATTCCTTTCTTAGCTAAAGATAGGACCTGCATTGATCTTTCTGGCTAAGAGTTTTATATTGAAAATCAAACTCCTAAATCTAAATGTTTGATGACTTTTTTTCAGGTTGTGTTAGCAGCTCAGTTGTTCTGTTGGGCTGGACAGTTCATAGGCCATGGGGTGTTTGAGGTGACGATTTGTGATTTTCCACTATTGTTGTTTCCATGTTCCTGAGTCTGAACAGTTGCATCACACATATAATGCTTTCTTTACTTGAAATGAGACTAAATAATGCATCTAACCATAATGATTGTTTTCAGAAAAGAGCACCGGCTCTTCTAGATAACCTCGTCCAAGCGTTTCTGATGGCTCCTTTCTTTGTGTTGCTTGAGGTAATTCCTAAATCCTGTCTGAATTCGGGATGTTTCTATATTTAAATTATGACTAAAATGCTATTATTGCATCATGCAGGTCCTTCAAACGGCCTTTGGTTACGAACCTTATCCAGGGTTTCATTCAAGCGTGAAACAAAAGATAGAAGCCAATATCAAAGAGTGGCAGGAAGAGAAACAAAAGAAACAGACTTAAACTTAGATAGCACACATCCAGAGAACAGTTCTGAGATGAATGTATTGGTATGTATCTGCATTTGCCAAGTAGTTTTCACCCGACATGGGGGAGAAGAAAACAAGAACTTCAGATGTAGTTGTATAATACATTGGTCTGTATCTGCATTTGCCAAGAGTTTTCACCCGATACGGGGGAGAGCAAAATAAGAACTTTAGATGTAGTTGTATAATACATTGCTCCAAGACTACTTTGTCCTTGAATATAATGTCATATTTTGATCTACCAAAGAAAATAATTACAGTAAGCTTATGAACTATTGAACTGCTGGCATCTATATCTTCAGAATAGGCTTCAGTTTAGTCAATCTCATATGGAGATCTGCGCCAATCATGCTATTACGAGGCTCTGGTTTCTCAACTCCCCTGTCCTGCATCGATCTTCTTACTCTCATAGCTTCGTTTCACTCGTCTACACTTGCATAGATGTTAGCCAGAAGCATATAATCGCTGCTATGATCTGAATCCAACTCCAAAAGATGACTCCGGAGTCCTGACCTTCTCTCCAAGCTCGACCTCACCGTGCACCTGACACGGCGACAACAATGTCCTCCATACAATGGCCTCCACAGACTCAGCTCGCCCCAACATATCAACCATGCATCTGTAGTGCTTAACTGTTGGTTGAATCTGATATCTTTGCTCATAATTTCGGAATATCTTGCAACAAGATTCTTGTTCCTTCATCAACCAAACACACGCACCCTAGATTACTGTAATATGTGAAATGTCCGTATAGTACTACAGTTTGTTTGAATAGTGCCAGATGAGGAGCTGATGAAATATATATGGTTAAGAGTTGGATCCATTTCAATGAAATTAGACTTATTGATTCGCATGTACATAGAACATGATGCTTATGTGGATTCTATCTTTTGATTCCCTTTCGAGCAATGGACGGTTACTTTTGATTTACTTTTTCCTTGTTTGGAATGCATACTTCTGGATTGGTCTCTAAAGAAAGTTTATGCATCCCTGCAAAATCAACCTGGTTTGTTCTATGGTTGGAATTGCCTTCAGAAGCTTTGAGTGGGTTTGGTTTTTCTAAACCATCGTGCATATACTGGTGCAGTCATGGTGTGCTGAGACTCCGATGGTAAGTAACAAATTGACAGTTTCTCTTTTAGGGCAAGCTTCCAACCAAAGTTGGTCTGCGCTGCTGATATGCCATGTCTGTTATCACCCTTCGTAATAACAGCTCAGATAAACACTTGAAAAACCACTCAATCGAAAGTCTCAAATGGCCATTTCTGCTTTGGCTTTCTAGTCTAGCTAGCCTAAGTAGTAGAAGAAGCAAAAATGCTTTTGCATTTTTGCTTTTGCATTTTTGCGCTGCAGCTATATAGTTGTAATAATCCAATGCTGTGATTGTAGTTTCTTGGATGCCATAATGGGAGACTTGTTATGGAAATCTCTGCAAAAAGAGACACAACTGCATCGATCTATCTTGTTCAAGCTGTGTAATGATCACCTGCCTTATGTATTATTGATCACTTTCTGTCTTCATCAATCACGTACTATTAGCTAGGGAAGAATAGCTAGAGCTTTAATTTACTTCAATTTAGGTTAGGCTCGACATTATCCAATGTCATGGAGGACAAAGTAAGCCCTGTAGGACAAGCTTGAATTCACCTGCCTAGTTTAGTTTGTCGATCAGACCGGTCTCTTTTCTTTTGGTTACTTTGTCCCACACAGTTCAATTATTAGGGAATTGTTGTTGTCAATCCTTTGAATATAAGGCCACATATCACTATATTTTTGTGCTTCCAAATTCTAGATCTGGATTAAACAAAAAGTACAAGACTACTAGCTGTGAGGAGGCCCTGGCTACATTCTTAATCTATGATTAAAACATAGAAACAAAAATCCTTTCGACATCATCGATCATGTTGCTCATTAGTTGTACCAAACTCAAGGTCGGATTTTTGACTTCCTAAACTTTGTGTGTCTTTGAGATGATTTGATGTTATTGACATAATAGATTTCAGGATCGAAACTACATTATTAATGTGACTTGCTAAGTTAACTCAACTTGCCAGTTCGACGTTGGATTTATTGACATGTCAGTTTTTCTTTTTTAGGATGAGAACAATTAGTTTGAGACTTAATCGCTCGTAGTTGTAAAAGCTTCCTAAAACATTAAGACTCAATCGATCAGGGAGCTGCTGTACTTCTAAATATGCGATAGAGTCTGAACTTTGGAAATGAGCAACACAAAACTCTCACTATTTTGTTTTTGTCCTGAAAATTCACACAACTTTCTTATATACATGTCTCTTTCCCTCCTATTCCCAACCCTTTCCCAGCCCCTTAATTTGACATAAACAAACATCCTTTACTATAGTAGAACAAGATGATATTATAGTATTTTCGTGGCATGTACGTGCATCTTTCTTCTTCTTCTTTTTCTACTTCCCTTGCTTCACATTTTCCCTACAAACACATCCAGCCACAGTTTATCTTCTTCTTTTTATTTATGCTCCACCCCAGATTCTTCTGAGTCTGCTTTTGTTGAATATGATAGAATTACACATATTTTACACCTAAGGATAATTAACTTATCTTGATTCCCTTTTTAGCTAGCTCGCTTCTATTCGACTATAAATAAGTATGGCCAATTAGACTAATAAGAAGTATCAAAACTTCTCCGACTAGTATATATCTCGGAAATTGTCAACGATCAACATCAAATTATATCATATAATCATCTCTCCCGGTCCGTAGCGGAATTCTGAGGAAGACCCTGCTGGCCTAATCTGATCCCCCAATTTTAGCTCTCACCAAAATATAGAAAACATGACCATAGTGATTAGTGAGTCATCACCCCGGAAATGTTAAACACGTTTGTGAGTTCGTAACTCGTATTGGTTGCCACAACTGGGTGCTTAAATATGCTGATCGAGTAGTCCAGAAAAACAAAACAGAGGGCCAAATTATTTAGAGTATACTAATGTGATTGTGAAGAAGCCACGTACAAATACAATAGAATCCAGCCGACGTATATATGTATACATATAGATATTTTCCATCACTCCAATCACATCCAGTGATCCAGAGTTAGGCAGCGCATCAAAATGAGTCGATCATTTTCATTCATCAATATCTCAAAAAAAAAAAAAAAAAAAAAAAAAAATAGACGTTGAATAACATTTAGGGTGATCTACATCTTCGTCTTCTTCATAATCCCTATCAAGTTTAGAGTACGGTATCTGGATTTTCAATATTCAAAGAATGACCTCTGCCTAACTCGATCAAATTCCCCAATAATATTCCCAGTCTAGGCTTCTCTACCGAACCAGACTTGCCACGTCTCTAGCTGCTCCTTTGTTGGAACCAAGGAAACAGAAGCCTGCTGCCGCTCTCGTCCCAATCGCAAGGGTTATACTTCACAGTCAGCCCTAGGGTTTAGTTTAGTCCTGGTTTAGTTAAGTCTGACTAACAAAATATCAAGAACTTGACGAACCAGATCGAAGAGGCCGGTGGCGAGTAGCTGACTATGATCAGGTGTGGCGGTACTGTCCACTCCTGGCTATCGTGATACATACGGGATAAGGACGTCGCCGATTAGTCCATCTTTTATAGATTACTGACCGGATTGGAAGTCTTGGGACAAAGCCAAAACCCTAGCACACGCGTCGAGGGGATGATTAAAAATGTTTCCTGAAAAGGAAAGTCCGGTTTTGGAAGAAAGCCATGGAGTGGCGAAAGTGGCCGTGCGAGTTCATGTACAGGGTCAAATTACAATCACAAATTACACTTAGAAAATGACCTGCGTTCCAATATTTTCTTTCACTTTAGGAATCAATTCTGAATGCAACTTTGGTGGTCAATTGCGAACTTCGTTTTTGGACCCCTTACACTAAGGAGATATTTAGGCCGCTTTCGAGCCAGGTTTTTAATTGGCCAAGTTGGTTTTAGATTTTTAGATTAAAACAATTTGGAGAAAAAAAAAATAACATGGAATTTAGCTGGCATGGTTTGATTTCATCCTCATGGTGACCAAAATTTGTTGACCTAGCTAGCGATTCAGAAAATCATACTTCATACGTTTTATTTTTTATGGACGGCAGAAAGCCATAAAACACTCTTCAATACACAACGTGTAAATACAAAAGACATGTGGATGGTTAAAATCTTTAACTTAAATATGGATACATGGTGGTCTCAAGATATGTTAAAAATTGCGCCGTGTACTTGCTGTATACAATAATTTCCAGATAAATAATTGATTAGTTAATATGGAAATCGATATATCACCATTACAATTTATTCTTGTTTATAGAACTTTGTCGTTTAGTCAAGTTTGTTGAAATGATCATCATAAGCAGTAATCGTACTTACAATGATATATGGTTGACAAATAGAATGGTAAAATTGTTTTATAAATGTAGTGGGAAATTCAGAATTTCTATTTTATTGTTTGAATTTGTCAAGTAGGGATCGATCACTATGTATATATCATACTAATTTGTGATCATCGCCCAATATAATATGCATCCATCACGTGTAAAAGTTTTATAAATAAAGAGGCCCTATGAAGATTTTTATGAATTCAAGTCAAATTGGAATTTCCTTAAAGCAATATTAGAGAACCTACATTTAACCATAAATGAAAAACAACAAACGTTACAGGTTCAAATTGTTGAAAACTGGCACTAATCTTCTAATCATATTGGACAAATTAGCTTAGATGCATTAACAAACTTTCTTTCACCTAACCATTAACCACTAAATGGCTTTAATCTCCGATCGCACCTTTTACATCACCCTTTGCAAGAGAGTTGAGAGCTTTGATTAATTGGTGTTGTCACGGATTATATCATACCAAATTATCTGTTATGATCATATTAATTAGTACTAATCCGCCACTAAAAGATAATTCGAAAATTATAGAAGTTGACATTTAGTTTTGATACAACGATGACAGTCATATCAAAGATCGTATTAATTTGGCTGTCTTTGCTGAAGATCTTTTTTTTTTTTTTAAACTTTTTTATTAATAACTCACACACCCTACATATGTCGTGAGGTTTGAACCCATGACCTCAAAGTTGTCAGTTAAACACCTTAACCAACCAAGCCACAGCTCACTGTCTTTGCTGAAGATCTTCTTGAAATTGTTTGTCTACTTTTTACTGAAGTTATTTCCGACCTAATTTGATGTCATTTTTCAGTAACAATCACATAAAAAGTTTTTGCAGTACCTGTCGACTAATCGCCATTTCACATATTTGTTGATTTTTCTTATGAAAAGAAGGGGGTTAGAATGGTCTTTTAGACATGATTAAAGTGTGTTTTGTTAACTAATTTGCATGACTCGACTAATTCTGTGCCTTCACACTCACACAGCTGTTATCGCTAATGAGCTAACATAATGTTCATCACTGCTACAAAACAGAGACTATATTATGATGTATGCCTATGATTCTTGTATTCATTGGAACAAGCAACATCAATTCAGTAACATCGAAGTCCTGTCAAATGAAATGAATCAATTCACGTATATAGACAACTGCGTCTATGATCCGATTGTCTTAGTTACACAGTGAAACTGTATTATGTTAATATGTAATGCATGTGTATCTAATGTATATCCATGTTGATTTATTATTAAGGGTTACATCATGATTGATTAATGCTCTATTTATTTCTGTTAATTTCATAATCTATCTAGTATTTAATATGTTACGTGTGATAATTGAATCGTTAAAGACGTGAATAATGAGAATTTCAAAATTCATAGTATGTATACTGTCATAAACAATTCAAGACAACGCAACAAGCAAACACATACAGTTCATACATATCGACATTGTAAAACCATGATTAAAATGAACAAATAGTTACTTGAAGTTATAAAATCTAATTAGTTGAAATTAGTCAAGGCATTGACAAAACTGAAACATATTAAGTCGGTAATAAAATCAATTAAAATCAAGTGCATAGTACTTGGATTTGATAGGTTCATTTGTCTTTGGTCAAATTCGAAGAGGGCAAAATTGGTTACAGAGAAAATGTTAAAGAACCCAACCTGAGTTACCTTCCTTGCCACGTTTCTTTCTCTCCATCTCCAAACGCACCAGTATTTAGGGGCTTCTGTTCCTCATCGTGCTTTTCTTTCTCTTAAAATCTCATCCCTCTCTCACAAACTTGTTCCATGGCTTCTCTTATTTTCCTCCAGCTTTATTCTTTTGCTCCTTGACAACATACTTTTTGCTTCTCGTCTTACTCGGTTCTGTTTCCTGTTTTCAAAAATCTGTGAGCTAGCTGGAAGCTGTGTTGGTCACAACTCATTTTAGTCTGCCCAGATAGGAGTCTATTTGTATAAATTGAGGTTTGAGTTTGAAAACCATGCCCTGTTGATCAAAACCAAGATTGTGAAGAAACAGAGGTTTTGGAGAGGAAAGCTAGAAGTGAGGTTTTAAGGTATCAATGATGCAGGAAATGGAAAAGTTTGCTCTTCCAGCTGGAACTTTCAAGGAAGACAATCAGATTGATCTACCACCCGGGTTTCGATTCCACCCAACCGATGAAGAGCTTATTTCTCAATACCTTCACAAGAAGGTTATCGATTCCAACTTCGGATGCAAAGCAATTGGGGATGTGGACTTGAACAAGTCCGAGCCTTGGGATTTGCCATGTAAGTTTCGATGTTCAATTCGATTTGATGTTGCAGTTTTGCTTATTCTTTAGCATGTTTTTGGTTTTTTGGTTTGTGGATGAAGATAAAGCGAAAATGGGAGAAAAGGAATGGTACTTCTTCTGTGTGAGAGACAAAAAGTATCCGACTGGTCTGAGGACAAACAGAGCAACTGAGGCTGGATATTGGAAAGCTACCGGGAAAGACAAAGAGATTTACAAAGGGAAATCCCTAGTTGGCATGAAGAAGACCCTTGTTTTCTACATGGGAAGAGCCCCAAAAGGTGAAAAGAGCAACTGGGTCATGCATGAATACAGATTGGAGGGTAAATTCTCAGTCCACAACCTCCCCAAATCTGCAAAGGTATGTATGTTCCACTATGTTAATTTGCTCGGTTTCCTCTGTTTCACTATGTAAATTCCTAGTCCATTTCCCTCTGTTTCAACTATATGTTAATTTACTCTGTTTTCCTCTGTTTTGTCTCTGTTTCTGACCCTAATTTGATCTCAAATTTGCAGAACGAATGGGTGATTTGTAGGGTCTTTGAAAAATCTGCCGGTGGTAAAAAATTCCATATCTCTGGACTTCCGAATTCGGGTTCTCATGGAACTGAAACTGGTTCTTCTGGTTTGCCACCTTTGCTGGACTCGGCGCCTTACAATGGCGCCAAGACCAGACCTGCTTCAGAGTCGATTTACGTGCCCTGCTTCTCCAACCAAGAATCCATTGATTCTCAAATAAACCAAGGGATTGTTGATTACATCAACAACAACAATCCTCTCTTCTCTGTTTCATCCAATCCTTCAAACAACAACAACAACAACGCTTTCCCACAAGTCACGTATCAATACTCTGCTCCAGTTTCATCGGCAAATTTCAAGTTTCCGAGCTCGGTTGTAATGCAAGACCATCTGAGGGCCTTGCTTGAGAACAATGTCTCTTTCATGAGGCAGAGCTTCAAAACAGAGAGGGACATGATCAGTGTGTCTCAAGAAACAGGTCTTACTACTGATGTGAACCCTGAAATCTCTTCTGTCATGGCGAATCATGAGATAGGTAGAAGGCCATTTGATGATCAAGATAGCTTTTGGATGTAAATCTGTTATGTGTAGTGAAAGAAAGAAGAACAGCTAGCTTCAGCTACTAGCCTATTATTGTTAACGTTTTGTGAGTTGATTGATGTGGTGTGGGTCTCGGAATAGAAATTCTCTGAATTATTAAGGGAATTTGATGAAAGTGAAGCCTATGTTATGTAGTATTGTGAGAAATTATTTTGATTTGATAGTATGAAACTGTTTGTGTATTTAAGTCTCGTTGGATATTGGCATCATTCTTGTGAAGGGTGCTGTACAATATTGGTGACACAAGAGAATGAGATTCAGTTGGTGGTAATGATCTTATTTTGTATATTTTAGTTGCTTCAATCTTGCACCTCATTAGTCCTCTGGGAAATTTATAATGCAAACCATGACCTAACTTATCAGGGCATGGTGGATCAGTTTCAGTGTTTATTGTTTTTTATCACAATATTTTGGATTATCGATCAGATTCTAGTTGTGGAGGAGAACTCATCTAATTAGGGGTGTTTTCCAGTGTTGACCTGGTCTCCTTTCTCTCTTGGGACACATAAATGTGCAAAAGTAGGAAATGGTGAAAGAGAATGAAAATGAGTAGGAGTTGAGAAGATTAGGTCGATTTCAGTCTCTTGGAGCTCGCCAAACTAGTGAAGAAACTGTAACATTCGAGTCGACGAAGTAGATCGAGAGCAGGAATTACAGTATCATTTTCGAGTCTCAAACAAAATTTCTGCTCCTTCTCATCCTAATTTGTATCAATACATCCATTTCTATTATGTTAGAGAAGAACTGCAGAACCCTCGCAAGCAGTATCATATATATGCACATTTTGTTCAATTTTTCCGCTGTGGACAGAAATCCCCAACATCATCATCTCCGTTCCATCTCTACATCAGATACCGGAAATCACGTTGGTGTCATCATTTTCTCCTCAAGTTTCCTCAGATAGCATCGGAGACCTATTGAAAACCCGACCCGATAGAGAATTTCAAGAATGCAAGAAAAACTTTCGTTGACTTTATCTATAGAGTATTTGAGACAGTAGTGTCTCTGTACTATAGTGTGAGTAAGATCATGAAGATTGATTTGGTGTTCCCTGTGAATACACAAATATGAAATATGCATCCAGGTATTTTCATGATTTGATCGGTTAGCCTATTGACCAGAGAAAAAAAACAAGCTGATCCCTACCAACAAATTGTTGGCTAGCTCTTGCGTAATGTTATGACTCATTGCCTCTACTTCATGACAACTACTTGACTAATCAAATTTTAGCTTTTAATTAAGTCAACATCAGTTCAATCTTCACAGATTGAAATCTTAGGTTGTTGACATATACTAAAATCATGGAAGGCCGGTGGAAAAAAATTGCAGGAAGAAAAACAATTGTCCTGACATACTGTCATAACATAAACTTCCTTAGGTTCGGTTCACTGAAACAAGGATCTGGCTCCTTTAAATTGAGCAAAACTTAAATCGATCTTATTGTATATAAGAAGGAACACGAGCTGGATTTATGTGTAATTTTTATCTTATCTATCGACAAGCAGACTCATTCATACGTTCAATCCCATGGGATTTAGTTCAACTGTTTCTTTCCTCTAGCTAGCTAGCTCGTTCGAGATGATGAGTTGACGATGCATTCAGTTATATCGAGCTGTAAAACACCATCTATGGATATCATTTTATTAGACATGTGGGATTTAGTTTGTGACATATGTGCGTGCTCGATCAAATCTCCAACCACGGGAGAATTTGAGTCCTGCACGACAAGATCCTGAACACGTACTAATGATATTGTTTGAAAAATGGAGCTTACCGTTTTGTCTCACACATACAGTTTCTGTTTCGTCAAATGTTGTTATAATTTAATCATAAGGGAGTGGTACGTATACTTACCCCACGGATTGTAAACGCCTCAATAATATCAAGGTCGGAAGGTCCCCTACATATTCAACAATATGAATTATGAACTTATATGTATGTTCTTACTCCCTCTTTCATTTTTTTTAATAAATAGAGGATTAGACGATATTAGTTCCTATGTAACGGCTGATTTGGGGCGACAAATACCCTCTCACAATCCTGAAAGAAAAGGGGCCATCACATCTAGGAACCCACCGTCCGTCCGTCCCTCCATTTATATTTATTAAAGAAAAAAAATATAAAAAAACCAATACAAAAGGGAAGGGGAACCAAACTAAAACCTTCCCCAACAAAATAATGCGTAAAAAGTCTCTTAAAACTAAAAGAACTAAAAAGGAAAAACTAAACTTAAAAAGACTATATTTCTCAGCTTGGTAAAAATAAAGGAAGTTGCTCTCAAGTTGTCATCTAACATTCATAACCAACATATTACTCCCTCTTTCATTAATACAACGATAACTATAATAGTTTCGTTTACATAAACATAACCAATAACTAGAAGAGTACGTACATTAGCAGTCTTAGAGAAACAAGTCATACAAGAAATTTCTCATATGTTGTTTAAGCTGAAAACGGAAAACCTAATTCCTCATCTTGATTTCCTTTGAAGGATTAAGCTGAAAACGCAGTACCCTACCCTTAATTACAATTTCAATGAGATTTGGACATTTACAATGTCAATGAGATTTGAACATATGGTCTCTGTAGTGTCAGTTAAGTTTGCTAATCAATAAGCCATGGTTTACCATTGTATTATGCTCTAAGTACACTTGATTCACGCCCCTCCTTAATATAAAACACATACATTGCGTGTAGAATTAATCATTTCAAATTCATTCATCACCTGATACACACACACGGAGCCGATCGAGAGCGGACGTCCGCACGGCTCTTAAAGTGCGGACGTCCCTCCATTCGCCCCCGTACGACGCCGGCGAGGACGCACCTCCATCCCAGCCGACTCCAGCAGCGTCCCCGACCACTTTCCATCCCCGGCGAGTCTGTCGAATTTCAGTTTTCCGGCCAGATCGAATTTGTTTGAAGTTTTGGGTGATCTGGCCAGAAAACTGAAATTTAGCAAACTCGCCGATGAGGGAAAGTGGTCGGGGACGCTGCTGGAGTCTGTTGGGGTGGAGGCGCGCTCTCCCCGGCGCCGTACGGCGGCGAACAGAGGGACGTCCGCACTTTAAGGCCGGTGCGGACGTGCGCCTTGATCCGGCCTATATATATATATATATATATATATATATATATATGGGGACGAATCCGTGACATACAAAATTGTAATAAAATATATAACTAGATTATCATCCATTAGATGTAATAACAACTAACTGTTGAGATTAGTTATAAAAACTAAATATTTTCTTTTTCTTTTCTTTTTCAATCTATCTATTAAAACATAATGAAAATTGATGATTACATACCCTAATGTGTTACAAAATTTCACTTTAGCCAACGATCCTATCATTGGAATAATTGGAAACAATGTATTAAGTTTTTTTTTTTGCTTAAACCTCGATGAAATGAGGGTAATTTATTGAAAAGAAAAAAGAAAAATACACCATAGTAGGAGGGACCTAACTCCACTCCTATCAAAAACAAAAAAAAACAAACCTATAACTCATAACAAAACAACAAAAACTAACATAAAAGAAATGTGGGAATCCCCAACCAATCGTTATTACATACAGAAATAAAAAAATTTGAGGGCAAGTCCCACCACGTCAAACCTGAAGACTTTATCCATTCATTTGTCAATGCATCTGCAACTCTGTTACCTTCTTGAATATATAAAAAGAGTGAAAGTTCATCTGAGAAATTCGGTACAAGCAATTGCTCCAATTTACACTTAATTGCCAAGGCACTAAAGTGGGAGAGCGAAAGAAACTAAGAACTAGCTTTGAGTCTACTTCCAACCAGATATGCTTCCACTCCCGTACCTAAGCTAATTCAATAGCTTTTATAACAACCATAACTTCAGCAGCAACAGAGTTTGGAATGTCCGAATTAGAGCAAAAAGCAGCCATAACTTTGCCACTGTAATCACAAAATACCCCGCCATAACCAGCTTTGTTTGAACTACTTTTCCATGCCCCATCAGTGTTCAGCTAAATATACCCATACGAAGGAGGGTGCCAGTTAACTTCAATTACTCTTGGAACACACCGGGGTCAACAATGAACCCCAACTTTCTTCAAAACCACAAGTTCCTCAGTAGAATTAAACATGCATCCAGTGGCTAACTTACTTGATGAAATAACATGGACTGAAATGAGGGAACATACACGTTTAGCATCCACCCTAAGACTTTCATATTTAATCTTGTTCCTTGAACTCCAAATAAACCATAGAGAAGTAACAAAACATGCTGACCCCAATTCCCTTAATTGAGGACTCCGAGTAAAGCTTAGGCCAAGGTTCAACGACTTATGCAAAACTGAATTGGGAGAGCCATTCACTAGTAGAAAAAAAGGCTTAAGCGACGGGTATATTCATATTTCGTCGCTTAGGAAGTATCTAAGTGACGAAAACTCATTTTGTCGCTAAAAATACATTTTTCGTCGCTACAATTCTCTGGAGCGACGAAATTATTTTTCCGCCTAAGATTCGTCGCCACAGATCCTAATCAGGCGACAGCAAAAATTTTGTCGCAAATTATTTTTGTAGCGACAAAACATTAACCCTTAAGCGACGAATAATTTAGTCGCATAAGATTCATAACTTAACCGACAAATTTACATTTCGTCGCTTTATTTTTCACTAAAGCGACGAAAATTTTGACTCTTGAGCGACGAAAATTCACAAACTATTGGAAAAAAGCTCTTCAGAGATGGAGTCGTAGCCTAAGTTAATCACTTAAGTGACGAAAAGTACTTTTCCTCGCTTAAGTACCGAAATTTTTAGCGGCAACTACTTCGCCAAAAATTTTAGGAAAATTTGAACCATATTTTTGAATGTTTCGTTACCCACTGCCTGACTTATCATTTCTCTATATTTGAACTCTCTTCTTCAGACCCTCAGTCATCTCCATGGTCTAATTCAAACTCTCTTCTCTCTCCTCTCTTCTTCAGACTCTCTTCTCTCCCTCCTCTCCTCTGCCCCAGTTTAGAAGACCGAGAGACCCCTAGCTACTCTAGTTTGTTTCGGTTCTGCCTTTCTTTCTTCCCTCTGTCTCTCCTTCTTCTTCCCTCAGCCTCTCCTCCTTCTTCCTTCTGCCTCTCCTTCTTCTTCCCTCAGCCTCCTTCTTTTTCCCTCTGCCTCTCCTCCTTATTCTTCCCTCTGCCTCTCCTCCTTCTTCTTCCTTCTGCCTCTCCTCCTTCTTCTTCCTTCTGCCTCTCCTTCTTCTTCCCTCAGCCTCTCCTCCTTCTTCCCTCTGCCTCTCGCCCATCTCGCCACCATTGCCTCTCCTTCTTCCCTCTGCCTGTCCTCCTTCCCTCTTTGGTTCGCCCATGTACACCAGCGGACTCCGCTATAGGAACCCCAGCGGACTCCGCGCTATAGGAACCCAACAGATTCCGCGCTATAAGAACCCCAACGAATTCCGTGCTATAGGAAACCTAGCGGACTCTGCGCTATATGAACCAAAGCGGACTCCGCGCTATATGAACCAAAGCAGACTCCGTGCTATAGAACCTTAGCGGACTCTACGCTATTGAACACCAGCAGCGAACTCCACGCTATAGAACCCTAGCAGCGGACTCCGTGCAATTGAACCCCAGCAGCGGACTCTGCGCTATAGAACCCTAGCAGCAGACTATACGTATTTTCAACCTTAAGCGACGGACTCCGCGCTAAAATGTTTCGTTGCTTAATAGTAAAGCGACAAATAATATTCTTCTCTTGAGTTGTGCAGCGACAAATATCTTTCATCGCTTAAGGAAATTGTTTCGTCGTCTTGAAATGTGGCGACATCAACTATACCCGTCGCCTGTTCCGTTTTCTTAGGCGACGAATAATACGTTTTTGTCGCTTAAGTGCCTATGAGACGCGTCATATGCGACGAAGCTTAAGCGACGCCGATTTCGTCGCTTAAGTGGTATGGCGACAAAATTTAGCACTTAAGCGACGATTTATTCCGGTCGCTTAAGACTTTATTTCTACTAGTGATTGATGCCAAAATTTGAGGTCATGTAATGCCCAATCGTAGAAGCAAAAGGACAAAAAAGAAATATATGATCAATTGACTCACTTTGCTGCCGACAAAGAACACAACATGTGACACAACCCACCCCGAGTTTCACCCTGAAACCCGGAGTAAGTCGTGCGGGGACCACCTCCAAGGAAAAATTTACCGAAGACTCAGCAAACCTCCCTCGAAAATGGACAACCCTAACTTAAAAACTTACGAATCACCTTTTAATCCAAAACAAATAAATCTTCAGCTACACTCCAAAAGTAGCCAGAATACAAACATAAGAATTCCAATAGTATTCAGAGCTACTAAAAATAAAATAAAATACAACGGAAGCTAACAAACTCCTAGTAGATTAAACAGGTAACCTACTGGCAAAATGTAGCTGATAGCTGGGTCACTATGCCTTGACGTCTCCTGCTGGACCTCACGCGAACTCTGCAGACTGGGCATTTTAAAAATGAAGAGCCCAGGGGAAAATATTTAACATGTCAGAGTGAGTGGACAAAACTGAACTGACAACAAATAAATATTTCCCCAAATCAATTTCTAAAGAAAAATCGAATGCATGCTGCAAGCGATAAAACTTTCATCTCATAATATCGAGCCTCTCAGGCTCTATAAAATATGTATGTATTTACACACGTCCATACTCCCTATATAGATTCATGGGTCTATATAGGGCTACTACGCTCGCGTCCAACGCTCACGTCACGCCTTAATGCGGTGCTACACTACGCCATCAAGGTGGACAGACGGTGTATAAATATGTGTCCATACTCCCTATATGAATTAAACACTCAAATAGGGCTACTACGCTTACGTCCAACGCTCACGTCACGCCTTAATGCGGCTATATGCTACGCCATTAAGGTGGACAGACACATATGGCTAGCTAGCATTTTCTATACATACTCTCTCATAAATACATATTTATATCCACCGAAAATCTCATTTTCGGTATCTCTCCAAGAGAAATAAAAGCGTCAAAATTAATTGACGTCAAAACTCCAACAAAAAGGAAATGTTCAATCATGAACCATAGCATGCATATTATTTAAAAATAAACGTCCACTCACAACTTAGGCCTAAGCCTGACGTCGGTCGGAGGTCTCCTCAGCTCGAGCCTCCTCGCGTCCTGTTCCATATACATAAAACCTTAAATGAAACATCGACGTTTAAATGCAAAACATGCATAATTAAATATGCTTCGCGCTCAACCAAGCCTAACACTCCAAAATCTTAAATCCACTGCCAACCTCAAAACTCCACAAATTTTACCGACAACCTCGAAAAACATTTTTTACCAAATAAAATCCAATGGCCGGATTATTAATTAATAATCCGCCAAAAATACTAAACTTCAACAAATCTCAAACCTATCCAAAACTCCTCCAATAATTCTAAAACTTATTTCATTAAACTCCTCACATTTTTCTCCACCAAAAATATTTTCTCGGCGGCGGCGCCGGCAGCCATTTTCCGGCGACCTCCTATGGTCACCAAATTTTAACAGAATTTTCCTCTCAACCTCCTCTACAACATTCCTAACTACCACAAACTCCAATTCTAAGCCTAAGCACATCAATCGAACGGAAATACACAAAAAGCCCTAGAAATTTCAAATTCGAATTTCTTCTTACCTAGCTCACGACGGAGCGAGCTGATTGGAGAGGTTGCTGCACGGGAGGAGGGCTACAAAACCGTACCAAGCTTGCCCGGATTGGTGGCCGGAGGAGGGAGTTCCGGCAAAGTGACGTTTTGGACAGTCGGACCTTTCGGGCGGCACCGCTCTCTCACGGCGGAGCTAGGGCTTCTCTCACCGGTCCAGGGAGGTTGCTGGGTTGGAGGTCGACCGAACGGGACCGGTGCGGCGGCGGTTGGTGGCCGGACGGCGGTGGACGGTCGGCCGGAATTTTTCTGGGTGTAGAGAGGAGAAAATCGGGTGAGAAGAGAGAGAGAAAATCGGGAGGGAGAGAAATGGACTTGGGCCATCAGCCCACCCGGTCCAACACCTATATAAACCCAAAAATCCAAAGTTCAACACCCCAAAATAATACCCAAAAAAAAATTACCTTTTACTAGCAAAAATTACCATTTTTACCGTCGTCAAAATTTCTTCCTTAGAATAATTCCCTCAAAATATTAGTCTCTCAACACTCTCTGAGGACTAATTAAATTACACACTTAGTGACGAACACGGTAAAAACTCTTATTACCACTATGCCAGTAATAAAGGTAAAAATTAAGGTTCGGGGCGTGACAATTCTCCCCTCCTTATAGAAATTTCGTCCTCGAAATTTACAAACTTGCTACTCAAAGAGATAAGGATACTGCTGCCTCATCTGCTCTTCTGGCTCCCAAGTAGCTTCTTCTACTTGGTGGCTTCTCCAAAGCACTTTGACGAGCTGAAATGACTTGCTCCTAAGCACTTGCTCCTTCCGATCTAGAATCTGAACCGGTTCCTCTTCATAGGACAAATCCTTCTGCAGACTAATCGGCTGTTCTTCCAGCACATGAGAAAGGTCGGCAATATACTAGCGAAGCATGGATACATGAAACACATTATGTATCCTGGACAACTCCGAAGGCAACGCTAACCGATAGGCAAGGGAGCCAACTCGCTCTATTATCTCATAAGGACCAAAATACCTCGGACTAAGCTTCCCACGCTTGCCAAAACGTACTACCCCTTTCCAAGGAGATAGTTTCAGAAATACCCAATTACTTACTTGAAACTCAAGGTCCTTCCTACGGACATCGGCATAACTCTTTTGCCTACTCTAAGCAACCTTGAGTCTATCTCTGGCTACCTTGATCTTTTCATTCGCAAGCAGCTCAGCCAAATTATCCAGCGAAAACTTCTTTCACACCGGCAAGAAATGAGCAGATTTAGTGAGTCTATCCACTATCACCCAAATACCGTCATGCCCTTCACGGGTACGAGGTAAACTGAAGACAAAATCCATGATGATGTGGTCCCACTTCCACACTGGAATAGGCAACGGCTCAATTCTCTGCTCTTTCTATCAATCGAACTATGGAATGATCATCATACAGTGCTTCCCGCACTCTACCAACCAAAACTGGCCTCACATGAAAACTGGCTATCAAAGCACCAACGTCATCTACTGAAAAATCCACTCCTGTAGCTCGCAACTCACAAAGAAGCGGAACACGAACCATCTTTATATGAGATAAAGATATGAAAGGATTTCGACTAAGAGCATCAGCTACCACATTAGCTTTTCCAGGATGATACTCTATCGTGCAATCATAAACACTGAACAACTCCATCCACCTTCTTTACCTCAACTTCAACTCCCTTTGTGTGAACACATACCGAAGACTTTTGTGATCGGTAAAAATCTGACACTTGGCTCCATAAAGATATTGTCTCCACAACTTGAGAGTAAAAACCACAGCTGCAAGCTCTAAATCATGAGTGGGAGAATTCACCTCATGCGGCTTCAATTGCCTAGAAGCATAGGCAATCACTCGATCATGCTGCATCAATACTCCACCTAGACCTCGTCTAGATGCATCACAAAAACACCACATACTCCCCACTATCGTCTGGAAGTGCCAAAACAGGAGCACTATTCAAACGATCATTTAATTCTTGAAAACTTTGCTCACACTGATCTGACCATTCGAACTTGACTCCATTTCTGGTCAATCTAGATAATGGAGCTGCAATCTTCGAAAAGTCTTGCACAAATCGCCGATAGAAACCTGCTAACCCCCGGAAACTATGAATCTCAGTCACAGTTGTGGGTCTTTTCCAATTGGACACCGCTTCCACCTTCTGGGGATCCACACTAACACCTTCAGCTGAAACTATATGACCCAGAAAACCCACCTTACCTAGCCAAAACTCGCACTTGCCGAACTTGGCAAACAACTGCGCATTCCTCAAAGTCCGCAAAATCAATCTTAGATGTTTGGCATGCTCCTTCTCACTTTTTGAGTATACCAAAATATCATCTATGAACACGATCACGAAACGATCAAGATATGGACTAAACACCCTATTCATGAGATCCATAAACGCCACGGGTGCATTAGTAAGTCCAAAAGGCATTACCACAACCTCATAATGACCATAGTGTGATCGAAAAGCAGTCTTGGCTACGTCACTATCCCGAATCCGCAACTGATGATAACCAGATCTCAAATCAATCTTTGAGAACACCGAGGCACCTCCAACTGATCGAACAAATCATCGATGCGAGGCAACGAGTACTTATTCTTCACATTGACTTGATTCAGCTTCCTATAATCAATGCATAGTCTCATGGTGTCGTCCTTCTTCTTAACAAATAACACCGGAGCACCCCATGGAGACATGCTAGACCGAATAAAAACCCTTATCTACTAACTCTTGCACTTGAATCTTCAACTCTTTCAATTCTGCTGGAGCCATTCTGTAAGGTGCTTGAGAGATAGGCATAGATCCAGAAGGCAACTCAATGGAAAAGTCTATCTCCCTTACAGGAGGCGAACTAGGCAAATCCTCGGGAAACACGTCCGGAAATTCTCTTCCTACAGGAATGTCTCCCACTTCCATCACTCCTACACTTGCATCTACAACATGAGCTAAGAATGCCTGACAGTCTTTGCTTAACAATCTCCTGGCAGCCACAGCTGAAATCAGGCAACTCGAAATCACATCTCTTTCCCCTTGAAACACAACCTCCAATCCATCCGAGCTCCGAAACACCACTTCTTTTCGGAAACAAACCACCATATCTAACGGGATTAAATCTGCCTTAAACTGAGCTCTTTCCACCAAAACTTCACAACCACTAAACACCCAAGCTATTCTCATCACCTCACCAGAGGGAAGAGATACGTGCCACTCGCCTGGAAGAGACGATGATAGCACATTAGCATGGAGAGCGAATCTACTAGACATGAATGAATACGTAGCTCCAGGGTCAATTAAAACCAATGCTGGTTGACCAAAAAAATTAACAACGTACCAATGATGACATCTGGGGAAGTACGACCCTCCTGCTGGGTCATAGCATGTAGTCTAGCGCGAGTCATGAGACGTCCACGCTGACCACTCCCCTGCTGAGAACCACCCCTGGCTGCTGAACCACCACTAGCTGAAAACTGACTGCCTTACTGAGAAGGAGCGGTCCTCTGTGCCAACAAAAGGACAGTCTCTCCTGAAATGATCCAGACAACCACACTCAAAGCATCCAGAAGACTGCTGCTGACCAAAAGAGAAAGCTTGACCACCAGAAGATCCCCACTGGGAACTACCACTAGCACTAAACTGACCGGCCTACTGCCTGCCAAACTGGCTCCTAGAGGGTCTCCTGAAACGTCCTCCAAATCTATCCCGAGAATCAGAACCTGATCCTCCACTACTACCACTACCCGCTGAAGATCCAGAAGCTGATGAGGAAGCGGCCTTCTTCGATGGACCCTGGCTGGGACCACCGAAATCTCTGGGCCGTGCACTAAAAGTTCTCCTGGTCTCAATGGCCATGGCTGCAGTAACCGCATCAAGAAAAGTCGGGTAATTGCCACCGACCATCTTATCTGCATAAACCCCGCTAAGAGCTCCAACAAACATGTCAATCCTGGTCCTCTCATCAGGAATCAAATAGGGCACATGGTAGCTTAAGGTAGTGAACCTCTGCTCAAACTCGATGACACCCTCATCATCCCCCTTCTTAATGTTCAGGAAATCCGACTGAATCCTGATACGCTAAGCGTGACCGAAATACTGACCCAAGAAGAGCGTCTTAACTCCTCCCAAGTCATGTCTTGAGCACCACCACGATTTCTACTAGCAAGGATCCACCAGTGATGCGCTGAGTCATCCAGAAAAGTCACTGCCATCTTCACTTTCTTTTCTTCCGGCAGTTCAGTGCTCCCAAAAGCCAATTCCATCTTGTCCACCCAAGAATAAGCATCAAGGGGTCCCTTGACACCCTTGGACTCTACTGCCCCTGCATCAGCAATAACTCTTTTCTTCACAGATCGAGGGGGCTGAACCCTATCCAGAACACACCTCTCAGCATGCTCCCAATCGAATCAACCAATCCTCTAACCTCATCACCCTCACTGGCGTTAATCGAGGAAGCTACACGGGGTCGGCGCCTAGGAGGCATAGTACCCAAGGAAAGAAGATATTAAGTAGTCTGTCCATAAGACTAACAGAACTATCACACATACCCAATAACACATAGTATCAAAAGCAGAAAACTGCCGATGAATCCGCCGCGGTCGGATCATCACTCTATAGACACTATGGCTACTTAGGCAAATACGATAGTGAATAGGAAACAGAAGATGAAACCTAGAGCTCTGATACCAACTGACACGACCCACCCCGAGTTTCACCCTGAAACCCGGAGTAAGTCGTGCGGGGACCACCTCCAAGGAAAAATTTACCGAAGACTCAGCAAACCTCCCTCGAAAATGGACAACCCTAACTTAAAAACTTACGAATCACCTTTTAATCCAAAACAAATAAATCTTCAGCTACACTCCAAAAGTAGCCAGAATACAAACATAAGAATTCCAATAGTATTCAGAGCTACTAAAAATAAAATAAAATACAACGGAAGCTAACAAACTCCTAGTAGATTAAACAGGTAACCTACTGGCAAAATGTAGCTGATAGCTGGGTCACTATGCCTTGACGTCTCCTGCTGGACCTCACGCGAACTCTGCAGACTGGGCATTTTAAAAATGAAGAGCCCAGGGGAAAATATTTAACATGTCAGAGTGAGTGGACAAAACTGAACTGACAACAAATAAATATTTCCCCAAATCAATTTCTAAAGAAAAATCGAATGCATGCTGCAAGCGATAAAACTTTCATCTCATAATATCGAGCCTCTCAGGCTCTATAAAATATGTATGTATTTACACACGTCCATACTCCCTATATAGATTCATGGGTCTATATAGGGCTACTACGCTCGCGTCCAACGCTCACGTCACGCCTTAATGCGGTGCTACACTACGCCATCAAGGTGGACAGACGGTGTATAAATATGTGTCCATACTCCCTATATGAATTAAACACTCAAATAGGGCTACTACGCTTACGTCCAACGCTCACGTCACGCCTTAATGCGGCTATATGCTACGCCATTAAGGTGGACAGACACATATGGCTAGCTAGCATTTTCTATACATACTCTCTCATAAATACATATTTATATCCACCGAAAATCTCATTTTCGGTATCTCTCCAAGAGAAATAAAAGCGTCAAAATTAATTGACGTCAAAACTCCAACAAAAAGGAAATGTTCAATCATGAACCATAGCATGCATATTATTTAAAAATAAACGTCCACTCACAACTTAGGCCTAAGCCTGACGTCGGTCGGAGGTCTCCTCAGCTCGAGCCTCCTCGCGTCCTGTTCCATATACATAAAACCTTAAATGAAACATCGACGTTTAAATGCAAAACATGCATAATTAAATATGCTTCGCGCTCAACCAAGCCTAACACTCCAAAATCTTAAATCCACTGCCAACCTCAAAACTCCACAAATTTTACCGACAACCTCGAAAAACATTTTTTACCAAATAAAATCCAATGGCCGGATTATTAATTAATAATCCGCCAAAAATACTAAACTTCAACAAATCTCAAACCTATCCAAAACTCCTCCAAAAATTCTAAAACTTATTTCATTAAACTCCTCACATTTTTCTCCACCAAAAATATTTTCTCGGCGGCGGCGCCGGCAGCCATTTTCCGGCGACCTCCTATGGTCACCAAATTTTAACAGAATTTTCCTCTCAACCTCCTCTACAACATTCCTAACTACCACAAACTCCAATTCTAAGCCTAAGCACATCAATCGAACGGAAATACACAAAAAGCCCTAGAAATTTCAAATTCCGATTTCTTCTTACCTAGCTCACGACGGAGCGAGCTGATTGGAGAGGTTGCTGCACGGGAGGAGGGCTACAAAACCGTACCAAGCTTGCCCGGATTGGTGGCCGGAGGAGGGAGTTCCGGCAAAGTGACGTTTTGGACAGTCGGACCTTTCGGGCGGCACCGCTCTCTCACGGCGGAGCTAGGGCTTCTCTCACCGGTCCAGGGAGGTTGCTGGGTTGGAGGTCGACCGAACGGGACCGGTGCGGCGGCGGTTGGTGGCCGGACGGCGGCGGACGGTCGGCCGGAATTTTTCTGGGTGTAGAGAGGAGAAAATCGGGTGAGAAGAGAGAGAGAAAATCGGGAGGGAGAGAAATGGACTTGGGCCATCAGCCCACCCGGTCCAACACCTATATAAACCCAAAAATCCAAAGTTCAACACCCCAAAATAATACCCAAAAAAAATTACCTTTTACTAGCAAAAATTACCATTTTTACCGTCGTCAAAATTTCTTCCTTAGAATAATTCCCTCAAAATATTAGTCTCTCAACACTCTCTGAGGACTAATTAAATTACACACTTAGTGACGAACACGGTAAAAACTCTTATTACCACTATGCCAGTAATAAAGGTAAAAATTAAGGTTCGGGGCTTGACAACATGAAGCTAGTGACACCCCTCTTTTTTGAAGAAAATCATCCGAAAGAACTCTGCCCTTTAACACCTTTGAAGCCAACATCGACATGCGGGGAGTTATGAACTTTTACCAAATTACTTTGCTCCATGCCAAAGGGGGGGGAGGTGAATACGTAGAAACGAATACGTATCTCTTGCAGTGAGTACCCCAGAAGCTGAGGGCATCCATATCAAGCGATCAGAAGAATCAAATGCAATTGGAACATGACTAATGATCTTACTCATATCATCTTTGTGATATAAACAACAAGAAGCTTTTGATAATAAAAATAAACAACAATAAGCTGAAATAATTATGTTTATGGTGCACTGGATGACTACCTTCAACTACAGTCAATTTTCTAATGTGATATTTGAGACTTAATTTGTTTTCTTTCCTCTCTAATAAATGAGTTTAATACGAAACGGATAATTTCTTCTTAATTGTATTCCAAAATGAGAGTTGGTACGTAATCATCAATTCTCATTATGTTTTTAATAGATAGATTTCCTAAATTGATTTAAAGAAAAAGAAAAGATTAGTTTTTATTACTAATCTCAACCGTTAGTTGTTATTACATTTAATGGATGATAATCTAGTTATTGATGAAGCATAAAGTATAGAGACAAAGAGAGATAACAAGAGAATTATCCACTTATTCATTGATCATAGGAGCACCTTTTATATAGGAAATTACAAAGTACCAATATAATAATGATAAGGAATACATAGTCTTATTTTAACTACTATCTTGCAGGCATAAGGTTAAGGCACACATATGGAATATCCTAGAACACTCCCCTTTGTGCTGCGTGTTTACATGCCGAAAGGTGCATATGGTGTTGCCTCGTTAAAACCTTGCCAAGTAACAAAAACTTTATGGGAAAAACTAAACCTTGGTCAAAGGAGAAAATAGTACAACGCACCAACTACTTCATTGAGAACTCGATCATGTGATGCTCCCCCTGATAAGTATCTTCATCGGAGTGACTTTGATAAACGCTGCATTCAAATGCTTTTCACATGTTTCTCAAAAGTAGATTTAGACCAAGACTTAAGCAAGTCTGCCATGTGTAATGATTAACCTTAACCAAACACATTCATGAACAACTTCATGTTGATCAATGATCTCTGCAAGAGACAAACGGTGCATGCGATGTTGTCTCGTTAAAAACCTTACCAAGTAAAACCCAGTGGGACAAAAGTCTTGATCTAAGGGAAAAAGAGCACAACAGGGTTGATACAAAATAACCACACCCTTCACATTTGATAATGACATGTATGTATGTGCTAGAATCTCCCTGAAGTTCACACCTCCCTTTGATATTTACATCAATCATATGACTCTTCATGATTCTTACTAATTACAGAAGTTTCAATAACTTAGCATGTTAATGCTCTTTAACATGTCTTCAAATGTGACATTGGGCAATGATTAAGTAGATCATATCGTATTGTTCTCAAACATGATGTTTTACAGTTAGATCTTGAGGAGACGGCCACTTGTGAACTCAAAACATAAGTTTGCACTGGAAATAAGATTTTCAAGCAGCATGACCTTCAAGTATTAGAACAGTCATAACTTCCTCTAGAAAATACGTATGGATGAACCGTAAATGATTTTGCAAACTAGACTCATTTAGCTTTCCAACCGTATATTACACACATTCTGGTTCGTCAGGAGCTATTCACAAAGTCCCATTGAAGTTGACTGTTATGGCAAAATCAGATTCTCGGACAGATCCATCTTACTTTACAAAAATGGCCATAACTCACTTAATATGAAAGTTGTGATCAAATGGTTGGTGTCCCTGAAAAGTAGATACATAGACCTTTCCAATGGTACAAATTTAACCATTTTCCAGTGAGTGAGATTTCATGTAGGTCCCATGGAAGTCAACCTACGAAACTTAGCAAATTCTGATTTCGCTTTAGATGTGTCTTTCTTATGTAGGAATAAAATAAGCCTCAACCTTTCATACCTTTAAGTCTTTGAAAGAATGAAATTGTCATTACATTAGCGTTGTGTGGGCGCATAGCTACATTCAGCTTTAAAACTTTTCACAGCGAATGAGATGTCAAATCTTTATTATTGTGTTGAGTATATTGATGCGTCTTATTATTCTTAGATGAGAACTCCATCTTTTAACACATATTTTTTTATCTTTCTTTAGACAAAACAACGAATATCTCTTTAGAGTAAAAACTTTGACTAATCATGGGGTATATGTAGGCCTCACTTTTGTTAGAGCGTCTAAGCCGATTGATGGAAAATCATCATCAATACAGTCATCGAGTGCTTTTTCGAGACTGTGTCTTTCCAAGATCTTTTTCATTCTAACTTTAGATATTGATACATATCAGCATCTCTTGATCCATCAAGAGTCCATGTAAATCCAGAATGAACACGCAAATGCATAATTCACCATATCCCTTCCAAATCAAATAGAGTCCACGTGTGTTTCAATAACTTTAGTAAACGTGTGCTCTTGTGGTATGGAGCAACTTGATTCGGATGAATGAAGTCAGTTTAAGATCTTTATGTATATCTCTGATCCCGTAGAGATGTTATTATGACCACATTCATAGGCTGCATGTTCAGTTATTCAAAAACTACCAAACTGACAAAGTAGTAGAGTGCAATGACATCCATTACGAGAGCATATCTCATCGTAGTCGATCCCAGTGCGTGTTAGTGAGACACCTTGCTCCATAAGGTGAGTCTAAACTCTTGTTCTCACTACGCTATCTAACAAAGACATAGTTGATAGGGTTTAGCTTGCGCTGTCGGCATCACCTGCCCATGAACCTTTCTCTTTGTTAATGTTGGATTAGGCCAATCAACTAAGTTGATATCCATCAATGAAGAGTAGTTTGATAGTAGACTCATTATTTCACGTCCTCATGTACACTAGTGTAATACTTGTAGAGATCTCTATATAGATTGGATTTGACATTGAGGTATCCCCCAACGATAATCACAATTCAGACTTTATGAGACAAATTTGAGTATCACTGATCAATGAATCAGGTTGTGCCAAACTCGCTTTCTTCCTAGTGCGAGAAAGTATCGAACCTGAGGACCTTCCTCCTTTTGGGGAGCGACATGGCCTTGTGACACCAATTTTTGCCACTAGATGGCGTCACCATTTCACCATGTATGGTGATGGTGTCAAGACCAACTCTTTTTGGGCGCGCCATGTCCTCTTAATAGGTCATCAATCCTTGCAGACATATTTGCAGTATGTGATCTCGTCACTTTAATACTTTAAGCATTTGGGATCAAGATGAGACTTAGTGGGGACAAACCACTACAATTCACGTCGTTCCACTTGAACACTTTTGTTCTTATCTCCCCCTAACGATGGGAATATTGTCTCATTAAAGTGACAATCCGCAATATAGCGATGAAAGAGATTGCTTGACAAAGTTTCTACATAGGTGGATTATAGGTGGAGGTTCATATTCAACCTAAACTTATTCATCTCAAATGACTCATCATTGTGCGCAGTGGCAGTGCGATTTGGCACCTAGAAATAACATCTAGCAGAGCTCAAAGATTGGAGATCAGTTGCAATCCTGCCGAGCTCAAGGATTGCAACTTCATGTTAATCCTCGTATACAGTTACGAGCTGTTGTGCAATAATTTTAATGATGGCAGGTCGTGGATGAATTAGTAAAGTTGCATGCGATATAACCTTGGACAGAAGTATTGGTGTGCATCTACCAATCTTAAGACTATTATCGTAGTCATTTTCGTGAGACCAAATAGGTTATAGGATGGCAGGTATTCATGTTGTCCAAAGTTCCTCAAGGACGGCAAATTCTACTGTTGTCCCTCTTCAATCTTTATAGGGAAATAACTTCTTAAAAAAATGGGTAGTGAGTCATGTAGAAGTATTAGCAGCATAAGCAGTAGATAATTGTGTGACACGTGACCGGTGTTTTAACACTTCAACCAACACCATAAAACATAAAAAGGTGTCCGCAAGTTTGTTGTATCTATCTACATAATTTGATGTAAATGTTCACTTTTGTGTCATTTAGCATATGATGGTCTAACTCCTAATTTAGCTAAAAAAGTAGGCTTTCAAAATGAGCAATGAGCATTGCAGGAGGCCAATGAGACATCGAGGAAAGGCAGGTGCACCTCAATTGCTTGAGGAATTGACTGGACAACCTTCGGGAAGTTGGAGCCGTGTTTGGGTGATGACAATGTCCCCCGGGTGCCTCCATTTACAACCATGGCGTCACCATCATGCTTCATGATGAAGCTAGATCCCAAATGTCTTCGTTTTGAGTGGAAGAATGGATATCCATAAGAATTTCTTAAAATTTGGATCATTATATCTCTTCCAAGATTACCTGAATTGGTCAAAACCAAAGACTATATGACTCAGTGTCCCAAATATCATGTTTGGCGATAACATGAGATTCGATATTCAAATCGTAGTGACATACAATTCACTAGATTAACTCATAAACTTCTCCAAGATGCGCTTCAGTTCGCATTCATGAGCAGGTATACACAAAATTTTTTTTTTCATTCTCACAATGTGTTTTCAAATGAAAACTATTAACATGAATGTCTTTAAAGCTTAACATGGTTTGATTGCCTCTCAATGCATATAGGATATCTGTGACATTCATCAAGTTGTTTTGGCCACGATCCTCAGCGCGCGGAGCAGAGAGATGGTAGCAGTCAATGCTTCTAGGGATGCGAGGCATGCTACCACGCGGACGCAGAAAGTAGTAGGGTTGTTGTTGTAGTGCGCTGACCTGTACTTCTAATCAAACGATAGTAAGGCTCTGGTGCCACCTCGCGGACGAGGATTTACAGTAGCTTCTCCGCCACCAATATCGATACTCGCGATTGTAACGAGTAGAGAAAGTAAAGGAAAGGAAAACGATTCGATTCGCAAGAGAACTACGGGGAGCTTGAAAGGAAAAAGGGTTGAGGACGCACTTAGAACTAGGGTTTCGAGAGGCTCGGAAGTTTGTTTGTATTGAGTTGTTGTATTTGTGTGTAGTTGTTGGGGTTTGATTGTAAACCCTCGAGGCCTTTATATAGCAGCTCGACTTGCGGCGGAAAAAAGATAATCATAGTTCAAGTCGGATCCCAAAACCCTAATCTCACAAGGACAATGTTCCGCCCGCGCGAACCAATCATCCTGTGACACATGTCCAGTTCGCACATTTCATTCCGCATAGGGCATTGCTTCTGTGCCGCCCAATTATAAACTCCTATGCGGACTTGAATTAGGCGTATCTTTACCTCACGGGGAGTCACAGTCCTTACGGAAAATCTATCTCACGCGGGCCTCGGACTCAAACAATCCCACTAGCTCCTGAAGCTTGCTTCCATCTCGCGGGCTATTGCAGCTCGCGAGCCTTAAAAGGGCCACATAGATTGGTCCGAAGCATGTCAAAGACTTGTAAGAGTCTCCAACGATTAATGTGGTGCACGCGGACTCCGCCTGTGGCTTCTTCGCGAAGTATCCTATGCGGACTAGTTTGCCAGCTCGCCTAGATGTACTCCGCCTCGCCTACGCAAAGTGTCATTCTCGCCTCGCCTACGCGGAGTCAGATAGTCATTCTGCGTGCAAGCTATGTGTTCGCGTGAAGTCTCCAGGCGAACTGTGTAGTTCAGTTCGCGTAGCCTCACTGGCGGGCCATTATTTGTAAACTTAAAGAACTTGGGCTCGCCAGCTGTGACGTGGACGAAGAAGTTAATTAATATTCACATAGACATTTACTGTCTAGTAAAATATTAATTTGGACGTAAACACATGTTGCCATGAGGTAGCGAAATCAAGCCAAACCACGTCCTTGATTGACCGGTATGATTCAATCAACATAGTCATAGAAGATTTACAAAGACACAAAATCCAAATATAGTTGTTGGTTCCTTAGAATGTTGTGGATAGTTTTACTATTTATAAGACATTAAATGTCTCTATGAGACATATCTACAAAAAAAGAGTAGATAGATGAGTAAATAGTTCCACTTGAACCATTTAGAAGGATTGAAAGAAGCTACACAAAGTTGCAACCCCGAGAATGACTTTTGAACACTAAAACAGCCATAACTTCTTTGTTAAAATAGATATGGATGAACTGCAAAAAGTTCTAAAAACTAGACTCGTAGAGCTTTCCAATGATATAAAGCTCACTATCTGGTTCATCCGAAGCTGTTCACAAAGTTCAAATTAATTTGGCTGTTTAGAAGGGACAAATTGTTTTTTTTCGCATATTTGCCATTAGCAAAGCTTTGAAGCTAGCTTGCCAGTGGTATGGAGGCTTATGCTCAGCCACATGGACATGTTGATGATGATTGTCTAGTTTTGAGAAGTTGCCAACGTCATTTACAAGGCGAAAATCTGTTTAATAGCATAGGGGGATCCAAAATCAAAAGCTTTCAGTAACTCCAACTCAGTAGTCAGCATGACCAAACATGTCCATGGAGAATCGATAGTGCGAGACACACTTGAAACCACTATCTCCTCAATTCAGACAATTCTAAGACATCACACTGAACGTGGATGAGCCTAGTTGAACAATTGATGATGGGAAAAACGCTATAAAGTATAAGACTTAACCGGAAATACGTTGGCGATCCTCCTTGAGGATGTAAGGCCGTACATCATCTTCACTTGGAAAAAACCAAATCGGCACAATCTAACCATGTAGATTGTAAATATGTCATGCTTCTAAGGACCATGTAAAAATGTACATTTTTTTTTGTAAATCAATATGAACAATAAGAGAAGAATAGTTTCATAACTTAAAAAAAAATAAAAATTCAAGGCATTCATTATTGTTAATGTGAGTACATCGAGGTCTCGAGTAACATAAGGGCATCAATAAGACATCTTATTACATATAGGTTCGAAAGAAAATCAAAGTCGATCTAGCCGATGACGTTAAAGTCAGGGGTAGCTAGAGGTGGATCCGAATTTTTGAAATCCGCGATCATGAGGATGACGTTCTTGTCCTCATATTGATTTTCCGTACCTTATTGTATGCATTCACAATTTGAGCGAGAGCTTGACAATTTTGAACCAGTGATCCGGAGATCCAAAATGGTTACATTGTCATGAGTTGACGTGATTAGTTTTGATAAATTGGTGTCTAGACCGGGAGGTGCCGCCAGTGTCGCCATTAGGGCTGGCGGCACCTCCCCTTCTTTATCCTCCCCGAGTTATTGAACTTGTAAAAGTTTAGGGTTTCAAAACATACCTTTCGAAACTTCAAACACTTAAAGAAGTCAAAAATTATAGTGGGAGGAAACCAAGAATCGTCAACGGGCGGCGGCCAAGGGATTGGCAGCCGGTGATGTCGGACAAATGAGCCGAAAAACGTTTTTTAGGGTTTCGAAAAACAAATGGTGGGCTATTGGTTTTAGGGTTAGAACAAAGTGCATGATAACGTGATGAAGTATAAAGTGTAGGTACAAAGAGAGATAGTAAGAGAATCATCCACTTATTCATTGATAGGAGCGCCCTTTATATAGGGAATTACGTACAAAGTACCAATATCGCAAGGTTCTAAAAATCGGCCTAGGCACTCGAAGGATCATGCCGACCTGATTTCGCCCAAATCGTTTGCCTTAGGCGGCAGATTGCTAGGTGGAGCTAGGCGCCGACTGGGTTTTATTTTTATTTTTTTTTACATGTGGTTGGATTTCGAAAGTTTTGGAGATTTAGAAGAAGAGATAGAGAAGAGAGAGATATGCCGATGATGAAGAAGATGAAAAATAAGAGGATATTATATGACTCTAGGTATGAGTATAATGATGCAGAAGATGAATGAGAGAGAGAGAGAGAGAGAGAGAGAGAGAGAGACCCAGATGCAGATCAAAGATGAGAAAAGATGAATATTAAAGATGAAGAAGAGAGGAGAGAGATGGCTGGCACGTGAGGAAAAAGTCGGTGGGTCAATTGGGATAAGTTATGGCATAGAAAATTAGTAGGTGATTAATAGTTAGTAGACATTAATAATTATCTATTTATTTATATATTTATATGTTAAAAGTAAATTAAAAAAATAAAAACCGACTACTGTCCTCTTAATTGTATTTATAATACCTATTTTAATTGTATTATTTATTATTAAAAAATAAAATAAATACAAAAATACAAATCTGATTAATCTCCGATTAATCCCCGATTAATCTTTTGAACGTTGTCCGCCAGACTAGCACCCAACGTTTTTTAGAACCTTGTAATATAGTAATGATAAAGAATATATAATCTTATTCTAACTACATATCTTGCAGACATACGTACGGATGGAATATACATATAATTTTATATGTCACGGATCCTCCTATATATACAATTTCTATCTATAGCTTAGCTTTGCTCTGAAATTAAAATGTGAAGTTCTTTATTTGACACACTTTTCGGTCATATTTTCACATCTCCACCATTCATTTTATAGAACCAAATACATAGATCACTTATGCAAAGTTTCATCGAATTTAATAATCGTTTGGGTGCTCATAATCATGATTTACACAAACAGTTCTGGTTAGACATATTTATAGTCCGTTCATTGATTTAACCTGATTTGATACATAAACGATCATCAATTTGAATGAAATTTTGCATGAATGATCTATATATTAATATCAATAAACTGAACGGTGGAGATATTGAAATATAACCGAAAAATGTGTTAAATAAATAATTTTACACTTTAATTTCAAAACGAAACTTCATATATACTTCATATATATACACACCGCACACAGACACTGATCAAAATTCATATATACTGAATCTTGCATACATATCTGTACGACGACAGTGTAAACATGAGCCTTAATATTGGTTGGTATATGCAAGATTCAGTATCTTTGAATTTGAAGCAACAACCTTTAACACGTGTACAATTAATCTAGATGGTGTTGCTAGCTTGCATAACAACAATAGGTCCCAATTAATCCCAACCTCTCCTTTCTTCTCCATCACTGGCACGTACAGTTCTAGGTCCAATTAGTTCCAGAGCTGTCGAAAAAAATATCTCAGTGTCTTCAATTGATCGACGTTCTAAAGGTAGCTACAAAAATCATGCAGCACCAGATTGAATAAGATAGCTACAACAAGTTGAACAACAATTCAGAGCACTCAAGTATGTGGTGTGTTCTGGAATGTACGCAGTACCTTCAGTACTGCGGCTGTCTGGACCACTTGTCAAACAGCGGGTGGAGAAGTTTTGACGCGTGTTGTGCATGGCTCTCGGTAATTCTCTCTCCGCGAAAGAGGGAATTTTGAATGGGTCTTAATTGCATAGCCCCATGTTGAACATTAGCATGCGAGCTGAATAGCAATTCGCATGCAAAGATGACCTCGCTGATGCCCTAAAGCAAAGGCAAAATGACTTCGCGTCAAAGCAGAAGCCCTAAGGCGGGGCGAGGTGACTTCGAGTCAAAGCAGAAGCCCTAAAGCAAAGGCGAGATGACTTCGCGTCAAAGCAACAGTCCTAAGGCGAGGCGAGGCGAGATGACTTCCAGGCGAGGCGAGGCGAGGCAAGATGACTTTGCGAAGAAGAGGAAGACCAGGTGAGGCGAGATGGCTTCCAGGCGAGGCGAGGCGAGGCGAGATGATTTCGCGAAGAAGAGGAAGTCCAGGCGAGGCGAGATGGCTTCCCGTTTGGCGCGTGCTTCTTATGAAAAATAATTTCACCGCTTGACAAAGTCAAACGACAGCTGCAGTACTCGGAGTACTGCGTACACATCAGCCGTTCCCTTAAAGTATACATATATAAGCTATTATACATGTGCACAAAATTTACCATATATATACATATATATATGGGGATCAATTTTCAATTTTTCATCAATATATGAAGTGAAAGACGTTTCTGCATGTATTTATCTCAAGCCTCGTTTTTCGGAGAGTGATGAATGCCTGCGTCGACCTAGCTAGTAGATGTATGGACAGACACCCCTTTTTTGTTTCGAACGTCTTAACTGAGCTCACTGTGTACATATCTACAGCTGAGAGCCCGAGAGGCTGTATAGACAATAGAGAAATAAATTAGATCTTTGTGGCCTTCAGCTACCTGCAGAGTACTTACAGTGAATTCATCTAAATATCTGATATGCTCAATAACTATAAGCAGAACCCGAATAGTTGGCTTTCTTTTCTGGGTACGTAGTAAATATTTGCATTTTATTGAAGTTTTCGGCAAACCTGCAGGGTTTTGGATGGGAATGGAATGGCATGGACTGATGGACAAATCTAGAGGTTATGATTGCCGGCCAGTGTTTTTTTTTTTGGATTGCCGGTCAGTTAGTCACTGATTGTTATTGTGGTTTACAGTGCCCGAGTAGAGCTAGGTAAATAATCAATGTAAGATTTGGACAATTCACATACTAACGATCTTACCGTTCCCGATGATCATCATCACCATTTACGCAATTTGAGAATGCAATCATTCCACTCGAACTTTGCGACAAGCGTTCTTGGTTAGTAATATATTGATCCTTAATTTAAGATAGACTGCTCTAGCTTCATGCTGCATGCATGCATGCATGCCTATTATATATTTCCAGAAAGATTTGATCATCATCGTCAACTTTGACAAAAGTAGTACGTACTACAATGTTTCTGTCATTCCTTGTATAACACTGATGTGATATCAGAATACTCTGCTCTGAAATGAGATCTGATACTTGGCTTCCATGAAACTGTTTGAAACTCTCTGCCCTGCTGGGAGATCTTACGTACTCACTATGCCGTAGAATCATCATTCCATTTTACACTGAAAACATGGATGTTCATGAGAACTCTTACATATATGGAGCTTTAAGTCAAAATTACCAGTACTAAATGTCCCACTTTGTCATCATCTGCAAACCAAATGTCATTCAATCCAAAACAAATCGATCATGTACGTCTATCTCTTTTTATCGAGCAATTTATGTGATGGATCATAATAAACAGAGGACATTCGTGTCATGACAAGGCACCAGATCAGATCTCCGGCCCCTACCAACTTTCAAATCCCAAGCTCCGAGCTATTGAACTGGAAAATTAAATTAATTAAAACAGTGTATAGATTAACAGAAACTTGCATGTTCAACGAAGTGTATTTGAAACGTTTAGTTCTAATAGCTAGAGAGGAGAAGGACATTAACCATATAGATTTCTCTTTGGGTAATATCCAAACCTACTTGTTTTCTCTGAAGAGAAGAAATGATCTGTTATGACCAAAATGTGTTAGCTGATAGCATCCGTCACGGAGCTAACAGAACAAATGTATTCATATTGAGCTATTGTTATGTGTAGACTTAGATTAGTTCAATTAAATTCGGCATATTCTTTTGGGTATGATCTTCTGGATTTAGTAGTATTAGAGTTATATCTGAAACCGCATCAAAACCGCTCCGAAAATCAGTTCATCTGAGTATCCGGATTTGCCTATTTGAAATACTCATCTAGCTTGCAAAATAGAAAAAAAGAAGAAGAAGAGAAAATTAGATAAAAACCCAAAATACTAAACCTATTTTAAGATAAACCCATATATATATATATATTTCTTTTATTTTACACCTACTCATACCATATAGAACAAATGTCTATAATTAATAGTTTTCTTCACTTTTCAGTTTCTCTAATTTGCCCTTTAGACAGTAGAAAGCTAAATTTGATATATTTCTCAATTTTAGCATCAATTTGAAACTCAAATACTATCTAAAATTTAGTTGGATTAATTTAACTTTGTCACAATCAATTACATTCTTTAATTTCTTACCTTGTTATTATATATTAATTTGAGTGTATATATATATACACACAGAAGTATATCATTTGTAATAGAATGATATTTTTCATTCTTAAGCTCACATTTAGTGTCTCTCTAGCTAGCTACATAGTTGAAAAATATCTAATTGTAAGGTACTATTGTTCTTTAATTAATTTTCTTCTTTTTAAGTATTATTATATCATTTCTCATCCTAATTAAGAGAACATTTTACTCTCTACTACTTACGTTTCTAATGTACTTATTAAGTAGGACATGATATGATAATATACCTAAAAAGAAGAAACTCAAAATTGGGTTTAGGGTATAGGGTTAAGGTATAGGGTTTAGGGTATAGAGTTAGGGTATAAGTTCAGGGTATAGGTTTTAGGGTATAGGGTATAGGGTTTAGGGTGTATGATATAGGTTCAGGGTATAGGGTATATGGTTTAGGGTTTAGAGTGTAGGGTGTAGGGTTTAGGGTTTATGATTTAGATCATATATCTTATTTATATTATATTATACCTTATGTATACATTAGAGAATGAAATTCTTTAATCTATATTTTTTTTCCTAAAAATAAAGAAAACTACATGATTCTTGCAAATTGATTGAAAAATGTTAGTGTTAGAAGAAAAACTCATAATCAAGGTATTTAAGACAACATCAATTAAGCTTATTTATTATATTAATATGTTATAGTTGAATGATGGTAATTGTGTAAAATTTAGAAAAAATAGGACATAATATTTTATTATAATTGATACATTTTAGATGTCTATCGGATATGAATATTATGTAGATTTTATTTAAAACTATTCTTCAAAATTAGATGTATATAAAAATTCTCCAAAAAATAATCCCTTCAATGTATATTTAACTGAGTCTGTGAAGATCTTGGAATGAGTTTAAGTTCACAGAATGGGTGGTGTGTCAAATTAATTTCAAGCTGCGCGTGGGACAATGATAATATGATACTGTAGTATTGTACTAACAATGCAGCCCAAATTGTTAATAGTAGTCCTGAGTCCTGACAAAGAAAGGGTAATATGGTCATAAAGAAATTAATTCCAACAGTTGCTTCAACCAATATAAATTTGTATTTGTAAAGCGGCCATTCCCGTCATACGTTAAATCTGGAATACTCAACCCGAAAAAGGAAAGGAAATCAAGAGTAGCAGCGGCAGCTACATAGCCAGCAGTCCTTCTCAACCACTCATTCTCATCATGGAGAAATCCAGAACTTCAACTAACAGCAGCACTGCTGCAACTTCGAAGATAAAAAGAGGGCCATGGACTCCTCAAGAAGACAAGAAGCTCTTTGCCTTCATTCAACAACATGGCCATGGAAGCTGGCGTTCCTTGCCCGAGAAAGCTGGTACCCTCTCTCTCTCTCTCTCTCTCTCTCTCTCTCTCTCTCTCTCACACACACACACACACATTTTTCAACCGTGAATAATAGGTTTCTCTAATGTTGTTTTGGAATGTGCGTATGATAGGTTTACAAAGATGTGGGAAGAGCTGCAGGTTAAGATGGAAAAACTACCTAAGACCTGATATTAAGAGAGGAAATTTCAGTTTGCAGGAAGACCAGACCATCATTCAACTTCATGCACTTCTGGGCAACAGGTTACCAATTTCTAATTTAGTTCTTAGTTTTATCAGAAATAGGTTATACACTTATACTAACTTCATGATTTTCATTATATTGTTGGTTTTGATCGATAACTTGAATGTTGTCCACATATCCATCTGATTACTTGATTTATATACTGTGCAGAATTAGCTAGAGTTTGTGGAGATGATCATGATAATCGAATTAGACAACCGTAAACACATATGGACAACTTACAATGAAAGATTTAATTTTTTTGATCGAAAAAAATAAAAAAAAATGAAAGATATCGATATAATTAATTTTAACTTATATGTGATGCCCTAGTTTGACTTATAGTTACCCATCATTATTTAATCTGTTCAACTAGACTTGAACATTAAATTTAGAGATTGAGAAGGTGATTTTGAATAGTAGGAACTGAGATCGATGTGGGCTATAGTTGCAGCACCATATGTTCGCTATAGGTGTTGCAGCACCATATGTTCTTGATTAGACATCTTTAGAACGTGTTCGAAGTTCTTAGTTTCTTACCTATAGTATCTCTGAAAAAAATTATAGTACTATTTAAGCAGTGCAAATATTGTCGATATTATACAAACATGGTGATGCTTATTAGTTGTTCGGGGTAAATGTGTATTAGGTGGTCAGCAATAGCTGCAAACCTACCAAGGAGAACAGACAATGAGATCAAGAACTACTGGAATACACATTTGAAGAAGAGGTTAGACAGGTTAGGGTTTGACCCAGTAACCCACAAGCCCAAGACCACCATCCTTGGCTCTGCTAATGGCGACCCGAAGAACCTCTCAAACCTCAGCCACATTGCTCAGTGGGAAAGTGCTAGGCTTCAAGCAGAAGCTAGATTTGTGAGAGAGTCAAAACTACTCAAACCTGCACCACCACCACCAGCACAGTGCCTTGACTTCAATCTAAGAACATGGGAAACCCTAATGATGTCAAAGTCATTAACGGCAGGTTATGGAAGTGGCGTCGAAGCCGGTGGTGTTGGTCGTGCCACTGATGTTGGTTCATTCGTTAACTTTGACGGGGTACCTGGTAATGATGGTAGACTGTTTGATGTTCCACCGTTAACCATGTCAGCAGCTCCGGATTTCAGTGATGTTTCAGAGGAGAGTGGTGTTAGAGAATACGGTGACATATTAGACGCGCTGCTACTCCAGCAGACTTATAACAACACAGGGTTTGATGTAGCGGATGCTTGGGCTTGGGAACAATGTGATGATATCAGTGCAGACTGTCAAAATGTAATCATGAGCGAGGGGTTGATGACAAACCTATTTATGTTTCGGTAAGCTGATCGACCAAGTTCTTGAAGAAAAATAAAATATTCGATCAACACCTGCCTCAAGTAATAAAGCTAATAGAGGACAAAGAGGAGGTGATCGATCATGGTTGCGATTGATTATGAATTAGCTAGTATTTCTGAACTATCCGTACATTCAATTCCATGTTTCCAATTCCTGCTGCTCAGTAAGAAATTTAAGACAACAACTTAGGACACGTTACTAATTTGGAATGAAAATTATCATGAATCGGTATCAACAATAATCAATATGAGAATATTTATTCCATTATACTGTTTACTTACCCTAGAAATCAAAACATAAATGAAACTAATTATGATTGATGTTGTTTACTTACTATCTGAAATCAGAATTAAAACTAGTTTGATTAATAAAATACCCTATAAGAAATGAAGCTAAAATGTTTGCAATTTTTTAGGGTTGGATAATTTGAAAAATATTATAATTATGTGAGTATATTTTAGAGAGAAAAAGTTGATTCCATAATCTTGATTCTGATATACCCATCTTTCAAATTTGGGTATCAGATTAAGAAGTTTATAAGAAATCGATTCCTCATAAGCAAGTGATACCCACACCCATTCTAATATCTTGACATGTTAGTAAACACCGAAGTTCACTCGTCCCGGAATCAACTCCGTCACTCTCAATTCCATTCCAAATTAGTAAACATCCCATTAAGTTAGATTAATTAAGGAGAGACATGTTGAATCAAAAATCAAAGATGCGCAACAAGGGTCTATTTTGAATCTCTCCCGATCGGTCTTCAATTTTTTCTTCTGAAAATGAAATTCTAGGCATACGTCCTCTTATCTTTACATGCATACATAAACCAAAAAAAAAAAAAACAAAACAAAACAAAACAAAACAAAACCAATAATGTAATTCGGATCGACATCTTTCGTTTTTGCTAGATTGATCATTGTTGTTTAAGCTAGATGGGAATTAGTACCTCATCACGAAGTTCCCCATACATTCTCTTCAAGAATTAAGGTATTTTGAAAAAAAAAGTCATTGCAGATCGAAATTCGTTAGGCAAATTAATTGGCACATAATCAGGCCCTTTATGAGCAAACGTAAGCTCGTTGCAGAAATTCTTAGGCAAACATTTGGAACTTGACTAATTTTGTATGCTTAAAAACCTGGCAATCTACAACATGGTATAGGTAAGGATTGAGAATTGATTTAGCAATAAATTTCTAGCTGGCTAACTTATTTGTATATATGTATATGACTCTTCCCCTAACAAATGATCTCAGTTTCTCATTTAGTTTGCATGAAATTTCATGCAAGACTCTAAATTAACCCCTTTCCAATTTTCCATGATGATGAAGTACGTATGATCTGCTCGATCTAAAGAAGTACGTATGATCACTCGGAACATCAGAATTCGACTTAAGAAGACATGGTAAGAAGGCAAAGGGTCAACAAACCTGTAGTACCTCCCGAGAATTGAGCCTGATACTAGACGTACAACAGTTTTTATTTTCCTTCATTTTTTTTTCCGGTTCTATTCTCTATTCTGCTGTGCGTGGGGAATGTACATAATCAGACGGGCGAGAAGACAGAACGAGCACCATTCAGGCTTTCAGTCAGCAACCCAAAATATATAGAATAAACTCATTTTAGATATATAAGATCCACGCTATACATTATTTGTTGTTACTGCAGTTTCTGCATTTTCCTCAATTATATTTATATATACAGGTTTGCAGCTTTGCAGGTCAGTATTAATAGTCATTCAGGTTTGCAGTTACATATATAGGTGAGGGAAAGTAAATTTGAAAGACATGCCGGAGTCATTTAAGTTGTGTCTAGTCGTTTCTTACACTGCGCGCAGTGTACGTGTTTATGTGTAGTAATTATTTGCCTGCCTAACTGAGAATCTGGCCTGGGGAAAAGGGGAATAGAGTTTCCGTTGGACGGAATGAATGGAATAGCAAGTGCTGATATTGAAAACATTTACCATCGTCCGTTTCCCTTTCTTCATTCTTTACCGTACTGCCATGCAGCAGCTGATCGGTAAACTTTAGCTGGCCGGCCGGCGGTGATTTATCTCATGCTAGACCTGGACAACTCATGCTGATGAGGCGATGACTCTTGTTGTTTGCGATAGTGATGATCTTCATATATATATATATATATATATATATCCACAATGAAATTACATGCAATCTTCCAACACCAGTACGTTCTAATAATTTGGCATCCACCTGCTACTATTTAGTAAATGGCCGGAGCTGGCAGGGTAAACTGTAAATTAATGAACCACTGTTAGTAAATGAAAGATATCCTATACATTTAAAGGTAGAATCTTATCTGGATTCACGCTAGCTAGCTAGCTGTGCAAGTTCATCTCGAGGTTCTGAAGCTAATAGATATGTACCCATGCCAGCTACCCCCCTGGTAAGTAATGATGATCCATTATAAATGAATCTCCAAATTTGGATAATTCAGACTTTCATAGTTGAAGATCCAAATTTGGATACATACATACATACATATGACAATTATACATATGATCAATAAGCTAGATCTAATTAGACGCCTACCTATAGTTAGTACTATTTGGCCTGAGTAGTTACGCATTACCTAGATCCAAACTAATTAACTAGCTAACATGCAGCAGCAGCAGCACTATTTAACCCGAACAGTTCTGTAGGGGAAAAACACCTGTGCAACAGTACTGTTAAGTTTGATGGAATTGGTTCGTTTCGGTCCCAATTCAGCTTGTTAAGAAATTATTAGGTCATTTCCTGGTCCCTGGTTTTATGAGACGATGCGAAAATGAGAAAGGGGAAAAACAGAGCTTTCATTTTCCTTTCTTCGCCATTGTTAGATTTCTTTCATTTGTAGGATCACTGATTCACTGTGAATAAAGGATATATTTTCCTGTGCTATCTTTAATAAGTTTGAACAGTTGCTTTCGGAGTAAGTTCTATCATCCTTTCTGTTATAGATAGCATGTGTAGCATGCATGTACTATATAGAGGGCAAGTTAATATAGTGCTGCTGTGAGCTCGCATGCATTCACATTTTTAAGAACATACAATATATGGGACCTGAAGACCAGCTGGGCGGACCTATGAGCATTCACGTATTAATTGAAAGGTTTCTGAGATCTCAGCAGGGATCCTTTGCCTTGAATCCACTGATTGAATGAACAGCTGGAATTCCACAACGGCCACATATATAGCACGCTTCCCCAATTATATATATATATATATATATATATATATATATATATATACAGCCCATTCCATTGAGGGATCCCTATTTTTGGCCACTTTCTAGGGATAGGGTATTACACCACTTCCCAATTGAATGTTTACATCTCCACCGTTCATATCTTAGGTCTATATGAGTAAATCACCTCTACAAAATTTCATATGATTTGGTGATCGTTAAGGCTTTCAAAAGTTTGATTTAGTTTTAATGATCTTGAATGGTCCAGCTTATGTCAAACTAAAACCGTTGAAGGTCATTAAAACTAAATTGAACTTTTGAAAGCCTTAACGATCACCAAATCATATGAAATTTTGTAGAGGTGATCTACTTATATAGACCTAAGATATGAACGGTGGAGATGTAAAATTATAATCGGGAAGTTGGTGTAATGTCATATCCCTATAAATGGCTTAAAATAGGGATCCCTCATTGGAAGGGCCCTGTATATATATATATATATACACACACACACAAACATTTTGAAGTCTATCCGTTCGTCACCGTATGGCGCCGGCGAGGGCGCGCCTTCACTCTAGCGGACTCCAACAGCGTCCCCGACCATCTCTCCCTGGCGAGTCAGTTCTTTTCCAGTTTTCCGGCGAGATCACCCAAAACTTCAAATAAAGTCTTGGGTGATCTCGCTTGAAAACTGGAAAAGAACAGACTCGCCAGGGAGGGAAAGTGGTCGGGGACGCTACTGGAGTCTTCTGGGGTGGAGGCGTGCCGTCGTCGGCGCCGGACGGTGACGAACAAAGGGACGTGCGCACTTTAAGGAAAGTGCGCACGTGCACTTCAGAACGGGCCTGTATATATATATATATATATATATATATATATAAATGATTTTTTATAATTGACTGGAGGGTTTGATAAGGAATTTGTTTTGTAGGGATCATATTGATTTACTAAAGCCGATTGGTAATTGAGTTTAATCAGATCAAGGATGCTACCAAGAGCACTATACTGATTGACTATTGGAATGGGGGAATGACCTGCATAGGGAACTATGCTGGGATTTGAAATTGTATTATGTATTAGTAAATTTCAGAATTGAATTTATCCCACCATTCGACTAAGAGTTGACGTAAGACCATATATATAATCTTCAGATTCAATTTTATATTGTTATTTGAAGATCCAAGGGATTTTATATTTGTCCATGAATTGGAGAGTGGGGGAAAACTTTTTCTCGTATTCTGAAAAGGTAATGACTGAAGTAAATTTAGTGACTGCATTCTGGAGTTCTGAGGGTAGAAGGTCATAAGGGCATCCATGATTATTCCACCAATTACCGAACCACATCGGGAATTGGAGATTGAATTTTCTATCAAAATTGAGAAACCATGAATGGGAAAAATCTTCTGTTTGGTAGATGAAGATTTTACTCCATGATTCAATGTAATCATGATAAATAAATGTAATAGATTCTAATTTGTGAGGGGTAGAGGGAGAATCACCCCCATTGAGATAATGAAATGATACAGATTATGTAAAGAGAATGATATAATATTTTGGATGTGTCTTTTTGGATCATGAATTGGTTTAATAGATAATGACTGAGATTTGAACAGAATATCTTTATAAAATGCTAAGGGTTTACCAGGAAGGTAATGAGTATTTGGACCAAAATAACTTTAGACTAGAGGGATTAGATTTTTGAAATGACTCATAGAGGGTTCAATATAAAATAGGAACTGTTCGGCCCTGTCAAAGTAAGGGGATGATTTTTTATAATTGACTGGAGGGTTTGATGAGAAATCTGTTTTGTAGGGATCATATTGGTTTACTAAAGCCGACTGGTAATTAGGTTTAATCAGACTAAGAGTGCTACCAAGAGTATTATACCGATTGACTATTGGAATGAGGGAATGACCTGTATAGGGAACTATGCTAAAGTTTGACTCAGGTGATTCGGTTTTAACTGAGGGAGGTGACTTAGATACTGATTTATCGGGATTTCTCCCTTTGGACGAGCTGGGCTTCATGTTTTGTTGTCCTGTAGAAATTCACGAGTTAGGAAATCTGGTATATGGTTGTTACTTCCTTTAATGAATGCAATTTCAAAATCAAAAATACTTAAAATTGCTTGCCAATGGGCAAAAATTTATTTGCTAGTAATATTTTGAACATCTTTTTCTAAAACATCTTTTGCACTTTTATAATCAATTCGGACTAAATTTTTTGGCTCTTTTTAGTTAATATCGTTTATTGACTAAAAAATCCTTGATTGATGTTATAGGGTCCTTCCACTAAGGGATCATTTTTTTGACATATATGAGGGATGGGGGATTACACCAACTTTTCGATCACAAAATCACATCTCCACTGTTCAATATGTAGTTCTATATGAGTAGTTCACTTCTGCAAATTTTTAGAAATTTTGAAAATCATTAAGGCATTCAAAACTACGATTTATAATTATAAGCATGAACGATTCATGTTTGGCAGATTTGGTTCGTTCATTGATTTAATCTTGTTCGACACCTTAACAATCACCAATTGGCTGAAAATTTGCAGAATTGATCTATATATAAGGACCACCAAACTGAACGGTGGAGATTCAAAAATATAATCGAAAAGTTGGTGTAATCCCTCATCCCTCATATAAACCCTTAGTGGAAGGGTTAAATATATATATAAGGACCTCCTTACCTTAGTTAAAATACAGATTTCCTTAATTTGATATACTTTGTAATCATATTTTTTCAACATAGTCGTTCAGCATTTAGATGCTCCTCAGTCTCATCAAATGCCTCAGCATCCCACTGCCACTCGTGATCCTCATCAAGCCACCTACGAGATCCCAAGAAACACATTTTGACGGCGTGGCGACTAGAATTGATGTCATCTAAACATACCGGGCAAGCCTTGTACCCCTTAGTTTGTTGGCCAAACAACATCCCGTAAGCTGGATAATCACTAATGGTCCAAATAACAGCTGTTTTCATTATGAATGAAGTTTGACCATGCTTGTCAAAAGTAGGGAATCCATTTTCCCATAACTCATATAGCTCGTCAATTAATGGTTTCATGTACACATCCAAGCACTTTCCTAGAGAATACGGCCCTGGAACCATAAGCGTAGGAAAATTGTACTCCTTTCTCATACACATGTTGGGAGGTAGATTGTACGGAAATACTATCACAGACCAAATGCTATAAGACAAATTCATGTTTCCAGTAGGATTGAACCCATCTGTTGCAAGTCCGAGTCTGACATTTCGACAGTCTCCAACAAATTCAGGAAAAAAACGGTCAAAGTGATTTCAAGCCTCCCCGTCTGCGGGATGTGTGAGATTATCCGGATCTATCCTCTCCTCTCTTTGGTGTCTTGCCTGGTGTCATCTCATATGCTTGGCCGTATGTGAAGACATGTACAGACGCTGCAGACGAGGACCCAATGGGAAGTAACGAAGAACCTTCATAGGAATGAGCCGGTTTTTCTGTTTAGATGAAGTGGAAGCTGCTTTATACCTTGGCTCGTAGCAGTGTGGGCACTCAACTTCATCGATTTTATCTTTCTAATACAACATGTAGTTATTGACGCAAGCGTCTATCTTCTGGTGATCAAGACCGAGGTCAGCCAACATGTTTTTTACCTGGTCGAAATTTTCTGAACAACTGTTACCTTTGGGAAGCACTTTCTTCATTAGTGTCATACCATCATCAAAACATACGTTACTTTTTCCCCGCTTGTTTTTTATCTTCATTTGCTCCATGACGGTACCTAACACAGTATGCTCACTACCAAGATACAATGGGGTTTGTACTTCCAGTAGAAGCCTGTTGTACTTATCATAATCAATGTTGTAGTCAACGTGGGAGACATTAGGGAAGGTGTCAGGGGTGTTGTCATAAACAACATTTTCATGATATCCTGATGCGGCGAACGGAAAGACATCATTTAAGAGGTTCATCACAGCACGGTCCCCGTAACTTGCATTGGAAGATACTGCCTGCTGATTATGTTGTGCTTGAATTTCTGCAAATGTAGGCATTTGAACTTGATTTTCGCTGTGTCATGTCCATGTGGTATTGTTTTGGCCACGATCCTCAGCGCGCGGAGCAGAGGTAGATAGTGAACAAAAGTGGGGTTGTTACGGGCATGCCACCTAGCGGACGAGGAAAGGTTGATTGTGAGATCTTGACTTCTTGATCAGGCAGGGGGTTTCCAGGTGCTACCTCAGATGAGGAATTTACGAGCACAAGGCAATCGATACTCACAGTATATCACGAGCATAGCAACAATAGGGAGATCAGAAGGAATTGAGGTAGAGTCTGGAGGGTTCTGAGAAAAACCTAGGCGGCGGCGCGCTTAGGGTTAGGGTTTTGAGGTAGCTCGAAGGGGTAACTGGTTTGCAGTTTGTTTTTGTGTTTGTTAAGAGAGTTGATTGTGTGTTCGAGAGAGACTACTTCGAGTCCCCTTATATAGTAGTACGACTGTGGCAAAAGAAAGATAACTTGGAATCCAGGTCGAGCTTTGAAACCCTAATCCCACGAGGACAAGGTTTAACCCATGCGGACTAATCAACATATGACACATGTCCAATTCGCACATTCTGCATGGGCTACTACTTCCAACTCGCGGGCTTTCCTAGCTCGCGGGCTTTAGAAGAGCTTTTAATATTAAGAGGGGCCACAGGGATTGGTTCGAAACATATCAAATGTAATACCCCGAAAATTTGATATTAGTTTCTAATATTTTTTTGGGAATTTTCGAGTTAGAAGTTAGAGTGTTGAGATTCGAAGGAAGAGCGGAAGAGTTCGGTTGCATAATTACCGAAGCGGTATTATGGTTTTGGAAGAATCAAGAGTTGACTTTTTATTCTGTTTGGTTTCTCAAGAAACTTCCTTCATGAAAGTTGTAGAGCTCGTCAATACGAGTTCGTAGACATGCGGCACGCATGAAACGGACGTCGTATGAGGGAGTTATGGTAAGCGGAAGTTCGTGGCTTTACGGGTTAAATAAGAGAAGTTATAGGCTTCTCCTTCATTTTTCCGGAAATCATCCCTCTCTTTTCTCTCTCTCTCTCTCGCGACACCTTCACTGTCAAAGTTTCCCAGCTGACCCGACCCGGACCCGGCGACCCGACCCTACTTTTCCGGCCAACTCCGGCCGACCCAGACGACGGCACCGGTCGGGTTCTCTTCCTCTCCTCCGTCCGAGCTTCCCTGTGGTGGTGGCTTGCGCCGGTTCAACCCCAAATCGGTGACCCGAAGCTCGGAAGCTCGGGTTAGAAACCCGGTCGGGTTTCAGACCTCCGACGGCGGCGACGAGGCTGAAACCGGTCGGGATAGGAAGTGTGGGACGCCCTCGTTCGATCCCAGGTGGTGTTGAGGCACGATTCACGGCGGAGAGTGGCGGTGGTGGATCCCAACCTTTCCGGCGAGTTTCCGGCGACTTCCCGGCCGTTTTGGTTGGACCTTCAGGTATGAAAAGTGTTTCCCTTGTAGTTTTCTACAAGTTTGATGTTTTGAGTTTGCCCAAAATCGGAGGGAGGCGCGTGGGGCCCACTAGCCGCCGGCTGTGGTGGCGCGTGGCGGCGCGTCCGGCAGGGGTTGGGAGGTTAGGAGTAACTGTTAGCTTGTGCTTGTCGATACGAACACATTGACATGTCATGAGGTTATGTTTGATCAAGTTTTGCATCCTAGGTTTAAGACTAAGTTGAGAATCGTGAGAGGTTGTTAAACCGTGGTGTTCGAGCTTTGAAAATCTTGTTAACCTTTTTCAATAGGTTGTTTGAGGGTTCCTATGACCTTGGGAGGTCTCGGAGGAAGGTTGCCCTTTTTTGGGCAAATCTTGGATTTAGACTTGTTTAAGGATGATTATTCTTTTATTGAAGTAGTTAATTATTTGTGTAATTTTAGGTGACTAGTGAAGTGAGATTGCGATTGTTTTTGGTGTTTTGTTGAAGACGCAGCGGGATTTCTCAGGTGAGTAAAATCTCACTAAGGTCCACTTTGTGACCTTTTTATTTATGGTGGTTATGATGATTATATGATGATGATGATGTTTATAATGTTGATGATTTTAGTGATGATAATGTTGATGAAAATGTTGATGATTTTGTGGTGATGATAATGTATATGATAATGATTAAATGATGGTCATGGTAATTATATGATAATGATTAAATGATGGTCATGGTAATTATATGATGATGATTAAATGATGATTATGGTAATTATATGGTGATGATTAGATGATGATCATGGTAATTAGATGATGATGATTTTGATGATGATTTTGTTGATGTTGATAATAATTATTAGGATGATGAATATGATGGTGGTCTTGATGATGATGATTTTGATAATGATTTTGTTGATGATAATGATAATTATTGCTAATTGTGAAGTTGTCCTTGAAAGAAAATGATTTTTGTTTTTAATTATAAATGAGCTTGATCGTCAACGGCTCATGGTAAGTGAAAACAAGTTTTCTGTTAATAGTATAACTTTTCAAAAGGACTTCCGATCATGAGTAATAATTAGAGTTGGTAGAATTATTCTTGTTTTTAAGTATTTATATCCACGTGTTTATGTGTGCCTTAGTGATGAGTGAGTGCATTCGTTGTGAAATTGTTGTCTTAGAGGCGAATGTTTGCATTAGTTGTGGTTGAGTGCCTTAGTGGTGAGTGAGTGCATTCGTTGTGAAATTGTTGTCTTAGAGGCGAATGTTTGCATTAGTTGTGGTTGTGTGCCTGTGTGGTGGTTTTGAGTATTAGTATAGGAGCCTTCGTGGTGGACCGAGAACCAAGCCTTGGCCGGGTGATTGGTTACGGTCAGTTTTAGAGCTCTAGTCTGTCGGTACTTCATGGGGGATGACTATGTGTTGACGAACCCATGAGTACGCGTTTTGTCTAGTTACTTATGGGGGATGACTTTGCGTTGCCGAACTCATAAGTAAGAGTAGAGAAATGTTTGGGTGCTATTCTTAGGTGGTGTTATTTAAATTCTTTGCCTTGAGGATCTCCTGAACTATGCTTATCCGCAGGAGATTCTTTAATTTTAATTGTTTTGATTTTTTTGGAATCCTGAACTACCCCCCTTTTTCAGGATTTCATTTATGATTCTGAGTGATATTGAATTGTTGTGTTTTCTTAATTTCTTCTTGAATTCTCTTGCTTGGAAGTGTTTTCCTGAATTTGTTTTTAATGCATGAACTCTTGATTTTACCTTATGTGTTGTTGGGTTGAGTCTATTGTCGTAGATTTACTCATACGAGCTTTTAAAGCTTACCGGGTTTGTTGTTTACAACCCGGTGCACTATTCTATGGTGCAGAGGTTGTTTTTGCAGGTGAGGAAGTTCAAGACTGAGACGTAGAGGTCTAGAAGCTGTTTCTTAGGATTTAATCATTTTGTTAATTGTCGTTAAATTGTAGTGAGCTCTTTTGAGCATGACCTATACTTGACTTCTCAAGTTATGTAAGCGTTGAATGTTATTAGATGACTCTTTTTATTCTTGTATTCATGCCTTAAATTTGGATTTTTATTTATCCGAAATTTGGGGCGTGACATCAAAGACTTGTAAAAGTCTTTTAACGATTATGTGGTGCGCGTGGACTCCGTCTATGGCTTCTTCGCGAAGTACTATCGCGCCTCGCCTACGCGCGAAGTCATTAAGTGTGCGAGCTATCTATTCTGCGTGAAGTCATTCCGCACGAGAACTTTGTAAGTTAGCTCGCGTGGTTTTACTAGCGAGTCATCACTTGTGTTTTGGACAAATTGGGCTCGCCGGTTGTGATGTGGACCCAAAAAGTAATTAATATTCACTTGGATATTTTACAGTCCAGTAAAGTATTATTACTTGGACAAAAATGCCCCTTGGCTCAAACAAGTACTTGCTTTTATAAATACAGCGCGCGGCGGTGGTACATGAACAAAAATTGAAGGAGTTCCTAGTTGGAGGAGGAAAACAGGGGGAATTCAAATGTAATGAATTTGATATAGAGCTTTCCATTATGTTTCTGTACAATCTTGGATAGGTTTGCAGAAGCTGAAGGCGTGTCTGGCAGGTGAATGACTATCCTCCCGTTGACCTGTAAACAAAAGGTTGACCGGGGGCTTCCGGTCTTTCCTCCTCTGATGGTTAAGTCAGTATCAGTTGGTAGAATGTACTTACTAGGGTAGTTAAATGATACCTGACAAACTGGTGGCTGGGTCGTATTTATGGCCCAGCGTGGGTTTACTCTGCTTGGAAACCAATGTGGGACATTTACCCTTGTTTATTGTTTCAAATATAGATCTCCCCTATGTCTTCTGCAGTCGTTCCAAGCCCAGCGTTACCATTGAGGTTGAGCCCGGCCCACCCTGCTTAAGGGTGGGAACCTTAGGGCGGCCTTGGTTGTGGTGGGATGTCTGCCGGTTTACGGGTTTGAGAGGTTATTTTATGCACAACCAACTACAAGTCCCCCTCCCCCAAGTTCTCGTTCAAGACATATCTTGAGTGAGGACTTGCTAGAATAAGCCCGTAGACCAGTATATTTCAAATGGGCTCTCACCCATAATCCCCCTAAGTCCGTACTCATGATGTGGGTTGAATGGGTGTTACATTTTCCATGGACAAGGGTAGCGAGCCCTTTCCATATCTTGTATTACTATTCGAGTGACTGGGTGTTAACGCCGTCCGTGGTTTATCAAGCCACTTGCTCCATTTTTAAAAGGAGAATGTCTTTCAGTGGGTGTTACAATATTGGTGATACTCACCCAAGATATGTCTTTCACTGGGTGTTACGATCTCGGTGACACTCACCCGAGATATGTTTTTCACTAATTGTTATGATCTTGGTGACACTCACCTGAGATATGTCTTTCACTGGGTGTTATGATCTCGGTGACACTCACATGAGATGCGTCTTTCACTTGGTGTTATGATATCGGTGACACTCACCCGAGATGGGTCTTTCACTTGTAGCAATATAGTCCCCTGTCTGTCGTGAAAGCTGTGTGCTCCTCATCCCCCAGGTCCATCTTAATCTGGTTATATCCCGCGTAAGCGTCCATGAAGCTCAACAATTCAAACTCGGACGTGGAGTTTACTAGTTGATCTATGTGTGGGAGCGGGAAGCTATCATTTAGGCATGCCCTGTTAAGATTTGAATAATCTATGCACATCCTCCATTGTCCCGTTGACTTTTTGAAACCATGACCACATTGGCCTGCCACCGGGGGTATATAACCTCTCTTATGAACCTAATTTCTATCAATTTTTTCACTTCTCCCCTCATTGCTTCATATTTCTCTAGCTTAAACGTCTTTCGCTTCTGCCGCATGGGAGGGAATCCATTCTCAATTACTAGCTTGTGAGTCATGATGCCACTTGATATCTTGGGCATATCCTTATACGACTAAGCGAAGGCCCCACTATTTCTCTTCAGGAATTCCACTAGTGCCGCTCGCACACCAGGTGCCTATCCCGTCCCTATGGTTACTTGCCGATCTGGGAACTCATCTAAAACTGACACCACTTCTGTCTCTCCTGCTGATCCCGGACGCTCTTCGTCTGAGTCAGTATCATCTCTGGGAACCACATATGGATCCAAGGGGGAAACCACGGCCTGGCTTGCCGACATAACCTTTGACCTTTTCCTCCCGTTGTCTACTGCATAACAACTCATTGTCGCTCCCTAGATCGTAATAACTCCCTTTGGAGTTGGGACCTTCATCATCAACATGTGGCCGGCAACAAACAACTTTAGCTTCCACAAGACGGGCCTTCCCAAGATCCCGTTGTAGGATGACTCACAATCCACCATGATGAATTCCACCGTTGCCCGGGTGACTCCCTCTCGGCCTTCCATGCTTACTCCAAAGCTGTCTGATTCGAGGGGCAGAACGACATCGCCCGAGAAACTGATTAACGGCTCATGATCTTGCATCAACTTGTTACTTCCTTGATGCAGTCCTTTCCAGGCACTCCTGAACAACACGATGATTGAAACTCCTGTGTCAATCAGGATCTTCTTCGTGATATAGTGATCAAGTTGCAATGTTATCAGGAACGGGTCATCGTGCGGCCTTATCCCCTCCTCTTCCTCTTCTAGGAAGGTAACAAACTTCTAACCGGTGGTTACTTGCTGATTATTGCTACTTCCAAAGGCGAAAACTTTCCGGTCATCCATTCTTCCCATACAATGTGTTTGCGCCTAAATTAATATTTTTACTAGACAGTACTTGTCTATGTAAATATTAATTAAGTTCTTGGTCTATGTCAGTCGGCGAGCCTAAGTTCTTTAAAGTTCACAAATGACGGCCCGCCAACAAGACCACGCGAGGCGAAATGCAAAGTCCGCGCGCGGAATGACTCCGCGCGGACTAACGGATCTCGCGCGCTTCTGGACAAAAGTACAGCTCGCGGTGAATTACTCTGCGCGGACTAACGGATCCCGCGCACTATCAGACAAAAACAGAGCTCGCGCGCGAAATGACTTCGCGCGGAGTGGCGATCTCGCGCGCTTCGCGCGGAATGTACCGTCCGCGTGGAAAGACTTTGGAGCAGGCGAGGCGGACTGCATCTAGGCATTGGCGAAATGGTTCGCGAGCTAGCAAAAGAAAGCATACGCGGAGTCCCCGCGAACACTTATAATCGTTTCTGACTTTTCACAGTCTTTGATATGCTTTGGGCCAATCCATGTGGCCCTTATCAATTAAAAAGGGTTATTTTGGCCCGCGAGGTGGAATTGAGCTACATAGTCCGCGGTTCGCGCGAGTTATTTGTCTTCTACATGGACTGTAGCACCTCGCGGGATAAGATTGTTCCTAATTTCAGTCCGCATGGGACTCTACAGTTGAGAGGCGCGCCAGAAGCAGTGTCCTATTCTAAATGAACTATACGAGCTGGGTACGTGTCACATACGGATTGGTCTGCATGGGATAAACAGTTCTTTTATGCTTCACGTTGTAGTCCAACACGTTTTCTCATTATCTTTCGCTGCGGACTCTCTCTCTCCCACTATATAAAGAAGCTCCACGGCTTACAAAGACACAATCAATCAATCAAACATACATACAATCTTCAACCTCGTTGAAAACCCTTCGACCCCGTCGAAACCTCCAGCGCTCCCAGGAGCCAAACCCCTTCGAAACCTCTTCGAAGCCCTGATTCTAAGCGCCTCACCGCCTAGAATTCCTCAGAGCTCCCCGGAACTCGCCCCCGTTTCCTCAGAAACATCCCTATAGTTGCTCTGCTCACCCCGCCGTGAGTATCGACCGCTTGTGCCGTAAATTCCTCGTCCGCGAGGTGACATCTGGAACTCCGCTCGCCTGATCAAGAAATCAAGCTCGCGCACTCCTTCAACACATTCCTCGTCCGCGAGGTGGCACGCCCGTAACTCCTCATATCTCTTTGTTCGCTATTCACCTCGGCTCCGCACGCTGAGGATCGTGGCCAAAACATTTGGCACGCCCAGTGGGACCAGAGGTACAAGCGATTAACCATAGGGAAGTGAGGCCGCCATGGTAGGCTCTCAGCCGACCCAAGACACAGACTCCGCTCCGTCTATGGAGCAAGTCTTCCAGATGTTCGCACAGCTCACGGGACAGATCCAGAGTTTGACAACTAATGTCATTGACCTCGCTGGGAAGGTAGACGGCCTTGCTGAACAGGCCAAAAGAAACGAGATCCAACAAAAGTCGGGGCAAATCCCGAACGTCTTGCACAAGAAGATTGCACTGCCTAGCAGTCAATCTAATGGTGAAGGACTTCCTTTAAGCAGACCCACATCCAAACAGGGAACCACTTTGTCAATCAATAACAACGAGCCTAAGGTTGAAGCCGGCGAGATTATGGATAGTAAATCCATCTCGCACGTTTTTCCTTAGGAAAAGAAGCCCGAAGATAGGACAGAACAGTCCATCTTTGAAGAAGAAATCGGTTCGCACACCGACGGCGAACCATGACTTTGCAAGATGGCGAACCACGACTTCCAAGTAACCAACTGCCCCATGCGAGATGTATACATGGACACAGGTCAGATGCATAGGGGGCAAGGCGGAGCTCGCTTGTCTTCTTTAGTTAACCATTGTGATCAAGGGCATGATCAACTCAAGATTTCTCCAATTACTGGACGTGACAAAAAGCCTGAGGTTGAGGCCGGCGAGGTTATGGATAATAAATCCATCTCGCACGGTGTTCCTCAGAAAAATGAACCGGAAGATAGGACAAAACAGTCCATCTTTGAAGCAGAAAGTAGTTCGCGCACTAATGATGATGGAGAACCACAACTTCACGTGATAGCGAACCGCAACCGCCTAGACGCCAATTGTCCCATGCGAGATATATATGTGGACACAGGTCAGCCGCATGGGGGGCAAGGCGGAGCTCGCCTGCTTTCTCTACCAATTCATCACAAGCAAACTGAAGATGGTACAGAGCCACTTGAGTTTCCTTTTCAACCTGCACACGCGGAGCGTCAAGGCTGGCGAGGTCCGCCTCTCTTAATGATTCACCTCGCCAATCTTATGTTCATCAGCGAGATGCCTCAGTCCGCTTCGCCAAACCGTGGACATTTTAGGCTCAACTATATATGGTGTGGTGGTGTCCCTGGAATCACATTGCAATATACTTGGAGTCCTTGCATGCAAGTTCAGAAGGCTAAAGAGGACTTTGGCTTATGTGCGAAGTACGTACATGTCCCATATATGCCTATAGTTGAAAAGAAGGTCGAGCCACCACCGACCTTTGTTGATTTCTCGTATGATTATGACACAGAGCCAACTTACGATGAATACAACGAAGACTATATGTTGGTACGTCTGTCGCATAATCATACTCCACAAGAGTTCAGTCCCAGTGACACTCTTGATATGGTGCAAAGAGACCAGCAAATGGTTCTCTTCCTTGACCAATGCATGACTATTCCTAATAAAACCACGCATTTCGACATGGTAGTGGGTGATAAGGCAGACCTCAACAGCATACGACCCACGAGAATGCAGTTGAAGATCATGCTTGGTCAGGCAACAAAGATGCGTAGGGGGCAACGAGACGTACCTTGCGCAATTCCATGCCTAAATTTTCAAGTTGTTGACACGGGACAACTCTGCTCAACACTTGGAAATTGTCAACAGCAACAGTCTCACGTTGGAAACATGACGACATCGAGACTTGGAGTGAAGCATTGGTGGCCTCCTCCGTGGCCTAACGAGGGATCACTACTCAAGCTATGATCTCTTCATTACTCCTAGCTTTTCATTCAGTTTTTACTTCCGTTTACTTTTCAGTTTCTTTCTTTTTCGCATTGAAAAAAGAAAAATACAAAAAAAAAACAAATAGCCAAAAATACAAAAAAAGATCCTTGGTCTTGCTGAAATGCAGGACAATGTTCTTGCCTATATCAGGCTTGAACTTTGCTTAAGAGCCTATCCCTGAGGCTTGACGACAATAGGCATTCCATATGCCTTGAGTTGCTGCCAACGAAGCCAAGACAGACTGCAATGCTGAAAGTTGCAACAACCACTACTAAACAGTTGACTTCGCCGATTAAAATGGGCTGATCCAGGAAGAATGAGTTGGCGCGCCTTATATCAACAGAAAGCCCTGGATGTCTATGTTCCAGAGGATTTTACGGTTCGTCACTCCGCCATTCCTGGAGAGACTTATGGCAGTTTGAATGCAGACAGGTCAGGAGATGCGCGGATTCGCACGTTGCCTTTTTCAAAGTGTTTTCATGACCTCGTAGCCCGCCTTCCTCACTGGGGGGGGCATACTAAAGTTTTGATGTCCTTCATTCTTTTCAAGTATCGTCGGACAGACATCAAAACTGGGGGGGCACATTGGGACGAAAACATTGTTCCAGTTATTTCAGACTTTAGACCTTCTTCAAGTGTCTTAGTCATTATTTAGGCCAATCCATGTGGCCTCCAAGTTTTCAAAGTGTTCGCTACCTTTATGCAGCCATTCGCCGATCCTTCTCTTTGGTTCGCGCTAGGCGGCAGCGAGGTACATGACCATGTGCCACGCACACAACTCGCGAAGTGCATGCCCTTTTAAAAAAATATCTACAAAGTGTCGACGACTTTGTTGTCTCTTACTGGTTCACAGCGAAGCACATGGAAGTTGGTTCGCCAGTATTATTAGGCCGTTCGTCGAACTTTTTTGCCTGTTTCTGATTGGTCCGCGCAAGGGGGCAGCGAAGTATATGGCCAACGTCACTCCATGCTTATTAAAAAGTTGGCTCGCCATTGCCAAGATTCGTGAGGAGCCATTTTTGAAGTCTGGTCAACGCAAAAGTCCACTCCAGTCAAGTTATATCCATGCGAGCTACATCCGCTCGCGGGATGTACATTGTACTATGTCTTTTAAGAAGAGCAGAAGAGCATGCGAATGCATTTGAAGTCCAAGTCCAAGTCCAAAGGTGCCTAGGCGAGCTATACAACGACTTCGCTGCAATGCCTTGTGGGTTGCTTAGGATTCAAGGCCTATTCACAGGCTTCTCCACTCACACCCATCTTATGACCCGAGCCAATCCAGTGGCTTTGGAGCAGCATGAACATAACCCTCTTCAGTCATTCTTGAGATTCATGACTTCGAGGCTGGGGGCAATGTTTGCGCCTAAATTAATATTTTTACTAGACAGTACTTGTCTATGTAAATATTAATTAAGTTCTTGGTCTATGTCAGTCGGCGAGCCCAAGTTCTTTAAAATTCACAAATGACGGCCCGCCAACAAGACCACGCGAGACGAAATGCAAAGTCCGCGCGCGGAATGACTCCGCGCGGACTAACGGATCTCGCGCGCTTCTGGACAAAAGTACAGCTCGCGCGGAATAACTTCGCGCGGACTAACGGATCCCGCGCACTATCAGACAAAAACAGAGCTCGCGCGCGAAATGACGTCGCGCGGAGTGGCGATCTCGCGCGCCTCGCGCGGAATGTACAGTCCGCGTGGAAAGACTTTGGAGCAGGCGAGGCGGACTGCATCTAGGCGTTGGTGAAATGGTTCGCAAGCTAGCAAAAGAAAGCATACGCGGAGTCCGCGCGAACACTTATAATCGTTTCTGACTTTTCACAGTCTTTGATACGCTTTGGGCCAATCCATGTGGCCCTTATCAATTAAAAAGGGTTATTTTGGCCCGCGATGTGGAATTGAGCTACGTAGTCCGCGGTTCGCGTGAGTTATTTGTCTTCTACATGGACTGTAGCACTCCGCGGGATAAGATTGTTCCTAATTTCAGTCCGCATGGGACTCTACAGTTGAGAGGCGCGCCAGAAGCAGTGTCATATTCTAAATGAACTATGCGAGCTGGGTACGTGTCACATACGGATTGGTCTGCATGGGATAAACAGTTCTTTTATGTTTCACGTTGCAGTCCAACACGTTTTCTCATTATCTTTCGCGACGGACTCTCTCTCTCCCACTATATAAAGAAGCTCCACAGCTTACAAAGACACAATCAATCAATCAAACATACATACAATCTTCAACCTCGTTGAAAACCCTTCGACCCCGTCGAAACCTCCAGCGCTCCCAGGAGCCAAACCCCTTCGAAACCTCTTCGAAGCCTTGATTCTAAGCGCCTCGCCGCCTAGAATTCCTCAGAGCTCCCTGGAACTCGCCCCCGTTTCCTCAGAAACATTCATATAGTTGCTCTGCTCATCCCGCCGTGAGTATTGACCGCTTGTGCCGTAAATTCCTCGTCCGCGAGGTGGCATCTGGAACTCCGCTCGCCTGATCAAGAAATCAAGCTCGCGCACTCCTTCAACACATTCCTCGTCCGCGAGGTGGCACGCCCGCAACTCCTCCTATCTCTTTGTTCGCTATTCACCTCGGTTCCGCACGCTGAGGATCGTGGCCAAAACACAATGTTTTTTTTTGCTTTGTTGCTCCTATTATCTATACGGGATCTGCAGTGGATGGTGTTGATCGTCCCATACAATTCGGTCGCCCCTATGTGCCTTTGCCCGGGCACATACAGCTACAATTTTTCTTCTTACACTCGTCTCTCTACCACTCTCTTCAGCTCTATACAGTTATTTATGTGGTGACTTGCCTCTCCATGGTACCCACAAAATTTCCCAGTGTCTTCCTTTGTAAGCCGGGACTCGGGGAACTTCATGGCCAATGGAGGCAGAATAATATATTTGTTCTCATTCCATGTTACCTCGTAGGTGGCGTTGAGCGCCAAGAATTGCTCTTTAGCTACCGGTGCTGCCCTCACATACCCGGTGTCCTGGTAAGGGCCTTTTGCCTTCACTTGCGAGTTATACTACTTCCCTGCCTTCCTCCCGCTCCTTTCTTGTGCCTTTTTCTGAAAGAGTACGAGTTCGGCTCTTGCTGTCCCTTCCAGGTTCTAACCTCTTGGACCACTTGCACCGGCGAACCTCCTTCTCTCCCTTCGACCTTCCTTTTCCCGGCCAAGATCCCCCCCATAAGTATCATGGTCCGCCTGTGCATGCCTGATTACCATTTCCATAAGCTCGTCGTAGCTTTGTGAATTTTCAATTCTTACTGCATACAGAAACTTCCTAAGAAGCAACCCCTGAATGAACGCCTCCTCTGCAACCCTTTTGTCAAAATTCCTGACCCTGGCTGTGGCTGCTTGCCAGCGGTTTACAAAGGCTTTCAACTCCTCTCCCATATCTTGCCTTACTTTAAACAGTATGGCAGTGTTCTGCTCGTCCGTCCGTAGGATGAACCTATTGACAAACCTATCAGCCAATTGCCGGAAGCAATCAATCGAGTTCAATGGGAGCTCGTAGAACCAACTAAATGCTTCCCCTACTAAGGTTTCCTGGAACATGTTGCAGCATATCGCGTCCTAGTACCCTTTGACATTCGTGTGAGACTTGAAACTATCAAGGAAAAGATGAGGATCACGATCCCCATTATAGCTAAGTTTCAATGGTTTGGTTGTGTTCGAACGGACGGACTGAATGATTGCTTTCGTGAACGGTCCCCCCTTTTTTTGAAACTCGCGCGGGTTGGATTATGTGTCCCCCTTCTCTCGGCATCTGAGATTCTTTCAGCTAAACTTGCCACGCTATCCCGGATAACTCTTAGGGTATCTTCCATCTCTCCCAGTCTTCTGGCATGGACTTCCGGGATCAGCTCAAGCAAGGGCAACGGTCTCTCATCCCTCATTTCATCCGGGAACAAGCTCATCCCTAAATGCATGGTCCTACGGTTCATTCCAGGTAGTGTGCTTATCTGCTGTGACGTGGCCGCTAGGTCCGACTTGGCCGCCAGATCCAGTGCTTCCCGATGTTCTATCCCTCGGGCTAGCGAGCTCATGAGCCTGGCGTTTTCCTTTTCCAATCTGCGCTCCCTCTCAGAAGCTTCTTCCTGATCCCTAACTCTTTGCTGCTCCAGCCGAGTGGTTTAGGCCCTCATCCCCTCCAACATCTCAGCTACCTCTTGGGGATTGAGATCTCACGCCACTCCCTCTGGTGTTTCCTCTCGGATAGCTCTCCCCGTGATTTGTGAACTTCCCCCCCCCCCACCGTTTTCAGGGTCCTTCCGAATATTGGTTCCTTTTGTTCTTCCCTTCCTACATCCTCTTGCCGCTCACTTAACTCAGTCATCGAGTCACGCTGGCTTTTAGTAAAGATTCCCACAGACGACGCCAAATGTTTATGTACAATCCTGGATAGGTTTGCATAAGCTGAAGGCGTGTCTGGCAAGTGAATGGCTATCCTCTCGTTGACCTGTAAACAAAAGGATGACCGGGGGCTTCCGGTCTTTCCTCCTCCGATGGTTAAGTCAGTATTGGCTAGTAGAATGTAATTACTAGGGTAGTTAAATGATACCTGACAAGCTAGTGGCTGGGCCATATTTATGTCCCAGCGTGCGTTTACTCTGCTTGGAAACCGATGTGGGCCATTTACCCTTGTTTGCTGTTTCAAATGTAGATATCCCCTATGCCTTCTGCAGTCGTTCCAAGCCCAGCGTTACCACCGAGGTTGAGCTCGACCCACCCTGCTTATGGGCGGGAACCTTAGGGCGGCCTCGGTTGTGGTGGGATGTATGCCGGTTTACTGGCTTGAGAGGTTGTTTTATGCACAACCGACTACACATTATTAATCCTCTGTGGTGCATCTTCAATAAGGACCTGGTTTTCATTCTGGTACATCACGAGGCCAACCACCACTATACCTTGGTCGTGATTAACAATAAAGATTGATGCTTCTATCACCTGAACTCAATGCTACCGCCAATGAAATATTACAATGCCGACACCAACATCCACTTTCAGAATGCAATAGCAGTGGTGAGTTGTAACTGCTTTATTAGGGTAAGAAGTTTACTGGGGGGCAGTAAACTTCTCATGGGTTTTGTTTGTTGCTTGTTCTCTTAGTTTGTTTGAGATGTAATTTACTTGTGTGTTGGAACCAACAGGTGAAACACATTATGGTGTCCATCAAACGCGTATATGATTCCACCATATACCCTCTCAGCTAAGACTTGGACCCTAAGGAATGGAGAGAAAACTATGGCCAGCAGGACAACCAAGGAATAAAGGTCAACGGTTACTTGATGATGAGTGCTGAAGAGAAAAGAACAAGTAGATGAATGTTGGACCAAAACGTTTATCAACCAAGATACCAGCTGATTGATGTCTTCTCCAGCCCGCAGCAAAAGAAAACATCGTAAATACCTTTAAACTTCATTTCAACTATTTTATTGGGGTCAGAAATTACTTGTCTGTTATATTGGGGTCAAAAATTTAGTAACACTGTTTCTTAATACATTGCAGGTCAGACTGTGGGTCATTTTTGCTCCACTTTATAGAGAGCCTATGTCATGGGAATAAATCGACAAAAGATGGTGGTAATGAAATGAGGAAGAAGATGCTGCTAAAGTTCATGGACATCAATATAGAAAAAAGTTTAGTGCCACTTTAGATGTAGGATCTTGAAAAATGTGAAAATATGTAGTATTTTGATAGTGTTGTAAGAACATATGAATGATTTTGAATTTCAGTGCCAGAACTTATTCTTTTATGTTGGTTTATTCCTTTGATTTTTCTGTCAGTTTCAGTTATCTTTGGTTGTAAGTTTCAGTTTTTTTTTTGTTACAGGGTGGTTATTGGGGGTCAGTAAACTTTAGTTGCTCTGTTCAGAAAAATTACTGACCCCCAATAGTTTTCCATACTTGAGAGTTTAATACCCCATTATGTCATTAGAGGATGCTTGTTGGTCTATTCCTTTGATCTTTCTATCAGTTTTAGTTCTCTTTGGTTGTCAGTTTCAGTTTTTTTTTTACAGGGTGGTTATTAGGGGTCAGTAAACTTTGGTTGATCTGTTCAGGAAAATTACTGACGACCCCCAATAAGTTTTCATACTTGAGAGTTTACTACTTCATTATGTCATTAAAGGATGCTTGAAAGGAATTTAAGTAATAACAATCATTCAAAAACTTTGGTTGCTCTGATCAGGAAAATTACTGACCCTAATAATTTTTCACACTTGAACATATATGAGCATAACAAAAACTAGAAGCATTCCAAAATAAAAAATAAAAAAAACTGGAAAAAAGTAAAACAAACATCCAAGTATCAAACTAGAAGAAAATCAATGAAGGAATGTGTTGTATCAAGTAATACAGAAAATTACTGACCCCCAATAAATTTCCACACTTGAACATATATGAGCATAATTTTCCAATAATTTTCCATACTTGAGAGTTTACTACCTCAATAATCTTCACCTTATACCTCCGGTTAAGGCCTTAACCCGTTTGAGAGCACATGACATTGTGATTTCGTTTGTTGTTGAGGCATTTCAAATTCGCATATGTGAGAAAATTTCTGCAGCATCTCCCTACAATTCCCCAAGTGCACGAATATCTATAACTAGTATGCACTCGAGGAATAATAAATTAAGGAAGATAATGTCGAAATATATATATCCACAACCGAAAATGAAACGCACCAACAACAAATGGAATCTCAATGTCATATGCTCTCAAACTGTCCAAATATGGAACAATTCGAAAATCATTTTGTTATACACAGTCGTAACATAATGGTTCTCAAACGGGATTTCTAAGGATAACAATATATTGATGAATGTACATATAAGAATATTATAATTCTTAATTACATGATTCATCATTTTATTTTTTTAATCATTTGTGTATTTTGTATGAAAATGAAAATTTGATAAACATATTATTCACATAATTATTAATCATACATACAATATATATATATATATACACAAACATAATATTATACATACACATATAATATTATACGTACAAACATATTATACACACATATCTAGTAATTATATTATCCTCACAAGTAAGCAACATTCCACCAAAATTGGACCGGCAAAGTTGCCGGAAAGTTCGCTAGAAAATATGCCTAAACGAAGAAAGTAGATTAATTAAAATAGTTACATACCAATAATTAGGATAAAAATAGTTCTTGAATATCGATCAAATTCATGAAGAAAAGCTTTCAAAACTAGATTTGGATCGGATGATAAATTCTGTGGAGGGGGGTGGAGAGAAACTACGCCTTTCTTCTGCGTTCTCTTCTGACAGAAATTGTATAAATGATGTGTTTACTTAGCCGACGAAATATTCCTTCTCCTAAGACAAAAGGTGTCGGTAAAAATATATTTGAACAGCGTTGTGTCAGGCAATAATGACATTTCTTAGGCGACAGAACAATTCGTTGGCTAAGAAAGAAATATTCGTCGCTCAAGAATTACTTAGCTGACGGAACAGTGTTCGTCGTCCTATACCTACTAAGCCAACGAACAATGGTTCGTCACCTAAGACCATCCTTACAGACGGAAACATGTCATCGCCTAGGAAGATCTTAGTCGACAGAGTATGTCGAAAGTCAGTTTTCGTCGCCTAAGATTTACTAAACCGACGAAAGTCTACCGACGGAAAATATTCGTCGCGTAGGATTTACTAAGTCAACAAAACTTAGACGACGAATTATGTTTCGTCGCAGAGTAATATCTTAGTCGACGGACATTCTCCATAGTCATTTTTCGTCGCCTAAATAGTTCTTAGGCGACGATTGTGGTGTCCTATACGACGGTTGTTTTTCCGTCGACGAAGATGATCTTGGCCAACGGATTTTTTTTTTTCCGTCAGCCTAAGAGGAGATTTCATGTAGTGTTTTACCACCATTAAAAAACACATTGCAATGTGAAATTAATTTTAGTACCATGTCAATAAAAGTTAATTAGCTTGTGTGTTAAAGAGGTTAGCTACTCTTCAAATTGTCACAAGCATTTACCTATATATACATATCTCCAGCAGCATTGATAAATTGAAGAAAATAAATTAGAGATTTATTAATTTTTAAATAGATCTTTGTTCTGTTAGTATACTTAAGAAGTTGATAAATTTATAAATTAACAAGTAAAATTAACAAATTTATCGATTCATGAGAGATAATTTATTAATAAATAGTTAAGTTACTCCGGTTAACAAAATTCTCTAATAGTTTTCTCTGACAATTAATTAATTTATTAATAAATAGTTAAGTTTTCTCTGATAATTTATTAGGCAAACGGCGCACAAGACTGGCCCAATCTTGACGTGTATTACAAACATTCCAACTCTACTCCTTAACAATACCTGGTTGACCATCCACCGGAGGACACGTGTCCACATCCGGTTAGAAAGCCCGTCGGTATTGCTCCCAACTTTAAAAGGCGGTGCTTGCTTCCAAGTCCGTCGTTTTCATCTTTGGGCTTAACGCTGAGAAGTCCTCACTCTCTCTTTCTCTCACTCGCTCACCGGCGATTGAGCATCATGGCAATCCCTGCTGCTTCCGCGGCGGCGAAGGTGAAACCGACGGAGACGGAGACGGCGAAGAGCTCGTCAATGACGTCGACGATCAAAGCCTACTCCATGCCTCTGATTCTCTTCGTCGCCGCCATGTATTTCCAGCTCTCTGTTATCCCCAAATCCTTCCCTCCTTCTCACTACGACGGTAACTCTCTCTCTTTCTCTATCTCTCTCTCGCTCTCTGTAAATTTGTCTCTCTCAATTTGTTTGAATTGTGCAGTACTTGGTTTGAGGAGTCAGAGCTCCATTGAAGAAGTGAAGGAAGCCTACGACAACGTTTCTTCCACCTGGTAACTTCCTTTCGCTCTTTTGATACACCATGTCGTCGCAATATGTATCGCATTGTTATGTAGCTTTGATTATTTTCTGTGTATATCGAATTTTGAAAACCTGTTCATGTATGAACTTCAATGTGATTTTAGTTTGTTGACTTAACCACGACTTTTTGTTATTTCAGGAATTCCGAAGCGCAAGCTCCTGATTCTCTAGAGTTTATAAAGGTCGGTTGATTCTTTGTTTTGCCTTAAGAATTGTGACGTTATGGGATTGAATACTGCATATATCTCTACTAGGCTGATACGAGTGGAAAGGCTCTTATAAAGAGCTAGTGAACAAGGACATTTCGTTTTTGTGAGTATTTGATTGTGTGTATTTTAATTTTATCTATGATTTTTGAATATGTAGATTTTTTCGGTAGTACGTATGTGGCTTATTCTCTCTAACCATGGTATTGGGACATGATTTGCAGATTCGTTATGCCTATGAGTTGCTGACAAATCCATCATGGAAAAGAAACTATGACAATTTTGGCTTTGAGGAGCAAATAGTGTTTTTGTCTTCATTCGCAGCCTTGTTGACACCAAAACTTTACTGACATATTTAGCTAGGAGTGTCATCCATGTTATTTTCTCTAAGCATCTGCGAGGTGTTCACTGTATTATTTCTGTTGATAGGATATAATTGAGAAACTCAAAAAGCAATATGCTGGTGAAAGCTTTTCACGTATAGACCTTCCTGTACTAGAGTCTGCTGCTTCAGGTTTGTCAAGGATTTACGCTGTTAATCATGTTGAAACTGTTTTTAGTATTTACCATTAATTTTTTGAGGTCCCGTTCAATTGAAATGATTTGTTGCACAATTCTTACTGTTTCTTGGTTTATGAGTAAATACAATTTTCTGTTTTTATAGATTCTGAAGATCATAACTTCCCGGTCCTTACCTCTAGGGATTTCCAGACCATGTTTCAGGAAAACAAGCCCTGCCTAATTAAAGTAAGGTCGTTTATTCTGTATGTAATGAGAATTACAACCAGCTTATGCTGTTGTCTTGATTGAACTACCTTGTAATTTGAATTAGTTGTGCTCATTTGGGAGCAAAAGCTGTGATCAATTTTCTCAGGCCTGGAAAAGAATTGGTATGTTTCCATTTTGAAGCACCATATTTGAGATTAAATTAAGGATTAAATTCAGTTTAACCCCATGAACTTTAGGGCTAAAATCAGTTTGGTCCCTGACTTTTTGTTTTAATCACGTTGGTCCTTGTACTCTCAAACATCATCAACTAAGTCCAAAATTTTAATATGGCTCCAAAAATAATATCATTTGCTGACTTAAAACTGACATGGGAATCCACATTTGAGCTTTTTAACCTACAAATAGGGCAAATAAACATTCTAACGATGAAAAAACGTCATTTTTCAAGGACCAAACTCACCCTTTTTTACACTAAAATTCAAATTTTGGACTTAGATGATGTCATTTGAGAGTACAAGGACCAACGTGATTTAAAAAAAAGATTAAGGACCAAACTGATTTTAGTCCTAAAGTTTGAGGGGGTAAACTGAATTTAGTCCTTAAATTAAATATATGTGTGTGTGTGTGTGTGTTTGTGTGTGTGTGTACACACACACATGTATATAATATATATGTACACACACATTGATAGATGTATATTGATAGTTTTTCCTTTCCTCATTCCATCTCAGCTGGTTTCTTGGATGGTGTGGCAAATGCTGCTCAGATAGATCTCGAAGAGATTCAGCTAGCAACATATCTTGCTGAGAGAAAACCAACCAGACAACCTTTTTTCAGGAATGGTAGGTGACTTGTTACTCCAGTGATCAAATTGGCATGCTGTTATTGAACAAACTATGTGTTTCATTTAAGTGCAGCTTCTGGGCTTCTTCAATGTATACTGAAAACACTCTAAAGTTGAGATATTCAAATAGTTAAATAGATGAAATTAGTGCTCACAAATAAAATAGGAGAGTGCTAATTGTTTTTTGGCTAAGAAAGATGCCTAATATATATGCATCATGTATCTGTTGTATTGGGTGTGGGTATCCCACAGGTTTGAAGAATACTTTTTCGCTTCCAATCATATACTTTTATGTTTGAGTGAACGATAATGTTCATCTTAGAGCTAATAGCATGTTAACTGGTGCCAGCATTAAGGGTTACAATGCTAGTCTCATTATAAATTTGATTATGGAATTTACTTGGGTGGAGTAACTCTTTCTATTGAAATCATTAGATTTTCTGTTGATTCTTATTTCTAAGTTCTAACTACATAATTTTATTTTCCAGGCCTTCCTTCTTTTGTTGCTTTTCCCCAGGGATGTAAAAGTTCCAAGTGCCTTATTAGGTGAGACTATAGTTAGATATAAGATCATTTCTCTGCACGTAGAGCATTGAAGAACTCAATTTATTTATACAATGTCTCGAACTCAATTCAATCGGACTTTTTTTCTATAGTTATATAAGGGCAAGTTCCTTTTGATTAGTGATGTGATGCATATGAATCTTTTATAATAGGTATGGAGGCCCCTCTATTGATTCTATTACAGATTGGTTTGCAACAACCATCCTCGGTTTACCTCGTATTCTTTACTACTCAAAGGAGACTGGTAATCCTAACAAGAATTTTCTTTTCTTCTGCATTTAACATGTAATTAGTTTACCTTTTTTTTTTTGGTATCATGTGATTCTTTTCTATTACCATTTAACATACCTCGAAATGAATTCAGTCTAAATTGAATCTGTTCTTTTTCAGGCAGAGAAGTTTCTAGCAAAAGTCAGTCTTCATAAGGTACAATCAGGTTCATAATTTCTGCATTGTTCGTATGATGACTTTTCGTTGCAGTCTTCTTTTTGAAGTTGATTGCTGGTCAAATTTATTCTCACATAAGAAATTACTAGAAGCTTCAATGATTTCGTTCTGCATCATAGTTGATAGTTATGTAGTCTCACTAGATCCCTTGAGTAGAAAAATGTGGTACAGAGTTTTGAGGTGTTTGAATTTGAATCACCCACAGCCACATACAAGTCGAGAAATTTGTAGTTTTCCTATTACTGAAAATTTTCAGTATGTTAATGTTAACATGAGTTTGTAATGCATTTCAGTAGATCGATGTATCTCCAAGATGTTCCTGTGCATTACTTTTTACGATACTTTTGGATACTTGAATGTAATTATTATTTTTTCTCCTGGCGCATAGGTAAAAGTCATTTTCTTCTCAAAAACAGGGGAGCGTGCAGCTCCATTCATACGCCAAGCGACTAAAAACTATTGGGCCCATGCTTCTTTTGCATTTGTACTGTGGCGAGGAGAGGAATCTTCCTTTTGGTTCAATTCGTGAGTGTCTATTCCTTGTATTACTTTTCATATAAGAGGATATGTTAGGTGTTGTGTAATATAGCCGGTTGATTTTAATATATTATCATGAATTTGGTTACAAAAACTTATGCATATTTGATTAAGAATTGTTTTATTTGTCACAGGTTTGAAGTTGAATCTGCACCTGCTATAGTGTTTCTGAAAGATCCTGGTGTCAAGCCTGTTGTGTACCATGGCATGATTACTCTCTTATCATCAGATCCTTTTGATCAAACAAGTTTGTGCTTCATATGATAGCTAATGCACTGCGTCTGCACTGCAGGGTCTTTCAGCAATTCACGTCTCTTAAATATAATCGAACAGAATAAAGAGCAAGGTAATTTTGTTGTCCTTTTACAGTTTCTTTATGAGACGGTTGTAGCAAAGATTTTCTGTTTGTGATTTCTCACTTTTTTTGTTGCAGAGCTTCCTCAGTTGAGGAGTACAACGTCTATGCAATTGGGTTGCGATGCCCGTGGCTATTCTCGTGCTGGGTACGATACGGTTACTTGGTACTGTGCTGTTATAGCTGGAAGGCATAGCCCACAACTCAGTCAAATGCGTAGAGTATGTTCTTTCCTGTCATTGTTTTTTCTCCGTCTACATTGCTCTAATTTGTGATTATTTTTATTTTTTTTACTGGAACAAACTTATTTGTCAAATCTTGAGGCTTGACTGTTCAAGTGATTCATGTTAAAATTAATACATTTTTTTTTAAATATATCTATTGATCCAAATGACATGAGTTTGATAGACCATGAGCAGGGTTCAAGAAAATTTATCGAATGAAGTTGAGTTGGTTGCAGCTGATGAAGAACCATATACGACACCAGCAGCACGTGCACTTAAAAGTAAACGACTCACATTTGCTTGGCTTGATGGGGAAGCACAAAAGGTGGATATCAGTTGTTTGCTTATCTCCCTCTCGTGTTCTGTTTTATCCTGGTCTTGAAATATATTTTCATCCAACTGTATGCCGCCAACATAAAATGTTATACAGTAATGAATTTAAAACAGTTTCATTTAAAAGAGGAAATATCATGTACTTGTTTTTCCATTTTTAGTTTTTTTTTTTAACTTATTATGTATATATCAAAAGCTACTTGGAATAATCATTCGCAAAATAACAGCACTTACCTGAGTCACTATTTAGTTTACTTCTTCCTGTGTCTTACTAAACATTTAACTTCTTTTTTCAGAAATATTGTCTCTTCTTCCTCCAATCTGAAACCAGCTATGAAACTTGTGGATCAAGGACAGATATGACAGATGTGCCTAAGTTGTTTATTATACGTTACAAAAGGAATGTAACTGAAGAGAGTGAGAAACCAGAAGGAAAGCCAAAAAGCATATGGGATTCACTTCAAGACCAGGAATTAGATCATGCAGCACAGCTTGTGGCGAAGTACAATGGTTCAGATGAAATTTCAGAGGTATGTGATTGAAGCTCTAGGTCTGTGAATTGGTCAGTTAGTACAATGCCTCATATGGGACAGCACACCGTAATTCTAACTTTGTTACTTCTCTTTTAATTTTTCTCTCTTTTTTTCTTTTCTTTTTTCTTTGCAGATTACCAAATGGATCTCACAGATAATCAAGGATGGTGATTCCAGAGAACTTCCTCACTATGTAAACATACTAAGCCTACTTGTATTAGCAGTAACGTAAACTACTAATTTTGATAGCTTACTTGGCATGTCATACCTGTTTCCATTGCAGAGAACAAGAACTCCTCAACTGGTTGCTGATGATTCAGAACCTATATGGTCTGGCAGTGTGCAACATATTCCTTCAACAAACACGTTAAAGCGGAGTGTCATTGGCATTTTACGTGGAGTATACGATCGTATGGAAGATCCTAGAATTGGTCCCATCTTACTTCTGGCAGCACTAATGTTTTTCGGTAACATCTGGCTTCGAAGAAGTCAGGCAACTCCATTGTCGAATCAACCAAATTCCAAGGTGAACAAAAAGTTTTTAGATATGCTATCCTTTTCTTTCGGTTTTAGTTCACCCACTTCAAATTTGTTACGCATGTTACTGGTCTTTTCATGTCAACTAGCAGTGTGTTTATTTCACATTTTCTGCAATCTAGATTACGCGGCTGACCTGTTTCTTAATGTCCACTACTCTTTATCTTACAGGATAAAAGTAGACGAAGGAGGAGAGACCGCACCGGAGCAGCATCTACTCAAGACGTACCTCCTTCCATTACTGATTTGGAACCCAGAGATTCTTATGAAATGCCTCTATCAGGTTCCGACTCTGATCAGTAGAAATGCTGCTAAATTGTTTTGGAGTTAGAAGAAAAGAAAGAGCAATGCCCACTAATCCCATAGTAAAGTATTTACAGATGCTGACAGAGATCACTGCCGATTATATTTATGAAGGCATTAACAATCCCCAGATATCCTCAAACTGAAGATAACAGCTTCTGGCCCTCTTTAAATTTGACAGAATTGTTTACTAGGTATTTACTTTCAGAAAGATTTTCGAGTCAGACTATGGTTCTGTAAAGGAATGCCCGAATTTCTTTGTACATTCACATATATGTTCCAGTTAGTTGAAGAAGATTTCGACTTGCAAGAAACTTCGACACACATTCTGGAAAGTGTGATTTACATCTCTATAATTGTTATGAAAACGACCGTTGTTTATTTTCATTCTTCTCAGGAAGTCTGTATGATAACCCAAAAATTTCAGAGGCTTCTAAAGTTGCCCGACAAAATATTAAACTCGTTGCTGCAAGAACTAGCTAATCTGACATCTCTGGCCTAAAAGATGCACTTCATGATCAAACTGTAAGAATAATATCGTAACAACAACAATAGATTTGATAGCTACAACTCATTGGATGGATCAATCAATTTAAGACCCCAACTCATATCCTCACAATGCCTCACATGAGGAACTAGTTCACCTGTGTCAACTCCTCTTTTGGCCTTGCAATCATAGAAGGGAGGTGCGTGAAAGCACGGCTCCATTGACATTGCTCGCTTACAAGCAGGATCAGGGGCCGTCCTATTTTCCGGTTTGTAGAGTATCCATGGCGTCAGCCCACCTAGACTTTGTGCCACATAACCAAAAGTCGACCATGAGCTTGTGATCAACACATCCGTTATGCTTAGCAAATACATCTCAGCCAATGCCTTCCGGTTGTGCGTATGCTTCTCAGTTTGTTGGTACTCCTCATGACTAGGCTGATAAATGCCAATTACCTCTCCTGTCACAGTAGGAAGCTCCCAATACATGTCCCTTAGCTTCTCAAAGTATCCGGAGCTTAAAGAAGTCATTAGCACAGCTTTAGACTTTGGAGCTCCTGATGGACGGACTATGAGGTCCTGCCTGTTGGTTTCTGGTAACAGATTCTCCTTCAACGCACAGGATACGATCTGATCAAACACATGTTGAAATGGACCGGTCCCGGTATCAAAGACTCTGATCTGGATGCCTATTCTTTCATCTGCATTAGCTAAATATGCCTGATAGTATCTGGTAACAAGTCCCCATACCACATTTGTGGGATGGAACAGGTAACGACCCAAGAAATGGAACACTGTTTCTTTCCTTGGAAAGAGACTGTTGAGTTCTTGCTCAAAAGATGGGATCAAGAAAAGAGATGGGACAAAATAGTTATCTGTTCTCACGATCAACCACGGTATCTTTTCAAGAAAATCTTGATCTTGATTGCAGAAGAAAAGCTTATCTTGATCATTATAATCATGGGATAGATGGAGATACACAAAAGATGACAGTTGTGACTGCTTGCTATTTGTGAGGTTGTTCTTCCTCACCATTTCCCCATAACAATGTGGAGATTTCTGATCCAAGCTGTCAAACTGGTTTTTAAGGGGGAAATCCATGGGGAGGAACCATGAGGCTTCTGGAAATGGTTCGCAGAATAGATCAACCATGTCCACTCCAGGATCAACTAGTAGTACCCGGTTTGTCAGGAGAGCATAAAGAAATGCTGAAGCTAGTGTAAGTATTCTATTCCCTAATCCGCTATAAGAAATCCATACCACATAGTTACAATCCAAGGAGGTCGGATGACGACCAGACTTGAGTTGTTGCACTGCTTTGTTGTAGGATTCAGTATTAGGCCCGCAACGCTTATGCAGAGCTTCATAACTTCTTAACCTGGATAAAAGGTAAGAAGAAGGTTTGTGTGGCATTTCTTTACGGTAAGAAGCTGACTGGTACCTGCTGATACATGATCCTTCATCAAATCCAGTAGCAAGAAGGCCGCCAAGCATCATGTCCTTTGGTACCTCCACAGGATCAGAAAATTTATCTTCTGAACCTACAATGATAAAAAGATTTATAAACAGCTTTAGCAAGTAAATCATGAGTAGACAGATCATGATCTTTATTTGGATTGCTTACAAGATTCATGAACCTATGAAAATGGCAAAACAAGCATTTGAAAGATAAAAGACAAAAAGGTCACATCACTAACAAACAAACAGAGAGAATGTAGCTGAAAATCAAAATTTGGAAATGGAAACATGAATCATTACAAAATCAAAATCCTTATGTTCTTTTTTTTTTCGCCAATTTGCATTCTTCAACATGATAACAGAGCAATCAACCAGTAGAACAACAACAAATTGGCAAGTCAAAAATACCAAGAGTATGAGCGAAATTCGTGATCATTTATCACAATGGGGTAATTCTTGGAATCCAAGTAGAGAAAGTTCGAGTAAGTCCAAATTCAACTTCCTCTCAAAATAAGTACAATAAATCAAGAAATATAATGCAGTTCATGCAAAAGCTCCAATTATATAACACACAAATAAAAAAAGAACCATGCAATCCAATCAAACAAAGATCAAAACTTGGAGCAGAAATCACAGAGATAGAGCAACACTACTTAGAAAACATAGTAACACACTTACACTAAACAACTAAACAAGAGATCAAGATAAAGTCACCTACTTTTTCTGGGTTCAACTTCAAGAACTGCCTTTGAAGCTTCATGAACAGCAGCATCAGAAGGCGGGTCTCTGAGAACCACATTGACTGAGAACAACACCGAAAACAGAATCAAACAAGCTATAAAGATCCCCATCACCCTCATTGGACTCAACCCGGCGTTCCTATCCGGGTCTCTCAAAGCATTACGGGCACCCGAATCCGAGTTGTTTGATGGATCATCACCGTTCAGAGTTTTACTGAACCTCTTCATTCTGTGAGGATCACCATCTGGGTATTGCCGAGACCCGGCTCAGGTTCACTTTGAGGAAATCGGTATTCGGATCTGCGTCGATTTGGATCAGCGGGTGAGTTGGGTTCTAGAAGTGAGCTTTCAGTGAGAAGAAGAGGGACAAGAACACCTGGTGGGTGACACGTTCAAATAGCAGAGCAAAGGACTAAGATTTGGTGTTGATAGAAACTATATGATTAAAAACGTCGGTGATGATGAAAATCGGTGCAGTTCTTTTTGGTTGGTTTAATTTGACAATTAATTTCACATCTAAAGAGTTATTTTAGCACTATTGCCATTACATGTCTCAATTTTCTTGTTTTCATGATATGAAGCTCTGATCAGTCTGATGATCATTGAATAGTTCATACCTTAATAAGAAGCTATTACATATGCACCTTAATAAGAGAGATTAGTTAACTAATTTGTAAATGTTGGAATTATGGCAACATTTCTCATCAAGGCAGAAAAGGAAACGTAGAGTGGGAGGTCGCACATTTTGAACAAAAAGTATCAACACAAACTATGTGGTTAACTAAGATATGATGACACTAAATGGGTTCGTATATGGACGATTATGAATGATTAAGACTGTGTTGTGTACTATCATCGTGTATATACATTTTTTTGCAAATTGAAGAGTAAAACAACATTATTATATTACTCTTAGATACATAAAGGAAGGAACTTGGGTGGGGTGACCATGTCTTGTCACCTAGAGCTGGCAATAGCCACTAATATAACGTCATGTGTTCGTTTTCTATTTAGTAACTTCAAGGTTGTTTAAGAAGTTAAACGGAAGAGACTTTATGCAGAGGACAACTCTCATAAAACTCTAACAAACGCACAACTGACAGCAGTGCTAAATCCAGGCCTCCTTGGAGATCAAATGAGCTTCAATAGTGAGATATGTGTGAATCCCATATCAGAAAGCCATAAAGCAAAGCAAATCAAAGAGACCTTATAAAGTGGTTTTGTTTGTTTATTATGGGAATAAGAGGAAAACAGTTAATTTGGGCTCAAAGGGTACAACTGGTACGAACTAGATGATAATCCACTTGAATCAGTGAATTTGATCTGTTACTCATGGTTATGGGAATCAGATTCGAATCGCCATGTCCATGGAGAATTGAAGATAGAGGGAAAGAGATAACGTCGTTTAGATGTCACAGAGAGTTTCGACAGCCTTCAAAATTACCAAGTATAAAAAGGACATGTGTCATTACATTAGTGGCTATTGTCAACTCTAGCTAACCAGGCTTTGTCACCCAAGTTCCTTCCATACATAAAACAATTAAAAGTCAAACGAGAAAACTACAACTTCGTTACGATATTATGAGATATCTAGAAACTTCAAATACATCTTCAATAAGAAATTACAAAAGATAAAAATAAATAAATAAAATAAAAAATAAAAAACCATACTGGAGAAGAGTCTCAAAAACCCCCAATAACCAGTCACGAGTTTGCAGCTAGTAATTTTTTGAGAAGAATTTTCATATTTAAATCGGCCTACTGTAAAAATTCTTATACACACGATAGTGCAAGTATACAGTGTAATATTAACAATTCATATGTGGACCATTAACATTTGTACAAGTGTCATCTAATTTTAGCTATTTACATAATATGTGAGTTACAAACAGCAGTGTCATGAAGACCTTCAAGTATTTGACTGAAAAAAAGTCCTTAAAGTATTCTTTTGTGCATTTCTTAATGTCCATGAAGATATATAAACACAGTGTGTGTACAAATTTTTCAACCGCCAAATAAATCCTGTTTGGGCTAGTATTACAGGCTACTATGACTCATTTACATGAAAAGAAAAACCTCATTTCTTTGAATCACAATAGCAATAGTTGATGCTTCCACTAATCCATGCGTATAGAATAAATGCATGTAGTATGTTTCAAGTTGGGTTGTATGCCTATTGAAGCAATAAGCGATACCAGAGCTGAGTTTAGAGCGTCGCGAGAGGTGAACCAGAGAATTCTAGGTAAAGCCGGATCAAAATGTTGGCTAGATCACTAGATAAGAATGTGCACGAGGTAAAACTAAAATTGTGGCAACGACTCTTACTATTTCAGTATTTCACAAAAGGAAGATGGTACTCTGACTGCGATCATCGGCCAAAGTCTGTTTTTTTCTCGACGAAAGCCAAAGTCTGTTTTGCAAACGTCAACCGCACTCTGGATTCGGCCATTTCTTACAACGGCGAAGCATCATCACAGAGCGCCAACCATTGCAGATAAGAAAATCCCAAAACCAAAAAACCGCGGCGCCACGTGTCGTCCGCTGGGCTATCCTCCGATATTTGTTCTTTTTTCAATTTCAATCCTCTGAAAGATTGGTGGGAACGAAAGTTAGAAGAAGAACAAGCCTCTCTCTCTCTCACTTTTACCTAACCAAACCGTTGAAGTAGCCCAGAGACAGCTTCAGATTCAGAAGAAGAAGATGTGTGCTGCTTCATTGTGTTCATCAACTCTCAAGTCCCAGATCACTGGACTTGGTCTCAAGCTTCAAAAGCCATGTCTTTCACAACCCAATTCTCTTACCTTCACAAGGTATAGTCTTCCCTAACATTATTGATTGAATTCATGATGGGTTTCGTTTTTTCTATGGATTTGAATCATAAAGTTTGCAGCTTTGTGTGTTTGGATGAAACCCACTTCAGAAAGTCATTACTTTGTGTTGTGAATTGTCTAGTTCTGTTTAGGATTTTAGTTTCTGAGATGGGTAGATTGCAAATGAATCTACACATAAGATTTCTTCTGTATGTGGAATGTTAGAGCTGAGTTGTTTGATATTCTGTTCATTCAGTTTGATAAACTGGTTTTGTGAAAGTTGTGCTTTGCATTTTCTAGTTATGCTATTGCAAGAGTGTGGATTGGAAATTGTCTCGGTGAAAGGAAGATAATGAGGATTTACTAATCTGAGAGTGCCTTTGCTAATTACTATTGTTTAATTTCAGGAGGAAAGGTAAGACTGTGGTGAAGGCTACATCTCGGGTTGATAGGTTCTCGAAAAGCGATATCATTGTTTCTCCATCGATTCTTTCTGCTAACTTTGCCAAGTTGGGAGAACAGGTTCTTTTCAGTTCTTTTTTGCACTCAGTTTTTTCTTCCGTGACGTATAAACAGTATCAGTTTGAGACTGTTAGCAGTAATCCATTTCTGTGGCATTTTCATATCAATTTGGATTTAGAGTTTGACTCTCACTTTATATAGGTAAAAGCTGTAGAGTTGGCAGGCTGTGACTGGATTCATGTTGACGTGATGGATGGTCGTTTTGTTCCAAACATTACCATTGGACCACTAGTGGTTGATGCCTTGCGCCCTGTAACAGATCTTCCTTTGGACGTGCATCTGGTAATTTTCTTCTATATGTATGATTTCATAGGGATCATTCACTGTTGAATGAGAATCAAACTATGATGTGGACTTGAACTCTTGCAGATGATTGTGGAACCCGATCAGAGAGTGCCAGATTTTATCAAAGCTGGAGCAGACATAGTCAGTGTTCATTGTGAACAATCTTCCACCATCCATTTGCACCGAGCTGTTAATCAAGTAAGATTTTCTCCTCTTAACCTTGTAATTTCATGTTAAAGCACTTGTATTATTGGTTTCTATTCCTTCAAAATGATGTTTAGAGAGAAGAGAAGAAGTGTGATAGACACAGATGGTGAATCCAGAGCTAGGGTTGCATGCTTATGTTCAGTTTAATGTGCCTTTCTTTTTCTATTTAACGACAGAGAGTTAGACCTGTAGACACCATTTAACTAGCTAAACATTATGATAAATAAGCTGCTACCATGGAGCATTATCAGAAATACGAGCCCTTTTCTAATATTCATTTACTTTTGGTACAATTCAGATAAAGAGTCTGGGAGCTAAAGCTGGAGTTGTCCTAAACCCTGGTACCCCACTAAGTGCAATAGAGTATGTCCTTGATGGTGAGTTTTCTTTCAAAACTATTATATCCTCTCCTGTCCTCACTAATTATGATCATTTATTCGCTGCCCTTTAAATTATTGAAATGGATACTGCTTGTTAAGGCTCATTCCCTTAATGTTCATTTTATTTTTTTGGTGAATCCCTTAATGTGCATTTTGCTTATGGGATTATGTTGGCTTTCATGTCTAGCCTTCTTGACAGGCTAGGATCCAAAATAGTTGAGGCAATAAATAAAAAGAAGAAGAAAATCTGGACAATATCAATAAAAAATATCTAAGACTAAACTTAATCAGAGGTGTGTGCTGCAAAGATGTCTTACACACATGTTGAGAAACTAGTTTTGGTATTACTGAAAGGAAATGATTTCTATAGAATTCATGTATGGGAAGGGAGAGTGCAAAGATAATATATCTGAATCATTTCATACTAAATCACAATAACATGGCAAAAAATATGATAGCTGAAGTTATGTAGTATATCTTCTGGTGAAATGAAGTAATATTGACTGTTTTCTTGCATGTTTCAGCGGTTGATTTGGTTTTGATTATGTCCGTAAACCCTGGCTTTGGTGGCCAGAGCTTCATAGAGAGCCAAGTGAAGAAAATTTCAGACTTGAGAAGACTATGTGTGGAGAAAGTATAATCTCTCTCTCTCTCTCTCTCTCTCTCTCTCTCATATTTATGGGACTCTGCTTGCACTTAAAATAAAATGAAGGATTCACGTTTTGTCTGTTGTTACCACAGGGTGTGAACCCATGGATCGAGGTGGATGGTGGAGTTACTCCAGCAAATGCATACAAGGTTTGTGGTCCAAGAACTCTTCTATGTCTGAATAACAAGTATAATACAAGTATACAAGTCTTATTTTTGAGCTCTTAAAAGTTATCAAAAACTCTAATTTACCTTCTTTTCGAACTTTTGGATTCAAATTATGTTGATGTTACTAATCTAGTTTGCAAATGTTTCTTATGGTGGCAGGTTATTGAGGCTGGAGCTAATGCTCTTGTTGCGGGTTCTGCTGTCTTTGGAGCTAAAGATTATGCTGCAGGTATGTACCAATAAATCTCAGTATATTGTTGTTAAAGAGAATATTATTGGGAAAAGAAAAATCCTGATGAGTTAATGTAATTCAATCTTTGTATCAACTTTATATGTCCATTTACAGCCATAAAAGGAATCAAAACCAGCAAACGGCCCGAAGCAGTTGCGGTGTGAAATGACTTCTAAATGACCCATTGTTTGCAAAAGGTGATTTCTTATCTTAATTTCCATATATGTTGCCTTACATCATTCAGGGTATCTGAATGAATTCTCCCCAGTTAATTTCATATTTGCAATCCTTTTTACCAAAATACCAAGCGTGATATGATCAGTGGATCGATCATGATACATAATTATGGATTTGAACAATGACAAGTGGTGTTTTGAGTGATGTGAAGTGTGGTTTTGGTCCTCTTTCGATCTAGTGACTAACCCCTTTAACATTATGTTCATATTTGCAGAATTTTGAACGAGTTGGAAAGCATATTCGTCACTTCATCTTCTCCTCGGATGTGCTCACACTTCTTGCAGTATATTTTTCATAAGAGAATAGAGATAAACAAATAAGCAATCAAATTGGTGGTGCTCTTACTGATATATAGGTTTTGTACCATATCCTTTACAGGAATTTCATCATTCAAACATCAAGCCCTTGACTCTGTAATTGATCCTTCCCATCTTAATGAAGCACTTCATTTTCTCTTTCTTGTTCTTCGCTTGCCTTGCTTTGTGGAGTATGCTTTGTTTTTCAAAAGTATAATACCTTGCTTAATGCAAAGTTCATTGATATTTTCCTCTTTTGGCCTCACAAAATAAACTGAAACCCAGTAATCATGCCAGTTATTAGTTTATGACTGAAGCAAGCAGTTTTACTACTCAAGGCGTATCCATAAGCTCTGCTTTTGTGCAACACAATTTATTTGCTACCACAAGAGGGGGCTGTTGTCAATACATAATCAGAAACCGTGAGATCATATTTCCAATACATATATACAGCTTCGCACAAATTCCACAAGCACCTCCCCAACTGCAAAGGCTAAGCTACAGATAACCAACATATACTACACTAAATCACCTCCCCGTATTGCCTATAGAAACACATTTGTACACAAACCCAGGCAGTAATTCTTTCACACATATTGTCTGCACAAAGGACAAGAACCATGTCTAACAAGCCACTTGTCCACACAAGCCAAATGAAATGTATGCTGACAGAGTGGCAGGGTCCTTGCAGTTTCTCCCACTTCAAGATCCTGCACATACCACATTGTTGAGTTAATATCAACACTCTTCAACTAGTTCTTTGCTACAAAAATGGGAATATTTGAGATAGCTGTATTCATCAAGCCATTCCCACAGTAACAGTTCAAGACTATTTAGAAAGAGTTATGACCTGAAAACATATTGTACAACAGGAAACCCGAGCGGACTTAGTATCCCCCAGAATCGCATGACATGGCAATTTCTTGAGCAAATCCCTTGACAATCCTCTGGTTTCAACTACTCCATCACGAATCTCATCATGGTGATGATTAGCGAAGTTAACCTGCTGATTCCAGTTTAAAAATCAGATGATATGCGACAGAGAGAATAACATCAGGCTGTAAATTGACTGAGTTGAACAGATTTTAGGTTCATGTCAAAGATCTAGGAAGGAAAGATTAGGGAGAGAAATAAATGGCAAGATAACAGCTAGAAATTGTAATCGATGCTTTAATAAAATGGGAAGCACATCCACGTCCTACTAACATCGAAACAGGGCATGTCTATATGAACCTATACATTTCAGATGCATGCTACAAAAGGTAATAGCTCCTTGAAAGAGAAATATAAGGGCACCAGTGAAAACCTGCCAATGGTTAGCCGTTAGCACTTCTGGCGGCGGTAAGTTATCCTCCTCAAACCTCCAACAAATAAGCTCCTCTGTAATTTCTGCCTGAATCCAAATGATTGAGTCAGTCTGAAGGTAAAGAGTTAAGGCTACCATCCACAGCACTGCTGAAAGAAAACTATAATGATCCTACGCTTGAATAAGCTTCACCTTTGAATTACAATTATAAATGGTACTCGCTGAGACATGATATTTTCAAATTTTAGCAGTCAATCATCAAGAAGACGAGCACCTCTGCACCTTGGCAGGTCGGGACTCATGAACAAGCGAACAGCTAATAGAAAGAAAGAGAAACAGATACCCCAGAGAATAGTAGCTAACCATCAATGAAGATCTTCGTGAGCCAGGCCGACCAAGATGCAATAACTCACGTGAAGCTTCCAAAATCTCCACAGAGAGTACTGCCCCAGCAACAGCCCCCAATCCAGCTCCACGAACAATACCACTGTCTGAAACCTTACCAGCTAAAGCACCAGCAATGCCTCCTGCGAAAAATCCAGCTGCAACAGGACAACAATTCAAAGATCCATATCGGTTCACACTTATTGATCTATCACTCATGTTCATTCTGCTTGAATCTTCTTCATTAACATCATCAAGTTCTGCACTAGGTGCTCCTTAAGACCTTCATATTCCAAAGACTAAGCAGTACAAACAGAGAAGAAATAAATAAATCAAGAACTGGGGACACTTGGAATTATACAAGGCATTTATTGAAAAATGACAACAAAATGCCCAGAAGCTCAAAGCTAACAACTTTAAGAAAAGCACAGTTTAATTACCAAAACCCAGAAGCAAATATGGTAGTCCACAAAAATAAACACCCTAATGAATCGAAGTTCAAAACTTTGAAGACGAAAAAAGCTAGAAAGAACCAAAATTGATCAAGAAAAAAAGCTTGAAATATATACCAAGTGCAAAAAGCAGAACCAGAGTCCCAGCAACGAAGTTGATCACAAGCAGTGGAAGACGTTGAAGGACTCCAACCCTCTGAAGCTCTCCGCTCTCCATGACCCAAAACAGCCTCGGATCACTGGAAAGTTGTACGGAAAGGAATATCAAAGGTACAGGGAAATTAACATATTTGGAAATAACCTAAACTAGCTAGAAATTCATTCAATGAAATTAATGCCATGGTCATAATTTTATATTGGATTGATAGCTCAGATATTGGCTACCGTAAAATATACGGAAGAGAAAGCTGGGTTGATAACGAAAAGGAACCAACAACTGGACATGGCCAGACAAAGTTGACAAAAGTGCAAAAAGGTGAGACCTTTGAATGGACCAGAAACCAAATAAGCTCACATATTTTCCTTTTCCCTAAGTTTCTGAAAAATACTTCAGAACAAAACTGAGTATTCATACTCAATATTTATAACTGCAAAATTTTCTATGATTGGGTATTCAGTATTCTTGCATATACTTGTGATCTGCCAAATATGATGAAAAAATAAAATGTACTTATAATTTTAACCATCGAGTTCTAATATTGTAATTGTTGAATAAACACCAAAACAAAAGTAAGTTAGCTAAAGACTAATTGAACTGTGCTTAAAAGCTGCATTCAGCTGCTCTCAATAATGGCATTGGACTATTCAACAATGCCGGTCCTTCCCCTATCAATAACACAATAACACTGGAGACTGAAGTATTTTCTGAGCCCCAACCTGATATACTGTCCTCATTCCATCTCAAACTGTGTGTACTTGTGTAGGGCTGTAGGCTCAGACCCTCTTGACCAAGAAAGCGCTTGACGCGCAATTTGAAACAGCAAAGACCTGAACGAATGCCATTTGGTCTCACAATATCTTCACTGCTGATTTTAGGTCACCAATTTCTTGGTATGCCCTACACAAAACTGGACTTGTGTCTGCACTGGGAATGATACCCATCTTCATCATATCTGCATGCAGCATCATGATGCCAAGCTCATGCTTCGCTAGGAAGTACCCCTTCAACATTACAATGTAAGTGAATGCATCTGGTCTCAAACCAATGACTCTCATATCCAAAAAGAACTTGGTTGCCTCGAAAATCCGGCTGTCTACAGACAGACCCTGAATTAAAGTCGTATAAGTCACATAATTTGGGGAACAGAAGTAGCCATCCATATCCTTGGTAACATCTGTGTCGGAATCGACTTTAGTTATCTCTGAAAAGAGGTTGATTGCATCAGAAGTCTTTCCGTTTTTACAAAGGCCATCTACCAAGCAACTAAGAGTGAAAACATTTGGGGTGAGGCCTGCCTCCAACATCTCTTTACTCAGCCGATAAGCCTCTTTCACGTTCCCGGTTTTAAAATGGCCATCTATCAAAGCTGTGTAAGCTACTACATCAGGCAGAAGGCCTTTAACTAACATTTCCGAGAACAAACCCATAGCAGCTTCCATGTTCCCCATCTTGCAATAAGCATCGATCAAAGTAGAGAAGGTGATGACATTCGGTTCTATACCAATTTTGGTCATTTCAGAACACACCTCCAAAGCCTTCTCCATATTGCGATCTTTACAATACCCATCGATTAGTGAATTGTACGTAACAGCATTTGCAGCAACTCCCTCCCTTATGTTTTTCAACAACTGATATGCATCTTCCACTCTATGAATGAAACAAAGACCCTTAATTAGTATGCTGTAAGTGACCACATCCGGAAGAATACCATACTTTTCCATCTCCAATGTCAAATTCACTGCCTGCAAAACATCTTCGACCTTACAATAGCCATAAATCAAAGCATTGTACACAAACGTATCAGGCGCAACACCAAACTTAACCATCCACCCTACAACGCTCCTCGCAGCCATGAGTGCACCTACTTTGCAAAATGCATCAATTAAGATACCAAACGTGACAACATTCAGCTGCAAGCCATCACCTCTCAAGTTCGAGTACAACACAAGAACTTGTCTAACATCAGCCACTTTGGAATACCCATCCATCAGACAATTGTAAGTCCACAAATTTGGGATCACACCATCTTTCCTCATCGTCCGAAAAACGCTTTCAGCTTCCTCCATTCTACCCTCACTGCACATGCCACGAATAAGAGAAGTATACACCACAACTGTCCGTTCAATCCCTCTCTCAGGCATTTCATCGAACACCTTACGGGCATTCAACAGATCACCTTTTCTGCTACAACCCTCAATCAACACACCATATGTAACACAACTAGGTGACAATCCTCGAGACTCCATATCATTATAAAGCTCCCACATCGAATCAAGCTGACCCTTCTTCACCAACCCATCCAAGAGCGCATTACAAGCCTGAGTTGCAGGCAACACCCCCATATTACTATACACTCGCAAAGCCTCTTCCACAAGACCCATCTCAGATAACGCATTGATCAAAACTCCAAACACATTCCGAGACACTCTAGACCTTTCCAAACCGTTAAGCGCATTGTAAACCAACTCACAGGCACGGCGAGACTTACAGGACTTCTGAAGATCCTGTATGAGCTCTTTTATCAACAACCTGGCTTTAACATACAGCTTGGCACTCACCAACACATGCGTAATCGCTGAATACAGCTGAAAATCCTTTCTCGCGCCGACTTGTTTCGTTGCGGAATTGAAGATTTCGAGTGCTTCTGCAGGACTCCTGCAATTTAGTATCGAATCGGCATGCGAATAAGAAGAAGAGGAGCATGTACCGAAAACACGGAGCAAAGGACGGGAGAGCTTCAGCATTGCTCTCACATGAGTGAGTGATATTCCAAGTTCCAACGATAATAATGGTAACGAAGTTAAAGGTTAGTTTTTATTTGGTGATGGGAGTAAGAGCTTTAGAGCAGCGCCTATTTCATCTGCTACGGAGCTGCAGCACACTCCAAAATCTGATACAAATCCATACACAAATTCTAGTTCACGGTTTCGCTCAGAAAAGCTACATTCTTTCTAAGCTGGTAGCATTCTATGTAGCTTCTGGGCGTCTCGACGATGCGCTCCGAGTTTTTGGGAATGTAGAGAATCCGAGTATCACTGTGTGGAACCAGATGATCAGAGGATGTGGTGGTAGCGAAACTCCGAGGAAGGCGGTTGAGTTGTATAAGAGGCTGGTGGCGACGGAGGCCGAGCCGGATGGGTATACGTATTTGTATGTGGTTAGTGCTTGTGCTAGGTCAGGGCTGGTTAGAGAGGGTGAGCAGTTGCATGGCCGAGTTTTGGTTGGTGGGTTTGGTTGTAATGTGTTTATTCAGACTAGTTTGGTTAGTTTGTATTCAACGGGTGGAGGGTTAAGTAGTGGTGTGGGGTATGCACGCCAGGTGTTTGATGAAATGCGTGAGAGGAGTGTTGTCAGTTGGAATGCGCTGCTTGGTGGGTATGTAAGGAGTTTGGATTTTGATGCGGCGCGGAGAGTTTTTGATGAGATGCCAGAGAGGAATGTGGTGTCATGGACAACGATGATTGCGGGGTGTGCTCAAAATGGGAGGTCAAAGGAGGCTTTGTGTTTGTTTGGGCAGATGAGGAGGGCGAATGTGGAACCGGACCAGGTTGCGCTAGTGGCGGTGTTGTCGGCATGTGCTGAAATTGGGGATTTGAGATTGGGAAGGTGGATTCATTGGTATGTTGAGGAGCGATTGTGTGTAAAAGGCAAGTCGCGGTTGGTGACTTTGTACAATGCACTCATTCACATGTATGCCAGTTGTGGTTTTGTTGATGAAGCCTATGAGGTGTTCAAACAGATTCCTAGAAGAAGCACTGTCTCGTGGACCAGCATTATTGTTGGTTTTGCAAAGCAGGGTCGTGGGGAGGAAGCTCTTCGTATGTTTCGGTTGATGCTAAGCTCGGGAGTTGATGATATAAAACCTGATGAAATAACATTCCTTGGGGTGTTGTGTGCTTGTAGCCATGCTGGATTAGTTGATGAGGGCAGAGAGCTTTTCAAGTTCATGACGCAGACTTGGGGACTGGAACCAAGGATTGAGCACTATGGCTGCATGGTCGATCTATTAAGCCGTGCTGGTTTTCTAAACGAAGCTCATGAACTTGTGGAAACTATGCCAATGGAGCCAAACGACGGAGTGTGGGGTGCTCTCCTTGGCGGCTGCATGCTTCACAAGAATTCTGAGCTTGCATCACTAGTAGCTCAAAAGCTAACAGTTGCACTTGACCCTGACCAAGCGGCAGGGTATGTTGTGCTCTTATCAAATGTGTATGCTTGTGCTAAGAGATGGCTAGATGTTGCTTATGTGAGACAGAAAATGGTTCAGATGGGCGTGAAGAAGCCCCCATGCCGAAGCTGGATTCAAATCGATAGAGCTGTTCATGGTTTTGTGGCAGGTGATAGAACCCATAAACATGAATCTTTGATCTATGAAATGCTCGGCGAGATGACAGGGCAAACCCAGCAAGAAGGCACCGAACCAGACATATTAGATACGCTTTCCCTTGAAGACTAGGAAAACGAGTGAGAAAAACCAAACTTGTTCCAAAGTATCGTTGTACATTACATAACTCTGCTTCACAGATTAAACTGTACCCTAACTAACATTTCATTTATGCTCTCTTGTTTAACCACAGATATTGAATTTATAAGCATGATAGCTCCATCTAGCTCGAAATCAAGCTAAATTAAATTGAAATGTCCTGATGCGTCAGTCCAATAATAAAACGAAACTCCAAACACAATTTATGTCACATAGCTAGGTAGATCAACTTGGTCAAAGCATACGTGAGAGTTGGGATGTGTTCATATTCTTTCTTCCTACTAAGGTTGTTTGAAGCTTTGGTCCTACGCCAACCAAGACAAGGAATAAAGGAATACGTCTTGGGCCAGATGGGCCTTTCATAAGCCCAAAGAAAGCCCTTTATAAAACCAACAGTAGTTTCAGCATGGCGGGCACTAGCACAAGTTTGCACTCGTTCGTCGTCAAAGATACGAAGAAGAAGAAGACAAATGACGAATCAGGGCGGCGAGGACAGGTTCGAGATCGCCTTCTTCGACGTGGAGACGACGGTGCCGACCCGGCCCGGTCAGGGCTTCGCTTTATTGGAATTCGGATCCATCCTTGTTTGCCCCAGGAAGCTGATTGAGCTACTCCACTCTCATTGAGGTTCTATGAGATTGCCGATAGAGTCTTCGATATACTCCATGGTTTGTTCCAATTTCGCTTCTTTTATTGTTGCGGTTAAATTTCGGTTGATTTTGAATTGAAAGAATAGAAATTTATTGCATTTTTCAGTTGATTTTTGTGTTTTGTTGCTGGAAATTTAAAGAAATGAATAAGAATAGTGATAGTTAACATTGATTGATTATGAACATATGAAAAATGAGCTGAATTGATTGAACTTCGCTTTCCGATTCGGTGTTTTGTTGAGAAGAAATGGAGTGAAATTTGTTTTGTTCTGTGTTGATTTTGTGTTTGGTTTGTAGATTGACAAAAGGAATCAAAAAAGTAATGTTTTATGAGCCACTGTATAAGCTGATTTTAATTTTTAATTGTTGCTTTAAATTGTCTTGATGGTGATATCGAATCTGTTTACTTCGAATTTTAATGAGATTTCATGTTGTGGTTGTGCAGGACGTATATGGGCTGGTCATAACATAGTGAGGTTTGATTGTCCCCGTATTCGGGAGGCTTTTGCAAGTATTGGTCGGCCTGCACCAGAACCCAAAGGTACAATTGATTCTTTGGCTTTGTTGACTCAGTGATTTGGAAGGAGAGCTGGTAACATGAAGGTATATTGAAGGTAAAAGGTTGTTGGCAATCCTTATAAAGAACAAAACACAACCTATGAAGCCTAAAGCAATTGGGAGATTGGTCTTGCACACCTGAAGAACAAGTTGAAGAAGTAGAAGAACCAATATGATCTCATGGAACTCAGGTAAAATCATGCATGTGCATTTCATGGTTTTTCACAGAGGATAGCAGTATCACTTGCCATCCTAAAAATCTGGGTTTCCAGCTTTTTGATCTTTTGTTCTGTTGTCTTATGTTTAAGTTTCTTTACCCTTGTGGCATTAATTTTATGTCTAGGGGAGATCCTAATTTGAATTTCAAATTGACAACTAGAATATATAAAGATCTTGCATTTGTGGTCAATTTAGTTTTGGGTTTGATGTCTTTGTTTCAACCCGTGACTCATGATGTAAGAGCTCTAAGGCTACAGCTGTGTTTGTGATACACAAACCAATATAACAGCTGTCTTTGTATGTCCTCTCCCTTTCAGAGTTTGGCCAAGAACAAAAGTCCAAAACTCCTTCCTTGCTTTGGCCCTCGTGCTTGCCCTCTTGTGGCATCTCTTTGGCTTGTGTCTCTCTCTTGTTAGAGCACTCCATCAGCCTATATATACTGAGCAAGGCAGCCTTTGCTCAGCGGTTGTCATAATGTAGTTTTTACATTTGCATTGTTGGGTTTTGGTTTTCTTTTGCATTGTTCATTAGTCTCTAAGTCTTCCTTTTGTGATTATAAACCTTAGAGCTGAACAAAACCTCTTCTTATAAACTCATTGCATTCTGCATACCATGAGATCAGTTGGTAGTGCAGCAACCCAGGAAGTGTTCATGAAAGAAGCAGCTGAGGATAGCTGAGTTTTGATGTATCCCGCTGAGGTAGCTGGGTTTATGAAAGAATCAGTTTAGGATAGCTGAGTTTCTGAGAGTGAAACTTCTTAGAAGTCTTCAAGAAGAATCAGTCAAGTGATAGCTGAGTTAGTTGAAACTTCTTATACTTTCATGTGTAGCCACTTAGAGACAAGAGAGGTAGATCTAGACTAGTTTGGGACTAGGTAGGATAGCAAGTCGTTGATGTATCCTATACTGTAATCTTGTAAGGAGTGAGGTACTCAGAAACAAGAGAGAAAGTATAGATCTAGACTAGTGGGTAGTTTAGGCAGGATAGCAAGTCATTCATGTATCCCTAGACTATAATCTTGTAAGAAGTGAGTTTTACATAGTGGAAAGGTTTGTCCCTCAAGAGTTAGGGACACGCAGTTTTTCTCCCTGGTTGCAAGGTTTCTGCGAGTAAAAAACATCTTGGTGTTCATTGTTATTTTACTGCAACTTTTATTTATTGTCATTGTGTATTTGTTATTCAGTATAGCTATAACCCTTGCTATCCCTGAGAACGAATTTATACGAAAAAAGTTGTTAAGGGCCTATTCACCCCCCCTCTAGGACCTTTAAGTGGTATCAGAGCGGCCACTAGCTTTTGTTAGTGAGATCCTCTGTGAGCTGAGAATGGACCGTGATAGAGGCCATACTTCCATTAACGTCCCTTCATATTTTGATTGGACTAATTATGGAAGGATGAACATCACAGCTTTTAATAGCTTGCCCACTGCTCTATTTGACAAAGAGCGTTGGAGAGTCAGTTGGGACACATTGGCTACGACCTATGAAAAAGCTAAAAAAATTCATATCTTATTTCATGAGTCTAAACCATCCTTGGATGATGTTTAGGATTCCTTGGCCTTTGTAGCCCCAGTCATATTAGATGAGTCCTTTGAGGACAAGGATTCTAATGATAGTATACATGTCATGTATACTGAGTTGTTTTATAATTCAAAGTCTATTCTCACTAGGATTGAAATTCTGTTCATGAATTATCAAATAGTGAGGAGACGAAATTTGGGAATTCTTGGTTTAGGTTTTGAGATTAGAGAGTGCTCAAAGCAGTAAAGCTACTGTTTTCGTCAAGAGCAAATAACTCCTTGTTGTTGAGCCTAATCGACTAGGGATTCTAAAACTTCTAACCGTTTGTCCCCTTTTTTGCTCGCCACCACTATGTCGTTGTTGGTCATATCTGATTTTTCTGTCAATCCAGCCCTAAGAGATCCTAGGAGAATCAATTGCTCACCTCGTTTTAGTTATTCTTAGAAAATCATTAAGAGAGTTTTCGGGGATAGCAAGGTGTCTGTCTATCCCTAAACCCAGATTCCATAGAAAAATCCACTTGGGATAGAATGAGATTTCTGAGCAGTGTTGTTTCAAAGCCATATCAGTTTATACCAAACCATTTGACATTTTCTAGACGAAACCCAGATGTTGGGCATGTATGCCTTTTTCTCTAAACTTAGAATTTGCCTTGGAGAGACTTAGTTCATGGCCATGTGCAATGTTGCACTTAGTGTTCTTACGACGAGTCGTTTTGACTTGTGGTATGTGGACAATGGTTGTTTTAAGGCACATGATCTGTGACCCAAAATGGTTCACATCTAGGTTTGGACAAGTTGTGTTTGGGGTTGGTGCCAAAGCTGAGTTGGTTGTGGGATAGCTAACACTCTTGGTCTCCTGGATCTGAAAGATGTTTCTTTTGGTAAAAGGGTTAGAGGTCAGTCTCCTAAGTGTTAGTTTGATTTGACCATGATTTATGTCTGATACTTGATGGTAAAGGTAAAGGCATGATGAGAGGTGTGAGGACTAAGGACCAAGGTTATGGTACCTTTGCATAAGAGAATTTTTCTCCTCAAGATTGCTTTCGTTAATGGTATCTGAGGATGCTCTTGAACTTCGGCATAGAATAGTGTGTCATCTGAATCATCTGGTCATTGTAAAACTATCATCGAAAGGAGCCGACAGGATACCTAAGCTCACTGGTATCCCCACAGGTATGTATGAGCATTGCAGAATTGGTAAGCTGGCTCATTCTCTTCACTCTTAATTTGATGTTTAACTTATGTGTAATATGCTTGAACTGTTGCATATAGACTTAGTTGAACTTGTTGAAACTAAAGCATTGGTGGTTGGAAGCATGTGCTTGTAATTGTTGTTGTTTTTTTTTTTCTTTCAAGTTTCACTTAGGTTAGATTCCTAGCTATTAAAGGTGAAAGTGTTGAAAAGATTACAGCTTGTTAAAAATTGGGTTTCAATTGAATAGTGTTTCGTTGGCTTGCATATTGGTAGTATTAGATTCAACCATGACATTAAATTTCAACATGCTTCATTATTGTTGTGAGGAATTTGGTGTACATCATGAATTTTATACTTTCATTACTCCCAAACAACATAGGTTTGTTGAGAGTGTTTTGTTGGCTTGCATATTGGTAGTATTAGATTCGACCATGACATTAAATTTCAACATGCTTCATTATTGTTGTGAGGAATTTGGTGTTCATCATGAATTTTCTACTTCCATTACTCCCAAACAACATAGGTTTGTTAAAAGGATAAATTTTGTCCTTGTTGACTTGAGAAGAGTTATGCTTAAATGTCTATGATCTCCCTCATTCCTTTTGGGGAGAGATTTGCCTCTAATGTCTACTATTCTTTGAATATAGTGATTTTCAAGTTGAAATCTTTCAAGTCACCATTTGAGCTTTGGAAAGGGAAAGAAGCTATATGTGTTATGTGTGAAAGCATATTGTGTGGACAGCAATAGATCATGCAAAGTGAAGGAAATATTATATGTTGCAATATATGACTTCTATATGCTCTCATGGTTCTTCTGTGGTGTCTGAACATGAACAAGTCTGAGATGCACCCATTGTTGACCGAATATCCAATGAGGAAATCCTAGGAACTGAATCTGATTTTCCAGACTCAAGGATGGATGAAGGTCTTGCCATCCCGATACCCCACAAATCTGAAAAAATGTCAAACTCAGAAAGATCACACTTTCTTTGACATATTTTGGTAAGGTGGATGAGCCTAGACAAACCAAGGGTAAGTCAATTCAATTGGTAAGCAGTGTTGTCATCCTTAAGTGTTTACTTGCTACATATTGATATGATACCCATACCATATTTTATTTATGGTTTTGAATTTATCATAGAGTCCATATTTGATATGAGAGCCTTCCTTGATGTTGATTATATCAATGCCTTGCAAGATGAGTTGGACCATTTTGAAATAAGCATTGTATGACACTTAGTTCCTGCTAGATTCAAAGCCCCAGGATTTCAAAGTCTCAGCCATCCTGAGCATGTGCATAGGTTAGCAAGGCCTTTATGACCTTGAGCAAGTTCTTATAGCTTGGTATGAGTGACTGCCCACACACTGGTTTGATAATGAGTATGTGAGAGGTTCAGTTGACAAAACCATGTTTGTCAAAGGCACCTCAAAGCACATTATAATTGCATAAATATATGTTGATGACATGTGTTTGGTCACATTTTATGATATCTTGCTGCATGTGTTTACCACTTTTCTTTGAAAATTTTGAGATGAGTCTCTATGGTAAACAATGTTACTTTTTGGGTTTATAAGTTGTACAAAAGGAGGATGGACTGTTTCTCTTTAGTCCATATCCAGATACTTGGGATGGAAACATCCACTGCCATCCTGAATCAGATAGGCATGAGCTGTAAGATCTTTACCAAATCTGGAAGGTATTAATGCTGATCAAACCCAATTCAAGAGCATGATTGTTAGTCTCTTGTACTTCATAACCAGCAGGCATGTCATTGTCTTATGTGTTGGCTTTTTGCTTGTCCTATCCAACTCCAAGGGAACCCATGTGAAGGCGGTAAACCGTATCTTTGAAAATTTTGAGATGAGTCTCTATGGTAAACAATGTTACTTTTTGGGTTTATAAGTTGTACAAAAGGAGGATGGACTGTTTCTCTTTAGTCCATATCCAGATACTTGGGATGGAAACATCCACTGTCATCCTGAATCAGATAGGCATGAGCTGTAAGATCTTTGCCAAATCTGGAAGGTATTAATGCTGATCAAACCCAATTCAAGAGCATGATTGTTAGTCTCTTGTACTTCATAACCAGCAGGCATGTCATTGTCTTATGTGTTGGCTTTTTGCTTGTCCTATCCAACTCCAAGGGAACCCATGTGAAGGCGGTAAACCGTATCTTTGGATTCATGTATGGTACTTGTGATTTTGGTTTTAGTTATCCATATGATACTAATGCTGATATTGCAGGTTTCTCCGACTTGGATTTGGTTAGCGATGCTACGGATAGAAAAGATACATTGGGAGGTTGTTCCTTGTGAGAACCAATTTGGTCTCTTGGCATAATAAAAAGCCACCATTTTCACTGCACAAACTGAGCCAATGGATGCAGAAAGTTGTTGTATGCAACTATTGTGAATGAAGCACATGTGTGCTGATTGGGGATTCCAGCAAGGTATTGTATCCCTGTTTTTGTGGTAATACTTATGTCACCAATATTTCCAAGAAAGCTGTGTTGCATTCTAAGATTAAATATGTTGATATTAAGTATCATTTCATCATAACTTTGGGCTAAACATAACTTGCTTAAATTGTGCTTATACTTGTTGAAGATTGATATGCATAATTGTTTACAAAATCTTTTGACAACCTTGTTTTATATGCCTTCGAAAGGCCATTGGTGTATGCCAAAGAGATTGGTTTCTCCCCTTAAGACTCTTGTGTGTCTGTTCATAAGTTTTTAGCCTTAGAAGTTCTTCTTCAAAAAGAAAAAAAAATATGTGTCTTTATTTTCCAGAAATAGTTTTCAGGATACCTATGTGATGTGCTATCCCTAGACAGTTTCTGATCTTGACCTAAGTGAGTGTCTAAATTTCACTTGTCTTAGTTGCTCTCTTGTACACATGTATGTTTGCATCTAATTGATCATTATTTCTCATCTGTGGTCTGCTAAGGTTTGAAAGACTTAAGGAACTACATGCTTCACATAGTCAACTTTGTGGGTTACAAAGTGCAAAGCTATAAACTGAGATGAGTTGATGCAAAAAAAAAAAAAAAAATTTATGCCAAACTAGCCTCAAAGTATACATTCCTTGGTTGTGACAAACGATATAAGGGTGGGAAGAAACGAGGTTGGTTTGATGAGGTGATGTGTTGAGTTCTTTGCTCCACTATAGGTTAGTCTCAAAGTATACATTCCTTGGTCGTGATGAGCGATACAAGGGTGGGCAGAAACGAGACTGGTTTAGTGATCTTGAAGTGTAAATGAAATTCAAAAAACATATCTTGGACTAGTTGGTCTCTCACTTGATACATGACTCAGTGAGGATTCCTGAAATGCACTCTATCCTTCTATGGGTTCAAGTTTGCTGTCCTATTGAGTGTCTTTGTTACACTTATTGCCCCAAGACCATCTGGTTAGGGAGTCAATGGCAACCTTCTTGTTATATGAACCTATGAGGACGATTTTTCAGATTGGCTATTAAACTAATATCTAATTAAATTAATCAGAAAAATTGCCTCTGATTTTGAACAATGTTGTTCTTGGTGCTATAAGGATGGATGTGACATCTACTCTCCTGAACTATATGACATATGATTTCTCATCTCAGTTATTGCTGATCTAAAGACCCATGAGTGGAACTATTTCACACACACACTCTGATGTCTAGACTAGGTTTAATGGACCATGGTGATTACTTCACAGTCATATATACATGTGGACTAGCATAGTGATTAAGACATTTGAAATCTTGGTGTCTTACTTTGTGTGTTTATGCTCAAACTGTCTACATGCAGGGATTTGAATGGTATACATTGGTATCCTCAGTAGGTTGTTTAGTTGTTACTTCTTGTGTGTCATTTTATTTCAACTAGATAAGTTTTTTTTATGCACACTCTTAGGGGGAGTAATTGATAATCGGTGGTACACACACATCTTATATTTCTTAAAATTAAGGTTGTCAAAAGTTTTTGAAAACTCTTGTGTAAGTGAGTGGTTGTTGATTGTAAGTATGTGCTGATCTGGTTGGGATATATATGAATATGGGATGGTTTCCTAGGTCTTGCATCTAGTTGTTACTTCTTTTATATTGTGCACACTCATAGGGGGAGCAATGCACCCTCTTAGGGGGAGTTGTTTGATTATATGGGCTATACACATACTTGCATCTTAATCCTTTTTAGGTTGTCAAAACATTCTAGGAACTTCTTCTCATGTTTTACATGTTTTGATTGTGAGATTGTTTGTTTGTGGTTATGCCCTATTACATGTGGGTTGTACTTATGTGATTTGAAGCATCACTTCTGTTCCAAGAAGGATATTGACTTTTTCTTTGATCATTGGTTTGTTTCATATGAGATAGTTGGACTCTCTCTCAAGTATGTGGACATGAGAGTTGAAGGGATTGAACTATAGTTGTTTCAAGCATGAGTGAGTTGTAGTTTTCAGTGGCATACTCTGACGTCATACCACGACGCTTTCTCCGCTGCCTAGATGCCATGCTAATTGCTCTACTCTTCCTTGATATTTTCACCTTCACTCTCCCTTGATAGCCTTTCCACCATCATTCACTTTAGTTCATATTAAGGTGCACTGACCATTGTGTTGATTGTTGTTAATGTTATTGTTTGAAGTGTATGCCTAAACTCAGATTTGGGGTCAATATCCCTATTATCAAATGCAAAGCTTCAACTGCTGTAGGGGATGCCAAACCCACATTGTCTCCCGTAAGGATGATCCCTCAGATATCCCTAGCTCTCCCTCCTTGTTCTCACTTTGCCTTTTATGAGTTCATGTTACTCTTTCGAGGCTGCTTGTTTATGAGAATTCCATTGACCTTAAAACATTTCCTCTTGATGTGAATTTGTTTGTTGATGGGTTAGGATGGGTTAATTGCCTAGTGTCTTTTCTTAGGGTTAATCATACATGGGTGTGTGGTCTTTATGCAGATTCCCCTTAGGACATTGGTTCAGATGTTAAGCTTAGATCAGATCTAAATATCTTCCTTTGTGCTTAACCATACTTCTCCAGGATATCAAGACCTGCTGGTATCCCGCATATACCCTCCGAGAGTTGTCTCTTGGTCATCTAGGTCTTTCCACCAAGCTATTCTTTTTAGCTAATGTTTGAGTGTGACATCATGATGTCTTTGCTACTCACTTATCCCCTGTTGACACCTATTGCTAAGTCTTCATGACTATTCAATGTGTATGTCGAGTCTCTTGAGCAAAATTTGCTCAAATAAGAGATGCTTCTTGCCGCCTTTAATGGTGAGGATTAGGACGCTGCAAATGATGTTGATAATGCTGAGGATGATACGTATATGTGATTATATTGAACTGCTTTGACCTTGTTTAGTTTGGTTTTATCATTCTCGGCTCTCTTTATGTCTCCTTGAACATATGGTTTCCCTTTGTCATTCCTTGACAAAAAGGGGGAGAAGAACTGGTTGTTGGTTGTTCATAAGAGTTGTTGGTTATACCTTAGAGCTTATTGGTTGTTGGAATTTATGAATATTGGGATTTATGCTCATATGCTTATGTGATTGTGCTTCAGGATCTATGATGCATCTGCTATCCCTGGTTATTTTTAATATTCATAATTATTCTCTTATTTTTCACTTGTTCTTGAAAGTTCTTGTGCAGGTTGAGAGTATGTCTGAACAACCCTGTCTTGGTGTGTTTTGTTAAGGAATGCCAAAGGGGGAGAATGAAGGTAAAAGGTTGTTGGCAATCCTTATAAAGAACAAAATACAACCTATGAAGCCTAAAGCAATTGGGAGATTGGTCTTGCACACCTGAAGAACAAGTTGAAGAAGTAGAAGAACCAATATGATCTCATGGAACTCAGGTAAAATCATGCATGTGCATTTCATGGTTTTTCACAGAGGATAGCAGTATCACTTGCCATCCTAAAAATCTGGGTTTCCAGCTTTTTGATCTTTTGTTCTGTTGTCTTATGTTTAAGTTTCTTTACCCTTGTGGCATTAATTTTATGTCTAGGGGAGATCCTAATTTGAATTTCAAATTGACAACTAGAATATATAAAGATCTTGCATTTGTGGTCAATTTAGTTTTGGGTTTGATGTCTTTGTTTCAACCCGTGACTCATGATGTAAGAGCTCTAAGGCTACATCTGTGTTTGTGATACACAAACCAATATAACAGCTGTCTTTGTATGTCCTCTCCCTTTCAGAGTTTGGCCAAGGACAAAAGTCCAAAACTCCTTCCTTGCTTTGGCCCTCGTGCTTGCCCTCTTGTGGCATCTCTTTGGCTTGTGTCTCTCTCTTGTTAGAGCACTCCATCAGCCTATATATACTGAGCAAGGCAGCCTTTGCTCAGCGGTTGTCATAATGTAGTTTTTACATTTGCATTGTTGGGTTTTGGTTTTCTTTTGCATTGTTCATTAGTCTCTAAGTCTTCCTTTTGTGATTATAAACCTTAGAGCTGAACAAAACCTCTTCTTATAAACTCATTGCATTCTGCATACCATGAGATCAGTTGGTAGTGCAGCAACCCAGGAAGTGTTCATGAAAGAAGCAGCTGAGGATAGCTGAGTTCTGATGTATCCCGCTGAGGTAGCTGGGTTTATGAAAGAATCAGTTTAGGATAGCTGAGTTTCTGAGAGTGAAACTTCTTAGAAGTCTTCAAGAAGAATCAGTCAAGTGATAGCTGAGTTCTTAGTTGAAACTTCTTATACTTTCATGTGTAGCCACTTAGAGACAAGAGAGGTAGATCTAGACTAGTTTGGGACTAGGTAGGATAGCAAGTCGTTGCTGTATCCTATACTGTAATCTTGTAAGGAGTGAGGTACTCAGAAACAAGAGAGAAAGTATAGATCTAGACTAGTGGGTAGTTTGGGCAGGATAGCAAGTCATTCATGTATCCCTAGACTATAATCTTGTAAGAAGTGAGTTTTACATAGTGGAAAGGTTTGTCCCTCAAGAGTTAGGGACACGCAGTTTTTCTCCCTGGTTGCAGGGTTTCTGCGAGTAAAAAACATCTTGGTGTTCATTGTTATTTTACTGCAACTTTTATTTATTGTCATTGTGTATTTGTTATTCAGGATAGCTATAACCCTTGCTATCCCTGAGAACGAATTTATACGAAAAAAGTTGTTAAGGGCCTATTCACCCCCCTCTAGGACCTTTATATATAGTTAATGTCATGTGATTAAATTAAAATCAGTCATTAGTTTTGAGAACGAAAAGTTGTACAGTTTGTAGGTGTTATTCATGATTATTTGTATTTCTGCAGATGGCTAGTCTTGCAATATATTTTGGTCTTGGACAACAGACACACAGGTATTCTTGGAAACCTACTGGGGATTACATCACTCACTGTCGCACTGCCTTGGGTTTTCTTAAACACTAATGTTTTATATGATAACTGTTCAGGAGTTTGGATGATGTTCGGATGAATCTTGAAGTACTCAAATATTGTGCTACGGTTTTATTCTTGGTAATGATCTAATTCTGAAAGTAGTGTAGAACATATTCAGTTTTTGATACAAAGGCATTAATATATACGTATTTATGTGAGTTTTACTTGATAGGTTTCTTAATAATATGATACAGTACTTGAATGTCACATGTTATATATTCACTTGTTATTATGAGGTTGAAATGTTAGAGTCGAAACAATAATAGCCTGATATCCTTACAATTGGGGTTTTCTAGACTATGGTTAAAGTGACTTCTAACATTAACTCTAAAACCTTGCAGGAGTCAAGCCTCCCGGACATATTAACAGAGAACAGTTGGGTTTCTCCAAATGCTACAACAAGAAGCCGAAGTGGTGGAAAGTTATCTCCTGAGGGTTCGAGAATGAACAACAATATTTCAAACCAAACAGGGGACAATCATCCAATAACATCCCTTAGAACCGAGACCACACAAGAAGTCTCTGATTTGCTTGAGACTGTTGAGTCCAGCAAAAATCGACCTGATCCTTTGGACATGGGCGCATTTATCGATGAAGTGAAGAAAGAGTTAGATCAGCAAGACATGAACATGGTAGAAACACCTGCACAAGAGTCTCCCAATAGTTCTGTCAATGCTGCCGTGACCAACAACTGTAATGCCACCATGGAATTTTTACAGCTCGATCAAGTTTTCATTCCTTCTATCAGTGCTTCTCTTGTTCCACTGAATCGTGGGATTCAAAGGATAAAGTTATTACACAAAGATGCCACTTTGCAGCTTTGCTGCAGTCATATGAAATTGCGGTTTGGAATCAATGCGAAGTTTTTTGATCACGCTGGCCGACCACGGCTGAATATTGTCTTTGGTGCACCACCAAAATTATGTGAAGTTCTTGATGCATGTGATGGCCTTGCACATAAGTTGTCTTTGGATTCTGGCAGTAGCTCTGAATGGAGGCCTGTTGTGATCCGCAAAGAGGGCTACTACAACTACCCTACTGTGAGATTGCAGTAAGTTCTACTACTCTTTTCATTTTTGTTTTTCTCCACTCTCTAATAAGAAAAAGCATGGCACATACAAGATTCGGATTTGAATTTTTTCTTATTTCTGAAAAGCAAATGGAAGCTGTGATATGTAAGTCTTGATGTATTCTTTCTTCCCTATTCTGTTACTACAGCATACAAACTGCAGTATGCGGGGACGTTGCGATCTAAGCCACAGAGATATATCAAAGAGAGCCCTCTGGCACTGATCAAAGGCTAGTCTTCTCCAAATTTGATGCTTCAGAACTTAGTGCCTTGTTCACCCGAGGGATGTTTATGGATGTGTTCTTCTCTTTGGATCCATATGACTATCAGCAGAGTGCAGGCATTAGGTTGGTGGCAAAGAAACTGATCATTCATTCCAATTGATGGATGAAATTGTCTTTCTAATTTATTTAGGGAGTCAATTGCTCTGTAAACTTCAACCAGATAGATTGACTTGCAGGCTAGCTTTCAAAAATAGGAATGCAACTGATTATTGTGACTTGTAACTGCAATAGATGTTCAACACTTGTTCATTATTTTTATAAAATCTTTTCAGGTGATTTATATACCGTACATTGTTTCAGTTTCATTTTATTTTCGGAAAGCGTAAACTTGCAGACCTCTGCACTTCAGCTGCACCAAGGCCTTGAACTTGTTTGCCCAACTGGTTAACATAGGACTGGGTGAATCATGTGCTTAATATTTTCATGGGGCACTGGTTATGCTAGCCACATGAATGTAATACTATTCTGGTAGCAGCATGTGAAGCAAAGCAATTCCCTTTTAAGAAAACCCAGATTCTCTCTGTTTTTGGATGAATCACCATGTGCTTGTCATGGTCGTTTGGTAAAGGATGTGATTAGTAAAGGATGTGATAGACACATTTAAAACGTGATGCTAAATTCATGTGAATGGGAAAATCTTCGATCTGGTGCATTTCTTTCTTCTCTACTGAATTGAGTGATTTCTAGCAATATCCAGGTGGAGGTTGTAACTTGATCAATTCATTGGTAGATAGCTCTATTTCCTTTTATAAGCTCGTCTCGATAATCAAATACGATCAGATATGAAAAAGTTAGATATTGGTCCAAAAGGTATAGTTATTAGAGGAGATCATATGATTACTAACAGATAATGGGAGTTGGTCCTTGACAGGACTTTAAGGATTTGTGAGGTTTAGCTGCAGTTAGGTTGAGGCTTGGACATTTGCATGTGTGAAGTTTATTTCTAGCCTTGTATATAAACATGTGTGTAATTTGAAAAGCAAGCCTAAGAATTTGGTGTACCAAACTCTTGGTTGGCTTAGTTTATATGCTTCATAGGACTTGCATGCATTTTCATCTTCATCTTAACCTTGTACGTGATTGTAAACTATATTGTCAATTGAGGAGTGCAAGCAGATGACAGGCCAAGCTAAGAGCAGGAACAGAGGAACTTCCATTGATCGTAGTCGAGTAAAAATTTTGTTGTGTGACCGTGACGCTGAGAGTTGTGAAGAGGTTTCAACACTACTGACAGCATGCTGTTATCAGGGTACTACAAGTTGATCATTTCTCTCTGCATCAAAATACAGCTCCGCATTCGTTATTGACTGAAAAAAAAAAAGTTTGAAGCAACTTCCTAGTATTACATGCAGTCTGGATATGCAACTTGGTGTTGTTCTACATGTTTTTATAAACTAGCTACTATAATTGTTTCTTAGGCAGACAGTGAAGGCTGTACTGTAGAGATATTTTGCAAGATTTTCAGAAGTAAACATGTCCTTTCCGGGTTGATATCAATGGCTTCTTGAGTGCATTTATATATGATATTATTTGTCTATGTAGTCGGCACGAGTACTGCTGATAACAGGTACCTTTTCTGTAACAGTAATATCAGTTAGCTCAGCTGTGAAGGTTGTGGATGCTCTCAATGCAGAGTGGTCTTCCATTGATATTATACTTGCTGCAGTCGACCTCCCACTAGAAGCAAGCACTGCGATGCTGAAGTATATCATGCAAGATAAACATTTCAAATGTATTCCAGTAATCAGTAAGCAGCGTACTATTTTTCAGTTTCTCATATTTCTGGTATTTGAAAAACAACTTTATGCATTGCACATAGGGTGGATATGATTTTAAACCACTGACTGCATCACACTTGTTATTGCAGTACTGTCAACAAACCATGAGTCCTCCTTTCTTCTCAATTTCTTAAGATTGGGTGCAACCGATTACCTGGTCAAGCCATTATGCATCGATGAGATACTGAACTTGTGGATGCACAGCTGGAGGCAGCCTAAGGTAGGGTGTCTTTCACCAAAATTGATGTTCATGTATATGTAGCTAGCTATTGCAGTGCATAACAATTTGTGACTAGTAATATTCTGGCATTCTACCAGAGATCGGAGTATTCTTGTTTCAGTTATAAAAAATCTCTTTTACTTCATCTAGGCATCTAGCTACGATACTTTGCAGAATGCATCTTGTCTGCGTAACTGTATGATCCACATTGTGCTCATTTCTTTGAAATGTGATCAGCTAAGCCTCCCGATGCATCTTACAGTACTCAGTTACATGTTTCATTCTTTTCCTCTCTTGTAGGTACTTGACTGGTTGCCACAGAACAACTTCCAAACTTCAGGTCAAGAGAACAGCAATATCTTTGTCTGTAATGACACCGATGAGGAGTTCCTAGAGAATACGATGCAAAAGTTGTATGTATCAAAAAGGAACTAGAAAGATTAGCTGAAAGTTATGTTGCAAATAAACTGTAGCATATATGTGAAGTTTTAAACAAGTTGTTCACTGAAGAAAATGAGCATATGATCCATTAGTGAAATTCAAGGCCATGTCAGGTCCGATGTTGCTATACAAATTGTGATACCTTTATCATCCGCCACTTTGCTACTGATCTAGTGTTATTTCTCCACAATATTCCATGACATCATATGTTCAAGTCATCCAAATAGTCATCTAGCTAGGCTTGAAAATGAGGGGAACTCAGCAAGGAACCCACCTCGGGCCTCCAATTTGAAGCACTTAGAAGCAACTTTTCTGCCCAAACAGAACTGGATGATACAAAACTCTGAGTGAGAACTTCACCAAAACTAGCCCACATCATCAGCCCCAAAAATTCTTCACACTTAATGTTAAAACTTAAACGCATCAGCGAAAATATAAGAAACGAACATACATGACACATGAATGGAAGCCAGTTTCTTCTTTTGATTCATGCCTTTTCTGATTCGAAAATGAACCCCCTAGCTCTGGTAGACAAAGTGAAACTGGGGATACTGATTCATAGGTAACTTTTTGTTCACCTGTCATCTTCCCATTAATCTTTCCTGTTCTTCTTTTCTATTTTATTTTTCTGTAGTTTGTTTCAGCTCCTTAATAATTAATATCCATTTTACATCTTTGCTAGGTTTAGGGTTTATGCAGAAGTATTGTAATATTTTGTGTCTATGTTAAAGAATTGATCATTGTGGTATTTAGGCATTATGGTTATTATCCATTGAAAATAAGAACAAATCAGTGCAGAATGAACAAAGCTCAATGGCAGAGGAGTGAATAAGTATCTGGGAGTCTGGGACTTTCACTTCAATCCTGTACTGGACACTATAGTATTGTATCACTAAATAAGTAAATATTCATTTCAGCGTCCTAAAATAATCACTTCCAAATTGTGAGTGTGTATTCTGTCTTGGATTCTTGGGTGTAAACATGATCCATGTGCAGGCCAAGCAGACAGAAACTTTTGGTAGACCAAACGTTTAGTTGGGTACTGAATTGATTTCTTTGTGGATGTGCATCTTACGCATTGTACGTATTTTGTTGATTTGAAATGGAGAAAGTAGAGATCCATATCAATGACAATGGCAGACATGTTGATCAGCCACTTTGCATTGTTAGAATTATAGATTATGGGATATATATATATAGGCACACGAGCATATATGCTAGAACAATATATGCTTTCTCTAGTTGCAACCTCATCAGTTTCCCCAGATGTAGAGTTGTGGATGCTATGAATGTCAAGTGAGTAGTAACCATTCTTTTTCCGATTCATTGTGGTAGCATTCAGAGCATCCGCAACCTCTACTTCTGATTGACCATTTGTTACCGCAGTTGGCCTTCCTTCAGATGTGAGGAGGAAGATGATGGAAAGACATTACCGACCTATTTCTGTAACCAGTAAGCCTCTACTAAACTTTCCTTGTTGTTCCAAATCTCTATGGTTGTGAGAAAGAAAAAGTTCTTAATTTGGAACTTCCTTCACTACATGGCATAGTACAGATGATTATTCATGCTTGATAATCCATGTAAGGCCACTATATCATACTAATATATGTTGGGAGCTGGGAAGAGGTTTCGACACTGGACTAGTTACAACTTGCTGTTATTATCAGTGTATATCAATTCAATTCAATTGTATCCTTAACTAGTCTTCTGCATTTGATCCAGTTCCTTATTTTATACCATCGACTGAAGCACAGCCGGAATTAATTCACCTACTTGGTTTGTGTGTTGAATGTGAAGTAATTTCAGTTATATACCCTCAGCTAGCTGTGAAGGTTGTGGATGCATGCTCTCAATGTTGAGCGGCCTTCCAATTTGATTGATAAATAGCTAGCTCATCTTATCTGCATAACTTTCAGTTTATGATACTGTTGTGCTCAAATATCTTATCTGATATTTGTAGCCTATGATAGTCATCAACGTTTGTGTTTGGGTTTGTTATTTTTTCTTGTTTCACTCTATAGGGGATGATCTTCGACAGATGAACATCCTAGCTTAAATATGGCTATTTCATAGCTCTAATCTGAATATCTGATGGTTCCGACTTCCGAGTGAAGCCAAGAAACTAACAGCAAACATTTCCGTCTCAGATAACACAAAGAGTTCTTCCCAGAGGAGACAATGCGATGCATATATATGTTGTCTGCCTCGTCAAAGTAAAATATAGAAACCTTAATTAGCTGATCTTTATGTAGCTAATAAACTTAGGAAAATCGGTGGATTTCAAAATCCAAACTCTACCCTGGAAAATAAGCATTCCATCTGTGAAATCCTTCTGTACGTCTTGTTAGTCTGTGCATGCTTGTTATTGTACTGAACCTGGTCCTTTTTACACATACAAATGAATCATCCCTTGAGTCCTTGACAAAACACAACGTACTGCAATTAGTGGGAAAAACATGAAAATAAGATTGAAATCAGAGAAAGCACTGCGCTGCGCTCGCGCAAACTCGATCTGATTTTATTAGTCAATCAAACCTTCTTAGTTAACTTCAATGTGTAGATCATGCATTAACAATGTAACGCACGCTGGTAAGCCGTGACATGTTGGTTATTACATCGTAAATTCAAATCCAACCGACACACCATGCCATAGTCGTTGCTTTTAAACATAACTGCTTATAGCTAAACAGATATATAGTTGAGACAAGCTAAAGGTTTGCTAGTCTCTTTGATCATCATGTGCCTTGTTTGGCAAGACATTATGGAGCCCTCGATCCAGCTAAGTTTGCACCTAATTCTGTTTAACCATGTTTTTGGTAAGCATATATAAACATGCGGTTGATGTTCTTGAGAGTTCTCAATACGAATCATGTGGCTTAAAATGTCGCCCATGCTCTAACTCCGGTAAGGGATGTGAGTGACACTGGAAATAAGTACCCCTCTGCATCTATGTGATGACACTAATGACCAAACTGGTCTGCAATGATGATTAGCATCTGATTTAATATCAATGCTAATCACCCGAATAGGTAAATGGGTGGGAGGCATTTCAATATGTTGAGTTATGTTTATGATATTTGTGTTAAAAGTGCATGTGTAATGATTTCTTTTAGACTAAATAAGCACGTTTTTTCTTTTTACTGTCATATTGGTGTCTTTTATAAAAGCGATATAGCATGAATATTAAAAATATGTATTTAAGACATAAATAAAACGATGACATTCTTAAAAATTTGTATATCTATCTATTTTTTTTTATCAATGATTGTTACATTGTTCGGCTATAAATATAATTATCATATATATAATTATGCACCACCAATATATGTCTGTAAAATGAAATACTTGTCTCTCCAACACAGCCAAATCTATTTCAAAAGACGCTCAAATAACACTTTTTTGTTCCATTTTCAAGTATGCAAACTTAAGAAGTCTCATGTATGTCTAACACTGCCGCATCTATTATAAAAGACGCTTATATTTCTCACTCTTTTGTTCAACTGTCGAGTTTGTGAACCTAAGAAGTCTCGTTTTCGTAACGTACATGTCCATTTAACACGTAATTACTAACGTAATGAAACCAGACCTCTATTATAACTCATGCTTCTTCGTTTGGTACTCCTCAACGGATTTCTCTGAACCGATTAGCAGCATACACAGATTAGCTAGTTATAATTTCGATTTAGGACCTGAACTTTCCGATTCGTTAATCTCTGTCCTTTTTTCCTCAATCAATATCTCTACCAAACAATCCTAACCTCACCCTTTCCCCTTTTTCTTGCACTTTTCTCCTTTCCTTGTCCCTCAGCTGTCCACGTCTCCACTCTCCCTAACTTGCTCTCCCCCCTGGCGCACTTTAGCACCCCTCAAATATAATATTATCCTAAAATTCCCCTCTATAAATATCTAGATAAACCTTCTCCCCATTAATCCATGGATTACCCGATATAATTTCTTTCCTGATTTCCACTAACCTGCGCCGCTGGCCGGTGATCGAACCCTTGGCCCCCTCTCCTCCCGCCCAATCCCAACCGTCCGATCAGTCCTCTTCATCATCTTCAGTACTAGAGGCTTCAGCTAGCTCTCTCTCTCTCTCCTGTATGAAGTGCGGCGACGATGACGTGGCCGCGGTGGTTGCGCGCTCGCTGTTGCGGTGTGTGAATGTCCGGACCGGCTTCGACTGAGGAATCGGAAACCCTAGAATTTTCATCGGAGGTTTTAGTCCATGGAGGTTTTATAGTGTTGGCTTTGGTTTAGCTATGGATCATCATAAGGAGCTCAATTTGAACAAAGGACCTGAAGTTTGCGGCGGCGGCGGTGAGGGGTTTATAGATAGGAGCAAGGTGAGGATTTTGCTCTGCGATAACGACGAGTCGAGCTCCGAAGAAGTTCTTAGGCTTCTTCTGAAATGCTCTTATCAAGGTTTGCTTTTCACTATTTTACTCTGCTGATGAGTTTGATTATGAATATCTGCTTTATCTTGCTTTCAATTTTGCCGGAAATTTTTGATTTTCGAAAGGTTGAGATGGAAAATGTTAAAATTTATGATCGAACGAAATGAAATTGAAGTTAACTACAGGGATAAGCTCAACTGTAAATAAATATCTCCAATTGCTACATGTTTCATTGTGAAGTATTGATAGAGATGGATTGAACATACTAGAACTTTGTGTTTGTTCTTTTTCTGATGTTTTTAGGTGCTAAAAATGTACCCTTTTGTTATTGCATTACTTTTGTATGAAGAATGTGACTCCTTTCGTATCAGCACGAACATCAGAGTACAGTTCTCTCTTGGCTTTTTCTTGGTTAGTTTTGCTCTTTTTGAGAGACTAGCTTCTTTTACCGGTCCCATATATACATGCCTTGTAAGGTGATGCTTGTGTTCCATGATGTCTTATGGTTTCTTTTCTTTGCAGTTACTTCAGTGAAGTCTCCTCGGCAGGTGATCGATGCATTGAATGCGGAGGGACCTGATATTGATATCATACTTGCCGAAGTTGACCTTCCAATGAGAAAAGGGACAAGAATGTTGAAGTACATCACCCGACATAGAGAGTTGAGGCGCATTCCTGTGATCAGTAAGCAGTTCTTGTTCTTATGTCTGAGGTTTCCTTTAATGAAAATTTTGGTTTTTTAAGGAACATTATGGCTTAACCTGATTGTTAATTTTTTTTTGCGTTGGTTAGTGATGTCGGCACAGGATGAGGTATCTACTGTTGTTAAGTGCCTGAGGCTCGGAGCGGCAGACTATCTTGTAAAGCCTTTAAGAACTAACGAGCTTCTGAACTTGTGGACACACATGTGGAGAAGAAGACACATGGTTCGTTTGTGCAACTTTATATATGCTTTTCTTTTCTCTGATGGTGTGACCACCTCTTTCTCCAGTCAATTGCTTTATGCTGTATTCAAATTTTTCTACTTAAAATAAGGGAAACAGTGATTCATAGACACAATTCAGATGCCAGCAAGTCAGCAGTGAGCAATATATATAATTATAAGTTGATGTTGTTTTAAAGCTATATAAAGCCTCTTAGCTCAGTTTATAGTATTGGGTCGGTCGTATCATGCAATTGAAATATTTGGTCTTTTCTTTGCAAATTTATAGTAACCTCTGTCCTAAAGGTTCAGTTAATAAGTGATATATCTTTTCAACCTCCATATTTGTGAGTAATTTTTATGCTCTAGTATGCAACTGTTTCCCATCATAATGTTGTTTTATATCGGTGTAACACTTTTTTCCTATTGATATTTGACAGCTTGGACTTGCAGAGAAGAACGTGTTTAGTTATGACTTCGATACGGTGGTATCAGATCCTAGTGATCCTAACACGGACTCATTCTCGGATGATACAGAAGATAAGTCTCAGAAGAATGCCGATCCAGAGATAGTAGGTTATTTTATTATTTATTATTATTTTTAAAAATATATATATAAAAAGAAAGATAAGTTCAATAAAATGTTAAAGTTTGACTGTTCATTAAATAAGAAAGTAAATCCTTGGAAATGTGGGCTAATAGCTCCACAGAAACTAGATCATTATTATCAAAGAGCAAAATGTGAACTTGATATTTGGTTTGAGTTTGACTAAGGGTGCTGGTGCAATCATAACTGCTTAGACAGAACTGAAAGGCAAAGAGAAGGAGTGCATGTGACTTCAAAATACATGTCAGAGGACTTCTGGTTAATCTGTAACACATATGAATACATACACTTGTATGTGTTATGTAAGCCAATCAGTAACATATATAAATACATAAATCGCGGGGTAATCAAATTTCATATAGTTGATTTTAATTTCTGTTAAGTTTTAGAACCTGAAAATTGAGATGCAATAGTGGATGATATCATGGATTTGATTCCTTTATATTCGAGATTGCTTACTAGCTATGCTATTCATACTGACTGAATGGATTCTGTATGATTTCCTCATTCTTTTTCTTTCTCAAGTCTGCAGCTGCTGTTGCTGCTGCTGCGAAGCCTCCACTGGATGATCAATTAGAGTTTCAGAGTGATGTTCCAGAAATAAGTGACCGCCAAACAGGTGAGTCACTTGTGCAATTGATGTGCTGTTTTTAAGATTGGGCATCTCCTGGCTGAAATATCTTTTATCTCTGTTTCATAGCGTTTGGGCAAAAAAAAACAAATTAGACAGCAGTTTTATGACAGTCAATAATTTGATTCGTGGTTTAGTTAAAACTTGAAACTAGTCAATTTTATCATGACAGTAGCACAATATAGCAAATACTTCAATCTAACGATTTTGTTTTGGTAGTTTTTTTCTCATATTTGGAACTGATGACAAATTTGTTCTTTCATGCTCAAGATTCAGTATAGCTTGTATTCGTTTTAATTTATTTGGTTAGAACATCTCTTTTAGATGTGATTTTATGCCTTTTCAGTTTACCCTCTTTCTGGTGATCAACCAGTCTTAATGATTCAGTTTAAGGCTGTGTAAGATTGTCTCTGCATTATATTATTGTAGTTTATATGGTCAGGATCCACTTGTGTTCAAGAAGAAGAGTGAAACTTCTAAGTTTCGATACTCGTCCTCAAAGGCTTCAAATATTTAACTAACTGTCATGTTGACCATTAAGTCTGCATTTGACTGCAGTCTTTCTTGTTTTCTCTTTCTCTTCCAAACTAGGGTTGTTTGTAGATATTGTATTTGATATGACAAGGAGAATGTCTGTTATATCAGTCATGAACGTCTTTGGGTTTTTTTTTTTTAAGATTGTTATGCATGTTCTACAAGACAAAGTAGTTTGTATTATGTTGCATCATTAATTTGACCTCAGTGATGTGAGGAAACACAGAATTGATTAGAAGCAGTATGATTTTTTCAACAACTCATCTTCATCACTGGCATTTGAGATAATCCTTTCCCATTTCTATGGTAATAATCTGCAGGAAAGTTTTCATCAGGCCCAAAAAAGAGCGAACTAAAGATTGGGGGGTCATCTGCCTTCTTTACCTATGTCAAATCAAGCACACTTGAGAACAACTCCCAAGTCCATACGAAGGATAATGGTTCTGAACGGTCAAGAGTGGAAGAGACACATCCAGCATGTAAACAAGTGGTTGATGAATCTCCTCAAGTAGATGGAAATGGAGAAGCATGGGAAAGCTATTCACAAGAAGATGACTTTCCAACCAGTAATAGCATCCCAGATTCTCTCTCATTGGAGAGGTCTTGCACCCCACCTGGATCAATGGAACTTCAGCATCAAAAGAATAATGAGGAAGACAGGTCCTCTCAAGTGCCTGAGCATCCAAGAAACGAACATCAACACGATGTTTCTGGATCGCCTGCCCAGGCTTCGTATCCTTTCTTTATGTCAGGGGTTGTCAATCAAGCTATGGGGTCATCATCGACACAAGTGTATCAAAAGAATCTGCATGACATGCAAAATCATGCCGCAGCTGCAATTATGCAACACTACGGTCATCTACCACACTGCCATCCACATGTTAATGGGATGACTTCATTCCCCTACTATCCGTTCAGTATATGCTTACAACCTGGTCAAATGCCTAACAATCCTTCATGGCCATCCTTCGGAAGCTCATCCTCCAACGAAGTGAAATTAAACAAGATTGACAGAAGAGAGGCAGCATTGATTAAATTTCGGCAGAAAAGAAAGGAGCGTTGCTTTGATAAAAAGATCAGGTATGTTAATCGTAAAAAACTTGCCGAAAGGAGGCCTCGTGTAAGGGGACAATTTGTGAGGAAGGTAAATGGTGTAGATGTTGATCTCAATGGGCAACCTGCTTCTCTTGATGATGATGATGAGGATGATGAAGATGAAAAGGATGATGAAGAGCTTGTATGAAGGATTATTTACCGGAAGATATTGCTTGTTGATACTGAAGTCATTTATTCTTGCTGGTTATGAGGCAGACTATTTTTAGTTCCCAAGTGCAATAATTTCCTTGTAGTTGTAGAAAGTTTGTTGAGGAAGTTCCTGCGTCTTGAGGTATTCACTAATTGGATGATAAGAATTGGTGCTGCACTTTCAAGCGAAGTGTCCTGATAGCATCACCATATTGGATGGAGTTGATCAAGGATGCAAACTTCTGGTTATAATATCTATCAAGTTGAAAAGATTAGATAAATTAAAAGTATCCCTTTGGTCGCTGTTCAGCAACCCAAGCTCAGATGTGTCATGTCTGAGCTCTTCAACTTTTATTCCTGCACATACTTGGTGGAAACCATTCATCATTTATTCATCAATATCCAAACGGGAGATGGGTTAGTCTTTCAGATTTATTTGTGATGTTTGAGATCTCAAATAACATATCATCCAGAGAAGCTATTCTTCCTTTCTCTTTTTTGTTTGTATGAAATTTTACGGTCATTAGGAGTTCATAATCCAAGCCTCTTCCGTTTTCTTCAGCTCAGTAAAACAAAGCATACCAAGAATGGGAATGCGATCAAAGATTACATGTTCTGATCGACCCCCGTATGTTTTGTTTACTTGAGCAGGGACTAGGATGAGCAGGCAAACCCATTTTCGGTTATTACTTCTTTTTTTGTCATTCAATCATTCCAACGGCAGATGATCATTCCATATCTCATGATTTGTATATCCTAAAATTTTGTATGAAAAACAAGTAGATACATCACCCATAACAGAAAAAAATAAAATCTGAGGTAAAAAGTAGAGAATGGGAAGAGAAATTATTATCAGTATGAGAGAGAGATTTTCAAATCAAATCAGTGATACAAGCCTAGTGTGATATCTTCAAGTAAAGAATAAGCAGGATTGCAAGGACGAGAACTCCTACTATGGAACCCATGATCCATTTATTTCTCCTCATCCTTCTTGTCATGGCTACCAGAACCTTCTTGCTCTTGGTAATAGTTTCATCTACCCCATGCAACTGTCAAACCCAAAGGAAGAAGAAACACATCACTTGCCATTTTACGAAACCTAACAACACATAAACAATGGATTCCTATGTACCAACATACAGTGTTACTGGCATGTAGAAGGGACTGGCGTTGTTGATGCAAGTCTTGGAGAATCGAAACGCCAAGCTCCTCGGTTTCCAGCACTGTTCTTCTACTCGCCTTTATTCTGTCACTCGACTGGTTTATCCTTTCTGTTCCCATCAACAACCTTCCTCTCTGATCATTCGAGGCCTGTCTCATATTCAGAACACATACAAATCAGAAACTCATCACAACCTGACACTCATACATGCGTGCAATACACACAGATAGAAAGAGAGATAAGGAGTACCGTCAAGTTATCTGCTTCTCTAGACTCCAACAACTCGTCTCGGGCTGAAGGACTGATCTCTGGTGCTGTTATTCTCTTAACTAGGCTCTTCAAGTTGTTCAAATCGGTTTTATATTCTCTCACCTTGGCAAGAAGCGGCGCCTTCACACTCGGCTGCAGACTCCTTGCCTCGAGGTCCATCTTCCTAATCTGATCGAGCATTTCCATAACAGCACCCCCATTAAATCCAACAACACAGAACACAGAAACAAACACATATCAGATGGACTTGACGATGTACGTAACATTACCAAATCATCAGCTTCATCCAATGCAGTTTTCATCTCTGCAGTTCTCTGCTTCCTTTGTTCTGCAATACAAGTACAAGTCACAACCACCACCTAATTCTTAATGCACATATATTCTGAGTCTATTGCAAACCCTCATAGCCTATCAGTACACCATGCTTGAATTACCAATAAAAACCACATATATTCTGAGTCTATTGCAACCCCTCATAGCCTATCAGTACACCGTGCTTGAATTACCAATAAAAACCAAAATGCATGCTAATCTCAGACAAATGAAATAGAAATGGGTCTCAGACTTATACCTCCATCAACAATGGTGGTGGGAGTGCATTTGTTTGAGACATTGACGGATAGCTCGCAGTATTGGCGTTCGTACCCCTCAAATACATCACTCATCGTCTCCGGATCGTAACTGCGAGCAACACGAATGATGTAGAGAATTAATCTGAGTTGTATGTTTATCAGAACAATGGATCGGTGTTCTATCGGAGAAGCCAATTTTCTAAAATGCAGAAGTCGTTGGGTTATGCGGAAGAATAAACTGTAGAATGGAATCAGAAACTCACAACCACAAATGTAAAATGTAACGGAAATAAAATGATAAAGAACACCGAAAATTAACGTGGTTTAGTAAAGTACCCACGTCCACGGGGCAACAACAAAGAACCTTCACTATACGAATAAAGGTTATACGAAGAGAAACACTACTTCAAGACTCACACTTGAAGGGATACACTCTCATACACACTTTGTTTTGCTACACACTCAAAACTCTCTACTTTGGAGTTTTCTATCTCACTCTTGATGATCACACAAGATGAGCTCACCGGTTCTTCTATATTTTGCACCGTTCCAAATGCCTCTATATATAGGCAAATATATGTATGCATTTTTCATGCACGTCTATCACTTGGAAGAGAATTTCATAAGTCTTTCTTGTTTCGTGCTCAATGTTTCCATGCCACATTAATGCATGTTCTTCTATTTCAATCTTTGCAGCCACCCACAACACATATATACATAGGTTGCTCTCTTGCATTTTAACAAACGCATGTTGTACCAACTATGCTAGTTATAGAATAGCAACTTTGACTCAGTGTAGATTGATGGGCATGAGGCAATTGGCTTCTCCTCCAAATAAGGAGAGATGTTTTCACCCATCAAGAAGTGCATGAAAACAAACAAAAATTATAGAACTCTAGAATAAGATCATCGTTATGCAAGATGTCTTCGTAGTTTTGTACATTCCATAAGCGACGAATGTTGTAAAAGCTAACAACAAAAGAATATTTGTTCACACCTCGCGATCCAATAATGGCAAACCTGGTCCCAAAACAGAGTCAAACTCACACAATTGTCAACCGGATCCAGATATTCTAAATGTATACGATGATTGTACCATGAGGGATTTTGAAGTGAACATATTACATTATTACCTACGATGATTATATGATTGTACGACTAGGGATTGAGGGACTTTGAGGTGAACATATTTCTTTAATACTAATACAGAACATTTGATTATTCAAAGGAGCCTCGTTTTACTAATAATCATATAGATTAGAAACTCTCCCAATATATATATATATATATATATATATATATATATATATATATATATATATATATATACATGAGCAACACCATTTTATATATACTTGAGTTTGCAATACCTTACATTTCTACCCACCGAAAACGGATGCGCTATGATTAAGCGATTCCATAGTTTCTACTTTCTAGTTGGCTTTGATTCTTGCCATGTAATAGCATTTTTCTTTTTCTTTTTCTTTTTCGTATGCTCCAATTGTACGTACAAACTTGCTCCGTATCTGTAAAAAAAAAAAAAAAAAATATGGCTTCGATCTGTGTCTTGCTTTTGACCACCAAATCTAGCTAGTATGGTTCAATGAAAACTGTGATGTGTGAGATGTCCCTTTCATATACGAGGGGGGGGGGGGGGGGGGGGGGGGTGAAGATGGTCGCTTTCAGAGTCAAGAGTAGAGTTGTTAAGTTGTTTGATGGGATCAATTACAGCAAAGTAGTGTGATCAATGTAGAAAAAGAGACCAGTTCATACATGACGGAGAATGAATTAGCTTTTGAGAGATGACTTGGTTTCTCCTTGTAGATTATGAACAACTACTATCTCACATGTATATAGAATGCGTACAAGGCATTAGAGCGGTGGACGATTACACATGAATTTCTAAGGTTGGCTGAACATAATCAACGTGGAGCACGTGACAAAATCGCAGAAGCTGGGAAGATTAGTTAGTGGATTAAAGCCTTCAATTCAAGATTAAATCGGGTTGCAGACTGTGTGGAGTGTTCCTGAAGCTCGCAATTTGGCGTTAAAGGCAGAGATGATGGAGAAGGTGAAGAAACCTTTCTATTCTTACAATGTCGATAGTGGAAGACATACTCTTGAACCTGATTGGATTGTTATTCTTTTCAAAAGTAGAGAAAGTAGCAAGACTCTTGAAAAGGTAGGGAACCCTAATCAAAACCAGAAGTTCGAGCCGTATGCTAAACATATTGTACATATATGTCATCGTTGCAAGAAACCTGACCATTGTTCCAATGTTTGTCCAGAACGGAAGAAAGTGAACGTAGTGGAGAACGAAGAAGAGGATAATAAGGAGGAAAATATAGAAGATGATGACTATTGCGGGGTTGAGTTCACTATAGAAAATGGGCTGGAAAATGTTACTTTGGTGTTGCAGAGAGTGATGTTGGTGCCAAGACAACACCACAACATATTTCGTTCTTCATGTTCAATGAATAGCAAGCCATGTGAAGTGATTATACATAGATAACGAAAGTCGAAAGATGTCATGAGAATTTTGTGTCACATAAACTGGTAGAGTTTATGCAACTACCTACGAAGCATCATCCTTAAGAGAGCTGCAAGCATCATCCTTACTGTGGTATGAGCATGCAACACCATTTCATAATTCATATGATCAGTAGTTCAGTTTGCAGATACCGGACATTTCTCCGAGGGAAAACTGATGCGGTATATATGATTAAGCGATTCCATAGTTTGTAGTTGGCTTTGATTCTTGCCATGTAAGAGCACCTTTTCTTTCCGCATGCGTGCTCCAATTGAATTTTTTATTTTTTAGATAATTATGTATATAGAGACACAGTTAATTCATTTACACTTTCACGTAATTTTCTTACCTGCAAATAATGGCTCTCTCTCTCTCTCTCTCAAAATTTTGAACCCGTAATTATCTTGTTGACGATCGATGTTGGTATATATACGCCTAATTAAGCAACACTCACAAAAACGCTTTGTAATCTCGAGATATGGAGTTGTAAATGATGAGTAGCAATTGAAAGTGTTTTAAAACAAAGTAGCAATTAAAAGTTGAGTTGGAAACAGAATAGAGAACACAACTTAGGAGTCTCGTGGGTCCCTTGTCAAAGTATATAAACATGCTTGTTGATTTCGCAGACTTGTTCGACGCCAAAGATTAAGGAATGTAAGAATATATTCCGAGACAATTTGATATCTCGGAAAGAAAACAATTAATTAAAATAACAGAAAGCGATCGGAAAGTCTCAAACCCTCATCATACCTCCGCGTACATGATGATATTCTCTGCGTACATGATGATTTTGCTATTATCCAAAAAAAAAAAACATGATGATATTGCTTATATTTCTTCACATGCAGTATTGGAAGCTACACCGCACCAGAATTACCAAAACCAACACAACAGAAGAAGAAGAAGAAGAAGAAGAAGAAGAAGAAGAAGAAGAGAAGAAGCTCAACCTTAGAAAGATGTTTATTTCACAACAGCGCAGCTACATTTCTGCCGAGCGAAAACTGATGCGTTATGATTATGCGATTCCATAGTTTCTACTTTCTAGTTGACTTTGATTCTTGCCATGTAATAGCAAGTTTGGTTCCATATATAGCTAGTATGGTTCTGATTAGAGAAAATTGATTAAGCAGCCTAGCCTCCAGAAACATTACATATATTGAAAGGAAGAAAACTGTGATGCATGCGAGTCCCTTTCATATACGAGGTCATCAGACCTTAACTCGTCAATAATTTAATGTGGATTGGTCTAATGAGTACTGTCCTTGATTAGTTTGGTTTGGCTTGCAAATTACTACAGGTGATCGTTCGTTTTATCAAGCACTAGTTGTTCTTTGCTTTCCAAAAAGAAGATTGTGGGATCATACGCACTGCTTAAGAATCTAAGATGCTACAAGCTAGTGATTGACAAAATTTGGACGTTGTTGCATGAGTTTGGATGACTAGGTTCAATTATATATTTATATATATATTCATGGCTCGATTAATTCGTGACAGAAACTTAGCATCAAGTAAAGTTGGAGCGGCATTGGACTGATGCTGATCGAGAATTCCTAGTTGCTCAATATATGGTGGTCAACAAATCGATCTTTCGTGATGAATATATAGGTCGTCATCTCGGTTGAGTTGAGGTCAAACCCAAAGTCATTAATTATTGGGATCGAGTTGAATGATAATAGCTAGCTTGTGTAATTATACAGTCATCACAATCTTGCATCATATGGAAGCTAGCTAGATTCTTTTTCGATTACTCATGGAAGCCAGATAAGAATGAAGAAAATTTACACAAACAAGTGAAAGCTAAGATTAAACAAGTCGTGCGCGCACCCTAGCGCAACACAAAAAGAAACAAACCTAAAAGATTAAAGCAAAACAATGCAGAATGTGTAGGTTCATATGCATACCGGAGATAGAGATTGCCGGATGTGAGTATATATCGTTGTAGGGTTGCTCAACTGAGAATTACGAATACAACCACTCGCGATCGTTATATAAACAAAATATCAAACGTGTTACATTTTATTTCTTTGAAACTCAACAACAAGATTTCCATTTTCGACTCTTAATGAGAGAGACTGAGAGAGAGAGAGAGAGACGTAAAACTGGTTTATTCGTTGAATCTTTGTTTATATCGATTCAAAGTCTCTTGGCAGAAAGGAAACTTACTATATATTAACCTTGCAGTTACTAAAATGTAGGGGTGTCACTGCAAGTGTGTCTTAAGAGCGAGCGTAGTGGCTCTCTCAAATCTTTGAACCCGTAATTATCTTATTGACTGATGGTATCTGCCTACCAACGCTAAATACATATATATGGTTTAGATAGTTATTAGATCACACTATATATGGTCTATCAATAATAATAGAGATGGAGGCAATTTCAAGTAGACTCTCGATAAAATGATGCTGCACTAATTAAGCACGCACAAAAACAACGTTAAGATATGGAGTTGTAAACCGTTTGCGGGCACCAAAATGATACATTTTTATAGTATTCGCTGGAGAGCAGAATGCAAATGCAAATAATAAGTGCAAGATTCCTCCTCATATGTAACTTACCGGTCGCATTCATAAACTTGTACCAGTTAGTTTGATAGCCATAAATTATGCAATGCGCATGCATACATATCGACCTAATTAAGAAAACTAACGAAATCGAGGGTGGTGTTCATGGATCTCTTGGGTCCCCTGTACAAAGCATATAATCGTGGTTTTCCTGTTCGAATTAAGTGGTGTCGGGTTGGGATTAAAAAGAAGCTTTGCCTAGGAATTCGTTAGGTATAGCATAACTTGAAGGTATGGTATAATTTTCCTGCTAGTTTTCCTGTTAGAAGGGCAAAATTTCATGGTTGAAGATCGGCATTCATGTACTTGTCGTTTTCGCAGCCTTATTCAATGCCAAAAAGGAATGTAAGAATAATATTCACCACCATTTATTATCTTGGAAGAAACAGAGACAATACCCAGAAAGCAAAGAAGCTCTCTTGATGGGAAGCTACACCATGCATGCCCAGCTTATCAAAACCAACATTATGCAACAACAGAAGAAGAAGCTCAACCTTATAAACAAGGTGTTTATTACACAGCAGCTAGCGCAGTATACTTAGACTTAGAGTACGTACTTAATCTTGACCGGTATCTAGAGCTTTAATTCACCACCATGAGCAGCCCAAGACCTCAAATCTGAGGGGTCTTCTTGAAATGCACTTGGCGAGTTGGAATTCGCAAGACCTTCTGGGTGAGGAGAAACACCATGTATGAACGGGATGAGGTCGATGCGGTAGCTTGTACCCTTAAACTCGTTCACCTCCTGCCAGAAATAGATGCGGTCGCCAGATTTGCCTCCTCTTTTTTTCAAGAAGGATTTCCAAGCTCTTGGCTGGAAAGTTGGTTTCAGAGACGGTCCATTTCTTGCAGTCAAGGTGAACCGATAAGTGTCACCAATGTCGTCTAAAACTCTGATTTCACTGTCATTTGCTCTAGGCATCAACATGGCCATTTTTTTGGTGACTACAAGTCTGTCACTCACATCTGATTCCGTCAGCTGCTTAAAAAAGACGTCGCCGCGGGCTCTCATCAGGGGCTCGTACTCAATTGGGTGATTAAGAAGTGCTGTAAGAAAAATTCCGGAAAGGCATTAAAGATTGATATATCAAGGACAAAATCACTTCGGTGCCATTACTTACAAGGACACTACTAATGAACAAGAACTAACAATTAAAGACAGCAAAGTGAAATCCATTCCTTACCTGTAGAGGATGGACCTGCTTCTTGATATCCATTCCTCGTGAGTTCTGTCACCGGCTTGTTGATAACGTTCGGATGAGTTTTGTCAGAAAGAGAGAGATCAGAGGAGAGAGAGAAGGAAAGAGACATGTCAGGGAGTAAGCACAGAGGCTCAGAGACTGATGAAAGGAAAGGAGGGAGAGTGAGAGAAAGAGGGAGAGGGGGTATGGATTATGAGACTGATGAAAAGAAAGGAGGGAGAGGGAGTAAGGATATGAGACTGGTGAAAAGAAAGGAGGGAGAGTGAGAAAAAGAGGGAGATGGAGTATGGATTATATAGAAGATGGAAGTATGTGAAAGTCTTCTGTTGTCACTGCATGCATGCATGTGTGTCTTAAGAGCATAATTTTCTTACCTGCAAATGGCTCTCTCAAATCTTTGAACGCGTACTTTTCTTCTTGAATGATGGTATCTGCGGTAATCTGCCTACCAACGCTACATGCATGGCTATTTCAATAATATTAGAGAGGCTTTTTCAATAATATTGGAGAGGCTATTTCAAGTAGACTCTCGATAAAATGATATCTGCACGCACAAAAACACGTTATAATCTCGAGCTATGGAGTTGTAAATCGTTTTTGGGCATCAAAATGATGCATTTTTACGGTATTCGCGAGAGAGCGAAATGCAAACGCAGATGATTAGTGCATATGCAATAACATATGTAACCCGCAACCATAAACTTGCACCATTTAATTATATAGTTGAAAGAACAAGAAATAATTGATAGCGAGAAATTATGCAATGCTCTAAGATTGTCCTCACTGTTAAAAGAGACAACGTACATTAGGCTTAATTTGATGACTATGTGATGCCACTACCAAAACACCGGCTTATCTTCTGAGATGTTCTGGTCATAAACATGTGAAAAGTGTATGATGATTGTACCATTAATTAGGGATTGAGGGACGTCTTTGAGGTGAACATAATTTCTTTAATACCAACACAAAGCATTTGATTCTTCAAAGCAGCCACATCTTACTAATAATCATATAGATTAAAATCACTAATAAGATGTACGTCCCTAATATATGAGCAACACCATTTCATAATTCATACTTCGATCAGTACGTAGTTCAGTTTGCAGATACCGGACAATTCTACCGAGGGAAAACTGATGCGGTATATAAGATTGTTCAAATTTTTTTTTTTTTTAAGAAGATAATATAGTATGGTTCTGATTAAGAGAATTAATTAAGCAGCCTAGCCTCCAGAAACATTACATATTGAAAGGAAGAAAACTGTGATGCATGCGAGTCCCTTTCATATACGAGGTCATCAGACCTTAACTTGTCAATAATTTAATGTGGATTGGTCTAATGAGTAATGAGTTTGATTTTTCCTCCTTGATTAGTTTGGTTTGGCTTGCAAATTACTACAGGTGATCGTTCGTTTTATAAAGCACTAGTTATTCTTTGCTTTCCAAAAAGAAGATTGCGGGATCATAGCACTGCTTAAGAATGTAAGATGCTACAAGCTAGTGATGCAAACAAATACTTGTCTATGTGTGAGAAAATGAATATTTGATGTCTCAAATAAGTGAATAGTATAAAATAAAATAACTTACACCCTGTGATTGGGATTGTGGGTCATATAATGAAAAATCGTGTCCCCCCTGTATGTTTAACTCGACGAGCATTTGTTTTTTCAGATATATTCTTCATTTTTAAGGGCATGGTTTATTCACTGTTGTGGTATACGAGTGCATCAATATGTACTTGAGGGATTATTCCCGTTAACGTACTTATACGATGAGTTTTTAGCTCTAGTGAAGTGGGGTTGATCCAAGGACTAAAATTTCGCCGATCGTGGAAATTTCGACGGTCCAAAAAACGGATATTTCGATGGAAATTTCGAGGAAATATCGATTGCAGAAAAAAAATGAGAAAATTGACGGAAATTAGTAGAAAAACATGGAAATTTTAAATGAAACTTTGAGAGATGTTTGTTATATATCTCAATTATCTATTATAATTGACAAAAAAATCTTGAATAAACATTAATCATAGTGAGTTTTAGTTATTTAAGGTGAATAACTACGTGCTGAAGTGCTGAACCAATGATAATTCTTAAATTTTTACTGTAAAGTTTATACATCTAATTTTTTTTTGATGGCTGGATACCCAAATTAAGGGAGGCTAGGCCATCACGCCTTATATACATATGATACAACATGGAATTACATGAGTGGTTTAGAGCCACATAGAAGACCTATGAGGTACATAATTTTCACTATCTTCATCGTTTCTTTGTGTAGAGTCTTCAGTATATTGTGAAGAGTAGTCATTAAATGATACCTCACCTTTGTAGTTTTGCATATATTGACTTACATGCCAACCATAAGGGTCAAGAGGGATTGACTGTGGATTTCCGTATTAGAAGTTGTAAGGATTTGGCAGCGCTTGACCTTGACCATAACCATAATCATTGGAAGATTGTACATCAGACTGTGACCATGACGTATCACTTGATTCAGTTGATTGCATCCCGTAAGGCATGGAATAAGTTGAATAAGGCATTGTCAGATTTTGGCCATAAGTGTATGGTCCATCATTGCCTCCTCCCACACTAGATGAGTCAAAAGTGGATAAAAAATCATATTCATGCGTTGACATTCTTCCTTGGCCTCTTTCTCTTGGTGTATAATGTTTTCCTATAGCTCCAATACCAGAACCTGTTTTCCTTATCGATGGAAATTTTACCAAAATTTGTATATTTGACTAAAAGTAAACTAAATATAAAATATCGGAAAGATATGAAAATTAATATCGGTGCTTTTAAAAAACGAAAATTTCGAGGAAATATCGAGGATATTATGGATATTTTAGTTCTTGGGTTGATCGATTAGGGTTTATTCACTGTTGTGTTTCTTTGTTATCTGGTGATCTTGTCGGTCTGTTGTCGGTCATGGAAATTATCATGGCTGTGATTGACAAAATTTGTTTTTGCATGATTAGGTTCGATTATATATATACTCGATTGTCATAGAAACCCAGCATGAAGTAAAGTTGGAGCGGCAATGATCGAGAATTCCTAGCTAGTTGCTGAATAGTGGTCAACAAATCGATCTTTCTTGAAGAATAGGTCATCATCTCGGTGGAGTTGTGGTCACACTGATCTCACCCAAAGCAAGTCATTGTTGGGAGGAGTTGAATGAGAATAATAGCTTGTGTAATTATACAATGATCACAATCTTGCAGCATCATGGAAGCTTACTTTCTTTTTCGATTACTCATGGAAGCCGTCACAGATAAGAATAAAAGAAAATTTACACAAACAAATGAAAGCTAGGATTAACCAAGTCGTGCGCCCTAGCTAGCGCAATCCACGCCCCCTCCAGAATGTGTGGGTGCATATGCATAAATACCGGAGATGGAGATCGCCAGATGTGCGTATATATGTATAAGTGTTCTGTAAGTTGTCACTACTTTCAAACAGCTTTAGATCCCTTAATAGGCTTTCTTTTTCTCTTAGATAGACTGAATTGATGGTTCTTTATTTCTGACCACTTCAAGAGGAAATGATGAGAATCCCTCCCTACATGTTCTTTGCTTCACTCGTGTTTCTAGCTCGCTCTAACTCTAATTTTTTGCATCAGAATTATAAATGTGGGACTTAAAAACTACTTGTCAATGTTGCAGGGTTGTGATGGATCAATCCTTTTGGACAATGGCAAGAACATAATCACCGATCGAGAAGAGGTGTAAACCGAATCTGAATTCAATCCCGCCGGGGGCTTGAAGTATTCGATCGAATGTGATCAAATCTGCGATAGAGAAGCAGTGTCCAAGCACTGTGTCCTGTGCTGACATTGTGGCTCTAGCTGCTAGAGACTCCACTGTTCTAGTAGTAAGTGATGCTAATTAGCTACAATACGGCTTAACTAGTTTACCTAAATTCACAACCTGATCACGAAAATGTTATATTTTGCAGGCTGGAAGACCACACTGAGACGTCCCATTCGGAAGAAGAGACTCCAGAGGCGCGAGTTTAAGCGGCTCGAACAATGACATCCCCGCTCCAAAGTCCAAACAACACATTCCAAACCATTCTCACCAAGTTCAAGCCGCCAAAAGCTTAAAATTGTTGGTCTATCTTTTTGCACTATCTGGTCATATATCATTGACTGTTGAGATTCTTAGTTTGGACAAAAGTAACTATCAATGAACAATATAGGACCAGCAGGCGGCTTTACTAGCTCTATCTGGTCTGTCACAGTCACATTTTGCATGGCATTTACTCGGATTTTTTCTCTGAGTAGTAGTTTGGGTTGGCTCACAGAATTACGTCACCGTCACAGCCACATTTTGTTACTCGTACTTGAATTTATATAATACACAACTCCATCTTACAAGTAATAAGGCAGACAATACTGCTATCCTTATCTTAAAAAAAAAAAAAAAAAGGTAGACAATACTGTCTCAAATTTGGGTTTTGCTGCTATACATATTTGTATAGCATACATCAAACCGTGAACCGTCCGATCGTTTAACAATTCAAAATTCAAAAAGATCAGACGGTTCATGACTTGATGTACGTATGCTATACACATATATACAATAGAAAAACCCCTCAAAACTATACACATTACTCTCTTCCCATTAACATGTCAAAGATTTGATAAAACAAAATGAAAACTTGTCAAGAGATCGTGAATCACAACCCAGATGTCTTTCATTAAAGATCAACAAACCAAAACTTCATTGTTAACAGAAGTATATAAAGAACCATTAGCTAGATCGATTCTGCTAGCTGTCCTTTCAAGTTTCAATTACTTTGGACATCATGCAATCATTTCAAATTAAAATTAGCAAACTAGCACTAAACTATATCAACTATTTATCCTCTTCAAATTAGCACTAAACTATCCTTGTCTGTGTCAGCTCATAGAAATATTACGTCTAATTCATCGAATCACGTGGCAAGAGTTGTCGAAGAGGTGGAGCAGGTGAAGCATGCACCATTCTAATTCTTTCCCGTAACAACATCAGCAGTAGGTAATAACATCGATCAAGCTTGGAAATGGAGAAAGGAAAAATCAGAAAATGAAAGTAAGCTATATATCTAGCTTAATAACGAGGATGGTTAATCCTCACAGCTCATCTCCATGCCAGGATGGTCGTGCTCGCGTCCGATCATCAGTTGCTATAGGAGTACTTGGTCTTAATTAGCAACCTAGCTTAATTCCTCGTTTGTTAAATTGTTGTAGTCACGAAAGCCCTTGTACAATAATATGGGAAACTTTCTCTACCAACAGTACGTACTTTGGGTTCAGAAATGGACATATAGCTAGCTAAGACAACACAAGGAAGCTGCTAAAAAGAAGAGTCAAGTTCAAGAGTCGATTTTTCCAACTAATTAAGCTATGGAAAAATTGCTCTTTTTGATATATGGCACTACGTACTGTATTATACGTTACAGGTAGCTAGGTTTTATTCTTCAAAAGGTTTAAGTTTCGCCAGCCTCCATTCAAATTCAATCAACAAATTCCAGTTAATAATCAATAACATGGAAACATGGAAAGGCTTGTATCTCAAAATCATAATAACATGGAAACTTTGGAGGGATGTCAGTCACCTTGATTGTACGAATATTACACGTTACAATGTTTGCCTCCCGACTTGAAAAATTCCTCCCGGTTCTACGTCGTAGGTAGATTAAATCTTCATCATTTGGGTCCAAAGCCAGAAGCTTGTAATCACCACGCTCCAAACCAATCTTGACCAGGCCGACGCTCTCTTTCAAACACCATTCCATCATTTTGCCTCCAACATCTTCTTCTTCTTTCAGATCCCATATACAGAGAGTCACACAATATTTCTGAATATACAACCGGCACATCCTCACACTCTCCCCCGGCACACCCCTAGGCACTCGGTGTAGTCCTGTCCATCAAAGTCTACAAGAGGCTCAGGCTTGGAAGTAATCCGACAACGACGGAGCTTGAAAGGCTCCAAGCCAATGAGAAACCCATCTTCGAATAACCAGTACAATGTTCCATTGTAAGCAATGGATCGATGCAATACTGTGCATAGTATGATCAAAATATCCATCACTGTCTTGTGGGCATTCAACAAATGATTCTATCCATTTACCAGTGTCAGATGTGAAGACCTCCAACCTGTGGATTACTCTAACTCTTATCAATAATCAGGATTTGTACGTTTTTATTTTTTTGGCGAAGAGGATTTGTACGTTTTTGATTATTAATGTTCTCCTTTCATTTGGTAAATCATGACTCATTTGATTTGCCGATATATTGGTCAAGTACGACGTCGTAATGCCTTGAGATCGTTTCAACCTTTAGATCGATGCACAGCTTCTTAAAATACATAGAAGCTGTGCACAGCTTCTTAAGATGCCTTGAGATCTTTTAGCTTGAAACTTCAAACACATAGCATATTTTCTATACCTGCCTAGCTACGCCTATTGGCTCATCCAATGCGCCCGATCGACCATTATATCGATCTCTGCTGTTTTCACGCTTGCCTTGATCTGCAATACAAAAATTCGCACAACCGCCACACCTAGCTAAGTCTTAAAGCAAGCCTGTTCAAAAAAAAGAGAAGAAGTCTTAAAGCACGAATTCTGAGTCTGTTACAAACCCTCATAGCTATCAATACAACATGCTTGAACTGCCAAAAATTGCATGAATGCTACGTACCAATCTTATGATTCTTGTCCCAGAAAAATGAAATGCAAGTCACTTTTGTTTGAGAGATTGGCGGAGCTAGAGCTCTCAGTAATTATGGGATAATGGTTCTTGTACCCGTCAAACATATACACCGATCACTTGTCGTTCCAACTCATAATTCCACTAACTAAAAGCATTACCAATAATATACATATATAGAGAAGATCAGTGTTAGACTGTTAGTTTATGCATGTTTAGGAAAGAAATGAGTCGTTTGTCTATCATATATTCTGGCTTGTGGTTGCAATCACCTGAAAGAAATACACAACAACACAAATAAAGACCTTGCTCTCTTAACTTCCAAATGAAATTCCATTTATAAAAATAAAATGATAGGGAACTAGAATCAATGCACAAATTGAAGGCAGACTTGACAGAAAAAAGGCCATTAGGAGAAGGGCCAAAAAAAAAAAGTATCCTGCATTTCATTTGCAAAACTTGTAGGAGTATTCATGATCAGATATAGCACATCAGCACTCACAACCTCTCTAAGTTTATCAATGAGGACTTGTGAATGAATGATTAGATGATATGAATATTGAAATTTAAAAATATCAATTAAAGTTTAAAACACTTATCTTCAAACTGTTAATTCGAAAGTCCTTACTTAATCCTTAATTTCGCCGTCAATATGAAAATTTAAGACAAAACTGAAAGCACGATTAGGGCGGAACGAACCTCGGATGTCCAAGGGGTTGGCATATACACCTTAACCAGCTCCCCTATGCCAAAACTTGCTAACGTTTGTACATTGCTTATTATATACATTCTATTCCTAAGTTTCATACATTTCGCCCCGCCCTAGCACTCCAACAAACACAGTTGTAAACGGAAAATTATCAAAAGAATCTAAATGAGCAAACAACCACCGGATGTTTTTTTTTTTTTCCTTTTGTTGAGAAATGGAATCATCAAGAACAGAGGAAGCAACAAAAAATGGAAACAGAGGAATCAAACAAGAAGAGGACAGGCAGTAAAAACATAACACATGCATGGGGATGAGGGCAGGCTTTTTAACTTGATCTTGTGGGTTCCTCTGTGATCAAACCACCTGGAGAAGTGACACATCTCACTGACCTTGACACACATAAAAAAAAGAATTAAAAAATAGTTTACAGAATTGCGGAGGATGGGTTTACCTCACGCGCTTTCTTTAGATTAGAGCCACGCCGCCTTCACACGACCGCGCATGACTGAGAAGCTTCGGAGGAATTTGGAAGTTTACACATCAACTGATCAAAGCTGGCCAGCCAGTGTGAACGCAATACTGTCAAATTATATGTATAATAATTTGGTTAAAGAAATTATTTCAAATTAACGTAATGTATTTCAATATGAATAGGTGAATGTGTTGATGAAATTTATATATGCTAAAACAAATAATTGCCTTAGGAAGTGACATTCAGTGGTATTAAACTATCACAGTCCCTATCACATTATAGTGTGCCCTAGTTAGTGCTGCTGTAGAGGATTAGAAGTACTTTATAGGCTTTGATCAAATGTGACATCAAGTCGATCTGTCTATGACTAAACAGTAGTTCCTTCAACATGAAGTTCACATATGCATGATTTTGTTGGTACATAGGTTGGTAGGTTCATGGTGTAAAACTGATCCACTGTGACATTAGTTTAAAATTGATCCACTTTGAATTACTTACAATGAAACTTTTGATTTCTCATGAGCTGATCAGTCAAATAAAACGAAGACATCAACCAACATTGAGTCTTGCCCCATTTGATCTGGTATTGGCCATGTCGACTTGCGGCTATTGAAGTATATGAAGATAATGAAACACAAGTTTCATGTCGCTAGCTTCATCAAATCAAGTGGCGGAGGATGGAGCTTCGGCTCTCGCTCCCCGACCGATCATCCTTCAACGTGAATTGTATTAATAATCACAAGACATTGTTACTTCTGAAGTTGAAAAGGAGAAAGAGGAAATCGATTCAACTCCAAGGACAAGAAAATAGCAATTAAAAGCATTAATCTTTCCACAAAAGGAAATGGCAGAGCAGAACTATTTTTCCGCAAATGCAATGGAAAGTTGAGCATCCAAACTTTGCATACTCAAAAAAACTACTTTAGGGGGTAAACACATATACTCGGGCCCGAATCATTCCAAATCACCAGATCCAACCCCATCTGGGCCTATTTAAGAAAATTCAGACAACATAGAAATTAAGAAAAGGAAAAAGGAAATTAGAAATAAGAAAGCATAACCCACCCCCCCCCCCCCCCCCCCCCCCCCCCACACCATGACAGTCGGTGTTGGACACATGTCTTAAGCACTCTCTCATTTTCTTCTTAATCTCCACACCAAACTCCCAGCTCCCTCCTCCGCCATGCCCACCGCCTTCTCTCACTAGCCTCCTAATCTCTCTCTCTCTTCAGCTCAAGTCTTCAGCTTTCAAGAAATGGGCCAGGACGGTTTCATATCGGCCCAGAAGCGCACCTCCAGCGGCCTCCCCACCACCACCACCGCCGCCGCCGGCCGAGCATCCCGCCCGGCCCTCCCGCGCGGCCGCCAGATCCAGAAGACCTTCAACAACATCAAAATCACCCTCCTCTGCGGCTTCGTCACCATCCTCGTCCTACGTGGCACCATCGGCGTCGGCAACCTCGGAACCTCCGACGCCGACGCCGTCAACCAGAACTTAATCGAAGAGACCAACCGGATCCTCGCCGAGATCCGCTCCGACGGCGACCCGGACGAGTTCCTCAACGGCACTCAGATCACCTCTAACCCCAACGTGACCTACACGCTCGGCCCCAAGATCGGAAACTGGGACTCCGAGCGAGCCCAATGGCTTCAGTCCAACCCGGAGTTTCCGAACTTGGTGAACGGTAAGCCTCGGGTTCTGTTGGTTACCGGGTCGCCGCCTAAACCCTGTGATAACCCGATTGGGGATCATTATCTGTTGAAGGCTATAAAGAACAAGATTGATTATTGTAGGCTTCATGGGATTGAGATTGTTTATAATTTAGCTCATTTAGATATGGAGCTGGCTGGGTATTGGGCCAAGTTACCTCTAATTAGGAAGCTGATGCTTTCGCACCCCGAGGTGGAGTGGATTTGGTGGATGGATAGTGATGCAATGTTTACTGATATGGTGTTTGAGATCCCATTGGCCAAGTATCACAAGCATAATCTTGTCATTCATGGGTATCCGGATTTGTTGTTTGATCAGAAGTCTTGGATTGCTTTGAATACGGGAAGTTTCTTGTTTAGGAATTGCCAGTGGTCTTTGGATTTGCTGGATGCTTGGGCTCCGATGGGGCCTAAGGGGCCAATTAGGGAGGAGGCCGGGAAGGTTTTGACTGCCAATTTGAAGGGGAGGCCGGCGTTTGAGGCGGATGATCAGTCTGCATTGATATATTTGTTGCTTTCGCAGAAGGATCTGTGGATGGAGAAGGTTTTCGTGGAGAATTCGTACTACTTGCATGGATATTGGGCTGGATTGGTGGATCGGTATGAGGAGATGATAGAGAAGTATCATCCGGGATTGGGGGATGATAGGTGGCCGTTTGTGACACATTTTGTGGGTTGCAAGCCTTGTGGGAGTTATGGGGATTATCCGGTGGAGAGGTGCTTGAGCAGCATGGAGAGGGCTTTTAATTTTGCTGATAACCAGGTGCTTAAGCTTTACGGGTTTAGGCACAGGGGCTTGTTGAGCCCTAAGATCAAGAGGATCAGGAATGAGTCTGCCACTCCTTTGGAGGCTGTCGACAAGTTTGATATTCGGCGGCATCCAGTGCAGGGTGGATCGCACAGCTAGTGAGTAAGATATCTTCAGTGTATGATAAATTGGTAGGTAATGATGTAACACATCAGTTAAAACAGATTTACATTTGATAACAGTTCATCTTTACTTGTATTTGTTTGTTCTGTTGTCCCTCCACCTTGTTTTGAACTTCCAAGAACAATAGAGTAGAATTCTTTCACAGTCTTGAAATCATCATTGTATTGTGTTCAAGTAATCCTTAAAGGAATTTTATTTATTGATTTCAGCATACTTTCTTATGTTTACCTTGTCTTTTCTACTGTGGAGCTGAAAAAGTTAGCATCATATGATGCTCCACTTATTCTAAGTCTCTTGAAAGCTTTATTCATAAAATTTCTGCAAATATGCAAACTTTAGGTGTAGGGTTCATTGACTGGGGCATGTCGGTAGTACTTATAAGAGAAGAGACATTTATTATATCCTGCAGGAAGTAACTAGGAAGTTTGGTATTCAGAAAGTTGCTTACTTACTTTTTTAAGTTATTGCATTGGAAAATGACCTTTTCTGCATCCTGGATTCTATCAAGCAAAGCTTTGTGTGGAGGATATTTCAGTATTGCCTGCAAGAGTGCTTAAGTTATCAACAAGCTGTAAGAAATTGTTTAGACTATCTAATTCAAGCCTTTGAGATCCCATTAGAGCAAACTATGTGTAGCGGCATCCACATCCTTATTCACAAGTGCATCTTATTTTGAAATAATAGTGAAGTCACATTTTCTGTATGATGATATCAAGTCGTAGCTCACTCCTTGCTTTTCAGAGTCTTCAGGGTTTCACTCCTTTTCTTTTCCCGCATATAGTTGTGATGCTTTGAGTAACAAGTTTGGGCAACTGTTTGGTAGGACAAGCTTGTCCAGCCGACTATCTGTACATTTACATTCTTGAATATATCTAAAAGCATCAGTTACTGAATCATCTTATTCCTGCTACTCGAGCATTGCATCCTGGTACGATATCTGTTTTAGATTACATGTACCAATTTGAAGCAAAGTGATCAGACCAGTCTAATGCTAATTTCTGGTTCAGAAGAAGCTGTCAACCTGTGAAAATGCAGTGAAGATAGATGTTTGTTTTGATTAAAAAGTTGTTTGATTAGTTAAGCAGTATCTTTGTCAATATGAAAAGGCTTCAAGTTACTCCTCATCAGTCTTCGCCAAAAAAAAAAAAGGGTAACTCCTCATCAGTCAGTGGATGTTGCAAATCCTAATGATTTGCAAGCTCTAGCTGTTACTAGCTGTTTCCATTAGATGAAGGGAAAGTCTTTAATCTGAGCTACTGATTGTGTCATTGTCGGATATTAAAATTGCTCTAGGTGATGGTCATTGTCGGATATTAAAATTGCTCTAGAAAATTCAAGTCTAGCAAAAACAAACTCTTGTTCTACACATGCCAAGCATAAAATCAAATATGTATTATCCAAGCAATTTAAGAATATATATATATATATATATATATTATATACATCATGCAAAACAAATGATCAAGCATATTTATCAATCCTAATGCTATCCATTAGATACCTTGTACGTTTTTTTGTTCTCATCTCGCACATCTCATTTTAATCTAATTATGAAATGACATTCCACTCATACACTTGCCTATTCCATTTCAACTATCTTTTGCCAAAATTCCTAAAATCTTATAGTCGCTAATCCAAGCATTCATTCTTGACAAAACACAAGGCTCTTAACTTCACTAGTTATTCTTTCTTCCAAATCTACTATTACTTTACTCTATATCTTTATAGGTCCTATTTATACTTATGTCATTCTAATTACCCAATGCCTACTTATTTTCTCATCCTACCCAAACACATGCTCTTCGGTTACCATGTATCCTCAAAAGCTAACCGTGCTAATATTTCAAGTTGTCATGTGACTATTACCCTTCGAATGTCATGCTTCTATACACTAGGATTTCATGCTTACATTGGGTACTTTCTTATTGATTATGTAGCCTACTTCATAGACATTGCATAGTCTACATAATCAAGGGGGTTAATGTTGATACCCAAAAAATCAATATTCATGCTTAATGGATATTTCAAGCTCAATAAAGAAATGCACGCATTCGAAATACAAAAGTTACATATTTATTCGAGTATTCATGCCACGCATGTGGACCCAAACCATATGCCACACTCTTGGGGCTTACAAGTTTGGGTATGGTGTGGAAGGTAACAGAAGTACATGAGGTCACTTTCGATTTCGGTTGTTGGCGATTTTGGACTTGGGACCAAAATCCAAGCCCAACAACCTAAATTGTTTAACGGGCATGCAAAGAAGAGAACCTAAACCCATAAAACCAAACAGAGCCTAATACTTTCACCGCAATAGTTATCCCTAGTTATCCAATTACCCCGCATTAATTTTGTCCTCCACGTCAAGCACAAGTCTTCATCATCCTTGCTTTTACCCTGCAACTATTCCTCATCTTCTACACCAGACACAAAGCCTCAGTCAATTTCTTCTATTATCTATATATTCTCAGTCCACTTGCACAAGTTATCCCTATTTCCAAAGGTGACAAACAACTCCTCCCTATGAGCTAATCACTTTTTCCTGCCCCTTTTATCAATTCAACTCCACAGTAGCCATTCCTAAGACCTGCTAGGCTGCTACCCCAATTATATACTTCATGAAACACATCCCTTAAATCATGTGGTTAACACCATGATCTGTCAATTTGGCTTTAAAATTGTAGTTCTCTTTCATATCCAATGGTTTTACCTCATAAACCTGTGTATTAGCCTCACCCCCTCCAGCCTATAAATAAAGACTTTAGACTCTTAGGTAGCAGAACATACAACCTCAAACAATACATCCTAGATAACATAAGCAAGCCTCAAGCCTCAAGCCAAGCATCCCTAGCCTCCAATCCAAAACCATTCTCAAGCTCTATACAGCCCTAAATCCATCAAACACCACCAGATCATTTTTCTCCTCACTGCAGTAGAGTACCTCGCAGCAAACCCTTAGCCATAGGAAATTCTCATCTTCTGCAACTCATGTGCTTCTAGCTCCCACGCCTCATGTCATCTTGCAAGCTCTTTTCATGTATTTTGTTCATCTGTCATGCTACCAAATCCACATTAAAGTTCATGGCTCCAGATCACAAGCAACATGTCACCGCAGCAGACGATCATCCCCGCAGCAAGCCAATATTACTGTAAGGGAGATTCTGGGGAAAACACGCATAAAACTCCTTGGAGCTTTGAGCCCAGTTCTTGAACTCAAAAGCGGTAGAAAGAGAAAATCAAGTCATTCAAGTAAATCTAGCAACCTCTGTTCAAAATGACCCCAACATCTGTCAAACCATCAAATCTAATTATTGAAAAAAATAAATTGGAAAATGGAAATAGTAATTCATTATTGGAACTAGTAATTCTGGTTAGCATGTCACATCGCTGTTGTCAATGTTGTTCATGTGTTTCCCAGCATAGCCAATTTGATTCATGGTCTTAAATGAGAACAGAATACCTAAGTATCAAACATGAATGACAAAATAAGCTAAACTAGGCAAACAAATCAAGCAAATTTGCCAAGGAAACAAAAACAATGCAATTTTTTGTAAAAATTGTCATGCATAAAACGAATCCGTAATGTTCATTTCTCTTTTTTTTTGACAACTTGTAATGTTCTTTTTCTAAGTATCAGCTGGTTCGAAATTGACCATAAACTTTTCGTACGTGAATATGAATGTTCCTTTCCTTTTCCGAAAGGTGTAACGTTTTTTATTTTTAAAATTATATACGCATAAGAAAAAAACGTCAAGTTCATATGATTGTGACTAAATGTGAGTACTTGATAAACACATAGCAAGACCCAGATTTAAACACCAAAAATTCATCACAAAATTTTCAGAGAGTGAAAAATGGATGGCGGCCAATTCGAATTCCATCCAGACGGCTCAGAATTCAAACGCTGGCAGAAAATCTCAAATACCAAATCCAGAGAATGGTCAATGGTAGCCATCAGAGATTCCACCTCCTCCGTTTTCCCTCCAATAAACCACGAAAACCTCCACCTCCCAACCTCCCCATCACTCTCGTCTTCTTCCTCCTCCTCTCTCTCCTCTTTCTCGCCCTCCGATTCCGACGAATCGGGCCCGGTTTCGCCGACGAAGGTCAATACCCAGGTCGGGAAATGCAGCGAATTGAGAAGCTGGGTGGGTCTTGGAGTCGGGTTGCTGCGTTCTAGGGTTGTGGGGATTGGAGGGTTGATTAAAGGTTGGGGCTTTTCTTCTGGGTTGGTTGTGGCGGTGGTGTTTATGGTGTGGTCGTTTTACTTGCGAGTGAAGCATAGGCGGTATCGGAGGCGTTGCGATTTGATTATCAAGGAGAAAGATGAGGTAAATTGTTGCACACCAAATGTTTGATGAGTTGCCTCAGTTGAATTTTTTGTTATGCATTTGGCTTATATAGTGAAGAATCTACTGCATTGTGTTAGATTGATTCTATCTGGTGTGAGAGATTTAGCTTTTATTAGTCTTATCTGTTTCGCCTATGATTTGAAAGGCTTTGTCTCCTTTTGTATGCTGTCGCTTTATTGAGTTTTGGTTTTGTCATGTGCAGAAAATTAGTAAGCTGCTCAACCAAGTCGCGCAATTGAATGAAGTACTGGTGGCTCGGCATAGAGTTCTGGCTTCCAAACTGGCTAATTGAGTGAAGAAATGTAGCGTTTTTAACTGCTGGAGTGGTGTATTAGGATGATCAGTTCGATAGTGGAGCTGAAAATTGTTCACAACAGAGCTGACTGTAAATGGAGTCTGATTCTCCAGTCGGCTCTGTGGATTGCAATATCGAAGGATTATATTGGAACTGCAAGCACCAGTGTGAACTCTGTAAACTATTGGATGGAGAAACAGGGATACAAGGAATCATCGAAATAGAAGGTTTGGCGCTCAAGCTGTCTAGTTTGGTACATGAATGGAGAGACGTAAGACGTGCAATGATGTTCATGATATATGCCAGTCAGAGTCTTAGTGGTTAGCATGTATTTCAGTTCATGGTTTCATGTCCAGTATATTATCTAGCATTGATTCAAATATAGTTTAGTAAAGTCTAGCTATGATTATTGTTATATGGTGCAGGAAATTTGTTCATTGTTTGGTATTCTAGTTTCTGTTATCATGTGAAGAGTTTTGTGAACTGCTTCAGTGCCTCATGATATATACAGAAATATGGTACATTATAAAAAGTTCAAAAACACAAGATAATGCTATCGAAAACTCAATCCGAAGGGTTATAAGAAACCAAGAGGTGGATCTATCTACAAGCTAATTACAAAGCTGGGGTAACATAATTCACAAACATTAAATGACTCAATCACACAACTCCAGCAGAGAGCATAGAACTTCAAACCCCAGAAAATAGAAAAAGTAGTGAATCTGGGATAGTGCCTGGTTACCTCCCCTGCACATTCATTTGAGAAAACAAAGGATTACCAGCTGCGACTACAGAATCCTCGCTCACTGCACCACCAACCGCAGAGCCATCCTTTGTGTTTGTCTCATCTTTTTCGTTTGCTTTATCCAAAGAAATGAGACTCGAAGTATTGTCTTCCTGAGCATCAATCTGTGAGGCTGTCTCTTGAAGCTGCGAAGCATACTCCAAGTTCCACAGCACATCTCCCATGCTAGGCCTATCGACACCATACTCTGCAAGGCATTTCTCTGCAGCTTCTACATACTTCTTCAGCGAACCAGCGTTGATTGAGCTTGCGATTTTAGGGTCTACAATCTTCTCTATCATGCCTTTCCTATGCCACTGCATTGCCCACTCTGCCAAACTCACCTGCTCTCTCGGCAGAGTGGGGCATATAACAGGCCTTGCACATAATGCCTCGAAAAGAACCACACCGAAAGAGTAGACATCGGATTTCTCAGTAAGCTTCTGCCTCCTGAAGTACTCAGGATCAAGATAACCAAGACTTCCCTTCACAGCTGTGCTGACATGCGTTTGTTCCAACGATGGAGCAGCTTTTGACAGTCCAAAATCAGCGACTTTCGCGACAAAATTCTCATCCAGGAGGATATTCGTCGTCTTGACATCACGATGGATGATGCCTTGTGCTGCACCAGTATGCAGATAATGCAAGCCACGAGCAGCGCCAATGCAAACCTCGAGCCTTTGCTTCCACGACAATGAAAGCAGGTTCGAGCCATAGAGGTGGTCTCAAAGGGGTCCATTAGACATGTACTCGTACACCAGTATCATCTCATTATTCTCATCACAAAATCCAATCAGGGAAACAAGGTGGCGATGTCTTAGCTTGGAGAGCATGTCCATTTCTGTTCTGAACTCATTAATGCCTTGCTCAGAGTTGGGGTTCCCTCGTTTGACAGCAAGCTTAGTACCATCTTCCAACACCCCAAGGTACACTTTCCCGAACCCCCCAACTCCGATCACCTCCTTCTCATCCCAATTCTGAGTTGCAGCTTGTAACTCAGCGAAAGTGAAAGACCTGCCGTAGTAAATGGAAGAGAGATAAGTTGAGTAGCCACTCTTGCTCTTGCGTGAGCCGAAAACGCTGCTTGATCGTCTAGAAGAACCCTTGCATGACTTGGAGAACAATCTAGAGTTACCAGAATGTAAAGGGAGCAACCATGATGAGAAGCTGTCTTTCTTTTCCCAACCTTGAGGTCTCCTTTTCCACCTTATATAGACCGCACCAACTAAGAACATTGCCGTCACTCCCATTCCCAATCCCACACCCGCTGCTATCTTCAATGTCTTTGATGATTTCACCGGCCCCTTGTATTTCCCATCAAAGGCAAAAAAACCATCCAAGCTTTCTGCTATATTGCTCAGTTTCAAGACCTCTACTCCATTAAGCAGTCCATCATGAGTCCCGGACTGAGTAGTGCCAGGACCAATCTGAATGTGGATGGTGTTGTTTAAGATGGAGACCGCCGTGGAATTGAGCAAAAAGTCTATGTAAAAAGCAGTGGCTAGCCCGCCGGTGAGTGAAGAGAGATCAAGGTTGGAGACAGCCACCATGCCATTGATGTACACATTGAAGTACAACTTGGACAAGTTATTAAGGGTTTTGCTCAGGATGTCACAGAAATGTAACCTGATCAAGTAGGAAAAGTCCTCCTCAACACTCAGCTCCCAACTGAGGTTGAAATTCTGGTTGTTTGTTAAAGAATCCTGCATGTGTTGTGCAGTTGCGTAGATCCAATTCGGCGCAATCAACGAGTTAGCTCCACTGTTGGGATACTTGACGATATTCGGAGCCACTGAGGCGTTTTGAGACCCCTGTGGAAATGCATTGTATGCAGTATCTGGCTCCCAAGTCCTTTGCAAAGTGTCATTTTGAGGTGTTATCAATGGCCCTCCAACGTTTAGCCGGTACCGGATTTGGAAAGCAAAGTCTTGCAAGCCGTTGAAGTCGTTCGATATGGGAAGAGTGGTAGCAGTCATTGAAGATAGCGTCAGGAGCCGAGACAACCTCAATGGCATTGACAAAAGCAATGGACTTCTTCTTTGGTTTGAAATGGAGGGAGAATCTGGTGTCAGAGACATTGAAAAGGTATTCTTTGAACACCAATGTGGCTTTGTCCGAGGCAGAGAAGTCGTGCAAGAGAACATACTTGTCTGTCTGCACCGAGAAAACTGCGTCGGAAAGGTTGTATGTCTGGTGCGAGAGAGGATAGAAGTAGAGGCGAATCCAATGGCGGCCGGGCTGGTTAATGTGGAATGTGTACAAGGAATCCTCGGAGAAGATCCTCGCCGTTTGAAACAGAACTTTTGAATCAGGTGGAACAGATGAAGAGACATTGGCATTGATGGAGTCAGCTGAAGCCTTAATGTCCTCATTTGTGGACAAGAGGTCAGCCGTTTCGCTGTCCGATTTGAAGGTCCTGCCATCAGGGAGCTTGGCTTCTTGGGGAGCGCCACAGTCGATGAGGAAATTATCAGGAGTGAATGTCAACGTACCAGAATTTGAATGTGAATGGCCTTTGGCTGAGACAATGTGCATGAGATTGGTGAAGAATGTGAACAGGAAGAGAAGGAATAGAAAGGAGAAGGGGGAGAGTTGTGGAGGAACATGTGATGATGCCCCATTTGTCACTCACCCCATTATCTATACAATGAGGCTAGTCTCGAGGCGGCGTCTATGGCAGAGGTGGAGGTGGTGGTGGTGGAGCATTGATGATCATGGCAAAGGAATTGGTAGCTATGATCAAGAATGCTGGTGGTTTAGCTCAGATAAGGGGATTGTGGAGGAGAAACTGAACGTGGGTTTTGGAGGATTTTTGTTATAAAAATGGTTGAGATAGAGGAAGAAGATGGAGATCTAGGTTGTTGGAAGCAAGCAGAGACAAAACGTGAAGAGATGAATCTTCCATTGTTTTGTGAGTTCGAGTTTTTGATAGAATTGGTAAAACAAACAGAGAGAAGTTGAGAGTACAGCGATGTATGCGTTGAACCTTACAAGCTACTAAATACATCATCTTATTTGTGATAATGATCTAATCTTGTGTTAAGTAAGACGTTATTTTGGACACAAACACTATATGTGAAAATTATATGTATGCCGTTTTGAAGTAGAGCTAACCCTCTGCCCCAAAATACGTTGCTTTCTAGCTTCTATAATATTGTTTATCGCTACGAAATTGTTTTAACAATAAAGATGGATATACTATTTTCTTTTTTTGTTATGAAGATGATCAATCAAATTCGTCGTCATGCCAATCTACTTAACACACTCAAAAATTGTGTCAAATCATGTCATGACCATTTCACCATTGCCAAAGCATGATATTTAGAATCTGTTCTAAGTTCTAATTGACGAGACTCCATATTATTGAAATGATTTTCAAATGGATTGACATATAATTTTCATTTTGATTTATATATCAAGTATTATAGCATATCCTATGCAAAAACGAAAGTATATAGCATATAGGGCTGCATATATAAAATTTGTCTTATCAATCATAAGAACAATGTTGCAAGCACATAAGGGAAGTGCCAGGGGGAGATGGGCGGCTTCTGACCCAAAAGAGTGTATATATATATATATATATATATATATTAAAAGATGCAGGCCAATGTAGGTTGGGATCTTCCAAAGAGTCAACTCTTGAACTTCCACTCTAGATATTCAACTGACTAATATAGTGAGAAGATGATACAGGGGATTCGCTGGTAAAAATTTCTATTATTTTGTATGGGACTATGGGTCTAATCCTGATAAGTTACAACAAAGAACAGGGATCCACCAGCATTTGGTGGATCAAAGAATGTTGAATTTTGGAGTATACAATTTGTTTGTATGAGAAGTATACATTCTACAATATATTCAATAACAGAAATGAAGAACTGACCCTGATATTACAGCTTTTCTCATTGCACTTGACAACCTTGCTCTTCTGCTCTGAGATATATTAGTCCCCGTTGTATTCTCTGCAAAGCCAAAAATGGATACGAAACATTTCAGTATATGAAAACCAAGAGTAGATATCACTAGTTGTTCATATGCCATGAAAAACCAAGTTGCTCCTCTTTTGGAGGTCTGTTCTTCATATGCCATGGAATAAATTCAATGCGGCACTGGCATTAGATGAGATCTCAAATAGTGCAATTCCTACCTCTTTTGTATCTCTCAACCGTAAGAGATCCAATCTTTCGTGAGGACGTCGGTTTGAAAGGGACGCCAGCTGCATCGTACATAACCGTTAATAGCTTGATCTTGTATTGATACAATTGTTGCACATAAGTAGAAAAATAAATATATAAATAACATTTTACCCAGAAGCTGAAGCGCTCAGGATCTTGAACTGATGGCATCATTGCTTCTACACTGAGAAGTTTCTCAAGTCGTCTTCGATCTGTAAAGGGTACATAGGGATACACATCATAAGAATATGAACATTAATTATTCTTATGTACACTGGCATTACAGAGTAATCTTAAAGATAGTTCTATTGTCAACATTAAATAAGATATGGTGAGCATTTCCTCCCCAGTTTTTCAGGCAGGAGTTTATTGTATATATAATGAGAAACAACATTATCCCATAAGGTTTGACTCTAGTAACAATTAATCTGCCATCACAGGATTCAACACTATACCTCGACTTGCAGCTCTTTTACCCCGTCCTATCCATAAACGAGCATATTCTGCTGCGTTATTTGTCAGTTCCTGCAACTGTACGGAATATAGAAGTGAGAGCACAGATGTATAACCAAAATGATGAATGCTACAATTAAATCTAATGCATTAGCTATACAGTGTTTAAGCAAGACTAATACTCGACCTAATTTGTATTAAATCTCTTCATTTTGAGAATCACAACCAGATAGGGTACATGAAATATAAGATGCCTTATCCATCACCATGTCATATATTGCTAAATGTAATTGAAAGTCCACAACTTGGCATCTAGTGAGTAAGTATAAAATATGTCCACAAAAAGACAAATCGATCGTACAGAGAAAATCAATATGTGAAGCAAAACCATCATAAACTTACTTCTGTTCTCTCTCTAGATCCTTCCGGTGGACATATGTCCTGTACCCATTCAATCTCTGCAACTCGGTACCTGAAATTATATTACAAAGGTGAGATATTGAACAAGAGCAGTAACTACACAAGTGAATAGCCAGACAAATCATAAGACAACTCACCCATCTTGGTCCCAAGATCGAATTATGCAAAACCTTCGGCGACTTTCAATCTGTGAAAAGATACACACATACACCATTCAATATGACAAACATCATGACTTCAGAAAAATATGTGCTAACATAAAAATATAGGTATCTTAGAGAAGCATTTCTTTTATTTGGAAGTTCAGCTACATTGCAACACCAAAAAGAGAAGAATGATGGTTAATGAAATAAGTGGGTAAACTAGAAAGTTTTAGCCATTCACAATGCATGAAAAATTTGAGCAAAGAGCAATCGTATAAAACCTCTAAATAGAAACGCCCATCTGGAAGTGGTTCACACCTACACACAGATAACCATTATAATCAGTTTTTTGTTTTAAAAAAAAAAATATATATATATATATATATATTTTACACTGAGTTTGCAGATGACGTTTACATGATAAAAGAATTGAGGAAAGAAGCAGGATGAAAGACCTACTCAGTAATTTCCACCTCACAAGCATAATCAGCTATGGAACCTGTTGCAGAATCGTTTATGACCTAGACCATTAGATAAGCCTCAATCAGTGGAAGTTTCAATTTGGTCAACCTTGATACACCTTAAAAGTTAAAAGGGAAAGAAAAGGACCAGTAACAATAATCTACCATTCCCATGCAACGGTTGCCTTCCATTATCCTCCTCACCTGTCATTGAAGTATCAAATATTAAACAGAAGAACCTACGGGAGATACAAATGTAACAAGCAGGTACATAGTATGCTGCTAAATGAGCTTATAAGCATAGATCTGCTGCCAAATGAAGTATATATTGAATTATTTTGTAGAAACCATGTGTGAATATTAGGAACTTTTAACCAGTTTACCATAAGTCTATATCGAGGCTCAAAAATATGTAGTGGAAACTTCTGAAAAGGAAGGACAACATCCATTACAAAGAGCGGCATCAAATCAACACCAAAGTTTGTCATCGTGTCATTCTCTGCCTTCCTTTCAGCAAACTCCTCTGGGAAGTTCTTTTGTATAATGTCATTAAGAGTCACACTAGTAAAAGAAAATAGAAATTGAATACAGATTATACACTAGTAGAAAGCACAACAATATTAATAAATCTGAAAGGCTTTATCATTAATTAGACAAGAACAAGCAGCAAAAGTTTTCATACTAAGAAACCTTAAGCCTAGCATTGTTTGCATGGTGAACAGGACAGCAATTTAAACACTTCACTAAATTGATTGCCTAAATACAAATTTACAGGTAAGAATTTTCACATTGGTTAAAGCTTTCATGTGACAGGGTAGAACCACAGATCTCAATTATTATATATTTTATTTTCCAAATGCCAGCTTCATTGTATAGTGTATTCTCAGGGATTGCTGCCTAGATGTGCAGAGACATGCTTAATTATAAATAACATAAAGGAAAAAATGGAAATTCTTGTATGCACGACGTGTATTTACACGACACAATCTTAACTGTTTATAACAATTCATATGTTTGACCACCATGTGTCTATATTATTTCATCTAATCCTGACCATCCATGTATGTACGTAAAGATACACGCCGTGTACTGAAGATGCTCTCGGGAAAAAACAATAAAGCAAAGCTTCTGTTGCTAAATGAGTAAATGAATACAAGCATCTCATTCAATTAATACCACATGAGCCAAATTACCTGATCGCACATGTTCTAGGACTAATGAATAGAACGGTTCGGCATAATGGACATTTGTTACCTAAGATCAGTATCACAGGTCAAGGAACAAATGAGTGAAGGAAGGAAGGATATGTGTGTGTGTGTGTGTGTGTGTGTGTGTGTGGCAGGCACAATTGAAATAACTGAATAATAGCAAAACACTCACCTCGATCCATCGACTGAAATAGGCACGATCGACAAAAAGAATGTCCACAAGGGGTTGTCACAGGTTCATAGAGTAACTTGAAACATAATGTACAATCAAAATCATCACTCCGTTCTGCTTTTCTTTCTGGTTTGCTATGGCTAGTCAGGCGAACTTGTAGTCTCTCCAAATTCTGAAGAGCTGTCTGAAGAGGATTACTACAGAATAACACATAAAGGACACCAGAAACTCAGAAACAGCATAAGATATAGCCGGTGGGTATTTAGTTTTTGTTTAATAATCAACAAAATGGATACAGTTATGTATTACCTAAAAGGGTCGACCTGAAGACCACATAATATAACATCCCGGGCCATTTCATATTTTTCCAGCTGCAAATTTAAATCAAGGTTAGCTTTAATATGATGGACAACCAATCCCTAGAAATCTATTATAGGGCGGACATACACCCATATAAAGTAATAATAATAATAATAATAATAATAATAATAATAATAATAATAATAATAAAAATTGATGATTTTAACTGATTATAAAATAAGCATAAAAAAGTACACTCGAGGAGGATCAATTCACAACCACTTGTGTAATCGAATAGCCCCTTCTACTAAAATAAGAAAAACGAGTAAGCAACACTCACTTACCAAACTTAGAGCTTCAGCCTTCAACAAGTACGGTTTTGCTGAATTACTTCGGACATTGAGTAGCTTCTCAACATCCTTTAAAGCAAGCTGAAAAAATATTTTAACTTAGAATGTTTTTTTAAAGGGTATATAGTTGAAACTTGAAAATGATTGTTTGTCCTAATACATAAACAATGAACCATTAAGACATACTTCAGCATGTATTGTGGGATCCAATCCAGTCCGTGCTCTATATTCAGAAGCCGATGCGGGTATGCGTTTAAGGAATTTACTGATCCTGTTAGCGATGGGTTTACAGTAGTGTAACAATAATTAGGTAAGAAGTCATGCATGCAGAAGGTGCTTGAAAATCACACCTTGAAAGTAATGATACAAAAGTTTGCTTAAACATAAAAGGCGATTGAAAAAAACTAACCTAATATAGGCAGCAGTTCGGTTGCCAAGAATAACAGGGTCACATGGTTTAATTTTATTGGCTCTTGAGTAGCAATTAATTGCCTGATGAAAGTAACTTGATTGATTAGTAAAGGAGAAATAAGAGTTCATAGTCAACATAACTACTTATACAAAGTGGTACATCATAGAGTATATAATAACCATGTTAATCACTTAAAAGAAAACCGCTCGAGTTTAGTTCTCCATTCCTGGAAGAATTATTAAACAAATCAAGTAACAAAATTTATTAAATCAAATTCTCACCTCCTCAAATTGATTCTCTCGAAAAGCCTGGTTTCCCTTCTGCACTAGATCAAATACATGACTAAATATGTCCCAGGGCAGAGCCGGTTCTGCTTCATTAGCCTGCACATTAAACATTGCCTCCCTTAAGATTCCCTCTCACAGTCTTACATTCTCAACACAAAACTAAATTCTCAATTCAAGCAAATTACATATCAAAAGCACAGCATTCCACATTTCAAATTCCCAGCTCAACAGCTCAAACACCATAACTTTCGACAATCAAAATCAACACCTCATTTTCAACATGAACTCATCAAATGCTCCATTTTCCAGGGAATAAACTACCCTTTCGAAATAACTCCATCTGGCATAGAGCGAAATTACAAGCAAAAGCAAACAAACAAACAAACCAAAGCTCAAATCTTTAACTTTAACTTGCTTTCCACCTAAACTCTTCCCAGCAACCCAACAAAACCTCCAAATGAAACAAACAAAACAAAAACCAATTCATGAACAAACCTCCTACTCCTTCCTCACAAGAAAATGCCGCGAAAAAGCTTCAATTTCTCCACCTAAATTTCCTCATTACAACCTCCCCTAGTTTTCTACGCTCCAAAAATACCACTAAATTTCCTCCTCACTTCTTCACGTTAACAAAGAAATCTAAAAATAAAAATAAAATAAACTAATACGCACAGTTAGAGGTAGAGTATAAGAGTCGTCACCGAAATGTAGTCTTCCACGTCATCAGGGCCGTCGCTGACGAACCCCGACGTCGACGACGGCTCCGCCTCCGCAGACATCAGCAGCTCAACAAGAATCGAATCCAAACTTGAAAAAGCTCAAGTCTTTGAAGAGTGTGAGACTGAAAGCTTCAAGCTTTGAAGCGATTAATAGAAGAGAAGAAGAAGAAGGACATGTGCTGCTGAGATTAGAGACATCGTGTTCGTCCCTCTGCCCCTTCTTCTGTCATACGGACCACATTTCACTACGTCTCCCCCCGCCCTTTATTCTCTTCTCAGATCCCCTGCGCCGCAGCCTCACCTGGTCATCGTTGACGTTGACCTATAGCGCACGTGGCGTCACCTCATTGGGAAGTTCAGTATCCCCTATCCTGTTTGCCAAGCACGAGCTCCGTTATATTTTTTTTCTTTTTCTTTTTTAATAACAAAGAGAGATAATGAGCTTTTATCGTGTTACGGACGAACAGAGAATTGCGTTGTCCATTGTGAGATTTTGCTAGAGATGATTAGGAAGATACTCGTGTCTTGGTGCGGTGTATACAGTGTATGGAAATCATTTATATAGTTACGGCGCTGAGCAGGGGGTAAAGTGGCAGCGGGATTAGCTAATATCTCAAATATCATCTTCAAGAAATTAGGTCCGCATTTTGATGCGGGTGTTTGAAATATTTGTTGTAGAGTAAAAAGAAAAAATATTGTGGACTGCATAAGACATAAAAAAAGAAAAATATGTGAGAGTTTGCTATGTATCATATCCAGCATTATAAAAATAAAGTAAAAAAAGAAATAACCATAGTTATAAATTAATTAATACCCTCCATTTTTTTCTTCAGATGTTGATCAGGAAGACACTGTATTTGAAATTATATATTAGAACTGTTATGTCAGATGGTGAAGAGATGGACCAAGCATGAAAGTTTTCCACTCTAACTGAATTAATTAAGTCTGTATTTGATTCTATGTTACCAAAACAATATGATGACAGTAATATACAGTAATAGATCACAGCTATTCAATAATTTTTAATTTTGAAAAGTATATGTTACTGGGAGTGTAAGCTTCAACTTAACAAAAAATGATGCGCACGTCTGATAGCTGTAAATCTGCTCAAGATTATAACTTGATTGTAAAAACAACTTTAGTACCTGTAGGAAAGGATGGGTAAAGATTAGAAAAATTATTTAACAACTGTTCTCTGTAATCTAATATCTATTGCAGGAAAAAGAAAAAAGGTACCGAATTTAAAAAATCATGGATGAAGTTTTAGCCCAAACATTCAATCTACACGCATCAGTGTAGATGGAGGAGTGTAAGTTAATAGATCAAAAAAAATTCACAACTCACCTGATTGTTGTCAAGTGCGAAGATTATAGTTGGCGGTTTTGAACAGTGGAGGAAGGTACTGAGATCAAATCTGGAAAGGATTTGGATTCGGTTACTGAGTATAAACTTGCGAGCTAGATCAATGGATTAGGAGCGAGAGAACAGAGAGAAATCTTGGGCGACAGAATATGAGAAGAGCCTTTCTATATATAGAGAAATCTTGGGCGGTAGAGAAAGCGAGAGGAGTCTAGAGAGACAACGGCAAAGAAAGTGAGAAAAATTTAGAGAGATTGAGAGAGAGTTCGCAAAAAAAAAAACGATCTGCCAGCGGACTCCGCGCTCTTTTCTTGGGCGGAGAAATAGAAAAATCTAAAGAGACAGAGAGGGTTCGTCCAAAAAAAAAACAATTTGCCAGCGGCCTCCGCGCCCATCTCGCGTGCGGAGTCTGCGCCCATCTCGCGTCCGGAGTTCGCGCCCTTCTCTAGGGCGATGAGAGACAGTTAGTCCAAAAAAAAACTATATGCCAGCGGACTCCGCACCCTTCTCTGGGACGGAGAAATAAAAAAATCTAGAGAGACAGAGAGGGTTCGTCCAAAAAAAAAAAGCGATCTGACAGCGGACTCCGCGCTCATCTTGCGGGTGATGAGAGACAGTTAGTCCAAAAAAAAAAACTATCTGCCAGCGGACTCCGCGCCCTTCTCTGGGGCGGAGAAATAGAAAAATCTAAAGAGACAGAGAGTTCGAAAAAAAAAAAAAAGCGAACCTCCAGCGGACTCCGCACCCATCTCTGGGAATGAGAGTGAGAGAGAGTTTGTAAAAAAATAAAAAAAGAGTGATCGGACGACGCGCCCTTCTCTTGGGCGGAGAAATAGAAAAATCTAGAGAGACAGAGAGGGTTCGTCCAAAAAAAAAGCGATCTGCCAGCGGACTTCGCGCCCTTCTCTAGGGCGGAGAAATAGAAAAATCTAGAGAGACAGAGAGAGTTCGCAAAAAAAAAAAAGTGATCGGATTCCGCGCCATTCTCTTGGGTGGGGAAATAGAAAAATCTAGAGAGAGTTCGTCCATACAAATCTAGTGAGAGTGAGAGAGAGTTTAGAAAAAAATAGTGATCCTACAGCGGACTCCGCGCCCATCTATGGGAATGAAGATGACAAAAAGAAAAAAAAGTGATCGGACTTCGCGCCCTTCTCTTGGGAGTCAGAGAGAGTTCGCCACAAAAAAAAAAAAGATATGTCAGCAGACTCCACGCCTATATTTGGGGGAATGAAGATGACAGAAAAAAAATAACAAAACAAAAAGAATAATCGGACTCCGCGCTCTTCTCTTAAGCGGAGAAATAGAAAAATCTAGAGAGACAGGGGCAGTCACTGTTCACTAATGACAGTAAAATGAGGGTTCTGTCATCTTCATTCCCAGAGATGGGCGCGGAGTCCTCTGGGGTTTTTTTTTTTGCGTATTCTTTCTCTGTGACCAAGAGAAGTGCGCGAACTCAGCCTGCGAGATGGGCTGCGAGTCCACCGGCGGTTTTTTACTCCGTCACTGTTCACTGGCGAGAACACAAATCTTTGTTCACAAAATCACTGTTCACTTGCTTGCGAACAGCCGTTTACACACACAAAATCGTTGTTCACAAAACCATTGTTCATAAGCTTATGAACAGTCGCTGGGAGATCACTATTAGTCTCTAGATTTTTCTATTTCTCCGCCCAAGAGAAGGGCGCGGAGTCTGCTGGCAGATCGTTTTTTTTTTACTCTCTCTCTTCGCCTAAGAGAAAGGCGTGGAGTCCGCCTGCGAGATGGGCCACGAGTCCGCCTGCGAGATGGGTCCCGAGTCTGCTGGCATATCACTTTTTTGGTCAAACTCTCTCAATCTCTCTAGATTTTTCTATCTCATGGGCGAGATCACTGTTTTTTTTTGTCGCACGAACTCTTAGGGTGTGAAATCACTATTTTTTAATTTTGGGCGAACTCTCTCTGGACGCGGAGTCCGCTGGGAGATAACTTTTTTTTTTTGGACGAACTCTCTCTCAGTCTCTCTAGATTTTCTATCTTTTGGGCGAGATCAGAAAATCACTGTTCACAAAATCACATTTTTTTCTCTTTTTTTTTGGACGAAAACTCTATCACTCTCTCTAGAAAGGTGCGGAGTCCGCTGGGAGATAACTTTTTTTTTGTCGCACGAACTCTCTCTTAGTCTCTAGATTTTCTATCTCTTGGGTGAGATCACTATTTTTTTTTTGGAATTTTTTGGACGAACACTGTTCTCAAATCACTGTTCATACTGGCGAGATCGAAATCACTGTTCACTTGCTTGCGAACTTCACTTACACACACGAAATCACTGTTCATAAGCTTATGAACAGTGCTTGCGAACAGTTTCTTACAACTCACAAAATCATTGTTCATAAACTTGCGAACAGTGCTTACAACACACGAAATCACTGTTCATAAGCTTATGAACAGTGCTTGCGAACAGTCGCTTACAACACACAAAACCACTGTTCATAAGCTTATGAACAATGTTTGTGAACAGTCGACCAAGCTTTAGTGTATAGTAAATTAGGGAAAGTTGTTCATCAATTCATGGTGTCGGTTCCCTCCAAAGAATCAAATGGTTGGGAGCCAATGAGTTGGAGACAGTGTGAGGGAGTATGTTAGTATTCTTGTGCCGTCGTGTTTATGCCGTTGGTGGGGGATTAATGGAAACGGCAACCGTCTAAGGGCACCAAAACTCAATCACATACTTCCACTAGTGATTAGTCCAATCTTTGATATTTTAGTGTATCTTATGTGATTGTGCGTGACACAAGATTTAATATAAGTTGAAAAGAAAAATGGGTCAACAAAAACTTTGAAATTCAAAAGGGCCTACATTGGAAGTTGGCCACGTTGACTTGGTTACATCCACATTATTGTATATAAGGTATAGTTTGAATTGGTTTTATTTGATTCTATGGTTTTTGGTGGCCATAATGTTGTGCCAAGTGAAAGATGCATCGGCCAGAGTAATCACACTTTGTCTTAGTTGGTGCCATTTGGGAAGTTTTGAAGTCAACTAACCTTGGTTTAATAAACAAAAGCATAGTCTAATTATTCTTGTTATGTTTCCTTAATGGTTAGTACTATGTTACGGCTAGCAAGTCAAAACGAATAGCAAAAGTAAAAGTGATGTGAAGATGAAAAAGTCAAAATGGTTGTGGAAGGGTCCGAAGAGATTAGAGGATATTGGTTTGTCCTAATCGTTTTGGAAGGTACGAGCTTTGTCTACATCACTTGTGGATTGTTCTTCAGGCATCATTCTATGTACAAGGGTACCTTCATTAAGAAATCATGATATGTTTTGTGCTATATAGATCAGCTTCGGATATGTTTGTTTGATTAGCGAGACAATACTAGTACGTAGATTTCTTATAAAATGCTGAGACAAATTCATAAACCAATCGTATCTTTCTATTTTGTTAATTGTATTCTAAAACAATTAATGTTTAATTATAATGAAATACAAAAAAAAAAACACTCATATGCATAGCCAATAATGTACGGCTATGTAGCGCGCTTGCCCATCTAAGAATCTCTCATGGTAAGATACTCAAATTCGTGTTTTATACTAAGCTGCATTAGTTTTCAAGTATGTTCATACGATGTGTTGATGTGTTGCAAATCAGATTTGTGGATTAAATGTCATGTCATTTATTCGTATATTTATTTATTTATGTTTAATGTCTGGTACAGTTATTAAATTAGTGCCTACAAATATTCGAACCTGAGATATTCTTTTATGGGGCATTCACACCACGTCTCATATACGACCACCCATTCACAAACTGACACATGCGACTTTCTTCATCCACGTCAACATTGCTATAAAAAAAAAGGTCAATTACATATAAGTCCATTTTGAGACATTTTTTCCCACATAGATCCACCCCAACATTTTTACCCACATAAGTCCACCCAAGTCTAAATAAGGTTTTGTATTAAGTATTGAAGTTCAACATAATTACAGACTGCCATCCAACAAAAAAAATTAGATTTTCTCCTTTATATTTACAAGAATGCTACTAGTATAAAAAGTCAACAACCACTCTCATTTCGAAACAGTCTCCGACGGACCTCCGGCGAGATTTCCAGCAGACCTCCGGCTAGGTTTCAGGCGGACCTCCGGCAAGGTTTTTGGCCGACCTCCGGCGAGATTTCCGACCGACCTCCGGCGAGGTTTCCGGCCGACCTCTGACGATGACAAAAATTACTACTACCAGCTAAAAAAGCTACTACCACCAGTTACATAAGCTACTACCACCGCCTACAAAAGCTACTACTGTGAGGTTTCCGATGAAAACAAAAGCTACTACCACCAGCCACAAAAGCTACTACCATAAGCGACAAAAGCTACTACCACCGCCTACAAAAGTTACTACTATGAGGTTTTCGACGAACACAAAAGCTACTACCACCAGCCACAATAGCTACTACCACCAGCCACAAAAGCTAATACCACAAGCTACAAAAGCTACTACTGAGGTTTCCGACGAACACAAAAGCTACTACCACCGCCTACAAAAGCTACTACTATGAGATTTCTGATGAACACAAAAGTTACTACCACTAGCCACAAAAGCTACTACCACAAGCTACAAAAGCTACTACTGAGGTTTCCGACGAACACAAAAGCTACTACCACCGCCTACAAAAGCTACTACTATGAGGTTTCTGATGAACACAAAAGTTACTACCACTAGCCACAAAAGCTACTACCACAAGCTACAAAAGCTACTACCACCGCCTACAAAAGCTACTACTGTGAGGTTTCCGATGAACACAAAAACTACTACCACCAGCTACAAAAACTACTACCACCGCCTACAAAAGCTACTACCACCGCCTACAAAAGATACTACATTATCAGAACATGATTCTGTGCATGATTTCTCACACTCACTATCAAATTAACAGAAAACATCATCCTAATCTTTGTTTACACTTTCTCAAAACCAAAGAAAGAAACTGCAACAAATTTACACTAGAATTTTACCAGAACAGTCACCCCCAATTGGAGGTCTAGATCTTTAGGTCGTCAACCAAATCTGCTACTTCTCGTCTCCGATCTTCATCGATTGGAGCCATCTGAGGCGACATCTTCGAAGTCGGTGGAAGGCGATCATAGCTGTCAAGGACCAGATGAGCCGGCGAGCCATCAGGTTTCAAAGATCCCGTCGAGGTCAAATCAGAAGTTGTTATCGATGGAACTGGACGCAAGAGACGATCAGGCGACTTCGAGGTCGAGGCGCGTCGTTGTCGATCCAGCGACTTCGAGTTCGAGGAGCCGTAGTCGAGCCGACGGAGTCGAGGTCGAGGTCAAGGCTTCATCGTTGTTCTGCGACGCCGAGGTCGAGCCAACGTCGTCATCTATCAAGCGGCGCCGAGCCATCGTCGTCGAGTCAGTGTTGGCCTGAGACGTCGCCATGGCCGGAGATTCGAGATCGGAGAAGAAAGGGAGGAGGAAGACGATGAGCCAGAGAGAGAGAGAGAGAGAGGAAAGTGAAAAATTCGTGTGAGAATTGAAGAAGGAATTTGTAGGGAATGAGGGTAGTTTAGGAACATCATAAAAGTAAAGTGACAGATTTAGGCTTAAAAGTGGACTTATATGGGTAAAAATATTAAGGTGAACTTATGTTACAAAAAATGTTGAGAAAGTGACTTTAGTGAAATTTTCTAAAAAAAAAATCAGATAGATCATACGATCAAACCAAAAGGACAACCTATGTCCTTAAGTTCTCTAGACCTCTGTTTATATCTCACCACGTAATTCATAATGAAACACGACCTGGTGGTGAAAGAGATGGGTAAAACTGGATCAGTGACGCAAGTCTGACTCAACTTTCTTGATTACCAGAAGAACAAGCTTGAATTTGAGAAGTAGTGGTAGTTGAAGAGCATCTTGACGATCGACATTGTAGTGTGGATTGGAGGGTTTGTAGTCGTCATTGTGGAACGAGCGCCAGTGTAGATGTGGAAGCCGGTGCCAACGGTGGCTTGTTGAGAAGCAAGTGTGGCGCCTGGTTGAAAGCAAGGTGAAGCCGCGAAGGCATGTGATGAAAGTTGGTCGGGTTTCAGCATGAGTTGTGATTAGGGCTGCCACTTGGTTTGGTAAATACCAAACCGATCGAAAACCAACCGAAAATTTATGATTTGGTAAACCGAATTTTGGTAATCGAAATCAAAAAAACCGAAACCAAGAAATATCGAAAAAGTTGGTTTGGTTTTTGGTAAATACCGAATTTACCGAAATTCTAATTATTTAAAGACTTATATTTCTAAAAATACACAGACTAATAATCTTATCTCACGTTTTCAATTGTATATACCATTTAGTAAAAAACAAGACAATGAATAGAAAAATTCAACTATACTTTGTAGCATTTGGGTCTCAATTAAAGCGACCAACTTTAATTCAATGTTACTTGTTATATAAAAACGCTCTTACCTACCCGTCTTAGTCGATTTATCACACACACACATAGACAAACCCACTTAGATGACATGTAACCGCCCATGTAAAAATTTAGAAATGTTTTTACCTCTCTTGATGATAGAGCTCCCCATAGGAAACACAAGCGTAAATAGGGTTAGCTTCCTTGATCAAGGCCAAAACATTATCAAAAATACCTAATTTTTCTATCATAGTCGTATTTCACTATATTGATCACATCATAGTTCACAAGGTTTTTGAAAATTTTGCTTCCTCTTTGTAGTTGGTTCACAAAGATGTACATATGCATATAACTTACTAAATAAGTTATACCACATTACCAGACATGTTGTGGTTCCAATGATTACAATTCATAAAATTAAAATTCGACCGTCTGATATGATCATTATAGTATAATAAAATTATGATAGAAAATTCAATTGTACTCAATAATGCTCGGGTCTTGATCAAAGCGGTCAACCATAATTTAATATCACTTATTACACGAAAAAGCTTTTACTGCCCTTATGTGACTTATTTTGGTCGACTCTTCCACACACATACTTTCACATAGATGACACATAACTTGTTCATATAAAAATTTGGAAACATTTACATCCTGACTATTTCGGTAGAAAACTAAACCATAATCGTTAATGTGTACTGAAATGACTATCTTTTGTATATGTATTATCAGACTTTAGAAACTCAAGTGATATTTAAATTTTATAGTTTTGTATTGTTTTGTTATATTTTGAAAATATATTTGTTGTGAAGTTTGGTAATACCGAAAAACCGACATCCGAAGTTGGTAAGATTTATCTCATACCGAAGTTTTTGATTTGGTAATTGAAAGTCATATTTCATTACCGAAAGCTTTGGTTTTGAAGTTGGTAACGCCCATTACCGATTCGAACCGACCGAGGGGCAACCCTAGTTGTGATATATCTGTTTTTCAGCATTAGGACGTAAATAAAAAAAGTCACACATATCGCTTTGTTATGGATTATCGTATATGTGACATGATTCGTATCACATCCCAGCCCAAACTAAAAACAAACAATACAAATTCGAAAATGGTAAAACACATGCAATCATGAAGCTGATACAAATTGTTCATTCTATTTGAAAACAGATTTTCTTTACATGAAGAGTCATTAATTTTACCTCGATTTTGGAAGCTTTAGCCGTTAGATCTTTATGAAATTTTGATATAAGATAGTAGACTCAAATCCGAACAACTTTCATTAACAACTCATGATCATCCGAGAAAGATAAAATGGAGCGTTTGGCCGTCTAAGTAAACTGATGGTGCGTGCATCAATCCAAACCTCGACTAGCTCTACTACGTCAAAACAATTTTTTTCCAATCGACAGAGAGAGGGATTCTCTTCGTCACTTCCCACAATCTCAGTTAGATCGATTTGTAGCTAAAACCACCGCAATAATACTATTCCACAACTTGCGGCTTCGTAGGATTGAAAAGCGTCACAATCTCTATCGAACGCTATGACCCCCAAAAGATGCCGACAAACCCAAAACAAGAACTTGATCAAAACTCGATTCAGGTTGAAATCAAGTATATCGATAAGTAGAGTGTTGGGGAGAAGATTAAATTTGAACCTCATACATCCACTGATTCACTGGAATAACGAGTCGTGGTTAGATGCTTCCGCCTAGTCGTCAAAATAGGTCCAGAGATCTCCTCCTTTTCCCTCAATCTCCCCAAAAACCCTTCCTCTTTCTCTCTTTCCTTTCATTCTTATTTAACTCAAACGGACGGACAGTTGTGATTAAACGGTGGATTAATCTATAGACCATATTGCACCATATTAATTTTCCATTATCTTTAATAATTCTCCTAATTTCAGATCATTTAATTTTCGTAATATGTAGTTCGTATGTCGGAGCCACAATGTCACTTGTCAACACATTACTTTCCACATCTCATAATTCTTCCATTTTCAAAACTAACTAAGCATAGATTTTCCGAATTAAGCTTACACACATATTCCATATACTTTTAAACATGATATAATCTAAACGAAAACTACATAAATCTGTGACTTCGTGTACTTCAATATCACATCTTTAAATCAACGATTTCATTGCAGGCAAAATCTTTAAAGCCACGGTGAAACACTTATTTGGTTATTCATATCGTGAAATAAACCTTGAACTATCTTAATTAAGTTCGACATTACAATTTTTCGGAATGTTACTATTCGAGAGTTGTCCCATGGAGAAGAATTTTTCATTCGCACCCACGCCTCACGATTTGGATTATTCTTGCTTACTTGGAAGTGAAATTCTTTGGGGGTGGCCAAGGATTCCGCCTCACCGAACTGTACTTGGAGAAGATCAAATGATAGTCTCGGCCCTGTCAATCTTCAGACAAAAGGGGCCGAAATGGGGTCATTGCGGTATGGGCAGGAGTATATATCTATGAGTTCATACTGATTCCCACAAGAGGCCCAGATAACTAATTTGACAGTACTATATATGTTTCATAAACACTACCTTAAATCTGCTTTCTCCTCTTAGTTAACAGTGATAATACCATCAACAAATCCCTGCTCATTTCGATCTTGATAGACATTCTGCGTGAACAGCAAGAAACATGTATATTTATTTCAAGTTGGTTCGTGGCCGAAATGATGGGTGAATAACCAGTGAATATACACTTTTAATGTCGATCACGTTAAACTACATGTTTTAAAAATAACCTAATTACTTTCTTGGGTGTGAATATAGAATTGCTAATTGGTGCATAGGTCAAGTCTATTCCATATCACTGATGACAGATATTCCAGGTACAAGAGCATGCACTACCAGAAAATAGGTCTTGGGCGACGAAAAAAAATCGTCGCCCTGTTTAAAAATTGCGTCGCCTAAGTACTTAGGCGACGACATGTCGTCGGCCAAGAAGTCGTCGCCAGAAGTCCGTCGGTGAAGAACTTGGGCGACGAAATTTAATTCCGTCGTCGCCTAAGAGTAATTCTTAGGCGACGATACTAATTTCGTCGCCTAAAATATACCTCTCGTCGCCCAAAAATATTCGTCGCCCAAGATTCAACACCTTGGCCGACGAAAATTTTTTTCGTCGCTTAAGATCTTCTAACCTTGGGCGACGAAAATAAATATTTCGTCGCCTAAGATCACTACATCTTAGGCGACGATATTATTTTTTCGTCGGCCAAGGTGTTAAATCTTGGGCGACGATTTAGAAATTTCGTCGCCTAAGATATATTTAAATTATTTTTTTAAAAATAATTAAATAATTTTTTTAAATATATAAATAATGTTTTTTTAATTTTTGCTGGAATTTTTTTTTTCGGCATTTCTTTAAAGTTTTCTAATACTAAAATTTAATTAAAAATAACACAAATTTATAAATTTATAAATAATTTATTACAAAAATTCTGCCTATGGATCGAGAAACCCGAAATCTAACTCATCATTCCCGTTCGGAGGGTCCTGAGGCGGCGGCTGGTCAGGCTGAGGAGGCTGCTGCTGAGGCTGGGGCCACTGAGGATGGGGCCACTGAGGTAATGGTATAGGCGTAGGCATGGGCGGAAACGGCTGTCCGGCCGCAAGTGCAGACATGCAGGCAGTCATCCACTGTCCCATAGCCGCCTGGTTGGCATTGGTGACTTCATTCACCCGCTCCATATGCGCAGCATTGGAAGCCGCATATGATTCCGCCATCGCCGCCATCTCCCTCGCTCTTTGGGCTTCCAGCTCAGACTCTCTCGCTCTTTGGGCTTCCAGCTCAGACTGTAGACTTGCGAACTGATCCTGTAGCCGAGTGGTCTGGCTGTTGCTGCTTGAGGCTCCGGCGGCTCCCTTGCGCTGAAATCCTGGCGTCGTCTTCAGGATCTCCTTTCCAGCGTCTCCCATACCCCGGCAGTAGTAGGTGTTGGAACGCTGCGCGAAGGCAGTGGCCATAATCCGCGCCCCAACGGTAGGATCTGAAGTGTCGATCCTGGACATGGCCTCTGACATGTCATCCTCTGCCGTGCCCGGCCATGTGTCGTTCACCATGCCTCTGATGACCTCTTGCTCCGCCTCCCTCACCCTCGCCTAATTGGATATATTATAAAAATATATTAATATACATTCAATAAAATGTAATTAAAATTAAAAATTAGAAAATATAAGGAACTTACAAGATCCTCCTCAGAATGAGGATATGCCCTCTGAAAGGTCCCCACATAGGGGTTCTCCTCTGGCCGCTCTCGCCGCACGTCGTCCATGATGGCCGAAAACGGCCTCGAACCGGCACGATGGTTGGTTGTGTTCTGTTGCCGGTTCTCAGCGTTCACCCGGGCGAGGTGCTTCAAAAAAAAATTATCGTTAGTAAATATTTAAAAACATACAATTATAATTAATTCACTAATTAAATATTCAAATTTGTTTACGAATTACCTGTTTGTGAGGGTCGTTGAACTGCGTGACAAGAAGCCACCGCCACTCGTACTCCCGATACTCGAACTCCTTCGGGGTACCCGAACGGTCGCTCCCGTACTTCTTCCAGTGTTCCCGGAGGTCGTGCTTCCACTCCTTGAACCTACATATACAAAAAAAATATTAATAATTTTATTAAAAAAATAAAATTTAATAAATTATTAAATAGCTAGAGGTACCTCTCCCTATGGGCCTTGTCCGCCCAGTCACGTCCCTCCTCGGGAACCACAAACCATTGCTGCATTACCACTTGTTAGTATTTTTTTCGATAATTAAATAATTTATTAGTTAAAAAAATAGTAATTGATTGAGTAAATTCACCGACATCGACTGATGGAGCATCTCCTTCACTCCATCAGGAACCTGGCTCCAGACTCCTCACAATATAGGGAGTCTGGAGCGGATGGTGCCTCCCGCGGCGCGCGTGTACCGGTTTCCCAACGCGGCGTCCACCGGTTTCCCTTTGGAAAACGGGATGGCGATCCGTCCAGCGGACTCGACCGCCCTATCGAGTCCCTTGTTGCTGACGGTGCCTCTCCTGTTCCGCCTTCTCGTTCCGGCGGCTGTGACATTGTGAATCAAATTTAATATTAATAATACATTTTTACAAAAAAAAATGTAAATCGACAAAAAAGTAATAATAAATTACCTGAGGATGAGGCTGAGCCGACGGATTCGTCTCCGTCCGCCTGCTCGGAGACCCTCACGGGATGAAGAGGCGTGGGAAACTCCCGGTAGATATAGGCCTCGTGCGGTGCCACATGCGGGAGCTGCTCCCGAATCGGTCGACCTCCTCATCGACGCGAGGTATCGCCGGTATCGTCGGAGGAAGGAAGAGGCCGGACGGCACCATAGGGACCCCGGATGACCCGCCATCACCGTCGGTCGGGGACGACTGTGGGGGGGCGTCGCTGCGGGATCGCGACCGGCGAAGTATGGGTGGATGACGAGGAGCCGTCGCTGCGGGACGCGACTGCCCAGCAGAACCCGAGCCGCTCGCGCCACCCCTAAGCGCCTCACGTCGGGCCGTCAACTGCCATGGAAACCCGATCGACGGTGATTCCGACGGGTTGTTTGAGGTACCGTCCGAGCCGTCTTGTCCAGAAGTTCTCCTCTTGGCCATCCTGTTTAAAATAACCATAAATTTATAAAAAATATTTTACCGTCTTATAATTAAGTTCACAAAAAATAACCATAAACTTCGAAAAATTTATCAACAATAATAGCACAAATAAAATTTAATAATTATTATAGGATTTATTATTTTTTTTATTCACATAACAAATTATTTACATTAATTCGCAATTATTACATCACAAAAATTAATTTACGAATATTTACATCCTTACTCAAAAATAATCCATTATTTCTTACAAAATTTCCACAATATATTTACAATTATAATTTATATTATTTAATTATTTAATCAAAAATTATTTAATCATTTACAATATATTTACAAATTATTTAATCATTTACAATCCTAAACCCTAAACCGTAAACCCTAAACCCTAAACCGTAAACCTTAAACAACAACCCTAAACCGTAAACCCTAAACCCTAAATAAACCCTAAATTATTTAATCATTTACAATCCTAAACCCTAAACCCTAAACCGTAAACCGTAAACCCTAAACCGTACATCACAATTTACAATTATCACAACAACAACCATTTACAATTATCACAACAACAACAATTTACAATTATCACAACAACAACAACAACAATTTACAATTTACAATTTACAATTATCATAACAACAACAACAACAATTTACAATTATCACAACAACAAAAACAATTAAAACCAATTTAGGGTTTTAGGGTTATACCTTAAATTGTGGGTCGACGTCGGGGTCGGGGTTCCGAATTGGGGTCGGGGTCGGGGTCGGAGAGAGGGACAGAGAGAGGGCAGAGAGAGGATTTTCGGAGAGAGAGAGAGAGAGAGGGCTTGGCGGCTGAAGAAATGGTTAGGGTTTCCGAATTTTTGCCTTTTATACTGGCGTTCTTGGGCGATGATTCTGTAAAAATCGTCGGCCTGTTTTGTAAAAATCGTCGGCCAAGAGAAGCTTGGCCGACGATTTTTGAAGTCGTCGCCCTGTTTTTTTAAAATCGTCGGCCAAGATAGTATATTTGGGCGACGACATTCTTCACTATAAATATCGTCGCCCAAGATGAAGAAAATCGTCGGCCAAGATAGTCTACTTGGGCGACGACATTCTTCACTATAAACATCGTCGCCCAAGATGAAGAAAATCGTCGGCCAAGAGTTCTATCATAAAATTCAGACTATTTGACCATCCAAATCACGTAATCTGGCCGGACCTTCAACTGAGAATAGTTTCCAATCGACGAGACTCTTACGGGGCTATAAAAATTTGGTAAAAAATAAATAACCGGGATAGGGCTACCACTAGGTAGAAATAAGAGAAAAATTCGTTAACCGAAACAACCGGCACCGAAATTTTACCGGAATATCTTTATTTTTCACGGGTTGACGTATTTCACCGTTCCGGTCATATCTTATTTCACGACTTTTTTGCGTTTGAGGCATCTACGTATACGTTGTCTTCAAAACGAATCTTAAACTCAACACTTGTATAAAAAAGTTATACAATATTAGTACTTATATCGTGAGTTTGGTGATCGGAGAAGAGGAACTGAAAACCGACCGTCAGATATGACCAGCATAACGAATTACGTAGGTGGGAAAAAATTCAGCTCCATCTGACAAAGATAAGGGCTCGATCCGTCCGGTCAATCGGCGCGGTCAAACCCCTAAACGGACGGAAACGGCTATTCGACCCTCCAAATCACGTAATCTGGCCGGACCTTCAACTGAGAATGGTTTCCGATCGACTAGACTCTTACGGGGCTATGAAAATTTGGTAAAAAATAAATACCCGGGATAGGGCTACCACTAGGTAGAAATAAATGTAATTCGTTGACCGGAACAACCGGCACAGAAATTTTACCGGAATATCTTCATTTTTCACGGGTTGACGTATTTCACTGTTTCGGTCATATCTTATTTCACGACTTTTTTGTGTTTGAGGCTTCTACGTATACGTTGTCTTCAAAACGACACTTAAACACAACACTTATATAAAAAAGATATACAACATTAGTACATATATCGTGAGTTTGGTGATCGGAGAAGACGAATTGAAAACCTACCGTCAGATATGACCAGCATAACTAATTACGTGGACAATGATAAGGGCTCGATCCGTCCGGTCAATCGGCGCGGTCAAACCCCTAAACGGACGGAAACGGCTATTCGACCCTCCAAATCACGTAATCTGGCCGGACCTTCAACTGAGAATAGTTTCCAATCGACAAGACGCTTACGGGGCTATAAAAATTTGGTAAAAAATAAATACCCGGGATATTTATTTTAATTATTCAAATGAAATTTAAATGTGTTTTATTTTATTTTAATTATTCGGATTACTCTTGACCGACGAAATTAGGCTAATTCGTCGGCCAAGATAATACTTGGGCGACGATATTTGTTAAAATCGTCGCCCAAGAGTAAAAATAAAAATTTAATATAATGAAATTTAAATGTGTTTTATTTTATTTTAATTATTCGGATTACTCTTGGCCGACGAATTTAGGGTAATTCGTCGGCCAAGATGATACTTGGGCGACGATATTTGTGAAAATCGTCGCGCAAGAGTAAAAATAAAAAATCCTTTACAATGAAATTTAAATGTGTTTTATTTTATTTTAATTATTCGGATTACTCTTGGCCGACGAAATTAGGGTAATTCGTCGGCCAAGATAATACTTGGGCGACGATATTTGTTAAAATCGTCGCCCAAGAGTAAAAATAAAAAAATCTGTACAATGAAATTTAAATGTGCTTTATTTATTTTAGTACAAACATATTCTTTTAGTATACAAACAATTACAAAGCTAAGGCTCAATTATAACTAAGCTAAGGCTCGTAATCTGAGTCATCCGATGAGTGTTCTTCGGTATCGGAATTAATATCTGGTAATCTATGCCTTAATTCGTCGTCAGAGTCGTCGTCTGTTTCTTCATTTGGATCAACATCAATAAAGGTTGAATCTTCGTTACGAATTCTGAGCACTCGACCATGTTTAACATTATTTTGACGAACAGTAGCTACATCATGAATACCTACTGCGTTCGGCTCCTGATACGCATCAGCCTCTGGCCTTGGAATGGTCACTCCAAGTGTAGCCGCCCGGTAAATGTTTCGAGGATGCACAATGTTCGCTATTTTCCACGCGTCACCCCTGGCAAGGTCATCAAGATAACGCGTGTAGCAGTGTTGACCGATAAATTGCCGTACTGATCCATCTTCATGCTCTGTGCGCCTGTATCAAACCATCTACACTTGAACAGATGCACTTTCATGCCTTCCGCATAAACCAGTTCGACCACTGAATGGAGAACACCGTAATAGTCAAGGCCATGACCTTTCGCCATCACCCCAGAATTCTGTGTTCTTCGTCTGCTGTCTCTCTCTTCAGATACAAATTTGACGTCATTCACTGTGCAAGTGGGATAAACTCTAGCCCGTTGCGGTTGCATCGTAAGAAGTAATAGTTCGTGCGACCAGTTTGGATTATCATCAGATTTAATCATGTCCATCTGTAACGGATATTGAACTGTAAATATCCGAAAATATATGCAATAGAAAATAATTACATATATATATATATAACAGGGAAGATTAAATTACGTACCCAGGTGCGAAAATAATTTGCGAACGTCATGTTGTGGTACTCGAGATCACCATCAACTTCCGGAAAATTTAGGTGCAACTCTTTCCAATATTTAACTTCTTCACAATTGATTAGTACCCACCAGTGCGCTATGGCTATCTCTTCATCCGACAATGCATACTCGGCGGACAGTCGTGCTCCACCAACTTCGACATCACTGGAAACTATAGAGAGATTGAACCGCGGCGTATGTTCCTCCATGGCTTGCGGAGTTCCCAACGACGCTCCTAAATACAACTTCATGTAGGTGACGCATTCATGCGCAATATATGCTTCAGCTATACATCCTTCAGGCGCGGATTTATTAGTGACATAATCTTTGTACTCACCAAGTTGCCTGTAAATATAAGATTGCAAACTATACGTTATGGTTATTGAACATGTACGTACATATATGTATTCTGGAGATGTAAGTGAATAAAACATACCTTTCCATGGGATACATCCAAGTGAAGTGTACTGGACCGGTAAGCAACAATTGCTGGGGAAGATGGATCATCAGGTGAGGCATGATATCGAAAAAATTTGGCGGAAAGATCCTCTCGAATTTACACATGATGTATATGATGTCTGCCTGCATTTCCCGGAGATCGGATTTTCTCACTTCCCTTGTGCATAACTTCATGAAGAATCTTGACAGCGCTACTAACGGCTCCACAACCTGGCCAACCACACATCACAAATTTAATATAAAATCCAACAACGACAGGTTAACCGTAATTTTAACCACAAATTTACCTGACGGTGAAGGAACGGTCGAATGAAAACAGGGAAGAGACGTTGTAGCAGAATATGACAGTCATGACTCTTCAAGCCGTATATCTTATTCTCCCGCAAGTTCACACACCGGGCTATATTTCCTGCAACGCCTGAGGGATACGTCACACAACTCATCCACCTGAAGATCTGGGTCTTCTGATCAGGCTTCACGGTGTAAGGAGCCCAAGGCATCTTTTTCTTCCCCTCTTTCAGCCAAAGATGTTTTCTGATTCCCATTTTCTTAAGATCAACGCGTGCCTTAGGACCGTCTTTCGTCTTCCCCTCCAAGTTGAACACTGTACCTACCACACTGTCGCAGACATTCTTCTCTATGTGCATCACATCTAGGTAGTGTCTGATCAACAGCGTACTCCAGTACGGGAGTTCCCAAAATATGCTCTTATGTGTCCAGAATTTGTACCTGTCTGGTCTTTCAGGTATTCTGGCCACAATATCGGGATGATTGCTGAGCTGCCCAAAATCATACTCATCCAGCACTGCTAAAATCTCTTCCCCCCGACCATCTATGCGGCTCCACACCTCTCTCTTCGGTCCCATCAAATGCCCCGGTATCTATCCGCCAGGGGTGATCATGTGGTAGGTAAGCACGGTGACCCATCCGGACTATCTTGTTGCAATGATTGCTGCACCCCTGGGAGCTAAGGCACTCAGGACAAGCCTTGTATCCCCTAACAACGTTGCCGGACAACATCTCACGTGCAGAAAAATCACTGATGGTACCAACAATCATGGCATGCATCTGGAACATCTCCTTTTTGTGGGAGTCATAAGTGGGATGACCAACCTCCCAAAGTAATTTACACTCTTCAATCAGCGGTCTCATATACACATCGAGACACTTCCCTGGATAACAACAACAACAACAACAACCACAACAAATTCAGATAACGACTATATATGACCAACAATATAGAACAAAAACAATAAATGGAGAGGTGTTGAACCAACAGCAATATATACAATATGAAGGGAAAGTAGATACCTGGATAACCGGGCCCCGGAATCAACAAGGTCAACATGTTGTATTCCTTCTTCATGCACATCCATGGAGGAAGGTTGTAAGGCACCAAAATGACCGGCCATATACTGTACGAAAGACTCATGGTCCCAAAAGGGTTGAACCCGTCGGATGACAGCCCGAGCCTCACATTCCTCACCTCTGAAGCAAAATGAGGAAACTCCCTGTCTATATGCTTCCACGCCTCCCCATCAGCAGGGTGTACCATGAGGTCTTCGTCATGCACCTCCCTCACAGCGTGCCATCTCATAGCTTCGGCCGTCTTTGAAGACATATACAACCGCTCCAGCCTATCCCTCAACGGGAAATAGCGAAGTACCTTAACAGGTTTCCTGTTGCCTGCGGGAGTCCGTTTATACCTGTCGGTCCCACATACCGGACAACGATGAAGGCCTTCAAGGTCATTACCGTCTGCATCTTTACCCCAGAATAGAACGCAGTCATATCTGCATGCATGGATCTTGATGTAGGAAAGCCCGAGATCTCTCAAGATACGACGGACCTTATGATGCGTGGTGGGATGACGATGACCGTCGGGCAGGAGCGAAGCAGCGTACTGTAGATACCTATCAACAGCCGTCACGGTCGATTTTGTGTCAACCTTGATATGCATCACCTCCATCACACACTGAAGAACGGTCTTCTCATGACCTGGGCACAGAGGGGTCTGTTGGAAAGCAATAAGTCTATTGTACTTGGCTATACCGGCAGTGTTGACACCTCTAGGGACGGCCTGCATCGGCGCCTGCGGAATGTGCTGTCGTTCAGGGCATACACCACTGTCATGAGGAAACATGTCGTTGATGAAGGCCGTTGTTGGATCGTTGGATGTACTGCCCGTCTCATCAAACTGTCCATGATCATGCGGGCGTGATGAGGTTTCACCGTGATATATCCAACATGTGTAACGTTCCCAGAATCCGTTACTCTTCAGGTGGTCCCATACTGTCCCCAACGGAAATCGATGCATATCACTGCGACACTTACACATCTTGCACGGGCAATAGAACATGCCACTCCCGTCAGCATTGCCCTGCGCATATTGCATAAAATCCCAAACTCCTTCAGCATATTTTCTGTGATATCTTGGAAGAGAAATCCAACTCTTATCCATATCCTGAAAATAACACATATATATATATATATCAATATTTAATGAACATATCTTTTATATATATATATATATATTAATGTAATACAACATACTAATTATTAATTATATATATCTAGTTCGAGCGGATTCCGTGGTTTCAGAAGGCAAGTGTCAATGTCACGGAGGGCGAACCCCCTACAGGAACCAGGCAGGACTCGTTTGTGATCACGGAGGCGAACCCCTATTGACCCCTTCACCGAGAAGAGTGGTCAGTTTGTGATCTTGAGATCCAGTTAAACAAACCTGTGAACCATATCTATGACAGAACGACCCCTTACTCAGCTTGGAACAAACTCTATGCATATATATATATATATATCATTAATTCAACTCAAATAAAACTGAAAATCAATATATATATATATATGCACATATATATATGTGCATATATATGCATATGTACGTACTTGGGAGTAGCTCCACAAACTATGTATGGACAGATTTCCACAACACCGAACGATTTGAAGAACTAGAGAAATTTATGTTTAAAATTTTCAAAGTTCTCATTCTTCTATCCCGGCCTCTCAATATATAGAAGAATCTTGGGCGACGAAATATTTGAGTTTCGTCGCCTAAGAATTAAAAATCTTGGGCGACGAAATATCTCAGTTTCGTCGCCTAAGGATAAAAAACTTAGGCGACGAAATAAATATCTTAGGCGACGAAATATTGTTTCGTCGCCCTAGTTTCTATCTTGGCCGACGAAATTTATTTTTAGGCGACGATTTTTTTTTTCGTCAACTTTAGGCGACGATTTTTTTTCCTTGGGCGACGAAAAAAAAAATCGTTGCCTAAGTTCCCTCTTAGGCGACGAAAAAAAAAATTGTCGCCCGGTTTTTTTTGTTTCGACGCCCAAGACCCATTTTCTGGTAGTGATGTAGCTCCCCATATGCAGTGAGATACATAGCTACAAGCTTACCCAGAAGTGGACAGAACTACCGGTTGCTACTTGGCCCCATTTGAATTCCCAATTCTCATGGCTCTATTATCATTTTGCAACTTTCTGCAAATTCTCCACTCTTCAAATTAGAGATCAGAGTATACTATTCATTTCTCTTTCAGGAAATATTAATTAGCACTAATCAACCTAGAGAGGAGGGAGAAAATGATGACGAGACGTCAAGTTAGTTATCATCACGAAAGGTACGTTGTTAAGTGAAAGTGCTAGCAAAATCAAAAGAGTAATTAAGCAATGTGGTTTTCTCATTTTTCATATATGAGACAAGATTATATATGTTGTTAGGTAGATCTAAATCTCCCTAGCTACATCAATTGGTGTTACTACTTCAAAAACAGTTGACTTAACCCATTGACACAAAAGTTTGAACTAATTTAATTAGTGAATCAATTAGTATGCTCTAACCTCCCGTCTTGATTAAGAATTTTTGATATTAAGCTATATATTTAAATAGATCCTCTCCAATTATTTTTTGGATACTTTGAATAAATTAGGCAAGTTGTTTTGGATGGATAGGTTCCAACAAATAGCAACGTACGTAATCCACAATACATTTAGATAATGTTTAAGACAAGATAACATGTTCTATCTGATTCTGGGTAAAACCAGGGTGTTTAGGACTTTAGGGTTTATTAAAACTCGATCAATTAGTCCAAGAAGATAGGTGTTTTCAATGGTTTTGAAGTAAGGACCCGTTGACTCATACGATGGTGTTGGGCAAAAATCGTAAACACATATATACCCAACATAACTTCACCCTATCTTATTAACTAAGATAGAGTTTTAATTTATGTCTGGTTCAACTCATTCAAGACAGAATGTGTCTCTTAATTACAATCTCTTGTTACAAGGGAACACCTTTTGATTCCGTTTATAAAGAGACCATTGCAGGTTTGTTTGTTTTTGTGACTGCACCCACCTTTGGGAATGAGTTGCCTACGTACCCTGGAGAGGATCAAGTCACTCGTAGTTCAAGGGTTCCAACAAGTGAATGACTCATTAGAGGGCTTTGACTTTAGGATGAGAGTGGTGTTTGGGAATGTGTTTGGATTTGTGTCTGAAGGCATTTGAGCTTTGGAGCGAGATTCTGGCTTCAGGCGTTCCGGGAATTTATTTGGGTTGGTGGTTGCATCCAGATTTAAGTCCAGACTGCCTACATACCCTTGTAAAGGGATCAAACCAATGTAGTTCGAAAGATTTGATTATGGCTTAATGCCGGCTTTTGGTTTAACAGATGTATTTTGAATCCGTTAACTGTATTTCTTGTGGACACCCAATTTGGTAAAGTGTCTGTTGATTTGACTTGGGCACCCAGATCGGGTGATGCAGCAGTGTGACAAAAAGGCCTGAATGGTTTTGGCCATAGCCCTTGATAGTGGCGTAGGTGATCTCCGTGTGTAAGCGGACTGCCCCTTCATGCAGACTCCGCGCGTATGTCGGTGAGCGGGTTCCGCGCGTACAATTGTGAGCGGACTCCGCGTGTATGTCTGTGAGCGGACTCGCCGACTTGCTTTGTCTTCTGCATGAATGGGTCTCGCCTTGCCTATGACGTAATCTCGCCTCGCCTGGGCTTAAGGCTTCTGAATATTAGCTCGTCACCCTTTAGGACCTCTGCTTTGATTTGAAGTCACCTCGCCACCCCTTAGGGTTCCTGCCTTGATACGAATGCGACCTCGCCACCCCTTAGGCCTTAGGGCCTTTGCTTTGACGTGAAGTCACCTCGCCACCCCTTAGGGTTCCTGCCTTGGCACGAATGTTGGCTCGCCACCCTCTAGGGTTCTTGCCTTGACTTGAATGTTGGCTCGCCACCCATTAGGGTTCCTGCCTTGGCGTGAATGTTGGCTCGCCACCCCTTAGGGTTCCTGCTTTGGCGTGAATGTTGACTCGCCACCCCTTAGGGTTCCTGCTTTGACACGAATGCGACCTCGCCACCCCTTAGGGTTCCTGCTTTGACACGAATGTACCTCGCCACCCCTTAGGGTCTCTGCTTTGACATGAAGTCACCTCGCCACCCCTTAGGGTCTCTTGATGTGAAGTCACCTCGCCACCCCTTAGGATTCCTGCTTTGGCACGAATGTTGGCTCGCCTTTGCTTTAGGACTTTAGCCATCTCGCGAGGTCTTCTTTACACACGAACTCTGCTTGGCTGGACTTTGTCATATTTTCCTTGATTTTGTCGTCTTTTCCTTGATGAAGTTGATGAGATTGTACGAACCACATAACTTCAGACGTCTATCCCTGTCTGGTTGAGAGTTGGACTTGAGGAAACTGCTCCTCTATAAATTGAGATATGTCGTCTCCTTCTCTTTGATCTGGTCAAGGATTCTCCGAGTCGTCAAGAGTGAGTTCATGTTCTTCAGATTCGTGTTACTTGTTTGTTTCATTCCCCTTGCATGGCTTATTATGCGAGATGTAAGGCCATATGTTTGCTGTAACAAGGGGGAAAGGGGCAAGGTCATCTCGCCTTCTTTTTGGTGACTACCTCGCGCGGTCATCTCGCCTTCTTTTGGTGACTGCCTCGCGAGGTCATCTCGCGTTAAGGGAGATGACTTTGCTTCCGGGCTTCCGGCGGAGTGACACAGAAAGATAAAGGCGCTGTAAAAAAAGAAATAGTTAGAACGGGGGCTCCACCTTTGTTTGGTTTGCCGCTCTTCTTCTGCCCTACTTTCTTCTTATGCGTTTCGCCTTCTTTTCTCTCTCTGGTTCGCTTCGCCTTCTGTGTCCCTTGCTCTCTGTCCCTCCGTTTTCTTCTTCTTTGTGTCTCTTTATATAGAGTGCACGGTTTGGAAGATTGAGTTCGCATTGGACTTTGTTGTCCAGCTGTTTGCAAGAGTCACAATTGAACTCCAAAGCATTGTGCATGTAGCACAAGAAAAATATTTTTATATATTTTTAAATTGTTTTTCTTTTTTTTCCTTTTTTTGTTATTTTTTGACGATCAACAGATGGTCGTAAGTCGTAACATGAAAAACTACTAATTAGGAAGTGCATATAACATAGTTTTATGGTGCGCCAGAGTTGAAAAAAATATATATTGATAAGATAGATTTTCAAGTCAGATGCATGTGCATACATAAAAGATTTAAACCACTCATTTATTTAGTTATATCTTCTTCATTTTGATGTACAGTACTAATCATCTGATGATAATAATATGAGTTGCAGACATTCTATTATTGAAGAATCAGTGCTCAATATATAGGGCTAAAATGAACTTGTCTTGCAAGTGATCGACAACCCACATTCCGACCAAAAGGAAAAATGACAGCCATGCACAAGAACGTAATGAAATTATATGGAATAGTGCTGTGAATAATTGTTTGGTGAATGAAACAACCCTATGAAAATGAAATGCCATCACAAAGATAATGCAATTAGTCACACCCAGATGCCTATATATAATATATGTGTTCTTGATTAATTACAGTTCTTCAACCTAAGCAATGATTTATGTAGGAAAGTCTAGGGTCTCAATTATTATAGAAATTATATACAGTTGAGCCTCTATTAGCTATAGGATGTTATTCTAATTATTATGCTCTTTGTAATTTGATAGAAAGAACAAAAGAAAATTTTAAATAGTTGCATTACCACACATGTGACATGCCTGCAATTCTAAACTATAAGCTATTGTTGTAGCAATATTAAACTTAATAGTAATGTTAGTTTTGTGTGTGTGTGTGTGTATACAAGTATAGATAGACCAAGAATTAACAATTTAAATGTAGGGTTTATGATTTAAAGGTGAATTTAGCTAGGAAGGCATGCAATCGATTAGTTTCCTTGACATATATATTAGGATGAATTCCAAAGAAGAATAAGTAGGCAGAATTCCAATCCATGGTTGATGTCAAAAGTCTGCGCACCAACTCTATGATATGAATTGTGATAACTCATCAACTTTTTTTTGGGACCTTATTAGGTAATATGGTTCCCCACTTGACCTAGCTATACCTCAAGTCTTGTTCCATCTCTACAATTATATATAAACTGCAATATACATGAGGGGGATTGATGAACAATGAGATACATGTAGCATTATCATTCAAAATTACAGACTTAAACACAAAAAGTTTCTCGATCAGTCATGTTAAGTTTGAAACGTATTCGTGATCATGAGCAATCAAGTTGTGAGTCGTAATATGAGGATCAAAAGACGAAGATGAAAATAAGTCATCGATCATACCATATATTTATGTACAATAACAATGATAAGAATTCAACTCTCGTCCTTCTTATTTGTGTTGCAAATGTGGTTAAAGTTAGCGAGCTAAATTGTGCTGGATCATGAACTTTATTTTAGAAACTTGCATCACTTCATTTAGTAAATTTTAGTTATTGCACTTGTATACTAAAAAAGAATGAGATTGACGGAACCCTAATTAATCATGTGAATTGCAAAATGAACGGTGATGAGAACGGTTCAACAAATGATGACAGGTGTTCTAATTAATTATATTTTCCAGGATAATTGCTGATAGAATAGAAGGTAACCTATCTCAGTCTACTCCATAATTTTTGCCACATTTCAAAATCAATTTCTTTCGTACGTAGTTATTATTGCTAACTATCTTGGAAGCAAGCTAAGAATCATATATTCATGCTTGCATGCCATGTGAAACATTACAAATCAAGAAAGGCCCTACTCAGTGGCGTGAATCGCAAACTACATTAATCTTGAAATTTCAGTCGTCCCTGATTGATATATCCCTCACTTGTATATAGTTACATAACACCTACCATTTTTACTGGGAAAAACTATCATTTATAAACTTAATTAAATTTGTTCTTCCAAGATCTCGATTAGTGAGTGAAATATACAGTAAAACCTCGATAATTTAATACTCGATAAATTAATAACCTCGATTAATTAATACTTTTTGTCGGTCCTTAAATAAAGATTTAGAACAAAATTGACCTCGATAATTTAATAATTTTGTCAGCCCTAAAGATATTAATTTATATAGGTTTAACTGTACTTGTTAACTGAATGTGATTCATCGAGTAACAAGTTGAATGCCGAGTAAGTTTCGTAATTTATGTAGCCATCGAGAAGGTGATTTGAATTCAAAACAAATAGATCGATAGAGGATTAGGAGCTCATGGTCAAGAGTTGGATACATCACCAATGTTGTATGAGATGAGTTGGGCAAAATTGTGAACTACCTTCTTATATATAGGATTCCCAAAAGTGAAAAACATCTCCAATTTCTGCTGTGTTAATCATTATAAACCATGTCAATATAACAAAATTACCTAAAAACTGATAGCAATTAAGTGCCCTAATCTTGAGATTCAAGGGATGTAGAGCCCACAGTTTTGTTTATGAGAAGCACAAAGACTTGCAAAGTAAATAATAGTCATAACTCATAATGCTGATCATCATGCAACAAAAAAAGAAGGCAAGAAAAAAAAAGTGCAAAGGAAACATCAAATTAGATGGAAATAGAACAAAAGCAGGCATTCACACTTTAGATCAGCAAAAGCCATGCCACAAGTTTAAGTTTCTTGTGCTCATAATGTGTTTCCCTTTACCCAAAAACCACACCACATTGTAGGAGATTTGGAGATTATAAAGATGAACACAATAGAGTCCAAAGAGTTCCTTTGATGAAAACAAAGCTTTCCAAAGCTCTAAACAAGTCCACCTCTGTAAAATTGGTTAGTTTTTAGTTGTTGGCCAGTCCAAAGCATCCAAAACACCCATCCTCCTAATCTCCCCTATCTAACCTACCATTAGAGAAAGAAAGAGACATTATTAAATAAAATTAGAAATCATTAAGAATTCCACTTCAAATATAATACCCGATATGCTAAACATCCCACATTTCATACCAATCTTCTCTATCCCCTCTCCCTCTCTTCTCTCCCTTGTAATGCAAGAAGAAGAATATAACCCAAGAATTGCAATGGGAAAAACCACCAAGATTCTCAGAAGATCAATCCACACTTTCCTTCAACACTACCAGCACTTCACCTCAGTTGTGGCACTAATAGCCTTTCCCTTCTCAGTTTCAGTTCTAATTTCCCAAGCTATTGTTCCTTCAACCTCATCTCTATTCCCAACAATCCACAACCGCCTCCAGAGTCTTTTTGATGCAGCAGGCTTCCCACCCTCTTCACAATTCTTCACAATTTTCACCCAGAAACTCTCCCAAACCATCTCTTCCTCAATTCTCTCACTGCCCTTCACCCTAACTTTCCTCCTGATCACCAAAGCCTCCATAATCCAAGCCCTCAATTTCCACAAGAACCCATCTTTCTCTTCTGCACTGTCTCTCTACCCCTCAATTCTCATAACCCATCTCTGCAACTCCCTTCTGATCCTCTCTGCAAATGCAACAGTGTTTTCTCTCCTATTCATTGCCTTCAACTTTCTCGAGGGATTTGGGTTCTCTGACTCACCCAAAACTCTTCTCTTCTTATCAGCATCTGGGGCAGTTCTGTATTCCATTGTTCTTGCCAATGCTCTTATTATATGCAACATGGCATTGGTTTTATCAGGGACAGAGAAAAGTGGGGGTTACTTAACAATTCTCAAGGCTTGTTTAGTGATCAGAGGAAGAACTTCAACTGCTCTGTTTTTGGCTCTACCTGTCAGCTTGGGATTGGCTGCAATTGAGGCATTGTTCCAATACAGGGTTGTAAGGGCTTACCATTTTGAAGGAAAGCTTGGATCTTCAATGGTTTTGGAGGGAGTTTTCATTGCTTACTTGTACTCAATTCTTGTAGTTCTTGACACAGTTGTCAGCTTCATGTTCTTCAAAAGCTGCAAGACAAGTTCTTGGGTTGAATACAGTGATGAAGAAAGTGGTGGATATACCAATTTGAAGACTGCTTTGAAGGAAGTTTCATGAATGGATTGGGGTTCCAAATTTCATTATTCTTTAGAGGAATTACAAATTGTCATGAAGAATTTGTATGATTGTATCTTCAAAGTTGATTTCTTTTTGCTTGGTAATGACACCAGGCAACTTTCCAGGCATAAAGTAGAGGACAAACCCTGAACAGGAAACGAAAATTGTACACAAACTTTGCTCATGGGCACGTTCCAATTCTATTTTTTCTTTTTCTTTTGAATGATACATGGGCTCCTTGTAGTTAGTTTTAGGTGAAAATTTTCAATGTAATTGTACTTGGAGTGGTTGAGAAATATGAAATTACTTTAGGGAAAAGAGAATGAAACTTTACCTTGAATATAAAAACAGGAACTTCCAGTTACTGTCTATTAATCATTATAACTAGAGTTACTGTCTAATCACTTGTTATGGACGATTGTTTTTTTCTTACCCTCTATCGAATATGAGCATGTTTTCTTTCGGATAAGAAACCACATCCATAGTACGTAATGACCTCATTAAACCCAACCACAAACTTATTAGCAAGAGTACCACACTCCACAAACGCACTCACTCAAACACCATCCATTCAAGGACATTGTAGGAACAGACAAAAAAATAAGTGCTTGTGTTTCTTTTCAAAAATTTAGATTTATCAATGATAATTCGTCAGAAGTAGTCAAGTATTATCATGGACAGTACGTTTTTCAAAATCCCATTTGGCTCCTTGAATGACCAAATCTGACATCAAAGTAGAAGGGAGAACCGGTATTTGAAGATTAAAGTTGGTATCTATCGCACAAGTTCAGCAAATTTTGGAGGCTCCTAGCAGGAGCAAGGAAGCAAAAACCGTCATTGTTTATGCACCGGAAATAATGGGGCTTCGGACAGAGATGGTGAACCAGATGATTGGGCTGTCCTGCTGGATACTACAGCTATGGATTTAACACTGCTCAATTACATCATCACCCATTTGTTAAGGATGGTTTACATATTCACAGAATGTATTCTTTACCTTCAACATCATTCAAAATTGGCATATTTTGCGAGATACAATTTCAATATAAAACTCCAGCATCTGTTTGGATCAGTAATACAAGCAGAAAAAATAAATGCAGTAGCCCGTCTTGCATGCTCATACACACTGTACTTGGGTGGACAGTAAATAGATGCGTTGCCAGTTATGGAAGTAGCCGCAATGGCATGAAAGAATCATCAAGGACATACAAAACACACGGAGCTGGTAAAAGAACTTTAATTTTGCAAGCACATTGTTGAAAATACGTTTCATTCTGATGAACTTCCATGAATTAGTATGAACTAAATGATAACCATAAATGAGGAACAATGTTTCTACGTCAGCCTATTGGTTAAATTACAATTACACTAGTTTTCTAGTCTCCTGAACCTGATAACTATACAACATCTAATGCAACTGGGTCATCCTATGCAAAATTTCAATGGAACACGGGGGATCAAGGGAACTAATTTATATGTTACAGGAAAAATGAATTGAATTATAAACTAAGGAGAGGTTAGTGATTTGTACATGGTTTCGCGGTGAGCAGGAACGTGTGCTTTACTTTACAATCCCGATGGCATCTTCCCTGGTGCTGTAGAATCTGTGCGGCTAGCATGGTGAAAGCCGAAAACCATATTGCCAAGGCTGAACCAAGCCTTCCGGAATTAATGATCAGAAGGATGCCAGAGGGGGCTAGGTCTGATTGGTACCCGAACTCTAGGGATACCATTGCCTCTCAATTAATGATCGAGAGCTGCCGAATGAAAGTGGTGCCAAAGTCCGGTCTTTATAAGATCCAATGTCATTGATCAGTTGACCATCATTCTATTGAACATCTTGTCAAGCATGTACAGTTAAGCTTTTTGCATAGTTCAAAGGCTGCAGGACTCAAGTAGTGCCCGTTTCCCCTCATACAAATCATCTCCGAGGGCTTTTCCTGGCACAGATACTGAGAAAAGGGATTCACACCAGGGTCGTCCTAGAAGCAATATCCCCCCTGCCACTGCTATTTAGCAATATTGCAGCCGAACTCTGCTGTATGGTAGGAGTTCGATATCCCATGCAGTGGTAGAATGACTATAATCTTCACACTATTTTGTTGCTTTTTTTGTAAGGTTAACACCCTTGGCCTTTTCCATTTCTGCTTCCTTCTCAGCTTTCTTCCTATCCAATTCAGCCTGTTTGCAATTCTCTTCGTGTGCTTTCTTAAACAGCCTCACAAAGTTTAAGAGAGTCACAGTAACTGCAGTTATCCAAACAAGACAATGGAAGTCAGCATCAGAATCACAAAACATAAAAAGAGTCCAGATGAAAACATAATTCTCGGGACACCTAAGAATATACTCAATCTCATACATTTAAGGTAGCAATCTGAATCACTTAAGAACTTTGTTATCAAAAAAACAAATGATCACATCCACTGACCTTGCTCAAATGGGCAACGGGCAGGATCCTCACCAAAATATAATGCAAGTTGATCAGCCGCTCTACCCTGTCCACCAAAAGTAAATGTCATGAGTTTGGATGATAAATCATAATATAAGGCAACTGACAATGAGACGGTTCATAATTAGCATATTACCACCACAGAATATAGATTCGTCACAGATGCCACTTCAGTCTCAGCAACAGTAATGAACTCCTTCAATGTCTAGAAATTTCAACAATAAAAGAAAGAAAGAAAAATATATAAAATGTTAGGCTACCACACAGAAAATAAAAAGAAAACAGATAGGTTCTTTGTAAAGCATTGAAATCATTCGGGAGAAAACAGAAAAAAAAAAATAATAATTAAGACTGCATACCTTACGGAAAACCTCTGAAACAGGGCCATCATTTTCTGATGCCACCAGCTCCTGCTTGAGCTTTTCTAACCCCTTGATTAAAGCTTGCATTTCTTCTGCTAAAGACTTCAGTTGTATCTGCATGAAAGAAAGATCTGTTTTACACAACACTGAACTAAAATGTCTATGATTAACACCCATGAAAAAGATGGGCACCTTTGATGCAGGTTCCAGGTTGACAAGGTCCTGGTGAAAACCAAGAAGTTCAGGAGATCTGGAAGCAAGACCCTAAAATACAAGGAAACAAAATCTGAGATTCAAAAAACAAATTGCCACATGTAAAGAGATAAATAATCCATCTGAAAGAAACTTGTATCGAAAAGTATTTGGCAAGTAAAAGCGCCTTTTTGCAAGCAGTCATCTCTCATGTATCAGTTTAATAAAAATATTTGATGTCAATATCAAGTAACCAATATTGCAGAAAGAAAAGCCCCACAGCCTACTTAAGAAACTATTGCAATCCATGTAAAGATGTAAAAAAAAAAAAAAATTAATATCTTGGGAAAAGATATCCAAGTCTCTAAGTTATTAAATGAAGTAGAGAGATGGAGCTTAGTCCCTGACTCCCATCCCCTGTATTCAAATTTCCATCTACTAGGTTTACTAAAATTCCTTTTCGACCTCGATCTAACTCGGGAGTCTCCATATTTCAAATCAAAACAAAGCATATCAAGCTGATACTATTATCTCAAGGACAGACTGAGCATCTTTCCTTATCATTTGTTGTGGGGATGGAATAACGGAAATCAAATAAATCAACAAGAAACATCTGACGATGCTTCACAGAGTGTAGTTTCTATCAAGAACAAATACAGACATATATATGTACATATATATCGTCAACGTGTCAGTTTCTAACCGGAACAAATACATATAGTCCCTATGAACTTATAACATAAATAATATAATTGGATCAACAAGAATAGAATCTATGAGCCACCAATTTTTATTTTTAAGAAAAGAAACGAAAAAACAGAAAGACATACCTTACAGAGATAATGCATGAGTGTCATCTTACTAGTAGAAGCACGAGTATCAGCAAGCTTCAGAAGACTGTCCAACTTGAACCCAACAGCAGAACCTGTTACAGATTAAATCAAATCAGCAAGCAAAACCAGGAAGAAATTAGTACTACATGAAACAGCATTGTAATATCATAAAGAAGTATGTGAGAAAACTAAAAAGTAATAACATCAAAATAATCCAACAAGGGCGGATAGGAATTATAAATACCATGTGACATGTTTCCTTCGTTTCAGGTGACAAAGGAAGCTATATGGGATAAATTCCTAGTCACATTAAAAGACCATGAGCAAGACCTTGGCATCAGCTTCAGCAATTTATACACAGTTCCAAAAAAATGGAGATGCATCGAGATAAAATTTCACTTTGGCAAATTACCACATTAAACCAATGCTTAACCAAAAAAAAACCTATAGAAGAAAATCTTGCGAAGTTTGGATATAATATCTCTCTTTGATCCAGCAGTACTCGATTTTTTGGAACAGCAAAACCGTGCTACACCCAAGGTGTCGCCTTATGGTTAAACAGATGTACACAAGTTTCTAAAAACAAACAAGAGACCAGAAGACTGCTTTATAAAACGAAAAAAAATCTTCATATTTCCAGTCTACAGCATTGACTATGCTGGCTGATCATGGAGACATAAAATAAACTAAGCTCTAAGCATGTACTTTAAGTAACATATAAAACACGATCTTAAGATCCTCTAAACCCAGAAACAGGTTCATTATAACTTACCCCTTGCAGTTCCTTGGTTCAATGTATTTCCAAGAAAAAGAATTTTCTTCATAATTTCCTTGAACTTTTCAGAAGTTCGGACCTGATTTAACAGACGAGAGATAATTAACTCCATATATTACCTATAAAAAGCAGGAAAGAATCAATTGCTAGTAGTGACATACCTCCTCGCATGCAGAGTTTACTGTGTTTAAACTTCTTTTAAATTCTGAGGCCTGAAAAAGAGGTCAAGAATTAAAGCATGTTAAAAAAAAACACATGGTTGGATATACTTATTGACATCAGGACAAAATAAGAGATACCACCAAACCTGTGTGCTGAACTGAATCTTGAAAGAAAATACTCTTAGTTTTGACTCCACCCGAGGCACTTTCATCAACTCCAAAAAATACTGAAACATTATAAGCATATCCATAAACTAGACATTCTAACAAGAGTTCTTGTTGTAAAAACAATTGAGAAAAATTTCAATACAATATGCACATGCTATTAGCAATATGGTCTGAATAATATGGAAGGATGTATAGAAAAAACAAAGTTCAAATATACAACTAAGAAGATATTATGATCTTGTCAAGACATGTGACTTTGTGATACCTGTTCACATTTCCCCAGGGTCTCCTTGTCGCCAGTATAGTTCTATACAATCATACAAAACAGCAAATCAGAACCAAGAAAGTAAATACGAATAAGATGAGAATCATATAAAAGTGACCAGGATAAACATAAAGAATAAGCTCTGCAAAGTGAGCACCAATAAAACAATAGATGAAAATGTGGAAAAAAAAAACTGATGGTCAAATAGAAATTACACCTTCAGAAGTTCCATCTCCTCTTTAGTAGGACAAAACTTAATGAGATTTTCCACCTGATCAGAATCTAATACTGACTCATCCATTGCTAAAACAGCAGCCTGAAAAATGTTAGTTTAGTACATCATTAGCTAAAGTACTAAATCACCATTCCCCATCAGAAACTAAATCATGAAAAGATGAGAAGCTTACCATCATATCAGGAAGTGGCATCTTAACTTTAGTGAGCATAATTTCAGTGTTGTTTGCCCTTCTCAGGTCGATCTACAGTAAATAGTATGAAGAGGATCATAGTAAAACAGTAGATAAGTAACAACTTCAAGGTTTACATTACTGCAAAATAGAAAAGAAATAAAAATAATTTTTTGAACAGAGAATCATTTAATAAATTTCTGCTTCAACAAACATTTCTTCTCAAGAAGACAAACCAACAGTATAGCCAACAGGAAGTATCATCGCACACAGACAATATTAATCAATATGATTGCCATTGAGCAATAGTAACTCCGAGAAATGGAGGGATGAAAGACAATTTTGTACATTCACAAGTATGAAGTTTTTATTCTCTGACGCAGACATAACCTTTATAGAAATAATTGTTTTAGAGCAAACTATTCAACTGTATAACCTTACCAGGTTGATTTTGTCGGGTTTTGATCCAGCAGACTTGCGTCGGTCTCCAGATTTGTTAGCAGCTTTTGGAACTGTTGCAGAGAAAAGGCTTTCTATCTCTGACACATCAAACTCAGGCGCACTAGAATATAAGAGAGAACATTAGTGAGTTGGAACAGAGCAATACTGAGACATGTTTGTATGACCACTACTGTGTATGACAAGTGTAATAAATCAAGTCAGTAGTAGAGTGGACTTCCACTTTTGTGCTGCATTTCAATAATTAGTTGGAATTGTCTCCAAGGATCATACTTCCAAATAATCAGCCTATTGGAGCCATTTGGTCAGCCATATGCAGATAAACAGAATATCTAACAATTGGCTGATTTTTTGGCAGTGATCATCCTTGTAAGATCTAAAACATGGATGATTCCAATTATTGACTGCAAGCAGTAGCGAGGAAGTCAGCAAATCCCAAAAATGGAGGTCCACTCCAAATTACTGTGGAAATGAACAACTAAATCAGAAAATGGAATACATTTGATTTCCTCCATGTCTTTGCAGTTCTTCCCATAAGCTTCCTTGCAATGCCCTTGTCACCTTGCTCCAATGTAGTGGTTTTAAAGAGGATCTTCGAGGTGCTGTAGCAGAAGGGCTCATCGCTGGACGTGCTAATCCACGCCCTCTTCCAGAAGGAAGGCCTCTTGCATCATTACCTTTGGCACCCAATGGAGGTGGTGGTGGTGGAGCACCACCTGGAGGTCCAGGTGGAGCAGGAGGCCCAGGACCACGAGCTCCTGGAGGTGGTGGAGGAGGTGGAGCTCCATGCAGTGGGGGAGGTGGGGGTGCTCGACCTCCACCAGGTGGCGGGGGAGGTGGGGGAGCTCGACTTCCACCAGGTGGCGGGGGAGGTGGGGGAGCTCGACTTCCACCAGGTGGCGGGGGAGGTGGGGGAGCTCGACTTCCACCAGGTGGTGGGGGAGCGCGACTTCCACCAGGTAGCGGGGGTGGTGGGGGTACTCGACTTCCACCAGGTGGTGGGGGTGCCCGACCACCACCAGGTGGTGGGGGTGCCCGACCACCACCAGGTGGTGGAGGAGGAGGTGGCACCCCACGCATTGGAGGGGGTGGAGGAGGTGGAGCACCATACATCGGAGGAGGTGGCGGAGGTGGGGCTCCATGCATTGGAGGTGGTGGCGGAGGTGGAGCTCCTGGAAGTGGTGGCGGAGGAGGAGGATATGGTGCACCTTGCACTACACGTGGTGGCTGAGCCCCATACAATGGAGGAGGTGGTGGTGGTGGTGGAGCTCCTGGAAGCGGTGGTGGAGGAGGTGGAGGTGGAGCTCCTTGCATTAAACATGGTGGTTGAGCTCCATACGAAGGAGGAGGGGGTGGGGGAGGTATAGTTCCTTGCATTGGAGGTGGTGGGGGAGGCGGAGCTCTATGTAAGGGAGGTGGAGGTGGTGGAGGTATAGTTCCTTGCATTGGAGGTGGTGGTGGCGGCGGCGGTGGTGGTGATTGAGATGGAGCTCCCCGTGAAAGAGGTGGAGGTGGAGGTGGTGGCGGTGGTGGGGCTCCATGAGTGGGAGGTGGTGGTGGTGGTGTAGGGATACCAACACTAAGTTTCAATGCACTTAAAGCATCCTGAACAGTAACAGGTGCAGGAGGCAGGGGAGATGGTTGAGTACTTCCCAGCAAACCCCTGGAGGCTGTAGAGTACCCAACCTTCCAAAGGGATGATGAAGGTTGTGAAGGCAAAATACCGCCGCTATTTTGGCCAATAGCTTTAAGGGAGGGAGGAGGAGGAGGTGGAACTATAGGGGGCACAGGTATACTAGTATCCTTCCCACTAGTACGTGGAGGAGAAGGTGGTGGGGGAGGAGAAGGGGACTTTAACGACACCACATTATGACCTAGTAAAGGAGGTGGTGGTGGTGGAGGAGGAGTAGGTGGTGGTGGAACGGACACTACTTGCTGTGGGCTTTGTGGCGTGGGAACAGAGGACGAATGTGTCTCTTGATTTGGAGGAACGGTTGATGGCAGGCAGGATGAAACTGTGTCTGGTGCAGATTCTGAATGCTTTAAAGGTTCAACATCACTATTTTTCAGTTTACTTGCCACATCCCTTGGTGCAGTTCCAGATGCAGTGTTAACATAAGAAGCCTTCAATCTGGCGTTTGCATTTGTATCCTTTGAAGCAGTTGAATTGGCAAAAGCAGCTGGTGCACTATTATATCTTGATGGTGGATATGAAACGTGCATTGAATTAGTATGTGAGCCTTTGTTAGGAGGAATCCACCTAGATACTGCATTTGGTGTTGCTATTCTTGCTGAAGGGCCCTGAGTTTCTTGCTGTTTAGCCTTCTGATTTGTAAGCATTGTTTCTGAAGCTGTTTTTGTGTTCACGGCAGGTTTAGAAGTAGGTGGCTGCAATTTCTCAGATTTTGGTCTAGAGACCTCGGCTTGTTGTATGAGCTTGGTCTCTAGCTTCTGTGTAGTAGTGTCTTCCCCATCAATTATATCTTTCATCTCTTCCAAATTTTCACACACCTCTTCTACCACTTCCTTAGTTCCTTCATGACTTGGAATATCAGCAGAAATTAAGATGAAATTCGAGTTTGTATCCCCATCATCCACAGCAATGTCTTTCACTGCATCCAGATTGGAATTCACCTCTTCCAGCTTGTATTTTACATCGTCCACAGCAATGTCCTTCACCGCATCAGTTGTAGAATCCATATGTCTGTCCTTTTTGTGGTTCCCATCATCTGACGCACAGTCTTGAAATGAGTGAGGCTCTGTATCCTCCTTCCAGACTTCTTTCTGATCTATATTTTCAGGCGCATTGTTGTGAATCAGTGCAGTATCAAATGCCAACTTCAGGTCCTGCCCATCTATGGCATTGCTGAAGATTTCTTCCACCTCATAAAATTCCTCCGGTGAAGCAGTCCCTGTGTCATTTCCATAATCACTTGCCACAACTGTGGTGAGATTAGGCAGAACGGCATCAGCGTCCAAAAAAAGTACCTGATACAGATTTGAGCATGCATTCAACTCCAAAAGTTCTGAAAAAAGATCCACATAAGGCTAACAATAAAATACCTCTGATCTGAAGTCCTTTGAGAATTGTTCCTTGGCATCCCAGATAATATCAATATCTTCACGGCTGAGTATCAATATATTCGACCGTACAAATGCTGTGTGAAACATAACTCTGAACATCATCTCCTCATGAACCAGATCTTCATCCAGGTGGATACACTCGACTACCACATCCCCTCGAACACGACACCGGATATCCATTTTCACCAGCATACACTCTGCCTGCGATTAGGATTCATAAGAATGCTTCAAACCGTATTTTATATATCCGATTGAATTGCAAGAAGTAGACATTACCTGTACATAATGGTGAGTGTTGTTTTTAGTCTTTAAATTTGAAAAGAGAAGCTTAGAACTTCTGTTAGCTGGTGTTGAAGGGTCTTGGCCATAAACTCGTATGAAGGGCCTGCAACCTTTTCCATTATCAAAAAGTGGAAGGTTTCTAAGTATCAGACAATCCAAAAATAGTGGTGTATCTGATGGAGGCCAATCAGCACCCAGATTTCTTCGTGAAATGTACTGAAGATATCTAAGCTGCGAGGGTTGTGGGTTTAAAGGAGTCAACAGGTGGAGAAGCTGTTTAGGAGCCTGCTTGTAAACCATATCAAGAGTCTTCTGCTCCCCCGTGTAATTTTTACGGTATAGCAAAAGACCAGCAAGCATAAAGGCAAGCACAGGCCATCCTCCTCTTTCACAGTGCATCAGCAGTACATTCTGTTGTCCCTCCAATGACAACCAACTTTCACTTGATCGAAGAAAGTGATGAATCATCTCCAGTGGCAGCAGTGGACAACTCTCATATTGCCGAGGGTAATCCATAACTGTCATGTCATACTGGGACAACACGTCTGAAATTTGGCTCCGTCTATCCCCTTCTCTGAAGTTAAACACCATGAAAGAAGCATCGGGGAAGTAGTCCTGTAGCTGGGTTACAATGCCACCCAAGTACACTTTGTACTCATCTTCTTCCAACACATCAGTGGAGAAGCAGCAGTCAAAAACTGCATTAAAGGAGAAGTAAAAATGAGAATCAATCCCATTGACACTAAGAAGTTCTCAATCTTATACCATCAGAGTAATTAGGCAACAAATAAAAAAAGGGTGAGAAAACGAAAAATGAAAACTGCAGAAACTTCAATTTCCATGACGTAATCCCCCCCCCCCCCCCCTAGAGAGGTTTGAGTGATAGAACATGCACCGAGCATCACCAAACAAAAGCCTCTGCATTAAATAAATCGTAGAAAATATATCTCAGTTTCGACAAAGCCTTTCTGCTGCAAACTAAACAGTTTCTTTCTCGATTCAGCTCAATTTCAACACCAATCACATGATCATAGTGCAATAAAACCAATTTGATACAATCCGGCCTCATAGTTCTTCAGTAAATAAGCACTAGAATTCAATTCCTTCAAACTTCTCTTGCAACTCTACAGCTCTGCCCCAGCTGCTTTCATCTTATTCAGTATCATCATCACAATCGAAGCAAAGCTTCAGCTGAATTACGCAAAAAGACTCTACGCATAACCACACACCACAATTCGACACCAAATTCAACCACCAGGCATAACACATTGCAACATGAACCCTAGCGAAACTCTTAATTAGACCAATAACGATCCCCATTGTCCCGAAACCACCCGAAAAATCCACAACCGAGCACAAAGAAACCACAATTTCATGTTCGAGCACAAATTTCAGCCAAAATTAGAGCAAAGAATCGTGGAAGAAAGACAATGAAAACGGCGACGTACCGTACACCCGTTCAGAAATCTCAAGAAGCCGATCCGGCGGCTTCCGATAAAAGAATCTCCGGAACAGCGCCATCGGCCGGTGGCGCTGTTTCTTCCACGATCGGATCCAAAACGGTAATTCAACGAAGCTCCAATTGGATCACAATTCCGATCCCCTGGAGCAAGCTCAGCCAGATCCCGATTGGTCCAAACGAAACCACACCTCTCACGGCGAAACGAAGCCGGAATTCGCCAATTGACGGGAAACCGAAACCGGAATTCGGAATTTCCGACGACAACTGTGGCAGTGAGGGTTTGGGAATTGGAGAATAGGAAATGATAGAGGATTGGGAATTGTAGAGAGAGAGAAAGAGAGAAGCGTAGTGGACTGAAAAGGAGAAAACTATTAGACCCGTCCTCCTTGTCTGCAACTCTCGCTTTCTCTTTTCTTTTCCGATTTAAATTTTTTTGCTCTCTTTGATTTTTGTTTGTTAGAGACGACGATCTTACGTGGCAATTACGCGCGCTCCTGGTTATTAGTGAAGGGGGATTAGTTGTAAAAATATATTAAATAATGGAGTACTGTTACTGTGCTGTGTTTCTTGGAGTTAATCTGCGAGTCTTGGTAAAAAGAAAAGGAAGGTTAGAGTCTAAATAAAATAGTGAGATTGATTAATGATTTTACTGTCTCCGTCGGGATTCAAAAGGCAGAGAATTTGAAATGGAATTACGGATGCGTTACAATGATGCTTTACCGTTGTATTTTGGCTAATCATAACGTCTTTCGTATTAATAACACATATCATTAAATAATGTTGAAAACCAGTTCCTATTTTTACAGCTTGTTTTGGTAAAAAAATATATATTATCTTATCAATACATACACACAATAGAGTGGACAAATTTTGGGGCCCTTTTTTTTTTTTTACAACGATAGGGTACCAAAGGTTTCTTTGTCATACATTTATCGCTCCACGCTCCAGTTATGTATTGGAGCACGGTTTATGACCACTTTAATATATTTAATTGTCGTATATGAAATGATACGCAATGCAACATAATACCTTATTATTTTGACAGTTTTGTGATTCGAACCTAATATGAGAAATATATTTGGCTTGCGATTGTGTATCTTAACTATTTATATACGAGAAGAAACATGCGTATGTATCAATTTTAGTCATCTACACCACCTTGAAGACATTTTACTAGCTAATAGGTAAGGTTAATCATACTGGTTAATGGTTATCGTGGAAAACTGGTTACGTGGTCGTGTAACAAGTAAACAACCAATCCGGCATCAATCCCCAAACTGTGCCTTTAGCCACTGTTGTGTGCGCAATGCGCCACTCTCACCCACGATGATTTTCATCGTTAGGTACTAGGACTACTAGCTGCCTTTTGCTTACGACACGTCACCACCTCCCATCCAACGACACGTTTCTTTCTTCTTCTATTCCTCTACGTTTCCCGAAACGTCCCCTTTTGCTCTTTCTCCAAAATACGACAGCTGCCCCGGAGTGCTTAACGCTGTCGTTTAGCCACTGGAACCACGTGACGGAAAGATTGGAGGAGCCACGTGATTTGATCACGTGCTGTGAAGCTGGAGCCGGCCAATGCCAATCAGGCTTCTACGGAAGATCTTCTAGTTTCTTAAGGCACCGATCACCCCGTTTTCTTTTACTTTTACCTGGTATAAGGAATGGACGGTGGATAATTAATGTAGGGCGCTAGACAAGCAATCCATGAAAGGTCATATTCATGCATATAGCTACTTTTCTTTGAACAAATTTTTTTTATTGACCAATTTATTTAGGGGGTGCCTTTTCTAAAAAAAAAAACGAAAGACGGCTTTTGTTGATTTTTTGGTTTAGATATCCATTATAGCTTTTGATCGTTTCAATCAACTCATGTCGCAAAGTTGCTCGAGTTGTTAGAAACCATTAATGTTTAAAGTTGGAGTCTTAACTCCTACCAGTTTATGACTAGTAAGTTTAAGAAGTCTCTGAGTTTGCGCGTTTACAGCGGGCAATTAGTCATTTTGTTGGGTTACTCTCGTAGATCTCGATCTGAAGACTAAATAGGTGGTTGTGTTATAACTTGCTAAGTAACCCATATTTAAAAAATATATATATTGCTAACGTAACCAATATGGCTTGCTATCTCATTTTCAATAGAAAAAAAAATTGATCGTTTCAATTATTATTGACACAAACCACATCGAGAAAAAACAAAATTATTACCGATGTAAATGTTTGCTTCATTCGTAGTAAGTTTGCGATACAAATAAGATGAAGATAAAAGAAAACAATTGAATCATCCTCTCCACTTACATAATAAATCAGGTGGATAGAACTTTAAAATAACTCATTGCATTATGTATAGAAAGCAAAATTTACCATGAAATCAAGAGACATCGAATCGTCTTAATATTCCACAATAATAAGGTATTAAATTTCTTGTAATGAAAGAAAGAGGTACAAGAGCAATGAAGCACATGTGTGGTACATACATGATCCAAACTATGATACCACGAGGCTCAAGTAGATGCATTATTGCAAAGCATTTAACAAAAAGTCAACATAATAAAAGGGTCAGAGATCGATCATCATAGAGGTTTCCTAAAATGATTGCAAGCACGGCATGCATGGCATGTGCTCCCCGGTAGCATATTTCAGTGAAAGAATGTTACTATACGGGGGGAAGATGACTATGATGATGAAAGCGAGATCTCACCCTTCCTGATCTGGGATTTTTGCCGGAAGACCCGAACCCTTTGCTTCAACGTCTCTGGCACGTTCATCCAAATTATTGGGATATCCCTTATCTTCCCATGGTGGTGACACAGTGGCCTAACCCTGTTCCACTTTGCCTTGCAATAATGGATGCCTGCAATCGTCCCTGCCCTGGCTTCTTTAGGATTTGTTTGGTCGATTTTCTTCCCTGCATGTTGTTCTTCGTGAAGCAGACTTTCGATATTGGTTATGATCAAGGCAATGAGAATATATGTTTGGATCCTATATGTTTCCATGCTTCTTTACTTGTGGTTGTGGAGGCCTCCTCGGTTCTTAACTTCGACCAACTAGGGATTGTTGTCAAGGCTTTGTTTTGTATTTTGTAACTTAATTCTTTTATAAAAAAAAATACAAGACCAAATAGAGGTTTACATTTGCTCATGTGGGTTTGTACGTGTCCTCATTCGTTTGGTGCGAGCTCACCAGCTACTAGTTGATGCTGATTGATTGTTATTGAGCTTGCTAGCACTTCTGCATGATCTCAAGTTGTGATTTGAATGAGATTTGCAAACCTTGAACTAATTTTTTGCATCTACTTGGTGGTTTCACCTGGATTCCCATAACTGGAATAACAATGATTCTTGGACATGGGACTCCAGGACAAAGCTCACAAGCTGTAGTTGCTGCCAAGGTGGTTGCTATCAGTTCCAGAAACACACATATTCATATTAAGTTTGGGATATTTAGAAGATATCTATGGGCTACGAGGATTATGGGATCAGCTAGGAGGTCTCAGTCATATTGTTGCCTTTTCTGTTCTGTTCTTTCCTTTTCTAAAAGCCCATAATTACATCTCAAACTTTCTCTTCCCCAAAAGTCATAACTTCAGAATAACCTAGGATAGTAAAGAGGCATGGGATTAATTTTTGCAAGCAGTTGGGTATGTCAAGAGTGATGGTAAAGGGAGATGCCCTCAATGTTTTGAATGGATTGAATACCCATGGCTGGGACTTAAGCGAGATTGGAGGAGTTCTTGATGCAGAGTTTTGATGCGTGAGTTTGAGGTGGTATCATGGAAGCATGTGAAGAAAACTCTGAACATAGTAGCTCATAGACTTGCTCGATCAGCTTTGACTAGGACACAAGCTATGTACTGCAGAGAAAATGGCCCTCAGTGGCTACATGAGTTGGTTGCTGTTAACTAATAGGTTGAGCCGCGGGGGCGGGGGGGGGGGGGGGGATCTGATGTAACCTCTTTGATTCAATAAAGTTTGTTTTTCAATAAAAAACAAAAAAAGTAAAGAGGCATGACAAGAACTTAAACCAGGCTTTTGCTACTAATCTAGATTCTATACATTGGCTTTGGGCTTTGCCAAAAGATTAGGAAAGAAAGAATAATTCAGGCAAAAAAAAAAAAAGATTCAAAAAAAAGGGGAGAAAATGTAATCATTCTAAGTTTCTAACCATTCTCTCGTCTCCAAAATATTCTATAGATTTTCATTTTCTCAACTATTAGATATAGCAGCCTAGTCAGAGTATGGAAATGGTATCTACCAGGCTGAGACTTTGTATGTTCTGTTTTCATGTTGAGTTCTCCTCTTCTCTTCTTCTTCTTGGTGCAGTCAATTAGAACATATCAGATAACTCACTTCCCTTGCTTCTTACCTGCAAATTCAGAAGTTATACTATTTAGCAAAAAAAAAAAACCACCAAAAATTTTAGGTTAGGACCTTATGCTGCTTGAGGATAATCTTGGTCAACAGTAATACTGAGCTACATGGTAAAGTGTAAGTCTGAACTTGTACTAGAATCTTATACCTCTTTAGAACCATGAGTTCCGCGTCGCCCTTCTGATCTGGCGCTCATGCCTTTCTAAAAATTCATCAACTTTATATGGTTGAGATAACAAGGGTCCTGAAAATTCAACCTTGTCTCCATCATCGTGAAGTTGAAAACTCTGTTGCAAAACCAAAATTTAACAAGGTTAATGAAGTTGAGTAATATACATATATACACAGAACATATGGTTCTCATATTACATAAACTCACCAGATCACTTTTAGTAGCAGCTACCCTTTCCTCTCTCTGATAAAGTGCCAACGATAATTCCTGCGAGTGATACCCATCAGAAGCATCAAATGAATCTGGACGTCCAAGCTTTCCCCATTGATTCATCATTGCTAGCTTTGCAACCTCATATGAATCATATCCTCTAGAGTCGGTACACCCTCTATATTCACCATTTTCATGTGTCTTAGAGTCGAAGTTCTTCCTTGTATGCACTGCAATTGAAGGTTCTACCATGTTAAATATGTGTCCTTTTGAGATAGATCGAGCATGAGATCTTCTAGAAGCATCATCTCTTCGTCTTTTTGCCCATGCGAAGCCACTTGATGTAGAAACCTCTAATGGTCCAGAGAAGGGAACATCTCCTTGAGATGCATTCTTTACATGTAAAGCCTCTTCTGCTTTAGAAGCTGGTGGCTTTGGCAACTCCCTGCTTATGATACCATTTTCTTGCTTGGTAATATGTCCATTAGTGCCATTAATTTTATATGAACCTTGGATTTGGGTGGCGATGTCCTGCAAGATAAGGAAATATAGATCATTTCAATGAAAAGTATGTATCTCTACAGGTCTACATATAACATAGAGGATGAAAGAGACAGCGACCTCGACTGGAGCCAATTTACTTATTCCAAGTGATTTTCTCGTTGACTTTCTTGTTTCTCCACGAAGTCTACCACCAATCTTTTTCCTGATAATTCAGTGGAGGAGGTACAAAATTTCAATATTCATCTTCTGGTTAGGACTATGGTAAATTCCTCATAAAAGAGAAAAAGAACCCTCACCTCTTTGCCTCCTCCCGATTTTTCGCGTCAATTTCTTTGCTAGGTGGGTAAATTGGCAAGCTTGATGGATCACAGGCATAAGGCTTCATTTTGAAATACTGTAAGTGGCATATACAGAATGCCTATGAGAATCCGTGTGAGGAAGATCAATGCTTAATACGAGAAATTTTCACTTCATGCTCCATTCAGAGCATCAAGAACAAGAATCACAATGGGGAATGAGAGAAAGGAAAACGCTAATGCATAAAGTTCAAAATTGAGAATTAAGAACTGTGACTTCTATAATGAAAAAAGACTTCAGAACACCAAGGTTTGGCAACAAAATAGTGACGGACATTAACTTGTGCGCGTGAGTGTACAATCGGTAGTTTTAGCAAACAAGACTAAACAATTCCATTATCTTGCATGATTACCTCAGATGCAAGAGCAGAGGAGGCAGTCCCACGCTTGTTTGGTTCTACAGAAAGAAGAGTCTCTAATAGGTTAAAAGTGGCTGCTGGCAAATCTTTAAAGGTCTCCTGCAGAGTACTGTCATAAGGTTGTTGGGGTTTAAATAGAGTTTCATGTGGAAGTTTGGACTTTTTCCAGTATTCTTCTGGTGGGGTGCCGCAGAGCTTGAAAATCTTGTGTAGTTGTTCAACCTGTCAGTGGAGAATTGTTTAAGAAGTCGAACTGGAAGAATCAAAGCAAAGTTTGATAACTAACAATAGTTGTGAGAAATCTCAACATGCATATATCGCATATACTCTGGATGAGCAAATCAACCTAGTTGTTCTAATAACCTGATGCATTATTAAGAGAATCAGACTTTGCGTAAAGCATAACTATAATGGAGGACTCTGCATTAATGATGCTGTGTTGATGAACATGATCATTTACCACCTAAACTAATGGAGGTCTCTGCATGTGCAGAACATACATCATTTCCCTATAAAACAAGTCCAGAGACACCCCTTTTAACTTTTAAAAGGTACCAAACTATCTCAATAACATACTTCAGTCAAATCTAAACGACTAACATTATAATCAAAAACCAACTTTGATTAGTCAATCACCTCTGTTCGCCCTTGAAGAACATTTTTCCCAACCAGGAGTTCGGCAAATGCACAGCCAACACTCCAAAGATCGATATAAGCTCCATACAAAGTCGATCCAAGCAAAAGTTCAGGAGGACGATACCACAGAGTGACTACACGACTGGTAAGGGGTTGCCTATTCCCAGAATTACAGAAGTTTGCCAATCCAAAATCAGCCATCTTCAAAATTCCTTCATTATTCACCAGAAGATTTGATCCTTTTATGTCGCGATGCATTACACCCCGCGAGTGACAATGATCAAGTCCAGACAACAGCTGCTTCATGTAACATTTAATCTTCCAAACAAAACCAACAACAACCATTTTAGCAAGAGCTTAGATAACAACAATAGATGAAACTATTCTGCTTGGTCTCAAAACACCCCAGCATGATATGCACCAAACATGTACTCACAAGGGCAAGGCAAGCAAACTGCAAACCTGTGCTTCACTGAACTTGATGTCGGGGTTAGACAAAAGTCCAGTAACGTCATGTTCCATGTACTCAAACACAAGGTATATGCTACACGACAACCGTGAAGTAATCAGGCCCTCCAACTTAATGACATTTGGATGGTCAAGCCTTCTGAGAATCAAGATTTCTCGCGCCATAAATCTGACGCTCTCAGGCTCAAAATTGTCGAACCGCACCTTCTTCAAAGCAACTAGCTTCCCAGTTTCCAGATCACGTGCTCGGAACACACTACTGTACGTACCCTGTCCAATCTGTACCAAAATTTGCAGTTCAGTAAGAACACACAAGAATCAAGCTGATAAAAACAGCGAACTCACAGTCACTAAACACATACAAAATCAAAATTGAAACACCTTATTCTTAACGACCTACAAGTTTACAACACCATTAAAGCTTTCACCTTCTTCATTTCTTATTCAGTGAAGTCTCTCTTTTTTCTTTTTAAGAAATATAATTTAAATAAAAACAATCACTGATCCAAATCCACACAACTCCAAAACTCTTCAACATTTTTCAACAAAAGCTAAAATCTTGTTCATACCACAAAAATCCAAACTTCAATTTCTACCTTTTCTAATTTCTCAAAGGCATCGGCGCGAAGTGGGACCCAGCCCTGAATGGCTTCGGCGGCGACGGCGCTGAGCCATGCCGGCCAGCCGGCGGCGACCTGCTCGCCCTCGACGTACCTCTGCAAATTACTCAACCGGAAACTCAAAGACTCCGAATAGATGCTTTTCTTCCTCGAACTCGCTCTCCCGGACTCACCCAACTCGCTCCCACTCAACTCACCCCCTACCTTCTTCTTCTTCTTCTTCACAACCTCCCCGACCCGGCTCGGACCCGAATTCCCGACATTGCCCCCGGAGTGGTCGAACGCCGGCGTCACCGACACCGTCTGCTTCGAGCTCACGCACCCCATCCTCCTCCGAACCCGCCGGACCGGATCGGGAAACTGTCAGCCGGGTCGGGTACTCCGAAAAAAAAAACCAGAAATGCAGATTGGAACTGGGGAATTGGAGAGGGCGAGAAGCAGAAATGAAGAATTGGGGTTGTATATAAACACACTCCCAAAGATAGAATGTTTTGCTGTTCCTTCCACCAAATGATTCACTTCCCGTCTTTTTATTTTTATTTTTATTTTCTTGCCCGTGACTTTTGATTGCGGGAGATAATGGATTTTATAATTTAAAAAAGACAGCGAGATCCGCGGAAAAGAGGCCCCAAAAAAATGGTTGCATATTTTTCGGTTACGAAATGGGAAATACTGGGGGAATTTGGATTTGGAGGGACTTGAGATTATTCTCTGGTTTTGTTTGGATTTGGTATTTTGTGTGTGTTTTCGAAATTGGTAGTACGCTACAAAAAAACAAAGGGCTGGCGAGTGGGGTGGGTCCGGGGGATTGGATCCGCCATCCAATAAGATAGCGCGTGAGGATGTCGGTTGGGTCGTGGATGCTTGTTGACCAATGGATTTGGAGTAGGAGTAGGTTTTTGTGTTTTTCTTATATTTTTGTCTTTGCCTGAAAATAATTTTTTTTGAGATGTGTATTAATCAAAAAGAAAAAAGATTTATTGAGATGCGAAATTTAGGTGTTAATTTTGAGTATAAGATAGCCATGTATTCAGTTTTAATAGTCTATAATAATGTGTTATTTATTGTGTCATTTAGTTTGCAAATTTGATACCACATTTTAAAATTTGTGAAACCCTGATTAGGGTTAACGTAGATTGTAGATGTATGAGTAGGAGATGGGTTTTTTTTTTTTTAGTAGGAGATGGGTTGACAGTGGAAGAGGAGGAGAGAGTTGAATAAAGAAAAAGGGAAAGGGGAAGGTAAAAGGAGAAAGGAGAAAGATGAAATTTATACAATGATTTGAATAATTCTATGCAATTGCTACTTGTTGCTTCTGAAAATGTTACTACCTCTCTAGGATTTTGAATCATTATTTCTCACTTTTCTCACTTTTGTTTTGTTTTGTAATCCACATGGTTTATAATATTGTCTAAAAGTCTAAACACACTCTATACAGTTGCATCACAACTTTGTACCCTTCAATCTCATCAAATGTCAATTTGTTGAGCTCCATCCATACAGGACGTTAAATATGATATTTGGGAACCATTATAAGAAGTCAAACGAACATTTCAAGACAAATTTAGATGGAGCTTAAGAAAATGGATAAATTGAAAAGTATGTGTTACTAATTTAACTGAAAATATATAATCTAACGTGATGTTTGCTTCTCAAGAAAATAAACTGAAATGAATATTAATTTTGAACGGTCAAATTTATACATTATTATTGTCGTATGTACGTGTATACGACAAGATAGACACTTACACCTCATTTTCGTAAGTGTCCTAGTTGATCTTATGAGGCATTCACTTGATTACTTCATATGGTTCCCGAAAACAATGGGACAAGCCACCTCCATAACCAACTTAGATTGAGACTTCACATTCCTGAAAAGCACGACTAGTTGATTTGTTGCAGCTGCCCTCTCCACCCTACTACTGAGAAAATGAAATTTCTTACATCAAAAGAGACTATTTATTATGGTAGGAGTCTCTCAATGTGATGTAATTGTGAACATACAGTATGACATTGACCTCCTCTTCAATCTCTAATCAGTCCCATTTTTAGATGCTGGAAATCAATTTTTTGTGGGGTTTGAAGCTATATGAGGATTTGGGGCCATTCCAATTCCATTGCTGAATACATATGTATAAAGTGGTTAGGTGCGAAAGTACTGCTGCTCTTTAATAAAGTTTAAGAAAGTGAGCACACATGTAAAGCTGTGATCCTGTTACTTGAATACCAGGGTTTTCATGAACAGAAATTACTTGAACTTAAAGGACAGCACTCGTAGAATCTCAACTTTAACTTCAAAGCACTATAGAACACTCTGTTTGTAAGTGCAACGCATTTCCTGCAGTACAATGATAGATATGTGTGCACTTGGGGCAAGTCACTGACCTTAAACTACCCCATAAATTGGAAGACAGTTCTACCTATATGATGTTCATGCTTATTGGAATTAGTCACACATTTACTAAGGCTTCAGATCCTTGATCTGCAGACTATAAGCAGAAGCTGGTACTGAAAATTCTCTGGTTCAGGGTTTTTTTCTGCACCTTTGCCATTAGTTTTTCACCAAACACTTTGTGATTATATTATAGTAAGAAGAGGATCTTTAATTTTGATATAAATATCTCTTCTCAAGTGAATATAACTCCAAATGATCCATGATTGTTGTAAGTGGCATGTGAGTGTGCTCTTTCAAGCTATGATTGCTGCTTCCCATGATCCAATCAAGATCTATCCCTCATTGTACAAAGCCACTCAATAGCATGAGATGATGGAAAAGAACATATCTATATAGAAAACCATTAACAATGAGCCACCAAACACCATTAGCACACTTTGTGGATTGACCAAGGCAGTAGGATGGAACCCAACACCTAATTTCAAAAAGAGACCAAGCTTTTAAAATTGGAAGTGCCATAGTTTTATGATGTATAACTGTGCAATTCAAACCCAATTAAATTTCTTTGTAAGCATGTAGTTGGAGTTAGGTCTACTTGTGTCACCACAAATAGATATAGTCCACCAACCCTCACTCATCAAGTCAATGTTATGAGTAGCTTAATTTACTTCCATGTCTCCTTAGGTGAAAACATAGAAGAACCATCCACATACCTAACAAGCTTCAGTTCCTCCTCCAAACTCCAATTGAGATATGTACATTTTCCTCTTTTGACATTTGACACTCTTGAACATTCTATCTGGAAAAGGAGCACTAAAAGAATGATTGGATGCCCCAAAATGCTTGGTCTTGTGCATTTGTTGGTGCTTAATTATGAAAATCACTGCTAGTCATCCTTAATTCCCACTATAAAACCATACAGAAGGTCAAAGTAATTGGGTTATTATCAAGGTTATGATTACCTGTAATAGAATGAATTGAGCTTCAATCATGGGTCAAGGTAGCTAGGTGTCTTTAGTCAATGCACCATCCTTTTCTTCTTGAACTAGAAATTAAATTCTTCTTTTGATTAACCAAATTGCTAGATACTGACCATGACCTGGTTTCCTGAGTCTTACATTTAACAAAACAGCGGTCTTGTTCTCTAGTATGGAATAAGCTACTTAAGATGCTCATTGAGAAAAATGACTCGTTCAAATGTTCTGAGAAGAATCATTGATCAAACTAAATCAACCAAGATTCCAATTGCAGGGTTGGCCACATGCTGCTCTTGGCCATCACAGACTTTATCGCATCAAGACGGAGATTACATTCATATTTAGTTGACAATTAAAAAGGCACGAGTCTTTGTAGATTCCTTGTAATCAGTGTTACTGGTCAACCCAGATTGAACTCAACTTCAATCCCAAGTTGGAAGAAACACAATGACAAATACTGATGCCATTTCCATTTGATTGGATAATTGATATGACAATACTTCTGCAAAAAGAGTCACACAAGTGAATTATTTTGATCCATCTTGAGTATCACCGAGATCGTTCGAAACAAAACCCACCTAAGTTGAATACGGCCAGTATATTCATTCCACCCGAGGCATTCGATCGAAAGATTGGCAGTCCACTGAGAAGTTGGCATTCCACCGAGATAGGCATCCCACCAAGATAAGCATTCCACCAAGATCGGCATTCCACCAAGATAGGTAATCGACCGAAAGACATTCTATATCATTCCTTTAAAATGGAGCAAGTGGCTTGATAAACTACGGACGACGTTAACACCCCATCACTCGAGTAGTAACACTGGATGCAACACCCAAGTACAAGACCCATCACGCATTATAGTTTTTGTGCGCGGAGCGAACTCCTCAACTCACGTGACAATTGTAGTCTTTGTGCGCGGAGCGAACTCCTCAGCTCGCGTGACAATTATAGTCCTTGCGCGGAGCTGACTCCACAGCTCGCCCGGTAATGTCAGTCCTGTGCGAAGGTATCCGGAAGCGAAGACCCGTTCAACCCACGTCATGAGTCCGGACTTGGGGGACTATGATGGGACCCATCTGAGATAGTACTCTGGTCTACAGACTTATTTTAGCCAAGTCCCCACTCAAGATGTGTCTTGAAAGGGAACTTGGATGGACTTGTATTCGATTGTGCATAAAACAACCTCCCAAGTCCGTATACCAGCAAGCATCCCGCACGACCAAGATAGCCGAGGCCACCCTAGGGTTCCCGTCCATGTGTAGGATGGGCCAGGCCTGACCTCGATAGCAGTATTGGGCCGGGACCGATTCCAGAAGACATACGGGAGCTGGGTATTTGAAATAGCAGCAGAGACATTATCCCACATCAGTTTCCAAGTGAAAGAAACTCACCCTGTGCCATATATATGGCCCGGCCGCCAGCTTATCAGGTATGATCATTTTGACTGTTTCACCATATTCATCAATATACTGACTAAAGCTTCGGAGGAGGAAAGACCGGAACATACCGGTCCCCTTTATTATTGCAGGCCGGGAGGAGGATAACGCACCATCAGCTTCTGCTTACCCCACTCGAGATTGTGCAGAAACATTGTGTTTGGGAGCAAAGTAGAGAACAATTCCATTTACTGCATGATGTGTTATCTGATATTTGTTTCAGCACTTTTTTTTTTCAAATCCATCATTCATGATATTAGTTTCCAGATATTACCTTTTCTTAATGTTTTTCCAAGGCATTCGTAGTTTTCTTCCTTGATGACTTCTTATTCTTTCATCTTTTTACCATTTCTATATTCGTGTTTTTAGCAACTTCTTGTTGTTCCATTCTTTCATCGTGTATGTTTACGTTAATCGTGTGCATCTGGGATAAATTATCGGTGTTATTTTTTACATGTTAACTATGTTGTACAAGTTCAAAGTTCCACACACACAGCCAAGTTTCACTCTGCAAAGTTCACCTGGGCAAAGCATTTAACCCAAAGATAATCAGTGTTCCTATATTGGGCCGACTTTGAGTCTGTTCCTACGTTGTAACGGGTCATGAGTTGTTTCGATTACTAGTTTGCCTGCATACTTGCATGGGGGGAGCCGTTCTACTACGGACCTCTTATTTGCGGACCATTTACGGACTTTCAAAATGAGTTCGTTGGATTACATGAGCGGCCTACAAGTTGATGAGTATAACTCTTTCCCGTGTGCTCACATACATCTGAACACAATCCTCCTTTCTCTCTTTAACGCATCAGAGCTCCCAAGCCGGCTAGAGCTCATCCAACCGCGCCGGCCACCGCTGCTGAACTCACTCCCATGGCCGTAAGGTACACCGCTAGTCCTCGTTGACGCCGTAAAGAAGCTCAGCGGAGAGGTTGAGGCGGCAGGTTTGGCTCGGGTTGGTCCGATCTGGATAGAGAGAAAGAAGGAGAGAGAGAGAGAGGGAGGAGAGAGATTCTTATTCATATTCAGATTCGGCGACGATGGCGACCTTGACGGCATCGGCACCAGCAGTGGAGATAGAGGCTCGACGCAAGGAGAGCACAACAATGGAGAGAGAGAGAGAGTTGGGAGCTCTGCGTTGAAGAGAGAAGGGGATGTGTTCAGATGTATGTGAGCACACGGGAAAAAGTTATACTCATCAACTTGTAGGCCGCTCATATAATCCAACGGACTCGTTTTAAAAGTCCGTAAATGGTCCGCAAATAAGAGGTCCGCAGTAGAACGGGCTCCCTTGCATGGGATGATGTGAATGTTTTATTCCTTGTGTAAAAAGAACCCAAAAAAAAAAAAATCAAGCAGATTAATTGACACCATTAATTAATTTCTATAACGAAATGAACGAGTTTCATATGCTGATAAACTTTGATAGATCCATCCCTACCAATCTCTTTGATCTGTTCGGGTTGTCTGCAGTTTTGTGATTTGAATTCTCATCACAAATCCTACAATAACCAAGAATTCACGGTTCTTCATCAGCTTGTGTCAAAAATTAAGCCTTCAACATAATAATGTAGCTCCAGAGAATGTAAGTGACGATTGTGTCACTTAAATCGATATGTGACAAAAAAGAATCTTAAAATTCTTCAACACCGGAGGCATCACGAGGCATTTCATAGGCATCTTTTGGTCTTGATCTCTTCAAGCCAGCAGTGAACCAAACTTTATCAGACTTGTAGCCTTCTACGGCTACATTCGTGACTTTGACATAAACCAGAACAACCCCTTTGTCTTCATTCCTTCTATTGCATCCAGCTTTCCCCTTGTCAATGATGCCTTGACCCTAGCCCCGTACCTTACAACAGACGAGTCCTTGAAGCTCACCTCGCAGGCAGAGTTCATGTACACAATGAGCTTCCCCTTTGATTCGTCGAACTCATAACATTTTATGTTCCGGGGAAATAGGCCCGGAGGAAGGTTGTACAATCGGAGAACCTCTGGCAACGTTCTTTGTGGCTTGCCTGCGCAAAATAAGTGCACATTTTATGGTCAGCTTCATGTGTTTTGAAATTGCATCCTTGTTTTACTTGGGCTGAAAGTTACACCAAGCATAGAAATATAGTTTCATCACTTTGATGTGATTAAATTAAATGGCTCAATGAAACAGTACCCAATTAAGTTACTCTCAGATCGGGTTAGTGGTCTAAATCAGTTTCTGACTAGTGTGTTGAGAAGTCTTAAAAGACATTTTTCTAAAACACCACACCAACTCATAATGAAGGACTGAAGGTTAGCCCATAATTAGTGAGAGTTATTGGGTAACAGCATTGATAAGTTTCACTCAACCAACTAGCAATGGGTGAGTGGTATTTCTCATCCATAATGTTGGATGAGTTTGAAGTACTCCTTCATACACCAAGATATGTTAGAGAAAAGAGTGTAGCAAGCTCAACTACTATTAAACATAAGTGGTTATTTTTGCTAGGCACAATTTTGGTATGAAATGAAATTAGGTTTCTACAATAGTTCCTTAAGAAAAGAAGCGTGGATTTCAGCTTTTTAGGTGCAAGTGCACATATATGGCAGATTGATGCAGTCTGCTAGTATCCTTAATCAAAAGGGTGTCATCACTTGAAAATTGTTCCAGATTTATTATCTTCAATATTGATCTCTAGTAATCTGATACTATGATAAGTTAATTAATATACTTATGAAGTACTTAGAAGCTCATTAAGATGGTTAGGCAAAGAAGAACCTCTTCTATCATCTCAGTTTTTATATCATTGCATTTTGCAGGACTTGCTTAGAGTCTTGCTCTATTGCCTCTATGGTGCATTATGCATAACATCTGAAATTTCAAAAGGACAAACGTTGAGGAATCGATAAATCTTGATATGACAAATAGTTTCTTTGTAGTTAAGGTTCACTAGAATGAGCTCATCAGAAAGTTCAAAACAACAACATACCTTTAAGCTTGTTGAACACCCTTTCGCCTTTCCCTCCACAGCATTTGAGAGTGACTGAAATTACCAACAGAAAATAACATGATCGTGTTAAGAGTTGCATAAGGAATCATTATGCAATAGTGTATATTCAATTATTCATCACATGAAATTGAATAGTACGAGACAACACGTACATACAAATGTGTGAATCAACCTAAATGCTAAAGCCTTAAGCTTTTCCCAAATTACTAAAATATCGATCAAACACCAAAGAAAGCCCTTTAAGATGCATGATAGAAAATCAGCCATGAAGATTGGTAGCGGGGGAACTGAAGGGTAGAACACCAGAAGCATCATTGTTAGATCCCCACAATCTTCAACTCTCTAATCCCATTGAACCAAAACCAACTCTTTGTAGATATCAATTTATATCATTCAAATAGGTAAAAGCGTACAACCCTATTTAGGTATATACCCATGATAAAGAGAAGAAGAAATTAGAAAGTGTGAAACTCGATCGATTTGCAAGTGAGTACTTACAGAGAGGTCATCTGTGATGTTGTTGATCTCTTCCTTTGCTTTCTTAGCAATCCAAGAGCTCCCAATAACTTTTGTCAGAGTCTTCTCCATTCTTTAATCAGGCTATCTCTTCACTCTGAGTCTGACGAACAAGGAAGAAGATGGAAGTAGTAGTTGTTTCCTCACACTCTCACCCAAGCTCACCCAAGTAATACCTCGACAAATCTCTCTCTCTCTCTCTCTCTCTCTCTCTCTCTTTGTCTCTCTATGAGAAAAAAATCATGCATAGATGAGTCATAATCATATGGCAACTGAGCGGCGCCCCATAAATAATTGAATTTTCAATAAACTTCTTGAGGAAGACCCCGTTTGAACGACACCCATATGATTGCTTTATCAACACAGCATTATACGCAATTTTGAATTTAATTGTAGGAACAATACGTCAAAATTCAAAAAATTCGACTAAATGGTATCTATGTTAGCAAAAAAAAAAAGGAAAAAGAAAAACTGTGTTTTCTAGGGTATTGTTTCATTCTCAAATATGATTTTGATGCCTCTGTCAAATAGTTTCTCGTACAAAGATATTTCGTCAAATTTAAACACTCATTTTCCTTCTCTTAAAAGCAATCTAATACAAAGGTGAAATATAGATTGCAAAGACGCAATGTGTATACTTTACCTTATTTTTGTTTTAGGGTGCGCGGCATATCGAAAGACGTTGACATATCAAAAGAAAAATACAAATGTCTAATCTTAATCTTAGAAGGCAAGCAAACTTGTATTAAGAAGGTCAAAATCCCAAAACAAACGGGAATCTCATTCCTGTTATGCACCCATTAGGCCTCTATCAACGTCAACTACGATTCAATTATGGGTTTGGGCTAGAATTACTGTACTTTACTTCTAAAGGCCCAAGGAAAGTTGGCCCAAATATATACAATCATATACATATGAATACGTCACCTGCTCAACTATATTCCATTGTCATGGAAGAATATACGTTGCAGAAAATCAAGAACAGCATATTGATGAAAGCAAATAACTGCAAATAAATAGTGCCAAAAGTTGTAGGTTTGTGGTTTTGCCGTCTTGGTGATCACAAGGCAGAGGCGGATCAAACACAGATAGGCTCCGGCCAACTTCGTAAACACCAAATCCGAAATCCAACACATAAAACAATGCCTCACTCTATGAATGGCCTGCAAAAATCTCTTGCTTTCTTCACTTCTCATTTCCACTTCCTACTTTGGCTCACTCAGTTTCAGGTACCCTTGTTCTTTCATGAATGGATTTTGAGGTAGCAGTGATTGGTCTTTTACTAACTGAACAGTTGAATATTGGTACGTACGTACCCATTTTCTTGTAGGGTTTTTAGAGTGGGAAACATGGGTGAGATTGATACCAAACCAATTGAATCAGTCCAGGCTGCTTTGTCCTTGTTTGAAGATAAAGCTGATCACCGGAGACCCCGCCCTACCGGCACCGATGTAAGATCTGAACCTTACTTCTGTACTACTAACTACTAAATCCTAAAAAGTAATGTCTAGTTAAATGTTGTATATATTGGTATTTTCTTGGTTCTGAAGTTTGAACTGTGATAGTTAATTACTGTGGTTTCCTTTGTAAAAGATGTGAACATGATCATTCCGATCTGGGCATGCATGTATTTGATTAAGCATCAATGTGCAGGTACTTCTGCCTAAAGGTATAGATGTGAAGATGCTAATATGGCTGCATTGATTCTTATAAAATCAAGATTGAATTTTTATTTCTTCTCTGAATTTGAATTTTTATTTCTTCATTTGGTATTTGCTAGGGTTACAAATTTGAATTTCGGTCTGCTATGCCTATATATTAGTTCCAATCTTTCTATTTGATATATAATGTGTGGGATTTAAGATGATGTTTGATTTTGTACTCTTTTCTTTGTTTTTTGTTTTTGGTAGAAGGAGAGTGAGAAAGAGAGAGAAATTGATGGTATACTAAAGGATTTGGCCAATTACAAGGTCCAATTGGAAGCAAAGGATGCTGCCTACATGCAAGCTCTCCTTAAGCTGCAACACCATCAGTACACAGCAGATGAGCTTTCCACTCTGCTTCAAAGCATTGAGACTGAGAGAGATGCATACATACGAGAATGTAAGGAGGCCAGCACTCGTGTGGAGGAACTCGAGTCCAAGGTGAAGGAGATGGTTGATCAGCTTTCGGAAACTGCCAAGCTACGCGAGCAGCTTATGCACGTTTTTAGCAAGTTGAAGGCCACACAAGACGAGCTGTTTAGCTTGGAAACTGACCTCGCGCGTGCAAGAGACTCGGAGCTCAAGGCCTTAACACAAGCGGAATTGATGGAGACTGCTTTCACCATGGAAAAAGAGAGGACGGAAGAGCTAGTGAGACATGTCGCAGATCTCAATGATGCAATATTCATGTCAAAAGATGCTGCCATTGAGGCCGAGAATGAGAAGTCGGCAATATTGTCAGAGAAAGATGCTGAGATTGAGTTAGCTACACAAGCTGCTCTTAAAGCACAGGAGCAGCTAGAAGACATGAGAACACAAACACTAGCTGTTCAGGAGTTGGAGAATCAGCTCCTTTCCAAGTCTGAGTACATTGAAATGCTTAAATATGAGATCAAAGAGCTAAATGATCAACTCATTTTGTCCGAGAAGGCTGCTTCTGATGCTATCGATAATATGAAAGTGGTACAGGAAGAGTTGGAAGGGAAGGAACGAAAGAACCTGGATCAGGAAGTCTTGATTGAGTCACTTGAAATGGAATTGAACAAGTTAAAACAAGACTTGATAAATGCTAATGAAGTGGCTAATGGCTTGAAGGTTGATGTTGAACTTCTAACTGGCGAGTTACTGTATGCAAGAAGTGAGATTGGCGAGATCAAACAAAGGGAAAGCAATGCACTAGTGGAGATAGCACTGCTGGAATCTGAGCTGCATAGAGGAAGGTCAAAAATTACAGCAGCTGAAGCAGCCGAAGCAAGAAAGGAGAACATGAAGTCAGGGATGTATCTTGCAATTCAGGAACTAGCAATAGAAGCCGAAAATGCCAAGAAGGAGAACAGAATGTTAAAACAAGAAGTTCATGGGGTAGAGGAAGAAGCTGATGATGAACAATTTCAGGATGCTGAAGCTTCCGAAATTGAAGAACTCAAGGCTGAAGAAGATCAAGAAGAGAGGAACCAAAAGGATGATGCACAACTCATAACAATTTCTTTGAAGGAATATGAGTGCTTGATTGAGAAGGCCGAGAAGGCTGATCAAATTCCTTTGTCATTGGAGAATGAACTCAGTTTTACAAGACAGTCAAGCTTAAGTGCCACAGAAGATAAGTCTGAGTTGGAAAGGTTGAAGGAGGAGTTGGAGGCTGCTTCGGAAAAAGTATCGCATTTCAGGAGCCGAGCAGAACAGGCAGTTACGAGGGCTGTTCTTGCTGAGGCAGCTAAAGCAGGACTTGAGGATCAGATAAGGCGATGGAGAGAGCACAGGCAAAAGAGAAGGGCTGCTCTTAATGCATTAAGGGAGGTAGCTGCTCCAAAAGAATATGGATATCATGCTCCTCAAGAATTTAGCCTTCCTGAATACGATGAAATAGAAAAGGAAAACCCCCCACTAGGTCAGGTGCTTGACTTGAAATTCTAGTTTGGTCTGTGCAAGTTTAGGCCAGCTAGTGTTCATGTGAATGGCATATATTGCTTCTTGAATTTAATTGTTAATCTGAATGGTCATTGTATCGATCATGAGTGACCTTATTTGGATCAATTATAAAAATTCCTTAAATTTATACTGCGTTTCTCTAAGGGAGGCCCTTGTATATCATTATATGCTTGTTAATTCTAAGTGATCATCTTCCCGTGAAGAATATATCATTGACACGAACACTCTTTGCTATTATGAAGGTTTTGAACAATGTTCACTAAATAGTAAATAATTTGTGATAAAAACATGACCGCCAACATGACATCATAGATATTGATCTCCATTCTCCAAGCCCATCCGCAGCCCTACCAGAAATACAAAATCTTTTTGGTCAAAAAATTAAAATAAAATAAAGAATCTCTTTCCAACTCTATAACAAGGATTTAGCAATTCCTATATAAAAGCAGAACTATGAAACCAAACAATTGATCAAACCGATTAGGAGAGATTGAACATCCATCAAAAGTTGTCGATTTTTCATTAGGGTTTTAGCATTTCCTTCTGTAAACCAAATACAACACCACCACGCCGACTATCAAACCGAGGTAAAGTGGTTTGCAATCCCACAGAAACTAAAAGTCTTCCCGTCTATATTCATATCTACAAGTCATCTGAAACTGAACTGGGCGAAACCATTACCTTGCTCCACAACAACCATAATATTCAGTTCTCTGAGATCACTAGGGTTCTTGGAGACATGGGTGAACCACCACAGGTGCAGCAAAATATTGTTGCAAACATATCTGAGCTTCTTAGCCTTGGGAACATGGACGTCACCGCAGGTAGTACTAGTGCCTATTTTGATGTGACCATAAGACGTGAAGCAGCTTCCAAAGATCTAAATATTGTCCCGGATGATGAGGCTTTCGATAATGATAGGTTTACAAGGCCCAGAGGTATTGATTTAAACATGGAGCCAAATAATAATGATTGCGAGATGGAATGGGGAGATTGTTTGGATGCAATGTTAGCCGGGTTATCTTATGAGTTACATGACTTATATCATGATAATAATCATGCCGATGCATTGGCCCAAGAGTTGATTGCGTTGACAGAAATAGACATCGATAACGACTATCTTATTGAGATGTTCAACTGATGAACCATAGAGTTATTGAGGTGCCTAATCAGGATGTCGATACTGATCAGCCGCCTCAATATCTCTATAATTCATTAACTGAATATGATACTAAGTATGACGATCATTAATCGGATATGCTACTGATGGATTTTGAATTCTCCATAGACATGGACACAGATGATAATGGTAACGAGGAGATTGACAGGACTACATTAGAATCCATGGAAACATATATGGCCATGACCATCCCAACAAGTAAATCTGCAATTGAGGAGTTGGAGAAAGTGAGATTCGAGTGTGGAAGCTGCAAGACATGCCGGTTATGTGTTATTTGTATGGAGGACTTTAAAGCAGGAGTTGAAGCTACTTGCTTGCCTTGCCAACACTTCTATCATGGAGATTGCATTGTTCAGTGGCTGGAGATCAATCACCAATTCCCCTTATGCCGATTTCCAAAGCCTCATGCCTGATGTTTCAATCTAGCTATTAATGATCAACTATGTGATCTTGAATTTAGTTGATTGAATTTCTGAGGACATATTGATTAACACTTCTTAGAATTCAAAATTAACCAAGGGTTTCTGAACTTTGTGACATGCATATATATGTTTTCATTGTGAACTCTTTTTTTGTCTTTTGGGGCTTAATCAACTCCTGCCTGATGGCATAGAGTTGTTTTATGCCAGATGGAAAAAGGATTGCATTGATCTTCCAGTTTGTTAATGTTAATACACATGAGAGCTTGTTAAATTGTGAAGTGTACTGTAGTGTTCTGATCTTAGTTGCTCGTTATGCAGGTCGTCTATGACTCTCCTGATGTGATGAAAAACGTCTAGGGAAGTCAAGTTCCGGTAGCTGATGATAAAATACCATGCAATGATGACATTGGTAGGAATCTCAATCTCCTCACTATTCTTAGCAGTTAGCAGCAGCAAGTTTACACTAGTACTAAGGTGCTAAACAATCTAACATGTTTTGTCGTTGAAATCTATTAGTTGATGATGAATAGGCTAGGGTTGATGAATATGTATGTGCAAATTAACTTTGCGCAAGTTTTTGTAAATAGAGCTAGTTATAAGTGCTTCAAGTTTTCCTTTTTCGGATGTTTTTGCTTGTTTATTTGCTTTCTCTGCTGTACTACTATGGTTTGCCTTCTGGCTTCTTTATGAATATATATATATATATATATAGTGCAACTTCGACCAAAAAAAAAAAACTTTGCGCAAGTAAGAAGGATCACAATCACACTACATCCGACGGATTGCAGAAATTTATGAAGCAGCAAGGCTATTTAGTTTTGTTCAATAATTGAAAAAGGATCATGAGCCTCCTATATAAAAACAGATTTTACATTAGGCATTTGAAAGAAACACAAAGCTTGAATATAGTCGAAACAATCATAGTTAGCTAGAACTGTATGAACTGCGATCCTTTTTTTTTTTTTTTTTTCTTCAATATGCTTAAAGGTCAAGGATCTCTCCACACGTGAGAGGGAATTCCATGCTATTCAAGGACCCGTCGATCTCAAATATGAAATAAAACATCATTGTTGTAAGATTGAAAATACAAAACTTTCTGCACACGGGTGATATAGGGAATGGGATTGTTGTACATGCTTGACCACAGATATTAGTAGATTAATTCTTCATTGATTTGTATATTAATTTTGACTGGAAAAATCACATAATAACCCCTCTGCTGCTTAATAATTAAGACTAAGAACCATGAAGGTTTCTGAGTAACTAAATTAAGAATCATGGATAGACGACATGCGAGTCCAATTTGGATGTTGCATGCGTTCGTGGTGGTCTTATATATCTTCTATCTTTTTCTTCATGATTCACGGATCTTAAACAATTATGGTTGGGATGATTATCGTACGTAGTTGAAATTTTTGGGGTTTAATTTGGTGGTTTAATCTGTTTAGGCTACGTACTTCATTGGCCTACTAAATTTCTGGTTTAACCACTCGAATATTGTGGCTTTCAGCCTTTGACTAAACCTGGATATATACAGGGTCTTTCCATTAAGGAATCCTTTATTTTGGTTTATATGAGGGATGAGAGATTACACCAACTTTTCGATTATATTTTTGAATCTTCACCGTTCAGTTTGTTGGTTCTTATATATAGATCAATTATGTAAATTTTCAGCCAATTTGGTGATCGTTAAGGTGTCGAACAAGATTAAATCAATGAACGAACCAAATCTATCAAACATGAACCGTTCATGCGTATAATTATACATCGTAGTTTTGAATGCTTTAACGTTTACCCAAATTTCTGAAAATTTGCATAAGTGATCTACTCGTATAGAACTACATATTAAACGGTGGAGATATGATTTTGTGATCGAAAAATTTGTGTAATCTCTCATCCCTCGTACATGTCAAAAAAAAGATCAATTAGTGGAAGGTCCCTATATATATATATATATATATATATATATATATATATATATAGTCTTCGTCATGATTCATTGGCTTTCAGCATATTAATCCTATATATGAATAAGACATATACGTAACTGGGCTGTTCTAGATCAATTTTGCTGTTCTGAGTGTTTGGGAAACTTAACATTCGATCAAGTGGTATTTTGTAAATTAAGAATTATTTACCTGCATAATTGAGCAACCAAATGAAAACAAAATCAAACTTCGACATCTTCGATTCATATTTCCCAAAGATTCTTTATTAGGGCATTTACTACTGAATAACCATCAAGTAGCAAGCTACTTGTCAATTATTTTCCTTCCAAGTATGTGTATGTAAGTGAATAGGCCGGCGATGCATTAAAAATTCCGATCAAGACCAATATTTTTTCAGTTCACAATTTGTCTGATAGCTAGCCTTGCAAGTAAATGGCTCTACAGTGATAGATATTTAGATGTTTGTCTTCCGGTCAATTTTTTTGGTCCGCGCCGGTAAGTTAGTTACAAGTTTATGTGCATGCAATTATTAATTTATTTTGGAAGCATGCATGCTCTGGTGCTAGACAAGCTGAATTTGAACATATGGTCCAATAGAAACTTTATAGTTGCTAGGAATCAATTAGCTAGCTAGTTTTGGTTCGTCACCTTCTGTGGTAGAGCGGGCAAGCTCTAGCTAACACTGATTGATCGATATACATCAGAACAACAACCCCAGCAACAAGATCAAAGCTCTCTCAACAACAACAACAACAACATCAACAAGATCAAAAACAACAACAAGAATAATCACAAAATAATTGACAAATAGAGTCGACGTCGTCCTCTAATTTGACTTCGATTTTCTTTGGATTTGAAAAATGCATGAATATAAACAGTGACAACCACCCACATCATGAACATACAGTGATCGAGTATTGTATGATGAAAATCAGAAAATGGAAAAGTTCCAGTTAACCTTTGCCGTGAAGCCAAGTCCAATATCACGACGGTCGGCCGACCCTTAATTATATCATACACCTACGTACGACGAGTCCTATATAAGACCCACACGACTCGTCGCATTGCCTTTGGAAAGTGAAACCCTAACCCTAGTCACTCATATCTTGATCAAACCCCGTGAGAAAAACCAAACAAACATGTTTCTTTGACCGGCCAGTTATTTTCTTTCTAACGATTTGGTTAATTACATTAATACTAATATGTATGCTGCAATGATGTAATAGAACAGCTTTTAAGCCATTTTCTTGATTGGTTTCCTGTCTGGTATATTGAGGACTTTTGTGCTTAATTGTTTTGTATTTTAAGTATATGCAATATTCTTATCTTATGTTAATCATATCATACAACGATCCGGACTCTTTAGTACGTATGTTTGGTTGCCCACAAACAAGAGATTTCTGAAGGAAAAAGAAAATGAACCAGAGAAATTAAGTAGAAACTGCCCCAGTTTGCAATTCACATTTTGACAAAACAATAGGGTAAGCATATGCAATTTACTATCGTTTTACCCGTGCAATTGCAGGGGATCACGATCACCTTGAAAGAAATTTGAAAGGCTAATTTTGGTTTAGTTCTCCTAAATTATTTTTATGTTTTATTTTTTTAAATTTTTTTGTTGTTTACTTTAATGACATTTATTTTTACTTATTTCAGTTTGTCTCATTAAATGTAATTATGATAGTTCACAATTTAGTGAATTTCTTTGCTGCTGGCTTTATTACAGTAGAGATAGAGATTAATTTCAATCAAACACTTTAAGTATTACGAATTAGAACTATTTGTTGGTCAACAGGTACCCTAATCGCAAATAGTATAACATGCACTAGGCTAGGATAACAGTAAACTTAAGATCAGTTCATGTGTAAGATTGCATTTATAAAAATGCTTCTGATGTAATTGGAAAACAGCCATTTTTGACTAGATGGTCCATGCCAAAAACACATGTATACATAAATATATGAGATAGAATTTTCCCAAATCTCGGCTTCATGTGTAGAAAAGCGTGGCATGATCACATACTGTGAGTAAGCCCAGAAATTCTAGTCCAGATTAAAAAAGCAGATCGATGTGCACCCCATCATTGATAGTGAGGCTCCATTTCTTAGAAGTTGTTGGGAATTGAGGTACCTGCATCATAGTTTGATATATGGTACGGATCTCTTTGATCATTTATCGAAGAACAACGACGACCAAGATTGCCTTGCTATATCAAAATGAGAACTTACCAAATTAAGAGTTCAAGATTTGTTTTTTCACATTATTAGTTCAAGTTTTCAATTATATAGCTGCCGAATTAGATTTTGTTAATTATAATATATAGCCAATAATGGAGTTTGAACTGATTCTTCTCGCTATACGATCATGAGGAAAAGGTTCAGGTATTGGTGGATAGTGTGTCTCAGATTGCAATGACCCAAAATAACAGTTTAATCACTCCAAATTTTGCAAGTTCATTAACATAATAATCTATTTCACCATTGTCAGCATCTGATTGTAATTTGTTATTAGGTGAGCCACCATGACACAAATCAACCATATAACATGTCAATTCAAAATTTCAAATGATAGTAAAGTTACCTTGCACTCCAAGCTTTGCGTCTTACTAAAAGCTGGGATAAATATTTTTAGTCTGCGGAGATCGTAGATATTATTAACCAGTTCTATGTCGAAAAGACTCTAGCTCCAATAATATTCCAACGACGTCACCCCGTCTTTGGAAAGAAATTCCAGTTCACTTTATTTAGGAAAGATAGAGAATTACAAATTTCTATTGTACGTACGTTCTCAAACAATTTGCAACCTACATCAAAACCATGAGTGCCCTTTTTGCTCATCGAAGATGTTATTCGCTTTATGCCTTTGCTTAATTCTCTGCTTGTAAACTTCCATAGATTGATATAAAGCAACACACAGTATTAGTTCAATTTCCACCAAATTTCATTTCGAGCATATAATATGATTCTGTTTATGTGCAAAAGAAGGAAGGAGAAGACCATGTCAATTCTAGAATCCATGTCCAAACAAACCAACGTGAAAGCATATCAATACATATAGTCGTCACAAAGACCCTCATTTCTGTCTCCGAGTCAAATCGCCGAGCCGGTTTAAGCGAACCGGTCAGCTTCTGCGGCTCAAACCCTTTGGTACTATCTTAACCGACCGGTAATCAATAATTTAATGCATTTTTTTAAAGTGTAAATGAAATAGAAGAAGCAAAATTGAGAAGGACGTCGATCCAAGTCTGTATTTGCAGGCGCTCTATGTGTCTTCAACGACATTCCACAAACATATTCAAACTTCCATGTTTCAAACTTCCACATTTCATGAACCTGTAAATTCTTAATATTTACGCACCCTCAATCAAATTCACTATTCTTTCATTTTTGTTTAGCTTCTTGATCATAGTGGAGGTCAGAAAATCATGTACTCCAACTCGAAAACTCGTTCATGGCGCTCAGTGTGGTGTTGTTCTTCCATATTCTCACTCATCATCATGATCACAGGTACTTGTTCATGTTGAAAAGTTGAAATATTTATCTGGGTTTTGTTGTTTTCGTGTTTTTAATTCAACCCAGTTGATCATTTCCCGAGAAAGATTGAGTGTGTTTTAATCAAAACACTTGTCAGACATTGTAAGATGTCTCATAGTTACGTTTTTCGAGGTTGATTTTGTTTTTTTGTTTTTTAATTTTTGATATTATCTAATACAGAGTCTGCGACTCTGTTTTGATTGGTATTCACAGCTGAAGTTATAGCTGGAGATTCTCTAAACACAGACATAGAAGTTCTGCTGAGCCTTAAAGCTTTTCTTCAGGAACATAACAAAGTAAACCAAGGCAGATACTCAGACTGGAACCAGAGCATTAACCCCTGTGATTGGCCTAGAGTTAAATGCAATGGTGACAGTAGAGTTACCGGAATAGATCTAACTGACAGCAAAATCACAGGTCAGATGTTCGGAAACTTCTCGGCTTTGACACAGCTTTCGGAGCTGGACTTATCTAATAACACTCTCGGTGGAGCTATCCCGGAGGACTTGAGTCAATGCCAGAGCCTCAAGTACTTGAATTTGTCACATAATATTCTTGAAGGTAAGCTGAGATTGCAGGGGTTGAGTCAATTGGAGGTTCTTGATTTGGCTGTGAATAGGCTTTATGGGGATATGAAGATGACCTTCCCTGGAATTTGCAAGAACTTGGTGGTGGCAAATGTGTCTTCCAATAACTTCACTGGTAGAATTGACCAGTACTTTGATGAGTGCTATAATTTGCAGTACTTGGATCTGAGCTCAAACAATTTCAGTGGTGATGTGTGGGTTGGATTCACAAGGCTTAGGGAATTTTCTGCGTCTGAGAATTATCTGAGTGGGGCTATTTTGCCTTCTATTTTCAATGGCACTTGTAGCTTGGTGAGTTTAGACCTGTCAGTAAACAATTTTTCTGGTGACGTTCCAAAGGAGATATCAAATTGCCGGAATTTGGTTACATTGAATCTTTGGGGGAACAAATTTACAGGGCTGATTCCATCTGAGATTGGAAGCCTTTGGAGTCTGGAGACTTTGTTCTTGGGAAATAACAGTTTTTCTAGAGTGATCCCGGAAGCCCTTTTGAATTTGAGCAACTTGGTGTTCTTGGATTTGAGCAGGAACAATTTTGGTGGAGATATACAATATATTTTTGGGAGATTTACGCAGGTGAAGTTTCTTGTGCTGCACTCAAACTCATACATAGGTGGTATATATTCATCTGGAATTCTCAAGCTACCTAATATATCTCGGTTGGATCTCAGTCACAACAACTTTAAAGGTTCTTTACCAGTTGAAATTGCTGAAATGTCAAGCTTGAAGTACTTGTTCCTCGCCTACAATCAATTCAATGGAACTATACCACCAGAGTATGGAAATTTGACACAGCTCCAAGCACTGGACCTTTCTTTCAACAGAATAACCGGGTCAATTCCTACCACCATAGGAAAGTTAATGTCTCTTTTGTGGTTGATGCTTGCTGATAATTCTCTAACAGGCCCAATTCCTAGGGAGTTAGGGAATTGTACTAGCTTGTTGTGGCTGAACCTTTCCAACAACAAGCTCAATGGAACAATCCCATATGAGTTGATGAATATTGGGACAAATCCTGGTCCAACATTTGAATCAAACAATGAGAACAAGGATCATATCGTAGCTGGATCCGGGGAGTGCTTAGCAATGAAGAGATGGATTCCAGCAGACTACCCTCCATTCAGTTTTGTGTACACAATCCTAACCAGGAAAAGTTGTCGAAGCATATGGGATCGACTACTTAAAGGACATGGCCTTTTCCCAATATGTGTAGCTGGTTCTGCAGTAAGGACATTGCAAATCTCAGGTTATGTGCAACTGAGTGGGAACCAGCTTTCAGGTCAGGTCCCTCCAGAGATTGGTGAGATGCACAATTTTAGTATGATCAATTTGGCTTTCAATCAATTAACTGGAGAACTCCCTGCAGGGATTGGACAAATTCCACTTGTAGTGTTTAACCTCACCGATAACAGTTTCTCAGGCGAAATCCCAATGGAAATTGGTAACATCAAGTGTATGCAGAATCTTGATTTGTCCTACAATAACTTTTCTGGTACATTTCCTGTAAGCTTAAACAGCTTGACTGAGCTAAGCAAGTTTAATGTCTCATACAATCCACTCATATCTGGTGTTATTCCTTCAAGTGGGCAGTTGGCAACGTTTGAAAAGGAGTCCTACCTTGGTGACCCTCTACTTATCCTTCCGAAGTTTATCTCCGACTCCACAGATCACTCAAGAAACAAACCAACTGAAAACCTGAAAAAGCCTGCAAAGATTGCTACTTATTTGGTGTTTTTAGGGCTAGTACTGACATTCTTGATATGTGGAGTCTTTTCACTTATAATGTGCTTACATATGAAGGGGCCAGCAGATGAGCCACAAGGGTATCTGCTGTCACACGGTAAATACCAGCATGACTTTGCATCAAGCTCAAACTCTTCATCACCTTGGCTATCGGATACTGTCAAAGTCATTCGACTGGACAAAACAGCTTTCACACATGCTGACATTTTGAAGGCCACAGGAAACTTTTCCGAAGGGAGGATCATAGGGAGGGGAGGGTTTGGAACTGTGTACCAAGGAGTGTTGCCTGATGGTAGAGAAGTAGCAGTGAAGAAGCTTCAAAGAAAAGGACTTGAAGGCGAAAGAGAATTTCGAGCTGAAATGGAAGTTCTTACTGGAAATGGGTTTGGTTGGCCTCACCCAAATCTTGTGCAACTTCATGGTTGGTGTCATGATGGTTCAGAGAAAATATTAGTCTATGAGTACATGGAAGGTGGGAGCTTGGAGGATATTATATGTGACAAAGTAAGATTAAGATGGCGCAGGCGGATTGATGTAGCAGTGGATATGGCTAGAGCCTTGGTGTTTCTACACCACGAGTGCTACCCTTCTATTGTACACCGTGATGTGAAGGCTAGCAATGTGCTGCTAGATAAGGATGGGAAGGCAAGAGTAACAGATTTTGGGCTGGCTAGAATTGTTGATGCAGGGGATAGTCATGTGAGCACAATGGTGGCTGGGACTGTTGGTTATGTTGCACCAGAATATGGGCAGACATGGCAAGCCACAACGAAAGGCGATGTGTACAGTTATGGAGTCCTAGCAATGGAACTGGCAACTGGGAGAAGAGCAGTGGATGGAGGAGAGGAGTGTCTAGTGGAATGGGCCAGAAGGGTGATGGGAAATGGCCGGTTAGGATTCAATAGTTCTGTGATGCCGGTTATGCTTATGGGGTCTGGACTAGTTGATGGGGTTGAAGAGATGTGTGAGTTACTAAAGGTTGGCATAAAGTGCACAGCTGAGGCACCACAGTCCAGACCAAACATGAAGGAAGTTTTAGCTATGCTGATAAAGATAGCCAATATCCAAGGGGATTTTAGTTATGGTTCTCCTCCTTCGTTTTGATAATTTTTAATATTAGGGAATGTCCATATATAATGCTAAAAATGTTTTATAGTTCACATTTTGTGCATAGAATTTGTTTCTGTTGCTCTTCTTGTAAACAGATATCATTCATTATGTTACAGAATCAACTCAGTTTGGCCCATTAGCTCTTCTTGATTTTTCAGATTCTGAGTTCAATTTTCACATGAGCTTATACATTGCTGTTGATCACTCTTAGACCTAAGAACACTTGAGAACTCCCAACTTCCAACCAAGCCACAGGTTCTGAAAATTAATTGCTCATTAATTTTGTTGTGTAGTGCAGTACAAATTTGTTCCTTACAAAAGGCTCAGATTTTTTATTTATATATTAGTCTTTTACTGACTTTCCAACCTCGATGAGATACCATTTGTAGAGAAATACAAGTGAATAGCTAGTCAGTTGGAGATTTCCCAACTTGAAGATTCAAGAAATAGTACACCATAGTAGGAAAGACCTAGCTCTACTCCCACCAAAAACAAACAACAAACCTAAAACTCGTAACAGAACAAAGAAAACTAACATAAACCAAAGTTGGGAAGCCTAAACCAATCGCTATTACAAAGATTCATACAGGACTATGGAAAGCAAATTGTTAAGCTTAGCATCTGAAGTTTCAAAGAAAGAGCGATTTGAAGTACATATCAATCTTTTGCTACTTATTGGAAGTACAGGGGAGCAATAAAATAGTCCCATGTCCATATGCTATAAGTGAACAGCAGGAAAGTGAACATTCTTGAATTCAATCATTTCAAAATCTAAAACTTGAGGCTGACATGAAATTTTATTTACTTTTTTCAATTCAAGTCTACTTTGATTGAAAATAGAATTGAACTTTTCATTTGATTTCAAGAAAGAAAATAGTAATGCTACAGACACCTATGGTGGAAAGATGAATCAGATTGATGGGGACTCGGAGCTCATACTTGTTATGTATTGAATCTACAGACAATGGTTCTGAAAATGCCGACACTCTTTCATATGAATCTGAATCCAACAATAATCAACAATGCAATTCGGATACGAATAATAACAGTTTCATGTAGTCATGTACTGTATATAAACATGTAGTTTTCACCTAACATCTGCTCAAGCCTAAGTTTAGTGTTCCAGCATTTTGCTCTTGGAAGCACCACTGTACTGTTGTGATATTGTTGCAACTATAGCTTTCTTTCACTTCCGAACTCGTTGAGATCAGGACAGGGTAAAAGTAAATTCAGCACAAGCTTATAGCATATGCAAGCAAAACACTATTTCCTTTTAGAAGTTTTTTTTTCCCCTTCAGTAGGTCTTAGCTGGCTTCAAAATCATACGATTAGGGACATGAATGCTTTGTTTTCATTTTTATCCACACTAGAATCGCAATTTCCGGGTTTACAGAAGCAAACATAAAGCCAATGATGTTCATATAGAGAAACAAAATCTTTTATGATTCTTGAAATCCGTGATTGCAAGAAAAATTCACCATCAGTTCTATGGTGGGAGTATAGATCCAAAATTCTAGAGGAACAAAGCTGGATTCCAAAGGATTTGAGACTATATTCTGTGGACTGTGGAGGTATAGATGAGACTATAAATGAGCTAAAGCCTAAAATGCCTACTTGAAGTTTTGCACCTACTGATGCCACATTCCTAGTATTTTTTTCTTTTTTTTCTTTTAATGATTTCAAGTCATGAATGATAGGATTGGGACATCTTTGTCATACCTGAAATCATTACTGTTTTAAGTTTTCCATCAAGTACCCCTCCACTACAGCATTTTAGTTTCAAATAAAAATTCCAAATATATTCTGTCTTTATATATTTGGTTGTGCTGCTTGTGCATGAGGCAAAGTGTAGGAAGGAGAGCTAGGAGTAGAATTTAGAGAAAATGGGGAGCTCTTATGAGTTTTCAAGAAATGAAAACAAAGATGTTTCACTTCAGGAACTGAGAGACAGGCTTGCTGAGTTTGCTCGAGTTAGAGATTGGGAACAATACCACAGTCCTAGAAATCTTCTTCTAGCACTAGTAAGTAAAACTATATTAGATAATTCAATTCAAGTCTCTTGTTTTTGCTTATATATATATATATATATATATATATATATATATATATTACTTATATATAGTATATATTATCCTGCAGGTTGGAGAGGTTGGGGAGCTGTCTGAGATCTTCCAGTGGAAGGGTGAAGTTGCAAGAGGACTACCAAACTGGAGTTCTGATGACAAAGAACATTTAGGAGAGGAGCTCTCTGATGTCCTGCTCTATCTGATCCAGCTTGCCGATGTTTGCGGCCTTGATCTTGGACAAGCAGCACTCAGTAAGATTGTCAAGAATGCTAGGAAGTACCCAGTTACCAACCAAACACCAGCTGCAGCTTCAACCAACTAGCTATCTTTGAAGAACCACCTTTCTCTATATCTATTTATGTATTATTGGTTACACTTCATTTTCCATGTGTGTTTTGAGTACAATCTTATTTTGTTTACAAGATCTATGAAATTTGCTTCTTGTTTGAGAAATGAGAATAAGGTGGAGTATGTATCAGAGTTATCTGATAAGTAGAAACTAGCTGTCAAATATCAAATATCAATATCTAAACTAGCTGTTAGAATGAAGAATGAAACAAGGTAGGGACTTGATGCACATGCCATATTATCAAATATCAATTGGTCATTTTCCATGTAGGGCTAACAGTCTGACCATCCATAGTGGTTATTTAGGTAGCTTAATGTGACCCATGGCTTTTCCTGGAACCAGTCATGTGCCAATCACGTGTACCGTTAAAGTTAACTGGTCTGTGGTTAGTCGAAAGACACAAAATCCAAGTCTCACATTCAATTTCAATTTTTCCCAGAATTGTTGGCAGGCCGTGAAAGACCATATCTTCAATCTTTGATTATACTCTCTCTTCTCCTTACCATTCTCCATCAATCAACTAATTCTATCTCACCCAACCAGACCGACTAACCAATATGCTTTATATCCCATCAGATTATCATTCTAATACATGACCCATCATCTACTCTTCATGCATGATGTCATCTTTAATCCTTGCTTGTTGTTCGAACATACTTACAGATTCTTCTTCCTCCTCTTCGAACTTCACATTCCCCAATTTTCATTTCTTGGGTTCCCATTGCGTCCATAGTTCCATTGCCTTTCCAAACCCGCCACTAGATTGAGATCGAATCATGGCCGCCAGAGAGCTCATCTTTCGACAACCGCCGCATCCAAAACAAGGGCCGACTTTTCGTTTTCCAGCGGCGATGGAAGCAACAGTGCTTCACAAGGCAGCGGGAGTACCGGCGACTCAGACCGACCTCGTTTTCCGGCAACAATAAATCATTTTTGGTTTGAATCAGTTTAACGGAGTTAGTATAGGTGTTTGTTACACTCTGATGACTAATAAAATGAAGAGTTGTGATTGAATAATGACAGTTGGTTCACTTGTACCTTGGTGCTGGCTAGATGTTCATTCTTATTGGTTTGGTATCAACAAAAAACCTTCATCAAACTTGGACAAAATTCATAATTACACCAAAAGTGACGTCATGATCTGACGTGGAAGAGATAAGGATGACCCACTTATCAATTTCTAACCCCCCAAAGAAGGTAGAGAGATGTCATTTTGCCTATTTTACTGTTTTTTTTACTGAAACTGATTTTTTTACTTTACCATCCTTTTTTTTTCTTCTGTTTTCTTCTCCTCTCCTTCCTCTCTCTCGATCTCTCTCTGCAACTCTCATCTTCCACAACCACCACAACCTGAACCAAACAACGAAGAAGAAGAAGTAGACCTCCGCCATAAATAGCCTCAAACCGGGTCCAGGTTCGGGTTAGTCTGACCTGTCCAAGTCCCTCTCCCAGCTCCTAGAGCCTTACTCCAAAAGAGCAGCTCATCTCCCTTAAAACCTTCATCGCCTCCGCCAACTCCTCCGTCCGCAAACGCATCCGCCGCGTAGCCGACGCCGACGTCTCCCACCGCAAGATCTTCGTCCACGACCTCGACTGGGACACCACTCACAAAGTCTTCGTCTCCTCCGTCGAGCCTTTCTGCGAGGTCGAGGACTCCAATCTCGTCATGGACAAACTCACCGGAAAAGCCAAAAGCAACGGCTTCGTCCGCTTCAAGACCCGCCACGCCGCTCTCAAAGCCTTAAGGGAGCCCAAGAAGACCATCGGCAACCGTTGCGCCTCCTGCTAGATCACCTCTGTCGGTCCCGACACCAACACTAACACCAACGCAGCGGCGCTGCCGTCTAAATCATGGTCCGGTAGAAAGATTCAAGGAGGGTTAGGGTTGAAAAGAAATTTGGGGAAGATGAGAGTTGCAGAGAGAGATCGAGAGAGAGGAAGGAGAGGAGAAGAGAAGAAAACATAAAGAAAAAAAAGGCAAAGTGAAAAAAAATCAATAAAATGGATCAAAATGACATTTCTACCCTTCATAAGGAATTAGAAACTGATAAGTGGGTCATGTTTCTCTTTCACATCAGATCATGACGTCAAGCATCCGCCCACGAAGTTCATGATCTAAAATGAGATGGGTCAGCCCAATATATAATGTCTACAGCAGCATTTGATTTTTGAAGAGAAGTATTGGGCCATTTCCAAACAGATAACACTATGTCACTATTCGTTTACCAAGAAAAAGTAAAAAATCATGACTATGTCACAAGCATCACAATCACATAATTTATGATTTATTGACCATCATTTCAACAACCTAATAGTTTGTCGTAATCATAATCACTATGACCTATAATCTAACATTCCATTCCATCCATATCACAATCCACATCAACCAGCTATTCATCAAAAGGAATATTTTTCATTGATTTAGAATTCTTATCTTAATAATAACTCAATAATTGATAAATATCGTTCCCATAATGTATTCTCGTGACATATTTCTTTTCTCGTGTCGCAAAAGCATGTTACACTATATTAGATCCTAGATCGTTCAAAACAAGAGAAAGATAGCCACATCCACCCAATTTCACGTGACATCTTTAGGAGAAAGTAGTAGGGTTTACTCAAAGTTACCATAATAACTTGCTATATTTTTTTTTAAAAAAAGCCCAAAAGAGGTAAAAAAAAAAAAATGTGGCCCGTGAAAGCGAGACGCACGAGAGAGTGACGTCAAGGGGGTACTAACGTCATCCTACATTATTAATGGCACATCAGTAATTGCAACGCAAATAAAAATAATCTTTTTTGGAAAGTCCAATGCAAATCGACATCGGGGATATTTTCTCCCCATAAAACGCAAACCTTCTACCGAGGATTCGTTTTTCCAACCCTCCATTTTACTATATTTGCATACAAGGCCCTTAAGCTTTTATATATTCACACAACACTAATTCTTTATTCATATTTACATATTGAGACCATCTTTTTCTTTTTTCATTGTAAAAGGCCAAACATTATCTATTCATAACTAACTCTATCACAAGGATTATCCTTATCTCTTCAAAAGGAAAATAAAAAGAGAATTGATAATTAGGGTTTCTTAAGCTCCAAGTTGAAACCTTATTCTACATTTCTTGACTTTCATATAAACAAAAGTTTCCAATAAGCTTTACAATGTCCTTTTCCATATAGAAGCTTTTGAGGGAAGTTTTTCTTTCTTGTATTTTTCCCATTGTTTTTCTCCTCAATTATATAGCAATTAGTCCTTTTTCTTTGTTTTTTTTGTTTCTTTTCTTGATATTTTGTTTGTGACAAGATAGATGTGATGCGAGCATTGTAACTAATTCATTAGATTAACAAGTTAATAAAGTTATTATCTTCTTGTCGTGTTAGTTGTGAGGATTGAGTCTTTAGTAGTGTTTCTACATAAATCCGGAGGCTATACGAAATCACGGTGGAACAGAATTAGTGATCAAGAGACAATCATGGGCAAGAGACAATGACATATAGTGGTTCACCATGTCTCGGGGGATATGGCTACGTCCACTTAGAATCAACTATCATGCCTTTGGTGTTACAAGAGCATCTATCCCGCGGGGGGTACAAGAGCATCCATCCCGCGCGGGGTGGAGTAAGGGAGGGATGATGGAGTATCCATCCCGCGAGGTGGAGTGTTACAAATGAGGGAGGGGTGGGCTACCCATCCCGCGGGGTGGGGTTTATATCAGATATATATATCCCGCGGGGTGGAGTGTATCAGATCTCATCTATATCTCTCTTCTACATAGGGGGAGTCTTTCTTTTATAGCTAAGGAAGATTCCCTCTTTTTACATACTTCCGATGTGGGACTGACTATACATTTATATTCTCATGGTGCATTCTTGTGGAGCTTGGAGAAACACCTTCCCGATGTGGTACCGATGATCTTTCACCATGGCGAGGTAGCTTGGACGTCGGTCTACAAGTTTCATGACTGGTCTATGGGCGGGGAAGGTAGTTTCCTGACTACTGACTACAAGTCCCCCCAAGTTCTCGTTCAAGATACATCTTGAGTGAGGACTTAATATACAAAATGCCCATAGACCAGTCATGGCTGCCCGGTCCCAGTCCCAGTCCCCTAAGTCCGCACTCAAGACGTGTGGAGAACGGATTTTGCTTTTCTTGATATCTTCAAGTCCGCCGGGTCCCTCCTGACCCCCAGCCTCAAAACTGATTCGGCCGTGCGGGGTCTTCTAACAAAGTATGCGAGCTGTGGAGTCCTCCTCGCACAGAAAGGCAACAACATCGGGCAAGTCGTGGGGTCCGCCTCGCACAGATGGGCTGACATTATTAGGCGAGCTAAGTTTGCTCCGCGCACAATGTCTACACGCGAGCTGAGCAGTTCGCTCAGCGTCCAAGGACAACGCGCAAGCTCAGGAGTTCGCTTCGCACACAAGGACTACACGCGAGCTCAGAGTTCGCTCCACGCACAAGGGCAACGCGCGAGCTCAGTTCGTGTGGCGCTTTGTTGGAGTTCGCTTCGCATAGGACTACATTACTGGGCAAGCTATGGACTACACCTAGAAGATAAGAAATGCCCTTCTCGATCCCCGACCTCAAAACTTATTCGGCCGGGCGAGGATTGTTGTACCTTCACAATGAACAAATGATCGACGAGCATTGGATCAACACAATTATGGGGCCAACCAAGTATGGTTATGGCGTAATAATTATCGAATTGAAAAATGGTTCATGCAATTGTGTAATACAGAACGTTGAATGCCACTCTCTCGATCGAATGTTAATCTTGGTGGAATGCCAATCTTCTTTCGGTCGAATGTTAATCTTGGTGGAATGCCAATCTTCTTTCGGGTACCGCGCGGGCTGAAGATCTCGCTCCGCGCACTACCGTGCGAGATGGGTCTCGAAACTCGGCAATACACGCGAGGTGGATCTTGTAACTGGCGAACTAGGTGTTATGATATTGGTGACACGCGAGATGGGTCTTGTAATTCGGCAATACACGCGAGGTGAATCTTGTACTTGGCGAACTAGGTGTTATGATATTGGTGACACACGAGATAGGTCTTGAACCTGGGTGTTACCTCATGTGTTACTACTCGAGTGACGGGGTGTTAATGCCGTCTGTGAGTTATCAAGTCACTTGCTCCGTTTTTAAAGGGAAGATATAAGTTTTATGACTTACAGCCGTATGCCTATCCCGCTAGGTGTTACTTGGGAACTCAATGACTTGTGCTTCTTGGTCGAATACCTATCCCACTTGATGTTACTTGGGATTTTAATGTATTATTCATCCCATCTAGTCTTACAAGAGATTTTAATGTGGATTACCCATCCCGCTTGGTGTTACTGGGAAAAACTTGCAACTCTTGGTGGAATGCTCATCCCGCCTAGTGTTACAGGGGATTTTGATGTGGATTACCCATCCCGCTTGGTGTTACTAGGAAAAACTTGTAATTCTTGGTGGAATGCTCATCCCGCCTGGTGTTACAGGTGATTTTAATGTGGATTACCCATCCCGCTTGGTGTTACTAAGAAAAACTTGTAATTCTTGTAATTCTTGGTGGAATGCTCATCCCGCCTGGTGTTACAAGAGATTTTAATGTGGATTACCCATCCCGTTTGGTGTTACTAGGAAAAACTTGTAATTCTTGGTGGAATGCTTATCTCGTTTGGTGTTACAGGGGATTTTAATGTGGATTACCCATCCCGCTAGGTGTTACTCGGGATAAACTTGTAATTCTTGGTGGAATGCTCATCCTGACTGGTGTTATAGGGGATTTTAATGTGGATTACCCATCCCGCTAGGTGTTACTCGGGATCTCAATGACATGCCTCTGGGTGGAATGCCTCTTGGGTGCAATGCCTGTCTCTCGGTTGAGTGTCTCTCAGGTGCAATGCATGTGTGCTGCCAACGGGTCCGCCTACTAATGCTGGGCAGATCCCCTCTTTCTCTAAGTACCCCTCCGGACGCATTCGTATACTGGGCGGGATCTACTCCTGGATCATACCGATTAAATTCGACACAAATAACCAATGTTATATCAATCCTCCCGGTGACCTTACAAGAGCCCTTGCCCTTTTTGTCGCCATACCGGCCAATCTGTGGGGCTTGCCCGAGATCTATCGCCTGAAAAGCTCGATGAATCCGGAGCAGGAACCTTAGATTTTGTGATCCTGGAGACTGCTTCTCTAGTCTGTGAGGCCATTGAATTTTCGACCAGGAGATTGGACGCTGGAGCCACCAGGATAAGAAGATGATCCGGTTGTGGGTTGAAAAGATCGTCTCCGGCGAAGCTCCCGTTCGACATGACTGAGCTCCAGGTGTTCATAGCAATTTTTTTTCTGCCACCGGGACCCGCTGCTTGCAGATTAGATGATCCCGACTGGTTCCACCGGTACCTCATAGAGCAGGCTTTGCCAGAGGGAATTGATGATCAAACTGGACGACCGAGACTCTGCTTCTAGGGATGCGGGGCGCGCCACCTCGCGGAAGCGGAATGTAGTAGAGTTGTCAACGCTTCACAAGGTGCTTCTCTCATGCGGGGTCCCCTGCGTGAAGTCATCACTTCGCGTAGCACATCTCCACATGCATCCAACTCGCATGCAACTCATGTCATTGTTTTGATACGTGCGAACTCATCCCCTCGCATGATAATTTCAGTCCTCCTTTTACGTGAAGGCCTCTTGTTTCTTGGCGAAGTCTCCCATGCGAAGCCAATCTCTCGGTGGAATGCTTATCTCTTGGTGGTTTCTCAGTCTAATCATGAAGACTTGGACTTTCATATCCTGATTTGTGTTTTCAATGGCAATCAAATGAGGGACTTACCTGTGAAAATAGCTGCCGAATGAGTGCACACATGAGATGCAGATTCATGCCCGTACTAATCCCGGACGATGAACCCTTGTTGCCAGCACGGTCGGGCCGCTTACAAGATCTGTAAACTTCTCCAGTTTCTTCACCCCATACCTTTCATACCGGGTGTCCATAGCAATTTTCTACTGTGCACCAGACAAATCAACAAGATGTCGGTGGTAGCTGCCGGGAAGCGTATCCCGGACCCAATGACCACTGCGCCGGCAGATCGGGTATCAACGGGACCCTGAGTATACTTGGAAGATTCCTTTGCTTATTTCTGATGAATTTTTATCTCGGCCTGGACAAATAGAACAACGGGGGGGGGGGGGGAGGTTATCTCGCCTTTCTCCCATGCGGGCTACCGCGCCTCTCATCCCGGGCGGGCCATCTCGCCTCTCTCTCTCTCTCATGCGAGCCACCTCGTCTCTCTCCCGGGAGGGTCATCTCGCCTCGCATCTATGCGAGCTATTCTGCTGCTGGACTGCCTACCCCGCGGATAAAAAGAACGACGGGTGGGTCATCTTGCCTCGCTCCCATGCGGGCTACCTCGCCTCTCATTCTGGGCGGGTCATCTCGCCTCGCTCCCACGTGGGCTATCTCACCTCGAATCCTTGCGAGCTACCTCGCCTATCTCCCATGCGATTTATCTCGCCTCGCTCCCATGCGAGCTACCTCACCTCTCATCACATGCGAGTCATCTTGCCTCGCATCTATACTACCTCTCGGGCGGTAGAACAACATGACTTTTTAGTAACATTTCCCACAGACGGCGCCAAATGTTTCTGCATAAACCCGGAGGCTATGTGGAATCACGGTGGAACAAAATTAGTGATCAAGAGACAATCATGGGCAAGAGACAATGACATATAGTGGTTCACCATGTCTCGGGGGATATGGCTACGTCCACTTAGAATCAACTATCATGCCTTTGGTGTTACAAGAGCATCTATCCCGCGGGGGGTACAAGAGCATCCATCCCGCGCGGGGTGGAGTAAGGGAGGGATGATGGAGTATCCATCCCGCGAGGTGGAGTGTTACAAATGGGGGAGGGGTGGGCTACCAATCCTGCGGGGTGAGGTTTATGTCAGATATATATATCCCGCGGGGTGGAGTGTATCAGATCTCATCTATATCTCTCTTCTACATAGAGGGAGCCTTCCTTTTATAACTAAGAAATGTTCCCTCTTTTTACATACTTCCGATGTGGGACTGACTATACATTTATATTCTCATGGTGCCTTCTTGTGGAGCTTGAAGAAATACCTTTCCGATGTGGTACCGATGATCTTTCACCATGACGAGGTAGCCTGGACGTCGGTCTACAAGTTTCATGACTGATCTATGGGCGGAGAAGGTAGTTTCCTGACTACCGACTATAAGCAACCATGATCAAGGGGTTGATTAGAATGTTGTTTAAACGTGTCATGTTTTTGGGAACATATTAATGAATGATTAGTTCTACATTTTTGAATTTATTTGTAAAATAACCAAATGAGAGGTAACTTCAACTTACCAAGTTTGTCTTGTCATGACTCATGTGTCTTGAGATGAAGTTAAGAACTATTGCTTTCCTAAGGAAAATGTCTGGTTGTTCATCCATTGGAGTTTATTTCAAATTTTCAATTCGAAAAATGAATACATTAGAACGCAACGATTAATTTTAACACGAATTCTTACTTGAAAACAATCAATTTATATTTATTTTTTCACCATTCATGTCTCGTTTGGTTCACCGAATGAAGACGTGGAAAGCTAATCATTTTTGTTTTTTTTAGAACAACTCACGTTTTAGTGTTATAGAGGTTGACTACTAAGTAACATATATAACCGGTTTGCGTATACTTACAAAATTAATTATATCTCGTCAAATATTACATTTCCGAGATAAACGTCCGTTCAACAAAACAATTTTAATTTAATTCTTGGGTCTGTGTTTTTGTTTTTCTCCGATGATTAGCTGAAAGAGAGATTCTTTAGGTGGAGATGATATCAATTTTGATTTTTCTACATATATATGGAGCTACACCAGTACTGCTGGTACTACTGTCAGTAAAATCCGGTTTGCATACTCTCTCCTACAGGTACTGTCTGATTTTCCCAATAATATCGAAAAATGACCAAATATTTATTCTCAGAAATGGCTGAGAGAATCTAGAGAGCCCTCATAAGACAATCCCCACTTGCTCAAAAAATCCAAAAACAAACACAAATGGGAAGAAGAGAGAAATGAAACAATACAAAACAATTGGTGAGGACAACTTTCTCATGTCTCTCTTTCTCATGTGTATTTCGTTTTCTGGGTACTGATTCATTCTTTTTCTCTCTCTAAATCTTCCTTCCTGTCAAAAAAATGGCCCATTGGGATCCCAAAGCTTCCATCTTTATTATATTTTATTTCCCAAAATGCTGGCTTTTGATGCTTTGAGCTGTGTTGGTTTACTGTTCTGTTCTGATTCTTCTGATGTTCATGGGTTTTGGTTTTCTGGGTTGTTCTTTGTTTTGGGTTGCAGAGCAAGCCAGCATGTATGGAATACTGGGAATGAGTGAATGATCAAGCTTTGTTGGTTTTTGAGGAGGAGTCATGCATCGGAATTCAGGTACGGGTTTTGATTTGTTTTTCAGCGATTAAAGCTTACGTCTTTGATGGGTTTTGTAAAAGAGAAAAAGTGTGATACACTATTTTTTTTTCTTTATCTGCTCTCGGTTTTATCTTCTCTATCTGGTTTGTTAATGGACATTTATGAATGTGCTTTTTTCAGTGTTTGATGGTTTCATTGTTGGGTCTGTGAAGCTTTCTTTGTAGATGAGATATATGTTTTTCTTCAGTGTTCTCACTTCCTTGTTTGGGTATTTGGTTTGATGAATACTGGGTTTTTTTTGGCTTTTGGTGTTCTGAGTCTGGATTCTCTTGGAATTTATGATTTGTTGTTTACACTTTTTGAGGGCAAAGTCCAATGGATTCTTCATGGGGATGTATTAATGATCAAAAAGAAGACCATCTTGCCAAAATTATGCTTTGTTTGATCTCGAGGAGTTGTAATTTTCTGCTGCTAATTACTAATTAGTTAACATTTGGTAGATTACTCTAGCCTGGTATCGACTTTGCTTGATGCTTTTCAGCCTTTTGGATTTGTTTCCAGTAGTACTGGAGTATGTTTATTGCCTTTCGGTTTACTCTTAAACCTTTTCTGCTAGATATGTGGGAACCTTTATAACACATCGATATGAGTTGGTTGAGCTTTCGCCATTCAGTATCGGCATCTTGTCCAGCATTGAGACTGCTGCTAAGATGTGGATTCCCTCTGGCTCACCAGCATTATCTTTGATTCTTAGGAGATGTTTCTGTTGGCTGCCTGAATTTGAAAACATCTCAGTTTTCCTTTTTGCTTGGAAAAATTTCTGAAATGTGCTTCAGTGATGGACTATGGTTTTTGTGTTTAAGCTAGTAAAACCATTTTCTATCAATTGATCTAAACAGGGTAAGTAATCCTGACATCCACATTATCTGTTATTGAGGCCTCATAGCCTTGAAATTCCAGAACTCCCAGTGAAAAAGTCTTGGGAAGAAACATAGTGAATTAATCACTTTATAATGCCATACAATACGAAAAAGTTCTACCTTTTGTTGATAGTTGCATGGTTTCTTTTTTGTGGAACTGAGATTATACGTTGTTGAGTTATTCAGTAAACTTGTGCTTTAATACATGCAGACTTGCTGGAAATGGAAGCTCATGTTCCATGCAACAGCTTTACCCCAATATATATCCCCAAAATGAATCATAACTCAAGTGCTAATGGCAGTGAGAGGAATCATAATTTAACTACTGACCAGCTTGTTAGGTATTACAAGGAGGAGTTCAAGCAGACAATGCTCAATCAAGAAATGATATTTAAAAATCAGGTATCCTATTGCGACTCTTCATGTAAAGAATTTACTGCATGTTTAGTTTCCTTGAGATATTAACTGGAGTTATTGGAAGATATTGAGTCATAATCTATATATAATTTTGTTCTTGAAAGCATCACATGAACTTACACTTGAGTGTTCTGTTTTTTGTTTCGGGTTTAGTTTCAGTTCTTCTAGCTTTTTAATTTATTTTTATATATTTTTCACAACCAATTAATGGCATGAACAAATAACACCTTACCTGAAATGTCTTGTGACACCCAGATTCTGGACCTCCACCGCCTATATGGAAGACAGAGAGAATTAATGGGCATGACAAGGAATGAATTAGATAAACATAATCTAGGCACTGAGGCTTCAAGGCAGACTACTTCTTTGTCTCAAACCTCGCTTGTCTGTACTCAAAAGACGTTCAACATCCCCACATGCAGTCAATTATCTATTTCAGGTGCTGAAAATATCCAGTCACCTTCATGTTTTGTTCAAAAGAGGAACATACAGGCATGCTCATATCCTGTTCAACCTGAAGACCATTCAGGATACCGTAGATTTTTGAAATCTAAATGCCAGAAATCTCAGAAGAACTTGGACCTTCAACTTCCACCTGATACAATATACATTGATAGTGAAGAAGAGGAACTGTTAGAAGATGGAAAGGTTTCTGAAGCAGCTGAGGTATCAAGTTATCCTACTAAGAAAATTCCCGAGGTTGTGTGCAATGGTTATGCAACAAATGGATTCAACTCTGTTCCCAACTATGCCTCAAGTGCTGCATCATTAGAAAAAGGTCTGGTTGACTTAAATCATCGGTATGAACTAGAGCAAGAAAGAGATCCTACACACGATCGTTTTGTGGGGCCCACTGACATCGAGGCTTACTCAAGTATTCAACTGCAAGGCACAAAAAGCAAACAGGAGCTGTTGTTGTCTTGTAATCACAGTGCTGGTGAGCGTTTCAAGTTTATCATATATGCTTCAGAGTCAGTTTGAAAGTCGGTCACTTAAAATCTGTCTGCATAGCTTTGATAACTTGTAGTTTTCTTATATGGTAAGCACTTATCCTTTCAGGGAAAATTCAAAGCAGCTTCAATACTTTGCCTCGAGGATCTTATGCAGATTACTTATCCTTGTCATGTAACTCATTACATAAGAAGCTCAAGCAACATGAACTGTCATCCCTGCTTCACAATTGCCAAAACTCATCGAGTGAAGGAGCAACGATTGGTGTTCAGAACCTCAGAAGAAATTCTGGTTCCAAAGGTGGTCATCAATCTGGACAAAGTGGAGATTTGATGTGCACATCATCTCAGCATATCCCATTTGACTACATGGAAAACTCTGGGTCCTCATGCTTTGCAGGTTTAAGAAAACCTATACATGACTTGGCACGCACCCCAATTGTCGACACCTCTATACCACTCAGTAACAACTGTAAATCATCAACACTAAGGCCTGGGCTTGAGGAAGAAAGGTTACAGTTAAAGAAGCATCTGAGGTCTAGTACAACACATGATGGTACGGTCGCTGACAGTAGCTTTATCAATGGCTTTTATTTAGAATCCAACAACTCAGGGGATCAGCCACCAACCATCGGTTGTGATAATCTGATAAGAGTTGAAGATGGTTTAGTGCCTGAACTTCATGGAATGACCAGATACTTGCAGGATTCTGCAAATGTCAATGCTCAAAAGGACATAGACTTGAATTTCATGCCTTCTAGCTGTTCTTTGGATGTGGCAGTTTCCCAGAGTTTCCAAACACTTGGAACAGAAAAGCATGAAGGTTCTAAAAGAGCTGTGCTACTTGATTTAAATGTGCCTCATGATTCGGTACGCGTCAAAGAAGTAGAATTAACTGCTGATGAACATGTAGAAAAGAGTAAATTTAAGAAAGATGGTCCTGGAGTTCAAATTGACCTGAACTCATCCATAAATGATGTTGAGTTTGGAGTTCAGATTGACCTGAACGCATCCATAAATGAAGATGAGTTTTCAGCAATATCATCTCCTTCGACAGAGAGCCTTTTGGAGGCACCTGCTAGTCCAGAGAACAAGGAGTGTTCTCCACCAAGAGGCGTCTCATCTGATGGAAATCAAGTTGACACACCTGATCTAATGTCAGGACCGGAAGCTCCAGAAAACAAGGAGTCTTCTCCACCTACAGGAGAACCTGATGAAGATCATGTTGAGATACCTATTCCATTGTCAGTACAGGAAGATTTTCAATACAAGGTGCGTGCTCAGCCAACAGAATCTGATGAACAAGTTGACACACCATGTCCACTGTCAGTACCTGAAGATCTAGAACATATGGTGTGTTATGGGCCAACAGAATCTGATGAACATATTGACAGACCTATTGCATTGACAGGGCAGGGAGGTCTGCAGAACAAAGAGTGTTCTCAGCCAATAGAATTTGATGAAAATCAAATTGAGACACCTTTTCCGTTGTCAAACATGGAAAACAAAGATTGTTCTCAGACTATGGATTCTGATGAAAATCAATTTGAGACACATTTACCATCAGGACTAGATGATCTGGAGCGCAAAGATTGTTCTCAGCCTATGGACTCTGATGAAACTCATATTTGGACATCTTTGCCATTGTCAGGACATGACGATCTGGAAACCAAAGAGTGTTCACAGCCAATGGACTCTACTGAAAAACAAATTGGCACACCTGTTCAATTGTCAGGACATGAAGTGCATCTGGAAGAGGAAATATTCAGGACTGCAGCAGAATGTTTGGTTTCCATTTCATCATCCGTGTGTCATACTTGTTCTGAGAGGACCACGGGTAAACCAACTAAAACTTTATTTAATTCCCTAAAGTGGTTTGCTGGTTTATCGTCTTCAGTTTTAGGCAGTCAAGAACACAAGGTGGGCTGTGATGATAATCAGGTGGTTCTTCCTGATGGAATGGACTACTTTGAGGCCATGACGTTGATGCTACCAGAGAAAAAGGTGGAAGAGAGCTGCTGCTGTAGAGGTAATGACTACAAAGAGGAAGTGATTGTGACAGCTTCATCACAAAGTCAGCCAAAAAAGGGTCGGCCAAGAAAAGGAATGCAACGGACGAAGAACTTCCAAAAGGAAGTTCTCCCGGGCCTTGAATCTTTGTCAAGATGTGAGGTGAGTGAGGATCTTCAGATCATAGGAACACTAATTGAGGCTTCTGCTGATTGCTCCGAAACAAGATCAGTAAGATATGCAGCTAAATTTGGGTTGACAAGGGGGAGGAGGAAGTGCACCATTTCTGCTTCCAATGTAAAAGAGAGTACTGCCACATCACCATTGAATCACATTGGTGTTAAACGGCAATTGGAAAGGGAGAGGAGAAGCCTAATTGATTGGGGAGAGGTAACCAGGGGGCGTAGAGGGCAGAGGAATCCGGGTAGCAAGGTATAGGAAATGAATGGCAAATAGTCTCTTATTAGTGCTCTTCTGGGAGGTTTGTGTCACTTGTTAGGTTGGTTTTTGTACATGTCCTCCAAACCTTCAGAGTTCATACATGTGGGTGGGTATATAAGCTGGGGTGGATAGAACTCACAGAAAGCAAGCCCTGACATTCATGCATGAGAGTCCCCTCTTTGCAGAATGATATATTCATTGTAGTGTTTTGGCAAACTGATATAGTAGGACTATGAGAGTTCTTTTTCTCCAGTCAAATTTATCAAACATTTGTAGAAGGTTTCATTTTTAGTTACAAGGGGGGGGGGGGGGGGGGGGGGGGGGGAATCTTGTCACTTCAACTAGAGTAAAAAAAAAAAAGGATATTCTTACAAACACAAACTTGTGTCATTACTGTTTATTTAATAGTAATTCCTCTCAAGTTTCAACAAAATAACAAATACATGTAATATATTTAAACAACCAAGAATAATTTAGCTTTTACAGAGGAAAATCTTGAGCTTCTTGTTCTTGTTGAGTGAAATGTGGACTCTGAAGAGCCTCTTGAAGCAAGTCATGATCATCCAGCGAATCTCTATATGTTTCTAAGTTGGTCTCGGAATTTCTCAAGGCAGAAAGACAAAGCTCTTTCCTCCATTCCTCTAAATGCGGGAACCCAACATGATCTCCATATTTGTCACAATACTGCAAGAACAATAAAACGATTTAGGCCTACTAGAGATAGTTTTTTTTTAGAGGATACTAGACAGATAGCTTAGAATGCAAGCAACGTGAATCGTGGTGGTAATTAAGTATACAAGATTTTAAAAAATAGTCTGTAAATATCAGTTTTCACTATCAGGGGTAACCAACATTTTTACCTCAAACTCTGCAATATCATGAGTCTGATACTTTGGGACGCCAGCAACATCCCTTGAGTGGTAGAAGTCCTTAATGGACTGCATCATTTCCTCCCATGATGGCAGTGTTCTTTTTCCAGATAGCAGTTGAGCTATCCATTTTGCTTGTGACTCAAAGAAAGGGAACCCTATGATCTGGATGGAACATACATATGATGAACATGAAAGCTATATATGTTGTGGCCAAAGAAAAAGAAAGAAAACAAATTGGGATGTGTCAATTTTAGTTTTACCTTTCTAGGAATGCCAATAAAAGATAAAGAAGGAGCAAGTGAGGGAGGGAAAGTGTGCTCATACAAAGGACCCACCCTGTCATCATCAATAGCTACTATTCCTTTGGTGTCAAGGAATGGGAATGTGTATGAATACCTGCACAAAGGTCCACACACGTCACAAGTCACAAGTCACAACTCACTTAGAAGTCACTGGATTTTTCATATCAGGGACCCAGAGAAAATCTCCCAGTCAAGGTCAAGTTGGTACAGTTTAGGGCATTGATAGCTTGCTTCCTAAGCAATCATTTAGTTTCTATAATTGTGTCTTCTAAACAGTACCAAAATAGTGTTGGAATGGAACTTTACCCTGTGCAGTAGATGATAGTGTCTGCAATTACCCAAGAACCATCCACAAACAATACCTTTCCATCTTCTTGAAGGGACTCTATCTGCATATGAATTGTGCAGTTAAAAGTGATCATCACTAACACACATGTAATAAACTTATGGTGAAAACTAAAGGGAAGAAAATTAAGTTGGGACTAAACCAGCTTAGAGGTTTCCTTCTCTTTCGGTGTAACCATGAGATCGATGTGATTGTTTGTACCTGTGGATGAAGATCCAAAGTATCATGCTTGGAAATGACCTTGGTTAAGCCCTCAGAGATTTTGTTCATGGATCTTGCGCTGAGGTACACTGCCTTTGCCACTTCTACTAGCTCCATTGATATGTCTTGCCCACTTAGTGAAGTTCCAACCACAACCACAACCTTGAACCAGAAATTAATATTGAACGTCAAAAACATCATGAACTTGTGAAAAACTCTAATAAATCAAATACATGCCGGTTAATTACCTCATTGCGGAAAGGCTTGGAATCCCTGTAAATGTGACTGTGCATTTGCTTCCTCTTCCATGAATCCATTCCTAAACACGATCAACAAGATTGAAAAGAAGAAAGGAGAGATCGAAAACAACGTTGCATACTAATAATAAAGAACTTCATAGGAATGTAGTGTACGTACCTTTAATGGAAGGCAATCTAGGCTGAGAGTAATGGCCAGTGGCAACAACCACAGAATCAAACACCTCTTCCATCACAATCTGGGTCTTCTTCTGCACACTCTTAACGAGCCATTTCAAATCTTGGCATCCCGTTACATGATCCTGCAGCATTCCCACATAAGCCACCCTAGTATTGAACCTAATCAAATCCCTTAATCCAAACCAGTCACAGAAGTCTTGAAGGTACAAAAGAAGTTCCCTATGCCCAGGAAACCTTCTCATGTCTCTATCCTTTTTAACTGAAAATGGAAAATCAGTGAACCCCATGATCTCTCTAGGAGATGTAAGCCTTAAAGAGGTATAAAGACTACTGTGGACTTTGAGATGATGAGAATTAGTACTAGTAGTAGGACTAGTAGTGTTCCTTCCTAAAGGGTCCTCTCCCTCCACATTTGGGTCATACAGCCATTGACCTCCTACATCATGGTTTTGTTCCAACACCACCACTCTGTGACCTTCTTTCCTCATCTCTCTTGCAGCAACAAGGCCCGACGGTCCAGCCCCAATTACACACACACTTTTGCATTGATACCTCTCAGAAACCATTGTTGTGTCTATGGGTTTTCTGTTGGTTGTGTGGAGTTTGATTTGATGGGGCTGTGGGGAAAGTTTGGTGTTGGTGATGAGGGCTTTTATAGCGGGAACTTTGTTTAAGCAAGCAGATGGGGATATATCTTTTTAAAAAAATTGGAAGTTTTTCCTCGATGAACAAAAAATGTTAGTCGGTTGTCTGTGAACTGTGATCTGGTTGGTTTGATAGGTTGTAGTTTGGTTGGTTTGATAGGTCGACTGAAATACAAATCATAACAAAGAAGCATGTGAGATAATTTGGTATGGTGTCGGTGATATATATATATATATAGTAGAGGGAATCAACTTTGTTTAAGCAAGCAGATCTAAAAGAAAATGGTATTTTCCTCGATGAACGAAGAATGTTGGTGAATGGAGATTGGATCTAATCTTTTATAATTCTAGACTCGATTATTTAGAGCATAAACTCTCTTATTTTTAGTATCATAACCACCTATATTATTAAAAAACGAAAAAAAAAACACCTATTATTGTGAGATTAATGCATGGCGTAATACCAAAGCATGCATGCAGTAACCTTATAAACAAAGATGATAATCATGAACAAGTATAAATTGAGTTGAAGCATATTTATTAATCAGATAATTGCAAAGATTTCTTCTTATAAAGATTTGTCGGGATCCTGCTTTTTGCATCAATAATTTCCCCTTTGTATTTTGTTGTTGAAGATTGCTCAAAGATTTTGGAGTTATATATATGAATATATATTTTGGTTCATAATGATGTTGGAGATCAAGAGGGTTTTGCAAGTTTGGAAACAGACAGACGTGACATAACGAATCAATGCTTAGCTTAGATTATTTGTCTCCTCTAAATCACTTCTTGCAGCTAAGGGGAACATGAGCAATCATGAAACAGTAGACATGTTAATTTGTTCAACACAGTTCCCTCATTTTCATTTGACTTCCAAATGTGGTCATTCAGTCGAGTACATGCAGACAGTACGTTCCTCTTTCATTTCATTTCCTTTTCTTCGATCTCACTCTTTTTACACATATATTAGTAGGTAAAACTGAATCCATTCGAGTAAGAAACCAGTGGCATGGAATGATGGAAATGATTCACTATTTGAGTAAATCTATTATCAGTGTGCATTCTAAGTCTGCAAGTAGAGGTAAATGTCATTTATCATTCAACATATATCCTACCTAGCTAGCAAATAAGCAATGATCGATACGATTGGTCTTTATGCATGTAAAGCTTGCAAGTTAAATTACATGGAGTAGATATACCCCATAAGTACATAACCTTCTAAGGCTCTAAGCCATCCAAGCTCGACAATGAATCATAATCATGGCATTGCTTTCAATATCAATCATGCACTACCAAACTCCTAGTTTCAGCAATGTCTGACGTTCTGTACACTATACATGTAATAATACACATCGAGATGGGATCGAAGAGTACTTGGTGTGGAAGAGCTAGGCTCTTGGCATGGTTTCGTGGGTGGTTGGCTGGACTATTGCGGTCTTGTGGATCTTCTGGTAAGCTGAGCTCAGTAGTAAGTGAGAAGAGGAAAGAGATGAGAGAGCAAGCAGGAATGTTGCAGGATATATATCAGTTTAATGTGAGGATGTACATGGCGCTCCACGAACATCGATATGAAGAAATGAAGACAGTTATAAGCTTCCCAGAATCTCTAGTAATTAGTAAGCAGCAGCGAAGCCAATGTTGTTGACGCCTACATTGCTGCTCTGGAAAACAATGGCTTCCCTTCTCTGCCTATTATTATCGATCGGAGAGACTCAAAGTGGCCATTCGCCAATCGCCATTCAGCCAAAAAAAAAAAATAGTGCGAATTGGGCCTTTTGAGGGCTAGTCAGAGACCACGCGGGCCTAGGCGGTCATCATATAGTGGGCTGAGCCGGGTTTAGGGGTCCACCCTTTAAATGAAATTACCAAAAAGGACTAAAGCTAAATCGAAGACGGTGAAGCTGTTCTAGTTCAATTTGTTTCACATCTAGCCTGCATTCTCTGTCTCTCTCACAGCTCCCTAAGCCTGGTTAAGTTTCTTCCTGGACTCCAGGGACCTCTATCTTTTCTACTTGAAACTGCCAAACTGGGTATGTCAATATTAATTAGTTGATATATATATATATATATATACACACACACGTACCCCCTTAGATTTCATGTTCATGGTATGCATGGAGTATTGAACAACTCGATTGTTTGCAGAAAATGATTATTCTTCGTGCGTAATTGGTTCTAAATACATGGAAAAATAATTCATATGCATGTGCATTGCATATTCGTATAATTTTGAAATGAATATGGTTTTGCATTCACAAATGTAGCATATATTCTACGCACTAATATCTATGGTAATTCTGGGCAAGGAAATAAACAAAAGCAAAAATAGAAAAGTATAAACTACTATGATGCAGAGACGGACTATATAATTGGCGCGTTTTTGTCGTGGAATCACACATATCATATTCACAGAGATTGTTGTCCCTCTATCTAGAGCTCAAAGATTCGCTCTCTCTAGAACTTTCTCTCTCCGCGGCAAAAAGAGGTTTTTGATAAATGTCCTTGATTTTTTGGGTATAATTTGGTTGCAACAAACGCGTTTGCTGTTATTCCCATAATAAATCACCACTTTTTCTGAAGCAACCAATACATCCCCCTTCTAGGGTTCTTCTCTTCTTGGGTTGGGGTGAGAGACAAGGAAAAGGTATGATCTTGATGATTTCTGTTTTCTTTTTTTTCTATGTTAGCTTTTTTATTGACGAATTTCAATTGGGTTTTATCTGTTTTATGCTTATGATCACATGGTTGATGTCAAAGAATGACCTTTGTGGTTGTTTCTGTATGAAATGAATCATCTTTAGTGTGTTTTGGAAAAATTATTGATGTTTTGTGATGGTATTGATGAACAGTTGATTCATACATGTATATTGGTATTGATGAACAAACACAACAGGATTTCTGTTAAGTTTTGAAAAAGGGTCTTTGTTCAGTTGATAATGGTTGATGAGACATGTTGTCTATTTCTTTCTGGGCCTGTATGTCGATTAATATTTCTCAATTAGTTGTTGAGTTAGGGAATTGCAAAGTTGTTTATGAAGGATCTGTTCTATTGTATTGCATAGGTGTTTGTAATGCAGAGAATCTTTGTTTCATTCGTTGCATCTTTTGGTCTGGTTTTGTTCATTGTTTGAATTCTTTGTTGTGATTATTTCTTTTCATGTTTTTCTGGTTTTGAACCAATATACCTTGTAAAGAAAACTTATAAGGTAAACCTTTTCAGATGGGGTCACTTTGTTAGAAATTGATACTTAGACTACTGATCTTTCAACATGTTGCATGAAGTAAGGAAATTATTTCAAGTAAATCTCTGTAGAATTTTGTGATTCATGTCTTATGTAGGAGATTACATCTTTGTGAAGCTTTAAGACCTTCAGATTCTGCTTCAATTTTTCTTATTACTTCAAATTCAATAGGGAAGGTGTTGATATGATATTGTGTAGCTTTGCGGTTTCATAGTCTCTACTCACACTCTCTTTTGGGAATTTTTGATCTTCTACAGGGTTGTCAGTATGCAATGTCATATTCTTCATAATGGAAGTTGAGAATATCGGTATCCCAGTGATCCTAGAAGACTTGAAGGGTATTTGTGAGGATGGCAGAAGGAACTCTATCTCAGTGATTCCACAAGAAAAAGAATCCACTGTCAGTCACATTAGAAGGCATTCTGTTGCACTAGTTCCACAGGAAATGGAATCCAAGGGTGGTGATATCATTAACAACTCTATCCCAGTGATCCAACAGGCAATAGAACCAAATAGTGATGAAATCGGGAGGAAGTCTATACCGGTGATCCCACAGGAAATAGTGTCGGATAGTGATGATTCCAGATTTCCAATGATCGCACAGGAGGTGGAGTCTAAGGGTGATGAGTCTGATGATATTAACACTAACTCAATCCCAGTGATCCCGCAGGAGATGGAGTCTAATGTTGATGAGTCCAATGATGTCATCCCAGTGACCCCACAGAAAATGGAGCTCAAAGGCAGTGATGTAGGAAGGAACTCTATCCCTGAGACTATGCAGGAAATAGAGCTTGATGGTGATGATATACAAGCTAATTCTATTCCAGTGATCCTACATGAAATGGACTCCAGCGATCTGAGAAGGAACTCTATTGCATGTATCCCACAGGAAATGGAGCCCGAGGGTGGTGACATCAGAAGAAACTCTATCATAGTGATCACGGCGGGAATAGAGGCCAATGGTGCTGATGTCAGAAGGAGATCTATAGCTAGAAGTATCCAATCCCGTTATCTCAGAGCTTCGATGGGATCCTGCCATGATTATTGCAAGTATGGAAAGGATGAAAATTTGGAAGCATCTCCTAAAGCTGAGAGGAAAAGGATATCCACAACCAACTCTAAGCCTTCTCCAGATTCTTTTGTTACGGAAAAAAGGGTCATATCAGCGACAAAGAAAGGAACTCCTCTGAAAAAGGTTTCATCTTTTAAGGAAGTTGATGTTCCTACAGAAGATTCCATTCATTCAAGGGTGAAACGTCCGCAATTTGAGCCATCTTCTAAGGTGAAATCCACGGCAAGTCATGAGCCTTCTCCAGATTCTGAAGCCCAGATACTTAACAAGTCTTTTGTCACAGAGAAAAATGTTGTATCAGTGACAGAGAAAATAAATGTTTCTTTGGAGAAAGAGATTGATGTTACTATGGAAGACTCCATGGATTTAGAGGAGGAACAACCTGAACTATCAGATCCATCTCCTCTCACAGGATCAGTGCACAGCATGATGAATTCTAAAGTGGTATCAAGAAACAGTTCTAAGCCTTCTCAAGATTCTGTAACTCGGAAACTCAATGACTCTGCTGTTATGGAGAAGAAAGCTATATCAGTGAAAAAGAAAGATACTGGTTCTTCAAAAAATGAAATGCCTTCCTTTGTTTCTATGGTAGGGCAAGGCTCACATCATAAAGGAAACATTGGAACCAGAAAGAGCAAGGAAGCAGCAGACAGTTCAAACAGTGGAGGAAATAGAAGTATCAGAAACCATAATAGAAGGGCTTCTCTATCGGGTGAAAAACAGACAGTGGGGATGCAAACTGTTTCTTTGTCTTCCAAGCACTTCAATAAGAGAGAATCCAATGTGAATCTCGGAAGCTCTTATAACCTTAAGGGCTTCTCTCATGTGAAAGATCCAAATGATCCTGGAAAAGTTGAACCTGAGCCACCAAGTGACAAGGATATGCCAGAAAAGATTTTGTATGTCATTGAATCAAGTATTGAGAATAATACTGTGGACTCAACTCCTGATGGTGTCAGTGTTCCTAAGCCATCGCCATTGTCACCTGTATCTGTTGAAGGCAAAAGCAAAAACAATAGCTTGGAGCGTGCAAGGAAGGGAATTGGTAGAATTGGATCTTTTCCATCCTTTGAGAAGAAACACTTGAAACGTGTTAATGTAGCTCATTGTCTATCAGCTGCTCCTCTAGATCAGGATAACAAGGGTTTGAGGTGTACTCGACATGGTACTCAAGAATCTTTATCTACATCGTTATCCTCATCATCCATGTCCATTTCTTCACCCAAGTCCACTCGCAATAAATTAAATGGTGCCAATTCTCTGCACAAGACTACACCTAGGAGGTCTGCAATTGTTGGCTCTGGAAACCAAAACAGTGTATCCCGAAAGTTGTCATTTCGGAGAGGTAGGGTGATTGAACTTCAGCCTGAGAACATTACTCCAAGGAGACTCAAATTCAGGCGAGCAAGTTCAGCTCTGGAGGTTCAAAATAGTAAAGACAGTAACACAAGTGGAAGCATCGGAAAGAAGGACGTTGATGACAGTGAGTCAACTGGTGCTGGTATCATCAAAAGGGGAAGCAATGTGAGAAAGGAAGTTGATAACAGACAGTCAAATGCTGCTGGTATCATCAAAAGGGTAAGCATTGTGAGGAAGGAAGTTGGTGATCGCCAATCAAATGGTGTTGCTATCAAAAGGGAAATCATTGGGAAGAAGAAAGTTGATGATCAGACAAATGGTGCTGGTATCAAAAGGGTCAGCATTCTAAAAAAGGAACTTGGTGATCGCCAGCCAAATGGTGTTTCTGTCAAAAGGGCAATCACTGGGAGCAAGGAAATTGATGACAATCAAACAAATGGTGCTAAACTCAAATCCGTGAAAGTTGGTCTGAGAAACCAAGAACAAGTTGAAGTTTCTCCAAGGAAGATCTTAAGGAGGAAGGGGGACAGTGTTGGTCTTTCGAATGGCATACGAAGCAATTCTGAGAAAGTGGTTTTGAGACACCAAGATGTAAAAGGAAAGAAAGAGGATCAGAAATTGTTGAATAATGTGATTGAAGAGACGGCTAGCAAGCTTGTCGAAACTAGGAAGAGTAAAGTCAAGGCCTTGGTTGGTGCTTTTGAGACTGTGATCTCTCTTCAGGATACCAGACCAGCGGCAAAGACAGGTGCATGTTGATTTATATAATCAAATACATAATAGCTTATTCTGTACATGTTTGTAAAGAAAAATGAAAAGAAAAAAAAAATGAACGAAGTAGTTTTGGAGTTCATATGGGATAGGAGCAAGATTATGTGAAGCTGCAGAGGCATAGATGGATGAAAACTGAAGGAGTTGTGACTGCTATCTATTGCTTTCCCCAAAGGGTGAAGTGTATTATCATATTCTCTATGTATTTATTGGTTTTGTTGATTTAGTTTTTGCTTATGGAAGACCGGATCTGTGCTTGTGAAAGAACAGTTGCAAAGCTGGATTCTTGATAACAGTGACTCTTTCCTTCCTCCCTATATTATGACTAGTGGTATTGCCATTGCCATTTTACAGAAAGATTGTATTTGGCTGTGGTTGCTTATTAGCCTTATTTGCTTGCCATTTCTGCATCCATACTGCTCATTTCAGCGATAAAAAGATCTCTATTGTACTCTTTGATTCATGTCGGGTAGTCTAAACTTAAAATCTCTGCTAATATTATTGGAGATTAGGAGCTAGAGTCATGAGCAATGCTAGTCATCCGAAAATAGTATGACTCTACATGTTGCGAATGTTGGCGTGCGACAGAAATGTAGTTATAGCTAGGTATTTTGATGATCCATTTAGCAAGAGTAACGAAATCCACATTTGTGAGATGTATGCAGAGAAAATCAAATCCAATATGGAAAACTTATTAATAATGGCTTGCAACAGAGATTTTTCAGTCACAGCTTGTACCAACTAGGCCAAGGCAATCACTTCTTCTTCTTCTTAATGTTTCGACTGTGATGGGCTGCTTGCTGCCGATTGATGATTGACTTGTTGACGGAACACTGCTTCCATCCTGTTGAACAGGTCCATATTCATTGATTGCTGCTGCAAAATCAATCAAGATTCAGGTTAAAAAAATCAAAAATCCCAGACCCTAAACATTCATCGGTATCTTTGTGATCCCCAAGTTTATCGAATATTGTTCACTTTAGCGGTTTTTAGGCTATTCTGGCAGTCAGTCTTTAATCTAATTGTTCTAAAACCATGTTTAGTTATCAAACTTACTTGTGCTAGGAAGGTACAATATGGATTAGCAAAAGAGTCTGAATTAGCATTTGTGGCAGGATCAGGCTTTGGTGGCATCAGTTGGGGCACCATAAAGGGTGGAAGAAATGATGCAGGAGTAGGATGAATGAGCTGCTGCTGTAGAGATTGATGAGGAGCCATTCTTGCCATGTTGCTTACATTGAGCATTCCCATTCCCATTCCTAGCGCGCCAGGAACAACCGGAGTCATTCCCATGCGCGCTAGGATTGACATTTGATGCTGCTGTTGCTGCTGCTGCTGCTGCAGCATTTGTAAAGGCATCATCATATTCATATGGGGCTGCATATCATTTCTCATGCTATTCATCATTTGAACTTGTGCTTGGAGTAACTCCAAGTATCTTATCACCTCGTCAAGCATTGAAGCCTTATCAGTCTGTAATATTGTAGCAAGTAGCTAGAATTAAAAACCACACAAATTATGTCTAAATGGAATTGTGCTAATTCTCAAAATGCATCTCTCACCTTATTGGCATTTGGTACCAACCTCTGTAGAGCTTTCATTTTCTGATTGATCCGATCTCTTCGTTTCTACAAAAAAAAAAAAAAGGTACCATTTTAATTTGCATCACTATGTTAAACATACTTTCTTGTTGGATGCCTAGTTATAAATAGCATGGTATAGCTAGAAAGAAAGATCTATACCCTCTCTGACTGATTATGAATGGCAGCAACTCGCCGTGGTCGTGATCTTGAGCGGCTTGATTCATGCCCTTTTGTGGTCTCTCGTTCCACATCTTGGTTTTCCTAATTAAAATGGGACATAATTTAGAGATTTTGATGATCAGTATACATATTTGAAGTATAAACTTTGACAATGAATACAAAAATATATGTTACCACTCACCAACCCCTCATGACAAGTGGAATCGTCGTCATTGCTTTTGGTCTTAGCCGATTCAAAAGAAGTCCATGTGTTTAGAGTAGTATCATTGTCCATTTGGTACTCGGTCTGTTCTTCATGAACATTGCTAGTAGTACTAGTACTACTAACATTTTTCCCATGGTAGTCGGAGTCCGACCGGGTACGTTTCCTGATCCAACCGTTTGCCAACAGCTGCTGGCCGGAATCGTCAGTCCATGTTCCACCGGAGGATGCAGCCATTGAGCTTAAATTTGTTTCAGGTAGTTTGTGGCATGTAGCTTGATGGACTATTGATTCCAGTGTGTCACAAGCCCTATTGCTCCAAGTGGGCTTTGCCGGAGCAGTGGGAACAATCCCACCAAGCCCATGAATTGCCAAATGACCTTTCTCCAATTTTAGCTCAGTAACGTCATAATCAGACCTGTACTTGCAATGATTAGTCTGAATTATTTCAGATAGTCTGAGAAAAATGTCTAGAAGTAGAAACAATGAAAAATAAACTGTTTTTGTAGTATGTAACTGCAAAGAAGAAAACCAAGTTGAATTGCATCAATGGAAATTAGCTAGGAGAATTACTGGTTCTTAATTCTTGTGTTTTCATGATCATTACATATGGTTGATCTCTCTTGAAGAAGAAGAAGAAGAAAGAAAATGAAGTAATGGAAATACAAAGCTGGGTCTCTCTTGGATCAATGATCCAGATTCCAAACTCTATAAACAAAACGAAGAAAAAAAGTACAGTAAATCGAACTAAGCTGATGATGAAAGGTATACATGCATTATATATATGATGAGTAAATATGGTGCTTACAAGGGGACTAGATGAGTGATATTGGGGTTTTTCTGATGCTGATGCTGATGCTGCTGCATATTATATAGTTGACAGGATCAAGAGGATCTATTCCTCTCTTCAGCTTCTTCGACTTGTTCTTTTCTCGCTTAGATATTCCAACACTGAACTATATTTTCTGTATACTATATTTTCAGTATATATATAACTGTACTCACTCATTGAGACTATGAATGAGAGTTTGGGATTGATTTTGGACTCCCCTAGAAATAATTTCTTTTTCTTATGGTCCCTTTTCATTAATTGTTTTTTGTAGTCAGTGTCACAATCAGACCCGTACCTGAATAGAGTCTTAAGAGTCGATGGACTCAGGGCCATAACCTTAAGGGGCCCAAAATTTTTTTTTTTTTTTGTGTGATTACATTAGTTTAGTTAAAAACAATAAAAAATAATTAATAAATCCAATTAGGGTGGTGTTAGATTACAAAAGAGAGCCGCACTGGCCCTTCTTAAAAAAAAAAACAAAAAGATTACAAAAGAGAAAAATGAATATAAAATCTTACCCATTATTACAATCATTAATTACTATTTTAGAAAAATTAGCAGCCTAAGTAAGAGATTTGTTGCATAAATAGGATTTTTAATAGAATGTTTTTTGTTGTTAGATTTTGAGTTTATATATAACTTTAGTTCGTGAATTTTTTGTGTGTTTCTTAAAATGAGAAAATAAAATTGTATAAATACTATACTTTGATGGCCTAATTTTGAAAGTTCGACTCAGGCCTGAAAATCTCAGGTCCGGGCCTAGTCACAATATATTGCTGTGATGGAGATTTTACACAAAACATGTGGTAGCCAAAACAAGCCAAGCTGGGGAGAGGAAATTGGATATGCATTGGCTCTATCGAAAACCTTCCCCATTGCTTTCCCAACACCTACATATCAATTCAAGGATCTTTATAATTTCATTTTCTGCAAAATTCTCATATGCATGTCACAGTACTGATTTTTCTCTTGATAATCACAGTACTGATTTTTCTTATTGATAAATCGAGTTAGCTGGTAGGGCGACCGACATGATTTCTACTCACATAATCATCTATTTACAAAAAAAATATTAATAAGAAAAAATGCTCCATATTTTGTGTAGGTATGAGGAAAATTGCCTTCACACTTCACTTGAAGACAACCTCACGTTTGGTTGATCTAAATCATAGCATCATTCAAGATTTCAACTTATGAACACATTAACTTTGACAGAGAGATATGTTTTGGTTGACATATTGAGTCAATGACTATTTGACACCTCCTCTATCTCTTTCCCCCACTTGCAGATCATGACTTTGCCCCTCTATTAGTAGTATAATTCCATGATCAGATCTTACTGTTCGTTTTGTTCTATTTTTATATAGAATCAATAATATAGCTAGCTCTGTGCATAAGTGATTTTGGTACAAAGAGTTGCAGCTTCATTCAAACCAGGCATTATATGAGGAATCCCCTGCATCTGCACTCCTGCAGTACACATCTAGATGAACCCTATCGCACCGCGTGGTGACAAGTGTGGACCAAAACTAGTATGGTCCTGTTTACAACTGAAGTGTCAGCTATAAACAGTTTTGCCCACTGGAGCAATGAGATATCCCAACAAATAAATACTACACCTACAAGTTAATTTCTGGGAGTTCAGATGACTGTAGTTTCATCATTCTTATCATATATGAAAGTTCACATTTATCTGCCTTAAGTATCTCTTCCTAACTGTTATATATGCATCATCTTTTCTTCCATAACATTGATATTCTGAAAAAGAAAAATAATCTGATGCATGCTTTCGAAGAAAAGCATAAGAATCTTGCACTTGATGTAGTTTCTTTTTAAGGTGGTTTCTGGTTAGCTATTAAGCTGTTCTCTTATAGTTTGACATACAATGATAGTAAAATACAATTACTTTCTTCTTCTCTCCTTACATATCAGTAGTCTCTCACTATCTGCTGCTAGATGACTAGCTACCATTCAATCTATAACATAAGTGTATGTCCTAATTGTTAGTTTAGTGTTTGCCTAGATGGTTACGGCCTAGACAAAATGGGGTAATCATATTTAGTCTAATGTCGACTGCAAGGATGGCAGCTGGGGTCACTTTGCTCCATCTCCAGGAACAATGTGTTCTCATACTTACTTGTCTTCAAGCTTTTGTTGAAGGAATAAGCTTGTTAAGTTGTGATCGATGGTGATTTTGTGGGCGTGTACCAACATGTAATGACAAGGGTAAGCAGGTCCACTACAGTCTTGCTTAAGCATTACTTATGTGGTCGAAGACAATTGCCTTCCTTCTAGCTATGATCTGATTTTTACAAACAATATTGCCTCTGGTTGGATCCGTTCTCTATTCCTGTCGTGTGTATCAGCAATCGATTTAGATTGTCATTTTCAGCTGATGTATGTGATGGAGGTAATTTCATCCATTTGCCAGCTATAGTGCCCTTGCACTCAGAATGAGGAAAAAAACTTATTGACATTTCTAGATATCCATATCCAAATCTAAATCAACATCTTTGACTTATTATACTCTTGTTCATATGGAAGTTGTCCATTTCAATACTTTCATCTCTACACCATTAACCAAAACAAACAAGTCTATTCATGTGCTAATTCAAGAGTAGCTGCACAAAGGGGTTCATATAATGATGTGATTATAGGGTTTTTTGTTTAGAGATGCCACAAGTGTATAGTTACAGTTTGATATACAGATACAATACATAGTTTTTCTCCTTCCATAATTTGCATCATTCACAATTTAAACAACTTTATCAGTATTTACTATTGTGTTTCCTTCTTCTGACTAGTAACAAGTGAAGCAGAAGCATGTTACAGGAACTTTGCCAGTTGCTCTAATTCTTTTTGCCTTTTCTTTAACCTTGCACTCTTCATTTCTTCTTTTCACTTCCACTTGTGCCCTTGCTCCTCCTGCTATCTGGTCAATCCTTTCTTGCTTAACTTGGTAGTGTTGCATGTTTATTGCTCTTCTTTGCTCCATTTCTCTCTGCAATTTAACAGTGCATGCATAATTCGAATGATTGCTATCATTTGTCTTCACAAAGTTAAAACTAAAGAACAACATAATTTAATTAAAACAGTACCTTTCTCCTCTCCATCTTTAATTTCACTTGCATCTTCTTTTCATTTTCCCAAGCAAGAATTGCAGCTTTCACTTTTTCATACCTACATATCAAGGATTTGCCATTACACAAATAAGAAGCTGATCATTTCTTTAGACTGTTAGTTAAACAACCTTATGTTTATATACTAGCCCTTACCGATTCTGAATCTTCTTCATCTCAGCTTTCTCCCAAGCATCTGCTTTGGTTTCCACTGCATTGCCATGTCCTCTTGAATTTCCTTTTCGGCTTTGATTTCCGTCTGCAGAAGTTGAAGGCCTTATAGAGTTTCCACGATTTGCATACCTAGATGGAAAAACACTCTCCAAGTCCAATGCTCTTTGGTCCTGCCCCATTGGCATTTTCATTGAAGCTCCACCTATTAAATTCAATCTGTTTAATTCTCCGAGACCATTTCACTATAAAAGAGAAAAAAAAATAAAGAACACAATGAATTTGTGCAGCTGAAAACTTACCACTAGTACTATTTGCTCCTTTGTTTGATAATCGCCTAGTTGCTGCCCCAGAACTAGGCCTTATCTTTGTATCCGGCAAAGTATTGGTCCTTGTGATTTCAAGGCTTTTCCTCCTCTCTTTTTGGTACTGCAATTCAGCTTGTTCCATTGAGTGAATGGCAAATGCAGCTGCTGCGACAGCGGTTGCAAACTCACTCTCTTGTGAATCATAATCCATACTGATTTCCCCAGAACGGCCGTCTTGACCAGTTTTGCCCCTTGTTATCTACAATAAGATTGAAAGTTTCTTGATAATTTATGTGATTATGTTGGTTCTCTATTCCATGTATGGATCAACTATACAAGAGAATATTACATTTTATTTTTAACTCAGGTTATTGAAAGTACATGCAGCTTTATTACCTAAAAACTCTGCTTGTTGAAATGAAGGCTTCTTTATTCAATAAATAAAAAAATAAAAAAAAGGCTTCTTTTTTTTATGGGATCTGATCCTTGCTGCTGCTTTCCAAGATTTTGCCGATGTTGAAAATATGTAGAAGCAGAAGCAGGAACCAACTTTTTGTGGAAGAAACAAAGTATACTAATGTATTCTGGAAATCAATGGCTTCGTTATGTCAGAAACTGCAAAATTTGAACATAAGAGAGGGCAGGAAGCTACAAGTACCTTATCTCTTCTGCATCATTGAAGCATCAGATTATTGTTCTTCACAACCTGAACTATTGCTGATTCTATGACAGAATCTGTTTCCTGGTTTTCAATGTGATTGATGCTGCTTATATCAGGTTTGGGCCATGAACAGAAAACTACGCAGCAAGCAAAGTGAAATTATGCCTTGCAGTTTGGATGCATTCACATCTATGAAGAGCTAGGGAAGCAAAGGATTTTCCCTTCACAGGCACATGCACATAAGTCTGAACTAACAAGTTGTTTCCATTTTTAAGTCCATGCTTGCCTTTTTTCTCCATATAAACCATGTTTGGCACAAAGACATCTTTCATATAGTAGTCAAAGTTTTATGCAGCAGTGTTGTTCAAGTTTGGTAATGGAAATGGAATCCTGGATTCACCAATCACCATATTCTGTGCAGCTAGCTGTTCTTTTGATTCCTTATACCCTTTGAAGGGAATGGTATAGTAATAATGATGTAAAATTCAATGTCTTGATGGCCCACCAGAGCAAGCAAGAGAATATATGATCCAAGCCAGATGTTCCAGCTCTGATGATCCCATTCCTTGCAAGGTTGGGTACTATAGCAGATGTGTGTGGTTGGTCTTGCCTAGTTTTGGACAAGGGCAATAAAGTAATTTGTTGATTGTGAAAGAATGAGAGGCATCTGGGTTTGCTTGGTTTTGGGAGTTTACACACTACGGAGCTGTGAACTACAAGATCTTCTTCGATTGCTACTCTTATTATAACCAAGGGCAACCTATTTAGGACTAAAAAGACCAAATCTGTATTACTGTATATAAACACTGACATACATTAAAATAACTAGATATGTGTCGTTTGAGAATGTAGTACTAGATATGTGTCGTTTGAGAATGTAGTAAGTGAATCATGTTATGTGCGAACTCAAGTGTCACTCACACCATACACGTCTCTAAATTTTACGTCATTATAGTGATTATAACTTGGCAAACCATCAAGCGAGAAAGAAATTAGTTTTCCAAATCATCATTAATCGAGTCGTGTCATGTATAATCTCAATAACTGGTTTTGCATTGCGTTCGTTGGAGAATGGAAAGATGGAAGAAGACTGATTTCATAATGTTTACTCGAAACTTGTAAAAGTCGAAATTCTCTTATTCCAGAATAATTTCCTTTACTTCTTAATTTCATTCTAAAGAAGTACATGTGTCAGTAGTATTCTTATCGTTTCCTTGTGACTAAGGGAACACAACAAAGTAATTCATGAACTTCCTAGATTCTTAATGAATAATGTTTTCCATTGTATTAATACATTGAATACACTTGAAAGAGAAAAGAAAAAGGACTATAACATTTCGCGATATGTAAATTCTCTTGTGGAAATATATACATAGAGGCTGATGTGACAGATACGTGTCCAATGTCAGTCCTTTAAGGTTGAGGTTGCAGGCTGGTGTGACAGATACGTGTCCAATGTCAGTCCTTCAAGGTTGAGTTTGCCCTGCCGATGATGATGTAGCGTAACCAAACTCTCATCTAAACTTTTTGTAACAAAAAAAAGAATACACTTGAAAAAAAAAAAAAAGAAAAAAAGAAAAGGGACACTATTAAATAATAAATACACTTGGTTCAGTTACTGCTATTCCCCGCGCAATTTAGCCCCTTTTGAAAAAACACACACACTCTGAAAACCCTAAATCCCCAAAAATGGAAATCACCGAAGAACAGCGAAAGCGAGCCGAAGCGAATCGATTAGCAGCCTTAGCCAAACGAAAAGCCTTGGCCGAATCCTCCTCCGCCTCCGCCCTCCACCAACAACCCGACCCGTGGTCGCTTTTCAAGTGCCGGAAGCTCTCTCCGGACCTCAACCCGAGCTCAATTCGCTGCGCCGGCGAACCAAGATCCGAAATTTCACGGGTCAACCCGGTTGTGGAGAACCAGATGTTCCGGGTCCGGCTCGAAATCTGCTCACCGGACTCATTCTCAGCCACCCCGGTCGGAATTCAAGGGTTCGCATTTCCGGGGCAGGAAGAGTGCTCGAGGAGATTGAGTGATTGCTTGGCTAATGTAAGTGGGTTTCTGGGTTTTGCGAAATTTTGATGCTGAATTTGACCTAAAGTTTGAGTCTTTATTACTGCCATTGTTGATTTTATAGTGGTCATCATGAGCTTGATTTGATTGGAATATGAAAATTTAAATGTCTCTTTTTTTGTTGGGTGGTAAGAAAATGAGTGGAAATTGCATTTCAGTGTTGTTCAATTTTAGTGATTTTGCTGCGAAAAGGCCGCTTAGTTCTAACTCTTAAGCACTATTCCCTCCATCCTAGAACCATGAAAATCACAATATTCAACTATGTCGTATAGTGGTCATTATGAGCTTGCTTTGATTGGAATGTGAAAATGTATATGTGAAATGAGCATACATGTAGAACATTGCGTTTCGGTTTTGTTGAATATTGGTTATTTTGTTGTGAAAAGGCTTAGTTCTAACTTCTAAGTACTATACCATCCATCCTCGAATCCACGAAAATCACAAGTACTAAGTAGTTAAGAGTTTTGTGTTTAAGATTTTGTGTTATGCATTTGTATTAGGTGATGCCATCACACTACACGCAGAATCACGGTGGTGGAAAGGCCGGTGTTTATAAGCTGAGTGAGTACAAACAAGTCGTGAGATGTTTGAGGAGCAACAAGGGCATTGACATTGAAGAGATACCTTGGACTACTTTCAATGTTGTGGAGAGGCTTTCACAGTCGTATATCACAGGGAAGTGGGTACCATGTAGGCCAGAACACGTGTCAGATGATAAGGTTGATGAATTGATTGGGAAGCTGCCAAAGAAGCTATTTGATTCACTCTTGCCTTTCCAGCTTGAGGGTGTTAGATTTGGTTTGCAAAGGGGTGGACGATGTCTCATTGCAGACGAAATGGGCCTTGGAAAGACACTACAGGTAGTTTTATGTAATGTGAAATTATATGCCCTTCAATTCTTATTGACTGCGCTAGGATTTTGACTGATGATAATATGCCCATTGGGTGCAATGAGTCAGCAGTGAGGTATTATAATGTAGTTGTAGGGAATTAGAGTACTAAACTACTCCAATAGTCTCTAGCTTTGAATTATTCAGGCAGACACACACAGAGCTTTATACAAAAAACAAAGTGTATCTCCTGCATTTTAAACATTTGCCTGCAAGTATAAATTTCAAATTTTTTCTCCCAGGCTATTGCTATTGCATGCTGCTTCATGAGTGAAGGCTCTATACTCGTTGTTTGCCCAGCTATTTTGCGTTATTCATGGGCAGAAGAATTAGAGCGTTGACTTCCTTTTTGTTTGCCTGCTGACATCCATCTAGGTAAATACTTTCAGTATTTTAAAGTTGTCTCTTGTTAAGTTGGATTGATGCTTTATTAATTATTATTATTATTATTATTATTTTAAGAAACCAACCATTTGGTACTCATTGTAACATCAAATACTTGTTTGTTTTATTGTTTTACATCTCCACATTATACATTACTTGTAAAACATGACTGATTTCTTACATGTCCTCCCGAATCCAGTTTTTGGTCACGAAAACAATCCTGCCAATTTAAAGAAATGGCCTAGAATTGTGGTTATTTCTTATACAATGCTTCACCATTTGCAAAAGAGCATGCTAGATCGAGAATGGGCTCTCTTGATTGTTGATGAATCCCACCATGTACGATGTACGAAAAAAAAATCAGAACCTAAAGAGGTACCTAGATTGTTCTCATTTGTATTTTTCCTAGCAATTACTGATTCAGTAAATTACTCCAGAGGCCTTTACTATATGCTAATTGTCATAATGTATATTTACAGATACAAGCTGTTCTTGATGTGGCAAGAAAGGTCAAGCGCGTAGTTTTACTATCGGGGACACCTTCTTTGTCAAGGTTGTAGCACAGACCTTTAAGCACTGCAGTACTTGATACTTTCTGGAATGAATGTTCTTCTTTTTTTTGTTTTAAGTTGGCTATCTCTATAGCCTTCTCTTGTTCTTCCCCTTACTAAACCCCTGTTTGGTGCATCTTAATTAATCATTTTGTGTATCTTCCTAGGTGATTATAGGCCATTTGACATTTTTCATCAGATAGATATGCTATGGTAAGTATTCGCACGGTCGAACTCCTATTTGGATTGGTTATCTCTAGATTCATTCATTTACATCTCAATTCTTTACAGGCCTGGTTTGCTGGGAAAGGACAAGTTTAAGTTTGCTGAAACTTACTGTGATGCCAAATTTGTTTGGGGTGTCCAAGGGAAAATTTTTCAGGTAATATATGGAGTATCCATCATAATTCTCGTATTGATTTCGTGAGAAGTGCTCTTTCTGTGCTGCCTATTAATTAAGATTTATGATCATTGTGTTTTGCAATCCCTTGGAAAGAAAAAAGAAAAAGAAATGGCATTCTGTTGATGCATCCATGTCTTAAACATGATGCAAGATTCCTGTTTCTTGTTTGATACAGTTGGCCATGGCGGGAATGTTTTTTCTGTCTTGTCCCAAAGAGCCTTGTGGTTGACTATTTCAGATGCTTTAACTTCCACAGTAAATATATAATAAATCTGTATCTATGTCTTTACCTACACATTATAAGACTACTACTAAGATCTTTTATCATATCCAATGACTTATGATCACAAGAAAAGTAATGAAATACTCCATGGTATTGTTGCTGCAGGATTTCTCAAAGGGTACTCGTTTGGAGGAGTTGAACATGTTACTCAAGCAAACAGTTATGGTGTGCTCTTGTTCCTTAGACTCGGATGCCACTTTTCTTATTTGTCTGAAGTCATGATATAGTCCTTTTAGTAATTATCTTTAAAAATTAACTTCTGAATGTTTTCAAGGTCACTGTTAATTTGCAATCCCAAAAGCATAGATATGGACAGTTTCGGAATACAGCACAACTTTGATTTTATCTGTTTATTGAAAACAAATGTGGAAATTCTATGCTCAAATCAGAAATTGTTCATGATCCTAGAATTCTTATGTGCTCATACCTTACGAGATAATATGGTTCGGGTTGTTGATTATTTTATTCATTGATTATTTTGAAATTATACTCAGATGATATACTATTTGTAGACTCCATGTGAAGGTCAGGATAATCTGTTCTTTAGTTCTTTGTTTTAAAATCCATGTACATGTTCTTATTCTAGGAATTAAAAGTATTCCTGCTGACTTCATAGTTCGTATAATTTTCAACGTTGATGCTTTTTGTTCAAATCTAATTCTTTATCTGAATCTTAAATGTAGATTAGACGTTTGAAGGAACATGTCCTATCTCAGCTACCACCCAAACGTCGACAAATTATACAAGTTGTACTGAAGAAATCAGATATAGTTTCAGCAAAGGCTGCTATCAGGGTGGGAAAGAGTTGCAATGAAGATGTATCTTCGGAGCAGTTAGATGAACCAAATGGTAAATTAAAGTATTCTTTCCCTCTGTGTTTACAAATAAAGTTCAAATGTCAAAGGACACTGTTTAATTTCTAGTTTTGTCACTTTTTATATTAAGCATCGAGTATCATTGCCTCAAAACCATTGGTTTGTTAATGTACTAAAGAGGTACATGATATACTTAAGGTTCTGCGGAACAGTGTATAGGTTCATTTTGTTTTTTTTGAATTTCACTTATCTTCGAAATTAGCATTGATCACTGAATGCTAAGCTTCTTTATTGTATACACTCATTTGGTCTCTCTCTCTCTCTCTCTCTCTCTCTCTCTCACCCTCACTCTTTTCTCCAGATAATATGGGTTGCTGCATATCAAAGCAGCTTTCTTACCAAGAATTAGGTATTGCAAAGCTAGCCGGGTTTCGTGAATGGCTCTCTATTCATCCAGTCATTGCAGAGTCAAACGGGGTGGCAAACTTGGAGTCGGATTCCAGTTCTCATAAAATGTTAATATTTGCACATCACCATAAAGTTCTTGATGGGGTACAGGTATTCTTCAGAATTGATGTTTCTTATTCATCTGATAATGCCTTGAGTTCACTTGTTTTTAAATTAAGACAGTTGCTCCAGTGGAGTTATCTTGGGTTTCTGCTCCAATGGATGATTGTTTTAGTTTTTGTGAAATTGGAAAAATATATTAGGGTCGGTAACTTGGTTTTACATATACTTTTGATTATGATCGTAATGTTTACCAGCATTCTGTAGTGTTTGGTAACACATTATTTCTCTTTCTTGTTTTTAAGTTCATACCATGGTTCATTTGCATATGTTGAATGTTGATCTTGTCTAGTCAATTCCTTAATATGTCTGTTATTCTAAATTCTCAGGAGTTCATACTCCAGAAAGAGATAGATTTTGTCCGGATTGACGGAAACACACTTGCTACAGATAGGCAGTTAGCTGTGCGAAAATTCCAACTATCAACTGAGGTTAGTATCAGCTGTACCATCACAAAAAATTATTCCCACAGTGGTTTTGATTGATCTATCTACAATCTTTCAACTAATGCAATATGTTTTTTTTTTCCCAACTTATGCATCATGAACTTAATAATATGGTACTGCTTCATTTGATCATGGAGTTTCCGTCGAGTCCTGCCTTTTACCCCATTTCTTCAGTGTGGTTTGTGTTAATAATACATGAGGTCTATGTTGTTCAGGTTAAGATTGCAGTAGTTGGTATTACCGCGGGAGGTGTTGGTCTTGATTTCTCATCAGCAACACACGTTGTCTTCTTGGAGCTTCCTCAGTCCCCATCTTTGATGCTTCAGGTATAAAATAGTGAAGTTGCCTTCTTGTTTTCGTGAACTCTCACGCTTGCTTCTAGTTTATATGTTTTTTTCTGAAAATAATTGAAGGCTGAGGATAGAGCACACAGGCGAGGGCAAACAAATGCAGTCAACATATACTTCTTTACTGGGAAGGTGCTTGTTACTTTTGTTCATAGTTGTTTCGACATATAACACATACTCTTGAACTAATGAATCTAGCATAGTGCAGGATACCATAGATGAGTCACATTGGCAGTACTTGAACAGGAGTTTGAGCCGTGTTTCATCTACAACAAATGGAAAATATGATGCAATACAAGAAATAGCGGTACATTTGATCTTTGAATGCTCCTTTCAACCCCTTGGTGTTTACTCTGTGTTTGGTCAAATAATTATATGCATATAATTAATATATAGTAAGTTCTTAGTACCAGTTCAATTCATGACACTTAAACCAGCCCATATTGTATTATCCCTTAGTCCAAAATCCAGTTCTCCTATGTTCAAAATTGTTAGACATGTGTCAAATTTTTGTGATGTTGGACAGCTCATAATGTCAGAGGTTGGCACTGTCTACAACTATGGGCAACTAACTCTAGACTTCATAAGTGAGGGTTACTGAGTGAAAAGTGCTGTTCTAAAAAGGATAAACAGTTATCGTTAATTGTTTATAGAGTTTAAGTAGGCTTTCTATCAGAAGCAGTTACTGAGGAGTCTTTGGGGTTTGTACAAAGGTTAGGAAAGATCAAGTACAATAGGACATATATGGTAGTTTATTTGGCTTACTTTTCATGATTATTTTAATGTCTTTGTCAGTGAGGTTATGGTTTTGATCTTCTCTGTAGAATTTAATGTCATATTTTGGGGGCTGCAGGTTGAAGATGTTTCTTTTTTTGAGACATTACGTGGAGTTGGTAATTGTGAAGATTTTATTTTGCAAAAGTCAGAGGGTAGTGAGTTCTCTGCAGAACTAATGAAAGTGCCTGGTTCTGACTGCTTAGCTAAGGCTATGAAGCCTTCTGAGTCAAATGATAATTTAGTGCCAAACATTCCTCAGAGATCTGAAAGACATCATGGTACTGATGGCATTTCATCACAAACTGAAACTTCTGTTAAGGTGGAATTTTAAGATATTTATTATTACTCATTTGAATTAAGAGATTTAATTTTGTTCATTAATCCCTTGTAGTTAAAACCTACAATAGTCCTTTTGGTTGGATGTTCTATACTAATTTTATTGGTCAAACAGAACGATGTGGTCTCTGATTGGGATATGGACAACAGTATCTCTTCAGATGAGGAGTTGGAAACAATTGTTCCTGAGACTAAAATTAGAGAATGGAGAGTGTCTTCTTGTAAGTTTAGTAAGAGCGGTGAAGGTAGAGTTGGAAAGGAATCACTAGATAAGGTACATTTGAATTGTTCCTCTGTTTTCTGGGTCCACTTGTTTTATACAATTGAAGCTTATCTTATGAATTAGAAGCAGGAAGATGGAATCAACTCTCAGACCAGCAAAGGACATGATGACGGATCTGTTTTGCCAATCAAAGGACACGTAGACGAACCTGTTCAGCAAATTGAAGCTGGAGAAGGTGGCATTAACCAAGTAGATGCTCTTCGATTTGAGGTAAAACTGTGTCCTGGTTATCAGATTCCCATTTACACTAGTCAAAGGCTGGAAGCTGGTTCATGTGAAAATATGATATGTTACCTTTCTGACTTTCTCTAACATCTGAATATCGTTCCAAACAATTATTAATGCTCAAGGTTCTTATATCAATGCAACAATTTTATTGGTTTTTTTTGTCACCTTCAAAGAACATATGGTTAAATAGAATTAGTATTTTATTTTATTTTTTTAAATTTCTTATGTGAATTACAGGTGAGTCAATACACTGGTAGGATCCACTTGTATTCTTGCATCTCAGGAGAGGATGCAAGACCAAGGCCACTTTTTGAAAATTTTAGACCAGAGGAACTTCAGTCACTATATTCTTCTGCTGCTGAAAGTATTAAAGGAACAGCTTCAAATTCAATCAAGGATAACCCTGCTTATTTGCATGCACTTCTTTCATTCAATGAAGAATGGAAGAAACTGAGGCCCATTGAACAAAAGAAATTAATTGGAAAGCCTTTGCAACTTCCTTTGTCTGTTGAGTTGTGCTTTCTGTGTGAAGGCACTAACCATGAGAAAACGGTACTTTCTGAACTTTCTTTGCTCTGATGAATGTATTGTTAATTCATTTCAGTGTACTTCCATATAATTTCTAGAGATGGAGCAATTTGCTGTCAGATATATAACAAATATTTTCATTTCTATGACAGGGACTGCTGAAGGGCCGAAGCAAGCGCCGGTCTACACCTTATGATGAGATTAGCAAACCCTTACCATCAAATGCTGTGTGGAAAAAGGTCCACCTGCGTAGTGGCTATGGAAAAAAGGAGAAGCAATACACTCAGGGTTACACTTTGACTGATGAGCCTCTCTGTAAACTCTGCCAAACACCATGCGAGTAAGTCCTGTTCAAATGATCTGTTAATGTGCTGTTTGTGTTGCACAATCACACATTTTTTTTTTTCAGGGGCCACAATGCCAAGGAACCTGAATATATTGAAGACCTGTTCTGTAATCTTGACTGTTATGGAGAGTACCACATCCGAACTAGTAACAGATCTATTCGTCACGTAGGGACATGAACTCTTTTTTCTTTTTCTTTTTTTTAAGTCAAGTTCAGATATACTTTTCAGTTGTACTTTGATTTTATCCATGTGATACTTATAATTGAATTTTTTTGGTTCTTTCTGGATATTTATCTTTTCTTCTTGTCATTTACTTGGTGCATTTTCTTACTTTTCATAACTTTCACATATTCACAATTCTCAGGAACTTTTTCAACTAGAACGCGGTGTTTGTGTAAATTGTCAATTGGACTGTCATAAACTTGTGGAGCACATACGACCTTTATCTGATGAAAAGCGGAGGCAGTATATTGAAAAGTTTGCACCAAGAGTGGCAAGGCTGAAGAAGTTGTAAGTCCAATTGTTGATGACTATCTTTGAAATTTAGTTGCTGCAGAGGGTTATAAAAATTTCGTACATTGTTGTCTGTTCCCATGCTTCTCTGAATATGCTAGACTGTATTGCAATAGTAACAGTGCAACTGTAGTGAGTGATGCAGATTGTCATGCAACTAGTTAAACATATTTATATCTGTTTGATGCATCTAAAAATCTTCTTACATGTATAAAATATAATCGATACCCTTTAGGCCAAACACTTACAGTTGCCATCCTGCAGGCTTGAGAGGCTTGTAAAGGATCCAACTGAGGGAAATGCGTGGCATGCAGATCACCTTGTTCCTGTCTATCTTGGTGGAGGTATGTGCCTAAACAAATTTTCATGAATATGTTCTGAACTTCTGATACCTGGATACATGACTGCTAACTTGTAAGAAATTAATCTGCCAAACTTTATTATGATATAGACCGAGCAGACCATATATTCTTATTATAACTTGTTCATATTCTTCTGTAATTTTGGAGGATGCCTTCATCTTTACAGCACACAATAATCTATCTTCTACGTTTTGCATGCTTCAAACTTGAACTCTTATTTTCTAATTTGATAATATTCAAACATTTTGTAGGTGAATGCAGGCTAGAGAACATGAGGACTCTGTGTGTGGCCTGTCATTCTGATGTTACTAGAGCACAATGTGCTGAACGGCGGTCAACAAGGAGCAAGGCTAAGAAACAACTGAAAGAAATCATGAGTGAAATGAAAAACAAAGACACAGAGATCAATCTAAAGGTATGTCCTGAAACTAGTACTCTGTTTCTGTTTCCGAAATGTGTCTTTAACTCTTGTTTTTTGATACGAAACCTGCCACTGCCAGAGGCAACTGTCCAGTTTAAGCTGTCCCTGCATGAACAAAGTTAGGCCGTGCATTATTGCTGATAGCTTCCTTAACATTTAGCAGTTCTCCTGTAGTATTTGGTTTTAACAAAGTCAATCTCCTTTCAAATAATGACCAGCTGTGTAGGTATATTGTCAAAAATTCTTCTTGTACCTTAAGCATCAAAGTTTCTGGTATATTAGTCCAATTTGACCTTGGATAGACTTGTCCTCTGAATCACAAAAAATGGATTTTTGTGTTGATACTTCCATGGCATAGAAGATAAAAAACCTCTTGTTCGAGGGAAATGGTTCCCTAACTAGTAATCCCTTTTTCCGAAGACTTATATTAGGTGCCTAGTGCGGTCAGTCTTCCATCTAGGGCTAAGTTTTGATTCTTCTGCAGCTTCATTAGGTTGGTGAAACATCTAAGAGCGACCTCTTCCTTTTTCAGTTCAGCTCCAATTCGTAGGGATTAAATCCTTGGTCTGAATATGCAATTATGTTTATGTGATGTAGTGTATGATTGCAATTTGATTTCACATTACCTGATTATAGGACCAGGGGGATTCAGAGACAGAGAAGAATTCAAGTGATAACGAACTTTTAGTCAATGTTCCTGGGAGTGCATACTCTTTAGCAAATTATGTGGATGCTACAACGATGAATGAAGAGCTGGAAGACGCCTCCAATAGCGAGAAGACTCCCACAGTAGAAAAGCACCTGGGTGGAGAATAATTCTCTTATATGCCTATTTAGAGTATACACACACTGGATTGCTTTAGACATAGAATTATAGCAGAGGATGATGAATCATCTATTTCAAGATGATCAATAGATTTCAACCAAAAAGAAAAAACAAAGACAGAAGACATCAATATGTAGTTATAGTAGCCTTCTGTATACAGCTGCATACAAAACAACATTCCTATTCAAACATTGAGAGAAATGTCTTTTTTTTTTCTTTTTTTTTTTACCTAATAGAAAAGGGGAAATTAGCAGTCTGCTTTGTTGTTGCATCTTGAACCTTGAAAGACGCCCGGAACATGGCTCGCACCCTTTTTGGCAAGCAGAAAGTCCTCTTCTCTTTTTTGTCAAAAGCAGAAAGTCCTAAACTCCTAGTGGGCATTGTCCCAATAGGCATTATATGTATTGTGTGAAACTAATTAGGTTCAGGATTTTGCAACGAAATACATATTAACAATTTTCGTCAAACTTAGTACATCGAAAGAACTTGTCCTATCGTTTTAAGTTCACCAACCTAGAAGAAAACATATATTAAATTAAGGGTTTAAATTAAATTAAAAGCTGTGTGGGCATGTTCGTAAATGCACAATCACAGGCTACCAAACTCGTTCGCCGAACTCTACTCACCGACCATCGTTCCAAACTCTCTCTAATTCCCTCCTTCTTCCCCAAAATCCAAAACCAACAAAAAAAAAAAAAACCGTTCTTTGAATAAAACCCACCTCCCAATTCCCATTCTCAACCTCAAAATTCGCATCCCACATTCTCAATTCCGATTTCCCAAACAGACCTTTTGTTCATTCTCAGCTGCCCATTTCTCTTTCACTTGTCTCAGTTCTTCACACATACAAAACCAACCAAAGCTTCAAACTTTTCCACATTCCTTGTTTGTTTCCGGATTCTGTGGAATACCCAGTTCGTTTTTCATAACCAAGATCGTGTATTTTGATGCTGGTTGTGTGATTGAAGTGAGTTTTGATTTTGGGTTAATGTAAAAATTGGGGCTTTTTTGATGATCAGAGTGGTGAAACTGATCTGGGGTTTGATCAGTTGGGAATGGAGAACAGTGGAGAAGCTCTAGATGATGATGGCTCTGGATGGTTTGAAGTGAAAAAGGTCTGTGCTTTTTTGGGTTTTTATTGCCTCAGTTTGCTCCATTTGTAAAGTAACATCAAGTATTTCAATGTTGCATTTCCTGTAATTTGAATGAGGGGAGTGAATAATTGAGTCTAAGGTCAATTTATATTATTCAGAAAACCCATTTGAAGATGTTGTATTGTAATTGAAGCTGAGTACAACTTTGTTCTTGGCATTTATCTTCAATGTAATAAATCAGTTGAGCTTATCTGTGAACCTGGAAATGTTGGTTTCGTTGTGATCATCATATCAATGTGCTACTTTTGAAAGTTAGATCATCTTTTAGGGTAAGGAGGTGGCTACTCTGATTATGAAGTTCAATTTTGCATGTCGATATTGGCTTCTTATATATAATCGTTTAATTGAAATTATAACAATGAATTGTTTGTATCTGAGGACTTTTACTTGTTAAAATGTGCTACATTGTTGTCTCTATTGGACTTTAGCCATATTTTTTTAGAATAATATAAAGCTCATAGATTTTTAGCTGTAACGGATTCATGTTGATATTTACCTGTATTGCAGATTTGCACGTTTTCCAGAATTTAATTGTTTCATTAGGTAACATGCTTTTAAATTTTTTCTTTATTTGGTTGTCTCCTGTCCAGAAACACAGAAGTAGCTCAAAGTTGTCTCTACAGAGTTGGGTTGGGGGAAGTTCTGCAAAGAATGCTAACTGTTCGAGTAGTCATCCTTTATCAAGTGAAAACAGTAGGAATTATTCTGGCAAACGCAGATCCCAGCTTCCAAAGGTAAGGGAAAATAGTGCTGTTCAAAGGCAGGGAAGTGATGCAGGTTCCACTCCCAAGCCAGATAAGAGTGAAACGGTTGTTCCCTGTGATATTGGCATCAACAAGCAAGGTGCTAAATGTCCAATGTCACCTCCATTTATTACAAATCCTGATGGTGAAACTAGAGATTCAGAGAAGAACCCTGCAAGTGATAACTCTGAAGTAGTTCATAAAATTAAGTGGGGCGATCTAGAGGATGAGAGTTTGGCACTTCCTCATACTAACCTTGTCGGCACCAGAATCAAGTTTGGTGCTATTGGAGATGAAAATCTGATGGCCTCTAAAGAGCACGAGAATTGTCATAGTTTTGTTCCTTCCGCAAATGCTCAAGAAAAAGAACTGCTTGCAGCAACTGCAGATGCTAATATTGTTTCTCATCAGACGGCTCCAGTGAATACTAATGATCAATTTTATGAAGATAACTGCAAGGAGGTGAATGTTATATCTGCTGAAAATGTTGTGGACCCGATTCTGAATGACAAAATGGTTGATGTGGATAACAGTACTTTAAATTGCAAGGATGTACATACTGAAAAAATTGAAGCAGTCACTGATGTTCCTGTAAGTGCTAGCACTTTATCAGTGGGGAAAGTTGAAGCTCCAGTGGTTGTAACTGAGGTACGTGATCCTGCAATTTTTGAAGAATCAGGACGTCATGGCAGTTCAAGTGAAGTTCATATCTCCAAAGATAATGACTTAGATACACCAGAGAGCGACCCTGAAATTTGTGCAGAGCCTACGCTCACAGCATCTGGACATTATATATCAAACTCAAATATGAGTGCCCTTGGAGATTGTGACACAGGTGAAAGCAAAGAAAGGTTTAGGCAGCGACTTTGGTGCTATCTCTTTGAGAATCTTAACCGAGCTGTGGATGAGCTTTATCTTCTTTGTGAACTAGAGTGCGATGTAGAGCAGATGAAAGAGGCAATTCTTGTTCTTGAAGAGGCTCGCTCTGATCTCAGAGATTTGAACACTAGAGTGGAAGATTTTGAGAAAATAAAAAAGGCACCATCTCAGTTGATTGATGGGGTGCCCATCACCTTGAAAAGTGACCATCGGAGGCCACATGCTCTTTCTTGGGAGGTAAGCTACCCTTCTTCTGCTCAGTAACATGTTATTCTCAGTTTGATGTGAATTTGAGACCTTGATGTTTTCTTTTCTCCATCACTATGATATGTTAATGACAGGGTTCTTGCGCTTTTTGAAATCGTGATGATAAAATCTAGTAAACTCCTAGTCAATGTCACATGCAGGTTAGAAGAATGACAACTTCCGCACACAAAGCAGAGATACTGTCCTCATCTCTTGAGGCTTTTAAGAAAATTCAGAAAGAAAGAGCTAGTGCAGCAAATGACGCTCAACTTATGGGCCTTACGTATACAAATATCCAATCTAGCGATAACCTCAATAAGTCACCTGCAAGATATGACGTGAAATTCAATTCTAAAGAATCAACAATGAAGTCAAGAAGACATAGTGGAGGTTCAAATCTTGTTGAAGCTGTCCTGAATGGGAATCAGAATACTGAACCAAGCAGTTCGAGCAGAGTAAAGTTGGTACAAAATGGGCGCCTCTCTCAGAATTCATCTTCCTTTGTTGTTAATGCATCTAGATTGCCTCCTAGGGATAATTCTGCTGCTGGAAAAACTAAGAGAGAACAGTCTGGCTCTATGTCTGAATCCGAGAAGCTGCTTGCTAGGAAAGACAAACTGTCAACAGAATGTGGTGTTGAAAAAATTGCCAAGTTGACTGATCAGTCCAAAAGGCAAATTCCACTTTTGGAAAAAGATAAAGAAAAGAGGAACTCAGCTCCATGGAAATCCATGGATGCTTGGAAGGAGAAGAGGAATTGGGAGGATGTTCTTTCATCTCCTTCTCGTGTGTCTTCCAGGGTGTCACATTCACCTGGCATGAGGAGGAAAAGTGCTGATCGTGCACGAATGTTGCATGATAAACTAATGTCCCCTGAGAAGAAGAAAAAAACTAGTTTGGATCTGAAGAGAGAGGCAGAAGAAAAGCATGCCCGTGCTATGAGAATCAGAAGCGAGCTAGAGAATGAGAGAGCTCAGAAGCTTCATCGTAGCTCTGAAAAGATGAATAGAGTTAATGAATTGCAGGCTGTCAAAAATATGAAGTTACGGGAGGGAATGCATGCTCGTCATCAACGCAGTGAGTCTCGACATGAAGCACATCTAGCTCAACGAGTGAAGAGAGCTGGTGATGAAAGCATCAAAGTCAAAGAGGTTCAGTTCATAACTTCCTTAAACGAAGAAAATAAAAAGCTCAGTTTGCGCCAGAAGCATCATGATTCAGAACTGAGGAGAGCTGAAAAACTTCAAGTGATAAGAACTAAACAAAAAGAGGATATGGCGCGAGAAGAAGCTGTTTTAGAGCGGAGGAAACTCATTGAAGCTGAAAAATTGCAGCGTCTTGCTGAAACACAGCGGAGAAAGGAAGAGGCTCAAGTTAGAAGGGAGGAGGAACGTAAAGCATCAAGTGCAGCACGTGAAGCAAGGGCCATCGAACAACTTCGGAGGAAGGAGGAAAGAGCCAAAGCCCAGCAGGAGGAGGCTGAACTGCTGGCCCAGAAATTGGCAGAGAGATTGCGTGAAAGTGAGCAGCGCCGAAAATTTTATCTGGAGCAGATACGAGAGAGAGCTTCTATGGATTTCAGGGATCAATCTTCACCTTTATTGCGTCGAACTTTAAACAAGGACGTTCAGGGAAGATCATCATCAATTAACAATGGTGATGATTATCAAGTAAGCAGTTTCTCAGGCTTAGGAAGTAGCACTTTTGCGGAAAGCAATAATACAGCACAACATTCAGTGAAGCGGAGGATTAAAAAAATTCGACAGAGACTTATGGCTCTAAAATATGAAATTCTTGAGCCTCCTGTTGGTGCTGAAAATGCTGGCATTGGATACAGAACGGCACTGGGAACTGCAAGGGCAAAGATTGGGAGATGGCTTCAAGAACTTCAAAGACTCCGACAAGCAAGAAAAGAAGGAGCTGCAAGCATTGGGTTAATAACAGCTGAAATGATCAAGGTACGTTGGTTTTGAGGCTTATCAAGTTGTTATACTGGATAGCCTAATATAAATTATGATGTTTGCATTAAGCATTTCTTTGCAGAGTTAATGATCATTATTATGGAAATTATACCATGTTTCCGTTTTCTCTTATCTAGAATGAACACCCCACTGCACGAAATAGAAAGATCTAAATCTGCTAATTAGTAACTATGTTATATTTGTGCTGAAAAGTTATTATTCTTAGAATTAATTTTCTAATGAATATTTTATGATTGCAAATGCTCTGCCTTTCTGATGTTCCTGTAGGGATTTTAAGTTTAATGTACTTATGGGATGATTATCTTGACTTGCAAATGCTGATATGCTTTTCATTTTATGAACATAGTATTTGGAGGGAAAGGAGCTGGAACTGCAGGCTTCCCGGCAAGCTGGTCTGATTGATTTTATAGCATCTGCCCTGCCTGCTTCTCATACATCAAAACCTGAAGCCTGTCAGGTGACAATACATCTTTTAAAACTCTTGAGGGTGGTGTTATCTCTCCCTACAAACAGGAGTTATTTTCTTGCACAAAATCTCTTGCCCCCGATCATCCCAATGCTGTCTGCTTCCCTTGAGAGCTACATAAAGATAGCAGTATCCTTGAATCCTTCTGGTAATGTTAACTTCCCATCTACCAAAACCTCAGCTGAAAATTTTGAATCAATATCTGAGGTCTTGGATGGTTATTTATGGACTGTAACAACAATTCTCAGCCACATAAGTTCTGATGAACGACAGCTTCAAATGAGGGATAGTTTGTTGGAGCTGCTGATTTCCTACCAAGTTATTCAGCGGCTGCGAGATCTGTTTGCCCTTTATGATCGACCCCAGGTGGAAGGGTCACCATTTCCATCGTCAATTATCTTAAGTATACGTTTGTTGGTTGTCTTAACTTCCAGGTCTGAAACTGATTGTTCTATTGATTGGAAATACGAACCTGTTGAAATACTGCTTGGAAATGGAAGTGAAGAGGCTAAGGTTGCTGAGTGTGATAATTCGGAATATCTTCCTCCAACTCTGACCTTGGAAGATTTTAGACCTCCATCATCTTTGTTGAATGGTGGTAAATTTGTACATCTACCAGATGTACCAAAGGATGGACCAGTAGATGAGATGTGTAAGATAAATGAATCTGTGGAGTCAGTATCTGCTGCTAAGGGTAGTGAGGAGCGTAATAGTCTGGTTGAAGCAAACAATGCTAACAAAGTCAAAACAGATGTTCCAGATGAACCTCAGAAGATGGTGAATGATGATATCATGGAGCCTTTTGCATCAGTGGAGGAAGAGAAACACTTGGTGGTTAATGGTGCAGAACATAAGAATGATAACTGTGTGACCTTGCAGCAACCAGTAGCATTTCTTCTATCAGCTGTATCAGAAACAGGGCTTGTCAGTCTCCCTTCTCTGTTGACATCTGTGCTATTACAGGCAAACAATAGATTGTCTTCTGAACAGGTGATTTTATTGTCAAACCCAAACTAATTTGCTTGAATTGATGGTTTTGAATCTGCACTGATTTAGTGCTACCAATGCTTGGTGTTAATCTTACCAAAAAATAGTTGTGGTAGATATTATAGATTTTGATACAATGCAAATTCATCCACATTGACTAAATATAAAATCTTGGGTCTGTTCACCTGTTGCCAATCTTTGGCTGAATACTTAGATTCATACAATTACCCTTGCTCTCTACATATGGCATCATGGTTATGTATATTGAACCTGTAAACTAAATGTACAGAGAAACTTCTACTCTGTTTCAGGCCTCAGATGCCCTCCCATCTAATTTTGAAGATGTAGCAACTGGAGTGCTGAAGGTGTTGAACAATTTGGCTCTTCTGGATCTGAAGTTCATGCAGAGAATGCTAGTAGGTCCTTTTAACTGATTGTTTTTATATATGGCTCCGTTTGATATGCTCACTTTCTAATGTCGTCTTGAAACTATTCGTGATGAGCTTATTCTGTTTCCACTTTCCTGATATGCTTGCAGGCTAGGCCAGACCTAAAAATGGAATTTTTCCATTTAATGAGTTTCCTGCTTTCTCATTGTACAAGCAAGTGGAAAGTAGCTAATGATCCGGTAACCAATTCATTATGTTTGTAGTAACTGCGTTATTCGGCTCTAAAGTAGTTCCAAACGTTCTGTTTATCTCTGTATGATGTTTTGTGTCTCAGGTGGGGCTGCTTTTGCTTGAATCTCTTTTGCTCCTTGGTCACTTTGCCCTGTTCCACCTTGGGAATCAAGCTGTCCTTCGTTGGGGAAAGAGTCCTACCATTATTCACAAGGTCAGTCAAAGCTTCCCTACAAACTTTTACATCTTCGAGTTGTATGGATAAACTAAGTAACTAACTATTTAGTGGGTGAGGTCAGGTATGCGATTTGCCATTTGTGTTCTTCAGTGATCCTGAGTTGATGCCAGTCTTGGCTGGCACACTGGTTGCTGCCTGTTACGGGTGTGAGCAGAACAAGGGTGTGGTTCAGCAGGAAATGAGTACAGATATGCTACTCTCCCTGTTGCGATCTTGCAGAAACGTCTTACCAGCAGTTAGATCCAATTCTAATGTGGACAGTTGCCCAGCAGATGATGTGCCCCTAAGATCATGCCGTAACAATAACAAGAACTATAGGGTTTCTTCCGGAAAGGGTGTTGCTTCTGGAAACAGCATGAGAAATGGCAAGATGAGAAGCCATAGGGAAAGTAAAATGATGAAGACTTATGAAGAGTTGGCTCCGAAGCAGATTCTTCCATCGTCAGAAACTGCCTCTATGATGCTGCATTGTAGATTTCCTATCAGCTTCATTGATAGAGCAGAAAATTTCTTTTCTACTGAGAACCCTAGCATCGTCGGAGTATGACCTTATGCATGGTGATCCCACTCATTTTGACTGGTAATGTCTTCTTGGGTGGCGCGCATGCTGAATTCTTTTGGCGTTCTTGCTTTGCTTTCCAAGTTACAACATTAAACTGTCACTCTGAAGCTTGCTTCCAAATTGAATCTGCATCAGACTTATGTGACTGTTGGAATAACAGAATATAGACATCTTGGTGAAGACGCCGTTCATATAGAGGTCATATCAAAGGTATCTTTTGAAATTTTAACTTCATAGGATACATGTGGAAAAACAATTGTTGTTGTACGTTAGAATTGACAGAATAAACTTATGGAAATTCCATTTTTGGGAACCAGCATTCTGCAAGACTGTTGTTACTGTTCTTGTAGACTTGTTGAGTGCATGGATGATAAAAGGACATTTCAGTTGTTTGACTGTTACACAATAGCATCTATTATTGCCTATTTCTTGTAATAGAAAAAAACCCAAATGAGAAATGTATACAGTATGTATTCAGAGAATTTCATTTGAAGCACAGTATTGTCTGTATTTCACTGACTCTTGGCCTGCCCCAAAAATCATGATCTTCATTTTACCTTGGAATATGGAAACTTTCAGGTTAGGCAAAGAAAAGTGAGAGATCTTGTACAAGGACACATTGCCATCAATGACAAAAATGATGTTTCGTTTGCTTGAGGCAACCTATCAAATTTGTAACTCGTTATATATTTTTATCAAGTTCAATACTGAGAATTAGAATCGGTTTTATTATTTATCATCAAAATTTCTCAATACTAATTATAATTGAGAAATTTTATTAACACATCTCCAATTTCTCTCGATACACACTTCTTTTCAGTTTCAAACTTTTAAACTTTTTAAAACTCCATAATACCCCTCTCTATTAAAAAAAAAAAAAACTACTTTGTAGAGCTTCTCTTGGCCAACCTCACCGATGTTGATGCTTATGGCTGATAGAGGTATTATCAATGGAATCAAATGCAATTATTTAACTCAATCCATAATGGATTAACAACTATAGTTTACATCCATGATTGTTTTCGACTTAGATTCTAGGAGGTGATCATCCATTGTTGCACACAATATATATCGATATATCTTCAGTTTATGCTTGGTTTGATACCTTTATGACTTATGAATGTTATTACTCTGATCGAATCATGGTTCAAATCAATAAAAAAAAATTCTGAAAATAATATATGCAATACTGTTCAATTTTACTTGTCATTTATAATCACTTGCTATTTGGCATTATGCACCCTTGATTCAACGTCTTAGTATAAACTCAATGAATTGTTTGGGTGGGGGGTTTATCATGCGAACGAGTTATTATTCTGGGTTTTATTTATTCCAAGAGGGGTACAAGGGGAAGTTTAAGAGAAAAAAAATTGGACAAAAAAAATTTGGGTGTGTGTACAAGTAGATAGAGACGTGTGAATATAATTTCTTATCGTAATTGTAAGGTGTAATTTAATACAGCTTCGTTTTAAAAAAAAAAATAGATAGGCAAAGAAAAGAAAATGTGTTGCTCTAGGTAAAAATAGAACGCGCCTCAATGTGTGCGAAAAAAGAGTAGATAGGTTTGCTCTCTCCTAGTCGAACGTTGCCGGCTCTCCCGCCGCTGTGTTCTGGCCCGAGAGGGGATGTTTGTCCACGATAGTGGTGTGGCTACACAGCAGAAATGTGGTCTAGGGCACGTGAAGTGGTTCTCGAGATCGGGTTGGGCAGATTGACCTCGATCTGAGCCTCTCAGATCGCCGGCGAGCACGGGTGAAGGGTTGCCTGTATTTGTTGCTCGGAGGAGGGAATCAAGTTGTTTTTCTGCTTATCTTTCACAGATCTGGGGGAGTTTGCTGCATTGGAGAAGGAGCTCAATTCGACAGGAGTTCGGAGGGCGTGCCGGAGTCGGTGGTTCGATGGAAAGGCTCACCTGTGGCGTGGCGGCGTCGCGTTGGTCCGATCCCGACTGGGCGGCGCAGAGTACGGCGGTGTTGCAGAGTCTTTCTTGCAGCAGAGGTTTCAATCTAGGTGGGCAGTGTCGGTATGGTGTTGTTTTGAGGAAGCTATTCCTCTGGGGTTGTGAATTTCCATATGATTTGTGCTTTGGCATTTTTTTGACATCAGTTATCCGGGCATCAGTGCTCCGATTTAGCATTTCTCATTATTTTGGTTGCTAGCGGTGATGGCGACGGCAATGCATGAGTGGTGGGTGTGATAGATTAGTTGATATTGGTGGTTTTTTTTTTTCGCTTGTAGGGTTTAGCAAGCAGCGAGCTATTGGTTTCCTCTCACATTTATCTATGTGACCGAGTTGGAGACGTGTGTTTTTTTGTTTGTAGTACTATCTGGCCTCGTTTTTATGGGTATTGTAATTAAGCTTGTCTCTCGATTAATAAATTATTTCATTTTTCTAAAAAAAAGATAGACAAAGAAAAGAAAGAATGAATCGAAAATCATCAACCAAACCATAGTCAAACAATGAAGCATACACATCTCAGAGACATTCTTCACAACAACACCGAAGACCTTTATTCTTGGAGAAGATCTTGGTGTTGGCATAACTTATACAGTAAAAACAGAGGTCTTTAGTCTACGCGTGAAACTCAAAACCCAATCACTTAATGGAATATCACGCAAATCCAACCAAAAGCTCTCACTTTCACATTAACATGCCAATATACCATAACAATCTCGATCAGTATTTTATTAGTACTTATCATTTCCTTAATCTGATACTTGACTGTTACTCACATCTAACCTCAGAAACCTTGTCTTTTTCGCCTACTTCTACACCTCAGTCTTTTTAACCAACGCCGACTGTTAGGCATATAAGGACCTCACTGTACTAATGGAACCTCTAACAGTCCTTATGCCTAAACTAAACCATAAGCTTTCTAACTTTTCAAACTTTGATGGACCCATTTCACCAAACGGAGCACCCATGTCCTTGAGAGGCCCACCAATATTAAATTTGCTTGTTTATCATCAACTAACAAGCTTCGCATTGTCGATGTGATTTGCTTCAAGGAAGGTGCATGCTTTGTGTTTGAGCTTCACTGATCGCGTTGATGGTAAAGTTTTAAGCTTTGAGATGAGTTCTGATGTGGGTCTGGATTGTTTTGATCAAGGAGTTTCTGGGTTGCTTCTGATTTTGTTCTTTACCTACTGATTCTTGGATTCTGGATTATACCTGCTCTTATAGGAAAAGTTGTTATAGAATAGAGTTTGTTGTGTTTTTTGGGTTTACCTGAGATAGCTCTGAACTGGGGTTGTTCATACTGGTATTGGATTAGGTATTTGGCAGAGCTGTATGTGTTGTTTTATATATGATAAGGTCTGATAGTGAGTGTAAAGCATGTTCCTTTTGATGTTATATATTGCATTTGAGATCTGGAATTGTTATGATTGAATCTGTGTCTCTTCAGGTAATGTAATGAATGTTTATGCTTTGCTTTTGTATCAGGTAGTGGTAATGAATGGATTTGGATCAATAGAGGCTTGAGAAGAGGAAATATTTGCTTTCTTATGTTTGGTAAGTTCAGGATTGGGAAAACAATTACATTTCTGTCCATAAAATTTTGCAAGAATTTGTAATTTAATGCAATCCTTTTGGGGAAAAATGCAATCCAAACCCTTTATTTTCTTTCCCATTTGTACTGAATTATTATTTGTTACCAGCTACTATTGGGGCATATTAAGTAGCACAGTTATCTGCTTCACATTCCAAAGTTTATCTTTCTCGTATTGCAGTAAATCTCCATCAGCTGAGTGGGTAAGCTAGAAGCTGATTTACAAATGGAGCTCTGTGTCTCCTTGATTCTCTTTCTGGTTTCTCTGCCTGCATTTTTGGCCAAAGAAGTCGGACATGCTAGCGTTGTAGTTGATGGGACAGTAGCTATTGCACATATTGATAACAATTTTGTCTGTGCCACTCTGGATTGGTGGAATCATGAAAAATGCGACTACAACCACTGTCCATGGGGATCTGCATCTGTATTAAATTTGGTAAGCAATCAGAGATACCTGTGTTTGGGTCTTCATGTCAAATAGTCAGAAAATCAGTTAAACTAATGCTGAATTTGGTTTTCTTTTTGCCAGAACTTGTCTCATCCTCTGCTTGCCAAGTCGATTCAAGGTCTGTCAACCCGTATTAATAATTAAGTTTGCATCATTTAGACTTCACTCGCTGTTTAAATTGGAGTCAAGTGTCATTGGCTATTATCTACAAACTTAATTTACTCTTCTACACGGTGGTTTGATATAGCTTTCAATCAATTGAGGATCAGAATCGGGGGTTCCTTGCAAGACCAAGTATTGTATGGTGTGGGAGATTTGAAATATCCTTGTCATCCTTTCAGAAAGCAGAAAGGCGGGTTGTTTGGATTTTCTACAGGGTGTCTACCTATGAGTAGATGGGATGAGCTTAACCATTTTTTCAGCAAGACAAGGTTAGATATCTTAATTATGAACTTTCAGTAGAGAAGCAAAAACATGGATAAAAGATAGTTGGACTGTTGTTCTTTATATATCATATTTATATGACTTACGATCTGTACATTACATTTTCAGGCCCCTCGTCACATTTAGCTTGAATGCACTGTCAGGGAGGCACCACAAAGGCGCAGGTGTCTGGGTTGGAGATTGGGACTCTAGAAACACTTATGATTTTATTAATTATACTGTTTCGAAGGGCTACCAGATAAATTCATGGGAGTTGGGTATGATTTTGAAAAGATATGAACATCTTTTTTGCCACTGGTTTTGTTTTTGCTTCACTTATGTTCTTGTCTATCTTGCTGTAGGTAATGAGCTCTGTGGCAAAGGTGTTGGAGCTAGTGTTGGAGCTGAACAATATGGAAAAGACTTGATCAAGCTTAAACACATTGTCAACCAGTTATACAATGACTCCCACATAAAGCCTGCACTTGTAGGACCTGGTGGATTCTTTGATCAGAAGTGGTTTACCACACTTCTACAGGTTTCTGGTTCAGGCGTAGTTGATGTTGTCACGCAGCATATTTACAATTTGGGTCCAGGTAAGTTTGCATGTCAAAGTTTTTATAACGCACAGCATGCAAGTTATAAGAGTGTGTGCACACACCCACAGGAGACCCTTTCCCACTGTAAAATAAGTTGTATGCCAACCAACCTTAGTAAATAATTAGAAGGATGCATCCCTATTATATAATGGCAAATACTGATCATTTTTCCTACAGATCAACTCAGTCCTATTGCACTATTGACTTTAAGAAACCTTCCTCTGTTTTACCTTGTAATCTTCAAAGAAGATAATAAATGGAATTCCTCTTTATGTTGTGGTAAAGATGTCTAGATGATCCACTCCAGTCAAATTTATACTGTGGGGAACTTATAACAGTTCAATTTATTCATTTAACTCCACTCTATTATGCAGCTTACTGATTGGTCTTATCTCTCATCTATTTGACAATTCAACTCTTGTTGTTAGGTGTTGATCCCAACTTGATGCAAAAGATATTGAATCCGTCTTACTTGGACCAAATATCTGGTACGTTTGATAGTCTTGCAGCGACAGTGAGACACCATGGACCTTGGGCTTCTATATGGGTCGGAGAGTCCGGAGGAGCCTATAACAGTGGTGGTTTTAATGTCTCAAACACGTTTGTGAACAGCTTTTGGTAAGTGTGATTGCCAATTTACATGCTACATCTTGTATCTTCCATTTTAAGCTTAGGCTTTCAGGAAAAAAAAAAAAAAGCAAACTACATTTGTTTGATACATTTTTCTGTAATTAACAGACTGCATTACTATTCATATATGAACTACAGGTACTTGGATCAGCTTGGGATGTCGGCCATGTACAATTCTGCAGTGTATTGCAGGCAGTCCCTAGTTGGTGGGCACTACGGCCTTCTCAACAGAACCTCATTTGTTCCCAACCCTGATTGCTACAGGTAAAGCATGATTGTTGGTGTGACTATATAAAGGATATCTTTTTACTTGACATACTTGTCAAATCCTGAATCATATGTTCAAATGCTTTCTAATGAACAGTGCACTGCTGTGGCATCGACTTATGGGCGAAAGTGTTCTCAAGGTTGACCGCAATGGGGCACCGCATTTGCGCGTTTATGCTCATTGTTCAAAAGGAAGTGTAAGTCTACTATCTGTAGATTTTGGATGAGAGAAAAAACATGAACGCAGCCAAGCATCTTTTTCCTAATTCCTATAGTAGTTTTTGACTATCTTCTTGATAATGTTGCAGGCCGGTATAACTGTACTCCTCATAAATTTAAGCAATCAGACCGATTTCATTGTCAATGTTAAAAATGTTCTGGAGCTTGATAGAGCTGATCGATCGAGAAGCACTGGCAAAGGAAGTAAATTCAGTCGTGGTCTTAAGAGGACGGTTTCATGGGTTGGTCTCAAAGCATCAGATGGAACGTTACACAGGAAAGAATACCATCTAACTCCAAAAGATGGGAACCTTAGAAGCAAAATCATGGTCCTCAATGGGGTTCCATTGGAAATTACCAAGGACGGAAACATCCCGGAATTAGAACCTGTTATTGTTCCCGTAAATGATCCTATATCGATCACCTCTTTCTCCATCAAATTTGTTGTGTTGCCTCACTTTGAGGCTCCAGCTTGTGGATGATTTCTTTTCTCAACCCCCTAAGCTTATATAGTACCTGCTCGCGGAATCTATGAGCAAATGGCAATTCAGCAATTGTATATTGTGTAGAACATACAATTAATTCAGAAGAACCGAAAAGAATAAAGAAAAATAAAACTATATACAGTTTTAACTTTTAAGCTTTGTAGTGCCTTCGGCTATCTGAAACATTTCTAAGCGAAAATTCTTTAATGTTGTGGAGCATTAAAACTTAATAGTCATAGTAGTGTTGTTGCCTTGTTGGAGTGGTTATTGTTCTAGTTCGCTTTCCAGTTTTCTTGTTTTCCCCGACCCATGAGATGATTTACAGCGCACGAGTATGAAAACGAGTAATTGATAATAAACTGAACTTTCATTGCTTTGGTTGCAAAGTTGGTGCATTGGTGTTCACAAAAAGAGTAGTTTTCCATATATTCTATGTGATTTTATCTCTTTTGTGTGATTTCCAGTTAAAGCTAACAACCAACACCCAATGCAGAATATTACGATCAAGTAGTAATACTGCAGTACACGTATCTACTAATATTTCATGAATCAATGATCATGTTCTAACACTATTTGGGTGGGTAAATGATAACAGATTCCTGTTAATGGGAATGTATCCTTATCAAACAATGACGTCAAAAGTTGTATACAAAATCCAGATACACGAGTGAGACCAGAATACAGCACTCGTAAAAAAATGGAGGGCAGACACCATTGAAGAAGCGCATACATCATCAGGCCTGGCCATGGACAATCCTGTATTCTACTTTCCGAGCAAGCGTCGGCCGCGTTGAGTAGCACCTCTAACACGGTAGTGGAGCTCATCAACATCAGCATCCATATGGCCTATAGCTTTGTTATGCCTGAAATTATCATGGGGAGTAATTAGTTGGATATACTTCGTTATTGCACAAAATAGTTAAGATAGAAGCAACAAATGCTAGCACACCAACACTGAATCATCATAACCCACCTATCAATTTCAGACCCCATGTCAACGGCCATATCCTTTAGCTCTCCCAACAGATTACTTAAATCTGACAGGCCATCATCTTGCTTTGTCTTTTCTACCTGTTAAGCCAATGAGGAATATGAGATCACCAGATCAATACATAAGTTAAAGGAAATAGACCACATGTAATTCCTATATTGACAGTCTAAGAAGCAAAGTGATTGCTTAAAACAGGAAGTAGAAAGAGAGTTTGAGAACCAGGAAATTTGACCAAAAGGGTAAAAAAGGGGTCTATGGATAGCAAACAGATCCATCCATGATTCATTACTGTCACCTTAAATAACAATGTACTATCAACACATAAAAAAGTCATAAGAACTACAAACCTCAACTTTCTGAAGGGCATTGGTGGGTTCAGGAAGTGGTGTTCGTGAATGTGACGATCCCTTTAGTGCAGGAGTCAGTCCCAGCTTCTCCCTCTCCAAGTGGCTGCTCCTTTTGGTTGCAGATTCTGCATAGAGCAAGTAATTCAAAATTTAAAAACAAAGACAGAGAAAATGAAAGAAAAAAACCACTACTTTTTCGAAATGGTAGTTTTGTCTTCAGGACCAACAAAAGAGCAGGTGATTGATGGACAGAAAGGGAAGCAAATTAACCTTCCATGATGACAGGGCCACTAATTGTGCGAGTCTTCTTTGGCTTCCAAGTCTTAGAGAAGATGCCCCCAAGACTCCCCAGAAGCTTTTCACCCTGAAATAAACAGTATGGACAGTTAGCTTCACTGCATATCATCATATATACCGAAAACAACAGTAAAATCATTCATTGAAGGAGTACAAACCGAAAGAAGTATAGTTTTTGGCTAAGAGAAGTGTATGATGGGAAGCTATTGTGCAATGCATAAGGAGGGTCTTAAAGATGTATAAATACATGATGGTTACTTTATATAACCTTGAGAAAGAAAGTGGCTTCTCAAGGCTGAAAGCCTCAAAGAAAAAATGGATGTGCATCAAACAGAAAATGTCATCTTCTACATATTTCCTACTCCATCTCTTGTACACAAACTATCACCTCCATAGGTAGATATCAAATAATAAACATGATACTTGCATCGTTTCCTATAGATTTAAATTGTTAAAGTTGACACTTTCAATTTAATACAAGAAGCCATACCCGACTGAGATCCTGTTCAATGTCGGCAGCAACCATGTGGGTCCTTCTTATTTGGTCTCCCTGGTGATGCAACATAACCAGAGTCTTGGAAGCATCCTCACGTATATCTTCAGCAATCTTCAGGCACTGGTTGACTGAGTTTGTAGTCTCCTCAGCCTTATACACTGCATAACTTTCTAACTCTTGCACAGATTGATTTTCCAGGCCTCCTGAATCACGGAAATCGTTCTTGTACTTGTTTCTCTCTGCATAAGTACCCTTGTATGAAGAAGAATTATTCTCTTTTCCTTGATCATCATCAAAAGGATTGGTGCTAGTATTCTGACCAAATAGTGCCTGCTTATCATTTGCATGCTTCGCATTCTGTCCAACAAGTGCATGCTTCGCATTCTGTCCAACAAGTGCATGCTTCTCATTCTGTCTTACTTGAGCAGGCTCGTCATCAAATGGGTTTGAGCTGGAGGACGCAGGATACAGAGGGTCAACTGAGTTGTGCTTAGCAGCCCTTATCGGGGACTTCTTTAAACCAAACATCTTTGAAGTCAAATAAGCACAATTTGTTACACTGTCGACGGGTTAAAGATCAGGGTCTTAACGAACTAAAAAAATATGGTACTTTCAAAATCTGTACAGAGATCAACAATCCTGGAAGAGCAAACAAGAACAATATGTGAGAAACATGACCAGTACAGCACAAGAACAACTTTTGAATACCCTAAAGCATGAAAACTGAAAGGCTCATAATCAAGCAGCACAAATTAATGGAAAACTCCAATGGAGCAGAATAGTTGAAATAACCTAAAATTCATACCAAGAACAACAGCATCAATCATAACTAAACCAAAATCAGACACGCAAAAACAAACCCACAATCAAACAGAGAAAAGAATCTATTCTATTCTATTTTCACCAATTGGGTATTCCACATAACCAAACCTCTGACTTGGGTTGTTTACCTTCTCCATTACTTAACCCCACCACAACACACAAACAAAGGAATCAAAGATACCATTTTTCCTAATCCTTATCAACAAAACAAAGAACATAAAGAAACCCAAAAACCCATACACAAATTGGGTCTTCTCTGATGCGCAAGAAAACACTAGGAGCAGTTGAGCACATGGATAACAACAAGAAAAAGATCAAAACTTTACAAGACCCAAGTGAAAACAAGGCGTAATAATCAAAACCCAGATAGAGAATCGACGAAAAGAAACGAGTTTTGGTACCTGAAATCGCATCCAATGTGGGGAAAGATGGAGGCTTCAGAGAAAAGCCCAGATCTTTATACAGAAAAAGAGAGATGGGGGAAGAGAGAGAGAGAGGGTTTTGGAGAGTGGGAAAGAGAGAGGGGGATGGATTCAAAGGAAGACTAAGCAAACGAACACGGCAGGCTCTCAGTAAAACGAAGTCGTCGCATTTGATTTTGAGAGCGTGAAACTGAAAACTGGTGAAGCAAGTGCCGTTGCTTGGTGTCCCACCACCGTGTCTTATAATTTTCAACTAACCAAGACGGCTTCTTAAGAAAATGAAAATCATTACACGTTTTGTTTTGATTAATTTTTTGTTTTCTATACAAGAGTTTTGGTTGTTTCCTTCCTTGTAGTTTCTTACGAAGTAAGGATCACCGAGTTAGAATTCTTATATTCAGACCAAAAAAAACAAACCGAGTTAGAATTAGGTAAGGTTAGAGGATGTAATGGTAAGTAGAAAATCGAACATGATTTTTCATACATTTACTGAATTTAAAAATAATCAAAATTCAAGTACATAAGTACGTTCTGGTGCATGATTTTTGATTACGTGGCGAAAGATTTAGGGTTAGTCTTTATATGTAATTCCACTACAATTTAAAACAATTGACAAATAGTTGATAATGATATAGCATGTCTCATAAAATGTGTGACTATCATTGATTGAAAGAATAACTAAATGACCATGTAATGATCATTTGACCCTTCAAAAGTCCTTATGTGTCATACAATTTGACATATATACAATAAGTTTGGCATATCATATATATGGTATGGGAGACAAACCCATGTATAAATACATCAAACTTGAAATTCACTCAACCATAAATAAAAATTATCAGGCTAAATAAAATTATAAAGTTAGGTATGGTTGAAGTCCTGAAGGTTAAAGATGACCGGATGAAGCTGAACTAGTCCAAATTGTTTGTTATCCTAAAACTAGGAGTTGTTTGTACGTACTTTGATGTCTTTGCCACGAGAATAAACTTGGACTAGTTCTTTGTAGTGATGTTATCCCTTGGCTAGTTGGGGCAATTGCATTTGTATAAACTACAAAGTCAATTCCCTTCTATATCTTTGTTTAATGCAAAACGCTATAACTATGATCGTGATACGAGTTTTGTGACTTAGTCAATTGGGATCTTTTCATCATGTTCCACACATCTGTGCAAAGAAAACGCCTCTCGAAAATAATCTAAGCAAGAAATGGAGCCAACACTACGGCAGGGTATATGCTGTTCCATTGGCTATTTGTCAATTCGATTTCCAATTCCAGTCTAAAATGAGGGAGATAGAAGACAAATAAAGAGGCTATTATGACAATTGAAAGGACATTATGGAACCAAGAAGTCAAGAACAATGGAATCATTTTGATCTATACATCAAAAATTAGATCAAAATGCAACTTATTCATGAAACCACTTCATAAGTTTGGTCGTCTTCATTCCTTATAATAGAGAGTGAATATGATGATCCTGAAAGCCAGAAAGAGAGGAAGCTTTCCAAACATGATGAAGCAGATAGATCACATCTGTTAGTATAAAGTGGTATATCATGCCTATGTATACTTCTGTTCTAGCTAGTTTTGAGAAAACACAGCCAGATTTCGATCGTTCATTTTCTTTTCGTGAGGGTTTCATGAGTTGTTGGTGAATATCTAATGTTTGTAATACCGCCAGCTTCTTATGAATAAATATCGTTTTCATAGTCTTCAGAAGAATGGAGACAAATCAGGTAACTCAGGCAAGATATAATTTCCTGATATGAAATGAAAGACAGAGGTAGAAGTATTGGGTTTCCTACATAACTTGCAGCAACTAAATTGCCAAAACCATCACTATCAAAAGCATCGTCTTCGGAACAAGACTGTAATACACCTAAACTGGGCATGCTATTCCTTGAGATGATCATAGTCAACTTGCTTATGCTTTTTATTTAATGAATGATCGATGCATCTAACAATGTGTTCTACAAATCTCATTGACATATAGGTGATCAACTTGTTGGAAATATATCGATAAAGATCGTGTTTTTCAACTTTTGTTTAGCTATTTTTCTTATACTTTCAATCTCTTCTAATACAATCAATCTTTGAAAAAAAAAATTAATAAGCTCGTTGATAGCTATAGGCCTGGTTAAGCATCTTATGCCTCTGTGCAACTTTTTTCTTTTACATTTTTCTCTGGAGTTTGTAACGCAGCACTGCAAGTTCATGTTTGGGAGGGCATATAGCTATTCATGATTTCATGGCTAATCTTGATATAATTATATTGGTGAACAGATACGCTAGCTCCACAATAGAAAATTGTACTCCGCTGTTGAAATTCTATACACTTCCCAGTCAATATTCTATCAACTCCTAGTTGAATTAGGTTTTCTTTTTTCTAGTTCCAATTCTCTTCCGGCACTCAAGCTTAGGATTCCTAATTGGATTGGATTATATTTCCAACTTCAACCTTAAACTCCAATCTGTTCAGCTACCTTCCTAATTGTTCCAGCTAGCTTACTTACTTTCCAAATATTTCAATAGAATTTATATTTCCTAGTTTGATCCAGCTTAACTACTTTTCTAAATTGTTCACTGATTTTCACTATAAAGTATAAACCTCCAAGTTGGAGAAGATTGAAATCACAGAAAAATTTCATAGATAAAAAACTGCATCAGAGTTGAGAGTTTTTGTTACTACAAGATACTACTGCGCGCATTAAGGATTCTGAAGAACATGAGGCAGGGCGGCGGTTGGCTTCTTTGCACAACATTGCTGATACTACTTAGTCTCCTCTGTCTCTCCGTTGACGCTAGACACCACAGCAACATCCCAAGAAGAGCCCTCAGGACTAGCAATATCCCCAGTACACAAGATTGGTACCATGCGGCAAAGATAGCATACCCTCCTAGCCAGGTTGTATTGGACAATGGCATTGTCCAACTCACATTTTCTAACCCTGGTGGTGAGATTACAGGAATCAAATATCATGTAATTGACAACTTACTCGGAAACAAGGCCAAACAGACAGCCTACTGGGATGTGATGTGGAGGGGCAAGCTTTACGGATTTCAGGGAACAGAATTTAGAGTAATTTCTGCGACTGAAGACCATGTTGAAATTTCTTTCATCAACACATACAATCCTTCCTTCTCTAATGACCAAATGATCCCTTTAACAGTTGACAAAAGGTACATAATACAGCGAGGTCGTTCAGGCTTCTATGCATACGCCATTTTCCAGCGAGATGAAGGGTGGCCGGAGCTGGCCATAAACGACGTTCGACTAGTTTTCAAGCTTCAGCAAGATCAATTCAACTACATGGCGGTATCGGATACTAGAAAAAGGTTCATGCCAACAGCTGACGACCGAAGCCTAAGTCAGCAACTGGCCTATCCTGAAGCTAAGCTTTTAAGCAATGCAACAAGCAATCCTCTCTTTTATGGAGAAGTGGATGACAAGTATCAGTACTCAACTGAAGACGAAGACGGCAAAGTCCATGGTTGGATTAGTACCAAGTCATCTGTGGGATTTTGGCTGATCACACCAAGTACTGAGTTTCGTGCTGGTGGACCTCTGAAGCAGGACCTCACCTCCCACGTCGGTCCGACGACAATGTGTGTGTTCTCTAGCAGTCATTACGCTTCAAAACAACTTGGATTGGTATTCCAACAAGGTGAAGCATGGAAAAAGGTATATGGACCTGTATTTGTGTATCTTAATCATGCTGGTCTAAATAGTGATCCCACTACTACACTTTGGGACAATGCTAAAGAGCAGATGCTTGAAGAGGTCAGAAGCTGGCCTTACAACTTCACTCAATGCGCCGATTTTCCTGCTTCGAACCAACGAGGATCGGTTTTCGGATACTTACAAGTAAACGATTGGTACATTAACAGCACCAGCCTCGTTCCGGCAAGCTCGGCTTATGTGGGATTGGCTGCACCTGGAGAAGTGGGATCATGGCAAACAGAAAGCAAGGGATACCAGTTTTGGACTCGAGCAGATGAAAATGGCTACTTTGTCATCAAGGATGTTAGACCTGGGAACTATAACTTGTATGCATGGGTTCCCGGGATTGTTGGAGATTACAAATATGAGGACGAGATTACTATTGAACCAGGAAGTCAAATCACGTTGCAGAAGCTTACTTACTGGCCTCCAAGAATTGGTCCTACATTATGGGAAATTGGCATCCCTGACCGGAGTTCTGCCGAGTTTTACATACCAGATCCATATCCAGCTCTGCTGAACAAACTCGATAACAATAATCACTCAGATGAGTCAGACAAGTTCAGGCAGTATGGGATTTGGGGACGTTATGGAGAATTATACCCTGAACATGATCTAGTCTACACTGTTGGTGTTAGCGATTACTGTTATGATTGGTTTTATGCTCAAGTGACTAGGGATACAGGAAAAGAAATGGTTGGCACCACATGGCAGATTCAATTTGAGCTTCCTAAAATGGCAGCTCCCGGAGATTATATGCTCCGACTGGCATTGGCCTCGGCTGAGTACGCAGAGCTGCAAATTCGAGTTAACTATGAAAACATGCCAGCTCTGTTCTCAACAGGGCGGATAGGAGAGGACAATGCTATAGCAAGGCATGGAATCCATGGTTTGTATTGGCTGTTCAATGTTAACGTACCAAGGTCTCAACTGCATGAAGGAAACAACACACTGTATCTTACTCAGACAAGAGGTGAAAATACTTTCGTAGGAGTCATGTATGACTACATCAGACTAGAAGGACCTCCATTGCGATGAGAAGCTGAAGCAGTGAAGCTAGTTCGTAGCTTTTAGTACAGCTTAGATTTCCAGTGATGTAATATAGGATTCCATTTGTAATTCTGTAAAAATATATATATATATATATATATATATATCAATTTTGGAAATTTAAACAATGTCTGAGACCACACAAAGAATGATAACATCTTGCTTTCTCACCACCATAATTTTTGTAAAATCAACTTCAGAATAGGTTGCACAGATCGTCACAATACAATGAGGATAAACTTACAAGGGTTCCAGTGAATTAATGTGTCGCATACATCTTGCTTTCTCAAAATTCTAAGCCTATCACTGAATTCACTAATGTGATTCATCACATTCAAATGGAAGTCTTGCTTCTTCTTTGTTTTCGTTTTTTTTTTCTTTGAATGGGTTTCATCAAATCCAATCTAGCTACCATCATCCTGTTGGAGATTCTTGACAAAAATAAGTTTCATCTCAATCTTAAGTTGTGTTCCATTGGGAGACTGACCTGCGTCATCTGTGTCAGTTTTTTGTCCCAGGATTTCTCTGCACTTGTAGCTGAAAGAGCTGCAGGTTGAATGAAAGCCAGCCGTCCTCCTAAGCATAGCCTTCACCAAATCACTCAAATCTGGAATTGTCTTATAGCACGCCTGCGCTAGTTTCAACAAGCCTCAAACAGTCGGCATAATATTCATATTCCAAAGCAAATAACCATTCATGCAGGCATGACACAAAGATCAATCAATTAAGAGGGATGGAGTAGCACTGATAGTAATTAAGGAGGATTAAAACGAACCTTATGGACTTCTATTAATTAAATTTCACAACTGATGACCATCCACCACTATGATTCATCAAGACTGAGGAGACATGTAGAGGATTTTGTCCGTGCTTTATGAACCTTACCATAAAATCAAAATTTATACATTTCAGAACTTTAGTGTCATATCACAGGTAACAGAAAACTGCAAATACAAACATCATATACCTGTGCTTCTAACTCAGAAATTCTTTGTAGAGATGCTTGTTCAATGTAAGCACGACGCTTACACTCTTCTTCAAGCAAGCCTGTAAGTTGGTATCTGAGCTCAGCCATTTCTTGAGCCAGATCCTCAGCTTCTTCTTTTGCCTTCAACTTTTCTTCTCTCAGTTCTTCCTATGAACCACAAGTAATGTAACATCGAAGTTAGAATCAACTAACAAAATGTTGAAACTCTGAAAGGACAATAACCTATTCAAGGACTTGCTTGAAACCTTGATCTATATACACTTGAAATAGCAATGGTGGAAAACTGTTTCCCAGATTGTTCAAACAAATTCTGTATTGGATGAAAGATAGTAATTACCAGTCACTTCCATGGGTATGCATACCATACCTTTAGTTGCTTCACAAGAAGTTCATATTCATGTATCTGATGTGACATCTCCTTCATCTTCACTATGAAATTGGCATCTGGTGCCAGCACCTTTGCCAGTTTGGAAAAAAGGGGCTCCAATACTTCTCCACAAGTGCTTCAGAAATAATCATAAAAAAGTAAAAGATATGTTAAAAAAAAAGTTGTTTAATACATCTCAAAGAACTTTGCTATATCATAGAAGTGATGGGAAATTAGTTATTGTATAACATCCAGTTGATAACTATTCCCTTGTAGCAATAAAATTATCTTTTCTAAAAATAGATGCCACAACATCTTACATGGGGATATAAAAGATCAAGATAGAGAAAGTATCAAATAAATGCAGGTGCATGAGTGTGGAGCAGTCAAGCAAAAAGAAATCTTCCTCTCATTCAGCAAGTCTTGACAAAAATAAATAAATATTAGTAGACTGGTAGTTTATATGCTACTCAGCAAAGACTGATAGTAATTTCTAGTAGCAGCATACCTCATATCTGTTGAAAATGTGCACTTTTCATCTTGCTCATTTAACAAAGACTCTAACTTGGATACATATCTATCGTTTTCCAGCCACTTTTCAATCCTCTGACAAAAGATCCTGGTATTTGTCTCTGAGGTATCAAGCTTCTCCCTTAGTTCCTTATTTTCTATATATAAGTCATCAGTAGTTTTCTGAGCATCCTGACATTGAACCTCAAGTTCTTGAATTAACTCATTCATCCGAGTTTTTTCTTGAACAGTTTCTTCCTGGACTTTTTTAGCTTCAAGGAAACTCTGCTCCAAGGCTAACATATCAAGCTTCATACTCTCTATTTCACACTGAGACTCTAATGACATGGATGAAACTGACTCCTCCAGTTTCTCTATGAATAAATTTGAATTCTGTAACTCCACTTCTTTGTTTTCCAGTTCTTGCATTAAGAACAAGCACTCTGAATAGGACTTCTTCAGTTCATCCCTTAACCTGTCAACTGTCACCTGTAAATTCTCCATGTCTGCTAATTTCAACTCAAGGCTATGTACATGCTCTTGCAGAAGATTCACTTCTGTGTCTCTTGCATTTAGTTGATCCTGAAGGTAATCTGTGATTAATGATTTGATGGGTTAAATTCAAAAGGGTCATGATAAGAGTTTTGATAATATGGACAATCCTAGTAAAATGATCCACTAGAAATGAACTAGAAATTACAAATTATGCAATGTGAGATCATTACAAAATAGAATGCATAGTTACACAAAAGCCAAAAATTGTCGAGACAGAAAGTCCAATTAGATGAACAACTACCTATTTCTTGAGAGCAGTTTTTGAGTTCTTTCTCTAACATTTGAATTTGTTTCTTGTCTTCTGTGCGGAATTCAGATAATGACTTCATATGTACATCCAAACTCTGAATGAACAAAATCTCAAATTAGATACTCTGCAGGAGAATATAACTTCTTCATAACTTACTAATATTTTTGCATAAATACTTTTCTTCTTCACTGTGGACAGTTCAAACTAATACCATAACATAAATATGCCAATACTTTGGACGAGAAGCTCTTTAGCTAAGGAAAAAGAGAAAGATAAGGGTCAACAGAGTGAATAAGGTACTGGTCTACCTATTAACATGCACGGTAGACAACTACATTATACTGAATGAAAAGACAACATATCCTGGATATAAATGTACCCTGATCAGCCCGAAGCTTTGGGATTGTGATTCTTTCAACATGTCTTTTTCTTTCTTAAGCTGCATACACAAAAAACACATAAATAAGACAGCAATCATCATGATATTAAACAATGTAAACAACATTATCAAATCAAAATCCATGTAGCCTTTAGTTTCAGAAACACACGATCCAAATTCTTCTCTTAAGCCATAACACCCAAACATGCCAGTACATGGACTGACACAACAAAACGGAAGTGTCTGGGTAACTGGTAAGTATGCAAAATTCACTGTCTCAAACCGGTGGGTTGGATATAAATCACAGTAAATTGCTATGCATTGCACTTGATATTCATAATTTTGATGCCCAACATAACCGATATTCTAATTCCTTTTTTACTTTTAAAAAGCAGAAACCAGACCTCTCTGCATCTTGACCCAATCTGTAGGAGCTCCTCGATAACGAAGGAGCTGTCACTGCTGCTGCTGTTTGACATGATTTCTGAGAATGAAATTACCCATAAAAAAATGCATTAACTTCTCAATTAGTAAACACCAGAGCATATTAATATGCAATAAAGAAAACTCAAAACCAAACTGAACCCAGTAAGTAACGGCTCACCCAATCACAAAATGCAAAGCTTCACTATGACTATAGATTACACATTCAACTAATAGCAGAAAAATGAAACGGGACTGAGAGGATGGGCCCAGAAAGATTCTTACCTGCGATCTGGGTTAGGGGTTTTAGGGTTTCTCTGCAAACGAATCAATGTCTCGGTTTTGGGAAATCTACGAGTTCAAATTTTGAAGAATTCGGTGTTTTCGAAAAGAATGATGAAGTTGGGTTTAAGAATGGCCGGCGCGATGTTGGTTTGAGTGGGTCCGTGGAGTTGTTTTGAGTTGGGCGCTAACTAGCACATCGTTCGAGTCGGGTCGGATCGGGTCGACAAGAGGATTTAGGCGCTTTGATACACTTTCATTTTTACTTTTTCTTAAGATGTCACCTTAAATTAAAATTCACACGTTATTTTTTATTTTTTGGTAACTTATATGTTGTATTTTAGTGACTTAAACTTTGTCTTTTTATAAATGTGCTGGCCAAAAAATGAAAAATAGTGTGTCAATTTCACATCCTTTTACTTAAAGTTTTGCGCTACCAAGTTTTTTGTGTGAATAATGGTGCGTGAACATGTCTGTTCTTGAGAATTATTCTTGAGGATTGATTCTAATAAGGTCTAAACAAAGAATTTTACAGACTGGAGAAGGTCTTTCAATCTGGATACTTAGGTCGGACCGTTAAGTCATTCCAACTTTACAGACAGGGACTCTTGTGTTCTTCACCCAAAACCACCTCACTTTACAACATTGTCAAGAATAAGGCCAACACATATATAATAATGGCCTTGGATTACATCATGTCATCCAATTTGTAAAGGGTACCAGACTACCAGTACACATACCCCATAAAAATGCATGCAACTTCAACTGTTAAAGGATGCTAAAGTTGATGTCCCCGTTGTTGTCCGAAGCAATTAGACACTGGAACCTGCTACTTGCTTCGCCGCCATTGCAGCATGCTTCTGACCAGAAAGGTGTGAACTGAAAGCTATCTGGCTGTTGCAAACCACATTGCAAATAGTGCACGTTCTAACCTCCTTGGCTGCTGCTCCTCCACTTATAACCTTTTGCTTTTTTGTTTCCAAATCTTCTTTGGAAGGAGCCTTTGAGTGGGAAACCTTTTCCATGGGACCAATTTGTGGATTTATTGCACCTGATGGAACATTTGTGGTCAGGGCACTCCCTTTGTTCTTCAACTCTTTGAGTTGATTCAAGTTCCTCTGATGTTTCCTTCCGACTATATGTTTGCCATAGGCATCCTGGCTGTTACAGAATATCTTGCAATATTCACACCATACACACTGAGGAAACTTGACTCTGTTTGGATCTTTCTTTACAATGCCATTGGACTTGGATTGGATTTTGGGAGCAGAATTCAACCCAGCCCTTCCATGCATTAAGTTAGCCTAATATGACAACAAAAATGGAAATAGTAACATCAATGACAATGGTTGAAAAACAGATACTTGTTTAATCTAAGGCAAACTTGAGCTAGCAGTAAAATTTCAATAACAGAGATAGAAGTTGGCTTAACTTTTGGACTAAACCTTATCATAGTCCTATGGAAAACAAAGCAAATGCATACCACCATGGAAACAACAAACAAGTACAAATTTGTAAACAAGGCAGCAGAATACGAAATGAAAACTAGTTAAAATACTTGTATTCACCTGAGCAGCATGCTTTCTCCCAGCCAAATGCATCCTGTAAACTTCAGGGCTATTAGTAGTGACATTGCACATTTCGCAAATCTTTGGAAAACCAACCGCCCCGTCACTTTTCATAAGCTTCCTTCTCTTTGTTCCCAACTCCTCACCAGCAACCACACTTGCACTCCCATACATCACTTGCCCGCCCACGCTGCTCATTTCGCTAGGCAGACTGACATTGTCCATACCATTGGACATTCCTGGAAAAGCTGCAGCAGTGGAGTCACTTGTCATTGCCAATCACACTGCTTTGCTATTACAAACAATACCAGAGATATCTTACACGAAACCGCATACCATTGGTTTGCTGTGGAAAGCTCTCTGCAGCATTAGGTTGATTTGTCCAATTGTTATTCCACAAATAATTTGTGGGCACTAACAAGCTCTCATTCAAAGATTTATTGACTGCAAACCACCCCAAAAAAAAAATCAATCTTCAAATGCCATGTATGTTTTTATGCAATTACTAAAGTAACATGAACAGACTAAACAGATTTGATCAAAGAGTTGAATGGAAGGGAGGCACTTACAGGTACATATGAAATTGGGTCAGCTTGGTTGACAAGCCAAGCGTGTGAGGTTGCATTTGGGTCTTGACCAAATGGGAATTGAGATTGGAGTGCAGCATGGGTTAATTGGTAGGGGGCTGAATTGGGAACTGGGTCGACTCCAGGTGGGTGATCAGACGAGGCTAGGAGGGGCGGATCTACAGCATATGGGACTGGGACTCAAGTCCCACCCAAACTTTTGGAGGGAAAAAAAATTCTTACATGTAGTTTATAATGTCATTGTAATCTTTTGAGCTGAGTCCCACCCAACTGCCCCAAAAGTCTCAAGTGTATAATTCTTGGGCTGACGTCCAAGCCTAAGTGACCAACTTTTATGTCCTTTTTTTCCAACAAAAAAGAGAGAATAGTCTTCAAAACGTACTTCTATCTTTCTTCTTGTCGTCTTCTCCTCCACTGCCCAAGCAGTTTGTCGTGCAACAACCTGTATCGACGAGTTTTATGTGATTACATGGTCCTCCACATTAAGAAGGAATATGCTGATTCTATTAGTAATGACTTTACGATAACAATTTTCAGGTACTCGTAGGGTTAGATTTAGTTAATTGAGTATAAACTTGTTTTCGAGAGATAAGGCTCATTTCATCCCCTTCTGTCTAGGTGTGTCAATTTTTTTTTTCATCTATAATATTCCTCCTATCACAGCGTAGTTTTTTTTTTTAATGGTGGAAAGTCAAGTCCCACCCGGTTTCAATTCTTGGATCCGCCACCGGAGGCTAGCGGAGGAAAATAGGAGAATTGAGAGTTGGGGTCGAAGGTGGTGTTGGGGTAATGATAGGTGAAACTGGAATTGAACATTTGGGCGTGTGGAATTGGAACAGAAGCTGGAATCTGTTTGGGGTTTGGCTTGGTTATTGCAGAGATATTCTTAGAGAGAGAGAGAGAGAGAGGAGTTTGTTCTGGACTTTATGTGTGTTTCTGGGGATGTGGGCTCGATTTGGGTTCAGAGTTCAGACTATGCAACAAGACCCAGGATAATACTATGAGGGCCCAAATAAATTGGGCTTAGTTTGATTAAATTACATTTGCACCCTCCAAGATGCGGGTTGCCCGACCACTTGTCGGAGAAAAATGAAGAGCAGCCGACATAAGGAGCGGCGGCGGCGGCGGCAACCAAGTGCGTGCGTCATTTTGGGAGTAGTGGCGCAGGATAACGTAATCTTTGTTGAGAGTTGCATCGGTGTATGACTTCATTCACGACTTAGGTCAGTTACGGTTTGTTAAGAGTTGTTGAGTTTTAGTATTGAAAGTAGAGATGAATAAACTTGATTTTGACTTAAGGGTCATTACAATCGAAATTGATTTAACTCCACACCCATCAACATCCGAAAGAAGTACACAATGTATTAGATTATTCCTATACTTGTATATTGTGTAGCAAAACAAACCTGATTAATATAATATAAGAAGAGAAAATTACATAGCAACACATGATCTAAACAGTAATGGTAGCAGCTAATTTCATGGTCAGCAGTAGCAGCTAGCTTCACAATCGGCAGTAGCACTGGCACTAGCACCTTTTGACTCGGGCAATAGATAGTAGCACATTCTTACTCGGCAATAACACATTTTTACTCGACAGTAGCACATCTCTCAGACAGTAGTAGTAGGATATGTAATGAATGACAATTTTGTAAAATATGTAGTAACAGATGACATATAAATATTGTTTTGTCATAATTTGTTAATTTTTATTCTTAAATGGGTAAAATATTATATAAATAATGTATTTATAAATTAAAATTTAATTAGCTTCTAGTATGTTGTTTGCTATATAACTATTCCGCTCGCGCTGGAACCCGTAAGGACATGATTAAAAAAAAGATATTTCATTAAACAAATAGCAGGCCAGGAAGATCAAAAGCCCAACCAAAGAAGTTACCAAGTCAACCAAACTGAACGGCAAGACAAGTAAACTGAAGAAGACAGCAAACTGGAGAAGAAACTCCCAAAATGGAGACGCCGATGAGAATCCGACCAAGAAGGCAGGGCATGGCAATCCAGACCTCCGGTCACTTGTTCCTCACAACTAGCGAGGCCACCAAGCAGACCCTTTGGCTCAAAGGTAAATTCTTTATTTGATTTTTTAGATGATTTGAGCTATTTTCCAATGGTATTTGCCTTGAATTTTTTATGATGGTTTGAATCAGATTCAAAGGAGAATTGGGACCATCAATCGGAGAGCTGTGAGGTTTTTCTCCTTACCCCAAGCAGCAGCATCAATATTGAATGAGGGACTCTGGTGGGACTTGTATCCTTTATGGGAGATATGGTGAGGTACTGAATAAACTTTTATTTCTTTGCCTCTTTCATATAAGTCATTACCTGCTTTCTGAAAGCTCACTCACCCTTAACTCCTCTGCTCCATTTCCTCAGCACTTCAATCAATTCCCTGCAACTGCTATATATATGTTACTCATTACAACATGACATTTTTTTTTTCTGCGTTGAACTTTAAAGATGTGTACTAATGCTGGAAGCAGTAAATGTGTAATAAAACTTGATAATTGTAAAGAACAAGAAAAACAATATCAAAAGTAGAGTTGTATTTCACAAAGCTTATATCATTTGCACTCTTCTGTGCTCAGACAACATAAGAAGAAAAGAGACCAGTTAGTCCTCCATTTGAGAAGAGTGAGAGAAAGCAGCGATCTTGATGGCAACCAGAGTAAAGCTACCCTCTTTTCTCAAAATTGTTCCTGGTCATCAGTTCACTAACAAGCTGGTAAGTCCAAGCTCCCCATGTAATCTTTTCTTCATTTCGAATATCATAAATCCATGTGAATACTCCGGTAAAGAAACCAAGAAGCATAGAAGATATTGACTTTTTTCTTATTTCAATGTCGGTCTAGTTTCTCTCGCTCAAATTAGAGCGTTGAGTAGAATAGGAAATTTGAATCTGGAGTGTTGGATGTTCAATTTCAGATAGTCTTTATCTAAACTGAAGGGTAGCGAAAGATATATACAAACCCCTGCTTTTAGTGGGTTTGGTAGTTTACCTGAGTGAATATGAGCTTTAATTGTTTTGATAAACAATATGAAATTTCATACTCTTTAGCCTTTACTGTGTGTTTGAGTTCTCATAAAATTATTTTAAAAGTCCTGTATTATTTGGAAAGGAGACAAAGAACAATAGAAAAGATAAAACTATAAATCAAAGTGGGTTTTGCTGTTTCCCTGATCCAAACATGAGCTTTGAATCATCATTTTGATTGAAAACACAAATACATTGCATGTTTACTGCACAGTGGGTTGTGCAATTCCCATTGAAGTCTTAAACTTTACTTGCCCTGTGTTATATGCCCCTAGTTACTTTTGTTATTTGGAGTTTTGGGGTCAGTTACTTGAGTTTAGTTTCAGACCTATTAGTTTTGTTTCTCTTCTCCAAATGTGCTCCCATTTGTATTAAGGGGGAGGTCTATGGACACCTATGTATTGTTCATATTTGAGTCAGATTGTGTTATGCTGTGAAAATAATTAACTTGCCTCTTTTACCACTTGTTACAGAAAATCCCAACAGAATTTCTCCAGCATTTCCATGGAAACGTGCCTCACCAGTGCCAACTTCAAACCGCAGCCCGAACTTGGCTTGTTCATGTGGAAGTGGTCAATAACAAGTTCTATTTCCAGGAGGGGTGGAATGCATTTCTGCAACAGAATGGCTTAAAATACGGGCAACTTCTAGTCTTCCATTATGCTGGAAACTCACACTTCCATGTGGATATCTTTGGAAAAAATACATGTGGAGAGTTGTTTGTAATGGCTGAAACAGAAGAAGCTGATGAAGAAGAGTATGATGTATCTCTTGAGATCACAGACGGCTCTCCAGTTTCAAGTCCTCTGCCTCGAAAGAAGTACAAAACAAGTTCGAGTGGTAAGCAAGAATGAAAAACAAAGAGGCCCATTGGTCTAATTCAGAAATGAAGAGTAGGGTATTAAGTAGTTATTGTTGTACCATGTTTACTGTATTTTCTGTTTCTTGTATGTAATGTACATCTGATTAAAATCTTAACCAGGAAAGTTGATTTTCGCGCAGTGAAAAAAAGAGGAGGCACCTCCAGCTCACAAAGATTCTTAGAAAAGGATCTGTGGGGAGCTCGCATCAGAGCTGAAGAATTCAAATTAAAAAACCCTTCTGCTTTCTTGGTTTCCATGAAGCCCTCCTACATCAAGTATAAATTTGTGGTGAGGCCTTGCAAACTTATATGTATGTATGTTTCGAGGGTCGAGCAGAATATTGAGGAAAGATATTGTCTAATTGTCCTTTTCCTGCTTTCCTTTTCTTTTTTTTTTAAATTTCAGTGGTTGCCAGCAGAGTTCACCATGCTAGTGAAGCCTCGTATTGAGAACTCTGGTGATGTTATTCTTCGGGTTTCAGATTGGAGTGTGAGAACTTGGCGGGCCAAATTGACTTGTGATAATGTTTCTACCAACAGATGCAAATTACATGGTAGTTGGTCTGAATTTATGCGAGATAATAATTTGAAAGAAGGTGATCTGTGTGCATTTATGTTGATTAAAGACATCAGAGTTATAATCAACGTTGTCATTTTTCACACAAAAGAAGCAGCAAATCGCACCTTATCACCAGGCAAGTTATCAATCGATTTTTCAATTTATATGATTGAAGTACGAAAGAGACTAACTATGCTATATATTGCATCCACTGTGACTTACCTGCAGACATTTCTGATAATGAGGATCATGAGAATGATGAGGAGGGTGATGATGAAAGTGAAGATGAAGAAGAAACTGAAGATGAGGAGGAGGGAGATGATGTATAATTTTAAATTCTTTGAGGTTGATTGGAATGTTGGAGGAAACCATATGAATTAAATTATAATTGAGAACTCTTGTCAAAGACTCTTATTTGGATCTACCCTCAGAATTGGATCAACTCTTATTTGAAGTTGATAACACGATTCCCTTTATATATTTGTTTGTTTTCTTATGGATATTTTACTCCAAATGTTGTGAACTTGTGGCAAATAGCAAAACTACATTGTGTGAATATGAACTTTTTTTTTATACAAATATGAAATTTAAGTTTGAATAGGGGTTCAACAAATATGTTGAAAATATTAAATACAGGTCAGGTTCAAGGGCCATTGTTTTTTACACACATTTTTACGCTCTATTGTGGTAATCAGTTTTTAAAAATTTTAACGGTCTAAATTACATGCTAATATGATGTCAACAATAAAAATGTGATGTGGCATGTGACATGGCGTTACTTATTTTCATAACAAATTAGCTTTTACTTTTCTTTATTGAAAAAAGAAAACCAAATCCAATTCTAACTTGGAAAATCAAAGGCCAATGAAAATCAAATCATACACAATAAGAAAAAGATGGAACGTAAGAAGAAGAAGAAGAAGAATGACGCACAACAAGAAGGCCAGAAGAACAAACATCTCGAATCTCTCATCTATATATCTAGGGGTGGGCATAAAAAACCGTAATCCTGAACTCGTCCCGAAATTTACCGGGATGGGACGGGATTTAAATTTTAAAACGTTAGGCCCGTCCCGTCCCATCCCGTTTATATATAGCGGGACGGGACATGGGATGTATAATTCAAGTCCCGTTTAGGCCCGTCCCGTCCTGTCCCGTCCCGACTATTTTAATGATTGATTTTTTATTGATTAAGATGTGATTTAAGCATTTCATTTAAGTGTTTTGATCTTACCTTTTTGTTTCTTTAAGTTACTAGGTTGTCACCAATTCAATAACAGTGATGTTTAATAGTTTAATTTGTTGATTGTTGTAGACTCTCATATTGCACCCGAGTTGTGATGACAAGTTTAAAGAAAGTAAGTAGTATAAACTCTCTTATTACACCATGTTGTACTTGTAAATATGTTATAAATACTTGTTAATATATAATAGAGTAAAAAACATTATAAAACTATGAAACTCTTTCTTTTGCTTACAAGTTTATTTTCAACTTTTTTTTTATCCGGAATTGGGCCCATGTAATATCCCACATCGGCCAAACGGAGAGGGGTTATGTGCTGTATATGTACATGCCCACCTCCAATCTAACACGAGGCCTTTTGGTGGCTCAGCGGCTTCGGAGGGGATGGGTACTCCGAGGTTAAGCATGTTGATGCTAGAGCAATCATAGGATGGGTGACCTACTGAGAAGCTGCTCCTGAGCTGCCGGAAACAAAACCGTGAGGACCGGTGAGCTCAAAGCGGACAATATCGTGTTACGGCGGAATAGGTCCTGGGATGTGACAGCCCATCCCGTCCCAACCGGGATAGGGCCGGTGTGATGAAATCTAAAAAACACAAAGCCCGTCCAGTCCCGATTTCAATGTCCTGGACGAGCCGTGGGATGTGGGATTAGCTTTATCCCGTCCCATCCCGTTCCATGTCCAGCCTTATATATATCTACTTACATCAAGAATACAGGAAAGTACGAACATATTTATCTTATTTTTTTTTTCGACATAGCATTACATGATAAGATTTAGGGTTTAGTACGTAATTCAATTAAAGTTTATTGATCAATTTATGCTGCCAAAGAAACCTACATCTTAGATAGCCAAGAAAACTAAAGAAACTAAATTGACATAGGTTACATATATGTATGGTTGTCTTTCGTAAGTGTAGGGTTTTAGGTTCTTTGTATAAGAGCACAAATTTGTTTTAATTGATAAAAAACAGCAGTTGGAGGATTTGTGGATACCACTTGAAATTCGTTCTTTTTTGGGGAAATGCTTATTTAATACTAATTTAAACCCCTTATTGCTCATTCCAATGAATTTAATAGACATGAGCTCATTCTAATATAAGATGATCTCATTTGTGCCTAAATACACAAATCTATATTAAAGTCATAATAGAATAATAATTTTTATAATTTTTTAAGACAATTTTACCCTCACCACTTCAACATGTATAAGGAGAGTGAAAGAGTGAGAAGACTTTGCCGGAATCTTACCGGACTCCCGTCACCGGTCACCGGTTGCCAGAATTTCTTCGATCGTCGGTTATTGACCTCTAATAACTTAGATTTTCTCCGGTCGCCGGATTTCGGTCACCGATAACTCAGTTACTGACCCCCAATAATCAGTTACTGACCCCAATAACTTGGTTATTGACCCCAATAATCAGTTACTGACCCTAATAACTTGGTTACTGACCCCAATAATAAGTTACTGACCCCCAATAATTTAGTTACTGACCCACAATAATCGGTTACTGACCCCCAATAATCAACTTAAATCAGCTTATTGTACTAGAAAAGAAGAAATACCGAAACATAATTGAGTTATTGACCCAAATAATAGTTACTAACCCCTAATAAAATGTTGAAACATTACTGTGAGGACCGTAAGGGCATCCAAACCTCCAGCCCGTTGTCAAGGACCCAAGCCCAAACCAAAAAATTGCTTTGGGCACCCAAAGCTAGTGCCCAAACACTTCTCGACCACCGTTGGCGTCGACTCCGGTGTCCAACCTTACGTAACAACTCAGAACCGACACCTCTGACCGTCAGACCTCTTAGAGACTAAGCAACAACCAGTCTTCTGCCGCGCCACACCTCAATCCGCCCAGCAAAGCTCACCGTCCTCGATGATGCTGATCGAGACCCCAATTTGTCTCGGTCTCTAGGAAGGAATCAAACGCCGAAGTTTTGGATCTACATAGTGTTTCGATTCCGACGTCACAAGCGGAGGAGATCTGGTGGAGCGTGGCGGAGGCGAGGATGGTGAAGGAAGGAGAGAGAGAGAGAGAGAGAGAGAGAGAGAGAGAGAGAGAGAGAGAGAGGTTCTGATCCAAAGATATGACTGCGTTTTTTTATTATATAGATAATATGCAAAGGTTAAATTCATCTTTTGTATATAATTCATTGGAATGGGCGTTTGACTATTATTTTTATTGAAATGGGCTTTTGAATCCTTGTTTCTGACCATTTGGGCATTTTCCCTATTTTTTTTCTTTTGACATTTCATTTTTTTTTTCTTATTGTGTATGATTTGATTTTGATTTTCCAAGTTTGAATTGGATTTTGATAATAAAAAAAGAAGTTAGAACTGAATTTGGTTTTCTTTTCTTTATTAAGAAAAGTAAAAGCTAATTTGTTATTAAAATATGTAACGTCATGTCACTTGTCACATCACATTCTTTTTGTGAAAATCATATTAGCAAGTAACCTAAACTATTAAAAAATTAAAAATCTGATGGCCTTAAAGGAGTGTCAAATTGTGTGTAAAAAACAATGGCCTTGAACCGGACCCATTAAATATTGTATAAAGAAAATCCACCAAGTATCCCACAGTAGCTCAGTACCATTTGGTCTTTGGTCTAGCCGCATAATCTCTTCTTAGTAAATGAGAGATTGTGACTTCGACTCACGGAGTCGTAATATTTGAGTAGTCAACTTGGGTGATCAAAAAAATATGGGTTAAATGCATCAACAGTGTCTGAACTCTTGGAGGACTGTCAATATGATACCCGAACTTTTAAATGTATCAAAGTGATACCTGGACTTGTATTTTTGTACCAACGTCGTACCTGTCGTCATTTTCCGTCACAGCTCTGTTAGTTCACGTCATTTTCCGTCACTCTTTTTTTCAGTCACGTGCGTCACATGTGACATGAACTAACAGAGCTGTGACGGAAAATGACGACAGGTACGACGTTGGTACAAAAATACAAGTCCAGGTATCACTTTGATACATTTAAAAGTTCGGGTACCATATTGACAGTCCTCCAAAAGTTCAGACACTGTTGGTGCATTTAACCCAAAAAATATCTAAATGTAACGTTTTAAGCTCAGATTGGGAAACGAGTCAGCAAGAATTCTCCCCCTAAAATAAAGCAGTAAACCCCATGCCATTTGCGGTTAATATGAGCCCAGTAGAGTTGGCGTGCTTAAGTGATCACTTATACTTTGTATGTAGTCATGTAGATTTGTAGTGGTCCAATTTCTCTCTTTTCTAAAGAAGCCATCATTTTCTATTGAGCTTAGATCTTAGCATAGACAAGTATAAGCATCACTTAAGTATGAGAAATGAAAAAAAACTAGTGAGATGGGTTGTCATGTTTAATGGTATTATTGGTAGGTGACTAAACAACCACCTTGAGCTAGCTATCTATCCCAATTTTTTCAACACCTCACTCATTTACCCCAAACAGATTACCTTTCTGCATAAAAGTACATGTCTGTCTTACACCAGAATATGAAGTTCATGAATTACAGTATTGAAGTTTCAAGGTGAAAGTATAAGAAAACTATGGTAAAGACAATGCATGGGATATGAAAATTTGATGAGGCTTAGCAGTTTGAAAGCAATGAGCAGCTAGGCCTCAGCAAATTTCGAAATCTTTGAAAGAATTAATGAGTCGATATCGAGAAATATGTATCTGTACATCCTCGATTCTTTATTGTAAACCATAGCCGGTTTCTCAATATTGCTTCTTTAACAAATCGAGTATTCGAGATATATATATTTATGCACCAACTTGAGAATTAGTGTTGGCATGAATAGGGACACTGACCTATGAAACAAGAGCCTCATAAGGCTTATGGTTGCTTCCTGCCCACCATGGCTTTAAGGCTTGTGCAGCAGCAGCATGGTTGGTACTGCTCTCTTCTTCAACAGGAGCAGGAAGGTTGAGATCAAGAAAGTCTCTAACTTCAGGAGTTGCTGGCTTGGGAATGACTATGGTGCTTTGGTTGTTCTTACTCTCAGTTGGACCAACAATCAAGTGTGATCTCTTGTGACCGCCCAATGCTTGACCAGTGGGGAAAACCTTTAGGCAAATTGGACAAGAATGCCCCTTACTCTTTGTACTGTTGCTCTCAGCTTTTACAACAACATCTTGATGATGAATGAGATTACTGAGCTTACTGTGACCTGATGCAACTGGATGATCAGTGGAGAGGTCTGTGTCAAACTCAGCGGTGTTTTCACTGCTCTCAATCTTAGAAGCAAAGCATCCTTTGATCTTTTTGTGACTAGCTCTATGGCCTCCTAGAGCTTGGTATGACCTAAACACCTTGTTACAAGTACCACACTCATACTTACTCCTCTTAGAAGAATGATCATAAGCATATTGAAGCTTTCTCTTGTTGCTTGAATTTAACTTGTTAGAACCCAATTGAGCTTCAGTTAACTCAGTTTTCTCAAGTATCAAATTCTTCTTAGCTTTGTCACTCTTGGAAAACCCACCAACACAAACTTCCTCTTGTGACATCTTCTTCAGTTTCTTCACTTTAAAAGTCTCAAAAGTAGCATCCTTGATTTCGGAAACCCGATTCATCTTGAGGGTTGATGGAGCATCCGAAACCCCTGAATTGTCATCAGAGGTACTGTGATCATGATCAGCAACAAAGTTCAAACCACCCCAGTGACCCACATCCCTGGAGAGCATCATCAAACACCAAGCAACCTCTTCTTGTTGCTCTTGCTCAATCTCAGTCACAGATGAAGAAGCATTATTGTTTACAACAGAGGGATTACAAGATGAGGTTGTAGCAGTTGTGCCCACGTACCTTGTTCTTCTTCTCCTAGATGCTGCAGTTCTTCTCCTTGTAGTATTAGTAGTCTCATTTTCAGATTGGCTGTCCACAAGTTTACTGCTAGTCCAAGAATCTTGTTCGTTCTCAAAGCTATTAGTAGTCGAATTTGAGTGAGACTTCATATGAGAAACCAGAGCCTTCCATGACTGAAATCCTTTCCCACATTCCCTGCATAGTGCTGAAGTTTCCTCACTTGAACCTGCAATTCTCCAAGTTTTCCTCGGATTTTCCCTGAGGCCATAACCTGCTTGAGGAACACTTTCCAAGCCCTTCTCAGTGTAATTTTCGAGAGACGAGACCTTAACTCTGCTGTTGATGAATTTTTGATCATCTCTCGAATGGTTGTTGATCAAGTGAGACTTCATGTGACCACCCAGAGATCTGCCACAGGGGAAGCTCTTGCTACACAACTTGCAAAAATACTTGAATTCTTGATCTTCTTCCATTGAACTACGAATTAACTTATAATTTAACTCAACAAATAGGAAATACAGAGAACAAACACAAGCTAACCAGAGACTTCAAAATCCAATCACAGAACTTGGTGAAATCTGGGGATTCTCGATCTCATCACACTACAACAACCCAAATGCTAATGAAACAGAACCCCCAGATGAGAGAATCAAGGAGAAAAAGCTCAAACATGGACTGAAAGAGATAGAAAAACAAATCAATCAATACATGATTGATGATTCACCAGATTGGTAGTGAAATTAGCTAGTAGCTTTCTGGTTCACAATTTAGTAGAAGAGAGAGCTCAGCATCTTAAATGGGTAGTTGAAACTGGAGAAAAAGATGTGTAATTCGAAGAGAAATCATGAGGTCATTGTTGCTGGCTAGTGATGTGGGATGAAGAAGCCAAATAAAGAAGAGAGAAAAGAGTGAGTGAGAGAGCGAGCGTTTCTCTCTCTCTCTCTCTCTCGCTGACTATTGTGAGGTTGACTATATCTGGAGGAGAAATCCATGCATGGAAGCAAAGATAACAAAAGTGGTGAGTGTGAGAGGTAAAGCTAGCAGACATGCACGTGTACTCAACTGGAAATCCTACGCCAAACCCAAAATCCAATGGCCAATAATCCTCTCAGAAAAACAAAACAAAGAAGAAGATGAAGAACCCAACTCACTCGACTGTACTATTCCTTCCTTTGTCTTGTTATTAAGCAAAGAGCAACTGAAAAGGTTCTACTCTTAGAAAAAAGGTTATACTTTTTTTCTTTATTTTCTTCAAAGCGTTCATTAAAATAAAAAAAAATTGGTTTTGATTCATTTGTTCTGTAACTTATGTACTTATTTAGTGTCAAAGTAATGCCATTGTTCCTTCAGTTTCAACCAAAGCATAGCATCCTACATTTACCTTTGTTTATATAAGAGATTAATCGTTATTAGCATCAGGAGGAAGTCTTTAACGAGGCGGAATTGACTTGTGGAAAAGTAAATTAAGTGGTGATTTTTTACCGGATAGTCGGAAAGATCTGTTGATCTAACCACCGTATGGAAGAATCTTCCCGGTTCTAGAGTAGCCAAGTAAATTGTTTCAAAACAAATTTGGAGTCTCTCCACTGTTAGTGATCACTTGAGATATACTTTATGACCCAAAAAATAAATACACAAAAAATTGGGGATAAGGTGTTTGGGACTTGGGAGTTTGTATAATTGTTGTATCTGTGAGATGGTACATTTGCCTTGCTAAACTGAAATATAGTATTAGTAGTTAGTACGGCTATGTCCAGGAATATATTACAACACTTGTGTATGATGCTAGCTAGCTAGCTACCTTTTCACCATATTCTATGCCTCTCATAATTTATTTTTGGTTACTATAAGAATCCAAATTTACAGCAAGAGCCAAAATGATCAACCTCATCCTGGGTGGAGTAAATCATGTTGATGTTTTGGTAACCTTTGAAATATATAGGAAGAAAAGCACAATAAGAGCATAGTAAGGTACCATTCACTGCTTCTGATTTAATTTCAGAATGCCTTTCAAAAGCCAATTGGGCAGGTAATTACCACAGGTATATATCTGGCACCAACCCAATCTTCTATCTGTTTGTAACCATCACAGTTCTTTCTTTTGGAAGTTATTTTTTTGAAATAAATGAAATATTATATCACCTCCTACAGATTGTGAAGTCAGGAAGCCTCAAGTACTCAAAACCCTTTTCAACCTAACATGTAAGTAAATGGCAGATTAATTAAGTAATCTGTAATTTGGAAATTCATTATTTGAATATTAACAAGGATGTAACTTTTCTGGGAAATAATATTGACAAGGTAGGTCCATGAATTCAGATCTTACATATAATACAAAATGTATTAAATTTCATGTACAAAAGGGCAATCAAACTAGAATAACTAGGTTAACCAATATTCCTTGTGCAAAGTTATGAATCCCTTGATTATGTGGATATTAACAATGTCCTACTCACAAGCCACTGATAATATGCAGAGGTCAAATAGCTCTTATAGAGAATACTTTAGGATAACATTATTCGCATTCCGATTTCTAAATTTTATTAGTATAGTCACAATTAATGTAAAAGAATTTCTTGAAAAATACTAATAACAGATAACACCACCCTAGCTAGTAGAGCTACTGTATGACTTTCAACATGAAAAAGGGTCCAACGAAACAGAATTAGCATAGGTAGGGATGATACAGTTTTAATAACACAAAGTATCTTTCTGATTAGTTTAAGAACCAGTAACCCCTGGATACAAGCAGATTCATTAGTTAAGAAATCAGTACCAGTACTAGTACATGCTGCATGTCTACAGTTGTAGGTGCAGCCCTACAACGAAGTCAGAAATTGGGCAGCAAGCATGGCCAAACACTAACCATGCCGGCCTAATAATTCATAATTAAGCCGGATTTCGTTGCCTTAATCGCAATGTTAATGTCTTGTTAGCGACAACTAATCACACTTGACTGCAAACTCCCCTGTCTTTTTTGCCCTTTTTGCCGGCTCTTTAGTACAATGTTTACCTGTAATTAACTTCTGTCATCTGTGATTATACTTCCTTTCTGTTTAGGCTCTTGTTTTCTAATTGATTTTATTAGATGTCATTGTATGGATTCAGTGTTGTAGACATTTCACGGGTGCTTTCTGTACTAATATTCTTCTTTGCTTAAAGAGCATGTGCAGCTACTCATGAAATCTTGGCCTAGCATATGTACTGCACACTGCTATGGTTGTGCCAATTATGTAATGATATATCACTGCAATTTTTCCAATAAATTCACGTTTGGATGATAGTCATGATATGATTTCTAAATGCGTTACACTATCTTTTTATTCTTTCAATTTTATGCGACTTACATTACGCAAAATTTAGACAACTCATCCGACGAATAAACAGTTTCAATCATCGAATAACAATGTATAGTAGCTGAAAAGGGTGGAGATCTAGTTTTCGGATGCATACTGTACAATTGTGCAGTACACAAGTGTATGCAAGTGAAATACTTATGGTAGACCACAGAAAACTTCACTTGGGAGTCAAGAGAGATGGCCCTCAAAAAGTGTTACTGAAACTGACCAGTAGACTCCTTCAAATGAAAGAATGGCCGCAGGCCACTCCTTGTTTCATGCCATACCTTGTAAATTGTAATATGTATAAGCTAGAGTGAGTCACTTGGGATAAGAAGATGCCGCCCACTTTGGCTTTATGCTTTGCTCAAGCTTCCATACCATCAATTCTAGACCAAATCTAAAAACCATTATGGGAGAAACATTGCGTTACTTCCATTTTTGGATACATCTTTGCTTTTCCACTTGCTCTACTCTATATCCACTTCTCATGTTTCTCAAAATATCCATATACTCCTAAGGTTCTTACTTTAAGTTAGTTTTTCATCACTCATCAAGTTTAATAGTACAGTGTTGAACCTCTAAGGTTTAATCTCCATGTCAAACTTAGTCTAATTAAGAAACTTGGACTAAACCCACCTACTAACTTAAACATGACACACTGAAACTTGGGTGGTGTAGCTTTGTGGTTGGAAGATATTCACTAGAATGACTTTTGAGTTTTGAAGGCTTACATATGATATAGAGCAGGAAAAGGTGAAGTGGGGGATTGTATAGGTGACTAGAATGGCAGCCACACCATGATTTTATTGATTATACAAGGCTTATCTATGCCAAATTGCCGCTAGTTGTTGAACTACCCCCTTTGTTGACAGGAACTCTGAACTTCCCACAGATTTTTTTTCAGAAATATTGGAATTTAAGCTGCTTGTTTATAAGCATACCCTTTTTAAGAAATTTCTATGAGTGATCAAAGAATAGGAAATCATTAAGAAGTTGCATGAATTATAAGCATACTATCAAGCTTTAATTACATCATAATCTAATGGTGGTTGGGGCATTTCTTACCAGAATGCTGTAACTGTGAATGGCAAGCAACACCTTCATTAGCTTCATAGTGAGAAAAGAACCAGAATTGAGTGGACCTAGAGAAAAGTATCTATCCTGAATGAATGGGACTTCTGCCTTTACAAGACTTTCTGTGCTAGTATGTTTATTATGAATGTAATTTACATGATAGTGTTTATGAGTGTGTATTTGTGTGAGTACTACTATGAAGCAACTACAAATCCCACTACCCTCCTTTTATATGTATATTGTCTAATGATCAAGATGCATGTGTTTTCTTCATATGAGTAATAATGGTGCATGTGTTAGTGAGCAAGCACTCACCACCAGCAATGCTTAGGGGTCACTCAAAAGAGTCAATGAGCTTCAAAAAGAGAATTGCAACTATATATTTTTGAGAAATAAAAGTAGCATATATGGTCATACTGTGGGATCCATGGTTTACCTTAGCTTAGCCTTTTGGTTGGAAGAGGTTGGTTTGGGGGTTAGGCTACCTCCTCCTCCTTCTCCTCCTCCTGGCACTATCAGTTCTTTACACTATATATTAAGCTTGTTTATTTGTTTCATGCCTTTTACTTCACTAATCAAGCAAGAGGTCTATTCTGCATAGTTTCATATTCCTTATCTAAAGCCATGTGGGTGATGGAATCAAAGATTAGCTCATATAGGACATTTTAGCTTTGTTGTTACTTTCACATGATAGTAGCAAACCAAATGAATCATAATCCAGGATCTTCTTTTCTTCCCTTTTTTCTTTTATTCTGCAAAACATTTCTGTTCTTTCTCCCCTGATCACATATTTTCTTCAGTTACAAGGAAGGTGGAGAAGTCGGAAATTTTCAAATTCTGGTCTCGGTTCGAAGATAAATGCTCTTTATCTCTGAAACTACCAGCAACTTCACAGAGACAAAGAGTTAACAGCATTAACTGGTCAATAGACCAAAAGTCCATATTAGTCAGCTTGCAATAGAGATGGTGTGGTATACCTTTCACATGATAATCGAAAGAAAGTAAAACATTCATGGTTTTGAAAGAAAATGCAGCACTGTAATGCTGCAATATGACCTCAGAAGTCATCAATCTTTTTGACTGACACAGAACGATCAACAACACTTTTCTTTACCACTGCTTTACAATGTAGCTTTTTTTCTTCACAAACCACAATTGCCTAATCTGGAAAACCTGTATTCTCTTCGATAACAATTCAACACAAAAAACTTTTGTAATGATTTCTCATTATGAAAATAATACAAAACTACATCACAGAACTGCCGTACAGAGTTGTGCTTACAATATCAGTATATCTTCAAGAAACCATACAGGGATGGCAATTCTGGATCTCTTTATGATGGTATGAAGGGAACTTTCCAATTCCACCCTAGCTAAAAGAAAAAACAAAAAGAAGACCTAAACATATGAAGACGATTCACCTTCTAATACACTACGTCACAGGAATGCCAGGCTTCCTTTTCCCACCGAAGGAAATGTACATAAAGGAAAAACTCAACTAACCTAAAATATTGAAGAAGAAAAAATTTGCGGAAAAACTTTCAGATGGTTCACGGAATATGAACACCTCAATGCTGCTTTCCAACCATCTTGATATGACAAGCAACATTAACTCAAGTTCTTACCATCCCTTGCTTTGTAGCTATTCCAAGAATCTTTTCCAAAAACCTCTTCAATCATATTGCAAGTTGGCAAAAAGTCCACCTTATTTTTTCGGCAAGTGGAATACCCAGTGTCCCAAACTTTAGCATCACAAGGCTCCAGGACATATTCATGGTCACCTAGCTTGCTAGTCCCATTGAAACAACCAACTTCCCAATGATCTCCATTTTCAGACCTCAGCTGATTATCTTTATCTTGAGAGGCAACCCCTGCCTCAAAGGAAGTACATGAATCATCTTGGACCTCCTGATCTCCCTTTTCATCCCAAGCAATGTTTTTCTGAAACTGAACTATGGGACTGGAACCACCATTGTTAACCAAATTCCCTGGGCATCTATCTGAGATCTGCTTACCACTTCCACCATAAATATCTACATTTACATTATCACACGCATCATCCACAACATCCTCATCATACTCTTGCATATCACCACCCCAACTTTTAATAAACCCAGGATCATTTTGATATCCAGGAGAGTCAACAACTGAGTCATCATCGTCTGTCACTCCAGGTTCGTTGTCACCGTGAACAGTACTCCCCTCCCATTCATCATTGTCACTGTCTACGTTTACCGGGTCATATCTGTTCTGCCGAGCTCTTTTCCTCAGCATAAAGACATTGAAATAGTAACTGACAATCTCCATTTTTGTTCGCAAGGGGAAGACAGCTGAAAGATTGTCCCAAAAGTTCTTGTCCAATGATGCTGGATTTGAGAAAACAACCTGGTGGAATAACTTTTCCTCATAATCACTCCATTTCTCAGCCACTTGCTCTCCCATGTCACAAAATCCTAGCTCCGCAAATCTCTCTGGCCCAATGTTCTTTATAAGTTTTTCTCTTGCTTCCAGAATGTGCTGCCTGACACATCTGATAGAAGCCCTATCTTCACAGCTGCAATTGGTTCTACCTCTTCCAACTATGGATTCACAGTCAGTTGATAATTCAGAATTAGGCATTGGAATAACACAAGTACCCATCAATCGTTTCTCATTCTCAAGGTCAGAGTCAACAACCGCTTGAGACGTATCCAGATGACTTGAACTTGAAGTATTATTAACTCCATATGCACCCCACAGAGGAATAACAGCTTGATGCTCTGGTCCAATGGAGGCCGACTTCCTCGGAGAGTGATCCAACAGAAAAGAATAAATATCCTCGGAAGCCAAAGTCCTTATTGGGCGCTCAGGATTGAAGTACTCTGGGAAATAAAATCCATGACATGGTGCTTGGGGAAAAGAATCTTCTCCGCGAGTTGTGCTGGCAGTCCATGAGGAGTTAGTAAAGCTTCCAGGTGCACTGGCCTTAATGTCCTCCCCAACTGTTGGAAGACTAGCATAGACATCACCAGAATGCTTCTCTTCACCTCCATTGGTGCATCTTTCCGATCCATCCTCTATCAATCAAACATCAGAACTTATCTCAATCTAATTATATAACAAAAGAAAAGGGAAAGATCAAGCTGCTTTATATGACCATACAGTTTTAACAAAACTCAGAAAACATATGACACCTTTGAGTTTACAAATAAGAAAAAAATAAACGTCTTCTCAATAATCCACCCAAATTCCAAATCTAGAATCTGTTCCAATGACAGTTTACATGAACAAGCCTCTTTAGCTCCACCCAATACAGCCATATGAGGACACATTGACTGGGAAAAAGAATGAAAAACAAAATCTTCGAAGTATTTAAAGTCAAACACTTGCACACAAACAAACAGTCTTTTACAGCCTCATGCATTTACAGACTATAGTCCCTCACCTAAAGTCTGCGGCTTAAAGACATCTCCAGCGAAAACAGATTCTGAAAAAGAAACTAGCTCTTTACTATGTCCCACTTGTCTTGGATGCTTGAAAGAAACAAATATTTGCTCGTCATCAAGAGGACGCTTTTGTACCATATTAATCTGCAGGGCAATCATAACAGAAGGTTCAACAAGATGTAAGACTTTCAATACCATCTTACTACAACTAGCATAATATTATACAGCAGGAACCTTTCATCAATAATTCGACACATCTTAACTGAAGCGTGCACGAACTTAAGCAGGTTAACTAAGTACTTTCATATCAAACACACAGTAAGTACAAACTTCCCCTATCCTAATTCATGAACTGTTGTTTTCACCTCTAGGAACAGTATCTATGACATTTATTGTTATGACACCAGCTGCCCTAAACAATAAAAGTTCTCAAATTTATTGTTCCAAATCGGAAGTCATCCGAATTCAGATTATAAATCTGTGTGATAGTAATCATTCTTACAAATAAATTTGTGGGGCCACTTATTTAGAGAAACAACAAAGGTTATATACAGGGCAATTTGGTAAAATATAAGTTGCGTTTGTTCTTTCTAAAGGCAGCCTTAAGTAAGAACATGTTGCCCATCTCATATCTATTTATGGGAAATAATTTTCAATTAAATCATTTTAATTGTCTAATTTTAATTATTTGCAATAGTTTTAGAACTTTAAAAAAAAAAAGCCTTTATTTTATTTTTTAAAGAAAGTAAAAAAAAAATATGAAGCTGATCACAAAATTGGAAACCAGAAGCTCAAGGAAGGTGTTTATTCGAACAGCTTCATTCAACAAAATAATCAAAAGCCCCAAATTTTAGAAAACCCTAACCCTAGATCTACGATTCTCGACAAATCATACAAAATTGCACCTGATCTATCATACAAGACCATCAACGCATACCAGATCTATAAACAAATCAAGCCCAGAATCACAAACAACAACACCCAGAAAAATTACAGATTCAAAACGAAAATCAAAACAAAAATTGCAAACCCACCAAATCGAAGCCTAGATCTACGAACCGAGACGAAGATCGACGATCTCCTGAAACCCTAACCCTACAGTCCGATCTGTGAAACGGCCGAGGTCGAAACAGGGATCAATCGGTAGGGAAGAAGACGAATCGAATGGATCTGGGATCAATTTGGGGATTAAGAACAGAGATGGACACGAATCGGGCGGAGAATTGATCGAGATCGAAAAAGAGGGGCGGCGAATAAGGTAAAAGGGGCAAAGTAGGGTTAGGCGTGTCTTTTTTGTTAAGTGGTTATCCGAGAAGGGGGAAAACAGCGAAAAAGGACACGTATGTGGTTAGTATTTACGGAAAATGCCCTTCTTAGAGATCGAGAGAGAGAGAGACTAACCCCAGAAAACAATGAGAGGTATATGAAGGGTCGCGTGGTGATTTGGAACTTATACGAGAGAGCTGGAGAGACTGACACGTGGACCTTAGTTGCGAGGAAAGTGGGACCATGAAATTGAAAACGTGATCCTAAGATTTTTCGTCACCCGTCAGATTATGACGTTATTGCCGGCACGTGACAATATGGCCTTTCTTAGAGAAATTTTCCTATTTTCTTTCATTTATTTTAAGAATTTTTCTATTTTCTTTAATACTTTTTATATATTTTTATCTTCGTGGCACATCTCAAATTCTCAATGAGCCTAGATGGTTCATATTCATGTTCTTACTCTGCCAACAATAATTAGAGTTTGAATCTCAATCTATTTTTAGATGACCAAAAACACTATTATCATTTAGTCAATAATTGATCAAGAGATTCATGGTCAGCCATCTAAATCTAAGAGTGGAGAGAATTATTTTTAAGTTGAGTTGTTTTATTTTCAACCCCTTGGATGTAAAACTAATGGAACTGACCATGAACCTTTTGACTAATTACTGACCAGATGAACACTATTGTTTTGAAACACTTACGTTTTACTTATTTCGACCCTTCGGTTTCAAGAAAAATATCATTCTCCTTGGTTAAGACCGATTTGTACTAGGCATCGACATTTCAGCTCGATGTTTTGAGTATCAGCTTTAGCATTCAGTCTCTGCCATCCAGTTTCCAAATGAAATTGGATCATACACCCAATAAATCTACTTGCAGGAGGACTTGGGATTGACCGATTGAGAAAGAAATTGAGAAAGATGAGCTCTGAATTCAAGATTCAATAATTTCACTGTATTCGATCACTTTTCTCTCAGTACCGATAGATGTAACATATACGAGTATATATGTACTAAGAATCACAATACTCAAAATTAAGTTATATTTTGGAACAAGTCCCCACCCTTTATATACATGCTTGCCAGTAAGAAGCAAGTGTTGAAGAAAACAGTAGTAGTGCTTGATGTCTTTTTATTATGCATGTGAAAAAGATTATGAACAGCAATGTCGTTGTCCCCCGAGCCACAGAAAAAGCTTAGATGAAGTTACAGCATCCATGAAACGAACCCTGCTTTCAAATCGAAATGGCCTCAGCGACTTGACTTCTGTCATCCCATCAGTTCAGCAGAAGTAAAAGTTATCAGGTCATTCATACAATGCAAGAGAAACAAAACAGTCTTGGGTCACAATGTTAAATTTGTTTGTGCAAAGACTAGCAAGTGTGGTATAGACTTACTGTTTCCACATGTCAGAGCCATACCCTCAATGATCAACACCTTCATCAAGGCCTTTAGAACTGATCATGACATTTGAGTCAATCTGTTTGTCAAACTTCTTCTTCCTCCTTGCTTCAAATTCTTGGAATCCTTCCATCTGTAATTGTATCAGGGGTAAAAGTTCATGACGACAAATAATTATTGCCAAAAAGAAGACTGGGGAGCAGAAGTAGAACACCACAAAAGGAACATGGGGCATACTTGCTGAAACTGATCCATTGATATAGGATTTCCGTGCAGGGAAATATTCTGCAGAGCTTTACAGTCTTTCAATAGATTGGTCGGTATCTGTGTACAACAACATAGTTGTCAGTCAACCAAGTCTTGGCCAGCTTCGGCAATTAAAAATCCTATAGTAAATGGTGAGTGGTAAACACTGGCAGTTATACAGGGGCAAACCCTAACATCCGAAGTAGGCAGATGGCAAAACAAAATCCAAATGCAAATATATTATAGTAGGACCGGTACAAAGAAACCCATTAAACAGTTCAACTTCTCAATCAAATATGCTGAAAATCTCACAAACAAAAAGTTGAATAGCAAAAAGCATGTACATTGTAAGAACTATAAGAACAATACCTGCTTCACATTATTATTGTCCAAGCAAAGCGACTTTAAGTGACCAAGATTGCAGATGGATTCAGGAAGATCTTCAATTGAATTATCTGAAAGCATTAAGAATCATGATAGTTATGAGTAACAAAATTTAAGAATTGCAACCTTACAGACAATAGAAAAACAAGACAATTAAATTTGAATAACAAAGTGGAGCAAAGATCATCAGAGTTTATAATGATAAGGTAAACTATGAAGTTTCATGCATGCAGAAAGGGATAAGTTGAGGCCTTAGATACCTGGTATCCAATTACTACCCAAAACTATATATTGCACTTCTTCATTATAATAAGAATTCATCACCCTATAAATCAACATCATTTGGAAGAATAATAGCAAAAAGTTTAAACGTACCATCTGCTTGTAATTCTTCTAGAGAGAAGCAACTCCCAACTGATTCGGGAAGAGACTTTAACTTGTTGTTTGATACATTTAACAGCACTAACTGCATCAAAAATTCATATAAGATCCTGGGTATTTCATAAGAAATAATGTTGCATACATTCTTTGGACCCATTTCAATCCCGTGTTCCTTAATGCAGTTACTAGGTATTTAGTACTCTTCCAATTGTCTGAAAAGCACAAAGCACTTACATTGCGCAAGCTTCCGATAGTCTCAGGCAAACATGACAAAGAATTTTTAGAAATTGATAATCGCTCAAGCCTAACCAATTGTCCCACTGACCACAAAAAAACATACATGTTAGTTTGAACCTGTGATGAAGACTATAAAAGCTACAATGAACCCATGAGATCTGCAGACAATATCATGAGTTGAAAGAAGCCAAATTGAACATAGCATTATCTTACATAGAGAAGAGAATTACATTCATCAGGCAAGGAAGTAATTCGATTTGAATCAAGCGTCATAACTTTCAGGGACTCTAATTTTGACACATGCATAGGTAGTCGATCAATAAGGTTCTCAGCTAAGACCTGAAAGATAGAGCAACTCAAATTAGAACAGTTAATATTCAAAAAAAATATAGTTCATGTAAACAATAACCAATCACTGTCAATCCAATTTATGTCGTACCATATCGCTTATGAAAAAATTGTTTGTGAATCATGAATATAGGAAACAGAGCTATAGTACATGGACGAAAGTCAAACATATGAATTCTTACCAGTCTCTGCAGATTTATTAACTTGCCAATGTCCATAGGAATATCAGCTGCATGTAGAAAACCTCTACTGTTAAGAGTTATTGCAGTGAAGCTCCTCGTTCAGAGATAATTCAGTGGAAAATCAGATGCCTTATGGAGAGAAAAGCACGTACCTATTTTATTGCGTGTCAGATCAATAGTGCGTACTGATCTCTCCAGATCAAAAACTTCATCCGGAAATGTCTGTTCCAAACCAAAAAACAAGGAATATTTAGACAAACAATATAAGCATCTCTTCAGAAGCAACCAACATGTACAAGCGATATCACCTAACCTAGTGAGGACTATCCAAAGAAGCTCAGCATACAGGGAATGAGTTTATGCATGCATTTCTACGATACAGTATATCATAATCAATAACTAAACCAACCATACTGCACCTAATTAATCACTCATTTTTCATGTCAACCAAAAATGAGCTCTCTTTCGAGTTCAATTGAATCTGAACCAGACCATAGTCAATCTCCACCACAATAAAACTAACATTTTCTTAATTTGTAACAAGAAAAAAAAAAAAAAAAAAAAAAAAAAGGTTAACTACAGCAGCTACCAATATAAACCAAACTCCATTAAAATTTAACCAACAACCTTCCGCCTCTAGCCTCCCCAACATTTAATACCGAACCTATCCCTTCCGCTAATTCAAATTCAACCCATAAATACAACCAAATACAAATATGAAAAGAGAGAGAGAGAGAGAGAGGAACTGCCTTCAATTTAGAGTCGCGGAGAGCAACAATGCCGGTGGATCGCCACCGCGCCGTCCTGGACGCCTTCGAGTCGACGCCTTTGCTGGAAGTGCAACCCATTCCGTCACCGCCGAAATTGATCCTACAAATTTTGCTGATTTCAAACGGTAAGAGATATTGAAGAGCTAGAGCGAATCCCCCTCGTCTTCTTCAGTCTCTCTCTCTCTCTCTGCACAACGAGCTTCTTCTATTGGATGGAATGCAGAGAAGAGAGAGGGGTTTAGGTGGGGGTCAAGGTCTCAGAGAGAAGGGCTCCGAGTTTTGGAGACAAAAGTACTCTGTCATTTTCAACGACTCATATCTCTATTTTTTAGCGGCCAAAACTAAACCGCGTTTTTCTGGGAAAACCCATCTCTTTTTTAATTTTTCTTTTTTCTTTCTTATAATCCAACATTCTCCTTTTTTTTCTTTTTTCTTTTTTCTTTTTAGATCAACATTCTCCTCTTTTGCATCATAAAAGAATATTCTTTTTCGTCCAAATATAATTGGTATAGTAGAAACATGTTAGGCTCTAAAGTGAGCAAATCCGATAACAAGCCAGACTCTACAATGATTCTTCTGGCAATAAAAGGTTCATGATTCGAATGACATCCCGTCCCTAGATTGGTAGCTCACTCAGCCATCACTTTTGTACCAAAAATATATTTTTTCTTTTTAACGGCTTCTTAATCTTTTTTATTTAGAACAAATAGTTAAGGTGAGACATTTTGGTCCAGTGTCTGGAACTCCGGATTAGACCACGAGTCAAAGTCGCATTTGAAGACTCAAACATAAAGCTGCATAACTTTGGTTCAAATTCACTGTAACTCAATTTTAATTGCCAAAATCAGCTGCTAAGCAACAACTAATCAAGTATTTAGTTAGTGCTCCTCGATTAGTCGAGTGAGTACATATGATATGGTCAGCGATCTCTATCTCGATCTAAACACTACTCTAAAAGAAATCAACTCACATTCTTTTGCAAAATCCCCAAGTCTTGAGGGTGACAGCTCTACTTAACTATGAAGTTCATGTATACAAGAACGTATTTGCAGGCTTCTTTCGCTCTACCATACCAATACACCATATTCCTATATACAATTTTTGTTGAAGTTTCCATCCTATGATGCCCGTCCTTCTCCACGAGGCATTTTCTTTGTCACAGCTGCAATTTATAAAAAGCATATTAGCATTTCGCACAATCAGATGATACAAGGAGTTCGTAATATAAAAATCAAGTAGTTATAGGATTGATAGAGAAGAAATCATACAGTCTTCAACATCTTTTAGCTGGTAATAATGCGGAGCTATTTCCACCAACCACTCTGGCTTGAGTTCCGTTACCTGTAATATGATTTCAAGGCTTTAGCTGTAATGCAGATAACATGCAAGAAAGACCGATGCAAAATAGAAAGTACAGACAGATACCTGTCTCATATATTCCTTGGTTGTTAGCACTAACTCATGGTATATGACCCATCTTGGAAGCACCAGAAGAACAGAACAGTAAAAATCAAGCGGTGATACGATACAACTCATATGAGTACAAAACATGACCGCGTTTTGGTAATTGTTATTGCGTACATGATCAAACTCACACTAATAACCCTCTATGATGTCAGGCTTACATATATAGGTATATGATGATGTGGTACCCAAGTGATTAGTCAGTTAAATACAAAGACCGAATTATTTATTAAATCCCGAGAATTGGACCGGACCTTTGAGAAGGGAGCCATCTTTTCTCTGTATATGATGATGTGGTGAGAGCTCTTAATCGAATTTTACTTTAAAGTAACCAACCAAAACCGTTTTCAACCATCACCTCGTAGAGGTTAACCCAATTCCATATTCAATGCATAGCATGTCATAGACTAAATTCTCATATGGGAAGTAGGAACCAGGACAATGCTTTCTTACCTGAGAAAGCCCTGAGCTGGGATGTATGTGGACAGTCTGTGGATGTTTGACTGTTCTATAAGCTCCACTCTTTTGCAGTCTTGCAGAATGAGGGAAAAAGCCTAAAAGTAATAACAAACATTACATTTCAGAAAATGGATAAATAAAATATAAGAAAAAGAATCGAAAGCATATATACCAAAGTAGCTACCGGTAACAGTAGATTACCAGATGTAATGGCCTTCTTTATAACTTCAAAATCAAGATTTGAGACCTGCTCAATCTCGACCCTCTCTAAGAGTCCCTCAAGCTGGTCTCTGATATCTCTAGCGCGCTTCATACTCCTGACCTGTAAATTTTCCAGATTACAAATTGTAAGAACACTGTTGATCAAGAAACCATAAGACACGTATCAATTGATAATGTCACTGCAACATATTAACCAGGAATCAAGTATCCAAAAATAGCACCCATGTATTAATGAAAAACAGAATGTGCAACTTTGGGATATCAACTATACCTGTATATAATTTTCGTAACACCATTGTGTTGAGAAATTAGTCTCTTTCCATGAATTAAAAACCTGAATAAACAAATGGAAAAAGAAAACACCTGGATCAGTAACTATTCTAAACTATGTGGTGCAACTTTTTTAATGAGAACCATACTGACCGTAGCTGATTCATCAAACAACTTAAAATATAGAGGTTTACCATTTAGCAATACCCAAAGTCCCAAAATCATGACATGTTCAACCGAGTACAGAATTTATTAGAAAAAATGAAATAGAAACAGACCTTGAGCAATGCGATGTGATCTCCCACATTCCCAGTGTGAAAATTCAACCGTGCATTGTCAGCATGGACTTGCTTGTCCTTTGGACGGTAAAATATTGAATTACCAATGGAAAGCATGGAAGCAATGGAAATGATCTCATCTGAACACTTGTACTTGTCAGAAGCAACTATCATCTTAGATAGCATAGGATCAAGAGGAAACTCCGCCATCCTTCTACCAACTTTAGTCAATTCACCCACTTTATTCAATGCACTTAGTGCAAATAACAGTTCCAGGGCTTTCAGTAATGCCTCTGATGGTGGAGGGTCCATAAAATCAAAATGTAATAGGTCATGGATACCAAGACTCTTCAGCATGAGCACAACATTTGCAAGGTTAGTCCTCTGTATTTCGGGTACCGTGTTATCTTCTAACTCAGTTTGGTAATTGAACATAGTATATAGCCGGTAGCACTTTCCAGGGCCCGTTCTCCCAGATCGACCTGCCCTCTGATTGGCTGATGCCTTTGAAATGGGAGCGACCAGCAACGACTCCATCCCAGTCCTTGGATTGTATGACTTCATCTTGCAAAACCCTGGGTCAATAACATATTTGATCCCATCAATAGTTAATGAAGTTTCAGCTATATTTGTGGCAAGCACAACTTTCCTTGCCCCTTCAGGTGTGGGCTCAAAAATTTTGGCTTGCAGCTCTGTAGGTAGGTTTGCATATATAGGACAAATAATAAGCTCCGCAATTTTTGTCCCTAAGCCCCTTGTTCTGTGCTTCAATATTTCTTCTGCTGTTTCAATTTCTTCCTGACCTGTCAGGAACACTAATATATCTCCAGGTGCTTCTGTCACATGGATTTGTAGTGCAGTCACAATTGCTGCATCCAAATAATCAGCTTCTGGTGCTTTTGTGTAATTTATTTCAACAGGATAACGCCGCCCCGGAATTTTGAAAATTGGAGCAGAATCAAAATAATCACTGAACTTCTCAGCATCAAGCGTTGCACTCGAGATAAGTAGTTTAAGATCAGGTCAAAATCGAGCAATATCCTAATGCAAAAGGCAAGGACCATTAGATATCAAAGACACAGAATATACTTATCATTTTATAATGCTTTAATAAGAAAATTAGAGGGTGCGTCCAGTGAATATTATGATTAGCTCTCCAAAAGGAAAGCATAAGATAAATTTGCCAAACTTATGCTTGAGGTTTCCATGAAGAAGCAAAACCCTTCACTTGAAATTTAAGCAGCCAAAAAGGCAAAATATGTGATCAATGTCAATAAACCAGTTCTTGTCCACCCCCCACAAAAAGGTACATGAATGCCTCGTCATATTTAGAGAAAGCTGACAGGTCCCTCAATATTTCTATAAGAAATGACTTGAAAGGAGGAAAGAGTTACTGCTTAGTGCTTACCTTTACTAATCCAAATAGAATATCAGTTGAAAGTGTCCTCTCATGGGCCTCATCCACCATAACCACACTGAAAATTGCAGACACTAAATTAACAAATCCAAACAATCCAAGTATCCAACCACAAATGTGATAGACTGACATACCTGTAGCCTGCCAGATCTGGTTCACCAAGGAATTCTCGCAACAACATCCCATCTGTCATATATTTCAAAACCGTCTTCTCTGATGTGCAATCCTCAAAACGAATGGAATAACCTACCTGCATATGTTATAAAAATAAACCCCCTATCTTTAGGTACAGTTTTCAATACAAAAAAGAAACTGGATAAACATGATTTTTTTTTTTTTCGAAAGGGGATAAACATGAATTAGTGATATTATGAGAACTGAAAATGAGAGAGATGCATGCATTGCTGTTTACTTATCATAGCTTATTGACTTCTTAGAATAATGAGCAACGAATATCATTTCAACAGAAGTTGAATACCTCATGCCCAAGTTTCACACCCATTTCTTGAGAAACCCTTGCAGCAACACTCATAGCAGCAACTCGTCGTGGTTGTGTGCACCCAATCTGTAAGAAAAGACAACAGATTATAACCCGTTACCTTTAATAATTTTTAACATCATTAATAACAAGTCCACAATGTATTAAGAGACATAGATTGTATCTGTAAGAAAAACTTTATACGTCACAAAATAGGGTTTGGGGTTTAGGGTGAAACTTTCAGCTACTAAAAAAGCTTCTTTTTTTTTTGGATAATAGCTACGAATAAAATTTAATAGATCAGTAGTCTGCAGCATGACATAAAATAATAAAAAATAAAATAAAACAGACAATCTTGCTTTGATTAGCAACATGATTAAATAGATTGGCAAAACATGTATTACAAGGGAATATCCATTCATCTGTCTATTTCAACTATATTTTCATCTACCAAATGTTCACAACAAGAACTCAAGAAGACACCAAAACACAGTTGGATTTCCATCAGAAGAGGAAAAGAATTGTAAAAACAAAGCTTACACCTTTCCACGTTTTGTGTATCCGGCCTCATGAAGATACTGAGGTATTTGCGTAGTTTTTCCAGAACCGGTTTCACCCACAATAACAAGAACCTACAAAGACACTTTCGTTAACCACGATAACGATATTTAAATGCCAAGGATCAATAATGTACATAATATGGCGCCAGATATATCATTAACTGCAGTGTGCTTAAAGAAATTTGTTCCGAGTCAAAGAGGTAAACAGAAAATCTAATGGTACCTGATGGTCATCAACAGCTTTGAGCAACTCATCACGATAAAGGTATATGGGTAATGTTTTTCTGTCCTCCTGTACGAGTGAAACATGTAGAACGGTCATAAAAAGAGTGAAACATCTTGGCAAAGAAAAAGGTAAGAAACAGATAAAGAAAAGGAATTGGTTCGCAACCTGGAGCTTCTCCAACTCTGATTTCGCTCTCAACTCAAGTAAATCAGTGGGTTCTGCATCTTCAAACTGCATTAAGAAAAATAGAGAAAATGAGATTCCTCTACCAGTTAAGGGTGTGAATACACAATTGATAATGTTCCTAGATATACCTGATCACCATCCATTACTGATGCCTTGATAAAATCAATCTGGTCCTCAAATACAAATCTAAACATAAAAAAAGAAAAGGATTAGTTATGAAACCTACAATACACGACGTGCACAAACAAGCAAAGGAAAAGCTATTAGAACAAGTCTGTCCAGTTAATTTATCTCACTTATTAACGGATGCAACTAAAGATGGTGCATTTCAAGTAAAACAGAAGTAAGAGGAAGAAGAATTGTACACTTACTGATACTCATCAGATCGCTTTTTGTTTTTTGAACCATACTTCAGTGTTGCCTTTCCTACAAGATGATGACCTCAGAATATAAAACTCTGAATCTGTCTAAAATTTTGTGACCAGAGATGCACATAAGAATATGCAAAAAACTACAGAAAGAACCTACCAATTTGGTGATCCTCCCAAGCTTCCTGTTCTGCAAATGGATTCATTTTCTCCCCAGCCAGGTCCCTAGACAAAACAATACTCAGTCAACACAGAACAAAATATTTCAGTTATTGATTCATATATGACAGTGTAATATATGAGGGGGAACATTTTGTAATTGTGAGCCTATAATAAATAAACACCTGTAACGTGTTAAGGCCACATTAAACCTCTTCTCCTGATTGACACCCCCCTCCACATCATAGGCATCAGGAATCCTGTACTGTTGTTGAAAAAGAGTGAAGGGTATAGCACATGATTAGATGATAACAATTGATACGTCACAGCCACGAAAACAAAAACTTATGTTACCTCATTTTGATTCTCATCCTCCACTGCCCGCTTTTCCACAGCCTCAAGTATTTTCTTCTTGTAACTGTGTAAACATAAAATCTGTGAATTTCAGTTTAACCTAGAATAATGCAAGTCTCACCACACGTAGTCACGAGAGCTATTATTTATTCTTTCTTATCATTTGAATGTTTAACACATGACTCACATATTATTGTTTAACAACAAACACAGAACTCAATTCTGATAGCCATGAAGAGGATTCTCACAGCCACAATTTTTAATAACAAAATAAAGAACAAACTAAAGGATCATCACTCATAAAACTAAGAGACATATAGAATATAGCTCAAATAACTGGTAGCTAAGTAATATGAGAGGTCGGTTCAGAGTAAAGTAACCAAGTATAAAGGCATTTGAATTTTCCAAATATACCAGGTGACATTATACAGCCCATAAATATACAAGATCAAGATGTTCGCAGAGCACTGCTCAATACCCTAATAAAAATGTTAGCCGTTTCACAGTTTTGAAGCAATATCAACTTTTAAAGAAAAATTCAGAGAACATAAATCAGCAAAGCAATAAGGAACATTGATTTTACCTATATTCACGACGTTCCGCTTCAGTGAGCTCCACGTTCTCAAATAAGTATTGCTCATCTTCTATTTCATCTCTGCAATACATGCCAACAATAGAATTTAGAGGATAGGGGAAGAAAAGCAAAATTGACCATGCTATTATATGTTTTAAATGACTGAAATACAGGTTTGCTTTTTTTGGCAAGCATTGGTAACAATTGGTAGAACAAATGGATATCTTTTTCAAACCTCATTTCCTCCAATTTCTTCTGCTCTCTTTTCTTTAAATACTCTTGTCTTGAAACTACTCTGCATCAGAGACAATTGAAGACATATAAAGATCATAATCAATTGCCAGTTCAACAAATAAGATAAGAACATAGGTACAAAGCTATTTGACCCCAAAGAAAACATTAAAAAATACGAAAAATAAGTGGCTCCAACATAATAAATGTTAAAATTGAAAAACAAAAGTTTAACTGGAAGTCTGTCCACTTAAACCATCCACAAACGAGACATTTTTTTGTGTAGATCTCAGAGCCTACAATGACTTTCTATTGACACAATGTTACCAAGGGCAAAGTGAAACCCTATAATTAGATTGGCCAAAGTACTGATATAAACTCAGTTCTTCATCCAAGTACGCAGGTTGGAGAACTATAAACAATGTCATATCATGAACACGGAAAAGGAAGAACCCTCTTTTTGCTAAATAGAACTGCCCGTTCTATGGCAATAACAATACAAAACATCATACAGAAAAAGGTTTAGGGTAGCATAACTTTACAAAACAACTTTTTGAAGTTATCTAGTTCTTTATTTTTATTTTGTCCTTTTGGTACCCGGAAAATCGGAAAACGGAAATCGCAAAACAATTCGTGGACCCAAGATTGAGACTAAGGCCTCATGCTGAGCACAACAATCTTTAGGGACACAACGCTAGCAAATAGCTGTGGAGATACTGTCAGGATTTTTAAATTCCTGACCACACGGGAGCAAACCAGTAGCCTGCGTTCCTACTAACCCTCCTCGGTAGTACTTAAGGTTTCTTTTGCCCATCAAAGGAATACAATTCTACCAGTGAGAATAAAGCTCTACCAATAAGAATGACTGAAAAATGATATTGCAGGTATTCATGACATAATGATAATAACAAACCTTAAATCTTCAGTTTCATTTCGCTCTGAAGCCTTATTTCTCCGAATAGCCTCCTCTGTTGTCCAGTAAAATGCAGCAGTATTAGACAACATATATTACAACCATATCCAACTGTAATAGTGTTGGCACATGTAGATACAAACGCTTAAGAACTAACTGCGAAATATGAATGTAATTACTGCAAATTGTAGTACCTTCCTCTTTTTTTGATAACTTTCTCTCTGTTAACTGCCGGAGGATAAAAGAGTCTTAGTAACAAGACATACAGAAGCAATGTTATGCAGATGCATGTAATTTTTCATAGTGATAAACTAATAATCAAAAAGCAAATATAAGAAGCCATAGCGCAATCTATGAGTTGCTCAGCTAGCAAAAGGCTATTCAAATTCCATTTGCGGGATTTAGACCCAGCTCAAAATTTTTCATAATGTCAATGAATGATTTGAATGATGCATCTTTCAAATAACTTCTACTCGCTTGGGACTAACTAAAACTCTTCAAAAATAAATTTTACCTTTCGTGTATTTGCGGCGTCCCTCTCCCTTAAATTGCGCTCTAATTCCTCCCGCTCTCTTTGATCACGCAACCTTTCCTCTTCCGACTACAATGATCATAAAAAGAGTGCATGTTACTGGTAAAGAAATCAAAGGAGAAACCTATACCAGAGAAATAAATGTAAAGTTAAACCTCAGTAGATTGAGGCTCATGAATATACCAACATGTGTGTGTGTGGCTCGGAGATAACAGAGCTTATGCAGCAACAACAATGTAAACGAACCAATCAGACAGCTAAGTGTATTAAAGTACTATATCAATTCATTCAACATTTATCTGCAGTTCCATCATATTAACATTTATTTCAATGAAAAGAGTTAAGAAAATATTATTGATAGAAATACAAGCACAAACCTCTGAACCATCATCTTCATCCGGGGAAGTTCGTCTTTTAACCCGTCTCACATCTTCCTGGTGTACAATCACCTGCAGCATTGCACCAAGTTAAACCAACAATTACCAAGAGAAACAAAAACAAGCTCTTCTCATCTGAAAGGTTCAAAGGTTCAACCTTATCGTCTTCATCGTCTTCACCCGAGGCCTTCTTCCTGAACCGTTTCTTATGGGAATCACTTTTCCTGGCCTCAGAAACTACTGGCACAGCAGATTTATCATCCTCGTCAACATCGTCATCTGCATCCAAGAGAGCATATGTCTTCTGCTTCCTCACCAACATCGCGGCTTCCCTCTCTTGTTTCTGATAATCCTAATACACACAACAAAGACAAGTAACATGCGAAAAATTACATGATTTCCTAAATGAACAAAACTAAGACCAAAAAGAAAATACATCTTTCAACTAACTAATAACTCACATTCGGTCCAGATGATTTGTGGGGCACTTTGGAGAATATTTCCTGAGCAAATTTACGTGTATCAGACGAGGAGGTCCACCCGGAATCTACAAGCTTCTCCACCACTTCAGCCGAAGACTTAGCTTGTTTACCTACAAAAAATTGAAAAGACTTCATCAGAAACAACAATGAGCAAAATGCTTCCCTTCAGTTATAAAACCCTAACTTGAGCACAGAAACTGGTAAATGCAAATTCAAAGAGAGTGAGATTAAAACTGACTTATTCCAATAATGTACTGAACAACAGCTGGCTGAGAATAACCGAGCAATGTCATCAGCTTATCGGAAACCCACGTCTTCAAATTGCTCTCGCTCCCCATTCTCACTGCATTCATCAACCAATTACAAATCTTCAACATACACAGAGCAAACGAAATTCTGCGAATTGTCGTAAATCGAAATCAAAAATTGAAACCCTAACTTCCATAACCGTAGCTCACCTGAGGGATGATACAGAGATTTCTAGGGTTTTGGTTTGGCTGGGAAGAGAGAATAATTCGTTGCAGAAAAGCTGAGAGTACCGGACGTGAGGAAAACCGGGAAGGACTGGAGAATGCGGTGGCTGGGCGGTTAGTTCCGGGAGGGTTGTGGCCGGCCGGAGTTGAACAATCCGTCGTCGTTTTGGGGAAGAACGGTTACAGCGCCAGCACGGAGAAGAAGAGTGGCGAACTCAAAAAAGGAAGTGCGGGCTTTGGGTCCGAATAGGAACCTTTTTATATAGAACAGGATTTGGGCCTGGATTTAATTGGTCTTAATTTTCTTCTCTTTCTCAAGCCCAACCAAACAATGGATGCGAGTATTTTCCTTTCATCAACACCACATTACATTGAATACATTCGGTACAGACAGCGTAGCCAGTTACTAATGAGCTGTTATTTTAGACTCTCTCATACTTATATTATGTACTTGTATCTCGATAATGATATAGTTGTAGGATTTGGTTTTTTTTTTTTTTTAACAGAGGACGGGCTAGATATCCAGACTTTTATTGAGTTTTATTTAAAGGAAAAATAAAAGAATACAAAAATAAGGAGAGGACGTTAAGTTTAACTCTTTAATAAAAAAAGTTACCAAAATGATATGAAGCTCAACATACAGATAAACAAAAACCAAGGGAGCCCTTAAGTTGAGGACTTTCCGGCTTATCCCATCTTTCGATCTTATATCCACATCTTGACCGTTTAATTTGTAGGTATTTATAAGTAGATCATTTCTCTAAATTTTCAGCTATATTGAAAATTGTTAAGGCATTCGTAAATGCGATTTATCAATTATAAACTTGAACGGTTCATATTTGACATATTTGGTTCGTCCATTAATTTGATTTAGTTTGTTATCTTGACGAACACCAATTTGGCTGAAAATTTGTAGAAATGATCTACTCATATAAACCTAAAAACTGAACGGATGAGATGTCAAAATGTGATCGAAAAATGAGTTTTTTAAACCATAAACTGAAAAGTCCTCAACTTAAGAGTCCTCAACTTAAGAGTCCTCACTAGAAAGACTTCCCAAAAACCAATATGCAACAATAAAATAAATTATCAGAAACAAAGGAAATCCTATATAATCTCTTCGGCAATAAGATAGAATGAAATACGGAGGCAAATCCCACCAAATCAAACCATTTGAAGAAAGGCCGCAGTTAGTAAGAGCATCTGCTGCTTGATTACATTCACGAAAATATATGAAAAACGGAAATGCATTTGTGATATCCGATGTAAACAATTCCCCACTCAACCCTTAGTTATCAAGGCACTAAATGAGGCTAGCGAAGAAAAATAATAACTAAGGAAGAATCAACCTCCAACCATACATGTTTCCAATCTCGCACTCATGCTAGCTCAATAACTTTTATGATTGTCATAACTTTTGCTGCCACCGAACTCGCCATATTAAAATTGGAGCAAAAAGCACCAAGAACCCCACCTCTAAAATCCCGAAATATGCCTCCATAACCCGCTTGGCCCGAAGAGCTATGTCAAACACTATCAGTATTGACTTTAACCCAACCAAATATTGGAGGATATATAACCAGTGAATATGTCTATAGTCTTCTCTTTATAAGTTATGAGTTCAACTCATTAAAATACAAATCGTAATATTTGAGTTGTTTACTACTTCTTTGATTATAAAACCCAAAAAAAAAAAAAATGGTTCATCGTCTATCATCGTTTTTGTGTGAAGTGTTTAGTTTGCTCCATCTGTAGTAGAAGCATGCAATATTCATATCCTAAATCAACATCCAGAACTTAACAGCAACATTTTCTTTTTATTTTATATAAATTTGAAGCTTAGACTGTGAGACAACATAACTAAAAGGCAAGAACAGTAACTGAAAATGAAAAATAAAACAAAAATTCAAAGAATCAGAGACATCTGTGTAAAGCTTTATTAAGAGAAGACACCATCTTATGCCACGGCAGGCATGTCCTTGAGCCAAGAGTCCAATGGCTTCCCAATTGAGTAGACAATGAATCCAATCTTCCTCAGCTTCTCAACATCAACAACATTCCTTCCATCAAACACAAATGCAGGTTTCTGCATGTTGTCGTAAATCTTCTTGTAATCGAGTGCCTTGAATTCATCCCACTCAGTTAGAATGCAGATCCCATGAGCTCCTTTGGTGGCCTCATAAGCATCCCATACAACACTGACTTGCTTCACTCCAATAGGACTGGCTGGCTGCAGATGAATCGGATGATCCCAATCGAATTTGTTCATCGACAGATCCCTCTGGATCTGCTCCTCAGTTACCTGCAGGTCATATATGCTCAAATGTGCCTTGTCCCCCAGCAGGCCCTTGCAGACATCAATGGCAGGTGTCTCCCTAGTGTCACCTGTGTCTTTCTTGAATGCAAACCCAAGAATGGCAATCTTCTTGCCTGAAACAGTGTTGAACATGGAAGACACAACTCGGTTAACGAATCGATTCTTCTGGTAGTCATTCACCTTGATCACTTGTTTCCAGTAGTTTGCAACTTCAGGTAGTCCATTGCACTCACAGATATAGACCAGGTTGAGAATGTCCTTCTGGAAACAAGACCCGCCAAAACCAACACTGGCATTAAGAAACTTGGGTCCAATTCTGGTGTCTTTCCCCACAGCATGAGCCACCTGTGAGACATCTGCTCCAGTAGCCTCACACAGAGCTGACATAGCATTAACAGACGAGATCCTCTGCGCCAAGAAGGCATTCGCAGCGAGCTTCGACAGCTCAGCTGACCATAGATTAGTTGTGATAATTCTGTCCTCAGGTACCCAATTAGCATACACTTCTTTCAGTGACTGCACTGCCTGCTGTCCTTCAGGAGTTTCCCTCCCACCTATCAAAACTCGGTCAGGTCTGAACAGATCCTCAATTGCTGTCCCCTCAGCAAGAAACTCCGGGTTTGACAGAATCTGATACTTAATCCCTTTACTGTTGTGAGTCAAAATCTTCTCAATAGCTTCTGCAGTCTTCACCGGAACCGTCGACTTCTCCACCACAATCTTGTTGGACTTGGACACATCTGCAATCATCCTAGCTGCACTCTCCCAGTATGTCAAGTCAGCAGCCTTGCCAGCCCCCAGGCCTCTAGTCTTGGTCGGCGTGTTAACCGAAACGAAGATAATGTCAGCCTCAGCAACATGCTTCTCCACAGCTGTGCTGAAGAAGAGGTTCTTCCCCCTGCACTGCTTCACAATCTCATCAAGACCCGGCTCGTAAATTGGGAGCTGGTCACTGTTCCAGGCAGCAATTCTTGACACTGAGATATCAACAACTGCTACTTCAATTGCTGGACACTTGAGGGCAATTACTGCCATGGTTGGTCCACCAACATAGCCAGCTCCAATGCAGCAGATCTTCACCATTGTGTTAAGAACCTGAAAATGCAGCAAATATGTAAAGAAGGCTTCTTGAACATAAACTTTGAGGTAGAAACACAACAATCAAGAAGCAATTTTATACCCAAAATATATCAAGAACCTAAATTGGGCTAGTCTATAATTTACGCCATTAATAAAAAGCTGCCTAATTTGGCTGGTAATGCATTTCTACTGGAACTGAAAACTAAAAGATCTGACCTTAAGTTTGGCACAATTTTGACTAAATCTGAAAACCGAGGAGCAGTACCAAACTAAATTGAACAACAACAACAACAACAACAAAAGAATGAACGGAATTCAGTGTTGGCTTTAAAGTTTCAGACCCAAGTAAGTACCTTAAATATCTCTCTCTTCCTGTAACCTTTGGAAGCTAGTAATGGTCAGAATAGAAGAGATACCAGGTACTACAGGGAAAGCAAAGAGCAAGAGGTTCTTATATACCCAAAAAAGTTGTAAGATCTAACACCTGTTCACTTTCACAGCTAAAGCAAAGTCAGGCTATTAGAAAAATGGGACTGCACCGTTCAACACGTTTCCAAACACCACCTTTCAGTAACAATCAAGGGAAAAACTTGAGCCACCCACTTTCATTTTTCTCATAGACAAAAAAAAAACCACTTATCATCAGAAAAGTCAAGTTTCCAAGAGTACCCAAAACCAGTTTTACAACACCACAGTTTTCATATCAATTTTTCTTCTGACAACAGAACCTATACGTCATGTTCCAATGGGCAATGGCTGCTCAAAGTGAGTAAAAAGCTGGACCTCAACGCGTGAAACGCCCATGCCCGTTATCATTGCAAGAATAAATAACAAGTTGGTGTTTATGGGACTGTAACTAATAAGCCCCCACGTTATTTTTACCATTCCCAGTAAAAACAGGGAAGCTTCAAAGTGCAGAAACAGGTGATTGGTGAGGTGGGGTGCAGAGAATGCATGCTTGAGTGTGATGAAAGATTTTTGAAATTTTGCTAAAACTAATTGAAAGAAAAGGAAGGCTAGCTTAATAATCACCTTGATTTAGTTCAGAAGAAACCAAATCAATGAGATTAACGTGTGCATACCTGAGAAAATGCCCACAAATCAGCATAACAAACAAAGTGAAAGGTATGGCAAAACGTGAAGTAAACTACAAAAAGATCATATTATATGGAAAAGCTAGAGCCTTTCATCAAATGAATGCAGTCACATATTGTTACCAATATATTTACCAGATTATTTCCTTTTTCTTTTGATTTCAATCATGTCATATATCATATATGCCAAGTTCATCAATATTATTGGACCACAAATTCTTTGTTTGGGTATTGGACCAAAATGAGGCTGGGGGCAACAGAGTGTAGTATATACCAAAGTACCAGAATGGTCATAAATGTGGTAGTTTTTTGACTTTCGAATGAGTCCCCTGACTGAAATGCAACCGCTATTAGTAATGGTAAGCTAATAAAGAATTAGGTCATTTACATGACAAACTTGAATTGCCTAGGTCGATGAGATACTAAATATCATGTTACATACCATGTTTTTTCTTACGGTGAAAAACTCTAAAATATATCGTATTTCGAAATACTGTAAAATTTCATTCTTATTTGATTGATACTCGTACTGTTGAAATGTGCAAGTTGATTTACGAGATGTTCCAAATCTCAGCCATCTATCTCAGCTCCCAACTATGAGCACGAAGTCATTAGACCAAATGAAAGGTGAGCTTTATGAGCCATTTAAATTAGGGATTACTAATGGGTTATGCCTTTTCTTGGCATTAGGGTAACTTGGTATAATGGTACTCATTTTCAGATCCAACACTTGGCTAATACCAGCAAAAGCAACTGTAATTATTATATCCTGCGTTCCTGCTGTACTTAAAAAGAAGCTAGCAGTTCCTTTTCATTTGATACTAGTGTAAGGGAACAATGAAATTAATAGATGGAAAATCAAAGATTCTGAAAAGAATAAGAATGATATGTCTTACAAATTAAAAGTAGATTCAAAGAAGACAGAAGGAAAGGAGTAGTTTTAAAGAAAGAAAGTAGATCTAAGACATATGCATGTTTACTTGCTTAGTTTATAAGATTACAGCAAAGTGATGCACTAACATGCATGATGCATCCCTTTCAAATAATACTTTGATTTATTATTATTTTCCAGAGGTCAATTTCAAAGGCTTCTGTATATTTGGATGTACGTAACTCGACTCAAGTTTGGATTTTACAGAATTATATAACTTTAGAGCTTTGTCTTCTGCAGAATTACTTATTACTTAAGTAACAACTAAAATGGTTATGGTTCGATTCTCACTAGCATATATGTAAAGAACTAAAGATGGGTGGGTATATAATTAAAGAACAAAATAATAATTGCAATAGTTAAATCACGCACTAGTGTATTGCAGGGGCGGACGCAGCTTAGAGCATGGTGGGGCTCAAGCCCAACCAAGAATTTTGGGTAAAAAAAAAAATTTAGGTGTATATAATTTTTGTTGTGTTATATATACCCAAGTCCAACCAATGTTTTTTTGTGATATAAACTCACCCTGATCCCTAATTCTAAATCATTCAATTCTTTCTCTGTTAGTCGACGGCAACGCACATCCCTCCCGACAACATCTCTTCTCTCAGTCTCTCTGGGATCTGGCAGAAAGCCCACCCAACTTTCCGACTAGCTATGCATCTCTTCACTTTTTTATATATGATTACGTCTTTATTCTTCAGTTCCTTAGTTCCTTAATTCATCAATCGCTCTTTCTTCTAGTTTTCTAGTCTTCTCCTTAAATCTAAAAAAATCCAAACTTTTGAGGAAAATTTTGTTGAGTTTTCAAATTTGTCTTTGATTTTTAAAAATTTCTTCTACTTTCATTGACGCATATTTTTTTTAAAAACTTATTAACGTCTACTTGAGTTCCTACACTTTGCATGGTTGTATTTAAAAAATTTTTTTGGCCTTCGGCCAAATTTGAAGCCCACCCCATATTCAAATCCTAGATCCGCCCCTGGTGTATTGATCAAGAAAAATTAAGTCTATGACTCTACGCCCTCAGCTCTGTCAATACATTTTAGCGGTGCTTTACTTTGTAAACTTTTATTAGTATGTTATAATGAGAATTAAGTGAGAACTTTCAAATGAACGATTAGATGACATGCACATTGAAATTTAAAAATATCAATTAATATTTAAAACACTTATTCAACCGTTCATTTAAAAGTCTTCACCTAATCCTTATTATAAGGTCCTCATTTGAAATTTGCTCGTTAAAACACTCGATAAAATGTATTTTTTCTAATCAAGATTTTACCTATGTTCACCTAACATTGGTCAAACAAAATGATTAGTGTTGACTGAACCACATTTTTGAATCCCAGTTAAAATTCATTTTACTTGTGTTCACCTAACATTGCTCAAACAAAATAAATAGTGTTAAATGAACCACATTTCTCAATCCCGGTTAAAACCCACCACCTTATATGTCATCTAACATTGCTCTCAAACAGATAAGTACGAGAAAAAGAAAAGTAGTGTCATGTAAGTCTACGTTGTAATCGATTAGTGTTGACAGAACCACATTTTTGAACCCTAGTTAAAACTCATTTTACTTATGTTCACCTAACATTATTCAAACAAAATGAATAGTGTTAAGTGAACAACAGAATCCCGGTTAAAACCCACCACCTTATGTGTCATCTAACATTGCTCTCAAACAGATTAGTACGAGAAAAAGAAAAGTAGTGTTATGTAAGTCTACGTTGTAATCGATGACTATTATGACTAACACTACCTTGATTAATCACAGTGATACCTCCATGTGAGAACATGCTCTTCAAAGACGTATAACACAAGGTAAGATCTTGTCAACCTTCTCTAAACCAACGTTACTTACAAGGTAAACTTCCATCCGCTCATAAACACCTACATAAACATCTAGTAAACAACCAAAAAGCCATCCTTAACTCTCTCTCTCAAAGGAAATGGGAGAGGCTTCAAAACAAGTAGATCTTGCTACTGTTCTAGGAATCTCAATCAAGGAAGATCAGACACAAAGAAGTGAAACAACAACAGGTCATCAAACCCAGACAGTTGATACTACCCCAATATGGAAACTAAATCCCCAGCACAATGGCAGCACGCTGTACGATTCATTTGAGCTTCGAGCTGTGACTCTACAACTTAACAGAGCGATTCAAGGCTCGAGAGCACCCACTTCGCCTCTCTACATGTACTGCTTCAATTCACCCTTGTACAGAGAAGGTTTGGATCGGATGCGCAAAGCAAGCGTTAAGGCACCAAAGAAAATTTTGTGCTCGGAGGTGTCTACAGCCTGCGAGAGAAAGTCGAGCACAGAGGCTACAAAGGGGTTTGTGTCAAGAGCATGGAATAAAGTGAAGCAAGGTCATGTGAGGAACAAGCAAAGGAACTTTTGAAGGTTAATAAGGTCCTCTCCTCAACATTTTAGCAGTTAGATCGAGCTGTTGGAGTTTTCAGTGATGTATAGCTTTAAAATCTTCTTAGATATAGGATTTTTATGTACATAGGAGACAGAAGCCTTTCTGAAGGGCCAAAAACAGAGCTAGTGTGCAAGAAGTGAACTGGAGCACTTACTTCTGCAGATTCTAATATACATGTAATTTCGCATCACCCTCAACTGGAATCATTAGCCTTGAAATATATGCCTTTTTTCCAATTCATATAGCCATGTAAACTGAAGTGAAGACTGAAAAACAAAGCATGACAATCTCACTCCAAAGTAAAACTATGGCAAAATCTCTCTTTCATTGATGGTAAACAAGGTTCATATACAATCGCACTTTCAGGTAGAAGCATCATGTTTTAGATCACAAAACAAAAGATACATGAGGTGATATGGTGGTATACAACATGTGAATATTTCTAAAAAGAAAAGGAGATAGTAGATACAATCAAAACTTTGATTACTAATTTAAGTACCTATGGACCACTGCTATGTCAGTTTGAGAGCCATTTCTTGAAGAAGAGCTCGCTTCTGTGAAGCGTTGATTACATGGGTTGTTTCAGCATTCTCAAGGACATCGGTGATAATGGCAGCTGCATGACCAAGTGGCTCCTCAGCAGCCCTCTTCAACATGAATGCCTGCACAGGAGTTTAAGGTTATTGACACTGAACATTACAGCGTGATCAATACGCTTCATACAAGTATACATAGAAGCAAGAAAACACAGTGAGAGAGAGGAGGACCTGGCCATGATGAGATATCGATAATGTACAAGGTTGCTGAAACCAAGGTTCCCCATCAATCTGAACAGGAAATGCCGCAAAAAGCTGTATCCTAATTGACTGGCCCTGCGCAAGTCTGCGAGCACGAGAAAGCCCTACCTGTTCCCACAAAACACAAAAATTCAGAAAACATTTCCACATACATCCCAAATTCCATAGTTCAAGCTTGAATTGACTAATCAAACTTATGCACTGTAGTTGATAACTAGGTACTCAAAATTGCCTAACAATTATTTATGCTAGAATAACAACTACCGTAAGAAGTTTCATATCCTAATACATGGATAAGCCAAACTTGTAAAACCATAAACCCAACTTACCTGTAGTTTCCCAAGGTGCCATGTTCCAGATATGCTCACAACCTCAAGAATTTTGTCATGCATGGATTGCGGATCAAAATTATCATACGTTTCATCTTCATTTTGCCACAAATCTACGCCACCCATGTAGCTTCCAATATTAGCAACAAGTACACCTTCTGCATCCTGCAAATTTATCTATATCTTAGAGACTGTTCAACACGTAGAATCTCAAACTTGCCAACCATCCTTTATCCAACCATCCATGGCTTAAGAAATGCAGTGATGATTTTGGAATTAGAAATCAGTACGTGTTATCCACACTCACCTCAGGGACCTCTATCTCAACACCATCTACTTCAACCCGAACTTGCCAAGGAAAGTCTACAAATGTTCTATCCATTATACCCTTGGCCCCTTCTCTTGCATAAAGGACTTTATTCATGAACTGCAGGTATATATAACAATTAAAAATAGGTCAAAGTCTGAAGGAGAATAGCTTAAAACTAAGACTCTAAATCAAATTAGTAACAAAAAAATAATAGATCTAAAATGTGATCCACATGGTATGATATTGATTTCAATTGCTTCCCTTTTCAAAAGTTACTATCACATAGCTAGCCTCCGCTCCTTGGGGAAGTTTGATCTTAAACAACTGTAACTATATTTGGGTTAAGGCTTGACATTACCTGATTATAGAACTTCTCTGGGTTCTCCTCACGAAGATTATGAATGTCCAGAGCAACCTTAGCATCACATCCGATTCCTGCAAATGAAGATTGCCAAAGCTGGTTAGCAGTGGGAGCACATGATAGTCCACACAGTGATACAGTATGTAGAGCAGAAATAAAGAAACACTGAAGTAGTAATAATCCTAATGCAGGTAGTAGTAATTACATGTTGTTGAATCCCAACCAAAACCATATTGAGCCAAAACCAGATGACATGTTAAGCCAAACTCTCAGAATAGTAGTAACTTTTACATCAGATGGGCTAGCTTTGATTACCCCAAAATCAAGTGATTTGTAGATTGACAAGTTTGGGGTTGTAACTCAATTTATATTCAGCGTGTACAGAAAATAAGAGGTGTCAAGATGTAAAGCCAAGCAGAGACTTCACAAAACTATTCTGCGAGTTTAACTGAACTCTGAGTTGAGCCAGAACACAGATAAAAACATATAAACCAAAAAATAAAAAAATAAAATGCCAGACAAATCGAACCAACGAAAATTGTTCATACCACTTATAAACCAGATACCTAAGCTAATATGATAACTTACCAAGGTAATTGTTCATAAATTTTGGCGGTTGAAGTTGCTTTCCCTGTTGACTTAAAATTGCTACTTTCCACCGGTCAAGAATGGTTACAGCTGCATGCTCTATGTGGTGCAAAACAGTGCAAAGGCCTCCCTGTCTCTCCACTGAACCCAAACCACCTCCCCACGATAAAACTCTAGCCAGATCATTCCCCGTTCCAGCAGGAAGAATAGCAACTGGAGGAGGAGAGACAAAATTTTGCTTCTCGATGGCATCCAGAACCCAGCCAACTGTACCATCTCCCCCACAAACAAGAACTCTGAAGTGTGGCACCTTTCTGAATAAGTACAGACCCACCTCTGGCCCCTGTGCTGAACTCAGTTCAAATACCTACATGGAACACACGGATCACACAAGAATCAGACAGTAAAATATAACATATGTGAAGAGAAGAAAACTACACCAATCTCCATGTAATTCAATTTGATACATAGCTCCATATCTCATACTGATAAATGTTTAGCACTCAGCAGTTAGATAATACTTCTTTACAGTTTCCTGCCACTTTGAAGGAATAGGCTGGAAGGTCACAATCTTTATTTCGTAAAGCAAGTACACAGTAGAAATCAAACCTGGATGGGGTTGAGAAGAATGTTCAAACGTTGTCTCAGGGAATTCCCACGCTGAGCTCCACTCTTCTTGTTGATGAAAACCAACAAGGGTCTTGCATCAGACGACAAATCAATTAACTCATATCTTTGTTTCATCCGTAGAGACTCTTCCTTCTTATTCATAGATGAGCTCTTTTGGATACTGGGCTTAGAATCCAATTTGTTATCTACATCAGCATCTCGGTGCTGCAAATCCACATCCACAACACCGTTGCAATTTTCCTCCATTTCATGAGAACCATTAACAGCTTGATTAGTATCAGCTGTGCTTTCGGTAGACATATCCCCAGTACTGCCACTATTTCCAGTCCCAGTAGAGATTGTATTTCCATGCTTGTACTTCTTGCTCTGACTTCTAATACTTGCACGCACTGTAGATGCTATCTCATTGGCTCCATGAGTAATTGAGCTCAAAAATCCACCTGACGGAGTCTGGTTCAATTCCTTAACATGAAGGGGTGATAGAATCAACCTTCTGAACGGACCTAAATCACACACATCACCAGTTTCATTGGACATGCTACTGTGGCAATCAACATGTACCAGTCGTTGACACCACAGGCAGCACCATATTGGGGATCCGCTAAGAAAGGAACCACTACAGGGCTCTTCACAATAGCTGCAGAAAGAAGTCTCATCGGGTTGGTCTGAAACCTCAGTCCAACGGACAGCCCATTGGTGCATTACACGCTCATAACCAATCATGGATACACACTTGCAGTCCTTTTGTGCACTAGAAGAGCATCCTAGATGAGCCGCTGCATCACAAATACTGCAACGGTGCAGAAAACTGTCTGAAGCTGACAGAGGCCCGAGGGTTTGAGAAGGGCCAGTGGTATTGAAACAAACACAGCAATTAAAGTTCTTTCCACGAGATACAGATTCTAAAACCCAAGTATGAGGAGCTACAGGAACTTTGTGACGTGCTTTTGGATTTTTCTTTGACCTGGCTATGGCTTTCATCCAACTTAGATTGATATTTCTCCTCCATTGGAAGGCAGAATAGGCTATAGTCAAAATCCCGACTAGGGCAGCAACAAGGCAAGATACAATAAATAGGCGATCAGTCGGATTCTTGTTGTTCCAATTGGAGAAAAACAAATCCATATCTCCATCTTCATCCATCCTTAGTCACTACCTCCTTATTCTACATACACAAGTACATAATCTGTCAACTCCCCTCCCACCAACAACAACACACCAGCTTAATTAGCACGAGAATCAAACTTATATATCTTCCAACCTATAAACTTATTCAACCACCCGACTCATCAGATGACTTGACTGATCCTTCAGGCCGAATAATGCTTACGATAACATAACCACTCCAACCTATTCGAAATAGAAACTGATCAATAAGATGAATATTCATTTCCAAACATTTCGAAAATCAGAGGCAAAAGCCACATTATCTACTTAACTGTTATCACTACATAATCTCCACCATAAATGAGTGCTAGTTTACACATCAAACTCCACAAAATGAAGGCTGCAGTAAAATCAATAAATGTTATAATATCAAAGCAACAAACAAGTTGAGTTTCTTCTCCAAATTCTCAGGCAACGAAGCAAGTAATCCAGCAAACAGAAGCACATAGATACATTCTAGCGTGTATATATATACATACGGTGAAAATCTGAAACGAAAATTGATTGTATCACAGGAAAAGAAAGATCATTGAAAAATGAAAAACGAGAACTTACAGTGACGACGGAGATGGATCGCGACGGCAGCGGAGGCGAGGAGAGGAAACCCTAGCTCTTGATCGGCGCAGAGAGAGAGGGAGGAAGCTAAAGAGTGTAGGAATCGAAGCAAAACTCAAATCCAGGGACAAAGCAAATGCCTTTCGTAATGTTATTATTATTATTTTTATTTTTTATTTTAATTAATTTGGGTTTTAAGATTCTAAATGGGGATGGTGGTGGGTGTTCTAGAGAGGTATCACTACGAATCTATTTGCCGACTGAGGCGGAGACCCCTTTTGTGGGTCCCGGCGGTGCACAGGTGGCTTGAATGGGACTTGACACTTTGATTGCTCTGGCTGGCCGACATAAAATAATTTCACTCATTTTCTTTTTTTTTTCGTTTTTCTTTTTCTTTTTTATCAACAACCTCGATATTCTTCTAAAACAACCTCGATTAATTTAGTATCTCAAAAAAAAAAGATATTATTTTAGAAAATCATACTGTAAAACCATGTACAATGTGAAGTTGTAACTAATGTAATAGTCACTAGCCTCAAGTATTGGCTATTGATCAGGACCCTCTGTGAACCAGTTTGAATGGCACACAAGGACACTCTAAATCTATCAAGTAAATCAACCAGTTTAAAAGGAAATCAACCAAGTAACCAACCACATTGTTCCTCAGCCGATGATTCACTTTCACCAGGTGACTGGGAAGAGAGAGAGAGACCGAAACATGTCACCAAAAGACTCTACTAAGGCAAATATGGGTTGTATCAAATTACCGGATTATATTTGTGGATAAATGGATCATGTGCTTAAAACATTTTTTCATCAAAAAAAAAAAAATTCGAGAAACTCATATGGATAAACAAAACTCCCACGACGACATACTTAACCATTCAACATTTGAAGAATGCACTAGCTCCGCCAGGTGAGAAATGTGCCTACTTGTGATCTCTGGTCTTGAATTCTTTTGTAGCGACGGTAATAGCATGATAGGTAGGCAGGAATAGCTATCTGTATTCTATAGAGCATCAGATATACCAAAAATGCAATTTGCATGAAACTCAGCAACATTCTGTTTAGGAACTCAAGAGAACCTCTATAAGCTAATGAGAGCAGGCCAGCATAAAAGGAGAAAGTTGCAAATCATGAAGAATGTATAAGCAGAAAGTTGCAAATTTCTCGGTATGAAAGATAAACATTTGTTGACCACTGCGGATTAAATGTAAGGTGTGAGCTCACATTCCATATGAAACCATGTAGATAGATCAAGCTGTAGATAATAGGAATAGGTTTTCATAAACAAAACTTCAGCTAGGAAGGACATAGTACTCTACTACATTGAAATGAAAAATAATAACCAACCATACTCATTTGTAAAAGTGACAGTCTAACATAAAACAATCAAAAACCATCCCATATCTGTCTCTCTCAATCTTAAACGCAAATAGTTCCTAGATCATTTTGCATAACCAAGCCATATAAGTTGATGTCTCAGATGGCAACAACGATCCGTCCAGCAACTTGGTCCAAATCCCGCTGACCGCTGGGTGTGATTTTCCTTCCACTGTACAGAACAAATATTGTTTAATACCATAGAATTACAGGACTACTTTCAGAAATCAACTTGTCAAACAATAGATATTGCAAAAATGTACACATAATACTGAAGTTATGTGAAAGAAACATACCCCTTGGGATCAATCTCAACAATCTTCAACTGCTCTAATTGCTGAAGAATGTGACGAGCAATACCACCACTGCTCTTACAGAAATGCGGTGGACGACTACCATTCCTCTTGCTTCCTCCATAGATCCTACGGAAGGCACCAACACCAAGACCACCCCTCAAGTAGATTTTCCTTGCCATAGATGCTGCAAAGAGAAGTCATTTACGATGAAAAAATGGAGAGTTTTTCAATAATGTGAGAGATTGTGTGTGGGGTGAATAAAGGGAGGATGAAATCTGCAATCTGCATACCAGCTCTGATGAAGTACCAATCAGGGTCATAAGGAGCCAGCTCCTTAAATGTAGCAGTCTTCACGATGTCAGTCCACTCAGGGAGCTCAATCTACATCAATGTAGAATATAAGTTATCAGCAAGGTAGCAATTACAGCTTGCAACAAATAACAGCTGATGTAGACAGAACAACACTTTTCAAACTCTTGAAAGAAATTTAAGACATAGCATTATGAGAATTAAGTAATCCATGGAAGCAACAGAACCAAACTTTCACTGAATTTGTTTATCGTTCAAGAGAAGTGGACATGATGTTCGCTGAGGAAATAAATCTACACAGAGCAGCTAATACACCAACTCAGAAAGAAACAAGACATAATAGGTCCAGTTTACACTGAAGCCTGTTATAATGCCTGTATCTTTTTTCTCTTTCTCTTCAGATGACCCGTAAAAACACAGTTTACACTGTATTAGGGTCAGTCATACCAATTCAGCTGAGGTAAAATATGAGCACGAAACTGTTTCCTACCTATTTACAACCTAAAAAGGTAGAAATCTGTTTCAGATTGCAGATAAACACAAAGTCATCGAAGCACACAAACCAATCCCTACCTCTCTTCAAAATTAAAAACCGATATACTAGATTCAAACTCTTCTCCCCGTCAGCCGTATCAAATAGCTACCATTCATTTTCGAAAGCCATATATAAAGAACTCAAACAGCACAACCAAAACTAACACCAAATCTTGAACGCAAAAGCTACACAGATCCTTTCCTACACAGTCAGTAATTGCAGAATCAAACAAACATGCATATAAACAGAGGCACAGGAGAGAGAGAGAGACTGACCTTGCCGGATCGCTTAAGATGAGCGGCGTAGGCCTTGACGAACTCATGAGGGGACACGTCTTTGACTTTGTTAGCCGTCGCCATTTTTCGCTTCTGCTTCTTCTTCTTTCTTCTGCTGCGGCGGAGCTCACCTGCGACTTGTGCCTATGAGAGAGAGGAGTGTGAGGTTTGCGATTAGGGTTTAATTTATTTGGGGAGTCCATTGTGGTTTCTGAATGAAAGTACGTGCTTGCCCTTCGTTTCTTTCACGAATAACAGGCTGGGCTCTGATTGCTTGGTTGTTGGGTTCAATGATAAGGCTGGGGTTCTGGCCCAAAATCTGTCTCGCCCAGCCCGCTTGTGGATTTTATTGGTCTTTGAATCAATGAATTGATGATTCATAGTTTTTGACTTTTCGCACTGTTTTGTTCATCAGAAACGTATGCAATTGGTTCATGGGTTCTTTGTGACACTGCTTGCTTGATACAAGTTATTAGTACTTGATACTTGTTATATCGCGACTCCAGAGTACCATGTGCTTATAAGTTATAATCTCTTAATAAAACAAATTTTAGTTCTTTACATGCAATGTTGTTTAGAATATTGGAGGAAACTAAAAAAATCAAGCAATACTCACATCTTGTCATTCTAGCTTGATATAACGTACCAGATAGTTAACCACTGCAAGGTGGTCTAATGGTTCTTACCTAATTAGGTGTGTTCCTTTAGTTACCTCCTTCTTATGAGGATTGCATCAGGACAAGCAGGATCACTTACTCTGTTTGAAACAGCAAATGACTCTTAATTGGTACTCTCATTATCCTATATAAATAATTTAGTTGGACATTATAATAGACAACTTATCTGAAACTGGTTTTAACTTTGTTCGCTGGGGGCCGGTCTTTTGTACCTAGTTTCACATGTCCTAGCAAGTACTATGTGGTACGTCTTCTGTCCGTCTCCAGAAGATGCCAACACAATTTTCGCTGAGATGACACAACAGCTTGTCCCTAAGGTGGATTCAGAATCGAAGACGCAACAACTTGTCTCTAAAGTGGATGTAGAATAGGGGTTCAAGACAGTTCCATATCTCTTAGGAAAGATGCCTATCAATGTGGATGTGGGAGGATACAGTGAATATCTGTTACGAGAAATCTTAATTAGCAGGTTAGGGTTATTTTGAATCTTCCCTGATTTTATTTTAAGCAACGTCTCCTTTTTCTCTGTCTCTAAGTGCTTGTTGTTTGTGCCTGTTGGTACTGCTTTTTACTTCTCTGGTTACATACAATTCAATTCTGAATTCTCCTTTTCATTCATCAGCATAAAAAGACGACGCCGCTTGAACACACTGGAGCAACATTGTCACCAAATAGAAACACAATCCTTTGTAGCAGTTATCTTTTATGTTGTATCGACGCAGTTATCTTTTATGTTGTATCGACCGCCCCTTATCCATAATTGCTTCTACCAATTTTTTATTACAGCCTTTTCTACCAATCTGCCCATTCTACAAGGTCGATCAATTTCAATGGAGTGGAGGGGCTGAACTTGCTGAACTTTGAAAATTTCATGTTCGTTCAAACTTCAAGTCTATAGCATATCCAATTTTATTGGTAACTTAGAATATTAAACTCTTGGGGGAGTCACTTCTAAGAAGATACAGACCGATCCAATCGAGTCATCTGAGTAACCAAAATGTTCAGCTGCCAGAAACAAAAGAACCCACCACAGCTGAGTCTCAGTGACTGTGGCCGATGCGTGGCCGATGCCAATCCAGCAGTTCACAACGATCAATTAACAATCTCACAACTGAGTTTATATGGCTTTGATCAACATTGACTACATGTCTACATTATATGGCTTTGGCTTTGATCATGACTACATACAGGTTCTAGTCTAATTTGGTTCTAGTCTTTGGTACATGTAAAGCGTCAGTGTGTAATATCAAACATATATGTTTTGCCATTTGAGGCTACAGAAAATATGGCAATTTCAAACACTCCACGTAGAGTCGACAAGAAAGATGGATCGGTAAACAAGGCATGCCACAACACATATTACATTAGATGAAGCCAGAATCCTCTTACGAGTTAAACAACCATGAACCATAGGTTTTTAGCCTAGTCCACATGCACACTGTAACTAAGTTCCCAATATCCAGAAGACAAGTAGATCATAGGATTGCTAACATATTCATATAGGGAGATAAGTAATGTAGACGGTTAAACACGACTCATACACAATGAGTTACTTGGTCTTGGGGAGGAAGATGGGGAAATTGAGTATAGGCTTGGCCTCTTGAGTATCCTTCATCGGGCAGTCCTCCTCCATGTGAACCGCGCCACAATAGATGCAAAACATCTTAACAACATAGCTTCTAACTCCACTCCCAGGGACGTAAGAACCCATGTACATCCCTTTGGTAAAGTTTCTGGAAGCTTCTTTTTTAACCCCGTACAAGGTTTAGGAACTTTTTCCATCAAAGCTTGGACGAAGTCGTCCATACTCTTACTCCAAATTTCGTCTGGCGGGAGATTTCGATCTTCAGGAGTCGAATATAAGCGGGCTAAATGTTCGTCTGAATAATCTGGATCGGTGTTGTCCGGCTTCGCCTCCTTGGCTTGGTTTGGGTCTGTCGGTGAGGATGCGAGGACCAGATCCGATGGTGAGGATGTGGGGTTCGGCCTCTTCTCTGGGGTCAGTCCCGGTGGTGAGGATGTGGGTATCAGTTCCGGTGACGAGGGTTGGAGCCTCATGGTCGTCATCGCTGCCTTCGATTAGGGTTTGGCGTCTCCTTCAAGTCGGTCGCTATTTCGATCCCAAAGGTGCAAGGCCTCGATCTTATATATACCATTCCCATTCTTGTTCCCATTCCCATTCCCATTCGGATTTGGACTTTATATTAGTATATGCCTCACTTTCTGAATAACGACGACATGCTATTTCAATATAAACGACATGCTATTATTTCAATCACACTCAGTCGCACAGCCCTCTCAAATTCATTTTGAAAATTTTGAACTTTCAAAGCTTAACTAGGGTTTCTCATCCACCATTTTTCAAATCTCTCTCTCTCTCTCTCTCTCTCTCTCTCTCTAATTTCACTTCCAGCTGTACTTCGCTTCTCTCTCAATCTCTCTGAAATTGATAGCAATTCCATTTATGCGCAGATCGGAGCTCAAGGTACTGTTTTCCTCCATTAATTCTGCTTCGTTTCATTTGGTTTTCGTCTACTAAATTCATTTATTTCGCTTCACTGGTCTTCGTAACCACTAGCCCTAGATCTTTGCTTTCGAATATTTTTGGTTTGGGGTTGGGTTATGGCGACGGGTACGAAGGTTAGGGTTTCGGTTTTAGTTTCATATTTCAGGATCTAGAAGTTTTGATTAGATTTGATAAAAATTTGATCGTTATATTTGGTAAATTTTGTTGGAAGATTAAATCAAAACTAGTTTGATTTTACTGTGCTAGCTGTTTTTATTCAATTTAGGTATGGTTGAGTTTGCATATCATTATTAGCTGAGTAATTTTGTTTCCAAATTTCGATTGGTAAATCATGCTTCATGAGTGAGTTTGATTGTAGTTGCATTAATAGACTGTGATGTATAACTTACACGACTGTAAAGGGTAGAGGTGTACATACAGCTGTGAAGGATGGGTGTCGAGAATTACCATGTAATTGAGCTTGTAGGTGAAGGTTCCTTCGGGAAGGTATACAAGGGAAGACGCAAGTTCACAGGCCAGGTACTTATGTTCTGCATTTCTGAAAACTTAATTTTATTTAGTTTTGGTCCTTTTCTCTGATTACATGTTTTTGTGGCTGTTTTTCAGATCGTTGCGATGAAATTCATTATGAAATTTAAGACAAGAAATTGAGGTACTAGGCTCATGTTTACTCAAATCTAATCTGTACATCTTCCTTGATTTGGTTAATGCTCATTTCTGTTTTTTTGTTTTTGTTTTAATTGTTGTCTGTTGTATGATGTAATCTGCTGTTAAATCTGCAGATTCTAAGGAAGGTGAAGCATGAAAATATCATTGAAATGCTTGATTCCTTTGAAAGCCCACAAGAGTTTTGTGTTGTCACAGAGTTTGCACAAGTATTGATTTCTTTCTTATCTAAAGTACCCTATTTTGACTGTATTTGTTTATCTAGACTAGCGCGCATGTTATTGTGGAAAGTAGGAAACTCCGCAGATGTTTAAATATCAAGGACTTTCTTTGATATGCAGGGTGAACTATTTGAGATTCTTGAGGATGATAAGCACCTTCCGTTCAAGCAATTGCTAAGCAATTGGTACTTTCTTGTCACCAATTCCATACTCATCTGGGCTCAAGGCCAGACCAACTTTATAGCCATTACAGATGCAACTCCGGTTGTAAAACTGATCGGCAAAGTAAGGCCAACAGAGGAAGGGGACGCCCATGCTTAAGCCATCCATGATCGAGTTCCAACCACAATGAGTCAGAAAACAAGCAATTGATGGGTGAGCCAACACCTGTTCTTGGGGTGCCCACTGAAGAATCCTGCCTTGGGTCGCCACTCTCTCTTCATACCCATCTGGGTATTTGGAAGAACCGCCATTGACAACGTCTGAACATTTAACCCATAAGAATGATCGACCAACAAGTTCAAGAAGACTTTGGTAGGCTATGATCAACATTGACTACATTATATGGCTTTGGCTTTGATCATGACTACATACAGGTTCTAGTCTTTGGTACATGTATAGCGTCGGTATGTAATATCAAACATCTATGTTTTGCCATTTTAGGCTACATAAAATATGGTAATTTCAAACACTCCACGTAGAGTCCACAAGAAAGATGGACCGGTAAACAAAGCATGCCACAACACATATCCCATTAGATGAAGCCAGAATCCTCTTATTACGAGTTAAACAACCATAGGTTTTTAGCCTAGTCCACATGCACACTGTAACTAAGTTCCCAATATCCAGAAGACTTTGGTAGATCATAGGATTGCTAAGTGCTAACATCATACATTCATATAGGGAGATAAGTAATGTAGACGGATAAACACGACTCATACACAATGAGTTACTTGGTCTTGGGGCGGAAGATGGGGAAATTGAGTATAGGCTTGGCCTCTTGAGTATCCTTCTTCGGGCAGTCCTCCTCCAAGTGAGCCGCACCACAATAGAGGCAAAACATCTTAACAACATAGCTTCTAAGTCCACTCCCAGGGACGTCATAACCCCATGTACATCCCTCTGGTAAAGTTTCTGGAAGCTTCTTTTCTAACCCCGCACAAGATTTAGGAAATTTTTCCATCATAGCTTTGCACCCGGAAAAAAAAAAGAAAGAAAAAAAAAGGTTAAAACAGAACCCGGCGGTATCGAATGAAAGACATAGAAAAGTCAGGATAATGAAATGTATGTCTTAATGAGAGACAATAATGACTCAATGATGAGCAAATCAAATGAAATGAATTCAATCAGAAACATCAGAGATCAGCGGCATGATCCTAATCAAACTAGTGGTGTTGGTGATCAATGAATCTTAATACACAAATATGATACAGAGCACATAATTAAAACCCTAACTCTGAATAATAATCATACGTACGCAGAATGAGCAAACTAGATCGATGCAATTTTCCTCTTTACTATTCTCTGTTCTTCAATTCATTCATTAATTCAAACAAATAAAGCACTATTTGTATTGTACTGATTCCTCGTAATCAAAAAACAAAAAACAAAATCAAGAGCATACCTTCGATGAAGCCGTCCGTACGCTTACTCCAAAATTCGTCTGGCGGGAGATTTCGATCTTCAGGAGTAAAAAAAAAGCGGGCTAAATGTTCTTCATCGATGCTGTCCGGCTCCGCCTTCTTGGGTTGGTTTGGGTCCGTCGGTGAGGATGCGAGGACCAGATCCGATGTGGGGTTCGGCCTCTTCGCTGGGGTCAATCCCGGTGGTGAGGATGTGGGTATCAGTTCCGGTGACGAGGGTTGGAGCCTCATGGTCGTCATCGCTGGCTTCGATTAGGGTTTGGCGTCTCCTTCAATTCGGTTGCTATTTCGATCCCAAAGGAGCAAGGTCTCGATCTTATATATACCATTCTCATTCTTGTTCCCATTCCCATTTGGACTTTATATTAGTATATGCCTCTTCATTATGAAATTTAAGACAAGAAATTGAGGTACTAGGCTCATGTTTACTCAAATCTAATCTGTACATCTTCTTTGATTTGGTTAATGCTCATTTCTGTTTTTTTGTTTGTGTTTTAATTGTTGTCTGTTGTATGATGTAATCTGCTGTTAAATCTGCAGATTCTAAGGAAGCTGAAGCATGAAAATATCATTGAAATGCTTGATTCCTTTGAAAGCCCACAAGAGTTCTGTGTTGTCACAGAGTTTGCACAAGTGTTGATTTCTTCCTTATCTAAAGTACCCTATTTTGACTGTATTTGTTTATCTAGACTAGCGCGCATGTTATTGAGGAAAGTAGGAAACTCTGCAGATGTTTAAATATCAAGGACTTTCTTTGATATACAGGGTGAACTATTTGAGATTCTTGAGGATGATAAGCACCTTCCGTTCAAGCAATTGGTACTTTCTTGTCACCAGTTTATATCCCATCTCTAATGGTCATACCTTTCCGGTTAGGATTTGATAACTTTCTGTTTACCAAATATTGTAGGTGAGAGCATTGCATTATCTCCATTCAAACCGCGTCTTCCACCGTGACATGAAACCACAAAACATTCTCATTGGTGCTGGTTCTATTGTTAAGGTTAATATGTTTACTATCAGTATTCTTATAAGTTTGGGTGTCTATTTAATTACCAGTATCTTTGAACAATAAGCCCTGAAGGCTGCAGCCATCAGATAATGTACCTGACCTTATTCCTCTCATTATCCAAGTCTGGCTCCGCAGCCATCAGACGTGCATGTGCAAACTCTGTTATGACAAATGTGACCATGACTCGGCGACCAGCAATTAGGTATGCCAACTTTATGAATGGTGTAACATGTCCTTGTAAAGGGTATGAAACAAGCAGCATATGGATAGCATTTTTTTTATCTGAACTTTGTGGATTGGAGTTGGATATCTTTCCTTCTTCCATTTTTGTAATCTCTCCCACACACTGGATGTTATGAATTTGGCCCAGATAATGTTACATGTATATAGAACTACAGATATATGTATAGATATAACGAGGGGAAGGAGACTAAGGAAGAAGAAGAGGAGACTATGAGCTCAATGAACAAGGCCTAAGGCCAGCACCACTGGTTTAAGTATCTCATTCCTCTCCACAGCTTTAAAATATAAGACCCTCTATTAAGAATTGACATATTTTCAGGGTTCATATTAATATTAGAAAGAAGCATTCACCCATTTTCAAAAGGTGGTTATGCCAACCTTCAAACATCAGCTTTGCATGAAGATAATTAAACAATTATCAATAGTCATGCATCTCTTATGAGAACCTTTGTTCATTCAGATCTTTAGACCAAACCCTATCCATAGGACCAACAAGTAAAAGGATGGTTACAGACTGTTATAATGGAAGATACGCACTTACAGATGTAAACTGAAAAGCCATATAACACTTGCAACAACAGTTAGCAATGATATGTCTCCAATATTCATGATAATGACACAAAGTTTCCTCATCACTTAGTTTGGCATTGTTGATTAAAACTACTTTCAACAACATTAGCATGAGATCGAAAGCCATAAAAGAGACAGTTGCAGAACCACACAGATTTTTCCTCAAAATAGAATTGATGGTCCATTACCAAACTTAAAACCAAACTCGGAAACCATAAAACTAAAACTGTAAACGAAACTGCATACTGTTAAACGAAACTGCATACTGTTACATCTCTTCTCTTTGCTCCAATCAATTCGAGGTCTTCGGAGGTCCACCTGGTCGAGCCGGTCCGAGGTAGTTGGTCACCAATCCCATAATAGCAAACCTGAAACCATTAATCACAAAATCAAATCACAAATTTGCAAACTAACAATCCACATCAAAATCTCATAATTAATTCACAACTAATTCATACACAAATTCACACCAGTAACTTGTAAATAAGTAAGACTGTACTAACATCATGGCCATGGAAATCTGCTTGAGGTCGTTTTCAATGCTCTTCATGTTCGCCAATGACTGAGCACAGAAGATGATCGCCAGCCACGAGCACAGCTTATACTGCAAATCAATCAATCAATCAATCAAATCAAAACCCTAGCATTCAAACCGCAACTGGAAAACAACAAGATAGAGATCAGAGCACGCACGCGGAACATGACGCCGGCGATGCCGAAGACCACGGCGATCAAGCCGGAGTAATCCACCGGTAGATCATCCGGAGATACAGCCGTCTGCACGTAGCGCTTCGCCGCCGCCGGCTGACGTGGATCGTTCGCTGCCGTCGATGACATCTCTAAGACCTCACTCCACCTCTCTCGATCCAAACAGTTTCAGATAGCTGGAACTCGGAAGTCTCTACTGCTTAATACGAAAAAGAAAATATATATAAAATTGAAGTATATATATTTTGGGCCTAGCGGGCCTATGCGAAAAATATGTTTTGGGCCACCGCCTAGCGGGCCTTAGTGTCAGCCTAGCCCACCGCCTAGCGATTTCCTTTAAATTTTTTATTATATAATTATATTTTATTGTTTTTCATATTTATTCTTCTTCAACCTCCAAAATTTCAGTTCAACAATGGAAGCTCCAACCCCAGCAACTCCTCACACTCCGAAATCGACGGACCCGAGTCCCCAAACTCCGACGGAAAGCCCATTAGCGGCGTCGTCTGCTCGGCTGTGGAGGCCCACTGCGCAGCGCATCCTGAGAAACCAGTGGTCCAAGTTAGCTTCTTTGCGACGAGAATGGGAGGCTGCTTCTTCTAACGGACGAGCAAACGCCACGTCGCTCGTAAACGCCTACCTCTCCATCAAGTAGTACAATTCCCAAAAAACATGGCTTTAGATTTTTTTTTTCTTTCTTTCTTGGAGTTGGAGTTGTGGTGGTTTTGAAATGGTGATTGTATCAGGTACATGGGTTCGAGAGAGTTGGGGGTTCTCAGTGACATGCCGGAAATAGTAAAGAAGGCTTCTCAGAAGTTACATAAACAGAAGGTAATATTTTATTTTATTTTTTTTAACTTGGGTTTTATTTCTTTACTCATATTTAAGCTCTTGATTGTCACTTTTATCATATGGAAATATTTTGATGCGAATAAGAATTTTACGCTTATGTCATCGTTTTAAAGGTAAATGAGTGTATCATGAAGCTTCAACAGCCATTGAGAGTTGTAACGGCTTATGATAATTAATCAAAAAGTAGGCAACTAGTCTGGAGTGCGAAATGGGAGAGTGGAAAATCAAGGTTTTAGAAGTGAATATATGAAATAAAGTGTGTGGAAGAGTTTGCATGAGTTCATGGATTAACCTTGCATGAGTTCATGACACTGTATTGCCGTAATCATGGTGAATTCCTATATTGCCTTTGCTAATTCTTGTTAATCTACTTTTTTTGGCTGTATTGTGTTTCAGGAACTTCATCGGCGCAAGCTTTTATCCTCGTACAAGGACATGGTACACGCTCTTATTACTTCTGTTTGTTCTTTTCGAGTTCTTTTGGAATGTGGAACACGTCCTTTTCCATTTGTTTGATCTCTTTGGTTAATAAAGTTGGATATGGTCAGGAAATTGAGAGAAGACTCATGCTCGGTGTTAGGTAATATTTGTATCAAATTCTCAAGTGCTAAGCTTCAAGTAGGATATTGGTATAGTTGAAATGTGCCCGCTTTTTCAACATATAGAACTATATGGTGTTGGACTTCTCCACGACCACCAAAGATAAGGAACTAGAAACGAGCTGCAACTAGAAAATTTACTTGTTACTGTATTTTTCTTCTCTTGATAAAATTAGAGATTCTAAGTAGTTATATGAACATGCATTGAAGGTAATAGTTCGGATCTATACATGTGTGGTGCATATTTGTATAGAATGATAGTATGGGAATTTTTCGTATTTACTAGATCAGTTGGTATTTTTATTTACTTCATTTCTTCATGTTTTCTACAGGTCTCCATTGTAACTAACATGGTTAAAACTAGTAGATCCATGAGATGTTTCGTCAAAGGGTCAAGCAATAGTCCACTTTTACAATTTTCTGGCTATTCAGAACATAATAATGATCCTGGAGATGGTGGTGGGATTCCAGTCTTCACATTTTGGTCGATCTCTTGCTTTGGTACATCTACAATATACATTTTCTGCAATGCATTTTTATTATAGTAACTGATTGATTCTGCCTAGATGGACAATCAACAATCACATATTACTATGATGGATTTGTGGGGTTTTGTTCAATCATGGAAATGGTTACCTGTATGAGCATAGTAGAAAAATTTATGAACTGTATTTAACCAAAATGAGAGCATCCTATATGGATGGAAAAAGCGGTGATACTAATTCGATAAGAGATATATAAGTGGGTCTATGACTCTATGTGTTTCCCTTTGAATTGCATGCTGCTGAAAATGCCAACAATATATGTCAGTTGTCATAAGATTGAGGTTTAAGTAGAAAATGTCTGTCTTAAACCTATTATTAGTTCCACATTATTTGGATTATTTTTCTCTAACAGTTTCTTATCTTTGAATTATATCAGAGAAAGTGGCAGAGGAGCTTGTTCACATGCTTATGTTGGAGCTAAATGTGAAGGTAAATTATTGTGTCTGTGGGTGCAAAGTTTATATTTATCTAGCATCTTCCTTGTGTGTATCTTGTTTGTTTCTTTACACTTGTTGGTGCTTTTGGTCTCTGCAGCGTTTGCTTGTGGTGGAATTACTGTCGGTTGGTTCCAAAGTTTCACCGGCTAACATTTTGCATTGGTCTGAAGAGCTTTATCCAGGAGAATTCGGTGATTTGAGTATGTGCAACTTATTATCTGAGGAAACTTGTGAACCAGTCTATCCAAGATTGCATGGTCAGACATCTGATAAGCCAGCTATTCGCCATAACCAGCAGCCAGATCATGGTGTTTTGCAGGCATGAATTTCATTCTTGTTTAGAAAGTAGAATAGACACTTGTATGCATGTACTATGCTCATCAATTTCATTACCGCAACATTTTCATGATTGCAGGTTTATCTAACAACATGGCTCGTAGAGGTTAACATAGATTCTTACAGGTGAGAATGAAGTGGGTTTGTATCCCATTATGAGAATATTGATTTCAGTTATTGGTAAACATATTAAGTCATGTCTCTTTGTCTGGTAAGTAAGACTTCGTGCCTAAAGGTTTCATTTATTTCTTCTCTTTTCCTGATAGGGTGGACGAAATTTTTGCTGAAGTTGGGGAGGAAATACATTGTAAACTTGCTTGAGGAGACACACTGGAAGAGTCGTTGACGAGAGTGCTTATTTTTCTGTTAGGCTGAAGATCTGATACTGGTATGGTGTCTTGTGCTTGTGAAGTGTGAAGTGTGAAGTGTGAACATGCTTGAAAATAGTTGAAACTCGACTTTGTGCGAGTCCCAGAACCTGGAATCGACTGCCACAACAGCATTAGGCGTCTACATTGCCGATAAATAGGAGTGCAACTTGAAGTATTTGTAACTTCAGTTATGTTATGGACTTGTGGTACAAACTATGCTGATGAATTCCTGTGCTATGCTGATGAAATCCCGTGCATGAAGTGAAGTATTTGTAACAGAGATATCTCAACATGACATGAGTCATAGTGGGTGCTCTCTCGAGCTCATTTTAGACTTTCTAACCATTTGTTTAAGCAATACATTTTGATGTAGAGAAGAAAAGAAAGATGTTGGTAAACATTTATCATAAGGGGTACATATACATCTCTCTCAAGCAAGTTGCTGTCTATCTTTGGTCCAATGCTTTGAATACCACTGACACTGCTTACGGGGTCGGATCCAAAATGTTCTCAAGCAACCCTGATTACTAAGAAGTATGGCCCTGGGCATGCTATCATGAATTTTCAATCATATTGGTCTTCAATGGGATAAGGAATGCAAAACATGAAGCTTTTAGTCGAATGTTAGTACTTAGCAGTTAGAACTTGGAACATACAATATTTTACATTTATCTTTTCCAGTTTTGCTTATAATTCTCCAAAAGAAATGCAAATCAACATTATGAATTAGTTATAGACTTATAGTACATGATATTAACTGAGATGTGCAAGTCATTACCAGCCCCACATCTGGAAAACCATACTTCAAAGCCAAAGAAGTCGCGCTGTAAAACTTTTCACCCATATATTCACTTAAAAAGGCTTCAAAAACCCTAAATGAGTTCATCAACTTTATTTGTATCAGTCGGCTAGAGAGGGGTATCAGTCGGCTAGAGAGGGGTATAACCCTAAATAAAGTTCATCAACTTTATTTGCATATAAGCCTCATAAGAATCTCAACGATCCTCCTTCCACACAGACCGTTTCCTCCAGAGGCCTTTTCCAACATAAACATTGTACAATAGCAAATTTGTAACACTAAACTACTAGAACAAGACTGGAAACGAGAAGGCTTCATAACAAAATGTATTGCCTGCATTATTCTCAAAATGATGCGCATAAACAAAAAAAGACTTAATTTTCCGAAGTCTACTGTGCAAAATTATTGAAAAAGAACCGTAATGGTGAAATGAAGCCAGCTTGACAAACATTAAAGTACAAAAAGAGAACTGCATGTACTGTATACACTATCATATATTAAAAGCTAACATATAAACAAAGGAACCTTGTGTACAGACTCCTACTGTCCTATTACCCACTGATCACAAGGTGTTGCAGAAACATCATGTATACTCGACTCTGAAAAATAATGCAGCGTACTGGAGTACGCTATATGTTATGCCTTCTATAGACTCATAATCAACCTAGTGATTGTCATATTCAGATGGAACCTAAAAGAAATGAGTACAATTCCACATTACAAAAAGCAGGCCCCTTAACATTACAGAGAATCAACCATCTCAACTTCTTCAGAACTGAGTTCAAATCCAAACAACTTCGAAAACTTGTTGAAGTTAGACCATAATCACTTAGTTTCCTACAGCCAACTTGCAAAAGCTTTTATCCAAAATAAATTATCAATTCTTGTATCAGGATTGAAAATTCCTGAACTTACCACCATGAAGCCCCTTCTAACATATCCCGCAAGCTAATACCTCAATTATGAATTCCCATGCTTAGGATTTTGAACACACATGATTACTTGAATTATAGAAGTGTACAATTTGGAGTAACCAGTCTGCGGTTCTATCCTTCCCCTTGAGCCAAAAAAAAATTGATGGGGCATAGCAGTTACTTTCTAAACTTTCATAGTATACAGAGACCATCTTATATTTCTCAAAAAGGACATCAGTGGTCTAAACTGCAAAGAACTAGAAGTCTCCATTACTTAAAGGGGACATTCTAGAATTCATTCTCCTCCTACATCCCCACTTGTGTAATTGCTGTTGTGAAGCATGCCCCATTAAATGAGTTGAAAGGTGTACCAGAGATTCAAGAGGGTTGAAGAGACAATTGGCCGAGAGGGAAAAATAATCAATTAATGATCAAAGTGAAAGACATTGTACCCTGTCTGGCAGATTTCTAGGCACTGGAAGTGCTGTAACATATTTCTGGGGGCAGGTTCTTTGAGCATTTGCAGGAGCATCGGATGATGAGGAGGCCTCAGCCCCATCACCTTGTGCCCGCCCATGGAACTTAGCAAACCGATTGATGACAGAAAACTTCTCCAGATCCTGGCTTTCTACTCTCAAGTCCAAGAAAGAGGTTCTCTTGTCCAGTCTGCATCGGTCGATGGAATAGCATTATACCAGAGTGAGAATATTAAAAAAACACAGGAACCAATTAATGATGAAACTAATTATTATCCAAGTTCAATTGTATGGTCAAGCTGCAATTTAGTGAGTGTATTCTGAATAAAAGAAGAGGTCATTAAAGCTACCTCAACAGATCATTTTCCAGCTTCCTTGCCTTGTCAACGAAGTTTTCCACAACTTTTGGGAAGTACAGATGAACTCTCTCAGGTGTTTTAAGCTTCTCGGGCAAACTAGAAATCATATTTTGAAAGACTTAGCATTAGTATGCACTGACAATTACAAAAGCAATAAACCATCATTACATTTGCTTACTGTGAAGGGATAAAAAAATAAAATAAAAAACAATTTCTAAACAACTCTTACTGGTTTGCAAGGTCAGGAGGTGATGGGGTTGGAATATCCTTTCTAGAGCATGAGATTGCACTGCAGGCATCACCTAGTGATAGTCTAGAAGCAAAATACGTTACACTCTCAAAGGAAGTGCTTGCATCTGCTGAGAGAACTGCTGAAGGAGGAGGCCGCAGCAATTGTTGCACAAGCTGTGTCGTCAAGATAAGCCTCTTTTTGGACCTAAACATTGGTGGTCCATCTTCAATCATTTCACTTTCATCTTCCACCTGTCAACAAACATGAAGCAATTAGTTCTCCAAAAGAACTACATGATATCAAAGATTAATTTTGAGAACGTGATTGAAGTAGAGGCAAACCTTCTCAGTCAGTCGGTTCGTTGCTCGAGCCCACTCTGCATCTGCAGCTCTGCAAAAAACAAACCTTGCATTTTAAGAAAAGTTCCTAACGGAAAGCCAATTTATTTTTTATCAAAAACAAAAACAAATCAAGCTCTAATATGCATCAAGTATCCTGCAAACCACCTCATGTTTAGAAGCCTTCGGGAAACCTTGCTCAGCTCTCCATGCCATGATGAAAGTTCAGATGTAGCACTTTTACGCTTCTTTGGTCTCTCAATAGTTAAACTTTCATCAGTTGCATCAGGACGCAGTAAATGCGGGGATGTTAATTGCTCACTCGAAATAGGTTTCAGAGCTGAACTCTGTGGGATAGTACTAGCATTGGAAGTAGCAATGGGTTTCTCCATCTGTTCACGAGCATGTAGATCAACCGGTTTTCCAGCAATGAAAGGTTGCTCCATAGACTTCATAGTGGCTCTAAGTGTATCATGCATCGGTAAAATTTTCCCATTTTTAAAGGTTCCATACTGGTCAAACCAGGACGGCGCCATCTGCGGACTGACTTGAGACTGTTCACCTCTAAGAGAAGATGCATTACTACCATTGGAGGAATTCTGAAAGTTCTTCCGACTTAATGCGAACATATCCTGACTAGATGCATTTGAAAGTCGAGAATCCCCGAGTTTGGATGCAAAGCTTAGCATTTTTGAATCTCCGGAAGGAACTGTGGTATGATCAGCTGATGAATCTCTGATCAAAGTATTATTATAAGATAAATGTTGCCCTCCCTGGGGACTCACCTGCTGAGTCTCCACACCAGAATCTGGACCTCTCAATCTCTCCACACCATGATCACTTCCATCAATCTCCGTACTTTTCATAGCCTGTGCTTGGTTCAGCAAGGAATAACTTTGATGGGAACTGTTATTTGGCCTTAAAGAACGGCCAAAAGCCTCAATATCTCTCTGGGTAGCGGCAGAGTTTGAAGCAGATGCCTCAAATAAATTATTTGCAGTGGATTCTTTTCCCTGTGAAACATTGGTCTTTTGGGCAGTCTGAATGTTCTCAAGTGAAACTTGTCGCCCGTATTGTTTGGATGGCTGCTCTTTCGGACCCGAGCTTTGCAAGTTTGAACTATATACACCAAATGCAGAGGAACCATTCCCTCTTTCCTGGGTATCTTGCTCATTGAGCTTTGGTGAACCATGGAAAGTTGTTACCAAATGATTATTTGTTTGAAGCTGGGATTGGGATTTAAATAACTGAGGTTGAGCCTTGGAAGGTTCAGCACTTGCTAGGGGTTGCTGAAATGGAACGCTGGTCCACACATTCTTTAACACTTTAGAAACAGCACCTTGACGGGCGGATGTACCAGCAGGCTCGGTATCTGATTCTGGGACTTTTGGGGCGGCAACTCTTGAATGGGACTGGTCAGCAATATTCAGATGTGATGCCTCCGCAGAAGTAAGGTTATCCTGTGAAGCACTTTCAGTTTTATCTTGCACTGATGTCGGAGGAGATTGACTAGTTTGAGCTCTCTCAAAAGATTCACCAAACTGTCGTGGACGAAATGCAAGCCTATCAAAAGGTATATTAACGGACTGGCTTGCCGTTACATGGCCACTAGCAGCAGTCATGTGCTGATTTTCAAGCTGACTTCTAGAATGAGGAAAACCATATTCGGAAGATGCAGAAAAACCTCCCTGCCTATGGTATTGGGGGCCCAGGGCCTTATTTCCTGTTTGTCCTGAGCTACCAGAGAGACTATTTCTTAATTCCCCTTGGGATGCTTCATGAGAGGATGGCAAGGACTGAACAGATGCTGTTGAGGCCAACCATGTATGCCCTTTTTCTCCCATATCAGAATGGATACCACCTGAACCCAGAACTGCTTGTGAGGAACTCTGAGAAGACATGGAATGGTCTGCAAGTGGAATCCGTTGAGATGGAGGAGCCAACTGTAAACCGTAACCTTGAGAGACAGCTGATTGATTTCTCTGAATGTGACCTACAGATCCATCAGAAGTTTCCACTTCAGGCATCTCAGATGACGTATTGTGATCAGAAGGGCTGAAGTGAGTAGCATTACCATGCTCCCTTGGATGGTCCACCTTGTGAAGAAGCTCAAGCATATGTTGACTGCAATGGATTGAAGAGTCAAAACAATCTATTGAAGAGAATGAAAGCACAAGGTGATACACAGATGATCTACAATCAACTCGTATGTAGAAGCATATAAAAAAACACATGAGTTCCCGAATAAAACCATGACATAAAATTAGGCTGGAAAGTGGCTCTTTTAGGTATAGGCAACTCTTAAAATAACCTCAAAGAATTATAGAATATATACTTCCAGAGCAGCATTTCATGAATATAATGACGAAAAATGGTAACAACACAACCTAACAAATGAAGTAAGAAAGTTTTATCTAATACCAAATATAAAATATGGGCAGGTAGCAAAATTCAAGTATTCAATTACCTTGATAATGGTGCAGCCTTGTTTGGGGTATTGTCATTATTACCAGAAGATCTGTCAAATGGAGTAGACATACTTGGGGCAGAACCTGGAGGCATGCTTTTTGAAGGTGGCTCATCCAAAACCTGAACACCAATTAAATGCAACAAATTGGAAGAAAATGTCAAAATGCTTTTAATCAAGAGTTGAATAGGAAGAATAAAAGACAAATAAGGAGGTAAAAAATTAATCAAGAAAATTTAAATGAAGAATTTGGCTTCATTCTCAAAAATAAATAAATAAATAAAACCTATAATCACCTTTTCATTATCCATAGAACTTCTATCAGTATGACCCATAAATTTTGACTGCCCAAAACTCCCTTGGTTATGACTTTTGAATCCTCGAGAGACCTGCTGGGACATTGCCTGTGAATGTGTCACGTGCTTTCTTCCAGAAGAAGGTTCCACTTTAACACCAACATCCCCCATTGGATGATACTGAAACTTGCGAGTTCCAGAAGGCTTGCGACCAGCATTGCCCGATGAGTGTTGTTTGCTTCCAGGAAAAGTATCCGAATCACCAGCATCTGAGACAGCACTTTCCTTCATGCCCCCAATGGAAGTATGGTGATATGCATTAGGGTAAAATGTTTCACTAGGATTCTCTTTTGTATTATTGTTCTCCATATCATGCATTTCCACTACCCCTTTGTCCAAGGAATTGTTCCCGGATGACTCCAAAATCAGGTGGTTCTTGTCCAGATGATGCTGGTTTTTTCCCAGAGCCTCTCCTCCTTTAGTGTTCACTGAAGAATCAATAGGTGTCCAGAAATCGTGACGGTTTGCAACATGTTGCTGACTTTCTTGGTAAGCTCTTCCAGTGCTGGAGTTTGATTTAGCAGCACTGTTTATACTTGAACCCTCTCTATTGATTTGCGGGCTTCCATATTTTGGATGCACCACTTCAACATTTGAGCGTGGAGCAGAATCAGTCTTCCACATACCAGCAGCACGGCTCATTTCCTCATGCATGCCTCTCTTAAGATCTCCATGTTCAGCAGATCGTGATAAGATATGATTCCCATGATTTTTCAGATTATTACCCCCATCTGTTGACACAGATTCAGTAAAATTCCAACCATTTGACATATTCTTTGGCTGGTTATCATTATTATGTGAAGAACTTCTTTCTTGATGGTTCCAAGAACCTGAAATGCTATTTGCATTTATTTCTCTACTTGACGAACGACTAATAGTTCCATAGTTGTTATGACTGCCGTCTGTGGGTGGCTGCGGTAGAGAGTTGTGGTCCAACCATTTACTTGCTTGTTCAGGACTCTGTGAAATAAACCTGTGAGAAGAATCAGTCTGAAAAACATCTCCTCTTTCATGCAAAGTTTTAGGTCCTGATTGCTGAAATCCCAGAATATTAGAGAAACTACCACTGGTACTGGGCCTATTGGCATCAGCGAAGTGAGGGGAGGGTCTAGAATTCAAGTCAGAGGATGGATGCAAGTTGTTACCAGCCCAACCAGATTGTTGTTTGTTAGTATCACCAACAATTGAGGGCTGCTGAGTCCCAACTGGAGGTTCTGGATTTCGGAAACTAGGGCCACACCACTCTTCCTGTAGACCTCCATCAACGCTAGAAGTTTCTGCAACAGCAGACTGCATAAGAGCACTCCAAGTTCCACTTTGTACAGAAGAAAGTCCACCAAAAATGTCTGCACCATCCAGCATACTAGAACCTCCCATTCCCACATTGGCGCTCCTACCAAAAGCATCCCAAAGATTATCATCTGAACCAAACAAAATTTTTTCTTCAGTTGGATCTAGGGTAGCCACACCCTGTGAGGGTGCAACCTGCCTGACAGCTTTCTCCGGTGATGGTTCTGACAATCCAACTAGCTCTTGCCTCCCTTGGAATTCCTCCATGGGTTCATTTCTTTGTAAGGAATTTAGCTGATGCATGTTCAAACTTTGAGCAGCTGTAGGCCCAACGGTATTTTTCCCTTGATAATCCTGTCTAGAAGGCAGAGATCCACCTAGCATGCTGACCGGACCCGAAAAAGCAGCGTACTGATTACCTGGAGATAAATTACGACTGACCGAAATCTGCTGCATTGCCGGTTTATCCATTTGAAAATGAGGATATGAACCTGGTGTTCCACTTGAGCTAGAAATGGGAACACCATATAGAGATTGATCAGCCTGTTGAGGGACAAAGGCCATCAAGCGCAATGCCTGAGCTTGTTCATGGGACAATACATGTCCACTAGATCCCCCCTGCATAACAGGTGATGCACCATGCTGCAGCCAGTTGGTGTTACCTGCCACAGCAGTAGGTGGCCATTGATTGTTAGATGCCTCGTTGATTGTGACACCATTCATCAGGGCTGGTGAGTGATTACCAGCAGCCTGTTTTGCAATTGAAGAAGCTTGATTTGCAAAAGCCTGCTGTTGTTGCTGAAGTTGTTGCTGCCTTTGAAATTCTTGAATTTGTGTGAACAATGCATGTCTTTGTAGCTGCATGTCACTAATATGTGGTTGCTGCTGCCTAGGCAAAGACTGCATCATACTTAGATGCTGACCACTCATTTGCGGTTGACCACCAAAAAAATCAAAACCAACTGGAGATTCTGAAGTTTCCAATCTCGCCGAATTCTTTTTAGCATGTTCAGGACCACTTCCTCGTGATTCAGGTGTAGACAATCCTCTAGATGTTAGAATTTGTTTATCAGACTCTGTATCCGCTCCCAAAAAGTTAGCTTCATTCTGCCTTGTCTGGAACATCTGATGCCCATGCATATAGCCATTTGCAGTTGGCTGTTGACTTTGAGACTGAACTCTGCCAAACTCCGGTCTCAGATTTGATTGCATAAAATTCAAACTATGAGGCACATGCAAAGACGGACTCCCATGTCCTCTCTCAGAATCTGCTACTAAAAAAGAGAGATGTTTAGCAACAAAAATGGCATCTCAAACAACATTATTAAAAATCCTTATCTAATACAGAAGGATAGACCCCCACCCCCACCCACCTCCCCCCCCCCCCCCCCCAAAAAAAACAAAAAAAAAGGAAAATGGAAAGAAATAAACTGGTCGAGAGTTAATGCTATAGATACCTGGTTGTATATTGTAACTCTTCAAACTTGCATTAACAGGAGACCCAACTTGTAGCTGGTTTCCGACCCACAAATTGTTACTTAGACCAGGCCAGTTCCCGTCAGTGGCCTGCGGATGACGCTGACCCTGTGACAAGTTCTCTTGGCCAAAGAATTTGTGGACCCTGTCTCCAACTTCGTTTCCAGGCATAGATAATCCGGCCACAAAATTGCAGCAGCTAAAATTCTTTTTAGAAAAAAACTACCTGATGAAAATATGAAGAGAGTTCAGAGCTTTAGTATTCTTGTCATTCCAGCAGACCACAAATCATATAAAATACTATCAAAAGAAATCACATTTGAACCTTATTCCAATATATTTTAGAGTTACTCCAACTGCCATGTCCTCAGTTCAAATAACTTAACCTGAATACAACCATGTGAGTGCATTAGGCATACACCAAGTAGGTCATACATAAAAAGCAGAATGACAACTATCAAATACAACCATGATGGTGATTCCTGTTACCACTTTTTTTCTGTGACACTTTTCTAAAAGCTTTTCTTGTAGAGGAAACCAACAAACCCAGACGACATAGCTGTCATTAACATATTCATCTGGCATATAATAGCACCTCTAAATCCAACTAAATTATGATTACATATGCACAATAGGAATTGTTATCAACAGAGGGATTCTTTGCATAAAAGGATTATCAAGATCATTTTAGATATCCCAAGATAAGAGGTTTCAGACACTAGAATTATTCTCTATTAAATGACAGAACCAAGTGAAAAACTTCTATTGCAAAATGATGCTCTCAATGAAGAGATTAGTTTCCATAAAGATTTTTCAATTTTATTAAATTTGATATGCCAACCCTCCCAGTTTCAAATCTCGACAGTTTATCATTCTTGCTGCATCTAAAAGGCCTCTTTTTTTGGTATAAAAACAGTATCTAAGAATGGAAGACCTAATTACAAACCCAAAAACCATCAGCATTCACCCAAACAATACACACGTAGAGCACCAAAAACCACGACCAATGAACAGAACAAGTAAAGAATACAGCCACATGTACCACGAAGGTCTTGCTGCAACTAAAAGGCTATGTAACAACCTCAGAGCAATATCACAATGAAAGAAAATATGACGCGTCCTCTCCAGACATGACACACTAGGAAGATATCACCAGCATTACCCTATTCGTTTAAACAACATTTATTAGTTACAAACATAAATGTCAGCTAGCATTTATAACTTAGAAAGTACTTTAAAGTGCTAAAAATCCTAATTGTCATGGAAGCAAAATAGGAATACACAGTGGCCAGGGGTTCACTGCACTCTAGAGTGCCGCAACCAAACAAAGGCCGAAAGGAGGAGTCCAATGCCTCCATACTATGCGAAATTCATGAACCCAGCCCAAATCTGGCATAATAACCTTCCTCTCCGATTAGCTTCACCACGAAAAATTGAAAAAGAAAGAAACCTTCCGCATTCAATTCTAGAATCAAGCCAAACTAAACTGAGTATCCCTAGCAAAATAGAATAGCTAAGCAAGTGTTTAACACTATTGAGTTCCTAAATTCTTTCCTTATTCACATCCCGCATTTACAGCTAAACACACAAGATCGAAACCGGAGCACCACAATCACAGCTCCACAAGCTCCGACTGAGCTGCCCAGCTATAAATTCCCACACCGAAAGCGCAGATTTGCATTTGCATCAGAGACGGTGTCGTGTTGGATAAAAAATTAGGGTTTCAAAAGAGAGTTGCAGACTCACAGTGACGCTGCGCCGTCGGGAATGAAGCTCGGAGCTGATCTTCTGAGTCCGGCGCCGACCGAAGCGGTGGGGGTTCGAATCGGAGAGAGAGGTAGGGAGAGAGAGAGAAATGGGGTTGGCTTTTGAGCTCAGATAGCAGAGAGAAAAGAGAGAAAGTGATCGAAATAGTGCGAAATTTTCAACGAACAGAGAAACAAATGTGAGGCTCGGGCCAAGGCTGAGGTTCGGGTGACGAAGCGGGGCGCGTTGGATCCGAACCGGGGTTGGGGGAAAGGTGAAGCGTCAAAGATTGTTGGTGGAGGTAGAGTTTGGTATTCCTGCAATTATATTTCGCCACGTGAATTTTGTGTTTATGGAATCACATTATTGTTACAATTATTCCACTTTTTTATTGGAACTTTTCAAATTCTAAGCACAACATAATTCCCTCCATCTCTTCAGCTCTCAAGTTTCAACCTATTTGTATATGAACATCTTTAGCTCGAGGAAAAATATTATTGGATCTTACTATTTTGACGAATATACATTATCCGGAATTATCACTAAAAGAACATATTCCTTACATATTTTCTTTTAATTAGTATGTTAATTTGACGTTTATTTTGACCGACAAGTGCGGATCAATTCTATGATAATGAAAATCAAGAATTTTCGAATTATGTTAACAAGGCATCGGAGAATGGGGTGTTTGTGTTATGTGATATGAAAGATGCAAACAAAATTCTACAACATTGCAAATTTTGGAAAATTTATTTGGTTCAAAATGACACCAAAAGAATCCATGAGGGCTTGTGTTATCGTTGGTAGTCGATTTGATAAATGAGATGAGATAAACAAAAGTTACCATGTAAGTAGTACCTCTCATGATGATTTTCTTCCTCATTTTATCGAGAGTAAGCATGCCAATTCAGTTTTGTTAACAAGTTAACAACACATCTACCCAATGAGTATTCATACTTAGGTCCACAGCACCCCAACAAAATCATACTAAAATGTTGTCTCATACGCATGAACTTGAGTGCCCCTCACACATGTTTGCTACAAACTGACAGGAGTTGGGACTACCGGTCATAAATGTATTTAAACCCTCATCAAACTTAGCATCCAACTAGAAGAATAAAGTATTACTCGTAAAGCCACATCCCAATGAAAAATCGTAACAACATGTCACATCGTGCTACTAGTATTTGTGCCCTACCTTCGCAGCAAGTCACTCCCAATAACCTCTCGTCATTCTCCAAAAAAAAAACTTTTGTGACCATATAACCGACCCTCGCTACACATCCATACAAGTATATTAGTCATAAAACTACCATTTGAAGCACGATGAATGATTGCCACATGAAAGTATTAAGTAGAGTAGCTTTTTCAAAAAAAAAAGAAAAAAAGTAGAGTCGCTATGTCATTGCATTATAAAACATGAAAATAATATTTTAGAGATCTACATCATTTGAAGCATCATTAACAATTGTCACGTAAACTGTGAAATTATTCAACAGAGCCGTTGCATCACTTGATCTTAAATCATGAAAATGATATTTTAGCAGCCCACACCTTTTAAAGCAACATACATAATCATTACATGAAAATGTGAAAGTACTAAATATAATCGTTATGTCACTTGATCCTAAACTACAAAAAAAAAATATGAAGCACCGAGAACAACCGCCACACAAAACTACCTGACATACCATTGAAACAAATGCCCTTTGAAACAACACGAAGTCATGAACAATTATCACATAAAAAATGTAAAATCACCTAATAAAGTCACAATGCCACTGGATCATAAGCCACGAAAACGATATTTTGGGCGCTACACCCACCCTAACGTTGAAAATTGATTGCGGAAGCAATGTTCATTGAGTTCACTAGTAGACCACTTTGTTAACGAAAATCTTATTAATTATGATTCACCAAAAATTGATTACGGAAGCAATGTTCATCGAGTTCACTAGTAAAATCTTATTAACTTATGATCCATCATTACTGTAATATACTAATGTCCGATCACGTGATAAAATGTTGAAATTAATGTCGTTATGGTAAGTAGACTGAGAAGCTATGAAGTTTAATTATTGAATTATTACAACAATTAAAGTATCATTCTAATTTTATCGAATGTCTCGACTTGAGACAATAAAAGTCAAAGGATATGATTTATCATTAGGAAAAATGCCCAAATGCAAAAAAATAAGGAAACTAAATCTCATTCCAATGAAACTTTCATCCCTTAGCTTATTCCAATGATTCTTATGAAGAAGACGTTATTACCCTTTGTGTGATTAAACTCACACATATCTTATCTCTTTTTCCTTCTCCTCTCTCTCTCTCTAACCACCGGTGACGAATGACTCGCCTCTCCTCCTCCTCCTCATTCGGATCCAGCCTCCTCAAACCTCTCACCTCCGCTCTCTTTCACGGTCGTTTCTCCTCTTGCCAGAATTGATCAGATCTCCCTAAATCTTCAACTTCTGGCGGTTGATACTCAAGGAGAAGATTTGATCTTCAAGCACTAAGATTTCGATCTCCAAGCTAAGCTCCCAATCACTGAGATTTTTCAAAGCTAGGGGTTTTGATTCGAGAAATCGGAAGAATCATATGGCGATGGTGATTGAGAGCTTTGTTTGGGAACCGAGTCTCGCTCTCTACGTCTTCATCTTCTTCGCTTGCCTCTTCTAGATTCTCTGATTCCCTTACTCCTCCGGCATCGGCAATAAGAGCGCCTCCTCTGCCTCTAAAGCTCTGTTGTCTTCCTGCTTCTCTATTCCCTCGCCTCAGATAAAAAACTACTTTGAAAAGGTTAGGGTTAGAGTTTTTGAGGTGTTAATGATGGCGAGTCTTCTCCGGTTAAAGTCTCGACGGAGACGGCGGCTGACAGGGACTGGGTCTCGATAGGAGATAGTAATCTTGTTTTTACTAGGGACCAATAATTTTACCAAGTGTCAGTAATATTAGTTTTTTACTAAGGGCCAGTAATCTAGGTAACTATGGAAGGTTACTGCGGTTATGAATTAATTATTGAGGGTCAATAACATATTTACTAGGTGTTATTGGGGGTTAATAACTGATTATTAGAGGTCAGTAACTAAGTTATTGGGGGTCAGTAACTAAGTTATTGCGGGTCAGTAACCCGATTATTGGGGTTAGTAACTAGATTATTGGCTGATATTTCTTCTTTTCTATTACATTAAGCTAACATGAGTTGATTATTGGGGGTGAGTAATTGATTATTATGGGTTAGTAACTGATTATTGGGGGTAAATAACTGATTATTGGGGGTCAGTAACTGAGTTACCGGTAATCGAAATCCCGTGACCGGAGAAAATATGAGTTACTAGGGGTCAATAATGGCGACCGAAGAAATTTCGGCAACCGATGACCGGAATCTGGCAACCGGGGTTCGGAGAGATTCCGGCAAAGTCTTCTCACTTATTTACTTTCTCTCTGTCAAGACCCACCTCGAATTTTACCCTAAAACCCGGAGTAAATCCTGCGGGGACCACCTCTAAGGAAGATATTACCGAAAATTCGGCATAACCTCCCTTGCAAATGGACAACCCTTTCTAAAGAAAATATGCAAACACTTCTAAAATTCTCAATCCATCCTTAAGTTCTGGAGCCTACGTGCTCCCCAACACAACCACCACCAAGAATAATCAAACATCTTCCAAATCAACACATAAATATCCAAATAAGATAACATACAACCTCCGTTAAATATTCTAAAATGTCAACAAGCCTTCGCCCACAACCGAAATAATATACATTAAACCCAAGTATTCAGAGCTACTAGACACTAGCGGAAGTAAGAAAACACAGATAGGTTAAACAGGTAACCTACGGATGAAAAGTGGTGAAAATGCGGGTGACTATGCCTCGCCTCCTACTAAATCCAACCCAAACTCTGCAGACTTGACATTTTAAAACGAAAGGCCCAGGGGAAAACATTTATTAACGTTAGAGTGAGTGGACAAAAATAAAATTAATAAAAATATTTATGCATTCCCATTTTAATTTCCACAAAAAAATTATGCTACATGCGACCACTCAAAAAACGCTCAACTCATAAACTAGCAATTTCACGACTAGCTCCGGCTAGTCACCAACTCAAATAAAATGGAGTCTCTCAGGCTAAACTATATATAAACATATATGCGTATGTATTTACACTCGTCAGACTCCTTGTATGAATTCTATGAACAAGTTAGAAAAATAAAAATTCATACAAGGCTACGACGCTTGCATCTAACGCTCACGTCGCGCCATAATGGAATATTTCCATATTATGACCGAAGAGGACGGTATATATATACGTGTAGACTCCCTATATGAAAACCTAAATAAACTAGAAAAGAAAGTAGTTTTCATATAGGGCTATGATACTTGTGTCTAACACACGTCACGCCATAATAGTATTTTACCTCATTATGACGGACCAAACACGTATGGATAGTTAGCATTTATTATACATACTATTCTCATAACATCCAATAAACATATCCACCGAAAATCTCATTTTCGAGAACTCTCCAAAGAAGGAAAAATTGCCAAATAACCGAGAAATCAATAAGTCTCATCAGAAGAAATAAATGATCAACAAAATAATTCATCGCATGCTTTTCAATTAAAACAAAGGTCTACTCACAAAATAGGCCTAAGCCTGATGTCGCTCCGAGGCTTTTTCTGCTCGGGCCTCCTCTCGTCCTGTTCCAAATATATAATTAATTTCCCACTAAAAATCCAATACTTAAACAAAATGGGCAAAATTAAACGTAAGCCTCCCACACACTCATCATTGCCCAACTTCGCCATTCTTAACTCAAAATGGCTCAAACTTCACCGAACATACCGGCAGCCCTAATTCAGCCTTCTACAGATTAATGACTTAAATCCTACGGCCGGATTCTACATTATTCAACCGCCAAAAATACCAAACTTCAGAAATTCACAAACCTATCCAAAACTCATCCAAAAATTCCATAATTCATATCAATAAACTCCCCTTAATATTCCACACTTAAAACAATACAAAACTCCCAAACAGCGGCGGCGGCTGGAGGCCGACTCCGGCGACCTCCAATTCCTATGAAATTTTGACAGCATCTTCCTCTCAACCCCCTCTATAAGTTCCCTAACTAGCACAAACATTAATTCCAAGCTTAACTAGGGTAATCGACTAAAAACAGCAAAAGAGCCCTAGAAATTTCAACTCCACATTTCTCCTCACCTGAAGCGAACCGGAGTGAGTCCTTTTAGGGCAAGGCAACTGGGTTGGAGACCTTCAAAACCATATATGGCTTGCCCGGATTGGTGGCCGGAGGAGGGAGTTCTGGCGAGAAAATCACCCCGACAGCTAGAGATTCCGGGCGAGAGAACTCCTTCTCGGCAAAGCTATGGCGGCTCTCACCGGCCTAGAATGGAAGCTGGGTCGAAGGCCGACCGTTTGGGACCGGAGCAGCGACGAACGGTGGCCGAACGGCGGCAGGTGGACGGCCAAAAAATCGAGCAGCGGGAGAACTCAGGGGAAGAGGGAGAACCAGGAAGAAAAAAAGAGAAGAAAAAGACTTGGGTCTCCTACACCCGGTCCAAGTCCTTAAACCACTGTAAAACAAACCCAACTCCAAAAATAAAACACCCCAAAAATAATACCCTAAGAAAAAAATTACCTTTTACTAGCTAAAATTTACCATTTTTACTGTCGTCAAATTTTTCTCCTACGAATAACTCTCCGAAATAATTGTCCCTCAAAACCCCTCTAGGGACCAATTAAACTATAACCTCAATGACGAAGATGATAAAATTCTTAGTATAACCAAGCTAGTAAATAAAATAAAAAGTTAAGGGTCAGGATGTGACACTCTCTCTCTATACATGTTGAAGTAGTGAGAGTTAAATTGTCTAAAAAATATACAAAATTATTTTTTTATTATGACTTTAATATAGATTTGTGTATTTAGACACAAGTAAGAACACCTTAAATTAAAATGGGCTCATATTTATTAAATTCATTGAAATGGGTAACAAAGGGTCTAAATTATTACTAAATGACCATTTTCCTTTATCATTATTGTTTTTTTAAATAATGAAGTTGAAGAAAATCTGATTGGGGAAATATAGTAAAATATCATTGTTATTTAACTGAAAACCAATGCTTGTTTGCACTAGTGGGTGGGAGCTAGTGTGGCTTAAGCAAGGTCGAAGGTTCGATCCTTGTGTATGCAGCAACAATCTTGGGAGAGCTTCCCCGTCTACGGGCGGTCCTAACCCGGCTCGATTGGGAATTGGGTTTCCGTTAAGGGGTATTATCCCGAACGCCCAAAACCCTTTAAAAAAAGAAAAAAAAAGAAAACAAAGACCTAAAAGAAATACTGATTAAAACACTATTATCGGGGCCAAAAAAACAAAGACCTAAAAGAAATAAGAAATCGGAGCTGAACGCAGGCAGGGACGAACAAAACCAGCAGGTCGCTCCAGATCCGCCGCGTCGAAAGTCGAGAGCTCCGAGATGGGGGAAGAGAAGAGACACCAGATGATGCAAAACCTCTTCGGCGAACAATCCGAAGAAGAAGAAGAGGTCGACTCTGAGCACGAGTCCAATCCCCAGCCCAACTACGCCTCTGTAAATTCTCTCTCTTCCTCCCCAATTTCATTATCTCGACCTTGCTATTTTACTAGCTCAAGCTAATCGCAGCTCAGCTCAAGCGTTACATTTTTGTATGAATGTAAAAGAATCGTTGTTCAGGATTATATACTGTTGCTGTTAGGGTTTATGGATTAATCTCATTGCATCTTCCATAGATTATGCACAAAACTTCAATATGATTCAACAAATTAATCACTGTTAGTCGCTTGATGTTCCGAGAGGTCTGAGGAAAATCACTACCATGACAATGACGATGATGATGAGGTTAATCAGGCTAGAAGTCCGAGGTAAATCACTAAATTTCTCTCTATTTCTATATTACACACGTTGCATTTGAAGAAACTTATCTGAAGCAACACTTATTCTATGTCTTCTCACGGATATGCATAGTTTTTTTTATTAATAGTTTTATTTATTATTATCATTCATTCTGTTATTGTTGCATCCAGAAAAGAAAAACAAATTACTATAAGCTTCTTGTATGTACACATGTTTTGAGCAAGCAGCTACTTATTTTGACTGATTGGAGTTCTAAATGTTAATGCAGTTCTCCTGCAGAGGAGAAAGACCAGACTCATAATGCACATTCTGCTGTACTTGATGTATTTGGTGACGACTCTGAAGAAGAAGAAGATGATGATGATCGACCACGCTACGCTCATCGGGATGACATGGAGCATGATTCAAATGTGAGTATGAATTTTAGAAAGCTTTGAACTTTAATATTGCAGTTGTAATGATACGAGGGTTTTGCTGCCTCAGAGATCTCCTATGGAAGAGGAAGGGAGCTATGACAAGAGTCCAAGAATAGAGGATGCAATGCAGGATGAAGATGCTAGATATGAGTCAGAAGAGGAAAATATGGACGTTAAACCTAGGGAGAGACCTGTCGGTCCCCCATTAGAGCTAGAGATTCCATTGCATCCCCCTCCTGCTCATCCCGAAAAGGTTTGTATTTTGATTATAGATGGTGTGATCACTTGTGAATAATTGCTTTATCAGCTTCTAGGATCACATTAATGGACATCATCTCTTTTATGTCAGACTATGTATCATGACGGTGGTGTAGTTTAATATTGCTTATTATATTAATATTAATAATATCAAAGCCAAGTCTTTTTCGAATTCATCCTTCTGGAACATTTTATTGGTGGAACATTGTGTGATTGAGATGCATCCTTCTGACCTTCTGTAGATGAACATGATCAAAGTTTCGAATATTATGGGCATTGACCGCAAACAGTTTGATCCAAAGACATATGTGGAGGAAGACACGTTTGTGACAGATGAATCTGGAACTAAGAAACGTATACGTCTGGAGAACAATATTGTACGCTGGAGGAAAGTTAGAAATTCAGATGGCAGAGTATCTGTAAGTGATTACTCTAACCTGCTGTACATGCACATTTATCTTTCTGAATACACTAGTTATGTATGCATAAGAAAGATTTTTTGCTCACTTAATTACATATGTCACAACATATGCTTTCACATATGTAGTATGTAGTCTGAATTTTAGTTGATGAACATTATTTGCTGTCATTTTGTCCTTTGTTCATTTGCGAGGTGGTCATTTTGATCTTTCAATTTGCAAACTGTTAGTTGGGTCTTCCAAATTCCCTTGTTTCAGCTTGAAGCAATAGTTGATTCTTCATGGCTGTTCTGGTCTGCTCTATTCAGTCACTGCTGATTTTAGGAACTCTTCCTTTCTTCTATGTAGCTGAAACTGTTAGCTAGAGGGACACGAGGCTTCTTTAGCCTATATGTTTAGGGTTTATTCTTTCTTTATCTCCTAAGATTTTTCAGGTGCTTTCTGTTAGCCTTTAGATCCACCTTTTTCATTTTTGTTTTTCCATGATAAAATATCTCCTTTTCCTAACGTGCTTGATGTTTTAGAAGTTTCATGTTTATTAATGGTCATACATGTCCTTATTGTTTTGATTATTTCTGTGCTTGTAGTGTGAGAGCAATGCACGCTTTGTAAGATGGTCCGATGGCAGTTTGCAATTATTAATTGGAAATGAAGTTTTAGATATATCAGTGCAAGATGCACAACATGATCAAGCACACCTATTTCTCAGGCACGAAAAGGTAAAAGTCCAAATAATTGCGTGTGATACACCAATATATTTGTGATCAACTCAGGGTTCATCAGAAATCTGGAAATGCTTTAAACAGGTTGAAGAAATGTTAGAACTGTCTGCCAAGTAGTATATACTTTATATTCTGTGTTGGTCTCTATAGAGATAGAGAACTTGTTCCTGATTACCATTGCATTGTACTTGCAGGGGATCCTCCAATCACAAGGAAGGGTTATGAAGAAGATGAGGTTCATGCCGTCTTCTTTGGCCTCAAATTCACATAGACTATTGACTGCTCTGGTTGATTCTCGACATAAAAAAGTGTACAAGGTTAAGAACTGTGTTACTGACATCGATCCTGAGAGAGAAAAGGAGGAGAAAGAAAGGGTAATGTGTTGCCTATTTGTGAGTGTTTGGTATTTAGTGTTGTGGAAATTTCTGTTGATAATTTGTTTGGTGGTGTAGGCTGAAAGTCAAACAATCAGAGCTAATTTACTTCTTAACCGAAAGAGGGAGAAGGTGAATCGAAAATATACACCCAATGTCGACAGGAGGCGCCAACTTTCACCTGGTTTCTTGGAGGATGCTCTTAGTGAGGTATTGTATTATTATTGTGCCTTTTTCATCTTCAAGGTTCCTTCACCATGATTAGTCTGCCACTTTTCATTTTATGACATTTGAAGAACACAAGTATTGTTTTTACTCCTTTTGTGGTGCATGCAGAAGACTATTATCAGTTGCTATCACATATACTGGCTCTTTTTTGCTTTCAAACTTATCTATTCACACCTGAATTGGGTTTCTTATTTGATCACTTTGTTCAGGATGATGATGAAGATTATCACGACTCTCGTCGTTCACGCCGCCACATTGAGGAGGAAGAAGCTCGAGCAGAGAAACGCATTATGAATGCTAAGAAGGTCTTAAAACTAGGTCTTTCTATCATTTTTCTTCTTGTAATGTATTAATTCTGATACTTATTCATTGGGAATTTAGGCACAAAGACCTAAAGAGTTACCTCGCAAGTCATCCTTTCCAACTTCTAGATCTACTCGGCAACAGCTGGATCTATCTGATAGTGAGAGAGGTGAGTCTGAATATGAAACCGATGGGGAAGAAGATGAGAGGTCTCCTCCACGTAAGAGGGCCATGGATCCAGAGCCGGAATATGAAGACGAGGAAGATTATTACGAAGAAGAGGCAGGAGTAAATGAGGCATCAGAGGAGGAGGCTGAGGTATGATTATTTTCTTTTGAATAGAAGTACTTTCCGTGCTATTTGTATCAGCCAGCGGATCTGTTATATCAGTACTATAAGATATATATCTATGGTCTTTCTGGGTGTTTGTTCTATCAAGTTATATGGCAATCTTGACTGTATCATTTTGGCTTCTAATTTAGAATTTTGTTCTTTAAATGACATAGCTCTCTCTCTCTCTCTCTCTCTCTCAACTCAACTGTCAGTCATGAGAAGAAGTAGAATTCAGTTTTCTATTAAATCTACTTGCCATTGCTAAATATTTGTTGCTTGTGAAGTTCAAGAACATTTTGCATTAATTTATATTCTCTGTTTTAGTTTTCTGGTATGTGAATTCAAAGAAACGGTTTGCTAGGATGACTTGAGAGTTGATATACCTGTTAGTGTTTGTGATGTTTTATACTTATCAGCATCTAGTGCATTTTTGTCTTTTGGCTGTGGTTCTTGTTGAATATAGTATTATAGTTGCAACTCAAGTTTTCACCATATTTGTAGCTTGTAATGTTTTGATTGTTGCCCTTCTCAGTTAACAACTATTGTCAGTTTAATATACTTGTAATTTTAATCCTATTCCTTTGATATATTTATAGGAGCCTAAACTAAGAGTTAGGAGCTCTGGACATGGTCTCAAGCGCAAGGAAATTGAGTCAGATGAAGACTCTCCTCCTAGGAAGGCTACAACACATCGTAGAATGGCAGTAGTTTACGACAGTGATGAGGAATAGTGTAATCCATTTGGATGAGTTCATGTGAGTATTCTGCCAGTAATATCTTTTCAGCGAATTTAGTTTTGGTTCTGTAATATGAGTTAGGGAATGATACTGTTTACTGTTTCATTTTATTTTCCTACTTTTGACTGTTTATATAGTACAAGTCCAAACTATTATATATTCATCAATTCTTTTTATGTCTGTAATGATCATATAAATCTAGCTTATATGTACATAGTTACTAATATCTTACACATTATTTTGCAGATTACTAGGCCGCCCTACCCTGCCTTCAGTCTGGGAATGAAATGGAGACGAACTTATATGTCAAATCTTCTAGGTGGTCACGAAATCCATTTTGTTCCAGATGTCCTGTGTCCGCTGTGGCGTTCCATCTTATTTATGCAGTGCTTTGTGTATATATGAACAGGACTTTGTTATATGGGAAAGGATGTGAACTCGGTGCATCTGTCATTTATTTTGCGCCTTGAAATATGGATGCTTGATTTGCAAATTTGGTTCATAAGAAAGTTGTGTTCTTCTCTTATCATTCTCTCAAAGAAACACTGTAGCATTTCACAAAATGTAATTCTCATATCATTCTCTCAAATAAAAGAAAAACTGTAGCAGAAAGCTTTACACTGCTATCAGCTGTAAATTCTATCAAATACAATAACCAGTTATTCAAGGTTTCCATTGTTTCGGTTAGTGAGCGTTTACACATTTTCACGGCATGGTTATGGTTTTCTGATCAATTGCGACATATACACCGGTACGCCACGTACCGGAATAAAAAAAAAAGAGGAAGAGACGCCGATTGATGCTGATCTTCTAGAATGTTCTGCTCAGATCATTATCCGATCATCCAGCAGCTTCCAGTCTTCCACCAACCGAATCCAACGAAAGGAATGGGACCGGGAATTATGGCGCTCGTTGAATTAGTGGGCCACAAACATTGCCAAAAGCAACCCATAAGACAAAATTACCATAAAGCCCTTAAAAACGAAAAGACGGAAATATCCCGGAGCTTCCAGGTTCGTCTAGTACTTTCTTGACGCCGACGTGTCAGCCAGACGTCCCTCCTTATAATCCTTCCCACACTCTCACTCTCCATTTCAAAATCAGAAGAAACACAAACAACTCTTAACACTGTTTTCACAAAAACCAATACACACCGTACGGTATTCTATCATCTTCTTCATCTTACAAGGTACGCTGCTCTCTTCCTCTCTTCTCTATCAATTTCTTGCTTTGCGTTTTTTGATATGAATATATGATGATCAGAACATGAACTAGGACTTGAATTTCTGGGTTTTTGATTTTGATTGGGGTTTTTCTTATTTCGTTCAGGTAATAGAAAGTTAAAAGTAGAATGAATCCTGACAAGTTCACACACAAGACCAATGAGTCTCTGGCCGCCGCTCATGAACTCGCAAGCGACGCCGGCCACGTGCAGTTCACGCCGCTCCATCTCGCCACCGCTTTGATCTCCGACCCCGCCGGCATTTTCCGTCAGGCGATTGCCAATGCCGGCGGCAGCGAGGAGTCTCCGAAGTCGGTGGAGAGAGTCTTCAACCAGGCGCTGAAGAAGCTTCCTTCGCAGTCGCCTCCGCCGGAGCAAGTGCCGGCGAGTACTACTCTGATTAAGGCGATTCGGAGGGCGCAGTCGGCGCAGAAGTCCCGAGGGGACACGCATTTGGCTGTTGATCAGTTGATTCTGGGACTTTTGGAGGACTCGCAGATTGGGGATTTGATGAAGGAGGCTGGCATTGCGGCGGCGAAGGTGAGATCGGAGGTTGAGAAGCTGAGGGGTAAAGAGGGGAAGAAAGTGGAGAGTGCTTCCGGGGATACGAATTTTCAGGCTTTGAAGACTTATGGGAGGGATCTTGTGGAGCAGGCTGGGAAGCTTGATCCTGTGATAGGCAGAGATGAGGAGATAAGGAGGGTGGTGAGGATTCTTTCGCGGAGGACGAAGAATAATCCGGTGCTGATTGGAGAGCCTGGAGTTGGGAAGACCGCGGTGGTTGAAGGATTGGCGCAGAGGATTGTAAGAGGGGATGTTCCTAGTAATCTGGCTGATGTCAGGCTGATTGCATTGGACATGGGTGCTCTTGTGGCCGGCGCAAAGTACAGAGGGGAGTTTGAGGAGAGGCTGAAGGCTGTGTTGAAAGAAGTAGAGGAGGCTGAGGGGAAGGTGATCCTGTTTATTGATGAAATCCACCTTGTTCTTGGTGCTGGTAGAACTGAAGGGTCTATGGATGCTGCTAATCTGTTCAAGCCAATGCTCGCTAGAGGTCAGCTCCGGTGCATTGGGGCAACGACTCTAGAGGAGTATAGGAAGTATGTGGAGAAAGATGCTGCGTTTGAGAGAAGGTTTCAGCAGGTTTACGTGGCGGAACCCAGTGTTCCGGATACGGTTAGCATCCTACGAGGCTTGAAGGAGAGATATGAAGGGCATCATGGTGTTCGAATTTTGGATAGAGCCTTGATTATGGCTGCGCAACTGTCGAGTCGATACATCACAGGTATAATTTACAGCTAGCTGATTTGTGCAAGTTGTTTAATATGATACTGTAGAGCTGTTCTCGGTGTTTACATCTTTGTTCGCATTTTGTAGGGCGCCATCTCCCTGACAAGGCAATTGATTTAGTTGATGAGGCTTGTGCGAATGTGAGAGTCCAGCTTGACAGTCAACCAGAAGAGATTGACAACCTTGAAAGAAAGAGAATCCAGCTGGAAGTTGAGCATCATGCGCTTGAAAAGGAAAAGGATAAAGCTAGCAAAGCTCGGCTTGTTGAAGTAAGTGTTGAATCTAGCTATGTGTTGATGGAAATACTTTGTTTATTTTCTAGTTTCATTGTTCTTATATTGGTTTTATGATGTTAGGTTCGGAAAGAGCTTGATGACTTGAGAGACAAGCTCCAACCCTTGATGATGAAGTATAGAAAAGAGAAGGAGAGGATTGATGAGATTCGAAGGCTTAAGCAAAAGCGTGAGGAGCTCTTATTTGCTTTAACAGAGGCTGAAAGAAGATATGATCTAGCCAGGGCTGCAGATTTGCGTTACGGGGCTATTCAAGAAGTGGAATCTGCTATTGCTCAGCTTGAAGGAAGCACAGAGGAGAACTTGATGCTGACTGAAACTGTTGGACCAGAACACATTGCAGAGGTTGTAAGCCGTTGGACCGGCATACCAGTAACAAGGCTTGGCCAGGATGACAAACAGAGGTTAATTGGACTTGGTGAGAGATTGCATAAGAGGGTGGTGGGTCAAAACCAGGCAGTGGATGCTGTGGCAGAAGCCGTGTTGAGATCAAGAGCTGGATTAGGCAGACCACAGCAACCAACGGGATCATTTCTTTTCTTGGGTCCAACAGGTGTTGGTAAAACTGAGCTTGCAAAGGCCCTTGCTGAGCAACTTTTTGATGACGAAAATCTAATTGTCCGAATTGATATGTCTGAGTATATGGAGCAACATTCTGTTGCACGTCTGATTGGCGCTCCTCCTGGGTAAGTCTTGTTCAAATGCCTTGTCTGATCATTCTTAGAGATTTATTTTTGGCAATTGCTCTTGCATTTCTGTGTAGTAGAGTTTGACTGATGTTATATTTCTTCAGATATGTTGGTCATGAAGAAGGTGGACAACTCACGGAGGCTGTGAGGCGGAGGCCGTATAGTGTTATATTGTTTGATGAAGTGGAGAAAGCTCACCCTACAGTTTTCAATACTCTCCTGCAAGTTCTAGATGATGGGAGATTAACTGATGGTCAAGGTCGTACGGTTGATTTTAGGAATACAGTGATCATTATGACTTCAAACCTTGGGGCGGAACATCTCCTAACTGGTTTACTGGGCAAGTGTTCAATGCAAGTTGCTCGTGATCGAGTTATGCAAGAGGTATTTGTCATAGATCAATTGTTTGTACTATTTATAGTTTCTCGTTTCCCTTTCTATTGCAGATCTAACTTGACATTTACTTGAACAGGTGAGGACGCACTTCAGGCCTGAACTGCTGAATCGGCTGGATGAGGTAGTTGTTTTCGATCCTCTTTCACGTGAGCAACTGAGAAAGGTCGCTAGGCTACAAATGAAGGATGTAGCTGTCCGACTTGCTGAGAGGGGTGTTGCTTTGGGGGTGACCAATAAAGCATTAGATTATATTCTGGATGAGAGTTATGATCCGGTAAGTACTTCATTCTAATTCTCGAGTCCAGTATCTGCTTTGCTATGCATTTACACTGAAATACTAAACGTTGCATTATTTTCAGGTTTATGGTGCTCGTCCTATAAGAAGATGGCTTGAGAAGAGAGTGGTGACAGAGCTGTCAAGAATGCTGATAAGAGAAGAGATAGATGAGAACTCTACTGTGTACATAGACGCAGGACCTAATGGAGGCGAGTTGGTTTACCGGGTTGAGAAGAATGGAGGCCTGGTTAATGCTGTCACCGGCCAGAAATCGGATGTGCTGATTCAACTACCGAATGAAATAAGGTTGAACGATGATGCTCATCAGGCAGTTAAGAAGATGAAGATTGAGGAAATGGATGAGGACGAAGAAGACATGGATGAGTGAACCTTTTCTTTCATTACTAGTGTTCCGGGCTGTAACGTGTGATAGTTTTTGCAATGTCTTTCTTAGTGCTCATCATCTGTAATCTGTATTGATGATGGCTTTGGTTTGTAAATTCTGTGTCCAAGCGCAACTTCGTTGCTTGTAATATATTTCTTTTCGTACTTCAAGTTGTTGTTTTTTGTTACACTCTTGGCTGATATTTCTCTTACTTCTTGTGCATATCAATATCCATGGGTTGTATGGATGTCTAGGATGTGAACTTCTTTACACTATTTTCACATCAGCGTATCTAGCTTCTTTTCAGATTAGAGATTGAATCAGCAGAAGTTATTGGTATTTTTTTTTTTTTTGGGTCTGAAGAAGTTATTGGTTTACATTGGAATTATTTGTTACTGGGATTGGAGATGGTCGTCGTATTGACGGTAAAATATGAGCTCATCTTACTATTACATCTACATTGCCTCCTTGGTGAAATATGAACTTAACTAGCTTTTATTTACTGGAGCCACCGAGTGCTATGAAACTGGGCTAGCGAAATGGGCTTTGGAAATTTATTGATAAGGTGCCACCAAGTGACCGGGTTAGCTCCAAACTTCATCATTTTAACCGGAGAGCCGTATGTTCTGGACTTGTGGTGCAGCCGGTTTGATGTTCTTGCATTAATTTTCTATTTAGGTGTAAATCTGGGATCCAGTTTGGATTTAAGTTGTTTGGATTTGTTTGGATATCTTATAACCATTAAATAGAGTAATGATGACATAATGATGACATATTGGTCTTAGATTGTACTCAATCTAGTTGTTATAAATCATCCAAGTAACATAAATCCAAATATAGAAGTCAAATTCGTAAATCTGCATCAGACGTCAAATAATGTTCTATACTGAATCACAAAAGATGCTACCCTAAACGATGAAAACCTTTAGGTACCATTATGTCACGCCCTGCCAATTTAACAAGGAGTTGCAAAACATGAGCATTTTTGCAAGCATGGCTCAAGGAAGGTTTTGGGGAGCACATGAGCATTCTAGAAGCATCCGGAATATTATGAAATGTCTTAGAAGCTTCCGGAAGGATTGAGAAGCATTTGTACAACTCTGGAACTCTCTAGAATCTTAGAGAGTCTCTAGGACACTCCGGAACTCTCTAGAACCCTAGAGAGGCTCAAGGCTCAAGACTACTCCGGAAGTTTCTAGAATACTCAAGGTGATACTTAGAGTTGTATAGAAAACTCTAGAAGTCTCTATACGTGTAAATGTCCTAGAATTGTGTAGAAACTTAGACAAGGGAGGAGGATGCCTATAAAAAGGGAGACATCCCTCCCTTTTGAGACATAGAGAGTTGGATAGCATTCAAGCTCACTTGTAAAGCTTTGTAAAGTTTTCTTAGCTTAATACAAGTTATCTCTTTCAAAGTTTTTCTCCATTCGTTCAGGTGTTCTAGCCAAAGTGTTTGCGTGAGTAAGACTGACTTAACATAAAGGAAGTGTTAAAGCTGCACGAGAAGCTTAGGGAAAAGGAAGCTCGTGACAATTGGTATCAGATCAGAAGTTCGATCGGAACCTCACTTGACATAATGGTAAAACATGGTGCTACCAAAGTTACGTCGGGATCAAACCCCTCTGAATTGGCGAACAGTTGTTGTCACTTCTTTCGACAAAGAAGTAGATAAGATACTCGCGGACCGAGTCATCCGTCGTCGAGGCGTGCCAAGTTATAAAGAGTACCTCATTAAGTGGAGAGGTTTGCTCGATAAGGAAGTCAGCTGGGAGTCCGAGGACACACTGACAATTCAAGGACAAGATCTAGCGCTACAATAATGAAGGCGCAATGAGTGCATTGCGTGCTTAGGTGGGGGAGAGTGTCATGCCCCGCCAATTTAACAATGAGTTTTTTTGAGCATTTTTGACGCAAGCATGACTCAAGGAAGGTTTTGGGGAGCACATGAGCATTCTAGAAGCATCCGGAATATTATAGAAGGTCTTGGAAGCTTCCGGAAGGATTGAAAAACATTTGTACAACTCCAGAACTCTCTAGAATCTTAAAGAGTTTGTGGGACACTTCGGAACTCTTTAGAACCCTAGAGAGGCTTAAGGCTCAAGACTACTCTAGAAGTTTCTTAAATACTCAAGGTAACATTTAGAGTTGTATAGAAAACTCTAGAAGTCTCTATACTTGTAAATGTCTAGAATTGTCTAGAACTTAGACAAGGGATGAGGATGCCTATAAATAGGGAGACCCCTCCCATTTGTCTCATTTGAGACATAGAGAGTTAGATAACATTCAAGTTCACTTGTAAAACTTTGTAAAGTTCTCTTAGATTAATACAAGTTCTCTCTTTCAAAGTTCTTCTCCATTCGTTCGAGTGTTATAGCCAAAGTGTTTGCGTGAGTTAGTCTGACTTAGCATAAAGGAAGTGCTAAAACCGCATGAGAAGCTTAGGGAAAAGGATACTCGTGACAATTAGGTACTAAGTTATGTATTTCTTTCAATTACATTGCTATTGTTGCGACTTCAGACCTCTAAACTTTGCAGGGATCTGAAAACGATCCTTAGGCACTATTAATGGACCAGCTTTGATGTTTCAGTTGCACAACTTTCATCTGTTTACCAAATTGAAGGTTGGAGATGGATATTTTCTATGTTTTCATTATATCAAATATCTTGAAATAAGGAGAATTAAGGAGATAGTTAGCAAATACATATGGGATAAATAAGGTATAGATTGAAATCATTGAATTCATGAAAGCTACGTGCGTATATATACCCCAGATCTCAGAGCTAATTGTTGGTTTCTTACTTGGAGTTCCATCTTCAATTGAATGTAGCCGTACTTGGTACGTACTATACTTGAGTGATATTAAGCTTCAACCATGCATTCGGATTCCGGGCTAATCCCATATTTCTGATGCTAATATTAATTCACCTCAAAATACCTTAAAATACGTACTGTCAAATTCACCATGCTCGTTTTAAGGTACCTTTGGCCGAATGGCCGGCGGGTTTGGTTTTGGCTAATCGGTCATCGGAACATTCAGATTGATCTGATATCTGATGACTAGTTCTGCTGTTGTGGTTTGGAGCTAGCAGAGATGGATGAGAGGTGTCGATCGAGCTGGAGATATCGTAGCTCTTTGCGGAGTCACTAGTTCAGTAGTTCATATATACGGTTTCAGTTATTGTGGGGGCGTGGAGAGTTATAAACCAACTGATACGAGAGTGGGATCAGTTAGCCATATACTATAGCTAGAATCCAAGATTCCAAGGTGCGTACCCAAGAACAATAACTTGTACGTACTTTACTTTCGGAGTTGTAGTATTTATACGTGACTACTTGCTAGTCGTATATATACAAGTCTACTGATCTTTGTGAGACGAACTGTATTGGCCTGGAAAGTTGGAAACCTATGAATCAAACTCAGATTATCCAACTGCCTAAGATGCTGATGAAGATCGGTGAACCGTGAACAACACTGTCAACATTTTCCATATATAGATACCCATATATATTTGGTTGCTATATGTACGAGTACGTTCCATTTCAAGCCACGAACCAAACTAGTTCTTTGCATGCAGAGACACAACGAGTCAATAATGCTTATGCGTACAGTATAACTGTGGGGCGTGGAGAGTTATAAACCGCGCGCGGTTGAAACCTAGACAAAACAAGGGGAGTAGTTAGCTTAGCTTGCTCGTACGAGCCAAGATATATGCACACATCAAATCGATTCAATAAGTGCGTGGTTTATATGCATTTGGAGAAAAAGAAAAAAGGAAACATTTGCACTCAAACGATCGTGAAATGTCACACTAGCTCATTAGAGTTGTAACGTAATTAATCAATGACATTTAACGCATTAAGATTTAACACATTGAAAGTAATGTACTCGAATGAACTCTTTTATTTCTTAAAATTATCTTAACTTCCGATAAGTTTTATATTTGGCAAATTGTGTTTGTTAAGATGACATGAGCCATTTACTTCTGACCCATCAATAGAAACTGACTAAGAAAATAAGAGGGCTAGGTCTTCTTTTTTGGTGACAGAAAAACGAGAAGGTTAATTAATGTACACTTCTTACCCTCACCAGCAAAATGATAACATATTGATCAGTCAAAATAGGGTCGAAATTCCTCCACATCTCTCTCCCATTCATATTTTTAGATATTTTACGACAAAAACAAACAAAAAACAAAAATAACAGTATGGAAATGTTCTTGTGACTTGCATATATAAAATTCAAGAATGAAAAGTCATACATAACTCATAACCTAGTGTCGTTATTCTTTTCATAAATTATGAAATTAATCGACCAAAATTCCCGGGATACCCCCCGACCTTCAAATAAGTGCATCTACCATTCACTTACACATGAATTGAAAAACACTCCAACCTAACCCACACACGTTGTAACCTACAAACTCGTCCGCACACCTCACTCTCCAATCCTTCTCTATTTATATATGTAAGAAACCTTCAACACCATATCGACTCATATTGAACACAAAGAGAAACAACCATGTTTCTCATAGCAGCGATTACCCTTCTCGTCGCCGTGGTTTTGTTCCGGCTTCTTTTCTCCGGCAAATCCCAACGTCGCTCGCTTCCTCTCCCTCCTGGCCCCAAACCATGGCCCGTGGTTGGAAACCTGCCTCACTTGGGCCCTTTTCCGCACCACTCTCTCGCGGATTTGGCGCGGAAACACGGCCCCCTCATGCACCTCCGCCTCGGCTACGTTGACGTAGTCGTGGCGGCATCAGCATCCGTAGCGTCTCAGTTCTTGAAGACTCACGACGCCAACTTCTCCAGCCGGCCACCCAACTCCGGCGCCAAGTACATGGCTTACAACTACCAGGACCTCGTGTTCAGGCCCTACGGTCCACGGTGGCGCCAGTTCCGGAAGATCAGCTCCGTCCACCTTTTCTCCGGCAAGGCCTTGGATGATCTTAAACACGTCCGGCAGGTAAAAACATTGACCAGCTGTGTTTACGTTGAAACTCTCACGTGTACCACTGCTTCGTTTTCGGGCATTGAAATTTTAACCGTTTTCTTTTTCGATGAAAATTTAACAGTCTGATAATATATATATATATATATATATATATATATATATATAACTGTGAAGTAGTCAAGATTTGAAGTTACTTCACGTTCGGGGTGAGAAACGACTAGAGGGTTTCACTCAACAGATCACCACTTGAATATTAATTTTTTTTTTTTGGAAAGAATATTCATCAGTTTGTATCCATATCGTGTAAAAATTTGAGCTTTGAGTTTGATCAGCAGTAATTTTTAGATATCCTTACGTGTAGCTTATGCTAGCTCTGACCATTTCATTGAGTTTTTCATCATATATTTTTAGCAAAAAAAAAAAAAAAAACAAAGTTCTTCATCTTAGTTTAATTTTGGGACGTGATTCTTCGTGTTATTAAAAATTACGCAAAAATTAGAGCATCGAGTTTGAAATATTTTAACTTAATTTCTTAAATAATGATATCATTAACAGTAATAATTATAAAATGTTTTTTATTGATTGCAGTGTTATCTACCTAACAAATTAATTAATAGATATCCTTATATGTAGCCTATGCTTACTTAATTGTTTTTTAATGTTAGTGACAGAGACATCAGTCTTCAACTTAGGATTTCCTGAATTGATTACATGTATATATGTTTTTTGAGAAATTAATTAATTATGCAAAATAATTGTAGGAGGAGGTAGCTGTGCTAGCGCATGCCTTAGCAAATGCAGGGTCAAAGGTAGTGAACCTGGCGCAACTGCTCAACTTGTGCACGGTCAACGCCCTAGGGCGAGTGATGGTAGGGCGGAGGGTGTTCGGCGACGGCAGCGGCAGCGACGATCCGAAGGCAGACGAGTTCAAATCGATGGTGGTGGAGATGATGGTGTTGGCAGGAGTGCCCAACATAGGTGACTTCATTCCCTGCCTTGAGTGGCTTGACTTGCAAGGCGTGGCGTCCAAGATGAAAAAGCTCCACAAGAGATTCGACGACTTCTTGACGGCCATTGTCGAGGACCACAAGAAAAGCACCGGCACGGCAGCTCACGTCGACATGTTGACCACTCTACTCTCCCTCCAGGAAGACGCCGACGGCGAAGGTGCCAAGCTCACCGACACCGAGATCAAGGCTTTGCTTTTGGTAAGCTCTCATGTCTCTTTCTCTCTTTATTTGACTGAAACCCTTAGTTTACAGTTACATTTAATTTGATTATGATGGTCCTAACTGAAATGGCCCGAAATGTCAATAAATGGGTCATGTAGGCTTTGTGTGTGATAGTGCCCGTTCGACATTTAGTGAACTAAGAGGGTTCCTCAAAAAGCCCGCCGAGCCCAGTCTTATTTAAGCCTTATGGGCTGGGTTAGGCTATTCAAAAAAATCAAAACCCACGGGTCCAGGCCTTACGGGTTCATTAGGACCGGGTCAGGTTTTTTAGATGGACCGGACCGGGTCTATTATATACATATATTTAATAAAATTTTAACAAATAAAACAAAAAACTATAAAAAAAAAAATTAAGATCCGTTAATGATAGAACTAAATGTAATAAAAAATCAACATAAAAAATGATTTAATGTACTAATTAGTTCACATATTTAACTAATAACTCCATACAAATATTAATAAAACAATTGAAATGGCTTTAGGGTGGGCTTTTGGGAGGGCTTTGATGTGCATGTAACAGATCGGGCCGAGATGGGCTTTTCTATGGGCCGGGCCAGGCTTTGGCCCTTCGGGCCGATGAGCCGCCCACGGGTTTTTAGGCTCGTGAGACAAATGATGACCCCTACCTAGGACCCGATCAGGTTGCCTTGCCTTTCCAATGTTACTCCCCAACCACATGGCCGACGACTAACCCCCATACACATATACATCACTTGTATCTTGCTATTGTGAAGAGATTTAAGTCATTTAACCTAGGTTGGAATGTTGGATGAAGAAGCTTGTCCTTCAAGTAATTTTAAATTCTTACTGTGGTAAATTTGTTATTAAAATTACGGAAACAAGAGTAAGTTTAGAGTCCCGTCTTGTGTTTGTTTGTTTCCAGAAATATGTTTTTAAGCTTTACTATATCTTTAACTTATTATGTGCATGCAGAACATGTTCACAGCTGGCACTGATACGTCATCGAGCACGGTGGAATGGGCATTAGCCGAACTTATTAAGCACCCTCATATGTTAGCGCGAGTCCAAAAAGAGCTTGACGATGTTGTTGGACAGGACCGACTCGTGACAGAATCAGACCTACCTAACCTCACCTACCTCCAGGCCGTTATCAAGGAGACGTTCCGGCTTCACCCGTCCACTCCTCTCTCGCTACCTCGTATGGCAGCCGAGAGTTGTGAAATCAACGGATACCACATCCCGAAGGGTTCCACGTTGTTGGTCAATGTATGGGCCATATCGCGTGACCCGGCTGAATGGGCCGAACCATTGGAGTTCAGGCCTGAAAGGTTCTTACCGGGTGGCGAAAAGCCTAATGTTGATATAAGAGGAAATGATTTTGAAGTCATACCCTTTGGTGCTGGGAGAAGAATATGTGCTGGGATGAGCTTGGGCCTCCGTATGGTCAGTTTGATGACTGCAACATTGGTCCATGCGTTTGATTGGACCTTGGCGGATGGGAGACCTGAGAAGTTAAACATGGATGAAGCATTTGGGCTCACTCTACAACGAGCTGCACCGTTAATGGTGCACCCGCGCACCCGGCTAGCCCCACATGCTTATAAAACTTCATCATCTTAATTGGAGAGCGAATGCTCTGGTTTGATACCCCCCGTATTATATGTTTAGGGTTTTTTTTTAAAAAAAAATTGTATCACAAATGCCATATAAAACCTTCATATTACCTTATTAATATTTATGGATGTTTTTTGATATAGGTTGTGAGACTTTCTTTTATAGTATTCCTTTCATTTGTTACATAGATATATATAGCTTAATTATGGACCAAAAGAAAACAGATGCGTGGTGCATGTATATGCATGGCTCACAATAATAAAGATCATCACGTATTGTTTACAAAGTGACAAATGTTGATGTTTAACTCTGACGTTGAAGTTGTGTGTAAAATCTTAAATGAGTGTAAGCGAAGATGCATATACCTACACTGTAATGTGTACGTTTGGATGAGAAAGATAGTGGCTTTCTTTCTCTTTGTCAAATGCAATCTCCTGCTCCAGAGCTATGTCAACAACACCAAACCTTACCGAATACCTGAACGCCTCCGTCAACGCGCCGATCCCGACGGCGACGATCGGAGCTCTTCCACCTCATTAAACTGCCATGGCCTCTGGTACGACGCCCTCCTCGTCGTCCCGTCCCTCCTTTTCCTGCTCTACTTGGCCTTCCACGCCAAGAAGAACCTCAAGAAGCTCTCTAATGGCAGCTCGTACATCATGATTTCCTATTACGCTCTCGTCTGGGTCGCCGCGCTTCTCAACCTCTCCTGGTCCGCTCTTCAGGTAGGGTTTTAGTTTTAGGGATTGATTTGGAATTTTAGGGTTTGTGATGATGAAATTGGTGGCTTTGGATTGCAGGGTTGGCAGTGCTCTGGTGGAAAGGCGGTGGCTTGGAATGTGCTGTGTTTGTTCACAGCTTCTGCAATGATGTGCTTGGAGATTAGTTTGGTGGCTTTTTTGCTCCAGGATAATTACAGAACTGGGGTTGATGCTTTGGCTCAGACTTTCCTTATCTCCGGGATCGTTGTGAGTGTGGATATGCTGCTCAAGGTACTAGCTTTGTTTCGGGGATATCGGAAATGCATTTTCATAATTGACTACTTGCTTCTTGTTGTGATTTCGGCTTAATTGTTAGGATATGACATATTGTTTTCAGTAGATTCTGTGTGTATGATGTGGGGTGCTCTTGTTCCAGTTTCCACTTGTTTATAGTATCATTGAGCGGGTTAGTACTGAATCAGTTCAGCTATCTACAGTCTGAATCGGATGATATTATCTCTTTGTAGTAATTTCTGTTACTGCAGTTTCCATCTATGTACCAAAATTCCTTTTGCTGCCTCCGAGCATATATGCATTGTTTCGGTATTAGAATGAGGAATTGAATGATCTCAGCAAAAGATCATATTCTTTAACCCAGGGTTTGATTGGATATGAATGCCACCTGGTGTTTTGGTCTTGAAGAAGTGTAGTGTGTTCTGTTTTAACTTGACAATTAACGCTCCTGACTGTTACCTTTTGCATATGTAAAATGGTAATGGAAGATTATATGGTGAAGAGTGGAGGTCCACCAAAAGGATTATTAAATGACATACACTCTAAAACAAGCCTTAGATATGTATGATTTAATTGTCTTTGTACTTCTTTGCCCATTCTTATTTTCATATGCTTGTGTTTCCTATATCCCCTATCACCCTATGTATGTTACTCAAACCATCTTTACATCGATGAGTTTATAAGCCTTGTCCATTTTCAGGCAATCTATGTATTTGGATTTGGCGTCCCTCTCTTCATGGTTGGTATTGGAGGTACAACTGGAGCCTTGTGGGGTCTATGGTTCTTCCACAAATTATTGCTTACTGCAGTTTATGGCTTCATATTGTTTGTGCATTTCTCCAAATGGAGAGAAAAGCTTCCACGTAAGTACATTTCTGCTTCTTCTATTGCCACAACTTTAGTTTAAAAGTTTGGCCAATTTAACATGTAGTTCTGTTCTCATGTTTGCAGCCAGACCAGCCTTCTACAACTACATTCTCATAATGTTTGCATTTGGTGCTGTGACATTGTTGGCTTGTGGGCTTGCTGGAATCAGGGCTGGTTTTGGCATTTGGTAATTAAAGATTTGTTGAAAATTTGAATTACGACAAAGTTATCTCATTATCTGCGATTAAAACTTTGATTTATGTATCTCTTGCAGGTTGTACAATTTGACAGATATATGTTACCACTCTCTCTATCTTCCATTTCTATATGTAACCTTTCTGGCAGATTTTTTCCAGGTGATCATTTCAAAATCACGGTTAAACAATATATTCGACTGAATTTTCTGGAAAGTGATACTCATGTAGAGTTATGTTTTCTTGTTTACAGGAAGAAGAATTTCTTCTGGATAATGCATATTACTCTGAGATGAAGGATGCAGGGTTCTTTGATGCTGATTGGGATTAGCCCCTTGGTAAACTGTAGCCTTGCTTTGTATACCTTGTAAATAAGATACCATTTGCAATTCGAGGGTATGTTAGCGCATTAAATGAAAACCATACACCCTTTGGGTGAAAACTGTAAATGCAACTTTGTGAAGTTAGTGAGACCAAATCTAATTTCATTACCATTTCTGCTTGCCGGTTGCATTTCTGTCACTTGGATGATTTAACTAAGGGAGTAATTCATGTTTGTTTTTTCACAAATTGCAATACCGTGCCCCGTTGTTCCAACTAACCCTACTGAGCCATTCATGTTTGCTCTTTGCATAGTGCAGTACGATTTAGTCTGGCGATTTGATTTCATTGTTGGAGGGTCGTAGTAACTCATAGATGAGTTATATTATATTCTAAACTCATAATAGAGGAAGCAAATATGACTATTTTTCAAGGGCATCCACAACTAATAATCTAATATCATGACACTTATGCTGTACAAACTTGCTGACTGATGTGCAATGGCCAGCAAAGCAAATATGGCTATCTAGTAACTACTGATGGTTAGACTCTGGTTGCTGATATCCTTAAAGTTCTGATATTGAATGCTCTTGTTCGAACCCCAGATAAGAATCTGATACTACCATCAGTTTCATCCCCTGAAGAAAACAGCAAACAAATTTTTTTTTAAGTATCAGAAAGATGTCCTCTCACTACAACATACATACATACATACATACATACATACATGTTGACTGATAATAAAGCAAGACAATTCCACAAACTGTTAACATTGAGAACATCAATAAGAATGCAACCAACAGATCAATGCAATATATACACTAATCTACCATGCAACGTAATTTCTTTCTGCTGTATGCAGTTATAATTACTGTGAGTGGTCATTCGATTGTAACACTAACCCCTTGTTTATCTTTAGTGATCGTCTTCTGAAAGTAACATAAATATGGTTATATTTGTAGCAGTTTGATATTACATCAATAAAATTGAAAGCTAGACAGTACCTGGAGGGTGGTTGAATCTGATGGTAACTCCATGTTAGTAACCAAGTGATCAGAGAAAGATACTCTCTTCAGAGCATATAGTTCCGACGTTGAGGTGTTCCCAAGTACCAACCACCATGCTTCATTTTTCACCTGTAATAAGAATGTCAGCTTAGCTTGGTGCGCACTGGTAACTAGCTGGTAACTAGTTTAGAACAAGAAGTTTTACCTTAGGGAAGCATGGAGTAAATGCTCTTGATTTATGTTTTCTGAAATTGGTCTTCACCAATCTGATGTTTAAAGAGCAAGATTCTCCACCCTCTTTCCGTAAAATTTTCAACTTTACTTCGATTCGTGGAAACAGCTGCAGATCCTGTTAGAACAAAAGATATAGATGTCAAGCTACTGATATCAGTTGACATGCTTGATGGCTAACAAGAGAGAACAAAGAGAAGATATCTAATATTTTAATAATGTGACCAACCAACTTAGAGAGAGAAATAAGAGAAATAATTGTCTAGACATGTTACGTCATCTATATGTCAGTTGCACGCGGTGAAAGCCAAGCATCAAAACTCCAAAATTGATTGTTAACTTGATGCCATCACACAGTCATCTTGAGTCTTTACACCCACATGCACGCGCGTCAATATATAATGCATGTATATATAGATATATCAGAGAGGATTCAAAGCATTAAGGTGCACTTAAACCAAGATGAATAGAGCGTTAGATTATATTTATCCTATTATTTAATATTTAAATAAAAAGTTAAGTATAAATATCAACGGTTAAGATTTTCTAATAAATACTTGGTTCACTTGTACCTTGGTGTATGCAAGAATTTTCGATAGATATATGTATATATCTCCTTTACAGATCATCTCTACAAATTTTCAGCTAATTTGAAGACCGTTAAGGTAAAAAAAATGAATTAAATCAATGAACGAATTGAAACTGTTCAACCTGAACCATTCGTGTTTTTAGTTCTAAATCACATCTATTGAATGCCTTAACGATTATCTATTTGGCTGAAAATTTGTAGAGATGATCTATTCATATATACCTACAATGTGAACGGTTAAGATGAGAAAATATAATCTAAAAGTGGGTCAATTATGAAATTCCGTACATTTTGAATGAATAAGGATATTTGGACATAATAATAATTGTGTGTGTGTATTTTAACTCCATGATACACATATCATAAGTTTTGCCTCACCAACCCACTGCCCTTAACCAAACAAAAACGAAATTATCAGCCATATTCTCGATATTTAAGACCTTGGTATAAAATGACTAATTATCAATGAAATTATGTTATAGACATGTATGTGATGCAACTTTCTTTTACATAGCCTTTTACCCATCCATATTTGCACGGAATCACGATCACGATCATTTGAAGATAAACGTGAGCAGTTAAATAAGTTTATCATATTATACAGTTATTCGTCATACCAACCGGTAGTTTTTATGTTTATTTATTTAATTTCTTTTTATTTGTGTTAGTTGATTTATTAAGGGTAATTATGGAAGTTCATAATTTTGGTGAAACTTTTGAAGGCATATGGTTTTATAGTAGTAGAGATTACAAGTTTATATATATATATATATATATATATTATTAATAACTCACACACCTTACATATATCAATAAATTTTAAACTCATGACCTCAAAACTGTTAGTTAAACAGCTTAAATAACTTAACCAACCAAGTCACGGCTCATCGACACATTACAAGTTGACACCTCCATAATTTTTGTAGTTTATAGTGGATTTGAAAAGTCTTTAAAATGATGAGCAAATATTAAGTGAATTGAGAAATAAAAATGATGAGCAAATATTAAGTGAATTGAGAAATAAAAATGGAAGCACAAAAAACGCATTAACGAAATGTAAATCTAAATCCTCGTATATTATGGTCTCAAAGACACTTGTCAACTACAAACAAGTTTGTTGCATATTTTAGTTATCTACGATGACAATGTTGTACTATTGTTGATTTTTTTTTTGTTTTTTGGAATTTGTCAATTTTGAGAATACAAATGCATCATTGCATGCATGCATGCATTACATTATGATGTAAAAATGGAAGTGAGAGTGTGAGACTGAGAGCACATCTCCTCTCCAACATTCTATATTTCCCCCTGTGTATATACACACACACAATAATTCCCGGTATTCCAGAAAGAGAGTAGAGTACGCAGTACGTCTACAGGTACAGCTAAGCATTATTTTCGTATCTGAGGCCGAGGCACCACCCAAAACCCTACGAACCTGGACAGAGCTCGAGAGAGCAAGGCCGTCGGCTGTGTTTTACTAGTCCCCATGCCACTAAACCTTGTCGATTTTCAAAAACTGTAAAAAAGGTTAAAAAGAAGCAACAGCTGCAAGTACTGAACCATCTGAGTTTTTCTAGAGAACAACCTCAGAAAACGACACGACGTTCCACAGTTGCCACTACCGCCACCGTCAAGTTGTCCACATCACCACAGTATCTTACAAGTCCCAGTTTTTTTTATCCTTTTCATATTAACCCCCCACTTCTCACACTACCCCATACCACTTCTCACCTCTCTCTCTCTCTTCATCTGGTTTGAGCTCAGCACCATTATTGTTTGTTAAGCTTCTTCAAACACTTGCCACATCTCTATCTCTGTTCAACTATGGCTGCTTTAGCTTTTGCAGCTCTGCTTCTCTTGGCCATGGCTGGCCAGTCAAGTAATCCCCTTGCTCTTCTTTAGCTTTTTTCATCTCTCTATTTGCCCCATGTTTTCTTCTTGAGTCATGAACCCCCAAAAATCATATGTTTTTTTTTTAAAGATTAAACTTGTCCTTACTAGTAATGTGTGGATCTTATGTAGATTTGATGTCATTTCACCCAGGAAATTTTTTTCTTTCAAAAAGTTTATTTCTTGCTTGTTTTTGACATTTTCTTGTGCTGGAAATTGTTCTACAAGTACCCAAAAGTAGTTCTTTCTTGTTCATATCCCAATTTTGTTTTTAATTTTGTTATGTAAGAACAGAAAAATCTGATCTTTTGCTCTTAGATGTGTTGGTTCTGCCTTTTGATTGTCAAAGTTTATTCCTTTTTTTTTTTTTTGAATTTTAATTTCGTTTGTGGGGGTACTTCTATGTAGGTGCCAATTGGTGTGTGTGCAAGACTGGAAGTGATGCAGTATTGCAGAAGACATTGGACTATGCCTGTGGAGCTGGGGCTGACTGTAACCCCATACACTCAAATGGCCCGTGCTACAACCCCAACACTGTTAAAGCTCACTGTGACTATGCTGTTAACAGCTATTTCCAGAAGAAGGGCCAAGGTCCAGGCACCTGTGACTTTGCCGGCACCGCAACCCCTGTTACAACCGATCCCAGTAGGCCCCCCATTGTTTTGAACACTCCTTATTTTGTGTTCTTTTTCAGATCAGTGTGGTAATTAACTAACTCCTTACATTGTTGTTTTATGGTGATTTACAGGCGTTACTGGTTGTGTTTTCCCATCTAGCGCCAGGTATGATTTTGGACCTTTCTCTCTGTTTTACATGGATATTACATTTGTCTGTCTTTTTTAATATTCTAAGTAAATCTTTTCACATTGTGATTTGAAGAGGACCACACATTTTAAATGATCATATGGACTGGAACAGTAATAGCACACTACAATTGAGAGAAAAGAGTTACCAAAGAAACAATCTGCATTACCCTTTTGTTTACTGTAGCTTTCAAGTTGAGTGTTTTTAACCGATGAGGCGGACACATTATTTCTACAACGTCCTGTTTTTTTACATGGCTTTTTTTTTACATTGCTGAAACTGGGATTTAATACAAGTTTTTTTTTTTTTTGGAACAAGGTTTTGGGTATTTAAGATGGGCTGAAAGAACACTAATAATGAAGCTTAGCTAGCTTAACTTTGTGTTCTCGGGTATTATTGGGGCCTCTACATTAAAGGGCTTTCTTTTTCTACATTCAAAAATTCCCCTTGGTGGGATAGGCATCCGCTGCTTTTATCATTGAAAATCGGTGCTTTTTGAAAGAATGATAATACTTTAAATTATGTTTGCTCAGATACTTCAGCTCATGAGCCCCTTTTCCTGTCATCTTTTTTCCCAATCTGAAATGAGTCCGGAGTATTTTGACTAGTATTGTATTGCATGATGATGTCCCTGACTTCCTCCACCTCTATTATTGGTGGTGGAGGTCCTTCATTGTGCAATAGTTCTGAGATCCTCATTTCTGCAAAAGATGCTACAAATAGTTGGAATCCAATGTTTTTTTACCTAAAGGTTTAGTATTTCTAATTGAACAGTGCAAAAGGGTAACTTCTTACTTGCCCCAAATAACAAATTGGTACCTTTATTGGCTTTTGGGCAACATAGCATTGCCAATTTACAATGTGGTATGTGACCCATGGTAAAAAACTGAAAAGTAATGGCCACCATGCATTGTGGTGAAAGGGTTTTTATTGTGATAGGCAGAACTTTGTCCCTTATAAAAAGCATAGTACAACTTTCGTAGAGGGACAAGACATATTCTGATTATATGATAAAAAAGCTTTGGGATTTGCAAACCTCTTGAGATTTGAGCCAACTATTGAAGCTTTGAATTCTTGATGGCTGTGCCAGTATGTCTAGTCCCAGTCCACCATATATGTGAGATCACTACTCTAAACTAACTTTTTTTCTTCAAGGGATGAAAAAAAAAGTATATTTGTAACAACAAAAAGTACATATGTATATTGCTCTTTTTTTTGTTTTTGTTTTTGTTTTGCTCTTTTTTGTTTTCTTCTTATGATGCATGCATCTTATAATATCTTTAAGGAAACTCTAGCAGATACTTTTGCTTTCCTTGATTAAAAAGCTTTCTAGAATGACCTTTGAGGCTATGCCTTAATCTAATTAGCTGTGACCAATGTAGCTGTACTTTAATAAGCATGTCACAGCAAAAGTATGCTGATGTGGTTTAGAGTGTTTGAGCGTAATCAATTAAATTGATTGATTCATACACTTTAATTATCTTCTCCGAACTACATTTTGATTGATTGGGTATCAATATATTGGTATTTCTCTAGTCAAAATAGTTGCAAATGTTCCCACAAATCCTGATTTTGTAATGGATTGTTATTGTTGTCTTTGAGTCCACTGGTAATCTGCAAGTCCTATATTTTTTAAACAGCTCAAATTTGTCAACTGTATAGCGCCCTAGAATACAATTGCAATGCAATGCCATCCTTGTTCTATCACATGAGGGATCTATACATCCTAAACATGATGTCATGTGTTATATTTGTATATCTTCATGGCTGAAAATGGTATACCTATACGCTTGGAAGCTTCAAAGGTTTAGGAAATATATCAATGTTAATATATTTGTTATGTTCTGGAAAACAACCCAATATACTAGATGAATTCCAATAATAATGTGGTGCCATAATTACATCTCAAAGCTGTAGGAATATATAGGATCCCAACTCTGAAGGGGAGAACAAAAATGCCACATGGTTTCTATTCCACAAAGTGTTGGTTTCAGGCTTTCAGTTCCCATGCTACTGATGTTCATGTGTTTTCAACTTGGGTCTCGGCAGTTCTACACTTCTACTTTTTGTGGTTGATATACTGAATATTGTTTTCTTTCTTTCATTCAGCACTGCCGGCAGTACAACTGGTACTCCAACCACTGGCACTACGACCCCAACCACTGGTACAACACCCTCAACTACCGGCACTACACCAACAACCACCGGAACAACCACGGGAACAACCACCGGAACAACCACTGGTGCCACTCCATATACTGCAACTCCTGGAGTATTCGGAGTAGGACCATCTGGAGCTGGCATCGCGGATGACAGTGCTGGGATTAGACTCATCGACACTACTAGTTTGTTCTCTTCTTTCATAACCTTATTCTTTTCAGGCTTGATGGGGTTGATATGAAAACTTGAGAGGTGGGGTAGGGCAAGTTATCCTGGATGATGCTATATTCAGTATGCAGTCGTATATGCATGTGATGCTGCTGTTGATTATACGTGATCATTTAGGGACAGCCTTGCTAAGTTTTTGTTTTCTATCTCCATCCTACTAAGATCTACGGGAAAGAGTGGAGGGGCTTTTTTGGAATTTGGATGGTGTTGCTAGAGCGAGACTATGGAAGCATATCTTTCTGTCTTCAACTATTTTCAGTTTTTGTAAATTAGATCTAATCTGAGTGTACTGCTAGCTAGTGTATTAATTTGATGAGTAATTGGCACTCATTGGTATTAAAGGTTATTTCGCTTTTAATTATTATGATTTTGTTTCTTGTGTTGGGTTCCTTGTGATTATTGTGCATCACTCTGTGCTAGCTAGGGTGTAATATATATTATAAGTTTTTAAACTAAACCAATCAAACCTTGTGATTATTGTGCATCACTGTGCTAGCTATCCGTTGTTAGATCTGAAACAGGAGCACACCATGCCATGATTTGCTGGAAACGTGGACTAGATCTACTTCCTCTGTAACTCCAAGAGTGGGACATGACGTTTGACAGGAAATCTTGGAAAATTTATTCTGTATCTGCACATATGATGGGGGTTTAAGCTTTAAATCTGGGAGCTTTAACGGCTATATTGTGGTTCCGAAATTTTGGACTTCACTTTCCTCGAAAGAAAGAGACATGACTGGGATGTCTCTCTGCACAAATTGCAGACTCCATTATGCATTGCTCTGGTCCACCTTTGGTATTATATAGGTTTCAGTTAGCGTAGAGCTTTGAATGAAGTGCTAATTGCCTCACCAACTTCACTGTATATTGACAAGAAAGTTCATCCCATAACTTGGCTGAAAATTAAGCCTCAAGGTAATGTGGTTCTCAGAAATCCCATGTGCTAAACACACCTATAACCGAATCGGATCGACCTTAATTTTCAGTCCAACCCTGTGTAAGAAATGTGAGAGATTTTTATTTACTCTATATTTTTTCTTAAAGTTCTTGCAATTTTCTTGTCTTTGGTAGTGTGCTTTCTTTGTGCTTGTTATCTCACTGGTAAATTTGATGGCCTGTGTTTTGCAGACACTGTTACATGTCCAAAGACCCAAAATTTCTTGTGGGGGATCTTTCATCCTAAAGGTCATGGTCAAGCTGACATGGATGATAGCGCAACTACAGCAGATATGGAAGTTAACATGGTTGGTGGAAAGATGGTGGGAAGTATTGATGTAGTTGTTCCGAAAGATCAGCAGCCTATAATGACTTCGAAAGATATGGAAGTTGACATGGTTGGGGGAAAGATGGTGGGAAGTGTTGATGTAGTTGCTCTGAAAGATTCATCCACCACCAACAAAATGTCTCAGCAGCCTATAATGGCTTTGAAAGATACATACACTCCTAGCCCTAGCAGGATGTCTCTGCGGCCTATAATGCAGCAGCCTACAATGACTCCCGTGCAGCAACTTTTGCGTATTACCAAGGCGGAGTATTCTGATTACCAAGACAAAGTCAGGGCTTTAGATACTGCTATTAAACAAATTTTAGGAGTTAAATCAGAAGAGGTGAAGGACCCGGATACGTCTGCATCATCAGGTACTGTATACGTTTGTGAACTGTTATAGTCTCTTTCTTAAAATAGGAACTTCCTCATATGGTCTGTCGTTGTTACATTTTATCAGCAATGACGACCACACCTGCACTGCAGCAAGTGAAGTTGGGAAAAAGAAGAGGATGAAATGGTAGGCACGTCTTCAACTATCAATCATGGACATAGCCAGTTAGAATCCTTCTGCACAAGAGATGGATAACCACAGAAGAATATAGTTAGCTAGAAAGGAATTACAGGGACACTACTACCACCACATCAGTTCCAATAGTACACAATTTTCCGCGGAGAACGCACCTGTTCTGTTCACCATTTCAAGAATTAGAGTCAGATGTTTAGAGCTAGTCTGCTATAGTTGACAAATAGTTCAGTTTACAGGTCACTGAAATGATATTAGTTGTTGTTACTCATGTTGTCTATGGATTTCTTTTGTTGGCTCAAAATACTTGCCTCCATCTACTAATTCTAGCCTCCTCTGCATCTTTTCTTTGTACTTGCATTTAACATTTGAATTATTTGATAGTGAATTAGTTTGACGATGTTTAGAGAAAAAAAAAAAAGTGAAAAAGACTCAATATTTTGGTTAAGGTTGGATCGTTTCCGATGATAGTACATTTAACTAAGAAATGTGTTGATTTTGACCTCATAATTTTATTAAAACCTCAAACTACCAAGAACAATAACCACAAACATTTGTGTATTAAAAGGGTATTTTCGTAATCAACTTTATTTATATTTTGATTCCTTATTATTTATTCATTCAACGAGTAATCATGTAAGAAGAATGACTTTTTCTCACTCACATTACTTCTCTCTCCCATTCTTTTAATCTCGGTTTCCTTCTCAATCTCATTCAAGTTTAGTAAACGCACCCTAATGAACTCATTTCAAAATTAATTCTCTTATCAAAAGAGAAAGAGAAAGAGCAAAAGAAAAAGTAAAAAGCAACCAAAGTAAAAATAAAAAGAGTAAAAAGGTCAAAACAAAAAAGTTGAAAACGAAGAGTGGGAACTGGGAAGACTCCAAAATTAAAACAGAAAAGGAAAAGAGAAGGGTTGGCTTAGAGTGAGAGATCAGAGCCAAGATGGAGGTTGGTGGCGGTGTTGACTCGGCGAGCAAAAGTCAACGGCGGGTAGGGTTGTTATACGACGAGAGGATGTGTAAGCACTCCACACCGGACGGTGATCCTCACCCGGAAAACCCTGACCGGATTAAGGTCATCTGGAACAAACTCGAAGCCAATTCCATTCCTCAGAGGTATACCACATTCTTCATCATAATTCAACTCTTCTGTGTTGCTCTGAAATTAAGTAGAAAAACAAAAAACAAGAGGTTGAAAATAACAAGTCTTGGGATCCGTGCCTTTGAATTATTGATCAAAGTTTGTTACTTTGATAGGTCTAAGTTCCTGAGATAATCACTGAAACTATTTTTGAATTAGTAGAAGGAATTCTGAGATAAAGTTCATTACTTTGAATTCTGATATAAAGTTGTTTGTGGGTGAGATACTGCTTGGGTAGTTGGCATTTCTTAGAGACCTAAATTGTGCATTGTTGTTATTTCTCAGGTGTGTTCTTTTGGAAGCCAAAGAAGCCGAAGACAAACATATCTTGGCAGTTCACTCCCAAAATCATGTTAAGTTGGTTAAGAAGATAAGCTCCAGACAGTTTGATTCAAGAAGAAATCGAATTGCGTCTAATTTGAATTCGATATATTTGAATGAAGGAACTTCCGAAGCTGCCTATCTTGCCGCCGGCTCTGCCATTGAGGTAATTAGTGTAGTTGGTGCATTGAGAGTGATTCATGATCGTTTAGACTTCAGACCACAGTATTTGTGTTTCCTTTTATATGAAACGGTGTGGATTTAGATGTACCTATTGTGGAAGAAAATGGTAGTCTTTTATCCAGAATTTGATTTAAGCATAATTAATGAAGGCGGATCCGCCCCAGTAGCAAAGTTATTGCAACTTTTGTATCCGTTACAGTATCAAAAAAAAAAACTTTTGTATCCGTTACAAATGAGCTACTTCCACATGTTCTTGTCTGAGTGCATGTCGTGTAGTGTATTTCAACATTATAATTCCAATTATGTGTGTTTTCTTAATTAGGTAACTGAAAGAGTTGCAAAGGGAGAAGTGGACTCTGCTGTGGCTATTATCAGGCCTCCAGGACATCATGCCGAAGAAGATGAAGCTATGGGGTTTTGTCTTTTCAACAATGTAGCTATTGCAGCAAGTCATGTTTTAAATGAAAAGGTAAGAGATGATTTATATTTTGTAATTGTTTCTAGTCATCATACTTTCTAATCCTTTTTCTTTTGCTTGAGACTGAAGCTCTGAAAAATTCAACTTTCCCCCCAACACTTGTTAAGTTGTAATCTGAGATCATGTGCATTCTTCTGCTTGGCAGCCAGAATTGGGAATCAACAAAATACTGATAGTTGATTGGGATGTGCATCACGGTAATGCTACTCAAAAAATGTTCTGGAAGGATCCTCGTGTTTTATTCTTCTCAGTTCATAGGTATGTCAGAACTTTGAGCAGATAATCTTAACTATTATGAGTAGTATACACAAAAAATTAGATGTCAGAACTTTTAGCTTGTTGCTTGTTTGGTTGATTTTGTCTCACGTCAAATCAAGGTTGACATTCTTGTGGTGACCATTGGAGCTGTGCTTTGGTTTCAGGCATGAGTTTGGAAGTTTTTATCCAGCTACGGATGATGGTTTCTATACTATGATTGGAGAAGGACCTGGAGCAGGATATAACATTAATGTCCCTTGGGAAAATGGTAGATGTGGAGATGCTGATTATTTTGCGGTTTGGGAGCATATTTTGCTTCCGGTTGCCAAAGAATTCAATCCCGACTTAATTATAGTCTCTGCTGGATTTGATGCAGGTTGATAACTCCTCATCTGTTGAATATTTTTCTTTTACCTTCCATGTTTCTGGCTGATTGAGGGTTCTACTGTATCCTTTGCTGATTGAGTTTGTAAAAAGAACTTATTCAAGTCTAGAGAGTTTTTATTCCTACTATCAGGGGTCATGTTGTAAAAATCTAGTACCCATCTGAACAATATCTTCACCAGGGGAAGGATTAATCTGGGTTTATGGTAATCACCGTTAATTAAGTTCATTAATCTAGTACCAAATAATTCTTTATGTTTGGTGACTAAATCATTGATAACTTGCTAGTAATATTTACTTGGCAACTCCCAGTATACTAATATTTTTATGAAATTGCTTGTAACAGCTGTTGGTGATCCTTTGGGTGGCTGTCGTATCACACCATATGGATATTCAGTTATGTTGAAGAAGGTAGTATTTCAATTTAATCTTATTTCTTATTCTGCCTCTTCTGGTGTTGTCTCTCCAGTTCAATAAGTTATTCATCAGTATTGTTATATAGTGATTGTGATGCTCATGATGTCGTCTTTCAGTTGATGAATTTTGCCAATGGAAAGATTGTGTTGGCTTTAGAAGGAGGATATAATTTCGAGTCTATCGCAAAGTCAATGCTTGCTTGTGTTGAAGTTCTGCTAGAGGACAAACCTGTTATTGGATCTTCAGAGGCGTACCCATTTGAGTCTACATGGCGTGTGATACAAGCGGTAAATTAAGATTTAGTACTTTTGTTCTTTTGGGTTGACATCCTTTCTGCTGGGTCATCCTTTTCTTACTTGTAAGTCACTAATTGTGTACTTCATAAGACTAATGCGTTTGCACTCTTCGTTTCAGGTTCGCCAGAAATTAAGTACTTACTGGCCGTCACTTGCAGATGAATTGCCAGAGGAGTTGATCAATAAGGCGGCTCCAGCTGCGGTACATTTCCTCTTCTGTTGCCTGTACTTTGTTGTTGATTTCATCTGAGGTTAGGTACTATTATTCATAGGCGAAAAATGTAAATTAGAAAAACTGTTAAATCACTTGGGACTTGGGAGTGCTTTATTCTCTCATATCTGTTGATCCATCCACTCATCCATTATATCTTTGTCGCTTTATTATCTTCTGTCTTACTGTATTTTTTGTTCCCCAAAAACATGCTAAGATAATTTTTTTGAATTCTAGTATGATCTGACCTCAAGCTCTGACTCTGAAGTGGAGGAGGATCATGAAAGTTCAAAAGTATATCAAAATCTTGAGGAAGCTCTTCAGGAGATTATAGATCCCCTTTCGAAGCTGAAAGTTGATGACAGTACTCGCGGTAAGTTTATAACTGAAATTTAGAAAATGCTGTCAATGGTCTGTTTTTCCTACATTGAGCTTTGAACTATTTCCAGATCATGTGGCAACCTGGAGGTTGGAACTTTCAAAAGTTGACATCTGGTATGCTGCGTTTGGATCAAATCTGTGGTTGAAAAGAATACTTGGCTATATTCAAGGCGGACAGGTAGTACTTTACGCACTAAATCTGTAACATTATTCTGTAAACGTCAATGTTATCTGATTTAGTCTATGATGTCCTCTCTGTTTTTTTTTTATTCTTTCCATTTATTGACATCCTCGGGATGGCTTTCAGGTGGATGGTTTGCAAAAGCCATGCGCTGGTTTAGTGGATAAAACTCCGCCAAAGGAGATCATGTGGAAGATTTTTCCTCATCGCTTGTTCTTTGGTCGCGAATTTACTCAGTCATGGGGTCCTGGAGGGACTGCATTCCTTGACCCTGAAAGCAACAGTCAGGATAAAACTCACATGTGTCTGTACAGAATTACGTATGTTACTACTAGTGAATCTATTATGTCCTGTTGCTTTATGTTTATCCAGTGGTACTGTGCACTGAAGCTTGTGTTTTCTTGCAGGCTTGAGCAGTTTAATGATTTGTTGGTGCAGGAAAATGTGGGACGCTATGCCATGAATTCTCCTTTGTTTGACCTGGCTGCTTTAAAGTCCGTCACAGGTGAAGAACCTCATTCCTTAGAGGTTTGCTTAGAGGTATGTCTAAACTTGTTATCACTTTTGGCCAGTTGGTTTTTTGCACAAAAGCGTACACATTTTATTAGACTCCTAACTCTGCTCGGATTGTGCTTGACTCTGTTTCAGAAGGGTTGGTACCGTAATGTTGTCTACTTGGGCAAGGAGCACAACATTCCCATACTGACTATGACGTATGTAGCGAAGTCTTCAATTTCGGTCTTCTTTCTATGATGTATCGGATCTGATTGCATTAACAAATTACAATGCAGGTGCACACCATCAGACATCGAGGGCTTCAAATCCGGAGAGCTTGCATTGTGTGCTCCATCCAAGAATTATGCCAACACAATAGTGAGAGGCTTGGTGGAAGGAGAGCAGCTTTCGCAGGAGGAGGCAATGTCTTACATACAAGAAGCTTCTACTAAAGCATTGTGAACTGGATTGCAACTTCTTATCGTTGCAGTATTTTGTAAATCTAACAGTGTAAGATCCAATTGCTGGGATAGGATCGTGTAGATGCTTATTCATAGGATATTCAAAAACTTTTCTATGCTTCAATTGCAGTGGTTGCCAATGATTATCATTTTGGTGCCATGTTTCGTTTTTGTTTTCAATTTCTTTAAGGCCTATAAATCTTTTTTTTTTTTGAGAACGTTAAGGCCTATAAATCATAAGAAACCATTGAAGACAAAAGATTGCGAATTTCAAACACAAAAAGAAGGGTGTTTATCAGCATACAAGGCAAGTTCACTGTAGTTATCTATCATTTCTTTCTTCCGTGGTTTCTACTTTGGTGAAGACTGAAAGAGGTGGTTGCTTTAACAAATCCTATGCACCAGACCAAACCAGACGCGACTGCTTTGCCAACATGCCCCTTGCTTGTTGCATCTGTACTTATGTAGCATCGACTCAGGTTATCAAAAAGAATGGGATGTTTCCCTGCAGAGATACTTTCATATTTCTGCAACTTTTCCTAATGAAGGAATGCTCATAATAAAGAATGCCGCCAATCAATGTCTACAACCCTCTTCTACAGTTCTTAGTTTACTTCAGTAAGGTTCTGTTGTTGGTTCTTCACTTCTTCAGTGAAGCATGTCCAGTGTCACCTAAATGCTTATGTAATTGGTTCCTGTCATGAGAAAAATCATCCACATCTAAATTAACATCTACAGCAGAAAACTAAGACTATAACTGATAGGGATTCAGATGTCAAAAGGATAAAAGGGATGTAATGCACAGCATCAAGATATGTAATGTCAAAAGATTTACCTTGATCCAAACTCCTCTCCGCATGTGTCACATGCATTGCTAGAGTTCTTTGATGTTGCCTGATTTGGGAAGTGTGATCAATTAATAAACGGAACAAATAAGCAGAACCAAAGAGCAAGCAGCAATCAGTAAGTAACCAAGATCCAGTGAGACCTAAATTTCACTAAATCAAATCATGGAATGAAGCACCTAAGAAAATCTTTATATGATAGATTCTGAAACAAAGGGCAGTGTTTGGTCGTTATGAGTCAACACTTCAAAAACAAAATTTCCAACAAAATTCAATGTTTGATAAATATTGTACAAAACTGAATATTAATCAAGCACCGAAGTTAAGATGAAAGGAATTCATTTGTTCCGATATCATATTAAAAGAGAAAGGATCTCCCAATTATCATATTACAAGAGAAAGAATCTCCCAAATTTTACTTGAGGGGGGGTGTTGAAATATAACATAAATGTAATAATGAAGGTAATCAAGTTAACTAATGAAGGGCATATTCAAAAGCTGGCAGGGGTCTGAACCCTCCCAGACCCAAGCACAGTTCCGCCACTGAACATACCATGGGATGTCTATTTACCTAAGCCCATTAGCGCTGCAGATTTAACCTCAACAACTAAGGACAAATCATACAAGTTGTTCCAAATTAAGCATTCAATCCTCAGCAGAGTATATCTAGATAATTGTGGTTATAAAGCTAAGGCAAAAGGAGCTGATTATCTTACCTTAGCTTTCTTCCCTTTGGAAGAGCTCTTTGATTTGCCGTTGGCTTCTTTCTTCACATTCTCTTTCTTCTTCTCAACAGTCTGTTTTGAAAATTTCTTCTTTCTGGCTATTTGATTATCCTGTTTATCATTACTACTTGCATTTTCCTTTTCCGCCATAGAATCAGATGTGGATTCCTTTATATCAGAATTATCATTTTCACCTGCCTCACTTTGATCATTACTAATATCATTCATATCAACTCTTTTTGTTTCTCCACCACTCTTCTTACTCTTCGCTTTCCTTCTGGGAGGCTTTTGATTCTCATATTCCATAGGAACGGACTCTACACCATTGATATCATTGTCCCCATGAACATCGGTCACCAAGGGATCCTCAACCTCAACCTTTGAAGCTGCATTTTTCCTGCTCTTTTGCCCGGCCACCATTGCTTCAAGAACATCCATTTCATCATCACTCTCACTATCACCGTCATCAACTTTAACTGCCTCACCAACATTTTCCCTACTCTTCTTTCTGGCAGCCATTGCCTTTAGAAGTTCCATTGCATCGTCGTCCTCACCCTCATCATCATCTTCGTCATCATCAAGCTCTTCCCTACTCTTGTGCCTGGCCGCCATTGCTTGAAGAAGATCCATCTCATCATCATCACCATCGTCATCGTCCTCGTCATCAAGCTTTTCATCACTGAAATCATGAAACTCATCCTCGCTGCCGCTCACTCCCTCCTCCCCAATCTCCAAACCCTCCCTCATTCGCTCACCTAAAACCTCCACCACCTCCTCCTCCTCCTCCTCCTCCTCATCAACCTCCTCATCCCCAATGGACTCCCTAAACTCCGCAACCTTATCCTTATGCTTCTTCGACTGCTCGTGATTCTTCCACTGCTTCTCACTCTTAAACTTCTTCCCACACACCACGCAATACAGCTCATTCCTCTTCCTCTCCTCCTCCTCCTCATCAACCTCCTCGTCCTCCTCCTCCACCCCTTTCGCCCACTCTGGCTCCTCATAGGCCATAGCTCTCTCCAATTTCTCCCTCTCCATCCTCTTCTTCTTCTCCACCTCCTCCTTCTTCTTCCTCTTCCTCTCCTCCTCCCTCTTCACCATCATATCCATCACCCTCTTATCCCTCTTCTTCGCAAACTCCGCCAGCCCCCGAACGGTGTCGTTGTACTCCCTCTTCGCCTTCTTCCTCTGCTTCTTGTTATCCTCCTCCATCAACCTCCTCAGCTTCCGATTCTGCCCCGCCATGACGTCATACTGGTCCACCCAGCAGAAATCCATCACGGTGCAAAACCCTAGCCAGTAGTTGTAAAACGCCGTCACCTGAGAGTAATCGCTTTTCAGATTCCCCAGCGCCGGAGCCTCCCTCACGGCGTCGATCCCGAGCCCTAGCTTCCGGGCGAAGCTGAGCTCGTTGGAGTAGATTTTTGTGAAGACGTCGGAGTAGACTTTGTAGAATCCCTTGCCGGAGTCGGAGTAGCCGGAGAAGACGGTGGTGGAGAAGAAGGAGAAGAGGTTGGGGATGACGGAGTCGGGGACGGAGTTGGCGGCGGAAGGATAGGCGAAGAGGATCTGGGAGCGGTGGGAGTCGTACCAGGCGCGCTCTTTGGGGTCGGAGAGGACCTCGTAGGCGTGGCCGAGCTCCTGGAACTGAGCGTTGGCGTCGGCCTGGGAGACGCCGGTGGGGACGAGCTTGTCGGGGTGGCGCTGCAGGGCGAGTTTACGGTAGGCCGATTTGATTTCGTCGGCGGTGCAGCCGCGGTCCAGGCCCAGCACCTCGTAGTGGCACCGCCGCTCCATTTGGGATTTTCTCGTTTGGTTTGTTAAAGAATGATGGACGTATTTTATCTTATATAGTTTCATGTATTTACAGATTAGGCGTAAAAGTCTAATTTCCTATACCTTTTTTTCTTTTCTTCATTCGAGACTTCTTTTTTTTTTTTATTAAAAGGGTTTTGGGCGTTCGGGGATAATACCCCTTAACGGAAACCCAATTCCCATTCGAGCCGGGTTAGGACCGCCCGTAGACGGGGAAGCTCTCCCAAGATTGTTGCTGCATACACAAGGATCGAACCTTCGACCTTGCTTAAGCCACACTAGCTCCCACCCACTAGTGCAAACAAGCATTGGTTCCATTCGAGACTTCTAGTTGTGGTCAATTCATTATTATTTTTCATTGGTATATGAAGTTTGGCCCGTAACGACGCACTTTATTCAGCTGCCATATTTTGAAGAAAAAAGGAGCAAAATAATCTTCAAAACTTATGAGCTCTCAACAAAGGTTTTTCGATTATAAACGCATTGAACTAAGTGATTTTTTTTTTTTTTGATAAGAACGCATTCAACGAAGTTGTTTTCTGAGGAAATGGCTGCATAAGATATGAATAGCTGGTACATCATATGTATTGTCAAACTATTTGGTCATTAAAAAAAAACCCCTAGCCGTACTACTTTCTCCTTCGGCATCTAGCACCTTCCCAACCACGTTCGACGCCATCCCAGTAGCACTTGTTGATCCCAGTGGTGTGAGCCGAACAACCATCCTTTAGACAAGAGCAAAGATTCATTCCCAGCGAGTCTCTTTGGGATTTCTGTGATGACTTTTGTCTTTCTCTCTTCCAGCGGCCTTGTTATCAACATTCACAGTAGCTGTGTTCTAAATTCGCCGGAAATCAAACTTCAATTTCCTTGGTCATCCATGTCCTGGAAGGAGGGGAGACCTCTTGATGAGAGGATGCCCTACAAGAAGTCGAGTGCACCTCTGTCGCATATGACAACCCCTTAGTTTGGGAGGGGTGTGACTAGCCCTAACAACAAGGGTAAGGAGGTTGGTTAATTTCTTTGTTTCTTACCTAGACATTTGATGGAAGATTATTCTTATTTAGATTTCAGCTTTACTTTGTTGTACACCAATTGAGGTCCGTAGGCGACGAGTATTACCGTTACATGAAATTAAGATATGAATAGTTGGAAGTTAAGTGTGATAGGCTTAACTGAGCGCATTTGTAATGAGGGCTACATGTCAGGACCCATCCCGAAATATTATACAATAACCCCAAGGGTAATCATAGCTACTAAAAACTAGAGGAAGCAAGAAAATACACTGGTAGGTTAAACATGTAACCTACTGTTGAAAAGTGATGGAGAAATGGGTAACTATGCCTCGCCTCTTACTAGTGTCAACCCGAACTCTGCAGACTGGACATTTTTAAAACGTATGGCCCAAGAGAAAACATTCGCAAACGTTAGAGTGAGTGGACAAAAATAAAAAGAATAAATAAAGAAAATAATTAAAAATATTTATGTTTTCCCAATTTAATTTCCAAAGAAAACAAATACATGTCTCAAGCGATAAATCTTTTATCTCATAATATTAAGTCTCTTCAACTCAAAAATATATACTAATATATATATGTATTTACACACGTTCATACTCCCTATATAAATTTTATAGATTTAAATAATTTATATAGAGTTGTCTTGCAAAAGACGTTGAAGACTTATGAAAACCGGACAATCATCATCATGATTGAATCCTCTAGGTCATCTGAGTTAGTTTATGTTCATGTCATGGTGCTTTTGCTAACTAGTCATGAAGTTTATGACCTTGGAATGACCGAAATGACTTGGTTTTGTTCATACACACGTCACTTAGGCTAAGGCAAAAGCCTACACGCCACCTGCAAGCTTCATAGCTTTACACATGCCAATTCTGCGAAAACAGCAATCTGTCCCTTATGGACAGTCAACTTCGTTTGAGCTTTGTGAACAGCTTCGGATGAACCAAACAGTGAGCTTTATATCATTGGAAAGCTCTACGAGTCTAGTTTTCAAAAAATTTCATGGTTTGTCCATATCTATTTTAACGAAGAAGTTATGGGTGTTTTAGTGCGCAAATGTTATTCTGCGCGAAAATTTTTATGCACTCTCGGGATTGCAACTTTTTGTAGCTTCTTTCAATCCTTCTAAATGGTTCAAGTGGAACTATTCACTTTCATATCTACTCTATTTTGTAGATCTGTCTCATAGACACATTGAGTGTCTCACAGATAGTGGAACTATCCACAACATTCTAAGGAACCGACAACTTTCTTTGAATTTTGTGTCTTTGTAAATCTTCTATGACTACAATAATTGAATCATACCGATCATTCAGGTATGCAGTTTAGTTGAATCTTGATGCCTCATGGCACCATGATCAACATCACAGATGCCCTCTATGCATTGAGAGGCAACCGAACCATGTTGAGCTTTAAAGACATTCATGCTAATAGTTTTCATTTGAAAACACATTGTGAGAATAAATAAAAATTCTTTTGTGTATACCTTCTCATGAATGCAGACTGAAATGCATCTTAGAAAAGTTTATGAGTCAATCTAGTGGATTGTATGTCACTATGATTCGAATATCAAATTACATGTTGTCGCCAAACATGATATTTGAGACACCGACTCATATAGGCTTTAGTTTGACCAAATTTTGAAAAATTGTCATTCTTATGGATATCATTCTTTCGCTCAAAATGAAGACATTTGGGATCTAGCTTCTTCATGAAGCATGATGGTGACGCCATGGTTGTAAATGGCGGCACCCGGGGGACATTAATGTCACCCGAACACGGCTCCAACTTCCCAGAGGCCGTCCGATCAATTCCTCAAGTAATTGAGGTGCACCGGCCTTCCTTCAATGTCGCATTGGCCCTCTACAATGTTAATTGCTCGTTTTGAAAGCCTATTTTTTAGCTAAATTAGGAGTGAGACCCTCTTACGCTAAATGACACAAAAATGAACATTTCATTCTTACATCAAACTATGTAGATAGATATAACCAACATACTGACACCTTTTTATGCTTTATGGTGTTGGTTAAAGTGTTAACACACTCGTCACGTGTTACACTATTATTTACTGTTTATGCTGCTTATATTTCTATGGGCTCACTACCCATTCTTTAAAGAAGTTTATCGGGATATAAGTTGAAGTGTCATGTACCCTATGTTCACACGCAATACGGTCTCACTGAGGCTATGACTAAGTAACTTTAGCTTGTTACTCGAACATTATTGATGCGCATCAATCTTTCTATTGCGTCTTGAGGCTATGCATTATTTGCATGCAACTTTACTATTCATCTTCTACCCACCATCATTGAATATTGTTGTACTACAGCTCATGACTGTATACCAGGATTGACATGAAATTGCAATCCTTGAGTTCAAATAGGATTGAAACGGATCTCCAATCCTTGAGCTCGGCTAGATGTTATTTCCAAGTGTCAAATTGCATTGCCACTGCGTACAATGATGGGTCGTTTGAGATGAATAAGTATTTAGGTTGGATATGAACCTCCACCTATAATCCGCATATGTAGAAACTTTGTCAAGCGATCTCTTTCACCGCTATATTGCGGATTATCACTTTGCTGAAACAGTATTCCCGCCATTAGGGGGAGATAAGAACACAAGTGTTCAATGAAACGACTTGAATTGTCGTGGTTTGTCCCCACTAAGTCTAATCTTGATCTCAAATGCTTAAAGTGTTAAAGTGACGAGATCACATGCTGCAAATATGTCTGCAATGATTAATGTCCTATCAAGAGGACATGGCGCGACCAAAAGAAGTTGATCTTGGCGCCATCACCATGGATGGTGATATGGTGACGCCATAAAGTGGCAAAATTGGTGTCACAAAGCCTTGTGGCTCCCCAAAAGAAGGGAGGCCCTTAGGTTCGATATTTTCTCGCACTAGGAAGAAAGCGAACTTGGCTCAACCTGATCCATTGATTAGTGATACTCAAATCCGTCTCATGAAGTCTGAATTGTGATTATCGTTGAGGGACACCTCAATGTCAAATCCAATCCATATAGAGATCTCTACAAGTATTAAAGTAGTGTACATGGAGACGTGAGATAATAAGTCTACTATCAAACCACCATTCGTTGGTGGATATCAACTTAGTTGATTGGCCTAATGGAAATATGCGATCTAGTATTAACAAAGAGATAGGTCCTTGGGCAGGTGATGTTGACACTGCAAGCTAAACCCTATTAACTATGCATCTGTTAGATAGTGTAGTGAGAACAAGAGCTTAGACTCACCTTATGGTGCAAGCTCTTTCACTAACACGCACTGAGATCGACTACAATAAGATATGCTCTCGTAATGGATGTCATTGAACTTTACTATTTTGTCAGTTTGGTAAGTTTCAAATAACTGAACATACAGCCTATGAATGTGGTCATAATAACATCTCTACAAGATCATAGATATACATGAAGGTCTTAAACGAACTTCATTCACCCAAATTAAGTGGCTTCAAACCACAGGTGCAAATCTGGTCTGAGAAGATGAAGACGCAGATCTGTGAAAATACCCAATCTGTTGAATTAATGAAGATGCAGATATTTGATGAAGATGTAGATGACAATGATGATCTATCAGATGCAGTCTCCACTTCCTAAATCCCCAATTTCTACGGTTTCTTTGATTTTGATCTTTTGATATTTTTGTTTGATTAAGGTGAGAGATGTGATGAAGAAAGAAGAGGAATTACCAGTACTGTGTAAGGAACGAACTCCACTGCCCTCAAAAATGAAAATAGCCTCATGTGCATAGTGGGTGCTGAGCTCTTGACGGAAAAGATAACCGAAATTGGTTTATTTGACTGTTAGTTAGAAATTCGGCTAAAAAGTCTTTTATAAATTTGAAAGGATATATAATGAGACCGAGTAAGTTTGGACTTCTTAATAACCACACTCATGAATTAATTCACAACCAGTTTGAAGAAAAGAAGAATGAATGGAAATTCTTGTATGCACGACGTGTATTTACACGACACAATCTTAACCGTTCATAACAATTCATATGTTTGACCACCATATTTCTATATTATTTCTTCTAATGCTGATCATCCATGTATGTGAAGATACACGCCGTGTACTAAAGATACTCTCAAGAATGAAAATGATAACGAAGAATGAAAATGATAACAAAATATTAAGTAGTTTTTTTGACGATGACATCTACTCATCTTCCCTGCATAGCGTCCCCTACTACCAGACTTGGAACTCTTCACACCGGCAACCTCACTCTCACCATTACTCTTGCTATTCCTTTTGCTCCTCTTCTCCTTCTTCCCTCCCTTCTTTCTCTTCTGCTCATCTTCACTCCCATTGTCGACGCAAGATTCTTCACCGGAATCCGGTTTCGATTTCTTCTTATCATCATGTTCATTGATTCCACCACTCTTCACACTCCTCCTCCTCCTCGGTTTCTTCTCTGCACTCTCATCCCTCTTCTTTGTCTCCTCATGCTCCACCTCATCCTCCTCTACATCAATAATGGTTGCCATCGGCTCAAAAATTGGTTCACCAACTCTTACATTAGTCTTTCGCCTCGCCACCATTGCCTCTAGCACATCCATCTCATTCTCCTCCTCCTCCTCTTCCACTTCATCATTATCGACTTCTCCACCACCTTTTTGCTCTAGATTTTCATCAACGCATTCGCAAACCTCTTCTTCACTCTCTTCTTCAGCTTCTCCCTCCAAAACCTCATCAACATGATCATCATCAAGCTCATCCTCCTCCATCAACTCCAACACGTCCTGAACCAAATCCTTGTTTTTCAACCCCATCAACATTGCTACCATCTCCCTATGCTTCTTCGACATCTGATGATTCAAGCACTGCTTATCGCTCTTGAACTCCTTCTTACACACCACACACTCCCACTCCTCCCTCTCCTCCTCCTCCTCCTTCTCCTCCACACCATACTTCCTCTTCCTCTCCACCGGCTTCGTCCACTCCGGCTCCTCATACTCCAAAGCCTTCTCCATCTTCTCCTTCTTCAACTTCCTCCTCCTCTCCTTCTCCTCCTCCACCTCCCTCTTCCTCTCCTCCTCCCTCTTCGCCATCATCTCCAAAACCCTAATGTCCCTCCTCCTTACATACTGCGCCAACCTCCTAACTTTATTATTATACTCATTCCTCCCCTTCTTCCTCTCCTTCACGTTCTTCCGCTGCATCACCGCCGCTCCCTTCTTCGTCGGCGCCTCCGACAAGTCATCATGCGGCTCCATCCACGCGAAGTCCATTACCGTCGTGAAGTTAAGCCAGAAATTATAGAACTGCACCACCGCCGCATAAGGACTATGCTCGTCCCCTATCTCCGGACGAGGCTTCAGTCGCTTCACCACCTTCTCCGAGTCCTTTGGCAGCTCCTTCATCTCTTGAAACGCAACCTCGTTGGTTGGCGTATATGTTTTCAAAAACGTCGCCGTAGACCTTGAAGAATCCCTTGCCCTCGTCGGAGTAGCCGGAGAATCTGAGGCCCTTGGTGGGGACTAGGCCGGGTTTGAAGCTTTCCGGGGTGGAGTTTTTCTTGCGCGTCTTGTCATACTCGGCTCGCATCGATGGGTTTTTCATGATCTCGTAGGCCTTTTGGAGCTCTTGGAAGTTTGCGGTGGCTTCTTCTTTTTTCGCGGTGGCTTCGGCTTCGGGGAGGCCGGCGACTTTGACCTTGTCCGGGTGGATTCTCCTCGCCGTTTCTTTGTAAGCCTTTTCGACATAACGCTCTGCTTCCTCGGGGTCGAGGATCTTCGAGGTCTTCGGGTTGGAAGCCTAAGAGCACGTAGTAGTCGACAAAGTGCTTCTGGTTGGACTTCACCATTGTTGTTGTGATGGGCGAGAATAGACGGGTTTGATGCTTGTGTAGTTATTGATGAATGCATGGGGAGCTGATTTGTTATTGTTTATATAGGCAATGGAATCCCTAATCCTCATTGAGGAAGGAAAGACTTCCTACAAGAAATCTACTTGGGGGAGGAAAGACTTCCTACAAGAAGTAGGAAGTAGATTTCTCATGGAGGATCTTTTCGTGTTTATTTAGGATTCAAATTGTGACTTCATTAGGATTGAGAAGGGGAGAGAACCAATTTCGAGCTGTACCGATCTTCTTCTTCTTCTTCATTGTCTGTGATGCACTTTACAAACCATAATCACCAGTGCTTCAGCTGACTCCATCCAACTTCATGTCCAAGGTTCTGGACGAACGGAGTTGTTCTGGTTGAATTCTACGCGCCGTGGTGTGAACATTGTGAAGCTCCGACTCCTTTATGGGAGAAAGCGGCTACTGTGCTGAAGGGCGTGGCCACCGTAGCTGCTGATGGTTCTCACGCGCACAAATCCCTTGCTCAGGATTATGGGATTATAGGACTCCCAACAGAACGTGGAAAGCCTCCAGTTGCATATCAGGGAGAAAGCAAATAATAAAAATTTGTTCGTCTCGTTGTAAACGTTGAAACTAAAAACACAGCCACTAACTTGCTCTTTTGACCCTTTTTTGCAGTTACCAAGTTGTTTTCATCAACACCAAAATACTGTTTAATATATACACCAAAATGTAGTAGAATAGGTTAGATGTTCATCCTGGCAAATTCAGTAAGTTGTGCCTGACAATGAAACTTGTTCATCTGAAGACTGTAACTTGGATCCATTATGTGCAACAAACTGGACAGGATCAACGGGAAAATACCCAGTATAAGTTTCTTAAGCCGAACCTTGTAAAGGTGAATTTTTTTTATCTACCGTCAAGCTAGCAACTTCTTGCACGCCATCAATGCTCACTCCCTCTTTGAAATGGTCTCTGAGGAACTCCACAGCCATAAATGTAAGAGCTGAAGCTGGAATATACCATGTAACCCTGGGGATGCTACCTCTGAACATTCCCTTTGCACCTTCAGTGATCCAAATACTTCGCAATGCATCCCACCAGCCATTGTACCTATAGTTCAGAACATTAGAAAAAAAAGAAAAGAAAAAAAAAACCAAACCAAACCAGTGTATTGCTACCACATTTTAACTTCCACTTCTGATATACCAGATCAAAAGGAGAATTGCTTGATCAAATTTCCCTTTCCATTCAAGGTGAGTTCTTAAAAGCTTTATAGTATCTGCAAACATTACTAAAGTATGTTGTCTGAATACTCCCTTATAAGGTGATGCTTATATCCAAGATAGCGGGTGTGGTCTTCTTGTAGACAGTTTTAATGGTGATTGACAGTGAGATCAATATAATAGAGAAAGCTAAAGCCTTGGTCAGGCAACATCACTATAACTGACAGTGAATGATGATTGCATCCGATGCTTGGAGCAATTTAGTCATACTCCTAGAATTACAAAAGTCATTTAAAATAAACAATAATAATGAATCCAGTACCTCAATGTTGATCCCTGTACTTGCAATCTTGTCTTGATCACATCAAAGGGAGTGGTAAGAAAAGAACTCAAGCCTGTACAATATCATGCAAGTATAAATCACCTTTAGAGTTCAGTCAATTCTAATTGCTGAATTTAATTTAATACTTAAACGTACACCAAGCAGATGATACATAAGCAAGGTACACATACCACCAGCAAGTCCTCCTAGTATAAGTCCCTCCAAGGAACTATTAATATGGAAATTCTGATTGTGTATGTACTTTTTCTTCCCATACTCTGTCAAATCTTTCAAGCCTTCATAGAACATAACCTGCATGGTGCAAACAAAATCTTTGAAATAACACTAACAAACTAGATATAAGAACCGTACTCAATACGGAAAAGCAAAAGAGTGGTAACAACTAAATCTTTTGGAGACCTAATTGCCTATGAGTCATTAAAGATAAGAAAGAATGTCACAGCATGTATGGTTTTTCCTTTTAGAATGCACTCTTAAGAGCTTGCACAGTTGCAATCCTATATGTTATCATACGTGTGCGAATGCTGAGAAGCAACTGATGTAAAGTCAAACAAATTGACCATAGTATCAGAATTTCACATACCATCAGACCCGCAAAAGGCACATCCCTTGCAAGTGTTGACCCGAATCTGCCAAATGAAAAAAAAAAAAAAAAAAAAAACAAAGAAGAAGAAGTTATGATCACAATTCATATACAGTATGTACAGATTCATGCTTGATGTGTGTCCCTTTATGAGTATTGGGTGGGGGGATGCATGGTTGAGTCATCAACAGGCAACAGCCTCCAATAGTTTACAGTAACAACAGTACCAAACATAGGAAAAAGGATCAGATGTAACAACTATCGAGTTTATTGTTGAGATATGTACCCAGCATATAATCCTCTTGGCCCCTGCTCCTTCCATATTGAGCAGCCCGCCTGGAACATCCCTGTATAGTAATCATACATCTGGATACCAGGCTTCATAGAGATATTATCTTTCAGCATGGCGGAACTCCAAGAAGCCTTTGTCCCTTGAACCTGCATGCGTTGCTTCATCACTTCACATGGAACATATACAAAAGAACCAAGTGTATCTCCTGAAATACATAAAGAAAGATATGCATATTGAGTCCCCTGAGGCACATCATGGCTGAAGAGTCCACAATAAATGTTGCTATTACTAACATCGGAAATGAACAACACTTGGCAGCTAATTGCATAGAGTGCATGACAGCACCAGCACAATCAAAATTCTATGTATGAACACACAAGGGTGATTCATGTTGAGGTGTTGTGTGTTTGAGTGAATGCAGTCAAACAACTATACTGGATTGTTGACTTCACCTTAAAACAAAGGTGCTATACATATACAAAGACACATAACAGAAGCTTTAAGGTTATTTTCTCTTTGAGAACAAAGTTGTTTATGTTTATAAACAACCAAAAATGACACAGTAATAATGATAAGTCAAAACAGCTAATAAATCTAGGATAAAAGGAGTCAACTGAAACACATCCAACTAAACTTAAGGGCATCCTTGCAACAATTTAGATACAGCTAAATTATCATTTATAAAATCAAATGTCATAACGTCACCCAAAATCTGAAGTTCAATGGTGAATACTGAATACTATCAACATTTAACAGTCTGACAATTTGTTCCAAAAACATGATGACTACGATAAACTCAAACATCAGCAGTACGACTGATATAAAAGTTTTGAGAGCTGTAGATCTCACCAACTGCTCCAGCAATGAAATGCGCCCAATGTCCCCCAAGGTTTGGATGTGACTCTTGAATCCACTTTTTGGTCGACTCTATGACACCAAAATATGTTGCTCCAGTTGCAAGAGAACCAGTGACACCAGGAGCTATGCCTCTATAAAAACCTACAGAATTATCAGTTAACAAAAACCGCACGCTCTGAGGAGGCACCAACAGTAAATCAAGAAAACAACAAATCCTTTATAGTTCAAAATCCAAAGCTGACGCGTCACAAGTATATGCTTGAAAATGAAAAGTGAGGATACCTTTTAATCCATCAACAGCCCAGACTGTTCGTACCATCTGCAGGATGCTCTTTTGATGCTGCAGCATGTGAAACAAATAAAATCATCAAACATTGTTGAATCCGTTACTCGAAGAAACGACCATACAAACAAAACATATGTAACATCTACACACCAAGGATCATACCTGACTTGCACTGAAAATCGCCTGGCTTTGAATCCGAGTCTTTACGGTGTCGATTGGATGCATCATTCCTTCCCCAAACGCCCCAGCAATTCCTCCCCACATAAACTCTCTCCACACTGCATTACCATATCACAAAATCAAACTACAATTTCTGGAGCATGCATTTTTATCATCAAGAACAGAAAATTAAATTTCAAAAATGCGAGGCGGATGGATTTGAAGGCTTACCGAAGAAGTTTCGGTGAGTTTGTTTCCGCGGCGGGAGGCTTCTCGGAGCGGTGATGACGGAAGCGTGTGCTTCGCTCGAGGTCGCCATTGAAGGAGCTTCAGTATCGCTCTCTGGTTTAGGGTTTATGGATTTAAAGTGAGAGGAGGGTTTTAGCTCGGCGCGATAACCCAGAAATGTGTGCCCAACACGAAAAGGTTTCACCAAATCACCCTCCGCAAAGGTTGTACGAAGATTTGTGCTACCTAGCCAGTGGATTGACACGTGGTTAGGTTTCAACCCCATTTGTAGAGCATCAATAAAAGCCCAAAAAGGTTTTCTTCACTGAAACCGCACCGGAGCTCGCTCGCTTCGTTTAGCCTTCGGATCCGAACATCCAGCTCCTCTAGGGTTAGGGTTGCCTGTAATTCGATCGCCGCCGATCCCAATAGCAATGGCCATGGTTGCTCTCAGACGCGAAGGGAGGCGTTTCGCCGTCTCCCCCAGTCCAATCGCCGCCGTCCGATCCTCCATCTTCCCCGCCGAGTACGTTCTCTTTTCAATTGTGGTTGCATTTTGCATTCTTATTTCCATCGGTTTGAAAGGATAAATCTTAGATATTCGGTCGTTTGTTATCGATGGATTGATGAATTGTGTGGAGAACTGTAATTGTGAATCAACCCTAAAATTGAGAAGCAGCCATTTTCAGGTTTAGGTTGTTGGTTTTTGAAAGAGTTGAACTATAAATAATGACAGGTTTAGGTTTTGGTGAATCTCGCTATTTGAGAAATGAAATCATTGGCCTTGGAGAGCACATGAACAATACCTTATCTTTGGAATTAACAATTGCACATTTAATCTTCTAGTCTGAGTACCGGGTATAGTATAGGGTTATAACATGCTGTGGATATTTGGTTAGAGTCATATTTGCACTACATCGATTCATAAGTTTTTGTTTGGCTGTCTTATGGTGATTACACATTAATCGTTTCTCATACTTCTTGCTACTGAAATCCACTGTGTCTGCACTTGATATAACTATATCTTTTGGTTTGGGTGGGCAGGGAGCAGGCCCCACTTGGAGTACGGTCAATTTCAACTCAAATCGGTATGAACCACTGCCATCAATTAGTTATTGTTTTTTTTTTACCTTTTGTGATAGACTTTTGGCTTTCAGTTCCTTTTAGTAAAGACCAATGATAATGTGGTTTTTTGATACTGGATACAGTGCGAAACCGGATGAAGAGTGTTAAGAGTATCCAAAAGATTACAAAGGCAATGAAGATGGTTGCAGCCTCAAAGCTGCGAGCTATTCAATCCAAAGCTGAAAATTCTCGTGGCCTGTGGCAGCCTTTCACAGCACTTCTTGGCGACACCCCCAGTAAGATCACCCGCATAATCTATGCTTTTTGCTGTTCAAGCTTGATTTTTGTTTCAGTCTGTGTCATTTATTACCTAGCATTTTAATTTTGTTGTTCTTAACTATTAGTTCAAATTGGTTGACAGTAGTGATGAGTGCACCGACATCTTTTTGATTAATGGATAGAACTATTGCCAAGTCATAGCTCCTCTGGAACTCAAAATTACTCTACTCTTTTTATGCTTTATATCTTTCATATATATGCTTATTCATATTGATATTATTTCAAAAATTTCTCATTACGTGTTTCTGTGTTCTCATGCTAGGTGTCAAAGTTAAGAAGGATGTTATTGTTACAATCTCTTCAGACAAAGGTTTATGTGGTGGAATCAACTCTACTTCCGTCAAAATAAGCAAGGCCATGCACAAGTTGAATGCTGGTATATCTTGGAGCCGCAAAGCTGTTTGTGAGTGTTTTGATCTTTCCAAATTATGTGTGCATTAATGCCATCTCTTCTTCTTTTGACTGTCCTAGGTCCTGACAATGAAACAAAGTATGTAATTTTGGGGGAAAAAGCTAAAGCTCAACTGATTCGTGACTCAAAGAAGGACATTGAGCTTAACATAACTGAGTTGCAGAAGAATCCTTTGAACTACGCCCAGGTTAGCAATCTATGTTCCTTGCGTTTATACCTTAAGGATTAGGAAAAATATGGTTTGTCATACAGCTGCACCTGTGCATGCTGGTATATTTGTTTTTTCTGCCAAATGCCAGTCTGTAACTTTTATATTACATGAAGAGCATCTGACATTTGAGTCGTAGAGGGGAGCCAGTAAAAATCTTAACAAGTTTTCATTGAGGGCTCTTCAAATGTTTACTTCAAGTTAGTGTCATGAGATGTTGTCTGAGTTCCATGCATTAGCTTAGATTAAGCTCCTCGAACACTGATTCATATGTTGTTCTACTTTAAATGGTGAAGTGGAATTATACTGGTTCGATGTGTGTTATACTTTGCCAAGTTCTTGCAATCATTCTCAGTGTACTTTTTGTCCTTTCAGGTATCTGTCATAGCTGACGACATTTTAAAAAATGTGGAATACGATGCTTTGAGAGTTGTCTTCAATAAATTTCAGTCAGTCGTCTCATTTCTGCCAACTATTTCTACTGTATTATCTCCAGAGGTAATAAGAATGTTTTAATACTATAAATGCACATACTACCCAACGTTTTATGTTCAGATTTCAGGTAAGTGAATAATTGATTCCAAATGTTTACATAGGTTGTGGAGAAAGAGTCTGAAGCTGGCGGAACACTTGGTGATCTAGATTCGTATGAGGTTGAAGGTGGTGAGTCAAAGTCAGAAATTCTACAGAATCTGACAGAGTTCCAATTTTCTTGTGTAAGTCCTTCCCTCAAATTTTCTAGTTCTAGTGTGAACCATTGTCAATACCCTGACCTGATTGGACAGTTCACTTCAAATTGCATTGATTTGATGATGTTAGTCTTGGACCTGAAATAACTTTTTTTGTTTTGTTTAAATTGCTGGATAGCAGCTCCTGTTCAACTATTTTCTGGCATATTAATATATTTTGTCCATCATGCAAGGACTTCAGTGTCGCTGAACTTGAACACTTAAACTAATAAACTTATTGATCTTGGTTTGCTGTGGGAGCTGATATTCACTAGGACCAGGGCCAGCGATAACTGTTTTTTCATATTTTACCATTGAAGCAATTCCATTGGGTGCACAAAATGTAAACTTAGACTAATAAACTTATTGATCTTGGTTTGCTGTGGGAGCTGATATTCACTAGGGCCAGGGCCAGCAATCTTGGTTTTTTCATATTTTGCCATTGAAGCAATTACTTTGGGCGCACAAAATGTGAACCACCGTCACGTTGGGGATTTATTACTGAATTTGTTTTCTTTCTCATTATTCATAAAGAAGAATTTCATATTTTGAACAGGTCTTGTTCAATGGTGTGTTGGAGAACGCTTGCAGTGAGCAAGGAGCCAGGATGTCTGCTATGGACAGCTCAAGCAGGAATGCTGGAGAGATGCTTGATCGCCTCACACTCACTTACAACAGGTCACTTTCTTACCCCTCCCAATGCAATTGCATGCACACAGGCACACATATCCGATGACCAAAACTTTTTGTGTATAAAGATAAATAGTTAATTGTCTTGTTTGGTTTTATCTGCTTAATTAGATTACTTTCTTTTGGTACTAGCTATATCTTTAGTATAAGCTTGTTTTGCTATTTTTAGATATTCTTTTCTTCTTCAAGGTTCAAAACACTGATCTTGGTTGTTAATGTGATTGTCTGTTACAGAACCCGTCAAGCATCTATCACCACAGAATTGATCGAGATTATATCTGGAGCATCAGCACTGGTGGGCTAGTTTATCTGATGGTGACGAAATAAACTGTGGTTGGAAGTTTAAAGATGGTGGGATAGTTTATATCTGGAGCCTTTGTGAATCATTTTGTTATTCTAATAATTACTCCAGGGTCAAATTCTGGGCACTAAAATTGTACCCAGTGATCAGTAAATTGATGTTTCTGGGATTCCTTTCCCTTTTTTTGAGTTCCGCACCTGAGAAATCCATTTCAATATATTGAGGATTGTACAAATTGTATCGGTTCATTTGTGATAAAGTCTCTTGATGGTTGGCCACCTTCGTTTTCTAATGCATACTATTGTCGGGTGCTGAAAGAGAATTTTGTGTGGATATGTCCATTGTAACGTCTTTTTGATACAATAGTGATGCCAGTGTTTCATACTCGCAGGGGCGTCATCATTCTTCCCAAATTTCATTTTCATAAAGCTGACAAATGTTCATGCGACAACAGAGCCTTGTAATAACAGTTATTTCTGTGATTTCAGACAAAAAATACAGTTATTTCTGTGATGAGGTTTTGGTATGGAACATTATATTTTGTGCAAAAGTGGACGAAAGATAGACTCTGGAGTCTGGGGTGTTTTGACTAATCTCATTTCCAGCTTGTGGATTTGGTACAGAACTACGGATGCAAACAATTATCTAATCTTTGTTAATAATTCTCCTTGTGAAATACAAATCTTGTGGAAGTTTTGGTCGAAAATTTGGTACACATTCCCTGCAACTCTTTTGCCAAGGTTGAAGCCCCACAGTAGAAAACCCCTGTGCAAGAAAAAACCCAACTCTCCAAATTAGCTTATGGCAATCATCAATCTACAGAATATCTCATTGTTTTCCAAGACCTTACCAATCCGTGCTCCTCTGTGTCTACAAGCCAATTCTGAGAAGATGCTGGACCAGTTTGGCCGAGAAAAATGTGTTCTCACCTGAAAATTTCGTCGCAAATAAGATCAAAATGCTTTCCTAGAGAAATCTTCATTCAGTGAAGCAAAGAGTAGTGTATAGATACCCCAAATGCACCATACTAACCAATTGATGAGTGATTTACAAACAAAGGGTTTATGATGCAGTACTTACCGGAGTCCGGGAGACAAAGTCAATACCATTTTTGGCATAATGCAATGCTTGTATTGCACTTATCAGAACCGAACGCGCATCTCCCTCTTGATAAACAGAAGTTAAGAAACTGTGCATCTCTACAATAGACTAAAGAATGATCACCACAAGTTATTAGAGTGCACATTGCAGACTGGTAAACCTTACTTCATCAATGAACAGTTGCAATGAAAGTATAACCTTTGCAGGCTTTTACCTGCTTTTCTTTTGAATTTGATAGTTCCTTCATGATGTCTCTAAACCATTCAAAGGAGCTTTGTTCTCTTGTGACCCAAAAAAGATAGGCTTTTAGTGGAGACTTTCTTGAGCTGCATTCTCTGCAACCAGACTATTTCGAATATAGCCATCAGAAGGATTTTTGAGTATTTTTCAAATTTCTCAAGTGAAAAGCAAAAACTAAGAACCATACATGATGATCACAATGTGATGAGTTTTGAGCACTATTGACAATATCTTTGAGGATGCCAATGAAAGGTGTAGCGCCTATGCCTAGACCGATTAGAACAATGATATCATACTTGATATGGTCTTGAGAAGCAGCACCATAAGGTCCATCAATGTGTACTTTAGGGTAACTGTTAAGCCCTGATAATGTTGCCTGCAGAATTTCATAAAAAAAAGTTGAAGTGAGAGTTAGAATTGAGTCTTTTCATTCATTTTCCCCAACAATATTTTCCACTTCACCTCTTGGAAAAGACTGTATATTTGGTAACTCCAGTCCCCAGCAGTTCTGATATGCACACTTAGGTAGTCATCTTCTGGTCCTGAAGTTAATGAAAACGGGTGCCTGAAATGAGAAAAGAACATGGTAAAGACTGAAGAATATATTACATTGCTTGGCTTTAATCTTAAGGCTGATGAATATATGGTTGGAGAAAAGTAACACACACTTACCATTCAAATGGTGAAATCTGAGGGCATTGAATGAATATGTACATGCCACTCAGGTACTTGAAACCTTTTGGTTTGTGCAATTTGAGGGACAAAACTTTTCCAGGATAAATACTTGCCTACACAGAAGGAAGTAGACAAACTTAAAGATCACTGCTTCAAATTAACAAGGATGATGATGGTATTGGCATATTACCTTTGTCATTTCTACCTCATAGAATCCAGATCTTATGGCTCGAAATACTCGTTCTCCAGTATATAGCAGAACTGGAATGGCAATGTAGATTAATGTCTGCTTAAGCAAATTGTTAGCATCATGACAGTTTCTGAAGTTAATATTCCATATACACAAGGACTAATTGAAAGGCTTACCGTCTTTTCAGTTGCGTTGTTTGTAAGGAAGAGGAATATAGAGTGAAAAATGAGCAATGCATATACAGGAATGAACAAGTGGTGTGAGTACCAAAAGGTATTGTATCCTGTGACATTCCGGACAGACTTTGGCAGTGAAGGTGACCCCCGGCGTGGCCATCGTGTTGCAAGTAAGAATGCTATGGCCATTAGTATCACCATACCAATACCTGATGCCACTTCCTTTGTGGACAATATTTCAAAGTATGATGGTTGATGGTACCCAAATCGGGCAGCTATTGTTTGCCCGAAGATTACATGATTTGAATCACTAATTCTTGGTAAATCACAGGCTAGGTGACAACCACCGTGTAGGATAACTCCTACTACTACCCCTCCTGCTATGAGCTATACATAGACAAGGTAAACATCAGTGTTAGTAGTAGCTTAAAACATTTCTTGTGGAGGAAGTTTCTACTATTAGAGCTATGCTATGACTATGAGCAACATTACCTTGTGGAAGTTGATAGTGTCATTGAATGGAATAATCGAGTTGATTGAACGGTTCCTTCGGAGCCATGTAATTGTATTACGGCATACAGGGAGGATAATTAAAGCCATGTTGAATTTGAGGGTTTCAGCAGCACCTTTGGCAGAGGATAGGCAGTACCCCATTACTTGAAAAGCTGCTCTATGCCTATATTGTAGAAATTTCCAAGTGAAGAGTGCACTACATATGATCAACCACAGCAAAACTATCCATGCTCGTCGCCAATAAGTTCGAAACAAAATATTTATCCTGGAATTTGGCTCCTGAACGTGGTCAAAATTGTGATAGGGATCATGTCTGATTGACAAGTAGTTATGTGAGAAAGAGGCCTTTGATAAGTTCATTTTGATGAGGGTCTCAAATTGTGGAAGCTGCAAGATAGTCACAAACATTCAGAAGTCAATTGTATATTTTTGTTTTTTGAAGAATCCATTTTTCCACTATTGAAAGGTACCTCAATGTAGCCCCTTTTGTCCGTGTCAAACAGCTCCATGACCAAAGCAGCATAATCTTCTGCTTCCCCAGGTGTCAAAAATAACTTATTTGTAGTAGCACTTAGTGTAATAGTCTGAAAATCCCAAATTCCGAGGAAACAAGTAAACACCAGCACAAAACTGATGCACAACCCTTATAAACCTAAATCAATGAAATATAGAGACACAAATTACCTGCTTGATATCTATTTCTGTTATTCTTCCCTCCATGTTTCTGTCACACCTGAAAAGAATTACAAAAATTTAGAAATGGAGTTTACTATTCTTGCAGAAAGGATATAGAACATTATAATATAAATGATCATTACATGTCAAAGAATATCTGCATCCTTGAACTGAAGCAAGGGTCAGTCATACGAGACCAGTAACTCTGCAGTTCAGCTTTTGTTATACCAAAATTCTGATCCTTGCTTTTCCTTAGAGCCCGTAGTAGCTGATTAGCGAACTCTTGCGACTGTTTCATCCCTACCAAAAGTCAAGTGTGCATAAAAGATAGAAAACTGAGCACAAATTCGATCAACAATATGATTGTCATAAGTAATATACCAGTCACTTGTTCATGTATGCCAAGGCTCCTGATTTTGTATCAGAAACCTTAAAAGTAAATACAAGTTTGCTCACCTATGCACAAACCAAAATCAGACCATTTTATAACTGGTTCAGTTTGCTCCAGGGTGATGGCAAGCCTGTCAAACCGGTCCTCTACATCCTCCCACCTCATCCCACCATTGGCAGTGAGGTCCATAAATCTCAGCAATCCAATATCTGATATGGGAATGGATGCCTCCTCCTGGTTCACAGCTTGGAGTGGTTCTGTTTTATCGGATTCAGTCCAAACCGGAGAGAAAGAAGGTAGCATAATGTTATCATTTGTACTGCAAGATGATGAAGAAGATGGTGATAGCAAAGCTGGTTGTGCCTCCATTGATAGATACTTGGTGGTCAAGTTTTCATGGGAAGAAAGAAATGTGGTTTGTGATCAATGTGGGTACTTATTGGGTTCACTTGCAGACAAATATCATGCATTCTCTTCTTTGTTTTGCTAAGCAACAGAGGTTTTGTTCTTTGAGAGGGTATTAGTATAGCAATTTGTTTTCTTTGAGAGGTACAATAACTAAGCAACAGAGGTTTTATTCTTTCTTGGAATTGGGTGGGAAACTGCAGCAACAAGCCAAGTAAGATGTTTTGCTAGGGGTTGAAAAATTAGGAGCAGAAAGGAAGTGAGAGCAGGTAGAGTAGCTAGCTAAGCTTGTAGACAAGAAAGCTAAACTTATAGACAAGAAATCATGGAAATGAAAAGGTTGTGATGTGAATGAGAGCTTATATCAATTTTTCTCAACAGCTTAAACCAAAAGAAGCTCACACCTTGACATGTCTCACCATGCAAGAAAAAGGGTGTGGAGATGAGTATGCATAGTTAAGTGTGGTGCACCCAACACCAAACTTCCGCTGCAAATTAAGCTAATGTAAGAATAAGGCAATTGATAGAGAATTCCATCTCTTGCGGAACAGGACCATGTTAGAACAGCTAAGTTTGTTCAAAGATCACATCAAGCTTACTCTTAGTGAAGTCGTGAAAAGAGTCGAGTTTTGCTTTCAACGTGACAATTGTGTTATAGAATGCCCTCTGCCCAAAATTGTCTTCTGTAGGTATTAAAAGGCCTTCCAAAATTAAGACGGTACAAAACCAAATTTGGGCTAGAACATGCGAGTCGGATTGATAATTAAGAAGAAATTTCAGAAATATTTATTGGTCAAAATTTTAGATATATTAACGCATTCCGTGTGGATAGAAACTTTCGAAACTGCAAGTGGAGCGAACATTGTAGGGGAAAATGAGGTCTTCTAGTTCAAACTCTAGAAAAATGTTATTTAAAAATAGATCATACATAAATTGCTCCCAACTAGCCACAATGTGACAAAGGAAAGTTTTAAGGTTTGGTCGGGTTAACGGGCGCCAACCCGTTTTGCAACCCTGGTCCATACGACGAGTGGTCCATCGCCGGTCACAAATGGGTCGGGTTGCCCGTACTTTTTTCCGTTCCGAACCCGTTAACCTAATATATCAAAAGGTAAAAATTATAAATGGTCTCCGTGGTTTTAGGTCATGGTTATGTTTGTCTCCGTGGTTTAAAAATGTCTAATGTTGATCCTCGTATTTTAGTCTAATTATAACATTTCATCTAACACCGTTAACGAGATTATCACATGTTAATTTTATCTTTTACCATTTTTTTTTTCTCAATCACTACAATCTATCGCAGAAACCCTTTGATGCATAAATTCGTGTACTTAGATTAGGTGAAGCAAGACGCAGTTTTTTCACTGCCCAATAACAAAAAAACCAAAGAAGTATTATATTTAGAATCATCCCAAGCATCCACAATAGCAAGACGCAGCTTCTTCAAATGTGGCTGAGCAAATTCAGCATACTTATTGAGAATCATCCCATGCATCCACAATAGAGTCGAACTCTTTTGTTTTGCCAAGCACGTTAACATTACATTCTTAAGTATCAAAATAGACAACTGAATAGTTAAAGAAAATATAGCCACAAAATAAACACACCAAAATTAAACATCTAAAATTTCATATATGCACGGCACCAAGTCGCCAACACTGCTCAATTTCCAGGAGGTCTCCATATGTCAGTACCAGATTAGTGCTAAATTGATGTTATGGTTCTTTCTTGAATTAAATTCAGTTTACCCTCCTAAACTTTTGGTCTAAAATCAGTTCAGTCCTGCAACTTTTTTTTAATCAGTTTCATCCCTAAACTTTCAAAATGACATCAATCTCGACCAAAATAACTAAAATAGCCCTTGTTACGGTTTTACTTAATCTTTTTACTCTCTTTTTATTCTCTCTCTTTTTACTCTCTCTCTCTCTCTCTCTCTCTCTCTCTCTCTCTCTCCACTCTCACCTCTTCCTCAACCTCCTCCTCTGCCGGCCTCGTCGTCTCCTAAGACTCCTTGACGTCGCCAGAGAAGTTCCCATCCAGCGTCGTTGTCCTGGAGAACAAGCTCCCGGCGTAGCTGCTCCCGCTCGACAGCCTCGGCAGCGACACCTGCCGGTCAAAGTCCTAGTCAACGCTCTGATCGACCTTGAACGACATCGTGTCCGGGACTGCGGAGAGCACATCGACGACGGCCTCGGGTGGGAGCAGGAGCTCCCGATCCTCATCGGTCACGTGGCTGGAGAACGACGACCTCTTGCTTCTCACGTGGCCGGATTTGGATCTCTGTTTGTAACTGTGCTTCTTGTCGGCGACGAACCAGTCGGAAATGGCCGCCAGTTGTTGCTTCTTGGCCGATTGCGTGCTGCCACCGCCGCCGCCGCTGCTACTTGTATTTGTTGTGTTAGTTGTGGTGGTCTTTTGTCCGCCCGTGAAATACTGATCAAATACAGCTGAGAGAGAGAGAGAGGAGACATAGAGAGAGAGAGAGAGAGAGAGTAAAATAGAGTAAAAAGATTAAGTAAAACTGTAACAAGGGCTATTTTAGTTATTTTGGTCGAGATTGATGTCATTTTGAAAGTTTAGGGATGAAACTGATTAAAAAAAAGTTACAGGACTGAACTGATTTTAGACAAAAAGTTTAGGGGGGTAAACTGAATTTAACTCTTTTTTCTTTAATAATATATAAGATTCAAAAATCAGGTGTTATACCTTTGTCGACAATCATAAACTAGTGTATTAGCTATTACATCTGATCACCCAACAAAATTGAATAAATCTGAAAACAAGATTCCATGATAGACTTTTTATACAGATAGAACTCGATTTTTTTTTTAAAGAATGAAGATAGAACTCGAATGTAGACTGAAATCCTACAGTAAAGTACCTAACACAGAATTCAAACTTTCAATGTATAACTAGTTTGCTAACTCTCTTCCAAGACAAATAGCACAGATAAAGATTGTAATATTCACCTAGGTCATAAGGCCGTCTATCCAATTTATCTCCTCCATGAGTCATCTGGCCACGAACACGGCAACGATAGTCGATGCTTTTGATATTCCTGAGAGCAGTTTGACAAGATAGAAGATGGAACGTGCCCGCTAATGACTGAGGTATTAAAGGTAAATGACAAAATTAACTCAGCATGTGACGGACATGTGTTAGACAGAACATTATTATTTGACTAAAATTGGTTGACATATAAAACAAAAGAACTAACATTAGACATTTTTAAACCACGAGGACAAACATAACCATCACCCAAACCACGGAACCATTTATAACTTTTACCGACTTATACCAAATGCCGTTTATACAAGGTTAATTTCGTAACTAAGTCAAGTTTGCAGGCGGATTTGCAGCTAATTTCCTTCACCAAACATAAACAGGAGGGAGAGGGGGCTCCAGAAAAAATATCAAAAAGCAGAGAAGACAGGAACAGCTAGATCTGAGAAACCAAACCAAACACAAACACTGTAACATATACACAGGTAAACCTTCATTTCAATCTTCCTTGTCTTTTCTTTTTCAATTTTCTTCGTAAATATTCAATCTTTTGCTTTTCCTCTGTGAATTTTGCGTTAAATTTTGAGCCTGGTATTGGCATTTTGCTCTGTTTTGCTCTCCCTGAAAATGTGAGGGAAAGAAAAGTTCATATAATATGAGTTGGGTTTAGTTTGATGTATAAAAATATGAACGTTCTGGTTTTAGCTGTAATATGTTTATGTATCGGATGTGATAAATTTACTATCTTTAGCTCTTTGTTGTGTTAATTTGTAATTGGGTCGTTGTGTTTTGTAAGATTGGTATGCATTTTGCGACTTCTTTAGAGTGTTGGAGTGAATTTTTCTTTTTTTCTTATGAGTATTATTTTTGATTTGGTTGAAGCAGATATTCATGGAAGGATTGGTGAATTCGTCACAAATCACCACCATTGGGACTCATTATAAGCAAAAGAACCTTGCTTTTGTTCCTACATCTTCAGTGCAATTCACCAGAAGTTTGTATAGAAATAGAAGTCATGTTGGGATAGAACAACACCACAAATCACTCAAGCCAATTGCTGCTTCGATTCAACCAGTAGAAGCCACCCCATCAAGCCGCTCTGGCAACATGCTACCTTCTAAAGGTAATGTGATTGTTCGACTGCTGTGATGTTCACCTCAAGGGTTTATAATTGGTTTTAGAAAGAGATGGTATAGTTGTGAGGACGTTAGGATGGTATTTTGATTTATTGGAGCTGAACTTTGTTAAATAGATGTATATTTAGTTGGTAGAAAGTGTGGATTATTGCTTGCTGATTAATTGCAAGAGTTTGTGCTTAAGGCTAGAACAATTGCACACTAGGCTTTCTTGAAAATATATAATAGCCCCACCTAGGATTTGTGGTGTAAGCTTATGTAATCATATTTTGATTTGGTATTTAATGGTTATAGAGGTTCTTGAGTTATGGAGAAATGCTGATGCGGTGTGCTTTGATGTGGATAGCACGGTTTGCCTGGATGAGGGCATTGATGAACTTGCAGAATTTTGTGGAGCTGGAAAGTCTGTTGCAGAATGGACTTCTAGGTGGGAATCAGCTATTGATCTTGCTTAGTTTGTTCTGTATTGTACAACTTTGGTCTTAGATTGCAGTTCTCATTTTTTTTTTTTCCAGGGCAATGAGTGGTTCAGTACCTTTTGAGGAGGCTTTGGCTGCCAGATTGTCTTTGTTCAATCCATCCCTGTCTCAACTACAAGATTATCTTGAAAAGAGGCCCCCAAGGTAGGATACTTATATTAAGCTTCCTTGAAGTATCTTGAGTTATATTGCCTGCTTGTTTGCTCAAGGAGTGCCTTTGGTTCTTGATAAATTTTGCATGACTTTTATGTTTTTGTAAGTTTGACTCAAGATAGAGTATTGTCGTTATTGACACAAGTGGATTACTTAGATGACACCATATAAGAAGGGTGACCTGAAGACAACAGAATAAAGTATTTTCATTAATTGCCAAAGAAAATGTTTTTGGAATTAATCTTTGTATACATTCGTATGCAGGATTTCTCCTGGCATAGCCGAATTAGTCAACAAGCTGAAGGCTAATGGAACAACCGTCTACCTGGTCTCTGGAGGTTTCCGTCAAATGATATATGTAGGCTTCTGAATGGTGCATTAGTCCATTTCTTATACTGCTACTTTGGTGGTCTCATTTATCACTTGTCAGTGGAAAATTAGAATTACATGAAAAATAAGTGGATCACTTAGAGTGAATTTTCTGGAGGTATGGAATATATTATATTTATTTGTGTGTGATCCTACAATTATTCATAACAAGAGAGAATTTTTTTAAATTTTTTTTTATAGTTATTTGGTTTTTATTTTCCTCCATGTTTCTATCTAGAGAGGGGTTGTTTGTTTCTAGCATTGTCATTCATGGCACTCAAAAAAGAGCTTCCGATACATGGGATCTCACATATAACAGTATCTTCTTTCTATGGTCTCGTTACTAACTGACTATTTCTGCAGCCTGTTGCATCAATTCTTGGGATACCCTCGGAAAATGTGTTTGCCAATCAACTACTGTTTGGAAGTAATGGAGAGTTCATAGGCTTTGACAAAAATGAGCCCACTTCAAGGAGTGGGGGAAAAGCCACTGCAGTTCAGCGGATAAGGAAGGTTGGTCTATCATCTTTAGCTTGATGTTTAGTTGTCAAGTATCTTGCTGGTAAGCTTATTAAACTGTTTTCTCAGGCTCATAATTACAAGGAATTAGTCATGATTGGGGATGGTGCAACTGATCTTGAGGTAAGTACATCACTCAAACATCTATCTGCGTCTTACTTTCTTGCATCTAGTTTTGTACATACAACTAAATGATAATCAGGCTTCCTTGATTGAAATATTAAGGATATTTTCTCCTAAACTTTATAATAGACTGGTTTGGTATTTTTTTTTTTTTAATAAAGACTGGTTCAGTATTCTGGGGGGGGGGGGGGGGGAAGGAAGAGCAAAGAATGAGGATTGCCCATTATCTTTTTTGTATATTGATAAAATGATCTGTCGATTGAACTTATGTGTTAAATGAGTCAAGTTATGTTAGCGTGATTAATAATAATGTTCTTGTTAAACTTGCACATGAAGTATCATATCAATATTGTGTTTAACTGTTTCCAGGCTCATCAACCTGGAGGTGCTGATTTGTTCATCTGCTATGCTGGTGTTCAGCATCGAGAGGCTGTCGCAGCAAAGGCTGATTGGCTTGTTTTTAATTTTGAAGAGTTGCTAAGTGCCTTGGATTAGCCTCTACTAATCTGAGCCCATTGATTCTTTATTTTGTGCTATCATTTCTCCATTAAGCTGCCTGCCCTGCTGCATTATATGCTTATATGAGTCCTATTTCTACAAGGTAGGTTGTGCTTCGTGTATAAGAAGATGAATAAAGAGTGACAGAGCCATAGGTGGTTCGTAGGATGGTGTGCTTCTGAAATGAGTATTGCAATTGTTCTTAAAAAAAAAAAAAAAAAGAGTATCGCAATTAGTGTGAAACATGTTGTTGCAGATACTAGTTTGAAAGCTTATACATTATGAATCTGAGATCAATATCTTTACCCTGAAATCCTTGGATTAATTTCTGCAGACTTGTTTGAAATATGTGATAATGTTGGACATGCCATAAGCCCCATAAACAGACCATATGAATTAAGCCTTGAATTATTGTCAAATTTGGGGTTGGGGTCCTTGGGGAACTTCATATTTCCTATCAATCAAAAGCTGTTGGTTGGCCAACTCATTGAATTGGTCCGGTCTTCATTCATCCAAAGAAAACAGAGAATAAATGAACTTATGGTATCACTATCATCCTTTTCAATATGGTATGCAAGTGAAAAATGAAATGGCTTATATCTAAAGGAACATTGACAGGTATCAATATCATCATAGTTCAACTGCTGTTTTCATATCTAATAAATTATAAATCAGATGTGCAACCCCATTAAAAAGCTTCATCCAGTTGCTTGCTAAATTATTAAAATGTGAAGCACTTCTTAGTCGGTGGGGCTGTTTGGGGGACAATATCCATGTGGGTTGCTTGGTCTGAGTCCTATACTCCTATGTAAGGTCATATGTTAAGGACCAAAGTCTGCCTCAACTTTTGTGTTCTTTCCTTTTTAGGGTCCCTATTCTTTTCACATGGAGGAGTTCGAGAAAATTACACAACAACAGGGGTCATCATGGGCTGGGCTAGGGCCGGCCTGGCTCTACCTTAAAATTTAGGGCTTAGGGTAATGTTGGGTAGGGCTCATTCAAAAACAAAAAAATTTAGGGTCATGTAGGATAGGGCATGTTTACGCCCAATCCAGTGGCTTTGAGCAGCATTAACATAACCCTCTTTAGTCATTCTTGATATTCATGACTTCGAGGCTGGGGGGCAATGTTTACGCCCAAATTAATATTTTACTGGACAATAATTGTCTGTGTAAATATTAATTAAATTCTTTGTCTATGTCAGCCGGCGAGCCCAAGTTCTTTAAGTTTACAAATAATGGCCCGCCAGCAAGACTACGCAAGATGAATTGCAAGGTATGCCCGCGGAATGACTCCACGTGGACTAACAGATCTCGCGCACTTTTAGACAAAAACAAAGCTCGCGTGCGAAATGACTTCGCGCGGAGTGGGGATCTCGCGAGCTCGCGCGCATCACGCGGAACACGCAGTTCGCGCGAAATGCCTTCGCACGGAATGAGTTACTTGTTGACTTCGCTTAGGCTAGGCGGAATACATCTAGGCGAGCTGGCGAACTGGTTCGCTAGTTCGCGAGATAGACATACGAGGAGTCCGCGCGAGCCCTTATAATCGTTTTAGACTTTTTCCAGTCTTTAACACGCTTTGGGCCAATCCATATGGCCCTTATTGATTAAAAAGCTTTGTTTTGGCCCGCGAGGTGAAATTGAGATGCAGGAGCGGTCCGTGCGAGCTATTAGTTTTCTACATGGACTGTGGCACCCCGCGGGATAAGATTGCTCATGATTTCAGTCTGCATAGGACTTTACAGTTGAGAGGCAGGCCGGAAGCAGTGTTCTATTCTAAATGAACTGTGCGAACTGGATGTGTGTCACTTAAGGATTGGTCTGCATGGGAGGAATAGTGTCCTTATGCTTCACGTTGCAGAGTCCGACATGGATTCTGATTATCTTTCTTCTAGCAGAAGTCAGGCTCCCATTATATAAGAGGTTCGAAGGCTTACAGAAAAAACACACAACTCAATCAATTACAAACAACACAAAACAAACTGCAACCCAGTTTCTTTCGAGCTACCTCGAAACCCCGATTCTTAGCGCACCGCCGCCTAAGATTCTTCAGAGCTCTCCGGACTCTATCCCGATTCCTTGGAATCTTCCCTATAGTTGCTCTGCTCACGCCGCCGTGAGTATCGACCGTCTTGTGCTCGTAAATTCCTCATCTGAGGTGGCACCTGGAACCCTTTTTGCCTGATTCAAGAAGTTAAGACATATTCTTTGTCCACGAGGTGGCACGCCCGCAACACTCCCATTTTCTCTTTGTTCGCTATTCACCTCCGCTCCGCACGCTGAGGATCGTGGCCAAAACATGGCCGAGGCTTTAATATGCAAGTTTTTACTTGTCCTAGCGGCTTATTTCGTTAAGGTTAAAAGGGTCGGGTAGGGCCGGCCCTTTAAATATAGCTAAATAGGGTCGAGATGGGCTAGTTCTTTTTTTTTCCTCACAACTTAGCTCAATCCTCAATTATTATATTACTTATATGTAATACATCTTATTTTGTAGTCATATTTAACATACATGCATATACATTATACTTAACTTAGGACATCTATATATAAATATTAATATAAGAGGTTATACTCATATATCTCATGAACTATCTCTCTAAAATCTAAACCATCAAAAAACAATCGTTATTCAATGAAAGAAAATCAAAGAAATAAAGCTAGAAAATCAATTATTAAAAAAATTTAGTTGTATTATATCTAAAAAATAAGAGACATTAAAATAATAGAAAAAATAAGAAATTTGTAAGGCTTAAAGAGCGAGCTTTTAGGGCCGAGCAATACAGTAGGACAGGGCAGAGTTTCATTTGCTTGACCCTTGCCCTACCCTATTTGAGAAAGGCTAAGGCCGGCCCGCCCTAATGAAGGGTCGGGTAGGGCTGCGGCCCTTGAGGGTGGAGCGGGTTTTAGGACGGGCTAGGGCCGAAAGGCAAAATGATGAGGCCTACACAACAATGTCAAAACTGATATTATAGGAAAATGACAACCAGATTTTGATGCAGTGCCATGTTTTTATAAGGTGGCGTGAAGAAGGTGGTTGTTGATCCTTTTCACTTATGTTCTTTCACTTCTGTTTGTTGGAATGATAGATGAATCTACTGAAATCCCATTTTCTGTCGGGGCGATTATATCAAAGAGTACAATGTACCTTATGTGAAAAGTATGTGAGAAATTAAAACCCAAATAGAATTAAGAAAAAGAAAATCTTGAAATAAAACAAAGCACGTCATAAACCTATAATCAATTCATCGACTTGCATACACTTTGCATTCATAAATGCAATATATTGTAATATACTCATGTAATATGAAATTTAAAAACAAACATATGATGAATCAAAAGAACTAAATTAGATTAAATAATCTAATCATAACACATTAAAAGAAAATAAACGTATGTTTTCGTAATGCTTGCTGAAATTCATAATTATTCTAATTTCTTTTCTTTCGATCAAAAACTTGTAATGTATCTGTTCTCTACATTTTAGCAAACTGATTTTTTTTTCCGTCTCCAAAAGTTATATAGAGAAAATACATGAAACCTTGAGGAAAAATAGAAGAAAAGACTGAAAAGGAAAGATAATATGGTCAGAATAACAAAATTTTCTATTTTTGTTAAAAGAGAAAAGAAAGCACGTCGTTTACCGAATGTAAGAAGTTGTGGGTTGTATCGGAGCCCTGAAGATAACAGAGCAGCGGGTGCTAATTCTTCAAGATTCACAACTCACCCTTTTGTGCTTTTGGATTGGCTTCACTCATTCATCCTCTTTCAACGTAAAGTCTCTATCTTTTTCCTCCAGTCTTCATTTATGTCAGAGCATTCAGACATTTTCACGTTCTTGCTAATGGGTTTGATTCAGTAATGGGTTTTTCAGTGATGGGTTATAGTGTTTGTAGGTTGCTGTGAAGTGGGTAGTGTTTAGAATTTTGTATATGTTGTTTATATTGTTGCTCTTGGTTGGTTTCTTCTGTGGATTGAGGAGTTTAGTTGTGTGATTGTATTTTTGTTCTTGTTCTTGCAGAAAATTGGAGGTTTTGTTTTTTGAGTTTGTGGGGAGTTGGATGTTGATGCTTGTTTACTGTTGTGTTGTTCTGTGGAAGTAGGTTTTCCAGCTTTTGATGCTGAGAATTGGCGGCTCAAGTTCTGTTTTTGATGAACTGGGGGATTGGATATTGGTTCAAGTTTCAGTTTTTCTTTATGTAATCAGAGGTTGCTGTGAACCTACAAAGAGTGTTTTGATTCATTGGTTCGAAGTTTGGCTTAATGGGAGTATATGGTTATTGGGTATTGAGAATTGAGGGAAAGAGAAGACTCTGTGTGTTGTGGTTAAGTTAGGCTTTCTTTGTCAGAAAGGAGAACCGATATGGATTTGTGGGTTGTTGCAGCAGCTGCCGGTGCTGGATATTTGACCAAGTATTGGCAGAAGCTTTCGAGGGAGAGGGATAAGGATGGCTTGTTACATTTTTCTTTTGGGGATGCAAATCTTGAGAAATCTGAGTCCCCAAGTTCTTCATTCCGCAGACACGGGGATAGAAAACCAGTTCTGGGTGAGAGAGTAGCCGATATTAACATATGGGGAGGTGTTTCTGACACCGAAATGGCTTCTACTAGTGGGTATGATGGTGAGAAGCTGGCAAGCCTGGTCAGTTACCAACGTTGCAATCTACTTTCTCTATCAAATATATCACCAGTGTACCAAGTAAACAGTAATGAGAATGGAGATGAAAGTAGGCAAAGTAATGATCTTGATGACAATACCGGTGGCATGGTACCCAAATCTTCCAATGGAGAAAAGGGTTCTTTTCATGTTCCTCTGAGGAACAGAAGGTCTTTAAGAACTGAACACTTACATGGGCATATTGTTAAGCCTCTTAATTCCTTAGACAGTTGTCTGATGGCTCAATTATATAAAGAGCATGCTGAATCAAGTGTGCTTACCCTTCCTTCACCATCCGCTCCACGTATGAGACCATTGATTGTGAGTGATGGAAGCCGTATAATTAGCAGGGCTAATGGTGACCATTTCAGTGCTGAGATTGGAATTGAGGAAAATAAGCTGCATATGGAAGACAGTTTAAAAGCAAATGAAAATGCCTCCGGGATTCCTCCACTACCAAAACTTGGTTCTCTGGATCTCCCAAAGAAGATGAAAATAGAGACAGTGAAGGGGCAGACTGAAAGATCCAGCAGTTCCAGTCACATGGCCAGCGGAAAACACTTGCATATTCAAGGTGGGGCTCTTCTCTTACTCTTGGGGTAGCTTTGTTTTGGGTTTAAAACTTTAACTCAATAATATCCAGATGTTGGCATATCTGACTAAAACAACTATATAACCTACTATAATGAGAACCATCAAATAATAAAAATGTTAATATTTATCATTTCTCTAGTACACTATTTTTATTTTCTGGCTAATGTAATGGTCTTTTGTCTCACTGTATGACAATTCATGGCCTAATGCGTGTACCTTCATCAGGTTCACCAGATGGAGCAGTTCTACTCTGTCTTGGGGTTTCTATTGGTGTAATATCTTCTTTCATTGCAAATAGAAAGGGAGTTGACAAGTTGAAAAACGTATTGAAGCAGACAGAGAGCTTGGTTGAAGATCTGCAGGAGGAACTGGAAATGAAAGACTCAGTAATGGTGAAGGAGCTAGCTAATGAGAATTATGGGTCACAGGATACTTGTGACAATATGGTTTTCAACAGGGCCCTAAATCCTTTTTCTCCTGAACAGAATATAGACAAGTATGATGGTAGAGGTTCATATGAGCCGAAAGCTGAGGAGAGTTCAGATTCAATGAGTAAAATAGAGGCAGAGCTTGAAGCTGAACTTGAGAGGTTGGGGTTGAACATGAATACTTCTACTTTGGAGAGAAGATTAACGGATCTTGATGAGGTACGAAGTCTGTTTATCATTGCAATTTTTAAGTTTAAGCAGCATGGCTTTATCTTTTTATTTTACATTAGATCTGTGTTTATGAGGTTTAACCCAGCTGTGTAAATACTTGACTAATTTTGTTTACTGAATATTTGTGGGCGAATCCAATTTACTTAAAAGGTGGAGGTAGTGAAGAAAAACCTGTATGTTCATTCCGCTTGGTAGATTTGTTGCTTAGTAACCATCATTAAGTTTTTATTTTCCTTCTTTCCTCAGTTCCAATAACTATCTTTTGCTGAACATGATTTTAATTCACCTCTACATGTTTTCTACAACTGCGTGTGCTTGTTGTTTTAGCAGATGTTGGAATCTCCTCAAACTTGTGTTGAGCATTAACAGACTTAAAAATTTGTGCAGCTTGACCCAGACTTGATGGCAGATTTTGCTCAAGGCGAATTAAGAGCTGAAATGGTTGGTGGGCACACTGTTGCCCAAACGAAGTCAGAAGAGAATGCAAGCAGCACCTCTACTGCTCATCACTATGGAAACTTTGCAGTTTCTCCCAAAGAGCTTAGTTTGCGTCTGCATGAAGTTATCCAATCAAGACTGGAGGAACGTATCCAGGAGCTTGAGGCAGCACTACAGAGCAGCCAGAAGGAGGACCACATTGCAGAATCAGAGCATAAGGATTGTTCGAGGGATTTGACAAAGAATTGTGTGCAGACCACAATCCAAGAAAGTACTAATTCCAAAGAACAAAGCCATACCATCATAGAGCCTCTAGTCATGATGTCCGCATTGTGGAATCAGAGCAGCCAGGAGGTCCGTGTTGTGGAATCAGACCGTAAGGATTGTTCGGGGGATTTCTCAAACAGTTGTGTGCAGTCCACAGTCCAAGAAAGTAGTAACTCCAAAGACCAAAGCCAAACCATCATAGTGCCTCTAGTCATGAATTTAGCAGGGGAAGCTCTAGATGCGTACAATGAGGCTTATGAAGAGTTGATGAAGCTCAGTGAGTCAGAAGAGGAGGATTCACCTTGTCAAGTTATTGGAACATTCAGAGATCAAATGCGCAAACAAAGTTTTGATGTTAATAGCTCCATTGTGCATTTTGCCTTAGAGGAAGAGCAATGGTTGGGGGACGAGCACATTTCCAGGTTTGATTATCCTGTCAGTGAGGATGAGAATAGCCATACTGATGATGAGATGGAGAAACAACTAATACAGCAAATTGTGGAGAAGACCAAGAAAGGTTCGCCCGTAGTCCTGAATGCGCAGAAGTGGTTGTTTTCGATGAATGATTATGACTTCTGAATAGTAACCAAATTAAGTTTTGCAAGTGTACCATACAAAATATAGGAGAGGTTAGGTATTCTTGACTTCACAGTTAACGAATCTACCAATGATTCATTCTAACATTGTTGGTTTCGTGATGACTATCTTGATCTGCTAACCTTTCAAACAAGAAGCCTTGTGAAATTAAGAATGGATATCAGTCATTTCACCCTTTCCTTTCTCTTGGCAAACGGATATCATCTCCTGCGCCTCTACATAAATATTTCACAGTTCTGCATAAGTGCATATGCATGTGAACGTTTGTCAGAACTCCTGACTTTTGATTTATCGAATAACTTACAACATTATATTTTGCAAATGAAAAAAGGACTAAAGAACTCCGGACACTTAAAATAATTAACAAGCATATAAGGAAACCTTGAATTACAATTATTTCCAGAGTTCAGGTTTGATAAAGCACAACAAGCGGTGCATCAAGTCCAAAGCAAAATTTAACACAAATGAAATAAAAGGTTCAGAGGGATGACAGGAGGGAGGCACTAGAAGTTCGGACAAAAACAATCTACTTGAGGAACTGCAGACAAGCGAACTAATCTCTTAAAATTCAGGCCCTTTTCTCGAAGTCTGCAGTGTCATCATCATCCCTATTGTTTCCTTCTAATGGCTCATCAAAACCACTTTTGTCCTCTCCAAATTGAGCTCCACCAGCGGAGAAGCTGTTGTCAGTAGCACCAAAACCACCAGCGCTAGCATTGTCAAAAGTATTTCCAGATGCATAATTGGCACTGCTGTTGTAGCCAACTCCACTTCCACTGTATCCACCATCAGCGTTCCCAGAACCGTAGCCTCCACCTCCATAACTGCTGCCTCCACCTCCATAACCACCGCCTCCACCTCCATATCCTCCGCCTCCACCATAACCACCTCCTCCTCCAAAGTTATTGCGAGGCCTATCAGTAGCATAATTCACCCTTACACGGCGGCCATGAAGCTCCTACAAGAATTTTTGAGACATTTAGATTCACCAACTATGATATAGAAGATGCATATATTATGAAGGAACAGAATTTGCATTTTAAACTCAACATATTGTGTATTCAACGTACTTTAAAGTATTACATGTGGAACTAATCATGACAGTATACATGAAGCTGAAACTTTAACAAGTATATATCAATTGGATTCACTGGATAATAGTAATCACAACTTCATATTATAATAGGGCTTTTTCCCTCCCACAATTTCCACATGAAAATATTCCCAAGCCACTTTAAATTCTGTACTCAGATTCATTCAGTAGGTACTATGGACTGAATTAGTTAACATTAAGGTATGAGATATGAAGACTTACATTACCATCCAATGCCTGGATGGCACTTGATGCTTCCTCGCTGGAAGTGTAAGTGACAAATCCAAAGCCTCTCGATCTACCAGTGTCACGGTCTGTGATGATTCTTACTACAACATTTATCAAGTCAGTCAGCATTCAAGTTCAAACTTTTGTAACCAGCGCAAGGACTGCAAATGAAAATAAAACAGAACAGAGCATTAGGAGCATCAAGTACCATCAACAACTTCACCATATTTGGCAAATTCATCCCTCAAACTCTGTTCATCACTCTGAAATGAAATACCTGCATTACAAGGTTAAAAAAGGAATGAGAACCCCGTAAACACATAATATTCCACAGAGGGAAGACAACTTATTGAAGCAATAAGGAGAGTACCTCCAATAAACAGCTTAGAACTTGCCCCAGTTGTCATGCATCTTATGGCCTGAAAGATCGACGGCCTGGAAGGAGCCAATGCAGATCCAACCTGCTTGGTTGCGGTCTGCCTAAGTATATTGCCGAATTTACTCAAGAACGCCATCGCAGCCTACAGATGAGTACAACACATAAAGTCATAAACAAGCTTCAAGAATCAAATTCACATCAACATTTCTCATATCTCCCATACCAAACCCCCACCGAAAACAACAAAATCCCAAAAACCCCCAAAACCCTAAACAAGTTTTGCTTCAATCCCATGCCTCCAATAAACCCAACACTCCATTTCTTAAAATAATGAGGTATATGGTTTCACACAACTTTTCTTCCCCCATTTCGCTTTCAATCAAAAGCGAGACTAGGGTTTAGGGTTTCAGCAAAACATTGTAATACTATAAAAGATCCAAACTTTCACTCAATCTAGACCCTTACTAGTACAATAAACACAAACCCAGCAAACACAAACGGTATGAGATCATAAAGCTTCAAACTTTAAGCCGAAGAACAAAACCCAGAACGAAATTCGAACTTAGCGAGAACAAACAACAGAAATCAAATCCATGAAAGCAAAAACAAGATCGAAAACCAAGTGAAAAGAGGTACCTGATGATACTACTTGACGAAGTAGTAGAGGCTGAAAGAGAGAAGAAATTAGGGATTTTGGTGAGAGAGACGAGAATAGGGTTTTTGAGTGTTGGGTTTGAGGGTTTGCGCGAGACGAGGGTTTAATAAGGGCCACGAGGACTTTTCAGGTGAAATTCCCAATTTAGGGTTCGCCCTATTATTATTATCTCTTTGGAATTATCTTTATTTTTTAAAAAAAAAAAAAATATATATATATATATATGTAAAAAAAAAAGGGAATATTATTTGCTAATCTGTGTTGGATTGTATATTTTGTGGTTTGCATTCTTGGCCTTGTTTAGTGAAGTGTGAAACTAACATCATGTGTAGTGCATGTCTATGGCTAACTATGTATCCTTAAGAAATGCTACACATTTTTTTTGATAGAAATGCTACTCATTTGATGTTATACCAACAATGAGATTAAGAAATTGAAACAATCATTTCATGATCAATATTATTATAATATTACACAAATATCGTTTTGTTTTTTTTATAAAAGTCCAATAAATATGTTAATGCTTAAACTTTTAAGGTAATTTATGCTATAAGACCAGCCCACTACATTCACAAGCACGAAGCTTGAATTTTCTTCATCAATCGGCACAGTTTATGATCCAGCTTCAACCTCCTCGCAACAGCTACAGGATCTTCGTTTTTAAAAAAGCAGCATTCCACAATTGACCTGAACAGCCTCAATCCTGAAGCTGAAGTCCCTACTGCAACCACGCTGCATCTATTTATGTAAACATCACATTTCAGAAGGCGTCCAACTGCCTTTGAGTTGCGCTTCAACCTTTTTGTCATGCTCCTTCTTAATCTCAAATTTTGTACAAAGTCCACCATACTGAAATCAAGTCTTGATGACTTCATATTGCAACCGGCCATTTAGAATTTCTGCTGCCTTAGTTGCCGGTATACTAGTTTGAGCCAAAAGTTCGAGAAAATTCCCAGCCCCGTGCACAATATCTGGATACATAGTCCTTCTGGTAGTTGATATTGTCAAGCAACGCTCAGCTGTATTCATTGTGGAAGATATGCCATATCCTTTCAAAAACCAATGCACAAATGGCCAAGCTTCTTGCACCTCTTTTTCTCGGCCTATTAAGATGGATGAACAGTATGTGGTTAGTCCAAGCATGCCATATAAATCCTTCTCCATCCCAGTGTCATCGACATTTGGTTGTTGAAGCGCCCCGTATTTGTGTAAGGGTGGTCTTATCAACCTCTTCATAGAAGTTTCTGGATTCGTGTCGTGGACAATGCAGTTAACGGCAACCATCCTGATCGTTGTTGGAGGTGAACCAACTGCAGTAAGACTGTTTTCATCAAGAAAAAGATTGCATTCCGTCCGTGCTGCAATTGCCTCTAGGGAATTGGCAAGACATTCCCATTGTTTTATAAATTTTCTTCGTTCTATCCCAAATTTTGAGCAAAGTCCACCTTCTTGATTCCCAATCTTGATGAGGATATGTTTCCTCACCGTGCAGCATTTCTATTGCCATATGTGGTGGAACATGAGTTGTTGTCAAAAGTCCTACAAGTCCTACAAGTCGGCCCTTAATCCTTGTGGTTGTTGAGATTGTAACAGAACGCTCAGCCAGATTCAAAGCGCATGCAATGCCATAGTATTCTAAAGATGATTCGACCTCCGGCCATGTATCCTGCAACTTGTTTTCGTGTTTTTCATGGAAGGAGGCAGAGAAAGTGGTCTCCTTCAGGTCGATCTCCATGACCTCGATTGATTTTGTGTTTCTGGGTTTTGAAATTGAAACAAATTGAAACACTCAATGTGTTTCTGGGTTTTGAAAATGAAACACCAGACAGAGAATAATAAACAAGGGAAAATCCGGACCGCTAATCTTATAAGAGTATATAGTTACTCCCAAATCCTAATAGGTTATGAATTCTACTTGAATTTAATTTAAGATGATTCATGTTCATAACACAAGGTATTTGGGAACACATGAAAATTTGAAGCCGACACTCCAGTACTATTATTTCCAGAGCCAAATCCAACACAAAATAATAAGTCGGAACAATCTACTTGTAACAAATCAGGGAGGCGAACTAAATTCCCATGACGTTCTAATAATATATCAGGCCCTATTCTGATAGCCAAACTGATTGTCCCCGTCAGGAAAGCTATTGTCACCGCCGCCGCCAACACCAAAGTTATCGGCACCACCAGTACCAACACCGCTGGGAGGACCAAAATTTGTGTTGTTGCCAAATCCTCCACCACTAGCAATCTCTAATGAGTTTCCACTTCCATAATTACCAGCACTACTATAGCTGTCATTGCCAAAGCTGTTGTACCCGCCTCCGCCTCCACCACCACTGTAACTGCTGCCTCCGCCCCTGCCACCACTGTAACTACCGCTACCCCCGTAACTACCGCCATAACTGCCACCCCCGTAGCCACCATCGCCACCACCACTGTAACCACCATCACCACCACCATAACTGAAATTGCCACGAGGCCTGTCAGTTGCATAATTCACCCTTATTATACGGCCATGAAGATCCTGCAAGAATTTTGCTAGTTTAGACACTGCTTTCAAAACAGTAAATGTAGACTTAATGATGCAGGTATGCATGAAGTTGGGTTCCATTTGACAGAAGGCAAGCCTTTTGATGTGGAAAAGAAGAAAAAGGTTTTCAGCCAGGATTTTCAAATCAAAATATCCCTCAAGTCTCACACTTCAAATTCCATTTCAGAAATATCAGGTAAGATTATGAAATCCATTTTAGCCACTATTAGCTGATTTCATTAACAGAAAGTGACCAAAATGTTATAAGTAGTGCTGTAAAATATATTTCAACATTCTAGCCACTTAAGAAACATGAGACGAGACAAGCTGTGACTGAATCCTAAAGCCTGGTGCACGTCCATTGCAAAAACAATTTACTATTAAGCATGAATCACATGGACTCAGCATCGATCAATAAGATGTTTTTAATTCCAAAGAAAACAAAACAAGAGAGCTGAAATGAAAGCCACCATTGGCTCATTTCATTCACAGAAAGGCATTAAGAAAAAATAGCAATAGTTACCTTCCCATCCAAACCCTGAATGGCACTTGATGCTTCCTCAGGTGTAGCGTAAGTAACAAATCCAAATCCTCTTGATCTGCCAGTCTCATGGTCTGTGATGATTCGTGCTACAACATTTATCGAGTCAATCAGCATTCAAATTTTAAACAAATAAAACTGAAAAGAAAAAAAATAAGTCAGCATTAACTTATTGGGATGTTCAAAATATTCTTTCTAACATATACAACTTAGGAACTTTGAGTGTTATCTTCTCTGTGAGTTGAATGAAATGAACCAGAGACACACTGCCAAAGCAGATTAATCATGTATACAGTATAGTGAGTATACTAAAGAAGAAAGAAATGCACATCCACACTTAATACATTAAAAATGACTGCAACAAGCTGACATAGAAAATATAAACCCAAAAAAAAACCGCAGAAATTCTATAAAAGTGTTTACTACTTTACATATGATTGGAACAATGAAACGAAATCAATTTATAAAGAGACAAGTTTCGAAGTATAATTTTTTTCTAGAATTCAGAATAAAGATTACAACATACCATCAACAACATCACCATATCTTCCAAAAGCCTCCCTCAGACCGGCATCATCTGTCTGATACGATACACCTGCATTATAAAAACTGATACCCTATCAACAAAAAATCACCTAATGCCGAAAGGAGGAAGTTAACATCAAGGGGTTGTAACCTAAAAGAATCCACAAGAACAGAAGTCTTGATAAGTAGTTCACAGGGCATATAAAATACGAGTCATCTTTATCATAGCACATTGTCCAAGACTCAGCAAACCCAAACAACCCCTTAAAAAAACTCTAAAATTGTGTCACAAGTACAAGCATGCATGTCGATACTAATATGCAGAAAAATCACAGAAAAATGACTGCCTATGTTAAGGTATCAACACGAATCACCGCACCCACAAATTACACCGATTATAAATATCACTTCCACTGATTGATTCCAAAACCATTTTGCCTATGGAGACCATTTTGCAGAAATTTCCAAAACCAAGCTACAATTCATTTATCTATTTCCATTGATTGATTCCCCAAATTTGGGTCTTTCACAAAACCCAGGAAGAACAATTTCCTATTTCTCATTTTCTACCAAAGCCATTGAAAACCCTAAAGATTCTACACCATATAATAATCGAACAAACAGAAAACAAAGACAAACCAAATAGAACCGGAAAATGATAAATAAACAGAAATTAAACAAATGAAAAACACAATTGTAATCGTATTCGCAATTCGGAGTGAGCAATCGATGAAGGAGTGAGACTCTGTGAGACTTCTAAAACCCTACTGATCACAGGGGTTTATGTAGGAGAAACGAGACTGAGGCTCTTGGTTATGTGGAGGATTGTGGACCGTTGAAAGTAGGAGACAAAACATAGGCCGTTGGATTAGAGCCGTGACGGAAGCCGTTGGAGAAATTAGGGGTGAGGGTACGTGGAATGTTGAGACTTTTAAGTTAAAACAAAATTTGTCACAAAAAACAAAACAAAAACTTTGAAACATTATGCATGAGTGTAGATCGTACGAGCTCAAGTGTTCCCATGAGTAAATTTCTATATATTTTGTGTTTGAGTAAACTATGTTGCATTCGTCTCTGCATCCAATCCGTAATGATACCAACTAACCAAAAGTTTAAAATCATTATGCATGTGTTGATACTGTCAAATTTGTTCGACAGAATTCTAGACAACGCATTTGTTTTGTTGTCACCATATACAATGACTACCACTCTAAAAGGTGCATTTGTTTCGTCGTCAATATTCCCCATAAATCTTACATTGACTACCTTGCAATTAAAACTTGAGGAGGAGAAGGTGATGTAATTGTCTTTGAAACCCTCCTTGTGCCGGGTGATAATCGTAGACGATAACAATAAGGTCAATAGATGGACTAATATGGTTCCATTTTGTTTATTTTATGAAATTATGATCTTACGTGAACAAATATTTGTTAAGGAAAATTTTAAGAACAATACATGACAAACGGTCCATTCTCAATTTTGGTGTTTCAAGTTTCAAAACAATCAAAATGGTATATGACATTTAAAAACCGGCACACTTTTAGCACATATATACCGTCAATAACACCGTTAATTTTATGTAATTTCTCATTTTTCAAATTGTGGTTTCGGATTTTCGCCATTCTCTCTTTCTTTATATTATGTTTTTTTTCTATTTATATACTTGTTTTTTTGTGAATATTTTTTTCTATTTATATACTTTTTTAATCTTGTAAACTCCGACGATATATTCTAAAAGACTAAATTATCTTCCAACTTTCTCCTACTGTCCTACCTCGATCGCCATTTTTATATATGCTGGGTTTGAACGCGTACGGGGATGAAAAAGAGAGACAACAATATTTTTTTCCTTTCTTATTTCCCTTTCCTTATTAATTATTAATTTAATTATTGATTTTAATAATTTATTACTGTTAAATTAAGGAGTGACGGATTTGCCCCTCAAAGTTTAACGGAAAACACGTTAGATAATGGAGAATGTAACAGTATGTACAAATTTTCGGTTGAGATTACAAGTTCATGTATCGTTATGATTGTTTTGAAACTTGAAACACCAAAATTAGGAGCGAACCATTTGTCATGTATTGTTCTTAAATTTTTCCTTATTTGTTACTTGGGTTATCGGTTCACCTTAGGCTTTATCAACTACTCATAACTACACCAAATTGTATTTCATAGTTGAGCTCACAGTCTCTCGTTTATGTTAATATACCAAATGATATTAAATTTAATACCGTAATTAAATAAATCATTTATTTTCAAGACTTGTTATGGATATTCCAATACCAAGAGACCGGTTTGATAAAATGGTCAATTACATAGAAGTCAACTTTGAGACATTTTACCATATAGAGGTTCACCCAAACATTTTTATCCATATAAGTCCACCCAAGCCTAAATAAAGGTATTAAAGTTCAACCAAATTACAGACTATCATCCAACCAAAAAGATTAGATTATCTCTCTTATATTTACAAAAATGCCACTAATGTAAAAAGTCAACAACCATTCTCCTCCCCAGAAAAGTCTCCGGTAGACTTCCGGCGAGGTCTCCGACAGACTCCGGCCGACCTCCGACGATGTCTCCGGCAAACTTCCGGCGAGGTTTCCAACTATTACGAAAGCTACTACTGTCACCAACAAAAGCTACTACTACCACCTACAAAAGCTACTATACCGCTAGCAACAAAAACTACTATCACTAGCAACAAAAACTACTATTGCCAATAACAAAAACTATTATCCCTAGCTACAAAAACTACTATCCCTAGCTAAAAAAACTACTACCACCGACTACAAAAGCTACTACAACCAACAATAAAAGCTACTACCGCCAACAACAAAAACTACTATCACCGACTACAAAAGCTACTACAGCCAACAACAAAGCTACTACCGCCAGTAACAAAAGCTACTACCGCTAGCAACAAAAGCTACTACCACCGACTATGAAAGTTACTACTGCCAACAACAAAAGTCACTACCGTCAGTAACAAAAACTACTACCGCCAGCAACAAAAGCTAATATCCTTAGCTACAAAAGCTCCTACCACCAACTACGAAAGCTATTACAGCCAACAACAAAAACCATTACCGCCAGTAACAAAAGCTACTACAACCAGCAACAAAAGCTACTATCCCTAACTACAAAAGCTACTACCGGAGGTTGAGAAAATTATTTTTTAGACTTACAAGACTGCAGAAATGTAGAGGATACAAAAAATGCTAATGCAATCGAGTGAATAAAACATATTCAATAATACAAAAAGATGTTTTCAACAATGATAAAATTATTTACAAAGCTACTTCTATAGTTGTAAAAAGTTGCTACTATAGTTTCTAAAAACTACTGTCATTTTTCAATAGCTTTATTAAACGTACTACTGTCATTTTTCAATAGTGATGCTCTAAACCATATGCATAATTCCCCCCCCCCCCCTTCTTAAGCATGAGACTTGATTTCAAACATTTCTTGGTTGTAAGATTTCTGCAAGAGCAACACAACGTAATATTAGTATTTAAAATGAAAATGGAAGTTATTAACATCATGTGGAAAAGATATTATCGTAGAGTTATAAAGCTACTATCACTGTGTTGAAAGGATATGACCACACAAAGAGAAAGCAACTGACATTGTCTTCAAAATATTATGACATAGAGAAAATACTATCACTGTGTTTAAAAAATACTAACACAGACACATGAGCATACCATCACAATATTAAAAAGATACTAATACACACAAAAACTACTATCACTAGTTGGAGATAGACAGCAAATCAAATTCACCACATATATAGTAAATCAAAACTTTAATCAACACTCAGCATACAAAATTGTAGATAGACAGAAAATTACAAGAGAAGAAAACTAATACCATACCTTGGAAACATTTGGCCTCCCTAAATGATGAACATCAATGATCTGTATCAAAACAAAATAACAAAAAATCAAACTCACTCCTAATCACTAGCTATAAAATCACTAAATAAACACTACTAGCAAAAAAACATCTCACACATATTTAATTCACACAAATATTTAAGAGTCACATATACCAGTGTGAAATACTATATCTTACAGAAGACCGTGTGAATTAAGTATATTTGAGTCCACTAGAATATATACAACAACAATAACCACATAAATTCGTGTGAAAAAACATTTGTGATAGATTTCCATGTGAATGCAAATCACTTTATGATCTACTCACACGGTTGTTAGTGGGAATTACAATTCACATAGATTTCAGTATATACAATATTTTAACTTATTTAGAATAATTAATTTTTAGTGTTAAATAAATTTAAGAATGGCAGGCTTCTGTGACTAAATAGTGCTTCACACAAATATGTGTGAAATGATTTACACACGGAGATCTATGTCAAACCCAGCTAACTGCACACAAATTTCTGTTAGAATTCTAAATGTATTTCCTACGGATTACAGTGACAATATAAATAAATCACACAGTTTTTCGTAAGTATTATAAAATAAAAATTATAGATAACCACCAGCCTCTCTTAACCCTAAATCCTCTTGGTCTCCTTTCCCTTCAAATCCTCTTTCTCCTTCACAAACTTCGCGATCATGTCCTCTTCTTCTTGGTGAGATTGCGGTATTGGCATAGAGTGCCGGCTAATATGGACCCTAGCTCGGATCTCTTATGTTGATGCCGTGAGCCCTGATGAGTTGGACGAAGAGCTTGATGGGTTCCCCTCTACACGACCAGATTGATCTAATTCGAACCCAGTTCTTCCCACCACCACACACGACCTATTCTTCTTCTCTTCAATTGGTAACTTCCCATTCATTTTCTCATGAATTTTTATGTGGTTGAACTAATTAATTTGATTATGTCAATTTATTTGTAATTTGAGATGTGATCTGAGTTTCAATTGGTTTTATGTTGTAGAACTATAGATGTTGGGTTTGGAAGATGCGAATTTTGTGTTTGTAGATCTGAGTTTCAAGGCATAGAAATCTGGACATGTTGGGTTAAGAAGATGCAGATTTTCATTATTTAATTGAACCATTTCCACATCTATTGTTGCATTTCATACTAATTAATACCTTGTATTTCATTAATTTTCTTGCAGCTGAAAAGGTCACTGTAGTGGGGTATGTACTTCTCGTTCTTTTTGAGTTTTATTTCGTGTACTGTTCATGGTGATTCATTTTATCTATCAAATGCCTAGAGTATTATTTAGTATTATTGTTTAAATGAAAACCAATATCTCTCTGTATCTCAGGCATTCAGTTTCTCTTGTAGCAGTGGAATATTGGAAGGATAAAAGTGGAGGTCATCATCAAGGGTTAAATTTTCATCTTGGTGTCAATGTAATTTTATTCTTTCGTTGTATAAAGTTAGTTTATGTGAGCTAGTTAGTATATGTTTAGATTGTTAGTTTGTATGTTTGGTAGATTTACTTTGCATTTGCAAAGCTAATCTGTTGCTGGATAGATTCACACTTGATAAAAAAAACAATTATTGCAGATGCATTTGAAAATTAATTTGCATAATTTTTTTTAAATACTCTTATCGTTTCACACGGATATCAGTTTGAATGTTTTGATCGGTTCTCACAGAAATCTGTGTGAACTAGAAGTTGTTCACACTGATCACCCGGCCCATTTTATAAATCAATTATGTTTTTAGATATATGGTGGGACCCACATCAACATTTCGCACAGACTTTTTCATCTGTGTGTAATGAGCATTAGCCCCCCTCCAAAGAGCACGGATAGTCATTTCATGAGTGCATCGTGACTAATAGCTTGTTCACACTGAAATCAGTGTGAGATAACCTCATTTCACACGGATTAAAATCAGTGTGTATGGTGTTTTTGCTAGTAGTGAAAGTTTCTTAGATCACATAATTTAGCTCATAATACTACAGCAGGATACTACGGCATGCACACAAAGATACTATCTAGTAGTTGAAAGATACTGCGACAATTATGGAAAGCTACTATCATTGTATCAACTTGTTCCGATTAAAACCATCGCCACACTAATAAACCTGTAGTCCACTAATCCAATTCAAAACTTTTCCGCATCCGAAAGTCAGAAACTAGAGCTCTCTACTCAGCAAAAATTAATATTTCTTCCAAGCCCTAATTCAGTCAAAGATGTAAGACATTTGGGGCATCAGTAACAATCTAAACACAACGAAATCAACATGGCACCAAAAATCAAAACTAATAGAACAACAACAAAAATTAGAGACGTACTCAAAGACTAAGGAGTAGAAGTACCTCAGATATGGTGTTGATGTGGCTGTCGACGGCGAAGGTGGGGGGTTCCGGCGATATCTTAGAAGAAGAGTTGGGAGATGGTGGCCATCGCCCCCTACCGGATCAGATCATCCACATCGTGGTTGAAATCCAGAAGCGGAGGAGATGTAGTCGAGGCCGAAGGGGAGGAGATTCAGTCGAGGCCGAAGCATAAGTCGAGCCGGAAGTCGCGTCGAGGCGGCGGCAGGGACTTTGTCATGGCGGTGACGTTGGAATCGAGTTGGAAGAATGGAGAGAGAGAGAGTAATTCCTAGAATGAGAGGGTATACAGAGACGAGGGTAACAAAATGACAGATTTGGGTTTAAAAGGGGACATGTAAGGTCGACTTACATGAAAAAAAATTTATTGAAAATGTGACTTCCATAAAATTTTCTATTGATAAAATCACCCAAAATCAACGGTTAGGAACTGCTCCCCAACACCATCAGGTCATCATCAACATTCGGTCAAACCACTAGACACTCGCCTGTCGCAACTCCTGAAATCCCCAACCAAAATCTCAGACTCCGATCACCCCAAAAATTGATCCAATTCCCGACCACCCGATGGCCCAAAACCCAAGACCCACAAGCATCCTCGAAACTCTCGGCGAAGAACTCGTCAGAATCATAACCCCGGTCTCCATCTGCATGTTCCTCGTCGTCATCCTCGTCTCAGTTTTAAGCTCAGACTCATCGGTGACCGTTAATTCCGTTGCCACCATTGCTTACACGGAGACAACCTCGGACTCTACCTGGGACAAATTCGTAGGTGCCCTTCTGAACTCTCTTGTCTTCGTGGCTGTCATCACTCTTGTCACATTTGTCTTGGTCCTTCTGTTCTATCTCAGATGCACCAAGTTCTTGAAAGCCTACATGGGCTTCTCCTCGTTTATTGTCTTGGGCTTAATGGGCGGCGAGGTTGCTATGTTTTTGATCCAAGATTTTAATGTTCCGATTGATTGCGTCACGTTTTTAGTTGTGTTGTTTAATTTTTCTGTTGTGGGTGTGTTAGCTGTGTTCATGTCGAAAATGGCGATACTTGTGACACAAGGCTACTTGGTTGTGATTGGGATGCTGGTTGCTTATTGGTTTACGTTGTTGCCGGAATGGACTACTTGGGTACTGTTGGTGGCCATGGCATTGTATGATCTCGCCGCGGTTTTGCTGCCTGTTGGGCCGCTGAGGTTGTTGGTTGAGCTTGCGATTTCTAGAGACGAGGAAATTCCGGCTTTGGTGTATGAGGCCCGGCCTGTGGTGGCGTCTCAGGGTCCGAGGAGGGTTTGGAGAGATAGGAGGAATGAGAGTGAGAATAATGACAATGTTGGTTCTGGTTTAGGTGAGAATGTGAGTTCCGGGTTGAGCTCTAATGTGAATGCTAGTGTTGGGTTTGGTAACAGGAATGAGTCGAGTTTGGTTGGGGCTGAAGAGGGGAGGATTGCGGATAGGGGTCAAGAGCTTTCTGCGCCCTTACTAGAGCAGATAACAAGTGCTCAGCAGCGCGGGTTGGAGGATGCTGCGTCGGGTGAAAGTATGTTGCTGGAGGGTATTGGATTGGGATCTTCCGGTTCGATCAAGTTGGGATTGGGAGACTTTATATTCTATAGTGTTTTAGTTGGGAGAGCGGCGATGTATGATTTTATGACAGTGTATGCTTGCTATCTCGCTATTATAGGCGGTTTGGGAGTTACTTTGATACTGCTGGCTTTGTATCAGAAAGCTTTGCCAGCTCTTCCTGTGTCAATAATGCTTGGTGTACTGTTTTATGTACTGACCCGGTTCTTGCTTGAAGCCTTTGTTGTACAGTGTACTTTGAATCTCATCATGTTTTAGAGATAGATATGGATTCAGAAGCTAAACGAGCAGCTGCATAATGCGTCAGAATATGATGTGTGATACTATTGATTTGTTGTTGCCACTTGTACTACACAGTGGTTGCTTGTTCAGAATCTACATTGTTTAGTAAAGTTGGTTTGAGATGCGCTAGATTATGGTTTCTAGCTCCTCACACTTGGGCGTCAATGAAATAATGAGGTACTAGATTTGGAAGATGGTAACTATGCACGTTGGGGAGGACGATCGAAGATCAAACCATGGTCCAAATGCCTGTCCTTGACTACTTTGATAGATAGTTGTAACATGTAAGCCTCATGCTGCTCCAGTTACAAAAAGCATGTATACAAGGCCTGTTATTGCCGGGGCTTCACTTCCAAAGGTGATTTGCTTTTGTAAAGTTGATAATTTCAGACTTTCAGCTAGCTTCAGAATGTATTACATATTCATTTCTCTGTATCCATCTTATGTGTACTCACTGATTTACTGTTGTATTCGGCAAAAACATTTATGCTTAGGTTTATTCATGAATTAAAAAAGGAGAATATTTAGTGATTTAAGCCTTTATTCTTGATCTCTCTGCATGGAGTCTATCATTAGTATATAGAGACATCGAGAATGATTCGTTTATATATTTTCCAGCTACTAATTAAGCACAGGGTGGGTAATAGAATTTGATAACCAAAAAAAATTGGTTTGCATCAAACAAACTTCTATTAGTCCAAGAATGTATATGTTTCTCTGGCTGAGATTAAGACATTTCTTATAATAGATTCAAGCAAGAACTTTCTTCTTGTTCCCAATATCGCTTCTGCACATGACACATCAAGTACTTCCCTGAAATATGCCAAATACTCGTATTTTATACCTATGGAGACACGTAAATGAAATCTCATAGCATCTGAAGAACCTATAAACTTACTGCCATTTTGGTATCAGCGCAAGTCAATAACATGACAAAGCACATTACCTGACGTGAAATGATATTGCTGCAGAAGGAGAAATATGTTTCTGATAAACATCAGTGTATTATTGCCTAGTTTTGCTTAAGACTAGAAACACTTGCATTTGCATATTTTTGATAAAACAAGATACAAAACACTATAACTAAGAAGCAAAGTTTCACTTCTGCATGTAGATGCTTTGTTTAATAATCTCGGTGACCCTTCAAATAGATCAAGAAGATGTTCCTCCAGGTCATCAACAGTGTACTTCATGTACTTGTCAGTGATCTTATATTTTACAGAGACCCTCTCGACAAAATTCCGATAAGCATGGTTTACATTCTGTGAAGTTGAAATTTGTAGGTCTTCCCGAAGCTCATGATCTGGTACATACCATCCTGTCTGTGTCTTGTATACCTCCTCAAAAGCAACAGTGAAAGCCTTGAGCCTATTTTTAGAACTTGTCTTTGAGAGAAAATGTGGCACTCGAATATCATCTCGTAACAAGGAAACGGCTGAACTCCAAGTAGCTCTCACATAATCTTTAACATGTTGCTGCACTTTACTCTTCTGTGTTCTTATCCATTCATCTCCAAAAAGAATCTCGAGTCTGGTGTTCTTGATCTTCTGAACCATGTAATGGAGATTGTTCAACATGAAAATATGTTGTAAAGCCTCATTGTGGTACAATTTGGATCTGCTCTCAAGGTCTGATTTTAGGATCCCAACAATTGACAGAAAGTGGAGAGATGTCGGAGAGAGCGTTGAAGGGGAAATGAATTTCTGATCTTCAAACTCAATTTCAGCAGCTGATCCTTCCATGTGTTGATCCTTGAGAAGCAAGTTAAGTGTATCACGGTAGTCAGTAACAGCCTTAATGAAGTTCATGACATACCGAATGAGAGGATGAATACCACCACCAGAGAAAGGACTTGCTGATGTGTTGGAAGCAATGACATTTTCAAAATCCACAAACGTTGTCTTTGCCAAATTTCCTAAGCTCTTCACAATCTCATGAAATTGGTTTCTCATGACACATCCTGCATCTTCTGTGAACAAAGCATCTATATAAGTTCGAAGATTTGCAAGAACATCATACATGTCGAGAAATGAAAATAATTTCTCCGGACTACGAGCCCCTATGGCTATGGCAACACCAAAATTCAAAGGACACCCCATTGTGTCCATTGTTGTTTCAAGAAAGCAAAATGAGCTAAAAGATCCAAACTCCCCTAAAATCTTTTCACATAGACGCTTCTCACTAGCAAGATAGACACGCACGACGATCTTCATTATCCAATTCCATTTCTTCATCTCCGAGTTCAAGCTTGTCCACTCCATCATGTGCACATCTTCTATGCTGAATATGAGGCATTCCCAAAATTTGAAGCAAACATAACATTTGCAATGGACTTAATATGAGGCATTCCTAGTGGATGCACCAGATCCACCACATAATCCTCAGATTCATTGCTATTATTATTCTTCTCCAATGATACCTCACTCGATCTTTCATCGATTGAAGCAAGTGAGAAGTCATCATACCCTATTTGTTCAACTCCAAACAAACTAAAAGAAATGTGACTTGGATCGGCGCATTGCTTGTACTGAAGGAGAATTTGGATTAGATCATCCTCTAGCCTTGACATTGCCAACTTCAACACACTATTTGCCCTGTAAAGAAGGTTCTTCTTCTTCTTACCATACTCATCCGCTGACAAGCCTCCGATAGTTTCAATAAGCTTTGTATCTCTTCAATGCCTTTCAGGTACTTTGAAGCTTCCACCGGACTTGAATCCCATATCATAAAATCCCTCGGTTCCCAACTAACAAATTTTCCTCCGCTTTCTTGAGCTGCTTGTCGAACTCAGACAGTGCTTGTGCATTGCTTTGAGGGATTGCTACAATGGCAGACAATTGAGACTCCAAATCCATCATGGTTTTTTTCAAAGCATCCGTTAGGCAATTCCTTATTATTTGCCTAGGTGCATGAACATGGTGAGCTTCTACTTCCTCCTCCTCCTCCTCCTCCTCTTCTTCTTCTTTGATTAATCGAGTAAGAGATTTGTGATCCGCCATGCTAACAAGTGATGCTAAACAAGAAATGAACTTGATAAAGACCTAAAAAAATGTAATGAAAATAATAGTTGAAAAGTCTAATCAATTGACGAGTGAAATTTTGGGCTAACTTCCTTATTTTCTATTGTTAATATGGAATGTGATTTAAAAGAAATATTGTGAATTTGATATGCGGTTTCCCTCCCTTTCTATATTTTGGCTACATTATTGCTTTCTTTGTCATAGGAAAGTCTGCTAATAATTTGTTTAGGAAATCATTAATTTTGGGATTAATTCATTAGTTTGCTGTGAATTAGATAAAGTATAAAATTAAATCATGTGCTTTGTTATATAAGGATTTCAATTCGTTGGCGATGATTTCAGTCGATTAGCATTGAAATTTAAAAAAAAAATGTTTTGGTGATTATGAGTAATTAATTTCAATTAAAGGGATAATCGACTGAGATGAAGTTGGTCAACTCTTTAAAGTTGCTAATCGAATTTCCTAATTCATCTATCAAGGTTCTTAAGTGGCACTGTTGCTCTACTATTCAGTCTTCTGTGTACCATTATTACAACTATATTGTTGCTCGTTCCCATAACACATGTAGTTTAATTTCTTTCTTGAAAACCAGCAGGTACTCAGTTCCCATTTGAAATTCATCTATAGAATGACATAACATTCTGCAGAAGTACTTAAAGGAAGTAAGAAACGGCTGCATTCAAAATCAAGGTCTCATTCTATGCTTTTATACAAGAGGATGGTCAATAAATCCGCACAACCGCAACATTACATTGCGGTCAGACATCCCATTTTCCTCTCTTCTAAGACCAATGTGGCCCGTATATCATTTCACGTACTTCAGTGTTACATTACTTGATTCGTCTGAGAAATAAGCCAGGACTACTGATGAAAGGGTGGCAGATGAAATTTCGGACTTCTTCTATGATAGTATTGACATAGTTGTGAAATCTAATAATGGAAATAATCTATACCCTGAAGAGAAAGAGACCAAGCTCAAAAAATGATTGGTATGGTAAAATGTTTTGATTCCACATTGAGTATCCCTTTAACTAAAAGAAGCATTTTAGAACACGTAAATAATTTTGGAGATGAGTCAAACAATTTTCATATATAGAAGAAGTTTACCAAAGGGACAAAAGGGGCAAAGACAGCCTGAGATTTAGTAAATAGTTAGGAAGAGAGACGCGTAGAGTTGGTTGTTATATGGAACAGAACGAAACAGAAAGCAATGCCTATGTCCATGCAAGGCCTTCTAACCTCCTCCACTTTTATCTCTCTTCCCATTTCGACCATTTTCAGTTGTTTGTTCTGGAATTGTTTTCTGTTCCAATTTCTGGTTTCTTTTCCAATTTTCAATTTTACGTATTACTCCTCCGTAGGTGGTTAATTCAGCGCCAATGCGAAACCGAGACTGCTGATGATTCTCGTGCCATCATCACCAGGATCATTGCCGGAGATTGGCGGTCTCTAAATCCACAGTGCTGGTAATTGGCATTTGTTTGGCATGTAAGTTTTGTAAACACATATCGCTTACTATTTTGTGGAGTCTGCTTTCATCTCAATCTCTAATTATCTCTTTGTGTGTGCACATTTTGTTTCCTTTAAAACATGTATTCACTGATTACATAATGTTTCTCATGAAATTCATGCGAGGGAAACCCTTTTTTTGGTTGGAAATTGAGTGTTACATTGAACACATATATGAATGTAGTCTGCTGGCTTTCTGTTCTCAATTGAATGAATGCATTTAGGGGTTTGTTTCTCAATGCCTCAATGACATTACCGTTTTGTAGTTCTATCTTATCCTAGAACACACTCCTCTCCTTTTTGTGTAATTTCGTTTACTTTTTCCTATGGTTTTGGTGGTAAAACATATCAGGGTTCATATAATTTGTAGTCATTGTATAACCTAAGATTCAGATATGTAACGTTCAACAATGTGTTTGCATTTGAATTCTCGCAATGCGATCTAATGCTTGTGCCTTTTGTTTTTACAGAGATCCGATGGTTTTGGACCACCGGAGCTAGAGAATCAAGACGTACATTTTAAGTTATGGAATCTGCGAACGAGAGAATAACATCAAGCCCCTCTTCCTCACCATTACCATCATCTTCAGACCATTTGCAAGCACCCCCCGAAAGCAAAGGCACAGGGAATACAGATCCGAAAATAAATCAGACGCTTACAGGTTCTAGTGAAATTGCATCTACAGGCAAAGTCTTAAACCCCAACACCCCTGCAAGTACTGCTGCCTCTTTGGTAGTTGATCAGAGCAATGATGTAACTTCTTCGGATAATGCCAATGCAACCATCAATCCATCCCCCACCGGCTCTTTCCTAAGTGCAAGCTACACCGATGAGGATTTGCTAGGCAGCTCTACACCTAGGACTGATGAGTTGAGCTTGGGAAATGATCCAGCTGCAACCCAATTTCCTCTTACGCAGGTGATGGAGCGGCCTAGTGACACTGCTAGTGCCTCCGGGTACAGGATCCCTGACTATGTGTTTGATAGAAAACCATCCGCAGCCCCAATGGAATGGAGTGCTGCTTCCAATGAATCCCTATTCAGCATTCAGATGGGTAACATGAGTTTCACCAGGGAACAGTTTTCCTACTTAGGTAAATCCGGTGAGTTGGGAATGCCTGGAGAACTGAACATGTCATATATAGACTTTTTGAGTAACCAGCCTCCGGATAAGCAAGTTGAGTTTTCCCAAAATAGCCACAGTTTGGTTGAGAGACCAAGTTCAAGAGTAACTGAAGCAAAAGCCGTAGAGACTATGAGACAGGTTATAATAGAATCTGCCGAAAATGATAGCAAAGCAAGTCCATCATTACAAGGGGAGAATAATAGCAGAGGAAGTCCATCTTCAGTAGATAATCACAGTAAAGGAAGCCCATCGCCGCGCCTCCAAAATCACGCAGTCAGTCCATCCCTCACCGACAACAAGTTTAATAGTCCATCTGTCACGTCCCATGCTTCCAGTGGAAGTACTAAATCATTTGCATTTCCCATGTAAGTGGCTGGTTTTCCATACTTTCCTTCCTAAGTTAGGAGAACTTAAACATTGGAGTAAATAATTTGCATGCATCCTCAAAGTTTAAACTGCCCTCAATCCCACATATATCAGAATAATTTCAATATATTAGTAATTTTCTTAAAGTGTCGTAGCAGTAACAATAGCATATGTCAATCATTTACAAGAGCAAGTGTTTTAGTAAAAGCTGTTTTTTTTTTCTTTCAACTATTTGTGGATTTTGTGCATATTTCCATAATGTTGAGCAAAGAGCTGAATATATTCTTGTTATATGCAGATTGGCAGGGAGTGAAGATAGAAGCAGTTCACTGAAAATAGATGGATTAGGGAAGCAAAAGCAACAATATTCGCCACGAGGCCAACCACATCAAAAGCAGAATTCACCACGAATAGATTCACGGCCACAGACACCTAGAGAAAGCAGCACGCCAAATGCAGCATCCCAGCCCTCGAAATCAGTCCTTGCTACGGTTAAGCACAAATGGCTATCTTGCTTCTCTTGTTGCTCATGCTTTAACTGAGATTCATTGTTAAGGGTAGTGGTAGAATTTCATCGGAACAAAAGGAATCGAAAATACCGCGTACAAAACTCTAGTCTTGTAGTTTCTTTCTTCCTTTCCTCCTTTCTTTTCGTATAGATACTCAGACATGTTATTTGATGTTAATATGTTTTTAGTAACAATAGGTAACACGAACGTACATGACACCTTTTGGAATGTAAATATTCAATCCATGACATTGCAAAGATATTCCTTTATATATGTTACTGTCATCTTCCACATCCTTTATGTTACTGTAAATATTCAATTATATGGGCTAGCCGGAGCTCAAGTCCATTAAAAATGGGTCGAGTCCAAACACGACCTGAAATTTGATCAAATGATTCGAGTCGGCCTATTTGCCACCTCTACCAGTAAATGAAGGGTAAGTAATTAAGTATATAGTGACTTCATGAGCAACCTTCCCCTACCATCACTATCCCCTTCTTTGTATCCCATCCTCCCAGACCACATTTCTCCATCTTTAGAACCGAGCTCAATCTATTGGCAGATATCGTTCGGTTTTAAAACTTTTAACTATAATGTACGCTTTGATCACGAATCAAGCAGAAACTTAAGTTCCACAAGTTCAAGTCAAACAGTTGTAGCCAAACACTATACTATACTACAATTGATAGTTGAAGAATTTCACCATAGTTGCATATATCACTTTTTTTGATATATTCTTTTTAATAAAGTGTAAAAATGGAATGGATGAATCAAGCTCCCAAAGGGTTGCCGGTAACTCGGGAAACAACACAAGGACAGAGAAGTAAAACCAGTCAAAATAAATTTCAGAGGGCGCGCGTAATTGGTTTCGTGGGAAACAAATTCAAAATCTCCCGCCTAAAACCCTAACATTACAAAACCCCCCAAACCCATTCGCAGTCTTCCATATCTCATTTCCAGCCTCAAATCTCAAATCGCCCCCAAAACTTTTAGAAAGAGAGAGAAAGAGCTAGAGAACCCAGAAGAAATAGAGAGAGAAATGGCCAAGCTTGGACCAACCCCAGATGCGATTTCGACGCTGTTGGCGAACCCATCGCCGGACGGGTCCAGTCCGATCCCGGAGATCGTGGTCGAGATCCTCGATCTCAGACGTAATGGCAACCGTTATATGTAAGCTTCGTGTTTTACCCATCCATTCGATTTTGGATTTTGCTGGATGAAATTTTAACCCTAGATTACTACTACTTGTAATTTTTTTTTCACTGTTTGTGTTATGGAAATGATTTGATTCTTCATGGGTATTGCTCGGATCGTGTTTTATTGCTCTAGTTTAAAACAAGATCTCATCTTTTTTAATTTTGTGAGTGATTTTGTTTTTGGGTTTGTGCTGGCATGGGTAGTGAAATAGAGCTTTGAATTTTTGGATCTAGGTTCTTTTGGGGTTCTGCAATTAGGATCTGGAGCCTAAACCCTAATAAAAATAGGATCTAATTGATACTGATTTTTTGGTGTAGGTTTACTGCTAGTGATGGGAAGATGAAGCTAAAGGGGATTCTCAGCTCAAATCTGAGTTCAATGGTTGAATCTGGGGATTTTCAGAACCTTGGCCTCGTTCGTGTTCTTGAGTACACTGTTAATGACATTCCCGGAAAGCCTGAAAAGTAAGCATATCACTTCTCTGTCTCGCGGTTGGATTCTTTTTGAAGTGTTTGGGTTTCATATGTTGAAGTTTAGATTGGAATTTATTGTTTCAGATGTATGATTATGATAAAATGTGAGATGGTTTCGCCTGCTCCTGAGGCGGAGATTAAGAGTGAGGTTAGTAAAAATGAGGTGAAAGGAGAGCAGGCAGGGATTATTTTGAAGCCTAAGCAAGACATGGTGACTAAATCAGCCAATCAGATTATGCATGAGCAGAATGGAAAGTGAGTGTTTTGTTTGTCATCAATCTGTTGTCTTTGGAGTTTTTGGTGACGTGCTTGATTGTATTAACCATTTGTGTATGTTGTGAATTGATTCAGTATGGCCCCAGCTGCACGAATGGCCATGACCAGAAGGGTTCATCCTATTGTGTCCTTGAATCCTTATCAAGGCAATTGGACTATAAAGGTTCGTGTAACAAACAAGGGAACCATGCGTACTTACACGAATGCTAGAGGTCAAGGCTGTGTATTCAATGTGGAGCTAACAGATGAAGATGTAAGTTAAAGAGGAATTAGATTTTGTTTATATATGTGGCTTACTGTTTCTCACTTGTGTTTAAGTCTTGTTCAATTTGTTGTAGGGAACTGAAATTCAAGCTACAATGTTCAATGAAGCTGCAAAGAAGTTTTTTGAAAAGTTTGAACTGGGGAAGGTTTATTATGTTTCAAAGGGGTCTCTAAAGCTGGCTAACAAGAAGTTTAGCACATTAAAAAATGATTATGAAATGACTTTAAATGAGAATTCTGAGGTGGATGAAGTCTGCAATGAAGAAGCTTTTGTTCCTGAAACAAAATTTGATTTTGTCCCAATTGATATGCTGGGACCCCATGTTAACCAAAAGGTGCTTGTGGGTAAGTAGCTACTTCTACAATCTGTTTTAGTCTTTTAGATGTGTGGTTTTCTAAATCCTTCTTATGAACTGTTGCCTTGTGTCTCAGATGTTATTGGAGTTGTTACAAGTGTGTCTCCTACAATGAGTATTAGAAGGAAGAGCAACAATGAGAGTATCCCAAAGCGTGACATTACCATTGCTGATGAGTCGTAAGTCTACTTGCTACTGCAACTCTATGTTAATGTTTTACAGCAAAACAATTGGTATCCTTTTCTTTTGGACTGAAAAACAATTGGTATCCTTTTCTTTTGGACTGAAAAACAATCAGCATCCTTTTCTTTTGGACTGACAAACAATCGGCATCTCAACTGCAGGAAAAAAGTGGTTGTGGTTTCTTTATGGAATGATCTTGCAACTGGTGTTGGCCAGGAATTGCTGGACAAAGTCGATCAATCACCTGTAGTCGCTATCAAATCCCTTAGAGTTGGAGACTATCAAGGTAGCCTGAATATTTATATCATAACTCAGAATAGTGTTCTAAATTGTGTAATTTCTGAAGAAATAGAAAAGATATTCCTATTTTTAACAGACTTTTGTGCATATTGTTGTAGGTGTATCCTTGTCTACGTTGTCCAAGAGCTCAATAGTGGTGAATCCAGATTTACCTGAAGCAAAGAGGTTGAAATCCTGGTAAGTTCTTGCACGGCAGAGTTTTAACTTCTCTTTTCATCTCAGTGGTATCCATTATAACTGTTTGATTTGACAGGTATGATTCTGAAGGTAAAGAGGTTTCAATGGCATCTGTTGGCTCTGGTATGAGCCCATCAGCCAATAGTGGAGCATGGTCCATGTACTCTGATAGAATCCCCCTGTCTCATTTGAAAGATAACCCATCCTTGGGAGAGGACAAGGTAATACTAGTTCCCTTGATGTGAATTCCATGGAAATGGTTGCTTAACCATAAAAATTTGTTCTCCAAACTTTCCTAGGAATTCAAGGTGGTAGGCTCTCTTACTCATTTGTGATCTTGTGGATTTTCTTGTGCAGCCTGTGGTTTTCAGTGTTAAAGCTTATATAGGCCCCATCAAGTCTGATCAGACTCTCTGGTACCGGGCTTGCAAAGTGTGCAACAAAAAGGTGACTGAAGGTGATGGGGGTTACTGGTGTGAAGGGTGCCAGAAAATTGCTGAAGAATGCAGTCTAAGGTAAGACGCATTTGGGTTTGACAGTTCATGGTATAGTTGCTATTGGTTGTGTTGGTGTTTTACAGTTCTGTTCCATCTCATTTATCTCTGGTCTCTCTTTCCAGGTATATATTACTTGCAAGAGCTATGGATGCAACTAGTGACGTATATCTTTCAATGTTCAATAATGAAGCAGAGAAGATTATTGGGTGCTCTGCAGATGAGCTAGATAAATTGAGATCAGAGGTATATAATTGCACAAGCATTCATATTTTAAAAGTTGCATCTGATTTCAAATAACTCAAGTTTTTCACGTTTTCCAGGAGGACAACGAGTACCAGCTGAAGTTGAAACAAGCTGCTTGGGTTCCTTATCTTTTCAGGGTCAGTGTTGTTCAGAATGAATACAATGACCAGAAGAGGCAAAGGGTAACTGCCAGGGCAGTTGCTCCACTTGATTTCGCTGCTGAATCCAAATATATGCTGGAAGAGATATCAAAGATGAAGGCCTCTTAAATTACTGCCTGTGCTCTATTTTCAGTAGAAACTGTGGTCTAGAGCCCTTAGAGAACAAGAGATGAGGATTACTGGCAGTTCACTTTTGGTCTCCCTGCCTCAAGTTACTTGCTTTGTTTTGTCATCTTGGGGAAGGGCAGTTGTCATGGCATGACTTGTGTATGCCGTTTTTCTTAAGACCAGTAGTCCAGTACAGATGATCTTGTTGAATTCCAGAAATGTATTAAAACCTTATCTATATATGAATTACTATATAGCCTTCCTGTGATTGACTTGTACAAAAGTTGTTATTTGCTGTATTGCTAATTCATTTCCTTTTCTTCTTTTTGTACTAGAGGTAATAACTTCTAAATCTTTCTTTGAAATTGCTTATTGATAGAATTAGATTAAAAGCTAAGCATCTATAGTTTAGCTTCCTTACATACGAAAGGAACGACAACATATAAATGCCAACCTAACCTATGTAGTAAGCAAGCTAATTGCCCGTGTTTATTTCTTTGACTCTTTTATGCAGATGTCGGAGTCCCCAGATCAAAACAGAAATCAAATCAGTCTTATCCTTCCGTTTTGGGTTGGAGCTAAATCTGCATCTGTCTTCCTCAAAGTTCACCGTAACATTATTTGATTTGATAAATAGTATTAACAATGACACTGACTATTTTGTCATGGCATGGAGAAGACTGTTGAGAAAATGGCAACTGTACTGCTAATCTATAAAAACTCAAAATTGGAATTTTATTACAAGATAAAATGACACACAAATGTACTGTCTCATGCCTTTGTATAGGAAGAGACCAGCAATGCTATTTGATGCAATAACTTTGATGCATTATTGTTATCACTTTGATTAAAGGATGTCCATTCTTGATACTTATGCAGGCTGCCTGTAAAGTCTGTAAAGAGTCCATCAACGCCTATCTCCTTAAACCAGTACTCGTACTCTTGATACGGATCTTCATGAAAGTCAAAGTGCAGGAAGGAGTTCTCGTTCCTGTATGTATATGGGTGTACCTGGATTGGAAATCAAGACCAAATTATAAGAAGGCAAACAAAAGTGACCACATTACCCGAAGAGCAACATAAACAGAGAAGAAGCTCTACCTGTAGGTTATGTGCATGAGCCCGGGAGACCAGATCTGTAGGTGTTTGCAAATAATTATTTACTACAGGAACAATAGTGTCTTTCCAAGGTCCAATGCCTACCACATAATCCTTAATGTAGCTAAGGTAGCTGTCTGAAGTAATTTCCCAATACGACTGCACGTCATCAATTTCAAGAAAGTTAGTGAATAATTGCAGAAATTACAGTAAAACATTTGAAGGTTTATAAAAAGTTTATCCTAGTTAAACACACTAGGGGGGAACACAAACCTGATTAGTGTCTTGAGTAGGGATTGAAATATCGTCAATCAAAAAGATCTTGGGCAAGTCCGTCAGGTTTGATACATAAACAAGTGAAGTTGGAGCAAATGACTGGATAAATGCAGGTTTCTTCAGCCAATCTTTCGACATATATGAACCCTTGTATCCATACTTTTTAAGTGTCTCCACAAACTTGTCCTCAAATCTCTTACCATCCGACCACTTTACCTGTCATAAATTCATGCATTAGCCAAGTGCGATTGAGAAATGCATGACACTAATCAGGTTTGGTGCAACCATTCTTGGTGCAGCTTTCAGGGTACTCACATGTTGGTTGATCAATACAGGATTCTTAATCTCAGGATATATGCCAACAACTCTGGGTGCGTCCAGCGCAATTGAAATGAACTCCTCGAAAGTAATGATAGGAAATTTTCCTGGGGAATACACCAAAAGAATAATCTTACTTTAAAACAAAGCATATGTTCAGTAAGAAGTACAAAAAACCATAAAGGTGTAGCATTTTACATATATATTTGACATATGTAACCATTATATGATTAATTCTGAACTTTACATATTTATCAAAAGGTTAAGCTCAGAGTTATATATCTGAAAAATAACTTACCATTGTATTGTTGATCACGAAATGCGTATCTCTGCTTCACTCGTAAAGTCTTCAGTTCTTGAAGTGTAAAATCAACTGCATATTTTATTATCCTCAATTAATTAAAGGAATTGGCAATAAGATCAAATGTTTAGTTACATTAACAATTTGACAAGTGTTATAAGCAGAAAGGATTCCCACCAGTGAAAAAACCAGTGGTGTTGACCCCTTGAACGTCATAGGTCCGTTTGCGATCTGCAAATTCCTTATGCTGTGCAATATCAGTTGTATCATCGAGGGTCACATCATGAAAGCATATAAGAACTCCATCTTTTGAAGAGAGAATATCTGTTTCAATGAAATCTGTACCCTCTTCAATAGCTCTCTGCAAGAATGCCATGTTTTAGTACACATTATGAACTGCTTTTAATCAGGTTGAAAATTATGACAATCAGGCCAAGCAAAGCATACAACATCTAACTATTTTGTGAATGACTACCATGTACGCAGCAGCAGTTTCTTCAGGAATCTCTCCATTTGATCCTCGATGTGCAATGTTGTACGGTCTAGAAGTTTGTAGAGGCTGTCTATATGCATTGGCAACTTTACTTGGAAGTGGATATAATGGCCTTCCTGAACACCCAACAAGGAGTAGTACAAATACAAAAGGAGTAAAGCCTGTCAAATCCATAAACACCAGAATTAAACTCTCCAAATCTAAAAGTGCTCACAGCAACCTGCATAAATAAATACAAATTTTCCCAGTATGTTCATTTTCATGATATTGGAAAATAAAGACTTATTGTATCCTACATTTAGAAAACCAATTGTCTTATTAAACCAAAGTACGTACTTGCGTATACAATAGAAAGCACAACCTCAGATCAAACACTCAGGTCATTATTTTGCTAAAGTAAGAAGAAAAATCAAGGAATTTTCCAACTACAACCAAGTTTGCCCAAAATGCAAAGATTCATATCCTCTCCAATCACCTAATTAGGTAGTTAATACTGTCAATGCCAGCTTAAAACAAATCAAGCAAACCCAGATAAGCAAATTCCCAAAGGCAAACAATCAACAAGATTGAAAGCCAATATCAGAAGCATACCAACTACCATAAAGGACCAAACTTTTCCACAAAACTGAATAAACCTAGAAACAGTTCACACACAAACATTGAAAAGCTTGCACCACCACCACCAACAATACTCAAAAACACAAATGCTATCCCTACACTACCAAAAAAAAAAGATCAAATTTTTCAACAAAACTGAGAGAACCAAGTAACCATTCACACACAAACATGCAAAAACTCACACCAACAGCAAGAACAAGACTCAAAAACACACAATTCATCACTACACCACCAAACCAAAAAAGATCAAATTTTTCACAAAACTAAAAGAAAAAACCCAGTAATCATTCACACACAAACAACAGTTGAAAACATGGAACCCATCACTATTTCGGGGTCAAGTTCAAAGCTTACAGTGAGAAGCAGCCATGGAGCTCTTGGCCCAGCTTCTCCAAGTGTGCTGGGTTCTTCTGAAACGATCACAGAAGCGTGCGCTTGGGAAAGTTCAAAGTGATGATGGGGGTAGGATCGTGTGTGAGCGAGACCTCTTTATAATGTGATGTGGGAGACTGTTGAGAAGCGCCATGGATCTAGCTGTTGAACCAAAGAATATTCCTCCAACAGAGATGGGATATATTGTTTGACACTTGGAGGGTTCTGATTGGGTGATATTTTTGTAGAGCCATTGGGACTCTTCTTTGGAGGACCAAGACCAGTTGACATTGGACTGAATTGTTGTTTGTCATTTGCGACGTGATTGGACGATGATTTTTTTTTTTTTTTTTATTGAATTGGATGATGATATTGATATATGATATATACTAGTTTTTGGATTAGAAGTGTGTGAAACAAACGAGGGAATAAAGAAGAAGATAACATAGGAGTCATTGAGCTGCGAACATGGCTATTGAGCCGCGGTTGTTGAGCTGCGGATACCTTATTTAGCCGCGACTATTCGTGAGTTGAAACGGCAAAGTAAGGAGAATAAATGTTATATCTTGTTAAACTCATACGAGATCGACTGATTGATATTTGCAAGCTAGATTACGGTCAAAGATGACGTCTTCAAATGAGACGTCACCACAGTTACCAAAATGGTTGCAATCAGGTTGAATGAGTTTTATTGCGGGAATGACATTACTACTTCAATCTCAAAGATGGCGCTTTCAAGGGAGACGTCACTATAGTTACCAAACTTGTGGCAATCAGATTAAATGAGTTTTATTACAATTTTGATCCATGATTTACCTGTAATCCATCCTTGTGTTTAAAACTGGGATTACGTTTTCTTTATTTTACTTCACTATAAAAAGGACCTTAGGATTCTTTGTTAGATGTCCTCGACCAAACGCTCTACGCGATTTACAAATCAGCTTCTCAGTATTATCAACAATATTTTTCGTGTTTATCTTATCGTTTTATTTTACCGGTACTTGTTCTTCTTTTTTTGCAATCTACTTTATTGCTCTTTTCATACTTGTAATTTATCTTACTATTGTTATTTTTCCGCATTATTTTTCTTGCAAATTTACATTCGTGTTCTTTATCTTTTCTTTAAGATTTATGCACTTTATTTGCTGCACTTTACATTCCTGCATTTGCATCACCTGCACCATCACAACATTCACCTAGTCACACAACACCAAGATCGGCTTGCTAGCCGATCCATATTAAAGGCTTTGCATCCAAGGCAGAGAGAACCCTACGGCCGAGATCGATCCTTCCTCGGCCCACAGTTGACTGATTAGAAGTCAGGACATCGCATCTACATATATATCAAAACAAAACCTTACTTGGTCTCTCGGCCGTGAGTTGGCACGCCATCACACACGTCACCAACCTAGAAGGACACGTGTAGCCCAAAGAAGCTCTTGGCCCATTGACACGTGGCCGAGACTATTTTTGAGCCAACACCTAGAAACTGACACTTAAAATACATCTAGTATTTCACATGTTTCAGGCTTATTTTGCTGACATTAACGAGATTGCTATTCTTAAATGATTTTGGGAATGCCAATAATGATTTGTTACTTTTTGTATATGGCGTGTTTAGGCCTTTTTGAAATGAACTTAAAAGTTGGTTCTTGAATTTCTGTTACAAACCTTTTTTTTTTTTAGAATAATATATAATTGTATTTATATGCATTGAGATAGAAACAAGAGATATAAATACGGGAGAGCCAAAATGACAATCCACCACCTATGTAAAATGCATGAAACAAAATCGGCTCACTACTAACTAGCTATACTGCCCCAAGTTCTGTTGCAAATCTGAAAAAGAAAACTACTTGCCCTTTCACACAAGAATTTATTCAATTTAGGATAAAAACACTCATATTTTACTTGCCATCTTACACGAGGATTTAAGATAAAAACACTCGTATCTTCACAAACCTTGAGAGGGGATTGTATCATTTCTTTGGCTCCAAGCTAGCCTGCTAGTGACGCATGTCAACAGATTATGAAGACAGGTTGAAACAGCCCTTAGGCTTGGTAGATTTTTAAGAAAATCATGCCAAACACAAACAGGATGAACCATTTAAAAAAACCCAATTAAGCACATAACTGCCAAATATTTGCGAAACTGAAACAGCAGGAAAATTAAGGGTCTCTACATGCATATATAAGTTAGTCTATGCCCTCCAAACATAGACAATTGCTTTATAAAGTTAATTACCCAAGGTCCATTTATAATGATGAACTACAAGCTAGTTAACTGAGGAGGTTCATTTCTTAACGTCCCACAGGGGGCCGACCGCATCGCCACTACGATAGACATAGTTATTCAAATGGAAACAATGATTTGCTTCAAGGGGTTTCCGACCACATTGCCTCCGGCATGGTTGACAAACTCTGCTGGAGACTGGAATAGGCCATGGCAAAGACATACGATTCTCACTTTTCCTGTAAGATACTTGTACAAATAGCCCTCGACCCTAAAACTCACATTTTTCTTTACTAGCATGCAGTGGCGTAGCCAGAAATTATATTAAGAGGGGTCAAACTTAATTTGGACGAGTTAACTATGTAGGAAAAATATTTTTGTTAGATAAAAATATTAGATAAAATAAATACAAACAAATGAACACATTGTTTTTGCTTTAATTTCATGAACTAACTAAAAAACAAGTATATTTGTTATCACATTTGAAAGGGCAAAATTAGTCAAAGAGTTTATAATACTCTTATATATGAGTAAAAATCTAAAAACAATAGATGTGGCAAGATTGTGAGAGAGGTCAATTGAACCTCCTGCTCTCCATGTAGCTACGCCCCTGCTAGCATGGAAGCCATTTGGCTTCTTATTGATTTGTTGTGGTAATTTCCCGAGGGCGGATTTCAAAAACCAAATGCATTTAACTTTCTCAAATGGTTTTAAACTCTAGTTTGATCTTATCGTGTTGATTGGTTTGCCAGATGTAAATTAGGTTTGATGCATGGTTCACATTTGCCATTTCTAGGATCCAGTTTGATCTTATCGGATTAGTGGGGTTTGCCAGATGTGGTTAAGTTTGTAACAACTTTTAAGAAGCTCACATTTTTCTTTACTAGCATTTCATCATGATTTAATGTCCTTTTATGCATTATTCATGTTAAGATCTCGATCGGCTGGTTTTGTTAGACAGATTTGGTTTAGTGGTTTTAGTATTACAAGCTCAGAACCAGTAATATGTATCTCTGATTCTCTGATCATTCGATCAGTGGTGTAAGAATGATACTTCAGTTTTGGGTTACAAAAATTAGAAACTGCATCATAATTGTGATAAAAATCCAGTAAAGTTTTGCTATTTACCATGGTCTACAACTCTAAATACAAAATCAGTGACATTTTTACGTCATTTCCAATAAATTTTATACCCAAAATCCTGATATATCAACACGACAACACATACAAGGTTCTATGGATAACTCGATATGGGTTTCCTTCTCACAGATTTGAAGGAAAGCTAGCTTAAGGCTTGCAGCTAATGCTAGAGTTATATATGTCAAGAGAGAAACAAATAGGGTGGCTCATTCTTTAACTCAGTTTTCTTTGTATTCTACGAGTACTGGTTTTATGTCAGTTGGTGCTCCGCCGTCTGTGGAAGAACTTATTTATGTTGTGTAATGATCCTTGATCAATGAAATAAATTTTATTCCCTTAAAAAATAAATTATAGCCAAACTTGCAATTAATAAAAGTGAGCCTATAATTTACCAAGAGAGGTGAACCAGGTTTTTTTTTTGGTCGTGGAGAGGTGAACCAGGTTGAAGACGGTAAATATAGTCCTTACAATTCAGGGCTATACTTGGGTATTTACTGTACTTTTACGACGGTCAAAGAAGGCAGTAAATTTGGATTGCGAGGGATCAGAAGAATTTGCGGCGTCTGTCACTGGGAACGTGTGGGCCATGCAAAAGGGCTTCTATACAGTGACCTCCCATGACATGAGAATGGATCAGGTTGTTACACGGGGACTGTATTATTAGATCGACGTCACTTGTCGTGTAGATGCAGACGTCACTACACAAGCAAGTCTAGTTGACAAGTAGACAGACAGCGTACGTGGGAAGATCTCCACCGCATGGAGTGACGTCACTGGATTATCCACCTCCACACGATTTGCTAATCTGCTGTCAGTGCTCGATTGTACTTTTCTCTGTTGGGCCTAAAAGTGCTTTTTAATGGGGCCTGAAAATGTTTTTAATTTTTTGTTGGGCCTGAAATAGCTCCCAAAGATGGTATATAGTTGGAGAAATATGCAATGGGACTACTTGAGGACTTTTCATAAGTTTGTGAAAAAAATAGAGGGTAGCATAACTCTTTCACATAAGCAAACGTTAATAACAAAAATTTGGATGGTCTCATAGAAATAAACATCCAACAATTCAGTGGGTAAGTCTCCCTTCAAAATCCAAAAATTATTCTAAACTACGCCACTCAAATAGAACTTGAGGGAGACTAAGCTTCTGTAAGCTCTCCATCAGCACTCAAATTGCCATCATATCACCGTAACTCCGAAATACAATCACCGATCCTGCGAACATACCGAGAGCACGAAGCAGTTTCTGCAAGAGAGAAACACAAACATTAACTCCTTGATTTTTATTGTTTCCTCAAACAAAACAAACAGATGAATGTCTGATTGATACACAAACTAGGTCAGTGTAAAACACAGAATTCTCAGTTTAAAGACGGTCGAAAATCACACATATTAGGCTACAAGTCTACTGAATACCAAGATCAAACCCTATATACACAAAAGTCACCAAATCAATGCATCCATGTATATATATAAAATTCATGCTTCCTCTTCTCTCAAAGAGACAATGCCATTCTGATATTAACCTTGTCAGAAACAGAATAGCAATCATTACACTATTAAAAAACTAATATCAAAACTGAAATTATCGTAGCGGTCGGCATCTTAGATAAAGAAAAGAATACAAAGTATACCTCAATGATCTAACGCAAGCCTAAACAACAACAACCAAAAATGTCATGACACAAGTCACACAACCAAACAGCACCCATAAGCCACTTGGTAATTCTACAACATAGAAATTGAGTACACATCAACTATTGAAATTCGATTACAGAACCACCAATATGAACTCAATTTTTTTGCTTCTTAGCCCAAAACTGCGCACATATTCCTTTAAACAAAAGCTTCAGCATTCCAAATTTGTCTAAACAAAATCCCTAATCAAACTAGAGGTTTCACAATTCATACACCAAATCAAACTCAGCGAATTCACAAATCCAAACACTCGGCAAATCAAAATCAAAGAATTCCATAAGCTCCTAAACTAGTTTCACACAAATAAAGAAACGAACAGATTTGAGAAAGGAGTTATTACCATGTTGTGAGCCCACTTCTCCTCGCTCTGGTACTGCGACTTCAAGAAAGCCTTGGTCTTCTCCACCGAGATCCCGTAGCTCGCCATCGAACACGCTCTTCAATTCCTAGGGTTTTAGATTTTGGGGTTTTTGAGACGTAATCGAAGCCAAGCAGGGTAACTTATACCGGACCCTAAGAGCCAAATTACCAAAACAACCTTCAATGATTAGAAATTAAAAGATAAAAGGAAAAAGGGTACACCGAACCACACGGTGCCACGTCGACGTTGGAACCTCATCTGCCTTCGAAGCTCAAAACCAACCATATGATATTTTCTGAAGAAACAATTTTTGAGCAGAGAGAGCTATGGAGGCTATAGCGTTTCCGGGCAGTAGAGGAGTGCTGCCTTTGCTGTACATTTCTCCGCAGAGACCCAGATCCATGCCGGCCCGGACGTCGATCCGCGCAGCCACCAAGAAGGTTATAGCGCATCTCAAAATTCGATCATTCGCGTTTCTAGTTGCTACATAGATGATCTTGGTTTAAATTATGCTAGCGAGGCTCAAATATAGATACTCTCATGGAGTTAAAATTGTTGTGTTTGCCTATAGTATTAGCACCATGGTCTAGTTTTGGTTCAAACCTATTTACTTGTGACATTAAGCTGCAATGCAGAATTCGACACAAGTGAAGCTACTAACAAGGGTGGAGCAACTGAAGCTGCTGACCAAAGCCGAGAAAGCCGGCCTTCTATCGGCGGCAGAGAAGTCCGGCCTCTCGCTGTCGGCGATAGAGAAACTCGGGCTGCTATCAAAGGCAGAAGAATTTGGAGTCCTGTCGGCAGCCACCGACCCTGGAACTCCGGGGACACTGCTGACTTTGAGCTTCGGACTACTGCTTTTGGGTCCTTTGTCTGTCTTTCTTGTGCCGGAGGATTACCCTTGGGAGGTGGTTGTACAAGCTGTGGTTGCTGCTGTTTCTGTGGTGGGTGGTTCTGCAGCCTTTGGTGCATCAAATTTTGTATCCAACCTGCAGAAATCAAGCTGAAATTCGATGAGCTAGGTAGCGCTTTGCGATTTCTTGCTCATTACTGGTGATTTATCTAAGATAGTTGCAAGTTGTAATATAAGATGGTAACAAGCAAGCATCAGAAACTGGAAGGAAGTTCTCAATCTTAATCATCAGAATACAAGATTACGTCGATACATTATTTTTATGGATGAATACATTAAACAAACACGAATTTTTCATGCCCATAGCTCTATAAGATTAGTCTACGAGAGAACAGGAGTTAAAAATACATAATCTTACAGAATCTCCTGTAATTATAATACCCAAAAAAAAAAACTAAATTTCTAATGGCACATTACCACTGCTTTTATCCAACAACAAAAAGCAATTGAAGGAAAGGAAAGAAAAATGTGACCCCCTCTGGTTGTGTCAAAAAAATCTTATATCCCGTTTCTTTCACATGCCTTCAAGTAGGAACAGAACTGCGGTTGTTTGCTGCTCCTTGGCGACCACCACCCCTGCCATTTGGATTAACGCGCTGATAACCCTCGCCATTGTGTCCAGCCGAGGACTTGGATCGTTGAAACTCACCCTGGTTTCTGAATTCATTCCTGCCAAAACTACGGCTACCACCATAGTTTCCACGACCACCCCTGAAAGAGTCACTTCGGAAGCCAGCTCTTCCTGAAGAAGACCTTCCTCTTCCACCATTGCTAACTGCAGTAACCATCAACTTAGTCAGTTCTACATCATATGTCAGGAACAAGAGAGGAGACTGGGGAAAGCTTCTAACTTCTATACCCCAGAAACAATAAAAAGTTCATCAGCTTACCTCGGGTTGTGGTTCTCTTTTCCTCAATCACCGCTTGACGATCGCCGATCATGATAGGTGAAGCCTGAAATGAATTTGAATTTCAACAAGTTTAAATTGGCTAAACAAACAAGCCGAGTCAACTGGTCATGCTGATCAGAAACAAATAACCAACGAAAGGCAAGAACAGACAGGGCAAAGCTATGAAGTCTTAGGTTTGAGCTAGGTCAGGAACAAGTTCTTAATTAATCTACTTCTTACGAGTAAACCTTACATAAAAAGAATAATCCAATTCACAGATTAAATGAAAACCTAATTAATGCTTGGATTTCAAGCGCGAGCACTTGCATTGGATAGGCCGACCATATAAAATGTCACACTGAAAGGTTTCGTAATCCGGTGCTCTAGGTGCAGTAGCTCTCAACATATAAGAGTAAAATAGTTGGAAACTGGTAATCCAGTGGTCTAAGGGCAGTAGCTCTTAAACATAAGAGGTTAAAATAATACGAATTTAAACTAATGTAGCTGTAAGTACATAATCATTCATTTTTCTTTGGTAGCCTTTTCCTAGCCACTAACCCAAACCAACCAATAATCCAAAAAATAAGTTGAGAAAAGTGGAAATGTTTTGCAAACATTTACTCAATATTCAAGAGCCAGTAACAGGAAAGCACAAAGGCACTCAGTTAATGCCTCATAAGTCATAACTTTTGTAAAGTAGAGGCTACTGCTGGAAGTTTTAAACACCCCACAAAGAGAGAGGGATGATGAAGTCATGTTGGCCTGTCGTGACATGACAACACAGCAGCCACTGCCCCACTTCTTTCTCAAACAGATATAAGTATGCCAATCGCATTAATGCCAATGGCCTGGAGGCTAAGATGGTATTTTGCGTCTTTCTTTTGGGGAGTGGATCATAGGGCTAAAAAGGTAGACCTCAAGATATTTATTGCAAAGGATGAAAGTGGAATACAAAGGTAAAATCCAATACCTCAAGTGCATTTTGCATGGAACTCACGCTTTCAAATTCAACAAAGCCAAAACAGAATCCTTGCTGCAATAAACCAATTATATGACATGTAAGCCTACATCAAAAGATTCTCCCTTGCACTTGGAAGGGCGCATTATAACAAGTTAATCATACCTTACTACTTCTGACTTGGATCCCATCCCGCTTAATAGACCCAAATTTCTTAAACTCCTTCTCAAGTTGTTCGACAGTCGCATCATACGGCAAATTCCTTACATGTATGGAGTGACCTTCAGCTTCAAAGAATAAAATATAAATCAGAACTCAGTTTCTTTTCCGTGATGAAAGAGTACATGAGTACTTAGGCAGGTCTTGACAGAGGTAATTTAGCAATCCAGTCAGAAGCTGACTACTTTTTATAAAAATTAAAAATAAAAATAAAAAAAGTGAATCTTGATGCTGATTACTATTCACCTTCCTCATGTGCGTTGCTACTTTCTGGAGCAGCATCGCCGCTAGGAACTGATGCTTCTGGTGCAGGAGAAGGTTTTGCAGAGCCAACGGATGGATGGTCAGTGTTTGCAGATACTGTCCTCGGTCGGGCAACACGAACAGGACTAGATGCGACACTACTTTTCATTACCTTTACCTAAATGAAAATTGCATTAAATAACAGCAAAAATAGACTAGACATGAAAAAAATTAAGATCTTCTTGCTCCAAAGAAAAACAAGAAAAATGAGCCTAAACTCACAATCGAGGCATATGATTTCTTTGGAGCATCCTCCTGGGTTTCAGGGATTGGATCAACTTCTGGAAGATCTCTACTCTGAATTGACTGAATCGGGGGCTCCTCTATCACAACCTCATCTTCGATAACTGATCCTTCCTCTATATCTGAAGGATCAACAACTTCAGGACCATTATTGGGATCCTCATCAACAAAAGTTGCAGGTTCCTCCACCACAAGAGGCTCAGGAGCTTGAGTAGGTTCTGGAGACAAACATTGAAGCAATTGGAAAATGAAGGCTAAAGCAAATCCAAAGAAAAACCAAAAAGAAAGGTTGAACTCACCTGGTTCTGCTATTGAGGCAGCTACTGGAGCACTTTCATCAACCGTGTTAACTGGGACACTATTTGTCTGCGATGATTCATTGTCCTCGATATACCTAAAAACATCATTCAAGACATAGTACCCATTTTCCTGTGGAGCTAGGAAGAACGTTTGGGTGAATTTCCTTCCCACGTTGTCTTTTCCAGTCAAGCATCCGGTCACTAAAACAATGACCCCTTTCTCAAAAGATTCCTGAGCATCTGCAGTCTTTATTTCCGCTGTATACTCTTCGTAATTTAAGGATTTAATCTTTATCCTTATTGCCTGTTCCAAGAATATTCTATGTTAACGAATACAACACTTCATACTTACATTAACAGTTCAGCATTCTTCCAATAGTATATTTAGTCCAAGATGCACTTTCACAAAACATTCAAAAACCAACAAGAAGATCACTAAGTTTGCAGAATGATGAACTATATTGGTAATTCTCTGTAGCATGTATACCGATGGCAACACCTTTTAGTTATGAGGCACACAACAAAACTTCAAGCACCAAATCCATCATTATTTAAAATACTTCCTAAGGAAAATCACAAAGCTGATGCCACTGCAAAAGATAAAGCCAAAACTGCATACTTCCGCATAATCTTTTCTTAATAAGTGTGTTGTCTACTACTTGGCTTCATTCAAAGAAAGCTGAACACAGTATTATAGGATGAAAAGTACCATAATATTTTCAACAACATAAAAAAACCTAAAAAAAAATATATACATAAACCAGCTAATTGACCTAAATCCTTCAGTCCAAACTGAATCAGCAACATAGAGAGATGGGTTTATGAATTCATGCTTAGCATACGAAATAAACATCGTCATGTGTTTGGCAGTCACTGTAATAAAATTACATAACTGGTTTCAGGCATTAGAGTGAACTTGAACTAGGACCATTACCATATACCTAAAACACTTACATCCATCGTCTTGACTGTTGTCATGTTGCCATTGATATCTGTCCTGCTTAAAGCACTTGAATCTTGATAAAACTTATACACCAATTCTGGTGAGTGGTGAAGGACCTGGTAATATTGCTCCACAAAGGCATTGCCAACAAGCTGAGCACTGGGAGGAAGGGTAGGATTTGCCAGATTTGCTTCTTGCATGGCTATCTACAGAAAATCACTTGGATGTCTAACAAGGATAAGCCATAACTAAAATGAAGAGAACAACATATTCCAACGATTGTTGACCAAATAAATGCATCTAAAACGGACTTATTACATAGGGAATATAGAAAACTCTATTTAAAAAGCAATACTCAGATTCCATAAACAGTAACAGCAGCAATTGGTTATCATACCCCATAAACAAAAGAATCAGCCAAGTGATAACTTTGTGCGAAAATCTGAAACCAAAATAAGTACAGAGAGGACTTTAAGCACCGGCATACTGCACGAATGCTTTGCCCTTGAGGATAAAAAAAAGAAGTAAAAGCTATGAACATGGATCAACCCCTAACTGCCTTTATGAATGGTAGTTCTACGACTTCTATGTGCTACGAACAAAACGAGCCCCAATTCTCAGCCTGGATCCAACTCCTCATAACTAGTTCCTTCTCTCTTTCTTTTATGGCAATAATACCCAACAGAACAAAGATCTTATATGAGACCAGGATAGTAGACAAGACCAAGTACTCTAAGCTAATCAGTAGGGTTTAAGTAACTCGTAAGTAGAATATCACAAACCATATAGTAAAACCAAATGCCTATATAAATACCCAAATCGCATGAATATGCAAACAATTACAAGTATTTTAACACAGTCAAAAGTACTGGAATCATAATAAAATAACAGAACCCCAGAAACAGCTAGATTGAGAACTCAGCACAAGAAGGGTCAGCTGGAAACTGCAGCAGACCCAGACCCAGAACACAACCAGTACCTGATTAAAACCCTACTAAGACAAAAACCCAAAAACCCCACAAAAGGGCAAGAACAAACCAACACCAGAATCCAATAAAAGCAAACAACTTGACCTAAAAGACATGATATTTGCAGATCAAAGTATGTTTAACAAGTAAAAGTAAAAGATGAGAATAAACATTGAAGGGTGGGTTCAAGTGAAGACCTAGTTGGAAGTGATCTGGGCTTTGGAGGCAGAGAGATCTGTGGGAGCTTGAAGTGAAGCTCAAGAGACAAGGAACAGTAAGTACTTGAGTAGATATGAAGAGAAGAAGAGAGAGCAAAGATGCTGGAGCTTTTTTATATATTTGATGAGATCACAAGAAGAAAAAAAGGGGCTTAAGACTTGGGTAATTAAAATAAGGGTTTTTCTCTTTTTCTTATTTCCTTTGCAGTGTTCTTGGAATACACAATAAAATGGGTATTTGGATTCTTTTCTAATTCTTGAATAAAACTATGATTAGGTTAGTTATCGAACAAAAAAATATATATGATTAGGTTAAGACTGTATTCCAAGTATGGAAAAATGTCCAAAATTTTTGGAATTTGATCATGATTTGGGAAGGAAAAGGATTAAGCATAATCTTTTAGGATTTTTTTTCTTTTTCTTATTTCTATCTAGTAATTATTTTCAGTAAAAATCTTTGTTAAATAAATGTGAATTCACCCGAATCCTCCTTACAAATAAATCTCGACAAAAACATAAATTTAAACTATCAAGATACAAACGAAATGTTGTCACGTTACTCAGTATTATATGCGAGAAATTTCTTAACGTTCTCCATTCATGTCAAATAATATACAAACCATTTCAATCATTGTAAGTACATGTGTTATGTACGTACTAATCTCATGTACTGAGTTCTATGATTGAAAAACAGTGGACTAGAAACCACTGCTTCGTGTACATGAGGTTAAAAACACGAAGTACACTTGATTACCCGTACCATATATTTTCTTTTACGGTGAAAAAAAAATGTAAAGATTCTCTCTATTTGTGGCAAACATTAACAAGTACAATGCAGTCAAACTTACTTTCTGACAAAGAAAAGTACAGCAGTTAAACCATAGTTACCTGCCAGATCCCTTTGGTGCCTCTCAGTAATTTGATTCCACTTGACCTGGATGTGAATTTTATTTTTAACTTGCAGGTTCTGATTCAAATTGATTATTCCAAATTAGTTGGATCATGTAAATGTAGTTTACTAACGAGCATTCTAGTTTATTACTTCAACAAACTCTGCCATTAAATTTGGTTCACAAAATTATGGCGATTCCTCTTCCTTTAACACCCATATTAGACTAATTTATTTTGGGAATCTTCTCCGTCTGGATGTTATATTATCTGTTATGCTTGTTGGCTAAAGCAAATAAATGTCCTCATGCTAATGCTTGGTTTTTGCAAAAAAATTGGAAGTTAAAATTGCCTCTGAAGGTGAAAAATTTCTCGTGGCTTTTGTTTCGTGATAGATTAAAGACTCGAGAAATTCTCTCTCTCTCTCTCTCTCTCTCTCTCTCTCTCATTTCCAAGTGCATATCCCGACTCACTGCCCCTTTTGTTCAAATCATATTGAAAAAATTGATCATCTTTTTGCATATTGTAAGTTCGCTTAGAGTGTGTGGCGCTTATCTCCACATCAAGTTTTTGTTTTTTGATACGATATCTCCACATCAAGTTAGACTGCCTTTTGGGCAACCCTTTCTTCCATAGTTAAAACAGATTCTCATATCTGACTCTGCTAATATTTAGTTAGCTTTAATGATTTGCCGGTCTATTTGACATCCTCGTAATCATTTAATATTTTGTCAAATTCGTGCTTCTAATTCTCAATATCAGAAAAATAAAAATGGTGTGAAACCCAACATCAGTTGGAGAAAGTCCACCAAATGTGTGAATGAAGCCCACCACGAAATGGAGCGTGAAGTCTCAATATTAACTGAATGAAGTCCACCAAAGGAGTTGATGAAGTCCACCACGAAGTGAAGGCTCAACATCAGTCGAAAGAAGTCCAAAATCAAGAATCTAGTCTTATTTCAAGGAAATAGAATGCACAAGCTCATCGATGCCATACCTCCAATCACATGCGGTGGACTACCAAGACGCGATACATGACCATGGTGACATATCTTCAGTCATCGGAGATAGACGATCAAAACCATGGAAATAGTCAAACTGGCCGAAAGGCGAATATAGACCCCTACAAGTGAACAAACTCATTACTTTACACATATCATTTCAACTGAACTCTCGTTGACCCATTAGTGCTAAAAACGACAACAACAAGATTAAAAACCTAAAAAAAAAACTGAATTAATAACCTTACTTAGCTAGGCCCAACCCATAAGTAGACCAAAAACCCAATTTAATAACCTATCCCGATTCCATTACCATCTCCCACAACCAATGACTAAAATATCAAGTTTCGAGGAGATTTTGATAGTCCAAAAATTAGAAATTTCAATGGAAATATCGGAAAGATATCGATATGGACAAGTTTTTGAGAAATATGATGGAAACTTATAGAAAAACATAGAAACTTTAAATGAATCCTTAAGAGATATTGATATGATCAATTATATACTTCATTTCAAAATAAAATATTAAACAAATACAATTACACAATAGGTTTGAATTTGAAGTGAATTAGTACATATTTGAGTCATTCATTATCTTAAATTCATAGAAACTGTACTTTTTTAGAAAGAGATAATAGACATAGGCTGTCATAATTTGCTACTACTACTGGCTTCTAGAACATTAGGAGCTTACAAGAGTATTAGGATACTAATTAATATGATTAATTAGAATGAATCTTACTTATTTTTAAATGTGCATGCAAACTACCAACTCGTGCTCTTTCACAGGTGGTTAGGTTGTTTCCTATTTCCCGGCAACGAAGGTTCGAATCACATTTTAAGTTACTTTGACCGATTTCTTGATTTTTAAAATTTGGGCTGAGGTTGAGACATAACGATTTTGGGCCCAAGTTGGGCAGTTGGGTTTAAGAATATCGCAAATTCCCGAAAATTTCGTAAATTATCCAATGTTTCGGACGATACTTACTTGGTAAGTGGATTAAAAATCAGGACAATGAAAAAATGAAAATATCACCTAAATTTTAGGGATATTTTCAATTTTTCAGCCCTTGCCCACAACTCATTCGCCGCCCGTCTCAAGGACCACTGCGAACAAGCTGCCGCCACTTCTAAGACTCAAACTCAAAAACACCAAACCTGATCTCAGAAGCGCTGACAGCACCTCAACTGCACCAAGATGCCAAGTTACCAATTACCACCGTCATCTGATGGCTGACCACATACCATGCGACACCTACGTGGCTACGTCCATACGACTCCTGAGCCCCATAGAGACAACTACAAAAAAAAACATACCAAATCAGAGGTGCGACTTCAAACTTATGCATATCCAATAACCAGAAGGCCATGGCCATCAAACACATGTCCGACAGCCTCATTGCAATGACGAGGCAAGCCCACTCGACGTGAAGAGCCACCAAACGAGAGGACCTTAACTAACCTTTTCTCAAGAGCGTACAACCCCACAAAATCAATGTTCAAATTGAGAATCATCTATCCATAAAACAATTCTCCATTTCCGGCGACGTGAATCGAACCTCGGTTGTCCGATTGTCATCTAAACACCTTATCCAATCCTGCTAAGTTGGCATTTGAGTAATATTTAGGACATTTTTATATATAACCTATCTATATATTTTCACAATCTTTTTATCTTTCCTTATATCGATACTTTCTGATATTTCCGTTAAAATATCTATTTTTTAAACTATCAAAATTTTCTCGAAAACCGAAATTTTAGTCCTTGATAGATGGAAGTATTTGTAATAACCAAAAAATAGAAAATAAAAATAAAAGCTTCAAAAAATAGGTGAAAATTGTTGTTACGAAACAAAATGAAATAAAACACGTGTACATCACAAAACTTCTTCTTCCCCAAAGACGAACACCCCTCTTCTCTCAGGAACCACCTGATCTGAATCTCCAATGGCAAAAACGGCGTTGTCTTTCCTCCAAACCCTAAGGCGCTACGTGAAGAAGCCCTGGGAGATAACCGGTCCCTGCGCCGACCCGGAATACCGGCTCGCCGTGCCTCTCGCCACCGAGTACCGCCTGGAGTGCCCCGCCACCGTGAAGGTCGCCGCCTGCGTGCCCACCGCCAACCCCGAGCACGTCTTCGACATCAAGTACTTCCCTCGCGACCAGCGCCGCAACCGGCCCCCGATCAAACGCACCGTTTTGAAGAAGGCCGACGTGGAGAAGCAGATGAAGGAGAAGACCTTCACCGCCTCGGATTTCCCGCCGGTGTACTTGGTGGATTTCGTCGAGGAGGACTACAATGCCAGAGGTGGAGGCTATTGTAAATGAACCAGGTAAGGTTTGCTGAATCGTAATCTTGATTTTTGAGTTTTGATTATAATTTCTGAGAAAAATTGATGATTATAATGGAAATTATTGGTGAAATGTAGAAATGAGGTTATCTATATGCAAATGTAGGTTGGGGGAGTGTTGAAACAGTTTTTGTCTCTAAAGATTGTATGCATTGTGTTGTCTTGTCATAGCGGGATGACTTAAGAGTTTCGATTTGAGAGCCATTTGTGTTGGGGGATGTTAGTAACAGTTGTTGCATTGTTGGTCTTGAGTTTTTCGAGTATGCGTGTGCCTCCCTTGGTGCTGGGGAATTCATGAGATTGATGACCACAGTTTGATTGGTGCATCGGAAGCGTATGTCTACCAAATTTTGATTGGTTTTAATTGTTGCGTCTAGAGGTATTGTAGCTGTACTTTTTTATCAGTGCGATTCCTTGTTCTATGTAACTGAATTAGACTCTTTCTTATCTTGTTGAATCTTTTATATGCTTCACTGTTATGGCATTATTGTTCGGAAACTATGAGTTGTTCCCATCAGTGAGTCTTATTAGACAGCTAGTGATAGTAAGTTAAGTACTAACACCCTTGTTTACACCTTCAACCTTAAGGCATAGTCCCTGCCTCATTGTAGGATCAAAAATATGGCTACATTGCCTGATTTTGGAAGTTTTACTGTTATCCTTATCTCTGTTGTAAACTTAATTGAAGAAGAGATTGGATAACAATGATCTAATGTTGCAAGGTGTTTGTTTTACCCCATCAATTTAGCTTGTTCATAATTGACCGTATACCATGAGTTCTGGTGATGGTTTTCAACTGCTCCATTTCATTGAGCTAATCAATGTACTTCTTTGATGTACTCTGAAATGGAGGATATCAAAAAATTGTCGAAAGTACACTAGAATGGAGGATATCCACATGCCCTTTCCTGTTTCTCTTTTTCGTTCCATTTTTTAGTCTCTGTATATTGCTTTCCTGGTTACATCCTTTTTTTTTTGTCTTCTTCTTTCTGGACTTCTGTTTGCTGTTGCTTTGCTTATTCTGATCATGTAATTGCAATATTACTATGTGCTAGTCCTGACTATTTGACTCTTAGCATTTTGGTTTCTTGCAGGCTCATGGACTAGCGGAACTGACACTAAAGAGGTGGTCTCATGCTAGGATACTTGTTCGTCTAGTCCCTTCAGTTATTGTAATGCTGGTTTGATGTGAAATAAAGAGTACTTGCTTCTACAACCCTATTTTCTTCTTTGTTTGTCGAAGAATGTATTTGTATAAAACCCAAATGCAACAGCAGTTGGTTAATGGATGACAGAAAAGAGTTCATTACATTTTGTGAAACCTCTTGATTTGCTTTCCTGGCTAGTCCACCTGTATTTTATAAAAACCAAATGCCTTGCGGGATCATATAAGTTTTGATGATTATCATGAGCAAGATGATCGAATGGATCACTGGAATGGTCCCTTTGGACTTTGGAGTGACTTTTCTCTCAAAGGTGAGCCTATGTTGTGGAGATCTTAGTTCCACTTTCATATTTCTACGTAATCCTCTCCCCGTTTTTCAGGTTCTTTTTCTGTTGGCCAAATATCTGACAGGTCACTCTTGTAATAGTACAGTTTCAACAAGTCAGGTCATTCTTCATTTCTTCTTGCTTTCTGTAGGCTTTAGAGTGGATCCTATTATCCTAATGCTTGTCCATTGATGATTGAGAATTAAACCAGTGTTTTGTGACTACCCTAGTTGGCAAACCTTTTGCTTCTAGACTAAATCTAACCCTGCTTAACCTAGTTTCTAAGGTCCATAGAATCATAGATAGAGATGTAATGAACTCTTTAGAAGGTTTAGGGATGTTAAATCCATATATTCCAAATTGAAATTTACACATCATTTTTTTCTTTTTTGGTTAATATATACACAAAAAGACAAAGTTTAAGTAAGTCACTAAAAAATATAATTTAAGTTACAAAAAAAAAAATTATGTGTGGATTTCACATCCCAAAAGTTTAAAGTCTAACTTGGACTAGAATGTCATCGTACTCTATGCATTATTTGCTGATGCAGTGACGTTTCGATCAGATTAGCAACTTCAATGATATATCTGGCAAGCACAATGGCGTACGCACCCAATGTTAGATGTTTGTACCCAATTCATACCAAAACATCTCCGGAATTCGCCCGAGGTTGTTCGGAACAATTTTAGAGTCTGTACCGCCACATAGAGCGCATGATCCACAAGGTTGGTCTTATGATCTATGGAACTCGAATCTCACAAGGTTTTATGCTCCGGAATGATGAGTGTACTTAGTGGAGGTCATCGGAAGACGTCCACCACCACCACCGTGCACGGCGAAAACAGTGCCGCACATGGGTTTCCTCCCTTTGGTTACATATTTTCCTTATTCTATTCCTAGCTAGCTTATTATCCTTGGGACTTTGTTAACCTTTTCATACACCTCATCCTTACAAGTCACTTGACGGGAGCCAGCTAGGGTTTACCATGATATTCCAATCCAACACATCCACAATATCAAGACTACATTGTCTCTCTTTAAAAGTGCTTCCCAATTATTTTTACCCTCATTTCGCACACACTTAAATCCTGTGAAATGTTAGATCTAGTACACACAATACAGTATATGTTTTTTTTTTTAATGAACCATGCTTGCTACAGTATATTAAGCTAGCTAGCTTACAACAACATTAACATATAAAAACTTCAGCTTATGTGATCAAACTCACGACTTGCTAGGAGATATTGGATTTAGACTATCAGCAGTTACAGTGCATATTGTCTGCATTACTTTATCATGCCTTGAAGTTAACATGATCAACGGAGCCCCGGTACCATACCTTTTCTGAACCCAGAACGCCCTCACTGAATTTTGTCACTTACTTTCCCTCTCTTTGGTGGCCAGGCAACAAAGCTCTCTCTTGCAGCAGAAGCTGTCAAGATGCCGCAGCTTTGCATTATATTCACAATAGGGAGATAGACTTCACAGTTCACACCCCGATCGAGCACATTCAGCATTTAATTTTGGTTCTGATCAATTGCTGTTGCTCGCCGTTAAGTGTTTCTTACCTTCTTTTTCCCTTCCCTTTAGGGCTTGCCACTGTCACTTTCACTGTCAGAAAAACAGACAAGAAGATCGAAGAAGCAGCGATCTATATATAAAAATAAAGAATCTCTCTCTCTCTCTCTCTCTCTCTCTCTCTCTCCACACACACACATTAGATATATGCGCTTGTGAAGAGTTAAGAGTTCAGTTACATATGAGACTATCCCTATCCAGATCTTATATCTCCTCTCCCAGCAGAGTCCCAGCACATAGTATGGATCTCTCCCTCTTTGGTTCCATATTTCATCTTTTTGATTTGTCAACTAGCTAGCTCTTGATCAGTTCTTTTCCAGTACTTGATGAAGGTTTCCCTAATATGATAGATAATTAACACACACACACACACACACACACAAAGGAGATCGATTTCTCATCAAGTACGTGACTTCTTCATTCTTTATGTACCCCAACAAATTAAGCATATACAAAAAGGAAATAAATGAAGAAAACTAATTATTGGGGTGTTGTGGCTCTTAAAACTCGAAGTAATGGGTTTCCACACTTTCCTGAACAAGGAGTAACAAAACGTACTGCAGTCTGGGCTAGCTACAGAAATTAAGAATTTAAGATATGAAAGCCGGGAAGAAAGACAAAACGACTCTTCTCGTGAAACCCCGTAACCCACCACTTCTTTTTCTGGTAGTTTACAGCAGATAGACACAGAGCTAGATATAACTTCTGGGTTTCCTAATAAAAGCCCTAAACCTGCAGTAAAAAACTAACAATGACCAAAGCTTTTTAAATGTGAAGAGCTAGGTTAATTTGGGCTGGCTTTTAATTACTTCTGTATATGTTCTTTTGAGCTAGCTAATGACTTTCAGAGGAATTATGACCTTTATATTGCCCCAAAATTGGTCAAAAGTGGAGGAACATTTGCTGATGATAAATGACTAGAAATGAAATGTGTAAAACAGTCCTGGGGAAATGTCATTGTGTCGGCTGTGAGTTTCTCTGACTTGATAGAGAAAGTAGCTAGAGCTATAGATGAGGGATGATAAAAATCAGATTTAGTACGTTCGTTCATTCAGCTTTTGAATCACTGCAAGTCTGCAACTGTAGTCTATAATTAACACCGGCCTTCCTCGACCAACTATTTTGTTGAAAAGATTCCACTTTTCTTGATTGATTATTGAGGTGCATTCATAATAATGAAAGCAAACAACTACTCTCTCTCTCTCTCTCTCTATATATATATATATCAATTATTCTGGTGAATATTCCAAGTTTGCTGTAAATTGATAGACTTATTCGTATTTTCATAAATGCAAGATGAATGTAACCTAGCTAAGTAAGCTAACACAGGAAGTACCTAGCCTCTTATATATATAGTATGTTCTCCTTTTTCTCTATGTATGTACTGAAACTGTGTGTGTGGCTATCTACAATACAAAGTATATTTGGATTGAAATAATCAAACACAGTACCGCTAGCTAGAGCTAGGTTCTTTTTTCCTCAATTGTTTTGCAAACTTGTGAGCTAGTATATGTTTGTTTGGCCAGTACTTACATCAGAACGAATATAATGTATGAAGGGCTTTAATTTGCAGATCACAACTACTCCTAGCTATAAATACATAGTTAGAGATTGTAATAGTTAAGTTAATTACGAAAGCAAAGCGAACTGCAACTTGTATATCGTGCAAATCTCACTGCCACATCTCTGTGACTAGTAGTAGTAGTGGTCCTTCTCTTCTCTGTAGTCAGTCTTCAGTGGATGCATGCTTTAAAGAAACCAGCTTTGGTCCCGGCCTCCTCTACAACATCTACAACTCTATCTGTCAATACCTAATCCCTGCTTACCCTAATTCATCTTCTTCTTCTTCTTCTCTGTTAGTAGCTGTATCTAATTTCCCAACATAGAGCTACATCAATTCTATCCCATTGCTTGCAGAGCACTATATACTGCAAACCCTAGTTCCTCAATGAAGATTTCATCAACGTTTTACTATGCTGCAGTGTTAATTTGCATCTGTTTTTCTATATATGTTAAGATTACGCAGTAATAAGAAAGAGGGTTAAGCTAGCTTTCTCGATTAATCTCAGCTAGGTGGCTACAGGCGCATGCATATTCATCATCTTCATCAATCTATGCTTTGTGGAATACACCAGTAAAGCTAAGCTAGGAATCTGTAGTTGCCGATAAAGAACTATATATTAGGATGGTCCCGTTTAGAATTAACCGAACATAAGGAGGAGGAGTCTACTGTATGTATTAATTCTGTACTAATTGTAGTTCATACTGTAAACTACGACCAAACTTATTCATCGATTAATTAAGCAAACTGATTGTTCAGTCTGTCTGTGATCCCCCATCTGTGAATCATGGTTGATTTACTATTTACCCTAGGTAGAATTTGCATGATTGATTTGTCATCACTTATGGACGCCACGTGGCTGTGACACCGCCATATATACCTTTTCCTTTTCTGATATAATTCCCATGCAACATGGTAAAATTACCATGGCATCTTTTGTTTCCTTTACCAAAATGGTGGTAATTACTTTTTGTTATATCTGCAGCTAAGATATTGCTGCAAATGAGCTATATACTTGGGACTTTTCTTTTATATACATATGAGTATAGCATAAATTAAGCCGTGAACCATCTGATCGTCTTAAATTTTGAATTATTAAACGATCAGAATACTCATCATAGCTTATCTTGATGCATGCTATACAAATGTGTATAACAGTCAAAACCATATAATTGCACATGTACAGCTCAGTAAGATTGAAAACTATCAACTTAGCAAGAGATAAGAGTTTAAAGCACGTACAGTCAAGTGGGGCATCTTTCCTCTCTCTGTCTCTCGCTCTCTCTTCTTCTTCCTCTTCTTCTCCTGCTTATTGTATCCCCTTAAGTTTTGGAGCTCTGCACTTCCGCAAACCAAGAACGAATCTGGACATGAGCTTCTGCGAGCTGCGAGGTACTGCAATTGAGCTCAGTTTCCAGTTTGATGTGAGTACACTCTTCATCTTCTGACCTAATTAACACGGATTCATCGGCGCAAGGTAATTTAGGGTTTCGTGGATTTGAATCAATTCATACGAATTCCAACTAGCTTTTTCCTCATCATAGTTCGATCTTTTTAGAGTGATCAGTATCTTTTGAGTTTTGAAACTTTTATTCAATTTTAAAAATCCGATTTCATTTCAGTGCTCTTTCAGTGAATAGTTTTCTCTCAAAAGATCAATTTGGTCATCATCGACACAACAGATTCTATTTTTCGGATCAATATTACTTTAACACGATAAGAATTCCAAACTGCATGGTTTTTTTTTAGCAAATCGTCCTCACCTTCCCAGGAAAGAGTATTAAATTAGATGATGGAATACGTACACACATAATTGATTAAAAGAATTTATGTGAAATCAGTTTGCTTTCTAATAAAATGTGCTAATGTTCTAGAGAAATCAAAATAGTACATTCATAATTGATTCCACTTGATATAGTTCTAGAATTGATCAATATATAATAGTTCGGTTTTCAGAAAATCATTTGTACTTTCTTAAGTATCTCTTTTTTTCTTTCTTTTTCAGCTGAATTAATTGGAACTCAAGGAGGCCGGTATAGGACAATTTGTTCGCAGGTAATTGGAAGGGAGATTTTATGATTCAGATCATCGTAATCGATCAGAATTAATTACAATGATAACTGATCCAAGGGGAAAGGGATTTCAAGCAAAGCAAGAGGGCCAAAACAACAACATTGATGGAAACACTATGAGGAGTTATAACAAGGCAGCTTCATCTAGTACTACTACTTCAAGGCAATGGTCTGGATTTCGAAATCCAAGGATTGTTCGTGTCTCCCGAACTTTTGGGGGAAAAGACAGGCACAGTAAGGTCTCAACCGTGAGGGGATTGAGAGACAGAAGAATTAGGCTTTCAGTGCCAACAGCAATTCAATTATATGACCTTCAAGACAGGCTTGGTCTTAGCCAACCTAGCAAGGTAATAGATTGGTTGCTTGAAGTTACTGATGATGATATTGAAAAGCTCCCACCACTCCAACTACTTCCACATCATGGTTTGCTCAATACTACTAGTACTGCTCATCATCAATTTCATCAACATCAACAGCAAATTCTCAATCCTCTTAATGTTCCTTTCTTTGATGTGAATCGAAGACTTACTGAGCAGGTTGTACTTGATGAGAGTAAAGGAAAGTCAATCAAAGATCATGATGATCAAGCCTTGGCTCAGAAGTTATTTCCTATAGGCAATATGCCTTCTTCAATACCTGGATTGCTGAACAATGCCATGGCATACAACAACTACTTTCAAAATCACAATTCGGAGCCTTCATGTTTGTCTCTTTCTCAGTTTGGTAGCAGTAGTCAGGGATTTCCACTGGTACCTCAAATGGATCATATGATGAGTGGTAACAATGGCTTATCATTTTCAAATACTTCAATGCCAATGGCATCCGGCTCGCAATTGTTCTTCTGTCCATCAACAGCTACGCCGGTACCTTCACTCTTTGGTCCATATGCTCCCTACATTACCGCTACTACCCCAGTAGTGGAGAACAGTAGCACCAGTAATGATCAGCAACCTGCACTTAGACAAACCAATAACCATATGATCCAATTGTTGAGCTCAGCACGTACTACTTCACAGAATTTTGCACCTAATAATGTTCTCATGCCTTCTCTTCAATATTCGATTGGCTCATCTTTGAGATCATTTCCAACATTGGATGATCTGAAGCTCCATTCGCAAAACCATAATGCATCATCAAGCCAACCAAACAAGGACGATACTGGTTCCTAAAGCTAGCTAGCTATTAGCAGCTCCTCAATGCATGCATGTAAGTTCCTACATATAGTACTCGATTATAATGTCGATCCGCTTATGATATTATATAGTGAATTGCTTTGTAACTATATGACAATGTACGTTATAAACAGATACATGCATACTTGTGATCGATCGATATGAATAGTTCTTGATTTGAATTGTTACTACTTATATCAAGGCCGACACATCCACATTTGGTGGTGTAATTGATCCTTGATCATCATATATAGGAGTTTCGATGCTAATTTGAAGGCTAAGCAAGAGAATAAGAGCTGAAGATATCTGTAAACTGTGGTTAATTGTGGTTGATTTACATTATACATTGTTAAGTCATTCTTGATACACCTACAGTGAAGTCAATTTGGTACGTACGTTGTATATATATGCAGGTTCTCTACTCTATAATTATAAATATATGTAATGTATACCCTATAAATACTAATTCATGCTATATATGTGTATATATAGCTAGTATTGATTAAACCACATGTATAAGTGCATGGGTGTTGTAGTGTTTGTTGCATGTGTCATCTCATCTAATTTGGTTTGTTTATGGACCGTTGAAGTATAGAACTGACTGAAAGCTTGATCGTCCCAATGATCAGTAGTACTCAGTAGAGATCGAGCCAATTCGATCTGTTCAATATCCTAGCGGATCATCAATACAAAACTCGTTCTTGATTGATTCTATCCTTTGGTACTACGATCCATGCCAGTGCATGTCTTTCTCGATCAATTAATTTCTCTTGATCCACAAGCTAGATAGATGGTCATTATAGTTCTAGTTAGCTAGGTCGTACTTACTGTTCTGGCATAAATATTGTATTTGTGAAATAAAGATTCAAGCACTGTCCACAATTTTAAGCCTGCATGATTCCAGTTTGCAAATATAAGAGTCTTCTTTGTTATCGGAACCCTATTACCCTAGGTACTGTGTCTCTCATGTGCATTTCTTCTGAGTTCTGATCGAGCAGGCATGAAAATATGAAACTATCTGAGCTTGAACAGTTAAGAGGATGAAGAAGGTGCTGGCGTAAGTCTTCAATGAGCTATAGATCTTTTTCTTTTTGAACCCTATCTAGTTTTAGTTACCTACGTACGTACAGTAACGTACTGCACGCTCTTCAGCTCTCTCTCTTATTTGCTTCTGATCGAGTAGGCTAGTTATGAAACTATCTAAAAGCTCGAACAGTTCTTAGAGGATCAAATCAATGAGCCTGTATATCAATATATACCTACACATCTTATGCCCTACGTACGCTATGCATATGCAGCTAGGTTGATCACATGCTTGAGTACTGTGTTTTCACCACAGCTGAGTTTTGGGGTCCAGAAACTTTATGAACAATATAAATGGATACGGGATACCACCGCAGTTGTAATTGGCTAGCTAGCTGTATATAGATGTCAGGATCGATTCAAGCTGACGATATTCACTGTCACTGTAGTAGTGTAGTTATATATCTGCATGAATCATTACCTCATACTATTAATCAACATGCAGTGTTCTAGCTAGCTACTGCCTTGTGGATCGAGTTATGGTAGTAACTAATAAGTTAGTACTCGCTGCATGGGAGCAAAGTTAATCATCCGCGCGCGCAAACTTATGTATGCCTTGCTCGAGAGAGACCTAAGTAGATCATTGCTTCAGCCTGTTGAAACCAAAAGAAATCCATGCCGATCGACACTATTGATGTTTAATTTGGTCAACTAAATATTAACTGTTAACTAATATATGTTTGGTAAGTGTGCTATCTGGTGTAGTTTCTTCAAATTTGAACTGATTAAGCAGCAGGCCAGATAACCCAGTTACTGCACATGAGAAGCAATTTCCCATCTATAAGTATCAACGTTTGTAGAACAAAGAATCTGAAAACAAAACATGACCTAAGATTGTACCCTTCTTATATTCTGATGAGAACAAAGCTAGTAATTAAACAAATTTACAACTTCCCAACTCCAAGGAAAAGCAGTAAAATATAATGTGAAAATGAAGCTTTTGGAATCTGCAAGTCTTCTGAGAAGGAAAGGGAAAGAACATGAGTCCACAAGAAGAGAGCTGCTAGGAGAGAAGACGTACTGAATTTGAATTTATAATTAGAGGAAGGCAGTCATGTCAGTCAGTCCTTCAGTCTGTCTGGTCTGTCTCAGCAGGTTCAGCTCTTATCAACTGCAGCTAGTACTGTAGCAGCTGCATTATGTTACAGGATCCAAGAAACATTTTTCTTTTGGCTGAGAGATCCAAGAAACTTTAAAGCACACCCAACTCTTTATATACATCTAGGTCTGGTGTGGCGGTGTGGCATATATCCCAGAAGAAGGCTTTGGTTGTGGTCCTATGAAACAAAGAGAATGCTTCAACATAAGATGAGATTAGCTCTGTTTATTGTTAAATTCGATGAGTTTTAATTTACGGTTAATAATTATTTTTAAGACAATAAAAAAACAAATACTTGCGTACGGGCTAGTATGTACGTATGTGTCCGGACTCTCTCTTATTTACATACTTTTACGAATGTAAATAATAATTTTAACCGTTCAACAGTTGAATTAACCGATAAATATCACCTCTATAAAAAATCAATGTAAACAAAAATAGTTTGCTTAGCCGATCGATTGCACAAAACAAATAGACAGTTATGGTGAAAGTTAATAGTCTCATGATCAGCCGTCCATTTGTTTGATACATTCGGCTGAGCGCGCAAACGATTTTTGTTTATATTGATATTTTGCAGAAATTATCTTTATCAGTTAATTAAATTTTTGAACGATTAAGATTATGATTTACATTAACCAAAATAGGTAAATAAGAGCGAGTCCGGACGCACGCGTACATACTAATTTGGACTCTGGACGCAAGTACTAGACCTGTTGAAGAGAATGAGCGATTGGACGTATATCATTTATATACGATGAATACACTAATTTTTATTATAATTTATATTTTCATGTTATGAAACATGTGTAGGGCGGTAGCCTGCAGGCTCTTTAGAAGTCAGCTGAGCAACGATGTATGTGATTTTGAGATCCCATAGCTTGCATGAACTTGTAACAGGAAATATATTTCCATTTTCCCTTAAAAAAGAAAAAAGAGTGTAGGGCTGGCATGCTGATAGATACTCCTACTCAGATTTATGGAATTTTTCGTGGTCCTTTTATTAGTCTTCACTGTCACTAGGGAATGGACCACGTTAATTTCACCAATGTACATTGAACAATGGTGATGAACGTCTTACTCAGATTTTTTTTTTCTTTTCTTTTTTTACAATTTTCAGTTTCATTTAAACTGTTCACACATGCAGAGTAATGAAGGCAAAAAACCCAAATTATTGAAGGCAAAAAACCCAAAGAACTGGAACTGGTTAAAAAAAAAAAAAAAAAATCAAATTTAAAGATAAAAAAATGAAGCCCCCGGCGAGGATCGAACTCGCGACCTTTCGCTTACGAAGCGAACGCACTACCACTATGCTACGGAGGCTTGTTGTCAGAGATAAGATATTCTCTTTATTTATTAAAATAATTGATAACATATATAATCAGGTTTTCAATCAAACACGACACTTTCTTCTAGTTAGATAAGACAACAAGCTGTGATACAGCTTCTGTGAAAGTGAAACAATGAGAGTCAGCAATTCAGCATGGTGAGTGAAGAAACAAGGGTCTTATATATTAATCTTCCAAAGTACGTATCTTGACAACTTTGACAAGTTAAACCTTCTTTACAAGGCAGCATGAATTACAACACTACAGATCTTACACAGATTTATTGTGATGTTTGTCACAAAATAATCAAATCACCATAGATTAGAAAAAAAGATGGAAAACTGAAAGATCATCACTGAGCAAACAGCTTTCGACGCCTGGATGATGGCTTGGCACGCAAGCTAGCTGCTTCACCAATAACAATTTCGTCGATCAAATCCTTAAAAATCAACCTCTCAATGTCTAAGACTGCCCCAGAAATCTCAGCACGGAACACTGTCCAACTTTCTGACCTATGCATCACATCTTCACACAATATGCTTTTCAAACCATCGTCATCATCCTCCAAGTTGCACTCAAGTTTCTTGGCTTGAAATTGTTCTATCTCGAAAAACAGTTCCTTAAGAAGCTTTTGTGCATTGAGGGTTTTCTTTGCCAGTCTTGCAGGCTTCAACCACGGCTCAAGAGAGATGTCAACTAAGCCCAACTTATCAACAAGAATTTCATTAACAGCATCGAAAATGAGTTTCCGGTGAAACTTCTCTTGCTTTGCGTGAGTTGCCTTTTCGGGGATACATTCTTCTTTTGCAAGCATACTGCTAGCCTTGGTTTGCTCCAAAACAAAGAACAACTCAGGGTTGATGGGGTGACCTGAGGGATGGAGCTGAAACGTTGTCAGGCTGGAGCCCAGGTCTCTAAGCAGGAGACCTGAAGCTAACAATATTTCAGAAATGTATCTGTGATCAGGATTTGAATTCTCGCATAGTGAAGCAATATAGTCTGTTCTGGCTTCATCATGACTAGAGTTCAATCGTCTAAGCTTCTGAACTAAGTTCTCAATGTTCTGCAATTTCTTACGATTGATCTCTGAGGTAACACCAGACCCACCGCTGGCAAGATTATCTGCAGGGTTCCATTGATCTTCACATACTCTGAGATTCAAATCTTCAGCATCATCACCTGTCCATCAAATGAATTAAGTGAGAATTGATGCTCTTTCTAATGTACGATTGCATACAAAAATTTAACCATGATCAATATGTGGGTCATACAATGTTATATCGTTATAGTACACCATGGTTATTGGTGGTACAGACACTACATAGCTTCTCAAGTCCACTCATTTCAGCAAAATCACAATGGTAGCAATCATGTAGCAACTAATCTTTTCTACAGGGAAGGACTGCCCCCTTCAGTATATTAGGAACATATTATTAGTACCACTAGTTCAACTCAATCTACTGAGTTGAAACTTTTATTTTATTTTTGGGACTTTAGCCATACAATAACATGTTCTCATCTTACGTACGATCATTTCAGGTCTGACCACATCCAAGTTAAATGTAAGAAAAAAGTTAAACAGTACCTTTGAGGGCATCCGGCAACTGCTTTACTGGAGATAGAGCATCATCTCTATATGCTGAGGGATCAAGTACAGAGACAGGACTAGGATGTTCTGGAGCAGCTGTAGCAAGTTCTACAGCAGATCCATCTTCTTCTAACCTTGCAGTTAACTTCTGAGAAGTAAAAACAAAACATATAACCTAAACTTTCAAACTGGAATGACTGGAAGCAGAACATAATATCAAGTACAACACCTACCTGTCGCATTGAAGGAGAAGCTAAATACTTGGAAGCCTTCAAAGATGGACTCTGGCTATCATTTGTATCAGTAACTTGTACAATGTCAGACTCTTCCATGTCTATGTCGTCTCCTTGGAAACTCGACCTTCTAGATTCATTACTTATCTCGCTCAACTGGTCATCACTTTGCTGCAAGTTGGAAGATTTTGGTCTGAGTTTTCTACCAGGAGAAGTTGATTCTGTTGATTGCCTGCTGGATTGCCTGTTGATTCTTGGTTTTCTTGTATCAGATGGCGGGGTAGGTGGACGAGATGGGTTCCCTAACTCAAGCTTCTTCTGCTGTAGTCTTGGGCTCACAGATCCTGAGCTCTTTGCTGAATGTGTTGCACTGTTTTCCTTTGGCAGAGAATGTGTTGATTTTACATTCCTGCCACTTGGCTTTTTGTCAGTGCAGCCTACAGAAGAGTCCTTCCTACTGTTCTTAGGAGAATGATCTTTAGCTGTTCTGATGTTAGTTGAAACCCTCCTGTTGTCTAGTGTTCCGCCTCTAGGAGCAGTATGGACATCAGAGAGGCCAACCATTGAAATCATTGATGAAGAGGGAAGACCAGACTTTTCGACAAGCTTTGCAGGTTTCATGATCACAGTCGGGGAATCAAAATTTCTCGAGGAATCAGAGCTTTTAATTCTGGAAGACATAGCATGGCTGTTTCTGTTCCGTTGATTCACAGACCTTGGGTTTGGATTGGAACTAGAACATTCTGGTTCACAGTCCTTTTGAGTTCCAAAATTCAAAGCTTCCTCTTCTTTTTTGGTCTCTAACAGCCCTTTTGCTTGCATTGCTTCCAATATCTGTTTAAGAGCTCTAAGATCCTTTCCAGATTGTTTGAATTCCAGATCATCTAATCTCTTCTCTATCTCACTATAAACAGAAGGGAAGGAGTTTTGGGTCCTTACTTGAGCATTTACAGGTTTGGAAGATAGTTTCTGAGAACCTCGATGTCCATCCTGCATTTTCCAAGGCGCTGGTTCAATTGGAAACCTTGAACTTGAAACAGGTCTCATTACAAGATCCGGATTCTTCCACCTTGGTGATGTTGGTTCTTTCGGAGAGTTTCTCAGGGAGTTAGGAGCACGAATAGGCCTGTATAGATTGTTTGTCTTCAGTGGTTTTGAGAAAGGATCACTTTCTGCAACTGGGCTGGTTTTGATCAGACTTAATTTACTACCAGAATCTGGCAATGCTTCTAAGCCCATCAACTTCGCTACAACACTAGGTTGACTCTGAGTTCCTGCTGACTGAGGTAGACTAGGGTCCCTGCCATTGGAGCTGCCACTATTCTGAAAACCTTTTGAAAGATGATTTGATCTTGAGTCGGTGTGGGAACTGCGCATTGAACCTTCTCTGCTATCCAGTGAAAGTCTCGGCAACTCTTTTGGCTTGGGAGTAGACCTGAAGGTGTCTCTTGATTCAAAGGATAAACGATTCATCTCTCTCCCATCATAGGAAAATCGTGGAGCATCTTTTGGAAGTGTATGCCAAAAACTATCTTTGGATTCATATGAGGATCTTGGATGGTCTCTATCTTCATTATACTGCCAAGGTGCTTCTCGAAGTTGCGCAAGAACTCTAAGAGACTCCCTGAGATCAGCAGGCATATTCTTCTTGTCATTGGTCCTTACTCCAGTGGATCCATCCGTTGGTTTAGAAAGCTGCAAGGGTCTTGGAGAGTCTCTGAGGTTCACTGCATTACCGACTGCTTCATCTTTGATTGTAGTTTTCAGTGATAGTCCCCTAGCTTCCCTATGCATCGAGTCCTTTACCACATCACGGAGATCAAGGGACTGCCTTCCAACTCTAGGGGAGGTACTTAAGTGGTTAGTCACTGAATCCCTTGGGGGAGTTTCTTCAGGGAAAATGATTCTGTCAAAGGAAGAGGTTCCTGGTTGTGCTGTTCTGTTACACTCCAGAGATGATAAAGAAGACGAACAAGTCGACGAGAAAGAGGCCCGTGATGACTCTGTTGAGAGTCTGTGTTTCTCATTCACATTTTTGTTCGAACTTATGTCCTGCAATTCCAAGCAACACAAATCAGTTTCAGACCAGAAAAATTTGCTAAAAGCACAAAGAGATTCATGGATTCCAGTGCCATTCCACTAAGCATAAGACTGAATATGCACAGCCATACCCGAATGATTAGACAATATTCAATTTAAGAACCACGAACCATTATACATTATTAAGTCAATCACATGCATGTTATCAAAAAGCTGTATAAAATTTATAGTTCAAGGATATCTCTAAATACATACATACATACATCAACGTTGAAGGCCACACAGGAAATATTATCCAACTGATGTGTATGTATCTTAAAGCTACCAGAAACATAGTTCTAAAAGATTTGCTAAAGGGAAAGGAGTCATCGTGTAGAGAGTGAATGAGTGATTACAGTTATTGCTTGCCGATGGTATGTATTGTTGGTCTCCCTTTCCAGGCCACCATTGCTGAAGTGAGAATTCCCTGTGAAACATATAAATGCATTAGTTGTCAATCCATAACTAGACTCTCATCCTAGGCTGCAACATCTACAGAATAAGATGTTATAGGCTGCATTGCATTACTCTCCTCTTAGGCATCAATTTCTATGAATTAGATGTTTTAGGCTACTTTGTCAATCTTTAAACTTGCTAAAAGAAAACAAAATCTGCAAGAACATATAGACAAATCTATAATTAGTGACAGGTTGGTGATTGAGCTAAAAGCGCTAGAGCAACTAGGAAGAAGCCTGGAGCAACAAAAAAGAGAAAAATCTAGTATGATGTTACCATAAACCAAGAGTGGTTTGAAATGAGTTCACCACTAGGATATTACCTGGAGGAAGCCTCTTGTGGTGGCTAATCCTCCTACCAGTGAGGACCTGGTGTCGATCGAAAATTTGGAAAATCCCATTCATGCATCCTATTTGCTTCTGCAAATCTGGGTTGTCATCAGCTAAAGAATGCAGAAGTTTTGCAGCCATCTCCACCTCTTCTGTCTAAATCAGTTATTCACTCCCCACTTTGTAAACATCCACTCAATTTTCTTCAAGCAATGCAGATTCCCCAAAATTCGAATCCAGGGCACAATCTTTCACTGCCACACCTCTACACCCTCTGAAACCTATTTCACTGATTTCAGGCAATTGGAAATGGGGTCTTATCCATTCTCAAGATATACAAAATTGAGAAGCTGTAAGATTCAGACACCTCAGACCTTTACACAAGCTGACACCAATAACCAGATCAAGTACAAGAAATACGTAACTTATCCTCCTTTTTGTCCCTTTCTCCTTAAGGACTTGAACAAAATGCAAAGCCAATAGCTCAGTTGCAGCTTATTTCAGCCTCACTAACCATAAAAGAACAGACCACTTTCCTTACTGTTCCAAACACAGCTAGTACATAATCGAATTACCTGCTTGTCACTGATCTTCTCAAAGCTCACTTCCCCTACAATTTAGAGCCCACAGATGATAAAGAATAGTCCTTTCATTTACAGATCACAACCTCCACACAATTACCTTTTTTGGGTTATTTCCCCAATCTCTCCACTTCACAACAACTGAAGATAACTAAACTAAGAAAAAGTGAATACCCAGAAAACCAAACCAGATCAAATCCAATCACTGAGGAAAAGAAACCTTATTTGGTTTCACAGAATAAAACTCACAAAATACAATGCCTTGTACAAGAACCAGAGAAACAGGAGGGACCCATCACAAGAATATGCACAGAACAACACCCAGAGATAACATTTACCATCAGAATTGCCTAAAAGAAACTAAAATCAATGCAACATGTAGAGGAATCTTCTTTGCAGATCCAAGAAGAGATGTCTTTCCCCAATAGCACAAATGGGAAGACAGCTAAAACAGATTGGAAGGTTTGTTATTTTGTGGAAAATGTTCACCAGTCTTGTGAGAGAGTTAAAGAGTTCAGCAAAAACAAATGAAAGCTTCTACATAGAAGGGAAGAGTGTTTGTGGGTCAGATGGCTCACAATCCATGTGGGATGAATATGTGAGTGGGACAATAGCTGTCTGCATGTGCATGTGATATTGTCAGTGAGTGAGAAAGAGAGTTTGATTATCTATAACTGCAGAAGTCCCCAATGGTAGGTACTCATTTACCACAACCACCATTCCCAGCAGAACAAACTTGGAAACTTCCTGAGATCAAAAAGATAAATGAAAAAGTAAGAAACTTTCTATAACTGAATGAAGGAACCCAATTCACCAAGTAAGCCAATGCAATTGAAAAAAATGAACAAAAGGTTCAATCTTTTACAAGGCTTCAACGTGAGAAGCGTGAATGGTGACTGATGAGTGGTTGCTGGTATCAATCCAGGAATTGAATAACATCCACTTGGACAACTGGTTGTTATATATGTGACTTGTGTATATAGTGACCATAAGTCCATAACTTGCTAATGTAAAACTTAAGGTCTGGTATAAGGGGGTGTTTTATTAAAGTGTATTTCAATATTCCAAAACATCATAGACTTTTTGTTTATAGGACCTATATATAGAACTCTTGTTTATAAAAGAAATACAAGTGAAAAAATCTTTGTCAACTCTTGTACAGTTTATATATATAAGCTCAATAGTATAGTACTTGTTGGTATTTTGTAGCACCAGTTCATATATGAAGAGATACGTAAGAGCTTGTAGCAGTTGGAGTCTCTAAGTTGGGGAATATAATAGGCTAATGGAAGCATCTAAATACATGCTAACCATGATCATTATAAGAGTCCTGCACCTAATCTCTGAAGTCATCATAAGATTGTTTACTTAAAAGAGACTAACTATGAAAATAATACAAGACATTAATTTCATGTTGATAATTTTTCATCCAAGAATTTTGGAAGTTTCCACAGGATGATACATCTTTATTTCCCTAACCCCAGTATATATGTATTCATCAAAGATGTGGCTTGTGCCATTGTAATTTGGTCCCAAAATATGGAGATTCCACAAACAATAATACAACAAAGATTGTCAAACTAACTAAGAAATGGGAAGGAATTCTGTGTCAGATTCTATAGGCACATGGTTCTCCACCACGATAATGCTATGTCAGTCTCAGCAGCCTCTAGTTTTTGTTCCACATTGACTCACTCTATGTCCTTCAAATAACTGAAAATTAGATATATCACAGGGTTTTTTTAGGGGAAAGGGAGATATATTCATGTGGTCGAAAAGACTATAATGATAGAACAATGTCAAGCGAGAGGATCAAAAGATCACCCATTACACCCAATAAAGTTGGTCTAGTGAAAACATGTTAGGTTGCATGAAACGGACGCTATAATTATTTTCTTAGCAATAAGAGGTTCTTAGTTTGAACTCTAGCTTATGAAAAACATCTTTTTTAAGGAGAGGCCATACCTCAAATTGCTCCCGACTTCGAGAGGTAGCTCATCTGGCCACAATTTTTCTATCCAGTAAAATAAAAATTACCCATTACATTCGTTGTGTCTAAATACAACAAGTGATAATTAGATACAATTTAGGTTCATCTTTGTTAATAGCCTCGATATTACCCTGAACAGTTTGATCATCTTCATGGGTTCTCTATTAATCACATTTCCTTAATAAATTCCACTCTTGTAAATCCAGCGTTTCCTATTTGTTTGAACTCTAAAGAAGATATGGTATCTGATAATGATTGTTTCGAGCAGGCTTAGGATGCATGTGATTGCTAGCTAATAAGTACACTTGCATGCATCTGCGTATTAGAAAGGTTGATATATACTCGACGCCGATGAACCAAAAGAAGCCAAAATGAAAAGGCGAGTGTGATATTATAATAGTTGGTTGATGATGACTAAACCAAAGGAAGAGTTGAGCAAATGAATGCTTGCATGAGTTGCATCTTTGGCCACATTCACAAGGTGAAGGAACTAATACACGTGCTATGCCTCGACTCCATTAGGCAAACACCAACTAATCCATCTCAATCATCATAACCTATATCTCAAGGAACACACATTGCTCATTCACCACAACCCCCACAGCTTTAGCTATCTGCACTTTAGTTTGATTACCACATTATATACAATATACAATTTCTCCTCATCCCCCACAAGTACATATATACAATCAACAATTGCCCTACAAAGAATCCAATCAATAATACGAGGCATTATGATGAGGAGGCAGGGAGGGACAGAGAGATAATTGGCCAACAGTATGTGTTATCTAACAAAGAAAAACAATTTTATGATGAACAGAAGTAATTCATCGATCTAAAAGTTAAGAAAAGCTGGAATGTATGCAATATTGAACATGGAAAAGTATCAAGAAGTTCTGAAACTAAGTCAAGCAATTGATTTGCCAGATGTAGCAGCAGATTCCAAGATGATCATCGTGGTAAATAAAAATCAGCCAGTACCAACCAATAATAGCCTTCAAAAAACTTGCAAACAAACAACACAAGAGATTCTAGAAGTGTGCCTTTATTAACTAATGGACTTCAGTAGCTGTCACTTTGAACCAGCAATATAAATAAGCAGGGACCAATTTCTGGTTACAGAAGCCGGTTTAAGTTTGGTTGGTGCAAGAGATGTACATTTCAAACAAGCTAAGCATAACGGTAATTGATAGCTGAAACAAGGCAGGCACATGGAATCATATTTGGTTGGTGTTGTACCCCTGCTGGAAATATAACAAAGCAACCCCGGAAGATCTTCCTCAAACTCAAAGTATAAGATTTGCAGAACATGGTGGTTGGGTAACAAATTTCTATCAACTGTCAACAAGCCCAACTATCCGCATCAAGTTTAAAGATGGTGGCTACAATTTCACAACCCTGCCTCTGTCGTGTGTTTTAGTTCACAATGACAAACGAATGTTAAAGAGAGAGAGAGGACCTACCATCTTTAGAGGCACTTACAAAGATTGAACTTTCATTTGCCAAAGCTTATTCAGTGCATTGACCAACAATAAACAAAATTTATGCGCACATGACAAAAAATGATTGGTGCGAGCAGGTTTACTAAAGAACTAGGAATCAAATTTCTGATCTAGCCTAACATTCTACAAGCAATATGCCTGGTACATCTCATTTAAGCAAAACTGGGACAACAAAAAATAATAGGTCACAACAATACATGTTAATGTGAAAACTTACGTATGGAATGGAACTGCAAACCATCAATGGGTTCAAGGCATGAAAAAGGCCGAAGTCATCTCAAGGGTTTTACATCCTCTATAACTCTCCTATAGAAGTTCCAAGAAGGATTTGATTCTGTTATGGGTTGCTGACCATATGGATTCTGTTCCACATATTTTTGGACATTCTCAGCCGTAGCCAACCCTTCCAAGTAAGAACGGATATCGCCTCCAGGTCCTGCGATGAACAGGTGTAAGAAAGACCACATTACAGCATGTCATAATGTAAAACTAATACAATCAGCAGAACTCTTATTTTAGTGAATAAAATCACTAATACGACAATTATATCTTAAAATACAAGGTATGATATAAGATCACAATCCTGCTCAAAAACGATCTTATTTTATAGTACATGAGATAGGGAAACTAAGACATTAGCACTGGCAGGCCTAGCCCCCATGGCCAGTATGAGCTGATGCACCCACTGAATTATGTATTTATTTATTTTGAATAGTACATCTAAGGTGTAGCAAATTCTAAAACAATGAACTAATTCTAGCATTTTCTAGCCTACAAGCACCCACACTGCAATTTGTTTGTTAAACTTGAGTAAGAAGAGAGCAACAATTCAGGCTATGAGTCTATTAAGCCACATTTTTGACTAAAATCCTGGGTCCAAAACTGGACATTAAACCAAAACCACAAAAAAGAGTAAAGGACACAAAAACATGATAAACACATTAAATATAATGAGAATTACAGATTTCTTTGGTTACACTTCTTGACAACTTAGAAGTAAAAAAGAACCATCAGAAAATTCCACTGGAAATTGAAATTGGAATTCTAAAGAAGGAAAAGTACACAAAACAGACAAAATGCTTAAAGGGCATGATGGAAAGACTACGCAACACACGGACAACATTTTGACCTACAGCATTACAGCATTGCTTTCATGTGTACGATGCCCATATGTACAGGTTTGCATTGGTTATCTTTATTACATTTCCAAAGAAAAAGAGAATAACACCTACTGTGATGGTGTCTCACCTAATGAAGAATCTTTCCTGTTCCTGAACTGATATGAAGTGGGGAATATGGCGGTATTCACCTAAACGATAAAAAGAACAAAGATGAAGAATTAAATCAGCTGTCAACCTCATACTAAAATCAGTCACATCCTCGAGAGAAAAATTTAAGATGTCATAGTAAAGTAACTGACCGGATTGCGCAAAGCCTTATATGGAGAATCATCCAATAATAATGTGTTGGATTCACTGTACTCTCCTCTCGCCCAGGGAAGACCAGGCACAAGCTTCTCCCACAATTTTCTAAGCTCTTTCAACACGAGGGGCTTATTCTTGTTCTCCTCTGTCTTGTACCTGGTAGAAGTGCAGTGCGATTGGTTCTGCAAAAGCAATAAACATGACAACAAAGTTGTAAAGTGGTTGATTTAGATAATGGAAAACCTATTTTGCAGAACCAAATAAAAATAATTAAGATCCTATTTTCCCAGAAGCAGAATTAATGAAGATCAGCTTAACACAACCAGAATTTACTCTAATCCTTACCCAGCAAAAGAGTAATTTGTGTTTGGAGTCCCCCAAAAGAAAGTCTATAAAAATGTCCACATTTCTCCTGAAAACAGGCGTAAAAGATTATATACCAACAAATAAAAAACTGGAAAAATTACATATATCAAGATTGGAGCTTACTTGGTTCTTGAAGACCAAACACCCACATTAAATCTGTCAAAGCAGAACTGTAGAAAATCATCGCAAAATGGCCTCTTAAAAACTGTGAAATAAAGAGGAGCGAATGAGGTTCCACACCACTTTTAGAGAATAAAGCTCAATAATATTTAATATCAAACATCACCTGCTTTCCGAGATATTATTTTGTCTGGTTTAAAACTGCTGGGGATAGAAACTTCCATCTGGACAATATCAGCAAGCAGCCCATTAATATCGAGAATGAGAAGCTTTTTCTGAGAACAGTTGAGAAGAGATCTTTCAGGTGATGAGTTTGATATCTGCAAAAGATTGCCCTCTCTTCCGATAGCAACTACTTCAGAATCAGCTATTGGAGACAAATGTGACAAGGAAGGAACTTCGTCAATCTTGGTTTCTTTCAACTCTGTACCATTATTAAGCGGTAGTGCAACCTCTGCCTTTTGTTCAGAGAATACTGAGACCGGAGACTGAAGAGATGGATACGTGTCTGGCATCGTTACTTCCACCAATAACTCCTTATTCTCATTCGTTCTGTGTTTTCTTTTTGAATTTTTTTTCTTCTTTTCTTGTGAGCAACCAAATGCTGCACTGGGCTTGCAGGTCTCTGAGGTTTTTGTGCTCACTCCTTCCACAAGTGGTTGTGCATCAGTATGACATGGTGATACTTCTACCTTTTGTATTGCCGGTGAAGGCTGAAGAGAAGGATCTGCTTCTGGCGTCAGTATTTCCACTGATATCTCTTTACTTTCACTGGTTTTGCGCTTTCTCTTTCGATCTTTCTTCTTTGTTTCTTGTGAGCAGCTAATATCTGCATTGGGCTTCGGACTTCCCGAGTTCATCGTTGTGCTCATTCCCTCCAGAAGTGGTTCTGCATCAGTATTAAGTGGTAGTGGCACCTCTAACTCTTTTTCAGAAAGAACAGGCTGAAGAGATGGATCTGCATCCAGTGTCATCACTTCCACTAATAGCTCTTTACTTTCACTGGTTTTGTGCTTTCTCTTTCGATTTTTCTTCTTTGTTTCTTGTGAGCAGCTAATATCTGCATTGGGCTTGGGACTTTCCGAGTTCACTATCACACTCATTGGTTCTGCATCAGTATCAAGTGGCGGTGGCACCTCTAGCTCATGTTCAGAAAATATTGCAAGCAAAGGCTGGAGAGATGGATCTGCTTTCGGTGTCATTACTTCCACTAATAGCTCTTTACTTTCACTAGCTTTGCACCCTCTCTTCCGCTTTTTCTTCTTTGTTTCTTGTGAGCAGTTAATATCTGCATTGGGCTTGAGACTATCTGAGTTCATTGTCACGCTCACTCCCTCCACAGGTGGTTCTGCATCAGTATTAAGTGGCGGTGGCACCTCTAGCTCATGTTCCGAAAATATTGCAAGTAAAGGCTGGAGAGATGGATCTACTTCCGGCTTCATTACTTCCACTAATAGCTCTTTACTGTCACTAGTTTTGCGCCCTCTCTTTTGCTTTTTCTTCTTTGTTTTTTGTGAGCAGCTAATATCTGCATTGGGCTTGAGACTTTCTGAATTCATTGTCATGCTCACTCCCTCTACATGTGGTTCTGCATCAGTATTAAGTGGTGGCGGCACCTCTAAGCTGTCATTGGTTTTGTGCCCTCTCTTTCGCTTTTTCTTCTTTGTTTCTTGTGAGCAGCTAACATCTGCATTGGGCTCGTGACTTTCTGAATTCATTGTCACGCTCGCTCCCTCCACATGAGGTTCTGCATCAGTATTAAGTGGTGGCGGCACCTCTAGACTGTCACTGGTTTTGTGCCCTCTCTTTCGCTTTTTCTTCTTTGTTTCTTGTGAGCAGTTAAAATCTGCATTTGGCCTGAGATTTCCTGAGTTTACTGTTCTGCTCATTCCCTCCACAAGTGGTTGTGAAATCTGTGCTTCTTGTTCAGAGACCATAGCAAGAGAAGGCTTAAAGGATGGATCTGCTTCTGCCATCATTGTTTCCACTAATAGCTCTTTATCCTCGTTAGTTTTGCGGCTTCTCTTCTGTTTCTTTTTCTTCGTTTCTTGTGAGCAGCCGAAATCTGCATTGGGATTGGGACTTTTGGAGTTTGTTGCTGTATTGATTCCCTCCACAAGTGGCTCCGCAACAAGCTGCTTTAATGATATTTCAACACAAGGCTGTATACATGGATCCACTGCTGGCATTTTACTTTCCATAACAGGAACACCGCAGACTTCATTTTTACAGTCATGGAGTTTATGGCTTTTCTTCCCATTCCTTTTCTTGCTTTTCACTGAGAAACTCAAATCCTCAATGGGTTGTGGAACTTCTAGCTTTTCATCTATCACATGTACAAGTTGAGGATGTACGGCCTCAATGGGTTGTGACATTTCTACCTCTTGATTATTTGTCTCAGGGGTTTTACACCCTTTCTTCTTCTTCCTCTTCTTATTCTTATTTTGTGGAAAACTCAGCTCCACATTTGATTGGGGACTCTCTGAATCTGTTATTGTAGTAATTTTCTCTGTAAGTGGTTGAGGTGCTTGTTGATCTGAGAGTTGTACAAGTGGAGGCTGTAGGAAGGGACTTTCACAACTTGTATCATTGGTCTTAGAGGTTTCACACCCTTTCTTCTTCTTCCTCTTTTTTTTTGAGGGAAGACCCGGCTCCACATTTGATTGAGGAATCTCTGAATCTGTTATTGTAGCAACTTTCTCTGTAAGTGGTTGAGGTGCTTGTTGATCTGAGAGTTGTACAAGTTGAGGCAGTAGGGAGGGACTTTCACAACTTGTATCATTGGCCTCAGATGTTTCACACCCTTTCTTTTTCTTCTTCTTCTTTTTTGTGGAAAGACTCAGCTCCACATTTGACTGAAGACTTTCTGAATCGGTAATTGTGATATTTTTCTCTCTAAGTGGTTGTGATGCTTCTTGATCTGAGAGTTGCACAGGTTGAGACTGTAGGGAGGGACTTTCACAACTCTTATCACTGCTTTGAAGTTTACACCTCTTCTTCTTATTTCTCTTCTTTTTCAGTAAACTACCCAGCTCCACATCCGGTTCAGGACTCTCAGAATTTGGTGCTGTGCAAGTTTCAGAAGTCAGCGGACACAAATCTTCCACCGCCATCTTGTCTCTTCCTTTATCAGGAGTCGAATGACATAGACAGTAAGAACTTGAATATGCCTACAACCAGAGATCACGAAACAGTATTTAGATGAAATTTTGCATAAAGTGACATGTACGATTTCTCATTAGCAACAGAACATTATGATGCTCCCAAGTGCTAACGAAAAATTCAAAGAAAAAATAAAAAGATTAAAAAGCTAAAGGAACTTCTTGAACTAATAACCTTAATCCTACTTGGTGATCATTTCAACTAACGCACTTAATCTTTAAGCAGCTAAAACAAACCTACTTTGCTCATTTTAACATAATAAAACAAAAGGATCCATTATTCGAATGCACAAATGACTATTCAAAGCAGAACTAAGAACCCAACACAATGCATTGATAAACAAGCGAGCCCAAAATCTCAGCAATACAAATAATCCAATACTCATTCAAATCCAATACTGCTCGAACGATTCAAATTCGAAACGAGAAACCAGCATAATATTAAGCATTCATGAAAGTCTGTAACTTTACCAGATATCAAACAAAGTAACAACGACCCAGAAAACCCAGTAGAGCCATGGAAGTATCTGAATACAGAATTCAAATTTGGGGGGAAAACTAGAAAACCCAGAATCGAATACAAAGAGAAACCTGTATCTATCACCACAATCAATACCGAAAGATATCTAAAATCTCAATTAGCAAATGGGAGCACCTGAATCGTCGTCCGCAGAAACCCTAATTCTGATGAGAGGAGAATGAAAGTTACGAGCTTTGGGATATGGGCGGCTGCTTAGAAATCCAACTCTGGTTTTGGAGTTGCTTCGTTTTGCCTGGGCCTTTTCATATTCCTTAATTTTTTCGTTTAACCTTTTACTTTTACTGTACCTTTTTACTTTTACTTTCTTTATCAGGAAGGTACCATTTACTTTCTTTATTAGGAAGGTACCACAGTGAAAGGCTGAGCATCGGTGAAGATTATATTTATCTTTTACTGTTTTACAAGACCCTTGAGCAATGTTCACACTTGTTTAGAGCCGAAATTAGAGTTGCGAGAGCATTGGATTCAGCATGATATTCATTCCAAATTGGGTGCAATTGGTAGCACCTCGGGAGATTGTGAAAGAAGAAAGAGGTTCAATTCCAAATTCATCTGTAATATTAATAAACAGTGTCCATTTTATGAACGTGTATCTTTTACTGAATCGGAAATATACAATAATGATGTTCGAAGAGACATTAACATTCATCTTCAGCAGCTGCCACAGTCACTCATAGGTTGGAAGTCATTTTACTCGGTCACTCCGAAAATGACATCCCTCCAGGGTTAACTTTACAAGAAACCCGAGATCTATGACAAGCAAGAGTTCATTCATATTCCCTATTTATCCGTGAGCTCTCGATGCCGATGGAGGAGTTCCAACTCGAAAAAACTGTGTAACGCCTCCTCAAAATTTCTGCCATTGCATGCTGGGTGATCAAATCATAGCTGAGGTCTACACCTTGACATACTTATCAACATAACCCTGCAGAAGTTACAGCCAACAGGATGAAGCTAAAAGCATCAATCTTTTATTAATACAAAAGTAAAATTGCAGAAGTTGCTTATTCTTCATTTTTTTCATGCCGAACATTAAATGAAGCAACCAAGAGCCAAAGTAAGTTCAGACAATGGGCTGCTATTCAGAATAAGCAGGCGTGTAAAGTTTTAAAGCTGTTCAATCACAATTTCCTTAATTGTCGAAAAGAAAAATCACATTTTCCTTGTTTTTAATAAATCTTATTAGAAAATTGCTGAAAGGCATGAAGACATAGCAGGTGGGCATATGTAAAGGGGTAAGAAAAAGTAGTTACCATCACAAGCTTTGTTAGTTTCCGCTGAGATGAGTCAATGTAGTGATTTATCTTTGCCTCGGACTTTGGTATCTGGTGACTCTTCATGGCTCCAGATACCTTATCAACAGTCTTTTTAACAATGGTCTTGAAGGCTTCTTTGCTCATATTACCCTGCCGCCATGATGGCTTCAGAAGGTCCTTTACAAAATCTGCAACAGCACTCTTGAAAAGTCTAGTTGACCTGGAATCCTTTTTCTTCTTGCTCTTCCCTCCAGATTTCACCTGATCAATCTCCATCTCTCCTACAGCCAGGTTTGCTCCACCATCATCATTACTAAGACTCTCATCCTCGACGACACCCACTTCTGCATCTGCTGTCTCACCATAGCCGTCATTATCCAGAGATGTAGCCGATGCAACATGGCCAACCTCTGTATGTTTCTTGTTCTCTTCCACATCTAATGGCTCACAAGAACCACTGAACCTCACCATCATATTTGAATCATTGGTGGCTGTATGCTTTTGGCTCTGATCATGTTTATTGAGCGGATTTCCTGATGGCTCAATGCTGTCCAAAAGTGGATCATACTGCTCACTAACTGACTTGAGCAAAAGCTGACTAACAGCTCCAGCAGAACTTGGCGAGGAGGTTGTCTGTCTTGATCCAGCACTGCCCACTCCTTGCCCATCGACTGGGACTTGGACCGGTGTATCAAACATGTTAGCAGCAGGTGCATTCTTTCCTTGAATGAGAGTGTTAGAACTAAACTTGAAGCTCAATGGTTGCTCAAAAGTAGCTGCGTAGGGATTATGATGTGTTTGAATTCTAGATGCCCCAAAATCAGGAACTTGAGAAAACTGACTTCTATCAGGCATATCTGGAGGGTATCGGGACATGGGCCCATCTTTCCTAGGGAAACCCAAAATGCTACGACCTACAGGGTATTGTACACCAGTCTTCCCAGGCACACCCAATATGCTATCACCAACACCATAGCTAGGCTGTTGGTTCTGTGAATGAGGATGAATTTGTGATGATGAATTTAAAAGTTCCCCGGATGGGAAATTGTCGCCAGAGAAATTTTGCATCTTGATCCTTGTTAATTCCTGTGAAGGAGGTGGGGGTTGAGGGTGCATGTGTCCCTGACCAAAAGAGTGTGAAGGATTTACATTCTGCACAGGAGCATGTGTAAAGTGATCTTCTCTCATATGACCAGGGCCCTCAAAAGGTTGATTTGATGGATTGCCTGATCCAAAATCTTCCCTGTTTGGTAGAGGATGAGGAAGCTCTGACAATGTAGGATACATCTGATGCAGAAACTCACCCTTAGAATGAGGGGATTCAGTTGGGTAAGAGCCGTAAGGCCTCATAGAACTTTGAGAACCGAAGTCACTCCTTGGAGCCAAGTGATTCTGCTGAAAGTGTGAAGAAGTTCCTGGATTTAAAGATGAATCATATGGTGGTCGTGGAGGTGGTGGTGGCAAGGATGGCCAAGTTGATTCTTGTGATACAGGGAATTGGGAAGGTTGGTTGGATAAGGGACCTTGATAAGCATGTGCATGCATAGTTCCTGTAGGAATGGACTGAACTGGATAGGGTGGCCTCTGGCTGTAGTCCCTATGCAACTGTAGCACATGAGCGACACTGGTACCTTGTGATAGCGAAGGAGGAGGAAGAGGAGGAGGAGGAGGCAACTTTGAAGGATATGGACTATTTGCAGCAGAAAAACCGGGCAGAGGTGACTCTTTAGGAGCCAAAAACTGTGATGAAAACTGTCCTGATGAAAGTGGTTGAGCATTAGAACTTTTGGTGGGACGTGATTGAGTTGATAAGATTGCATCTGCTGCAAGCTCAATGCTAGAAAACTTATATGGAGAAGTCTTGGATGGTCGATCAGGTGGTGAATCAGATACAAGAGAAGCTTCCATCTGCTGAGACGGATAATCAGCCTTTTGAACCTCTCCCGCAAAATTAATGCTTCGAGATTGTTCAATTGCCTGAGAAGTATCACCCCGTGACTTCATATTATCAACACTGCTCAACATTTCAGTGGATGGGTGGTGAGATTCAGGATTGTGAGCGCTGTGTTCCTCCAACTTCCCGAGAAGAGTTTGTTTCACTTGCACTGTAGCAGCTGTCATTTTAGAACTCTCGCAATCAGTTTCATCAGTATCATTAAACTGTGTGATCATATCAGGATAGATTTGCATCTCCTGACCTTTGGCTTCACCATGCAGTCTCATGTCAGAGCTATCTTCAATCTCTTCATTAATCCTAGATTTCTTCACACTAGGCTGAACTTCTAGATGCTTTTGCTGGTTCCTATGGCGCCATGAACCATCATTTCGGTCATGCTCAAGGTGCATATACCGACAGGATCCTCCACGGGAGCATTTGCCTCGAAGGAAGTCAAAGCATTCTGGAATGTGACGCCTGTCCTGTCTCTTATTTTCACCTCTGAACTCACCTGCACGCCTAAATGTGGGAGACCTGCTCCTGCCTCTTTGATTCCTAGAAGACCAACTGAAACACCAATAATTCAGAAGAATATTATGACTCACAGTAAAACCTTTATCACTATGACAAGCAAACACCCACGCTGCCCAAATCTTAAAATTCAAGTCTCCATAATCTGACAACCAAAAAGATGCACATATAAAGCTGTAGGAAGTACCTGGGCGAACGGTTTCGCTTCTCTCTCCTCCTCGGAGGACTCCTCCTCCTCCTCCTCCTCCTCCTACTGTCAAGAGGAGACCGACTGCGGCTGCGGCTCTGTTTACGGCTGCGACTACGACTACGACTGCGGCTCCGTTTACGGCTGCGACTACGACTGCGGCTTCTGCCTCTTTTACACCTCTTATTATAACTTGAACCATCAGAGTTACTGTCACTGGAACCTTCTCTGACCAATCTTCCATACTCATCCACCTTTGGCAGACATTCAGACTTGGTCTTTTTCCCATCTTGAGACTTATCCCCTTTGAAAGGGATATCAATAGGAGATCCATTCAATGCATCTTTTCCCTGGAAAGCCTCATGACTCTCAATGATTAATGTTGTATCAGTAGTCCTAACCTCTTTTTTTGTATCCAAGGATAATTTAGACCTTCTGGATTCATATTGCAGCCCAGACATTTTAACAGTCATGCATGGGTTCTTAGATCCTATTTCAAACTGAGACCCAGCATCTTTCGCGCTACTTTTAACATTAGTTGTAACTGATGATGGAGGTATACCAACATCACCATCTTCTGAGCTGTTTTCAGAGGCATAGTCTTGTAGAAGTCTAAATGGACTGTGAACTGTAATATGGTTAGAAAACCCATCTGAATTTGTTGCCTCAGCCACTGCAGAAGCATCAAGTTTATTCAGATCATCAGCTTTGGGAATCAAAGATTTTTCTTGTTGACTTGCCAGAGGGGATTCAGAAGCTCCAGTTGAACAAATATCAACTCTGGATGGTGCCCCTTGAATAATTAATTGGCATTCGGACAAAGAGGACGGCACCTTTTCAAATGAGACACCCTGGGGATCAGTCCATTCGGGTGAACTCTGTGCTCCATGTAGGTGCTTTTTGACATCAAGCTCCCCATGATTGATATCAGACGTGCGGTTCAAAGCGTCGGATGAATTATGAACTTCCTGATTTCCATCAGACAAGGTAATATCATCTTGAACCCATCCAAAGAAATCAAAGTGTCAGCTCTCATTCAGTTACTTAAAACATACATGACAAAGATCAAAGAGTTTGTACAGACCACAACACTAAGCAATTAGAATATCAGGTCAACATGGGCACAGGAGATTCCCAGCCCCAAAACTAGAAATATAGGCCGCATACTTCTGTATGAAATGAGAATTTTATAATTGACTGAATATATGGTGATCAATAATAATGTACTCACAAATGTGCACCTTGCCTACCAATAAGTATTATATGATGAACATATACATACTGGGGAGAAAAGGGAATATCTAATAAGTAATAACGAACCTTCCGTACTACTATGCAAAAAACATAATTCAATAGCAGGCCAATAATGTGGTGATCAGAAATTATAACCCTACAAATAACCACCTTCCCTAGCATGTACACTAAATGTCACAGTCAGACTTATGGATACTGGGAAAAAGAACTAAGTTTAAAGTATACTAACCTTCCATCTCCATGTCAGAATCAGCAGGCAAGCAATAACCTGAAGAAACCATAAACTGGTCAGGTTGAGATGAAGAGTCAATCTGTGAAGACTTCGATGGTGATTCAATTTTCCCTTCATTCATAGCACTAAGCTGGCAGATAGAATCAATCTTATGAACTATGTCATCTGATGGCTTAGGTGGAGGTGAAGAAATGTTCAACATCACACTTCCATTTGATGATACTCCATCTCTAGCAAGAGAACCTGCTTTTTCACATTCACTTCCACCTTGAACATTTTGAGAGCGCTCATGCACAGATGTGAAATGTTCGAAATTGTTACTGGCTGTGACTTCGTTATCCATGCCCCTCATTTCACTCAAGGGAAGTTTATTAGACCCATGATCAGGATCAAGGTTTTGCAATGAAGTTGAAGGTGAAGGAGCGGTGGGCAATGGTGGAGCAGGTGACTGAGCAGATGCTGCTTGAAGGGGAGGAGGCGGTAATGCTCCATGTGGTACTGCAGCCTGTGACATGTTTGGGTAAGGACCAGCATGAGAAGTCACAAGTGCCGGTGGATGAGTCCGTTGGAAATTCTGGTTTCCTGTAGTTGGAGGACGTTGAACGTTATGCCATGTGTTTCCACCATATGATGGACCTGTAGTCATCATCCCGCTGAACGGAACAGGCAGGCTTTGGTGAGCAGCAGGAACAAAACCTTGCTGGTATAAATAAGGACCACCCGGCTGCGGTGGGGCTGCAGATGTAACTACATTGTGTGGTGCAGTAAAGGGAGGCGGTGGCGGGGGACGCTGCTGGTTTGCAGGTGGCATTGGTGTCTGACCCTGCGCAAACGGCGGACCATAATTAGGTTGGCCATACATTGCAGACGGCTCAACTCGATGAAGGCCTCCAATACTCTATGTGTCCTGCATCAAAACTAGTTTGCACAGCAAATCCTTCTCCTGAATTCATCAAAAACCAAAACAAACAACTTACACACAGTGTATGTCGAAAACGAATCTTATAGAAATCGAAAACTAAAAGCAACCAATTTCTACATCCCCCAATCCTTTAAGCATTTTAGTTTTATAACAACAGAAGCGTTCGGTTTCTTCATTCCGAGTTTATAAAAACCGAAAATTCCACTCTCAACAACCAAATAAGTAAAATCTGGTTGGGTGAACTTACCGAATGAGAGAGTTGAAATCGGAGGGATATGGAGGCTGGGAAGATAAACCCTAAAAGGAGTCGGGATTTGAAGGGTTCGTAGTTATTGGGAGGGGGTTTTGGAATTGGTTATGGTAATACTGGAAGTTTGATACGAGTCTGAGGATTCGAACTTCTATAAACCCTGGTTGTTCTCTGTGTGGTACTAATCGGAACTTCTAACTCTGCGTTTAGCTGCGTGAGAAGGAAGAAAAAGTCGATTGCTTTTCTTTTTCTTATGTTTTCTTATGCGCCTATCTGTAATTTTTCTTTTTATAAATTACAAATAATGTCATGTACGGCATAATCGTCATTGATCCATCATCTACGGTTGATGTTTTCGCTCTAAAGCTTGATCGACTGTTCACAAGCACTGTTTATAGGCTTATGAACAATGGTTTTATATGTTGTGCGGGCTGTTCGCGGGCACTGTTCATAAGCTTATGAACAGTGGTTTTGTGTGTTGTGATGGCTGTTCACAAGAAAGGATGTGGTTCACTGTTCACAAGCAAATGAACAGTGATTTGGTCGACTGTTCACAAGCACTGTTTATTTGCTTATGAACAGTGGTTTTGTGTGTTGTGAGGTCGACTGTTCGCATGTACTGTTCATATAAACAGTGATTTTATGTGTTGTGATGACTGTTCACAAGAAATGATGCGGTTCACTGTTCACAAGCAAGTGAACAGTGATTTTTTAACAGAGTTCGCCCAAAAGCTTGGTCGACTGTTTATAAGCTTATGAACAGTGATTTTGTGTGTTGTGATGACTGTTCACAAGAAAGGATGCAGTTCATTGTTCACAAGCCAGTGAACAGTGATTTGTGAACAGAGTTCGTCCAAAAAAAAATAGTGATCTCGCCCAAGAGATATAAAATCTAGAGAGACTGAGAGAGAGTTAGTAAAAAAAAAAAGTAATCTCCAAGCGGACTCCGCGCCCTTCTCTTGGCGGAGAAATAGAAAAAACTAGAGAGATTGAGAAAGAGTTCGTCGAAAAAAAAAAAAAATCTCGCCTAAGAGATAGAAAAATCTAAAGAGATTAAGAGAGAGTTTGTCCCCAAAAAAATATCTCCAAACGGACTCCGCGTCCTTCTCTTAGGCGGAGAATTAGAAAGTTCGTCCAAAAAAAAATGGTGATCTCCAAGTGATGGTGTCATGTTCATAAGCCTATGAACAATGTCTTTATATCTTTAGATTCTTCTCTCTCGATGTCATTCAGCCACTTCCATCTTTCTTCCTCTCCCGACATCGTTGAATCATCTCTATCAAGAGATACAACCAGATCTCAAGCTCTTCTTCCCTCTCTTTCGCCGCTTCCTTCATCTCTTGCTCGGCACCTCTGGAAGAACCTGGACTTCTCCTCTCTCTATTTCCTCTGTTTTGGTAAGACAGAAAGAGAGATCTTGGGCGCCCGATCAGAGAAAGAGGGATAGCAGAGGTCGCCAGCGGACTCGGAGTCCATCTTGCGGGCGGTCCGCGCCTTTCTCTTGGGTGAAAAGAGAGAGTTCGTCAAAAAAAAAAAACGATATGTCAGCGGACTCAATAATCTCGGGGAATGAAGAAAATATTAACTGCCTCTGACGCAAAATTGTATATGTTAAAAAATTAAATTAAAAACCTAATCTAAACCCTAAACACCGCGCCAAGGCGCGGGTATCTTCCTAGTGAGATTAACATTTGTTATCATGTAAAGATCAATGCTTGCTATTTGTGATTCGTCAAGTATTTTAAGTTTAACACATGTTTTTAACTGAAGTTTCATATTTCGTCAAACCTAACATGTATATGGTTACAACATATTTCACATAACAAGATTATATTCCCATCATTCCATGACATAAAAATGTGAATTGATACTCGTTTGGGTCGAAGGTGATCTCAAGCCCAATGGACATCAGCCCACCTCACACACACCGACAACCGACCCTTGAAGCCCAACCCAAAAGCACCTCCAAAAATATCTAGAAAAAGATCACAACGACCCCACAGCCCACGCGATTTTGAATTTCATTTCCTATATATAAACGTTACCTCTTACTCATATCACACTCCTCGCTCGCGACTCAGATCTGACTCTCCAAATCCACCCGACCCCCACTTTTCAGGTAACCGCCTCTCTCTCTCTCGCTTCGTCTTCATTTTCCCCAATTTAGGGCTTCCATTTTGCCCTAGATTCTTGTAGATCTGCTCTATTCGAACTCGGATTTCGAAAGAGCATTTGCATCTTCTTGTTATTTTTGATGGTGGAGTTGCATGTTTTCGATTGGATTAAGCGTTATAAAGCTAAATCAGTTGTAGAGTTTTAATGTATTGAGACTGTTCGAGCAGAATTGTGGAATGTTAGATTACGTTGCTGCTTAGACATGGTTTCGTGCTTTTGTTAGTATCGGATTCTCATGTTTAGGCAGAGATTTTTGTTTCGTAATCTTAATTGCAGATGTCATTAATATCTTGAATGCTTTATCTCATTACGACTCGGCATGTAGAGATCTGTAAAACTTGAGACGAGACTCTGAGTTGCTTAGGTTCTGATTATATATTTTAGAAATCAAGTCGCATACAGATCTCGCCTGTGTTAATTCATGGAACTTTTTTGTGTCGGTTGTTGACATGAATTGTGGCATGAGGGCATGTCATGCTTGTTATTGGTTGTCGTCAGGTTGGTTAATTGTTTCAAGTGGTTCGAACAATGTGTGCAGGCTATATTTGAAAAAGGCAACATGCGTCGTGGAGTGAGTAGTGGAGGGGGAGGCAGTTCTTTGGGCTATCTTTTTGGAGGTGGAGAAGAAGGTCAGAATCCCGCCCCCAAAAAGGTTGAAACTCCCAAGGTTCAGGTGGAGGTTGAACCTACTCCTAAGCCTACTGCTGCTGCACCACCACCTGCGGAAGTGATCAATAAGGAGACTCCAGCAGGTGTTCCTGGGAACACTTCAAACAACTACTTTAGAGCTGATGGCCAGAACCGTGGAAACTTCCTCACCGTATGTTTTGGCTCTCAATCATTGTTTACTTTGAATCAAATAACTAGATTGTTGAAGTTGTGATTGGCAATATCAGTATCAGGAAATGTGCTTTAGAAGTGTTGCTCCAAATTTTCGATTTTTAGGTTTCCATGCTTGGGCCTCTTGGCCACCTGTGTGTGTGTATGTCTGCAGTGTACACATTCTTGTTAGTTACTAGGGTTATGAACATCAACATCAACATCAAGAACATCAAACAATAATCAGGCCCATGAAATGGCTGATAGATAATTATCAGCGATATGGTAGTTCTGAGAAGACCTAAATTTGTTCCTTGCACTTGAGATCTATGCACACCTATGCTGTTCTGAGACATTGCATATTCTCATTTGTAGTTTTGCATTACTTGCTACATTGATTAGTCTGCTGATTCTTGAAAATTTTCTTGACAGGATCGTCCATCGACAAAGGTCCATGCAGCTCCTGGTGGGGGTTCATCTCTCGATTACCTGTTTGGAGGTGGTGGCCAGTAAGGCCTTTTGATGTTGGCCAGTTCTGGTCCTTGAGACCTCTTGTAGATGATTTCTATTATGCTGTAATACTGTACTGCTTCCTGCAGCTAGAATTTGCATTCCGGCTTTGTTACAGTTAAATTTTATGTGTTTAATGATCTTGGTTATCAGTTCAACCCTCAATGTTTAACCTGAGTTCTTTATCCGATCTATCCCAGAAATATGTAAAATGATTTTGGTTATTAGTTCAACCCTCAGTGTTTAACCAAAGTTCTTAATCCCTTCAAAAGCTGGAAAAGCTCTTCCGATCTATCCCAAAGTTCCAACTCTTACAACATCAGTATTCAGTAAACCTTGTTACCAGGCGCTTGCAAGGTTGCGGATTTCTGTGGCTTCTCTAATGGAGGCAATGTTTAACACCAATACATGAAAATATAAAGAAGCCACATTTCCTCGGTACAAAAAGGGCCAAATACGACCTGAGAAAATATTCTAAGATTAATTTCCATCAAAAGAGATTACAGATAACAAGACAAAGATTCTCATGGAAATAGAACCAGAAGCAGACTGTGATTAGCTGCAATAGCAATTCTTTTGCTCCAGAAAGAAAGTGACCAACTTCTGATACAAAACCTCATCTTCCACAATGTATGAAGCGGGTTGAATCGGAACCAATCACTAGGTTTAGACGATTACAACATACAACTAGAATCCTAGACCTAGCAACATTTGAAGGTGACAGATTACATCAGTCAGCAAAATCTGTATATCCCCCTCTACGTCACATGCATTCATGATTGCCTTGACATGATAAATGTACAAATAGCTGTGGTTTTTCTTTGGGGCATGTTCAGAGATAATCCTCAACCAAACTGTAGTTAAGATATTGCTGCACTGTTTCCTCCGATTGTTATCTGTCACCACAAAATCGGACAGCAAATGAGCTCATCAGAAGATAATATGCAATACTAGTTAAGTCAGATTCATTAAGGTCACCATGGCAACTAATCGTTTTGGTCTGTCATCGGCTGAAAAACTATGTATATATACGTATATATGAAATAAAAATAAAATATCATATAATTGATCTTTTTGGTTTCCATGTTCCATGTGATTTGAAGTACATACAACTGGCACAATAGAAGGAAGTTCTGAATCAATGAATATGCTGATTTTCAAAACGAATCTATACCGTTCATATCTAATAGCTATATGCTACCAGATGAGAAAATAATACTAGTTCTATGTGAATCTGTTGGTTTTAACCAAGCTTGGTAATGATGAAATGTGTATCAAAGAAAATGTCATGAATGCATGCCTATGTGCATGTAATGCAGCAAGCCTCCAACAGACTATATCAGAAATTAAATGCTCATTACAGTCATACCTCGGTTCTGTCATTTCCTAGACCTTCAGTGTTCGATTTTAGAGCATCTCCTAGATTCGAGGGATTCACCAACTGCACAGGGTTAGAAGAAACCTGCATAACAGTCCACATTGTTTCACATCAGAAAAAAATACTGTGCAAAGGGATGCAGTGTTGTTGTAAGATATCTTCAAGTAAACTTTTAAGATTGCCAAAAACAGCACACTTCCAAGACCTGTCCGCTAGCAATCTCTTGTGATGTGGACTCCTGTGCTTGAGCATTGACCGGCTGTCTGAGATCTATTGCCTCTTGGCCGATGCCTTTAGAATCAGTTGACTTGCTGTTACAACCACCATTTGACATTATCCCATCAACCTCACTGGCACCCCGCTTCCTGAAGTTACAATCACAAAATCATATTTAAAGTTAAAAATTCTACATGGGAGCAGCAATGATTGATATATCGTTATTGTGATTGACCATTACTTACCTACTGGAATTAGGAGCTGCGGGAATACAGAACTCTGACTTGTTGGAAAACAATACACCACGAAGAGGCTTTCCATCAATAACAGTTTCAATTGTATATCCATCAAACAACCTTTCAGTAACCTTTGCTTGAAATGACCTCTTTGCCGGCGTGGACTGATTCAATGGGATAACTTGTTCACCTGCAGTAACAGATAACCAATAAAAGTCATCTGCATACATACGTTAACTCCTAAATCATGCAGCAGAACCTTAAGGATGGATATTTCAGCTCCTATAATTGAAGATATGGCGAGCACACTCGAAACCCGTCCAAGGACAAAGTAAATGTATTTAGATCATATGCATGCAGGGGACAGTAAGAATCCAATCACGAAATGATAGTAATCTCTTAGACAATAGTTGCAGGAAAAAGCACAAAGTTTGGGACTTCTAGAAATATATGCAAGCCGATGAGACTCTAACCAGAAAAGTATACTCACCAGGTTGGCCATAAAATGGAATTGTCCCATGCTGGAAAATGTCAGCACCAGTTCCAACTGGAACAAGAGCTCTGTCATGAATTGGAGTGAGATTTTGTTCTTGGCACTTTAGCTTTAATTGCTTCCTCAATGATAACTTTTCGAGCCTCCTTTCACTCTCTCTGACAAGTCCTAAAATTAGAAATTATATCAGATCAGCAAAACTTATATCAAATTTCATACTCTGGCAAAAGTATCTAAAATAAACAAATATAATAATTCAAGGGAGCTTCCATTTAAAACCAGGAAATTCCAAAGTTACCAAGTGGTTTAATGAAACAATGTTAATTCAAAAAGGATTTTATTTTAAGAGAACATAAAAAATAAAAAAACGAGAGAGACAAAAGACTTGAGCCTTAAAAGGAGTACTCAGAAGAAGCAATAAGAAAATATCTATGATGTATTGGAATTGGAAAGAATTAATTTGCAAAGCTCCAGTGCAGATCAGCTCAAGGAAGCTCGGTCGTGACCAAAATTTCAATAGTTATATAATAGGAAATACTGAGAAGGGAAAAGTTCAGGTTCAAAAGTTCATTAGTTATATAATAGGAAATGTTCCATGGTACCAACAAAAGTCAGCTGCTTTATGTAATTCCTAGTTTCATGGTCGATATAAGGAAATGTTTTACACTATATAGAAAATACTGAGAAGGGAAAGAACAGGTTCAAAAAGTATGAAAGCCGAAAGAGCATCACGAACATGGAACACTAAAATCCTGACTCTTAGTTTTTGTGAGAATAAATCAAAATGAACAATGATATCAACAGTATCTGGAGAAAAAGGAAACAATCGAAGTATAGGATCTTCAATTAAAGAGAAGAAGATTCTCCTTTTACCATACAGATCCAAGCTTATGGTATATGAGAAGCACTTTCTTTAATTAAACGATAATAAATATAACATTCGCTATTTCGTGATGTGCAATTTGTTGGGATTTGGGATGTGGGTGTTCAGTGGTCTATGTTGAGATCAATAGTGAATGTTTGATTTGCTGATTTAGAGTTGTTTACTCAATTATATTAAGGAAGATGGGTGGGGTGTTGTCAGGTTTAGTAGTGCAATGGATACTTGCACTATTCATGGGATAATGATGAAAAATTCACACTTCACCTGTGTTCAAGTAATACATGTCATCCAGTCCTTCAAGACTTTTATTGCAACCACCAATAAACACAAGAACACCTCCTTTTGCAGGATCCAAACAGTCCCCAGCAACTGAAAATCTAGCAGAAGGTCCATCACCTGTAGTTATCACCCTTGTCCATAAGCCAGTATCTGCACCAACATTGGGAATAAAGTAGTGGTATCATTAAAAAAGTAAATTTATAATTGAGCCAACACATAAAAGGAGCTAGAACACACTGTACATGTAGACATAGAGATATCAGAACCGACAAATAATCCACAAATGTAGCCAAACCAACAGATAAGGGAAAAACAGAACAAGCAGTGCATGTTCTGAGTCTCTTCAGAAATCAATAAATTATTTTTGAATCAGTTCAGTATATTCTAGCTAGGTAATAAATGATATATGGTGCTTGTAACTCTAGTGGTCAAGAACATTTAGTGTTACAGTCAAGGTCAAAATCAAATCCCTGCTCCTCCAATATCACCAATTATGTAAAAATGGAATAATATAAGAAACATTTACTGGATTAACGGAACTCCACCCATGACCCACCTACTCCTTTAACATTTCTAATAAATTTAATAACATCAATAATAAAGGAATTGTTTCCTAACTTCCACAGCGCAAAAGCATTAAATTTTTCCTAACATTACTTTTTACAACAGAAAATATATACAGGTAAATTCAGCCATAACATTGAGGCCTTGTCCTGCCAGTGCATCTCAGTGAAAACATTTGAAGAAAAATAGAATCAACTTATTCAATTATATCCACGATAGACCCACAGGGAGCTACAAGAACTCAAATATGTGGTTATCTCTATAACTAGTGTAAAATACTCCCATGACTCCTATCACATATCTCAATCCTGAAATTCAGATTTTCTTTCTTCACATCCGGTCCACACATGTATGCATACATATATGGAAACACTAGAATATGTTTTGGAGAAGTATTAATTACATACCAACATCAAGCATGTAGAGGTCATTGTATAGACTTTGTGCATCAGTGAATCCCCCAAAAACAAATAAGTTCTTCCCAAAAGCAACTGTAGAATGACCACCTCGGGGTGGTAATAATTGGCCGGAAGTGTTCAGCTCCCTCCACACTAGCGTATCTAATGCAGTTCAGTGATGCCATTATTATTAAAAGTACATATCATAAACAACATTCCAAAGCTAGACAAACAATATTAACTAATGAACGATTGCTGTCTAATGCACTTTGTAATGGTCAAAGAATCTAAGAAAATAACACTACCTGTATCGAGAATATGGACATCAGACAAATAGTAATCATGCCCATCTTCACCACCAATCACAATCACTGTGTTCCTTGAAGATGAGCAAGTATGGCTATCACGAGGAGATGGTGGCTGGCCCGATGTTATAGCTTTTTTCCATGCAAAGGTCTCTACAAGAAGGATGAAGAAAAGATTAAACTTGTATCATGTATAAAATTTATCAGGGGATGCTCAAGCCCAAGTAAATGCATAATCCAAACTAACAATCAGATGAAGAAAGCATACCTGTATTCAAGATGTACAGATTATTGTAGTAGACTTCCTCGTTATTATTTGCTGATTTTCCACAGCCACCAAAGACAAATAGGCGCTTCCCAACAAGCGCTGCACTATGGCCTTCCCGAGCTTCTGGCCCCTCACCTCTAAAAGTTGGAGATATCCATGTATGTGAAGCTACAAAAAGCATCAGGAACATAAGCAAGTACAGAAACAACATGCACAACACAAAAGTAGGTAATAAAGACTCCAATATAAGCCTGAACTGGAAATGGTGTTTGCAAACTTTGTGAGTTCAAAACTTTATAGATTAATCTCATAAACATACTGCATACCATATGCAGAATAAATACATAACATCTAATTAAGTTACTCCACCTAAATTTTGTGGCTAGAACTTGTAGCTCATCAAAAGATACCAAGGAAGGCATTATACAGGAGAGAAATCACTCACAAGTGTCGAGTATATGCAAATCCTTGAGAGGGTTCGTCCCATCGGTGCCTCCAAACACATATAGATTCTCACCAACAGTGGTACAACTGTGGCTGTCCCTTGGAGTTGGAGGTGTGCCTTTTATCACTGGCTGGCTCCACGTATGCGTAACTGCACTCAGCAACTCACAATCAGAAAATGAACAATCTCCATAACCAAAAGAGAACCAACTTCCCAGTAAAAATAAAACCCTAAAAACCAAATCCCCACCACTAGTCTTGAATAACATGAATCCACAAAATAGAAAATCCCAGTCCAAATAAGGAAGACAGATACATAATTCCACAAATTAAACCCCAACATGCACATTAACCCACACAACACATCATAAAAATCCAAACTTTCACCCATAGCAATCAAGAAACCAACAATGGCGACCAGAATTAGCAGAAAACAAACAAACCCAGAAATCTAAGAACAAAATTGAGCATCTGGGGAAGACCCACCAGTGTCAAAGACGTGAACTTGGTTGGTCTGACAGTTATCTCTGCCATAACCACCGAAGACATAGAGCAACCTCCCTTCTTTAATGGCGTTGCAGGTGTGGCCCCACCTCTTGCCTGGGCCATATATGCCATTCTGAAGCGACACTCCTTGTGGGTGGTGCTGAGCTTGGTGTCGAGGTTGAAGATGGACCCTTTCCCACCTCATTTTGGTTTTCTGGGTGTTTACAAATTCAGAGCAGAAATAGAGCTGCTGGTAGAAAAGTGAAAGATGTGAAATTTTGGGGATGAATTTTTTTTTCATTCAGGGGGGTTGAGTGGGATTTTTGTTTTTATTGGGAGTGGTATCATGCAGTTGGGGTAATAAAGAATAAAAAAAAATGGTAAAAATGAGATATGGTTTTCCTTTTTAGAATTTAGATTAAATGCGTAACTCATAAATGCGGTTGAGTTCATGAAAAATAAAATAGATTATCGTTACTATATGACGTGTATTTATACATAAATATGTGGATGTCAAAAATTATATGACAACATAATAACGTTAGTCTCTACAATAAAATCGCATTGCGTATTTTAATATTTACACGTTGTCTATACATGAATAAAAAGATGTAAATTTTTCTTTGAAATTTTTTCTTGTTAGATTTTTTTTTAAAAAAAACTTTTTATTAAATAACTCACACACCATGTGTCAATGAGATTTAAAATTTTTTCTTGTTAGATCAAATGTGAAGTTTGTTGTCCAAAACTATTTTGTAGAAGTTCACATTTTTATGTTGGAAAGTCATGAATTTGACTCACAATATTTATACATGCAACATGTTATTTGAATTTTTAGACACTTCAAGGCTTCAAGTAACGTATAACGTATTTGAATATAAACTATGTTTTGGACTTTTAGGCATCTACGTATCAGGATGAAACTGAATTACTCGTAAACTGGGCCAACACAGCTATTCTCACGAGCACTATGCCCATTGAGTAGGCCCAAACTCTAACCTATGCAACTATTTTCTCTGGCTGAAGGTCCAGAGTTGCTCTTTTCACAGGCAAGAAATGCTTTAAACTGAAGAAATAAGCAACACTTTCCCCACTAAATAGAGCTCAGCTATTCCTATTCGTCTGAATATGACATTAGGAAAAGTTGAACAAGTCTTGGAAGAAGTTTGTGTCATTGAATGAATCGGTAATATAACTCGAGAAGGAAAACCTACTCGAAGGCACTGACTAATAGCTAACATGCTGGAACATCTCAGTTTCCTTCATGACATCTACAAAATGCTACCCAAGTAATCTGCAGACCCATCTAGAATAAACGACGCCCCTTTCGAAGTCTTGCCCAGGCTATGGCTGCTACTGCCGCACCACCCAAGTGTGCAGCTCCTGAAATCTGACTGTTTCCCTGCAACAAAAAATATAATGTCATATATACTAGAAAATAGCGACAGCAGAGGACTAGCGGTTCGATGGCATGGGGAAGAAAGTTATGGAGTTCAAAGTTTCAAGTGCAGTAAGGTACAATGAGGTTAGCTTATCACACCTGAACAACAATATGCAGTATACAAACAAAATGGTGAACAAAATCAAATTGTCAAAATACTCAGTTTAGGTTTTTTTTGTTTATTTATTTATTTTTGTGTGGAAATAAATACTCAAGTTTAGTTTTGAAACCAATGGGTGATGGTCATCATGACTCAACTCCAACTCTATTTTGAAGGCCGATGCACACACAGAAATATGAAAATGGTAGAAACCAACATACCTCCATTATCCTTAAGATATCCTTTCCAATTAGAAAGATCCCCTAAAACAGAAAAACCAGAAGTAACTTATTTAAGTATTTGCATAATGACATCAACAAATGACACAACATAGAAGCACACTTACCAGCAGCATGGCAGGAACTGGTATGATAAACTCTAAGTAGAGCGTAGCTGTGGGGTGAAGGAATATATCAAGCAACATGATAGCATTAACGGCACCGCTTGCCCCCTGAAAGTCAAACAGACTCAATAGTTAAACAACTTGGATTTTCAAGTCATGCTCCTGACAGAACATAAAACACTAATCAAAGTCAGGTTGTCGATATTTAGTCAAACAATTGATGAAATAATGAAGCTGGTGGTATGAAGATCTATATTAAACTATTCAGTATTCATCCCTTCTTGCCTCTGTATAACAAGCTTCATTTAAAACATAACTTGCATTATGCATGGCATAACATGCCAGAAAACAAACAGTGACTTGAATAAAGAGACAACGCCTCTAAATGCCGTGCATAAACAATAATTTATGTAGTGGTGCGAACTGAGAAACGACAAATGTTCTCAGAGAGAAGTTAACTTCCACAGTACATTTCCTTGTATTCAATGGTTAGATTTCTTTATAAAACAAGAAGTAAGGAGGTGGGAAATAAATATACACCCAAACACATGCAAAAAAATAAATCTCACATTTCGATTTTTCATTAATAACTTCATTGGATGGATAATTCAGACTAAAAAAGTATAACATCCCTTTCATGATTTGATTTCCTTTGGTAATTATTCATAGGCTGATGAAGTTTGTTGATAGAATTATGCAGAGAATCTACTATCATTTAGTAGCCTGGTTGATAACATACCAAAGCTGGAGTCTTAGAAGCATCCATCATCCCAAATGGTCGGTTCTGCAAAAATCAGATTGTGAGAAATATTAGCCATTTTCAGTTCACTGAATTATAATTGATATCTACTTAATAATGTTATAATCTTTTCAGGCAGTTTAACCACTAAACCATCTACAGTATCTACTACTTTGCCAGAAATTTTACTTGCGGACAATTATCTTTGTTTATAAAATACCGACTCAATGCTTCATGTTGGTTGTTTCATGTGAAAACTGATAAAGTTGTTATCTTTACTTCTTTAGTATCCTGGTACCTTTGATGATGCAGCCAGGAAGGCATGGTGCACCAAGTAAAAGACTGAGCCACCAATAGCTCCAGCTAGATACAACTTTAGCAAAAACTCAGGCCCGAATGTTCTTCCAATCTGGTCAATACACCAAAACCAGATCAGCAAGATTGAAATTTGATTGAATTCACCACTTCATAGAGATTAAACTAACAAATAACTTGAGCAAACTTAGCTTTATGATACAAGACATATATAGTAGCATACACAAATCCTTTAGGATGTTGATGCAGTAACAAGCAAGAAAAATAACTTATGAGGACAATGAGCTTACATTGATCCCAAAAAAATACAGTCCAATCATGTTAGAAATGATATGCCCAACATCAATGTGACTAAATGCAGAAGTTATCAACGTGTGAAGACGTCCACTTGTAACATTGTGTAATGAGAGCTGCTTAGAGAAAATCAAGACGTTACAAAATTGAAGTTAGAAATGAAATATCATCGACAAGAATACTGAGCAGCTATAAAGAGTCTGTCCATCAACATATTGTTTCCTTAGTTGCACTCATAACTTTCGTCAGTTATGAATAAGAACTCACAGTAAAATTCTTGTACATGAATACAGGGTCTGCTATCTTCCATAAAAGAAAAACAGCAACATTAGCTATAACCAATCCCAAAACCATGTCACTGCTTGATAACCTTCCCAACCATGATCTCCTGCAAACAGAAGATCTAAGTTATTTACAGAAAGGATCTTGCATGTACTGTATTAAATGACAAATATGGTATAAAGACAATCTCCAAAATCTGCTGTTATGTTTGGAAGTGTTCTCTTTGAAATCGTCGATTTTGAAAGAGTACTTATTTTGTAGCAGTATCGAAGAAGCAAGCTGAACCAGAAACTGAATATCAAAATAGCAAAGCTATACTTCATTTGTAATGCAGACCGTATCCACAAGTAAAGCAAAATTACCCTAGTCATAACTCATATTGAGTAAGTCTTGCAAGTGAACAAACTTATCACATACCAGAACTCATTTTTATTTATTTCAAAAACACAGTAACTTCACATTTTCAACTTGCAATGATATTAAGGCATAAAAGGATGCAAATCAGTTACTTGATTGCGTAAACGATATAAGTCATATTATAAAACTAAACCATAATGTCATACACAATTTTGTAACAGAAGATATCAATGGCTATTTGCAGTCAAGAATGCAGGAGCTTTTGTGATGAGTAAAAGCAGGCAAGTAGGCAACACATAAACAGAAAAACTTGTACAGTCCACCATTCAAAAACCGAAACGTGTTGTCCTTTCAGTTCCCTACCACATTGCTTTTCTCTCATGGGTCAATTTAATCATAACCCAAACTCAAATATTAACCACAAAAAAGAAACCCAATTTCCCACATACATGAAACTTCATAACACACAACAAAAGCAGAAAACTTTGTTCAACTCCCTTACTGCATTGAAACTAATCACACACTATGACAGAAACAGAGACATTACCAGGCACTCTGATTAGAAATTCGACTTGGGTTCAAGTCAAAACTCTGTCTGGGAAATTTGCGTTGGAGAAAGGCAAGCCTGCAATCCGAAATTCTCTTGCTTGATACCCTCAAAAGGGCATTTGCGGAACCCAGCAAAAAGTGCCTCCTGAGTATTGGGTTGGAGAGAAAACCATGAATTTTGTGAGTGAGATTGCGCTGATGGGGAAGTGGGTGTGTGGGGAAGGAGCTAAAGAAGTGATTTTGGGACTGGGTTTGGGGTGGTTTGGTGAAAGAGAAGGTTTTGTGAGGTTGGAAGTGGAAAAGGGAAGAGCTTGTGGTGGTGGAGGTTGAGAGGTTTTTGGGGATGTTTGAGGCTATTTTCACAGAAAGAAGCCTCTGCATTTTTGGAGGTTTGGAATCAAGGAGCTCTTTGATGGGTTTTGGGGGAAAGTTTCTTCCTTTCTTGTGTTGGAGATCAATGGAAATGTAAGGGGTGGAACATTTTAAATGCAAGAGGTGAAAGGAAGTGAATAGTGAGTAGGGACCTGTGAGTGTCTAATCATATATTTGGTAAGGTGACTTTTGTGCAAGAACTGAAAAATTAATTTTTTTGGCGAAATATTTTGAATAGAAATTAACATCATTAGAAACAACTTTCGATACGCTAAAGTCAAGCTGCGCTTACAACAAGATAGTCGGCCTTCCGACCCAAAACCAAAACAAACTCCATACAAGTAGTTATAACTTATTTTCTTGGTCTACATATTGAATTTGGTTTCTTTGATTGAATTTATGTCGTTTAAATTTGTTTGAATGACTTCTGACCATTGAATTGAGTGCAATCTAAAATCACCATATCATCATTATGTCATATTTACTTTATTTAATGGTTATAAGACATCTAAACAAATTCAAACAACTTAAGTTCAAGCAGAGAATATGGATTCATATTTCTTATGTCACATTTACTTTATCTAATGATTATAAGACATGCAAGTAAATCCAAACAACTTAAATCTAAGCAGAGAATCTGGATCCCTACATATTTTGATTGAATGAACGGTCATGGTAACAAATAAGTTTTGGATTTCACAGTTGTAGCTCTTATGTTTCACATTTGTCATTTCTTCTTGTTTTTTACTTTTACCGCGTAAAAGCGGGTCTGCTAATTGCATATAGCCATACACGTAGCCATATAGGCAGCGAGTCGCCGGTTTCTGCTGTGCTCACCCAGAATTGTCAAAAATGGCTTTAAGGGTTCTAACCAGAGCCATTCTTACCCGTTTCACATTCACTTTAAACCCCAAACAAAACCCATCTCTCCTTCACCAAAAGTTACAATCTTTTTCATCAAACCCCAGATTTTCCCAGCAAATTTCCAATCTACTCCAAAGGTACGGCTTCCCATCCTCCATTGCTGACAGTTTCATATCAAAGCATCAATTTTTACTCAATTCAGAATTTCCTGAGTTAGAGAAGTCTCTGGTTATTCTTTTGTCATTCAAAATTGATCAGAATTCCCTTGTTTCATTGATATGTGATTGCCCTGGTGTTTTGGATTTTGAGTTTCTTAAGAAATGGGAATTGGGTTTTTCAAATTTGGGGATTTTGGGTGCTTCCCCATTGATGATCAAGAGTGTTTTTGAACATTCTAGGAGGTTTCAGATTGACCCAGATGGTGTTTTTGGGAGTGTGGAGGCTTTGAGGGGTTTAGGGTTTAAGGATGGTACTGTGTGTAAGGTTTTAGAGGGGTTTCCAGGAGTGGTTTTGATGAATGAGAGGGAGATAGGTAAGAGAGTTGAGTTCTTGGTGGGATTTGGGATTCCGAGGAATGGGATTGATCGGGTTCTTTGTTGTTTTCCAGGGGTTTTAGGATTCGGGGTTGAAGATAGATTGAAGCCATTGCTTTGTGAGTTTAAAGATTTCGGCTTTAGTAAGGATGTTATTAGGAGGGAGATTGTTAGAGAGCCAAGAGTTCTAGGCATGGAATTGGGTGAAGTTTCACGGTGTTTGGAATGGTTGAGGACTTTGAAATGTAGGGAACCTATCAAGGAGAAGATCTTCAGTATTGGAGAATTTCGAGCTGGCTTTGAGGTGAAGTTGAGAGTTGACTGCTTGTGCAAACATGGGTTGATACGTAGGGAGGCTTTTGAGGTGTTGTGGAAGGAGCCGAGGTCAATCATATATGATGTAAAGGACATTGAGAGGAAGATTGAGTTTTTAACACAGAAGATGAAATTCAATATCCGTTGTTTGGTTGAAGTTCCGGAGTACTTGGGTGTGAATTTTAGGAAGCAAATCCTTCCTCGGTTCAATGTGATAGAGCATTTGCGATCAAAAGGTGGGCTTGGTTGTGATGTGGGGTTAAAGTGTCTGATCAAGCCTAGCAGGCTTAAATTCTATAACCTGTATGTCAAGCCATATCCGGACTGTGAAAAGATATTTGGAAGACTTTCAGGAGATGGTAAAGTACAAAACCAACATCCTGCTGGACTATGGAAACTATTTAAGCCACCAAGTTATCCAGAATCGAATGATGATGTGAGGCACACAAAGTCATTTATGGAATCACTAGGTCATTGATTATACCAACGATTTTATCAGATGGACTTCTGCATCTTGTAATATGGGAATGGGTAGCATAATTGTTTAATGTCATGAATTCTTCTTTGGGTGCATAGAGAACATACCCGACGGTGTTTGGCAGTTGCCTTTCAATTTGGGTACGTACTGCTGATACATGAGTGACTGATATCTTTCAAACTAAAGAGGTGGTTTTGGGCAGAAAGATTGAACAAGACATGCAAGAAAGTGAACTGAAGGGGTGGGAATTTTTAAATTCTTTTGGTTTTAGAAACTAGAAGTGATACAAGTCAACCATCTGCTTCATTTAGAGCAAATATACTATTTTGATGTCGATCTTTGACAAGTATTTGAATCAGCCATCTTTTCTGATTCACATCTACTCATCACCTTGCCCAGAAGTGATCTTTGACTTGTAATTATGATTATCACGGTGCATATGAAAGATGAGACAGAGAATGAAGACGCTAGTAGCAATGGAGCGAGCTTCGGATTACTTATCCACTTATAGAAGCTCGAAAGGCATGACTGGATTGATGTCTGGTATATGAGAAGACGCGAGTCAAGAAGTTGAATCATAATAGATTATGTTGCTTTCCCATTGAAAAGGGAAATGAGGAAAACTTTATTCATTGCCCTTTGTACTTCCTAAAATATATCTCTAAATCATCAGATGATTAGAATCTTACATTAACAAAAGTTCAATATCCAAGTTTGTGTTGGTGAATGATTCAGTAATATAAAACCTGCCGGAAGGCACTGATCAATAGTTTAGATGCAGGGATATCCTACCCAGAAAATTTACTTAATGTTGCCCAAGTTATCTGCAGAACCATTTAGAATACCCGAAGCCCCCTCCGAAGTCTAGCCCAGGCTATCGCTGCTACTACAGCGCCGCCCAAGTGTGTAGATCCCTTGACATGAGCGTTTCCCTGCAATAACAATATAATGTTATCACTACATTACTAGTACCAGAAACAGTGAGTGAGGTTGCTTTGTAATGCCAAGTTGCTAGGTTATCACTCTTGAACACTGGACAGAAAATAACAACAGACACAAAACAAGCAGTGTGAAAATGATAGAAACCAACATACCTCCATGATCCTTGGAATATCCTTCCCGATTAGAAAGATCCCCTAAAATAGAACAGAGAGAGGTAACCTGTTTTAAGTATTTGCATAATAGCTGCAACAATCACACAACACGTAAGAAAACGTACTAGCAGCACTGCAGGAACTGCGGGGTGGAGGAATATATCAAGCAACATGATAGCATTAACAGCACCACTTGCGCCCTAATATCACAAACAAACCGAAGAGTTATGTGATGTTCCTGACATAATATAACAACGAATCAAAGTAGGTTGATCAATTTTAGTCAAACAACTGATGAAAAGAATGAAGCTGGTGGACATTTGAATTATTCATGATCTCTCACAACTCCATAATCACCCTTATGCCAGTGACTTGAATAAAGTGACTGCCTCACATTGCCATTCATAGACATTTAAGTTATGTAGTGGGGAGGACGTTACAGGAACCATGGTAAGATGTGACACCAGACACTTCACACTTGGTTCCTCGTTAATACTTCACAAGTCTGTTAAAACAAGAGGAGAGAAGACCAGACCTAGAAACCCAAAGATCAGAATGCCAATGTTGACAAAAGAACAAAAACATCACTTTCATGGTTTGTAGGCTAGTAAATTTGTTGGGATATGATAAAACAGAGAATCTCCTTTCATTTTTTTTGAGAATGCCGAACTGAATGCAAAGGGTTGCTGATAGCTTACAAATGCCGGTTTGTTACGGATTTCCGCTCTCCTTCCCTGCAAATAACAGATTTTGAGAATGCTGGATACTACATATTTAGTGAAATTGGAGTGAAATATCAGCAATTTAATCATCTACTGAAGAACTCTTCTATCTTTACAATCCCATGTAACCTTGATAACGTGCTAACTTCATCAACCTTTTTTTGGTAAGATATTTCAGTAGCAGATAATTGTTCTTTTTAGCTTACAAAGCCTTGATAATCCGTGTACCTGTACCGGAGTGGTCTGGTACAGGAAGGCATGGTGAACCAAGTGAAAGACTGAGCCACCAATAGCTCCAGCTATATACAACTTCAGCAAAAATTCAGGCCCGAAAACTCTACCAATCTGATCAATACACCAAAACAAGAAACATGAAAATGATTGAAACTCCATAAAGGCTATGCAAGAATCAATTTAATAAGTCAAGCAAGCCTAGCTTTATGAAACACTCTCCGACTAAACATATTTCACAACAAAATTCAGTAGCTTAAAAGGAATCAGTCATGATATGCGCGACTAAAGAAAAATTTGAACCTGGAACAAGAAAGAAAATGAGATTCTGAGGAAACTGAGCTTACATTCCTTCCAAAATAACACAGTCCGATCATGTTAAAAATGAGATGCCCAGCACTGGCATGAGTAATTGCAGGAGTTACCATTGTGTGAACGTGTCCAAGCATAAAATTGAATAATGAGGTCTATTTAGAGAAAATGAACAAGTTCAGAAACTGAAGTTAGAAATGTGATGTTATCAGATTATATAGTGAGAATACTAAGAAGCTGTACATAATCAGGAAGAACTCACAAAGAATGTCAGGAAATAAGGACAGAAAAGGAGAAGTTAACAACACAGTACTTCACAATTCACAATTAAGGACTCACAGTAAAGTTGTGGTACAAGAATAAAGGGTCTACTATCCACCATGAAAGGAAAACAATAACATTAGCCAGGATCAATCCAAAAACCAAGTCATTACTCGATATGGTTTGAAACCATGAGCTCCTGCAAACAAGAGAAATAATTTATTGCACATGAAGGACCTTCTATTAAACTAAAAATATGGTCACAAGTAAAAGGACTATGAAATGCATTGTTGTTATTGAAATGAATGCAAAAAGCAAATTGCATACTGTTCAATCCCATATTACAAACAATAGTTAGTCATCACAAATTGCATAACTGCACTGTTCAATCCACTACCCTCAACAACAACAACAGTTACAAAATACTTTGTTATCAAAGTTCATAGCTTTCATTCATGCCTAAAATAGACAATGCATTTTGCTACCGAAGAATAAAACTAGGAATTGTTTGTAAATTTACTAGCTTTCCTTCATTTTCTTTCAAATGTGATTGAAAACAATAACTTTACCTGACACCATGATGATAATTCTGACTTGGTTTGAAGTTAAAACTCTGTTTGGGAAATTGGGTTTGGAGATAGGCAAGCCTGCAATCCGAAAGCTTCTTGCTTGATAACCTCAAAAGGGTATTTGCGGAATCCAAAGAAAAGTGCTTTCTGAGTAATGGGTTGGAGAAAAAGCCATGAACTTTGTGCTGACGGTAAAGTGGGTGTGAGGGGAAGGAGCTAAAGAAGTGATTTTGGGTCTGGGTTTGGGGTGGTTTTGTGAGAGACAAGGTTTTCTGACGTTGAAAGTGGAAAAGGGAAGAGCTTGTGGTGGTGGTGGAGATTGAGAGGGTTTTAGGGAGGTTTAAGGTTAATTTCACAGAAAGAAGCCTCTGCATTTTGTGAGGTTTGAATCCAAGAAAGCTCCTTTTGGTGGGTTTTGGGGAAAAACAATTTCCTTTCCTTTCAATTTTAGAGAGCAGAAGATGATCAATTTGAAGAGTTCAAACGCTGAACAAATTGGACTATTGGAGTGTCTCGGACTGAAGGAGGAGGAAGGTCTTTGTCCCTTACCATGTAGGGCAGCCAATATTAATGTGACACGTGTTGAGAGTACTTCCCGCGGTTACCCATCAATCGGTTCGTAAATTGATGTTTGGTGTTAAATGACAAGTTAACAATTTAGAGGAACATTAGCATCATTTGCAATGAGGTTGAGGTTTAAGGAATGAAGCATGAGAAACAGAGACACAGATCTTCATATACAATCGGAAATTATAATATGTAAGATCCAAATATTCATAAACCCAAGGAAATAGTAAAGTTGTAATATACTTATATAAGCAACACCAAAGGTCAAGGTCAAATTGATTCTCTGTCTCTCCGAGTTTTCTTTCATAGGCACAAATGCACAATATGCTTTTGAAAGAAGGAAATAAGGTCAGTATACAGAGAATAGTGGTTCTTTCGTTTTTCCCAAAATGTATCTGAGCCATCAGAACTTCACGTTATATATCTCAGTCTTCTACTTGAAGGCACTGGCTAGCAGTAACATGTGCCATACCTAAGTTCTCAGAACATCTGATAAATGACGCCTAAGTAATCAGGCTGCACAGCATTTAAACTCAACGACGCCTCTTCAAAAGTCGTGCCCAGACCCAGACTATGGCTGCAACTGTGGCACCACCCAAGTGTGTGGATCCTGAGATAAACATGTAACCCTGCAATAACAGCATTATATAATCACCATGTCTGCTAAACATGACGATGAAAGTGGCTTGATGGCATGTGAACACGAATATGAAAACTTTAAGGTACCGAGATTCAGTGAGGCTCTTTGGTCATGCCAAGTTGAAGGTTTTCTCACTTCAACAGTAAAATGGACAGAATAAATGCATGATGAACAACGTCTAATTGTCAAGATTTTGTTGAAAGCGTAATGAGTGATGAAAATCAACTCCTACTTTATTTCAAGGGCAATGCACATAGACAAAAATGGAAACGGGAGAAACCAACATACCGACTTCACCCTTAAGAAATCTTGCCCAAGTAAAAAGATCCCCTAAAATAGAAGAAAGAGAGGTAAGTTATAGCAAGTATTTGCACTATAGCCTCAACGTACAGCACATGACATAGAAGTGTAGAACTGATAGAAGATAACTTACCAGCAGCATGGCAGGAACGGGGATGATAAAGTAGAGTCTAGCAGTGGGGTGGAGGAATATACCAAGAAAAATGGTAGCAGTAACAGAACCGCTTGCACCCTATATATTTCACAAACAGATTCGGAAGTTAAACGACTTGACGTATAAATGTCATGTTCTCAAAAAAATATAACAGCTAATCAAAGTTTCAGCTTGTCAACTTTTTGTCAAACAATCGATGAAAAGGAACCCTATGCAAGGCATAAATTGGTTCATTACCTGTCATTATAAAACTCACCCAATGTATGCCAGAATGAACAGTATTTGAATATACAGATTGCACCTCATAATCCCATTAAATCTTTTAAGTTATATAGTAGTGAGAAATGATGAATCTACCTTTTCTTACGGAAGCAGTGGTAACATTTGACACCAGACACTCAGTTCCCACTTCAAAGTTCTTTAATTATACGAGAAGTAAGGAGATATACAAACTCCAAGCTTATGCAGAAAAATAGATATATTATTCTGATTGCCATTTATAAACTTCATCTCATGGATAATTCTATGTTAATTCTGCCAACAAAGTAAGCAAATTCCTTTGAAGAGTTATATTATTTAGTACTTCTCTTATTTATAGGCTTCTAACATTGTCGGATATGATAAACAGAGAATCCACAAGCCGAATTTGTTGTGAAATGTAAAGACCACAAATCACAAATGTAAAGGGTTTCTAACACTTTACCGATGCTGGGAAAACAAAAGGGTGCCTGATATCAAAAGATTTGCGCAGCTTCGATATTGGCATGTTCTGCAAACAGCAGATCGTGAGAATATGAGTACTATATATTCAAAAAAGTGCTTTGAAATATCATCAATTCAGTAATGTACTGGACAATTTTAAGATGCATTTTGGGTAGAACTATCTTAATTACAGTTAATTCCATTAACAGTACCAACTAATTTGTCAGAGATTTTTACTACAGATAATAACAATTCTTTTAAGGTTACAAAGCTGACTAATCCTTGATAATTGTTGTATCACACAAAGCTGATTGGGTTGTTTTCTTGAGTTCCATGGTACCTCTGGCAATGAGGACAGGTAAAATTGGTGCACCAAGAAAAAGACTGAACCACCAATACCTCCAGCTAGATACAACTTGAGCAAAAATCCAGGCCCAAAAACTCTTCCAATCTGATCTATGCACAAAAACCAGAGAACATGATGGAAACTTAATGAATATACGACTTCATAATGCAAGAATCAGTTCAATATCTCGAACAAGCTTAGCTTTATGATATATTCTCCAGCTAACCAGATTTCAAAACAAAATTTGGGTAGTTTACAGGAATCATTTAATGACATTGTGCTGTAAGCAAAAAAAATAAAAATCAGAATCAGGAGCACGAAAGCTTACATTCGTCCCGAAAAGATAGAGACCCAACATGTTAGAAACGATGTGCCCAATTTGACTGTGACTAAATGCAGAAGTTATTAATGTGTGTACTTGACCAAGTTTGAACTGAAATACTGAGATCTGCTCAGAGAGAAATGAGTATTATTATGAGACTAGAACACTAAGCAGCTATAATGAGTCAGTACACAAATACAAAACTAAGGACTCACAGTAAAATTACGGTACATGAATGTAAAGTCTGCTATCTTCCACAGACAAAAAACAACAATATTAGCTGTAATCAATCCCAAAACCATGTCATTGCTCGATACCCTTTGAAACCATAATGATCTTCTGCAAACAGGAAAGTAATTTAGCTGGTAAAGTTTCTACCTTTCCTTCATTTTCCTACAAAACTAATTGAAATCAAATCAGAAAACAATAACATTACCTGACACCCTGCTGACTTGATTTGAAGTTAAAACTCTGTTTGGGAAATTGGGTTTGGTGAAAACCGCGCCTGCAATCCGAAAGACTCTTGCTTGATACCCTCAAAGAAAACTGTTTTCTGAGTAATGGGTTGGAGAGAAAGCCACGAACTTTGTGCTGATGGTGAAGTGGGTGTGTGGGGAAGGAGCTAAAGAAGTGATTTTGGGTCTGGGTATGGGGTGGTTTGGTGAGAGAGAAGGTTTTGTGAGGTTGGAAGTGGAAAAGGGAAGAGCTTGTGGTGGTGGTGGGTTTTAGGGAGGTTTTTGGCCAATTTCAGAGAAAGAAGCCTCTGCATTTTTCAGGTTTGGGATCAAAGAGCTCTGTGATGGATATTGGATTACAGGGGAACTCAAATCCTAATTACTCAGAGAGCAGATACAATTCATCAGATGATCAATGGAATTGGGGGAGGTGTGGAAAATTTCAAAAAAGGAGACTTAACATTTGAAATGCATGGTTCTTTACTACTTGTTGGGAGTGTGTTCAAGTTTTTGGCATGATTCTTTACTACTTCTAGAATCTAAATGGGCTTTTAAACTTCAAGCCCTCTTTAGATTAAATCCATATAGGCCCTATAAGGTTGTGGCTAAGCCTCCCATTTTGTAAGTTCCTAATTAGAAAGACAGATCAAAGGATTGAATGAAAGTTACTAATTAATTTAGGGCTTGGGGTTGGGGTCGACAAAGTTGGGGTTGTATCAACGATCACCAGTTCTCCACTGTCCTTGCAACTCAAGTAGTCGACCATTTATAGGCTTTTCTGAATCAAGGTTGATGAAAGTTCTAGAATTTTGAAAAGAAAATTTGTTTTTGGTGCAATCTGAAGTACTTGTTTGAGGAACAAAGAACCACCACAACCAGATCACCGCCATGGTGTCATCACACCACCATCATATATAATACCAGCTTTTAAACCCCGATAACTAGTGAAAGACAAAGACCTTAACCACAAAGCTAAAGGAAAAACCGATAATCTGAAGTCAAATCTAACTCCTCCTATATATGCTTATTCAAAATCAAAAAGCAAAGGGGGTTATTCGTTTGGCAGAAAATTCATAGTCTCTTTCTCCCAGATGACTACCATAAGCTGATTCGTTTAGGGTTTGGCATGGCCGGGTCACCGAACTTTTGTTGCTCCAAACTATACTACTGTCAAAACTAGATTAATTTGCATGTTTTCGATCTTCAACCATGGGTGTGGAGAGGATGGATTTTTTATTTTTATTTTCTATATATCCTACCGAACACTTCAACCGTGTAGTAGTTCTTGACAAAGATTAATATTTATGATTTTACTTTCGAAATGCATGCATGTATGATTGTCATACAACATGTAATTACATAATTTAACCTTCCAATTGGTTTTCCCAAAGATTTGGTGTGGTGTGCTCCCTCCTCAAGCTAGTTCTGCGGACTTCTGCCCTCCACCTTATTGACTTCATATTTGATGCCTAAGGCTCCTCATTGGATTTGTTTTTTTTTTTCTTGTCAAAAAAAGAAAAAAAGAAGAGTTATTCAAAAACTGGGATTCAAAAGTTTACAGGTACGCACCGTCCTCCTTGTATATCGAAACCCACGAACGTACATGATGTCCCCCCTAACCTAAGGGATGCTTTCCGTCTGTTGGTTTGGTGTTTAGCTAGCTAAGCTAGTTGATCATTTCTGTGATTAAACTAGCGGAGAACTGCATCCAAGGAATCCTGGATTATATATGATGCGGATATAATTGGTTTTACAGAAAGCACGAGTTCTTAATTTACGATGTGAACAGGTCGAGTATCTACTCTCATGCATGCTTAGAAAACAAGAAGAAAAATAGAAACGAAGTAACCTAAAATGCAAGCATCTCCACACCAAAAATTCTTTCTGTCTGCATAGTTCCGACAAGTCGTTGAAATAGTAAATCAATCTCTCACATTTTCATAGGTTTTCGATTTTTTGACAAGTACTACAAGTCTACAATGCCATGGTCAAGAGATAGACCAGAGACGTACGATCGTATTTGAAGAAAATTCAGCTGATCATTTCCATCAAAAGAAATATTATCTGATCAAACTGCACCGCATATATATATATATATATATATATATATATATATATATATCACATATGCATCAGAAAATTTTAAGTATTCATAATTCATACCCATCAATTTGTTCTTAATTTATTTGTGTGCTTACACACATATATATGTGCCTTGCCTGAAGGACCCTCGTCTAGTACACTGTCATGTATGTATGTGTGTATCATGCAGATCATAACCCTAATTCCCTAAATACAAAACTCATCAGGATCTGCACGTATACGTATGCAGGGGCGGAGGTATATTCAGGCCTGGTAGGGTCCGGATCCTTGCCAGATTTTCCGCATATTCCGCCCGAATATGTACGTTTTCAATTAAATTATTATAATAATATGTATATATATAGATGAACCCCCTTTAGAGTCAGACCAACCAATAATATGCATATGTATAGTGAGAGTCCACACTATACCTCCCACGTTTCCCCCTCCCACGAGATGATCGATCTTCTTTTATATAAAAAAAAATACAATAAAAATCAAAATTAATATAAAATAAGATTAAAAAGTTAAAATAATATTAAATAAAAAATTATATTCTTATTAGGACTAGACTCACTAGAGACGTTCCCTCTATATCTTTTGTCACAGACTTTCCTTATATATTAGGATATTCTGTCTTAACTGTATCAATGTTTTCTTCTTTCTTGTTTATTTCAATGATTTTGATTAAGTATATATTTTTTATATGAGCTTGTTTTTTTTGTAAATAAACAAGGCGTTCATGTAGAAAATTTTAGACAAGTGGTTTACAACTAAAAAACATGTCAAAAAATTCTAAATCAAACGTTGTGTTATGTGAACCCCCCACATTGATGAATTCATGGCTCTGCCACTATACTTATGTAGCTCGTCATTCCGCTTTTATATTAACTCGTATTCTTCCAGCAATTAAAAATATATCCTAAAACCTTAGATTTTGTTTAATTTCTTGGTTCTAGCTAGGTAATTGCACCCTATATATATACTTAGAAAGCAAGCAAATGTCCAAGATCCTGCTGATAAAAGATCCTGTTGTTTGACTCGATATTCAACCTAGAAGATACGCATGACATGACGCACTGTCTGCAGGTTGTTTATAGAATCTAATATTATCATCTTGTTACTTTTATCCCGGATTGGATCTGTGAGGGAACAAGTGCAGGCTTCATTAGGTAATGAGGTAAACATAGAGAAACGGACTTAGGGTTTACGACCGATTTGAGTAAGTTTGTTTGACACAATACCCCCTTACTTCATCCAACGCAGTCAAACGCTTCAACATTATGTCTCTGTGTTCTCTTGGTCTGAAACATGCTTTGCAGGGTTAGGGTTGTCTCGTATCAAAGACAGGAAGCAGAAGACCCTTTTCAAACCTTATAAACAATTCCCATAGGCTCCGGAATTCCATTTCTGTTGTTATTTTAGCAAACACACCTCAACATGTTAACGTCCACCAAGAAATATCGTACTTGGTCTCATAATATATGTCTGAATCGAAGAATAGTTGTTTAGGGCGCAGCTTAGCTTAATTAGTTTGAATTGGCAAACTTTAGTGCAGCATGCATATCCCCCAGTAAATGCCAATTCAAACATATTCAACCTTGTACGCAGTGCTAATTAACGTACATGCAAATATATATAGCTAGCTATTTAGACATTTAGTTCCTTTCGTTTTTCTTTTTGGACTGAAATCAAATCATTTGTATTTCATTTTGGCCTAACCCTCCAATGTGAATCGTGAGTGGTCGGCGTGGATGATTACTATTATTAATTTGTACTTTTTTTTATCAACACCTAACGTAAGACTTGTTAATTTTACATACACACACATATATGTACCTAGCTAATATTCTTATAGAAAAATATAATTAAGGTCATCGTATTGCTGATAAATAGCTAGTAGTGAAAAGATATCTTGCGGTTATATTATACATGCAACTAGTGCGGGCATAGTCTTACATGCAACAATTACTAATGAAGTCTAATAAAATTCAAATCCCTCTTTAATTAGAGGTTAAAGTTCATATTTACTGAAAACTTTTGAGGATTAAAACTCATAAATATGAGCAAATAAAAAGCTACCTAGCTAGAAAACATGTCCCCTTGTAACGATTGAGATTCTCATCCTTCGAGTTTTGACAACTAGCTCATTTACGACTCAAATGATCGAAAGATCGTGTTTAGCATATATATATATATATATATATATATATATATTATGTTTCATCCAAATGATCTCTAAATTTGATGAAAATTTGTATAAATGATCTATATATTATGTTTTATACACTGAACGGTAGAGATGTGAAAATTTGACCTAAAAGTGAACAAAACGAGAAGCACCACACTTTAATTTCAAAATGTGTCCTGTTTTGGAAGGGAAATGTATAAATATATGGGAGTCCTTTTAGTGAGGACTCTTAAGTTGAAGACTTTTCGGTTTATGGTTTAAAAAACTCATTTTTCGATCACATTTTGACATCTCATCCGTTCAGTTTTTAGGTTTATATGAGTAGATCATTTCTACAAATTTTCAGCTAAATTGGTGTTCGTTAAGATAACAAAATAGATCAAATTAATGGACTAACCAAATCTATCAAATATGAACCATTCACGTTCATAGTCGATAAATCACACTTATGAATGCCTTAACAATTTTCAATATAGCTGAAAATTTGGTGAAATGATCTACTCATAAATACTTATAAACTGAACGGTTAAGGCAAATCGAAAAGTGGATATAAGATCGAAAAGTGGAATAAACCGAAAAGTCTTCAACAAGTCCTCAACTTAAGGGTCCTCATTAGAAGAGGTTCATAAATATATACATGTTTATATACGACCAAACACCTGTTCTTCAAGCTATCTAGAATCAATGGCGATCAAAATCTAGAGGTTAAAGTTTCAAACTTGCTAAGAGAGATCGGAATAGAGAGGTTAGATATATTATACTCTATGAACGAAATTTCAAACTTGATAAGTTTCCTATTCTTCTGTTTATTTACGACTATTGTAGTTTGAATTTCTGATATTGGATTTTGAGGATAGGAGAGATAACCATTTTATTAATTAGACTTGTACGTTGTTCAGAACATCCAAGAATTACTACAAGTCTACAACCTTACATAAGCTTGTCTTCTTAAACTATAGAACAGATAACAGGCAACAACAAAAACGTGAAACTTGTAGTGGAGAATTAGCATCACTGGTGACATATAACATAGGCATGAAACATTCATCAACAGGCGGGGTCATTCAAATCGTAAACCTCAAAATGGTGGATTGATTTTGCTATCTCTCGGTCTTCCATGCCACTGGAAAAACAATGTCGCTTGTAGGTTTACATTTGAGGTTGTAAAAAGACATTACAGTCTCGCGTATGCGTGAGCTTGCAATCCAAGTAGGCAAGTACCAACTTGGCACAGTGGGCAGAATCATAATTTCTCGAAAGAGACTGCCCAAAGTAGGGTTTTTGATTCTTCAAAATTCAAAGTAAGAAAAGCATAATTAACCCAGGGGCATATAACCACAGTAAAAGAAATGGTTAATTACCAGGGAATCCCGAAAGCCACTCACTTAATTTCTATATAAACCTCACACTCTTCTTCTTCCTCCCATCATCAAAAATACTTCATCTCTTCAGCTTTTTCCCACTTCGGTTTCCTCTCTCATTTTCCTAGTAACACTCAAAAATGTCCATGGAAACCAACTCTCTGATCATTCCCCCTGCTGGGTTTTCATCAGTTCTGAGCCTCGAGCTCTTTCTCTGTCTCTTCGTCTTCGTCTTCATTTTCTCTTTCTGGCTCTCACCCGGTGGCCTGGCTTGGGCTCTGTCCAAGCCTAAGCCCCGGTCGGCCATCCCCGGCCCTTCCGGGCTCCCTCTTCTCGGCTCGGTCCTGGCCTTCACCGGCTCTCTTACTCATAGAGTCCTAGCCAAGCTTGCCGAGACCTCAAGGGCAAAATCTTTAATGGCGTTTTCTGTCGGGTTCACTCGCTTTGTCATCTCCAGCCAACCAGACACGGCTAAAGAGCTTCTTAATAGCTCGGCTTTCGCTGACAGGCCTATCAAAGAGTCGGCGTACGAACTCTTGTTCCAAAAAGCAATGGGTTTTGCGCCATTCGGGGAGTACTGGAGAGGCTTGAGGAGAATCTCTTCCACCCACTTGTTCAGCCCGAAGAGGATCACATATTTCGGAGGGTTTAGGGAGGAAATCGGCCGAAAAATGGTGGAGGAAATGAGGGTTTTGATGTTGAAGAACGGTGAGGTTGAGGTTCGGAAGGTGTTGCACTTTGGTTCCTTAAACAATGTGATGATGAGTGTGTTTGGGAGGAGCTATGAGTTTGGAGAAGTGGGTGAGGGTCGTGTTCTTGAGGAGTTGGTGAGTGAAGGGTATGAGTTGCTAGGGCTTTTCAATTGGAGTGACCACTTTCCTCTTTTCAGTTTGTTGGACTTGCAAGGTGTGAGGAAGAGGTGCACGAAATTGGTGGGAAAAGTGAATGACTTTGTTGGGAGAATCATAAAGGAACATAGGGTGAATAGGACTGAAAGTAATGGAGTTTTGGGTGGTGCTTCTGAAAGTACCGGGGATTTTGTTGATGTGCTTCTTGATTTGGAGAAGGAGAACAGACTCAGTGACTCTGATATGATTGCAGTTCTGTGGGTAAGTTAATCTGATCAGTTTTGAACTAATTAATTGTTTTTGCTTATTAACTAGGTTAAATTTGCGGTTTCATCATTTACGAGGATCTTAATGTTAATGAAATTAAGTATTTTTACATACAGAAATTAAGTATTTCATGTTAATTATATTCTTTGACACTACGTACTCCTATTATATATTGCAATCAATTGTATATGCTTGTTATTGCTTTGGCACTTTTCTCAGTCTAAGATTTTCCAATAAAGCTAGCTAGGTGTTACATATATGTGTGTGTGTATACATATATATATATGATTCTCCATATGCTCTTGGTTTTTCTTTTGGAATGAGATATTCCATATACAGTTGAGCTTTCTGATGCTTAATCACCTTGTTCAGTTGTACCGATTTATATAGCAAAATGAACTTTTCTGTTTGTTCAGAATATTACACTAATCGGATTTGCCTATTGTTCATGTTAAGTGTTGTATCATTGTGAAACCTTTATATATGTTCAACCTAAAATTTGCATATTTTCAGGAGATGATCTTCAGAGGGACTGACACAGTGGCAATCCTACTGGAATGGATTCTTGCCCGGATGGTTCTCCACCCAGAAATCCAAGCCAAAGCTCAATCGGAGATCGACACCGCCATCGGCAGCCCTACTCGATCAGTATCTGATTCCGACCTTCCTAATCTCCCTTACCTCCGTGCCATAGTCAAAGAAACCCTAAGAATGCACCCACCAGGACCACTCCTCTCATGGGCTAGGCTCGCCATCCACGACACCCACATCGGCCACCACTTCATTCCAGCGGGAACCACCGCGATGGTCAATATGTTCGCCATCACACACGACGAGGGCGTGTGGCCTCAGGCCAATGAGTTCAAACCAGAGAGGTTTATGAATGAAGAAGATAGTGTTTCCATAATGGGGTCTGATCTGAGGTTGGCTCCTTTTGGGTCCGGAAGAAGAGTGTGTCCTGGTAAAGCCTTGGGGTTGGCCACCGTGGAGCTCTGGCTTGCTGTGCTGCTGCAGAGCTTCAATTGGGTCCCGTCTGATGATGGTGTGGACTTGTCTGAGAACCTGAAACTTTCTTTGGAGATGAAGAACTCTCTGGTCTGCAAGGCTGTTCCTAGGGTTGTGGTGGTCTGATTGAATTGTTAATTAAGTTGCTGCTTTGTGAGATCTGGTATGCTGCAGCTGGAAGTTTGAAGTTTTTTTTTTTCCTTATTTCTATTTTCTTAAGCTTTTGGTAATTTGAAAAATGTACCTGTTTGGTTTTTTTTTTCCTTATCTTTGTAGGGCATACGTTGTGGTAACAGTTCGTATGTACTAGCTAGAATGTTAATTACTTGTAGACATGAAGCTTTTATCATCGATCATATATCAATATGCAATGCCAGTTTGTGATTTGTTTATCTCGACCTAGCTAGCGTGCAGATTAAACGTACTGCACTTATATTTATAATATAGTTTTTTCTGAAGAAATATATATAGCTAGTTGGCCAAAAAATAATCTATTAAGTCCTTTCGTCGTTGTAGATACGCAGAAGAAGATTCAGCATATATAGGCGAGGGGTTTCATGAATTTTTTTTGCTTAGAAATAGGGTGTCAGGATTGATATATTTTTCATTTTATCTTATGATGTACGAGTCCAAGAAACTACCAAGTCTGGGTGACATATGTTTTAGTAGTAATTATAACTTGTGCAATTCAATCAACATGCAGTGCTAAAAGCATCTCTAATAGCTTCTATAAAATTTCTCTACAATGAGGAAGCAAAAGTTAAAATCTTTAAAAAAAATTATGCTCAAAATCCAACAGCCTCTCCATTTTAGAGATTTCATTATTTAATACAACAATAAAATACCTAATAAAATATTTTATTGTTTTCTTTTTCTCGTTTAAGCACGTGAAAAATTTAATTTTGGAGAATGAAAGTTTTGTTGCAAATTTGGGGAATGAAGACTTCTCGAGAAAATGGATAAGCTGTTGGAAATACTCTAAGATGATATGCATGCATAAGCTTCCCATTAGTCAAAAAAGAAAAACAAAAAACTCGAGAATCAAGTTCTAATTAAGTTACCAAATATGCAAGTAATTTGACTAAATCGAGAATTAGGTAGTTCAGGTTGAACAATGTGTGTTTGGGAAAATTTCGACAATATATTAAGCCTATACGAAAGGTAAAATCTATCTTATATTAAACTTTAATGTTAAGTCTCACACATGTATTACTCTTAAGACCAGTCGTTGTGGTCCAAATAAATTATTTTTGGTGAATCACATACTGTATGCTTTAGAATTTGTGTCCTTATTGAGGCAACCATTGATCCATTTGGTCTGAAACAGTCCATTTATGAACTTTATTCTTGCATGATGTGCGCATCTTATGATCTCCTGGCCTGCACATATATAATAGCCTTTTGAATGTGAAGTAACCAGAGAAAATAATTAAGGCTGCTCATATATATCATTAGCATAGGCATGGAGTATATATGGGCAATTCATCGATCTGCATCATTAGCATCAACTGAGGCCTGGCTACCAGCTAGCGACCTGTATCAAATTAGTAAAATTAACAAAAGGAATAGACTTCATTCCCTGCTTTTGATTTGATCATTACATGCAATGCCAGAAACTTTAAATGATTTGGGAATAAGAACCTTATATCATGATAATAATGCATATATCATTATGATCGACATGCATGGATCGATCACTTCTTTTAGGAGGATCCAAATCCTTCTCAGGAATATATATGTCGATCGAGGAAGATGTCCCTGTGAAAAGCTTCGCTCCTTTTCTCCAGCTGATGTAAAGAAAGATGCAAAACAGATTTGAATATCCAATTAAACTAACACTATTGTATTTTGTCTACATGCATTTTTATCCACATATATAGATGCACCAAGTAGCTAGCAGCTGCTTTTGGCCTTCGATTCTTTTACTGATGATTCTCATTTCTCAGTCGCACCCATCCCTAGCTATATATATTCTTCTCCTGCAAGCTATTATAGCCTTTGCAATCTCAAGTGATCTCATCACAATAGATATTATGGTAATCATAAATCAATATCTAATTTGAATAATTTTCAATTCGAATGTAACTAGAAGACTTAAAAATGGGTAATTCTAATCATCAATTTACATACCCTTCGAAGAAAGAAAAAAAATTCATCAATTTATATCTAACAAAATACTTTTCTTAAAAAGACGATGTCCTCCCTGAAAGCTCACTCTACAAATACGGTGGCCGGATTTTATTGATCGCGATCGAATACTGTCAACAAATGGCATACACTGTATATCCGTACAGAGGTGTAGGGTGTGTGTATCATCTTCCACATAACAATGACATGATCAGGAATCCAGAAAGATGAAAAAAGACTATGTATACGATGCATTAATATTATAACTACAATAATTTACCCAATTGGCATGGGTCTCATAGTTCATGTCATCGATCACCTCCTTATGTCCAGATTCATCGAGAAAAAAAAAATCCTTATGTCCAGAAAATAAACCATACTATATATTTCATGCATGTACATGATCGACTCTATGCAGGCTCTAGATCGAGGCCATTGTGATCATGTTATGTAGGAATTTTTTTGTACTATTGGTCACAAAACTATCTACATATATATGATTATGATGAAGCATATATACCAGATCGAAGATATTGAATTCAGAAAGTTTGTAAGGAATTAAGATCCATTAGTAATTGGCATGGCATCTCTAGGTAGCTGGCTAGTATTATTCGAAGACTAATTCGTGGGTTACCGATGGAATTTAATTAGGTTCTGTGTTAATGTTTAGTAAAAGAATCATTATTGGTCATCATCTCAAAGGAATCCTATCTTTCAGTTGATCATCAACTAATATCTTCAAATCGAAGCCTTTGAATACCAATACTAAGTGTGAATGTTACGACTGTAGAGTAAGGACGGGTAATCATCTGAATACTATTTTGAACAGCTAAAGAGAAACAGCATATTTGATCATCACAACCTTTAGAACTTGTATACATGGATGTAGGATATGTAGACCCAAAATGATCTTCATGCTTTGCCATGAAATCGAGTATTATATATGATTTTGGGTAGCCAAGTGTGTTCAATAAAAAACAGCAATTAACCTGCAGAGACTTTCATACTGTCTTGAAAACCCTAGCTAGGTTCGAAAGGCTAGAGAAGCATGCATATTCGATCTGCATGCTTAATTTACCAAGAGATCGAATACTATAATTTTGGGTAGCCAAGTGTTCAATAAAAAACTGCAACTAACCAAAGACTTGCATACGTACTGTCTTGAAAACCCTAGGAGCAAGGTTCGAAAGGCTAAATAAGAAGCTAGCATGCATATTCTTCATGCTTTGCCATGAGATCTAGTACTATGATTTTGGGTACCCAAGTACAGTGTTCAATAAAAAACAGTAAGTAACCAGAGATCGGACTTGCATACGTACTGTCTTGAAAACCCTAGCTAGCTAGGTTCGAAAGGCTAGAGATTAGAGAAGCATATATGCATATTTTCCATATTACTGCTTTGCCATGAGATGGAGTACTATGATTTTGGGTACCCAAGTGTTCAATAAAAAACAGCAAGTAATTAACCAGAGACTTGCATACTGTCTTGAAAACCCTAGCTAGCCAGGTTCGAAAGGCTAATTAAAGAAGCAAGCATATGAGCAAATCATTATATATCCACCACCCTAATCACAGAATCCATGTTAATTCTATCTAAAACGATATCATATATATATAGATTGTACTATATTTCAAGGGTTAGGTCCCAAGCTTATATAATTTTATGATCATGAGTAGTAATGAAGCTAGTGCGGCTGGTGTATTGCGCGCATTGTTTATTGGGTTCACAATAATATGTTCTTGTTGGATGCATGCTTCTCCAACATATGTTTTATTTTGTTGAACACTTGAAAAGCTAGCTCGCTCTCACCCTAACAAAGGACTACTTGGTCCTTGATTAATTATATATAGTGCTTGATTAAGCCTTAATTAATCACGATATAATTATTTGAGCACAGGCCGGCGTGGTGTCATTAGAACCATGGATCAAGTAATAGAGACCTGTCCTTGTGATCCCAGGGAGGAAGAAACCAGACCCTCTGGGAGGGCACATGAATTGTTTAAGTCCAAAGTTGATTAATTTGCAGCGTCAAAGGTTTCATACTTTGGATAATACATCAATATCAATTATATTGTATAGTCGATCCGTACGTAATTTTGGTTAATTATCGTATCCTTGTTTGTGCTTATTTTTGTTAGTGTAAGATGGGATCCACTCATAGACATGCCTAATTATGTGCATCATTCTCCATCTGTTCATCATTATCTTTCTGATACATTATTATTTGATTTATGTGATCTCAATGATGATAATCATAATAATTATTGATGCATCAGATGATTACAACTACGCTAGCTAGGTCGGAGATCGATTCTATCCCTAGCTAGGTAACCACCGAAAATCTTAATTCTTCAAACAAAAAGAAAATCGCCTCAAAGGCTCAAAGTGTGATACAAAATCATCGATCACTTCTTTTCTTTGTATTGACAGAACTGATGAAAGCTTTAAAGCTAGCAAAACCTTCTCTTATTTTATTTTTTTTGGTTACAAGGAGGGTCTAAGATCCCCAAAAACAAGATAACTAAGCAATAACAAGTCTCGGTCGTAAAAAACCATTTTTGTCTTCTTGAAACTGCTTAGAATACAAAAAGACGGATTCTCAAAAAAATGGTGTCCCAAGTTCAAAGAGTGCTTATAATAAGCTAAGTCATCTTCTGACATATTGTCATATTGTATTCCCTGTAAATATGAACAATATAGCAATTACAGTCCCTCAACCAAAGAGTTTTGAACACTGTAATCTGTAAGGAGGCCATGAAGTGGATGAGTATCATCTCACTCCCCTTTAATCAAATTAAACTACAAGAGCAGAATCACACTCAACCAAAATATGAGTTATATCATGTTGCCATTTTCTAATCAATGCAAAGAGCCCACAATTCCGCCACAAGAATATCTCCTACACCAAGATTGGTAGAAAAACCACAAACCCAATCTCCATCACTATTTCATTAATCCCCCAGCTGCTACATAACTGTTATGAGACAATCTTGAACCATCAATATTAAGCTTTAAAACATCACAAGGAGGAAGAGACCATTTTAATAGGACCTGATTTTGAGAATCAAATATACTGCAAGCCCAGTTGAGCCTGATATAATGGGCCTGGAAATATGAATCATGGGCCGGTAGTGATGGCCCAACCTCCCCATTTTCGGTTAAACCGTTCCCCACCGTTTTCGATCTTTCGGATCCCTAAACCCTTAAACCCTCTCTCTCTCTCTCTGAAAATGCGTCGTGTACCGCCTCTGCAACTCCGGCGAGTCCTGCTCCGCCACCTCACAACCTCTTCACCTCCACCGCTCCAAATCCACATCCCATTTTCCTCAACCAAACCCACCCATTTCCACTACTCCCAACCCACCATAACCACCGCACCAACCCTTCACTTCCTCAATTCCTTCTCCTCCTTCTCGACCCGACCCGCCCATCCAAATCCGGCCCAACTAGCCCACTCTCTCTCCACCGAACTCCTCCGCGACCCCACCTCCGACGCCCCCTCCGTCGCCCGCCGCCTCCAGTCAACCTTCCCCCGCTTCACTCCGACCCCAACTCTAATCCAGTCCGTGCTCGGCCTCTCCGCCGACGCCGACCGCCGCGCGATTCTAGGGTTCCTCACCTGGCTCATCTCCCACGATAATCTCGACCACGGCGATCAGATCCTCTCCTTCTTCGTCGACCATTTCGGGGAGAGGAGGGACTTGAAGGCGGCGCATGACGCGATTCTCACCGGCCGGAAACTCGCCGGGCCGAAAACAGCCTCTTCGAATTTCGCTGGGATGATCAGAGCAGGCAGGATTCCGCAGGCGGTTGCGTTCTTTGATAAAATGGAGAAGGAGTATGGGATCAGATTGGAGCCAGAAGCTGTCAAATTGGCGGCGGAGAAGGTATGCGAGAATGCCTTTGCGGCGGAGAGAATGGTGAAGCATTTAGCGAATGAGGTACCGAGAAATGTGGAGACTTGGAATGTGGTGATTAGGTGTCTGTGTAAGATTAGGAAGACGCAGGATGCGTTGCGCTTGTTTCATAGGATGTGTGGTAAGAAGGGGCTTGCGGCGCCGAATGAGACTACTTATGTTGTGTTGATAAGGGGATTGTATAAGGGGGGTAGGATTGTGGAGGGAGATGCAATGTTGGAGAAGATGAAGGAAGCGGGGTTGAAGGTGGATAACAAGGTGTATTACCGGGTTTTGAAGACATTATGTAGTGTGGGCAAGTTTGATCATGCGGTGAGTATGGTGAAGAAGATGAAGGGGGATGGGTGTGAGCCTGGGGTCAAGGTTTATTTGCTGATGATGGACAAATTGGGAGGTGATTCCCGGGTTGATAAAGCGGTTAAAGACAGTAAGCCAGGGCAGTTGAAGCTGCGGCCGAGGCTGCACAAGCTGCATGAGCCTTTTAAGAGGAGGAGGGAGAAGCCTGTGAAGGTGAAGGAAACGATCAGTGAGAAGGTGCAAAGGAAGAGGAGACGTGTTAAGCAAGTAAGGTTGCTGTTTGTGAAGAAGCCGATTAGAGGGCTGCATCGACCCTTCTGATCACAGATGTTGGAGTTTTGATCATGTTTCCAAAGGGATTTGTTTTCATCAAAGTTATTGTGTCGCTTTCTATACTGGTATTTGAAAGCACTTGGCAATAAAAGGTTTCTCCTTTGTTCTTTTTACTCAAGTAATTTCACATGCTTTACAAACTCAAGCTTTACTCGTCTAAACTTATGTCACACTAGTGAACACAGTGTAACTTGCATATGTGAGTATGTGACGTTGTAGTTCTCTTCTGCAATCTGCTTACTCTGCTAAAGCTGTGTTCCCAAACTACATATAGGGAAAATCGTAGTTAATGATTCGAGTTATGGCATAGCATTGGACTCTCTTTCGCTGCTTGTTCATGATAGTTAGGTTTCTGTGGAGAATTATTTGTGTTAAGATGATAGTCAAGCTTTCGAATTCATGTAGTACATACTCATAGATCTGAGTTCAGTAGTCGCTTATATTTGAGGAAAAAAATACGAGTTATTGTTTCCAGGAATTGAGTCATGAACAGGGTACAGAAATTGACAAAACTGAAAGAACAGTTGAATTGGCAAGACAAACGGGATCAATATAGTTGGGTGTCATTTATCAATACGTTTCTGGGTCATGTGCAGGTTCTATGCATTGATATAGTTTTACAGACACAAGTGAATCCTAATCGAATACTAATCTACAGTCCAGATTAAGTAAGCCGCTGCTTTCCCAAACTTATAGGCTTTCCTTCCAGAACCGTATTGATCTGTCAGTCCCACAGGAAACAAATGCCGCTTCAGTTGGTGAGTGCTCAAGCCAGCGGAAAGCACCAATATGATTGGAGGGCCACCTTGCTACTACTTCTGCTGTCAGAGCATCCCAGACAACAATCTGGAAGCACCCTAGATTTAGTAATTGAAATGTAGGTACCACTATTCCAATTAGATAGAGAAGAGTTAACAAACCTCATTGCTTGGTTCATCCATGGACAGTACAAATTCCTCGGTATCATTAAAAACAGCCTGCATAAGTAAAAAAGCACTTATAAAACGAATACATAAACAGTTGTCACAAACTTGATATATTGTCTTTTGGATTCCCTGGAACCGGGGGGTCATGATACTGAGGAAGGATATTCAAGTGTAGTGGAATGCAAGGTTCATAATTGGTTGGATCGAGAAGAATTCTTTTTCAGGATTGTACATACTTGAGAAGAGGACTTATTTAGCCTTCTCTGGTATATGAATGCATACTTAATCCTTTTCAGAAGAAAGGGGAGTGAGGAAGAAACGACATCAATATAAAGACTTGAGCACACTGCTCAACCTAAAAGTATTTGTTTATTAAAAAAATGAAAAATAAATCTTCAAAGGTCTGTCTGACATACCTGACATCTTAATTGAGTATGTGCAGCTCCTATATATTGTTTAACCAATTTTCCAGTGCCTACATCCCAAAGCTTCACAGTGGAATCCTTCCCAGAAGAGAGAACAAACCTAGAAAGCCAGCATTTAAGTCATACTACGATAAGGTTCCAAGATCAAGATTTAGAAATTCAGAAGTGAATCAACTAATACAACAATATATTACTTCGTTCACACAAATATCCCCACTGTTCCAAGTCCTCCGCATATAGAACAACAAAATGCTGAAGGATACATGAATTCGTTGTCCATGTCACCCAACAATCATGAAACAACTTAAATGCGGAGACATCAATTCTCAGCAGACATCTCTCCGGGCATAGATACATTATATGATACATACCTTTCGTCCTTGGTAAAATTTGCGCTGGTGGCCTCTGCTGTGCCATGTGCACCAACTATGGACCGTATGCAACTGGCAGTTACACCATCCCATAAGCGAATAGCACCATCTTTGGAAGCTGTAACATACACGCCACCGGTAGCTGAATACCTGATCTGATGAGCAAATATATATACTTTAATTGCTATTATGGAACAGAATCATTAAAGCAATACCTGATTCATACAGGAAAACAGATCATTAAAGCAATTAAAAGAGATAAGGTCAGCAATACCTGATTTATTGCTCCGTTAACATCAATTTCTGGGGCATTTGCAGATAGGTAACACTGGAAGCTATTGATATCATATAAGTGAGGAATTGGATGATCAGTCCCTGTGATTATTTGGACATGAACCTCATCAAAGTCCAATCGCTATATGATATCATCAGATAATACCAACTCATAGGCTGTTTTTTTTTCATTGACAATTAAGACAGAAAAGCATATTACCAGCTAAAAGAAACTCTCCTGAAGGATGAAATGATACTGAACGCACATTGTGTGTATCCTGTTCATGACAAGGGAAACTATGTTTTTTTAGTAACGTAGTTCTAAGTTCTAAACGATGGAGATAAATTCAAGAGTATCAGATGCAAGCAAACCTGGATAACTCTGAATGCCCTCTTGGCAGTCATTTTGGAATAATCAAAGAACCTGAAAGTAGCAAAAAGAGTTGGCTAAGAGTGCATAATGAAATCTTGTTTGTTTACAGCTAATGTGATATTTTTTCAAGTGTTTTTGACAGGAGCGGAATGGCAAACTGGAAATAAGGGACAAAATTAGAGTACAAAAAACATGCTGTTCTACCATTGCAAGACCATAAAGTTTATTCATGAATAGATAATGGGGTATACAATATGGAATCAACCTCAACTTTATCTGAGAGAGAAGAAAAATCCATACTTTATTGTGTGATCTTTTGCCCCAGATATAAGTATAGAGCTCTGAGGATGGAAATCCAAATCATTTATGGGCTGCAGTTGCATTGAAATAACATTAGACAGTAGGGACATCCGGGAGTTAAGAATTAATACTATTAGTTGAAGGCTTATTTTTGTTTAATGCTCCTTCCCATAGTCATGGGCTCAATGCATACTCAACATAAGTACTCTTAAGCTTTTTTTTAACAATGTTTGTGGGATGAAAGAAGAAATATTTCCACAGCAGCAAATATTAGAAGAAAGGTTGATTTACTTGTAAATGGTCATAGAATGTACGTATGACAGGTCGCACAGGCCCATCTCTTGCCTCTGGAAGCATCATTTGCTTAACTTTTGCAACCTGAAACACAGAATATCACTATGATTTAGATCCAGCCCATGGTTGAAAAGAAAACCAAACTTAGAGCTAATAGAAGCATTACCTCAAATAGCTTTATTGACGTGTCTGAACTTCCAGTAGCGACAAACTTCCCATCAGGACTAAACCTTGCACATCTGGCAATATTCTAGAAAGTATAACCCATCAGTCAGAACCAATCTACATCATGCCCTAATTAATACAAATATATATGTAATGCAATGTCTCTATTTCCTATTTATGTATACCTTGTGCTCCGAAAGATGGCGTGTCTCATGCTTTGGGAAACTCTTTGACGAGCCTTTTGTTTCCTGAACAGCACTGTATTGACAACAGACAGGTCAAGTTATGAGTTATTATGCTAACCATCTAATTAGCTATAAGATATAGGCACATCATAGATATAGCAAAATGCTTTGGAACCACTAACTCAATTGCTAGGATACTCATTCGGACAACGTAATTACCCAAAATCAACAGAGGCAGTGCGAAGAGCCGGCGTTGAACCATACCCCGAAGGTATCAGGGTACCAAAATCATTAGCAAGAGAAGAAATCCCCCTTACCACCTCATCTTTCACCACTGCAAGGCCCTGTTATCACCTCAGTACCACCACTACTCTATTTTTTCAAGCACAACCAACTAAATGCAACACTCAAAATAAGCCTTGAAATGCAAACCAAACCTTAGCAACCAGCTGAACAAGCTTATTAGCCGGGACTTCAACATTCAGTGATGTCATTGTTGCTGAAGCAACAGCACTTGCAGCCTACGATGGGGTAAACAAAAAGTCCATAACATTCACATTCACATATTTTCTAATGGAAACTTCTTGACACTACTAAACCAATCTCAAAACAACTGAATATGCTACCACTCTTAACCAAAACCCCAAAAAGATTGAAACTTTGGGAGACCCAAATGCTTATGAGGCCTCAGCTGGGTCAAATTCACACCTTTGATTACTAATCCAAAACTGAACCATTGTCTTAAGCCAGAAGAAGAAATCAAAGCAATGAAAAAGATGAGAACTTTGGTTACCTGGTGAAGATTATTGTCGCGAAGATAGCCGACAATGAGAGAATTGATCTCTCTGTAGAGCTTGGCATCTTGAAGAGTTTGCTCAAAGCTGCTCTCCATTTTTGTTCTCTCTCTAAAACCCCTCTCTTCTCCCAAACCGCATATGCTTCTGAGAGTTCTAAATCCTTCCGCAGCGACGTGTCGTTTAGTCATGGTGTTGTACTTGATTCACACGACAATGTACACTTGAGAGAGAGAGAGAGTACTTATTTTAAGGTCCTTCACATTTCACTAAATTGTCAATATACCCTTCTTGCGGACAAGTCTAGAAGATTAATCCCTTCAAAATTCTCCAAAATTTTTAACATGAAAAGACATATCTCATATGCTATTCGAACCGATCTTAATAGCGAGCTCTACTCCTAGTCGAGTGTGTCAACCTTTTGTGCATCACACTTTTAATGTAGCGCAACGTCACTATACTATGAACAACACATTTTTCAATACGAATTTGAAACGCACTTTTTATGTAACGCAACGCCACTATACTATGAACAACAACGTTCTTAATTTTATAGTCAATTTTATGAAATGATGTAAGCATACAAATGTTAAGTTGTTAGTACTTCTTCTAACTTCTTTTGCAGATAGTACAAGAACTTTTATTGTAGAAGAACAATATATTCTTTGATATGTTTAGATCATTAGAAATAGCATAATATGTGTTTGGTACCTAGTCTAGTTAGTTAGTCAACTCATCAATCACACTCATATATAGAATATTCACACCAACTAATTTAAGATCACTAGCTACTTCTATATGTGTGATATTATTTTCTTTTGGGTCTTAATTAAAAGAGTACATGATTGTCCAAAGAATATAATACCAATTTGTGATTATAATTTGGAGGTTGGGAGCAAGATTTGGACAAAAAACATCTCTTTCCCATTGCACAAGCTACCATTGAATTTGCTCTCCACCGACACTAAAGGATGCCTTGTGGCCAATACACTTGCTGTCTTGCTTCAACACCCATTTTATATCAAATCTCATCTTGTCTCCATGAAATATATACCATGTATTTGTACCCATTTCCAATAACACCCCTCAATTTACATGTGTTTTAGTTGCTCATGAACTATCGACAACCCTGATAACACTAAATCCAAGCGAGTGACTCGAACTATTATCTGCGAAGCGTTAATCAGATGTGTTTAGATGGTCTATAGATCAGAATCGAAAACACATGTACAAATCAACCTACATTATAGTTACGTCCTCACTTCGGCCTCGTTTTGGTTTATATACAAGCATTTCACCCCACTTTTGGCCTTTTTTCGTTTATAACAACATTTCACCCCGCACGCCACTGTGTATTGCTCGAATGCAGCCGAAATGCGACAAGGTAAAAAGTCCAAAAAAAACAGAGACCTGTTATAAGGGGTATATCTGCAAAAAATATCAGAGGGGTATATCTGCAAAAAATATCAGAGGGGTATATCTGTCAATAACAAGGGGCTGTGTCACTAACAGCAGCAATAACTAAACTCCAGTAATGTATTAACTGGATCTCTAAACAGTGATTAGAGTGACCTTTAAAAGTCACTTGCTATGTGAAAAAGAAACCAGCCACGCCCAGTTGGCCATTTCTACATCTCTCTCTCTCCCCCCCCCCCCCTTCTCTCTCTCCATTTTTCTTGGCACCAGAGATCTTGAACTGCTTCAGAGCTCAAGCATCAATCACTGTTTGGACTAAATCTGCATCAAGGAAAATGGAGTCCCAGTGCCTCTCAGCCACTGGATCCATAACTAAACTCAGCAGCTTCACTATTCTGCTCTTCTTTTTGGTTTCCTCCCTCACTTTCACTTCCACAGGTAAATACCCAGATTGAACCTTTCTTTCCCATGCTTCTAAATTTATTGTCTTGCTAGTTTTCTTCTAGTTTGGTTTTATGGGCTTTGGTTAATTGCTTCTTAATTTGTTTTCATAAATCGAAGTATTGATCTTTCTATCTTGTAGTGCAATTTGTTTCTAATTTTGGAAAGATTCAGTGGATTTCCCATTATAGGTGTTCCAAATTTGTTTCTATTTGGTAATAGTATAAATGCCTTTGAGACAATGAAGTCAGAGCCGTCTTAGAGATTTTGAAGGCCCTGTGCAAAATTTCAAAAGAGGCCCTGCTCATATAAAAATTGAAGATGAACAAACTCAAAACATAAAATCAAAGTTGGATCATTTATCAAATAATAATACCTCATTAGTTGAACCTACAAAAGAGGCTATATATTCAATACAAAAACAAAAGTTTGAGGCAAAAAATTATGACAAACATATATATGCATGATCTAAAAGCAACACTGTTGCTGGGTGTTCACTTGAATATCATTCTCCTTGCCTTCTTGGCTGCATTCACATTATCATTATTTTCAGCATCATCCTCACTTTCATTTTGACCCAAATGATCATCTACAACTTCATTGGCATCAGTTTGATTTTCCCCATCAATGTGCTCTTCCAAGTTGACTTCTATATCAACGTTCTCATTAGCCTCTTTAGGCTCATCATTCACTGATGTTTCACCCAGGCCTTGTGCTTTTCTAGTAACGTACCTATCCATGCTTCCCTCTAAAGACTTAGCTAACTCATCACCCTTTTTCTTCTTTAAACGTTTAGCATGTCCAGATTCATATTTTCTTTTAAGAGGCATGATTCTAAATTGTAACAGAACGATGCAACAATCCCAAATAATTCTAGAAAATAATCTGAACAAGAAAACCTGTTAGACCAGTGCTCCTTCTCCAATTTTCATAAATTCCAGAATGGCAGAATCCAACAACTTTGCCACACGATCAACCTTTGCAAATTGAAAGCAAAATCAAACCATTCAGAAGATTAAAACAAATATCAATTAAATTGTACATTTGTACATAACAATTAACAAATCAATTATGAAGAATCATACCTGTGTGGGGCTGTGGGCGTGTCCACACTGTGGCTGATGAGTGAGATAAAAATTGAGAGAGAGAGTTAGGTTAGTAGAGAAAGAGACAGATCGCAAAAAGCCAAAGAAGAAGATTTGGTTTGAGAGTTTTTGGTCGATAGGGCCTCTTCTTAATTATATGGGCCTTTTTTTTCTAATGGGCCATTTTATATTAAGTATAGTTCTTAATTTTTATATATAATTAAAAAATTATGAATATGTGTATTTTTGTGGCCCTCCTAATTTTGGGGCCCTGTACCTGTGCACACTTTGCACCTGTTATAAGCCGGCTCTGAATGAAGTGGAAGTAGTTGTCTTTGAATCAACAAGTAGTCAAGTACTTTGGTTTTCCGATGAAACTTTGTTTTGATGTATTAATCATTGAATATAATGAAGTCAACATGTTAGGAAATGTTGAGGATTGATGTTTGTTTTGATGGATGTTTGTGCAGAAGCTTATGATGCGCTTGATCCACTTGGGAACATCACCATTAAATGGGATGTCATTAGTTGGACTCCTGATGGATACGTTGTAAGTATTTATGAGCTCCAGCTTTCCTTTTATGTATGCTTTCGAAGCAGGATTATGATTGAGTTAGACCTGATTGTACATTTTTATTCCTTAGTTTTTGGTAATCTTAGAGCTTTCTTGAGATGAAATAAGCCTGTAGATAATTCATGTTCTCGGCTGGTGATTTGTGTTTACTTGTAACTGAATCCAGTAAAAGAGGAATTTAGAGTTATTTTCCTCTTGGTGTTGACTAATCACATCTGAAGTTCTGCTTCCCGAAGATTATTATACTTGATTTTCTGATATGAAATATATGGTTTGGATTGGCAGGCTGTTGTTACAATGTTCAACTTCCAGCAGTATCGTCATATACAAGCGCCAGGTTGGACGTTAGGATGGACATGGGCAAAGAAGGAAGTAATCTGGAGCATGGTGGGAGCTCAAACCACTGAGCAAGGAGACTGTTCAAGATACAAAGGCAACGTACCACATTGCTGTAAGAAGGATCCCACAGTCGTGGATTTGTTACCTGGAACTCCTTATAACCAGCAGATTGCAAATTGCTGCAAAGGAGGGGTTATGCAATCATGGATCCAAGATCCAGGGAATGCTGTAAGTTCATTCCAGATCAGTGTGGGTGCTGCAGGAACCACTAACAAGACTGTTAGACTTCCTAAAAACTTCACATTGAAAGCACCAGGGCCTGGATATTCTTGTGGGCGAGCAGCGATTGTCAAGCCAACCAGATATCTAACAGCAGATAAAAGAAGATGGACCCAAGCCATGAGTAAGTTCCAACCGACCTAACTAATCATAAGTTCATAACTGATGAAGAGAGTATGGGCAATGAGATGACTAAGGTGGCATATAGAGTAACCCGGATGTGCAAAACTCTGTAGGTGTTAATTTAGACTGCAGTAACTAACTCTTAAATATGGTATCTGTTGACATTTCAGTACATATAGTTTTCGCATAGAGAAAATTTTGTGTAGTCTTTAGATACGAAATGGTTCAATAAAGCTGCAAGTCAATTGTGTATGGCTTTGTTTTTTATATTTTTAATTATAGTGTGAAAAACCTAGTTTTCATGTGTTTATTTAACATTTCATCATCTCTTTGCAGTGACCTGGAATATTACGTGCACATACTCTCAATTCTTAGCTCAGAAGACACCTACTTGTTGTGTTTCTCTCTCATCCTTCTATAATGACACCATAGTAAACTGTCCAACTTGTGCATGTGGTTGTGAGAACAACAGTACAGATCCCGGGAGCTGCGTAGAGTAAGTTCTCTGACTCATGAATCGTTGTGTTTGTGTATCTAGCTTTTCTTTTCCCCCTCCATATTCTTCTATTGGGTATTGCATTACTTTATTAATGTTCACGAGCTAGATTTCGTAGTAATACTAGATCCTACATCTTTCTTATGCTGGCACTTGTTTGCAGGCCAGACTCTCCATACTTAGCTTCAGCTGTAGCAGGTAATGGAAAATCTGCTAATTCTCCTCTGGTCCAGTGTACCAGCCATATGTGTCCAGTGAGAGTCCATTGGCATGTGAAGCTCAATTACAAGGAGTACTGGAGGGTGAAAGTCACAGTTACGAATTTCAATTACAGAATGAACTACACTCTCTGGAATCTTGTTGTTCAACATCCCAACTTCGATAATTTGACCAAGATTTTCAGCTTCAATTACAAGTCATTGACTCCTTATGCTGGCTTGAGTAAGTTTTTGGTGCCCTACTTCAATCAAAATTTTAGATTTTTGGAGTTGGCAGTTCTTTGTCAATTTCTGACTTGATATCTGGTGCAGTTTTAACTTTCTGACATAAATTTTATCTTTATAAATTTGTGATTGTGCAGATGATACTGCAATGCTCTGGGGAGTCAAGTTTTATAATGATTTGCTCATGCAAGCTGGTCCTCTTGGAAATGCACAGTCAGAGCTTCTATTTCGGAAAGATACGTCAACTTTTACTTTTGAAAAGGGATGGGCTTTCCCCCGAAGGGTTTATTTTAACGGTGATAACTGTGTCATGCCACCTCCAGATGCTTATCCGTGGTTACCAAATGCCAGTCCTAGACCAACCATTTCCCTACTTAGTCCGGTCATAACTATTGTGGCATCTTTGGTATTCTTATTGGCTTATGCGTAGTGAGTGGTTAGACAAAGTAAGGTCTGTTACATCGAAAGAATTGTAGTATTTCCATCAAGTTCAGTCTGCATTAAAGCTTATGGAAATCTGGTTGATGGGGTCAAATGTGTTGGTGCTGTGACCTCTACAATACAAGTGGTTCAGCTGCACTCCAGTTTAACGGTCGCTACAATATTCTGCCTGAAAATCTGTTACAAGTATAAACAAATTATTCTTGCTGCTGTTTTTTTTGTTTAAATTCAGCTGTTGTATGAATCCATAGTGAATATGTTCTCTTAGCATTACGATATATTTCATGAAGAAATCAAAGCTCATGTATGATTTTTGTTCAGTGAACGGTGAACCAGTGTTGAATAACAGTGATTAATTAAAAACTCAAAATACTAAACCTCTTTTAAGATAAACTCATACATATATTTTTTTTACACCTATTTTACATGAGCAAACATTTCATATAGAGCAAATGTCTATAATTAATAGTTTTCTTTATTTTTCGGTTTCTCTAATTTGCCTTTTAGACAGTAAAAAACTAACTTTAGTATATTTCTTAATTTTAGCATCAATTTGAAACTTAAATACTAGTTAAAATTTAGTTGGATTTAACTTTGTCATAATCAATTACATTCTTTAATTTCTTACCTTGTTATTACTAACTTGAGTGTGTGTGTATATATATATATACTTACTATATACAGAACTATGTCATTGTAATAGGATGATACTTTTCATTCCTAAGCTCACATTTGGTGTCTCTCTACATAGTTGAAAAATGTCTAATTGTAAGGTACACGTTCTTGTTCTTTGATTGATTTTCTTCTTTTTAAGTATATTATTATATCATTTCTTATTCTAATTGAGAGAACATTTTACTCTCTACTACTTACGTTTTTAATGTGTCTATTAAGTAGGACATGATATGATAATATACCTAAAAAGAAGAAACTTATAATTGGGTTTAGGGTATAGGGTTAAGGTATAGGGTTTAGGGTATAGAGTTAGGGTATAAGTTCAGGGTATAGGGTTTATGGTATAGGTTCAGGGTGTAAGGTGTAGGGTTTAGGGTTTAGATCATATATTTTATTCATATTATATTTTATCTTATGTATAGATTAGATAATGAATTCATTTAATCTAGATTTTTTTCATAAAAATAAAGAAAACTACATGATTCTTCCAAATTGATTGAAAAATTTTAGTGTTAGAAGAAAACCTTATAATTAAGGTATTTAAGACAACATCGTTTAAGCTTATTTATTATATTAATATGTTATAGTTGAATTATGGTAATTGTGTAAAATTTAGAAAAAATAGGACATAATATTTATCATAATTGATACATTTTAGATGTCTATCAAATAAGAATATTAAGTGGGGTTTTTTTTAAAACCACTCTTTAAATTTGGCTGTATATGAAAATCCCTCTAATTTTTATTTTCCTCGAGTTGAAAATATAGTTCTATATGTAGAAAATGAGCCGTTTGGTTTGCTTTGACAAAATTTCAGACATTTCTGAGAATTCAAATGTAGGTTACATTTTGACACAAGCATATTATCACATTGGATAAACCGACCAACCTTCTATACTAACCTCTTATCAGAAATGGCCTTTTAATATAGCAGAGTTTGTGTCCTCAGTAGAGATGTGATCAATATATACAAAACATTATCAGAAGCAAAGAGGCTGCCATTTTTAAGATTGAAACGGAATCTACATGACTGGAGTTTGGAAGAGAAGGGTAGGCGTCGGGAGGAGGTAGCCTGCATTCATCACCGTTGAAGTAAACTTTCCTAGGGAACGCCCAACCCTGCTTGAATGTGAAGGTGTTCTTGTCTTTCTGCATAAGCACCTCAGACTGCACATTTCCTAAAGGCCCGGCTTCCATCAACAAGTCATTGTAAAACTTCATGCCATAGAACATTCCAGTGTCATCTGCACATAGCAAGCAACAATTTTAACATGTAAGTATCAGACTCAAGCTGATTCGATAAGCATTGTGTAACTGCACAAAAGGAACTTACTGATGGACTGGTAAGCAACAAGGGGCTTGTAATCAAAGCTAAAGACTTGAGTGATGTTATTGAGATTAGGGTGCTGTGCAACGAGTGTCCACTCGGTGTAGTTGAGCCGGTAGTTGAAATTTGTGACAGAAATCTTGACACGCCAATAGTCCTTGTAATTTTGCTTCACATGCCAGTGCACTCGGATCGGGCACATATGGTGTGTGCACTGCAACAATGGTGTGTTATCCTTTCTCGGTGTGTTGATTCCTGCCTTTTGTAGTAGTTTTGAGTCTCCCCTATAGCCAGAATTGCATTATGTTCATGTGTGTGAATATGTTGGCCTATTTCTATGTCGATAGGTTTGTGGAGGCTTACTTGATGCAATCTTTCTTATTGTGACAACCACAAGAGCAAGATGGGCATGGAACTAGGGTTTCATTGTAGAAAGATGAAAACGAAACGCAGCAGCTGGGGTTCTTGGAGGCAAGTAACTGTGAATAGGTACATGTCACATTCCATGTCACTGTAACACAAACATGATTAGAATGATATGTTTGGAGATGTTTGTTTACATTTTCAAAGATCTTAGACTTAGAGAGCAAGATTATCTTACTAAGTGCTTGAGTCTTTCGCCTACGATCAGCTGTGAGGAAGACAGTGGATGGCACAACCTTTGCAGGGCCGCAAGTGTACCCTGGTCCCGGACCAAGCAAGGTGAAGTTTTTGGGAAGCTTGACTGTTTTATTTGAAGTTCCGCCTTGCCCGACGCTCACCTGGAAGGCCGAGACTGAAGCTGAAGGGTCCTGTCCCCAAGATGCCATGACACCACCTTTGCAACAGTTGCTGAACTGTTGGTTGTAAGGAACTCCGGGTAGCAAATCAACAACTGTGGGAGTTTTCTTGCAGCAATGTGGTGTGTTTCCTTTGAATTTGGAACAGTCTCCTTGCTCTGTGGTCTGAGCTCCCACCATAGTCCAGATTACTTCTTTTTTCGCCCATGTCCATCCTAGTGTCCACCCAGGGTTCGCAATTTGCCGGTACATTTGGAAGTTGTTCATGGTTACTGCTGCCTAGTAAAATTCATATGATCATTGGAAAGATGATCTTTGTGTGAAAATGAATGAACAGACACAAAATGATCCACAATGATAACTTACAACATAACCATCTGGTGTCCAAGACATGACATCCCATTTGATCGTTATGTTTCCGGTTGGATCCAACGGATCATATGCCGCTACAGAAATCACAAACAAATTGGAAGCAAGCATTAGTGACAGACTGAAAATGTATTTTTGAGTTTGATTTGTTATCAAAAATTTACCTGTAGGTGATACTAGCACACAAAATAACATGGTCAAGAATGTGATCTTCAGCCAAGAACAACATGTTAACACCTCAAGGTGGATTCTGTGAACTGGATAAGCCTGGTTATGGAGTTCCATGGCTGAAGCAGGTTTCACTGGATCAGAAACTCTCCGGCGAGTACTTAAAAAGGAAAAGAAGAGGGAGAAGCATGTCTGGATGTCTCACCTACTGGTTGTTAGGTACCATTTATGTGACATTTCATCTTATTTGATATTTTCATGCCCTCCTTTTTCTCTATGTCTCACTTTCACATGGTACCTTATTTAAATTCAATTAGTAATATATATGGAAATGGTGCATATGTTTGTGTTTCTGTATCTTGAAGCAAGTTTTGGTGTCGACGATCAATGATGTAAAAGCTGGCGGGAGATCACTGGAGGGTCTGACGACAACAGCCCAACAACGGCCAAAGCCTTCACACTGTTAAGACTTGGGACTCCTATACTGGACTGCTTCAAGTACAAGTTTTATTTTACCTTTCCACCGACTTATAGCCTGAAATTTGAGTTGTATTGAACAGGTGACTTGTAAAGAAAAGAAAGCTAATAACATTGCCATGTGTCCACTGTATTCAGATTTGGCACACTTGTTTCTCGTTCTGTGCATCGAGGTGTTTGAGACATTCATATTAGATAAGTAATGTGTTCGACAAATTATTTCAAATAAAATAAAACAAAAGTGACGCACTTGCGTTGTAAGAAACTCCAAGAAAAACACGTTAAAAAACAACCACAAGATGACAATGGGGTTATAAAGGAGACTTGTCTGAGTAACTTCTAATTCTAAATCTAATCAAGTCTCATTGAACAAAGGACATCGAGCCAAAAATCCCTCAAACAGATGTTGAGAAATAAATCATACATCGGGAATATGAGACATTGTATGTATGTTTATAAGGGTTTATGTCACTTCATCCATTGAACCCCACACTACTTTATCATGGTATCAGAGTTGGTTACCTACATCCACGTGTGAAACTCAATGACCATACGAACTCCACGTCACCTCAAATGTTGTTCACGTGTTAGGCGTAAAAATTCCTCACACGTGTGGGGGCGTATTGAGATATAAATCGGGAATATGAGATATTGTTTGTGAGTTTATAAGGGTTTGAGTCACTTCATCCATTATTAATTGGTTTTAGATATGAACCCAGACTATCTTATACTAAAATGTTTACAACACTGGACTGGAGCTAGGGTCTCCTTGTAATTGACCACTTCACCATAATTGATCTCATCTTCAAGTCTGCAAAGCTTCCTCTCTTCCTGGCTTGCAGGATCATACGCATACAGAAAATTATCACCTGCAGTGTCCCTTTTCGCCCACAGAAACTGATCATTCCAAACTCCAAAGGGAATCCCATTCCAAAGAACCAATACTTACCTGGCATGATAGTATATAGTTTCGTCCACTTGCCATTAGATCCATCATCACCTGCATATTGTTCTGTCATCCCCCGAATATCATTCGTACAAATATCACTCGTGCGCGGCCCCTTCCACTCCGGCCTGATCTATGTTACTAACCCTGACTAATTCCTCCATGAATACAGTCGAAACACATTACCATTGAACTCAGAAGGCAGTGTTATCTTCTGGATTACCTCATCATGCAAATTGAACGAGAGAATATCATAATCACCTGCTACACGACTATTAGTACCAAGGACATGTCTTCTTGCCAACCAATACACCACTCCAGTTGAAGTAACAGAAGACTGCCAATAAAAATTGTAATCATCAAATGGGAAACAAGCCTCAACTTCTCTCCATGAATTTTCGCTTTTAGTGAAGACTTGTGTTAGATATGTAAACCCTCCATTACAACCAGTCCGATCCTTGCTTCGTGCAATGAATGAAATCCTCAACATCTTGTAGTCATTGGTGTTGATGAATCCAAACCCTACAATTTTTGAGAAAGTATCTTCCCCATCTAAAGACAAAGGTTCAGGAAGAAGCCTATGTTGTCCTGTTGATGGGTTCCATACGATGTTCTCCGACGTCGGAGGTCCTTTGAGACAATAATGAAGGCAGACTAAACCGTTGCTAGATCTTAAAGGGCTGGTATTGTTACTGGAATCAAGGCATGCCTGATGCCTTTTATATAGGGACCAATACAATTACATTCCTACTTGTACAAGTAACGGAAACAAAACCCTGGTAGAATTACTGAATTAGGATCTAGTTCTTGTTGTATATATATTTGTTCAAATATAAATATATTTGTTCAACTAAGAAATTGCATCACATTTCTTATACAGTGATCCTTCTTGCATATTGTACAGACTAGATTAGAGTAAGACTAGCAATACGAAAACCAAAAGGGTAGCCATTGTAGAAGATAATGTGAAAATTGGATATGAATTATGAAAAGCAGAGTTGGGTAGATATGGGTATAGATCAGGAAGGGGCATCAAGCACTCATCACCATTGAAGTAAACCCTGAGAGGAAATGCCCAGCCTTGATCCAATGTGAATGTCTTCTTGTCCTTCTTAAGAATCAACTCTGTATAGATATATCCTTTAGGCCCAGCTTCCCTTATTAGGTCATTCACAGTTTTTATGCCATAAAACATGCCAGTGTCATCTGCAGGTTTAAACACAATAAAAAGCTGTTTAAGAAAGAGATAGGAATTACTTGTACTACATCATTTAGCAGGTTATGATTAAATTGTAGACTTACTTGTGGGGTTGTATTGGCTAAGTGGTTTATAAAGAAAGCTAGAAATATTAGCCAGTTTGTTGAGATTTGGGTGCTGAGCAACTAGTGTCCATTGTGTGTAATTCATGAGGAAGTTAAAGTTGGTGATGGTAATTCTCACACGCCAATACTCTCTGTAGTTAGCTTTCACATGCCAATGAACTCGGATCGGGCACTTGTGTTCTGTGCATTGTAACAGTTGTGGTGCATTTTCCTTGGCTGAGGTTTTCGATTGTAGCAAACTTGAATCCCTAAGGTCATTCCTGCATAAGTGCATATGTTATTAGATCAATATTAGATATGATTAATTACAAAACATTACCCGAATTATGATGTTATTTTTATTTTCATAACTAACTATTAAAAACTTACATTTTCATACCTAAAGTTTCATTCCGTTAACATTTTGATACCCTGACCACTAAACATCATTAAATAAATATATTATTTTTTTACATTTACTTTAACATGGTATATTTCAATGACTAAAATATCGGTGATTTGGATATATCGACTATCTGAAAAATGAAATTTTGAAAGAAATTTTGGAAAGCATCGATATAGACAAAAATTCGACGGAAACTATTGGAATTTACATAAAAACATACTTACATGTAAAACTTTATGGTATGTTTGTTTGATCAATTATTTACTCTATAAGCAAGTATATTACATAATACATTAGTACTATATAAGGTGAATTAGTGTGTGTGTGTGTGTGTAAATAGTCATATAAATTAGGCTACATGTGCTTTTTGAAATTTTGTTTTATTGACATTATATGTATTTGTATTTTAAATAAGATGAGAATTATCTAATCTTGATACTTTACTAATCTTATTAACTACAATAAATGATATATTGAATTTAAAATAAAAAGATTGAAACAAATAAAATAGAAAAGGAAAATGTGAGGATTAATTGTAAAAAACAAAGTAATTCTAATACTAAAAGTAGCATAACCTAACCAAAACCCAGTCCAGTGGAGTTGGCAGGGGCGCATGTCTTCCTTTTGGAAGGTTTCATGTTGGAAACCTGTCACAAACAGTACAAATGTTTGAATATAATTCCAGAATCTTTCTGGAATATCCCTTAATTTCCAAATTCACGATATTTCGACAATTTCTTAAGAGAGATGATGGGAGGCTGAGATAGTTTCGTTAGTCCAAAAAAACGGTCGGAGAAAATATCAATATTTAACTCTTTGGTATATTTAACCAAAATAGATTAAACATATTTATATAAAATTTTCATCGATATATTTAAATATATTATTTTGTTAAAGTAAATGTAAAAAAATGATATATTTATTGAAATGACAAAAATGTACTCAAAATTTAACAGTATTAGTGGTCAGGGTAATAAAATGCTAACAGAATGAAACTTCGGATATAAAAATGTAAGTTTTTGATAGTTAGGTATGAAAATGAAAATAACATCATAATTCAGATGATGTTTTGTAATTAATCCTATTAGATAAGAAATGAATATAAAATGTTTGATGAATTGCATCAAAGAGAATGTAGCGCTGCTTACACGCATTTATTTGCATGCTTACAACCACAAGCACAAGATGGACATGGAGTGATCAAGGGGCTGTAGAAGGAAGACATGGACACACAACAGGTCGGGTTCTTAGAGGCAATCAATTGTGAGTAAGTGCATGTCAAACTCCATGTCACTGCCAAAATTGTAGACAGAAAGAATTTTACAAGTTCCCATTTTAAAGTGATACGAAAATTAAACAGGAAAGTAGTAGTATTAGTGTGCTTACTCATTGCTCTAGTTTTACTCCGGCGGTCAGGTGACAAGGTAACCGAGGATGGCACAATGTTGGCGGCACTACAAGTATAGCCTGATCCAGGACCAAGCAAAAAGAATTTCTTTGGAGGCCTTACGGTTTTATTTGAAGTGCCTGCAAAGCCAACACTGATCTGAAATGCTGAGACTGCACTAGAAGGGTCTTGTCCCAATGATGTCAAAACACCACCCTTGCAGCAATTGATGAACTGTTGGTTGTAAGGAACTCCGGGAAGTAAGTCAATAACTGTTGGAGTTTTCTCACAACAAAGTGGGGTGTTCCCTTTGAATTTCGAACAGTCCCCTTGATCGGCGACTTTAGCTCCCACCATGGACCAGATCACTTCCTTCTTTGCCCATGTCCATCCTAAGCTCCATCCGGGGCTTGTGATGTGCCGGTACATTTGGTTGTTGCTTATTGACACTGCTGCCTGAGTTTGAGTAATCATATATGCACGGTAAGTTAGCTAGCATGCGTTTACTCTTATTCGATTTACATTGTTTAGTTTCAAGTTTGGCATATGTTATGAAGTTAACTGATTAGCTCTAAAGCGCTCACCACATAGCCATCAGGGGTCCAAGACAAAACATCCCACTTGATATTGATGCTTCCATTGGGATCAAAGGGATCATAAGCCACTAGAAACATGATCAAGGCCAAGTTAGATCAAGCAATGAGCTAGGCAGGTTAAGGTATGATACTCCTACTTAAAGTACTATTTCTCATACAAAAGTTCACCTGCAGAAGAAAATATTGCCAAAATCATGATAGATGCAAATAATGTGCTTCTTTTAGACTTGGTAATCCCCATGGCTCGAGGTTTAAACTTTAGAGTTTAGTTTGTTGGGATCTTTCTGAACAAGTTCATATGTTTCTTTGGATATTTATAAGCGAGCTAGTTAGCAACTTGGCTCTGAACCAAAAAGTACTAATTTGTTGTTAGCAACACTACGTTCCGAGTTTGTTATTGGGTAGTTAGTTAGACTGTAGTTTTCCAAATGTCATACATATACATGTGTTAACATTCTTGCGTAATGTAGCATGTCATAATGTATTCTAAACCGGTTTAATTCCAAGAAGGGAGCTGCAGACTATGTCAAGATCTTCCACTGGAATTCAAAAGTGAGGGGAGAAGTTGATACTTGATAGAGCAGTCCTGCCGGCGGTTCTGTGCACAGAATTGGTGAACATAGAAGTGACCTCAAAGTTCCAGTGATTAGCCAATGAACCTGCAGATTGACTTTGCAGATTATACTTAAATTGGTTTGATGATAATAATATTGTTATCCATCACAGTAGTCACTAGTCACTGTTGCTGGGTTGACATCTTCAGGATTCCTATTTATGTATTTGTTCTGACGCTTATCTATTAGTATTTTTTTTTATTTGATGAGAAATGAATAATTTATTAATCAAGGAACATGTATAATTACAACATGTAAATGTAAGACCGTAAAGCTATGTCTCCAACTCAATCAAACTAGAAAAAACGAGAAGAAACTTATAACTCACTAAATTATGGGACAAAAACCCTACAATTGAAAGTAAATATGCAACAAAACTAACAAATCTAACACATCCACCACCCAAGATCACTAACATTACCGTCGCCGTCGCCGCCAGCAACCGAGAGGTGAGGAGTGATAAATCAAAGCGTTGATGCTCGAGTAACTGATGCCAAACAAATCTCAGTACACACATCATAAAGACACTCCCATGACCCACAGGAGAAGCTCCTCCAATCCTCCCAAACAAACCCGTACATTCCACCATCAAAACCCAAGCCATGAAGGAGTTGAAGCTGACGAGAAAGAACCGAGAACCAAACCGAAGAACTAGAACCATAACCAATAAAAATGGTAAGTGATGAGCCCACACGTAAACATCCATAATCTAATAGGTAAGTGACTAATTGCACACAAGCTTCCAATCACACACGCGTGTCTATTAGTGGTTTAGGATACACTACTATATAACCTGCTGACCTGATGAAGCCGGCCGGCCTGAACCTGTTATATATATGTTCATATGTTTAGAATTTCCAAATTAGTTTCCTTTTTCTCTGTTATGTTAATCGTGCATGTTCTACTCATATGTCGTCACACGTTAACACACAAGTACGTGGAGGCTATACAATTACTTGGATAGTTCACCAAAACCTGAGTAACTATCTAAAACCACAGTCCTTACATTCTTATGATGCTAAAACCATATAGAGGCCGGCCTAACTGCATCACCTTTACATCGGAAAGCTTGGATAAACCATGCCCTTGAAGAAAAGCAATACAACATAGTTAGGCTACTTATTGAGCCGTAGTTGTTGAGTGGTTTATAGAGAAATAACCAGAAACAATTGCAAGTTTGTTTAGATTTGGGTGCTGAGCAACAAGTGTCCATTATCAGTTACGTAGTTCATCTGGTAGTTAAAATTGGTGATGATGATCTTCGCGCGCCAATACTCTCGATAGCTAGCCTTGACATGCCAATGAACTCGAATTGGGCACATGTGTTCTGTGCATTGCAACATTGATTGTGCTGTAATCCCGGGAGCTGTGGTTTTCGAGTTTACCACGCTCGAATCCTTAAGGTCATTGTTACTGCATTACGTTCTTTTCAATATTAGTGTATGCGAAGTGTACAAAGAATTGTTTGAAAGAACTTCAAAGAATTAGAGCTGTTAATCTTCATTTTGGGAAAACTGGATAAGCAACTTACTAATTCACATCCTTACAACCGCAAGAACAAAATGGACATGGAATGATGATGGGATTGTAAAAGGATGACATGGAGACACAACATTTTGGGTGCTACGAGGCCATGAATTGCGAGTAAGTGCAAGTCAAGCTCCATGATACTGCAGAAATTAAGAATAAAAAGAATTCTCTACAACTAGCCTAAACATGCACATACGAGTTGTTCAAACTCATTGCTCGAGGTGAGAATGAAACTGTGGATGGTACAATGGTTGCAGCACTGCAAGTGTATCCTGGTCCAGGACCAAGCAAGAAAAAGCTCTTCGGAACCGTGACAGTTTTATTAGAAGTGCCTGAAAGGCCAACACTGACCTGAAATGCAGCAATTGCTGAACTTTTAGTTGTAAGGAACTCCGGGAAGCAAGTCAATAACTGTTGGAGTCCTCTTACGACAATGTGGGATGTTACCTTTGAATTTGGAACAGTCTCCTTGGTCGGTGGCTTGAGCTCCCATAATGGACCGGATCACTTCCTTCTTCGCCCATGTCCATCCTAAGCTCTATCCGGGGCTTGTAATCTGCATTTTGGCTGTTTAACTATGACCCAAATCTTATGGATCATCTCCTCATGAAGGTGAAGCAGTTATAATGTGAAGCCATCTGAAATGACTTGACCAACGTGAGTATAGACTCTGTATGAATCAGAAATAGGTAAAACCATGTCTTCTGGCATTTTGGCTGCTCAAATTTTATTAGCAAGTTAACGGGGTCAGCCAACTTACATATTCACAGAAAGGGGAAGCAAAGTTGATTGTTGATGTAACATACGAGATTACGAGTAGTGCTTTCAGTTTGGGGGTACAAGGCCCAAGTCTGATCTTCTTTATAACCAAGTTCAACCTTGGATAACGCTGGGTTACAAGACCCATAATTGATTGGGCCATTTAACTGGCCTTATTGACTTTTTGGTCAAACACTTATTTGAGAAAAGTTAAACCTGCAAGGTTGAAGGCTTAAGCCACTGCAAGTAGTTCTTATTCAGTTAAATGTGTTCTTTCACCTAGGTTCAAACCTCAAAATCATCAAACTGGTTAAACATTGTGTTGCTATGCATAATTTGAATATTTCACAAGTTTCGACTTTTGAGTAATTAACTTTTGGGACTAAAAAGGTACCTTAACACTGTCTAAAAAAAATAAAAAATAAAAATAAAACCTTGCAAGGTTGAAGACAAGTCTATTACCTGAAACTTGATTATTTTGATACCACATGAAAGAATGATTACGATGTAAAACTATTCATGCATTTAGTAACACATAAATAGATCATAGTTATTCGGTGTAGTAGTATTCATGCGTTTATTATCACAAAAAGATATTAGAATCAGTGTAGGTCTCACCTTATTATCAAGAATTGATGCTTGAATAACATTCAACTTGATTTAAAGATATGAGTTTATGAATCACTCTCATACTGATTTTTTTTTTTCATTTTCAATTATCTCGGATTCATGTTCTGTTTCATTTTAAGTAAGTAAACGTGTCATCAAGTTTAAACCTAAAAACTTTATACTCTAACATGACTTGATTATACGGTTATAAATTCTGACACTAAATTAATTAGATCGAGTTCAAATGTCACATATTTTGACGCAACCCGAGTCCGACAGAAGACGACCCACCCGCCTACGGACCAAGATCTAGTTCAACACTTGGATGACCAACCGTAACGAGCAATCATGGAAATCACATCGTCTGCAAAGTAAAGATGGAGATGGAGAGCGAATAAAACAAATGCCAAAAAGAGGAATAGAATACTACAAAAATGGAAGATCTTTAGTGAAAAGAATTGGGTTGTTTTAGTTGGCATGCAGTGGAAACCAGTTGGCTAAAAACCTTGTCGGTGATCTACTTCTCTCTTCCTATTTCTATATGCAGACGAAGCATATGACACGGTCTTCCTTTTCCTTGCCCCAAGTTCAAATTTTGAAAAATAAACAGACATGTTCTCTTCACGTTATGCAAAACCCAGCTCACTCACATTGCCAATCCCCAGATCTGAAATATGAAGATTCTTCTTCCAATAATGCTGCTCTGTTGGGCATCGTAACGACAAGTCGTACAAGTTCTTGAATAATCCTCTAGTACACATCGTGGGTGTTGCGTGTCATTGTTGCATTTAACCATTGAAGCAGAGGAAGGATTCTGTTTAGATTGTGTGACCATGGGAAGGGAATAGAGCAGGGAGTTTGGTATAGGGTGTTACTCACTTGATGAGTTGGCATGTATGCATTTGCTACTAGTTTACCACATCTATTATGTGTGCCCCTCACTACATCTAAATCTTAGGGTTAGGAAACTTGTACTTTTACCCCATATCTACGGAACGAAATCGGTTTGACTTGCAATCCAAAAAGTAAAACGATGACACATTAGTGTGATATCGCTAGTTTCATGTATATAGAATTAGATCATGAACATTGGTAGTTCACGTATTTGTTTTCTTATTATCGATCTAGTCGATGTCAGGACTCACCCCGAATTTTATCCCGAAACCCGAAGTAAGTCATGCGGGGACCACCTCCAAGGAAAATTTACCGAAGAACTCGGCAAACCTCCCTCGAAAATGGACAATCCTAATCTGAAAAAATTTAAAGAACTACCTTTTTTAACCAAAATTAAACTCCTCCACAACAACCCAATATCCAGAATAAAATATACAAAAATCCCAACAGTATTCAGAGCTACTAGAAATAAAAACAACAGAAGCTGACAATCTCTTAGTAGATTAAACAGGTAACCTACTGGCGAAATGTAGCGGAAAGATTGGTGACTATGCCTCGACGTCTCCTTCTAGACCCCACCCGAACTCTGCAGACTGTACATTTTAAAACGAAGAGCCCAGGGAAAAAAATATTCAAATACGTCAGAGTGAGTGAACAAAAATAATTTCAACAAAACATGAATATTTCCCCAAAAATACTTCCATTGAAAACGTTTTACCAGCGACAGCTTAAAAGCTTAACACAAGAATTCTGAACCGGTGTCTAGCCTCGCTAGACTCCCAAACTTTAAGAAAAATGCCTCTCAGGCTAGGATTATTATATAAATCAGTATGTATTTACACTCTTCTATTCCTTGTACGATATCTATGAATAAGCTCGAAAAGTAGATAGTCATACAAGGCTACGACGACTGGCGTCTAACGCTCACGTCACCCCATAATGACATTTTACTTCATTATGGAGGAATCGCACGAGTGGATATATATATATATACGTGTTGATTCCTTGTATGAATTTTATGAATGGATTCGAAAGATAGAAAGTCATATAAGGCTACGACGCTCGCGTCTAACGCTCACGTCACTCCATAATGTCATTTTACCTCATTATGGGGGGAAATCACGTATAGCTAGCTAGCATTTAATTATATATATATTATTCTCATAAACATATATATATATGAGTAATATAACCAAAATTCTCAATTTCGGTTATTTTCCAACAAAAGGAAATTATTCAACAATAAAACATTTTAAGCACATTATTTAAAACAAAGGTCCACTCACAAATTAGGCCTAAGTCTGATGTCGTCGGAGGTCTCTTCCGCTTGAGCCTTCTCGCGTCATGTTCTAAAGACATAAATAAATCCTTAAATAAAATACTGACGCTTAAAAAAATAAGCATAAATAAATATGAGTCTCGCGCGCTCAACCATGCCTATCGCCCCAAAAATCTTAATTTCACTGCCGACCATAATTCTCCACAATTTTTACCGACATCCTCAAAAACACCTTCCACCATAAATAATCCAATGGCCGGATTCTAACTTATTAAACCGCAAAAAATACCAAACTTCAAAAATTCCCAAACATATTCAAAACTCCTCCAAAAATTCTAAAACTCATTTCAATAAACTCCTCATATAATTCCCCACTAAAAACATTTTTCTAGCGGCGGCCGGCAGCCGGCTCTGGCGACTTCCAATGCCTACCAAATTTTAACAGCACCTTCCTCTCAACCTCCTCTACAACTTTCCTAACTAGCACAAATCACAATTCCAAGCCTAACTATGCCAATCGAACGGAAACACATAAAAAACCCTAGAATTTACATTACCGATTTCTCCTTACCTAGCTCGAGATGGAGGGAGCCCTTTGGAGGGATTTTTGCACGGGATGAGAGCTTCTTTTTGAGCCAAGGATCGCTGGTTATGGCGGCCGGAGGAGGGAGTTCCGGCGACGGGAAGTTCCGGGCAGTCAGAACTTCCGGGCGGGTTTTCTTCCGATCAGCGGCGCTAGGGATCCTTTCACCAGTCTAGGATGAGAGCTGGGTCGAAGGCCGACCGTTTGAGACCGGTGCGGCGGCGAACGGAGGCCGGACGATGGCGGGCTGGCGACGGGAAGTCCGGCAGCGAGATAGCTCAGGGAGAGAGAATCGGGAGGGAGGAGAGAGAAAAGAGATAGGAGAAGAAAATTGGTGTTGGCCCAATCCGGTCCAACACCACTAAATATACCCATTCCAAAAATTCAACACCCCAAAAAATAATACCTCAATATAAATTACCTTTTACTAGCTAAAATTTACCATATTTACAGTCGTCACAATTTTTTCCTTCGAATAAATCCTACGAAATTATCGTCCCTTACAACCTCTCTGGGGACTAAATAAATTATAAATTTAATGACAAACACGGTAAAACTCTTATTTACTCTCTGCTAGTAAATAAGGTAAAATTTAAGGGTCGGGGCGTGACAGTCGAAGTAAAAGGTACCAAACTTTTAGGTTTTATTGCATATGAGCGTGGTACGGTACCATTTGGTGGGGGGTCTAAACAATAAACATAGGTTCGTTTGATTCGTGGAAAGTAACTATCAAGATATGAAAGTTGTTCATTTCATGTGTTTGGGAATGCCGAAGGAAATAAAATATTTTCATGAAGGTTGGGAAAATGTGAGGGAACATTGTTCCTTCTAAAATCCATATGAACCACTTTCTCATCTTCTTTCTTTACATTTATTACTCACAATATATTATTTTATTATTTTAATCAATAATTTTTCGGATAATTTTCCTTGTGTTACCAAACATCGGAACAAAAAGTTATCAAAAAATTTCCCTCTCTTTCTCTTCCTGTGAGAACGACAAATGGACTACATTATTTTCTGCAAATCAATCACATTAACTTAATGCATTTTCAAATGTTTATTAGATAGTTCGAAACTAACACAGTATTGTACTTGTCAACTGACTTGCACACGTACGAGTTGTCGAGTTAGTCAAATTGATTCCACCGTAGACTTGGGGCTAAAACAACCACATTTTACGTTTCAAGCCGGAAGCCACTTGCAACTTCCGGTATCCTCGGCAGCTTAGTAAACTGTAAACTGTAAACTGTGGTTGAAGTTACTGGGTTGGGGTCTAGCTAGTAAATGGAAGTAGACAAGTGTGGACCAATGGATATCGGCCCCAGTAACCCAAAAACCAGATCTAACGGCAATATTGTCGGTAGAGAAGAGACAGGTGTCGAGGCCCAACTGGGTTTGGAGTATTATCGGGTTCAGATTCCATTAGTGTACAATACGGTCCATAATTCATGGGAATCATGGATTGTATTGAGAGAGAGACATTCCACATTACACACTAATTGACAATGAAGGACAAAATTAGGCATCAAGAGAAGTCTCAACTCGAAAGGCCACCAACGACTTTGAAGAGGTCGCCTCCTTCATTCTAGTTTGGTTTTATACCAAACAAAAATAGAGATAATAAGATAATGATGCAATCTTGCCCACATTCAACTTCAATTTTGATTAAGAAAATGGAACCTTTCCAACTATTTAATAAAAAGTATCTGCAATTTTTTTTGACAAAAGAAATTATATAATACACAATTTAGATGTCGATATGGAAATGTATGCATTTCAGCATTTGTAATCATATAACATCAATTTATTCATACTCGAGTAAAATTTTACAAACAAATTTTTATGTGTCTTTTTTTTTAAAACGATAAAAAGAAAAGAAAAAGAAGAGTACACAAAGAGACTAGCACAGGACTTATGTCTCTTTGAGTACGGATGACAATAATCCCCAGCGGGTAGGGTACCATGGGTATTCGACCCTAACGGGAAAGATATACGGGGATAAACGGGTAACGGAGATGGGTATCCCCTGTATTTGGAATCTTAAATCGGGTACGGGGCGGGTATGATATTTTAATATTCTTTTTCATCCACATCCATTAAGGATGAAAATATTATTATTATTTTTTGAATAAAATGAAAATATTATTATATATAATTATATAATTCATTATATATAATTTATAAATAGATATTTATGTAAAAAAATGATTCTCTTAATAAATATTTTATGGAACTTCCTTTTTATTATATATTTTTATTCTCTTAATGAAAATTTTACACCAAAATAAATTGTTTATTAAAGTAATATATAACAAATCCAAACTCAAATCTCATACGAGCAAACCCTAGTTTAAAGCAAAGTTATATAAACAGGTTATTATGTTGCATTAAACATGCATTGTGGATTTTTTTGCCGAATGCATAGACATTCATTTACCGGTATTGTTATTTTTAAGCGAGACTTGTATTTATTTTTATTGGATTGAAGCATGAAACTTATTTATTTTTGGTATTTGATTTTAATTTCATACATCTATATTTTGTATTTTAATTTTTTTTAATTTAATACATAATTGTTAACGGGGATCAGGGCGGATATGAAAATGTAATCCCTAAAAGGTACGGGTACGGATACAGGTACGGGGAATCCCTATTATCTAATTACGGGAATGAGAAATGTAAAAAGGTATGAGTATGGTATTTTGATCCTCTTACCCTACCCTACCCATTACCGTCCCTATCTTTGAGATGTCTCAATGACTTACTAAATTTTCGCAAAAATGTGCTTCAAAATTGTGTTACAACGTCGATGTTTTTTCTTTCTTTCTTTTTTCTCTCCACTCTCTTAAACATTGTCTTAAATGCATATAAATCAATCTCCTTGTTTCGTTTGATACATTATCTCTTGACTCGTCTACACACTTGACCAAATCTATCCCTCTTTGCCCACAAATGCAAAAGTAACAATTCCATTTAAGTGACATAAACTCTTTAGAAATCTCCCCTTATTAAAAGCCCTAATTAACTCCTTATATATATATAAACCCTAATTATCTCCTTTTATATATAAAAAAGAAAAAAGAAAAAAAGAAGAAGCCCTAATTAAGAAAATCCACGTGACTCCCTCTTTTACGCACGTGACACCCACACACACACCTCCCCACTTTTGAAGGTCTTCAAATACAGGAGCACACACACAACACAACACAAGTCTCACCTCCAAACCAGAACTCTGTTCTCTCTCTGAAACCCAGAAGTATCTCCCTGCTGAATTGCAGCAGCCATGGCTGAGTACAGCAAGGTCGCCCCGACGCCGCTGCTGAAGGATGAGCTGGACATCGTGATCCCCACCATCCGAAACCTGGACTTCTTGGAAATGTGGAGGCCCTTCTTCCAGCAGTACCATCTGATCATCGTCCAGGACGGCGATCCCACCAAGGTCATCAAGGTACCCGAGGGCTTCGATTACGAGCTCTACAACCGTAACGACATCAACCGTATTCTCGGCCCCAAAGCCTCCTGCATCTCCTTTAAGGACTCCGCCTGCCGCTGCTTCGGCTACATGGTCTCCAAGAAGAAGTACATCTTCACCATCGACGACGATTGCTTCGTAAGTCTCTCCAGATCCGTGTTGGGTTTTCATTTGACTTCGATTTGACTGTTTCGCCCTTGTCAATTTAACAAATTTTTTTGATATTTAGTTGCAAAGTTTTGATATTTTGTTGACTGGATCCGACTCTATTAGCTATGATCTGTCTTGCCCATATAGATGTTAATTGTGATTTGATGGTGCTTTGATCTTGTTTAATGTGGAAATGGTGATGTACATGTGTTTGTGTAATCATTGTGGTCAATGTGTATTTCGATCTCATTGCAATGATAACATGGTCCATATTATTTGTATTCTATGGTAGTGAAGCTTTTGCATGACTTGTTATGCTTAATGTTGAAGCGTTAGATTCAACCAAACATACAGTGTTGACTACATTCGTAGATCTTCATCTATATCCCAAATTTGAGTGGCCGCTGCAACTTGAGTTGAACTCTGGGTGGAATTAGTGTTGTGGTTTTGTTGGTATGTCGTCAAATTCTTTTGAAACTGAGGATTTGACATGAGATTTGGTGTGACAATGCAGGTTGCTAAAGATCCTACTGGAAAAGAGATCAATGCACTAGAGCAGCACATCAAGAACCTTCTGTGCCCATCGACTCCCTTTTTCTTTAACACCTTGTACGACCCATACCGTGAAGGTACAGATTTCGTCCGTGGTTACCCTTTTAGTCTTCGTGAAGGTGTGCCCACCGCTGTTTCTCACGGCCTCTGGCTCAACATTCCGGATTATGATGCACCCACCCAGCTTGTTAAGCCTCTTGAGAGGAACACAAGGTACATTGTTCTGCCATGGCCATACTTTTACAACTTGTAAATTTTCTGTGGGTAACAGATTTGCTGATTGTTTATGCCTGTGGTTTTGTAGGTTTGTGGATGCAGTCTTGACTATCCCCAAGGGAACTCTCTTCCCCATGTGTGGGATGAATTTGGCTTTCAACCGGGAGTTGATTGGCCCTGCTATGTACTTTGGACTCATGGGCGATGGTCAGCCAATTGGTCGCTACGATGATATGTGGGCTGGATGGTGCATGAAGGTATATCCCATAGAGCAATCAAAATACCATCTCTTTAGTTTTGAATTACAGTTGATTGATTTTGCAATCAAAATACCATCTCTTTAACCCATAAAACTTTAGTTTCTGCCTCTCTTTTTTTTTTGCTTTGGGTCTTTACAGTTAATTGGTTTTGCAATCAAAATACCGTCTCTTTAGTTTTGAACAGCACCTGACATTGATTGCATTGTTTGTTTTATAGGTCATTTGTGACCACTTGGGCCTAGGAGTGAAGACGGGATTGCCCTACATCTGGCATAGCAAAGCCAGCAACCCCTTTGTTAACCTTAAGAAGGAATACAAAGGAATCTACTGGCAGGAAGAGTTGATCCCATTTTTTCAATCTGCTACACTCCCCAAGGATTGCACCACTGTTCAGGCCTGCTACCTTGAGCTCTCCAAGCAAGTGAAGGCGAAACTCGGTAAGGTTGATGACTACTTCGTCAAGCTTGCAGATGCCATGGTCACATGGATCGAAGCATGGGATGAGTTGAACCCGGCTGGAGGGAAAGCTGTTGAGCTCAATGGGCCTTCAAAATCTACAAAATAGATTTTCAATCCCCATTATCATCTGTTTCGATAGCCATAGGCTCGTTCGTGATCTGATCGTCCATTTTGTCCAAGCTTTTGGTTTTGAGCTAGGAGTATTTACTTGGCAGGTCGGAAAAGATATCTTATATTTATCTCACTACTATATGAGCTTAGAACAATAAATCATGACAGATTAAGTATTTTTATACTTTTAAAGCATTAGCTATTTATTCATTTGAACTGTGACGTGATGACAATTTTGTTATTATGGTTGTAATAGCCTAGTATTATGGGTTTGGTTTCTTCTAAATCTTAGCTTTTTGGTTTCATTCTCTGCGAACGTATCTCGTAGAGGAGATGCAACGGCTACAAAGAAAAAGCTGAAGAATATGCCAAAAGATGAGATGGCATCTTCAAGAGGTGTCAACTTCAAGTGACAAATTTGCTGCACAAAATGATGGTCTTTTCAAAGTTTGAATCCGACACCGGTTGAGATTGTCGAAAATGCCTGGAATTTGAACTTGAAATGATGCCGTGGGCCTTTTCAATCATACCTTGTGGTTAAAAGCTCCTTTTGAAAAGCTTGTGTTGCCGGCAGAAAGATTCAATATGTAGAATTGGACTAGGATTTAAAGCTGCAGACTTCTATTGGTCTTTACAGAACTCAAATTACTCTCAGATTCAAGGCACTAGGATTTTAGTTCTTGCCCAAACCACATAAAGGAAGACTAAAAGAAGCAATGCAATCAAATGGAACTTGGTGGACGTATACAAGTATTTCTTGTAGCTCAAATGTCGCTCGGAGACTTCTCCTAATCCACCATCGAGTTCCATTTGAGCATAGACTGCATGGCACTGAGTTTCTACCAAGTTTCACTGATATACATTGGAAGTTTTTTCTACCCTTGATGAGCTTATATTAGATTATTAGGAATTTATGAAGCTCAAATGACACTCGGGCACTTCCCCTAGGCACGATTGGGAATTTAATGACTTGTTTTAAGATAGAGAGTGAAGCTGTGAAGGTTCCTAAATTCCTCAATTATCAGAACAGAACCAACCAAATGATGGGAGCCTGTTTGACTTCACATTGCAGATTCCTTTGTTGTCTTCACAGCAGTATAGATCCAAGCAAATCACTATAATCACTATAATGAGGATGTTAAGTTGCTTATGATCTGATCTATCCCGCAAACACAAACGGAAGACATGACAATTTGCCTAATAGCAGCTAAATCTATTCTAATGAGATTAACTAGAGTTTAAATATTGCATGTAGCTGACAGAAAGAAGCAGCATGTCAGTAATTTGAGCAGTTATGCATATCACTAGAACTATATCCACATGCACCCACCAATCCTTTACCCAATTATTGCCCTTTCTTAGTTGCATTATATGATAGATTAGATTATTCATGCCCAGAACTTCCATACAAGAAAACCATACCAGATCTGAACATATCAACTGCACTTGAAGGCATATTCTACACCAGAAAGCATGTTCTACATTAATACCTATCTACTATTAAGCATACATATATTTTCACATGGCCATTAGGTATTAACTGTGTGATATATTGTATTCTTTAGTACCTTTGATATGGCAAATTACACACTTCTGATATGGACAGTAGAAAACCTTGATTGTCATGTATGTGAAATATGGTAAACAAATCGAACTTGCTGGTTTATTCCATAAATGATGTTAGCTCGAATGCATTACTTGTCATGAAAATTCATAAGAATGAAGAGAACAAAGAGAAACTAGCTAGGAGGTTAGAGAACCATTTATTTAAGTATACAAGCGAACACTTACACTAGTATAAGGAGGATTCAATCTCTTAGATATGACTTCCTAGCTATAGGTTGTTAAGCAGCAGGTTAGAATGGTATGCTAAAAGTTCCTTCCTGACCTCTGCAAGTTCTACTGTCATTGGAGATCCATGGTGGATTAGTTCTCAACTTTGACATACTTGGTCACTTGGATTGCTTTCTACCTTAGCACAGTAAGAATATCTTAGTGTGATATTAACAGATATGAAAAAGCTTCAAACATACATATCTACTATTCAATCTGGCATATACCACTGAGATAAAAACAATAATAATAATAATAAAAATAATAATAATAATAATAATAATAATAATAATAATAATAATAATAATAATAATAATAATTCGACATAATGTGGGGATCTCTAGGGATGTGACATAAGTGGCCAAGTGAAACAATGCACTTTGCCACTTTCACTTCAAAGAAAAAGCAAATACTGAGGATAGCTCGAGTCATCACAGTAAAATCAAATTTACTAATCCAATTACCTTATTTGCAGATCACTTTACATGATTCGGACTTTGGATGCAGCAGAAAGCGTCATATTCCTGCTTCACCTGCAGGGAATGCTGTTGATCATCAACTCGTTGGAGCTCTGAGGAAAGTTGAAGCAAGTCAACAGTAGTCCCACCATCACATGATAGACGATATTTGGTGTTCAAAAACTGTGATCCTTGGAAAATCCCATTTGTTCCAAAATTAATAGCATCTCTTCCATTAGATATCGTCATGGGACCCCCCGAAGAAGGAAATTTATTTGACACCCCACTTGTGGAACCCTGAGAACAAAGTTTATCAGAAACTTGGCTGAGGTTGTAATGTGTTTGGCTGACTGACATTACTGAGGGGTGAGCAATAGGAATTCCCGAAGCATAGCTTGTAGAGTTCTGTGATTGAGATGACAGAAGAGAGTGAGCACAACAGGACTCTGGAATGCGCGATAATCGTTGCACGGTTGATGCTGTTGTGTGGAAATCATTGAAGCCTTCACTTCCTAATGCACCCTCATTATAAATAGAACGTGAACCAGAATTTAAGCTTCTCATATCATGTGGATACTGACTACCAGTCTCACCGAGTATGCTTCCACTAGGAAGATTATTGGTGTCATCTACATGAACTGGTGGATACTGTTTTCCAATATCATAAGAAAAGACTGGTTTCAAATGCAGTTGCCCATTTGTTTCAGGCACCCCTGACAAAGGCCTATGCTGAGTGCCACCTTCCACTTTTACACGCCTGCGCCAGTCACTTGTTCTGTAATTCTCAGCATCCAAAATGCTACTAGGGAGTATATCTTGGCAGACGAAAGACGCAGCTGTGAACATAGTCCCTGGAAAACTGCTGCCTGCAGAGTGTGCAGACAGGTGAAAAGAGCAGTACAAGTACTAATGATAGAATTCTCAGAGAATGTATCTCTGATTAAAGCTCTATTTTGAGATATTCTAATTATGTGTTAAACCGGAGCCTCAGAGCAGCTACATGTAGCAACTGCATTATACAGATAGTGAATGCATACAGTTTCATGTTCCTCCATTATTAAGACTTAGCAAGCAAGGAAATCAATTTCTAAAATATTAATATTCTGAATCACAAAACCAAGTAAAGGGTCAGTACATGTACATTTCTGACTTAACTGGTGATGGCCACACACACGCGAGCTTATATGGATGAGATAAATTGGTAAGTACGGAGTTTTACTGTGATTTTTGTCCATATAAGAAATCCTACTTTTTCAGTGTAATGTGTAAACTCTCTCTTAGAAGGTACAAAATCATTCAAATAATTGATGCAAAGTCTGCAAGGAACCTCATCCACAAAGTTTAGTTATATCTGTTCCTGAACAGTTCTATCATACATAATTGCAAGTGTCAAAAACAATACTACTTCAATGTGAGACCTTGGGACAACCATAGTACCCCGGAGTATTGGAACTCCGGCAAGCATGTTCTGGCCTTTTGGTGACACAAATACCAGGCTGCACAGAAGATTAAGGGCATTTGCTTGCAGATAAGGACAAAAGGGGGACCATTAGATGACTATGACTACATGTCATGGACAATTCAATATAAGAGATCAGTTCTAGCAAGTACCGTTATATGGCTGAAGCAACCTCCCATCTCTTTCAGAATGAATATTAACTTGAGGCTTTCTCCGGCGCTCATTGTGTCCGGCAAGGCGTTTACGACAGCTGCGCTTACCATCATCAAATTCAGCCAGCAAATGGAACCTGGATGATCAAAATCTAGTACATATTATGGCAGCAATAAGCCTCATGACATTAGTACTAGACCAGGGCTGAATATTTAGCTCACTTGTGGTTTAGCATAAACTTAAACATAGGATTCAATGCTTAAAAAGGCAACTCAATCAGATTTATACATTTGAAGAAATTATATTAAACAAGTCTAAAAGAAACTGAAACACAACAAGGTTCAAGAGAAACATGACCAACCTACTACATTGCTGACAAAACCTCTGTTCTATGCCTTTGACAATAACTTTGGCGGTCTTCGAGTGAGCCTCACAAACTTTATGCCTCTTGTGGTAGTCCTTAGAGGAGCTGAGGTCCTTGTTGCAGCCATGAACCTGGCAATAAGCAGTCTGAGAGTACACTCCTGATACCCTCATTCTCTTCATAGGTGTAGATGACTCGGATGAAGAAAAAAACGAAGCTCCTTTCGATGACTTAGAAGTATAAGCATCTAGTTTCAAATCAAAGAGTGAATAATCCCTGCTGTTGGATTCAACAACAGAGCTTGAAAGCTTTGAAGAGGATTCATCTTCCCTAAAAAATGGATTTGTGGAACCCATACTTGTTGTACTTCTTGGTAGATGTTTGCCCAACATTTCTGGCAAACCCAATTCCCCAAAACCTTGACTTTCAAAAGTACATGGGATTTTCAAATCACAACCCATCAAAGCACTTCTATTTCTAGCAAGTGAATCAGTATGAGAAACTGTTTCATCAGGTGCAAAACTCTTCCCTTCAGAAGAACAGCTCCAAGACTCCATCAAATGGAGAAAGAACTACTTTAACAGATTTCAACCAAACCCAAGTTCAATCCAAGCCAATACCTTTACCATTGAAGAATCATCATCAGTAAAAAAAAAAAAACCACAAGAATCAAACTTTACTGAAAGATTGGGTAACTTACACAGACTTTACTCCTTACAGCTCCAAATTCCTAGGTTACCAAATAGAGTAAAAAGAAAATCCCATCAGAATTGGTACCATGAAAAATATATCTAAACTAGGAGATTTCTTGAACTCTGAACTCCACGTGAATTAAAATCAAGAAGCAAAAATAGTAAACATGCTCATTGTAAAGCAAAGACTCCATGATAAAACTATTCAAGTTCTGACCGAAAGAGAATAACAGACATGAAAATCAAAAGTTGCCCAAAATAGAGAGAGGGATCACTTTACCAGTGTAAAGGTGGAATAGTGGGTATAGAATACTGAGGTATAATAATGGGGTTGAGGCAGAAGCACCTGCACTCTATGAGAATTTAGTGTCTCCTAAACTCCATGGAAGAGCTTGTAGCTGCTAACTTGCTATTTTGAGAGAAAGAGAGAGACTTTGATACCATTGACGAAGAAAGTATGCCAACTCTATTCAATTCAGTAGGACAAGAAACTGAAAAAGTTGGAAGGCAAGGGAGGTTTCGCCTTCTTTTCGGTTGTTCAATAAGGGAGGACCAAAGGAATTACTATTTCCCACACTATTATCAAAGACCCTTCTATCATACCAACTTCCATGATTATTTAAATATGTGTTACACAGAATTTCTGAGGTAATAGTCAATTATTTATAAACCCAAAAGCGATGAGTTTATCAATAAAATTTTATGGAAAGAAGCGTCTGAAGCATGGCATGGAAATCATGGCTGCTTGAAACAATGACCCTCCGTCCCTCACCTAAACTGCACCAAAAGCCAACAGCATGCATATGAGTTTTGAGGGGAGCAATTATAGAGTGTGAGTGATACCCAACAAGTCAATTCTCAGTCAACAATATCTAGCTTTCACTGTATATATTGATTTTTTTTTTTTTTTGGTCTGAACACTATATATTGATTTGTGATCTTGAAGACTGGCCCAGAAACACCAAATTTTGCAAACAGCTCCTCCCATTTTGTCTGTTTGTTCTTGTTTTTACCTAACAGTCTCTATCTTCCAGAACTCGTCCCTCCTTGACAAATCAACCAAGCAAGTTTTGCTTCTTTGATTGAGGATGTGAGCAAGTTAGTCCTTGTGATTGGAATTCTAGCTTTAAAAGGAAGACTTGACCTTCAAATTTTTGCAGAGTTAGCCTAATGTTTTAGTTTAGCTTTCACACTTATCCTTTACAACCCATAATTCCATGTTTGCTATCGATGGAAAAGAAGTGAATGCACATAATGGTCCTTAAAATATTAATGACGACATGTTTGAACTAATCTACCTGTAAAGTTCTCTACCATACACAATAATCTGGAATTTCTTCAATTTAATTAGATCGCCTTTAATTTGAACATTATTCAGCTACTCACTCATGTGAGCTAATCCATCATTCTAATGCAAATGCTTGCATCTGCCTAATTTGCAAGTGCTGGACAAGAATCTTCACAATCATCCTCTATAATTAATGTATTATAAGGTAAACAAATACCCTTGTTTTCTTTTTCCTGCTCAAATCAAACAAAGAAGACAATCATTAGAAAAGGAAGACATGAAATACCTAAACAGCACAAAGATTTAAGTCTTCAAAGAAAGCGGAATAAGAAAGTAGCTAGTACTAACTTTTTCTTCTTCTTTGTTAGAAACTGGGCAGATTAGATTTGCATGCTTGCACATAAAACTGATTCAATACTTTACAAGTCGTCCTTCAATTTCAAATTTTCAATATGAAAAGAATAATCATACATGCAGCAGGCAAATTAGAAAGAGAACCGTGTGAAGAAAACATAATGCATAGACATGACATTGAATTTCGACTGTGTGTTCACGTGCCCTAATCAAAGAGAGAGTTTTGATTCAGAAGAGACAAGCTGGTAGGGAAGGAGCGCCATAGCAACAACCAAATCATGAAACACCAAAGCAAATTAACCATGGCCATGCATATACCAAATTATTAACTATAATGCCGGCCAGTTTTCGTTTGCAGAAAGCCAGAAAGTTGCTCCCCAACCAACCACAACCACAACCACTCATGGCCAAAGTGGTCCGCTAAGGCTTCTCGGGTTTTTCACGTTATTCTTGGTTTCTCCTAATTCCCCAATTTGAGTTGCAGAATATATAACGTAGTTGAGTGCAGTAACTCTAGCTATATATATATATATATACACTTCATCTTGATCGATGCTAGATCTAGAGTACAGCAAATATTGCTAGCCATATACATACATCTAACCCAATACCAGCTTCTCAGCTGCAGACGTCCACATTTATTCTTACAGTGCGAATTTTCACTTTACACTCAATTTTTAATCGAATTTTTATATCTCCACCGTTCAGCATCTAAATACTAATGTATAAATCATCTCTGCAAAATTTCAACCAATTTGGTTATCATTAAGGCACTCAAAACTGCGTTTTTCTGTTATAAACACGAACGGTTCAAGTTCGACAGAATTATGTTCATCAATTGGTTTAATCGAGTTTGAGTGCCTTAATGATAACCAAATTGGCTGAAATTTTGTAGAGATGATCTATACATTAGTATTTAAAGACTAAACGGTGGAGATGTGAAAATTCTATTGAAAAATGAGTGTAAAGTGAAAATTCGCACTGTAAGAATAAATGCGGACATCCGCACCTAAGAAAAAAAATATATATATATAGTCCGGATCTAGAGAGAATCTCTTTAAACTCTTAAAGTGAAGATGTTTTTAGTTCTAGCATGTATTTTAATAATCAAAACCACACATTCCCTAATTACTTACCCACATATGAATCATACAAAAATTAGCTAAAATGAAAAAAGTTTAACAATTTGATTAACACAATATTCATTTTAATTTAATCTAACGGCCTACAATTGTTTACGTCAATTTGAATGACCAAATGATTATGGAATTAGTTGAAATTTTGTAGACATGTTCTTGCATATGAATCTAGTAGATCAACTGTTGAGATCGTTAAATGAAGTCATATACTAATGTAAAATAGTAAAAATCCTCAAATTTTTAAAATAAAGATGTCTTTATATATATATATATATATGTGTGTGTGTGTTAATTCTTCCAGATCGAGCCAAACAAAAAATAGGTTTCAAAACAAATAATTGTTGGACAGTCATTTTGCAATAATGTTCTGGATTCACAAAAGGTTAGCTAGGCATCTCTTTCACAGATATGTCTCTGAACTAGGGTTGGGTGGGGAGGATGATGTCTCTATCTGCAAATTCTAGCTAGACAACAAAATAAGATAATTAATAACTTGCAACTGGAAGCAACCGGGCCTCAAAATAATGGCGATGCCTCTATACCATCTGTGCCCTACACGGCTACACTACCTACAGTTTAATTTGGAGGAGAAGAATATATAATCGATTCGATTTGTAATCGATTAATAATGAAGCTCCAAAACCTCTGGACCTGGTCTGGCTATAAGTATTTATTGACGCATGCATGAGATAGTTGCAACCTGGCTACCAAATTGAACCTGAATATATATGTACGTACGTAGTTCTAAAAGTTATACTGCTGCCTCGATCTGATAGCTGCTTGATTCTCTTCGAGAGATATATGATTGCATTGAAAAATATACGAGGCAAGAAATTGCTCCATTGATCATCACGAAGTTAATTATCAAGATACAAATTGAGGAGATTGAAAGGTAAGTCTCGCACTCTTACGGTCTTACCTGAAAAGAATCTTAGTCTATCTCGGATTAGCTTTGGCCAGTTTTGATGGGTGTGAAGGGAACAGTTGAAGTTGATGCCACCCTCCATGAAGCTTAATCTTAATTAGAGAGGCAACTATCGACTCTAGCTACAATCATTGATCATCAGTTTTCTAAGATATATATATATATATATATATATATATATATATATATATATATATATATATATATATATATTGGAGCAAATGACAATTCCACTAATATATACCAGAACCCCTTGCCTTGGCTTTGATTGACTGAAAATGATGCATACCCAATACCAATTAACTGCAGTATCCCTCTCAACAATTTATCACTCAACTTTTCAAGCACAACACTCTAACTGTGACAGTGCGAAGAGATGCTTCGCCTTTCAGGGAGCTTCTTAGGGTTTCAAACCCGATCTCTGCTAGCGGCGGTGAGAAACAACGTGTTTCCCTGGTCATCCAGTGGTGAGATATTGACGATGGAAGTTCGAAGGAGAGCGATCCTCTCTAGCGACGGTGGTCAAGAGATCCCAGCTGTGCTAAGCCTCCAGCCGTTGTTGCTCTTTATGGGGGAGAAGATTTTCAATGGAAGAAAATTGATGGTTCTTATTCCGTCGACAACGAAATCCGATGACCGGGATCAAGAGATGGTAGCAAATCCGAACGGCGCTCAATTTGACAAGGTCGTTGCGAGTGATGGTAATGGGCAAAGGGCTAAAGAGATGGTAGTTAACCTGCCAACGCCGGCAATTGAGGTGTCGGCGAAAGATGTCTGGAAGCCATCGAACGAACTGATGAAGACGCCAGCGTGGCCTTGGATGCTAGCGGCTGCTCAATCATTGGCGCCGTCAGTGCTGATGACGGCGGTTGATGAGAGGAGGAGCATACCTGCTAGGGTTTGGGATTGGACTCAGAGTCTTGGGCCTGGGTTTGATCTCATGCCCAAAAAAGGTCAATTTTGGAATTGGGCCTATGACTCTAATTTTAATATAATTATGGTTTAAGTCGCGATGTTTTAGATAGCTTAGCAGAATGAGCAAACTAGTTGCTACTAGATGGATATATGAAACTTGAAGTATCGCAATTGAGCGCCTTTGCTCCAGTTTTTATGTTTCTTTAGTATCTTGTTTTGTATCTAATTTAATCATCTGCTAAGCTCACTTGAATAAATAAGCTAATTGTTTAATGTAATGGTGTTTTGATGTCATTCATGTCTGAGTTTATCAATGAAATTTTTGGGGCTGCTGCCCATTTTCCCTTAAAAAAAAAAATAATTTATCACTCAACCAACGGAGTTCAAAAAATTTTAAGTCTAGCCAAAGTTTAGCTGTGAATCAATCACTCATGGGTGGCTACTGGCTAGGGATCAAAATCAAACATAATGGGATCCCCCCTTCAAGTTTTGAATACACTATCAATAGGGAGTTAGGGACCTCAAAATCCTCACATAAGAGCGAGCTATCTGAGTTTCACTGAAATGCAGGCACATTTCATTCAAAAAGAAGAAGGAAATGCAGCCACATGAAAAAAAATCTATAAAAAATAAAAAATTAAAAAAACAGCTCTTGGCCTTTTTAATAATATGCTAACCTGTCTAGCAACCTTCAATGATTTGTAAAAATAAAAATGATATTTTGAGATCATATTTAGATTTGATATGTATTTGTATTTTGATAGTTCACAAAATAAACCATACGAAAATTATGCAATAGAGTTGGAACATTGGATGCAACTAATTACTGAACTGAGTAATCAGTTATTTGACTACTAATACAATTCCATTGCAAAAATGGTAATAATCTTTCTGGCACATAAATGAGGACATTCTTTCACCTAACGGATTGAAGCCGGCCAAAGGTGATTCCAGAAATGGTCGTGTTGGTAGACGTTTCTTGAGGAACATGTACCAAAATTTTGGGCATGTCAACCAATAGCCATAGGAAAAAAAATGGACCACTACCATTTCATTGGCACTAGGTCCAACAACAAGATTTGGACCACACTCTAGCCTGTCTCGAACCCAACTTCACATCCAGAGTGGACCCGAGTCCTAGATTCGGATCCTAACCCTGCTGCCATACTTCATCCGACATGCATGGAACACACACGCAAGAGCACGCAAGAAACCCGCATGTTGAATCGTTTAGTAAACGTGCGTAAAAAGTCTCGCACGCCTGACCTGCAAGTTAACGAGTTGTGCGTGCTAAGCCCATTGGAACCTGTTAATTGAAAAACTTCAAGAAAAAAAAAATTAAAAGACGAGAATCTTCACCGGGTTTGAAAAAAAAAAGTTGTTTGCGGGCTAAGCAGGTTCCAATGGAAATAAGCAAACCAGTCGGACTCAACCTGTTAAGAACCCGCACGAAACCTGCACGAGTTGGCCCGTCCCCAGACTTCCAACTGGCAATGGTTTAACCTCTCTCCTCCTCATCTACCTGCCGTACCACATCTAGTAGCCCGCGGCCTCAGACAATCACCGCAGTTGCCCTCTCGCTCTTACTCCACATTGATTATTTGTTCAAGATCATCAGGAAAGGGGAGATCAAAAACCAGAATTCCATGATTGATGCTGGAGCTTTAACCCATCTGTTTCAGCCCAAATAAAGAAAACAAGCTTCATTCGGCCCATTTTTGAAAGTAAACAAAAGACCCATTACGAGGGTCAAAAGTTTTCAAAGTCCACATCTGTATTTGAGCTCCTCGTCCAGACAAAACAGTGAAACACTAGTGCCATACTGCCATATGAAATCGGAATTTGAATGATTTGAGTTATGATAACTGAGCTTAAAGACTAAACCTCACAGTATGAAGTCTATGAGATTTTTCCACCTAAATACACAATACATTCAAATAATCAGATAAAAATTACACAACAAAAATATTTTGAAACAAAATCTGCAAAATGATAGTTTTCGATCTCTTTAAGGTCTTCCAGTACTTCTCACCCCACAAGAGTCTATCTACGTCCTTCCTCCCTCAATCCTTCTCTGGAACTAGATGTTAGCTTTTTAATCTTATTGGTGGATCAAATTAGCTCGTAATGCCTAAGTGGTATGAATAAGATCAGTCCAAAGAATAAAATTATCTTTATTAACTGACAGACTTTTTTTTTCCTGGAAAATATCTTCATTTACAACTTCATGATATACTGTAATATCGAAAACAAATGATATGAATTCAAAAGAACATAATATCAAAAACAAAAAAAGTATCCCACTCACACATGCACATAAGACATACTATCTCGCTCTAAAGTGAAAAGACAATGCAACAATCTATTTCTAAATTGTAACCCCAAAAAAAAAAACAATCTATTTCTAAATTAATTTTATGCACACCAAAACTTGATCACGACCCAAGAAAATATAAATTGAAATACACTCGAGCACCCTTTCATTTGGGGCAAATTGAAATTAATGGAGCAGCTGCATTTGCTCGATTGACTATGCATGAACAGTCTTGATCGAAGCAAGTTTGGAAGACAGCTATCAATACCAGTCTATAACTCAGCTGCAATTGAGTTTGAGACAACGACACACAATAAGATTAGTTAACCTGACCTGGTCCTTAAATAGCACATATCCCTATTGTTGCAAACAAGTTCATCTCCAGCTTATGAAGTTATACACAAATCTCACGTGATGTGTTCTTTTAATATAATAATTTAAATTATATGGTAACGATAAATCATATTCATACATATAACGATAAATCATATTCATACATGTAACGTCGTCGTTCATTTTGAGTCGGTGCATTTTGCCGCACATCATCAATGACTACACTATAGATAGATTCATGAAAATGACTACACTATAGATAGAGCTACCCCATCAAAATTACAACAGTGATATCTGATTGTACCATTGCAGGTGAGTAGTACTATTCCAGCTAGCTTATTTTATAATTTCTATCATTATAAGTGTATGACGTTTAAAAATAATTGAATACATATATGGAGCTTCTATTTGGCAACTTCTTCAAGTTCATAGCTGACTGGTCTTTTCGGATTTGAAATGTGTCGTCCATCCAATCTCATATAATTGCATACAATAATCAACAAATATCATGCATCCGATAAAAAGATAAGAAATCAAAGAGAGAATAAATCTTTTTATGAGGTACGATGATCCTCCTAGTGATAAATTATCGTAGTACCAATTAAACAATGTATAAATTGTATTTGGTCATAGCTAGAAAGGATTAATTGCGAGACATTTACCTAAAATATGGAAAGCCTCTCAGTTAAACAACACACATGTTTATTTTTTATTTTTTGAGAATGAACAACAAACATGCTTATGTTTTTCGAATACCACAATAATAAGTAATCGTGATCGTAGTGTTATTTAGATTTAGAAATCAAATTACAAATTTTTATTATCAAGTATGAAATCAAATTAAAAATTTACAATGGTATGCTATCCAAAAATCCTTGGTCACCTGTGTGAAAACTACTGTTTGGTTCTTAAAAGTTATCTTGGGAGGGGTCTCCTAGTTTCCGCAGGAACAGGTTAATGTACGGATGGAGGGAGCGAGGCTCGTACGTTTTACCGTCGGTTAATAAGGTAGTTTATCTTCGACGCGTGTTCCCTAATGGAATAATTACAGTACGATCTCAAACATCAGCGTCACCTGTCAGTTGCACCAAAATTGAACACCAACCAGTGGTTGCTCCACACGTTACTACCTCACTTGTCACAGCCAGCTCCCACTGGTTGACAACTGACGTACACTCTTTTTTTTTTAGACCGAGTTGTCATTAGTCAAACAGATTAGAGAAGTTTTCTCTAAAAAAATTACAAGTTCCAAGGTGGTTGTTAATTACTAGCATGGTATCTTTCAGTTTCCTATAATTAAAATTTTCTATAATTTTTTTTTTAGACGAACATTTTCTATAATCTATACTAACTAAAAAACATTTCAATTCTTTAAAGGACCACGTGAAAATTTGATGTGGTCCTCCATTTAATTTAATTTTTAATACGTAGATTTTCACGATAAAAAATTATTTTAACGATTTTGTTAAAAACTATTTTGGGTTCTTTATTGATTTTTTAATTTCTTAACCCTAAACTTTATACCTTATACCTTATGTCACATCTCAATTTTCGAAAGATAATTTTTCAAAAATTTAGGCATAATATATATCTCTAAATATTAAATCCTAAAACCTGTTCAAAAAAATTCTCTAGCAGCTAAAACTTAATTACGAAAATGTAAATATTACACAACCCTACAGTGAGTTAAATATTACATTTCCTTCTTTACATAAACTTGAAAGTCAAGAAAATGAAAACACTCTCATAAGTCTACAACTGTCTATCCCAAATATAAAAAATATACCGAGTACGGCAAACCCAACAAAAACCCCTCCACTAAGCCCTCCACCTCAACCATGTTGATCCTCACCTGCAGATCTAACTCCTACACCAAGAAATTGTGCATCGAGTTGTAAACAACAAACTCGGTAAGCTAAAAAGCTCGTATGAGTAATCTAAAAAATAACACAACACTTCTAACATCTAATTTTATCAGAAGAGCATTATTAGATCAATAAATAAAATCTATATTTCCAACACATTTACCAAAGACATGTACCCATGAGTCCCATATATTAATAAAAACCTCTTATAACATACAACAACAATTTTTGTACCCATGAGTCCCAAATACCATAAAGTATCTCTTATGACCTACACCGACAAACGGACTAGAGCTCTATCCTTAACCGTAACCAATCACCAGGCCAAAGGCTTGGAACCCGGTTTGACTGTCCAATAAAAATCACAAAATAATCATTGCATCATAACCGTAACCAATCACCCGATTAAAGGCTTAAAACTAGGTTTGGCTATCCAATAAAAATCACAAAATAATAACTGCATCATAACCGTAACCAATCACCCGATTAAAGGCTTTGAACCCGATTTGACTATTTTAAACAACAATTCACTATATCACCACATCCTCATCAACAACACATGATTCACATCATAAAATTATATCATTCAAAAGGATATAATTATATGAACAATATAGATTATTCCACAAGAATAACTTATCAATTCATAATTAATAAAATTATGAACACAAGAACCTCAAAATAAACATATAAGGAAAACTTGTTTTATCTTACCTATGAGCCATTGGCGATCAATGTCATATATTTTAAAACAAATAATAACATATTATTAAATCCAACATCAACATCAAATGACCATCATAAAATGTAGTCCAAAAGTGAACCATGGTGAGATTTACTCACCTAAAAATCTCGTTGTGATTTCCACAACACAACTTCACAAATCACCTAAATCACACAATTAATAACTTTAGTAACCGAAGTACTATAGGATATCACAATACCCTTAAACTAACATTTAGCTCAAGGGATGACAATTTTCCAAAGTCATTGAACTTAACGACACAATAAAGCTGCCTCTAATTCTCAAAACCTAAACTCAACCTTCAACTAAGCCAAATATTAAACCTACGGTCCTAACATGAAATCTTTGCTCCAAACCTAGCAATTCTAACTCTCAACAAGCTCACAACAGCAGAAGCTAGCTAACATTGAAAACTAAGGCCGCAACACAGCCGGACGTGTTGCCACGCGCCACCCCAAAACTTCCGAGTTTAGAAATTAAAACTTATAACATAAAACTTGTAGATTGAAGCATGGTGAACAAATTTAATACTTGGAGGTTCAACCAGTTCGGCCGGAATCAGCTGGAAAACGCCCTGAAACCCCAACCCGAAATCAAAATCCAAACCTGTAAATCCGGCGCCCAAACTTGATTTTTAGGTCACTAAAGATGTATAAACATCTCTAAAGGAAGGAGAGGAGTAAGACTCATCTAACTCTCACCGAAAACGCTGTCAAAATCGCCGGTTTTCGACGATACTGCAGCATCTCCGCCGCTTCGTGGCGGCGTATAGGCGGCAAGACGGCGAGCGACGCTGCCCCAGGAGTGGAGAGGAGAACCGTTCGAGCCGAACGGAACCGGTGGCGCCTCAAATGGTGGCCAGACCGCCAAGTTCTTGGCTGGAGAAAATCTGGCGTCGGGAAGCTCGAGAGAGAAGAGAGAGAAGAGACTTTCTGAATTTAGGGTTCCCATAAATAAAACCCCCAACTTTCTATTTATAAACTTTCTAAATTCGGAAACTAATTTCCTCTGATTGTAACTTTCTCATACGACATCTGATTTACACGTGCTGCATGTCTACGGACTCGTATTGACAAACTCTACAACTTTCTTGAAGGAAGTTTTCACAAATAACTCACGGAAAATAAAGTCAACTTTTGGTCTCTTAAAAGTCAAAACATCTTAAAATTTACTTCCGAAACTTCAACTTCGTAAAAACTAAAAATTTCCACAATTAATCCTTCATTAAATTCGGAAATAATACAAAGAAATTGATATAAAAATTTGGGGTATTACACCAACCCCTAAATCTTATACCCTTTACCTTAGGCGAAACTACTCATAAAAGACTCATGATGATCATTTCACAAAATATAGAAAACCTTAGTTGATATTTTAGTTATGATAAATCCATGTGTCAAAATTTAATTGGTAAGGGAGAACCACGTCAGACTGCCACGTGGTCATTCATGAGCATTGAAAAATTTCTCATAATGACTCTATGGGAAAACATTTTCTATAAAAAATCAATAAAACTACATAAATTATCAGTTTGACATATTGAAATTAATTCATAACAGAATGATGTGTATTTACGACAACATAAATAGACAATATATAACATCAACAAGGACTTTTCACATATAAAACCAAAATGTCTATATACAAGTATCGACGTATGACTTGATAAGTGTTGGTGAAGTGCATTTTCAATGCATAGAACTATTTTCGTATGAACTCAACTATGTCGACGTTCTAAAACTTTTAAACTCGTGATCGGTTGGGGTGTCTAGAAAAAAAAAAAACAGAGAGAGTTAATTCTCAATCACATCCCAAGCCGACGGTGATGATGACAGTAGCGACAACAACAACTTCAACACCTCGACGTTTTTAGTTACGTACGTACTTAGGATTTCGTACTTTTGATTTTGTTGAGTTTGTTTGTATAAACAATTTTCTACTTATTAATGAATAGTGTTTATATTTATGACTTGCTTATAAAATGTTTAGAAATTATTATTTCTTAATTACAAAAATTAAAATAATGGAGAAAAAAAAAGAAAAAAAAGAGAGGATCAATTAAAGAAAGTCATGGTTCCTAGGCGACGAACATGGTAAAGCTCCGTCGTCTAGGTTGTAGTCATTGGCGACGAAAAGGGATAAATGCAGTCGTCTAGGTTGATGTCTTAGTCGACGAACACGATAGTGTTCCGTCGCTTAGGATTGCAACTTAGGAGACGAGCCCAAAATTTTTGTCGTCTAAGACAATAAGATGATATGTCTCCTAAGATCTCAAAGGACGAATAAGATGATCTGTCTCCTAAGATCTCAAACGACGAATAAGTGATCGTCGCCTAAGAGTGACAGCTATGAACGTGCCCGTCTGTCAGGCTAGAAAACGTCCCACGATTAGTAATTGTCTTAGTCGACGGAGCCTAACTTTTCGTTGCTTGAACACCTACCTCACGCATCTTAGTCAACGGATCTTAGGCGACGACCGTTCCGTCGGCTAGGATTTGCAGCAACGTAAACTGGGCCCTAGGAGACGAATATGTTCTGTCGCCTAAGTGCTGAATTCCAGTAGTGCATGCAAGATGAATGAAATCGAGTCCATCTTACAAGACTAGGAAACTTTGAAGCATGCTCAAGTTGTCCTCCTAATTTGTTATGTGTTGTATACTTGTAAAGTTGTAAATATTACTACCAATTATAGAAGTGTTTAGTATGCATCAACTCAAGGCAAGGCAATATGATCATGAACCCTCCTAGACTGGTGACTAAATTAAGAATTAAGGGGTACTTGGTGGGTCGCAAGACTTTGTTTATCCTCTCTTAATGTAACTATAGTTATCAGGTCCTTGAAAAGGCTGTTAGTTTGTTAATTACTAGAGTGCCATCTACTACTCATCTAGTTAACTTAATTAGGTAAAGTTTCCTTTCAATTAATTTTTTATGACTGATAGTTTAGACTAATTACGAATATGTGAAAAAGGAAAGGAAATTAACATGACTCTGAAATCTGACATGAATTGAGTGCTCAATAGCTACGAGTCGACACGTGTTCTTAACCAAAAGAATGCACCTACTAAGGTTGTTCTTCGACGTCCGCTAGGCATTACAAGGTAACCTAGACATTTCAGGGTACTGCTAATTTTACTATAAACAAAATAGACTACAGAAAACTACTGTTGATGAATATATATATATATGTTAGATTTTTTGGTTTTATTCTTTTTCATTTTGTTTCTGTGTTCCATGTATATAAATGGAAGATGTAGTGGAAAACCTGGACCATAGAGAGTGAAACAAGGCAAAAACCTGAGAATGGAATCATCATACACTAGAATGTCTAAAATATCATACATGTCCTCTACAGTCCATTACAGTACCTGAGGAGGAGGAGGAGGAGGTAGGCAATAATAAAGCCAAAGCTAAAATACAAATGCCTTTATATATATATATATATATATATATATATATATATATATATTTTCCAAGGGTTTCCCATTTCCCTCATATTGCAATTATCCTTTTACCCCTTTTGGTACCCTAAAACACAGAGCTTTCCTCTCAGAGAGTTTTGTCTACCTCTGATCTAACCAAGACTAGGGGGAGAGGTAGAGATAAATAGATAGATCAGGAAAGGGTGGTTGGTTGGGTTTTAATTTTTTGGAAAAATGGGGAGAGGGAGAGTTGAGCTCAAGAGGATAGAGAATAAAATCAACAGGCAGGTCACTTTTGCCAAGAGAAGAAATGGCCTGCTCAAGAAAGCTTATGAGCTCTCAGTTCTCTGTGATGCTGAGGTTGCTCTCATTATTTTCTCTGGCCGTGGAAAGCTCTATGAGTTCTGCAGCAGCTTAAGGTATCTATATATATATATATATATATATCAGAATATATATTACCATGTATATATTCTGATTATTCATATATGGGAAGCTTTCAATATTAGTGATGCATACGGATGCTCAAGATTTAAGGGATGCAAAATCTGTGTGGTTTGTGTTTTTATATTCGATCCTTGCTGTGTGCTTGTAGTTAACTTTCTTAAGCAAGATTCCAGTTTTTTTCTTCTGTTGTTAAACTTTTTTTCTTAATGTTTTCTTCGTCGTTCTTCTTCTTTCTACTTGAATCATTAGTCTAGCTTATTTGATCTGCTGCAAGTGAGGAAAAACGAAAGGCTTTTTTGAGCTCGTCTCTTAATTAAAGATCTGGCATATTTTCTTCTTCTTTTTTCTTGTTCTTATATCTAGTAAAAGCTTTGATATTATTTTTGAAGTTTCTGATACATTTTTTGATAAAATCAGAGTCTTTTCCTACATAAATATTTCTATAAAAAATTAATCGTAAAATTGGATATTTGATGCTTATTTGGTAAAATTAGTTCATCTTGCAACAAACCAGAAATTAACATAACTAGTTGTTAAGAGTAGGACTAGATTGTCTCATAAATAAAGACATGGGTTTTCTGAATTGGATTGTACTTTTGGAGTAGTTATTAGACACGTCAAGGAATTTCCTAATTCGATCTCTAATTTACATGGGATTACTTATTTCGAATTCTTTCTATTTATAGCAAAGGAAGTATAACACATCTACAATTTTTTACTCGATCTTCTTTGAATCCTATTTTTTTTTTTTCCAATTTTATTTATATTTGAACTGAACAAGCTAGATCATTGAAACTTTCACTCATGCTGTTAAAAGATGCCTCTGATTTTATCAGTTCAACTTGAACTTAGTTATTCCAGTGCATTTCCTAGACTAAGGACAGACATATAACCGGTTCACTGTTATGATTCGGTGCCAGGTGATTTGATACTTGATGTGTAATTTTTCTGCATGCTGTACTTTGTGTTGCAATTAAATTACTGATTTTTCACCAACAGATATATAAAAGGCTGCCTCTTTATAGTCTTTACTTATAAAGCTGCATATCATGAAGCTTTTGCCTTGAAATGAATTAATATAGCTAAACTGTGATATGACTAACAGTAATGCTTCCTCCAAAGATTACAACTTACCCCTTGGAAAATCCGACTTTTTTTATTAATCATCTTTAAGATTTTTGAAGTTTTGTTCTGATAAGAAAGAAATCTACTTAACTTAGCAGTTAGCACAAAGCTCTGAAGAAGAGGCCTAGTGCAAGCTAGAACTCCAAAAGCTATTCTAAGGTTGGATCCCAGTCAAGACATTTTAGGAGTATGAGTGTGGATATGTTCTTACTTTAGGCTCCCCCATAAATTGAACCATATAAAAAATTGATGCTTTAATTAAGTTTGAAAATTCAAGGTCTTTCGATCATTTTAATAGTACAAATCCAACTTATCAGTTGGTGTTATTTGAGTTTGGTATTGTTATATTAAGTTTATCAGAAAATGCTTGGTTCCTTCCTCTTAATGTCATTCCATCATACACTTGAATAGACTATGCCCTTTTTCACTAAAATCCGTTGATGAATGATTTTGTTCGTCAATGAATATGTGTTTCTCACCTCGACTTGGAATGATGAATGACTCTTTGCTCATGTTGTCATGTTAGTTGCACACTATTGTGCTTTAGTGCGCGATTGATCGAAGTATCAATGACTTAAAAAGCTCGATACATTAATTCCGACCTTGCATTTTTGTTTTAATCTCTTTCATTCTCAGTGTTGATGATTCATCATGACCTTGACCTCATAGAATGTTGAAAGATTTTTCTTAATCAAATCGTAGCATAGGTGGAAATCATCCTAACTCACCCTATTCATGCAAACATATATAACAGCGTAAAGTCCTGCATTTGGCTCTTCTAATAATGAGGTTTTTGTGGAATTTTTGATGAAAAAATTTGCTGTAATCCATTTCTTTCATATATTGAAATCGCACAGATTTTTAGTTATGTGTAAGTAAGGGCATGTAATGATTTGTGTTTGATCAATATGTTTTAAACTTGTATTTTAGCATGATGAAAACACTTGAAAAGTACCAAAGGTGCAGTTATGGTGCCCTGGAAGCCAACCAACCTGTAAACGAGACTCAGGTACAAACACTTCCCCCATGACCTTACGTAATCTTTCATATATAATTAAGAATGCTAAATCATTCGTCGATTTGGTGGTTAACTTAATACATGTATGCAAGTTAGTTGATCTCTAATCTATTCAAAAAATAGTTATTACATTACCATTTTGTTTCAAGCAGAACAGTTACCAGGAATATTTGAGGCTTAAAGCAAGAGTGGAGGTCCTCCAACGTTCTCAGAGGTAATACAAACCAGCTAGTCTAAAGTTTAGGGGAATTTTCATATATACCCAATTTTGAAGAGTGGTTTTAAATAAAACCCACATAATATTCATATCTGATAGACATATAAAATGTATCAATTATGATAAATATTATGTCATATTATTCTAAATTTTACATAATTGCTACCATTCAACTATAACATATTAATATAATAAATAAGTTTAATTGATGTTGTCTTAAATACCTTGATTATGAATTTTTCTTCTAACACTAACATTTTTCAATCAATTTGCAAGAATCATGTAGTTTTCCTTATTTTTATGAAAAAATCTAGATTAAAAGAATTCATTTTTTAATCTATACAAAAGGTAAAATATAATATGAATAAGATATATGATCACATATCTAAACCCTAAACCCTAAACCATACACCCTATACCCTATACCCTAAACACTATACCCTATGCCCTAAACCTATATCCTAAACCATATACCCTATACCCTGAACCTATATTATAACTCTATACCCTAAACCCTATACCTTAACCCTATACACTAAACCCAATTTTGAGTTTCTTCTTTTTAGGTATATTATCATATCATGCCATACTTAATAGGTACATTAGAAACGTAAGTAGTAGAGAGTAAAATGTTCTCTCAATTAGGATGAGAAATGATCGATATAATAATATACTTAAAAATAAAAAAATTAATCAAAGAACAAGAATGTGTACCTTACAATTAAAGATTTTTCAATTATGTAGAGAGACATTAAATGTGAGCTTAGGAATGAAAAATATCATCCTATTACAAATGACATACTTCTGTATATAACATATATATACACACACACTCAAGTTAGTAATAACAAAGTGAGAAATTAAAGAATGTAATTGATTATAGCAAAGTTAAATCAAACTAAATTTTAACTAGAATTTGAGTTTCAAATTGATGCTAATATTGAGAAATATACCAAATTTAGCTTTCTAATGTCTAAAAGGAAAATTAGAGAAACCGAAAAATGAAGAAAACTATTAATTATACACATTTGCTCTATAAGTATGTTTGCTTATGTGGAGTGGGTGTAAAATAAAAGAAAAATATGTATGAGTTTATCTTAAAAGAAGTTTAGTATTTTGGGTTTTTATCTAATTTTCTCTAAAGTTTACTAAGCTGTAATTTTTCAAATCATCATTCAAGAAACTTGGTAGAAATTGTTATATATACTAGATTCTTAGCTAGTACTGAATTACTGATGGATATTCCCAAATACAAATATGCAGAAATCTTCTTGGAGAAGATTTGGGCCCACTGAACACGAAGGAGCTTGAGCAGCTTGAGCATCAACTAGAGTCATCCCTGAAGCATATTAGGTCAACAAAGGTGATATTTTTTCTGAATTAGTTTCACATATTGATTGAAGCTCAATAGCATATACATCAAAACCTAGCCATTGCTCTCTGGTTGGGACTATTTAGATTCCATAGAAAGCATGTAGATGAATTTGTATTCTAACCCTAACAAATCTTGACCCTTCATTATCACTCCAACACATCTGCAAATCTGATAACTGATTGTGATGCATATATTCCTCAAGAGATAATAAACTATAATTTGCTGATGTGGTTTTTTCCCATGTTCTATTCTCATTGATCAGACTCAGTTTATGCTGGACGAGCTTTCTGATCTTCAAAACAGGGTAAGCGAAAATCCAATACGTGCATTTGCTTGCTTCCAAAGTTGATGCAGATGCGTTTGAACATCATATATAATGACTGTTGTTCTAATTATTTGATCGAGCAGGAACAGATGCTTGTTGAAACTAACAAATCCTTGAGGAGGAAGGTAAGATATTAATGATACTTGTTGCAATCAAGCTTCTTCGTACTTTCGGTCATGTAGTTAAATCAAGCTTTGGTTTTCCGATACATGTCTGATTAATAAATGTATGCAACAGCTGGAAGAAACTAATCTGCAAGGTGCTCCACTTCGTCTGGCATGGGACGGTGGCTATGGCCAAAACAACATTCATGAGCACAACAACCGTTTTCCTCCCCAGTCGCAAGGTTTCTTTCAGCAACTGCAAGGAAACAACAACTCCGCAATGCAAATGGGGTACCTATCTTTCGATTATTCGTACATTAATTGGCAGACATATATTGGCTGTTGAAGTATTCATAATAGAACTGTTTGGTACTTTGGTTGGTGCAGATACACACCATTGGGTTCAGATCATCATCATCATCAGCAGATGAATGCAGGAAATCCAGGACAAAATGTGAATGGATTCATTCCTGGGTGGATGCTTTGACAACTTTTGATTGTCAATAAATATGTGCATGGCGAAATAAGATATGGAAACTGTTGCTTCATCTTCAAGAATCAAGCCACGCACTTGTTCTATGCAATTTAACTGTAATTATTATGCTTGAAACAGTAATTACGTGGTAGTAACATCTATATTTGCATGTATTGAATTTGTATCGACATTTTAAAGAACTTTTTATGGATTCGTAGTATTGTATGGTTAAACTGTGTGCAGCTTTGCTTTGGGCGTAGTTGCTCTGGCTTCGGTTGATCCTAAAGCCCATGAGAATATATAGCGGGCAGGCAATTTGTTCCCATTTTTTATTTTTTTTTCGTTCTTCTTTTCTTAAAGAAGATGAAGATGGGGATGTTGTTCCCTAACTCGGTTTTTAGGGGAAGTCATTTTACCAGGTCATTGCCCAGTCAAGCCCTTCATCTGTATACCGCCAAAGTCCCCAAGTAACTTCTTGAATAAAATAAAATAAAAAATAGAGTAAATATTTTGTGATTGCGGGGTGCTACGTATTCTTTATATCGAGCAAATTAAAACAACAAACATTTTATAAAAATAATGAATACACAAGGCATATTATGATCATAGTTCGGAGTGCACTATTTTGTTAGGAATCATGGTAACATGCATGTGCGGTAGTGCACTACTTGAGCCTTATGTACATAGATGATGAGCAATGTTATGTACATAGATGATCTTCGGATCCCTCCGAGCGAAATAGGTCGTATGATTATCATCAATGAATTGATTTCGTTGTGTCTTAGAAAATGTTTGAACCAATATTTGACACGACCTATGTGGTAGACCAAGTGGGCCGGGTCCATCAATGATCACGGCCATTAATGAGTAAATATCGTGACTCATCTTGTTGAGCCGCAGTGCACAACAACGAGGCTTATTAAATAACCCGTGGTTAACCGAGATGATGATCGCGAATATTGACGTTTTAATATTGAGCCGCGAACGTTTATTCAAGAGGTTGAGCTACGAACACGGCTAGTAAGCCGCGGCTGCTGAGCCGCAAACACAGCTATTTAGCCGCGGCTGTTGAGCCATAGACACCTATTAAGCCGCTGCTATTCGTGAGTTGTAGCAGCTAAGTAAGAAAAATAAATGTTATATCCTGTCAAATCCATACAAGGACGATTGATTGATATTTACAAGCAAAATTACGGTCAAAGATAACGCCTTCAAGGGAGACGTCACCACAGTTACCAAACTTTGTTGGCAATCAGATTGAATGAGTTTTATTGCGGGAATCAGACGTTGCTACAATTTCAATCTATGATTTATTTGTAATCTATCACTGTGTTTAAAGGATTACGTTTCTTTATTTTGCATCGGTATAAAAAAGATTGTAGGATTGTTTGTTAGAGGTCGTCGACCAAATGCTCAACGCGATTAATTTACAAATTTTCTATCTCAATACAATTCAGCTTCTCAGCATTATCATCAATCCTCTTCGTGTTTTATCAGCGTTTTACTTTACTGGTACTTGTCTATCTTTTTTGCAATCTACTTTATTGTTCATTTTCATACTTGCAATTTATCTTATTGTCCTCTATGTTTTCTTTAGTTTCATGCACTTTATTTGTTACACTTTCATTGATGCACTTTACATTCTTGCATTTGCATCACTTGCACTATCACAACATTCACCTAGTCACACAACACCAAGATCGGCATATAAGCCCTTGGCCCATTGACACTTGGCCGGGACGTTTTTGAGCTAACAGAAAATAAACCCTAAATCTTTATTTCCTAGATCATGAGCGGGTGATTTAGGACAAAATCTACTACATATCGATCACCCTTTTGAATTTTGATGGCAACAAATATGCCAATAAAAACATAATTTATAAGAAAAGAATTCGAAAATATACCTAGATAAAAGATGCATTGATTTATATATTCAGATAATCAGATTCATAAAGTTTGTTCACTTTTGAGTTTTAGCGAGAGAAACACAAATGCAAAGCCGAAAGAAATTTCAAACAATGGAATAGCTTAAACCCTAGCAATTAGCAAACCACGATGGATGGATGGTTGCTTCAAACAGAATCCAATTAGCCCGCTCGCTAACAAGAGCTTTCTTCCAAAGCATTTTGACGTGTGAGGGATTAAGAGGGACACTTAATCAGGAGGCAACTCAGTTGCCTTGTATGATGAATCACAAGAAATTTGCCTTTTGCAAACCCTCATAACTTCTTCACTGAAAATGTCATTGTTGATCGCATCCCATCACTAGGCAAAGGTGTCTTTCTAGTCAATGTAGTGTTATACCATAAAGTTGATCAAATGGGACACCAATATTTATCTACACCATCCTTACGAACGTTGAGCTTAATTATCTCTCAAGTCATGATCAACCCTATCGTAAAAGCTTAATTAGCCAATAATGACGTTAACCGTCTCAATCAAGGACTACACTGTTTCTCATTAATGACCAAACCAACTTTCAAATCATTTACATCTGCTGCGAGTAATTATCCTCATTGAACTACCTGTTTGGCAGATTCATATCACAAATCGTCTTATTACTCTCTATTCAGAATTCACAATCAAATTAAATCAGGTCATTCGAAATCTTAACTCGTATTTTATTTTGTTTGTTTATTTTTTGTTCGCATTGAGTGGTTAGATGGTACACTAAAAAAATAGAGCACTTTTTTGCCCTTTAAGCGTAGTGTTTGTAACGAGATGCTTTTTCCTTTTCAGTCGGAGTCCCTGTCTCTACCTGATTCGGACGAAGCCGGGAAAAAAGGCAGATGACAAGATTCCTAACCCTTCCTACGCAACTTGGGCTGGGCCACGGCCCACGTGGACTATCTATTTTCATTAATACAGTTGGCTCCTGGACCCTGGACCCCTAGCAAAAAAATAACAAGAATTGAAATTTTTTTTCTCTAGGGTAAGTACAAGTACTATTTGCTTAACACAACTATAATTCCATGTTTGGTTTGAGTTTGAAAACAAGGCTAGAAAATGCCTTCACCAAAATAGTAACATCTTTGTGTGTATATGTGCATTGACTTCATTCCATGTCTCTATTTTATAGTGTAAGATGAACACTTTAATCGATTCTTTTAATTAGAGCAATCGAGTTTGTTGGTTTTCCGCTCTTTTTTACCAAAGGCCTGCAGAAATTTGTACATTGCTTCGCTGCACGATTGTTATTCGTTCATTTGTGGATATACTTTGTACACATCAACGGTTAAAGTGTTTTTATGTTCATTGAGCAAGGTGCGTAACTTCGATGTATATTTGTCAAGAACATAATGATTAGTGAGTGACCTCTATGAGTATAGTAAAAAAGTTGTATGAATGAATGAACGAACTAATCGTTTCGTCCCAGTCAAGTACGGTTATTGGAAACAAGTATATACATAACAGAAAAAAGACTTGGAATAATCTAGGGACACTATGGCGTCAACCCTAATTAGATGGATACTCGATCACTAATCAATACTACTCAATACTAAATCTGTTCAGACCAATATCCACAAGAGTATCTCATCAAAGCTAAACTAATATCCTGCCGAACTATAAAAGACTCTTCAAACCTACTGGGCATAAGCTGGTGGGCACAACATCAATTACACTTATTTATTATGTTTATATGTTATAATTGAATTGTGACAATTGTGTAAAGTTTAGAAAAAATAGGACATAATATGTTTCATAATTGATATATGGATTAAATACTGGTCACTCCATTAACTTTCATGCACTCGACAGTTTACTCCATTATCTTTCAATTTCAATCGATCACTCCGTGAACTATCCAATGTCACACTATCAGGTCCATCCGTTAAGTGGACGTTCAATCGTGCCGTTAATTTACTGACTGGACATATTTTTCAATGTCCACTCAGTTGGGTGAAGAGGGAAATTCCATTTAACACCCCCTGATTCAATGCCAACTTAAAAAATTATAAACCAACCATGAACTTGATGAATCAAATACCCTCTTTGGTTTCCCAGAAAATGCATGAACAGAAGAAATCACAGCAAAAACAAAAAAAGTGGAATCGCAAACCAGTCAATTCATATGACAACCGATGATCCTATCACTCCAAATCAAAATCCTACCAAATTATGAAACATTCAACCGCAAATAATAGAAAAGAAATGAAAACAAATTATTCTCAGCTCCACAAGTTTCTATCTTCGGAAAAGTTCTTCACTTTCATCATCAACCCAGAACCAATAACCAAATACCCACATCAAATTCACACCCAAAACCACACTAAACACATCAAGTTTCCACCTTCATGAAATTAAATAAAAACAGTGCCTGTTATTCAACAAGTTCTTAACAACAACTTTAGTCCCATCACAAAGAATCCCACTGTACACAATCCCATACCCACCTTCCCCAATCACATTCTCCTCACACAACCCATTCATCGCAGCCTCCAGCTCTCACAAAGTGTACCACCTCCCCCTCCCCAGATGCGACACCTCGGGCCCACATTCCCGCTCGCAAACGACGCCGTTTGGCTGTTCAGCGTCTTGCGACTCTCGCCGCTGGAGGCGCCGCTGCGTTGGTTGTGGATTATTTCCCGGATTTTCTTTGGAGATTATTGGGTTGGGCTTTTACGCGGCGGCGGTGAGAGCTTGCTCTTGTGGCGATGGCGGGCAGTGAGGCAGACGAAGAGGATGAAGAGGGTGAGGACTATTAAGGAGCCGACGAGGATTCCGATGACGACCCAGAGATGGAGGCCGAATTGAAGTGGGTTTTGAGAGCTCAGAAAATGAAGAGAGGGGTGTTAAATGGAAGAGGGAAAATGAATTAGGGGTGTTAAATGGAATTTCGCCCTTCACCCAACTGAGTGGACATTGAAAAATATGTCAAGTCAACAAATTAACAGCACGATTGAACGTCCACTTAACGGATGGACCTGATAGTGTGACATTGAATAGTTCACGGAGTGATCGATTGAAATTGAAAGATAATGGAGTAAACTGTCGAGTGCATGAAAGTTAATGGAGTGACCAGTATTTAATCCTTGATATATTTTAGATGTCTATCAGAAAAGAATATTATGTGGGTTTTATTTTAGATGTCCCCGGAGACATATAGGGGTTTTAAACTAGGTAGCTCGACCAACTTTTTCACACTAGATTGTTTTTTCTAAATAGAAATTTTAATTCGTGAATGGATAGAATCAATTCCCTTTTGTTTTTAAAAGAACCCCCCTCCTTTGAATCTTTGAGCAAACGATTGGTAATAATAATATCTAACTCACTTTGTACGTAGATGGATCTCGGATTCTTGATGAGTACTCGACTCCAACTTATCCTATCTTCATCGAAATAATTAACTCCACGATAGTAAAATGGCAAGTTCCATATTGTAAGCGGTAAAAACATTACTGTTAACCTGTTTTGCATTGTTCCTTCATATATGGGAATTGACTAGTCGAGCTTGAAATTCAAAACAAAAATGAAACCTCTAGCTACCAAAGGTGACCCTAGTTATGTTCAATGCCTTTCTTTTCTGTTCGGACAAATAGAAGAAAGGGTTTACACAATACCATTCTCGTTTTTTACTTTGACCGAAAAGAATTAGCATTGCAAAAAATCGATCACCACATTTCTCATGTTTGTACTCGGTATACTATACCTTTGCTTTTCTCTCTTGAAGTAAAAGTATCATTCATATAGGAGTATAGATAAATATTGGCTAAAAATTGTAGGGTATTTATAAAGAGGAGTGTACATTGGTTCCTACCGACTGTTTTTGAGCAAACTCCACTCATAAATCTTCCCAAAATGCGTAGAATGACTTGAGCAAGTCAACAAGGAGCCTCTAAGAAATACCGAAACGATCAAAATTAAAGTACGTAGTAGATTTTTGGCAACACAGACAACACCCTGGTTTAAGATACATAAAGTGTACATGTTGTAGAGAGAAATGAGGTTCAAAAGTTAGTAGATCTTTCGGAATGATAAGCAAAATAACCCTATTTCGAAATTGCACTATGTTGTAGGAAGACACAATGAATTGGTATTGTACATACGATATCAAAGATTATTATTAGTATCGCAAAAGAGGCTAAAATCCAATTAATTATTTGTTGCAAGTAGAAAGGCATGCCCCATGACTAATTCAAGAAAGGGTACAAATTACAATCTAATGATATCTCACTTTCATTAAAGCAAAAATTGGATTGACAAGCATATTACTCCTTTGAGAACCCTGACACAAATTAACGAACACTATAGTGCCCACAGCATGATACTCCACAACAGTGCTGAAATATATTTGGCCAAGAACACACATATATAGTAAAAATCCCCAGTAACATCATGAAAGGAGCATCCAAAGACAAGTAAAAAAAAAAAAACAGAGTAAGAAAAAAATTAAAGAAGAAATGAAAGAAAGATCCTGAGTTTCAGAAACCCGAGTTCGTACGATGATGGCGTCGTTGGTAATTAAGCTGAAATAAAGAAAATATGTGGTTTCGAGCCCATGTCTTATAGACCAAACGACTGTCACAGAGGCTCCGGCCAATAGCAACTTGACAACGCCTTGGGAAAACCACTCCGGTTTTGGAAACCCGCTCATCTAATCCCACTGAGGTTTTCAACTTTCCTATAAATTTACATATAATAAAACCACAGATCAGTTACTCCCAGACATAGCAGACTACCTATTTAGATATATAGAAAAAAAAAAACCCATCTATATTCTCCAGCTCTTTCTCTCTCTCACTCTCAACTTCTTTCCCATTTTCTTGGTGTTTTTATTTTAATTTTTGGTTTCCTAGAGAGAAAGAGAGAGATCCATTATCATGGGGAGGGGAAGGGTTCAGTTGAAGAGGATAGAGAACAAGATCAACAGGCAGGTGACTTTCTCAAAGAGAAGGTCTGGGCTGCTCAAGAAGGCGCATGAGATTTCTGTGCTCTGCGATGCTGAGGTCGCTTTGATCGTCTTCTCCACCAAAGGCAAGCTCTTTGAGTACTCCACTGATTCTAGGTATGTAATAATCTGACTTCGAACTACTTCGATCTTCTTATTCTTTGGCATTCAGATTCATATTATTACTCAGCAATTCCATACTTGTTCATCTCTGGCAATTTTATGGTTCATGCAGTAGTAGCTTCAAGCTACTAGGTTTTTTTTTGTATTGAATTATTTTTGTGTTTAGTTGTTTATATAATCCATTTCATGCAAAAAAAGAAAAAAGAAAAGTTGAATTAAGCAGCAGCTAGCCGTTTAAGACTCGGTTGAGTAGTGATTAGAGAGTAAAGAGATCGATTCCTGGGTGTTTCTGTGGGGGTACGTACGGTATGAATCTGTTAATTCATCATCTTAATATAATACACAAGAAAACAAAAAGAAAAGAGAAACTGTACTGGATTTCTGATCAGACACTCAAATATAATGAGCTATATATATAGCTGTGCTGTCTTTTCTCTTGCTCTACCATCGAGACTAAAGCTAGCAATTACCCAAATTTACATCCTTGATTATCAGTTAATAGCCCCTAAACTTAGTCTGAGTACTCTTCTTTCATTTTTCTTGCACTATTACACTGCATAGTACTTTAATTTAACACTGAAGTTCACTATGAGCTGTACATACATATACCCTAGCTACTCTCCTGAGTAGACACTGGGTTATAAGGGAGGGTATTGATGTAACCACAAAGAGAAAATGTACATATATATTGGGTATCTGCATGTACTGTTATTATATATATAACCACAAAGAGGATATGTGCCTCTACTAAAAGGAAGTAGTTAATTTGAAGCTGGTACATGTCTTCCTAATTCACCTGAGAAGATCCAACAGTAAACTTTCTATACAATATGAACGGTTGAATGTGGAAAATAAGAAACTAATTAAGTAATTACAATAAGGCCGGCAATATGCTTTTAACAATTTGATTCAGGAGAAATCTCTTGCTTTTCTAGATTGTATATATATGACGGAATTGGCTCTTTAATTAGGGGTTGTCTATGGTTCCCTTTAATTGTATCTCAAGTACATGTAACTTTCTCTTATCCTAATGAACTAATTATCATTTGATCTATATAGAAAAAAGATATCGAATGTATGTGACGGATCAGCTCAATTAAAAAAGTATCGTATTTGAGGTATATATATTATATATATGATATAAAGCTACACTTAAGATCATTTTGAGGAAAGGAACCAGTTAACCCTTTCAATTGTAATTTAAACTATTGGAATTCTAGTTAAACTATAATATATGGAATATCCCTAACAATTAAATTGTTTGGTTCAAATGTGCCGATAATATATAATCATAGGGAGTTTGTTTGTATTTATCCCGGGAAGTTATAATTGGTTTCAATCTTAGTAATTAACTAATGTTAGTACATTCATAGACTTATATATTGATGTACCCTTGATCTTCTACTTTCAATATATATAGACTCCTTATATATTTATCACATGTTTGCATATGTTAGTCCAATGACCCCTATTGCTTTATGCAAAATGGGGTGTGGGGATTTACTAAGCATTAAGAGGGTTGGTGGGTTTTTTTTTTCTTTATTTACTTATTCGGGAATACTATCGATTTGAGTAAAAAGAACTAAAAACTCACATGCATCAATATGAAATCTTTGAAAAAAAATTTAGGTACCTACAAGTATATATGTATATAACCAATGAAGCGTAATACTCCAACATTAGATTATGTTGGTTTCAATTGTTTGAATCCAAATCCCTCCCTTAATATCTTATGTCTTACCCGGATCTTAGAATTGAATGCTAACGACACAAGAAAAATCTATAGCTAAGTTAGCTGGAGCCGGATTATTGAACCTCAAATTCAATATAAGCCATTTTCATGTTGACACGTTTCTTAATTATGCAGCAAAAAGAAGAAAAATGCATATGTGTGTCAAGTCTGGTTGAAGGTTATTTGAGTTCTCACTAACAGTTATTCGTTTATTGATAGCATGGAAAGAATCCTGGAAAGGTATGAGAGATATTCATATGCAGAGAGGCAGCTTCTTGGAAATAATCATGAGCAGGATCAGGATCAGTCAAATGTATGCCATTCACACTCTTCTGACTGTCATCTCAAAGGGAATGCTCCTGTATTACTGAATTACTTATTCCGTAATTTTAATGTTGTATAGGGAAACTGGACTCTGGAACATGCAAAGCTCAAAGCCAGGGTGGAGGTTTTACAGAAAAATCAAAGGTAAACACCAGTTTGTTAAAAGAGTAAAGTATTTGCGTTTTCGTTAGGTTATGATAAATAGCATTACATTTTGTCATGTTTTTATTTGCAGTCATTTCATGGGGGAAGACCTACAATCCTTAAGTATGAAACAGCTTCAGAATTTGGAGCAGCAACTTGATTCTGCTCTGAAGCACGTAAGGTCTAGAAAGGTACGTACACCATCAATGAATACACCAGATAGTATTGGGTAGTGTAGCTAGATAATTGAATCATGAGCATATATTCTACATATTTATACACGGGTGTATGAGTTTTCTTTGTCTGTCTAAGAAAATTTTTGGAATATGATTTTTTGTTTGATCACATACAGAACCAACTTATGTACGAATCCATTTCAACGCTCCAGAAGAAGGTAAGAAAAGACAGTTAATTTAGGTATACATGTAATTAAAATGTGCATATATATAATCTGAATATATGGTGGTTTGGATTTGTTTTCCATGACAGGATAAGGCGTTGCAGGAGCAAAATAATTTGCTGACAAAGAAGGTAAACGTGAAGAACTAATGTCAAAATTAAGAATTGAGCGTCCTTAATTTCCATTCTAATATTCTAGCTCTTAGCTGCTTGAGCCATGTGTACGTATGCGTCTGATATATAGGTCAAAGAGAAGGAGAAAGCAGTAGCCGGCAGTGCTCCACAGTCCCAGGAGCAGGCACAGGTACGGGGACCGGCACAGGCACAGGCACAGGCACAGGCTCAGGCACAATGGGAGCAAATGCAGAGGCAGAGCTTCGACTCCTCCAGCAGTGCCCTTCTACCTCAGGCATTGCGGTTCATGAATTTCGGGTACGTTCTGATCTACTGCGATTGGTTTTGTTTCGATCTTTCACCCAGGATCAGTCCTTCTGTCGAGTATATTTATATGGAAGTTGTGGACTTTTCGAGTTGAAATTAGTTTAACATGTAGAGGCATGTGAGAGTTGACCGAATTGATAAATGTTAAATTGCAGAGGCTCCTCTGGAGATTATGATCAGGATGAAGATACCCCACCTCCGCCTCAACATCAAGCCACCACCGCCGCCAACAGTAACACGCTCCTTCCGCCTTGGATGCTCCTCCACCTGAATGAATAGAAGATTTACAAAAGCATTTATATATAATAATTTACTATTTATAGCTAATTAATTCAGCAAAGTATTGATTTGTGTCTATAATTACATAAATGTACACCGCTAGCTCAAATATCAAGTGTCTGCACTCTGCAGGTGTAAGTTGAATTTTGGAAAAACTAGCTAGCTATCACCTTGTGTATGTAGTATTGTTTACATCTCTATATATATGGACATATGGGAATATTGTTTTTAAGGGGACTGCTCTCAAATTAACTTGAGATAGATTCAAGAACGCAAGCATGCATCAGGTTCATCATAATTGAATTAAGTTCTGTATTACTATTAGGGTTTAGGGTTCTCTATTGCTTGCATATGATTTGCTGCTTCCTGCGCGTTCCTACTTATCTTGCTTACAGTTTCTTTGGTATTACACAATGGTTCAAGATCAGTTTGTTGAAACTAGTATAGTATTAGCCAAATGATCACCTTCTGGGTTGAAAGGATCGGATATGATGATATACATTGTTGCTTCCGATCGAGCACTGTCCGGGCCAACTAGCTAGCTAGCTTCAGCTCACCTAAACATCAAAGCCACGTACATACATTGTTGCTGGGAAAACAATCAACTTGGGCCAATCTAAACCTATACTACATGAATTCCCTAAAAAATATAAAGTATACAGATTAGTAGCAGGATGATGACTGATGACTTTCTGCAAATTTGTTACCAAGGTAATTGGTTTAGCAAACTGAGGAATTGTTGCCGTACGTACGTAATATTACTAGTAGTGAAGTAACCTATATGTGGTGGATTAATTGACTTGAATATATCTCATATCCATGGGAACTTAACTGTACTCCCAAACTAATTATCTAAGTTTGATTTTATTATTATTATTATTATTATTATTATTATTATTATTATTTTTTAGGGGGGGGGGGGGGGGGGGGGGGGACTTGGGATATCCATACATACATAGTTGATAGTTGAATATTTAATCCAATACAACATTGTACAGGCAAACATGCAACATCTGTTGTGGCTTTCTATTAGCTCGTGTTGCTGCCTTGCTGGTCTACTAGTTAATTGATATTAATTCGACAAGAATAATGTTTGTTACCAGTTTGCTTAATTGACATTCCCAGCAACTCGATCTGCAAGAATAAAGAATAAAGTGAGCAAAATTCAATAAGCACCTAGCCACCTCGTAAATGCACACATCAGTTTTCATAATCTTAAATAGAACCCTTGCTCAGTCGTGGAATCGATTCCTAAAACATCATGAAATAAAACGTACATCTCCTGTACTAATTCCTACGTGGTTTCCACCAACGAGTAGATTTTGATCCCTTTCTTGTTTTGCAGTGCGGATTGATCTCCTCCCAAATATCACTAGATATTAATTGGACACATCTATGCGTAATCTTGGTCATGGCAGATTGGCAGGCACGTCCAAGAAGTGGCCTGCGACACTGTACAATACTTGCCAAATAATCCAATAAACAAAATATGAAAATATATCTTGATCCTAAATACTTATATCTCCAGGTAGACGTTCTTGTTTGTATATATAGATACATACTTCACCCGACCAAAATTCATATATCCTAGCTTACCCTAATTGTCCATTAACACTGATCGAACGATCATGTGTTCCAACTATGCAAGAATGTGTTTCGGGGTTTCTTCGCCTTCCAGCCCTCGATCGAAACCCCGCGGTAAATCTAAACGACATGAATCGGCTGCTGTCAACACTACTACTCTTGCTGTTGAAGAGCATTCGAGCACAGACCTTCTGAACAGATACAATAGCTTTAGCAAGGATGAGTTGACTGCTACGGAAGCCGGCTTGAACCATATGGTTAAAGAGTCTCCTCATGAGGACCCAAAATCTGAGGAATCGACTGGCAACAAGATAATGGTGGTTGTGGACTCGAGCCTGGAAGCTACGGGAGCTCTTGAATGGGCACTATCCCACACTGCACAAACCCATGATACCATTTTGCTTCTTCATCTAGCTAATGGTTAATTATTATCCGATCGATCATCAGTCACTGAATTTAAATTAGCATTACTATTGCTTCTAAAAAAAAATATTTCATGTAATGTTGCACTGAATTAGTAGTGTTAATTGGTTTGATTGCAGCTGCAGACACAAATGAGAAGTTTGATGGTATAAAGGCATTTGAACTTCTCCACAGTTTGAAAAATCTCTGTCAAATCAGCAAGCCTGGGGTAAGTACTGTGTAAATTTTACTTGTTCATATAAGACGACTAAGTTATTTTTCTAAATGAATCACCAAAGACCAATTACTAACAAGTAATAACTAATAAGTTGACTAGCTAGCTAGTTGAATGATCCACATTCTGCCCATTGATGCGTAATACAAGAAATATTCATTTGCAAATTAATGTATATAATGGCAGACTTAGAATTTGATCTATATGCAAGTGTACTACTTATATAACCAAGTATATTAAGGCAATCACAAACTTTAGAATAAATAGATTATCGTCCAGTTTTTGATTAACTAACAATAACTCCTCTAGTGGAATGGCTGTGGGTGTGTGTGAATTAACCATCGAGTTTGAGTTTGTAGGTGCTAGTGGAGGTTGCATTGGTTGAAGCTGAAGAAGGGAAGGAAAAGGGGCAGATGATAGTGGAAGAAGCAAAGAGACAAAGGGTGTCTCTACTTGTTCTTGGGCAAGAAAGAAAGAGGTCGACATGGTGGCAGCTAAGTTGTAGTGGCGGTGGTGGTGAGGGCGTTGGCGAGGTTGTGGTGGAGTACTGCATACAAAATGCTGCTTGCATGACGGTTGCAGTGAGGAAAAAGAACAGCAACGGCGGAGGCTACTTGATCAGCACCAAACTTCACAAGAATTTCTGGCTTCTAGCTTGATTCGATCCATCAATATATATGTACTACTCCAAATTCAATGTTCATTATTTTTATTTCATTAAAAAATAACAAAGTATGTATGATAACACTTGGAAATTAGGCCAAAACATATAGGCCTAATTCAGTTTGAATTGGATGATTGGATCAAAACAAAAATGTACTATTGGTCTTTTGATTGAAAATCAATCAAGTAATGATTTTAATGATTTCTCTACAACTATCTAGCTCTTTGTTTTCTTCTTCTTTTCAGTAAACCATCTACCCCAGCTATAGCTAGTATACTTTCCCATACGTCTTACCAAAATTGTAAAGTGATTAAATTGGAACAATTTTCATATCCATGGAAACTTGCCAAACCCATATAATGGGAATGAATTGAATTGACGGAGAGTTGAATGATAAGTTTTCCCTATAAAACAAAATAATGCTTCAGTCTGCCTCGCACATCATATGAAGTTGACTTCTCTAGACGCACCAAGCCGCAAACACTTTTCCAAGTAGAGTAATCGATCATGATCTAAATTCAGTGCTTTGTGCAAGCTTCTATTTGCTAGTCCAAGTAGACTAATCGATCATGACCTACGACTATATATAACTTTCCATTGCAAAACCAACTTGTAATGAAGAATTAAGTGCCCAAAAGTTTATGCTAAACTGCATATATGTAAAACCTAGCCCTACAGAGTACAGAGTGCAGATGAGACATGACAGCAGATGCAGTGACTTTTGAAAAGTATGGAATAATCTAGATGCATGTCAAGCTAAATGGCGGGTGTCACGGTTGAGGGGCGGCCCTAGTCGAATAATAGAGGCAGTGCCGCATCTTGTATATCATCAGTTGTTTCTAGGAGAAAATGTTTGTAAACATGCCAAATTATTTCCTCTATATTAGACAAAACTAATGTGATCGACAACGTTGTGAGACTGTAATTTGCGTCCGTTAGGGACATCCGATAAAATTGGAACGATATATAGAAGATTAGCATGACCCATACGTAAGAATGACACACATTAATCGAGAAAAAGACTGCAATTCATATGTTACACCGGTAGGCTGTGGCTGTTGCCTCCTCTTCTGCGTGAGCATTGTGTTAAAGATGTCTTCCTCGCTATAATGTTGGACCAAGGAGAGAACGAAACAAGAAAAAAATGGATACTCACCATGCATTTCAGTTTGGGGACATGCATTAAGTAAAACATTACTCAGCATTGCTGATGGTATAGAATGAAATTTTATACAAAATACTAGCTATAGTATGGCATACACGTCAAGCTCAACTATAAGATGATTAGGAACATACATTGAATTGAAGCCTTCATATTCATGCCAAGCACGTTCAAGATGTAGCCTACCATTTGAAAATACAAAACCAAGTAAACAATTTGTGCATGGAATCAATTACATGCTTGGAAATTAAAACAAATGTATGCATATGCTAGACTAAATTATTCCATTCCTCGTATATATATATATATAACAGACCAAGTTAGCTAAGCTTCCAACCAGAACCAAAATTATCATAATCATAATGAGTAGGAGATATGCAAGACTGTGTGTTGGCCGAGGTGTGTTTTGTTTTCCGGTCCATTCCCGGACTCTGGGATCAAAATCGAAACCCAGACCCGCCTCTAGAAGCATTGGACGTTCTTCCTCCTATTCCATCAAAACAGATAAGTTTCTGAGCAATAGCAGTGATGATTTTGGTGAAGAAATCAGAGTCAAAAATGGGGATGACATGGGGAACAAGATAATGGTGGTTGTGGATTCGAGCCTTGAAGCCAAAGGAGCTCTTGAATGGGCACTGTCCCACACTGTTCGAACTCAGGACACCATTGTGCTTCTTCATGTAGCTCAGCCCTGCAAACAAGGTTAGACTCAACCAGTGGCGGAGCCAGGATGAGAAAGTCACCTGGGCTAATTATAGCATACAAAAAATTTTGTTCGACGATACGAGAAATTTTGGTTAATTAATAAATGACACATACATAGGGGTACGTAATAAGCCTTACCCTCAAACACAAGTCAGGAAGTAAAGAATCGGGGAAAGAGGCAAAGAGCCATTAGGCATTAGCCAATAGGCAATAGCCATACCTGAGGAAGAACCGAAGAAGTCAAGAAGTAGGGAATCACTGCCGGACTGGGAAGGGCATCGACAGGAGGCCAGGAGAGCGGCGGCGAGAGCGACCAGTGAGACTGCGAGAGGCAAGAGTGACTGGCGAGAGGCAAGAGCGACCGGCGAGAAGTCTCGGCCAAGGGCCAGTCAACGACGGCAAAGGATGAAAGGATTTGGGGCTTTTGGCGTCAGGCGTGGCTGTGAGTAGTGAGAGATAGAGACAGAGACTGAGAGACAGAGGCTTTAACCCTTTCAGTCTTTCAGATCGTTGGGGATTTAGGTATATAAATTTTTTTTTATTAGAAGTTGGTTTTTTTTTTTTGGGCTTCAACTTCACCTGGGCTCTTGACTGGCCTGGCTCCGCCCCTGGACTCAACACAATGACCATGTTCTTTATTGATTAGTTCGTAATTAAGGTTGTTGTTTACCAACATTGGTTTTGCAGGTGCAGACTCAAATGCGAAGAAGCTTAACTAGAGAGCTTTTGAGGTTCTTCACTCTATGAAAAAAGAATGTCAAAGGAGGAGGCCTGGGGTAAGTGCATGACATCACATTGCTTTGCTATTTTTTCACAGGGAATGGGCTGTATTGACTTTTGAGTTAAACAGGTGAAAGTTGAGGTAACATTGCTTGAAGGGAAGGAAAGAGGTGCAATAATTGTGGAAGAAGCAAAGAAACAAAAGGTGTCTCTACTTGTTCTTGGGCAAAGAAGAGAGAGGTCAATGTGGTGGAAGCTAATCAAGAGGTGCTGGACAAGTAGGAGAAGGAGAAGAACATCCGGAGGCGGTGAGGTTGTGGAATACTGCATACAAAATGCAGGATGCATGACTATTGCGGTGAGGAGAAAGAGCAGAAGACTTGGAGGGTACTTGATCACCACCAAGCTTCACAAGAACTTCTGGCTTCTGGCTTAAGTTAATTTCAGATTACTCTGATAGATAATGGATGTGAGTGCTGTGCTTGAATAACGATGGATGTCAATGAAACCCTTGGACTTTGAACTTCGTGCAGTGTATGATTTTCTATGCAGCTTCAGACTTCCTGAGTATTTAACATTGCACAGACAATGTGTGTAACTGTACAACTAGGCATGCCATAGTCGAAGATTTGAAGAATCATCTAAAGCGTGTAAAGATAATGCATTGTGATTAGATTAATCACAGAGATTAAGAAATCTAATTGACTTTGTATTGTATGCTGGCATCAACCATCATTTGTAGCAAGTCACTCCCCTAACCCTCACCGGGTTGGGAATTTTCTGAAAGCAAAATCATATTCTCCGTACATCTTGTATATTCCATCCTTACTCAGGAGTACAGCGAGGACTATAAATCAGCTATGAAGATATACAAAACATTGAATAATTGAATATACTCGGTCAGCTGTACAAAGAATATATCAGTAAGCCTTTAGACATTCCAGGAAATTCCAGGAAGAAGCAGTGCCAATTGGTGAACAACCTTTCTTAGTCATGCAGGTTCAATTATTTTCGTATTTCCTTTTCTTTCGTTCTCAATAGAAGAGGTAGAGAGGTAACCTGGTATACACATCTCATGATCAGGCATTCGCTTCAAAACTCTGTTGTGGCTCAAGAGAGTAATTGTGTCTGCACCCCCATGTTTGCATTTTCATTTGAAAATTCTTTATCGTGCTCCAAAATATGCCATGTCCATACTATCACTTCACAACTCTTTGATTTGGCTCAACAGAATAACCGTGTTTATATGCAAGTCGTTGCAGCTGATCATATCCTGCTAGTACCCCAGCCCCTGCAACTCCTACAAGCATATTTGCAGTAACTCCTCGGAATAATGTTTTGAAACCCTCAAGGTATACAATCTCCCGAAATGCATGTAAGCCATTGCGATACTTTGTGCCGTGTCCTGAGGTTAGCATCATTCTCCTCCGAAGAGTATCAAATGGATAGGCACAGATCCCAGAGACTGTTGTGACACTCCAACCAAGAAAGAAACTAGCAAAAAAATTTCCCTGTTGAAATTCAAATAATTCATGGAAAGCATGAGAACCAAGAAAGGTTAGACTAACAGGAAGGTTTTATTTTTTTTATTTTTTTATTTTTTATTTTCAATGGAGATGTTTACCTCTAAAGGTCCAACCAAAACAATAGGCTTCAAGGTGTCGTAAATCCCAAAGTACATGCCTCGGTACAGAGTAATGCCAATGATGGAAACCCCAAACCCTCGATAGAGACCCACCAATCCATCACTTGACAAAGTTTTGCGGTAAACATCTACAATCCCTCTGAATTGTTGTCGACCATTAACTCCACCCTGCCTTGCATCAGTGCCTAGCCGTGTACGTGCATAATCCAAATGATATAGAAATAATGAAGTTGTTGCTCCAGCAGCACTTCCTGAAGCCATATTTCCAGCAAACCACTTTATGTATCCATCTTTCTCTTTTGAGCAGCCAAAAATGCTTTTGAAGTAACCTTTAAATGCAAAGTTGAAAGCCTACATATATTCCAAACTATGTTTGGTGATAACAATTGGTAGGACAGAAAAGTAAAATCAAACATTTCAAACATTTAACTGAATAGAGCATGGTAACAAGTGCTAAGTTTTAAGAGTAGATGCACAATATTGAAAGCTCCACTCGCATGTGATGCCAAGAAGTAATGTGATTAAGAAGACTAGAAGATTAGATGATTTCTCTATGATATATGGTGACCCAAATCATAATGAATTATAGGACTTTGAAATCCAGAACATGATCATGCTTTGCAAACCCATAAGACAAAGAAGTTCCATAATACATATTTACTAGAAAAACTTAAGGTCTTTGGAGAACTGAAATACACAAGCACTTGAACATGGAGATTCAAATGATGTCCAAAAATTGATGAGCAATTCCAGTTATTACATCTTCTCTTGAACTATATTCTGATGGCGGCATCAACCATACTTGATACTTGTAATAGAAAAAACAATTTGACAAGCGAAAAGGAGTCTAGAAAATTGAGATACACTCTGCAAATTTTCTTGTAGAAAGTAAAACAAACAAATACAAAACAGAGAAAGTGCAAGAAGAGCATGTGGTAGTATGACATTACAACAGGCTAACAATGAGTCACTAGAGCATATCCAGCTCAAATATTGTATGAGAAACATGAATTCATCAAAGGAATAGAAGAAAAATAAGGTACCTGAGTAGGAAAATATCGAATAACATTGGCCTGGTTCCCTCTCCAAAAGGCCAACACGCCTTCCTCTCTAAAAACCCTCCTAAAGCCATCACCAACACCCTTATAAGGTCTATTGAGTTGTCCTCTCTTTATCATCTCCCCTTGATTTTGCAACAAAAGCTTTACTCTTTCAATAGGTGCTGCTGCGGTCTTCGCTACCAATGCAGCCATTCCTCCCATTACAAAATCCACAGAAAACTTCTCGGATTGTTTCCCCATTGCGAACCACCTCTATCTCTCTTGCTCTATTTGGCCACCCTAAAGAATCCAAACAAAGCAGAAACGTTATTCAAATTGTCCAATTGGTGATTCGAATGAGAAAGTATATATCTTTGCCCAGTTCAGTTATTATCCTTGAGTTTGTTTATTTCAAATACACGAGTTCCTCACCCCCAACATGTTATTTCAATCAAATGGATGCAAAGTTTCAGTCTTTAATATGAATTGATCCAAATGAGCAGGTCATATGTGAAAAGCTGACTAAAGGGTGTTTAAGGAACACAATCAGAGCTCATTACAGAATCAAAACACATTCAAAGATGCAACCATTTTCAATTCTTAAATGCCATGAAAGCTACAACCCAGAAAAGAGAAAATACACACCACAACAATCCAAACACCAATAACATCCACTCATATTCCATTTGAGTGAATGAACAGCATAAAGGAATGAACTTTATGAAACATAAGTGAGATGGGTTTACAGGATAGGATTACATACCTTCAAATATAGTACGAGGTTGAAGTAAGATTCAGTATCGACTGGAAAAGAAGGAGAGAGATGGGAGTGGGTGGTATTTCTGCGGCGGAGAATGGGGTTACTCTCCCACCACCAGGAATAGCACACTTTTGGATTTTCAATTGACAAGGACTTTAAATAGGTCGAATAATTGAATCGCACTTGGGTACAGACAAGGAAAGAAAAAGATTCGAAATTTTGATTCCCAGAAATACTATCCTGGAGATAAGAGTTGTTTGCAGACAACAACGGCAATCCCTTACATTTGGCAAATGCGCGAATGGAGACTCTAAATTCCAACGATTAAAATATCGCGGATATCCTCAATTTTTTTTTCAAAATTTCTATAAACATGTTGAGAACGGGTTGAAGAAGAAAAATAATAACAAATCATATATACATTCTTTAAAAGAATTTAAAATATAAATAAATTTAATTGTGTTTATTTTGAACAAATAAAGATAGTTTTTAACAATTAAGAACAATCTTTTCTGTACATATCATGTGTCATGAGATAATTTTACTAAATTGTTCTTGCATAACCTGTTGGAGATGAGAGATCCCACATTGGAAAAGTGACAAATAAAATATAACTTATAAGTGGGTGGATTATTCCTAATTGTACCGAGACCTTTTGTGATTAAAACCCAACACCTTAAAGGTGGTTAAGTTGGGACAATATCGGTACAAGGATGATCCACGAGCCACGCTTGTCGCTGTTTGACATAACCAACTAACCAATTTAGGGTTGTGAGGAGGAGGACAAAACGTATATAAACGCTAGAGGACGATTGAAACGCAACGTCTCTCTCTTAGTTCTTCGTTGCTTCTACGTTGCGATCTCTCAGTCTCTTTGTCGTTGCGATTTCGTTTTGCTTCGTCTCCATAGGTGAATTTGCAGGTAACTTTCACGCTTCTTCTTCTCACATGCTTAAAGCTTTCATTTTTCTCCGTCGATTTCAAGCTTTCTGATCTTTTGAAAAGCTAGTTGTAAATTCGAATTTCTTTGAATTTGATCCAATTTTCGTTTAGGTTTACTTTGTTTTTGAATCGGTTTGATGCTTTGATGTTATTAGTGAGCAATTTGTAGGTTTAATCTCTTGATTCTTTATTCTTATGGTGTTTTCATCTTTTTGAATTTTGAATTGGAATTTGATGATGAGCTATTTCTGTTTAGGTTTTGTGTTGATCATTTTTCGATTGCACTTATATATCAATTTTAAAGTTTATTCGAAGCAGATTTGTTGAGCTATTCAATTTTGCAGATGTTTGTTTTGGTTTTGATTCAATGTTTTCAGCTATTGTAGTATCATCTCCCTAGGTCGTGTTTGTTTTTGTTTATTTGTTTTGATTCAATGTTTCAGCTACTTGTAGTAGCAGGTGTTTGTTTTGATATATCTTTATTTGCAGTAGCTATTGTATTTTATATGTTTTGATTCAATGTTTCAACTATTCTAGTTTATATGCAATAACAGGTGTTTGTTTTTCTTTTGATTCAATGTTTTCATGTGTGTTGTAACGAGAATAATTTTTTTGTAGCTTTATTGGTTCTGTGTTCTTAGCAAGTATAACAGCTCTTTAACATTAGTGTTTTTTAGGATTTTATTTTTGTAGCAGCTCCCTAGCTTGTTTTAGTTGCATTTTTTTTAGTTTGAGGTGGTGTACTAGCCGGATTGGCGGTGCAGCGGCACGCTGCCTTTTTTTTGAATCTTTTTTTATGTATGTGTATAGCTCTGTTTGATAGTGTGTGAACATTTTTTGTAGGATGTCTAATTCTAAGTTTGGAAGGTTTTCATATGGGGGAGAATATTTCATTATATGCTTGTCATCAAACATTAAGTATGATGATATATGTGCGAAGATTTGTTTGAAGTTTCAGAATATGAAGTTTGGTCAGTATGTCCTGAAATATTCACTCACTGATCTTCCTAATTGTTGTCTTGACTCTGATGATTGCAGTAATGATGGAGATTTTGAAATGTTGAACTATCGGTTCATAAATATCCAAATCTTTGATGTTGGATCTAGCTCATCTAGCTCTATAATGCCTTCACTAGTTGTAATGTTTGCTACTGTTAAGCCTGCTACTGTTAGCATTATAGCACTCTTTGATGATGGCGATGTTAGTAGTGATGATTCTAATTGTGAGGATGACAGTAACATGATCCTAGGGAACTTTGTAAGCGACAAAATGAAGAGGAAGTACATGTCAAGCGAGTAGAATGACTATATTTTCAGGGCAGGTCAGTTTTTTACTGGTGGTGCTGTTGAGTTTCGGGATAAGTTATGCAAATATGCTGTTGAAAACGAATTTCAGTTTCGCTATAAGAAAAATGACAAGTCTCGTATTAGTGCTGAGTGTGTCAAGAAAAAAAAAAGAGATTTTTCAATGGTATATGAATGCCTCGTTACGCCAATCCACTAACTTTTTCTACATCACCAAATTGAACAATAAGTACACTTGTGTTTGTGTTGTTCGTCATCAGAAACACAGGAGGCTGGGATCCAATGTTGTTTCCACTATCATTACTGATAAAGTTCGAGGTAATCCATTGGTGAAGATTAGAGATATTATGGATTACTTGAAGCAAGATTATGACTTTGAGGTTGCTTACCATACAACGTATAGGGGAAAAGACGATGCCAATCAAAGTTTACATGGCGATGAAGGCATAGGCTATGACTATTTACCTTGGTACCTAGAGGTAATAAAGAGAACAAAACCTGTTTCCGGTTGTGTTCTTGACACTCAAGATGGTCGTTTCTGCCGCTTGTTTATTGCTTATAGGGCTTCTCTCCACGGTTTTCAGTACTGTCCTCCAATTTTGTTTGTTGATGGAACCTTCATCAAGAACAAGTACAAGGGGATGCTTTTAGATGTTTGTGCAAAAACATGGAACAAATGTATGATATTTGTTCTGTGTAGTAACAACTATTTTAGTAACAGTAACAGTTTTGAAATTATCGACCTCTTTTCTGTTTTTGTAGTAGCAGTAGTATCTGAGTATTTTTCTTGCTTGAATCTAGTAGCATTTGAAGTAGTAGCAACCTTCCTCATTTTGTTTTTTCTTCTTCTTTTTATATATATTTATTTATTTCTTGTTTCACTTTATTTTGCAGATATATTTCCATATGCATTTGCAATTGTTGATGCCGAAAGCAAAGAGAACTGGAGGTGGTTTTTTGAGCAGCTGGCCATCATCTTAATCAGTGATCATATGAATATTGTTTTCATGACGGACCGTGGTTCAGGTTTGTTGGATGTCATTAAGGAAGTTTTTCCTAGTTCCCCACACTCATACTGCATAAAGCATCTCAAGGACAACTTGTTTGGTAGGCTATCGAATAAGTTGTCTGCGTCTTATAGAGACACTCTTGTGTCATCGTTTGCTGCTTGTGCATATGCTAGAACTTAGGAAAAGTTTGATGAAGCAATGCAGAAGTTGAGAAGTGATGGTAAGGGGTGGTTGAAGATTTTCTAAAAGAACTGAAACTGGAAAACTATGCTTTCGCTCACTTCCCTGGCAAGAGATATGGTGTAATGAGCATTTTGCAAGCCGAAAGTTACAACAACACGGTCAAGGATGAAAGTTGTATGCCACTGCCTCAGCTGCTTGAAGGTGTTCGTGTTCATACGATGGATTTATTTACATGAAGGAGATTAGACTCTTCCAATTGGGGCAGCGTTTTGTGTCCTAAAATGGAGAAGAAGTTGTTAAAGAGATTGTAGACGGGAAGGAATTGGAGGGTTAGCCAGTCCAGTCAAGATGTTTTTGAAGGTTTTTACTGAAACCTGCAACGTCATGGTGAATTTAGCTGGGTGTGAATGTGCTTGTGGTCATTGGGAGTTTCAATGCTTTCCTTGTGCGCATGCTATTCAAGTGATGAATAAAGCCAATCTCCTTACATATGACTACATTGAAGACTACTGGAAGACTACATTTTACAAGAAAACATATGAGCTTCCTATCTATCCAGTTCCTGATCTGGATAGGCCTAACATCTTGAGTTTTGGAGATTCCGCATTGCAACCTCCCAAGACTAGAAGACCACCTGGAAGACCAAAGTCGAGAAGAATCAAATCTTTTGGTGAACAATGCAAGGAGATCAATTGCTCGCGTTGTCACACATTAGGCCACTACAACAGCAGGACATGCACCAATCCTATTCGAGTACAACATGTGTGTTGTAACGAGAACGTTTTAGATGTTTTTTTGACGGTGCAGCGGCACGCTGCCCTTTAGGTTCATTGATATACTTTCATCATTTTAGTATGGTCATTTTGTGGTGCAGCGACATACTTCCTTTTTTTGTTTCAGATTTTGTTTTGTTATAAAAAAACAAAAGAATTCAAGGATTTTTTTTTAGTAAATGCAGTATCAGAATATTTTTGGATTTGTGGTTCAACAGGTGTAGTAGCAAGCATATTATAGTCCAGTCTGTGTAGTAGCAACTCTTTAATATTTGCATTTTTTTTGGATTTTTTGTGATCCTAGTGGTTCACCAGGTGTAGTAGCAGACATATAACTAGTCCAGTCTGTGTAGTAACATGCAGCTCTTTAACATTTGCATTTTTTTGGATTTTTTTGTGATCCTTATGGTAGCAACTGTGGTATATCAAAGGAAATATACCAATCTAAAAAGAGCCTTTTAATTTCAAACAACAAAATAAGGGAATGTTGTCATGATATGCTTCCAGAAAAACCAGAAACTTAAACACCAAATACATTAGAAGCATTTTAAACAACAAAAATCTAAACACTCCAAATATAGTAGCAGCATTGCAGAACAATGTAATCAAGAGCATCACATCTGAAGATCACAAGATATCAAGAGACATCATACCTATACTATCCTCAAATACGAAAACTACAGAACAACGTAATTATATTCATCCATATGATAAAACAATAGTCACGACCGCACAATTGATTAATCCGCAATATCCAAAAAAACATAACCTACTAAACAAAGAAAAATTGTGATCCTCATGAGTTCATAATCTCAAACTAAACAGCAATAAGCAGTAGCAGCCTTCCTATACAAACACATAGACTTTCAATCAAGCTTTTTCCTTTGTCTCTTTAAGGGAATTTAGACCTTAAAATCTTCCATCTTCTTCTCTTTCCGGTCGATCCTTGATTTGATCATTCTTACAACTGAACGTGTCCTCGGTCCTTCTCTTTCAGCTGCACGTCCTACATGTGAACCTTCTTCCCCTGCACCTTATACATTTCCAGCTAAACCTTCTTCTTCCCCTGCAGTAGCAACATTTTCAACTGAACCTTCTTCTCCCTCTACAGTAGCAACCTTTTCGGCTCCTAAACCTTTTACATCATCTCCAGCTGAACCTTCTTCAACCTGAGTTGTAACACCAACCTCACTCGTTTCTCCCTTTTGTCCTAGCAACAACAATTTATACTTGTATTCCAACTTTTTTATGTAATCATTTTTCTGCTTCAGTTTTTTCTTCAACTTTTTGTTATTTCTCTTTAGTTCTTCTCTTTCATCCCAAAGCCGCACATAGGAGTCATTTTTCGATTTGCAGCTATAGATTGCACTCGCCACCATTTCTCCCCTTACTTTGACCAAACCCTGCCAGTATTCCAACTCCTCATCACTAGTTGCTTTTGGAAATTCCCTAGACTCATTTTCAACAAACTCTTCATACAACCTAAAGTCCTCCGGATCATACATTTTCTCACTCATAAACTCTTCATGTCCTCCTCCTTGATCTGCATCCTTATCGTTATTGAAAAACTTGTTCAAAATCTCTTCCGTTTTTGCTGCTGCTTCTTCATATGCTTCACCTTCATCGTCCACAGCAGCAACTTTTTCATTCCCTTCCAGCTGCAAAAATAAGAACAAATAAATGAGCCAAGTTTAATTCCACTCATATCTACTGTAAGTGTAATATAAGTTTTATACTTACCCAATCGTTTAATGTCATGTCAAATGATTCAAGGCCTTCATGAGTATCCTCTTCGGCTTGTGCAATAGCACCTTCTTTGGCTTGTCCACTAGAACCCTCTACGGCTTGTGCAGTAGCACAATTCTGAGCCACCACAAGAGCACCATTTTCGGCTTGTGCAGCAGCACCTTCTTCAACTTGTACACTAACACCTTCTTCAGCTTGCGCAGTAGCACCATTTTTAGTCACCACATGAGCACCTTTTTCAGATTTTGCAAGACCACCCTTCTTAGCCACCACATAAGCACCATCTTCAACTTGTACAACAACACCCTTCTTCAAGTTCTTTCTCGCTTCTTTCTTCTTTCCCACCTCATCATGCATAGTAGCACCATTCTTCGATGGAGGGTTCTCAAAGTCATCGTCACCAACTGCTTTATCAACCTGTAGTGCAGTGTTTTTCTAATAAATATAGGGTTCTCAGAACAAATAACAACTATGATTTATTTTGTAGCAGTAGCTTTTTATTGTTTTTCAGTGTAGTAGCAGCCATTTTTTCTGTGTAGTAATTGATTAATGCGAACATAATTTGGTAGTAGCAGAACTCAATTAAGAAGCTAAAGTAAAATTCAATAGAGTTGCATGAGCAGTCTTACTGTATCTCTCAATGTCTGTTTTACAGTTCCTTGCTTTGCGACATGCTTTTGCTTCTTTGCCCTCTGTTTTTTTCCCACTTCTTGCTCCACCGCAGTAGCTTGGCTTGATGATGTGTTTTTTCTCTTCTGCTCGTTGTCTTTTTTTGCCTTTTGGCTTTGCAGCAGCATGCTTTGGTGGATGATTCATAAAATCATCATCAATCCTTCGCATTTGTCTCATCCTCATCATTATCAATTTGCAATATAAGTTTTACCAATTATTCTAAGAAAAAATGATCACAAGACAGTAGCTGAGCTAAATGAAAATGTAAAATCAAATAGTAGCAGCTACATTTGTTATATGTAGTAGCAGCTTAATGTTTGCAAACTAAAATTATATGGAGTTGCATCCGTTACTTACATCAATTTGATGGACTTGCATTTTTTTAAACGCCGTTGTGAAATCAGGGAGACTCCACTTTACGCAGCACAGAGTCATCCCACATCTCCCATCAATTTCACAAAGCACAGTGTTTCTTTCGCAAATCCAGTATTACAAAACAAAAACAAGCATGTAAGAAAGTAGTATTAGCAGTAGCACATAATTCAAAGGCAGTAACAGTAACACTATTGCTTACTAGGATCAATATTACACATCCACTACTAGTGTGAGCCCTCCCATCCTCTGAAGTAGTCAAGCACGATAATAAGTAATCCCTAACTCCTTTGGCCCAATTGTACTTCTTCATGATGTCATAATCTGTTATACATTTGACAAAGCTCCAACCAAGAGTCGACCCCGAACTTGCAAACAATAGTGTGGTGAATAAATGCAGTAGCAGGAGCTGTGTGATTCTCATTGGTCATCCATACCTTTTGACTTTCACTTCTGCATCCAGGAGATCTAATATCCTTGACTTTGTTATCCTGATTTCATGACGGAAAAAAGCTTGCACCACTGAATTATCCACAGGCTTTTTTGAATCTTCAAGTGAGGTCGACACATTGAGCCCGTTTTTAGGGTTTTGCAGCCCAAAAATCTGCTCTACATCAGACACACTGATCTTAGCCACCTTGTTTCCAAACTTGAACTTCTTCAATTTTGGCACGTAGCAGTCAATCAATCGCTGAATTTCTCTATCCGACTTCTTTGCAGTGGATTTTGACACCAAACGTCTATCATATATTGATATGAAATCCTAGAATGGTGTTTTCATTAGCTCATTTCTTAGAATCTCCTTATCCTCACCTAAGTCCTTGCAAACCTTGGTGAATACTTCTTCAAATGCTAACATGTTGCATCTGAATTGATGGAATTTCTGCTCAGTGTACCTTGGCTTTTTAACCTTGTCTACTTGCTTGGCGTTTTGCTGTTGTTTACCCTTCCTTGGCAACATTTTCCCTACACGCTAGAGTCTTATATCGCTTCCCTTTCGGTTTGACATTCATATCATTTTGTACCTGTACACAGTAGCAAAAAAATCATAATTAAACAACTCATGTTACAATAGCAGACATATTTCTTACTTTTACAGTAGCATGAGTATGATCAAGTTATCATGAAATAATTGAAACAATAGCAGTTTAAATTTTACTTTAGCAGCAGGTGTAGTAACAGACTGATTATTAGTTTATTCTGTGTAGTAGCAGGTCTTTAACATTAGTGTTTTTTTGTATTTTTTGTAATTCTTGTGGTTCAGCAAGTGTAGTAGCAGATACATAACTAGTCTAGTCCGTGTAGTAGCAGATCTTTAACATTAGCATTTTTTTTGGATTTTTTGTGATTCTTAAGGTTCAGCATGTGTAGTAGCAAACATATAACTAGTCTAGACAATTCAAGACATATTCTCAATTGCAAAACACTCAATACATAGACAACTCATGATACAAATATAGTAGCAGAGATATTGCAAATAAGCATGTGCATAGAGAATTACCTGGATATCGTTTGCCACCTCTGTTTCTTTTTGGCTCATTAGTATCATTGCAGACCCCTGTTCCTCAATTAATCAAATCTATAAACTGCTATTGCCTCCAAAGCACTGTAAAACATGAATTTCATATTCTTATAAACTCAGTGCTACTAGTCGATTATGAAATCGGAAACGAAATCGTGATTTCAAGTTCAAATAACACCAAATCTAAACAAAATGCACAAACACAAAGCTAATCCATGAACTCGAGTTCAAATTCATAGAAATCGATTATCAATTTCTGATTGCTACTATAAAATCGCGAAGCTAAAAACTGAATCTCAGACATGCAGAAGCCATAGAAGATTGAACAAGTACCTGAATCGTGAATCGTGAGAGACGTTGATTTTCTACTGTGGAATTGCTATTGTGATTTTAGGGTTTGAGATTTTTTGAGAGAGAATCGGTGTTTCGAATGGAAATGGTGGAGAATTGTGGGACGAATCTTTCTGCTACTGTGATTCTAGGGCTTGGAATTTTGAGAGAGAATCGTTGTTTTGAATGGAAATGGTGGAGAAGTGCGGGACGAATCGACTGTTGGGGGTTAAGGCAATGGCAGTTTTATAGTTATTTTAGAAAAATTGGTTTTTTTGGGTATTTTGTGTAAAAATTGCTGACAGGGCATTATGGGCCTGGGCTTATGTCCTTATTTGTTTAAATCTGTTGCAAGGTGGTTTTTCTGTGTTTTGCAACTCTCTATGGTAGTGGGTTGTCATTTTCTCAAAAAATAACAAGAATAACGGTCTACTCATTAATAAATATGTCTATTTATATGTATTACATTGAGTCTCTCGAAGGATCTAGAAGATCTATCAATACTGTAATCTATTATAATAAGAAAACAGATTAACCAATCCTACGTGTTTTAAGACAAGACACATAACAGAAGAACGAAAATATAATTTTCTTAAACATAATATTAATTTTCATATATTTTTGATATGGGGTTTTTATTAAAAAAAAAGGCTGTTAAAGTCCCTAAAATGATAAGAAAGTCCTCCTAAAATTTTCTTGATATATCCATCAAAATTTCTTTCTTTTGAACCATATGAATATTTTCACGATTGTTAATATTTGAGTTATTGGGAGCGACACATCGATCCTCCGCCAATTTTTCCCGAATCTGGAGCACTTCTGCCATTTGCTAGAGCGACAACAAATCTTGCAGTAATAGTGTTGATGGATGACATGATAAAGGAGAGGTAAAGATTTGTTGTGGTAACGATCATGGCTAGGTTTGAGAGCAGGGGGGAACTGCGTTGCTGCTTGAAGGGGTTAAGACCCCCTATGTTCTCTGCAGATCGTCTTCCATTGATTAACCCCCCCTCCCCTCACACACACCATTTCAGCCCACTCACAATGATCTTCATTGATATATTTTATATTATATTGTGAATGAAATACATTTGGTATATTTTGTTTTTGTATATAAGGTTGTTTGAGTAATGAATTTTAAGATGAAAATAATATATTTCTCAGATTTCCAAATCATAATTGAAAATAATAAGTGTCATATACATAAACTTACATTTTATATCTCAATCCCCCTAATAACAAATCCTAGCTCCGCCACTGTTTGAGAGGAATCAGAGGATTGCTCTCGCTGCTAGGATTTGAGAGGGTTTATCTTCATGTCCATAAATAAGATTATCGTGTTTCTGACATTTTTTTTATTATTGAAATCAACTGTTTTTCTCAAAAGCTTTATAAGCCATAGGCTAATCAGTACCGAGAAATCAAGTCATAACGATACCTCCTCTATAGTTACTAAGCACAAACTGAGATTTAACTTTTATCAGCGTCGGCGAGGTTTGAACTTGAATATGAGAATTTCACACCTTGACTCTTACCAATTTGACCGCATGTGATGATAAGGTAGTTAAGTTTGAGTTGAATCAGTTTATGGCTTTGTGCAATCCAAACAACCAAACATATTTGTTATGAAGTCTACGATATCATCAATTTCTTGTCTAAACGTAAACTGAGCACTAAAAGCCAAATTTATTTATAGAAATTCATTAATAATGTGGCATCGAAGATAGCAGTCAAGGCAGATTGAAGGTCCAATCAATGTATGTTCCTAGTTCATCTAGGATAACTTAAGTATGCATGAATGTATTAAAGTGTTCTTGAATATATGTATGTGTGTTTGTCTATTTATGGAATAAGATTTGAAACTTAAATTTTAGATGACTTTAATAGGATTCTGAAAACCATTTAATAGTGGTATCAAAGCTACATGTTTTTTTTTCAAAATACACAAATCGCATGTTTTCAGTATTATAGCAAGAACAACAGTTTTTTCAAAAACTATTTTCTGGAAAAACAAAACTTAATCAACAGGCCTAAAACATGCTCAATCCATTTATATAAGGCCTTAATCCATATGCTTTAAACTCGAGGCCCATTAAGAAACCCCAAAATAAAGAATGAATTACAACTACAAAGTGTTGCTTTAGTTTGCTTCTGTTCGTGATTTTTGGGATGAGAAAGGGAAACAGGGTTTTGGGGATTCGGTTTCTCCCTACTTCAGACAAAACGATTTTCAGAAAAGGGTTGGGTTTCTTCCGCTTTAATTTTAAAAGCATGTCTTGTTAAATTTTGTGTTGTGTTGATGCAGAGGCTAAGGTAAGTTCTCTGAATATGATTCTTGTTGATTACAAATTCTGCATATGTGGATGTTCATATGGAGAAGTGTGAGCATAAATAGATATAATTCGATGCATGAATTGTTTGTGGTTGACGTGTGTTAGTGAAGGAGGATGGATAGACCTTATTTCTGCTGTGATGTTATGTCTAATAGTATGTTATTGATGATTGAATGATCTCCTAATTTTATTTCGAAACCTATAACATGATCATAATATCTAAAAAGTGTTTTGAATTAAACTTCTGTTCATGGTTATGTCTTACACAAAGTATGCTAAGCTATTGAGTAACAGATTAAGTAATCATTAAGAACAACACTAAAATTGTGCAGCATTGTAAAACTTGGCTTATTTTGGCTCCTAAAGGAGTTTATGAGGTTTGGTTTTGTTATGTATGCAGTGATATATGTATGTGCAAGAACTTATCAAGATTTTTTGAAACTTTTCTTAGTCTAAAGACTTAGACTGTGTTCATTAAATAATAAATTCTTGTTATATATGGTATATCAATTAAGAAACTACAAATTTTATAGAAATTATATGTCACAAAGGCATTGGTTTTTTGAAGTATATGGGATGTATAATATATATATATGCAGTATGAAATTATGTATGTATGAATTGGTTCTTGTCTGTGTTATTGTTTTTTTTTCTCTGTGAAAACTTAAAACAGATAAAACAACACATAGGAAAAAAAAATACTAAAACAAATTTTCTTTCTCCCTGCTAGGAAATTTTGAGTCTATTGGTGAAGTTTAGAGCTGAATGGAAACAACTATAGGAAGTGGCGTGATGATGTAGAATTTTACATGGCAATGCATCAGAACATAGACTATTGTTTGCTAAATCCTAAACCTGAAGGAGAGTTAGATCAATATAGTTCAGCTAATGACTCGTGGCATTACCATGAGTGGTTTAGAGCCAATAATGTCACGTCCCGACTCTTAATTTTTACCTTATTTACTAACATGATGTTAATAAAAATTTTACCGTCCTCGTCAATGAGTTTATAGTTTAATTGGTTCCCAGAGAGGTTTTGGGGAACGATTATTCCGAAGTTTTTATTTGTAGGAGAAAAATGTGATGACGGTAAAAATGATAAATTTTAGCCAGTAAAAGGTAATTTTTATTAGGGTTTTATTTTGGGGTGTTAAATTTTGGAATTGGGTTATATAGGTGGTATTGGACCGGTTGGGCAAAGGCCCAAAATTTTCCCATCTCTCTTTTCTCTCTCCTCCCTCCTGATTCTCTCTCCCTCTCCCTCTACCCGGAAAGCTTCCCGAGCCCATCCGCCGCTGTCCGGCCACCATAGGTCGCCGCACCGGTCCCAAAAGGTCGGCCATCTCCTCCTCTTCCTTCCTGGACCGATGACAGCCTCCCTAGCGCCGCCGTGAAGGAGAAATCGAACCCGGAAGGTCCGACTGTTCAGAGTGCTTCGTCGCCGGAACTCCCTCCTCTGGCCACCATAGCTAGCAATCCTTGGCTCGTTTGGAAGCTCTCCTCCTGTGCTTCAATCCTTCGGAAGGTTTCAGTTCGACTCGACTTGGGTAAGGAGAAATCGGTGATTGAAATTCTAGGGCTATAATTTATGTTTTCGTTTGATTGGCATAGTTAGACTTGAAATTGGTGTTTGTGCTAGTTAGGAAAGTTGTAGAGGAGGTTGAGAGGAATGTGCTGTCAAATTTTGGTAGGTAAACGAGGTCACCAGAGTCGACCTCCGCTGTTAAGGGGGTTTTTATGGTTTTATATGTGTTTTCTTGAGGGGAGTTTAATGAAGTGTAGTTTGGAATTTTTGGAGGATTTTTGGATAAGTTTTGGAATTTTCTAGGATTTGTGAATTATGGCGGTTAATGAGTTAAAAAGCAGTTGTGGGTTAAATATTGTTAGGACTATGAAGGGTGATTTTAAGGATGTCGATAATTGTGGTGAAGTATGGTTTTAAGCAAATTTAAGAATAAAGACGTTAGACATGGATAAGCTTGCGAAGCTCACATTTAATTCTACTTATTTTTATATAAGAGTTGGTATTTAGTTGATGATTTAATTATATTTTTGGAACAGGACGTGAGGAGGCTCGAGCGGAAGAGGCCTCTGACCGACATCAGGCTTAGACCTAATTTATGAGTGGACTTTTGTTTTAAATAATATGCATGCAATTGTTTATGGTTGAGCAATTTATTTTGTTGGAGCATTTGACGTCACTTTTATTTGACGATTTTTTGTATTTTGGAGAATTACCGAAAATGAGATTTTCGCTAAATTATAAATATTTTTATGAGGAGAGTATGTATAAATGCTAGCTAGCCATATGTGTCTGTCCACCTTAATGACATAGTATATAACTGCATTATGATGTAACGTGAACGTTAGACGTAAGCGTAGTAGCCATATATGAGTGTTTAATTCATATAAGGGGTATGAGCACATATTTATACACATGTCTGTCCACCTTAATGACGTGGTGTAGCACCGCATTAAGGCGTGACGTGAGCGTTGGACACAAGCGTAATAGCCCTATATAGATTATTTTAAATCTATTAATTTATATTGGGAGTAGGGGCATGTGTAAATACATACGTATTTTGATATATATTTTTGAGCTGAAGAGACTCGATATTTATGAGATAAATGATTTCTTATTTGAAGCATGCATTCGATTTTCTTGGGAAATTAATTTGGGAAAGCATAAGTGTTGTTATTCATTTTTCTTTATTTATTTTGTCCACTCACTCTAACATTTCCGGATGTTTTCCCTTGGGCATTTCATTTTAAAAATGCCCAGTTAGCAGAGTTCGGGTTGAAACTAGTAGGAGGCGACAAAACATAGTTACCCATCTCTGGGGGAAAATGATTCCTATGGAAAGCAAACCATATGCACAACTCGTTGGTAGCCTTATCTATGCATAGGTTTGCACTAGAGAAGACTTAGCATTTTTAGTAGGAATTTTGTCCAGGTTTCAATCCACACCTACTCAAGAACATTGGATTGCAGGGAAAAATGTTCTTAGATATTTGCAGAAGACTAAATCTCACATGTTAATCTATAGAAAAGTTGATAAGCTTGAATTAATAGCTTATACAGATTCAGATTTTGCTGGTAATTTTCCAAATTCAAATAAGTCCACCTCATGTTATGTATTTATGCTAGCTGGAGGTGTTGTAGCTTGGAAAACTGAAAAACAAAAGTTAATTTCAACATCCACAATGCATGTTGAATTTATTGTTGTATATGAAGGAGTCTGTCAAGGATTTAGGATTATAAATTTCTTGCTTTATACTAAAGTGTTGAGCCATATTGTCTTAGATGCAATGAATTTTTTTTGTGACAATGAGGCTGCAATGTTTTTCAGTAAAAACAGTAAGAGATCTAATAATTCTAAGCATATCTATTTGAAGTACTACAATGTTAGACAAAGAGTGAAGTTTGGTGAGATTGAAGTTCTAGATATAGACACTGAGTCTCAGTTAGCTGATCTGTTTACAAAAGCCCTTTCTATTTCAAGTTTTCAGAAGCATGTAAAGAATATGAGAATTCTTCCAAACTTAAGTGCTTGAGTTCAGTGGGAGTTTGCGGTAGCTCATCTTGGTTTACAGTTTTTATTTTTATAGTGATTTGTATTAGAGTGTTTTTTCCAAATGTAATTTCAATTTAGACAAACCCTTGTAATTCATTTTTCAGTGATCAATAAAGTCTATAGGAATTTTCAGTTACAAGATGTTGTTTATTTTTGAAGTTTAGTTGTGTGTTGTGACTGAACTAGTTGATAATTTATACATATATATAACATAATGTCATTTCAGTAGGCATTTACCAATTTTAGTCCAGTATTCTGGTATTTTGCTGCTACAGGATTTTATGAAGTTTTGAAATCATTAAGTTTTTGGACTGTGAGTTTTGACATCTCAAGGAGATATACAAGTAAAAAATTCTCACCCTATCACTCATGAGCTTATGTGAGTGCAATGTTTGTTGAATGTGATCTCTAGCCATGTTGATTATTTTTATCTTCTATGGTTCTTGGTTCTGCAGCAGATGCTGCATATTGACCAAACTAAATGAACTATGAGTTTTCTTTTGCTTCAGCGTACTCTTTAGTTGTTGTTTTTACATTGAAATGTTCATTGATTAGTTTGCAGATAGTGTTAGTCCAAGTGGGAGATTGTTGGAACTGATTTGGACGTAAACACATCTGTCAACATTATGGTCAGTTTCATATTGAACATGGATTGAATAACAAGAAGCTTAAGTCTTTAACTCAGTTTCAAAGAAGTAATCCAAGTTGTATATCAGTTGGATTACATAGAGGTTTATTGCATTTAACCTGAATTGCATTCGAATTAGTATTGTGATAGAATTATGCCTATGCAGTTGTTAACATTGAGTACAATAAGGATTTGGTTATGAGATTGAATCCGGTTTGTAATCACTATATAAAGGAGGCTAAGTCACTGTGTTCTTTATCGTTTTTGCATGAGTTTTGGCATTCCCATAGGCCATAGTGCTGCTTGATACAGAAACACAGAAGACCTGCATCCATCTCTTGTTCGTGTGTGCAGCTAATTCAGAAGTTCTTCACAATGGTGTCATCATATCGAAGATAGCAGTCAAGGCAGATTGGAGGTCCAATCAAGGTATGTTCCTAGTTCATCTAGGATAACTTAAGTACGCATGAATGTATTAAAGTGTTCTTGAATATATGCATGTGTGTTTGTCTATTTATGGAATAAGATCCGAAACTTAAGTTTTAGATGGCTTTATTAGATGGTTTTCAGAATCCTATTAAAGCCATCTAAAACTTAAGTTTCGGATCTTATTCCATAAATAGACAAACACACATGCATATATTCAAGAACACTTTAATACATTCATGCATACTTAAGTTATCCTAGATGAACTAGGAACATACCTTGATTGGACCTCCAATCTGCCTTGACTGCTATCTTCGATGATGACACTATTGTGAAGAACTTCTGAATTAGCTACACACACGAACAAGAGATGGATGCATGTCTTCTGTGTTTCTGTATCAAGCAACACTATGGCCTATGGGAATGCCAAAACTCAATGCAAAAACGATAAATAACACAACGATTTAGCCTCCTTTATATAGTGATCACAAACCGGATTCAATCCCATAACCAAATCCTTATTGTACTCAATGTTAACAACTGCATAAACATAATCCTATCACAATACTAATTCAAATGAACCTCTATGTAATCCAACTGATATACAACTTGGATTACTTCTTTGTAAAGACTTAAGCTTCTTGTTATTCAATCTATGTTCAATATGAAACTGATCATAATGTTGACAGATGTGTTTAAGTCCAAATCAGTTCCAACAATTGTGCCTCATAAGCTGCCTCTGGTAAAGGTAGACATGTAATATAAAATCATACGATTACCTGAAATTGTTCCAATAGAAAGTACCTGGAAATCAGATCAATCTGTTCTTTAATATATCCCTTCATCTCTCAAAATTTTCGGTAATCATATCCCTGACTTGGTTGTCTTCTTTACATATGCGTTATCTCTTACTCACTTGCTTACTTATACCATCGCCATCTAACTCACTTAAGCAGCATATATGGTTCTTTATGCCTAGTTGTTTGTTGATTTTAACATTAGTCAACTAATATTCTGGTCGGGGGATGCTTCGTCATTAAGGAATAATCAGAATTTGCTTAGAAATTTCTAGTTGGGCAGCAAGGCCGGCTAAAGTGCAGTGTACCTATTGATGATTGAATTTATATTCAACAATAAATAAGGCCAATTGACAATTGATCTTCTCGATAATCAAATAAATTCCATCTGCTCTCTATATACGTTGGTAAGTTGGTCACAATTTTCGAAAACAAAAAAAAACCAGTATTTTTTTTAATGAAGAAAATGTTATGAGCACATAGCCAACTATTCTTTCGCCTTTTAAAAATATTTTTTGTGCATCGGGCCTTAAATCTCTCAGGACGTTTAGTACCGTTTGATTTACTTGCATAATTCTCTTATTTTTAAATGGGAGATCATGAGTTTGACTCCTAACAAACTCGTTGATTGTAGTATCTGAGTAGTTTAAATGATCCCAAAAAAAATAAAAAATCTCTCAGCACCGACCTTGTTCAGCAGCAATCGGTGTTTAGATAATCAATTTCTAATGCAAAACCCTAATCTTAAGTTTTGAAACTTTTTAATCTTTACTTAAATTAAGCACCTTTATTGTAGAAGGGGGATCTTTCCAGACCCCAGACTTTAGATAATTGACTTCTAATGCAAAACCCTTGATATGAATATGGCTTTATTTGTTTCTCCAATCCCGTTCATTCTTTGTATCAATATTGTTTGGAGGGTCAACTCCAGTTTTAAATGCAATGTCAAACTATCGTTTCAGTGATCACAAGTTAGCAAATGAAAATTAATTAAATTCCAAGTTGATCGGCATTCTTGTACTTCAATCCATCATCACCGGATCGGAGAGGTACAGAAGAATAAACTATGTAAACATACTCAGGACTCTACTACCAAACATTGAAACGTACACACAGATGGTACAGCAAGCAATCTATAAAGCCTATCAACTATCTAGCTAGTATTTATTAAGTCTTACATACACGTCGTAGAAGCAAGAGAAATTTTTCAGCGTTATTGGAGGATCACGTAACAGTATGACGTGGTCTTATATTTCAATCAAATATTGACACTTGAATTTTACTAAGGAAATTTACATCAGCTATTTTGTTAAAGACAATTTTAGGTTTATTGTTGCTTTTTAAACCCTAAATTATAAACTATAAACCCTAAACCTTAGACCCTAACCCCTAACCCCTAACCCTTAAACCTAAACCCTAAACCCTAAACCCTAGTCCAAATTCAACAAAGACCCATAAAAGTTTTTTCATAAAAAATAGAAAACCTTAGTTTATATTTTAGTTGTAATAAATCCAAGTGTCAATATTTAATTGAAATGTAGTACCACATCATACTACCACGTAGTCCTCCTGTAGCATCTAAAAATTTCTCTTAGAAGCAATAGTATATAAGTATGACTTACTGATGAAATTACATAGAATTTCAGAAGATGCTTTTATAACTAGTTAAAGGCCGGACTGCTATATTTGATTGAATGTTTCAGACAATTGGGACATAACCCAATAGCCACGATCATATTCCTATAAATACATGCCAGCATGAACTCCAGTTTCCAAATCTAATTCAAACAATGAAGATTGCTACCATTTGCTCTCTCTTCTTACTTTTCTTATTCTGTACCGGTGACAGTAGCTTGGCTATGAATACAGTTAATTTCAGTGTTGGTGTGGTTCTTGACTTTGACACGGGGTTTGGAAAGATGGGTTTGAGCTGCATCAACATGGCCCTCTCAGACTGGTATGCTTCACATCCGAATTACAATACGAGGCTGCTGGAGCACCAAAGGAACTCCCCCACTGACGTTGTTCTTTCAGCTGCTGCAGGTAATTAGTTCCATCTTTTACAAGCTAGTGTTTCCTTTTGATCATGTTAGCTAGAATTTCTAATTTCTCTACTTCTCCCGGCCTGTTACATATATTTTTCTCTTCAAAGTACGTATATATTCATTAGCTGTTCCTAGCTGTATAATTTGTTCCCAATAAGATATGACATTACAATACGTTGTTACTTGTGTTGTAAGTAACAACCCTGTTTTTCATAATGCAGTTTTGAATGCATCAATTTTCGTTCTGCCTAGCACGTACTGTAGTGATTACTAATTATAATCTTCCGGTGGGATCTAACATTAAACGTACCATTACAGCTCTTGAACTGATAAAGAATGTTGAAGTGCAAGCCATCATAGGGCCTTCAACATCAATGCAAGCAAACTTCATGATCAACCTAGGAGACAAAGCTCATGTCCCCATAATCTCATTTTCAGCAACAAGTCCTTCACTAACTTCAATCAGGAGCCCATATTTCTTTCGAGCTGCACAAAATGACTCGTCTCAGGTGAAAGCCATAAGTGATATCATTCAAGCCTTCGGTTGGAGACAAGTAGTTCCCATCTTCGTCGACAATGAGTTTGGAGAAGGAGTGATCCCTTACCTCTCCGATGCTCTACAAGAGATTGATGTTCGAATCCCTTATCGGAGTGTTATATCCCCGACTGTGACAGATGATCAAATTGAAGCTGAGCTTTACAAGTTGGTGACAATGCAAACAAGGGTCTTCATTGTCCACATGTTTCCTTCACTAGGCTCTCGAATTTTTAAGAAAGCAAGAGAGATTGGGATGATGGATAAAGGCTATGTTTGGATACTGACCAATGCAATTTCAAACGAGTTTAGTTGGTTTAATTCATCTTTTCACATGGAAAACATGCAAGGGGTGTTGGGATTGAAGACTCATATCCCAAATAAGAAAAAGCTTGAGGCTTTCAGAGTAAGATGGAAAAGGAAATTCCAACAAGACAATCCAAATGATGTTGATGTGAATTTGGATGTGTTTGGATTGTGGGCTTATGATGCTGCCAAGGCACTGGCCATAGCAGTGGAGAAGCTTGGGAATTCTAAAAACTTCACCTACCAAAAGATGAATATTTCTAGTAGCTCTAATGATTTAGAGAGATTCGGTGTCTCTCAGATTGGTCCTCAACTTGTTCAAGCGTTGCTAGGTACAAGTTTCCAAGGGCTTTCAGGAGACTTTAGTTTTGTTAATGGGCAACTTCCATCTTCAACTCTTGAGATTGTGAATGTGATTGGAAATGGAGAAAATGTGGTTGGATTTTGGACACCAGAAAACGGACTAGTGAGAAACTTGCATTCCACAAAGAGCATAAACAGATCTCCTGCTTCTAATACTAGTATCGGAACAATTATATGGCCCGGAGACACCTCCTCTGCTCCAAAAGGTTGGCAGATTCCTACTAATGGGAAAAAGTTGAAGATTCTAGTTCCACTTAAAGACGGGTTTAACGAGTTTGTAAATGTGACATATGATCCTAGCACTAACAAAACCAACGTCATGGGTGGATACTGCTTAGAAGTCTTTGAAGCAGTAATACAAGCATTACCTTATGATATCTCTTATGAGTTGTATGCTTATGCAAAGCCTGATGGTGAAGCTGCTGGTAATTACAATGACTTGGTCAACCAAGTGTTCTTAGGGGTAATGTTCTTATTCTGAGCTCTTGATTTTTTTCACTTTCCGATTCTTTTTAAGAAAATTAGATAAAAACTCAAAATACTAGACCTCTTTTAAGATAAACTCATACATATGTTTCTTTTATTTTACACTCATTTCATATAAGCAAACTTACCATATAAAACAAATGTCTACACTTAATAGTTTTCTTTATTTTTCGGTTTCTTTGATCTGCCTTTCAGACAGTAAAAAACTAAATTTGGTATCTTTCTCAATTTTAGCATCAATTTGAAACTAAAATACTGAGCTAAAATTTAGTTGGACTTAACTTTGTTATAATCAATTACATTCTTTAATTTCTTACCTTGTTATTATTAACTTGAGTGTGTGTGTGTATATATATATATATGTCATTTTTAATAGAATAATTCTTTTCATTCTTGAGCTCACATTTGATGTCTCTCTACATAGTCGAATAATGTCTAATTGTAAGGTACACATTCTTATTCTTTGACTAATTTTCTTCTTTTTAAGTATATTAATATATCATTTCTTATCCTGATCGAGAGAACATTTTACTCTCAACTATTTACATTTCTAATGTACCTATTAAGTAGGGTATGATATGATAATATACCTAAAAATAAGAAACACAAAATTGGGTTTAGGGTATAAGGTTTAGGGTTTAGGAATGGAGGACCATGTCATAAGTCACATGATCCTACGGTAACATTGTAAAATTTATTCATTTTACTTTAATAATCAGATATCTTATTTATATTATATTCTACCTTATATATAGATCAAAGATTGAATTCTTTTCACATAAATTTTTTCATAAAAATAAAGAAAATTTCATGATTCTTGCAAATTGATTGAAAAATGTTAGTGTTAATTAGAAGAAAAACTCATAATCAAGATATTTAAGACAACATCAATTAAACTTATTTATTATGTTTATATGTTATAGTTGAATGATGGCAATTGTGTAAAATTTAGAAAAAATAGGATATAATATGTATCATAATTATTACATTTTAGATGTCTATCAGATATGAATATTATGTGAGTTTTATTTAAAACCACTCTTTAAATTCGGGTGTATATGAAAATCCCTCATTTTTATATATATATATATTTTGGGTGCTCTAACAATGTTTGGGATAACTTGGTCTAGAAAATTATTGGAATTTCTCACTGAAATTGATGCTTGTTGTACTTGAAAGAACTATGATGCTGCGGTGGGAGATATAACAATAACAGCAAACAGGTCCTTGTATGTGGACTTCACATTGCCATACACAGAATCCGGGGTATCCATGCTGGTGCCTATTAAGGACAAAAGAAGTAAGAATGCTTGGGTGTTCTTGGAGCCATTGACTTGGGATCTTTGGTTAACAACTGGATGCTTCTTCATATTCATTGGCTTTGTGGTCTGGGTTCTTGAACACCGGATAAACGAGGATTTTCGAGGACCTTTGCGATACCAAGTTGGCACGAGTTTCTGGTTCGCTTTCTCAACCATGGTGTTCGCACACAGTAAGTTCTTTAATCTAATCTACCTATACATTTTGATCAATAATTTGTATACACATTAATTGATTATAGCTCTCCATCTGATCTTTGTTAATTTAGGGGAGCGAGTGGTTAGCAATTTGGCTAGATTCGTAGTGGTCATATGGTGCGTGGTAGTGCTCATATTGACACAGAGCTACACTGCAAGTTTAACATCGACGTTAACAGTTCAGCAGCTCCAACCAACTGTTAGCGATGTAAACTTGCTTCTGAAAAATGGAGACAATGTTGGCTTTCAGGAAGGGTCTTTTGTTTACGGCATTTTAAGGCAACTAGGTTTCCGGGATGAGAAGCTTAGGACCTATAATTCCACAGATGACTTGGATCGACTTTTTCATCTTGGGAGTACAAATGATGGTATAAGTGCTGCTTTTGATGAAACACCATACATCAAGGTTTTCATTGCAAGTTATTGCTGGAAATACACAATGCTTGATCCAACGTTTAAGGCAGATGGTTTCGGCTTTGTAAGTTACTCACTTGTTCTCTCTCCCACTCTCTTATACATACAACTGATACAAGTAAATATATATGTGATCAGGTTCATTCATTCCTAGTTCTTGTTTGATTTCTAGGTCTTCCCAAAAGATTCATCTCTGGCTCGTGATGTTTCGAGAGCAATCTTGAACGTAAATGAGGGAGGGCAGGCGAAAAAGATCGAGGACAGATGGTTCAACAGACACCCGAGTTGTCCAGACCCAAATAACAAGGTCACTTCCAACAGTCTTGGCCTTGAAAGCTTTTGGGGTCTCTTCCTCATTGCTGGAGTAGCTTCGTTTCTAGCTCTACTCATATTTACTTGCACATTCTTGTATGAACATAAGGACATGTTAATCAGCTCGGATTCAGATGATTCATCATGGAAAAAACTTCTCGACTTATTTAAACAATACGACCTAAGAGACCACAACAGCCACACTTTTAGGCGTGAAGGTCAGAGCCAAATTGGAGCAGATAGTATTAGTCAGAGTCCGAGGAGCTCACCCAATACTGAACATGGTCAATCACCTAGAGAGATTGAACCTCAACAATTTGGAGAGATTCAACTAGCTATTGAGCTTGATCAGAGACCAAGAGGAAATCAGTAGATTTGACCAAGAACTGACAAAATTTCTTGCATAGTGACCATATCAGATCATGTACTAGTCTACCACTCTACCATTTGTTCATAAGGTTGATTATCTTTATGTTACAGATTTCATTCTCTGTTGGCATAGACGTCGGTGGAAACTCAATAGTTTTTATATAGGCCACAAGGTAAGATGTGCTTTACTCATGTAGGCACTTGGAGACTGATTTGGATGCAATAACTGTTCAGTTACAGACACCCTCCTACCCTACTCTGCTCTCAACATTCAACACTGCCGATTACATGCAAACTCCATCTTAGAATGTAGATTCATGGCACTCACTAGTAAAAGTAGCTCGCTAGCTTGTACACTCATTTATTATGATTTTCTCATTTCTACACAAATGTTTAACTTATTGTTATGCTGCTTATCTTTTCGACGATATGTTTTCATCTTTAGAAATATCATTACGTCGAATTGATGAATTCAATTCGCTTATAAATTTTGATAATAAATTAAATTCGACATTTATACAAGAAGGCTAATTATTTTTATTAGCTAAACAAATGTGTGTATTTTATATTTTGATGGCAGGAGTTTTTGGCAAGTAACATAAACTAAAATGGACATAAACATAATTATAGGTGTTTATATAGGGGGTATTAAACCTCAATCATCACATGGTGTCATGTGATATGGGCCTTTCTTTTCCTTAATGCCTCTGTGAGACTGTGACTGTGTTTCCCTCCCCAAAAACAGACCAGACCAGACCATCTGGATTCAGCAAAAGCTCTCTTCTCATCTCATCTCTCTGCTACTCTCTTCTTCAGCTAAACACTCCTGATTTTGTCTTGCTTTAATTCTCTGATTGATTCAAAAGCTGCCCAGAACAGAGTTAGAGACAAAGTTGTGACCTTTAACGCATTCACAAGTAGGCCGTAGTGTTGGTTTTCGTCACTTTTGGTTATCGGAGACAAAATTGGTCTGTGGCCAAGTGAGGTTGACATGGTTAAAGGTGGAGTCTTGATGGGTTTATGATCGAATCTGGGTCATGGGCCGGTGCGGATTCGTGATTTGGTGGTGACATTAGTCCAAGATGCGGCGGCGGGCGGCCGAGTATCGGCGCCCGGTTCGAAGCAGGAGGTTTTCGTATTGGATCTGGGCTCTGTTTGGACTCTTCTCCATTGCTGGTCTTGTTCTGTTTGTGTTGCACCATAAACAGAATGAAGATCGGGTCGAACAGCCCGTATTGGTATGATTGAAACTGCTCAGCTCCCCTTTTTTAATGTGTTTCTTGATTCAGTTGATCATGATTTAGCATTAGATCCTATGCCATGTTTGTTTGAGAGTTTTGATGCTCTGTTTCGATGAAATTTTGGGTTTGTGTTGTTAACTTTAGGCATTGTGTTTTCTATTGAGCACTTGAATTTTCTGTTGAAGGGTTTTGAACATTCTGATTGGGATCTCTAGTTGGTCCAGTGATTGAACTGTTATTGGATTTACGTGCTTAAGTTATAGATATGATCTTATTGAGCTATGGTGGGAACTATGAATAATGTATCTTGCTTGAGAACCAGCATTATGGATGTATTAGTGGTTAGTTATATTATGAATTGACTAGTAGACGACAAACTTGCAACTCGGAGGTCCATGGAGTTTGGATTCTCAACTTCTCAATATATGAATGAGTAGAAGTGTGCTGCTGTTTACTGGTAGTTGGGATTTAAGTTAGAGTTCTTGTTAGTTGATAAGTTTATCTGTTGTGATCTATCAAGAAATCCCGTGTCCCGTGCCCCTTTAATAGATTGAACTTTTGAGTCTTATAGGGTACAAAACATATAAGGGGGTGCCAACGTTTAGAGTTCTGCCGAAATTTATCCTGATATTGGAATAAATTAGCAATCGATGTCGATTGCTCCCATTGTACGCTCGTAATGTGCATCTGAGGGAAAACAATAAAGGTGTGAATGTCATGATTCTAGAATATGACCTTGTCAACAATCAGACATGATTCACCTGAAACTGTGACTTTCTTCTGATTGTGGTTCTGTTTCTTGTACTAGGAGTTCCTTTTAATAAGGGCATCTGAAATTTTCAGATTTTTGCAATGTTTTATTGTTCTTATACACCTTGCGCTTAGACTTTTGTTGTTCATAGGGATTTCACTTAAATCTGCAGGATTATTTTGAATTGCCTAAATGTGCACATTGGCCTTGTTGCCCCCTCATATTTCTCTTTCTCTTCAGTATTCCCTTAACTTGATTGTGATTTCATTTTTTATAATTAACTTCCTGATATAGCTTGGAATACCTTAAGATTAATCATTTGATGTCTTAATTCGATGTGACCTCACTTTTTCAGGAGAATAATGAGAGATTTGAACAGGTTGCTCATGAGGGGTTAAATTTTACTGAAGATATATGGAGTGCTAGATCATTTTCCCGGCAGCTGGCTGAGCAAATGACACTTGCCAAAGCTTATGTTATTATTGCCAAAGAGCACAATAACCTTCATCTTGCTTGGGAACTTAGCACAAAGATCAGAAGTTGCCAACTTTTGCTTTCTAAAGCTGCCATGAGGGGGGAATCAGTCACATTAGAGGAAGCAGAGCCAATAATTAAAAGCCTATCATCTCTTATATTCAGGGCACAAGATGCACATTATGACATTGCAACCACAATAATGACAATGAAGTCTCATATTCAAGCCCTTGAAGAGCGTGCATATGCAGCAACAATCCAAAGCACTGTTTTTGGACAGCTAGCTGCTGAAGCATTACCCAAAAGCCTCCATTGCCTACATATTAAGCTCACAGCTGATTGGTTGAAAAAGGCTTCTATACAAGTACTTGCAGATGAGAAGAGGAACTCTCCCAGACTCATGGATAACAATCTCTACCATTTCTGCATATTTTCAGATAATGTGTTGGCTACTTCTGCTGTTGTGAACTCTACTGTCTCCAATGCTGACCATCCAAAACAGCTGGTCTTCCACATTGTCACCAATGGAGTCAATTATGGTACGATGCAGGCTTGGTTCCTGAGCAATGATTTCAAAGGATCCACCATAGAGGTGCAGAACGTTGAGGAGTTGTCTTGGTTTAATGCCTCTTATGCCCCTATCGTGAAACAGCTCCTTGATCCTGATTCACGGGCCTACTATTTTGGGGGATATCAAGATTTGAATGTTGATACAAAGTTGCGAAACCCTAAGGATCTATCTTTGCTCAATCACCTCCGATTTTACATCCCAGAGATCTATCCACAGCTGGAAAAGGTAGTTTTTCTTGATGATGATGTTGTCGTCCAGAAGGATCTGACCCCACTTTTCTCATTGGATTTGCATGGAAATGTGAATGGAGCAGTGGAAACTTGTCTGGAAGCATTTCATCGTTATTATAGGTATCTCAATTTCTCAAACACAATCATCAGCTCAAAGTTTGATCCACAGGCATGTGGATGGGCATTTGGTATGAATGTTTTTGATTTGATTGCTTGGAGGAAAGAGAATGCAACTGCACGGTACCATTACTGGCAGGAGCAGAATGCTGATGGGACTCTCTGGAAGTTGGGCACTCTTCCACCTGGGCTTCTTACTTTTTATGGTCTGACAGAACCACTTGATAGAAGATGGCATGTATTAGGACTGGGGTATGATCTGAATATTGACAACCGGTTGATTGAGAGTGCAGCAGTCATCCACTATAATGGCTACATGAAGCCATGGCTGAAGTTGGCCATTGGCAGATATAAGCCTCTTTGGGAGCGATATGTAAATCAAAGCCACCCATATCTCCAAGATTGTGTCACAAGTTAATATGTGCTACCTCTTGATTTGCCGGTAATTCATGCGATCTTCGCCACTTTAAACTCCCAAACCAATGATGTGATCGCCGTATTGTAGAGTCAGACGTAGAAAGTTTTTGACTTTTATAGGCAGATTTTCGTTTTCATTTTCCCTTTGCATCAATAGTATTCTGAAAGAAAAGGAATTGCTTTTATACAATACAAAGTTTAAATGTACCAGGTGAAGAGTTGGGGGAGGTAGAGATTCATTTTTGCTGGATGGGGTTTTCTTTTTTCCTTTCTGCAAGCCGTAGAATTATTTGTTCTCTAGCAAGTATTGTAATAATTTTTTCTTTTTTCCCTGAAGTTATTATGCAACTGAACCGTGCTCTTTTTCAGTTATCCTAGCCATTAATTGAAAAAAGAAAAAACTTCAACCTTGGTTATGAATTTTCATTCTTGCATTCAGTGGTAAAGTTTTACAAAATTATCTTGCAAAAAAAACCAAGTTTTGTTACATCACAGGAAAACTTTATAACTTCAAACCAGCAGCTTCTGACTTCTGCTTTGTTAGATGGTTTTTTGAGTCCCCAACCTGGCCTTTTCGGAAGAAGATATCATTGTCGTCGTTAAATTTGAAGTCCCACTTTTGTTCACCTCCAAATTTCTTCCACAACACCTAGAGTCTCTTCTTCTAACGAAAATGGATAACGCATGAACTCTGCCAATTTCTTTACACATTCCTCTGTGCCTTTCTCATATCCTCATACCTCAAAAATAAGATGTTAGACGAGTTTTCCTCGCATGCTTCCCAATAACCAAGAACGTGATCCCAGAAGGGTCCTCCAACTGAGAGCCCTTCACAAAAATTCAAATGCCTCTTCTATGTACGGTTTTCTTCTTAGAAGCAACCACTATATCAATTTCACAATTTTGTAAGCAAAAGAAAATAACCAACAACTCAGAAGTAAGAACCAAAGAAAGAGTAGTAATGCATAGCTTGAAAATTTAAATCCTTTAGATTACTACTCCCTCTTTTGAGTCATACAAGAGAATTTTGGCACCGCTATGTTCCTCTACAACATTACCAGTTTTCCTCTTTTCCATTGATTCCTCCTACATCTTTTTCTCATGTTCCTTCAAATCGATCTTATAATGCAACCTCCAAAAATCACACCAAAACACCACAAACCCATGCAGCAGTAGCTAGAAACCCAGATGGATTGAGATTATGAACATCATACAAAACGCATCACATAGGGGAGAGGGTTCTTACCCTCTGATACCATCCTTGTGGTGGGCGTCTGTGTTAGGCGCCTGCATTGCTGCTCTGGAAAAGAAACGCTCCCCCCTCTCTTTGTCTGTTCTCGTCGGTCGCCATTCAGAAAAAAATAATAATAAAACAAATAAAGCGAATTGGGTTTTTAGCGGGCTAGGCGGACACGAGACGCGTCTAGGCTGTCTGGGCCATGGTGGGCTAGACGGGCTGGGGATCCACCCTTAAAAACACAAAAACGACGAGTCGTCTATCGTCCATTGTTCAACGTTTTTTTTTTTTTTTTTTAGAACCACTGAGTGAGTCTTCATCGAAAAAAAACCTTTTGAGTGAGTCTTGTCTCATCTCTCCGGCGACGACGACGACAACGACAACCCAGACTCGGCCGGACACCAGCTGCTATATCTCCTAAGGTACATGTATCTATATATTCTGTTCAATCCAATTCACTAGCCAGGGTTTTTGAAATTTTTTTTGGTATAAGTTCTGCAATGATACACCACAACCACAATGCCGGTCTCTAAAGTATAGGAACCAATTTCCATAAGAAGTGTTAAAGTTGAAAACCGTAAGTCCACAACTCTAATGATTCTCCTTTACCAAAACAACTAAAATGCCTCTTCTGTAGGAAGAGAGGTGACCGATCGAATAGTTGGCCATTTGAAACCGCTTGTTGTCCAACTTTCTGTGTAAACCTCCATAGAGAAACAAGAATATCTTTAGGGTTCCTTGCAAATGCAATGTACACAATCCGGCCGTGTGCCCGAAGTATTCAAACCGGAGTCTAGGGTAAGAACTATGGCCATTGCAAGCAATCTAGGTGAAAGAAGAGATTCAAGGTAGGCGTTTGGGTTATCTTTGTGAGCTAGCAACTCTAGGAAGGGCACACAATCATGGGGATTGTTTGTGAGCAATGGATGGTTGGATTGGGATTGATAATTTCGATATCATTTTGGATAGCAGACATGAGAGCCTTGAGCCATGGTGTACTGCACTTCGGAAAGGTGGCATGGCCAAGTATATGTCAGTTTCTCTAGCCCTGAAACTTTGCTGTGCCCAAATGACACCTTGAAGGAACAACGTACGTGGGGTACCAAAGCCTTGGTATAGGTAGTAATCCTGCATTACCTCTCCAAGCTCTCACTTTAGGGAGTATTGAGATCAATTCTGAGAAATCATGAATGCCACATTAATCTTGTTTTGATCTTGTGTTGGTCTTTTTCTTGATCCATTATATGTCTGAAAGAACTAAATATCGATGAATATACTTGTAAATAATCGAGGTGTTTAAACTCAAAACATTAGGTCACTTGCGTGACAAGGCACACATGTGGATATGAGGTTTTCTTTCAACTTGTGAGCATGTAATATTGGTCTGGTGTTTCCTTACTTTACGAATTTGACAGAATTTTGTGGAATAAGCTAGGGTACATACTACATAATCATTGGAGATTTTATTATATATTTTTCTAAGAAGAACAACAATGACAAGGAGAAAGCATATATATAGAACGAAAGCAGACTAGATATTTAAAGAAAAAAGAAAATAAGAAATGCCAACTCTAATGGAGCTGAAGAAGAGCGATGCACTCCCATGGCAGCCTAGCGTCCATCAGCTACATACTACCACAATATGAAGCAAATGTCACACAACTTGTGTGGGTAATAGAGGTGTTACATTTTTCCGTAAGTGTGGTAAATGAGGGTATTAGTGAATAATGAGAGATAATTGTCACATACATGGGATTCTATGACATTGCAACACCCCTATTACCCACAAGATCTGTGGCCTTTGCTTCATATTTTGGTATATAGTATATACTTCGTTTATTGCAATATTGGGTATGTATTTCATTACATCACAGAAGAGCTCTAAAACTTTAAACCAGCACTGCCCAATAACTTGTGCTCTGTGATTTCCTCAAGACGCTGGAGCATATATATCAGGCGTTAGGTAGTTGCTGGAGTCCCCAACCTGGCCTTTTCTGAAGAAATGGCTATTGTCGAGATCAGGAAGAGCTGCGAGATTTATTTGCATCCAGAACACCCTAATGGATAAGAAAACCGGTCAATGCAGATGGAAAACAAACTAGCGTAAAGATATTTTGATCTGCAAGTTTGGAGTCCAGACCTTGATGATCATAATTGCTGCATCTTTGTGTAAAACCTCGTTATATGACCTGCAACAAAAACTCTGCAACATGCAAAAATTATTAAATTTGATTCATGTTTGAGCAAGAGAGGATTAAGGTAAATATAGTGTGAGTCTGACCTGAACGCAATTGGGGCAACCATCATATTCTCCGCAGTGGCAAGATGTTAGAAGTTCCAGAGCAGTAGCCAAGAGCTCCATAAATATTGGTTGAATCTGTAACATGCCCAAATATGCTCAATTCAATGAAGAGTCATCACGGACATTGCTATCCTACAATCAGAAACTTTCTGGACAACCAGACCGGAACAGAAAAATTGACCAAACTATTTTAGTACCACCCAGGGTCAACAAATGAGATCACCTCAAATACACATAGAATAATCAAACATCAGAGCGTCCATGGTGATTGCTGAGCAACTAGCATAACTGGGGATTTGATCAAATAAAGTATCCTTGGCAGGCTTTACTGTCATCTCATTTACCTGTATACAGATACCAGTCCCTCCAGGATGCTGATCATATAATAGAATCCTCTCCGGGAAATAGCTGCTGTCATGAGGATCCGCACACTCTGGAGCCAAATCGGATAAGTTACAAATTATCCGTCTGCATTTCAAACCATCAGAATGAAGTCAGACCCACAAACATTGGAATTGTAAGAATCATTACTTTTCCTTGTAAGAGACTAAGAATATAATAAACAATTCATGCAGTACGCCAGCTTTGAAAATGTAACTGCATAAATTTACTGAGAAAATATTTTATGAAAATCACAAGTATCAGTGACCCACAAAGGCACAACGTGAAGAACAGCATGTGATGCAGCATGTAACCCTGCACGGTATTCAAGATTTTCACTCTTCACTGCTTCAATTATTGATGGCGGAACCGGAACCCAAACTGCCTGTTTTATGAAAAGAAGAAACAGATTATATACACAGCACAGCCAGAGAATGAGTCAAGGTTAAACGAACATAATCATTGAAGTTATTCAGAAAGCTATATGTACTCAGGTCTACCTGTGACGCATATGAATATTTAGGAAGTTGAAGGTCAACTTTATCTAATATTGTGTTGCATCCTTTCTGTATACGATAGAATCCAAACCATGTAGTTGTCACTCTGCAAGGATCTGCTCGGGCAGTTGTTCTGGAGAACTGATTGGAAAGCTTAGTTGGAGCTGGATAAGCCTACAGCAGGTAAGTATTCTTTAAAACACAAAGACAGATGGAAAAAGAATCATCCTTCCCTCAATTCGTATCCATACCATGAGAATAGGACCATCATGCATGTACAAATACCAGATTATGGAAAGACAAAATGAACAAGAGAACAAATGTTTAGAGCCTGGCATACCACATTACAGCCGACTACATCAATATCTGTGTGATCACGGGTTTTTGTGTAAAAATTTAAATTAGCTTCTTCACACCAAGCAATCTTTTCTTTTAAATCTAAGCTCGTGACCAAGATAATCTCTATAACTGAAATGCAGAAGAAATGATGAAAAGTTCCCAGTTCATCATTTTGAGTTACCTATAACTGAAGTTTGGGGTTCTGGAACTGATTACTAGGGGTTCTGGAACTGATTTGTAAACTTCCCAGTTCTTGGAGGAAAAGTCTCCGTTACAATATTCTTCACTAGTAAAGAGGATAAGTTTAATAGCCTATTTAATTTAGGCTATTATAGTTTCTTAACCAAACTAAAAAGAAATAAGCACTACAGAAAATTTCCATCAATTTTATTTCATGAACCAAAGTAATGAAGAAGAACAACAGAATTATTCCTACTGTGATAAATTACAATGCCATATGAGCAGAACTATATCATCTCAATACAGAAAAAAAATGAATTTCACTGATGAATGAACAATATATAACAATTCGCTAAACACATTAATCACACTAAATAAATCATATTGCCATATTGGACTCTAGAACTTGGACTGGAGATTGTAAATTGTGTCCTTATCCACTATATCATCTCACCAGGTATGTCTTTCCTTGGTTCAAATAAACAGCACCTTCATATACCTGAATCAATATATGATAAGAACTAAATGATAAAGAGACAAAGGGACAAATAAACTCGATGTAAAATAGACAAATATGATAAAGAACAATGTCCAAAGCACTTCATCCATTTTCAACAAGGACGCACTTCATCCATTTGCAACAAGGACGCACTTCATCCATTTTCAACAAGGACGCACTTCATCCATTTTCGAGAGCAGCACAAACCAAGTGCTGTTCAAGAACCTACAAAAAGTAAGGTATAAAAAACATGTCATCCTTGCCTATTCTTGAGATACATAATAAAAGTAGGAGTAAATGCTTGTGACACCTTGTAGTTTACACCTAAAATCAGTTTTGTCCCTCACTTTTTTTTTTAAACTGGTATACCCCTATACTTTGAATTCTCGACTGATTTACCCTTTTTTTAAACTGGTATACCCCTATTCACAGTCATAATCAGCTGGAAAAAGGGCAAATCAGTCGAGAATTCAAAGTATAGGGGTATACCAGTTTTAAAAAAAAAGTGAGGGACAAAACTGATTTTAGGTGTAAACTACAGGGTGTTACAAGTATTTACTCCATAAAAGTAATAGTAGAAATTTTTTATACCTGTTGGTTCTTAGCATCAACATGACAGCACTCAACTGGGCTTCCAAAAAGTTTATTTGGATGTTTCATAAAATATTGGTCAAGGGGACCTTCGAATGCAACATATATAGCAAGAGAAGGTCTCTCTCTCCTTCCGGCTCTGCCAGCTTGTTGCCACAAGCTATAAGCATATACCAAAGAGGAAAAATAATTATGAATTGAACCAGTTTTAAGCAAAATGTTTCAGCTCTGTTCAAAACAGAAATGACTTGGCACTCTACCTAGCAATGCTTCCAGGAAAACCTAAATGAAGAGTTACATCAATATGTCCAACATCAATACCCAATTCAAGGGCATTTGTTGCAGCGATACCACAAAGCTTTCCATTAAATAAATCACTCTCTATTCTTCTCCGGTCCTGGTTCACCAGTGAAGCAATGTCAAACCAATTACCATCAATCAAAATCAAATAACAAAATATCAACAGTTTACACTCACTAATCGTCACAGAGAGCATAGTGTCACGTCCCGCTTTCGGGAGTGTCATCATGGGCGACACTGGTTGTCAAGCTGCATGGATATGCGGGGTTGCGCTCCAAGATCAAGGAGTGTAGGGGCATACGTGCAGTCCCTTTGGAGTTCAGGCAGGCCGACCCGGTTGAGTTTGGGGAGCTTGTCGCTGGTCGAGGACTTAACGCTGAAGAGGGGACTAGGCCATCCCTACACAAACTGGTCGGGGTCTGGAGCCGATCCCCTGACGAGCCCAAGGCAGGGCGAAACCAGTCGTTGCCTCGGTTGATAAGGCTGGCTCCTTGGCATGGGAGCGCCGCATGGGCCAAGTGTGGTGGCCGAAGGGCTAGGCCCGTGACAAATGGTATCAGAGCCGCCTCGACAATTGTCGTCCGTTGGTCGCCAAGCGCTCACGCGTGTCGTCGCGTTCCCAGAGTGGAGTCCCCGTGGGGAAGGGGTCGAGTAGGCAGGGTGCCTCAGAGGTTGGGGTTCGGATTGTGAAGATAGGCCTAAGTGGCAGAGGTGCTGCGGGGAGGTAATCTTACAGTCCGGCGCGGAGCATTGTTGAGCGGTCCATGGGGAAACCTCCCTTCGTCCTTCGGCATTGGCATTGTGGTGCGTCGTGGGAGTGCGTGCCGCATGGGGAAGCCGTGTACGAGGATGTACACCTTGTTTTGGTGGGGGAGAGTGTCACGTCCCGCTTTCGGGAGTGTCATCATGGGCGACACTGGTTGTCAAGCTGCATGGATATGCGAGGTTGCGCTCCAAGATCAAGGAGTGTAGGGGCATACGTGCAGTCCCTTTGGAGTTCAGGCAGGCCGACCCGGTTGAGTTTGGGGAGCTTGTCGCTGGTCGAGGACTTAACGCTGAAGAGGGGACTAGGCCATCCCTACACAAACTGGTCGGGGTCTGGAGCCGATCCCCTGACGAGCCCAAGGCAGGGCGAAACCAGTCGTTGCCTCGGTTGATAAGGCTGGCTCCTTGGCATGGGAGCGCCGCATGGGCCAAGTGTGGTGGCCGAAGGGCTAGGCCCGTGACAATAGTCTAACATAAAGACACTCACATCCTTTCTAGCCCCTCTTCCTTTAAAATTGATCTTTACTACAAATCCAACTCTAGAGAGAGACAGAGAGACAGAGAACCTAATACAGACAAATCTCCTACTTACCTCAGCCATGTAACCGCCACGATAAGATGATATAGAGTCTGCCAGATGTGGTGCTGTCTGCTGAAGAATTTCACGCCTACCACAATTAAAAATTCTATTAACATATGTGATCATCTTTTTCTTCCCTAAAACAGAGAAAGAACAAAAACCTGAGGCTCCAAGGCCATAACATTTCATATGACAGTGAATCCAAGAAATTGATGAGACTCACGTATCACAAAAAACAAGTTCACAAAGCTTGCGAGTTTTGCAAAACACAATACACCGTAGTCCATGCTGCACCATTTCAGCAAAGAGGACTGAAATATCCTCAATCAGGCTGTCAAGATTACTTAAAGCATCAATATTTAAGCTCCAAAACCACAACTCATACTGAAATTTTTCATACATAAAGAAACAAAGCTTGAATGCTGGTTTGGAGCTTAATAACCTCACAGTACCAGTATTTAAGCTTTTCATTAAAGCATTGGTATCACATGGTACATCCAAATGAATCTTAAAATTTCCATTTCCAATCAAGCAGGTTCTTAAGTACTATGACTCACACCTAGTTCAATAGGGATTAGACTACATGTATTTACTATTCTTCAGTTCTTCCTACTACTACATTTTCCTAATGAACACCTTTACCTAAGGATAAACTTACACAAACCACTTGAATAAAGCTATGCAAAAACACAACAATTATCCCTCCAATAGTTTAGCATCTGTCTTATAACGGGAACAGAAAGGCATGTAGAACCAGTCATTTTTACAGCAACAACTATTCAGACAGTTCTTAGGAATGTAGCTTGGTAGTAAATCCACTAACTTAAGACTACCCATCTCACATGTTCAACACCCAAGGATGCCCCTTAGATTTTCCAAGCAGGAATTTAAAATCAGATATTCAAACCATGATCTCCAGAGATGGAGAAAACCACTTATCAGAATAAAGCATCAAGCATTATCTTTGTCAACCTGCCGTCAGAATTCCAAAGGATGAAAAGCTTTCTAGCAGCAGGGCTTCCATCATTCTGAATCAACTCTAAAGTTGATAAATTTGCAAGTTCCTGAAAAAGAAAAATATCCATTGCTTCAAATTACTTACAAATAGGATCAGAAAGAGACCAAGATAATTGAATATGTGAAGCAGATACATATAGTCACACAAATGCATGTGTGCACAAAAAGTATGCCCTTGTGATCATGACAAAAGATCGATACAAACTCTAACATATCTTTACCATGCAATGCTCCCGAGGATTTGCTGAAGTCGCAGTAGAAAACACAAAAGAAGGAGTACTTCCATACACTGAAAATAGAAGCATGCGGTTATTTATTTTTATAATTTCAAAGGAAGTATCTGAAAATACTCTCATCTTTTTAAAATCTAAGGGAAAATCTACCGTGTGAACAGAGCCGGCGAAGTCGTCTAAGTATAAGAGCAGTATGACAACCGAATGCTCCCTTATAAACATGGGCCTCATCAATCACTACATACCTGGTGTGAGTAATGTCATTATTGTACTAATTAATAATTCAATCCGACATATTGCTCAAAATTAAAAGCGGAAAAATGCTAATAAAGATATCTAAAGCAGTTAAATAAACATACATAGATAAACATACTCAAGGTCCAACCTAAGATTTGCCAAAATCCGGCCAAATTTTCGATGGTGTGGCAGGATTGATGCATGCAACATATCTGGATTTGTGATTAGCTGCACTCAAGAAGATAAGACACAAGCTAAAAGTCAGGAGAGGAAGCAAGCTGGGAAGCCTAACAACAACTATTACTTTACAAAAATACCAGTCTAGCATTTTGACGCAGTCGTGTCCTTTCCTGCTGATTCGTGTCACCGTCATATATACCAACATTTAAGCTACTACAGAATCCTTTGCTCATGGCTGAGAAAGCTCTTAGTTGATCTTGAGCTAAAGCCTGCATTTAGATTTATCGAAATTTGTTTAAAGTCATACCAAAGATGATGGTTCTTGAATTCATAAATATGCTGACATAGATTTAACAAACCTTTGTTGGAAATAAGTATAGAGCACATGCTGAGGAACTCTGGGATAGGGCTTCAATGACAGGCAGATTGTAGCAAAGAGATTTCCCACTGGATGTCATTGTAGCCACAACGACATTCTTACCTGTTACTGAGGCTTGTATTGACTCTGCCTATGAAGAGCATGGAAGAAAAGAAAATGAAACAAGGTCAACAAACTGGTGTTTTTCAGAACAGTTACCTAGAAATCAATACCTGATGACTATATAACTGAGTGATTCCAATAGAATGAAGTGCAGATCTCATATTTTCTGTTAGTTCCTGTGGAACTTCCACGTGAACAGCTTTTCGAGCACCAATGTCTTCAACATGCACTATCTGCATCCACAAGTTCAAAGTGCAGTGCTTAGCAGTGCTTTCCATGCAATTTTTTTTGTAGAAATTACAGCATGCATATCCACATGGACTTTGCTAGCTTAAGTTGTCTGAACATATAGTTTTATTATAAAATATATGTTCTCATTCTTAGGCCACACTTATCAGGCAACCATGTATATATTGTGAATCGCACTTTGCACTGTACAAAACTGAACAAATAAAGATATAAAGAGTATAGGGGAAAACCTTCTCTGCTCGAAACCTCTTTCTAAGATGTTCAACCATCTCAACTGGTAGCAATGGATCGGTTCTCTGCTCAGAAAAAAAAAAATTGCTATAAGAGTCTACTGATCTCCCAAAGTAAAGATTACAAGATGCTTATAAACTCCTTGAGGTAGCCACAAGTTTACCTTCATTTTCTTTTTCCATTCTATAGAGTATGACATATGAACTTGCAGGTTATGAGAAAAAGAAAAACAAAACAAAACACAACAACCTGGTTGAGTAAGTAAAATGAGGATGAAGACTTACGTGACATCCTGCCTGTTTTTTGTTGGAACGAGTGGTTGAAGCCGCAGAGTGATTTTTGTCTGGATCAGTTGTTGAAGCAGTGTGGCTTCTCATTGCTTGATTCACTTTATTTCCTCTAGCAGCAGCACCACATTCCTTCACATTAATGAGAAAGTCTTCCAAGGAGGAAATCTCATTTCTTTTGATAAACTGCATAAGATATCCATAATTACTATAGTTGCAAGGCCGCAAGCGGGGAGTGGTATACTTGACAGATTGATTAAAGAATATTCTTTTACTAACAAATTATCTCTAGTAGCGATATAACATTGGGACATACCATTAGGCTCTCAACAGCCTCCCACAAATTACTTTTGAAAGAACTTTCATGCATCTTCAATTCATTGACAATCTTTGATACATCCATCTGTTTGAAATCTTAAATGAGGCCACAAAAGAAATTCTCTAGTTAAAATGCCATATACTTGGTTCAACTCTAAAATGCACAGAAGAAAAAGAAAAGAAAACACAGATATTCAACTATACCAGATTCATGATTATTTCTGTCACCATGGTTCTGTTCTGCTGAACATTCAGTAATAACAAGTGCATTACCAAAAGTTGCCTCTGCATTCTCCTTTAAAAAAAGAACAACCTGGAACTCAAATGGCAATGATTATACATCACACAATAAAATTGCTTCTTGTTAATATACACTTGCATTACATAGATTACCTTGGGAGAAATAAACGAAAGATTCTCCACATCCTGCATACCAAGTTTAACTCCAAATGTTGCAAGCTGTTCCAGTGCTTTCTCCAATAGAGTCAAGGTTGTCCTCTCCTGCTGAAGTTGAACCAGTGCAGAAAATTTGTTTAAGAAAGCAAAAGCCTTCATGATTTTCTTCAACCAATCCGGACACAAACATGAATTAACATTGCCATTATGCAGCCCCAAGCCACAACCTTGTAAGCTAGCTTTTCTTCTCCACAACATGCAGTCCCCAGAATATGGGTCCGATAAACAATTCACCGACTCCAAAAGCTCAACAATCCTTATAAAATTATGTTCATCAAGAACACTCTTGCTTCTACTAGCTCGCAACATATCCAATATCACGTCATCACAACCGGGGCCCCTTTTCCGCTTCGCTTCACGAGAGTAATCCTCACTTCCACCTCCAACATCAAAACTCCCTATACTAGACACATTCGCCGTTCCATTACTCAAATCATCGCGTAAATACGACAAGTCCTGCATCATATCACTCCACATGGAGTTCGCAAACTTGGACATGGAGCCTTTAGCAGAAGTAGCCACAGAAAACGGTTCAGATTGATCACATTTCTGGCTCCAATTATTAACAACCTTCTTAATAAACGGGACCAGCACTAGAAACTCACCGGGCTCAGCACTAAGTGCACCTATTCGACTCTGCAACTTCAACTTCTCACCCTGACACACCGTAACCGCATAAACCAAAATCATTTCAGATCTAAAACCCTAGCGCAATCAATTTAGAACTATTCGGTCGATTCATTAGACGCTTTTGATTTTGATTTTTAGTAATTTCAGCAGCGATTTTGAAATTGAAAAGTGAGGGATTAAGAGAAGGATCGGTACCTTAAAGAAGAGGTGGAAATTGGGGGAGTTGGTGGCAGAAGGGAAGGAGTGGTTGAGGAGTAGCTTGAGGTCTGAAACGGTGTCGTTGACGGAGGCTGAGACGGTGGTGGCTTCGCCGGTCACTGTGCGGACCGTGATTTGAATCCGGCTGGCTGCCATAGGCTAATTGGCCACTGAAGAAGAAGATGGTGTGAAATTCTCAGTCTAAGGGTTTGCTTCTGGTTCTCGATTTGGCGGGGGATTTCATTCCTTTTCTTCTTCATTTTTATCGTTTTGGGGTATTTATACTGTTTGGTCCGCCCTAGCTTACGATATACTCTTCTTTTCCCTTTTTTTTTTTTTTTTTCTTTTTCTTTGAACCCGACCCCCCAAAACTAAAAGAAGTACCGGTTCCGTCATTCTCACCACTCTTTGTATAGGATTAGAAGAATGACGTTCACATGAAAAAAAAAAACTAAACCCCTTGCAATAAAATCAGTCAGACACTACAAATATTGATTGCAAATTCTTTAAGAAGCATCCAATCTTGTAATAGAGAAAATTAGAAGAGACTTCGTGTCCTACTCAAGTCGCCTTTGAGATCAAACATTGAACGTCTAAAATGTGTTCGTTTAGTGCAAAATGAATAGCTCGCTCTTTTAAGTAATGTTAAGATCTAATTTTCATATGGATTTTCGGTTGGAATTTTGAATTTACTCCCACATAATTTTTGGATAGCTTGTTGATTTTCATTCAGATATGAATCAAAACTGTTGACATAAATCAAAAGCTGGAGGCTGGCATTAATGAATGTGTTTTTCGTTTTAGTAATGGATGAAGGAATTATTGTCTTTTATTGGTAGTAATTATGGGAATGGCTCCCCATGCCACCTATAATTCCAGCTATAATTTTCTCTTCCAACATTATATTTTTAGAAACATTTATGGATTTAACAGTATTGTAACTCCTTGGTTTCTCTTTCAAATTCAAATTTGCTCATTTTGCCTCTTCTCCTCCTCCAAATAACTGCCTCTCTCTCTCTCTCTTTCTCTGATCAAAATGTGCACTCCATGGACAATAACAAAACTAGTGAAGAAGGACTGCGCTTCATGCTTCTTGGCTTGCAGGTTTCCTCTAGGTAATTATTATTAGCCTCGCTCTCTGTAAACATTCTTATCCATCATTTTTGGTCTTCAATTTCCTCTAAATCTTTCAGATGATGAAGCAGTTGATGACCCTAGACGTTATGCTACAACACCACCTCAGTTGCCAATAAGAAACATGGCTTTCGATTATCAGTGCGATTCTGGAGGGAATGAGAGCGTAAGGAAGAACATGTCCCCCGCCCGCCATAAAAATACAACCCTATCAGTTCGAAGGCGACCGAGTCATGATTCAAAACAGGTTAAGGAGACTACTAGTACTAGCACTAGCACTAGTATTGGTAGTAGTACTTGCAGGCGAATTGGATACCAGAGTAGTGATGAAGAATCAAGCTGCAGGCAGCTGCCACATTTTGCAGACGAAAATCAAGACTACATAGTATTCTGCTTCAAAGAAGATGGAAAATTCGAAGTTGTGAAAAATGTCAAACCAGAAGGACAGAAATGCAGGGACAGCACCTCATCAAAAAACACGAGGCAGATCAATCGAAAGGTTAGGCAACATGTTGTTTTTAAGTTCTTTCTTTTTTTGAACACATTGAATTAGAAAATTCTAAGTGGTTATCATTTGCTTTTTCACTGATAAAAACAGCTTAATAATGACCAAAATACAAAAACAGTTGGAAAGTGCAGCAATCTATAAATATTTTACCCTACAAATGATGGCAATTTTATCATATTTGACCAAAAGGTAGCTAGATGGAATTTATGTGTTCTTAAGGTTGCAGCATATGTACAAAAAGAGAAAACTGCTATGTTCCATATATGTAATATGTCCTTTTCCTTTTCTTTTCTTTTCTTTTTTTGTTTCAAAGAATGAAGGTGAGAAAGGAAAGAATATATGCTCGGATACAAAAGCAACTGCTGCTTGTAGCATGGGTGAGGTCTCTATCGAATCAAGAGACTCAAATCAATCAGCTGGCAGCACAGCCTCTTTCGCATTCCCTGTGTATGTAGGCGCATTCTTTCCTTGTGAAATACTTCTCCGTTATGCATCTATCTCTCTCAACATGAAAGAGATAGATTAGTAATACAGATAAGAGTTAACAGAGGATTGGATCCATGAATGCAGGTTGGCTGTGGAATGGTCGGGGAGTCCTGTGCACATGCCAAAACCAGAAGGGCTGGACTTGAGAAAGCACAAGGCTGGGTGTATAGGCCTTCAGTTTCAGTGTTGTAGATTCTGAAACTTGGTAGCTCATATCTATCTAGAAGCAATAACAGAGCAATGTTCCTAATCTTTCATAACCATGCATGATTTAGCTGCTATATATCATCTCCATTTCAAGATTTAAGGTGTATTGCCTGTTTAATGAAGCTAAAAATTGACTACATGTAGTGCAGTGGACTGGTTCGAGAGTACGTAAGCATTCGTTTTGAATTATCTACGACAAGAAAATATAATACATTATTGTATCATTTGTATGAAAATGAATATCCAAATTATTTTCATCGAATAATTTGGAGAAGAAGTTTTTACCACAACTAGGATTCGTGATGGGCGACCATCAAATTGTTCTTCATCTTATTCTTCTTCTTTCTTTCTTTCTTTTTTCTTCAAAAAAAAAAAGAAAAAGAAAAAAAGAATCATGTTCTCTCAGATTAGCAGATTAGAAAAACACTTGCTTCATTGTTACAAGGTCATCGAGACCCTTGGCGATTCGGAATATGGATCAAAACAGCTTAGTGTGGCCGTATGGGGATTATGCAAATGCAGTAGCATGGGTTGCAAAACCATGCTCTAGTTGTGACTCACAATACAAAATTTCTAGGATACAGCATTGTAACGCACAGCTCCAGCCAACCGAGTGTTGATGATAAGCATGACATACCATGCAGGATACAAATCTTGGGAGAAATCAGATACGATATCCGTAGGAATTCACACTCTACTACGTTATATATAAATAACATATTGCTAACAAACAAGTGTGAAGCCAGTACTCTTAATTTTAAAAAAGAAAGAAAAAAGTGGAGCTAACATACAAAGGGGTTCAATAGGCTCCTTCGAATTCCCCACCATAACTTCAGGTTTTCAAAACAAACGATTGAAGATGTAACCTTGCACTGGCTGCAGCAGCAATGGATTCTTCATCTTGCCTTTCTTTAGCAACAACAACAGCAGCTTCATAAGCTTTTCTAGCAGCTTCCATTTTCTGCATCTGCGTCTCATCCCAATCTTCCTGTTCATTGAAAAGCAAGGGTCTTTCAATTGCAAGGAATACAGAAGCCTGAACAACACTTATCAAATAAATAATGCAAATAGTAAACCATGGCCTCAAACTTTCTCAACACACAGGATGCTACCCAGACACCAGACAGTACTAATAAAAAGGTCTGGATGCGAGGATCTAGGAACATAAACAACAGAAGGGAAGGGGTCATGAGCTTACAATATATGGAAGCTGATCCACAGTACAAGGTGAAATATCATAATCTTCAGTGTTTGCAGTGGGATCAGTTTTGACCAAGCCATCAAATAGGATCATAAACGAGGAAATATCTCCTTGCAAAGAGTCTAGCTCTGCTCGGAGCTTCTCTGCACTCTTGTTTGATGTCATAGCTTCCCACTGTAACTTTTCAAGAGCAGCTTGCTTGTCCGCAAGCTTGATCTGTGCCAAAAGACATATGTCAATAACACATTCACAAAAAGAGTTGCCTGTGTGTCCAAGAGAGCAAGAAACACAAGCAAACCACCACCAATTCTGTTCCATTGTAAAAATTGCATATATACCTTTGCATCAGATAGCTGTAGCTGAGAAGCCTTGATTAAAGAATCCTTTTCCGCAGCTTGGCGCTTCACTTCCTCAAGCTTTGCTTGAACAGAACTCACTTCATTCTTTGAGATCTCCGATGACTTCAAAAGTTCATCTTTCTCCAACAATTTCCTCTGCAGATCCTCCAACTGAACCCTCAGCGCAGCCAACTCCTCATGCTCCTTCTCCGCTGCCAAATCCCTCGAGGAAATACTCGAAACGCTGTCAGCATCAGGGTTATTACCAGCATTCTCCCTCTTCTTTCTTGCCGGAATGGATTGCGCCCCATTCCTGTTAGACAACTATTTAATATATGATGCACATTATCAGTAGCCACAAACTCAAAAACGAAAGCCAACACAAAACCCTATAAAACTGAAGCTCACAGATTCGAAACTAACGGAAAGAAGCGATTTCAGTTCTTGCTAAAAAGAGCAAGTGATGATCAAAACATCACGCTCATTACTGCCAATACAATTTTCACTACAAATTGTTTTACTACAGTTACAAAAACAAGCACATTTACTTCAACACTGAAAAAAAGCACCAAAATTTAACCTCAAGATTCCATTTCACCATTCCAAATTAGCTAACGCAGTAAAAAGTAACTCAAAATTCAAAACTTGCGAACAAGAAAATTACTTTTTTGGATAAGGATTCTCTGGAAGGCGTCTTGGTGTAGGCGACGGGGCCGCGGCGCGTGAATGAGCTGCTGGCTTTCCGATCCTGAATCACCAGATTGAAAAATTCAGAAATCGAAAAGCTTCAAAATTTGAGAAATTGAGCAGTCGGATTTGGTGGGCTTACGATGAGGGACTGGACGAGAGGGACGATCTCGACGAGGTCCTGGAAGAGGACGCGGTCGAGGTTGGCGTTGGCGGCGGAGGACTGAGTCAGCTGGGACGAGTTGGATTCCCATTTCGGGTCGCCGAAATGGGTCGGGTTGTCCTGCAAATCCAGGAAATGCTGCATCGTCTAGTAGAGCTTGGAATTCGAGAAAATCTAGAAGAGAAGCGGAGAGAGTAGGAGAGGACTGTGTGTGACTTCTTCTTTTTTTTCAAAACCGCTTCATTTCCGGAATGTAAAACGTTTTCTAGATTGTGTTTTCAAAAACTTACCAATTAAATGGAGTTTGTTTCTAACGCAATTTAAATGTGATTTTTTTTTTTTGAACTCTTGTAGGGCCGGCTCAGTGATGCCAATTGGATCAATTTTGTTTGGCCGGCCTGGTCAGACCGGTCCGTTGTTAATCCTCGTGGGTCATATGGTGTACAAGTGGGTCGATAATATAGGTTGTAGTCGAGAATATTTCAGACTTATTTAGTATCATTTGGTTATTTTAGCATTAACAATCACATTACAAAAAGCTCTGACCTCCTATGATTGTGGTATTAGGTTAATTTTTGGTATTTTAAGATTGAAATTGAGGTGAAAATCCAAATTACCTTGTTTTCAATGAAGGATGAACCCTTTTATCTCCATTAAATTTCTTATTTGTTTTCAATTTTCAAATAAAATGGACTCCTTTATGTATAAATGCTTCCACTAAACCAATATAAAGTCTCCTTGAAAGCCAGGAGAAGAGGAGTAAATAATAGTCATTCCAATTTTTGTTTTTTTGTTTTATGGGTAATATGGGGTAATTAGAAATTATTGAAAGTAGATTGGTGAGATTTAGCATGACAGATGGACTGTCCCAGACAAAAATGAAAAGGAGAAGCCAAAAGGTAACCTAGAAGATTTGTGTTGGTGTTTGGTGAGGTGACAGTTCAGTTACTAAAGCTTCACTAGTACCTGCTTCATGGGTTCTTCAATGCTTTGAACTGTCCCTTTATTTGTTATCAATCTTCATGGGTCAGTTTGCTCTCTCTAGCTAAATGCTTTATGTAAACCACAATAACACACATGACCCTCATTCTTTGTATTCTCATTCTCTTCTACTTCCTCTTCATACTTTATGAAATGTCTGGGTTTTTCACCCAGTCTATGTAGAGCAACTGGCAGCCAAGAACTTGGTTTAGGTTCTTGGGGAGATAGAGAGGTAACTCATGATTTTTTTTGTTCTTTCTTTTTTTCTTTTGGGAAGATGAAAATTGAAGTTTTGATTTAAGTTTACCTGATGTTTTTATCTGAATCATGGTTTTGATATGATGTGCTTGCTTTACCTAGACATAATTATACTACCTAAAACTATAATGATAACCCCAACTGTATTTGACACACACATGTTATCTAATTCCCCAAATTCCATTATTTCCCATGTCATGCATATGTGTATCTTTGATTGGGTTTGTCACACAATTAAGTCTACAGATTCAATACTTGCTGCATTTCTGCTCTTGTTATGAAGTATATGAAGTATGAACTGTCTTCGTTCAAATGTTAGACCAAATTAAAAGAAATGTCCTAATTCAGATGTTCTTCGATGCCTTTCATCTCATATTTTGCAGTCAGAATCATAATCTCACTCCTATTGCAAAATCCAGAGTTTTTGGGTATTACTGTTTAGTAAAATCTGCAGTTTCTCTGGTGAGTTTATTTGCTTCTCCTTCTTCCCGTATCACATTTCTGCTATGTGGATTCTTAGATGAAATAAGTGCTTCATTGAAGGAAAGAGCTTTATAAGCGCTCAAAGTTTGTATCTTTAATTGTTTAAACTCTAAAGCACTATGCTTTTGTTAATGCAGGTCACCTGAGGCTGGGATTCATAAGTACCTGCATTGTTTTGGCAAGAACATCTAAAATGAAGGTCATATCTCATTTTTCAGTTGAAGGAAATCAACTTCCTCAGTAAGGTTATGCAGCTTCAAGGTACTTGATGGTTCACCTTTTTCAAAATTCTCTGTCTTTACTCTGTAATTTCAATCCTAAAGGAAAGAAGAATGAGGTTTGAATTGTTCGATTAAAAAGACTCTGAATTAGGATTTTAGGGTATCAAATTTGGTCCAAGGGTTTTTGAACAGAAATAAATAAGCTTTGGGGTTTTATTTGTTTCCTACTATAGATCCCAATTCAAGATTACAAGGTTCATAGCACCTATTTTTCTTGACTGCAAATTTAATGATTTTCACATTTGTGTTTGGGCTCCAATTGACTTTGGTCAAGGCTCAACCAATTGGTTTGGAAATTACCATTTTTACTTTTGTTTCCAAGATGAGTATTTGTTCACTTCCTAAATGGTTCACGTTGCTGGATAGAGAAGTAATGGTGTGATTTGATTTCATGGCTAGATAGCCTGAATTAAAGGATCAAATTTCAATCAAAACATCCAAAAGGGTGCAATGATTTTGTAAATTCAAAAAGAACAAAGAGAAATAAAACTTGGATAAGAAAAGACAGAACAAAATCTGAGTTTCAAAAATGATGGTTGTGGAAGATTATGACACCTCTGAAATTTGGTGAGGATATTATGCTCTGCATTTACAGCTTTTCATCCTTCATTATTGTTTTCTTTTGCAGTGTGGTGTTTGATTGAATCATCATATTGTGAAGTTGAGATTATCCTACATCCAATCGTTTTGTGTAGCCAGACAAGTTTTAATCTTTTCTTCGGGTTGATTACATGTTAAATAGGGAATCCATGGATGGTGATCCCACTTTGGTGTTCAAGCCTGTTTTCAAGTGTTTCAAATTCAAAACCTCAGCAGCTATGGAAGGACTGAAGGTCCAAAGGAATACCAGTTTGAAAGACAACAATGAATTCATTGCAAATCCTAAGAGTGAAGATCCCAAGGTGGTTCAAAGTCCGCATTCAGATGAGAAATGGAAGGCTGCTATGGACTATGACTTACCAGAGTTGGTTGTTTTCCTTCAAGATAGTGGTTACCCTTTTGTTAAGGACATCTGCATTGACAGTGTAGTGCCATCTCAGAATAAATGTTTGGAAGAGAACTGTGATTTGGATTTTAATAATGTCTCTTGCATGGTTAGCTCTGATGCCGAAAGTAGTAGCGAATTAACTGTAGAATCTCAGTGTTCATCAGAGTCATCGAACTCAACTGTGTCGAAACATATATCCGACCAACTGTGGGAAGAGGATGTAAGCAAGCAAAGTGGTTTCAAAAACTTGACAACTGAACATGGAGAGAATTATGGAGGAAAATATGACACTTCAAGTGATCATTCAACCAAGACGATCATATCTGAAACACTACTTCAGATTAGACAGGTAGAACCTATTTTTGCTTTCCTCATATTATGCTTTTATATAACGTTAAAGATATTTACTTTTATGGGATCGTATTACGTGATAATGTTTAGTGTTTAGATGTCAAAATGATGTTTGTTTCAACTTGATGCTTAGCAAATTTAGCTTTAAACACTCCTTGTTGATGTGAAATTGTATATAATTTAAGTCGAATGCTTTTCCTTGAAGAAATAGGAGATTGTAAAGTCTCCTTTTGCTCATTTTCCAGATAATCATGAATCTATGATGTTATATGTCTTTGCTGTTATCCTGATTTTGTAACTCCCACTACAGTCAATGCTCGATTTCCTGTTCATATATAAATTCAGTCATATTTATATTGGAGATAGCAGATTAGAGATGGGCAATACTTGTATAACTTATTGGTCTGTTAAATTTGCATCCATATTCTACAGGATCCGACTAAGGCAGTCTTGTCAGATTCAGTGGTATTATCCTCAACTGAGGCAATTTATGAAAAGAGGCGAAGCAAATATTCTCACAAAACTGCCATAGAGAAGGTAAGAAGAGTGGAAGTATTTCCTCCAAGTGTAGAGTGTCATTCTCGGAATTCATCTAAAGATGGAACAGGATCAAATAGTTTACGACAACACAGCAAGAATGCAAGAAGTAGGGATACATTTTCACTAAGTGATTCTCCCAAAGATGAGATGTCGGATAGCTTAACAGGAGTGAGTCAATCACAACGACATTGCGGCAGAAATACAAGAAGAAAAGAGATATTTCCACAAAGTGATTCGTCCAAAGATTGGATGTCAGTTAGCATAACAGGATCAAGTCAATCACAACAGCATTGCCACGAGAATGAAAGGAGAGAGGTATGGCATGCAAGTGCGGAGTGTCATCCTCAGGATTCATCCGAAGATGGGATGTCAGATAGTGTAACAGAATCAAGTCAATCACAACATCATCTCCGTGGAGAATCAGGTTCCTCAGTTTCAGGGCCTTTAGCGATATACTCAGGAGCCATATCAAGTTTTGGTAGCATCTCTTTCAGATCAAACAGCAGTACAACTAGCTCTAGGTCTTTTACATTTCCCATGTAAGTCTTGCTTGCCCCTCCTCCAAGGTATTATAGTTATTTTCGCAGTTGCTGGTAATGGTGTTTGATAGTTCAAAAAAAATTTCACTTTAACAGAATATCCTCAGAATGGGACGGCAGTCCAGTGAGAATGGCTGAAGCTGATAGGAGACAATTACGAAGGCATCGTCGTTGGGGGATGCGATTTCTGTGCTGTACCTTCTGAATACTTATACATAACTTATATTTCTTGGTGTGCACCTAAACCACCCTCGATCATAGTGTGGATCTTCCATTATAACCAATCCATTTCTCTGTAGCCTTTAGTTTATATACATTATGACATGCCTTACAAATTATAAATATAAACACCAAATGACTTCATAATTAGGAACAAGTTTAGTCCATCTAATTTGTTCAGTTGCAAATGCTGGAATGCTAAAAGTTCAAAATGAAGAGGGTGTTAGAGTTTGGATCAAAAACAATTTCCAAACTTCCAAACTAAGGATCTTTCGACTGTTTGAGATCTAAGATAGTAAGAAAATCTATGTTCTGGGCTATTGCAATAAAGTTGGAGGAGAGCATTGGCAGTGTCATAGGATGTAAAAGGAATTTAGGGCATGCTTTTGCAGAAAGAGAATTCATAGGATAGATCAGATCTTAGAGGGTAAATTGTAGGCTTTCGATAGTGAGGTACGAAAAATCACCCTAGAATGGGAAAGTAGTCTACTTGAAAATGAAGTATCAAAGAAAGAGATTGTGTGGAAGAAAGTGAATCTTTGTACAAAGATATGCAATTGGGTTTCTACTGAGACTAGGTAATAGTGTAGTTCGGGTCCTATTGCCTTAACTGACCTGATTTATAGATGCACTAAAACAGAGCTTACTCTTAATATACTCGATCCTCAGGTGATGAGATATATGAAACTCTTACCTAATTATCAGTTTTAAATCCTTGGTCCTTTTCCATAACAAAAAAAAATTCCCCATTTCTCTGCCATCAAGCTGTGATTGTACTTTGTACCCATCAGTATTCTTAAACAGCCTCAGCAAGTTCCATTGCCAAATGTTTGGTCCAAACTGGAAGTGCCTGTAATTTGGCAAACAAGCATAAATGGTGCACCAGGATACCAACTGGTGAAAAGTCTTCTGCGTCATGATGATGATGATGAAAATGAAGAAGATAAGGACCCCTCACAGAATAGAAAACAAAGACCCGCAAACAACCCCTATGACCCCATCATCTGCCCAACTGTGAGATTGAATCTTAAAAATGGAGTTGTCACAATCCATGCCAGTCCACAATGGTCCATAACCTATTAACACCTTAATTGAGGCCTTAATGACATTCTTAATTTGGCAATCAAGCTTCTCCTAGGCCACATCCTCATCTGCCCCTAACTAATTGTGGTGGCTTTGGACCAATTTTATTTGCAATTTGCACATGCCTACCTAGCAAGCAATCTCTCGCTCATATTCTCTCATCTATGTGGAAAGCTGCTGATCAAGTATTCAAGTATATACATATTCCTTTCTTCTTTTGAAAAATAATTTATGTATTTATATACATAATGGGTGCCTCTAATGACCTAAATATTATATTATCCTCAATACATGAGGTTTTAGTTCGAACCACAGCTTGTAAAACACAACCATAAATAGTGATCTTACTTGAATTGCTCCTGGCACTGGAGTGATATATTATAAGCTAAGCACTTAAGCCAGGGATTTGAATGCTTGATCAGCTACTGAGAAAAATCAGAAGCAACACCAATAAATTGGTTATTATTTCCAAGATTGGGATTGATTCTGTGAATGAGACCCTGTAGGCTGGAGTCCACACAGAGTCGGGTATTATCCAAAACCAAAGTTGAAGATGGACATCAAAATCACGAACAGCTTCAAGGATTTTCCTATGGAAGTTGTTGTGAAAAGCTAACCAGCTAGTTGGTAATGGTGTCAATGGGGTGTGTGTGTGTGTGTAGCTCATTATTTTTCCTTCACATTCATCTATATCAAAAAATCTCAGATAACGTCAGCTTCATGAGTTTCCAATAATTCACTTTTGAGTTTCATTTCGGCTCCTAAGAACATGTTTTTCCCAATTATTGGTGTGTTTAGCCAAACTAAATCGCTTCAATACCTTTTAGTTCTCATTTGTTAACTCTATATGCATATCCAAATTCCAAAAAGTCTAATCCTGTTATACTTTTAGTAGTTTGTTTCATACATTTATCAAACAAATCATATAGGTCTGCCCCGTTTGGTCGTTTCATCCAAAGAACATAAACTCATTACTAGTTTTGCTAGACAATACATCTCACGTTGAAACTAGATAAACACTACATCACACCTTGTGAGTACAATGCATTCATGCAATAAATAGAATGTATATTGAAATTCATGTTTAACCAATGTTATGCTTCAATAATTTGAGTAAGATCATAAATTAGTATCGTCAGTTTTCAGTTTTTAAATGCAACAACGACTTACAACCTCTCACTTACATAAAAGACACTAATACCACTATATCGTCAGTCCACATCTAATTATCCATTTACACTTCTTATTGAATAAAAAATAAAGTGACTAATGAAAATCCACATCCAAATTGAAGAAACACATTCAAATTTAGAAGAAGCACTTGAGCGGATGTCATTCGTTTCATCACGCTAAATATACAAATTCATGTGAGATTCAATTAGAAACACACAAAGACTTTGTAGCTCAACATAAGAACCTTGGCAATGAATAAACTCAAGGGGGTGGAAATTTGCATTCCTCTATTCACAATTCACACTCATTCTTTTATTTTAATTTTTAATTTTTTTAAATGAAAAGAGGTCAGATGATTTTATTCAATAATCGCAAGCCGTATTACACAGTGACCCGCCCTTATAGGGCCGGCAAAAAGAGACACCGCTAAAATGTAATACAATTCACATATTGAGTGAAGCTCAATGGCTGAGTAAACTAATAAAATACTGACAATAAACTTTTTCACAGCATCCATCAGAATACTCGTTGACAACCTTCGATCAATAATCCCGGCAGTTCCTAACATGTATTGATCCCAAGAAAAAAATTGGTACCGAACTAAAAATTGTCTTGGGTCCTAAATTTTTATCGTGAAACCACCTAGATCCCAAATCTGAATCCAGAACGTTAAAGGCTCAAATGTTGTTGATCTAGGTCTGGCATTAAGACTCAAGCCCAGCTCCACAGAAAGAACTTGAGCCCAACTCGCACTAGGTCAACCCCAAGCAAAAACTGAGCCGCTACCGCCATTATACAAAACAATGTTCTTTCGCCAAGTTCTCCGCTGCCACATCACACCAGGATTTGGTCATCCCCGTGCCGATCTGCACCGTCGTACACCCATGTGGTTGACAACAACAAGAGAAATTCTTCCATGTAGCTTCAAGGAATCCGACGAGGAGGCCAACTTCTCTTTCCACTAAGAGGAATAACGCCACCGAAGAGAATCTAAAACCATCTTTTGAAACCCCGTACATATTGGGTCACCACCGGAAGAGATGAAGCAATTTCCAATTTTGGCACAGACCCAAGATCCCATATCTGAATTGGATCTGCCGACGCGAAGATTCACCAACCACTAACACCATTGAAGGCATGAGCATCAATGATGCTATGCCAAGACGAGAGGATGAGAGTGCAACCACCTGAAGGGTGCTCTGAAAGGATATACAAACCCGAGGGTTTTGGTAGACGAGAGCCGTGAGCGGAAGCGGCACAACCCAAGAAATTTTGTGAATTTTGACATGTCAAATACTGCATCTTTATCATGACATGTTTTATCGAATAACTAGCTATCTATGTTTAATAACTACTGTACTTCTACAGTTCTACTAATTTGTGAATTTTGAAAACTTGTATTGGTGATTTGGAGTTAAAATATAACAATATTTGATTATAAATTAAACGATGATAACCAAAATTTTCTAGAAAAAATTAGACGAAATAATATGTAAAAAGAGGTACCAAATAGTAAATATATATATATATATATATATTATATTAAATAATAGAATATTTCATAAATTAAGGGTATTTTAGGTAGTTTGAGATGTGTATTAAGTATAATATTGAAATGAAAAACTTGATAGGTGGTGTATTAAGAAGGAGTGTGTATTAATATTTCTCCAAAAAGAAAGAAAGGAAATACTAAAAACAATTGATTGATGTATTGATTGATGACTGGAGAAAGGAAATCCCAAATACAATTGAATATCAAATTGGGGTATTGGTGTAAAAAAAACCAGTAACTATTGTTTGTGACAAGTAGATATATGTTTCGAGGAGTTATATAGTCGCGTTTTTTATTTTTAGGGGAATTTGACGTTATACTCAAAATTATAGACTCATTTTAAATTACACCCACATGTTATACTCTTTTGAAATACACTCAACTTATTAATTAGGTTGATTTAATAAAAATATTAATATTGTTTATCTAAAAATAAGAACTTGTTGTTGAAGGAAATTGCTGAAATGCCACCAACTGAACCATTGCAATTAACAAGTTGTTTGGCCGACTCATCAAACATAATTACCCGGCAGCTGAAAACCCTTTCCACAGACTACACCCAAACCCTAAACCCTAGTCTAAACCCTAAACCCTAAAGATGAACTAATTAACACAATCCCACACAAAATTATATACTAAACTGTAGCAACTATATATACAAATCAACATGATAGAGTAAAAAACAGAAGGAAAAAATTAAGGCAATGAAAACATAGTGATTGTATTGATTTCTAGATTTAAGTTTATAATTGATCTAACTATTTAAAATAGAAGAAAGTCAAGAGCCACATTTAGGAAATGTCTTCTCATTCAATCAGAAGAGAAAAATCTTCTCAAGAAAAAACAAAAAAAAACATAAGGGCAAAAGAGTCAAGAAAAAGAGGGATACAAATTCCAAAAATAAAAATAAAACATATAAGGCAAGTTCAATAATAGGGTTGGGTGTAAATTAAAATGAAATATGAGCATGGGTTTTTTTTAAAGGGGGTTTGGTTTTTTGGGTTTTTGTCTAATTTTCTCTTACTTTTATTGGTTGTACGTGGGTTGAATTGGGCTGGAGAGCAACATTATGTTCAAGAGTTCTAGTACTTGAGTTTCGTTCTAGTTCGATGATTCTTCTTCGCTTTTAAGACTTTATTAATCAATCTCATCGGTTCCCATGACTCGTTGGAATTTCCAAACAACATCAAACCAGTGATACTCGATCCAATTTTTATTTTTGCCTTTTGTTTTCTCCAATATCTCTCTCACACACATATAAATATATACATATACATATATCAACTCACATGTGAATTGACGCCATTTTTCATACAAAAATAGAGCCTTACTTTTACAATAAGAACTCAAACACACACACATATATATACCATATCGACATAATATCTTCACATATATCCATTCATGCTATTTCCACACCATCATAAAAGTTTTATAATAAGAACTCACATAGTTTGTATAAACGTAAGAATTCACGCAATATGTATCATGTCCCTATAACACATTTTTCCTATGAAGGATATGAAAATGCGAAGCATACACTAAAAACTACTCAAGGTTTCAACACCTCGGAGCAAACTCACAAATACAAAACTCGTACAATGTTTGTCAATGATGATTTTATAATACAAGTCATACAACCTTATGACCTCAATATTGTTAAGTTTTTAAATAGTTTACGGGTCACAGCAATGTAGCACTCCTATACACTCGAACAAATACGAGAGCGAGTGAGTCGTGGGGAGAGAAGAATACACATAACCATCCACTTCTTGAAGCTCCACTCATGAGTCCCCACATCTCCACCCAACCCAACTAACTAAACCTCTCTTAACCGTGGGTCCCAAACCATCCCTAGCTTCCACCAGCTTCCACGTCACCATCATCACCACCAGTCCAACGTGCACATGTTCAACTTCCCCACTGGGCCCCACCCAAACCCCTCTAAGTAGAAGTGTACTCGTACTTGTCACAGAATACGACTCGCCCCACGACAAACCCAGCCCATCACCCCTTTCCCACGTGTCCCCACCCACTTCCCCATCATCTCCCGCCACGTGTGCCCCCTAATCCCGCTTGATCCACGGTGTCCGTACAAATAAAATCCCCTCCGGAAAATAAAAAACAAATATCTCCCAAATGTTACAAGATGACGTGGCACGCCCTTAATTGCATGCTCAAAACCCACTAATTACTTAACTAGTCGTCTGATCTCACTAAATTAACCAACTAATAACAACCACCACAGTTCATAAGCACAGTAGTGACTAGTGAAGCACTATAATATTTTTCTATTTATATAATTTGATTAATTTAAATCCAGATACATTAGAGGGCAAAGCCAAAAACCAAAAAAAGTAAAACTAGCATGAGAGGCAAGAACAAAGCCCAGAACACCTTACAAAATCATCAAATTAAATCCTCAAGAAACCAAGACATTAATTATACATGAAAAAAATTTACATACACAAACCAAGTCATATTCATAATTTTTATATGAGATTTTCTCAAATTCTTTTTTAAATTAAATTTGAGATTGTTACAGTGAGCATTTTTTTTTACGGGATGTAGAGACTGGGAGGGTCTTGATCGGTCCATTGACCCTGACTCCAATATGCATGATCAACGGTGTTGGGGAGATCAAACAAACCTTGATCACCGGCCAGCTGCCAATCCAGCGACCCAAACCCTCCTTCTCCGCCGTTGGTTTTTGTTTGAAACACCGATAAGTCCACCTGAGCCGTCGTCTGATCCAGCATTCCTCCGGTCATCTCCGGCAACTTCATTTCCTGGCTGTTTTGTTGCTGCTCCCACTGGCTTTGCTCCACCTGCTGTTGTTGATGACCCGGTTGGTTCACCCTGAACGGCGAGACGGAAATATTGTTGATGTTGGTGAAACCGAACGGCACGTCGTTCGAGGCCGTGATCAAGCTCGTGAAGGTTCCCATATCTGAGAACATTCCAATTTCTGTGGCGGCGCTGTGTTCGAGCATGGTTGCAGTAGTCGTAGTCTCGAAACTCGCGTTTGCGCCGCTTTGGGAGACGAAGAACTTGGAGTCTGGAATGTTGAGAAGATTAGAAGCTGATGACGTGGACGACGGCGCCGAGACGGCCTCAGTTGCGGTGGCAGTAGTGTTGGTGAGGCTCGAGCTTTCGCTGCTAGAGTTGGAGCTAGCTCTGCGCTCGCTGGTCGGCTGCGGCGGTGATGCCGGCGAGGAAGAAGAAGACTTCGGATTGGATCGCTTGGTTTTGCGGCAACCTCCGCCGACCGGAACGTTGCGGAGGACGCCACCTTTGGTCCAGTAGCGTCGGCAGCTCTTGCAGAAGTGACGCGGCTGGGAGAGGTTGTAGTTGTTGTAGTAGCAGAACTTGGTGTTGAGCGAGTCGCATCTAGGACACTTCAAGGCCTGATGGTTGTGGTTGTGGTGCGGCCGTAGCCTCCTGTCCCCGCCTCCGGCTCCACCGAAGAACCTCCCTCCGAACGACGGCTGAATGTCTTGCATTTCAAGTAGATAATATAGAGAATATATCCGATCAACTTGAATTATGTATTATGTATTTGCCAACTGTTTGCTGAAAACCAATCTCACATTTGCGGGGATTGAATGTCAATATCTCTATCTTAACTCAAACACTGTTTGCTTCAGTGCTGCGAGTGAGTGAGAGAGAAAGAGAGAAAATTTTGGAGAAGAAGGAAATGGAAGAAGCTCTAACATCTAAACGACCGACAAATATCCTCTCGAATTTTCTTTTTTGGTTTTGCGAATTACGATTTTCACCCCCACATCAACAGGAAATGACGGCACGACACTGAACGCTGTTCACTTTCAGGGTCAGGGGAAAAGACTAAAATACCCTTGTACGGTCTGCCACTCTGCCGCTACTTGAAAGCGGGAAGAGGGTCGGAGTCTCAGAACAAAAATGGGATAGCGATCGGGCCGTTGGTGGAGGACACGTGGACGGAGGAGGGAGCGAGGGTGTTATCGTCCGCAAAATGGGTTTTGTCTACTTGTCGGCCACCCCGGTTTTATCGGGTGAGGGGGTAGTGGAGGAGAGATCGCCACGTAGCGGGATGTAAATGGTGGTGGGTGCCGATTCTGTGTGACGCGTCTGACTTGAGGTTGTCTGTTGATGGTGTAACGGTCTACGGTGCACCCCGTTTTATCATTTAACCCTGTAATCTCCGAATCATGTATTCATTTCGTTTTGTTCAAGAACAAACAGCGAATATAATCTTTCCATCGAGATTTCATTGGTTCGAGTGCCTTGAATTTGGTCATTTTACATTCCATCATCAACATTTTCTAGTCTAAATTCTATAGACCTAAGTACACTAGTCCATACAAAGCAATCGTTTTTATAGTTATCCAAAAACTCCAACATATGTTACTTAAACTTGAATCCCGTTGTTTATATCCTAATATCTTTGTTTGCCATGAATTTGGTTGGATCTTATATACTTTTCTTAATAGTTTATCACTTCAAGTCATATACACTTCAATTTTACTAACGTACAATTGAAACTTTGAGAACATACTGGATTGCATGGTGGAATGAATGGCAACTTTGAAAATCGTGCTGATATTCAACCTTCAACTTGGTTTCAAACTAGAAATTGTTTAACTAGAGAGATCTAACTAATAGAAGGTGTAGACATTTATCAGCGTATAAATACACCTTGGACTAGAAGGGGGAAGGTATATGTAGTTCAGACAAGCAAGCTAAGAGAGTAAATGAAGAGTGTTATCTTCTTATAGTCTATGGTGTATAGCTTGGAGGTGTGATGCTGTAAGGATTAAGCTGGCTACAATGTTCATTGCTTAAGGCCCCCTGCATGACATTACTGCTACGCACGAAGCAAGTCCGATATATACGTGTACGGTGCAGATCGATCAACCGCCGTCGATCATTATCGGAATATGCCATAACCACCAGTCCACCACCATTCAAGCGGTGGAGCCCCAACACAGTCTCACTCATAGTACCATACAAACCGTCCTCCATTGACATACTTACAGTGTTCTACACTCGATAAATACGTCACACCACGACAATATTTTTCTATAACATGCAATAATTGTGTAATTGATAGAACACAAAATCAACAATGTGCCGACTATTGAGCTTGAGTTCTTGCTGCGTACGGTGTTTCAGAAGTTTAATACTTCTTAGTTAAACAATATCACGTGGTATTTAACATAATGTTAAGTGAACTACATTTTAAAAAATTAATTAAAGTCCACTTGAGTTTAACAACAGAACTCAAATGTGAGATAAAGATTATTCACGTTAAAGAGAAAAGATAATGCTTCTTTCTAAAATTCCAATCACCCTCATCTGTGTGGTAATCCCTCGTCCTTGTGGTGATTCCTCACCTTAAGTTGTGATTTTTTTTTTATTTTACCTCAGATTTTGGTCATTGTGTATTAAATCTGTGTTCATATCTTAGATCTAAAACTTTAAGATATGCTCACATATTTGTTCCTTAAGATGTTTTGCAAGCTTTTGTCTTCTCTTGTTCCCCAAGATCTTCAAACCACAAACAAAGCTCCTTCTTCTATTTTACCTTGCCATGTCATGGACGATTTTGTTTTCTTCTGCAACCACCTCTACATATTTGAGTTCTCTTGGCTCAGATCTTTTTTGGTTTGGTTGTGGGTGTTCCTCTATACGAGATCTTCTTGTAATCGGTCAACTGGAGAATGTATGGCAGCTTCGGCCGTATCCTCACCTTTGCTGACCACCTTGGTGCTGTATCCATGCTCCTGATCACCGTTAAAGGTTTGGCGACGAGTCATCTCCGCCGACTGCGAGATAGAGTTAAAGAAAAAGTCTTGTTTAGAGTTTGGGTGTGTTGGGCTGCTTGGGCTTTTTATGTTGTAGGATTTATTTTGTGTAGTTTAATATCTTTCTCTTGTCTTGATTCTTTATGAATCTGACTTTGAGTGACTTGGTTATGAATTTGTCCATGATTTTGTTTGAGTTTTCATTTGTCTTTAGACATTTATAAATATGTTTCACGACAAAACAAAAACAAAAAAAACTAGAGCCCACCTAATGTGAAAGAACTATGTCGTTTAATGAAACATTTTGATCGGATGATACGCTTGAACAGTTAGTAATTGATCGTATCAATGGTACGTATTTATAACTAATATCTAGAATTTATATTTGTAAACTCGTTTCTTAAATATCATTGATCACTCCCTAAAATTCGTTCCAAAGTGTGGTCGCAAAGCAGTGCAATCCGACATATCGAGGGAGTGACAAGAAACATGTCTATTCGTCAAGTGGAGCTTTTGGGAGGATTACACATGAAAGGAAATGAATGGACCAAATGGTACACACACATAGTTACATAAACTATCTAGGTTGTGCATTGAATAACTCGAAATTGGAAATATCTCTGGCTCTAGCTAAACGACTTCTCTTGTTAGCTTAGTTAATACATACAAACAATAGAGAGGGTAACGTTTTTGTTGTTTTGCTCTAGTACAAGTACCACTCCACGCTAGAACTCCAATAATGAAAGTGAATTGAAACAAAGGGAGTGATGCAAAATCATAGAGTGAAAACAATGGGATTGATTTGGATTGCTAAGAACTTGCCAGAGCGAACATATATGATGATGGAAACAGCTTCACATGCTCGTGGGACGGTGGTGTCCCTACTAAATTAGGTCTTCTGGTAGTTGTCCACATCTCTCTCTCACTCGAGAGAGGCCACCCTCGTTTGGGAATAGATGCAAATTAGGTTAACCCATTGGGGTCCTCTCATATTGTTACGCACCTTTCACAATCTCTAAGATTGTATATGATATGGTGAATGAGAAATATCATCGTATGTGTGTGAATGATGTACCACCGTTATAGTCGTTTTGGACATGACGGTGTATTGACACTAAATCTCGACGGTATGTGCCAATGCCGGATTGGGCTCTGCTTATACGCCCCAGTCGGCTGAAACAGGGACATAAGGACTCAATTTCTGTCCAAACCTATCATGTGGTGATGGGAGCCCAGCCCAATTATCCTAAACCCTATAAACCCCATAAAACCTTCTGGATATAGGTCTGCAACCTTTGTTGTGCTTCACTGCTTCCTTCCTCTTGTTTTTTCTTTCCAGGGAATTTGTATCATCCCATTTCCAAAGAGTATGGACATCCATTACTTGCACTTTAATGTAGATTTTTTGATAGATTAGTATTCCCTCTCTCTTTGCTTTAGTCATATTGGCTAAATGCATGGCGCAATTCTTATAACTTGTTTGCTTTGAAATGCAGATTCTCATTTTTCTTATTTTCCACTATGATTTGGGATACTTGGAATTGTTTACATATATGCTCAAGGTTATAAAGGCAATCCTGCTCCATCATCTTTTTGGCAATAGGAAAGCTTGAAACTGATTTCAAATTCTGCAGATTTTTACAAAGCTCAAACAAATGGTGCTCAGCCAAAGCCCAAATAAAATTCTGCGGCACTTGAATGTCATTCATTTTTACAAAGCCCAAGCAATCAAGTTGATGAGACGCAAACCGGGGTGGTGATGTCGATTGTCGAAACTGTTCAACTGGACCTTCTCATAGAAACTGTTATTGGTACCCAAAGAACTGTTTGACTCTCTAGTTCATGGCTACTCGTATCTTCGAATTCTTTACCAAACTCATCCACTTTTCCTGATCCTCGAGCTGATGGTTGCTTTGTGCTGTAATTTGTTTGATGCATTGCTTGATATGTTGATTGGGATAAACCCTGGGAAAAGCAGAACACGAGTGTTATGTGTTTGCATACTTTGTCGATCACCTCACTCATCTACTTGAAAAAAATGAATTTATTATGATGACTGTGTTTGGTTAACAAAAATATAATTGATTGTAGTCTTGAGGATTGTGTGATTGTGTGAGCATATATCGACTATTGGGGAGTGATTTTAGAGATATTGTATACATAGTGCATTTGTATCGTTTCCTTATAAATGAACTATTTATCTCTCAGAGTAAAGTATCGACTAGTTAAGATATTAGAGAAAATTAAAGAGCAATGTCTAGCTTTTAGAAATTAAGCGTACACTATTTTGTCAAATGTAAAACCATTTGTATGTCCATTTGGCTCACATTACAAATTACAACTTCACTATAGCAACATCATTGGAATAATTGCCACGATTAGAACACATAGCACTGTAATTGGAAGTAAATATTTTTGATGCAGCTTCTGAAACGTACATAAAGTCATAAACGAGAATCAATCTCCAGTTGCCATAGTTTTTGATGTAAATCGTCTTAAGCCCTGAAATGACCATAAGAACCATGAACTTCAGGAAGATAAAAAGAAAGTCGAGTAGTTTTTCAGGTCGTGCAAACCTGTTTAGTGAGTGAATACGATTAAAGGGTGATCTATCTTATATACTAGGTGAGGTGAGACATGTCTCATGACTATTTATCAATCTGTAGATGATAGTCGTAGAATATGTAATGACTACTTTAAGCCTTTATTTTACCCAAATTATATGAAATTCGTGATTGACATTTTCAAAAAAAAAAAAACAATTCAAAAACAAACATCCCATAACCCAAAACTTAATCCTTTTGTTTCATCTAAACATAATAAAAATTAGACGCATGTGTCATTGTGACACATATTATTATAAAAGTCTTTTATGCACGGCACACGAGGATGGCTATGATTTATAACTTTATTTATTAGAAAATGCAAGAGAGTCCCACTATATGAATAGTTAGAATTGCATCTTTCCATTTCCTAGCTGGGATGATGGGAGTGAGAGTCCCTTCATGACGAAAGTGTTAACCACATAGTGCCAACGTGTCAACTCCGAAATGGATGACCCCATATTAGCTTCTCTAAGCTCGAAACACTCGATCATAACAGAAAACAGTTGGAATGAAATTGCAAACTCCGTCGGAGCTTTAGTCAGAGCGCGATGGAGATATGGAGCAAATTTTAGTGCTTTTTTACTGTCATGTAAGAAAGTTGCTTGTAAACTTTTTAACTTTATTTTACTTGACTAAGTTGGAGAAATTAAGTTGATGTTTAGTGTGAAAATGCTGGTTAATTTTGGTTCTGTTATTGTTTACTGTCAAATTAAAGAGGTGGATTAAGATCATGTTTTTGGTGAAAGCATAGTTTAAGCACTTTACATGTGGCTTACTCCATGTCACATTCACTCTGAATAAAAGGCGAGGATGATTGTGTTGATTTTCGAAAAAGATTTGTGAAGTGCTTTCTAATTGCTTTGGAATATCCAAAGCACTTGCTTTGTGAGTTTGTGGTGTTTACTGTGTGGTGATGAAGCGTTTGTGATGATATCAGGCACTACATTCTTGTACTCATCATTGCTGATTGTGTTTTGCACTGTGTAGATGATACGGAATTCTCTGATGTTCCAACAGTCACAAATGTTAGGCAGGATCTTACAGAGTGGCAAGAAAAGCATGCCCATCTTGTTCTTTCGAATGTCGAGGTAGCCTCAGTCAGTTCATTGTTGTTACGAATTAACGAATCACAGAGATTGAAAGGACTAGAAACAAAGAAAGTATTTTTGATTTAAGAATTAGATGACAGCTGATAATATATCTGTAAACTAGTTTATTTGATCAGCTTCTGGCTGTATCAGTTTTTGCTATCTCTTTCTCTTTCTCTGTTTTTTTTTTTTTCATCTTTAACACTGACGTAAATATGCACTTGACTGTCTTTGTTTGCAGGAAATCTCAAAATTAAGATACAAATTGTGTCCACGGGTTATGACAGAAAGGAAATTTTGGAGGATATATTTCATACTAGTTAACAATCAAGTGGCACCGTAAGTAGCCATGTCTTGACATAAACCCTAATATTCATGCAATTCCATCTCACACTACCGCGCTTCTTAGGTTTTTGTTCTCTCTGCTGATTTCACACAAGTTATAAGTGTTCCCATCTTATGCTTCCTTGTAGCTATGAGAAGCGGTACCTGGATAATGTTAATCTAAAGTCAACTGAACAGTTTCCAGATGACAGAGTAAAGGAATCTGCGAAAGTTGAAATAACTTCTAAAGCAGAGGATAAGGAAGACAAAAATCACAGTAAAACTTCAACCTCATCAACTACAGAGCAAGACTTGGATGCATTTCTCCTGGGAGATAGTGATGATGATCCAGGTAACTTACAGCTTTTCTTTATTTGTTTCCTTTTGTGGTCCACTTTTTCAAGTCCTATGATAATCACACCACTGTTCAAGTAGTTAGAGGATCAGTATGACCAAAGCAAGTAGCTTGGCATTACTGATTTGCCATGCTACTTGTACTTAATCCCCATGCTGATAATGTACTGCTGCACCTGCAATATAGATTTGTGTGACTTAAGAGGGTGAGGGCAGTGATCAACTTCAAGATTGGTATTTATTGAAAGTTTGTGAACTTTCTACACACTGATCTTCTATCTGGTATCTTTCAGATGATGGTGATGGGAACATTGATGATGATTTTGACAAATTAGTGGATGGATTGGTAAGCTATCATTTCCCTAGCTCCAGTTAATAGCAAATTTAGTGTTGTATTATTTACTCAGTAATTGTATATTGTGCCTCTGATGTCATGTTGCTAGTAAGTGAAAGTTCTCAGTCAGCTCACCAATATTTGGAAAGAATTCTCTTTCTAGTTCTTAAGATAGTGTGTATCTTGCCGAATGAGAAACTTTTCCACTTTCAGGAGAAGTAAAAGAGTGTTCTTGTATAATCTGAAGTTCTAACTATCCCCCTTAGTTTTTGAAGTAAGACATACATGATACCTGATGCATGATAATATGCAAGAGTTTGGTTTAGGTTACCATGCATATATCTGTTGGGCAATCATAGGTGCTCTAATACGTCTTTCACCAGTCTAAAATGGCAATTCAAATTCGTTCTTTGGATTTTACATCTATTAATTATTCGTTCAATTTTAATGCTGCCGCATCTTTCAAATTTGCTGGAATCACAGGATGAAGAGAAATGAAGGGCGCTCTCATAATCCGTAAAGAATGAAACTGTTGTCAGCTTGACTCAACAGCATGTGTACTGGATGCTTCACTGAAGCAGCTTCAGGCCATTCAAGGAAATGGAATAAAGGTCCATCATAGCCTCCTAGATTCCCCCATTAATTATTTCTTTTTGCTTTGTCCCTTTTGTGTATATATTATGATCTGATGTATATATTCAGTCAGAAAGTAGGAAGATATGCATTCTCAGCCTCTCAGGTTACAACTGAATGCGAATGATGTTTAATCGTGATCTTTAAAAGTTTTAGAGCCAGGTTTTCCTCTACAACGTAAATCGTTGCAATACTCGATCTTGTCTGAGAACCTTTTCAAACACAAGGCAGATTTGCAATTCAAGTGAGTTTAGTTGACAGCACCAAATTTTCTAGCTAGTTACCTTCAAATATACAAGTAAACATGGTGTTCAGATTTTCTGGGAAGATTCCTTGGAACTTGGTGGTTATAGCTGTACAGGTGTTTGCTTAACAGTCAATTCAATTTGTTTCCATGGAGTAGACCAGATCCTTATGACCCGAGATTCCCTGAGCAGTCTGAGTTGCCTGTAAGATTAAAGGTACCTATTTCTTTCCAACTTATTGAAGTCCTTCACAAAAAGTCACAATGACTTGTGTTGTCTCTGTGTCTGGCCATTTTTTCCACTATCACCTTAGGTGGAGGTTAATTGTTGTTATTTTTATTCACGAGGTTACTTCATCCCGGTAAATAGTTACAATCAATTATTCACTTGAAACGAAAAAAGAAAAAAAATCATTAAACTGAAGATTAGTATTAGTTGTATTATTAATATGTTGGCTCTACTTCTAATCAAGTCTAACCGGCACTTTGATTTTATTCTGTTTGGTCGTAGCCATTCATATATTTTTCAGATGTATTGATAACAACAATCTAAGCGTATAGTAAACTGTCATTACCAGTTCCATGTTTTCAGTACTCTTCCCGGAGATATTGAACTTCAATCAGCGTCGAGAAATTCGATGCCATTATTCTTGAACAAATCTGGAGTCAGCTATGAAGAAATATGAAAATAAATGTGATGGATTGGATTTGATGTCTACAGTTCAGTTGTTCTTGATGTGCTTATGCTACCATATGACGAAGACCAATCAACCACTGAAAATTAGCCTTGATAATTAGGACGTGACACACTTCTACAGATTCTAATTAGACTAACAACAATCTATGAACAGAAGGACGTGTACAAATATAGCGTTCAGTCGTGGAAGACAAGTAAAAGCTTCGAAGCATGCTGGTTCATAAACGAGATAATAATACAGCATGTCAGGGAAAACAAAGGACAATAATTCAGAACGAACTGGAACGTGATTGAAGATCCATATGATGAATAATATAGTAGGATTCCCCACTAGTTTGATAGAAACCAACTATTCCGTTTGGTCATTCAAACATGTATTGTAAACTCTCCGGAATAAAACAATTTCGACGATCATCCTGGTCGGACATTGTGATCGGTTAAACGTCCATGCCATCATTTTCTGTAGATGAAAAAGAGGCTTCATTGGCTACTAGGTCCATACGCATGACTAGAACTTTCCAAGCATGACATGAAATGTGTACCTCACCTACTCCTTCACCCTAAGATCATCATCTCAACAACCAAGTAACTCATAGCAAGATAATACAGGCAGTGGCGTAGCCAGAAAAATAAACTAGGAGGGTCAAAATTTAATGTTTCCTACATCGTTTACATTCGAGTAGCTTGTATCGCTCAATCCTTACCAACTTTAATAAAAAATTTATAAAATATTTACGATGATCGTTCATATTTTGAGTCACTTTGTCAGATTGTGAGGTAGCATGTAATATTAATTAGTCTAAACGTCAAACTTTACACTAATTATGTAATTAAGCATGAAAATGATGATTGTATCATGGGTTGTATGGAAAAATGAGAGAGGTCATTTGAACCCTCTCACTCTCATGTGGCTACGCTGAATACAGGATGAGAAAAGTAATGAGAACCCAAATTAAGCTAGGGTGCACATGCTTAATGATGAGAAATTTTTTAGCGCTACGGGAGGAACACGTGGCAGTATGATGTGATTCTACATTCCAATCAAATATTGACACTTGGATTTTAGTAAGGAAAAATTATATCAACTATTTTGTCAAAGACAATTTTGGGTTTGTTGTTGCTTTTTTTTAAACCCTAAACTACAAACTCTAAACCCTAGACCCTAAACCCAAAACCCTAGTTCAAATTCAACAAAGACCCATAAAGGTATTTTCATAAAAAATAAAAAAACCTTAGTTTATATTTTAGTTATAATAAATCCAAGTGTCAATACTTAATTGGAATGTAGGACAACGTCATACTGCCACGTGGTCCTCTTGTAGTATCTAAAAATTTCTCCTTAATGATCTCCAATAATTAGCGAAAATTAGGTCGAATTACAATCGAAATTAAAGATGAGCCTCTTCTGGCAAGACCCTAATATCATGTAGAGTATATTCAGCTAGATCTTTCTCTGGAACGGTAGCTATCTAGTTAATGGCTTTGCTTCGTTCTTTCTTTGTATGAGGTGACTGAAATGCTTCGAAATTTAGTTGATAATGGAGTTGACGATTTCCTAGTGTGCCATTACGTCTACTACTCGTCAATTAAAAGTCCCCAACTACTAACCATGCATATTAATTCTTCAGTCCAATAATTCAGGGTCCCCAGTTCTTCATTTTGGTTTGGAAATTGGAATTTGATGTGGGGATGTAGTATTGTCCTCTTCGTTATTTCGTTTTGTTTGTAGAGGTGGTTTTGTATTTGACGAAAACCTTGGTTCGACTCGTTGCTGTCATATACCAATTTAGAAAATAGTTGGCATACTATGCAGGGAATGTAGATTCCTTTCGATTTTTGAAGCACACCCTATTATGAATTGGCTATTAGCAAGGAAGAAAGAAATTACTGTTTGATTAAGATGGTAAAGGTTACAGATAGTGATTGAGTTCTTGGTAAGTGACTATCCAATTTTCAATTGGATTACTGAAATCTTAGAGAGATTAGTGACATTTCAAACAATTTTATATAATCGGCTGACCTTGATTTCAACTTTGTTTCTTAAACATTGTTCATGTAAAAGTGATTTTTGGTCATTTCTTAAACATGTTGTCCTAAATCCTATATTGGTCGGTGGGGAAAACAAAGATGCATGTAGCTTTCTGGAGTAGTCTTTGGGGAAACACAGATATCCTGAATAAATTGTTGAGTAATATGTACTTGTATTGGACAATTAAACTTGAGCTTGACAGATTAACAAAGAGAGCTGTCTTAAATTCTTAATGACAACATCAATGGACCTAAATTTTCACACATAAAGTAATTACTTCACATCTGGAAATTGACATTTTGCATTATTCAAAGGGTCCTCAAGATCATGCCATATCAGTATTATTCGATTTCATGACCGAAGGAATGAAAGAATTTGACAAGGTCAAGTCTGATCTGGTCTAACTAGCTAGCTGGGAGAGTAACATTTACGGTTACGAGTGAAAACGATAATCACTCAACCTGTGATGTCAATAAGATATGAACTTGTAATTTCCGCTATACACTCTTGTGGTAAATAACTAACATACAATAATTTAGTTACCTATAAATTTGATAGAAGGTTAGTTCTTAATTATAATTTAGGCATGGGATAAGCATACATTACGCTTCAGGCGTGGGCAGCACAAATCTAAAATTGAGTTGAGGTATGAATACACGTGCACTAGATTTTGTTAGCTAAAACGAGGAGTCAGCTACTGGTTTGCCTCCTATTTCCTTAGTGGAACAATGGAGGATGTCAACCTTTCAATTTATTCATCATCTAATAGGCAATAGCTGTGGTCATAGACAATGGAATTTAGGCATCACTATCCCTAGCTAGCCACTACATATCTTGACTTCTCTATTCTTCTGTGCCTAGTATCCCTATTTTTGTGTACATAATATTGCATACCATGGTTGCTGTTGTGTTATGTAAACTTTTATAGGGATTGTTATTTATGGAATTGCAAAAGTTTTTGGGGTTTCATCCCAATTACGATGGAGACATTCAAACTTGTTACACGTATAAGGTATTTTTGCATTGTGATATGTTTTGAAATAAGTTGAAGACAAGACTAAACAACACATGAGATCCAAGTTTCATCCAAATATCATAATAGTTTAACATTCTCAACATGACTAGAACGCGAAGAATTTGAATCATGAAACCATGCTAGCTGTGGATTGAAGATCCAAAACACGAACTTATAATAAAGTATCAACAACTTATCCATGCTACCAAGCTTTGTTCTAATACAAACAAGTATAGATATTTAACCAACTATGTCATAACCTTCACCAGATGAATTACTGAAAAATCATTCTTAAAAGAACTCATTTTATATCATTTTCACATTCCTTCTCTAAGTTCTACAGAGGTTTTACAAAACCCTGAAAAATCACCTTACCTCCTTGAAGAAGCTCTCTCTCTCTCTCCACCGGAATCGCGTGCATCCACGCTCCAGTTGCCACCAGCCCCCGTGACCGCGACCGGCGCGTGTAACGTCCACATCCCCCAACTTTGATAGCTTGACAGCGCCGGACCCCACTTTCCTCCTTTCCGCATCCTGATCATGACACATAGCCGACATAGTACCACCGCAGGATCTACGTACGGCACCCCCTCCCAAACGACGCCGTTTCACTAACCGACACTCGAGACAGTTTACTTAGCAAGCATTAACGGCAACACACGTTGCAGAAGCCGTAGTCTCGACAAGATTAGTAGGTTAAAAATCCTCCATAGTAATTAGCGAAACCCTTAATCCCCGATTAGTGATTAATAACGAAAACTCCCCCAATATCTCGCGAGATAATGTCGGCGTAGGTCCGGTCTAGTCCACCGGTATGAACGACACGTGTGGAAGGGACGTATTTCTCGTGGGGCCGGCGGTATGATATAATAGCTGGCTGTCATTTATTGGAGGCCCTATCAGTAATAAAAGCCCAAAACGAGTCTCAAGTCTCAGCCCACACAAACCACCGTCGGTGCACGTCACCCACACCTCACCACGCCTTCTTTGCTTTCTCTTCTCTCTCTCTCTCTCACTATCTTCACAACCATGACACCACCGCTCTCTTCATCTTCATCTTTATCCTGGACCTCTTTTTTGTAATCGCCGGCCGGCGAGGAGCTCCGGCGAAGTGCGTTGCCGGAGAATTCGGCTGGATCTGGGGGAGGATTCCGGGCGGCATTACGGTTTGAGTCAGCGTCTACCGGAGATCGGAGTTTTGGCGGTGTGTCCAGTTATATTAACGGCGAGATTGTTGGAGGTGGAATGCAGTAACGGTTACGGGTTTCGGATCTTTCTAAACAAAGCCGCGGGGAGCTGGAAAAGGAAAGCGGAGATTTTCTGGATCCGGCATTGATCGCAAAACGCAGCGTTTAGAGGAGTGAGAGAGATTTAGAGATTGATGTGCAAGGTGGAGAAGGAGAGAAGAGGAGTGATGGGGATAAAGGGGCTGGGAGGAGGAGAGAAGCTGAAGAACTCGCTGCTGCAAACGACGTCGTCTTCTCGGTCTAGAATGAAGCTGTGGATGATAAGGGCGACGTCGTCGGTGTTGCTGTGGACGTGTGTCGTGCAATTGACGGCGTTGGGTGATATGTGGGGGCCTAGGGTTTTGAAAGGATGGCCGTCTTGCTTCTCTCAGGAGAGTGCCATGGCTTCCTCGGTTTTGCAGGACCGGATGACTTCCGTTCCGGCCAGAGTTCTTCCCCCAAAGAGTCAGTCTTTAATTTTTTTTTCTTTTTTTTCTTTTCTGATTTAGTGCTTCCAGTGCTTAAGATGTGTTAAATTCTATGAAATTAGTAAACTTTATTGCAGTGAGTAGTTACAGGATTCGGTAATCGTCTTTTTTTGAGCTGGTTTGGATTGTTGGCTAATTGTTGAATCTGAATTTGTGTGTGCTGTGGCATTAGGGGTGTACAAAAACAATGGCTACTTGATGGTTTCGTGCAATGGTGGACTCAATCAAATGAGAGCAGCGGTGAGTTGTTGATCGTGATGTTTTAGCTCTGTATATTAGCAATGACTTCATTTTTGCTAATCGAACTACTACGTTATAGCTTGTTATTGGTTTCTTATTTCCTTGTTCGTGGTGATGTCTGCAGATATGCGACATGGTTGCTATAGCAAGATATTTGAATGTCACTCTTGTAGTTCCCGAGCTTGATAAAACGTCCTTTTGGGCTGATCCCAGGTGCGTCAATTTGTTTGTGCTGACAATTCTTTCTTGCACTTACTATTGACACTAGTTTGTAGTACTTACCTGATTGTTGGGGTGCTTGGTGTGGCAGTGAGTTTCAAGACATATTTGATGTGGATCACTTCATCACATCCTTGAGAGATGAGGTTCGGATATTGAAAGAGTTGCCTCCCAGGGTTAAGAGAAGAGTGGAACTAGGAATGGTTTATACCATGCCACCAGTTAGTTGGTCTGACATGTCTTATTATCGTAATCAGGTGAGTTATTTTCATTCTTTCCCCTCACTCTATATGGTGAGGCAAGAAGGTCTCTCTTGCAATTCTTCAGCATCCATTAAGCTCTAAGTTTTGTTACTGTATTTGTGAAACTTCTTCTCTCAAAGTAATGTTGTGCTCTTATGTTTCATACAGATTCTTCCTCTGATACAAAAATATAAAATTGTACATCTAAATAGAACTGATGCTAGACTTGCCAATAATGGACAACCTCTGGAGATTCAGAGACTTCGATGCCGAGTAAATTTTAGTGCTCTGAGATTCACTTCTCAAATAGAGGAGTTGGGTAGAAGGGTCATAAACCTTTTAAGGGCAAATGGTCCTTTCTTAGTTCTTCATCTTAGATATGAAATGGACATGTTGGCATTTTCTGGCTGTACCCAAGGTTGCAATGCTGAGGAGGTGGAAGAGTTGACAAGGATGAGGTAGCACATACTTTCTTGATATTCTATGCATGTACAATGCTTTCGAAACTTAATTTTAATCTGTCTTATGGAGTTATGGTTTCATTTTCTCACAGATATGCTTATCCCTGGTGGAAAGAGAAAATAATAAACTCTGACCTCAAAAGGAAAGATGGTTTGTGTCCTTTGACACCAGAAGAAACTGCTCTCACTCTGAGTGCTCTTGAAATTGATCCCAACATTCAGATCTATATTGCCGCTGGTGAAATCTACGGTGCTGAGAGGAGAATGGCAAGTCTTGCAAAGGCTTTTCCGAAATTGGTGAGAAATCACCTTCTCTATGCAGCATTTGGTTACTTTGTGTTTTCTGCTTCTTTTCTTTTCTTTTTTTAATTGTGTCTTTTGATTTCTTTAAACAGGTCAGAAAGGAGACTCTGTTAGAACCATCAGACCTCAGGTTCTTTCAAAACCACTCCTCCCAAATGGCAGCATTGGATTATCTCGTCTCGTTGGAGAGTGATATCTTTGTTCCCACATATGACGGAAACATGGCAAAAGTTGTTGAAGGCCATCGCAGGTAGTTTGTGCTAACAGTGTTGTGTGCAATTTTATTTGGCTTTGGACTGTTGATTTTTGATATCAAGGCATCCTGGCATCAAAGGTCAATCAATTCATAATATTGTCTGCTGTAGGATTTGAGTCATGATATGTTTCTCAGTTTACTGTCAAGCGCATGTTCCTTGTGTCTTGTACAAGGTGAAAATTGTCATTAAAGGCTTCTCATGTTTTGATGTTCCTTCAGATTTCTCGGGTTCAAGAAGACAATTTTGCTGGACAGAAGGCTTCTTGTTGATTTGATAGACCAGTACAATAGTGGAGAATTGAATTGGGATGAATTCTCATCTGCAGTGAAGGAAGCTCATGCAGAACGCATGGGTAACCCAACTAAAAGGTTGATGATCCAAGACCGGCCTAAAGAGGAGGACTATTTCTATGCCAACCCAGAAGAGTGTTTGCAATTGTCAGATGATGAGCAATTATCAGATGGGCGATTGAGTAGTACGTGATTATACATAATGGTAAGAAGATTGTGGAGTTCACGAAATGTTCTGCAGTGTTGGCTATTTTTCCACAGATCTCCTACGAAAGTTCTCCACAGAGAGGGGAGGTATAGTGATAATGAAGGGTTTTGATATGAAGATGAAGGACCCAAAGATTATTGTGGGGTATTAAAACTTGAAGAAAGCCAAGCCCTACCGCGGATCTTATGGTATCTCAACTGGAGGACATGTTTTTTTTTCTTTTATCTTTTTAATATAAGCCAAAATAATCCATCCACATCATCATGTATAGAAGCCAAGGTACCCGCCGTACCCTGCCATTCAGGGTGAGAGCAAATTAAACTGCAACTGCATTGCATTTGCATCTGTGGAGGAATGCAAATAGGTTTGGTTTACTCGGGAACTCTGCAGAACATCCAAAGGTCAACCCCATATTCCTTAATTTTTTTTGTACTCTTCGTTTCTTTAGACCCTAGACCTATGATGTTGTGATTCTCTAGCATATATACTGCTACATCCCTTCATATTTCCTGTTTGCACAGAGAGTATGACTGGTAGAGATGGTTATGTATTTTTACAGATTACTCAGAAATTTATGTCCAATAGTGGCTGATTCACTTCAAGTTTTGGTGTTTGAGTTTTTGATTATTTTTGGGAAATTGTTATACTTGTGATTTGATAAAACCCCATATGACAATGACAAGTCTAGTAAAAAAGCCCAGTCAACCATGCTGATTAAGGTGGTTTGGTTCTATGGCTTCGGTGGGTTCTGCTTGTTTCATATGTGTGACTGATTCCCATGTTTGTAGCCACTTTGTTTTGTCTTAGAAGAAAAATAAATCGGATTTTCCTAATAGAGAAAGATATTGAAACTTCATGGAAGATTTGGTTAGAGACCAAAAAATAATAGAAGATTTGGTTGGGTATGATTGGAATGGGATGAGCTTCAAATAATTTGCATGTGGTCCTGGATTCCATCTTAGTTGGTAACATTCATTTCTTTCTAGGGCAAGCCTTCTTCTTTTTTTCTTATTTTGGGTGTCATTCTGGTTTGTGTTTATAAAGTATAGAAGGCAAACTGGCAAGTACGTGATAGCAGAGCCATGGGCTTTTGGTGCTCCACTATATTTAGCAATCAGAAACTCATGAGTTCTGGTACTGATAATGAAGAAAAATTCTGTCTTTTCTGATGATTGGAATTATCACTCCAAGTTTTATCACAATTATTTCCTTAAAAAGTTGAAAATATATTGGTTGTGATTGTAGCTTTCTTACCTAATAACAATGGGTTTCAACCCTTTGTCCATCAACTCTGGAGTTGGTTCATTTTCCCAGTTTTTAAACATTATTATTTCGTCCCGCTTCGATAAAGTATATGCAATTGATGATACATGAAACCCTAAATTGTTTATGGCTTCCAATATTTGGATGATCCAAGAAAACCACATTCGACACTGAATGAAGTGCTCATGAAAAGTCTTGGGAATTGACTGAAGTTTAACTAATCTTATTGGTTATGAAATTATGCTGTTGATAGCATAAACAAAAGGAACCCAGCAACCTGTTGCTTGCACTTTAAGTCACTAATACAATAATTTCCTGATGGTGATGATATAGTGATATATAAATTGATGGGAGCAAATTGAAGTTTTTCTATTGGTTTTTTAAGGTTTCGAAGCTCTTAGGTAATTGTGATTGTGAGAGAAGAAAGTCCTCAGAATATTGAGGTAGATGATAATGACCTCATTCGCCGGATCCGAGATGTCTTAATCTGTAGGAGCACCTGTTCCAACGATTTAACTAGTGTTGAACTTCGTTATAGCAAGTTGGTATGAAATCAAATCTTAAATAATATTCGTATGGTATACAAATTAAGCAAGCCATCTCGGATTGAGTCTTGTTTTAATTGAGAGATTGGACTTGCATGCACTCCAGTTGTTTTCTTCTATTACAAGTTTGTTAAACTTTCTTTAAAGCAAAGATGCTTGTTCCATCAGTTCAACAACGAATCATCTTCTGGGAATGAGACATTTCTCTCGTGTAAGGTAGAAAAATGTGGTTTTGGCCCAAAACGTCGTGTGCTATAGTCCGCAATTTTTTTATGAGAAATGGAAATATGACCAAACTGAATCCAAAGAAATATGTAAAAGTCATGAAACAGAAAATAATTCTGTGATAGTTTTTCAATAATGACTGCAAGATTTTTTCGATCACAAAACGAAAAAAGTGCAAGAAATTTACACCAGGGAGGAAGCCTTAAACAGAAAAAGCAGCTTCTCAGTAACATGATTACAAATAGGACAACAGTTGGGAAATCTATATATGGATCCCAACAAACTAACTGTAACAGTAAGACTCTACATTTACAATCAATCTCAGTCTCCACTAGGTAGGGTTATAAACCAGCAGATGACTTGAGTAAACACCCTTTGCTCGAAATTGAAGGGAGCTCCCAAAAAATGAATTGATTATATAAAATTATAAATAAAATAGTATATATAATTTTAGACTTGTCATATTAGTTTCTGCCTGTCCTGAGCTTCTTTTGGGCTTGTTCTGAGTCTTCACCAACTGAAATTCTAGAGTGCTTATTTCCTGGAGTCATAGAGGGAATTTCATTTTCCTACAGTAGAGTGACAGATGGTTTAGGTGAGTTTGTGCTAAATAGAAAGTTACTAATGAATGGCATCACATAGCACAGATGCATGAATGCAGTTACCTTGACAATGGATTTCGGTATAGCCATTCTACTACATGCTTGCTTCCCAAGCTCGATTTGCACTGAGATGCTTGCCTGTGACAAATCCACACCAGAATTCTGCAGGGCTTGTGTAAGAGTATTTAATAGCCTGCATAACACCAATATCCATTTATGTTATTCACTCATAGACCAACATGCATTTTCAAAAGCAAACTACAAACTACAACATATTGTCAATTTTTATCGTTGCTGCAATTGCAGAAAGGTCTGTTGGCTTAGATCATCGAACTATAAGTAGTCCAAAGAAAATGTTATGATTGATTATTTGAAAATGCAAGTTAGAGCAAAAGCAAACTAACCCTTGAGAGTACGCACTCGAGATGTTAATTCGTCCACCTTCAATTGTAAGTTCATGTTGTTTTAGCTTATCACTAATTCCACCAGCATCAGCAGTACATGTCTTTGTCGGGAATAACATAGAGCGAGTATGAGATGATGTGTTTTCTGAGTCAGATGGCAATCTAGGTGGAAATGGAGGTGCTGAACTACCACTCCTGACAGGTGTCAAGAAATTGGACTGCATTGACAAGGGAAAGGGAATTGCCTTGTTTGTTATTCCACTCTGGTGATCCTTGGCTCTGAATGTAGTTTCTGTACTCGTATCAGATTCTACTGGTTTCTGAGCACTTCCAGGGATAGTAGGAGACACTGAACTACTTTTCTCCTCAAATTTTGCAGCAGCAAACACTAATGCAGGAGAAGGTCCACCATTCGTACCTCGAGATTGATCACAGTAACTTTCACCAAGCTTCTGATTGTTTACCTGTTCAATACCATGCTACAAACGTCAACCAATCGATATTAGCTACAAGTTTAATGTCCCATCATAGACTATGCTTCCACAGTAGAGAACACAATTTTAAAGAAGTAAAAGGGATTTACCCAAGGCATTAATTTTGCTGGATCTTGGTTCCATCCTTGGTATGGAACCTCATACTTGGTTACTTTTTCTTGTAAATACTGAATGTATTCGATAACCTGTGAAGCAACAGGAGAAAAATGAAAACCCAATTATCCAACTTGTAATTTTAGGTGAAGGACAGATTGAAGACATATGCGTATATGTATGACATACCTCTAATAAAAATGATGCCTTGTCTCTCTTTTGATCACTATGAGGAATGAGCTCTCTCAACATTTGGAATCTGCAGTAATTATTTTAAGGGTGGATGTATTAGATGCTGAGAAAATTCAAGTACTTCGAAAAAAGTACTAGTAATACAGAGGCCAAAATATGTCAATGAGCCAAAAAAAAAACTTTGGAGAAGCCATGAAACTTCTCAAAAGTGGGAATTTCTCAGCGTTCTACACATATAAATCCTCCCAAAAGGATGAATGTTGAACCGAATGAAACATGGTATTGCTGATATAGCAGATCCAAACGATCTTGTGAAGAAAGAGTTCTTGCCTGTCATTTATTTTACTCCTCCTTCGCTGTTCGGTGGCAGAATGTTTGGATCGTGGAGTGTTAGCTTTCTGATCAGAGCTCTTAGCATCAACTTTAACCCTTAATTCTCCTGTAAGGTACACCAATTACTTTTTATTAAAAAAAAATTGAAAAAAGAAACTTGGACGATTGAACACCAAGAAAAGCAGGTCTGCAAAACTATGCCAGCAAAAGCCTCATAGTGCATTCAGTAATTAAGCATGATCAAGTTCACAGAGAGAGAAACTATGACCTTAAAATGATAAAGAATTATTAGTTATTTTGAATCTTGGTACTAAGAATGAGACATACCGTTATACCGGGTAGTGGCGGTGGTAGTAGTGGTGGACATCTCCTTTTTCAGAGCAAACTCTTCCTCATCGGCAAGTTCGTCTTCCTGGGTGCAACCCTTGGCCGCAGACTTCATCATCTCCATGAAGCTCAGGTTCTTCTGCCCAGATGACCTGTTGGAATAACAAAGCCAGTATCAAATACACATTTCTCATCGGAATCAGTAATACGTATATTTCACAAACAAGAAGTAATATTAGAGTTTCAAATACAGCCAGACTCACTGAGAGCTGAAGCAGTTGCGGTTGTTAGTGGAAGATGACTGTGATGGCCTTTCCGACGATGTCCATTGCCCTGTCAAAGTGCCAGTAGCATCAATGAGTTTCATGTTATTTGCATACCATTAATTTGTTTGCATGTATTGCTTTCTATAATACTAATTAAGATAACCCTACTTCTCACAATCTGACTATTCCAGTAGGTACGTCATACATCTGCATCGCATGTAAACAAAATGAAAACATATATTCTGCCCTAGTTATATGATATTAATACATGTTTGATGGTCATGCAACAACAAAATGATCAAACTGAAACTTCAGAACATATATATATATATATATATATATATATATATATATATAAAGAATGCAGATATGCAAAATTTACCTCTTGAACCTGGTCTTTCTGCCACATTCTCCTTCCCTGTCTTTCCCTTCTTTGCTGCAGATTCGTCCCACAAAGTGAAACCACTTCCAGCATAAGAACTGCAGTTTGAGTTTTCATCATTCCTTTCATGGTGAGAACTACTTGCTTGAGGAACAACCGGGAATACGTTCTCCTCTGGTTTGGGAACCCTTTGATTAAAATACGAAATGTGGCTTATACTGTAAGTCCCAATCCCACCGGGAAGAATGTTCTCCACAGAAGCTGGCCGTTGCGCAACACTACATGCCGGCTTTTCAACACTAGTTCTACTCGGTGACACAATCTCAACCGAGGCTTCTTCTTTGGTGCAGGCCTTTCCCATTCGTTCAAGCGGTTGTAGGAAGTCATGAGTTTCAAGAAAACCTCCTAATAATAATAATCACGCAATGAAAAATGGATCCAACAGAAACATTGCAAATAGAGATACTGTAGGTAGTTTTTACATGAGTAAACTTTGCATGTTCTACAATTTCTTGCTCAGCTTCCGCCACAATATAAGATTTAACCAAGGGTAGGTAAAATCAGTGAAGCTAGCTAGACAAAGAACAGTAAAACATGCATGGGACCAATACAACAATTATTCAGTGATCTTAGTTTTCGGATCCAAGATTTCAACGAATATGACAAAGTACCAGACCCTTTGTCCTCTAGAGAGCAAATTAATCAAAAGCGTTTAATTAAACTAAACACACATGATCCAGCCATCATCACTACACAACCCCACGCTTGATGTGAACAACCAACCCCCCTCTCAGCTCATGCCTAACTCGTGGGACCCACCATTGCCCCCCATGAAATGCTAGTCCTAGCAGCCTGTTCGTGGGCCTGGCCCTTACATGGCCCAGATCCATCATTCAATTCTTGTCACGTGCATGCATAATCCTATTCCTTGACCCCCCTTGTTCATTTTCTAGTTTTAATATAACCGAAACAATTTCCTTTGCGATCTCAAAGGCCCCCCCGTATACGGGTCCGATAATGTCGCCGCACCAAATGATGCTGAACTGAGTCGTTTCGATGACGATCGAGTAATATAAAAAAGAAAATCAAAAATAAGGAAGATGAACAGAAAAAGGGAGGAGGGAAAGGGATACCTTGAGAAGGTGGTCTTGGATCTTGTTGGGCACTTGAATGGCTGCTATACAGTGATAGAAAGTCATGCGTTGGTTTTCTTCCTGTTTTACAATCAAGGTTCAGAAATATAACACCTTTTTCATTATCATTTTCGTTTCTGTTATTTCCGAACAAAATTTAATTACCTTCGCCTCCAAACGGCCGCGGCTGAGGCAGCTCCATGATTTGTACGGACACAATTCTCTTTTTTAAATCAAGCCGGAAAATTTCAGAGAGCTTCCCGATTACTGGAGTTGATATAATCCTTGATTGAATTGTTCGCAGATCCGTGCAGAGACCGTGGAAAATATTATGTGAGGCACATTCACCGTTGTCAAAATCCAAACCTTTGCTCAACCAGCAGCTCCAATCAAGAATCTAAAGACGAAGAAGAATTCACCTTTTCCGGCTGAACAGTCGGTTACTTTGCCTGAAATTATATCACCACCTTTCGGTATCAAAAATCTGAACAGTCTCCACTGTTGAATTGAAACCGAACAAACCAGAATTACAGTCAGTTAAAAAGCTGATTTGAAAATATTTCACTGAAAAAGAAGTACAGGAAAACCAAGTCAGAAGCCAAAACCGATTCAAAGGGAGATTGAAAAATCTAATAGCTCGGAAAGTTGCTGCCCTTGAACAAGTTGAGTGTTATCAGAAGCATTTTATGTAAGAGCGTTCATGTCTTAAACAAAACCGGGTATGGATCCACACACCTCCGACCCGGAGAGTAGGTTTCAGCATCATCGAAATCAACCAAACAATTAAGAAGAAAAATTCAAACCTGAATCGAATCGCGAGCAATTCGGTCACTTCAAGTCTCAGCTCAAATGCTTTTCCGAATCCGGAATTTTCGTATCAGTCTTACCGCCGTTCGGAAACCGGCGATGGATTTGGATGCCGGAGGTCGGAGGCTGACCTCTCTTTCTCTCTCTCTCTCTGAGTCTGAGTTTTGTGAAAGAGTGAGAGGACTTTGGCTGGAGATGTTAAATACAGTTTGCAACTTTGCATTGCTTTCTGTAATTGTTTACGATTTGTTTGGGCTGTTTTCCGTTAGGTTGAAACCCGCCGTTTCTCTAACGGCGTTGCGGCGGGATTTACGGCGTTATTGCGATGGAACGTGGTGGGGGTGACTTGTCTGGTGCTTATTCGACGACCTGGGTGAGGCACTACTGTTCTTCACGGATTTCAATTATTCTCTGATTTTTATTTTTAATGTTTTCGGCAATCCCCATTTTTATTTTTAAATTGATTCGGCAATCCCGAGAACTATTAGTTTTCTTTTGCTTAGGTTTATGTTATGTCCGTTTGTCCACCGATGAAACTGAAAGGAAACTGCATTTTTTGCCATTTTCTGAGAAAATAATAGGATTACACTTTAGTTTGTTTACAGTAACAATTAGCATCTCACCAAACGAAAATGAGGAAGATAATAAAATTTATTGAAGTTTAATGAAAGGATGTGAAATTCATGTACCATAAATTGAATTCTACACACATTTTTTTCTTTTTTTGGTTACTACATTTACAAAAAATCAAATAAGTCACTGAAATATAAAATTTAAGTTACCAAAAAAATGATGTGTGAATTTCAATTTGAGGTGTGTGCGTGGATTTCACAATCCTTATTTAATTATTTATTGTTTTCAAATAAAATAAATTATTAAAAAAAGTCGAATTGAGTTCAATAAGTAGTTGTTATGAGCATAACAATTTTCTATTTAAGTTGTTTTCTAAGGTTCGAGAATATTTTGAATTTGAGGCTTTTGTGGAGTTTGATAAGCGGATTACGTTAGTCGTTACTTTTCTTGTTATGCAAGTGACGTGGTTGACACTACGAGCGTGAAACTTTTACTCATGTGTTTTTTAGACGTTCTCATTTAATTCGTAAACTGTTTGGTTGATCACGTATTTACACACTAAAATTTAGATGTTAGTTATGAGTATCTTTATCTATATCTCGATCGCAAATAGTAATAATCATACAATTGGTTAGCATTCATTGTACTTACAACAGTTGGTTCGTCAATATAATAAAGACAATAGTAATAACTATTTTACCGTCAGCTCAAATAGCAGGTTCGGTTAGCTCAAATTACTGGTTTGACCCACTATCAGTTTTATTACCCATTCACGCTCACTAGACGTTCCTCCTTAGTCCCTAAATCATTTTCAAACGCTAGTGGGAAAATCAAAAACAAAAATGGGAAACTTTGCTGTGAAAAAAAGAAAAAAAGAAGAAGAAAAAAAAACACACACAGAAATTTGAAGGGGTTAGATCGGGGGGAACGGCCCACGGATAAAAAGGCCCCGCGCGTTACCCGGCAAAGGAACGCAGATGACCCCAAAGGACAGTCACGTGATGTTTCCTCCTGTAACACCAACATCCGTCTCTGCTCTCTCTCACTCTCTCACTCTCAAGCCTTCCAACCATAAAAACAGGCCTAAAGCTCGTGAGCTCTGGGCACAGATATCAATGCAAAAGATGAGCAGTAATATTTATTATTTTGAAAAAAAAGCCAATTAATCGGGATCTGTGCACTAATCATAAGCTGCATAGCCTCTAATACTAATTAATTAACTCCATCTCTTTCATTCTGGATCAGATCAGATTAGATCAGCTCCTGTAATTAATTAATTAATTACTAAGCCAGTCAACATTCTACTGTTACATAGTCAACCCTTATTTTACCCTCTCACTCTCTGATGGCAATAATTCGACTATAATAAAAGAGATATACGGGGATAAACAGGTGACGGGTACGAGGATCTTTAATATATAAATTTTTAAATCAGGTTTGGTATTTTGATATTTGTCCTTATCCTCATCTATTTAGGATGTAAATATTATTTTTAATATATATATTATTTATAAATAGATATTTATGTAAAGAAAAATTCTATTAACACATCTCTAAATGCTAGATATATATCTTTTTATTTATACAAATTATATAAGACTTTTTGAGTACGTAAAATTACTAAAAAATACATTCATATCAAAAGTAAAGAAACCTAGTTGAAATAAAATATCTTGTATAAAACATTCATATTAACTATTTTACTTCTAACACTTTTTTCTTTTATTTTTAGCTAGAATCGAGTACCAATATATTTTGACATCACATATGAATATTATGTAATGGTTCTCAAGAGTCGGTTAATTTAGTTTTACACAAGATTGTACATTCTAATGCTGAAAAACTCGTTAAGGACTTTAGCGATGTATTGTCTTATTTTGTTTTGATTCGGTAGACTTAAGAAGTTTTTGAAATCAGTTTGAGTAAGAGGCTCCTTTAGAATAAATTTTATCGAGGAAAACTGATTGGATAAAATATTAATAAAGGGAAATCTCTCTAGCAAGATATTAACAAGGTGAAACATTTTAATGAAAAATTAAAACTTTTGAGGAACATGTCAATGATGTGAAACAGTACGAGGAAATATTAAACTTTTTAAGAAAAATCTCACTGATGTAAACTTTTTTTCTTAATAAATTGAGTAGCAGATATAGAAAAGTATGTGTATTTAGTAAATAAGTTGTGTATTTTAAATGAGGGTATTGTTGAAATTTTGGGTACGTGTATGTAACCAAATGTTAAACAATAAAGTTAATAGGTGGTGTATGAAGTATGAGATGTGTATCTAGTAATTAGGAATGTGTTAATAAAATTTCTCTTGTGTAAAATCTTTTATAATATTTTTTTACTATGATTTTCTTAATGAATATTTATAGAAACTTATTTTTTAACCGAGACATGTATTCGTTTTTGTTGGATTGAATTAAGAAACTTATTTATATATCTATTTGATTTGATCTTCATATTTCTATATTTCGTAATTATTTTTTTTAAAAAAAATAATTATTACATAATTGTTAACAGAGATCGGGACGGGTATGAAAACGTAATTCCGAAAGAGACGGGTACCGGAAATCTTCATTATCTAATTACGAGAAATAGGACGGGTACAAGGATGATGAATGAAAAAAAAGTACAGGTATGATATTTTAATCTCCTAACCCTACCTTACCATGATCATCCCTAGTCACGTGACTCTATAGTAATACTGTGTGCCTCGTTCTTCTTCGTCTACTTCTCCGGTAGAATAGTCAGTTCAGGTTATTTTGGCTTTAACTTCAACGTTGAGAGCTCTGGTCTGCTCTGGGATTGCCCACAGTGCACGTGCATGGAGCGTGAAGAGAGACTGTGATACCATGCTCCTTCATACCAAGCATTACGTACGCTTGGCCTCTGTTTTACGCAGTAAATTTTGGTTTCTTCGGTGTTACATTAATTTACCTTTTCAGTTTTATATTTAAAGCATCAAAGTCTCATACTTGAATTTACAAGATTATCAATTGCGATACATGAAAACATTTTTTTTATCAACGTAGTCACTCCATATATTTACTGTCACACAAGTTCATGTATTGTATTGATTATGTTATATCATCTTGAAAATCCCTCTTAACTATTTTCCTTTTTTAAAACGGCTGGCTTTCCCGTTAGGTTAGGGTACAAGATTTATGCTCTATGTCTCACTCGGTATATTCTCATACTCTTATTAATAATAATATCAGGAGGAACGATAATACTCCCTTAACTATTCATAATTTCATATACTTTTATTGAATACAAGATTTTTTACTAAATGCAATGACCGATCATAAGTTTACTAAATGCAATGCTAGTAGACGTATAAGAAAAATGAAATCTAAAAATAGTCGCATCAAAATAATTTCCAACATGAATTATATAAGTAAATGATTAACTGTTGTCACACATGCATGTAACAAGTTAGAGTCGTGGAAACTTAAAAATGTAGTTTCGTTACATGAAAACAATTGAATTTGCTGATGGAAAATTACATGAATGTATTTAGAGACCAACTTTTGTATCCGTAACTTTTTAAAATTGGTTGGTGAGATCGATCAAGCTTGCAAACGTTTGTAGCTTAACTTGCGCATCAAAATAATTGTCCAACTTTATGCAATGAGTTCTGTCATCTTTTATATGTTACGAATACAATATGTTTACGCGTGATTGCTAGCTAGGGTCATTATTCTATACATTGTCAGGATTCTTATTCTTCTGTTTACAAAGAATCCCCTATTAGGAATTAGGGTTTTCTTTAATCCCCGACAATCATGGCGAGCATTCACTTGGGATTCATATGTAAATTCGATGATACAGCTTGGAATGACAATATCTCTTTCATCCATTTATCTTAGAATGGCTGAACATGGCTCATTGGCTCTCAATATTTCACGAGTCGTACTCGTACTATACTAGTTTATATCTACCGCTAATAATCCTTATACTAACAAATATTATGAATTAACACATGGATTTTCCAACGTATATTTGATTATATATGATACACTTTGAGGGAACATGTTGTGTGAGATAGCTATAGAGTTTAGATTATCAATATCGTCATGTGACACCCACCCAATTAAGAAGATGTTTAATTGATAAATCCTCAATCAGTTAAAAGTCACATGTATGATAAATCATTAAGAATTAGATTAGTGCTCTACTCTTGTTTTCTTAGGAGCTCACACCATGTCGTAATTGCCTAATTATTGTTTGTAGTATCTAATCTCGTTTACACGTATAATTAATACATCACCATATAAATTTATAAATTATTTAAGCTAGAAACGACACATGTTAAGTGTCAGGACCCGTCCCGAATTTTACCCCGAAATCTGAGATGAGTCATGCGGGGACCACCTTCAAGGAAAATTTACCGAATAACTCGGCAAACCTCTCTCGAAAATGGACAACCCTAACTCGGAAAAATTAAAGAACCACATTTTTAACTCAAAATAAATCCTCCGCTACAACCTAAAAGTAGCTAGAATAAGTTCTATAACAATCCCAACAGTATTCAGAGCTACTAAAAATAAAATAATACACAGAGGAAGCTAACAAATCCCTAGTAGATTAAACATGTAACCTACTGGCGAAATGTAACGGATAGATGAGTGACTATGTCTAGACATCTCCTTCTAGACCTCACACGAACTCTGCAGACTGGGTATTTTTAAAAACGAAAAGCCCAGGGGAAAAATATTTAACACGTCAGAGTAAGTGGACAAAACGATTCCGACAACAAAAAAATATTTCCCCAAAAATGCTTTCAAAGAAAACGCTTCATCAGCGGTAAAAACAAAAGCTCCACTGGAAAGAGTATGAACTGAGGTCTAGCCTGGCTAGACACCCAAACTTTAAGAAATTGCCTCTCAGGCTAGGATATTATATATTTTAGTATGTATGTACTATGTACACTCGCCTAACTCTTTGTACGATATTTATAAACAACTTGAAAAATAGATATCATACAAAGCTACTACGCTTGTGTCTAACGATCACGTCATCCCACACTGGAATTGTACCTCAGGATGGGGGAAGCGCCCGAGTGGTATATATATGTGCTGACTCCTTGTACAAAATCTATGAAAGAATATGAAAATAGAAAGCCGTACAGGGCTACGACGCTTGCGTCTAACGCTCACGTCACTCCATATTAGAATTGTACCTCAATATGGGGAGAAATCATGTATAGCTAGCTAGCATTTAATCATATACATATTATTCTCATATAAGAGTATAATCATTGAAATTCTCAATTTCGGGAAATATCCAACAACAGAAAATCATTCAAAACGATAAAGCATTTCGCACACAATAAATAAAACAAAGGTCCACTCACAGATTAGGCCTAAGCTTGATGTCGGTCGGATGACTCTTCCGCTCGAGCCTCCTCACGTCCTGTTCCAAATAAATAAAGCCTTAAATAAAACATCGACGCTTACAGCAAAACAAACATAAATAAATATGCTTCGCGCGCTCAACCAAGCCTAACACTCCAAAATCTTGAATCCACCGCCAACCTCAAAACTCCACAAAAACTACCAACATCCTCAAAATCACCTTCCACCAAATAAAATCTAATTGCCGGATTCTAACTTAATAATCCGCCAAAAATATCAAACTACAACAATTCTCAAACCTAACCAAAACTCTTCCAAAAATTCTAAAACTTATTCCAATAAACTCCTTACATTTTCCCCCACCAAAAACATTTTCTCGGCGGCGGCTCCGCCTGCAGCGACGGCCGGCGACCAACTCCGGCGACCTCTGATGCTCACCAAAATTTGGCAGCGTCTTCCTCTCAACCTCCTCTACAACATTCCTAACTATCACAAACTCAAATTCTAAGCCTAACCATGTCAATCGAACGAAAACACACATAAAAGCCCTAGAATTTCAAATACCCGTTTCTCCTTACCTAGCTCGAGATGGAGCAAGTCCTTTGGGGGGATTGCTGCACGGGAGGAGGGCTTTCTTTTAAGCCAAGGCTCGCCGGCTATGGCGGCTGGATGAAGGAGTTCCGGTGAGAAAACCTTTCCGACAGTCGGACCTTTCGGCGTGGATTCCTCATTCACTGAGGCGCTAGGGAGGCTGCCCCCCGGTCTAGAACGGTAGCTGGGTCGGAGACCGATCGTTTTAGAATGGTGTGGTGGTCTGGGGCGGCCGGACGGCGGCGAACGGACGGCCGGAATTTTTCGACAGTGAGGGGCTCGGGGAGAGAGAAAACCGGGAGGAGGAGAGAGAGAAATAAAACTTGCTTTGACCAAAACAAAGGCCCGGTCCAACCTTATAACCATTCAAAAATTCAACACCTCAAAATAATACCCCAATAAAAATTACATTTTATTAGACAAAATGTACCATTTTTTTACCGTCATCAAAATTTATTATTTAGAATAATCCTACGAATTAATTGTCCTCCACAACCTCTCTGGAGATCAATTATATTATACATTTAATGACGAACACGGTAAAATTCTTATTACCACTATGCTAGTAATTAAAGTAAAATTTAAGGATCGGGATGTGACATTAAGTGTTTACGGATTTTGGTTTCAATTTTGGTGAGCCGAGTATATGTTACTTATCACGTTATTTTAATATTGGCGTTCTAACCTTAATGATGATGTTTATAAATTTTGAATAATCATTATTTAAAAGTTGGTAGTTAAGATCAATAACCAGAAGTAGTTGCTAGTTCCTTCTATAAGAAATTGGAAATGGATTTCTACTCCTATTCATGTTAAATTCTAGGTCCTGGTATGAAATAAAGTACATGTGTTACATGGTGTATGGTCAAATAGTGATTGTTGGTGGGATTATAGTCGACGTTAGAAAGAAGTTGCACACGTGACTATCCTCCTATGAACGGGAACGGGAACGGGAACGGGAATAAAATTTTGTATGGACAAAAAACGGCCCCCACATGCAGTGCATCTCCTCCATAGTCGTTGATGCGTCTAATGCCGTCTTGTCTTGCACGTAACATCAATGCTCTCTTAATTATTATTCAATTTTAGAATCCATGAAACTTATATTGAGATCATAGAGGTGTCAGTGGTTATATAAATTACTCGCGGTATTTGTTATGATTGAGCGGACATAATGATTTGCGTGGTTTTTAGTCTTGTGCGAGACAAGAAATACACCTATATAACGGAAGGTTAAGGATATAGTTACCTTTTCTCTTAATTGCTCGTGCAAGAGAGCATGTATAAGCTTCCGACGTCGGGCAGTTGTATTTTACGCAACAAACCTTGCGACAACTCGATTGTGGACTTGCATTTACACGATTGTCTTTTAAACAACACTGCTCCTCAAAGTTCAGTATCAAATAATCTGTTGATCGACTATTTTAGAAAAATCATTGATGAGTTAATTCTGTTGAAACCATAATTTCGCACATTCCGTACCAAAAAAGCACATTTTTTATTTTCATATTATATGAGTGGTTGTGCCCGAAATTTAAGTATTTATTACGAACTTATGATGAAATTATAGAGGTTTTTATTTTTGTTGTATTTTTTTCACGTGTTTGATCAAATTTGTACAACTTCACCCGAGTAAAACCATAACTAATCACTATAGAAAATGGTGAGGATAGTGGGATGTAAGAGTCAGTCAATTAGTGTAGTGGTTAAGATCAATAATTGGGGGTTAAGAATTTTGAGATGATGGCCGGGTGGTGGTAGTGACTGGTAGTGGCTCAAGTCACAACCAACCGCTCTAGATCTTATCGGTCGAAGATGTGACCTGAAAAAGTGATGTGCCGTCACTTTCGTGCCTTGTCGTCACTCACCGGAGAGCAAATGGGTCCAACCTCAATTGACCCCCTACCTCACGTGCATATTAAAACATCAAATCCCCTTACAGTTCCCCATCATCATCACCCGACCCGACCCGACCCGACCCGGCTCTGTTAATCCATATTTACCTCACTCAGTGTAAACACACTGAGTGTCTTATAATTTTATGTTCAAAGTTTAACGTTCATAAGAACATTGACCCTTTAACCAACATTAAGTACTATTTGAAATAACTATAATAAAATCAAGCATATTTGAAAGGCGCCAAGTAGCTTGAAAGAATATGAATAGCTTATAGTGACCACTTCTTTATTGCCCTACCTACAGGTTACATATATTAAACAACTTATACTAAAGTGTGTATGCAAATTTAAATAACTTACAATAAAGTGCTTCAAGATTCCAATACTTGAATAATGAAAAAACCAGCGCACTGGGTTCATGCACCTTGTGCTCTTATATATATATATATATATATATATATATATATATATATATATATATATATAACCCTTCCGAAGAGAGATCATTATTTTTTTTTGTTACTTTAGGGATAACCTCATATAATTAGATATGTTTTTAATAGGCTTAGATGGTTGAGAGTAAAACAAAAAAATTTAACACTTATGTTAAACTCGTTCAAGATCATTAAAAACAAATCAAACATTTAGATAACTTAACGATCACCAAATTTTCTGAAAATTTACAGAAATGATATACTCATATACACCTACAAACTGAACGGTAGAAATATGATTTAGTGATCGAGAAGCTTGTCAAATACCCTATCCTTAAAAATGAACAAAAAAAGGATCTTTTATTAGAAATGGGCTATATATATAATGTCAGTAGCAATAACATATTTGACAAATAAATAGTTCATGCATGCATTCTCGATATAGAACTACAAAAAATATAAGAAAGTTTTAACCAAAATGTTACCTGCTATCCACATAATATATGTAAACACATGTCATGTATTGAAGATATATACATATCTAGATAATAAATAAATCGATAAATATTCATCTTAGTTATGTCGTCTGACTTGCGTGATGTGAAATAGCTCACATGTTTTTTTTTTAGAGAAATAGCTCACATATTAACAAAATGAAGCACAAAACTTGCTAATATTTTTATTTTTGAAAAAGAAGAAGTTAAAAACAAAATGTAGAGAGAATTTGATATAAAAAGATGAAATTTGATGGTGATTTTGTTGTTAAGCAGCACACAGGGTGTTTCGGCGTAACATGGACATTCCCTTCTTAGGGAATCCGTTTAGGGATTAGTTAACAAATCGTTTCTTCGTGTCAGGATAATGGAATTAATCAATTACTTAATCATAATACTAATCTATCTCCCACACGACTTTTCCGGGTGGACGCGTATCAGCTTCACCGTGGAATCCGCAACCCCATCACGTGATAGAAAATGTCTGCCTACCACATCGTCAGCCTACCACATCGTCAGCCTCCCAAATCACCGTGCGATGTTGGCGGGCCCCTCCCTCCACACCATTCCCCACTATTTTACGCGATCCCCGTTTTCTCTCTCTTTATTATCAGACGGCGGGTTTGGGGATTGTCATAATAACGCCGTCACCGTGCAGCCATTAAGTCACGCACCGCGATAAATCGTTTTGAAATATAGAACGGTGTCGTTTAGTTACAGACCATAGAAGGTAGGGTTGCGGATTTGGTCACCTTCAAAAGTGGTTTTTGGTGGGTGGTGTGATACTCTACTACTATTGTACTGGGAGTCCAGCCATGTGATACTACATATGTTTCTACAATGACGTGACGGGTCCCACGTCCGAAGCGATAGAGATAGAGAAGTTGAGAACGAGACCTACGTACCGCACGTGAGCATGCAATCTTCTCACGTGCGCCCATCCCCTGCCGTCTCCTTCCCCCACCCTCCCTTCTCTCTGCCGTCTCGCGTGCGGTGGGGACCTTCCTTCGTTCCCCGCATCACAATCACGTCACGCCGTTGATGGTGCGAAAAGTCATAAATGACCCTGGCGGAGTAAAAAACAGAAGAAATTGAGCATGGGCGAGGCGCAATTGGGCATATATAGGGGTCGTGTAGGTTGGGAAGCTACAGGAGAGTAGTGGTTCGTGAGAGCACGTGCTAGGCGATTGGACAGGCGGTGCGGGGGAGTCTCTCTCTTTCTCGTGACGGTGTCACGTGGGAGCGGAGGTGGGACCCGAGAGAGGAGAAGGGGAAGGAAAAAAAAAAAAGGTGACAAGAGCATGAGTGGGGGCATGTGCTTGCCTTTCCCAAGTGACCTGTCGTTTTTGGGTCATTGAAATGTGAAAGTGAGAGGTGGGGCTTGGAGTGACGTGGCGCACTCACGTGCATTGTGGCCTGCGCTTTTGCCTGGTCCTTATTGAGCGAGACGTGGCCGGGGATGAGGTGGGACAAGTGTCTGCGTCAAACGTGGCAACCTGAGGTTGTACGTGAGTGAGGTCTCATTAAGTGACCCATTTTGGGATTAGATTAGCTTAGCAAGGTCCTGTTCTTTCAATTGCTTCAATCTTGGGACACTGTTTTTAGCACATTATGGACCACCACCTTCTCATTTCATGTTACACATGCTATAATAACATGAAAAATCTTGAGAATTTTGGAGGTTGAATTTTGTGTTTTATCAGTGGTGTTCATATGGTCACCAAGGTAATTACGGAAATTATGGTTAATCATCGTTGGATGTAAGATGACAAAGGAAATCATGGTCAATCACCGTCGAATATAAATCTAAAGGTGAAAAACAAAATAACTTAATTTTAAAATAATAGTTCCCAATGCACAAGTGGGCAAGTGGGCATTTGTGGCTTTAATAATACCATTTGCAATTGGGCCAATGATTGCTCCCTCTAAGATCTTGAAAAGATGTTGTGGGTTTTTTTTTTAGTTTACATGTCCTCTTTGGAACTTGGAGGCCCGTCTTCTAGTTAGTTTGTTGGGCTTGCATATTCCCCGAAATTGACTCAACTTAGCCCAGGCCCAAGAATGATATTGAAAGTAGATTGGACAATAAATGCTTCAATTACACGCAGTCCTGTCTCCTGCAACATATGCTGACAATGACACTGTCACCCATTTGCTTTCCATCAGACGGCCCTCCTTTGTCATATTCCAAAATTTGAAAATCGCACGAGGAAAAAGCGGTCCTGATCATTTTCAAGGGGGCGGTCAAACCCAGGTGTGTATCGTAAATTAACAAATATAAAAGGGTTTGTTTCTTTCTACCACTGCTCATGTGAGTCTCTTAAGAAGAATACAAAGTTCCAGAAGAGAGCGAGAGAGAAAAAGAAAAAGAACGTTTGGGGAAGAAGAAGATTGAAGGTCACACGCCGAAAACTAGAAGAGCCTGATCGGCGGCTAGCTTCATCGTAGTCGTTGATTCTTCTCCGTCGACGCTTCCGATCCGACTCTGTTCTCGGCCTCTCGTCTCTCTCGCGATGATCTTGGCCTCCAAGATTTAACTACCGGTGAGTTTTTGAATCTTGAAACCTTTACTTGACTGCTATAATGATAAATTCAGAGCCTGAATCTAGGTTTTTGGTTTACGTATTTGCTCCGTTTCGTTCGTGCTCTTTTCTTCGGTTTAGGTCTTCGTCGTTTTCGGTTCAGTTTTTGGATATATCTGCGTTCGTCTTGTAGCAAACAGACGAGTACTATAGGAAAAATCGATGTTCTTGTTCTGTATATCAAGTGCGGTCAATTTTACTGGATTCTTTTTTTTGGTCTCCATTTTTGAGAATTATAAGTCGTTGATCATCAAGAACAAGCTGTCATATTGATTGATTTGTGCCTTTTCTTCTAGTTGCCTTTAATTACTTACAGTCTTCACTAATCCATCGAATATATAAAGAAATGAGCTTGTAGTCGAAACTAAGTCTTTCCGGAGTAAAATTATTTGTAGAACTAGTAATGAGATGGCATTATGGAGAAAGTGAGATTAGTGACAGGTTGTTTTGTGGTTTTGTGGTATGTTTTCAAGTATTGGATACTATAGTAGGGGTTATTTGTGATGATACTAGTTTCTCGACTCTGTGTTACTTCTTCTTATGTATGTTTACCTATTCTTGGCAGGGGTTAAATCTAGTAGCGTCAAACCAAAGATTTCCTGATGTAGTGACGTGACTACGGCCTGTATTTACGATAGGGATGGTTTGTGAGGAATTAGGGTAGTGGTAGTGTAGTTTATGGTTGATTGATTTGCAGCCTTTTGTCCCTCATTCAATTGGTGCCAGCAGTTGGCACCTGTTGAGAGAGCGGAAGGATTTGCACCCTGTTGCCACCTTGATATCCTTATTGGACAGCATTAGTTATGCCTACTAAGTTGGAGAGTCCTGTTAAGACGCAGATGGCTGTGGGTCTTGTCAGCGGTCTGCTCAATGGTGAGTGCCGTAAGAGCACAAGAGGAATTCTTGCTCGGAGGAGGCGTGTCTTTGTGCAGACCGAGGCTGGCTGCGTTTTGGGAATGGAGTTGGAAAGGGGTGACAATGCCAACACTGTTAAAAGGAAGTTGCAGCTTGCCCTCAATGTACCTACTGACCAAAGCTCTTTGACATTTGGGGATCGAATATTAAATAATGATCTAAGTGCCATCAGTAATCATTCCCCGCTACTACTTGCAAGGAATGTCATGCATAGGAGCTCCTCAACTCCTTGTCTCTCACCTACTGGGAAAAATCTTCAACAGTGGGATTGGAGTGGACCTCTTGAGATTCTAGGGTGTTCAAAGTACTTTGCTAGTATTGATGAATTGATTAAGGACATAGTGGTGGCTATCAAGAAGGGCATTGAACCAATACCTGTTCATAGTGGGCTTGGTGGTGCTTACTACTTCAGGAACATCAGGGGTGAGAGTGTTGCCATTGTGAAACCAACAGATGAGGAACCTTATGCACCGAACAATCCTAAAGGGTTCGTTGGTACATCTCTCGGGCAGCCAGGACTAAAGCATTCAGTGAGAGTTGGGGAAACAGGGTTTCGAGAAGTTGCTGCATACCTTTTGGATCTCAATCACTATGCTAATGTGCCTCCGACCGTTCTTGTTAAGGTTACACATTCAATCTTCAATGTTAATTATGGTGTCAATGGTGACAAGATTCAGCAGAAGAAGAAGGTTAGCAAAATTGCATCTCTGCAGCAGTTCATCCCTCATGACTTTGATGCTGGTGACTATGGAAACTCAAGATTTCCTGTAGCTGGTGTTCACAGAATAGGAATTTTAGATATTAGGATCTTTAACACTGACAGGCATGCAGGGAACATTCTGGTTAAAATGCCTGATGGGGAATTTGGTCAGGTGGAGCTCATTCCCATTGATCATGGCCTTTGCTTGCCTGAGCACTTGGAAGATCCCTATTTCGAATGGATTCATTGGCCTCAAGCTTCAGTTCCTTTCTCAGAGGACGAGCTTGAGTATATAAAGAATCTTGATCCAATTCATGATTCTGAGATGCTCAAGATGGAACTACCCATGATTCGTGAAGCATGTCTTCGAGTTCTGATCCTCTCCACAATATTCCTCCAGGAAGCAGCTGCTTTTGGACTTTGCCTTGCTGAGATAGGTGAAATGATGAGCAGGGAGTTTGGTAGCAAAGAGGAGAAGCCAAGTGAACTTGAGGTTGTATGCCTTGAGACTAGGAGGATGATAGAAGATTTGAACATGTCAAACTTTGTAGCTGAAGAAGACAACGATGCGTTTCTGTCTGATATAGAGTGTGATAAAGCGGGGCTTGATCATCCTCCTCACATCCCAAGTTTCCTCTTCAAGCAGTTTTCATATCCCTTTGGATCTGAAAGTGCTAATAGTCACTACTTGCTTCCTAAGCTAGATGAGAGTCTGGTAGAGGGTAATGTTGACTTGGGTACAAGGGCAGTCACAGCTGAGAGAATCATTAACCAGCCAAATTGGTATAAACCTGTTTCCAAGTTGTCCATGTCTCTGAAAAAGTTAAATGTGGATGAGACAGGCCAGCTACAGCGGATGAGTGCCCTACCTGGAATCAGAAGAAGTGCAAATGACCAGTTACCCACCTCAACAAGCTTTGTGAAACTTGCTGACATGTGCGAGGAGGAATGGGCTCTGTTCCTTGAAAAGTTCAGGGAACTTCTTTACCCCGCCTTCAGCAAACGGAGGTCTACAACCATCGGGCAGAGAAGGAGGCTTGGAACATCATGCACGTTTTGAATACAGGTATGAGTTACAGTCTGCAAAGTTCTGCAGCATTGAGGTACAATGTCATGACGGAAAGAACCATTTTATGATATGGAACATATAGATAGTTTCGAAGTCAGATCTTATGTCTAGTTACCCTCTTATCTTCACCTTGTCAAGTTGTTTTGATCACAGTAAGAACTTGTAGAAAAATCAGAAAAGAAAGAAAGAAATACATAGAAATTGGGAAAAAGTAAACATATGGCTATGTTTCTATTGCGAATTGTTCCTGAGTTATTTCTTTTGCCATGACACCATATTTCTCAATCTGACTATAGATACATACATGTTGTCTAGATTCTGCAGTACTGGATCTAGAGCCCTTTGAAAAACATAAATTGATACCATTCATTTGAGTCTTGGCCTTTAATTAGTTCAGTTGTGGTGCATTTAGAAGACTGAAACTAAGCTCTGCATGTAATCTACTACCCGACTGTATGAACTCCCTGTCGCAAGTTCGAAAAGCTTCTTTGGTTTAGATTTAGTTCGATCATACGTAACCAGATCTTGTCCAGCTTTGACGTGCCTCTTGACAAACAGATATAAATCATCCCCCAATAATGGAAAACCCATAATGATATTCTTGATTGTAAACTGTGCAGTCCAATTCCATGTTAGCATTTGTGTACCGGATACCTTTTTCATCACCCAAAGATCACACTGGCCTTCATCATAGGTTAAAATCGCAACCGAATTTTCCCATGTAAAGAGCTGTTGGCCAATACGGGGCTGAAACGAGGCGGCATTGGCATGGTGTGGACTACCTCATCATGCAGATCGAACGAGAAAACAAACCTATCAGACTTGGTCCTTGCCAAGCGAAACAACACTCCATTCGAAGAAATCGAAGAGTATGATTCAAAGCGATAGTTGCGTGGTGGAACACCGTTGTTAACTTCTCTCCATGAATTTTCACTGCGGGTGAAGACTTGATTCAGGTATGGAAACTTTCCATCAGCATCAGGATCCATGCTGCGGGAAAACCTAACCACTTTGTACTCTGCAGAATTGTCGTTAGTGAATCCGAAACCCAACAGTGGTCGATCAAGAGTACTCTCCTTCTGACCCTTAAAAGCCAAGGGTCGAGGAAGATACCTATGCTTTCTTGTTGCTGGGTTCCATACGACGATTTTCTCCTTCGAATTGTACAGATCAGGATTCTTCGAAGTGTACAGAGGATGAAGGCAGACTAGACCATTGCTAGATCCCGCAATATGTATCAACTTATCATAAGAGTCTTTCTGGACACCTTCAGGCAGGTCTAGTGCCACCAAATGTGTATCTTCTTTGCCAAGCATTGAAATCTTATGGGGTTTATCATATGTATGTTTGAAGCTGTGACCATAGAGTAAGCACAGATTAGGATTCAAGCGTTGAAGGTGTTTTTGGTGAACTACAATGAAGCGAGCGCTTTTTATGAGAGCATACCACTCTTGCGACACACTCATAAACCTAAGTAAAGACTTGATAGGTAATCTTGAGAGGACTTCTATCACCAGGTCTTGACTATCGGCCAACGAAGAGGATACGTTCACTACTTGTCTTGCCTCCGTCCCTAGCTTGGAAAAGAAATCGAATTAGGGTTTGTGTATCCGGGGTTAAAATATACAACTCCTACTTGCACCACAAGTAAAGGAAATCTTAATTGTATTTGATCCAAATTTTGTAGGAAGTAGTGCTTATAACCATTGGATTTTGTATTTCAAAGTACGTACAAAATTGGAATTTGGTTTCTCCGCTTTTATTTATATTGCTTGGATGTCTTATAACAATTGGATTGAGTGTAATACGTGGCTGACACGTTTTATTACTCAACCCAATTCAATCCAATGATTATAAGACAACGACTTCAACGGATGCTATACAAGTACTAATTAATGTGCACATTTTCAAGAAATATTCAAATTAACAGATAATCCATATATAATCCACAACAAAAGTAACACTTCAAAAGAAGCTGATCATGTAGTATGTGATTTTAAGGCTCCATGAGATGTACTGCAGCCTCGGCAGCCTCAACTCCAGCAGCACCTGTGCAATAACTGTTTCGCATAAACTGCTTACAACACTTGTACCCCCATCGGTGACCTTTCCACCACGAACCCCACACACAAGTGTGGTTGTTGTTAATGACACCTTCTGCATACTTGCTCCTCGGAACCGCTTCTTCCTCGCCCTTAATGATCCTCCCAGCTCGATCGTATTCGACAACTCGTTCACTCTGTCCCAGTAGAAGCTCCTTAGGAAGTTCTTCTCCACTGGCTGCATTGCCATATTTTTCTAGAACGGTGCAATTGGTCTGCGTAGTCAATCTCTCCTTGATTTTCTTGTAATTTTTGTATAGAAACTCAGCTTGCGATGGAGCTGCTTGCATGTGTACATCTTGTCCCCTCTCAAATGCTTCCAAAGCATGCATGTTCATCTGGTTAAACTCCAGAGCCTGACCAGTGTTTCTCCATACATTAAATCCTGCATAGAACTGCTCGTTAGGATCTGCGTCCGGATTAGGATTCTCACGCATGGACCGGCTTTTCGGATCATAATGCGCAGAGTTGACATCAAGATTCCGAAGATATTTTGCCGTGTCTTCACGGATACGTAAGTTCCTAACAGTTCCAGTGCTTCCACCACCCGTTGTACGCACACGCTTCTCAACCTTTGCGAAGTCCGTTTGCTTGCTCTCATCAACCTTGGCTTCATCCACCCTCGTATCATCATCATGATGAACATCTCGATCTTCTAATTTCTTGATTCTTTCTTCCTTCAAGTACTTTTTTCGAGCTTCCTGTTGCAATTCATATCTCTTAATAACATGAGCATAGCTTGATGGATTGTATCCATTCCAACGATCACGCTTTTCATCATAGGTGAGATGTCCAAGGGTCTCTACAATCTCATCCGGGGCAATGTGCTTGTCGTTCCATTTTGCTCCAACTTTCCTCGGTCTTTCAATGCAAGACTTGGCATCATGTTTCATTGATCCACAGTTTGTACATGCACCCTTCCTATATTTAAGGGCCTGGATTACCTTGGCACCACTGGCATACTGAGATTTCTTCTTGCCATTCACGTTTGATTCTGGCTTTCTTTGATGCTCTAGACTTGGTCCCTCGTCGGTTTTGATATACCAAGGCGTATCAGACACATATTTGGGTATATGAGGATTGATCTCCTTTCCATTCTTATCGACTTCAGCAGGTACGAGCCCAGCCTTACGCGCTTCTTCCAATTCGATGTTCCTGCGATACTCTTGCCTGGATTTAAAGGAAGCCATGTTTTGCGACACCATATCAAATTGTAAGAGACCGGAAATCACAAACAGTTTATCAGCTTGTCTTCGGTTTTATTGTTCTGCATTCCATTATTTGTAAGGAACTTCATAAATCTATCAAAACTAGATGAATAATCCACCTAGAACTAGAAAATTTAATCTAACAAGGAGTAGGAAACATAATCCAATCCAGAGACGTGGAAACTTTTCATATAGAGATTAGATTACGAATTGGCTCGATCTATACTTTTTCTTCATTATTCATATGATAAATCACTTGTCAAAGTAAAAACTAGACCACGAACTAGAAATGATCACAAGTATTACTTGCTAAGTACTGAATAAATGTAACATAGAATTGCAGGTTTTATATTTGGGTTCGTTCCTTGATAATGAAACAATTCATTTCTCATTTAAAAAAAGAAGAAGAAGAAGCAAAGAGACATTATATACTCAATACTCTAGAAACGATCACAAAGTATTACTTGCTAATTTAGTACTGGAATTGTGCTGCATACAACCAGTAGAATTCCACTGGTGGATTCCTTGGTATTTGCTTAGACTGAAACTAGGCTCTCCACGTAATCTACCACTTGACGACAGCAACCACCTAGCCTTTCTGGTCCGATAAGCGCCTGCTCTCTCTGATTTCCAAGGTCATACGCAGAGAGATGTTTCAGATGATATGCACCTGTGTGACTACCAGGTCGGTATTTGATAAGAATAAATTGATTATCCCAAATTCCATAGGGATATCAATAGATCCATCCATCAGGTTGTTTCATAGTAACTTGTTTAGTCCAATTCCAGCTAGTTGGCATTTGTGTCAGGGGCGGAGCCAAGTGTAGGGCTCAAGCCCCACTGAGAATTTGGAATGATGAAAATAAAAAACCAAGTATAAGTTGTTTTTATTCGTATAAATATATATGTTTGATTTTGTTAAATCCACCGAGTTTTAAAAGACTGAAGTTTTAAAGTGTTTAAGTTTCATTTTCTACAGGCCCGCTCACCTGCGGGATAGTTTTTACGGGACAGAAAGGGACACTCCAACATTGACCGTTAGATCAAAATGAAACTGATCTGAAGGCTGAAAGAAGTTTCACTCCAATTTGTGAGGTTCACACCAAATAACTACCCATCTTCAATCTTTTTTCTCTTCTGTCTCTCCGGTTGAGAAACCCAGGCGAGGTGCACAGCAACAACGCCACCGCCACAGCTCTGATGAAGAGCAATGACGCCGTCCAATCAAACATACCATTCAAATTGATGAAACCCCAAAGAATAAGACCAAAATATGCATAAGTTAAAATAGAAAAGCAATAATCTTTGGATTTTTTTTTTAAATTTGAAAAGAATGGTTCTGGGATTTCAAACAACCCAGAAATCTTGAATATGGAATATTTCGCACCCCTATAAATTCACATCGGAGCTGGTGCATCAACGCCACCAACGCCGCCCTCCGCCCTTGATCGCCAAGTCTGACATCTCCACCGGCAACCACTCCCACGCCTCCTAGCTCCTCCGCCAGGCCGACCTCTCCTTCCTTTTCTCCGACCCGGCCCAACTCAACCGCCTCCCCCCAACCTTCGACCACTCCGCCTCTCTCCTTCTCCGTCAAACACGGCCTCGCCGTTCGTGCCGTCGTCATCGAAGTCTCCCACGTCGACCTAGCCTTCAATGCCAGCGTATGCCATGGCGTCGGTGCTGTGGTGGTGGTGTTGTTCTGACTTGCTGTGCTCCTCGCTTGAGTATCTCAACAGAGAGAGAGAGGAGAAAAAGATTGAAGTTGGGAGTTATTTGGTGTGAACCCACAAATTGGAGTGCAACTTCTTTCAGCCCTCAGATCAGTTTCATTTTGATCTAACGGTCAGTGTTGGAGTGTCCCTTTCTGTCCCGTAAAAACTATCCCGCAGGTGAGCGGGCCTGTCATTTTCTAAGAGCAATCGTAATGAAGTTGTCAAAAGTCTATTGTCAAATTTGAATTTGACTAGTAATGTGGTGTCAAAATTGGCAAAAATCAACCCCAACAAATGTCTAATTTAAATCATATTCTATTTATTTCTAATATAAAAAATAATTGTTTTTCTCTCCTTTATCTCTTGTGTTGCACAACCTACAGCCACAGCCACCCACTTTTTACCTTACTATCTTCGTCTTCCTCCTTTTTTCCTCTGTTTCTTCTCCTCCTCTCCCTCTCGTTTTTTCTTTCTTCTCCAACTCTTCTCTTTCTAACTTTGAACACAGATCAAATCTTTTTAACTTAGTTTGTTCAAGCCACCTCTTTTTCCTTACTCATTTTTCTTCTTCTTAATTCTTACCCAAAGCCTACATAAACCCACCCACCCCAAAAAAATCCCCACACAATCGAACCCCCAATTTCAAGATTCAGTTCACTCTAAATCCCCTATAATTTTATTCACAGACCCAATAACAAGCTATATTCAAAAAATTTGATCTTTTTGGAGGTGGTGGTGAGAAGTTGTGTTCTGAAATTTGGATCTTTTTTATGAAGAGAGCTTCTCAGCAGAGAAAGAAGAGAGAAGGAATATAAACAATAGATTAAGATTTGACATGCCTGTTTCATACGGTTAAATTTGACAATGTTGTGCTCAAGGTCAAATCCAGGTCGGAATTGACACAACCACGTCGTCTTTGGCATCTTCAATGGAGGAACCAAACGTTGTCAAAAGTAGCTGTTGAGCCTCCACCTGTCAATTGACAGGTTCGGAGATGCTCTAACCATTTTAATTCTATAAGAACAATTCTATAAGAACAGCTTTGATGGTAATTTGTTTTGTTGGTTATACCCTAAAAATATTTGGACTTCGCCCAACAAACAAATACACGGAAACAGTCTAATACGTAGCCCACCCATCTTTGGATCCTGGATCCTCCACTGATTTGTGTAGCATCTCCAGATTCTGTTCTCATCACCCAAACATCATACTGGGTACTATGTCTGTCAAAGCATAACGAACAAGCAACCAAATTTTTCCATGCAGAGTGATCTGCTGTCACTGTTATCAGACGGTAATGGTATGCTATGAAACACCTCATCATGTAGGTTGAATGAGAAAACTCTCCATCCGTTGTCGTTGAGGCCCCTCGAATAAGTAGTCCATGCCAAGAAATAAAACACTCCATTCAAAGTAATGGAAGACTCTTTATCAATCCCAAAACATGAAAGATTACTGTCCTCAAGTTCTCTCCATGATTTAGAACTTCGTGTGAAGACTTGGGTTGCAAGTCTTCTATAATTCCTTAGTGAACTCCTCACCAGTTTGTAATCGATATCCATATGCCATGCCCTGAATGAATCCAAAACCTACCTTTGGTGTCCTCATGTTTCTTTTCTCCTTTACTTCCCCCTCCAAAGACAAGGGCTTAGGTAGTTTCTTATATTGTTTTGTTGATGGGTTCCATACTACGATTTGCTCTGTTTCGATTCCATCTTCAAGAAGATGAAGGCAGACCAAACCATTATCAGATCCCACAATATGTACTCTCTCAATCGATTGATCCAGGAAAAATGCAGGTGACGAAAGTGTGTCGACGTTTCTGTCAAAGCAACGAGAACTTGTGATGATGATGTCCACCTTCACGACTGTGAAGGTAGAGTATACTGAGAATATTGTTCTTCAGAATAAACTCTTCCTTTAAGAGAGCAAACCACTCTTTTGATACGCATTTAAACCTAACTAAAGACTTGACAGGTAATCTTGAAAGGATTTCTCTTACGAGATCTTGATTCTCAGCTACCGAAGATGGTACTACTACTTCTTTGTTGGTAAAAGAAGAGATGACATTGACCAGTTTGCTTACTCCTATTTCCATTCCCTTGCAAAGTACAGTCAAATTGCGATTTCAGAAATTTGGGAAAACCTGAGACTTGAATTGAAGAGAAATAAAAGATTATAAGTTTATAACCAGGGCATTGTGCCGCATGTCTATATTTATATTCCTAACTGAACAAGTCGAGAGTATCTAGTAATCCAACTTGTAATAGGAATTAGGAACAGGCCACACGAATTCTAGTGGGTTTTTGTCCTTTTCATTGCTTATTAGTGTGCTACATATACAAGTAGGAAATCACTCTTATCTTATTCATGCTTCATGCTTGTGCAATTTATGAAGACAAAAAATGGTCAAGTCAGTCAGCACATGGTGCTCCTATGAAAAAAAAAAACGAAATAAAACTTAACCGGGCTACAACTTCTGTTTGTGACTTGAAAACCGCAGTCGGAACCCATCATGATTGTGCAGAATCGAACTGACAACATCTTTCACAAACCCATAAAAGCAATCTCGGCAGGCCTTACGCATCAGATTAGATTGATGTGGGAGCTGAAGCTGTTCAGTGTGGCGGCATACTAAGCTTGAGGATGAGTGCACGACAGACTTGTGATGATGCTCTAAACCACATGCAGCCAAGACAGTATGTGTGGCAGCCCTTGCAATTTGTTTGAATGCATCAGCTCCTAGGCGCTGGTCTTTACTTAGAAGCTTCAAGTTCATCTTGACAAGAGACTGGATCTCACTTTTGGCCTCATCATCTACTTTTCTTGCTCTGCTTTCCACAGAGACCTCTTCTAAGTTCCCAGAAGAAGATGTACTGAGCTCAGGTTTTCCATAAAACGAATTAGAAGTTCCTTCCATCAGTGAAGAAGCAGAACCATTTTGCTCATTAACCATACTCAGTGCAGCTTGATTTTTCTGTAATGAAGCTGACCTATTCATGTTCCTAGGATATGGAGCTATAAATAATCCTGGTGAAGAATTACTACATGAAATGCCTAGGATTGACTCTACAGCCTCCTGTGTTGTGACCCTAGACTGCCTTTCCTTACCTTTGTATAACTTCTCCATTTCAGGTCTTCCTTGATTCAGAGCTCCAAGTTGTTGGCTTTTCAATGTGTTGAAACTTGAATTCACATTGCTTGCTTCATGTGAAGCATTTGCTTTCCTAGATGGAAGCTTCAAGGCACTGCTGGTGCTTTCATCAACATGTTGTTTCAACTTTGCCCTATCCATCATTTTCCATGCTTTGACAATCTCATGCGAGCCACAACCTACTTCATTTTGCTGACAACCTGTTGAAAATGAGGCTTGTGGTTGACCTGATCTATTGGGACATGGATTTGCACTGGTTTGTTCCTTCAAAGCACTTGTTCTGCTAAAAGGAAGTTTTGAGAACTGCAACAACTGAACCCCACTACTGTTCTTTTTATGTATACACTGTTTTGACTTTGCCCTTTCCAGCATTTTCCATGCCTCGGCAATATCATGGGGGTCGCAACCACCTTGAATTTCCAGTTCCTGACGACTTGGAGATAATAAAGATTCTGTTTGGCTTGATCTTTTATGAGACATCACACCATTTCCTTGACCGCTGCACCCAGCTTTCAATTTCGATGAACTTGCAGGGAAGCTCAATGCACCACTGCGGAAGCCATTCCAATTCTCACGTAGTGTAAATATGCGAGTCTGCACATTTCGACACCTATCCAATGTTCTTGCAGCTGATTCAGCTGATATACTGGCAACCCTTGGTGGCGCTTTTGCTGGCCTGCCAACTTGAGCACCAGCCAAGGACTGATTTGAATTTGGAGTGATTCTTTCCGGTCTTTGAACCACCGAGAAATTTGGTTCTCTTACAATATCAGAGACCGATACACAAGGCACAGGCACAGCTTCTGTTGGGATCATACCACATTCATCCTCACCATTCCCATTAGCAAGCTCAGGCCTAGAAGCTATGCAGTCATTACAAAACCAATCGCCTTCTGGCACAGTGTAAGCAAGCCCAACACAGTAAGTATGTGCCGCTCCGTCGCACAAATCACATAGCAACATAAAATGATCATCTGCCATAGAGCTACACACATTACACGCTACTTCTTCATAAGCATCAACATGCCCCGATTTATCTCCCTGCAAATTAAAATTGAAGACTCTAAGCTAACCATAAACCCAATTCACCAAACCCACAAAACCCATTATAATGTAAAAAAATCACAAACCCAATTCAGCAATCAGAAAACACAGATTTGATAAAAATTGATACTGAATTACTGACCTGATCTCGAACCGGGACCTTAACAACGCGCTCACGAACAAAGACGCCGACTTTCGGCGGCCGAAGGATGGAGTTGAACCGGCGGCGGCAAATTGGGCAGCGTGACTCGGTTTTGGCCCATTCTTTGATGCACAAGAAGCAGAAGTAGTGGTCGCAGCAATCGATTTTGCCTCGGGCGGCTTTGCCGTCGTCCAAGAAGCAAATAGCGCAGTGTTCGGGAGGAGAATCATCGGTTTCCGGCGGGGTTTCGGGTTGATTTGGATCCGATTGGGATTCGATTTGGGAATTTAGGGTTTTCAGGCGTTTGTTTGGGGAGGACGAGTCGTCTGTTTCACGCGCCATTGGGAGCTCAGTCAGTCTCTCTGCGCCAAAATCCAAATTGAGTTTTGATATATAATAAATGGGCTGGGCTAAACATTTTATGGCCCAATATCTATTAGATATAGTTATGGCCAGTCACGGTTCCTATGGCAAACCGGTTACGAATCTCTCAAACATGAAAATACAGCTAGTATAAGTTTTTTCTTGTAAATAAGAAGCCGTGACAGTATCGTAATACATTAGTTTGTGTATTTGATACAAATAAATGAATAAAATTTAATTCGAATATGTTGTTTATCTTGAAATAAGGTGAATCTAATGGAACGCTTGCTCTAATTTATAATAGCAAACAAATATCCTATGAGACGGGAGTGGATAATATGTGAAATGAAAGGATCATGCAACATAACAACAACAATGATTTAATAATATTTGTAACCAAATAATATTGTATCAGCCAGATGAGCATATAATAGTAATAACAATGCCAGGTTTAAGGTTTTTGCAAGATTTGCATTGATTCTTAATTATAAATAACATTTCTTAAACAGTATATATATATATATATACCTTAAGGGTCCTAAGAATCATGGCTTGTTTATATATGATGAAATTATGCAGGAGCAAATTTTAAAAAATGGTATGACACATGGTTTGGCACTTTATTTGGGCATGCCTTTCGCATCCTTAGCTTAGCGCGCATGACATCTTCATTTTCACATGAACAACGATCTACATTTCACTATGGGAATCGTACGTAGCGGATGATTTGTAGGTTAAGTCACCAATATCAGTTTGGTTAAGTCTCCTAGCTAATTAAATACCACTTTGTCTTGTCCGTATTAATCTGTTGCTTGCCGATCACATCAGGTTAATTACGTGTTAACGACGGTGACCGGTGCAACCTGATGTTACGTTTCAACCAAGACTGGTTCCTCATACTCTACTACTATCGAGTATTGACTCAATGAATGATAGCGGAGGACCAAGAGAGATTCCAAATTAGAAAGAAAAAAAAAGACTTAATTGTAACCAAATACTAAATCATGAGGACAGCAGAAAGGAAATATTGAAATAAGCCAGAAACGTAGATAAAACTCAAAACCCAACTGGTCTTTCCTAGGTAGAGCTGTACGTCCATGTGAAGACTATGGAAGGCAAGCGAGGCCGCGTTGTCGGCGGCACAATTCGCTTCACGGCAAAGCCATTCGAGATGCAGTCATCAAAGAATAAGGAGTTCGCATATCGGATAGCTAGCGAGTCTCTCCCCTTCTTGCAAGCATCTGATGATTTCCTCAGGTCTCTCTCTCTCTCTCTCTCCTTAACTAGAATCTGATTCCAAAACAACATTTTTCAAGTTCAGGGAGATTTAATTGCATAATTACCTTATATGTTTTGTTATACTTATAGATTATCAGTCATGAAACATTTACTTGTCTAGAATGTAATTAAGATATGTGTGAATGATCACGGGATAAGAAATTTTTTGTGTTTATTTACTCATAGTGGAATGAAAATTATTATGGGTCCTATTTTTAAACCCGGAACTAATTCCTTAATAACCCGTATTTATAATACTAAGAGAAGAGAGTAAGTTTAAGTCTCTTATTCTATTTTCTATTCTTGATGAATTCAATTCTAAATAATTAAACCTGTCATCAAAATATTTTCTTACTTCCGCGCAACTTACACATCTACCGCATCGATATTTCGTAACTAGACATTTACAATTGTCCGTTACTAATCCTAGTTATGGTAATACACCTCAGAATTGTCCTTTCTGTGGCAAGTCAAATCTTAGACTTAAATATTTTCCTCGAAGAAAAATCTCAGACTTAAATACTTACTTCTCTTGACCAAAAAATAGAGTGATCCGATAACGAGCTAGGACACCCACCGAATATATAGGACCGATTCCTACTCTTCCACCATGAACGTGTCTCCCTTCCTCCTCGAAACCCAACCCTCCATCTTCTGTCTCTCAAATCCATTACATCTCCGAAACCAACAAATTAAAACACAGCAACTCCGATCACCATGACGACCGGCAAAGTCCACGTCCTGGTCTTCCCCTACCCTGCACAAGGTCACATGCTCCCTCTCCTCGACCTAACCCACCAACTCGCCCTCCGCGGCGTCTCCATCACCATCCTCGTCACCCCTAAAAACCTCCCCATCCTCTCCAACCACCCCTCCATCAAAACCCTAGTCCTCCCTTTCCCTCCCCACCCCTCCATCCCTCCCGGCATCGAAAACGTCAAGGACCTCCCCATCCAAGCCTTCGTCTCCATGATGTGCGCTCTCCATGATCTCCACCGCCCCATCGTCGACTGGTTCAGGTCCCACCCCGATCCTCCCGCCGCGATCATCTCCGACATGTTTCTCGGCTGGACCCACCACCTCGCTGTCGAGCTCGGGATCAAGAGGTTCGAGTTCTCGCCGTCCGGGGCCTTCGCGCTCTCCGTTATCTACTCTCTCTGGCGGAACGTGCCTCAGAGAGATGACCCTAATGATGAGAGTCAGGTGGTTGAATTCCCCGAGATTCCGAATAGTCCGAAATACCCCTGGTGGCAGCTCTCCACCGTGTTCAGGTCTTACGTGGCCGGAGACCCTGTTTCGGAATTTATTAGAGGAGGGTTTCGTGGGAATATGGAGAGCTGGGGGCTGGTGGTGAACTCGTTCACCGAGTTGGAGGGACTTTATTTGGAGCATTTGAGGAAGGACTTGGGGCACGACCGGGTTTGGGCCATTGGGCCGTTGCTTCCTTCGGACAAAGATGACCCGTCCGGGCCCGTACAGAGGGGCGGGTCGAGTACGGTTTCGGTGGAGGATATAAAGTCGTGGCTGGACGCGCGGGAGGATGAGACGGTGGTTTACGTCTGCTTTGGGAGTCAGGCGGTGTTGTCTAAAGAGCAGGTGAGAGAATTGGCGTTGGGGTTGGAGAAGAGTGGGGTCCATTTCGTATTGTGTGTGAAGGATCCCACCAAGGGAGGACACGTGGAGGCCGGGGATTGCGCGATACCTCTAGGATTCGAAAACCGATTGGCGGGTAGGGGGCTGGTGATCCGAGGGTGGGCCCCCCAAGTAATGATTTTGAGGCACCCGGCCGTCGGCGCGTTCTTGACGCATTGCGGGTGGAACTCGGTGCTTGAGGGAGTCGTGGCCGGTGTGGCGTTGCTGTGTTTGCCGATGGGCGCCGATCAGTTCAGCAACGCCACATTGTTGGTGGAACAATTGAAAGTAGGGATTAGGGTGTGTGAGGGTGCACGGACCGTGCCCGACCCAAACGTGGTGGCAAGAGTAGTGGCGGATTCAGTGAGTGAGAAGCATGTCGAGATGGGAGAGCGAGTGAAGGTGATGCGCAAAGCGGCATTAGAGGCCGTGAAAGAGGGTGGGAGTTCAGTGAAGGATTTGGACGGGTTGGTGGATCATTTGGCTACATTACAAACAAGTAATAACTTGCAATCCAAACAAACTGGAAAGTGAAGCCAAATTTAAATCTGATTATAATAATTCAGTTATCATAAATCCAGTAGTATAATTTTGGCGGTCTCTCTTCTTTTCTTTTCAAATATTTGTGACTTTTCCTTTATTTATATTCTTCTTTTTTCACCTCGATCAAAATTCGGGGAATTTGAATGTATACTGATGCAGCTTTCAGCCTGATGAGAAAGAAAGACAGTGAGTGAAGGGTCATAATCACTTTTGCATCCGATGCGCTATTTCACATGTAATTCCTATTCCTCTATAAACTTTGCAATGTGGGAGGCCTCATAAGTTTATTGTGTTTGTTGCTTCTTTTAATATACACTTTTATTTCGTGTGCGTTGAAGTTTGATAAGAAACAAAATTAAACAGAAATATATAATTTTTTTTTATCAACACCGCTAGCTACTCAGTACATACAAGTATGACATCCAAAACCAAAATTCTTGATAATCATACGTAGCAAAACATCGAAGAACCTAAGAGATCGATGAAACAAAACTTTCTGTAGTCTTCGTGCAACTAGTTACTGTTTGCTGAGGACTACTGGCTGCTGATTGAGTTAGTTATTCTTTGGCGGGTGAGGTCTTGGAACATGATAATCAGCATTCAAAGGTATAAAGTTACTAGCTAGTTTCACCTTCACTACACGACGGTGAGTATGAGGACGTCGACGCCTACTAATGTTTCTCAATCTTTGTGGTTCTGCCTTGCTACTGAAACTGTTTTTAACCGAGAGCGCATAACCTGATGGATCGGTAGTAGCACTCCCGGAAGATTGTCCTCCTTCAAGTATACTACTTCCGCTTTTACCATTGTCGAAAGCCTTTTAGAAACCATCTTCCTCCCAAGAAATCTCCTTTTTGAAACTTCATAAATTTCCTGCAAACGGGTCAAATTTATTAGCTAGAGAGATGTTGTTGGATTAGCAAATTAATCATCTTGTACAAAAACCTCATACTATGTTGAAAAAAGCTCGTAATAAGGTACCTGTTGATTCTGATTGAGGGTGCCGATTCTTGGCACGACTGCTAGTTTGCTAGGTTCATGATGACCGGATGCCAGCGCTTCACTCATATCTACGAAGTAGGAGAAGTAATTTCAGTTTATTATAGAGATGAGTATACCGGACGTACAGTTCATTAGTAGAAATTGTTAATTGCATTATGTGCATATATATATATATATATATATATATATATATATATATATATATATATATATACTTGAAACCAAAAAAGACATACAACTGATGAACTACTGATGCATATATAAGGATGTTCTGATATCAAGTACCTCTAGTGCTTGCTGACTGGGTTACATGTAGCAGAGGGAGCACCATTATTAGTACTGCTATAAAGGTGATAATATTGAAGCTTAAAGACACCATCTTCGTGTTGTTAACTTGATCTATATATGCTCTTCCTTTACGAGCTCGAGCTATAGCTAGCTGGTTTAACTTGAAAGGGGAGAGGACTCAGAGGAATTGTATGAAAGGCAAATTAAACGAGCATCCTCGATCTCTTTATACATAGATGTCGATCGTCAACGCCAAAACCCAGGTCAAAGTTACAACTATCAACACCGGCCTTTTTCTCCGTGCCTAGTTATAAAACATATGTTATGGCAGGCCAGTGTGGTTACCTGGGGACAAGGGTCAAAACATACAAACCCGAAACAGCAAGTTCAGAACCCCAAGAACTTGCAAATAAGCCGCATTCAAATTGACGAGTGTTGAAAATGGCATGCTATAAAATCGACTGGCTTCGATCTCTGAGTTTATAAGTATATGTTGAGGATCGACAAAAGGGTTGTGATCATGGCGTGGAATGTGGAAGATGCGGTGTTCAGCTCTTGTCGATCTGCCGCCATGCATGCAATCGCCGAGGTCTGCTTTTTCACTCTTGGTTTTGCCGCGTACAGAAACCCTAGTTAGGGTTTGTTCTTGTTCTGGGTGGAAATATAAATAAAGTGGGTGTAAAATGAACAGGTAAAAGTGAGTTTAACTAAGAGAATCGCATGCACCGCACCTTAATTCACACAGCTGTCTTCGATCTTAGGTTTGATCGATGTAATATTGTTTAAGTGTAAAAAGGTTGATTATTCTTGGTTTATTTGTTAACTTTTATACAAGGCTGCTTCAGCTGGCTATCATGCATATATATTCTACATTTGACCGACTTGCCTCGTCCGAGCTGCAAAATTTCATGTGTTTTCTTTACAATTCTACCACTGGTGTTTTGTTTAACTAATAGAGCGCTTCTTATAATGCTAGCTATGTATGACTTGACTTGGTAAACTTCAATCGCATTCCAACACCAATATAGCCCATGCTTCATTTTTGTTCTGCTAGCTCTTGGTATTGATCAAGAATCTGTAGATGGAAAATCTACGGAAAAATTTGTTTCGAGTATGTAGGGACTCTGAATGTCATGTGGATATGTAAAGTCTTGCACCATCAAGAAGTTGGTTTGCCTTTGTAACATGACTGTCACATGGAACCGATTATCCTTAAGTATGGAATATAATTTGACGAGTTTGCGTACCAAGGCATCGTTTGACATATATGAATTCAGGCATATATATATATGTATGAATATAAGAAAAGCAAGAGAAAGGCTAGGCATGGCAGGAAACTGAGAAACCTAGTTTTGTTCCCGCCGACAATGATGAGCTTCAATCCACAAGAAAACACACAGAAACTGGTTTTCATTTCTGGTCGGAAAGCATCATATATTGCGACATGTATGCAGTCTTCCTTTGTAAGATTGTTGCTCCTAGTGGATTGCATAAACCAAAATGAGTTGGTTTGGTCTTGTTGTCCTTAAGAATGATCGAGCTCGTGTGTTTATTGTGGTTTTGGCATGTTTGACGCGTTTGGATGTGTCATAGTATCTGAAAACACAAGGTTATCATAGTTTTGTGACTGTGAGTTCTTTGATTTTCACTCTTTCCTGAATTTTCATAATTAAAAATCGGTTTCAGCTTTCTGAGATCCATCAATAAGAAGAGTTTGATAATAGCATAAGAGCTGGAAATTCACACTATCTTGACGTAGATCATGTGCTATGCCCAATGCCCAATGCCCAATATTATTTACTAGGACTCGTTTTAGCCCAAAAGAAAAGCAAAGAGGAAATATCCTGAAGAAAACCCGCGCAATCCAACCCCACTTTCCCGCCAAAACCAACCCTGACCTTTCTCACTCGATTAGCTCCGCCTCAACCAAAAATCTCAAAACGAATTCACAAAACTAATCTAAAACCGGAAGCCCAATCGAAATTTCCGAGATCCAATCATGAAGGTCCGGCAAGTGAAGCTCCGCGAGATCCACAAATCGGCGAGCAGCGCCGGAAAGCCGTCGTTCTGCTCCGTCGTGTGGGACCAGCAAGGCTTCCACTCCGTCACCGCCTCCTCCTCCGACGCCTCAATCGCCGTCCACAACGCTCTTATCTCCTCATGTCCGCCGAAGCTCCTCCGCAACCACCGCGACGGCGTCACCGCGCTCGCTATGAGCCCCAACGCCACCTGCCTCGCCTCCGGCTCCGTCGACCACTCCGTCAAGCTCTACAAGTTTCCTAGTCAGTAATTTCTACTTAACTTTCATTTCTGGCCCATTTCTAGAATTTGGGGCTTTTTTAAGGTTTAGGGAAATTTGTCTTGTCAAATTGGATTGGTAGATTTAATTTGATGTGTGAATTGTTTAGAATTACATGGATCTGTTTGGTTAACTAGCTCACTAGTAACTGCACACATGAATCTTTGAAAATATTGAAGCTGATTGCAAACATTTCACTGTAAGATATGAATGTTAGCATGCATATGGGTTTAAATTTCCAAGATTTACAAAATTTTGGGTTTTATTGGTTTGATTTGTTGTGGTTTTTTGGGGTTTGCCTACTGTTGCAATGGCTAATCAGGTTATGGTGTCTCCATTATGATTGTTTAAATTTTTGGTTGGACTGTCAGGTGGAGACTTTGAGACTAATATCACCAGATTCACGCTGCCAATACGTGCCCTTGCGTTTAATAAGTCAGGGACACTCTTGGCCGCTGCTGGTGATGATGAGGGAATTAAGCTTATTAACACAGTAGATGGTACAATTTCAAAGGTTCTCAAAGCACACAAAGGACCTGTAACTGGTTTAGGCTTTGATCCCCAAAGTGAATACATGGCCTCCATTGATTCAACTGGGACTGTAATATACTGGGAACTTCAATCTGGAAGCATATTGCACACCCTAAAAGCCGTAGCTCCTAACTCCGGTTTAGACCTTTCTGTATTGAATGTATTGAGCTGGAGTCCTGATGGACGGTTGTTAGCTGTCCCGGGAGTGCGAAATGATGTTGTGTTGTATGATAAAGACACTGCTGAGAAGCTCTTTACCTTGAAAGGTGAACATACACAGCCTATTTGTGCCTTGGCCTGGTCGCCTAATGGAAAATATTTGGCTACATCTGGCTTGGATAAGCAGGTTCTCATCTGGGATGTTGATCGAAAGCAAGATATTGGCAGGCATAAATTTGATGAGAGGATAACTAGCTTGGCTTGGAAGCCAATTGACAATGTCCTAGCTGTAATTGATTGTATGGGCAGGTATGGTGTGTGGGAAGCAGTGATTCCCTCGTCAATGAAATCTCCTACTGAAGATGTTCCAAATCAATCTAATAATGGTCTTCTCTTGTTTGATGAAGACGAAGTCGAGGGTCAGGAGAGTAGTACATCTGGTATTTTAAGTGATCTCGGTGAAGATACATATGAGGAGTCGAAGCCACTTAGCAGGAAAAGACTAAGCAAGCAGTCTGATGCTCTGAAAGAGTTAGATGAGGATGATAATGATGACTCTAGTTTGTCCCCTAAAGTTGAATCCCATAAAAAAGCACGCCGGCATCATAATGAAAGCACTGATAATGGGAATGAGGGAATAAGAAGCAGATTGTCATCTGCTAGGTCTAAAATGCAGGAGGCATTTCAGCCAGGGGCTACTCCTGTGCAGCCTGGCAAAAGGCGCTTTTTGTGCTACAACATGCTTGGAGCTATAACTACGATGGAATACGAAGGGTACTCCCATATTGAGGTAACCTTCCTTAACTTTGCTAAGCTCTCTCCCTCCTTCCATGTGTCTCACCCTCCGAACACACCACTTTCAGTGAGAGTGTTTTTGTTAGCCAGAACTCCAAGACAAGGAGTGCTTAGGTGCCTTTATCTCATACTGATGTTTTAACATGTGGATACAGATAGATTTTCATGACACAAGCCGAGGTCCACGAGTTCCGTCAATGACCGACCATTTTGGCTTCACAATGGCTTCACTGAATGAGAATGGGTGTGTTTTTGCAAATCCCTCCAAGGGTGAAAAGAACATGAGCACTCTCATGTATCGTCCATTTACTAGCTGGGCAAACAATAGCGAGGTTAGATACTTACATTTATATTCCAAAAGTATTGTTTATGCAATGTTCTGGTAGTTAAAGCATGGAGCCTATCCAAATATTAACCTAGGCCATGATGGATGTTAGTGTTTTTGTATATGCTGACTTTGATATGTGATGTGAGATTAGTGGTCTATGCGATTGGAAGGGGAAGAAGTGAAGGTTGTGGCCCTTGGTACAACTTGGGTGGCAGCAGTTACTAGTCTAAACTTCATCCGCGTCTTCACCATTGGTGGTTTGCAGGTTTGCTGCCAAACTTGTCCTCTTATTTCACTGCACAATTAATGAAGCTCAATTTGGTGAAAAGCAATTGTTAATGGTTGTAAGTTTAGTTTCTCAACATATCTATTTTGCTGAATGCTTTTCAATGCAGAGACATGTTCTTTCCCTTGATGGACCAGTGGTAACTGCATCAGGCTTCAAGGATGAGCTTGCCATTGTCACTCATGCTTCAGACTGTCTTCCCTCAAATGAGCAGGTTTGATTTTCTAGCATACTTTATTTTAGACTGCTGACTCTGTTCACCATTTTTTACCAAGACATGTAGCGGAATTCCAATTTTATCGAGTCCTGAAGTTCAGGTTGATGTCATTTCCATAATCCATAACCTTTCAGTAGATTTTGTTAACTGTCCTCTTAATTAGCTGTCTGCAGTAGGACAATACATTATTATTGGCTTATGGCTTGTACTTATTTTTTATTTGTACTATCGTTTCTGATATAAAATTGTTATCTTCTGAAACATGCAGGTGCTTGAATTTAGGGTACTTAACATGACTAATAGTAGCCAGCCTCTTAGAGGTCGTCTGCCTCTGACTCCTGGTTCAAGTTTAACATGGTTTGGCTTCAGTGAAGAAGGGAAATTAAGCTCCTGTGACTCCAAGGTACTTTCTCTCTACTTTTGAAAATGTGCTATTACTATGACCGTAAGATTTCTTTTTAATCTTGAATATGTCTGTTTTATCTTTTGTTCATAGGGTGTGCTGAGAGTTTTTACAAGTGAATATGGTGGCAGTTGGTTCCCACTCTTCAGGTTTATAATTCTTCAGCTAAAGAACTTATGTGGAATGACTTCATATAAAAATTTCCCAAGACAGTACTGTTTGGCATTTAATCTAAAGTAAATATCTGACTTACAGTGCTTGTAAAGACAAGAAGCCGGATGAAAACTATTGGGTGGTAGGTTTGAATGCAAGACAACTATTTTGTATAGTCTGCAAAAGCCCCGACTTGTATCCCCAGGTAAGACAGCTCACTACCTTTTTGTCTCATATTCTTTCTTATATTAATCATATCTTGACACTCCTTTTACAGGTGGTGCCCAAACCAGTTCTCACTCTACTAAATTTTTCAATTCCTCTCACATCCTCTGATCTAGGAGCTGAAGCCCTTGAAAATGTGTTTATACTAAACAACATGCATCTCGTAGAGGTTTGTCCTTTTGTCCCTCCAGACTGATGACCTCATCAAGCTGGGTTGACATTCTTTTTTTTTCAATTTCATTAGCTTGGTGACATATTAAACCTACTCCTGTTCACTGGCTGAGATGATTGCATTTATTTAAATTACAGATTCAAAAGCAAATAGAAGAAATGGATGCTGGTGGTTTGGACACCAGTTCACTCGATGATGAAGCTTTCAAATTGGAAACAGCTCAAGATCAATGTATATTGAGGCTTATTGGATCCTGCTGCCATGGTGAGTGTTTCCTGTGGTTTTCTATTTAACCTCTCCTAGGAATCTTGATTCCAACAAATTGAGGAAAAAAAAAATCAGTTATTAAAAGTCATGGTTTTGCTTCTGGTGGCTGTGTTCAGGAGATAAGCTGGAGAGGGCTACTGAACTTGTGAAGCATCTATCCCTGGAAAAGTCAGTCAAGGGTGCAATTAAGATTGTTACTTCCCTGAAGCTACCTAATTTGGCTGAAAGGTTCAATAGCATATTGGAGGTACGCTTTCAATTCCCAACTATGAGCTCCATACTTCCAACTATGGTTTGCCACATTGGCTACTCTATGTTTCCATTTTGATTCTTCAGTTTCTTATGCTCTTCTGACTTTTAACAGGAAAGGTTGCTCACCGAAAATAAACCATTGCAAACAACTGTCCCTAACTCAAACTACAATGCATCATCCTCTACCGAGAAAAGTAGGTTATCGGGGAATGATATTCCTTTACCAGCACCAAAATTGTCGGCTCCCATGTTTCTAAAGAAAGCCAAAACACAAGAAGCTATTGTTGGAACAGAGAAAACACAAGAAAAGCAAACTCCCGCAGTGAATGATCTGGAGCAGTCGAAGACGACTGAGAAGGAAAGTGCTGCTGCAGAGGTGAATAATGCAGCAGGTGACATGAACAAGGACCGCCCATCTAAACCATTTCTAAAGCGAACAAACAGTCAGGACATAGAGAAGAAAGATGAAGTAGACAAGGTTAAAGCTCACCGCCCGTCTAATCCCTTCTTCAAGAAATCAGTCAAGTGAGTAGATTTTAATCACAGGTTAAATAGGAGAGGGAATTAGCATTCAAGGTGATCCCTCCCGGATAAAAATTTGTCATCAGTTTTATTTATTAATTTTCAATTCTATTTTTCTTTATGAGAGTTGCATGAATGTCAACAGAAAAGGTAAAATGTAGGCTAATGAACCGAGCACTGAAGAGGACAATGAACTATTTTAATCATGTAATCCTCAAGCTTGTTAATATGAGTGTAACACACCTTTCTAGTTTTCTTGGCTTATTGAAAAGTAAATAATTGATCATTATTGTCAAGTTTATTGTCTAAGCAAACAAACTCTAATTCCTTTTAGAAAGAAAAAAAAAGGCAAAAATTGTTTCCAAGAGGTCTAATTCGGCAAACCAAACATCATTTAGCTATGAATTAATTCAATTTTTCGTCACAATAACATGTGGTCAAAGACGATCGAGAGAGCAGATTCTAATCAAGAGCCTGTCCGGCTGTGCCCGTCGTTGTCGACGGCCTCTGGCCTTGACGGTGTACGCGGATACGGCCAGACGGGTTGATGTGATGGGTCCTTGTTTCAAAGACGATGAATGGTGGCTCTTATCTCTCTCTCAACTAAAGACTTTGTCCTTGTCGGGGTTGTGCGTGGAGATGGGAGGCCGTCTAGGGTTGCGTAGGGACGGAACGGCGATCGGAGGTCCTTGAAGTCAGGCGGGTTAGTCCAATTGATATGTTCGGATGCTGTTTGCAGGACTTTCGAGGGATTTTTGATCTTTGTTCATATTTTGGAAGCTCTGGCGACTGGTGGCGGTCCGTGGCGGTCGGCAGCAGTCGGTAGGTCTCGGAGTCGACGACTTGCTGTGGGTCCGGCAAAAAGGGTGGTGTGCGGCAGGCGATGGTGAGGCAAGTCTTGGGGCCTGGGTGAGTAGAGTTGGGTCGGCCCATCTGTTCAAGTTTTTTCGGTTAGGGCTCTTGGTGGCAGAAGATGGGCTAGGGTTTCGTTTGGGCCCTAGCTTAATTTGTTTCTGTTTTGTGTTTTATTTATTTTTTAGATTAGGGCTGACTGCTGATATAGAACATTTTCTTAGTTATTGGGTTCGGTCTTTAATTATGTTTTTTGATGCTTTAGGGTAGCCCCCTCTGCGTAGGGTGGTCCCGGAAGTAGTCAATAATGATAAGTTGAGGACTTGATCATTCTTTTTTGTGTTTTGGTAACTGGTTACTTGTCTCGTTTGCTATTAAATTAATCATAACGCTACATCTCATGATCTGCAAAAAAAAACATGTGGTCAAAATCGCTTGCACCGCATTCAACTCAAATAATTCCATAAATTTTGTTTCATAAGACGGTTCTATTGTAATAGGGAGAGAGTTTGGAATGAAGACCTTCAAAATCAGAACTCGATAAATTTGTGTGAAAAAAAATATCAAGAAACAAAAATCATAAAGCAAATTGTCCCGGCGGCTAAACTAGTGTCAAACACATATTCTCATCCCCCTCGTTCAACAAAAAAAAAAACGTGAAAAAGACCGCGCACTCAAATCCACCAACCAAACCATCACCACAAAAACCAGATTGGCATTTCCGTCATTTCAAACTCCCACTCCGTTAAAACCTCCCCAGAAATTTTTGCTCCGCTTCACAATCTCTCTTTGATTCTCTCTGAGACAGGAACCCCAAATTTCCACACACAAAAAAAGCTCCAAAAATATCAATGGCGGAGGTGACCTACCTTCAAATCCACGACCTTGAAGAGAACCCACCCTTCGAATCCCTCCCCTATTGGTCCTCCAACGACTTCGACCTCTACATCGCCTCCGATCCCGATTTCCCGCCGGCCCACTTCGTCACCGTCCACCAAGACCGCGACTTTGACGCCGAATACGACAACGACGACGACGACATCTTCACCCAGTACCACCGCGCCGAGCACCACATCGACGACGACATCGTTTCGGAGCTCAACTCCATTTCCAACCCCGACCGCGAGAACCAGGTCAGTTTCGTCATGGATCTGTTCCAGCAGCGCGTCGAGCAGTCTCAGGTAACCCCCCGCTCCGTTTTGGTTTCCGGTGACAGTTCCGATTTCGGGGTTGTGGAGGGGAATTGCGATATGGATGATGGGGTTGATCTTGATTTGAGCTTAGGGTTAGAATTTAGGAACTGTTTTGATGGGGATGGTGTTGCTGATCCTGTTGATGAAGATGACTACTTTGTGGGGAGGAGGGTTTCCGGTGAGCCTACGTCGTCTGTAGGGAGGGTGGAGCCGTTTGAGAATTGCGTGGGGCTTGTTGGATTTGAATCCGAGAGTGATGAGGATGAGAATGGTGTGATTGGGCTTGATTTGCATTCGGAGGGGGAGTATGGTGAGGAGCATGTTCCTGGTGGTGATTATGATGACGAAACCGGGGTTGCTCTGTGCTGGGATTCGCTTCGATTGGAGGAGCAGAGGGAGAGTAATGAGGAGTTTGAGTGGGAGGAAGTTGATGGCAGGGTGGATGAGGTTTTCGGGATGTTTGTTGATCCGGATAATGAGGAGGAGTCGGGTCCTGTTGCGCTGTCTGCGGCATTAGCTGTTCCTGAGGAGGAAGTGAGTGTGGAGAGGGTTGAGGCTTTGGGGAATTTGGAATGGGAAGTTTTGTTGAATTCCAGCAATTGGGAGCCGAATCCGGAGCTGGACAATGATGCTGAGCATTTCCCTGGTGATCATGATGATTACATCTACACTGCTGAGTATGATATGTTGTTTGGGCAGTTTTCTGAGAATGAGACTGCCGTGATGGGCAGGCCTCCGGCTGCTAAGTCTGTTGTCAAGACTCTTTCCTCGGTGGTTGTGACTCAGGAGGATGTGGAGAAGGGCAATGCGCTCTGTGCTGTTTGCAAGGATGATATTACTCTCGGGGAACAAGGAAAGAAATTACCTTGTGCACATAGGTACCATGGCGATTGCATTGTGCCATGGCTGCGCATTAGGAATACATGTCCAGTTTGTCGATATGAGCTGCCTACCGATGACGCTGCTTATGAGCGCAGGAGGAGCCAGAGGACTGCTAATGGTCTAAACTTTCCACAGATATGATTTTGAAGTCTTTCTTGAACCATTAGGTTTTTGAAAATGTAGATACTGCTGTGGTGAAGAGTGGACCTCTCTTTGGGTTAAGAGAAGAAGAGTTCACCTATCTTTTGTGAGGATTATATGATTCGTGATGGTTTGTTTGTTTTGGTGGTAGCATAAGATTGTTCAATGACTCGAGTAATTTTTCATGGTTATCATGTTAACCACTTTTGAACATTTAGACATTTGTTATGCTTGTTTTTGGCTGGAAGATGATTCCTTGTAATATTCAAGCATATGATGTAATAACATTGCGGAGTACTTGAATTGTTATTACTATTCTTTCTTTTACTTAGCGATTTGGTTTTGTTTTGGTTGATGACAAGTAGCTTGTCCTACATTTTTATCAGAAGCGTTTTACCTGTTTCCGGAGACAGAATATGCTGCTATCTGGATTCATAGGTTTAATCATGGTTTGTCAGAACCGATCAAGCCTTCACCGGAAACAAAACAATCAATCATAATCCACTAACAAACTTATACTGGATCTAAAACATCAGAGTAAAGAAAATTGACACAGGCTGAATATCAATAGAGATCGAGGTCCCAGTTGAAACCCAGAATCTGAGATAGAAACCTTTCCCTTAAGAAAGATGCTTCCCACATTTCCCAGAAGTTGAAAGTTATGAGAGGATGCACAACACTAGGTGCTAGCTGTTTAATGATGGTCTAACATTGGATAAGTCTGAAGGTGTATATTAAAATTTCCAACTACAAGCATCAAATACAACAAATTACCTAACAACTTTGGCAGTATCAGCAAAATGGTGCACATGATTTCTGCATATTATCATCCATTTTCTCAATTAACTGCAAAGGTTTGTCTTATTGGTAACACACCATCCAATGGTCGATCATCAGGACCTAGTTTTCTGATTTTGTAAGTCTCAAAAGTACTAGACTAGAATCGATCAAAACTAGACTTGCTAATTCACCATTAAGCTTCTTCAAGAATCAGCCTTTCCTAATCCCTACATATATAGCAAATGCATTACCTTCAGTCATTCTACATTAGAAGCAATATTACAGAAATAGGCATATCTGGCTGCGGTATTGCCTTCTGATGATCATGATCTTCATGTAACGACAAAACTCTTGATACGATGGCGTCCTTGTGTGTACGTAGTTGCTAGAATCTCACTATAAAAATCACTTTGGTTCTTCCTCTAAACGTATTCTGAAACTTCTCTCTCTTCCCTTATAGCTAGTGACCTCAAAGTTATTCATGGATCCAAATGAATCAAAGACACACTACCACTTAGCTAATCAAACTATTCCATCTCAACTCCTCCCCACAATTCCACATACTCAGATTTTCCCCATGTCTCATTTCAATGACACATCACCATACACCTACACTGTTAGCACCAACACTGTTTTTGATGAAACTGCTGCAGCGGAACAAAGCCTTGACCATGAGAGAAGGCTCAAGAGACTGATTTCAAACAGGGAATCTGCACGAAGGTCGCGAATGCGTAAGAAGCAGATTCAAGAGCTCAAGCATGAAGTGGACCAGCTCTACGTTGCAAATAACCAGCTATATGAGAAGCTGATCCGACTATTAGAGGTTAACCAGCGGATTCTTCAGGAAAATGCTGAGCTAAAACAGACAGTCTCTTCCCTTCACGTCAACTTTACTGATCTGATAGATGTAACCCTTTAACTACACTATATATGTAGTCAATTCAAGCTTTAGAAAGATTCTAAGATCATCCTGTGACGTTTGATCAATAGCGTCACCTCGATGTTTCATATTTATCATCCAGTAACTTTCAATAATCTGTATCAGCAGCTCTCTATATTGCTCAATATAAAGAAAAACATGAGATTTCTAACTGCATTCATGGAAATGCATCAATATAAAAAATAATACATGTAAGAAATTTATAATAACTGGATTAGAGATATTCAATATTTTGGGTCCATGTCCTTCAGTGATTTGTTAGCATGCAAAGCATATTTGTCCATGTACAAAATCCTATTAATCGGTCCTCAAAATGTAAGAACACAATAATGAAACAATCTTCTCTACTTTACTTGATGCTTCCCATTTGATAAGTTAGGTGAGGTTTCAGCTGTAGTTGTAGAAGTTGAGCAGCTGCCGGTCTGGTCTTCAAAGCCCTGTACTGGGTCTGCATATGATCTGGTACAAGGCCACCTGTACCGAGAAACCTAAAACCATTACCTCCTGCAAAGTATTGGAAACTCCAGTTAAAAACTGCATGCTTTTATAACTATACCTGCTTGACTTTATAACCTCATCCTGTATTGTCATATTTCCATCAAATATGTTGCCTGCAAGAAAGAAGTTTAGTTATAAAAGCTGTCTTAGATTTAAAATAATTGTTGCCCACTTCCATAATGATATACAAATAACCTTTAGTTATAACAAGCTGTTTTAGATTTAAAATAGTTGTTGCACACCTCCATAAAGAGTTTTCGTGGAGAAGTATTTTGCAGTCAACCAACGAGTGTAGTCAGCTTCATACTTCTTGAACTTCTTGATATGGTATGCGGTATGAAGCTCACTTGCATAAAGAAAGAACATAGGATCCAATTCAGTCTACTTTTAGATTAATAATAAAAAGAATAAAGAAAGCATTATAGAGAACACTAGTGCAGCAGAGAACCTTAATGCTAATTTCACACAGAGAAAAACAGATACAGAAAAAGGCAACGAACAAACTACAGTAGTAACGGTGATAATACCCGCAAATCTAGAACATGGGTGGTCTACAAACAAGTAGTAATCGGATGATATACAGTTGGTCGAATCTTAGCATGAAATTCATGGTACATCTATATTTACTAGGCAGTAAGACAAAGTTTCTGACCTCCCCAGATCACAGCAAAACAAGAATTAATTAACTGAGTTCAAGCCTATTGACAAGTTCTGTCAATCTGTGTACAATAGAGATCTGAGGATTTGGGAAATGAGGTGTAATTATGTAATCCATCAGAGGGAAATCGTCAGTCAACTTAATATGAGTATTCCTAGCACCTTATTTCAATCAAGTGGTTATTTATGCTGATTGAGATTTGAAATGTCCAAGTGGCTACCACTAGAGACTCCTATTTAAGATGTAATTTGGGAGACTACTCCCCAGTCCCTAGTCCGACCTAGAAAACTTTGTTCTGGCATAAGACAAAACAGTACCATTTATGTGTGTGTCATTCATGATGCATGTACAAAGGAGAGAAGAAGGCATAAAAGTCTAACTTAGTAAGAGACCTTTAAATTCAAATGCTGAAAAATGGAAGCAATAACTTAGAAAACCAGATAAAAGCATTTTAAAATACTCTTCAAACAGACAAACACATTGGAGGGCAGAAGATGAGAGATGACTAGAGTTTCACAGCTGAATTTGGAAGTGTGCATGAAACAGCTTGAATTACCATGCTGTACAACAACTTGCTAAAATCAATCACTTCACACAAGATTTCGCCCAATTCTCTGATAAATCTTGAACATATTCATATCTAACTCAACATGGTTTATATGTTATTTCTACATCTACAATACAATCCATCAATTTGCATGAAGTGTCTCAAGTGTAAGGCTAATTTTCAGTGCCTATGCCAAAATTGTAAAAGGTGCAAACTTTAATGGACCCAACTGCTTTGATATAGTTCCTCCTTTCTATTTATACTTATTTTTTTCCACAGAAAACCCAAATTCTACGCGCTTAACCAAAAATATAACAAACACATAATAAGCATATGTCCGAAAGTCCTCTCCTTCAAACTTTATTTCTTCTCAAAATCTTAATCTTTGCTCACTAAACAATCTCATAAACAGCATCAATAACAAACTAAATGGTATTATGATCTCTCTGATTTCATCAACAGTGAGCTTAAACATGGAAGTGACTTGTTCACAGATATAAGGAAAGAAGAACTCACTCAAAAGATGCAGGCTTTTTCTCGTCGACATTATTGAGAACACCATTGGTGATTACAGCCTCGGCCTTTCACATATTAAGAAGATGGAATGAAAAAGATAATCCCATGAACAAATCATTACACAGAGACCATTATATATATACATATATAGATTGAGTGAACCTGAACCTGTGGGTGTGGATTCGTGGGAGGGAGAGAGGTGGGTTGAGTGGCGGAGTGGTCGGAGTTGGAAGCAGAGGATGGTGGAGACGACGGAGACGGCCGACTCGCCATTCCAGAATCTGAGCTGGTAACAAAGACCAAGCTCTCTCAACAAAAGTGAAGAAGAAGAATGGAGCTTTGGAGTTTAGACCAGAGATAGACAACTAACGTTAGCTGCTGCTTCAATTTGTGTAAACACAAAAAGAAAAGGAAAAAATTTGTTTTTATTTTCCTTCTTTTTAATAATTTTGTTTTCTTATATATATATATATTTTATATCACTTTTCGATCGAATTTCCTCATCTCCACCGTCCAGTATCTAGATAATATTGTGTAGATCATCTATGCAAAATTTTAACCAATTTGGTAATCGTTAAGGCCCTCAAAATTACGTATTTCTGTTATAAACATGAACAGTTCATGTTTGACATAATTCAGTCCGTCCATTTGTTTTTCGAGTTTGAGGGCCTCAACGATTACCAAATTCGCTGAAATTTTACAGAGATGATCTACACAATATTATCTAGATACTAGACGGTGGAGATGAGGAAATTCAATCGAAACGTGATGCAAAAATGAAAATCTGCACCAAAACCATTGGTACGGACGTCCGCAGTTGAGAATGACCGTATATACACACACACGAATCGAACTTAAAACATCTCAGTTAAAACATTTAACTATGAAAATCAAACTTGAAAGCTGCCGACTGGAATATCCACTTATGCAAAAGAGAGTTATTTGGCTACACCAATATTAAGAGATTATTTTTTGACTTTATCTCAACCAGACATAAATGAGCAGAATGACCATAGAAGTCCGTTTACAAACATCACAAATTCATGTAAATTTCAAGTATTTTATAACTTTAATCATTAGATTGATTCAATGAAGACGAAGAATCGAGCATAAGAGGTCTATTGAGACATATACATGTTATGTGTGTCTTCTATGTTCCTATTACTAAATGAAACAAATAACCCTCATTATTTATCCCCACAGGTTTGTAAGATGATGAGAAAAAAAGATTGAAGCTTGCATTGTAAGTCGACGTATAAAACCGTACGTGTAATGGAGAAACACAATTGTCGCACATTAATTTTTAGAAGTAACGTATGTTATGCTTTAATCTTTGGCATGGGAATGAGATTTGATCAAGTAACCCAATCGATTAGATGCAAAATTAGTAATTTAGTAGTGTTCAATCACTTGCTGACACATATCACTGAAGTTGTTTTTAGTGGTAGCGTTCGGGGTGGATTGGGCTCAAACAGTTAGACTTATTTTCTATTTTACAGATTTCATCACTCTTTTATAGATCTTTTCTTAAAAGTTATTGAGATTGTTGTAAATACAGTATAGAGAATGTTTTTTTTTTTTTTTTTTTTTTTTTTTTTTATCTCTTTGCATTCCTTCTCTTTGTTTGAGCCCAGTGGGCATTTTCGGTCCAAGACTCGAGAAAGGTTTTTAGATATCATTTGGGCCAACGTCTGTGGCCTTTTTAGCCCACGAAGGGTGGCGAGGTATGGCGGCACGTGGCGAAGACTTTGTCAAAAGATTCTGATACCCCGCAAGATTCGATGTCCTCGCGGGATCCTTATCTCCAGTGCGCATGGGACTCTACAGTGTCTGGCGAGGGTGAGTTGGAAATGAACGATGACGCCCTCGGGATAAGGTCGCTTAGTGTTTGAGTTCGCGTACGACACGACAGATGAAATGAGGCAAAGCGGTAAACAAGACCTAAGCGGGATAGGTTTGACACGTGTTGCATGGAGCGCACGACTGGCGAGTTGATCGTATCCTTGTGGGATTCTAATTGCAAGAGTCTGAGTGGATTGTGATTAGGTTTCCGCTGATTGCTTACGGATGATTATATAAAGAAGCTCCACGGCTTTCAGAACACACACACAATCAATCAATCAACAACTCTCTCAAACAGACGAACACAGTTGAACCCTTCGAGCCTCCTCGAAAACCCTTACGTTCTAAGCGCACATTGCCTTAGATCTCAGAGCCCGTCAGGACTCGTCTCCGATTTCCCTATTGTTGCTCTGCTCGCTCTGACAGTGAGTATCGATCGACAGGTGACTAGAAGATTAAGCTCGTAAATTTCCTCATCCGTGAGGTGGCACCGGAGCTCTCTTTCGCCTGGTTAGAAGTCAGAACGCGCATCGTTCTCTTTCCTCATCCGTGAGGTGGCACGCCCCGCACACATCATTTTACTTTTGTTCCCTCTCCACCCCTGCTGAGGACTTGGGCCAAAACATTGGCACGCCCGGTGGGACCAGGAGTTTAATTTTCTTTTCCAGTCATCATTGGGAAGTCAGAAGACTCCCCATACCGGAGACCTTCGATTTCTTGTTTGAAACATAAGGCTCCGCAATACAAGCCCCATAACAGCGCGGCTTGCAGATCTCTCACTAAAGAAGAGATTCTCACTCGGTTCGGCAACCCCGACCATACTAAGACTACAATGACGAATTCACGACCAATCCCGGAAGCAGGACCTACTCTGTCCACAGAGGAAGTCCGCAAGATGTTTGAAGAACTAAGGAGCGATCTCAAGAATGAGATCGGCGCGCTCAGGAGTGAGCTCGGCTTGAAAGTCGAAGCTACCCAGCAAACTGTCCAGGACCTCTCTGTGCAGGTCGCTAAGGACAAGGAGATCTGGCTCGCGAACCAGGAGAACCACGCTAGGCTCAGCGAGGAGTTCAACTATGTGGCTGGCACGATCAGGGAGGACAAGGACATATTGACCGACTCTCTGCAAAGGATCCAGACAGAACTGGATCAGAGCAAGACGGCCTTTACAAAAGCCTTGGAGGTCCAAACCCGTCGCCTGAACGACCATGACACCAAGCTGCAGCAACAGCAGGACGCTTCCTTCTTCGGGAGCAAGAACAGCATGGAAAAGCTCGAAGACTACAAGGAGCGCCATGATACCCTGAACACAAGGGTCCTGCAGGTGGAAGACTGGATTCGGGCCCAAGCGCCAAAGAATCACGCTATGAACTATGCCAGTTCAAGCGCAGCGGAAGGCTCTAGGTATATCCCGCCTAACGAGCACCCTAGAGCAAATCCAAGGGTCGGGGCTCAGAAAGCTCCCCAATTCACATTGGGAGCCAGTTCATCAAAGACGCCACCCCGTCTACCCTCGCCATGCAGCCCTGGGGTCACACTCAGGGGCGCTGGTGTTTCCCCCTCGCAAGGAATTGGGACACCAGATGACCTAATCGTAGCCTATTCCAGTTCGACCCCTAAGAACGTCGGGCCGGCTCCTAGCCTCTCTGCATGGCATGGCCACGACCAGGGGGCAGAATCCGCACCAGTAACGGCAGCCGACTGGCGCCAGCTCATCTCAAGCATCGTCAAGGAGCACACCGGAAAGGGTGATGCTAGCTTGCACTATCGTGACCCCTATCCAGATAGCGTGGCACAATATCCCTTCCCCCACGGGTTCAAGAACATTGTCTTCACCACATTTTCTGAGGAGACAAGGGAAGATGCAGCAACTCACATGGCCCGTTTCAAAGTCCAATGCGGACAATACGGGAATGATGACATGCTCAAGCTCAAGCTCTTCGGGACTTCTCTGTCCAGAGCCGCTTTCACCTGGTATTCCAGATTGAAGCCAGGGTCAATAGCAGATTGGCCCACCATGGAACGTCTCTTCCGGGAGACATATGGCACAATTGAGCCCGAAGTTGGCCTCGACTCCCTCACGCAGATGAGCCAGCAGAGCATGGAGTCCGGAGTTTCTTTCCTCCAGCGCTTCAAGATCCAGCAGGCTAAATGCGATTACCTGCTGCCTGAACAGGAAGCCATTAAGTTGGCTATTCGGGGTCTGGAGCACCGCCAGCGGCTGAAGCACCACGGAGAGCGTTTCAGTTCCATGGGTGACCTGATCAACAAGGTCGGCAGCTACGAGCTCATCCTGAACGAGTTGGACGACAAGGCCAACGCTTCCAAGGGAACTTACGTACCAGGGAAGAACCGGATAGTGGGGGCACTCAACATGCAAACCCCTGCTCATGATCCATACTATCAAAGGCCAGAGGCAGTTCACGCAGATCAGGATTTGGACGATATTGGCGCGGTAGAACTGACTGGCAAGCAGGTAGCTCATAAACTGAAGAACCTGAAGATGACCCGCGAGCCAATCACCATCCAATCCTTTGCCTAGACCAAGCCGGAGTACGAGTCGTACACTTACGACGCCAAAAACGCCCATTTGGTCTTTAATGACCTAATCAAGGCGAAGTATGTGCGCCTGGACCACAAGATACCGCCTAAGGAGGAGCTGAAGGACAAGAAATACTGTGCCTTCCACAACGTGTACAATCATGACACCAAAGATTGTGTCAAGCTCCGAGACCAGCTGCAGACTTGGTTAAACTCAAGCGAGCTGAGGATGAAGGCACCGGGTAGTACGGCCTCATTGGTCGATATAGACCCGTTCCCGCCCGTAGTAGGCATGGTCGAAGTCAACTGGGCCGATTAGACCCAGGACGACGGTCAGCGTCGCGCGCCTAAAAGGGGCCGCGAGGAAGGAGACGACAGTGCCCGCCAGCCACGTCGCCAGTACACATACAACGAAAGTCTGGCACATGAGGTCTTAGACGATCTCAGAGAGGCCAGGCTCGTCACAGTTGCCAGGTCCTTGCCCTACATCGAGTACAAGGAGGGACGCGTTCACTGCAAATTCCATGACAGCTGGGGGCACAGGACCAGCGAATGCCGTCAACTCCGAGACCAGGTTCAAGACTGGCTCGACCTCGGGTACATCCGCTTTAAGGATGAGGGCGGCTTTACTATTGCAACTGCTGGTTTCGCTTGGCCTCACGTTGGCCAGCGAATGATCACTTTAGACCTGTCACCGAATGCAGGACCATCCGAGCCGCCGGGCTGAAATCGCAAACGGCCGGCGAATAACTACATGCTCCCAGATAACCAGATGGGGAGCACAGACGACCCAGCTCGACATTTGGTCGCTAAGCTCGAACCAGACCGCCCATCTTACAAGGATAAGGGTAAAGCGGTCATGAGGGACGATAGACCGTTCCCCGCCAAAGATTCCCAGCCTATGAGCCCTAGGACTCGCGAAGAGCTGGAGAAAAAGATAGCGCGTCTCGAGACGTACGTCGCCGCGCATTGGGCAGCAGCGATACCTCCATCCCCTGCCGCAAGCGAGATGGACATGTTAGACTCCAGCAGTGAGAGTCATAGCAGCGACGCCCCGAGCCCTCGTGAAGGCGTCTTAACCAACCCTTACATTCCCCCGACATCCAAATCGGCAATCAAGGAAGGGGTCTGGTACACGCAGCAAGGGGGCAAGGCAGTGACCATCAGCAGGTCCAAGAAGCGAAAGCTCCAGAAGCGATACGGCAGCATCCTACGCGCCTTAAGGGCTGTCGACGAGGGTGCTGTACGCCCCTCACAGCTCGCACAGACGCCTGAGCGGATGTGGCGGGAAGCAGAAGGTTTGCGCGCAGTCCTTCAAATGCCGCCAGTCACACCTTCAAGAATCTGCGAGCAGTTCAGTGACGAGCCTGCACCCAAGCCAAACGTTTTCTGCCGACTCACGGTTCCACCAAAGCCGGATTCGCAGCCTCCCAGGCGCAGGCAATCACCACCACCTGAACGGAGAAGGGATCCGCAGCCTCCCAGGCGCAGGCCATCCCCAACACCTGAAAGGAGAAGGGACCCGCAACCTTCCAGACGCAGGCCGTCACCAATCCGTCATCAGAAACTGACAGGGGGAGGGATCAGCGGCTTTCCCGGCATAGGCCGTCACCGGAGCCCGAACAAAGCAAGGCTCCGCCTACTGGCCCTAGGCGTAAGTTGTTCATGACTCCAGACTCAGAGTCTAAACGTGAGCCGTCTCAGCCCTCACGACGACAAGAACGTCGAAATCCAGAGGCTGACGCAAGAAGGGAGCCGCCACCGCCACAACAACCTCGGCCACGGCGCACCCCGGAACCCGAGACTAGGATGGTTCCTCGAGTATCTGCCCTGCAGCGATTGGCGAAGGAAGACAACGATAAGGCTCCTGCGGCAGCAGACAAACAGCCAGCCAAGGACTATCAGCCTCCAACCAAGGCCGTATGGCGTCCCCGGCAAACCGAGGCTCCAGAGCCACCAGCAGCGACACCGGCATCCTCCAGTCCTAACCTCGCCGAACAAATGGCCCAACGATTCCGCGAGAATGAGGAAACCGACGAGGCGCACTCAGAACCTCGACTCAACCTAAAGGAAGACCAAGACGAAGAGCAGGCAGAATCATTCACCTGCAATATGATAGAGGTCTCAGGTTGGGATGCTGCTGAAGGATTTAGCCGCGAAGCAGACGCCTTCGCAGTGCTCGAAGGGGAACACGGGATCATTGACACACCTTTGGTCTCAGTTCCTAAACAATTCTCTTTTCAGGTCGGGATGGTGTTCTTCATTTTGGAACGATACGCTCTTCCACCAAACACAACCTGCAGAGCGGCGGACATCACCATCAGCAGCGAGGATGACAGCGTACCCCCGCCATGCAGCAGCGAAATGGGCCCAGTACTAGCCCCAGCCGATGACGCTTCACAAGCAGAAAGTTCGAGCAGCTTCACACAAAGGCCATCTCTGATCTTTTCTACGCCAACTCTGGACATGGCCACCCACATGCGGCCACTGTATATCACGGCAGAGGTCCAAGGGAAACTGATCAACAAGGTCATGATCGACACCGGTGCCGCGGTTAATGTTGTCACAACCCGTACCATGGGACTCCTCGACATCCCGCGCTCGATGATCCAGACCACGTCCTTAACGGTGAAGAACTTCACAGGACAGGTGTCCAGAACCTTAGGCTTGCTGTTCCTACGAGTCAAGGTCGGGCCGTCATCGCGGGTTTACACCTTTTTCGTCGCCGAATGCGTTTCCTCTTACAGCATGATCCTTGGTCGAGACTGGATCCACAGAAGTTTTTGCGTGCCTTCCTCAATGCACCAAGAGCTCATGATTTGGGACACCGAGAAATGCGAGGCAGTCATCGTCAAGGCCGACCCGCGGCCTTTCTCTATTTCCGCCAACCTCAACGATGCCCGATACTATAATACGGACTTGGGCCCGTTGGATGTTCAGGGCGTCGATCACAAGGGCCGCCCATACGGAGTAACGGCCTCCAATCTAACGCGATGGGGACTTACCCAGGCGAAGGACGATCTGCAACGTCCTCACACCATCGCGACTCTCACACCCCATTTCGATGGATAGTGCCTTTTCTGAGGAGGCACGTGAGGCTGACGAGTCCTTGTGCGAAAGACTCCTTTCGTACTGGGCAGAACGCGAAGCCTACGACAAGGTCGCGACTATGGAATATGTCGACGAAGTGGTGGATTATTCCGATACCAAGGAGGATGTTATTCAATTAGCTCCTGCCGCCTTGGACGACACTCCACCTCAAGTCCGCGACCCCATTCTACAAGTTGACGTGGGGACTGCAGAAAAGCCCTTACTTATCTCCATTAGCGCAAAGTTGGCGGAGGACGAAAAGGAAGCCCTTCTTGACCTATTACGCGAGTACAGGGATTGCTTCGCCGACAAATACGAAGATATGCCCGGCTTGTCCCCAGATTTGGTATGCCACCGGTTACCAACTTACCCCGACAGGCGCCCAGTCCGGCAGGACGGTTGATTCATGCGAACTGAGACTCAGATCGTGGTTAAGGAAGAGATCGAAAGCATGCACCGATTGGGTATCATTCGCGTGGCCAAATATAACGAGTGGTTGTCCAACGTCGTCCCCGTCCGCAAGATGAACCCCGCCAAGTGTGTTTTCTTCGCGGAGGCCGGTGACTTCCTTGGTTTCCTAGTGCATCAAAGAGGCATCGAGATCCCAAAGGACAAGGCATAGGCGGTAATCACCGCCTCGCCCCCCACTACCAAGAAGGAGCTCCAACAGCTGCTCGGGCGAATCAACTTTCTCCGCCGCTTCATATCAAACGCGGCCGGGAAAGTCCAACCTTTTTCACCCCTCCTTAAGCTCCAGGGGGCAACCGAGTTCGTATGGGAACCGCAACACCAACAGGCCTTTGATCGAATCAAGGACTACCTTACGAACCCACCAGTCCTGATTCCGCCTCGCGACGGCGCCCCGCTTAAACTTTATATCGCCGCTGCCGATCTGTCCATCGGCGGACTCCTGGCCCAGGATGATGAGAACGGGGTAGAACATGCTGTCTATTACCTTAGCAGAGTTTTAACGGACTGTGAGACACGCTACTCGCCCTATACTTTGCAGGGTGCAAGCTGCGCCATTACATGCTTGCCTTTACCACGGTCGTAATCGCTCAGTCCGACCTGGTCAAATACATGCTTTCTCGCCCTATCCTGCGGGGACGCATCGACAAGTGGATCCTCGCCATGTCCGAATTCTCGTTGCAATATGTTCCGCAAAAGGCAGTAAAAGGACAGGCAATAGCGGATTTTCTTGCCCATCACCCACCATCAGAGCTCACAACGTTTCGCGAGTTGGACTTCGCTACCGTGACACTCGCTCCCTGGACCCTGTACTTTGATGGTTCACGGACTGATACCGCAGCCGGAGCCGAGATAGCCATAGCCAATCCCGCTGGAGATCGCTTCTCCTACTCGTTCCAGCTCGATTTCAAATGCACCAACAACCAGGCCGAATACGAGGCGCTGATCATCGGCCTAGAGATTTTGTTGGACTTAGGAGTCCGCGAGGTTCAGATCTTTGGCGATTCTTTGTTAGTCGTTAACCAGCTGGTGGAAAAGTTCAAATGTTTAAGCTTGTCAATTGAGCCATACCTGCGCAAGGCATTTGAGGTACTGGACCGGTTTGATGACGTTTACATCGAGCACATACCACGTGAATTTAACTTCGCCGCCAACGAGCTCGCCCAGATAGCGTCTGGCCTCAGCCTGAGAGATGGAGTGCGCGAACGCTTGCTCAAGGTCGAACGCCGTACTCTTCCCTCTTTCATCGCCAGGGGACAATTTCGGGACGCCATCCCAGAAGTTGCAGCCTTGGACCCCATCGACGAGGATTGGCGGCTACCATTTATCGCCTACCTCCAGAACCCCAACGACGCTGCTCATTCCAGGCAAATCCGTTTCCTCGTCTTAAACTTTGTATTACGCAATGGCGAACTCCGGCGGCGCGGGGAGGATGGTAACGACTTCCGCTGCGTATACGGGAACGAAGCTAAACGTCTCATGCGTGAAGTTCATTGCGGAGTTTGCGGCTCGCACCAGGCCGGGCCCAAAATGCGATGGCTGATCCGCCGCCATGGATATTATTGGCCAACTATTCTGAAAGACTGTATTGCCTTCGCCAGAGGTTGCCAAGACTGCCAGGCTCACGGACCAGTGTAACATATTCCCAACATCCCATTGCAGCCTATCATCAAACCTTGGCCGTGTCGGGGATGGGCAATGGACTTCGTGGGCATCATTCATCCCCACTCCTCTGAGCAGCATAAGTTCATTATCGTTGCCACCGATTTCTTTACCAAATGGGTAGAGGCCGAACCACTCAAAGTCGCCTCTGCTAACTCGGTGCACAACTTTATTTTTCGCAATATCATCTCACGCTTTGGTATCCCGGAGTGCATCGTTACGGACAGGGGGGCAGCTTTCATGGCCGATTCAGTTGTTACGTACTTAAACGATTACGGCATCAAGCTTCTCCACTCTACGCCATATTATGCCCAGTCAAACGGTCAAGTGGAGGCTAGTAATAAGGTCATCCTTGGCATCCTCTGCAAGATGTTGGAGTTGAACCCACGCGTCTGGCACGAAGAGCTCTACCACACATTGTGGGCCTACCGCACCTCAAAGCGAGGCCCGACGGATACCACCCCGTACGCTCTCATGTACGGTCACGACGCCGTCCTTCCCCTTGAGATCAATATCGCTTCGCTCCGCGTTCAGGAACAGCATCAACTACTTGGCGAGGATTACGTCCAAGCCATGTGGCAGGAGCTTGAGGATCTAGACGAGCACCGCGTCGCCGCTTTCAACAATCTAGTCCTCGAGAAACAGCGCATCGCCCGCTCTTATGATAAGATCACGCGTGGACAGAGCTATGCTGAGGGCCAGAAGGTGTGGCGTGCAGTACTCCCACTTGGGGACAAAACCGACGGTCGAGGCAAGTGGTCCGCTCGCTGGGATGGACCCTTTATTATTCATCGTATACTTCCCAAGGGGGCATACCACCTGCGCGACTTGGACGGTACTATTCATCGCAACCCGATTAATGGCCGCTTCCTCAAGCGCCACATTGTAGGAGTCTGGGAGCGCGAGGATCCTCCACCTCCACCAGATCCCGCCACCACAGTCAATAGTGCTACGCGCCATCGCGTTCTCGCTCAGCCGCCTAACACTAGGGGGCAACTCGGGACAGAAGACTAATAGAGTACATTGTAACGTACCAGCCTAAAAAGGCCAGTATAAGATTGGGGCCTATTCCAGAGGCCCTAAAAGTTCTATTGTTTTCTTCATTCTCTGTAAACGTGCAAAGTCTAAACACAAAGACTAGTACAAGATTGGGGCCTATTCCAGAGGCCCTAAAAAAAAAAAAATTCATTTGTTTTGCCTTTCTGACTTTGTTCAATATATGTTTCAAACTGTGGCTTTGCGGCCGAAGCAATTACATTGACAGAAAGTTGAACTTAGACTATTGTTTACATTCAAAAAACATAGATCTACAAATACTAGAAGCCTCGTTCCGCAAGGCTAAAGAAAGGGCTACCGCTGCGTCCTTCGCCCAAAATTGACAAGCGTCTCGCTTCTTTAGGCCAGCATGAGCCTTGACATCCGCCTGGACCTAAGAGAAAGTGTTGAGGAGCTAGAAGATCCCTCATGCTACCACCGGTCTTCGTTTGAAGGGCCGGCAGAGCCTCACGCGCAGATAGAACAGCAGGCGCAAGGTAGAGGGTACCCAACCTTTGGTCAGGCCGAACAAAGGCTTGACCTGAGAGTAGATTTCCAGAATCACTCTCGGCCTGAGAGTAGATTTTCAGAATCAGCAAAGGCAAAATGTATGGTTGGGGGCTTTGCTCTAAGCAGGGACAAAAGGATGAACAGAAGGGAATAAGAAATCATGGCGAGGGGGCAAAGACTTCACTGATACTTCACCCCGGCCAAGCGTTTCTTTTTATAGGCGGAAAGGGCGATTGTGCATTCGACAGTTGTCCTCCACACAATGTTTGCTCCGAGATACGGGCTTTGGAGATAAGGTCAGACGCGTTTTTCAATAATGACTACCCGCGTTCCGAGCGAGTAGTTACATTGGAAACCGTCACCAAATCTCGGAAAAAGATTTTTCCTGACAAGTTATTACGTAACAGTTGGTAAAGAGCGGGAAAAATTCAACTTTAACATTATCATAAAGTTCGTACATAAGGGGGCAAATCACTAAGCAGACCTAAACACGCCTACAAACCCTATACAAATCTAAGAGCAGGCCTTCTAAGGCCAACTCTTCATCATAGGCCTGGGCTTGGGCTTCATCGGCAGCAGCAATAGCCGAGTCCAAAGCTTCCTGGGTCTCCTCCGCGGCCTGCAAGCGGGTTTCCACTTCCTCAGCGCGGGCCAAGTCTTGACGAGCTTGAGCAAGCTGAGCTTGCAGCTCCGCTATCTGGGCCTCCAGGGCCTCCACCCGCCGAGCATAGCCAGCACTTGGATTCTCTGAAGGTGCTTCCGAGATGCCAACGTCACCAAGCGCGGCTAAGAGGTCTGCCATCTGATTACCTAAGGCTCGGCGAGCTTGCTCGTAGGAAGCTGATTGAGCACTGACATCCTGAACTCGGCGAGCCTGCAACTCAACAGCGTCGGCCAATTCCAACACTTGGTCTAAAACAGGATTGCCGCCAGCGAGTTGTCGACCCAGAGCTTCGTGAGCCTCGCGGACGCGTCCTACCAAGTCAAGTACGTTCATTCGATGGCCTTGGCGCAGTAGCCCGTGAAGGAAAGCCCGGGCTAGGTGAATGGGCTCTGGATCAGCAGGCGGGGTAGTCCGGGCCTGAAGACGAGCGGCCCGGGTACCCAAGGAAGAAGACGCCTCGTCAGATATCCTCGTTGGGGCCGGAGTGGTTGGTTCAACTTCAGCAGCTGCCTCAATTTCTGGAACAGGCGGCAGAACCTCAGAACAGGTAGGTTCTATCTCCACTTCGTTGGTCTGATCCGCTGGGTCTGGTTGCAGAGGAGAAAGCTCAAGCAGCGGTTGGAGATCCTCTGTGGGAACCGCCGAAGACACTTCGCTGGTCTGAGCCACTCGGACAAATCGCATAGGAGGGGTCCAAAGTACCAATTGGAGATCTTCTGGCGGAAATGCCAAGGGGGCAGTAAAGTCAGAAACCCGGTTGGACTGGTCAAGAACTTCATTAGCGGGAGCCGAGATAGGCTCTGGGATTGGACCGGTTCCACTTGGAACAGCGGTTGGAGAAGCCGGTTGCACGGTGACTTCCTCAATAACCATGTTGACCTCCTCGCTGACTTCAGCAGATTCTTCGACAACTATCTCCTCGCTGGCTTCAGCAGATTCTTCGACGACCGTCTCCGCGCTTGCCACAACGACTTCCTCAATGACCATCTCCGCACTTGCCTCAGCGACTCCTTCGAGAGCCAAGGTCATTTCTCTAACGAGTGGTTCTGGAGACGGGACTTCCGCTATCATTGGCGCCTCTTCAACGACAGCGAGGCGAGGTCGGGTGCGGCGAACCTGTCAAAGGCAAGTTAGCGAGTTGTTGACTGGCTTAGGAAAATTTAATCCGAAGATGGTCCGCTTACCGGGTTGCTTACCAAGCCATACTCTCGCTGGTACCGCACGTCCTCTAGCAAGTCTTCTTCGTCCTCAATAGGACGCTTCCGCGAGCTTTCGCCTTCAGTTGGCCGGGGAACGACGGGAGCAGTCTCACTGTCGTGGCTCGCCACAGATTCCCTTCGGACAGGTGCTTTTCCTCTGGCACCCTCAGAGCTGATGATTGTTCTCCGGCGGGGGGTAGAATGAAAAAATAAACAAGAGGGTTAGGAAGAAACACTTTGTCAATATATTAAAGGTGGTATGAAATTTACGCATTTAGTGACGTACCTCGGGTGCGGGATCGCGTTCTCGAATGACAATCCCCGTCGGGCGGCGAACTAGCGGAAGCGCAAGTCTAGTTCCCATCGCAGCCCCTGAACCCCTCTCCGCACGGTCGCGCTGGGCATCGAGGATGACGCGGTCTGATTCACCCAGAGTGTCGTATAGAGGACGAAAGATGGCGGCGAAGACAACATCGTCTGGGAACTCCCAATGGTTGTCGGACAATGACCGCCACCAAGTGAGGTAGACGGGGTCGACACCCTGCGAAGGCTCAATCTCCAGCAAGTTGGGAGAAAGGGGGTAAATGTTTTGCAGTGGGGTGACCCGGTCGGACTCGCTAACTTTCCTCCACGAGGTGTACTTGTTGACCGAATGGAGAAGCGGATAAGGAATCCCTTGATGGAAGCCAAGTTGCCTCACGAAGTGATTGGGGGCATACAGCTCGAAGCCTTGTTCATCCTCGGCGAGCTGAAGGTCGCAGCACGAAGTTGCTCTCACGAAGGCAGTCTTGGCATCGTTGTCCGAACCATGGCGGGGGAAGAAGCCCGTCGATAGGACTTCAGGATGGCGCCGGCGAACCATCATATCCATGGTCGGAGGCGGCTCAAGGTGGTTGTAGAGGATGGAAAGGCTGGCGAAGAAGGACAGAGGAGTGCGATTCGCAGCGTTCCTGCACACCACAAAGCCAAGCAGCCGGTCCTCGGGCAGGAATTCCACCGGGGCTCGCCGGAAGAGCGGAAAGTATAGTTGCGTCCACAGGTCCAGGATCCACAGAGGGCCGCCAGAAAGATGGAAAGGCCTCAGGGACAGCAGGTGCAAGGTCCGATAGAGCGCACCCAGTACGGGTTGCCCTAGCCCTACTTCAACTCCATTATACAGTGCTTCGGCCAGCCTGGTCCACTTCCCGGTGGGTTTGTGAGCACTGCCGCAGAAGATAAACTTGTCGAGCCAATACTCCAGGAAGGCGATGCCTCCTTCATGCTGCTCCGCATGGCCAGTGTAAAACTTCCTCCACGCCCCATATGAACCTCTCAGGGCGCGGCGGGCCCCCATGTTGCAGGCGTGTGTGAACTCGGTCGACGCAAAGTCGCCTGACGCATATGGCTTCACGTGGATCGGCAGCCCGGCGATGGCGAGGATGTCCAGCAGAGTGATGCCCATCTGCCCGAAGGGGAAGTCGAAGGTGTTAGTGGCACTGTTCCACAAACAGGCCACGACAGCAATAGGCGCTCGGTCGGTGTGAGGGGGCAGTGAGAAACTCAGGGCAATGGCTTCACGGATGCCGATCGCTTCCCAGATCGCTTGGTCGGTCCGGAGGCTCTCCGCGTACCACGCTCGATCCTCTGCAGTGGCGCTGGGCCACTCCCCGACCCGGATATTTATATGAGAACGGGCTTGCCAGGTGGAGAAGTTCCCCGGTTCACGCCGTTGGGCCAAGATTGGTCGACGCACGGAGGCGGTGTAATGATTGAGATCAGCGGCGGACAGAGGCTTTGAAGGAGTCGGGTCGAGCAGAGCCGCCCCTGTGTCAAGGAAGTAGATGGGTGTTCCTTGAGGCGGGTTGGTGGCGAAACGGCGAGCAAGGCTAGTCGACCAGGAAGTCGCCGCCGTAAGGCTAAGGTTCCGGTCGTTAGCAAAAGGTTTGGGAGCCATTGTTTCCGGTCGAAGTAAGGTCGGTGCTGGAGTTTGGTTGGTTGCAGAAGGCAAAGGCTGATTGGAAAGTGATAGTAAGATGTGGGGACCCGCATCGAGGTTTATAAAGGAGACGAACCGTAACGTCCCTTTCAGTCAGTGGTCGCAACGAAAAGACGCAATGACGACCGAAACGTCAGCGCGTTTCAAAATTCAAAAAGCCGTAATGATGAAGGGAGGCGATGACGCCGAAACGTCAGCACCTTTTGAAATACGAGTTCCCATAAAAAGCTTAATTAGGCCTTTTCGCTTAACCGTTGCGAAATGGATTAAGCTCAAGGCCTAGGGGGCAATGTTTGAGCCCAGTGGGCATTTTCGGTCCAAGACTCGAGAAAGGTTTTTGGATATCATTTGGGCCAACGCCTGTGGCCTTTTTAGCCCATGAAGGGTGGCGAGGTATGGCGACACGTGGCGAAGACTTTGTCAAAAGATTCTGATACCCCGCAAGATTCGATGTCCTCGCGGGATCCTTATCTCCAGTTCGCATGGGACTCTACAGTGCCTGGCGAGGGTGAGTTGGAAATGAACGATGACGCCCTCGGGATAAGGTCGCTTAGTGTTTGAGTTCGCGTACGACACGACAGATGAAATGAGGCAAAGCGGTAAACAAGACCTAAGCGGGATAGGTTTGACACGTGTTGCATGGAGCGCACGACTGGCGAGTTGATCGTATCCTTGTGGGATTCTAATTGCAAGAGTCTGAGTGGATTGTGATTAGGTTTCCGCGGATTGCTTACGGATGATTATATAAAGAAGCTCCACGGCTTTCAGAACACACACACACACAATCAATCAATCAACAACTCTCTCAAACAGACGAACACAGTCGAACCCTTCGAGCCTCCTCGAAAACCCTTACGTTCTAAGCGCATATTGCCTTAGATCTCAGAGCCCGTCAGGACTCGTCTCCGATTTCCCTATTGTTGCTCTGCTCGCTCTGACAGTGAGTATCGATCGACAGGTGACTAGAAGATTAAGCTCGTAAATTTCCTCATCCGTGAGGTGGCACCGGAGCTCTCTTTCGCCTGGTTAGAAGTCAGAACGCGCATCGTTCTCTTTCCTCATCCGTGAGGTGGCACGCCCCGCACACATCATTTTACTTTTGTTCCCTCTCCACCCCTGCTGAGGACTTAGGCCAAAACACTCTTAATTAATTAGATATAGTGTTTAGGGGATCTATTTGGAACAAAAACAACCAAATTTTTCTTCAACCAGAGAAAATCCAAAATGATCAAAGGAGTTCAAAAAAAAAAAAAAATTGATCAAAGCAGTTGTTGGAGTTGCTTGTAAGTTGTAACTTACATGGGAGGCGCCATACTCTTAATATAAGTGTCTTAACTTCCAAAACACCTTAATCTTGAACTTCTTTTTGTCTGTTTTTCGGCTTTTTCCCTGATAACTTTTGTCTCCAATGAGATCAGATGTAAGTCATTATTTCTCACTACTTTCTGTTGACATATCATAAGAAACTTGATAACACAGCAGACGTCTTTCTGAACTTATGCTCAGATAATGCCATACGTCTTTCTGAACTTATGCTCAGATAATGCCATACAATATACTCCGTATATAGTATGTATGGCATACACATAGTATTAACCGTCTCGTTATCCGAGCATAAGTTAAAAACACCCATTCCCATCCTATATATACACCTTCTCCACTTCTCCTCTAAGTTTCAAGACTTAAGAACCAAGCAGCCTGAAGTTCTATGGGATAAAATAAGCACAATGAACTCTGCAAAGTCATTCCTTACAAAAATGATCCTACCACTCCAGAAGATTGGGTACATTGCTGGTCCTGACCAAGAAGCAATTGTTGAAGTAGCCAAGCACCGCAACTTGGATTCAGCAAAGATAGTAGTGGTGTTTTGCTCGGCATCAGCCATCGATATGGCTCTCCTATCCGCCCAGCTTCACTCCCAGCTTCCTATCATCTTTTACTTTCTTGCCCTTGCAATCTTATTTGCATTTACTTCTGTGTTCATAAGCATATTTGTTCATTCCAGCTGTCCAGAAGTAGCTCAGGTCTTCCAGCAGTGTGGTGTTTTCTTTGGAGTGACTGCGGTCTTCATATCCATTTCAGTCCCATTTCCTGTCTGGTTCAAATGGACTACCTGCTTCATCTATGCACTCTCCTGGCTTGTAATAATACTTTGTAACTACTTCTATGTTAAAGAAGAAGATAAATAATTAGGAAAAACCAAAGGCAAGCAAAGCAGAGCAAATAAAGAAGCAAGTGAAAGTACAATAATGTTGGCTTTGGCTCTGTGTATATTTCCCCAAAACATCATATCCTTTGTAAGACTCCCTTTTGTTGATTGGTATTTCTACTGATGTGGACTTTCCGAGAAGCAAAAAAGAGTTGTACTGTTGTGTAGTATGCTTCTATTTCAAATCAGAAGTAAATAAATGATGTACAGATATGTTAGAAACCTGTGGGATGCAGCAATCAGTTCTAAAAAGCTCTGATACCTTTCGTATGATATGCCCCAAGAACTTCTGCCCTTCCTGATTTATTACTACCAATAATCTCCACAAGAACAGAGGCCGTCTTTAAAATGATGGAATCGCTTGTTGTCTCTCACAATTATCTCCATTTCAACAGCCTTTGATATCAACTTTGCCGCATTGTGACAATCTACGCAGATGCGCAGATTTTTACAGACTCTCAGTGTAGCACCTTTATTCATCTTTAATAATCCAAATGAAATTGCAAGCTTTTCACTATGCCCCCTCAATATTTCAATCTTCTCCCCATCGTCCAGCTCATGAAGCACAGAATCTGTGTTGGGTGTATAGCCAAGTTTACTTATTCTTTCCTCTAATCTTGTCCACATGTTCCTAATCTCTTCTGACTCTGGCAGGGAATTATCACCAGCAACAAAGCTATACACTTGCCCTCCAAGTTCTATCCAACTGCGGCCAGCTTCTTTCTGAAGGCCAATCTCCTTCATCCTTTGGTGGACCCATCTCACATCATCCCAATTCCCTGACGCAGCATATAAGTTCGACAGCAGGACATAATTCTCTGCATTTCCGGGCTCCAGTTCTAGTAATTTTTCAGCAATTTTCTGCCCCATTGCCAAATCATTATATTTTCTACAGGAACTAAGCAATGAGCTCCAAATTCTAGTATCTGGTTCCTCAGGAATGTCATCTATGAGGTTTAAAGCTTCCTGCAAGTGACCAGCCCTACCCAGCATGTCGATCACACATGCATAATGCTCTAACCTTGGCTTCCCAACACTTTCTCTTAGGTCCAGGCCGGCGTCAGGGTTTTGGCTGGTCTAAAGATGCGAGGCGTTTGTCAACTTTGAGCGAAGGACGCCGCAGTAGACTTTTCTTTAGCCAAGCGAGCCGGGACGAGGCTTCCAGTATCTGTAGATCTATGCTTTTTGAAATGTAAACATAGTCTAATTGCACCTTTTCTGATCAATGTAAATGCTTTGGCCGCAAAGCCATAATTCGAAACATGTATTGAACAAAGTGAAAAGGCAAAAATGAATGAATTTATTTTTTAGGGCCTCTGGAATAGGCCCCAATCTTGTACTAGTCTTTGTGTTTAGACTTTGCACGTTTACAGAGAAAGAAGAAAACAATAGAACTTTTTAGGGCCTCTGGAATAGGCCCCAATCTAATACAGGCCTTTTTAGGCTGGTACGTTACAATGTATTCTATTAGTCTTCTGTCCCGAGTTGCCCCCTAGTGTTAGGCGGCGGAGCGAGTACGCGATGGCGCGTAGCACTATTGACTGTGGTGGCGGGATCTGGTGGAGGTGTAGGATCCTCGCGCTCCCAGACCCCTGCAATATGGCGCTTGAGGAAGCGGCCATTAATAGGGTTGCGATGAATAGTACCGTCCAAGTCGCGCAAATGGTATGCCCCCTTGGGAAGGATTCGGTGAATAATAAATGGTCCATCCCAGCGAGCGGACCACTTGCCCCGACCATCTGTTTTGTCCCCTATCGGGAGGACTGCTCGCCACACCTTCTGGCCCTCAGCATAGCTCTGCCCGCGCGTGATTTTATCATAGGAGCGGGCGATGCGCTGTTTCTCCAGGACAAGGTTGTTGAAGGCGGCGACACGGTGCTCGCCTAAATCTTCAAGCTCCTGCCACATGGCTTGGACGTAATCCTCGCCAAGTAATTGATGTTGTTCCTGGACGCGGAGCGAAGCGATATTTATCTCAAGGGGAAGGACGGCGTCATGACCGTACATGAGAGCGTACGGTGTGGTATCCGTTGGGCCTCGCTTGGAGGTGCGGTAGGCCCACAAAGTGTGGTAGAGCTCCTGGTGCCAAACTCGAGGGTTCAACTCCAACATCTTGCGGAGGATGCCAAGGATGACCTTATTACTAGCCTCCGCTTGGCCATTGGACTGAGCATAGTATGGCGTGGAGTGTAGAAGCTTGATGCCGTAATCGTTTAAGTACGTAACAACTGAATCGGCCATGAAAGCTGCCCCCCTGTCCGTAACGATGCACTCCGGGATACCAAAGCGTGAGATGATGTTGCGGAAAATGAAGTTGCGCACCGAGTTAGCAGAGGCGACCTTGAGTGGTTCGGCCTCGACCCATTTGGTAAAAAAGTCGGTGGCAACGATAATGAACTTGTGCTGCTCAGAGGAATGAGGATGAATGATGCCCACGAAATCCATTGCCCATCCGCGACACGGCCAAGGTTTGATGATAGGCTGCAATGGGATGTTAGGAATATGTTGCACTGGTCCGTGAACTTGGCAGTCTTGGCAACCTCTGGCGAAGGCAATACAGTCTTTCAGAATGGTTGGCCAGTAGTAGCCATGGCGGCGGATTAGCCATCGCATTTTGGGCCCGGCTTGGTGCGAGCCGCAAACTCCGCTATGGACTTCGCGCATGAGACGTTTAGCTTCGTTCCCGTATACACAGCGGAAGTCGTTGCCATCTTCCCCACGCCGCCGGAGTTCGCCATTGCGTAATACAAAGTTTAAGGCGAGGAAGCGGATTTGCCTGGAATGAGCAGCATCATTGGGGTTCTGGAGGTAGGCGATGAATGGTAGCCGCCAATCCTCGTCGATGGGGTCCAAGGCTGCAACTTCTGGGATGGCGTCCCGAAATTGCCCCCTGGCGATGAAAGAGGGAAGAGTACGGCGTTCGACCTTGAGCAAGCGTTCGCGCACTCCGTCTCTCAGGCTGAGGCCAGACGCTATCTGGGCGAGCTCGTTGGCAGTGAAGTTAAATTCACGTGGTATGTGCTCGATGTACACGTCGTCGAATCGATCCAGTACCTCGAATGCCTTGCGCAGGTATGGCTCAATTGACAAGCTTAAACATTTGAACTTTTCCACAAGCTGGTTAACGACCAACAAAGAATCACCAAAGATCTGGACCTCGCGGACTCCTAAGTCCAACAAGATCTCTAAGCCGATGATTAGTGCTTCGTACTCGGCCTGGTTGTTGGTGCATTTGAAGTCGAGCTGGAACGAGTAGGAGAAGCGATCTCCAGCGGGATTAGCGATGGCTATCCCGGCTCCGGCTGCTGTATCAGTCCGTGAACCATCGAAGTACCGGGTCCAGGGAGCGAGTGTTACTATGGCGAAGTCCAACTCGCGAAACGCTGTGAGCTCTGATGGTGGGTGATGGGCAAGAAAATCCGCTATTGCCTGTCCTTTTACTGCCTTTTGCGGAACATATTGCAACGAGAATTCGGACATGGCGATGATCCACTTACCGATGCGTCCCCGCAAGATAGGGCGAGAAAGCATGTATTTGACCAGGTCGGATTGAGCGATGACGACCGTGGTAAAGGCAAGCATGTAATGGCGCAACTTGCATCCTGCAAAGTAGAGGGCGAGACATAACTTTTCCATGGGCGAGTAGCGTGTCTCACAGTCCGTTAAAACTCTGCTGAGGTAATAGACGGCATGTTCTACCCCGTTCTCATCATCCTGGGCCAGGAGTCCACCGATGGATAGATCGGCCGCGGCGATATAAAGTTTAAGCGGGGCGCCGTCGCGAGGCGGAATCAGGACTGGTGGGTTCGTAAGGTAGTCCTTGATTCGATCGAAGGCCTGTTGATGTTTTGGCTCCCATACGAACTCGGTTGCCCCCTGGAGCTTGAGGAGAGGGGAAAAAGGTTGGACCTTCCCTGCCGCGTTTGATATGAAGCGGCGGAGAAAGTTGATTCGCCCTAGTAGCTGTTGGAGCTCCTTCTTGGTAGTGGGGGGCGATGCGGTAATTACCGCTCGTGCTTTGTCCTTTAGGATTTCGATGCCTCTTTGATGCACGAGAAAGCCAAGGAAATCACCGGCCTCCGCGAAGAAAACGCATTTGGCGGGGTTCATCTTGAGGTTATGTCTGTGCATCCGTGTAAACACCTGCCGCAAATCTTCCACGTGGGTTGCTCGCGATTTGGTTTTGACTACCACATCGTCGATGTATACTTCAATCAGCTTGCCCAAGATGTCGTGAAAGATGAGGTTCATGGCGCGCTGGTACGTTGCCCCCGCGTTCTTAAGGCCGAAGGGCATGACAACATACTCGAACGCGCCAGCAAAACCAGGGCAGCGGAAGGCGGTCTTGTGTCGATCCTCCTCGGCGACGGGGATCTGATGGTACCCGGCCGTGCCGTCCATAAAAGATAACACCTCGTGCCCTGCGGCGGCATCATAAGTAGGTCAGCCACATGCATGGGGTATATGTCCTTCGGTGTTGCATTGTTTAGATCTCGGTAATCAACACAGACACGCATCTTGCCATTTTTCTTGCGGACGGGGACGACGTTGGACAACCACTCGTTATATTTCGCCACGCGAATGATACCCGATCGGTGCATGCTTTCGATTTCTTCTTTAACCACGATCTGGGTTTCAGTTCGCATGAAGCGGCCGTCCTGCCGGACTGGACGCCGGTCAGGATAGGTTGGTAGCCGGTGGCAGACCAAGTCCGGGGACAAGCCGGGCATATCTTCGTATTTGTCGGCGAAGCAATCCCTGTATTCGCGTAATAGGTCAAGGAGGGCTTCCTTTTCTTCCTCTGCCAACTTTGCGCTGATGGAAATGAGTAAGGGCTTTTCTGCAGTCCCTACGTCAACTTGTAAAGTGGGGTCGCGGACTTGAGGTGGAGTGTCGTCCAAGGCAGCAGGAGCTAACTGAATAACTTCTTCCTTGGTATCGGAATAATCCACCACTTCATCGACATATTCCATAGTCGCGACCTTGTCGTAGGCTTCGCGTTCTGCCCAGTACGAAAGGAGTCTTTCGCACAAGGACTCGCCAGCCTCGCGTGCCTCCTCGGAAAAGGCACTATCAATCGAAATGGGGTGTGAGAGTCGCGATGGTGTGAGGACGCTGCAAATCGTCCTTCGCCTGGGTAAGTCCCCATCGCGTTAGATTGGAGGCCGTTACTCCGTATGGGCGGCCCTTGTGATCGACGCCTTGAACATCCAACGGGCCCAAGTCCGTATTATAGTATCGGGCATCGTTGAGGTTGGCGGAAATGGAGAAAGGCCGCGGGTCGGCCTTGATGATGACTGACTCGCGTTTCTCGGTGTCCCAGATCATGAGTTCTTGGTGCATGGAGGAAGGCACGCAAAAACTTCTGTGGATCCAGTCTCGGCCGAGGATCATGCTGTAAGAGGAAACGCACTCGGCGACGAAAAAGGTGTAAACCCGCGATGCTGGCTCGACCTTGACCCGGAGGAACAGTAAGCCTAGGGTTCTGGATACTTGTCCTGTGAAGTTCTTCACCGTTAAGGACGTGGTCTGGACCATCGAGCGCGGAATGTCGAGGAGTCCCATGGTGCGGGTTGTGACGACATTAACTGCGGCACCGGTATCGATCATGACCTTGTTGATCAGTTTCCCTTGGACTTCTGCCGTGATATACAGTGGTCGCATGTGGGTGGCCATGTCCAGGGTTGGCGTAGAAAAGGTCATGGTTGGCCTTTGTGCGAAGCTGCTCGAACTTTCTGCTTGTGGAGCGTCATCGGCTGGGGCCAGTACTGGGCCCATTTCGCTGCTGCATGGCGGGGGTATACTGTCATCCTCGCTGATGATGGTGATGTCCGCCGCGCTGCAGGTTGTGTTTGGTGGAAGGGCGTATCGTTCCGAAATGAAGAACACCATCCCGACCTGAAACGAGAATTGTTCGGAGACTGGGACCAGAGGTGTGTCAATGATCCCGTGTTCCCCTTCGAGAACTGCAAAGGCATCTGCTTCTCGGCTGAACCCTTCCTCAGCATCCCAACCGGAGACCTCTAGCATATTGCAGGTAAATGACTCTGCTTGCTCTTCGTCCTGGTCTTCCTCTAGGTTGAGTCGAGGTTCTGAGTGTGCCTCATCGGCTTCCTCATTTTCGTGGAAACGTTGGGCCATTTGCTCGGCGAGGTTAGGACTAGAGGGTGCCGGTGTCTCTGCTGGTGGCCCTGACGCCTCAGGTTGTCGCGGACGCCATACTGTCTTTGGCGAAGGTTGATGGTCCTTAGCTGGCTGTTTATCCGCTGCCGCGGGAGCCTTACTGTTGTCTTCTTTCGCCAACCGCTGCAGGGCAGATACTCGGGGCACCATCCTGGTTTCGGGTTCCGGAGTGTGCCGCGGCCGAGGCTGTTGTGGCGATGGCGGCTCCCTTCTGGTATCAGCCTCTGGATCTCGATGCTCTTGTCGTCGTGAGGGCTGAGACGGCTCACGTTTAGACTCTGAGTCCGGAGTCATGAACAATTTACGCCTAGGGCCGGTAGGCGGAGCCTTGCTTTGTTCGGGCTCCGGTGACGGCCTACGCCGGGAAAGCTGCTGATCCCTCCTCCTGGTAGGCTCCAGTGATGGATTGGGCCTAGCAAGCTGCTGATCCCTCCTCCTGTCAGGCTCCGGTGATGGATTGGGCCTAGCAGGCTGTGGATCCCTCCTCCTGTCAGGCACGGGTGACGGCCTGCGTCTGGAAGGCTGCTGGTCTCTTCTCCTTTCAGGTGCTGGGGATGGCCTGCGTCTAGGAGGCTGCGGATCCCTTCTTTGTTCAGGTGGTGGTGATTGCCTGCGCCTGGGAGGTTGCGAATCCGGCTTTGGTGGAACCGTGAGTCGGCAGAAAACATTTGGCTTGGGCGCAGGATCGTCACTGAACTGCTCGCAGATTCTTGGAGGTGCGACTGGCGGCATTTGAAGGACTGCGCGCAGACCTTCTGCTTCCCGCCACATCCGCTCAGGCGTCTGCGCGAGCTGCGAGGGGCGTATAGCGCCCTCGTCGACAGCCCGTAAGGCGCGTAGGATGCTGCCGTATCGCTTCTGGAGCTTGCGCTTCTTGGACCTGCTGATGGTCACTGCCTTGCCCCCTTGCTGCGTGTACCAGATCCCTTCCTTGATCGTTGATTTGAACGTTGGGGGAATGTAAGGGTTGGTCAAGACGCCGTCACGAGGGCTTGGGGCGCCGCTGCTGTGACTCTCACTGCTGGATTCTGACATGTCCATCTCGCTTGCGGCAGGGGATGGAGGTATCGCTGCTGCCCAATGAGCGGCGACGTACGTTTCAAGGCGCACTACCCTTTTCTCCAGCTCTTCGCGAGTCCTGGGGCTCGTAGGCTGGGAACCTTTTACGGGGAGCGGTTTATCGTCCCTCATGATTGCTTTGCCCTTATCCTTGTAGGAGGGGCGGTCTGGTTCGAGTCTTGCGACCAACTGTCGGGCTGGGTCGTCTGTGCTCCTCATCTGGTTATCTGGGAGCATGTAGTTGTTCGCCGGCCGTTTGCTATTTCGGCCTGGCGGCTCGGATGGTCCTGCATTTGGTGACAGGTCTAATGTGATCATTCGCTGGCCGACGCGAGGCCAAGCAAAACCAGCAGTTGCGATTGTAAAACCGCCCTCGTCCTTAAAGCAAATGTATCCGAGGTCAAGCCAGTCTTGGATCTGGTCTCGGAGCTGGCAACATTCGCAGGTCCTGTGCCCCCAACTGTCATGGAAACTGCAATGGACGCGTCCATCCTTATACTCGCTGTAGGGCAAGGAGTGGAGTGTGACGAGTCCAGCCTCTCTGAGATCTTCTAAGACCTCGTGTGCCAGACTTTCATTGTAGGTGTACTGGCGACGCGGCTGGCGGGTATTATCGTCTCCTTCCTCGCGGCCCCTTTTAGGCGCGCGACGTCGCTCGTCGTCCTGGGCCTGATCAGCCCAGTTGACCTCGACCATGCCTACTACGGGCGGGAAAGGGTCTACATCGACCAATGAGGCCGTGCTACCCGGCGCCTTCATCCTCAGCTCGCCTGAGTTTAACCAAGTCTGGAGCTGGTCTCGGAGCTTGACACAATCTTTGGTGTCATGATTGTATACGTTGTGGAAGACACAGTATTTCTTGTCCTTCAGCTCCTCCTTAGGCGGTATCTTGTGGTCCAGTCGCACGTATTTCGCCTCGATTAGGTCATTGAAGACCAAATGGGCGTTTTTAGCGTCGTAGGTGTACGACTCGTACTCTGGTTTGGTCCAAGCAAAGGACTGGATGGTGATCGGCTCGCGGGTCATCTTCAGGTTCTTCAGTTTGTGAGCCACTTGCTTGCCAGTTAGCTCTACCGCGCCAATGTCGTCCAAGTCTTGATCTGCATGGGCTGGCTCCGGCCTTTGATAGTAGGGATCGTGAGCAGGGGTTTGCATGCTGAGTGCCCTCACGATCCGGTTCTTCCCTGGTACATAGGTTCCCTTGGAAGCGTTGGCCTTGTCATCCAGCTCGTTCAGGATGAGCTCGTAGCTGCCGACCTTGTTGATTAGGTCACCCATGGAACTGAAACGCTCTCCATGGTGCTTCAGCCGCTGGCGGTGCTCCAGCCCCCGAATAGCCAACTTAATGGCTTCCTGCTCAGGCAGCAGGTAATCGCATTTGGCCTGCTGGATCTTGAAGCGCTGGAGGAAAGAAACTCCGGACTCCATGCTCTGCTGGCTCATCTGCGTGAGGGAGTCGAGGCCGACTTCGGGCTCAATTGTGCCATATGTCTCCCGGAAGAGACGTTCCATGGTGGGCCAGTCTGGAATTGACCCCGGCTTCAGTCTGGAGTACCAGGTGAAAGCGGCTCCGGACAGAGAAGTCCCGAAAAACTTGAGCTTGAGCATGTCATCATTCCCGTACTGGCCACATTGGACCTTGAAGCGGGCCATGTGAGTCGCTGCATCTTCCCTTGTTTCCCCAGAAAATGTGGTGAAGACGATGTTCTTGAAACCGTGGGGGAAGGGGTACTGTGCCACGCTATCTGGATAGGGGTCACGATAGTGCAAGGTAGCATCACCTTTCCCGGTGTGCTCCTTGACAATGCTTGAGATGAGTTGGCGCCAGTCGGCCGCCGTTACTGGTGCGGATTCTGCCCCCTGGTCATGGCCATACCATGCAGAGAAGCTAGGGGCCTGTCCGACGTTCTTATGGGTCGAACTGGAATAAGCCACGATCGGGTCATCTGGTGTCCCCATTCCTTGCGACGCAAGAGCACCGGCGCCTCTAAGTGTGACTCCAGGGCTGCATGGCGAGGGTAGACGGGGTGGTGTCTTTGATGAACTGGCTCCCAATGAGAATTGGGGAGCCTTCTGGGCCCCGACCCTCGGATTTGCTCTAGGGCGCTCGTTATGTGGGATGTACCTTGAGCCCTCTGCTGCGCTTGAACTGGTATGGTTCACAGCGTGATTCTTTGGCGCTTGGGCCCGAATCCAGTCTTCCATCTGCAGGACCCTTGTATTCAGGGTATCATGGCGCTCTTTGTAGTCTTCGAGCTTGTCCATGCTATTCTTGCTCCCGAAGAAGGAAGCGTCCTGCTGTTGCTGCAGCTTAGTGTCATGGTCGTTCAGACGATGGGTTTGGACCTCCAAAGCCTTTGCAAAGGCCACCTTGCTCTGATCCAGTTCAGTCTGGATCCTTTGCAGGGAGCCGGTCATTATGTCTTTGTCCTCCCTGATCGTGCCAACCACGTAGTTGAATTCCTCGCTGAGCCTAGCGTGGTTTTCCTGGTTTGCGAGCCAGATCTCCTTGTCCTTAGCGACCTGCGTAGAGAGGTCCTGGACAGTTTGCTGAGTTTCTTCGACCTTTAAGCCGAGCTCACTCCTGAGCGCGCTGATCTCATTCTTGAAATCGCTCCTCAATTCTTGAGATCGCTCCCCAATCTCATTCTTGAGATCGTTCCTCAATTCTTCGAGCATTTTGCGGACTTCCTCTGCGGACAGAGTAGGTCCTGCTTCAGAGGTTGGTTGTGAGTTTGCCATTGTGGACTTAGTAAGGTCGGGATTGCCGAACCGAGTGAGAATCTCTTCTTTAGCGAGAGATCTGCAAGCCGCGCTGTTATGGGGCTTGTATTGCGGAGCCTTATGTTTCAAGCAAGAAAGCGAAGGTCTCCGGTAGGGGGAGTTGTCAGACTTCCCAATGATTGCTAGAAAAGTGAACTCCCTGTCCCACTGGGCGTGCCAATGTTTTGGCCCACGTCCTCAGCAAAGGGGTGATGAGGGAACAAAAGTAAAAAGGGTGTGTGCGGGGCGTGCCACCTCACGGATGAGGAAAAAGAACGGTGCGCGTCCTGACTTCTGACCAGGCGAATGAGGGCTCCGGTGTCATCTGATGAGGAAATATTTCCGAGCTTACTCTTCTAATCACCTGTCGATCGATACTCACTGTGAGAGCGAGCAGAGCAACAATTGGGAAATCGGAGATGAGTCCTGACGGGCTCTAGGATCTAAGGCGGGGTGCGCTTAGAACGTAAGGGTTTCGAGAAGACTCGAAGGTTTCGACTGTGTTCGTCTGCTTTGAGAGAGTTGTTGATTGATTGATTGTGTGTCCTTGAAGATCATGGAGCTTCCTTATATATATTCATCCGTAAGCAACTCGTGGAGACTTAATCACAATCCAATTCGGACTCTGCAATTAGAATCCCACAAGAATACGATTAACCTGCCAATCGTGCGCTCCATGCAACACGTGTCAAACCTATCTCGCTTAGGTTTCGTTCCCCGCCTCGCTGCATTTCATTTGTCGTGTAGTAAGCGAACTCAAACACTAAGCGACCTTATCCCGAGGGCGTTATTAGTCATTTCCAACCCATCCTCGCCAGGAACTGTAGAGTCCCATGTGAACTGGAGATAAGGATCCCGCGAGGACACCAAATCTCGCGAGGTATCAGAATCTTCTGGATAAAAATCCTCGTCACGTGCTGCTAAACCTCGCCACCCCTCGTGGGCTAAAAAAGGCCACAGGCGTTGGCCCAAATAGTATCCAAGCCTTTCTCGAGTCTTGGACCGAAAATGCCCACTGGGCTCAAACACCAAGACCCTTTTTCCACGATCAACTCAAGATGGATAATGGATGTGATTGAGGACAAAAATATGCAACTTTGCAGGTCGACGAGATGGATGTTGACAAGGGCATCAAAGTAATTTTCAGTTTTGCATGTCCCTTCTGCAGAAGATGATGAGCTAGTTGAAGATTTTTTAATTAATTATTTAGGAAAACCAATTTTCGATCATTATTTCATAAATAAATTAAACCAGAGTTATTGCTCGATCTACTGTTAAATATATATTTGTTCTCAAATAGCTAATTGTTAATGTTGTTTCTACGGCTAATTAACCTCAATATATAAGTTATAGTGAAGAATACGAAATGCTAGTGCAGGCATACAACATAAATAAAAGGTATAAACTGTAGGAGGGAGATTTTTGAAGTGATCTCGAAGACCCTTAAGTACCCTAATTGCCAATTAGTAGGAGTACGTTAGAGCCGGCTTATAACAGGTGCAAAGTGTGCACAGGTACAGGGCCCCAAAATTAGGAGTGTCACAAAAAATACACATATTTATAATTTTTTAATTATATATAAAAATTAAGAACTATACTTAATATAAAAAGGCCCATTAGAAAAAAAATGCCCATATAATTGAGAAGAGGCCCTATCGACCAAAAACTTCCAAACCAAATCTTCTTCTTTAGCTTTTTGCGATCTGTCTCTTTCTCTACTAACCTAACTCTCTCTCAATTTTTATCTCACTCATCAGCCACAGTGTGGACACGCCCTGTGGATCAAGCTAAGGGATCATTGAAAAGAAGGTTTGAACAATATAAATATTATGATGATATCTTTGGTTTTTGTTCACTTCTGAAGCTTTGAATTCCTTGAATGATAATGATTTAAGAGCTGCTTGTATGAATCTTGAGAATGTTTTGAGACTTGGAGAGAGTTCAGATGTTGATGGAGAAGACATGTTTAGAGAGATAAAACTCTTAAGGGAGATATTGCCTAAAGAGAAGATGATAGCTACTGATATATTGAATTTCTTACAAGAAAGAAATTCTTATCCTGTAGTTAGACTTGCATATCGAATATTGTTAACTGTGCCTGTGACTGTTGCTTCAGCTGAGAGGAGTTTTTTCAAGTTAAAATTATTGAAGTCTTATTTGCGATCAACAATGTCTCAAGAAAGATTGAATGGACTTGCTATGATTTCTATTGAGAATGATTTTCTTGGAAAAATCAATTGTGATAAGCTAATTGATGAGTTTGCAGCCAAGAAGGCAAGGAGAATGATATTCAAGTGAACACCCAGCAACAGTGTTGCTTTTAGATCATGCATATATATGTTTGTCATAATTTTTTGCCTCAAACTTTTGTTTTTGTATTGAATATATAGCCTCTTTTGTAGGTTCAACTAATGAGGTATTATTATTTGATAAATGATCCAACTTTGATTTTATGTTTTGAGTTTGTTCATCTTCAATTTTTATATGAGCAGGGCCTCTTTTGAAATTTTGCACAGGGCCTTCAAAATCTCTAAGACGGCTCTGAGTACGTAGCAGGTTATTCTTACAAGCCTCCAAACCTCAGTACGTAATTAAATTACATAAGCCATATATAACAATTTCATTGTCATCGATCATCACATAAAAATCAAGCTATTATGTGATGATCGATGACAATGAAATTTTTGACTAATAAAGCCAAACTGTTATTATGTATCATTTTTGACCATAAAAATCAAGCTATTATGTATCATTTTTGACTAATAAAGCCAAACTGTCGACTTTTCTGTTTACCTCTGTAACTAGCTAGAAGCCAACACAATTTAATTTTTGGTGGCCGGGTACATTATTACATTAAGTTTCCAAACGTTATTGACCTATATATATATGGTGCTTTTCTTTCCAGATTATCAGACTGTAACTTGCAGCCCGGTTTGACCCGGTTTTAGACCCGGAAGGACACCTGGCGCCTTTCTGACTACACTATTTACACCACACAACGAAGATTTTTCGCGGCAACTTCTTCTTTTTGCGTCCCAACTTTTTCGTCTAAGAAAGGAAAAGATTCCTCTGTTTCCTGTCCCAAAAATCTATTAATTTCTTGTTAATAAAAAAAAAAAATCAACTTCCTCTACTTAAACGCGCGACGATGCACCGTAAAGAATGAGCAAAATATATACTCAACCCACAATAGAATAGAGGAAGAAAACCCTAAAATGAAGTTTATTATGGAGAATGCGAAGGCATCTGTGCTCGGAGTCATTGCAAAAGTACTTAAGGGTTGCGTTCAGAAGGATTCTACTGACGAAGAAATGGCACAACCACCACCACCGCCACCAGCAGAGCCCAACCAAGGGAACCATCACCTGCTAGACGAAGAAATGGCTCAACCACCACCACCGCCACCAGCAGATCCCAAACAAGGGAACCACCACCTGCTAGATTATTGGGGCAAGAAACTCGTTGTGCCCTGCTCGGCGTCGGCCATTGACATGGCACTCCTCTCCGCCCAGATCCACTCTCAGCTTCCTGTAATCTTTTGCTTCCTCGGATTAACCATCATTCTTGCCTTTACTTGCTTCTTTGTAGGAAAATGTGTCCGCTCCAACTTTGAGCAAGCGGCTCGGGTGTTCGAGCGGATCGGCATTTTCTTTGGTGTCACGGCAATTTTCATAGCCATCTGTGTTCCATTTCCTCTGTGGTTTAAGTGTGTTGCCTGCTTCATCTATGCGCTCTGCTGGTTTACCATCTTGGTTTGCAATTACTTCCATTCCTACTTACTTGAGTTGCTTGGTAAAAAAAAGCCGCCAAAAGAAAATATCCTACCTATTATCAGTTGTTAGGGTTCATGTTGAGCATAACACTAGCTTGTTAGTTACTGCTACAGTAACAGAGTACAGACGTTATATATATTGGACAGTATACTCATGGAGGGTTTGTGGCTGTTGCTCTTTCTGAGGTCGTTATTTGATTGTAAAACGCAGCGTTTATTTTTGGAAGGAATAACCAAGATTATAATCTATCAAAAGTAAGCTACACACAGATTAATATCAGTGTGAAAAGGAATCTAGAACTATAATTTTGGATGCTTAGGGCCAGCAACAGTATAGAAGTGATTGTAATTTACTTTCTTTTGATCTGTCGAATAAAACCTCTTATATTCCACGTATCAGTAGAGAGTCAGCAGCAGTATAGAAGTGATTGTCTTTCTGGACAAATTGGTGTGGGAGGTGCTCCAGTGGATTGTGAACTATGTAAGGGTAATTACGACATTTACTATAAATTCCTACCTTATAAAAGCTATGCTATGTACATTGTTTATGACATCAATGCAATATACAAGATGTAGTCTAAAATCTTCTCCTGCGTCCTGCTCTGCTCTTTCAATTTTACAATAAACCTCGATTCCTGTCATGGTATCAGAGCCCATGGTATCCGATCCGGTACCTTGTGGCTTTTGTGATTAGGTTTTTGCTTCCGCAATTTTTCGTTCTCTTAGATTTGGTTTCCCCCAATTTCAAAACTGTTGGAATAACTAGATGTATGTATCTCATCTAGTTGAAATCGGACCAGCTTTCTATCTGTTCTTCGGCTGGGATACATGCTGCTTCTTCCTAATGTCAGCTCAGCATGGCTTCTCTGTATGGTCTCAGTATGGTCCTTCTGTCCCAGCATGGCTTCTCTGTTTGGGCATGGCTTCTCTGTTTAGCTTTCTTTCCTATTTAATGCTTGTATCAATCTCTTGTTAAAACAACAAATTATTATTTCCTTCTGAAACTATTATCATTTTCTTCATGGTATCAGAGCAGGATCCATAGGGACTGCTTCTGAAGAAATTTTTTGTTTCCTTAATCATTCAAAGTGAAGATCATTCGATCACACCTCATGGAGTCCGATACGGATTCAGTTCTCATTCCACCAAACAACAACATCGCCACCAAAGCAGAAATGCATGATTCCAACCCAAATCAGCGTTTGAGTTCAGTGCTATTGAATGAACTCAATTACCTACCATGGTCAAGAGCAGTTACACTTGCTCTTGGTGGTAGAACCAAACTTAGCTTTATTAATCAAGAAAATGGAAGGCCTGATCCAGCTTCACCCGAATTCAACATCTGGCTCTCACAAGATCAGCTTGTTATGTCATGGCTCCTCAACTCAATGGAGCCAAAAATGGCTGAAATATTCAGCTACTCATCTTCTGCTTATGATCTGTGGAAGACAGTAAAGGAAATGTATGGAGAGTTGAACAATGCAGCAAGAGTCTTTCAGCTAAAGAAAGATCTAGGTGATATTCATCAAGGATCTTTATCATTTGTTCAGTTGCTTGGCATGCTCAAATCCAAATGGAATGAGCTTGACCTATACAGGCCACTCACTGTGGATCCTGCTGTTCTTTTAAAGAGAGCTGAAGAAGACAAGATGTTCCAACTTCTTGCTGCCCTTGGTCCTGAGTATGAGGATTTCAAGAGCCACCTTCTGATGTCACCAGAGCTCCCAACCTTGCAAATGGTGTGCAACACCATTCAAAGAGAAGAAGTAAGAAGGAAGGTGATGAGTGCAGACACAGCTGTAGTAAACACAAATGCACAGACAACTGAAGCTAGAGCATTTGCTGCTCATCGTCCCTACAAAGGAAAAAGGCCTGATCTGAAGTGTTCACATTGTGAACAAATTGGGAGAACAGGGGTTGGACATGTGAAAGAAAAATGTTGGATTTTGCATCCTGAACTCAAGCCTAAATTCAGTAATGACTTCAAGGGCCACAGGAATCAAGGCAAGATGATGTACACTTCAAAGGCTAACTGGGCACACTTCAGCCCTGATGAACAAAAAGAGTTCACCTCCAATCCTGTCAACCTCATAAATGAGTTTGCCTTATTCATGCAGCAAAGGCAAAGTGATAAGGAAGGCGCCACAGCTATGCTTGGAAAGTTTGCTGGATTCCTGGCTGAGACTGACATTGCCCCACTTGAAGATATCCCAGGTATGATTAGTGCCATTTCCACTGCATTAGAGCTAAGTAAGAAGCATGATTTTTGGATTATTGATTCTGGTGCCTCAGATCATATGTCCTATGATTCAACTAGTCTTACTCATTTCCAAACTTTCTTAAAACCTTTGTCTGTGTCAGTTGCAAATGGAAGGAAAGTTCCAATACTAGGTAAAGGAAAACAAAAAATTCTTTCAAAAGACATAGACTCAGTAGTGATGTTTGTTCCAGCTTTTCCTTTTAAGCTGTTATCAGTTGGAAAACTAACCAAAGTCCTAGATTGTCTTGTCATTTTCTCAAGCTATAGTGTTCTGTTTCAGGATCGAGTTACCAAGCAGATCATTGGTGAAGGTTTCTACCTAAATGGCTTGTATTATCTCTCAACATCACCAAATCAATCCAAGTGTTTCATGACTGAAACTTTTGATGTCACATCTCAACAGCTATGGCATAGACGATTAGCTCATCCTTCTTTTTATGTCATGTCCTTTTTATTCCCTGATTTTTGTAAACCAAGTGGTATTTGTGAGACATGTCAAAAATCGAAATCTACTAGATTACCATTTCCTATCTCTAGTTCCAAGGCTTCTTGTGTGTTTGAAATTATTCACTCTGATGTTTGGGGTCCTGCAAGGACACAATCTGTTGATGGTTACAAGTACTACATAACCTTCATTGATGATTACTCTAGAACAACATTTATCTATCTCTTGAAAACAAAAAATGAAGTGTTTAAAAGCTTTCAAGATTTTCACAACCTAGTCAAGAACCATTTCTCTTCTAACATAGGTATGCTTAGGTCTGATAATGGCACCGAATATACTTCAAATATCATGCATTCATACTTAAACTCTCATGGCATTATTCACCAAACCAGTTGTGTAGGAACACCACAGCAAAATGGAACCTCAGAAAGAAAAAACAGAGATTTGCTTGAAAAAACTAGAGCATTGATGATAGGGGGTAATATCCCAAAGAGGTTCTGGTCTCTTGCTATACAATCTGCTGCCTACATCATCAATAGGCTTCCAAGCAGGGTATTGAGCTTCAAGTCTCCATATGAGATTCTGAAGGGAAAGAAGGCTGACCTAAGACACTTAAAGCTCTTTGGAAGTGTATGCTATGTTCATCTGCAGTCTCAACATAGAGACAAGCTGGATCCCAGGGCAGTCAGATGTGCATTCCTTGGTTACTCTCCAACACAAAAAGGTTACAAATGCTATGATCAGGAAAGAAGAAAGATCATTGTATCAAGAGATGTGAGGTTTGATGAGAACCAATTGTTCTTTAAACCTAGTGATTGTAACTGTCAGGGGGAGTTGTTTGATGATCCAAAACCAACTCCAGTTATTGGTGAAGAAGTTACAGTTCTTTTTCCTGATCAACAACAAGAAATTGAAGAACAACTTGTGGAACCAGAACATGAAGATGAGAATTTTGTTCCTGAGGAAACTGAAGAAAGGTCTGATGATCATGTTACTAACTCAGAACCTCAAACCCAACCTCAACCATGCCTGCCTCAACCTAACCGATTTCCTAGTCGAACCAGGAAACCACCTGCAAGGCTGTCTGACTATGAGGTATACAAACCAAAGCATCATGTTGACAATTTTGCTTCCCTCAATAAAGTGACCAATGACCACCATGTCTTTCTCACTAAATTGTGTCAAGTCACTGAGCCTAGAACCTTTGAAGAAGCTCAACGATCTCCAGAATGGAGAAAAGCTATGAACGAAGAGCTCAAAGCCCTACATGACAACAAAACATGGACAATTGTTCCCCTTCCTAAGGGCCAAAAGCTTGTTGGAGCTAGATGGGTCTACAAGATCAAGTTCCATTCAGATGGTAGCATTGAAAGGTACAAGGCTAGGTTGGTGGCAAGAGGTTTCACACAGACACATGGAATTGACTACAAGGAGACATTTGCTCCTGTGGCCAAGATGAACACAGTGAGAGTCTTGTTATCTGTGGCAGTAAATCATGGCTGGTCTCTTCACCAAATGGATGTCAAGAATGCTTTCTTACATGGCGAGCTAGAAGAGGATGTGTATATGCAACTACCACCTGGTCTTACTCAAGAAGAAGGAGCTAGGATGGCATGCAAGTTACACAAGGCAATATATGGCCTAAAACAGTCTCCAAGGGCATGGTACTCAAAGCTGAGCTCTGTGTTGTTTGCATCTGGTTTTAAAAGAAGTTTTGCTGACTCCTCCATGTTTATTAGGACCAGCAATGTTGGAAGACTAATTGTGCTTGTGTATGTTGATGATCTCATTGTCACAGGGGACAATGAGGATGAGATTAAAAGTCTCAAGGCCTCTCTTCACTCTACCTTTTCAATCAAAGACCTAGGCCAACTCAGATACTTTCTTGGAATTGAGATGGATCGAACCAAATCTGGTTTGTTCCTCAACCAGCGTAAATACATCATTGATTTGCTGGATGAAGCTGACATGAAAGGCAGCAATTCAGCCATAACACCACTTCCTAGTCTAGTGAAGTTGGAAACAGAAGGAAAGAAGCTAAAAGATGCTACAATTTATCAAAGGTTAGTTGGTAGACTCATTTACCTTACAATAACGAGACCTGACATCACATATGCAGTCAGTCTTGTTAGTTCTTTTATGCATTCTCCCACAACATATCATCTACAACTTGTGAAGCGTATATTACGTTACATCAAAGGATCAGTTACACGAGGAATTTACATGGGAAAGAATGATCATTTCACTCTAGAAGGGTTCTCTGATTCAGATTGGGCAGGGAACTCTATTGATCGAAAATCTGTAACTGGTTATTGTACATTTGTGGGAGGTAACTTAGTGACTTGGAAAAGCAAAAAACAGTCAGTGGTTGCTAGGTCCAGTGCAAAGGCAGAGTATCGAGCTATGGCTTCCACTTCTTGTGAGTTAATTTGGCTAAAAGCTCTACTTCATGACCTTGGCATTCATAACTCTGCCCCAATCAAGCTGCATTGTGACAATCAAGCTGCAATGCATATAGCAGCCAATCCAGTCTTTCATGAACGTACCAAACACATTGAGGTTGATTGTCATTTTGTGCGCAATCAAGTTCAATCCAAGGTTATTGCTACCTCCTATATTCGTTCAACAGATCAACTGGCAGACATCTTCACAAAGAATCTTCCAAGTGCTCAGTTTAAGTGTCTTCTGCTCAAGCTTGGATCAAGGTCTTCCCTTGCTCAGCTTGAGGGGGAGTGTTGGAATAACTAGATGTATGTATCTCATCTAGTTGAAATCGGACCAGCTTTCTATCTGTTCTTCGGCTGGGATACATGCTGCTTCTTCCTAATGTCAGCTCAGCATGGCTTCTCTGTATGGTCTCAGTATGGTCCTTCTGTCCCAGCATGGCTTCTCTGTTTGGGCATGGCTTCTCTGTTTAGCTTTCTTTCCTATTTAATGCTTGTATCAATCTCTTGTTAAAACAACAAATTATTATTTCCTTCTGAAACTATTATCATTTTCTTCAAAAACCCTAGGCCGCTTCCCCTAATTTTTCATTCTCTCGGATCTGAATCGCTAGTTGCTGCCTCTGCATCTCCTCGAGCTCTGTGTTCGTCGAAGCCCGCTTTCTTTCTCAGTTTAATTCTCTGATCGACGAGCTCTGGTCTCCGAATCCTCTCATGCTCAAGCCAAATTTAATCGCGCCATCTTCAATTCGGGCCTTCGCTTTCTGGTGCGGTGATTCGTTTGCAGTCTTTCGTCATCACTCTAGTGTACCGTCGGAGGGGGTGATGTTAATGGTCTCTGGTCTGTTCCTCTCATCCTTCCAAATTGCAGTCGTTTTGCCCATTTTCAGCGCAGCCAGTGCTTTGCTTCAATTTCAGAGCAGATGGTAATTTCTTTCTGATATAGGCATATCTATCACTTGGAACATGTAATCTCTCTCTGAAATTCGGTTGTTTTGCTCTGCATCAGTTTTCCAATTTTCTTTTTATCAAAGTTTAAGTTGAAGTCAAAAATTGACGAAGAAGTTTATTTTTCTTTTGTTTTTGGACTGGTGAATTGGGTTGAGGAGTTGGAATTCAGAATTGATTTGTATGGCTCTGTGTGCTGGTTGTGTTTACTTTTGAGAGATGGTTTCCTATGATCTAGTGTTGAAGCCTAGCTATTGGCAGTATGGAGTTTGGAATGTTGTTTATGGTAGTATTGCAGCATATGATGGTGAGGACAGTAGAAGTTGTCTATTAATTGATATGGTTATGGAATTGAAGATGGGCTATGCAAAGAAGAATTGAGAGTTGATGTTAGTATACAGTATATATGTGAATCTCTACAACTCTGGATCTCTCTCTCTCTGTATAGTGCAACATATGTAGCAAAGTTGGTACTGTTTTTCAGATTGCATCGCTATCACTTCATTCATGGATTCTCCCTATGGTTTAGCTATTATGCTCAATGTCAGTTTTCCATGTTTTCTTTTTCATTTATCCAAGTTTATGTCTGCCTTTAACCAAAAGAGAAGGTGGCGAAGCAGTTTATGATTTTGTTTTCGGACGGGTGGTTTGGGCTAGCAAGTTGGAATGTGGTTTGAATGTTTCAGATTGAGTGCTAGTTTTGCCAATTTGGGAGATGGTATACAAATGTGTTGGTATGTTGTTCTAGTGATGAAAAAAAAAATGGCAGGATTACTTCCTTTGACATATAGCTGCTACAAGAGCTGAAATGGTGAGGAGAGGTTATATTGTTTCATCTTAGACAATGGTGAGATGTCAATGAGTTTGTTGCGATTGAATTAAACATGGTATGGTTGCTGGTAGAGTGCAAGTGTGTCTGATATACAAGTGTTAAACAAGCTTCAAGTTATCCCTGTGGCATATTTGCAGCTCTTCAATCTTATACATTTCAACTTTTTAAAACAAATATGCAGTTTCAGTTTGAATTTTCAGCTTTTCCATAGTTTGCTGCTGGGATTGTTCTTCATATTGTGCACTACTGCCAGTCTTGTCTCCCACCCGTTGTGACTTAAGAAAATTTTGAGCAAGCTCTTTCCTCTATCAGCCTAACATACAATGGAAGTTGGAAGTTTGATTTCAGAATACTGGGTTTTGATTTTTGGGATGTTAATCTGTAATGTTCTACATCATGTTAGATTGTTGATTGTTTCTTTGCAGCAACCATTATGCTTGTTACCAAGCATATGGTTGAGGGAGGGTGTTAAAAGTTTAAGACTAGTTTAGTCTTTTCTTATTAATCCCTACCCTATATATTGAATGAGATGTAATTGTTGACCTACCGATTCAATACAAGATGTAGACATTTTTCAGCTCTCAGTGTTTTTGCCTTTTCTGTTTTGCATCTTCAATCCAATAAACTCTGATTCCTTTTAGCAAGGGCTTTCAGATAAATTTGGGAATTGATGAAGGAAGTTTGGGATTCTGAATTTAGCCTTTAACAAGCTCTTACTTCCCACATTACTCGTATTAATTGAAGTAGAAACTGATGCTGCGATATTGGTGAAGTTGATTTTGGATTCTGGTGTTACTATTCATAGTTTCATACAATGGGTCCGCTTATTTGTTGCTGCAAAAGTTTGATCAGGAATTTTCAGAGATTCTCCCTAAAACACAGTTACGGGAAATGCAACATGGTTGCAGGGCTTCCTTGCCAAGCAAGGTATCAATCATGCTTATGGAAACATTGAGTTTGATGGCCCTCCTATGCATGCCTCTTCTGCTTATCTTGTTGATCTTTATGGTGTGACTCTAACAAGGAAAAATCTCTGTTAGGCCTGATGATAGGCCAAGCTAGCTAGTTTTTTTATTTTTTTATATTTTGTTTTTTGTGTAATGAAGCTAGCTAGTCTGTTTAGTTTCTTTCTGGGTGTTTTGACCCAAAACAAAAGAGAGAAGAAAAAAGAGGTACGACTGGAAATTCTAATTTTTTTATAGATCAGATAATAAAATCTGAACACGGTGAAAATAAAGTACAACTGAAATGAAGATTCAATCAGAAACATACAGTCATTGATCTGGAAGAAGCTGCCTTGTCGCGAAATTGCTTACATGAATTTTGTGCAGACTTAGCAAAGAGTTCAGCTTCCTCTGGTCTGAATTGGGAAGAAAAAAAGAATTAAATATTGTCTCCTTCCGGGGTTATAAAAGAGATCTCACAAAATAAAGGATGCAATGAGAGTACCTGAAAGGTCGTTGTTCTGCTGCAAGAACCTCGGCAAAATTTCCCCTTGATATGATTTCTTTGTTGAAGCCAATCATCTCATACAGTTTTCCCAGGTTAAACTTCCCTACAAACAGAAAATTATATGAGAACTACAACATACAGAATTTTATGGTCTTATCTGAAATTCTAAGTACCAACTAAAGGGTATGAAGACATTTAACCACAAACATAAAAAGAAGATCATAGATCATTACAAATATCTATTACGCATTTATACGTGTCTCTGTGTTTTTACCAAGGTGGATATAGATCACATTGATACTATCCAATCATCTTCCTCCTACCAACTCTGTTTTTTCTCCAAGTCAATTTAATAAACTATATTCATATTTACCTGTGACAACTCCAATGGAACCAGTTAAGGTCAGATTTTCTGCAACAATGGCATCTGTTGCCATTGCCATATAGTATCCTCCACTTGCTGCCGCATCCCACATTGATGCGATGACCGGTTTTGATGCAGCCAAAAGTTTGATCTCCCTCCACATTCTGCAAATCATTAAGTCGTTAACACATCAAGGTAACCAGTTAACTGCATGCACACATAGACAAAGCAACACAATATTTTCTTCTGTGCAACCGTATCTGACAACATATCAGCAAATTAAATTTTTTGGATCACATATGCAATTACGCTAATATAACTAGCACTTACAAATGCGAATAGACAAATTAGCGAATTCCTAATAAACAAATTTCAACTTGTTACAGTTTCATATCACAGCCTCGAGTTGAGTTTAAAGTAGCGTATAGACATACTGAATCGTTCGATTTGCTGGTCTGATGTCATGACATTTGGAGGGAGAAGTCCCCGGAGATCAAGACGATCGCGCTCTGTAATGGAAAACGACGTCCCCTACAGCAAAATCATCCAAATATATTAATCAACCAAACAACACACAAAAAGCGAAACACAAATCAAAATACCTTGTTGAACCAAGGATCGTGGAGAATGTCGAGGCTGCGCTTGTGGACGATGACGGGGCGGTGGCCCTCGATGGCTGTGAAGGATCTGTACTGCGACAGCAGGGGATTGCTGCCCGCTCTGACTCGGTTCTTCAGCTTCTTGATCAGAGACGAGGACAGCCTCATCGGAGAGGTGAAGTGCGACATGTCGTCGAGTTCTCACGAAACAAAGAAGATGAATCAATCAGTGCGACGCATCTGAGTGCAGAGACTGACTGAAACAGTGACGGGGACTTTTTGTTTGGTTGATTTCGGGGAAGAAAAGGTAAAGGGAAAAGGCCAAAGGGGCTTTCGGTTAGGAGGACCCTTGGGGAACAGTAAATTCTTTTCATTTATTACCCTCCATTTTTCGAAAAGTCGTGTGTTGATTTTACATTTTTACTCACCAGTCAACGTTGTTGTGGAGGTATGGCATCTTTAATGCGTCCACGAGCCAAGTGGCTTGGGAGGACTAACCCTTTATACCGAAGATTGCCTAGCTCTATACACCGTCGGTGTGTCGTTCTGTGACAAAGTGGCGTCAGGCAGACTTTAGGAGACCTAATAACTACTACATCACGACCAAAAAAATAAAATAACTAGTACATCAAAAAATAATAAAATAACAATTTCTTAAATCTATGATATGTTGCCATTGACACTGAAAGAGAGGAATTCGCTAATTTATCGGATATATGCTCTTGGGTTGATGGTCTGTATGTTCTTTGTTTTCTTGTAGAAATGGATAAGATGGAAGAGATTGTGCAGACTGATTTGTCAAACGCAAGCAACTTCCTCCATAATTGTCGCATTGGCCTGGATTGCATGTACGACCATCCCGTGCGTTGTGTCACCTTAAATCTACAAACCATCTTTGATGAACTAGTCTCGCTTTACATTCCTCTCTTTCAGTGTCAATGGCAACATTTGAAATGGCTAGTGGAAGCATTTGCCCCTCCTTCAGGCATTTCCCCTTGGACATACGCAGCAAGAGCATATATCTCTGCATGGATCCACGATCTATACCTTTCAAATTCCATGGCAGTTCGGGAACACTTTGAATGCACTTTTATATCTATCGAGCATTACTCTCATCATGAAGATTATTATTCACTAGAGTATGATGAATTTCTCATCTGCTTGAATGCAGCTATTCGCCCTACTCCCATTAAGGGAGGTATTGGAGACACTACTTATATTCCTGTTCTCAATGGAAGTCCAACTTGGAATACTGATAATCCATTCCACATTGAGAATTATGTTGTGGATTATCATTTGGTTTCAGGAATAATTCAGAATGTAAAAGGATGGAGAATTTCAACCATTCTATCGAACAAGCTAGGACGCCCCTCCTGGCTGTTTGACTGGCATGATGAGAAACGGTGTTGTGCTTGGTTTCCTCCTGAGGGAAACTATACAATGGATGATGTTACTATTGCCTACATTGTCGGAGCAGCCTGTACTCCACATCTTGGACCTAGAGACGTTGATGATTGGCAGACTGGAACTTTGCCTGAAAATGTCCATCCCTTCTACTATGAGCTTGTTGTGGGTCAAGGTTTCTATGGTGCATATGAGGTCAGGACCATTGAACAAAGAGATATGGTCCAAACAGTTGTTGAGGATAGTCAGGAAACATTCCAAGGCCATTCACCTACCAAAAAGAAGAGGACTTCCACCAGCTCCTGGACTGCCACTTCAAATGCTGCAGCAGACACCGGAAGCGAGCCATCTGAAGAGGCCATGGCTGCTGACTTTAAGCAACAAGAGGCCTTACAGCTAAAGACTAAGCAGTTCCGAATTATTGATTGGACTTACTACTGCCTTGTTGTCATGGAGATGAATTCCCTTACTAGGTCGCGTGCTCTCTGCTTCGTTGTGCAAAATTCAGATTGATCTAGTTATACTTGTGGTTAGCATATGCTATACTCAACATTTCTGTCAAAGTACCAAATTAATTAGTCATGTTCCTTGTGTTTGCACTTTCATGAGAAAAAAAAATATTGTATCTACTGCTGTACTTTCTCTTTTCTGAGGATAGGTGGTGAAGGTCTCAGGAACTACGTACTTGTTACTAAATCGATGAACTTTTATGATCTTGACAAATGAATGATGTTCACTTTGTCCAATAGCGTGATGTTCACTGGAAAATTGTTTGTTCATGTCAAGTGATGTTCATTCAATATCTACTGCTCTACTTCTGTTTTCTGAATTTTGTTCATTGATTCATGCAACAAGGGATTCCATGATGTCATTTCGTTCTTCTTTTTTTTGGTAAAAGAAACTTCCATTGCAAAACCCAGAAGGCTGAGAGTTACAAAGGATATTTGTTGTTTCCAAAATTGAAATAACAATATAAACAAATCTTGAGTTCATTTCTCTAGCTAAGCTAGGATTGGGATACATCTTTCTAATGTGTTTATTGTGGATTCAGAGAATACCACATAAAGAAGCAAGAATAAAGACAGCATCTTAATCTTAAAAGCTTCTAAAAGCCAGAAGTTGAAAGTTCTGTTCACTGCATGTTGAAAGATACAAAATTTGGCAAAGTTATGAAAAAGAGAATTCGCCTTCTAATCTTTATGATTACCTTTAAACATATGCAACTTATTCCATTATATGATGTCCAGATTTGGCAGTTTTCTTCTAGGAGAAAGAGAATCAAATTTTCTAGTCTAAACTCTAAAGGAAGAAACATACTTGGCTTTTATATAGTAGGAAGCATAAGCATACCCCATATTCTATATTTTGGTCAAATGAAATTGTACTATAATAAGTTAATAACCTTGTAGTAGATTGTGTGGGTGGCCTGGACATTATTAAAAGCCAGCCTGGGTGATTTCACAAACCCACCACTCTGTCCTTATGTTAGATATCATCAGTTTGAACACACTGTTTCATTTTAAGGTGTAATTTGCTACACTTGCTGCACAGACAGTACAGTGTTATTTGACCATACAAATTATGCAAGAGCAGAATCAGAAGCAGAAGCACCACTCACTTTTATATGTGACAAACATTTAGCACAACCAGAAAGTATTAAAAACAATTAAGCATTATATTCTAGCTAATGGACAATTTTTTCAAGAGAAATATTTATATATATTGTTCTTAAAACAAAAGCTTTGACAACTAAACCAGACTAGTCAAAATAAACTGCACTCCAGTTTTCTCAAGTGAGCCTATTTCTGCCCACCTGGACACAAACCAAAACAACTATGGACTAGCTAGTTGAAGAACTTGAAGAACATTTAGTTGCCTAATTTTTCCAAACCTTATCCCCATAATTTCTGAAGTGCTAGTACTCGTGTGAGCTAGCTACTTAGCTTTAGAGTTTATGATCTTCGCATTCTTCTCCGATGCTTTACTGTATTCTCTACTCATCCTTGCAGCTCCTGATGCACTTTGCTTCTTGGTCTTGGCCTTCTCTTCTTGCTTGCCAGCAGCATGAACTGATCTGGACCTCTGATGGGTACTTGGGCGAGAAGAAGCATCAGAAACCATGGAATCATCACTGTCATCCTTGTGACAATAGCCTTGTGTTTTTCCATCATGGTGATCATCATCACTGTCATGTTGGTGATGATCGTTTTCACCATCTAAGCAAGACCCAAGGTACATTGTCCACCCTGATTCACTGCTTTGACATTCTTCTTCCTCTGCATGATGGCCTCCATAGATTTTGGAAGGGTCCATAACTATAACCAAGAACAAGAACAAACATCACAAAGTAGTAGCAGATGCATCTAAAAGAATTGTAGTAGTAGTATAGTTACTAAACCAAAGAAGCAAAAAGACATACCTATCTCAGTTTTGCAAGCTACACAAACAAAGCTTAACCCAGAGTCTCTTAAATAGTTGTAATTAGCTAGATGCTAGAATACATGTACATATATATATATATATAGAATAAAATCTCTCACTCATCACACCACAGACCACACCGCCTGGAAATCTAAATACCCATCAATTCTCTGACTTAATCCACTGGGCTGAAGAAGACAGGTAGAAGCTGATGTAAATGAAAGTGAACTTCATACATCTTGCATACTATTGCAGAGAGAAGGAGATTGATTGGAAGGAAGGCATGTATACCAAACAGTTAAAGACGCTTGCTTTCTTAAATTTGAAAGGACATGAGGTGGTTCTGCTCATCACTCATTGGCTCTCATAACAGAAGAAGATACACTCATCTCCTCTATTAATTTCTCTTCTGCACATCTCATTATAACAAAGGGAAGCTTGTGTGTGTGTGTGTATATATAGAGAGAGAGAGAGAGAGAGAGAGAGAGAGACTTAAATACACAGACAGAATAGACTAGGCTATGAATATCTATGCAGCTAGCTAGGTAGACAGAATGGGATACTATAGGACCTCTTATCTTCGACCTCAGTAAGCTTTCATCACACCCTTAAATACCCATCTTGTCTTTCATTTAAAGATGAACAGGCTTTTTACCTGTGAAGCTTTGAAAGCACCCGCAACCCAACTGATCACTACTTGAGTTTAGCTAGGGTTTAAACTTTAAAGATCTTTAGGCCAAGTTATATCTCTATATATAAGAATATTGAATGTGAGGAACTCATCAAGTTAGATGTCTCTATCTCCACCAATAGGGAAAAAAGTGCGAACAGTATCCCACATTTGCTCTGTTACTCAGTTTGGTATCTCGCTTTAATAAACTCCTTAGCTGTGAAGTGAAACTCTTTAGCTGTGAAGTCGACTAACGTCCGTGAAAAATTGATGGGTATTATCGTCATGTCCTGACTCCCACACCATCCTCTCTCTCTTGTGTTTCCCTTTGTCCGTCCAGCGCTGGCATTTGGGTTTCTCGTTCTAAACTTCCAATCGAGCTTGGAGTTGAGTTTCAGATTGGATTGAAATTGGGCTAGCTGTTGCGCTCGTCGATCGAACAAGACCTGCATGACTGTGAATATGGAGATGATGAAGTGTGCGCGTTCGTAGGATGAGCTGGGTGATAGTTATTCTTCTGGGCTTTATCGATTGAAGCTCTGAGTTCTATGCCGAATTAAATGGAGGAAGCCTGGGCTTGTGTATTATTGTTTTGATTTTGCAGGTCGATTCGTTCGCGTCCGGAGATGGAGGGACGATTTGTTCAAGTTCTGCAATTTAGCTTGTTCATCTTCATAGATGGATCTGCTTGGAGCTGGGCTGTTCCAAATTGGACGTTGAGAAAGTAGCTCTGTTTTGCATGTTCGATATTGTTTGGAAATCGGCGGAGATGATAGAGGTATGGGCTCGCGTCCGGAGACAATCGACGATCATAAATGGGACGGGTGCCCAGAGAAAATGCTCACCAATAGTTGGGCACTTCTACAAGCTTCGTGTTATATTGTTCTTTGAGAAGTTCAGTATATGAGTTCTAGGCTTTGTTTCCTGGCCAATTTATCAAATTTTCATCAAACAGAGTCAATTCTTTAAACGAAAGTATTTCATGATTGCATAGAGTGATAGATTAACCTCTGCATGAGTTATAAGAATTCAATGGAGAGACTGGATGAGAGGATGTGAGCATTTAACAAAAGACAAACACAGAAGAGAAAAGATATATGGTAATGGTGTTAAGAGTGTATAAACACAAGGAAATCATTCTTTAGCGTCAGAACAAGACATACTGATAATACCCTTTAATGTTTCACGGGAGTTAGTCGATTTAACGGCCTAAGGAGTTTTAGGTACTTGTGTTAGTTGGGGGATATTTTTTTAAAATGAGATACGAAAGTGACTAATAGTTCGCACCAATATAACGATGCATGTGTGTCTCCTCATAGCAAGATGATATCTTTCATGTTTGTGGGGGGAAAGACAACAACAACAAACAACTGGATCAATTATTTTCTTCACCTTCATTGCTTATATGCATTCCAGCTTGCTAATTCCTCATATAATATATAGATTATCTTGCTGCTAATTGGTTATATATGCATGTGAATGTTGCCGTAAATATTGAATTTTGTATCAGCAGGATCAGAAAAGCAAGGTTAAACTATTCAGAAAATGAAAAAAGAACCATGGTTAAATATATCCACATGCCTTCTTTATTGTTCCTGCAAGATGATTCCTACTTGCAGATTTGGATATATGGGTGAGTTTACTTCTCTAGGCAGCTGTAATAAGTTCTGAAATGACATGGTTTCGCCTTCACTACTTCAGCTGATGCATGTAAGCTAGCATTTATGTTCCAAGAGCTAGGCCTCTATATATGATCAGTATTCCAATGCATGAGCTGGCTGCTGGTCTTCATTATGAACTTGCAAATCTTTCCAGTGTTCTGGTAAGCCGAGGTATAAATGCCCTTTTTCTTAAGGGAAGTGTTCAAAATGAAGATAAGAAGAGAATATTTGTCGTTTATGTTATGCGAAAGTGTATTGTATACGTGCATCTTTTGTAATGGAAAATAGACAACTCTCTTTTGAAATGGGTCCTTGAGGGCAAGAACACAACGAAAACCAGAGGTCGAATCCAGGTGGTTTGGGGCTCACATTGCTCCCCCTAGCACTTTTGAACACGAAGTTGTTTACTTTCTATTCGTTCTATATTGTATGTTAGTAGAATTAGGAGACAAGTTCGAAGGTGAGAGGACCCTCCATTATTCTTGGTGCTTGTCCTTTTGAGGTGATCACATCCTGATTTGCTTCCCTCTTGTCTTCCCCTTCCCCTTCCCCTTCCCACGTGAGTCGTAAATTGAAGAAGACAATAATGTCAAAGCTGGAGGTTGGAGGAGAGATAGAGCTAGATTGCAGATCTGATTCACTGTTCTGCTTTTGATCATTACCTTGTATGCAATAGTTTCTTATTGCAATATAAATGTGTTTGCAATTCACGTGGACATGCACGATCTGGGCATTGAGCTTGGTCACTTTGATATTCCTTTCATATGAAAAGTCCAAGGTATAAAGTCTCATATGTATCGATTAGAATAATGTTAAGTGAACACATTCGTGCGTGTGTTAAAAACTCGTTAATTATCACCAAAGATCATAAAACACGACTAACATCATGGGATTCGAGAGTCGGTCCACTAGCTAGCAGGCTAATTAACAAAGATCAATCTGTGCGTTCAGTCTAATTTAGCTGGTAGTATATTATTGGTGTATCTTTTGCAGCATGCAATGCTTTTTGACATGGGGGAAAGCTATAATCGCAATCTGGGTCTACATGACTACAGCAATTTGATGTAAACCCTAATGAATGCAAAACATGCCAGCTAGCTGAGAGAACCAGCTGTGAGTACTCCAACAAAAATGTCCAATTTGATTTGTTTCATATATAGTACAGTGTTGTCTGAGAGATACTTAATTATCATGCAACACCTGCCCTGGTTTTAATTCAAACAAGAACCCTCCAACGGCATAGAGCTGACTGTGGTATCCAAATGCTCGGTACGGTTTGGTATTCAGGCCAAAAAAGAAGATATGGATTGATTTCAAATTGGGGATCAAACTCATGCAATAAGTGATCTATTGATACTGTTTATTGTGTTGCTAATCCTTTATCGTCTTGCTCGATATTCTTGTAAAAGGGGTGTTTGGCAAGTTATGACATGTCATGAACACCAAATTATGTTGATTTTATTATTATTATTATTATTATTATTTTAACTTTTTATTAATAACTCACACACCATACATATGTCAATAAAGTTTGAACTCATAATCTCAAAGTTGTCAGTTAAACACCTTAACCAACCAAGTCACGGCTCACTGACTTTAAGGACTATTCAGATTAAAATAAAACCACAAAAACTAAACAGATGTCGACTTCAAACCATAAAAACTAAACAAATTTCAATTCTTTTTTATCATCTTCATCGAAATTCATTAGTTAATGCATCCTTATGCCTCTTTTTGGATCAAACAAAACGTAATATTTATTTTCTTAGTGGTTTTTGTTTTTGAGGTAATTGTAAAAATTTCATTGATTTAAATCATTACAATCATAATAGTCAATGCACGAATAATCCGAGGACTACTCGAACACAAAGCAAAGTACTTAATCCAAGCTACAAACTACGAATCTAAAATACAAGGTTGATATGAATGACTAGAAAGCAAAAAAAAAAAAAAACCTACCTCACCCTAAAAACAATTGAACTCTCAACGATTAGAGGACTAAGACCACACGGTGTACTCTTCATCATACAGGTAGAGGGAGAAATTACTCTAGGGATTGGTAGGGATTCCTAGTTGCACTAGGAAATCAGCCCTCCTCTACTTCGGACTCAGTCTCCTTCTCTCCACCACCAAGCCAGGTGCGCGCCATAGAGTCTAAAGTTTCTCCCAGACTCTTCTTCTTATTTCTGTTGCCACATGGATTGCCTTTTTTCTTAAGAAATTTTCTTGTACAAATGATTCCCAGATTGCAATTTGAAGCAATCGAAAACCCTAGTTCATTAGAGTTCAAAGACAGAGGAACTACTGATAGGGCATACCGAGGACGTTTGTCGTCTACAACTTCATCATCCTCCCTTCCTCTACGAACACATGTGATCTTGGTAGGGGTGGGAAGGCAGAGACCTCCCTGATAGTAACCATTCTCTTTTCTTTAAGGAGGGGAGCAATGACAGTAGCAAGGAATGAGAAGGAGGTGGGGGCAGTCCCGCCAAAGACCATCAATGGAGCCATTGTAGTTATTGATACCTCTGTTGTGGACGCAAGTTGAGAAAGCTCCTACTCTCGTGGACAAGGAATGTCGTCATGGTTAAATGTTATGCAGCATCCAAGTAATCGTCCATACTGGATCTTCACATTAAGAAGATCCAGTGAAGATCCATAGGGGAATCCCTAATTCTTCTTTCCAATCTCATGAGATCATTGAGAAGGAGGGTGAGACACACACGAACCAAACAACGATTGATGTCATGCTAATCGATTTGAAGAAAAGGTCTAATCGTCTCCCCAACCAGGCGTGTTATTGATGCAGTCGTGAGTGTTGCTGGTAACTCATGTATTTAAACTTAAATCCAACAAAAATCAAGAGGCACAACCATAATATTAGAAAAACCATCATAATCATTCAAGAGGATCATAGCCCTCTGTTAACCCTATGGTCCTCTTTTCTTAACCCAGATCACATCTCTTTCATTGATGAAAGTGAAGAGATATCGATCACATCTTGCATGTACCTCCACCTGAGTTGAGAGACACCACATTAAGCAAACAACACTCCTGAAAGAATCGAAGGTTACTGCCCTTGTAGTATTGATTTTTTGAACGAGATCAAACATTGGTGTTACGAAGCCTTTTTTAAGGCATCGAAGGTTTCCCATGTCCATAGGTTCTTTATTTCTAAGAGGTTTTGACAGCACCGATACCCCAATTTTTGTGCCACGGTCAAAGTGGTACCCAGACTTTAAAAACTATCAATGTGGTACCTAAACTTTGTTTTTACTACTAAGAAAAGGCCTGAGGCCAATTTTTGTCACGATGTCGTCTGTTTGCTGACATGGCTAGCATCGAGTCCACTAAAAAAAGGAAAAAAAAATGACATTTTACAAAAACTGCACCCTAATCGGGTCAAAAACGACATTGTCTCTCATATCTTCTTCACCTTCCTTCTTCTTCTTCAACAAAGAAAGAGATGAGACCCAAGTTCGTGTGAGAGTCCCAAATGCCCTGCAAATGGGGAAAGGTGAGAAAAGCCTGCACCAGCAGCATTACCAAGATTAGAGTCACCACACCCTCGATGCTTCTGGGTTCATCTGTCCCGAATGTTCCAGATTCTTCAACAGAATCGCCCAGGAGTTCAACTTCTGATGCGTCTTCGTTTTAATTCTCAACTTCTCGGTTTTCCTCTTCGGGATCTTCTGGATCCTTCCTCACCATTCCGTCAATTCTAGGTTCGATGCCAAAAAATCGATTAAGCTCAGTGGTAGGTCCACTTATTCCTTTTTCTTCTGTTTAAATCGGTTCAATTTTTCTTTTTTGAGGTAATGAGTATGTTAATTTTCGTATTTCTGGCATGATTTTATGTATTTTTGGGGATATTGGGGATCTTCATCGTGCTGGTGTGTCAATATTGGTTCAGTGATGGTTAATCTAATTATTAGGGGTTTTTGATGCTTTTAGAATAAAATGAATTTGATGATTGTTTGGGTCTTGCAATGTTTGACTCACCCGGCTATATATAGGATATTGCCTTGTCACTTGTTTTTTTAAGCATTACTTGCGTTTCGAGGATATTGTTATGCAGCTTTTTCATTGTTTCACCTGCTTGTTATGCAAATTAGAACCTAGAAAATTTGGGATTTTACTTGGCTGTCAGAATTTCATGTACCTGTCAAGAATTAGGTGTCACGTCATGAATGTGGCAACTGCTGAGAATCGAACCAATAGATCTCAACCTTATGTGCATAATCCAACCCATCATAATCTATGTGTTCACCTCAAAATATCAAAACTAAGCATAATGATCATATTGGATATGATTAGTCTGAGACAATCTGTTAAATTTGTCAACCTGTAAATTTGTTAACTAAGATGTCCTAGTACAGTGACCTGTGTTGTCTACAAAGGCACTGAATTATCTTGCCAAAAGTTCATTTAAGCTTCTAATGACACATTCGTATGAGATTGGATTCATTTTACATTGTTGGATTATCATTATTATTCATGCTGAAGACCCTAGAATAGCTAATATGGCAAAAGACTGGACTAATTTGTTAGCATTGCTGGAGATAATTGCTGGAGAACTAATTCAGCTCCATTTTAGTAACAAGTTTGCTCCTACCATACTATAACAACTCTGGAAAGAGAAGAATACCAAATTCATAAAAGTCCTTTTTTTTTTCTTTGCATAAAAGCCCTTTCATAAGGTTAAAAGAGTAATTGGTGATTTGCTTTCAAAATAGTTATTTTTGATATATTTTTGTTGCTCAGATGCATAGAAGATGCTTAATTTTACCTTTATCTATTTCCATAGCGACAATTCAGGCATACTTTAGACTGGAAAAACCAGTTCGAGAGCTTGTTCCACACATTGCACAATTAGAATACAATATCAATGGGGAAATAGGTGTCCCAGATACAAAGGTACAATTCGAAGCTTCTTCTATCATCTACCATATAATGTTTTAGTAAGTGAATAAACAAGCTAAATATTGCTAACTGTCAATAGGTGGCTATTTTGTCCATGCACCAAAATGGTGCATCTAACTGGACTGATGTGGTGTTTGGTGTTCTTTCCTATCCGGTGAATGTTCTGATACTTCCGGTGTCCATAAGTGTGTTGAGATCATCTTTGGTTGAGCTGTTCCTTCAGCAATCAACGTTTGGACGACATCAACGTTAGTTGTCTTTGTGGTAATCTAATTGATCATTGCTTTAGAATGTCTTTCCGTTTTGTTTGAATGTTTTATTGCTTTAAGCCACTTCACAACACAATGTAGTGTTTGCATCTTTTTATTATCCTTTCTTTGATATTTCAGGAGTATTTTGGTTTTAAGGATATTGCTGAAATGCTTTGTTAACTGTTGAAAATAATTTTGTTGTTGAATTATGTTACAAATGTCTTATTGAATTGTGAAGCCAAATGTAGTTGTTGAATTGTGTCAGAAATGTCTTATTTGTGTTTCACAGGTCTAAAGGGCACCAGCCCCACCTAAGGAATCAAGACATATCAAGGACCAAGTCATAAAGTCTAGAAAGGGATGGAAGAAATTGAAGTTGGCAATGGAGGGTAATTCTGCTGGAAATGGTGATACAAAGTGAATGTGCCAAAATCATGTGGCACGGTCTGCTGGAAATGCTGGAAATACTGGAAATCAGCCGGCCTTGATACAACATCCTACTCAAAGTAGCCAAAATCATGCAGCAATGGGTGATACAAAGTGAATGTGCTTGCTTTTAAATTAGATTGTGTCATAATGTATATTTCATCATGGTTTGGAATCAATTTTTTACAAACAATGTGATTCCTTGAGTTTTTGGAAATCAATTAAGCTTGAATTATTATGCATAGTATGTTTCTCATGTTGATGTTGGTTTTAATTAAGTGATATTGGCAGCCCTTTTTGGTCTATGTTTGAATTTCTATGTTACATTTTCAGCTATTGCATAATATTTCTTGTCAGTAGATAAACACAGCAGTAGTACTTAAACTCTGCTAAACTGATCAATGTGGTACCCAGGAAAATTCAAATTTATAGCTTTTTGAAGGGAAAACAGTTCTAGAGAGTTAAAAGGTTATTTTTGTCATTGCACATTTTTTTTAGTGGGGCCCATGCCGGTCACATCAGCAAACTAACGGTACAGTTACGAAAATTGGCCTCAGGCCTTTCCTTGGTAGCGAAATAGGAGTTTGGGTACCACATTGATAGTTTTTAAAACATGGATACCACTTTGACCGTGCCACAAAAGTTAAGGTACCGGCTGTGCATTTTTCTCTATTTCTAATAGATAACTTTGAGATGAGTCTTGCTGTTATAGAGGCAACAGAGGCCACCATAGGTACCACCATGGATCTGGAATCTGCATGACTTGAACAACCCTAACTCTAGGCAGAGCGAGAAATATAGAGTTTAGGAACCGCGGTATTTTGTTACGTCATGGTTCTCGGTGGTTTCTCCCACCATCTTCCAATAAAATTTTGTCAATTTGTTTACTACACCTCTTAAGCACATGTCAATTTGTTTTTTCTAAAATAAAAAAAAAAACAAATAGATAATTTCAGTTTTACCCTTTAATTTTTTTTTTTTAAAAAAAGTACTTCTGCATGTTAATAAACTATGAGTATAATTGGGTTTTTTAAAATTTAACCATTTAAAAGTCAAAATGGCATTCTGGCATTATTAATAGAGATTTTCCACAAAAGTAATGATTATGGTCAACAATAATTTGTCAATTTTCATGTTTCAAGAATCATGATCGCCGAGCTAAAATTAGGTTTTTAAAGAATTTTCACTATATTATCCAATGTTCTAAAAATTGAATTAGGCGATAACATTTGTAAACAACTATATCAAAGGTTGTTTTTCTATTCCTTTTCTCAATAACCAGAACCAAAAATACAAAATTCAAAGAGTTGGGATGTGAAACATTCAAACCTTTAAATTTCCATAAACAGAATCACTCATGAAGATATCAGGTTTGGGATGTCAAATTTTGCCATTTTCGGAAATGAAATCGATCAACAATATGAAGATGTTGAAACCTTTGAGAGGGAAAGGATGGATTTGTATACATGTGTTGAAATGGATGAAGTTGAAGTGTTGAACATAGGCGATGTTTTGCTCTTCCAGAAGTCTCGGATGGTGTCCTTTTAGTCCTTTTAGCACTAGGTTGAGGCTCCAATGATAGTTGTCCGACGTCCGTTGTCGGTCGACTTTTTATGAGAAGCAAGGTGGTTCGCGATGACTTATATTTCAGTTATTAGGTTTGTTTTTGGATTTTAGGTGTTGGTTAGGTTTAATATGTCCTCGCTATTTTGGCCACGATCCTCAATAGGGGTAGAGAGGTAACTTAGCAGTACCAAAAGTAAACGAGAGTTGTGGACGTGACACTGTGCGGGTGCGGAATGTGAACTGCGTGTGTACTTGACTTCTAATCAAACGAAAGGGCTCCGGTGCCACCTCGCGGACGAGGGATTACGAGTAGCTCACTTATTCGCTTGCAATTGATACTCACTGTGGATAGCAAGCAGAGCAACTAAATGGAAAAGTAACCAGGGGCGAGACCGAACGAGTTCTGTAAACTAAGACGAGATGCGCTTAGCGTTAGAGTTTCGAGAAGCTTGGAGAGTTTTGTTGTAGTTGTATGATTTGATTGTGTGTTGAGTGTCTCCTCGAACTCATTTATAAAAAGTTATTTAGGGTCACATGTATTGGCCCAAAGTATGTCAAAGACTTGTAGAAGTCTTCAACATTAATATCATATCATAGGCAGTTAGAGTGTTAGACTTAGTTGCCTCTTGATATAACTCTGCTAGCTAGGTAGCGAAATAGTGTTTGAACACCTTGTGGAGACTTGAGAATTTTGTGGATGCACCCGCACTTATCCATATTAATCAAGGAATGAAATCTTTAATCAATACAACTATCTCACGCTAAAGACAAATAGGAATAATTGCTAGCTCTTTCAATTAAGATATTGTAGGCGGAGTCCGCATCCTTTCATTCTTTCACGCGAACTACTAGTCTTCGTATGCAAACGATCTCCTCGCCCGTAGACTCCTCTTCGCCGATACTTTCTTTAAAGAAAGAAGAGTTCGCTGCGTGTGCACCTCTTGGAGATGTGCATATACATGTCCTTGATCAAATAGAACATTGCATTGCTATTGGACTACTCCACCTTCAGCCATGCAACACGGACGACTAGATGGATATATATATATATATATATATATATATATATATGAAAGCTTGATAATTAATAGTCCACACTCCTTCTCTTATGAGAAGTCTCCCATCTTGACTGCAAGAAGACCTCCTCGCATGCAAACCTTATCCAGCTCGCATGAAACTTCAGTCCTTGTGTGCGAAGGTTTTTACTGTCACGCCCTGACCCATAATTTTTACCTTCATTATTGGCATAGTGGTAATAAGAATTTTACCGTGTTTGTCATTAAGTGTAAAATATAATTGATCCCCAGAGAGGTGTAGGGGATGATTATTTTGTAGGATTATTCTAAGGAAGAAATTTTGACGACGGTAAAAAATGGTAATTTTTGCTAGTAAAAGGTAATTTTATTGGGGTGTTGAATTTTGGATTTGGGTTTATTAGAGGAGTTGGACTCGGATCGGGCCAAGCCCAATTTTTTTCTTCTTCTTCTTTTCTTTCCACGCGCCCCGCTCCCTCTCTCTTCCCCGACCTGTTTCTGCCCGGAAATTGCCCGAGCCCGACCGCCGCCGTCCGGCCGCCCCAGACCACCGCACTGGTCCCAATCGATCGGTCTCCGTCCCAGCTTCAATTCTAGACCGGTGGCAGCCCCTCTAGCGCCGCCGATCGGGAGAAATGCCCGCCGGAAGCTCCGGCTGTTCGCGGGTTCCTTTTGCCGGAACTCCTTCCTCCGGCCGCCATAGCCGGCAAGCCATAGCTCAAAAGAAATCCCTCCTCCCGTGCTTCAATCCATCCAAAGGGATCGCTCCATCTCGAGCTAGGTAAGGAGAAATCGGTATTTGAAATTCTAGGGTTTTTTTTGTGTATTTTCGTTCGATTGACATGTTTAGGCTTAGAATTGGAGTTTGTGATAGTTAGGAATGTTGTAGAGGAGGTTGAGAGGAAGATGCTGCCAAATTTTGGGGAGCATCGGAAGTCGCCGGCCGCCGCCGAGAAAATGTTTTTGGTGGGAGGAGTTTAATGGAATAAGTTTTAGAATTTTTGGAGGAGTTTTGGATAGGTTTGAGAATTGTTGAAGTTTGGTATTTTTTGCGGATTATTAAGTTAGAATCCGGCCATTGGTTTATGTTTGGTGGAAGGTGATTTTTGAGGATGTCGGTAAAATTTGTAGAGTTTTGAGGTTAGCAGTGGATTCAAGATTTTGGAGTGTTAGGCTTGGTTGAGCGCGTGAAGCATATTTAATTATGCATGTTTTTCTGTAAGCGTCGATATTTTATTTAAGGTTTTATTTATTTGGAACAGGACGTGAGGAGGCTCGAGCGAAAGAAACCTCCGTCCGACATCAGGCTTATACCTAATCTATGTGTGGACCTTTGTTTTAATTAATGTGTTCGAAATGCTTTATCGTTTTGAATGATTTTCTATTGTTGGATATTTCCCGAAATTGAGAATTTCGGTGATTATACTCTTATATGAGAATAGTATGTATATGATTAAATGCTAGCTAGCTATACGTGATTTCCCCCCATACTGAGATACAATACCAGTATGGGGTGACGTGAGCGTTAGACGCAAACGTCGTAGCCCTGTGCGACTTTCTATTTTCGTATTCATTCATAGATTTCGTACAAGGAGTAAACACGTAAATATAACACTCGAGCGCTTCCCCCAGCCTGATGTACAATTCCAGTATGGGGTGACATGAGCATTAGACGCAAGCGTAGTAGCTTTGTATAATATCTATTTTTCTAGTTGTTCATAGATATCGTACAAAGAGTAGGCGAGTGTAAATACATACTGATATATATAATATCATAGCCTGAGAGGCCATTTCTTAAAGTTTGGGAGTCTAGCGAGGCTAGACACCAGTTCAGAATTTTTCAGTTGAGCTTTTGTTTTGGTCGCTGATAAAGCATTTTCTTTGAAAGTATTTTTAAGGAAATATTTATTTGTTGTCGAAATTATTTTGTCCACTCACTATGACGTAATTGAATATATTCCCCTGGGCTCTTCGTTTTTTTATGCCCAGTCTGCAGAGTTCGCGTGAGGTCTAGAAGGAGACGTCGAGGCATAGTCACCCATTTAAATCCCTACATTTCGCCAGTAGGTTACCTATTTAATCTACTAGGAGATTTTTAACTTCCTCTGTGTTTTATTTTATTTATTTTTAGTAGCTTTGAATACTGTTGGAATTATTGTATAACTTTTTCTAGCTACTTTTGGGTTGTAGCGGAGGGTGTTATTTTGGTTTAAAGAGTGGTTATATAATTTTTTCCAAGTTAGGATTGTCCATTTTCATAGGAGGTTTGCCGAGTTCTTCGGTAAATTTTCCTTGGAGGTAGTCCCCGCATGACTCATCTCGAGTTTCGGGATGAAATTTCTAAAAATTTGGGGACACCAAAATCCGACAGCTGCCTTGAGCAAGAGGGATTAAAAAAAGCTAAAACTGTTTGAGTCTTAGTTTTTTGAAATGAAAAAGAGAGGAGGAGAGAAATGATTGGGTTTAGAAGAGAAAAGAGGGGGCGAGAGAGAAGTTTAAAATGGTGATGATGATGAGCAACGATGACTGTCTTCGTCAAGGATATGACACCATTTTTCAAACTCGTCTCATGCCCAAAAATCTCAGATATGGCCTGTTAAAGTACCTAACGCGGTCTTATTCCTGACACCGCTTTGTATTTCCTATGACAGAGTTTGGGTCCCGCTCCTTCCAAAGCAAAAACCGGATCCTTATTCGCCAAAGATAGATATTAAGCAGCCCTTAGTCCACTGTATCAACAATTCCTTTTTATCTGGGACATGAGACTACGAGTAAAGTATTCTCTAGTTGTAGTAGTTGGAGTTTACGACGTCATCCTCGGTGGGTGTACTCTGTTAGGAAAAAAAAGAGGATCACCAAAACATGATCCCCAGAAATCCGTCAAAGTCTTTCTGTCTATCACCAAGTTTCGGCCTTTTTTGAAAGTCAAACACAACCAAAGCCACTTTCATTTCGGTGTTAAATCCCAGTTTGCTGATCGTCCTTCCTCCTCCACCAATCCCGAGTTCGATTCATCCAGATGGGTCTCAGTGATTGGGGCAAGTACTTGGAGGAGGAGTCTTACCCAGTTCCCAGAGACTTCTTGGTTCTTCCCTTGTTTGTTCTCCTCTTCCCTTCTCTTAGGCTCGTCCTTGACGTTTTCGTATTTGAGGTACCTCTAGTCATTCATTCAGCTCTTACTTTATTGAAGCTTTTGGTTATTATTGGATTGATTGTAGCATTGAACTAGTACTTGTTTTGGCTGTGATCAATATGTTGTTCAAAACCGAAATGTATTGCAATACAGGATCCCTTGTGTATGTAGTTCATAAAGTTTGAAGCTTTATGTTTGATTTCACTGTGGTGTTTGATGTTTTTGGTAGAAAGTGATTAGATCAGAATTGGTGCCTGTTTTAACTTCTGTGGTGAACTCTGTATTGTTAATAACTAGGTGTGGTCTATAGCTCTGTTTTGGTTTGGTGATTAATCTTGCGTATTCATTCATGAATCATTTTCTTATTGACACTGTATATTGTTATAAATCTAAATTCTGACGAGGTTACTAGAAGAGTGAACAAACTCATGCAGTCCACATTTGAATGTGGTGCAGAATCCTTATTCCTAACTTAGTTGTCGTTTAGAAGTCATAAGCTATCAAGATTAACAATTGCGTGCACTGGCTAGGAATGCATATCCCAGCATTCTGAAGCTCTTCCTTGATGTGCATTACATTTTGTGACTGCCTATTCTTTTTTGAAAAAGGTGTGGTTTTAATCAATTTCAGTGGCGTCTGTGTTTTGCAGAGATTAGCGAGATGTCTTATGTCTGGACAAGAACAGAAGAAAGTTGAGACACATGAAGAGCGGAAAAAAGTTAATAAATTTAAAGAGTCGGCATGGAAGTGCCTATACTTTTTTTCTGCTGAGGCTTTGGCCCTTTCTATAACATACAATGAGCCTTGGTTCTCAAACACAAGACACTTTTGGGTAGGGCCTGGTGATCAGGTTTGGCCTGAGCAGAAAACTAAGTTCGTCCCTTTACTCAGTACAAGATATTTTACTTTCATGTCTGATCCATGAGTTATTCATTCTACAAATAATTTCTTTTTGTATATCATCTGGCTAGGCATGATTTGACATTTAATCCTTGATTGTCAGATTAAAATTGAAGGCACTCTACATGTTTTCTGCTGGGTTTTACATGTACTCCAGCTTTGCTTTGGTGTTTTGGGAAACAAGGCGTTCTGACTTTTGGGCATCTATGGCTCATCATATAGCAACTACAATATTGATTGTGTTTTCTTATATAGCGAGGCAAGTTTCTAAGGGCTTTTGCTATTTATTTGGTGTTCAGACTGCTCTTGGAAGTGTAGTATGAATCCGCACTTTTTCATGGTGCATGCTTATGATTCTCAAACAAAGGTTTCTTTAGTTTCAGGTTAAAGCAAAAAGTCCCTTTTTTTCCCATGTTTTAATTTTCTGTCTCATTCCTGCAGGTTTTGCCGAGTTGGCTCAATCATTTTAGCCCTTCATGAAGGATGTGATGTGTTTCTAGAAATAGCAAAAATGTCAAAATATTGTGGCTTTGAACTAATTGCCAGCGTCTCTTTTGTTATGTTTGTTCTTTCTTGGACAATTCTACGTCTTATCTACTTCCCCTTCTGGATAATTTGGAGCACCAGGTGAGTTTAATTTCCACAGATACTTTTTTTTTTTCAAATCTGCACAGAGAATGTAACGATATAGTTGTTGGATATCCTCTTTAGACAATACAATATGTTTTTTTAATCACCCCTGAATATGCACATCAGAACTATAACAACAAATTTACAAACATTAACATGCGAAAAAGTAACAGATTCCTCTTTGCTGTCCTTATTTTCTGGTATATGAATGACTTAGCCCATGTCTTATCTTATGCCTCTTCCTTTTAATCCCTGTTCACTTAGTAACATATACTACAATAAGATTCATCTTTGCTTCATTTTCTTTTTGGCAGCTATGAATCTCTTCTGAACTTGGACAAGGAAAAGCACATGGTGGATGGATCTATATACTATTACTTGTTTAATACTCTTCTAATTTGCTTGCTCATTCTTCATATCTATTGGTGGAAGTTGATGGCCTGGATGCTCATAAAGCAAATCCGCTCATGGGGGAAACTTGATGATGATGTTCGATCTGGTAACTAGTTTTCTGTTGATTTTGTTATTAGATTTTATATCTTAAAGTATCACCACAATAATGGATAAAGGTTCTCACTTGTATGGAGAAAAAGTTACTGCAAGAAACAGCATATGTTGCTTCCCCTCTTACATGGTATTTCGTGTGGACTGTAGATTCCGAAGATGATGATGATGAGCATGATGATTGACAATACAAAGATGGTTTTAAACGTGAGGGAACTATGTATCTCAAGGTTATATTGAAAGAATAATCACCATGGTTTCTAGCCTTTTAGCCAATCTATAGTGTTTAATTTCGTTCTCCATGCAGATTGAATATTATACAGCAAGTGAATCTGTATATTCAGATATCATACATACAGGTTAGGTTTGTTCCAAGACTTGTCCTTATTAAATACCTTTATTTTTTTCTTTTCTTTTTTAATTTTCTTTTTTATATCTGAAATGGGATTGTATTATTGATTATATTATGACACAGTTGCTTGAACAGGTAGGATGAAGCAGAGAAACTTGATTCATTATTCATGGTCGAAGCTTTGGGAAGCATAATAAAACAATCACTATAGCTTGAGGTGTCACCGAGTCTGTATTACATAGCTATTTTTGGCAGTGTAAATTACGGTATTTTCTCATATTTATACTATATGAGATAGGTGAATCACTTGTTTCATTTTACAGTGTACACAGAGGGCTTTGACCTGATTAATATTTCACTCTTCCTCATTTCTTGCCTTGTTCAGCTTCAGGCAACACTTGATTTTCAAGCGTATATTCTTCTGCTATAAACTGTAATTCAAGAAAATCCTAAGGCGGGGATAAGAACTAGATGGGTGTGGTGTGGTGGTTTGGGTCACTTCACTGTGATGAAGTTAATCACACTTCTGCTCTTGGCTTCCCTCCCACAGCAGGTGGGTTGCAAATCACTGAATCAAACTTTGTTGAAGAATGGGACTAAAAATGATTTGTTATCCTCTCGAACAACTCTGGTTTTTTGTTGTTCTCTTGTTAAATGTCATGATTACTCCTCCATGGGAGTGCAACCCACATTGGTTTAACAAAGCGACGCGCAGAATGCTTAGTAGCTTTAGGATCGATAGCATTCAGACCTTCAAAAGGTAGCAACTAGGTTCTTGTTTTCCTTTCTGAACTGAAAGATACATGCAACACAATGAGCTACCTTGTAAATGTAAGCGAAAAACTTTACAAGCTTTTGGAGGGAAAGCCAGGATTTTGTATCACAATTATTGCATTTTCACTATTCATCGAAACCAAGACAAAGGAGACCAGGCGTTCCATAAATTACAAATACAAAATCAAATAGTTGAGACAGAAGAACGCAAAACATTAACAATAAACCAAATGCACAAACTGCCAACCTAACTCAAACAGTACCTGTGAAATAATGGGGAGGCTACTATAAATTCAATTGCTCTATTGAGTCTGAAGTACAAAAGAAGGCTGCATGATAACTGACTTTAAAAAGCTTTGCTGAAATGTGCAAAGTCAGCACATGCAAAGAAAGTTCTTTTCATTCTATATTATCTCATTGAGAGAACTTTGAAATCAACTTGTCCACATGTATTATGATATCGTCGATTCGTGGACGGACTGCAGCCTGTGGCTGAAGCATCCATGTAATAAACTGGTGAAGAGCATCCGGATATGGAGGCTTAGGTCCAGCTGGCCACTTGATCTGCACATTGACTATTGCCAATTGTAGGCTCCCTCCAGATTCACCAAGTGCATATTCGAATGGAGATACTCCATACCTATAAAACGAATCAGGCATAAGTACTGCGGTAATATTACAGATATGATGACGAGGAATTGAGGATATGATACAATAATTGAGTATAAGCAAACATAAAGGGTCACACAGATGTTTCATTATCTTTGTAGTGTTTGGTTATGCAAAACTAAACCTTTGGTGTCACCTCTGAGCAAGGACACAATAAAGATGCCACATGCATGCAAGATACAGATGTGCATATATGTATACACCCAGTTTCTTAACAAATGCCAACAGAAGAATTCATCAGTGAAATAGAAGGCACACCCCATATGACTCTCTAATGTAAGTAGTCGGGATCAGTACTCACAGTATGGCATACAAAGTGCATCCCAAAGACCATATATCTGTTCTCTCGTCAATATCTGCCTGGCTTGGGCAATCCCACAACTCTGGAGCTCGAAATGGTGCAGAACAATGCTCAGATGCCCATTCCTACATAACAAGCAAGAAAAGGAACACTTCACTAAATTTCTTCTAAAATTTGCTGATAAGAGAAGAGCCCAGACCTCATATCAATCCCCACATATTGGTTGAGCACCTTTCCAATAGTGCAATTGACATGCTAAGGTCATGAAATGAAAGAAATACATATGTTTCTTGAAGGTGTGTATTCTACAACATTTTGCACTTAATTTAATAGAAGAAAAGAAAAAAGCATACACACACGCACATGCACAAAAAACAGAGGTGAAAAAAGATATACCTGCAACTGCAGTGCCTCTGAACGAGTATGAATTTGTTTCCTTGCAGGTCGAGCACTGCCAAAATCCATCAATATGGCTAGAGGTGGTTGACCTTTTCTATGTGTAATCAGGATATTACCAGGTTTGATATCATTATGTGCATATGGTGGTTCAAAATTGTGCATGTGCTTGAGTCCTGCACAAAGCTGTGGCATCGATTTCTCAAAGTTAAAATATGTTTGATGTTTCTAACCCTGTTTTAGTTACAAAATAATTCTTGTGGGACATGGAAAAACAGAACATCAAAGTTATCCTTTTTATAAACCTGCCAGTTGTGCATTGTCTAGAGCAGATAACAGCATAGTCTTTTAATGCGATATCAGTCACTTAAAAGGGGAGAATGAAATGTTACCCTTCTTTTTAAAGAGAAATTTTGACTAATCAAAAGGGGAATAAATAGGATGAAATCTTCATTCACCTGCCGGAATATTTGAAGAACATCTGAGGTTGAAAAGAACTCCTTTTTAGTTTTCATAACCTTTGCATTATCCAGTAAAGTTCCATCCAGATGAACTGGAAATAATAGATATGCTTCATGGTTCCACGATTGGTCTTGTGTAGGCTGCCAAAGTAAATAGGATAGATGAATTAATAGAATCGAGTATTAAGAAAAAAATATAGGATACTTGAATTAACTTTTCCATTGTACCCTTAACAATATGGTTCCAAAATTAACTTTTCCAGTTCTATTGTTTCTCTTAGAGAAAATCAAGGACAAATATGAAGCTGCGTAGCAATAATATGAAGCATCTCAACTCAAAACAGGCAAATACTATGACCATAGAATTTCAGGATGTCAACCTTGACGGAAATAATGGCATGATCAAGAAGCGGAAGCAGATTAGGATGAGTGAAAAGCGATGAAACTCGGATCTCCTCCTTCACCAACTCCAACTGTTCGCTATTCTGAATGAGAACTTTTTTCATAGCATAAGTTCCATCATCTGCAAAAGAACAGTAACAACAAGCTCAAGCCACATCTATAACTCAATAGCAACCAAACCACTACATGAAACAACAATCATCTAAAATCTGTGAATATAAATATATCCAATACCAACTGGAAACATTATATCGCACAACCCTAGATCTATCAAAGAATCTTCAGCTGCATGGCAAAGGCTACCAAATTGTAGGGAGTAAATGTAAAAACAATTGGTGCCTGTAGCCAAAGTAACAGCAGGCACACTTGGAAATCGCAATTCGCAAGGATGAACCACATTTTAAACTTAGTTTAGCAATTCCAATGCGGAAAATATAGTATCACATCCCAGCTCTCAGAATCAAACCTAATTCTCCTACATTCTTCGTACAAAACGCTCAGATCACAAATTTCCATAGGAAAACCACACTATAAGAACAAACCTTTAACCAATTCAGATTGATACAAATTACAAGCATTCCAGATTCACATCTACAAATAATCAGATCGCAAAATCACAACAGCAAACATAGAAAACAGACCAGAGACGTGAGAGGCGTCTTTGAATTTGTTGGCGAGAGAGGTGGCGGAGTCGGAGACGACCTCCTTGACCAAAAAGACGAAGGCGAAGCCACCTTCGCCGAGCTGCCTCACGATCTTGAAGCGGTTCTCGTTGATCCAGACGTCACCTCCGCCGTTAACGGCGTCGTACAGAGCGTTCAGACCCGAGAATGAACACCCCATCGAATATTCGATGAACAAGAATGAAGAATGAGAGGGCGCTAGTGTTATAGACCTGAGCTCATCACTGGAACTGAATCGGAAACCGAGAGAGAAAGTGGAGTTTATATTGGTTATTATAAAACCAGAGATCCCATGTAAATCTGTGCCAAACACATGGACCGCTGGTTTTCACTTTTCAGGGACACCCACTCTCACTTCTTTCCCCTCCGGTTTTTCTTGGTTACGTTTCAAGTTCTACCCCTTCGCTCTAATTTTATAGTCTCTAATTTATTCAAAAAACAAAAAATGTACTTAATTTTTTTTTATTTTATCAAATACATAATAATATGGTACAATACCATAAGTCGAACTCACAATCTCGTATTTAAATTGATTTACTTTCATTTGCCAACTACTGATTGATGGAGTGATATTCTGATCACAAAAATTTGTCCTGAGGGTGAAAGGATTAGCATACTTGTTAACGTTCTCCTATAATCTTCTAGTTTAGTTTCCTGAGATGAAGTTTTTCCTTTTTTGGGGTTGCATACTTGCATATATGGAAGAATCATATAGAATGGGGTGTATATGAATATCTCGATTTCATTGATGAGACCATGTCTAAGGTTGGTATCAAATCATATGATACTTATTGGGGTTATGGTCACCCTTAAACTTTAGAGAGATGGTTGAGCTGTCAGTCAACTCCAATGGTGATCAAATCTACTTTCTCGTTTCATCTCTTCCAGGTAAACTCTGCAGACCAAACAACATTCCTACTAGTACTATTGGTAAATACAGTGAAAGATGGATTTGCTACTGTGGACTGTGCACCTCACATCACTTCCAAATCATTTGCTGTCAGTCAGTTTGCCAACCTGAATTGCAGGTAACTTGAGGTATATGAAGAAGGTGAATAATGAACTCGATTAGCAGGTATCCATGAACAGATTGCATGAAAAAAGTGTGAAGGAATTGGATGTTCAGTTAAAAGAGAACCTGCTCAAAGCTAACCTATAATGCAAGTGTATCAGGCCAAAGTTTGCATAAACTTGTTCAACTTCATAAACCTCGATTAGCAATTACAACACTGGAAGTCAGTCAACTAGCACTGTCGCAATATCTCTCATCTCTGTTGCAATAATGCCTGCATAACTCGGAGACTTTCCACCTCTACTTGAGAGTGCCCCTGGATCAGAAAGAAATGGAACTGATGAAGTGACCGATGTAATTTACGTCTTTGCTAAACTGTATGCACCAATGTCATCATGGTCAGACATTACTGTGAAGGAATGCGTGGTTGTTGCTGAGTGATGCAATGTATGTTTCCGCCCGCCAGAACAATCTCCCTAGCACCTTCAATTTGCACCACCTGAGCCAACAATACATTAACATGGGGATTGTTCATCAATAGAAAAGAAATGCCATGATTGAATAATCAATGATGATCAAGAAGTGCCATGAGGATTGCAATCCTTATTGATGTACAACTTTTATGCCTATGTTCTCGTTTGTTTACAATAGCATTGAGAAGATCAAGACCATTTTGTTTCCTATTCTATATTAAGCCTCACAGAGCAGATACTAGTGATTACTTTGTACAATCAAAGCAGCTCATAAGAATCAAAATATCACCAAGTTCAAACTTGAGGACCATAGAACCTGATATCAAATACAAAGATAAAACTCAGCTTACTTCATAGTGTGGAAAGGCTTTAGATAGGACACGAATAGCCTCATCATCCCATTTCTGGTCCCCAAATTGTGGAGCAATGATTGCTCCGTTGGCAATGTAAAAATTCACATAAGAAGCAGCAAGTCTTGTGCCTGCAAGTCTCGGTTTAGCATCGTCCTGTAAAAACAACAAACACCAGGATTGAAAAAACGCACTGCATATTCTGAAATTTAGTACCAACTCTATGTAAAAATATAAGGTTAACTAGTCTATATAGATCAGTCTATATAGATACAATGTCTCAACATTTCCAGATGTAAAATGCGCTCGAGTTGTATGTACCGAAGAGTTAGCTTAAGAATCGTAAAAGTTGAATCCAGGTCTGCAGTGTTCACCTGAGAAACTCCAGCAGCCTCTTCCTCTGTCATGTATAGTGGGCCTGGTACATGAAGCTTAATGACTTCCAACTTCCTACCTTTGGCATCAGTAGTATTGCAGAGGATGGAAAGGGCTTCTACAGCTCGTTCATACTGAGGATCTGTTGCATCATCTGTCCAAGACAACAAAACCACACCAGGCCTCACAAAACAACACATATTGTCGATGTGACCATTAGTATCATCATCCCCTGCCAAGCATTTTGGTAGAAAGTTCAGATTCAATTAAGAATAGGTGACCTAATCTATGCATAACTGAAAGACAGTAAACCAATTAGATAGTAGCCAAGTAGAGTTCTTACCATATAACCCACGAGGCAACCAAATAATCTTCGTCACTCCAAGATATGCCTTCAGTTGATCCTCTATTTGCTCCTTGGTCATATGAGGGTTCCGGTTTTTATTTAGGAGGCACTCTTCAGTAGTGAGGCAAGTCCCTGAAGGAAAAAAGGAAGTTATGATTATCATCGTAAGATGACAACTTTACTTGAAGACAGAATGAGCTTTCTTAGTGCCTTGATTGTTACCTTCTCCATCTACATGGATACTTCCACCTTCAAGAATCATGGAATGTGGAAACCTTGGAACCTTTTCAATTGCCAGGATCTGCAGATAAAAGTGTTATGAAAACACCAGTGTCTCAGAAACACAAAGCAAACGTCCTATAAATCAAAATAAGATCTGTTTAGTTCTTCTCACCTTCCGTGCCACAAGGAGGTCAAGACTCCAGTCTGGATAACAACCATCATCAACTCCTACAAATACCAAGAATAAACATTAGATGCAATTATGCAAGTTACCCGTAAGCATTGAAGTTCTAACGCAACCATACCCTGACCACAAAAAACTACTGTTCTGTTGGTTGAAAGATTAAGAATAAAATGGTATCTATAGAGAACTGTAGAACTTCAAAAGAGATAGGAACTTTGCATAACTCAAAAGCCTACCTCCCCAACTGTTAAAAGTCCAATCAATGCCAGCAGCCTTTGGCTCTGGGCTTCTTCCTATGACGAACTAAAAAAAAGAGAGACAATAAAAGAGATGTTTCAAAGATCAACATTAAAATCAGCATATCCTACTAACGAATTCCACAAATGAGTTGAAGAAGAAGCTCACCGTCGGGCCTGTATCACGAAACCAAGAATCATTCAAACTCATCTCGATAACCCTGACATTTTCTGGTAGCTGACTTCGTGCATTTTCCCACTGAGTGCAATGAATTCAAACTTAAATCTCTTCCGACACTCATAATAAAGACCAGCAGATACTAAAGACTCTCAGAGCCTCATCTATTATAAATATCACTAACCTGAGCAGCACTGGCACACACAGTTACAGGCTCAAACTTTGAGATAGCAGATGCCACCCTGGCAAACACAGCCTGACCAGGCACTGCGTTGTTTCTCCAGTTATCAGGGCGCTCCTATAAACTCATAATGAAGATAAGATAGTAATCAGAGACTGAACTAAGTAGATTAAACCTTCTATATGACAAAACGTTATGCATTATCGCATAATACATATCTCACTCTTCCCTAATAGCTCAAAATTTCCAGAAAGCTAATCAGTTTGCTGTGTTAAACTTTGCCAAAACCCATCAAAGAATCAATAGGCAGGATTTCACATGAACTTGGCAATAGCAGAAAGCATAGATTCCAAGAGACCCATCAACTTAAAGATGCAAAATTGATATGAATGGATGAGAAAAAGTGACTTACAGGCCATCCAATCCAGCACTGTGAGTGGGGTTCCCACTCTGCAGGCATGTAATATCCATGGGAACTAGGCGTGCCTTCCATATTCATAGTTCTCTTTCTCAATTCAGCCTCATATCCTCTGAACTGGGTTAGTGTTGACTGCAGACGTCAGGCTTCCTAAAGGACAAGTCTTCACAAAAGTAAGAAAGGAAAAAAGAAGGGTAAAGGGTAAGAAAGGAGGAGCAATTAAGATAGGCCCAAATTGGGTTCATGAATTGGGAGCCTGGTACAGAGTACAGAGTTTCATACTAACTTGATAAACCATGAGAGTCTGACAACTTTAGGTCACCAACGCCTGAAAAAGAGACCACACCTTTCATAAAGTTATGTACTTTTCACATTCACTGTGCAGTAAAATTCAAGGCCAGAAAGAATACCTTACATTGCATTGGTTCATTGGTTGCAGCTGATCTTTACTCGCGCGTACATCTCAAACTTGACCAAACCAGACTCCACCAAGGTGACATGTGTCAACCCTCTTGACTTCAGAACCATTCACAGCACGACAAGATGCCAAGAATCCTAGCAGGAACAACAACCCATTAAGTTTTTTTCCCAGAATCTACTAGCAAATACGTCTTCTAGAAATTCAGAGATAAAATAGCGACTGTGACCCAAGTTTCGTTATTGGAAAGGTTTGGTCTTCGTGCCTCAATCACTGTTTTTGGTGTATTTTAGATCACCATTTTTTTAAGTTGTTTTGATCAAAAGCATGGACTTCTTCTACCTCTGGGTCATGTAAGGAAACTCAAAGCTTAAAGTTCTGCAATTTCATTGCTGTTTGATTGTTCTCTACATTTGCTGTTTTTCTATAGAAAATATATGTTTATGCTTCTTGGGAAAATGGGCTCTTGATAGTTTTGTGAAATTAATTTTTGGATTAGTGTTTGTTGATGACTTGTTGTTCTGGGTATCTCCATTCCCACTTGTTATAATGAGTGCGAGTTGAAGTTCCATTCTTTGTTCGTTTTAATTTCTTGAAACCGAAAAGGAGTTTAATGTTAGTTGCTTATTATATACTTGATCTTCAAGCATGTACATTGATCCCTTAGTCAAGAAGAGTTTAGTTCACAGTTAAAAGTTCTTCAATTTTATTGCTGTTTGATTCTTCTCTATATAATGATTCTTCTCTATATAATGTTGCCTTTACTATGTATGTACAGTGCACAGAGGATGATATAGAGTTTTAGACTTTTAGCTCTAAATGGCTCAAGATACAAATTCTGGTGCTGAGTCGCCAAGGCCACGTTCTGGTCTATTGCGAGATCAGGTCCAACTTGTAAAAAGGAAGGACTGTGACCGATATGAAATTGCCCCCATTCCAGATACACTGTCGTTTGAGAAAGGCTTCTTTATAGTAATCCGGGCATGCCAGTTGTTGGCTCAAAAGAATGATGGGTTAGTACTCGTTGGAGTAGCAGGCCCCTCTGGAGCAGGCAAGACTGTTTTCACAGAGAAGGTGCTGAACTTTATGCCCAGCATTGCTGTCATTACAATGGATAACTACAATGATGCTAGTCGTATCATTGATGGCAACTTCGATGGTAAGCAATTCTCACTTGGATCATGTAACTAAATTTTTTCAGTTATCAATTTCTTACCTTTTCTTTTATTAATTCCCCCCCCCCCCCCCCCCCCTTATGTTCTGCATCATTCTTCAATACCTAACTGTTTATATTTTCTTAAAAATGAAAGTGCAATTGTATTGTCTTCCTCCATTATATGCTTTCCTTTAATCGTCAATTAGTGCGATGAACGATCTAGATCAGAGCACTCACTGCAATGATTGTAATGCTTTGAAACAGATCCGCGCTTGACAGATTATGAGACATTGCTTGAAAACATACATGGCTTAAAAGCAGGGAAAGCAGTCGAGGTTCCAATATATGATTTCAAGTCTAGCTCTCGCATAGGTTACAGGTAGTGCATTTATGCATGATGTGGAAAATTGTTGGCCACATTAACTCCCCATCCTCCTTAAAGTCCATTTATATGATGGAAAGCCTAAACTTCTGCTGTTGACTTGTTTATATTATGGCTGATGCGATGCCAAATTTAACTGACTCGTAGATGAGGCTTATCATGTCTAGCTTTCTTCTTTTTGTGCCTTGTGACTAATTTTAATAGCATGTGTGTCATCTGATGTTGCTTAACATTTTTGGTCATTCACATGCTTCTAACAGGACAGTGGAGGTCCCTAGCTCTCGTATTGTACTAATTGAGGGCATATATGCCTTAAGTGAGAAATTGCGGCCTTTGCTAGATCTTCGCGTATCTATAACTGGTGGAGTTCACTTTGATCTTGTCAAACGTGTTTTACGTGACATCCAACGTGCCGGCCAAGAGCCTGAAGAGATTATTCACCAAATCTCTGAAACGGTTTATCCCTTTATTCTGTGCTAGATTTTCTATTCGTTCCTCCTCTGTACCATGAATGATTGGCATACAAAGGATCTGGCGCTTCATATTTATAATTTTGATACAGGTATACCCTATGTACAAGGCCTTTATTGAGCCAGATCTCAAGACAGCACATATAAAAATCACCAATAAATTCAATCCATTCACTGGTTTTCAGAATCCGACTTATATTTTAAAGGTTTGCGATAATTTTTTTTTTCTTTCAGGTCTTTCTTTCACTCAGTTCGTATGTTTCAAGTTACAAATATTTATGCCGGCTATTTCACTGGTCATTTTTCCTTTTACTGCAGTCAAATAGGACAGTGACAGTGGATCAAATCAAGGCTGTGGTTTCTGAAGAGCACAAAGAAACCACAGAAGAAACTTATGACATATATCTGTTACCACCAGGTGAAGATCCTGAAGCATGTCAATCGTATCTAAGGATGAGGAACAGGGATGGCAAATACAATCTCATGTTTGAGGTTGGACATTATTTTAAACCGAAGTTCCTTATGAGTTTATTCGACTAGTGTCCTTTTGGTTCTTTCAATGATGAATTGATCAATCCTAAGTAAATCAATCTATAAGGTTTATTTCGAATTTGCCTGAATCTGAGAGACTTCTCACTCCTCATACTAATGTGCTCCTTTTCTACTAGACATAGTAGTAATTATCATCATTATCTTACTTGCTACCCTTAGTGTTTGACTCTTCTTCTTTGTCAGCCACCACTACGCATTACTAACTTCTGTAGATCAAAAAAGGACTAATTTCAGTTTACCTCCATCAACTCCCAATTTTCATCAAAAACACCCCTCAACTCCCAATTTTCATCAGCCGTGTCCAAACCTCTGTTTTCCATCCAATTCCTCCGTCAAGTGATGACGTGGCATCAAGAAGAAAGTCAATTTCCGAAAAAAAAAATAACATTTCTGACCATTTTTCTCCCATATCGATACACATCTCCGTACCCATCACAACCCCCTAGCCTTAGTGATTTCGGTGGGATTGAATGCAATTTGTCTATTTTGCTCTTTTTCTGTGAGCTCAGCGACTTCAAATTTGGTTTTCTTCTTAATGCAAGTCATTACATGACGGGGGAATTAGATGAAAAATGGATATTTGGACACGGATGATGAAAATTGGGAGTTAAGGGGTGTTTTTGATGAAATTGAAAAAAGAAGGACTAACATGATGATCGACCTAAAGTTGATGGGGGTAAACTGAAATTAGTCCATCAAAAAATGAGCTGTATTTCAGAAGTGTTTTTTTCCTTTTTGCATTTTTTCCTTGTGCACGTCAAATTAATGAACTATATGAGTTATCAATGCCTTGGAAGCATCTGACATTAACTAATTTAGTTCTACTCACTGGTTTTCAGTTCATTGTATTCATCGGTAAAAGTTTTGTATACTCATGGAGTTGAAAAATTGTGGTGGTGAGGCTTAACCTAGATGCCCTGAAATATACCGTCAGTCCTTAGTCGAAAAAAGTGATAGTTTAATGTGCCTTCCCATTTCACATGGAACCTTGGTATTTTATATAATGAACTGAACTTTGGGTACATGTAGTCTACATGATTGTCTTTTAGTTACATGGGGTGCAGGTGAATATTTTTATAATTTAGTGTTTAGGACTCTGCTGATATGTGCTTGTTCCAGACTTCCAGATTAGACTCGATATCCTAGATAGTCTCCAGAGTCCCAGAGAAGGATTTCTGACTAGTTTTACCTCTCTTTCAGGAGTGGGTTTCAGATAGTCCCTTCATAATATCGCCAAGAATAACTTTTGAAGTTAGTGTGCGCCTTCTTGGAGGTCTCATGGCTCTGGGGTACACAATTGCAGCCATCCTGAAAAGAAGCAGCCATGTTTTCTGTGATGATAGGGTCTGCGTTAAAACTGATTGGTTGGAGCAGCTTAATCGGCAATATGTTCAGGTATCACGGCATTTTGTGCATTCAGTTGTTGAGATTGTTTTGGAATTTGTGGGATGTTTATATAATTGTTTTGAAGTAGTCTGACATGAGATATGCTGATTTTTGGTGTTTGGTCTTTTGTAAGCTCACTTCAAGTTGGAAACACCAGTTCTGGGATCAACTGGTTTTCCTTTTCTTCTTTTCCTCCTGAGCTTTTATTTTCTTCAAAATAGCTATATTGTGATTAACTGAAATTGTGTGATTTCAGACAAAAAAGAAAAAAAATATAGTAAACATTTGAGTTTTAGGGTAGTTATTACATTGTCTGTGCAGCAGAGCCCAGGGTTAGGGTAGCTATTGAGTTCTATGGTCAGCTGTAATATATGTACATCATCAAGAATAAAGAAAACTATAAACTATAAATGTATCATTTTCTGGGAGAGTTTTGCAATGCTAAGCACTAATACATTGAACTGGGTATGAAGGTGCAAGGAAAGGATCGTCTCTATGTTAAAAGTATCGCAGAGCAGCTGAATCTGGAAGGTTCTTATGTTCCCCGTACTTACATTGAACAAATTCAGCTGGAGAAACTTGTAAATGATGTTATGGTACGAGTGTATGACTCTTTCAACTGATCATGCATTCTCCTAATTGTGGATAATCCTAACATAATCATTATTCAGGCCTTGCCGGATGATTTGAAGACAAAACTCAGCATAGATGATGATTTTGTTTCAAGCCCTAAAGAAGCCCTTTCCCGAGCCTCAGCAGATAGGAGAAGCAAGCATCTCAATCGGTACTTTTCATTATCAGTTATTTGGTCAGAATAGAAAGGAATTTAAAGTAAAAGGCAAGGAAGGGAGATGGGGTAAAAGAAGAAAAACCAAACTTATATAAAGAAAAGGGAGGCCACTCTGATTGACTTTAGGTTACTCCTACCCAATAATTTATTGTCCAGCATGGTTTTTTATGTCCTAATTGACTCATTTAACTAAACATTTGCTACGCTGGGCAGCGGTATATCACACTCTTACTCAAATCACAGAGACAAGTTAACAAGGCTTGCTGTTAACAATAGAAGGTTTGATGGGAGAACCCTGGAATCACCTGCCACACTTTCAAACCAGGTATGTCAACTCTTCGTTGTGAATGGCTTTGATAGTGTCTTACTGTGTAGAATTCAATTCTAATATGGGATTGTTTGTCACCAACACACCTGTATTGCATTATTTCAGGGAGTTATCACTCAACTTTCAGAACAGATATCTACGCTGAATGAGAGGATGGATGAGTTTACGTCTCGTGTTGAAGAGCTTAACTGCAAGGTCTCGTTCAGAAAATCTTCAGCTAGCCAGCAAAACTTGGCTTTGCAGGCTGAAGCATGCAATGGATCTGGACCTACTTCTGTTTTTGTTACTGGATTAAGTAATGGTGCGTTGACAGGAACCTTACTGCCAAGCTCCGCGTCTGCTTCACAATTAGCCAAGGAGTCCCCTCTGATGGAAGAGGTATTTCGGACGATTGACACTTGTAAAACTGGAGTAACTTAACGTGATTTTATTGTATGCTGTCTATTAGAGTGGTTTGATCTGTTCTGTTCTCTTACTTTCTGACAGATACAAGCAATCACAAGAAGCCAACGCCAGATCATGCACCAAATAGACAATTTGAGCAACCTTTTACGGGAGTACACAGCCGAGAGACTTCGCCTAGGAAGAGCAGATAGTACTGCCCGAGTGAATGATTATGACTCCATTGGCGTTCCTGTTGTACTTGGTTTGGCAATTGGTGGTTTAGGTATTTTGCTCTTTAGGAGTTTGAATTCCCAAAAGTAATGTACTGCCAAGCAGCTAACACAGCATACATTCTGATACCACATATATAAACCTCACGACGGAAGAGCCAGGAGTTTTTTTTTTTTTTTTTTTTGTGATTTAGCGTATGTAAATAGTATGACTTGGATAGCAGTTTCTGTTATTACTGTTGTAAACAAACTTTTGGATGCAAGTAACATCAGATCCATTGTCGTTATTAGACAGATCCTTACACAGCAAATTCTTAGTTTCGTTTGGCAGTGAAAGCAACATATGGATTCAGGTTCTCAGGTGGACATCATAGAGTTCATAATGTTTGAAACCCTATCTATGATGAAGCATCATTAAAAGAAAAAGGTTTCCACAAAAGAAAAAAAAAAACTAGTAAAACAAGGATCTCATGCTTCCCATTAGAAAATCAAATCTGCTGATGTTCTACTCCAATAGGTACACAAACAGACATATTTATGTCTTAATACTTTCTGAAACATATTACATAGCCCAGCACACCCAGAGGCACTAAAAAGGAAAAACCTCAATACAAGATAGTCAGTAGTACAAGGGCAAGTAAATTTTTCCAGCCTTCAGAAAAGTGTGGAGGAATAAAGTTCAGAAACTTCTCCCGCAACCTGATCATATTCTGCCTTTAATTTCTCTTGTTCTTCTTGTGCTAACTCACCCTTGGTTGGCTTGGTTATTACCAGAACACAGCATGTTGGCCTCTTTGTTGCCCCTGCATTTGCAAGATCCTGAAGTAGACATTAACATTATCAGAACACTGCTTTTGTATTACTGAATGACAAAATCTTCAAAAATCATGAGTTGATAGAGTTCAACAGAAAAGTTTGATAGAAGTATGTTTGGTTAATTAGTTGTTGAACATGTAGACATGTCCATACAATAATATGTTTTGCACGTCTTGTTTTAAACCAAAACTTACTTCTTTGGAGGACACATAAACATATGGAATCTCAGCCTCTTCACATAAGACTGGGACATGAGTGATCACATCGATAGGAGAAATGTTCCCAGCTATAACACATAACCTGCAATTTCAATGAAAAGGCATACACCATCATTAGATTTTAATCAAAACACCGCAATAGTAACCCGACTCCAGAACAATCTATACACTAAGCAGCTTTCATGAACCAGAATTAACAGATTAAATCGCATAGGTACTTGACTATATCATTTTCTCATACATTATAAAAGGTAACTAGTTGTTTACATGAATCAACGCTGGGGCTATTAAATTTCTATTCAATCGAATCTTCTAAAGTTTTCCCTACTGAAAAATCGAAAACAATTAAATAAACACAGTAAGAAAACTGACCCCTTTTGACCTCGCCTTATGCTTTTAACCACCTCCTTCACTCCTCTCTTCAAGCATTTGTGTTCAGCAGCTACAACACACAGAAAAACAAATCAAATTTACTTCACTCACAAAATCAATCACAGTGTAATCAATACGTGTGTGTGTGTATACGGCGGCGTATATACCTTTGCGGACAAGCTTGAGAGTTCGCTTCCCGAGCTTCTTCCCGGCGAGAGGCTTCGCAATCGGAGCAAGAGCCTGCGTCTTCTTCCTCTCTCTCTCCTTCTGGTGTGACTTCTCCATTTCGCTATCGCTGCCCATCTCCCTCTCTCTTGGAGACTAGGGTTTTTCTCACACTGAAAACCTTACGGAGATTTAGGTCTTTTATTGCGAGGGTTTAAGAGATGTGGGCCTGGGCCACTACTTACATTGGCCCAATTAAACTTACGAGAAGAGGACTCTAATACACTAAGGCAAAAGTCACTATTAACCCCCACAACCCATTTTATTTAGGGTATTGCTTTTAAGTTTTAACATATTCTTTTTTGTTTTTAATACACTTCGTCTATTTTTCTATCCACATATTTTTATTTTGTTTACAAATTTATTATTTAAATTTGATTGATAATTGGTTCTCAGTTCTCACCGTATAGAGAGTGTGTTAATAGAACCACCCTAGATTTAAGGATACGCACGTTTCCGAGAACAAATATTTAACCTACAAGACAGCGGGACGGCTGGTATGGCCGGATACGGTGGGTTACTCTGGAAACACGTCGGATACGAGTCTCGGATACTTTTGGGTGGGGGGTAATAATGACTTTTCACGCCTAAGGTGCAACATGCGATATAAAACCCTACTCTCTCTTTGTTATCGGAGAAGAAAGAAAGGAAGAAGCAGAGTCCACCATGCCGACGGTCAGCGTAGGACGGGATCGTCTGTTCGCCGCCCTAGGCAAAAGTTACAGTGAGTACTCGATTTCGCTCTCTTATTTTGATATCGATGTAGTATTGACGGTGAAAAAAGTTTTTGACTGATGGTAAATTTTGAGCTGAATCTGGCAGCGGAGGAAGAGCTGAAGAAGAAGGAAGTGAGCGAGAAAGCTGAGAGAGAGTTTGAAGATGAGTGCTTCCGTTTCGGAATCGAGCTAGACGACGTCGTAAGCACTTTGATTTCCTCTTCGTTTTCTGTAATTTCTACTGGTGATATATGATTGGAGCTCTGCTGATTGTGAATGCGTGTGTTTTAGACGACTGAGAAAGCGATTATAAGGAAAGAGAAGCATCTGGATGAGGAAGAAGCCGACCAGGATGAAGAAGTTATATACAAAATTGACATTCCTGCTAATAGGTATGGAGAACTTGTGTTTTCCGTATAATGTATCGGTTCAATGTTACTTTTGATGAGTTATTTCGATATCAATGTGAGCTTACTTTCGATGAGTTAGATTTTGATTTCGATATCAATGTGAGCTGAATATACAGAGCAGCGAGGTGTACTTTGAGAAATTGTAATATGATATTGATGTAGAGGAGTGTAAGTATTGTTAATTTATGTGCAGATACGATTTGCTTTGCCTTGAAGGGCTGTCACAAGCTCTCCGTATCTTTGAAAAGAAGGAGGAGGTTCCTCAATATAAGTTGGCAAATATTAGCAAGGAGACTATGATGAAAATGCATGTGAAACCAGAGGTAGTTATGTTTGAGACTAAAAGGAGGGCTCTCTTAGATGCTTTTTATTTTTAGTGCTACCCTTTATTTTACAAAGGAAGTTTGTACCACTTGCAGACATCTTTGATTCGACCTCATGTTGTTTGTGCTGTGTTAAGAGGAATAACATTCACTGAAGCAAGCTATAACAGCTTTATTGACCTCCAAGACAAACTCCATCAAAATATCTGCCGGTAATGTTTTCTGACTAAAATGTTCTTGTTTTCTGACCCCTTTTTTTTTATTTTCTGTGTCTTACATAGTAAAGTTTTTACATGTAACCATTTATTTTACAGGCGGCGAACCCTAGTTGCCATTGGGACTCATGATTTGGACACAATACAAGCTCCTTTCTCATATGAGGTGGGCTTTGGTTATGCTTGTTCCTGTATTCTGCATTTTCTTATAGGTTTTCGGATCATATGGTAAATATTTTTCCAGTTGTTTAGACCCTATGTTAAGTTTATTTCAGTTCTTCAGATCTCATATTGCAACTCTCGTCTCTAGGAATGAAAAAAGGAAATTTTTCACCAATCCTGAAACCATTTGCTTACCGAATCAGTTTGGTGTGCTAGCGATGGGTTTAATACGCACTTGCAGAATAGCTCTTTTGAACGGTTCTATAGTTAATGATCAGTTTGGTGTGCTAGTGATGGTTTTAATATGCACTTGCAGAATAGCTCTTTTGAACGGTTCTATAGTTAATGATCACCTATGTTGTTGCTTCTTAAGAATTCTATGCACATGTTCACACTGAAATAGTTCTTGAGTGCTAAGTTTTTCGGGTACAGTGTCAATGCTACTAGTTGCTTACATTTGTCTTTCCATTTTCAGGCTTTGCCACCTTCAAGCATAAGTTTTGTGCCACTGAAACAGGTAATCTGAATATGACTCTCTCTGGTTAATGATGAAGTGTTTACATGTATGGTTCCACTTGAATGATTTTTTTTATTTTTTAAATTACTGTTAAAGATATGGATCTTACAGTTGTTGATTTAATAATCTGCACTCAAATTAATGTCGAGGTTCTAAAACAGGCAACCTATTTCTGAGGTGTATCTGGGGTTTATTTTAGGTTTGATAGCTTTTGGTATCTGGTTCATCTACTTGTTTATACTGTAAACCAGTGAAGCTCTGCTGTTTTACTACAGCTCCTTGTCCTATTGTCAAACTAGTTGTTTATGTGCAATATATTTTTGCAATCTCTTTCTCCGATTATAGATATCACTGATTTTATGTCCATTTGATATCTTTATTAGGTGAAGAACTTCAGAGCTGATGAGCTCATGGAATTTTACAAAGTGAGTTCAATACATTTTTTCTTTTCTTTTTCTTCTCCCTTTCTGAATGAAAATTTGGTATTTGTTAGACCAATGGAATATAGTAAATAATGTGTACTTCCTTGAGTATCGTGTTTCATTGAGCTAGTAATAATGTGACATGGGTTAATTTTAGTAACTTGATCCCTTTTTCTCTTTTGCATCTTTTAGTCAGATTTGAAGCTGAAGAAGTTCCTACACATAATAGAGAACTCCAAGGTTTTCCCTGTTATATATGATAACAACAGGTACAATAATTTTTTCTTGTACATTGATTATTATGGTCATTTATAATTGTCTTTCATAAAGAGGACTGAATGTATAATTGCCTATCCATACAGTACACAGCACTATAAATATTGATAGGTGAATTTCATTTTGGCAGAACTGTTTTGTCGTTGCCTCCCATTATTAATGGTGCCCATTCAGCGATTACTTTGAAGACAAAGAATGTCTTCATAGAGTGTACTGCAACTGATTTGACAAAGGCAAAGATTGTCCTAAACACAATAGTAAGAAGCTGAAATTGTGGGTGCGCATGTATTTGCTAGTTATATTTTTTTTTTTACTTTTTGGTCATGACATAATCTTTTACTGTTTTTAGGTGACAGCATTTTCATCATATTGTGAAAGAATGTTTGAGATTGAACCTGTTGAAGTGATATATCCTGATGGAAAATCATATGTATATCCTGATTTATCAGTCTACAACATGGATGTTTCGTTGTCATACATTAATCGCAAAATTGGACTCTCTTTGGGGGCTGATGAGGTATGCCATTGTACTAGTGCAACTAAAGACAACTGCTCTTAAATATTAAGCGGGTTTAGTTTATAGCGCTATATATTATAATTTTTCTTTTCCTTGTCATCATTTTGTACTTTGTAGGTCATTGATTTGTTGAATAAGATGCAATTAGAAGCACAGCAGTCATCAGGCAATAACCAAGACATTATCACTGTACTTGTACCTCCAACAAGAAGTGACATCCTTCACCCTTGTGATGTCATGGAGGTAGAACTTGAATTTTCATTTTGATGTTTCTGGTAGTACACCAAATCCTTGTGTTTCCTTGACAAGGCATGTTCTGTCTGTTTAGGATGTTGCAATTGCATATGGTTATAACAATATACCACGAACAAGGCCTGCTTCTGTGAAGCCACTTGTCTTGAATGAGCTTAGCGATATGCTCCGATCTGAGGTACAGAACACAAAATTGTCATTAACATATAAGTTAATAAATTCTGTCCTTCCAATTAGTGGATGCTTGGTTTTAACTTTTTTATTATTTTAACTTTTGACCTCAAACTTGTCTTAGATTGCCATGAATGGGTATACAGAGGTACAGAATTTCATTCTGTGCTCATGGAAAGAAAATTTTGACTTGTTACGTCGTATAGATGACAAATCAAAAGCTGTAGTTGTTGGAAATCCTCGCTCATCTGATTTTGAGCTTGTACGGACCACTCTGATGCCTGGCATATTGAAATCCGTGGGTCACAACAAAGATCACCCAAAGCCCATAAAGGTATAAGTTAGATTATCATTTTGGTTTAGTTGCCTGTTCTCATCATTTTTATTACTAGATTTATTTTTCTTATAAACCCAGTTCAAAATTATTTACCTTGTTTCACTTCACTATATAGGTTTTTGAAGTGGGTGATGTGACTATATTGGATGAGAAAAAAGATGTTGGTGCATCAAACCGGCGCCAGTTAGCAGCGTTATACTGTGGGGCTAGCTCTGGGTTTGAGGTACAAGTTCAAAATCCTAGTGATGTATAACTAAGTCATTTTCTCTAGTATACGATCATTAGTATGTTTATTAACTGTTATGGGAGACCTCTAACTTGAACAGTTGGCTCATTCCTTTTACTATCCAAGCTCTTAAATTGTTGCATTCTGCCACAAGTTTTGTGACATATATCATATGCATGATTGTGGTCTTAGCAACTTAATTGTTGAGGAAGGTGGTGATGAGAAAATATTTATTCTAACATGGTGGTTTCTGATTGCAGTTGATTCATGGGCTGGTGGATAGAATCATGGAAGTACTCGGGGCTGCTTTTGTTCCTGGTGGCGACATTGCAGGCTATAATTTACAGCATGCAAAGGTGAGTATATTGTCCTTCTAGCTATAGGGTTCCTTTCACTTGCTTTTGTGGTTTGTAATAATGATGCCCTTGCCCTTTTGTCATTCTACTGAAGGAGCCTGAGTTTCTGTCTGGCTTACAAGCAAGCATCTATTATAAAGGGAAGCAAATTGGAAATTTTGGTATTGTGCACCCTGAGGTATAGATCATTATGTTTTCTTTTGCGAAAATATGGATACGGTCTGTAGCATCTGAAGCTTTTGTTCATGCATACTCTCATCTACACATTTAATTGATCAAATTGTGTTTTTATGTCTTCTCCAGGTCTTGAAGAACTTTGATATTCCTGATCCATGCTCGTATGTGGAATTGAACATTGAGAGTTTCTTGTAATTTTAATGTAAGATTCTTTTTACTTATGTTGCTACCCTTTTCTTGAGATTTCTCTTGGGATTTTATCTTTTTAATTTGAAGATTTCTCTCATGTGAAAAGAATATATTTATCATGAGCATTGCTGATGTATCATCTCAAATTCTAGGTACACTTCTCAAGGCTGTAAGAGATGGAGAATTAGTATTAGGCCTACAATTACCAGAAAGAAATTGAAGTGTTATCAATTTATCGGTTTGATCACTGGTTTGTAATTGCATTCTCCAATTGATTTGGATAATAATCGTGTTGTCAATTATACATGAGCATTTGGTCTAGGGAAAATGCCCATTAACCTTAATTTTGAAGATTTTTTTCCTACTAACAAAATCAGAATTTAAAATTTCTATTAACCCTATAAACTCTTGCACATCTATTCCCACTAACAAATTTTTGTAACTTTTAGTGGTTTTTCTCTAATCAAATTACCCTCGCCTGTTATCTTTATCTTATCTTTATCTTTCTTCCGACCTCTATCTCTCCTCTCCCAGATTTGTTTCTTCTCCTTGATCTCTCTCTCTCACACATTTTTCACCTCCATCGCCCAGTCTCCTCCATCTTCAACAGCGCCGCTGCTATCTTCGCCCTCGCCGGAGCAATTTAGAAACCAGCCAAATCTATTGGTGCCCTCCGTCTCCATCGCTTCCGACGAGATCTACAACCTCGTTGCCCAGTCCCACGTGGCCGTCTCCTTCGAGATCCTTGACTACACCGTTGACATCGTCGCCACCGGCGACCTCCAATCCGCGTTCCATTATAGAAATATTCCACCAATGGAGCGAGTGATTTTTATTCGATGGTGTATTAACATCTTTGCAATTCGAATAAGCTTTAAGGCACAGTTTCTATAAATGTCTATATCGGGGAATTGCCCCTATAATTTGTATTAGGATTCTAGTATTTCCTTCAAAAACTTGCTCAGATTCCCTATGTTGTTCATGTGATATTCTGCATATATTTTTGTTTTGATATTTATTGTGAAAAGAACACCTTGACTGGTAAATAATATGCTACTACCCACCTTGGCATTAAGTTTGTATTATGTATTTATGATATGTGTGGTCATTGTCCACGCTTGCATTTCTTGATTTAATTTGGCTCTGGTTCATTATCCATGAGATGAGATTGTGTTTTTGGTTTTTATTTTGGCATATTGTTCTTAATAGAACCTTACTATCCCTAATAGACCTCATACTCATTTCATTAGACCTCCTACTGCCCCCAGTAGGAGATCATACTGCCCCTCGTAGGAGGTCTTACTGACCTCAATAGATGGTCATACTGCCCTCAATAGGGACTTGTTATAAGTGATAGAAGCACACAGTTAAATTTAAAGGTCATCCCCTATTAAGAGGTCCTACTGACCCCAGTAGGAGGTTCTATTGACCCTAATAAATGGTCTGGTCAACGGCCCCCGGAGTCCAGTCAATGGTCCGCGGAACTCGGTCAACAGCCATCGAATTCCGGTCAACAGATCCTGGAGTCTGGTCAACATCATTGGTCGTGGGAATCCGGTCATAAAAACTTTTTATTTTATTTTTCATAATAGACTATTATAATGGTATATGGTAATTTATTTAATTCATTAAATGTATAATTATCTTGCTAATGTTTAAATTGGTTATTGAGAATTTTAAAATCTGAATTTGTTAATGGAAATAAAATTCTTAAATTAAGGCATTGTCCATTTGTTCTATGTTTGTATTTTCAGTCTTCGGCGTTAAATGAAGGGGTTTGGCCTGGTTGGACATTTCTTAATATAGAGCGTACTGCGGGTTCACCTGACCTGAAACCATCAGCCTCCAAACGCGCAGTTCTGCTCTTCTTCCTCTGTTCAATCTCAACCCTCAAAGTAAAACAAAACCAACTCCGATCACCCAATTCCGGACTTATGGGTTTGGATTACCTGGCTCGAAAAATTTTCTTGGGTGACGAGTTTTTCAGAACGGGTGACAAAAGTAGTTTGCCACCAATTGGGTAATCCTAGTAGTGATTGCCTTAGATGACGAAATTCAGAAAGCCCCCTAGGCAGTAGTAGTGATTTGGTGGATGATCTTGTGATTTGGTTGTGGATGTAGAAATGCACGGGGGTTTAGGGTTTGGAATGATTATCATTCGTATTAATGTTTGTTGTATGTTCACCTGGGTTCATCTACAACATTGACAAGTCAACATAAGTATCATTAGTAGGCATCTCACAAGCATAAGATTTTACAATCACAATAATTCTCAGGAAATCAAGCCTAAAATCCATGTTCGTGCATTACATACTACAGAAAAACAATGCCAATTTGCTGATCTGGATGGACAAACACTTGCTACTGTCAAATGTCGCAAATTGTGTGCGGAAGACTGACAAAAAAAAAATACGGATAGTTCACATTGTTTTCATATTGTTTAAGAATTCTTGAAGATCTTCCAACTTTGCGCCAGAGAAGCCTGCAAAAGAGAGCATATTGTAAGTTTGTAGCACAAACTTGGAAATGCAATCTTCCCTAATATTGGATTTCACTAGCAAGACCACAGACATTCATGAACAGTTTATAGCTGTTACCTTTGCTGTCATTCATCACAGATGAATCTTTGTATCGATTGTAGATCCTATCTATCTTATTCTGTTTCACTTTTTCAGCCCTTCTGGTCATCAGCTTTGCTGTTTTCATCTTAAGTTCTGATGATGTTTTAACCATCTCTGCCCAAAACAATAATTTATAATGAGTTTTGATTTAAAATTCATCAACAGCTAGCGCCATCCAATTGGCCCAACAACAAAAGATAGATACACACAGAACCTCGATATGGGAAAATTATAATGATTTTCCTGTTCAGTAGTCTTCAACTCTTGAAACAGCATACAGTAGTATTGCATATAATTGTAGAAGGAAAAAATCTCAAAAGAAAGGATAAGTACTACTTCTGGCAATTTGGGAACTAGCAGCTAGACTATTCTCCAAGTCAGATCAGTAAATTAGCCATACAATAGCAGAGGACAAGAAGTCCTCAACCAAGCCTTAGAACACTCAACACAAACAAGAAAAACACACATCAAGATAACAACATCAGTCAAGTGATTGCAGTTCTCTAATCTTACGATAGGGCTGATAAGGAGTAATGTCTAAGCTCTAGATAGACTGATGCCCATAGAGCATACCAAACAATGATTCGATCCCAAGCATAGATTACTGTTAAAAACTGACATAAAGTAAGTTCCAGAATGAGAGGGAAGATAGGATACGGGATAAGAATTGATGAAATATAAGGAAATAGGCAGTTACTGAACCTATGGTGTTCATTAACACAAATGCAAGTTGTTTGTGACTCACTAGTATTAACACAGGAAGTTATATCAACAAAAAAAAAATGAACTTCATACATCTAAACCCATGCTTCCTAAATATTATCATAAGCAGCTATACCAATGGACTCTAGAGCACTCTAAAATTCAACATAATTCAAAACTGTGTCTAGTTTATTACCCTGGAACACCTCATGAAAAGAGTTTTGGTCATATAACTGCAATGTCTCATTAACAAGAGCAGATAAACGGTCACTAGAAGCAGACTGTTGTTCCAATATTTGGAGCTCTCGATTCAGTGCAGCAGACTCCTCACCAACCTATAACCATACATCCATTAAAACAAAACTACAGTTCCACAAACAACTGATCATCTTACACGATTGTAATTACCTTGGAGAGTTTGTTCCTCAATGAATCCAACTGGGCATCCACTTCTAGATCGCGGACTGCACTTTGAAATGCTGAACTATCCACAGGTGATTCATCCTATAAAATCAGTTTCTTAGATTATTAAGTTATCAGTTTCTTATACTCAACATTAACTCAACTGAAGAGGACATACACTTTTGGGCAACACAAACCCCTCAGGAGCTTCAAAACAGTGGTCAAGACAGTACTGCTCCCACATAAGCAGCCGCTTATCAACATTCGATTGAACCATTTTCCGAATCACATTAACACCCTGAAGATTAGCAAATAAACACTCGATAAGAACTCGGAATAAGTCACATTGCACCTTCCTACTATATCACAAATTCACAATCCTCAACCCAAATCATCCAAAAGAATCCAAAATTAAGAAACCTCACTAGTTTAAAATTAAGAAATCACAAAAGAAAATTGGAAATGAAAAAAGAAATAGAACCTTGGCTAGATCTTGAGCTCTGTCAGTGCCTTGCACTTTCAAACCGGTCGATGCTTCCCTGTAATTTAACCATTTTGGGTTTGAAATCATTGAAAAAACCGGGTCTTTGATCCAAATACAGATTCGAAAGAGAGAAAGAGAGACTCACTCATGGAAGTAATTGAAGGCATCGTCAACCAAATCGTCGACGGTGTTGATGACCTCGTTGATGAACAGCTGCGGGTTCAGGCCCACCGAATCAAACACCGCCTCTTTCTCGCTCCCTTCCATTCAGAGCCGGCCCCAATTTCAGAACTAGGGTTTCGGATTTTCCCGCCCAAAAAATCTAGTCTCTGGGGAAAGAGAAGGTCTTTGAATTTTGATTCTGGAAAATGAAATACGGTAGTAAATATTGCACAACGGGAACACGTGGGATTATGTCTGTCTTCCACGTGTGTAAGGATCAGACGGCTCTGGATAGAGGTGGTACTGGAAAAAACCAGGCTGTGATTTAGTGAGAAAGAGTGGGTGTGTTGTGGGAAGAGAGGCCAAGAATGTTACAGAAGGGTTGCGATAAGTTTCGGAGTTTTGTAGAAAAGAGAGTGAATTTCGGTGTGTTTCGGAGCCACACAAGCATGGCGAGGCAGAGCTCCAAAGTCGAGGCTATCTATGAACTGTGTAAAAAGACGTTTACGCCCTCGGGGTCTCCTCCCCCTTCTGCTGAAGCTGTCAGCAAGCTTTCTTCTCTTTTGGGTATTTCTCTGCTTGTTTTTAATTGGTATTGTGGTGAAGTGTGTGAGTTTTTGGGTTGGGAGTTTGTTTTGGGTTTTGCAAATTGTGCTGAAATTTGATGTGAGCTCTTAAGTCTTGACATTGAAACTTGATTTGATAGTGAAGTGGTTTGGTATGAAGTATGTGAAGTTGAAGTTAGAGCAATTAAGGTTGGTCTGCAAAGCATGCTTAAATCATATGATGTCGTTGATGTGTGCATTGTTTTCACAGTTGTTTCATCTGCTGTTTGTGCTTGATGGGGTTTTGTTCCTTATATATATGTTATCATAGTAATGCAAACTGATGTGAGCTACCTCTAATATAGATAGATTTGATGGTGTATTTGGGAACACCTTGACTGTTGACTGAGTAATTCAGCAGAGATTGGCCAAGTGTACAAAGATGTCTTTGCTTTTATCTGATTGTATTTGTGTTCACTACACTTTATAGAGGTTTATTTCTTGATGATAATTCCTGTTTAAAGTTTACTGAATCTAAAAGTTAAGATCTTTGAGTCAGAATGGTATTGAAGTTTCTTTTTGTTATGATGAATTATCATTCCTTGACGAATTTGCAGACACAGTCCATCCTGCTGATGTTGGACTAAAAGAGGAAAATCCAGATGATGATCGAGGGCTCGGTCTTTTCAAACTTGACAATCTAAATAGAGTTTCTCGATGGACTCAACCAATAACATACTTGAACGTGTATGAAGGTGATACTTTTACGGTAAGAATTTAACAGAAAGGACATATTTTTACTTCACGACCATCACTTCTACTACCAGATAGAAATGCTAAGTTTTCCTTTTTCTTCTTCCCAAGTTGTTATTGATTTTTTATTTTGAAACTTTGAAGGCATTGTCAGTAACTGTGTTCTTACTGCCTTGACCACACATACATTCACATGTAAAATATATTGAGGCTCTTTTAATGCAGTTTTGATATTATGTAGATTATATCGTGTTTACTTGTCCATGATATCATTGTTGGAATCACCATTCATCTGTGTTTGCGGAGTTACCACTTGAGAATTGATTAAGATTCTTGTTTTGTTCCAAGCTCTCTTATATTATTACTGAATGATTAGGTAAATGGTTATATGCAGATGTGTATATTCTGTTTCTCTACTTCCTCCACCATTCCACTTCATGATCACCCTGGCATGACTGTTTTTAGCAAAGTTCTGTATGGTTCTTTGCATGTGAGAGCTTACGATTGGGTGGAACCTTCCCTGGAAAGCAAGGGATCAAATAATTTTCCAGGTCTGCTTTGTCATTTCAGCTTTTGCATGGTTTCCTCTTCTTAACAATATCTTCATATTGCTCTTCCTGTAGTTCCTAAACACAATGTTCTCTATAGATTTTTCTTTCTTATGTTGTACTTTATGGTCTAAGGTCAAAATATGCAGTAATTGATTGTGTGCTCTCCAACGCAGTAAGATTAGCAAAGCTGGCAGTTGACAAAGTTGTGACGGCACCGTGTGGGACATCAGTTTTGTACCCAAATAGTGGGGGCAATCTGCATTCTTTCACTGCAGTCACACCGTGTGCTGTTCTTGACATTCTCACTCCTCCTTACAATGAAGATTTGGGTAGAAAATGCACATACTACCGTGACTACCCATATACTGCCTTCTGTAAGAAAATTTCATTTCTTGTCATGGGCTTTCTTTGTTTTGTGAATTTATTCAGATGATAATAAAATGAAATAATAATAATAAGAGTGGTTTTGCTTAACCTATAAATTGCAGCTACAGAAATTAAGGTAGACAAGGCAAAAGAAGAGGACTATGCATGGCTCGCTGAGACAGAACCTAATATCTATATGCGAGGGGGAAACTACACTGGACCGACTATTCAGGTTTAATCTTCAGCAATAACCAGTGATGATCATTCAATGAGCCAATGCTTGTTAAGGTATGTGGTTAAGCTTTGGACCCTACGAAGCATTTCGTTTTTAGTCGAACTGCAGAAGCCTAAACAGAAGTAACTAAGGTGCTGCAACTGTGCAAAAAAGCTCTTTCCTGAAGGCTTTCGTGAATCGTGATCAGCTTTCTTGCATACTTAGATAGATAGTTGTGTAGCTACGACGTAATGGTATTATGATTGTACACTGCAATTTTGATTTGCCAGTGGTGTTACCATCTCCTTTTGCCTCTCTAGCATTGCTTGTGTACAGGAATCTTATGCTTGCAATGGTATGTCATTTTGATGTTCCTTAAGGCCAATTAGCCAGTGAGTTAAAAGTTATCGGAAATGCGGACTAACTAATTGCGTAGAGTTTTATGTCTTTCTGTGTTAATCCATTATATCCGGCAGAGACAACGATATATTATGAGATGTACAGTAGAGGTTAAAATTTTCGCCAAAAAGTAAAAAGCAAGTAGAGGTGAAATATATGGTACATGATAGTGATGACACATTACGTTCTGGTACAACATAACAGCTACAGAGTTGGAACGATGATTTGACGAGAAGGTCAGCAGTCTACAATTCCATACATAACACTAAAACATTATAGAAAACTAAACTTCTTTATTGACCTACAAACATTTCCATTGATAATGGATACTTGTGGTGTCTTATTCCAGGCGTTTCGGCAAATGGAATTATCCAATAACATCTCACTTCAGTAACCTCTATCAAAAATTTCTGTAGATGTTCCCCAAAACCCAAGTTGGACTTGAAGCTCAGAAAACGTGATGAATGATCTGGTCAACACATGCCTGAAACATGTAAAAGTCCTCCCCTCAAGGAGCTCTGAAAGCTTCACCAGCATAACGGACATTACCAAGTTCCTCTTCTATACGCAGAAGCTGAAACCAATTGCGAACAGATAACAGGAGATTAAAAACCGGCTATAGATGCTAAAGTTTAATTATTATTCAAATGCGGAACTCAAGTAAAAGTACACAGTAGGGAACGAATTATTCCGCTGCTTTTGCTAACCTGATTATACTTGGCCAAACGCTCACTTCGGCAAGGAGCTCCTGTCTTAATCTATACAAGTATACAAACAACATGCTAGGATCAATTTCATAGTTCCAACAAAACAAAATCATACAGAACAGACATGTAGAAAAGAAATCAGCTTATAAACCCGTCCACTGGCCAAGCCAACAGAGAGATCAGCAATGAAGTTATCTTCAGTTTCCCCACTCCGGTGACTAACCATCACACCCCAGCCAGCAGCTTTTGAGTCAAGTGCTGCCTGAATAGATTCAGTGATTGTGCCAATCTGGTTTACCTGCAATTCATAGAAAGAAATTGAGCTCAATCAATACACGCAATTGTATCTTTAATTTACTTTCCCACCAAATGCCATTATTAGCTATAAGCCTATAATATGTATAAGTCAAGCACACATTGTCTTACAACTACAGTTATCTCATATATACCAGAATGTGATAAAGAATAAATGATTGTTAACTATTTCGCATCTATGGATAAAAATAGGCAAAAGTTGAATGATAATCAAGATTCAAGGAAATGAAATGTGAATCTCATCTCCGTTGTTAGTGTAATATAAGATAAAATGAGAGAGAGAGAGAGAAGGGGAAAAAAAGGCAATAAAAATACTTGCCTTCAAAAGCAAGGCATTGCATGCCTTCTTCCCAATGGCTTCAGAAATCTTCTTTGGATTTGTGACCAATAAGTCATCTCCTACAATTTGGATATCAACTGAAGATTGAAGTGAAAACCACGAGCTCCAATCATCTTGGTCAAATGGATCTTCAATGGACACAATAGGGAAATCTCTGATAAACTCCTTGTACAGGTCGCCAAGGCTCTGAGGTGAGCGCACATGTGCCCCGTCATTTGGTTGTTTCTTAAAGTTAAGATCATAGTTGCCATCCTTAGTGAGAAATTCTGAAGCAGCAACATCCATTCCGATTTTGATCTGCATCATTGTTTTTGATTCCACATTACACAATAGTTCACATAAATTCACAAGAAAACAACAGTGCTAGGGGCCACTGTGGTCCTACCTTGCCAGTGTAACCAGCCTTTTCAATAGCATCAATGAGCAAAACCAGTCCTTCCCTGTTATCTTGTACATTGGGAGCAAATCCCCCTTCATCTCCAACATTGCAAGCATCTTGCCCATACTTTTTCTTGATAATTCCCTTTAGTATGTGATAAACTGTTTCATGCAATGAAGAACAGCTTTGGATTACCAAAAATCGGAAAACATACTAAGTATGACTCTAGTTTAAAATTCAAGTCTTTTCTGGTCTATGTGATCCTAGATGCTCACTTCAATAAATTATATATCGGAAATTAACCAAAATAACAAATTTAACCGAGTGCATTGTATTCTGAAAATGATTCCCAATTTCAATCCTCATTTTTGAGTAAAGTCGTGATTTAAGACAAATTTACCACAAAAAGAAACAACATTTCTGTAAAACCAGAATAAAATTACTAACCTTCACTACCCATCCGTAGTGCCTCGGCAAATGAGGAGGCACCAACAGGCAATATCATAAACTCTTGCATGGCAAGATTGTTTCCAGCATGGCTTCCTCCATTTATGACATTAAAAGCCGGAACGGGCATAACAAGCTCTTTTGTTCCAGACGCTTCCTGGATGTGCTTGTACAGGGGAATTCCCTTTGCCCCTGCACCTGCTCTGCACACACTAAGAGACACTCCCAATATGGCATTGGCGCCCAGTTTAGGCTCGGGTACATGGCCCAATGTAAGACGGCAAGATGTATGTTTTTACCACTTTTGAATTTTCGTTCATGAGAAATCAACCTTAATTGCTCAGGTGAAACCAATCTCTCTGTTTTTTTTTTTTTTTTTTGCTCATGTACATGATACATGTTGCACTCACCTTCATTGCATTTATTTTTTGTATTTCATTGTTCCATGATATGACTTTCACATATATATATATATATATATATATATATATATATATAATTTAATACAATACAATGAAATCATGTAATTTGATATGAGATGTTGGAGTTGCTCGGCATACATTTTTCTCTCCCCTAGACCAACACCCAGCACTTCTTTGTGCAACAATAGGTAATGTATTTACGGAACGACAGACAGTTGCTTTACAATGAGGAGATTGCTAGGAGATAATTAAATAGTTGTTTATAAGGATTTCAAAATGAAACCATAGCAGGTACGACTCCATAATGGACAATAAACTACGTAGAAATCCTAATGAACAAAAAGCTCCACGAAACTCTCTTCATAAATCTATTACTTGGTGCTAGCAAGTGTCAAAAATGCACTTATATATATACAAAATGCACTATAACACTTTCAGTCATTCATGAATCATGATAACAACTTTTGAGGACATTCAAGCAAGCTTCATGCCCAGTAGATGCCCAGTAGAGCATAGAGCAGGATTTGAATTCTTTTGTTGGCTTGTACCATATATACATGGACCCAAATCAGTTTATGATACAAGTTATCCCCAATCAGTTATGACACGAGCGAGGATAACTACACAAACTTTGTCTCCACAAACTCTGTCTGGTCGGTATAGTGAACAATTAACACACCTTCTTTCCTCCTTGGGCATCTTCTACCATTTTGTTTCCAGTCAATAGATGCTTCTCTTCCTCGTCAAGTCTTTCCAACCATTTCAGTCCAAGATCACATCCTGCTTTTGCAGCAATCTGAAACCGCTCTCTTGCCATTCCTGCCTGGTCTCTTACAAGGCTTTCTGCATCTTTTCTTGCCTTTCTGGCTAAAGAACCCCTTTTTGAAGTTAACTTCGTCACAGATTCTGGGACTTGAACACCTACAATATGCAAATATGCCACTAAAGGGTAAAAATTCATGAGAAATTCGGAATGGAATACAAGTCGGGCTGCAAGCATCCTATCATTCCTATGCATACAAAGAATCACCCTTCATTGAAAGGATCCTCATTGAAATGAACCTATGGCCAGTACTCAAAAGAAGCATGGTGGGGAAGAACAGACCTTGAAGAAGAAGAGACCCATATGCTATAGCTGCACCAGCATGACCCTGAAAATTATTAAAAGAAAGAACATTTTAAAACAGTGCTCTAGTTGGAGAAACAATGATATTCTCAGTAGTCTGAGAGGATCAGACTTGTTGAACAAACTTATCAAGATTTATTTTGTAGATAATAACCATATTGGACTGATTCAATGGTGTGCAAATAGTTATCTCCCCCAATTTATGTTTCTCTTTCTCACTTTGGGATAGCATCCAATTCTATCTCTACGTAAAGTCAAACCTATGAGCATGACATATTGCTAGTTGTAAAAAGTGAGAGCCAGACTGACTTAGCAGTTAGCACTCAATTGTAAATACAAGACGGTGCTGCTCAAGCAAAAATATGTAAACATTTTCAGTTAATGAGGTAGGTAAATGAAACAATATATCAAGTAACCTATGCCCATGTAGAGAACAATAATTCTGCCCAACAAATAACTATAATTGCTAAACCAGATCAAATTTAACAGAAGTCTCCAACTAGGACAATAGTTTACCGTAATAAATCCCAAAACTATCATGGTCCAAAACTGCGTTAGCAGAAACAGGAGCTTCATTACCTTCTCTGATGCCCTATGAAAACACCATAAGGCAGAGGCAACATCTTTCTTGACACAGTCTCCAGTCAGATACACAGCACCCAGAAGGTACAGAGCACCTGGATGCAACTGAAAGAATACCGAGCTCCAGTTAGACTGGAAATATATTCTGGAAGGCTGGAAGCACTATTATATGCAACAACATTCTGAAATTACCTGGTCAACTGCCTTCTCCAAATAATGGAAAGCTTGCTGATCCGATTGCACATGCTCATTCTAAAAAGCACCCAAGCAAGCAAGCATCATAAAGTAATAATAAAATGATTAAGAATATCAGAGGAAAAAGAAAGTACAATAAAAACAATTGAAAAATTCCAGCCCGGAACAAAAGAATATTGACCTAGTAGGGAAAATTTATCACGAGTCATCAAATTTCACAGATTGGGAGAAAAACACATAGAACTAACATAATTCACATACAAATTTTGTTAGGAGCAGCAGTGATAAAACTTTCTTAGAGTTAATTATACCTCTACTCTAAGACGACAAGCGAGTTCATATTGTGCATCTGCATCACCCATATTTGCGGCTTCAACTAACAGGGCAGCTCCTCTGTTGTGAAGAAAGCAGCAAAATTATTAATCACATGACATCCTTTTATTTGCTTGTATGCCCCATGATACATCACAGAATATTAATGTTGGGAATGCAGACCACCATCAGTGAAGTGACATAAACTAATGAAGAAAAAAGTATGCAAGACTTCTCAGCAAGTACACTTACATCGCTTTGCATGCCCCTGGGACATGGTATTTCAAATGCAATCTGGACAACCAATACCTGGCATGGGTATTAGAGTTGTCAGTCTCTAGAGCCAACTCAAAGTTTTCCTTTGCTGCCTGATGCGATCAAAAGAATCGTGTAAGAACAGAGACTTTTTCGTTCAGTTATCCCATTTCATGAACAAAAGCTTATACTGTGATCGAAAGGGAGGGTTTGTATTGATACTCCATATATTGCCTCTGATTTGGAAGCCTAGATCTTACCCAACAATCAATCAACAGCAAATTGACTAATGATGGCAATCGAGCAAATCATGAATTTTATACAGTAGCCTTTTATTAGAAACATTACCCCTCTCCTGTCCTCCCAAAACCAAAAGCCAATACCATCATAACCCAAATTCAAATTTGGTTCCTCTTTGTTTCTCACATTTTCTCATAAACACAAAAGCATATAAAACGCTTAAGAACACATGGAAATCAAAACCGGAAAGAACATTTTCCTCTTCAATTCACATTACTAATCAAGACACCGACTTTCTGGGTTCCCACTACTTTTCCAACTCAAATGCATTGAGACCAATATTTAGTTGTCGAAAAAGTAAAAAAATCCATCACCACATCACCCTCAAAATGTAAAATGAACCAAAAAATGAAGTCTTGTAAATTAGAGACAGACCCTTAATAGAGGAATGAGTCGGCGATCGTTGAGCTCGCAATAGTCGATGACTCTATCAACTTCCTTCAGAGCGCTCCACCCTTTGGCTATCAACTCCATCGCCTTCTTGTTCCTATCGTGCATCGCTCTCTGCGAAACCAATCAAACCCAAAACCATTCATCAACCCAGTTTCAGGTCATGTGGAAACAATAAGAACTGAAAGACTGACCCTTTGAGTGAACTGAGTAAACCCATAGATGGGTTTCCAACTGAGCTTGTTTAAGAGCTGTCGCTGCATCGTCGACTCTGGGTTTTTGGCAAAGGAAGCGGGTAGGACCCGTATAGGCACATATACATCTCTCGTTTTCTTCTTCTTTTTTCCTTTTTCTTTTCAAATGCCTGTTTTTTTATTTTTTTTATTTTTTATTTTTATAAGAGAGAGCACGAGACATGTAAATTGACCCGTATAGGCATATATATATATATACATCTCTTGTGACTATGTCTCGTGAGTGTGTATGTCTCTGTTAAAGGTTACGATCATTCTTTCAGCTGCATACGAGCAGCTACAAACATCATAACTTAACATTGTAAGATCCATGTAAATTGGGTCACTGAGATTAATTATATATATGCATAGTTTTAAAATGATTTTAGTCTTTTTTGAATATAATGCATTCATCAATTGAGGTTCCTTCATTCTTGACGGTAAATTCATCACTATATTCATATATACTTCACTAACCTGTAATCCGAGTAAGATCTTGAATAATGCATCCCTTGATTGATTCATGACTATCGTAGGTATATCATTATCATTCGACAATGAAGAGAAACCTGAAATGCGCGCAGGTATATATATTGTTGATGTACGTATCCTTTTATGATAATGGCATGGAGAAGCTAAGCACCTGAATTGCTGTCCTGAGTTCCTACATGAGTTCCCAATCAACAAGCGCTTATTGATATGTATGTTAACCCTAAACCCTAGGAAATCCCACAAAGCCAGTTGTACTAGTGTTGCAAGCCGCAGCATCGCAGCAAGGACAATGAATTATGCTAAACGTTTTTCTGATCTGTATATTGTCAGGTTTAGTTTGTTCACTAGTTTGATCACGGAGGGCTAGAGCAGCTCTCATTTAGTCTTTCCTTGTCTATACAAAATTAGTAGAAATGACTAACGTACATTGTTACATACACACTCACGACACATGTAAATCAATCGATTTGAAAATGTTAGCCTGAAGATCAAAGCCCGCACATTATGTATTCATACTTCCCTTGCATGAAACAGATTATGCTATATATGATTATATTCTAGGAAGCAAAACATACCAATAACAGAGGAAGATAGTTGACAAATTAAGAAGTTTACAAATGGAGGCTGTATCATTCTTCTTATGGCCATCTTTTCTCCCTATAACAATCTAACACCTACAAAACCCCGATCAAATTACCACAAAAACTCCGCCTCAAGAATCTAACTCCAATCCCTTTCGATTCTATCATAATGATCTGCGTTGTTCATCATTAGCCAACAATTGTCATCAGTACCACCAAAATATAAGGTTGAACTTCAAACATGAACCCCAAATATCAAAGTTCTCTACAAGCTACAAACAATTATCGATTGATCTCGATCCTCCATGTATCATAAAGACAGATGTCCCAAATTCGCATCACGTAGTCAAAAACCCTCCTAAAATAATCACTTCTCCAATGCCAAACCAACCATTCTCACACCATTCCGTCTACACACGGTCCTGCCTAGCTCGCTCTCTTTCTCCAAATTCCCAATTTCTCCGGCACATTGATCCACAGATACAACAGAAAGAAGAAGAAGAAGAAGAAGAAGAAGAAAAAAGTATATTCCGACAAGTGTAAACCTAAACAGACGAAGCACAAACGAAGTATATTCAAGACAAGTATTAGGTTTAACTAGTCGTAGGTTCCCGTCAATCAAACCCTAAACCGTCGCCTCTAAACAAAAGGCGTCCACTACGTACATGAACGACTCAGTTATCCCACGTCCCCTTTTCAAACCCCCCTCCAACCCCATTTCGGTCCTTTCACCCCTCTCACACAACCGGCAATGCTGACGTGTCATCCTCTCCACCCGCCACCTATCGTCCACGTCCAAAAACTAAGTCCCATTTCTCAAATTCAAAATCCGAATGCAACCGTTTTACGTAGGTGTTCATCAACTCCTTCTATAAAACAGTTTCTCACTCCAGAAATCTAGATAAATACACAACCGTCTCCTCTGTTTCTCTCATTCTCAAATCCTAGGGTTTGATTTCACAATTCTCACAAGACAGAGACAACCTGCGACCTAGTTTTACGTTTTCACAATGTTACGTATAAGCAACACCGTGATCGGGATCCTGAACGCGATGTTCCTCCTCCTAGGACTCGCTTCCATCGGCGCGTCGATCTACTTCCACCTCCACGGCGGCACCATGTGCCAGAAGGTCCTCCAGAACCCTCTCCTCTTCGCCGGACTCGTCTTCATCGTCGTGTCCCTCCTCGGCCTCGCCGGCTCGTGCTGCAAACTCAACTCTCTCCTCTATACCTACCTCGTCTTGATCTTTCTCCTCATCCTCGGATTCATAGCCTTCACCGTGTTCGCTCTGTTCGTGACGAACAAGGGGATCGGACAGGCCGTGTCGGGACGAGGGTACAAGGAGTACAAGGTCGGAGACTTCTCGCATTGGCTTCAGCATTACGTTGTTAATGGGAAAAACTGGGAGCCGATCAAGAGTTGTCTGGTGGGTGCTGAGGTTTGTAAGAATCTCGGCGGCGATGTTCATCAGACTCAGGCCGATTTTTACAGGAAGAACTTGTCTCCGATTCAGGTATGTGGATTTTTTTTCCCTTTTTAATTTACTGATATATTTATTCTTGGACGAACTTTTTAGTTGGATTGGTATATAAGTTATGTGATATCTGTGATCTAATCTTTGTTACTGAGGTTTCAAATTGCTAGTCGAGTTTAACTTGTTAAGAAAATATAAAGATATGGTAATCAGTAAAGTTTATCTGAGTAGATTTGCTTGAATCATCATTATCATGCAGTCATAAAAGGAGATAGGATTCTTCGTTCTTTTTGTGTTTCTATTGAGGAATTGATAACTGACAATTTAGGTTCTGTGTTTCCCCTTTTTATACTGTAATTGTAGTGTCGTGTGCAATGTTCATATACCTGATTTTATTTTTATTTTTTATGTTCAATACGTATTAAAAAGATCGAAGTTTTATACAAATAAACTCTGACCTCTTTGATGAATTGGAGAATTACAAAGTGATTCAAAATTGTGGTCAGCGATTTACGGTTCTGTATGCAAAATATTCATTCAAATTATCAAGTTTAGAATCTAATTGTCGATGGACAAAGTTTTACATGGAATACGTATCAGGATTCATCATCCTTATGAATTTCTTTTACAAGTACTTGAGTAATGTATATCCACATATATATATATATATATATATATATATATATGCGAATTCTATACATTGTGAAAATGTGCCATGCTTTCTTGAACTTTGTACTAATCATAAGCTTTTATGTGTGTTTGATATAAACAGTCTGGTTGCTGCAAGCCACCATCCTACTGCGGATATGAATTCAAGAATGCAACATACTGGGCGATTCCGAAGTCTGGACCTAAAGAGCCGGACACTGACTGCCTAACTTGGAGTAACAAGCAGAACAAGTTGTGCTACGACTGCAAGTCATGCAAAGGAGGAATTCTGGCCAACATTCGCAAGGAGTGGCGGTCTTTCGCCATACTCAACTGCTGTATTCTTCTCCTCCTTACCCTTGTCTACTGCGTTGGCTGCTGCGCTACCAAGAACAATCGCTTCAGCACTTACAACAACAGCAAGTTCCGCGGGCCATGAACGCTAGTGTTGATTTTAGTTAGTTGTTGTTTATTAGCCAATTTAACTTAGAATTATTCTTATTCGTCTAGCGGTGTAGGGTGTTGTTTTTACATTCTTCTTGACTACAGTACTTGGTTATTTGAAATACTTGAAAGTTATTTTGTTTAGTACTCTTTTCAGTTTATAATATCTGTTCGAGTTCATCACAATCATTACATCGTATGATTTACTTGGAATTATATTGTTTAGTACCTTTTACAGCTTATAACGCCCGTTTGAGCTCATCAAATCCAGTGTAAGATGCTCACACGCGTTTGGACGAAGCTAGAAGGCTTGAAACGAAGAGAGACCAATAATCTCACACTGTACCCCGGTATAAAGTTCATCGAACTCTAAATTCTATCTAAATTGGAGCTTGATGAGTAAGCATGGAATTTTATTATTGGTAACGGCGGCTAATAAGAGTGAACTCTATCAAAGTAACAAATGAAGCCTCTGCCTCATAGACAAATCATAAATGAATGTGCAAAAACAAAGAAACAGCCAGTCAGAAAGAATGATTCTAACGTGAGAGCCATTTGATGAAGACGATTGTAACAGAGATACACAATTGGGAATTTGGGATTTCAAACTCCCAAGTTTCAGAGAACCCCAAAACATAGACCTCGATATATAGAAATATGGAGTTTGCAACCTACCGAATAACATAAATTCGTATGATGAGTCCAGACAAAATAGTTTTACTTGAGAAAAGTGCAAGCAAGGAACAGGAACACATAAACTACTAGTGACGTTAGAAGTTCGAGAGTCCAAGTCGGGTTTAAGAACATTGAAGGAATATTTGGAATCAAGATCGAACCACACACCCAACCAGCAACGAGTGCTCCAAGTCTGCAATTGAACCATTGTGTAAATATGAGAAGAGAAGAGGGAGAGAGCAGAGACCTATAGCTACGGTTAGTATTCACAGAAACCTTACCCATAAACGGAAGCTCTAGCCAAGCTCTTTGTCTTATCATTTAGGAAGTATATGCAAGCTGCTAAGGACACAGCCACCTGTAGTAATAGATATTTCATTTAGTACAGAGAAGTGAGAGAACAAGGGGCACCAAGATTCCAAATATAGATGATATTCATATTTGAACCTGTATTTATCAGCAACGAGGAAAGTGCAGTATCTATTATGGTGGAAAAGCACTTGAAGCATGCAGTTCTAATATTCACTTATTATTTAGTAGGACACTCGAGTGCTGTCAAAAGGCGGTGTAAGGTAAGTGCATAAAGGTCTAGGTCTATCTCAAAGTCCAATACTTCCTATCTCACCAACTTATCCTACATTTTATTAGTATGACTGAAGATTCACTCTGATAACAGAACTGATAAGATGCACAATGATAAAACAAAAGAGCATTACTGATCAGTGTGTAAAAGTTGGAACAAACCTGAAAAGCAGGTCCCCCTTCAGCTGAGTTCATAATACTCCAGCCACCCATGAATGCAAAGAGGAACAATCTTCTAAAAATAACTTCAGTGGCTGGAATTTCCACAAAACCGAGCAAATTCTTAACCCAAGGTGGAGACTCTTCAACTTTGTTCTTTAACCTGCTCTTCAAGTTGATTTTTGTTTTCTTCCTCTGCTTGAAGCTTGTCATCAATATTTTCTCGAAAGCAGCTTCAATTGACTCCTCACTTCTCTCATGTCCCGCATACTGTTGCAATAGAAAGTTGCGCGATCCCCAAATCTCCTCCTCAGATGCATCCTGGTTCACACCAAGACGCTTATATGGATCCCAAACACTGACCCGAGGGAACTTGGGAGTATTACCTACAGAATGCCGAGAAGAAATTAACAATGGCTAGCAATCACCAAACCATATTACGGCATCAACACAATCACAAGGAGCTTCAAAAGCTCGACAAATAAATTTACTAACACAACCTATCCAATCCTGAACAGACATCACACTGTCACAGTAATTCTCAACCAATAACTGAATCTATTCATGCAGACTAAACCAAGTTCGTTCATCAATTAGCAGCGAAAATCGGAACCAAAACACCTAGAGAAAGGTGAAGGCTGCAATTTCCATCAAATTCTTCACTAATTTTCATTTGGAGAATAAAACCGAATCCAATTGCGTAATCTACATATCTAATGAACATAATCAAAGCAGTAAAAATACATCTAGAAAAGGTCGAAAGGAATACCTCCATAGGATGTAGCTGCACACCTAGGGTTTCGCAGGGAGGAGCAACTATTTTGCAGCTTCGTATTTTCACGAAAGCTACAAGAAATACCAACAAAAAATAATCGAAATCAATTTACAGAATCACAGAGAGATATAGAGACAGTGAGGGCTCACAGTCTCTTGCCGAGGAAGGAGGTCGTGAAATTGGGGGCGGCGACGGCGAGAGAGGCCATGGTCGCCAAAGCTGTGAGTCAAAACGGAGCTCTGATTAACTATATCCGCTGCCTTGTGTTTTTCAACAACTAACCGACCTATACTATCTTACTCTACGCACCAGCACAGGGTATCATTGCTTTTTCTAATGGGATTTTTTTTGTGTTTTTCTTCTAGGTTTTGATGTAATTGGGCCAAAGGCCCAACATATATTTTTTCTGCTTGATAGTCTGTTACTCTTGTTTCCAAAATTCTAAAAAATGCCGGTTAAATTTCATATGAATGGCTAAGATCGTAAGATATTAATATATATGGATGGTTGACCTACGTATTGATGGTGAAGATTGCACCGTCAACTTACACCACCGTTGTGTATATAAAAATTTTCACTAAAAGTTGTAAAGTCTTCGGTACATGGTTGTTATGTATTTACACGCAATATATGGACAACTAGGATCGGAGGACATTAATATATATGGATTGTAATAATTATATATGGTTTTCCAGAAGAGACTTGTGATATATTGGGGAAGCTGTACAAGAAGGTTATTATTGTAAAATAACAAAACATTGTCTGCATCAAGTAGAGTGCTTGGTGTTGTACAAGGCAAAAGCAACTCTTCCCTCGTACTCTCATAGTTTAGCACCTTGGTCGAGTTGAGCAAACTGCTGCCGCAGAATCCGTCTCATGACCTTATTTGTTGCTGTTCTTGGAAGAGAAGGGAGAGGCACAGCTCTAGAAACCTGCAGTGGCGAGGAAATGTTAAGATGTTAAGCACGTAATAGACTGGATATCTGATGGTAGAGGTTGTTGTTCTAAAATAAAGCAGTGAGAAGCATACCTTGAACAATGGATTTAGCTTCTTCTGCACAGCTGAATTGAAGGATGCTATTAATTGATTCAAATCTGGAGGTGGATTATCTTGATTCTTAAACACAACAGCAATTACCAGCTGCTCTGGTCCGCCTCCGGCAGGCGGCACACCTATGGCAGCTGTCTCGAGGATGTTGGTGTCAATTGCATTACATATTCGTTCAATCTCAATAGAACTAACCTGCCAATCAAAATAAACAGAAAAGTCAGAACGGTGCTATCTGCTGATAACAGTCAGGACTAAGGAAGTCAGATTTCATGTGCACATTCAACATGCAGTTCCTTTTCAAAATCATATTTCCTATACCTTGATGCCTCCAAGATTCATTGTATCATCTGCACGACCATGAGCATGATAGTAACCCCTGGAGGTCCTCTCAAACAAATCCCCATGTCTTCTCAAAACCTGCAAGTTAAGATCAGAATTTTACATGATGTAGAAGGTATACTGGTTTGAGAGTGGAGAATAAAGTTGTTTACCTTCCCATTCCATGATGGCATTCCCTTGTAATAAACCTCATAATGATCAGCATTCAACAGCGTACTCGAAGCTCCAAACATGAGAGGACCAAGAGCCAGTTCACCAAACCCTGGTTCATTTTGTGGCTGCAAGAAAAGATGGATATTTGAGTAACTAAACATGAGCTGAAAGAATTCCAGAACAGGATAAAATACATTAAAGATTACTCAACAATGGCAATACCCAATCAAAATTGTTGGCAAAGAAAATAGGGATATTGTGCGATACATTATCTGTGTCTACCGTGCATAGCTATTGAATACTTACTAGCTAGTATAAATTGATGAGTAAGAAAAACAAAAACAAAACAAAAAAAAATTCATCGGAAGCTGAGGCCTGTTGGTACTTACAATTGGACTTCCATCAGTACCAATAATAAACAAACTACAGCCCATAGCTGGAGTGCTAAAAGAAGCCAAAGACTGAGCCTGCAACATTGAGCCAGAAACAAAGGCACCGCCAATTTCTGTACCACCACAATACTCTATGATAGGCTTGTAGCCAGCCCTTCCCATTAGCCATAGGTATTCGTCTACATTTGATGCTTCACCGGTGGAGCTAAAGCAACTACCAGATTTCATGGGAAGGAAAAAGAAAAAGAAAAAGAGTTACGATGGGATATATAATATAAAGCAAAACCAGTAGAAAAACTCATGATTAACATTAAACAAGTTACAGTAGTACAACCCATGAAACCAGATGTCCAAACCAATATGGTAGATACCAAGAAAGGCAACTTAAACTTACCGAATGGCAGACCAATCATAGCCTGAAGTAGAATTTGTACTTTTCCATGTCCGAACAATACTAGGGATTACACCAAGCATTGTTACTTTGGCATCCTAGACAGATAGAAACAGTTTCAATAGTCAGAAAGCATTCAATTCTCGGATGCTTATAATCTACTATACTTCACTCTGTCGACTAATATACCATAGACATGGGCAACAATTTTGTTACTAGTCCATTATGCAGTTCCAAAACATTTTATTCAAGCCTTTATGGTAAAAATTGAGTACATACATGTTGGGGAAAACTTATGGTGCTTGCAAGTAGGAAATTGTTGAAATAGCAGATAGGAAGGTCTGTTCTAACATTAATATATTCAAGCATTCACAGAAGGGCAGCTATTCTGGTTGGCATATAGCTGGGGGGAACTTCAGCAATATGAATAACAACAATAGTGAGAATTCTTACCATAAATGCAGATTATTATGTGAAAGCCAACAATTTTTGTTTTCACCTATAGTAGGATTACCTGAACAAACTTGGAAAAGCCAGGTCCAAGTGGAGATCCATTGTATAGGGCAATGGAAGCACCATTTAACAAAGAAGCATATACCAACCAAGGGCCCATCATCCACCCAAGATTTGTGGGCCAAGCAATAATATCACCTTTATGAATGTCCATATGGCACCAGGCATCTGCAGCAGCTTTGAAAGGAGTCGCATTGGTCCATGGAATTGCCTTTGGGTCCCCTACAACAACATCAAGGACACAATTAAGACTGTTAAAGAAATGCTTAATAGAAGTTTTGTTAAAGAAATTCACTTTTTCATGTAAAAATGTGGAGTTGCGGCACATGTCAAGCTAAGGTTCAATGTTCAAATTACCAGTAGTTCCAGATGAGAAGAGGATATTCGTAAATGCTTCTACAGGTTGTTCCACAGCAGTGAATTCATTTCTGTAGGATTGAGAGAAATACAAACAGATGCTACATTAAAATCAGAGCCTCACTGAGTATTAGGTTCTTTCAAGATACGCTCAAGTAATTCTAACAATGCACACACAGGCTCAGCATTACAAGGTTAAAGAAGAAACTAGTCCATACTCCATAACAGAAGGGGGACACTAGATTCAGTTTGCACGCCAAGAGTTTTCAAAATGATTTTGAATCACAACTTCATATAAATGAATGAAACACCAACACATATCAAGCATATCTTCACTGTATAGTTTGTTCTAAAGGAAAATAAAGTATGCTTAATAACCTTATTAAATTACACACTGGTAAAAAATAGAAGTAAAAAGTAAACAATAATAAAGTAGAGTACATACTTGAAATCTTTTACTGTTTCTAAAAAATCATGCCAAAAAATGTCACCATCACGCAATTTCACGCTGGAATTGGAACCCTTTGTAAGGAGAACAATAGCCACAGGAGATTGAGCATCCTTGATTTTACTGCACAATTGACACTACAATGAGGCACATATGAAAACAAAAGCAGAAATAGACTATGTCATCTCATAGCTAAACTACTTCAGTACTTCACCTGTACAAGGATAGACTTTTCTCACCACGAACTATTACATCCTACCATCAAAAACAAAGTAAAAGAAACTGAGGAAACACAAAGGTACAATTTATGAAGCCAGAATACACATAATCTGAGGAAGAAAAAAATTTCAGCTTTTCCAACAGAAGGGTATGAACCTGGGTAAATATGGCTTTTGCCTCCGAAATTTTTAGTCTGGTTGATATTTCAGGAGGAGCAAAACTATCAGCGATTGATACAACTACATAACCTGCCAGAACAATAGCCAGGTAGATAACTACAGAAATGACATTCATTGGCATATCAATTGCGATTGCAGATCCCTTCTCCAGACCTAGTGTTTGTAGAGCATGTGCAACTAACCTACGGATTATAAGATCAAAAGAAGATCTCATTAGAAAGATAAAATCACTCAAGTCTATTAAAATAGTTGGAAATGACTTCAACAGGACAAAGCTTAGAGGATCATGAATAGCATACCAAACCTCTGCACGCAATTCTTTAAGTGTCATCCTATTCAAAGGCAGATCATCCTTTCCTTCGTCACGCCATATTACCATTGTATCATTCAAGCTCCTCTTAGAATTCAAACTCAAGCAATTCCTTGCTGGATTTACACATGCTCCAGGAAGCCACTGAACTCCTGGAACTGATAAATGCCCATCACCAGACAGATTCTCACGTAGAATACATTGCGGAGGCTTGGAAAACAACACATTCATCTCATCTAGTACAGTTTTCCAATAAACCTGACCATTAAACAGGAAGTAGATATGTACAACGACTAGAAAACAAATCAATCAAATGTTTTGAGATAAGCAACTTTAGTGTTAAACAAATCCTACCTCTGGGTTGGACACCGAAAATTCCTGAAAGTCAGAAAAGCTGGATATGGGATCCTTATATCGAGAACCCAAAAGCACTTTTCCCTGCCTCTCCAGTAGCCGGCCGGCATTTGTTAAAACTGCAGTCTCCCTTACCACACAACAAGACACAAACTCAGAAGTTTACAGAAACTATACACATAACCAACATGTCTGACTCTAATTCTTCGTAAAGTTTAAAACTTTAACATGTCCACAGTAACCAAGTTGTTAATTTTCCAAATTTTTCATCATGTCAAACCATATAAGAACTACAAATGCTGCTAATGCATAACTTTCCATTAAATTTATTTCATATAGGAATTTAGTGATTGCAGGACAGAATATAACAATCAAATCATATATCAGCCAATAAATTCAAGCAGTAAAAAAAATATATTGTAACCTCAGGATTGTCTGTCAACCTGAGGATTCTTCTTACACAAGGAATTCCAAAATAACACAAACAAACTAATTTTAATCAGAAAAAAGTACAGATTGACAAAAATTTAAGCTTATTATTAAAATTAAGCTACTAGTTCATTTCGCGGTCTAATTATCTATCTCAAAAGAGCAAGAGAGCATACGGGTCGGGCAGCCAGGCGGGCGGGTCGGGTCCGAAGTCCTTATAGCAACCGTAGTACATCATCTGGTGAAAAGAGAAGGGGAGGTCCGGGCTGAGAAAGTGCCCGGTGATATTGCGCCACGTGTCCGGAGAGGCAGCGCCGTGATCGGCGATGATCTTAGCGAGACTTCCATGGAGTCTGTTGGCGAGCTCAGGCTCAATCCCGAGGGATTTGATGTCGGCGACCGTAACGGTGTCGAGGCTCTTGTGCGCCATCGCCGTCGTTCACCGCCGGTAGTTATGACGGCGAGAGAGTGTGACTGTGTGTATGAGACTATTCTGACTTCTGAGCTGGAAGATAACGGCTTTGGCTGGGTTTAATTATTGGGTGGCTCGTCAATTTCTCGTGTGTCGTTTTGTTATGAAATTTCTGCGTTTTGGGTCATGTGATTTCTTGGCAATATGGGCACACCTGCCGTGGCACGTTATGCTGCGCGATGTTACCTAACTCTAATGTGCAAAAATGTCTCTTATGAAAACGGATATTATCAATGATGGTGTGTTAGTTAGCTTTAAAGGTTTTTCGGTTTAAATTTCACTACATTAAAAATGAGTTAAGAGAGTTACATTGTCTCGAATATATGCATTTATTGGACTCGAATATATATATTACTTAAGTATATGAAAGTAAACCACCACGTGGTCAAATTTGTAAGAGATATGTGAACACTCATACTCAGGTTCGAATCATGTCGTTACAGATTAGAGTTAAATTTTAACTTATTCTTGATATTTAGGAAGAAAAAAAATATTCTAACAAGATCCCGATACGGATTAGTCTCTAAATCAGAAACTGCGTGATTTTTGTCTAAAAAAAGTATGTATATAGCTCTAGGCTCTAAGCGTGAAGATTACAGTTTATAGACAAAGGGGAAATAAATGAGTTACATAACTTTGCAGATAGATCGACTAATTGAGAACAATAACACGTCTTGAAAGAAAAACAAGGAAGACAAGCTTTGGATGAAGTTAATCTGAAAGAAGCTTTCGACCAGACTGAACTGTGGTGCCAAAACGTCTTGTCGCAGCTGGAAAGATTCTCGATGGTGAAATCACCTCAGCAAAGGAGAAATTGTATGAATCTGTGCCTAAACGACTCTGTAGCCACCCCTTGTTTCCGGAGAACCCGTCTGCTACAATCCAGGTGTTCTTGAAGCCTAGATTGGTTAGTGCTCTTGCAACTAATTTACCTGAATCAGAGTAACTATACATGTACACCAAACAAAAACAAGAGCAGAATAAGAAAGAGGGTAATGATCAAAATGTTGAGATATCAATCCCACATCGAGAATATGGGACCTTGCCTGTGGGTTAATAAGGGTTTGGGCCACTCCATTTATTACCAATTGGTTTTGGATGTGAACCCCAGACTACTTTATCATGGTATCAGAGCGGGTTACCCACGTCCACGTGTGAAGCCCAATGGCCACACGAACTCCACGTCACCCAAATGTTGTCCACGTGTTAGGCTTGAAGATTCGCCACACGTGCGGGGGCGTGTTGAGATATATATCCCACATCGGGAATATGAGACATTGCATGTGGGTTAATAAGAGTTTGGGCCACTCCACCCATTGCCAATTGGTTTTGGATGTGAACCCTAGACTACTTTATCAAACACGCCCCCGCACGTGTGGCGAATTTTCAAGCCTAACACGTGAACAAGGCCCAAACCCTTATTAACCCACAGGCAATGTCTCATATTCCCGATGTGAGATTGATATCTCAACACGTCCCCGCACGTGTGGCGAATTTTCAAGCCTAACACGTGGACAACATTTGGGGTGACGTAGAGTGCGTGTGGCATTTGGGCTTCACACGTGGACGTGGGTAACCCGCTCTGATACCATGATAAAGTAGTCTGGGGTTCACATCCAAAACCAATTGGCAATGCGTGGAGTGGCCCAAACCCTTATTAACCCACAGGCAAGGTCCCATATTCCCGACGTGGGATTGATATCTCAACACAAAAGTCATTATCAAGAATGATGAATGAGGTTGAAGAAAGAACTCACGAGTCCAAGATGACAATGTTGGTGCCCTTGTTAACTCTCTTGAGGTAAGCAATTTTCAATGCTGCTATCTCGGCCTCTACTTTCTTCACATTTCTGACTAGGCCTTTCAGTTTGCTTGGTAGTTCTTCCAAGCTGGAAAACAGAATTCGTTGTCATCTTGCAGACAGAGGCACAAGAGGTACAAAAGGGTTTGAGGCTAATGCAACTCACGGAATAGCAATCAATTTGCTTTTGGCGCTAGATGGAAGGCGAGGAATGCCAGCCTTGTCCTTGTCCTTCTCTGATCGAATATCTATCAGAAGGTAGTTCTTTGTAGAAATGAGATCAAGGGTTTGAGCAGGAGTGAGGGCACCTGAGTGGTGCAACCATAGCACATTAGCTATTAGTACATGCATGTTACACTGACAGCTTCATGACAAACATGTAGTCTCAATATGATAACATTAACCGAAAATATGTAGTCTTTAAGCTGGTTTAATTCTTTCAAAAGTTAAGTACTTGAATTGTAGAACTGCAATACTAGCAGATAAAGTCGCATTGTCTATGTATCAATAGATTTTCTTGAAGCAACATCATATCACAATTAGCTTGTACTTACCTTTGTATCCTCTGAGGTTAAAAGAGATAGCAGACCAAATTGGGGGAAGAAAGAAATATGTGAGGAATATTGCTCCAGCAGTTCCAGCAATCACAACAGGATCTGCTGACGAAATGGTCTCGACAGTTGATGAAGCAATGGGCTTGGCATCTTGAATTACTTTGCTGGTCTGTCCTGCTGCATCACCTATTGTCTGCAACCAAATATACCACTCGATAAACATATTGATTGGAAGAAAAGGGTGAACAATATACAAATCCACCTTATTGTTATCCATTCAATTTACAATCTCAATTTCCATACTTTTCTGAAACTTGTATAAATGTTCCACTAGTGATGAACAAGTCCATTGCATAGTGAACTCAAAACTACTACATTACAAATGTTATATATTTTAAGATTTCAGAATTGCATCACTAATGTTTTAAAAATTGTCAGGTAATGTACATTGCCCCAATTAAAAGTTTTAGACTACACTAACCACTTATCTCAAGTCAAAACTAAACAAGTCCTAGTCATTTAACTATGCAACTGAAATCAACTACTACACTAAGCTTTAATTCACTTGAAAACAGTGCATATTATTGCAGCCATGGATGGTCTAGCTAATGTACATTTTACCACAAACTAAGTAAAAACTTGAGCAAAGCAAAAACCTTTGCAGCACTGTAAACAGGCGCTGTGTCAATCCCGGAACTTTGAATTGCTTCTTGAGCTTTCTTTGAAACCTCAGAAATTGCAGGAGAAGCAATCTTCAGGGCTTGTTCTCCAGCCTGCTTAGCAATTGGCAATGCCACATCTATGCCAGGCTTCACTGCATTTAAAAAAGCATCAAGAAAACGCTCTGTGTTGTCAAACACACTAGAACCCACTTGCTGAACTTGATCAATTGTCTGCTCCACCTAACAAAACAAAGAATACAAATTCAACAAATGAGTGCCAAACAAAATGAAATGAAAAGTAGGGAAGCAATCAGAAACACTGTAAATAACAATATTTTCATGCATTGGAATGGAATGTACTTACTTCAGTGAGGGAAGAGACTATTTGATCCTTGGAGAGGTTAAAAGCCTTGGCTTCAAAGGGAGAGGTGAAGAGGGCCAAGAGAGAGAGGGTAGTTGATGTTGGGAGTGACACAGAGATGGGTCTGAATTTGGGTTTGAAAGAAAATTTAGGTATGGATGGTGATGATGATGATGATGATGATGATGATGGTGAGGGAGAAGAAGAAGAAGGAGAAGAAAGATGAGGTCTTGGGGTGACTGAAGCTCTGATGGCCATTTCCACTGCCATCTTTGCCACCTGAGCCTGTCAAAAAGTGGAACACACAAAGTAGAAAGTTCACGATTCCTGACACAAAGTTGAAAGTTCAGTGAGTGTGTTTCACTGTTTCTTTGGTTGATGTTTCAAAAGGAATTTTTTGTGATGAGAATTAAGTGGCCAAGATAAGGAACTTTTGGCTAATGATAAAGGGATTTTCTATCATAGCCTCATAGGCTTGAGATATCTTGTGTGTCATTTTCATTAATATTTAAAGCAACTCATACATCAAGCAATCTTGGTGGCCTGGCCTGCTTGTGGTAGTAGAAGTTCTGTGACTTCCACCCAGCTTTCATCTAACCAGAGATGCAGAATTTACTGATCACATTCATAAACATTCAGAATTTACTGATCACCTTTAGAACGTTGAAACCCCTATGTATATTTATGAATGTTTATCCAATGAAATGGCAGTGTGAGGAATCAAAGTAGCCAGTGAGAAGCGAGGTATATCACTTGGGCTTACTGGACAATATTGATGACTGTAATTCATATTATTTTTCTGCTGCATCAGCTTGATTTCAGCATTTATGCAAAACGTGAGACTGCTCCAGAAATATACTATAATCTGTATACAATCTGCATAAATTTGAGGACTGAATTGCTAATACACCTATGATACGATGACTAATAGGACTAAAAAAAATTTCTGTCACATTGCTTATTAATCGATCTATGCAATCTGCATACATAAGTTTGAAGACTGGCATTGCACTCTGCTAAACTAATCAGCTTAGACAAATTCCTGTACGTGTTTAATGGAACCTCTCTTCCTCTTGCATACCTTTTTGCTGTATCAGTCTATCAGACATTGTGACTGTAAAGGAATCAACTTCACATGTGGGACTAAAGTACAAATATTGTCTGTAAAATGATGTGACAAATTGTGTTTTGACTGTTTGTAAAATGATTTTTGTATGGTAGCTAGTAGAATACTTACAAATTACAATCATCAATATATTTAGATTCAAATTTCATACAGTGGGAATTAAAAGAGGAAAGAGAACTGGACCGGGCCAGTTTTCAAGTTGGATTACAAATGGGCAAAAGAGAAGTTTGTGAGAATTTTGGGAGCTGAAAGAGTTCAATCCTTGACAAAGTTTATGGTATTCTTTTATTTCCCTTGTTGTTCTGATTAAAATCATATATAAGCATTTGTGGACAGTCAAGCGTGCTCATCGTTATGAAAAGTTGAAAACAGTTGAAGTGTATCAATGAACAAATCAAGCTGCTATGTAAATCTTCTTTCTCTGGTTTTAAATCATATATATTAACACATATTTTCTTACTAGCATGAAATGAAGGTCTATATATAGGTAATGAGGCATAGAACAGTTTCACACAACAAGACTGCCTTGCTATATGAGAACTGGTAATGGATTGTGATATAAATCACTACAAAGTAGCTAAATATATGGGTAAAACATCGTAGAGACAGAGTAAAATTACAAGTGTAATAGTCTTGGTCATCTCTTAATATGTAAATGAAGTATGAGAATTGGAACAGTCTTCTGTATCACATGAGACTCAATTGTAAACCTTCAATTTTGGACTCTTGTGGCTGAAGCTTCATAAGAAATTTTAAGGAGCAAGTTTATCACAAACCATAAAGCAAGAAAACCTTGCTATATAGCCATTGCAGTTGCTTTAAGAGAAGCGCCATGGAAACCAGACAAGCTAGTTATCATGGAATCATGATGATCCATGTCCACAAAAGAGCAAGAATCTGAGGCCAAAACTAGAAAGTACACAAAGAATCCAACAAAGAAGGCTAAAAACTTCTGATTAATTTTTAGAGACAAAAATTCTGCAGGTACTTGTTCAAATTTGAACAGCAAATAATCCAAAGAAAACAGAACATGCGTGCTCTGAATGAAGGGACTTAAAAAACATAAACCAGTATGTGACAAGTGCCAAACTTTTAGTGTTTTATAGTTTGAAGCAATGTGAGGAAGAATATTAACTTATTAAGTTGGAAAGAAACACTGTAGGTTCTGTGTTTGGTTTTGGACTTTTGAGGTGTGAGTTTTGTTTCCAAGCAATTGGAGCTATATCAGTTGGGGAATTCATTGGGGTGAACAGTAAGCTTAGTACTTATTAATCACAATAAACCTAGCTTCTGTCAACACCTCACAGCTAATTTGGATACTTCTGCAACTATACTTCTGCTAATATTCCATCCCAGATCATCAACCTGGCAGACTCTTCTTGTGAAAGTACTAAACCAGCCCTAGATTTGCATGATTAATTTGGAGTCACATCAATTATTGAAGGGATCTAACCCCATTCATGAGGGAGATTTACAAACCAAATGATCTTTCTCAACCTAGTCTCTGCTGTGCCAAAACCCTTGGAATTAAAACATCATGGCTAGTACAGCTATGCATCCTGCACTTTAGTTTGGCCCCTATACAAAATGACAACCCAACTTGGCTAATTTAAGTATATTAACACTGATCATGATATCATTTTCTATTTTCTACCAATCAAATTGCCCACAATGAAAAATATCTCTAATTTTGACCTATATATATATATATATCATGACTTAGAACTATTTCTTACTGTTATTAGTAGTAGTACAAGACTAAAGACGCACTCGAACTGAATAAGAGTTAGGAGGCTGCTGATCTATTAGGTAAACAATTAGGATGACAATTTGTATATATTTATGCATAGCTCAAGAATATATATATATATATATATATATATATATATATATATATCGCTCACCCATTCCTTTCCATAATATCACCCTCGATCTCTTTCTTAATAAGTAATTAAATGAAGAACAAAACACTAATGCTTATCAACACCTCTTTTGACGTTATGTAAACCAACTCAAGATTAGTTTAGAAATTCTACTTACAATTATTACTAATTGGGACACAAACAAACCCTAATGAGACAGCCAGCATGCCATTATCCCTGTCATCATTCTTATAGTACTCACTAAACTCTATAATAATGGTGCAGATGCCCTACCTTCCCTTTCATCCATACCAAAGCTAAACCAAACCCTTCTCTCATACTCTAATGGACAGCCTAGAGAGCTCAACACCAAACCAAAAAGAAACTTTCCATGAAAACAAAGAGAGTAGTTGTCTTAATACTAGCGTGATCAAGGTTCCGAAAAAGGCAAAGATTAATGGAAGGAGATTCCTAGGCGTGAGACAAAGGCCATCAGGAAGATGGGTGGCTGAGATCAAGGACTCGTCTCAGAATCTGAGACTATGGCTAGGAACTTTTGATAGAGCAGAAGAGGCTGCATTGGCTTATGATAAGGCTGCAAGGGTTTTGAGAGGAAGGAATGCAAGGACCAACTTCCCATCATCTCATCAGCAGCATGGAATGAACTTCATGAATATACATGAAGAAAACTGCAACATATTGAGGAAGAATCCGCGGCTTTATCAGTCGCTTCAGCACGCGATCATGAAGAACCATGCAGCAATTTCAAGGTCTTCATCATCATCGAGGATCATAGTTTCAAAGGAGGCTCAATCTGATTCAAACGATAAGTACTTTGATACACTTGTTGAAGAAACTATAGTGTGCTCTTCATCATCAACAAGTACTGCTTGTGATGTTAGAGATTATGATGATTACCATTGCGCACTTCCATTTGGTACTTCTAAGGTTTATTCTTCTGTTGTCGTTGCTCCTTCTTTCAGTTCTACTTCATGATGATCAATGTGAAGAAAAAGGTTATCAAGAGGGCTCCATAGTCGATCATTAAGTTGCTTTGTGGTGAATCCTAGCATGTTTTGAGATCAAAGATGAGAATAATAGTCGTGTAGTAGGTCCTTGTGATTAATTATGTTTTTTTTTCTTTTCTACTTTTGAAAATAATTACTAAATTATTGTGTGTATTTTGATTGTGTCATTAACTATTATGAAATTTGATAATGGTGGCTGAAACGAATTTGGCTCCATCGGTAAGATATATAATTGTTTACTAATTAATCTTTAGCTAGAAATTTCACATATATATGTGAAATTTAAAGTATATATATTTCTGGGTTATATCATATACAGTGCTGTCTCATTACTATGTCTATATGAGAAAAAGAATTACCTTTTTATGCAGCGTGATGGATGATGCAATGTTAACCTTGTACTTGCATGTTTGGCTTCTATCTTAACATCTTAATTACTCAACAGAGATCGACATTGTTCGAATCGTTTGAGAGAAAGAAAAGGACAACAATATAGAGCCTATTGCTCATATTGCTACAGCCTCGAACACATTGAATAAGTTGTAGGCATATACAGTTCTTAATCTGATTCAAACAAGCTAGGGCTATCCTCTACGCACTTGTAAATACCTATCTTTGATATAGTTGATGATCGATCAGATAGTCTTTTAAGCCTTTCTAGATTTCACACTTAAAAGGCTCTTCTCAACTCGTCCACTTATCACGGTTAGACTTTAGCACATAAACACATTTAACGAGACAACTAACAAAGACTAACTAAAACATGAGGACGAAAACAAAATAAGACTTTGGCCAATCACACAAACTGAAAAATTAGAAACATTTTCTTGTTAAGAAGGAATAAATAGTATCATACCTGAAGCACATAGATAGTTTACACTAGTATACTAATGTTCTGTTTGTAGGATCAATGTAGCCTAAGATAAGATCAAAACTAGTTGCCTAGGATATAATTTACAAACAATGCAATTTGTGTACCATATACATGACTAATTGGTCTTTGTTATCATAATAATCAGAATCATCATGTAGCGCCATGGTGGTCATTTTCAGTACCACACAGTCGACGCTCCCACCATGAATCACCATGCATCGTCATATAGCTAGTTCAGATTCATAGCCATCGTCAATGTCGTTTTCATTATCAGCACCAAACAGGCAAACAAACAAACTATTAGACAAAATAAAAGGGGAGCATGTCCTTCCTGGGGAGTATCTGTATGCATGAAAGACCAAACAATAGACCCTGTACCGGATAATAATTCAGTACACAAATCACTTAAGTGTGTTTGCCATTATCCGGTGATTTGGGTCTATGATGCTTAACTGATCTGTACACAACAATGTTTATGTTGATTAGTTGGTATCAAATTACCTTCAACCTGGAAATCTGAGAGATATAATGATTGATGAATCAATTCCCTCTGTTTTGGGTCATCAATTTCACATCATGTAGGTTTATCTTAAAAATCAGTTTAATCTCCAGTCAAGGCCTGAAAAAGAAAAAGAAAAAAATCTAATGAAACAAGTGTATTTTTCATGAGTTTGCACTTGCTGAATATGGAAATGAAATTGTTTTCCTACTCTCAAGCAAGGATATTTACTGGCTTAAGAACAGGTTATTTCTTGTATCGAATAAGGGTCCTCCTTGGTAGGAGAGTCAAATAATTTTTTTGCTAATATCCCAGTACTAACATAATAGAGGTAGATTGTAGTCACACCTGACCAAAAATGGCAGATTTTTCCATGCGAATCACAAGTCAATACATAATCGGCAAGATTACAACCACTAAATCAGAATATCCATAGCATGCAACATCATGCTTGGCTTTCTACTATAGATTGATTCCTATGGAAGACAATACAATCCTCTTTCTGCTTTAATGAAAGTTCTACTTTTGGTTGCAAGGAGTTTAATGCCAGATTCTAAAGGGGTAATCAAATAAAGAAAATTCTCAGCAACTTGGCTTACTCCATAACTATCATTTCCTTCCTCTTCCATGCAGTAATGAAAACTGTCTTGCCAAAGTCCCAATTGAAGCCTTTCTTTAGAAGACACTTTTTCCTTACAAGAAAGAAACAAGTTCAAACTTTTAGACCACCAGCTCAAGAAAAATGACAAATAATTGGCAGCCAAATTACCAGGACTACTTAAGTCCTCTCACCAAAAAGAAAAAAGAAAAAAAGGATTACTGAAGTCCATTTTCCAAATCACACAAGGGATGAAAGGAAGAATAAGAAGAAGGAAATGAGGCTAGGCAACTGAAAAGAGACCTGATTATTGATAAATACATAGGAGGATTACTAAAGTAAACTCTACGACAGTCACAGTCTTACTCTACAACTGTTACAGCCTTACAGGCATGTAAATCTACTAAATGAAGAATTGAACTTTGAGACAAGCAATGTTTAAAGAACATAACACTAATGATCAGGTCTTAAGCAGGATATACAGCTTCATCTAAAAGGGAAGGAACCGGACCTAGCTCTAGTTAAAAAGAAGTTCCATCACAAAGTCTACAAGTTCAGATTATACAAACACATAATCCTATAGCATTTAAAGCAATCGATGGATACCAAAGCTTCTATTTTGTTATCTAGATCACTAGATATAGAAAGAAACTAAATCTCCAGAATCGGTAATGTCATTTTCAGGGTCATGATCATCAAAATCGTCATGCCTAATCCAAATGGCTAATACATGCCAAAGGCTCAATATTTGGCTAAACTACAAACAGATAACATCTCAAAGATATAACCTTTATTGGACATATAACAGAGCCAGAGGCTGTGAAAACACAGAACCAGAAACATACAGAACAAATATAGAAGAAAGAAGATGATAGTGAGTGAGCGCTGGATGCAGAGGTTTATCGACCTATTCATGTTTTTGTGTTTCTTTTTTTTTCCACAGAAATCTCAGGAAGAGATCGATGAACCGCTGCCTCCAGTGACTCCATCCCACAACCCAAAACATTCAAAACAAACAAAAAGAACAAGTCAAGAACAAAAATCCAAACTGAGTGAGTGGCAAAGTAGAAGCACAGATCTAACAACCAATAGTAATGTAATCACTGAAACTCTGTTTTAGATCCGGGTTCTTCAATATATATATATATATATATATATATATGAATTATTGATGCATGCATTTAGAGAGTGAGAGAAGAGAAAGAGATTAAAGCCAGCAAACTCAAGATCAACCATATCTCGCTTCTGTCTCTATTTGGCTTTTTACTGCTCTCTTTTTCTTTGCTCACATACGGAAACGACAATTAATGGGAGTCACTTTCCCTTGCGGGGCTACTTTGGGGTTTTACTCTTCGGGTTCTATGTGGATTTTACGTTCTTACCCTTATTTGGTGACCAAGCGATCACTGTACGGGGGTACGAACACGACGTGTCGTTTGAAGACTAGCTCATTTGTGCCGGAGAAATGACTGTTATGGGCGTGTTGATTCTGGATATCGTGAAATAAAATTTATATTTCTCAAATTGTAATTCACATTTTTATTATTCTTATAAAAATGATAATAAAAAATAAAAAGTAAGAGTGTATCTTCTATTTTAAGATTTGTGGATTTCGTATCTTATATTTTATTTCCGTACAAATAATAATTGGTGTGGGACCCACCCTGCTGAAGAGAGGCTCATATCAACCATGGACCATGGGCTGGGACCCAATGTCACATTTTATGTCATCAGAATTCGGGCCTAAAACATTGGGCCGTTCCTTCTAATATATTTACATTCGGTTTTTTTTTGTTAATAAAAAAAATTGGATGGTTTTTTTTGAATGGAAAAGAAAAATTACAAATTGGAAGGTTAAGCTTTAATCGAGTAGAAAGTATAAGAATCGACTGATAAGTATTCAAAATAACGATGCTAGTATTATGGATGCATTTTTTGATGACATACAAGTTTAGGGAAAATAGATTTTGATGGATTCAAGTAAATTTCACATTGGTGGTAAGGAGTTGGAAGGTGTGTGAAGAATGAAGATAGATATAATACAAAACAACAACTTGCAAATGCAAGAGGAGTAAGGAAAGGTCTGCTTTCTTGATGAGGAGGGCCTGCATTAAGCAAACTAGACATATCTTAGCTCAAAGCATAGCAGAGTAAAAAGAAGAAAGAAAAGAAGAGGAAAAAAAAAAGTCACTACTTTAGCTCCTTTCCATGTTGTCTTCCACTCATTTCTGCTCTTGATCAACACTTTGATCACTGTTACACAAAGCTTCTTTGTACCTTTTGATGCTTTTATATAGCTCCATGATTCAATCTATATGGACTTGTTTTTACTACCAGCACATTACAACTAGCTAGAGATGGCAACAACATCACAAACACTGCCTAATTATCAGCCAGCAGGAGAGAGCTTGAGTACTAATCCGATTCCTGAAGCAGTTCCGATAAGTTCTTCTGGATCAATCGGCCCTTTCTTTGCAGTCATCTCCGTCCTAACAATCCTTGCATTTCTTTCATGCGTGTTGGGTCGAATCCTGACCCGGGATCAGGTTGTGCTGATACCATTGGAGGGCATCAGAGATCAAAGAAGCTGTTTCGCATGGCTGAAGCGCAAGTGTAGGTTTCGGTGTCTGTCTGGTGATCATTGCCCTCATCCTGATGTGGAAGTTGGATCAACAAAGGTTAAGGGTTTTGGCCATCGAGGAAATGATGTTGCCAAGGCTCCTCCCCAAGAGTGTTAAGTTATATACTGCAAAGCTGTACTTGTAGTTTCGAGACTATGAGGAATTTTAGATGCATGGTAGTGATGGTACCATTGCCTTGGAGCAGAGATGTACTTGAAACTCCAAATATTGAAGGCAAATTTTCGGAAGGGAATCAAACACCAGAACAGATAGTTATTTTGTTGACCTATGCAAATATTGTGCAACATGTATTGTTCATTTTCCTAATATCAATCATAAGATATGGAAGTCAATTGACTATATTTACTCATCACCAATAGAAATTCCAAAAACTCTAGCTCCCTTCCTAGAAGCACACATGAAAAGAGAACCTTCCATGTGTGTGACAAAATAAGAAAAAGAAAACCACCGACTTAGCATCTTAGTTGTATCCACAAACTAAATTTAGCCTTCAACTCATAGAATCATTCACCACCATTTCTCCAAAGCAAATCAATCAAACCACAACAACCCTTATTCTCCTCCTCCTCCTCCTCCTCCTCCTCCTCTGCTGCCACCACCACCACCATCGTAATCAACAAAGTCATTGTGTTAATCACAATCTGTTTTCTCATATTGTGCACATTTCATTGTTTGTGTCATTGTTGTTTATAGTACTAGTCCTAATGCCTGCATTACAAGTTGAGCAACTCAACCAGCTAAGGGCCATCTTTGCAAGATTCGACATGGACTCAGATGGCAGCCTCACCATTCTGGAGCTCGGGGCGCTCCTCCGGTCCCTAGGACTCAGGCCCTCAGGTGACCAAATGCATGTTCTGCTATCCAACATTGACGCAAACGGCAACGGCTCTGTTGAATTTGATGAGTTGGTCAAGGCCATTTTGCCTGACCTGAATGAGGAAATTTTTATAAACCAGCAGCAACTCATGGAGGTTTTTCAGTCCTTTGATCGCGACGGCAATGGCTACATTACTGCAGCAGAGCTGGCAAAATCCATGGCCAAAATGGGCCAACCCTTGTCATATAAAGAGCTCACAGAGATGATCAAAGAGGCTGATACAGATGGAGATGGTGTGATCAGCTTTAATGAATTTGCAACCATAATGGCAAAGTCTGCCTCAGGTTATCTAGGCCTTGGTCTCTCATAATCGAAACGCTATGATGTCTACGCTAACATGTTCATACCTCTATTGATGCATGACCCAGAAAAATTCTGATCTGCTTCCATTACTGTTTAGATCATAGACAAGAAGTTTATTTCTGTTTTCTTGTTCTATCTTTCATTTGGTGGTCCTGTAGATTGTAATATGTTTTTTTTGTTTCTGGCCAGCAAATGAAATTGCTTCAAGAATTTTGTTCCTACTAGTTTTATATATGCCAATTATTGAAGAAGAATCTCTTCTCATGCATATCTCATTCATCTACAGAAACATTATAATTTTCAGATAATTCATTTTCAGACAGCTTCATAATAACCCATGTTGGCGTATTGTTTTTCAGATGCCACAGAATGAAAAACCAGCAATGCTAATTGTTATTATTACCTAGAAAACAAAATAATCTTATTGAATAATTGAATAAATATTGGTGATATTGTACATCTGATGCTTCACCATCATACATGATACAATTGCCTGACCATACAAGTATATATCCTAAGCAAAAAGTTGGAAGGACATGAGCTGATCAGTTCTGCTCCAGCCTTTCCTCTAATATATGGAGGAACTAGTTAACATATAATACAAGGGAAAATGCTTATCTTATAATGTACACTACTGCTATGAGAAGAATGTGGAAATTAACTAGTGCATTCATCAATGACTCTCTTCGAAGCGTCTGGACGTTGCAATACGAGCTGTGTAGCCTACTGTTGTGGATCTAATCGATCTCTGCCTCACCATATGACAGAACTCAGGGTCATCTGATTGCCCATCTGTTCTCATCCATTGTATCATTTGATGATACATGGGGAAGAACCGCATTTGGAAGGCGGCATAAGTGAAATAAGGTAGGAGGGAAGTGACTACTACCAAGAGTGTAACAAGCCAGTAGAATGGGGCAGGTGCACATGCTTCAATAAAGACCTTATAGGCAGTGGTTGATATGGAAGGGTCCAAGGCACCATAAGCCAGCTGGAATATGTACCAGAACACAATGCCACCCCAGATGAAGAGATGTTGTATGTAAGTGAAGTAATTGATGGATAGTGCCATCTGACAGTTGACCACCCATACCACAATTGAGTACATGGTGGCACCAAAGATCTCAAAGCCAACAACTTCTCCGCCTTTGCGAAAGGCTTGACTACCTATTGCCAGGATGCAGGAGAAGAAGATTATTGTGGCAGTGACTATGCCATTCAGCGACCATCCAAGTATCCGGACCCAGCTAAATAAGACATTTTGTGCACCTTCTTGGTACAAGAGAGGGAACTGTTACATCGAAACAAATAGACAATAAGGATCATATGCTATGAAGTTTTCACTATCTCAGATAACAATATCTCCATGTACTCAAGGACATACCTTGAGGCAGAATCTGGCTGAGACATCTTGGTCAAACACTCCCAATGCAATTACAGGAAGTGATGTGAAGAAGACATTATAGAGTGATAGATACCAATCATTATATGCAGATTGACCCGAGAATGAAGCATACATCTCATAGAAAAAGATAGTGAAGCCAAAAGTAATGTTCTTGTAGAAGAAATAGCATATCTGTCAAACAAGAAAGGGTTGTGTCAATTTTTTGTAGTGCACTTGGTTACAATTAATCAGTAGTCCAAGAAATGGTAATCACAAAGCTATATATGAGTTGAATTCTCTTAATAACAGAACTTACCATTGACGAGATTCTTCTGTAACACCAATGTCCATGTACGAGTAGCAGGCGCTCTAGAAAACGAAACTGTGCAATTGCAATGTCACTTGACATGACTGCCTGAAATTTCAGATAGGCAGAAACGATAAGTGAGAATTCACCAAAAATTTTCCAAATGGAAGTAACTCATGAAGTCATGATGCATTTTGAGAAATTTGTGAAGTCTTTACCTGCATTCCTTCAACACCACTGATACCAATACCAATATCTGCTTCTTGAAGCATTCCTACATCATTTGCCCCATCACCAATTGCCAAAGTTGTTTTACCAGTTTTAATTTTTACCAGTCTTGTAACCTGCATTTATTTTAAGTAAGATTTTCATATTAATTCTATTGAAACCATAGAAGTGAGCAAATAAATTATACCAACAAGGGAACAACCTATAAATTTAAAAATAAAATAAAAATACAAGATTGGTGGAATACTTACAAGTGCTTTCTGTTTGGGAGATGAACGACAGCATATAACAGAGGCACAGCCAATAGCAAGATCTAGAAATAGGTCCTGGACATCTGCCTCTAAGGCATAAGTGAGTGAATTCCCATCAATGATCAAAGCCAATGCTTCGGAGTTCTCATCTGGTGAAGCAAGCAATGCCTTTGCCTCACTTATTTGATGAATAACACTTTCTTTCAATGCCTAAATAATCATCAAAGAACCATTTTTAGCACTACAGCGTGAATCACATACTATCTATAAGTTAACCCTCTAAAATTAATCTTGCATAGGAAATATAGTATACCGTGGCCACTTTTGATTTGTCCTCCACCTTCTCTAATGCTTTAGCTTCTGGGGTTTCTGAGCTTATTATTATTTGCTTCATTCCTTGTCGAAGCAAACTGCAGGCATATCTGGAAGCAAAATAAAAAATATGAATAAGCATATGGTTAGCACTCAACAATGTTTATACACATAAAAAAGGATGCTAATACAGAGCCCAGTTAGTAACTATACCCAATATTTATTGCTGTCTCCATTTTATCTCCAGTCAAAACCCATAGTTTAATTCCAGCCTGAGCAAGCTTGTCAATGCAGTCAGGAACCTATCCGGCACAAAGAAATTGATGTTTAGTCTTAATATACGAAATTGCTACCAATGTCCTTTCACTAGGCAACAAATGAACATTGGAATAGAATATGCGCAGTAATAACATGATCAGTAGTAGTTTTGCTGATCTCGGTTTAAAACATACCCCATTTTGAAGTTTGTCTTCAACTGCAGTAGCACCAAGAAGAATCAAGTTCCTCTCAATCTTCTCAGCCACTTCCTCCACAGCATCCTCTCGATCTGCACTAACTATGTTCTTGGCCTCGGTATATTCTTTGTTAAACTCAAAGTACTCTTCTTCATCAAGTTCCCGATATGCAAGTACTAAAGTCCTCAAACCAGCATCAGCATACTCGTTAATGTGCTCCCGGGTCTTCTCTTCAAACTCCCTTCCATCCCTTGCAAGTCTTTGGAACATGACACTGCTTGTGGAATAAAAGTACCAATATGAATATATGATTCTTTGTTTTTCATACACACAGAATTAAGAACAAAGTGCTAGATTATGTTTGTAGTACAGAGAAAAAGGAAGGAGTTTACAAACCTGTCAGCACCTTTACTGAGCAATAGTATCTTTCCCTCCTCATTTCTTACAATCACAGACATTCGCTTCCTTGAGCTACTAAACTCCAATACATTCAAAATCTTATAAGATCTGAAAAACAGAAAGCAAACAACAGCTTGAGAACAGCATATATCAACAAATTCAACATTTCATTAAAAAAAAAAATTTGAAATAGCTCCACTTACTATTTAGTTTATTAATTGAAAGTGTTAAACAAGAAGCATACCTTTCAACTCTCCTTCCAGACATAGGATCAAACTCGTGCAGGGAGATGGTTGTTTGAGCCCTTTCATAAAATTCAAACCCAAGCTCTCTTGCTGCAATCACAAAAGCTGCCTCATCTGGTGATTCAGCCTCATATGAAACTCTTCCAGATTCTTCATCAACTTCAGGTATTGCAGTATGACAGACCGCGAGTAACTGTAGAAACTTCTGGATTACATCTGCACGAGGCTCCTTAACCCAATTTCCATCCATTATTCTTTCATCCATAAAATTAAAGCCTTTTATTAATGTCTTGGCTTCAGCAGATTCTTCAACTTGGCCTTCTTCTTCTGTCACCCCTCCAAAAAAAGACGAGCCTTTACCACTTGACAAAGCTCTCTCGACTTCTGTAACTCCGCGCCCAAAAGCAGTCCCGGCAATAGAACACTTGATAAACTCCATTGAGTTGCAAGTTAAGGTTCCTGTTTTGTCTGATAGAATAGTATCAACTTGGCCAAGTTCTTCATTCAAGTTTGAGGTACGTGCTCGAGCTGGCGTGTCAGTTTCCTCATAGTACATGTGCAGATCCTGGTTGATGAAAACGCTCTGGAGCACTTTAACAATCTCTATCGACACATACAAGGAAATGGGAATCAGATAACTGTACAACATAACGGCAGTCAAGAACTGCAAAATGGCTGCAACTGCTGCTCTCGTAGGATCATAGTAAATTGTAGTATCATCTGGTCTAAGGTACCATCTTATCAATGCCCCATCTTCTATGTCTTGGCTAGTTGTAACCCCAAAGACAATAGCACCAACAATAGACATCACAACTAAGAGGAAAAACAAGAAGTAGACTATCTTATCCATCCTTTTCTCAATTTTGCTTCTCTTGGAAGGTGGTTCAGTCGAGTTTTGCATAACTTTTGTATCATGACCTGTGAAGATTACAACCCCATATATAAAATCAGTGTTTCTCAGCTTAGAGTCCCTAAGCAGAAGCTGCTGAGGTGTAAGAGGGTATGATTCCCCTTCAAACTCCAAACTCCCTACGAATGAGTAGAGGCTTGCATTCGGGTCTTCACACCTGATCAAAGCCTTGAAGTCTTTGAAACTCGAATCTTCATGAAGATTAGAAGTTGCTTCCAGAGATTGTTTGATTTTCAAATTAGTTTCCCCGTCAAGATTGGTGGTCTCTACATAGCAAAGTGCTTCATCATAGCTTGATGAAAGTATAATAAGATCAGCAGGAAAAAATTGGTCCTTTTCCACTTTCACTATATCCCCAACTTTCAAATCCCTCCACTTAGTAAAATCAAATTCACCTTCCGATTGATGCACAAGAACTTTTCTGTTGTTCACATCCATATCCTAAGAACAGTATTACAAACTACATTAGACACCATGATTACTAATACCACTAACTACAGCAAAGTATAGAAATTTAAATCAAGAAATGCAACAAACACGGCGTGAACATTCAGAAAATTTACCTGCTTTTTGCGTCGCCAATCCTCAAGGGCCTCTTTTCCCATCGTAACTCCAACCACAACCACAAGAGGGACAACATTACTGACAGCCGAGTAAGGAGACAGCGGTGTAAATGACAGTATTGCACAAATGAGGAAATACAAATTTGCAACCCTTCTGAATTGCTCAAACACTGCCTTGGGTAAGAATGTAGCAAGTGTATACTTGGTGGTTCTAACATAATTGCTTTCATAGTTCTTAGCAGTGGCCTCAAGGCATTCAGGGTCATTGCAATGGACTACTCTAGAGAATCCGGGGCCTCCGATCTGCGAATGCTCGCCATCCAAGGATGCTTTTCCACGTTGAAAGGCATGGATTCTGCCGAAATGCTGCTTCTTTCTTCTACCACCACCACCACCACCCATATATTACACAATTGATTCCACTCAAAGAGTGTACTTGTAGCAACAAGTTTTTCCAGGAACACTAAGATTCAGTTCCTCCAATCCAGGAAACTTACACAAGTGAGAACTCAATAACTCCGGTCCCCACTCCCCAGAAGCAACTGTATTACAGAATCAGAACCTCAACAATCCCAGAAAAAGCCAAGATGAACTTATGAGAAGAAAAACTGTTGAGCCAAAATATGTAAGAGCCCGAACAAAAGGGGAGATCTTTTGGAACTGAAGTTTATACCCAGATAAGGCAATGAAAGTATAGCTGCAGTACTATTTCTATTTTCTTGCTTCTATATTTCTGTGAAGCACAACAACTCAACAAGGCCAAACAGAGATGACTATACCTTCCCAGCTTTGACTTGTAGCTAAGCAGCTCTAGAAGCACCAAACTTTGAACAAGGAAAAATGGAAAAGTGACTTTGGGGTCCCCAATCTGAACAAGAGAGAAAAGAAAAGAGAACCCAACTCAACTACTTCCTGATCAAGCTTGAGAGAAGGCAGAAAAGCCAAACAGGGGAGGGAGGGGGCATCAAACAATCAACCCTGTTTTGTTTCAAAATAAAATATCTGAACAAAACTGGAATATTGAACTTTTTATAGAAACTGGCAGATACGATATAGGCCTAGTGATCTGGATTTTGATTTGAGTTTTAAGCTTTTGAGTACGGACCAAGTCTTCTAGAAGGTCAAGACCAGATTATTCCTAGCTATGCTAAAAAGGGTAAGTAAATAACCATGTAAGAGAGTAACGGGTTTGCTGTGAAATGAAGCAGAGTCAGCAAAATAAGCAATCCTATGAAATAGCCGCCATAGCTGACGCACTCAGATTTCAACGGAAAAGAGAGAAATTATTATTTTTGGTTTGCTGGCGTTATTAGAAAACGTGACGGGGGAGGAGGTTGAGGTGGGTAAGAAGGTCAAACAAGACCATCCACATGCACTAATCGTCGTTTTAATACTGTCACTATGATTGCCAGGTTTGCCAATCGAGTTTGACTAACAAGTAACACTGTCTGTTCTTGACCCAAAACAAAGCCAACCAAGTCAGAGTCTTGAAATGATTGAATGAATACAAGAATGCAGTAAAAGAAAATATTGGTGAAGCAACAAGGAAAAAATGCCTAATATTACCAGCACACTATACATGTATTACGCATTTACGTGACAACATTACATCAGCGGCAGTAATAATTCGAGCTCCGTGACAATGCAGATGATCGTTACTTGTCTAAGAATTTAATTTCTGAAACTATAGACCATGCAACCTCTATTAAGTACAATCTAATTTCATATTTAAATTCCTCCAAAAAAAAAGAGAGAGCAAGAAAACGAAGCTTCGTCTATTCAGGACAGGATGCTCCATACTTCTATGCGATTTGGCATTCCAGCTTAAAGGTGGGAAGCAAACCTTTATTGCTTGTCTCTCTTGGTTTCTGAGCGTTCCTTCTCAGGTGAATAATCGTATCTACTGGGGGAGTCTGCTTCTACGCTTATGTTTTGAGTGACTTCTGCTACTACTGCTCTTTTCTCGTGAGGATCCTTTCTTTTTCCCTTTAGACCTAGAATGGTATTGTTGAGATATCAATTCCACATCGGTTTTTCCCGATGTGGGATATATCTCAACACGCCCCCGCACGTGTGGCGAATCTTCAAGCCTAACACGTGGACAACATTTGGGGTGACGTGGAGTGCGTGTGGCCTTTGGGCTTCACACGTGGACTTGGGTAACCCGCTCTGATACCAAGATAAAGTAGTCTGGGTTCACATCCAAAACCAATTGGCAATGGGTGGAGTGGCCCAAACCCTTATTAACCCACAGGCAAGGTCCCATATTCCCGATGTGGGATTGATATCTCAACAGGTATCGGTCTCGTTGATCACTGGATGAATCACTATCTGAATCGCTGAGTCTATGTCTATGTCGATGTCGCTTGGAGCGTTTTCTACTCCTCTCATCTTCTGATGGTGAGCTGCTGCTCGAACTTCGGTGCCGCCTTGAGGATGTTTTGAATTTCCTATCCAGCAAAGGTCCTTTCTCCGAGCTATTTCTATCAACCTGATTGCCTAAAGAAGCAGTCTCAGCGTATTTGCTATTACTTCTGGCTGTGCTACCCATTAAGTTACCATTAACAGTTTCCTTTCTCTCAGATGTACGATCTTGAACAATCTCCCTGCTGGCATGAGGGACATTGAGAGTGGAAGAAGGTTTTTCTTCAACTGGATAAGTAATGTAAATTCTTGAATTGGCATTGGCAATATCTTTGGGAGGACCAGAATTCATGGTTTTGTTTGTTGAGGAAGGCAACTCGGGCGGAACCTCTAGGCCAAGTTCTTTACCCAAGGATTCCAAAAAGTCACCTGCAATCAAACGGTTTAATTTTGTATTAGCTGCTTCAACCTTCTTCTCTGGATTAACTTCATTAGGAGTAGAGATATCCTCTTCATCATCTGAATCATCAGAAAAGATAGCCTGCACAGGAATGAAGATAACTATCAGGCCCCATAAACAGCATTTGCATAAAAAATAGTAACATTGGGTTTCTTCTGTTATTAGGTGAGTGGATACATCTTTTGAGTTCCATTGATACTCTTATTATTGCATTTTTTTTTCACTACCAAAATTATGTACATAGGAACTGCCAAACGAGTTAATGTCTCACAGTTGAGAACATTTCATGATGCACATTAATGATAGCGAACTCAGCAGATACTGTCTCAGATTTATGCACAACTCTTCAATCTCTTGATCCACAATGCATACTAAGTAACGACCAGGACTTGTTCAATATTTGCAGAAACAAGCAATTGCTTTTTACAGAGACCAGTTATATAAGCTAAAGATGAGCAAGTAATCTAAAAGCATAGATGAAAAGTTATTGCCAACTGCACATATTATCGAGCTGGTTCAAAACCCAAAACAGTAAATATTAATGAACCATCTAATTACAACACTACAAGTACTATAATATAAGTGATGTACGGCCTTTGTTTGGTGAGAATCACACATGCAGGACAGCACTATGCAAGAATGAACTAAGAAGCTCATAACCACTTCCGATGAACTTTTAAATTTAATAAGAGCAAGTACGGATCAAAGTACCTTGTAAAGGTCAACAGGCCTCTCAACGTTTTCAACGTTTTCAACTTCTACCTCACCACCACTTTCATCGTCAGCTACGTCTTTGCTTATTCCTTGGGGCTCAGGTTGAGGAATGTGGTATGAGTCTCTCTTTACAATTATAGTTTCTTCTTCTTTAGTCGCTTTTACAGAATCGGATGTGAAAATGAGAGTTTCGATTTTACTCTTGGATCGTGGAGCTGGTGGTGGCTGCAAGTGGCAATAAGGCAATAACATAAAATCAAGCCATGCTGTTTAGCAAAAGCATGTTCACTGGAGTACATATTTTCCAATGAATTAAGTAAATAGTGTCCTTTATGCTCTAGTTTGAGAGTTACCAAGTAATGCAGACAAACAGAACAAGATTTAGAAGAAATTATATGACTGTACCTTCCCCATATAAGGATCAATCAGATCAAAGCGTTTGCATAGGATAGGTGAGGGACGCCATTGATATTCTGTTCGTTTTACATGGACTTCCTTCGGGATCGCATCTTCAGCTTGAGTATCTTTAGCTTGCTGTTTTAATATTTAAGAAACAAATCAGAATCAGCATAACCATGGTCAAAATGTGAAAACCATATGAACAAAGCCATACCACAAATCCCCCAGAAGTAAATTCCATCCCTCCAGTAAGTGATGTGGATATCTCTTTACTCCATTTCCCTTTTTTTATTGCCTCGGCTGCAACTTCAAAGTCTAATCTCTCAAGAGCACGAGCTGCTTCTGACATATGACTAGCTCTACCGGACTCAGTAGATCGAAGCCCTCCTTGGTACTTGTCGTGCAGAAACTGCTCAAATCTTTCTTGCTTTGCTGCATCATTTATGAAGGGTTTTGCGACTACTGGCATTTCACTCTACATTCAAAACATACATAATTTCATGTCAGACAAATAATCCATCACTTCCACAGTCCAGAGAAAGCTACAATCAAGGGTATGAAACCAAAAAAAAAAAATTACAAAAATTAAAACAAAAGAGTTTATAGTGATAGAGTAGTCAAAGCCAGTAACTGCAATTTGGATTACATGGAACTAGTAAAGGTTTTCATATGATAGAGAAAAAAAAACCACAAAAGTAAAGAGCTATGGTACTCACATATGATGAGGGATCAGTAAATGTATCTGAAAGATTGTACTGAAGATGAATGGCATCAGTGGAAGAAATTGATGTACTCAAGTCTTTAGAGCTTCGCTCCAAAGGCCTTTCCCCTAAAAGTTTCCCACGACCCTCTGCTGTCATTTTCTGTGTTCTTGGAGACAATTTACCATCGAATTGCAGCTTAGTTTGATCTCCTCTCTTCTGTTGCTCCTCCCACAGCTTCCTTGCATAATACTCATGACCATTTCCTCCAACAAGGAAACTGAACATTGGATTTGATTGATTTTTCTCTCTTGAGAGATCCTCAAATAATTTGCCACACCGAGCTACTAAAGTTGCCACCCCATCAATTAATAGTTTCAGATTATTATCCTGAGGAGGAGGGACTTCCGGGGGCCCAGGATCTCCAAGCTTGTAGCTAGTCTCAGGAGGCCCAGAAAATTTATGTTGGGGTACAAAATCCTTTGGAACTACAGGAGGATCAAATCTATAAGATATGCCAGTGGAGTAGTTATCAGTTATATACTAGGCAAAAATAGAAAAAGAAAAAAAAAACAGAGAGAGAAAGTGAGAACATATTTTCTTTTATGTAAAGTATATGTAACTTCATCATGGACTCATCCATAATCATTCAGAAGGTTCAAATTTCAGCATATGCACATGCATATTAAACAGTTAAAATAGGTGGCAACTTGTATAGTTGTACATATATCAATAGTGTTTTAGGCTAAATTTTCAAGTACCAATGGATATCCTATGTCAACCAAAATGATCAAAGACCTACAAGTTACAACTCATTATACTGAGGGAAAAATGGTAGACATCAGTTAAAAACTTTAAAATCAAAACCATAAATAAAGAAATCTACGGCCCACTATATTTGGTTTCTCCTACTTTAAGCTAGAACTTTCACTTAGAAAATAAAAATGTGTATCAGAAAACTAAAACCTCTAATTACCTTTCAAGTTGGTAGTCAGAATTTGATGCAAGTCTAAATCCAGAGAGAGCACCTGGTTCCTTTCGAACAGACTTTTGCTTACTATCCATGATCAATTTTGTTGGCTCATCAATATCTTCAACATAAGTCTCCTCAAAGTCATAGCCTGAACAGGAGAGGAGGGACAGTGAAAGATTTTAGAAGTTAGAACATATGAAGGGTGAAATGAGAGGTGTCAGCTCAACCATATGGTTAAATTTTCTAGCATCAAGATAAGCCTCAAAATAAACCATACTGATAATAACCAAACTCTTGACCCAGGAAATACTAACCAGAGCCATACACATCCTCATCTTCAGCATCAAAGTCTTCAAGTGCTCCAATTCCAAAACCGGGAGCAGCTTTTCCTGCTGATGAATGACAAGCCAGATCAACCATAAGTTGAGACAAAAAACCAAGTGATCAAATGAATAATAGGATGGTGACCTCAATGATAAAGCAAAAAAGGAATGCCTACTACATGAATCATAAATCTTACACTTCAAGCCAAATAGACTATTCTTCAGTAAAAGAGAACTTTTGTTTCCAGGGCCCCTATTATCAGATACACGTGACCTTTTCTTTTCTGAAAATAAAAAATTAAGTAAAAAAATCAATCAGTACACATCCATATTAGTAACTAGAAATACACCACTAATCTATGAAATTTCATACCCCTAAACTCAGGAGCATGCTTAAAAGGATCAAAGCCTAATCCATGCATATCCTGCTTTGGGTTGAGTACATAAACCTGAAAGAGAAGATGTGAGGCACAACCCATGCACTATCATGTATATAAATTTCCAGATCCATCTGATATAGATATCTGGTGCATTTGCTAATAACCTGAAACAACTAAACATGCAGTTCTGATCACTCGTAAGAAAACGCTAAGAAAACAGATTACTTACAGGTGTATTTTGTGAAGATCGAACATCATCACTTGCATGCTGCTCTGAATAATTTTCAGAATTATCATGAATGGGCTCGGAGTCAGCCAGTTGTGTTTTCGCATCATTAGTAGAAAATGCTAAGAAAGCTTTTCTACCTTCCCTTAGAGCATCTGTTACGAATGACGTGAAGTTAAATACTCCAATGATATCACTTCCAACTTTTGCACACATGCACATTTCATAAAGTATCTTACTCTCCAGGTTTGAGGAGTATGGCGGGAGGAGGGGTTAGAGGGGGTTATGCACTGTCTGCTTATTTGAAAAGGTTAAAGTTACGGCATGCATACAAGCTCTCTAAATTGCAGCCTCAAATAGAGGCCACTTGTCAAGTATTGGGATTCCTTGCAGCATTAGGATCCCTTGCTGTTTAGGTTTGCTTTCTGTTTTCTGTTTCATTATACCCTATTAAGTAGGGTGATATGCTTCTAGGTTGACTCATTCCTTTGCACTTTACTGTGTAAGGCTATATATTAGCCAAAGTAGTTGTTCAATGAAATAAGTCATTCTCCCAGATCGTTTAAGTTTATTATGTTCAAGTTTGGTTCAAAAAACCACTTTCAATGCATTAATATATCTTGGATAAGAAGCACAGTAGAATTAATATGAAAACAATCTTGAATTTGCATTTGCAAAACATACCATATGCTGCATCAGCATGTGAATCCTTAATTGAACGACCATGGCGCCATCCCATCTTCAGCAGCAATTTTACACCTAACGGACAAGGGCAAGTTGGGATTAAATGATGTACAACTGCAAACATTCTAAATAATTGCTAATCCCAAATTATTGGGACACATACCTATAGAATCTGTGGCTGGAAGTACCAATTCATCAGGAACAGGTCCAGGAATAGCTGATGGCCTATAATACATGCAAAATCAATTTAGTCATCAAGTTGACCGACATGAATATCTAGCAAACAGCAATCACACATGATCAACATTAACCTTTTCTGCTGTTCCTTTTCTGCATGTTTTCGAGCATGATCTGCAGCTGTCAATCCAAATGTTTCAAACTGCGAAGATGTCCCCAAAGATTGACCTTCCAATTCCTAAATATAATCAAAAATAGAATTACACCTCTGATTTAGAATGTTGAAATAAGATCAAAGTTTTACTGAGAAAAATACTTCAAGAATCTCATTCGACTCAAAAGGGGAAGATTATTGCTACTCATATGCGATTTTTTCCTTGATTTTGTATTTTTTTGTAACTTAAACACGTTAACGAGCAAGCCTAACAGAATATGATTTTAGAAAGATGACACTTTGGTAGTTGGTTGACTTCTGTACCCTTGTACAGCAGAACAGATTTTCGCGAAATTCCAATCAGCCTTTTCACCAAGTAGAGTTTTGTATTCATGTCCTTTTGGAGTTAGAATTTCAAACAAACAAACAAGAAAAGAAAAAACAACAATTTCCTAAATGCCCTAATTAAACTGTCAGAAGAACTATGCACGTAATTAACCATTTTCTAAATGCCCTAATTCCAATATTGACAACTGGAACACTTCACAAAACTGAAAAGGTAAAAGGCTGAGAGAGTTTGAGATAAAACTCAGGTCCAGGTAAGATCAAAATAAAACATACAGCTCTTTCATCTTCATCCAGAAAGTTCAAAATGTCCTGCTGTTTGACTTCAGCTCGGTTCTTACGGGAAGACACAAAGGTCTGTGGTGTCCAACCTGCACATTTGTTTCACATGACACAAACTGTTTAGCTAATCCTGATAAACAAAAAGCAATGAAGCACTCTAGTCCATAGGAATGTGTAACGATACCCTCTTTCGAGCCAACTGTGTTGTAGTATCCAGCAGAATACCCTCCGCTAAAGGCTCCGTGAAATCTTCTTCTCCCTTCTTCATCTCTAACCTGCAGAGATAGAAAAAAGTCAAGAGAATGGTCATCCAAATTTGCTCATTCAAAACCTCACCAGGCACATAAAATCATTACTGTCCGTATCAACACTCTCGACTGTCATAATCTAAATTATGCTCTAAGCATTACATATAGCTGCGCAGGGCTTGGTTTCTAGAATAACAAAATAGATTAAGAATCACAATCTCAAACTCATCCTAATCTTAAGCCTTCAATAATCCATACAAGCTCAACGAGTCAAAAATTACTGATAGTAAAACTCCGCCGAGCTCGTAAACACTGTAGTCGTAATCTCCATTGCTTCCATTAAGCAAATAAACGAGATAAGGAAGAAGAAATAGCAGAGGAGGAAATACCTCTTGCTTCCAAGGAGCGAGAGTGCGCAGCTGACCGGAGGCTTCGGCGACGGACTTCTTCTTCCGGCTGGTGGTGACGTCATCCTCGCGAGCTATCGGCGTTCCGTAGAATACGAAGTCTTCTTCGTCCGAGTCCATCTTCTTTACGAGTTTGAGAATCGAGGACAATGTTTTGTAATCGGAATATGAAATCTAATGTGATCGGAGATGAGATTTTGTTTTGGAAATTAGGATTTTTGGAGGAGTTGGAGTTGCAGAGCGAGCAAAATAAAAGGCCCTCTCCTCCTTCGAGCAAAGGTAGAAGAAAGCGAAATAACGAAGGGTGTGCGCCCCCTGTGTAACGGACTCGGAGGCCCAAGGTTGATATACTTACCCGGCCCAGTATTCGATCAAGACGTGAAGTCGTGAATGTTTACTTACTTCGAACGGAATAGATCATGAATAGATAGACGAATTGGGAATTCGTATGGGATTATTCATTTACATTGAGTTTATTATCTTTCATATGAAATTTTGATAAAATTAGAATCAAAATGGAACTAATTACAATTGACGTTGTTTACTTACAGTATAAGAAGGTATTCTAAGTTTAAACGTTTGGTTTTGGAGGCTTTATGATGCGATTAAACTACGAGAAGGGAAACATGGTCATTACCGGCTTTTTACAAACATGTGACTTCGATCATTTCTCGTCACAACTAAGACAAAAACCCTGAGCTTTTCTTTCTCTATGATTACGGGAAGGTCATTGCTTGATCACCTCTTGGTTGTGTGTGGTGGATGGTCACTAAGGAAGTCGACCGAGAAGCCTAGATTCCATGGCAATAACATCATGCTTAAATGCTTAATTTCCGACTTCGATCCACCAAGAAAACTTGGTAACAATTGAACTTATGTCCATCCGTAGTCTCATGTCACGAGAGTTCGATAAAGGCCAAGATGGATTCATTAACGCTTGTGGTATCTTGCATGTGGCTTGATGCAATCTGGATGTCAGTATCGGTACAGAGACTCCATAATGTTCCAATAACGCAAATGCAAATTCATTCCAAATGACTACAGTACTTGATTGTGTTCTACAAACATTCATCCACATACAAGCATCGGAAGTTCGGAACCTGGGAAGCCACCGTTGCAATGCGTTCATGAGAAGGAAACCGTTGTAAGCGTAAGTGACATTCTGCCACGATCAACCATTTCAAAACATCATCTTCGGTAAATCTCAGCAAACCTACTTTTGGAGGCCTGAAATATGTCATTACGTTGAGTAACGTTCTGCGAGTATAGGCCTTAAACATGCCACTTCGGTTTGTTGTCTTTACAGCTCCTTCCGTGATTGCAACATTGGGAGCATTGTAGGCTCATACTTTTACTGACTTTTAGCTGAAGGAACTAGTATTAAAACTTGAAAGACTAGTCGGAGTGGAGATTTGCTCCAGTATAAGGAGGATGGGCAAATTTCTTCCCCTGAGGTTAATTTATCCATTTCTCATACATAAAAATGACTTCCACGCTTTTATCAAAAGGAATGACTTCCATGCTCCTTGTAGAAAACCTCTATACTCCATTAGTAAATATTCTGTTCAAGCTCATGAAACAGAGGAAAAGCTAAAATTTCTGACTACACTTGTCCAAAAGGGATACAGAGGATAGTTGACCCATTATTTACCACAGAAAGATCCAAAGAAAATTCAAATAAATTTGATATTCATGTGAACAAACATGATAAGGAATGTGTCATGAGCCCTTCATTGACCCCTCTTTGTATTACCGCGCGTGACACATCACTAATATCTTCCCTGCAAAAAACAAGCATGAGTTACATAACATGCCACTACAAATTTCCCTGCTCTTTATCAAATGGTAATGATACTCTGGTAGTTAAATAGTTCATTAGACATTTAGTTACTAATATCGAGATCCTACTCGGTCAGTTCCTGTCTGTCCCATGGGTGCATGGTTTGTTTGTTCTCCTTGCATGCTCCTTGGCTCCTCTTGGGTGAAATTCTGATTTCCAGGCCCAGGGTAGCCAGAACTGGGTCCTTGGACTTGAGCACCAGCTCTTGGTCCTTCCCCATAACCCCCGGCAATGGGTCCTTGGGAATAACTCCCGGCACTCGGCCCTTGCCCATAACTTCCAGCACTCGGTCCTTGCCCATAAGACCCAGCACTCCCAGCACTCGGTCCTTGCCCATAAGACCCAGCACTTCCAGCACTCAGTCCTTGCCCATAAGACCCAGCGCTCCCATCACTCGGTCCTTGCCCATAAGACCCAGCGCTCAGCCCTTGCCCATATGATCCACCGCTCAGCCCTTGCCCATAAGACCCAGCACTCCCAGCACTTGGTCCTTGCCCATAAGACCCAGCACTCGGTCCTTGCCCATAAGACCCAGCACTCGGCCCTTGCCCATATGATCCAGACCTCAGTCCTTGCTCATAACCGGAAGTCCTCTCACTACCCCTATGTTCCCCTTGACTAGGAGGAGCGTATGTACTCTGATCTCCTTGTGGAACGTTCCTTTGGGCCTGTTGGTTGTAATTGCCCTGATATGAAGGTATTGGATCTCTACCCGGCTGATATGCATCCCTCCCTCCAGGAAAATTAACTGATGTGTGACCTCTGTTTTCCCCTTGTCCGGGTGGGCCATAAGTGTGCTGTGGAGACCCCGGTTGTGAAGCCCTATAGTTTCCTCCACCTTGTGGAGACCCCGGTTGGCCATACGAGGAATTCCCTTGCTGATTTGGCATTGGTCGATCATATCTGTTACGATCACGGTATCTTGAGCCCTGCCTCTCATACTGAAATGGGGGCGGCCTGTGTGTAATTAAGCCATTATCATATTTGTCTCCTGAAATTTATAACAAAAAATAAATAAATAAAATTTCTTCAAGTGAAAGCTTATTCAAAAAAATAGATGAATTATCTCCTTATTCTACAAATCTAAATGAAAATCAGCACACGGTTGAATCTGCTGTTAGATTACAACTCAGCATTCTAACAGAAATAAACACACCTCCATACTCCTTGTTCTGCGGATCAATGTAAGAATCCGGCAACACAAAAATAACTCCAGGTAGACCTGTTTAAGAAAAGTAAGTCCCATGACTATCTTGACTTTTTGAAAAGAGTCTCAGAATGATTGAAGGTAACATAGTGAAATGAAATTACCATTGAACTTCTCTGACTCTTCCTCACTCATCAAAACCTGAAAGCCCGTATATGTTGTTGTGCTACAAGCATAAATTTTCTTTTTTGCCTCTTCCACACTGAATCACAAAGAAAATAACCAATTAAAGTTCCATGACTAAACAAACTAACTGGTTCAATACATTAAAGCAGAAGATGAAGCATTGAGGCATAAGTTGGTGATCTATACTATAATCACTAAATGCATTAAACAAACAATGAATCATATCCAAAACGAAACCAGAAATAAAACAACCTGTCCGGCAATTGACGTCCATCAACTTGCTATGATAACAAAACACTCAAGAAATAATCATAATTTCATGACAGCATACTAAGGAGGATGACAACCCCACAGATAAACTCCAGACACAGAACAAAATAAGCAGTTAAAGTACCACATGATACAAAATGAATCATATAGCAACAGCAGCTAACTAACCCTAATTCTCTCCGATTAAAAGAAAGCTTCTGGGCTGATAAATAGGAAACGATTAAAGTTCCATAAACTAAAAACTAAAGGGATGCAAATGCCAGGGAGCTGGCTTAATTCATTCATTCCCTAATCCTGTGAAACAAACCGCCACACAGATTGTCCCAAAATATATTTAAAAATAAAAAATAAAGACTGGCCTATGTACGTCTTATCAACTAAACTGCGCATTGTAGTCACTAGCACTGAAGTTATCTCTCTCATTCCAACTCCACACCTATCCATTCATCTTCTCAGTCCACCTCTAACTAAGCAAGTGGGACTTTTGTGTCCATAAGAGCCTCTTGTTCAACAATCACAGCTTCTTACTCAATAAGGCATCGCTTTGATTACCCTCATCGTATAAACAAATCACCCTCGCAAGCGTATTGTTCAATATAAGAGTAAATATGACAGTGTCCTGTTTCAATGCATACAACCATTTCCTTCCCTATCTAAACCAAGCAATAACATAACCAATCAACTCAATTTTACAAGCAAATGTTATCGAAAAACTATGAAATACAAACATGTAGATAGAGAGAGAGGTGACCTGATATTCAAGCCTCTAGCACAGGTCTCCTCGTAAGTCCTGACCATCTCCTGGGGAGGAGGCTTGTTATCTTTGGGGAAATCCATGACAATAAGCCAGTGGTTGTAATCGCAGCCTTCGAAGAGTATGGTGTCGGGGCCGATCTCCTCATTTTGGTTGTAGTTACCAGGGCTGGAATTGGGCCGTGCGAAAAAGATGGAGGACGACCTGAACGATCGAGATTGGAATTGGGTCTGGAAGGTCGGCGGTGGTTGAACAACGGCGGAGGAAGAGTAAGGGGAAGAGCAAGGTACGGAGGGCAGTGAGGAGGTGGTGGATAGAGCACGGTGGATAGTCGCGACGCTTCGGCGGAGGAGGAGAAGGTTCTGCGCCATTTCTGTGGGAGAGAGTGTGAGACTTTGCTAGGGTTTTAAGAGCGTCTTCCAGACAAAAACGACACTGGTAGAAGTTGTATGAGTACGGCTTTTGAGTATACCTCTTGTATTCTTATCACCTCTTTTATTATTTTAACTACAAACATTTACTTATTAAAAAAATCTTAAGTATATTATTTACATATATCTTAATAATTTAATCATTATTTATCTTATTTATTCTCTAAATCTCTTGTTATTTTAATATTTGTTTTCTTTTGGCATGCTATCATTGAGACCTCTATTTATTGATTTTTTTTTCGTTCAAACCTCTTTCACTAGACCAACTGATACTGGACGAGTGAACAACTTGTATTGTGATTATGCCACTAGACCAACTGATACTGGACGAGTGAACAACTTGTATTGTGATTATTATTTTGAATTATATTTTTTTCGATTAAAAAAGGAAAATTACATCTAGAACCCTCTGCTATACCCGCCACCACATTGGTCAAACCGGTAGGTGATGAAAATAGAGGGAGGAAACTGAGCATTCCAGCACATACAATCAGAAACAGAATGACCTAATTGAGCTAAAGCATCTGTCATGATGTTAAATGAAACAGATTGAAAACTATTACAAAGATGTAAAATATCTTGGACTAAGAATTTGATCCTCTAGGGACATTGCGCTTTGCCAGTAAAGACATCTATCTAATAGGGTTTTGGAGTCACCTTCAATGAAAACTGACTGAGACGTGGAGGATGCTAAGTGCAACAAGCCATGTCTGAGAGCTTGAGCTTCAGCAAAGAAAACATCAGAGCAGCCAAGATTTGTTGACACTGCAACAAGAGGGTGTCCATTGTGATCTCGAATTACAAAACCTGCATCAGCTTTATGAGAGGCACACACAGAACCATCAAAATTTAGCTTCACTGCATGAGGAGGGGGCGGATGTCATTTCATGACTAGTGAGTGATCTATTTGTCTCGGAGCAGGAGGGGGGTTGACAGTTATTTTGAATTATGTTGATGAACGGATTAGTGCTCTATCCAAAACCAAATTCATTACCTTTTATAGTCATAGTTGTACCATGTTGTCTTGGATCAAGGCTTAACTATTTCAAGCTAAACATTTTTATGTTGTCTTGGATCAAGCCTAAACCAAATTCTTGATGTTGAAACTTGAGACCTCGTTTTAAGGTCTTCATGATACCATATCAAAATTTAGCACTAACTAACTACTAAAATTGTTTTTCTGCTTCCTCAAATGGTAGTTTAGTTGAAGATGTGTTTCTTTTTCTTTCTTAAATGTTGATTTATAACAGTCGTCATGTGTTACATTCTTTTATTGGAACATATTAATAAGTCAAAAATGTACTTCGATAACAATTAGCTAAAAATCTATTTTTTTTTGTCCGACAAATACTGAAAATGATAATTAAAAACAATCAAATATTCATAGATTTCAATACAAAACTTTTGGTTTGAGTAATGCCAAATGAAGTCGCATATATTCTGATAGAACACCTTTCTGCAACCTTCAACCGGAGAATCTGCAACCTGGTGACTTTGCTTTACTTGGTAAGTATTGCAGGTCCTAGGTTCGATGGCATTGGCACGAACAGAACCTTCAACCGGAGAAGGTTGAAGTCTTGGTTGGCACATTTGTGGACAAAAATTAGCTACCGAAGTCTCTTGGTGAAAACAGAAAAGAAAAGGTAACACCTCCCGGTAGAAAACTGCTTTCACTTTCACTTTTACTAGAATTAGAATTTTCAACTAACCCGCGCATTCATCATCAATCCCCCAAACTTAACGCCTGACGACGCGCGCTCCTCCCACGTGGCCAACACCCCCAAACCCACCTAACCGCGCGAAAGCACCAAAGCGCGTAAAATCAGCGCGTGGCAAAATTGTAAAATCAACGCGCTTTAGGGGGTTTGTGCCCTAATCGCCTGCTCGCGAGATGTGCCTCTCTTATCCTGAAGAACCAATGAACTGCGCCCTCGTCTGATAAATCCATATAACAACCATGTCCCTCCTTCCGATTCCCCTGCAACTCGGTTCGTCAATCGGTTCAGATCCGTCGTGTTACGCCGTCTGACTCACGCCTCCGGTACCCGATTCAACCCGGTGAGTCCGATCTCGCTAACCTCCAGATCTGTTAGGTTTTTGCTCGATTTTATTTGGTTCTGTGTTGATTTTTGGATTGTTGTGGTTGACGCAGGTCAAGGATGGAGCCGATGGATATCGTCGGAAAGTCAAAAGAAGACGCTTCGCTTCCGAAAGGTATAGATTTGATTTTCTGTGTTTTGTGGCTGTTTTGATAGTTAGGTTAATCGATTTTGTGGATTTTGAATTCGATGTGATCCGTTTGGTTATGAATTTTTCAGTGTTTCCGGTTCGGTGATTATCAGTGATACAGGATTCGTAGGTTTTTTTTTTTTTTGCCGCAAGAGTTCATAAGAGAATTGGAGTTTTGATGAAATTAACAGTGGATTGTATAGAATGAAAAATAATAATAATAATAATAATAGTAGTAGGCTTGCATTTGGCTGAATTAGATAGGTTTTTGCTGTAATAATGGTTAAATGGAGATGGATTGTTGAAGCCTGAGAGATGTTTATGTAGATCTACATGGTTTGGGGTAGCAATTTTGCTTCACACTCTATGTCCACATTTTAAAGTCACTCTGCATTTTTTTTATATTATTGTTGTTGATTAATTGATTCCTTAATCAAGTACCTTGGAGGGTTTCTGAACACAATCTATAGCATGCTTGGAACTTGTAGTGGTTTTCATTTTGAATCAGAGGGTTAGCGCTTAGATTACATTATTATGTGCTACAACATTTTAAGTTTTGAGTTTGAAGATGCATACTGAATGATGTAAACTTACTGTTTCTTCTCAGCAACCATGACCAAGATCATTAAGGAGATGTTGCCTCCAGATGTGCGCGTTGCAAGAGATGCTCAAGATCTTCTCATTGAGTGTTGTGTAGGTACGAATAAATGAAAGGCTAGTTTTGTTTATATTTTTCTTTTGGCATATGCATTCACAGACACTTTGCTAGGTATTCCATTGGTACATGTGTAGTGATATCCCTCATCTAGTTTGAAGTCCAATGATATTTAATGTATTCCTGAATAACATAACACTATGCTTTTGTACTGCCTGGATGATAACCTGTGGCAGATGTTTTATTCGTTTAAACTGATTTAATACTTATTTTGTGCCTTTGCAGAGTTTATAAATCTCATTTCATCAGAGTCGAATGAAGTTTGTAGCAGAGAGGAGAAAAGAACAATAGCTCCTGAGCACGTGCTCAAGGCTTTACAGGTTTCTGACCAACTCTCCCTATATATTTCAATGTCTCGATATTGGTTCTTGTTTTTTGTTGTTACCCTCTGTGTTCCTCTAATTGATTCTAGTACATAGTGAACCTGGGTTTCCATATTATGCAACATTAGTATGTAGAGTGCCCTTATCAATCTATGCATTTGCATCGTTTACTTGCATCATCTTTGTGGATGTAGTTCATTCTTTCTGTAATTCTGAAATAGGATGGTTATAGTCACTTTGGTCATCTGTCCATAAAAGGCATATCTGTTAAATGAGCTTTAAAGTGATCATTGTTTTGTACTTGGCCAAAAAAGGTGGTTGGTAATTTCATTGGGGGTAGGAATCAACAATACAGATTGATCTCTGGTGACATGGGGTGAATACTCCAGCACAGGTGAAATGTGTTGACTACCTAGTGATCTTTTGTGTTCTTTAACAGGCCTACCACAGCATTAATAATGTGATTCAGTTAGCTTGTCATAGACATCTTGCAAACAGTTAGCATTAGTTTCTGTGTAACGATGTACGTATTCAATTGGCTGCACTTTGACACTTGATTTACTCTTTGTCAGGTCCTTGGGTTCAGCGAGTATATTGAGGAAGTTTATGCAGCATATGAACAACACAAGATTGAGACTGTGGTAAATTTTCCTCATGTTTTGCTTAATATGTTTATACAAGTAGAGTGCAGGATTGTAGTTGCTAAAACTTATTACCATGGTAGGATCCATGTTTATACGAAGTGAAATTGCAACATAAACGATGTACTGATGAGAGTTGAATCTTTTTTCAGCATGACGTAGCTAAAAGTGTCAAATGGGGCAATGGAGCAGAGATGACCGAGGAACAAGCCTTGGCAGAGCAGCAGAGAATGTTTGCCGAGGCACGTGCCAGAATGAATGGAGGCGCAACTGCGCCCAAGCAACCAGATCCAGACCAAAGTTTAGAGAGCTAACTCTTTAGGATCCTTTATTTTCCTTCAACCGTAGGCAAAGCATCACTCATCAATTGTGCTTCTAATATCTCTAAAAGTTATGTACAAAGTCATTTGACTAGTTTGCTGGCCAATGCTCCCAAGTTGTATTCTCGTTATGGATCCATGTCTATAAGTGAATGTAATTAGTGCGAGTTTGTCCGAATCCTGGTCCTACAACTTTATGTAAATTATCCGGTCTCGTTATTTTAGTTATGGCTGGCTAGCATTTAGCAGTCACTGGCTGCAATGTGTATAGTATGTCTGTGCGATTGCAATGCTCATGAAAGAAAGCCCTCTTCTAGCTTCTTTCTCATCGTGATGTCTTCTGTGTTTACATCTCCTTCCTCTTTGGACTGATAAGGTAACCTTTGGTGGAGCAAAACTAATTGTTTTGATTACGATGCTTCAATGGTGCGGTTGGTAGGGGTCCCCTACAAACATTGCCATTGCGGTGCCAGTTCGCAGGTAGGTGAAGATCGAAATGTTAACTCTGCGCCCAACATAAGCCATGCCCATGAGAGCTCAGGGACTTAAAACTTGGGATAAACACCAGCACCTCCAGACCTGTGCAGTAGAAGAAGACAGGGGCATGGTTATGAAATGCTCACATCAGCATGTCTGGTGTGATGAATAGTGATGGCTTTGCTCTTTTTCCACTGGGTTTTTGGTTTGGTTTTGTGACTCAAGTCAAAAAGGGGTGCAGTCAAGCAAAAATCCTTATACCACACCTTATAGCTTTGGCTTTGCCCCCTCTAAGAAAGTGAAATCACAACCGCATTGTCTCCTCAGATTCCCCTTATTTTGTGTTTTCAAAACAATAAAAATCCACACCTCCATTGTCACAGTTTGGGTGGGTCAGTCTGTGTTTCTTTTGTCAGGATTCTCTTGGGGCTCTGCTAGAAACAAAGAGAGAATTAATGTAGAAACACCACACCACCACCTCTTCCTCAATAAAAGAGAAGAAACCAGAACTACTCTCACTCTCTCTTTTAGTCTTTACTCGACACCAACCTTCTTTAACAACGCTGCCTCTCTTCCATTCATTGCTTTCCTCTCTTATGCTACAACACCAACACCAATGGCAAAAAGCTTGCAGGACTCCTCCTCCAAAAGACACTTCCACTGGACCAACAAAGTTGGCAATGAAGATGATCATGCTCTTCCCTCTTTGTCAAAACCAGTGTCTGATGAAGAGAAGAGGAAGGAGACTCCTCACAAGGTGATTCAGCTGCAGAGGAGGAAGCTCCAGGCAGCAGCAATATCGAGGCTGCGGTCGGTGCTCACGGCCTTTGGGAAGAACAGGGGAGGCCTCCCACTGGGTCTGGGGTCTAGAGTTATAGGGACCCTTTTCGGCTCTAAGAAAGGGCATGTGCATTTTGCTCTCCAGAGAGACCCAAACTCACACCCAGCTTTCCTGATTGAGCTAGCTACTCCAATTAGTGGTCTGGTGAAGGAAATGGCTTCTGGGCTTGTGAGGATTGCTTTGGAGTGTGACAAGGAGAAGGAAGATCAGGATAAGAAAACTATGGAGTCGAAATCGAGGAGTGGTGGTGGCTCAGCTGTGAGGAGGTTGCTAGAGGAGCCTGTATGGAGGACTTACTGCAATGGGAAGAAGTCTGGGTTTGCTAGCAGGAGGGAATGTGGGCCCAAAGAGTGGAAGGTGTTGAAAGCTGTTGAGCCAATTTCAATGGGTGCTGGGGTGTTACCTTGTGGGGATGAAGGTGAAGATGGTGAGCTCATGTACATGAGGGCCAAGTTTGAGAGAGTTGTTGGGTCCAGAGACTCTGAGGCTTTCTACATGATGAACCCTGATAGCAATGGAGCTCCTGAACTCAGTATCTACTTGCTTCGAGTCTAACTGAGCTTGGACTAGAACACTGTGCTTCAAGTTCTTGAAGAGTAAGCTCTTGTTTAGCAGAGTTTGGAAGCTAATTAGTTGTCTCCTAGTATTTTTGTTTTTCTTTTTTTTTTCTTAGGTTGGAATATTTGGGGAAAATGGTTAGTGGGATTATGTCTATCTTTCATATGATGTTAGTATAGGTGGGGGGCAATACACTAGAACATGATGTAGGTGGTGGGGGGCATGAAGGTGTACATGTATAGCTTTTTCCAATCCTTAATTTAGTGATGATGAGACCTGATGTTAATGCAATGATGATTGTCATCTTTACTAATGCTTCTTAATCTGTCCAGTTTTTGATGGAGTTATTTGTTATTGTTATGTGTTGTTGTTTAAATTGTTGGAGAAATTATGTATGAATCTGTTATATATGCCCTGTTAACAGCTGAGCTGAGGAACTTGTGATTCAGTTTGTAAATCCATTTTTGGTATATTGCTGTTGGAATATCCAATTATCCATCATTCTGTTATTCAGTTTGTTTTGTGGTTATGTATTCTTGACTTGCTATATCAAGAAAGAAGATAATATTATTCTTTCATATTACCGGTTGTATGCAATTATGTGTTTATCTCTCTCATCAGGTGACTCTAAAAGGCTAAACACGATGAACATAAAATTCTAATAAATGACTTTTTTTTTCTTTTTCTTTTTTTCGTGTTATACGACCTAACATGTAAGTAATATAATGAGAGAGATGGACACAAGATTGTAAACAATCAGTGATAATGAGGAAAGATCTTTACTTCAATGTCATACCATCAGGTCAGTAGATTAGTACAATAACTCCTTCGTTTTTTTTAAGGGGCCTTCCCCTGCATAATGTTTTTGGTGATTATAAATCATGGGACATGAATATGGAAAACATATATACTGCTTTTCTTCTCTGTAGCTGAAAGATCTGTGCTTAAATCATAAGATAGCTTCAGAGGCATAGCCAAAAAGAAAAGACAAAAAAAACCTAATGACACAAAGATGCAATTTTCTTTTTCCTTTTGTCTGTGTGGGTCTCTCTCTTCTATATGGGATAGCTTCAATGATAGGTTTGATGTCTCTTTTTTTCTTTACTATTCATTTCCTTTCCTGTTTAACTAGTTTCCTTTTCTGCAGTAATGGTGATTCACACACATATTCATCCCACAAAAAACCAGCATTTGGTCCAAAAGTATAGGCCTATTCCAGTTTCCAATCATTTCTTTTGATATATAATTTTGTGTTAGAATGATCCCAAGATAAGTTCACTAAAGTAATCATAGAAGTCATCAAAAAGCAAAATATAAAATGAAAACCCAAATCCAATTCCTGACAGCAGAATTTTGGCTTTTTCTTATAATTGACTGCTTTTTATTTGTATGTTCTTCTTTATTTTTCATTTTCTCCTCGTAAATGTAAATCCTGTTGACTGCTTTTCCACCTTGGCACTTGATTCCCTACCGAGTTTAAATAACCACTGCTTACATTCTATTTCACTGTGTGAATTTGCATCAGCAATCTGAAATGACATCCTTAAACCCAGAAATGAAATGCAGATGACATTCTTACAAGGGTAGTTGGGTCATGTTCTGTAGCTTATGTTACAGTTCTGGTGTGCCAGTGTCTGTCTAGTGTTTACCCCTTTTATCCTAGTTTCAAGGCTTTCATGTATTAAGTGTATGCCTTTTCTTTCTCCTCTCTCTGCAACTACAATGAGAAAGAATATAATGGGAAGGAGAGGCCCAGAGGAGAATTTGAAAGGATGGTAATGGATCTGTTAAAGCTAGGATTATGTTATCGCAGGAATCGAGGTTCATGTTGATGATCATCCACCCATCATATTCTTCAAAGGGTTTAAAACTTGCCTAAAGTTAGGCCACTGCTTTGCTCAATCATTTTTTCAATTAGTACAATCATACATCTCATTTGATTTCAGATTAGAGATTTGAAACGAGATTAGAATTCATTTCTTATGTTCGATTCCATTTCTATTGTGCTCTTTCGGGTCTGCTTTAATTTCCTTCTCTTGTACATGGCTTTAGCACAGATGTGAATAATTTAGTATACAACCCAGAAAAGGCAACACATATTGTAGTTAATCCTAGACTACACACCCAGAACAGCATTGAATTGATTGCATGTTGTCCAGAGCTCTAGTGCATTGCCCTTATGGCCTAAGGTAGGTAAGGTTGTAATAAATCAGGACTATAATGACTACTGCCATCTCAGTTCCATAGTTGGGTGGTGCCATATTATTGTAGGCCAATGTACCTTGTCTATTGGGAACGTACATGTAGATAGCTATGTGACCTTGAGATAAAAGTTACTGAATAAATGAACGAGAGATATGAAATATGTAGGGCTTGTTCTTAGAAATATTAAAATTTTCAACCAAATGCCTGCATCATATCTAAGAGAACTGCTAAGGTAAATAGCTAACAGGCCCCCATTGAAGTACTCCACATGTTCGGTTGTTATGAAATGGCATGTCTAGTCTAAAACAAATTGTTCGATAAATTGTCTCGTAAGTCTGCAGCAATAACAAGTAAACAAGCAAAGCAAGTTAGCGTGCGGACTTCTTCTCTCGCTCCATGAAGAAAAGTTCTGGTCTCTCTGGGAGTGGTGGTCTTTCTTTGCCGAGTGATTGCTACAGCAGATAACATATTTAAGCTGTTCATATGAGGGACCAGACTAAAGATACTGAGCCCCGTGCGCGGAAGAGTTGATGATGTGCTCAGACTTTAAGCTCAGCTGAGAGGCCCTGAAATGCAGAAAAGCCTTTAGCTTTTTCTTCATCACTTGATGTCTTAATCTATAGGTGGCCATTAATCTTTTTCTTAATTGGACAGGAGGACGCAGTATCTGATATCTACAAGTGGAAGTTAGCAAGCTTAAAATGCTTGATTACATATATATTGATATATAATTAAGCAGAAGCAGGGCCAGATTAGCTAGAAGTGGAATAGCTTTTTGATCAAGTGGTGCTGTAGTGGTGAGCTTATTTGGTATTTCATGCACACAATGGGGTTGGATCATCATCACCATGGTTTTAGTGTCTTGATAATCTCGAGACTTCCAGAAGGAAAAAGGAAACTGATAAAAGAAACCAAATGAGAAACATCTTATAGACAATTAGGCACCTACAGACTGTATAGTCATTGTGGTTTAAATTCGACATCTATTCAGTCATTATGGTTTTATTTTAATCTGAATGGTCCTTAAAGTCACGACTTTTCATCCAAATGATATTTCTATCAATTTTCTGTTAAAAATTACAATATCTTTAAGGGCATCTTTAACAATGTCTTTCGTACCCATACTCATTGTCAAATCCTATAAAAACTCATCTCCAATAATCAAAATATGAGGCCCTTCACTTCATTGTACTACACTAATTCACAAACACTTCTCTCTCATATCAGAATTCAAGTTCTGAGTTTCATTTTTCGTCGCATAATTTTTGTTGATTGCTGCAATGAATAGGTTGAGGAAACTACTAATGAAGGAAGAGGAAGATTTCATCATAAGGAATGGTCAAAGAGCCCTGGTGATGCAAGCAGCTTCCTCACACATTTAGAGGATTCAAGAGGAAGAATCTAAATGGGGTGGTTCACAAGAAGGCCAGCGATACACCCCTAGAAAGCGTGAAGCTATGGATCAACAACTAAAAGCTTTTTACTTCACTTCGCCGGGACGATTTGAAGGCGATGTGTTTCATAGAAGTTATCGAATGCGGTCTCATGTGTTTGACCAAATGATGCATGGTCTCGCTAACCATGACTCTTACTTCGTCCAAAAGCATGACGCCTCCGGTCGGTCTGGCTTGTCAACTGAACAAAAGTTGACTTGCGCCATGAGGATTGCTTATGGGCTTCCCGCCGACCTGTGTGATCTAATAACAAAACTGGGTGGCTTGCAAGCGTCACACACTTCTCATATACGATCCCATAATTTTTTCTTCTCTTGGCCGGTAGCTTTGTCACCATCTTCACCAACCACAACCACAACCACCGACATGCACAGTAACACATCTTTGGGGTTTTTACAAGCTTCTCTTCTAGGTTTAGGGTTGGACATCTTTGAAAAAAAAAAGGGTTTGAAAACTAGCTAGATGAAGAACAATTGTGAAAATAAAGTGTAGAAGGAGGAGAGAAGTTTTGGATTGAAAAATTATGAAGAAGGTGGATAGTATTTATAGACATTGTTGCAAATTACTGTTCCAACGGGAAAAATAATATTCAATATTTTCCTCAATTTTTTTTTCTTATTTTTCAAGTTTTTTTCATTTGAAAATGTGATCATTTAGTGTAAACCGTTGGAATTAATTCACCGAATATTTTAAGTCGTCAGATTAGAAATTCAATACTTATATATCATTTTTTCTTTTTAGAATTGAATTGATCTGGACCTTTTATTTTAAATGAAATGAAATCTGAGCCATCTGTTTTATGACCGTTGTAATCCCACAACGGACACTCACGTGGGAGGACCAACTCTGTCAGCTCTCTTCAATGCGTGCAAAACGCGTAACCTTTATCTCCTTCCGTTATCTTGTCGTCTAGCGTGCGTCTGCAACATATGCAGCTCTTGGCGCGTTCCTTTGAGCTTATGGCCTCACCTTCACGTGCAACTGTGTTGGAGTGGGTCCCGCGCCAACCCAAATGGGTTTCCTCCTTGCAAGTTGACCCAAAATAGGTCGTGGGTCTGGTAGGAACCCATATTTAGGTTTGAGTTTTATGGACGGACCAAAAATGATTGATCAAGATAAGATGTGACATGTGACATGTAAAGATCTAAAACGCAATCTCACTAGTCTCTCACGCAACGACGCGAGGAGTTCAAGTATATAACAAATTCAAGATCCGAAATCTTATCGGATATGTATATTATTGTGAAGATAGGCGTTGTCACATGGCAGATAAAAATCTAAGTCGCAATCTTACCATCCTATCACTATTGGAAAAAAGCTCTTGGGAGACGAATTGTTTTAATTCAATCTCTTAAGTAGAACTTAGACGACGAAATACGATTCCGTAGCCTAAGTTACCACTTAGGCGACAGAATAGTATTCCGTCTTCTAAGTTCTACTTAGGAGATAAAAATGTACTTAGGAGACGAAATAATTTTTATAAAAATTAAAAAAAAATATTCACTTAGGCGACGGAAAAATATTCCGTCGTCTAAGTTATACTTAGGAGACGGAAAATATACTTAGGAGACGAAATCATTTTTATAAAAAATAAAATAAAATTTAGGAGAAGGAATTATTATTTTTTTAAAATAAAATTTATTCATTTAGGCGACGAAAATGTATTTCGTGGTCTAAGAATCTCGTATATGACAGAAAAAGTCACTTAGGCGACTGAAATTATTCCGTGGTCTAAGAATCTCTTAGACGGCGGAAAAATTTACTTAGGAGACAATTTATTTTAATAAAAAAAATTAAATCACTTATGTTACGAATTGAGACAATTCCATCGCCTAAGCTTTAGAAAAACTTAAGCGGTCAACTCTTCCGCCAAAATTTGAGAAAATTTCAAACGAAACTTTTTGAAAATTTAGTTCATACTCTTTATCTTTCTTCTACTCCTCAATCTGCTCTTCTCTCTCTCCCACTCAATTTTTCAAATTGGCGTCGACTTCTCCAAGGTCGACCTCCCTAGCCCAGATCGACGTCCACTTCTCCAAGACCGACCTCCCTAGCCTAGACTGGCATCGACTTTGCTCTTTCCTCCGCTGCCTCTCCTCCACCACTACTCAACGTCGCTCACCATCTCTTCACCATCATTTCTTGCCAATAACCTAATCTCCTCCCGTCAAAACCCTCCATCCCCCTTAACACCAATTCCGCTGCTGAGATGAGGGAGAGGGAGATTGAGATGAGGGAGCTGGAGAGAGAAGAGCATTTGGTGATGCTGGAGAAGTCGGTGGAGGAGATGGAGAGGGGTTTGGATGGGATGTAGAAGTTGTCAGGACCCATCTCGAGTTTCACCATGAAACCCAAAGTAAGTTATGCGGGGACCACCTCCAAATAAAATTTACCGAAGAACTCGGCAAACCTCCCTCGAAAATGGACAACCATAATCCGGAAAAATTTATAGAACCACCTTTTTAACCAAAACAAATATCCTCCACAACAACCCATAATTACCAGAATAAGTTATACAAAAATCCCAAAAGTATTCAGAGCTACTAAAATAAAAACAACGAAAGCTGACAATCACCTAATAGATTAAACAGGTAACCTACTGGCAAAAAGTAGTGGAAGATGGGTGACTATGCCTCGACGTCTCCTTCTAGACCCCACTCGAACGCTGCAGACTAGGCATTTTAAAACGAAGGTCCCAGGGGAAAATATTCAATTACGTCAGAGTGAGTGGACAAAAGTAATTTCGACAAAACATTAATATTTCTCCAAAAAAATACTTTCATTAAAAACGCTTTACCAGCGACAGCTTAAAAGCTTAACTAAAAAATTCTTAACTGGTGTCTAGCCTCACTAGACTCCCAAACTTTAATAAATGGCCTCTCAGGCTAGGATTATATATATCAGTATGTATTTACACTCGTCTATTCCTTGTACGATATCTTTGAATAAGCTCGAAAAGTAGATATAGTCATACAAGGCTACGACGCTGGCGTCTAAAGCTTACGTCACCACATACTAGAATTGTACCTCATTATGGAGAAATCGCACGAGTGGATATATATACGTGCAGATTCCTTATACGAATTCTAAGAATAAATACGAAGAATAGAAAGTCATACAAAGCTACGACGCTGGCGTCTAACACTCACGTCACCCCATAATGACATTTTACCTCATTATGGGGGAAAATCACGTATAACTAGCTATCATTTATTTATATACATATTATTCTCATAAACATCTATATATGAGTATAATCACCAAAATTCTCAATTTCGGTTATTTTCCAACAAAAAGAAATTATTCAACAATAAAACATTTCAAGCACATTATTTAAAACAAAGGTCCACTCACAAATTAGGCCTAAGCATGATGTCTGTCGGAGGCTTCTTCAGCTCGAGTCTCCTCGCGTCCTGTTCCAAAAACATAAATAAATCTTTAAATAAAATACCGACGCTTAAAGAAAAATAGGCCTAATTAAATTTGAACTCCGCGCGCTCAACTATGCCTATCGTCCTAAATCTTAATTTCACTGCTAACCATAAATCTCCACAATTTTTTTACCGACATCCTGAAAATCACCTTCCATCATAAATACTCTAATGGCCGGATTCTAACTTATTAATCCACAAAAAATACCAAACTTCAAAAATTCCCAAACCTATCCAAAACTCCTCCAAAAATTCTAAAACTCAAACCATTAAACTACTCATAAAATTCCCCATTAAAAACACTTTTTCAGCGGTGGCCAGCTCTGGCGACCTCCAATGCCTACCAAAATTTGACAGCACATTTCCCTCAACCTCCTCTACAACTTTCTTAACTAGCACAAACACTAATTCCAAGCCTAACTATGTCAAACGAACGAAAACATTACAAAACGCCCTAGAAATTCAAACACCGATTTCTCCTTACCTAGCTCAAGAGGGAGGGAGTCCTTTGGAGAAATTGCTGCACGAGAGGAGGACTTCCTTTTGAGCCAAGGATCGCCGGCTATGACGGCCGGATGAGGGAGTTCCGGCCACAAGAAGTTCCGGGCTCGGCTGCGGCTTCTCGGTGGCACTAGGGCAGTTGCCACCAGCCCAAGAAGGAAGAGGAGAGGATGGTGGTTTGAACGGGACCAGCGCGGCGGTCTAGGGCGGCCGGACGGCGGCGAACGGGCGACCGGAAGTTTCTGGGCAGAGGGACTCGGGGAGAGAGAATCGGGTGGAAGGAGAGAGAGAAGAGAGGGAGAGGAAAATTGGGCTTGGCCCAATCCGGTCCACAACACCTCATATACCCATTCCAAAAAAATTTACACCCCAAAATTAATACCCCCATAAAAATTACCTTTTATTAGGAAAAATTATCATTTTTACCTTCGTCACAATTTCTTCCTTCGAATAATTCCTTCGAATTTAATCGTCCCCCACAACCTCTCTGGGGACATATTAAATTATAAATTTAATGACGAAGACGGTAAAACTCTTATTAACACCATGCTAGTAATTATGGTAAAAATTAAGGGTCGGGGGTGACAGAAGTCGTTGGAGGAGCAGAGGAGGCATTCGAAGGCGCTGCAGGAGGTTTTGAAGGAGAAATTGGGGTTGGTTTCTGGGCAGATGAGGGTGAGGCTGAGGGAGTTTGAAGAGAAGGCGAGAGAGATTGGAGTGAAGGTTAGTGGGGCAGAGGCTGCTGCGATGTCATTTTTTTTTCCAGACTTAGCAACGGAATCCAATAATTCCGTCACCTAGGGTAAAAATAATTTTTTTTGTCATTAAACAATACTCGTCGCCTAAGTACATAAGAGACGGAAAAAATTTCGTCGCCTAAGTAATTCTCAGTCGATGAAACTCAATTTTTCGTCGTCCTGACACCTACTTCGCACCACTTAGGCGACGAATATTCCGTCGCCTAAGTACTTAGGAGACACATTTTGTTACTTAGGAGACGAAATTATTTCGTCTCCTAAGTGACTTTTTCCAGTAGTGTATCAACATTTGACACATGTAATGTCACATCATATTTTTCTTTTGATATAAAAATAGCAAGTTATTAATTTTTTTAAAATAAAAATAATTTTTAAATTTTAACTTGGACAACATATTATATTAAATTATTATGTATGATTTATATAATTTATTTGTTGTTATATAAATCATTTAATAAGGGGCACTATATATGAAATTTATTTATTTGTTGATGACCAAAATCCATACTACCCAAAATTATATAAAATGATTAAAATTTGGGTATGAGATGAGTTTTGACATAACGGTTGGAGATGAAATATGAGTTTGAATAGTAATGGGGTTAGGTGAGTCAAAAAATAAGTTTGAGTATGAGTTTTAGGTCAACTTGTTGGAAATGCCCTAACGGTCACGTTAGTATTCTAACAGGAAAAAAATTGACGGCATTATCATTGGATGAAAAATCGTGACTTTAAAGACAATTTAGATTAAAATAAAATCACAAGAATTAAACATATGTTGACTTCAAACCATAAAGACTAAACAAATTTTAATTCTTTCTTTTTCTTTTCTTTTTTCAGCAAAGGGCACAGCTCCTTTTGGATTTAACATTACCGTGTAAATATCACAGTAGAATTTTCCATCGAGATGGTGGATCTTTATTCATCTGTAACTCAAGGATTTGTAAGAGCAGTAGTCAGCTTGATTCCATTTGGTTCACTGGAGCTCATTTTGCAGCTTCTAGTGTAGAAGACAGTAATGCTGCATTGAGACTCTTGGGGTTTGTAACTGTTTTTTGGGTTCTTCGACTGCATTCATCTCAAAGTTACGACTGAACGATGTTCTTGTTTTAGTTTCCAGCACTACTCTTAGTCTGCAAGAAAAGATGAAAATCCCCTACAAGAGAAGGCTTCATATATGCCTCATTTGGATGATATAGAGCTTCATTGTAAGGTTCTGGATTGTACTCGATCCCCAGCCAAATCCAGACCCCTCTTCATGACCCCTCTTCAGCTGCGCTTCTCTCAATTTCGGCGTCCTCTTTTGCGCGCGCGAAGCTCAGACTCGCCTCTGATTTCTCACCTTAGGGGCAAAAAGTCATTATTATCCCTGCATTTCTAACTTAAGCCTCAGCAGGGAATAGTTTTAATTAGTTCTAACTTCTAATACCTTAAGTAGTAGTTTAATATTTCTCTCACTTTATTACTGACGTACCATACTTGGTGTTGGTAGAGTCAAGCAAACATTGCTAAATGGAGGAAGAAAGAGGGAGATGAGGTTAGAAATGCAAAACGTAATGAGGTTCTAGGTTTCATGTGTGCTAATATATACATGCAGAAGGACATATCCTATCTTTCTTAGGATGGAGATGATGAAATTATTTGTTTGTTTCATCCATAAATTCTGAAAATGAAGAGCAACACTCGAAAACTTCAACTTTGAGCAACTTTCTTAAGCCCTGTGGACAAGTTTTTGATTGTCTTATCAAGCTCAAAACAAATGAGAACTACATTATTTGGCAGAAAGCAGATATAGCTGTCACTTTACCAGACTGAATTGGCCAAGAAAGAAAGGTCCATCTCCAAATTTTGAAAGAGCAGTTTCGATATAGTCAAATGCAGCACCTGCTTAAACATAAAACCATGTCTACATTAGCTTATATCCAACTTCAATACCATCAAAAGAATAAGTACTAGCTTAGTGCTGAACTCACCGGCAGCTGCCTCAGTTCCGTCTCCTTTGAAAAATGAGAACACATAAGTGTTCAAAGAGTCAGTGTATGAAAAGAACTCTTCTGCATATTCTCTCTTTGCTGTCAAGAATAGGTTTATGGTATAATTCCCAGATGCATTCTTCTCCAAATTGGAGGATATTTATAGTAGTACAAATTACCTACAACTAAGTGTGAAATGTAATACAATAGTAGAGCTAAGAGCTATGTATGAAAGATGATACATAGGTCAAGTAATGCAACTACATTAATGCAGTAGATTTCATGTCTGTTGTAGTCCAAATTTGCTGCTTGAATGGAGTAACTCACAACACTCCCCCTCAAGTTGGAGAATAAATGTCTCGCATACCTAACTTGTCTAGTGAGCTGTGGAACACTTTTGCAGAAACGGCTTTGGTTAAAATATCTGCAAATTAATCTTCAGTAGGTACATGCAGTATGTTAATGATTCCTGACTCTAACTTCTCCTTGATGAAATGTCGATCAACTTCAACATATTTTGTTCTATCATGTTGGACTGGATTGTGTGCTATATCGATGGCTGCTTTATTGTCACAATACAAATTCATGGCATACTCGGATTTGAATCCCAAGTCCTTCATTAAATGACGAAGCCATAACATTTCACATACTTAATGAGTCATTCCTCTGTACTCAACTTCAACACTGGATCTAGCAACCACTTTTTACTTCTTGCTTCTCCATGTGACCAAGTTACCTCCCACAAAGGTAAAGATAAATGAAATACAAAAGACGCATATGACTTGGATAACCTATGGGAGGACATGTAATTGCTTATGGGATATTTGGTCTTGGCTTTAGGATTTGGTTCATATTGAGCCTTTGGTTGACCTCGATTTTTTTGGAATGGTAACTTCTGAATCCCTATGATGTTACTTGGTTATGTTTCAGGGTTAAGCTCAGAATTATCATGAGATTCAAACAAAGGATTATCAGTTACTTCCGGATCATCCTCACGGAGCATTGGTGTTTATGGGGTAGTAGAAGGGGAAGAAGTATTTATCTCTGCTGGTTTTGGAGTCGGCAACTGATTGTCGTTTTCATGGAGTACATAATCTATTTCTGATGCTGGTAGCTGGTTACTCCTGTCAGTTGTTCCACGCTCAATGCTTCTCACTCCAGTAGATTCATATATCTGGTTATACAAAGGACCCAAGAAATTCCCTAAAGACTGCTCTTCCTCAGCATTACTCTCCCTCTGAAGAGGAGTTTTCGGGGAAAAATATAGCTCATGTTCACAAAATGTAACATCCATTGAAACATAGGAACGTTTAGTAGTGGGGTTACAACATCGATATCCCTTCTGAGTGGAAGCAAAACCAATAATAATCTTTGGATCAAGGGCATGTGTAGGTGGTAAAGGCAAATGACTTTCAAGAACTTGGATCGGTGTATTTGGTAGTGGATGGTTTTTTTTTGGCTGTGGACTGAAGGGCTTGTGTAGGAAGTCTATTTATAAGGTAGGCAGTAGTTAAGACAGCATCACCCTAAAAATATTCGGGCATATTAGCACCAATCAACATGGAGCTAGCGAGCAACTTTAAGAATGTGGCGGTTCTTTCGTTCCACCACAACATTTTGTAGAGGGGTTTGAGGACAGGTGATCTGATGAATAATTTCATGGGTAGCTAGATATTGGTGAAGAAGATGGTTCACATATTCTCTGCCATTATCTGTACGAAGGACTTTGATGGACTTTTGAAACTGAGTTTGGATCATCGCATGAAACGTCTGAAATACAGAAAAGACATCACTTTTATGTCGTATCAAGTAGATCCAGCTCATCCGGGTACAATCATCAACAAATAGAACAAACCATTTCATTCCAATATGCGTTGGTGGACACAGCCCCCAAATGTCATAGTGGTCATGAAGGTAAAAGTGGAGTTACCAGAGTGATCACCATAAGTGGGTTCGACAAAAGTTGTACTCGAACTCGAGTCTGGCGAAGTAATTTGGAGGGAGGCCTGAGGTTTGCCTTTGGACATGTAGCACTTTAGGATCTTGTTTCCATGGGGTTGAATAGATTTTGCTTTCTCTCGTACTTCTTTTGCTTGTGCCTCCTTGCGATTAGCAATGTGATCATCCCACCAGTCTGGAAAGCCAATTAAGTAGAAACAAGTCTCTACCATTTGACCGGTTGATTTGTAATGAGTGCATTTCATGGGTCCTTGAGAGAGTGTTTTCAAAGGAGGTGTAGATGAAGAAGGCTGAGAGCTACGAACATGTGGTGGTCGGTGTTGAGCAATCAAGGCTAATCCTTCATACTTTATGTCAGACATCATATTTTGGAGTCTATTATGCTCAGCACTGACTTGAGAATAAGCCTATTCTATATAAGGCAACGGCTTTGTGTTTAGGATTCTACTCCAGAGTCCATCAAGGTGAGGGTCTAGCTCGGCCAAAAAGAAATAGACACGGTGCTTCCTGACCCTATTAGCCATGTAGGTGATAGAATCTGCATCCTTGAGTCTGAGAGGATCCAATATGTCAAGCTCTTGCCATATTTTCTTCATATTGTTGTAGTAGCCATGAAAAGGAGCTCCATTTTGTTTGGTGGAAACCAAAGCTAATTGTAACTTATAGTTTCATGTATCATCTTGGGCTACTGAAAAAGAAGTTTTAACAACATCCTAAATTTCTTTAGCTGTCTCCAAATCTTCATAATTTTCTCTGACTTCCTTGTGCATGGAACTAAGAAGTCATGCTTGAACAAGACTGTCTTCTTCAACCCAAAATTCATAACCCTCTTCATCTTCTTCTTCGGATGGTGCTTTCTTCTTGCATGTGAGATAATCAAGTTTACCTTGGCCAATGATGTTCAACTTGGCATGTTTAGACCAAGAAATAAAATTAGTGCTACCTATTTTTTTTTTTAAAACAATAGGGCCATGATCATAAGATGACGATCGTTCATTATGTTGAGAAGAAGATTCAGAGTTTATTGCTGATGTCTGTGATGAACTGATCGGTACTTCATCGAGAACCATGGTGCAGAATTTAATAAGTAAAATAAAGAGAAATATGATCCTTGGGTGTTGTCTACCGCGCAACCTTTTCGGTAACTCCTCTCAATATGACCAGGTAGGGAGGGTTAAGATTTTAGTGGAGCAATGCTCACTTTCAACCTTTCTCTTATTCGATCCTTGCCTTAGACATCGCATTAATTGGATGAGCCTAGTTGGGTTGAACGAGTAAACTCGACGGTACAAGGATAAAATTTCTAATTTGATTTACCCCTTTGTTTTTTTTTTAAATTCTAACCAACTTACCAACAAAAAAATGGTTGGGATACTGGGTTTGGGCCTGAGTAAGGATGTCAGCCGAAATCAGTTGGGTATAATATCACTTGCACTGGACGCACGGGACAAAATTTAGACGGTTGCTCGACGGCACTCCGGTTGCTCGAGGTCAAGTAATGCAACTACATTAATGTAGTAGATTTCATGTCTGTTGTAGTCCAGATTTGCTGCTTGAATGGAGCAGCTTACTCAACATTTGCAGGATCTTATATATACAGATGATGAGCCTTTGTAATATAGATAGAAGTCAATATTAGCAACAAAAGTATTTATAAGTCTTACTCTTATATCATGGAACAATGAAAGCCCTTCATAGTTACTATCGACATACTGGATCAAATTAAGACTCTCTATTATGATTTCGTTATTGTGTTCCAGTGATGGCACCTGCATTCAGATTCCACATCGGCAAATAGCAGTTACCTAACCTCACGAAATTAGAGTTTAGAATTAATTACAAAACACCACCCGAATTATGATATTATTTTCATTTTCATACATAATTATAAAAAACTTGCATTTCCATACCCTAAGTTTCATTCCGTTAGCATTTTGATACATTCACCACTAACACTGTTAAATTTTGAGGGCATAATTTCAATAAATGTATCATTCTTTACATTTACTTTAACAAAATAATTTATTTTTTGAGGTTATCATTAATGGAACAATTTACATTAGCAAAAATATTCAAAAAAAATCCAAAATTAATTTTTTGTTTTTTGAAACAATAGCGATTAAAGTTAGTAGAGAACTCTTGTGTGTGTGTTTGTGTATTTTTTTTTTTCGGAGTTACATGTTATGCAAAAATATATATATATATATATATAATTAAAATAAATTATATCAAAAAAATATCGAATATCGATGGAAATTTTATCAAATTTTATATAAAAATGGTATATTTAACCAAAAATATATCAAATATAAATATCAGAAAGATATGAAAATTAATATGGATGCTTGTAAAAAACAGAAATTTTGAGGAAATATCGTCAATATTTAGTCCGTAATCACAATAACCCATTGATTTGGGTGAAGAAATAGTGTTCTTGAGTTAATTACAAAACAACACCCGAACTATATTGTTATTTTCATTCTCATACCTACAAGCCCGCTCACCTATGAACTACAAATAAACGGACAAAAAGGGATGAACTTCCATTAGCCGTCAAATTTCAAATGAGTACGTAGATCAAACGGAAAGAAAAAGCTGACCTGTAAAACCCAAATCATGTTAACCCAACACCTAATCTCACCTCTTTACTCTTGCAAAGACGACTCCCAAGCACGTTTAATATCTTAATCTTCCTTCTCTCTCTTTTCAGAATAAATCTCTCAGTTCACAATCCCTCTAAGCCTCCCCATATCAGTATTGATTCATCCTCATCGTCATAAGGCCGCCGGTCTATATAGTTGAAGGTATTAATTTATCTTAAATTTTACTCTATCTCTCTCTTGATTTGTATTTTTTCCCCCTTCTTCTTCAACTTGGTGAATGATGGAGCTATTGTATTTTGTTTGATGATTCATGGATGTTGTTGTATTTCGAAACCCATAATTGGACCAAAAAAAGATACCACGATTTCAGTCCCTTTCTGTATTTCACGTATCATCAATTTTTTTTTTTATATATATAAAATTTTCAAGTAAGGTAATATGAGTTTGGTTGTATTGCATCATGTATCTTATTTTGGAACTTGTGTATGCATCCACATGCTAGAACTTGTGTACCTTCTTTTGCATTATGGTTATAACCTGTGATTGTGAATCAATTTGGATGTCTGTTACATACATTTTTCATTTCAGAATAAGAGGCAAGCTCTGTACATTTTCATTCTGATACTAATAACAATCTCCATAACTCAGGTTGAGACAATATGTAATTTCAAATTATCTAACAGGTACTTCCTACACAAATTTCTCAAAGTTACAGGTACATCCTACATAATTTCAAGTAACTGGTTGAATGAGTATCACTTGGACTGATAGACATGAAAATTCCAGCCATGCTAAGCTATCCTTTCTGACTCCAATCAATCTTGCCTTCACTTGCAGCAGCTCTAGCTTGTTGGTGGTAATAAACTCAATGCAGTTTTGTAACTAAATGAAGAGTTCCCTGCAAAACAGTATACCAAGATTCAAAATGTATCTAAACAATCTTACATGGAACAACTATATGAGAGATACAGAACAAAGGGAACTGTATAATAATGGAGGAAGATGTATAATAATATGTAATGCACATGTTGTAGGCTATGTAATTCTCAATTCAAAACAATTCCACAAACTAATCAAGTGTGTCAATGAGGCTTCTTATGCAATCCTTCAATTTCTTTTGACCAACTCTATATATGTACCAGCAATTAAACATATAAACACCTTCAAATCCCAAAACAAACAAAACACATGTACAAGGTCAATCAAATTTTGAGCATGAATCGAAATCCAAAAACTACACTAATTTGTATTTGCAACTAAAATCAATAATTCTACGGAAACAACCGAAAATTCGACAGTCTACTACAACAACATCCATGAATCATCAAACAAAATACAATAGCTCCATCATTCACCAAGCTGAACAAGAAGGGGAAAAAAAACAAATCGAGAGAGAGAGAGAGAGTAAAATCTAAGATAAATACCTTCAACGATATAGACCGGCGGCTTTATGATGATGAGGATGAATCAATACTGATATGGGGAGGCTCAAAGGGATTGTGAACTGAGAGATTTATTCTAAGAAGAGTGAGAAGGAAGATTAAGAGATTAAGTGTGCTTGGGAGTCGTCTTTGTAAAAGTAAAGAGGCGAGATTGGGTGTTGGATTAACATGATTCAGGTTTTACAAGTCAGCGTTTTCTTTCCGTTTAACCTACTCATTTAAAATCTGACGGCTTAGGAAAGTTCGTCCCTGTCCCTTTATTTGTAGTCCGCAAGTGAGCGGACCTGTAGGTATGAAAATGAAAATAGCAACATAGTTCGGGTGGTGTTTTGTAATTAATCCTAAAACTTATTCCTAGGTACTGATCCAGTGAAGCTTAATGCCAAGACTAGCGAGGTATCTATGATCTCCACATCAAGGAAGTAGTAAGATGTCCGATGGACTGACAGCATTCCATAATTTCTGTTTCAACTTGTTACAAACTCTTTATTAGGGGTTTGCTACATCTTGTAACTACTACTTTAGGCTTTAGAGATGAACAGTTAAGGTGAGGTTTGATGTTTTTGGGAGTCATCTACACAGCAGATTGGTCTTTTACTACCACTTTTGTGTCGGAAGATGATGAAACTGATCGACTTTTTCTTGTAAATAGTCTTGTTTTCATATAGTTACCTCTGGGAGGGTACATAGTTATGTATGACATAACATTTTGCCAAGTTTTTGGTTTTTTGGCAACTCCGAATTCAGACCTGTTGAAAGTGATTGGAGTATGGACATCAATTTTCTTTGATGTATGAGTGTATTTTTTGTCATCTACAGAGTTTGAGCCATTTTAACAGTCCTTTAAGCATCATGAGTGTATAATTTGGAATTAGAGATAATTGAAAAGGAAAAACCAGCATAAAAAAGTACCCAAGCCACTTTTACTATAAGTAACATGTCTGAAGTCTGAACTCCACTTGAGAAAGAGCTTGTTTAAAGATTTGACCTTACCAAAAAAAGAACTTGACCTTACACGGTTATTTACATGATTTTGAATGCAATAAGGTAAAAGATGTGCTCACTTCTTTTTTCTAAAACAATAAGAACAAGCATTTATGCATTCATCTGGGAGTGTATTGATGATCTCTACATGAGCTTGGAATAAGTAACACACTGCTCTGAAGAAGAAGCACAAAATATTGAACTAATGAACTGTGTTTCGCAGACTCTACAGAAGAAACATTATGAAGAAAGAATAATGTAATGAACAACTCAGATTCCATCTCCATTGTGATATGACAAGGCTGGTTGATCACAGCAGCACATGACATAAAATACAAGTAACAGCAGCCCTGCTCCTACCCAGTAATAATATTTCTACCAGGTAACAGCCCGGTCACTTTAGCCAGAATGCCATAATCTCTCCACTTCTCAGACCACTCTTTCTTCATCTTCATCCCTCCTATGTTACTTCAGACGCTCGGCCTTTGGTCGTGCAAAACCTGGCTGATATAGTTGATGACGTGCGGTGCAAAAAATATCACAAAGCAGAAACATGGATAGGCAAGCTGCATCAGTTGCAGAACAAAGAAACAAGGCATACATAAAAGATTAAGGAGAGCATGTTTTCATTGGAGGATGATAGGTCCTGTTAATTATTTCCTCAAAGTTTCATATGAGGGCGTGTTTGAAACCATACAAATTTTAGTTAAGGAAAGACAATGAGAAAAATTAGACTACCTGGAGAAGCATGGAGGGAGCAGCAGCCGGTTCACGAATAACATGACTTCTAGTTTTCCTTCCATTTTGTGTAGTAACTGATGGGCTATTTGCGGTTGTTATGTCCCAAAAGCTTCGTTTTTTTGCTGTTGGAACTGGTGACCTGAAACGATGACTTGGACTCTTCAACTCACCCGTGCTTGGCTCCTTTCGTCTCAAGCTAGCCCTTGTTACTACTCTCTTTGTCCCCTCCCTCCCCGCTGCTGGTGCTGGTGTGTGTTCACTTTTCCGTGAAAGATCACGAATAAGATCATCCTTCTGCTTTAGCTGTGAAGTATGATCCTTCTTCATCCTTTCTATTAGTGCTTCTAATGCTTTTACTGTCTTTTGAAGCTCTCTAACTCCTTCCTGATCCACTCTTCTTTTCAAGTCAGGTGTGAAACAATTCCCAGCCAAGAAAGATGGTCTCGGTTTTCTCTTCTCATTTGATTGGGCAGATGTCAGAGGAGTCAAGAGAGAGGTAGCTGAAGAAGGGGTTGGAGACGCATTTGCAGCCAAGGATTGTGCTTGTACAACTAATAGCTTCTGTTGATGACGTGCCAGTTGTACTCGAAGTTCACGGTTCTCTTTCTGTAGTTCAAGTAATAGTTTGGCCTGATCAGTTTCAGATTCAGGAACTTCCATTATTTCCTCGTTCACCTCGCAGGCCTGCAATTGTGTAAGTTGGTAAATATTCTTTTTAACAATATGAATTGCCATTAAAATTTCAGCACAACTTTTGGAACTGACATGTTGAGAAAGAAGAAAACCAAGCATGGAATTTTGAGGAAGATGAAAAACCAATGCCATTTTTCTTATGATAATTCAATTAAACTAGCAACATAACGACATGAAACTCTCCAAGGGTCAGAGTATTACAAAATGTACAAACAGAAAGTTAAAGCACTACTAGTGACAATTCAACTGTTGGATATATGATTGCATTTGATACCATAACTGAATGAGGGGAAATTGAAGAATCATATGTTAGGAGGCAGACCTTGGTCCTAATTTCCTTTGCTCGATCAGCCCAGTGAAGAGTATTTTGGGTTTCACCAAATGAAAGGTTACATGGGCTGATATTGGCAATCATTACAGTGTTACAAGCTCCACCTAGAGAATCCTTGAGAAGTTGGGTCAACTTTGAATTTCGAAAAGGTATGTGCTTCTTTCCCTCCATGAGAGCATTGATGCAACTGCTCAGTGCTAGGAGTGACCGATTTATATTGGCACCCTCAATAGATCTTACTGTTCTCTGTTCTGTGGCAAGGGCTCTCTCAGATCCGGCAAGATCAATGAGTGAAAGCTTGCCTACGCGGTTGACCACATTCATAGAAGCATCTTTTACCTGGTATTCAACCACAACCTAGACACAGAAGAGAGGCGTAAGAAAGAAAGAAAAAACTGAATCATAAAATTTTAAGTTATGACTTTTGAGCTCCATTGTTACCTGTAAAATAGCATGAGAGCGAGAAGAAGTTACATTACAGCGAGTTGGTTCAGTAGTTCGGTTTTGGTTTCCCCGCTGAAGCAATTGCATAACCTGCGACAAGACAAAGAAAGACCAAACAATATTTACCTTCTGGAAACCAATAAGTAAACTATCAAAATTCAGATCAGCAAAAAAGGGGAGTTGCAAACATACTTCATCGGTTGAATAAGCTCTGTATTGCGTAAGACCAGCTGCCAGTATTCCCTGTAATATACATTTCAAAAAAGTATCTTTAACACCCATTCTAAAGATTTGTATCCAGTAAAAAGAATTACACAAGTTATCTTGGAAATTTAATATTGCTAAGAACTGACAGTTCCATGTATCAGAAGTCTTTCAGATATATGAATGTGGTATCATATTTGTTAAAGCATATTGCTCTTGTATTTACTCAGTGACACCTTCATAAATATTAGTACATTTTAGAGAAATATTTTCCATTTCTGAATAACCAGTTATATCCTTCCTGGTCAGTAAAACCCTGACGGTATATAAGGAAACTCTGACACATTCTAATGTTGCAAGTAAATTAGTCAGATAGAAAGGCAGACCTGTTTATCTTCTCTAAGAACCAGAGGCCGTCCAGGGGAGAGCAAATCCCTGACAGTTTCATTATACACTTCAAGATAGGACAGATGAACCACATGATTTCCATCCCAGCTCCTCTGCCTTATCTTGGTAAAGACATCCTTAATCGCCAAAACCATCACCCCCGGACTCTCCAGAGTGCCCAGCATTGTATATGTTTTCCCAGCTCCTGTGGCACCGTAACAGAAAACTGATCCATTCCTCCCCTGCAAAACTTCTTCCACAAGCTCAGCTGTGCTGAAAAAACAAACAGGGTACCCTCTTTGTCAAGCCTTCCTCATTCATGAAAGTAACAAGTTCATCGAAGTTGTTCCAAATCACACAATAACTTCTGTCAAATATGGAAATCTCAGCTCTTCTAAGTTCTAACACACATTATTAGCAACAACTTTATAACCAAATGGGGTTACTCTTTTTGTTAAACGTCCCTCACAATCAACTAAAACTGAAGAAAAACAAGCACATTCATAATGCTAATGAAGCATTTGAACACCCAAAATTTCAAGCTCAAAACTTTCAGGCCAAAAAAAAAACCCAAAAACAGACCTGGTGGAATAAACTTCCTGCTGAGAAGCTGAATCCGGAAACGATGCATCAAATGTGAAATGACGACCCCTGAGCCTCTTCAACCTCAGATAATCGTTCTCGTTTGCAAACTCCGTCAAGTACACGTCACGCCGGTTCACAATCCTAACACAACACCTCGAACCGCCCTCCTTCTCCTTCTTGCTCATCGGCCTCAGCCTCACATACACCATTATCCTGCTCCCAAAACTCCCCACCCTTTTCGTCTCCGAAACCCCATATTTCGTCTCCGATTCTTGCACCTCCTCCATCTCAGTCACCGGCGCCGCCGCCTGACAAATCTGCCCTCCGCCGAGCGAGAGCCGCCGCGCCACCGTCGGGGGCCTGGCCTTTCTTGGGTTGGAAGTAGCGAAGCTGAGAATCCGGTCGGTGGTAATGGCTCCGGCGACCGCCGCATTCTCCTTCGCGTCGTGGTGGTGGGCCTGAAACTGGGCCTGAGGCTGAGGCAGGACGTAGGTTCTTGTAACGGTGGAGCTGCTGTTGTTGCTGTTCTCTCTCATGACTCGGGTGTTGCCGGGTCGGAGCTCCGATTCGTTTTTCTGGGTCGCGAATCGGAGCTCCGACGTGTTACGCAGAGCTGCGGAGGCTTGCTTCTGCTGCTCGTAGAGCAGAGTCAAAGCTTTCATCTTTTCCTTCAATCCATGATGTGGGTTTCGCAGCGGGAGATGATTATTCAAAAGGGTCTGGGTCTGTTGTTCTTGATAATCCGACCTGGGCTTCCGTTCACTCTGTGACCTAGTTGATACTGGCATTTTAGGGTTTTGAGATTTCGAGTCTTTCGCGCATGCCCGGATGAAACTGAAGGCGACCCAGTTGGTTAAACTGATCCAATTGCAGAAAGAATGAAGCTTTTTCCTGATTTGCAGAGCAGAAATAGAAGCTTGGGGAGATCAAGATTGGGGATTTTTGGGTGTTAAATTTGGAGGGGATTTTGAGCCGTTGGATTGGGGGAGAAGTTGATACTGCCACTCCAGATTCTGCTACCTGCGCTCCAGTTTAGTTTGAAGTGAAGGTTGACTGGAGTGGAAGAAGCAATTGAGGGAGGGGTGGTAGGGTTTTTCAAAAAGCAATTTTTGAAATTATTTATTTGTAACGGTCAAAAATGTTGTCAGGCTGCTAGCCGGTAGGGAGAGAGATGTGGGATCTGGTTAGACCACGTGGAAGCTTCTCCTTTTTTTGTAAAAGATGTGTTAATTTGAAATTTTCAAAGGTAAAAGTGGTAATATAAAGCAAAAGGATTATAATTTTGTGTTTTGATTTCAGTATCAAACATTTACTTCTTAAATCAAGGGTTTAGATCCATCTTTTTATGGTGTTTCATGGATAACACACTATTTTACTAATATAAATCTCGTCCGGCGGCGCCAGGCATTTAAGGCTAGCTTTCAAGCCTCGTTGATGGTGTCGGTTTGTTACCAGACGAGAGATCAGAGGCCCATGGGATTCTTTGGCTTTGCTAAGGAAGTTTTTTCAAGCAAGATTATCATCAGGTGTTTTGGCTAGGTTTATAGTAGCGGCAGTGGTTGTATGTTCTGATTTAGAAAGTCGTCTCTTAAGCCATGCTCTTTGGTCGTCGGCGCGTGGGTGTATCGGTGGCCCAGGTGTGATGGTCTTCGGGTTATGGTTCGGGATTGGTTCTTCCATGGCTATGTTGGTGTACGATGGAGGGAGTCATGGTGGCTTGGATCACTCAACAGCGACAGAGAGGCGGTTGTTGCGGAGTTGCAGGTCGTCGTGGCTACGTCGTTGACAGCGACTGATTGATCAGTGTTTACAGTGGAGGTGTGCGACGGGGTTTTGGTCCTAATCAGCTTGGTGGGCCTTGTGCAAGAGCTTCTTTTGGGCTGCCTTGGGATTTCCGCTATGCCCAATCTACTCTTGGCTTCTATGATTATAATTAGTTTTGGGTAAATTGCACCAACAGTGTCTGAACTTTTGGAGGACTGTCAATATGGTACCCGAACTTTTAAATGTATCAAAGTGATACCTGGACTTGTATTTTTGTACCAACGTCGTACCTGTCGTCACTTTCCGTCACAGCTCTGTTAGTTCATGTCACATGTGACGCACGTGACTGAAAAAAAAAGAGTAAATGACTGAGCTACCCCTTCAGTAGAACACTCCATTTTTGACCACTGAAATTGATTTATTTCCCTCCTTTTTGACAAACCTATATTGCTGCACTCCTAAAATACATAACCAATTAAAGTAAAAACCTGGTTATATATGTTTTTCAGAAAAAAAAATCTGGTTATATATGTTTTTCAGAAAAAAAAAACCTGGTTATATATGTTTTTCAGAAAAAAAAAACCTGGTTATATATGTTTTTCAGAAAAAAAAAATCTAACTCCATACAAATAAAAAAGAAAGAAACTGAAAACAAGAAGGGTTAACACTTAACAACCATAATTAACATTGCTCCATAATCAAAGTATGTGTTCAACAAAAACTGGAAATTCCCAATCAAGAGAGCAACACCGCTCCATAAGTTTGTTCAACAAAAATTGAAAAATTTCCAGACAAGAGAGCAGTTTAACAAAAGGCCTACAATTGTCCAAAAGAGCACCAACATTCAATATATCATAGCCTGCAACTTCGGGGATCTCCACGACATGCCTCAAAATGCTGCAAATTCTGATGGAGGTTGGCTAGTAGTCTACTGTGCCTCTCTTGCTGCAGGGTTTTGGCTAGCCTGTGTTGGAGGTTCACGAATGGTACTAGAAGCTCTTGAACTGGCAGCTTGGTTTGCCTCCAACATTTTGGCCTTCTTCCAAGCCTTCTTTGACTTAATGATTTGGTTCTTCAAGCTACTATTTCCTGGAACACTTGGTGCCTGCATTTTCCACATTTCCACATAACATAATCACAACAATCCACAACCATATACAACATAGGGACAATATAACCACAAGTTTTCAAACATTATACAAAATCAACCAACCTGCTGCCGTTGTCTTTTCTTGGTTTGCTGGGATGCTTTGGAACTCCCTTCTCCCTGAAATGAAAAGATAAGTTAATGGTTGATACAAATTTTTTTTTTCCCACACTTAATACTATAAACAAAACCTATTGTAGGACTTACTCCTTGTTGTGCAGCTGCAGCTTTTTTTGCCTTTGTGACTGGGCAACCCAGCTTATTATGGCCTTTTTTGAAACAAACTTGGCAAGTCATCTTGGTGTATGTTCTTGGCATCTTAGACTTATCAATTGGCGCTGGTGGAGGCTTACTTGTCTCACCTGCCTCCTTGGTTCTCTTCATTTTTGGTCTGCCAGCTTGTTTCTTGTATGAGGGAGGTGCTATAGGATAGTCCACTTGTTCCCAATCATCATGACCAGCAATAGGATGAATAATGGGATTATACGAGTCCAGATAGGTACTTGGCATCAAGTGATCATCAACGAAAAGAGCAGGCTCTGCCCCTTTGCTTCTGATAGCACAAAGTGCATGAACACAAGGTATTCCACTAAGCCGCCACCTCCTACATGTGCAAGTACGAAGCCTGAGGTCTACCGCATGCTTGCTGCCATTATCTCCCCCTCCCGTAATTTGGAACTCAAATTCACCTGAGTACAAAGCTCTATAGCAGCTAGTCCTTTCAGCCGTTTTCTCTATTATCTTTCTAATCCTTGGACACAAGGTATTTCCCCATTTTTGAGCTGCCACTCTCCTATTTGCCATTCTGACCATTAGATCCACCCTTATCTTCTCCAACATTGTTATAATAGGCTTGTCTCTAGCTGGAAGGATTGCTGCATTGAATGACTCACAAAGATTGTTCAACAAAAGATCACACTTTGATGTCTCCCTGAAAAAAGCTCTACTCCATTGTTCTGGAGACTTGTCCTGAAACCAACTCCATGCCTTATCATCCAATGTCTTCATGTCATCCATGTGTTTGTTGAACCAAACCCTTGTGCTTGACCTAGCTGCATCCCACAGTAGTTGTTTCAGCCCTTCACCTGGATGTTTGGCCTTAAAGTTGTTGTACAAGTGCCTCACACAGTGTCTATGTTCTGCTCCGGGAAACAACTCAGCAATGGCTTGTCCTAAACCCTTTTGTTTGTCTGTGATGAATGTGTAAGATGAACTCGATTCCATCTGCATATCCCACATTAAGTACTCCAAAAACCATCTCCAAGTCTCTTTGTTTTCTATCTCAGCAATTGCATAGGCAATGGGGAACATTCCATTGTTTCCATCTACATCAACAGCACAAAGAAGTTGACCAGGGTGCTGAGCTTTAATATGGCAACCATCTAAACAAATCACAGGTCTGCAACCCTCAATCCACCCTCTCTTGCAAGCTTCCAGACAAATATAAAGCCTATGAAACCTCCTCACATCCCCCACCATTTCTGTCTTTATCTCAACTGTAGACCCGGGATTACTCCTCAATAACTCCTTCTTGTAACTAGCCAACATATTATACTGGTCTATATAATGCCCGTCATTCATCCTTTTAGCCTTTGCCCTCCCTCTTGCAATCTTCTGCATGCTTACATCCAGATCGAATTTCTTTTGGATATGGTTTTGGATGCCCCTTCTAGACCACTCCTCATCTACCAACAAGTCTTCATTTATTTCCTTGGCTATTCTGTGGTATGTTAAGTGATGACTCTCTATGAGGTGAGCACAATTATGCTCAGGTTTCAAAGTCTTGATGACAAGATTGTTTGGACCAAGTTCTTCAATGTTGCTAGCATACAACCAAAATGGGCAGCCTATCTGACACTTTACTTCAATTTTCATTCTGCTATTCTTCTGAATCCACACCCCTCTTCTGGTCAACAAACCATACTCTCTAATTGCTTCCTTGAGTACCTCACTGTTTGCAAAAACATGGCCAACCACAAACTTGGGGTTTTTCAAATCTACCCTTCTATTCCACGACTTCAATTTAATTCCTTTCCAAGTGGGAAAGGGAAGTGGATTACCTTCTTCATCTTCTTCAGTTCCAGAACCATTTAAACTCTCAAGCTCATCTGTGTCTCCATCCTTATCACTACACTCTCCTCCAAATCCCATTTCTTCAAACTCTTCCATAAATCTGGGATTGGACACATTTTTTTGAAATTGGATGTCATCATCTGAATCAGCAGGATCGTAATCTGTGTCAATATAAAAAGAAGAATCTGTGTCAACCTTCTTGCCCTTCTTTTTGGATGCAGCAACTCCAGCTACTCTTACAGCTACTCTGCCATTAGAACCCCTCACAGTCGGCCTATTTAACTTGCTTCCAAAAATGTTGGCATCAAGTTCAACATTTGCTCTCTCTGCAGCTGTCATACTATGCAGAGGGTTCTCCCAGTCAGGATCAACAGGTCTCAAATCATCCTCTTCAGCCTCCTTTTTTCTCCTCTTACCACCACCAGTTATGAAGATACTAATCTGTCTTGTCTTCGGTGGAATAAGCTTCACCATCTCAAGCGCATCGGCATCATTCTTAATCAGTTTTCAACCCTCATTGCAAAGTGTCTTAGGCAGCTTGAAGTAGTATGATATTGGCTTCTCCCTGTACCCAAGATCCCAAGCTATGTTTCCAAACTCTGTCCATGCAAACTTATCAGGGTCTAGACCATCTAGCCAAAGTTTTCCACCATCCTTGTTAAACCTTGCTACTTTGTACTTCTTCGTACCATCAGGCATCTTTTCAAAGTAACCACCATGGTGTATTTCCATTGTATAAAAATCCTCTTTAACTGAAAATCAAATCAAAAGTACAAGGGTAAAAATCCACAATATGTCCCAATATTATTCACAGTTCATAACCAAATGGGCAGCAAAACATTAACCGAAAATAACATTATAATACAGTACATCTATCTATTATATCCAAGAATTTACATAAAAGAAAAAGCCCTAAATCTGAATATATAATTGAAAACCCAGAACAATGAGAAGAGGTTTCTGGAAACCTAAACGTGAAGAATCTGAATATAAACCCAGATTTCAAATTGAAAAGAGAAGAGAAGAGAAGAGAAGAGAAGAGAAGTAGAACTTACTATATAAACCCAGATTAACATAATATAAACCCAGATTCTATTAGAGAAGAGAAGTAGAACTTACTATGGTACGACCAAGATTTCAAATTGAAAAGAGAAGTAGAACTTACTATGGTCTCGTCTAGGTCCATTTTCCCTGAAATATCTCCACATCTTCGCCGCCGTCTCACACTTCTCCCCGCCGCCGTCTCTCACTTCTCCCCCCTGAAGAATCTGAAATCAAGAGTATGAGATGGTCTTTTGAGTCTGCAGGGAATCGAGGTTTAGGGAAATAGGGTTGGGAGAAAAAGTCATTTATGTCCTCCATTTTCAACTCACATGACCCGCACGTGTTTATCAATGACGGAGCTGTGACGGAAAATGACGATAGGTACGACGTTGGTACAAAAATACAAGTCCAGGTATCACTTTGATACATTTAAAAGTTCGGGTACCATATTGACAGTCCTCCAAGAGTTCAGACACTGTTGGTGCAATTTACCCATTAGTTTTTTAGCTAGTTATTTTCCAATAACTCGTTTTTAGGGAACTATGTCGTTTAGGTTTATTTCTAGTATTTTTCATTTAAGTTTTTTTTTTAAAAAAAACTTTTTATTAATAACTCACACACCCTACATATGTCGTGAGGTTTGAACTTATGACTTCAAAGTTGTCACACACCCTACATATGTAAGTTTACTCTTTAGAATACTAGGTCCTAGAGAGCTCTATGAGTGAATACGATTAAAATGTAGTTTATCTTATGTATTAGATAATGTTTGTCTCACAACTACTTGTTTATCTGTAGATGATAATAGTAAAATATATAATGACTACTTCAGACTTCGTTTTATCCAAATCTATATAAAAGTTGTAACTGACTATTTCAAAAATAATAATAATACTATTCTACTAATTTAGCGTATGGATGAAAATTAATGTGATGCGGTAATGATGGTGATTTGAAATTTTAAACCAAGAAAAAATTTGCACCCCTTACATGAAATCAGCTCCTATGATTATTGGACTTGACTATTGTTCTATTTTTGTTTATCTTATGTGGTCATCAAAATAATGTATGTCGGTACGTCTCAAGTATAGAAATGATGCATGATTTTGTGGGTAAGTGGAACGTAATGGCAATTAGTGGCTATGATTCTACTTTCATATATAGCTTATTTTGCATATATGCATTCTATGAGTCCATTAGAGCACCCTTAATTATGGATAGGAAATTAAAATTTGCAGTCCTAAATTTACAATCCAAACCCTTCATTTATATGACAAAAACAAAGTTGGGTGAAAAAACAAAATCATAACTGTGAATTGTAAAATGAGAGTTACAATTTTCTTATAGATATCCAGGCAGGCATTGACACATATTAGAATAATAATAGAATTCACAAGTCATGATCCTCGTAAGTTAAGCATGATTGTCCATTCAATAATGAAACTTGATCATAAAAGATACTTCTAGCTTTTGAAAAATAAACACCAGAGATTGGTGGGTTTTGGCGCCACTTTTGCTAAACTATGGTATTCATTTGCCACTAATAAGAAGCACGTAAGTAAAATCATACATGTAATATAAGAGATTGTGTTGGGCTCTTCTAATTATGCATATATTGACATGACACATTATATAATAATTGTTTTAGACGGCTTATCTACATGATCAACTAATTTGGTGAAATATTAAAGTTTCGTTTATATAACTCATACATGCGAATTTATCTAGAATTTCAAGCCCTTGGCATCATTGTCACTCAACAATTATTTGAAGACACAACTTTCTCTTTTCTCTTTAAAAATTTGGAGTACTTAGAGAAATACATGGGGATATAACCAAAGATAATATCTGTATCGGCATAATTATCGGTATTTTGAGATATCGGAAATATTGGGGGAAAAATATCGGAAATTCGGGAAGAATTTTTTTTTTTAATATTTAATTTATTAGATTTATTTATAAATTGTACAAACATCAACTTTATCTATATCTAGAAAGAGACTCCAAACGGTTGAAAAGACGTACAGTGGTCCATAAAAGTATAGTATTCAGACCAAAACATATAACCTTATGAATTGTACTGTTGAATATGATAATCGTATATCTCTTTAGAGCTGCTAACTGTTCCCCTTGTTTACGCCCAAATCTTTTACATATATTTCTTTAATATATCAGATATATTTATCGTAGATTTTACATATATTTCTTTAATATATCAGATATTTATCGTAGATTTCATAAATATTGAAGATATTTGCCGGAATCGGTGGAAGATAAGATATTTACCTCTCTAGATATATCGGTTACTCCAAAAAGGGAGATATGAGAGGATATATCGAATATATCACAGAGATTTTAATCTTTGGATATAACTGTAAGTCTGCGACCCCGTTCAAGACATATATCTAGTGTTACTCTAGTGTTATGTATCTTAATGTCTTTTACTATATATATATGTATGTATGTTGTGTGTGTGTGCATATATCATGGATATATATCTAATTATCATGCTTACTAAAATTAAAAGTGGATTCGACTTTTTTTTTTCTATTTGATTGTTACGAAGTTTATTTTACCATATCTATGGAATTATTATCTGTTTAATCATAGACAAATGAATTTGCTATGTAAATGATTTTGAAAAGAACAAAAGATGAAAGATGTACAAGTTGAGCAAGTGATGGGCTAAGTGATAGTTCAATCCACTGTGAATGGGCTCAGTTCAATTGTTGTTGTTTTTTGAAAACGGGCTTTGATCCCCAAACAGATTATATATAATTGTCGGGTCAAAGCCCAAACCCGAGATCGCTGCGACCTACTAGGGTTTAAGCTTAAGGATCAAACCCTACACAAAATCACAGTCCTTCTCCTACATTTCTCATCGTTCCTAAAACCCTAAATCGCCAGAACCAGTCGCCATGGCCGACCCAAACTCCCACGCATCTCCCATGGACGATGCGAAGAAGAGGAAGCGCAAGAGAAACAGAGCGAAGAAGCCGTCGGAATCGGAAGTTGCAGAGCGACCGGAGCCGCAAATTGAAGAAGAGGAAACTGGTGACGGCGAAGAACAAGCTAAGAAGAAGGGATTGGAGAAGAAGAAGAGGAAGAAGATGAAGAAATTGAAGGAAGAGGAGGAAGCAGCAGAGGCTGAAAACCCTAGCGAGGCCGAAGAAGAAGAAGAAGAAGCAGAGGAGGTGAAGGAGGAGGAGGAGAAGAAGGAAGAGAAGAAAGAGAAGAAGGTGAGGAGTGGTGGAGGGACTGGGATTATGAGCACAGTGAGCTTTGAGAGTTTGAATTTATCTGAGAAAACCTTCTCGGCCATTCAAGGATTGGGCTTTCAGCATATGACTCAGGTATGATTTTATTCTGAATTAATGAGATTTTCTGATTGTTAATGTGTGTTTGTATTGAGTGATGAGGTTTTCGAATTGCGAATGCAGATTCAATCCAGAGCAATTCCTCCGCTGTTGATTGGAAAAGATGTGCTTGGAGCTGCAAGGACAGGTTCCGGGAAGACTCTGGCATTTTTAGTGCCTGCTATTGAGTTGTTATATAACGCAGGCTTTTCGCCTCGCAATGGAACTGGTGTTGTGGTCATTTGCCCAACTAGGGAACTCGCAATACAGGTGCTTTTTGAATAATAATGTTACTGTTGAGTTACTTTGGTTTGATACTGTATTTGTGCTCATACATGAAGGGTATAACGAACATTGTCGTATTAATGTAGTCAAGCTTGATCCAATTTGTGCTTGTTACAAGTATTGTCTTTAGTTCATTTAACTACTAGGACTACATATCTTTGAGCGTTCATGGTACCTGTCTTGGAGATGGGTTTTGCAAAGAATGTTTCTTCTGATATCTGTGCATTAAGAACATCAACTTCTCACTTTAATGCTACTTTTGGAAAGAATGATATATGTATATGCAGAAAGTTGAAATGAGAAATCGTGGTTTAGTTGGAAAGAACAAAATCTGTTGTTGCAATTGGAGATTTACATTTGAAGTTGGAATAGTTCTTTCCTGACCAATTCATTGTTGGAATAATCAGTCCCATGCTGTGGCCAAGGACCTTCTCAAGAATCACTCGCAGACTCTTGGTTTGGTTATTGGTGGTTCGGCTAGAAGAGGAGAAGCGGAGCGTCTTGCGAAAGGAGTAAATCTTTTGGTTGCAACTCCTGGTCGCCTTCTTGACCATCTGCAGAACACAAAGGGATTTGTATATAAGAACTTGAAGGTACTTGTTTCATCATGTTGCTTTAGTTGTTTCAATTTTCTTCTTGAAGGATACTTACATGTCACTTACTACTTACTGAATTCTAGTTTGAGAGATGTTTTGGAATTTTATAGAACTTGGTCAGATTGGTGACATATCTTTGATTGAGACATAGCCCTTATAATGACCTTGCAACATTTGTCAAGTTTTAATTTCTTTTTTCTCCTTGATTTTCAGTGCCTTATCATTGATGAAGCTGACAGGATACTGGAAGCAAACTTTGAGGAAGAAATGAAGCAAATTATTAACATTCTGCCAAAGGTAAATAAGATGATTGGTTAAAGTATTGATGATACTAATCATGTATGATTACTGTATAGTTTATCTTGAGCCTGTTTGTGTTTGCTGAAGTCTCTTGTTGCATTAACCGGCTCACATCAACTTCTTTTGGTTTCATGGGATTTAGTGGTAGTTTAGTTGCACTAAATTGTTAGCATTGACTGTCTTAGTTTGTTATATTGTTTAACTGAAATAATTTGAACATACTGGATACTTGTGAATTGTACTGTTTGTACAACACAAAGATATAGCCACTTAATTGTTCAAAAAAGAAGAAGAAGAAGATATTGCCACTTAAGAAGTGACATCAAGTATGAAGCATGATGCATCCAGCACTCATCATATGCTTCTGGTTTTCTTCTAGTAGCAGGACTGCAGTAGTTCAAATTAACTTCCATAATTTTCTTGTGGTTTTTGTTTCAATTGCAAATAGATTTTTACCTTTTTATATGATTTAGCTGATGGAGTTTCTATTGAATGTGCAGAATAGGCAAACAGCTTTATTTTCTGCAACCCAGACTAAGAAGGTGTGTGTTTATCTTTATCTTTGGCAGTTAGTCAGTCAATCTGTTGCTTTCCAAATTATTTGTTTTAGTATACCTTAGTAACTTGACATCCTGCTATAGTCTAATAGTTCCTAAAATGTTTTTCCCCTCTTCATTATATGACTGCATTGCCCATATGTTACTTGAGTTACTTCTAATGATACTTCCCAATCCCATCAAACCTGCAGGTTGAAGATCTTGCTCGCTTGTCCTTCCAGACAACACCTATGTATATAGATGTTGATGATGGGAGAACTAAGGTAGGAATCCAACTGGTCTTGTAGATTCCCCATGAAGATTCATATGTAACTTTAAGTCTACTTCATACTCATAGATTTATTTATTCATGTATTTTAGCTGTAATCTTTAGAACCTGACAAGATTATGTGCACTTCAGGTTACAAATGAAGGGCTGCAACAAGGCTATTGTCTTGTGCCAAGTGCCAAGAGGTTTATTCTGCTATATTCTTTCCTCACGAAGAATTTATCAAAGAAAGTGATGGTCTTCTTCTCTTCTTGTAACTCGGTGAAATTCCACGCCGATCTTCTTAGATATGTTAATGTGGATTGCTTTGATATCCATGGAAAGCAAAAGCAGCAGAAGAGGACAACTACTTTTTTTGACTACTGCAAAGCTGAGAAAGGAATCTTACTTTGTACTGATGTTGCTGCTCGTGGGCTGGATATCCCTGCCGTGGTATGTTCTTTTTTCTCTTTAGTTCGTCTGCCCTCTGTGGTCTCACTAGTTATTAGGCATGAGGTGTATACACAATAGGGAAAATTTAAGGGAAGTGAAATCCACACCCCAAATTGTAATCCACACACACTTTCTTTTTCTAGCAACTTAAATTTTGTCCTTATCGACTTAAATTGTGTCTTCATATGATAATGATTACTAAAAATGGAAAGTGGGTGTGTGGATTACAATTTGGGGTGTGTGGATTTCACATCCCAAATTTAATTGAACAGTATGCTATGTCCGAATACTTCTATATTAGAAATATTTTTGTTTAGCAGGCTTAATAATCGTGAGCTTCTTTCTGTCTTCCTGTGCATGTAGGACTGGATTGTGCAGTTTGATCCTCCAGATGAACCCAAGGTGTGCTATATTTTTTTTCTTAAACATGCTTCAGGCTTTCCAGTCGATTTGGTTTCTTGTTATTCTTGTTAATTCATATGCTGAATACTACCATGGAATTGGTTCTTGCAGGAATATATCCACAGGGTTGGTCGAACAGCTCGTGGAGAAGGTGGAAAAGGAAATGCACTACTTTTCCTTATTCCTGAAGAGTTGAGATTTCTCAAGTATTTGAAGGTATAGTTCATACTGATGAAAAAAGAAGAAAGAAAACAACATATACACCGAAACAGAATCCTAATAAGCTACTAACTTTCTGCAATTCAGTCTAATGTGGAAGCTTTTTAATACAAGAATTATTGTAGATTTAGAAACTTTTTCTCCGTTTGTATTTCATATTTCATTTTGTTTTCAGGATGCAAAAGTCCCTGTTAAAGAGTATGAATTTAATGAGAAGAAGTTAAAAAATGTGCAATCTCAGCTGGTATGTTTCTGTTCCATATTGTAAACTATCAGATAATAATTGATTTCACAATATTTTAAGTTAAATTGCTTCTACTGATGTAGGAGAAGTTGGTTGCCAACAACTACCATCTGAACCGTGCAGCAAAAGATGCATATAGGTCTTATCTATTAGCATATAATTCACACTCTATGAAGGACATCTTTAATGTTCACCGACTTGATCTCCAGGTACTTGGCTTTTTTTTTGTACAATGATAATGCAAAAGATGCTTTGCTAAAATCTATATTTATCTCTATTACTTGGATGTTTTGAACTCTGATAACGTTGTGGAATTATAATCTAATTGCTATGTTTGTACAGGCTGTTGCTTCTTCATTTTGCTTTTCAAATCCACCCAAGGTAAATTTAAACTTAGACAGCAGTGCATCAAAGTTTAGGAAGAACATGCGCAAAGTGGATGGAAAGCGACATGGAATCAATCCTGGCAATCCTTACGGAAGGCAAAACGGTGGAGATGATACAAGACAATTTGTGAGACATTAGGAGAGCCTTGCCCTGCAGCCCTGCAGTAATTCTGCACAAGTTTTGTTATTCTTTCTTTTTGGCTCATTGAAACAAATCAAAATGCTTCTTAGTTTCTCAGAGGTTTGGGGTTCGGGGTTCTTTCACTGTATAATGATGTAACAATTATCATGAATTGGAGACACTGTAAACCTAACAAAAAATATGATAGTTACTATCCAATCATGTATTTTTGACTACTTCATGTCTAAAAACTATGGCCACATTTGATGAATCTTAAAGTCGAATAAGTACCTGAAGAGAAGGAGCAGGCTGAGCAGCTGCCGACGGCAGTGCTTAGCCGGAGAGTGATGAGAGAAGACGGCGAGAGAAGAAGAGTCGAACACCCGACGGTTTTGTTTTTAATTTTTTTTTAAGCTGGACCCACCAGCCTGTGTAGGTCCAACCCGCATTGATTCCGCCTAGCCCGTGGGCCAGTAATTTTATAAGATTTGCTTTTAAAGAGCACTATCGCCAGTCAAAAGTGTCGTTAAGTGTAATGTGTAATGCGACATGTCGTTTTCATCACTTTCAAAACCTTTACGAAACACAGCACAAATGATCGCGATCGCCGAAAAGAAAAAAAAATTTGAACTTTCTCAAGACTATTTCAAGTTGTGTCTATTGAGGGAGTTAGAGATTAGTTCTAATTGAACTACTCTAGTTCAAGTTGACTTTAGAAGTTACAGCTGTTGGTGTGCTATTATGTACTTCTGGTCTCCTTCCTTTTTATGTTGGTGTTGCAGCATCCTTCATTTTTTTGCTGGTGTTGCAACTTGTCTCTCTGTTGCTGCAACAAGTTTGTGTCATTGGTCTTAGTGCCACAGCTGTGGTTGTGGCTGAGTTTGCTCTAGCTTTCCTTATACGATTCTCATTGTATCTATATATATACTTGTCATTAAACATTGTAAAGTTATCATCAAGAAATATAGAATAAAACTTCCACAATATTTGTGTCTAGATTTCTTCATGGTATCAGAGCATGAACTTTAGTGTCCTGGCTCTGTTGCTCTTATTCTTGTTCTTTCAAGAGACAATTCTCTTAGATTTCTCAAGCTATAGATGACTGAGATTAGTTCTGGTATTAATCATTTTGGTGATAATATCAATTCAAACACTTCTAGTGTTTCTGATGTTGAGATGAATCCGAATCAACGTCTCAGTTCGGTTTTGTTGAATGAACACAACTATCTAGGTTGGGCTAGAGCAATTACTCTTGCTCTTGGAGGAAAGTCCAAGTTAGGCTATGTTAATGGATCCATACAGAAGCCAAATGTTGGTTCTTCTTCTTATGATTCTTGGCTTTCCAAGGATCAATTGGTTATGTCTTGGTTGCTCAATGGAGAACAAACTTTCAGAAATTTTCAGTTTCTCTGAGTCTTCTAAGCATCTCTAGAGATGTATGAGAATCAAAACAATACTGCTCGAGTGTTTCAACTTAAGCGAGACATTTCAGATTTACAACAAGAGGGTAAATCATTTGTGCAACATCTTGGTGGTCTCACAAGCATGTGGAATGAGCTTGATGTTTATAGACCTCATACTAAAGATGCTGCTATCTTGTTGAAAAGAGCTGAAAACAATACTGCTCGAGTGTTTCAACTCAAGCGAGACATTTCAGATTTACAACAAGAGGGTAAATCATTTGTGCAACATCTTGGTGGTCTCACAAGCATGTGGAATGAGCTTGATGTTTATAGACCTCATACCAAAGATGCTGCTATCTTGTTGAAAAGAGCTGAGGAAGACAAGATATTTCAGCTTCTTGCTAGTCTAAGCTCAGACTATGAAGATTTAAGAAGCCATATCCTTATGAATGCGGAGCTGCCGACTTTCACATGTGTATGTGCAATCATTCAAAGAGAAGATGTCCGAAGAAAAGTGATGAACATAGAGATCAAGCCAACTCTTTTGGAAACTAGAGCCTATGTTTCAGACAGTAGGCAGGTTGAAGAAAAGACTTACAAAGGGAGTAGGTATGTTTCAAAATGTAGTTACTGTGAAGGTATGAGACATGTCAGGGATAGATGTTAGATCCTCCATCCTGAGCTAAAGCCAAAACATTTAAAAGAGAACAAAAGTGGTCACAAAAGTTGGAATGGTTCATTACACAGAGCAAACTTGGCAACCTCTTCCTCTGAGGGTATGCTTGACTTCACTTCCAATTCATCTACCTTGATTAATGAGTTCACTGCTTTCCTCACAAAAAAAAACAAATGCATAGTGGAAGGGAAGAAGTTTGTGAATCAGGGATAGGAGACCACATTGCTCTCCTTGGGAAGTTTGATGGGTTCCTTGCAGAAGCTGATTGTGTTTTCACAAGAAGATGCTTCAGGTATCTTAAAGTCCTTCTCTACTGCCTTGAATGTTTGTTCTATGAATGATTATTGGATTATAGACTCATGGGCCACAGATCACATGACAAACAAAATTCAAAATTTGCATGATTTCAAAAAATTGTCCATCCCTTCCAAAGTTTATGTAGCAAATGGCAAAGGGGTTTCTGTTTTAGGAAAAGGAAAAATCAAAATTTTGTCTGATCATGCTAAGTCAGTTGCTCTTTATGTTCCTTCCTTTCTTTTTCAACTTCTTTTTGTTCAAAAGATCATCTATACTCTAAGATGTCTAGTAATATTCTCTCCTTACAATGTTATATTTCAGGATCTCATCACTAAGAGGATGATTGGTAAAAGTTTCTTTTTAAATGGACTTTACTATCTGCCAAAGGTCTTTTTTGCTCCCAAAGTCTTCCAAGTCAGCTCAAGCTTAGTTCAAAATCAACATCTATGGCATAAGCGTTTGGCTCATCCATAAAAAAAGTGATGTCTGTTTTGTTTCCAAATATGTGTAAGACAAATGATCAATTTGATGTGTGTCATTTGTCTAAGTCTTCTAGGTTGCCTTTTTCTTCTTCCTTATCTAGGTCTTGTAATCCTTTCGAAATCGTCCATTCAAATATTTGGGGTCATGTTCTTGAGTCCTATGATGGATTCAAATATTTTGTAACTTTTGTTGATGATTTTACAAGGATTACTTGGTTGTATCTTCTTAAATTCAAAAGTGAAGTTCTTTATATCTTCAAAGACTTTCATAAACTTATCAACACCTAATTTTCATTTCATATTCAAATTCTAAGATCTGATAATGGCTCTGAGTATATGTCCAATAACATGTCACAATACTTGAGCACAAATGAAATTTTACATCAGACTAGCTGTGTTGGTAGGCCTCAGCAAAATGGAATTGCTGAGAGAAAAAATTGAGTTCTTTTAGAGAAAACAAGAGCTATGATGTTTAAATGAATGTACCTAAGAAGTTTTGGTCTCAAAGTGTACTCACTGCCACTTACCTCATCAATCGGCTGCATGGTAGAGTGCTTGGTGGTAAGTCTCCTCTTGAAGTGTTGAAAGAAAGGAAGATTGACATCTCTCACCTGAAAGTGTTTGGCTGTGTGTGCTTCGTTCACATACAAGCTAATAAAAGAGGGAAACTTGATCCTCGGGCTAAAAAGTGTATGTTTCTAGGGTATTCATCAACTTAAAAAAGATACAAATGCTACAGCCCCTCCTCTAACAAGATCATTATTTCCATGGATGTTAGATTTGATGAGAATAGTCATTTCTTTGTTGGGAATTCAGATGGCTATAGTCAGGGGGAGTCTCTGTTTGATTTGTTTTTAACTCCCAGCATTCTGGTTTCTGAGGATGGCAATGTGCCTTCCAATCCTCCTACTGCAGTTCAAGAAGCTCAAGACACACATACTGATCTTGAGTGTGATCAAGCTGATGTACAGCCTGTTGTTGACCAAGTTCAATCTAGTCCATTGGCTATTCGAAGGAATCCCTCACGAGCAAGAGGACCTCCAGCAAAGCTTAATAATTATGTGACTTACACAGTAAGGTATCCAATGACAGCCTTTATTTCTTACAAGAAATTTTCTGCTTCTCATGTTGCATTCTTTAGCACTCTTGATGCTGCTTATGAGCCTCAAAGCTTTGATGAAGCAAATCAGTATGAAGTGTGGAAACTAGCTATGGCAGATGCAATTCAAGCTCTTGATGAGAACAAAACATGGAGTGTGGTTAAGATTCCTCAAGGGAAGAAGGCAGTAGGCAGTAGGCAGTAGGCAGTAAATGAGTTTATAAGACTAAGTTTCACTCAGATGGTACTGTAGAACGACATAAGGCTCGATTGGTAGCTCGGGGTTTCACTCAAACATATGGAGTTGATTACAAAGAAACCTTCGCTCATGTTGCAAAAATGAGTATTGTTAGAGTTCTTCTTTCGGTTGTTGTGAATCATGGTTGACCTCTCTTTCAAATGGATATGAAGAATGCTTTTCTACATGGTGATCTTGAAGAAAAGGTTTATATGCAATTGCCTCTCGGTCATTCTCAGTTTTCTGATCCTAATATGGCGGTATGCAAACTTCACAAGGCCATTTATGGCTTGAAACAATCTTCTTGAGCTTGGTATGCCAAGCTCAGTTCTGTGCTTGAAGAAGTTGGTTTTCATAGCAACAATGCAGATTTCTTTTTATTTGTTCGAATTTGTTCAACAAGTAAGCTTATGGTGCTTATCTATGTTGATGATAGAATTGTGACAGATGATAACCTAGAAGAGATTAATGTTCTCAAGCAATCTCTTCGTCGCAAGTTTGCAATTAAGGATTTGGGGGTCTTAAGTACTTCATTGGTATAAAAATGGCTACTTCTCACAGAGGGTTATTTCTAAATCAAAGAAAGTATGTTCTTGTTCTGTTGAAAGAGTCAGAGTTTTGAGATAATAAACCAGCTAGCACTCCCCTAGATAGCAAACTTCAGTTTGGAACTTCAAGTGTTTTTCTCTCTGATGTGATGACATCGATCTTATCAAAGGCTGGTTGGTAAGTTAATTTATCTTACAATCACTCGTCCAGACATTACCTATGCTGTGAGTATTGTTAGCCAGTTTATGCAAGCTCCTACTCAAGCTCATCTTCACATTGTTAAGAGGATTCTTCGCTATCTTAAAGGCTCTGCTGGTAGAGATATTCTGTTGAAAAACCATGACAATACTCTCATCATGGGGTATACTGATGCGGATTGGGCTGGTAACTCACTTGATCGAAAGTCTACTACTGATTTTTGCACCTTTGTTGGGGGAAATCTCGTTACATGGAAGAGTAAGAAGCAAACGGTTGTGGCTCGTTCTAGCGTAGAAGCTGAATATAGGGCAATGACTGCTACTGCTTGTGAGCTTATTTGGCTAAATGGTTTGCTCTCTGATTTGGGATCCCCTTATAGTCAACCAATCTCTCTCTATTGTGATAATCAAGCTGTCATGCACATTGCTTCTAATCTTGTTTTTCATGAAAGGACCAAGCACATCGAAGTCGATTGTCATTATATTAGAGCTCAAGTTCAGTCCAAGCTCATTGTCACTCACTACATTTGCAGCTATATTCAGCTCACCGATATCTTCACCAAGTCTCTTCCAACATCTCATTTCCATCGTATTTTGGGCAAGCTTGGCTCAATGAATCCTTTTGATCCAGCTTGAAGGGGAGTATTGAGAGAGTTAGAGATTAGTTCTAATTGAACAACTCTAGTTCAAGTTAACTTTATAAGTTACAGTTGTTGGTTGCTATCATGTACTTCTGATTTCCTTCTTTTTTCTGCTGGTGTTGCAGCATCCTTCCTTTTTCTGCTAATGTTGCAACTTGTCTCTCTGTTGCTGCAACAAGTTGGTGTCCTCAGTCTTGGTGTCACAGCTGTGGTTGTGGCTGAGTTTGCTCTAGCTTTCCCTATACGATTCTCATTGTATATATATATATATATATATATACACTTGTCATTAAACATTGTAAAGTTATCATCAAGAAATATAGAAGAAAACTTCCGTAATTTTTGTGTCTAGTTTTCTTCAGCGTCCAAATTAACAAGATGGAAATGAAGAAGTGTTTGTTGAAGCTGGGCAAGGCTTTGACTATTTATATATATATATATATATATATATATATATATATATATATATATATATATATATATATATATATATACTTGCTTTTGTGAAGAAAAGTGTTGAACTTGCACTTTGCCACCTTGTGGTTGGAATTTTCAAAGTTCCCTAGGGGTTCAAATTCTTGTGAAATTGATTTTCAGACTTCCACCTAGATCCTTTTTTTGGCTACATATGAGACTCCTTGGTACGTGGAGCATGGAAATGTGACTAATTTTACACGTTTTTGGGACATTCACAATGAAGAGATGAAGTTACAGGCTCTTGTTGCCACCTTGCTTATAATCGGAACTTTCAAAGTGATCGAAGTTCAATCTAATACTGAAATTGAATAGTTCATATAGATCCTCTTTCTAGGATTAGATCCTCTTTGTATAAGAAACTAAAGTAGACTCCTGTTTTAACAGTATTACCTTCTCTTTGTTGTTTCTTTAACTTGGTAGGATTAAGACTAAGAACATATATGCTTGAGTTTTACTCAGAGTCACTTGATATTGTGGCAAAGCACTATGGCATGAAATTTATCATTTTGGTTTTGAGATTCATGCGAGATTCCGTCGGAGTTTCCAAACAGAATCTAGTAAGAAACACCAAAAAATTCAAATAAAATTTAAATTCATAATTAATGTTAAATAGTAGTTCAAGTCTCTCTCATGCTCTCTTAAATAAAATACACACCTACTCAGCCAAGAATTCTACATACTAAGAACAATTATTTAGAACATGAAAACCGCAACAAATGACACAAAGCATAGCACAACAGTTGCTGCAGAAACAGCTATTCCAGCAGCACCATTCTTCTTCTTCTGCAACTCTGTTGCAGACTGAGGAGGAGGGCTCGCCTGTTCCACTTCCAAGACCTTGATGATCATCCTCTGGCCTTTCTCACAGTGCCCTTTCACCCCACTCATGAAGTAGAACAACCCCGGCCGGTTCAACTTGTACTCGGTGTTTTCATCCTTGGAGTAGAAGATCGGACGTTCCGATTTGCACTTGTCGTACTCCTCCTCCGTCACCACCATCACTGAGTCTTTACTGTAGTTGAAGTCTGCGTTTGCATAAAAGACACCGAAAACATCACACACAGTAAATAGAAATGTGAAGCAAGCAAATAGTACTTGTTAGGGTTAATATGATAGTACTAAACCCTAGCACTTACGAACAGTGTCGTCGACTTTGAACCGGTTTTTCGATGCCCATTGGTTGTATTCTTCCTTGGATTTGGGGACCTTCCATCCATTGTTGCCTCCAACTTCAAACTGGACGCAATTCACAACAAGGAAATGGAGGGTGGAAAGAAGAAAAAGCAAGACGAACACTTTGGAGGTTTCCATTGGATTTTTGAAGGGAGCTCTCTCTTTTTTAGGGTTTTTAGATATCTAGATAGCGTTGAAAGAATGAGATGAAGCTCATAAGGGTTTGTAGGGGGGTTATATAGGAGGGGCGGAGGTTGAAGGTTGTTGATAGTGCTGAGAGAAATGTGTGAGGATTCATGGGAGTGAAAAGTGGAGGTAGTGGGGCTTGTGGAGTAAAAAACCCATCTCCTTGACTCGGTACAACTGTTTTTCAAAACATGCTAGGCTGCTGTAAATAAAGGACAACCTTATCCGGTGAATTCTTGTACGTAACAAACTTACTGTGTTTTCTGAAATGAAACGTTAAAAAGATCTGATCTGCTCGGAAGGACTGGTGAAGCTAGCAGAATTGGTACACTGGTGTACTGGTTGTGATCACATGGTAAAGATCATCAGCATATGGGCTACTGAGTAGTGAGTACTGAACAAGTTCTTTGACCAAGTAATTACCATTATCTTTTACAGTTTCATAGATTGTACAACAAGAAAATATTAAGTAGGGTCAAATTTTTGATTCTGATTCCTTCGTACACAAGTATATGATAGGTATTGCTTATATTAGAGGAAATTATATGCATTATTTTTCGGACAGGGTAGTAGTTAATATAATATCTTCATTAATTTCATTCTGATGATCTCTAAGGTTACAATTCATCAAAGAAGAAGAACAAATAACAATACTATAACTTGGAATTTGGAAACTTATCAGAGGAAATAGTTGTTTCTTGCTGGCATGGTTTTACACCATGAGGAACATACTTTGGTGAACTTGATTCAGCCTAGTAACAAAGATTCGGGTTGTTCCAAGCTCCAAATCGCCTCCCCATTTTCTGATAGAACCCTTCTGAGAATTTAACTTCTCCTGTAAAATTGTTTCCATAATGGTAAAGAGCACCAATGCAAGGCAGAGATTCCAGCCTTGGAGATATTGTACCTGATAGTTTATTATTGTTAAGCCCCAAAAACCTTAGCCTTTTCATTTCTGTCATGGACTTAGGAATGTGCCCTCTTAAATATGAGCTCGAAAGGTCCAAAATTTCCAGCTTGTGTAGATTTTGCCACTGAATTCTGATGAGACTGCCCCCAATTGGATTGTTGGACTGAACCAACCAACCTGAAATTTTGTTGCTGCCAAGATCTAGTAGTGTGAGATTCTTTAGCCTTCCAAGCTCTACAGGCAACTTTCCCTTTATCATATTGTTGCTTAAGTCAAGCTTTAGAAGTGAAGTCAAAGATCCTAAAGTCACAGGTAATGAACCAGATAGCTGGTTTCTGCCTGCATCAAGTATCAAAAGCATAGTCAGTCTTCCAAGACTTGCTGGAATCCTACCAGAAAGATTGTTTCCGGCTAGGACAAGCCGCCTCAAGTTGACTAAATTGCCTATTTGATTTGGCAACTTGCCTTGCAACCCATTTTCTAGCAGCACTAGAGATTGCAGCTTTTTAAGCGTAGCCAAAAGATTTTGGAATTCTCCCAATGAGACCAGGGTTTGATCGAAATTCCAAGGATTCTATACTGTTTGAAAGCTTTTCCCAGTATAAATGGGAAATTGTAATTGGTGAGAGGAGGCAATTGAAGAATGAGAGGACCTTTAAGTGCTTGAGCTTGAAAATGTGATGTGAAAACTCTACATTTGGGGTGCAGTGAAGATGTCGTAAAGCGGTCCAATGTTTATAACAGCAACATACCAGAAACCATTGTACAGAATCATAAATCATTGATTAGTTTCACAATAGAGGGTTCAATTTAAACACATTGTAATTGATCGAGTAGTATGTCAAGACTCGAATAAGTACCTGTATCGGAGTCCAGCCACAAGGATCTGAATAGAGATCAGAACCATTCCACCAGTTCCCCACAAAGCCTTGGATAGTAGAGTAAAGGGCTTGTTGCTCTTTTTCCAGCATAGGTGAAAGTGAAACTGAAGGGTCTGCTTGCACTACAAGCAATACAAAAAAGGCGCTGCACCAGAAGAACAAGAACAGAACAAAAAGCTTCATGGCTGGTATAACTAGTAAAAATGAAGAACTACTACTTGAAAGAACGCTTCACAAAGAGAAGTGAAGAAAGCAAGTTTAAAATGAAAAGGGACAAGTTTTGGGAAGACTACAAAAGCAATATCAACAAAAATAGATATGAGAGAGCAGTTGGGGGTTAGCTAATTATTTATGGCTGTTGAAAAGTAGTGTACATATATATAGGAGGGTCAGAGTGACACAGACTACATGCATATATGATAATATATAGCTAATATAGGCTGCAGTAAAACAATAGTAGACTAGAAATCCAGAATAGACTAGCTTTGTAATCTGGGCTGGATTAAAGGATTATGGGTTATGAAATTCATGGCAGAAGTTTCAGCACTGGTTTTTGCAGCAATGCTGCTGAAAGTTTCTATTATTAGAAGAAGCAGGCTTAGGTAGTCATCTAACTAGAACTGTAACAATGGGAGCTTATATCATAAAGCAAAGTGCAGGCCTACTACTTCTCATGTCATTTTCTACTATGGCAACTTCCCAAATATTTAGTTTTGGATCAAATTATACTGGCCAAGTCATTCTAATTCTAAGGCTACATACAAAGTATTCAACCTATTGCTTACGTTGTAACTAGTAATTTTAAGAAAAATCATAATTTAAATACGCTAAAATCTCGATAAAACTAGACTCCATAAACTTCTCAAAACAATTTTTTTTCTTTCTCGAAACTGTTGTCTATAGGCTATAGCACACAACTTTTTACTAAAATCACATTTTCTTATGTCACACAAATTTACTTTTTAATCTGACAGAACTCGAAAATCACAATGTAATTTTGGTAAAAGCCCATCTTTAGATTACCCGGCCCAAGATCTTTGTAGACGAAACGGAGGAGCCGACTCGAATCGGATCCTCTACACGGAGTCTTTTGCTATCTTGGGAGCTGCTGCTGAGTTTCTCTCAACTCTGAAACAAAATGGCGAAAGATTCCGAGAAAAGGTTCCATTCCGTCATGGACAAGCTGTTCTACGCTCCCAGACCTTCGCCGAGCTCCACCTCCAGGTTCGTTCACTTTAGCTGTCCTCCGCTCACACTTCTCTTTAGGTTTCCGAGGCTCGGCGGAGCTCACAGAATCGCCGCCTCGGTTTTTGATTCAAGAACTGAATAGAAAAAACCTACATGAAGAAAACTTAGCTTGGAATTTAGCTAGCTAGGTTTGGATCATGATATTGTTGCATATATGAAGAAAATTTAGCATGAAATTATTAGGTGAATGATATGAGCTTTGTTGATGTTGTTGTTTTGACAGTTCATTGAGTCTAGAAGCATCGAGAGGTAAGAAGCGAGCACATCCGTCGTCTGCATTGGCGCTGGTGGAGCCGAAATCGAGAGGTGTTAGAGAGCAGGGGTTTCGGCATTGCTCAGCTCCGGCTTCACCATCTCAGCCACCGGTGTGTAGGCCGTGGGACCGAGGGGATCTTATGAGGAGAGTAGCTACATTTAAGTCTATGACTTGGTTTGCGAAGCCGAAGGTTAGGATTCTTCTATGCAGTGATTTCATAGCTAGCAGAGTTAGCTCTGAATGTGGTACTCTTTAGGTTTAGTGAGTCATTTGTGATGGAGCTAGTAAATAGTTTGTTTTGATAATGCTGCGACTAGCTCGAAGTTAGTGTTGTAAAACCAGGAAACAAATTCACAAATCATATATATTTGGTAGTTTAGTTTGGTTTTGACTATTTGTTGAACCGAGCTTCACATAGAGACGGTTATAGTTTGATGAACTGCTTCTTTGAACATGTAATATGCAACCTCTCAGTCGTCTAATCTGAACTCCCTTTTTGTGTATTTTCATTTTTGATGTTAGTAGAGGTTACTACTAAGTCCATTTTCCCCACCTTAGATGTCTTAAGGCTATATTTTTACTTTTGATGAATTGATATTTGATACCTTGGACACTTCATTCTTTCTGGCTAGAGAATAATATTTCAAGTTTTTAACAGGTGGTAAGTGCTTTAAATTGTGCCAGGAGAGGTTGGATCAACATAGATGTGGATATAATAGCCTGTGAATCATGTGGGGCACGCCTTTTGTTTTCTACTCCATCATCTTGGAATCAGCAGCAAGGCATGTTTCTTTACGCTAAGTATCAATTAAATCGGTGCTGTAAGTTATGCAGAAATATTTGGTTATATACATACTAAACAAAGGCTATTTCTTGTCTCCTTTTTTCAGTTGAGAAAGCAGCTTTGGTATTTAGTTTAAAGCTGGACAATGGACATAAAATGCTTTGTCTGTGGATTGACAATGCCTGTGATGAAAAGCTGGCAGAGTTCCCACCTACACCACCTCCAGTTTTAGTGGATAAGTTTAAAGAGCGATGCTCTGTGATTTTACAACTTCCGGTTCTTCCTGTGATTTCTTCTTCAGCCATTCAGTACATGAAATGCCCTCAGCTTGATCAATTTCTTGGACATACTTCGATATTTTTTGGCAATGGGTCTGCTGAAATTTCTAGAATAGAACACTCTGATGATGAAGGCAGTGCAGAGTCTGCTAAGTTGTATTATCAGGTTTGTGCTTGTTCTATTGCACATATATCAGTCCTAATTGTTTTGCATGTTGTGTTGAAAGTTTTGATATATCAGCTTGTCTTTTGTTATTGCTTATTATTTACTTGTATGAGATAGCGAGTACTTTTGTCACTGTTAGTTCTGATCTTCTTACTTCACTTAAACAATTTTTCCTTCTTACTACTGATTTTATAGCATTCTTGCTTTCTTAAGCAGACATGTGATGTTTTGTAGTTTTTGTGCAGGCACAGAAGATTATAAGCTTATGCGGCTGGGAACCTCGCTCACTACCTTATATTGTTGACTCTGGGAAGAGGTTGAATCAGTCTACAGCAAAGACAAATGTTTTGAGTTCTTCTCATTTAGCTGCTAACAGCCAATATCCTATCATCAGTGTGCAATCTGCTAGTAATCATGACCTAATTGAGGAAAATGAAACTTTCAGCAGTTCTATTGCTCTACAGTCTGAGTCCAATTCTGTGGTATTAGATTGCAAGCTTTGTGGAGCTAGTGTAGGATTATGGGCGTTCACTACCGTTCCACGGCCTGTTGAGTTATTTCATTTAGTTGGATATGCAGAAGAAAATTCTGGAACTCATCCTGGAATCAATGATTCAAGCACTGAAAGTCATCTCGCTGGCTCAGATGGTGCAACATCATCAAAGGATAGATTTTCAAATTTAAATTTGACGATTGCTGGGGGTCCCACACCAACAAAACAAAACTTTAAAGCAAAGATCTCCTTACCTGTTATTGGTCAGAGTTTAAGAGCTCAGTTTTCATATAACTCTGAATTCAGAGACTGTTTATCTGTTAATCAAGAAGACATGCAATCTGGACCCCAAAAGGAAAACTTGCTTCAGGGGGGAGAATGCTACCTAGAAAATGCAGCAAATAGTGCATTGGAGAATTCAGAAGTCAGGGACCCTGGTCATCTTACATCACCTGGTGCCAACAATGCATATGAAGGCAGTGAAGACAACAATAACTTGCTGGTGATGGCTTCTAGCAATGGAAATTTGTTAGATTCAGGAACAGTTGTGGAGCACAGGCAGATTCAAGAATCTCCATGTGCTCTGTCTAGCTTGCAAACCAGTGCAGTTGCCCATTGCACCTCAAACCATGAAGGTAGTGGAGAGAAACTGCTGATTCCTGTAAACAAGGAACTTGTGGCGTGCAGTGGTAAGCATTTTTCTGACCAGTAGAATGCATAGTAGTATACTTGTTTTGAATTATAAATCTACTTGTAATATACTTGGCCCAACTGTTTTAGCTTTCTTACTTGTTGTAGATCAACTGTTGGCTGATGTTAGCTGACGGCTTAGTAAGTTTGGTGGTCAACTGCAATGTTAGAAGATTTGTTAACCTGATAGTTAAAACCTTCAAATTCTTTTTAAGTTGCATTTAGTAGCATGACTGGACAGTAAGACACATAGATAAGGTATCTCTCGGGAAAGTGAAAACCATGTAGAAGAAATAAGTCCATCATCTTTGGACAAAAACTTCTACTGTCCAATTTTTTTTTTTGTCTGGATATATCTCATGACATTTAGAAGCATTGACATAGACCCTCTAATATTCCCTCATTGACTATATCAGAAATGGGTGTAACTGATTTGCTTTGTCTATTCGTCTAGATCATAAGCAAGCATCACTCATTGACTGTTTGTATGTCATCAGAACTGGGTCTAAATGATTTGCTTTGTCTATTTGTCTAGGGAAAGATCTTAAGCATGCATCACCAGGTGGCACGATGGAGTTTGATTCTATTAAGCAGCATAGACATTTCTGCCCCTGGATTGCATCAACAGGTAATGTACCTGGATGGAAACAAACACTGTCAGCTTTACAATGTCAAGAAGGGTGTTCTCCTTCATCTGCATCCATAATCAAGGTACTTCTGAAGCCAACTTAAACTGTACTATTGAAGCCTTCCTAACACATGCACACATCTTTGCACACACGATTGCGTACATGTTGTCTCTGTGTTTTGCATGTATATTTTGGGTTTGTTGTACAACTTTTTACTGAGAAGAATAATCATATAACCGATGATCATTTGTACAGGTCGATGACCCCATTACTTCGATTAGAAATCTGTTCATGTCTCCATCTCTGAAAAGAATGAAGCCCACACTTTCAGCAACCCGGAGGGGCAACAATAGCTGATTGGTTATTTTGCTGCATGAGAAAGGGTCCCCAAGCAGGTCCAGAAGTGTTGTGATTATGATATTGAAGTAGACTGTAGCCTTCCCAATTGAAAGCCAAGTTGTACAAGATTAGACATGTGACTTTCCTTTGATACCTTTCCTGCCAGAGCGTAGCACGGGCATTAAAGACATCAAACTGTAGCATTCACCTGGTCGATTAAGCAACTTACGATTTGAAGAAATATGGTATATAGGTTTTTGAGAGATTGAAGCTGATTTGACTAAGACAAGATTATTGAATGTATCGCCTGGAAGTCTCTTACAAAAATTTAGAACAAAAAAAAGGGCTGGGAAGTGTTCTTTTACTGCATCAGGCCACAGTTTGTGACAACTACCTTGGCGTAAGGGCGGTTGAATCCTCTTTCTGCCACAACAGCTCTCTTATCTCCAATCAGCTTGGCCACCCTGCCAGCAAAACAGCAATTGCTTCTTAGTGTATAACTGTATCATTACAAATGTGGAAGTCTAATTTGAAAAGGTAAGAAGCTGCAGATGGTTTAGTTCTCATGTCATTGTACTGTGCTTCGTTAATTCCTGTATCTGTTTTGAAAAGGTCGTGATACACTAATTTTGATCACTCGTTGTGAGTGGTATGTGTTTGCGAAGAGCGGAAATTTTCTTATGTTTGCTCACGTTTTTTTCTATATAAAGTTGTTGTGGCGTAACATGTGTATGCATATATGGAGATATAGAGTTGAGGCACTCACCTAAAATAAGGTGAACTGGTGTTCTCTTGCACGGTCTTCACCTGGCCAAGCCTCTCCACAACCTCCATACCTTCCAAAACTCTTCCGACCACCAAAGCTGAAGCATCGAGCTCCGGTGAATCTTTAGTAGAAATCACAAACTCAGTTCCGTTCGGGGCCGTACCAACCTCCTCTTGATCAAACTCCAGCTTCCCTTTCCGCGCAACCAGTTTGGTTTTCGGGGGTGGTTTTGAAGGGTCTCTCACAATAATGCCCACAGTGCCAGCCTTGTTCTTGATTCCTGGACACTTTTCATATAAACTCTCCCACTCTTCAATGAGCTTATCAACAGCCAAACTGCTTCCTGTGCTCTTTGCGAGCTCAGCATCTACACCATAAGACCTCACTCCACCATGTTGCACATAGCTGGGCGTAATTTTGACAAACTCTTTCCTTCTGTAGCTCACCCCAGCAGCTCCGCTGACAAGGTTTCGAAATCGAGCAGCTCCAAAAGGAGCTTCATCTTCTTGTAGCCCGATGACAATGCGGCCAATAGGTTCTCCATCAATTGAGATATCAAGAAATGCACGCTTTGTTGGGGTCTTATCACCGCAAGCAGGAGTAGCGTTTGAGCTTTGTTCCTGTGCATTTCTACTGCTATCAACCACGTTTGTACTTTCTTCCTGTGCATTGCTACTGCCATCAACCACGTTTGAACCGTCTTCCTGTGCATTGCTACTGCTCTCAACAATGCCACTGCCATCAACCACGTTTGAAGTTTGTTCTTGTGCATTGATACTGCCATCAACAACGTCCTCCTCGGCTTGTGCTTCAGACGGTAGGAAAACTTCGATGCTCTGCGAACCCAGGAGGAGAAGTAACAGAGAGTTGCTTCGAATTGCAAGTTCTCTACGTGATAGCTTACAGCATTGTTTGATGGAACGAAAAGATGAAGAAGTAGGTACGCCTGGGATTTGTATAACGGGTGGTGGCGGTTGCGGCATCGGAGGATGAAGGCATTGAGTGGAGGACTGCAAGAATTTTGGGATTTGTAACATGGCGAAGGAGTCTGATTTTCCCTGGATTTGTAGTTAATATGAAATTTTGGCCACTGAGCTCTATTTCCTCTTGCTTTTTGGGTGTGGAGATTACGTGGATAAGAAAGATCCAAAGCCTATCCAAATGTATTGGAATGCCTCATTTTTGTGGCACTAAGAAACCAGGACAGCCTTATGGGGACCCATCATATGATTTGAGAACCCAGAAATCCAGAATAGTACTTGAAGAGTTGAAGCACCAGAACAGAATATCAATTACAAAAGTACAAATATCAATCTAAAACCTCTGATACAGCTTAGAACAAAACTATCAGTAGTAGCCAACATCTCTGAGCCCTTTTACTGCTGGCCCAGCAATATTTCCATTACCCAAAAACACAAGGCGACCTGCAAATTACAGAAACGAGTGTTAACATGAAGAAAAAGCGAAAATGTAAATGCAAAATAGTAAGAATCAATATAGGTGAGTAAGCAGATCAGAAATGCAAAGTTGAATTAGACAAGCGCATACCATTTTTCCGAACAGCAATCTCTCTAACTCGTCGTACAAGCCCAGTTAATGGGTCAGTGAAGATTTTGGTCTCTAGATGGCCTTCCACATATATAATTGAACTGCAAAAAAGGAAATCTTGGAGTCAATTCATTATTGCCAGCTAAGAGTTTGTTAGAAATCTTCAATTCAAAAGAAAGAAACTAATATTTCACAATCAAGGAAAGCAGCAGAACATGATCAAACTGAAGATTGCAGCAGGAGAACATTAACATTTTCTTGAAATTAATGAAAGAAGACACTCAAAATGTAATGAGTTGCCTAATAATGTCAATTGCAACCTTAGACCACAAGCCAATGAAGTAATGGAGCAATATTTCAATTCAATACACAGATTTCCATGAAAGATGCTCACATCATAAGGTTCCACATTACTACATCCCCTAACCCTCCCCCATCTACCTTTCGTTCCCATTGCGTACTTGTTACATCCTGCAACTGAAGTACTCTCATCACATCTCCACTCAATTTTTTTTTCATCTCCCATTTCAATTTTAATACCGAAAATCAGCCTAATACTTCCAATTATAGGCCGATGCAAACACTATTGTAGCGAAAAATTTTGCTACTTTCACTTCTATTAGTCAAGAAAGAGCCTATTCAGCCATTCAACTATTCGTGCCGAAAAGAGTAAAACAATGCATCACAGATAATCGGAACGAGAAACAAATGGGGGCATGAACTAAGCTAAAGAAAGAAGCATTCTCTCACCCAGGCAGAGCATTCTTCACAGCAATCTTGCCGAGAGACAACGGATAAACACAAACCCTGTGCCACTGCACCTCACAGCGGTTGGCATACTCCGTCGGGCTCTCAATTTGAAAAGGCCTCCGGTTGTTTCGAATCCCGCCGGTCCCAAGTGAGAACATGGTCACCGCCGCCCCACTCTTCAGTCTCTTCTGCATCGGAGTCTGCCCCACCTGCCCTACCAGTATCGCCTAATAGTACACAGAAATCAAAACCCTAAACCCTAAATTCGAATTGAACCAATAAAGCTTAATCAAAACCCTAAACCCTAAAAATTGAATTGAAGGAGATGCCCCGAAAATGGTGGCGCGTGAAGTGTACCTTGTAAATGCCGACTTCGACGCCGTTCTCGAGCGGCTGGATGCTGATAACACGGCGGTTCTGGTTGGGCCGTGATGGGGTCGGGTCGGACTCTAGGTCCGGAGTAATGGGCTCGTCTGAGTCGGAGCCATCTGAGGAGGAGGAAGCGGTGGTGCAGAAGCGCGTGAAGAGCACGCCGCTGGGGTTTGAGTGGTAGAGAGAGCGAGAGAGGAGTAGTCTCCTTGAGAGAGAAGCCATGGAGGACGAGGCAGACATTTTCAGAGCAAAAATTGAAACCCTGAGGTTTTGGGAAGCTTAAACCCTTTGGCGGTGGTGAGAAATGGGTTTTGGGAATACTGAAATTTTGACCCGAGCCCAATTACTTTTGGGCCTCTATTTTGGTAGAAATGGATCGAGCAGTTTACTTGAAGTCTATGAAACTTTCCTCCACATAGCTCAGCTTTCCTATCTTGGATAGTAAAAACACTTCAATCTTTGTAATGTTATTGCGTTGATAATGGTATGCTAAATCGTTTGTAAATTATATGCAAGTGCCTTACACGCATAGTAGTCTGACGTGTTTAGAGAGAACCACAGGCATATAAGATAGCATCACTAATAGACGTTCTAACATTCAAACTTTTAAATTCTCAAAAACGCTTAACTTATAAATAACAACCATACATACATTAATACGTACTATAAAAATCAAACATTTAAGAACAAAAATGTTTTATTATAGATTACATGACAAGACAGTCTCGTTCACACGGTCATTAGCTGACCATGGAACATCGCTCAACTACCATTAGACTAGGCTCATTTAAATCTAATGGATAAAAAATAATGAGGCTAAATTAAACTAAAATTATTGTTTTGTATTTTTTTAATCATTTTCAAATAGCAATTAAGTCGATTGGTATGGAAAAGGAGACATCTAGACGTCATATCTCTCTCCTCCGTCGTCTCTTCTTCTCCTCTCAGTCCCAAAATCTTAAAGTTTGCTGAATACCCAGATCGATTTGCAGCCCTTAATTCTTAAATTTTGTTGGAAACCCAGATTGGTTTCGCTTGGAGGAAGAAGATTTTGGATTCCGGAAATTAGCGTTGTCTTCTACGTCTGGGTTCTTTCCGACTATGAGTTTTAAGAACTGAGAATCTGATCCTGTCGCCTGCAAGTCGTGAAGCATCTCAAAAAGTTAGCTTTTCTTTTTCTAGTTCCAATCCTAGACCCTAATTTTGCTGTTATTTTTTTTATTGATACAGATTATGTTGAAATGAAATGATAGATATAGTTCCCTTTATTACTTGGTTTGGAAAAGAATCAGATGTGGACTGAGATTCAATTAAAATAAAATGGAATGTAGAAAAGTAGGAGGATTTGAATTTCAGGAGAGGTGTAATTGGTATTGAAATCCTTTGCATGTTTTCTTCATTTTTGTTGACGTAGTTATGAAATGAGCTCTAGGGCCTTCTCAGTTCTTTAGGTTTATTCTAAACAATTGAGCAATATCTTAGGTTTTAGTACCTAATTACAGTTTTGAGTCCTAGTTTAATTTAGTTTCTATGTCAGATTGTCAGGACTTATGTTATGTGGCAAATATAATGATGAATTCATAAGAAGACTTAGGAACTGTATGACTTGTGTCATTCTAATTAAACTGATTGCATTCTGAATGAATTAAGAATAAGGAACTTGATAGATAGATATAAAAAAGTAAAGGAATGAATTTTTTGGTAATAATCCATCTATTTGTTTGTATGTATTCTTGTCTCAAAGGAGCAAACCTAGTGCTAGCATCAATTGACAAACCTGGTGATTTTTTGTTAGTGTTTATGCAGTTAAAGTTCTTGACCTTCAATTGTTAAGGGTATATATTTTGGATAAAATTTGGACAGGGGGCTTGTCCTGCTTGCAAGAGGCAATTTGTTGGTTACATGAACCAAATAATTCGATGTTGAAGTTGCGGAAACACTGTGTGTTAGATAAAGAAAGGAGGACCAAACTTCTTTAACAGAGATAGAGGAGGCTTTTCTTTGTCAAAGATAGAGTCAGAGATTATTGATGTTGAGTTTGAGGAGAAATAAAGAGATACTCGAATAAAAAGAAGCCAACACTCAAGACCAGCCTTTAAAGGCACATCAAATCTGTCTTAGAACTGGAAGAAAAGTGATGAAAGCTCAAGGAGTGAGTCTGATGATGACTTTGTGATATCTGAGAGACCAAGTAAAAAGAAGGCAACTTATTCTTATTTCTCATTAAGCAATTGACTGTTGTAGCCTATTTATCATTGTTATGGTACTGTGTGTATTCTAATGACATAATTTGCTCATTTAGTGTTACCAAACATGCTGATTCATTTTATGGTAATGTTATTTCAAGAATTTTAAGGTTATTCCCTGCCTAATCTTATTACAAATCTGATATTGACTAGTTATCTGAATACAGTAGGGTCTGTAACTGTCACACCCCAACTTGAGTAAAGGTATAACCTCGAGTTGAGATGTGAATCACACTCTAATTACAGACAGTTTAATATCCATAATTAAAATGAGACTGATATCATTACATGACGTAAGAAAAGAAACGATCGCACCTTTATTTATATTACAAACCTTTAAAAAGGATGCTAAAAGCACACAAGTTTAAAGTATTTACAAACAAACAGCAAACAAACCAAAACAAGAATAGCGTTACTCCTCATAACGTCTATTCTTTATTCAATCTCTATTTACAAACAAAAGCAAGAAGGTTCTAATTTACATTATAAGATTTCCAAAACACTTCGAGAAAACACCTGCAATGGGTTTGAATGGGGTGAGCTACACTTAACAATACTAGATAAATAAATATAGCACATCGCAACAATGGCAACGAAACAAATAAACATATTAAGAATGCAAGTATGAATGTTCGACTCAACTCTTCCCACTTCACATCACCCTCATAAAACTCTTCTCATTTGTTAGTCATCTTGTTATACTCATGGTCTCCAAACCCGAAACCCGATTAGATAGTTTTATCGACTCCGGCGTCGATGGGGCTTCACTCCCCTCTTCGTGCACATGTGGGCTACCGTAGGTCTTGGATGCCCCATGAGGAAACTCAACTACACAAACGATTTCCTAAAAGCAAATATCCCATACAACCCCAAAAACTCATTCCTTTTTCAACTTCCATCATGTACTCACTTTTCCCACAATGTCACAATGTCATGTAATAATAAATCAAATAGAACATGCTTTCATATATGAGCATATCATAATCAAATCAATAAGCATAATCTCCAATGATCATATATCTAAATCAAAAGAACAGTTCAATATCAAAGAATGCCAACAATATCGCACACATCAATGTCAAACAATTCCAACAATAGCCAAACAATTCAAGCATAATCATAACATAAAACAAACACCCCATCAAACCCTACCTCGAATTGCGCAGTGCAAACCCGAGCTCTAGCTCCGTTGCCTACTCTTGTGGATCACCAACGACCTCCTCGGAACCTTACCAAATGGTAAAGTACACACAAAGTTAGTAACTACCTTAAAGCAACTCAACACAAGGAACTTTCAATTGCCAAAAAAAAAATATATAACTTAATGTCATAACATTAAGCAATTTACTGTCTGGACACTTTAACAAACAAAGGATCCAAAGTAAACCACAAGTAATCCATCTTAACACAACTAGTACCAAAACAGTTTCCTGACCCAGTCCCTTTCACAATGGAATCTAGGTAAAACCATAAAGAATTTAACTTCATGGTCTTCTAAGGAAATAAACTAGACATCCTAATGAAGATCTTAGAAGTTGAATCACCTGAAAATGATTTTTCTAGAAATAGTTATGAATTTCGAAAGTCTACTGATATGCACCAGTAAAAACAGATATAGCTGTGTAAGTGACAGATTTGGGCAAGGATTTTCACATACCAAAAGTAACCCAAAACTAACGAAATTTGGTACGTATATAGATGGATATATGAAGTTTACAATACCACTTTTGGAATCGAAAACAAAGAACTGAGCTAAAAGTTATGATGTTGTAAAGTTGGTCCGAAATCATGGTTTTCTGCACTTTTCTGGAAAATTTCCAGCAACATGAAATTTCGAATTTGAAGACTTTGATTCGATTTATGGAGTAGTAAAAGAGATTATAAAGCTTCAAAACAGTTAGACAACATTTCCAGAGTTCTAAGATGTTCCTAAACATAACCAACAATGAATCAAAAAAAAATCCAAAATCTGATTTGGACACCCAACTCAAGAACATCTCAAGAACTGAATTCGAAAATACCAAAGGGGATGAGAATTCTACCTTACACAGAGACCAGATCGAACTAAGTTTCCCTCTCACACCCACTAAGTTTCTATCTGTTTGTTTTCAAAACTCTCTCTCTCTTTGCTCCTCCCATCTGTTTTTGATCGAAAACCCCCTCCTCTTCTCCCAATCCATCCTAATCTGCTGCTAGCCCAACTCTCTAGGCTCTCCTATGCATGCCATCTCTCACTTTGCATGCGAGCTGAGAGAGAGCAGGACAAAAGAGACTGATTACTGCGTTCTTACTGAACGTAGTAAAAAAAAATTTTTTTTTTTTTTTTTTTAACAAAAGTAAAAACACCTAAAATCTCAATTAAAACTAAAAATAACCTAATAAAACAAACAAAATAGTTTAGGATATTACAATCTACCCACCTAAATAGAATTTCGTCCCGAAATTCGAACTTACCAAGAGTAGAGAAAAGTTCTGGATACTTGTTGCGCATTTCAGTTTCCAATTCCCACGTCTCCTCTTGAACATTTCCATTTTGCCAAAGAATTCTGACCGAAGGAATTGTTTTAGTACGCAAAACTTGTTCCTTACGATCTAAGACTTGAAGTGGCCTTATTTCAAAAGATAGCTGCTCATCCACTTCGAATTCTCCCCAATCAATAACATGAGTAGGATCTGGATGATACTTCCGCAACATTGAAACATGGAATACGTTGTGAATATTTGAAAGTTGAGGTGGCAATGCTACCTTGTAAGCAACTTCTCCAATTCGTTCCAGAATTTCAAAAGGTCCAACAAAACGCGGAGCTAACTTCCCTGACTTCCCAAATCTCTGGACTCCTTTACGTGGTGATACTTTAAGGAAAACGAAGTCACCGACCATAAACTCTAGGGGTCTACGCCTCCGATCAGCATAATTTCTTTGTCGAGTCTGGGCAGTCAGTAGATGTTGCTTGATAAGCTTAATCTTCTCAGTAGTTTCTTGTATATAGTCAGGTCCAAGCAATACAGTTTCACCCACTTCTGTCCAGCATAATGGTGATCTACAAGGTCTCCCATAAAGAGCTTCAAATGGTGCCATTTTGATACTGGACTGAAAACTATTATTGTATGCAAACTCTGCTAACGCCAAATAATCTTCCCAGCTTCCATGAGAATCTAGCACACAAGCCCTCAACATATCTTCCAATATTTGAATAGTTCGCTCAGACTGACCGTCTGTTTGTGGATGAAATGCAGTACTAAAATTCAACTCCGTTCCCAAAGCACGTTGTAGGCTTCCCCACAATTTAGAAGTGAACTTTGAATCCCTATCGGACACAATAGACAAAGGAATCCCATGAAGCTTTACTATTTCCTGGACATATAATTTCCCAAGAGCTTCAGTGGAATCTATTGTCTTAACTGGGAGAAAATGTGCAGACTTTGTTAAACGATCCACAATTACCCACACAGAATCCTTTCCTTTAGGTGATCGGGGTAACCCGGTCACAAAGTCCATAGTTATATGATTCCATTTCCATTCAGCTATTGGAAGTGGTTGAAGTTTTCCTCCGGGTTTACGATGTTCTGCCTTCACTTGTTGACACGTCAGACACTTCGACACAAAAATCGCTATGTCTTTCTTCATAGTACCCCACCAAAATTGACGACGAAGGTCATGGTATAACTTTGTCTCGCCTGGATGGATAGTATATGATGAATAATGTGCCTGACGAAGAACTTCATTTCTCATATCAGCAGTCTTCGGAACATATAGTCTTCCCCAATATTTTAATCCCCCATTTTCCTGGAAAGTCCATCCTTCTAGTTTCTCTCCATTTCTTATCTTCTCAATTAATTCTTTGGAGGTTTCATCCTCTTGTTGCTTCTCAATAATTCTCCCCATCAAGGTAGGTTGTGATGCCATATTGTACAGATGCGCACCACCTTCGTGCTTCTTGACATAAAGTTGATACTCACAAATGGATTTGACCATATTCCACTTTTGGAGTTGCATACTTGCAGAACAACCATCCGCTTTTCGACTTAAGGCATCCGCTACTGCATTAGCTTTTCCAGGATGATAATTCAATCCAAAATCATAATCCTCAAGATACTCCATCCAACATCTTTGTCTCAAATTGAGCTCCTTTTGAGTGAAAATATACTTCAAGCTTTTATGATCGGAAAAGAGCTCGAATCGTTCACCATACAAATAATGTCTCCAAATCTTCAAAGCATGAACAACTGCTGCTAACTCCAAGTCATGAGTCGGATAATTCTTTTCATGGGACTTCAATTGACGAGAAGCATAAGCCACAACTTTCTTACGTTGCATCAGTACACATCCTAACCCACGCAATGATGCGTCGGTGTAGACTGTATATCCAATGCCCTGTTCAGGAATTATCAAGACCGGAGCAGTGGTTAAACGAACCTTTAGTTCTTGAAACGCCTCTTCACACTCCGCTGACCATATGAATGGAACTCCTTTTTGTGTCAATTTGGTCATTGGTGCAGCTATCTGAGAAAAGTCCTTAATAAATCTTCGGTAGTAACCCGCCAAACCCAGAAAGCTACGTATATCGGCAACAGTCCTAGGTTGACTCCAATTCAGTACTGCTTCAACCTTTGAGGAATCTACAGCTATGCCTTCCTTTGAAATTACATGGCTAAGAAACTTCACTTCACTTAACCAAAATTCACATTTGCTAAACTTAGCAAATAGCAGATGTTCTCTTAATGTCTGCAAAACAATGAATAAGTGTTGCTCGTGCTCAGCCTTTGATTTGGAGTAGATGAGAATATCATCAATGAACACGATCACAAACTTGTCCAAATACGGCCGGAAAACACGATTCATCAAATCCATAAACACTGCCGGCGCATTCGTCAAACCGAAAGGCATAACGAGAAATTCATAATGTCCATACCGGGATTTGAATGCCGTCTTCTGGATATCCTCCTTCTTGACTCGTAGTTGATGATAACCCGACCGTAGATCAATCTTAGAAAAGAACTCACAACCTCCTAATTGGTCGAATAGATCATCAATCCTCGGAAGTGGATACTTATTCTTCACAGTAACCCTATTCAATTTCCGATAATCGATACACATACGAAGTGATCCATCTTTCTTCTTCACAAACAAAGCCGGCGCACCCCAAGGTGATACGCTAGGGCGAATGAATCCTTTGGTCCGTAGTTCATCAATTTGAGCTTTAAGTTCTTCTAATTCCTTTGGAGCCATTCGATAAGGAGGAATGGAAATTGGTGTTGTACCAGGGAAAACTTCGATAGCAAATTCAACTTCACGTTCTGGAGGCAACTTGAACAAATCCTCCGGAAAGACATCTTTGAACTGATTCACAACTGGAATTGGCTCAATGTCTACATCCTTCGTCTCTGCCAAAGCCAAGTTGGCAATCATCATTGAGTAATTAATACCTTTCTTATCAAAGGCCAACTGAGGATTGCTCTGTCCTTGATCCCCAATAAAGGTAATAATTTCTCCTTCCTTTGTTGTTAATGTCACTGTCTTCTTCTCACAATCAAAGAGAGCCTTGTAATGAGAAAGCCAATCTATCCCCAAGATGACATCGTATTGTAACAAGTCCATTATCATCAAGTCGAAGAAAAGTCGTCGACCTGAAATTTCTACCATACAGGATCTAGACACCTTACTAACTCTCATACTACGACCTATAGGAGACCCTATTACCAACGGACGTGGTAACGACTCGTACCCTAATCCCAAGGAAAAAGCAAAAGATGTAGATATGAAAGAATGTGTAGCACCAGGATCAAACAAAGTTTTACCCCATGTATTAAAAATTGGGAGTGTACCTTCCACAATAGTATGATCATAAGGATCCTCCATGTTATTCAAACTCCCCATCTCGACTTCTTCTTCTCCTTGGAATTGCTCAACTGCTTCAGCTTTATTGCCCTCGAATTCCTCCTCACCATAACCCACAGCATAAACTTGGCCTTGAGCTGGATGACCCTGCCTTTTTGCTCTAGCTTGGGGTCTAGCTGCAGTTGATTGATCAGCAGGACGGGGTGCCGGTTGTTGGATCTGTGGTCTAACCCAATTCTGTTGTGCCGGGACAGGGGCACGATAAGGCTGTGGTGGTGTATAAGATTGGGGTCGGGCAGTAGGGTATTGAGTAATTGGGGCACGATATGATGGTTGTGGGGCCTGGTGTGCCTGATATGTTTGCGACCATTGACAACCTCTTGCCAGATGTCCTTCTTGTCCACATCGGTAACATTTTAAGGGAGGTCGAGGATATCGATTGTTGGACTGATATTGAGAGATGTTAGGCCGTTGACGTTTATTACTTGGTCCAGCTCCCACCCGACTAGCCTCAAACACAGCTTTTGATTCTCGCATCATCTGTTCAGCCATAAGCGCACGTTCTACTACGTCAGTATACCTATCCAGCTTGAGCATCATTACTTTCTCCTTGATTTGAGGTCGCAGTCCTTCTTCAAAACGCCTTGCTTTAGCATTATCATCTGGGATAAGCTCAGGGGCAAAACGCATTAATTCCTCAAATTTAGCCTGATAATCTCCAACCGGCATATTCATTTGTTGAAGAGTGGAGAATTCCCTTGACTTCAGACGACGCTGAGTGGAAGGAAAGTATTTCTCAAGAAAAACTCTCTCAAATTCAGCCCATGTTGCAATCACCGTATTTGGAATACAAAGTACGGACTCCCACCAACGGTATGCCTGACCTTCCAGATAGGTACAAGCAACAGTCACTTGTAAATCTTCAGGAATCCTCTTGTTCGTCAAACTTCTTTTCATCTGACGGACCCATTCTTCAGCAATCATTGGATCGGTGCTCCCCTTGAACACAGGTGGCTTTGACTTGCGAAACTCACCTTGGATCCTTAGAACTCTATCTTCAGCATTCTCAGGTGGAGCTCCTCCATGGTTATTTCGAATTGCATTAGCCATATCTTGAATGGCTGCAATTATTCCAAAGTTGTTTCCGGTCTCCACATTACTGTGACTCCCAAATTCCTCCATCTCGAATCCAAAAGAAAATAAAGAAACTAAGACGAAAATTCTACCCAAAAAAAATTAAAAGTTAAAAGGCAAAGTTAAAATCTCAACCTATCTTAATAATAGAGTCAATATCAAAGAAAACTAATTTCAAGAAATCAATAAACAGAAACAAACTCCAAGAAACAAAATACTTTATCTTACATATATATAAACATTACAAAAAGAGTTTACATAGTTATAGTTACTGTACACACCGAAACAAAACAAAACAAACATACAAATCTAGGGTCAAAGGACCTAGATTGTTGTCAAACCTGTACAATTGTACCATTACAGAAAACTTAAGTTCTAAACGTCATCATCATCCGACAAATCTATCACAGAAGTGTCAGAGGAGATATAGGTAACAGAATGCACAGAACCATCATCTTCTGCGTCGGAAAGCTCTTCATTAACAGGTACAACTAAGGCTTCGTTAACAGGTGTAGTTAAAGCTTCATTAATAGGTGTAGCTAAAGGAGGTTGGGAAGGCTCCGAAACAACTTCACTTGGATCCTCCATGGGTTCATGGTTAGGGTCTTCTTCATCTACCTGAACTTGATTATTAACAGACTCACTAACTTCATCCTCCATTGGTTCGTAGTTCGGATCATCCTCCTCATCTTGTTCTTCATTATCTCCGACTTCCGCGCCGGGTGGAGGCCATTGAATTCCACCATGTTCAGCAACATCTTCTTCTAAATGATGATAAAGATTATCAGACATCTCTTGAATTCTTTCAGATCTCGCTATGTCTTGATCGCGCATGATACGATGCCTAACAACCTGCCTTTGCATCTGAGGTGTATAGAACATCCACCGTTGCCCTACATCTCTTATCCGGTTTCTCAACCTCAACGTGGCCGCAGAACGGACACGTAGATGGTAGTCAACTTGATCCACGGGCCTCGGTCCATTTGGCCCAATCTCGAATTCACCGAATGTATCTTCACTTTGAACCGGTTCCATACCTATACATCAAAATGTAAGGATTCCAATACATAAAGATGCATAAATAGAAGGAATGCTGTCCTAAAATTTCAACTTTCTAATTCCTTAGGAGCTTAACCTAATGCTCTGATACCAACTTGTCACACCCCAACTTGAGTAAAGGTATAACCTCGAGTTGAGATGTGAATCACACTCTAATTACAGACAGTTTAATATCCATAATTAAAATGAGACTGATATCATTACATGACGTAAGAAAAGAAACGATCGCACCTTTATTTATATTACAAACCTTTAAAAAGGATGCTAAAAGCACACAAGTTTAAAGTATTTACAAACAAACAGCAAACAAACCAAAACAAGAATAGCGTTACTCCTCATAACGTCTATTCTTTATTCAATCTCTATTTACAAACAAAAGCAAAAAGGTTCTAATTTACATTATAAGATTTCCAAAACACTTCGAGAAAACACCTGCAATGGGTTTGAATGGGGTGAGCTACACTTAACAATACTAGATAAATAAATATAGCACATCGCAACAATGGCAACGAAACAAATAAACATATTAAGAATGCAAGTATGAATGTTCGACTCAACTCTTCCCACTTCACATCACCCTCATAAAACTCTTCTCATTTGTTAGTCATCTTGTTATACTCATGGTCTCCAAACCCGAAACCCGATTAGATAGTTTTATCGACTCCGGCGTCGATGGGGCTTCACTCCCCTCTTCGTGCACATGTGGGCTACCGTAGGTCTTGGATGCCCCATGAGGAAACTCAACTACACAAACGATTTCCTAAAAGCAAATATCCCATACAACCCCAAAAACTCATTCCTTTTTCAACTTCCATCATGTACTCACTTTTCCCACAATGTCACAATGTCATGTAATAATAAATCAAATAGAACATGCTTTCATATATGAGCATATCATAATCAAATCAATAAGCATAATCTCCAATGATCATATATCTAAATCAAAAGAACAGTTCAATATCAAAGAATGCCAACAATATCGCACACATCAATGTCAAACAATTCCAACAATAGCCAAACAATTCAAGCATAATCATAACATAAAACAAACACCCCATCAAACCCTACCTCGAATTGCGCAGTGCAAACCCGAGCTCTAGCTCCGTTGCCTACTCTTGTGGATCACCAACGACCTCCTCGGAACCTTACCAAATGGTAAAGTACACACAAAGTTAGTAACTACCTTAAAGCAACTCAACACAAGGAACTTTCAATTGCCAAAAAAAAAATATATAACTTAATGTCATAACATTAAGCAATTTACTGTCTGGACACTTTAACAAACAAAGGATCCAAAGTAAACCACAAGTAATCCATCTTAACACAACTAGTACCAAAACAGTTTCCTGACCCAGTCCCTTTCACAATGGAATCTAGGTAAAACCATAAAGAATTTAACTTCATGGTCTTCTAAGGAAATAAACTAGACATCCTAATGAAGATCTTAGAAGTTGAATCACCTGAAAATGATTTTTCTAGAAATAGTTATGAATTTCGAAAGTCTACTGATATGCACCAGTAAAAACAGATATAGCTGTGTAAGTGACAGATTTGGGCAAGGATTTTCACATACCAAAAGTAACCCAAAACTAACGAAATTTGGTACGTATATAGATGGATATATGAAGTTTACAATACCACTTTTGGAATCGAAAACAAAGAACTGAGCTAAAAGTTATGATGTTGTAAAGTTGGTCCGAAATCATGGTTTTCTGCACTTTTCTGGAAAATTTCCAGCAACATGAAATTTCGAATTTGAAGACTTTGATTCGATTTATGGAGTAGTAAAAGAGATTATAAAGCTTCAAAACAGTTAGACAACATTTCCAGAGTTCTAAGATGTTCCTAAACATAACCAACAATGAATCAAAAAAAAATCCAAAATCTGATTTGGACACCCAACTCAAGAACATCTCAAGAACTGAATTCGAAAATACCAAAGGGGATGAGAATTCTACCTTACACAGAGACCAGATCGAACTAAGTTTCCCTCTCACACCCACTAAGTTTCTATCTGTTTGTTTTCAAAACTCTCTCTCTCTTTGCTCCTCCCATCTGTTTTTGATCGAAAACCCCCTCCTCTTCTCCCAATCCATCCTAATCTGCTGCTAGCCCAACTCTCTAGGCTCTCCTATGCATGCCATCTCTCACTTTGCATGCGAGCTGAGAGAGAGCAGGACAAAAGAGACTGATTACTGCGTTCTTACTGAACGTAGTAAAAAAATTTTTTTTTTTTTTTTTTAACAAAAGTAAAAACACCTAAAATCTCAATTAAAACTAAAAATAACCTAATAAAACAAACAAAATAGTTTAGGATATTACAATCTACCCACCTAAATAGAATTTCGTCCCGAAATTCGAACTTACCAAGAGTAGAGAAAAGTTCTGGATACTTGTTGCGCATTTCAGTTTCCAATTCCCACGTCTCCTCTTGAACATTTCCATTTTGCCAAAGAATTCTGACCGAAGGAATTGTTTTAGTACGCAAAACTTGTTCCTTACGATCTAAGACTTGAAGTGGCCTTATTTCAAAAGATAGCTGCTCATCCACTTCGAATTCTCCCCAATCAATAACATGAGTAGGATCTGGATGATACTTCCGCAACATTGAAACATGGAATACGTTGTGAATATTTGAAAGTTGAGGTGGCAATGCTACCTTGTAAGCAACTTCTCCAATTCGTTCCAGAATTTCAAAAGGTCCAACAAAACGCGGAGCTAACTTCCCTGACTTCCCAAATCTCTGGACTCCTTTACGTGGTGATACTTTAAGGAAAACGAAGTCACCGACCATAAACTCTAGGGGTCTACGCCTCCGATCAGCATAATTTCTTTGTCGAGTCTGGGCAGTCAGTAGATGTTGCTTGATAAGCTTAATCTTCTCAGTAGTTTCTTGTATATAGTCAGGTCCAAGCAATACAGTTTCACCCACTTCTGTCCAGCATAATGGTGATCTACAAGGTCTCCCATAAAGAGCTTCAAATGGTGCCATTTTGATACTGGACTGAAAACTATTATTGTATGCAAACTCTGCTAACGCCAAATAATCTTCCCAGCTTCCATGAGAATCTAGCACACAAGCCCTCAACATATCTTCCAATATTTGAATAGTTCGCTCAGACTGACCGTCTGTTTGTGGATGAAATGCAGTACTAAAATTCAACTCCGTTCCCAAAGCACGTTGTAGGCTTCCCCACAATTTAGAAGTGAACTTTGAATCCCTATCGGACACAATAGACAAAGGAATCCCATGAAGCTTTACTATTTCCTGGACATATAATTTCCCAAGAGCTTCAGTGGAATCTATTGTCTTAACTGGGAGAAAATGTGCAGACTTTGTTAAACGATCCACAATTACCCACATAGAATCCTTTCCTTTAGGTGATCGGGGTAACCCGGTCACAAAGTCCATAGTTATATGATTCCATTTCCATTCAGCTATTGGAAGTGGTTGAAGTTTTCCTCCGGGTTTACGATGTTCTGCCTTCACTTGTTGACACGTCAGACACTTCGACACAAAAATCGCTATGTCTTTCTTCATAGTACCCCACCAAAATTGACGACGAAGGTCATGGTATAACTTTGTCTCGCCTAAACCTTACTTCTGCACGTGTATTCTAATAGATCATCGAGATTCTCTAACAAATTAGTCCCCTACTATTTGCCTTAAAAACAACATGTCGAGCGCTCCTACTCGAAACAATGAAAATAGAAAATAGAGGGTAAACCCTAATTTTATTTTTGTGCAGCTCGACAAGGGTCTGAAACACCTCTGTTATGATCAAACATAGAGAAAAAAAAAAATCTAACCTTTCAGAGATGCTTTTAGGATCGCTTTCTCCACTCTTCATCGCCGGAACCCAAGATTTTCTTCCTCTGGGTTTTTAGCAAACTTTAAGATTTTGGGACCGAGAGGAGAAGAAGAGATGACGGAGGAGAGAAATATTTTATTTTTATTTATTTATTTTTTTAAAAAAAACTTTATATTAATAACTCACATACCCTACATATATCAAGAAAATTTGAACTCATGACCTCAAAGCTGTCAGTTAAACACTTTAACCAACCAAGTCACGGCTCATTGACTTAGGAGAGAGATATGATGTCTAGGTATATTCTTTTCCATACCAATTGACTTAATTGCCATTTGAAAATGATTAAAAAAATACAAAGCAATAATTTTAGTTTAATTTAGCCTCATTATTTCTTGTCCATTAGATTTAAATGAGCCTAATCTAATGGTAGTTGAGCAAATGTTCCATAGTCAGCTAGTGACCGTGCGAACAGGATTGCTCAAACATTTCAACTCTCGAACATGTTTTCTTATGAATTTTACGGGCAGTAAAATTCAGAAACATAGGGTTCGATAACGTGTATCTGCATGGTGATTTTTTTTTTTCTTTCTAGAAGATATAACGCTACGTGGTACTTAGGGTCCAGCAATACATCGCAGCACATGAAAGTGTCAGATGAAGCCAAGCAAGACCTGCAAAAACTGAAGTCATTGGCAGCTGCAGATATGGATTCTACTTCCTTTCTTTGCTCTCATATATATTATTGGCGTCTGCTGAGGCTCAGTAGTAGTTTATGGATTTGATGCAAATAATATTATCAGGGCAGCAAAGGAAGGAAGGAAGTGAAAATTAGTGCAGTTGGAACCCACAACAATGAGGACAAACAAGAATATTATGCAGCAAGAAACCAACGACAATGGAGACAATGACTGAAATCCAGAACCTGCTTATGACACGATCGCTTTTCTCTCGTCATTTCCGAACTCTTTTGGAAACTCAAACCTAGCACCACTCGTTCTTTCGTGCATTTCCTAATTTCTTTCAAATTTTAACATTTTAATCAGTTACTAGATTAAAGGATTATATTGTTATGATTTACAGAATTTAAGGGATGAAAACTCAGAAAGTTTCCCGAGAGAAATGGTTTTGACATTTGAATTTTAATTTGATCGAGTCAATTTTGGATGTAATTCCAGGAAGGGTTTTGATTTTTGAAAGAAAATAGATTCCATATTTGTAGGTGTAAAGATCCTCTCCTATAAGAGGCACGATGCAATTTGAAATTCCAAAACAGCTTTTATATTTCAAGTATAATGCACAAGAAATCTCATCAAATCGTAACAAAATCCTCTGCCGAAGTCAAATGCTATCACAGGCAAATTATATATTTGCAACTTAAAAACAGAAAAATCATTTGAAAGGCTATGATAATCTTCAGGCTTGTGTTATTTTTCGATCAAAAATATAAGATGATTTGAAAATCCTAAAACCAATGGAGAAATACAATAGTGCTCCACTAGAACATTTTGACATCTCATTCATAGGACCACATTTTGTTATTAGCAGCAAATACATTTTATGATAATTTATTTTGTAATTTGTAATATTATTGGATTAATGTTGTTTTTATTTCCGTATTTATTGGATTATATTTGGTCATGTCCCTCAAATATATGGTACTCTTTTGGCCATATTAATCAATGACCTCATAGCAAATATAGTAATGTACGCTTAATCACCACACTAATTATTTAATTAGCATCATCTATGGGGTGAGTTAGTAGTAGCAGCAATGTGATTGATAGTGATTGATTGATATTTGATCCACAAAATCATACCAATTTAAAAGAACCAAAGACAGAGACAACTTTCACAAACACTCGCACATAATCTGTGTTTGCAAAGAGAAGGGGGGGGGGAGAAACAAGAGGGTGTGGTTATGGATGTGAGGAGAATAGTAGTGGTAGTTGAAGATGTTGAAGCAGCAAGAACAGCTCTGAAATGGGCACTCCAAAACCTCATTCGATTTGGGGACTTCATTACTCTTCTCCATGTCTTCCCAAGTTCAAGATCCAAGAACAAGAACAAAACCAGGCTTCTGAGAGGAGAATAGTAGTGGTAGTTGAAGATGTTGAAGCAGCAAGAACAGCTCTGAAATGGGCACTCCAAAACCTCATTCGATTTGGGGACTTCATTACTCTTCTCCATGTCTTCCCAAGTTCAAGATCCAAGAACAAGAACAAAACCAGGCTTCTGAGATTGAAAGGGTTCAGACTTGCCCTCTCTTTCAAGGACATCTGCGACTCCTTCCCCAAAGTAAGCAAGCAAAGTTGGGATTCTTCAAAGTTGCAAACTTTAAGTGTATTTAGGTACCCATTTCAGATACATAGTTGCCCATTTGATTAATTTTTATGATCAAACCAGTGTATGTGATGATTGATGCCAATACAGACGAAGGTTGAAATGGTTGTGACAGAAGGAGATGATGAAGGGAAGAAGATTGCAGCAATGGTGAGGGAGATTGGGGCTTCTGAGCTTGTTCTTGGACTCCATGATCACAGCTTTCTCTACAAGTAAGTTAATTTTGAATGAACATTTGGTTAGCAAATTTGACTAGAAGGATATGATGAGTTTGATTTTCATTATTATTGTTGAGATGTTTGCTGGGGTTGTTGATAGTGGGATAAGAATTCAATGCAGAATGGGAAGCAGTCACAGATTAGATGACCTTCCTAGGAAGGTCCAGTTCTACAAGAAAGAACTAGTCAAATTGACAGATAGGTTTAGGTGAACATTATTTACTTAACCCATGAATTTTTTTTTACCCTCTTATTCTTGTTATATAATATTACCAAATTAATAACTAATTACTTATTAGGACGTAACGCAGTACCATATGATTTAGTGAAAGAATCTCGTATTTACAAGCACTGATGAAACTTTCTAGCAATAGCATGGTCTGGGTGGGAAATGGGGACCCTGTATGATTCATTTGAGTGACTACGCATGTGACATGTTGGTGATATAGGATAGATACTCACAAGCTTTTAGGGCTCCACTTTTATTTGACATAGATATACTCATTTATTTTTGGGTATTAGATTTTAGCATCTTCAGTGAATCAAAATACCTCTTTTGGTTATTGACAATGAATCATCATAGGCAAAAGATTCAGAAATGTGAGCCTTGTTAGGCAGATGCTATATTCCATTGTGCTGTTTAGCCTATTCTAAACTTTGTGTATATTCACCTCATTATTTAATTTCAACTTATGCTCCCCTTTCATTTTATCCATCAAACTATATAGTGGCTCAATGTTTGCACACACATGCATGTACATATTATAAGTTTAGTAGTTTAGGTAGCTAGATCTGTCCTCTGTTTTGGAAATTACATAGCTTTGGAATATTTACCTGCTATGCTTGATATCTTTAATCCTTATTAAGTAATGTTTATTCTAATAAAATGCAAGCACCCAGCGCTTGCAAGTTAAAGTAGGGTAATTAACATATAATACCTGCTAGATTTGACTTCCATTTCAAAAGTGGTGTTAGTACTGATACAAATGCATTTCCATGGAAGTTGAGACATTGTTAATTTAAGACCATGTACTTGTCATATTAAAAGATGCTACCGGCTTAAACATGCAGAACACAAATTCTTTCTTAATAGTTTATATAAGATTCTTGTCATTTACTAGATAAAATGATTCAGAAAGATTTGGGAATCCAACATGAGGCAGGCTCTACTTTTTATCTATGATTGCAATGTTTGGATCCTTGTGAAGTATTTAGGTTTATTGAGGAACAGAAAATGATACAACTCAAGGCAGTGTTTTTATTCATCTGGTTTATTTAGGTTGGCAATGGCCCAAGGCAACAATATTGCAAACAACTTCATGAATTGCAGAGTCCTAGCCATCAAGCAACCACCTTCTTCACCATTGAAGATCAACAAGGGCAGTGCCCCTACTGCAGCAACACCAGTCTTGGACAGTTCAACCAACTTAGACTTTTCGCAGATTGATGGTGCCGGTTTACAGTAAGGTTACTGTTTTGACCACATTTGATGATCAATTGTTCATATATCCTTCCTAATTTCATAGTTTATTGGTTTCTTACAACGCAAGCAATACTTCTGTGCTGCGAGTTTCATTCAAGATATGCTAGCTACTTTCTCTGATCATCACTCAGACTGGGTTATAAGTAACAATCTCAGCCATGGCATTTGATTTTTTGTATATGAATCTATGGAATTGCAGGATTCCTGATGTGCCTCCACCAAAAATTCCATACAAAATCTGCCCAAACCCTTATGCCATCATCTGGAAATCAAGGAGGGGAAGAAGAAGGAACTCAAGGAAGTAGGCTAGCAAGTAGTGAAGTGGTTGAAAGGCATTAGCATCAGTTACTGTTTTATAATCTTATTTGAAAGCTAGGCAGGGAGCAGGTTCAGCTGATTGAGCCACACTTAGGGCACAGAAGATTGATTTTGGGGCACAGCATGGGTTTTGCTACAGCCTCAATTATTAGTTTTTTTTTTCTTGATCTCACATAACAAACACCCACATACACAAATCACAAACAAATAGTAGAGGAATTATTGACATCATGTACATTTTGTGATTTTGAGTTTTATAACACCTGGTTATGTCATCTTTTTTTTGTCAACAAGTTAGAGATGAATCTAAGTGACCACATAAATGAGGTGTCTCAAACTAAACATGTGAACAACCTAGAAGGTGGGCTCGTGCTTTCTTATGAAATGACAAATTTGTAATTTGGTAAGTCTATGTTCAAGTTTGGTGTGACTTATGAGGTGTAACTCTTTTCATTATGAGTAAGATAATTTGAGTGAACAGCCCGGTGTGTGATTAAGGTATCTCACCCATTATTGAGTGTATTATTATTAGATAGTCTTTTATAACAAAAATAAAAAAAGACACTATAAGAGACTCAATAATAATAATGCAAAAGTGTCACGAACTCGTAACATAACATAATGAAATCATACAACTTTGGCACTTCAAACTTCTGATAGTGTTCACTCGGTCGCTAACTGACTAAGAAATTTATATATGATCACACTTTGAGTACTTTTGGATCAGTTTATGCTTAAACATTTGTGACTATAGATAAGGCCAACGCATTTTGAGAGTTGGTTTATATATTTTATTAAAGCAATGTGAAATTTCAAACTTGAGAGCTAGGGTTCCTCAAACTCCTTCAGATCTCTGTTGTTGCGAATTCTAGAGACTGGTATTAAAGGATTTGGGGAAATAGGCAAAGGAGTGTGGATTCTGGGTGTTCATTTTTGCCCTTCCCTCATTTGGCTGGAAATGATAGCTTGGGCTAGAAGAGTACAAGACTAGGCCGATGAAGCCAGATGTCCCAATCCAGTGCTCTATATAGCAGTTGGGCCTGGTGCTCATCAATTAACGACCAACTCCAACTTGCTCAAGCCGGCCAAGCCTAAACCAAGCCCAGCAGGTAAAGCCGATCAATCAGTTTCGCTTGGCTACTTGCTACCCCCCTCTCTCTCTCTCTCTGTCCGAATCTGAGGGTTTACTTTTTTGAAGTTTCATCCCCTTTCTAGATCTAATCCTCAGTGAGTGAGTGAGCGAGCGAGTCAGAAAGCTCAGAGGCGTCGCTCGCGGCTCTGCTCGAGGAAAAAAAAGAAAAAAACCACCCAGACTCACAAATTCAAAGAAGCTCAGCTGGTAGCTCATCCCCCATCCACACCCACACCTCCTCTTTCTTCGTTCGGCTCCGATCCGGCTCACTCTCTGCGCCGATCCGATTCCATTTTTCCAGCTTCCACCTCTCTCTATTTCCCTCCATTTCTTTTTCAACCAAACCAGCTCCTACCCTTCTTCTTCTTCTTCTTCTTCTATTACAATTTCTGTGAACGGAGATTGCCAAGTAACAGTAACAGTAAATAAAGATGGACTGGACTACAAGTAACGCTTTCAAAAATTTCAAAGGTAAACTTCCTTACTACTGGTAATAAATAATGGTCTGTTCTATATGTCTTACCAATTTGAATAGGGTTTAGATTCAAGTGTTGTGATTTGTTGCTGTGTGCAGCAGATGTGGAACCCAAGTCCATCATGGAAATGGGAGTCATTCCCCACATTGATGCAGGTGATATTGGTTTGGGGTCTTCTTCTGACAAGGGCAATGCTGCTACTCCTTCAACAAAGCCGAGAAAGAAGACCATGACGTCTGTCTATCTCAAGTTTTTCGAGACAGCTCAGGACGGGAAAAGCCGCCGCTGCAAGTTCTGTGGGCAAAGCTACTCCATTGCTACTGCCACTGGTAATTTCTTAGTTCCCATTCTAGTTGTTGATGATGCTATTGCAAATTAATATATCTCTTTAGGAGATTGGGGTTGGAGTGTATCACATTGCCTTTGCTAATATCATGTACTTATGTTGCTCTAGGCAATCTGGGGAGGCACCTAGGTAATCGGCATCCAGGGTACGATAAGTCGGGGGATGTTGTTGTCACCAGTCCTTCACCACAGCCCATCACTGTAATGAGGAAACATCAGCCTCAGTCTCAGTCTCAAGCAAAAGCAACTCAACTGGATTATGAACATTTGAATTGGTTGCTCGTTAAATGGCTTGCTTTAGCTTCGTTCCCTCCTTCCACATTAGAAGAGAAGTGGCTAACAAACTCTTTTAAGTTCTTGAATCCATCGATACAGCTCTGGCCAAGTGAGGATTACAAGAAAATATTTCGTGATGTTTTCAGGAGTATGCAGGAAGTAGTAAGAGCGTCTTTGGACAATGTTTCTTCAAAGGTCTCCATCACACTTGACTTTTGGACTTCTTATGAAAGGATTTTTTACATGAGTGTCACCTGTCACTGGATTGATGAGAACTGGTCTTTTCAAAAGGCGATGCTTGATGTTTGTCACATTCCTTTCCCTTGTGGGGTTGTCGAGATCTACAGCTCTCTAGTGAAGGTCCTTAGGTTGTACAACATTGAGAGTAGGATACTCTCCTGCACCCATGATAACAGTCAGAGTGCCTTGCAGGATTTGGATGGTCAGAATGTGGGGCACTTCTGCTATATCCCCTGCTCTGCTCACACTTTGAGCTTGATTATAGATGATGTATTGAGAACCATAGAACGAGTAATTGCTAAGATCAGAGAGTTTGCACTTAGTTTAAATGCATTATCAGAGATCTCAGATGAATTTACTCAATTGACTGCAACTTACCATGAAGGCACTTGGAAAATTCCACTTGATACCTCAACACGGTGGAGTGGCAACTATCAGATGCTTGATATTGTATACAAGGTACTTGATGTTGTGCTGAAATTACTCCTGCCTTTTCCGGATGCAAATAATAAATTATTTGATGTTGGGCAGCCTCTTCTAAGTAAAGCAATGTGTGTGTGTCCAATGTCTTATGATAAGTGACAAAGATGACAATTTTTCTTCTTTTTGCAGGCTTCCAAGTCCATGGATGCTCTTATCAGGAAGTATGAGACACTAGGCAGTAGGATGCTGCTGACCGCTGTGGAGAAGAATGCAGTCAATAATGTGCATCAATATCTACAGCCCTTCTACAAAACCATAAAAAACATGTGCACAAACAAGGTGCCCACAGCTGGGCTAGTTCTCTTCTTCATGGATCACATTTCTGAGACGATTGCTGCATGCAGAGATTCACACCTTTATCCAGAGTTGAAGAATGCTATTGAAGACATGGCTAAAAAGGTCAGAAACTACAATAGCCAGGTTTGCAACATATTTACCTACATGACAGCAATTCTTGATCCTCGAATTAAAGGAGAGCTAATTCCTGGATGCCTTAATTCAGACAATTTTCTCGAGGAAGCGAGAACCCATTTCATTAGAAACTATTCCATTAATCATTTCCCATCCATGGCTGGTGGATATAGTAATCAAGATATAGAGGAGGGAGGTAACGTCTCTTTTGCAGAGGAAATTGCCAGAAAGAAAAGAAGGGCAAACACAAACAATTCCTCTGATGAGCTCACTCAGTATCTGTCAGAGCCTCCAGCTCCATTAGCAACAGATGTTCTCGAGTGGTGGAAGGTCAATAGTATGCGTTACCCACGACTTTCTATAATGGCTCGGGATTTCTTGGCAGTGCAGGCAAATTCAGTGGCACCTGAAGAACTGTTCTGTGGCAAAGGTGCTGAAATGGATAAGCAGCGATTTTGCATGCCACATGATAGCACACAAGCTCTCCTTTGCATAAGGTCGTGGTTACAAAGCGGGATGAAGTTGAAGTGTAGGACAGCCGAAATAGATTTTGAGCGTCTGATGGAACTAGCATCAAGTGCGGACAATCATAACAGTAGTACTGGTTCAGAGAAGAAACAAAGACAATGACAGAAACAGCAGGGTCCGGGAACTAATCCCACTTCAAAGAGGAAAAATGGCATTGTAACTATTTTGAAGTACCTTGTTGTAACTTTAGGCCACGTTTTCATAGATGTATAGTTCAAAAGTGTGATACTGGCATAGTGTAACCAGAGTAAGACGCATCAAAATCGCCAGATGATTGAACATACATAAACGACAAAAATAGCGTTTAATCCATCTATTCCAATCGAACAGGTCTAATGTTGTATCTATTTCAATCAGTATTGAACAAAGAGCTTCCATATCTGACAAAAAAGGCAAGTTGACAAAAATGAGTAACTAAATGATACATAAAGCACCTCCATATCTATCAGGCGAGGCTACAAAATGCACTCTTCACTGAGCATATTTACTAAGAATATTGCAAAACCCAGCCACCATGAGTTGTTAACATCGATCAAAAATATGGTTTTGGAGAGCCCCAATCCAATGTGTAAAAATATCAAGTTTTATTCTTCGGTAAAATAACCACCTGTCTGTAAGAAGCATCCTGTCCATTTAAGTGCTTTATTCATCCAACGATGTCAGTACAAATGTTCTCTGCCATATTCACGTACAATGACGGGAACACTAGTGGGCGGAATCTACAGTAAAGCAATACACAATATCAGTGTTAGTAATTATCCAGAAGAGTAGCGCAGCTTTTTCACCTTAAATCGCATAAAGAATTAATGATTTTCGATTTGGCACATGAATATTTGAGGTGCTTACCATTGAGCACTAACAAGATAATTGCTCATAATATGTCAAAGTCATACATGGTGCTAACTATGATAAGTTCTGGAAATCTTCCAGAAGGCAGAAATGACTTACCATGCCATAATCAGTGACAATCATGGAGACATAATCTGCTGGGGTGGCATCATACCTGTTACAGGGCAGAAGCACATTCAGAATCTTCTACACGTGTAATCAATAGTTCCATTGTTTATAACCATAAAATCATATGAAAATTTACATCAAATTCAGAAGTTGCAGATTATCCTTATTCGCCCAATTCTCCAGATAATTTACATCAGTTCTTCCAGAAACTTTTGCAATAGCGTCTGGATCACCTGCAAGAAATATGAAGATGTGGCATATTCCATCGGGTTAAGTAAATAAAAGAGCAAAACAAAAACACTATCTCACAGTCTCATACAAAATAAGTGTACCTAGTTCGTTAGAGCAAATAGAATCAAGCTGTACTCTTTCATGAAACTTATAAGCTTCACAGCAGACTAAGACTGGAATGCAAAATGCGTGAGCAACCATAGCAACACATGCAGTTCCAACTCTTGAATATACGGTTCCATTTGATAATACTGAGGCAGCTCCCAGAAACACTCGTGTTACTTCATGCATGATATAGGAGACAGCATTTATATGAGTATACGTACAAGTCAGGCCCTTTCCTACCAGTCTATGAAGTAATGCTTGGCCTTCAAGCTTTGGACGCGAGTCTACAATCACAACACGAAACTGTTTCCCGAGTTCATGGGCGTGTAAAAAAATCATCTCAACAACACATGATGATCCATATGTGAGTAGAACATCACCATCTCTAATCTTTGTAGCAGCATGCCTAACTATTACCTTATCAGCAATAATTATCTTGTCATTTAGAAATCGGTCAATTTCTGAACAAAGTGTGGATTTAGCTTCAGACTCAGAAAGGCTTAATGGCAATTTTGCAACATGGCTCTTTATAAACCTAATAGCATTTCCCATGCTAATAGAAAGTGGCCTGCATTCTATGAAAAATGAGACGTAACTACTGATTTTTGCCGTTAAATCTCGAACAAGAGTTTTCTCTGGTGGCGTAGAGTAGTCACTAATGGCTTCCTGAAAAGCTTTAAGCATTGCAATGCAACGAGCATTACCCCCAGATATATCCCCGGCCAAGTACTTCAGTCCAACCTGTAAATATATGCACCATAGAGAAAATTTTAACAATATACACAAAAGAACCAACACGTGAAAACGTTGAAATTACTTTGGACATGTGTAGAAGAATGACACTTGTCCGTGGAAATCTATCTAACTTATTATATATCCTCACACATCAAAACAGCTTAAAACAGTATGTGCAAAGAGGCCTAATGGAAGCTTTGATAACTTTGTGATTTTGTAACTAAATTGATACTCAATCTATTTGTGTGTCTTACTTATCTATATATAATAGACACAACAACTGGTATCAATTGTGTTCCTATGCATGTGCCAGCAGCTTAGCTACACAATAACAATGATTCAGTCATCACACTTCGAACCAGATACAAGCATGCCTTCAGTGTCATGACCAATATCTGGAAATTCGAGTGTTTAAACACTAATAGTAGTACTTTAAATTGAAAGTTGGTTCAAATAAGCACTAATGATGAAGCTACAAGAATTAGAATTAGTATCCTAAAGGGGTGTGTACCTTATAAATGGCAGGATGCATGGGATCAAGTTGAAAAAATTTCGACTCAAGATCTGGAAGCTGAGTTCCTCGTTCATATTGAGGCAGATGCCGGAACAATTCAACTCTGTTTTTAGCTTCTGTTTGATTGACCACAGAGCGCTTTTTTGCCTTTTCCACTCGACTCTTATCATCAAACTGCATACGTGGAGGAGGACCATCTTTCCTCCTATCTGTTGGCCGATCACCACCCTTCTTTTCTGAAGCAACCACTGAAGATGCAACGGCAGTAGTTTCTTTCTTTTGCATCTCTTTCTTCTGGGAATACTGCTTTACAGGTTTACTTGTAGCTCCTCCTCCAGATACAGGGGTAGGTTTTCTTCCCTCAGCTATAAATTCAAAATGGAAAAAAGAAAAAAAAAAAGCGGTTAACATAAGTGACCCAGGGAAATTCCACATACACTAGAATCAAATGTGAAGGTCAATAAAACACAAATACTTCTAGAAGGTCAATAAAACACAAATACTTCAAACTCGTTTTGAATTCATTTTCCAGATATTTCTTTCAAGGTGAAGTTTTCGCACATTACCGTTCGAAATTTGTATTTGAATTTGTATAATCAGTAACACACAAACCGAACTAATTTGCATTTGCAAAATACTTCTAGCTCCACATTCAGCGATTCTAAAAACAAGTCTCTAACCAAAGTATACAAAGAGAAATGCAGAGACATCGTGTCCAGACCTTTAGCAGCGGCTTTGGCAGCACGTTGAGCCTCCTGCAGGGCACGCCTTTCGGCTTTAGTCGGCTTAGCTTTCGCCTGCTCTGAACTAGCAGGAACTTCATTCTGCACTTTCGGAACCACCTCTGCACTTTTTCCTGCACAACAAAATCAGCACAATTCTCTATAGCTCAATTCGTATCGAATTCTCAACTGATCAAACTCATACAATATAACTAGCAATTCAATTTTCACAATTCAATCAAACACGAAGCATACCTGGAACTTCAAGAGGCATTTTTAACGCGGCGACTGATTCAAATCCACCGCCGGGCAAACTCGAGGCCATCTTGCCGGAGCCGCTTCGTCGGTACCACTGCACTGAGTTCTCCTCGGAGAACTCCAGAGTCCCATCCCCGGTCCTGCTCGACGGCGACGAGGCCACCGGAGACGACCCTAGCAACGACTCCGACGGATTATAACTTCCGACCGGAACTTGCTCGCCGGAGTGCACACGCCGCAGCGCCGAGTCCGGAACCGGGACGGCGGCGGTGCGGATCGCAACGGTGTCGGAAAGGTGACGCGAAGGGGGGATCATGACGGGAGAGAGGGAGTTGCTGGCCGGAGAGTCGGAGAGAGGAGGAGAGGGGGTGGCGGTTGGGGGTCCGGATTGGGTCCGAGCCGGTAAGGCTTCGGCGGAGGGAGTGAAGAAGCCAACGTGGCGGACCTTGGGGTCGATGACGGTTCGGGAAGCGCGACGCGCGTCCATGGAGAGTGAGAGTCAGTCGTCGTGTTTAGCGGAGGAGGAGGAGGAGGAGGAGGGTTTGGGTTTTCAGAGGAAGTTAGGTTATCGTATGACTCAAGTTTAAAGCTCTCCTCTGGGTTTTAGGGTCAGTTACAGATTAATAAAGTATATATGTTAAAAATAATAATAATTAAAAATACAGATATTACCTTTTTCTTTTTAGGAAAATAGAAAAGACATTTTTAAAAAAATATATATATAAATTATTATGGGTGAAATGACTATTGTGTTTGCGTTTTACATTATGATATATGAGTGATTAATTTACACGAGTTCTAAATTCTAATAGTGGATTGAGGTCATGTTCTATATAATTCATACACGTGCTTTAGCTTCTTTGTTTTAAGGGTCTTCTTTTCCTTTCCAGGTCCTGGTTTCCACAGTTGCAGATACACTCTTGTTAACAGTCAGGTGAAACTTCCCCTTCTTCTGATTGAAATGAAGAAGTTGTTGAAGTCCGAATGATCAGCTGGGATACTCAGATTGATACCTTGACAGTTTAAAGGAGATGCAGACGAGCTCTCCAGTACCTTCCGGACCTAGCTATGCTATTCATAAATTTCAAGTACACAATCCTTCCTTAAATCCCGATACAGAAATACCTTCTTCCTCAAGTATTGAATTTCCAATAATGGAGTTTCAGTTCCAGCAGCAGAAACATCATTCATTTCCGGCAATGATCAGATTTCATTTCCTCCAGTATTCAGATAAGGAGATATAGGGTATATTGGAGATTAAGCTAACTGGCAAACTCAAAAGCATTCACAAACCTCTGCATTTCAACTTCATTCATTTACGTATATGTCCAGTTATCAGCATAGAACAAAGCCGGTGAATTCAAAACTGTACTATCTTGTAAGCTGAGTTTTTTGTCACAAGATGAAAATTGAATAGGAAACATTCAATATCACCAATACATACAAAATCCTTCAAGTCGTTCAGTGTCAAAGGTAGACAAAACTTGTGTGATACTACTTACTGATACAAGATAAATAGGATGCTTTTCTTCTGACTCATCATCTTTCCTCATTTTCTTTTACTGATCTCTTCAAATAAATTACATCGACTTTTCTGTTAGCACGGACCTTCAATTTTTGCCAGTACAGCGTCTCAATAAACTTTTACATACTTGTAGCGTTCGGTGGAATTCAACTTCTCATTGTTTAATAGCATGTTGAGGAGACTGACTTCAAGAGAAAGTGAAACTACAAAATTACTGCTTTAGTTATCAAGGATCCAAGTAAGATTCCCAACCATCTCTCTGTAGCTTCTCATCTTTTGCCAAGACTTCGTTCTTTATGTCTTCTTGATACTGCATGATTCTGCAGTTAATTTAACTTCACATTAGCAAATGCAAGCGATTATGGAAAGTTTGAATTCACAGGTCACTAAAAAACTTTGCAACATGGATAATAAAGTGCAATAACCCAACCTTGCACGTTGATCAGGATCACCACGAGCTAATATCCTTACTGCTAGCAGACCAGCATTGGTGGCGTTGTTTATAGCAATTGCCGCAACCGGGACCCCTCTTGGCATCTGCATGGTTTAAAGTCACACAAAAAGAAAAAGAACAAAAGTAAGGTAGCAAGTAAGGAAACCAATCACAATCTCCTAACTGTATATCATTTTCAACATAAAAAAGTTGTCTACATCTAGTTGACCTAATTTCATCTCTCATATGCCAAACCCCAGCACTTGACAATCCATGATCTTAAATCTTTAAAATCTCACATGGATGCCTCAGAATTCATATTTCTACGGCCGCAAGATAGTAGAATACTACATTTTTCCATCCAGAAACTTATTACATAAAAGAAGTTTCAAATACATACCTGCAATATAGATAGAGCCGAATCAACTCCATCCAATGTAGAGGCGCGCACAGGGACACCAATAACGGGCAATGGAGAGGATGCAGCTACCATTCCTGACAAGGCAAACAAATGACAAAAATCATTCCAAAAAGAAAAAATGCCAACGTTGTTACGTTATTACAGCACTCTGTTTGGAACAGAGACTGAATACCTGGCAAGTGAGCTGCGCCACCAGCACCAGCAATGATGACCTCAATTCCTCTTTCATGGGCAGACAATGCATAAGAGTGCATCCAATCAGGAGTTCGATGCGCAGAAACTATCCTAACCTGAAAATTAAGTCTGTTAACACCATAAATAACAGATTACGGGTAACTTATTTAAAGAAAAACCAAAACAGATGAGAAGCAAACCTCGTAAGGCACTTCAAACATATTCAAAACTTTTGCAGCTTCCTTCATAACAGGAAGATCTGAATCAGAACCCATAATGATCCCAACAAGTGGTGTGGCTGCATTTAGAAAAAACTAGGCAAATGAATTCAATGTGAAAATAACCAAGTTTTCTACATAACCTCAACTTGTTGAAATCTACAGTGAAGTGTAAATGGAGTCCTAACATGGAAATGATTGGTCCTGTTATAGAAGTTGACACTTCTAATATAATAAAAAAAATTCCTCCCAACATTTTTTTTTTCATATTCATAGCCAAAACATAATTGCAAAACCACCCTAATACCATTACCAGCAGACTGACTATCAGATATTTCATCATTTAGCATTGCATTCAGAGCTTTTTCCACCTTGCCCATGGAAGGTCCAACAATGGTAATATGACCCATTTTCCGTTGCTTCCGCATATCTGCCACACACAAAAAGTAGAGCAGTTAAAACAAATAAAAAATTCTTGTGTAAACAGAAGGGGGGGGGGAAAGGAAGAAGAAAGATGAGCAAATAATATATGGACAAAAACAGAATCTAACCTGGCTTATCATACCAATGAACAGTAGCCCCTGGAATACTCAAGGCTCTTCCAATCACTTGATGAGCTAGGTGGAAACCAGCTTCCCCCTAAAAGCATAAACACGTGATTAGATGATATTCCACAAGCACGTATATAACTGTACATTTTTCAAATATTCTGTAAGATATCTACGGTTAATCAAACAAGACAAATCAACATGTCAATATTCACAAACAGCACAAAGATGGATAATTTCAGTTTGAACAGAGCATCACCTCATCTTCACCAAGTAAATTGTACATAATTGCGGCGGGTGCCTTCATTGATGGATCACCAAGTGGAAGACCAACCACAGCCCGCAAATGCTGTTCATACTGTGATGTGTAGCAAGACTCTATTGTATGATGACCGCTATTGTGAGGTCTCGGAGCTACTTCATTTAGCAAAATCTGAAAAGAAGTGAATACATGCATAACTTGGTTGAATTCAGCAGATATCTGAAGCAAAAATAAAAACCCAATAAACAACAAAAAAAAATGTAGAGTTGTTATGAGAGGTAGAATGGTACCTGATCATCCACTGTCAAGAACAACTCAACTGCAAACACACCAGCTCCTTCTAATGAACTAACAGCTCTAGATGCAATATTAGTGGCCAACTTTCGGATCTTCCACGGCACGTTAGCAGGTGCTTTGACAATATGACAAATGTTTTCCCTGCAAGACAAGGTCAAACTTTCATGAAATATTCGTCTGTGCCAACTACTGATTATATGAATCTTATATTGTTCCAGCTATACAAGGTTTGCAGAAAGAATCATTGGCTGATGACAAATGGTGTAAAACTGAATGTTGAGCTTACTTGTGTATAGTTTCAACAACAGGATAGCATACAATAGAATTGTCTCTTCCTCTGGCAACAATGACAGCCAACTCCTGCATTTAGATTCCCCAAAATGTTTTATTATTTACCAGTAATACTAAACAATTGAAAAATACTCAATGTCACATTACTAGTTGATTCTATATATTGATCTTTCAGTGACAAGTTATCAATAAGTGTGCAATTGAAATGGTTGCAGAGAAATGCGGATAGTAAATTCACAAACAAAATTGTTGCCAATGATAAACACTAGACACTAACCTTAACAAAAGGAGCCCATTTCTCAACATATAAACCGCGATCAAACCCTCCAAGAGCTGCAACAAACTTAGAGAGTAAAAGAAGGGCAAAGGTTCTACTTCTTGAATTCAACAGCAGTAAACATAACAGATTAAAATCATGACAACAGAAAACAAGGAAGCGGTCATCAAAGAGAATGTTACCTGTTACAGCAGAAGTAAGATCCTCCTCACTCTTAGCAACAGCATTTCCACGCCCATCATAAGCTAATCTTTTACTCTTTATCATCAGAGGATAGTCAAAGCGGTCGCCTGCCCTCTTGGCACCTTCCAGATCATCTATCTGCATATGTTACGAGAAGCAATATATCATGACTGGTTACGGAAAGCAACTTTTAATATCCACTCAGGCTAATCCATGAATCCTATGCATAAAAACTAACAAACCTCCATAAATTCAGGAAGTGGAATACCATGCTCCAAAAAGTGAACCTTCTGAAGATATTTATCCTGTCACATACCCCGATGCTCGCCAAGATTAGTACCACACAATGCAGTGAAAATTGTAGAACAACTTAATCCGAAAAGTCATTGGCAGAATGAAGAAACAAACCTGAATGATTCTGATTGTAGAGGCTTTCGGCTGGCAGTTTACTCCTTGCTGCTCAAGCTTCTCCAATGTCTCCACATCCACATGTTCGATTTCAACAGTCAAAACTCCACACCTAACCACCAAACACAACATTATACTCGCTTCAATCACAAAAACAAAGCTCTAAATTTTCAAACTTGAGCAAACACAATGCAACCAACTCCGAAAAAATGGAACCTTTTGGCAAATTGCTGGACAGTGGCACTATCATCGAAGCTACCAACCATATGGTGATGGGCAAGCTTACTAGCAGGGCAGCTTTCTTCTGGGTCCAACACCATGACCTTAATGGCCATTTTGGAAGCTGCTTGGCACAGCATTCGACCCAGCTGGCCTCCTCCAAGAACACCCACAATGGTCTCAGACAATCCATGAACAGCTCCATCCTCACTGTAACAAAAATTCCAAAGAAAACAAAAACCCGATGAGCAAAAAAAAAAAAAAACCTCACTAAGAAAAAAGACACATGCTTTAGTAAAACTAACTCACCTGGGAGGAGTCACGTGAGGTTCACGTGATGCCCGGCAGGACAAGGCCGAGGCCGGACTGTGGTGGTGAGAAGAAGAAGAAGAAGAAGAGAGGAGGTTGGGTTTGAGGTCCATGGAGGAAGAGGAGGAGGAGAAGAATGGGTTTTTGGTGTTGGGGAGAACCAAACAGGGCTTAAAGAAGAAGAGTGAGCTCTGCTGTTGAAGCATGACTTTGTAGAGACTCGGAGACTGCTTCAGCAGCCGTCTCTTCTTCTCTGTTTTATACCAGGTTTCTGTTCTCTCAACCAAAGCGGGTAGTAGTAACACTCCTTTGGGTTTGGGAGTATCGTAATTCCCATTTTACCCTTGCCTTCCTTTGGGAGTAGTAGTAGATTTCACTACTGACTTCCCTCCTACAAGCTATGACTCTTGTTTCTTGGCGTTCTCTAGTTTTCAGTTACTACCATTAAGGTATTTAGGTGAAACTGTAATTCTTTGCAAAGGATGGAGCTTATACAACACTCAAGTGCTTATCAGCTTTAGAGTACTGCCCTTTTGGTTCTTGTTTGTAAAGAAATTCGAACGCCAGCAATCATATATCCCTCTTTGAATTACTAGAGTATAAATTACAACTTAAAGTTGAAATATTGTGAACAGTAAGGTGAAATTCCCTTTCTTCTCAGTTGCCATGAAGTTGTTGTTGTTGTTATCGTCTAGATAATCAACTTGGATACTTGGGTTGATAGCTTTCATGCCTCCATATCTGCTTAATAACTCAGATGAGACTCTAGCTAAAACCTTGACCCAGAAAGTTCCTTGTGTATTTGGTTTTATCCACAATGTTCATCCTTTAAACTCCTGATGATTAGGACCCCTCTAATTATCAAAGTAGCAAAATATATAATGTATAGCTAGAACTCTAAAATCTCAAGTGCTGGTCATGAATGGCTTGTAATCTTTGAGACTTTCCACCACACCAACAATCGAGCCAACAGCAGCTAGTAAAGCTATAACTAGCACAGAAAGACATAGAGCTTGGAGGAATATCCATCTTGTGCTCCATTTTGGTATCTTCTTTTGAGCAATGTACATCGCCACAGGGAAGTAGATTGACATTGGCCAGTACCCCAAAGCCCCAAGAAATCCAACCACGCCATTGAAGAACGGGAAGATCATCGATAACAAAGTGGTTGAAATCACATATAGTGTCCTCCACACCACTCTAAAAAGGTTGAGCTTGTAGGACATGATTTTGATGTCTTTTGTGATGAAGTGGTTATCAGGGAAAAGCTGTGCTGCTTTTTTCTCAACGAATGCGTAAAAGGGCTGGCTGAAGACTTGGTATGCTCCAATAAGATGGATAACTATGGCAGCATTGGCTATGTCAATGAGCCAAGATGGGTAAAAGAAGCCTGCACCGGTCAGGATGTTTCCGGGGGCTAAATCTCCAAAAGCAGCATAACCGAAGCAACCACACAAAATGTAGAAAACGGATGCGACTGATAAACTTATTTTACTGGCTGTCTTCATTGTCTTGGCTTCTGATGGTGGAGATTTAACCGTGTCCTGCAGTAGTTACATGTATATGCATGTTTTAGTTAAAAGTTATACTTCACGGTTCAAAGGTAGAAACTATATATGGGAATCTGAAAGGAACTACAGAGTACAGACCTCAATTTCAATGAGGACGATAGCAAATGAGTAAGCAAAAGCTATGTCACCAAGTGCCTGGAAGATCCTCCATATCTTTTCGGCTCGATTCACTTGAACTCCAATGGTTACTCCAGTAAGACTTCCCTGGATTGTTCCAGTTTCTGGTAATTTTTTAGCAGAAAATTGACATAAGGTTGGTTTTACTTTACTAATAGTCTGATACCAAAGTCTGAGTTTAGTATATTTGTACCTGCAACTTTAGCAATTCCAATGGCAAGTCCGATCCCTGAGTATGAAAATGACATGATTGCAGCAACAGTAGATAGCCACGACAACTTGTCAAAATTTGGAATTTGAGATAATATAATTTCTATGACTCCAAAAGCAATCATATAGGGATTGCTGTTTATCAGGCATGGTTTTCCCTCACCATGCTTATGCACGCAGGCATTCCTTCGTATTGCACTGTTTAATCACATACCAAAAATCCTTATATAAGCCAAAGAATAAGTAATAATCAATTACCAATCTCTTATTTGGATTTAAACTTACACCATGCTTATACATGCTGTTATGGTGTAGCCAATGGTGCTTCCGTAAAGATTGACACGCTGAACAACTCCAAGAACTTTGTACATAAATCCACCTGAGATATCAAAACAAGCACAATGAAGATTGACAATATTTATATCAGAAGATTGACAATAACAAACTCTTATTAGCAGATAGAAGTTTACCAAGGTGGTTCCGAACAGCAGCCGAGTAAGTAGAGTTTCTTTTACCAGTGACCGGATCACGATAGCAGGCAACGAGAAGACATGAAGTGTAGTAAGTCACTATGGAAAACATCACGATCACAATAGGACCAACAACCCAGCCAAGCTGAGCAATGGCCCAAGCCAGTGACAAAACCCCAGAACCAATCACAGCAGTAATTATGTGAGCACTTGCAGTCATAACATTTCCTGGTCATAAAAATGTGTACGAATTTGAGTAAAAAATCTTAAATCGAGAATCATGGGCATGCATGCATATATCACATTGGTTTAAATTCAGTTTATTCCCTCGGACTTTAGTGTCAAAATCAGTTTGATCCAGATCTTTCTTTTTAATCACAATGGTTCTTATACTTCCAAAGTAAAAATTTCAGGCCTCTCAATGCACTTATTTTTAATTGATTTTGAATTGGATGCTCTAACTTTAACACGCTTAAATTAGATATACAAGTACAAAAAGAAAATTACCAGTCCTTTTGGGACGGTCATCATCATCAAAGAACGTGGACCCTCCTTCCATAACTGAGGCATCAAAAGCTGGGTTGGAATGGATGTGGTTCCTTGAAGCAGTAAGTGTTGTCCCCCGTCTTTGTTATAAAGAGACCAACACAGCAACATATAATTAGGTTGTGTTTGGGTCATACTCAACCAATTCTTGAAGTAATTTGTATGTAATCTCAAAGTTTGTGCAATCATGTAGGCAAAATCTATCAAATGGAAAAAGATCAAAAGTGATAACCCTGGTAATAAATCAGCAACAGAAACCCACAACGGTGAGGATAACTAGTGAAATCAGGTTGACTAATGATCATGTGGAGTTGATATTGAAAAACAAAATCAGGTTAACTAGAGAAATCGATATTAAAAACAAAATCTTCTGGAACACCCTTAATTACCTTCAGAATTTGCTTCAGTTCTCTCCTGTTGCTGCAAGAGTGTACCCTTACAGAGAGTGAGACTGTGATTGAAGAAATACAGATATTTAGGTAAATCCTATTTTAGTTCAAGTTGGAGTCTATTGCTAGGTTGGACATGATATTTCACTACTGAATTCCCTACAATGACTGGTTTCTTGGCCTTTCCTGGTTTTCAGTTAAGGTATTTAGGTGAAACTATAATTCTTTGCAAAGGGATTCGTTTTGGATGAAGCTTACACAAAACTTGAGTGCTTATCAGCTTCAGAGTACTGCCCTTTTGGTGCCTTCTTTTGTTTGTTTAGAAATTCGAACGTTAGCGATCACATTACCCCCCTTTAAATTTGAGTATATTACAACTTAAAGTTGAAATGTTGTGAACAACAAGGTGAATTCCCTTTCTTCTCAGTTGCCATGAGCTTGTTATTGTCTAGATAATCAACTGGGTCACTTGGATTGATAGCTTTCATGCCTCCATATCTGCTTAATAACTCACATGAAACTTCAGCCAAACCCTTAACCCAAAGTTCCTTGTGTATTTGGTATTATTCACATCTGCATCCTTTAAACTGCTTTGAAAGATAATCGTGGACTTTAAAAATATTATGTAACTTATAGTTCAAGCAATTCATTAAACATAATCTAAGTATTACAAGTTGTATAAAGAATACAATATATGTAATATGTGAATAATATATAGTTTACATATTAGATCAGGGGAATCCATAATATCTTATGATATAATCTCATAATCTTTGATAAATCTTATAAGATTCAACTAGGAATTTTTAATGGGCAAAGCACTAGTTGATCACTATAAATAGACGAGCATAAGTCCATGTTCTCATCATTAGACGCATACGGCCCCTATCCCATATAACGAGCACATTGTGAGATAGAACATAAGACCTAAGCTTTCAGACATGGCCATCTCCATCAACAACGCTGATAAGTCTTAAGTTTTACATGTGCTAACTATGGTATAATTAGCTTCATATACCTTTTAAGTGGTATTGAAGCGAGACGCTAATAGCCTTTTATGAATTTGGTTTTGGCAAGGGAAGAAGCGCGCGAATTCGTCTCATAAATTCGATGGGATTCAAGCCCCTTCTCTCACGATTCAGGTCAGATTAAGAACAATTAGAGAAGTATCAACAACGCTGATAAGTCTTAAGTTTTACATGTGCTAACTATGGTATAATTAGCTTCATATACCTTTTAAGTGGTATTGAAGCGAGACGCTAATAGCCTTTTATGAATTTGGTTTTGGCAAGGGAAGAAGCGCGCGAATTTGTCTCATAAATTCGATGGGATTCAAGCCCCTTCTCTCACGATTCAGGTCAGATTAAGAACAATTAGAGAACCATAGAGCATGCCCGGAGTGCACATAAATTAAGATAGCTAGAGTTGTCCAGATGATATTTACGATTTCTAGATTGTGAAAAATCAATTTTCAATGACTTTTAGAAGCCTAAAGGCTATCTACATAAACCTGTAAATTTTTTATCTTGTTGTGATTGTTATAGTCTTCCAAAACAATATGGTTAAATCATAACAATAAAATTTACAGCAAAATGAATGTTGTATTCAAGATTCGTGTTAACTTGGATTAAGATAAAAACATATAGAAAATTCTCAAGTCTGTGCTTTTCTAGTGATATGGATTAGCATGTTGCACATAACAAAACTTTTTCATATTTTCAGAAGATCATAATGTTAAAAAGATTGAGAACTTTGTGTTACTAAATTTTAAAACATGCGCATATTGGCCTCCATAAAGGTATTAGTGCATTGTTTAAAGCTTAGAACAACTACATACATGGTTTCCAATCTCATATTTGGTTATTAGAAGCTTTTCTTCTGCCATTAGCTGATGACTACTTATTTCATAAAACTTGAGTTTAATTACTGTGGTATGTGGATTTAGAATATTCAGTGTGTTTTATCTTATGACACATATGTGTACGTTGTAAAACATGTTATTCAGTATGAGATATTTATTTGCATATGTATGTATTAATATGTATGTTAAACTGTGATTTCGTGTGTTATGCAATGTTTTTGTGATTTTCGGTTTTATTTTTCCTTGATGCATTCTACCTAAAACATAGAAAATATCTAGATTACCCTCACACTGAACAAAAACAATAACAATAACTAATAGAAAATCTATTTTGTTTGCTCATTAGGTGTTCAAGTTATCACTCTTAACCAGATTGAACTTTTAACTGGTGCAAACTACAAAACTTGAAGGACATAGATATACATGTATTTTTCTATAAGCCAAGGGCTAGATTCTTGTTTGATAGAAGGAGTACCAGAAAATATAGAAATTGAAAATTACATGTTTATGCAGATAGCCTTATGCTTCTAAAAGTCATTGAAAATCGATTTTTACCCACTTAGCATACCTTGGCATTTGTTATAACGCTGCAATGTTAGCGGAAGCAAACAACAATACAAAAATGCAGCACCCAAAGCACCCATCAAAGAAACAACAATCAAAACAGTCAATCAAGAACACAGAGAATCTAGAAATCGTAAATATCATCCGGACAACTCCAGTTATCCTAACTTATGTGCACTCCGGGTGTGCTCTAGGGTTCTCTAATTGTTCTTAATCTGGCCTGAACCGTGAGAAAAGAGGCTTGAATCCCATCGAATTCATGAGACGAATTCGCGTGCTTCTTCCCTCGCCAAAACCAAAAACCAAGAAAACTTGTCGTTGTTAACAACGACAAGATGAAATCTTTTTTCAGGGTTTTTCTTAGATCAGGTCTTGGGCTTAGGTCACGCAGCTTATAAGCCCAGCTTGAGTTTCTGAATGGTGTTGGCCTGTTTTACTAAAAAAAATTGTTTATTGTTTTTGAAGCATAGCATATGAACCGCAATTGTTATTACGTTGATTTCTAAATTTTCGGTATAATTAAAGAGTAAATTGCAGCACCGGTACGCCAACTTCTATGACACAGTCAAAGTGGTACCAAAACTTTCATTTCGCTACCAAGGAAAGGCCGGAGGCCAATTTCCGTAACTGTGTCATTTGTTTGCTAACATGGTCAGCATGAGGCCTACCAAAAAAAGGTGCAAGGACAAAAATAACCTTCTAATTCTCACCATAACCGTTTTCCCTCCAAAATCTCTAAAATTGAATTTTCCTAGGTATCACATTGATCAGTTCAGTAGAGTTTAGACACTGTTATTATGCAATAGCTGGAAATGTAACATAGAAATTCAAACATATAACCAAAAAAGGTCGCCAATATCACTGAATTAAAACCAACATCAATTCAACATCAAAATTCAAGCTTAATTGATTTCTAAAAACTCAAGGAACCAGATTGTTTGCAAAAAATTAATTTCAAAACATGATGAAGTACACATTATGTTTCTCTAATTTAAAAGCCAGCACATTCACTTTTGCTGCAATCCCGATGGTCATTCCATGTAAGAAACTCTACTTAAAGATCTTCTTTAGGTGCAATCTGTAGAGCTCCATTACCTTGTTACCAGCACAGAATGCTACCACAGTGTAAATGTTTCTAACTGCATCCTTGAGAACCAAAGATGCTTTCTTGTGCATCTCCTGAATCCCCCTGGAAAAACCAGCCAGCCATAATTTCTGCAATATTTAAGTTTAAATATCAATGGGTGAACACAAATGCTTTTAACCTTGAATCAAAAGAATAAAGCAGAAACGGATGAAAATATAGCAACATAGAACATGCAAGTGTGGGGAATATCGAAAATTTGGCAAATGAAATGATAAATAGGAGTACAGGACCAGTGAGTAAGTTCTTTGAATAAGAGTATAAGATCCAGTTATACGACAGTGAGTAACAAGATACAGCTACAAGGAACTATTGAACTTAAAAAGCAAAGGATTTAAACACAGCCACAATCAAGATGAGTTTTGGATACTCCAATTAGAAAAACCCTGTATGAAAAGAAATTAGACATGATGAATACCTGTGCAATGGCAGAAATAGTGAGAACAGGTAGGGTTGCCAAAGCCACAAGTGTTAGTCGTCATTGTAGCAACATCCCAATAAGAACAACCACAATAGCAGCTTGTATGAATATTGAAAGCCTATTACAAAAAGCAGCTCGCACAAATGCAGCATCATTTGCCAAGCCCATGGACAAGGTATCAGCACTGTTTTCTTCTTCATCAAACCATCCCACGTCATTGCGGAGCATTGCTGTAAAAACCCAAGCGCTAAATCCGCCACTGTTGAGTATATCTTCAATTAACACAAAAGCCCACAACTCACAATTATACAATCATTCATGTTTCACTTAAACTCCTTTGATCAACAAAACCAAGATATCTGCAGCACCCTGCTCTCAAACACCAAAGCCAATATAAACCAAACATCTTAGAATTGCTAAGGACACCCAAAGTTTGTTTCCAACTTTCCATCGATCCTCATACCATTATTCTGAAAACAAAGCTCCATAATACCATTTATGAAACCATACATACAAGTATGAATATCAAAAACAGCAAGGACAGCTACTGTTCTTAACTCTCCAACAACACTGTTCCACCTAATGGTCAGCCAACTTCTTCAACTCTCGACAATCTCGAATTCAAGCATCAATAACAACTAAGGTTCCTATGCATCTGTTACAAATCAAATAGGCTGCCAACATGCAAAACGTCTAATCATGCTCAGAGATTCACTTAAACTGGAAATCACCAAACAAAGATCAAAACGTCACCACCTCCGCCGTACACGGCAGAACTCACGGTGGTGCCCACTGCCTAAAATCCCAACCCCTCCAACACTCAATCCATACTCAAATTCGATTATACATAGAGGTAGAGATTGATGAATAGACCAACTTTTATACCTGAGTCGAACCTCGATTCACCGTAAAACGCAGAAACTCACCGGGAAACTCCTTAAGCATCACTCAATCGATTCTCACTCATGGAGGCTCATCCGAAGAAACTAACACCACATACAGTTTGGGGATGGCGAGACGAAGCTACCAGCACCAGTTTCACTTGCCGTCGTGACCGGGATCGGAAACCCGATCGGAGAGGTTCGTTTTGACTTGATTAGGGTGGTGTTTGTGTAAAATGTCGTTTTTGTCTTTTACTGTGGACTTGATGCTGGTCACGTCCTCTTTTTGATACTAAAAATAAAATTTATGTATCACATTGATAGTTTTTATAGTCTGAATACCTCTTTAACCGTGCCACAAAAGTTATATACCGATGCTTTTAAAATTTCATAATTAAATTAAGTTCTTTTAGGAGACTCTAATTATATTTAGGACCACCACTTCTAATCCATGGGAATATCAAGGTGGCAAAATATCCTGTTTGTCTTCCTGAGCTACTTGCTAAACAGAATGAGGCCAAAACATCAATTTGTGTTAAATTGAAAGAAGAAGAAAACAAAGAAAAACTTACACAGTAAAGTATAACATGTTTTTCCAACAACATTAAATGCCATTTTGTGGGATTTAGTCATACAAAATCAACCACTCCATGTTGATATGGAGCTTCATCTTCACCTTTGTGGCAGAGAAAAATCTGATGGTGAAGCAATACTAAGAATTTCAGAGCTTCTGATACCTGCAATGTCAACCAAGTTTGGCTTTGACCTTTCCTAACATCTTAAGGCCTAGATGATCGTCAAAGTAAGCTTTCTGGTTGCAGCTTCAGTTGCAGCATATGCAATTTCACACAAAAACAGGTGCAATTCCACCAAGAACCATTTCGCCGGTATTAATCCACCTGGTATATCATAGATTCTTTGTCAAAATGATTGAGAAAAATAACACGTTTTCTTTTTTATATGTTAATTTGATGATGTTTAATTTTGTACTCCAGAGAATGATGACTCAAATTTCCATCAACAGGAAATTGAAGGAGAGATGGAAGATGGGAAGAAGGCTGAAATTAATAGAAGCAAAGAACTGAAAAGGGTCAATGAAACAGAAGTGTTACATAATCTAGTGAGGGAGGTACAGCAGAGGAAGCTGAGGATTGAGAGGAAATTGCTAGAGCTATGTGAGCTAAGAGAAGAGAAATCTTTTATGTCTCACTTGCAAAGGCATTTGGACGAGAAGTCGTTGGAGATTGAAATTCTCAATGCCACCATTGCTTCAATGCAGACTGAGAGGAAGGATCTCCATGAAGAAGTCAAGAAATGTGTCTTGGCAAGGAAGCAACTGGAGACAGCGAAGAAAGTGATACCTGAAATGCAGAAGAAGATGGATTATATTAAAGAGAACAACATGGAGGTGAAGGGAAGGCTCTTGATTGTGGAAGAACAAGTTTCCAACTTGCCTAGGGATAAAGATGAAGGAAACTCAGTTAGATATGACATGGTTGAGAAGAAGCTCAAAGGTGTTAGAGATGTTGAGATGAAGATTTTGAAGATGAAGAGGAGAAACAAAGAGCTTGAGCTTGGAAAGAGAGAATTGGCAGTCAAATTGGTTGCTGCTCAAGATAAAATTACTGCCCTTTCCAACATAACTGAGGTACATAGATTTTAATTTATTCTTATTCCATAGTAGTTCATTTGTTGAAAGTAGTATGCGTAGTTGAATCATTTAGTACAGAATTGTGTGTTCCTGACAGTACTTGTAGTTTCACTATATCAGTCAAATTAGTTTCAGTAAATTTGAGTTGTCCTGTTTTCGTTTCAGAGTGAAAACATTGCTAAGATTGGAGAGGAGGTAAGAAAGTTGAGGCACACTAATCAAGATTTGTCGAGACAAGTTGAGAGATTACAGAACAACAGATTCGATATGGTCCAACAACTTGTGTACCAGCGCTGGCTCCAGACTTGCTTGAGACTTGAAATTCAATCCCACAATGGCAGCAAGATTTCAAATCCCTGCTTTGATAGCGTGTCGCCTCAGACATCTACAACTGATGAAGTGTTCGAGACAACTACCGTGGAGTTGGATAGCTCATCATCAAGTAGCCAAAGAAGTAGCACTACTGATAAGAAATCAGGAATCATGCATAGTATTAAAAAGTGGGGTACAAAAAGAAGAAAGGATGCAAGGTCCTCCGGAGGTGACTCCTTCAGCAAAAAAGGCCTAGTTCGCAGGTTTTCGACATCAATGGTGCCGGTGAAAGCTTCAATACTGAAAAACAAAGGTGAGAATGCAGTCAAATCAAGAGGACGGAGAGTCTCATTTAGTGATTCAGTTGGTTCAACAGTTCAATCCAAATGTGTCTTCGATGATTCAGTTGGATTTCAATCCAAATGTGTATTCGATGATAATGAGAGGTCTGGCTGCAAATCAACAACTAATTCAGCCCAAAATGGTAACCCTGAACTTGAAGAAGAGACACACTATGAGCATGCATCATCACCAGATGTGACTATTTCTTGTACAACTCCCAACACCGTCAAAGAAGACAGCAGCATTACTCAAGTAAACAGGACTGAAACGGCTTCCTATAGTAACCAGGAAAACAAGGTTGACACCGATGTTGTGGGACTTGTTGCTGCTTTGTTCTTCCTCCTCTACATCTTATTAGTTGCCTGCTTTACATTTTAGTCAGCTAGATCCCTATGATGAATTATAACAAAGCTAGCCAGGTTAACACCAATATTACCTTATCTTTTTACTTCATGTATGCATTGTGCACTTCATCTGTTAATTAACCATATGATTTGATCTGTGAATCAAGTCACCACTCACCAGCTCACCAAGAACAAATGACAATGATGTACCACATGTGAAGGCCACCAGCAGAAAAATAACTACATGAGCGTAACTAGTAGAACTAGATCATCAAATCAAAGCGTCTATATTCATGTTGGTTTGAGTTCACCTTGGTATTTTGAATCCTCAATATATGATGAACAACCTCACAACAAATCAAAAGAGTAATTCCTCATGAAGTATTATATGTCTAGATTATAAGTAACACAGCCCCTATAGTGCAGCTGCGCCACAGAGAATCCAGTACCAAAATAAGTCTATGAGCTTAAAGCTAGAACAGGTCAGTCTCAGATCCGTCCCAACCCCCTCCTCCCTCCACGTGTCCCTCTGCATGTCATCTTCCCCACCACCTGTCTTCTCCTCCCCCATTTTTATGTCCTCATCTTCTCTCTCCCTCACTTCTCTATGCCACTTTCTGACCTTGCCTCACTCTCTAATCTCCTCCATGGCGGACCGTCACCAGCAACTCCAGCCAGCCCAGACCCACCAGCAGCAGCAGCAACGATCACAAAGGTTCTCCCACGGCGGCAGTTTCCTAAGTAAACTCCAAAGCCACGTCCCAAACTCCACGCAGCTCATCGGACTACTCACCCTCCTCGTCTCTGGCGGCATTCTCCTACTCCTCACAGGAATCACCATCACCGTTACGGTTTTAGGGCTTATCTTCTTCACCCCTATCCTCATCGTTTCCAGCCCCATATGGGTCCCACTCGGGACGGTCCTGTTCCTTGCAACGGCCGGGTTCGTGTCCATGTGTGGCTTCGGCGCCGCCGCCGTGGGTGGGTTGTCATGGATGTACAGGTACTTCAAAGGGATGCAGCCGCCCGGTTCGGATAGGGTTGACTACGCTCGGAGCAGGATTTACGACACGGCTAGCCACGTCAAGGACTATGCTAAAGAGTATGGTGGGTATTTGCATAGTAAGGTCAAGGATGCAGCTCCGGGAGCTTAGCGCGCGGGAGAGCAAACCCGATCACCTGTCGAACCGGAAGAAATGTTGGACCGGGTTTTTTTTTAATTTATATATTTACATTTCGTGTGTTTCTTTTGTTACTTTTGAGTTTATAAGGTTTTTACGTTCTTGGCGTCCAAATTATGAAGGTTTATCGAGTACATGGACATGGTCTTTGTTTCTGTAATTGAATCTGCCTTGCTTTGGCCATCCATGGAGAAGGTTGTAACTGTTGGATGTCCTCAATTTCTTAGTATAACAGTATTCAGATGTTAGACTAAATGTATTTTCAACTAAAAACTTAAAATGTGAAAGAAACTAAACCAATTTTGTTTGGCTGTGAAATATTGTGCTTTGAGAGAAGGCATTGTGTTATCGTTTATGTAATTTATCAATGATGAAATGTGGAGTAGTGGGGTTTGCATTCGTCTCAATAAGTGGGTACGTTGTTTTGCGACGAAGCGTGTTCTCCTTCTGGGTTTGATGGGTGGGTTTAGACAATATTCGTAGAAGTTCACTTCTGTTTCTCATGTGACGAATAAGGGGGTACGTACCAGATATACATATCCTGCATTCATCTCAGTAGGGTTTATGCCGGATATGTATATCTGAAACAGTGATCATGAGCGCAATGTCTTTATGAGCACAATTTCTTTGGCACGGGGATATAGTTATTTCCCAAACATGTTCTTCCCCAAACAGTGATCATGCATGCATCACTTCCTAAATCCCATTGATCCTATTAACACTTAAATCATGAGTTGGTTTCCAAAGACGCTCATATTTTTCCCAGGAAATTAACTTTATTAGATCTAAACTACTCTAATGATATATGCATTGGTGTTGAGTCGCTCAAAGTTCTTGATCTGACGGATGTCGATGTGACTGATGAAGTTGTTCAGCACTTCTTGTCCAAATATTGAATTCTTGAAGGATGATTAATTGATGTGTTATGCTACAAGTCTGGTCAATTTGAAAGCCGCCGGGTGCGTCGAAGCATTTGGTGATCAAGAATTGTGTTGCCTTACAAAGCATAGAGGTTTCTGACGCATGCTGGTCTAGTTTCGTTTACTTATGATGGCTTTGAAGTAAGTCAGTCTTTAATCTACCACTTATCTCGTTGGGATTGATGTATCCACAGCTTCCGCAAGTTCTCTCATTAGAGCATCTCTATTGGAGATGTTTTTGCTCGTGTCAAATCTGACGTGACAATTTTAATTTGGTATATTTTGACTACTATTGTTTTCAACGAAGATGTCAAATTTGAATCTTATTTTAACTACTTTTTTTTTAATTAAAAAATAATTTCATGAAAATAACATTCTTCATCCAAACCATTACATATGTTGATATGGGGAAGTTGGAGCAAATCTCAACATTGCTCAACACAAGTTAAAGCTGCTGGGAACCAAAGCTAAATATGCTTAAGTTACAAAACTGTTGTTTCATTGAACCAAAACTACTTGAAATCTTTTACATAATTAAACATTAGACACTAGGAACCAAAACTAATGCATGCCACACAAAAACACTTAAAATGAAACCTCATACATAATCAAACATTACATGAAGAATTAAATATTGGGAAGCTTTAAAAGCTTCAAGTGTCACCCTGCAAAATTTTCATTTGCAGCTTGAAATAATATGCTCTTTCCGGAAGGTTCATAGTAGATGTATTCATATACATAATTCTCATCTCATCCTCAATCTTCTTAATTACTTTCGAACTCAAGTTTCCTAACTCGCAATTTCTTCTTTTCAACTTCAACTCCTTCATAATTTATAGTTTTTTATCATCTCTTTCTTTTTTCTCCTGATATAATTTTTCAATTTGTACTAATTTGTCAGTTTCTTTCAGTTTTCTTTTTCCAGCCTTTCTACCTGGTGGTCTAGATACTGAAATGCAAGTGTTCATGTCTTCCTCAATATCTATGTGAGTGCATGTAGTTGAAGAGTTAGATCATTTCTTACCTTTCTTGTTGTCAAACTCTTGCATTGATTGTATCCATTTTGGTTGGTGTCTCAACAAAACCCAAGCATGATCAAGAGTGAACCTTTTGTTTTCTTGCTCTTCAAACAATTTCTTTGGTTCTGCAATCTGAACAATGAGAGAAAAAAACTTATGAGCTTCAGATGCTTAATTATAAACTATACTTTGATGAGCAAAGTGAATAAGGAAATAAATAAACAAAGTTTACCTTATTTTGTTCAGTCTTCCCACTTTTATTTTTCCTATTTATGGCTGCCAAACATCTTGAAAATTTGTTTATCTCTCTCAGAATTTTCCCCTACTATTGATTTAACATCCTTTGTATTTATGGTAATAATTTGTAACTTTTCCCCAAAATGTAGAAAGCTTTTGCTCATTACCTTGTATCGGATCCATACCAGAATTTAACCATGCACTGATAAGAAGGTTATTTTCCACCACGTTAAAGCAGAGACCTCTTGGAGCCCTTATGGTAGTCGTTTGAGGCACCTCCTCAACAATTTCACATTTTGAATCTTCTACTAAAAAATCGAGAAATTGTGAGTATTGAGAATCCATTGATAAGAAGAGGACACTGGAGAAAAAAAAAAGAGCTAGTAAAGAGTGGCAAATAAAGCTGATAAAAGTGACTAGATTATATACTAATTGTGTATTGTTATTAGTTGGGAAGCAGATGAAGTATATTTATTGTTGGAATAAATGAATTTGCAGGTTATTATGAGAAGTACTCTGCAGGTTATATGGAGTACTTTGCTAGTTTTAAGGAATATAATTTTGTAGTTCTTAACGTGTTGGGTTTTTAAGAGGAGTTAATGTAAAATAACTCTACTACCAATTTTCATTACAGCACAAAATCTAAATCAATATGCACGTAAGCTTATCATCTGTAAAGTTGCTCAGTAAATGCGAACATTTTTCTCATCTGTAAAATGCAAGTAAATATGCATGAGCCCTCCCAATTTGAGTGCTCGACCATCAGAATTGTATAGTCATAGTTCTACTATCTCTACAGGTGATATAACTTGTCTGAAGTAATCAAATTTGGACAATACTTTCGTAATTTCATTAATAACACAGAAATATTGTTTTAACGCATTCTTCAGCAAAAACTATTAATTAGGGGTATCGCCATTAGGGCCGGCGACACCTCCCCCTCTTTTCTAGACATCGGCACAGCATTTTCTATCGTTGTCGTGACTCATATTGTTGTCCCCACATTATGGGACAATCCGAAATACGTTTATTGCATTAGCGTATGTACAATTCCCGTTTGCAATTGTATGATCAAAATCAAGTCTCGTTGGTAATTCCAAACCAACTTGGAGGGCATAGAGAACTTGACGATGATCGAATATACTAAAGATTATGGATCATGATGCCACAAAAGATAATCGACAATATGTAGTCAATTAAGGTGGTAAGCAATCCACTTGACTTAAGGACTTATATGGACGTTTCAAGAAACGCTCCATAAGTGCATTTCACAGTACTTTGTGGTCATTACTTTTTGCACAGATTGTCATTGAAGGCTTTTGTCGATGTGGTGCGTCAAAGACTTTGAGCACATGAGATGTGAAATCTCGGCATCTAGGCTATTATTAGTTTGGGGGTCAAAACATGTGGTTTAATCATTTTCAATGAAAGGATTCACATATATCAAGCGAAGATTCGCTTTAGGCATCGAGTACGTCAAAACTCAAAGGAGCAGAATGTTACATTACTCATGCATACAAAACCAAGCTATTATGAGACTCGATAGAGGTCACAAACAATGTTTTTAATGGTTTGTCTTACGGATTGATCACACACAATTAGAAAAAAGGCATCGGATTGATCAAACATAATTCGGAGAAAGGTCGAGGTTGATCATACATAACCTTGACAAGGTAACAAGAGTGATTAATTACACTCTTGACCTGCGAATAAAATTCCGGGATTTTGATACCTACACACACAAAATCTAAAGCATAGAATGGAGATGGAGAAGGAGGAAAGAATTTTATCCTCCCCGAGTTATTGAACTTGGAAAAGTTTAAGGTTTCAAAACATACATTTCGACACTTCAAACACTTGAAGAAGTCAAAAATTGTAGTCGGAAGAAACCAATAATCGTTGGCGGGCGGTGGCCAAGGGATTGGCAGCAAATGGTGTCGGACAGTGGCCAGGAAAACCGGCGGCGGTTGGACAGAGGAGCCGAAAAACACTTTTTTTAGGGTTTCGGAAAACAAATTAGTTCTAGGGTTAGAATAAAGTGCATGATAATGTGATGAAGGGTAAAGTGTAGAGAAAGAGATAGAAAGAGAATCATCATCTTATTTATTGATATGAACCATTTATATATGTAATTTACAAAGTACCAATATGGTAATAATAAGGAATACATAGTCATGTTCTAACTACATATCCTGATGACATAAAACTAAAGCACACATAAGGAATATCTTAAAAAGATGCAAAATATCCTAGAACAAATCTTAAATTATTGTCCTGTATGTCAGCTACTTGATATAGAATGATTTATCACTTCAATATAGTTCATATATAGCTACTCAAGAAAATCACATGAATTCTTTTTTTCTTATCTTTTTTGCTTTGGTTGTTGTTATTTGTAAGGTTCGAAATGAAACTCGCTAAGAACACTTGCACCCATTAGTCAGGAGTAATTACTAATTTGTCAATTAAATTTGTACTGCTAATATTATTTGTCTAAAATTAGTAATGGTCACTCCCCTGGTTAATGCACCGATTGATAACTAATCCATTACTATTCACATTAGCAATAATTATTTGTATTTAATTAGAGACGTTAGATTTTAATTCAAAGTCGTAAATAAGTTTCAATTATAGCGTGTGGGCTCCACACAAATTGACCGGGCATATCATTGGGTAATTTTCAACAACCTAATTGCCTATGCAATTACTGTTGATGCGGGACATACAAATCAGACCTAGTGCAATGATGGAATGTTGAAATTAGCAAATAGGGTCACCCAATTACTCCATCAGCGCTAGCCTAGATGCCGCTTAGGTGGTTTGGGTGGTGTTGTTTTGAAACTGTACTACATGTAACTTGTTAGGCTCTAGTTAGACGGTGAACAGGCTTCTGGCGTTTAGACTGTCTTGTTTTGGAACTTGTTTTAAAACACTACATATAATTCAACTAGAAATTAGGCCCACGCTTTGTTACGGGTTTTTGATTTCTATATACTTAGTTTATATACAAAATGCAATTCACAACAAAAGATTATTGTACATGGTAGCACACTTTAGAATTGTTCAAGACACAAGTAACATGTAGTTAGAATTTGGGAAAGGACAAAGAAGTAGCTAAGATGATGGAACAGGTTGGGAAAGATATATCGTCATACTTGTTGTAGAGAAATTTGCTTGGTTCACCTCACGTTATATTGCAACCTAAAAAGAAAAAAAAAATTGTGAACTGCATAAGACATAGAAAAAGAAAAATATGCAAGAATAATTTGAAATTTGTATCATAATATGCAAGAAAAATATGAAATTAATAAAGACAAATGAAAGCCAAATAAGATTACAACTGACAAAAGAGAAACTGCTTAAAATTTAATCAACTATTTAATCATGAGAAAATAAGAATGTAGTGATGAACATATGCAAGTTCTATTGACTATCAAAAAGAAATTTCTAGTCTAGTACCATTGTTTTGCTTCAGCATTTCATTGTCCCCTTCAAGGGCACTTCACCTAAGCTTCCAATTCCACCATGTATGCCTCCAAATAACAGACTAATATAGAAATGACATATGATATGCAGATTAATTAGTACCAATCAAGTGTGATCGGCACCCTTAAAACATCAACTACATGCATTTAGACATCAAATATGAAAATTCAATATTCATGGAAACTTTCCTGACCTTCAATTCCACTTTCCAAAACAAAATGAAATAGTCATATACCTGAATCCAAACTGGTTACAGAATACAACAGCTGACAGTTCTTGATATTTGCTCTACATGCAGTTGATATTTCTGATCACAATTTGCAAAATGCAAGAAACTATATTGTTAGGTGATACCTACCTGATTACACCTACTCCATTCAATTGAATACATCAAGATGCAAATTTATCAATTTCATGGGGAATTTGATGTTACACCCAAAATCATAGACCAATTTTAAATTACACTCACATGTTATACTCTTTTGAAATACACCCAACTTATTAATTAGGTTGATTTAGTAAAAATATTAATATTGTTTATCTAAACAATAGAACTTGTTGTTGAAGGAAATTGTTGAAATGCCACCAACTGAACCATTGCAATTAACAAGCTGTTTGGCCGACTCATTAAACATAATTATACCCGACAGCTGAAAACCCGGTTCCACAGACTATGCCCAAACCCTAAACCCTAAACCCTAGTCTAAACCCTAAACCCTAAACCCGGTTCCACAAACCCTAAACCCTAAACCCTAGTCTAAACCCTAATCCCTAAACCCTAAACCCTAGTCTAAACCCTAATCCCTAAACCCGGTTCCACAAACCCTAAACCCTAGTCTAAACCCTAAACCCTAATCCCTAAACCCTAAACCCTAGTCTAAACCCTAACCCTATTTAAAATAGAAGAAAGCCAAGAGCCACATTTAGGGAATGTCTTCTCATTCAATCAGAATGGAAAAATTTTCTCAAGAAAAAACAAAAAAAACGGAAGGGCAAAAGAGTCAAGGAAAAGAGGGATACAAATTCCAAAAATAAAAATAAAACATATAAGGCAGGTTCAATAATAGGGTTGAGTGTAAATTAAAATGGAATATGAGCATGGGTTTATTTTAAAAGAGGTTTGGTTTTTTGGGTTTTTGTCTAATTTTCTCCAATTTCATTTAAGTGCTTTCTCTAATCATTTTCAGTTCATCTGTTCAGCGTAACTACACATGATGAAATTAACAATAAGCTATAACACAAAAAAGTTAAATCAATCTGACATTGTGTAGGAATGAATCAATGATGTATGATGATTGGGCAATAACAAAATCAATTATGTATCAAAAAACAATTAAAATAGAATACAAACCTGAATAAGAAGAGAAAACAAAGAGACTGCAGAACATTAAATAATCTAAAGTCCATCTGAAGTCTCATCTGAATTCTTGCTCCATCTTTCTCCCTCAGATAATCTAAAATCCTGAAAACCCAGAAAGCAAAGCATTGATTAACAACCTTGACCACCTATCCTAACCCAAAAGCCCTATTAAACCACACACACTGAACAAAACCCAAAGCCTCAACACATAGTAGAAATCAAACTTTAGCACATTCTAAAAATCTTTATCTCGTACTGAATACTACTAACAAATTCTTAAATAGGATGCTAACACTGAAAATTAAGTCACTTGCAGCAAGTGATGGGGCCTCTGACGATTGCAAAACAAAAAAGGCCATCTTTGTCTGCCAAAATATGCAAATTCTATACCACCTTTGCATATGAGTCCTCAATCACCATTTTATTTCATATACATGCACAGACAGAGATTCAATAGTACTGAAATTAAGCTTATCAAAACCAAACTTTAACCACACTTCAGTTTTTCTGAAATTAAGCTTATCAAAACCAAACTTTAACCACACTTCAGTTTTTCTGTTTGCCAAACAGAATCTCACCCCACAAACCATCCTACTCTTCAACTTGAGAACCCCAACACCCTCCTGACTATATTACTCGATTCTACCTTTCAAGAGAACAACCAAAAGCAACACACAAATTCAACTGAATTAGAAGAGAATGAATTAAGAGATCACAAACACATAACACCATATCGTAAACCCAGAACACCTACCTTCTCCTGCAACACTGAAACCCGAAATCAGCGTTAGAGCGAGTCAGAATCGGTCTGCTTGCAGAGCTCGGCCTGGGATCGCTGCTCGTTGACGGAGGCCATCAGGTGGGAGATTAGGGTTTCGAAAGGGGCCGGGTCGGGAGAGAGAATCGTCGCGAGTTGCGCCTGCTGGAGCTGAGTCGACTCGGCCATTGAAACCGGTACGTTTTTAGTGTTCCGATGGTGGCGGTGGTGGTTGCTGCCTCTCTCTCTCTGTGTGGATTTCGGCTTTTGAGTTTTTTGGAGGACTGCGTGAAGAGATGGGTGGCGTTTAAAGTAGACGTGGGAGTAGAGGAGTCTGGGTTCTCTTCTCTCTCTCCCTCTTTCACCTGACGTTTTGCAAGGCTGATCGAGAAGCATCTGGAGCAAAACAGGCGAGGGAAGTACCCGAATTGCACAGCCCAACAATGAGGGTAAAACCTGGAAAACTGACGAATTGCAGCCCGAGCCCAACACTGTTTTTTTTACTGTAGATGAACAATGATCAACAAATAGATATATAGTAAATTGGTACCGGCTGGGAAGCATTGTTTTATTGGTGATCAGCTAGGTCAATTCTTGGACCTGGTAGTCTTCATAAATTAATAAAGACGGGGGAATCGAATAAGGACGATATGTAACACTCTAATTTGCAATACCACAACACATTACAGGTGTAAAACCAACAAAATAGAAAATAAAAGAAGGGTAGGAAACCACAGACCATCCATGTCTTGGTAACAAAATGTCAAATCTCCTAATGACCTCCAACGAAACATTGAAAAATCGACTGTGACTAAGGAAAAAAAGAAAAGAAAACCAACAGCCTTAGACCTCCGATCAGATTTTCTGAGCCCTCTCCAGGTACCCCGGCAAGGGACTCGCACGTGGCGACCTGAGAGGAACTCCGGTCATCTGCTGCCCCTTACTATCGTAATATATCACGCCGGAGAAATCCAACGGCTCACACTTGTCCCCCATCAGAATCGACCGCTGCCACACCCCGCCGTCTCCCCACTCCTCCTCCTCATGAGCCTTACCCTTGTGCCTGTCGCCGCCGCCGACCTTCTTCCGGTTCAGAAGCGTGATGGCCTTGTTGCTTATGGTCGACATCAGCTGCTTGGGCCTGTTCAACGACGAGGACGTATTCCTAGGCTGCTTGGCCTTGAGCTTATGTGTTAAGCGGCTAGCTATGTCCATGAGGGCAGCAACGGAGGCGAGCAGCCTCTCCTTGGAGCTCGGCCGTATCGGACAGCTGTCCGAGTCGGCTTCGGAGTTTGATCGGAGCCGACGGACCATGTTTTATTGAAGGAGGATGGAAAAAACTGGTGGTGTTTTTGTGATGGAATGCGATCGAGTCTTCAGTTGGTAAAGAAAAGAAGACTTCGAGGGTAGGGTGAGAATATATAGGAGAAGAATTGAAGAAAAGGGTTGCATGCAGGTGACCGGGTATAACAGGTTGGCTAGGTTTCCCTTCCTGTTTTGGTTGGAGAAGTTTTAGGGTTAAGGTGGACTGGTGACTAGTGGGCACAGCTTTGGTCATTTCTGGTGTTACAGAACTAGAAGGGACAGATTTATAAATAGAAATATAGAATAGGGTTTATGGATGAAAATGTTGGTAATCCTAATCACAGCTCACTCACCACCTAATACAAGGGATTGGTGTCCTACACTTTCTTGATAAGCACAGAGCACTAATTTAGTTGGTAAATCCTATCCCCAAAAGCATGCAGCTTTGCTAAGTAATAATCCACTAAAATTTGCATATATATTTAATATTTTCATAAAAAGAAATTGTCATGATTCTTATCAATTTGGTGGGTTTTTATTGCTCAATTTATACTAATGAATAAGAAAGAAAAACCTATTTTGTGGAACGTACTCGAAATTATTTTCCTTAATGGTTATTTATAAACTTTCTTAATTTGATAAACAAGATTTTTAAGTAATTTATGGATGAATGTTGGTTTTGGGTACCTGATTGATAACCTAAAAGCACTATTTGAGGAAGAAAAATGAGATTTGATTGTCATTATTAAAATCATCAAAGCGTGCTTATTGCCCTATGCATGTGTAATATAATCCGTGCTTAGAATACAACTACACAAAACCTGTGGTGGTTGAGTCAACCCGCAACTTGTTTCCCGGAGGTACGTACTTACGACGTCTGCAAATTAGAGATTATATGGATGATAAAAATGGCCAACTCTTCGCGGCAGAATGGTGCTGAGGTCTTATATTGGACTCGGCTATTTGCCTACTTCAACTCCAAATCTTGTGTATCTCATTCATCCAAGGACCCAGATATATATCAAAAATATTGACCCAGTCTTCCACTGCCCCTTCCTATATATACTCTTCAATTGTTTTTAACGTTATTTTTTAGTTAAAATATCATTTTGGCTAGTCACTTTAGAAATGATGTTCTCTATTTTAGCTAGCATTACATTAATATTATTTTTCAAATAAAGATTAAATAGTTTAAATATATTTATATATCATATAAAATATCTTACAATGAATGTATTAAATTATAACTAGCCTCATCTGAGTTATCTCGCTCTCTATATTTAGCTAGCGAGATAACTAAAAGTTATAATAGTTAAACTTTGGCTAGTCTACTGGATCTCTGAAAATATAAAAAAATAAAATAAAATAAAAAACTAAATACGCTATCTAAAATAGTTAAAAACTAAAATAAAGAGTGCTAATAAAATTGTTTTTATAGACTTTTTATAACTTGGGGACAACTATTATTTTTCGTCTCTTTAATAATGTTCATATATGGACCATCGTATACGTATGTATGCAAACATATACAAGTATATATGTATGAGGGGCTTTTGAGTTTAGTAACAGAACAATGGTGGTTGAACATGTTTTTACATTGTTCCAAACTTTAAACAGTGTCACAACTTGTGAGTTTATAAACATCATAAACTTTGCTTTAAAATCTTATGTATGTAATGAAATATTTGTATTTAGTTAAGTTGATCGAACAATATTGTTATATTGATCCTTCTTTTAATTGTTTGGTAAACAATATTGTTATGTAGTTCGAATGCATGTAACACATTTTAGAGTATAATGACTGGTTGAAAATCACTATATACAGTATAATACTAAGTAATTAACTGTTTATCTAGCTTTTCAAAATAGGTCGCGGTCGCCATGCATTGATCATTGCTCTGGTTTGGCCACCTGCACAACAGGATTGAAGTGTAATTTGAACAACTTGTCCGGCTCTAATTGGGATGAAATCCACTATCACTAAATCAACAAGTCTCCAACATCATAATTGTGCACAAAACTTCCAACCTATAACAGAGACTTCTAATCGCCAATGGACACCACCCTAATTTATCTAGTCATCACACATCATCTTCCAAAGGGCCGAAAAGGCAGCCACTAATATGTTGCACCTTGTTTAGATTGTGAAGAAAACGATGTTGAGCCACGAAAACTCCCAACGTTGGGAGTTTTGATGATAATGGCCGGTGAGAGGACTGCTAGGGCAGATCCATTTGCTTGATTCCATTTGGTAGATCACCTTTCAATAATTGGTATGTTTCCTCAGCTAAACTAGCTAGCTACCATTTCTCTCCTCTCCTCTCCTCCTTGTCATCTTCTCATACTGCCTCAAGAGGAGGATATATGGGTCATTCAATCTTAATTCGATGGTTTTTTTGTATTTGTATGGGCCACACCTCATATGGCTACAAAACATTTGGAATTTTAAATAGAAGAAAAACTTTGACAATAAGATTATGATTAACTGACTCGTATTTTCTTATATTTATGAGGTAACATGAGGGTTAAGCAGACAGCTATAAGAAGACATTCTCTATTTCCTTTCCATTTGTGACAAACTTAATTAAAATATATATGATTATATGTACACCAATTTCATCATAATATATAGTTTTATATGCAAGTCTCTGATCACAGAATTAGAATATATAACATTTGGCGGCAAAGTTGACGGGCAAAGGAAGAGTGCATGAATGGTTGAAAGACTTGGGTTTTATATTAGGAGAAGAATCTCATGTAATTTTCAGTGATCGACTTATTGATTTAAATACAATTTTGATGTTACAGAAGTTGGAGATGCCGGGTGAGCTATGCTAGCTCCTTGGTTAATTAATAATGGTGCCTTGAACAATTTGATATTCATATAGATATGCATCAGAAGTGGCTCTTCTTCATATTTTATAGCGTGAATTCAAACTTTATAACTCTATTGTTCATGGTGCCTCAAATAATCTGATATTCATATGTGTGTGTATTGTGATATAAGTAGTTTGCAGAGATGCATGGTTTATAGTTTAAACTTTTTTTTTTCCTATACTTTATACTCTATCCTAGTGAGAAAGTAAGCAAGCAAATAGAAGATCTGAAGCTCAATAATCAAATGAAATGGCGAGTAACTTGGGCTATACGTCTGTAGTAATAGAATAGTGCTCGGGCTAAGCTATCTTGAAGCCCAGTGGAGTTACTCGGGCTATATGTACAATAGTTAAATGGTGGAGTTACTTGGGCCTAAACCCAATATCCTAGAACATCAAACATGTAAAACTTTTGCATCTTTGTACCTTGTTACACACAAGGCTTAGCATAATAGTATGCTAGCTCCTAGAGTCCTGGTGTGGCTTTACCGGAGAAACAATAACATTGTGGTGCGGCCGCCTCAAACCGCAACCCTTGTAGCCAGTTTTGTGAGACGGTGCAAATTAAACCATCCAAAACCTTGGTGATGAGGGGTGCGAACCCCGATTCATACTCCTCTGAGGTGGTGATTTTGCCACTCCATTCAACACGATCGACGTTGATTCTCAAGTGAAGTCAAGAACAATACTTCTTAAATTTTCTATCAGTCTTAAGATGTCACAGTTGATATATCTCGTTTAAAGACTATGCATGAAAAAATTCGAAATCCAAAACTTTTCTGATCCAATTTCCGATTTGGAGAATGACACCATTATTTCACCTTGCATACATGATCATATGAATCAATCCCCAATTATTTTGGCTCACCGCTCACGTGTAAGGCAATTTGATCAAAGTCTAACATGCATGGAGGTTAATTTACATATTCTCTGACCCCGTTTTTTCTGAAACACCAACTCCCGTTTTGGAAAGCTGTTAAGCTCATCACAAAAACCAAAAGGATCCTATAAATCCTTGAGAAGATATTCCATTACTGTTCTTCATGCATGTGTTTGTGAGAAACTTTTCCCTTTTAAAATCTAATTTTGTGGCCTCAAATAAACCCTTTCTAGAAATGCCTTGCGTCGTGTTCATAGAAAATTATACACCTGGTTTATAAATTTTAAATCCTCTTTTCATGCTTAAGATTTCAGTGTGCTCTGCATTATCTAGGTTTAAGCTTTGCGTCTATTTTGAAAGAAAATTATGTTTGTTGAAAGAATTTACATTCTTATTCTTGATGATGTGTCTTGACCGAATCTTCTTCTTATTAGACTAGAATATCTGTTATATATCAAACCCTGATTTATAGGGATTCTCTATGTAATTACATAGAGAATCCCTATAAATTACATAGAGAATCCCTAAATTACATAGAGAATCCCTATAAATCAGGGTTTGATATATAACAGATATTCTAGTCTAATAAGAAGAAGATTCGGTCAAGACACATCATCAAGAATAAGAATGTAAATTCATCAAAGGTGATAATACTAAACATATCTCGCCTAAGTTCTTCTACAATCAGCAACAACAACAGCTTTTGAATATCCAGGTGAATCAAGTGAGTTCCAAGGATAATGTAGCATATTTGTTTACCAAGTCTCTACCCAAATCTACTATTGAGAAACATGTGCGAAATATTGGTATGCGTCGCTTATCTGAAGTCCATGATTGATTGATTATCAGGGGGAGTTGATTATGTAGACATCAGAGGGAGTCTACGACACATGATTTACATTTCAAGATGTAGTTGGCACGTTATACTCTTTTTCCCTTTGACCAAGTCTTTGGGTTTTACCCAAGAGGTTTTTTTTTTACTTGACAAGGTTTTTACCGAAGCAACGTTCATGCGACATATGATTCTGGTACGCGACACAAGTAGGAGTGTTGAAGGAATTATATTCATATCATTGATGATGTGTCTTGACCAAATATTTTCCTTATTAGACTAGAATATCTGTTAGATATCAAACCCTGATTTACAGAAATTCTCTATGTAATGCCTATATAAAAGCCGATTTATCAATGAATGAGTAGACCGTTATTCTCGCATTCACATACTCTTCAACAAAGTTATAATTCTCTGAAAAATAGAACTGTACATGACAATAATAGATTACAGATCTTAATACCTACTAACGAAAGATTTTTCTATTTCAGGACATCCGATAAAATTGAAACGATACTGATCAACGATTTTTCTATACATGAAATTAGGAATGTGAAGTACTTATATCTAGCATATATTATTATTCTCTGGTGTTGCTGATATTCCGATTCCCATGACATAACGTGCCGTCACAACAACTCTAGCTGATTTCCTAGCTAGCAGTATTAGTTAATTAACTATACGATGCCAAGAAGAAGTATATAATTCAGTGAGATTTCCTTTATTTCTGGTCAAGATTATCAATGATAGATCCATCAACATGTTGCACGTATAGTGAAATGGCCGTAGTTCAATGGAAATTTTCAAACATTGAAAAATTAAATAACTAAAAGTGCCAAAGATAAGGTAAAGGGTGGCACAGAAACTAGTATACAAATCGAGTTCATACACTCATTCACATAACATTAGACATATATTCACATTGGATCCAAATGAGGAGTGTATAATAAATCTGGATTGATTGATTTCATGAACATTTTTATCACTAGACATATATTATGTGATTTCTTTCCCCCTTTTTGGTGAAGAAGAAGAAGAAGAAATAAAGAAGTTGAATATTACAATAGCATGAATATACAAAATGCTTGTGAAAGCCAAAAATGAAAGAACCTCGTCATCAATGGTGTAATGGGTTTGGACCAGTGGGAACAAGGCGCTGTTCGACGCCATAACGAGGGTCGAGCTCGCTTTTTCCCGGCTCCGGCAGCTGTGGAGGGTGTCGTCTGTGATGGTGAAGCTGATGTTGTTGACGCCGGCGGACAAATGGGGTGAAGTCGAATTTGGTAGTACTCAGTAACTTCCTGCTGCTCGTGTTGATGGAGATAGTGCTGTGCTTGGGATTAGAGAAATGGAACCAACCATGAAGGAATAAGAAGAGCAAAGAGAGGTAGATAATGAGATTGAAAAGATGTGAGAGCTTGGAAGGCATGGTGGGGAAGAGAATGGTAGTGCATGGAGCTAGCTAGCTAGAACAGAAAAGAAAGAATTAGATTGATGACATGTGGGTGGAAAAATAGTGGGGTTTTTGTTTTAGTGCATACACTTGGAGATGATGATCAATATAATGGAGGGGTGGAGGGTTTTGGAAGCTTGACAGCTTCAATGTGATGGAGCACAAGAAATGTTAATGCAGGAGAAGAGAATGGGTTGTGCTTGCTTCAAGTATGAGAGAGATTTTCAGAGATGAAGTTGATGATGGTTTTTATTTTATGGTGAGAACTGTGAAGGCAAAGGCCAGTTGATGCGGAGAGGAGGGGGGAGCATTGTCGTGCATTCTTCTTTCAATGAAAGCTCCCTTTGCGTTCAAGCAACCAATAAATTAATTAGGGCAAGTTTTTTCAATTTATGGAGAATTTTGGATGGTCAAACCTTTGAGCAATTGTATATTTGTGAGTTTATATTAGGAGCAGTGATTATATGACATTACTGTTACACAACATCATAACTAACTGGGTTAATAACAAGGAACTTGACATGATGATGAGGTAATATATATGTAAGCAATGAAGTTTCTTTTACTCGTAGAAACTCAATTTCACCATAACTAATGTGAGATGACAATGTGAGATGACACTAATGTGAGAAACTCAATTTGACTATAACTAATGTGAGATGACAAGTCATATTGGTTACGTTAACAAGTCAGTAATACGCCCACCTAGTCAGTATCCAGACCGTTGTCCATGAGAGTATCCTAGCAAAACTAGATTAATCTCCCGTTGCAGACGCCGTATGCGCAGAAACTTGAAGGCCTCTCAAACCCGCTGGCTATAAATCGGTGAGAGTTGAGACTTGAACTCTTAACATGAGTGTTTCATACTAAACAGTTCGACCAACTTTACCACACTAAAAATATTTTTGTTTTGATCAAGTAACAGTTCAAATGTTACAATTCATCCCCTCCCCCGACCAACAAAAATAAATTGAGATTTAAACTCTACTTAGCGTCGACGATATTCGAACTTTTCCACACCTAAGTTCTTATCGACTAGCGTGAGTAAATATACAGGACTACAACTTATATGTTAACATGTTAAGTTATTCTGCTACTATCCTATAGGGTTAATAGTGCACTGTGATTCCCGGCAATTAAATATCTGCTTAATTTGATATCATTACTTTCATCAACCTCAACTCCTGACGAGGTCGACCTAGCCTAATTCCGATTCCATATGTAAAGAAATGCAGTTCTAATTTAGAGAGAATATTAGCAGGAGCTCCCGTAGACATATAAAATTTAACGATAATAATAGTCGTTGAATAATCCAAGCAAATACGTGGCTCGTGAGTCAACAAAATTGGAAAGCCGTTGAAAATAACACGTGGCAACGTGTAAATGGTTGGTCGACAACAAAACCTTAAATCCCAATTGAAATCAATTATCAAGTGTTGATTGATGACCATGTATCAATTAAATTAATCGAACATCCCCAAATTGATTGGTGATGGTTCGCTAGCGGTCAGGCGAGCTAGAGAGTAGAGTTCGCGAGGCGAACTAGACTTCGCGAGGCGAACTAGACTTCGCAAGGAAAACTGGATTGCGAGAGGTGAAACGGACTTCGCATAGAAGTAAACAGTGGCGAGGTGAAACAGACTTCGCATAGAAGTAAACAGTGGCGAGGCGAAATGACTTCGCGTAGAAGTAAACAAGGCGAGGCAAGATGGCCGCGCGCGCGTAGATTTACATGAAGGCGAGGCGAGATGGCCCCGCATGCATAGATTTACATGAAGGCGAGGCGAGATGGCCACGCGGAGGGAACTACGCGAAGAAGCTAGACGACAAAGTTCGCATGCATGCGGGGATGTACGTCCAAGATAAGTCGTCCGCAAAGTGGGACCAGAAATCACTGCTTGCTTGGAAATCAAGGTTCCTCGCAAGATACCTTCCATATCCGAGAGATGGCTCGCCGCTTGCTAAGGATCTTGATCAAAACAGGACATTCAAACCAAAGCGATCTGAGCATATCTAAATCTTAAGATTTGATTGATTTGATTATGTTAAAATCGGAAAATAAATCAATCAGTCAAGATTCATTGATTCGATTAAGGAAATATCATTGATTTAGTATCTTCATTACTTGCCAAAAGCGAATGCATGTTAACACTATAAATACCCCCTCTCATACCAAGAGAAGGGGGCGGACAGAAGAGCAAAATAAAAAACAAATAGCGGACCAGAAGGAGAGCAGCGAACCAGAGAGAGAGAAATTACTCTCAAGAGTCCAGAAGTCTCCCAAAACCCTTGAAGAATCATCAAGCTGCCAAATAGCCGATTCTTCATCAAACCTCAAGTCCAGAAGTCTCCCAAGCCCCAGAAGAATTATCAAGCTGCCAAATAGCCGATTCCTTTCTTCATCAACCTCAAGCTTAGAAGTTGTCAAATCCCGAAGAATCATCAAGCTGCCAAATAGCAGTTCTTCATCAACCTCAAGCTTAGAAGTTGTCAAATCTCGAAGAATCATCAAGCTGCCAAATAGCAGTTCTTCATCAACCTCAAGCCTAGAAGTTGTCAAATCTTGAAGAGTCATCAAGCTGTCAAATAGCCGACATCTTCACTAACTTCAAGACAAAGAATAAACCACCACGTGAAACCGCTCGTGGATCAAATCCGATCAAGAACAAGCCTCTACGGCCCTTGGTCAATCAACTTCTACAAATCGTCAACACGACAAGAAGTCCAACCTACAAACAATTCGCCTCAAAAACAAGTGTTTGTCACCCTTGAGTTAAACCTACATTCGGAGATAGAATCAGAAGAGTTCACAAAGATTGTAACACGTATTCGCATTGATAAAATTAAATATTATTCTTTGTATACGTGTTGTTCTGTTATTTGTTGCAGATATTTTCGTGTTTACAGCTCCATGAAAACATTGAGATCTTTGCTTGCAAATAGATTTGAAGCAAGACAAACATGAACTATAGCCAGACAATATAATGTGGGAGGTCCCTGGTTTCTGGACTTCTCAGCCAGTCTGGTTTAGCTTTGAGCACACACAAACAATAGCTATGGACAATTCACACTTCCATTCTTTAATACCGACTATATATGATTTTAATCCAATTTCTATTACATCTTAATTTCTTAATTGAGTATTCATTCCAATTTGATTCATATATATAGTTGTGGTCAATGTGGTGGTAGCTAGCTTGTTTGACTTTATATGAGAGATTGATATTCATGCATGGAGTGTTGGAAACAGAGGCTGGAAGCTGTCCTCCAGCTCCCATATTTCAGTTTCAGATTTTGGGTTAATTGAGTCAATGATGAAAACAACTGTTTGTGACACGCTTAGCTAGCTATATATGCTGCTTAAAAATATAGTCACTCCATGCTAAGTTACATGGGAGAAAACAATTCCTTTTCTTATACTCTTCCTTTTCTTCTTTTTATTGGTTTCCTAAGTTTGAATCCCAACCTAACCCAGCAGCTGAGGAAAATTCTAAAAGAGGATCATGGCATTTGCTCTTCACAACCCTCACTTCCATTCTAATTTCTGTTTTACTCCTTTTACATTTTGAATTTCAATAATACAAATAGAAGCTACCGAATAGGCAAATACTCTGAACTATGTCTAGTGTATGATTATCAATTTTTCTATATAATGTTATATTTGGACATTTTAATGTATAATCTGATACACATTTTCAAGTGAAAGGTTTGAATTGTAAAAGTGAAGCACTTTACAATCCCCCTTTTTTCCCAATTTAGGGCAAGTGATGAACACCAATACCAATTTACCAAACACAAAGATCCATTATGGTTGTGTGTGCAAATTAAACACCAAGCTAGCTCCAAAGGCACATCTTCCGGGAGTGGGCATGGACTTTGAATCCACCTTTTGCACAATGAGAGGCCCTTGTCGGGTAGACCATTTCATACATGAAGCACTACACTGGTACTCATCTCACCACTCATTGACACGTGGAACTGTGATCTGGAACCTTCTTTTTTCTTCTTTTTTACCTCATCTGCTTTGGCTTCGATGATGTTGGACCTTCCATTTTAGGAAACTCCCTTACCCTTTTGAAGCACAGTTCATACCAGTTTTCAAAGATTGGAAGACGAGGATGGTTTGCTAGCTTAAAAAGATTCAAAGGTGAACCACCCACTAAATACAATACTAAGGGCAGAGAAGATTTGTTACATTTACCTTTCTTTACCATAGTCTAGTGTTTTCAAGGGTAAATAACAGTGTTGAAGAGGACAACAGGAGCACAAAAAAAATTCTGTATTTTTCTAATGTCTTGCTTGTACTGCAATGAGATTATTCGTAATTACAGTCATTCCTAACAAAAACCAACAAAGAAGTTCCTTACAATCTTCAATGGATAGTGACAGTATTTCATACTGTTGCAATTCCCTTGCTAAAACTTCTGCAAGCAGAGATCGACCACAAGGAGTTGCAAATGAAGGCAACACTACTTATACATCAGCAGCGCTCGATACCATCAATTGGAAGTAATATCTAAAATGTCGAGATATACTGAAACTTCAACAATAGGAGGGACCTAGATCATAGTCAGCAGTAAAGAAGGATAAAGAGGGAAAACCTTTGGCTATTATTCCTCCCAGTCTATGTCATCTTCATCTTCTGCAGTAGCATCGGCTTCGACATTCAAGTCATTGACCTTGTAATTTCCATTGGCATCACCTGCAGTGGTGTACAGAGAAGACAATGTTAACTTAGACAAACACTGGCATTGACAGACACAAGTCAAAAAAAAATTCCCTTCAATCCAACTCATTAAATGACTAGCAAATACACAATGGTTCTGGTGAGTGTATTAGAAACTAGAAAGGAGGCCTTGTCAAATGAGTTTGTGTTTGGGGGGTGGGGGGAATAAATGATGCCAATAAGACCTTTATGCAACGCAGCAATACTCAAGCGCATTAAAGAAGAATCCATCACATTTTAAATTGCCGTCATTGAACTTTTATCCCAGACATGACCTTTTAGACAAGTATACATCAACAGGCCATTTTCAATGCTCTTCAACCAGAGGAGGTTGAGAATTCAAATCCAACAGAACACAGATTGTCAAATAATGACATGTACCTGCAACTGGAGCCCCTTCCCAAATGTTTTCTTCTGCTTCATCTCCTTCATTTGGATCACGTTTTGACTTCATGCCAACCTGACGACTCTTTGCTGATTCTTCTTCTTGTCTTTTCATTATAGCAGCATAATAAGCTTTGAGATACTCATCCTATAGAACAATGAAGAAACAAATTAGTTATGTTTTATACCTTACCTAAGCAGATTATAAGTGACATTCTTTCCCCCTTTTTTTTTGTTGCGTGTGTGTGAAGGGATGGGGGTCTGGGGGAGGTGTAACATCAAGGTAGAAAAGAAACTTAACAGACCTGGAAAGCCTTCTCATTATCTTCAGCATTTGCCTTTTTGTCATCTGAATATTCTGGAGCCACTACAGTATCATCCATCTTTGCCTCCTGCTTTACCTCTCCACGCTGTTCCTTTGTAAGGTTCATCCCTTGCTTTATCATCCATGGTGGCAAAATTTTTTGGCCTGTAGTATCAGATTCTGATTTGATATCATTACCCTTGCCTTCATTTATAAAATCAACTTCAACCTGCCAAAATCCAGTTTAATCATAAGGAGCTGCATAACCAACCAGTCCTCTGATAATACACTTCAGACATGTTAGAAACCAGAAGTGCAATCAAAGAGGTGCAGAAAAAGACTGCAATCAAACTGGTGAAGAAAAAAAAAAAGATATCCCTCACTCTACAAGTAATGGTGGAACTTCATTCACTGGCCTCCAAATAAGAAGTCTTACCATGAACATAATACAGTATGAACCAGAGGTGCTGATCAACTATATTAAATTACTTGCATTTGATTTGATCAGCATATAAATAATAATGCACATAACTACAATTGTCAAAGTAAATAACCACTGGAAGCTTGGAGACAAGAATTACTTTTGTATCTCCAAGAAAAGGCATGGGCGTTCCACCATTCCCATGTGAAGATTTGGAGGGATCACCACTGGATTCACCATTCTCGGCACGTCGTTGAGCATGTGCTCGCGCTTCCCAAGCTTGGAGAGTGCCAAATTCAGGAGGAGGTAAGTCTTTCACCCTATTAATTTGTTCCATTAAAGGCTTCAGCTGTACCTGCATCCCCATCATTCTATCAACTCAGAGAGAATGACAGCAGTAGAATAAACTAGAAAGAACAATAACAAGCAAAAATTTGTGTGACAAATCAACTTCAATGAGAACAGCAGCAATAACAAACACAAAATAATGCTAATGTTAATATCATCATTGACAAGTGTAAATCCAGTACTGTTTGTAATGGATAACACCCTAGACATGTCAACAGATGGTCTTACAAATTCTATGTTGGATCAATTCTATGAGACCCATACAAAAAACTGATGTTATTGGAATTCCCACAAAATCAATTTCAAACTTAAATATAAACATGACTCCTGAGAACCAGCACAATCCATTGCAAGTGTAATGGTAACACCCAAAGTACTATTGTCCTCAGAAGGGCTTTTAATGGATTTATTTAGGGGGGCAAGACGAAACATACATGAATCCTTAAGAAATGCTCAGGTCAATGGACCTTTCAGAAAACCTTGCACAAGTTTCAGGAGATCAATTCTGAACTTCAAATCAATAAGTAGTTCAGTACTCATAAAGATGTTTGTACCCCTTGGCATAAGGCTTTGCTCACTGTTCGTGTTGTAATATTGAACCTACTCCAGTTACTAGGACCACATGGATCTATAGCCATTCACTTCTTGACTTGATGTTCAAAGGCCCACGTGATACTCTTCTAACTTGTATACTCTTACTGTACATAGTCAAAACTCAAAATGTCTCCGCCTTCCGGTAATGGATGTAATATTATTGTGATTCGCGTGTTTAGTTCAAACCATAAAAATTGGATAAAACAAAGAAATTTTGACATGGAACATTCAAATTCTTAAACCCGTTTAAATGTTCTCTTTAATCTTAATACCCACAGATATATGCTATAGCAAATTAAGAAAACAAACGTCACCAGAAAACTTATAAAATCATACCTATGAACAAAAAAAAAAACTCAAAAAGTAACAAAATCAGCACAAACCTCCATATTTTGAAGCATGTCTCTTAATTTTTCCCGCCTTTGCCTCCTTGCATTGCTATCTCCATCTCCTACTTCTTGAGAAGCTAGCTTATCACTCTCAGCCACAAGCTCCCCATTGCAACTCTCGCAGTGGAAGTACTCATCCTCCAAGGAAAGGAGTTGTAGCGCATCCAAAGCATTGTATCTATAGATAGGCGCTTGCATTTAGAATTACAGTATAAAAAAGAGTAACATATTAAGAGAATAAATAAATTAAAAAAAGACAGCAAAAACCTTTTCCCACAGTTGGGGCATACATATTCCTGAACTGTGTTATTGTCCTCCAATTCATCTTTCAGTTTTTTCCTCATACGGTGCAGTCTGTACCTTACCACATCATATATCTGAAACATATTCTTGTGTAAGGCCTTTTCTAAAAATATAGAAGCCAAAACTTTATCAAGATCTTATATATTCAATAATTAAGTCAACTTGCATTTCTAGTGAAGAAGTAGAAAAAAGAAATTGCAAAACTAAACAATTCACATATCATCAGTTATCAGGAAACTGCTTTGTTTGTTTGCAGTTGTTAAACTAAACCACAACTAAATTATAAACATGCAAACATAGGAAATTAACCTGAGCATAGTCCAGACAACAGTAAGAGTGAGTGTGCAACTTAATTTTCTCTTCCCCTTCTTTTGTATGTTGTTGCCCGTCAGCTGTGGCTGCAACTGCAGCACTAAATATCTTTGCACCCTTGGCTGTCTGCAAAAATCGGTAAGTATATAGTATGTTGTTAATACTTAATATTCTGCCTTGTCTTTAAGGGTTGATGATCACATTATATACTACTAACAACTAATTGAATTGGAACTATGTAAACAGCAATCACAGCTGTACTGAACCATTCAGAAACAAAAAGGCACCAAAGAAAACAACGAAGTTCAACAAAATCACCTCCTTCCTATGGTCCCGGGTGACCAGTTTCTCCTCCTCAAAAAACCGCAATGTACGACGGAGTTGCTTCGAGTGCAGTTTCAAGTCCTTAGCTAAATCCTCTTCTCTCACCCATTGTCGCCTAGCATCAAGAAACCTCAAGGCATTACTTACAATTGCCTAAACCAAGCAACTGATAGAATAAAGAGCTCGCAAACACACTCATCTCCACAAAAACACATACAAAAGCAACTCGTCTACAATTCAAATAAGCTCATAGCTCCTCTCGATCAAAGTCATCAAACCTAATTCAAATCTTTCTCTCTAAACTATTCAATTGATGAAAGCTAACATTCTTCAACTTCATTTTCCTAATTTGAACTCGAAACAATTTCCGAAACTCAGATAATTGATGAAAACTAAAACTGAGCCTCACGAACCTAGAGAGCGCGTCGAGGACAACCACGGCGAGTCCCCGGTTGTCGCTCCGGCCAGTCTTGGGCTGATTATCCCCTTTCGTCGGTAGGTCATCGTAGAACGCCCTCGCCGTGAGCTTCACCAACCTGAAGCAAATTGAAAGCACAACGAACAGAAATCAGATTCGTAATCGTTCAGTGTTGAAAATTTGGAGGGAAAAATTGAAGAATGAGGAGGTTACCTATTGAAAGGCTCGATACTCATACTCTAGGGATTTCAATGGTGAGATTGCTCTCGGTTTTGGATTTTGGTTTTTTAGGTTCGGCGAGTTTTCTCAGGCGGAGAGAGATCGGAGTCTCTCTGTGAGGTTTAAGGCCCTATAGCATTTGGCAGGAATTCTCCAGCTACAAGTAGAAAAGGTCGTTATGAAATCTTCTACTTTTCTTTTTGGCTACTGTTACCCTTTTCTGTTTTCTTTGGGCCTATTACGGTGCTTTTTCTTTAAACTTGGGCCTGAAGGCCCGGCCCATCTTTGTTGCTGGATAACATAATTACTGTAATCTTGAACTCTTGAAACACAGAGAGATGTGGCGAGAATGAGCCTTAGAATATGAAAAATTATTTCATTGATAATGTAATTATGTATTACATGGATATCATTCACAAAGCCTTTAGCCCTCAGATTAAAACTTAATATTTGTAGATTGTACATATCGGTGTCAACGTGTCATCATCAACCTTTGCTGAGAAACATTAGAGAAAAGAAAAGCTTTGCTCTTCAACCTTGATCCCAGTCTATATCATCCCTTATTCTCTGCTTCAACATTCAAGTCATTGACCAATGCATTTGCCTTACCTGTTCCAACATTGTATCAAGATCTCAATGTAAGTGGTTGATAAATCAAATCAAATCAATATCAAGCGGAATAGAAAGCTGATTGTCCACAATGTTATTTACCTGCAACTGAAGCCTATTCCCAATCAATATCATCATCTCCTTCATCCTCGTCCAGTTCTGACTTCATGCCAACCTGACGAACCTGATGACAAGAGTCGTGCATTTGTGAGACCTCTCCACGCTGTTCCATTGTGAGATTCATTCCTTCCTTGATCATCCAAGGTGGTACAACTTTCTGGTCTGTATTATCAGCTTCAGATTGGATATGATCCTCACCCTTGTCCTCAACCTTAGAAAAAACAACTTCAACCTGCCAAAATTCGGTAAGTTTGTGACAACAGTCAAAGTTTATTGTTTATATATATTTAATCCAAATTCCTAAGGAGCTGCATAACCAAAACTCCCTTACAACACACTCCAGACACATCAAGTCAAAACTGCAAAGCGTAGTATACAAAGGCATGAAACCAAGTAATATAAGTACGTACAAAGGCAAAGCATGAAACCAAGGCTGTAAAAACCCGAGGTGCCAACCAAATGATACTTGAATGCTTTTGATCTCACCTGAAGGGTTATATATAAAACTGGAAGTCTAGAAGGAGGGGAAAAATAATTACATTTGTATCTCCAACGAAAGGCATGGGCGTCCCACCCCCCAGCCCAAGAGAAGAGATGAAGGGATTTATCGCTCTAGAATCACCATTCTCTGCGAGTCGTGGAACACTTGCTCTGGCTTCCCAAGCTTGGAGACTTCCAAATTCAGGAAAAGGTAAATCTTTAATCCTATTAATTTGTTCCATTAAAGGCTTCAGCTGTACCTGCATCCAGTTCGTTTTATCAACTTTATAATAATGATAGCAGTGGAATATACATGTTCAAGTGAGACATCAGCTTAATTGACAACAGCAGCAACTAAAAATACTTAAAACAAGTTGTAATAATGCTAAGTAAACAATTACCATAATTACCATTCCCAAGTTAGGTCCAGTAAAATCATCATTGCTTACAAGCTGTAAGCAAGGGCACATTTCTTTGTCAAGGGATGACAATAAGGTATTGAAGGACTGTTACCATGATCATAGGTATCACTTTCCATTAAAAGGATCATCAACAAGATGGTCAAATAACCCAACAAAGATACTGTCAACAAAACCATGCAGAACACCCTTAGCCATGAAGAATTAGATCAGAACATTAACCCAGTTAAGTATTCCCTTGCATTCTCATATCCACAAAGTAGGTGATAGCAGAATTCCATCACACTCAAGAGAACGAAAGTGTACGATACAATTACAAGATGTTGTGATATCGGCCAATTATGTATGTCAAGGAACCCCAAAAGAACACAGCAAACCAAGAGAAACAACTACAGAGATAAGACACAAAGAACACAGATTTAAGGTGGTTCAGCAAAACTTTTGCCTACGTCCACCGGCAGAAAACACTCTCCACTATATTAATAATGGGTACACTAGAAAGTATAAGAAAACAAAGACACTCTCTTCTCTTCCTATCTCTCCCCTCTCTGCCCTCTCTCACCCTTTAACCGAGAATGGAACACACTTTGCTCTGTCTCTGCGATACAAAACCCTAGAGCTGAACCCCTCCTTATATAGCCATAAGGATCTTCAGATCTCTTCACCAAATAGGAAATCCTATTCCTGTTAGTGGTAGGCAATAATGCCTCCTTCCTTCTCTGTAATCAACCAAGATTACAGGTATACCATCATCAAAAAGGATATCCTTTCCTTATTGGAATACCATACTCTAAGACGAAACATCTTAGGAAAAACACATGGGCTGGAAACCCAACACAGGATACTTCTTATGAGAAACAGGGAGAAAAGAAATAAGGTGAAAAACAAAAACCAACAAACCTCCATATTTTGAAGCATTGCTTTGCAGTCTCGGCCAGTTGTGTTTTGAGAATCTAGCTTGCCATTCTCGGCAACAAGTATCCCATTGCAAATTTCACAGTGGAAGTACTCATCCTCCATAGAAACCAGTTGCAGTGCATCCAAAGCATTGTATCAAAAGATTTGTGCTTGCATTCATGATTCCAGTATGAAAAGATGGAACACACATATAAACACAGAAGAAACAGAAACTGTAAAAACCTTTTCCTGCAGTTATGGCATACATATTCCTCCACTGCGTGCTTGCGCTCCAGTTCATCTTTCAGTTCTTTCTTCAAAAGGTGCAGTCTGTACCTTACTACATCATATATCTGAAAAACATGGATGTTTTAGGATTTCTAGCCAATGTTTGATCAGCATATATATGACATATGAGAATAAAGTAATCAAGTTAACCAAGGAAATGAATTCTTTTGCCTTTCTTGTTAGGAAAGATAAAAACAAAAGCGACTTAACCGCATAAACTTTTTCTTAGCTCACAATAATAATCTAAATTCAGGCCCTATATTATAAAGATGCAAATATTGCATATCAACCTGAGCATAGTCCAGACAGCAGTAAGAGTGAGTCAGCAGCTTAATTTTCTCATCGCCTTCTTTTCTATGTTGTTGCCCATTGGTTGTGGCAGCAACTGCAGCACTGAAAATCTTCACACCTTTAGCTGTCTGCAAAAAAAATATATCAAGATGTAAGGATATAAAGAAGAACCTTAACTTAAACAACTAAAAAACTAAGGTTAACCAAATAACCTCCTTCCTATGTTCTCTGATCACCAGTCTTTCCTCCATCAAAAATTGCAAAACCCGACGAAGCTGCTTAGGGTGCAGTTTCAAGTCCTTTGCCAAATCTTCTTCTCTCACCCATTGTCGCCTGGCATCAAAGCATCTAAATATCACTTTCCAGTAGAAGCAAGCAATGATTGATCATATCAGGCACTTCGAAATTATACACAGTGTTGATTCTTTTACATGCTAATCAGATCAAGTTAATGAAAGGAGCAACCAATTTTTAGCCAAAGTATTTGATATGATTACTAATCAAATATTTATTGTCATTCTTCAACTTTAATTTGCAGTGTTTCAGAAACCAAATCAATTTACAAAAATAGAGAAGGGTATCCCATTATTCCAATTCAATAAAAGAAGATAAATTCCCAAACCTTGAGAGCGCGTCGAGCACCACGACGGCGATTCCCCTATTGTCGCTAATCCGGCCAGTCTTGGGCTGCTTATTATCACCTTCCGGCGTGATGTCATCGTAGAAAGCTCTGGCCGCAAGCCTCACAAACCTAAAGAAGCGATTGAAAACCCAAACTGTAGAAGCAGACAACAAAACCAGTGGAGAAACCCTTGGAATCGAACAAGGCTAGACTAGAGGGGTACCTGTTGAAAACGTCGATGCTCATGGTTTTGGAGGCAATGCCAATTACGTTTTCGAAATGGTTTTACGTAGTCGATCACTTCCAGAGAGCGAGGGAGGTTCTGGGGATTCTTTTATGTCTATGAAACTGCCGGCCTTTATATACTCTTCGGTTACAATATTCTCCAATTCTTTTTACGCAATGAGGTAAAGGGATATATGGAAAGAGCGGACGTTCTTTTTTATTTGTAGAGGTCTCTAATTCGAAGATGTAAAGACATTAACTTTTAAAAAATCCATTGCACGGTTGGTACGCATGATTACATTACACCGTTTTATTTTTTAAGACTGTCATACACTTATTTATGTAAGGTGTCTTAAGTTGTACTAATATTAACTCATGTTTTGTGTTGTATGAGATTATATGATAGTTTGCTTGGTTATAATTTAGAAGGATGATACTATTTTAGGATGACATATTTAATAGCACGTTTGGTAGGGGACTAGACGAGAATGGACTGCTTAGAGCATCTTTAGTAATGCTAGCCGTTTTTAAGTTAAATTTTAATCAAATTAGCTAAAATGTCATTTTGGCTAACCACTTTAGAAATGTAGTTGCATCAATGTTTTCTATTTTAGCTAGCATTATATTAATATTATTTTTTAAATAGAAATTAAATAGTTTTAAATATATTTATATATCACATAAAATATCTTACAATAAATGTATTAAATTATAACTAGTCTCATCTGAGTCATCTCGCTCTCTATATTTAGCTAGCGAGTTAGCTAAAAGTCATAATAGCTACATTTTGGCTAGTCTGTTAGAGCTCTAAAAATATCAAAAAAAGCTAAACACATCCTCTAAAATAACTAAAAGCTAAAATAGAGAGTCGCAAGTTGCTCTTACACGAGAAATTTAAGAGTTAGTCCCACGTTTGGCTGAATCGCGGACTCCGTTTAATGAACATTTGTAGTCCTGAATGCTCCTCACACACCTTCTTACAGAGAGATGTGAAAATTGGTGGGACTGTCTAAGCATCGACAACGCATCTCAACTCTTCTCCTCAGTTGTTCCCCTCACTAGATTCTTTCTCATATCAACAACGAATCTGGTTGAATTGATCGATTTCATGACTGGGTGTTTCTTTTTCAATATCATCAATTCATCACTTGCTTTCTGGGTTCCTCACTCGAATCTGGTTGAGTTGATCAACGGATCTGGTATTCCTCACTCAATTCTTTCTCAGTTCAACACAAATTTGCTTCTTTTATGGGTCGGGTTGATTCGATTGATTAGTTGTTTGAATGCTTCACTCATGGGTTTTTCTCAGGTAGTACCAATTTGGGAATTCTTCTTGTCATCACTCACAATATGTTTGCTTCAATGGATTTTATGATGCTAAGGATTTATGCATTGACGGAGGTCCACTGTTTTCAGTTGATTGGAGTTGGATCAAGGAGAAATTGGTTCATAGTTCATGACTTGTTTTTGTTGATTCATGGAGAATTCGTTTTCAGTGAGTATTGGTCATTCTGATTGATCTTGCTTCTGTTGTTGGTTTCTCTATGCTTCCTTAGTCCTGTGTGATGCCAAACGAGAGTCATGGCTTACGTAGCAGAACTCGAGTTAGAAGAGTCCAGGACTCTTGTAGAAATTAAGGTGAGCTATGTTAGTCTGGTGAAACAAACACCTCTAATACACACAATAACACCATCGAGGCCAAAATAAAAATAAAAAAATGTTAGGGCATCTCCAACAATACATCCCATACCCATACCCAAACTCATTTTTTGACTCACCCAAACCCATTACTATTTAAACTCATATTTTATCTCCAACCATTACTAAAAACTCATACTCATACCCAAATTTTAATCATTTTATAATATACCCAAACTCATACCCAACGAGTTTTTTTTTCCCCTTGATTTGATCTGGACCGTTGGAGTTGTTACCGTTGAGCAGCCGCATGTGGGCCGGGCCCGCGTAGCATTTTCTCTGGCCGAGCCGCGTAGGCGCGCGTGCCTGCATGCCACCGACATGCTTTTGTCGCCATCCGCGCGTCTGTCACAGCGCTTTCTCTCTCGCGCGTCTTCGTCGGTGATGCTGGGCAGCATCACGTGGCTGGCGCAGCAGCTGGGGCCCACAAACAGTAATATAACGGGTTCTCCAATTCCTCCCCGAATTGGGTCGCCTCTGAAGTCCAAACCCATATTTGGGTATGGGTTTTTGTTGTTGGAGATGCCAAAAATTGGGTATGGGTTTTGAGTACGGGTTTTAAACCCATTGTTGGAGATGCCCTTACGTAAGCTTATTTATTTTAATACCCAATGACATTAAACACAATACTAATTAAACTTGACTATGTACTGAATTTTTTGTTTAGCATTGTCTTATTTAGTCCCAACAAACAAATATGAACCAAAACAATAACCTAATGACAATTGCATAGAGACGAAAACCCCATTTGGAGGATGTGATTACTCTCGTTAATCAGTTTCTTTTTTCTACTGTTTCGGAAGTTGAATTAGCTTTTGAAAATTTGTCTTCACAACTTTATGTGTAAAATTTGTAGTTTACCAAAAATGTTTTATGGAACCAAATTTTTTTCATATCAGAAATTCATCAAAAAAATTAACAAAAAAAGAAACTAAAATATAGAGTCCACTGTAATTCTTCTTTTACCCGAAAAAAAAAATGAGCAAACGGCCGTGATGAGAAGGCTAACGTCACGGTGGGGGGGGGGGGGGGGGGGGGGTGAGGGAGCCCATGGGAGAGCGTCTATAAATAAAACCCTGATTTCATATTTTTCTTTAGCTTTAATTTCATCTTCCCCAGCCAAAATAGATACACACCTACTGAGTTCGCTCCTCCTCCTCGTCTCCTCGATCTCTTCCCACCCATGGCGAAGCCTCGCAAGCCCAAGAACGAGGACGCCAAGCCCGACAATTCCGGCCCCCTCGTCCGCCACCAGAAGCTCTGCCTCTCCATCGACCTCGACCTCCGTCGCATTTACGGGTTCGCCTCTCCTTCTTCTCATTCCCCTCTCGGCTTTTTCGCTGTTAGGTTTTCCAAGATTTTCTGGTTTTTCTAATTGAGCTTACTTTTTGTATTCGGTTTGGGATTTCAGGTACACTGAGCTCAAGATTACGGTCCCGGAGATAGGGATTGTAGGGCTACACGCCGAGAATTTGGGGATTGAGAGTGTTTCTGTCGACGGAGAGCCGGCGGAGTTTGAGTACTATCCTCACAGTAACAATAGGGATTCTGAGAGCGAGAGAGACTGGAGCTCTGTGATATCACCGAGCTCGGCTGCTGACGTGGCCGGTTCGTGTTACATTTCGGCTCTTGAGAGAGAATTGGTGCCGAATTTGCTGATCAATTGCTGCAAGGCGTTAAAGGCTGGAAGTGAAGCACATGAGCAGATGGTTGTGGAGAACGAGGCGCAGCAGTCGTCTGAAGAAGCCAAGCAGGTTATGGTTTGCTTTTGCTGTTGCTGTTGCTGTTGCGGTTTCGACTTGGATAGTTGTGCATTAGCTATGCGTGCATGAATTCTATAGCTGCATGTGGTTCAGGGTTTGCTGTCATATACTCTCGTTTAGAGTTTTCAAAAGGGGAAAGCTATGCTTTAATCCCACTAGCTTTGAGGAATGACATGTATAAGAAATGGGCATTTTTTTAGGGTTCAATTAGCTCAGTGTGTTGAGATTGGGTTTATCTTTTCCTGTGGTTCTTATGTGGGTTGATGTTGGTGCAGAATTTGAGGTTGATTCGTATTGATTATTGGGTAGAGAAAGCGGAGACAGGGATTTACTTCCGTGATAATGTGCTCCACACTGATAACCAAATGTGGCGTGCAAGGTGCTGGTTCCCTTGTATGGATGACTCTTCACAGAGCTGCTGGTAATAATTGTGTGGTACAGCTGTTATTTAAGTAATCTGGTATAGTTTACAATCATTGATATATTCACTGTGGTTATAATGTTGCATGTTCAGCTATGATCTGGAGTTTACGGTGGCACGGCATCTTGTGGCTGTTAGCACTGGAACCTTACTCTACCAGGTGAGTTGTCTATAGAATACCTGACATTTCCAAGTTCAATGCCAGCATATTATGTATTTCCATTCAAAGAAATGCACATGCTTTCAAATGAATACAATGACATGCAAAATGTAATTAAACATAAAAGGAAGAAATAACAGATTTGATCCAAAACTAGGGTTAGGTTTTGTTGTCTGTTGGTTGTGTAATTGGTACTTCGTTGGAGTACACGTGTGTATATTCTATTCATTTATTGACGATCCCTTCAAATATTAGGACAAAATAGAAAAAGGTAGTTAGAAACAGATACTTTTTGTTTAATATGTAACCAAAAAAGGAAAATTGAAAGGATAGTACCAAAACTAGTTCATACCACTTTGTAGACCAATGCCTTGCCACAATATAACTGGGACTCGATTCCTTGTTGGTGCATTATTTGCGGGGATAGCTCAGTCGGGAGAGCGTCAGACTGAATCTGAGGTCGCATGTTCGATCCACGCTCACCACAGGCATCTACTGGATTGACCCTCTGTTGAGTGGAAGTTTTAATTGGGTGGCTAGACAAATAATATTCTTATGGGTCATTTACTTTGAGGTGCAAAGTACATCTTGCTTTTGAGTGAACACACAACAGTCACCATAATCTATTATACTAATTTTATCTATTATTACGAAAATTCTTGGTTAGATGCAACCATAAACGATGGGCCACGTTTCTAGGTTCCTATGCCTCAACTAGTGGCTTGTTGCCAAACAAAAAGAATAGATTACAGCCTTATTCCAGGATACCAGGAAATGTTCACATAAAAAATTCACCACAGAGGCAATTGGAATTCCTCAACTCGTGTTCCTTCACCTTTAATCTTGATCATTTAAATCTAAAATTCTATTCCCTCTGTAATATCTTGAGTGATTGTATTACTGCATATCACTCTAAGAAAATCCCTGCCCTTAGGCCAGGAGATGGCCTAGTTGTTATAGTCATTTTAGTCTCTGTAAAGTTCCCGTGGTCATATATGGTACCATGACAAGCATCTAAATGAAGTTTCATTGTGCTCCTTGACATTTAATGATTCAGTTAAAGTCCACCTCTGCGGCCTTTTTTGAACAGCTGCGGCATTTGCTTATTTTATGTTTTCTATTGCTTATTTTTTACTTTAGAGTTTGAATTTCTTGTTTCAGAATCATGCTTTTATATTTCTTTTTGTAGGGTTACTTATCAAAGGAATCATAGTGTTATCATCTTGAGTATCTCTTGGAGACTTTATTATTATTCTCTTAGTGAGATGTGTCATAGGTGGGAATGTGGGATAAGGGTTGCAATAGCGGCAGATAGTTGCACATAGAATGTAGATCATTGCCACTTAGATTTTCTCTCATAGACATTCTCTTTGCAGTTTGTTGTTTATTGTATCAGATTTGTATTTAATTTGTGAATGTTACAAGTTTTTATGACAACTTCTTTTTCAGGTTTTGAGCAAAGATGACCCCCCTCGCAAAACATATGTCTATAGATTAGATGTTCCAGTTAGTGCTCAGTGGATATCTTTGGTGGTTGCACCCTTTGAAATCCTCCCAGACCACCAATGTGGTCTAATATCTCACATGTGCTTGCCAGCACATTTGTCAAAGCTTCGCAACACTGTAGAATTTTTCCATGGTGCATTTAGGTTTGTCTTCCAAGTCTATGACTCTGTCTGTTTAATTTGAAAATGCTTTTTTTTTGGCATATACTTCATTCCATTAATATTATATTCTTATATTCACAGCTGTTATAAGGATTATCTAGCGGTAAACTTTCCTTTTGGGTCATACAAACAAGTTTTTATAGAGCCTGAGATGGCAGTATCCTCCTTGAGTTCAGGGGCGTCCATGAGCATTTTTAGTTCTCAAGTTCTATTTGACGAGAAGATTATTGATCAGGTATGTTACTCATGAATGATATGATTATCTTCTTGAGGTTTTCAAATAACAGCACTGTCAGCACAGTAGTGTAGGTCTGTTTTTGGCACATATTACAAAATACCTGCTCCATTCATTTCCTTCTGGTCACCTTGTGGAAACTATGTCCCTCATAGCACGCTTACTGTTGAGCTGATAGGCATAAAATGTTTCACACAGACTATTGACACAAGGATTAAACTTGCGTTTGCCCTTGCAAGACAATGGTTTGGTGTTTATATCACTCCTGAGGCACCGAATGATGGTAAGCTAATATTATCTGGGTGTCTGTACTGCTTAGTTGGTACTTGAGTAACTGGTACTCAACTGAGTCTTTCAATTTTTTAAGAACTCTGGCTTTAACATCATTTATTAACTCGTGATGTCAGAGTGGCTGCTGGATGGTCTAGCCGGGTTTTTGACAGATTTGTTTATCAAAAAGTATTTAGGAAATAATGAAGCCCGCTATCGGAGATACAAGGTTTTCTTTCTTCTCATAGACTTGCATTTACCGCAATTTAATAATCGTATGTTTTGTAATTATGTCGCTTTTTTTTTTCCTAAACTTGTTTCTCTATCACCGATTCTGCACTTTCCCACTTCCCTTTAATTTGTGGTGTCTTTGTCCACTGGAAGGAAGAAAGAAAAGGTGATAGCATGCTGCATTCTAATTATCTCATGCTATGTAAATAAGTCGCATTTCTTCCCTCCTGCATTTCCCATTTCTTTAACACCGATTTTGCACTTTACTACTTCAGTTTGCCGTGTCTTTGTCCCACTTGGATGAAAGAAAGAGAAAGCTCTGGCATGAGTGTTTTTTTTTTCTTTTCTTTTTTTTGAACTCATGCATGCCGCTAATGTTTTGTTTCTGTATCTGCAGGCAAATTGTGCCGTTTGTAGTGCAGATGATAGTGGTGCTACTGCTCTAAGCTCCACTGCTTCTTGTAAGGATTTATTTGGTACTCAGTGCATTGGAATATACAGCAAAATTAGATCATGGAAATCTGTGAGTGCATATGGTTTGATTTTTCATTACTTTATTACCTCAATATGACTTTTCTCCACCTTTATAATTAACTTATTGAACCTCTTAAAAAGGTGGCTATACTTCAAATGTTGGAAAAGCAGATGGGACCCGAGTCTTTCCGTAAAGTAAGAATCCTTCAAACTTTTTGCTCTTGTATGAATTGTTCTGATGACTAGACGAGGCTCATCTGAATTAGTTTGTTATTTATAGTTGGTTTCTGCTGTTTTATCACTCCTTCACTTAGGATTGCAATGCAGCTACCTGTATACTTACTTTATCTGTTTCTTATTATTTTGATCCATCCTTACTCTCCACTACATGGCATTCTTTGATGTACAGATTTTGCAAACAATAGTTTCGAGGGCTCAAGATAAGAACCGTTCTCTGAGATCTCTCAGTACGAAGGAGGTAAACATTACTTTTTGAAATATTGTTGGATGTGATGTCTTTTGAGAAAACAATACTAGCAGTTACAGTTTTAGTTATTTCTTTGTTTTTTTTAATGCCATAAATTGTGTTTTGCAGTTTAGGCATTTTGCTAATAAAGTTGGTAATCTGGAGCGTCCTTTTCTCAAAGAATTCTTTCCTCGCTGGGTAGAATTGTGTGGATGTCCATTGCTGAGGTATCATGCGTGTGCTACATATGCTCTTTTCTTTCATGCCTGGATCTTTTTTTCAGATTCATTACTTATATGCTTTTGTCTTTGGTACTAAAATTTGAAGGATGGGCTTCTCCTACAACAAACGAAAGAATATGGTTGAAGTTGCAGTTTTACGTGGTTGCACAGAGATGTCTGATTCAAGTGATTCAACTGTTAATGCTAATTCCGAATCTGAAAAGCGTAACAGTGATAGTGGATGGCCTGGAATGATGAGCATCAGAGTTCATGAACTTGACGGTACGTTTGATCATCCAGTTCTGCCCATGGCTGGAGAAACAGTCCAGCTGCTGGAAATACAATGCCATTCAAAGCTTGCTGCTAGGCGCTTTCAGAAGCCTAAAAAGGGTTCAAAGGTTGATGGAGCAGATGATAATGGAGATGCAACTCCTGCCCTAGATATACGCTCCAGGTATAATATAAACTTAATGCCTTAGCAGTTTTCATTGAATAAAATATTCGTCATATTGAAAATTTTCTTTTGGCAGCATGGAATCTCCGTTGTTGTGGATGAGGGCAGACCCAGAAATGGAATACCTTGCTGAAATTCATTTTAATCAACCTGTACAGATGTGGGTATGTATGAGATTGCGGTGATTCTACATGCTTGTATGGAGTTATAAACATGTGGCCATGTGGGTCAATCACTGTGGTACTTGTGCTCAGTCAATTATTTGTCTTCCATATTAGATTAGTTTATCGGCCATTAACTATTTTTATGGTGGTTCCCATATCAGATTAATCAGTTGGAGAAGGACAAAGATGTTGTTGCTCAGGCACAAGCGATTGGAATGCTTGAAACCTTACCCCAGCTTCCATTTTCTGTTGTTAATGCTCTGAATAACTTCCTCGTTGACTCCAAGGTATTACCAAATTCATAGTTATACTAGCTGCGGAATCATGTATCACCGGGAGCGTTATTTTTAGAAGTTTTGTTTTTTGATCTCAAGGCCTTCTGGAGAGTTCGAATCGAGGCAGCCTTTGCATTGGCTAATACAGCATCTGAGGTACTACAATTTATAATTACCTCGGACTGTTAGATACCTAAAATCCTTGATTCACTTGGGGTTCTGATATTACTTTTTTTGTTATTTACTTGCTGTTGTGAGTCAACTTTCATATTGACCTGTTCACTGTGCAATTTTCTTCAGGATACTGATTGGGCTGGTCTACTCCATTTGGTGACATTCTATAAAAGTCGAAGGTTTGATGCAAACATTGGACTCCCCAAGTATGTTCTTTATTTATGTAGGGTTTGAACTGCATATTGTGATGATCTTAGTCCAGATAATACCAATTACATTATGTTTCTTGTCAATGTTGCCAGGGCAAATGACTTCCATGATATTCCCGAATACTTAGTACTTGAGGTAATGCAACGAGGTAGGATATGTAATAAGTCATTCGTCATGACCATGGTTGGCTGGTTCATATAATCTGCCCGTGTATACGAAATAATGAAATATCTCATTTTATACAACTTATATTCATCAAATAGTATGATACAAGAAAGTGAACTAGAGTCTATTAGAGAAACACAGAGCATGCAGGAACACTATATCACATGTTTGAACAGTTTGCCTACTTGGACATTCTTTGGTTATTAGACCTACCGTAACATTTCATCACCCATGCTCAGTTCTCAACTGATATGGACCTAACACAAGTCCGAAACACTAAAAATATGGATCACGTGTGATCAAGAATCATTTCAAATGTCTGGTACTCGTCTCTCTGACATTTCAACATGGGAGATATACATTGCTATCATCATATCTAATAATGTTAAACTATGTGTGTGAACCTGTCTAGTACCCTAGATATAATAGTTGTTTTTAGTTTTCTACCCTCTAGATAATAATAGTTGTTTTTATAACTTGCAGGCAATTCCACATGCTGTAGCGATGGTTAGAGCTGCTGACAAGAAAAGCCCAAGAGAGGCTGTTGAGTTTGTCCTACAACTGTTTAAGGTAGTCATGTTTTTGCTAGTTCTCATACCTGCATGAGCAGGCATATATATGGTTACCAAAAACATATATATGGTTACCAAAAACAGAACTTTCAGGTGGCCAATATTGGCTCACGAAAATGTTCTTTCCAAACTTAATAACCAAGGAAACTTCTATGAACTTATTCCTTGTCTTGCTTCTTTACTATGCATCACGGCCTTCCTTTGACTGTGAAACACTCACTTTTCTACCACAATTTCTAGAGTTTGAATCTTTTCTAACTGTCTTTGTTTTGTATGACAGTACAACGACAACAATGGCAACTCTTATTCTGATGTGTTCTGGCTTTCTTCGTTAATTCAGTCTGTTGGAGAACTTGAATTCGGGCAACAGGTTTGTTTAATAAAATAAGTCATTGGTTCTATTGTGACTGCCATACCTTGTCTGGCAGTTCTATACGAACACCATAATGCTTTAGATACACACATATGTGCATGTGTGTGTTTGTGTTTCTGTAATTTAAATCGAATTTATTTAAATCAACACTGAAATCATCCTGGATAGCAGTTGATTTTACATTCAATTCAATGTCTACTTCATTAACATGAGAAAAACATACCGTATTTGCAGAGTATTGTCCTTTTGTCATCTCTTCTGAAACGTATTGATCGGCTTTTGCAATTTGACAGGTGTGTTCACTTTTTTCACACTTCATACAATGGGTTGTATGGAGTAATTCCTTTTAATTTAATTTTTCAATGGATGTACCAGGTTGATGCCTAGCTACAATGGTATCTTGTCAGTCAGCTGTATCAGGTCCTTGACACATATTGCTTTGAAACTTGTGGGATTTGTCCCTCTTGTGAGTATATTTTTCACCTAATGAGAATGCTATTTTATAGTTCTTGTACTTGAATGTAGTGTTCTTATGGTTGTGACCTGCTACAGGATCGTGTATTTGAACTTGTAAAACCTTTTCGCGATATCAAGGCCATATGGCAAGTTAGGGTTGAAGCAAGCAAAGCACTCCTTGATCTTGAATTCCACTGCAAAGGCATTGATGCAGCTTTGGCACTATTTTTGAGATATTTAGATGAAGAGCCATCCTTCAGAGGTGCTTGTCACTATCTTTTGTGGAAATACTTTCCGAACGTTCAATCTACCATGTGAATGTTAGATCCCTTGCATAACTTTCTATGTGTATATGCTTATTATATATTCCTTAATTGCAGGGCAGGTGAAGTTGGCTGTGCATGCTATGAGGTTATGCAAGATGAGAGGTGGATCTGATTGTGAGGATGAAGTTCAAAGCCAGACTCTTGTGGCTTTACTTCGCCTACTTGAAGGCCAGATGGCATTTAATAACATCTTTCTTCGACACCATGTATTCTGCATCCTACAAGTCCTTGCAGGAAGGTGAGAACACCCTTTCTGTATACATACTTTTACATACATAAAGTAGTAACACCACACTGATGGCACTTAAAGATGAAAGACATTCTGTTTTGTCCTTGCTATCAGGAGTACATTTGTTCTCAACAAAAACCTTTGGTCCATTTATTTCCAGTTAATTTACAGTGAGTTCCATTTTCAGGCCCCCAACCTTATATGGAGTGCCAAGAGATCCCAAACCATTGCTTCTAGGTGATGTAGAAGGCTTACATGTGCAGAAGAACCATTTTGCTGTTTTCATTCCAGAAAGTAAATCCCAGGAACCACCTTCTGACCACCCACATAATGGTATGTCTGTTCCTGAAACTTCCAGAGATGCTTTGGGTGCTCCAGAAGCTACCATGGATGGGTTGTCTGCTTCAGCACCAGGAGCTGGTGATGGATTGTCCATTGCAGCTCCAGAAGCATCCATGGATGGCTTGTCAGTTCCAGCTCCAGAAGCTCTTAGAGATGGGTTGGCCTTTCCAGAAGCTGCCAAGGAAGATCTTGGGGCTTCTGAACCTCTCAATGATGCTTTCATTGGTTTGGGTCCTCTAGAACCTTTCAGTGATCATTTGGTTAGTGTGGTAGATCCTTCCACTGGTGGTTTGGGCACTGTGGAAACTTTCAAGGATGTCATGCCAGCAGTTCCTGAACCTTCCAAGGATATCATGATAGTACCTGAACGTTCCAAGGATATCTTGGTAGTTCCTGAACATTCCATGGATAGCTTGGCTGTTCATGAAACTTCCAAGGAAGCAGATGCCATAAACAGCCACAGACGGAAGTTGCCGGTTGTTAAGATCAGGGTAAAAAGGTCTGCTACTACTAGTAGGGCAGAAGAAGGCGATAATCAAACTGTTGAGAGATCTCAAGGTGGGCATGCTAGCAGTTCAGTGTCAGTGGATGCACCTCAAAGAAATTTCCGTGAAGTTGTGAGCCTTAGCAACCAAAACTTTGAGGAAGTTAACTCTTGTCATGATCGTGGATCCCGGATGACTGCTAGCATTGGTAGTGCCAAATTTGCAAGTGATGCTGATGATAATATAGGAAAGGAATTGCAGTGCACTGCTGATTCAAGCAAAGTTTCTGTACAGCCTCAACCAGATATTTCATCACCTAGCTTCATGCAAGATTACCAAGATGCAGAGGTGCAGAAGTATGCAAGCCTTCAAGCTCTTTCGGTTCCGAGGAATGATCTTAATGGCGGTTCTTTTGGCACAGTGGATGTACAGCCTCACGGGAAGGAAAGGGAGAAAAAGAAAGACAATGACAAGAAAAGAAAGCGGGATAAAGGCCATCGAGATGATCCTGAGTATTTAGAGCGAAAGCGTTTAAAGAAGGAGAAAAGGCAGAAAGAGAAGGAAATGTCAAAATTGTTGAGTGAGAGTGCCAAAGTACCTTCCCTGGACATACCAAGTAAGGAGGTACTTGGAATGAAGCCTGCAACTTTGCAACTGAAACCGGTTGAGCCGAGTAGATCAAACAAATTAGTCATCAGAACTGTCGAAGCAACCAGGCCTGAGACATCAAGAGCATCCGGAACTAAAACCATCACCCCCAAGATTCGTATTAAAACCAAATTTCGAACTCTGGACAAATCATAGGCTAGCGAATGGCAAGTATGCATGTTTGTCTATGATATGCATCAACTGGGGCGGAGGGTGTAGAGTTTTGTCTTGACAGGATTCATGTTTGTGAATTGCTACCACCCAATGTAGTGTGGCTAGATAGCCTGGGAGACTAATGTTTCTGAGATAACTGCTCTCATTGTAATCGCGGTTGGCAACCATACCGGTACTTTTGTGATCTTTGGTTATTTTTCCGGTCATAGAGTATCACACCCCAGTCAGTATGCTTGCTTGGGTTTTCCACAGAAATATATTTTGAAAGTATGCACTATGCAGTGCATTGTTTGACATGGATAGATGAGGTCGTGACCAAACACATGAACAATTTTTCTGAAATTCTCTCAAAATGGATAGTAGGGCGTGCGGAGAATCGCAATAGATAACATGGCTGAAAGATTGGATTCTGCTGTCCCGTCCATCACAATGATCACATAACTTGAGACTATGGAGGAAACCAAGCAAATGAACCGACCAAAATACTGAAAACCCTAAACGTTAAACTCTATTTTGCCAAAAAGAGAGAGATCGAGAGAGAGAGAGAGAGAGAGAGAGAGAGAGGAGAGAGAACTATTTCTTCACTGTGGCTTTCACTTTTTGGGCAGAATATATACAAATCTGGAATTTCCGATGAAACTGCGACATAGGAGGACTCAAAGACCGATTTTTCCATATCAGGCCACACAAGAAGATTTTCCTGCAACTTCAACTGGATTCTGCATAGGTTCACTATATGCACTATATTCTACTGTTTGTTCACGAAGCTAGTAGGTGCTAGTGTGCGTGGCTTAGTATCCAGCTGCTGCTTTTACTAAATGTTAGGATCTGGTTTGGGAAGAGCTTAGCAGGGTTTGTACGTTGATGCAATAACCAAGGACTACTGCATGTCTCAAACATAGACTTATAGTCAGTAGACCTGATACCGTATATATATATATATATATATATATATATATATATATATATATATATAAAAGCCATCACTGCATGCAGCAATGGTCCATGTACAAGCCTTCAACTAGATTCTGCACAAGATTTTTGTATTTGGTTAATTAGGAGGGTTTGTAAGTTGATGCAATAACTTAGGACTGCATTTCTCAAACATGGAGAAATGGTAGCTAAGGGCACTCGACATGTTCAATCCCTTTATTACGATAATGGTAGCTACCATTTTTATTGACAGACGAATTTCATGTAGTACGTACGTGGTACATCATTCCTTATTTTTATGAATCGAAACGACAGTGTTGAATTTTACTGTGTATCATGGCAGTAAGGCCACTTTGCCCACTTACGACATCATGTCGCGTATTCAACAAGCTACTATTGTTATTGTTATTGTATCATTTTATGAAATTATATAGTCTACGACGCGCTTGATGGAGTTGTTTACTTATTTCGAATTCGTCCACTAGTAGCTAGTAAGGTATTGATGAACACGTATCTTTTTCTCAAAAAAAAGAAGAAGATGAACACGTAACTAAATAAGACAGAACCCTCGTTATATACAGACTTGAACGTGTTTGGACTTTGGAGCACTTGCGATGATCTTGTTGTTTGAGGTTTGATATTTGGTGGCATATTTACTTTATGTATTTTTTATCACACAAGTAACTTATTATTGGCTCCAACTTTCCACCTTTGTTGTAATAATTTGCAGGGTATAGGGTGGAGTTGCAAGTTTGAAAGAACTGAACGACCTCATATAATTGAACTTGCTGTTTATGAGGAATGAGACTGCTGAGAGACTCAGACAGCCGATCAGTCCAGACGTACTACTGGCCTTCGTATATAACCTAACTAGCTAGACAGCTTCTACCTAACCTAGCCTGCGGGCTAAGTAGCAGTACTCCAGAGAGTAACGACCACCCATCGTCTTCATATCAAATTATCAATTGAATTAATTGAAGGTTTAAATTCGATGCTGAAGCAAAGTCATGACTAGCTCTGTGCCTCTGTCAGTGATACTATTCTGCCCACTACCTTCAGTCCTTTACGTCCCCAGCTACACATATTTTACGCCTTTCTTTTCTTTACAAGCACCATTGCAGCTCGATCTATATAGCCCCCTCTATCTCTCTCTCTACGCATGCATGATGCTTGTGCTTGTGCTTGTGTTTGGAAATCCAACGAGTTAGCTACTACATTTACTGCTGCATCTTCCTTTTCCAGATTTGTAGCTTTCGGTACTGTCTCCTGTTTTCAAACAGTATTTCTACTTCTAGCTACCTGCTTACAAATGATTTATGTACTGCTATTACCTCAAGGATATATAAAATAAGATAAAAGAAATCGAGTTGATTGTAATATCTTGCAGATAATTCAGTAACTTTTTATCGAATTATACTTTTTCTTGTTTTGGAACAGAAAAAAACACGTTTAATTAATCGACCAAATAAGAAAAAGGGATAAAAGGAAAGACGTGGTTTTTGAACCTTCAAAACAGCAGACTTGCCGGACTATATATATATATATATATATATCGAGGTCTCTCGTGCTCTTTTACTTTCTCAATCCGTTTACATATCCAGGACATATGGGTTTGCTTTGAAGTTGGCATATTTTCCTTTCTTAGAGATTAACAAAATCAAGCTAGCTCTTCAGTTAGGCGGCAGCAGCAACCATTACTTGCAAGTTAAAGCTCAACTCGATCAAGAAGGTTGTCGTTTGAACTCCGAAGCTTCATGATCATGCGAGGTAGAGGTCAAGTAAACCTTTCTATATATGTTTTTGGATTTGGTGTGATGATTGCGTTGTAACTTATAACTCTCTGCTGCTGCTGATTATTTGCCCTTATGCACTTCATAACCTCTACTCCTCTAGAGCTTTTAGCACTTTTGTTATTATATGGACTATCGAGCAACTCTGAACCAAAAATCAAGGATGAAGTCATGATATGTGGTGGAAGGGTCACCGTTTTAATTATAGGTCTCTAAGCATCTAACAGACACGATAAGTTTTTCAGTTTGTGAAAGAGTGCCATGATATTAGACTCAATACTAAGTTGCAACGAAATTCTTCTCTAATAAAATTACAATATGATTTTGTTTCGTATCTAGTTCAATGGTTATTCTTAACTTGTGAGTATGCAGTGATGCAATAACTAGTTCACAGTAAATAAATTCATAAAGCTACTGCACTGTAGTAACTTTTTCAAGATGGAACCCTAAAATAGTATTATTTGAATCTGGGCTTGAGTAACAAAAAGAAAGCCCATAAAGCGTAACAAACAGAACAAGGCAAGCCCAACGAACAGAAGCTACACCAGTAATTACAAAACCTTGGAAAAACTAATATGGAAGAGATGGAGCGCACGCAGGCTTCTTAAGTTCAGGGAAGCTGAGGAACTGTACCGCCGGGGTTGAGGCGTGGACAGTATTGTGCATCATGCAGCTCACTTCCATCGGAAAAGAATCAATGATTTCAGACGACGTCGTTCACTGATGGAAGAGTCCAGAGGGAGGGTACGTGCGTACGTAGGTGATACATATATTTACATATTAATTACCGTGTGATCAATGTGATAATCCGACTTAAACACGCATTAATCTTCTGTATCAGATCCAGAGCTGCGTCTTATGACTCTTATCTCTATAAGCTAGAACCAAAGCTAGACAAATTCTGTAGCACCGATTCATGTTTTAACTTCAATTTCTAGCTTGCAGTCTCGTTCTACGCATATGCTCGTACTTGTATATATATTTTTCAGATCCAGAAAAAAGAAAATTCCACTAACTGTTTCAAAATGAAATTTTCACTTATGAAGTTGTATATAAAAGTTTAGTATGTGAGCAGGAAATGGCATTTCAATTAGCATATAATGGTCATAGCCATGCTTTGCAATTGAAGTTGAACAGCGTGTTCTACACTTGTGTATCAAGTTTGACAGAGGATATGCTTTTTGCATTGATTTTAAGAAATGCTTGCTTCAAGTCTACAATTACTCATAATGTTACTGACTAAGTCATGATTTTCACAGTTGATGTCCATAATTGGTTGATGTGGTTCATGAAAATTGCTCCGAGCTACTTTGAGAGCCTTTAAGGTACTCACCTTCCTTTCCAATTGTTTCATTCACTTCTATGCATGTTCATTTGATTATTTACTTGCAATGATTTGATTCCTGATTATTAGAGATTCGATCATCTCCTGGTCGTGGTTATGGCGGTGATCGATATTCTCCAATTGTGTGATCTGTTGGCGTATTCTTATTGCATAAGCAGACAGAATTTCATAGATTATCATTATGATGCTGTAGAAACACCATCTGCATGTTCGGGTTTTACCAATTGGCCTCAGAGCCAGTACTAGTGTACCTAAGTATATAATTGATGATTGATCCAGCACTCCAGCAATAATATTATTGCAGGATCAAACTCAACTTCGGGTAAGACATGGTAACAAGAATTTTAGGCTTGGCCAGCTTAACTTAACTTCTCATTTAGAATCGGCTAACTTAGGTGTATCTACTCATTTATGAAATATGTTAGCATAAGCTTCTGATAAACTTCTAGGTACGTAACCTTCTTGTTACGGGTTTCCTTAATTAGGCACTTGAAGGTGGTTATCCTTCAGCACATTCTTCTTGAGATCGATGGAGGCTGATAGTTTTTCAGTAGAATTGAGAATATATACCATATATTGAAAGCTTGATATGGAGAGACATTAACTTATTTACAAGAACATATATATTATCAAGACTCTGACTTAGTTTGTTGATTTAAGCTAAATATGTGTAACACTACCATCAATTTCTAAACTATCAATAGCTTTTATATATGCTTTTGAGAAATGAGGGAAAATGAGATTCAGATAGAGCCAACAAACAAAACATTGCCACACTAATTTGCAAAACTTATTAGGGACGTACTTTTATATTACAAACCCTATAAAATTTATAGAAAGATAGTTTCATCTGATACCAAGTTAGAGATTTTTTTGCCAAAAAAAAAAGTTAGAGATTTCAAGCTAAGCTCGGTTCATCCACTAAATTGCAATATGAGATTGATATAGAACTAATCTGTTTTCAGTGTATAATATACATTTATACTTATTAGTTAGGGTATGCTTTCAGTGTTTAGTGTAAATTTGTCAGTTTGATTTCAATTTTTGATATGCCTGGGTATAAGATTTTACCCAAATGTGTACTATGTACTAGCTGACCGAGTGACATCAATATTTCCAAAGCAGATATACACGTAGTTACGTACAGATTTCCGCAGCTTGACAACTAAGCTGGTTGGATTTCTAGCTTGCTCTCCTTCTTGAAGTTCCGCCCTCTTTTCCTAATATCCCGTAGCTATTTAGCACGCCTGTACTTCTTGCCACCTTATTTCAAAGCATCTCAAATAAGATTGGTCACTTTCTCTGATACTTATCTCCCCACGCCCTAGCTATTCTAGCTATTCTAGTTCTCCAATCAAACTTTAACTTCTTTCTTTCTTTCTTTCTTCCAAGTGATCGAATTTGTTCATAATGTTCACTTTCGACATTGTAGTGTACAAGACCCCAATATGAAAAAGCTTGTCCAATTTCACATTGTACTTCTCAGGCTGCTTTATCCTATACTTGTTTCATGATTTTCTACCTTCCTCAACCAAAAATTTGGGTGAATGAAATTAGGTATTTGTTGACAGTTTCCAAGTGTAAGGACTGGCTCATGCTGTTTCAGATAAAGACAGTGGAGAAAAGGAAGAGAGCAGTAGCAATTATTTCTTGCACTAAATTATTAATGGGTTATAATAGCTAAATTCGACCGCCCCAAAAGCAGTGGTCATTTCTAAGTTCAGTACTACTGTACTAGTGCCCCTCTTCAGAAAACCCTATCGGCTGGGTGCCTCACTACTGCCTCCCACTTCTACGATTTGTCCAACCACTCAAAAACAAAGTTGTGATCTATCAATTGCCATCGTCACCACTAGGGTTTCTTTGTTTTTGCGGCTTACCTCTTAGGGTTTCTCAGCTTGATTGATAGGGTTTCTCAATTACTGGGTTAACTGGATGAACTTGTTCTTCCCCTTAATTGGATCTCTCTGTAGATGTTGGAAAAGTAATTAAATACAATCATGATGTTCTTCTTCATAGTTTTAGATCTTAGATTTCCTTTAATAGGATCTGAATTTTTTTAGACTTTGTTCTCTTCGATCTTGCTGCATCAACATTAACAGAAAGCCCAGAAGGTAAGATCATTGGTGCTAAAGAATCAAGAGAAATAGTTCATGACTGCGTTTCTCTGCTTGCTATTAGTTTTCTTGTAATTAATCTTCTTTTTTCTTAGATTCAGTAGTTTTACATTGCAAAGATGATGAATCTTCAGGTTTGATTAGCTTCTTCTTCTTTTTTCTTCTTTTTTTTATTTAAAAAGAAGAGAAAAGGGATGATGATGATTATAGAGATCCAGAAGCAGAGCAATGGTAATTACAATCAACAGCTTTAATTAGTTAGGGTTAGGGTACACATTCAATTTCTGTGTCTCCTTTCATCACTAGCTTACTGCAAAGATCTGGATCTGTGAGTTTGATCTATCCTTGTCATGTTTTGTTTTGGTGAATAGTTGTTTTGAGTGAAGAGCTGGTGTTTCCAGGTTGGGTTACTTTTTTCAGAAAGCTAACCAGGACTACCTATAAATTAGAACAGTAAAAGAAGGATTCAATTAACTCGGACAGGAGTTTTAACCTGAAAAAAAAAAGTGCAGATAACTCGATGATTATTGCTCTTCTGATATATTTGTTCTGAACTCTGAAGTGTTCTTATGCTCTTTGGTGCACCGAAACCAAAAGATAAATGGTTTGATGATGTTGTTAGAGAAAAATGAACCCTTGGGATGAAATAATCTCAGTTCTGAACTTCTGAAAGTATTTTCTGGGTTGGTCTGTCTTATGCTATATATTTGAGAATTTAAACCTCAGACCATGGCTCACTTTACGGGATTTATCGTCTCAAGTTTTTGTGCAGCAAAATTAGTGGAATTTCATAAGCGAAGCTGAAGATTAAATGTATGACAGACAAAATGACTTGAATTAGGGAAGATAAAGTGCAAAGGTAGCTGGTATAGATTGAAAAGAAATAGGCTTAATTCAGTCCAGAAACAAGATAAAACAATAGGGCTAGGTGTCCAGAACACATATATCGATGCATTTCAATTAGAGAACATGCCATTGTAGGTCAAGGATGGGTCTACCATCACCAATTCACCATCTCCATCCTCAACTTTAAACCCAGGGCCTTCTTAGAACTTGATACCTAGCTTTCTCATTTTTTTTTTTTGCTTTGTGAACTAGCAGACATCATCATAAATAGATAAATAATAACATTTTGAATATAAAAATGTGTATCTGGTTTACGTACTCTGTGGACTCAAATAATCATTTATATTACGACTATAAAATCACTTTTATTTTTAGATTCAACTAGAATATGATTTCAAATATTACATATGATGTAACGTATAATAATTGAATCTAATTCAGAAAACGATTAATTAATTGTTTATAGGCATCCGAAACCAACTAATTAGCGTTGTGGAATTAGACACAGCAAATTAAACATTATACTATAATTTATTTTATCGGAAATTTTACAACATTTCAGAATATTGGGATGTTGAAGGTTTTTTTGACTATTACACTTTCCGTTATAATCTAACTTTTAAACAAAATTCAGAACTTGAAATGCTAAAAATTCAAAAATACAATACAATGAAAGTTATCCTCTTAAATCTTTTCTATAATGTATGGCCATATATATGTTATTAACTAGTGACTATTATCAACCATTTTTGAACTGATCATTCATATTTTTCTTGAAAAAAAAAATTCATGAAATTCTCTAGATGACGTGCGTTAAAATCCAAATGGACCCGCTGTTCTTTCCAAGCCAATCAATCACTCCTAGCCTGACTGTGCAATGCATATGTGTTCCTTCTTCCATTCTTCCAAACACTGCATAAATATATATATATATATACACACACAGAGAGACACAGACACGGAGCCGTTTCAAAGAGGACGTCCGCACAACCCTTAAAATACAAACGTCCCTCCGTTCTTCACCGGATAGCTCCGACGACGGCGCGTCTTCACCCGAGCGGACTCCAGAGGTGTCTCCGATTACTTTCTCTCACCAGCGAGTCCGCCGAATTCTAGTTTTTCGGCGATATCGTTCTTATCTGAAGTTTTTGGTGGAGGTTGCTGTCCAGACCTTCAAATCGATCTCGCAGGAAAGAGAAAGTGATCGGGAACGCCTCTGGAGTCCACTCGGGTGGAGGCGCACCGTCGTCGGCGCCGGACCGTGCAAAACGGAGGAACGTTCGCCTCTGATTCAGACTATATATATATAGTTCAATTTTCTTGTGTGTGTGTATAAATTCTCTTTTCTGATGCTTTTGTTGCTCAGTTCAACATGTCTTTTGCTCATCTCACCAATAATTTTTCTTGGTTTAGCGTTTCCAGTTTACCATCAACATATTTCTTTAGCACTACGTCCTCGATCTTGTATCTTATTTTCCTTGGTCATATGCCTTTCTATAGTTTCATTTAGGATTAGCTTGAGATGGATGTATTGGATCTCCGGCCTTCAACTGATGATATGAACCAATTAACACAGATATGTAGCAAATGAAAGCTAAAAAGAGTAAAGGGCAAAACATCCTAGAGCAAACACACACACATAGCAGACACACATTAACCAAGCTTGGTAGCAAGTCTAGCTGCACGTCCACATCACCTCCATATATTTGTCTAATATTATTGATCAAATATAGGCATATCGCAGTCAGTTGCTACCATGGCCTTTACTGTTTAGCACCACAAAGAGCCTCGATGATCAATTAAGCTACTAAAGACTTTAGAACTGGATATAACATATATGGCATGTGGCAGCTGTTGGAAAAAGGTGAAAATCACCATTTTATTTAACCAATTTAAATTGGATAATTTAAATGGGTTATAATGTGAATAAAAAATAGTTACTCAAATATGGCTACTTGAAACATTTTTAGATTTTTCACCTTCCCTTGACCTTTAGAATTCTGGACTTTGTTACAACTACATTATCTAAAGAATTATGTAACAACAAGTTTAATGATAGTTGAATATTGTAAGTAAAAAATGACAAGGTTTAGCATGTTAAAGGTTGTAACATATCAAAAATGTCAAGGATTGACATGTGAAATGTTGTAACTCATAAATATGGATTCATGACATTCAAGTGGTGATCATATTCCTCCATATATAAATAGGTGACATTTTTTTTGTTCTAAACATACATTCGAAACACTAACTCGATAGTCATCTCCTCATCTCAAGGAGTCATCTTTACTCTAGCTGTAGTTGTTATGGTGATAGATAGAAGGTACTACAAGTTCGTTAGGTGTTCTTGGCAGCAGTGCAGCTCCAAAACATAAGCAGTCGTTTTATCCTAGGAGATAAGTGTCATCAAGCTTTTTGCACCAGTAGAGGAGACATAATTTGTCTTAAGAAAAGTGTGTAAGACATACGACTCGACTTCAACATTTTCCTCTGGTCCTATATCCGAGTTGATAACATAAAAAAATATTTGTGTTTTTCGTTCTAAGGTTCTAAGGGTTCCAAAACACTCGATTCGCTTCCACAAATTCCACTTCTCCTTCAATCATGAATGGTAACCAAAGTTGTTAATAGTAATTGGTTTCATATTCATCGTTTCATTATTTATAATTATTGTTTAATTATAAATTGGATTTATGTGAATATTTATTTGCAATATCTAACCTCTTATTGTTACAACAGCTCAACCACATCTGGCTGAAAGTTTCAAATGTTGCCATCATATATATCCATCATTCACACCTATATAAGTCAAGCCGCAACTTCTCTATTGTCTTACAATTTGAAAGTTGAGTTTCAAATATTCTTTCTACTTAGATACTATACATATGCTACTTCGATTGATAATTTCTTTCATAGTGTAGGATTGTTTTGATTACATTACAAAGAATTGGACATCAGATTGAATATGATTATAACTCTTTCGGCAAGTTAGCCCTAAATACTTACATATGCCTTGATGAATTCCAGGGAAGATGGTAGGTTTATAACTAAGCAAGCATGTTTGCATATTAGCTACATTCAGACACATTAAGGTTCTCTATCCCTTTTGGTCATGATAATATATTATTATTTCGTTCTTAGGTTGAATCTCTCTTGAAATAATATTGATCAAAAGTTCAAAACTTTCAAACGTTCTCAAAACAAACAGTATCCTGTTCATTAATCATGATCTACATATATACACATATGTATCGATTTAACTCTCAATTTAGCATCATATATATAACTTTTTAGCAAAAATGCTATTGCCACATACATAAACTAAGATGCTAAAGAATATAAGATCTTATAAGTTCAAAGCAGTGAATGAAGTTTATACAATAATTAATGTAAAACACAGTTCAGTGATTGAGCTCCCATTAATTTGAACTAAACTTGTTCCTGATTATCCTCTAATAAAATCAAAAAGTCATATATAAGTATCTATAACTAAAATTCTGAAATATGGTTCTGTAAGTCCAAAGATGTTGCTTTCAACCAAATCTAGTGTAGTCCTTTAATAATTGATGGGATCACAATCATACCTTTAACAATTATGGAAGGGATTAAACATTCCAGTCACTATGTTTCTTATCGTACTCATATATATGCATAAGAAACTAAGCTGATTCATTATTCTCACATATACTCAGAGTTAATGCATTATATATGTCAGCATGGAAATGAAGTCATAGTCATTTGTGTAATGTTGGTGTCACTGGATCACTTCTGTGGAAGCATGCATGAATTCAAACTAAAAAGTTGAAGTCATGTCTACTCAGTCATATATCTAGAGAGAGATAACCCGATGAGGATCATTAGTTAACAAAACACACGAGCATGTATATACACTGTGTATGTATATGATTGATATATGAGAAGTGAACCCTTAGAAAAATCAATGAGATTGATGAAAATTAGGTATAAATTAAGGAAAACATAATTTTTCATACAATCAAGGGGAAGGATATAGCAATCCATATCTTACATCATGGTAATTTTTCAGGGAACTCCACATTAGTTATCAAGAAGGTACTTAATTTCCACATCTTACATTATTCCAAACAGAAAGAAGAAGGCAATTAGTACACAGGTACATACTGATAGATATCAGAGATATTCGCGGTGTTAAAATCCATTATGAGTACTACTGTTGTAGACCTCCCATGGTTTTCCATAGAACTGAGAGTCTGCAAATAACTGATGTTGCTGCAAATTTTTACGGTCTGTCAGAACTGATCAAAACCAGCATTGGGCGCAAGTATTATAGGGATTTGATTATATATGCATGTTTGTTATACGGCACAAAATAGTAATGGAGTAGTAGTAGTTCTAAACATACCTCTTGTGAAACCGATGCAGAAGTGTTTTGCAGAGAATGGAAAATGGAAGAGAGACTCCACTTTCCCGTTGTCACCAAGTTAGCTGCAGCATCATGGGCGTCAATTTCAATCAAGTCTTGATGAACTACTCCCGCAGCCCCAGCTGCTTGGAAGTTGCTCATTGGCTCTTCCTCAGCAAGTACTTCCAATGAAGATTGATTGTTCACGTTGTTGTGGCTTTGAGTCCCTCCAGATTCTTCTCCGGTTTGAAATGTACTCCAAGAACTTAATTGGCTCAGGTCCAGCTCCATCTTCTTTGCCTGATCAACATCATCACATAGTTTTGGCTGTCTTCGCTCCATCTTTTCTCTCGTTCTTTCTTTGGCTCGTGCTCTTGCCTTAACCCTCGACGCCTTTGCAAGAGGGTTAAAAAATGCATTCTTCTTTGGTTGCCTGACAGTCCTTTTGATCTGATTGTTAGCGCAAGACGATGAAGAGGGTTTGCGGCTTATCTTATCAATAATTTCATCAGTTGCAGCCTCATCGGTGCCAGATACAACTTCACACTCAGAAACTGAGCTCTGGTTTTCGTTCTGACCGCTCACTTCTCTTACTTTCCCGATTTCAGGTCCTGCCTTGTTGAGCAACCACGCCACAGTCTTGCTGGCCTTGTCAAAGCCAAGCATGTCTTGCAAACCAAAGAAATTTCTGGCAACATCCAGGGACAATCTCATTCTCCGGTCCCTCAGTCCTCGGGCGGTTCTAATCTTGCTGTGCCGGTCCTTCTTGCAAGATCTTCTCGCCATCGGGATCAGTTTCTGTTGTTGTTGTTGTTGTTGGTGCTGCTGCTGCTGCTGTTGCTCACCTTCCTTACTCATGATCAGCAACTGATCATCTTTGTTCGAATCCCACTCGACCATAGCAGTGAGAGGAGTACCGGTTTGATGATGGTGATGATGACTGGCTGATAAGGTGTTTTCATGAAGCGACAAGAGCTCATGGTGGTGGTGGTGGAGTAAAACATCGTCATCTTCCAAGGGAGAGGGGAAGTAGACGAAAGACAAAGGAGGATGCATATGATGATGAGTGTTTTCTAGTAGATCTTGATCTTGTTTTGAACCGGAAACAACTGAAGCGAAATTGCAGTTTGGATTGATGGTAAGGTCATTAAGAAAAGGCCTACCTTGGATCGAAAAGGGTTGGTCATGAGCAAAAGCGGCTGGTTCGTAGTAACTGTAATTCCCAGTAGTGCCAGTGCTAAAAACGTTTGAGCTATAAGGAAACATCGAATGATGTATATAGCTAATATCTGGTTGTGGTTTTCAAGTTGAAGCTCAACCCTAATTAGCTGTTAGTACTACTGACCGGCTAGCGAGCTAGGTCGACTTGGTTTGGCTTGAAATTGATGGATCTAACTGAGAAGGACAAGTGCACAATTGTATGAGAGGATTTTACTACAGCGAAGACCGGAAGGACTAGTTTTGAGAAAGACAGCCATGTGTGTTTTGTAACAAATGCTGTTTTTACCAGCAGCGGAAGCTTTGCTGCTGGCTTGAGAAAGACAGCTGCCTCCTGCAGATATATAGAACACGACAGTCAATGCTACCGCACCTAATTCCAGTGTATATACACTTCTTCGTGTCTTATTGACTGTAAGCTTGCTTCAGAGAGTTAGCTAGAGAGATTAAAAGGGGAAGAACATGTACATTAACCGCGGTTGAAGACCAGAAGGACTGAGAAAGAGATGTTAATGGAGGTTGAATGCAGCTAATATGATATGAGAGAGAAGAGAGAGATCAGATAGAGGAAGAAGAAGGCCTGGAGAAGGGAGCTCGAGGAGTGAAGAAGGAAGGCATGAGTAAGGGGGCTATTTATCGAAGACAAGGAGCTTTCTTTTTCCTCATCTTTTCTTCATAAAGTTGGCTTTCTCTTTAGAGCCAGATATTGTAGGAGGGAAGTGGGTGGATAGGAAAAAACACCCTAGTATTTGTATTGTACCCCTTCACGTGGTTTCCAGGTGGGAGAGAGTTTTCAATCATAACATCCCCACATCGATAATTTTTTCTCTTCACCCTCTCACTAGTCACTACTACTCAATGAAGTCGACCTTGAATTGCATCAACTCCACAAAGAGGGGCTTAATTTTGTGTTCACTTTTCGTGCAGTACTCTATGATTTTGTTTCTGAAAGATGCAAAACAAACTTACATGCTTTATTTGTATTGTATTTTTTGTTTCTCGATTATTTGTATCTCGGACAAAGTCATTTACCATTGTATACATTAAGGTATCGTAGATGACCCCGTTGTATACGACTAGTTAATCTTGAGGAGTATGAAGAGACTACGTACACAGACCTAGAATGAGAATCCAAGAATGATGCAGTTTCACCAATATATACAGACAATCGATCAACTCAACCAGCTCACAGATTATATGAGCATCTATTATGTATGTCGTGTTTCCCATTAATCTGTTCGAATTCTCCTAAAAATCATACATCATCTGTATAGTGTGTTCTTCCTCCAAGTTATGATGACCAATTCCTCCACGTGGATTTCTCTAACACACTAACCCTAGGAGGGGCAAAACTGTGACCACTGCCTCTCTCTCATAGGGCAATACCCTTTGACTGTGGAGGGCATCTAAAACTATGCTCCCGTCACTGTCACCCGAAAGGTTCAAAACTAATCTCTCTTATTATGTAAATGAATGTCTCCCACTATGTTTCTTATTTCCTCAAAAAAGAGAAGAAAATAGTTTGATTGAGTAAGCTAAAAGAAATGGTACTTCCCTCCCATGCGTTCTTATCGGGTTAGCTTTTCTTCTTCTCCTTTCATCGTAATGAAAGCTGCGATCTAGTATTCCTCTCAATCTCCCTCACTCACTCATAGTTGCTTATGCTTGTACTTGCCACTAACAAAGAACCCTAGCCTACCCCTCATCTCTAATCATCTTTCATGAAATTGGCAATAGTTCTGGTCCATTTCCAATTGAAAGAGATGAGTTCATGATTAGAGATGACTTCTTCTTTCTATTTATACATGCCGTTCTTCTCCCCTTCCCACTTATATGATCACCATACACACCACCATCTGTCACTCATTGTCTTTCTCTTTCTCTAGCTTAGCCTGACTTCTTTAGACTTGCATGTTCACAAGGACCACACAATATGTATATATGTGTGTGTGCATATACATATGTATATGTATTATCGATCCGACTGTATTATTTCATGGGTTGTTCTGGGGTTGCTTTCAAAGAGAAGATAACTATGAAAGAAAAAGAGTGACGAGCATACCATTTGTGTGTGATAGTGAAAGTGTACAATATAAACCCTAGAAAAGTGCTTATAGTGTCTCAGTGCTTTCATGTCCCTGACTGAGTTGCAGCCTGTGTGTCTGTACCATATTCAAGTCCGTGGTTGACAACACAACCTAGTGAACCTACCTAGCCAGCTTTCATCACACACATCTATCTATGCATGCGTTCACTATTTTCTTTGTTCATCACCCTTTTCCCAGATCCATGAGTTTTAGGGGATGAATTAGTTTCCTATAATAGCAAATGAGTGTGGGCAATTTGTAAAGGACGAACGTACTCTTATGTAATGCTCTATTTGGCAATTTCGTATTGCCAAGTATCTCACCCCATTTAAGTTTGATAGTTATAACACAAGAATATGGAGCAAAGACCACACAAAGAGTGTGGCCTTTAGAGGTGTTGCAATCCAATCTTGTGTGGCAATCCACTCTTGTGTTGCAATCCACACAAAGAGTTTGATAGTTATATATCTTCCTACATGATTTTGAACCCAACAGAGAGAGAGAGAGAGAGAGAGAGAGAGACGATCTTTTTTCCTGATCTCCCATTTTCAACATACATGTTACTTTTGAAACCATGACTTATCTCTGAGCGCTCAGAATCATGTAGGTAAAATAGCTAGGTAAAATCAGAGTCATGTAGGTAAAATAGCTAGTACTCGAGTATAGCTAGCTATTAATTTTACCTGTGTAATGTAGACATGCACTCACAATTACTGCTCGATCGATGCTTAGCCCATTTTGGGATCGATACTGCCCAATCTCTAGCTCGATATCTCTCCTGGGTTATTACGTAATATCCAAATCAAACAAGCAGCCAGCTACAGTAGATACGTATGAGCCAGAACTACCTTTTTTAGTGTTTCATCACTTTCATGGAATCACGGATGATATGATAAGAATTGAGAAGTCTTCGATCACTGTTTAGGGTTGCAGATAACTTCAGCAATATCACGTCGTATGCATTTGTTCTTCAGCTTCTAAACCAATTGCAATGTCCTAATTAAAACAAAGCTGATGAAATTAAATACGGTGCATCTACATATATGGTCTCGATCGAACTAACTCTCTCTATCTGGACAACATTTCAGATCGAAAAAGCATACGTACAATAGAGTTACTATTTAATTATTTATCTAGATAAGAAACTTAAATTATAGAGAGGTGCATGTCTCCTCGATACCGTTTGATCGATATTATTATTGTTGGTTTGCTCATAAAAGAGATCAGAGAGATCGTAGACAAGAATATACATTTAATCATCTGTTTATATGTCTCTGTAAACGGTGTCTTTTCCTTTGGGTTTTTGTGTTCTGGTCTGATTCCTGTGGAATAGGAGAACTATTCAGAAACAAATATATGAATTATAACTCGTCGTTTGTGTGATTGTGGCCCTTTTGCACCACATAAAACGAAATTATGTCTAATTTCAGACGTAATTACAGATAAATAATCCAATATATAGTCTTCAGTTTTCACTGTTGATCGATTTATGACAGAACATTGTTAGAATCTCAGTATGCATTGATGGGTTAGCTGATTAATATAATATTTATCTTGACTCTGGCTGCTAGCTAGTCTAGTCAAAGCTGCTTAAAGGGTATTGTATACATCTGCGACTTGATTATGAAAAATTACTTAATTCTTAGTGAAGGTATATAGATCAGTTCAAAATTGTTTTTAAACATTTAAAAGTATAAGGACGGTATCATGAATAGCTGATCGATTTGGATATAGATTAATGGGTAACCAAATGATCTCTAGCTGGATGATGATAATTAGATGATATGATGCTCTAAAAGACTAGAACAATGGTTTTGATTACAAAAGGTGTTTTAACATTGCAATCTTAGTCATTTAGAACTATTCATATGACCACCATGCATATAACTAACTAATATGTGAATAATAGAGACATCTAAATCCAATCTTAGTCATCAAATAATATGTGAATATATACACGACCACCATGCATATGACCACCATGCATATAACTAACTAATATGTGAATAATAGAGACATCTAAATCCAATCTTAGTCATCAAATAATATGTGAATATATACCTCGTGAATTAAAGACTTTTTTCACACAATCTTATTTGTCTTGTTTCAAAATAAATAAATAAATAAATAAAGAGCATTTAGTACACAATGGTTGATACTTCATACACGACATCATGAGACGATTTCAATGTAGTTGCATGGTGGTCCTCACATTTGAATGATTAAAATTAGTCTGTGTAATTGCACGTTGTAGATACAATAATTTTTAGAAAAAAATAATAATAATTTAAGAACAGTACATGACAGACAAATGGTCCACTTTCAATTTTGATGTTTCAAGTTTCAAAATAATCAAAATGGTACATGACGTTTAAAAGCCGATACACTTTTAGCACTTGCCATTAATAACACCGTTAAATCTATGTAACTGCTCATTTTTCAAAATGTGGTTTTCGGGTTTCTCCATTCTTTATTTCTTTATATTATGTTTTCTTTTTATTTTATTTATATACTTTTTTAATCTTGTAAATTCAGACCATATATTCTCAAAGACTTTGTTGTTTTTCCCTTACCTGGTTTATTTGCTTACTATTCGTTGTATTTGTAAATTGTAAGTTACTATAGGTTTGGTTTTAATGAAAGGCTCATATTCATCAAAAAAGATTAAAAAAAAAAGACTTTGCTGCTCGTCCCAACCCAAGTAAAATTAGGACATAACTTTCTCGATCTAAATTTCCTTATTAAATACCCACTGATATATATATATATATATATATATATATATATATATATGCAAACCCTTTATTCCATAACTTACCAAATCAAATCATCTTCCAACTTTCTCCTACAATCTTACCTCGATCACCATTTTTGTGTATGTTGGGTTTGAACGGGGACGAAAAAGAGAGACAATAATACTTTTTCCTTTCTTATTTCCCTTTTCTTATTAATTATTAATTTAATTATTGATTTTAATAATTTATTACTGCTAATTTAAAGAGTGACGTATTTGCCCCTCAAAGTGTAACTGAAAATACGTTAGATAACAGAGAATGTAACAGTATATGTACATATTTTCGGTTGAGATTACAAGTTTATGTACCATTATGATTGTTTTGAAACTTGAAATATCAAAATTAGGAGTGGACGATTTGTCATATACTGTTCTTAAATTTTTTTTTCTTTTGAAAAAGATGATCTTGTTTGTACTTTGTAATGGTTGGTTTCCATTTCGAAAGAGGAAATTTTTTCAAATGGTGCCCCAAGTTAAGTCATTTATTATTTTGACATCTCAATTTTAAAAACTATGATAATGGTATCTCAACATTTAATTAAACTCAACTCAACTCAACATTAATTCCTTCCGTTTTTAACACCATTAAGTTGGAGTTAGTCCATAGGCAAAATTGTCTTTTCATGTTTTTTCTCGCCAAACATTTTCTCTCTACAAACCTTTCCCTTTAGAATATATCATTTTCCACAAAAATTATAGACATATAGAAATTATAATACAGCATTGACTATTAATATTAATCAAAATACAACCACTGTTATATAAGAGTTTACAAGATGAAGAACTTGAAGTCTCCAACTGCTTACAAAAATTCCCAAATGAGCAATATAATTTGCTACCAGTTGGTTGTACATGCCAATAAAAACTTATGGAAATTAAAATACATTATTGGCCATTGATATTGTCTCAAAATTAATGTCCAATGATGTATTATAATTTCTCTATGTCTCTAATATTTGGGAAAAATGATATATTCTAAAGGGATTTGTTTGTGGAGGTAAAATGTTTGGGGAGGGAAAACATGAAGAGACAATTTTACCCACGGACTAACTCAAACTTAACGGTGTTAGTAACAGAAGGAACTAATGTTGGGTTGAGTTTAAATATTAAGATACCATTATCATAGTTTTCAAAATTGAGATGTCAGGCTTAACTTAGGGCACAATTTAAAAAATTTCCTCTTTCGAATATATAAAACCTACAAGAATATAAGGCCCAACGTGGATCCAGTTACCACACCCTCCTTCTCCTTCTTCCTGGATCGGCCCATTCCACCAAATCCAAAACTCCACGCGCCCAGGCCGAGTGCCAATATCCACACGAATCAATGTGGTTCGCACGCGCCCCTAAAATGCACGATGCTCTGCTTTCCCGCCAATCTGTAACCCAATTCGGCGCCAGAAATTCACTTCACTCTATAAACCTACTTTCAGAGACTTGAATACTCCCTAATTCTGTCTCTCAGAAAACAAAACCCTACCTGCAGATCAGCCATGGATCCCAATTTCGAGGACCAGAGCAAGCTTCCGGAGCTTAAATTAGGTAAAGCCAGCAAAACCCAAAAACCCTAGCTTTTCTGTTGTTCCCTTTTGATTTATTTGATTTATTTACTTAAAATCTCAAATTCGGTCGTGGGTATTTTGTAGATGCCAAGCAATCTCAAGGGTTTCTGTCATTCTTCAAAACCCTCTCCCATGTAAGTTTCCTATTTCTGAAACCCTAGCTGTGTTTTTTCTTTTTCTTTTTCTTTTTCTAATTGCTTGTTTACATATTTGTGTGGATTTTAGGTACATATGGTAATTAATTTAAAATCAAGAGTGATGGAAATAGAATAATTGAATTTTTTTTGGGTAATAGATGATAACCCAATCATGGTGTAGATTATGTGCTTGTAAAATGACTGTATAGAATGTGTTAGAGGATGTTTGTTCTTATAATTGGGTTTTGGTTTCTGTTGCAGGACCCAAGAGCTATCCGATTGTTTGATCGTCGGGTCAGTTTCACTTCTTGGTTGCATTAACCTTTCTATTTTCGTAGGTGTTATTATAGTTATTACTGTGAATACATCACTTGACATTCTGCCTAAAATATGCACTGTTTTAGGACTACTATACTGCTCATGGTGAAAATGCTACTTTCATTGCAAAGACCTATTATCGTACCACCACTGCTCTCCGACAACTGGGTAATGGATCTGATAGCCTTTCCAGTGTGAGTGTTAGTAAAAACATGTTTGAAACAATTGCCCGTGATCTTCTACTTGAAAGAACAGATCATACTCTTGAGATTTATGAGGGTAGTGGCTCGAGTTGGAGACTTGTGAAAAATGGAACGCCTGGAAATCTTGGAAGTTTTGAAGACGTTTTATTTGCAAACAATGAGATGCAGGATACCCCAGTGGTTGTTGCACTGTTACCCAACTTCCGTGAAAATGGTTGCACAGTGGGGTTAGGATATGTTGATCTAACTAGACGGTCACTTGGGTTAGCTGAATTTCTTGATGATAGCCACTTTACAAATTTGGAATCAGCTTTAGTTGCACTTGGTTGCAAGGAATGCCTTTTGCCCATAGAGAGTGGAAAAACTGGTGAAATCAGAGCATTACATGATGCATTGACTCGATGTGGTGTGATGTTAACTGAGAGGAAAAAGAGTGAATTTAAGATGAGGGATTTGGTTCAGGATCTCAGTCGGCTTGTCAAAGGATCTATTGAACCTGTTCGAGATTTAGTTTCTGGATTTGAGTTTGCGCCTGGTGCATTGGGGGCATTACTCTCTTATGCAGAACTACTTGCTGATGAGAGTAATTATGGAAACTATAACATCCAAAGATATAACCTTGATAACTATATGAGGTTGGATTCTGCTGCTATGAGGGCACTTAATATCCTGGAAAGCAAAACTGATGCAAACAAAAATTTCAGCTTATTTGGTCTTTTGAACAGAACCTGTACTGCTGGAATGGGTAAACGATTACTGCACATGTGGCTAAAACAGCCTTTATTAGATGTGGAGGAAATCAATTCCAGGTTAGATTTGGTACAAGCATTTGTGGAGGATCCTGCACTTCGCCAAGATTTGAGGCAGCATCTGAAACGTATCTCAGACATGGAACGACTGGTGCACAATCTGGAAAAGAAAAGAGCTGGTTTGCAGCATGTTGTTAAGCTTTATCAGGTAATTACAGCTTTATTATTTTGTCAGATTATCTACCTTGATGTTGTTGGTTTAACACTTTGACATTATAAGTGACTTTTATTGCTTCACTGAGAAACCAAAAGAGACCGTGAAGCTGAATAATATTGCCCCTTAGTTTTGGTTTCTTATTTCCCTTTCATGCATGATGGGATCTTGTCTGCATCAACAATAAAATAATGATTGATTATCAAAATATAGTTTCACTGGCAAGAGATTTTGCTTTGTTTAGAAGCATATTGGTGCAAATTGTATACTTATCTTATAGTTGAAAGCATCCGTCTTTATTTGACTCATATCTTCTGAATGCAGTCATGTATAAGGCTTCCATACATACAAAGCGCGTTAGAGCGATATGATGGAGAGTTTTCCTCTCTGATCAAAGAAAAATATTTGGATCCCCTTGAATTGTGGACTGATGATGGCCACTTAAATAAGTTTCTTGCTCTAGTGGAAGCTGCTGTTGACCTTGATCAACTCGAGAATGGAGAGTATTTGATAGCGTCTAGTTATGATTCTGCTCTTTCTGCACTAAAGAATGAGCAAGAGTCGCTGGCTCAGCAGATACACAATTTGCATAAACAAACTGCTAAGGATCTTGATCTCTCTATAGATAAGGCATTAAAGTTAGACAAAGGCACACAATTCGGACATGTCTTCAGAATCACAAAGAAGGAAGAGCCAAAAATAAGGAAAAAGCTTACAACACAATTCATTGTCCTGGAAACCCGAAAAGATGGAGTGAAATTTACTAATACCAAGCTTAAAAATTTGGGGGATCAATATCAAAGAATACTGGAAGAGTACAAAAGTTGTCAGAAAGAACTGGTTAGCCGAGTTGTTCACACCGTATCTACTTTCTCAGAGGTAGATATACTTTGATATCGTTGTGCATAATCCTGTCTCTTGTTGCGTTTGATTAATGGATTTTTTATTTGCAGGTGTTCTGTTCTGTAGCTGGCGCACTTTCTGAATTGGACGTCTTACTTAGTTTTGCTGATTTGGCTTCTAGTTGTCCAACTCCTTATACTAGGCCACACATCACTCCATCAGTAAACAATTAGTTTTTCTATGTCTTATTTGTATCTTTTTCCCTTATCAATCTGCATTTAGTGATAGAATGATTATTGACTTATTGGCTATAATAGGACGTGGGGGATATCATACTAGAAGGGAGTAGACATCCTTGTGTGGAGGCTCAGGACTGGGTCAATTTTATACCTAATGATTGTAAACTTGTGAGTGTTCATGACACCCACGAATTGAATAAGTTAGTTATATTTCTGCTTGTTGGAGTGGCTCATCATATGTTTATTAATTTTGCTAATCAGGTAAGAGGAAAGAGTTGGTTCCAAATCATTACAGGGCCTAATATGGGTGGAAAATCCACATTTATCCGGCAGGTATGATTTTATTGACATACTATGACCTTCACTTTTGAAATACTACTCTTTTGTTGAGTAGGACTTAAAACACTGCTCTTTACATATGCAAATTTGCCTCTCATGTCTCATCCATGCTCAATACCGAAAACAGTTCTTGTTATTTGTTTCATGAAATCCTATTCTAGTTCAATCACCATTATTCACTGGATTTTGTTTGCACTGGCAGGTTGGTGTGATTATTCTAATGGCACAAGTTGGTTCTTTTGTTCCTTGTGAGAAAGCTAGCATTTCTATTCGTGATTGCATTTTTGCTCGAGTGGGTGCTGGTGATTGCCAAGTGAGTTCCATGTTATAGTCTGTCGAAGTTCGACCTTCTTTAATATAAAAGCTAGTTGTATGAACTGATTCCACATGAGTTTAGTATTATGCTATTTAACTGACATGTTAATAGGAAAAGGACTAAGAGGTAGAAGCACCAGTGCCTTACTAAAGTAAGGAACTGATTACTTAGTTTGTTTTCAATGTATAAGCTACCCAGTTTAACTTCTGGTTCACAATAATGGACATCAGAAAGAAATGCACCTATATCACAAGTTATTTATCTACATGTGCGATTCTAAAATACTTGGAAGCATAATTTGGATTTCTTGGACAACTTGGATGAAAACTAGTAAGCAGGAGATTTTTTGCCAATAGTTTCTTTCTTGGTTCTATAATGAGAAATGTATCACACTGAAATTTCACCAACTTTTAGCTTTCTCTTGTGTATAACCGTTCAGATCAATGAGAAATATGAAAATTCACCAACATTTAAGAAAGATCTTTTAAGTATCTTGCCATTATATAATTGCAGCTTCTTTCAAGTCCTTAAATCTGATCAACATGTCCAGGTGATGGCATGATAATCAATACATCACTGGTTGCCTCTGTTAAACCTATGCTGACCAAAAGTTGAACCTGTGTTGGGGATCATTGTCTCACATGTGTTTAAATCTCTGATTGCCTTATAAGGAGAGCAGGACTTTTTTTTTCTTTTTTTTTTCTTGATCATGGAAATTCAATTATGTTTTTTTTCCCTTTCTAGCTACGTGGAGTCTCTACCTTCATGCAAGAAATGCTTGAGACTGCATCTATACTGAAAGGATCTACAGATAAGTCACTGATAATCATTGATGAGTTGGGCCGAGGGACATCAACTTATGATGGATTTGGTAGGTTTTACACTTGAAGTTCTTTATGGTGCATTGATGTTGTATATATTGATTATTGCTCTTGCACAACTCAATGGTAGTGGTCTTGAATATTCAGATAAGATAGCCTGTACTCTCCTTTTTACTCCCTTTCATGACTGCTCACTAGTTTTGACATTTATAAAATGCCAGTTTTCGGTTTGGGTTGTGCTAATGTATGATGCATTCAAGACATGTTCATAAGCAAGAACTAAATGTCAGTGTTGTTGACAATTTTGTTAGAATGGCTAAATACTTTATGTTATTCCAATTCGGTAATACGTTACATATATCATAAGCTATGTATATGAATCTAGAACTAAAGGAACAATAGCAAGAATGGACCAATGAGCAGTGTTCAGAGAAGATATATGAGAATATAGTGTATGTTTATGTTTGTTTTGAGTATGATGAGCTTTCTGTTGGAAACTGTCTTCCTGTTTTAGAGTCAGCATTTGTTGAAGAATATGATGATCTAGTTGGTGCTTTTTTGGTGTTATCTACATCTCGTTTAGTTTAGTTACACTTGATGAAGGTTTACACTTACGTCTCAATATTTATTTTGGTGGTCAGGTTTGGCTTGGGCCATTTGCGAGCACCTTGTTGAAGTGATACATGCACCAACTTTGTTTGCAACCCACTTTCATGAATTGACCGCATTAGCTCAAGAAAATGCTGTTCATGAGCCTAATATGAAGCAAATTGCTGGTGTTGCGAACTATCATGTTAGTGCACATATTGACTCGTCAAGCCGCAAGTTGACTATGCTGTACAAGGTAGATGTATCCTCTAGTCATTTACCAAGTTAATAATAATGAATCACAATTAATACATTTTTTTTACAGATATAGCTAAGTCGGATCATGTTCTGTAATCCATATCGCATCTTCTCCTTCATTTTTATGCTGATGCAAATGTGTCTTGGTTAAGCAATTTACTGAATCCACTCATTTTTTCGTCTGTTCACTCTTTCCAGGTCGAGCCAGGGGCATGTGATCAAAGTTTTGGTATCCAGGTTGCAGAATTTGCAAACTTTCCTGAAAGTGTTGTCTCCCTTGCTAGAGAAAAGGCTGCTGAATTGGAGGATTTCTCTCCTACTGCAATCATTCCAAATGATGCTAGAGAAGAGGTACTTCAAACATCATCCTACTATCTAATTTGACATTTTTTGTTCTAATTTTTTTTTGGAGTAAATACTTGTGACACCCTGTAGTTTACACCTAAAATCAGTTTTGTCCCTCATTTTTTTTTTTAACTGGTATACCCCTATACTTTGAATTCTTGACTGATTTGCCCTTTTCCCAGCTAATTATGACTGTGACATGCTCATTATAAGGGTATACTAGTTTAAGAAAAGGGTAAATCAGTCGAGAATTCAAAGTATAAGGGTATACCAGTTTAAAAAAAAAAGTGAGGGACAAAACTGATTTTAGGTGTAAACTACAGGGTGTCACAAGCATTTACTCCTTTTTTTTTTTATCTCAATCAATAATCTGTACATGGTATCCCACAAAACAATAATGGTTGGTAGCCAAATAGCCAGTTTCAGTACTTTTTTGGTCATCATTCTTGAAAATCATTATCTTATACATCTTCTAATAGAAATCCAGTTTTGTCAAATGAATGTATCATTGATAATATATCATGAAGCATACAACTAAGTGGGAATTCATTGTCTGATTCAAAAACTATGATCTGCAGGTTGGATCCAAGCGCAAGAGAGAATATGATTCTGATGACATGTCCAGAGGAGCTGCTCTTGCGCGCAAGTTTCTTAAGGAGTTCTCTGAAATGCCATTAGATACAATGGATGTACAGCAGGCTTTGCAAATAGTTAACAAGATGAAGGATGACTTGCAAACGGAGGCAGTAAACAGCCAATGGCTACAACAGTTTTTCTAGCTGCTCATCCTCAAAATGGAGCCAACTTATATTTTGGGATTCATGTAAAGCTCGTCTCTGTAAATGGGTTGTTTCTCAGTTCCCCAACAATTTTCTGCCATTTCAATGTCTCAAGTGCAGCTGCACCAGACATCTGGTATGATGTTGGGGTAACTTTTCAAGAACTCTTTTAGTCTTTTTCACATCTGACTTCTTAATGGAAGTAAATTTCTCAGAACTGTTTTAGCGTTGGCCATTTTCATTTACCTGTGCTAAATAGAACTGGGACCTATACTTGAAGAATGAAGGGAAAGATTTTCAACTAAAGTGAATTGACAAAATAGTCCAACTATCAAGCTCTTTGATCTCGTCGCCAGTAGGACCACCAGACAAGCCTCTATGTTGTCTGACTCATATCCATGCTTTAACCGATCACACGACATGTCGTAGTTCAAGGCAGACAACTTTATCCCTGCACACGTTGCGTAATTACAATTGGGCAGCTGAAAGCCTGAAAGCAAAGCACTGGTGCTAGTGGTGTCAAATTAAACTGAAAATACATGTTTGGTCCACTTTTGCTTTGTGTGCCATGATTGAGAATCTGGTTGTTACTCAAGAAATTTACCCAAACAAGAACTTAAAGTCTTGGTGGATTTTTTGTGCACTTTTTTGGAAGGCAGTGTTTTCATTTTCAGATCATTCTGTTTCTTGATGTAATGTGACTTCCTTGTCTGCAAGTACATATGCTCATCAAACAATTAATATCTAGTTTGTCATTTCAACCCTTCAAGTTGTGATTGGAGCACGACGCATTCACAATTTTATGAAAACGTTACCGTGTATTTTAGATTACAAACGATCAATACTCTTTTATCCTTTCCTTCACATCTCAATATCAATTATTAGGATTTATCCTATCCTTCGTATCATCATCATATTGAGATAACTTACTTTAGGAAAGTTGATAGACATCTATGGTTTCCTTTTATTGGAGGAGCTCCATTATGGATCCCAGGGATTGAAGGCCAAATAGGTCATTTGAGCCATCGGAAATTACCGCAGAGGTCAGACTAAGCAGGCTGCGACACACTGAAAGCGTGGAGTGAAAGCAAAGAGAGGGAGGAGGCCAATCCAGATTAAAGAAAGAAAGAGCAAAGGAGGGAAAAAGCTTGGTTCTTTGCGAAAGAGAAAGAGAAAGAGAGAATAAATGCGTTTTGTTTTTTATTCATCAACAAAAACTGAGAAAGAGACCCAATTTCTTAACACTGTAAAATAAAAACACCAACCACCCCCTTTTTTCTCAATCCCCCACGAATTCCCAGCAATCTCTCATCCGTCCTAGAAAAGAAAGCCAACACCTTTATGTATATATTTTTTGAGTCTGTATATATTTGTTGAGGAAGAAGAAGAAGAAGAAGAGGAGTTGAACGACGTCGTTTTTGGGGGTGATGATGAACTGGAGGAGAGTGTTGAATTCCGTGCAGGCCTTAGCAGCCCACAGCCTGCTCTTCACCTTCACGCTGCTGCTCGTTCTCAAGCTCGACCATGTCGTCTCCTACTCTTGGTGGTCCGTTCTCTTCTCTCTCTGGTTTTGTAGTTTTGAATTTTGATATTCTGGAATTGCTGTTTGTTTTGATTCGAATGCAATTTGGTTTTTTGGTTTATGGGGTTTTTTTAGAGGCGTGTATGAGTTTGGAAAGTTTGGGAATTTATGAAATTTGGTTAGGCAGGTGTGACGGGTTCTTTTTTAATTGGGGAGGTAGTTTGCATGTGAGAGTAGCTATCATTAGCAATTAGTGATAAAGAGTGTAGTTTTTGACTGATGGCGAAAGGAATTGATCGCGTTTCTAATGATTTGAAGAAGCAAATTGATTGGGAAATGAGTTCACTAATGACATAAGTGGGAACAAGAAGGGCCCTTCACTACCAACTTGATTCAGAGTTTACATGGGATTGGTTATACTACTGCAATGCCGTTCTGCATTACCAACTGTTTTTGGTAAGAACCGAGTAGAGTATGGAAACAAGCTGTTTGATGCCGGTGGCTTATTGTTAAAACCACAACCCTGAGGGAGTTCGTGTTGAGCAATACTTTTGATTGGACAAAGCTCAAGTGTTAGTCGGGCGGTAGTTGTTTTAAGAAGGATCATGAAAGTTTGAATCTTTTCTTCTAAATTGTGATCTTTGTGGTGAGCGTCTTACTCATTTTCATTTTTTGCCCTCAACCTATTCCCACCAACACTGTAGGACTAGGATAATATCTCATTGGGTAGGCTCGTTCCTTTATGGTCAGATAGTGCGTCCAGTAATATCTTCAATTCAAGAAGCTATGGATAAAATGTTGTCAGTATATATGCCCTAAGCATAAATTGTGTTATCTCTGATGGAATGTGAGATGTGTTGATTGGACACAGTTCTCTAACAAATTGGATCATGATTGTGGTCGACTGTTACTGGCAAATACAGGCTAAAAATACCCCCTTTTGTTGTTGATTATTTTGCTTAGATGGTTTGAATAAAATTCATCAACTCTTGGAATCTGATTTGGATGTTGTTGCTGCAAAATGTTGATATAAATGTATGGTCTGACGCACACACAAATAGAAATACAGGCTCCTTTAAAATTTATAATTAGATTCCTCTCTGATTATGTTTCATTTTGTATGCAGGATAATTTTTTTTCCACTTTGGATATTTCATGCAGTTGTTGCCCGAGGAAGATTCTCACTACCTGCTCCATCAGTTCCGCACAGTCGTCATGTAAGTAAATCATGTTTCTTTATAGCTTCGGTTTTGTATTTCATAAGATCTGATACTCTACTGATATTAAAATTTTTTTTCTTTCTGTTGGACAGTGGGCGCCATGTCATACTGTTGTGGCCACACCATTGCTTATTGCATTTGAGTTGCTCCTCTGTATATATCTTGAAACTCGTTACGGTACGCACCAATCTACTGGTTTAACTTTACTTCATTTTTAATAAAGAAAAAAGAAAAAACAAGATATTTGGGGACTGATACCCCCAGCATTTCATGTGGGGAATATATGTGGAAGAGGTAGAGCTGAATGAGGTTGGAGTGTCCCCCCCCCTTCTTTTAATGTACCACACTAAAATTTCTACCAAGCCAGTATGCCTTCAAGTTCCCAGCGTTAGTTCTGATAGTATATTACCTTACAGATCAGGGTTTTGCAGCTGTCAACTTAAGGGTTGTCTTTCTTCCCTTACTGGCATTCGAATTCATTATTCTAATCGACAATTTCAGGTATCTCCTTTAACATTTCGTACTCTTTGGTTTTATCTTTCAGTAATAGACTACTTCCTATTTGTTACTTTCATAGAGATAGAGGTCATGCTTAGCTCATCGGTTCTAAATCATAAAAAATTATGTAAAGAGTGTTTTTCTTGCATTTGATGCACCTTAACCACCCATTTGGCTTTCCAAATAGAACCTGACCACTTCTGTGTCTATCTGTAACTCAATGTGACAATTTTCTACCTCAATATCCATTGTTTTGTCCTATTAAGTTATGTCATTTGGTTTTGGAAAAGAAAAAAAAGAAAGTGTGCAAGCATCATTGGTTTCCTTCCTAATTCCTATGTCTCTCCCCATCCTTGAGTTGTAGTTTTAAATTGTCTTGTTGTGACTTGTGGCAGAAAACATTGATTCTAATCTGAGCTAATAACGCACTTTAAAGCCAAAAAATTATTAGGCAATATTATGAACTGGAAAAGAACTTGTTTCACATTGTTTCATGGGAGGAAACATCAAACATGCATTCTAGGTAATATAAAGATATAATTTAGAATATGAAAATATGTATTTCTTGACCATACCCTCCCGCGTATATGACTTTTCGATGCATTTGTTTGATACCCATTTTTTTTAACAGGATGTGTAGGGCTCTAATGCCAGGGGATGATGAGAACATGAATGACGAGCCAATATGGGAGACGCTTCCTGTGAGTTTCATTTCATCAGTTGACTAACTGTCCAATAAACCTTGTTTTGACCACATGATGTTATATGTGAAGGTGGATTTGATATCATTTTCCTGTATTCACAAGATTTTATTGTGAATCCTTAATCTATTTTGCGCCACCATTCTATGAAGAAGATAAGTCTTCTACAATGCATAGGAGTGATTAACTTTAAGTGAAATATCTAAAGTTTCAAGTGATGATTGATACTAAAGTTTCCAGTCTGCATGCGACATCAACTTTGTTAGCTGACTGCAGCACCAGATTTTTACATGATACCATGTGTGTTAATATTGTCTTTAACTGTCAGTTGGGGTTGTCTGTTGTCAAATAATTCAGCATCTCAGTTTGGTTTAAATTAAAATGTTTGATGTCAATATGTAAGTAGCTTTTGAAATGAACTGATTGTCATCCCTGAAGACTTACTCTGTTTTCAAATTCAAATTTCTTTTACACATATCTAGAAAGTCTTTTGTTGAAGTACTGTCATGGTTTGTCATTCTGTTTCTTGTAGCATTTCTGGGTTGCGATCTCCATGGTTTTCTTTGTTGCTGGTACATTCTTCACCCTGCTTAAGTTATCTGGTAATTTCTCTTACTCCCAGCCCTAATTGGTAACATTGAAAGGCATCTTCCCTTATTACTCATCTGTTAGACCCTTTCTCTGCATTGTTTAATCAATAAACTTAAATAACTAAAACATAAGTAACAATCTTTAAACAATTGCTACTTATGTTCTTCCTTACATCAAATATTGCAGGTGATGTAGATTCCCTTGGTTGGTGGGATTTATTTATAAACTTTAGGTATTGTCTCTGTGCCAATTGTGCAATATTTCCTATTTGACGGCTGCCTTTTTCTTGTTGTGTTAAGAAATTTTTATTCATGTTTTGGGGCTAAAAGGTGCATACATTCAACAGTATTGCAGAGTGCTTTTCCTTTCTCGTCTGTACAAAGTGGTCTAATCCAGTAATTCATAGAAATTCCCACACAAGAGCAGCTACTTCATCTTCCACAACTATCAGATATCTTGACTGGAACAGTGGTCTAGTAGTTTCTGCAGAAGAGGATCAGCATCAAGATAGAATGTGTGGTCTGCAAGACATTGGTGGGCATCTTATAAAAATTCCTGTGATTGGTTTTCAAGTTCTCCTATGTATGCGTCTTCAGGTATGTGATGTTTTTGTCTTGTAGCATGACTCTTGTAACTACAATTCTTATAAACTAACCAACCTAATTTAAATTTCAGGGAACCCCTGAACGTGCTAGACATATCCCACTTCCCATTGTATTCTCTCCTCTTTTTCTACTACAAGGTGTTGGTGTACTATTTGCTGCATCCAGATTGGTGGAGAAAATTGTACTTTTACTGCGTACTGGAGCTGGCACAGGAATATATTTTAGATTTTCTTCCAGAGCACACGATTGCTTGGGGTTTTTGCACCATGGTTCCAGGTAAGGATCTTGGGTAAGCCGGATTGTCGACCTATTAAACACTAGTGGTACATATGGTGAATGCTCTGGAGTAATTCTTATTTGATAGTGTTTTTATGCAGGCTACTTGGCTGGTGGTCAATAGATGAAGGAAGTTGTGAGGAAAATGCCCGCCTATTTCATGAGGGGGCCTCCAGGTTAGTAACTTAGTATTGTTCTTTATCTCATTTGTGATAATTGAACTATTAGACTCCAGGAGGTTTGATTGTTTTAGTTCAAGAAATAAAAGAAAATCACTGGTTCTATGGGAGGCATATTGATTTTCATTCTCATTTCACCTTTAAGGCCCTCAAGAAATGTAATACATTTTGTATGCTTAGGTAACATTATTAGTTATGTTCATGTTGATATGGCGGTAATTATTTGTACAACTATGGATCTGCTGCCCCTTGCCCTGGGTTTGTTTGATCAGCAATTTGCTATCTATGATTAACCTAACTTGAAGCATTTTAAAAACACAGCCGAAGAAAATTTTCTCCTGACCCGGTTATTTAGGGATTTAGACATTTAGTGATGCATCATATCTTACTTAGGGAGTTTTTAACTATTTCATAGTGTTATAGCTGTACTACAGTACACACAAATTTCTTTTATATGTATATTTTGTTGGTATTGTGCAGATACAACACTTTCTGTGGTTATCCACCAGAGATAGTGAAGAAAATGCCTAAAAAGGATCTCACTGAGGAGGTGATCATCATCTTCATTGCTTATGTGTTTGTTGTTAGAGTTATGAGTTGTACATTTGTATGCCAATTTTCCCCTCTGCCTCCCTGATCTGAGATTATAAATCATTCATTCTACAGTGAAGTTCTTCTTTTGCCATTGCCAAAACAATGTAATCTTAATTTGTGTTTTGCTTTCATCATACAAATATCAGGTATGGAGACTTCAAGCAGCTCTTGGGGAACAGACAGAAATCACAAAATACAGTCAGCAGGAGTATGAAAGACTTCAAAATGTAATGTATCTCATCCTTAATCAATTTTATTTAGTATTGTGACTGTGGTGTAAACTTCTGGATTTAACTGCTTAATACTTTGAAAGGCTGTCTTCAACTGTTCCTTGTTCTTGTCATTTTGTCTCTTTGTGCTCTGTTGCTTGCTTCATATCGTAATATAGTAATCTATTGACACTAATGTACTAAACGTTCAATGAACTCGACTTGGGTCATACTTTCTCTTAGGTTGACAGGCTCGAGTGTCTTTCTTTAAACTCATCAACATTTTCTTTTATCGGTTAAACCATCAGAACTAGGTACGTGCATTTGTACGTGTATATGATAGAAACTTCTATGATGCTCCTGTCAGGAAAAAGTGTTATGTCGTGTTTGCTTCGAGGGAGATATCAGTGTGGTCCTGCTACCCTGTAGGCATCGCGTCCTTTGCAGGTACCTTCACATATCATGGTGCTTGTAAATTTGTCAACGTCTTTCGGATGGTATAAAATGCTCATTGTTTCACCATTTTGTGCAGTTCCTGCTGTGACAAGTGTAAAAAATGCCCAATATGCCATGTTTCTATTGAGGAGCGCTTACCTGTGTATGATGTCTAGCTTGGTATCAGTGATACCTTGCTTCAGTTTTTGTATGGCATGGAATTGGGGTACATAGGGCTGGACGGTAGCCTCACTCAAGAACGAATCTAACACTGATTATACTCTATGTTGGTGACTGGTCCTTGCAGCTGTTTGTAATTAAGCAATGCAAGAATTAGGAGATAAACAAAATGCAGTTCCTTTTGAATATAATTTGGTAGCTGCTTTCTCTTTTATTTTCAGCTTTCAAATTGTAAATGTTCAGGAATAGAGTTTTATTATAACAAGTTGGAGATTTTCAGATGAGTTGAATAGAAAGATGTGTGATGTTATCGACAGACAAACAGTTCGGAAGTTTCCGGATGAGTTGACATGCCAAGTGAGGCTACCATGAAAGTGAGTGTAACCGCATCCACATCTACGCATATGCAAGCAAATGCTAATGATGTCCATGAGCGCTTACTACAAGTTAGGAACGGTGTCTCTTCAAGTGAGGTTGATCATACCGAAAGAATTTGTATGCTTTCTCAATCTTGATCTTGTGGGAACAGATCACTCAACCTTCTTCCCCAAATGATCTTGTGGGAACAGATTACTCAACTTTCTTCCCCAAAAAGAAGTCCAAGACTTGATTTTTCATCAGTGGATGATACTTGTCTTCCCTAACTTACTTAGCCGTTGACTAATTATGGTATCTTAGCGATGCATAATTGTTTATACGTGGAAACACCATGCATATGTATGTATAGAACAAGTTTATATCCCTCCCTCACAACACGAACATAGAACAAGTTTAAAATGGTTGAGTTAATAACAATCTTCATTGAAGTTTAAATTTATTCTTGACGGTTTGTGAGAGGAAGCTTGCGGTTTAAATCTCATTTTATTCTTAATAACTTAAAGGAACGAAATGTTGTGACATGACTTTTAACTACGATGTTAACAAAATCTCTTTCTTTCCTTCTATAGAAAAAGATTTAACCTAAAGTTAAAAATAAAAATGTAGGCACTAAAATTACAGTAGGTAAGCGCAGTAGATGTGGATGAGGCAACATCATTCAATTAAACATTTTCCAATCAGGGCATGTGCTCTGCTTATGAAAGAGGACCCCTATCATCTCAGTTTCTGGAAATTTTGCTGTAAATAATCAAAACATTGGTGATTAGTAGTATATTTGGGATACTCCGCCTCACCATAAGTAATTAAATCCCTAATTACTCCGGAGCACCACACCCACCTAAATCTGAGACCTTTATACCCTTAAAAGGCCAACCCAAACCCTTCCAAAAGCCTACTCTCCCTTCTTGTTCTTTCATTTCTGACACAGACCCATTTGTTTTCGGCCAATTGGGTGTCTATATCTCGCTGATCTGGATTGGTTCTGCACAAATTGGGTTCTGGGTTTTCTAATTCAGGTAAAGTTCCAGCTACCCAATTCTTTTCTAGATCTTTTTCGGAATTTGGGTTTTTGATTTGTGTCTAGTATTTCAATGTGCTATGGTTTCTATTTGAATGTTGAGAAATTAAACGAAAGATGGATTCTGGGATCGATTAGGTGCTGTAATAGTAAGAAAGAAACTAACTTTAGATTCAGCCGGGCTGAGAAATCTCAATTCGTTGATAAAAAGTAGCTTCAATAGGTTTTTAATGTGCTGAAGTATTGTCAAGGAAAACTGTAAAAAAACCCAACAGAATTTCCTTATTTTGGTTAGTCTCTTATCTGGAAATTAATGAACTCTTGTTGGATTAATTGGTTAGGCTATGGTTTACTGTTCGAGGGAAGAAAACCCCTACAAATTTAACTGGAAAAGTCTGGCATTAGCGTTTCGAAGAATGAAAAGTGCTGAAGAGTCTTTGTAGGGGGAATGGTTGCTGAAGATGTTAGGCAGTGGCATTTGTAGGATTGGAATCGAGCTTTGATTGTATTGGAAATGAGTCGTTCCCCTTCATTTTCAGTGAAGTCGGAATTTAGTCCAAAGCTTGATCCAGAATCTTTGCAGCAATGGGTTGTGGCTTTTTGTATCATCAGATTTGATCTTGAACAGGGTCAGCTTATTGAAGAGTGTTATCCACCTGGTTGTCTTACGCAAGATGAGGAGCTTGAAATCGCTTTTAGTTCGTTCCCAGATTCCGTGTCCCAGCATCAGAATCGCTCAAGCATTCATGACTGTATATTCTTTTTCCGGTTTCGAAGGCGGGAACGTCCTCAAGTGGACAATGTGTCTTCCACTGAGAGTGATAAGAAGTTACCTACAAATTCCCTGGATGTAAAACCCCCTAGAAGTTCAAAAAGTAACAACAGTTCTGATACTTCGAGATACATGTATGGTTATGTCTTTAATCGACAGAGACACGATGAGAGGCTGAAACGAGGTGGGGAGCAGAAGTCTGTGGTAATTTTGTCACACAGTCCTTTCTCTAGTGTGTTTAGACCTTTGTTACAAATTATGGGTCCTCTATATTTTGACATTGGAAGGAAGGCTCTTGAGCACATTGCTGCTTATGTTTCAATGTGGCCATGTCCTGTACCTGCTAAGCTGATGGAGCTTCCTATTGGGAATGCTGCTTTGAAAGTGAAATTGCCACCTGCGCATTGCTTGCCCTCAGAAAGTGGGATGTTGTTTGAAGAATCTGCATCCTCTATGGCTCCTTTCCTTCCTAATAATCAGTCAGTCCCACAGGGTCTTTTTCACGACTCGGATCTATTCGCCATCTTTAGGGGTCTATTGTTACAGCTTTGGGTTTTGTGGGAGTTGTTACTTATTGGTGAGCCCATTCTTATCATAGCTCCAACTCCTCCACAATGTTCTGAGGCTGTTGCTGGTCTTGTGAGCTTGGTTGCACCTCTACTTTATAGTGTTGATTTTAGACCTTATTTCACCATCCATGACCCTGAATTTGCGCAGCTCAACTCGCTTCAGGAAGGAGACACTTTTCCTCCTATGATTTTGGGTGTCACTAACCTCTTTTTCCTTAAATCTCTCCGTAATATGCCCCACATTGTTTCAGTTGGAAGCCCTGCTCCTAATACGAACCGACTTGCTCTTTCTAGTAGGTCCTCTACGGGAAGACTTTCCGGTAGACCAGAAGGGTTTGGTCTTCAACAGCTTTCCCTTAAAAGATTCTCTCCTTCAAACTTGTTGAATGCCGTCAAGTTGAGGAGAGATGGTCCTCTTTGTCTCATGACAGAGCATAAGGAAGCCATCTGGAGCACTTATGCTGCAACAACTAAGCCAGACACTGCTATCTTAAATAGGCTTATAGATGCTGGGATGTCACCACGGGTTGAGGAATCAATGTCAGTTGTTAACAATGAGATACTGCGGCGTCATTTCTTGGAGCTCACCACCAACTTTTTGGCGCCTTTTGGCCCATATTTTAAGACTAGAACACCTTCAGAAGGAACTTCTCCATTTGTAGACCCTCCTCCTCTCACTCCATTTAGTGATGATGAATTTCTGGCAAGTTTATCAGCAAGAGGACCTGGGAAGTTTTTGTCAAAAAGGATGAGATCAAACTGGCTGGACTTATACAGGTACTAATTGCTAAACTCCAATGTATTGTTAACTACCGCAAGTTTCCCCTCATTCTATAGTCGGTGCTCTTTACTAATGGTAAGCATTTGTTACGTGTTATCTGTCTGTATAGGCGGTTTCTGCAAGGGCCCAACTTTGCACCATGGTTTCAAAGAAGGCGTACTGTTGCTGAACAAGAGCAACATAGACTATGGAAGCAGGCAAGAATTAACACTGACATACATCAGTTAATATCTAATATGTCGGAATTGGAAGTCGTTGATTCCTTCGATGCTATTGAGAGACATATTCTTGGAGAAACACATGTAAGTTTGCCCTGCTAAGTATGTTATCTTGTATTAGTACCTTTCCAAGTCCAACCAAAAAAGAAAGATTCAGAAGCTATCTCTATAAATGTCTTCGTGAGGGTCCATTTAGCACAGTTTCAACTTTAAAAATCGTTTTCTTTATTAATTTTAATTTTTCAGGATGAGTTGACATACTTATGTGAGATGTTAAAAGTTTGAATTGGTCAAGTGTCATAGATTTTTGGTTTACAGATCTGCTGGGTTTTGTTTATCTTGTGATGTGTTGTCTCTTGTAGGAAATCTGGTAGGATTTGTTTTTCATAGAATCCATGGTGCGGGTTAGTGTATACTTTTAATTGTGTTTTTGTTTTAATGGAATTTTAATATATTGATTGCTGATTCAACTGTGGGACCCACACACGGAACCAAAATGGAGTTCAAAGAAAAGAAATGTCTATCAGTTTGAGAACAATCCATAAGCTTACCCGTCATTTGAACATAGAATTGTGCAGATATTGTCCCCACTTGGCCATATGTTATGCTTCATTAAGCTTTCAGCTTACAGATTTTTTGCTCAAACCATTTGGTTCATGTTTCTATAACGTATTTTAATGGATGATTGTGTGGAATTTAAGTATATTCCTTTTTCCAATCCTATGCACTCATCTGCTGCAGCAATCTGGAAGTGATGGCTCAGATAGCACAGGCTCTACTGCGAGTTTCCAAAAGCTAAAGGGAGATCTGCAGGCAGTTTTTAATGTGCTTCCCAAGGATGTGCAACAACTTCTACTTCTTAACCCAGAAAGGGAAGCACTTCTGAAAGGGACCTCTGAAGATACAAAACTCCCTCGCCCGCCTATACAAATTGGATTGCCAACTTCACCAAGGTAGTGTGCAAAAATGTCTCGGAATTTGTATTGACGACCTGCTGTCAAAGGACTGGCCTTGTGATTGATCTGAAGCTTCCTTGTGTTACTGAACTGAGAGCATATTCCCCCGACTTGAAGCACTATTTTGACCAGGTTAGTGATACTTGATCCCTATTTCCCTCCTAACGATATCTACGGTTAGAGCTTCGCATTCCTTTTCTTTTGAACTCACTACTTTTCCTAAAACAGCCGTGCAAGAAATCAAGGATTTGTCATACAAGTCGTCCCTTTCCCAGCACCACTCACGATGATTTCTCTTCTATTCAACCTAGAAGCAGCTTTGGGTGCTTATAATTCAGGGTAAGTCGGAACTTGCCTTTTCTAATGGAAGTTGAAGATTCATGTTGTTGCAACTGTGTAATTTAGTAATTTGTAGAATTGAAGGGGGAAATAACCTCCAACTTGTAACACACATCAATGATCAATTCAATATTGTCAGACCTCTCCCTCTCAGAAAGTGAAAGATCTATTTATTGTTTTGTTTTTGTGTCCAAACAAAAATGAGGAATTGGCCTTGATTTTATTTAAAGTATAACTTTTGAATACATTTTTTTTCAGCAACACTAATCATATGATTTTGATTGACGCTCTACACAAACAACTCATCAAGTGCCTCAATTTTTGTCCCACTTTACCTAAAGCCATTTTTGTTTAGAGCTCTCTTTCCACAGTATTAAATTTCTGTACAACGAAGGTGAATCTGAGCAAGTCTATCTGACCAATCATCGCTAGATTTTTGGGTTAAGAGATTCTTTGTGAAAAAGAAAGAAGAAACATTCTTGTAATAAATTGGACCACAAATCAATTAACCCGTTTTGATCTTATGTCTCAATTCATAGTTGAATGTGACGCCCTTCGAAATTGTCTGCCCTTCATATCTATCTTTAGATTCTGTTATGTCTCCACTACATAATATTTTGTTCATCCCTCCCTCAGGTCTAAAATCAAATTGATGCTTCAGTTTTACAAAGAAATTATATCTGATGCTGTATGCTATATCCATCACCATTAATGGGTTTATATATGTCTGCTCATATCCACAAACCCTTCATCGTTTAAGAATGGTTAAGCTGTTTGATATGATTGTTCCTTATCCATATTCCCACTTCAACTTAATCTTAATCTTAATCATTACCACAACAAAGTTCTAACCTCAAAATCTTCATCTAACCAAGTAACTAACATCTTTGTGTTGGCAAAACATTTTCTCATGCAATTTTATACATTTTATCATGACTCTTGGTTACGATTATCGACTGATCAAATAATTAAGGGACCATAAATTATGAAAAGTTTAATCATGCATTTCTTGATCTCTGTAAACCAGACTGCCAGAATACTCGTTACAGATGTGGATTATTTGTATGTAAAGAAGATGCTGCATTTTGTACTTCTAAGTCTGCAAATAATGCAGGTCTAAATTTATGAAGAAAGTTTGAGGGTTTTGGACTTGTATGTGGGCGCATTTTAGTCCAGAACTTGAAATGGAGAATTGGCCACGTCTCAGTTGATAGAAAGAGAATCTTTCTCTCCCAATTTTTACAAATTCGTCAGAGAAGAATATAAAGTGTGTACCCTTTTCAAAATTAAATTTTAAATTTAAATTTTGGATAGAGAATGGCTTATCGGTTTCAAGGTAATTCAAATTTACGAAATCTAATACAGAAGTGTCAAAAGAGTTCACCCTTAAAGTCAAAAAGGCTAACGCAAGTTTGATCATCGTGGACTTGAACACAGCTTTTAGAGACACAAATTAACTATTCAACACCGGAAATAATTTGTTTTACCATAATATACTAAACGTTGAACCGACGACTCTCATTGCATTCAACATGAACCTTGAAAACTGACGACTCTCGTTGCATTGAGCATCAAACATAATATAAAGTTCTTATTGTATTAGGTTGTGTGATTATAGCTTCCACGATTAAGTTTTTGATTGATTTATTGATTACTAATTCAACGAGACTCTTATTACATTCGACATATGATGAATGATACGAAATTTAGTATAACTTTTCCACAACACAAATGTGAATGCAGCAGCTTTGCATGTGAGGTTGGTACTTGGTAGTTGGATAAAAATTCTCTGGCCCAATATCGGTTCCTAAAATTCACCCCCTCTATGATTGCCATTGTCTCACTTCACTGGCAGTAACAGATACACAGAGAGAGCAAAGACACAAAGAAAAGATATTTTTTTCTCTCTGCTCAACTTTTCCTAGATGACAAACCACCCATCCCTTCACTTCCATAGTGATAGTGGTCCTTCCTCTTCATAATTTGACAACCCTCCTCCTCCTCCTCCTCCTCCTCCTCCTCCTCCTCTCTCCTTTATCCTACACACTCTCTCCTCTAATCCTGCGCGCCCTCCCCCCTTTCCTCTTCCTAAACAACCCAACAAAACCAAACACAACTTCACCATTTCCAAAACTGAAACATCATTTGCTACGAACACCACAACACACCAGTTATGTCTTGCAACGCTGCTTGGAGCCGAGAAGAAGACAAGGCCTTCGAGAACGCAATAGCTTTGCATTGGATCGAGGACGACGAGGAAGGTTCATGGGACAAGATTGCTTCTTTGGTTCCAACCAAGAACATGGAGGAGTTGAAACGACACTACCAAATGTTAGTTGACGATGTGGGTGCAATCGAGTCTGGTAATATTCCTGTTCCTAGTTATGGTGGGGATGAAGCAGCTACCACATCTGTGAGCAGCACTGCGCGTGCTTCTTCTTCTAGTGCTTCTGATAAGAGATTGAGTAGCAACCATGGAAATAATGGAGGTGGGTTTTCGGCTTTGGGTCATGACTCTTCTGGCCATGGAAGTAAAGGAGGGTCCAGGTCAGAACAAGAAAGAAAGAAAGGGATCCCATGGACTGAAGAAGAACACAGGTATATATGGATTTCTTCACCCTTTGTATTAGAAAGAATGAAACTTGAAGCTTGGTTTTAGCAAAGTACAGAGCTTTTTAGGTGAAGTCAGATTCATTAACACAAACCCATCTTTTTTTTGGTATTAGTAAAAACCGTATCTTTGCCATGAATTGATTATGTATATTGTGGGACAGACAAGGATTGATTCATTCAATGTGGGAGCGTTTGCTATAAAAAGTGTATGCAATTTTTGACATTATTGAATTGTTAGTTTCCTATTGATGGCAATCTAGTTGATTAAAGAATGAAGGCTTACTAAAAATGAATGTGGAGCAGAGCTATAGAGGTCTTTTAATTATTGTAGAGCAGTTGCTGATGACTTGTTTGTTTTGCTTGTTTTTCAGGTTATTTCTACTTGGTCTTGACAAGTTTGGCAAGGGAGATTGGAGAAGCATTTCAAGGAACTTTGTCATTTCCAGGACCCCTACACAAGTGGCCAGCCATGCGCAGAAGTACTTCATTCGCTTGAACTCGATGAATCGAGACAGGAGAAGGTCGAGTATCCATGACATTACTAGTGTCAACAATGGTGGAGATGTCCCAAATCATCAGGCACCAATTACAGGGCAACAGAGCAATGCTTATGCCCCAAGTGCAGCCTCGATAGGACCACCATCGGTGAAGCATAGGCCTCATCAGCCGCATATGGCGGGTTTAGGCATGTATGGAGCGCCTATGGGGCACCCGGTATCTGCTCCTCCGGGGCATATGGCATCCGCGGTTGGCACTCCTGTCATGCTTCCTCCAGGACACCATCCCCATCACGCCCATCCTCCCCCATATGTTGTTCCAGTTGCTTACCCAATGGCACATCCCACAATGCACCAATAACAACAGTTCTAGTAGGATTTCAGATTTTTAGTGGTTTTCAAAGGGAATAATATTACATAGCAGAGCAGAATCAAGAGAACTGGATTCACTTTCCTGCAGCATTGATTTATATTCTAATCATGTTTTTCATAGAACATTTCCGAATTCAAAGTTGAATTCATTTTGTATATATGAAAGCAGACATGATGCCGATAATGCAATCTATGTTTTTTTGTAGGCAACTGGAAATCATAAATGGCTCATTAGTGTAAGCTCTCCAATGATTTCTTTTTCTTTTAATGAACAATCGACTGCATCTAATGACCATTTGCAAGTAAGGGGCTCAAGCTCTCATCTCTTTCAACTTCAAAGGACAAGGGCCGAAAGATCTCATTCAATTGATTGTTCCCAAAACAGAGTAGAAAGATGTACTCCAATCGTATGAATCAATTCTCAAAATATAAAAGCATTATGGACAAGCCATAATAGATTTCATCCTATTCCAGGAACTAACTAGGTTACAAAAATGCATTGAAGAATAATGGTGATTATCTAACTCAAACACCCTTTCGCTTCATTTGGACATGGCGATTTAGAAAATGATACAGTAGACCTTTCCGTCCCCATTTCCACCACATCAGAGCCACAGCCCTCCGTTTCTTTTCTATTTGTTTCCCTGCTCGTGTTAGATGCAAATTAGTAATCTTAGAATCAGTCCATTAACAAAGTATAGATCTAGATTTCTCAGCCACAGTGTGTATAGACTATAGAAAAAAGATGGAGATAGAGTTCCTCACTTTTGTTTTCAATAGAGTGCATTCTCTCTTGTGACTGCAATTTAGTAAAGTTGGACGCCAAAACAGGCCAGTACTTGCTTTGAATTTTAAGGACCTCCAGAACAGTTTGTAGTCCAGATCTGGAAGGTGAAGCGTTGTCCAATTCACATCCTGGACTTTCACCCAGTAATACCTATCTCGTAGAAACATAAGTCAGAAACATCTTGCATAAGCAATCTAATCTCCAAAGAAAGCCAAAATGCAATTGATGTTAAACAAGTAAAATCTGAAGTACTGGCATAACTTGAGATTTAAGACCATTTGCTGTTCCTAATGGAGACACACATAACCAAATCATTTCATAAATGAAACAAATGATTACCTTAATTACTGAAGTAGCAGAAGATGATATTGACCGTAGATTATACCTGCCAAAAGAATAATATCAACCAAATCAAGTTCTGCTGAAGATGGAAATAAAATGTAAGAGACCAACAACACTTAAAGATGAGCCACAAACCCGCCCTCAAGAATGACCAACAACTTCCCTCCAGACAAGTCAGTCAACATGTCAGTCATCTTTGCATAGCCAGCAGGAGTAACCTACAGTAACAAAATTAGTAGAATATAAGACACACTAAAGGCAAAGATGCTGCACAACACTTTTTAATCAAATGACAGGTAAGCCATCAGATAACAGCAGCCGTATGCCTAATAAAATTTGTCAGAAAAATTAGAATTCCTTACATCACAACATCCTAGAGGATCACCCCTCGCTGCATCAAATCCTGCTGATATGATGGTGATGTCAGGAGCAAATGCAGAAGCTGCAAAACAATGTGTTTCAGAAGCTATTACTTGAATATCAAATAATCAAACAAAACATGTAGAAAAACACTTTCTTCAAATTTTGGTGTGAAACATGATAGGAAAATCTCAAGAGTTCATGCATATAGTGTAGATGAGTGTTATCAATACGCTCCCTTTTAAAAGAAGATAATAACCTATAGGAAGCACAACATTCTGAAACGCGAAAATATAGTCATTATCACCCACTCCACCACGACTCCATGGAACATTCACACAGTATCCTTCAGCTCCCATAGTACCAACCTGATGTAGCCATCACTCAAATCCCTCAGTTATATTCCAACAGATAACCGTATAACCAATGAAACTGCAATAATACGAAATACAGAATATAAAGCAACTAACAATGAAAACAAAACTATGAGAAAAATTTGTTACCTCATCAGCAGCTCCAGTACCAGGATAGAACTTTCCCCCCTCATGTCTATGCAAAGATATATACAAGACCTAAATAAGGGGCCCAATTTATCAGCTCCGAAAACCAAGTAAACCAGAGATGAAAGCAGAAAATTCAAACACTAGGTTGCTCACCGATTTGTTCTGTTCAAATATTTCCTGGGTGCCGTTCCCATGATGAACATCCTGCAATTGTTATTGAACATTCAGGGTTGAACATTAAATCAAAACTACATACGGAGGAACATAATAATGGGATATTTAAATTAGGGTATCAACTTACCCAATCAACAATCAGAACTTTTTTAGCCCCAGAAACTTGAGCTGCTAATGCCGCAACTGCTGCATTATTGTGGAGGCAAAACCCCATTGCCTGCTTTATACCAGCATGATGACCAGGAGGTCGAACCTGAGACATTTGATAGAGCAACTATCAGATTTGTAACTCTTAAACAAACGAAATATGACAACATAAGTAACCGATTTTTGGGTAAATTGCAATGTAGTATAGTATGCCGTAGCCTATGCAATAATTTACTACAAACTACTCCCTGTCCTTTCAACAATGAGAGAAAAGTTTCGGGTAGTGATGTCCTAGATGCTACAGTACAGGGTAGTAATGCAATTAGCTCCACAAATATTCATACCAGAGCAAAACCATTCTTGGTACGTCCAGAAACAATCGCTGAAGCAAGATCAGCACATAAACCTGCTGCAAGCCTAGCAGCGCATGCTGAATGTTCATTGGCATATGTGTCAGGAGTGAAATAACTGCCAACCATACATAACTTATCAATCAGGTGGCAATAATGGTGTTGCTTTGGTAACAATAACAAACTTGGAAGTATTTTGACATAGGTCTAAACAAAAAAAAAATCAGATCTAGGGGCACCCTTTTTTCTATTTATACTCAGAATTATGATATTCCTTTCTTCTTCTTTTTGGTCAATATGATATTCCTTCTATACATATATAATACACACAGATTTGGAGATGAAGAACAATAATAATTACCTGGAGAACATATGGCTTGTAAGATCAACAGCTTCAACATGCTCTAAGGAATGGACCTTTACTTGCAAAAAGGAACCGCACAATTAGAAATCACCAGCTGAGAAAGAAAAACTCCACAATGATTGTAATTTACCTCCTCTTAAAGGACAAACTACCCCAACAAACACTTGCTGATTATGTGAACTACAAACCTAAACCTCCCAAATTCAGAAGTCAGCTAAATCGCACTTCACCGAGGAGCCAAGATGAAGGGTGGGTACTTACCATCTGAAGTTCTTCACGCGTAATTTCTCTAGCAGGAATAGGGTAACATCGTCCTGGAAATATACCTGCAAAAGTTAAAATTTCACATTTGCTGTTAGTCTAGCATTCAATACTACAAATGAGTGGCAATACAATCATAATTAATCAGTAACAATTGAAGTGCACAACTTTTAGAAAACTTCAATAGTAAATACCAGCTGTAGCAAGGCTAGCAGCAATAGCTCGAATACGATCCGGTCTTTCTGGGTGTGGATGTGACTGCATTTGAATCTGCTCTAGCAAGGCAATCACCAGAAAAAGGAGGAACAAAAAGTGTTAGAATTACATAAACAGAAATGAAGAGTTTTTAACTTGCCACATTAATGTCCATAATAAGATTATATACATAACTAGCCAAAAAATTAAAAAATTTAATGGTGCATCAAAACTCAAAAGTTGCGATAGTTTGGATGTTCAGACAAGTATTGATATGTAAATTCTAAAGAAACTTTATATCTCTCGAACACATGTATTAGAGAAACACCATACTTCTGAATGTAGCAACATTCTCTCATCAAAACCCACAGCAGTGGAACTGTTTGAGGCTGAATCTCGTGACCCTGTGTCAAGCAAACAAAAAAATTGTATAAGAAAGTCATCATTGTCACTGAGGACCAATTTTAGCAGTCATTTTACCGAAACTCAATACCAATATACTTTACTGGAAACACACCATGTTATCAACATACAAAGGACTCTTATAAAGGACGGTAAAAACACTACTGACTTGCTTGATCTTAGTCTTAGTTCTTTTATATGATCTGCAAACTTCTTGAGTGTTTCACAGTTCACACATACAAGGGTACTGAACTATATGAAGGACCTTGAACATATCCCCTCAACCTCATATAAAGTGGAATGAAACACCAAAAGCACACCCTGAATAACATACTGGAAATGATAAAATTTCTGAAACCAGAGTTCAAATGTAATATTAAGCGTCTTCAAATTTAGCATACAAAATAAACAGCTGCCAGAAAGCAATATTGGCCACCAAATAAGATTGGCAGCAAGACATGTAATAGTTGCATAAACATGATTTCCTAAGAGGAATCATAGCACATAGACAAACCATTAAAAAACTAAAAATCAATAACCAATCAAGTACCCACCTTTATGCCTTTCTCTAATATCAGAATCAATCTCAGTCAAGCCTGAATCTGGTAACAGGGGAGATGCCAAAAAACCATGCCTAAGAATTCCAGACTCTCTATGTTCCCCACATATCTGCATGGGAACAATAGCACCAAATTATCCTTGCACAACCACGTATGCCTGAGAGAATACAAATAAAACATATCAAAGGCAGAATTGTAAAGCATCCCAGGGGGAAGTAACTTACATCGCAATTGACATCATCACCAAGGTTGACCATTGTGCAGTTGGTACAGAACCACTTCACAAGTTCAGCACTCCTTTGCAGGGGCTCCCAATCACTGTCATCCTCCTCATCATCGAGGTCTTGGTTGTACACATCTTGGAAAGTCATTTCTTTTTGCTGTCCTGCCTTTTTCTGTAGATCAATAAAGTTGAATAGGTAAAGCCAATGGTTATATAATGCATGAACTTGCCCCAATCAACAATAATTATTGAATGTCATCTATCAACATGCCTCTTACTTTCTTTTGTATGAGAAAACTTACACTAGAAACCTCAGGCGGCGTGATCCCATTTACATCATCTGTTGATGCATCTTTGCCGGAGACTTCATTGTTCGATTTGTGACAACTTACCTCCGCCTCCCCATTAGCTAAACGAGTCATTTGAAGAGTTTCCGATACTAAGTTCTGTTCAGTACTTGCATTGGGATTTTCAGCCATCAACAACAATGCTCGAAGATGCCTCACACATTCAGAATCATACACAAAACAACAAAATAAAAAACCCAATAAAGTTTTCAAGAAAAGTTCAATTCTTTCATCAATGTAATTTCATTTCAACAATCTTTCATCATTTTACAGTTCAACAACCAAACCTTTCTACCCAGGAAACCAAAAAAGATTTGACCCTGGCATTCCCGCCAAAAAAAAAACCTATACCAATCACTCACCAATACAAAGACCCTCAATTTTACTACAGTTAAACATATGTACCCAGCAGAAACCATCAAGAACAAATTCCTGTAATTCTTTATTTTTAATTTACAATATATTGAGCCTAAATAATGTCTAATTGGGTCTAAGATTTAAACTTTTTATACAAGAACGCAATTCTCGAATCTCTGTATGAACCAGAACCAGATAATGAAAGCAGAAACCCTAAATTGTATGGAATGTATAGATACACGGCGCGTATTTATATTTGTGAAAATACTGATGAGGGTGTCTAAGATTGAATTAGAAGTGGAGGAGTGAGAGTGAGAGTGAGAGTGTTACCTGGTAGAAGACAAAGGGTCTGCGGTAGATGCGAAAACAGAGCAAAAATTTCTGGGGAAAGCAGAAGAGACTGTGCGACCTATCAACTATCGTTTTTGACTCTAGTTTTTGCAGTGATACCCTTAACTGTTTCTCTGTTTGGGTTGTTTTCCCATTTTGCTTTGAAGTTTGTATCTTTGGTTTTTTCTGGTTGGTCCTTTTATTTTCGAATGTTTTGGTTACGAGACCTGTTTAAGTGTTCAGTGAGAGTGCATGATGGGGGAAGAACTTTGTTGGGAGTTTTGGTTACCCAAATGAAAGAGGAAAAAGGATGCCATGCAAAATCAATACGGCAACACAAGTAATACAGGATGTTTAAATTTGGGTAAAATGTAGTATAGGCATGCATTACGTGAAATACAATGAATGTTACTTAAAACGTATGATAAATGTAAAAATTGTCATAAAAGCGATGTATAACAGTTTTTAATAAACGAATAACTTTTGTAAAGATGTGAAATAAAAGTGGATATAGCAGTTTGCAAATTAGAATTAATAAGTGTCTCGGTTGAAGGTACATTCACATTGAAATGGCTCGAGGGTTCAAAATTTTCTCTCCTTTTTAAACAGCTTACCGTATATATGTTTCATCTCTAAAGTATTAGTAACTATGCACTTTCTAAAAGTTATACATAAAAGAAGAGAAAGGATTTTTATAAACATGCATAAGTCTTTAAGGTAACCAACATTTACATTAACGATAGAAGTCTTACGTGGAACTCTATCATTCCACGACATGAGGAAGTTAGTAAAATGTTCTAGACTAGCTATCACATCAAGCAAAAAAATTGCTTCTCTAATAATATGTTCAATGTACTAGAGCTGGCCAAAGACCCCCAGTACTGTCGGTTTTTTTCCCAACTTTCCATACTCTAGAGAGAGAACGTCTCCCTTCTCTCTAGAAACCCCCCAGCAAGTATGTGTCCCTCCTCCCCCATTCTTTGGCCAGATCTAGATCTTTCCGATCTAGAACCTTGGCTTAAGAATCGGGGGAGACTCTCAATTTCCTGCTTTCTTGTTATTTCCCTTATCTAGAAGTATGTCTTCTATATCGGTTCCACCCTTGTTAGGATCTATCCTCCAGCCGTCTTGGCCGGTTTTCCTCGGAGTTCTACTCCGATCTGAGGCGATATGCCTCTCCTTTCGGCTTTCCGGTTACTTTGTTTGGTCTGTTATCTTTCTTTGTCTTCTTCGCCTCGGTCAGTTCCTCTTGTCCCATGCCCTCTTTTTTCCAGATCTGACTTTCTCCTCCTCAAACTTGGTGTTCTCATTGCGGGTCGCCAATGGTGGCGGCTCTTATCTCTTTCAATCTGCCGATTCCTGTAAATATGCTCCTAGGAGCTTAAATCGAGTAGGGTATATCCCGATTGAGCACCGGGGGATGCTACAAGGGACTGCTTGCACTTGTGCCTGTCTCTTTGATCCATATACGGATCTAACCTCCCTCTTTCTTCATCTAGCTTGTCTAGTTGATATCTTGGCAGAAGAAGCTCTTCCTCACGAAGATTGTTTGAGGTCTGATTTTCATGTTTTCTTATTTGGATTGCAGTTGGTTTGGTGCTTGTTTGGAACTCAGATACATGAAGGTGCAGCAAGTTTCTCTTGCCTTCTTCTCCGATCTCTGTCGGATCGCGACTCCAGTTTTGTGGTCGGCGGCGCTGTCGTGGAAGTAGGTCTTGGGTCCTCTGTTTGCTGTTATGCAATTGTATCTTTGGGCTTGCCTGGTTTAAGTCCATTTGTTTCTGTCTTACTCTGGTCTTGGCCCAGTGTGTTGGGTCTGTTGACTATTGTATTGTTGTTGTATTTCTCTTTGTTGGTTTAATATAACTATCCATTCGCCAAAAAAAAAAAAATATGTTCAATGTAAGAAGTTCAAAATCACAAACAAATTTTCTAATGCCTTCAATTAGCTTAAGCATCCTCCATGGTGAATTGATTACTTGTTAAATCATAATGGCTAATTTGGAGTCTCCTTCAAGTTCGATCCTTGTATATCCTTTCTCTACGGCAGATACTAAAATGTCCCTCAAGGCAGTAGCTTCTGTTATACGTACTGAAGTTCTTTATATATAATTTGTAGCTGCAATAATTGGTCTTCCATCATGATCTTGGATGATGCCATAAACAGTCGAATATCTGTTGACAGACTCATCAAAGTTAATCTGAACACAAGAACTAAGAGGTGCTTGCCACATAATTGTGGTTAAATGGTTGAAGATTGCACTCCACTTGTACTCATATCAAGATAGCTTGATAGGTTATACCATCTATAGCAAACTTCTGGTCTAATGATATTGCTGCAAAACTACATGTAAAAACGAAATCACATTTCCTATTTCTACAAGAGCTCTGCCTTCTTTGGCATATATTACACACTTGCTGCATAATCTTTCTTCGAGCAGCGAGAAGAGGGAAGATCTAAGAGTGCTTACTGTAAATCCAATCCCATGTTAACATCTGATATATATTAAACTGCATCTGATTACACTAATCACTTGCTTTAGTTTGATAATATGTTGTACAATTGCCAATATACAAATCTAATCACCTATCTTAACCCGGAGATTAAACACATACATCTGATATTAGCCTCTATCATTCTTCATATTAAGCCTGCAAATCAAACAAAAGCTTAGTTGTGGTTTTGTTTATCTTATTTGATGCAGGGACAAAAAATAAAGATGACTATTCCTCTTCTCAATTGATAACATAAAATCCATGCTGGGAATATTACAAGTCTGGTTTGAGGGGCCTGCCAGATGTGATCAGACCCACAGAAAAGAGATCGAAATGTGAACATCTTCCCTGATTCTCATCTGTACTGTCACATTCTTTGTTTGCCTTTTTTTTTTTTGGACAAAAACCAAGATAACATATATGATACACCAAGAAGCTAGCACATATATATTCTCCGTAACCAGACAAGGCTCATGTTCTTAATCTGTTTTAGGAAACCAGTGTTGAGCAACAGTCCCACCCATCAAGATGATCGATTGGACCATATACATGGTGAACCCTATGGGGCATGGAAACGGGAAACCTCCCAAAAATGGAAGAAATAATAGGAAGAAGAAGATGAAAGACAGAGGCTTTGCAGATTTCAAGGGCTAAATAGTGTTTTTTTTTGTTCTGAAATATGAAAGCTGATTCTATCAAAGTTGTCAACTTCGTAATGCAAAAACAGAATAGTTTCAAACTTTCAATAAAGATTAGGCTAAGTTTACCAGAATCACAGGTAACTTGCTGCTGATCCATACAAAGAACTATATTTAACATTCAGTTCAGCAAGAAATCACTGGCTGATAACACAAAAGAACACAAAACAGATGCCTTTATAGCAAAGAGAGGTCCAAATTTTCAAGCAAACTACTGCACCAAAATTTTATCATCAGAAGGAGAAAGAAGAAAGGAGTCGTTAACACATTACAAAGAGTAGATTACTGTACATAGTTGATAGTACTACTACAGTACTACATATAAAGCTCTTGAAACATGAAAGAGGAAAGAAGAAAAGAAACAGTTTCTGGAGGTGAATAACTAGCTCAATCTAGTACACCAGCAACAGTAACATCCTAATCATGCCAGCAGAGAAGCATAACAATGCATCTTCTCAAGATATACAGCCTCCCTTTTCCTTCTTTAAGAAACTGTACATATAGTACTACTACAGTACTACATATAAAGCTCTTGAAACATGAAAGAGGAAAGAAAAAAAGAAACAGTTTCTGGAGGTGAATAGCTAGCTCAATCTAGTACACCAGCAACAGCAACATCCTAATCATGCCAGCAGAGAAGCATAACAATGCATCTTCTCAAGATATACAGCCTCCCTTTTCCTTCTTTAAAAAACTCGCAGAATCCTTTACACGAAAACCTTCTCTTCGATGCTTCAGCACCGGTATTGCTTTCCATCTTCATCTCCTATCTACTTGAATAATCTCTCTCTCTCTCTCTCTCTCTCTCTCTCTCTCTCTCTCTCTCTCTCTCTCTTTCTTCTGGGTGCAATCACCCATCTGTAAGCACCATTTTTGGCTATGGGGTGTTAGGTTGGCTTTGATTAAATAGCATGAGTGAAAAAGAGCAGGAGGAAACTGTGTTCTTATAGGAAAGATAAGGTGCGATCCAGCCAGCCTCAATTGGGCCCCAAAGAAACTATACATGAAGCATCATCAAGGGAATAATGAAAACGTAGTTATTGCATATACACAACCTCACTAGTCACTGGTCAATCGTCATATACACCCTGGACAGTCAATCGTCATATACACCCTGGACCCTACTCTCTCTCTTTCATACCCAAAATCACATTTCCCCCATAAAAAACAAAAACTTAGAAAATGAAGCATGGAAGAAATGAATTATGGTTCATTTCAGTTCAACTAATGAACTGGGGACAACAAAAGGAAGGAAGTAGTCCAATAGGATAAGTAGGAAACTACAATCACCTCTAGGTAGGGTGTCAAAATGGCAATAACGATTATTGACCATGAAATCTAGAAGAAGATATGCTTTCGAAAACTAGGTGTTAACTGTTAAGTACTTAGTACCAAAACCATAACAACAATACGAATCTAATCGATAATGTGGAGCACCTAGTGTTCAAGCCAGTAAGCATGATTAGGAAAGGCTTGGACCATAATAACAACCATCAACATGCAAAAGAGAGAGCTGTATAGTACAATCTGGGCCAGAGGGTGCACGTGATATCTCACCTAAGGACATGGTCGTTGTCCTAGACAAGGAAGACAAACTAGTCTGATTAGAAGGTTTTGAACCACATTTTCTTGTTCTGGGGTTTGAACTATCGCCCTCTACAGCTCTACTTCTCTGTGTGTCTTATTTTCAATGGGAGCTTCGCAGTAATTTCCATTTTGAGTGTATGACACTATTAGTCCTCTTACTTGTTGAAAAAAGTGTGGCTTAGATTAGAGCCATTTGGAATCCCACATCAGAAACGTGAAGAGTTATCATTGGGTTATAAGGAATGGTACCACACACACTAATATCGAGGTCTTTTGTGTAAAACCTCATACCCGTTTCGCATCCGGGTGGCTAAAGTGGGGGGAGTATCGGTATTATTGGACTCGTGTGTGTGGAACTTTCGGGGCCCGTCGGCCGCTTCCGCATAACAAGTGGTATCAGCGCTCCAGGGAGAGTTCAAATTCTGGGACGGAAGAAAGATGTCTGGTTTGAACGTGAAGATCGATAAATTCACGTGGAGTTCGAATTCTGGGACGGAAGAACGATGTCTGGTTTGAATGTGAAGATCGATAAATTCACGGGGAGAAACAGTTTCAGTTTATGGCAGATCAAGATGCGAGCCTTGTTAAAACAACAAGGGATGTGGGCACCGCTTTTGAAGAAGTCGGGGGATCCAGAAATCGTTGAGATGACCAGTCTGGAGGAGAAGGCACACTCGACAATTTTGTTGTGTCTTGCAGATGACATAATCACCGAGGTCGCAGAGGAGGAAACTGCGGCTGGTCTGTGGTTGAAGCTTGAGAGTCTATACATGACTAAGTCTTTAACCAACAAGTTGTTTCTAAAGCGACGTCTGTTCAGTCTGCGAATGGAAGAGGGCACGACTCTAAGAGATCACTTAGATCAGTTAAACGCAATTCTATTAGAGTTGCATAACATTGATGTTAAAGTTGATGATGAAGATGCTGCTCTAATTCTGCTGGTATCTCGACCTTTGTCATATGAGAACTTTGTGGATTCTTTTATTGGTGGGAGAGATACTGTGACTCTGGAGGAGGTTAGATCATCTCTTCATACTAGAGAGATGCGTCATAAGGCGACCGGTTCAAGTTCAGACAGTCAGGCTGCGGGGTTGGTAGCCAGTGGAAGTATGGGACAGGGAAGCTCAGGGAAGAAGAAATTCAAGAAACCAGTTTCAAAGGGTTCCAAATCTAATGATGTCTGTAACTACTGTAAAGAGAAGAGACATTGGAAAAACGAATGTCCAAAGAAGAAGAAGCAGCATGGGAAAGCATTAGGTACTGCTGTTGTAGCAGCACTTGACACCAATTCTGAAGAAGATTTGGCCTTGGTTGCAGATGCACACACACATCACAGAGATGTGTGGATTTTGGATACCGGGGCGTCTTATCATATATGTCCACGCAGAGAGTGGTTTTCAACCTATGAGTAGATAGATGGAGGCAATATTTCTATGGCTGACAGTTCTGCATGCAAGGTGGTTGGAATAGGCTCAATCAAAATAAGGACACATGATGGTAAATTCTGTACATTGAATGATGTTAGGCATGCTCCACGCATGACGAAGAATCTGATTTCTTTGGGTCTACTAGACAACAAAGGGTTCAGGTACGGTACAAAGGCTTATGTGGAGTTCTAAATGTCTACAAGGGTTCCAATGTGGTTCTGAAAGGTGTCAAGCAAGGTACTTTGTATTTTTTGCAAGGTTCTACGCTGTCAGGTTCTACTGCTGTTGCATCATCAGAGGTTCACAAGGATGATATGACCAAGCTATGGCACATGAGGCTCGGTCATATGAGTGAAAGAGGGATGCAAATTCTGTCACAACATGATCTTCTTGGTGGCCACAAGGTCAAGGATCTTGGTTTCTGTGAACATTGTATTTTTGGGAAGCTACGTCGCAGAAAGTTTCCTAAAGCAATTAATAGAACTAAAGGCACGCTTGATTATATCCATTCTGGTTGTTGGGGTCCTTCTCGTGTTGATTCTTTGGGAGGCCACAAATATTTTGTCTATGATTGATGACTACTCAAGAATGACTTGGGTGTTCGTGATGAAGCATAAAAGTGACACCTTCAAGAACTTCAAGCAGTGGAAGGCATTAGTGGAAAATCAAACAGGGAAGAAGATCAAGAGGCTGCGAACTGATAATGGTCTGGAATTCTGTTCTGCTGAATTTGATGAGTTCTGCAAGACTGAAGGTATTGCAAGGCATCATACAGTCCGGAATACACCACAGCAAAATGGTGTAGCAGAACATATGAATCAGACACTTCTGGAGAGAGCTAGGTGCATGCTCTCTAATGCTGGATTAGAAAGAAGGTTTTGGGCAGAAGCCGTGTAGAGAATTCTTCGGTATCTCAAAGGTACGTCTGATGTTGGTCTCATTTATGGAGGTGATACAAAATGCTTAGTAACAGGCTATTCAGATAGCGATTATGCTGGAGATGTTGACACTAGGAGATCTATGACTGGTTATGTTCGTATTCTTGGTGGTTCTGTTGTTAGTTGGAAAGCTACTTTGCAGCCTACAGTGACTTTGTCTACTACTGAAGCAGAGTACATGGCTTTGACAACAGCTGCAAAGGAAGGAATATGGTTGAAGGGACTGGTCAATAGTCTTGGTTTGCATCATGATCAGGCTATAGTATATTGTGGAAGTTTGAGTGCAATATGTTTAGCAAAGGATCAGGTTCATCATGAGAGGACTAAGCACATTGATGTCAGGTATCATTTTCTGAGAGATGAGTGTAGAATTAAGGTGAAGAAAGTGGGTACTGCTGATAATCCCGCTGATATGTTCACCAAGTCGGTTCCGCACAGCAAGTTCCAACATTGTTTGGACTTGCTAAATGTTACAAGCTGTTAGTTGCCCTTTGGGGGCAACATCTGAGGCAGAGGAGTTATTTGTACATCTGGCATTACTGTGGTGCATCTGGTACATCTAGCATTACTGTGGTGCATCTGGTACATCTGGCATTAATGTGGTGCATCTGATACATCTGGCATTACTGTGGTGCATTTGATACATCTGACATTACTGTGGTGCATCTGGTACATCTGTTATTTGTGAGAGGATTCAAGTCAAGGTGGAGATTTGTTAATATATGCCTTGAATCAGCCATCCGGGAGTACCAGCTATTCGGGGATCTCGCTGCCCAGTCAGCGAGTTGGGGTCCAGGGGCAACGCGTCCTGGTTCGGGGGTTCGGGGGCAACACCCCCGAGGCCCAGGAATCCATGTTATGCTGGGTTATGGTTTCCTGTTGGGCTTAGTATATCGGGTTTAGGGTTTAGTATATAAACGACCTAAACCTAGTTGTATTCTGTGGTTGTGTGATTCTGTTTTTCCTCAAGATAATAAAATTGTTCTCCTTCTGCACGTGGACGTAGCTAACACATCGTTAGTGAACCACGTAAATCTGTGTTCTTTCTTATATATGTTACAACAAGTGGTATCAGAGCCCAGACGACGCTTGGGACTTGGTGTCTCATACGATCGAGTTGCAATCTGGTGGAGCTCCCGTTTGGATTGGGATCACAAGATTCAGATGGTTGTGATCAAGGTGGAGCTATTGGAATTTGGATCGTGAGACAGTTTGAGATGACTCGAATCACGCCAGGTGGAGATTGTTGGAAAAAGTGTGGCTTAGATTAGAGCCATTTGGAATCCCACATCAGAAACGTGAAGAGTTATCATTGAGTTATAAGGAATGGTACCACACACATTAATGTCGAGGCCTTTTGTGTAAAACCCCATACCCGTTTCGCATCCGGGTGGCTAAAGTGGGGGGAGTATCGGCATTATTGGACCCGTGTGTGTGGGACTTTCGGGGCCCGTCGGCCGCTTCCGCATAACATTACTCACTACAATGGTAAAGATCTTTGTACCTGCTTGTCTGTGCTGGTTAAGCTTAATAATCAGAGTGGAAATAAGAAAGAAAGGAGAAACTATCATGTTATGACGGTGTTCTATAGTGTTTTGGAGTTTTGAAACTCCGGAGTTGTTGATGTTGGAATCGGGTGCCGTTAGATTAGCTCATTGTTTGGAACACACAGCAAACAATGACTAATATTCAAACTTTTACTTTTGTGCATCACGAGTCTTGACCGTTTAAAATGTGCATAAGCACGTAGGTAGGTTTCAGAAAGCGTACTGCTGAAACTGGACCCCTTACCCAAATCGAACTTTGACAGTGACAAAACAAGGACTGGTTTTTACTTGGCTGGTACTGTGTTGGACCCTACCCGACCAGAACCAGCAATGAGAACCTTGATAGTTGATAGAACACCTAAGAAGCAAAAGCTTCTAACTTTGGCATAAGAAACTAGGGGGTGAGATATGAAAAATATCTAATGCTCAATGTAAAAATACACAGTACAAGATCTACTTCATGTAAAAGAAAATTTTGAAGTACACAGTACAAACCCAAAATCTACGCTGCAGATGGTCAAAAATTTGACTAGTTTTCTTTCATGCTAATTAATAATCCAAGCCAACTGTACTCAAATAGCGAATGCTGCATGCATGACTGAAAAAGCCTGATACCATAAAACTTTATATGAAGCAAAGCTTTTAACAGTAAAATGTAGGCCTACCAATTGTTTGTACCTTTTCATCTTTGGAAGAAACTGCCGGAGGGACACACCCTTCAACTTACTGTAAGGTCCACGATCCTATCCTGCTCCTGTATCACAAAATCATATTGCTCAGAAATCTCTGTAGAGATAAAAATACATAGACGTGTGGGGTACAAAACTACAACATCAAGTTCTTGTAAGCCACAAAAATGGTGAGCATAGTGGGACGTATAATGTAAGGTTTAGCAACAAAGAAAATGCTTATCCATTCATTCATAGGAACAAAATGTACATATAAACGGAAGCGCGAGAACATAATGCAGCAAATCTAATCTTAATCTTCAGCTTTATGAAGCAGACAGACACACGTATCTCTTTTCCAGACATAATCTTCATATCTACTTATCTTGCAGACTTCAGCTTCCTAGATCACACAATAACACTAGATTTAAAGAAAACTGGTATGCTTGCTATATCTGGGAGGAGAGAATTGATTATTTCAAGACTTCATAACAATGGCTTCACTATTTATATATAGGAACTCTATTGACTGTACGATCGACATACATTTTGTCATTTCATGATAAAGTAGAATAAAAGAGATTTTCGATATCTTCACTAAAAAAGAACAAAGAAGTTTTCAAAATTTATAGAGGTGGTTAATTGTCTCAATCATCCAGATCAGGACAAAACGCTTACCACTGATATCATCATATGAAAAATTTGAGAGAAATGAAGTTTTCATGTTATCAATATCCTTCAGCAATTTCTCATTCTCCTGATTCCCCTTCCGTATCTCAATCTGTAAAGCTGCATTACCAACAATTTGCCGCAAATTACAGATCAGTGAACAATGACAAGAATAATCAACTATAATTCATTTTGGTTACACAAAATTTCTTCTATATATGCTAGTTTGTTCTGCGTTGAATTCGGGCATAACTTGGCATAGCTTCACATTATTGCTTACTTGTTATAACTTATAAGTAAGCTCTTTGATGAAATATCGACCAAACTTCATTATGTAGCTATAGCTTTATTCAAAGAACAGATTTCTATCTTTGAACTCTTTCCACTCACTACCATATTTTCCTGACCTTTTGATATCTTAGATTCTTAATTGAAGGTAAAGCAGCAGACATGATGATCATAAACAAGTAGTGCATCCAACCAAAAAGGTCCAAAGCAGAAAAGAAGGCAAAGAGCATCTCAAAAGCTATGAGTGAATTTTATGCAGCAATGCCTGATTAGTGAACTAGGTGTAGACTTCACCTCAATAGAGGAACCTAAGTCCATTTTAGTTCTGCAAGAAATGAACTCAAACCTGGAAGTACTAGAGTAATCGACGCATCTAATACATATCATTGACAGAAGACTTGTTCAAGAAAATGCATCTTTGAATGCGCAAAAGATAAACTTACCAGAGTTTCCACTGTTAAGATCTTCAAGAATCCCCTCAATAAACGCCATCATTGAGTTCTTCAAAGCATTGTTCTTCTCATCCAATATAAGCATTTCATTCTGAAGGTAATCCTTCTCAGACAGCAGAGCCCTCAGCACATTGTCACTACCCTTATCAATGTCCTTCTGAAATTCCATGCACAATGCCACAAACCTTTCCCTATACCAAAAACAACTCCCTAACTTCAGCACACATAGCCATCCATATCGAAGCGAAACTAATACAATCATCTGCATCTATGAAATGTTTGAAATCTCTACATACCGATTCTCGCTGATTCTCTCAAGAATCTCCTCCCGTTTCATTCTCACTCCATCTAATTCCCTCTCCAAATTTTCCACAGACCTCCTTAATTCATCTATTCATAATGAAAATTTTCCTAATTATGCGAATTTCAAGTATGTATTAAACAAATTAGGGAAATTTTTGAGGTCTGAGAATCTCACTGGTGACGGTGACCAATCCGATGAGCTCAAACTGCGAAACGTAGAGCGTCCTGGTGAGATCGGACTCTTTCGCCACCAGCGCGGTCTCGAATTCCGAGCATTTCACGATCTCCGACTCGATCTCCCGCGTTATCTGAATGTTCGCCTCGATTTCTTCGTTCACCTGAATCCAAACAACAGTCCGATCAAGTTCAAAATCGAGCTTCACTGAGATTTGGATCGGAGAAAAATAAGCTCTCACCTGGTCAAGCATGTCCTTCAGGTATGAGATTTGGCACAAGATGGCTCCCGAATCCTCCATTTCCAAATCTCTCTCCTGTGTTTTCCAACGGTTTCTGTTTTCAAGTTTCGCGCTTTTATTACCTCTACACGATTTGGGTTAAATAGTCCGGCCCAGCCAAAACCAAACCCTACAGCCGAAGCAAAACGCAGCGTTTTAGTTATCTTACTGGTTTGTTAAACCAATAAACCCTCCCTCTCTTCTTCTTCTTCTTCTTCTTCTTCTTCTTCTTCCTCTTTCCTGAGTTTGGCGGCATCATAGTGAGTGAGCGGCTGTGGCATGAAATAGGTAAACCTCTCTCTGCTTCTCTCTCCTCAGCTGCTCTTATGTTGACTATATTGACCAATATAGCCCTCGCCGGCTTTTTGCAGTGCTTTCTCTGCCATGGGAGGTTCGCGAAACCAAGTGAACAAGGCACACAAGACGCGGTTCTCGTCCAAGTCGTCGCGGAATCTGCACAAAACTTCAGGTTCTGTATACTCAGCTTTCTTCTTATTCTTGCTTTGTGCTTTGTTTGATAGCGATTGGGATTATGATTCGAGTGTTGTGGCGGTTTCAGACAAGGGTAGGATCGGTAAATCGGAGCACAATGTTGCAAAGGGAGCTAGAGCGGCTCGAATTCAGAGAAATAAGATGGTAACTTAGATTTTCTAACCTCCTTATTCGGCGGAATGAATTGATATAGTAGTTGATGATTTGGCTGATCAAATTTGTAGATACGAGAGCAGAAGCGGGCAGCTCTTTTGAAAGAGAAGAGAGCTTCGAGTGGATCGGCAAGTCCTCCCCGTGTGATTGTGAGTTTTTTCTTCGATTTTTTTGTTAGCTGGAATCAAATTGATGGAGAAAATGTGCTCAGGATGAGCATTGTGGCTGCATTGAGATTCATTTTTGGTTTCTGTTAATTGCAGGTTCTGTTTGGGCTCTCCGCGGATGTGAAGCTAAATTTGCTGTCCGAGGATATTCTTTCATTGCTGTCTCCACAAGGCCATGGAGGTGCTTTGCCTACTGTAGCTTCTTCGGAGTACAGGCTGAGAGCAACGGTATCCTGTCTCTAATTCTCTATCTTTGTCAAAGTTGACTGACTATTACTATCATCTAAACACGATTTATTGTTTAGGTACTGCAAGCACCTCATGGAGATTTGCAATCATGTCTGAAATGGCTAAGGTAGGAAAGAATGCCACTTTGAATTTTTGTTCCCAGTCTTTCTATGCTTTTCTGAATCGTTTACTCTTTCGCTTGTAGGTTGCGGATCTCATTGCCTTTGTGGCTTCAGCAAGCTCTTCATGTGAAGGAGAGTCTGACTACATAGACTCATTTGGTCATCAATGTCTTTCTGTGTTTAGATCTCTTGGTTTACCGAGCACCGTCGTGCTAATACGTGTATGTTATTATTATTGCCTATTTGGAAAATACTTTCCCAACTGAGAAAGTAGGTTTGCAAACCTTGACATACTTCTTTTCTTCATGCATGTAGGATTTACCTACCGAGGCGAAAAGAAGACATGAGTCAAAGAAAACATGTAGTTCTAGTCTTGCTTCTGAATTTCCTGAAGATTGTAAATTTTATCCAGCTGATACAAAGGACGAGTTGCACAAGGTAATGTCTAGGGACTGTATCTTAGATTAATGCTTTTAATGTTAAAGTTCAGGGTGTATTAGGAATCGCATGATTATGATTTCATGACATGTTTAGATAGATTGCAGTGTCTGATATGTCATTTTCTTTGTATTGTAGTTCATGTGGCTTTTTAAGGAGCAAAGGCTCTCAGTTCCTCACTGGCGAAGTCAGCGTCCTTACCTGATGGCTCAAAAGGTGCTAGCTTTGGACCTCTTTGAGTTTTCTTGTTGTATGTTAGATAGAGGTAAAACTGAAGGTTTTTCTGTTGTGATCATAAATTTCCCTTATTGAATGTAGGTTGAAATGGTAGCAGATGATATGAATCCGGGAGCATGTACCCTTCTCCTCACTGGTTATGTGCGAGCACGCAGTCTATCTGTAAATCAACTGGTAACTAGCTCACCCAGTGACTTGCATTTGGTCACATGATTTGGTAGTTATCTTATTTTCTTTTATTTCAGGTTCATGTTTCTGGTGCCGGGGATTTCCAGTTGTGCAAAATGGAAATTCTCAAGGATCCACGTCCTTTGAATGCAAGAAAAGAGCAGGATGTCATGGATGCAGAAGAAGTGGATGATGTAGTGGTATGGACTGTTACATGTTGTTAGAAGCAGTAGATGCCTATATGGTCCAAAATAATGAATTGGAGTTCTTACACTGCATTCTTTATCTATCTCAAGGTTCGTTCTGTGGTTCCCAATCCGCTGAAGCAGGAGGCTTTACTTGTTGAGAATGTTCCTGATTGCCTTGATAATGAACAGGTAATATTATTACAGCATTTCTTTATTAAGTATTTATAGTAGTTATCAACATAACCTTGAATAACTTATAAAAAATAAAATAATTGGATATCACTTATCCAGGAATAATAAAAGGAACAAATGGTGGTATATATGAGGTGTTTATATACATAACTATTAAAGAAGAATGTCATAGTGGTGGTAAACCTCGCAAATGCTCCTAATAAGAGGCTGATTTGTTTCTGAAATTTGATACTCCGTTTACTATGTGATATGGTGGATTAGGACTTTTACTTAAAACATAAGTTCTTTTTTGTCAGACATGGCCAACAGAAGAAGAAATGGTGGATGCTGAAAAAGAGCAAAAACAAAAAAAGAGGAGAAAAAAGGTTCTTCCCCGAGGCACTTCAGAATACCAGGTCTGCATTTGTTAGTTTCAATTGTTTCTTCATGTTGATGGGTGAAGTTCAAATATGTTAGTGATAGAAGATATGATATCTATGTTGCAGGCTGCTTGGATTATCAATGATACAGATGATGAGGAGTCTGGTACTGATGAAGAAGTTGATGATATGGTAATGGATGAAACAGAGAGTGGTCATCCTGGTGAAGAGGGCAAGCATTCAGATCTCAGTGAGGATGAAGCTTCTTTAGACTTGAGGGACTCTGATGGAGAAACTGATGCTGATTCAGTGATGATGGTGAGTTTTGACATGTATATACAAGTGGCGAGTGAATTTTATTGTGTTACCAGCATTATTCGTCTCTTTTGACCCATGTAATTATGTTACTGTCATTTGTAGATGTTAACATAAGGACACCAACGATATTCGAACCATAAAATTGTAGAATTCCATTGATGTTGTGAAGCTATTAACATACTGTTTTGGCAACAAGTTTCATAAAACCACACATTGAGATTAAAATGTGAATAGCATAGGTTCACCTGTGATTCCGCCTGTTCATCAGTGCTTCAGAATCTCAAGATTGCCACTATGAACAGGTCCCAACTAGGTTACACTAGGATATTACTCACCAACACTCTTATTTGTTTCAACACTCCATTTTAAGAATTGCATTTGTCTGCAAGAATGCAATTCACAACATACTTGTATTATTGCAAATTTTCTCCAGTGGATCCAATACTTACCTTCTTTTGTTTTGATCTATAGGATGGTGAAATTTTGACCAAGGAACAGTTGGAGGACGAGATTAAAAAAATTAAGCAAGCCCATGCTGATGAAGAGGGTATGTTATCTTTTCAAAAGCTTTCAAGAGTTTTTTTGTTCTTTGTTCAGTCAGTATTGAAGGCCAAATGTTATCTTATCAGAAATGGGACAAAGAAAACCTCTTTTGTTATGGTTGTTTTGTCGTCAACTTGCTATTGATTTATACCCTTTCCCTGCACTATCTATGGTTCAGAAATTAAGCTATTAGCATATTGTAATCTAATGAAATTATTTGACACTAGCTTATTGCAATCGATGCATGTTACTGCTACATTATGTTTGCTATTAATGGTTGTTTTGTTATGTTTCAGAATTTCCAGATGAAGTGGATACTCCATTAGACTTTCCAGCTAGAAAACGTTTTGCAAAGTATAGAGGCCTCAAGTCCTTTAGGACCTCTTCATGGGATCCCAAAGTAATACTCTTGTATTTTGTAATAGTAATTCTCACTATATCTTAACATCAAGTCCCCAACTGATATACATTTTTAATGAACTCCAGGAGTCTTTACCTCCAGATTATGCTAGAATCTTTGTCTTCGACAATTTCAACAGGACACAGAAAAGCATCCTTGCTAAAGCTTTAGCTATGGAGGAAGAAAACAGGGATGATTGTGCAACAGCTAGCACATATGCAAGGCTGTACATCAAAGAAGTACCAGCTACTGTTGCTTCTAAATTATGTATACGCGCAACCACTATGCCTATCATAGCATGTGGCCTTTTGCAGCATGAATCCAAGATGTCTGTACTCCATTTCAGGTATTAACATTTGCACTCTTGCCTACTTTGCATGTTATGGCATGTACTGTTTCTTGCTTCTACTATTATTTTTTGCCTTGTCTCATGGTTTTATTTATCATCTTTGTTTGCAGCTTAAAAAAGCATGACAGTTACAGTGACCCTATCAAAACCAAAGATGAATTAATTTTTCATGTTGGCTTTCGCCAATTTGTTGCTAGGTAGTTTTTCTAATACCATTTTCAGAACTTCTTATTGAATTCCTGCCCAGCTTTTAATTTTGATGCTTGTCAATCTGCAGGCCAATATTCTCTACTGATAACATGAACTCAGACAAGCACAAAATGGAGAGGTTCCTTCATCCAGGACGTTTTTCCATGGCATCAATCTATGCTCCTATTACCTTTCCGGCTCTTCCTTTGATAGCATTCAAGAGTTCTATAGGGGAGGCCACTGCACCTAAAGTTGCTGCTGTTGGTTCTCTGAGAAGCATTGATCCTGACCGGATTATTCTAAAGAAGATCATTTTAACAGGGTACGATTTACTCGCGAGTCTCGAATTATAGATATTGGTGATTTTACATCCCATCATCCCTACGCTCTTCCTCCTGTCTTATACCATGTATTGTGAAGCTCCTGGTGAATTATGTCTGGAACTCCAGACGTATACTTGGAGATTGTCCCATGGCTTGTGTATTTGTTTTATTAGTTCATAGGAGATGGCATCTAAGATACATATGTTTTACCATTGAAAGTTTTTATTTATTGAACCTTGAGCACACGTTGATGCAGTTATCCTCAACGAGTTTCAAAGAAGAAAGCTGCTGTTAGGTATATGTTCCATAATCCAGAGGATGTGAGATGGTTCAAGGTGAGTGAATTCTTATCATATCATTTCAGTATTTCTTTTATCTTATAATCTGTGGTGCATTCTATCAAAGAAATACCTTGTGATTCGTATATGTATGAACCTTGATGTGGTGGTGATGGCAGCCTGTGGAAGTGTGGAGCAAATGTGGGCGTAGGGGTCGCATCAAGGAGCCTGTTGGTACACATGGTAAGACAACAGACCTTTTATCTCTTTCGATTCCCCACCCCCCCCCCCCCCCCCCCCCCCCCAATGTGAAAATGTCCAAATAGTTCAAGATCATTGTGATATCTCTAATACACTACTTCTGTATCAGGGGCAATGAAATGCATCCTTAACGGCACCCTCCAGCAGAACGACACTATATGCATGAGCTTGTACAAGCGCGCATTTCCCAAGTGGCCAGACCACCGTTTCCCGCTTCTTGATGCTTGATAAGTTGGTGTGCACGTGTGGACGTCGTCGGCTGTTCCTCACAGTGCTTCCCGATTCTGGATGCTTGATGAGAAAGAGTGTCCGGACTTGTGATGCTTCTTTACAGTGATTGGTTTCAAGCATGGAAGAAGGTCAACACCTCTCCATGGGAATGAAGCTCCGGTTCAGATTGTTGATTCCAAATTTCAGTTTTGCTGCTAGGAATAGTATTTACCATCCTTGTAATGTTAGTATGTTACTCTATATAACTACATTTTTTCCAGACTTTTTGATAGAACACAACAAGTTTTATAGTAGTGGCCATTTTCTTTGCCGTTTGTTATCGTTGTATCTTTCTGTAAATTCATGCCCAGATTTATGATCTCAAATGCAAGTAAAACAACAAAGACACATCGGATTCAACAAGTATAACAACACAATGATAAAAAATTCCAGTCACGTCTTTCTCAGAAACCAGACACCGAACAAGAAAAAGAGAATTATAGAGCTAAAGAGACTCTTCTGCAAACTCATTCACCTTCTCCTCTTTCATCTTCATATCACTTTGGTACTTCCTCAGTCTCTCGTTCATCTTCTCCTGTATATTCACACATAACCCAACAATCCATTCAATCTTATAAAGCCAAAAAAAGGATCAATGATGCAAAATGAAAAACCCAGAAGTTGAATTTTCCAGGATCCAAAGACAGAGAGATTGGAAGGGAAGTGAGAGATAGAAAATGACCTTGTAACTTTTCTCGAGGCGGTCCATGACGTAGAAGCCGAGGGCGCCACCGAGAATGGTGCCGGAGATGATTCTGACGTAGGCCCATGTCGTAGAACGCCCCACCACCATTTTGTTCTGCTCTCTGATTTTCTCTCCAGCGGCGCCGGAAGGTGGACTTGAGACATGCTTCTCACTCTCACTTGTATACTCGACAAATGTGGGGTGGGTTATGGCAGTCGGGTCAGTGACCCGAATTGGAGCTTCAGTTTTAGTGCTGGGCGCTTGCCTATATTGGACTGTGACGTTGGGATTTGGAAGGCCCCATTTGGGGTACAAGGGAATGGGTAAACTAAGGTAAAGTTCAATCATTCTAAAGGAGCTATTCTAGAGGATTATTAAGTTGAGAATTAATATATAATTTTTTAATTCATAGTCTACGACACCCGTTTTTTAATTAAATTTGACATCTCAACCGTTTAGTTTATAGGTCTTCACTTGTGTATGAAGAGCAGACTTCGTTCCTTGCTAGCGCTCAACGACACAAGAGAGGCAAATTGGGAGCCTCCAAGCTGCTTGTTCCTCCACCTCCAAGCCTCACCAGCCGACCAAGTCATCTTCCGATCCGGTGCTGCCCGACGGCAACGTCACAAGGACAAGGACGGACTGCTGGAGCACCAAAGTTTCAAACCTCCAAGCTCGAGTCATCTTTGTAACAGCTGCATGCAGAGCAAAAAAAACTGAAACTTGTAATTTGACCTTCTTAGTTTGAACTCAGATTTTTGTTTTCTGAGAATAATTTCTGTAAATTTGTTCCTTCCTGAGAGTTGAGAATGAATTGAATGTGTCCACTTGGCGAAGTTCTTCTACTAATCCTCGCTATTCTCACATTCCTCACGCAAAACACTTGTTTTCTCTCAAATACTTCCATTTTTTCTCTTCAATTCCCACTGGCATATTTATGACTTCTCATTTCTCTTTTCTTCCTCCTGAACCAATTTACATTTCTATCCAATTTACATATATATATATATATATATATATATCACATAATTGAAAATGTTTTTTTTATTTGAAACATAATTGAAAATGTTAAGTATATATAGGAGCTCGAGAAATCTGATGAATTAGATGTCATTTAATTTAATTCTATAGAATTCGAAAAACTTTTTTTTTTTGATGAATAGAATTCGAAAAATATACACTGCATCGAGTAGGATTATATATGTTAACTATGTTTTGAGATGACCAAAATTACAATATTTTATGCAGTAGGATTATATATGTTAACTATGTTTTGAGATGACCAAAATTACAATATTTTTTCTGTTTCCAAATTTGAGGGCATCCTCGTCAAAATTTCCATAGTAAACTTTTGTGAAAGGAAAGGTGACAGCAAAGGGAAATACGTTTCAAAAACCCTGCATCACCTAGAGACATGTGCTATGCAAAAACGACGAGAGTAAGGTTGAGTAATGTGAGTCTGAGATTTAGATAGAGGAGCTTTTGAACACAAATTAAAACCATAACCGCAACCCTCTTCTCTTTTGCCTCATATCCAGCTTTTTCAGTCTCTAGCTAGCTATAGCTCTTACAGTTCAAATCGATTCTTCAAGCAGAGGCAGGTTTTAGTGATCGAGAAAGAATCGATGGCGGCAGAGAAGTGGCTTATGGTGGTCGTAGACGGAACAGCAGCTATGGGGCCTAGCTTACTGGAAATCCATTCTCTCAGATTACCTCGAAAAGATCATCAGGTAGATTTTTGAGTTCGTTCTTGACGTTTTGTTTGATTTTCTTGTGCATGTTTGGTTTTCTGATGTGTTTAATTTCTGTTGTACGTGCATGATCATGTGGCCGTGTTTGTCTGAATTATATGGTAGCTAGAGCACCGATTAAATGAGAATTCTACGTTTTGGGGCCTCAAGGTTTTCACTAGGTAGCTAGATGTACTGGTATCTTGTTGATTATACATGTTTTGGAGCCAGGAAATGTTGTGAATTTTTGGTGTCTAAAGAAACTAGCTCTTGTTAATTAATTCAAATCTCATTTAGAAAAATGTACATGAAAAATCATTTTTCTTGGTTCAACACAAAATTGTGGTTTTGTTTCCTGCATGGTTACAAAACTGATGGTTATTAGTTTTTAGTTGTATCTTTGATTAGGGAATGAAGAATATCTTCAACAGAGATCTGCTATAATCAGAACCTAACACACCATAGTTATAATAAGGTTTTCAACTAATTCCCTCAAGTTGATATATATCAAATTGAGATCGGGTGTCCTATGAATTAGCAATGATTCGATGATTCGAAAAGTTATAGATCTATTCTTTTAGTTGCATTTAGTGATATGATCGATGAAGTGTTGGATACGTATTTATTCACACTATGATCTTTGAAAATACACATGACGGTGTCTACAAGTAGTCGTTACAAGAAGAATAAATAGTTGTTCTTGACACTTTATTAGTAACAAAGATAATATTGTGGGAAAATTTTTAATCGATATGATTTCGAAATTCAGGTGCAAGAGTTAATTAATACCATTTTTCTCATTTTCTTACATGTTTTTTTGGCTAATTAACTTCTTTTTTTTTATACAGGAACATATGTGCGTGGCCAATCGTCAGCTGACAAGGTATCTTTCTTTGAATTGATCATGATGAACTTAGATATAAGTTTATAGCTTGTCATCTCTAGCGATCGAGCTAGGTTATAAACTCATAAGCAATATGTCTTCCTAGCTACTGATGGATTCATGAGTAATGATCATGCTTATAATTAACTATTATCTTATAATGTGTTTCATAGGATGCTTCAGCTGGTGTAGCAGTATACCTGGGCCTAGTTCAGTATAATTCTCACGGACTTTGTAACTCTGGTATGACCACATAACCTTGATTGTTCAAAACTAATTTCAGCCTAATTAAAATGGAAGGTAAATATAAACTTGTGTGCCTACAGGTTGCTTAATGCAAGCAAGCCCTTGGACGAGAAATGTGGAAGGGTTTCTTGGATGGCTCTCGGCTTTACATTTTTCTGGTGGGGGTGGTTCTCATGATGCTGCTATTGCTGAGGGTTTGGCAGAAGCACTTGTGGTACGTGTCTCTGATGTTTGTAGCTAGAGCGCTAGCTCTTGTTTGGTTAACTTTTCATCCCTACTGCGATTAGCCCTAACCTAACTACTCTCATTTGCGCTGTAATTAATGAACAGATGTTTCCGAAGCCTACTCCGACTGCAACCGGAACTATATCTGGAACTGAAACTGGAACTGGAAGTGAAACTGATAGAGTTCAAGACCATAATGCCAGAGAAAGGCATTGTATTCTTGTGGCTGCAAGCAACCCTATGTTGATTCCAACGTACGTTCAGGTACCGTGGATAAGTAATGGCCAATTTTCTCCTGGTACAAAAACTCGAATGGCTCTTGCTGATGCTCAAGATGTGGCCAAATTATATGCTGAGGTAAATACTATCAAATATATGCAAAATAATATATATATATATATATATATATATATATATATATATATATGCCCATTGTGGAGCATATGTCCGCATCGAAGAAAAAATGCGGACGTCCCTCCTTTCTCTCATACATCACTCCTCCACCCGAGCAGACACCAGCGGCATCTCCAATCACTTTCTCTTGCCAGCGAGATCGATTTGAAGGTTTGGGTAGCAACCTCCACCCAAAACTTCAAACAAAGTCTATCTCGTCGGCAAACTGGAATTTGGCGGACTCGCTAGAAAGCGAAAGTGATCGGGACGCCTCAAGTGGAGGCTAGCTGTCGTCAATGCCGGACGGAGAAGAACGGAGAGACGTCCGCACTTTTTCTTCGGTGCGGACATCTGCTCCTCATTCTTTCTGTGTGTGTGTGTGTATATACATATATATAGCTGTAGACGTCCGCATTTATTCTTACGGTGTGGATTTTCACTTTGCACTAACTTTTCAATCGAATTTTCACATCTCCACCGTCCAATATTTAGATACTAATATATAAATCATCTCTGCAAAATTTCAGCCAATTTATTTATCATTAAGGCACTCAAAACTGCATTTTTCTGTTACAAACATGAACAGTTCAAGTTCAACAAAATGTTCATCCATTGTTTTAATCGAGTTTGAGTGTTTAATGATAACTAAATTGGCTGAAATATATATATATATATATATACATATATATATATATATATATATATATACAGATTTTCTCAGGTGCGGTTGTCTGCATTTATTTTTACGATACGGATTTTCACTTTTCAATCGAATTTTCACATCTCCACCGTCTAGTCTTTAAATACTAAGTATAGATCATGTTTGCAAAAATTTCAGTCAATTTGGTTATCATTAAGGCACTCAAACTCGATTAAAACAATGGATGAACATAATTCTGTCAAACTTGAACCGTTCATGTTTATAACAGAAAAAAACGGTTTTGAGTGTCTTAATGATAACCAAATTGGTTGAAATTTTACATAGATGATCTAAACATTAGTATCTAAGTACTAGACGGTGGAGATGTGAAAATTTGATTGAAAAGTGAGTGTAAAGTGGAAATCCGCACCGTAAGAATAAATGCGGACGTCCGCAGCTGAGAAGCTCTGTATGTATATATATATATATATATATATATATATACAGTCCGTCTCAGCTGCGAACGTTTCGACTGGTTTTCTGTCCGGATTTCCGCCATTTCTCCACCATTCCAGCGCCGGCGACGCCGTTTCTTCTCCCCGGCGTGATCCCAGACTTCCCCCGACGGTGTTGGGATGAAGAAAAAGGCCAGAGAGATCGCAATATATATATATATATATATATATAGAAGCCGGATATGAAGCGGACATCTGCAACTATGTTAAAGTGCAGAAGCCGGCTCAAATCAACTCCGACAGCTGCATATGACAGCTCTTCTTCCACCTCAGACGCCATTACCATCAAGTTGAATGCCAAGGTGATCGTAGAAGAAGGTCTGGCGCCGGAAAAACTGCAGAAACTTGAAGCTCAATCCTGGATTCAAAACTCATCACCGGCGAGTCTGCCAACAAGAAGATGCTCCAGATGGAGCTCTTGTTTGGAACCAGCAAGAATAACGAAGCAATAGGTACCACCGAAGTTGATTTGAGCCGGCATCCGCACTTTAACACAGTACGTTGCGGACGTCCGCTTCATACTGTTTCTGTATATATATATATATATATACCTTACTTTAAGAATTTGAGGATTTTTACTATTTTACATTAGTATATGACTTCTTTTAACGATCTCAACTATTGATCCTCTATATTCATATGGAAGAAACATGTCTACAAAATTTTCAACTAATTCCAAAATCATTTGGTCATTCAAATTGATGTAAACAATTATTGGCCGTTAGATAAAATTAAAACAAATATTGTGCTAATCAAATGGTTAAACGTTTTTATTTTGGCTAATTTTTTGTAGGATTCATATGTGGGTGTAAGTAACTAGGGAATGAGTGACTTTGATTGTCAAAATACATGCTAGAACTAAAAATATCCTTACTTTAAGAGTTTAAGGAGATTCTCTCTAGATTTGGACTCACTATATATAGGGTCCGGTTCAAGGGATACAATATTTGACATTATTATTTACACTAATTTTTATCCATTAGATCTTAGTTGATCAAATAGTTGTTATTAATTATGAGTATGATTTGGCAAGTAACATGACAATAATATATTTTCTAAATATAAAAGATTAATGAATTTAATTTAACAGTTTTCTTTAATGAAAGAAAAAAGTTTACCGGACCCTATATATATATATTGATGATGTCATCAAAACTTCAAAAGCTAGTAGATAAAACGGGACCCTAATAGTGTTTTTTTAATTTATTTCATTTGCAGTGCTCTGTATCTCTTTCTGTCATCTCGCCGAAACAGTTTCCAAAACTCAGAGAGATATATAATGCGGTAAATAATCTACACCTTATTATTCTTCTCTGAATTGAATTTAATATAAACTGGTAGCCTTCTTTCATGATTTATGTACTTCATGTTCATGGTGTCGTATTAACTTTCATGCATAGTCAATAGACTCAATACCTTGATATATTCATATGAGCAGTACGTTATTGCAGATCAGTGAAAAAAACTAGGGAGTAATTAATAAATATATATTTATGTACGTGTGTGTCTGTATGTAAAAAATAACATGTTCGTTTACACAAAGTAGAACTTCGGCACTATATTCCTTGATTACTTTGGAAAAGTGAAGGGAAATTGTTTGCTAAATCTCAAATACTACCTGGCTCTGAAACGTAGGGAAAAAATGATCCTGAATCTGAAGGAAAAGTCTCTTCCTTCAGAAATGTTAAGTACCCACATTTTCTTGTACTGTTATCAAACAAGTTCCCAGAGGTTCGTGCTGCCCTCGGTCACTCTCAGACTGTGATCAAACCTCCATACAATGTCTTTCTCAGCTCACCATGATTCACTAGCTTCTTCCAGCTGAGAGACTAAAGCAAACCAACCATTTAGCAGTAGTTAGTAGCTAGTACTACTCTTTTGAATTCATCTTTGTCCTCCATATCAGATACTGCTTATGATTGCTGATTAGCTCTATCCAAATTAAACTGATCTATGCTTTCATATATATTATTCATCCTTTTCTTAATAAAAGTTTAGCTGGTGACATTCTAATATTCTATATATACGAGTAATTAAGGAAATAACTGAATCATACATTCCTACGTACATGCATGTCGATCGATATCTAAAACGAAATCTCATGTTCTAATTAAAAAATTATAGGCTATCTATATTAAGTTCTTTAAATTTAGCTATCTCGCTTTTTAGAAAGGAAAGGAGCAAGATTAATTGCTTTTTAGAAAGGAAAGGAGCAAGATTAATATAAAGAGCGAGATGAAAATATCTATAATTTAAAACATTCTTTTAAGTAATTATATCGAGCATCTCCAGTAGTATTACTAAAATTGAAATTTGTCAATTTTTAAGGTAAATTGATGTTTAAGCAGAATGCATAAATCATTGCTAAATGAAATTGACAAATTGGTTAATTTTTGATGCATAACTAAAGCAATAGCTAAATCTTCTCTCTCTCCTCTCTTACCCACGTGTCACTTTACCATTAGTTAAAACATAATAAATAGCAACCACTGATTGAGCAAAATTGTTAAATCGATACCTAAATTTCAAAAATTGTAGTTAAATATAACAATTTTTAAAGTTCACTGCTGGAGATGCTCTTTAAGCTACAAATTATTCATTATGTAAATAATATATACTCAATTCTTGCTAAAGTAGAAAGAATTTAGATCCGGGATTTGCCAAGGCAATTGATAGAGTTGTTATTAGACATATTTCTAAAGTGGCTAGTCAAAATGACTTTTTAGCTATTTTAGCTAATTTGACTAAAAATGACTAGTGCTGGCATTGTTAAAGATGCTTTAACCAACCAACTAAGTTTTTTTTTGTTGAATCAAGAGAGAAATAACTTTATAGAAAAGGGCTCGAAAGAGCATGTTTACATTATAGAGTTTGGTGATAAGCAAATCGAAAAACATAAAATAGAGCTTGGTGACAAGCATATCGAAATACCTCCAGATAACATACGTGGAGTGTAATTGAGCTATTTGAAAGTTGTGCTAGCCTAAAGCCAAAGTGACCATTAAATACTCATTCACTGCCATCTATAGACAGAACTTGACGTTGTGAGAGTTCCCACGGTGGTAAATGTCTCGTGGTCCACTCATTTGACGTTCCATACTCTACATAATAATTTGACACATCTTTCAGTACTACTCCAGACAATTCAATAGTATCCCGTACGCCGAGGTAAACATATTTTCCTATATCCAAACCTCCAAGATCTCATATACGAAACCCTAACCGATTAGAGCTCATTAGTCTGGCCCACAAGAGATCCTGAATCCCGTTCAGAGCCCAAGATAAACACATTTCATGGTTTTCACCCATTTAGGTCTCACACATCATTTGGGGCGCCAAAAAGATTACTTTGCGAATATAGCATGGTTTGGGCCCAAAATTCGAGTTGGGCTTCAATACTGATCTGAGCACCCAAACCATATCGAGAACACTTTCTCTTGCATTGATCTCAGCCGTGTCTACCATCACCGCCACACATGCAAGTTGTCGATGATCATGTCTCCACCCTGAATATGTTTCAGGTTCTAGCATCGGCCTTATCCAACACTGAGCATCACTAAGAAAACAACCTTTGATTAATAAGTATTGATAATGAGCCATATAGAGAAAATAAAGAGGTTTATATCCATTTATTTTGCAGTGGTATATGTAAAACTTCTAGTGATAAACTTTTAAACGAGGATTCTTTTACGCACCAAGGTGTAAGTGAATCTAGCAACTTATATGCAATATTTTGATCTGATCATCCACGTCGCATTATCATGTATATATACTAATACCGTTAACAAAATTGAAACCCAAAAAAATAGCTCTAAGTGTTTTCAACACATGAGGTGAGAAACCGAGGCCGAGGAAGATGTACTTTATTATGAGCGCTTAATTTGTTTGGATCAAAAATAAAAATGAAATGAATGAATTTAGGGTCTTTAGTCTTTATTCAATATTCGATACAAAGTTTTGAGGACTTACACATAGTGCACGTTAGTGCGTAGAATCCGTTCAGACTTCTAAATACGTTTAACCTAATTTCAATAATAACATTTTTTAGTGATAAACTTAGTAATTATTTTTTTGCAATAAAAGTCCTTGGGTTTGATCAAGGTTGGCTTGGAAACAAAACCAATCACTCTGAAGCGGAAGATTGGCAGATCCTAGGGTATCTAAGACCCACAATGTTCACCTTCCGCGCATCACCTATCCTACTACAGAAGATGAGAAGGCTAGTTCTCATGCTACAGGAAAAGACACAATTTAGCGTTTGGTCCTGTCAGCCTATGCATTGGGATCGCACTTGATTCTTAGTTTAGTAGGTCTGCACTAGCTGAGGTATTAGACAATTAGTTTGCACTTTGTGAGCTTTGTTTGGGGGGAGGTAATTAGGTGGCCGTGAGCTTTGTTTCCTTCGCTTGGGGCTCTGTTTGAGCTTTTCAGTAAACAATTAATGAGTCGACTAAGGTGTTTATTAGCCTGTGCTTAACAGACTTTGCAAGAGAACGCAATATTGATGTAATATGTTTTTTCGCCATTGATGAAGCAGTAAAAGCTATTATTTACTTAAAAAGAACTTGATGAATTGGAAAGAGTTTTATGCGAAAATTCTTCTACGCATCAAGATGCAAGTGTATCGAGTAATTAATATGTAATATTTTGATCAGATCATCCACGTCATATTATCATATATTTTAATACCGTTAACAAAATAGAAATCCAAAATAATAGTCCTAGGTATTTCTAACACATGAGGTGAGGACATGAGGTCGAATAAAATGTAATTTTATTATATGCGCTTAAATTGATCGAATCAAAAATGAAAATGGAATTAAGGAATTTAGAGTCTCTAGTCTTCATTCGATTTTCGTATACGAAAATTTAAAAACATACACATTAATGATGTAAATACACTTTGATACGTAAAATCTGCTCCAGGGTTTTAAGTACTATAACTTGAAAAGAAATTGTGTACGTATGTCGTACAATAAACATTTATCCAAACAAAATTAGTGATTTTAGACAATCTAGTGATTCAGCTTGACCTAAATCTTTCGAGAAGAAGAGGCTAACAAACATCCATGAGGAGGGGCCAGTACTTAAATTGCTCACGGTCTCAAAGTGGTAGCTCATTTAACCATCATCTTATTTTAAAAAGAAAACAAATAATACAGCACGATCTTGCTCTTATGTCCAAAACGACATCGTTTTGGGAAAGTATCATGATGAATGGACCTGCATATATATTAATCTTATGCTTATGTTGAGAACTGCGTCATCTTTTCTTTAAACTAACATTTATAATCTGATTTAATAGAAAATAAACCTCAACTCTATTGTACGTGTTTACTGTTTAGTATTTACATCCGAAAAATGTCATTTTGAATTGATAGTCAATAAATTTAGTTATTTAGATGTCGATTTTGATTTTGATAATTAAGCAATTCTGATGTCGAGCTTAATTTTATCTTTTCTTTCTTCAAATCAAAAAAAAAAAAATTATTATCTTTTCTTTATATCTTTCCTGAAATTATGATCTATAATCCACCCCCATGGGAATGGGATGTATAGTTCCATGCTGTTCTGGAGTTTATTTCTGATATAATTTCATCTCTGTCTTGTGTTTACATCCAAAATAATGTCAGTTAAGCAACTCAGATGTTGGGTTTGAAATTAGAGGTTATTCCTGTGCCGTCAAATGGAAGTCTGAAACAAGCTAGTATGTTAGACATTAGAATGATCCAGTCGAAATCCAGCTTGCTTTGCCACTAGCTCTTCTAGTATTTTTTTTTAAAAGTCCTTCTAGTTTTAGTGAACTGGTCACATATTTCAGGGAAAGCATCTAACTGATTACTTGACTCTGAAACAGAGATATATTGGTGATCCTGAAGAACCACCATTCTTCAGTGATGCCAACTGCCCAGGCTTGCTTCTTCTCCTATCGAAGGAGTTCAGAGAGGCTCATGATGCCCTCGTTCAGTATGCTGGAGTGAACACTCTACCAGCTCCGGCGATAACAGCGTTTGATGACATTTTCTCAGGTTTGTATTTCCATGTCATCAATTAAGCACCACGGTTTCTTTCATGTTTGATTGTTTCCTTCATTACTGATGCCTGATGGATACGACCTCATTCTAAACTTCACTACTGACCAAAGTTTGCTATTTACCAGAAATGTTCGATGACAATGATCACTGTGCAGAGAACATTCCCAGTGAAACCAGCGAAATGGTAGATATCTTTCAATTCCCCCAACAACCAAGCAATCTTACTTCAATTTGTGTTTGGAAAACTAATTAAAACTGTCCTCGGGGCATTTTTTGCAGTTTCCTGACGCAGAATATGTCAGTCTTTTGCAAGCACTATTTCCCTCTTTCAGTGGTGAGATCACGTCTGGTAGCCTTGCCTTGGATGCTTCCAATACCTGTTCTCCTAGTACTATGCAAACAGAACTACACTCCCCACAGCATGCACAAGAAATACTTACAACTCCTGACATAAGCGGAGCACACCAACATCAAGGATCTACAGTGGAAGCGAGTAGTCCACAAACTACAACTACTTCAGACACTTCTGCAACCACTTCTGGTGATTCAAGGGTTCCTCGGGCATCTTCACGTACTCGAAGATCACAAAAAAACATGGGTCTTTTCCAACCAAGAAGAAGTCCCAGACTTTCATCAAGAGCTACTGTGGAACAAGGACATAAAGGTGATGTTGGTCAATTTGGAGAACCACCCAGTGCACAGACATCGTTATTTGCACGAACAAGACCAGCACGAAAAGGATCAAAGCCACTTCCTGCTGGTATGCAATAGAAAGAAGACGTATACGACCCTGCATGGGAGGTACTTTATCCAATTGTTTTTGCTTGGAGAAAGCCTCAGTATTTCAAGTACTCGTAGGTCACTGAATATTGATCTTGCCTAAAAGCGAGTTATGTCCTTGCCTTCTTTTTGAGCTTTCAGGGTACAATGCTTGCCAAGCTTGAAGGACGGTTCGTTCTAGTCAGCAAGGCACAGGTATATGTTTCTAGTCCACTTGCTATAGCTTCACCTGAAATTTGTTAAACACTTAATATGAGATTTTTATCGTGTAACAGGCATATAGGATCAACACTGCACCCGAAAGGTAAATTTATGTAGATGTGCTCTTGATCCTCTACTTGATTCCAAGATATAAAAACCAATGCACTATATACTGCTTCATGTGCTTCTGATATGCTACAGCCGACAGGTTGTAACTGTAACAAGATAAACTAGATATTCATTCCTTTCTATATTCATGTGCCCTCATATTGAAAAGAGTATCCATGTTCGACTGTACAGGTAATATGCAGGACAGGCACATGATCTGATCTTTGAGGTAAAGGGTGACCAAAACATACATAACCGACTGCATAGGAACGAGCTGGTGAGGCAACAATGCTTAACTCAAATCTCTTTAGAGGATATATTGTCACGTCCCGCTTTCGGGAGTGTCATCATGGGCGACACTGGTTGTCAAGCTGCATGGATATGCGGGGTTGCGCTCCAAGATCAAGGAGTGTAGGGGCATACGTGCAGTCCCTTTGGAGTTTAGGCATGCCGACCCGGTTGAGTTTGGGGAGCTTGTCGCTGGTCGAGGACTTAACGCTGAAGAGGGGACTAGGCCATCCCTACACAAACTGGTCGGGGTCTGGAGCCGATCCCCTGACGAGCCCAAGGCAGGGCGAAACCAGTCGTTGCCTCGGTTGATAAGGCTGGCTCCCTGGCATGGGAGCGCCGCATGGGCCAAGTGTGGTGGCCGAAGGGCTAGGCCCGTGACAAATGGTATCAGAGCCGCCTCGGCAATTGTCGTCCGTTGGTCGCCAAGCGCTCACGCGTGTCGTCGCGTTCCCAGAGTGGAGTCCCCGTGGGGAAGGGGTCAGGTAGGCAGGGTGCCTCAGAGGTTGGGGTTCGGATTGTGAAGATAGGCCTAAGTGGCAGAGGTGCTGTGGGGAGGTAATCTTATAGTCCAGCGCGGAGCATTGTTGAGCGGTCCATGGGGAAACCTCCCTTCGTCCTTCGGCATTGTGGTACGTTGTGGGAGTGCGTGCCGCATGGGGAAGCCGTGTACGAGGACGTACACCTTGTTTTGGTGGGGGAGAGTGTCACGTCCCGCTTTCGGGAGTGTCATCATGGGCGACACTGGTTGTCAAGCTGCATGGATATGCGGGGTTGCGCTCCAAGATCAAGGAGTGTAGGGGCATACGTGCAGTCCCTTTGGAGTTCAGGCAGGCCGACCCGGTTGAGTTTGGGGAGCTTGTCGCTGGTCGAGGACTTAACGCTGAAGAGGGGACTAGGCCATCCATACACAAACTGGTCGGGGTTTGGAGCCGATCCCCTGACGAGCCCAAGGCAGGGCGAAACCAGTCGTTGCCTCGGTTGATAAGGCTGGCTCCCTGGCATGGGAGCGCCGCATGGGCCAAGTGTGGTGGCCGAAGGGCTAGGCCCGTGACAATATGCTCCATCTTCTAAGATCTACTCCTTTTAGCTGACTTGTAGTTTATGTAATCACTTAGTAAGGACCCACTAACCACATATATATGCATGATATAACACCTAAAAGTTCTGGCTTCATAAAGATTATGCACTTCTAGAGTGACTAACTCGTACATCGGTTTCATCGTATAAGATACAGCCCGCATACTCAGTCGTTGATAATTACCCCTAGTGAACACAACCACCTCAACGGGTAAGTGTATGCAGGTGAGTTATGCATTTGATCCACCCAGTGCAATAAACGCACAAACTCGTGTGGTTATTATAAATAAGCCCCAATGAAACTGACCTTTAATCTGTAGGGGAAGGACCTTCGTACATAGCAGCAGGTTGAACATCAGGGGTGAACAACACAATCAATCAAGGCATCAGCAGCAGCAATTTGCCGCAACTGGTAGACTGCACAGTGACCTTTCAAGTATAGGAAGTACCCATCAAATCCTAGATAACATCTAGATATTTCTGCTTGAAAGAAAAGACACGCACTGAACCTGTCATTTTTCTGATAGATTTGTGACCTTTTAACCGCACCTTTCATTCTTCATCCAACTTAAGCTTCGGCTGCTACTTCAAGGGAAGCTGACCAAAACGATATGGATTATGCCAAGCTGACCTGACCTTAAAATAGTAATCAATTCCAGCAGTATCTACCACAATTGAAATATACTGAAGAAATCATACACCAACAACAGAGACTAGGTCCTCTCATAATATGAAGATCAACAATAAAAAATAAATTTCATCAAAATGCAATAAGAAACAGAAACTTTTTCACTAGCATACTGATTTATTTGTGACAGCAGATGAAAGGTTAAATTACAGTACAGACAACATGTTTCATTACAAAATGCAAACTATACACAAAAGGGGTTTTTGTACAAATCTCCACCCAGGCAATCCAGACAGTTCGCTTCCCACAGAAAAAAGTAGTGGGAAAGCAAAAAGTGGCAGCAATTGTTATCACTGATCGCACTGGAGTAAGAATATTGACATATTCAATCATTTATAACAGTAATCTGCACCTAAAGATACAACACATGCTACATCGCACACAAAAACAACCAATATGGTTTTCTCAAATTAACTATTAACCTGCTGTCCTTTCTTCTTCATCTTCAAACCCTTCGGGCTGGACTGCTTTGAAGGTGGCTCCACAAGCAACAGGCGTGACATGACATATGCCAAGAGTTCTTCACGGTGGGAAAATGTAAAGTCCAAATGTGCATACTCAAACACATTGTATGATGCATTCACACCTGCATCCTTCATCACCTTATAATGCTTCTTTACCATTGATGGCCTAATTATCTTGTCCTTCCGTCCAGCAACAAGATCAACCGGAATATCAATGAGCCCATAGTACTCTCCTAAGTCTAATGGCTCTGGAGATCCATATACCTCCATATTAGCAGATGCTCTCCCATAATCAAACATCCTAAACCTTTTTGAACGCTTCATTTGTGCAAGATGGAGAGCCACTAGGAACGATACCCCTGGCATGTCATTCATATTATAATGTGGTATACCCAACACACCAACCCAATTTGAGCTATCTCCGCCAACAAAATAACTCATCAGTGTCTGAACCAATCCTCCAACAGCAGGGTAATTATGGAAGTCCCGTGCCAACTTGTTTAGAAGCATGCGAAAAAATCTGGTTGGTATATAGATGCCAGGAACAAGGGGTTGCAAAAGGGGAGTCAATAGATGAAAGGAATACTCCACAACCGAAAACATAAAGGAAGAATCTTCATGGAAGCCAGCAGGTGATAATAAAATCAATCTTGATAGCCTGTGGGGTTTCTCTTCTATCCTCTGTGTTACAACATACATTAATATAGCTGCTCCTCCCAAGCTATGGCAAACTGCACAAAGCTTGTAAGGTTGATCACCATTGGTTTCTTCCTCGATATCAGGTTGACTAAGCTTCAATTCCGCAGTTTTAATTTGGTGGATCTTCTCTATCATTGCAGGGATATCCTGAGTCCCATGCTCATTGATTGAGTACTGCCAGTACCTGCATTGGTACACACAAAAGAATATATATATACTGAATATATATAGATACTGAATATATATATCAGGTCCGTTCTGGTGCGGACGTCCCTCCGTTTGCCACTGGACCGTGCTCCTCCACCCCAGCAGCGTCACCCAAGGATTAAAATATCGGTATCGGTAGATATATCGGTCCGTTGAAAAAGGGAGATTTCGGATATATCGGGGATATATCGGGGAAACCCGGGAAAAAAATATCGGTATTTTGGGAAGAATTTTTTTTCTGAAATATTTAATTTATTAGATTTATATATAAATATTACAAATATCAACTTCATCTACATCCAGAATGAGAATCTAGGTTATTGATAAGAGTCATAAGACACACGCTGATCCACAAAAGTACAATAATCTGACCAAGACATATGACTCATATAGTACAAATTGTAGTGTTGAATATGATAATCATATATGTCTTTGGAGCTGCCAACTGTTTCCCCTATAAGTGGATAGTAAGGATGATGAAAACTGGATGACTAATCACTGACTTCCGTGCATTGATTATAGCCATAAACATTATAGCCATATTGATTGTTGCCTTCTTGGGATTCATTTGAGGTTCCAGTCCCACTACCTAAACTAATAGAATCAAAACTTAGCGCAACTGAAACAACATCTTGATCATCATTTGGACCTCTAGTCCTCCTCCCATACATGGTATCCTCTTGCGCTCCATACCTAATACTTCTATAGCCATGATCATGGGAGGCATGATCGTAATTTTCTTCAGATGAAAAATTGTTCAATCCACCAACTGTAGAAGATTGTCCATATACAAACCCGGTGCCAGTATTTCCACCACCTTTTCCGCTTCCACCATCTTCATCATCATCTGAACTATCTGGAGTTGCTATGCCGCCCCATGCATCATCACTGTCTAAATTATCTTTTGGGTTTCCAACAACTTCTTCAGATAATACCCTTTGTACGTTGATTCCATTGGCAGTTGCAGTTTCAAGTTGAGACCACCACTCGTCATTGGGATACACCTCGAGGGAATTAGTTACTTCTCTTCCGGATAACATTTCAATTTTTTACAGATATTTTTTTAATATGTCAGTGATATATCGAAAATATCATAAATGTCGGAGATATTTCCTAAATATCGGAGATATTTCCTAAATATCGGTGATATTTGAGGATATTTCCTAAATATCGGGGAAATATCGTAGATACGGTGGAAGATTAAGATATTGACCCCTAAAGATATATCGGTCCTTCGAAAAAGGGAGATATCGGAGGATATATCGGATATATCGCAGAGATTTTAATCCTTGGCGTCACCAACCACTTTCCCTCCCCGGCGAGTCCGCCAAATTCCAGTTTTCCGGCGAGATCACCCAAAACTTCAAACAAGATCGATCTCGCCAGAAAATTGGAATTCGGCGGACTCACCGGGGAAGGAAAGTGGTCGGGGATGCTGCTGGAGTCCGCTGGGGTGGAGGTGCACCGTCGTAGGCGTCATCCGGTGGCGAACAGAGGGACATCCGCTTTGGAACGTTTCTGAAATATATATATATATATATATATACACACACACGGAGAGCGGACGTCTACACGGCTCTTAAAGTACACGGCTCTTAAAGTGCAAACGTCCCTCTGCACGACGCCGGCGAGGGTGCGCCTCCACCCCAACAGACTCCAGCAGCATCCCCGACCACTTTCTATCGCCGGCGAGTCCGCCGCCGAATTCCAGTTTTCCGGCCAGATCGACTTTGTTTGAAGTTTTGGGTGATCTGGTCAGAAAACTGAAATACAGTGGACTCGCCGGTGAGGGAAAGTGGTCGAAGACACTGCTGGGGTCTGCTGGGGTGGAGGCGCGCCCTCACCGGCGTCGTACGGTGGCGAACGAAGGGACGTCCGCGCTTTAAGGCCAGTGCAGACGTGCACCTCTGATCCGGATATATATATATATATATACACACACACATGTATACGACCTCACTCTCTCCCCACTGATGATCTGATTTTGTAGTCTTTCAAAAGAATGTGTTTGTGTTTTGTGTTCGTGTGTGAGCTTTTTGTTTCTCACTGACCAGAAGGAAAGAAATGTAGGAGGGAAAAATCTTTCATAAACAAAACTAAAACAAGTATATATCATATGCCAACTTACTGTCGTGAGGAAATGCTTTTGTCAACATGCTCCCTAGAAACTAAGCCACGAAAGTTCCCAAGGAAGACATCGTATCCTGAAACAGTAAGATGTATAAGCAAACTGTAAACCACTCTAAACCCCAAGAAGCATCTACTTTCAAATTAAAATGCCAAACCTTGATCGTAGGCAGCAAATGCAGGTGAACCGACAACCCCATTGGAGACCCAACTGAACCAGGAACCAAACCGTTAGCATGTAATTGTGAAGAAAGATTAGTCGTAAAACAAGAGAACATATCATAAAAAATAGACTAGAGATCGACTCCTCATAGGAAAGCAGGCATATTTTATAAGCCATTACTTAAGATGATGTAGAACTCGCACACAATCACACGCTATGTAATTTGAGCAGAGGCAAATAACATATGAAGGTACAGATCAGCTTAGATTTCTGTGGGATATTTCATATTCTCTTTGTAGGAACAACACCGGCTCAATAGGGCAGGTGGATTTTCAGCTTCTAAAATTACTACTCTTGCCAAATGGCAGGTGGTTATGTCACTTGACCTTCACAGTTTTCTAGAAGACTGCCCTTTTTTTAATCTTACCAAACACCTAGGCCACTAGTGAGGAAGGAAACTTAGAGAGAGGTAACTTACCCCATAGATGAATCTAGAATTCCGTGTTGTAGGTAAACAGCTTTCCGTGAATCACGTCTGCAGCATCACACTAAAAAATATTACACACCAATCACACCATATATTCATTGCAAAATTATCACTTTATGAGGGAATAAAAACCTATTATACCTTGGGATTCTTTCCAAGTGAAGAACATATCCATCACTAGTGATCACATGAATAGCTTCATATGGGTACCTAAAACAGGAAGAAGGGTAAAAACATTGATGCGGCACGGGGAAAACAAAAGCTCTGAAATCAAGTAAACGGTAGCCCAGCCTCACCCAAGCTCTGTAATGACATCCTGGCATGTTCGAGCATCAGTATTCAACGCCTGAAACGAAGTATTCCTATCTGTAGTTTCTGTAGGAGCGGGATAATCATCTCCAAGTGTAGCTGTTGGAACAGTAGCTTCTGACGCACTATCATAAGTATCTTGAAATCTGTTACTGTCCGATGAAAACAACCCAAATAGTGTTCTAAGAGCATATAATGGGTGAAGAACAAAATGTGCTGCTTTATGAACAAGATCGAATACAGCTTCTATGAATATCTCAATCGCAAGATGAAGATCCTGTCCAGCATTAAATGAACATTAGAATTCATCTTGGATGTAACTTCCAAAACAGACATAAAAGAGAGTTTTGTCACACCTCAATGACTCCACGTCTTCTATCAGTAGTGCGCTGAATAATGTGATCCTTCAGGAACTGCACTTTATTCAAAGAACTACTCCTCCGTGAAAACTGACTGCCTCCTGGTGAGGGTGGCGTGGACCTCTCATTAGAAGAACGGCAAAGAAGACCAGGAAGGCCAAGCACGAACCTTGCAGGAAACAAAATCCAATAAAATATGTAACTGATCCACATCCATCCTGTCCGCTCCTTAGGAATACTAGAAGACCTGGAGACTCTTGAGCTTTGAGAACACGGTGATGCAGGAGACATGTCATCATCACTATATTCTTCCTCATAATCTATGCTCGAACCTTCGGTATCCGAATCCACAGAAAGCTCATGAATGAGTTGATTGAAAGACGACACGCCACTACAAACAACCACACCAAAACAGAAATCTCATTCCACAAACTAATAAGCATACAATCCGAATACATTTTTAGCAATTACAATAACGAAACATATCGAATTAAGGGGAAATCATACATGCAAGCTAATTAGATCACAGAAAATTGAAGCAAACCCTAAATCCCCAACAAAACCCCTAAAAACTTACTTCTCCATCCAGCGAGGGAATCGAGGTCCACGAAAGGTAGGCCGGAGCTCCCAGCCATGGATTCCTTCGAGAATATTAGCCTTCCCAGGCAAAAGCGCTAACAACAAAGCCGAAACTCCGTTGATCAATCTCACAATATTGTTCAGCGATTCATACGTCACCGTCTTCACTGACCTGAAAATCCAAACAACCACGGAATCCAAAAAATTAGGATCATTACTTGATCGGACTTTGCAGAATTGAACGAAGGAATCAATCATCACATGCATGCATTAAAGAAGTGAAGCGATTAAGGGAGGAGAAGGGGGACTCACTCTTTGGTGACAGCGATGGCGTTGTCGACGAGCCGCTGCATCATTTCATATCCAAGCAGAAAAATATGGCTGGAAAAGGAAACGAAATCTCTGAAAAAATGGGGGGTTGAAATCGGGAAATCTAATCGGAGGGAGGCTATTAGAATGGTCGGCGAGATAAAAGCGAGGGAGATTTTGGGGGCTCCGATATTAGAGGACACTGGAAATAGGCGAATGGAGGATTGATCGGGGGTTAAAGAAAAACGGCGATTCGTTGTTTGCCGTAGAAAGAGACCACGCGGCGGGCCTTGATTGGTGGAATCTGACGCGTGTCGGTTTGCGGTGTTTCTGGGTGGTGGATCAGGAGTACACGTAAGGGTGAGGATATAAATATTATAATATTGTGCGTGGCGCGTGGAGAACGTGTCCCGCTAGATTTCAGGCGTGGGAATCTAGCTGAAGTCTGAAGACCAAAATAGAAGCCATGAACGGAGGGCAGTGGGGCCCAGTTAGGATGGTGTGGATTATTCTGTGTCTCAGTGGAGGGACGCGGCCGCTGCCACCGTGACCGTGGATCAGTTGGATGCTGTGTAGACATGCAGCCACAGAAATGTGTGATGCCATTTCTTTAAGGATTTCTCTCCCTGTAATTTTTGGGTTAAACTTCAAGTTTTACTTTTCTTTTCCATCCTTGTTTTAGGTAAATTTTTCTTCAAGTTTGGAGAAATGAGATGGAGTAAATACAAGATAGCATTCAACTAACCAGCATGACCATTGCAGCATCATGGTTCAAATAGCTTGCGAATATTCAGGGAAATTTGCATTGTGGCTACTAGAAATAGTAAGATTTCTGTTGGGTTTCAGAGTGGTGGATAAAAGCTTTGCACCATTGAACCCTATATGACAACTTATAACAGATTACAGAGAATGGAAGTGCATTTGCATTATTGTTGTTCAAAATTTTTATACCAAGTAAACCTATAACTCTGGTAGTGAGCAACAATTATCAGCTCTGTATTATTTTTCTACTTGCTATCCAAGCTATCAATCTCTATCTAATGAAATTGAATAGTTCTGACTATCAAACAGTTCCAAATCTGAAAATGGCTTGTGTATTTGGCATGATTTTACTTCTCCATGAGGATCTGCTTCCAAAGGATTTTACGCGGGTGAAACATACATGGTAATGTTGCCTTCCTGTAAAAGCTAGGACAATGCTGGTGAGAATCTTCAGATTGTTGATGCAGTTGTGTTGTTGCCTTCCTTTGTGCCTGGTGTGAAGGCAAACTCAGAAACTAAAGCAAGGTGATCGCTGCCCACTTTCTATTTACGAATACAGGAGAAAGAGAATTAGAATGGAACATAACATTTGTAACTTATCAACAGCATTCAACGACCACAAAAGTTCAAGTGTTCAAACACTTATCCATTAAGTAGAAGAATCCAATGTTTTCATACCTTGCAAGGGAGGCTACCAATCCTCTGGAGAGTGTCAAGTGAAACTGTATCCAGAACTCCTGTCGGCACAAGACCATCCGAGTACCTATATAGAGCACAAGCATTTCATAAGATTTTGTACTATGACAACCACCCCCACCAACATTAGAATCATTGTTGCATTATTTAAGAGAAGGAATTCACCATAAGTAGTCAACGGTTCCAAGAAACTTAGAATGGTACGAAGTAGCCAAAGGCTCACCACTGGATCCCCGTGTTGCTGTAGAACCCTGAAAATACGATATATAACCAGAGAGAAATCATTACAATGCATAATTGTCGGGGAAAAAAATCATTACAATGCATACAACAGGAAACTGAACTGAGCAGCCAACTGGGTAAAGGAGTAAATGCTTATACCTGCACCATAGCGTAAGAACTGTTAAGATTCGAGGGATGCACAACTGAATGGCTGCCAGAATTTCCAGTTGCAACTCTAATCTCTTCATCTGTCCAGCTATGTTTCAATAATCTGATGATGAACATTTAACATATTAAGCTTTAACATTTCCACAGTTTAAATAAGCTATCCTATGTTAAATTTAACTAATATGTGAATTATGCAAGCACATCATCATAGGAACTAAATAAAAACAAAAGAGAAGGGAAGTCAGTGTCACAGATATAAGACATACCCATCTATCAAGTTCAATGGCCTGCTAGTTCTTTGTTTGACTCCTAAAACTTGAGCAGGATGACAGCTCTTCTGCCCAGATAACTCTGTTCTGTCAAACGACATGATATTTAGCTGTAGATAAGAGGCACATATCAGATTTAAGAAAACTTGGATTTATATATGTACTTGGATTCTTTATATGACAATGATCGCCATCAGTTTTGTAAAGACTGGACTATGTATCCGAATGTTATTCAAGTGGTTAACAACAGACATGTGATCACCTCAGACGTTGACAAGAACTTGTATATCGCACTCTGTCAATAAGCATAAAAGCTAGTTAAGCATTACTTAATAAGCTAAATGAAAAACTGAAGAAATCTTTTATGACAGTTTCTTTAGAATATCACACCTGAGGAGTGCTATTGAAATCACCACAAAGGACAACAGGGGCATTACCCCATCTCTCTGAGAGGATATGGGCCCTTGATAAGAGAAAACGAATCTGTAAAGGAAAGAAGTTCAAATAATTTCTCATAATATACCATTAAACAAAAACATCCCCAGATGCAATTCAATTATTCCTAACATTTTGAATGATGAAGACGTTCTTCATCTAAGTAGACGTACATTTTCTATTTTGTTCAGCGCATGGATCATATCGTTATGAATGTTAACCTAAAACTATCAGTCTAGGGGACGAAACCAAAAGCAGACAAATTGGACATCACTGTAATAGAACTTACCTGGCCCAATTTAATTTCCCCTCGGCTAGGGCTGTAAAGCACATGGATGTTACCAATCACTAACTTTCTTGATTTGTCTTTATGCATCTGCCTGTATGGAATGAAATTAGATACAGAAAGGGTCCATTTAATCAAAACACTGCATTTATATAAACTCTATCTGAAGTGAAGTAAATCTCAGAAGTGTAAAAGCCTACATAACAAACCCAGATACGTGACCACCATAACACAAAATTAGAAGCAATTTGTTACCAGAAAAGTTCCTCTTAAAAAAAGAACTAGGAAATCGAAAAAAGAAGAACAGGCTACAGTCCAGAACATTCTTATTGTTGAGCAATCCATTATTACTATCTCAAGGGTAACTTTTCTTATTGGGATGAAACTTCACATGGTTTTTAATGCAACATTACATTGGATGATACCCATTACCTCTGAATCCATATTCTCTTCAGCAAAGAAACATGCAAAGATACACTCAAAACTATTTACTGGATACTATCTAAGAAGTATTGTCTGATTTCCAAATGTTCTACCTCAAAAACCGAAAGTTGGGCAACATTGTCACGAAGTCCGTATCCCTTGAATTCAATGCTCTCTTCATCTAACAACCGCAAACTGATAGAATGAAGTGCCAAGGTTATAAGACTTCTTGTTACTGTAAGAAAATAAGCACTAACAGCTACAAAAAAAAAACGAAATAAATCAACATGGTCTTACTTATGAGATTTCCAGAAAGTAGCGCAACCATCAACAGTATCTCCTGTGCGTCTCTACCATAATGAAACAACTGATTTAGAACTTACTATTGATAAGTAGACCAATCCAAATCAGTTCACGAGAAACTGATCTACATTTGCGAAACGCTGTATCTGAATGTATAAACTCATATATTCAATCACATTGTAGTAGTCATCATTTCAATCTCATCATGCAATTGATAAACTGATAACACAACCAAATCGGCGCATAACATAGAAATTATTAACCTTGTAAGAACCAGCATATCCCAGTTTCGCCAAATTGTTTGAAAGCTCCAAATACTTGTCCACCTCCTAATGAAACCACACAAACAGCACCTTCAGTATATAACAACTTCACAACTAAACTCTTTCCCCAACACAATAAAGAACAACAAGTTCAAGAAGCTTTACTTGCAAGCAAACTATATCAGAGTTCCAGGCAGAAATTTCATCGCAGATGACCCTTTTCCGGTGGTCCCACTTCAGATACATAGACGGCACATTCCCATACATGTCTCTATGAGCAAAAGCATTTCTATCCCCCAAGATATTGTACGAAGCAACCGTGAACCTATCTGCTACATAAACCCAACCATTCAGAGCCATCCACATCATGCATGTAATTTTATGCAACGAGAATCAAACCTTGCGAAGCTAGTGGATGATCGGACTGGATCCAACGGCGGACGATGTCCGGAGCGTGGCTACTGCCGGAGTATCGCCGCTTGAGTGGGTTGGGAGTGTTGGTGCAGCAAGAGACAGTGGGTCTGCAGAGGAAGAGGAAAGATGTTCCGGCGGTGGGCATGGCTGTTGCAACGGACACGTGGCGGCCGCAGAGCCAAGAGGAAGCAGCGTCGCAGCGCATTTGGGGAAGGTGAGGTGGGTGTTGGGAATTTTTTTGGAAAAAATGGAGGGATTGGGTTGTTTGTTTATGATGTGGGCGGCGGAGTTACCGAGTTACTGCGGTGGCGAGTTTACTGTGTAGCCGTCACTCTCAGATTCTCAGAGCCACACAGTGGGGAGCTCGGAATCGAGGGAATATTTTGCAGACAGTTGATAATAAAGTTCAATGTCTATTCAAAAAAAAATTGATACATCCCTAGCTAAATTAAAATATAATCAACAAAATTATGAATGAAGAAAGTTTCTTTACTTACACAAAGAAAGCAAAGGAAAACAAACTAAAATCTGTAGGAGGCTGTGTCGAATATAGTTACAGCAGGAAGATCATCAATAAAAGATTACGTAATTGGTAACACTGTTTTAGCAATAGCATGCGTGAGCAGCGTGATCATGTTAGCTTCTCCAAATATGTGATTGACTTGATAAGAGTAGTTCATGTAGCATTCATGAAGTTCACACACCCTCTAAAGAGAGGGAACCAAGAAGGAGAAAATTTCTTTACATTAATAACCAAGGTGTTGTTTGATAACTGAGTAATTAAGAATTTCATACAAATTATACCGTGGTTATTTTCACTTTCCATAAAATCACATATGTCAAACAAAAAATACCAGCTTTTCAAAACATAATCACTTCCTTTTGAACATTAATTTACTTTAACTATCTCCAATATCTCATAGACTTTATTTAATTGTTCATTTCTTTTAGTTCGAATTATTGAGGGTTGAAGTGCATGGACTACTAGATAAACAAATATGCACTACCAGAACAGGCAGTTTAGCCGACGAAAAATTTTCGTCGCCCTGTTAAAAAAATTCGTCGGCTACAACCTTAGCCGACGAAGGTTCGTCGGCTATAGTGTCGTCGGGAAAGGGTCGTCTGTAATGACTTTAGCCGACGAGACAAAAAATTTCGTCGGCTATAGTATGACTATAGCCGACGAAATAATATCGTCTGCTATAGTCCAACCTTTAGCCGACGACATTATTTCGTCGGCTATAGTCATACTATAGCCGACGACATTATTTCGTCTGCTAAAGTATGAACTATAGCCGACGAATAATGTCGTCGGTTATCTTCGAAACTTTAGCCGACGAATAATTTAAAATATTCGTCGGCTAAAGTTTGTAATAAAAAAATATAAAACATCTATGGCCGACGAAATATTGTATTTTTCGTCGGCCTTATAGACATTTAGCCGACGAATTAAAGCTTATTTCGTCGGCTAAACTTTTTTTTTTAAAAAAAAAAAACTTTAGCCGACGAATTAAGGCTTTTTTCGTCGGCTATAAGTGCATTCCAGTAAAAAAAAAAAACCCCGAAATTTCTGAATTACCATTCCATGCAAGCTGCAAAAGACATATTTAACAATTTCATATAACCAACAACAAACACATAAAAGAATATATGAACTACATAAAAGTATCAATTTACATAAACGTATATTATCAACTACGTAAAGTCTATATCGTCTAAATTGAAGTCATCTTCTGGGGGCTGCTGCGGAGGTTGCGGCGGCTGGGGTAGCGTCATGGGCGGAGGCATGGGCGGAGGCGGAAGTCCCTGACTCTGGGCAGCTGCAAAGTCCTGCATGTACTGCAACATCTGCTGCTGCTGGGCCTGCTGGATGGCATATATCTCGGCAACATAGGCTGCCTGCGCGGTATTAAAGGCTGCCAACGAGGCAATATAGGCTTGCTGCGAGGCAGCCTGCGAGGCAGCCTGAGCAGCTTGAGCAGCTTGAGCAGCTTGCTGTTCTCGTAGTCTCTGAACTTCCGACTCTAGCTGAGTCGTCCTGTTGATCGTGGACGTGGTGCTGGTCCCGGTCGAGGTTGCCTTTCGTTGAAATCCTGGAGTGTTCTTCAGGACCCCCTCGCCTCTCTTTCCTAGACCTCGGCAGTAGAAGTTGTTTCCTCTCGGTGGGAAGGCTGTGCCCATGATCCTCGCCCCAATCGTCGGATCCGAATTGTCGATCCGGGACATGGCTTCGGACATCTCGGAATCCTGCGTGTCCGGCCATCCCTCCCTCACTAAGGTACTCAGGACCTCGTCACTAGCCTCCCTCACCCTCGCCTATATGGATAGGAAAAAAAATTATTAATTAAAATTTTTACATAAATTTAAAAATTTAAAAACGTAAAGTGACTTACAATATCCTCCTGGGAGTCAGGATATGCCTTCTCGTACGTATAGACGTAGGGGTTGACTTCTGGATGTTCCTTGGCCGCCTCGTCCATGAAGACACCGAACGGTCTAGAACCGGCATGATGGTTCCTTGTGTTGCGTTGCCGGTTCTGAGCGTTCACCCGGGAAACCGCCTTCAAAGAAAAAAGTAAACTATTAGTAGAATATTTTAAAACGCACGTACTTATTTTTAAATTAACTAACTAATTTATTTAAATACCTGTTTACGAGGGTTGTTGAATTCTGATGTCAGAAGCCAACGCCACTCGTACTCCCTGTACTGGAACTCAGTAGGGGTACCAGAACGTGCGTTCCCGTGCTTAGTCCAATGGGTCCGCAGCTCGTTCTTCCACTCCTTGTACCTACAGATACAACAAAAATATTAGAAATATTATTAATATCACATACAAAATTGTTTTTCATTAACTTCCCAACGTACCTTCCCCCATGCACAACGTCGGCCCAGCTGTCCCTCAGGTGCTCGGGAACCTCAAACCACACCTGCATTTAACCGATTATTATTAGTTTAGCTTTTCGAGAAATCAACAATTTAATACATAATATTATTTTGTAAACTCACCGACATCGCGTTGTGGACCATGTCCTTAACCTCCTGCGGGACCTCGCCCCAGTCGGACCACAGCATAGGGACTCTATCCCTAATGAGAGCACCCACGCGGCCGGAGTACATCCTCGACTTCCCGCCCGATACTGCGTGGCCATCCCCGTCAGTATCGATGGGGATCCTCCCCATGGTACTCACCATCTTCTCGAGAGCTTTCCCTGTGACGGGGCCTCTCTTCTTCTTTGTGCCTATGACATGATTCGGCCAAATTGATTATTAAAATATATATATATGACCCTTTAAAAGTAATCAAGTTGCCTGACTGATTACCTGAGGAGCTCGCGACGGATTCCGGCTCTGTCGCCGATGATGATACCCTCGCAGAAATAAGAGGCGTATCAAAAGGCAGGAACCGGTACGCCGCTGATGGAGCCACTGGCGGGGGCAGTGGATAAATCGGCGTCCCTGAGTCATCGACTACAGGTATCGCCGGTATCATCCGCGGAAGGAACAGATGAGGCGGCGACATCTGTACCCCAGATGACCCACTATCCGAAGAAGTAGGACCCGGAGTGGGCGCCCGGTGTATCTCGGGCATACGAGGTGCAGACACCTCCGTGAAGGGCCTCGGGGAACGAGGGACGGCCGCCTGCCTCGATGAAACGGGCACCTCCGGCGCTGTCTCCAGAAGGCTCGCACGTCTGGCTGTCATGTGGCCCTGAAACGTCGTTTGAGGGTTGCTAGAGGTTCCCTCAGACGATTCGGACCTTTGGCCCTTCGAACTCTTCTTCGATCGAAAAAAGCCGCTCATCCTATTTATAATATTAATTAAAGGCTTTAGATTATTTTGTCTTTGTTTTATAAAAAATTATACATTTTTAAAATTATACTTATTCAATAAAAATTTACACGCAAATACCAATATATATATATAGATATATATATATATATATATATATATTTGACTTACATAACAATATTATATATTAACTAACATATCGTAAAACTAAATTCGAAATCAAAAATAAATTAACACATATATTCAAAAATAAACACATAAATTCAAAAATAAACACATAAACTAACATAATTAAATTAACACAAATTAAATTACAAAACAAATTTAATTAACACAAATTAAATTAACAAAAAAAATAGATTACAAGTTTTATTCCTTTCTTCAACTTCGCGTTTTCATCCCGATTCTCTAGTTAATCTAGTGTTAAAATTTTTAATAATATTAAAAATTACAAAACAACAATTCAATAATATTAAAACAATTTATTCATAATATTAAAAATTACAGAAATGTTAAAATTTAAAATGTTACAATAATTTTAAAATTTTGTAATGTTAAAAATTACAAAAATGTTACAATAATTTAAAATTTTGTAATGTTAAAAATTACAAAAATTTAAAATGTTACAATAATTTAAAATTTTACAACTTCGCTGGGTCACTTTGTTTTTTTAACCATCATTTTTATAATTTAACAACCTTTTAAATTATTATTTGTTAAATATTTATCCGATTTTTACACAACTCACTTATCCAATATAATTTACAAATTTAACAAGATGATTACATTAAAATAAATTTTATTAGCACATATCCAACTACTGTATACACACCTTCAAATTATTTTTGTTACGGTCATTCTCAGTAAGTTACGAAACTACAAATTACGTTAGCACATATCCAACTACTGTATCCAACTACTGGTACTACAAATCGAAACCCAACACATACAAGTTACGGTCATTCTCAGTTTTATACAACCAAAATGGCAAAAGGCAGAAGCAATCATCAATCCATATATTTTATTTGCAGAAAAGAAATCGATGAATTTGGAGTTTATGGGAGCGTACCTTGAGCAGACAAACAGCACCACTAGGGAGGAGGGAGGAGGAGGAGACCGGGAGACCGGGAGGGAGGAGGAGGAGACCGGGAGACCGGGAGGGAGGAGGGAGGAGGGAGGAGGAGGAGACCGGGAGACCGGGAGGGAGGAGGGAGGAGGAGGAGACCGGGAGGGAGGAGGCTAGGGCTAGGGTTGAAAAACTGCAGAAATGAGGGAGGAGGCTAGGGTTCGCAATTAAAACCAGAGGACTTTAGCCGACGAAATAATTTGTTCGTCGGCTAAAGAACAAAATTTCGTCGGCTATACATATATTCGTCGGCTAAACCTTTGAAATTCGTCGGCTAAACCTTTGAAATTCGTCGGCTAAACCTTTGAAATTCGTCGGCTAAACATTTAAAATTCGTCGGCTAAACCTTTGAAATTCGTCGGCTAAACCTTTATACATTTGGCATGTTGTTCTGGTGATGACCAAACTTGAGAAACACAAATCCAACCGTCAGATCTTACCATCATGATAAAATACATGTATGGGAAAAAATTTAACTTGATCCGAAAAGAATAAGGGCTCGATCCGGACGGTCAATCTCGTAAGTCAAACCCCTAAACGCACGGAAAAGGTCGTTCGACCGTCTAAATTACGTATTTTGGCCGGACCTCCAACTGAAAATAGTTTCAAACCGATGACACGCAACAAGTCGTATAAAAATTTTACGCAAAATAACCACCGAAACCGGGGCTACCCATAGGGAGAAAGAATGGAAAATTGAATTAACCGCAACTATCGGCACCGAGACATGACCGGAATACGGTGATTTTTCAACCGTAGACTTATTTCACCATTCTAGTCATGTCTTATTTCACGACTTTTTTACGTTTGAAGGATCTACGTATAGTTTGTTTTTGAAACGGAACATTTTACATAACACTTGGTAAACAAGTTATACAACATTAGTACACATGTTGTGATCGTGATGATCAAACTTGAGAAACACAAATCCAGCCGTCAGATCTGACCATCATGATAAAATACATGTATGGGAAAAAATTCAACTTGATCCGAAAAGAATAAGGGCTCGATCCGGACGGTCAATCTCGTAAGTCAAACCCCTAAACGCACGGAAAAAGTCGTTCGACCGTCTAAATTACGTATTTTGGCCGGACCTCCAACTGAAAATAGTTTCAAACCGATGACACGCAACAAGTCGTATAAAAATTTTACGCAAAATAACCACCGAACATAGGGCTATAGTAGGTAATAGAAATATTTTAGGGTTTAGCCGACGAATACCGTAACATATTCGTCGGCTATAGTATGTAATTAAAAAATAAAAAAAATAACTATAGCCGACGAATTATTAGGTTATTCGTCGGCAAAAACCATATTAGCCGACGAATTACATTGTATTTCGTCGGCTAAAGTGAGTAATTAAAAAAAATAAAAAAACAAGTTTAGCCGACGAAATTAAGTCTTTTTTCGTCGGCTAAGGTAGTTTAGCCGACGAATCACAGTTTATTTCGTCGGCTAAAGTGTGTAATAAAAATAAATAAAAATCATCTATGGCCGACGAAATAAGGTTTTTTTCGTCGGCAAAAAACATCTTAGCCGACGAATTATAGTATATTTCGTCGGCTAAAGTAAAAAACAGGGAAAAAAAAAACAGACGATATTCATAAACCATACATTTAAAAAACCCTGTTCATCATGTATCACCAAAATCTCATATATTCATAACTGAAATATGAATTCAACATGTGTAAACTATAAAGGAAAAAGTCTTTGAAAAATTATACAAATTAATCGGAATCATACATTAAAACTAAGGCTCGTAATCGGAATCATCCGATGAGTCTTCTTCGGTGTCAGAATTAATTTCTGGTAATATATGTATTTCCTCATCGCCAGAGTCTTCGTCTGACTCTTGATTTGGATCAACATCAACAAGCCTTGGCTCTTCATCACGAATTCGCACCGAACGACCCGCTTTAAAATTATTAAGGCCAATGGTAGAGGAGTTAGGAATACCTATTGCGTTGGGCTCTTGATACGCAACATCTTCTTCCTCGTCTTCGGCCTCTCCAAGTGTAGCCGCCCGATAAATGTTTCGAGTGTGCACAAGGTTGACTACTTTCCACGCGTCACCCTTAGCAAGGTCATCAAGATAAAACACTTGTTTTACCGATGTGGCAAAAACGAAGGGGTCATCCTCGTAAGAACTTGTAGCAGTGTTCACCGATAATATTCCGTACTGATCGGTCTTCATGCTCTGCGGCCTAGTATCAAACCATCTACACTTGAAGAGGTGCACTGTCATGCCTTCACCGTAAACGAGTTCCACCACTGAATCAAGAACACCGTAATAGTCAACTCCATTCCGCCCACCATGTGCCATGACCCCAGAATTCTGTGTTCTCTTTCTGCTGTCTCTTTGTTCGCATATAAATTGCACGCCATTCACCTTGCACATCGGATAAACTCTTGAGACTATCGGCTTCATGGCTAGAAGTCTTAGTTCGTGCGACCAATTTGGGTGACCATCAGATTGAATATGGTTCATCTGCAACCAACCATCTCAACTGTAAATATGGATAATTATGCAATAAACATAAACCCGTAGAGAAAAATTAAATTACGTACCCAACCGCCAAAATAATCTGCGAACTCCCTGTTGTGGTACTCGAGATCACCGGCAATGTTGGGATGATTGAGATGGATGTCTTTCCAGTATTCAACTTCTGGACAGTTAATCAATACCCACCAGTGGGCAATGACTAGCTCATGTGGTTGCAACTTGTAGGAGTTTGGCAAAATTCCATACACTTCAACATCACTAGAGACTATGAAAAGATTGAACTTCGGTACATCTACCGGCATGGTTTGCGGAGTTTCCTTCAACGCTCCTAAATACAACTTCATGTAGGTGACGCACTCGTGCGCAATATATGCTTCAGCTATACATCCTTCAGGAGCGGATTTATTAGCCACATAATCTTTATAGTCTCCAAGTTGCCTGTAAATCAAGTTGCAAAATGTTATGATTATTGAACATGTATATGTATTGAGGAATTCATGAAAGTAAAAAACGTACCTTTCCATGGGATACATCCAAGTGTAGTGTACTGGACCGGTAAGCAACAATTGCTCGGGAAGATGGATCATCAGGTGAGGCATGATGTCAAAAAAATTTGGAGGAAATATCCTCTCAAATTTACACATGATATAAATGATGTCCATTTGCATTTCCCGGAGGTCACATCGAGAAATTTCCCGTGTGCATAACTTCTGGAAAAACCTTCCCAACGCTACTAACGGCTCCACCACCTGACGGGGAAGGAACGGTCGAATGAAAACAGGGAAGAGACGTTGCAGCAGGATATGACAGTCATGACTCTTCAACCCGTACATCTTATTGTCCCGGAAGTTCACACACCGGGCAATATTTCCTGCATAGCCTGAAGGATACTTCACACAACTCATCCACCTGAAAATTAGGTTCTTCTGGTCAGGCTTCACGGTGTAAGGAGCTTGAGGCATTTTTTTCTTCCCTTCTTTCAACCACAAATGTCTTCTTATTCCGCATTTTTTTAGATCAATGCGTGCCTTAGGACCGTCTTTCGTCTTCCCCTCCAAATTCAGCACTGTGCCCACCACACTGTCGCACACATTCTTTTCTATGTGCATCACATCCAGGTAGTGCCTGATCAACAACTTACTCCAGTATGGGAGTTCCCAGAATATGCTCTTATGTGTCCAGAATTTGTACCTGTAGGGTCTTTCAGGTATAGCCGCCACAATGTTGGGATGATTGCTGAGCTGCCCAAAATCGTACTCATTAAGCACCGCTAAAATGTCTTCCCCCGTCCATCTTCTGGGAGGCACGCCGTGTTCTACGGTCTCATCAAATGCCTTTTCATCGAACCGCCATTCGTGATCATATGGAAGGAAAGCACGGTGACCCAATCTGCATATCTTGTTGCAATGACTGCTGCTCCCCTCATCGCTAAGGCACTCTGGACAAGCCTTGTATCCCCTAACAACGTTGCCCGACAACATCCCACGGGCAGGAAAATCACTGATGGTGCCAACAACCATGACATGCATCTGGAACATCTCGTGCGTGTACTTGTCATAAGTGGGATGACCAACGTCCCACAAAAATTTAAGCTCTTCAATCAAAGGTCTCAAGTACACATCGAGACACTTCCCCGGATAACCGGGCCCCGGAATCAACAAACTCAACATATTGTACTCCTTCTTCATGCACATCCATGGGGGAAGGTTGTACGGTACCAAAATCACCGGCCATATACTGTATTGCAGACTCATGTTCCCAAAAGGGTTGAACCCGTCGGATGAGAGCCCGAGCCTCACATTTCGGACCTCTGACGCAAATTGAGGAAACTCCCTGTCTATATGCTTCCAAGCCTCCCCGTCAGCAGGGTGTATAAGGGTATCTTCGTCATGCAATTCCCTATCAGCGTGCCATCTCATCGCTTCGGCCGTGTGTGAAGACATGTACAACCGCTCCAACCTATCCGTCAAAGGGAAATACCGAAGTACCTTTACAGGTTTCCTGTTGCCTGCAGGAGTCAGCTTATATCTGTCAGTGTGACATACCGGACATGCGTCAAGGCCACCAAGGTCATTCCCTTCTGGATCTTTACCCCAAAAGAGAACGCAGTCATATCTGCATGCATGGATCTTGATGTAGGAAAGCCCAAGATCTTTCAGGATACATCGGACCTTCCGATGAGTGGTAGGAAGACGATGACCGTTGGGCAGCATCGAAGCAGTGTACTGTAGATACTCATCAACAGCCTTCACGGTCGATTTTGTCTCAACTTTAATCCTCATTACGTCCATCACACTTTCAAGAACGGTCTTCTGACAACCGGGGTACACAGGGGTCTGTTGGAAAGCAAGCAGTTTGTTGTACTTTTCAATACCAGCAGTGTTCACAGCTCTAGGGAAGGGCTGCACCGGGTCAGGCATATACTGTCCTTGAGCGCATACACCGCTCTCATAAGGAAACATGTCGTTGATGAATGTCGTTGTTGGATCGTTGGATGTACTAGCACTGCCCGTCTCGGAAAATTGGCCATGATCATGCGGACCCCCTGATGATGTTTCACCGTGATATAACCAACATGTGTACTTCTCCCAAAACCCGTTACTCCTCAGGTGCTGCCATACTTTGTCAATGGGAAATCGATACATATCGCTGCGACACTGACATTTCGTGCACGGGCAATAGAAAATTGTATTCCCGTTAGCATTATCCATCGCATATTCTAGAAAACTCATAACTCCTGCACCGTATCTTTTGTCCCATTTTGGAAGCGAAATCCAACTCTTATCCATATCCTGAAAATATAACAAAATATATATATATTTATAACGATGCTAGCTAATTATTAATAAAATTTCATGCCATATATAAAATCTCAATTCATTTAGTATATATATATTCTACGTACGTACTACGACTAATTAATTACGAAATTATCATTATGAACTCATATATATCATCAACAACTTCATACCATATCAACACAATAATATTATAAATTAATATTAACATATATATATATATATATTTACTATTTATTAACAACAAATTAATTCATATATATTATCAATTCAAATCATCAACCAAATCGATCAACACATATATATATACATCCAACGTACTCAAAATTAATCAACTCAATCACAATCAAAATCAATAAACTCAATTAATCACACTAATTAAAATCGATCAACTCAAATAAAACTCAATTAATCAACATATATATACATATACGTACCTATATATGGCTCCACAAACTGATTATGGACAGATTTCGACAACACCCAAACTTTTTCTCCCCTTTTTTCTTCTCCCGTTTTTTTTTCCGTTTTTTTCGAAATGAGCTGCTGCTGTCCAGATCTGCAAATATAAAGCACTTTAGCCGACGACTATGAATTTCGTCGGCTAAACCTTTAAATATTTCGTCGGCCATGGTTTGTGCACTTTAGCCGACGACATAAATTCTTTAGCCGACGAAATTTTTTTTCGTCGGCTAAAGTGTGTCATAGCCGACGAAAATTTAAAATAGCCGGCGAAATAAAATTTCGTCGGCTAAAGTGGACATCATAGCCGACGAAAATTTACCTTAGCCGACGAAAGAAATTTTCGTCGGCTAAAGCCCACTATAGCTGACGAAAAAATGCTTCGTCGGCCTGGTTTTTTTTTTTTCGTCGGCTATAACCTTTCTTCTGGTAGTGATGTGAAATTCATACAAGATGTTGCAAACATTGAGAAACGCAATTTAGGTGGTATGAAGAAAACATGATGCACATCATTGAAATTCAATGCTCTCTAGAACTAGGAGTTAAAATGGTCGAATACTTCACAGCTATCTTGTGCATTTAACAAAACGGAGCGGATTCAGTGCACCATGGTGCACTTGAACCAGCCATGTGGTGTTAACAGATATAAACAGACGTTAGTCAAACCAACAAAACAAGCTACAGTAAAAACAGAGAATTAAATATGGCTCTCTCCCTGTCTCGTTGATTATGGCTATCTTCTCCTTCGAATTCTCTATCAAAGTATCTATCTTACCCAACCAAACCTAATTAACCATCACCCATAAGTCCCCGTCATCGATCGACTTGTTGATATCATTCTTTTGTTCTGGTATGGAAACCCATCTCCAGATCTGGTTCTTCTTCCTCCGTCCTTCATTGCCTCCAGTTATCTTAGTGTTTTCTAATCCCAGCACTAAAGAAGTATAATCAGATCGAACTATGGCTCATCTGCGATGGGTGTGAGATTCCAATAGCCGACAACCTTAATAGTCGATTGGAGATATTCGAATTCTTTGATTGAAACCCAGAAAAACCCAATTCAAAAGGTGCAGCAAAAACTCTCCTCCTCGTAACCGGGTCGAATCCTCCTTTTCGAATCAGATCCTTTTCAATTTCCCCCCATACTCGAGGAGCTCCTCTTTAGACTAAAAACAAACAAAGAGAACTCGTTCTTTTCATTGTAAGAGAACTCCTCGTTGGGAGATCTGGAAATAGAATTCATCTTGGGTTAATTTGATCAGTTTTAACTATGTTGACTGCGTTTATTATTTTCTATTTCAGTTAACGGTGTTAATATCGATGTTAGTGCCTCGTGAAGAGCTAGATCAAATAAATGGTTAAGATTAAATTATAACTTTTGGTTCACTTGAACCTTGGTGCATAGAAGAATTGTCGTTAACAAAATCATTAATTTAGTTTCAAGTCAAAAGTGCAAGATTTTATGATCTAGGGACTTGTCAAGTAAATATTTATTTACTTGTTGGCATGTTCTGCTACCCAGTAGAGTTTGCCATCAATATATCGAGCTTGTTGAACAAGACTACAAGAGCTGGGGGCGCACACCCAACCAGTGACAATCTAAGCCTGAACAAGAGCTTGGGGCACAAACAATACTTGCCACATTCTATGTCGCTATTTTGAAAATAGAATACGAACGTTAATATTCAATGCAAAAGCACCAAATACATGACCTTTAACGCCACGAAGAACAGCACAAAAACATCAACTTCCTCTTCATGCTTATGTACGTAGTCATCCCAATGTCTATATATAAGTATCATCATAGTGATAATGTTTTATTACGTACACGATCTGTTAAGTCCATATAATTAGCCATGGAGATATTATTCTCTCTGCAATGTTTCCTTTGTCTAGCTTTCCTATCCATTTCTGTCTACCTACATTTTTACACTACTCGACCAAAGAAATCAACACACATCGGCTTTAAAAACTACCCGATTCTCGGATCCCTACCTGAATTCCTGAAGAACCGGCATCGCTTCCTCGACTGGACCACAGAAATTCTCCGCAACTGTCCCACCAACACAGCCGTCTTCTACAGCCCGGGAAAAGTCCACGGCATCGTCACGGCCAACCCGTTAAACGTGGAGCACATCCTCAAGATCAACTTCGAGAACTACCCAAAAGGCGAGCGGGTCATCTCTCTCTTCAATGATTTTCTCGGAAACGGAATCTTCAACGCCGACGGTGAGCTCTGGAAGGTCCAGAGAAAGACGGCCAGCTATGCATTCAACATCAAATCCTTAAGAAACTTCGTTATGGATAATGTCAGCTTCGAGATTGAGACCAGGTTGATTCCGCTTTTGGTGCGAGCCTCCAAAAAGGGGTGTCGTTTGGATCTCCAAGACGTTTTAGAGCGATTTGCGTTCGATAATATTTGCAAGATGGCTTTCAACGTCGACCCGGGTTGTCTCGGCGGTGATGGAAAATCCGCCGCCGAGTTTATGCGGGCGTTTGATGACGCAGCCACGCTTTGCTCTAGAAGGTTCTTTTACGCCTTCCAATTTATCCTTACGTTCAAAAAGCTTCTCAACATTGGATCAGAGAGGAGACTACGAGAATCAATCGGAATCGTTCACAACTATGCAGATAAGATAATAAGGTCCCGAATGGAAAACAATAGCTACAAACAACAGGAAGATTTGTTATCTCGGTTCATCGAAAATGACAACAGCAACTCGCCGGAGTTTCTCCGTGACATCATCATAAGCATGATCCTCGCAGGTCGGGACACGACGTCGTCTGCTCTATCTTGGTTCTTCTTTCTTTTATCGTCTAGGGCAAGTGTCCAGCTCAACATTCTGAATGAGCTCGAAGCCATTCGTGCCCGAAACGGCAAAAGCATCGGCGATACGTACGGTTTTGACGAGCTCAAAGACATGCACTATTTGCAAGCAGCGATTCTGGAGACCATGAGACTCTACCCTCCTGTGCCGGTGGACTCAAAACAGTGCATGAACTATGACGTCATGCCGGATGGGACAGTGTTGAAGAAAGGGTGGTTGGTGACGTACCATGCCTATGCGATGGGGAGGATGGAGACGATTTGGGGGAAGGACTGCAGTGAGTATGTGCCGGAGAGGTGGATCGGCGAGGACGGTACGTGTCAGCAGGAGAGTGCGTTTAAGTATCCGGTGTTTCACGCCGGGCCGAGAATGTGTCTCGGGAAAGACTTGGCGTTTATTCAGATGAAGTCCATTGCAGCTTCTGTGATCGAGAGGTTTGAGGTCGATGTAGAAGATAAACACACGTCTCCTGCGCATTTGCTGTCCATGACGCTTCGAATCAAAGGTGGACTACCAGTGAGTGTGAGGAAGAGATGCATATATATATGACCATCGTTCTTGTTGTAATTTGTTTGTACTTGCCTTGCTAAAAAAACATTAAAAAGCCTTGCTACAGTATTTGTCATTTGATGTTCTTTTTTATTTACACCTTAGTTTTTGGCTTTTCTTCTTATTTCACTACAATATATTAATTAGTGATCATGTTTAATATTTCAAACACTACACTAATTAGTGTTTTCACTAAGACACAAGATAACTGTGAACTGAGTTCTTGACAATATTCTAACTCTAGAGCATTGAACTTGAATGATGTGCATCATGTTTGGAGCCGGGTGCTTGAGGTTCTATTTTGTAATCAGTCTTTTAGCATTAAAAAAAAAATTGTGCATCATGTTTTCCTTAATTGCGCTTCTCATTTTTTACGACGTTTTGTATGAATTTCACATATTTATTTCTCTAGTCCATGCATTTCAACCCTTGATAATTCTAACAAAACAAAACAAAAAACGACAGAGTTTATGAGATATTGGAGATGATTAAAAATAAATTAATATTCAAAAGGAAAAGATACATTGACCTTAACCATGGTAATTATAACAATGGTATTGCTTGTGAAAGAAAAAACCTAACCATTATATGATTTCTAATCAAACTCTTCATTTAATGCTCAATTAAGTGACATCACCTTGAAATCGTTCATCAAAGCTTGCAACGTATTTTCGTCCTGGTACTCAACGCTCCACCATTCATGCATTTAGATTATTGCAAATACAGATGCAACAACGATCTCCACATATAAATCCCCCAAGTCTTGATATGTTATTTCCTTCATGTTCAACAAAGCACTAGTTAATTAGGTGTACTACAATCACATATATATGCTCATATATAATCTAACTATTTACTATGGATGTATGCAACCGTGATTTGGAGGACAGACATGCATCCTTGATGCTTTTACTTTTTCTTTCCTAGGCTGTATCGCAGCAATTGATTACTAGCTCTCACAATGAAATAGCAATATATTGGTGCTTTACATGAAAAAATTTACCTTATAAAAAAGCAATATGTTTTAGTCCGCCTCTAATTTCCACAATTACTTAAAGCTATGGACCATATTACATACATACCAAAATGTCTCTGTAATGGTATGATCAACAAGTGGCACAGTACTGCACTGATCGAGCTCACGAGATTAGATATTGATTAAATTCAAATAAAAGAGAGGAGAGAAACAATAATTAGGGTTTAAATAGTAAGAGTAGATCTGATGCAGCATAAATATAAACGGTGGAATCCACCAACGGCGACTTGAATTCACAAGTCTGGTTTTCTCGAATCCATGAGAGAATCTGGAATCTACTAGAAAAGTTAAGAAAATCTCAATGATTTTTATTAATATCAAAACTGACGATTACAACCGATAAAAGGTCTTTATAAAGGAGAAACTAAACTCTAAGTCAACTAACAATCAAGCCTATAAACTCATAGGTTAAATGAAAACAAAATCCAAAATAAACTAAAAACTTAAAATAATACTAAATGCCGAATCATATATATAAAACGATATATTTTGGCCTAAATCTGACAGGGCTCACTAAAATGAGTCTTGTAGATCTCGTCGTTCTTATTCTAGAAAGGTATCACGCGTCTTAAACGGACGTTCTGGTCAAAAGTTACTATAAATCAGATTTAACAGATTTTACGCGGCAAACCCAAAAAGTTCAAAACAACATATTCTTGAATATTCCAGTGGCTAGTAACCTCATGATATGAGAATTACCGATCTTCAAATCATTCTTTTTGATTATTCACCGCTTCCTTACTTTTATTTATTTTTTGTTTAAATTTAACTTATTCTGGTTCTACATCAAGATCGAAGACAGCCTTCTCAAAATTCTGAATTCTCTACTTCAATCACGAACACAAACAACAAGCCTTTTTGATCATCAGAAGCACAACAAACAAATAAACTGTAATTTTTCAAGAGCGTCTTTCTAATGAGAACCTCTATAACAATGACTAGTTAATGACGTTTTGGTTTATGGTTTAAAAAATCAATTTTCTCATCACATTTTGGCATCTCACCCTTTCAGTTTTTATGTATATATGAGTAGATTATTTATACAAATTTTTAGCCAAATTAATAATTATTAAGGTAACGAACTGGATCAAATTAATATATGGATGAACCAAAACTGTCAAACATGAATCGTTCAAGTTCATAATTGGTAAATCATACACTTATGAATGTTTTAATGATTTTCAATATGGCTAAAAATTTGTTAAAATGATCTCCTCGATCTTAAAAATTTATAAACTGAACGGTTAAGATGTCGATATAAAATCGAAAAATAGAATAAACTAAAAAATTTTCAACCAGTCCTCATTAGAATGACTCTATTTTTCAATGGTCGATCATAATGCCACTCTTCTAACACCTACAAATGAAAACATGTCAAAACTCAAATGCATCGCATTCTAACACTCATGGGTAGTCCACCTTTAATTCGAAGCGTCATGGATAACAAATGTGCCGGACATGTGCCCTTATCTTCCACATGACAACTTTGTTTGAGGTAAATTTTCACAAAAACTGCCCATTTGTTTGATTCATTCGACAGAGTAAACGATTTTTGTTTACATTGATTTTTGAACTACTTTCAGTTTACCCTCATCAACTTTAAGTCGATTATCATGTTAGTCCTTCTTCTTTTAATTTCATCAAAAACACTCCTCGACTCCCAATTTTCATCAGCCGTGTCCAAACCTCCGTTCTCTATCAAATTCTTCCATCAAGTGATGACGTGGCATCAAGAAGACATTCAAATTCTGAAAAAATAACATTTATGACCATTTTTTCCCCATATCGATACATATCTCCGTTTCCATCACAATTCACAACCATTTAACCTTAATGATTTTAGTGGGATTGAATGCAGTTTGTCTGTTTTGTCTTTTCTCTGTAGGCCCAGCGACTTCAAATTTGATATTCTTCTTAATGTAAGTCATTACATGACATGAGAATTAGATGAAAAACGGATGTTTGGACACGGCTGATGAAAATTGAAAGTTGAGGGGTGTTTTTGATGAAATTGAAAGAAAAAGACTACCATGATGATCGACCTAAAGTTGATAGGGGTAAACTGAAATTAGTCCTTGATTTTTTGCATAGGTGATCTTTATAGGTTAATTTAACTTTTGAACGGTTAATAATATTATAATTTACATTGGTAAATGTATGTAAATAAATAAGAGTCCGGACACGTATGTACATACTAGTCCAGAGGCAAGTATTTTCCTCTAAATAGTAAGAGTAGATCGAAGACAGCCTTCGCCAAATTCTATACTTCAATTATGAGAGTAATTATTTCATGTACCCGGAACACCACGTGGCATAGTGACAATGTCATGCGGTGTACTCGGCCAATCATATAACTCAGATTCATGTGGAAACCAGCAGGGGGTGGAAAAAAATGTAAAAGTAATTTAATACACCAATCAAAAATAATGATAAAACATTTGGACCAATGAGATTAAATTGGTGTTTCTACCTATTTTTTACACATCGGCCCACTAGGCTGAATCTGTTGGTTGTGATGAAGATTACAACATTTATGATAATTATTACGATTATTTCGTATAATTATCATCACCATTATTAAGATTTGCCGAGATTCATTATTTGGTATTAAAACCACATACCAAATATTGAAGCAACGACGATATATGACAACAAATTAACATTATGGCTAATTGGAAAAATTGAAAACCGAAATTTCAACATAATTAGAAATTCAATTCCAACGAAGCTGCAAGAAGAAAGAAATAAACGTGTGATTAAGGAGAAAACAATACGGAGCATATTTTTTATTCGGTCTTAAGACAAAAATATTTATTTTATTTAATTGTTTTCTCCTTCCTTAATTTTTGTGTTTGTAATAGTATATATAGGAGACATATACCTCATTGTAAAAGGTCTTGCACCACTCAAACAAATCAATACACAAACTTTACACACAAACTTATCTCTCTATTGCTTATGTACTTTACCTTTCCTATCAACTTCAAACCTAAATTTGTTTCTTTGCTTTCTCTGTTTTATTGTCAATTCAATTCTTTACGTTCCTGCACTTTAATTATCTTGTTCTTTACATTCTCGCATTTTAATTCTCTTGTTCTTTATATTACATGCACTTGATTAATCGCACATAGGAGTAGTTGTAACATAGAAATTTCATCAATTGATCTCTTTCGGTTAGTCCAGATTGGGTCAATGTGATTCGTTGTTCACACACACATCACATCACAACGCTACAACAACCGAATCCACTTCATCTTCGTGTTCACCGTGATTTGCGAGTATCTTCACCCGATAGATCTCTCGCCTGTCACCCGAACATTTGAGTTCACCCAGGAAGTAAACGTATTCAAGGATCCTGACGACTCTTATCCGAAATTCCTTGCAACACAGGCATCAGAACCTAACGGCCGAGAGGATTCCTTCCTCGGCCTACAATCATTTGAAGAAGTCAGATCATACATACTACATCAATCAAAAACTCGCTTGGCCGTTTCGGTCTCGAGTTGGCACGCCCGCATAAGCAGAAGGACAATTGTAGCCAAGGATCTCGGCCTCGTTTATCGCTTTCTTTACATTTTGCACTTTATCGCTTTCTTTACACTCCGCACTTTACTTTCATGCAATTTCTCGCGTCTTTAAATTCATGCACTTTAATTTCTCGTAATTACTTCATGCAATTTACGTTTCATGCAATTTAAATTTTTACCTTTAGATTCTTGTTCTTTTACTTTTTACATTTTACTTCTCGCAAATCTTTGTTAGAAAACAAATAAAAATAGAGCCATTACCGGTGAAAACGCCAAAAGTCCTTGTAACAAAGGCAAGAGAACCTAAAGGCCGAGATAGTTATTCCTTCCTCGGCCTACAATCACTTGGAAGAAGTTAAATCAAGCCCAATAAATTTAATCAAAAACCTCGCTTGGCCAATAGGCTGCGAGTTGGCACGCCCACACATACCCAAGAAGGACGATTGTAGCCAAGGATCTCGGCCCTAATCTCGGCCGAGACCATTTTTGAGGCAAACAACTTTTGGACGTCCAGTGGGACGCCAATGTATTAGGTGTTTTCACAAATGAGTTTCTACGAGCCGAATTTAAATGGCTCAAGTTCAATATATGGTGTCGATAGGAGATACAATTATGTTACATACACAAGTTTTGTAGATTTCAATAGCCATGCAACATCGAATTTGCAAACACCAACGACACAAACAAAATTTGTTTCGAATCACCAACATAATTGTTGGAAAATTTAGGAGGCTATACAAAAAAACAAAGAGTTTTTGCATGAAAGCTTCCGAAAGAGCCAAGAAGAGTTGAAAGAATGCTACCAAAAAAGCCAAGAAGAGTTGAATGAATATTTTCAAAGGCGTAAAGAAAAACTCGAAAAGGATTGGCGAAAGCATGAGGTATAGCACTTGGAGAGGAGGAGAAAATATGAGGAAGTATCGAGCACAACAACATGCATATATGATGTCAATGGTCTTTCATCTACCTCATTCGTCTACCCAATATGAAGAGAATAATTCCAACGTAATTGTGGAATATGAACCCAAGCTTGAAGATCCACACACGCCTGAATTAGATATCAATGTCAACATTGATTATTCAGGTGATCTAGAAGAATTTCAATTAGTTGAAGAAATTGAATGTTTTGATTTGGTTGTCGGAAATAAAGCCGACTTGGAAAAATCGCAATCGGCTCAATTTAAATTAGAAGCCAAAGTTGATAATTTAAGTGCCTATAAGCATAAAAGTTTGGCCGACATAATGGCCGAAGATCAAGAACTTACTACATGGGGTTCAAATTTGATGTTTCACTGTCTTAAAATATTAAACAAAAGGCTGAAAACAAAAAAGTTTCCAAATTCGTAATTAAGCATTGTTGGCCGCTTCCATAATGAGATCAAAATGTAATTATTGCATGGTCGAGATTTTTTCTATGATCACGTCCTAAATTATTTTGATATTGCTTTCTTCTTTTGGCCAACTTGTTCAATAGTTCCTTAACCATTCGGCTCAAGCCGATGCTCAAGGAACTGGGGGGGCTATGTTTGTACCTATTTTTTACACATCGGCCCACTACGCCGAATCTGTTGGTTGTGCAGAAGATTACAACATTCACTGATAATTATTACGATTATTTTGTATAATTATCATCACAATTATTAAGATTTTCCGAGATTCATTATTTGGTATTAAAACCACATACCAAATATTGAAGCAACAACGATATATGAAGACAAATCAACATTATGGCTAATTGGAAGAATTGAAGACCGAAATTTCAACATAATTAGCAATTCAATTCCAATGAAGCCGCAAGAAGAAAGAAATAAACGTGTGATTAAGGAGAAAGCAATATGAAACATATATTTGATTCGGTTATTTATTTTATTTAATTGTTTTCTCCTTCCTTAATTTTTGTGTTTATAATAGTATATATAGGAGACATATACCTCATTGTAAAAGGTCCCCGACCAACACAAACAACATTTCAATACAATCTCAAACACTTCAAATTCTCTATGAATTCTCTACAATATCAATCTTTTCATTCATGTTCAGGCTAGTTTTCTTCTTCTTCTCATCGCTTTTTTTACATTTTGCACTTTATCGCTTTCTTTAAATTCCGCACTTTATCGCTTTCTTTACATTCCGCACTTTACTTTCATACAATTTCTCGCGTCTTTAAATTCATGCACTTTAATTTCTCGTAATTACTTTATGTAATTTACGTTTCATGCAATTTAAATTTTTACCTTTAGATTGTTGTTCTTTTACTTTACTTTTCGCAAATCTTTATTAGAAAACAAAAAAATAAAGTCATTACCAGTGAAAATGCCGAAAGTCCTTGCAACAAAGGCAAAATAACCTAAAGCCCGAGATGATTATTCCTTTCTCGGCCTACAATCACTTGGAAGAAGTCAGATTAAGCGTAATAAATTTAATCAAAAACCTCGCTTGGCCAATAGGCCTTGAGTTGGCACGCCTGCGCACAACTGAAAAGGATGATTGTAGCCAAAGATCTCGCCCCTAATCTCGGTCGAGACCATTTTTGAACAAACAAGAAAAACATAAGATAAGTGGTGTTTAAGGTATAAACAATTACATCAAGCCTTTTCGATCATCAGAAACACAACAAACAAATATACTTTAATTTTTGAATGGTCGATCCTCGTGCATTTCTTCTAACGAAAACAACAACACGTCAAATGCATCTCTTTCTCACACTCACGGGTAGTCCACCTTTGATTCTAAGCGTCATGGACAGCAAATGCGCCGGACAGGTTCCCTTATCTTCTACGTCGACCTCAAACCTCTCGATCACAGAGGCTGCAATAGACTTCATCTGAATAAACGCCAAGTCTTTTCCGAGACACATTCTCGGCCCGGCGTGAAACACCGGATACTTAAACGCACTCTCCTGCTGACACGTACCGTCCTGGCCGATCCACCTCTCCGGCACATACTCATTGCAGTCCTTCCCCCAAATCGTCTCTATCCTCCCCATTGCATAAGCATGGTACGTCACAGACCACCCTTTTTTCAACTCCGTCCCGTCCGGCATGACGTCATCGTTCAGGCAGGCCTTCGTGTCCACCGGTACAGGAGGGTAGAGTCTCATGGCCTCCATGATCGCCGCTTGTAAATAGTGCATGTCTCTGAGCTCGTCAAAGCCGTAAGTATCGCCGATGCTTTTGCCGCTTCGGGCTCGGATCGTTTCGAGCTCGTTCAGAATGTTGTGCTGGACGTTTGGTCTAGATGATAGGATCCAGAAGAACCAAGATAAAGCAGACGACGTCGTGTCCCGACCGGCGAGGATCATGCTTATGATGATGTCACGGAGAAACTCCGGCGAGTTATTGTTGTCGTTTCCGATGAACCGGGATAACAAATCTTGTTCGTGGCTATTGTTCTCCATTCTAGACCTTATTATGTCATCTGCGAAGTTATGAACGGTTGCGATTGAATCCTTCAGCTTTTTCTCTGATCCGATGTTGAAAAACTTTTTGAAGAGAAGAATAAATTGAAAGGCGTAGAGGGACCTTCCGGAGCAAAGCGTGGCAGCGTCATCAAACGCCTGCATAAACTCGGCGGCGATGGCGGATTTCCCATCGCCGCCGAGACAAGCAGGGTCGACGTTGAATGCCATCTTGCAAATATTGTCGAAGGCAAACCGCTCCAAGACGTCTTGGAGGTCCAAACGACATCCCGTTTCGGAGGTTCGTGCCAAAAGTGGAACTAACCTGGTCTGAATCTCGAAGCTGACGTTATCCATGACGAAATTCCTGAGGGATTTGGCGCTGAAGGCGTAGCTGGCCGTCTTTCTCTGGAGCTTCCAGAGCTCGCCGTCGGCGTTGAAGATTCCGCCGCCGACGAAGTCTTGGAGGAGAAAGATGAACCTGTCGCCTTTGGGGTAGTTCTCGAAGTTGGTCTTGAGCATGTGCTCTACGTTGGAAGGGTTGGCCGTGATGATGCCGTGAATCTTTCCCGGGCGGGAGTAGACGACGGTGTTGGTGGAACAGTTGCGGAGGATTTCGGTGGTCCAGTCGAGGAAGCGGTGCCGGTTCTTGAGAAATTCCGGTAGGGATCCGAGAATCGGGTAAACTTTGAAGCCGGTGGGTGTGGATTTCTTTGGTCGAGTAGTGTAAAAATGAAGGTAGACATAGATGGAGAAGAAAACTAAGATTGATAGCAGAGAGAATATTAGATCCATAGCTAATAAACAGTATGTAGTAAATTATTACGAGTATGACTGTGAGTATGAACCATGACAAATTTAGTTTAGTGATATTTGAGATTTAAGATTTGGAAAGAGATATTTTTGTTTTTGATTGGCTCTGGAGTTTAGTGGAATGCTGTTTTCATTCTGCATGGTTATCTTATCTTTATTTGTTTGTCGTCTTCTAATAATGTTGTTTGTTGTCATTACGCACTGTAAAAATCGGTTCCATTGCTGACTGTAACTCAAACTATTACAGTTTCTCATCCATTCATGCGTTGCTCTTTTTGCTCATCAAGTGTGGACTCTTGTGATCCGGTCACAATTGCAGGGTTGTATTGTTGATAGGCTTGGGCATATTTTCAGCATGTATTCTCCTGATGATATCTCTTTGGTATTCTCAGAACCATCTAATATCCTGGTACGTTACTCCTCAACCTAATCGCACTTACGACCAAACGTTTGTCATCGGGTACCAGCCTCTTCCCAACAAGCGGAAAATGCATACACCCAAGATCGATCCAGCTCCTCGTCTCTATTGGGGACATCTTGATTTGCATCATGTAAAGCTCTAGATCAGTCAAAATAGCGTAGCTACATTGGGTTTCACCATTAGGGGTTCCAACGGTAACCCTGTTATATCTACTAGTATGGCTATTCGCGCAACCACTGTTTTTATTGCAGAGGCGAGTGCTCATCGTGAAAGCCTTTATTCTTTCATGCTTAACTACTTCAGATGTTGTTGAGGGCGAATCAAAGCTGCTTATTGATTACATCCATTGTCAGATATCTGTTCTTAGAAGGATTAAAGTGTGCGTTCATAACATCCTTAAGCTTGATGCTCAGTTTGACTCCATTGCGTTTCGTCACATATACCGTGAAGCTAATTTCGTCGCAGACCATCTGGCTTTGTTTGCACATTCTCATCTTGAATTCCGTCTGCTTCTACTGGTTCTAGTGTGTCATCTTTACGGTGTCGCCAGTGTTCCAGCTTGAAATATTTGTTCTAGCTTTAGAGGCGGTTTTGTTTTTCAGTTCCTATATTTGTCGTTTACCCGACGAAAAAAGACTGATTAGGGCCACAAGCCCAAAATCGGATATTTGCCACAACAAGATTCTCCTACGACGTGTCGTTGAATAGCACCAATAGCAAAATGAAAGGCGCTGGTCCCGAACCACCACACCTGTATATGCCACACAATTCCCTTCCAGCTATTCTGGCTCACAAGCTCCGAGTCTCAGAGACACGCAGAGTCATAGGCTCATGGCTGCCCTCTGCGGTCGAGTCCCTCTTTCACCTACCCAAGTTTTCAGTCTCTCTAAATCAGGTACTTTTCCCTTCCTGGGTTCTTCAATTTCCATTAAAAACTCGATTATTCGAATCCATTGACCAAACTCAGTTATTTGGCATAAAATGATGATTATGTTGATGATCGGAATTGTTGTAAGCATGATTCATAAATTTGGGGCAAGTTGAGCAATTAAGGGCATGGTAGATTTGTTGAAATGCGTTATGGTTATGATTATGTAGGAGGAGATAAACCCTATTTTCATAAACAATGCCCGAATCGGAGCACCGTGATGACTGCAACAACCACTGTGCTTGGAAAAGGAGGTGGGTTGTTGGAGAAGCCGACCATAGAGAAGACCACACCTGGTCGTGATTCTGAGTTTGACTTAAGGTGTGTACGGTACAAATTGTCTGTAAATTCATATATGATGATTTTGGTTTCATACGATTCTGCTTCTGTTGCATCAATGTTGTGTAACTTCCGCGGTATGCGCAACAAGCTTGATTGTCTCAGACAGAGATATATGAGGGGATTCTTATGCTAATCTGTGTTTTAAATAGAAGTTGGTAATAGTGCAACCTCAAATTAGACATGTTATAGGCGAAAGAACTTGTTCATAATCTGAGTTTATAATAAACCCAAACTCTTACTAAGAACGCTGTAGTAATTACTCCGACCTAAGTGAACGTAACAAGTAATCCAGCAGACTGTGATAGCAGAAGAGCTTGTTCATGTTCATAATTGCCTGAACTCGAGAAGCTACGAGTAATACTATATGAATATATGATGCTCTAGTGGTTTAGACTTTACAAGTTATAAACAGATGGTTGAAAGTCTGAGTCCAAAGTTTGGCTAGTTTTCTATATTTGCCAGTTGCTACCCCTTGACTTAATTTTTTGTTGAAGAGCATCTTTAACCTGAATAAAGACTGTCAAAGTATCCTATATTTGGACTCCTCATGGACATTTAGCTAACTTTTTAAATGTTAGAAATAAATAAGCTCAAGGGGAGTTGAGCAATTCTCAAGAGACTCTTGATGTTTACTCGAGGGATTCAAGTACAACTTTAATACAGCTCAAGTGGTTATATTTCTGAAGATGGTTAAACTATTGCTTTAAGGAGTCGAAATCTGGTTATTTTAGTTCCCCTGTAGATTAGTGGATGGCATGTAAACCTCATTTTATAAGCAATTTTTGCAGGTCTTTTGGAAGAGCTGTTTCAGTAAGCCTTAATGTTAGAATGTATATGTAATCCACGTACACGCACACATATCTATAGTTCTATACAGACACTAACAATAAAAGATTTTTTTTAGTTATTCTGATTATTGTAGAAAGTTTTGAATAACCAATTACCCTTGCTTTGCAGGAAATCAAAGAAAATGTCTCCTCCTTATCGAGTGATGCTGCATAATGATAACTTTAACAAGCGGGAGTATGTTGTTCAAGTTCTGATGAAGGTTATCCCTGGAATGACAGTTGACATTGCAGTCAACGTGATGCAGGAGGCACATCACAACGGCCTGGCAGTGGTGATTGTATGTGCTCAAGTAGATGCAGAAGACCACTGCATGCAGCTCAGAGGCAATGGTCTTTTAAGTTCGGTTGAGCCTGCAGGTGATGGATGCTAATCATTGTTGACTAGTACCATCATCATCATAAACCCAAATAAATAAAAGTAAATTATAAAAGGAATTGCAATGTCCTAGCTTAGTCATATCTTTGGTTATATATCGGTTTCAGTAGTGCGAATGTGCATGTATGTAGTACACTAGTATGTACATAAACTTGCTCCCATTAACATGAACTGCTTTCAGGGCATGTTGAGTAATGTTTTCATCTTCTGTTGGTTTTATTTATTTTTTGAAACATGGTTTTATTTTCTTTAAATAGATCAGAAGGAGAAAAGGAATGTGAGATGGGAAAAAGAATATATATATATATACACACACACACACACACACAATGGTTTTGATATTTGATTCTAGCCACTCTAATCTACTAACTCTTTCATTTCTCAAGTTCCTTGTTAATATTCAAACTTGCTGCATCTCATAACAAATAATAGCAATGTAATTAGACTCCAAAAGAAAAGAAAGAAAAAGAACTGGAAGAACAGAGAAAATGCCATTGCACAAAAAAGAAACGAAACAAAAAAAGAAGAGAAATGGCTAGTGCTCTTTGGAGCACGCGGGGAATCGAACCCTGTGCCTCTCGCATGCGAAGCGAGCGCTCTACCATATGAGCTACGTCCCCATGTTTGTCTTTCTCTACACTCAAGCTTTATAACCGGTGGTTTCTTCTCAAAGTTTCAGAGCTCTGTGTTCTTTTTATGCAAAGAATGGCTAGTGAAAGGAGCCATTTCTACGAAGACAGGTTCCCAACTGACGATAATCAATATGAAAATTGAAGTTGCAAGTCGTCCGCATTAGAGTTGCATAAAAACCATTGCCTTACAAACATAATTAGTAGTATGAGTACATCCCCAGTTTACTGAATAGTCAAAGTATCAATGAGCTCAAAGACATCTGACGGCTTCTCCTTACGTAGCGTTGAAATGATCACCCTCCAGGTATCTTCATCAAGAACATTTGCCTTTTCCAGGCTACTCAATACTGTCCCTAACAACTCCATATTACCTTCCTCACACAAACCCTCAACAAGTTTATACGTTCGTGCATAATGGGGCGCGTAACCCTTAAAGATCATCTCATCTAGGACAAATGCTGCTTCCTTAAACTGTCCACAATCACAAAGTCCACTAAATAGCATTCTATATGAGAGCACATCCGGATGGCACCTGCGCCTTGGTAAATCTTGAAAGAACAGATTCGCTTCACTCCATTTCCCTTCTTTGCACAATGCATCAATAATCACATTGTAGCTAATAGCATTTGGCCTACACCCTTTCTTCACCATCTCATCCAAAACTCCATATGCAGCTTCGAAATCCTTCTCCTTACAATACCCATGAATCATTGCATTGTAAGTCACAGTGTTTGGCTTGCACCCATACTCACTCATTTCCTTCAATAGCCCCGAAACCTCTCCTCTCCTACTGGCCTTGAATAGCGCACTGATCAACGTAGAATAAACTACTGCATCCAACCGAATGTTCTTCCTCACCATCTCATCCTTCAGCTCAAAAGCCAATGTCATTTCACCAATCCCACAAAGTCCTTTCATCAAAGACGCATAGACGAATACATTAGCCAAAACCCCATGAACGCGCTCACATTCCTCTTTCAATTCCAAAGCTTCTTTCACCCTATCAACCGAGCAAAGCTTGTAAATCAAAGTCGCCAATGTCACATCAGTCGGTTCAACACTCTTGCTGCGCATTTCATCGCATTTCATCAAACACATTCCGTGAATGTGCATCATCCAAATCCTCACTCTCACAAAACGCCTTGATCAGTATATTGTAAGTACACGCATCCGGGGTCCCATAATCCTCAATCCCCTCCAAAACCTCCCTCATCTTCTCAATTTTCCCACATTTGAAAAGAGCATCCAGCAAGGAATTGAATGATTTGATAATCCGCTGGCAACCGAAAGAAGGCATTTCATCAAACAGGGGAGTGCACGATCAGGGAGACGAGCCCTGCCGTAGTAGGACATGACATTGCAGAAGATGATTTCGGGCGGAGACAAATGGGTCTCTTGCTTCATTTGCCCGAGAATTTGCTCCATTTGGTCGAACATTTTGGCACGACCGAGCTTGGAGATGATTATGTCGTACGAAATGAGAGAGTAGCGAAAGGGCTTTTGGGGTTGGGCGTTTGAATCAGGGTTGGGGTTTTGGAAGAGCTGGAGGGCGAGAGCTGGGTCCTTTTGGTTGCGCAGAAGAGAGGAAAGCCTGAAGGGAGAGATGGATTTTGAAGCTTTAATCATTTTGCGAGTTCTTGTCTCAGCTGGTGATGATCTTATTGGTTATAGAGCCTTTATAATCATAGGTGTTCTACCCGCCAAAATAACGGTAACGCTTTTGATCCAGCTAAAAAAAATTTGGAGTTCTAAGCACTGTACTTCAACTATACCCGAATAAGGTGACTACAATTGTCGAACTGCTACTCCACGGAGTCTCATATCACTACTGCGCTATGTTGCACGGACACGGACTCGGACACGGCGACACGACATGACACACGGACACGGCAAAACTTAAAAACTGAATATCCGACACGGTTTGGACACGGTAAATAAAATCATATATTTATTATTTTTAATAAATAAAAATATATTACAATATACATTACATTACCAAAATAATGTTTTAAATTCAATTCTTTGCATAACCATAAGAAATAATATTAAAGAGAGTCAAATACAAATGATAGAAGTGCATAATTAATAATATTAGAAGTAGCAGATCTCTAACTTAAAACATAACATTAAAGAAAATCAAATTTGCAGTAGGTTGCTAACAAAACTGGACAGTAGCTTGTTTTTAAAAGTGAACTGTAGCTTTATTTAGGTTTTGGTTTCTTTTTTTTCAATTAAAAAAAATTGATAAATGATGATGTGGCTTGTCGGAGATGATGTGGCGTGTCAGTCAACGTGTCAAAAAAATCAACATTTTCCGACATGTATTTTGCCGTGTCGGCGTGTCGGAGTGTCCGACACTCCGACACTCCACCCTAGTGAAGTGTCCGTGCAACATAGCTACTGCGTGATATTCAATATTTGGTATCTCATTTCAATTTCTGCTATTTTTGTCATGTCCATCGCGAGGCTAATTTTGTCGCGGACAAAGTGGCATTCTTGGGGCTTACTGTTGTTTCTCCACTAGTTTGGTGTTTTTTTTTAATTTGTTTACCCTTAGCTGTGTACCTAGTGTTCTATTTGGATTAGTTGGGAGGAGATGTTACTCGTAGTTTATTGTTGTAGTTATTGTTTTTATGTTATCGAAAACAAACTATACCCGAATAAAATCACTCATCGCTAGCATATAGTCATATGATTCAATTTGTAAGTTACGTTTTCTTGGTACAAATAAGCATCTCGCAAAATAAGTTATCAACCATATAATTTTAATAATACATGAAGGGGAGATTCCAAACACCAAAGATTTTTCTTTTTCCAAAACAAAAATTTCATTGGACTAGAGTTCGAAATCGCTCAAGATAGTATATAACAATGGGGATAGGACAAAACATACAAGAAATGTACTACAACAACCGGTTGTTCTTGTATGGAACTTGCTCTCGAACATTTATCGCAAAGCTAGCAAATGCTGAAGTTTTAACTTCCTCAAAATAATTAGCAACAATAGGACTATTGTCCATGATTCATGATCCTGAAAGTTGTAGCAACCAAACAAGATTATTCTCTAATATTTAGTTCTATTGAACGTCCTCGTGAATGTATAGTTAATTGCTTTCTATCTAGTTGGCGTGAGCTTTTTCTTAGGTTCTGCAGCTAATTTAAAGATTGGATTTCCTTCGCTGGGAGTAGTTCTAATGAGGACCACTATGTTGAGGACTTATTCGTTTTACCTATTTTTCGATCGTATATTCATATCTCGACCGTCTAGTTTGTAAATATATATGAGTAGATCATCTATACAAATTTTTATCTAAATTAAAAATCGTTAAGACATTCATAAACGTGATTTACCAATTATAAACTTCAACAGCTCAGTTTGACAGATTTGTATCGTTCATTAATTTGATTTAGTTCGATCCCTTAACGATCACCAATTTAGTTAAAAATTTATAAAAATTGTTTACTTATATCAACTTAAAAACTGAACAATTAAGATGAAAAAAATAAATGTAATAAACTATTAATGAAAAAGTCCTCTTCAATCATCGACTTAGTGGTCATCAATAATCGCTTCCATTTCTTTGGTGAAGTCCTTTTCATTTCCTGTTGATAATACCGTTAAGATGGGAAAACTCCATATTATATAGATCTCATGCCATTGTTCAAATCAAAGAGGAAAAGAGATGGTCTTTGGAGGGAACGGCTGCTGTGTACGCAGTACTCCCGGTACTGCGGCTGTCGCTTGACAAAGTCAAGCGGTCACGCGCCAACCGCGCGTCTCGCGTGGATCGGTTTTGTTTCCGAATTCGCAAAGCGATCTGGAAACGGGGTTGTCACTTCGCTCGGATCAATCTCTCAATCGCGTGCAAAGGTTGTTCATAGGTTGTTCACCGTCCACATGTGCAGCACGGGTGAGGCAAGGAGAGGAGAGGCGAGGCGAACCCGTTGCAAAGCTTCCTCATTCGCGAAGGGAGGATCAGCGAGAGTGGCGAGACGGGTGAGGCGAACCCGCTGCAAAGCTTCCGCGTTCGCGGAGGGAGGATCACAGAGAGTGGAGAGGCGAGGAGAGGCGACGGGCGAGGCGAGGCGAGAAGAGGATAGGCGAGGCGAGGCGAGGAGGAGACGGGTGAGGAGAGGAGAGGCGAGGCGAACCAGCTGCAAAGCTTCCGAGGAGAGGCGAGGCGATACGGGCGAGGCGAGGCGAACCCGCTGCAAAGCTTCCGCGTTCGTGGAGGGATGATCAGCCAGAGTGGCGAGGCGAGGAGAGGCGACGGGCGAGGCCAGGCGAACCCGCTGAAAAGCTTCCGCATTCGCGGAGGGAGGATCAGCGAGAGTCGTCTACTCCACGCGCTAAAACTTCTCTAATCAATACTTGACACGTGGAGCAGACACCTGCAGTACGTTGAGTATTGCGTACATTCCAGAACACACCGTCTTTAGATGGATTACTTAATGAAATACGTGGCTGTCTTCCACTACTAAATAATCTGGGTAGCTAATTCTATATGATATCTACCACCAACCACTTGCATTATGATTCTGCTGTGTCTATAAAAGGGCCTTCACAGTTACACATTTAATCATCGAGTACGACAATTTGATTTCTATTTCATACATAGATTTCATAGATGAGTCTAAATTGCTTATTTCTTTTTTATCAAGAACAGACAATTTTATATAACAGATAGAAAAACAAAATGAGAAAAAGAAGAACAATAATAAGTCTCAATGACACCTAAAATGTCAGGCGATCAAATAAGGTTACAGTTCTCCCATTTTTCTGTTCTTCCTCAACGGAGAAGTTCTTGCCACACAGAATTGAAAACACTTAAATTCAACTGATTCATGTTTTTGCATGAAGGGACAGTTTGAAGTGTTATGTTGAAGCGGTGAACGGTTTCACATACATAGATTCAATAATGCTCATATTTCTCTCGTTTTAGTCACTCAGTGAAGAACGAATTTATGATTTTATATCAAAAATTTCGACATGTGTGCGATACTACTAATAATTTAAGAAAAACTCTTTAGGTTTATGATTTAAGATTTTAAATGAATTTAATCTAAACCACACTTTTCAAACATGAAAGACATCAAATTTGAATAGGCTCTATCATTACAAGGCTTTACGAATCGGGTTGAAATTTTACCTTCATACGTACTTCTCGATAAGAATAACATACCTTTATACATGAGCAAGATTCCCCTAAAGATCTATATGCTCGTACCACTTGTACGGATTAAACAAAGAAGCAGAAAGTGACTGCTCAAGAACCCTTTTGAGTTTTGATCCCACTTCACGAAATTCTTACCTTTACTTACCTTTCCACCCTGGTCAAAAACCTTTACCCCCACTAAGAGGAAACGGCAAAGAACCTAACCAAGAAAATTAGAAAAGCGTTACCGCATAATAATTTATACATGCATCTTCGTCTTCTTCCTCCTTACACGAAATAAGAAGCACTCTGTGATCTATAATCCTCAAGTCCTCTGCACCCAAATCAAGTAAAACCATGACGAATTCATCAACGTAAATCCAAACACCACACCAACCAGCTTAGCTTTTCCATTAAAACCTCCCCCACCACTGGACCCACTTCCCACTTCATCTTCTTCCTCCCTTCATAAAGCCCCAACCCTCACTCCCTCCCCACTTCAAACTCTCCTCTCTGATAGCTAGCTAGCTAGATCTCAATCTCCCATGGCTCCCTTTTCATTTCCCTTCTTCCTCTTCACCTTCACCGCTCTTTTCAGTTTCACTCTCTCTCGCACCACCCTAGTCTCACACTCCACCGCTACTCTCGACGTCGCCGCTTCTCTCTCCCAGGCACATGACGTCATCTCCTTCTTCCCGCACACCATCAAGCCTTTGGACCAGGCCCAAGAAGAAGCCCAGCTCCTCAACTCATCCGCCGCTTCTTCGCCGCTCATCACTCTCCCGCTCCACCCCCGTGAATCTCTCTACACCTCCAACCACAAGGACTACAAGTCGCTGGTCCTCACCCGACTCGGCCGCGACTCGGCCCGAGTCAACTCGCTCAACACGAAGCTCCAGCTGGCTTTGCAGGGAGTGAACCGGGCGGATCTGGAGCCCATGCAGACGGAGATCCGACCCGAGGATTTGTCAACTCCCGTAACTTCCGGGATCAGCTTGGGAAGCGGCGAGTACTTCACACGCGTCGGCGTCGGCAGCCCGGCGAAGCAGTTCTACATGGTGTTGGATACCGGCAGTGACGTCAACTGGCTCCAATGCCAGCCTTGCTCCGACTGTTACCAACAGTCCGATCCGATTTTCAACCCGACCGGATCCTCCACATTCAGCCAGCTCACCTGCGACGCGCCGCAATGCCAGGCTTTACGAGTCTCCGCATGCCGCAACAACAAGTGTCTCTACCAGGTCGCCTACGGCGACGGCTCCTACACGGTCGGCGACTTCGTCACCGAAACGGTGTCGTTCGGAAACTCCGGCGCGATCAAGGGCGTCGCGTTGGGATGTGGCCACGATAATGAGGGCTTGTTCGTCGGGTCCGCCGGGCTTCTCGGACTCGGCGGCGGTAGGCTCTCGCTTCCTTCGCAAGTTAAGGCTTCGACGATTTCGTACTGCCTCGTCGACCGCGACTCCAGCGCGTCGTCCACGCTCGAGTTCAACTCCGCCGCGCCCGGCGACTCCGTCATCGCACCGCTGCTGAAAAGCCGGAAACTCGACACGTTTTACTACGTCGGGCTCACCGGCCTCAGCGTCGGCGGCCGCCCGGTGTCGATTCCGCCCTCTCTTTTCCAGATGGACGAGTCCGGTAACGGCGGGATCATCGTCGACTCCGGCACCGCCATCACTCGGCTTCAGACGGCGGCGTACGAGGCGCTACGCGACGAGTTCAAGAGGCTCACTCCCGACTTGCCCGCCGCGGGCAACTTCGCGCTGTTCGACACGTGTTACGATCTCTCCGGAAGAACGAGCGTGCGGGTCCCAACGGTGTCGTTTTTGTTTGCTGGTGGGAAAAGCTTGGCACTCCCCGCCAAGAACTACTTGATTCCGGTGGACAACTCCGGCACTTTCTGCTTCGCCTTCGCTCCGACTTCGTCGTCTCTGTCCATCATCGGAAACGTCCAGCAGCAAGGGACACGTGTCAGCTACGACTTGGCAAACAACCGAGTCGGGTTCTCTCCAAATAAGTGTTAAGTTAATCTCTGTAGTTAAAAGTAAAAACATAAATGAGAAAGTTGGATTGGAGTTTGGTTTAGGTCAAATCTTATCAGGGTTTGGTTCGTAACATGTACCTATTTATTCCTCATAAATCTAAATGAAGAAGGTGCATGCATCTCACATACTTACCCTATATATGCTTTTGGTGGAATTTTAATGTATAATTGTTGTACGTCGATGTATAATGTAGGTGAGTGGTTATGATTTACGAGCTTATATAAAGCAGTCGGATCACTAAATCTCGCACTGTATATAAATTTATATGTTCATATAGTTTCAATAGATTTGTTACGTGACACGACCATTTCACTTAAAACTCTATCCGCTCTTAGTCGATCGCAAACTTATTTGAAATAGTAGTGGTGTTCACATGGTCATCAAGTGACTAAAGAAATCATAATCAATCACTGTTAGATGTAAATCTAAAGGTGAAAAATAAAACAATTTAACTTTGAAATAATACTTCCCATTTTTAAATTTACATCAAACAGTGATTCATTATAATTTATTTAGTCACATTGGTGACCATGTGAACACTACCGTTCGAAATAGATATATATTACGTGATACGACCGCTACACATTGTAGTTCTACATTATTCTGGTTGGTGATAAATGTATTCGTAACCGTAGCGTCTTATTATTGTGATCACGTATAGCGTACAGCGGTCCAAAATTGATGGCGGGGTGAGGCTAATAAGTTGACGAAAATGGGAGATACGTTACAAAAAGGTGTGCATGTGTGACTCGTGTCGTACAGTCGTAGTATTTGTTTGCATGTGAATTTTCCTACTTTTGGGCGAGTAAGTTACGAAGTAGGCGCGCAGATGCCTTTCGTTTTCGCGCGGTTCGATCCCGGGTGGGGCAGTGATCACATGGAGAGTAGGGCCCACGCTGGGAGTGGACGACAACGTTAGTATGAGTACGCACTCTGTGGTTGGACCCTTTTGGTTTTCTAGTTAAGCTTGTGGGCCTAGGCCCGTGATTGTCGGTGCATTTCGATTCGCCTTTTTTGGGCCCTTTCGCTTTCAATACACTCATCAGTATCTGCTTCCCAGCCCAGCTTTCATTTTGCTTCCTCATCCCATTACCTTAAACAGTTACTAAAATAAAAACAACACGGATCTCAAGGTGAGGCCGGCGGCGTTGAATTCAGGACGGAGAGATCTTTTTGAGGATGTAAAATTCCGGCGGAGGGAAGTAAGAATTTTGGTTGGAAATCGGGAAAAACAAAGTTGCCAGATTTTAGGGTTTTGGAAAACAAATGGTGGGCTATTAACTCTAGGGTTAGAAAAAAAATGCATGATAACGTGATAAAAGATAAAGTGTAGAGACAAGAGATAGCAAGAGAATCATCATCTTATTCATTGATAGGTGTCATTTATATAGGGAATTACACAATACCAATATGGTAAGGATAAGAATACATAGATCTAGTCAAACTACATATCCTAATGACATAAGGCCAAGACACACATGAAAAATATCTAGAAATATATAGAATATCCTAGAACAAAACACACATTTTTCTAAATTTAAACAAATAAAGACATGCCCATAATATATAAGTCCGGCCCATAATGCATAATATCATGCTCTATAGCAATTTCACAAAATACCTAAAAAAATCATTATTTTTAAAAATATCTACAAAATACCACTAACTCAAAATATCCTAACCGTCGTTTCCATTCGTCCCACTTATCCACCGTTTTCAGATCTGAGAAACACCGATTCTGTCTCAGAAAATCCCAACCACCTCCATGAAACTCCACATCGGCGAAGTCATTACCAATGACAGACTTGCTCTAGAAGCCGCTCTTCTGTTTCAGGTTGAAGAGAGAAAACACCGATGACGGAATTGCAGCTGTCCAGTCATCCAATAGAAATCGTCTGGCAAAGGAATCTGAGAATCGAATCGCTGGGGAAAGGAGAGATGGACCCTGTCGTGGTCGACGACTCACATAGGTCTGATATTGGCTTCATCGAGCAGATTAATTTGCTCAAGCCCCGATCAAAATTTCTGGTACCTCGAAGACTCGAAGTTATTGCAAACTCAAATTGCAAGACGGTATGTATTTTAATTTTTTCTTGTTTTTAGATTGGTGAGAAATCAACAAATTGCGTTGATTTTTCTCTCATATATGTTTTTGATGATGATTTTAAATGATTGTTTTTGGTTGGGTTGTCAATGAAAGAGAAAAAAAAAAGGACAGTAGCAGAGTTGACAGTTGAAGGAGTACTACAAGCGATAGTTGCAGACTGTAGAAATGCAGTAGCAGAAATAACCATCAATATTGTCTCAATATACAAACAGTAGCAGAACTGGAAGAATGGAGTAGTAGAACTGGAAAAATGTAGTAGCAGAACTAGAAGAATGCATTAACAGAATAACGTCTCAATATTGTCTCGTTATGCAAGCAGTAGCAGAACTGGAAGAGTACAGTAGCATAATGCAATAGCAGAATTGGAAGAATGCAGTAGTACGATAACCTTCAATATTGTCTCAAATATACAAGCAGTAGCAGAATTGGCCGGACGACGACAGCTGTTGCAGTAGCACAGCTGGACTATGGCGAGGCAGTAGCAGAAGTGGGCAAGTAAGAGTGCAGCAGACTTAACGAGTAAAATTGCATTAGCAAGCCCCTTAAATATGCAGGGCTAGTTTGGTAAGAATTGGACTATAAGACAGTAACAAAATTGGAGGATGAATCTTCAAGCAAGAAGTGGAAGATAAAGCGCTCTACTACTACTACTACTGGAATATTAACCCTGCTATTACTTCTACTACTGGGATGTTAACCCCTGCTATTACTTCTACTACTGGGATGTTAACCTATTCTACTACTTCTACTAGGATGTTAACCCATGCTACTACTTCTGTTGGGATGTTAACCATTACTACTGCTGCTACTACACTAAGTTGAAAACCTGCTACTATAATCTATTTACTAAAAAATCTCAAAAAGAGAGATTTTTGTTCTAAGATATTCTATATCCTTCTAGATATTCTTTATGTGTGTCTTGGCCTTATGCCATTAGGATATGTAGTTTGATCAGATCTATGTATTTCTATCCTTACCATATTGGTATTGTGTAATTCCTTATATAAAAGACACATATCAATGAATAAGAGGATGATTCTCTTGCTATCTCTTGTCTCTACACTTTATGCTTCATCACGTTATCATGCATTTTTTTCCAACCCTAGAGCCAATAGCCCACAATTTGTTTTCCAAACCCCTAAAATTGGGCAGCCTTGTTTTTCCCGATTTCCGACCAAAATTCCTACTTCCCTGCGCCGGAATTTTACATCCCCAGAAAGATCTTTCCGTCATGGATCCAACGTCGCTAGCCTCACCCTGAGAACCGGCCGGAAAATCTCCGAACCGGCCGCCTGAAGATTCCAGACCGCCGCCGCTACCGACCACCGGTTCACCACCTTCCCTTGCTCCAATCAACTTGAATTTTTGACAGCAGCTTCCGCATCCAGAGCTTCTCTTATTGTCAAATTTTCAGTCCTAAATTCGAAGTAGAAGTAGTCGAAAAGTTATTTCTCCTCTCGACAGCCTCTAGAAACCAAAGATTTCAATATTGCTCGTCTTCCAAAGAAAGGCAGAAAAGTTCCCAACTCTCGGTCGAAGCCTGCAATCGACTCAAACTCATCAGAGCTCTTATAAACATAGTTTATTTGGAAAACTAGCAAGTAAGCTTTAATATTACAGTTATTTACTTTGGAATAACTCGGGGGATAAAATCTTTTCTCCCTTCTCCATCTCCATCTCCATTCTATGCTTGAGATTTTGTGCGTGTAGGTACCAAAAACCCAGGAATTTTATTCGCGGGCCAAGAGTGTGTTTGATCGCTCTTGTTTCCTTGTCTGGGTTGTGTATGATCAACCTCGACCTATCACCAGATTGTGTTTGATCAATCCGAGGCCTTTTTTCGAATTGTGTTTGATCAATTCGCGGCTTTTCCAGATTGTGTGTGATCAAACCGAAGGACAAACCATTAAGATATTGTTTGTGACCTCTATCGAGTCTTATAACAACTTGGTTTTGTATGCAAGAGCAATGTAACATTATGCTCATTTTGAGTTTTGACGTACTAGATGCCTAAGACGAATATTTGCTTGGTATATGTGGAATCTTTCATGTACGACCCACCATTATTGAATATTGTTGTACTACAGCTCGTGACTGTGTTGTAGGATTGACACAAAATTGCAATCCTTAAGCTCGACAGGATTGAAACGGATCTTCAATCCTTGAGCTCGGCTAGATGTTATTTCTAGGTGCCAAATCGCAATGCCACTACGCACAATGATGGGTCATTTGAGATGAATAAGTTTCGGTTGGATATGAACCTCCACCTATAATCCGCATATGTAGAAACCTTGTCAGGCGATCTCATTCACCGTTAAATTGCGAATTGTCATTTTGATGAGACAATATTCCCGCCGTTAGGGGGAGATAAGAACACAAGTGTTTAAGTGGAACGACATGAATTGTCGTGGTTTGTCCCCACTAAGTCTCATCTTGATCCAAAATGTTTAAAGTGTTAAAGTGACGAGATCACATGCTGCAAATATGTCTGCAATTATTGATGTCCTACAAAAGGACATGGCGCGACCAAAAGGTGTTGGTCTTGACGCCATCACCATAAATGGTGAAATGGTGACGCCATATAGTGGCAAAATTGGTGTCACAAGGTCGTGTGGCTCCCCAAAAGGAAGGAGGCCCTTAGGTCCGATACTTTGTCGCACTAGGAAGAAAGCGAGCTTGGCACAACCTGATCTATTGATCAATGATACTCAAATTCGTCTCATGAAGTTTGAATTGTGATTATCGTTGGGGGACGCATTAATGTCAAATCCAATCCATATAGAGAATCCTACAAGTATTACACTAGTGTACATGAGGACGTGAGATAATGAGTCTACTATCGAATCACCTTTTGTTGATGGATATCAACTTAGTTGATTGGCCTAATGGAAAGATGCGATCCGGCATTAACAAAGAGATAGGTCCTTGGGCAGGTGATGTCGACACCGCAAGCTAAACCCTATCAACTGTGTCTTTGTTAGATAGCGTAGTGAGAACAAGAGCTTAGACTCACCTTATGGCGCAAAGTCTCTCACTAACACGCACTGAGATTGACTACGATGAGATATGCTCTCGTAATGAATGTCATTGAACTCCACTACTTTTTCAGTTTAGTAGTTTCCGAATAACTGAGCTTGCAGCTTATGAATGTGGTCATAATAACATCTCTATGGGATCAGAGATATACATGAAGGTCTTAAACGGACTTCATTCTTCCGAATCAAGTGGCTCCAGACCACAGGAGCACACGTTTGTTAAAGGTATTGAAACGCATATGGAATCTACTTGATTTGGAAGCAGGGATATGGTGCATTATGCCTTTGCGTGTTTATTCCGGACTCTTGATGGATCAAGAGATGCCCATATGTATCAACATCCGAAGAAAAAGATCTTGGGAAGACACGGTCTCGAAAAGGTACTCGATGACTGTATTGATGATGATTTTCCATCAATCGGTTTAGGCACTTTATAATTAGCCCATGATTAGTCAAAGTCTTTGCGTAAAGAGAGATCCATTGTTTTGTTTAAAGCAAGATGACAAATATGTGTTAAGAGATGGAGTTCCAATCTAAGTACAATAAGAAACATCAATGTACTCAACACAATACGAAAGACTTGACATCTCATTCGCTATGAAAAGTTGTAAATCTAAGTGTACCTATGCTCCCATGCAATGCCAGTCTAATGGCAGTAACTCTTTTTTCAATACTTAATGGTATGAAATGTTGAGGCTTATCCTATCTCTACATAAGAAAGACACATCAGTAGCGAAATCAGAATCTGTCAAGTTTCGTAGGTTAACTTTCACGGGACCTACATGAAATCTCACTCACTGAAAAATGGTGAAATTGGTACCATTGGAAAGGTCTATGTGTCTACTTTCCAAGGACATCAACAATTTCATCATAGCTATCATATTGAGTGAGTTATGGCCGTTTTTGTAACGTATGACGAATCTGTCCGAGAATCTAATTTTGGCAAAACAGTCAACTTTGACCGGACTTTGTGAACAACTCCTGATGAAACAGAATGTGTGCAATATATGGTTGGAAAGATAAATGAGTCTAGTTTTCAAAATTGTTTACGGTTCATTCATACGTATTTTCTAGAGGAAGATACAGCTGTTCTAATAACTGAAGGTCATGCTGCGCGAAAATCTAATTTCCTGCACGAACTTATGTTTTAAGTTCACAAGCGGTCTTCTCCTCAAGATATTAAGTGTAAAAAATTATGTTTGAGGACAATACGGTATGATTTAGTTAACCATTGCCTAATGTCACATTTGAAGACATGTTAAAGAGCATGGACATGTTAAGTTGTTGAAACTTCCGTGATTAGTAAAAATCAGGAAGAGCCCTATAATTGATGTAAAGATCAAGGGGAGGTGCGAACTTCAGGAGGAGTCTAGCACATACATACATGTCACTATCAAATGTAAAGGGTGCGTTGTACTCTTTTTCTCCTACGATCAAGGTTCAATTTTTCTCCCACATGGTTTTTGTGACTTGACGAGGTTTTTGACGAGGCAACAGATCAGCAACATCGGCATATCAGCGTGCGGCACAAAGGGGAGTGTTCTAGGATATTCTATATCCTTCTAGATATTATTTATGTGTGTCTTGACCTTATGCTATTAGGATATGTAGTTTGACTAGATCTATGCATTCTTATCCGTATCATATTTGTATTGTGTAATTCCCTATATAAAAGGCACTTATCAATGAATAAGAGGATGATTTTCTTGCTATTTCTTGTCTCTACTTTATCCTTAATCAATTTTTCTCTTTTAGAAACATATTTAATTAGTGTAGGTTAGTTTGGTAAATTAAACCATGACATATGACTTATAGAGAAAAAATTGTCTTTAATTGTTAAAAACTGTCATTATTTGTATACAAAAACATAAATGGATTTATTTGTGTTTTAAATCATTTTGAAGGATATATGTGATTTGTTTTTTTTTTTTTTTTGAGGATCTCTGTAGCTTTGATGTTCACACAGCTCTCAGTTTTCACTAATTAATATCTTATACCTTTTGATAGTAAGTTTTCAGTTTTGTGACCTGCGGAAGTACCATTATGTTTCCCGGCATGTGATAGATATAGACATTTTATCTATCAAAAAAAAAAAAAAATTAAGTTGCGGATTCAGTCAACTTATAGATCTCACATCACCATTTCCGGTACGTCATAAAAATGTATCGATATTTGATTGTTTGTACTAAAACATCAGTACAACATTATATGAATAAGAGTCTCTCTGTTGTCAATGTCTTGATTTTGGTGGTGGTGGTGGTGGAGTGGACGTTCTCTATCACCGCAGTTTGGAAGCACATCAAGATATATAGCAGTGTGAAACATTTGAATGCCACACAATTTAGGTCGACATAAACTTGAGTTACCTTCTGCACTTACGAGAAGGTCCCAAACTTGATGCAGAAATGTTTTAGGACACCTCGTTCTTTATTCATCCAACTATACGTTCCTTCATTTTAGGTGTATAATAATTTGAATATAGATGCATCCAACTATAAACCCAAACTGTAGAGTTTCACAATGAATACATTTACGATTCAAAATATCTGACAATTGAAAAAACAACCACAGTACGTAGGGAAATTACAAATTTTGGAGTCTAGCTAGAATTGATCCTTCTCTTCATCTTGTTGACACGCACAGCGATCATTACGTAGAACATAGTTTGTACCTTTTCTATGAATCGGAAGTATGCATATCTCCATCTCTTGTTGAAAATCAATGAACCACAGACTCCCCAGAATCCTATTATGAAGCCAATCCCTACATGAACATAAGGCCATGCAGTTTGATGCTCCTCCTCCTCCTCCTCCTCGTCCACGTCTAGGTCATCAATTCCCTTGACTGCTTGGCACTCATTTGGAAGTGGAAGACCACAAAGTTTCGGGTTCCCTTCAAACACATAGACATCAAAGCCTTGGATTTGAGTGCCTTTTGGTATTTGCCTTTCCAGGTTGTTGTAGGAGACATTGAGATCTGAAAGAAAACTGAGACCATTCAGTGATGATGGGATTTGTCCAGACAAATGATTCTCATTGAGTAGCAAAACACTCAAGTCTTTGAGGTTAGATATTTCGGCGGGAATGTTGCCGGAGAAGTTGTTGTGGTTAAGCTCCAAGGTTTGGAGACGAACCAAATGGCCGATTTCAATAGGTATAGTCCCGTTGAAGCTGTTATGCCCTAAGAATATCGCTCGTGGAAAGAAGGACAAGGAATTGAATTGCTGACCTATTCCACCAATACGTCCTGCACCTCTTTTTGTCACAATTTGGGTATCTGAGTATTCATTCGAAGTCGAAAATCTCGTGACAGGCAGTTCAAGATCATAAGCAACGTCCTGATCTGCACTTCGATTAGATTTAGATACTAACGTTGGTAGTCTCAGAAGTTGCTTTGGAATTTCACCTACAATTCTGTTTGAACCAAAATTCAGATAAAACAACCTTGAGAGATTCCCGAGTTGACTAGGAATAGGCCCTGTGAGTTTGTTACTTAATAAAGTTAAGACTTCAAGATTCTTGAGCTTTGTTAACCATGTAGGGATCTCACCGGCGAGGGTACAACCACCCAAATTCAAAAATCGAAGACTTTGGAACCCATCAAAATCAGCTATGCCGAAATCAGCTGGACTTTCCTCGTCTGCTTGGTAACTGATATCCAAAGGATAAACATTCAAGACTTTTGGAATGCCTCAATATGTTCATTGCCTTGGTGATATTGCTCAATCTATTGTAAGCAAGTGAGAGAAAAGACAGAGATTTCAATAATAAAATCTCAGGTTGTCTTTGTCCCTCTATATCGTTTAAACTTAGACGAATTGCTTTGAGGGACTTGCATGAATAAAGACTCATTGGCAAAGTGCCATTGAAGTTATTGGAAAGGAGGTCAAGTCTAGTTAGCTGACTAAGTTTAGAGAAATTAAGCATTGAGATATCTCCGTGGAACTGATTGCCTAGAAGATTTAGCTCTATAAGGTTTGTGCAATTCATCAAAGAATGGGGTAGAGAACCTTCAAAATTGTTCCAATGAAGGAGCAAGTGTTTCATCTTGGAGAGATTACCAAAATTGAAAGGAAGCACACCTCTCAATTGGTTGACTTGGAGGTCAAGAATTGCAAGGTTGGTCAGATTCACAATTCTATCCCCAATGACTCCATCAAGTGAATTGAATGGCATTGCTAGTTCTTCAAGTTTGGTAGCGTTGTAGATATCTTCTAGAAGAACCCCTGAGAGGTTATTGTGCCCGGCACGAAAAGCTTTTAGTTTAGAACACTCCTAGTCCACTGGACAAAGTGCCATTGAAATCATTAAAGGAAAAATCCAATACACTAATCAGTGGAGAAGAGTGATGAAGACAAAGCGAGGACGGGATAGATCCTGAGAATATATTATTGCTGACCCGAAAACTAGTCAAATTCTTAGCTTGCCGGAAGAATGTAGATGGAATTGAACCACTGAACTGATTGTTGGACAAATCCAGGACTTGGATACTGGATGGTAGAGAAAGTGGTAGCTCCCCAGAAAGAAGGTTAGAGCTCAAATCAAGGGCCTCAAGATGACTCAATGACAAGAAGGAAGCAACAGTTTGATTTAGGGAATTGTGGGAGAGATTCAAGTGGGTGAGATGTGTGAGATTTCCAAATGCTAGTTTTGATGAAGGAAAACTAGTACCTTGTTTGAATGTGAGCCCTTTGGAGGGCAGTGAGAGATGAGTGACCCAACCAGCCTCATCGCAGTTGATGCCTTGCCAGCGGCAACAGTCATCGGAAGTCCATTTTAAGAAAGTGGGAGAAGAAAGAGCGAGGGCGAAGGACAAGAGAGAAGCTCGTTCAGTCTGGTTGCATGCATGGATGATAGTAGTAGTAGCACCCAGTATGTAACAGACTCCGATAACAAAAGGGAGGAAACAATGAGCCATATCGATTCACTGGACATGTATTGGATACATGCATGTCTTCGTGAATATTTATAAATTCGAATTGTTCTTCAGAGTAGGTGACTGTATATTTATTGCTGATCTTAAATTATATTGTTTACATGCTTATTTTGTCGACAAAACCAAACCAAATATATAATACTGGAAGCATAAAAGATACGGCAAATTTTTCTTGTATTAGTGTTGTCAGAAGTCCGGCTGCCGCCATGGTCAAACAATCACCGCTGGCACAGCATTACCAATCATCCACCTGATATGGGACCTCGCTCTCCAGCCATCTCCACACCAGAACCAAACAGCAATCAGATCCAAACTCGACGGCATTGGAGATCCAAACGAGTTGTAGTTGAAATAAAATAGCACCGAGGCAGAGTGCGTCTTGTCAATGCCTATGATCCTTTCAAGTTGTAGTAAAGTCGGCACTGCAAGTAGTTTCACCTTCAAACCCCGGGAATGCAACAATGTTGCTCATGGTGTAGCTAAATTCCACTTGTATGAAAATGAAAATATGTTATGTATTGAGCATCGGCCGGAATGGCTTATGAAATTGGTGAAAATCGATTCCAATAGTGGTAACACTTCCTCTAAATTTATGAATGGTTACTTCTGTTGATAGAAAAACAATGACAAAAATAATATGAAGCACTTTATTATGTTACAAAAAAGAGAGTAAAAGATAGATGTTCATACAGATGATAGAACTTGGTGGCGCCAGAAATGGAAGGCAAAAATGAAGAGAACCACGTCATTAGATTACTGTTTCTCTAACATGTTATCATTAAATATAGCTGCAGCTTTTGTATCAAAGAATGTTAATGCTTGCAAATTCCCAAACGGGTTCTGTATAAATCTTGTGTAGCACCGTGAGATAAAAAGAGCAATCTAAATGTATATTCTACTTCTCATGGTAAGCAAAGCTTGCAACCAGAAAAGCAATTAACCACATTGCTCCAAGGGTTTGGCTGTGTTAACAAATGTTGCCGCTTTGTTGAACCCTTCAAGCAAAAGGATCCGCACTGCGTCTGTGCCGTGTTGAAATGTAAAATCTAACTGAAAATCATACACAGGGAACTGTCAAAGTCCAACATCAAACCATATGTAATTCTTCCAAATGATTGCATCAGAAAGTTTACAAACCTCCTCGCGTTCTTGTTTAGTAAATGGACGAAGAACATAGCTGGCAGGGTTCATTTTCCCAGGAGGCCGGCCAATGCCTACACAAGTTTCACCACTTCAGTTACAAAAGTAATGTACAACGAAGTATTCTGTAAACATGTTCCAATGCTCTAGGGGATCTACCGATTCTCAAACGTGGAAAGTCACGGCTTCCTTCAAAATGAAAATAAGGAAACCAATTAAAAATGTTAAGGGCTTCTACTGACTCTGGATGTTGATATACAGAAAACAAAAACAGTACTATTTGCTGAGGTTCTCTAAGCCAGGCATCCAGAATATCTGTAAATCAACTTCATAGACAGAAAATAAAGAAAAATGCAAATAATACAACTCAGCAATGTTATCACAAGTTTACAACATGGGGATATACAATCCAACAACCACAACACCTGTTCTTTCTAGTTAAAAAAGTTGTGATGGAGCAAAAAAGTTCATGTTGTTTTTACATTCTCCACCAAATTTTATTCCTGGCAGGAAGATGATCATGGTTTAGGAAGTTCAACATTATGTCCAACATACTTACAAGTATGTAGAGATCAAAGCAGTCATTCATTAAGTTGAGTGTTACTGTGGTGGATTTGCTTCAATTCAGGTAAAATCAAATTTACTACGAAGACTGCTATATCAAGAATAACAGTATGTTAACATACCCATTTTGTCCTCCATGTCCACCTTTTGGCAACAGCCGCAATTTTGCAAAAGGCAGATCCAGATCATCAAATATCTGACAAAAAATTTGAAACTTTTGAACATTATAGAGAAACAGGAGGAAACTATTGCTCAGAAGAGGGAAAATGAGGGAAAAAGAGACAAGATACTGTAATGCAGAGATCAAGTCAACAAGGGAGAGAAGCTATACCACAAGTACTGGCTGCAATGGAATTTTGTAATATGAGACAATGGATCCAACCTTCAGAAAAGAGTCCAAGCATCAAAAAAACCATCAAACAAACAAATTCACAAATCAAAACAACTCGTGAGATAGCTTACTTACAGACTCACCACTTTTATTCATGTACATCTGCGGTTTGGCAAATATAACTGGGGCATCCCCAATAAAGCCTGCAATCGGAAACAAGCATGAGAATTATAATTATGCAATAATTGATAGGTATGAGGTATAAATAGAAAATCAGTCGTGATACACAGTCAGGGAATTCTGGAAACCAAGTTAAGGGCTTGTAATCCATAAGGTCCTATGAAGGGCAATTTATGTGTAAAGAGATATGTACAATGTATTCTCCAGATTGAATACAATTTTGTTAGTATTCAAAAATTCTTATTCAGTAGACATGAGAACTTGAGAAGTGTTTGCTGCCGACTCTCTTGCAGGGCTTGTAATCCATAAGGTCCTATGAAGGGCAATTTATGTGTAAAGAGATATGTACAATGTATTCTCCAGATTGAATACAAGTTTGTTAGTATTCAAAAATTCTTATTCAGTAGACATGAGAACTTGAGAAGTGTTTGCTGCCGACTCTCTTGCATACCACGACAAGCCTATTATGATTCTATACTGAATGAACTCTGATACAACATAACTGACTGAGTAACTACATGTACCGAAACTAGAAAGAGATCAAAGGAAACCGAAATGGGAAATTCTACATGGTGTTGATAAGTACATAAAGCTGTAAAACAAGATAATGTGACTTTGATAGTAAAAATTGAACCTTTTCCAATAAGGGCTTTGAAAGAAACACTGCTCAGAGCTATCCCCTCAGCTTCAGCTATAGCATCCACCATCTCGAAACCCACCTGAAAAAACAAAACGCCACCGTTTTGCCACCATTACATCAGTAACACATTCCACCAAAATCATAAAGAACGCACAATCAATTTCAAACCCAAAGTTTCGAACTTCGATTGCGGAAGAGGAAAAAAGGAGTGATCTTACGGACGTTGTGGCGGGTGCGGCTGTACATCTTGCCGGGGTTTCCGAGTCCAACTATGAGCCACGGCAGCTTGGGCGGCTTCTTGGCTTCGACGGGCGCCGCGTCGGAGGTCGAAGGCGGCGGAGAAGTGGCGGAGGCGGAGGAGGAGAATTGAGCCATTATGCGAAGAGAGAGAGATTTAGAGGCGCGAAAGCAGGAGGAGGGGCGGCAAGTGGGGAAGCAAAGGGTGGCGATGGAGGAGATAGAGGCAGCGGCGCTCATACTCATAGTTGATTGACTGTAAAAAGTTATAAGAAGTTGTTTGAGTGTTTGAAAAGCATGGGCATAAACCCTAAAAGAGGTTTATTGAGGAAGATGACGGAGAGCCTCTCAGTGGCGTTCTATCATAAACCCCTCTTTCTATTCACCTCTGTGTTGCCGTTTTTTTTCTGTAGCCGACGACTTTTCGTCGGTTGAGGTGAGATTTTCGAAAGCAAGAAACATTGAGTTTGTCTATTATACCATATGATATAGCATACCTCTTGAAAATATGTCTAATTGTATATCATATAGGGGTTTTTGAAGGAGTAAATAGTCATTACATGGTCATTTAGTTGTTTCTTCAATTAATAATAGTCACACATTTTGTGAGGCAAACTATATTATATGGTATACTAGAATTTTCCATACCATAAATGAGATCCGGATTCTCTGCTTGGATTTAAGTTATTTAGATATCTTATAACCATTATATGAAGTAAGTAATTGTACTCATGTTTTATAAAGAGTACATCATGTCTTAGAAAGAAAATATTAGTAAGTATCATTCTTATGATGGAAATTTAAAAAAATTATTAGAAGTATCATCCTCATGCTTATAAAGAGTACATCATTTCTTAGAAAGAAACTATTAGTAAGTATCATCCTTATAAAAAGTACAGACCATCAATCATTATTAAGCTTATCAGAGTATTCGTGTTAAGACACGACTATCATTTATGCTAATCTTGTTAACACTTTCCCGTTACTTTTAAATTTGATTCACCTTATTAGTTACAGCTAGTATGCAATAAAAAACAGCAACAAGATTAGCTATAGCCTACACATGCAGGTAAAGAGTACAACATTCAAAGAGAAATCAGATTAACGTTAATGTTTAAATAAGATGAGAAATGAATCAAATTTACAACATTCAGAGAGAAACCAGATTTCCATATGCTTTTAAGTTCCCCGGTACTATGCCATCGAAAAAAATTGAAAACATTACCATTCAGTATAACATTTAAACATATCTTATGGACAATTTGCCCCACAACCATCCTTCAAAACTATAGATAAAAGAAGCATAATGTACCTTTTAGAACCTTTTAGATAAATGAGATTTCCAGAGATGTCTTTTATGGGAAGAGCATCAACATGATCGACTTCAATCCCACTACCCATTTTTTCTTCTTCTTTTCTGCAAGGATTTCTTTCTTCTCTGTTCATACAAACATAAATGCAGATCAGGTACAATATAAAAGCAAACTAAGCTAATACAAGAGAAATAATATCACCACACCTTAATTCCTGCTTATAGTAGAAAAGCAAAAAAGACTCAACCCGATTCACAACTGCGAAAAGTACAATTCAACCATCATACTCACAAAATTACGAACCTTTATCAACATCACTTCTCATTACACAAAACGAATAGGGAAAATTTACCTTCATTAAAGGTAATCATAAGAATTCTTTCGGTCTGAATGGTTGGACAAATTTACATAACATAAAGAGAGAGAGAGAGGGACCAGAGTCACATGTGAGTTATCTAAGGAGGAGATGTGTTTGGAGTCTTGTGTGGCACATAAAAATCAAGAGGTAAATTCAATTTTTTTTTTTTCAATTTCTTTGATTTAGATTATATCATCATTCTAGTTTCTTTCATCCATCTAATCAGTGGGTGAGGTTTACATAAGCTAAGTAATATCTCACATGGAGGTTTAAATTTCCATTTGCTAGCTATTTTACATGATTATTTAAGTATATGATTTCTATGAATTTTCTCATCTTAAAAAGTGATAAGAAACAGACCATCAATCATCATTGAGCTTATCAGAGTACTCGTGTTAGGACACGACTCTATATATATATACACACACACACACGTAATAGAACGTGTTAACAAGATAAACATAACTGCTACATACTCTGAACCTATGGTGGAAACATTTTAAGTTATTTCAAGCTCACCCAACTCTTCCCCGAAATCCACTGAACAATTAATTTCTATGGCAATTACATGACAATTACAGTAACATTATAACAACTTTTCCAATTCCAAAACCCCAAATCCAAACCGCCTTAGAGTACTAACCACATAAATCAAGTAACAAAAAAGTGCATTGATTAGCCACAAACTAAATTGCAAATTTTTTTATTTACAAGTAGTAATCATGCATATGCAGCCAACTCACAGACAAGTTAGTGATTACACCAGGAATCAGTACTTTTCTTATATATTACTTAAAATTTGATTCATTTTATTAATTATAGCTAGTATGCAATAAAAACAGCATCAAGATTAACTATAGCCTACACATGCAAACAAAGAGTACAACATTCAAAGAGAAACCAAATCAACGTTGATGCTTAAATGAGATGAGAAATGAATCAGATGCACAACATTTAGAGAGAAACCAGATTTTCAGATGCTTTTGAGTTCTTTGGTACTATGCCATCGAAAAAAATTGAAAGCATTACCACTCAGTATAACATTTAAACAGATTTTAAGGACAATTTTTCCTACAACCATCCTTCTATAGATAAAAGAAGCATAATGTACCTTTTAGATAATGGAGATTTCCAGAGAAGTCTTTTATGGGAAGAGCATCAACATGATCGACTTCAATCCCACTACCCTCCTTTTTTTTTTTGTGTGTGTGTGTGCAAGGACTTCTTTCTTCTCTATTCATACAAACATAAATGCACATAAGGTACAATATAAAAGCAAACTAAGCTAATACAAGAGAAATGACATCACCACACATTAATTTCTGCTTATAGTAGCAAAATAAAAAAGACGGCGAAAAGTACAATTCAACAATTTTACTCACAAAATTACGCACTTTTATCAACATCACTTCTCATGACACCAAAAGGACTGGGAAAATTTACATTCATTGAGGGTAATCATAAGAATTGTTTCGGTCTGAATAGTTGGACAAATTTACATAACATAACATAAAAAAAATTAAAAAAAAAAAATCAGAGTCACATGTGAGTTATATAAGGAAGAGGGGTGTTTGGAGTCTTATGTGGCATATAAAAATCAAGAGGTAAATTCAAATTTTTTTTTTTCATTTTCTTTGATTTAGACTATATCACTTTTCTTTCATCCATATGATCAGTGGGTGAGACATATACCTAAACTAGGTAATATCTCACATGGGTTTAAATTTCCATCATAAAGATGATACTTACTAATAGTTTGAATTTCCATCATGTCTTAAAAAATTTATAGAAATAATCTACTTATATAGACTTAAAAACTGAACGATTGAGATGAAAAAATATAACAAAAAAAATGGGTGTAATAAGCGATTAATAAAAAACATTCAACTAGTCCTTAACTTAATGGTCCTCAATAAAACCTCTCCTTTTAATCTATGACCAACCGTTCAACAAAGGTACATGTTAGCCTGATTGTTTATCTCATTAACTTCACCAATATTTTCCTTAGGTCTTTCACATCCAACCCAAAATATGGTCGAAATCATTGAACCATTCTACCAGAAATATGACCATCCGAATGGGATCGACCCTCAATTTGTCCCTATACTGTATCTCTAATTTTACATGACATGCTTTACAGCTAATTAGTGAAGGAAAAGAAAATGGGAAGAACAAAGCCAGAGTCCAGGCAGAATAACAGTCATTTATGTTGTATATACATTCTGCAAAGCTTCAGACTGTCACAAAGCCTAGAGAGCGTGTGGGAGATTCTGAGTTGTGTCACCGACGAGGATATCCTCCTGACCATTGCTGCAAAACATAGGAAAAGGAAATGATATAAGCAAAAAGAATAACCAGTAGAAGTGTAAAACCATTGCAAACACATCAGAACAAAAGATACCTGAGATAACTCAGAGCTGACATTCGGTAGAGACAGGTGAACAATAGTATATGCAAGCCAATGGTGTAGAAAAATGCAAAAGCCCGAGCATACCTGCAACCATAACTCTTCGATTAAAAAATACTAACGAAATGAAACTTCGGGTATAAAAATGCTAGTTTTTTATAGTTAGGTATGAAAATAAAAATAACATCATAGTTCAGGTGGTGTTTTGTAATTAATCATATTTTCAATGTGATAATTTTATGTAGCTTGTTGGATTTCAACAAGTATTCATCCACATTTATTATGCAGCTTAAAAATTATGCGTAATGCAATTAACAATTTAACGTATGAATCCATCAGTATTGTTGTTTGCATTATGTAACAACAATATATGTTCGTTACATATACACTTGATTAGGGTAGTCAAGAGCAAGTTGCTTTGGCCGGAACTCTAATTATGCAAATACCACTATCTAGCTCATTTTAAGCTTGTGTTCTGTAGTGATCTTCCAAACAATTAAAGAGTACAAATCTGTATCTTCTAAGAAAATATAAGAGCGCTACTCAATTCTGTAGTCTTCAAAATACAATCTGCATGCACGAATTGGAGCAGCGCGGCAGGGTTCTCCACTCAGTCCACTGCACTGTGGATGGAAGTCAGGGCCTGGACTGCTATGGAGGTCAGTTGCTAAAACGCTGGTGGACGTCGGCGTGGAGATTGATGGACAGCCGGTTCGGCGGCCGGGATCAATGAAGTAGATTTGGGGGGCCAAGATATGTTAGTATGCAGATATGTAGGCTATAATTTTCCTTGAGAAGTAACATGTTGATTGTATTCAAAACTAGTCTAATGTCGTAATGCCCCTTATGCATATGGCAGATTGGACCATTCACCTTCTGTAGTCGGTTGTGCTTGAAACAACCTCCCTAACCCGTAAACCGGTAGGCATTCCACCACAACCGTGGCCGATTTGAGGATCTCGTCCATTAGTTGGGTAGGCTGAGTTAATCATGGTAAGAACACTGGGCTCACGACCACTGCAGAAACGAGAGAAACCCACCTTCAAACTGAACATGGAGTCTCACATCGTTCTCCAGAAAAGGGAGCCTCGGTTGGGCTATAAATGCAGCCCAACCACCAGCATGTCAGGTACATTAACTATCCATACTAATTACACTTTGGCCCATCAGAAATTGACTTAACCATCGGAGGAGGAAAGACCGGAGGCTCCCGGTCATCCTTTCACTTGCAGGGTTCTAGGAAAGGAGATTATAGCGTATCAGACTCACCATCAGCTTCGGCATAACCCGTCCGGGATTGTGCAGGAACATTTGGCACCGACTGTAGGAATCCATGCTAAAAGTTGACGTGACTCGATGGCCGAATCAAGCAACCACCTAGAGCGGGAGGCAGAAAGAGAACGAAGGGAACCGACGGTCGCGAGAACCTCGGAAGCAAGAGGAAGCACGTGAGGGGCAGGACGAGGTATCCACGAGGAAATTCCGGAGGGAGAGCCGCGAGACCTAAACGCCCAAGAGATAGCGGAGGCAATGGAAGGGATGAGGGCACAGATTGCCCAACTGGAGCGACAGAGGGTGCGAGATTAGGAAGAAGCTTCCGGGAGGGAGCGCAGGCTGGAAAAAGAGAACGCCGCGCTATTGAGCGCCCTGTCTCGAGGCATAGGTCAACGGGAAGCGTTGGATAGAGCGGCGGAGTTGGACAGGGTGGCAGATCGAAGGACCGTACATATCGGGACAAACTTGTTCTCGGATGAAATGAGGGATGATGGCCCCCGCCCGCGCCCCAGCCAATCGAGGATCGCCATGTTGGAAAATTGGGAGAAATGGAAGAAACCCTGAGGGCAATCAGGGAAAGTGTTGTTGTTTTGGCCGAAAGGGTCATGGACACTGAAAGAAGAGGGGCGCGAAACCTGACTCGCGTGAGTTTCAAAGAAAGAGGGGGCCGTTCACGAGAACGATCACCCGGTCGGCCCGATCGAGCACGGCTAAACCGTTGAAACTGAATTACAATGGGGATCGAGACCCTCATCTTTTTCTGGATAGCTTCAAGTCTCACACCAACGCCAAAGGATACTCGGACGAGATATGTTGTAACATGTTTCAAGAAACCTTGTTGGGGGAGGCGCTAAGCTGGTTCTACGAGCTCCCGTCCAACTCGATCGATTGCTTCAGACAATTGGCTGACAGGTTCGTAAACAGATTCATCCTACGAACGGACGGACAGAGCACCGCCCAACTATTCAAAGTCAAGCAGGATAGGGGCGAGGGGCTAAAAGCCTTCGTCAACAGTTGGCAGGGAGCCACCGCCAGGGTCAGGAATTTTGACAAAAGGGTGGCGGAGGAGGCATTTGTCCAGGGACTGCTTCCCGGGAAATTCATGTATGCTGTAAGGATCAAAAATCCACAAGGCTACGACGAGCTTATGGAAATGGCGATAAGGCATGCACAGGAGAATCATGACACCTACGGGGACAACTCACTCGGGAAGAGAAAGATTGAAGTGAGCGAGGGATCGCCAGTGCAAGTGGTCCAGGAAGTTCGGGCCTGGAAGGGAGAGTAAGAACCGAGTTCTTACTCAGGGAAAAGACACAAGGAAAAGGGCGGCAGGAGAGCAGGACGGCAATATGTTTCGCAAGAAAAGGCGAAGAGCAACTACGAGGACACGGGGTACGTGAGAGCGGCGCCGGCGAACAAAGAGCATTTCTCGACCCTCAACACCACCTACGAAGCAATTTGGAATGAAAACAAGTTTGTTATTCCGCCACCCCAGGCAAGGAAGTTTCCCGCATCGCGGCTCACTAAGGAAGAAACGGGGAAATTTTACGGGTATCACGGGGAGCCAAGTCATCACATCAACAACTGCATAGAGCTGAAAAGGGCGGTGGAAAACCGGCTGCGAGAGGGGAAACTGCAGCAATACGTGCCCGTGAAGAGGCATGTAGGGGCCATGAAAGTGTATGGGACAATACACACGATTCATGAAGGCTCCCGGATAGATCATAAGAACAACAGGACCAAGAAGCAGTGTACAGGACGGAGGGATGGCCGGGAAGTCTTCGCCTATGGGAGTAACAACGATCAACAGGTAGCTACCGGTTGGAAATCCGTGACCTTCCTAGAAGAGGAAGAGGAGGGTATAAGGCCGCATGCGGACCCGTTCTTGATAACGTTACAACTCGACCATTACATAACGAAGAAAATCTTGGTCGACACTGGGGCCTCGGTGAACGTGTTATTCCGAAGCGCCTGGGATGGACTCCGTCGAGGGCGTAGCAAATTAATATAAGACCATGAGCCCTTGATCAGTTTCTCGGGCGACGTCGTTCAGCCTCTCGGATCCGATACCCTTGAGGTGAGCATGGAAGGACGAGAGGGCGTCACTCGCGCGATGGTTGAATTCATCGTGGTTGACTGCGAATCATCTTACAACGGGATCTTAGGAAGGCCGGCCTTATGGAAGCTAAAGGGAGGAGGAGATCTGAAGTCCTTACTGCGGGGCAGGTCACGGGCTCCACTTCTGACACATATGTGGATCCCCGAGAGGACACAGAATCTGATACCGAGCATCCCGGCGCGGTAGGGGAGACAGAAATGGTATCGGTGTCAGAAGAATTCCCGAGTCGACAAGTGATTATAGGGAAGGGGCAAGCACCTGCAGTGAGAGAGGCTCTCGTGGCGTTCCTAAAGAGGAATAGTACGGCTTTCGCTTGGACTTACAAAGATATTCGTGGGATATCGAGTGGCATCGTGACCTATAAACTTGACATCGAGAAGGGATTCCCTCCCGTACGCCAAAAGCGAAGGATGTTCAAGCCAGAGAAATACGAAGCAACGAGGGGAGAAGTAAGGAAGTTAATGGAAATAAAGTTCATCCGAGAGGTTCGATACCCCCAGTGGGTCGCCAATGTGGTTATGGTTCCAAAGAAGTCAACCGGACAATGGATAATGTGCGTGGACTACTCAAATCTCAATAGAGCTTGCCCCAAGGACAGTTTCCCGTTACCCCGCATAGACCAGCTAGTGGATTCCACATCCGGGTTCGAACTACTGAGCTTCATGGACGCATACGCGGGATATAATCAGATTCAAATGCACGCTGGGGATGAGGAGCACACAACTTTCATGATCGACAGGGGGTTGTACTGCTACAAAGTAATGGCCTTTGGACTAAATAATGCCGGAGCCACTTACTAGCGGTTGATGAATCTCATGTTCAATGAGTACCTCGGGAAAATTATGGAAGTATATGTCGACGATATGCTGGTCAAAAGTCTCACGGTCGAGGAGCATGTGGGGCATCTAGAGAAGGTCTTCGAGGTAATTTTGAGGTACGGGATGAGGTTGAACCCCCAGAAGTGTGTATTTAGGGTGAAGAAAAGGAAGTTCCTTGGCCACATAGTAAGCGGGAAGGGTATAGAAGCCATCCTGGACATGGAAAGGCCAAGGGAGAGGAATGAAGTGCAGTCGTTGGCCGGGAAGATAGTCGCCCTCACGAGGTTCGTGTCACGACTCACGGATAAGTGTGCCCCCTTCTTTCGGTTGCTGCGGGACCAGCATTGCAAAAAAATAGTCTGGGGACCCGAGCAGGAGGAAACTTTCGCGCAAATAAAGGAATATCTCACATCCGCGCCAGTCTTTTCGAAGCCGACCCCGAGCGAGATGCTCTACCTATATATCGCAGCATCGGAAACCGCTGTGAGCTCAGTATTGATAAGAAAGGAGTCTGACATCAAGCACGCGGTGTTTTACGCAGGGAAGGGATTCACCCCCACTGAAAGCAGGTACCCGACGTTGAGAAACTTGCCCTTGCGCTTATCGTGACAGCTAGAAGGCTCAGGCATTATTTCTAGGTGCACTCGATAACGCTTTACACCAACTACCCCCTCCGGCAGATCATGCAAAAGCCAGAGGTCAGTGGGAGACTGATGAAATGGGCAATAGAGCTTGGAGAGTTCGATATTCATTACCGGCAGCGAGTAGCCATCAAGGGACAGGCCGCAGCGAATTTTATATCCGAACTCACGCCCATGAAGGTGGTAGCTGATTCGACCGCGCGCTAGCAACAACAAGTCGCCGAGGAGCTTTCCTCCGATGCCGGGCAGGGTGGTGGTACACTGCCATCGCCACATTTGAAACTTTTCGTGGACGGCTCGGTGACGAAACGCAAGAGTGGGGCAGGAATCATATTGGAAACCCTTGATGGGTTCAAGCACGAGTATATGCCTTGAAATTCCAATTTAAGACCTCGAACAACGCCGTAGAGTATGAAGCACTAATTGGGGGGTTGCAGCTCGCCCGTGACATCGATGTCAAAAGTGTCGATGTGTATAGTGATTCCCAACTGGTCGTAAATCAGGTCAACGAGAGTTTCGAAGCGAAGGAGCCGCAGTTGAGCTCCTATCAAGCCCTGTCGAAAGCCTTCATGCAACGCTTTACGTCAGCTTCACTGACGCACATCCCGCGGAAGGAAAATTGCAATGCGGATGCTCTTGCTCGGCTAGCTACCGAAGGGCCCGGGAAGGGTCGAAAGAAGGCAAGGATAGAGGTATTAAACAAGCCAAGTATAAGTAAGACAATCTCGGAAATATTCACGACTGACGCGGGACCCGGTGAACCTACTTGGATGAATCCCATAGTAGAATTCATGAAGGATGGGGTGCGCCCTGATGACAGGCAGCAGGCACGGAAGCTCCAATCAAGGTGCGCCAAATACACACTCATGAAAGAGAAGCTATACCGTAGAGGTTACAGTTTTCCCAACCTGAAGTGTGTGACAGAGGAGGAAGGGCAAGTAATCATGGAGGAGATTCACGAGGGAGTATGCGGGAACCATTCGGGATCTCAGTCGTTGGCACATAAAGCGCTACGCACAGGGTTTTTCTGGCCCAATATGGGTGCTATGGCGGACAAGATGTCGGCTCGGTGCCGCAAGTGCCATTTGCACGCCAACGGGATGCATTCCCCTTGGATCGCTTTATCGATCTTGCTATCGCCATGGCCTTTTGCACAATGGGGGCTGGACCTCATCGGGATCCTACCCACGGCTCCCGGGCAATTCAAGTATGTGATAGTGTCCGTCGACTACTACACAAATTGGGTGGAGGCGGAGCCTCTCGGGAGAGTAACCACCGAAAGCGTGAAGAACTTCCTAATGAAAAATATATATTGCAGATTCGGGGTCCCGGAGACAATCGTCACAGACAACGGAACTCAATTCTATAACAGCCACATGATCCAATTCACCAAGGATATGGGTACCAAGATGGTTTTCGCGTCCGTAGCACACCCACAGACCAATGGCCAGGTAGAGGCAGTCAACAAGATCATCAAAAAGCTATTAAAAAAAAGCTGGATGATGCCAAGGGCTTATGGGCACAGAAGTTGCCGGAGGTATTATGGGCAATCAGAACCACAGCAACAAAAGCAACGGGAGAGACGCCTTTCTGCATGGCCTTCGGAACAGAAGCCGTCTTGCCGATCGAAACCTACATACCTTCAGGCCGGGTGGAGAACTATGATGCCGCGACCAACGCTCAGGGCCTGCAGTTGAACGTCGACCTCATTGAAGAAAGGCGCGAAAGGGCAGATATGCATAATCAGGTTTACAAGCAACAAATCGTGCGACATTACAACAATAAAGTCAGGACCCGGACGTTGGGATTGGGGAACTGGGTGATGAGGAAAATCACAACCAAGACGGCCGCCCTAGATCTAACTTGGGAAGGGCCTTTTGAAATTGTCGAGGAGTTCGGCCCGGCCACATTCTATCTCGGGGATCAGGATGGGATAGTCACTGAGCACCCTTGGAATACAGAACACCTCAGATACTACCCAGTCTAAACGCGGTAGGAGAACCAATGTAATTTTTGCAAGTCTACAATACCATGTAACGGCTGGTGCCTTTACCATCCACAAAGGTCTTATGAAAACACAGTGCACAGATTTTGATTAATTCCACAATACAGGAAAAAGTAATAATATCCCGCGTTATGTCGACCGGGATGACATTCCACAGGCAAAAATTAAATTATCCCGCGTCATGTCGACCGGGATGACATTCCACAAGCAAAAATAAATTATCTCGCGTCATGTCGACCGGGATGGCATTCCACAGGCAAAAGTAATAGTACCCCGTGTCATGTCGACCGGGATGGCATTCCACAGTCAAAAATTAAATTATCCCGCGTCATGACCGGGATGGCATTCCACAAGCAAAAATAAATTTTCCCGCGTTATGTCGACCGGGATGGCATTCCACAAGAAAAAATAAAATTATCCCGCGTCATGTCCACCGGGATGGCATTCCACAGGCAAAACTAATAATATCCCGCGTTATATTGACCGGGATGACATTCCACATGCATAAGTTAATTCCTACCCAAGGGTAGTCGTGGTAACACACTAGGCGATGTACGTACCCCAAACAAGAAGTAAGCATAAAGAAGGAAATATATTACCACCCGATCTCTCGGTGTTTACCGCCAATGGGTTTTTACAAAATTCCCGGGACGATAAGTCGCCAGGATAACATACATGGTTCGCAAAAAAAAAAAGGGGGAGCCTGTATACACGCTAGACTTCGCGGCCTTCACCGTCCCCGTCCTCTGACGACTCGGTCAGGTCGTCATCACCATTGTCTTCCCCCTCCACATCCCTCTCGAGCGGCTCCCCTTGCAGGGCATGCGACGCCCTGTCGGCAGAAGCTTTGGACTTCCACTCCCTTTCTTTGGCCTCCCGGGCCGCGATCAGGTCGGTTGTCATTTTCGCCTTGTCCAAATACCCAAGGCGGCTCCATTCGCCAAATTTCTCCGTTATACCGCCTTCTTGGGCCGCTTTAAGCATGGCTTTCAACTCATCTGACTCTTTGAATTTGGCAACGACAAGATCACCATGTGTGGGAATCTGGCCCTGCAGATCGACAATTTGGCCATCTTGATCCTTCAACCTCGACCGCAGCTTAGCATTCTCCCACTGCAGTGCTTCAATGTCGCGCTCTAAGGTGACCGCCCGCTCGGCCTTCCCTTCCAGTTCTTTGGCATGCAGGCGGATTGTGGCCAACTTATCGACCAGTGCAACATTTTCTTTCTTCCCGGCCTCCAGCCCCTTCTCCAACTTGTTCTTCTCAGCCCGCAGATAGCTGATTTGGTCATTCAGGCTGGCAAGGCGCTCTTTCATCTCATTCGTGTCTTCGCTGGCATCAATAGTATAGACAACGAAAAGAGCCTGCAAAACATGTTACAACTACACACTCCCGGGTAACCAATAGAAATCAGAGTTAGTGAAAAATCTACCTTCATCATCGCTTCCCGCGCGTGTTGTCGATTCATTTGGGGTGTGTTGGACCCTATCTTGATCCTGTCCAACTCGATGCCCTTTAGGTCACCCACCATGCGGCGCACGAACTTTTCATCTGCGCAGCCGTACTCATCCAGCACCTGCCGGATGGGTGTCTTCCGCATCAGGGGCACAACTGGGGTTAGACCAGCCAAGGTCACTGACTGATCGGCCGAAAGCCCCGCCCCTTTATGCTTCTTCCGGGACTGCGAGGTGCCCGGCACACTAGGTCCGGTAAGCGTCACTTCGTGGCGGGATTTTGACCTCTTGGACGAGGATTTCTTCTTCTCGCCAACCACTATGTTGACCACATCCCCGGTTCTCCATGGACCCCTAGTGTCGCCCGATGGTTTGCCGTAACCTTCGTCTTGAATCTCCAGGGATATTTGACATTCTGAGATTCGGGCGGTAGAATCCTCTCCGCCAACATCCGTACGCACGGCAACCTTCCCAACCTCCAAAAGGTCAATCAGGAGGTCCATGTCTGAATCCATGTCGCGCAGGTGGGCTTTCCGGGGTTTTCGTTTGGGTATTTTTGCTGCAGGCAAACACACAGTTAGGAGTGCAACATTTATGTATAACAGTGCAGCACGAGTGCAAGGGAAAGCAAGGAGCATTTAATCAGGAACCCCACCAGGCATGTGGCCGAGTTCACAGTGAACCAAGACGCTCCACCGGGTCAGATCGTATGAGCTGCGGTCCGCGTCCGAAGGCCAGGCCGCGAACAGTCGCGCGATATGTCGCTTCTCGAGCTCCGAGAGCGAGAATAACTGGTCTCGAATAGGCATAAACCTATTCGGCACCACAAACGTCGAGCATCTCCTTTGCCATCGACCGCCTGCAAGCACCACCTTCGAGCGCCAGTTGTTGTTCACCGAGGTTGGAAGGTCGGTAACGGGAGCTGCGTCCCGAGCGGCGAACGCAATGCATCCCCCGCAGTTCTGTTTCTTTGAGTAATAGAGGCGGTATAAGGCTCGAAACTCGTTAATAGTTAGCCACCCCATGTCCGACAGATAATACAGACAACAGAGTGATAGTAACTGGCGCCACTGATTCAGGGATATCCGCTTGGGCGCTAACTGAAACATGCTAAGTAGATACTGCACACATTGAGGCAGCGGGAGGGAGAAGCCATTCCTAAACATATTGTCGTACACCGCGACAAAGCCATCCCTCGGGCAGCATGCCAGCTCACCCTCGTGCAGTTCGCGGAGTGTAATGGTCGGTGGGATCCGCCAATCTTCCCGGGATTGTTCCATCTCGGCCAAAGTCATGCTTCTCTCGGGTTTGTCGCAAACAATATCATCTTCAAGTATGTATCTTCTAGACGCGGAAGTGCCATTGACGTTGGTCATTGGGACACCGTGGAAGACCCCAGCAGACCAATCGACCTTTTCGGTCGGCATGTCGTCCGTGACCTCACTTTGCCTCTCCGACTGCTTTCCCTGACGTGCGGGCCGGCTAATATACTCCTCCATTCTGGCATCATCATCAGCTCTCAGCCGAGAAGATGTGCTAACCCCACTCGAGTCCGCGGTACTTCGGGAATCCATCTACCCTAGAATAAAACTCTAGTGCCTATCAGTACATCAACGGAAACATGTGCGTAGCGCACAGTCGCAACCCAGAAATCCCTAACTCATATTTCATCTAGCGTAACCAAACAAAAGTGCAAAAACACAGAAATTCGAGAAAAGGTAGAAAGAATGGCGAAGCAAGGCAGGCATACCAGATTCTCGACGTCGAAGCAACGTCGGAAACCAGGACCTCGGGACACACCTCGCAATCGTAGAGAATTGCATAGAAAAGCCGGCATGGCATGAGCACACGAAACAGAGAACCACCTAGGAAGGAAGAAGTCAAACAGCGAGTCAGCACGCCGGACGGGGCATAAGAAAAGGAGCTAGCAACGAAACCACAAAAGAAACCTCTCAAGCGCAACAGCAAACCCACCGGCGCAAACCAGAAGCGGAAGCCGAATGAGAAGCGGAGAACAACCCAGAATTTCTCAGAAATGGAAGCGACAACGGACTGCGGAACGGTCTATATACAAGCACGACAAGTGCATGCCTCGAACCACGAGCCAAGCGGTTGAACCTCGATCCCAGTTCACGAGATACCCCTCGCCGTTGGATCACGCCGAAGGATGACGCCATGTGGCTCGCACGACCGTAGCTTCTTGGAGAAGGCAAGGCAAAAGCGACGTGCATTAATTTCCCGTCAGACAACCATAACTGTGGCAACAGACATTTAATACACCTGACACAGCTCGCACACAGTAGACAACGAGCGCGTGATGCAAACCTCTTAGCTCGCCTGATACTTTTGGCCGCAATACACGCGGAGCGAACTTCACAGCTCGCGCGGTAGTGTCCGCGGAGCGAACTTCACGGCTCGCGTCGTAGATGGCACGCGGAGTCTACTTTTCAGCTCGCGTGAGCAACTTATTCATGGTTGCACGCGGAGCGAACTCCACAGCTCGCAAGGTAGTTTACGTGGAGCAAACTGCATCGCTCACGTCGTAGATGGCACGCGGAGTCTACTTTCAGCTCGCGTGAGTAACTTATTCGTCGTTGCACGCGGAGCGAACTCCACGGTTCACGTGGTAGCGTACAAGGAGCGAACTCAGCGGCTCGCATCTTAACACCCAGGCATCAGATCCATCTCGGGCGAACGTCACCGAGACCGTAACACAGGCATAAGATCCATCTCGGGCGAACATCCTCGAGATAGCACCACCCAGGGATAAGACCCATCTCGGGCGAACGTCCCCGAAATAGCACCACCCAGGTATAAGACCCAACTCAGGCGAACGTCCCTGAGATAGCACCACCCAAGCATAAGATCCATCTCGGGCGAACGTCACCGAGATCGCAACACATGAAAGACATCTTCCCTTTAAAAACGGAGCAAGTGGCTTGATAAACCACGGACGACATTAACACCCCGTCACTCGAGTAGAAACACAGGATATGGAAAGGGCTCGCTACCTTTGTCCATGAAAGTATAACACCCGTTCAACCCACGTCATGAGTCGGAACTTGGGGGGACTATGGGTGGTGGGCGGAAAAGTATAGGTTTACGGGCTTAGGTTAGCAAGTCCCCACTCAAGATGTGTCTTGAACGGGAACTTGGGGGGACTTGTAGTCAGTTGTGCTTGAAACAACCTCCCTAGCCCGTAAACCCGTAGGCATTCCACCACAACCGTGGCCGATTTGAGGATCTCGTCCATTAGTTGGGTGGGCCAAGTTAATCATGTTAAGAACACTGGGCTCACGACCATTGCAGAAACGAGAGAAACCCACCTTCAAACTGAACATGGAGTCCCACATCGTTCTCCAGAAAAGGGAGCCTCGGTTGGGCTATAAATGAAGCCTAACCACCAGCCTGTCAAGTACATTAACTATCCCTACTAATTACACTTTGGCCCATCAGAAACTGACTTAACCATCGGAGGAGGAAAGACCGGAGGCTCCCGGTCATCCTTTCACTTGCAGGGTTCTAGGAAAAGAGATTATAGCGTATCAGACTCACCATCAGCTTCGGCATAACCCGTCCGAGATTGTGCAGAAACACCTTCATATGCTGTCATGATCGTACGATTTAGCTAGCATTAGGACTTGTCAGTTGTGCTGTCATGATCGACCAAAGGTACCTTGTCCAAAAGGTACGTTAGTTAATATTGACAAAGGTAAATGGTCGGCTATGTTTACACTTAAATTCATATTTTACTAGATAATAATTATCTAAGTGAATATTAGTTAAATTTATGGTCCACGTCATACCGGCGAGCCCGAGTAATATTGGGTTTAGAGACGGGTTACCTCGCCTATGATTTCATGCAAGCTGGATATGTGGTTCGCATGCAAGCCTTCTCATATATGGACATAAGTTGGCAGGCGAGCTGGACATAAGTTGGCAGGCGAGCTGGACAAAGTTCTCATGCAATGAGACTTCGCATGAGTGGAAGATTGAGACATGGATTGTTGGCGAACTGGATGCATGCGAAGAGGTGAGCTCGCGTATGAGTTGCCACAAAAGGACTTCGCACGTAAAGATAAGGATATGTAAATCATCCAAATTGACTGGTCAACTGTGTTTAATTGCTTGGTGGAGGACTTCCGAAGTAGGTATGCATGCGAAAAGCTAGCAGTATTTGTGTTCGAAGAGCTTACTATGTGTAGTCGGTAGTCAGGAAACTACTTTCCCCACCTATAGACCAGTCAGGAAACTTGTTGACCGACATCCGGGCTACCTCGCCATGGTGAAAGATCATCAGTACCACATCGGGAATGTGCTCATCCAAGCTCCACAAGAAGGCACAATGATAAGATATATGTATAGTTAGTCCCACATTGGTAATATGTAATAAGAGGGAACCTTTCTTAACTATAAAAGGAATATTTCTCATATGTAGAAAAGAGAGATATATCTGATCGATCCCCCCTCCCTCCCTCCCTCACTCTCTAACACTCCACCCCGGGGGATAGATGCTCTTGTAACACCAAAGGCCTATTGGCCATGATAGTTGATTCTTAAGTGGACGTAGCAATGTCCTCCGAGGCATGGTGAACCACTATATGTCCTTGTGTCACATGATAGTCTGTTCTACCGTGATTCTACATAGCCTCCGGGTTTATGCAGAAACATTTGGCGCCGTCTGTGGGAATCATTACTAAAAGTCATGTTGCTCTACCACCCGAGAGGTATTCCACCGAGAGGCAGTTCATTCAAGTCCATGAGCAATAGGTGAGGCCTTGCATGGAAACGAAGCGAGATAGCTCGCATGGAAGGAAAGCGAGATGCCTTCGCATGGGAGCGAAACGAGATGACTTCACAAGGGAGCGAAGCGAGATGACTTCACAAGGGAGCGAAGCGAGATGACTTCGCATGGAAGCGAAGCGAGATAGCTCGCATGGAAGCAAAGCGAGATGACTTCGCAGGGGAGGGAAGCAAGATGACTTCGCATTGGAGCGAAGCGAGATGACCCGCCCGGGTTCTTTTTGTCATCGGGATTTTACCAAGAGCAGAGCCACATCGGCTCATGTCCGATGACTCCAACCATCACCCGAAGATGAGTCACCAGGACCCGGAGCTCAATCTTGTCAGCCGGGAGCTTCACCGGTGACGATCCACTCCTCTTGCTGCCCGACCATCTTATTACCCCGGTGACTTCAATGATATTCGTCGTCTTCCCGGCCGAGATGAAAATTCGTCAAAAATAGCAAATGAATCTGTCTAGCATACTCAGGGTCCCGTTGATAGATCGCCGGCAGTCCATTTGCCTCTGAGATGGCGGAATCCGAGTTCATGATCCCGGTTGGCCGAATTCATTAGGAGAGGGGGTTCATGTGGAAGTTGAGATCATCGGACCAGCTCGCACTTTATGGATCGTCGGCAGTTTCCCTTCTCTGTTGACCTTCTTGGTCATCGGTTTCATCAATCGACCATCATGAGTACATGGAAATCACCTTCTTGGGGATTGAATATTAGAGCATGCTCTCGGGATCCGGGGTGACAACTCGATCTACCGGCGCAATGGTCATTGGATCAGAGATACGGTTCCCGGCAGCTACCACCGACATCTCGTTGATTTGTCTAGTGCACAGGAGAAAATTGCAATGGACATCCGGTATGAAAGGTATAGGGTGAAGAGGAAAGGAACTGGAGAAGTTAACAAATCTTGTAGGCAGCCCGACCATGCCGGCGACAAGGATTCATCGTCCGAGACCTAGACATGTTGACCAAGAGAGATTGACATTCCACTCGAGAGGCATTCGACCGAGATTGGCAGTGGTGGCATCGCGTAGGAGATAGATGCCTAGTATGGAAGCGAAGCGAGATGACTTTGCATGGGAGACCTTGCCAAGAAACAAGAAGCGGCCTTCACATATAAGGAGGACTGAAATTATCAGGCGAGAGGATGAGTCCGCACGTATCAAAACAGTGAAATGAGTTGCATACGAGCTGACTCCGCAAGAAGATGTGCTACGCGAAGTGATGACTTCGCTTAGGGGACTCCGTATGAGAGAATGACCTTGTGAAGCATTGACAACTCTACTACATTCCGCGTCCGCGCAGTGGCATGCCCCGCATCCCTAGAAGCAGGGTCCCGGTTGTCCCCTTGCTGAGGATTGTGGCCAAAACAGTGTGCACAGGTCTCGTTGGCAGGAGAGTACTTTGAAACTTCAAATCTCGATCAAGAAGCAGGGTCCTGGTCGTCCAGTTCGATTATCACTTCCCTCTGACAACGCCTGCTCTATGAGGTACTGGTGGAACCAGTCGGGATCATTTAATCTACAAGCAGCGGGTCCCGATGACAAAAAAGCTATGGACACCCGGAGCTATTTACCTAAAACAAGTTAACAAATCTTGTAGGCAGCCCGACCGTACTGGCAACAAGGATTCATCATCCGGGAGTAATACGGGCATGAATCTGCATCTCTTGTGTGCACCTATTTCAGCTATTTTCACAGGTAGGTCCCTCATTTGATTTTCTTTCATTGGATTCAAAACACAATTAGGATATGAATGTCTAAGTCTTCATGATTAGACTGAGAAACCACTGAGAGATTGGCATTCGACCGAGAAAGGCATTCCACCAAGATTGGTATTCCACCGAGAGTGGCATTCGACCGAAAGAGTGGCATTCAACGTTCAGTATTACACAATTGCATGAACCATTGTGCTTTTCGATAATTATTATGCCACAACCATACTTGGTTGGCCCTATAATTGTGTTGATCAAATACTTATCGATCATTTGTTCATTGTGAAGGTACAACAATCCTTGCCCGGCTGAATCAGTTTTGAGACCGGAGGTCGGGATGGGCATTTTTTATCTTACAGACGAGCTCCTTAACACCCCGTCACTCGAGTAGTAACACATGGTGTAACACCCAGGTACAAGATCCATCTCGCGTGTGTCACCGAGGCCCATCTCGCGTGGAACAAGATCCATCTCGGGTGAGTCACCAAGATCGTCATTGTGTGCGGAGCGAACTCCACAGCTCGCGTGTAGTCATTGTGGGCGGAGCGAACTCCTCAGCTCGTGGGTAGTCCTTATGTGCGGAGCGAACTCCTCAGCTCGCGCGTAGTTCTTGTGCCCAGAGCGAATGCCTCAGCTTGCGTGTAGTCCTTGTGCGTGAAGCGAACTCATCGGCTCACGTGTAGTCATTTTACGCAGAGCGAACTCCTCAGCTCGCGTGACAATTTCAGTCCTTACCCTTCGTGAACTCCTCAGCTTGCCCGATAGTGTCAGCCTTTCTGTGCGAGGCGGACTCCACAGCTCGCCCAGAAACCTCAGTCATGTGCGAGGCGAACTCCTACAAAGCTCGCACGCGAACTGTGCCGACTAGCTCGCATACTTCGTTATAAGACCTTGCTAGGCCGAATCAGTTTTGAGGCTGGGGTTATGAGGGACCCGACGGACTTGAAGATATCAAGAAAAGTAAGACCCGTTCTCCACACGTCTTGAGTGCGGATTTGGGGGGGGCTGGAACCGGGTAGTCATGACTGGTCATGAGCATTTTGTATATTAAGTCCCCACTCAAGATGTGTCTTGAACGGAAACTTGGGGAGACTTGTAGTCGGTAGTCAGGAAACTACCTTCCCCGCCCATAGACCAGTTAGGAAACTTGTAGACCGACATCCGGGCTACCTCGCCATGGTGAAAGATCATCGGTACCACATCAGGAAGGTGCTCATCCAAGCTCCATAAGAAGGCATCATGATAAGATATACGTATATTTAGTCCCACATTGGTAATATGTAATAAGAGGGAACCTTCCTTAGCTATAAAAGAAAGGCTTCCCATATGTAGAAAAGAGAGATATATCTGATCGATCCCCCTCCCTCCCTCACTCTCTAACACTCCACCCTGAGGGATGAATTCCCTTGTAACACAAAAGGCCTATTGACTATGATAGTTGATTCTTAAGTGGACGTAGTCATGTCCTCCGAGGCATGGTGAACCATTATATGTTCTTGTGTCACATGATAGTCTGTTTCACCGTGATTCTACATAGCCTCTGAGATTATACAGAAACACTATGGTTGCGTGCGAAAAATGAGGTCATTATCCGTGGTTTGGGTTTGATCATTATCCATTGCCTATATATGCGGTATATGTGCATGAAGTCCAATACGTGCATGGCGAAGTCTAAGGAGTTGGCCTAATTACAAAGTCTACTTCTTAATCGATTTGTCATTAACATGGATGTTCATCTCTATGGGATATCATTCGCTACGCAACTTAAAAACTGCCTAAAAGTCGTCTACGACCAGAACATCTTTGTTATCATATCAAGAGGCAGTTAGTCATTTGCCTATGATATTAACGTTGAAAACTCCTATAAGTGTTTGACATTCTATAGGTCAATACATGTGATCTTAAAATAACTCTATATATATAAATGAGTTCGAGGATACTCTCTAGACACACTCAACAACTCAACAAAAATACATACAACTATCGGCCTAGTCGAACCCCGAACGCTAAAGCATCTCGCCTTAGCAACCTTTTTTCTTTCAAGCTCCTCGAAGTTTTGCTCTCGTTTTTCTGTACGCTCCCAAGAGCTTTGTCTTTTTTCCTTCCTTTCCAGTTGAAGCTTTGCTCAATCTCACGTCGAGTATCGATATAGTGACGCTCAAGCGGACTACTTTAAGTCTTTGCCCAGTATGCAAGACGAACTGAAGAACCCTGCGGTGGAGTTGGTGCTCTTTCCATCCTCAGTCGCATAATTAGAAACAGAAGACTAAGCGTACCCCGATACTGTAACTATTACATTCCGCGTCTGCACGGTGACACGTCTGTAATGGCCAAAAGAGACTTTGCATACCTAAAATTACTAGTGTGACCAAATCAGACCTTATATGTAATGACTTGTCGGCTGTGCTGTCATGATCCTATTTGGACTTGTCGGCTGTGTTGTCAATAAAAATGTATTGGTATCCAAATTTTGAACAGCTAAGGAAAGAAAAATATATAATATCAGTATCATAACTCACAGTAAGAATTATGCGATTCAGAAACCAAAATATGAAGACCATCGGAAAAAGCTCCATATCTGAATTTTAGGTTCATTCTAACCCTTCAAAAATTAAACTCAAAATTCAGATATGCCCTCACAATCCGATGCATGCAATAGCCTGAAACCAAAATCAAAATCACAGAATTAACCAAACATCAGACAGGCAGCAATACCGCTGAGACTACCCAAACATAAAATCAAAGAACCAACCAAACATCAGAGATTGCTGCTCTTACTCTTTTCACACCTTGAGAGATGGAGAGAGAGAGAAGATGGACTTTAAACCGAGCTCCAATCCACCATTGTTACACTTCCTTGTTCTTCAGAGATTGATTGAGAGAAAAAAGTATCTGATCTTTGGACTCTGGAGTTAAAGGAACGAGTACTCTTCAGAATATCAAAATAAACGGCAGTGATTATTTAGGCATTTAGTCAAGGATTAATTTTATAAGTGGGTTGGGGTAATTGGATAAGCACCAGCTCTCCACCGCAAAATTAAATAATGGTATAATTGAGCTGAGCTTGTCATCACCCATCCATACTTCTCCATTATTTCCTCTCAACTCCACACAGATCAGAAAGCCAGAAACAATGAGTCCAACAACAATGACAGCCATCCTCCTGGTTCTCCTCGCATGCCTTTGGTCACTCATCTCTGCCTCCTCAAAATCAAAACACCAAAAACTACCACCCGGCCCTCGGCCACTTCCCATAATCGGAAACCTCCACATGCTAGGCAACCTTCCCCACCGAACCCTCCAAAACTTGGCCAAACAATACGGACACATCATGTCCATTCGTCTAGGCAATGTTCCTGCCGTTGTTATCTCCTCCCCAAAAGCCGCCGAGCTATTCCTCAAAACTCATGACACTAACTTCGCCAGCCGGCCAAAAATCCAAGCCTCCGAGTACTTGTCATACGGCACAAAGGGCATGGCCTTTTCCGAATATGGTCCCTATTGGCGCCATGTGAGGAAGCTCTGCATGCTTCAGCTCTTCTGTCCAGCAAAACTGGAGGCTTTCGCGCCGCTGCGGAAGGAGGAGCTGGGAGGGCTGGTGGGAAAGCTGAAGAGAGCTGCAGAGGAAGATGAGGTTGTGGATGTTAGTGAGAAGATTGGTGAGATGAATGAGGACATAACGTATTGGATGGTGTTGGGGTGTAAAAGGGACGATAGGTTTGATCTGAAAGCCATTGTTGAGGAAATGTTATTCTTGGTTGGGGCTTTCAATATTTCTGATTTCATTCCTTCCCTCAGTGCATTTGATATTCAGGTTTGCTAGCTTCTAATCCCTACTCTTTCTCTTCGATCATTCATTTATGAACTGATGCAAACCTACAATATAGTAGCTCCGGCTAAATGTACTTTATTTTAGGATGATGTTATTCACACCTTATTTTCTTAAATGTACTTTATATTGTTGACGGGTACAGTTTTGATTCAATTTGTTGCCTCCTGCCGAAGTGAGCAAGGTAGTCTTTTTCATGGTGATCAAATCTAGGAGTATCGTATAAAGTATTCAATTAATCATAGACTCGGTTTAGATTTTGCCTAAATGCGTGGATACTAGTGGTATTAGGTAGCCTTGAATATAATTTTCTATGTTAATTTTGCTTTCATAATTTGAAAAATTATCAGGGATTGACTAAGCGATTGAAGAAAGTGAGCAAGACGGTCGATCAACTCTTGGACAAGATAATTGACGATCATGAACAAGCTGCGGAAACAAAGGGTGGTGGAAAACAAGGCCACCATGAGGACTTCGTAGACGTTTTGCTTTCGTTTACAAACCAACCATTGAACCCGAACGATGAGCAAGTTCATATTCTTGATCGAGAAAATGTGAAGGCCATCTTACTTGATATGATCAACGCGGCTTTTGATACCTCAGCCACATCGATCATTTGGAGCCTTGCAGAGCTCATGAGGCATCCAAGGGTCATGAAGAAACTCCAAGAAGAGCTCCAAACTGTGGTTGGTATGGACCGAATGGTGCAAGAGTCCGATTTGCCCAAGCTGGGTTACTTGAATATGGTGATCAAGGAGAGCTTCAGACTACACCCAGTTGCACCCTTGCTCATCCCACATGAATCCATCAAGGACGTTATAATCGATGGATACGACATACCGAAGAAATCGCGACTCATAGTGAATTTCTGGAGCATTGGAAGGGATCCCGATGTTTGGTCGGAAAATGTTGAGGAATTCTGTCCGGAAAGGTTTACGAACAACAACATAGACCTCCGAGGACATGACTATCAGCTCATCCCATTTGGGACTGGCCGAAGAGGGTGTCCGGGTATGCAATTAGGCCTAACCACAGTTAGGCTAGTTCTGGCACAGCTGGTGCACTGCTTTAACTGGGAGCTCCCAAATGGCATGCTACCTCAAGACTTGGACATGACAGAGAAGTTTGGTTTGACAATGTCAAAGGCCAAACACTTGCTTGCCAAGCCTACATACCGTCTTATGTAGCTTGTTCATCCATCTGTTTTTCAAATAAAAACTAATAAAATGCTTTCTTCAGTACTATTGAAAGCACAATTGGCAATTTCTCAAACATGATTGAATATTGTGAAAAAAAAAAAAAACAAACTATAACCATGACCATTTAAAAGTAACTATACCTTTAAAATCTGTGAGCATACTCTGCTTAATGTTACATAACCATCCCAACAACAACAAAAAATTGCTCGAACTAGACTCGATTGTTCACTGTGAGAATCCACCCATCGGTCAAGAAAAAATAGCACCTACTTTCCGAAAACAGCGCATCATTCCGCCCACTTGTCTCGCTCATGGTTTGTCTACAAAACAGAAAACGCACACTTTTAATACCACATGCGGTTTAACTATTGTCAATCAGTCAACAAGGCGTACACAAATATTGAATCAATTCATGAATCTAATCTGTCAGGCATTTCAACTGGATAACGCACAATCATATTACACAACAATAAAACAGCTCAGGAGAATAAAAAGCCCCTGTGAGTTTGGCATGTTCAAGCCATTCTTACCAGCACAGGCTGTTGTAAGAAAGGAAAACAGAAAAGACCAAGAAATAAAGAAATTGCAAACAAATCATGTGAAAGATGACTCTTCTGCAGTATTTCTTACCAATTTACTAACAGATTTAAATCCATCGACACGACTGCATCTACTGCCAAAAGGATGAATCCTCCTAGTCCAGCATGATTATCGAATCTGAGATGGAGAACATAGCAACCCTGAAGCATCTGCGCCAACCATTGCAAGATCACAAACAGTACAGAGCTTCCCTTCTTGGCTTGGCACAAACCGTGAGCTACAGTAAGGGCAAGAGACATCCTTCTGTCCTCGGTAAATTGGTACATACGTTGCCCCACAAGTGACGAATGGATTTCTGAAGTCATAGTTCAGTTGAAAAGCATCAGTCATATTCTTCTCTGCAGCCTGCAGCACTTGCCTGGCTAACTTTGCCTGATTCTCAACAGTGGGGTTCGTCTCCAATAACCGTCTGGCAAAGTTAGCTGCAGTGGCAAGGTTCTTCGCCTTGTAGCAAGCTGTCATTGCACTTTGCAAGGCAAGCCTTAAGTGAGGCAATTGAAGATTGCAGTGTGTGAAATAAGCTGCAAGCTCCTGCTGACGTACTGGCGGATCATCTCTTATTTCCCTTCTCTTCAGCTCCATTTGCAATCCCAGAACATATTCCTTGACTATTACAATTAACTCTTTAACTTCATCAACTTCTCTCCTTGAATCAACAACAATCAAAGGAATTGTATGAAGAATGCTAAGAAAGAACTTGAGAGCATCAGTGAACTTCCCAGCAGAAGTAGCCCTGTAACCAGCTTTGAGCTTCTCTTCTAGCTGAGAAAAATTGAACACAAGTGCTGGTGGGTTTCTCACAAGTGGTGTGGCAGATTCATTCCACCCACGCTCAACTGCAAGTGATATCACCGGAGCAGATGAAAATGCCCGTAGATAGCTGTGGCTTCCAGAGTGAAGATCAAGGAACAATTGCCTTAAAGGAGTGAAGTTTTTAATCCCAAGTTGCCTGTTCAGCAACCGCATCGCAGTATCAAAATGGCCTGCAGCGGCATGCTCAGCAGCAAGAGATGATCTCTGGATCCAGATCTGGCTTACAGGCATGCCGGTAGTTGGAGCGGCAAAAACTGATGAATGGGTATTAACAGAAGCCCTAGGTGTGTCAGCTTCAGGGAGGAGCTCCAGCTCTTCAAGCTCCCATCCTACCTCTCCTTCATCTTCTCCAGGCACTTCCTCACCTTCCAAACCTGGAGGGACAACTCCATTTTGTAACGTATCAACATCACCCAAAGTCTCCTTAGCCCAGTCACCAGCAACACTGTCAACCTCATCAACCACATTGACCCCGGCAATATTATCCAACTCACCTTCAAACATACCTCTCATTACTGTGAGAAGTGGCCAATCACTACCACAAATAATTGGTGTCGGGGGAGTCAAAAGAGTTGGTGGTGCTTTACCCTCGGGCAAAGTTGGAAGATTATCCCCCAACTCAGATGCTAGCCTTTCAGCAACATCATGCAGCCCATGAGTTTTCGCTGTAATATAAGCAAGGGGCAAGTGGCCAACATTCTCTAATATCTTAATGCGCTCCTCAACATTCCCCAGATACAGTGCATTGTGAAACTGGCCCATGACATCATTCTTGACCTCAGCAATTTTCAGCATCTTGGACAATTTCTGTGTGTTACCATTTATGAGATAAAGGAAAGACAGCCTTTCAAAATTTTTGGTCCTCTGGTAGGCAAACTCTACAATACCTGCATTATTTACCAGGAACAGATATTCAGATAGAAAGCAAAAAAAATCAACACAAAAAAGTGCAGAAAGCGTCATGAAAAATAAGAGCTTTACAGACACCTGCCAAAATACATAAACGCAAAACAATTGAACAATTATGTCACAGCTATGTTCCACTGTACCTGCATTGCCCTGTCGAAGAGCCTCCACACCCAACCTATACCAGTAATCTTTTTCATCAATAGCTGTAGCAGATTCAACCGCTATTTGAATATTCCCACTCTCTAATGCCAGATTGAATCGCGTTCTTTCATCTTTCACAAAATGGAGAGCAACTTCAGGGAACCCCTTTTGTTGCAGATAAGCTATCATCGCCTGCCCACAGAGCTTTGAGCTCCTAATCATACTCATGACATGGTCATATCTCTTCTTCAAAAGAGATAACTTGAAGATGTATTCTGTGGCATCAATAACTATGGCCTTATTTTTCCCATCCCGATCCAAGCAAAAGATGGTATTTCCAGAAACTTTCGTAATGTAGATAGGAACATCAAGGGTTCTTATTATTCCACTATCTCCATTAGGTAGACAATACTTGATATGATTCAGGGTTGAATAAATGAAAACACCTTTGTCATCCCAACCACCACTCTTTACACGGATTGTCTCATGAAGAGTGCACTGGTGCACAAGCCTCTTGCTAGCAATAATTATGGCATGTTTGCTCAGCAAGGCAATACTTTCCATGTCGTTAGACCAAACAACATACTTGATGAAGGGGGTTTGAAGTTCACCAAGAACAGTCCGCTGCTGGAGATCAAATATAAACACTCTGTCGTCTGACCTGCACAGCAAATTACCTGTACCAGCGTAAAATATTGCATCAGCAGCAAAAGGAAGAGGAGTCTTTTTAACAACCTCATTCTTCAAATTCTTTACCAACACAGAGTTGCTGGTTTTCTCAAGCACAGCAAACCTATTCCGTGCTACAAACACAGCTGAACCACCAACACCTCTCTTAGCATCTTGAGTACTGTCACCCCTTGTAATGCTGTCTCTTGGTATGAAATACAACTCATAGGATCCCCCGTCCAAGTCTGAGCAAACAAGAACGGCATTTTCTGAAGGACTGTAAGAAAGGGTCCTTGGGCTTTGATTTAAAGTGATAGAACCAGGCCGTCGAATTGCAATAACTTGTGTATCTCTTTGGGTTGAAAACTCATAGTACTTCAAAAAGCGGTCTTTAGCATAGAACAGAGAATCACCACTGACGGCAAAGGCTGGTCTTTCCCTCTCTAACTTAAAGACGATCATCCCACTGTCATGGCCTGCTGCTAATAGATTCATTTCAGGGTGAGATGAAAGAATCCAAAAGCGATCATGCTCTCGTCGGAAAGTTTGAATTCCAGTTCGCTTTGTTACATCCCAGACACGGATACTTTTGTCCTCTGAGTTGGATACGATTATATCCTGCTTAGCATGAAACATTACACATGAAACATTATTCATGTGTCCTCTCAACGTGTCCACTTCCCAAGCCTTGGTATCTGGAAAACAGGGTGAACAATTCAAATCAATAACTAGGCATTAGAATGATAACAGATTACACAGCAGCAGTACAAACTTTGGTTTCTAAAAAATCCGGCATTGCCTACGAATTACGGACACACATTATGGATTTCTATAAAAAGCATCATCTTTTTTAATTAAGACAAAAGCCCATTTTGGTTGAATCAAACTCAAACTATATGGAAGATACACTTCCTCTGATACAACTTAAGAGGGTAATAATTGACAATACATTACTCAACTGAACTAATAACTTGGTACGATAGGTACCCCCACCATCCCCAATCTCGTAAGTTCCTTTCTTTCACTGTTCCACTCACCTCAAAGTTCAAACTAGATACAAAACTTGTAAGAAAGAAAAGTGATACATAAAATTGTAAAGAAGGCATGAAACAAATCTGCTTGAGACGAAAGCAAGAGAATCAAACTGTTCATTTTTAGATACGGAGTCAACGAGAATATGCGAAGTAGGTGCCAAAGGGCTACTGCCCTAATAATCAATAGTTAACTGTCTACTATTGCTACCAGGAACGGAATTTACAAAGGTGGCTTCCTCATTAGTGCAGAAAAATTAATAAAGAAGAATGCAAAAATAGCAGTTCATACCATTCATTCGCCACAATTTAACTTGGCGATCATCTGCTCCTGAGACAATGAGAGGCAGGTTGGGGTGGAATGAAGCCCAATTGACACCTCGATCATGCCCTTCCAATACATACTTAACAACAGCATCAACACCACCAAAAAGATCTGTGTTCATCTGACTTAGTCGCAGTATGTCATCTGCTGGGGACACAGTCTTCTTTTTCAGAGAACCAATATCCCAAACACGGACAGTCTGATCCAAGGAGGCAGATACGACAAGGTCTTCTTTAGGATGGAATGAGGCACACATAACGTAATGATTGTGGCCTGTCAAAACTGAAATACAAGTGCGGGACTGCCAGTTCCATATGCGAATAGTCTGGTCATCACTGGCACTCACAATCCATGGGTACTCATGGTGAAATTGCACAGTACGAATGTAATCAAGATGCCCGAGAAGAGTAAAAAGACATCTATGCATCTTGTAGTTCCAAACTTTAATCTTGTAATCGTCCCCTGCAAAAGACAACACAGATTGATTAAAACATGAACTGTACCATCTACAAAATGATGGTCTTTTATATTAAAAAAAAAAATATATATATATATATATATATATATAAAAAGGTTAAAAATAAAGATCCCCAATCCCCAGGGGCAGATGAATTTGTGCAAGAGCAACATGGTATTGACTAATCAAGGTAAGGTGCTTGTTTGACAAGAAACTCATACTTGTTCAATTTAGTTGCATTGGTTAGCTATTTCTAACTATAAATACCATAAAGTTTTCAAAAGCAGATCTTACTGGATCTGAAAGTATTTAAGCAAAAACCCAGCATTTACCAAAAAACTGTGAAAATAAAACTGGCTCTAAACCTAGATCAATCATGAGAAGGTGTCCAAGGGAAAGGAAAAAAAAAAATAGTTCATTTGTTTACTAATGCAGCCATCATCAATATAATTGCTTATCCTATAGGGGAAAAAGTCAATAAAATTACTTACACATAATACAAACATCATATGGAATCTGAGATCTGATAGACTTCTATGGATAACGCACTTGCAAAATTGTGGCAATGTAAGGAAGCATTCCTTAGTGTCTCTTACACTGCAACTAAAATCTATCCCCAATAATTATTTTAAAATATTTTTGAAAATGTTAAATCTCCAAGGATGGCTATTTCTGATAAAGAACAACAAATATATTGCCTCGATATGATAAACCACCCTACTCTCTACAATTGGTAGATTAATAAATCATATACTCCAGCATTGCACCACTACTACTTCAGCTCAGTCTATGTCAATTTCACATTCTCTTGGCATCCAACTTGATATATCTCTTTCATTTATCTAATTACAGTTCTCTTCAACCTAGATCTATATTATTTGCAAACGACAACCGACCAAATCAGGATACCGAAACTATAACAAACAACTGCACATATCAAAAGTCTTCGAAAGCCGAAAATACATAATGTATGGACAAAACCTGTACCTCCAGAAACAAACAGAGGCTGAGATTTGTGGAAATGGACACCGCGCACAGGACCGTCGTGCTCATCGAACCGATCAATGAGAGTCCCCATACGGTAGTCCCATAGCTGGATCACACCACTGTGCAGACTCGCGAGGATCCACGGCCTCTTAGTGTGGAAGCTCAGCCCCTTCACTCTGTTACTCTTGGTCTCGAACTTGGTCAACATCTTGACCACCGGCGATCACTGCAAAACCACATCAAAATTCACCACCGCGTCAACAAAATCCACAAAACCAAATCGAATCAGTTTGCTCTAGCAAAACGAACAGGTAGCTCATCACAAATTTCGATCGTAAAACGCGAAACGAAAAGAAGCGAGCAGATCTGAATCGGAAACCTAGCGAAGAAGAAAAGCGTACCTTAGATCCGATCAGTGGGTGAGAGGATCCAAATGAGTCGCAAAATTTAACTCCAGAGGCCAACTGTGATATGGTTCTCTGTATTTATATGCAGTCTGGGTTTGTATATAGGGAGAGAGAAAGTGCGGGGTGAATTAATAGAGCGAGAGAGAGAGAAAGGAAAAAAAAATTAGGGACGGTTGAATTTATAGGATAAGAGAAAAGAAACAGTGAGTAAATTTTTGGTTCGATGAATGGGATTACATTGGCCGTTGGATTGGTTTTCAACGGACGTGATTGTATTTCATTGCGCGTCTATTGACTTTAGTAGCAAGTCTTCGAATTTTGAGATGAACCAAAACTCTTCATGGTCTCTCTGGTCGAATCCTATTGGGCCTTGTGTGGGTTATCCAATAGAATTAAATCTTTATGGGCTCTAGGATGACTTACTTTAGACCGGTTTAAATTAGGCTTGGGCATCCAAAACCGGTTCCGAAGGCCCGTCTCGATCCCGTCCCTAAAATTCACGAGACAAGATGGGACTTCACTTTGAATATTAAAGGCCCATCCCGGCCCGGCCCGTTTTGAAAAACCAGGTTCGGGATCGGGCCTTGTCAGCTGGATCTCTCTCTCTCTCTCAGACCATCATCGTCATTGTTGAAGACTTGAAGATCCATCTCACCTCACCGGAGCGACTAAAAGACGAAAATGGGAAACGAACCAGTAAAATCTCAATCGGTGAGTTGGGTGGATAACGATTTCAATTTTTCTGGGTTTATGTGGGTTTCTGGGTTTGATTAACGATTTCAATTTTTCCTTTTCAAGATGTGATGGCTAGAGGGAAGAAATCGGTTGCTCGGCGAAATCAAAGTGCTTCCAGGCTTGCTAATTCTTCCACAACAACATCACCTTCTGAGCCCCTTCAAATTGAAGATGTCGAAACAACAAGCAAGGCAGGAAGTGAGCAAGCTTCTGGAACACAAGAAGATATAAGACCAAAACAAGCTCCTGAAACACAACAAGCTCCTTCAAACCAGCAAGCTCCTACAACAGAAGAAGCTTGTTCAAATCCAGGTGAGTCTTCTCTAAGGGATACAAAGGTTAAACGTAGTAAAGTTTGGAATCACTTTAAAGAATATCAAAAAATTGTGAAGGGTAAAGATGATGAAGGGAACCCGATAGACATTGTGCAAGATAGAGCTTACTGTATCCATTGTTCTAGAGGGAAAATTGGAGATTTTTCAGTGGCGAGTGGGAAGAATGGGACTTCGGGGATGATTAGGCATACAGATATGTATTGTAGGTACTTTCCCACTACACAGAGTAAGATTCAAAAGGTTATTGGTGGTGATAGGTCTAAGGGAAATAAGATGGTTGTTGTAGGTTACAATGAAGATGACTATATAGAAGTTGTAATTGAAATTATTGTCATAGATGAGTTGCCCTTTAGCTTTGTTGAGAAAAAAGGGTTCAAGCTGTTTTGTGCTAGGACGTGTCCTTTGTTTACTCTGTTGCCCTCTCGTAGCAAACTAGTTTCAGGCTTTCATAAGTTGTATGCTGCAGAAAAAAAAGAGTTGAAAAAAAAACTTTGAAGGGTTATAGGGTATGTCTCACTACAGACACTTGGACTAGTGTGCAAAACATCAACTATATGGTGCTTACTGCCCATTTTGTTGATCAAGATTGAAAAATGTACAAGAGGATTATAAACTTTTGTGTTATCCAAAATCACCAAGGGACAACCATAGGCAGGCTTATTGAGTCATGTTTATTGCAGTGGGAGATTGAGAAGGTTTTAACAATTACTATGGACAATGCTTCTGCCAATAAGTCGGCTATAGAGTGGCTTAAATCAAAGATGAATGATTCTGATGCCTACCAATCTATTTTGAAGTGTAAATATATGCATGTGAGATGTACAGCCCACATAAGCAATCTGATTGTAGCACATGGCTTGAAAAGGTTGCAAAAGACTATTTTGGCCATTAGGAATGTTGTCAAGTATGTTAGGTCTTCACCTAATCGACTTGACAATTTTCAAAAAGCTGTGGCAAGTGAAAAACTTGCCAACACTGGTCTGGTTTGTCTTGATGTTCCAACAAGATGGAATTCAACATAACTAATGTTGGAGGCAGTCATAAAGTATAAGAAAGCTTTTATTAAAATGGAGGAAGATGAGGATCAGCTTTTTGTGAATTATTTCAAGAAACCGGAGGAGGAGTTTGATGAGGATGGCAATATCATTGTTCCTACAAGTAACAAGAAGGGTAAAGTCGGACCTCCTGGAAAATCAGATTGGGAAATGCCCGAGTTGCTTGTTGAACCGATGCAAGTGTTTTGGGATGTCACACTACGAGTTAGTGCAAGCTTGCATCCAACTGTCCATACAACATTTCATGATGTTGTAACAATGGAGAATAACATCAATAGCCTATTTGTTAAACCTGAAATGGCAACAAGATCCGAAACAGAAAAAATTGTAACAGACATGGCTGCAAATATGAGTTCTAGGTTCTTGAAATACTTTGGCAGCTTTACAGACATGAACCACTTGATTATTGTCGGCCTTGTACTCGATCCAAGATTCAAGCTTTGGAATTACACACATTCTTTGAGGGAAGAGGAATTGCTAGAAGAGGATGTGCAACAACAAACCAAAGATAATAAATCTTTGTTGATGGCACTCTACGATGAGGTACAACTCTTAATACATCAATTCATATTTTTTGCTTGTAGCTTGGCCAATACATAATTATATGTTAGATTGTTATGTCTACTACTTTTTGATTTTTGTTGTATTATGTTTTTCAGTATGCACCAACAGTTGATGGTGGCAGACATATGCCCAAGCAAGGAGGCTCTACAAGTTCCAGCAGCATAATCACTTCTTCAAGCAACAATTTTAAGAGAGGTGTCAAGGGTCGGATGTTGGACAATTGGAAAAATGTGGTCCAAGAGAGTGATGAGGCAGTGGTGGTACATGAAGTGGATCAATATTTGAGTGCCCCTCTTGAATTAATTAATCTGAAAGAAGACGATTTCGACATATTGTGTTGGTGGAAGATAAATGGTCCGAAGTTTCCTGTTTTGGCAGCCATAGCAAGAGATGTATTTGCCATTCAAACATCCACAGTTGCATCAGAGTCTTGTTTTAGTACTGGAGGTAGAGTGATTTCTGCATTTAGGAGTTCATTGACTCCTAAATCAGTGGAGGGATTAGTCTGCATGCAAAATTGGTTGTTGGGAGATGAAATTGCTGATGTGGAAGACGAGCTTCCTTCCATTGAGAACACAGAATTCTATGAAAAAGCTGAATTAGGTATATGTTCAATTTGCTTCTTCCTTTTTTATTTCAGTGTTGTTACTTTTTAGATCTTATTTTTGACTTGTTTTGGTTTATTCATTAGAACACGAGAGCACTGCGTCTAGTAGGAATACATGCCTTGTATTCCTGAAATTGAAGGGGAAGGTAAAGACAAAGGCTGTGGTGCACCTTAACAAGTAACAACTAGTTCTTTGTGAGCTTATGATGTTCATCATTTTGTGTTTTCAACTCTAAGTGCTTTTAGACCTTAAGTATGTAACTATGTATTCATTTGATATTTAAACTTACGTATTTCAGTTTGTAACTTAATATTGTTATGTTGTTGTTACTGTCTTGGACTTGAAGCATACATGAAGCATGTTTACTATATACTATGTTTGAGTTACTGTAGCTAAGGACCACGAATTTTTACAGTCTTGCCCCTACTTTGCGTTTATTTACGTTATTGCCACCACTTGCCAGATGTTCTCTGTTGTTATTGTTGTGCGGCCACGTTACACATTCTTTCTTTTTTGAGTTTTCTCCATCCTTTTTGCCCATTCTTTTTCTGCATGCTCTCTGCTCTCAGTCTGATTTTGTTTTTTTGGTTTTGGAACGATCGGGTAATCGATTCCTTCTCTAAGTTTATGCCTTCGTCCAAAGTTGGAAGACTTTCATGGTTCAAAGCAATTGGTGATAAGCTGATTTGGGATTTCTGCAGATAGGGTTTGCATGTGGGTCGTGGTGGTCCGTTTAGTTGTTTCTGAGTTCATTCTCTTATGAAAAGGTGTGGGTGCATGCTTTTAGTGTTTATTTGTAACAAACAAATTAATTGAAGCTGAGTGTTCAATTCGGTTTTTCTGTGTGTGGGTAGTTAAGTGAGATTATTAACTGGTATGATCTAAGTATAAGCTAGCTAGGAAAATTCTTTTGGCTGCTTTAGGCTTCTATCATCCCAAAAGCTATCTATGCCAAAATTAAAAGTGTCATACACAAAAAAAAAAAAAAGAACAAAAACAAACAGCAAAATTATCAAACTGATATAGCTAAACTTGCCTAAGACTCAGATAGAGTCGCAGAACATTTAAGATTAAAGTGAACATATGTGAACAATGAACACATCTTTCTTCATTGTACTTTGTTCACATGTTTTAATATGCAAAGGAATTCGGTGTTGCCAAACATTGGATTTTGGGAAAATTTTGGGATTTTATTGTTGAAATTCTTATTGGCTATTTGGTACCTATGATTGCTGTGAATTTGGGTGCAATTAAATTTGACATATTGTCTAATTGGTCGTTGATGAGTGTTTGATGAAACAAAGGTATTTCTCGAGAGTTTAGTAGGTGGCAAGATGGTTCATCCTTTTTAGATAATTGTGTGCAGATATTTCGTATGGCAGAGAAGAATATGTAGCACATGTGAGCTCATGTTGCACAAGAGTAGCATTGGATCCAATTTCTTTTCAATCAAAGCTACAATAGTTTGAGCGATTACTTCCAACCTTCCAATTACTTTTTAGTAGCAGCTGCAATAGTTGAGCCATTAGTTCCAAATTTCCAAATTCATTCCAATCTCAACTCCAATAGTTTGTGGTTGGAAAGTTGTTATGAAGTTTGATTTGTATAAGTGGTGTTTACTTGCAGGTGCCCCCAAGAGGAAAGACACTACAATTAGATACCAAGGTTTATTGCTATGAACTCGAGACCATGAAATAGTTGGGACTACTATACACCAACACTTGATGAGGTAAGTTTGTTTTGAACATTTGGACTTGGGGTTGTGGATTGTCTCATTAACTCGATTCATTCCACCTTCAGTGATCTGCATGTGATGGCTGGGTTCATTTGATGATGTTAAGGTGATGAAACATATATAGAGTTAAATGATAAAACAAATGGAACTCAGAATATCCCCATTGTTGGGAAATACATTGTGTACGTAAATCGTCATTTCAGGTCAAGAAACGGAGTAGGCACGAGCATGGAAGGCACAAAGAACATGGGCAAAGAGTAGCTTGAAGCAAAGATTCCAGTTTCTTCAAGCATTTGTATTAATAGTTGAAATTTATTACTCCTAAATTAATATAGATGTCATGCTAGAACTTTTTATTTTGTGGAGTGCAGTTTTCTTCTAAAAGCTTAAACAGAAACAGATATGCTATAGCTCAGATTAAACATATAGCTTTGTCCAAAAAAGAAGAAGAAAAGATTCAATTTATAGCATTGTTTAGTTGCCATTGTCTTCTATTACTGACTTTCTTGGCTTGAAACTGTCTTTTAGAGTGTTCTATATTGCTGGTCATGAGGAGAACATTCTCAGTGATGATGCAATAGCTGAAAAGCAGATAACATACAATCTCAGTAATGTATAATCAATGTTTTTTTTCTTTTCTTTTCTTTTTCTGCAGATGTTGGTACAATTGAATCATGGGATGGGAGATTAATGATTCTTCTTTATGTTTGATGGGACTTCTTTTTTGTAATCCTTCAGCTTTGTAATCATGTTCTCAGATTTTTAATTTACTTACACTTATGCACAGACTTTGTCAATTCACCATAATTTTAGCCGCGTTGCTGATAGTAAATCCATTATTATTTCAGTAAGTTGTTAAAGGGAAGTAGCAGAAATGTCCTCATTAAATTCATAAGCATATTGTCAAGTGATGCAACAATGGAACCAAAAGGTGAACGTGCGACATATCTTTGACAATTTTCAACAATGGAACCAAAAGGTGAACGTGCGACATATCTTTGACATATCTGCGACATATCTTTAAGATGAATTTTCAATGTAATCTTGAAATTTTGGATCATATATATGATAAATTGAACGATCTAAAAGCATTCCCGCAGCATCGCGCGGGTACCTATCTAGTGTATTATATATGTTTAGGTTATGCTCTATTTTGCCAGTTTTGGTATTTTGCTATTTTTTTCCTTTTTCAGTTTTTTGGTTCAAAGGCCCGTTTTAGGCCCGGTCCCAAACGGGATTCGGGCCTATCGGGATCATTTCTCAAAACACTAATCTCGTATCGTCCCGTCCCGTTTAAAAATTTCAGGTTTTGGTTCGGGATCACCTTAATCCCTGCCCATGCCCAGGCCTAGTTTAAATGTTACAAAACTACCGCTAACTACGGTTAGGCCCATACATACGGGTTTTCTTATAATAGGGCCTGTAAATATGGGCCTAAGCGTATTTAGCAGTAGTTTTCAAAATTTCTTTTAAGTGATCACATTTTCAAAATTTCTTTTAAGTGATCACCCTACTTCACTAGCACGTCCTAGCGTCTTGCGTGCCATCTTCATCACAATTTCAAGGACACTACACTATCAAGAAAGAGATTGTCGATCTCTGCCCCGATCACATTGGTAAGCTAGTCAATCACTGCACCGCCCAGGTCTCGGGTCACTTTTTCTATAACAAAGATGTGAACCGCGTCTTCCACTATTGTGTAGAGGGAAAAGTTTTAACAGTTTGTAGTTATGTGTAAAAGGAAGTCCTTCTATTGAGGACTTGTTGAGGATTTTTCAGCTTATCCCATCTTTCAATCTTATATCCACATCTTGACCATTCAGTTTATAAGTATTTATGAGTAAATTATTTCTTTAAATTTTCAGCTATATTGAAAATTATTAAGGTATTCATAAGTGTAATTTATTAATTATGAACTTAAACGGTTTATATTTGACAGATTTGGTTCGTCCATTAATTTGATATAGTTTGTTATCTTAACGAACACTAATTTGGCTAAAAATTTGTATAAATGATTTACTCATATAAACTTAAAAGCTGAACGGATGAGATGTCAAAATGTGATTTAAAAATAAGTCTTTTAAACCATAAACGAAAAAGTCATAAACTAGTCTTTAACTTAAGAGTTCTCACTGGAAGTGCTCAATGTGTAAAAGTTCTTTGGGATCCCACATTGTTGTAGTCATACTCGATTTATGTCCCAATTTGTTCTTGGGTTACCAATCCACACTTCCTGAGGAATAGCCAAATAGGATGTGGCACTTGCACATAGCATCGGGCTGAAATTGCTAAAATAGAGGTGTTCTTCAGTATGTGCACATATAGGTAAATTTGATCCTTTGGAATCAAGGGAGCTCAATTTGAACTGAAAATTGCAAGACGTCTACATGAAAATAATTACTTAAAGAAACTTTTCCACTCTGTACATGGTCGATCAAGGTCTTTCTGTCGTACTGTAATATCATGTAACATTAAGTGCGACAGTATTCAATAGATATGTTATAAATGAATGTTGTTGATATAAAAGTTTTGTTGTGCTTAAGAAGGCCATAGAGAACTGTTCATCAAAATTTCAACCAGTGGCATGTAAGAATTCTATTGCCAGTGAGAAAATGTACTACAAATCAAAACGATGACAGTTTGCTAAGTGGACCAAATAACCTCTGCGTCTCAAGTAAGACATTAGATACAGCAGAATTGTACACAACATACAAAAGATATAAAATAAAAAAAAGTAATACTTTGAACAATATCAAATCTAGGACAATAGCTCACTAGTTAGACATCATGGCATCACTCGACTGTAGTGCTTGGGTGGCAAAAGACCTTACATCAACGTCGGCGTCTTCACTGAGTTCTACCAAACAAGGACGTATCATCTTCTCCACCACCTGTGCATTAAAACACCATTAAGTTGCATGTCTATTACAAAGGACTTCAGCAGTGAAATTTCCAGAATATGCATTGTCAAGGTACATGAATCAGTCTTCAATCTCATACGTGTTTTTATTTTCTTATGCGGAAGGCATCATTTGTACATATGGCAATTCAGTAATTATCTTATCTGACCATTTCATCAGATTATAAATCTCCATTCCATCAAACTCGCATGATAAATGCAACTACATATGTTAACCCTCCTGGAACATGATTGGTGAGTAGTAACCACAATTAACAGTTTTTCTCTTCGGATTTTAACTCGTAGGACATGCAAGAACTGCTGAAAGAGAATTTTAGGATATGCAATAATCGAGTAGGACATGCATCTTAAGCAAAAACCCTCCCTTCAATACAATTATTATAGCATTGTATCTTTTGAAAGAGAATTTTAGTACTGTACTTAATTTTACATGCTTGTGCACAGACAGTATTTACTTACCGATTGATCAACTATAGGAATAAGTGACTGCAACACCTTGGCGACATTGAACTTGATGTTTGGTACCCTAAAGGAAGCAATTATCAGCATAGTTAAATCAGACAAAAACAGAAAAACTAAATTTAATAGCTCGTAATATTTATATTTACCTATCTTTTGATGCAGTAATAACAACTGGTAGAAGCTTAGAACAAGTGATTTCTGATCCCAGAACAGGGGCAAGTAGGGAAATTGCATGTAGAATGGTCATCCGATACAAATAGTGGGGGTTGTTAATCATGTCCAAAACCTATAAAGAGAGTGCCAAATTTAAATAAGACTAACAAATGATTCAACATAAAGATGCCGAACTAGCCTTTGGTACAAGAAAAGTACAAACCAAGTCATAGCTACATTTTACTCTTAAATAAGAATAGAAACCTGTGGGACTATATGCTGCATGGCCCATTCAGGGCCAAATTCTTCTGCAAGGCGCTTCACATTATTAGCCGCTGCATCACGTATTGAGTAAACCTACCATCAACAACAATTTTGTCAGTAACTAAAAAGATGTCTCCCACCATATACTGCATGACAGGTTTCTACCAAGTCAAGATTTAAACCAGAGGAAGTCATTGACCACCAGATAAGATTCCCATGTATTTTCTTCTTAACAAGTAAAACAATATAAGGTAGCATAATATTTTCTGATGACAAAATAGAAAGAACATAAAGCAGAAGCATCAAATCCTTTTTCTTTTTAGCTTTTCTAAAAGCAATAAGATGAGATGTTGACACATTACTAATCAATCTCATAGCTGCACAAACCTTATCGTTTAACCACTGCATGCAAAGAGATCCAAGCTTATCATCGAAAAACCCTACACCCAACTGACTTGCCAACAAAGGGATATATTCTATTATTGCAAGCCGAACCCTCCAATGTCTATCCTCTGCAAGTTCCACAATTGCTGGCAATAGAGACTGGGACAGCAGATCAATTCCAATTACCTGCAACAGGTTAATTAACAAAGCTCAAATTTAATAGGATGATATAAACCAATATCCTCAAGTCGATAGTCTGTTCAATAGTTTAACACTGGTTGTGGGTAAAACAATATGAACTAAATGAGACAAGACTGTTGGACTGAAGCATACAGATCGATACAAATAGAAAAGATTCAACGATACCTGGTTAACTTGATCAAGCTTGCTTATAATGTTCAGCCGGACATCTGGAAACTCATCTTTGAGAAGAGAAAGGAAAATGGGGAGCAGTTGCTCTATGGTTGCATCCTGCAACAACCAACAGAAAATGTATCAATATAAGGATCAGGAGAGTATGGTTACTTTTATGAATTAAATACAATCGTTGACAAAAGATACTTGCCTTTCCTAAAACCGGTGCCATTCCCATTATCACTGAAGCCAATGCAGAGCGGACGTGCTGGGATGAATCTGTTGACAATTCCTATAGCAGGCAAACTTCATAAGTTGTAGAGCTAAAGCCACTTATCGGAACTGCATCAACATTAATCAAAAAAACTATTTAGATTTAGAGAAACTATAAGCTTACCTTTACAAATGGTAGGATCTGCTGAATAGCAAGTTCTGGGTCCAAAATTCGGCAAAACTTGGTTACTTTTCCTGCAGCAGCAATTCGTACTTCAGCCTCATTATCGCGAAGAAGACGAACATAGGCAGGCACCAGATCTGACCTAAAAAATGTTAACATCACAAGAACAACCAATTAGAAGTCAAAGTGACAAATTAGAAGATGAACATATGGTAAGAAAGCTAGTCATGCACAGTATATTTTAAGAAGTCATAAAAAAAGAAGAAGCAGGAATAGATAGAGAGATCAGGCATTATACTCACAGTTACAGAATTATCACATTCAAGAAACAAAACATGGAAAAGGACTTCCGAATGACATAATTGATTACCTGGTGGCTTCTGGACCAACAGCTTCGCACAGCTCATATAATTGATTTGCAACCATGTAACGAACACGCCAAGACTTATCCTGGTAAAAGGAACATATTTGCATCACACATATTGCCAAGTACATAACAGATTGCTATTTATACTTAAGAATGTGTTGAAAAAATTAACAAATGAAGGAAAACATGATCTGCTCATTGTCATGTACTAAAATCCAAACATAAGCTTTACCTGTGAAAAATTGACAATGACAGGAAGAATATGGGCGACACAGTCTTGAGGTTCCAACAATTTCCCCAGAGATGCACAACCCTCAACAGCCAATAATCGAACAGAATCCTGATCTGAATACACAAGTGATAAGAGTCAAGTTCATACTTCATGCCAATGAGAAATGAACAGCATTGTCTATAAACAACAAGCATAAAATAATAAAGTTTAAGATCAAAACCAAGATATCCATGAGGACATACCATCCTGTGTCAAATCCTCAAATATAGACATGACCTCAGTTTTGAGGTGGGCAGCTTCAACAGTCGCAGCAAATTTTCCCAGGTTAGTTGCAGCAGATCTTCTAACCATGGGCATATCATCTTGGCACAATTGGTTGTATATAGTTCGAAGTTCAGTTTTCATAGACTCGGGGGCACTAGAGTAAGCAATATGAAACAAACCACACGATGAAACGCGAGCTGTAAACCACTCGCCAGCTGCCAGCCTCTGTAGAATGGAGATAATAGTAGGGAAAGCTTAGTCATACCATACCAAGGTAGTGCATTCCCATATGGAAGAAAAGAACAAACAAAAAGTAGGCAGAGTAAAGTATTACTGGAATAAAACCTCAGAATTGTAACTAATATGAAGCCCCTAAAGACACTCCACCGACAAATGCATGGGTGATCAAACCATAACATCATGTGTCCAGATTAAAACTAAAAGGCTCCAAAACATCTTGTATAAGTCAAGCTGATTGCTACTCTTAATATTTAAGTACATGAAGAGAAAGTGTCACTGCATTATCATAATGAGGATTAATACAGAAGTGTCTAACCAAATGACATGAACCTAGATGAAATTTAGTGTGACGTCCTAGTTTTAGTCGCAATCGTATAGTTTTAGTAATATGTTTCCCAAACAACCACTTCTACACCCAGTATAACTGTACAGGCCTGTTCAGGATACACTGACATCTCGTGTTTACAAACTTTTTGGTCAGGAAAAAATGCTTTAAACATATTGAGGTGTCTTCTCATTTCCTACAACCTAATTACCGATACATGTTACATTTTCTCAAACACTAAACCAAAATGACTCGGCAAAACACAAAATGGCGACGAGCAAACAAAATCAACCATCATACCTTGACCAAAGGGATGAAATACTCAACCAAGTCCTGCTCCCTCATCTGCGCCCCAATTCTACCCAACGACTCCACTGCCTTGTCCCTCACACATGTTTCCTCAACCGTGCAAAGGGTTTCCAACGGTGGGAGCAGAATATTGGCATACTCCACACCACCAACATAGGGAACAAACACCCCCAATTCTTCGGCCATCGCAAGAAGCACCTCATCATCGTCATCATTGTTCTCACTCAGGAAAGGAATCAGTTCCTTCCTGGTCCTGTCCTCTCCCAACGCACGAGCAATGGTGGAGAGCTTGCGGATTGAGTTCAACCGCAGCTGAATATCCTCATTCTTGAGCTCATCAATCAAAACAGCAATTGGGTATAGAGGCTCATCCACCATAGCCATCACTGCAAGCAGCAAAATCCACTTCCACATCAAATACATGTCTAAACACGCATCCTATGTTTTGCTCTATTCTCTTAGCAATAATTTAATTACTCACTAAACTAAAACAAACTCCAAAACCAGACCAAATATCACTAACTAAAACAAACTCCATCAAAGACTCGAAATTTAACATAACCACGAGTACCCACAAATCCATAAAGGCTATTAAGGTTCATAATTACACGAATTAACTATCTTTACCGTAGAAAATTGAAATCTGAGAAGTAAACCTTGGCGTGAAATTAATTTGGAAGAAAATAAAAAGCAAAGTGCGAAATTGATCGAACCCAAAACGAGCAAGAGAGAGTTAAAGAAGGAAGTACCTTAGGGTTTAGTGGGTCGATCTGAGAAAAGGAAGGGGCAGTGTTAGAAATGAGAGAGATCTTTTGGTCGAGAAGAAGAACTATAAGGAGGAGGAGGGACAGATCTGCTAAGAAAAATAGCGCGTGGTCAAAACGCGCGTGGCCAAGCATTCCCATTTGGACCATGGGTACGGCTTCTCTGCTGTAAGATGAAAGTGCTTGGATCTTGCTTAATTTGTTGGGAACGCGCCACGTTATTCTTTGGACCATCCGACGGTTTACATTAAAAGACACAAGAAACTCAAACACAGTAAAATTCACTGTACATAAAATGAAGGAAAAATTACTCTGTGTTGTAAAATGAAGGGAAAATTTATCTCCTATTGTGCTAGAGCAGAGAACTATGCGCATTTATCTGCTTAAAACAATCTAGAGCAAGTTTCTAGTGTAATGGTATTGAAATGTAACAACAACGTTCATGGTAAACTAGCGTAAGTACAGCAAATTGGAAGCAATGAACGAATTGCCAGACTCGTATTCCATTGGTTCTGTTTATACTTCATATATCTTTTTGGGTGAAACAGGCATTGCGTATTGCATTCATAATAAACGTTATAGTTCTTACTACAGATTACAATCATGGTTAAAGCTAAACTGGTAATTAATCCAGAAGCCCAAGAGAGCTTATAATAGTGTGTCTTTAAACAACTAAATTAGTCTGATTGTTACCCTGAAACATCAGTTTCTAGCCTTCTTCTCATCGTCCCCATTTTGCTCCGAGTAATACTGTCATACTGATAGCAAGTTATTTGGCCAATGCAGAAGTGCCAATCGATGCTTAAAGCCTTATCTATGTCACTGAAATAGAGAATGCTCACCATTGACAAACATGAAAGCTGTCAGCAGCACAAATCAGCTCCATTGGACTTTCGAATGGAACTGGTGGCATATATCAATGGAGTGAATTGGCAGCGATATCTCCATTTCATGACTTCAGACAGTCGAGCAATCTTCTCCAAAACCCGCCGTGTGCCTCTAATGGTTCTGGCAAGTCAACAGGTTCCTTGAAAAGTGCCGTCTCACCCAATTCCTCAAAGGAGTCAACAAGATTTTGAAGCCTTGCAACAAATTCTATCAGCAGCGACGTGAATGTGGCCAATGACAATTGACTAGCATTTTCATAAGTATTTGATTCTTCCACTTGTGGCTCTACTTGAGCCTTAAATGTCATCCCTGCAGGCCACGATACCTGTTTCATGAACATCTTTCCTGAGGATACTGGTAGGTTGGAGGGTTTACTATCATGAGGCGAGGTGTTCAAGCTGGCAGGTTTCGCTGGTACAGGTTCATCCCAACTTTGTGACCCAGGAAAAGATCTGAGATCAAGTACCGCTTCACTAAGGGATTTGTATTCATGGAATTTGTTCTCTTCATCATTCAAGTCCAGAAGGTCTTGAATTTCTCCCAGCTCCTTTGGCCGATTGCCTATCTCCCAGCTTTCTGAATTGACAAGAAGATACGATTTCTGGTCGATTTTCTTTTGCAACTCTTCTGCAGCCTCATGCACTTCATTGAGTATATCTACCGGACCTATTTTCTCCATTTTTTTCAGCTTGTTTCCAAGTTCACGTAACACTTTAGCACCTTCATAACCTACTCTTTGAAGCTCCCTACTAAATACTTGTCTTCGCTCAGCTGGAGCCTACAGATACGAATATTAGAAGCTCAATATGAAAGAAAAAAGGATATTCAAATGAAAACATATTGGGCGTGTGTACAACTACTCTAATGGCTGCATCTATAACATAAACTGAGATATTCTTAAAATAATTACAACTACTTTAAAAACTAAATCAAATGCATGAGAACCATTATAGATGCGAACACCTAAAACAAGTTAAAATTCCAATGAAATAACAGTAAATTAGATCTTAATCAGTGTATCAGTAACAGTGATTTACATTTAATTCATACTAACTCACAAGTGAAGTATATATGATACACTCAAGCGACAAATTACACCTCAAGTACACAGTAAAATATCTGTTATCAAGCAGATGGGTTGAAAGCACTTGGGCAAAATGGATATGGTGATATGATCAGCATAATCACCCATATTCTAGAAAATATAACCAACAAACATCTTGGTACACTCCTTTAGGAGAATTGCATATCAGAAGGAACTATTTTGAATGAACAATATTTTTTGGTGGAGAAAAATTCCAAGGTCTCAATATATCATATTTACTGCTAATTTGCTGTTAGTAGCTTGACATTGGGATTAGAGAAGGAAATTTTAGTACCTGTATCTCAGAAAGTACACAGCCATGCAATGCCATGACCGTAAAAGCACAATGCCTTAGTGCACCACTGACTTTTACATAGTTCTTCCATGGATATCTAAGCATCTTGTAACGACCATGTGGTGGCTCCCAGATAGCAAATCCCATCTTTAAACAAAATAAAAAGAAAATATATACCACTTTTTTGAGGAAGTTATGTATATATCACTTCTACTAATGCAATGAACTATGCAGCATCATATAGCCTTAAAAGAACATACCAGAGCATCCTCTTGGCTTGTAGATTCTACAGCAGATCTGTAACCACTGTAAAGTGGGTCATCAGAAGCTTGGTAGGTTAGAATTTTGGAAGGGATTCTCTCATACTCAATACAGTTGAGGTAACTACTGACGCAACCTAAAAAGCGCAGAAAACAGTCAGCAGATGTAAATTGAGTATCTACATAACCAGGGAAATGGACTAATGGAAAAAACAGAAAATATCAGAATGTCTGGACCATGTTCAAAGCATAATGTAAACTTTACCTTCCAAAGATTTTGCAACGCCCATGAAATTTTTTGCCACCAAGTTGTGCAGATCCTCACCAGCCCAGATGGGATAAATCAATATATTTACTCCCAAACCAACACCAGCACCCAACGCAATGAGCAAGAATCGTGACACAGCTGTATGTACGAATTCCCTCGTCCTATACCCAGACACCATGATGAAACAATACGTCAACAAGAACACCCGAAACCCGTACTCATAAGGCTTCAACGTTGGGTACAGTTTTGCATAAGTTGCAATAAATCCTAGCAACCACACAACATGATATGAGCATTTGAAAAAATAAGAAATAAATTTATAAATAGCTATATTGAGCTGAATAAACTATATACTAATTTCCATATTCAGACCTATGATGAAGATACTGGCAACAATAACAGCTTCTTCACATTCTCCTGCTAACCCTGATAACTCTGCCATACCCAATGCAAGGCCTCCGGCAGATAATGTTCCCAATCCACGGTTGAATCCTTTGCTCAAAGTAGCTCCTACAGATGATCATTTCCATTGAAAAAAAGAAACCAAAGTAGAAAATACACAACAAAAACAACAGTGAAATGGAAAATACACAGCCAACGTTGGCAATTAACTACTTCAAAGGTGAAGAAGGTCCGCAGTTAACAAAGAGAAAGTAAATTAAAGCTACTAAATTCCTAAAAAAAAAAAAAAAAAAAAAACAGAAATATGATAGTCCATAATCTAATGATTCAATCAAAGAAAACTGAATAAATAAAGACAAATAGCCCTGCCCCAGATAAGAACTGTATCTTTACTTCATTATTAGAATCACAAGTCTACGTAATTCACTTTATGAAAAAGCTGCAACTACTCCATCACTACGAGAATGAAAACTAAGATTCCAAAGAAAGGCCCCAGAAGCTTAAACACACGTGCAAATTGACACAATCATGACATGAAACTGAGCTTAAAAACTGAATAAAGCCAAAAAGAAACAAGAGAAAGTTACCTATGCTAAATTCAAACACGACCACAACAGTGAGAATGGCCCAAACCGAGTGGCTGCTGAGCTGCTTGAACGGCTCTTTGAGGAAAATCAGCAGAGAAATGAGCATCAGAGCCAGACCCATCTTCGCCGAGAACACAATCTTTCTGGGATCAGACTTTCCCATCTTGATTGCGCGGCGAGAAACGCCTTGCACAGTCCGGCACCACCCGACGACCTTGTCGGAAACCGACCGGAAACTGCAACAACGACGAAAAGAGGGACCGGAAGAGCCATAAGGGTCTCGTTCTTCGATCGGGAAGAAACCCACCTCGGAGTAGCGCTTGGAGAGAAGCCTCTCGCGCTTCTCTTGGAAGCTGTGCTTGAAGGAACCCATCTTGGCTGCCATTCTTGAAACGTTAGAGTGGTGTGTATGTAACTAAAGCTCTGTCTTTTGTCTTGGGAAGTGGGAGTCTTTGGTTTGGATCTAAAGCAAGACAAAGCGATGTACTTGTGATTAAAGGAAGTGATTTTCTTGCCTGGTTTTGTTTGGAAGCTGATTAAGGAAACTGGGTTTGGTAATTTAGGTGGTGAGTGGATGAAGGAAGGTAAGCAACAGCTTGAAGTATGGTGAACTCAGTGGAAGGAGAACATAGCTCATGAAACTTTGAGACTTAAATTCAGTTGAGATGAATGAGGGATAAGTTTAAGGGTGCTGAATTCCAGGAGAGAGTTATGATTGGATAATGGTGTTTCCTTTTTTGGGTTTACAAAAAAAAAAAAAAAAAAAAAAAAGAAACACCATTATCTTAAACGACGTCGCTGGGCACATTTGGATTATTTCGTGAACTAAATATTTACATAATGAATTATTTTCTTCTGTTATTGGAAAAATTATATGCAAGAGAACTAACAAGAATTTGAAGAAAAGAGAAGACAAGAGACGTGAAAGACTGGAGTGAATGAATTCATGTAAAACTAGAAAGTCCAATTTGGCTAGCTTTTCTGTCGATAATTAGTTTTGGACCTCAACTGATAATGCGATGATTCGGTTTTCTATCATAGACAAACTACTTTGCCTAGATTCTAGACTTCACTCTTATCACAACACCCTCGTAACCTCATTGTGCGAGTCTATGTGCGAGAGTTGAAAATGAGAGTCTAAATTCAAGCATATTTTGTTTTCTTAACAAGATAATATTATTGTGACCAAGTCATGTGGGGCTGGTTACAGTAAAGCTTCACTTTTTGGTGGACGGCTTGAGCTCCTTGAGCTTGTTGTAGTGAAGTTTATCTTCTGCTTGACTGTGCTTACTATGGATCGTATGACATATTTTTTTTGTCTTCACCATGCTTTAATACGGGTCGTGTGACATATTTTTAGTAATAAACTACACTTTAGTTACTAATCAAATTTCAGTTTATAAATACATCTTTTACACATTATCTTACACATATAAGGATAAAATTTTACAATTAAGGACCAATTGTTATGTTGTTGACATGTGTCAGCTACAGATTTATAATTTTACCCTTCATTAAAACAGAGTCAACTGAACTAAAGGGAGTCAATTTACAATATAACTGCTATTGTCTTCAAGTAATGTCGACTGTTACAGTTGGCTTCTACTACCAATCCGCTTGCTACTGCCGACTTATACTACCAATTCGTTTGCTACTGACGACTTCTACTACCAATTTGTCTGCTACTACCTACGTTTGCTACTCATCCCACTCTGCTACTGCCTACTTCTATAATTCTCAGTCTCAAACTAGTTGCTACTGCACCGACTGTTTACAAACATTCTGCTACTGTGAACTAAATAAGCAGCTACTGTCGAATGTAGCAAAACGCAACACCACCGCACAGTAGCAGCACACAACACCACCACTGCTTTATATTATTTTTGAAGACGTCTGCTACTGCACCTACCATTTACAAACGTTATGCTACCGTGAACCGAAGAAGCAGCTGCTACTGTGACCCGAAGAAGCAGCTGCTACCGTGAACTGAAGAAGTAGCTGCTACTGTCGAATGACCACTGAATAGCTAGTGCTACTACCAAATGTACAGTAGCATCACTCATACTCATCCAGATCTAGGATTTTGAAGCTAATTAAAATCATAATCAATTGCCACAAAACTAAAGCACATAGAAAAACAGAAGCCTTCTAGTTCCACACAGCCTAATACTAATTGAAGCTTCAATTTCCATAATATCAAAACACCGCAATAAACGAAGAAAAGCACAAACCAGTTGATGTAGTCAGAATCGGAGAACCACTGAGGGAACCAAACGGAGGAATGTGTCGAGATCAACCGAGTTGCCGTTGGATTGGGTGGTGGAACTCGTCGGCCTCGGAATGGATGGGAACGAGCTTTGGTTAAGTAGCAATCGTCATGGTCGTTGAGCATCTGGATCGGCCCGATTCAGATTGTTGGCCGGGCGTCGGAAGAACCGGGAAGGATCTTAGCGTCATCGACGAGACCTCGCCGTCGTTCACATTCGAGCGTCGTCGGCGTTTATTGTCAGCGTCTAGCCGTCGTCGTCAACATCCAGCCGTCGTCGACCACGTCATCTTGTCGCCGTCGTCGACATCTTTTATTCAGGCTTTGAGATAAGGATTAGCCGAGTCGCTCTCACCCCTCTGGATCTCGACATCGTCTGACTCCACCGCTTGATTGATCAACTACGATAAGCTCAAACCGATTAAGAGATCGATTAATTGGATGTGACGGAACTTAGTGGAAGCTCCGGCATCAAACTGAGGAATTCAATCGAATCTGTAAGATTTTATTCAATCTAGTGGTGCTTTCATCGCCGGTATCGGATTTTGAGGTGATACGATTATATGTGATCGAAGTCGCCGGTAACGTCAATGACGCCGTGGTGGTGGTGGAGCGTGGGTCAGGATGAGAGAGAGAGAGAGAGAGAGAGATCTGCAGAAAAAAGACGGAGAGGAGAAGAGAGTGAGAGGAAAGATGTGATATAGGGTATTATGGTCATTTGATAGTTAAAATTTGGATCAGATATGATGCTCTCAGTTTTGGGCTTGGGCATATGTCTTAAACTGTATAAAAATTAATGAAAGTGAGTTTTTTGTGTTTTTAAATTTGGTCATGTGTTACTATGTAATTTTCTTTATTTTTAATTAGAGTGGAAGTTTTTTCTTCCTCAAAGAAAAGTATTACCGTGAGTGAACTTTGAACTTGTAAACTCCTTTGAAATGTAAAACCGTCATCGATATAACCATAAGTACTATTCTTCTAATGAGTTTGTTTACAAATTCATAGTTTAGTGGCCAGGCAGGTACATATTACGCATGGACAATCACATCGGCCGACTTTGTTTGAATAGACGTATGCAGGACTATATTGTACCACATAAACAGCATAACTTGTGCACTTGACTATGAAGTTTGAAGCTAGATTTTGCTCAATCAGAGTCGGTGCCCCTTTTGTATTAAATGTGACATACCAGTTAGTTATACATACTTACATACTAGTGGCTAGTCCAAACAGTCAATGGAAGCTAGAACAATGAAAGATCACAGAAGCATGATGTTGCTATCTCTTGCTGTTCCAATGGAACGAGACGATTTTAGTAGTATTTCTCGTTGAGTATACGAGTTTCCATGCGGTTATCGCAGCTGTTGGAATTGAGATTCCAGTTAGAACTGAGCAAAGGTCTCTGCTGCTCTTGATGTTGATCTTGCTCATTGTCATTGGTGTTATTGCTGACCTGAAGTTCTTGAATGTCTAGTATTTCGACTCTGCGATTAGTCTTCTTCCTGATCTTGATTGCTACGTCTTGTGGAATAAATCTACCATATACGCTCACCCTGCACTCCTTTTTCTCTATCAAATGTGTCTCCAGTTCTGTAAAATTACATAATCATCATGAAGCATACAAATATATAGTCTGGATTTAGTACTTGAAAGACAAAAAAAAGAAGGTTGATGAAATTTCTCACCTCGCATGTCTAGAAGGGCTCTCTTTACTTTTCTGTAACAACCGTTGCAGTCGATATTGATTCTCATCAGCATGCAACAGAACTGATCCAACATGATCAACTTGCATCAAATAATGCAGATACCATAAAACCGAATGAAAATATGACTTGATTTTATTGATGGGCATACCTTGTCTGTCATGAACTTGTGATCAGATTTGAGAGAGATATAATATGGTTGCTGCAGAATCCGAAATGGGGGAATAGTCGAATAGACAAGAACAACAAAGTTGATAGTGAAATGCAACAATGCATGAGATATTATAGGAAATGGAAATGGGGTATCATGCATGAGCTGGTTAAATATGCTGTTATGTTGATTCATGGTGTTGTACATCTGTTAATAATCATGGAATCTGATTCAATTCCATTCTGGTTTAGTTTTTCTCATTATATATGCACTTAAACCTAGCAAGCTAGAGCATCCCTTTCTTTCTTCCGGAGGTTCCTGTGCCAACACACTGGCATCACTTCTCTCAATATTCACTTTTCCAAATGGTCAAAAGCTTCATTCTAATAAACTTTTGTTCGATATGCGCTTCTTTTGTTTGCTTATTTACTACAAAGAATTTTTCTTTTGGGATTCCAAATTTCCCTAAGGAACAAAGGGAAAGGCCAATGCAGGAACTGGCTCCATAAATCAAATCACATTCCAGTTACTGAAGAATAATCAAACTTAATGATCTTCACTGTACTACGTATAATCGTGCTAATTCTACTATTAGAGCAAGGGATAGAGTATATAAGTATATAACACACCATAGCCAACATGAGTAATTAATATAATGGGAGCTAAGAATGAGAACCTTCTTTACGTAAGAGAGTTTGTATTTTGATGATCAAGTTCTGTGTTCACAGAAAACTAAGTACCTGTTTAGTATATATTGTGCTAAAAAGATTACTTCTTCTTTTTTTACATCATGTTACTAGGTAATTTACTTCAAATTTTTACTTTTACATATTACATGACAAGTGCTGGTAAAGGGACACACCCTCAGAATACACATGCTAAAATTTCAGCTTAGTTTTCCACCCACAAGTTTCATAACTTGAGCAATTGAGGTTGATATGTATTAATCTCAGCTACCCTTTGGGTAAACAAACAAGAAATGCATGCAGATTCATGTGTGCAGACACACCTAGCATGTAGCAACAAACACTCAGAAACTGCCTGCATATGGGATCTGTTTTACACCTCTGGAAATCAAACAGAACAAGAAGTCTATGGCAAATAACACACACCTTATATGTTACTAGCAACTCACACTAAGAACATGCATTTCATCTATTTTGTTTCATCTTGTTAATCACCAACTCTTGTGCATCAGAACTTACACAACAAAATATGGCTTCCCTTCCTCTTTCCACTTCCTCTCTGACTCTGCTCTTTCTCATTTCCATGTTTCCATCATCCACCCTTTCGCAAAACTCCAACCCCTCAATCCCAACCGTGGCGCAATGCGCCCCTCGGCTCCTTCCACTGGCCACATGTGCACCATTTGTTCAAGGCACTGCCCCATCACCTGGACAGTCATGCTGCGACAACCTCAATCTGGTCTATAGCCAGCAGCCTCGCTGCCTTTGCCTTCTGCTCAATAGCAATGCTCTCAGCTCTTTCACTGTTAACTTCACACTTGCTCTCCAGCTGCCTGCTCTTTGCACCCTTCCAGTCGACGCCTCTGTTTGTTCTGGTAAATTCTTCACCACATTACAGCAAAACAAGCTTTAATCAATGACACGTTTGAGTTTAAGTTTTTTCATTTTATTTCTGGTTTTGCTACAGGATCAGCACAGGTGCCACCTAGTTCACCTAGTTCTCAAGTTTCCTTAGGAGCAAACAGCACCTCACCTGCTACTAACTCTACAGTGGCTGGTATGTGAAACTATCCATCTCTTACTTTCTTCATATAATCCCTCTAATCTATATAATGATGCCTTCAAAAACTATTAGCAATCTTCACTTGGGTTTTGTTATTTTCTGTTATATATGGGGATTTCAGCCTCTCCAATGGTTCAAGCTCCACCGCCAAGATCAACCTCGAACGGGGGGAGTGCAAGCACTAGTCTGAAATTGAACATGGGAAGCTACGTTGTGACGGTGATTATGGCTGGATTTCTGATGACAGGAGTTCTGTTTTGAGTGACATTGTGCTCACTCTGCACCATATATTATTGTCATGTACGAGTTCTTATGGTCTTTTTGCAGACATTTATGTATTACTTTGGACCAGTATGGGATATTATTCGGTTTGAAATAGTGACTCTAGCTATCAGTAGTTCCGTACTACTGTCATTTCATTCCGAGATTATATATAATAGTGTGGTTTTAACTTTTAAGTGAACCTTAACACCTTGCATTCTCCTCAGAATCATTCCAACAAAGTTCATAATTCAAAAGCAATGAATACTAGTTTACTACTATGATAAGCTTAATAGATACAATGCTTGATTGAACATTGCCTTACAAGTTGAGAAATAATAACAGTGTGTTTCTTTGCCTAGGATTGTATCATGTATCATCTGATGTAGAGGTGATTGTTCTTTCATTCTACAAAGACTACTATTCCAAACTAGGAGCCACTTCAGTAGGGTTGGATTCAAAGACATCAGGGCTTGATCCCTCTGGTTCTTCTAGCAACTCGCGGGACTGGATCGCATCTTTGTAAGTAGGAGTCTCCTTGAAATCAGTTGCCCCTTCATTGAATGTAGCAACAGCTGCAATTGCTGCAATAAGCTGTCGAAAACAACAAGAAGAGGGAGGGAGCAAACATTAGCCTCACATGTTACATAGACTTCACCCCCAACACTTCAGCCATTTCTTCTCAAGCATTAACCAATTTCGCACGGCTAAATCTTATCTATGACCTAACCAATAAGCAATGCAAACTGAATCAATATCAATTCACTAGGCAGCTCATTTCTCATAAACTCTCATGCTAGGTTTTACGTTTTCGGATTACTAACTAATCACGACACATAGGAATTTGATCTCCCCTGTTCTAATGTTCCTATCAGTTTTACCACATTCAAGACACAACAACCATGAACCAATCAAGCAAGCTATGACAGTTAGAAAAAACAATCCACAAGCTCACAAAACCAAACCAAAAGCCAAAACTTTAACATACCGCAAAGCCAAAACCAAAAGCCCACAAGTACTCCACGAAGAACCCAAGAGCGTCCCACTGTTCACCTTCCCAGAAATCCGGCTCGTCTCCCGGAAGCTTAGGCAAGAAGTAGCCATCATCAATGTTCTCAGCAGCGAGGCTATCAATCTCCGCCGTAAGTCGGTCTTGTTCTTGGTCTTTGGTCGTGGTGTTGCTCCTCTTGTTGTTCTTGTTGTCGAGCCTCCCGGTTCGGGAGGTGAAGCGCTTGGCGGACACCACGTGGAGGGTTCTTCTTGGGGAGAGGCGAGGGAAGAGGACGTGGCGTTGGGAGGAGAAGTTGGTGTAGGGGTGTGTGGTGGAGCTTCTGTAAAGGGCTCTGGCTCCGCCGTTGGTGGTGCCACTGTTGGCTATGGTTAGAGCCATGAGTAGAGGAGAGTTGAGTGAGAGTGATCACTTCTCTCTGCTACCAATCTTTGTGGATGAGTCGTTCAGGAGAAGATAATGGATTGTTTTCGAAAATGACCCGATACGATACGCGACCCGATCTGTTTCTCAATTGGATCATCCCACAGGCCCCAAATTCACCATGCCCAACACAATAATTTTTTCTCGCATTCTACATTTCACTTTAGTCGCCCTCCAAGAAAATCCTGATTTGTACGTTAAATTTAAACAAAAAAACAAAAATTAGTTCACCGAGAATTTTCATATTTGAATATGATCAAAACTCATGAGATTGAATATGATCAAAAGTCATAAGAGACAGTTACATACTCTTACGTTGTTATATATTGACAAATAAGAAGATAGTATGAATAGCACGTACATAGAACATACATGCTCATTGGAAAGATTATGTACATAGACATTCGGAGATCCCCTTTTGGTACCACTTAGCAGTAGAGCAAAATGTGCATCAACTTCCTAAAAAGAAATACTGTTAAAAATTATAGTTAATAGACTCCAACCCAAAATTTAAGCCTACCACAATAACCACCAAGAAAGTTATCTCCAATAGATGGTTTTGGTCCCTGTTATCACCACGATTAACAAGCGTAAGTTCTGTCAATTGAGAATGTTATTGTTGTGACTAACAAAGGGCCTAGACTAGTTGTTTGTATTTCAACAAGCATCAGTATAATGAATGGTTGTTCATCCTGATGGTATGTATCAAGTTCTTATTTCGGTTTATGTTAAGCATATGAAATATAGTATTGTGAGCTTACCAGCTCTGATGCCATTATGTAAGAACACAATACTAGATTTCTTATGCTTAACATAAACCGAAATAATAACTTGATACATATCATCATGATGAACAACCATTCCCTCCATTGATGCTTCTTAAAACATAAACAACTAGGCTAGGCCTTCTGTTAGTCACCACAATAAGATTCTCAATGGACAACATACGCTTGTTAATCATGGTGATGGGAACCAAACCATCTATTTATATATAATCATTAACCCTAAGGGTCCTCCATTAAGTACATTCTTAAGGTATAAGTCATCTATTAGATTCCCAATACAATGCTGATATTTAGTCTTTCTTAAGACAAAATAGATTTCCTCATTATACACTGATTCATTAAGCAACTAGGATTTGATATACAAATTGCATCCATGTAGAAACAAATCTAACACTTAATGCAATTATCAAATGAGCTTTATTCAACGTGTGTAAAGTCCATATTTTCTAACACAGGCCCAATAGCTACCCTCCATTCCAATCCACTATACTCCCATCCCCGTCGTACAGCACGTACTTCCAGCTTTTGTCGTGTGATGCCGACTACATACTGCCACGATCGCAATTTGCATTTTGTGTTACTTGCAATAAAACTATCACGAGTCATGTAACAGCCCCGCGAGATATTATATGTTTGGAACGCGCCCTTACTACATGTGATTAAAATAAGGGATAAAAGGAGACAATCAAGCTAAATCTTGATGACTCGATAACTTGCTAAATCAGAATAGGTTACCCATTTGAATAATGATAAATCAGAATAGGTTACCCATTTGAATAATGAGGTCTTGTTGCTGTGTTTAATTTCACTTAAATCGGATTTCTAGACCGCATCTTTGTCTAGCTTAACCATGAAAACGATCGATTTTACCATCAACAACCGTCCTTTTGATATGATTCAGATCTACGCACCTGTTTGCCCATATATTTGGTGAGAACAATTAGTAATATCGATGTCACACAAAACAAAACAAAAAAGTTATTCTGATGAAATATTTTCAATCATCAACGTAAAATCATAGAGTTCATCAACTATTAACCAACAAAATTACCGTGCACACAAACAACATTCCAAAATCAAACACGTTCCGTTCAAATTTCATCTTTCCCTTTCATTTCCGTTTTTCCTTCTTTTTTTCTGAGTTTACATACAGTTTCGAAACCTCTCTGATATCAACAACTACAGCTCTCTACCTATCGAACCGTATCCCGGGTCGCATGCAAAACCAACCCAGAAAACCAGTTCAAACTCCAAAACGTTTCTACAGAGCAGAAAGCGACTCCGTCCGCCACGGCGTCTCCGCAGCGCCGCCGTCGGAGTAGTCGAACAAGCCACCCAACGGCACGTACTCCCCACCGACATGACTCTCCGAGTACGCACCCATTCCGAAATCGAACGCGTCGTAACTCGGAATAATGTCGTTCTCAAACCCAAGCATTCCGTCCATTGCGGAGGCCGGAGGACTCGCCGTGAAATCCGCCGCTTCCATTTTCCTCTCCTCCGTCACAACTCCATTGTTGGTCGGCGGGAGACCTAGCTCGTCGTCCGAAGCCTCAAGCAAGTAACCGAGCTCCGGCTGAGACGACGGCGACGACTCTCCTGATCCCGACGCCGTTTCAACCGGAGCAAATGCCGGTGGTGCCGGAACTTGTATTTCCTCCTCGAAGCTTTTAATGACCGATTCCAGCCCCTGAATCGCCTGGTCACGCTCCTCCGTCACGGCCTCCGAGTCGTCCAGTATGTTCAACAGGTCCTCCTGAATCCTCTTCGCCTCCGCCGAGTCCATGTCGAACTCCTCCGCGTCGACCGGATTAACTCGGGCGGCCGACTCTCCCGAGCTCGCATCCGAGTCGATCGAGCTGCTCGAATCGGCTCGGATGAGTTTCGCCCCGGGACAGAACTCAACCACGTCGTTGTTCCGTCCCGAGTCATCTTCATCTCGGGACCTCTTCCCATTAGGGTTACTGTTAGCCATTTCCACAAGAGGGAGACAACAAAACCCAAATCTAGAGATTTATGTTTTTCTTAGAGAGAGGGAATTCGAATCTGAGTTCTCAAAAGCAATCAAAGTATGATGAGTGTCGAGTGAGGTGGTGGAGAGGGGGGTGAGGTATTTATAGGGGGCAAGATGCAATAATATTAGTTATTGCTTTCTTGAGGGGGAAGGGGAAAAATAGTTGTGTTTGAAAAAGATGGGTGGTGGGTGATGGAGAAGGAAGAGGTTGGGATACAAATTGGTAATATTTGGAGGGACCAAAACAGAAATGGGTTAGGGTTAAGCTTTTAGGGTTTGTTGAGGAAGAAGAATGAGTGAGGGAGTTGGGAAATGCAGGTGGGGTTTAAATAATGGAAGGCTAAGGATTTTTTCAGTTGGTGGAGAAGATAACGATAGGAGCGAAAGAAACCCCTTACGGAAGTCTCGCGCTCCTTTTTTTTATATTTTTTTTTCAAAGGAATAAAAAAATTGCGAGATTTCAAATCTGTCAATTAACTAAATTTAATAGGGGAGTTTGAGGTCCGTTGGGGACCCGACCGGGTTGGGCGAGAAATCATGTGGTTGGTTTTGGATTTGATTTTTGCTACATTTCTCATTCGAGTGCGCTTTGCTGTCTAATTTCTTATTCTTGAGCTCTTGACAATTTCGTGCTTTGCTTAAAATAGCAAAAAGCTTAACCCAATCAATCAACTAAATCGAGTAGTGCTTTACTTGATCAACTTCTTTTTTTGGACCTCCAAATTAGAACGACGATCAGGTTCTAGACAGCCTGTCAATGTTCAATCTTGGAGCATGTTTGTTATTTGTTAATGCCGTCGATTTGACACTAATGGTTCTTATGATACTGTTGACTAGAGCACCTGAAAAGAAACCGTGAAGCGGTAAACATGTGCGAAATAAGACCGAAAATGTGCGAGATATAATAAAAGTGCTATAAACAGTTGAGAGATAAACGTGAGAGACAAGAATGAAATGCACGTGTTCTAAGTGTGTACAATGTGGTGTGAAACAACAAAACACCATACGTAATGAGAATTATGACAACAAACATGCAAAATTAAAATAAAATACTAGAAACACGTGCGAGATAAATGTGGCTGACAATATCAAAAATGCACATTGTTTACCAAAACAACTGTATATAGTGAAAATACGTGCGAGATAAATGTGGCTGACAATATCAAAAATGTACATTATTGTTTACCAAAACAACTGTATATAGTGAAAATTACAATGAGTTGGATAAGACACGTCGCGATTTTATTTAAACTGAAGTGTATGTATATTATTAATTGTTCAAAATGATCAAATTTTTGTACTTTGTATTGTATAATTAGATCATCCAAATTGCTACTTTGTTTTATCGAGAAACTAATTTTTTTTCGATTGATCATATCATAACAGTAAAACGCTCATGGCCACCAATAATAGATTTTGGTTTAACTTCAATCAAAATCTATAGGTTATGATTCCTGGTATATATAGATATTAAAAATATGTTATATACGTGTGAGGGTGTGAGTTTGAGATGGTAGCTAGAATGCTTAATTATATATCAACAATACTCATACGAGTCAATCAAATTAGGTATCTTCTTATGCTTTTCATAGTTCTCATTTATCAATTTTCTTAAAATGACTGATTTATTAAATTTTTATAATTACGTGTAAAATAAATTATTGAGTGTTGTACATATTTTTCTCCTTTTTCCGTGATATTTTCCGGACCCCATTTGTTTGTTTGTTAAGCATGATAAGGCGGGATCAAATCGTGATCATGTATGCGATCGAAAACCACTGACAGCCACATGTGGCCACGTCCCTAATATGATCATTCATCCTTATCATTCAACAGACATCTTCAGCCCGTAATAAGCTAAACAAAAGAACACGTGTCACCCTCTCCATTGGGCCCCCACCCAGATTTTATGTAGGAGCGCCCACCTGAACCCTCACACCACGCCACCCTCTCCACCTATTTCCGTACTCATTAAACAAAATTAATCAAACAATTACGTGACGTAATTAATCGTATTAAACAAATATTAGATTTGCGGGCCGTGGATTTATATGAGACCACGTGTATGCGAGATACGACCTCCTCGAAAAAGCCACACGACTACTTGGCAGCCGAGCCTCAAAACCCGACTCCACCTAAACCGGCGCCGACAACGTGAAAAGTAACGGCTGGTCACGGCCCCTGAGGAAGGGCTGAGTCAGCTTCCAGCGGCGGCTTCGGCGCATGCACTTCGCCACCTCACCCAGATCCGGCCACGCAATTCGATCACCGCCCTGTGGTTATTACTAAAATGAACGTCATGGGCGGAAAGTGAAACGTCGCCTTTTGTCTTGTGCGGTAACGTGAGCCGCGCGCCAAAATAAATATCTAAGGCGGTGAAATAGATCTGATTTTTTTCTTCTTCTTTTTTTAATTTTTTAATTTTTCAATTTTTCCTGGTTTTTCATGTCATGGATGAGGGCACACAATAATTTATAAATCAAAAGATGGAATTGGTAAAATGGACCAGTCTTTTCTAAGGTATTTCTATCCTTATTGCATCCGTCAACCCTGCATAAATAAGAGTATAGGACCAGCAAAATGTTTCAATAATGGACCAGAATTTTCTTTGCAATTACAGTGTGTTATCTTTGAAATTTGATAGAGACCATGAGAGAGATGAAGAAGATAGAAGATGGTGACGATTATTCTTTGTACCAATTTAGGGAGGAGAAAAATAAAGTTCTACGTCCCAATTGAACATTTACGTGTATTAAATTTGGTTTTCTCTTATCGAATAAGTAACTTTGTAATTAATATTTTGTGAATCAAATTTGTAACTAGCCACTTACGAAAACGAGACTATATCAACGCACAAACAGTACTTGAAATAAAATTCATAACAATTGAATTATTCTAACAACCCTCATATTTCTAGTGAATTACTTCTGCTTGAAGAAGAAAAAAACTAGGAGCTTCAAAAACTAAAAGCCCAAACACCTCTTGCATGGTGTACTAGAGCTCAGTCACATTCTGGTAACCACCAACTAGCAGAGGTCACATGCCTCAACTGAAGGTCTATGATGATGATCCATTTGGTTCTCTGTTCCTCAAGGATCACATGTACCTGTTGGATTGCTTCTTGTGAAATATCTCCGATCCTTCCAACCAAGCCTCTTTCACTGGCCACCACCCAACCCACATCTACATCATTGCCATTGGTGATCTGATAGTCAAAATCATCATATCAAAGTCACATGCTATCAAGGGAATTCGTGGTGCAACGTGGCTTTCATTCTGCCCAGTTGATTGTTGGAAGGTGTGGAACGGTGAATACAAGTTGCTAGTCAAAATCTACGGTCCTTGTTGCCATAGGAGTGGAATCCATGTTTTGGTTTGTACTTCTTTTTCTAAAGTGGGTTGTACTATAAAGTTAGCTAGCTACGTACCAATGAAAATTTTCCCTTATTATTTTCTCATTGTTGGACTCAGTTTTGATTGAACATTGTTGAGCATAACTTTTTCTTGTCAGTCTCTTTATGTCGATGGTGTTGATCTATTACTTCAAAACTTGTATTTTTATAAGTTTTTATATTTGAACTTACTTTCTTATAAAACCTTTACAACTAGAATTTCGAACGCTCATAATACATTAAAGAGATTTGAAAATGGCTCTTTTATTCGTGGCAATCTGAAAAATTAAAGTACAATTTTAGACATGCCACTGTACGAGATTGTTTTTTTGTAGCTATAGTGGTTGTAATAAAATCTAGAAATACTAGATTATTTGTAATTGTAGGAGTTGATAACACTTACCCTTTGGCACATATGACACATTTTTAGTTTCGAAACGTCGAATCCCTCTTTTTCAAAACTCAAATTTAGCTCCACCAAAGACTTTGATAAATACTACGTATATGGATTAACATTGACATTAATTTACAGGTGTTGAATATATATGGTTGGCAATAGCCGTGAGGCCCATGAACCCCCTTTTATCCACTGATGGGCGGCTGGGCCCAGTTCTCACCAGCATCATCCATATTTGATCCTTTTCCTATGAAGACGTACACACGTCATTCTTCGTCTTTTTCTTTTCTTGGAAAAATTCTTAAATTCTCTGCCTTGATTGGTAAACCTTTGTATCCCCATTAACACATTCACAGGTCTAAAATGATCCAAGACTTTTGCTGCAGGTTTCATCAAAAACAACAACAAAAAAAATCAATTCTTTGTGACTTTGCTTCAGTTTTACGTTGAATGGAATCGTATCAATTGCTTTGAGAAAAATGAAAATGCTCCAGAAGAATTTAGAGGGCTCTGGACCAATCAATCCCTCTCAACCCTATTTCAAAGGCAGCTAGCTAGGTGAAGAATCTCGATCCGACTTTGAAGCTTAGATTGGTGAATGGTGATGTTTGGTTTCAAACCAAGTTAACCATCTAACTTTATTACGCATTAGAAAGTTTTTACAATTCTAGCTAGGATTGTTGTGCTTATATACATATGTCAGAGTCAATATCGTAGATGTCTATTTAAAAAATGTTAGTTGGTTCATCAGTAACGTTCAACTTATCTGTTGCTGACTAAGAGAATAATGATCAATCACATTTGGATGTAAATCTAATAATGAGAATTCTTCTTCGTTTATTAAAGAAAATAATCTAGTTCGAACATGATTCTGTCATATGAAGCATCACCCCTGTACATCCAAAAGGAGATAACATTATCTCTTTGCTGGGCTTGTCGTGCAAGTAGCAAATGCATAATGACCACATTATGCTTTACTTGACGTGTATTTAGGCTTAAAGAAGACTGATGAAGGGTAAATCACATCCAATCCCACAAAATCCAAACAACAATTGCATCAATCCAACATGACATAATTATATGATCCTCTCCTTTAACTGGCTGCTAGCTCGATCCTTGCTCTTTGGAGTATATGTTCCTCTGCGAATCCGCGTCAACAAATCAATAATATGCCAAGTACTCATACATCGCAACGTCAACAAATAGACACAAGTTTGGTGAAACGAACATGCCCAAGTAATATGCTCCTCTTACCAAAGACCATCTCTTCTGTAATCGATCTGTTCACATCCCCTGCTGAGACCTTCTCAATCAAATTCAAAAAGAGCAACAAGCTTAGACATGATTTATGTTATCATGCAACTTAAACTCATAATGTATATGCTACGTAGGTGTATATATATGATATGTACACGTGCACAAGTTTTATACCGATCAGTTTGAAGTTCTCATTGGTTCATGGATGTCATCTCTGATGATATACCCATAATTGGCTTACGCAATCAGGAAGCGTGTGGGACGGTTGTGTCTACCACCGATAATTCTTTAAATTTGTAATATGTTTATTTTTTATTGAATAAATGCAATTTCATTCTCAAAAAAATAATATTATGCTACTTTAATAAAAGACTCGATGGTTAACACGTCCCACGAACCGGGACAAATAAACCAAACTTGTCACTGACCCTGTAACCCCAATCAGGATTTAGGACAAGGACAGGCACAAGAAGATATCAGAAACGTTTATTGCTCGGGTAATCAGCTGTGAGTCAACAACTACAAACCTAGTTTGAAATTACGAAGCAATTTCTCCACCCAGTTGATTGCATTTGTTTTCTGTCTTTGCCTTTTGGTGCTTGTAATGTAGTGAGATTAACAAAATATATAGAAGAGAAAATGGTGACTAATTCCAGCATCCTCAAGATAGAGTCGTCCTAAACAATGGTAGAGAAATCTGGAAACCAATTATACAAGTGTGCTTAATATAAGGAATTCTATTGACCCCCAATAGTTACTTCCAAAATTTAGTGGGTTAGATTTGGATTTTTCATCCCAGCTACCACAGAAAGCTGATGTACCAACTAAGTTTTCCAGTTCTTATGAACGAGAACTCTCATGCAAACAACTAATAATTCTATTCGGGTATTGTCATCGCATCTTTTGCCTAAAATGGTAATGTCGTCACAATCCATGGAGTTCCAAAGAAGCCTACATATTGGAGAATATTGTTTCTCAAAAATTAATATTCTGTATTCCATCTTGAGTGAGAGAGATCTTGTTAAAATTCAATTAACAATTAAGAAGATTACACCTAGATGTGATTATCTATCCAAATCGAACAAGGCTACGGCAAATTATATATCGCTAAGAGAAAAGACCACTTATTGAAGTGTGAAGAACATAAAGTATTCAGCCTAGCTAGAATTCAATTACTAATTACAACTCTACTAAGTGTCGGTCATATGACTCATCATCTAAAAATTTAACAAGCCGGTATACTAATAAAACGGTTTGAAGCCTAAACGGAGATAGAATAGCTCAAATGATCCCTTATTACGACTCTGTTGGTCTTATGATTCGTATTGTGTGTCTTTGTCGATGTAATGTTCTCGTAATCACATGGATTTGAGCACATTTATGTTTTGTCAAAAAGTATCATTAATATTTTTTGGTCAATTCAAAAAGTATCATTTGCATACTAGCTTACTCGGAAATTACAGACAAATTGACAAGAGTATATGTTCCAACTTGTTTATGATTGAGCGCAAAATGCTTTGATCTATCAAAGGTGCCAAATGCAAAGGCATTTTCCACTACCTTGATAAATAGCGAGTGATGGTCACCAACAACACTCGACTTCATCTCCAAGAACACAAAACAAACGAGCTTATTATTTGGGCTTTTCGACCCCCTTTTCACCCAAAGGCTTTGGGCCTTTAAAACACAATGGTCTGCGAGACTTGGAGAAATCTTCTTGGATTTTTGTTTGTCCTTAATTAAACGACTAACACATCGGTCAGGCTTATGCGAATCATCATTCATCAAAAGCTGGCGTTAATTTTGGTTGGTAAGACAACTGACTGGAATTAGTGGACATTAACAATGACGACCCCTTTTTTAGCTTCCAAAGTCTTCCCGTCTTATTTCTTGGCAACCACTTTTGTATTTTAAAATCCCTGGCCTCCAACAACTAACGATTCGATGTGGAAAATTTTGGGTGTTACTATGTAGACGCAGCAAACTACCACTTTTTCAATTATACCCTTTTTATTAAACTAGGCAATCTTGTTCTTCCAGTTGAAGCATCCAATTTGGGAGGTTTTAAGAAAATGATCTGAGTTTCAACAGTTTGAGTGGTGCAATTCCTTCAGAAATTTTGGACCTTGCCAAATCTTTCAAACTTGGTTATGTGGGCAAACAATCTCACTGGTGAAATCCCAAGAGCATTTGCATCAATGGAGGAAACCTGGAAACCCTGATTCTCAACAATAATCTCATGTCGATATGGAGCCATCTTGACATGAGATAATAATCAGGTGTTAAGAGATTAATTATAGCACAATAGCATCATGGATGGAGATCAGAGTGGGTGAAGGGTGCATACCTTGACGTCATGACGAGTTTAGGGAGGAGATTGCTGGGTTTTGGGCGTGAGATGCTAGTTATGTTTGCTAGAGTGTACGTAAGATGAAGGCAACTATATCAAGGCATGAGAAATCTTGCATTTTCATATAGCAGAGCTTCACGTGCTCACATATTCTATAGATTGGACCACATACTTGATTTGAGTTTCACGGTCGACGCTTATTATTATTATTAAATCTCAATTTATTTTTAGACAGGAAGGAAAAAAAATTTCGATATACATAGAACATGAACTATTAATTATCTAATGAAACAAAGAGTACCATGAAAGAAGTGTACGTCATCTATGTTCATATACACTAAGGTCTTAGAGAAACAGAAATTACTGATGATCATACATTCATACTCACGAAGAAACAAAAATACATTTCAGGAAAAAAAAAAAAATCCTCCCCACTAAGAATTAGAAGGTACAGAAAAATAGCCTACGCACAGCTTAAGATTATTGATTGATAAACTAGGAGCCCGTTCTATTAAGGACTATGTAGATGAGGACTTGGTGCGGTCATTCAATCTCCACCATTTGATTAAACTAGCGGTTTTCAATTTCAAGAACAACAAAAGGCTGAGCACACCCAATCAAACCCATCTCCTCAGGCTCTATCTCTCTTCTCCCGCTGACTTTCATTCCTGATCACCCAGACTCCATCTCCCTCGCCGTCATTTCTTCCGCCGAAGTCCAGCCGCGTCGTCCCACTCGCCGGCGCCGCCACCACCGCCTTCTCCCTCCTCGTCTGCTTCCGCAAAATCACCCACAAGCGCACCACCCCGGAAGCCGACTCCAAGCCGCCACACCGCTTCTCCTACTCTCTCCTCCGCCGCGCCACCGACTCCTTCTCCCTCACGCGTTGCCTCGGCCAGGCCGGCTCCGGCTTCCGTCTTCCTCGGAACTCACCCCCACACCAGCCAAGACGTCGCCATGAAACTCATGGACTCCGGCTCCCTACAGAGAGAGCGCGAGTTTCAGAACGAGCTCTTTTTTGCGTCCGTGTTGAACTCTGAGCATGTGATCCCGGTTCTTGGATTCTCGTCCGATCGAAAACGACGTCGTATGCTTCTGGTGTATGAGTACATGAGTAAAGGCAACTTGCAGGATGCGCTGGTGTGGTCTGGAAATCGAATATGTCGTCCGGGATGAAGCACTCGGAGCTGGTGTGGTCGGGAATGAAAGTCAGCGGGAGAAGAGAGATAGAGCATGAGGAGATGGGTTTGATTGGGTGTGCTCAGCCTTTTGTTGTTCTTGAAATTGAAAACCGCTAGTTTAATCAAATGGTGGAGATTGAATGACCGCACCAAGTCCTCATCTACATAGTCCTTAATAGAACGGGCTCCTGATAAACTATAGCAGCAAACAAAAACTAGTGGGGGAGGAGGAAAAAACATAGGAAATTATTAAAGAAAATTGACTATAAAGTCATACGATGAAGAAGCAACACCTACAACCTGTGCCCGCCACCCGGGGAATCCACTGACACGACGTCGTACGGCAATAAGGAATATTTGTGCCAGCTTAATTACTACACAGTAGTAGTCTCCGCCTCCTCAACCGGCGTCTCGTTCAGGTCCAGAACCACCCCATTATTGTCAGCTAGTTCAGTAACAACAACCAACTGATCATGATCATGGTCGTCATCCGAATTAGTCGCACTCTTTACATGATCGTCAGCATCAACCACCGGCAGAGCAGACTCCAGCGCCGCTCTCCACTGTACTTGATCCCCGCCATTAGTATTGGTCTGAATATTTTTGTTATTATTACCTTTCTCAAAGTACTTCACCGCGGCCTGCATCCTCCTCACTATTGCGTAGAACTCCTCCACTTCCTCCTCCGTCGTTGACACCTCGTTATCGTCGGCCTTGATCATCTGCTGCGTTGTCTTCTTCTTCCTGCCCCCTCCTCGGCTCTTCTCCGTTTCGTCGTCGCCGTCTTTCTCCCTCCTCTTTCTTGTCTGCTCCATTTTCCGTGTTGTCAAAACTCAAAATCAGACGACTACCTAAACCGTTTTTTATACCATGCCAAGCTTATTCCGTGAAGCTGATTTTGCTTTTGAGAGAGAGAGAGAGAGAGGTGTTTGTTGATATTCTCTTCTCTCTTTTATTTTCTGGAGGTTTTTGTGGTGATGACGAAGGTGACTTTCTTGTATTCTGGTTTTCCTTTTCCTGCGTTGGGGTTTGAGCCGCTGACTTATATGGTCTTGATGACGTCATAGTTTTTCGTATGCTGACGGTGTCTGCCGCGGTCGTCTTGGTATATGCGCGCCTCATGCTTCATAATCACGAGGGACATCTGCCTCACGCGCGCTTCCTGACGCTTTACGGTATTAGAATACAAAATGCGACGTACGTTACAATATTAAAATATTCACTTACATTTTCCTGCGTAGAACAAAAAAAAAAACGAAAGAGAAAGTTAAAAAATGTATAGCGTATGTTTTGATTTGAAAAAAAGAATACAAGCTTGTAATTGTATTCTAGAGATTAAAATATATATTAAAATATTATATATTAGTTGTTCGGTTCACTTATACTTTACTGTGTATAATTTTTTTTTTGTAGTGACAGTAACAGCACCCGAGTCTTTGAGTGTCATAGTGATTGCAATAACACTTTGCAAGAGGTGCGAAACTTGGTTTCAAAATTCAAAAAAAAGAAAAAAAAACGAAAGAGAAAGTTAAAAGCCGTATAGCGTATGTTTTGATTTGAGAAAAAGAAGACAAGCTTGTAATTACATTCTAGAGATTAAGTGAAAAACCTAAAACTTGCATGATAAAATAATTGTCATATATATGGTATGCGTTGAAAGTTTTTATAGTATAACTTATTTAAAATGACTTGATGGTTTTAAGAATTGTTTTATGTTGTTAAACGACATTTCATTTACAAAAGAGAGACTGATGTCACTGTAGCAAGTAGTACTGTGCATCTCTCCTACTAACCAACTTGTGGTTGAGATTATTGGTTTGATTTTCTTTTTCATACATATATCATCAACGTTAATCACGAAGGATGAGGGTACTTCGGTCTTTGAATAATGTATATAGTTACTAGCAGGTCCGTTATTAAAGCAAATATAACTGATTGGGCTCTTGTGGGGAGCATGTTGTGGTCCATTTATGTCATGGCAAGTGCAACCAGTCCTTGTTTATTCGACCATGGGGCACGATGAGGGGACAATTTGTGCCATGCGAACCACCACATCATTGGAGATGAAATCACTTTAACTTTGCTTTCTAGCCACACGTCTTTTCAATTTCAAATATATGGAAATTCTTGTATGCACGACGTGTATTTACACGACATAATCTTAACCGTTCATAACAATTCATACGTTTGACCACCATGTTTCTATATTATTTCTTATAATCTTGATCATCCATGTATGTATGTGAAGATACACGCCATGTACTAAAGATACTCTCTCAAATATATAACAGAAAATTACTACTGTCAATTTAGTGTTTGAGATTTGAAATGTACGGTTATACAGTTACGCTACCAATAATGCACCATATCTTATCAGGATGAATGAATATTTTTTTTTTTATATGGAGAAATAACTTTATAGATTGATAGAAGCTTAAAGGAGCATAGCTACGAAATAGAGTGTGGTTACAAACAAATTGAAACACATCTAACTAACATACGTGTAATATAATTGAATTACAAGTTTATTTTTGCTAGCCTTAGGCCAATACACAGGGACTGTTATCTACAAACATACCAAGACGTTATAGTAGTACCCACAAAAATGTCTCGTAGTCTGCTTATTTGATATTTTGTATTTTATGATTTGTCTTAAGCTTGAATCCTTCTTCAGTATTGCTACATAAGATTTGCTTGTGCACCTATGACCGCATTTAATTGAGAAAATCAACCAGGGTCTTAAAAGCGAAACCCTGAAAGATAAGAGTGTTCCTCAGTGTGGGCAATACTTGGATAGTTGGACACAAATCCAGAAGACAACTTCACGTATTATGAAGACCCAAAGTTTTTCAACTAATATGGGCCTCTATCATGTGTTGGACCGCCCAACAAAAATGGGCTAACCAACAAAAATGGGCCACACATTGTGCCTCATAACTAATGAAATTGATTAGGCTATAGTACTACTAAAATGAGTGATCTTTTGAGAAAATCTTGTTTGTAGAATTTCTTCGTACTATAATATTTGTTTTTAATGTTGTATAGCCGAATGTAAAAATAGAAGATTTATGCTACTAAATCAATCAAGATGGGTCTATTAATGGAAACTTACCAAAATTGAACTTGTCTTGTTGTTCTCCTCCTACTAAATTACTAAAATTAGTATTAAAATGTCTTTAAAAGATAGAGTTTAGGGTTTAGGATTTAGTATTAAAAGGTCTTTATACATACATCGGCCCATTTACGAGTTAGAACAAAGCCCTTCTCAATAAAACAAGAAAACCTCAAAACTCCGGCGGCCCAAAACATCCTTCAAAATAAGGACTCAAGACAGACAACCCTTGTGTAAAGGAGTGTCCTAGTTTTGTCTTATCACAGTGAATAAAGCTGAACTGTAACGCGGAATCCAAGCAGGCAACAAAAGCCGTTACCAACTTTGTCCCTTCCCTCTTAAATGGCCACCGGGCATTTTAGTCCTCTGTGAAAAACAAAATACCGAACAAAGCTCTCAGCACAGAAAACCAAAGTGACACAAACACTGTAGTGACAGTACTACTGAGACTGAGAGGGAGTGGGACTCTTTCGAAGAGATAAAATCCAACATAACAACAAAGAAACCAGAATCATCAACACAACCATCATCGTCAAATCTTGAGTAAGAATCAAGCTTTCCATATCTCTTCCTTCATCTGATTTTTCGTGGTTCTTGACTTGTTTTGGGAAAGCAAAATCTTTGAAATTTCTTTGTTGCTTGATTTTCTTGCAACTTTTTGGTTTTCCTTGCTTTGATTTTGATTTTGTGGTTTTTGATTCTGTAGATTCTTTCCTTTTTGTTTTCTAAAGGAAGAGAAACAGAGAAGGAGGTTGAGACAGGGGAGTTATGTCGTCTGGGTTTTGATATATTGAATGGAGCTCAGAAGAAGCTCTTGATTTGTTGTGATCAGTGTCTCTTTATCAAAGCCTCCACCTTTTGCATGCAATTTGGGGCTTACAGTGAAAGCTCCCCTGTTTCTTACAAGCCATTTAGATCACAAAGGTATGTGGGTTTCAACTTTTGGCAGGGTTTAATTCAGTCTATCATGTTCAATGTTATAATGAATGTTCAAAGTTTGTGAATTTGGGGTTGATGGGTTTAGCAATTAGCAGTTTTCTTATTAGTTTGTGAATGGCTTTGTTGTTTGCTGTGATTTATTTGTTTGTTTGTGTAATCTTGATACAGGAATTCCTCTGAAGTGAGGTGCTCTGTGTTTTATTCCAGACGACTAGTTTCTTATTCACTGTTGAGACTTGGGTGTTTGAGGGTTTTGGGGATTTCTTGATACTCAGTTTTGGTCCTTTTGGAAGATATTTGGGATTTTGCAGCTTCCTTTGGGGTTTAGCATTTAGAATTTTAAATTTTAGAATGCCTGGGATTAGAACCCAAGTCTTGAATCAAGATATGTATTGTATGAAAGTGATGGCAAAGCAATCAAGACAAGAAGACGATACAAGTTTGAAGAGGAGAGTTCGAATTATGTACACTGATCCCTATGCTACTGATTCTTCCAGTGAAGATGATGAACAATGTAATGTTAATGAGTATCAATCTGTGCCCGGAAGAAAGGTTTCGGAGATTGTGGTTGGTGGCATGCAAGATGAATCATATGCCTATGGAGGTAGAATTGGTAATACCAAGAATTCTGATGGCAGTAACAAAAGTCAGAGATCCTCTTCTCTGTACAAGGGAGTTCGGCGTAGAAAATGGGGTAAATATGCTGCAGAATTCGTGATCCCTTTCGAGGGGTACGTGAGTGGATTGGCACTTTCGATACTGCAGAGGAGGCTTCTGTTGCCTATCAAAATAGGAGGCTTCAGTTTGATAACATGAAGTTAGAGTTAAAGAGAAAGATTGATTATGAGGACTTGCAAATATCAAACAAGGGATTTGAGAGTTCTCATTTAACAGATAAGAGCAATCATCAGTACGAGTGTCAAAGCTTTCATTTATCGGGGGGGGGGGGGGGGGGGGCAGTCAAGATTCATCAGTAGCTGCTGCTCCTGCTAACGAGACCTTTACATATGAAGAGACCACAAGTTTGTTTTGTCATCCATCACCATCATCTGTGCTTGATCTGCCTCCTAGTAAAGCTGCACTTGGAGGCTCTGAGCAACCTCTTTCTAAAGAAGAGCTATCCAATTTAAAATTTCCTGAAGCGCCACTATCATCACCATCAAGTGCTGAAGAAGGTTATGTGCTGCCACTTACTGACGAAGCGCTATCCATTTTGAACGTTCCTGAAGTGCCAACATATTCAGCAGCAAGTGCTGAAGAAGACTTTCTTCAAGATAAACTATCCAGTTTGAAATTTACTGAAGGGCTAATATTGTCACCAATAAGAACTGAAGATTTGGGATCTCTGAATTCGGGATATATGGACAGTGACATTGTTGATGGTTTGGATCAGTTGTTTGTTGGTAGGAGTGACATTGTTGATCCTCCTGTGTATTGTGATGGAAATGGTCAGAATATCCTTCCTCCTCATAAGTTTCTTATGAGTGACTTAGCAGGGTTTTGCTGGGATTGATTAAACCTGGATCACAGTACTCATAAAGTTTTGTAGTTAGGAATTACTAGTAGATATTTATATTCAGTACATGTTTGAGCAGTTTTGTGGCTATCGGCATCTTTGTTATGAACTTGTGGAAGTGTTTCTTGGGTCTCTGCTCATTTGGGAGTTGTCCAAGATTTTCAAACTCTCAGTGGCATGGATTAGAAAATTGAACCTCGTTTATTTCGCCAAATATATTATAAAAGTGCCATTGTATCCATTTAGATTCTGAAAATTCAGAAAGAGACCCTGAATATGCCATTGTATCCATGCATATTATCTGGAGTTAAAGTTTATTCTCATCTCCTCTTTTTTGTCTTCATTATAATCTTTAGGAAGAACTCGGAAGATGCGGCATCTTGTAATCTGTCTCTTTCCCCTCTTGTTAATATGCCAATGGCTCAAACTCACCATAATCTCTTAGCTTCATGATCAAATTGCTCATTTTCAACTTCTGAATGGTTTAACTACGCAAATGAAAAGGAAAGGCAATCTTGATATGTTTTCTCGCCTCTCCTTTTGTCCTTTCTTTTGGCCCCAAAACAGAAACCCCATGAAGGCCCTTTGATCAAGAATTCAAGATACGAGGCATGACTATCTGCTTTGGCTCGTGGTATCTACTGCACAATTTTAGACTCAAAACACTTGGATGGTTAAGAAACTAGCTATAAGAAAATTTTCTCTCAATTTACGTAGAAACTCCAACGCAGAATCGGTTGCAATCGGCATGGTATAAGCTTCAACTACAAAGCATTTGCAATCTGAACTTTACTTTCATCTTCGTCATGGCAACCACAACTCATTGCCGCATACTGCCGATGAACAGAAATCTAACAAAGCCGGTTTCTCATATTGGTCGGAGCGTAAATGTAATAAAGCGGACCAAAACCTATAGAATGTACACAGCCTAGGTAGCGGCCTAGTCGAAAGCTTCAATCAAAAATGGTTTCATCTCCGCAAAGCCAGTTCACACACAAGAGCAAGGTGAGTGCTCCTCCTTCTTTGACAAGCATACACAACACAAATGGAGAAAAGAACAATGCACTATCGTATCAAAAAAAGAAAAGAAAAAAGAATGATGCACTATGGAGGAAAAAATCCGCAACACTATGCCCTCATTCTATAAAAATCCACCCCCTTAATCCCATCTAATTTGTGATCCCTAGGTTTCTAACACACGTATGTAAACTAATGAATACTGTGTAATATTAGTCATTCAAACAAATTTATACTATCTATGTATTATGTCATCTAATATTGACCATTCAATATATGTGTAGATACACGTAACGTATCGAAGATACTATACTATTAATATGTAACATTTGTTTCCATTATTTGGTAAAATTCATAAATATCAATAATTCACCCCTTAAAATCTAACAGGAAATATGAATGATAAAATTGGTAAAAAAATATTATGATTTAGCAAGATATTTTATGTAGAATCGGAAATAAACTCCAAACCCAAACAACCTCTCGCCAGACCGTGCTCCATGATGAGTAGCTGAAGCCGTCCATTGGTAATCTACGGGCAAGAATATCGTCAGGTTTATTTCTGAAATTGTTTCTGGTTCCTTTAGTTCTTGGTTGTTCAAAAGTATCAGAGAATAAAGATGGCTATACCCGCCAAAAAGAAATCAAGGAGAATTAATACCATGCTAAACGACGATGTACTTGGCCTGATCCTTCACAAAATCAAGTGCAGAAAAGATAAAGAGTCGTTCTCGGAGGTGTGCAAGCAATGGCTAAGAGTGCGACATCTAAACCGAAAATCACTTAGGGTTCTCGAATCCATCCCATTGAGGGAACTAACTAGATTCCCAAACCTAGTCGATTTCGGAACATGGATGCTTACCGCACGAAGAAAGAAGAAAAATAAACAAGCATGGTATTATCCGCGGGGCGACACCCGCCTCAAACTGATAGCCAAAGCATGTCCCGATCTCAAGACTTTGATGGTTTGCTGTGATGACAAAGAACAGGTCCATGATGATGGTCTTTTGGGGCCAAAAGGTCTGCATGCTTTGGCAAATGGTTGCCCCAAATTGTCTATGCTTCTGTTTTGTGGGAGAAAGGTGGTGGGGAATCCCGCAGTTGATGCTCTCTGTCACTCAGCACATAATTTGAAGGCTTTGTGTTTGCGAAATATTAAGCTCATCTCTGATCAAGCACTAAGAGCAATCGGGTCATCTTCCATAAGCACCTTGGAGTTGGTAAGTTGTGATAATGTTACTGATGTGGGATTGGGGTTTTTGGCTACTTCAAAAACTCTCAAGAAATTGGTCATCGATGGTTGCCGTAAAATCACTGAAACCGGGCTTGTGCTATTACGCAACATGTGTAGCTTGGAGCACCTGGCGTTGTCATGGAGTCGGTTAACTGATGCTGGAGTCATGGCCATTTCTGAAATTCGAACCCTCAAGGAACTGAGACTGAGTCCTATTGATATGCTGGATCTGTCAGACCGCACCATGGTCGCTCTTGCCGAGAATTGCAGCAGATTGGAAACACTTGATTTACATTCTTGTAGGGTAACCGGAGCTGGCATTCGTGCATTTTCAGGTCATAAATGCTTGAAGTTTCTTTCAGTAATGTATAGTTCATCAGTGAACTTTGATCAATCTGATGTGGAACGCTTAGCGCTTGGATGCCCGTCATTGAAGTGTGTTGTATTACATGAGTCGTTAGAAAGGAGTTTTGAATCGATGCACGAGAACGCCAAATCTATCATGAAATTTGTATACTTCTCTAATATTCTTCCTCCTTTCAGCACCGGATTTTGGAGTACTTCACCATGATGATTTCATGTTTGCTAGAACCTTTGATAACATTTATTGATGTCAAGGAATTTATATATTTTGTTTCTGAACGATACGGATCATCTTCTATTTATATGCTTATTTAGTGAAAACTACTGTCACTGGCATGGGTGTGCTTTTGTAACTGATATTAAAATGGTTGCTGTGTTTGCTAGAAATAGCATTTTGCCTGAAGCTAGTTTTGCCACAGTGTTGGCCATTGTTTAGTACTTTAGTTCATATATGATGCTTTCTGAAATGTATTATCATTTTGTTTTGGACCTATATATGATGAGTGCTAGTTCCTTTGTATGTTGTTGAAATAGATGAGTACTAGTTCTCAATCGTTGATTGAAGATTTGAAGGTAGTTAGTTTTCTTACTTAGAAGTTTCATTATTCTCTTTGGTGAGAGGATTGGAAAGATTTGTTTTTGGGGATATACCATCTTGTTCTTTCAGTACTTGTAAATGTAATACGGAGGTTTCATCTCCGCAAAGCCAGTTCACACACAAGAGCAGGATGAGAGCTCCTTCTTTGCCATTTTCCAAGTATACAGAAGTTAAGAAAACAACACTGCACTGTGTATCAAAAACGAATGCGAACATAATGGTTTTACTATAAATCAACAGATACATGAATATTTCATAACCAACGGTTATAACGAGCTTCAATTTGACACAAGATTGCTCGGTGTGAGAACAACAAAAATTACTTCACTTGTTTTCTTATATAGACTTTTTACCCCCTCTTCGTTTTTTTAATATTTTTTTATTTTATTTTTTATACCGTTTTCCGTTTTGATCCTTTCAAAAATAGATTGGTCAACAAATCCCCTATACATAAAGGTCGAAAAGTCGACGATGCCACAAAATGTGTAGCTTGGAGCAACTCAGTGTGACTTATAGTTTGTCTCGATATTTTCCGCAACTGAAGATCACTGATATAGGAGGTGTTGCGATCTCTGGAATTCAGACACTTAGAGAATTGAGATTGTGTCCTGAGGGGGTCTTAGACGCCACCATTGCTGCTCTTGCTGAGAATTGCCCCAAGTTGGAGATACTTGATATAAACGATTGTCATGAGCCATGAGGTGAGGAGAGACGGCATTCTTGCATTTTCGAGTCATCAATGCTTGAAACGCCTTGTATTGCTTGGTTTGTGGGATTTTGATCTTTTTGATGTGATCGAAAGCATAGCGCTTGGATGGGGAGTCGGTTGTGGTGGATTCGAGCTTGAGGGTGGATCCTGCTTGGAGCTCTGAGTTGATGCATGAACACACTAAAAGAGTCATCAAGTTTTCTACAGTTTATTATTCATGGACCAAGTTGCAGACATTTTTTTTTGTGTGGCATACAGTTCAGTTTGCTAATGTCAGAATGTGTGTTAGTAACTTGCTAGTAAAGCAAGGACCTTTTGGAATTTTTGACCAATTTCAAAGTTTTTGTCTGTTTTATGCTTTTGATTATATGGTTAGTGTCAGACAATGATCTTTGTTAGTTGTTTCTATATGAAATGGATCATCTTCGATGTCAATCCTATTTTGTGAATGGGCGAGTCTGATGATCTTGAAAAAGGTTGCTTAGTGAATGATGATGATAATCGATGTGTTTTATTTTTCAGTGGCTTTGCTTGCCAGAATCAGAATTTTGCCTGAAGCTGGAAGTGTTCTAGTTTTTCTTTCAGCAACTGGAAGTTTTCTGTGCAACTGCTTTCCGAAGGAAAGCTACCAGAATTTAGACTCACTGGCGATTCAGTAATCGTCATCGATAGGTGCTGTATATATAAGTCATCTTTAACTGATGATTCACTGGAAAAGGATATTTCAGTTCTAATCTCAAAATTGATTCAAGTATACAACAGTCATGTTCACAGATACAACAGTACTACACATTCCCTTTCCCAATAAATACAACTGTTACTAATTCCTGAATATATCAGTGTTTCATAAGCTGGGTTTATCATGATGGTCAAAGTTTTAAGCGGACCAAAACTTTTAGAATGTAACCTCACCAGGTTAAGGCTTGAACTGAAAATGGTAGTCAAGGATACTCCGGAGTGCTGTCATCTACGGAAAGCCAGTTCACATACAAGAGCAAGATGATCGCTCCCCCATCTCTGCCAACCAAAACTGAACTTGAGAAATGCACAATGATGCATTATAAATGTCAACTTGAGAAAATTAAGTGTAAATGTCATCTTTTCTCAGACTTCTTAGTCTCAGCCCCTTACCACCTTATCACAACATGTTTTCAGGCCAGGGTGAGTCGTTAAGTAATCAGTTCACTTCCTTCTTTAACCAAAGAAGTTTATATTTTAAGGGAGCTCTTCTAGTGAGGACTCTTGAGTTGAGGACTTTTCGATTTGTGGTTTAAAAGACTCATTTTTCGATCACATTTTGACATCTTATATGTTCAGTTTTTAGGTTTATATGAGTAGATCGTTTCTATAAATTTTCAGCCAAATTGGTGTTTGTTAAGATAACAAACTATATCAAATTAATGGACGAACCAAATCTGTCAAATATGAATGGTTCAATTTCATTATTGATAAATCACACTTATGAATGCCTTAACAATTTTCAATATAATTGAAAATTTGGAGAAATGATCTACTCATAAATACCTATAAACTGAACAGTCAAGATGTGGATATAAGATTGAAAGGTGGGATAAGCCGAAAAGTCCTCAACAAGTCCTCAACTTACAGGTCCTCATTAGAAGGGCTTCCTATATTTCAATAACTGAATTCCTTTAGGGGAGCACTAGACTATGATTTACTGTCTTCATTGAAATTTCTTAATTTAATTACATTGCACTATTATTTCAGTCTCCACAAACAAAGATGCTCAGAAGAATCGGCATTAAGAGATACCTTGCTGGGGAGTCCACTGGTTCCTTTTAAAATGTCGATGGGTAACGTTTCAAGAACTCTGACCGGAACAAGTTCCTCCGTACGCCTGCCACCCGATGGTTTCAGCAACCAGAAGTATTGAAATGCAAACAGTAAAAGCTATGCTTTTTTAAGTTGAATTAATTACCAAATATAATCAACAGTTCCCAAAAAGTTGGAGTGGTATGATGTTGCCAAGGGTTCTCCCCACCTATCTCGTGTTCTCTTACTACCCTGCAGAAAAAAGCATAGAGCATGAGACAAATAAGGTATATATTTTGAATAATACAACTTCCAATCCAAAGTCATAATTTTGTTGGAATTTTCTAAGATCAGATGATTACAAGTGGGTCACACTCGTGCCTAAATCCGAACATTTATTGTTCATCTGGCGGAATAAGATATAAGACAATATGAATCGAAAGCACAATCAAGTGCTTGAAAATTTAGTTTCTCTGAAGATGTAATGCTAGGGAAGAGTTAAGGTCTTACAGGTACTCCACGATATGCACTGCCCAGCTTTAGATGGTGTTGAAGATGTGTGACTTCTTCACAGCCAGTTGCAAGCCTTACTTCTTCTGCACTCCATCTATAAACGAATGGCTTTCCATACCTGGTTGCATTATACATGAAGGTTCTATACTGGGATTCAAATTCCATCTGTCCCGAAATACGTCTGCGGTCATGTTTTTGGATGTCTAACTGCAATAAAAAAAATACAGCAACAATTGCAGATTAAACTCACACACGAGGGAAAAAGGATGAAAAAAGGTAATAGTAAAAAGAGGGGAGAGGAGCTAATGTGGACTCACCTTAGACGAAGCTAGAAATTGGTAAATAGGACTCTGAGCATTTCATAAAAGAAAGAGTAAGGTATAAGATGATAATGAGGTATAAATAGTATACGAAGCATCTTAAATTCTTAATGAAACCAATAAAATAAAATTATATCATCATTCTGATCTCACCTGTGGAGTACTATTTAGGTCTCCAGCAATTATAACAGGGATAGATCCCCACTCTAGTGATAACTTGTAAGCCTTTTCAAGAAACAGTCGGATCTACACCACGGTTTAAAGAATGTTTAATGGATAATCATAGTTGAAGATATTACAAGCATTTGTTGCATAGCCACAATTAATGAAATATCGCAGTAGAGAATACCTGCCCTAGTTTAATATCTCCACGGCTAGGGTTGAATAGGACATGTATATTCCCAACCACTAAGCTTCTACATTGGGTACATGGCCTCCTACATGTATGATTATCAGTCATTCATAAGACTACACTAAGATGTTAACCACATTCAAGAAAAATGATATGCAAACATAACAAAATAAACCTTACATTGATGTATCGGGAGGTATATCCGACTCTAACTGATCTTGCAACTAAGAAATAAGCGATTAAATTAGGCAATACATTTGGAAGCATAAATGGCCTCACACATCTAATGAAATACACAAAACAGACGGGTTTTTTACATCCACTGTATCTGAGTTATCACTAGAAGTCAGAGATTTAAAACCGCAAAATGGAAAGCATAGCTTGACTGACTAAATAAACATGTATTGAGTTCCAAAGGGTCAAAGGGACCTAACAAAAAAGATGTACATACTTGACAGAATATGCTACTTATACAGGGATAATCAACAAAATTGCTCATCAATGTGCATTTTCAACTACACATAATCCCTGATATGAAAATTAAAGCAAGTCAAAGTACCTTTAAAACACAAAATTGAGCAACATTATGACGAAGGCCAAAACTTTGGAATTCTATACTTTCTTGATGCAAAAGGCTAAACCTGTGTTCAAAATATGAGTTGGGTAAGATCAGCACATGAATAAATCAATAATACATGTGACTAAGGTAAAAACAAGCCTGTATTAAATAAAAAAAAACTAGATAGGCAACATAACATTTACAATCATCCATCATATTTCTTTTAGCCAACAGGCCTTCCCCAAGCAACTGAAACACCTAATGCTTTAATAAAATGAATATCAGAGCAAAATGGATCTAGTTTGAGGCTTTGAGAAAATTCAAGAATGCAAGAAACCTTACATGTCATGCTTCCAAAATATAGCACATCCATCACTTGCTTCACCCGAACGTGCCTGCAGTTAATCAGAAATCAAAAATATGTCAATAATGCAAGGTACTGGATAAGTAATTACACATTAAAGATTGAAGCTACCTTGTGCACACCATCGAACCCATCTTTCCGAAACTTATGAGCTAAATCATCGAAACGATCAACCTCCTAAAACCCATACAAGTTACACATGAAACCAATCCAACTGATAACAGTAAGCAGCAAAAGAAGTAAAATACTTTGATTCACAGTCTATACCTGAAAACACACAATGCCAGCATTGTAACTATTGACCTCTTTTCGTATAAGCCTCCTACGACGCTTCCACTTCATGTATTTAGGTGGCACATTACTATACATATCTGAGTGATTGGATGCATTATCAACACCCAGAATGTTATAAGACACAACCACAAACTTCTCTGCAGAAAACACAAAAAACACACACATTCAACAGATTGATCATCCCTATAGTAAAAACTCCAACACTTGAATAACATCAACCTCCCCTACAATTCAACTGAGTCTAATACACACACAATCCTAAAGTAAATTTCCAAACTTTACAGTAAAGTTCCAAACTTTAGTTCGATATTTTTACCTCCATAAGCAGAAGAAGTAGAAGAGTTGCAGACCCATTCCCGAGAGCTCTCAGTTTCTTTCTTCCGATATGTACAGGCCAAGAGTTGGAACCTATTTGAAGACGACGGGTCGGGTTGTCGGGTTAGCTTTTCGGTTTTGGAATCCAAAGTTCTGCGCCTCCTTTTGTGATGCTCAGGCTGTGTCTGTTGCTGTTCTGCTTCATTGTTTACTGACTGTTTGCGTTTGGGACGCAGTATGTTGATGGTTTCTTCCATTCTCTGATGATACGTTTTATGAGGGGTGGCGAGTCAAACGAACGCGCCACTTGAGAAGCGCGGTACGAGGATGAGGGTGGTGGTGGCTTCCGAGAATCGATAATGTGTGTCAACTGTGAAGACAGGGTTTTAGAGTTAGAACAAGGCATAAATACCAATGGACCCCAGTTACAATTTCAAAGCCCAATCTTTTTATTAATTAATTCAAGGAATTAAAAGATGCGGGCTAGGCAGATCTGGGCCTAATGGGCCTGGCGGGGAAGGAGAAAACCGTTCATATTGGAGCTTCAAAGCTTAACCAATCGATTCCCCGCCTTTTTCACAGTCCGATCTTACCCAATCTAAGGTTTACATCTCCAAGATCACAATTTTTTTATTCTTCTCAATACATGCTATATGGGTGCAGGGAGCACCAGTGGGGCTTTGCATAGAGATGATATTGCTGCAATACATACTATGTGTTTTGGCCACGATACTCAGCGTGCGGAGCCGAGGTGATGTATATTTTAAAAACAATGGCGGTAAGGGTTGTTAATGTATATTTTTGCTGTTTGCTGTGAGTTTTTGTAAATTCTCAGTTTGAATTTTCTGTTAAATTTTGGTCCTAGACCATGCATTTTTTATTCATATGTCTTAGAAACAATCACGGTAAGGCTTGTTAATGTATGAGGGAATCTAGTTAGTGCAGGAAGCGGAGTCATGGGATCTCTACCAGAAAAGGTAAGTGATGATCGGTCTAGACCTCCCACTTTAACCCAAGAGGAAAACGACTTTCTGTATGTTTTTCCTTGACCTTGTTAACAACTTGGCCCAGTTCTTTTCATTTTGTTTTGGTTAAAAGTATCATGGCAGAAAGGATGCTAAAATACGATTAGTGATCATAAAACCAATTTTATTCCTTGGCTTCATTCTTGCATTCGTTCTCGATCAATGTCGAACGAGCATGCTGATCAGTGATCATTAAACTCCAGCTTTTCCTTTATTAAGTTCCGAAAGCTGCTGTACTTGAGTATGCAACCTGAAATAGATTGCAGGCTCTGTAGCAAAAGCTTATGGCACTAATTCTTATCTGCCATTTCTTTGTGTCTTCTTCACTAAATGGTGAGAGGTTACGGTATATTAATGGACTCTGTTGATGAGGAATTTAGGTTTCTTATTGTTCTTTACAGATTGCCAAACATATTGCGGGTAGCTGTAAGGTATGCGTTCACATCAGGCACGCACTGCAGCCGTTTCAAACTGGAAGGTCAGCCTAGAACTCCCACCTTACGCCATTGCTTGCAGACCTCAGAGAAAGATGTTCTACATCTTTGAGACTTAGATGCTAACCTTGTTAATGATTAGACCAACAAACTCATTGCTCATCAAGAAAAATTTTCCTAATTCTTTATGTGAAACCAAAGAGACTAAGTTACTTAACGAAGACCTTCAAAGCAGACAGGAAAATCACATATACAAAACAAACAAAAACAAGAGCTAAATATGCTGTTGACACAATCCATTAACATCAATCATGTCATGTAGAGTACAAAACATACAAAACCTATCTAAGGTTCATCAGCAAAGAGCTAATCTCTCTTGCAACAAAATTAGAAGGACTCTGTAGTTCATTACCTGATACTAATATATTGTCATAGCAAACTAAGTAGTGGCATCATAAAGCAAAGACATTGCAGAGCACACTAGTGATGCTTATATTTAGAGAACTTGAGAACTAATTTAGTTTTCCAATGCATCAACTCATCTCTCCAAGTAGGATCCTTCCTCCATCTTTCTTCCACCACAACAGAATCAACGTCCAACGACGGGCACCCAAGCACCAAGGTCTCTACATCAGAAAGACCAAAACTCCTCAAACCGAGCAACACAAGGCGCCTCAAGCCTTGGTGACTTGAAAATGTACGAATGCCAGGTCCTGTCACCCCTTCACAGCCACTTAAATCAAGCACTTCCAACTTCTTGCAAAATGCAAGCGCGGAAACGGTAAGGTCTGACACGCCATATATCCCCTTCAATTTCAACTCCTTGAGATTCCGAATCGCAGATATCGCCATTCCTCCAACATCCGTAATCTCCCCGGTACACCAACACAAATTCAGCTTCTCCAAGCTACGCATTTTCTTCAAACTCTTCACCCCATCATCCGTGACCTTACACCTCTTTACCACCAATGTCTTGAGCCTTTTCGAAGTAAACCCGCTAGCCAAACAACCCAACCCGTCATCGGTAACATTGCAGCAGCTCTTCAACTCGAGAATCGTAACCGAAGACCATGCAATGGCTCTGAGAGCAATATCCCCAATCAAATTATGCCCCAATACCAATGAAGACAAGCTCCGCGCAACATTCACAAGCTCCACAACGGCAGCATTTCCAATCTTGTCCCCAATCAGAGAGACCTTGGACAATTTACGACAACCATATCCCAATGCCGACATGCCTTTCCGACCCAAGAAGCCTTGTTGGCATGAGGTGAAACCCACCACCTTGACTTCCTCGAGTTTGGGACATTTCCGGGCGAGGAGTTCGAGGTCGGAATCTGTCGTGAGTTGTGTGGTTTGGAATTGGACAAGATTCGGGAACCTGTTTAGTAAAGCAAGAGGAAACTCGGGTTTGCGAGCGGAGAGCGATGATCGGCTTAGACCTTCGAGTTTAAGCCATTGCTTGCAAACCTCGGAGCACCAGTTTCTATGTTCTTGGTCGGCGACGTTGTTGAGGATCAACGAAAGTAAATCTTCGCTCAGAAGAGAAATGGGCCCTGTTTCTTCGGTTTGGGCAGACATTTTGGCCGTGAATTATGGGGGGGGTGTTTGTGATGAGATTGAAACAGAGGATTGAGAATTGAAGCTTATAAACATTACCGGCGGGAGAATTCTCCTGCGAGGTTTGTTCAGGCACGATCGGCGGATCTAGCGAGGTTGTCTGGTTGTGGAAAAAATGAAAGCGAGGTCGTGGTCAGTTTTGGGCTTTTAGGTTCTCTGGGCATTATTATTATAATTCGCTCTTGCAGATTCGTAGCGGCCCAAAAAGAAAGAAGAAATTAAAGGAAAGATTTGTGGAACAAATCTCGTCTTTCTCCTAATGGGGAATAAAATTCAGATTGATATGATTAAATTCGTAATTAAATTGTCAGTTTTTCAAGTTTGATTTCGTTACTAAATTTTTGCAAATCGAAAATTCAAGTCTCATTAATCTAGAATTGTTGAAGGAGAAAAGATAACGAGAATAACTGTCTACTCATTTATTGATAAGAATACCTATTTATAGGCATGCATTACATAGAGTCTGCCGAAGGATCTAGAAATTCTATCAACTGAAATCTTATTAGACCGGAAAAACCAATCCTACGTGTATTAGGACAAGACGGAAATATAATTTCCTTAAACAAGGATCTCTAACTTATTTCATACACGGACATTATGGATTTTAAATCATTTTAGATTGATTGAGGTGTCAATGAAATCCATTAAGAGGCATTGGTACTGTTATGTACTTGATTGTTTTGTATTGAAGTCACGCACAATTAGTGAATGTAAAACGGAAAAATCCCTGAATTAAAGCATGCATATATATAAACGTTTTGTTAGTTTCGTCAAAAAATTTGAGATATATATATTAGATGTATCAAAAATGCTTTTGACCAGAACGAGCAATGTTTTTGCTGATCATATGGGTTAGCTTTACCAAACTACGTCGCTTTGACATAGCTTAAGCTATAATTAATAAGTTGTTGGAGATGCTCTAAACCCTAAACGTTATGAACCAATGCGCGCATATCGATAACGGAGTAAGTTGGAAGTAAACTTTCAGAGCACAAACAGTAAGGAAATATTTAGCTAGCTATTGCCATTTACCATTAGTATTCTTTTCTTCTTCTTTTTTATTAGGAGTGATCAACTAGCAAGCTACCTTGGTTACATTAGTAAATTAGTACGTAAACACATCTAACCAGTCAGTATATATTCAAACCAAAATCTACGAGAGTATCACAATGCGCGCAGCGCGCAGACCGGAAGACTCCAACTTATTAGCCACAAATTAGTGAGAGGTGGAATTTGACATAGGGATTTCATACTAGGCAGCTCAACCAGCTTTACCATAAAAGTGGTTAGTACTGTATACTTTTATATTATTATTGATATCACTGTTATTATGATTATACATTATTATTATTATTATTGAAAGGAGATCTCTTTTGACTTGCTTGAACCATATTTTCTCATAATAGATACTAACAATCTCCAAGTCAGTACGTAAACCAAGATTTTGAATTATCCCCTTCCCACTAGAGGTTATAGATGTCAAATGTAATTCGATCAAATCATTAGCTAGATTTCAAGCCATCATCGTCAAATTGACAACAACAATTGTACCGAGATACTCGTTGTTCTTGGACGTTTGTTGTGGTCCATACATATGTATGGTGGATAATCATGGTGGTACAATTTTGTTCATGAGTCGAAACGCCAGAACCTATCTTCTTCAACCTCGAATACTACCATCTATTTTTTTTTCATGAAGAGTACTGTAGCAGAAGTTGGCTCTGTTATGGGTTTCGATCAACAATCTGATGCGAATTTCTTCTTGGCTTGACTCCCGTTACAAGCTTGTCTTGTGTATTCCATCTCAGAGTAGTAGTCCTCCAGATTTATTATAGTTTCATTTTTTGTTATGTGTGTGCATATGTCTCCAATATATGTGGGTGTGTGTGTGTGAGAGAGACTTATTAGTCGATCGAGGAAGAGATCGAAGGTCAATTTAACAAGTTGGTGTTAAGGATGGTGGGGGGAAGTAGTGACAGAAGATATATATGGATGAAATTTAGTAGCAATGACAATGAATTAGAGCTGCAACAAGGCAATGATGGTGTGAATCAGTCACGTTGGTCAGTTGGTGAATGATTGCTGTCTTTCCGAGTTAACCATCACTAGAATAGTGGTGGAACCAAGAGGTCGACATATCAGATCGGCATCGGCATTGAACTTCATATTTTTGTTACATGATTCTTGATTAATGTAGGAAATGTTCGGAAATGTTCTATGATATTCCTCAAATAAGTATTTCGGAAGTTAAAATTTTGTGCCAATTTCCACTTAGACAAATTCTAGTTTAATCGCTATTGTTATGTAGATCTTTTGAGGTTCAATTTTTCATAGATGTATGTGTACGTTTCACTCGCGCAATGATTGTATAATTATGTTTGACATTTCTCAAATAAGTAGTTCATAAATCCGAACTTCATGAAGGTCTTCTTTTTACTTTGACAGAGAGATGTGTTATTATGATTCAAATACGTCTACAAGTTTTAACAGAACTAACGACTTTATCTGAATTTACCAGAGGGCCACATCTGGAGCTGCAGAATGCAGTGGGTGAGAGTGAGAGAGAGATGAAAACCACAAGTGGAGCTGAAAGCAACCATGGCTATGGAGGGGACCAAAAACTAGAAGTTTTAAAGGTCTAGTAGGAAATTATTGAATTTCCAAAGCAAACCAACAAAAGGGTCTATCTCAAATTTTTACACATTCTAGTTTCTAATCCCCACCAACACAAGATGTCAAGAACACAAAATACACAGAGACCAATCCCAGTCTCTAGCTTATGGTCCACATATATGGATCCCCCATCGGACTTGTATCCAATCAGAATTCAGAGTATAAGATGGAGTTCAGAGGCTTGGCCAATGAGGAGTCAGATACGAATACCTCATGGGTCCCAAGAAGCTCATCGACATCGAAACCCTAGCTAAAAACCAGAAACAACCGCATGGGAGCTTATGGTAGACTGTTGAAAGAGTAAAAGCGCTGCTGCATGGTGTGGGTCTAAAGGCTCTCTTAGCCTCACTCACACTGATCACTTTCAAACCCTAACCCCACACAAAATTATTGAACCGTTTGGGGCCCTAAATAAATATGTGAAACCACCTCAGTATTCCTTTGCACTTCAGCAAACTCTAAACTTTAGCTTTAGCTGAGTTCTTTCACTCTAGCTAGCTCCCTAAGTTTGTGTTGTGACATTTATCGAACATCTTCGGCTGTTTCAGCTGTGCTATGATCACCGAAAAGAAAGCTGCTAATGCCATGGGAGGCAACACGGCGCGAGCCTGCGACAGCTGCTTGGTGAAGCGGGCTCGGTGGTTTTGTGGAGCTGATGATGCTTTTCTATGCCAGAGATGTGATGCTTCTGTACACTCGGCTAACCTCTTGGCCAGCAGACACGAAAGGGTTCGTCTCAAGTCTTCATCTCACAAGGTCAGTGATCACTTGGCAATCGAACCTCCCGTCCCAGCTTGGCAGCAGGGCGTGACGCGCAAGGCACGGACTCCCCGTGGCCATGGGAATCATAAGAGCGGCAAAGATGAAGCGGGGAAGGTTCTAGGGCAGTCTATGCCTTTTGTGCCGGAGATTGGGAGCGAAGAAGTTGACTACTGTTGCCTAGAGGATGATCATGAGAGTGAAGATCTTGAGCAGCTGCTTTATAGAGTCCCCATATTTGATCCTTTTGAAGGTGAGCTTTGCAATAACATGACAAATATTGATCATCATAAGGTAAAAATGGGGAATCGTCATGAAGATTATGGAGCTCGGACTAGTAGCACTAGCCCCTGCGACGAGTTGGATAACTTTCAGGGGCTAATTCTACCTTCGGATATGGAGCTCGCGGAGTTTGCTGCTGATGTTGAGAACATGCTTGGGAAGGGACTTGATGAGGACTGCAGTGACATCAAGGGGTTGGGACTACTGGATGAAACGAAAGAAGAAGAGGACTATGGCATGGATGTTCGTATTGGCATTGAAGAGAGGAAGCTAGTGAAGATTGAAGATGAAGATCAAGGAATGGAATGTGAATTCAATCCTTCAATGCTGAATTGGAACTTGGATTATGATGATGAGTCAGCTGCGGTGTTGCTTGGGGGAAGTACTACTAGTACTGATCAGGAGGAGGAGGACAAGGTAGCGGTGCTCATGGAGGGTGAGAAGAAAAGGAAGAAGATATGTTTGAGGTTGAATCATGAGGCAGTCATCAGTGCCTGGGCAAGCAAAGGCTCTCTGTGGACCACCGGAATTAAGCCGGAGCTCAACCCCGACGATGGCTGGCCCGACTGCATGGTAATAATCAAAACTAATCTCCTTGTCTCTATTTTGTTGACTTACTATTATTTTGTGTTCTAGCTACTACAAAACAAAATGTGTTCGTTCAATCACTCATCAGGCGGTACATGTGTTCATGTAGTGTATGTGATTTCTGGTACAAAAGAAAATCATGTGCTTGAATCAAGTGTCATTACATATTTACATATGTAGCGTTTTAGAACTAAGCATATGGTAACATTACAATTGATACGAAGAAGTTTAGATTCATAGATTTACATCCAGTCTCAATTATCTGGTGATTTTTCATGATTTAGCTGATGTTAATCATTTTCAAGGGGTAGACAATGTGATTAACTTGGTTATAAACATCAATTATATTGCAGGGCGTATGGGGCACAAATCTGATTATGAATTTGCAAGGACATGGAGATAGTAGTGCAGCAGCTTACAGGATGGGAATGAGAGGCGATACTGAGCAGCGGCCAGGAAGAGAAGCAAGAGTATCAAGGTACAGAGAGAAGCGGAGGACACGATTGTTTTCGAAGAAGATTAGATACGAAGTGAGGAAGCTCAACGCAGAGAAGAGGCCTAGAATGAAAGGTCGATTCGTTAAGAGAACCTTCTTCCAGATGGGAATAGGGACTAGTTCTACTACTACTACTTCGAATGCACCTCACTACCAGCAGCACCAGCACCTCAAAAAATAACAGTACTGCATGTACAAGGGACTGATCATGATCAACTCCCAATTTTGCTAGTTTTGTGGCAAAATTGGACTGACCGAAAAATTGATGTATGCATGCATGGCCCCTATATCATAGGATGATATATCAATATTCTATGATATATCAATATAGATGGCCTGCTTTACAATAAATGAAGTATATAACTTGGTAGCTCGCCTTACCTGTCTCTCTCTCAATCCTCCAAGCTAGTTCTGGAAAATTCGAAGCAGGTACACCTGTGTAAAAAATCAGAAGCTCTTGTACATGAAAAAAAATCGAATGCAGTCTTCAACATAGCTGACAATGCTAACAGCAATCAGTTTTCATCCAGAAATGTTGATCAAATGTAGCGGTGCTCCTTCTATTAGGAAAGTAATCTCTGGTATCTTATTGTATCTTGGTTATCTTGTTATTTAGGTAAGTATCAATAATATTAGTATCAATTGTATTTTAGTTGTACTACGTGATTGTAGTTGTTTCCTTGTAGGTAAGGAAACCTCCTTGTATATGTATTCAGTCAATTATCAATGAATATTATTCTAGCCAAACTATCTATCTTTTACCTTCATCTTTACGAATGACTGTTCCTGAAATGCAGTAGTTTTAAGGCCGAGATGTCCGGCAATATGAGGATTTGCTTCTTTAATTTGTGGACAATGACTATCTGTGCATAAGTGACCAAAGCAGCGAGTACGTCTATCTGTTTCATGCTCATAATCTCATTTACACAAGCTAAAGAAATTAGTTGGGGGAGTGATCTCTGAGAAGACAGAAATATCGAGGACATAAAGGGACGCTTTGCCAACAAATATCAAAGCTGTTTCATTTGGAAAGATAATAACGTTAATCTCCGAGTCCTATGAAAAGACATGTGATTTCGATGCCTAAATAGTGTGGCATCAATTGCATTGGAGTGGAAAGTATTGGCTGGGGAAAATGTCCGTACATGGCCTTCATCACACATTCACACTAAAATCTTTTAGGAACCCTTCAGATGATGGAAGTATCGTAAATCATGAAGACTTTACATGTCGCCAAAGATTGTTTCCCTATGTTTTTCAGAAACACTTTTGCCCACATGTTTAACGAAGGCGTCCAACACTTGTGCCGAAAGGTCACTAATGTGCTAGGTCCAGAGATATTTTCTCCCCGATACCTGCTATGATGAGATAACTAACGTTGGGAAGAGAAGAATTTGCCAAAATATCTTGTTATATATTTATCGCAATCTTCCACAAAAGAAGTCCTACAGATGCATGTAGAAGTTGATACTAAAGAAACAAAGCCAGCACAAGCTTCAGTGACAACTCCTTAGCCTAATCATCCCTTGATAAGTTGATAGTGATTCCAAGATGGCAAAACAGCATGAAGATGCAAAAGAAATCCCAGGGATGATAACCATATTGTAATAAAGTACACATCTACTCTATTGAAAACTGGCGAAGTTAACAGCTTCTCATGATCACTGTAGCATTATAAGAGAATAAGAGATTTATGATCCATCTTTTAAACATCATCGACGATGAGAGAATTTTTATTTTAATTTGTCTAGGCATAGCTCAAGCCATATCTCTTTCAATTTGGAAGCTAATCTACAGAAAAGTCAAAACCCAACATCTGAACTTCTGTAGGAAAGAAAAAGGAAACAACCATTCTTCACAGGGTCTAGTTAAAGACAGATCAAGAAAACAACAACAATGCACCAATAATGTAAGTGATCCCCAACTTCCCTCCAATTTAAGCTTACTCTGCAGGCCAGACTTATTCACCTGCATGAAGAAACATGAAAAAGATCACCATTTATATCTCCGGAGACACCTTCCACTCAAGTGAAAAAGTGTGTGTGTGTGTGTGTGTGTGTGTGTGTCATCTGATGTACGCAAATGTTACATATCATGCCACACAATTTTCAGACATCTTCAACAATATTCAAATTTCAGATAGTAGAGATGCCAACACAATTGTACAAAAACTCCAACACTGATCAACAAATTCAATGCACGTGTGATAAACTGAATTAAACAAAGTTCACGAAAATTCCAGTGTTAAGTGTATAAGGGTACTTGGGTCAGTAAATCTCAGCATTGCTAGTGAACCTTAACTATTTGTTTAGTTTCTATTGCATTGAACTCAAAGTTAGCAACTCCTCTTGGAACTATGCTTGACCTACCCTCAATAAAAATTGATCAAAATTGCAATGTGAATACTTTCAACTATGCAGTAAATTCCAACAAGACAGTGCAAGACATGCACAATGTGTCAAGATACTATATTCCGTACTTCAACTATTATAACAGAACAGAAACGTCCTGAAATAATGGGAAAGCAGTAGTACACATCTAAAATCCTAGTGAGCCCTTGTCAGTAATTTTCAGTATAACCATGTAATTCTCTGATTAGAAGTAAATATAAGTTGCCTAAACTTATCTCAACTGGTTTCACCATTCACTCAATTGTCCTCTTAAGTTAAACTGATCCAGTATTCAGTCCAGCAGGAAAGCCTGTCTGGAATATCCAAGTTCCAAACCACGAAAGAACGATCATACAGTTCATACCTACACAGTTACACATTTCCAAACTTGAATGTAACTACCACCATTCTAAGCTTAACAAAATCGAAACTTGTAGCATTGCTTTACAACGAAACTAACAACGAAGCAAAACAACCATCACCTAAACAAGAACATAACCAGAGAAATTAAAAACAATTTCAATTACATTATCAAATTCAGAGCTTGGAAGCAAGACAGAGTACCTTAATCCATCATTCCGACTCGACCTCCTCGACTTTCTTGGGGCCTGAGAATCAAACAAAAACAGGATCAGTTCGTAATCCAATGATCACAATTCAAAAAATAAAAAAAAATAAAAAACAAATCAGAGAGAGAGGTGAAGTTAGGAGGAGGACCATGGAACTCGTAGGGACGGTGGTCCTTGCCCCAACCGATGCCGCGGGTGGACTCGAGGTACTGGTCGCGAAGGACGCGGCACTTCTGGAGGTGGTTGATGCCTTCGACGCGGTAGCACCACCGCAGCTTCTCCCGGAGAATCTTGGCCTTCTCTATTTGGATCCACTTCTCTCTCACTATGTGCTCCCTCATCTCCAGCATCGCCACCGGGTCCTTGTACGGGTTCGCCGGATCGAAGTCATCCGGCGCCGACTCCTCAAACCCCGTCACTCCCTTCTTCCTCCCCATTTTCTCCTCACTTTCTCTCTCTTCCTCTCTCTCAGTTTCTGATCTTGTTGCTGCTGTAGCTACTACATCAGGTTGGGTCATACTTGGAAGTTTCTTTGGGCCGATTAATTTTGGGCCTCTGGTGGCCGGTAAGTTTGGGCTGAGGCCCATTTCACTTTTTCTTTTTTGACATTTTTGCTTTCGAAATCAAAACTTCTATCCTCAACTCATTAGGAAAGCCGTTTCACTTTAATCAGTTTTACTAATATCTGAAGAGAAGGAAAATTTGTGGTGGATTGCTAACCTTGGTCATCATGTCGTAATTGCTAGCTGTATTGATGCACTACCTACTCTTGTTCAAAATGTCTTCCTTTCTTAAATTTATGGTGTCCTAGAGGGTTTCTTTTTGTATTTTTAACGGAAAAAAAACCTGATTAGGAAAGCGTTCGTTTCCTTTTTCGATTAGAAAGCGTTCGTTTCTTTCCTAAATGGCTCTCCTAACCCTTCACGGATTAGGCAAAATCATAGTGTATAAATTAGGATTCAGCTCTCCATTAATCGTCCACAAAATCACAATCCCCTCCCTAGCTCTTGTGAGATTAGTTTTCCCGAAATGGAAGTTGCAATGGCTGAAACACCAACACTACCATGGTCGGCCTTCTTCGACACCGCCGCGGCTAGAAATAGAAGAACGACCGAAGATGAACTGGATGATGATGGGAATGGAAAGAAGTTTGCTAACGAGCTGAGGCACCGTGATGCTTGGTACAAGAAAAGGCTCAACGACGGGGATGTTAGCAAAAGCGGGGATATGCTGCCGGTGAGCAAAAGCTGGGTGGTTGAGCAGGTCTTGCCTTTCTTGGCCGAGAGCGCCGCCGAGAGAATCAAGCGTGGACAGAGTGAGAGAGTTATTGTGAAGGACTGTGAGCTAGACACATTCCATGTGTTGTACTTGAAGAAACAGAAAACGGGGAGGTTCGTCTTCGTTGGGAGGTGGAGAGATGACTTTGTGATTAGGAGAAATTTGAAGGAGGGTGATAACATTGGTCTGTGTTGGCAGCAAGAGGAATCCATGTTTAGTTTTACTGCTTTTTATCGGAAATAACTAGCTAGGTTCTTCTTTGTTATATATTGATGCATGTGGAATAGAAAGTGAAATTGGGTTTGTAATTGTGGGCATATCCTAGTCGGCGAAACATTTTTGTTTGTATCAAAATGGTGTTAACATTATGCTGCAAATACTACGTAGATAAACGTACTATTATGGATAACAACTTAGTGTGAAATTGAACATTTTCTTCATAATAGAATTTGTTGTGATGTAACTTTTGTCATTGATTTTGAAAAAGATATATGAAAGGAGAGTTCTTAACGTATATAACAACAATAAAGTCCATAAGAAACTTTTTTAAGAATTGAATCACATTTTCCACTCTCTGAAAGTGAAATTACCAGGGGATTACATAGAACAAGATGATATAAATCTTCAGCTACGTTTCAAAGTCATCAAACAGTTTAATTAGGAGAGTATCTTTAGTACACGGCGTGTATCTTCACATACATATATGGATGGTCAGGATTAAAAGAAATAATATAGAAACATGATGGTCAAACATATGAATTGTTATGAACGGTTAAGATTGTGTCGTGTAAATACACATCGTGCATACAAGAATTTCCATTTAATTAGTTATGAAAATGTATGGGATAGGTTGTAGTTTGCTTTCGGAGCCTTTGACCCTGTTCCAAATCATTGACCACCAAAGATAGCAGAGAAGCACACAGAAGATGGACCGTCACAGTCGGGACGAGGACACGTGGCAGTTACCCACGTAAAAGGATCGAGACGTAGAGCTGAGAGAGAGAGAGTTGTGCTCCTACTTTCAAGGGCTGGTGATGATCGACTGGTCTTCAACTCGCCTTGAACATCAATGGGGTACACGGCAAAGAAAAACATTTGAATAATAAAAAATAAAAATAAAAACAACAACGTGAAGAAGATTAAGGAATCCGAGTAAAAGACCAAGTTCAATTCCTCCCCCTTTCAACAAGTTATGACGTCAAAACCTTAGTTTAGTCATAACCAGATCAACCATCAGCTTTATTGGCCTCTCAGGTTGGATTTTAGCTTCTGTTTTCCCATTCTGTTCAGTTTTGCTCGTCATATTTGTTGGTACAAGAATTGTTGGCTATCCCTTTATGATCAAAACACAAGGATACATGCTACATGTTGTAGCTTGGTAGCAAGGACTACTCAAGTGAAGAATGAAGAACCCGACAGATTTCTTGTGCATCAGTTAGTTCATGCATGTGCATCACATTCATTCACTAAGGATGGCAGCCGTGCTTGCCATCCCGATTACACGGATACCCCTGCTGTATCTGTTCTATCTTCTGGGTCTGACCATGTGCATATTCAAATGTGCTTGCTTCAGTTTTCTATGTGTTTGAATTTCAAATACCTTTTAGCAAAATATTAGTCTATTCATACTTGAGCCCCAAGTTAGTCTAGGGTGGTGTGGCAAACCAACCCGTGACCACATAACTTGAGCCTTTGGGAACCAGCTGGATTTTGGTGATTCAAAAAACCAAGTTGACAGCTGCCTATATGTTGCACCGCCCAAGCTATCAGCTGTCCTAAGTGTCCTTTTAGGAAAAGTGGTTTTGTAGAGTCTTTATGGTTGACTAAATCTAGCCTAGTTTTCCCAAAACCTTTTGTTTTATCCTTTTGGCTTTAGTCTTTCCTAGGAAAGTCTATTCTCAGCTTTTGTCTTGTGAATGGAGGGATCCCTAGGGTACTATCTGTCCTAGTCTCCAGAAAAGCAGCTTAAAGTCCAAAAGAATCTTGTTGATGTGGCAAACGTGCTTGCTTCCTCATAGCTGTGCACTTTGCCTATAAATAGAGAGCAAGACCTCTCTTGCTCCTTGGTTGTTGAAAATTGTCATTTGCATTTTCTCCCTTTGAGTCTTAGCTTTATTGCTTCCTTGCTCCTTTGCTCTAAGTCTTCCTTGTTGATTATAAATCTTAGAGCTGAGCATCAAAACATTTTCAAAACCCATTTCATTGTTCATGCATACCTTGAAGGTGTCTAGGTGATGCAACCCGGTGAAGTCTTCATAAAGAATTAGCAAAGGTGTTAGCTAAGTTCGTGTGAAGCAAGGTATAAGCTGTCTTTGAGAATTAGCTAAAGGTGTTAGTTGAATTCTGCATAGAAGCTTAGATTCGCGCTATGTGTAAAACACTTGAGTGACGAGAGAGCAAGTTCAGTTGTGTGCTAGTAGTTAGACTAGGCAGGATGGCTAGGTGTTGTGCCATCCTCTGAGTTGTGAGTCTTGTAAGAAGTGTCTTTACAATAGTGGAATCGTTTGTCTCTCAAGAGTTAGAAGCACGCAGTTTTTCTCCCTGGGTGCAGGGTTTCTGCGTATAAAAAACGTACTGGTGTTATATCTTTTACTTTCAGTACTTGCATTTTTATTTACACAACTTAGTCTCACAGCAAACAGGATAGCACAATCTTTGCTATCCTTGTGCGCGGGATAGAGCAAAAAAGTTGTCAGGGCCTATTCACCCCCCCTCTAGGACCTTCAAGTGGTATCAGAGCGGGTCGCTAGCCTAGCTAGTGAGATCCCTCTGTGTCCCGAGAATGGACCGTGGTAGAGGCCCTACCCCTGTGAATACTCCACCATTCTTTGATGGAACGGATTATTCCCAGTGGAAGGTAATGATGACCGCTTTCCTTATCTCCCAAGATGATGGGAGACAATGGACTATGGTCGAAGAGGGTTGGAAACACCCTATGAAACCCATGAATGAGGGTTCTGCCGTATTAATGCAGAAACCCAAATCTGAATGGGATGATATTGAAAAAGGTGATTTTAGGATGAACACCAAAGCTCTCAACAGCTTGTTTTCTGCACTATCTGAAAAAGAGCGGAGAAGGATCATCACTTGTCCTACCGCTAAGAATGCTTGGGATACTTTATCCACTACCTATGAGGGTAACACTAGGGTAAAGGCTCAGAAACTTCAGAGCCTGTTCCTTGAGTTTGAGGAAATGTCTATGCGTGAGGATGAGAGTATAGATGAGTTTCATGGTCGCCTTCTTAGTATCACGAACCAGTGTCAAGGATTGGAAGACCCCATTCCCTCCCATAGGATTGTCAAAAAATTCCTTCGTGCTCTTCCGTCTAGTTATGAGGCTAAGCAAATTGCCATAGAGGAAGCCCAGAATCTAGACACCTATTCCTTAGATGAGTTGGTAGGAAACTTGAAAGTTTTCGAGTCTAAGAGAAAGAAGTCTAGGAAGGAAAAGACCATAGCCTTATCCACTGTCAATGAGGTAGATGAGAAAGAAAAGGAACCGGAGGTTCTTGATGATAGTTTGGATGAGATTGCCTACCTAACTAAACAGTTTGATAAGTTTCTTAGGAAGAGAAGGTCTTTCCCTGTTGGTCGTTATCCCTCCCGAGGATCAGCTTCTAGGAATCCCAAACCTAGTGATACCACAGGCGATAGGACTCCCAAGCCTAAAACCTTTCAGAAAATAAGTGCTATGAGTGTGGTGGTGTCGGACATAGATCTGTTGAATGTCCAAGTAGGAAGAATAAATCCCACAGAGCTTTTAAGGTGTCTTGGAGTGATAGTGATTCCGAGCAATTCTCCGATCATGATGATGAGGATATAGCTCTTGTTGCCTCTATTGAGTTAGATGAGTTCCTTGAGGATGATGACTGTGATATCTCCATGCACAATAAGTGTTCTAGGTTAGTGTCTGCCTCTAAGTCCATGCTTGCAAAAATTGAAGCTCTCTCTAATGAGCTTTCGGAATGCAAGGAGACCAATGAAGGGATGCATGAGAAGTTGCTATCCCTCAAGTCAAAATGGAAGACAGAAAAGGTTTGTCTAGAGGACCAAGTATTGTCTCTGCAAACTAGTCTAGATTCTCAGACCAAACTAGTTTCTACTCTAACATCTGAAAAGTCAGATCTTGAGAAAGCCCTAATTGATTCACGTCAACAATTTGAGAAGTTCTCTTTTGGGTCCGAAAAGCTGACTAAGATTTGTGGTTTGGGTAAGTCCGATAGGGACAAGTCTGGTCTAGGGTTTGTATCTGGAAGTTGCTCTAGTCAGGGTAACAAGACCGTGTTTGTCAAGAGCAAAGAGCCCTTGAATCCAACTTCCTTAGAGCCTACTAGGTCACAACGTTTTGTTCCCACTTGTCATTATTGTGGAGTAACTGGACACATCCGTCCTCGTTGTAGGAAGCTTAGATTCAGTCAGCAAAACTCTAGGAAGTCACAGAAGAAGGAGAGTATCACTACTTTTCAGTCAACTCTTGAGGACTCCCTTAAGGAGCTATCTAGGATAGCACAGAGTCTTGCCATCCCAAAGCCAAAAATCCCAGCTAGGAATCCTCCTGCTAGGAGAAGAGCCAACCCTAAGGTAGGAAAGGCTAGGAAAACTTTTGAGACAAATTCTCTTGATAAACATGTTCGAGACCATGATTTTGATGATGACGATCTGTCATGTTTTGTTACAAGGGTCAGCTTCCATCCTAAACCTCAGGATAGGATAGTAGCCATCTGCAATGTCGCCCTTACTGCTCTTTCAACTAGGAAGCCCGACTCTTGGTATGTTGATAGTGGTTGTTCTAGGCACATGACTGGAGACCGAAAGTGGTTCTCATCCATGGATGAGACATATCCATCAGGCAGTGTTGTGTTTGGGGATGGTGCCAAGACTAAGATCATAGGCAAAGGGACAGTTAGTACTCCTGGTCTCCCATGTCTGAAGAATGTTCTTCTTGTCAGAGGTCTAGAAGTCAGTCTGTTGAGTGTCAGTCAGATTGTGGATGAACATGACTCTGTCACTTTTGACAAGTCAAGATGTCTCATCTTAGATGGGAAAGATAGGAGTATCATGAGAGGTGATAGGACTAGAGATCAATGTTATTGTATCTCTGCCCATGAGAAGTTCACTCCCCAAATCTGTTTTCGATCTCAAGTTGCCGAGGACCTTCTTGATCTATGGCATAGACGTATGTGTCATCTCAACCATCAAGACATTGTCAAGCTCTCTGCAAAATCCGGGGTAAGAGGACTACCTAAGCTCACAGGTAAGTCCCCAGGTATGTGTGGGGATTGCAAGATGGGTAAGCTAACCCGTACCTCTCATCCTTCACTCTTTGCTAAACCTACTTCCAAAGTTTTACAATTAGTGCATCTTGATTTAGTAGGTCCCATTGACACCGAAAGTGTTGGTGGTAGGAAGTATGTGCTTGTTATTGTTGATGATTTCTCTAGGTTTACTTGGGTAAAATTTTTGGCAAGTAAAGATGAAACTTTTGAGAAATATTTTAGCTTTGTAAAACAAGTCACAAATGAGAAGTCACATGAGAGGTTGCATATTGTTAGGATCAGATCCGATCATGGCACTGAATTTGAAAATACCAATTTTGCTGATTATTGTGATGAATATGGTGTGCACCATGAGTTCTCTGCTCCTATCACTCCCCAACACAATGGGATAGTTGAAAGGAAGAATAGAGCATTGGTTGAAATGGGTAGAGTAATGCTAAACTCAGCTGAACTCGCTCACTCTTTTTGGGCTGAGGCTGTTAACAATGCTTGTTACACTTTGAATAGGGTTATCTTTAGACCTGAAACCTTCAATACTCCTTACGAGTTATGGAAGGGAATGATACCTAATATATCACATCTCAAGGTGTTTGGGAGTCCTTGTTACATTTATAAGGATAGAGAATATCTGACCAAATTTGATGCTAAATGTGATAAAGGTATTTTTCTTGGTTATGCCTTGAACAGTCGTGCTTATCGTGTGTACAACAAAATATCTTGCAAAATTATGGAAACCATAAATGTTGCTATTGATGATTCCCTTGTTTGCTGTCACGGTTCTCCTCATGTTCCTATGCAGGAACAAGAGCCAACTCAGAGCCTAGCTCTCAAAGACAAACCTTCCACATCTGAAGTGGAAGAAGAGGTAAGTGATCCTGATCTTCCGGCTGAGATCCTCACTGATGGGATAGATGCAACCTTAGCTATCCAGAAGCCTCACAGAACTGGTAAGCGCCAAGTTCAGAAAGATCACAATTCCTCCGACATCATTGGTAAGCTTGATGAGCCAAGAAAGACAAGGGGTAAGTCTGCTCAGTTGGTAAGCAACTTTACTATGCTTAGAAGTTTTCTAGCTCTTTTCAAAAGTGAGATAAATGAGATCACTTGTTATGGTTTTGTGTCCACTATTGAGCCTAAGAATGTGAAAGAGGCCTTGTTAGATGTTGAGTGGATAGGTGCTATGCAAGAAGAGCTTAATCAATTTGAGAGGAGTAGAGTGTGGCATTTAGTTCCTAGGCCAAGTGATAAGAATGTCATAGGAACCAAATGGGTGTTCAAGAATAAGTCTGATGAGAAGGGAGTGATAACCCGTAACAAAGCCCGATTGGTTGTGCAGGGTTATTCCCAAATTGAGGGGTTAGATTTTGATGAAACCTTTGCCCCTGTTGCTAGGTTAGAATCTGTGCGTCTCCTTCTAGCCATAGCATGTCATTTGAAATTCACTCTATATCAAATGGATGTGAAGAGTGTCTTTCTGAATGGTATCCTCAAGGAGGAAGTCTATGTGGCACAACTCCCAGGATTTCAGAGTGTCAGTCATCCCAACCATGTGTATAGGTTAGATAAGGCCCTCTATGGTCTTAAGCAAGCCCCTAGGGCTTGGTATGAGAGACTCTCTACACATTTGACTGAGAACGGGTATGTGAGAGGTTCTATTGACAAGACTATGTTTGTCAAGTGTACCTCTAAGGACATTATCATTGCCCAAGTGTATGTGGATGACATTGTGTTTGGATCCACATCCGAGACCCTAGTGAAAGAATTTACCACTCTCATGACTAAGGAGTTTGAAATGAGTTTGTGTGGTAAGCTTAGTTATTTCCTAGGTTTGCAAGTGTCCCAAGGTAAGGATGGATTATTCATCTCTCAATCGAAGTATGCCAAGGAACTTATCAAGAAATTCGGGATGGAAACCTCCACTGCTGTCCAAAATCCAATGGGGACAAGTTGCAAAATCAGTGCTGATCTTGAAGGGATAGATGCTGATCCAACTCTCTACAGGAGTATGATTGGTAGTCTGCTATATCTCACGGCCAGCAGGCCAGACATTGCTTTCAGCGTTGGGGTGTGCGCTAGGTATCAAGCCAACCCCAAGGAGTCTCATGTTAAGGCGGTAAAACGTATCATTAAATATATCAAGTATACGTCTGATTATGGCATCAAGTATACTTTTGATACTAACGTTGAGATTGCAGGATACTCGGACTCCGATTGGGCCGGAGATGCTAATGACCGGAAAAGCACTTCCGGGGGCTGTTTCTTTGTTGGGAACAACTTGGTATCGTGGCACAGCAAGAAACAGAACTGTGTTTCGCTGTCCACCGCTCAGGCCGAATACATTGCAGCCGGCAGTTGTTGCACTCAGCTGCTTTGGATGAAGCAAATGCTCTCTGACTACGGATTCAAGCAAGGTATGCTATCCTTGTTTTGTGATAATACCTCTGCCATCAATATCTCTAAGAATCCTGTGTTGCATTCTAGGACAAAGCATATAGAAATAAGGTATCATTTCATAAGGAACCTAGTTGAAGAGAAACTGCTTGAATTGTCTTTTATTCCAACTGAGCAACAACTAGCCGATTTGTTCACAAAACCACTTGACAATGCTCGTTTCACCAGCCTTCGTCAGGCCATTGGTGTGGGTAACAATGATTGATTTTTCTCCCCTGTACCTAAGTATGTAGTGTAGGGTTTATTGTTCCATGGAAAATCAAAAATTTTATAGTTGTTGTTGTGGTTATTGTGGTCTCCTCGAGTTTAGGATTCCTAAGTTTGTTGATATCCCAGGATATGTTTTGGTTGATCTTAACCTAAGGATGTGTCTAGGGTTTTCATTAGCTTCCCTTACTCTAATCCTTGCATGACTATGTGTTTCTACACACTCTTCTGTGGTCTGGTTATTATGACAAATAGAAGAACTATATGTCTCACTTAAGCTTCTCTAAGTGGTGCGCAATATGGTGAGCTATATACTTGAGATAAGTAAGTGCAGTGAAGTTGTTCCAAGCTAGTCTCAAAGTATACATTCCTTGGTCGTGACAAACGATATAAGGGTGGGAAGAAACGAGACTAGTTTGAGGTTGAAGTTGGTTGATAAAAATATTCTTTACCAAACTAATCTCAAAGTATACATTCCTTGGTCGTGACGAACGATATAAGGGTGGGCAGAAATGAGGTTGGCTTGACGTCTTTGAAGAAAGGTTGGAACTTCACAAATATAACAAACTGTGTAAGCTAGCCAGTTCTCACATCTGTGAGGATTACTGAGTTATGATCTATCCTTCTATGGGTTTGGAAAACTGTCCTTGACGTGTCCTTGTTACACGTGTTGCCCTAAAATCAACTGGTTTGGGAGTCAACGACAATGTTTTCTCGTTATATAAACCTATGAGGACGACCTTTCAGCTAGGCCTTCAAAATGAAAATAAATAACAGTGCTGAAAATGTTCTCTGGAGATATAAGGAGGGAAAAGACCTCTGGTCTCAGTTTCTTTGTGATATCTCACTGCTTATCTCAGTTGATGTAATCATATGCTCCATTAAGATTGCTTTTCACACACACACTCCTTCTGATATATGTCATGATATATGGACCATGTAATTTTGTTAGTCATATGGTCATGTGTAGTATTGTGTGAGTAGGTGAGGTTAATAGAAACCCTAGTGTCCATGCTTTGTGTGTTTATGCACCACATATCCTAAAACATTGGGATTCGTTCTTTCTCTATTTTTTTGCTCAAGGTGCTAAACTTGTTAGTTTCTTTTTCAAATTTATGCACTTTCTAAGGGGGAGTAAATTCAAAAATTGGGACACTCACGGGTTTACACATGTTTAAGCCTTTTGTTGCTTGTGTTGGTATGTGAACCTTGCTTTTGCTAGGATGGCAGTTGCCTTTTGTATCTCTTATGTTGTTTGCAGTCCTAGGATTTTTTGAGTTTCTATGAGGACTTCTAGGCTTATAAGAGGGTTTTGCTTTCGGTTCTGAGATGGGCTAGGCCTATTCTCCCATGGACTCTTATGAGGGTCAGCTTTTGAGAAAAAGAGGGGGAGACTTCACACAGCCGTTGGGGGTTTGCAATTCTCAAGACGGCTACGTCTAATCAGGGTTGCTTTTTGCATGCCTATTAAAAACTAGTTTCTCCTTCCACTCTTTCATCTTCTTCACCAGTCACTTCGCTTCCTCATCTCTCTCTCACCAATTCTCATCTCTGTTTCTTCATCCTCATTCCTCTCCTCCATTCCCATGGCTGAACCAAACCAAAACTCTGCTGCAAAAGAAACCGGGTCGGTGACCTCTCCAATGGTTTCTTCTTCGCTCCGAGCGAATTCTGATCCCCTGCTTACTGCTTCTCAAGTATTGAGAGCCTTCTCCTCCTCTCCGAGTTCTACTCCCATCTCCTCCGCTGTCGCCACTCTTTCCCTTGTCCCTGTACAAGTGGATTCCACTATCGTTGCACCTCATCCATCCACCAAAGAGGTTGAAGCCTCTATTGCTGCAACTTTGAATGAAATTAGGAAGAGAAAGGACACCATTCATGCTGGGTCTGCTCGGGCCAAGAAGATCAAGCCTTCTGGCATGGGTCGCACTCAAGGGATACTCGATGCCCTTGCATCCCGCTCCCAGGGATTTGCCAAGTCCGGACCTTCCTCCACCGGCGCCGCCCCCAAATCTGCCAAGGATCCACTTCCCAAGGTTGGAAAACAGCCCAAATTTCCAATTCTTGATGACGATGATGAAGAAGAAGAGCCTATGGAGCTCTCTGGTTCCTCCAGTTCTGATCCGGAATTTCGCGCTCCTCGCCGTCGTATCACCAGGAGCTCTGGCAAGCCAATCGCCGGCTCTTCTAAGTCTGGATCGAAGGATTCCTCTGGACCTTCCAAACCTTCCAAAGCCAAGCCTATTGGAGCCCAGGATGGGAGACCCTCGTTGCCTCTTAAGAAAAGGATGTTTGAGGTAACTGATATCCCCTCTAAATCCCATTTCCGTTCCAATAAAGCCATGTCCGTCTTCTCTTCTGTCACTATCAGTAGACCCATTATCTATGAGAAGCCATTTGATTTTACAAACATTCCTCCAGCAGTTAAGCTTTTTGTTGATAGGCTAGGGTGGGTCAAAGCTTTGGAGTCATTTCCTAGGGTCAACATCTCTTTAGTTCAGGAATTCTATGCTAACTTCCCTGAGAATGTCCCTTCTGAGATTAAGCTTAGGTCCACTGATCCCATTATGGTTTGGGTGAGGGGAGTGGAAGTTGATATCCGGCCAGCTAGGATACGTGAGGTCTTATCCCTCCCGATTACTGAGAAGCATACCATGACTAAGGTTTTTCAATACAGGGATTCAACAACCATAGATCACCTTGCCTCTCTCATGTACTACCCTCCTCCTACTGAGCCTCTCTCAGATCCTTTTCTCTCCAGTAGCCTCATGCCTGAGTGGTACAAGTTTATGACCTTTGTAGCTAGGTCTCTTCTTACTCCCACAACCCAAACCAGCAAAATCACTCACCTGCAAGCTGTTTTGATTGCCTACTTCTGTGACAAAACCAAACCTCTCCTTCCAGCCGAGTACTATATCTTTCAGGCTATCAGACGCGCTGCTATCCCTCAGCGTCTCTCTGTCTCCAGCTCCATTGTTTTTCCGGCTGTGATCACTCTTCTCTGCATCAAGAGCAATGTTCCATTCCATGGAGATGATGCTCTTGCTCTGCCTGTCAACCCTGTTGATCGTGTCACAATTGCCAAATCCGCTGCTCAGTCCGGGTTATATGTTGAGTCTTTGGAGCAGACCTTGCTGAAAAAGGAGATCAAGCTCATTGTGGACAAGGCAATGCAGGAGGCAGTCATTGGTTTTAGGGATTATGTTGGACATCAGTTCTACACCTTCAAGCAGGAGATGCCTGCGATCTTAAGGGAGTTTGAGCGCAGCAGAGATGAGGATGCCTCTGGTTCTTCCACTGCTTCTTCTCAGGATCCGCATGCCTCCTCTGATCCTGATGATAAGGAGAGTGAAAGTGATGATGATGTGATCCGCAGGGAGTCCAGTGATGATGAGGATGCTTCTATTTAGGTTTTCTGTTGTGGTTTTTCTGCATTAAATGTTGTTTTTATCCATTCTCGGATGTAGGTTGTTTTATGTTGAACATCGGTTTCTCTGTTTCCCTTTGGCATTCACTGCCAAAAAGGGGGAGAACTAATTGTAGGGCTTATGTTGTCAAAACTCTGAATTATGTATGAATGCTGTGTGGTTATTTTCTTGACTTATGTTGTTTGCTGGTTATGCTATTCTGTTGGTTATGATGCATGATTGTCTTGGTATCCCACAGCTTGTGTTTCATAAGAGTTTTTGGCCCTCCATACCTTCACTTGTTCTTGAGATGTTTGTGCAGGTGTTTAGTCTATTCTTGTGTTTAGAACCAGCACAACCTTTGAAGGTGTGTTTTGATCAGGAATGCCAAAGGGGGAGATTGTTGGTACAAGAATTGTTGGCTATCCCTTTATGATCAAAACACAAGGATACATGCTACATGTTGTAGCTTGGTAGCAAGGACTACTCAAGTGAAGAATGAAGAACCCGACAGATTTCTTGTGCATCAGTTAGTTCATGCATGTGCATCACATTCATTCACTAAGGATGGCAGCCGTGCTTGCCATCCCGATTACACGGATACCCCTGCTGTATCTGTTCTATCTTCTGGGTCTGACCATGTGCATATTCAAATGTGCTTGCTTCAGTTTTCTATGTGTTTGAATTTCAAATACCTTTTAGCAAAATATTAGTCTATTCATACTTGAGCCCCAAGTTAGTCTAGGGTGGTGTGGCAAACCAACCCGTGACCACATAACTTGAGCCTTTGGGAACCAGCTGGATTTTGGTGATTCAAAAAACCAAGTTGACAGCTGCCTATATGTTGCACCGCCCAAGCTATCAGCTGTCCTAAGTGTCCTTTTAGGAAAAGTGGTTTTGTAGAGTCTTTATGGTTGACTAAATCTAGCCTAGTTTTCCCAAAACCTTTTGTTTTATCCTTTTGGCTTTAGTCTTTCCTAGGAAAGTCTATTCTCAGCTTTTGTCTTGTGAATGGAGGGATCCCTAGGGTACTATCTGTCCTAGTCTCCAGAAAAGCAGCTTAAAGTCCAAAAGAATCTTGTTGATGTGGCAAACGTGCTTGCTTCCTCATAGCTGTGCACTTTGCCTATAAATAGAGAGCAAGACCTCTCTTGCTCCTTGGTTGTTGAAAATTGTCATTTGCATTTTCTCCCTTTGAGTCTTAGCTTTATTGCTTCCTTGCTCCTTTGCTCTAAGTCTTCCTTGTTGATTATAAATCTTAGAGCTGAGCATCAAAACATTTTCAAAACCCATTTCATTGTTCATGCATACCTTGAAGGTGTCTAGGTGATGCAACCCGGTGAAGTCTTCATAAAGAATTAGCAAAGGTGTTAGCTAAGTTCGTGTGAAGCAAGGTATAAGCTGTCTTTGAGAATTAGCTAAAGGTGTTAGTTGAATTCTGCATAGAAGCTTAGATTCGCGCTATGTGTAAAACACTTGAGTGACGAGAGAGCAAGTTCAGTTGTGTGCTAGTAGTTAGACTAGGCAGGATGGCTAGGTGTTGTGCCATCCTCTGAGTTGTGAGTCTTGTAAGAAGTGTCTTTACAATAGTGGAATCGTTTGTCTCTCAAGAGTTAGAAGCACGCAGTTTTTCTCCCTGGGTGCAGGGTTTCTGCGTATAAAAAACGTACTGGTGTTATATCTTTTACTTTCAGTACTTGCCTTTTTATTTACACAACTTAGTCTCACAGCAAACAGGATAGCACAATCTTTGCTATCCTTGTGCGCGGGATAGAGCAAAAAAGTTGTCAGGGCCTATTCACCCCCCCTCTAGGACCTTCAATATTGTTCTTGATGCATGTATAAAATCATCGAATGTGACAATTGCCTCTGTTGGGTTTTTATCTCAGTTATTCTTGTGTGTTATATATATCTTTGTTTTCAATTATGGTGTTTCAGATGAATAGCTAAGTCATTCAAATGCAGGTTCTATATATACTCAGGTTTATAATCCAAGGTAGAATGCAGCTGCTGCTGCATATGTGAATTCTATTCTTATATTTTATATGATATATGTATGTATGTAACTGTGAATGCTAATTGTTCATCATGTTTCAAATTAAAATTATTTCTTCCCTTTTCGATCTTAACTCCCTTAATTACCAATAGAGAATGTGTACTTAACAAAGAAGATGATTATATATGTTTGAGTAATTATGTAGCTTATTTGTCTTGCATCAATCTAAAGTTTCCATCTTTCATGGCTAACCAGTACCCTTACATTGATTTAGAGTTTTCATCTTTCTGGATTTCTTTTAATATATAGTAGTAATGTTTGCCATGAGCTTTATAGTTGAGCTCCAAAGCTAGAGTCACTCCCAAGCTTTTAAAGATGGAGTCCTCTTCTGATTACCGCAAAACTGAAAATGGAGGAACCTCAAGCTCAAGTGTTCCTGCTAATGGGGATATATCTGGACGAGTTGTATTTGTTACTGGTGAGATTGAAGGTAAGTATAGCTGGCCTAATCTACTTTTCTGCTACATTGTGGATCAATCTAAACCGTGCTCATATGTAATGTACTTTTGCAGGCAAGCGGCTAGCGTATTTAGTGGAGTGGTTAAATAGTTTACTTCCTGATTTGGATTTACCAGCAACTGCTTCAGATGAGGACTTAAGATCATTCTTGATTGATGGCACCATCTTGTGTCGGATATTGAATAGGCTTAGACCTTGTTCTGTAGAGGAGGTTGATTTCCTAGTCTCCCATCTGTAACTAGTTTACTGGTTGAATTGAGTGTCTGGTCTTTCTTTCAATGTGCATTTTCTATTATAGGTTAATAGATCTGATCAGAACTCAGTGCCAAGCACAGAAAATGTAGCAAGGTTCTTGGCTGCTGCTGATTCATTAGGCCTGCCTCGGTTTAATATGGTGGACCTAGAGAAGGTACATCTATATATCAATTTTATGCAAACAGAATTACGTGCCTTGTGTGTATGTAATCCAGCTTTTAGGTCTATGAGATTCAACAACTCTGATATATTGAATTTCCGATGAATTTAACTTGTCATGCATGAGATATATCATATTCCACAACTCCTTTGATTCGTTGTGAGTTTCTCCTTTGTTCATGAGTTCCCTCTTACTCATTTTCTGGTTTATATTATTGTGCAGGGATCTATGAAGACTGTTATAGATTGTCTTTTAACACTTAGAACACGACTTGGAAGTCTTTCATCAGATGGTTTTTCTTTGTTTAGTCCAACTGGTAATTATGACAGCCCTCGTAGGGATATATCTTCCCGCGGATTTGGTTCTCCGTTATCTGTAGAAGAGAGGCAGAAGGTCTTGTCTGAATCAAAATTTCAACGTGCATTGCGTAGTCCTGTTATGTCAGGTACAGTTATTCTCTTGCACTCACCAGATCCATCAAGCATGGTAACTGGCTGATAATGATTATGGATAACATTCAAACTGTATTCCTATACCAAATTTTGTTTTGGCTGATATAGCCTTAATTTGGTTTACTTGACAAAAGTTCAGATGCTGTTTTCTTCTAACAGCTGATCTATGACACAACTTTACCTTCCACAGAGCCATCAACAGGGTTAATGCATCATGTTGGACACAAATTCCATGAGGTATTTCAGTTAAAACAAGGACGCTACGCAGATCTTCCTGCTGCAAAGATCTCAGAAATGATGAAATCCAACAGTTTAGATGTATGTTGTCATTGTACCTCGACACTTAATAAGGTTTTGTTTTGTCGTTTCATCAATTTTGATGCAGCTTTAATGCATTTCAGTATATTTTGATGCAGAATGCTCCGACTCAGTCCCTATTGAGCGTTGTAAATGGAATTCTTGATGAAAGCGTTGAAAGAAATAATAGTGAAATACCTCAAGTATGGCAATCCAAAAGCGCACTGTTGTGAAAAATCTAGTACCATGCATCAATACAAATACAGTATGTTCCATCACAAATTACCTTTGTTTTGCAGCGCGTGGCTTGTCTACTGAGAAAAGTAGTCCAGGAGATTGAGCGTCGCATATCAACTCAAGCAGAACATTTAAGAACTGTAATATGTACTCACAAATTTTTTACTTGTGATCCACTTAAGAAATGCTTTGTCTAAATTTCATTATGGTTCTGTCCATCCAGCAAAACAATGTTTTCAAGGCTCGTGAAGAGAAGTACCAGTCAAGAATCAGAGTACTTGAAGCCCTTGCATCTGGAACTAATGAGGAAAGCGAGGTACGGAGTATCATTCAAACAGATATATTAGTATTTGACAGCTTCACACACATGTTATGTCTTATTCTTTAAAATGATTCGCTTGTTACAGCTATTCAGGAGCCATCTTCAGCAAATTAAGGTATATTTCGCTTGTTACAGCTATTCAGGAGCCATCTTCTGCTACATGTATGCAGTTCACTAACTGGCAGCACTAAATTTTCTTCACATGTTACTTCTCGATCACTAAAAAGAGCTTTCACATGTTAATAATCATACGATATTTTACTATACATCAAGTAATCAGCTATCACCTAACTTTGTATGAGTGATATAAAGACTATGTACACTTTACTAGATATATCCAGATAATGACCTTCGTTAATTTTAGAAGAATTTCACAATATCTTTTAGTGGGAATGGTTACTATTGGCAGAATGAGAGGACCAAAATCGAAGAAAAGAAGAAAACTGATGATGAGGATGTGATCAGATTGAAGAAAGAAAAGGAGCATTGCAACCTAGAAATTTCAGGTCTGAAGCAAGAGCTGGATATAGCCAAAAAGACATTTGACTTGGGTTACTTGCAAATGGAAACAGATGCAAAAGGTGTTAAAGCAGCACTTGAAGAAAAGGTAAAAGAACTCGAACGCAACTTGGCAGATTCAAGAAATAAGGTGAAAGAGCTGGAGGAGAACTCTGAAACCTTAAAGCTTGAGTTTTATAAGGAAAATTTAAAGCTTGAAGAAAAGGTAAAAGAACTCGAACGCCTCTTGGAAGCCTCAAGGAATAAAGTGAAAGAGCTAGAGGAAAGCTCAGAGTCAAAATATCAGTTTTCTCAAGGAAAACTTGAAGAACGGGTAAAGGAACTTGAAATTCTCTTGGCAGATTCAAGGAAAAAGGAGAAAGAGCTTGAGGCAAACTCTGAGTCAAAATGTCAGAGTTGGATCAAGAAAGAGCGTGTTTACCATAAGTTTATGGAAGTTCAACTTGGTTCTTTGAAGGTACTTATGCCTGAGATCAAATTGTATTCTTAGCTTTACATTTACGTATCTGATTAACACTGATACGAATTTTTTTTTAATTTTTTTTTTATGAAATATTCAGGAATTGAGGCTATCTTCAGTGTCCATTAAGCAAGAAATACTGAAGGCAGAACAAAGCTACACGAGTGAATTTGATCATTTAGGTACGGTTGTGCTATTCAAAAGCTGTATTCCTTTCATGTGATGGAAGATTTTCATGCATTGTTATATGGCCCTTTTCAGGAGTGAAACTTCAATCATTAGCAGATGCAGCTGAGAACTATCATTCTATTTTGGCTGAAAATAGAAAGCTGTTTAATGAAATTCAGGATTTAAAAGGTGCCACAAAATTAATTGTTCTACTTAGGTTACATCTGAAATAAAAAATTGAAGTTCACTTCTCAGTTTGCTTGCTCAGGAAACATCAGAGTATATTGCCGAATAAGACCCTTTCTGCCTGGACAGAAGGATAAAAGAACATTGGTAGAACAAATTGGTGACAATGGGGAATTGGTAGTTGCAGACCGCTCCAAACCAGGGAAAGATGGTCGTCGATTGTTCAAGTTTAATAAGGTCTATGGTTCAGATGCAACTCAAGGTTCTATGCTATATATTTTTCTTTTCTGTGTCTTCAGTTATTGTTTTACTCATCTGCATTGATGATCCTTTCACTATTATACTGAAAACCATTGTCTTATGAGAATCATTGTGATGCTTAACTTGTATCCCTCATTTTACTGTTCACAGCTCAAGTATACACTGATACTCAACCGTTTATACGATCTGTACTTGACGGATATAATGTGTGTATCTTTGCTTAGGGTCAAACTGGATCTGGAAAAACCTACACGATGGTATGGAGCTTCATTTCCTCTTAACTTTTAAGGTCACTATATTTTACAAGATGCCAATGCTGATAATTATTTCTTCTCAGACTGGTCCTAATAAAGCAACTAAGGAGAACTGGGGGGTCAACTATCGAGCCTTAAATGATCTTTTTGATATATCACAGAAACGAAAGACCTCCATTTCGTATGAAATTGGTGTTCAGATGATTGAAATATACAATGAACAAGTGCGTGATTTGCTATCAAGTGATGGTGCTCCCAAAAAATATCCTTCTCAAATGAAGTCTTAAAATTACTCTTGTATTCTGCTTCATAGCATGGTTCTAGGCTTCTAGCATATGATATAATTAGCATTGCTTGGAATCAGCATTTTTTAAATCAATGTGAAATCAGCATTCTTTTTATTGATTTTGGTTACAAGCATTTGTTTCCCTTGACTTGCACACACTCGGGATTATGACCCATTCTCAACCCAATGGGTTAGCTGTGCCGGATGCTACTATGCGCCCTGTCTATTCAACCTCAGATGTCATGAGATTAATGGATATTGGATTTAAGAACCGAGCTGTTAGTGCCACAGCCCTCAACGAAAGAAGTAGCCGCTGTCATAGGTTTGTGTATCTCATCACTAACGAAATATGTCTACATCTCATATATTTACTGTGAGTGTGACACTTAGATGTGTGTATACAGTGTTCTTACAGTTCATGTACGAGGGACAGATTTGAAGACTAGTACTGCTTTGGTTGGTAATCTTCATCTTGTAGATTTGGCAGGAAGTGAAAGGGTAGATCGCTCCGAGGTAACTGGAGATAGACTTAAGGAAGCACAGCATATAAACAAATCATTATCTGCAATTGGAGATGTCATATTTTCTCTTGCACAGAAAAGCCCTCATGTACCATACAGAAATAGCAAGCTTACTCAAGTCCTTCAAAGCTCTCTTGGTACTTCTCTGCTCCTAGAATTGTTTATCTTCTTGTTTTCCCTGAGATTTGTCTCCAATAGCCTAACAACTGTTTCTGGTGGTTTACAATAGGGGGACAGGCAAAAACCCTTATGTTTGTGCAGCTTAATCCTGAAACAAATTCATTTTCTGAAAGTTTAAGTACTCTAAAGTTTGCCGAGAGGGTTGCTGGAGTTGAGCTAGGGGCTGCAAAAACCAACAAAGAGGGCAGGGATGCTAGGGAGTTAATGGAACAGGTTCTCAATTTCTACATCATTTTTTCTTGCATCACAAGCAAATCATGTTTCTGAATTTTTTTTGGCTATGCAGGTTGCAATTCTCAAAGACACTATATCGAAGAAGGACAATGAGATTGAACGACTGCATTTACTTAAAGAAATCCAAGTTGAGAAGCGTGGGACACGCTCATTAAGGTATGAATCTTCTCGATTAAGCACACAGAATATATAGGAATTAGGTAGGACTCCTTACTCCTCAGCAAAGTTAAAAACCGTCAAGCGGGATAGGCTTAGAACTCAAGGCAGCTTCTGATCATGAAAACTGTGTTTTTGTACAGTTCTGACACTGATGCCCAGCAGTCCATGAATGACCTTAAACACCAAAATAATATACTCCGGCAATCAAAGGTTGCCGGAGATGAAATAGGTCAGAATAAATCTGCGGGTGCTGAGATGTTAGGATTTGGAGAGGCAGATTATGAGGAGAAATTAAGTGACTTATCTGACGGTAGTCTTTCTGGTGGAACAGAAACTGATGGCTCGGATTCTGCTGACAGTTTGAGCTTTTCTGATAGCACAAAATCAGAAAGCTTAGAAAAGTGAGTGTTACTTCATTTCTTACTGTCTTTTCCAGTTTGGTATCCAAATGAAATTCTAATTGTTGAGCGTAAATTAAAGATTTCATCTGCTATTAATTAACTCTACTAATCACCATTGTTCCCAAGAATGATGAAAACTAGCACTAAGTAATTCAAATTTTCTGCAGGCCTAGAAGGGCAGCTAGGATTCCCCGACCCTCATCAAAACCAGCAGTACCTTCCACACCTACAATGTCATCACTAAAAAGCCCTTCGACGGTTTCATCAGGTAAGCTATTATCTTAGAAGAAAAGCATTTAGTCCATTTGTCAATTTGATCATTTTGATGTATAATCTCTCTCAACATATTGCTACCAATCTCTTATTTCAGGTCTAAAAAAAAGTAGCAGCTCTTCTTCACTAAAACCAGCTTCTAAACGATTATGGCATTAATCAGAAGCCAATGGCTACAGTTTATTCTTTTCTTTAATTTTTCACATACATGTACAGTTATTCTTTGATTAGCAAATCCCACTTGGTGATTTAGTGTAATTATTCTGAGGTTTAAAGATCTTCTGCTGCTGCTGCTGCTTCTTCTTCTGTTACTTGGAATATCTTATTCCATCACTGCCACTTTCAGTCATAAGTCTTGTACAGTTGTACTGGTTGAAGAAACAGAATTTGTGTTCATAGACTTCAATTTTGAAGTGAACAACAAATGAAAATGTATAAACCATTCTTTGATACGTATATGCAAGTAAAGGTGAATCCTATGGCCATGACTAAACCTTTGCTTTACCTTCAGAATGACACTTGCCCGAAACAAGTAACAGTACAATAGAGTGGACCTGTTGAGCTATAACAGGCAATGCAATAATGGAGTTACTGAACAACACACCAGCCTAAGGCATACAATGCAAAAGTTTCCAAACTACAAGTTCGGCTCTATTATGGTGAAATGAGCATGTCTGTCACGAGGGCTGCTTTTGTCTTCTTTACTCACCTAGATTTTTCATGCTCATCTATTCTTCAAGAGTTGAAGGATTTACACACACCATTGCTTGAATGTTTGGCAATTGTGTCGGGCATTTACAAATTATCAAAAGGATTTTATTCATTTTAGTAGAAGATGGAAAGGTGTTTCCTCAAAAAGTGCTTTTAAAGTGACAATTTTATAATAACTCAAGATTTTTTGATGAAAATTTATGTGCTTCAAAGAAAAGCAATATTTAGAAGTGATTTTAACAAAAATACTTTCAAACAAAACTCTTTATTTACAATTCTATATATAATAGGAGATTCATGACCGTTGAAAGCAATGACATAATGATTCTTGCCTAGTTGTGTTCTCTACAACCTAGCTTCGAACACAAAGTTGTCAAAATAGTCACGCATTGTTTTGCATGCATAGTTGAAGCATTTCATTTCCGCTAAGAGAAACTTATAGATCTAAAAAACTTTGAGGTACCCTAACACTACCAACGAAATTTCTTTTACGTTCTTACTGAGGGTAACTGGTTACCCAAATTTACTTTTAACCCACTTGGATAAAACAAAAAGGCAAAGGAGGAGCCTCTAGCCCACACCCCTGCCCTGCTTACGCCCCTAATCACATGCAGGTATCAGTTGCTGCTGACAGCTTTGGCCAACAAAATGAATAGGCAGGCCAGCTTTACCCAACTCTCAAGTCTCAACCACTTAAAACCTTTCAAAAGCCAAAACACCGTCTTCGGCGATCTCACATGCCCAACTGGCCTTGATAGATACACAACAACACCATCATCAATAGCACCCTCTAATTGACCCAAGTACATCACCTTCCTCTAAGACCATTTCAAATCCCTAATGATAATCTTCCACGTCTTTCCCAAGTCGCCTAAACCAGGCCAAACATATCTCTACAACCAAACAAAACAAGCACAGCAATCCAATCCACCACATGTTGATAATGTTATGCCATCGATTGTTCCAAAGTCCGAAACCCAATGCCCCACTCCTCTAGTCTTCTTCCTCACCCACCAACAACCCCATCATACACATCTCCAACCAGGAAAATCAAACCCACCTCAAGAACAATATTATTTTTCAGTCTTTGACCCATCATATTCATGTGTGCGATTAAAAAAAGAAAAAGCAGAAGAAGAACAATAACACATGAACTTCCAACATATGATAAATTCCAAAAGATCTAAATCCTCAGTTCCTCCAAAATACAATTACAAACGGAGGAAGACAAGAGACTCAGACAAAGCATTTGGGAGATTACAAACTAGTCCCATGAAACCTCCCATCTCCCCCAAACAGAGATAGGCTACAGACTCACTATTTCTCTCTTTATTCCTCAAAATCGAACATCTTCATCATCATCATCATCATCTGATTCATCTCCCACCACCTTAATTTACATATACATCATCCTTCGGTTTTACAAATCAAAAACGAATAACATCAGATTGACCATGACGACTTATATATACAAAAATTTTACACACACAGACCCCAAAAAAAGATTAGTAAGCTCCTCTCTATATTTCCTCTCCCAAAACACCCTCTTTCCATCACTTGTTATAAAAACTCTGATGCTTCTGGAGGGCTTCTTAAATATTGTAGTCAGATTTAAGCTACAGAAGGGATGTTGCAGTTCCTGCGGTCCCTGCTAAGACAATCAAACCCTTCGATGCGCACCGCAACCGGCTTGTCCCCGGATTTCATCCGGACACAGCCTCCGTTGCGCCCCGCCGTCGGCGAAAAAGGTCCCACCTTACAGCTCCCAAACTGCTCATCTTGGATGACCGGATTCGACGCCCGGCTCGGCGGAGACCCACAAAAGAACGGTGGCGATGAAGCCAATTGCTTCATGGATCTCTCACCTCCACTTTCCCCCTGTAATTCATGAATTAAAAAAAAAATCTATTAGTTGAACTTGTGCTAGGAGTAAGAGTATAAAATTTTGTAGAGCAAGATATTGAGATGATACAAAAGAAAAGTATTGAGATGATCGAAATGAAAAATATTTGGGATGAAAAGAAAAGGGTTACCTTATTGAGAATCAGGTCGAGAAGTTCAGACGCTGCCTGAGAATCTCCAACCTCTGATTGGTATTGACTGTTAAGGCAGCAAAAGACCAAAATCATATTAGCAAAGACAAATCAAAAGCTTTGATACTGTCATGTCAGAAAACCAAATCTGTAAGCTTTGTAAGGCAGAGAACAAGAAACATACTTGAAGCATCTATAAGGAGGTCTGATAGAGTCGTTAAGCGACGGATTTAAAGCGCTTAAACGACGTGGTTTTGGGCACACAACTGAATCCACCATCTTCATCCCCTCAAAGCCAGCCATGGCGTTCTGCTCGTACGAAGCGAATCTGTTCATATCTTGGTAAAGAACGCCTGCACAAGACAAAACACATATAATCAAAACCAGACCAAAAAAAAGCTTCAAACTTTCATGCACAAAGACCAAACCCAGATTAGATCTAACTCACCTTCAGCTGCCGAGGCTTCTCCGAGGAGAGGAAAAAGGGGGATTCAAACGTGAAGCTGTGGGAGATTTTTTTTTCTTTCTTCTCTGGTTTGGTTTGGGTCAGAGAGAGGGATAAGGGTTGGGGTTGGCTGGCTTTTTATTGCGAGAAAACAATGCGGGGGGGATTAAAATTAAGCTGTGTCTCTCGTGCAGCGTTGTGGGATTCTCGGCCGTTGATCTGGTTGACTATCTTTTCTTTGTGGGACCATTTACTGACCTGATTTTGTCCCCCAATCCACGTGATGCACGTACGCCTGGTTTCAGATTTGAGATTCCTCGGTGATTAAATAAAAATTTTCTTACAAAGTACAATGTATATTCTCTCAAGAGGAAAATATCTAATTTTTTTTCACTTATATAGCATGTGCATTGTTTGCTACCAATTTTTCAGATCCATTCCTATATTTGGTCAAGTATTTGAGTTTTGATGGATCATATTAACTTCTGGAGAGAAGATTTTGATTGGGAGTTGTAATTATCAAGAAATTAGATTGTGTAATGTTGTGAAGATCATCGATTGATTGTATTCATATATTGATCTAATTGGTTGAATTGGCGGCAAAGACGTGTGTTATTTTCAGTGGGGGTATGTGTAGTGTTATGATTTTTGAGAGGGTTCTACTCTTAGTGTTTTTGGTTAAGAGCATCTTTAGCAATGTTAGCCATATTTGAGTTAAATTTTCGTTAAATTAAATAAAATGTTATTTTTGCTAGCCATTTTAGAAATATGTATGCATCAATGTTCTCTATTTTAGTTAACATTACATTAATATTATTCTTTAAATAAAGATTAAATAGTTTAAATGTATTTATATATCACCTAAAATATCTTAAAATGAATGTAATAAATTATAGCTAGCCTCATTTGAGTTATCTCGCTAGCTAAATATAGCTAGCGAGATAGCTAAAAGTTATAATAACTTAAATTTGGCTAGTCCGCTTGAGCTCCTAAAACATTCAACAACAAAAACTAAACAAGCTCTCTAAAATAACTAAAAGCTAAAATAAAGAGTCTGTTAAAGTTGCTATAAATAGACAATATTAAGAGATATATTAGGAAATGATCTGGACGTCATATAATTGTGGATACTAACAATATCATCGAATACTAGTGAGAGAATTAAAATACTTTTCACTTGAGTGAACAATAAAATATGACATTTAAATTTGAAACACAGTCTTGGCTACAACATGTTGCAATCCCAAATGATCAATGTACCAGGTTAATATGTGAAAGAATTTCAACCATGTATCAAACTTTTTGAATTCCTTGTATTCAACCCAACAATAAGAAACAAATTATACTTCCCGTGTTGAGAGTGATATTTCAAAACTATTCAGCTCTAGTGCTCTACTCTTTTCTTCTAGTATTCATTGCGTGCAACAAAAAAATTTCTTATATGAGATCAACATGTTGACTATATTCTTACAAACAATTTACAGCTTCCCTATATCTTGACGTGTAATGAATAGCAAAAACAACTAACCCAACACGATTTTGAATATAAGACCAAGAATTTGAACAAGCATTTGTATTTTGTGGGAAAGAGAAAAAGAAGCGTTCCTCTGAAAAGAGGAGATTAAAATGGTAGCAGCAAAGTGTGTTATGGTAAGCAGAAAAAGGGGCAAGGAGTGAGGACTGAGGTGTAAAGGACGGAGGAACATGTTTGCAAATAGAGTATTGCAAGTGGGACGTAATCCTACCCCATTCTCATTCCCTTTCCCTTTCCCTTTCCCTTTCCCTTTCCCTCGGCTTTTGCCTTGGGCTCTTAAACCGGTAAGTTTTTTTCTTCTGTTTTCTGGGTCGAGTTCAATTGGTAAGTTGGGTTTCTAATAAATTCCATACCTAGTAGTAGCAATAGTGGTCAATTGGAATTCATATAGGAATCGGAATATCCATACTCTACTAACTTCTTGCAATAATGGTCACTAGGTTAGATGTCATGTCACTACCAGATGCATATGGCGGATTGCTCTCCATGCTAAAAGGGCAAGGTGGAGTCATAACCGTGCGGCTATGAAATGCAGGTGTATTCTGATGGGGAAATGAGAAGTCGAATCCGAACTCTCGAGTCTCCACCTCAATGAAACATAGATTGACTACTCGAAAGTTTAGGTGTCGAGTCCATGAAGAAATGGCTACTTAGGTTTGCTCAATACTATTTTGGCTAATCAGGTTTTGCAAGAATCACAAATTGTTTGGTACTTGGCTTGTTTTGGATTTACGATTCACGTTCATAATTGTAAGAGGATACAATATTTCATATCTCAAAACCCCAAATGTATGCAAATTTTTAGTAGAGGTCTTGGATGATTCTGTCCCAAATGATAGACCATGACAAACATTACATTGATTCATACAAAGAGGCAAAGAGGCGGCCCATACTTTGGCCTGTTCTATGTTGGCCCAAAACGAGTCGCCCTAAGTTTTTGATTAATTGTTTGTTTTCTGAGAAATCAGAGATCTGATGCAGGCAAAACAATTGAAACGATAGATAGAAGAAGGTGAGAAATCGCTTGACCACCAACAGTCGAAGCTGGCTTTACAATCTCTCAAGGTATTATTATCATGAACTTTCTTTGCATTGTTTTGATTGTGGACTTGTTTATCTATACTCAGTAGCAGAAAATCTCGACAGCTTTTTATATTTAGGTCATGATTCATGAAACTTTACCATGTTGGTTTGAAAAATACTTGACCTTCTGTATCAAAAACACAGTACCCTCCAAACAATCATCTTGAGTAAATGACTTCATTTGTTGGATATTTACGTGGAAGATAGTGCCGGCAACTTGATCCCTTCTATGAGATGAAATACAGACATAGTTTTCGCGCACACGAATATGCAAAACTCCTAGCAAACAGTATTTTGATATTTGAGTGGTGATCAATATCTATGCTAAATTAGTTATCAATGCTTGGAAATAATATCTTAGAAGTTCGGAACAGTAGGTAGAGGGATTGGAGTATGCAGAGATGATTAGTATGGTTACTGCTAGGTCCCTAAAGATAACAATCAAAATCAAAACCAAAGAGAACGTAACTTTCCTGTTTACATACTACAAATGAGGTTAAGACATGCATCTGGGATATTATGTCACAGTTTCCAAATTATTCCTATATGCTGCAAATGAGATCCTTTCCATAACAAGATTGCCCCACTATAAGATCATCAACTTTAGAAAGTCAAGAAACTAATCTCATTTATGCCCTAGCTAGATACATCTTTAAACTGGTTGATTGATTTATTGGACTTTATTTCTATCCCTCGAGTATAACACGTACTACCTTTTTTTTATTCCCACTGCATCTCTGAAGCTGCAGCCTTGCTCTTCTTTTGATTCAGCTCAAGTCCCCCTTCTAGTTCTAGATAAACCCTAATTAAAAAGCTAAAGCTAAAGCTAAAGTCTCACCCCCTCCTTGTCTCTATCTTCATGTTCCTTTCTTTGTTCTTTCACCTTCATTATTCATGAATCACATAAACCCTCTTTACACTTCTGTCTTGGATTCCAAATCTCCCAAATCCTTGTCATTCCACATGTGATTGCTTTGATCTGTAGGTCCCTGCTACCTTATTAACTAACCAGCTCCATGATTTTGTATATGTATTTACAAAAGGGGTACCTGGGTAGGATATTCATCTTGTTCAGCACTCATGTCTACGTACTGTCTAGTCATCAAGCAATTTACATGAGCTGGTGGTGGGTCACTGATCACTGTGCTGGGAAGAAAAGTGGTGTGGAATCTCTCTGGTATTTCCCATCCAGGACTCTCACTTTGCTCATCTTCTCCTCACACCAGTGCAGTTGTTCTGCACTCAAGTCACTCATTCTCAAAACCCTAGAGACCAGTTTTAGGTCAATTAGGCCTAGCAATATCTCCATCTCCTCCTCCACCTTCAAGCTTTTCTTTCTCAAGCACTTGTGCGAACGGCGAAGGTCTTTGATCTTCATCTTCTTCTGCTCACGAAACGAAAGAGGAAAATTTAAAATCATGAAAAACCTAAGTATATGTCATTTACACTCGAAAGTCATTTTGTATTCTAAATTTTATATTTTATAACTTTCAAACACCCGCGGAATGAGTGTAGGATAACTTTCTAAGAGTGTGAATAACATCGCTGATAATGATAACATAACCTAATGTGGTTAATGTATATAAACTTACCTTTTGGTTAACTTTTTTCATGAGATTTAGAAGAGTTGGATCAACTGAACTTCTTCGTTTTCTCCTAAACATGGCTGATAACTTTTGGCAGGGTTTCTCTTTATCAGCCTTAAGAAAATCCATGAACGTTCGGATTCCATCTTCCATTACCATTAGAAACGCTGCTGAGGAGATTCTCGAACCAAAACCTTCTTCCTTTTCATGATCATCATCATCATCTTCTGAAGCTTAAATATAAAACAAAAGAATGCATTAGTTAATCTGTTTGATCCCTATACTCTTTAATATGCATTTCTTGATACCATTTCATGATGGAACTACAACTTTAACTTTAGTTCATATTCAGTTTGTTAAAGAAAAGTGGTATCATGCATAATGAATTAAAAGAAGTTAAAGAGCAATTGACTGTATGAGTACCTCGATATTCTGGAACTTGAAGTAGCTTTGGTGCCAAAAGCCTCATCCTAGCGTAAATCTCAGGTCTCCGGCCCTGCTCGTAGGGCTCATTCTCTACATATCTCTGCAGAAGTACTTGGAACTGCTGAAACTGCTGCGCAATCTTGCCAGGACAGCCAGGGTCAAAATCGTTATGCGACGAGGCCCTTTTTTGCTCGAATTTCTTGTAGTTCCAGTTAAGTGCTTCCCACGTTAAGCAAATCTGAGCAACATAAGCAGCCTCTAGTTCGTGGTAAGGGTTGTGACGTACGTCAGATGGCCTTTTAGTTGCTAATGAGATTCGATAAACAATCCTCTCTGAAATCGATCTTGGACAAACTTGAATAGACCTAAGTGATTCTGAAAGAATAAAAGTCAAAAGATTCTTAGAGTCCAGTTAAGCGTTTAAACAATGTTTAGTACCTAATGATTAAGTATATAGAAAAATGAAATGACCTGTTTCATGGAGCTTTTGGGCACTAATTCTGTCGAGGTACATCATTTCTTCATCATATTTCTGAAAGACAGTGTAAGACTCCCACTTGGGGCAGCTTCTACGTGACGAGGAAGAAAATGGATCTTCGGTCGCAGAACAATTGATTGAGCTTCTCCATTCAGAAGAGCTCTTAGAAGTTGATCCCACTGTTGAGTCACCAAAAATTTCATGCTCTTTGTTTTCTTGAACTCGGATTAATTTCTTGGTCTCCAACTGGGGCGGCCTAAATACGATAAAATTTTCATCCCCAGATAATTGTGTCTCTGTATTGTTTTCGGTAATCTGATCAGAATCCTCTAAATTATCTGCACAAGAAAATCTTAGAATCATAAGCAATGTTAGACTGCAGAATGTATATGGAAGCATTAGAAGGGCTACATGTGACTAGTTAGTGTAAACTTGGATGTTGCTTTATAGAATGTGACGTACCGTCACATTTTTTGTCCTTTCTCCTCAAGTCACCTCTGTGTAGGTCTATGGTGATCGGAGAAGTGGTCCAGACTCGATCATTCGAGACAGAATTGCGTACAGAAGCAGTATCTCGTACCGGGATTTCATTTGCACTATGATCTTGTTCTGATTCTGAACCCTGTGACATATCATGGTCTTCTTCAATTAGGCTCTCCCCGGCGCTAATGAACTCTTGATCAGAAAAACTTGACCGATTCCCCTGAAGGTTGCCATCAGGCAGAAACTTTAGTGCTTCACCTCCATGAATGATGTCGGCCACCAGATGATCGTTTTCAGTGTAGTACTGATGATGACCATGAACATGATAGCTGTGCCTTTCTTCTAACTCTTCTTCTTCCTCCTCTTCTTCATCGGAAAACACATAGTTTTCGTATCCATTCTGGTTCCTGTAAAAAGAACACAACAGATTAGAACATGAAAACTAGAAGAATGAAGATTTACGATATATATATATATATATATATATATATATATATATATATATATATATATATAGCTAGTAGCATGTAAACTGTAAGACCTTGGGAATATTGGGGTGCCGCCAATGAAGCAGAAGAACTTAGCAAGAACAATGAATGCGACATAGAGGAAGAGAAGGAGGAGGTAGATGGAGGATGAAGTATTGTAGAAGAGCCTAGCAAGTGCTTCCTCTGTTGAACATGGCATTTTCTAATTCCCTTTGGTGCTCCAAAATGAGTTTCTATGGGGCTCCTCCTTCACAAAGCAAAGCAAAGCAAAACAAAGTGAAGTGCTTACCCCCTCAAAAAGCTAAAGCGTGTGTTTTGGTTTCTTTCGTAAAATCTCTTCATTGGTTCATTTGTTTTTGTACCAATGTCTAATATATCCTGCAATCTTCTAAATGTACTAAAAACCGTATTTTATGTATTGCTAATTAACTAAAATAATGTATCTTATAACCTATATAGTCAAAACCTATCGTCTGAAAACCTTTTTTTTATATAAAAAAAATCGTCTTAAAACCTATATTCGTAATTTTAAAAATCATAAAAAAATTTAAGTTTAAGTCGAGGATTACAAATATCCTTGTATAAACCATCTATCGAGCTAGATAGTATATTTGAAAGCGTGCGGTCATTAGGACCTCCAAATTTGCTCAGTATACCTCTCATTCTCTCTACGTACACCTCTATTTTACTTTTAAATACAAGCATTTTCTCATTAGACCTCCTTTCAAATTTCTAAAATAGCATTGTTTATGTAATTCACATATATATTAATATATTACTTATTACACCTCTTATTCACTCACTATACATCAAGTTCTTTTTTTCTTATTGCATGCGAACATCCATTCCCGACTTCCATTTTTTAATTTGTTTTTTCATTTTTCTTTTTAACGCAAACCTCCATTCTTGTCTTTGATTTCTTTATTTTCTTTATTTTTTTTATTTTGCATAAAATGTCACTAGACATTCATTTTTTGATCAAATTGTAAGAAATAATTTTCAATGACATCAATTTTTGAGAAAAGTTAATTCGAATAATAAAGAATACGTATTCTCTTAAATATTAAAAGAAAACAAGGATTGTGTCTCAAATTTATTTATCGATCATCAAACGAATATTCTTGCATGAACTATTATATATTTTTGTTACTTTTGTATTTCTATTTTACATATACTATTTTTTTTTGTAAGTTTATATTTTTTGTTTTTATACTCATAATGATAAATTATTTTAATAATTGATAGATCATAATTTGTAAAAATATTATTAATACTTATTTTTATTTTTTTAATAATTGATAGATCATAATTTTTGTAAAAAAATTTCACTTTGTATATGCATGTATGATAATATAAATATATAAATACTTTAATAAGTATGTGGTAAAACTAGAAAATAAAAATCAATAAGGAAAATAATAAATGCAATCCATTATGACATTATTATTGAATTAGAAAGTTTAGAGAGAATAAATGTAATATTACTTTTTGTTTAATCAGTGTCCTTAATAGTCATTGTGTAAGAAGATAAATATGTCATTTAATAATTCATAATAGAGTGAGGTCAAATGAGTAAATTTGAAGGTCCCAATAGCCGCAGTCTATTTGAAATCATTAACTAAGATTAATTGCTTTCTTAGTAGCTTAGATTGAAAATAGGTCAACCTTAAGATGTGTTAAACTTATACTGCATGTGCATACATTTTGTAAAACAAACCAAATGGAATCATTTGTAATGCGCTAGCTTTGTATTAAAAGTACAAAAGGCTTGTATTATAGTGTGTGTTTTACAGCTAGAAAACCTTCATTTGCCTTCATTAATCTGTATACTACATGGGTCAGAAGGGTTTAAGATATCCAAAATAACTAATACAATTAACTAAGAACAAAATTAAAAAGAAGAGACCAAACCCGAGCCACACGCATTTGGTAGACATGTATGCATGCAACTTTGCAAAAGAAGTATTAAGATATTATGTAATTTTTACGAGGGAAATGTTAGCTAGTTTAGTGGAGGCTTGAGGAGTATTAGTATTCTTTGCCTCCTACCATTGTAATTGAATAAAAGAGCCTTTTGTAAAGGATAGGTGTGGGATGTTGTCAAATTGGAGCTTCTTTTGGAAATCTTCCTAGTTGTTTCTTTGTCTTTAACTTTGGCACTAAGCCTTCTCCGCAGAAATCTTTGTCCATCAACTCAGAGGTTGATTACAAGACGAGTCACGAATCTACTCGATGATAATCAACATTATACTATCAACTAAGTGCTAAGATATTCAATTCCATATGATCTTTTGAATTTCTTGTTCTTTATTCTTTTCTGGTTTGAATCTTTGAAATGCTTTTGAATACGTTTGAGATCCTAAGGTTTCAAGATATTGGACAACAAGCGCGCTCAACTTGTTTTGCAGCCCAAAAGCCCAATTTGAAGCAGCCCAATAATTCTACCGGCCTTTCAGCAACGTCTTTGTTTTGGTCACGAAACTATTTTTGCAACGAAAATATGATTTAACGCTAGCTTACTCTTACTGAAGTAAACATTTCATTTTCCTTGATACTTCACCGGATGGTGTTATTGGAGATCGATAACTAGCTAACTTTTGTTTAGTGATCCATGATGTCTTAATTTTAATAACCCCATCTTCCATGTTGATCTCGGAATCGGGTCAAGTAGCTAGCATAGTATTTTTTGCCAAGTAAGGAATTCATATGTGATTGATTAAGATCTCCTATGACATGTAATAATCAACTTATATTGTAATCAAACTTGGGGTAAATGAACACATATGCAGAAAGCCAGAAATCGACTAAAGCTAGAGAGATACATATGCAGAAATATGCATGTGGATCAATACAAATATGAATGTTTCTAGAAACAGTAGCTGGGAAAGCAAGAAATGAATATATATATATATATATATATATATATATGCCTTTTCAGATACGGACTTCCTTATTTATTCAAAATGTACGGATTTCCTTAATTGACGTACTTTTCGATCATATTTTCTCATCTTAATTATTCAACTTTTAGGTATATATGAGTAGATCATCTATACAAAATTTTAGCCAAATTGATAATCATTAAAGTATTCAAAATTGTGAATTACACGAACGGTTCCTATTGAACAGATTTGGTTCATTCATTATAATCATATAGTTTCGATACCTTAACGATTATTAATTTGGCTGAAAATTTGTAGAGATGATCTATTCATATATATCTACAATGTGAATGGTTAAGATGAGAAAATATGATCTAAAAGTGGGTCAATTAAGAAAATCTGTACATTTTGAATAAATAAGGATATTTAGACATGATAATATATATATAGACATATGTATATATATATAGAGCTTCTCAGCTGCGGACGTCCGTATTTATTCTTACAGTGCGGATTTTCACTTTACACTCATTTTTCAATCGAATTTTCACATCTCCACCGTCTAATATTTAGATACTAATGTATAGATCGTCTCTGCAACATTTCAGCCAATTTGGTTATCATTAAGGTACTCAAAACTACATTTTTCTGTTATAAACATGAACGGTTCAAGTTCGACAGAATTATGTTTATTCATTGGTTTAATCGAGTTTAAGTGCTTTAATGATAACTAAATTGGCTGAATTTTGCATAGATGATCTATACATTAGTATTTAAAGACTAGACAGTAGAGATGTGAAAATTCGATTGAAAAATGAGTGTAAAGTAGAAATCAGCACCGTAAGAATAAATACGGATATCCTCACCTGAAAAAATCTATAAATATATATATATATATATATATATATATATATATGTGGTAGTAGAGACTATACTACGTGCTACTGTTTACATGAAAAGTTTCAAGGTAGGATTGAATTTGATGGAGAAGCTAGGAAAGACAAAATGTGATGTAAGGAAGAAAATTATGATATCCAACAAAAAACGCTTACCCAAGCTCAGCTATCCCAGTCGTGTGGGTTGGTGACCATTTTAACCACTCAATCTTACTCTTATTCTTAGTCTTAGTGAACTATCTCACCTATTAATAAATCAAAGAAAAGTACACATACTTGCAGCCTAAAGCTAAAGCCACCAAATATTGATTTGAAATCAACATGATGATCTGAAGCTGTCAATTCTTCAATATTCCATCAAAATGCCAGAAAACGAAGAACTACCAATCACATATATAAACCAAGAACCCAAGATGTATGTATATGGGGTTTTGGGGGTACTATTACATACTTAATAGCTGGTTTTTACATTAATAATAGAGAAAATGACCGTTTCATACTAATTTAAGCACCCCGTTCTTACTTTTACGTAATGTTTTACACACACGTATTAACTACAACCACGTCTATAATTGTGAAAACGTGAAATGCTCACACCAATTTTGCAGACATTGTGTTCGAAGATTTGTACTAATCTTGCTAGCTTAAGACAAATCTTTTCAATTAATGTTCTTATAGCTGTTTTTGGGTGGGTTATCGTTAACTATTATGGATAGCTTACCAAACCAAAATCATTTTGCAAGTTGCAACCTAAATATGTAAATAGTTTGAAGGAGGATGCTACAATCACGATCACATGAAAATGAGAGATGACGAGAGGCGTAGACAAGTGTTGATCAATACTAGTGTATGTATAAACAGATAGATATAGATATATACAAATATTTTAGGGTTTAGTATATATATACGAATGGAAAGCGATAGTAGTAAATAGCCAAACACAGATATATGTACGTTCCCATTGGAGTAGTCGAGTATAGTAGCCAAGCTAGGATTGGGTGGTTAGAAATGGGTGAAAGTGGTTGGAGTTTGAATCATATCTCATATCACATACAGTAGATACATCTAAATTAACAAAGTTTCTTATGAAATTATCAAAATCTGGTGTAACAGAGAGAACCCTTAACCCACGAGAATCGTGCCAAAACAATTGCCACTAATCTGTGAAATCTTAGACTTAAAATTATATATATACAAATGGTGACAAAGAAATTTTCGTATCCACTTTGATATTGGAACCATTCTTAGTCAATGGGAGCTAACCCTCTTACTTGTTCAACAATCTATACGTATTTAGTAATCGTAGTGGTGTTTTTGGTAATTAGAATGGAGTTTGCATAAGAAGAAAAAATTGTCATCTTCACCAAAACTGGCTTTGTCAAAGTGTTAGCTGTAATTATCAGAATATAAAACGACTACTGGCGAATAACAATGGCTGCTTCTTCTTGAAGATTGGATGAGTTATGCAGCTCCATTAATACCTCATCATCTTCTTCATTATCTTCGTCGTCTACGCGCGCTCCAAGCTTCTGAAGAATCGAATAGCTAGAGACTGCTGCACTTAAGGGTTTCTAGCTATTTGGTTTAGTAGATTGGGAGTCTATATTCTAGAATAAGAATGCAGGAGAATCTTCCTCCTGGGTTCAGATTCCATCCTACAGATGAAGAACTGATTACGTATTATCTCGGTCGCAAGGTTTCTGATGTTAGTTTCACATCACAAGCCGTAGCTGTTGTCGATCTCAATAAGTGCGAACCTTGGGACCTCCCAGGTAGTCATTTCTGTTCTTATTTTGCTGCAGAAGATAGAAATCTGCCTTTTAATTATGATTCTCCTTCTTTTGCAATCTACTGTTACTATCATGCATTTCTGTATAAGCTCAACTGTATTTTCTCTAATTATTTTCATCTATTATATACGTGTATATCAAAATAATGCTGTTGACTTGTATATATACCTTCTGGCACACAGCGTAGCTATGATCGATCGATTTCTATCAATTTCCTTTTAGTAATGATTTTGATCGATCATCCTCTCAACTTCTTCCTAAACCCTAATTAATCTTCTTGCTAGTACGTTTATTGATGAATTGTAAATGCTTATTAAGCAAGGTAATTAACTTTTCATGAAGCTTTTGAACTGACAGTTAAAATTTTAAACGCTTTTTCGATCTACTGTTACTATCATTTCTGTGTAAGCTCAACCGTATTTTCTCTAATTTTTTTTCAATTTTTTCATCCAATATATACGTATACCTAGCTAAGCTGGAGATAATGCTGTTGACTTGTATACCTTCTGCCACACAGCCTAGCTATGATCTATTTCTATCAATTTCCTTTTAGTAATGATTTTTGATCATCCTTAACCCTAATCTTTTTGCTAGTAAGTTTAGGAAAATTCTAGTATACCATATGTCTCACAAAATGTGTGACTATCATTGATTGAAGAAGTAACTAAATGACAATTTGCCTCTTCAAAAACTCACATGTACCACACAATTAGTCACATTTATAATATGTATGTCATACCATGAGAGACAAACCCGTAAGTTTATTGATGAATTGTAAATGTTTATGAAGGAAGGTAATTAACTTTTCATGAAACTTTTGAACTGAGAGGTAACATTTCTTAATTCCTAATCAAATCAAATTAGATTTGCTTTCTTCCTAATTAGTTTGTCTATAACTTTCTTGACCAAACCACCAGAAGATATAGACACACGCGCACAAATATATATGTATAATTGTATACATACATAGCTGTATATACATATAATGTTGAACGTTTGAATGACTAAAGAAGAGAGAGAATGCTATGCATATTTTTTCGTAATATGTTTACAGATTAATGATCTGCAATAAAATGAAGCACTATATATTTCAAATCATAACGAATTATGTTATATATGGGTGCAGGCAAGGCATCGATGGGAGAGAAAGAGTGGTACTTCTTCAACTTGAGAGACCGGAAATACCCAACTGGACTTCGGACCAACCGAGCCACAGAAGCTGGGTACTGGAAGACAACTGGCAAAGACAAAGAGATACTTCGTCAAGGTGTACTGGTTGGGATGAAGAAGACCCTAGTTTTCTACAAGGGTAGAGCTCCAAGGGGTGAGAAAACCAACTGGGTCATTCACGAATACAGACTTGAAAACAAGCACCACCCCTTCAAATCCTCAGCTTCAAAGGTATCTACGAACGAACTCGATCGATCAATTAGGTCATTTTTGGTTTGTAGATCAACAATAGAGGCTTTGCTCTCTATATAATTAACAAGTTTAATTTATACATCACTTGCAGTACACTGATGGAATCTAGCTTTTAAACTATTTGCAAGCGAGGGCTAATTTTAGCTAGTTTTTACATGCATGCAGGAAGAATGGGTGGTATGTAGGGTGTTTCAGAAGAGCATAGCTTTGAAAAAACCACAGCAAATGACATCTTTCTCACCGCAATCTGTCGATTCTCCGGGTGAGACAAACTCAATGGTAAATGAATTTGGAGACGTGGAGTTGCCAAATTTTATGAACAACGTTGCAAATTCATCTACCACTGGGTTCCTCAGCAAGATGTCAATTCCACGAGGCAACAATTACAACATAATTGATAGTAAGATAATCAATAATGATGTTAACATGATGAACACTACTTTACACATGAATAATTGGCTCGGGGCAAGAGAAGCAGCGGCGAGTGGTGCTATTCTTCCGGCAGCGGCACTCGGATCATGGCCATCTAGCTTGCTAAGCCCCTCGAATCTTTCGTCGGTGAACTCCTTGCTACTTAGGGCTTTACAACTTCGGAGTAGCAGTGCTAGTACTAATAGTACCATCTATCAACAACCGATTAGATCAGATGAGGCAGCAGCTGGTCTAGAAGATCATTACTCATCTTTCATGGAGGCGCAACAACAACAGCAACGGCAGCCTGGATTAATGTCTCACTTTGGCAGTGATCATAACATGAATTCGTCGAATGTGCAAGCTTCATCATCATCTAAGGATCAGATCATGGATTCCATGCCGCAGTCACAACAGCATCTGGAGCAACCATTCAACTTGGACTCCATTTGGGGAAGTTGATCGCACTATATATCACCAGATATCATGAGCTAGCTAACATCTTAAACGGCAATTTTCGACCGTATGTTAATCCGAATACGTACGTATATGAAAAAAAGGAACTATGACTCAGTAGTACAGCGACTTCATCATTATCTCTCGTTCACCTTAATTACCACGCATATAAACTTATAAAGATTACTGTGTAACAATGTTTATATGTATGTTGGCGTTGTTAATTAAGGAGCTAGATATGCGCAATTAAGTGTAACTACGTGCATGACATTACGCACTTTGATTATGTCATTTCTACGCTCAATATATATGTATGCTGCTGGGGAAAACCCTAGTGTCACTTATTGTACGTTAATATATAGATACATGCTCTTCTGAAACTTGCATAAGAATGATAAGATCATATGAAAATATAAGTTATATAACAAAGCGAATGAATCACAAAATCTGAATGCAATATTGCTATACGGCCTGTACCTTTGTAAACTCATACGCAGCAGAACCCAAATCTCAGTGCTCGGCATGATTTCTGGAACCATACGCATGTGTCTATTGACCAATGCAAACCCTTCGGAAGATATGATGCATCATATGGAGATCAAAGAACAGAGGAAACAAAGAGAAGAGAGGACACAGGAAAACTAAGAAAGGAAATGCATGTCGAGAGGTGAATGTAATAAGCAATCGAAATGGATCAAAAACTCAAGGTTTAGGGTCTAGGGTACATCATCATCTCACATTTGAGAACATATAAATTTTAGAAGCAGCTGCAAGTGATTGAGAACATAAATATGAGCTCGAACTTCTTTTCATTTTTTTTTTCCCGTTATTTGAATTCGGATACTTCGTGTATAGGCATCGTTACCAAAATTTGGGTGTGCAAAAACAAGAACATACGCCGTCATGGGCTCCAGCCCACTTGTGGAAAAGAAACACCCTTTTAACTAGTACTGCAGCCCAACCGAACGGTCCGAACTCCCCCTAAGCGCGCTCTCTCTCTCTCTCCGCCTCTCTCTACCACTCTCTCGATCGGTGAACAATGGCGGGAAAGCAAATCGCCGGCGACGGCCTACCGGCGAACATAGCCGGAATGTCGAAGAACCAGCTCTACGAAATCATGTCTCAAATGAAGGTGTATAACCCTCTCTCGAATTTTCTTCTATTACTTAGTCTTGCTTCAGAAAATTGAAAATTCCCAATTGGAGTAATGTTGGTGTTTCAATTGCTTCGTTTTGTGAAATACAGAGTCTGATAGAACAGAACCAGCAGCAAGCGAGGCAGATCCTCATCCAGAATCCGCTTCTCACCAAAGCGCTTTTCCAGGTTTCTTAATTTCTAGGGTTTTACTTTTCCCCCATTCTGTTTGAATATATCAATTTGTATTTTTGAGACTATTTTGAGCATATAGGGTTTATGTTTTGGCTATTTTTTTTGTTTTTCTTCAAAATTGAGATGATTTTGTTCAGAAAGTTGCTAACTTTAGTAGGAAACAACTTAAAGTTTCTATGTTCTGGATTGCTGTGTGGACATTGAGTTCAATGGCATTACTGATTAATGCTCTCTAATGGGTTTCATAAGTGAAGTAGCTTTTGATGAATGTATACCATTTGGTTGTCAAGTGCTGATATCAATTGTATTCTTTCGCCAGGCGCAGATTATGCTTGGGATGGTCCGGCCACCTCAATCGGTATGTTTTTCTGTATTTGTAAAAGATGTTTATGAGGGTTTGCTTTTTGTTTATATGTCTAATTGAGGTTGTTTGTAGATGCCCAACATTCAGCCAGTGACATCGCAGCATTTGCAGCAGTTGGTACAACCTACTCAGCAGTCTAACACTCAGGTGGCTCCCTCATTGCCTGGCCTTGGTGTTCAGGACCAACCAGGTCCATCCCAGATGCAAGCTCCTGCAAGAAAGCAATACCAAAACCAACCTACATTTAATCTTCAGTCTCAGCCTATGTCTTCATATCCTCTTCAGACCCAGCAGCAACCTAAGGGACATCTGAATCCGCAAATGACCCCGGCATCTCTTCCACAGTCGTCTCAACTTCCTAATCCTCCAGCACACCCTCATCATTCTTCACAGCCACCTCTACTTCATCAACCCCAAATGTCTTCTTACAACCAGCTGCAACAGCCATTACAGACAAGTGGAGGTCATCATATGTCCCTGCAACCACCATTGCCACCACAACCAAGACCTTCAATGTCTAACTTCCATCATCAGTATCCACCACAAATGGGGCCCAATTCGGGATACCAACATCCTTCACAATCCATGTTTCATGTAAGCTGAATTCTGTAGTCTCACTAGTTTCTATAAAATGTGTCAATATAAGAATCTTGGACTAATCGTCTTCATCAATGATCTTCTCAGTCAGGTACAAACCCCCCCACTAGTGTTGGGCCTTCATTTCCCCTGGGACAGCCACCTCTTCCAAATCACCCACCACCTCAGTCCATGTATCAGGTATGTCTTTCTATATCAAACAGAAAGTTTGATTTATCTGAATGGATGTGATCATTGTGTATTAGTTGGTATCTGAAAGAAAGTTTGTTTTATCTGAGGAATGTGATATCATATGATTCATATCAAATTCTTGATATCATTAAAATCATGCTCGAAGTAGATTATATCCTGTTTATATATACAACCAAAGTTGGGTTCATGTGTCCCTTTCTCTCTTTCACGCTTACTTTAAGTTTCCCCGAATGAACTACCGGTTGGGTTTTCATTGAGGAGATGCTCTACTACAATGAACTTCGTATATTGTTTTGGAGGGATATGGGTGAAGCATTCCTGATGCTTTGTTCTTTCTTTCAGGGAGGAGGTATGCATTTGGGTTCGGAGTACAGCAATCAAGTTGGAACTTCTATGCAAGCAGATAGAGGAACTTGGATGTCTGGCCCGCCGGAAAGTTCGTCAGTGCCACAGCTCTCAGGACCACCCTCGTTAGTTCCTGGTCAAATGCCTGGGAGCCAGCCTGCTCGCGGCACATTGGTAAAATAGCTACAACTGTTCATATCAGCTGGTGCTTTTATGTCTTTGAGTTTTCCCATGACCAATTTATTTTTCTGCTCATTGTGCAGTTGTCCCCTGAGGAGGAGAAGGCGCTGCTTCAACAAGTGATGATTCTTACCCCAGAACAAATCAATCTTTTGCCTCCAGAACAGAAAAAGCAAGTGCTACAGCTACAGCAGATAATGCGCCAATAAGCTGATGAAATTATGAGTTTCCAGAAGGAGGTTTGATTTGCACTCTCCGGCCAGAGATTTCAGTGTTTTATCCTTGGTGATTGAAGCACTCAGTATCTATCCATAGTTGCAAAAGGAAAATGTTCCCCGTTGATCACATAGATATGTTCTAATCAATTGGCCATTGTATGCAGAACAGTAGAAGTTTATGCAAGAGTTATTCGAGACAATATTAAACAGTTTCAAATTTTAGTTTATGGAAATATGATGGCAATCATTTGCCGAAGTTTTCTTGCTTGGAATTTTATGACTTGTATTTCCATTATATTTAAGATTCTGGTCTTAAGCAGATTTCTGAATTATAATTCATCCAGTTATACTGCACAAGAGTAGGGACTTTGGAGTTAAATTTAAGTCCACTGTACACACAAATCAAGAAAGTTTTACAAGAATAAATACAATGTCACCTAAATATACAACAGTAGGCTGACTGACTACAATAGCGGACGCCTTCTTATACAAGAGATACTGATTACATCTGTTGGTGAGGTATGTGGTGCACTCTAGCTTCAATTGATGATATTCTGTTTCGTGTTCACTGTTTCTCTGTAAACTTCGAGTCCTCTTTGAGGAAGTCTCATTGTATCCATGCCAGAGTCTAAGCAGAAGCCAACACTCGTTCGCAGAAACTTTCAGTATTCAACGTTGTCACAAATTCTTGTCAAAACTGATCTTTCCTTTATTTTGTGGATTTCAATCTTCATCTTCCCAATCTGAGCCTTCATCATTGTAACTACCATCTGACTCCATGTCAGAATCTTCATCCTCACTCTGCAAACAAGAACAACCGACCACTTAGTCCCTCTTGCTGCATATAAGTACATTAACAAGCTCTTAACTTATAGAAGGTCCAAAAAGGAACGTGTTAACAAAAGCAGAAACTGTCCCAGAGGAGCATGCTAAGATTTCAATCTCCGACCCCATCTAAGTGCAACTTTTGTTATTTTGTTGATCACATTAACTAAGACAATATCTGGTCGTAGCATCATCAAAACTTGATAATAAATAAATAAGAAACAGTATCTCACTTGGTTAAATTCTGAGTCATGACCACTCTGATGGGGATCTCTTGAGCTCCAAGTCCTCTCATTGTCTACATCTTCAGAAATACCCTGATCAGAAAGCTATGGTCATACACAAGGGTAAACACCAATGCAAGATGACGTGATGCTATTGGAAAATACTGACTGTACATTTTTGGAAACAGCAATGAAATTTGTTCATTCATATTACTGGGAACATTCCAACTGTACGAGTTCTTTATAAACCAATAGTAATGTTGTCCAGGGAAGGTCCACAAATGCTTGGACCATATTATCAAAGCGGAGGAGGTTAAACCAATAGTGGTCAGTGGTCACCGATAGCATTAACAAAGTATACATGTTGAGTCATACAGAACCTAGAAATTTTATGACACATGCCAATTGATTGGCCTAAGTACACAAGCAACTAATGGGCGTAAATGGCAGACAAGGCAAAACTTTCAGGAATGTAGGTAACTGAGACCAATCCATGATCCTCATGATTTACCATCATTTGGCATATGTAAATTCCATTGCTAGTTTACTACTCAACTTATCACATTGTAAACATCTTGTTTGTACAAGTGCTGAACTACGATGTGAATAACTTATGAATTCAGCAAGAGTAATGTAGTCTGGCTGTCCAAATTATCTTCTCAACCAATTGTTGCTGATTTGATCAACCAAGTAGCCTAAACAATGTCATTATTAACCAACACAACATCAAGTATAGGAACATACACATGACTGCGTATGAGGGTAGTAGAAGCATAGCGAATTATAAGCTATAACTTACAATTTCAGATCTCATTTGCTCTATGGTCCTCTCCAATTCCTCTATGTGCTGACTGAGAGCCTACATGGATACATAAAATATTTATGGGTGAGGTGAAGAACATATCAAAGAGAAATATCAGATTCAACAGAGAAACTGGGAAAGAGTTAAAAAACTGAAACCTCATGGCGTTGCATGGCCACCGAACGTTTCAATGCCTTCGCCTTAGTTAAAAGGTTCCTTGGCCTCAAGGTAATGGGACGTTGATAATTCTTTCCGCGATAGTATATAAGAGCGTATCCTTTGGGAACTCTTTCTATAGCCACCAGTATGCCACCACTCTCATATTCCAACAACCTAGCTGAATCTTCAACGAAAGCAAGCGTCTTCTGTTTGGATATTAATTTAACTAGTTCCCTGTGCTTCCAGTGCAAATGCATGTTTTCGATGACACCATCAAAAACACCACGTATGCCTGGTACATTATGAAATAAAGACCATCAGTGTTTCAGTTCAAAGTCCTATCCTGACTCCAAAAATATAAACGATCACTCACCAAGAGGCAAGTATGCTTTCATTCTTAAGCCAACCCTGCGAAACATAACGCGTTCCTCATCAGTGATGGTTTCCTGATCGTAATCAGGACCGGCAGGAAGCATTGCTGATTCTATCTTGTTCAGGAGACTCTCTGCTCTAAGCTTTTTAGCTTGGGCCTGTTAGCGAATTCAGATTTTTAAACAACGTCAGAGACAGATGTGTATATAAACATATTAATTGTACCCAAGTTATAAGTAAGGGCTATTAATGATGTCTTTTGGATAAGAAAACATTACATAGGATTGACAAAGTCTATCTCCTAAAGTTTGTCTATCAACACTGGATATACAAGAGGAAAATATTAAGAGACTATATCACCACCATCTTCACTCATATAAATATTTAGAAGACGTCCAGGTTGACTACTTTTTTTTTTTGGTTGACTACTTACAACCGCTACAATCCATCCAGCAACTAGAAGCAAAGTATTACTAAGCATGTATACCTTTAAATGCAGAACAGGCCCTTTTCTGGTGATAACTACAAATCTTCCTAAATTCAAACAAAAATTATGTAATATACTTTTTGATTTGTCTCTATTATATCGGGATACTATAAATTCATGTCCAGAAATATTTCCCTGCTTGAACACGTATTGTCTTGCATATCATCAAGTGTAAAATAATAATAATAACATTACAACTATTTAATCCTCATCATTGTGTAGTCACCCTACATGAGGTAAGGCCACTGTGATTCTGACATGATTAGCTGCATAAATATTTCATAGCAAATATGATGTTCTTTCACGTTTATTTGACGTAATGTTGGCAGATTAGAAAGAGACTAACTAAGAGAAGCAGAGAGGGAAAGAGAAATGGCATAGGGGAGCGATAAGCACTAAAAGAAGGATACTTACAACGCCTAACTTATGCTCAATTCGTTTTGCACGCCTGGCCATCTTAGCTTTTGAATCTTCTTCAATCATCTTTTTACGTTCTTCAGCAGATATTTCTCTTCCCCACCGGGCTTGGGCCTCGTAGAACTCTGCCAAAGTTCCTGCAAGTGCCTGTCCTTCCTCTGTGCCTGAAGCAGCTGCATCTATTGGTTTGATACGCACTATCTCTTCAACATCTTGAACCTGTTTTGTTAGTTCCTGTCTTTCAGCCAGAGCAGTAGCTACAGTTGTTGGGACAAAGTCCTTCCCACGGTAAATGACAATGTAATACTTGTTTCGAAGTAGTAAAACACCACCTGTTAATGCCTGCAGTATAGAATAAATTTAATATTATTACCTGTTGAAGATTATCTTGCACAAATAAAATGAAAAGCTTAAAAGATTTTTAATTTAATATTATTACCTGTTGAAGTTTATCTTGCACAAACAACCAGGTAAAAAAATGAAAAGCTGAGAAGATTTTTAAAAAACGAATAAAAAAAACGAAAAAAAAAACTATAATGATCGCTTTAGTTTGCCAGAGATTCATAAAAGTACCTATCTACAAGCTTGCCAATAATCATTACCGAAAGAGTGTTCCCTTCGAGTGGCTATGGTTCTCATTTGCATTGTGAGAAAAGAAAAGTTCATTTTGCAGATTAAGCTCGTGAAAGTTATAGCATCAAGATAAGTAGATATGTTGAATAACAACGAGGCAAACAGGTAATTATACCAAACATAACCTCTAAATCATTAATTCATTCATTTCTGTGGATCTGCAAGGAAATCAGGGTCATTTTGATGCCCAAATGAAAAGCTCCTTAAGAACACTGCATGCCACAGAAGTAACCATCATAAAATGAACAACACTACAAGGGCTGGATGCCACACAACTAAGGTATCTATAAATCTATAATCTGAGCCGCAGTCATAAGTAAGTTTGGGGCGACCTAATGGATTGCAAACAAAAGGTTACAACCATCCCAACCTGAAAATCTCAAAGAATGCTGAGTCACCTTGACTTATAATTCAATAATGTTCTTGTAGAAGATACTACGTTATTGAAACAACTTTTTTTTTTTCTTTTTTTTTGTGTTTCTGAAGAGAACCATTACTGGAACAACTACCATTTCACATATAAAGATAACCTTGACTTCTAGTACCGTAATGTTTCTCTGAACATTACAATGTTTTTCATGTGGTGCGTTTTGACTCAACAAAATAAACTAAAATGCATTTTTTTTTTCTGAGAACTAAAATGCAGCATAAAATTGGGAAAAAAGTACCAAAAGTAATAAACAAATAATGTAGGACGGACCTTCAGCTCCTCGGCCATTATTTTGTTGTTTGTATTCTGGATACCTCGTTTGACAGCAATCTTTGCCACAGAGCTTTTCTCCCAAACCTTAAGTATAGCAGAAGCTAACCCTTGATGGTTTCTATTTCTCCCTTCATCAAGACATCAAGAATGAAGTGTCACCATATGTTGACATGCCAAACTAGAGTTAAAAAACAAAAAATCAAAGAGAGAGAGAGAGAGAGAGGAGAGAGAAACAGAAGGAGAATTTACCAAGGGCAAAATGACATGGAATCGATTTAGCAAGCTTCCGTAAATTAGTCATCTCTGCATTAGTCAGCCGTGATCGCATCCCAGTAGGAAGAAGCCTGAAAGGTGTTTTGTAACCTGGAATTGTTTTGGGAAGTAAATCAGCATCAACAGGAAGTATTCCTGTACCCCAATACTCAACAAAACGAGGACCTAATTCATCCAATAAGCTGTTGAATTCAGCTTCTTCATCAGTCATCTTTTTTGGAAGAGGTTCTGGAATTTTCACAGCTTGCTCAGTCTTATCTGGAGCTGAAGTCGCATCGTTGCCACCTCTTGTTACCGAAGTTTCAGCTGATGAAACATCTGGGATGAAAAGAGCATCTCCTCCCCTACCAGCGGGTTCAGATTTAGAAGGGCTTTTGTAATTACTCCCGCGATACACAACCATGACACTTCCTGATCTCCATAAAACTAAACCTCCTGTTCGACGCTGACCATCACTAAAGGCAGTCAGTTACATTACAAAAGGAAATAGAAAACAGCAAGCATTAGAGTTTGGCAAATGCACATGAACCACAAAACACATACACACAAATCTCAGAACTTAGACCACATCTGCATAAGCAACACGAATTTATCTTTTAGTAGCCAAGAGCAAAATTTGAAGTCTAAATAACAAAGTCCAACTGCAGTTTATTTTGCTTACTAAACTCAGTCAACTTAAACAAAATGAAAAGGTCGATGGACCAGAAGAGTGTAATAGGTTTCTCATGCGAAAACGAGAGTAACTTCACACACACCATAATTAGTATCAATCAGCGAGGAAAATACCCCTCATTTCTACTACATTTGACCATGAAGCCCCCAGAAATGGATCAGGTATGGCAACAACTCGTTATACTAGTTCATCACTAACCAAACTAGTCCTTTCGATATATGCAGATTCATATACTACCAGTTCATTACTAAGCAAACAAGACGTAATCTCCTAACTTGTATTCAGCAAGAATTACAATTACATTCAGAAATGCAAAACGTATGTGAAAATTTCAATAACTTAACGAACCTCAACGATCTCATGAGCAGTCTTCATATCATGAGCCAGAACCTCATGAAACTTGAGCCTCACCAGCTCCTCCTTCCTCCACTTATCATGAATCTTCTCCAGCACAGCCTGCGTAATCCCGGCTTTGGGCACACTGATCCTCTCCCTCAAGACCATCCCCAACCTCCTCAACCGCCTCAGCTCCTCATCCTCAATCGTCAGCTCAGCCAAGCTCGGCGCCTTCGACCTCCGAACTTTCCTCATCCCCTTCACCTCCTCATCTTCACTCAACTCCTCCTCCTCCTTCTCCCACGGCAGCACCACGTCATCTTCTCCCTTCTCCTCCGCCAATATATAGTCCGGCCGCACCCACTCTCGCTGCAGCAAATCGCCGAGCTTCTCCGCCCCGCTCGCCGCCGGCATTGAATCCAATTCAATACCGTCACCGCTTTCCTCCTCCTCCTCGTCATCGCCTAACCCTAGGTTCCGCAACCGGAACACGATCCTCTCTATCGCGCTCTGGCCTTTGTCCTTGTCGACGTACCTAGCCGCATTACTATTACCACTCGGCTTCTCACGGCCGTCGGACTCCTTGACTCTACCGCTGACTTTCTGACGTGGCGGCTCCACCGGAGCTTGACCGCGAGACGGCCACTTGTTGAGCCAAGGCGCGGTGGATGAGGAGGAGGAGGAGGGCTTGGACTTGTGCCTAGCGTTGGGGTTGCCGCCGTGATCGGTGGTTCGGAGAGCGGAGAAGGGCTTGAGGATGCGAAATGAGGGTTTTAAGAGGAGGTGGAGTGAGGAAGGGGAGTGAGAGGTGAGCGAGAGTGAGTTTCGGAGTGGCATTTCGGAGATTTTGGCGGTTGCGAAGGCCATTTTGTGTGGTTGGAGTGAGCCGAGAATAAGAATAAGAAGGTTATAGTGGTTGGTGGCGGAGGTGTTTGAATTTCAGGGGCATTGTTTTGAGTGTGATTGCTGGGAGCTCAGAGATAAGATATTTTCTCGGGAAATTTTTGGATAATTTTTTCCGTCGTGTATAAATATGGAAAATTTAACGGGGCGCGTTTGTAAATTTCAGTAATTGGAGCACTCTATACTGTAAATATAAATTATTATTTTTTCAGAGTTTCGACAAAATAATTACGTTCATTAATTTTGCATCTCACACAGTTTCGAGTTTTGATGAGAATTTTTAGGTTTTGAGACTAATCCGTATCGAGGATAATGCCACTGTCTCTTAATAACAAATCTGAATATAAAGATTTTACGTCTAAACTTTTACCAACACAAATCACTTAACCGCCTACGGTTTTGTAAAATATGAAAATATTAATTGTTCAGCAACGCTGTTAGTGAAACGGTGGCATGTTGGATAATTTTGTCAGTGGTATGTAAATATGAAAAATTCGAACGGGGCGTGCTTGTAATTTTCATTAGTTGGAGCACTATTGTGTAAATTGTAATTGTATTGTCAGACATTAGAAAATGTTAAGAGCGCTCTTCTGCAAAACCATTTTGGAGTGTCGAGCAGCGCCACCGTCACCTGTTGAGCCACACTGGTAAACCACCGTCTCACTGTCTCCTTTGCTTCTTTGGTTTTTAGTCGAATCTGTTGATGTGATACTGATAGTTTACACCGATAATTTGGTCTCTTAATTTTTTTTTTCTTCTTTCGGTTCGTTTTCTTTCGCAATTTCAGAACCAGACAGTCTCTCACTCATTCTCAGACCCCAGAGGCGTGTTTGGCACAAAAGTAAACTTTCTGGGTTCAAACCCAGTTGTTCTTTGTTAATAGTCTCATTTATTCCTTGTAATTGCTAATGGCTCCGATTTGAGTGATTTTATATGTGAGTTTCATCTGAAATTCTCAGTACCAGACAAAGTTTGAACATTTTTTCTTTTTAATTTGTATTTTCTTTGTCAAAATGGGTACTTTCATCGACATGCTATGGACAGAATGACGCAATGAGATTGTATAGCTTTCAAACTAGAACCAACTGAAATTGTACTGTCATGTGGTAGCTTTGTCCTGTGATTAATTTATAAAGTTGAAGACTTTGTGCTATATGAATCAGCTTGATATAATGGTATTTACTATTTTGTGTTTTGGTCCATCTAATTTAGAAATTGATTCTCCTATTTTGAAGCACTCGAGTGTCGAGTTTTTATCTAATTTGGTGGCAAGTTGAAGCGTGCGGGCGATAGGTGGTGCTGTTCTTGGACATTGGGGAGCAGGTGATTGTGTCATGGTGCTATGAATTTCTCTTCTCTGCTACACTTTCAGTCCCTTTCCAGATGCTTCTACTTCTTTCGCCCAGCAGCAGCTCAGAGGCTTGGCCACCACTTGCACACTCCCAAGAATCTCACTTCCCTCCATTTTCCTCCTATAAAATCCGCAAAGGGATATTGTAATCTATCCACTAGTGTTCACTCGGCATTACCGGTACTTGTTCATGCCAATGGAGATTTGCTGATTGATTCAGGAAAGCTTGAAGAGAAAACAGTAAATACTAACCCTTCAAATGGTAGAGTAATGCTCTTTGATGGCACATCCATCATCTACAGATCATATTACAAGCTTCTCGCCAAGTTACACCATGGCCACCTGACACATGCTGATGGAAATGGAGATTGGGTGCTGACCATATTTACGTCCCTTTCTCTTATAATTGATGTGTTAAAGTTTGTCCCTTCCCATGTGGCGGTGGTGTTTGACCACGATGGAGGTTCATTTGTTCAAACTGGTGTTTCATCCAAAGAGAGTTTTAGAGGAAAAGGCATGAACTTTCGTCATACTTTGTACCCCGCATACAAGAGCAATCGCCCCACTACACCAGATACCATTGTTCAGGGACTTCAATACTTGAAAGCATCCCTCAAATCTATGTCCATCACAGTGATTGAGGTTCCAGGTGTGGAAGCTGATGATGTGATTGGAACATTGGCTGTTAGGAGTGTTGATAATGGATACAAGGTACAGGTTGTCTCCCCAGACAAAGACTTTTTTCAGATCTTATCTCCTTCCTTGCGTCTTCTACGTATTGCTCCCCGTGGCTTTGAGATGGTTTCATTTGGAATGGAGGACTTTGCTAAAAAATATGGAACATTGCAACCCTCTCAGTTTGTTGATGTGATGTCACTTGTTGGTGACAAATGTGATAACATTCCAGGAGTTGATGGAATTGGGAACGTTCATGCTCTGCAACTCATAACTAAATTTGGTTCATTGGAGAATTTATTGGAGAATGTGGATCAAGTTGAGGAGGAACGAATCAGAAAGGCCTTGGTAGCAGGTGCTGATCAGGCTCTTTTGAGCAAGAACTTGGCACTATTACGTTGTGATCTTCCATTCTACATGGTACCATTCAATACAAACGATCTGGCATTTACGAAACCTGAGGATGATGGAGAGAAATTCACGAGTCTTTTGACTGCCATTAGTGCATATGCGGAAGGGTTTTCTGCTGAGCCAGTCATAAGGAGAGCATTTTACTTATGGAACAAACTAGAAAACCATGACCAAGTTTCCTAGTTTTGAAGTAGGACGGTCTCTGGAGAAGAGTAAGAAGCTTAGGAAACACACATGTAGCAGAAGGCCCACCATGGATTTTGTTTGCACTTTGCAGTATTGGTGTACAAACTCAAAATAGCATCTGAACACGATGGAATGATCTGATCGCTGAAGGTACCGAACCGATGTAATCTTCGTTTATTAATGAAGTTATTGTGATCACATCGAAATGTTTTTTTTTTGTGAGAAATAAATAATTCATTAATCAAGGACAAGTCTAATTACACAACACAGTCTGCAAACGCAAGGCCGAACAATACTAATAACAAAGAACATATCTCTCCAACTCAATAGAAATAATAGGAAACCAATAAATAATTTATGGATTGAAAGTCTTACATCTGAAAATATAAATATATCAATACAAATAAATAATAGATCACATCGAAATGTTAGCTGCAGTGATTTAGCATAATTTCTTTAGTCAGTAACTGATTAGGTGTATATCACTGCATTTACGGGGCTGCAACAGCTCTAATTTGAAATGATGTTCATTAATTTTGGTCTTTTGGCTGTAATGTTATCACTCTAAGCTCTTCATTATATTTGGTTACTCGGAAGTTCTTGTTCTTGTTGGGGGTTCCAATGGATAATACTAGAATACTTGATAGAGCAATTTAAGCAAATTAAAATCTAGTGTTAACTGTCAATAGAGTACATGACCCATAACAACCAGATTTTAGAACATACAGATTACTCTAAGTAGCACTTGATTTCTCAAAAAGCTAAGAATCTAAGGACTACATTTGCTGCAGAAAGTTGATCAGGCATCTATGACCCGTATACAGTTATGCAGCAAGATGGTGACCTGAACTGTATAGGACTCAAATGTACGTACTCTATACCTGTAAAAGTTTTCATGTCATATATAAACACCCAAAACAAATCCATTATAGTTAAAACTTAAAATTGAAAAGGGCTTAGACTCCAGAAGATCTTCTGCTAAGGGAAGGAGACGAATCAAACATTTCCTGACCAAGCTCCTTTATCTTATTAAGAAGAAGTGCTTGTTCAGTCTCCAGCTGAACCATGTACTCTTCTTGCGTATCTTCGAGGCTTTCTAACTCAGACATAGCTGTAGACAGTCCTTCAAGATTCCCATCCTCAATTAGACTCTGAAACTTCATCATCGTTTGTTTCATCTGATCAAACTCGAGAGTTAGAATGGGGTTGAGTTTGAAACATTTTTTGCACAAGCGCTAAGATGAGCAAGTCACAAGTCTCATTTACCTCGCAAGAGATTCTGTGTGCTCTGTTTATGGACGGATTAGACTCCAAGCTTGATTTTTTCTCCAAGTCTGGGACTTTTCTTGTGATCCGAATATGGATCTCTCCCCTCTTCACACCTTGAAGGGGTATCCACTTGTCTGACATCTGGTTAGGAGGTAGTCTCTGATATTCAACAACACAATCACCAATGCTTGATGTTGGTAATAAAGCATTGTGGTCTTTTACATGCAACTCTAAGGGGCTTCCATCATCAGGGAATTCCAAGGTCTGATTCCAGTGGGGATTCAGTGTTTTATACATAACCTGCAAGGCAAGTCATTGCAGAACTTATCAACTTGATCCATGGAAAACCAACCATTATAGTGTTTCAGAAACATGAAAAAAAAATCATAGGGTAAGCGGCAGTGAAAAGGCATCTACCATCTCATGACAATGATGTGGAACATTAATACTAACCTTTGTTCTTTTCTTCAAGTTCCCATACTGAACCCTCACGTATGGATCGCTTGTCCCTCTGATATCAGCAGCAATAAGGTCTTTCGCTTCAAGGAGAACAAGTTCAAGCCATCCATTATTTGAATGCGTAGTCGAACCCTGAACATACCAAAGAGGTGAAAAGGCAGAAAGATTTAGTAACCAACACAGATATCAGAACTAATAAGTTGATACTCTTATAATCATTCACTTAATTTTTATAACACACCCTTGATCCATCAGAGCCTTCAGCTCTGGCTGCTTCTATTTGAAGCCTGAGTTCTCCAGAATTCACTTTTTCTAGAGGGACCCAAACATCCCTGACTGATCCCTCGACCAGTCCCTCCAAATTAACTCGTGCACTACCAATGCTGTCATCACCGAAGGTATCTTCACTGTAGCATTTTACCATCAGTAATTCACCTCCTCCTATCTCATCAAATTCAAACTTCGTATTCCAAAGAGGACTCAAAGCATGAGCAGTCCTTGTTCTTTGGAGAATCTGAAAAGAATGTTACCAAAATATGAATAACATTTACGGTTTTCTGCAAGTGCAACCCAGTGAGAAAATCAAAGAGAATAATGAAGGGAAGCAAAATGTTTACCTTTCCATACTGCAATTTAACATATGGAGCACACTTTCCAGATCTGTCTTTTGCAATAAGATCCTTTCCTTCCACAACAGTTATGTTAACTTTCCTTCCGGTTCTTGGCAGAAAATTTGATGACCCAAAAAGCGAATTTTGTGAGATAAAGTTGTCCAAGACATGTGAACCATCAGAAAATTGCCATTCTTTAAGGACGAGCTTCACCGTCAACTGCATGATGTATGGAGAAAAAATACATTGATAAATCTTGTTCGGAAGAAAGCAAGTAAAAAAAAATAGAGAACCAGGCATAAAACTTAAAATTGTTACCTCCCCAGAGTGTACCCCCTCAAATGGAACAACTATTTCAACTTCATTTCCACAGAATGCAGCATGTTTGGCTATTACACCAGAGTCAGGTCCTATCGCCCAAAAAATGGTAGAATCATCCTCAACATACTTCACCTACAAGGAAACAACAATTCAACTCAGTTGACACTCAACATGGTGATATGATAAGGTTACATTTATCAGTCTATCACTGTATTTTCAAAATTAAATTAAGCATGGTAATAATACCTTAACTTCACAACTCGCCAGATAGTCGCACTTCACATTGTTTGGTGTGCATTCATAAAGATTAAATCGAAGAGTACCGGCTTCTTCATGTAACACCATATTAAATTTTGAATTCCATCTAGGATTTGAGCCAAACTTCATATCTGTTCTTCTCGTTAACTGCTCAAGCTCAACCTCCACAAATGTCTGCAGATCTCTATCAACAAAATGCTCTACTGAAGTTCTATCAAATTGCCTTCTGGATGGGCTTAATCTCAAGCCATTCCTAGAAAGTTTACTGGCTGAAACGACTGTCACATATATAATACCTCCTACTGCCTTTTTCCTCAGACTTACTGCTGGCATAGAGTAACAACGGCGGCGAGGTTCAACCATTGTCTTAACCAAGGTGTCAGTAAGAATTTTAACCTACGAGAGAGAAAAAAAAAACTACTATTTGTAAAAGTAAGAGACTTTGAAGACATTCGGTACAAAAAAGTTATCATGCTTGAGAGCCAAACCAGCCAAGAAGAAACGCCAGGAAGCTCTGTAGCAGGTAGTGATTGACTTCCACCACTACCAAATGCAACTCCTATCCTCACATCAGGAACTGACAGAAATGAGTACAAAATCGATCTCCCATTCAAAACTGGCATCAGGAGAAGCTGCAAAAGGCAATATACCGGATGAAGAACTCACCAAATAAAATAAACCTTAAAGGCTTAAACTGCTTCAGAGTGATGCACAAAAATCAATGCTTTACAATAGGATAGCCATGACTCAGAGAAGGAAAAGCAAGTTAAGTTCTATGTCTGTGTATATATAATTTCAGATGTAAAATCGGTTTGAGATGTACTGTACGAGAAAAAAGTATGAGAGGAAGCTGCTTAACATACATCTCCCTTGATGTGAAGGCTATTTATAACAATCCGTGCAGTCCCCATTAATGGCTTGGCAAGCTTGGCAAGTAACAAAATACTCATATCAGTTGTGTCCCAGTCAAAACCCAAGCGCATGATTCGCTGAAAAAAAGCAAACAGAAATATATTCTTCAAATCTAAGATCTGAGAATAGAATATGAAGCATTGATGAAGTAATAATTTAAAGTCAACAAACAGAAACACCTCTACCACCTAATATAAACCTCAATTCTAAGGTATAGCAATATAATTCAAGAAAAAAAATCTACAAAAGTATCATTCTAGATAAAGTTTGAGAACTACAAGTAAAGTAGAAACCAAACCTGATCACCTGATGTTGACCAACGTGTCCCATGAAGGCCCAAGCTTGGAGGGCTTGAACCCAGTGAAAACTCTTGCAATTCAATTCTTTCCTACATGACAAAATGGTTACTCTTTAGTACACTCATTAATATATCACTAGAGTGAAAACCAACTCTAAGGTTAAACTTCAAACTGAAAAAGGTAAGTAGAGGAATAGATCACTTACTATAAGCCTTGATTTTCTGTGCTTCAGCCGTTTCTGCAAACAACACTTAAACTAATTAACTGGATAGAAACTTTTGCTTTGATTGTACAATGTACAAATTGAGACATCCTACCAAAAGTGGAAAATGATAATAATAACGACCACAACATCTTCTAGCATTATAAGCATGCAGTAAGTGAATGCAAGAGAAACTCAAAGTCTAGCAACTAATGAGTTTTCTGAAATGATGACTTTTCCTTGAATTGTATAAAAAGCTGATGGAAGGATGTCATGATTATGAAACACAATTGGCACATTTCTCTAGGAGAGTCTTTCAAAAATATCAGCTCCATAAGACGCAAATGTAACTAAGTAAACAAAATGCAACGTAGTATAAATTGACACTACCGAAAAGCAACAATATAAGATTATTCTCACCTCAACAATCGATGAAAACCTCAATGACAGCTTTGGGTTAATATAGTTGGGCCATACTTCCATCAACAGCTTATTCAGCCACTCGCAGGGCTCCAATGGCGTTATGGGCTACACAACCAAAAGGATCACAAACAGAACATTCAGCTTCAATAAATACATATTATATACAATTAAATAGGAATAAATGAGACCGAACAACACACCGAGGTGTTAAGTATCACTCTCTTCCACTTCTTGTTCAAATCTTCAACTATGATTCGACGCTGATAGTTCCCATACTGCAGAAAGAACAAGTGACATCTTATTTTCAGTGAAGTAGAGTGGTAACAACTCAAAGTTCTGATTTGCAGTTTGCTAAAAATAGTACATACTTAAATTGAACTCAAATCAGTATAAAACAATCTCAACCAATGATAAAGTATAACTAAAAATAAACTAAAAACTAACCACCAAATCATCCACAAAAGGAAAACTTGAAAAGAGGGCAATCAGACACCTCCACACACAAACAACTACAATTCCATCTCACTCTACCAAATATAAACAAAAATTGAATCATCTCATACTCCAAAAAATCAACCAAATGTCACATTGACCTGAGATTCACCTACAAATATAGAAACACAAAACAAGAAGCACAAGACCAACCTGAACAGTTGCCCAAACGGCCGCGGCGAGTGGGACCCAGTTGGAGAAGGAGAAGACCCATCTCTCAATAGCCCAAAGAAGCAAAACCAGAGGAATCAAAACAGGAACAAATGGCTTCTCTTCCAACACATAGTTGAAGAACTCCACAACATCCTCAACCTTCAACCCTCTCTTCTTCCTACTCATTTGATCACAAACAAAATGAAGAACCCTCCTCTGAAAAACACTTCACCTTCTTCCTTTCATCAACAAAAGCTCAGAAAGCAATCAAGCTATGATCTTTGTGATCAAATTTATGTAAAAAAAAAAGTTATGGGTGAAATGAGTAAATGGGCATTAAGTTATGGAATGAATATGAAATGGGGTGCCTCTTTTTTTTTTCAGTTAAAGAAAGCTGAAACGGTGATGGTGGAAATTGAAGCAGCTAGCTATAGCTCTCTCCGTTTTCCATGGAGAAGAAGAGAAATTTAATATAAGAAAAAGAGACGCAGAGAGAAGAAGAAAAGTAAGGCCAGAAAAAGCCGAATAAACTAGGCGTTTTTTTAGTGAACTACTATGAAACTGTCCGAATTAAACATCAGCTTATTACAAAAGTGCTTTTGTTCCAGTGAAAGCGCTTTTCCCACGTGGGTCCCACCTCCAAGTCCCCAAACCTTATTCATTGGCCGGTGGGACCCGTGATAATTGCAGCTGGACCGTTGGATGGGGGAGAGAGAGTTTTCTAGTGTATGCGAGATACACCGTGGTTTGGTGTAAGTGCGGTTTGACCCGTCTGCGGAGAGGGGCGTTGGTTGTTGGTGGTGGTTTGTCAGAGCTGGCTGGCGATTCAACGACGAACGTTGAAGCGGGGACTTCCGTACGTGGCGGCAAACAATTTGCTGCGCTGATTGGGTCGTGGTAAGCACGCGCCGGAGGGCCGTACAAGTCTGATCTAAAATGGTGGGATTGTCTTTAGGTAGGATAACAAGGTCTACTTTTCTAATGGTATTTGGGACTTTCTAGAATCAATCCGCCATTGAAATCTGATTTTTGTGTAACCCCATTGACGAGCACAACCAGGTCATGCACTCATGGTTTTCTTTTGCTTTCTTTCTCTAATCACGATTAGTGGATGAGGTTAATTAGTCAAACATGAAGAGAAAAGTAGGGTTGTTAGAGTTGTGTTCTCACCTGAATAGCATACATCGATAACAACGGTATGAGTATGAGACGAGCAGGGTAGAGGTAAGCGTCATTCATCAAATACCTTGTGTTCTATAAGTTTACTGAAAATGACATAAGAATATTGATTTGATCAAATCCAAAATTTGAGAGATTGACAAGACTATATATTAAATCATCAAATTATAGTGTCACCGTGACAATCGTAATAACAAACAAAACTAATTAAGATCATTACAAGATGGCGAATTTGAAGTATTTTAGACTAAAATTCAATGAATCAAATCCATGGTTGCTATACATAGTAGATGAAATCAACTTAAAATAATATATCATTAAAGATATATGTGTGTTTTCTCTTTGAATGATATATGACAGCTAGCACATCAATCCTTTTTTCTAATTCTCACAAAAAGTTGCTCCACCAAAGGCGGAGCTGAGGATACCAAACCTAGGGTTTGGTGTAAGGCGGCTGTGAGAACCGACTGCGGGCTCTCTCAACGGCACCTCATCTCTCCCAGTGAGGCGTTTGGTGGTGGTGATTTGTTGTTGAGCACGAAGACTCCTTGGTTCTTTGCACGGCGGCTACTCTCTTCAGTGGAGACAGGTGACGTTGCGCATCTTCTTATGACGAGTGTGGGCGGGTGACGCAAGTTTGGCATCGACGGTGGATCGAGGATCGACGGGGGAAAAGGGCTGAACCTTGGATATGAGTCGACAACGTTGGTATTGATTACCCTGAGAAGTGGATCTTGCTCTCAAGATAGCGAGTTCTAGCTCTAAGGAGGGGCGGCAGTGGTTGCTCGTCTCTAGTGGCACAACAAGCCCAAGGAATCATGATGGCATGGCACGGGAGACCGTCGGACTGATTCAGCGTCTTGGCGGCTCTAGCGGTTCTAGGTTAGACAGGTTCAGTCGAATTTGGCAGAGAGGAAGGTACCATGTGGGCAAAGCTTTTGCCGTTTGGCCCATTGCTTCTGTCTCTTTTGTTATGCCTGAGTTTGGACCAAGCCTTGACCAGATTGTTGTGGGTTATCTAGGGAAAAGATCCCTTATAAATTCTAGCAATTCCTCTCTTTCTTTTCAATTCGATGAAAGATACACTAGATTGTTGTGGGTCTTAGACTTGATTCGATTGAAAATTGAGTCGTTGTTGGAATTTTAAAGGTTATATGTTTTGTAGTTGTCATATCCACTTTTTTAGATGTAGTTTTGAGATTATTTTTTTAATTCTTAGATGTAGTTTAATTTAGCTTTGATATGCATTTGTATGGTTTTTAAAATATTCATACTTGACTTTTTAGTCGTTATAATCTTTAATTAATTGAGCTTTTTCCTTTCCCCTCAAAAAAGAAAAAAGAAAAAAGAACAGCTAGCAAAGAGCCAAAGACCTAGATTTCCTCATTGTTATCTAGAAGCATATATATGACAATTGACCTTGTTGATTTTGACATAAAATGATAAAATCATAATCACATCATAATATATATCATGATCATCTTTTGTTTCTTTATGGAAAAATAATTCTCAACGTGACACAGACACCACTATATATGTGTAAATAAATTAACAACGGCAAACAAAATATAGTGACGTTTCAATTAGTCAAGGCAAAATTTTATTAAACTCAAGAACAAATCAATTGGATCAGCAGCATGCAGTCAATTCAAAGAAATGACGACTGCACAATGACAAACAAATTGGAGGTCGATGCCAAAAGTTGTTGCTTATGAATGGGATCGCAATAACATTGGAATATGATGCTGGTTTCTTCTTTTATATATGCTTGTTTTTGTTCAAGTTATTTAAATTTCTAGCTAGATCAAGTTACCATGCCATGCATGCCAGTACTCTAAACAAGTCTATTGTGAGCGCTTCATCAACACCATCACTTCGATAGGGTTGGAATTCTAGCTAGATCGATGCACTGATGCCATGCTCTTGAATAGAATTTGAGAATGAGATAAACAAGAAGTGGATAATATCAAGCTATTGATCACAGTGATACTATATTAAAGCTTTTTCGGATAGAGACCCTTCATCTTTCTTTAGCTGAAGCCTGAAGGTAGCTTAATTAGTGTACGTCGATATCAATCATATGGGTGACAAGAAAATATCTAGCTATGCTAATAATTGTGAACCGGATCCCAGTAGTACTACGAGCACAACATTGGTGGTCAGCAGTGGATCGGACCACAGAAGCATTCATCGATCTGGTCTCTACATAATTACGTTAACCTACCATATATATATGTTGGTCCATTCATATATGATTCTTTCCTCCGCTACATAAATTACATGGTTTAAATCATGGACTACAGCTTCGCTTGACTTGTAGAAGCTTTGCATCTATCTATATAAGCATATATTCGATCCCATTTCATTGTCGTCAATACCAACAGATTCAGTTTTCTGGTGTACTATCTCCTCACCATACTCATAACAATTATATTACTTATATTATACCCACCATAATACATGCGATGAAGTCTCTGGTGAATACTTTAGAAATGAAACTTCATTGAAAGGGAATGAAAACCATGTAGAGCAGCAACTGCTTCATTTATCGGATATCCTCGACGTACAGCTACGTATAGTCGACTACGTGCACATGAAATTAATCATCATATATAATGTAAGATCCACCTCGAATTTCACCCTGAAATCCGAGTTAAGTCTTGTAGGGATCACCTCTAAGGAAAATTTATTGAAGAACTCAGCAAACCTCTCTTAAAGATGGACAACCCTAACCCGGAAAATTACAGAATTACCATTTTAAATAAAACTAAACAATTCTTCACTTCAACCGTAATTATCCAAATAATAGACTAACAAAAATCTTATACAGTAATCCTAAAAGTATTTAAAGCTACTAAAAACAACGGAAGCAGAAAATACCCTACACTACCAGAAGAAAGGCTTTAGCCGACGAAAATAAAAAAACCAGGCCGACGAATTTTTTTTCGTCGGCTAAAGTCCACTTTAGCAGACGAAATTTTCCTTCGTCGGCTACTTTAAAATCTTCGTCGGCTAAATAATTTTTTTCGTCGGCTATAGTCTGTGAACTTTAGCCGACAAAATTTTCAAAAGTTTAGCCGACGAAATTTTCAAAAGTTTAGCCAACGAAATTTTTTAAGAGTTTAGCCGACGAAATTTTTAAAAGTTTAGCCGACGAAAAATATAATTTCGTCGGCTAAAGTGTCTTATATTTACAGATTTGGAAAACAACTCATCTGGAAAAAAAAAACTATACGTAGAACCTTCAAACGCAAAAAAGTTGTGAAATAAGATATGACCAGAATGGTGAAATACGTCTACGGTTGAAAAATTACGGTATTCCGGTAAAGTCTAGGTGCCGATAGTTGACTTACCCTTATTATTCACTATGCTGCAGATTTGACGTTTGGTGTCTGATTGACTATTGTGATACCTTTACGAAAGCGTAACGGCGCTACGAGTTAGACTCATTGCTAATGCCATGATGTACAGGCTTTTTTGGCTATCTGAGTCCGTTTAGGGCTTGAAAATGCAGTTTTCTTATTTTCGATTAGAGTTGACCCTTTCGATCGAGCCCTTAACGTTGTCGGATCCAGTTGAATTTTTTACCATAGACATATTTCGTCATAATGATCATATCTGATGGTCGAATTTTGGTTTGTGAATTTTAGTCATCGGAATCACAATGTGTCTACTATTTACCGTTATTCGGGTTTATGGGAAGCCCTATCGTCGGAAGGTAAATGTCTCAAAATTGTTATATGGGCAGTTGCGTCTCATCTACGTGAGAGTTTTTTGTGTGAAAGGTTTGACCAAACTACGTAATATAGAGGGAGATATGAGCGTTTTCGTGTGATAAGTAACGATGGATTAGGGTTGACCGTTTCGATCGAGCCCTTAACGTTGTCGGATCCAGTTGAAATTTTTACCACAAACATCTTTCGTCATAATGATCATATCTGACGGTCAAATTTTGGTTTGTGAATTTTAGTCATCAAAATCACAACGTGTCTACTAATGTTGTATAACTTGGTTAATAGGTTATACAACTTTGTAAACCAACTCTACATAGGAAGCAAAATTATCAAAAATCTCGTGAAATAAGATGTGTTCAGAATAGTGAAATACGGCTATGGTTCAAAAATCATGTAAATCGGGTAAAGTCTCGGTGCCGATAGTAGCGGTCAACCCTATTTACCGTTATTATTCCCTATGGGGAGCCCTATCGTCGGAAGGTAAATGTCTCAAATTTTTTATATAGGCGGTTGCGTCTCATCTACGTGAGAGTTTTTCGTGTGGAAGGTTTGACCAAACTACGTAATATAGGGGGAGATATGAGCGTTTTCGTGAATTTATAGACTTTAGCCGACGAGATATTAAAAAAGTCATCAGCTAAGGTAAAAAAATTTCAAAATTTTTTGGGCGGTAAACCAAAGTTGGAGGAAAATTTTCAAATGACTTTAGCCGACGAAAATATATGAAAAGTCGTCGGCTAAAGTCGAAAATTTTCAAAATTTTCAACCAAAATTTTTTGGCGGTCAACCAAAATTTTCAAAAGAGTTTAATCGACGAAATTCTTTATTTTCGTCGGCTAAATTTCTTTATATAGCCGAAGATGGATGGTAAGAAGTCTATTATCTGCCAGATTTTCTTCTCGGCCTAGCTCTGCCATCAAGCCACCGGAGACCGCCACACTTGTCCCAAAAGCTTCGCCGTCGTCTCTACTTCATTGCTGGATAGTGGTGCATCGAGTGGCGCCGCCGTGAGGGATAAATCGAGCTCCAAAACTCCGCCGGTTCGGATTCGGTGTCGATCGAATTTCTCCTTCCTTAGGTCACCATTTGGTGAGTTCTATATATGGATAAGTTGAGTTTGATCAGTACTACATTCCCCTAGAATTTGGTAGCTCGATTCAGTGTGTTTGAAGAGAATCGAAGATTTGAAGTTTTTAGGGTTTAAAATTGGGGATTTTTATATTTTCAGTCAATTGACATGTTTAGGCTTAGAATTGAGCTTCGACTTCTTCTAGAAAGTTGTTCGAAATGTTGAGAGGAAGATTCTGTCAAATTTTGGTCGTGATTGGAGGTGGCCGAAAGTTTCTGCAGTTTTTTTTTTCAAAACCCAGCAACTTTAGCCGACGATATTTAAACACTATATTCGTCGGCTATAGTATTTTTTAATTTTTTTTATAAGCTTTAGCCGACGAATTATGACATGTTTCGTCGGCTATAGTTATTTTTTAATTTTTTTATAAGGTTTAGCCGACGAAATATTTTATATTTCGTCGGCTATAGTTAATTTTTTAAATTTTTTTACAAGGTTTAGCCGACGAAATATACTAAATTTCGTCGGCTATAGTTATTTTTTAATTATTTATTACGCACTTTAGCCGATGAAATATACTAAATTGGTTCGTCGGCTAAAGTCTGGGAAAAAAACCGACGACATGTTTTTCGTCGGCTAATTGTGGGACTATAGCCGACGAAAAAAAAAAATTTCTTCGGCTAAAGTCATCACAGACGACCCTTTCCTGACGACACTATAGCCGACGACGAACCTTCGTCGGCTTAGATCTTAGCCGACGAATTAAGATAACAGGCCGACAAAAATTTTTCGTCGGCTAAAGTGCTTGTCCTGGTAGTGCTAGTAGGTTAAGCATGTAACATACTGGTGAAAAGTAGCTGAGATATGAGTGATTATGCCTCGTCTCCTCCTATGGGTGGTTAAGCATGTAACCTACTGGTGAAAACTTAATATTGATGCTGCTTTCGATAACCCCAATAGTTTAACAGGAGTTGGGGGTGTTTTTCGGGATGCTAATAAAACATTTCTTAGGGGTTTTCGACATTCTTTACCCCATGTAGTCTCTATACGGCATGCAAAACTTTAGGCACTGATTAAGGGGTTGGAATATGCCTTATTAGATCACCTAGTGTCGTTGATTGTGGAAACAAATTGTCAAGAGTTGGTGTATGCAGTCACATGTCCTTTCCTAGACCAGATTTGAAATAGCTATTACAACAAGCTGATTCCGTCATTTTTTGTCATGTTAGGAAAGAAGGTAACAAGGTAACACATACTCTAGCTAGAGAAGCCAAGTTGGCTGTTTATTATGATAATTTTTTTTACTGTTATCCCTCTATTTATGAAGGTGTTACTCTCTCAGGATTGTAATGATGTTTAATCAATTGAGTTATTCATTCCCCTCAAAAAAAAAAATATACCTTTTAACAAATCTAATGTATTTGGCTTGAATCATCCTAGTGTGTTTGTTATAGGAATCAACTAAGGAGCTCATCATCGTAGAGTTTTACACATTCCTAATGTATTTGGCTTGAATCATCCTAGCTTGTTTCGGGAATCATCCTAGTTTGTTTTAGGAATCATCCTAATATATAAGGGAGCCCATCCAGTACCTGATTTCTCAAACTTCTCAAGCAAAAGTTCACAACATATAATGGAACCAAGATGGACAGAACCAATACTAGAAACTGAAGACCCGGAAGCAACATGGACAGAACCAGTGCCAACGAAAGAGGAGATCATCAAATTAATATCCCAACACAAGAGACAATGCACCAAGCTGAAGAATTCTGTGACGACAACATCCTCCTTTGGACTTGAAGATGCCGGTTATTATGAGGCCAAAGAGCACTCTGTCGAGGAAGTAATGAAAAGACTCAAAGCACTAAAGAAAAGACTAGTCAGTGGGGACGACTTTAGCATGATTTTCCGAGGCAAGGCCAACACGACATATCGTGCCTGCAGTGACGGCGTGAAGCGCCTTACAGTAAAGGATATCAACAAACGCTATAAACCAGAAAAGAAAGGAAGAGGAAAGATGCTTGCTATGGTTAAATGTATTCTCAAGTCCTTCCGAGAAAAAACACCAAAAACACAGCGTCGGATGTATTACCATATGAAGAATGTCGCATTGGCCATAAAAGGAACCAAAAAGGGAACCAAAAAAGGAACCAAAAAACAAACAGATGTGTACGACACTCTCGATGATATATGTTGCGACATAATGTGCACAAGGTCAAGCATCTATGTAAACCCTTGTGTAAAAGGCTTTGTCGGAGGTTTGCTTTTATGGAGGCAGAACGGGACGTGCCCCCATATGACATGGCTGGGAGTCTGGCCTACTGACATATCTAAACCTAGCGAGAAATTGAGTGTACACGAGAATGAACTCCCAGATGGTCTTTTGAAAGAGGAGTTCGTGACAGAGGAGGACAATCCGAGGTTGTTTGAGGAGCTGGAGTATATGAAACGAACACAGCGAAAAGCCAATCTGGAAGCTTTGGAGGACAAACTTTTTGCCATATCAGATGAGACGTGTTTTGACCGAGAAGTCCACGGATTAACAGGCTATGTTGTGGTCGAATTTATACTGTACTTTTTAATTGTTTTTTTATTATTTTTAATTTGGAGTTTGTAATAGTATTACGTCTTATTAAAGCTTTATGGGTGTTATATTGCTGAAGCTGAACTCGGAATTGGAATAACATAAAAACTTGAAGACCCTTTTTTCGGATCATAGGTAAGTGCTTCTACAAACCTAGGTTCTATAACATACTTGATTCCAAGTATTGTTAAAGATGTCTCAGCAATATTCGTTGTCAATGTTACCCTAAACTCCATCAGGAGGTAGTGCAGACACTTGCATTTGCGGTATTAATAAGAAAATAATTGAGTTATTTTAATAAGAAAATATTTGGTATTTTAAAAAGAAATAATAACATTGAAAACAATCAAGGTATTAATGACTAGATATATCTTAATTTGAGTTATTTTGAAAAATAGACACTTGTTGACTTTCTATTAGTCAAGGAGTACCATTAGACATGCTGATGTGGTTCTCCGGAAGGGTTGAATTTTTTTTTCCAGTTATTCGAGCATCAACGCACTGATTTAACATCATTCATTCATTGCCTCACAGCTAATGGCGGACGATGTCGACGACGCTTGGGCCGTGGATGTGGTAGATTTCATAGTATTGTACTATTGTTACATTTATGTTTTGGATGTAGGGTTTTCGGCCCATAGTGGTTCTTTTTTTTCTTTTTCTTTTTCTTGAATTTTGTTAATTCTACATTATTCAATTTAAAAGAGATTATGAATTCACTCTATAATAAACATTTCTTTAAATTGAAAATTTAGATGCAATTGGAGCTAATATTATCAACAACGAGTAAACAAATTAACGAATTAAAAACACGTTTAAGCTATAGATTGACTTTTAGAGTGTGTTAATAATAACATTCTAAATCAACACTAATCTTTTGAGGGGTTTTCTAAGGTATTTTATTACCCACATTTTTCTTTCCTATCAAGAGGGGGATAAGCTAGCTCATGAACACTTATGGCTGCCACAAAAAGAAAAGAAACACACTTAAATGGGAGTGAGATAGATGAGAACGTAACAAGTGGAAAGCGTGTAAAACCCATCTGCAGCTTCCACAAAATGAACACTCCCAACTGCTTATTCCGATATGCCCTCGATCTCATCCAAATGTCTCAACTTCCTCATCTGTCACACGCCTACGCGTACCCTCCTTGTCAAATTATAGGAATACCTACACTCGATCATTGTGGATTAGGACGACGAGTAAAACATTAGTGGATAAGACGAGCAACATGAGCGTACACGTGACAAGTGACACGTTTGAACCTCCAATCATCGTCCATGGTATTCGTGGTGTTTTAAAAGAAATGTGAAATATACTCCACAACTCTCTCAGCTTCATCTGATCGGTGAGTTCCTAACTCATCATGCTTCATCTAACGTGCTTATAATTTTGAGAATTTGAGAAAACGTGCAAATTACTCTGTGGTAAAGTAAATTTCTTGATGCCTCACTTACCCTTGAAAATTCGATAAAACCACACAGCCCCATATATTTCTTCACTGACCCTCTAAATTTGTTTCAACCGATCCCACCCAAATAGGAGGAACAAACTTAAACGTGCTCTCTCTAATCCCCATACCCTATATAAACAATTCCATCTTCATCTCATTTCTCATAGTTTTGAGGTCCTCAATTGCAATTACCCTAGTTTAATTCCCAACCAATTTTCAATTCCAAGATGAGCCCTCATGCAAATAAGATCACCAATAACAACACCAATGCCCTATATCCACCGCCGTTGAAGATCAACAAGGACTCCCATTTCATCAAGAAACCCTCCTCCTCCCCCTCCACCGTGTCGCCGCCGTCTTCTTCATCCTCATCGTCCACGTACGCATTGTTAGGATCATCCACCGCCACAAGACCACCGCAACAGCAGCAGCAGCGCCACCCGGTCATCATCTACACGCATTCTCCCAAAATCATTCACACGCACCCGCGTGACTTCATGGCTCTGGTGCAGAAGCTCACCGGCCTCTCGCGGTTTGAGGATGACACGTCGTCGTCTCCCTCCGCAACGGCGAAACCCGAACCGCCAGAGACAGGAAACAACAACCCTAACAACAACAACGTAGGCATGTCGACGTTGGAGGAGGAGTTGATGACTAAGAGCCCTAATCAGGTTAATAAAAGCAATGTGATGACAAGAAACGATGACAATGAATCGTCGTCGGTGATCACCGAAGAGAATTGCAGCAGCAATGACAGTAATAATAATCTCAACAATGTAGGAGGAGGAGGAGGGGATTCTTCGTCGTGCTTTGTGCCACCGAATCCATATCTGACCAACATTCCGGTGTTCACGCCAAACACAGATTTCTTGTGCACCAACTCCATGAACATATTTACGACACTATGATCGATCATCATTGTGATCTAGTGATCACGGCTTCCCAGCTCCATCGGAATGATGGCCAAGAGTTAGGGGGAAGGACTCATACCAATTTTTGTTAGAGTATTCGATTCATTTTTATTGTTTGATTTGTTGGTACGTTGTTGATTTCCTTTTTCATTTTTTTGGTATGGTCATCAACTCAGTTGCAAATAAGAGTTCTAAATTTTTGCGTAGAACTTCTTTCTGTTTAAGGGTAAATAGGTGTTTGCTTACCACTTGATATAACTCTATACAAAACAATCATTCATCACTCTGAGGCTCTTCTCGTTGCATCTCCTTTTTTGTTTGTTCCCACAGTATATATTTCTCAGATTATGTAATGAATTGTGTTTCAACAACATGCACTTCTTATATAATGTGCTGAATTGCGACACGATTTCATACAAACATTATGTGCAAGTAAACGTAATTTGATTCAGGACGGTTTTGGAGTTGATTTTGATTGAAACAAGGAAAAAAGAGGAGTGCGGATTCATTATGTAGCAGCAATTCATCATCTGTAACCGTTGAGTCCATTCCTGAAAAATGAAGAGCTGGAGGAGCAGAAGCATATCAAACCTTGTCATTTTTCGTACATTTTCGTATCAGTTTATTTCCACTTTTATGGTTAAGATATACACACTCACCTCTATCTACTCAGTTGCTTTCTCTATATGTGCAAGGGAAACACTACCTTAGCATACAATTACAATACCGATCACAGTATCATCTCTTCTTTTTCTCTTCTTTCTCTCTTTCAAGTAGAACAGGAGCTGCCGGTATGCTGAACCACCACTCTCGCAATCTTCTCATCAATCTCTCTGTGCTAGTTTTCCTTATAGGTGAATACCGTGTAAACGCTTCCAAGAAGATCAACAGAACAACGTATTTACCAGGGAGGAAGGCCAGAGTCAAAGCTATGACTAGAAGAGCCACTGCAAATTTCTCACTTGCCTGATCATTGGAAAAACAAGCAAATATGAGCAATTTACTAAAAGGTGAGGAAGAGAAATGGAAGTACAGCACCATATATAATGATTATCCAGAGATATGGTTGCAGAAACCAGCAATGATAAACAGAGCAGAACCTGAGGAAACAGTGACAGCAACAGAGCACGTAGCTTTAGGAGAACAATGTTCCCATCCTGGACGAACCCTTCAGCTTGGGAAATTGCATTCTGAACTGCCAAAAGCTGTTCCATTGTATTCGTTGGTGGTGGTGCTAACACCTTAACCTCATGATCAGATATTCCTTGGGTAAAAAACCGGGTGAGCATCATGAAGATTGCAACAAAAACGAGCGTCAATGCAAAGGCATAACTCAGCCATCCCCTGAAATCCACACCCTTTAAATTAGCTGGAAATAAATGCCCATAGTGAGACATGCAGAAAGAAACACAACAGAGCATAAAATCAGTCTCCATAGTCTCTTTCTTCTACAGCTACCTCCTTTTCTATTGCAACATTTTTCTCCCATCCCATAAGACTTCTAAGAAATACAGTGACCAAATTTTCAAAAGAAAAACAAAATCCATAGATCATTACTTTTGATCACAATTGCAGTGAGGAAATGGTGCATATATTGTACCATCAAAGCATAGGAAGGTTTTACACATCCAAGTATAGATTTTACACACTATTCATTTAGTACTACTGTAACTGACGAAAATGATATTGCTATGCCAAACATGCACTGTTGCAGATGACTTATTCAGTGTTATATAAGCACTACACAGACTTCAAGATAATCCAAACTGTTAATAAATTATGCCACTCATCGAAAGTTTATCTGTGAAATTATTCATTTTCCCAAACCTCCCCCTCCATTAGTTTGGATAATGATTAATGAGTTAAGCAAGAAAATGTTACACCCAGGATTACTGACAAAATGTTGCATAACATTTTACTAGCCAAATTTACCTGCAAATGATGCAAGTGAAAACAACACAGAAAACCAAAGACTTCAGCGGATCATCCCATAATGCCAAAGAAAGAAGCCACTTCCCTAGTTCCATCAGTGGAAAGAGCAACTCCTGTAAGCAATCAAAGTTCAGAAGTTGTTGCCAGAACATGGAGCAAAACACATGCTAGGCAAGGAAAGAATGTGGTAAACTGATACTTATATCCTTTAGTATGGCATAAGGATCAATACGTTATATACAGCCGAATTACCAACCAACATTTAGTGGAATAAATGGAGACTCAAAAGGGCATGAGAAATTCAGCGCAGTCTTTTGGCCATACAGAGGATAAGAAATAAAACGTCTTGATCATACTATACTCTAATCATAAATAAACCAAGAATGGAGAGGGTGAAGGAGAAGGTTTAGAATCTGGGCAAATAAAGCCATACCTTCATCACTGCAAAATTTGTATCAATGCCTTCCACTTTGACTCCATCTACAGTTGCTTGTGCTTGTGCCACTTTTTCGTAGTTGTTTTTTGATTCCTTAACTGCTTTTTCCAGTGAAGTCAGTTGTCCAACAGTTACCTCGCCCACAGCAAGACCAGCCTCAGCAGAATTATTAGAACTTGTTCCAAATGCAAATCCCAAGTTAGATATCATATCTAAGGCTGAGATCGAATACATTCCACCTCCAGACTTGGAACTGTTAGACCTATTTAATTCGCTTACGGTTGACATATTTGCAAGAGTTTCCAGTATCAAGTCTCCACCTGGTAATTGGTCACAAAGATTGAACATTAAAAGACCCTCACAACGTAAAGGAGCAGAAGAGATTTCTTGAATGGCTTGTACTCGCAGAATCCCAAGCACAGCCTTTGATAGCACTTCATCTCGTTTGACCCCCTTGATTTGGTATTTATGTATAAATCTATGAACGTATAAAATCTCTCTTATGATCGCTAGCCAGTAATCACGACGAGAATGCCCCTTCAGCTCAGGAAACTCTATAACAACTGGTTCTGATCTACAGAAGAAATACTATGAAAGTGATAATCATGTTCTAACAAGAGAAAAATGTAACGCCTGATTACTTACAATGAGATTGATTTATAAAAGACCGCTTTGTCAAACAATCTAGTACCCCATGGGCCAGTCAACTCAGGTTTTACAACCTGTTTTAGATCATCTGATAGGTCATATTGTTTTGGCTTGTCATAAGAGACAACACGCAGAGCCTCAAAGTAAAGTGCATGGTCTGTCAAAATCAACCGTCCTGTTTACAAACCATAAACAATTACAAATGTCAAAATACTGGATAGTTATGCATCGACCATTCTACAATCTTAATCATGTACTTACCAGGCCATGTAGATATTCCCACATGCTCAAGAACTGGTTGTGTAGTTACTGTTCCATCCACTTCCAGAATTCTCTCTCCTCTTGATGATCGTACAGCAGAAAGAAGAGACGACTCTGATTGGGTCCTCATTTTTCTTATTGCTCTGTATGACAAAAGTATTAGAATTGCAGGACTAGATATTAGGTTAAAGGGATATGCTTACGATGTTTTCACAAACTTTATACCAAACAAACGATTTCAGAACTTAGTAATCCATTCTATTCCATCTGCTAACCAAAGTATGCATCATGCAGTATCTTCTCATAAAAACACATTTTATCATGTGTTCTATAGTGCAAAATACTTTTCCTCTATGAATTAAAAATAAGTCGTATCTTACTTGTTAGATTGCAAACCACTATAACCAAGCTAACCCCTGTGCGGTGTCTCTGAGACCTAGTCTACACGACCTTCACTAACTAAGGTGGAGATCAGAATTCAACTTGTCATAATGATTACCAAATCCATGCAATAATTTCCTGCTAGCATTGACTATTACGGCATTGACTATCTCCTTCTGGTATTCCTGTCCTTTTTATTCATACCGTTTTTGCTTACTGAAATGTGTCTGTAATGCAAGTTTAATTGAAGTATTACCTTTCTAGTCCGCTCAGATACTTGTCATAAGTGGAGAATTGAAGTCTCCCACCAGTTGATGTTGCAAGGACCTCAAAAAGATTTTCGCTGATAATCACATTTGCAATAATGGGAACTGATGGAGCTATTCTAGAGAAAGCCTCAATCCCAACTGATAAATCCTCATTTAACTGCACAAAAGACAAGGGTCCCTTTTGAGAGTCTCATTAAAAATCTAAGAGTCGGGCAAGCAATACATATAAAGCGATTTGCATGTCTGAAGGTATCAACCTGCCAAATAGTTTGGTAGACAATGCAAATAACAATGGGTAAAGCCATTTCAAAGCATTAAAGACATTGCCAATCACAATTAGGTAGGATAAGCATGCTTTTATAAAATTACAGTTGAGAATGTGTATCAGTAGTTAACATCAAATTATCAACAATAAAAGATAGAAGCTTCTTAGGGGGGAAACAATCAGAAAAACTTAAGGCTTACATTTAGCAAAGGTTGGCTGTCAGAAGCTGGGGCCTCCCAAGCTAGCATCATATCATATGTTAGGCGTCGAAACCTTTTATCAGCCAGATGACCTGTCACCTGGGTTGACAAGGCAAGAGCTCTGAAAGAGCAGTATTCTAGAAAGTTCCTTGCATAGCAAGATGGATGCTTAATAGACTCAGAAGCCTCTGCACTGAAGCCTTTACGAAGCTCAGTCGAAGGAACACCAAGGATTCTGCACCATTATTTTTGTAAATTTGAAACCACAAACAAATCATTTCTAATGAAAATAATTGAAAAGAAAAAATCTAGATATTCAGATGAAGCACCTAACACTGAAAAATAGGGTTCTAAACTTCTAATGGAAACAATATCATTTTCACTTTCACTATGTAATCTATCATTAAGAGAGTATGGAATGTAAAGAGGAAACTTACTTAGAGCATCTTCGGACAACTACATTGGCAATAGGAGATAGCTCCGGTATCCAATTTGTTGGGGCTGAAGGAGACCTCTCCAACTCCTCCAATTCATCATCAAAAGGTCCTCGATTTCCGATCAGCCATTTGAACGATCCTTCTCTTACAAGATTCTCAAGCATATTTCTGGTTTTGCTTGCCACCGCCATCCCCACTTCTCCTCTTACTATGTATTTAAGTAAACTGCAAATGAATTACAGCACCAAATCATACTCACATTTCTTGATTTTAACTCATGAGCCTAACTTCACCAACCCCACAGCCTAAAATATCTATTTCCAAACGTACAGAAACATAAATATTAACCCAGTAACTTTCAATATGTTATTTCCCAATTACCAAAGCTTAGCTTAGCCACTTTAAATCCCAACACCATGTTCCTCCCAGTAAGGCTACACCTCCCATAATAGTCACTTTAAAATCCGCAATAGTTATTACAGCTTCCTTATTCAATATACTATCATTTCAGTTCTTATTGATCATCAAACTAACTTGCTATTCACAAACCCAAAAACCCTTGTCTTTACATCAAACCAACAACCAAATTTCACCATTAACAACATAACTAACAATCAATCAATCTCTTTGGAGTTGCCACAGACCCAACAAAATTTAATTCAAACCCAAAACTAAATCCAACAACTACAACAAGCTACAAGAGAATCCACTTACCAAACAAAATGCACAGTCAAGCTCACACCTTTACCAGCATCCGATCAAAGTCTCCAACTTTCCGCAACTTCTCACAAAACCCAACTCAGATTATACGCAGAGGACCAATCTCCACCAACCCAGAACACCAATTTGGGAGATTGAGAAGAGTCGGTGAGAGCAGCCACGTAGAAGGGACATGGTTTATTCTGGCGTGGGGTTTGTGTTTATATTATAATGAAGAAACAAGGAAGACTAAGATTGATGGATAAGAATAGAATTTCTGAGACTTCTACTACTCCTGGTATTCGTCATCTGTGTGTGTGTTCTTTACTTCGTTGAGAAATCGGTGATTGAGTGAGATAGGGTGCAGGTGATGGTTCGGTGGAACTAAGTACATTTTAATTTAGGCCCCCTCTTATATAATCTTTACAGCTTTAATGCACTTAATGAAATTTCCCTCATTTATGTTGTGGATCATTTTGTAGTTATATCTTTCTCTTTTTGAGATTGCTTTCCACACTTGCAGATCTTAAAGGAAGGAAACAGAACTCTGTAGTGAAATGTTGATGAAGGGATTGTTACGATCAGCTGGCAGATTTTGGAACGAGACGTCCTCAACCTTTTTACGTAGTTTCATTGTTTTTACCTTCTTGTATTCCTAGCGATTCACTAGATCAGTTGGAAACTGAAATTCATATAGGTTTTACGTGGTAGGTTGTATTATTAAGAGAAAAAAAAAATGAAAAGATTGTGATCGATAACTCACTAGAATCACAATGAATTAGTTAATGATATTTCATTTGTAGTACGCTATAGACCCATAAATTTCATTTAAACAAGTTTTGGTAGTCTTGTCATGAGTTACATTGTTTAAGTAGGAATGTGATTGTTGTTATGCCGATTTTCTATCTTTTAGTTTCGTGATCTCTAACTTTTGAAGTATGTTGATCTAATGCAACCCTCACATTTTCAACAATGTAATCACAATTATTCAAAAAAAAAAAAACAATGTAATCACAATTATAGTGCTTCACTAATACACGCCAACAATTTATCTTCACAATTCCCCAAGTGATAAATTGTAACCATTCCTCATTATTTGTCTCACTCTCTATCACCATCATAAAATGATCAATCCTATCTTCCATCTTCTTCTTCTTCAGATCACCATTATTTCTTCTTCAGATCACCATTATTGTCACTATCTTGACATCCATCCTTGTCACATTTCAATTTCAACTGTGACAATATCTTCTAGCTGGACTGAAATTTGAGCACGAAGTTCCCGCTTAGAGCCCAGAAACACCACAACAAAAGCCCACCTCACTAGATCATGGGCCTATATATCACGCTACTAGAAGTAGGAAAATTTCTTAAAAGCTCTATTAATCTTCTAGTACTGGTTTAAGACTTACTCTTTAAGCAGTTGTGGCTTTGCCAAACTGGAAAGTTCTCCATATTGAACAAAAGCTTGGATTCCTTTTGTTAGGTAGTAGTAACATTGATTATTGCTACCTGCAGCATCTATATGATTATATGCATCGCTGATTGGTGAATTTGAGTTGAATAGCACAATACAAGGGTGTTTTATGCTGCTCCGGAGTACAGTAAAACTTTCGCGCAATATAGAGCTCTGCGCAAACAAGTTAGTAAAATCTGTCCCTCAATGTCCCCTAGCCATTTCATATTCTGCAAATTCACATGAATATTCAAAGAGTTTAATCCCTGTTGCTCTGTTTGATCAGCATTCACACTCCACATGCTTCACATCAGTATATGTAAATATATAGGGCCACAAGTTTGGAGCTAAGCTTAGTTCATCTCAACATTTTACTCTTCTTGAGGGAGACCAAATCATGTTGTCGACCTGAACATTCTGGATTTGAATTGATCTTGCACATAATACAAATCCCAAATGTGGACTCTTTCATTTAGCATTATTGTTTGACCCCTAGTTTTCAGGCACATTTCTGCATATACGCCTGTCACATGAGAATTGAAGAAGATAAGACATGGACATAAATCTATCTAATTTGTGATCTATAATCTCTTCAACCTAGCTATTCACATCATGTTTGTTGTCAATGAATAGTTGGAAAAACTTGGAATTGAGTTAAAAACTATGTAAATATCTTTTGACTTCAATTATTTTAGCGCTATCTAACATGTTACGAAATGTGGCTTCAAAGATGATCGGAAAACCAACAATTTGGTTCTCTCATATATTGGATCATTTGCTAAAGTTTCCGGACTAAGATTTAAATTCTGCTTCCAACTTTGTATGTTCAGTACATCAGTTTGGGGCTGGGGATGAAGGACATGCATGCACATACATAATCCTTTTTTCCCTTTCTCAATCTTGGTCCTTTCATAGTAGTGGGGATGACACCCTAAAGATTTCCACTTCCAAATAAAAGCTCTAAAGAAGATCTGCTAGTAGAAGGATCTTTGAACTTGCCCATATGTGTCCTCAACTTCCTAACTTCACTACCTAATATGTGATTCTCAATCTAATTATGTGGCACAGTCCATTCATGTACTAAGTACTAACTGTTTCCATGGGACCCTAAAACCCTGTTCCTCCTCTTTGTTCATGCATATTCTCCAAGAGACAAACCAAGCCTGGTCAAAAGAGGGTCAAATAGAAAAGAAGAAAGATTGAGTTCAGTGGGATATGATGGAGGGAGAGCTAGCTAGATAGAGCCTTAGAGATCAAGGTTCATAAACCCTTATCATTTAGATAAGTTGGAGAGTAGTGACTAGTGAGTGAGTGAGTGCCCACAATTGCCCATGCCTCTTTTGGGAGGCAACCACTGGCCCATTCTAGCTGTTTCCTCTCTCTGTCTCTCCAAGCTTCATGGATGCAATGCATCTAACCCCTTCTTCCTCTCCTAAACTCACTTACAAATTAAACTTGAAGACAAAAAAAGCTTCAGTTCTTTTTCCCTCCCACCAATCATTCACTTTCATGAATTGGCAATGTCTTATAAGATTTCATGTGTATCTATCTATATGTGGGATAGTGTAGGTCGCTTGTCAATTCTGCAGGTTCTAAGTTTGTGACAGTTTGCGACCTTGCTCCTCTCTGGTTGAAGGTCTTGCTCATAAAATATTAATGCCCCCGATTAGGCTTCTCCAAATTCTTAATTACTGACATAGATGCAAAATATAATTCCAAAGATATATCTGAAATTGCTGGTGTGATATTAATTTAGCCAAGTTGCTGTTGTGCTGATGATGTTCACATTAGACAGGTTGGAGTTACTGATCATCAAGCCTTGTCTTAGCTGTGGCCTGCATTTTAGTCGACAGCTTAGTGTTTATCCACCTCTTAGTTATGACTCACTGTGGATTGACTATTTTGTGCCACTATGATGGATACGTCTCTTATGAAAAATATATATCATTCTCTTGTCAACCTCAGCGATGACATAAATCCAATACGTGTAAGCGTTACTCGACCTTCATCAAGTAGACAAAAAGAGAACTGATTTTTTTTTTTGCCACAGTGAATCAGTGAAGTGATATTGAAGGCACTCAGCATTCACTAGCTCCCCTAAAATTCTGTGGCAGATCGATATTGAACTATTGATGTGCTCTCCTTATATGTGTATACGCAAGATGTCTGTTAAAAAAACTTAGAATGTTCTAAAGAGTCTTAAGGAGCAAGAGCCATGCGAAGAAGCTGAGATAAGATGTTTGATTAGTGATTTACAAGACAGATACATTCCTAAATCCACCGTTGGTCATTTATATGACAGTATATGGTTAATTAGTTTTTACCAAATGTAGGCAGTATTGGCTAGTTGAGCATATCCCAGTTGGAGTCCAATTATTGCAGATTAGGATTCTGTCAGAAGAAGTTATTACAGTTACTGTTCTTATGAAACAGCTGTATATGTATTGGAACTGAAGGAGATGAGATTAAACCCTTTCTGAAATTGACATTTTCCTAATGCTGTCTGGAACTCTGGTGCGCTTCCTTGTGATTCTGTTTTTGAATTGGCAATGCCAACTTATGAATGTTTGGACTTATTATCATCTCCCTTAACATTACTTATTCTTCTGTCTATCATCTATGTAAACCACAAGTAGGTGGGAGATAAAATTTGACTGCAGTCCTTGTATTAGTCTGGATAAATTTTTCCCACACAAGGGTTTTACAATTAAAGTATGAGACTTTACACTTGTGCCAGACATAGCATGAAGTGCATGGGACAAACTTATCTTAAATAAAGGCCCTAAAATAAATTATATATAGAATATCAGGAGGAGATGGGAGATGGAGCTACAGCAGTAGCATCTTCATGTGTTTGTTGTATGGCATGCATAAAGTTGTAGTAGCATCCAAAATTGTAGTCAGACTCTTTGAGACTCAGAGAGACCAATAATTAGTTGAGAAATACTGGAAGCTACTATCAACTACTCCTCCATATCCTGCTTCTATCTTCACTATCTCCAACTCTTTTGCTCTCTGCAACATATAAATATATACATCGAGTCATTGAATGTATTTTTCACTTTTGAGCAATTAGTTTTAAATCTTAAAGGAACTAAAGCTAGCTAGTACCTGCATTGTTTCCATAGCATCTTCTGTCTCTGAGTTGAAGTCATGGAAAGAGCTTGCTGCAGTTAACTTCATAGACAGGAACTGAATTCAAAAGGAAAAGAAAGTATTAGTTTATTTGGAACAAGAAGTAGAAAAATAACAAGTTGTTGAACCACTGATCAACTGACCTCAACCTGGTTCTGCAAGGACTGCACATAGTTAATTATCTCGTCTAGCATTACCGCCATTCCCATAGTCTGTAATCACGATGAGTACCGAAAAATTATAACACACTTAAGGTTGATGTTGTTGTCAAATAATATGCATTGCTAAAAAAATTATTCACCTTAGAGCAACCTGGGACAATATCTTGCAAGCATCTCATTCTTTCATTGATTTTTCCTCTTCTAACCTGGTGTGATAATAATGTAGCATTCAATAAAAACCCATAATGCATTTAATAATGATATCAATTTGAGTAAAATGTTATCTGCAAGCTAGTATACCCTTTCTGCTAAGCTGTGGCTATCAGTGGCTTGGCCTCTCCTGGCTCTAACATGTACCACTTCCCTTGGTTTCTCATCTTCCTCCTCACTACTGGTTTTCACCCTTTTTCCTCTTCCCAAGCTCTGCAACATGTACAAACCAAATCAATCATCACTAAACAGACAATTTACAAGCCAGAACAGAATTGTAAAGATTTTAATTGATAATTACATTTTTTCCCTTGATCCCAGTTTTTGGAACTGGGGGATTGGAGACTACAGAACTGCTCTCTGACATCTCCATTGCAATTCTCTTCTTGCTTTCTTGGAATTCATGGTTTTGAGCCGGGATGAGGCACTGAGCAGCTGAGGCCTCATCATTCTGCAAGTTGTTGTTGATGTTGTTGCTGCTGCTATTCTGTTGAACAAAACCAGCCGGAAAGTTTTCAACCAAGCTTCCTGGAAATTCAGGTCCTTTGTTGTTACCAAAAAAATTGTCACTTGAAAAAGGCAAGTAGCCTTGAAAATGATTCAAGCTTGAGTAGTCCAAAACACCAAGGTGATTGAATTGGTGTGCATGCTGGTTTAGAAGTTCAATATGGTTTGGCTGAATGTCTAAGAAAGGAAATGAAGGCTTCAAATCTCCTGTGAACTGAGCCATTGGATTTGGTATAGCAGACTCAGAAAGCTCTCCTGCTAGCTCAAACCTTAATTGGGTTTTTGGATAATGCAGCTGTGCAAGTGTGGAACTACTATTTATAGTGTAGGATTACATCTGCATGTAATCTGGTATTACCTTAATATATTACTTGACATTTAATATTAATCAATAATGAGCAAGAAGTGGGAAGGGGCCACGTGGCAGTGTAGTGTAGTGGGATCCCTTCAGGAGGTATATATCCAATTATAAGGGGGACCAATGTAGGGTTTTGGCACTGAGCTTAAAGTGTGTTGTGCTATATGATATGAATGAAGTGATTAAGTTTTGAAAATGTTTTGGGGTGTTTGTTTTGGATTGAATAAGACATGGAGGGTTTGGAAGTAAGCAATAAGCATCAAGTATGCTAAACCTTGCTGGGATAGAGTTGCTGTCAATAAATTGCAGAATTGTTGGTTGCTTCCTCAGCAATTTGAGTGAGTTACATTGCAGATTGTTGTTGCATTGCTCTCCACACACACGAGAAAACTCTTTTTATATTTCTCCCACATCACATATGTCAGTGATGTTCGAACTCATGACCTCCACAGCGTTCCTTTTTTGCAAATAACTAACAAGCAAGTCACAACTCACCAAAGTATAATTGGGTGTGTAGAGAGAAAAGCAGAGACCCCTGTATTACTTCCTAAAGGACTTGGGCCTCGAAACTATTAACTTTTCTCCCAAGCTCATTTGGGGCCTATCCAAATGAATATTCGTCCATATCAGAGTTTGTTTCAGAGTTCTCAGTTCTCACCATAAACATTTGCATCATAGCAGAAGCTCTAAATTTCTGTCATCATATATAGAAGAAGAGCAGGTCAGAAACTCCATACTCTTGAATTCCAAGTGATCGACGTGCTCATTTCTGAACCCTATACATCTTCATCACCTCTAAATTGTATCTTCAACATGAGTGGGGCCGCTGTCTAAATTTTAGGGTTTAGGATTTGTATAATACAAGACTCAAACTCATGCTTCAAAAGAAGAACAGATAATACGCAACCTTAATGGGCCATGAAAGAAGTCTCATTCAAAACCAAGTCCAACACTTCATCATCACCCTCCAAGAACTAGTTTGAGTATTTATTAATTCAAAGAGGGAGACGGCCTGACTATTAACAACTTCTTCCAGCCGGCCCTGATTGTTTCATTGAAATTCTGCCGATTGCAGTGTCTCAATCAACAGCTGGCTATTTAAATTCAGAGTTCTTGCTCATTAATTTGTTCAGAATTGGTTACTGTTACAATGTCAAACACTTGAAATCTGAAACTGATCGGGAGGATACAGAAAGTAGCTATCAGATCATATCAATAAAGACCAAAGTGAATGCATGCACCTTGATCTTTCTTGTAATGTAAGAAAGCTAGTATCAGAGCAAAGCTGAGGTAATTACCTAGCATGATCTGGAGTTCTGGTCACTGTAATACCAAACCTGTGTAGAATGGACCAAACTAGCTAGCTCGGTTATACTATTGCTTAGGAATACATAGCTCACCGCACAATATGTATGCAAGATGAAATATTGCCAAAACTATATCTATTCTGCAGGTTGCTAAAGGAAATTAAGTGTACATGTCAATCATATAAATGTCAGCATGTGTGTGTTGCGTTTGGATTGAACTAGTATAATGTGATATCAGATTTGTTGTTATCTTTACAACAAATAAGCTTAATTTGTTGTTTCCTGTTATATAACCAATCATGTTGGGCAGTACACGCTGTTAATTAGGCCTAATCATCACAATAATCCTGTCACTGTCATCGACTTATCGTCATCAGGTAAGCCCTCATCAGATCTGTCTTTGTTATCCAACTCCCATGTCATGCACAAGGCCACCCCAAATTTGATTAGTTTTTGTTGTCATCAACATGACGCTGTACTTTAATCAGGTCTGGCTAGCTATCTAAGCACACCAATTTGGCATAATTTTGATGTCATGCTGGTTGCTGCACAGTCTTGGACTTTTCCATTTCAGTGCTGATCAATTTGGAGTCCCTTTCCTAGGATTTAAATATACTTGTAGCCTCTGAAAATTAAGCAATGGCTGCAGTTATTTAAATGCTTATTAGCAACCCTCTCAAGCTCCGAGTGCCATCAAAACCAGCATTTTACACATTTAGTGGCGTTGGATATCCTCATCCAGCATGTCATTGGGATTGGAGAGTAGCTCAGGAGTGACATAATCTGATCGATCCAAAAGCAACAGCTCAGTCCAAAGACCGCCAGATGAGGCTTCATTTACAAAGCTACATCCTCGCTAGTAATTTTTCGTTTTTCATCTTTGGAAGAGGAAAACAGAAGTAGAGAACCAAACACTAAAAATTGTCGACAGATGGAGCAGAGGCAGCTTGAACATGGATGGCAGGCATAAGATGTTTAGTCATGAATAAGATGTTTCATACCAAACAATAACATTTATGGCCTTAACTTCTCCAACACTGCCTATAAATATAAACATTAATCCACTTCATTAACTACATGTATCGATCAAGTGCTTTCCTCTTGAACTTCAAATTAATCTTTCAGTCTCTAGTTGTTTAACGAGTTGTGTGCTTGAAATGTGATCCCGAGGCTATTTTCCCCGTCAGTATCTGTCATGGTAGCAATGCATCCATTCTTTGGGGATATTAATTCACTGATCGGGGCATTTGGTTTTATCCCTCTTGCCTGATGTGCTCTTCTTCAACTCAACCTTTAAGCCATCGAAACGAAGCCCCATTCACTGTTTGAACAACACTATTGCTGATTTGCTGTGGTGTTCTTATTCTAGGGAGTTATAGGTGCAGTTGCAGCTATAAGACAAATAAGCCTCGACGCCAAAACTTATATGATCCAGTTGAGTCTGTGGTGTTCTCATTCTCGTCTTTGAAGACTGCCGTCCTTCAATGGCACAATTGTACTCCATTGCTAATGTGTGATGAATCTTGGAAGGAGGAAGGTTTAAGATTTTGTGTTTCAACAAAACAACAGAAGGAGGAATATTGTCCTGAAATGTTTCAAATGACTAATATTTGTTCTAGTCTTGGAACGTTTCAAATATAAAGATCAATCACAGCTAGGTGACAACCCTAAATGTACGGTCATTTTCAAATTATACCAATGTTCACAGAGATGTTTTGGATTCTTTTTAAATTTAGTTAGTATAATTTCCTATCAATGTTCCCTTCTTCCTTAATGAATTAGCTTTAGGTGATTAGCTTGATTGATTAGTAACGTCCCCTGTTTTATTTGATAATCTATTTAGCAACTTTGAATTGAAGCTACTCTGTTTTGAAACAGGGGAATGTTTGAAACAGGCGACTCTGTTTTAAAACAGGGGAATGTTTATTCCTACCTGCCAAGCCTGTTTAATAATTCTCTTATCGTCCCTGTTCCTCTCCTATGGTCAAAGAGTGTCCATTGTACATTTTTACTAGAGTATAAGACACAAATATCATGCAGCCACAAGAGAATAAATGAAATAATAATGGCAATAACAAAGATAATAGTGATAGACCAAGTTGCATAATTGAAGTTTGATTGGCCTTGATTAGGGATATAGGATTTTTGAGGTGTTTGGAGTGGGATTTTAGGTTTGAAAAGGGAACTGGAAGGCGAAATATTTGCAGCAGAACATGATATTGGCTAAGGTAGAGTACTTATTTGATAAAGATGATCATGTTGGAATATCATTTTAGGTTTGGAAATGGAACTAGAAGATGAAAACTTTGCAGCAACACATGAAGAAATGCTCATGGTGGCCAAGGTTGAGTACTGATGATGATAAAGATGAATCAGTGCATTTCCGAATGACAAGGTCTCTGTCTGTTAGCAGCTACACACTAACACTACACATGTAATTGTGAATGGAGTTGGTATTATTGTGGAATAATTGTTTGTATACATACAACTATACAAAGCTTAGAGCCCTAAGCTCGTTAGCTATCCTAAACCGAGATTCAGATTATAAGCTACATAATTACAAGGAGTTACAATGACTTGACAAAACAATTGTCGTTAGAGAGCGTGGTGTGTTTATCTGAAACTGAGAATAGCCGGAGATTATTACTGATTATTCCGCAGATGAGGAGCAGTATCCTTTTCGGAACCGACTATAATGGGCGAGGCAGATAAGCCGTTGTATGTATCTACTGGGACTACTGGGACAGTGAGTTTCATTTCATCTTTTGAAGGCTCTGTTCGAGATGTTGATCCAAATATCTGGACTGTTAAGCTTCCACCTGTTACAAGAACCAAGAAAAGTTACTCTTCCTTTTTAATACTGGTATAAGCTACCAATATTGTCTCTACTACAGATAGTGATAAAAGGTACTATGGCAGTAGATAGTCCTTTTCACTAGTAATACTTTGGTAGTCTAATAACAAAAGCTAATTGATGACAAATTTTGTATCTTAATTAAGCTGAAAAGATGATGAAACAGACACCTAGCACAAGAGCAGCACCAATCAAGCCAGTAGAACCCCATGTTTCGCCAAGGAGAAACCATGAGAAACCTGCACCCCAGACAGGCTCTAAGCCATAAATTATTGCTGTCTCTGTGGCTGATACATTGCGCATTGCGGCCATCTGTTAATAAGAATCCGAGCTGTAAAAGACTATGCTAGAAAATTCACGGCACCACTACAATTCACATATCTTGCTGAGCAATGCGAGAATATTCATACTCTGAGAGTACCTCTACCCATAAGCATAACACAGTGGAGAATATGCCTGTGTACAGTGCAGGTATCCATGGAAACACAACCATCCACTCCCAGAGCATGTCCCATGTCCACAAAGACAGGTTCAAGTCGTGGAGGCCACCACCAGACCATGCTCCAATGAGGTACCATATGGTTGATAAGGAAGCAACAACACATATCTGAGTGAAACTAACTAAGGTTAGTGTGCAGCATCGATCCCTAAAGATATATATACTAACTACATGGGTAAAAAAGATAACCTCATATCCAAGCATAGGAAAGAAGTTTTCTCTCTTTGTGTTTCTTGATATATGCTCTGTTCTAAGCATATGAACCCCAAAAAACACCGCGCTCAACAAGTTCAGCAAATCTCCAACCTGAACACGTTTGATAAAATATTTATATACCCCAACAGATAGAGCAATGTACTTGACTCATGCAGCTAGGTGTAAACAGAAGTATAAAACTAGTAACATAAAATCTTAAACAAGACTGTTACATTTGGGGGAGATCCACTGGATTCCAGCAGCCCAACTCCTACAATAGACATGAAGGCACCAAACCAGACATGAGCAGGGACTGCTGCTCCTAACATACCATCAAGCAAGGGAACGATAATCACCTGTTAAATTCACCCAAATTAAAATATGCCACCAATTAAGTACCTGATCAGGTACACTCCCAAAACAAAACAACAATCTAGCCACATTGCCTTCAGGCAAGCAAGCATAATGCAAAAACACTCACAGTGAACATAGAAAGAAACGATGCGCGACCAGCATCCGACGTTAACAGTCCTAATGCCTGCATAAGATACCCTAGACTAACCCAGAACCCCAACTCAATCCCCGCATTTCGAGTATCAACGTCACCTCTTGATCTCATAACAAATGGGATGAATGGAACAGCAGACATGGCAAACCGCACAACAGTAAATGCCGCCGGGTCCATCACAGATTCCACCTCTTTCACAAACGTGAAGTTACTCGCTACAGTGTACAACATTAGCAAATTGGGCATCATGTCATTGACAATTAACTTCATTATCAAGAAACAACAAATGAACAAGCTTTTACCATAGACAACAGTGATTACATTGAGCAGAAGGATGCTCTTAACTTTCTTGCTCAGGGCTGTAACAGTCGTTTCACTTTCATTTGAGACTTTGACTAATGCGGTTGGACTCGGACTGGTACAGTCCAATTTCGCAGTCTCGCCTGAAGATTTGTTCTTGTTCATTTCTACCATCTCCTAATCTATTATGATCACAAAACTCATACTTTAAGTTTAACAAACCAAAACCAAGTATCTATATTAAAAGTTTCTTTGGCTACTTGATGTTGTTGCGGGTTCTTTACTTTCCACGCTTGAAAGAAATCAAATACCATGTCATCTAAAGTATGCTCAAAATAATCTAACATATCAGATGTATTATTAAAATCTAACATGATTACTGCATGCACACATAATAGGTGCATAATTATACATTATTTGTATCAAAATCCTCTATATTTTATTTGTTTGTTTAGTGTGTTTTTAGTTATTTACTTTGTTTATTTGTTTTCTAGGTATTTTAAAGCAAATAAGAAGAAAATAAGAAAAAAAGAGATTGTAAGACGAAATTCAGAAATCTGCCTTTGAAAGTCATCCAACTTCGACAGGACACTGAGGGCATCTCGGGACGAACCATATTATGAGCCTTACACTGATGGAAAGCTACGGATGCCAGCTTTCCATAGCGTTTTACGATTTGTGAATAGAATTTTCCTAGAAGAAGTTATGGCCAATTTATACTAGAAGGTCAATCTGCGTGCGAATATGACTCTTGACAGGAATTTGTGTTTTGGGGTCCAAATCATACCGGAAGGCCCATGGACGAGTTTGCACTCCATAGTCTGACTTATAATCTCGATGTGAAGCTGATTATGAAGAATTAAATGAGTTGGCACACTTCCATTGGTCCTATAGATGAGCACCAATCAAAATGTCCAAGGAAACCTAAATCAAGATGGATTAGTTGAAAGAAGCAATATAAAAACCTGTGCTATCATCTTTGATGGCTGCTTCTTCTCCTCTCCTTCTTCATCTTCTCCACCTTCCCAATCTGCTGCGTTTTCTTGTTATTATGTTTGTTTAAAGCTTTCTTAGTTAGGGGTTGCTTGAAGCCCTAGACATGAACAATAAGATGATTTGAGTTTTGATTTTAGTTTCTTTTAATCCAAGATGAGATTTGGTTTACTATTATTGCATTGATGAATTCTTTTCTTGTATGCTTTGAGTGCACACTTAGTATGCATGTTAGGGTTCTATGGCTTTGATTGTTTGATGTTAGTGTCAATATCGGACCCCTCAAACTATCTAGAGAAGCAATTGTTAGTTTTTGCTAGCAAGTAAACTAAATAGCAAGGCGCTAAGTTTATTGTGATGTCTTGTGAACGTAATGATCTCTGTATGTTTAATCTAATAAGTGTACATTTAGATTACATTGCTTGAGAATAATTTAGGTGTAGAGCACTTCCTGCTTAGCATACGAAGTAACGTACGAAGTAAGAAAGAGTAATAGGTTGTGTTTCAAGCATACCAAACCAACTTGAGCATCTACATCTAGATTAATTGAACTATAACTGAACGAATTGTCTTGTGTGTGGTTGTTGGGGTGGATTGCATCTTCCCTAACTAGTTTGCTTTCATTGTTTTCTAAAACCAAAACAAAAATCAGTTTTCGACATAGCAAACGAACTCTGATTCATCTGAAATTTTCTGTGTGAGTCCGTTTGTCTGTCTAGTTCGAGTTTGTAAATTTTCGTATTTTTCTGACTTGTTTAGGTTAGTCAACTAATTAGGTTTTCAACTGCTGGTCGCTAGGATCAATAGTCACTTTTGTGACATCATTTGAATAGATAGAATCATTTGGTCCTCTGCGTGAATGACCTTTATTTGCCCATACTATAAACAACAATCTAGTAGTAAATAAAGAAAATAAAATTGGTTTAGAAATAACCAATGTTCTAAAAGGCGCTAGGCGCTAGGCGGGCGATGACCCGTAGCCTAGAGCCTGGATAGCCTAGGCGGGACTAGGCGATGGACTAGGCGATCTACTTTTTTTATATTTTTAATTAATAAAAATAAATTATATAATATTTAAAAATGGTTTTAATATGATAAATTAGAAAAAATTTAACATAACCTTACTCTAAAAATGAGCAAACCAACCTGTAAATTTATAATATCATCATAATCAAACTAATCAACAATGTTCAACATAGTTAATGATCAAATATTCAACACAACCATCATCACAATTCACAATTCACAAGTTCACAACATTAATCAAATGCAAACTAGTAAATTGTCTCAAGCATTCAAGTCTAGAATTTAATGCATAATTCAACATAGCCAATGTAACCAAAATATAGCAGATACAATTCAATTAGGAAACAACACATTTCAAGCTGGTTCAGCAACTTGAGGAAGAAAATCTGCTGAGAATGAAAAAAGAAAAATAAAAACAATCCTCACAAAACAAGAAAGTCTTTGAGGTAAAAAGAAGCACAAAAAAAGTTGGTTGGGTCAGAAGAATAATCTACAATAGAAATAGAAAAGGAAAAAGCTTTATGTTTTGATGATGTCAAATAAAATTCTCTCTCTGCTGCAGACTCTCTCTGCTACTATATCAATGTCTCCAGTTCCTCCCTCATTTCTGCTCTGTGTGTTGCCTTCTTCAACATTCTCCTGAGCTTCCCTCAGAGAATCTAACAATCTAATCTCAAACCCTTAAACCCTCCAAGCCTCCAATCTTTGTTCTCACTCATGTAGTGTCTCTGCTTAAACCCGAACCCAAAACCCACCTCGCCGCCGGCGACATTTCCCATCTAAGTGCTCCCCCAAACCCCACCACCGCCATGATAGACCAATAAAGCTCACCCACTCTAACAGCAGCCCACTTGTTTCACTTCACTTGCTCAACATCCGACACTTTTCTTGGCTTACTTGTTCAAAATGGACTCAACAAATTCCAACCCAGCCGACCCAGCTCCTCTCTCGCCGGATGACGCGGCGGCGAGAGCTCTTAACAAACGCTACGAGGGTCTTGTAACTGTTCGAACAAAGGCCATAAAGGGCAAAGGAGCTTGGTACTGGGCTCACTTGGAGCCTGTTCTTGTCTGCAACACCACCACCAACCTCCCTAAAGCTGTAAAGCTCAAGTGTCTTCTCTGCGACGCCGTTTTCTCCGTCTCCAACCCCTCGAGAACCGCCTCCGAGCATCTCAAGCGCGGCACGTGTCCGAATTTCACCTTCGTCTTGCGACCCATTTCGTCGGCGGCGCTGGTCACGGGGGAAGTAGTTGATGTCGAAGACGAGAGGGGTTGGAGGTGGGGACGCAGGCGGCGACCTTGACGGTGGCGGGGCGGAGGCAGAGCCGCAGAGGCAGAGGACTTTAGGTTTACAAATGAAGGGGCGAATAGAATGCAGACTGAAACGACTCGCGTTTCAATTTGGGTTTTCTCGCCTCGCCTCACCCTCGCCTCCATCGCCTCGCCGTCGCCTGGGCGGTCACTGGGCGATGAATCGCCTGGGTGCAACGACTTGCCCAAAATCGAGGCGGCTTGGCTCCGCCTATAGCCTAGGCGGGGCTAGGCGGCGCCTTTTAGAACACTGGAAATAACTGATCAAGTCGCCAAAACTTGATCGGTTATTTTTAAACCAATTTTATTTTCCTTATTTACTACTAAATTGTCGTTTATAGTATGGGCAAATAAAGATCATTCCCGCATAGGACTAAATGAAGCGACTTGATCAGTTATTTTTAAACCAATTTTATTTTCCTTATTTACTACTAGATTGTCGTTTATAGTATGGGCAAATAAAGGTCATTCCCGCAGAGGACTAAATGAATCTAACTATTCAAACGATGTCACAAAAGTGACTATTGATCCTAGCGACCAGCAGTTGAAAACCTAATTAGTTGACTAACCTAAACAAGTCAGAAAAATACGAAAATTTACAGACTCGAACTGGAAAGACAAACGGACTCACACAGAAAATTCAGATGAATCAGAGTTTGTTTGCTCTGTTGAATAAATACTGAAAAACAGAGGACAGAAAGTGACGAAAACTTATTTTTGTTTTGGTTTTGGAAAACAATGAAAGTAAACTAGTTAGGGAAGATGCAATCCACCCCAACAACCACACACAAGACAATTTGTTCAGTTATAGTTCAATTAATCTAGATGAAAATGCTCAAGTTGGTTCGGTATGCTTAAAACACAACCTATCACCCTTTTTTACTTCGTACGTTACTTCGTATGCTAGGCAGGTATGCTAGGCAGGAAGTGCTTTACACCTAAACTATTCTCAAGCAATGTAATCTAAAAGTACACTTATTAGATTAAACATACAGAGATCATTATGTTCTAAAAGGGTTTGAGACATCACAAAACATCGCAATAAACTTAGCGCCATGCTATTTAGTTTACTTGCTAGTAAAAACTAACAATTGCTTCTCTAGATAGTTTGAAGGGTCCGATATTGACACTAACATCAAACAATCAAAGCCATAGAACCCTAACATGCATACTAAGCGTGCACTCAAAGCATACAAGAAAAGAATTCATCAATGCAATAATAGTAAACCAAATCTCATCTTGGATTAAAAGAAACTAAAACTTAAATCATCTTATTGTGCATGTCTAGGGCTTCAAGCAACCCATAACTAAGAAAGTTTTAAACAAACATAATAACAAGAAAATGCAGCAGATTGGGAAGGTGGAGAAGATGAAGAAGGAAAAGAGAAGAAGCAGCCGTCAAAGATGACATCACAGACTTTTATATTGCTACCTTCAACCATTCCATCTTGATTTAGGTTTCTTTGGACATTCTGATTGGTGACAGTATACAGGACCAATAGAAGTGTGCAAACTCATTTAATTCTTCATAATCAGCTTCAAATCGAGGTTATAAGTCGGACTATGAAGTGCAAACTCGTCCATGGGTATTCCGGTGTGATTTGGGTCTCAAAACACAAATTACTGTCAAGAGTCAGATTCGCGTGCAGATTGATCTTCTGGTACTGAATTGGCCATAACTTCTTCAAGGAAAATGTTATTTACGAACCGTAAAATGCTGTGGAAAGCTGACATCCGTAGCTTTCTATCAGTGTAAGGCTCATAATCTGGTTCGTCTCAAGATGCCCTCAGTGTCCTGTCGAAGTTGGATAACTTTCAAAGACAGATTTCTGAATTTCATCTTACAATCTCTCTTTTCCTTATTTTCTTCTTATTTTCTTCAAAATACCTAAAAAACAAATAAACAATGTAAATAACTAGAAAACACACCAAACAAACAAAGAAAGTATAGAGAATTTTGATACAAATAATGTATAATTATGCATCCATCAAGACATCTTTTCCCCCATTCTAACATGCATGGTTGTGTTCTAATCCTCTAAAAGATATTCTATTTTTTTCTAGGTTTAATTGCTCCATTGTCTAGAGTTCTATGATAAACTAATCACACTCAAATAGCACAATTTGAGAAGAAAACCCTAACAGGGCCGCAAAAGGCAAAAGGCAAAAGGCAGGCAAGAGGGTTTAGAGGTAATTAAGCTCATTAAACCTTATTCGGATGGAGTTGGTGTCCATTGCAGAATTGTTGGTTGCATCCTCAGCAATTTGAGTGAATTATATTGCAGATTGTTGCATTGCTCTCCACAAACAATTTTCTTTTTCGCACCTCACACATGTCAGTGTTTGAACTCATGACCTCCATAACTTTGTTTTACTAAGCAACAAGTCACAACTCACTAAAGTATTGGGTGTGTAGAAAGAAAAGCATAGACCTATATCGAGTTCTTACTGATTATTTTGTTCAAAATTGGTTACTGTGATAAAGTAGTATGTGGTTTACATTTAAAACCAAATGGTAATGGGTGGAGTGACCCAAACCCTTATAAACCCACAGACAATGTCTCATATTCCCGATATGAGATTGATATCTCAACATATTGTTACAAGGTCAAACACTTGAAATCTGAAACTGAGGAGGATACAGAAAGTACGTAGCTAGCAGTTCATATCAATAAAGACCAAAGTGAATATATGCGCCATGATCTTTCTTGTAATGTAAGAAAGCTAGTAGCGTAGAGCCAAGCTGAAGTAATTACTGTTGGAGAAGAGAGATCCCACATTGGAAAAATGATAAATAAATTATAACTTATAAGTAGGTGGATCATTCCTAATTGTACCAAGATCTTTTGTGATTAAAACCTAACACCTTAAATGTGATTAAGTTATGACAGTATCGGTACAAGGATGATCTACGGGCCACATTTGTCGCTGTTTGACATGGTATCAGAGCGGGTCTCTCTCCAATTACATCTCCACGAGCTTGAGTTGGTTCTTTCAGGGGTCATGACCCTACTTTGGTTCTTTCGAGTTTGGGGGTTCTTTCGAGTTTGAGGTTCTTTCAGTTGTCATGAGGAGTTTGAGGTTCTTTCGGTTGTCATTGGGCCCGGGTTCAGTCTGTTAATCAGTTTAACGTGCAGACCTAAAAGATAAGTTGCACGTGAGGGGAAGTGTTGGAGAGGAGAGATCCCACATTAGAAAAATGACAAATAAAATATAACTTAGAAGTAGGTGAATCATTCCTAATTGTACCGAGGCCTTTTGTGATTGAAACACAACACCTTAAATGTGATTAAGTTGAGACAGTATCGGTATAAGGATGATCCACGGGCCACGTTTGTCGCTGTTTGACAATTACCTAGCATGATTTGGAGTCACTGTAATACCAAACTTGTGTAGAAGAACCAAACTAGCTAGCTAGGTTATACTATTGCTTAGGAACACATAGCTCACTGCACATGTTAGATCGATGAAAGTATGTATTGCTAAAAATATATACATTCTGCAGGTTTCTATAGGAAAATAATAGTGTGTCAATCATATATATATGACAGTATGTGTGTGTTGCGTTTGGACCGAGTAGAATGTGATATCGATCAGATTTGTTGTTATGTTAATTGGGCAGTACACGCCGTTAATTACGCCAAATCATCACAATAATGAATAATCCTGTCACTGTCAACAACTTATCGTCATCAAATAAGCCCTCATCAGATCTGTCCTTATTATCCAACTCCAATGTCATGCACAAGGCCCCCAAGTTTAACATATCATGTATTTTAATCAACATGATGAGGATGTATTTTAGTCAGGTCTAGCTGGCTATATATCTAAGAGCACACCAGTTTGGCATAGTTTTGATGTCATGCTGGTTGCTGCACAGTCTTGGACTTCGGCATTCCAGTGCTTATCATTTCGAAGTCCCTTTCCTAAGATTTAAATATACTTGGAGCCTGATTAAGAATGACCCTGATTAAGAATGACTCAAGATTATATAAATGTTTGAAGGTAGGTGATGAACTTCTAGTTTCATTCTAGCCCATTGTTTGGTTCAGTTTCTGTTGTTTGACCAGTACAGAACCAGTAAAGGGCTTTTTGAACTTTCATGAGCTGGTTTTATCTTTTACTAATCACATAAACTGCTTTAAATTGCTTAGTGTTTTGTAAAATTGATCTGAAAGTGATCTTTACCTAAGCCCGAAAGAGGTCTTCAAGTACCAACCTCAGTAAAATGTGCAGTTCTTCCTGCTTGCCTTTGAGACATTTCAATAAACATCATTCTTACCTCACAACCTTCAGAAAAGGAACATAACTTCATATAGTGTATGTGGAAGTCGTTCTAATGAGGACTCTTAAGTTGAGGACTTTTCGGCTTATCCCACTTTTCAATCTTATATTCACATCTTGACCGTTCAGTTTATAGGTATTTATGAGTAGATTATTTCTATAAATTTTCAGCTATATTGAAAATTGTTAAGGCATTCATAAGTGTGATTTATCAATTATGAACTTAAACAGTTCATATTTGACAGATTTGGTTCGTCCATTATTTTGATCTAGTTTGTTATCTTAACGTACACCAATTTGACTGACAATTTGAAGAAATGATCTACTCATATAAACATAAAAACTGAACGGATAAGATGTTAAAATGTGATCGAAAAATATGTCTTTTAAACCATAAACCAAAAATCATAAACGTAAGAGTCCTAACTAAAAAAGCCTCTAATACATGTAGTTAGCCAGTCATGTTTAGTCACTATTCCGATTGAGGCGGGCTGGTGATCATCGAATAAGCACTACTTTAAGCAAGTTGTTCAATAGATTGTCTACACTAGCCTGCTTCATTCTCCTCCTCTAGTTTCGGCTCCAGCGTCAAGAATTCTAGTTGTTCTCTACTATATTAGAAGCATTATTACTACTTCTGATCACCAACTTTTGTAGCATATACAGTTGAGATCTTTCTATGTATACCTCTTGCCGACTATGATTGAGCCTAATTAGGACTAGAACCTCCACTATTAGTTAGCATAACCTCCAAGGTAAAATGGGAGGCATCAAGTACGTACTCAGCAAGAAACACCAAACTAGCACTATTCCAATACTGATATACACATAAGAGAAACAGAAGAGAATCTACAGTACCTTTGTAAAGTCAAATTTAGCTGCAGTTAACAAAATCTGCAGACTTTTCCTGTAGTGTCTGCCCTCAAAGCTTATTGCCCCCCCCCCCCCCCCCCCCCCCACACACACACACACACAAGAAGGCAAAACACCAACAAGAAGCAAACTTTTGGGTGTGCAGTTTTGTATAGTAGTAACATATGAATATTTTGTTCAGTCAAGCACGTTTCATATTCTATCAGCATCTTGGTTTAGATCATCTAGAAAGAAAGAACGAACTTTGAAACGTTGAATACGTACCCCATTTTCCTTTGAAAGAAGTTGACAACTCATTTCTCTATACCTCTTGCTTTGTGCATATTAGGCTCTGTAGCCCTATAGGTGTAGGATATATATGATATTAATTCCGTAAACAAGTGAAATTCTAAGGGAATGTTCAAAGTAAGAACAAATTTCTCAATTTCATTGAAGCACCCTCCTTAGTAACTCAAAACTCTAGCCATTTTTCTACCCTGCTCTTTTGGTCATAACTTGAGGTGAGGGTTGGAGCTTCGACCTCAAATGTAGGTCGAAACGAATACTCTTAATCACTAAAACTACCAATGTCTAATTGTGTTGAAATTATTGCAACAAAATGAGAAGCCAAGCTAGGTCATCATCTATATACCCACCAAACCCAATTCAATTTGGGGTCAAAAATTTCAAAAGATGATCAAATCTATCTCATTACCTGTTTGAACAATAGCTGTTCAAGACTTGGGTTCTTGGAGGTACTTGGTGTCAACATAAAGAAACAGCCACCCTCTAATTATAACCATGATGAATTTCTATAACCAGATCATGTTTTTTCCACGAAAGTCATCTTTCATAAAATCTCAAGTACTGTAAACTTGGACTCTTCCATGTCCCGGCCCATTCCTTCATTATGTATTACCACATGCACTTCATACATTTCTTATTTTCCAAATGACAGCTCTGCATCTTTCTAGCTATCTTGAACAATTTCGTTATCATTTCCATGTTTACAAATAACAAAAACAAGAAGCAAGAAACTAAAATAAGAGCATTAAAATTAAAAAATATATCATGGAAAAAAAAAAATCACTACTCAAGTAATAATTCAATCTTATCAAAGTGATATGCAACTCACTTTCAGTACATAGCAATGGATGTGATCTTTTCTGTTCTAAGATCTTAGTTGAATTGAAATTACTGCAGTCCCATCATTGGATGAAGTTATTGTCAAAATTTAACATTTTTGAAATGATGAACGAGTTTACATTGACCAAGAATTTATGCAAGTCCGGTTGTGTTGTTTACTTCCAAGGGTTGATTTTGTGGTTAATAGGTGAGCTTGAAATATTCTTTTTTCCAAAGGACTAACGGATTTGGAAGCTCAGTGGAAGCAGCTACATGTATAGTTTGAGAATTTGGGTCTACCCAAGTCACCTTTTTTGAAATAGTTTTTTGGATACAATAGTAATTTAAAAAACATAGGGGTTTCTATTCATCTATATATATAGCACCCTAGTTCAAGATTTGGATTAGTTGGTGATACACAAGTCTGGTTTGGCATAGTTTGCTTCAAACTCCAAGAGCAAAGAGAGAGCTAGCTGCTATGTCTACTAACACTAAAAGCTTCAGCAGCAGTTCCAGTAGTGAAGATGACAATGAACTTAGGAGAGGGCCATGGACTCTTGAAGAAGACACTCTTCTGATTCAATACATAGCTCGTCATGCTGAAGGCCGATGGAATCTGCTAGCAAATCGTGCAGGTAATTACAACCCTTTTGCAAGCAGATCATGAGTAGTAATCTAGTAGTTCATCATAGTGCATTTATTTTCCTAGCTAGTAGTATTAGCAGTACTGCTCCTCTTGCTCAATTTTAATTATTCATTTTTTGGGTTTCAGGATTGAGAAGAACTGGGAAGAGTTGCAGATTGAGATGGTTAAACTATCTGAAACCAGATGTTAAGCGTGGAAATCTTACTCCAGAAGAACAGCTCATGATTCTTGACCTTCACTCCAAGTGGGGAAATAGGTGTGTGCTTAGTTCAGCTCATCTAAAAGTCCAGCTCTTCAACTTATGCTTAATCTAGTTGAAAATACTTAAAACTTTCATTCATCTTGTGATTCTAGGTGGTCGAAAATTGCGCAATACTTACCTGGGAGAACAGACAATGAAATCAAGAACTACTGGAGAACTAAAGTGCAGAAACAAGCAAGACATCTTAAGATTGATACCAACAGCACAGAGTTTCAGAATATCATTAGGTGCTTTTGGATGCCTAGATTGCTGCAGAAGATAGGAGACCAAAACCAATTAGCTTCTTCTCATCAGCATTCAATAACAGCACCATCACCACAACTGCAATTTACTGAGCAAGGAGCTGTTAACATGAGCGGATATGAATACAATTTGGATATTGAGAAGCAGAACACAGAATGCGTCTTGCCATCAGAGTTACCAATGGAGACGCCAAACACTTCTCAATTTTCAGAATATCACACTTCTAGTCCTTTTGGTGGAGCCATGGTGCACAATGAGCACAATGAGCACACCAATGGCTATGACATGGAAGTCTCCAACTTTGGGAATTCTTCTGCTGCTGAAAGTTACTATGTGCCAGAAAGTGAAAGCAACTGGCTTGAAACTGATTTTTCATGTAGCATGTGGAACATGGATGAATTATTGCAAAGGTGTTAGCATGAATAGTCCCCTTGGCCTAGTACTTTTGGTATACATAATTATATTGTACAAGATCACGGGCCTCTCCAACCAATGCCGATTATTATTTTTTTTTTTTTGGATTGGACGCTCTATATCTGGATTGAGGGACTTATTTTCAGACAACCCTTGCTGAACTGATCAATATGTTCTTTAATATAGATTAGTATCTAGATCATTTATCAAGTGAACAGTACTTGTTGATTTTCGACAACCTAACTGCAGAACAGTGCAAGTTGTTGGTTTAAACTTTCCATCAATATTAATGTGCATCTTTTTCTTGGACTACAACTCAGATCCACACTGTGTTCATCTTTGTTTTGGTGATGCTCAATAGTCCTAATTAGAAACTTTTGAGATGTAAAATACAAGAAGTTAATTTCTGATACATGCTTTGGTTATGTCACAGCCTTATAAGATGTTCCATGTTTTTCAGCAGCCAGTTTTCTTCTTCCCCATTTTAGTGGGGTGATGGAGAAGTTTTTGACTGAACTAGTCAATTTTAGGAAGCAAGAGATCTTACTGTAGTAGTCTTGTGGATCAATGGATTCCACTAATTATATGAAAAGACATATAAAATGGACTGCAATTGGATTTTGTAAAATGGAAAACAAACAGTGCTATATATCTTTCAGAAATGCATACATTCAATCTGGATCAACCAACAACTTATTTAATCAACCTACAACTAGTTGAGGTAATTGTTTTTGTAGTTATGGCTTATGAAGGAAAAACTGCTTCAAAGGTACGTAAATATTTACGCTCTCTTTTAGACTTTATTTGCCCCACAACTAGTGTGCAAAAGGGTTTGATCAAATAAGCCTTTAGGATACAATGAAGCCTAGCACTTGCTATTGTTGTTCTTCGTTTTGCACTCACGAAGATCAAGCTTACACTCGATTAAAGGTTTTTCAAGAAACTCAAGGTTGCTAAAAACTATATATGCAGATTTATAGTTTCTAGTTTTTTGCTGGTGTTAAGAAAATATAAATGGAAGTTTTAGAATAAAGAAACAGGTTTTTCTGATATGAAAATATGTAGAAAAACTTATTCTTATATATAGGAATAGTCGTGCATTTCCATAATATTGACATATTTTTTCATATTATATTATAACTCTTCAACAAAAGTTATCTGTAAGTGCGAACTATTAAATACAACTATTCATTTTAAATTTGAGTTCAAACGAAAATACACAATAGCTACAGATATGTCTTTTCATTACATATTGATATGTCTTTTCAATATATACATGCCTCCTCATTTTGTGCATCCATCATTTCATAATTCTTCTGTTTACTTTATAATTTAAAAATCTCTCTGACACAACTTAAACTTAGTTGTCAGCCACATTACATCAGTATGAAACTTTCATATTACGTATGCACAGACGTGTATATTTGGCAAAGAAAAATAGAGAAGATCAGTTTGTATAAAACTCTCTACTGTCGCCGGTATGGACGGTTGTCGTTTTACTCGTTTGTCAATAACGAAAATTCATTTCAAGATCTCAACAACTGACTAATGTCAATGGAAGTCAGGGTGCGTGAGAGCCACAGGCCCTCAGCCAACAAAGATTGAACTAGCTACCTCAGAATTTATCAACACATATTGGAGAAGGGTGTGTAGCTGGCTGGGCATGAGAAATTGAGAATTGTCATGATCACTAGCAAGAAAGATGGTCTGAGTTGAATTTCAACTTGACTGGTCAGAGGCTCTCCATCACCCTGTAGTGTGGGTTGACTATTCTCATCACAGACATCAGATACCTTAACATATGGTGATTCTTCTTGCTTGTTTGGTAGGGAAGTTGCCAATGCTTTCCACTAGTCCCAAAAACACATATGAACTGCATACCTGCCGTTACTTTAAAATGAGAAGAAACGTGCCATCAAATACGAGAAGAAACGAACGTCATTCTTACCAAACTAAATTGAATGGTTTAACAAAACATTTTAAGCGGAACGGTCGTCTCGTGTGTGTGATGTACCAATTATGCGCATCACTAATATCTAAAATATCACAAGTTCACAACCAAATACAATGGCATACCCACGTCAATCCCCTGCAGTCATGCAATTGATGGTGGAGGTAGTCTTAAGCGAGGGAATTGTTTCACATAACACGTCCGACTCACCAATCAAGTAACTAGACCAATCGGTCTTGATTTGTGGGTCAGAGCTTATTTTGTTTGGGCTACTAGTTTCGATCCATCGGGGTGTTCCCCAGGCCTTAGGCTTAGTGCTGGGCCTCATCTCTTTTTTTTTTTTTTTTTTTTTTTTTTTTTTTGGTGAGACTGGGCCTCATCTCTTGTGCACTCGTCAGATTTTGGGTTTTTACTTTAAGTTGGGCCTAGAAGTACCCGGTCAATCTGAGCCGTCCAATCTACAAATAAACCATATCCATCCTCCTTATAAATACCTTCACTCAGAAACCTAGGGTTTTTCTCTCTTGTCTCCAGTGTGTGCCGAAGCCAAAGGTCGAAGCTTTCACTCACTCTGAGCGGCAGATCTCTCTTTCAGGTAAAAACCCTAATCCCATTTCGTCTTCTCAATCCAATCCTTATCTCTACTGGTTTGTTTTCAGTTCTAAATTCATTCCTTTATGCCACTAAGTTATGAGCTTTTCTTTAGAGCTATCATCTTATATTCCCATATGGCTAATTTGATTGCTTTGTAGCTTATGAGGGTGACCCAAGTTATTTGATTGCTGTGTTTTTAGGAGAAAATATGAGAAATAAATTATATTACATCTATGAAATTTATTTCAAATTAAGCCTTGATTGACTGATTGGAAAAGCCGATGAGTTCTTAAACGAATTGTAGCATTGATATTTTTGTTGCTGTTTTCATCTCTTCTGAATTTAGATATGTTTTTGATGTTTTATGTTTATCGAATTTCGCTAGATATGTTGGTTCTATTAGCATTTTGGGTTCGGTGACATTGGTGTTTGGAGCAGTTTTTTTGTCTGCGTTCATGAATTATATCAATTCTGTTTAGCCGTGAATGCTAATATATTTCATGCTTTTCTGGGCAGGCTTTTTCAACATGTTCACTGCAAGGAAGAAGATCCACAAGGATAAGGATGCTGAACCTTCCGAGTTTGAGGAGTCTGTTGCACAGGTAAGCCCTGCATTTTGTCTTTTTAATGATTATTTCTCTTGGTAATGATTTCTTTTACTTATGACTTATTTTTATGTGTGCAGGCTTTCTTTGATCTGGAGAATACCAACCAAGAGCTGAAAAGTGACTTGAAGGACTTGTACATCAACTCTGCAGCGTAAGGCTGGTTTATTGGATGTATATGCATTGGCTTATTAGATTGTCTTGTGTTGTACGATTAATACTTCGTTCTGATGCAGTCTTGTTGATGTTGCTGGAAATCGGAAGGCTGTTGTTATCCATGTTCCTTTTAGATTGAGGAAGGCTTACCGCAAGATCCATGTTAGGCTTGTCAGGGAGCTTGAGAAGAAGTTCAGTGGAAAGGTGATTACTGTTTTTCTTTTCTCATCATGTAGGCATTACGTATTGATATTGTGCATACACACTTTTGCTTATTAGTTTTGAGCTGCAATTATTGGTTTTCTTGTCATTATTTATCACAATTCACAAGCGATACAAATGACATATATGCAAAATTTGCTGATGTATCTGGTATTTTGTTTTTATGTGGCAGGATGTTATTCTGATTGCCACCCGTAGGATTGTGAGGCCTCCCAAAAAAGGCTCTGCTGCTCAACGTCCACGCACTCGCACCCTGACTGCTGTTCATGAGGCAGTATTGGAGGATGTTGTTTTGCCTGCTGAAATTGTTGGCAAGCGCATCAGATATCGCCTTGATGGTTCCAAGATCATGAAGGTAAACATTAGACTTACTGAAGCACAAAATATTGTACTGTGGTAGTAGACACTCTGAGAGAAATTATTGAGATTAGTCTTTCAAAAAAGCAGAAACACATTGAACTAGTTCTGAAGATTGCCTGCCTGGTTAGATGGGAGTTTGATTTCTAAGGGAAGTGCATGTATGAGCAAGTATTATGTATCTGTCTGATTACTTTCATACTTATTGCTATTTTTCTCTTTTGTTGAGTAGGTTTTCCTCGACCCGAAAGAGCGCAACAACACCGAGTATAAGCTGGAGAGCTTTTCTGCAGTTTACCGAAAGCTTTCAGGAAAAGATGTCGTTTTCGAATATCCCATCACTGAGGCCTAGAAATATTGTGCGATGGCACTTTCTAAATACTGTTGTGCCATTTTCTGTCTCTGAAGAACTGTTTTTTGGCAGTCAGACAATTTAAATTTTTGATGTTGAGGGCACGGTCTAGAATAGTTTTTTCATGAATTTTGTTCTCATCATTGTAAGATTATTTATCTTTAAATATGGTTATTTTATGTAGGCTTTTAAGCTTGGAGATTGAGAATTTGAGGTTTTGATTCTATGATTTATCATGTTCACTCTAACAAACATAGGAAGGTTAATTCTCCAACTTATTCTCTTTAACCTCTAATAGGAACAGTCAAGGTAGAATTCTAACAGTATGAGAACGATCTATTTGAAATTCAATCATCTCACTGCCCATGCTATAAAATGTGTGAGCTCAACATTCATACAGTAAAATGAAGTGAGGTATTATTGTTACACAAAGTAAATCAATCGAGGATGATAGTATTGCATAATGGTGTACGTATGTGGTAATCAATATGTCAATTTGATCGAGGATGATAGTATTGCAAAATGGTGTATGTGGTCTGCAGTAGGGTGAGAACCAGAAGGATGAAGGCTGCAACCAAAGATATAATTTTCCATGGATTACATAAATAATCACGCTTCAATTTCTCCAGCCACTTGTTCCAGGTAATTTTGTGATACCTGAATACTTCAGCACAGAGTCTACCATAGTAGAAATGCTTGAGAACAGTGTCATTGTAAAGCTTGCTGAAAAATTGGGAAGCAACTTCAGAGTTCAACCAATTAACCATTATTCCCCTGTCACAAAGGAAATCCATATCCTTGCTGGAGCTGATGAGGTAATTCATCAACAGGGCATAAGATGTGATCTTATGTGAGCGGCCATGATAACATTGTTCAAAGGCAATGAGGTTCCGGAACAATGGTTCAGTCAGCTCTCCGATTGCTAGTTGCGGAATCATGAATATGCCATCTCTGAAATCTATGCTCATTATGCTTTCAGCAGCACCCCTTGTTCTAAATTCAATGCCAGCCTCCGAGAGAATGTTCGCAGGAAGCAGTTTCGACTCTGATGTAATGCGACTAGACCAAAAGACTTTGGTTGGGACAACTATTGCAGTTCTGATCAGATCAAGTATGTGTAAGATTTTGTATCTAAAATTTTGCTCGGAATAATACTTAAAATTACTGGCCAGTGATGCTTCTATGCTGAAAAAGTTGAGCGCTAGTATGGTGAGGCAAGGGTAGGGAGAATTGTGTGCGGTAAGATTACAAAAACACTCAAGAACAAACCAAGGTATCTGATTTTCTAGTAGCAAAAGATCATGGCATAAATATTGGAGCATGCAATCCATGTTCAGTATAGGGTCATTGCCGGTATCTGTTTCTTGAACACTTCCTGTAACAGAAAGCTTAAAATCCGGAAAGCAAAGCTTACGAAATAGTTCTATGAGAAAACATGCATCAAGCATCATCATTCCTATGAATTCATTCTGGCTAATATGATCAAGTGCTTGTGCATAAAATCGACGTGCACGTTTTTCAAATTCAACAACATTATCAATGCCTTGGATCAAAGTTTTCAAACTTATATTCAGACATGAGAGAAGGTTCTGTAAATACCACTGTTTCACCTCTTCCATGAGCTGAAATTGTTTTCCACCTCGGTGAAAAGGTCCTATTGAAACAACATCAGGTTGATAGGCCTCTGGTTGATGTCTCCTCAGCACCTCAGGAACTCTGAAGATGCAGCATTTAGCATACAAGGGTGAATCACTGCGAAGCTTGGTGCTCATGGCCTTTTACAATGCTTCAACAATTTCTGTGCTCTTGTTGTCATTTTTTGCTACAGTCAAACTATCATGCTCATCACTACGTCTTTCTATGTTTTTTTCCATGACTATATTCCTTCGTAAGCTTCAATGTCCTTGTTAGTATTTATAAGACAAGCTGTGCGGAAAGTTCTCACTCTCTTTATCCGCTGATGAAGTTGAAGTTTTGTTGTTAGTGTCCATTTGTCCAACTCTTGTAGCCTTGTAGGCAACGAACAGGTGCTTGCAGCCAAAGAAAGATTTGGCTCATTGCGAAGTTGCAAACAAAGTATTAGAAATATTAGCTACTTAGATGGCATTGGCCTTGTATAATTAATCCCATGACGAGGGTTTCATAGAATTGTCCATCTTCCTCTTGTTCCTTAGTATAGCTAGTCCTGATTCCAGCATACATATATCTCTTTATATTCGCTCACAATGTGTAGGTGATCAAATTTGCATGCACTTGTTTTTGTGTGATCCAGTCACTCCCAGCTCATTTTTTAGGAACAGAATGTAGTGAAGCACTGAGGCATGGAACTAACATAAGTGAGAAATGGTTTCTGAGCTAAATATTCAACAAAAATGGAAAGGAAATGGGAAATGACTTCTGAAGCTCAAGTTAGAAGCATCTCAGACGATGACAACCTAGATACGAATAATAAAGGAACTTCACTACTCATGCAAATCCATCTTTTATTTGAAATATCAAATACATTGAATACATTGACAAGGAAATGAATACTACAGAGAAAACTAGTTTAACAATCATCACTGGCGAGGAGAATAGTATTGATGAATGGTATATGTGGTCTGCTATAAGGTCAGAACCAGAAAGATGGAGGCTGCAACCAAAGAAGTGATTACCCATGGGTTGGAGAAGTAATCTTGCTTCAACTTTTCTAGCCACCTGTTCCATAAAACAATATAATGTTTGTTCACTTCATCACACAGTTCAGTGAAGTAGAATTGTTGAGTTTCGTATCAGTGAGAAGCTTGTTGAAGAACATGGGATCATAGTGCCGGATTATATCTTTCCTACAAAGATCCATATCTTTGCTGGTAGTGATGAGGCTGTTCATTATACTCCACATAAGATGTCACTTTCGGAGAGCGACCCTGACAACATTGCTCAAAGGCAATGAGGTTCCTCAACAATGGTTCTGTGGACTCTATAATGGACAATTGTGGAATGGCAAAAACACCATCTTTGAAATCCATGTCCATTATGCCACAATCAGTGCTCTTTATGAATTTAATACCTGCCTTTGAGAGAAGAGTTGCAAGAGGCAATATTTTCACTGGTTATTAGCTCACGGTTTTTGAATCCATTAGTTGTTGCAGATCTTACCAGATCAAGTCTGTGCAAAACTTCATCACCATCATCATCATTAGTGCGACGAAGATAGAACTCCAGATTACATGCCAGTGATCGCTGTGAGCTAAAGGCAACAAGCATAATTTCATTGAGAGAATAGCTGACGTGTTTTTCCAAGTTAAGACCAAACAAACACTCACGAACAAACCAAGGTAACTGATTTTCTAGTAGCATAAGGTCTTGAAAAATATATTGGAGCATGCAATCCATGTTGAATATAGGTCCTTGTCGATATTTAGTACTTCAGCTGGAACTATATGACCAATGGAAATGTTTCCGAAATAGTTCTATCAGGAAGCAACCATCAATCACCATCATTTCTATGAATTCATCGTGGTTAAGGTCAAGTGGTTCTGCATAGCATTCACGAGCACATTTCTCAAACTCAGAGATATTATTAATTCCTTGGATCAATGTTTTCAAACTCATGTCCAAGAGTGAGAGAAGGTTATGTAAATACCATTGCTTCACATCTTGAATGGGTTGAAATTGTTCACCTCTTTGGTGGAAGGGACCGATTGAGACAATATGCCTCAGGTTTATGCCTCTGAAGCACTTTGGGGACTCTGAAAATCCACCACTTAGTAGACCATGGTGAATCAATGTGAAGCTTTGCTGTAGTGTTCAATGCCTCAACAATAGCTTTGCACTCATAATCTTCTGTAACACTATCCAAAGGTTCAATCTCTGAACAGGTGCTTGCTATATCATTTGCCATGACTATGATTATAATTATTTCCTGAAACTTTGAAACAAGTTGCAAAGGCATGGAATCAATTAACTAAAAGAAATTACTTGATAATCCTATAAGAAAGCAAGTTACATACAACCAAAGCATGCGCAAACATTTAAGAAACAAACAAGAACTTACTTCAGCAAGCTCTAACAGTCTAGTAGTGCAAGCACTGATCTGGCTGCTAAGCTCGATTAGCTTTTTTTGCAGCAGTCATTTGAAATGGAAACTAATATATGTAGAGAAATTTGTTCATCTTCATTGAACTACCACAAGGGCGCAAAAGACAGAGACCAAGATTTGAGTGCTTGACTGATGTCTTTGTCTGTATAATTGAGAGACGAAGAGCTTGTTTCTACTTTTTATGCAAAATACAGAAGCTTAGTTGTACAATCATAAGAGTCGAGTCTGTTTCTACTATTCATCTACCTCTCCACTGTCCAAATGAATTGAACTGAACTATTCTTTCACTCATGTACATACCAAATTGGAATAACCTCGTGCACCCCACCCCCAATCGAATGATAGTCATGACCAGAAAAAAGAAAAAGAAAACCCCAAATTATTTCTTCATTGTTTTTTTACCTGCTATGATAATGTACAAAAGGGATGATCATTTAGAAGTTTGAACATTGAAGCCAATTTCAAATTTCAAAAGCAGAGTCCAAATCCTAAGGTCGTGTTAACTTCATCAGGATGGAGTGGGATTAATAAATTTCTAACAGACTCATGACTCATGGTTGTTGAAGTTCAAATTTGAAAAACAGAAAAGAAAGAAAAAAAAACTTCATTAGGACTTGGCACAGAAGATTATGGGATCCTCGAGCACACCCAATAAACAAAATTTGTTGTCATAAATGAGATATGTGAGCTCCATAATGTTGAAAAAAAATGATTTTACAGGAGTTAAGATGACCAGAAAATCTCCTTGATAAAAATGAGAAGGTACTCCAGAGATGGTATGTCAAAGCCACAGACAAATTGGTATCAGGTCATTCCAGCGATTGAATTTTGTTCAGCACATTATTGTATCCTGCACTGATGCAGCAATAATTATTGACTAATCCACTGTAGGAATTTCATGAAATTATATGCAGGAAATTATATCACATTAAGATACAAAAGATAGATTAAGTGGTTGATGACTAAGCAAATCACTCTCAACCAAACGGCAACTATGAGATGGATGGAAACTTCACAAATAATGACATTACAGATTCTGATTTGGAACTTCAGAGTATTGTGATGATCACATAACAGAAGTGTACATTTGCTGTTTAGAATGGCAGTGAAAGAAGGAAAGAATTATAACCCTAAACATACCTCAAGCCAAAATGACAAGACCAAGGTACATGGCTCCACAGAGAAACAAGAAAGATATTAAGCCCCTATAAGTCAAGCTTAAATAATTAGAAAATTGTAAAAGATGCAATGCTGCTTGTTACTGCAACTAAAAGTAAATACAGAAGAAGAAAGGAGTTTGTCATGCAGCAATCTCATTAACAATAAGAAGCTCACCATATGACACCCCATCCACAACCAGTACAGCAAGGACACTCTTCTGCAAACTTCTCAGCATCACTAGAATGAACTCTACGGGATATCAGATCATCATAGATATCTGTAACATTACATGAAAAGTGTAAGGCATAGAGTCAACTTGAGAATCATCTAATTCATTTCTTTACGGATTCATACCATAAACCGAAAATAAGCTGTTCATTACACCTGCAATTAGACAAAACAATGATCATTATATTTCAAAAGAAAGAAAAGTAAGTATAGAGGGTAAACAAGAACTCTTGCAGTTACCTATAAACAGAATAATATACCGAAGTATACGAACTTTTGTTGTTTCTTGCAGAGCCCAAATTACACCAAGGAAAAGAATGAATCCTGATGGTAAATATGTACACAAACAATATAAATACCATATTGCATCCGGTGCTAGAGGTCATACGAGATGTTTTATTGCAATGTAGTATGCATACCTATACAAAGTCCTCGAAGTGTCCACTGTACATTATCAAGCAGGGAACACAAACAGAAAAGGAGAAGGAGTTTAAATAGCAATAGAAGTAAGCTTTGAATTAAGGCAAATAATGGAATCAGCTCAGGAATGTAGGATTCCGTGCTGTCATCAATCAGTTTACATGACATATTGATGCATTCAATTTGCATGCAATACAGTTTAAACGTATTGATAGTCCCAAATGCTTCATAAGTGCAGTTTAAATTGAACATGCAACAGTCAGTATCAAGTAAAAGACGTTCAGTTATCAGTAGTACTTACATTTTTAGCTATAAAGAGTGTAATAAATAGAGCAGCTAGAAAACATCCTGCGGCTATCCGTGCTGTAAGGATATTTGTAGATGCAAGAATCAAGAGCATCCCCCAAAAGGATGAACCTAGATCTGGTATGGCACATAAACAAAGAGATGAGAAAGATCAGAATTGATGAGACTTATTGGGATCCAGACTGAGTGATGGATCAAATTTAATCCAAAATTTCTAAATCACATGAAAGTTAGGCATTATGCTTGATCACATAAAGAATTGTCACATCCAATGGAGAAGTACCATAGATGCCAATCATGCCATCAACTAAAAACACAAATATTGGAAAGGAGAAAGTGAACTTACATCCAGCTGGCAGAATTAACCAGTATACACCACCACGGGTTTGTGTGGTTCCACCTTCATCTGCATGAACTTGAATCCCTTCCACCTGCAAACTAACCTATATCATTACCTGCCTTCACTAAACGTAAGTTATTCTAACTTTAACCAATTAGGAAGCCACTAATAGCTGAGAGTTCCTCCTCCCCAAAATGTTCGAGTCAAGATGACTCTTCCCTTCATTACAGTGAGATTTCAGGGTCTAGGGCTCCTAAAGTATTTACATCAATGCAGTTGCGCAATTTCAATGTGAATACTGCATACTATAAAACTTGTAATTCAAAGTGTGAAAGAATATAGCTTCTTACATGACCACATGTTAGTTTACAAGCGATGGCATGGCTAGCCTCGTGAAGAAACACAGTTACAAGCTTAAATGGTCTCAGCAGTATTGTCCTCCAAAGCTACAAGAGTCAACAAAACAACAACCGCCATCACTGAACAGCACAATGTATCCATCTCACTATACTGCTTTGAAAAAAATGCACAACTCATAAATCACCAAGGAAGCAATGCCAAAGATCCCAAGTCCCAAAATTTGCCAAGAACTAGAAATTAGCCTCCATAATTCAAAAGTGCTCCGCATCATAAATTTCTAAACTTTGAAAAGCTCTTGAAAAACAAAGCTGAACCCAGATCAAGCCAACAACCCAACTTCTCAAACACATCAAAACAAAAGCAAAACACACTCATCTACATCTCTACCCAAATTCAATCCAACAGAAAAACACCATTCTTATCTAATAGAGATAACAGAGAGATTGACAAGCAGTTACCGCAAGTATAACAACGGTGCAGACAGAAACAGTAATGAGAAACACCACTTGCTCATGGTTACAGCAATTCTTGAGTCCCCAATTCGGCTCCATCAGAAACCCACTTTACACTTTACACACAACAAAACATTCACAAAGCAAATTTTGGGTAAGTTCTAATGAATTTGAATTCAAAACTTGGAGTTCAGTCCAGAAAAGATTTGAACTTTTAGAAGGTCAGAACCAACAAGAAAGAACCTTTAACTTTGTTATTTACCACATAAAGAATTAAATTCTCGAACTTTGTTGAACCAATCAGGACATTGGTCCATACTGTATGACTTTAAACTTTAAAGACTTCTGTCTTTGCGGGATACACGGTTTCCCATATTAAACCCTCTCAGATCCCATCATTTTAAAATTTAGTCTTCTACTTAGAACATAGTCGCTTAATTTTCAATTGTTTGTCTTTTGTCCTGAAGCTTAATTACATTGTATGTAACTGTGATTCCTTTCAGAAAAAAGCTCTTGGATTTAAGGATTGGAATGCTCAGAAGTATCAAGTGGGTGAATCTGTTTGATTAGTTAGTGACATTAGGATAATCATACTTATTATCACATTCATGTTTTTAACTAGGATAACCAAGCTAATATGAGCTTACTGACGGAAGTGTTTAAAGTTAGATATTGTAAGTTATGTCTAGTTAGCTTACAATTACAAGAAAATTGTTTTACTTCACAAGACTACTTTCATGAGAGGAGCACCTCCTCTCCTCAAAACCTAGCCATCATGGCTTGGTTTCCCAATCACAACGATCGACGCCGGTACCAAGCCGCCGCACCCGATCCTTCCTAAACCCTTGCTGCCTTGGGCTGGGTCTCCAACGACACTTGACGCTAGATCTAAGCCGTTCTTTCGCGGCATCAAGCCCTCTTGTGGAGGCAAACCTTAACCTTTTGTGGTTAGACAACCATGGAGGTGGAGGATGAAATGCCGCCGAGCATGGATGTGAGGTGGAGGGTTACCTGCTAACGTAACGTCGGTGATCACTGTATCAATGGAAAAGATTTGGCAGCCGCTGGACATGGCTGCGATCAAGGATCATAATCTCCCAATTTGGTTCTGGATTTGGACTTCGATTAGTGAGACTGAGTCTGAACTTGAATCTAAGAGAGCTGCACTTCTTCAACTAGAAGATCTGATGATGATGTCGGCGGGGGCAGGGATGTCGGTGACAAAGCCATCTTGGTTGTCATTAGTGCTATCAGAGATTGTCAGCAAGTGATGATGCAAATCTGCTAGGGTTTGGGAATGGACTCGGATTTTTGGGCATGGGTTTAGCCTCAAGCCCATCAAAAGTCAGATTTAGAATTAGGTTATTAGGCTTGATTTCAAATTGATTGTGGCTTAAGTCGCATGTTTAGATAGTTTGACAGACTAAGTGTTGGAAATTATGTAATAATATCCAATATGAATGAAAATAAAATTACTCATGACTTTTCCATTTGAAAGGGTGTGTCTTTTTCAATAGGTGTCTTTAGGAATAAGTGTGTCTCTTCAAGGAGATAAGTGAACGGACATGTTGGTTCACTTGGGGTTCTATATAAACCCATACTCATTTCTCCTTAAAAATTAGATTGAGAATCCTCAATTCTTTTATATGTCTTGTTCGTGTCAAGAGAGTATAAGATACAAGTTATGGTTCGCTAGATTCCAAAATTGTGGTGCTTCTATTTTGGATCATCGATTGTTGTATTCTACAAGGCGGACGCCCATCGAACTACAAGCACAAGGGTAGGGGCGAAATCTGTCTTTAGTCAAGTGCATTTATGCATGCCTCAATCGGAATATCAAGTCAGTTCTTTCTTTCCTTGTACTACTTTTATATGATTCTTACACTATTTTACTCCTATATTAGGATTGATTTACTACTTTCAATCCTAAACGAATATTGTTATGTTTCTTATATTCTTTATTGAAATTTCTATCATATTTATAATCAAATATATGATTATTTTCCCAACACTAAGCAAGCTATAGCTGCAACTAGATGGATCCATGAGGCCTTGGAGTATCGCAATTGAGCGCCTTGGCTCCAGTTTTTATGTTTCTTTGGTATTTTGTTTTATATCTAGTTTAATCCTTTATTAAGCTCACTTATTGCTCACTTATTCAAGTGAGCTAATTGTCTAATGTAATGGTGTTTTGATGTCATTCTGGCCTAAGTTTATTAATGAAATTTTTAGGGCTGCTGCTATTTTCCCCTTAAAAAAAAATGAATAGAAGTTGAGTAGAAGTTGAGAACAGCAAGACATTGGTATTTGTACAGTCCTTAATAAGACTACTTCTCTCAGAAGCCTCAGTGACACCAATGTATATCCCCTACCAGCAGTAGTGGTATTAGTGAAACCCAACACCCTGGACGGCATTGAAACCGAGGATTACATAGTGTGTTTGATGATCAAAATTCATGGCAGGACTATCTGCAACGCGACGCTTGCTTGACACAACGGAAAAATTTTGAAGCTGAGTGCACATTGCAGCCTCATTAAGAAAATGTATAGTTCAAGAAAATGTATAGTTCAAGGCTTGTTGGCCAAAATGACAAGAGCAAGGTACACAAAGATACACAAAAGAAAAGAAGCCCCTACAAAAAGGAAACACACATTAGATGTAGAACACTAATTAGATCATTTCTGCTTGAATGTGATATGAGGCTCACCAAATGACACCCCAACCACAACCAGTACAGCAAGGACACTCTTCTGCAAATTTCTCAGCATCACTGGAATTGATTCTACGGGATATGGTATCGTCGTAGATATCTGCATCGCACGCATTACAATGCAAGTATGATAGGGCACCAAATCAGGAAGTAAATTGAGGATCAGATAGCGTTTGAACTCATACCATAAACCGAAAACAAGCTGTTCATTATCCCTGTGATTGATAAAAACAAAAGATTGCTTTAACCAATAATACATCAAAAGCTACTTCGGTAATCAATAACAAGTGACTTGCAATTACCAGTAAACAGAATCACTTCGCGTAGAATACGAACAACTGTGTATACTTGGAGGAACCAAGTTAGACCAAAGAGTAATAGGAAACCTTGTGGAACAATATGTAAGGGTCAAAAGGCATTCAAATTATACATATTGCATCATGTAGTAGTCATATGTCAGGGTTGGACTTGTGAAATGCATACCTAGACAAGGGCCTCGAAGTGTCCACTGTAAATTATCAAGCATTACAAACACAAAAGGTAAAGAATTAGTTTAGGTTTTTCAAGAAAGCGGGGATTTTTTATGCTAAAGTGTTTTATATCTGAAACACTTTAAAGGGTGCATCCTAGCCTCAAAATGTAACTAACCGCTTTTTAATACTTACATTTTTAGCTAAGAAGAGCACAATAACTAGAGCAAAAGTAAAACACCCTGCAGCTATTTGTGTAGTAATTCCGTTTGTAGATGCAAGTATCAATGTCATCCCCCAAAAGGATGAACCAAGATCTGGTGTGCCACAAAATGGATACATGAGAAAGCTTACAATTGTACCAGTACTTGTTCAGATTGATTTGAGATAATAAATCACTCAGTAAAATGCTAAAGCATTTTTGGTCTCATTGTATTCCTCAAGTGGAGAATACAGTATATTCCCCAAGTGGAGAATACAGTATATTCCCCAAGTGGAGAACACAGAGGCTAGTAACTGGAAAAAAAAATAATAATAAAATAAAATTACTACAACATGGTCAGGGATAGAATTATACATCCGGCTGGCTAAATTATCCAGTATATACCGCCACGGGTTTGTATAACTCCACCTTCATCTGCATGGACTTGAATCCCTTCCACCTGCAAATTAATATATATCACTGCCGGTCTTAAGTTCAGCAAAATATATATGGTAGAGCAAGCCAACCATTCATCAATGGAGAGAGTTATGAAAGTTGCATGAAAAGTATGAGAAGAAGTTCTTACCTTCCCTCATGTAAGCCAACAAGCCAAAGCCTGGCTCACCTCATGGAGAAACACGGTTATAAGCTTAAATGGGGTCATCACTACTGTCCTCCATAGCTACACAAAAATGATGATTGATTTCATTTACATGAATTGCACTGCAGACTTGAGTATTTTGTATTCAAAGTTAGTGAAATTCTTCTAGGCAATGTATGGCCTATGTTGCTTCTGCAGCATGGGAATAGATGCCTCTACTTCAGAACAATGTTGATAAAACACTAGCGGCATGCAAATTTACTCAGCAACACAAGAACAGTTGTAATTAGCGATATCCTTTTCCAGGAAGCTACTGTGACAAAATTTGACCACAGATCCAAAGTACATTTCATACAGCAGTCTCCATAATCAATCAGAGAGAAAGAGATCACCACAAGTATAACGACCATGAAGACAGCAGTAGTGATCATAAATCTCGTTTGGTCATGGTCGCAGCATTTTCTGAGTTCCCAATTTGGATTCAACCCCAAATAGTCCATATCTTCTCTGCTCTTTCGAAACCCAGCACTGCAAGAACGTTTCTTTTACTTTTGGTAATTTGATTTAAAAGCATGCAGCCATTCTATTCCATTCATTTCAATTCAAAACAGAGAAAAAGAAAATGCAGATTCATGATTTGGTATTCTGAAGTGCAAGAACAATGTGTGAACTTCGTTATTCACTTATTTATTTGTCACATGTTATTGTAACATATAAAAGATTTGTGACCTTTCAAGTTTATCGCTAAGCCAGTGAGTTTCTCCAAGGTCAATCTGATCAAATGCCTACAGAAAGTGTATGAGGAAGAAACTGGAAATCAAATATCAAACCATCGATATTTATGAGCAAGTTTTGACACCTGCAAGTTGGATTTCAGCAGTTGGATAGCATAGCAGAAGCTGCAGAAATTGTTGAACACCAGAAGAGGGTGGTGGTTTATTAGGGTAGGAGGTTCTTCTTCAACCTCCAACTCCACCCTCTCTGGTTCTGAATCTGAACAAATATTTGGCTTCTGGGATTGTTTGATTTCAGATTCTTAATTGATTCTCATTCATCATTGCTACATTTTGGGTTTTAGATTTATGTGGATGGCCTTAAGTTGAGGCTGGACCTCATAATATTATTTTGTTTCTAAAAATATGACCAAAAAGAGCAACTATGTCATCCCTATTTCCTAGTGCAAGAAATGATCAAATTATAAAAGAATAAAATGATTAAAATCAATTATATTATGTTAGCATAAGAGTCATAGCTGAGAGGATTAATTTACATGACATAAATGGAGCTATCACAACACTTCTACTTTACAAACGGAGGTCATTCATCAGTGATCTACCTACCTTCATCAATAGAAGAATTAGAAATTGAATTTCTGGAGTACTCCTCAACAAAACTACTTCCCCCGGAAGCCTTGGTACCACCAGTGAATCCACTGCTACCATTGGTATTGTTGGTTAGTGCCGAAGTAGAGGTAGTAGTCCACCGTCCTCCTCGACCTATAAGACCAGGTTTACCTGGTCTGGGGAGAGTAAATGAATCGCTAGAAAACATGAGATGAACAGAGTTCATGTCAGGCCTATTGGCAAGACTTGCCTGACAACATAAAAGCCCTAGCTGAATGCACATTGCTGCCTCATCACGATTGTACTTGGCTAGGGATGGATCAACTAATTCCATTGCCTTACCTGCTTCATACAACATCCATGTCTGCAGAAGAGAGCAAATAACAAAGTTCATCTTGTCATCCAACAGAAGCAACAAAAAGACACTGATTTGAGTAAGTTCATCAAGTACTCATACTATAAAATGACATAAATGAACTGCATTTCAAGTCGTTACATGAAATGCAGGTGCACATAGCCTAGTCTTGTGAATCAAGTTCGTCTTATTCTGGAACTGATTAAAATTCAAGATTCAATTCCTAAACATTAGACTCATCAATGGTGATAATGAAGATTGGACCAACTTAAGCTTCTTATTTATACCATCAAGGGCTACGTTAAGTTCATTTCTGCAAGAGTTGCATCAACAGTAAAATCTGTTCACAAAATTAATGCAACTTACATAGCTCAAGAGGTCTGCCTTTTCTCTTTCAAGCAGCCGATCATGCGTCTTCCTACCGCTGACAATCTCTAACACCAAGACTCCATAACTGAAAACATCTGTCTTCACCGACAAATATCCATGCAGTGCATATTCAGGAGCCATATAACCGCTACACATAACAAAAGAATCAAGTCACATTTCAATCTTCTTCTCTCCAAACAAAGTAGCCAAACAAAACATGGAACCATACACTAAAATGTTTAAAACTTTGTAATAAAGGCAAAAAAGGGACTACCGGACAGAAACTACTCACTGAGTACCAGAAATCCTAAATGTATCTAGATGAGTGTCCTCCCCAGGAAACAGCCTTGCCAAGCCAAAATCCGCGATTTTTGGATTGAGCTCCTCATCCAACAATATATTACTTGCTTTAATATCCCTATGAATAATCCTCTCCGGCGCCCCCTCATGGAGGTAGAGAAGACCTCTAGCCACTCCTACTATTATCTGAAACCTCGTCATCCAATCCAGAGATGCAGATTTAGTTTGATCTGAAACAACAACAATAATGTACCACTAATTAGCACCAACCCAATTTTAAACCAAAAAATAAATAACAATTTCTTGACGTACCAAAAAGAAAGAAATCAAGGCTCTTGTTAGGGAGGTACTCATAAACCAACATCTTCTCAGGTCCTTGCACACAACACCCCAGTAACATTACCAAATTCTTGTGCTGAACTCTGAGTAACAGTTTGACCTCATTGGTAAATTCTCTCACTCCTTGCCTTGAATCCAAAGAAAGCTTCTTCACAGCTACTTCTACCCCATTTGGCATCAAACCCTGAATTTTTAACCACAAAAAGCTCACAACTTTACTTCACAAACAACTCAAATTTACCATTCTGACATTGACCCTGATCGAACTGGGAAGTCACATACCTTGTAAACCGGGCCGAAGCCGCCGTGGCCGAGTTTGTTGGCATCGGAGAAGAAGCCGGTGGCGATTTGCAGGGCTTGTAACTCGAAGAAGAGATCAACGGATTCCAAAACGTCGTCGTCTTCTTGTGCCTGGCAGGCTTTTCCGACAAAGCAGGCACATAAACCGGAGCAACAATCCATGAGCAGATTCCACTGGATGATTGTACTCTGTCACCCAAACGACGGCGTTCTGGAGAAAAGAGGAAATGAATTTTGGTTCAAATTTGGTAGCTGCATTTATAATAATAATAACAAATTCATTGGCGGGTGAGTATACGTATTTATAATAATTTCCTCTTCACATAATGCCATGATTAAAGTGTTGTCTTGGATTTACTAATTGCAATTTGAGAAGAGGATGTTGACTTGTCCTGCATACATAAAAATTGCTCGCGTACAATCGATGTACGTTTATAAGAACTGGTAGTTTGATGACGAAATATATTTGACCTCCAAATCCACGTAGCTTGAGCCTCTCTTTGAAACAAACCATCCTTCAAGCTATTGACATATTGCCGTCGATCGTGTTCTATATTAAGCGATTGTGTTTTAGTCCACCAACGTGGGTTGGTTCTACACAATCGCTTAATATAGGTGTAGCCTCTATTCAAATCTGGTCCTCTGAATCACGCATGATGCAAATTTCATATGGAAATTCGTACTTGAACAAGGATGTGGTGGCAAAATCATGGTAGTTTTCTAGTGTTGACATTGTCAGTAGCGCTGACTGGCTGCGGTGTTCATCTCGCCAAAAATAAGCATATATCCTAAACTAGTTCAACCCGGCCCAAATAACACGGGCCCTGTTCTTCTTCCACGAGCCCATGAGCCCATTCTTCTTCTCCCTCCAAAGTCCGGGACAACAATCATTGCGGGGCCCTTCTCGTCCACTTTTACCCCCGTCAGATTGCCACAATTACCTCCTCCTTCTCACCGCACCTTCGCCTACCCTCAGTTTTCTCTGATCACACAAAAGCCGCCGTCGAGGAACGACCTCACCGAAGCAGCTCCGTCTCCGTCTCCTTCTCCGGCGTACCTGCATCTCACCCGATCCAGGAGCATGGCGCTCCTCTAGAAAAGGCAAACAGATGAGGTCGTCTTGCTCGGACAGAATTGACATTGCCGCCAACGCTCAGCGGCTCGATGTAGACCACCGGATTTCGCTGCGCATCTACTTCCGGATCGCCAACACTCTTCTCAAACAGGTTTCGCGGAATTTTGATTCTTCTATGCTTTGCTTTGATCAGCTTGTTGCAAATTTGTTGAGTAATTTACCTGAATTTGATTGTTGTAGATGAACTTGATTGTAGTTTTATTAATGGACATAACAGAAAATTTTGAAATAGGAGCACAAAAACGCATTTGATCAGTTCAAAGCTAAAGCCGAGTGCTTTCTTGCTTGGCATTATAATTTGCAGAGCTGAAACTGACACTAGGAACATAATTTCAGAAAGGAGAGTGATATCAATGTCATCGGAATTTTCCGTTTTGCACATAACTGTAATGAGGACCTATATATACTGAATTATAGCTATACTGTTGGTTAGAAACTCTGAACGATACTGTGATGCTTTTTCTTTCGGTCTCCGGATGTCACAGCTTGTGGTTTGTTGTTAGATTGAGATACTGAGGTTCTGTTGTTTCTTAACATTCTTGCTGAGTTATATTTTGTTATCCTTCTCTTTTAGTTTGTTTTGCTCAACTCCTGAAAATGATGTTGCGTTGTAGGCTGATATATTTCGACAAGAGAGGAATATTATAGACCTTTACGTTATGCTCCTGAGGTTTTCGAGGTAAGGACCAAGAGTCTGTCAATAAGTTACACAAAGGGTTTGAGGTGCTTTGATACGGGAAGTAATATATCGCAAATGTGTGTCTTCGTGTTTGGGCACGTAAAAGTTAACAAAATATAACACTGAAATTATTTTGTGTTCTTCTTTAGTTTGGCCACCGAGACGATACCATTTCATCGAGACTATAGAGCATCTGTTCAGATAGAAAAAGATATTTTGAAAAAGGTAGTCTTGCCATCTCATTTTCAATATATATTAGTTTTTATTCTTATGGTTACTGTTCAGAGTATGATTTTTGTGTTGTGCTATAGAAACTGTTGAATGCTCTCTGTGAGCTGGAGAAATTAAAGCCACTAGTGAAAGAGAAGAATGATGAGTTTAACAGGAGAAATGCATATCAAAACAATGGTTGGGGCAGTAATCATCAAATTCAAGCTCCTCCGAAGAAGCAAAATTTGATTAGTTATGACATAAACAAGGTACTGCTATTACTTCATCATATTTAAACTACCTATCCAAATTTTAATGTACTCTGTTAACTGCTATTGGAATTGCTACCTCCAAATTATAGTCAAACTGTGCCAATTTGTTGTTTGCCAGTGTTAATTCCTCCTTTTGTCTATTTCCCACTGCTTCCATATGTTTCATTGGCACAATGACTGCTTTTCTAAATCTGATAGGCAGCGAAACCAGCTTCAAAAGTACAAGTCTATCAAAATCTAGGGACTCAACAGTTTTCATATGCCAGGCCTGTGGAGGAGCATATACGCAAATTGTAAGTATTTACGTAGGTAGAAAGGTGAATACACTATATTTGTTTCACCAAAACCAAGAATCTTATGTGCTTTACTCACACTTTCAGTTTAATTTTTTTGTGAAAAGTGAGTTGATGAACTTCTTGGTACCATGATATAATATATTTTTTTCCATGTTCCAAAAAGGTTCTCACTCATGGGCTTGGTATGTGGTTTGAACGTTATTCTGTTGTACATAAGTTTGAGATGTACGGTTAGATAAGTCATCAGTATATGCCAAAGAATCTGCCTCAATATCTGAACTCTAATTGGCCTACTTTGTGCATATAATACTGCTTTCCTATATATATATATATATATATATATGCTTGATGTATTTTTAAAAGACCTGGGCAATTTGTGTAAACTCCAATATTGATTTTGCAAGCCAACTTATCTGAAACAAAGACATGCTGCATGTGAACTAATATGTCATGCATTTGGATCTTATATTGGTGCTGTATTGTGTTTGCCATCATGTTCCATATATACCTGACATGGACCAGGTAGTGACCATCCTTGCTTGTTGGCCTCTTACAGATCCATAAATCTTCGACCTCCAAAGGACGATACTCTTTCCAAACATTCAATTTTGGGCCCTAATGGGCTTTCTGGAAAGTGGCAGCCACCTAGAACTGATATAGGGGTATGTTTGTTTCTGGCTATATTTGTTTTGGTTCAAGGAAGAAATATAAAATAACGTTTCTCTTAAACTGTAGGTTCGCTATCCAAGCATTGTAGACCTGACTCTTGAAATCCCAAGGTATGTCTCCTGGTTCACATAGTGAAGCTTTTTTGCCATTGTTATGTACCTTGGTTAGTTTGGATCTGAGGAAGTGAGATTCATTCTTATGTGATTCTCATTGTTGAAATTGGTTTTCCCAAGCAAAACATTCCATGATATTATCTTTGTTTCTGAAGAGGTTATAATATATATATATATATATATATATATATGCATCTGGTTGTTTTTCTGGGAATACAGTCTGGAACAGTCCATTGAAGGGAAAAATACGACTGCAAGCAATTCAGAGCATGAAAGACCAAGTTTAGAACCAATTCGTACCCAGAGTAGTGATGCTGTTCAGATTCCTCGTACTGAGGAACCTTCTCTTATTTCTTTTGAACCAATAGAACCTCCTGAACATACACAACTTATCAGACAGCCTTCTCCTCCACCTGTACTTGCTGAAGTACAAGATTTGATCCCAGCAATTTCACCCCAAGTCTCTGCGGTAGAAAGTGAATTGGAGACTCTCTCATCAGATGAATTTCTTCGTGCTGAATCTCCCCTGCAATTGCACATTGTGAGATTCGTGACAATTGTTTTTATTATTATTTTCCGTTTCATCTATCTTCTTTTTGGTATTTAGCTTTGTTAATATGTAAAATTTATCTGATGGTGGAGTCTATAATGCTCTTTACTGATTCATTTGTTGCTCTTTGCAGTCAACAACGATGATGGACCATTTCATGAAGTTGGCAAAGTCAAATACTAAAAAGAACTTAGAAACTTGTGGGATTCTGGCTGGTTCACTTGTAAGTCTGCAGAAGGTTGTCAGTTTGTTTTGTATTTAACTTTTAAGGTATAAAAATATGTAATGGTTTGGCTCTTTTATTCTCCAGAAAAACAGGAAGTTTTATGTTACAGCTCTCATCATACCAAAGCAAGAGGCAACAGAAAATTCTGTATGTCAGCTTTGTTTACTCATTTCTTTCCTGAGTGATATTATATATCTTTATATGTGTGTGTATTATATTATTTATTGCTTCTACATGTAACACATCAAACGTACATTTTCTTATCAGTGCCAAGCCACGCATGAAGAGGAAATATTTGAAGTTCAGGACAAGCGATCTCTCTTCCCTCTTGGCTGGATACATGTGAGTATCTTGTGTTTCAATCAGTGAGCTTCACTAGAAATGTATATATATTTTTTTTTGGGGCGGGGGGAGTGTCCTGATCTATTCCAAGGGGCATTTTCAATAAGATGGGAAGCTCATAGATGGATCATGACTGAGATATTATGTGATAGCAATTAGGTAATTTGCTGCTAATTAACTTTCAAAAGCAACTAGCTCTGACTGCACCAAAGAAAAGAAACTTGCTAACTTACTAGAGGCTGTATATGCTTTTATTTCTGTGAAGTTCAGGCATTGCTTTTGGGCATAATATTTATTGTTGCAAGGGAAATGTAGGTAAGTGGTTCGAAAGATAATGTACTTGAGAACATGACCAAGACTTGTTAGGAAACGAACATAAAATGGTCATGCCTTTTGTAACACAGTGGTTATAATATTTACTTTTATGGATGAGCCATATCTTCATGTGTTCCTACTAGAAACGATTATGATATATCTACAAGAGTTACACGTGTTTATAAACTTGTTTCCTATACGATTCTCGGCATGATCTAATTGCATCTGTTTTTGTGCCTAATTTATATTATGTTTATTCCTGACACATATTTTTATTTATTTAAATACATTATGCTGACCATTCAATGTGTTATGGAACTTTCAGACTCATCCTACACAGTCTTGTTTCATGTCATCGATTGATGTTCACACTCATTATTCATATCAGGTCTGTGCCTTTTCTTGGTAGAAAAATATGTTGTCTGAAATGATCCATTACAATTGAAACCTGTGAACCAGTTTTCACCTTTGTTTTTCTTTTTATTACAAATGTTAGTAAGAAATGAGGCTTGTAATTATCTTTTGTTCAATCACTATGTGATTGAAATTTGTTCAAGTTAATTGGCAGTAGTTCTGCAATGTAGGACCTGAACCCAAGTTGTCTTCAATTAATTCAGAACATTATTTCTACCTAGTGACACCAATGCTTATGCCTTCTTCAGATTATGTTGCCAGAGGCTGTTGCAATTGTCATGGCACCAAGAGATAGTACAAGGTATAGCTAGCATTTCCTTAAATTTATGTTATTGTCTCCAGTTGCAGCCTTTGTAGTAGATTAGAAAAGTCCTCTTTGCTTGCCCTTTATTTATTTGGTAGATCATCTTGAGTGTCTTCATGTTTACAGAACTCATGGCATTTTCCGATTGACAACCCCGGGTGGCATGTCAGTCATTAGAAAGTGCCCGCAGCGTGGTTTTCATTCACATGATCAGCCACCAGATGGTGGGCCAATTTACAACACCTGTACAGATGTTTATATGAGCCCTAATCTTAAATTTGAGGTCATTGATCTTCGATAGTGATACACATGATATTCAGACGGCTAAACATTCATTGATGCAATTGTTCATATACAAACCGGTGCGAAATTGGATTTATAATCAAACTTGGCCTCATGTGTACTAGTATTGTCTGTGAAGAATGAAACGTTTGCTTGTTGGCTGTACATTTGATTGCATATGTACCAATCTGTAGTCTTTCAGTTAAAACTAGAATGGCTTCAACGAATGAAAAAGCGGGTCTTGCATTACCCATTATATTGTGATTCAAGGTCTTTTCAAGCACTGGATAAATATTTCCCTTGTAGTCTTGTATCGTGATGTTAATATGCTAGAGTGTAAACGTATAATTCTTCTTAAACAGTTCTGCATCTATGTCAGTTTTTCATCAACCCCTATCTTGATGAACCTTTGTTCATGTTTTGGCCGTGGCCATAGAGGCCTACAAAGTACAATGTACTTCATCTTTCTTTTCCAGAAAACGTCTTTGCCATAGAAAAGAGAGAAAGCTTCTCTCTTTCTATTCCCCACAAGTCACTTCTTCCTCTCTTCTTTCTTTTCATGCGGTACCACCACCCATATGAGTGTCGGCCCCCTTTGATAAAGTTACGTGCATCAAGACTTTGATCGCTATTCAGGCTAATATCTTAGTATCTTTCGTAACAGTTGTGGTCCAGAACTCACAAAATGAAGCATGCACCATCGATCACCAACTCAAGGGCAAAGGACCAGTTGCTACAGTGTTGGTGACCGGCACATACATCATGTGTACCTACCTCATTGTACCGACACTAGTATACCTAGTGTTGTTCCTAAAAATGCTAGAAAATCTTTGGTTGGTTTGGTCACTCATGCTCATGAAATATCCGCTCCACCAATCACAATACGAAAGTATAAGATTTATATCCAAAACACCTTTGGTTTTGTAACAGCAAAAATTGAAATGACATCGATTATTTACACGACGAAAAATGTTACCTTCTAATTTGATAAGTTATTGTATACGCGATGAGAAATGTTACCCCACTCGTCTATGGAAGACCCTTTCTTAAGTGCTGATTCAAGAAGATACCCAATTTGTGTCTTTGTGGGTTCCAACTCCTACACAGTGGGTGGTTTCCATGTTCTGTCAAGGACTAAAAGCAAAGCATTTGCAAGCTAGCTAAACTTAGATAGAGCCTTGTGCCATTTGGGAAAGGGTGGGGGTCTCATCAGTCTCTTTGTATCTCAAAAATCATCCACAAAACAAAAGGATGGAGTCAGGTCACATGGCCAGTTGCCCAAAATGGAGTATGTGTCAAATGTCTAGTACAAAGTAGGAAGAGTTGCAGTCTTTTGGGTCCATATGCTTTGCTTCCATTCCTCACGGTTGTCTGCCCATCATGTTGATGATGAAGCTCCGCACACCTGCCTAATTCTAATCCTAATCCAAGACCAACAAGAACAAAACCCTCATTCAGCTCCAGATTAGTTGTTAACCTTCATTCCTTTTGGTTATCCTAGAAGGTTTGATCTATGTGCTAGACAGTCATCCATAAGGCGTCAGACTAATACCTAAATTAAAATTATAAGGAAGTTGTCGGAGTTACTCTTACCTCGCTTAATATTTCATTTTTGAAAAAAAAAAAAAAAAGTCTCATCATGTACAGTGCATTCCTATCCATAATACGATCTCTTGGTTAACTACTTTCTGGGATATTTAAGTCCTTTGATTTTTATTAATGGAGGTCAACAATGCTGAACAAGTTACTATAAAAAAAATTTCCTGGTGTTCTTAACTTCTTAGAGAGGTTCAAGAATCTGAATTTTTTTAAGGAGGAAAAAGAGGGTTTTCTTGTTTCTGGGTTTTTCTCAAATCTAACTCTTGCATCAATGAAATTTTACGAAAAGGTCAAAACACATCCCAACAAACAAAGTTAAAGTCCCAATTATCTATTTGTTCTTTTTGAGAAGATGGATTACATGTTTCTGCAAAGACACACTACATGAATATAATTGCTGTAATACTATGCACCCAGTCAAATGAATCACTATCCTCGTTGATCTTTCATGATAATATGATATAGATTACAGCATCACCTCCTCATAATTCAAAGTATCTTTCCAAGTTTCAACTAACCCTATTCTTTATTCTCCATTTTGTATTTATGTTTACTCAGTCATGTTTACCAAGTCTTCCTCTGTACCACACACCCAAAATTATCATACCTGTCCTGTTCATATACAATCACATCATATGAAGAATCCTATCTTTAGGGGATAACATGATGCAGTTTTAATTTAGAGATTGAAAGATACTATACTTGGATGAACTGATGAGTGTTATCACCAAAAATGCTTAAATATCAATTAACATGATTGAAAAATTTGTTCTGCCATTGTATATTACCAAACCAGTTGGTACCTGTAGTTGGAAGCATCTGTTAATTTTTTTTTTTTTTGTCCCCTGGATTAGATTTGGTTGGTTGGTCAGCTCTTCATTTGATGTAACCTGACATTTTGATCAATCATTAAGCTTTGCATCAGATGAAAGGATTTATATTTTGGAAATCTCTTGTCAGTACTCACAGTGCTTAAATACCTTGGAGCAATTTTCAAGTGATGCTACATTCCATCTTACAATAATATCCCAACTGAAAAGCCATCCACTAACCTTGATTAAGCATTGATCAAACTTGAAGGTGAGGGCTACTGGGCTAATACATACAGTTGATTAGTTGAGACTAACTAGTCTCAGGTTTGACAAAATTTTGTAAACAGTAGAGGTCTATGTCTTTGGTTTAAGAAACTTTCTTAATGCATAGTTGCATATTTAAGATGCCTATCATGGCAGAAGACAAATAAACCCCTAAAATCACAAAGATAAGGTATTGACTATGCTAGCAAGTAGCAACCAATAATTGTCTTCACCAAATCAGCTTGGCTGATCAGTTAGTATAATGATGAAGAAGAACAATGCAATCCCTTTTGCTTCTGATCAAAGGGGATATCTCTAATTCAGAAAAGATCCTTTCTTTCTATATATGTAATGATGAAGTAGTTTTTCACCCTCTGTGATCTGCTACTTTGCTGCAATTCCAAAATGCAGCTTGAAGTTAATTGTTACATTTTGATCTGATCCAACAGGCAGAAGACATTAAAATTTAGATTGAGAAAGATATGATTAGGAGAGAAATTTCAAAATCAGAGAAAGTTCTTGCACATTGTTTACTATAGCAAAGAATTTCCTTGTAAGGACAGGAATTAGAGAAATTTTGAAAATGAAGGAAAGGATAAGTCAGTGGTTAGGATGGAAATCCCAGAAGTCTTAACATACGGTAAGAGGGGCCATATCCTCCTCCTTTTGAAATAGACTGCCGATTATTTCCGTAATTCACCCGCTCTTTGTTTCTGTCAAGTTTTGCCTTAAACTTTAACTACTACAAAGGTAAACAATTATAAGACTTGGGCATTTTTTTTCTCACTTTTTTGGGGTCATTTTGATATTCTTGAATTTCATATTGTCATATATATAATATGCAATTTGCCAGCTTCAAGTTAATCCAAAGCTGTCACAGAAGAAACACTTGTTTTTTAGTCCATCTTAAATAAAAAAAAGGAAGACAATAAAACTGTCTTGAAATACAATAAAACTGTCTCCCTCTTTTGTTTCTACTCTCAACTGTATAACCTTTCCTCTGCTCCATGTCCAGAGAAAGAGGAGGACATTGAGGCTCTGATCTTCCTAGAATTACTCACTGTTCTTGAGAATTGTGCAGGAAAAGTTGCCATAAATCTTTTGTCCTCTTTATTCCTGCACCAAAATAAATTCTAAAATCTTCTCTGTTCCTCTTCTTTGACTTTATAAGTCCAACCAAGCCTCCTAATATTCAAGCCCTCATTGTTGAAACTCAGAACTTCTATTACTCCTACTTCATTCTTCTCATCCCTTCACATTCTTCACACCATTCCAAGAACCATTCTTGATTCCAAACACCTCCTTCAAAAGTTTCTAATTTACTTCTTCATTTTTGATTTTATTGTAAGCTAGGCAGGTGGTTTGACCCAGAAATATTTATCGAAGAAGATGATGTGTTCGGATACAAGTCCTCCTCGAATATCTTTTTCTCATGATCTTGGCCAAGCAGACGTTAAACCCAGAAGGGATGCTTCACTGCTGGACATGAATTGTGATTTTGAGTTCAGCATTAGCAGAAGTTTCAGGCAAGATGAGCCTTCTTCAGCAGATGAGCTTTTCTCCCATGGAGTCATCAAACCTATGCAACCCAGAGAGAGATTATCAGTTGAGGATGCACCAAAAGCCAGACACCTTTATTCTCTTCCTCCTCTTTCAAGTCAGAATCCAAAGAAAGAAAGCACCAACAATGACAATTCACAGTTCATGGATGTGAACAGTCCTGAAGATTTGGAACAAAACAACACCAAGCCTCAGTCCAAGTCCTTCTGGGGGTTCAAGAGAAGCAGCAGCCTCAACCAAGAGAACAAGAAAAGCCTACTTTGCTCATTACCAGAGTTCTTGAGAAGAAGCAACTCAACAGGGTCAGCCCCAAATCCAAAGAGGTCTTCAATATACAAGGAAGCTCAGGCTCAACAGAAAAGACAGTCATCATCATCATCATCATCAGGATTTACGTCAAAGTCATCATCAACATCATCCTCGTCTTCTTCAAGTCAATACCGAATGCTACCGAGGCCGCCATCAAAGAAGGGTCATGGAGGACCATCAAACTATGGCAATGGTGTTCGGATTAGTCCTGTCTTAAATGTACCGTCACCGTACATTTCTAGAGGGACTGCTAAGCTCTTTTGTTTGAGTTCTTTTCTATACCCTGAAGGAAAGGAGAAGAAGCAAAAGAAATGAGCTTGGTTTTCTTACTTGCTCCATCTTTGACCAAATCATCTGAGTTCTTGGGGTAGATGGTATGATTGTAAAGAAAAGATTGATTTGCATCAGTTTCATTAACTAAGGAGACCCCAACAGCAACAGTTTACCCTTTATTTATCAGGGTTTGTCCTCGTTGGTTTTGTTTAATCATACCTGTTAAGGTGGTTTTGGTTCATAGTTCTGAACTAGCTGTTCATCATTGTCTCTTTCTTCATGAGAAAGACCGTTTGCTTAGCTAGCTGACCTTTTCTTTTGGTTGTAATTATGAGTTGAGTTGAGATGGATTTCCTCCAGGATTGTGATTGAAGAAAAGGAGTAGAGTTGGTAAGTTTCATGTGGTGGGTTTGAAATTAAGCAAATCTAGAATGGAAAAGCCTTGAGCTTTAGATTTCTTGTCTGGATTAACTTGTAGCTGTTGAGCTTAATTTAATCACGGAGCCATGTGTAGGGTTCCTCATGACTCTTGCTTTTCTTTTATATTGGGGTCAAGCAAGCTTGGCTGCATTAGGGTGGCACTAGACACTAGAGCAGTCACTTCTTGCCGTATGTCTCATTCATTTAACTAACCCAACAACTCACATTTCCAACGTTTCATCAAACTAATCGACCAACTCACAGTCCCAATGTTTTAATTTTCCTCCTTTTTCCTTCAGGGGAGAAATATTGATGTCATGAGCCACGACCTGGTTTAACACATGAAGTTCATCACTTCGAAAACATGATCATCAAGGCCCCCATTATCTCATTAGAAATGATGGATCTCAGAAATGATAACTTGACTCGTACGCAAGTACAATACCATGTTGATGGGCAAGATTTCATGTCTGACGAGTCTGCAATTTCATTGGCGTGCATGACTTTCTTCAAGCCAAAGGGGCTAATATAGTGCATTGCCATGATGACAGACCGGTCAAGTCTATCAGATCATTTCCAGCTCACTTTTTCTTTGGTGAATGAAAGCATTAAGCAAATATAAAGCAAAACCCACCTTTGAAGAGAATATGGAATTGACAGCATAACAATGGTAATGAAAATAAAACGAAAAGGTGGAATGAGAGAAGCTGAGATTTACAGAGTCTGAAAAAGGTTTGAATTTCTGTACAGCGTGTATTTGAATATGTTCTGTTACATCCCCTGTCTATAATGCTTGTAAATGAATCATGAAACCAAGGAAAGATGATATTTACCAGGATTCTACAAAATTGATGTATACGGGGTTTCAAACCCTCATCCGCTTTTGAAAAAGAAGAAAAAACCAATTTTCTGGGTTGTAGGAAAATTGAATGGCCTATACAAGTATCTACAAACTAATACATATAGATCTGCCAAAGAAAGAAAACCTGTTTGTTAGTGTGACATAGGACAGTCGGTATTTGATGCCTCACCCTTGATCACCCGGGTATTGTATGATCCACAGTTACCGCACTTGTGATACAGCCAGTGAAAACGTGAGGTACCCTTTCCATCACAATCATTACAAAGGATGTCCTAAATTGGAAAACACATTTATTGTTATGATACATTGATAATTATAACAGTGCTCTATTTTGGACAAAATTGATGTGCACATATCAGGTGCTAAAGCATACTATGTTTAGGGAAATGACAAATAACTATATCAATACTACAGCATCCTCCAATCGCATAAAAAATAGGTCTCCAAAGGTTTACGTAAAAGTGATATAGGAAAGCATTAACAGCCACTATATTAGAATATGGATGGTACCTGACAACGGTTCTGGTATTCCTCTGGAAGCTGCTCTGCAGCCAATAACGCATCAAGCATGCCAAAGTAAACCTAATAGGGTATAACAATTCAGAAAAACCATGTACAGAATAATATTATGAACAAAAAGAAAAAAAGAAAAAAACAGAGATATCCTCTTACCGCCATATCTCCCAGGGACTTGCTACAAATTGGACAAGTATAGTGACTGCAAGTGTAGGCCTAACAAAAAATGAGATGAGTTCAGCCATACTCTTTCAGGAAAAAAAATTCAGGAGAAAGATTAGGTAAAAGAAGAAAATGTTTAGACAGTTCAGGAAGAGACCTGAAAGCAAGCTGAATGCATGTAGTGGCCACATGGCAGAGCCCTAACTGTTGCACTTGATGTGAATAAGAAATCACAGCAGATAGGGCAATTTGTTTCTAAACTCTTCTCCAGGCATTTGTGGTTGACCAACTTTATCCCCAGGCAACAATTGCATGTCATGCAATGAAAATAGTCGTTGCCAAGACCCTTCCCAAGGCGGCATAAATTACAAAACGGGCAATGATATACAGTCCTGGAAGACAAATATTAGCCATAAGTCAAAAGCTGTCTATAGGCATCAGTAGTGTGTGCTGAGTTAGTAACTTACAACAAGACAGTTAACTCCAATTGAATATTAGGCAAACTTATTGCCAAGAATGGGGGTAACTTTGTGTGAATGTTAAATTAAGCTTTACCTACCTATCTATATAATCTATCCTGTCTCATGTCAATGTCAAAAACCATCATTTACTATTTTGCAACATATATAATTCATCAAATGAATATATGCCTTCTTTCCATCGAGTCAGCTTCTGACATGGCATCAGAAAGCTTGGTAGAATATGACCTAAAGAAATATTCCCCATTTACCGGTGAAACAGACAATAGGGAGTACATCACCCTTTCCATCATTGGATCATGACAGTTAATACATGAAAAATACAGGGAAAGACATTCCTCACAATCATTTGATCACTGAATTTCTATTTGTAGTAAGAGGCCATTACAAAATCTGAGTCCCACTAACATGGATCAAATCAACAAAGTCAAATATTTTCATCCTTCTAGATAACATTAGAGGTTCAGTAAATTGCAGTGACTAAGAATTCAAACCAACAGAATATGCTTCAACAATTACAAGCTTCAAGTTTTTAAAGAGTTTTCTGTAGCAGCAGAGTCAAAGTGGATTTATGGAGTTTAAGTCACACATGGATAGTGAAATTACAACTAGAATGTGAAAAAGAAAACTACCAAATGCCTTTCATCATAAAAATATATATATTAAAAAAAACACACACACATACTATTATGGGCAATAAATTGAAAAATTAACATAACACTAAAAATAAGAATTTTTTGTACCTTTCATCATCGAAAAATTTGCAGATATTGCAGTAATACTTTGCCATAGATAGTTCATTGCATGAAGGTGTAGTACATATGGGCCCAACTGGCTGAATGTTCAGGCAGTGCATGCACATCATTTCCGAAGTTGCTTTCCTATTAAAAAAACACTAATAAGAAATCTTAACAGAAAGGAAAAAGAAAAGGGAAACACCAAGAACATTAGATACATGATAACCCGACTTGAAATGCATGTGTCAACAGTGGAAGCTTACCTATCCATTGAATGGTCACTCACATTGTCATGGCAAAATCTACATGCAAATAACTTGCCACAACAAGCAGCTCGGAGTTTACAGTTTCTTTTGTAATGTTCACACCCAAATACTTTTTTATCCACATCTCGGTATGAAGGTGAGTGTCCAAATACATCCTCACCATCAGAAGATTCTCCACCTGTTGCTTGAGGTAACTTCTGCTGAGTAGCTATCCAGCGGCTAAAACAAAAACAGTACTCATTAACAGTTCATCAAACGGTGATGATAGAGTTAGGCAATTTTAGAAGTCATGATCTCATTATATGTCATAATGAAAGATAAAGTACAAATCTAGTCATTAGTTAGTTTCAGAAATTAACCTAGTCATAAGATTCTGCACAAGATATGCCTTTCTCCTTGGATCAAGAGTCTCATCACGATACACCTTTCTGATCTCTGACTCTAGTTCATTTTGATTCATACGGAATATGTCCTTCCAACCAGGCTTGAACATCTGGTCTGTCTGGTCCAAGGTTTCTTGAAATTCAACACCTACATGAAAATTCAGTAAAATGAGCCACTGTTGCAATAAACAAATTTCGTCATAATACAATGTTACTGACCTTTTTGAGAAATACTACTTTCCCTTGTTTCATTTCGTGAAGTTGATTCTGAGGTTCCTTTCCAGCATTCATTAAGCCACTCATTGAACATAGTATTCTTGGTTGCTTGCTTCCATGTGTCCATCATTTTATTCTGTTCATCCTGGGTAAGTGCAGAAGTTACCCAGGGTAACATAGATTGGAGCACCTCAGCACCCGTGGTCCCAATAATCCGGCCGACTATTTTGTCTTGCTCCTCAATAGTGAAGTGTTTTCCAAATAATGGCCACAACTCAAGTTCTTCCCTGAAAATGTGATGATCTAGTGTCACTTTTATAGATTTGCACATCCCTTGAAGCTTAGTAGCCAGCTCATTGTATTTTCTAGTATAGTTGACACTATTTGTGACAGAAACACTCATGCTGCTTCCAGCTAAATCCTCATCCATGTGAGTCTTTTCCATGCTTTCATGAAGGTGAGAAAGTTCAGAAAGAACATGAGAGATGTCTTCAAATAATTCTTCCTCCTGTTTATGGTCCAGTGTGTATGAATGGCTCACATTATGAAGTGCCTCTTTGGATTCCAATGCAGGAAACACTATATCATCCTCAGCATTACTGTGTGCTCTGTATAAGCCCCAGAGCAAACGGAATCTTCCAATAAACTGCCGAAGTGTGGCTTCATCACCATTAACAAGCTTTCCCGATTCAATATCCAAATACTCCAAGTCTTTGCGAATGGCTTTATGAAACTTAAAAATAGTATCAATAGGCCGTTCTCCGCAACCAATATCAAAGGAAGAGCTATCTGTTTCCCAGGCAAAAAGACTGGAATGAAGAGATGGGGCAGAAGAGCTGAAAGAAAAGGACCGCAAAGACTTTGCCACATAAAGAGAACTTGATCCAAGATTAGTGTTATTTACTCCTAAACCAGGGACACGGCAAGACTGACCAGTACAACATTGATCAAGGGTGTCACTGTTTTTGCATGGCACTAAAACATTTCGTTTGACTAGCTTTTTCACATTATTTACTTGAGCTGATACCAGCCTCTCTCTAGCAGATGATCCAGAAGCACAAGCGCACACGGGTCGAACAAAATCTTCTTCAATATCAGTAAAACTTTTAACAGGACAACAACCAATTGCACTTGAAGACAAGCATGAACCATGATTACGAGCCTTGCATGCCCATCCAGAAAAAAGTGTTACCAGAGCTGCATCAGGCACTGGGGCTGAATCATCAAACAACATGTTGTCAGAACAGATACTGGAAAATTTTGTTGATTAATAGTTTATACTACAAGTTGAACACACAGAATAATTATAGAACCTGCTAACTGCATGTTTTTGAGAATATTCTTCATTTCATCTTCAGTCAACGATCTGACTAGCCATGGCAAAACACGCTCGATCAATTTCAAGGGCATCATGCATAAACTCTGATACAATAAATCCCGCTGTCTTTTGAAGCTGAAGTGCTTGCGAGCAAGTGGAAGAACCTAGACATGCAGGGAATGGGTAAGGAGCTTTCAGGAACTAGATACGAAGTTGGTTACACAGTTTCTAGTTGTAAAATCTAAGGCCCATAGAGTTCCTGAACTGGTTTCATTTTAAGGTAGGATATGAGGTTATGTACCAACTCCTAGACATCTTATATGACCAGTTAGGAGTCCCTCACAAAAGTTAAGGGAAGAAAGTAACAGATAAAAAAACAAATAACTGATAGTTCTAAGGATTAACATCAATTTCTATTTGGGGTGTAACTGAATTCTCAATTGGCTAGTTGGGTTGCCACCAAGTCTAACTTTCATGTTCCTTGACAGTAACATGCTAGTTTCTTATCAAGCTTTCTGCCTGTTTCACCCAAAACCATCAAGCCTCAAAGGCCTTCCCAAAAGCGCCTAAAGTACGATCTTTTGCTGTCCTACATCAATACTAACCAATAATTTTAGAAAAATGTTACATTTTAAATTTTTTATACTGTAAGTTCCTAAAGGATTATTGCAGCAATAAGGAAATTATACCTGCACTTCTTCATTGCTGAAGTGCTTCTGTATAGTTTCTATTATTTGATCGGCATGTGAGCACAGCTCGGCATAAAAATCAGCTGAAGTAGAGATAGCTCCTGCACTTTGAATGTTTTCAATCAGACACCTGAATTCATTGAACTGACTTTCTTCTTCAGCGTGCTCTTGGAAAAAGGATATCTTTCCATCTACTGCAGGAAATATGACCTTGTCCTCCGCAATACTGAAATAAGCAAATAAGTAACATTCAAACAAAAAATAAAGGAAATAAGAAATATAGTACTCTACCATAACTCTTGTTAAAAGTTCTCTCACAGCAAAGTGATACAGACAAGCACAAATAGAAAGGAATTCGTGGGATCAGAGTGTCATTTCTAGAATTAGAAGATAAGATGGTAAGTAATCCATATAAGGCCATGTACGGGAACTGGAAAACAATTTGGAATTCATGTTACCAAAAGGAATTATACTCTATGACATTACTCACCCATTTCTCCATAAAGAAGACAAAAGATAACAGATAAAACAGATGCTAAAGGGTAAGTTACTCAAAGAAAATAATTAATAATTAGCATTCCACAGAAACGCAATTGATATGAATGAATACCTGTGAAAAATGCAAACTTCAGCAACAAATTGCAACCTCTCATTGAAAGCTGATAGATTAGTAAAATCTCCGGACAGTTGTATCTTCCTAGCCTCCTCAGCTATCTCATTTAACTCTTTTTTAATGGCATTATGCCAAAGCAGTATTTCATTTATTGGATGGGCCCCAGTGGTATCAGAAACATCAGTGCTCGACTCTACATACTTTCTTTTCCCAGTTTTACACTCACATGGACAATTTATCTTCTCTGTATGTAGACTTGATGTGCTAGCACCAGATTCCATGCAACACTGGAACTGAGGAGAATCTTGACATCTTTTAACCATGCCACTGGTCCTTCTACCTTCCATCCAGGTGAAAATGACCTTAAATATGAAAGATTTGTCAGTTAATCACTAGAAAAAGCAGTGATGAAAAGTACTCAATCCATTGATTGAAATTACTTGTTGAAGAAGCTTTTCCTCTGGAACAATCTTGCTTAAGCATTTCCGCAAATCCTGATATTCATCAGGTGAAACCGATGATGAAAGCCAAGGAAGAAACTGGGCCAACATATTCACAGGAATACTGCAAAGAAACTGCCAGACTAGAGACGCCTGCTCCTCAACTGAAAACTTCTCAATCAGCAATGGTAAGACCTGACCAAAAGAACAAAAATTTGGGTTATGAGTTGGTTGTAGAATCCGGCATATGAATACAAAGGCTAGTATATGATGAGAAATCTCCAGAGAGACGCTTTAAACGTAAAACTTCTACCAAATACAATACCAGCCACGGCTTTTGTATTAATTTCCATCTTTGATATGTCCAACTAATAAATGCAATTACAAGTAACATACTTCCCAACTGGTAATACGAATAAATAAATACAGGATGCAGAGACAGGGAAATGATACAGCACCTGTTCCTCCTCCTTTGCCATGTGTTGGCTAACTGATGTTTGTAAGGCACCTGTACAAGATGCCAACTCCCTTGGGAAATTTTCATCGCTTTGCGCATTGGAATTTAGCAGCTCAAACAGATGATCAAAAAGATTGCTTTCACCCTTGTGTTCAAGCGAGTATGTTTGTGCTACATTCTTCACTCGTATATCAAGTGCCGGGAAGATTACCTGCAATTCCAAGGACAACGAACATCACGACTTCAGGACATGGCAAGGAGAAGTCATGATAAGCAAACTTCAGTTGCTAATAAGCTCATCATATGCCAGCGAAAAAAACAGGTTTTGTTTGCTGCCTTCAAATTACTAACTTTATGTTTTCGTGGCGCTAAACTTGCTCAAAAATCATAAATAGTAGAGAAGATGTCAGAGAAAAAAAAACCACCGCATTAAAACAAATCCTCGTATCCTCACATTGCCCAGCTGATAAGTAACTCAAACAAGAAAGAAACTTTTCGAAGAGCAAGCACTAAAATTGAACTCCAATCTTGATGAGAAACACAACAATATCCAGGCTCACCTCTAAACTGCAATCTTTACCGATACAATCACAACAAAGATCTTCACTAATATTCAAGATTAAGCAACCGAATGCAATTGGATTCCAGATTCTTCTAACTCAAGAAAACCACAACTAATTCCGGAAACAATTTCATTTCAAAAGCCTCAACAGAATTTCTGAATCTCAAACGAACATGAATCCACAAAGAGAAAGAAAGAAAATGAGAACCTCGTCTTCGGCATTGGAGTGGTGCTTGTAAATCGATCTCAAGAAATGGTACCGGTCCAGCAAAGGCCTGATATCCGCCTCCTTCCCGGTGGCGAAAGCCATGGCCAGTCGATGAAGCGCATCCAGCTCCTTCCGTATTGCCTTGTGGAAGAACAAGAATATCAGAATCGGCGACCTCTCCTCCTCCTCCGACGAGCTCGCCAAGCAGCCTCCTCCTCCGTTAGTCGCGGAATCGACTTTGTTGACGGACAGCACCGCCAGTCCTCCGCCTCCGTCCACCGTTAACGGCGTCGCCATCTTCTCCCTATCTCTCCGGGAACTTTCTCTCTCTTCTCTCTTCCCTCCTCCTAAACCTTTAAAAATGTTTAATTTGGTGACTAATTAGTTTATATATATTTTCGGGATTCTTTTTGCTGTTAATAAAGCTCGGGATTGTTCGACGGAGATGAATGGAGGTCGATAAGAAGAAGACTAGGTTGGAAGACGGAGTTTTATATTTGTCCGTTTCCTGCCACGTGGCGATATGTTCCACGTGGATGATGACGTCAATAACGGCCAGTCACGTGAGGCAGGTGGGTAAGCAAGTGCAAGTCACTTGCAATGCAGTTGCAAAACATCTGAGATCATTCAATAACTCAAAAAAAATTAAATTTTATGAATCGATTGATCGTAAATGTAGATGGGTCATGTGTATGATGTTAGGAATATCATTTGAGTTTCTCCTTTGTTTGGAAAATAAAATGGAGTATGAAACTACAGAAATACGAGATGTCTTCAAACCAGAATGATCGATAAAATTGAGAATATGATAATTTATACATTAGTCGAGTTAGGAGTTTGTGACCATATTGATATCATGTAGACGTTAAAAACATTGTTTGTTTATATTTATAAATTCTTATCCGTTTTGTTAAACTCAATTTATTACTCAAACTTATAAAGTTAGTTTATTTTATGTGTTCTGCGAACTTTTTACAATCTAAAACTAGTAAACTAAGCAATGAACAATTACTAACACAAACTTAAATATCAGTTCATAGATATATGGTAGTGCTAGAGTTGGTGGCTCATCAACTCTAATTTGCTATTGAAAACTAGCAAAGGATATTGTCATTAGTTTCTTTTACTTGTACATAAAAATAAGCTTGCCAACATCATACTTACCAATACATGGTCGTGTGGTCTGATTCGCCAACCATTTTTGTTAAGTCTTTCATTCGCCAAACCCTAAAAGAAAAGAAAATGTTGAAGCAGATGATCTCATGCTATCCGTTATTCAAAAGTCGATGTTGCAAAGACAAAATTTGCAACCAAGTTGAATAGTCTTAATTTGTAGGCATATAAGTTGACAATTTATGAATTTGTTAAGGGCACACAATGCGTGCGTGCCGATTGTGCTGTGATTGAGTAAGCACGTGCCTGCTCATGCCCTCATTAGGACACCTCATTTTTGTCTTTGGAATACAACATTGTTGGCATTTGGCTACGATGATATTATTTCAAGATTTCTCGTAACATTTTTTTTTATTAAATGTGATTTTTATTGAACTCAAAATACATAAATACCCAATGAATCTCATAAGATACAAAACATAGATTCCTAAAACAGACACAGATTTATGCCCTATACAAATTAGGTTTTGTAGCATATGTTATGTATAAAAGCAAAGCTAGCTAGGGTTTCTTGTTACTTGGGAATTATTTTTCTTCTCGACTGTTCTTCGATTCCGTTATCGACATCGTTCATATTCTCCGTTGTAAAGGCATGGCTACGATGGCTAAGAAGAGAAAAACTTCAGTCTGCAGCTACCATGACTCAAAGACAAACAAAAAGAGTGACGATGAACAAAACAAAAACCCTAGCACCGTCGAGGTCGACAAATACGTACCTGAATTGCCTGACCTTGTTATCCACAAAAATCCTCTTATTTCTCACTCTTTTCCCACAAGCTCGGTGCTCGGGCCAGCCTTGTTTCCAAGCAATGGGCAAGTGTATGGTTTTCACTTCCGGTATTGCTGGTTCATAACGAGGAGTGGCACGATCAGGATTCCGAGCCATGCACGGTTCGCAAGGCTAGGCAGAAGCAGTTCGGAGTTGTCTATGACTATTTGAAACGTTGGAAGAAAGACAACCGCGACCTAGAAAAGTTAGCTACGGATTCGTATGAAATACTCAGGAAGTTGTGGAACCATACAAAAGTGCTTGAGTTTTGCTGCTGGGAGAAATGTTAAAGTGAGAGACTTAAGTTTTGTGAGAGAAAACAAAGCTGGGAAAAGAAGAACCTTCTCCTTATCGCCAATGGTTCTCAACAGTCAAAATCTCTAACCATTTTAAAGCTGGAGAATATGAATCTCCGGAGGGGGTTGTCTACGATATTGTGATGTGTATCATACACCCATTTTACCACTAATTGAACAAAAATGATAAGTTAAACGAGTAAAATATACAACATTTGTTTTACACATATACATATAATTGAACCAAGTTACTACAACGACAACAAGTTGTTCATAAATTTGTAAATTATCTTAAGTTGAGTAATTACATCTAATAGAACAAAAATTACTCAATTAATAACTATCTTTACCAAAACGACAACAAATTTGTTGTCATATGACTCATATCGGTAAATGTATGTATCATAAACAGGCAGGTACCCTAGAAAATTCCGTAGGGGAGGGATGACACTGGTGCCAAAATAAGCCTTATGTCAAGCATTTGCAAAGTGATCTGACATTCAGGCAATTACTTTCGGGGTGTCCTTCACTTGAGAATTTGTTGTTGAATTCATGTTTTCGTTTCCGCGATGTACTTTCAAGTTCTAGCCTCAAATCTCTAGAAGTTATTTGCTGTAAGCCATTTCGGGTTGAAGCTACGAATCTTGAATCTATTAAGTTGGATGGAAATAATCTATTAAGTTTTTCCATTGTTTTGATCATTAGTTAACTATCTCTGATGTTAATTGTGAGTCAGCTTCTGACAGTAATCTTTTTTTAGTCTTACATGTTTTGCTTTAATCTATCTGAGACAATATATGTTACTTGTATATTCTGGTTTGATAATATACTGGTATCTGAGACAATACATAATCACGCTTTGGAACTAAAGTGTCTGTCATTTGATTCACAATCAATGTGTAGGTGAGTTTGATTTAACCTCACTAGCTAATGTGATCCAAAAAGTATGGCAAATATCACATATCTTCCTTTTACTTCCACCGCAAGTCGCTTTGGCTCTTTTCAAAGGATCTTTGTAGTGATACAACTGGCTACCTATCTTCCCCGCACAATAATTGATCACTTTCTGGGTCACTGAATCTAGCAATCAAAGTTATCCGACCTCCTGAGTAAAGATCACATCTAATTTCAATTCGATGCATGCGGCACATTAATGTACTAAATTTAATATTGAACTTCTTTGCACCTTCGTTAATAGACGATAACACGGTTGAAACTCATAATCTCACTGACATCTCTATCACTGTTATAACAAAGCCAGGAGGTCTGGAAATTCACTAAATTATGAATTGTTATAATTACCTTTAACGAGTTATCTAAAACAAGTAAAAATAATAATTATTATAGTAAATAAAAAAACAAAGATAATTGAGAATAACTATTTAGGTAGTGGGATGTATAACAGTAGCCCGAACTTAACCACTCAATTTCTTTTAGGTGATCGATATCTTGTGTAAATGCACGGATCAAAGGCTAGCAGAGATAACTTATACCACTAGACTAAACGCATTTAGCTGCCACGTTCGAACAAAAACGAAAACTCAAATATTGGGCTTGCTCCGGCCCATCTCATAGTCCGCAGTCCGAAAAACCACTGGGGCGGGTAAACCAGAAACACTGTTAAACATTCTCCTCCTCCTTTCTTCTCCAACACTACAGCACCAGCAGCAATCCCCAATCCCAATTCCCCAAGATCCCAATTCCCAATCCAAATCTTCCATCCAAACCCGTTAACACAACCTCATGATCCTCCTCTCATAGAAACCCAATCGAATCCCCAGGTTCCGATAATGGCGGGGTTCTCTGTAATGGACACACTCTTCCAGCGCACACTGGAGGACCTAATCAAGGGCCTCCGCCTCCACTCCCTCAACGAATCCTCCTTCCTCTCCAAATCCCTCGACGAAATCCGCCGCGAGGCAAAGTCCACCGACCCGGACACCAAATCCACCGCCCTCCTCAAACTCACCTACCTCTCCTCCCTCCACTTCCACGACATGTCGTTCGCCGCCTTCCACGTCGTCGAGCTCCTCTCCTCCACGCGCTTCTCCCACAAGAAGATCGCCTACCACGCCGCCTCCCACTCCTTCGACGCCTCGACCTCCGTCCTCGTCCTCGTCACCAACCAGCTCCGCAAGGACCTCACCAGCCCCAACGAGTTCGAGGTAAGCTTAGCACTTGAATGCCTCTCTCGAATCGCCACCGTAGATCTCGCTAGGGATTTGACTCCAGATATCTTCACATTGCTGGCCAGCACTAAGGTCATGGTCAGAAAGAAAGCAATCGGTGTGATCCTGAGAGTGTTTGATAAGTATCCGGATTCGGTTAGGGTTTGTTTTAAGCGGTTAGTTGAGAATCTAGAGAGTTCCGATTCGCAAATTGTGTCTGTGACTGTGGGAGTGTTCTGTGAGCTGGCTGTGAGAGATCCGAGGTCCTATCTTCCGCTTGCGCCCGAGTTTTATAAGATTCTGGTTGATTCCAAGAACAATTGGGTTTTGATCAAGGTGTTGAAGATATTTGCTAAGCTGGCTCCGTTGGAGCCGAGGTTGGCTAAGAGAGTGGTGGAGCCGATTTGCGAGCATATCAGGAAGACCGGGGCCAAGTCGTTGTTGTTTGAGTGCATTATGACTGTGGTGAGCAGTTTGAGTGAGTATGAGAATGCGGTGAGGCTTGCTGTTGGGAAGATTCGGGAAATGTTGGTGGATGATGATCCAAATTTGAAGTATCTTGGATTGCAGGCGCTTGCCGTTGTGGCTCCGAAGCACTTGTGGGCGGTGTTGGAGAATAAGGAGGTTGTGATTAAGTCCTTGAGTGATGTTGATCCAAATATTAAGCTGGAGTCGTTGCGTCTTGTTATGGCGATGGTATCTGAGAACAATGTGGCTGAAATTTGTAGGGTTTTGGTCAACTATGCACTTAAATCTGATCCGGAGTTTTGCAATTTGATTCTGGGTTCCATTTTATCGACATGTTGTAGAAATGTATACGAGATTATTATGGACTTTGATTGGTATGTATCACTTCTGGGAGAAATGTCAAGAATACCACATTGCCAGAAAGGAGAAGAAATTGAAAAGCAGCTTGTAGATATTAGTTTGAGAGTCAAGGATGTTAGACCAGAGCTTGTGCGAGTTAGTCGTGATTTGCTGATTGATCCGGCATTACTTGGTAATCCTTTCTTACATAGGATATTATCGGCCGCTGCTTGGTTGTCGGGGGAATATGTTGAGTTCTCGGTAAACCCATTTGAACTCGTGGAGGCACTATTACAGCCTCGTACAAGTCTCTTACCACTGTGGATAAAAGCAATATATATACAGTCTACATTCAAGGTCTTAATCTTTTGTCTGAACTCTTACCTTTTGCAGAGGGGGAATGCTGGTTCCTCCTCGTATCCTGATAAATTGGTGCCAGATGTCCCAGGATTGCTCTCTGAACAGGATAGTGCAGGGTGTTCTGACTTGACATCATCTGATGCTCCTGTGCATGCCAAACTGGATGAAGGATTCAACCCAAGGGATTTCAATCAATCAATTGGAGGTCTTTCTGCAGAATTTCGTGGGGAGGAAACTTCTACTTATGGGCAGGCATCTGGATCTGCTTCATTGAAGGACAGTTTCACACACGAATCTATCACAAACCTTTTGAATAGAGTTGAATTAGCTGTGGCTCCACTTACAGGAAGCTATGATGTAGAAATAGTAGAGAGAGCACGGAATGTGCTTTGTTTCATTGAGTTGTTCAAGCCACAAATGCCTGACTGTCTAGTTCAGAAAGAGGAAAGTTCAGATAGGGAAGAAGCAAAAGCATCCAAAATCGTTAAATTGATGCATGATGCCTTTTCAAATGATCTTGGTCCTGTCTCAGTATGTGCTCAGGAAAGAGTTTCTGTACCAGATGGTTTAGTGCTTGTGGAGAATCTTGAGGACTTGGAAACAATCTGTGGTGATGTCCAACTACCTTCATTAAATTCATTTTCCCGTGGAAGTTCTCATTTTGAGGAGATGGCTGGTGTTTCTATCCCTACCTTTCAGAGCAAAGAAGAGCCAGGGCCATCAAATGAATCCACATCTCTGCTTGCAGAACACCGTAAGCAGCATGGCTTATATTATCTTCCTTCAGAGAAAAAGGATGGTGATTATCCACCTGCCAATGACCCTCAGTTACAGGCTAAATCTAATGATGATGAAGATCTTGCCAAGCTTACGGAGCAGTTGGTTGTTCCAAAGAAAAAACCAAACCATGCAAAGCCTAGGCCTGTTGTGGTGAAACTAGATGGAGATCAAGTACGTGTTGCAACTGGCCCACGTCCACAGGAAGATTCGCTGTCTGGTACAGTGCGGGATATTCTTCTAGGAAGTGAGACAGAACCCACTACCAGGTCATCTACTAGGATAAAAGGGAAGGAGAAACTAAACGTCGAGTCTGCCACCGAATCCAAGGAAAATTTGGGTGACGTAGAAAAGCAAGATCAAGGAAACTCGAGTTCTAGAAAAAGCAAGCACCGTACTCATAGTAAAGGGAGAAGGCACAGAAGCCCGGGGAAGAAAGGAGATGAAAGAGAAGAAAACGGTCAGAGACCAAAGCCAAAAAGTAGTGGTAGGCACAAAGCTCGGCAACGAGCAGATGCGCCCTTGAATGTGGTTTCACAAACACCAGTTATTCCAGATTTTCTCTTGTAGCGTTACAAGTTTTGGATTTGTTTGTGTGTCATCAACTGATACAGAACTTCTTAGCCTTTGTGTTTGACTGCTAAGGATTGTTCTGCTGTAGATTTTATACATTTTGGGTTTGTGCCTACATACCCCTGTTTTCTTTTTTTTACTTTTCTTGAATCTGAAGGAAGAATGTGAGATTTCGAAGTTGATATTTTGAAAAACAACCACACGAGTTTGAGCTCAGTTCTGGAATTCTCTTGTTCTTGAATTTCTTTTTAATGATGTTGAGCAATTTGAAAATATACCGTTTATAGTACATGTCAACTATGAAATCAGCTATTTACTTCTCTTGTACCGTCAAAAGGTTATATGAAATTGAATTGACCAAAAACAAAATATGATTTACCATTTTCATTAGGATGATCACACAGCATGAAAGAACTTGTCGATGACAATATTTTTTTTTTAAAACAAAATGTCACCCTTATTAAGGAAGTGAAATTTACTTTTTAAATTATAATCCACACTCTCATTTTTTATTTTTGGTAACTTAAATTTTATTTTTAATGACTTAATTTATTTTTTATGTAAATAATGATTAAAAATAAAAAGAGAAAAAAGTTGTAAATTACAATTTAAGAAACATGGATTTCACGTCTTCTCTTATTATTTATGAAAGAGCAGACTAAAAGAGGGCCCGACGATTAAAAATGGGCCGGGTCGGACCAAATAGGATCGCCATCTTTCAGTTAGTTAGGACCTCTCTGGCTAAAGCTATTCGAATTATCTCTCCGACGATTTCTCTCTCCTCTTCTCTGCAACCGTTCTAGGGTTCCCCATGGGGAAGAAGAAGATGACCTCAATTGAGTCCGCCACTGCCTGGGGCTGGGTCCTCGAAGCCCTCGCAAGCTCAAAACACGTCGCCGTATCGATTCTACACGATTTGACCGCCCAACTCCCTCCAAACTTACCCGCCGATTTGCGACGGAGCATCAACGAAAGAGTCGCTCTGCGATGCTTGGAGGAACTGTCCACCGCTCACGATGCTCCTCCGGTCCGGCGGTCCGAACTCTGCTTCGATTTATCGGAGAGCTGCGAGGAGGTTCTTAAACGCGTTTTGAATGAGGTAAGGGATTCAAATTCCGAAAGCAAATTTTTGTTTTAGTTTTAATTGTGTAGTGATTTGAAATGTAATTTAGGGTTTAGAATTTTGAGATTTGGGAGTGAAATGTGAATGTTTGCTTTTGTTAGTCAGCAGAATGTGATGTGAGGAAGGAAGGAGGAGGGAGGTGGAAATGGGATATTGAGCCTTTTATTAAGCACAAAAGAGCTTGTATGCCGAAATGTGCTTTGAACAAGCTTAAAGAGTCGGTTGCTGATGGGACTCATCCATATGCTGAATTGTTAGGAAGAAAGAGTGGACTAGGATCTGTTACGGTGGGGAGGAGTGATAGGTTTCATGGTGGATGCTCTAATGCTGTAAACATTGGTGTTAGACAAGAGCGGAATGATGAGAGTGCATTGCCTTCCAAGAGGAGTAGGATTGAGTTAGATACTGAGAAAGTGGTAGATGAAAACCATGAGGATGATGGTTTGGGTGTGATTTCCAAGAAGACGAAGAGGGATGCCTCTTGTGTTTTGCAGTCTGCAGAGGACAGCCCAGTTCCTTTAGCAGGAAGGCAACCATTGGAACACTCACTGGAAAGGGATATTCCAGTTCCAGAGGGAGAAGGGCGTGTGTCGGAATTTCAGGAGGTAGCAGAGGAAAGGTTGGTAGAAAATCCTTGTGCTGATAAATCCAAAGATGGTAGTAATGGGTTTAGTCCTGAACGGACAACATCAAGTGTTGGTCCTTCACATGGAGCACAGCATAAGGTTTCTGCTAAAGATTCCGGTTGTAACATTGAGCAGGAGTTACATATTGAAGTACCACATCCTGTATCTGTTGGTGGATCCGAACAGAAGAGTATGGTTGATGAAGGCAGAGATGAGAGTGAGCATCTTCCTGAACCAACAACTCCAGACAAAGCCCGGCATATAGTATTAGCCAAAGAATCTGTTTGCAACCGCGAGCATGATTCTCATATTGATATAACACCTCGAGCATCAGCAGAAGTATCCCAGAAGAAGAACATTGCTAATGGAGCCAAAGACAAGTCACAGTTGGATTACATTTCCATGGAGAAGCGTAAATTCTTGAGCTCTAAATGTACATTGACTCGTTATTGCAATTCGACAGAGAAGGATCATTGTCTAATGTGTAATGGAGGTGGTCAGTTGTTGATTTGTAGTACCAGTGATTGCCCTTTGGTGTATCATGAAAGCTGCATGGGTTCCGGATTCATCTCTTATGTGAGCGGTGACTTTTACTGCCCCTTCTGTGCATATTGTCTACATCTCATGGAGTTTCTAGAAGTTGAGAAAGAAGCTTTGCGGTTAAGGAAGGACCTAGATTTGTTTAATAGTGTACTGGGATCTTCGTGAAGGAGGTCATTAGAATGGGCATTTGGGAAGAAAATTAAGAAAGTCATTAGAATGAATATATAGGAAGTCAAATTGGAACATCTAGTCAATTTTGGAATATGGGGGGAAATCGACAAGTAGCACCTCCCGCATTTTTCAGAGAATATACAGAAAAAAGCAACTGCAACTGGTAGATTACATTATCTGTATGAACTTTTGACATTGATTCCTGGTGATCTTAAACATTGACGATGAGTTGGTTATCCCTGGTTTTACCATCTGGTAGTGTGTTCTACAGATTATCCTTGCGCTTTGGTGTTCTGATCTGAACATTGGGCAATATATGACACAGAGATGCTACTTTTTGCTTATCAAGATTTCCAATCGTTACAGTCTCGACAATCTGTTTGCGTACTCATCTTCACTATTCTCCCTTGGCTGTGCGCGAGGATGACTTACATTCTACAGGTTAGTTATTGTACGTAATTAGATATATTGTGTTCAGAATTTAGTACTGATTCTTGATACAGTCAACCGCATATGAGAAATCAGGAATAATTGGTTGTTTCATGATGAACATATATATCAAAGATTAAAGTGAAAAAAAAAAAAGTTTGTTCTTTTGACCTGCAAATACTTTCAATTGGGAATCAATGCAAATAATCAACTTCTTGAGTGCTACTTAGTAAGGAATGGCATTGGTTTGGCCAAGTAAAACTAGGCTATCTGCAAAAGAATCCCTGGGGTTGTAATTCTTATCTTTTCCAAAATCTTCTGCTTGTTCGGTCTTATAATTCACCCTCTGCATCTTTCGAGGGCTTTCTCTTGTTTTGAATAGTACTTCACCGCTGCTATTAGGAATTTTAAGCAACGGATTCTTAGAACAGTTGATGGTTAATACTTCCTTCCAAGATTCCATCACTCCAACCTCTTTCATCACCCATATCTCAATATTTTCTGCAGCAACAATCAAAGACAGAGAGACTCCCCATATCTTGACAAGTCTAAGTATGGATTTGATTTTCTCCCCAAATCTTCAGGCATCATTATCTGGCTGAACATTTCAGTGGCCAAATCAAACGACACAATGACATATTCTTCTCGTTTTACGTTACGGTATTGGATCCAATAGAGAGCATTATTGACGGAAAGGAATCCATATTTTGGCCAAAAGTAAGCCGGAATTGTGTTTGTACATACTGGTTAAAAGGGTTGCAAATGATACTAGGCTCAGGCAAAATCACAATCTTTCTGATTGAAGGGTTGAATATTATTGTTGGAGGTGCTCCGGGAGAATTAGTTTTCCTATTACATGCAAAGCATAGGAGGCCATTGCAAGTTCCGATCAGACTAAGTAAACCCATACCTTTCACTAAAACTGATGGAAGCATAAGGTTGGAATACATATACTCACCATCTTTGATCAGACACGACGAGTAACTCATCCGATCCTTCCGTTTGCTTGATAGAAGGTGAAGAATGTCGTTTTGGAGGTTGTGTTGGTTTCTGCGCTTCAGGTGGGTGTCGATGAAACTGGGGTGGTTGATCATAGAGCTCCATGACTTGCACACTGTGCTGAATCGCAGTAAAGATTTGGCCGGCAACCACAGCAGGATTTCATGAATGACTTCAGGAACAAGGTAGCCTGACATCGCCTGTAATCGAACTCTAGGGTTTGGTTTTTCTTGACGAGCTTAGAGTTTGCTTTTATACTCTTCAAAAAAGAGATTGCTTTTATACCAAGGGAAATTTCTTGCGGGTCAAGTATTACATATTTGGGATTTTGGTTTGCTACAAGAACAAGGATACGATTTACAATATTTAACCCGTGAATAATAAGTAATAAATCACACAATATTTGGCTTGAAACAAGATTTACGATTGCAAGGAATAGCATTGATTTGATCAAGTAAGACTATGCTATCTACAAACGAATCGATACCCTTGTACTTTTCTACATCTATTCTAAATTTTTCAACTTGGTTGGTCTTATAATTCACCCTGCGTAACCCTCCACGACCAGTTGTTGTTTCTTCTATTATTCCGAACACCAATTCGCCGCTGCTTCTACAATCAAAAAGTGAAAGAGAACGAAACATTTCACACGATATCCTTGCTATTTTAGTCCAAGATTGCACCACACCATACTCTTTCATGACCCATATGTCAAAACCGCTCTTAACATCAATCAAGGCAAGGGATTCTCCATATCTTGCTACTAAAATCAGCTTCTTGGGTTCATTCGACAAAGCTTCCGGCATCTCTATCTCACCAAATAATTCTCCGGCCATATCAAACGACACAATGATGTGCTTTTCCATCTCGGAATCCCGGTATTGAGCCCAATGTAGATCATTGTTGACAAAAACGTATTTACCTGTACACCATATAACAGATTTCAAGCAAGCCGGAAAAGTATCACAACTGAGACGCTTCCAAGTATTACGGGCTAATGAGTAAACCTCAACCTCACGTAGTTTTGTCACCAATCTTTCATCCTCATACTTTAGAATTCTTAAAACCTTATAATCATTGCTCTGAGCATCACAGCCAAAACCAAAAGCGTGATGAGTTTGCACACAAATTGTTGGAGACTTGATACTAGGCCTAGGCAAAATCACAATCTTTCTGATTGAAGCGTTCCAAATTATTGTGGAAACTTTGGAAGTCGTCCTGGGCGAATGTTCATCTGTAAGACATATGAGACCGTTACAAGTTCCGATCAGACTCGCATATGAATGTTTGAATATTGAAGGATATCTAAACTTGGTATAGCACTCATCTCCGGTCAATATTGCAGGGTCGTCTTTCATCACATACGACGTGCAACTTCTTGCAGTGATGTCCTCGCTTAGAAGAAGGTGAACGATGTCGTTTTGCTTGTTGTATTGACCTCTGCGCTTGAGATGGGTGTCAATGAAACTGGAGTGTTTGATCATAGAGCTCCATGACTTGCTCACGGTGCTAAATCTCACTAAAGATTTGGCCGGCAACCGCAGTAGGATTTCACCAATGATTTCTTCAGGAACAAGGTAGCGTGGTACCGCAGCAGCTTTTGATGTTCCAGACATCCCTGAAACTGAAAATGTAGGGTTTTTGGTGTGGTCTTGTTGTGTTTGAACCAAGGTTGGGAGGTTTATATAACAACTCTCTAGTCCGATCGCCGGCAGCCAAAATCCTTGTGTGTTTAGGACTAATAAATCCTTGTGTGTGTAGGACTAATAATACTGATTCTTGAATATTGATGCTAGAGTTTAATTACAATCCACAAATTCGAAGTATAAATCACACCGATCATAACATTGTTGCCTTCAAATTTTCTACTACTTCATCCAAGAGGTTGGGTTCACAACCACAAAGGCAGCAAGGGGTGTCAAGAACCATTCTTAAGTTTCGTATTGGCTATTTGGCTTCACACTTGCCTTTCGGAGTTTGGCTAAAGGCAATTGCAATTTGCAAATATTCACATGCATTGGGTTGCGTTTCTTCTTCCTGTTCTTCCTCGCCTGCAAAACTTGAAAAGCTTTAAAATACAAACAAGGGGACCGGGGATGAAGCATTGTTAAACCTAGCTTGGAGCTTAGCTTATACCGACTTGGGGATACATTTGCCAGGAAACCCTCTACTTAGATTAATTTATTTGTGACGTTAAGACTTAAGACTACTAAATGTTGAAGTCCAATTCCAAATCCTCAAACTAGTGGAATATTGGCCGTATACAAATTCGAGTTAGCTAGTGCCTAGATCTTAGCTAATGACCAAGACCCCCACAAATGTGGTGGCGTGCGTATTCGTCAACATTCAAACAGCACTCAAGAAACCCAAGAACGGACCAAACACATGCATTGCGTCTTAACTTTCGCTTTAAGGTAATTGCTTAATATTGTAGTTTGAAGTGGTAAGCTGTGAGGACGTATTCTACTACTGCTAAGCTGCAATGGGGAATGCAGACAGAAAATCTCAATCTATTCGAAAGCTTTTGAGTTCCTACGTACAGTCTTTTCATGCCTTTCATCTCGTCTTCTTTGTCATTGGCTTGTCGATTGGAGTCATAATCAGCTTCTACTGCAAAAACTTCATTTTCAGATGGCAAATCACTTCAAATTCGATCACTTCTTTGTCACCATTGCTGCTTCCGCCGCCCCCCTCATCCTCACCTTCACCACCGCAGCTCCCTTTACTGAATACCGGCGATGTTGTTACATCCAATGTTGAAGCTCAGACACTTCTGGTTCACAATTTGGATGATGATCTTGAGTTGTTTTGGCGGGCTTCGTTTGTTCCTAGAATTACCGAGTTTCCCTATAACCGTGTGCCTAAAGTTGCTTTCATGTTCTTGACAAAGGGTCGTATACCTCTGGCTCCACTGTGGGAAATGTTCTTCAAAGACCATCAAGGACTTTACACCATATATGTTCATCCCCATCCATCCATCCTATGTAGACTCGTGCCCTGAAGATTCTGCTTTCTATCGAACAAGAATTCCAAGCAAGGTTCGTTAATTACTCTTTCCATCAATAATTTTGGTTACATATTTGACTACAACTAGAATCATTTTCATGTTAATAATTTAGCTTCTTATCATTTTTCTTCACGTTATTGCAGCAAGTCGATTGGGGAAAGCCAACCATGATCGACGCCGAGAGACGCCTGCTTGCGAGTGCCCTCCTCTGTTAAACAGCGACAAGCGTGGCCCGTGGATCACATTGTACCGATATTGTCTCAACTTAACCACCTTTAAGGTGTTGGGTTTTAATCATAAAAGGCCTCGGTACAATTGGATAAGATCCATCCACATATAAGTTATATTTTATTTGTCACTTTTCTGATGTGGGATCTATTCCTCTCCAATACTTCTAATACGCCCCCTCACGTGCAACCTGACTCAAGGTCCGCACGTGGAATGAATCGGGACGGAACGAACCAAGGGACACTTGGTGACAATCCAATCGGAACATTCCGATGGTGAGATAAGAAGCTGGAACCGAGCGAGAGAATAGAATCTCGGACCGGATGAGAGAATGAACCTAAATCGAGCCCATGAGAATTGGAGAAGTAATTGGAAAGGGACCCGCTCTGATACCATGTTAAACAGCGACAAGCGTGGCCCGTGGATCACATTGTACCGATATTGTCCCAACTTAACCACCTTTAAGGTGTTGGGTTTTAATCATAAAAGGCCTCGGTACAATTGGATAAGATCCATCCACATATAAGTTATATTTTATTTGTCACTTTTCTGATGTGGAATCTATTCTTCTCCAATACTTCTAATATCCTCGACTTCTCTAACGAACGATTCGTGTTGTTGTCTGAGACATGCATCCCATTATTCAACTTCACCACAATATACAACTACCTCATGAATTCCAATGAGAGCTTTATAGCTTCCTATGATGATCCAAGGAAGGTTGGCCGTGGGAGATACAATCCTCAAATGGCTCCTATGATCACAGTAGCGGATTGGCGAAAAGGGTCACAATGGTTCGAGGTCAACCGCAAGCTTGCGATAGAGATCGTATCAGATACCAAGTACTACCCCCTATTCAAAGAGTATTGCAGTCCTCCTTGCTACATGGATGAGCACTACATCCCTACCTTAGTGAACATTATCGGACCCGGTCACAACTCGAACCGGAGCGTTACTTGGGTTGATTGGTCCAAGAGTGGTCCGCACCCTGGAAGATTCGGGAGGAGTCATGTTTCAGCTGAAGTGCTGAATCAAATACGGTTTGGCACAAATGAAACCTGTGATCATGGTGATGTTAATACAACCAGTTCTATGTGCTTCTTGTTTGCTAGGAAGTTCATGCCGGACGCTCTGCAACCTCTGTTGCAAATTGCACCCATGTTACTAGGTTCAAATTGTCAATAGTCGTACTAATCGATCTGTAAATTTATAAACCTAGATTTGAATGGAAAACACTAATCGCAGCCAAACTAGTAATGTGTGTGCCAGCTTTGGTATTCATGCACTGCCAGCCCAAACTCTGTGTTTTCGTGTTACAGCCCAACCCTATCAAAGCCATCAGATTGGAACTGCCACTTGGATTGGGTTAAGAAACTTATGACTTCTTCTCCTCCTAATTAAGGTTTGGCCCAATTAATTTTTCTTCTATCTATTTCCCACTGTATTTAAATTTTGGGTAAAATATTGTATAGTCCTTATAGTTTGAAGTCGACATCTGTTTAGTCCTTGTGGTTTTATTTTAATCTGCATAGTCCTTAAAGTCATGATTTTTTATCTAAATAGTCTTTATAGTTTTATTTTAATCTAAATAATCATTAAAGTCATAATTATTCATCTAAATAGTCTTTATGACCTTTAACTAAGAAAATTGTCAGAATGACTATTTGGATGAAAAATCATAACTTTAAGGACTATTCAGATTAAAATAAAACCATAAGGACTATTTGGATGAAAAATTGTGACTTTAAAGACTATTCAAATTAAAATATAACCACAAGAATTAAACAGATGTTGACTTCAAACAATAAAGACTAAACAAATTTCAATTCTTAAATTTTTCAATACAACTCTTTGTGATCCATATTTTTGTTTTTCAGTGGGTTTATACCAATCATCTGATTCCGTGATGAGACCCCCAATATTTGCTTCTCCTAAGTGCACCAAAATATGATATATGCCAGCCCAATTAGAAGAAAAAAAAATTAATTAGAAAAGATTTGCATTTTTCTACCAAATTGGTAGCCATGGAAAAACTGTGTGGTTTATGCAAATGATCTTTCATACCATTAAATGTGAACATTTGATTAGTTTCCTTAATTACTTGGATTATAATTTGATTAATTTGGCATCAAATCCTGTGTCACAATTTCCCTACAACCTTCCATGTACCCTAATCAAATTTTGACATGTGTCTAGCCACGTAGGATTAGATAACAGGCACTTAGCTCCGTTAACTTACTTCTTACTTTCTATTTTTGTTTCATTTTCCAACGAAACAAATGATTTTATTTATGTGTTTAATCTTGTTCTTTTTGATTGAATTCTGTGTTTACTCTTTGGAATGCAAATCTATGACCGATCTCTCTGTTCACGCCGAAAAGACGAAATTTCTCTCTTCCTGAACTACGGCCATGACCGCCTCATCCTCCGATATCCTTCCCGCATTCTGCGACGGCAAGACAGCAAGGATGGCCATCGAGGCTTCATTCTTAAAAACACTGTAGTTGAGGGTTACAAATACCAAGAACCCCATTAAAGTGGAAGTTCTTTATGTGCCTTATAACAGGCACCAGGGGATTAACCAAAGAGAAGGAGTCTTCTGGTTTTGCTTGGGAGGATAATAGAGAACGGAGTGGTGGGTTAGGATGGGGTTAATCAGTTTAGGCCTTGGGACTCGGAAAAAATATTTGGATGCGGTGAATGTTCGAATATGCCAAGGAAGAATAGTGTTGTGAATAGGATCCTTTGATCTTCGATGAATGATGAACTCGACTTTGTCTGGGTTGGCACTTTATATTTGTTTTTAATTTGTTTTTTTTTCTGTAATTCTTTTTAACACCTTTGAGAAATAACCAAACTTAATTAAGGTTAAGGTTCGTTCTAGAATGAGGTATTTGGATTGAGGGAGGTAATTAACATGTTAATGTATGAACTTTATGAACCGTTTGTGATATGCGCGGATCCAACTAATATATGGGTACACATGTAAATTTCTACATTAGAGCAATAAGACTCTTCTAGCCAATGTTTTTTTTTTTCCTTTTACTTTGTATATATGCCCGTGACATCCAACACTCAGGCATCTCAGACTCATTGACGGAACTACATTAAGACCAAAGGGTGCCAGGCACCTCTGTAAATTTTTTAACTTGGGTATTTTGCATTATAAATCAAAAGGAGAGCATCTCCAGCAGTATTGATAAATTTTAAAAAAAAATTATCAATTTTTAAATGGATATTTAATCCAGTAGTATACTTAAGAAGTTGATAAATTTAGAAATTGATAAAAAAAATTGACAAATTTATCAATTCAGGAGAGAGAATTTGTCAATGAATAGCTAAGTTTTCTCTTATAACTACTATGTTAGAGCAAAATTCTCAAAATGAATTGATAAATATAACTTTCATCTAAATTTATCAACTATTTTATCAACCACTACTTGAGAGCTTCCTAATTTGTAAGGTTTGCCCCCGTTTCTTTCCTTATTAAACCATAAACACCATCATTTGTTGTTAATAAGTTTAATAATTAAATTTATTTCTTCCACCTTTAATCAACTCTTGTCATATACTCTATTCATAATCAATTCACTAGTGAATTTCTTTTCTCATTCTATAATCTAATCCATATATAGAGTAACTATGATGTCACATGTCCAATATACAAAAGTTAATTTCAATTTTCAATTATTATTAATTTGTAACTCGGCCCCTTAGTATATAATCATGGCTCCGTCCTTGCTCAGACTCTTTAGAAACTGAAAATTTTTACAGCATCAAATAGGTTCGATCCGTAGGTGCCTAATACTTAGCAACCTACCAAGAAAGGGACCTGTGAATGTTGAGTTTCAAACTTAGGTGGAGGTTCCACTCAAATAAGTTCCTTGACATATTCCTGCCAATCCTCATTGGCAAACTGAAGATTCTTTTGAGGAGAAGAAGAGTCCGAGTTGGTGAAGCTTCCGGTGCCAATCATCTTCCCGGAATCTTTTATTCTTCGTCTTCGTCTTTGTCGTATTCTTCCTCTTCCTCTCTCTGGTGGGAGGAGTTGATATATCATGAAGAACAAGCAGCAACGAAATCCACCACCCTGCAGTTTTCTCACACTTTGTGAATGCTAACGATTACAGCAAAGTTGATCAAGAACGTGTATTATTCACACTTGGCTTTTGGATTTCGTCTAAGGGCAATTGAACATTCACCGTTGTTTTCTTTTCTTTTTTCTTCGCCTGAAACACTATAAATGGTTTAACAACTAAGCTTGTACTTGTTAGACCTAGCTTGGAGCTTAGCTTATACCAACATGCATGGTGACACTTGCAAGGAAACCCTCTGGTTAAACTTTTTTGTGACGTTATACTTGATTTTTAAGACCCGCTTAATCACTTAAAGTCCAATTCCAAAACCTCAAATTAGTGGTAAAGTGACCATGAATGTCAACTCTTTAATTAAGTTTAAGGTATATATAGTTCGAGTTAATTAGGTACTGTATAGATCATAGATAATGACCAGCCAAGACCCTTAAAAATGTGGTAATCGTCAACACTAATAGAGCACTCTAGAAACCCATGAAACTGACCTTAAACACATGCATTGCATCTTAACTTTCGCATCAAGCTAGTCTTCCCCAGGTGCCTAATAGTGCAGTTTAAGTAGTATACCTAAGCTAACTAAGGTCGTATTCTAATTAACCTCGTCTGCGTCGTCTCCTCTAGTACTGCTCAGCAGTCATGGGATATGGAGACCGGAAATCTCAATCAGTTCGAAAGCTTTTCGGTTCCTACGTACAGTCTTTTTATGCTTCTCATCTCGTCGTCTTTGTCATTGGCTTGTCGATCGGAGTCGTAATCACCTTATACTGCAAAGACTTCATGTTCAACTTGCAAATAACTTCAAATTCGATCTCTTGGATCACACTCCCACAGTCGACACCGTTGCCGCTTCCACCGCCACCCTCACCTTCACCAGCGCCGCTCCGTTTACTGGACTCCGACCATGTTGTTACATCCAACGTTGAGGCTCAGACGTCACCTCTGGTGCACAATCTGGATGATGATCTTGAGTTGTTTTGGCGGGCATCCGTCGTTCCAAGGATTACAGTGTTTCCCCATAACCGCGTGCCTAAAGTTGCTTTCATGTTCTTGACAAAGGGCCCTATACCTTTGGCTCCACTGTGGGAAATGTTCTTCAAAGATCACCAAGGACTTTACACCATATATGTTCATACTCATCCATCCTATGTAGACTCGTGGCCTGAAGATTCTGCTTTCTATCGAACAAGAATCCCAAGCAAGGTTCGTTAATTACTCTCAATTTTGACTGCAACGTACGTACTAGCACAAATTTTCCATCTTCTAATTAACCTGTAATTTTCTGCTTCTTCTTTCTCTTGTTCTCTTCACATCATTACAGAAAGTTGAATGGGGAAAACCAACCATGATTGACGCCGAGAGACGCCTACTAGCAAGTGCCCTCCTCGACTTCTCTAATGAACGATTCGTGTTGTTGTCCGAGAGTTGTATCCCACTATTCAACTTCACCACAATATACAACTTCCTCATGAATTCCAATCAGAGCTTTCTATCCATCTATGATGATCCAACGAAGGTTGGCCGTGGCAGATACAATCCCCAAATGGATCCTTCGATTACATTATCGGATTGGCGAAAAGGGTCACAATGGTTTGAGGTCAGCCGCAAGCTTGCGACAGAGATCGTATCAGATACCAAGTACTACCCCCTATTCAGAGATTACTGCAGTCCTCCTTGCTACATGGATGAGCATTACATCCCTACTCTAGTGAACATTATCGGCCCCGATCACAACTCGAATAGGACCATTACTTGGGTCGATTGGTCCAGGGCTGGTAGTGCGCACCCTAGAACATTTGGGAGGAGAGGTGTTACAGCTGAAGTGCTGAATCGAATAAGGTTTGGCGCAAATGGTACCTGCGATGCTTATGGTAATACAATCGGTTCTATGTGCTTCTTGTTTGCTAGGAAGTTCAAGCCGGACACTCTGCATCCTCTGTTGCACTTTGCACCCATGCTGCTAGGTTCAAATTCTCAATAGTTTTACTAATAGATATGTTAAATCCGTATGATCCTTTTTTGTTTTTCCTGTCTATCTTTTTTCAACAATTTGTATGATCCTTCATTCCTTCTTCATTCACTTTACAATTTACTAGAGTGGAAGTAAAATTTACGACAGATGAGCATGTTGGAGGGTTACATTAATTTATACTTGGATTAAATTCAGTTTAACCCCTTAAACTTTAGGGCTAAAATCAGTTTGGTCTCTAACTTTTTGTTTTAATCACGTTGATCCTTATACTTTCAAACATCATCAACTAAGTCCAAAATTTTAATATGCCTTCAAAAATAATATCATTTGCTGATTTGAAACAGATATGGGGATCCACATTTGAGTTTTTTAACCTACAAATAGGGACAAATAAACATTCTAACGATGAAAAAACGACATTTTTTAAGGACCAAACTCACTCATTTTTGCACTAAAATTTAAATTTTGAACTTAGATGATGTCATTTGAGAGCACAAAAACCAACGTGATTTAAAAAAAAGATCAAGGACCAAACTGATTTTAGTCCTAAAGTTTAAAGGGGTAAACAGAATTTAGTCATTTATAATTTTAGCGAAAACGTCCATAGTACGTACATAGCCTAATTAGATTTTAGAAAATGAGATTCAATTTATATGACAAAAATGTAATATGAGACGACACGTTTGGTTACATTCAAACGAAAGTCATTTGAACTTGTGCGTTATCATTATAGTATTGAAACGTACTTTTGCGTGACATAAAAGAAGATTGTTTTGACATTCCTCCTAAACTCATGGAGGGATTACAGTTTATAAAGTAAAATATGTTCCATAATTACGGTATCTTGTTTTAGAGCACAGTTTTCAATTTTCTTTCTTTTTACGTTTTCGATATCTTAATACCAACTATGACAATATCGTTTCAATTTTGTCTAAACGGCAAATGTTGAACCACCTTAATCACTGATACATTTGTATACATGTCTCGCTAGAATCGATGAGAGTATAAACCCAGATTTGAGAGAAAAACACTAATCGCTGCCAAATTAGTAATGTGTGTGTGATAGATTTTCTATTCATGCATTTGCCAGCCCAAACCGTGTTTTTCATTACCAGCCCAGATTCCTATCAAAGCCAGCAGATTTGAACTGCCATTTGGATTGGGTTGCGAAATTTATGACCTTTTCTTCTCCTAATTGAGCAAACTAGGTGTGGCCCAATTGATTTTATTTCTATTTATTTCCCACTGTTTTTTTTTTCCAATGTTAGTTTATGATGTAAGGAATTTCAATTTAAATGGAATCCATATTTTTCGTTTTTCAGTTGTGAGCTAGGTGGATACCAATGATGCATGTTTCCATGATTAGTCCCCTAAAATTGTTTTTCTTAGATGCACCAAAATAAGAGATATGCATCTAATTTTCATGTTTGCTTCGATGGGAACTATAAATAATTAGAAACAAAAAGTTTTAATTAGAAAAAGATTTTATTTCTCAGCCAATTAGAAAAACGCGTCGTTTATATTTTGCAATTGAATTTTTGATACCGGTAAATAATGCGAACCAACGACTTCGATTATCTTCCGTAATTACTTGGATTATAATTTCACAATTTTCCTTACTTATTCAGGTATTCACTGTCCAGATTTGACTCATTGAAGATAATTAAATACAGCCAACTCATGTTTTTCTGCAATTTTTTATTTAACATCCACAAATATTCATGATTTAGCTTTATCTAAATGCCTCTCATGACCTTTCATGTTTTCACCAAAATTCCATGGACAAAAGAATTCTAGTTTGTGGTTGAGTCTTTGAGTGATGAAACCAAATTGAAGATTCTTTTGAGGAGAAGAAGAGCCCGAGTTGGTGAAGCTTCCAGTGCCAATCAGCTTCCCTCTCTTTTTTTTCTTCGTCTTCGTCTGTGTTCTTCTTCCTCCTATTCCTCTCTCTGGGTGGAGGAGTCCATATATCATGAAGAACAAGCATCAGAAAAACCCTCCACCCTGTTTTCTCAAACACTTTGTGAATGCACAAATACAAATCAACAAGATCATCACCGTTTTCCTTATCTTCGTCTCCGGCCTTGCCCTCGGAATCACCCTAAGTTTCTACATCAAAGACACCCCTCTTCACATCTACACCGCATTAGCGCAAGCCAAAACCAGTTTAGATTCCACCATATACAAATTAGTCCCTGTAGATAATTCTCCCCCACCACCACCTTCACCTTTTAATGAAACCAAAATCGCCACCGTACCCCTCGCTTCACCGCCTCCTCCCCAGCCATCTCCTCCCCCGCCGTCGAAAGCTGCTTACGTAAAGCCAAGTGCCATGCATGATATGGAAGATTCTGAGTTATTGTGGAGAGCTTCGATGGTGCCGAAAAGAAGTGGGGCATATCCGTTCAAGAACGACACCAAGCCAAAAGTTGCCTTCATGTTTTTGACCAGAGGAGATTTGGCTTTGGCTCCTTTATGGGAACGTTTCTTCAAAGGACATGAAGGGCTGTACTCTGTCTACGTCCATGCCAATCCAGACTCAGGCGAGACAATGCCGGAAAATTCTGTCTTTCATGGCAGAAGAGTCCCTAGTAAGGTCAGTTATTCCTGATATTCACAATTTGCATTCTAGTAGGATTCTGATTTAGTAGCATTCACGTTATTTCATTAGCATCTTTATGGTAATAGGATTTTGTTTTTATTGGAATGAGATTTTGTTTATTTTAGGTAAATAGTAATTAGCTCCGAAATCAAATAGGATTTGAACTGTGAAACCTAAACGTTTTCTTCTCTTCTGTGATTTGTGGGTGGAAGGCGTTTTGATTCGGTTCCATTAGTGTTATTTACTGCACCTCAATCAGCTTTGATTATTAAAACGAAGGCTAAACACAAAGTAAAGTATAGCTTAGTTTGCTACATGTTTACTTCTGTTTAATTGAAATTAAATTTTGCTCGTGTCTTTTACCCTTTGTTTAAGCTTTACAACTGTCCTAGCTAGTTTAGAGGAAAATAATTTCTGGTCATTCGTTTTGATTCATGCTTTAGGAGAATGCAAATTGATTTTTTTTTATATGTGGGTAACTATAAGAAATTCTTTGCCTCATAGTACGCCTCATATTGTGGAAAAAATTCCATATCCTTAAGTATTATTATTTGCATGTGTTATTGCATTAGATAATTCACTATGATTCTATATATTATATGCCAGATGGTATGCTAGTTTGTCATAAAAAGCAGCATCCTAATTCTGAGATATAATATGAACATTGACATTCTTGATTCTTAACTTCCCCTACATACAACCTTCAAAGAATATATAATACTGTAATATTCTTCTAGATTTTATTTCATTCTCAGAAATTACTTGTGAATCTTATAATTCAGACATGTCCAGCAATGGTTGGACAAAAGAACATGGGAAATACCTGTCTATATGCATTCTGAGGCTGTGAAGGTTTTGACATAACTAGGACAACTATACCATTTTGAAGTAGTCGTGAGGAGCTTTACCTGGATGAAACTATGGATGTATGTCGACAAACCGGTTGTGTACGTTTATGAAAAGATTGAAAGAGTCAAAAAGAAACAGAAAACACCTAACGCAGCATGGAAGGTTGATATGGTGATTAAATAAATCCGACTTCAGTTTGGTGGAAACATACATCAATTCATTTTCTATCATTGGGTCGAAAACTCCCGTATCTATTTCATTGGGATACATATAAGAATTATCGACCCCAATATATTTCTGATTTATTGTTGCCGCAAAATTATTATTTGATATTTTCTTTTAACTTTGTCTTTTGTTTTATTTTTGTTGTTAACATCATCCATGCTCCAGTTAAGTAGCCATTTTCATTTTTACTAAAGTATGCATTACATTTTCACAAACTAATATTATTACACTCAACAAGAATTCCGGTGCAAGCATGTATATATTAAATTGGGCATATGCATTGAGTGGTGGATTCAATTTGTTTTCATCAACTCATTGCTTGGATTCTACTCTTTTTGTTCCTACAAAGTACCCTTCATCACCTTTCTACATTCCTTTCTTGGTTCTATCTGTTTCTAATGCATATGCCAAGTATTTAGCCATTTAGTGATCAAGAAAGGAAGCAAAACCTTTAATCTCCTTCTTTAAGTAGATAGCAAGTTACAACAAGTTGGTATATTGCAGAATACATATGTAACACATCATATTCTTGGTTGAGAACTGGTTTAAAAATAAGTTTTGGATTTTTATTCCCACACGATTCCGCTCTCTTAATAAACAAAATCATACGTACTATATATAAGGTCTATGTGTTGCTCATATGAAAACGTCTCTACATATTAACGTAGTCAGCAATGAACATCTGAACATGTTCTTGTTAGAGATTAATTTGTACTTAATGTGTTGAATTGATGTTGCAGAATGTGACTTGGGGAGAGCCAAACATGGTGCAAGCAGAGCGGCGCCTATTAGCCAATGCACTACTGGACTTAACCAACCAACGTTTTATTCTGCTCTCCGAGTCATGCATACCGCTCTTCAACTTCAAAACGGTCTATGATTACGTTATGGACTCAACCCAAACATTTGTGGAGGCCTACGACTTGCCCGGTGCCGTCGGTCGAGACCGATACAGGAAAAAAATGAGCCCGACAATCAAGCTTGAGCATTGGCGGAAGGGGTCGCAGTGGTTCGAGGTCGACCGCCAGTTGGCGCTGGAGGTGGTTTCAGACACTAGCTATTTTCCGTTGTTTGAGAAGTATTGTGTCCCTTCGTGCTACTCCGACGAGCACTACTTGCCTACTTACGTGAGCATTAGGTCTTGGAAGAAAAACTCTAACCGGACTTTGCATTGGGTCGACTGGTCAAGAGGAGGGCCACATCCGTCGAGGTATCAGAGGACGGATGTGACTTATGAGTTCTTGAACAAGATGAGATTTGGAACAACATGCGAGTACAACGGGAAGAGCACCAATATGTGCCATATGTTCGCGAGGAAGTTCATGCCTAACACATTAGATAGGCTGTTGAGGTTTGCTCCAAAGCTTTTGCAGTTCAATTGATTTTTGTGTAGTTACATTCTTTATTCTCCTAGTGTTTGATCATTCATTTCTCTGTAAACACCAATCCATTTAAGTTGATGGCTGGTTAAACCATCGGTTTTGAGGGGTTTTTTTTTTCATTACTGTTTGAGCATTTTGGATTTGGAAGAAGTTCATTAGAAACGTCATCCTAGATACTGTTAGTTTTTCATTCAAGTAAATTAGAGGTGTATAAAATCTTCGTTTTCGAAGATAGAAGTTGATTTTTAAATGAAATGATATAACAGAATGACATTGTGCAGTGAATTCATGGTGTACAACTGTACATTGACTCCTTGAGACATGAACCTACTATCTAGGCTAGGAAACAGATCGAAGAAGCACAACTATTTTCAGGCGTGGGTTAGGCTAATCAGGCCCATTTTAGATTTCTCTAAAGAAGCCCAATTTGTGCAAGAGGGTAATACGGCTTTCGTTCAAATTTGGCAATTTGTAATGGGTGCTGCTAAATGTACCCAGTAATGACCTTCTAATTCTATCCTTTTAGTACACCCACCAACAACAACAATAAAAAACATATAAAATAAAAAGAAGAACAAAATATTCACAGATTGTCGTTCCATTATTTCCTTCCCAAAACTTCTCATTGGCTCATCTCTAGGTAGAACTCATACTCTACCTTTTTATTTACAGAACCTTCTTTAATCTTCTCAAAGATGGATTGGGTTTCTTATTAGGATGGAGGTGATCAACTGCCTCTTAATAAAAGCTTATATATGTCTTGTATTAACTGGAACTTGTTCTTTGTTTTAGATACTGTTGTAAACCTCTGAAGTTACAAGAATCATCTTATTGATTAGTTGGACTATATATATGAATTGTTATCACTTAGAAGAATTAATCGATATGTTATATATGAAAAAGTAGAACTGATCCAGATGAAGGTAAAGGGTTAGGAATTGAAGTTAACTTGCTTGCTCTAGAAATTTTGTTGTTTTCTTTTTTGTCATCTTCATAGTCTCCATCTTAAAAGAAACAAAGTTGAGAGGATAGATAAGATAATGATGAAGAAGACATGCTGAATTGATGATGGAAGAGGAAGAAGATGTGCAGAAGCAATATGTGTTGCAGTTACCTTCTTAATTGTTTTTTTTTTCTGTAATTAAAATATGATTTAAAATACTAAATGATGATTGTTTGAGGAGTAATATTGGAATTAAAAGCTAAAAATTATGTTAATGGGTCTACATTTAACAACACCCTTTATAATTTATAAAGAATTGACTAAACCAATTGGTGATATTGAACGTAATTGAATATTGAACATCAGGTATCAAACAAACTATTGAATATTCAGCCGAAGGAATTAGCATGGATGTTTCTGCGAACTTCATCGTCTTTTTCGAATTGCTATTACAGTTCTGAAGATCATAGAGAGTGACCCATTGTGTGAGGAAAGTACCACCAAACTTCATCAACATAATTTGTTTGATGAGAAGACGACAATATAGTAAAACCGCATATATATATATATATATGTTGTTTAATTAATCTTGATAACTAGTATTTATGCCATAAACAAGAGCTATTAAATTCATGAGAACTTCGAAACAACTAATTTTAGACCAGAAGAATTTTCAAATTTTAAAACCACTAATTACGCATAGTTGAGGGTTTGTGGGTCACGGTCAGTCTTCGTTTTGAATCCACTAGATCCTTCTGGGAAATGCATCTATTGACCAAAAGAGTAGAGCCAAACTTCCTGGTAATCAAATCGATCAGTAGGACCATATTAGATCCAGAGAAGTGTATACGTTCTAACTGAGAAAAAAAAAAAGAAGAGAAAATACAAATTTGACGTCAAATTCGAGTGTCATGTTTAAGTCATCAGTAGCTAAGATTCGAGTGTCGTTCTCTTTAATCCAAAAAAGAAGAAGAAGAAAAGATTGGTGTCTTGCTCTAGCTCTTTACCTAGCTGCTTCCCTTTCCATTCCAAGAAACTTCTCTGTTCTCTTAGTATAAATATCATGTCAATTTTCGATTCTGTTAATTGAGTCCATTTCTAGCTAGCTACCTTGTGTACAGATAAAGCTAAGAACTCTGATCGATAACTCTAACCCTCACTCATCTCTTTCGATCTCTTTCTCTCTCAGATCCGATTTCGAGATCAAAAATGGCCGCCAAACGGTTTTTAACTGATTCAGAATCCGACCAAGATCAGTCCGATGATAACAACCAGAAGAGACCAAGAGTTTCCTTTGCTTCGTATGTCTTCTTAGATCTCTACCTATATATGAACTAATCCTACTCTCCAACTTACGTTCTTTGACTTCTTTTATAAGTTCTTCTTCGTTTTTGATTAATTTCCCAGCAAAACCCTAACTATACAGTTCTGATTTTTCTTCATATATTTCTCAATCGTATCCAGTGTGATTGGAGAAGTGGTTATGGTCAAATCCATGCAAAACCTTTTCTCATCCTTGGAGCCTTTGCTGAGAAGAGTGGTACTATTTCCTACTCATATATAAGCTAGCTAGATAGATGATTTCAACTATTATTTCTACTCAATACTTGTTTTTGTCCCTGTTATTACTTGAAACCCGAGCTATTCTGCTAACTCTATGTTTCCGTTTGTCTCAGGTGAGTGAAGAGGTTGACGAAGTTCTGAAGCGATGCTCTCTCAACTTAACAAGGTCGCCTTCACTGAGAATCCAAGCACTCGAGCCATCGAGCTTATATCTGATCTTTGGCAAGAGCCTCTCAATCCCAATCTTCACTGCAAGCAAGATATCAGACGAAGACAGCAACCAAATCCATATCCTTGTTGTGGACAAGAACATGATGAATGGTACCCACCAAATGGCTCCGATCTCTCTTCCACACCCGGTCAAAGTAGAAATTGTTGTTCTTGACGGTGACTTCCCTAGTGGAGATCAGGAGAATTGGACAAGTAAGGAATTCGACAACAATGTCTTGAAGGAGAGAACCGGGAAGAGGCCATTGCTCACCGGAGATGTGAATGTTACGGTGAGAGATGGGGTTGCGACTGTCGGGGATATTGAGTTCACGGACAACTCGAGCTGGATTAGGAGCAGGAGGTTTAGGCTTGGTGCAAGGGTGGCTCCCGGGTCGGGGTATCAGGGTCCGAGGATAAGGGAAGCCATGACTGATTCTTTCGTTGTCAAAGATCATCGCGGAGAGTGTAAGTGTTACATATCTTAATGATTATTTTGATGCATAATATTTATGATTCTATCTGAATTAGAGCTCATGAGCGAACGCTTCTCTAAAGTAGGATTCAACAGTGACTTAAGTCTGATATTTTGGTACATTATGCATGCCCATAGTTGCTTATTTTTTTCTTTGCTCATTGTTGAGCTGCACGTATGTGTGTACAGGTGGGGGTGGGGGTGTATATATCTCTATGTATTTATATATGAAGATATATACAATGTAAACACACATACCTATCAAAATAAATTGCAACAAAATTACAATGTAAACAAATATACGGGCTATTAGCTACTCGATCTCCAATATCGTTTGTCCAGAATGAAAACAATTAAACAAAATTTATCATCATAAAAATTACTGATGTTGGTTATCTATACATATAGTATTGAAGCACCATAAATATACGTATATACACTTGAAATATGCCCTGAATGTTTTTTTTTGTCTGTTGCCCGATAAATATACAATATATGGTCTGTAGCAGTGGCGGAATCATGATTTTAGGGTTTTGGGAGGGGGGGGGGGGGGTAAATTGCTAAAGAACAAATTAACAAACCTAAAATTTAAAATATGAACAAGGAACAAACATCTCATTGAATTTTATCATAAAAGAGAAGATTAATGTAATGAACCTCATTAAAGAATACGAAAGGGAAAAATAAAGGAGAAAATCTTTCTTTTAAGAAACAAATCTGATGTTTTGATTAGAATACACAAAATTAAAAGAGGGGGGGGGGGGGGGAGGGGAAGGGGTTCATTATGAAAACTGAGGGAGAATTGCTATAATTAAGCTATGTTATTAAGATTAATAAAGGTGATTAAGAAACCATAACAGGGTCCGGACCCTCCCGGACCGGAGTGTAGCTCCGCCTGTAGTCAAATTGGAACACTGGTTGGTTATTAGGTTCCATCGAAAACCTAGCTAATTTTTATTTATTTTTTGATTACGTAAACAAATAGTTAAATTTAGATTCCACAAAGATATTTAGCAATCTTATTTGATCATTATAAAGCCACTTGGTTTATAGTTTACTGAAGTCAACATGCATGCATACCAAACACATTTGTGTTGGTGACATGTATATAATGTAGGATTAAAATCGATCCCCATTAGAAAGAAGAGCGATCACGTTCACACAATGAATCAAACAGACTGTGTACGTCTTAAAGCCACGTAGAGCAATCACTGGGGCCATGAGAGGGCAATGATTCCAATTTCTTCTGCATATCTAATACGTTAATTATACATTTCATTTTCATGCCTCGTCTCAAAGGTTGAAGACAAGTTAAATCAATTCATTTCTAATTCAGTCAACAAAACAGCCTAGCTATACAAGTGTGTGTGTGTATAATTTGCTTAATTATAAACGGTCCAAATTAATTTGAAGCAATTTGGTTGCTCTTGGTCTGCTTGACTTGGGTCAATGGATGTTCACGAGTCAATGGTATTGGAAACAATCTTATCATGAATCTGAACAAAACGATAGACCCTTTAGGCCTTTATGCCTTTTTCCATTCCCATCTCATTGAGTCAACTCAAATAACCTTTTTCAAGTTGTTCTTAGTTGTTGGTATTTTGTTCCAACATGTTTTCTTTTTCTTTTTCGATTTCATAATTAAACTACTACATGTTGCAAACTTTGAATTAAGAACGGATGTGTTAGCTACTGCAAGGTAGTCTAGTGGTTCTTGCCTAGTTGAGTGTGTTTCCTATCTTAGATTTGAATCACGTCGATACTTTCAAAAGTGGCCAGATGAGGGGCTACAATGCCCTGTTAGTTGTCCGGGCCCTAGCGGATTAGTTCTCGGTTCTAAGAAGCTTTTGGGATACATCGATCTTGAATAAAAAAGAAAAGAAAAAAGGATGTGTTTGAGCACTGAAGTTCTAGTTCTATCACATATGTACATATCCCATTTTAGCAACTACTAGATTAATTAACGGTCTTGAAAACTTGGATGATATAAATTCTCTACTAATTACCTATACGATCGTATGCTTTCGCACGCAGTATACAAGAAGCATCATCCACCAATGTTGGAAGACGAAGTTTGGAGGCTGGAGAAGATCGGGAAAGATGGAGCTTTTCACAGGAAGCTAGCTGCAAACAACATTCATACAGTTCAAGACTTCTTAAAGATGTTCTTCGTGGACCGCTTGAAGCTTAAAAAGGTACATATAATCCTCCTGTAAGACATACTCGATCTCTTGCAGATAGCTAAGCTTAACAAAGATACTTATATATATATATATATATATATATATATATATATATATATATATATATTGTGCTTATTATTCGTACTCTAACTGCAGATATTAGGGATTGGAATGTCGGAAAAGATGTGGGAAGTAACAGTGAAGCATGCAAGAACATGCTTGATGGGTAACAAAATGTACATTTTTCGGGGTCCTCATTCCGAGCTTTTCTTATCTCCGACATGTCAAGTGATGAAGGCTGTGATCAATGGCCAGACTTTCCCTGCTCGGGACCTAAGCAACTACAACAGGGTACGTACGTATGCATGAATATCATGTTCATGAATCAAGATTTGTAAATAAACTTATGCATTATCACCTATTTCTTTCCACGTAAGTAGGTACTATTTCATCCAATGCTACCGGTACCATTATGATATGTGTGTGTGTGTGTTTGTATTCATATATATCGTGGTGCTGACCCTGCTGCATGTATATGCAGAACTACATTGAGAACTTGGTGAGGCAAGCGCATGCGAACTGGAATTCCTTGGAGACGGTCGATTGTACAATGTGGAATGACACTGCCTTACTTACACAAGGTACATATCTTATAGTTTGTAATCGCTCATAATTACTCGGGTTTCTGTTCATAAACTTGCATATACTAATTTGGGAATGTTGGATATTAGGTCATGTAGAGGATCATCGGCACTATCCTCAGGCAATGCTGGTAAGGGCACTGGATCATCATGAAGTGATCGATAATGGGAAGCAGCAGCTAGCTGATGATCACAAGTGTATCAGTAATGTTGGAGCAGCTGGTTATCTAGAGAGCAACACCATGTTGGGGTTTGAGTGCAGTGATAATTGGCAGGTCAGTTCACCATACTCGTCGTTTAGCCCATTGATGGATACTAGTGTCATCAAGTGTACCATCTCAGCAGCAGACTCATCATCTTCAGATGGGGATTTAGGATCTCAGTGTCTCTAATCAATGCCATCTGAATTACTTTCCTCATTCTCTGCATGATTGCATCTATATAATTTCGTTGTACTTGTACATATAAATATATGGAACCATTTACAGTGTAATATATACGCCACGTACCAGGGTGAATGGGAAATATATATACCTCAACTCTTCTTCGTAGTTCTCTTCTATATATATAGTCCTTGTACAAATATATTGTAATATTATGGATTCATTGAGCCAAGTGGCCAAGGGAGTAAGGCAATTACCATTTTATCTCACCCTAACCTCGTTGCTGTTTTGCCATTTTCTGTAATCTTGTATTTCTGCAACTAGATTTTTAAGGATTTATGGATACATGCATATCTGTATGAGATTTCTTGCTCAGTTGCTAGTGTTAAACTGTTAATGCTTAAGGTTGAAGAACTTAAGAAAGGATAATTTCATGCTTAAATTGTGATTTAGAGGTAGCTACGTACATCTCACACCAGCAAACCAGAAACAGTCAAAATTTATGCACCATGACTCTTATAATTTCTCTGACTCAGAGCTGTAAAATGATTTATTATTCAGGTTACAAGTCGATTTCATTCCTTCCTCAGATGTCGGAATATATAAGCAACTTCAGGGAAAGATAGAAACTTTGATACTAATTAATCACTAACAAAGTAAAGATTATACAATTCTTTTGTTTCTGATACGGCAAAGTAATGAAGCTGACATCTCTTGCCTGATCTAGAATCAGTCCAAAGTCTTTATAGTCTTTCTGTGACTATATATAGTCGTTATAGCTATTTCCTAGTTCTCTTCAAGTTCATTGAGGAAATTTCCCAGAATTGTGTGTAATTAGTTGGTCTCCCACACTCTATAAAGAAAAAAGTCTCTAATTTGGTTTAAGTATTAGATCAAGCCAAAATATTGAATATACAATTTTTTTTTTTAAACAATTTCATCTGCTTGTTTGTACCTCCTTGCAGCTCTTCTTTTACTCTTGATCTTCAACTCCAAGGCATAACAACACAATATTCTAACCCATGTCATCACCTATCTCTTACCTCCTGGCAGCTCTTCTCTCACTCTTTTTCAACTTCCATGGAAGCAAAGCCAACTTTCCAGCCTCACCAAATTGCCCCATAACCAAGTGCAGTACTAATGGCCTTGAGTGATCACTACCCTTTTTGGAAAATGGAGGACTCCACCGCCGATCATTATTGTGGCTACCCTGGTTTTGGTATAAACTGCTCGGATTCTGGAGAGCCAATACTGGGTCTCCCAAATAATGACTCCTTCTATGTGAGAGACATAGACTTTACTCTATCCACCATCACCCTTGTTGACACTGACGTCGTCGATCAAACATGCCCTAGGGCAACACACAGTATGAGTGTAGGCACCCTCCCATTGGATTACTCCCCATTGGATGTCAACCTGAGCTTCTACTTCAACTGCACTTCCTTTCCTGATCCTATTCTTGTGCCCCCCATAACTTGCTGGGGAATATATAGTACCAATAGGTCTTACGTTTTCAAGAAGGGAGACGAACCAGATGAATTTGATTGGTCGGAAAATTGTGCGGAGAATGTGGTGGTGACTGTGAAAGAAACAGAGATTACTGGAAGTATTAATGAGTTGAGTGGTGCATTTGGAGCGGCCATGAACAAAGGGTTCGTGCTTAACTGGACCATGGCTAAGGAGTGCGGTTCGTGTGAGATTAATGGTGGGTTCTGTGGCTACAACAACACTGCACGAGAGGTTCTATGCTTTTGCAAAGATGGTCATGGTAGTATTAGTACCCCAAGCAATGGCCTCTGCCACAAAGGTATGATACTTTTTCTTAGCTTAATCCCTTTCTTAACTTGTGACATTAGTGGTTTGCTTGGGCTAGGTATGATACTATTTACATTTTCACTTTTGCTTTCTTCTGTATGACTCTATCAGTAGTCGTGTTCTTTGAATATATTTTCTTTTGGATTGCCAAATGTTGAGTGTTGAGGAATCTTCCGAGTGTTGATCATTTTTAGTAGTACCTTCACTCGCAAAATTTCAATAATTGGTAGCGGTCTAGAAAAAATTATGAGTTGGAATAATGTTACAATTGTTTACACCCAAATTAATATTTTACTGGACAGTGATTGTCTATGAGAATATTAGTTAAATTTATGATCCACGTCATACCGGCGAGCCCGAAATAATGAGTTTACAAGTAATGGCCCGCCAGAATGTCACGCGAGCTAACAGTCCGCGTACGAATGGACTCCGCGTAACAGATTTTGCGTACAAGAGGAGTTTAATTGCTGGGGGAACACCTCGCCTCGGCTTAGCATCGTATGCCAACTTGTATATACAAGAGCACGTGCATGGCTTGTGGTCCTTTAATTACATAAGCATCTCGACGGCATCTTGATGGAATCTCGCCATCGACCTGGCAGCCTCGCCCCGACTTTGTGGATTGGCGCGACCTCGCCAGTGTCTAATGAGGAAAGCATCTCGATCGTATCTTGAAAAGCATCTCGACGCTGGCTCGGGGGTACCTCATTACTGGATGCTTGTTTAATTAAAGGTGAGGGCATCATTGTCTTATCCTTGGTTGAATAAAGCAGAAGGGAAGGATGACTGGTTGATATTGTACTTGCATGGCAAGGGTTCTTATCCCATGCAATAGTTATCCAATAGATGTGAAGCATATGATTACTCCTAATTCTAGTTGATTAAGGAGATATACATGCAGGCTGTGCATATCTACTTTGCATGCACATCTAGAGTTCTAGTATTCAAGGGCACTCATACAGTGCTTAGAAGGAGCATACGTCCAAGAAGTGTTCTAGGCAAACTCTACTGTTTAGAACAAAGCGACGACCACGAAGTGATTTACATCGCCTACACCACATTTATCGTTGAAGACTCCTACAAGTCTTTGACATGCTTTGGGCCAATACCTGTGGCCCTAAGTAATTCTATATAAAGAAGCTCCACGGCTTACAGAAAGCTCTCTACACAATCAATCAATCAAACACAAATACAACCTTCAACCTTGTTGAAACCCTCGACCCAGTCGAATCACCTACGCTCCCAGGAGCTTCATTGCCGCTTCCCTGCTGAAGCAACATCTCTCTCTCTACACACACACAACTCTCAACAAACAAACAGTACAACTGCAAACCTTCGAGCATCCTCGAAACCCTTACGTTCTAAGCGCACCTTGCCTTAGATCTCAGAGCCCGTCAGGACTCGTCTCCGATTTCCCTATTGTTGCTCTGCTCGCTCTAACAGTGAGTATCGATCGACAGGTGACTAGAAGACTAAGCTCGTAAATATTTCCTCGTCCGCGAGGTGACACCGGAGCTCTCTTTCGCCTGGTTAGAAGTCAGAACGCGCATCGTTCTCTTTCCTCGTCCGCGAGGTGGCACGCCCGCACGCAACCGTTTTACTTTTGTCCCCTCATCGCACCTCCGCTGAGGACGTGGGCCAAAACAACAATCAACTGTTACCCCTAAAATTTTGATTCCCTTATATTCTAAAAATCCTCCTTTCTTGTTTTTGCAGGCCCCAAGTTTAGCTGGAAGTTGAAGATTGTACTAGGTAATTTATCATAAAACCATTTATTAACTATTTAAATGTTCAAGTCGTATACAATTTCCAGATTAGAGTAAATCCACTCATGTTAATTGCAACCTCTTATAGTCTTTCTTCTTCCCTTGAGGAACCGGTTACTTGCACAGCTGTTGATAGTTGTGTGCAATAGTAAAAGAAAAAAAAATGCTTCCGTTATTATTTATATCTTGATGCGTTTTTTCTTTTCCCTCTTTCATGAATGGTATCAAGAAGTTGGGATTCTTTGATTCTTTAGAGAATGCATGAAATTTGTTCAATAAATGACCTTAATTAGTGCCTGAATCATTTCGTTGTTCCGCTGCCAGGTGTTTGTTCTGTTGTAGGAAGTACGATCTTATTTGTTGTTATTGGCTTTGGTGTAATACATAGTGTTTCAGTGTATAAAGAAGCAAACAGTGAAGATGTCGAGGCCTTCATTCAGAATATTGGACCTCTAGCAGTAAAAAGATTCAAGTTTTCGGATGTAAGAAAAATCACTCATTTAAAGATAAACTGGGGGCCATGGCGGTTATGGTGATGTGTACGAAGGTAAGCTATTGAACGGTTGTCCTGTGGCTGTGAAGGTTCTTAAAGAATCCAAAGGGACTTTGTTAATGAGGTTGCAAGCATTAGCAGAACTTCCCATGTTAACGTTGTCACTCTTTTGGGGTATTGCTTTGAAGGTAAGAAAAAAGCCCTGATATATGAGTTCATGCCCAATGGATCACTTGACAAGTTCATATACAAAGACACTGATCCTCTGAAAACTACTCCACACATGGAATTGGAAAAACTCCTCCAAATAGCTATCGGGATTGCTCGAGGGCTTGAGTACTTGCACCGTGGGTGCAACACACGAATCTTTCTCATTTTTCATGAAATTTCTAGTCGGCAAAACCAACTGACATATAGTTTTGTGCCTTTGTTTCTCAGGAAAAGACGGTCGGACACTGAGAGAGTGCTCGCCGGAGAAGATGGACGAAAAACCAGACAAGCTCCTTATCAAGCGCCTAGAATCGAGGAGAAGAATAGTCGATTTAGCCAAAAAAATAATAAATAAATAAATAAATATATAAATATAGGGGGAACTTATCTAGATTGGGCCTTACGCAGGCTGATTGGTCTACAGATACGTTCCCGGCCATTTCCTAGCGTCTCTACCCTTTTCCTGCCGTTTACGGCCATACCAGCGTACCCGGTGTCTTGTAGGTTCAGGGTATGTTCCCGGAAACGCGTTCATTGATAAACTGGATCACGAGGGCAATACTGACTTTTCCCCTTTGTGACACTCTTATTTCAGTCTGAGGAGTCGGGATGAGGCGGGTAATATTATTCAGCCAAAAACCGCGCAGCTGAAATGCAAGCTTTCTGATACCCTAAACCCCATATTTCTGATACCCATTTAACAATTTCACATCTACAGCCACACCCTAGCTCCCAATTCGAAGCTCCGTCAATCAAATTCAAGAGCTCCGATCAACATGTTAGGGCGAATAAGAGAGAGCAAAGCACCAGTTTCCGGCAAACCAGGCGCCGCCTGGCTACAGGGGACGAAGCGAGGCCTATTGTAGGTTAAGCAATGACCTTCTCAACTTACACTAGGCCTATTTTCTCCTCTTAATTGCTCTGTGAATTCAATTTCTTGGAGTTCCCGAAAGGTAAACCATCGAATCTTATTACTATAGTTCTTTTGGTTTGGGTAGCGGTAGTAAAATTGGATTTTGCTTTGTGCTTTGTATAATGTTTGCAAATTAGATTGATGATGTAAATACTTGGTTTGAAATTTTCATCCTTTCTGGTCAACTTTCCACTTTAAGCTTCATGGAATAGGAGGAAATTGCTTAGAAGTTCAACTAGCTGTGGACTCAAGACATTTCTATTATTCTTGGTCAACTAATTGATAGTCAGCTATGTACTACACTTCAGCTAAAATTGGTTTCCTTCCTCTTTGCCATCATCAAGTCATCAACAATATCATTCATTCATACATTTATTGTTTTTCCATTATCTCCCAGCAATGCCTATGTTTAAGCCTAATCATGTCTTCCGAAGAGCACCCTTCTTTGTTATCTTTTACTTGTTCATGCTCCCATCTTTGCACTGCAAAGAGGATCCCCAGTACAAGCAGTGCAAGCAACCTTTCAACTGTGGTAACATCCCAAACATATCATACCCTTTCTGGGGAGGACCCGATCGCCCCCAAGAGTGCGGTCGCTCAGGCTTCGAGCTCACCAACTGCGAAGACAAGACTCAAATTCCTCGTATAAAAATTGAAGAGCTAGATTTCCATGTATCCAGCATCAGTAACCAAGAGTTTTTTCACACCATGACACTAGCTCGCTCCGACCTCTGGGACAGTCCTTGTACTCAGCTCCTCGTCAACACCACTCTAAACTACACCCGGTTCTCTTACGTCCAAACTGTTCGTAACCTCACCTTGTACTACGGCTGCGTCGCTCAACATGACCAATCCATCCCCAACAATTTTACGTGCAAAATAGAAGGATCACCGTTGGAAATCTCATACTACGTCGATGATTCTCTTTCAAGGGTGGTTGATCTTCTGAATAGAACCTCATGTGTTACCGAAATCCGAGTCCCGGTTTTCTGGGAGGATTTTGATGATATGCCTGAGAATGCAACGGCAGAAGTGGAGAATGTATTGAGACAAGGGTTTCAGGTTGAGTTTAGTGCGGATTGGGATCTCTGTAGGGGATGCTTGAACTCCAATGGCACATGTGTATCTAAAGCCACGACGGATTCGTTTCTCTGCCTTTGCGGGGATCAGTTTTCCAATTCTACTTGTCCATTTCATCGTGGTAAGCATATTGGTTTCCTCTGAATCATAAGATGAAGAAAGTAATTAGTTGACTCATTTCTCCTGATCAATTTGTGTGTAAATAGTTTCCTCACTGTTCAGAAGCATCCTTTTGGATGTGTAAGTTCTAATAGTCTAAGAATTCTGCTTCTTCCATTTTTGTGCAGATACTGGTGCAAGAAATTGGAAAAGAAAGGTTGTTATTGGTAATATATCCATAGAACTTGTATATTCCTTGCAACCTCTTATAATGTGCATAATTTTGTTGGAGTACATGCAATTGCTGCAACGAAAAAACAAACTTTTCTTTCGCTCTTCAATGAATGAAAGACTTTTTCTTGTGTAAATCTTTCCTCTATTAGTATATAAATGAATTTGTGTACCATTAATGGCTGACTCATCCCATTGTTCTACTAATAGGTGTTACTGCTGCTGGAGCTCTGACAGTATTACTCTCTGTTATTGCTGTTAGCGTTCGTTGTATTAAGACAAGGATAAGTGAGACAAGGAATGATCGGTGTCTTGAAGCCTTTGTTCAGAACAATGGACCTCTAGCAGTGAAAAGATACAAATTTTCAGATATCAAAAAAATGACCAATTCATTTCAAGATAAGCTGGGAAAAGGAGGTTATGGTGATGTTTATAAAGGGCACCTACTTGATGGTTTTCCTGTGGCAGTGAAGGTTCTTAATGAATCCAAAGGAAATGGAGAGGACTTTGTTAATGAGGTTGCAAGCATTAGTAGAACTTCCCATGTTAATGTTGTCACTCTTCTGGGTTACTGCTTTGAAGGTAAGAAAAAAGCGCTCATATATGAGTTCATGCTCAATGGATCACTTGAGAAGTTTATATACAAAGACACTGATCCTTTGAAAAATGATTCACACTTGGAGTTGGAAAAACTCTTTCAAATTTCTAATGGGATAGCTCGAGGGCTCGAGTACTTGCATCGTGGATGCAACACACGAATCCTGCACTTTGACATAAAACCACATAATATTCTTTTGGATGAAAAATTCTGCCCAAAGATTTCTGACTTTGGTCTCTCTAAACTTTGTACGAGGAAGGAGAGTATTATATCAATGTTGGATGCTAGAGGGACAATTGGGTACATAGCTCCAGAAGTTTTCTGCAGGAACTTTGGAGGAGTATCTGCTAAGTCTGATGTCTATAGTTATGGAATGATGATTCTGGAAATGGTTGGAGGAAGAAAGAGCATTGATGCTCGAGTGAGCCACACCAGTGAAATTTATTTTCCAGATTGGGTTTATGAGAATCTTGAGCAAGGCAGCAATTTCGGGTTGGTCAATGCAGTGACTGAAGAGGAAAAGGAAATCGCGAGGAAGATGATCTTAGTGGGATTGTGCTGCATACAGACAAGGCCATCAGATAGGCCATCCATGAGTAAAGTGATTGAAATGTTGGAAGGAAGCATTGGAGCCTTGCAAACACCACCAAAGCCTGTCCTATCTTCTCCTGTAAGATCATCAACACCAAAATCTACCACTTTATCAACAATAAGTTGATTTCATTTCTAGATTGCTTGATGTATACTTTTCACTACCTCGTTACTCTTAAGAGCATTTGGGTAGTAATCTTTATAGAAAACAATAATATGACAGAATGAATTTGATTGTATTAATACAGAAGGTTTATATACAGAGCAAACTTGGCGTACAACCAAGAAATCCCTACAAACTAGGGATACAAAGCAATCTCCTAAATACACAAGAAATCTAGGATATTAAATACAAAATATTTTTAAGATTTCTCCTCAAGTTGGAGAGTGAATGTCAAGAACTCTCAACTTGCACAATAAGGATTTGAACTTGTCTTTGCCTAAAGCCTTTGTAAACACATCTGTCAATTGATGCAAAGTACCAACAAATCGGGTTCTAACTGAACCATCTAATATTTTATCCAGAATGAAATGACAATCCATCTCAATATGGCGTGTTCTCTCATGAAAAACTGGATTTGCATCTATATGAATAGCTGCCTGGTTGTCACAATGCAAGATGGCTGGTTTAGAAATAGGAATATGCAAATCAGCAAACAAATATTGTAACCAAGTAAGTTCACAACATGTACCAGCCATGGCTCTATATTCTGCTTCGGCGCTTGATAAAGATACTGTCTTCTGCCTCTTGGTGCACCATGAGATCAAGGAATTGCCTAAGAAAACACAATATCCAGTCGTAGACCAACGAGTATTAGGGTAGCCTGCCCAATCAGAATCACAGAAAGCCTTTAAACTTAAATCATTGTTGGAACTCAAAAACAAACCTTGACCAGGAGATGATTTTAAATACTTCACCACCCAAAGCGCAGCTGTCATGTGAGGCTGGCGAGGGTCGTGCATAAATCTGCTAAGAATATGAGCAGAGTAAGTAATGTCAGGTTTGGTGATTGTGAGATATATAAGTCTTCCAATCAAACGCCGATATACAGCAGAATCCTTGAGCACCTCTCCTTTATTCGACAACTTGGATTCTTCCATGGGAAAATCAACAGGTTTAACACCTAAGAAACCGGTGTCTTTAATAATCTCTAACGCATACTTACGCTGAGACATGTAAATTCCTTTCTTGGAACGAGCTACTTCAATGCCTAGGAAAAATTTCAGATCACCAAGGTCCTTAATGATGAGGACATCATAGTCAAACCTTTCAAGGTTTATGAGCGAAACAAATGGAAGGAGAAAGCACCTAATCATTCAAGATAATTATTACACCTGGGAGGGAAATAAGTCGGATGCCTGAAGTCTCTAAGCTGTTTGTGTCTTTTCATATTTCCATTTCAGTTTAGTAGTCTTAAGGTCTCTTTAAGTTAGTCTTAAATGCGTCAGTTTCAGGAGAGGGTCCTAATGAGTCTTTAATGTTTCAGTTTTAGAAGAGTCTTTAAGAGTCTTTAGTGCAGTCCATTTGAGCTACCAGCTCAAGTATAAATAAGTGTAAGGGCTACCTAGGTATGCTATGCTATGTTATATGAATAAAAAATTTCAGAGTGTTTCTGAGTTTTCCTGTGATGGGATTGGTGTGAAGCCTAGTTTGGGTGAGAGGCCTAAATTTTGGTGAGAAACCAGGGAGTGATTCCCAAATCCAAGTGTTTTGTGTGTGTTTAAAGCCCCAAGCTTTAGAGCTTGTTGATCCTGGTATCTAAGCAGTAGGTTTGCTGCATCAGTTTTGGTATCAGAGCTGGACAAGCTCCAGCCAAGTCCAAGCTCCAGCCAAGAATCCTCATTTAACCATGGATCTTGCAGCCTTGGCTAAAACAATTGAAGGCTTAGCCGCTCAAATTGGTCATCTTGAGACCAGAATACAAGATCAAGCAGTTGCTTCTGCGCAACGTTTGGCTGCAATTGAAGCTTCTATCCAGAACGAAGAAGAGAGTGTTGGTGGAGGATCAAGGATGCAGTCTAGGAGGAATGGTCGCAGGCAGGCTGTTCGAAACAACAATGGGCAAGATGGACATGATCCTGAGGAAAAAGCACTGAAGTCTATCAAAGTTGAAGCTCCAAACTTTGATGGCCAGCTGAATGCGAAGGTGTGTCTAGATTGGATATCAGACATGGACCACTATTTTGACTGGTACGAGTTGTCTGAAACTCGAAGGGTGCGGTTTGCAAAGATGAAGTTGGTGGGCAAAGCTAGAGAATGGTGGAGTGGTGTGGAAAGGCGAGCTGCAAGAGCCGGTGATGAACCTATCACTCATTGGGAGGAGATGAAAGAAAGGCTGAAGGAGAAGTACGTTCCTTTGACTTACAAAGAGCGCTTGCTGGACCAGTGGCAATCTCTTCGTCAAGGGAACATGACAGCTGCTGAGTATATTGATAAGTTTGAAGAATTTATGGTGAGATGCAACATAAATGAAGATCCTTTTGTGACACTCGCTCGTTTCAGAACCGGCCTTCGTCCAGAACTTCAGAGGGAGATGATTCCTCATGAAGTATATTCATTGGAGCGAGCATACAAGATAGTGCTGGAATTAGAGTGCTACTTGAAGACTCCTACAACTATGCATAGCCGATCTGACCAGGAAAATCCTGAATTTTGTCCCAGCTCATCGGGAACAGCACCATCTCCATTTGTCAATAGCTCCAGTACTGCTAATTCATTGGTGAAACCTGATATAGGAAAGGGAGTACAATCTGGTGTTCGAGGAGGGGGATCTGTAAAGTGCTACAAGTGTCTAGGCCATGGTCACTATGTTGGCCAATTCCCAACCAAAGAGAAAACTCGTAGTCTGTTTGCAGCAAGCACAGGAAAAGAGGCTCGAGAGGAATTGGAGGAAGAAGTTTATATCCCTGAAATTCCTGCCGTTGATGATGACTTGGAGGATGAACCTATTGCCCAAATTCAACCAAGAACGGCGGTGGTAAGGTGCACTTTGACTCAACCCGAAGCGGCTGAGGATAGGAAGAGGACCAGCATCTTTCACACTTATGTGAAGTATGGAGACAGAAGTTATAAGGTCATCATTGACAATGGAAGCTGTGTCAATATTGTCTCCCCTCCAACCATCTCTAACCTGGGGTTGTCCCCTGCTGATCATCCTCAACCTTATCATGTGGCATGGATTGATAAGTGTTTTATTCCCGTAACACAACGGTGTCAGGTTCCTATTCAATTCTCATCATACAAGGATACTGTTTGGTGTGATGTGGTGCCAATGGATGTGGGACACATTCTTTTGGGCAGACCATGGTTGTATGATCTAGATGTGACCATTTCCGGCCGTTCCAACTCGTGCTCCTTTATTCATGAAGGAAAGCACATCAAGCTGAATCCTATCAAGCCAAAACCGGTACTCCAACTACCTTGCAAGGGAGGGCAGCAGGCAAAATTGCTTAACATCATCGTTCCAAGAGATGTGGTTGAAGACATTGTGGATGAACAAGTAGTTTCCACAAGACAAGGTGGCTACCAGAAGTATTTAATCAAGTGGAAGGACAGACCAGACTCTGACAATACTTGGGTAACTAAAGAAGAGCTTCAGCGCATTAATCCAGATATCTTGGAAAGATACTACAGTTTTATCTCGCCGGAGGCGAGCTCTTCTCAGCCGGGGAGAATTGATGAGGACATCATAGTCAAACCTTTCAAGGTTTATGAGCGAAACAAATGGAAGGAGAAAGCACCTAATCATTCAAGATAATTATTACACTTGGGAGGGAAATAAGTCTGATGCCTGAAGTCTCGAAGCTGTTTGTGTCTTTTCATATTTCCATTTCAGTTTAGTAGTCTTAAGGTCTCTTTAAGTTAGTCTTAAATGCGTCAGTTTCAAGAGAGGGTCCTAATGAGTCTTTAATGTTTCAGTTTTAGAAGAGTCTTTAAGAGTCTTTAGTGCAGTCCATTTGAGCTACCAGCTCAAGTATAAATAAGTGTAAGGGCTACCTATGTATGCTATGCTATGTTATATGAATAAAAAATTTCAGAGTGTTTCTGAGTTTTCCTGTGATGGGATTGGCGTGAAGCCTAGTTTGGGTGAGAGGCCTAAATTTTGGTGAGAAACCAGAGAGTGATTCCCATATCCAAGTGTTTTGTGTGTGTTTAAAGCCCCAAGCTTTAGAGCTTGTTGATCCTGGTATCTAAGCAGTAGGTTTGCTGCATCACTTAATACGGAAACGAGTATGAAGGAACTACTTCAAGGCATTAATAGACTCCGTATTGTTCCCTGTGATCAGAATATCGTCCACATAGATTAACAAGACAGTGAGAGATGTACCATTTTTACGGACAAACAAAAAGTAGTCTGATTTGGATTGAGAAAAACCAGCAGCAAGAATGACCTCAGTAAACTTAGAAAACCATTGACGGGAGGCTTGTTTAAGTCCATATAATGACTTGTGGAGACAGCACACAAGATTCTCCCCCCGTCGCCGAAGACCAGGAGGAGGAGACATATAAATTTCTTCCAACAAATCACCATTCAGGAAAGCATTATTAACATCTAATTGATGTAAAGACCAATTTTGACTTGCAGCAACAGCAAGAAGGCAACGGACAGTGATCATTTTTGCAGTAGGAGAAAAAGTATCATGATCATCGATACCGGCAGCCTGAGTAAAACCACGAGCAAAACAGCGAGCCTTATAACGCTCCACAGAACCATCAGCCTTACGCTTAATCTTATAGACCCATTTGCAACTGATGGGGCGTTTTCCAGTAGGTAAAGGAACTAGACTCCATGTCTGATTCTCAATAAGAGCTTGAAGCTCGGAATTCATAGCTTCCTGCCATTTCGGATCGGCTGCAGCAACATCATAAGATGTCAGTTCCTCATCCCGACTCACATTAGCAACATAATTGAGATATGTAGGAGAATATCGATCATAAGACAAATAATTGCATAGAGGGTACCTCGTACCTGGTGGGGGGCTTGGCGAGGCAGATGAATGGTGGTGTGGAGGCAGAATCACCTGCGAGCAGACGAAGTCCCGAAGACAAACATTGGGCTGCCTTGTGCGTTGAGAACGTTGAAGATCAGGTATGGGTGCAGACAGATCGGGAAAAAAAGGAGGATTATTTGAAGCAATTGGAAGAATATTGGGTTCGCTGGCTTGTGGATGGAGAAGAAGGGGTTGGCTTCGCCGCCGTCGGGGTCGCCAGCAATCGCTGGTGGAACAGACACAAGAATAGGAACAACGTTGTTGTTTGGGGCAGGAGAAGAAGATGCAGAAGTGAGTGGGCAGAGAGGACGCGGTTCGTTGACGTCGCCGTCGCCGCCGCCGTGAGAAGGGACGTTGTCGTCGGAATTTGCTGGCGGAGCAGAAGGTGAGATATCAGGAACATCGAAAGTAGGCTGAGAGTGGGATGGAGGCGTTGTAGACTTGGATAAGCTGAAGGGATCATTGTACTCGATTGAGCAAGGAAACGAAATGGGTTGGGCTTGTAGAGTAGATTCTGGGCAGGTAGAGGATATTGGGCCTGGTGGATGATGAAAAGTGTCTTCCATAAAAACCACTGGAAATTCTTGTATGCACGACGTGTATTTACACGACACAATCTTAACCATTCATAACAATTCATATGTTTGACCACCATGTTTCTATATTATTTCTTCTAATCCTGACCATCCATGTATGTATGTGAAAACACACGCCGTGTACTAAAGATACTCTCTAAAAACCACATCCCGACTGGTAAAGATTTTCTTCGTCTCAATGTTGTATAGCTTGTAGGCCTTTTGACCCATGGGATACACGATAAAAATACATTTATTGGCACGGAGAGAGAACTTAGATTTTGGATGGACAGAGGTTGCAAAAGCCACACAACCGAAAACACGCATGCTAGAGTATCAGGAGGCTTATTGTAGAGTATTTTAAACGGTGTTTTCTTGTGAAGTAATAAAGTGGGAAGACGATTAATTGTATAGGTTGCGGTGAAGACACATTCTCTCCAAAAATTAATAGGAAGATGACATTGAAAACGAAGAGCACGAGCTGTTTCAAGGATGTGTCTATGTTTTCGTTCGACAACACCGTTTTACTGAGGCGTGTATACGCAAGAGCGTTGAAAAATAACACCTTGTTCAAGAAAGAAATTTTGTAATGAAAGAAATTCGGCTCCATTGTCAGATCGAAACTGTTGAACTTTAGTATGAAACTGGGTATGAACATAATAAAAAAATTGACCAAGTAAAGTTTGTGTTTCACTCTTGTGACGCATTAAAAAAACCCATGTAAAACGGGAAAAATCATCCACAACGGTAAGGAAATAATGAGCGCCGGAAAAAGAAGGGGTTTTATAACGACCCCAAATGTCACAATGAATGAGAGAAAAACACTTGGAAGTAGAAATTGAACTAGAGGGAAAAGGTTGGCGAGTTTTTTTCGCCAATGGACAAATGTCACATTTATGACCAGAATCAAAAGAAAAATTGAGCTTATTATTGGCTAAATATTGTAGACGAGAAGGAGAAAGGTGTCCTAACCGACGATGCCAAAGATCAGATGAAATAATAAGATTGCAAGCGAATTGGGAAGAAGGAGAAGTTGAAGATAATGCCACAAGGTAATACAGATCACCACGTCGCTTACCCACACCAATCATCATCCTCGTAGCCAAGTTTTGTAAAATGCACCAAGACGGAAAAAATGTCATTGAACAATGTAAATCATCAATTGTCTTACTAACAGACATAACTCGGCACACATAGAACATTATTCAATTCGAAATCATTAATCTGAACTGAACCAGCAATAGAAATTTTGGCCTTAACTCCACTTGGTAAAGAAACTGGTGTCAACGAAGGATTCTCATCAATATTCATCAATAAATTAGGAGAAGAAGTGATGTGATGGGTCGCTCCGCTATCAATAATCCAACGATGAGGAGTAACCGGTAACAAACTCGAGGAAGAATGCGGTAAACTTGCACCACTTGCTTTAGACGAAAAAACATGCTTACTTTTAACCAATGTCATAATTTGTAGACATTGTGCAACGGTAAGATGAGGAGCAATTGCTTGAAGTTTATGAATGGTGGAATGAATTGATGCCATGATAAGAACTCAAAGCAAATTTGATAAATTTAGGTCCAAGAGCGTATTGCTCTGATACCATATAGAAAACAATAATATGGCAGAATGAATTTGATTGTATTGATACAGAAGGTTTATATACAGAGAAAACTTGGCGTACAACCAAGAAATTCCTACAAACTAGGGATACAAAGCAATCTCCTAAATATACAAGAAATCTAGGATATTAATTAAATACAAAATATTCTAAACAATCTTTTCTCTTTATCAGTTTTTCAGAGTTCTTATCTTGTCATGTACTTTTGTTGTTCATATGAGAGGTGAAGTAATGTACTTGCACATTATCAGAAATTATACCCTATAGAACCTACAGAACTGCAACCTGCATTTTATAAAAGTCTGCAGTCTGATTTGAAAATATCAATTCTAAAAATTATGGCATGGCAATGGAGTCTGTTCTGCAGTTTGTATTCTGGTTGTCTTTATTTTTATGTCATTTGAATAGTTAGGAACACATTTATCTACTACTATACTTGTACTATTGGGGGTTCTGAGTATTTATTCTTATAAATGAATAGTTGCCTGTATGAAAGTGCAATTGTTAAATCTTCTGGTCAATCTTCAACCTGTGATGTGCTTATGTTCCTCTTTTTATGAAAGTGTAAGGACTTTTTGAAGGTCCTAGAGGGGGGTGAATAGGCCCTTAACAACTTTTTTCGTATAAATTCGTTCTCAGGGATAGCAAGGGTTGTAGCTATCCTGAATAACAAATACACAATGACAATAAATAAAAGTTGCAGTAAAATAACAATGAACACCAAGATGTTTTTTACTCGCAGAAACCCTGAATGCAGGGAGAAAAACTGCGTGCCCCTAACTCTTGAGGGACAAACCTTTCCACTATGTAAAAGTGACTTCTTTACAAGAATAATAGATCCAGTGATACACTACCACAGTGCTATCCCTCCTAGTCCCAAACTAGTCTAGACATATTCCCTCTCTTGTTCCTAAGCCGCTACACATAAAGATATATGAAGTTTCAACTTAGAATTCAGCTATCACTTAACTGATTCTTCTTGAACACTTCCACTCACTAAGTTGAAGTAACTTCTTACATGAATAATAGTTCTAGTGATACACTACCACAGTGATATCCTTCCTAGTCCCAAACTAGTCTAGACCTATTCTCTCTCTTGTTTCTAAGCTCTTACAACATGGAGTACTTTTAGAAGCCTTGTTCGTGAATTCAGCTATCCACTAGCAGATTCAATCTTGAACGCTTCTCAGAAGTTTCACTCTTAGAAACTCAGCTATCCTAAACTGATTCTTTCATGAACCCAGCTACCTCAGCGGGATACATCAGAACTCAGCTATCCTCAGCTGCTTCTTTTATGAATACTTCCTGGGTTGCTGCACTACCAACTGATCTCATGGTATGCAGAATGCAATGAGTTTATGAGAAGAGGTTTTGTTCAGCTCTAAGGTTTATAATCACAAAAGGAAGACTTAGAGACTAATGAACAATGCAAAAGAAAACCAAAACCCAACAATGCAAATGTAAAAACTACATTATGACAACCACCGAGCAAAGGCAGCTTTGCTGAATATATATAGGCTGATGGAGTGCTCTAACAAGAGAGAGACACAAGCCAAAGAGGTGCCACAAGAGGGCAGGCACGAGGGCCAAAGCAAGGAAGGAGTTTTGGACTTTTGTCCTTGGCCAAACTTTGAAAGTGAGAGGTCATATGCAGCTGTCATAGGCCAAGAGAGAAACAGACAAAACTATCCTAAACAATGTTTGATTTAAAAGCAAGAGACAAAAGGTTTTGCAAACTTTTTCCCATAAGCATAATCCTACATTAGTTTGGCACATCACTTTTTCTCTGATAACAAACAAAGACAGCTGCAAATATTGGTTTGTGTATCACAAACACAGCAAACCACAGCTGGAGCCTAAGAGCTAAAACATGGGTCACGGGTTGAGATAAAGGCATCAAACCCAAAACTAAATTTAGCACAAAGGCAAGACCTTTAAATATTCTAGTTGTCAATTTGAAATTCAAATTAGGATCTTTCCCATACATAAAATTAATGTCACAAGGGTAAAGAAACTTAAACATAAGACAACAGAACAAAAGAATACAAAGCTGGAAACCCAGATTTTTTAGGATGGCAACTGAAGCTGCTATCCTCCGTGAAAAACCATGAAATGCACATGCATGATTTTACCTGAGTTCCATGAGATCGTATTGGTTCTTCTACTTCTTCAACTTGTTCTTCAGGTGTGCAAGACCAATCTCCCAATTGCTTTAGGCTTCATAGGTTGTGTTTTGTTCTATATAAGGATTGCCAATAACCTTTTACCTTCATTCTCCCCCTTTGGCATTCCTTAACAAAACACACCAAGACAAAGTTGTTTAGACATACTCTCAACCTGCACAAGAACTTTCAAGAACAAGTGAAAAATAGGAGAATAATTATGAATATTAAAAATAACCAGGGATAGCAGATGCATCATATATCCTGAAGCACAATCACATAAGCATATGAGCATAAATCCCAATATTCATAAATCCCAACAACCAATAAGCCCAACAACTCGTATGAACAACCAACCAGTTCTTCTCCCCCTTTTTGTCAAGGAATGACAAAGGGAAACCAAATGTTCAAGGAGACATAAAGAGAGCCGAGAATGATAAAACCAAACTAAACAAGGTCAGAGCGGTTCAATATAATCACATATACGTATCATCCTCAGCATTATCAACATCATTTGCAGCGTCCTAATCCTCACCATTAAAGGCAGCAAGAAGTGAGCAAATTTTGCTCAAGAGACTCGACATACACATTGAATAGTCATGAAGACTTAGCAATAGATGTCAACAGGGGATAAGTGAGTAGCAAAGACATCATGATGTCACACTCAAACATTAGCTACAAAGAATAGCTTGGTGGAAAGACCTAGATGACCAAGAGACAACTCTCGGAGGGTATATGCGGGATACCAGCAGGTCTTGATATCCTGGAGAAGTATGGTTAAGCACAAAGGAAGATATTTAGATCTGATCTAAGCTTAACATTTGAACCAATATCCTAAGGGGAATCTGCATCAAGACCACACACCCATGTATGGTTAACCCTAAGAAAAACTATTAAGCAATTAACCCATCCTAACCCATCAACAAACAAATTCACAGCAAGAGGAATTGTTTTAAGGTCAATGGAATTCTCATAAACAATCAATCTCGAAAGAGTAACATGAACTCATAAAAGACAAAGTGAGAACAAGGAGGGAGAGCTAGGGATATCTAAGGGATCATCCTTACGGGAGACAAGGTGGGTTTGACAACCCCTACAGCAGCTAAAGCTTTGCATTTGGAAATAGGAACATTGACCCCATATCTAAGTTTGAGCATACACTCCAAACAATAACAACAACAACAACCTACACAATGGTCAGTGCACCTTAGTATAAACTAAAGTGAATGATAGTGGAAAGGCTATCAAGGGAGAGTGAAGGTGAAAAGATCAAGGGAGAGTAGAGCAATTAGCATGGCATCTAGGCAGCGGAGAAAGCGTCATGGTATGACGTCAGAGTATGCCACTGAAAACTATAACTCACTCATACTTGAAACAACTATAGTTCAATCCCTTCAACTCTCATGTCCACATACTTGAGAGAGAGTTCAACTATCCTATAGGAAACAAATTAATGATCAAGGCAAAGGTCAATATCCTTCTCAAAATAGAGATGATGCTTCAAATCACATAGTTACAACGCACATGTAATAGGGCACAACCAGACACAAGCAATCGTACACTCAAAACATGCAACACACGGGAAGAACTTCCCTCAATGTTTTGACAACCTCAAAAGGACTAAGATGCAAGTATATGAATAGCCCATATCATCAATTTACTCCCCCTAAGAGGGTGCATTGCTCCCCCTACGGGTGTGCACAATATGAAAGAAGAAACAACTAGATGCAAGACCTAGGATACCAACTATTATTCTGATCATAACAAGAAAGTTTAAACACAAGCTCACAAAGTTCTCAATCAAGAGATAAGCAATGACAACACTCACACAAGAGTTTTCCAAAAACTTTTGACAACCTTAATTTCAAGAAATATATGGTGCATGTGTGTACCATCGATTATCAATTACTCCCCCTAAGAGTGTGCATAGAAAACAAACTTATCTAATTGAAATAAAATGACACACATGAAGTAGCGATTAAACAACCTACTGAGGACACCAATGTAGACCATTCAGATCTTTGCATATAGACAGTTTGAGCATAAACACACAAAGTAAGACACCAAGATTTCAAATGTCTTAATCACTATGAATGTCCACATGTATATATAATTGTGAAGAAATCACCATGGTCCATTAAACCTAGTTTAGACATCAGAGTGTGTGTGTGTGTGTGTGATAGTTTCACTTATGGGTCTTTAGATCAGCATCAACTGAGATGAGAGATGATATATCATACAGTCTAGGAGACCAGCGGTCACAACCATCCTTATAACACCAAGAACAACATTGTTCAAAATCAGAGGCAATTTTTCTGATTAATTTAAGTAGATATTAGTTTAATAGCCAATCTGAAAAATCGTCCTCATAGGTTTATGTAGCAAGAGGGTTGCCATTGACTCCTTAACCATATGGTCTTGGGGCAACAAGTATATCAAAGACACTCAATAGGACAACCAACTCGAACCCATAGAAGGATAGAATGTATTTCAGGAATCCTCACTGAGTTATGTATCAAGTGAGAGACCAGCTAGTCCAAGATAAGGTTTTTGAATTTCTTTTACACTTCAAGATCACTAAACCAGTCTCGTTTCTGCCCACCCTTATATCACTCATCATGACCAAGGAATGTATACTTTGAGACTAGTCTAGAGTGGAGCAAAAAGTTCAACACACCACTTCATCAAACCAACCTCGTTTCTTCACACCCTTATATCGTTCGTCACGACCAAGGAATGTATACTTTGATTCTAGTTTGGCATAGAAACTCTTCGCATCAACTCATCTCAAGTTTATAGCTTTGCACTTTGTAACCCACAAAGTTGACTATGTGAAACATGTAGTTCTTTAAGTCTTTCAAAGCTTATCAGGCCACAGATGAGAAATAATGATCAATCAGATGCAAACATACATGTGTACAAGAGAGCAACTAAGACAAGTGAAACTCAAACACTCACTTAGGTTAAGATCAAAAACTGTCTAGGGATAGCACATTACACAGGTATCCTCAAAACTATTTCTGGAAAATAAAGACACATTTTTTTCTTTGAAGAAGAACTTCTAAGGCTAAAAACTTATGAACAGACACACAAGAGTCTCAAGGGAAGAAATCAATCTCTTTGGCACACACCAATGGCCTTCCGAAAGCATATAAAACAAGGTTGTCAAGAGATTTTGTGAACAAATATGCATATCTTCAGCAAGTATAAACACAATTCAAGCAAGATATGTTCAGCCCAAAGTTATGATGACATGATACTTAATTAATATCAACATGTTTAATCCTAGAATGCAACACAGCTTTCTTGGAAATATTGATGACATAAGTATTACCACAAACACATGGATAGAATACCTTGCTGGAATCCCCAATCAGCACACATGTGCTTCATTCACAATAGTTGCATACAACAACTTTCTGCATCCATGGGCTCAGTTTGTGCAGTGAAAATGGTGGCTTCTTATTATGCCAAGAGACCAAATTGGTTCTCACAAGGAACAACCTCCCAATGTATCTTTTCTATCCGTAGCATCGCTAACCAAATCCAAGTCGGAGAAACCTGCAATATCAGCATTAGTATCATATGGATAACTAAAACCAAAATCACAAGTACCATACATGAATCCAAAGATATGGTTTACCGCCTTCACATGGGATCCCTTGGAGTTGGATAGGACAAGCAAAAAGCCAACACATAAGACAATGACATGCCTGCTGGTTATGAAGTACAAGAGACTAACAATCATGCTCTTGAATTGGGTTTGATCAGCATTAATACCTTCCAGATTTGGCAAAGATCTTATAACTCATGCCTATCGGATTCAGGATGGCAGTGGATGTTTCCATCCCAAGTATCTGGATATGAACTAAAGAGAAACAGTTCATCCTCCTTTTGTACAACTTATAAACCCAAAAAGTAACATTGTTTACCATAGAGACTCATCTCAAAATTTTCAAAGAAAAGTGGTAAACACATCCAGCAAGATATCATAAAATGTGACCAAACACATGTCATCAACATATACTTATGCAATTATAATGTGTTTTGAGGTGCCTTTGACAAACATGGTTTTGTCAACTAAACCTCTCACATACCCATTATCAAACCAGTGTGTGGGCAGTCACTCATACCAAGCTATAAGAACTTGCTTAAGGTCATAAAGGCCTTGCTAACCTATGCACATGCTCAGGATTGCTGAGACTTTGAAATCCTGGGGCTTTGGATCTAGCAGGAACTAAGTGTCATACAATGCTTATTTCAAAATGGTCCAACTCATCTTGCAAGGCATTGATATAATCAACATCAAGCAAGGCTCTCATATCAAATATAGACTCTATGATAAATGCAAAACCATAAATAAAATATGGTGTGGGTATCATATCAATATGTAGCAAGTAAACACTTAAGGATGACAACACTGCTTACCAATTGAATTGACTTACCCTTGGTTTGTCTAGGCTCATCCACCTTACCAAAATATGTCAAAGAAAGTGTGATCTTTCTGAGTTTGACATTTTTCCAGATTTATGGGGTATCGGGATGGCAAGACCTTCATCCATCCTTGAGTCTGAAAAATCAGATTTAGTCCCTAGGATTTCCTCATTGGATATTCGGTCAACAATGGGTGCATCTCAGACTTGTTCATGTTCAGACACCACAGAAGAACCATGAGAGCATATAGAAGTCATATATTGCAACATATAATATTTCCTTCACTTTGCATGATCTATTGCTGTCCACACAATATGCTTTCACACATAACACATATAGCTTCTTTCCTTTCCAAAGCTCAAATGGTGACTTGAAAGATTTCAACTTGAAAATCACTATATTCAAAAAATAGTAGACATTAGAGGCAAATCTCTCCCCAAAATGAATGAGGGAGTTCATGGACATTTAAGCATAACTCTTCCCAAGTCAACAAGGACATAATTTATCATTTTAACAAACCTATGTTGTTTGGGAGTAATGGAAGTAGAAAATTCATGATGAACACCAAATTCCTCACAACAATAATGAAGCATGTTGAAATTTAATGTCATGGTCGAATCTAATACTACCAATATGCAAGCCAATAAAACACTCTCAACAAACCTATGTTGTTTGGGAGTAATGAAAGTATAAAATTCATGATGTACACCAAATTCCTCACAACAATAATGAAGCATGTTGAAATTTAATGTCATGGTCGAATCTAATACTACCAATATGCAAGCCAACAAAACACTATTCAATTGAAACCCAATTTTTAGCAAGCTGTAATCTTTTCAACACTTTCACCTTTAATAGCTAGGAATCTAACCCAAGTGAAACTTGAAAGGAAAAAAAAAACAACAACAATTACAAGCACATGCTTCCAACCACCAATGCTTTAGTTTCAACTAAGTCTATATGCAACAGTTCAAGCATATTACACATAAGTTAAACATCAAATTAAGAGTGAAGAGAATGAGCCAGCTTACCAATTCTGCAATGCTCATACATACCTGTGGGGATACCAGTGAGCTTAGGTATCCCTGTCGGCTTCTTTTGAAGATAGCTTTACAATGACCAGATAATTCAGATGTCGCACTCTTCTGTGCCAAAGTTCAAGAGCATCCTCAGATACCATTGAACGAGAGCACTCTTGAGGAGAAAATTTCTCTTATGCAAAGGTACCATGACATTGGTCCTTAGTTCTCGCACTTCTTATCATGCCTTTACCTTTACCATCAGGTATCAGACATATAACACTGTCAAATCAAACTGACACTTTTGAAGATAGCTTTACAATGACCAGATAATTCAGATGTCACACTCTTTTGTGCCAAAGTTCAAGAGCATCCTCAGATACCATTGAACGAGAGCACTCTTGAGGAGAAAATTTCTCTTATGCAAAGGTACCATGACATTGGTCCTTATTTCTCGCACTTCTTATCATGCATTTACCTTTACCATCAGGTATCAGACATATAACACTGTCAAATCAAACTGACACTTAGGAAACTGACCTCTAACCCTTTTAGCAAAAGAAACATTCTTCAGGTCTAGGAGACCAAGAGTGTTAGCTATCCCACAACCAACTCAGCTTTGGCACCAACCACAAACACAACTTGTCCAAACCTAGATGTGAACCATTTTAGGTCACAGATCATGTGCCTTAAAACAGCCATTGTCCACATACCACAAGTCAAAACAACTAGTCATAAGAACACTAAGTGCAACATTGCACATGGCCATGAACTAAGTCTCTCCAAGACAAATTTTAAGTCTAGAGAAAAAGGCATACATGCCCAACATCTGGGTTTCGTCCAAAAAATGTCAAATGGTGTGGTATAAACTGATATGGCTTTGAAACAACACCGCTCAGAAATCTCATTCTAAACCAAGTGGATTTTTCTATGGAATCTGGGTTAAGGGATAGACAGACACCTTGCTATCCTCAAAAACTCTCTTAAGGATTTTCTAAGAATAACCAAAACGAGGTGAGCAACTGATTCTCCTAGGATTTCCTAGGGCTGGATTGACAGAAAAATCAGATATGACCAACAACAACATAGTGGTGGTGAGCAAAAGGGGACAAAAGGTTAGAAGTTTTAGAATCCCTAGTCGACTAGGCTCAACAACAAATGGTTCTTTGCTCTTGACGAAAACAGTAGCTTTACTGTTTTGAGCACTCTCTAATTTCAAAACCTAAACCAAGAATTCTTCAATTTCGTCTCCTCACTATTTGATAATTCATAGACAGAATTTCAATCCTAGTGAGAATAGACTTTGAATCATAAAACAACTCAGTATACATGACATGTATACTATCATTAGAATCATTGTCCTTAAAGGACTCATCTAATATGACTGAGGCTACAAAGACCAATAAACATCATCCAAGGATGTTTTAGACTCATGAAAAAAGCTATGGAATTTTTGAGCTTTTTCATAGGTTGTAGCCAATGTGTCCCAACTGACTCTCCAACACTCTTTGTCAAATAAAGCAGCGGGCAAGCTATTAAAAGCTTTGATGTTCATCCTTCCATAATTAGTCCAATCAAAATATGAAGGGACATTAATGGAAGTATGACCTCTATCACGGTCCATTCTCGGCTCACAGAGGATCTCACTAACAAAAGCTAGTGGCTGCTCTGATACCACTTGAAGGTCTTAGAGGGGGGGTGAATAGGCCCTTAACAACTTTTTTCGTATAAATTCGTTCTCAGGGATAGCAAGGGTTGTAGCTATCCTGAATAACAAATACACAATGACAATAAATAAAAGTTGCAGTAAAATAACAATGAACACCAAGATGTTTTTTACTCGCAGAAACCCTGAATGCAGGGAGAAAAACTGCGTGCCCCTAACTCTTGAGGGACAAACTTTTCCACTATGTAAAAGTGACTTCTTTACAAGAATAATAGATCCAGTGATACACTACCACAGTGCTATCCCTCCTAGTCCCAAACTAGTCTAGACCTATTCCCTCTCTTATTCCTAAGCCGCTACACATAAAGATATATGAAGTTTCAACTTAGAATTCAGCTATCACTTAACTGATTCTTCTTGAACACTTCCACTCACTAAGTTGAAGTAACTTCTTACATGAATAATAGTTCTAGTGATACACTACCACAGTGATATCCTTCCTAGTCCCAAACTAGTCTAGACCTATTCTCTCTCTTGTTTCTAAGCTCTTACAACATGGAGTACTTTTAGAAGCCTTGTTCGTGAATTCAGCTATCCACTAGCAGATTCAATCTTGAACGCTTCTCAGAAGTTTCACTCTTAGAAACTCAGCTATCCTAAACTGATTCTTTCATGAACCCAGCTACCTCAGCGGGATACATCAGAACTCAGCTATCCTCAGCTGCTTCTTTTATGAATACTTCCTGGGTTGCTGCACTACCAACTGATCTCATGGTATGCAGAATGCAATGAGTTTATGAGAAGAGGTTTTGTTCAGCTCTAAGGTTTATAATCACAAAAGGAAGACTTAGAGACTAATGAACAATGCAAAAGAAAACCAAAACCCAACAATGCAAATGTAAAAACTACATTATGACAACCACCGAGCAAAGGCAGCTTTGCTGAATATATATAGGCTGATGGAGTGCTCTAACAAGAGAGAGACACAAGCCAAAGAGGTGCCACAAGAGGGCAGGCACGAGGGCCAAAGCAAGGAAGGAGTTTTGGACTTTTGTCCTTGGCCAAACTTTGAAAGTGAGAGGTCATATGCAGCTGTCATAGGCCAAGAGAGAAACAGACAAAACTATCCTAAACAATGTTTGATTTAAAAGCAAGAGACAAAAGGTTTTGCAAACTTTTTCCCATAAGCATAATCCTACATTAGTTTGGCACATCACTTTTTCTCTGATAACAAACAAAGACAGCTGCAAATATTGGTTTGTGTATCACAAACACAGCAAACCACAGCTGGAGCCTAAGAGCTAAAACATGGGTCACGGGTTGAGATAAAGGCATCAAACCCAAAACTAAATTTAGCACAAAGGCAAGACCTTTAAATATTCTAGTTGTCAATTTGAAATTCAAATTAGGATCTTTCCCATACATAAAATTAATGTCACAAGGGTAAAGAAACTTAAACATAAGACAACAGAACAAAAGAATACAAAGCTGGAAACCCAGATTTTTTAGGATGGCAACTGAAGCTGCTATCCTCCGTGAAAAACCATGAAATGCACATGCATGATTTTACCTGAGTTCCATGAGATCGTATTGGTTCTTCTACTTCTTCAACTTGTTCTTCAGGTGTGCAAGACCAATCTCCCAATTGCTTTAGACTTCATAGGTTGTGTTTTGTTCTATATAAGGATTGCCAATAACCTTTTACCTTCACTTTTAGGCTTAATCAAGCGACCCTGTCCAGGTTCTAGACCAAAACGTACTGATCAGTGAGCATTATCATCACAGTCCGCAAGTTCTCTGGCCACGAACTGTTGAAAGAAGAAGAAGAAGAAGAAGAAGAAGAAGAAGAAGAAGAAGAAGAAGAAGAAGAAGAAGAAGTTCCCATCTTTGCTAGAACAAAATTTCTCAGATGAAACACATGTAGAGCGTTGACATCAATTTTCTCATTGCCATGAAAGTTCAAAGAAGCGCACCTTGGCTCTCTTGGTTCAACCAAGTTCTAGTCTCTTTGTTTGACTTGAGAAGGCAGCAATTAGCTACACATTGAAAAGTAATAAAAAGGGGATGCGGGCGTGCCACCTCGTAGACGAGGAATGAAGATGCGCGGGATCTTGACTTCTAAATCAAGCGGAGGGTTTCCGGTGTCACCTCTCGGATGAGGAATTACGAGCACTAAGCGATTCGATACTCACGGTATATCACGAGCAAAGCAACAATAGGGATCATGGGTGATCAGAGATGAGTCCGAAAGGGCTATAAGCTAAGGCGAGGACACATTTAGGATTTGGATTTCGAGAGGCTCGAAAGTATCAACTGGGTTGAAAGTTTGATTGTATTTGTGTAGTTGTAAAAATTGTAGTGAGAGAGCTTCAACAGGGAAGCGAAAGCAAAGCTCCGGGGAGTCTCTGGAGATTCAACTGGGTTAAAGGCTGTATTGTATTTTGTTTGAGTAAGTTGTGAGCGTCATCTGTAAGTCTTCGAGCTCTTTTATATAGTGGCTCGTCTTCTGCCAGGAGAGATATACTCACAATCCAAGTCGGACTCTAAAGCAGAATACCACAAGGACATTGTTTCACCCGCGCAAACCAACCGTCTGCGTGACATGTGTCCAGTCGCACAACACATTTCGCATATGTCACTGCTTTCGCGCTGCTCAACTGTAGACTCCTATGGGGACTCAAACTATGAACATCCTTATCTCGCTAAGTGTCACAATCCTTGTAGAAACCTATCTCGCGTGCCTCTGAAGCTCGCAAGCCTTAACAGACTTTTTCATTAAAAGGGCCACATATATTGGCCCAAAGCATGTAAAAAACTTATATGAGTCTTCAACGTTCAACGATAAATGTGGTGTATGTGATCACGTGCACGCGGACTCCGCCCCTTGCTTCTTCGCGAACTCTTTTACGCGGAGCCATCTTGCCTCGCCGCGAAGCTATCTCGTCTTGCATACTCGAAGTCCATTCCTTGATTCCATGTGAAGTCCATCTTGCATGCGAACTCTGCTATCCAGCTCGCATGATTTCGCTGGCGGGCCATCACTTGTAAACCCAATTAATTTGGGCTCGTCGGTGTATCATGAATCAAGAATTTAATTAATATTCATTTAAACATTTACTATCCAGTAAAATATTAATCTGAATGTGCTTCTATTGCATTTCGTTGAGCATTGTACAATGTTATGAACATCTAATCATCCAACTCAAATCGGCCAATCATTTCTGCACTAAATCACTATGTCTGTCTAATCCTAATTATATTTTCCTAAGAGCACCCATTTTCTTCATCTTCTTCTTCTTCTCGACTCGCTGCAACCATTCAACTGTGGTAACATCACAAACGTATCATACCCCTTCCTGCTGCTGGAGCTGTTGTATTACTACTCTCTGTCATTGCTGTTATTGTTCGTTGTATTAAGATCAGAAGGATAAGTGAGAGACAAAGAATGATCAGTGTCTGTCTCGGAGCCTTTATTCAAAACAATGGACCTCTAGCAGTGGAAAGATACAAATTTTTAGATATCAGAAAAATGACCAATTCATTTCAAGATAAGCTGGGAAAAGGAGGTTAGGATGTCAATGCAAATAACCTAACTGCGTCAAGATCGATAACTGCAGCCTGGACTCCACCGTCGTGGTCGTCGGAGACGTCCATGGCCAACTGCACCATGTCGATCTGTTTCTCTTAAAAACATGCCGGGTAGAACAGAATCTTCGTTTTCAATGCAGTTTCTGGGGTGTTTGGAGGAGTTGCTAAGGCTCGTATACTTGATCCTGCGTGTTAATGTTGTCATACTTTTCGGGTATTGGGTTTATGAGCATCTTGAGCAGGGCAGCAATTTTGGGTTGCTCAATGCAGTGACCGAAGAGGAAAGCAAGGAAGATGATCATGATCATAGTGGGATTGTGATGATTTAAGTGATACAGACAAGGACATCAGATAGGCTATCATGAGTAAAGTGATTGAAATGTTGGAAGGAAGCATTGAAGCCTTGCAAATGCCACCAGAGCCTGTCCTATATTTTCCTGTAAGATCATCAACACCAGAATCTACCACTTTATCAACATTAAGTTAAATTCTTTTCTACACTGCTTGATGTATACTTTTCACTACCTTTTTACTCTTAAGAGCATTTGGGTAATCAAATTTTCTGAACTCGTATCTTGCCCTGTGCTTTTGTTGTTCATATGAGAGGTGAAGAACGTTACTTGCACATTATCAGAAATTAGCTACTGTACAATACCCTATAGAACAATGCAACTGTCGTCTGCTTTAAGAGAAAACAATGGTTTTATGATGTGTTTTCCTTCATTAGATTGGCTTGCTACTAGAAAACTTGTTGTCATGATGGAATGGTTTTTGCATGTAAAGAGTAGATATTGGTATTCACAATAGTAAGATAATGACTAGTTGTTGACTTGTTGGAGCAATGTAGAATATCTTTGTGGTTTGTTTGATTGATTTCATGTCTTAATTGTTCATGCAATGGTGTTTTGCAGATGAAAGGTGTATGCAATGATGGCCACAATGGTGTTTTGTGGTTTGTTCTATCCTCTGAATGGAGGTGTACTGTTTGTGGATTAGGTGTACTGTTTTGTGGAATCTCATTTTACATCTTACTACAGAGGGCGCAAGCTCTGGCTGTTCATCTGCCTATCTTAGAAGATGCGCATCCTTGTGGCTTGTAAGTTTTAGTTTACTGAAACTACAGAAGGGAGATGGTTTTAATGCTTTTCAAAATGTGGAACTTGAAATTTCCACCTTGTGGACTCTTAAGGTTTTACATGATGAAACTGTGGAAGTACCTTGGTCTTATGGGGTTACTGCTTATATATATTCTCATTTGCATTTATATCTATCATATATTGATCTTTTGTGACTATGTTAATGCCAATGAACTGTACTTGTTATGCTAAGAAGGATTTAGGGCCAAACAAATGCAGACATATTTGAATAGGAAAAGCCAGAGACAGAGGAAATCATTGAGTCAGGAATTTCAGTTAGCTACTTCTATACTTCATACATAAATTTCTTTTCATCATAGGAACCAGCTTAGCCTAGATGCTCAAGTTACGAGCCTTTCTGTTTAGATCAACTAGTGTGTACCTGTAGCCTAAGCAGTAGATAGATACATATAATTCACAGATGCTGTGAAACTTTGATTTCACAATTATCATGTAAACTATGAAATCTACTAGCAACTAAGAACTTTCGTATGACAAACCCACTTTTGGTTTAGACGTGATCGGCGTTGTTTCAGCTTTTCTTCCTGTAGCTTCAACCCTTTCATCAACAAGGGCAAAGCCCCTCGAATATCTTTACTCAGTTCATCCATGGCCTTCAGCCCTTGCTTCTTATAACATCTCTGAATGCATTTCAAATCCAGCTCAGTGAGATGATCTTCAACATAGATCTTTGATGGACTATCCTTTTCAATCTTTTCCATCAGTGCGCTGATGCTCATTAAGGTTGACTTCACGGTGTTCACCTTCCTATCAACTTCGAACCTTTTATCTTCCCACCCGGACTTGTATTGTTGTGTGTTTCCTCCTCCTCCTCCTCTTGAAGTAGTACTAGGAACACATACCAAACGATCATTCAATACTTGAGAAGCAAGCTTTGATCTTTTGGTGGCAACAGGAAAGGGGAAATTCTCTGGCAGAAGACGGTAGCTTGGAGTGCAAGTCTTGCAGTTATCGAAATCAATGACTGAGGAAAGTGTAGGGAAAGGCACTGTTGGTAAAAAGTTGGTGAACTCATCAATCAAGTCCGGATGGCCATCGAAAAGTTCTTCTACCTTCTCTTCTTGTAAATATGAAGCTCAGCTTCTTCAGCAGCAGTGATGGACTTACTGGGTGACAACATGTTTCTTTTGAGGTGATTAGTCAAGAAAATATCTAAAAAGGACTGAAACACATCTTCACCTTCCTCATTATCGTGATGATGAAATCTATCTTTAACCTTGTTCACAAAATCGATCACTTTTTGAAGCTTAGAGTCATTAGATCCAGCACCAAAAACATCACTAGCATCATCGCAGCGCTTTCTCTTTCGAGAAAGTACTATTGGGAGTTTCCTGCTGGTCTGGACTTTTACTTGGATTGGGACGTTAATTCTATGTCTCTTAGGCAAGAAGGCATTGAACCCTAATATCAAATCCGGACGCCCGTCAAACAATTCCTTTACCTTCTGTTTCAAAGCCTTAATACAGTCATCACTTTCTATCTTGAAGTCTTTCATGAGATGGACGAACTCTTGGTAGACATAGGAGTTGAAGTTCTGCAAGGTCTTTACAAATTCGATGCAGTCCTTCCTTGATATTTCTGACCTCAACTTCTCGTCATTTACCATCTGGGGTTCACCGGAGAGCTCTTCTTTTTGTCGAGACAGAACCATTTCTGATCGAAGCATGATGGAAACTCTTAACACTAAAAATCCAAACTATGAACAACTGATGTGATCACCTGTTGTTTCTCTGTGAAAACAAGAAGAAATAGAGAGTGAATTGCAAATATATGCTCTCACCTCACTTTGTTTTCACTATATATCAGAGGGCCAATCCGCAGATGACGAGAAATCCTAAACTGAGAAGGTGTAAGAAATCCTAAAGTGAGAAGGTCCTACAAGTAAATGGATCGATGGTCATTGTCAAATGTTGTCCAGGCGCGGTGTTCCCTGTTTAGCTAGGAGATCGATAGAGCTAATACTTTCCTCTTTATTTTTAAAGCAACTCACTATTAGCCAGATGAAAGTTCAAACAAAAACTACTAGTCATGTAGCCTAACTCCGCTATACATGGACCTTAGCATAACTCTGTCAGATCTCACACAGATTAGCCAGTAAAAAGTTCAAACTAAACAAATATTTACATCTCATTCAACAAATCACATGTTTAATACATGAAAGGAGAATGACAATGGTTTCGTAGATGAATCTAGAAGGAAATTTTTAACCAGTTTTATCATTTGGTTTTGGAGACATGCTAACCCAATCTACTGAATCTGGGGAAGCTTCCAGAGGACCACTCTTTAGCAGTACAACATCATCAGCTGAAATTTCAATTTCCTCTGACTTTTCTTTACTAAAATCATCACTCTGTATCCTCTTTAGTTCATTTTCCACATCCATCATAGAAGGTCTCATGTCGGTCTCATTTTGCAGGCACCGAAAAGCTAATTCTGCCACTGCATTGATCATTTTTCTTACTCTAAAGTCTGATTCATACCCCAGGGATGGATCCACAAGCTCATGTAATGCATGTTTCTGAATCTTGTTGATAGCCATGTTTGATAAATTGATCTCCTGTCGATGCCTTGTGATATCAACAGCAGGCAAGGATGATATGAGTTCAACCAAGACCACCCCGAAGCTATAGACATCACTCTTAGTAGTAAGCTGGTAGCATTGGTTATAATCAGGATCAACATAACCTGGAGTTCCTTGTGGAGCAGTTGAGATATGGGTGACATCCGTTGGGAAGAGACGAGATAGTCCAAAATCTGCTACTTTCACACAGAAATTGTTGTCAAGGAGAATGTTAGTGGTTTTCACATCTCGGTGGATGATCTCAGACGCATGAAGATAGGACAATGCACTTGCAGTTTCTACGGCAATGTTGATTCGAGTATGCCATGGCAGTGCACCTGGTTTTGCTTTTCCACCGTGAAGATGATCAGCAAGAGTTCCATTAGGAACATATTCGTATACAAGGAGGAGCTCACGGCTATGACGAGAGGTGCATCCATAGAGTAAAACAAGGTTTTGGTGGCGTAGGCGAGCCAAGATCTCAATTTCATTCATGAACTGCTCAACTCTCTTGTAATTGGTTTCATAAAGGCGCTTGACAGCAACTGATCGTCCATCACGGACTTTTCCTGTTTAAGAAAACCACAATGAACACAAGGAGGTTCATATGTATAATGGTTAGAACACAACTTTGTGATCTTGAAGAATAAGGATGTCGATGATTAGTTTACCATAGTACACTGTGCCAAAACCTCCATCACCAAGTTCTTTCGATGAATCGAAATAGTTTGTTGCTTGTTCAAGTTCCTTGTAGGTGAAGACATGAACTCCAAGGTACGCACTCCCCTTTTCAGTATCACTTCTGGAATAGCTTTTAGAACAGATGCTTCGAGATGCATAGGATGACGATGGACCGTATCGATTTCTGTTGCGGCGTCGCCATATAAAGAAAATGAAGCACATTAGAGCAGTAGTTCCAATAGCCGAACAAAGACCTGAAGAGAAAATGGCGAGCTCACTATAAGAAGTAGCAAAACTTGCAATCGAGATTGACATGAGCTTGGAGAACATTAAACAGCCGAAGTATAGAAGGGATTAGGGATATTACCTACCGCAACCTTCAATTCCCATTTGAACTTACGGCCTGCAAAAGCAATCAAAGAAGCAGCATTTTTAGAACATAAGCTATTCACTTCATAAAAGTCACAGTAGTATAAGCCTTGAAATATCTATGCTATAAATAGGACAAAAAAGGCTGTCTAGAAACAAAATGTTATACTACATAAGACATAAACTACTATTTTTTGAGAATTTGAAGAACCACTAAATAATGAAAATGCTGCAACACAAATAGCATCATCACAGGTTTTGTCATGAGATCTATCACTGCATAAACAGATAACTTCATTGTTATCGAATCCACAGCACCCACCACTCTTCTCACAATTGCTGCATTCTTGTGCAGTCCAATTTAAAAGGAACCCCATCTTCAAGATATCTGTATAACTCATTTTCAACATGCTATGCACACCAGCAGCCCCAAAATAATCCACCGGTACATCAACGGGGGACTCACATGAGTCTACTAATGTATGGTTCATGTACTTCAACACCTCTTTGTGAATAGTAGCAAAAGAATGAGAGGTGGAATTGCTAGCACAGCTAATAGGATATGTAAACACGTAGTAGTCTAAAGGTTTTTGTGAGCAGTTGTAGAAGAAGGAAAAATCAGCATTCTTGGAGCTATAATTGAAAGGTGTTCGATCAAGGCTGAATTTGTGTAGAGGGAGAGGACACTGATCTTCATAAACAGCAGAGTTGGCTACGAGAAATGTCTGGTTTGAGTAAAAGATTTCCTTGATGATATAATCAGAGTGGGAAATAGCAAGCACTGGATTTTTGTCCTTGCAGACTAGCTTGAAACTCGGATAGCCACAATAGGATTCTTGGTGGTCCGAAAGCCAAAAAGGGTAGCTTATATTCGGACCATTCCCACATGTTTGAGGCTTGCAAGCCTCATAGTAGCTCGAATCTACAGAAAAGGCTTGTCTGAACAAGGTTGTGAAGATGATAGTAAAAACACATAAATGGAAGTGATTCATCTTGGGGTTGTTCATGATCCAGAAACAGATAGAAAAACACAAAGAAGAAAGAAAGCATGTATGAATTTGTGGGAAGGAAGGTGAACAAGTCAGCATATAGTGGGAAATTTCTTGGTAGTAGGTATAATCTGGTTTTTTGTCTATGTTTGAAAACAAAGAATGTAGGATTAAGCAACAGCAAAGACTTTTGTAACGCTTGATATGACAGAGGATGAACAATGAGGTCCAAAAAGAATTAGAGCTTCTGGTCCGAACTTGGCCAAAAGATGACCAAAACTTTGGTAATAAGTTCTTTTTTTTAGGTATAGAATCAAGTGACGGTGAACTGTGTGTTTTGGGTGGACGACGACTTGGCTTTCAGAGTTGTGGTTGGTTAGACCGAAAGTGTACAAAAGGGTTTTGCATGCCAAGAAAGTAACAGAGGGAAATTGTTGATCCAAGAATGGATGATAGAGACGTGCACAGAAACGAATGCTTATGCTAGAATTGTTACGACTATGATCAAGAACACACGACTACAAGTTGGGCTAGGGTTTTTGGGTGGTTTTGGGCCTTTTGGCCCAGTAAAAACAAGGGTACAAAGCCCAGGTTTGGGTTGGTGTGATTGAAATGTGGATGGAAAGTGTGCTCTTCACTCAGGTCCAAGAGACGCCATATTGAACCGGTTGCTTCTCCTCCGTTGACTGTTGACTTGGTCAATAAGTAAATTGACGTGATTACCAGTCAAACAAGCATTAAGTATTTCTGATGTCTTTGTATACTAGATAACTTAGGAGGCCTTAATAATTCTTAAACAGTTAAGACCAACCTAATTAAATTCATACTTTTGGTAACAATAACTGGATAAACCCTACATAGCCATAAGAGAGCCGAAACCCTAATTTTTTTTGTTACACCTTTCATGGTTTTCAAAAACGTTACCGGACATGCTCTTAGACATTCTTATCAAAACTAATGAGATGTACCATGAGAGAGCAGGAAGAACTTACCTAATGAACCAAACTGCAACTGAGGAAGGTCATGCTTAGACAATTCAGATATGTCAGTTCTCTAGCTAGCTACTTGATCATTTCTTCTAATGGCCTGGGGGCTGGGTTTTCCTAATTGAAGAAGTCTAACTCTGACTAATTAATCAAGGGCCCCTTGCTAAACAATGTGCAGATTCAACAATCACGTACTATCCGTCTATCCCTAATCTTAATCCTACCGACTCCTTCAATAATTACGAACATGGATTTTTCTAATGCATATTGATCTTGCAAACAAACTTACTCAACCAAATCAAATCCAAAATAAACAAAACAGAAATGCGTACCATGAACAAATGGACAAGTAGAATTGGAAAACTGATCCCCGCAAAGGCAGAGAAACGAATCCGTCGTGGCGTTCGATACACATGTGCCATTGGAGTTCAAGCATCCCCTACAGAGATCCCAATCCGCACTAAACTCAACCTGAAACCCTTGTCTCAATACATTCTCCACTTCTGCCGTTGCATTCTCAGGCATTTCATCAAAATCCTTCCAAAAAATGGGGACTCGGATTTTGGTAACACATGAGGATCTATTCAGAAGATCATCAACCACCCTTGATAGAGAATCATCCACGTAGTATGAAATATCCTTGGCTGTGCCTTCTATTTTGCACGTAAAATTGTTGGGGACGGATCGGTCATGTTGAGCGACGCAGCCGTAGTACAAGGTGAGGTTACGAACAGTTTGGACGTAAGAGAACCGGGTGTAGTTTAAAGTGGTGTTGACGAGGAGCTGAGTACAAGGACTGTCCCATAGGTCGGAGCGAGCTAGTGTCATGGTGTGAAAAAGCTCTTGGTTACTGATGCTGGATACATGGAAATCTAGCTCTTCAATTTTTATACGAGGAAATTGAGTCTTGTCTTCGCAGTTGGTGAGCTCGAAGCCTGAGCGACCGCACTCTTGGGGGCGATCGGGTCCTCCCCAGAAAGGGTATGATATGTTTGGGATGTTACCACAGTTGAAAGGCTGCTTGCACTGTGTGTATCGGGGATCCTCTTCGCAGCGAGCCGAGAAGAAGAAGAAGTAGAAGAGGAAGAACAAGACGATGAGTGGTGATCTTAGGAAGAGATGATGATTATTAGGCATGGTCATATGTGGAAGATCATGGAGAAAAGAGAAGGGCGAGACCATGAGCTAGCTAGCTAAAATGGAGATGAGCTTCTGTTTGATATAATTTGGGTGAATTCTGTATAATATTGGTTCAAAGAGGTATATGGAAAGCAACTGCGTTGCAATATATAGTCGTAATTCGAAATGTCAAACAAGCAGGCAGGGATCAATATCTGGTTTGACGACCAAGACAGGTAGGTGGATTTTTCTGGAGGGAGAGGTATAATTTTGACTTCTCTACATATGCATTTTGTCTCTGAAACTTCCCATGTCTGGCTATGTAATTGAGGCATATGCTATATTTCTGCAGCACACTTTGCTAACATCATGGATAGGCAAGGGAGTCCCTTGTTCTGTATGAACTATGGAGGAATAGGGCTATGAATGGTCAAGGGTCCATTGTTGGCGTCTATTTGCGAGTTTGTTTTTAAAAGAAGAAGAAGAAGAAGAAGAAAAAGTGTGGAAGCTGATCGACCATGTTCAACAAATATGAAGGCAACTAGGCAAGAGGCATGCTATATCATTAATTAATAAGAAGATCAGGATTGTCACAAATCTTGCCTGGACAAACCAACTAGTACTATTCTAATAGTGGCTTCTATTAAACAATCAACATCTTGAATTTGTATTTATTTTTTGTGATAAAATTATATTGATCGGTCTCTATCTTCTTAGGCGTGGCATGTATACATTTTGTATATGAACTAGACAGATAGTATTCGTTTGTATTTGTGAGATTATTATGACCAAAAACGAAAATGACCTCGACATTTAGTTCTAAGATAAGGTCCTAAAGAGTCTAAAACATATCTAGTTCAAATGTTTATGTTTTGTTGAAATTTTATTGAGTGGAGATGGAATAGTACTTACACAAGAACCTCAAACTTGAGGATAGCAAGCTACTCCTAAACGGAGAAGGCATATTTGGTGGTATTTGTGCGAGTAAGGTGACTAGGCTGGATAAGCCTGGATGACTATATGGACATCCGAATGTAGAAATTAATCATAAGTAAGAAAGTTTTACAACTTTTCATCTTTCATCGTAAATATATACTTATGTTATGTTAAATGCATTAAGAGTCGTTAATAAATAACTAAAATAACCAAACTTTAACCCGCAGAGTCTTAAAATGCATTTCAACTTATTAAAAGTTCACTTCACAATTGAAATTATACGTAAAGAGTCTACGAATGCGTCTAACCTCATTAGTTCTTAAATGTATTAGGCTCCTAAAGGCTAAAACTCGCATAATCACAAAAACGTTGGGCAAAGGAAATCTCAACACTAAAACCTATATAGACATTAGACTTAAAGCCCAGCAGCCCAAGGAATATATCCAAGCCCATCAATATAACCCATAAAAGAGCCCATACCAAAACTAAGCTATACTTTATCTAGCCCAAGCAAGCCTCTAATGTCACTAGTTAAGAAAGGGATTAAGCTAAGAAAAAGTATCATACCTTTGTGGCAGAGGCCATTGCTTGGGGTACTAATACTACCATGACCATCTTTGCAAAAGCATAGAACCTCTCGTGCAGTGTTGTTGTAGCCACAGAACCCACCATTAATCTCACACGAACCGCACTCCTTTGCCATGGTCCAGTTAAGCACGAACCCTTTGTTCATGGCCGCTCCAAATGCACCACTCAACTCATTAATACTTCCAGTAATCTCTGTTTCTTTCACAGTCACCACCACATTCTCCGCACAATTTTCCGACCAATCAAATTCATCTGGTTCGTCTCCCTTCTTGAAAACGTAAGACCTATTGGTACTATATATTCCCCAGCAAGTTATGGGGGGCACAAGAATAGGATCAGGAAAGGAAATGCAGTTGAAGTAGAAGCTCAGGTTGACATCCAATGGGGAGTAATCCAATGGGAGCGTGCCTACACTCATACTGTGTGTTGCCCTAGGGCATGTTTGATCGACGACGTCAGTGTCAACAAGGGTGATGGTGGATAAAGTAAAGTCTATGTCTCTCACATAGAAGGAGTCTTTATTTGGGAGACCCAGTATTGGCTCTCCAGAATCCGAGCAGTTTATACCAAAACCAGGGTAGCCACAATAATGATCGACGGCGGAGTCCTCCATTTTCCAAAAAGGGTAGTGAAACTCAAGGCCATTAGTACTGCACTTGGTTATGGGGCAATTTGGTGAGGCTGGAAAGTTGGCTTTGCTTCCATGGAAGTTGAAGAAGAGTGAGAGAAGAGCTGCAAGGAGGTAAAAAATAGGTGATGACATGGTTTAGAATATTGTGTTGTTATGCTTTGGCTATGGTATATGCTGTGTTTATATACAGACTTGATTGGAGATGAAATTACTCAAATTAGAGTGTTGTGGAAATTTGTGTATGAAGAGAATCTTAAGCATTCAAGTTGGTAAACATTAGTTATTAGTTTATTGCTTATGATGCTTAGGGGTTTTGTCATTACTTGATTTGAGGACTAATGAGGGATGGGACTCTAAGTAAAGGTTGAAGCTTGGAAATTTCCTCATGTATAGAGTGAGAAATTGTGAAATGAGAGTGATTCAGCTGAGAGACCAAGACTAAAGACTTGGAAGAGTTTGAGTCACAAGTCTTTGTAAGATTAGGCTACATCGTCAGCTTGAGTTGCATAAACTATGTTAAAGGCGTGTGGCATTCACGTTCATTTGATTAGTTTACTCATTTCCTGTCATTATTTCCTTGCTCAAGTCCTATTTTTCCATTTGATTTGTTGATCTGAGGAATTAGGTACAGAGTACACAGACGTATGAAGTAAGATGCAAGCTGAATTTTTTATCAACGCGTTTGGTGACATCTGAGCCAGAGACCAAGTCACGGCCCATAGAATTTCCAAGCTCATAGTTTGAAGGTGTGAAACTACTACCTTAATATCTACTTCTTCTGCTGAGAAGTTTTGTACTACTTCTGCACTGTTACTGCTTCAATCTTTAGCTATAGTACTTCTCAGAAGTAAGGAAACTTCATTAGCCCAAAACTTGACCATGAAAACTAAGACAGGACTTTTGAAAATTTATTTATGTCTCTTGGAAACTTGTTAATCTTTCATACAGTGAAGCCAGAAGAAAAAGGAACACAGAAATATTTTGTTTACATCTTAGTATACTATGTGTATATTGACTATATTCACATAACACAAAAGCCCTAGTGTGTGATAAATTTCACTATGTTCAAAGAGCTAATGTTTTGTGAGTAAATACAATGATAAAAACCTGAAGAAAGAAACAGCTAGAAGTTAAGATGCCTGGTGCTCCTTTCCTGCTTCATCCATCGGTTGAAATTGCTGGCCGAGAACTGAAAATATGTAGTTATAATTGAACAGGAGGGGCTCCAAAAATATGGGGAGCTATTTTCGAAGTTAGGAACATTAGCATCAGACTATTTCAAGATATAAGTATTCCTTATGCTCTTGATGTCATCGAAAGTATTGGTTCTTAGCCAGCATGTTCTGTTTTATCAAGGATGTTACCTGTTAAGCAATGGTAACTATAGTTGTCCTTCTCCTAAAAATTGATTCCTTTGTAGATAACAACAAAAGGTAAATGTATACTGTGAAATGGAACCTTAAGATGTGTCTCTTAGGTTCTTTACATTTGATGAAGAAGACCTTGTACACAAAATTAATACAGATTCAGTAGGGAAACACTTGGGCATCTTCACAATAATGCCATCTTCTCTGGGTTACCAGCCACCTTCAGCAGACCAAGAACCGGTGACATATGTCCATACACTTTCAGAGGCAGGTCGCCTGCTTCCTTCAGCAAGTCGCTGGAACTCTATAGAAATTGACTTCAATATTGTTCCTCAATCTGGCACAGCCTATCATTCACTGCCTTCTGGTTACTCCAAGTCCTATGATCACAATCTTGTTATCAGAGATAGAAAGCTCTTCAAACGTTGTCTTTACATCTCTGCCTCAATAGTTTTTCTTTTCCTAGCTCTAATTTTGCTGCTACGGTTGTTGCCTCACAAACATCATCACCATGGTCCTTCAAAGAATCTTACACTTGCATTGAACCAAGCTCTAACCTTCTTTGATGCTCAAAAATGTAAAGAACTTTCTACCATCACCATTATACAGTATCTCATTTGGAATAATTACATCTAAGATATCTGTCAATATCTTTTTGTTTACCTGATTAACTAATTCTAGAATTCATTTTTCAGCTGGGACTTACCCCCAAAATAGTCCAGTAAAATTTCGAGGGGATTCAGGATTGCAAGATGGGAATTCAACCAGTAACCACGCAAATCTTGTGGGAGGTTTCTATGATTCTGGTAACAACATAAAGTTCAGTTTCTCTACAGCTTATACCATGACCTTGTTGAGTTGGACTGTAATTGAATACCACCAAAAGTATGCTGATATTGGTGAGCTTGACCATGTCAAGGACATAATCAAATGGGGCAGTGATTATTTGCTCAAAGTCTTTGTCCCTCCAAATGCAACTTCAGATACCACATTGTATTCTCAGGCAAGCCTTATGATTCATGAACATCAATTTTGTACCACAATCTTTTTTAGTGAATACGATAATATGGGACTATAGTGAGACTGTTTTAGAACTTTTTCAGATTGGAAATGCAAATAGTGATGGCACGACTCCTAGTGATATAAATTGCTGGGAAAGACCTGAAGACATGGATTATCAGAGACCTGTTTCAATTTGTGATAGCACAGCTTCCGATTTGGCAGGGGAGATTGTTGCAGCATTATCTGCTGCTTCATTAGTATTTAAAAACTACGACAGTGTATACTCGGGAGAATTAGTGAAAGCAGCTGGGGAGCTATTTGAAAGTGCAACTAAGGACCCCAATAATCAAGGAACTTACACCAGGGATGAAAGTTGTGGAGGACAATCTAGAGACTTTTATAACTCATCTGGTTATAATGATGAACTAGTTTGGGGAGGAACTTGGTTATTTTTTGCTACTGGTGACATTTCATATCTGCAGTATGCCACGGACCAGTTTCAGGCTGCTGTTGATAGTGAAACAAGTTCTGATAAATGGATTTTCGATTGGAACAACAAGCTTACTGCTAACATGGTACTCTTTACTAATTGCAATTGATCATTCTTAAAGTTTACTTGTATATATAAATACTCTACTCTGATCAGTTGAATTTAGATACAATAACTAGTTGGTACATATTGTAGGTCTTGCTAACGCGTCTTCAATTCTTTCATGATCTTGGCTACCCCTATGAAGGTTCTTTAATGACATCGGCCAACATGACTGGCTCCCTTATGTGTTCTTATGTTTCTAGTCGAATCTTCAACATGACACCAGGTATGTATCAAATCAAGTACAATCAATGATTTTGGAGCATCTATTGATGCAATCAAAAACAACTTGAATGCCTTAAAATTCACTACATGCAATAGGGGGATTGGTCATCCAAAGGCCTAATTATGGAGCACCTCTCCAGTTTGCTGCAACAGCGTCTTTCCTTAGTAAATTGTACAGCGACTACCTTGACCTCCTTCTTAGTTCTGGTGGGAGTTGCAGCACTGGTGAATTTACCGTAGACATGCTGCGCAATTTCTCCTTGTCTCAGGCAAGTATTACATACAATGTTAGATAATGCAGGTTCAAACTATGAGTTGAAATGAGAATGAGTCTTATTTTGCCTTGTTTATCTTGTTTTTAGGTGAATTACATTCTAGGAGATAATCCAATGAATATGAGCTACATGGTGGGGTTCGGAGACAAGTTTCCGAGCCAAGTACACCATAGAAGTGCATCAATCCCTTGGGATGGTCAGCATTACTCGTGTAAAGATGGATATAAATGGCGAGACTCTAAGGATCCAAATCCGAATGTGCTGTTGGGAGCCATGGTAGGAGGACCAGACGAGTTTGACAAATTTATAGATGAGAGGGACAGACAAGAGTTCACTGAGCCTAGAATAACAAGCAATGCTGGTTTGGTTGCAGCTCTCATTGCACTTCATGATCCTCCTCATACTAGGAAGAACAAGAAGAAAGGCCAATATCATCCCGCTAAACTGGGCTTAGACCAGATGGGGATTTTTGATAAGATTCACTAATTACTAATAGTACCCCATAACGAATAAGAGGAGCTCTGCTGAACTTTCTTTGGATAATAATAACAATGACTTGGGATTCTTGTATAATTCTTGACTTCTTGTATGGAAAATGAACCATTCATTCATTTTAGTAAATTAAGATGGAGAAACATGCATCGATTTTCTTATTGACTTTTTACTTTTTTTTTCATTTCAGTATCAAGTTACGTAACAAATGACATGACGTATTAACGGTATTCTGATCGCTATTTGGACAAGACTCGGAACTCCGTTGACACCAAAGTGACCAAACCAAGGAGGTACTGGTTACTACCAACCATTGAGGTTTGACATTGACACAGAACAAAAATATAGAAACCTATATAATTATGTGAGACATATATACTACCTATATATGTGTAACACATGTATAATGTCTTATCTGTGTGGTTCTTGTTTCTGGTCATGGTCCTCATTTTGTGTTCAAAGTAGACAAGAGTCACAAGAGTTGGGACATGAGTCTACCTCATTGTCCTGTGGTACTGTGGTAGTCATCAATCCTACTGCTACCTCTCGTCTACCACTAACTTAAGATCCTTGGCCCTCCACCTTGATGGATTAAGATTTGGGACATCTCACTTTTAATTTTCTCACTATTTTTCCAGGCCAAACAGACAAAACTTAAATTCGAGTGGAAATACTTGGCATAACAAGTAAATGAAATAATGGCAACATTTCTAATCATGTTGGTTTCGTATGAATGTGATTGAGTGAAATTGGACTGGATTAAAACAACGGATAAAGGTTGTAATTATTCAGAATCTAAAACATCATCCGGCTGTACATAGACAAACAACCATTACTTACAATGCATTACCAAAATCTAATTCGAGTAAGAAAGACAAACTCACATCTAAAACATGGAGAAGCAATTTGTGTCTTCATAATAAGCCAAGGGAAGAAGGAAAATTAATAAGTTATCCAATTGGATGACCATCTGTTCCTTATTAAGGGTTTTGGCAGAAAATGGCAAAGCCAAAGTGGTCTGTGAGGGTTTTACGTAGTTTTCTGGCTGGACGGTCCACACGGTTTTAGAATGAGGTTGGTGATGATGAAATTGATGATAGATTAACGTTGTTGCATATCTTAATTTTAACTGAATAGCTTTCAGAGAAGCAGTTGCACCAAATTGAATAAGGGTCTTGTTTTGCCAGCTCTAATCTTTAGTTTTTCTGGGTCTGAAAAGAGGTCATCATACGAATAATGTATGTCTACTAGATATTTGGTTCAATTCATTTCCACAGTTCAGAATGAACTTTTCCTATTTCACTTTGACAAAAGCTCATGTTGCTCAAAGATGACGGACAATCTAAAACAACCATTGGAAATTGAATGGTCGAGATTGCCGGCCGACCAAGTATTTGATTGAATGGAAGGGCCCCTGTTTATTCTCATAGGCAGATATTTGGTAAACTAAAGCATCTAAAACTTCTACATTGTGCAAGTTTTATTCCCTGAGTTCATCAATTTTGCTTGTGGGTTGTGGACTTATGATGACATGACAGATTTGTTCAGTAATGCACTCATGGGGAAAAAGAGGAATCCCATATTCCTATTCGACTTGGGAATATACTAGCATGTGTTAGAGACTCGTCTATCACAATATTGTGGGATCAAATCGTTTGAGAGTTACTCAAGATATTATTTTTCCTACCATAAAAGTTGATAGTGTTACTAACAACCAGATTCCATAATGAGAAGTTGGGACACTACGAGATTGATGGAGTTTAGTATATGAGATATGAGAACAACTATTTTAAATAATGAGTTTCATCACCGACAACAACTAAGAATTAATTCTGAATATTATGAGGTTCAAAAAAAATTTAATAGACAATCATTAAAATTTCGTATACTAAATAGGAAACAACAAAGAATACTTAGACACTAATTTAATAATCATTTTAAGACACTAGTTTTTTGAGTGGTGTTGTGTTTCGTTTAGTCCACATCTTGAACAATATCATTAGAGTGGACATATAATAAGTAGTTAATCCATCAATATGATGGTAGAACCTCAAAAACATTTTCAAAATGTCTCTGTCTTTGTAAACATTTTGAATGCTTTCAACTTATTACCAAACCTGAAAATAAAATCTCTTCAAATCCTTCATAATTACTCAAAACTAAAATTTGGAATTACCATGATGCCTTTGAGCCCAAATTTACATTTACTGAATTACTGTAAAAACATAGTAATAAAATTAATTAAATTCCATGAATAAGAAATGTGTTGGCAGGTACATCAATAAGGTGGCACCTACTCTTTCTGTATCTCGTGCCCTGCACGTGCCAGTTACATTCACCATTTTTTACCTCTGTAAATTTTGTAAAAATCCCACCTTCACAACTAACCCACCAATCACAAATCACCAATCAAGCCAGCAACTACTTCACAATTCGCGATCATATCACCAAAAATCCTCTAATATTTTTTTACCACCCACAAAACAAATTCACTCACAAAAGTTTTTATTATATTTATTATCTATCTTCTTCTTCTTCTTCTTCTTCTTCATTTCTTCATTTATAATACTCCACTCTGGTTCAAGCTCCCTGCTTTCCTTGACGCTTTGTTTCTTCCTTCACACAGACCCCATTCGGCTCTTATTTAATTCCCACTGCCCTGTAACTTTGTTCATCACCCTTGTAAATTTCCGATCCAAAGTTTCAGTCTTTTATCTGGTTTCTTTGATCTGATCACTTCAGATATACAATTTGCGATTTTGAAGATAGAAACTGGGTTTTCTCTGCTGGTTTTGGCTAACCCAGAAGGGAAAGAAATATCCGGATTGTAATTTTCTTTCCTTTTATAGAACTTTGACTAAGCTTAAAAAGCCACAGCCTCACTGAGCTCACATCATCTTTTTCATTTGGTTTCTGAGTTGGGTGTTGTATCCATTTTCTCTAACTTGGGAAATCATACAAGTAAAGAAAAGGGTATAGGGTGTTTGTTGGTTTCTTTGTTTTAGTGACTGTGGGTTTCCTCTGTTTTTTGTGATTACAAAAACGGAGGTGTTGGGTGTGAGTTTCTGGAGCTTAAAGTTTTGAGCTTTTTGGGAAAATGATGGGTACAAGATTACAGTTTGGGAATGTTAATCGTGGGGAGGACAGGTTTTACGTTGCTGGGAAAGCAAAGAAGAAAAACAATCAGCAGCAAAAGCAGGCCAGGAAAGCAAAGAATGATGCAAATCAGTGCCCCAAAGAGAGCAAAGTTGCGGTTTTTGAGAACAAAGAGAGTCAAAGTTCATTGGCAAAGCCTTGTTCTGATCCCACTTTGACGCCAAGGAGTAATCTTGACAGGTTTTTGGAGTCTACTACGCCTTCAGTTGCAGCCCAGTATTTCTCTAAGGTTGATCATCTCTTTATGCTTGTTGGTGTTGCTTTATGTTTGGATCCTAATTATGTGTTTGGATGTTTAGAGAAACTGGATTTTGTTCTTGGGTTTTGAAAATTGAGAAATTGTTAGGATGCAATTACTAAAGCATTGATCAAATTAGAAAATGCAGTACTATGATGTAGAAAGTGAGAAATTAAGATAATGGACTTCGGTTGCAGTCCAGTATTTCTCTAAGGTTGAACATCTGTTTATTCTTATTTGTGTTGCTTTATGTTTGGATGCTAATTATGTGTGTGGATGTTGAGAAAAACTGGATTTTGTTATTGGGTTTTGAAATTTGAGAAAATGTTAGGATGCAATAGCATTGATCAAATTAGAAAATGTAGTACTATGATGTAGATAGTGAGAAATTAAGATAATGGACTATTGGAGTTTTGATGACTGATGACTTGCGAAAATGATGAACTACACTTGCTGATACAATTGTTGTGTCATCTGGAAGTTTATGACCAAAGTTTTGTTACTTTTTTGTTAGATGTTTTGTTGTTTGAATGAAGGTTTCTGTTTGTAGTATCACTGAACGATTGTTTGTTTGAACATTGTGTTTTTGGGTGCAGAAGACAATGAGGGGGTTGAGAACTTGTGATGTGGAGTTTCAACCTTACTTCGCTTTGAATGATCTTTGGGAATCGTTTAGGGAATGGAGTGCTTATGGGGCAGGAGTACCGTTAGTTCTTAACAAAAGTGATTCTGTTGTTCAATATTATGTTCCTTATCTATCTGGTATCCAATTATATGGTGAATCTGCTGTGAAGTCAAGTTCAAAGCAAAGGTATTGAAACCTGAACCTGTCTGTTTGAATCTATACATTTGGAATGCCAGAAATTCTGGCCCAGAATCATGTGATATGCAACTCCTTTGATACCATGAACAACACCCATGAACAAACTTTGTTAGAAATAAAGTGCATTTTTCGTTCTTTATCACATACAAACATGGTGCTACACTGTCATTTAGAACATTTACTGCTTGCAACTTTGTGTCGATTGTTGTCTGCTTCATTTTTACAGCATCTCGTTGTCTTACATTTCTGCCTGTTTCCTTTACCTGTTCCATTCTTCTGCATTCTATTTATCCTATGTCTATCCCTTTTTTGGAAGGGTTGTCCTTGTGAACTTTTGCGTACATACACCTATATGATTCTTTAGAATCTAGATCCCTGTGTGGTATGGTTTATTGGCAAGTAACTAGATTTTGATTGTCATTTGGGTAGGCAAGTTGGTGAGGACAATGATGTTGACTATTTGGATTCAAGTAGTGATGAAATTGAAAAAAATTTGAAGATTACTAGGGAGCATATTCTTCACCAATTAAACAGTGAGGTTTCAAGTAGAATGGGCAGATTATCCTTACTTGATGAACACCCCGTATTGCAAGAAGGCTTTTCTAGTGATGATGGAGAAGCTGGGAATTCTCAAGGCTTGCTTTTCGAGTATCTTGAGCAGGATGCTCCATATGGCCGTGAACCATTAGCTGACAAGGCCAGTTAGTTTTCATAGTGTGGTATATTTTTGGTCCGAACTTTGCATCAGCTACCTTATTTTTGTTTTGTTGGGATTTTGACAGATATCTGATCTTGCGTGCAAGTACCCTAGGTTGAAAACCTTAAGAAGTTGTGACTTACTGCGAGGCAGTTGGATGTCAGTAGCTTGGTAAGAAAAACTTGATATGTTTTACTGTATTGCCACATATGGACCAAAATTCATCTGTCCAGGTTGAATTTGTAGGTATCCCTTATATCGAATACCTATGGGTCCAACGTTGAAAGATTTGGATGCTTGCTTTCTGACATATCATTCTCTTTCAACACCCATGACAGGTAATTGCTAATTTTCAATAGTCAATATTTGTGGTGTTTTGCCAAATTTCTTTTTCCTAACGATAAGTTACTTCCAATTCACTGGATAATCTCACTCTCCTAAACTTTTTACTGTACTGAGATCAGCCATAAACCCATGTCATTACTTTCTAAAACACACTGTTGATGCAAAATGCATTCCATACTGGCTATTTACCAGAAAAAACTTTCTCAAGTATCTCACCCTTCGTTCTAGATCAAAATTTCCATTCATCTAGGTGATATACTGTTACTAGATATCTGGGCATTGCTTTTGTTTGACACACCAGCAACTGCTTGCTAAGTAACTGGTGGATACATGTCACTTTGTATTTGTACAACTTAGATTGAAGCAATGCATTGCCAACCCACCGGCAGGGTGGTGAGGGTGCCTAGTTGGGTGTGGGAAAAAGTTTAGTATGTCTTATCTTATGGCCTGAGGTAGCCTTCCAGGTTCAATTCATGTGTGGTATTGCTTCTCAAAAAGTTATACCGGTAATCATTTCTGAAATTTACAAACATAGGAAGTATGACGTACTTGTGGGTGTGGTATTTGTTTAAATTGAAGGCTGGCATTGCTCACCAATATAGATGCCTCATCTTTCACCTAGTGTATCATTAGTGGCCACTTTCAGACACTTTCTACAATAATTTAGACATCAATAACATTTATTTTGTCTTGCCCATTCCTAAGATAGATTTTCCTTCTGGGCAGGTATTGGAGGTGACCAAGTTCCAGTAATGGTGTATCCCAGTGAGATGGATGGTGTCCCAAATATTTCATTGCGTATTTTTGGATTGGCTTCGTATAAGCTCAAAGGATCCTTGTGGGCACAAAATGGATCAGAGTGTCAACTGGCCGATTCCCTGATGCAAGCTGCGGACAACTGGCTGAGCCTACTTCAGGTCAATCACCCTGATTTCCGGTTCTTTGCTTCACACGGCATGTACTGCAGGTGAAATCAAATCAACAGTTGTTTTGTTGATACAACTATTAGAGCATGGTGGTAGAGCTTGCCTTCAATGCTGAAGACGTAAATGGTAGAGCATGGTGGAATGCCCTTGAGAGGGGTCTTTCAAATGTTAACTTACAGAATTAGAAGATGAAAAATGAGCAAAAGAGAAGGGAAACAAGAACAAAAGGAAAAAGAAACAGTGAAAATATCCAAGGCTGGGAGGAAGCAGAATGAGGTTTTTCAAAAGCCCAATAGACATGAGAATCTGATGTAAGTGGTGTATGACACAGTGCTGAACAACTCTAGAATATGATCCTCAAGGTTTGTAATGTAATGCCTTATTTGTCAGACGTCAATATTTCCATATATTATATATCTATATCATGATAAAAGATAGAGAAAAAAAATAAAGGAATTTACTTCATCATTATGGGTTGCTTTTTCTTCATGAATGCTTAATATTTAGTGCTGTTTTCAAGTTAAAACCTGCTTCATATTGCATAATTACATCAATCTTTACTTGGATTAAACGGTAACTTTCCATTTACTTGGGATTAACCCAAATTTAGGCGCTCAGTTTATCTGAAAAGGAACCCAAACCCAGAATTGAAGGGCCAGGTTGTCCCAATTATTGAAAGTCTTTGTCTCTTTTTGTCCTTTTGTGCTGCCGGAACAAGCTAATACAAAAAAAAAAAAAAATAAATAAATAAAACCGTTAAGACCCCAAAACTCGGTCCAACTCGGCGAGTCGACTCAGCAAAAAAAAAAACGTTACGGGGTAACCGCAAATCCAGCAAAGAAATGAAAAGGAAAAACTAGCCGTTGCCAAAATTTCAAAATCGATAATAATAAGGTCTCACAGAGATCCAGGCCAGTGAGCTTTTCCATCATTTCTTCTTCAACTCTCTCTCTCTCTCTCATCGAGCCCTTCAAATTCGAACCCCCAAACAAACCCAAACGCTCTCTCTCTCTCTCTCTCTCTCTCTCTTTTTCTCTCTCTCTCTCTCTCTCTCTCTCTCCTACAAATTGGTTCGGCGGCGGCCTGTTACTACTCCGGTGAGTTCTTGTTCTTTTCCTTGTGTTCTTTTCGTTTTTAAATAAACTCTGAGATTTCTAAATTTAGAAATTACGAGTTTCAGGGAAGGAAATATAGGTCAGTTTATTTAGTTCTTACTCTACTCATTACTATTAGATTGAGATTAACAGAGACTGTTTTGGATTGACAGGCCCAAGTTTGGATCTAGGAAAGATGACAGTCAGAACTCCTGGAACCCCAGCTTCGAAAATCGACAAGACACCGGTGACAACTCCTGCTTCGAGAATCGACAGGACACCGGTGTCAACTCCGGGAGGGCCGAGAGGAGCAAAGGAAGAGAAGATTGTTGTTACGGTGCGATTGAGGCCTCTGAGCAAAAGGGAGCAGCTGGCAAAAGACCAAGTTGCGTGGGAATGCGTCGATGATAACACCATTGTATCTAAACCTCAGGACCGCTCAACTCAACCGGCCTCGTTTACATTTGGTACATAAGTACACTTGCCTGTGTTATTGGTGTTGGTTCACATTTGCTTCATTATGATTTCATTGGATTGTTTCTTCTTGCAGATAAAGTTTTTGGTCCTACTAGTATAACTGACACTGTATATGAGGAAGGAGTGAAGAATGTAGCCTTGTCTTCGTTGATGGGCATCAATGGTGTGCAGCGGTTCTCCTTTGATTGTTATATCTTGTGTTCCTTTGTTATCGTGTATCTGAATTGAACTGTAATCTTTCTGTTGTGGGACTGCAGCTACTATATTTGCATATGGACAAACTAGCAGTGGGAAGACATACACAATGCGCGGAATTACAGAGAAAGCTGTCATTGATATATACAACCATATAATGAATGTAAGCTCAATAAGACCATATTTATTTGCAATGATATAGTATTGCTGCGATGCTTATGAAAAACATGTGTACTTAAGAAGTTGTGACAGTCATTGAAGTGATTGTAGCTTAGCTTCAAAACTAATCTTGTGCTTTCTTTCTTATGTTGTGACTGCAGACTCCAGAGAGAGATTTTACAATCAAAATTTCCGGACTTGAAATATACAATGAGAATGTTAAGGACCTGCTAAATTCGGAGTCTGGTCGTAATCTCAAGCTTCTAGATGATCCAGAGGTACTATCTTTGAATTTATATGCTTTTCACTTATAATTTGACCTTCGCTTAAGTTTTAGTATTTTCCTGAACACAGAAAGGTACTGTGGTTGAGAAACTGGTGGAGGAAACTGCAAGCAATGATCAGCACTTGAGACATTTAATTAGCATTTGTGAAGGTAAATCCTTGATGCCTTTCACTTCAGTCAGAATATTTCATGTTCCAATCTATTTGAATAGAATCTAATGCATTTCCATGTTTGTATAGCTCAAAGACAAGTTGGTGAAACAGCTTTAAATGATAATAGCTCACGGTCACATCAGATAATAAGGCTGGTTAGTTACTGATTAATGTATGCTCTATATGATTACAGATTTTATTTTTGTTCTGACAACTAAGAGATTGCAACTATATTGTTTCTCCTACAGACAATTGAAAGTACATTACGTGAAAATTCAGATTGCGTGAGATCTTTTGTGGCAAGCCTGGTAAAGATAAAACAAAAACCTGTCCTTCATCAACATTCTTTTAACCAAGTTGATTCCATTATTACTTTCTTTTTAATTACTTTCAGCATCAAAACTATGCAGAACTTTGTAGATCTGGCCGGAAGTGAACGAGCTTCACAGACTCATGCGGATGGTGCTAGGCTAAGGGAAGGTTGCCATATCAACCTTAGCTTGATGACACTTACAACTGTTATCAGAAAGCTCAGGTTAGAAACTGTAGTTCTGTACATCAGTACATCTTAGATATTGTTCTTCCATGAGCTAAACAGAAGAATGGTATATGAGATTTATGATTGAACACCCATTGTATGGAGATCATGTTATTGAGATATACCACAGTCAGTTTTTCCCTAACCTCTGTTATTTGTATTGTTTCTGCAGTGTTGGGAAAAGAAGTGGTCATATACCCTACAGAGACTCAAAGCTCACTCGCATATTGCAGCATTCTCTTGGAGGGAATGCACGGACTGCTATTATATGTACCTTGAGTCCAGCAATGAGTCATCTTGAACAATCTCGGAATACTCTTTTCTTTGCTACAAGGGCAAAGGAAGTCACGAATAATGCACGAGTGAACATGGTAATTATTTGTTGCTCATCAGAATCTTCCAGATTCAATTTTACATACTGAGAATTCAAAGCTAATATATATCTTTTTGTATGTGTTTTCTAGGTTGTATCAGACAAGCAATTAGTGAAACATTTGCAGAAGGAAGTAGCTAGGCTGGAAGCAGAGCTACGCACTCCTGCCACCCCAGATCCATCAATGGAAAAAGATATGAAAATTCAGCAGGTAATGAACTGCCACTAAAGGTCTTATATATATTCTTTCTTTCTTTTTTTTCTTTTTATGTATACATTAATAACATGTATTGGTATCACCAGATGGAAATGGAAATTGAAGAATTGAAACGTCAGAGAGATCTTGCTCAATCTCAAGTAATTGAACTACGGCAAAAGCTGAAGGAGGATCCACAGGTCTATAGTCTATTCTTCTTACCCCTTCCTCTATAGAATTAGAACCAGAACTTCCGAATTCTTAATTTGTTATTGTATACCAACTTCAGGTTTCAAATCCCATGGAATTGCCCCATCCTTCAGTGAAGAAGTGTCTCTCCTACACTGGTGATCTACCAACAAAACTTGATGCCAAGGAGCTAGGGCGTGGTGATAAAGCAAGAAATATAAAGTTGAGGCAGTCTATGAGGCAATCATCAGCTGCTCCTTTTACACTAATGCATGAAATACGCAAACTTGAGCACCTGCAAAAGCAGCTTGGAAACGAAGCAAATCGAGCTCTTGAAGTATTACAAAAGGAGGTGGCTTGTCATAGATTAGGAAACCAAGATGCAGCGGAAACAATTGCTAACCTGCAAGCAGAAATAAGAGAAATGCGTTCAGTAAGATCAGTGCCTAAAGATGTTGATGTTGGAACTGTGGTTGCTACCAACAAAAGTGTCAGTGCTAATCTAAAGGAGGAGATCACAAGACTTCATTCACAGGGCAGCACTATTGCAAATCTTGAGGAACAGCTTGAAAGTGTTCAGAAGTCTATAGATAAATTGGTGATGTCTCTTCCTAGTAATTTTGAACAATGCAATAGTGAAGCACCCACCAAGTCTAAGAAGGAGTCCAAGAAGAAAAAGTTATCACCTTTATCTTCGAGCAACGTTTCCAACCGGCCAAATTTTATCAGATCACCTTGCTCACCTCTATCAGCTTCTCGTCAAATTGTTGAGTCTGATGAAATTGAAAATAGGGTTCCTCAACATGATGATACTTTGTTTAGTGAGACTCGACCAGAGTCTGAAAAGGGGACTCCCACAAAGAGTGAAGATTGTGGAGATGTTTCGTCAAAGGAAAACACTCCATATAGGCGTTCTAGCTCAGTAAACATGAAGAAAATGCAGAAGATGTTCCAAAATGCAGCAGAAGAGAATGTAAGAAGCATAAGAACATATGTAACAGAGCTGAAAGAACGTGTGGCCAAACTGCAGTACCAAAAGCAGCTTCTAGTCTGCCAGGTATGTCAATGCGTTTCCTCTAGTCTCCACATATACAGATTTTTGATGTTGAACTTTTAAAGAAATCTCATTGCATGTATCTCATATTGCTAGGTGTTGGAGCTGGAAGCAAATGAAGCTGCTGGGTATGATATGGAGGATGATGAAATTACATGCGAGCCAGAGGAGGCCCAGGTCCCATGGCAAATAACTTTCAAGGATCAAAGGCAGCAAATCATTGAACTATGGGATTTGTGCTATGTCTCCATCATTCATAGGACACAGTTTTATTTGTTATTCAAGGGAGATCCAGCTGATCAAATCTATGTGGAAGTGGAGCTCAGGCGATTGACATGGTTACAAGAGCATCTGGCAGAACTTGGGAATGCTAGCCCTGCTCCTCATGTGGGAGATGAGCCGACAGTCTCTTTGTCATCAAGGTTCGATATCTTTATCTTGTTTAAAAGTGAACCTTCATTACCTTGTAGTTCAAGATTATAAAAGTATTCTGCATTTTTCCTTTAATGCAGTATCCGAGCTCTAAAGCGCGAAAGGGAGTTCCTTGCCAAGAGGGTAACCTCACGTTTAAGCGCAGAGGAGAGAGATGCATTGTACATCAAATGGGATGTTCCACTCGAAGGGAAGCAAAGGAGAATGCAGTTTGTGAATAAGCTCTGGATCGATCCTCATGATGCCAAGCATATCCAGGAGAGCGCTGAGATAGTTGCAAAGCTTGTTGGTTTCTGTGAAAGTGGCAACATGCCAAAGGAGATGTTTGAGCTCAATTTTGCACTTCCATCTGACAGAAGGCCATGGATTATGGGATGGAACCCAATTTCAAACCTTCTAAACTTGTGAGGGAGAGAGTACATTTTGTTGTAAATTACTTCACATGCTTTAGATTGCTGTACATGTAAATTGAATTTCCAGTTTCCCTAAATGCTCTCCTTCATTGTCTGTGCTGTGACTCACTGATCACACTGTGTGCATGGTGATGATTTGGAATATTAGCTTTCGTAATTTTCACATCTCAATAAAGAATTGATGCATTTCTTAAACATCAGTCTCAGTACCTCACAATCTCTCTGATCTCTCTATTTTATTATTTTGTAATAAAACCAAGCAGCTATGAGAGGGAAAGTAAAAATAACAGCACAAAGTAAAATATAAAAAAAGATAATGGCTTCGCCCGGGTTCGAACCGGAGACCTTCAGTGTGTTAGACTGACGTGATAACCAACTACACCACGAAACCATTTGGTAAGCAATGACCTGCATGTTTTATATAAAATATCTGGAGTCTGGAGCTTTGAACAGAGAGACGAAAGAGAAAGGAAAATCGACAAGCAAGCAGCAATGGTTGTTGGATCTAGTTGGAGCTGAATTGATTTTGGTATCAAAGAGGTGTGATACTCTTTTGTTTATCGATATATCCAGGGATTTTCCACTAGGGTTTTACTCTAGAAAATGTTAATGAAACCATAAACCTCAGTGTTAATTTGCTTAGATTAATTGATGAAGTTTATGGTATGACTGAAGAGTTTGAATTTCAATCAAAAATTTCTGCATGTAAATGATAATGAAGTTTAGGAGCTAGGCGGCATCATGGGACAAAACACACACACACAGTGTTGCATTGTAATAAACTACATGAAGAACAAACAGGTAGGCAGCTAGAGGCATCCAAAGGACCATGCCCCATTAAATATGTGGGAATTCAAGAGGTTGTTTGTGGTAGTTAAGCGGCTAAAGAGGAAATGGAACACAACCTCTTTTGCTTTCATCGCCCAAACCACAACTTTGTTCCTCATAACTCTACAACTAGTAATACCAATGAGATTCACTGGCGGACTTCCCAACCCCATTTGATCGAAAGCCAACAATCAAAACAAAACCCTTTCTTTGTTAGCTCCTTCTCTCCCTCACTTTGCTTTGTATATCTATTAACTCCCTCATCACGTTTTCGACAAATATAGAAACTGTGGGAGAGGAATAAGCAGAGAAGAATCAGGAGGGTTGATCATGGCTGCTGCTACTTCTTGTTCTTCTGGTGTTCTGTTTGGAGCAAGAGAGAATGGAGCTTTTCTGGGACAGTTTGATGGCCTTAGGCATGTGGAGAAAATGCATATGCCTTTAGCTCCCACCAAGTCTCATGGACTTGTTTCTACTTCAGGTAACTATGATTATCCATATTCGATTTAGCTTAGTGCTTAGAAGAGACGGATCAAATGACATGTATGGTCTAGTTTATATATTCAGATACTTTTAGTGCATCAAAGTTATTCTCCTAAAATGGTTCTTAATATAAGAAAGCAGCAAAATATGAAATATGCTGACTAGCTATACTATTTGAATACATAGCCTTTCTCTTTTATGGTTTTTCTGGTTGTATTATATGAAGCATAATGTGTTCTCCACTGTGAATCTGGAATTCTGGATATTCAAACAGGAATCGCTTTATCAGTGTGAACTGTTAACCGATAACATGTTAGAAGCTAGAAAAGGAACATTTCTTCATATAAGTAAGGTTAAGACTTTAACCTGCCGAGGGCTAGGCCTTCTGTTACGACTTATAATGTGAATCGATTTTGCGTTGGATGCTTAACTTCTGCATATAATTGTTTGTACATTAAAGACTTCTTGGTTCAAATAGTCATCTTTGTGATTTCCTTACATTCGGTTAAGGATGAGAAGGGTGATTTTGACTCAACTGGTTGTCCAGTTCTAAGTTCTAACATATTTTTCCACTTACAGCACCAAAATGTAGAACAATCAAGGCCGTGGCATCCCCTGCTGTTTCTGCTCCCAAAAGAGAAACAGACCCCAAGAAAAGAACTGTAATAACAGGGCAGGGTCTAGTCTCAGTTTTTGGAAGTGACATTGATACTTTCTACAACAGACTCCTGGAGGGAGAGAGTGGGATCACTCTAATAGACAGATTTGATGCTTCAAGTTTCTCGGTTAGATTCGCTGGACAGATTCGTGATTTCTCTTCTAAAGGCTACATTGATGGGAAGAATGATCGACGTCTTGATGATTGCTGGAGATATGGTATAGTAGCTGGCAAAAGGGCCCTTGAAGATGCCAACCTTGGACCTGAAGCCCTTCAATCTGTGAGTCACATTAATTTTCATGTTTTCACTTTTCACACATTGTGACATTGAGCACCTAACCTTATTGATTTGTGATATGTTTAACAGATGGACAAAACAAGGGTTGGAGTCATAGTTGGGACAGGTATGGGAGGCTTAACAGCTTTCAGCGCCGGGGTAGAGTCTCTTGTTCAAAAGGGTTTCAAGAAGATTAGTCCATTTTTCATTCCTTACTCCATTACCAACATGGGATCAGCATTGTTAGCAATAGACACCGGGTTAATGGGACCAAATTACTCCATCTCTACCGCTTGTGCCACTGCAAATTACTGCTTCTATGCAGCTGCAAATCACATTAGAAGAGGTGAAGCAGATATCATGGTAGTTGGAGGGACTGAGGCAGCAGTCATGCCTGTTGGTGTAGGAGGTTTCATTGCTTGCCGAGCCTTGTCTCAGAGAAATGATGAACCCCACAGAGCCTCAAGACCATGGGACAAAAATCGTGATGGTTTTGTTATGGGAGAAGGTGCTGGTGTACTGGTAATTGGAAAACAATGCACTTTAGTCCTATGAAAAATGTGAAAGTATACATCATTGAACCTGATATGCATATATCTTGGCCTTTTTTTGTATGTTGCACTAGGTTATGGAGAGCTTGGAGAGTGCATTGAAACGAGGAGAGCCTATAATTGCTGAGTACTTGGGAGGCGCTGTAACGTGTGATGCTCATCACATGACTGATCCTAGATCAGATGGACTTGGAGTGTCATCTTGCATAACCAAGAGTTTAGAAGATGCTGGTGTTTCCCCTGAAGAGGTAACAGCACTTAACAAAAACTAAAGAAGCATGTCATCTATGGCTATTTTAGATTCTGATTTAATGTGACATTTATTACTCATAGGTGAACTATGTGAATGCTCATGCAACATCCACCCTAGCAGGAGATTTGGCTGAGTTTAATGCCATCAAAAAGGTCTTTGGGAAGAACACATCCGAGATGAAGATCAATGGAACCAAGGCAAGGCACCCGAATCTCATTCACATATATACTTGTAAAGAAATATTTCTGTTTGTACATAGCAGTATACATGAACACTGATTTTTTACACTTGAGCTTCGTTCATATTCAAACTTATCATCCGAAAACAGTGCATTACAATGATCTTCTTTTACTTGTTGCAGTCCATGATTGGACATGGTCTTGGGGCTGCTGGTGGATTGGAAGCCATAGCAACCATTAAAGCAATCAACACTGGCTGGCTTCACCCAACAATTAATCAAGATGTATTCAACCACAACCTTCACTTTAGTTCATTTCAAATTTTGTTAGTGGTATTCTGTTCAAATTTGTCTAATGCTTTTGGTTAACAGGACTTGGAGCCTGCTGTTACAATCGACACAGTCCCCAACGTGAAGAAGAAGCATGAGGTTAATGTTGGTAAGTACTTTTAAACACTCATCAAGATACCAACATTAGATGTACAAAACAACATGTATATGTGAATCTCTTGGCATTACAGTGTCCATTGTTTTCTTGACTGAACAAGATCTTTAACTTGCAGCTATCTCAAACTCATTCGGCTTTGGAGGACACAATTCTGTGGTGGTCTTTGCCCCTTACAACCCCTAAACAGCTTTCACGCCAAGAAGTAACGCAGTAATTCTCCATCACCTTTCCTCTAGCTAGAACCTCATTGATTCTAGGATGTTCCAGTTTCTCTGAAGCATACAAGAGGCCATGTCAGTATGAGAGTCAAGTGCACTGTGAGGAGACCTCAAAGACCAAGTAGCCCTTCACCATGTGCATTTTATCTCATCACGATAATTTTTTATGAGACCGGATTTTTTTATTTTTTTTGCATTGAATAATACATAACATCCATTTTCTTTCTGTTTATTGTCCAATATTGAGCATGCTTTTTTTTAATTTCTGTTTGTAATGCAGCTGAATTTTGTATTAGACATTTAGACAGTTCAAAACATCATGGGCTAATTGTAGAAACAATTGTGGGCTTTAATAAAGCACTGCTTATATATACCTTGTTCTTATCTTACCCATTTACTTTGTTAATGAACTGGAATGCAGTTGGTTATGTATTTTACAGCTTGGATTTAGATCGTCTGAAGATCAAAATTTCTTGATTTTTCCTTCATACTTTTAATTTTTGCAGGGACCGGTATTAGATACATTTTTCTAATACTTCTTTTATTAGGTTTTACTTGAAATTTTCATCGATCTTTGATATTCTCGTACTTTGCATATGAAATCAATGTGCCATACCATTCAGATTGAAAGACCAGCAAAATTCCTTCATACTCTTTGTTGAAAGCAAAATATAAGTTAGAGTCCGGCCATATCCTAGTTAGTAAGATTCCAGTGTTGAAATTTGTTTATTCCTATAACAGCAAATGTTTTTCTTATTTCATATTGCAATTCTGCAGTCTTATTTTTTCAATTCTGCAGTCCATGAAATGACCAAAAGAGCTGAAGCTATACGTTACCTCCTTAAACATATATACATTGAAACTTCCAGAACTGACTTTTATAAGTTGTTTGAAGACATAATATTCTTTAGAACTAGTTGTTGCAATATGAGTCTTATGTTATCTACATGAGTGACCATATATTACTACCTCAATCACTGAAATTTAGATTACAATAACAAATCTATATTGTAAAGACAATAACACAATCATTTTCTTACAGAACTAGTAATTAAACTCCTTTTATTGAAAGGTTTAGGAAAGATAAATTCATGAAATTGATCTGGGAACTATACACAGCCTAAAATTGGACTTCAAGTCTTCTGATCGAATAAATTCCATTTCCTTTGACTCAGATCAGGAACACCAAATAATAATCAGTATAAGTATTCTTTTCTTCAAAAAAAAAACCAACCCCATGGTTCTAGCGTACAGCCATCATTGAGTAATAGGTTTGTTGCCTAGCTATCACTTTTCTGTACAGATGGAATGTCACTCTCCAAGCTTATAGTTTAATGATACAGAATGCAGAAACAGCAACTTGCTAGAGACCAAGGTTGTGTTATTTATTCCACTCTAATCAAAAGTTGTAACCAGGTGAAGTCTCTCCTCAGGTTCAATCTGTGGATCGTATTAGCCCCCCCCCCCCCCATTAAATTAATTGATCGAGATCTTTATGCGGACTTTGAAAGCTAATTAGTAAATTTCCCACTTGCTTAGTGCTGATTACTGTTGTTGCTGGTGAATCAGTGAATGTGATCAACACCTACAAGCACATGGACTAGATGTTGACCCCTTTTCATCTTTATATATATCAGTCTTAGTATGGTTGCTATTAGGTTTGATGATCTAGCTAGCCTTGATAGTTGTTAATATAGGCAGAACATTGTTTAATCCTTCATTTTCTGGTTCTAAGAAACAGTTCACATTACACCCTTTGTGTCCTTGAAGTTGAAGCATCATGTATAACCTTTAGTATAATGGGCATAATGCTTTTGTTTTGAGAGTTTAGGAATATGCCTCTTAACAGATGCACAGTCTACTTCAACAATTCTAAGCTATCATGTCTCATCTAACTTTCAGTCATCTTTTTGCATAAAGATGTTTAAGTCGTCTGTTTTTTTTTGTATATACGAAACGAATTAGTACACAGTGGAGATTATCTTATCCGTAGAAGATAAGAAAATATTCCAGGTTCCAAATGTTCTTCCACCATTTTGAAAGGGCCTCATCATATTAAAACTATAAATGATACTACAAATTCCTTTGGTTTCCTCCATGAATGTTTTAACAAGAATAAAGCCAGAAAATGAACCATAACCTGCTTCCAGCTTCACTAATATAAAGTTTGGCTAGTTGAAGACTATGTCGATCATATATATGAAATCCTCATAATGGCCATTGCTCCATAATAACTTGTATCTTTTAGACACTGCATACAGAACAAAGGTCCTGATTTCCTGAAAGCTTTTGTTTTTGCTGAGCATGATAATAAGGAAACAATAGATGACCCTACTCTCATCATCCATGGCAATTAAGGTTTATATTGATTTGCTATCATACAGTTCAATAAAATTCTTCTCAGCTCTATAAAAATGTGTCCATTATTAGTCATTTCCCACCTCTGCAAATACAGCCAAACTCACTTTCAAAAATCAAAACCAGACATAAACACGGGAACCAATTTTTATTTCCCTTTCTTTTAACAAAGAAGAGAAAGAAAATGGCATGCAGACTGAACTAGAGGATAAGGAAAATCAAGAATTTAAGATTAGCAGAAAAGAAAGTGAGTATATTTTTTTATTTTTTGTTTTATTTTCTGGAATTAGAGGTAGTGAGCAGTTGTTCTTGTTTATGTCTATGTCATCAATCTTCAATTGACCATAATATTGGGAATTAACATGGTTCAACAACTAATTATGTTTCATTTTCATACAGTTGGTAGGTAAGCTAACACTTAAACTCTTCCACCTTATTCAATAAACAAACAAACCATGAAATGGGCATGTTTATGTACTAATATAAATAGCAGCTAATTTGGATTACACTCAAAGTGCTTTGATTTATTATCCATGTTTCTGAAAAAGCATAATTAAGCTGAAGAATTATAGTCATCTTCCTGGGCATGCTTCTGAGATCTTCTGCTAACATCACTAATATAATGGTAGAGATTTGCTTAAGATCTCAGCTTTGGATTTAATCCAACATTGTCATAGATCATAATCTCCCTTAGGGGAAATGAAAATTATATGTACTATTTTGTTCTGTTTGCACTAGTAAGTGGAAGAATTCAATTGTATATTCCCTAATTTATGATATTATGGTAGGCCTTGTAGTGACCTAGTGCTCAAGTTTTAATACACTTCTACATGATTGGGTTTTAGTTTATGAACCACCAAAATCCAAATGTTTTTTTATTTTTTTTTGTGGAAAGAAGTGTAGGTGAATAACTCAGATTTCATATTTGTGGAAATTAAATGGAAGCATTTTAATTTGGTTTTGCTGCAAAGTGCAAAGTTTTCACATATGGGTCTTATCACTATGCTCGTATACGGCTGACGACGTGATGCGAGTGCCGCACCTAAGAATTCCTCCACCCCAATTTTCCCTCAAATTTTCTCATTTTTATTTCCTCTTCCTTTTTTCCCTCCCCAGACAAAGCTCAAGCCATTCCATTTCATATGTGTGTGTATTTTTATTAATTTTGAAATTCATTTTCTAATTGTGTAGATTGTGGTGGAGCCAAGGAACAGCAACCAAACTGGTCTCCACATGGGTTTGTAGTCCACATCATTCCTGGCCTACAAACCCCACCAATCTTGGCACTTTCTCTCTTACCATCTCTTGTGACAAAAATACAGTCCTTTATGTTAGCAACACCTCTTATTCAATAATCGAGAAAGGATTATCAACACCTCCTAAAATTCTGACCAGGTTTGCATTATGTTTGTCACTTTCACTGCTTATACTTAACAAACCAACGTTACATTTTTGAGACCCAATTATTAGCATCCAAACACAGTTGCAATCACTTGCTTTAAGACAGGTGTTGATCACTAAAGTTAGGCATAACAAATCTAAGTTATGAATGGCACCACACCCAAACTAAATGTGATTGGTTTGGTTTTGTCCTAATTGCTCTCTCATCCACGTTCTCATTTTAGATCAAAAAGCCTAACAATAAACAAAACAAAGTTTATAAAGGGTCTAATGAATCCTCACAAGCAGCACTAATTTCATCATTAAACAAACCACAATGCTGACCAGAATTCACATTTCTTTCATCAAATGTTTGTCGCTAATCCCCACCAAGACTTATTCAAATCCAAGTTTAATGATTCTAGTTTAACTTATTCAATTTGTTATTTCTATTTCAATCCCAAAAGGTTAAAAGGGAAGACATGGGTTTGGTACTAGAATCAACGAAGTACATCTCCATTGTGTTGGGTCATTTTTGCATCTTGTGATTCTTTAATTGTTACATTTGTGATAGGCTCTCTACTATTCACTAGTATCTCATACACCAATTGTGGTTTGTAGGTGTTTCGAGTCATGTATCGTCTACTAGGTCACTGTCATTTATTGTTAGTCGTCGTTTGTTTAATATGAAATTATGAGTTAACAACGAAGGCTATCTATATGTCACTACGCTTGACACCTTTTACCACAAACATACAAGGCATGAAGACACTCGTGATATAAATGCCTTCAATTCCCATGCCATGATAAGTAATGGGATCATTAAAAAGTCTCATTTGCATATCTAAGTATTCTAAATTGGAAATTTAGGGGGACTGACTTCTTAAACAGTTAAAAAGTTCATAACCCGTTACAATCAATCATTATACACTTGGATCAACTTATGTAGATCAAAGTTGACATTTAATTAGAAGTATATATGTATAAGGCTTTGCCACATCAATTTACCACTTGGACCAAAAGTAAACATAGTTGAGATTAAAAAGATAAGGGAAAAGTAAGAAGCTTAGCATTACATGATGTGTGACATTAAAATAAAGATAGGATTAATTGGTGAATAAGAGAGAAGCATATAAAGTAGTGCTAGACTGCTGGTGGAAGACATATTGGATTTGATAATCACAATTCGTATAAGATAGATTTATTCTTGTTAGGGGGGACAGAGAGTTGCTTAAGTTGTTCAAAGATGCGAAGTAGAGAGACTGCTTAGACTAGGCAGTGGTGATTAAACTAAATTATATCAAACCAAAGCTGGGTTTAAACTAATCCTTCACTACCTTTCTTCATTGTTCTTCGGAGATGGGAAGAGGTAAAGCAACCTCAGAGCTGACGTAACATGCATTATTGGTTTCTATTTTCACTTACAAACATTGTTTTATTTGTAATTCATTCTAAATATCGAGCTATGCATGTCAGTTTGTCTTTTCTTTTAGTTTTAATTTTTATCAAAAAGACTTCAACGTGGGAGTTTGTTGTTTATGTCACATTCCTTTACTCAGTGATAATGAATAATTTCATTACATACAGTTTACTGATAATCCTTTCTCATCAGTAATACAATAATACTACAAATGGATGCGTTTTTTTTAATGAAAACTTAATTAAGAGTACATATAACAAAAGAAAACAATACTATATAGGTAATAACCTCGTCTAAATATGACTTTTCACCCATAAGGATTGGGCGGCGTTCTAGTTGTGTACATGTAAAATACGGTCATGTTTAGTTGTGTAAATGTAAAATATGGTTATGTTTTAAAAGAAGAATATTAAATATACAATATATATCTACACATACTCACATAGATGATAAAATTAGATGACACTAATACAAATGTAGTTGATCTCGGTTGTGAAAGACTAACTAAATTCTACTGTATATTTACCGTATCATCGGACATACAAGATTTTTTGTGTGAACTCCTACAAATTACTGCGTAAAAAAAAAAAAAGGAGATCTAATGATAAGCCACGTGTTAAGGTGGCCCCAAGCGGATTTTCAATAAGCGTAATTATGAGACAAAACCATTCTAACCTCCGAGAATTCCCAAAGAATTAAAGAAAGAAACATAAAAGAAACAATAAAAATAAAATCCCCCGTCCCAAAATTCTGTCGGGTTAACTCGAGCCAACCCTGTTGCCTGCTTCGAAGCAGACAACGAAAGTGACGGTGACTAACGAAAATGGTCCACATTCCGTTACCTCCAACCACACTCATCCTGAGGCGCCGTTTCCCCCTTTCACCTCCAACCTCATCTAACGCCGTTAAAACAGCGACGCGCGCTTAACCCCACCTCCGGGTTAAATCCCAACCACGGTTCAAACCCAAGTCGCGTCTTATAAGAGACGCGCGCAAAGAGGGTTGGGGATTCTCTCTGTAACGGCGTTTTCCCCTGGATTCCCCCAAATTGAGAGAGAAAAGAGAAAGGCGGTTTTGCGACCGGTTTTGTAACGGTTTTCCGGGAGAAGGTAACGGCTTTTTCTGGATCCGGATCGTTACACGAGGAGTGTGTGCGTAAGGGTGAAGTGGTTGTGGAGTCGAAAAATCGTGGTGGTTTTTTTTGTGATTTAAGGGCTTATTAAGGGCCTTTATTTCTGGTGTTTAATCATGCTTATTTATTCTATCTCTACATTCAGCTCAATTTTCTTCTGAGAGAGTTTCTCAAGTTTTGGAGAATATTTTTGAGGCTTGAGAAGTTTGGATTTTGTTTATAAGAGAAGCAATGATGGCGCATCAGGCTGGGAGTTATTCGCAGCCGAATATTTCCGATAAAGGTTTGATCTCAGCTCATTCTGTTCCGAATTCAAGTATTTTTGCTGATGATTTTTCTTTCTTTCTGCAGGAGTAGATGTTCTGTATCCGGAGCTATGGAAGGCCTGTGCGGGCCCACTGGTAGAAGTCCCTCGCCTCAAGGAGCGAGTGTTCTACTTTCCACAAGGCCACATGGAGCAAGTATGTGTTCTTTTTCTTCCTTTTGATTTTTTTTTTCTGTTTATAGGAGTGTTTTTTTGGTTTGAAACTGACAACTGTTTCGCTATTTTTGGGATATATATTTTTTTTTCTATATGTGAATGTGTAGTTAGAGGCATCAACAACAACAAATCCGGAAGTGAATCAGGTGATTCCTCGGTTTAATCTCCCCTCGAAGATTCTCTGTCAAGTCATGCATGTTCAGCTGCTGGTATTTCCTCTTTCTCATCTGATTACTTTGTTTCGAGAAAGATTTGGTTTGATGACTAAGTCACTGATGGATTTTTCTAGTCAAACTTTTCGACTGAAAAATTGAAAGTCAGATCAGCTGGATCCTTTAATTCTGTTAAGAGGAGTTGGGAATAATTTGGGAATTGTGTGCTTTGTTAGAAACTTACTGTTTTATTTTCTTCTGGAATTTTAGGCTGAACAAGATACAGACGAGGTTTATGCGCAAATTACTTTAATTCCTGAAGCAAATGTAAGAACCAATTGAGCTTCCATCTTATTGTATCCGCTTCAATGTTTGAAGCAAATTTTTTGATAGTTTAGTATTTGTACGTGTAGCAATCCACGGAACCTACTAGTCCTGACCCTGATGAGTGTCTTTCTGAACCTGAAAGACTGAAGGTTTACTCATTCTGCAAGGTTCTTACTGCTTCGGATACGAGTACCCATGGTGGGTTTTCTGTTTTACGCAAACACGCGACTGAGTGCCTTCCTCCACTGGTATTTTTTTTTCATTCCAGTTTCTATCTTTTTGTTGTGAAATAGCTTTGATGTCTATTACGTCCTTGGTTTGGTTTGCGGAAAGGAAAGTAGTTCCTTCCTCTCTCCCATGGGAAGGGAAAGTGAATGGGAATGAAATTTCAAGAGAAGTTTTCATTCCAATGTTTGGTAACGTAAGGAAAGTCATTAGGAATGTTCTTAAAAAATATAATGAATTATTATGATGTGAGTAATAAATGCAGAAAAATAAGGAAGCAAAGTGGTTCCATTGGATTTTGGAATGAGCCACTTTCCCCCATATTTTCCCTTCAATCTGGAAAGTCTTTCCTTTCCTTTGACTTTCCCAAACGCAGGAAAGGAACAACTTTCCTATCCTGCTACCTAATTTCCGCGAAACAAACGAAGCCCAATTGATGTTTAAATGTTTATCTTTATGTATGTATCCTATCATCACCTGTCGTGTCTTCTTTTCCAGGACATGACTCAGGCAACCCCAACTCAGGAATTGGTTGCCAAAGATCTTCATGGTTACGAGTGGCGATTTAAGCACATTTTCAGAGGTGACCTACGTCATTTACTTTGCACCCTTACAGATGTCCCTAATATTTAATTATACAAATGGGAAGAGATTATGCTTCTATGTAAAAACATGTTTTGGACCAATAACCATGTCAATTCTCACTCATAGTTCCTTGATCTGTAATTAACTGAACAGGGCAACCACGGAGACACTTGCTCACAACAGGATGGAGTACTTTTGTTACTTCTAAGAGGTTAAGTGCCGGGGATTCTTTTGTTTTTCTCAGGTATATTGCTTTCTTTTTGTTTCTATCTCATTTTCTTTCTGTCATCAGTTTAACCGTATCTAACACCACTTGGGCTGGAATTCGATACTTGTCTCTTTTGCTATATGGGACATTAATGTTCATTATTTTCAATTAAATGATTATTAATATATGCAAAAATTGCATCTGCAGAGGCGACAACGGGGACTTACGAGTTGGAATTAGGCGTCTTGCTCGTCAACAGAGCAGCATGCCATCATCTGTGATCTCAAGTCAAAGCATGCATGTAGGGGTGCTTGCTACTGCATCGCATGCTGTTGCAACCCAGACACTCTTTGTGGTGTATTATAAGCCAAGGTTTGACATATTATTAGATCTCTGATGACCTTGAGATTATTTTCTCTTCTAAAATTTGTATTATCCTCACAGGATTTCTCTTATTCTTTCATGTTTTCCTTCTAAATTACAGGACGAGTCAGTTCATTGTTAGTTTAAATAAGTATTTGGAGGCTGTTAACAATAAATTCTCGGTTGGAATGAGATTCAAGATGAGGTTTGAGGGGGAGGACGCTCCAGAGAGAAGGTAGCACATGTCTAGTACTGGACTTCTGAAAAAAAAAATTATTATATGGATTTTCCTTAAGGATGACTTCTAATACATTTTTCTTATGTACCCTTTACATTTTCAGGTTTTCAGGCACTATAATTGGTCTTGAGGATATATCTCCTCAATGGGCAGATTCAAATTGGCGATCTCTTAAAGTAAATTCTTCTACTTGGTTACTTGCCCTTGTTGTAATTTGCGCTGGTGCTAAATGGACTAACGAATAACTTTACAATACCAATAGTTCAATACCACCGCTCACCGTACATTAGAAACCATAAGATACCTGAGCCCCAAACCAAATACCTAAACGAATAAATTTTTTGCTATTCACTAGTCCATTCTGCTCCTGCCCTCTCCCTTCTATACTATGTCTGAAATGAGAACTCTAATGTCAAATTGATCCCAGGTTCAATGGGATGAGTCCGCATCCATTCCCAGACCTGACAGGGTCTCGCCCTGGGAGATAGAACCTTATGTGGCTTCCATACCTCTGAGCCTTTCTCAATCCACTGTCTTGAAGAACAAAAGGCCTCGTCTAGTCCCTGAAACCCCAGCTCCTGGTAAGAATTTTATACGTCTGCTCTTTTTTCTTTCTTTTTCTTCCGCTCTCTGCCTAGGATTTAAAGAGTCAATTTATGACTTGTTTTTTTTTTGGATTTAGATACTGTGAGTTCAATAACATGGCATGACGTCACACAATTGAGTGCTGCTGCTGAAGGCCAGAGAAATGAAGATCATGTTGCATTGAATCATCAGCAGGCAGACATTATCAGCATTAGCAGCTGCATCTCGAGGACTCAGACTGATGGGGGTTGGCTGTCTTCTCCTACGGTGGAGGATAGTAAAACTGGTCCTGCTTGGCCACTTTTCTCTGGATATTCAACTCCAACCTCATTAAAGCCTAAAAATGACTTGATGCTGGACCATGTTGAAAAGAGGAAGAAAACTGAGACAGCTGCTGGTTGCCTAATTTTCGGTGTAGATTTCAGCAGTAATCCTAAGAGCGCCCATTCGGTGGAGAAGCCACCCCCACAACAAATTATTGCATCTACTGGAACCACTGAAGGACAAGTTAGTATCTCAGTGGAAGCCGAGTCCGACCAGAAATCAGACCTTTCAAAGGCTTCTAAAGAAAGCAAAGCTCAATTGCAACTATCACCGAAAGAGACACTGAGCAAGCAGAGTAGCTCTGCATCCTCTAGGAGTCGCGTCAAGGTGCTCATTAATCTTTTTTTGAATTTTCATTACCTACATGTGGATTACAAGTTTCTGATTTATGGCATGCCAACAGGTTCAAATGCAGGGAATAGCTGTTGGTCGAGCAGTGGACTTGACAATGCTTGAAGGGTATGAGCAACTTATAGTTGAACTGGAGGAGATGTTTGATATCAAGGGACAGATAGGCCCACGTAAGAAATGGGAAATTGTATTCACTGATGATGAAGGAGATATGATGCTTGCCGGTGACGACCCATGGTTGTGAGTATTCTTTATCACAACATGTCGTAAATGGCTTATGTTTGGAAATTTTTAGTAGGTGTCCCTTTGGTTTGATTTAATGATTCATTTGTGTCATTTTCTTTGCAGGGAATTCTGTAACATGGTGAGAAGAATCTTTATATGTTCAAGTCAGGACGTGAAGAAAATTAGTGCAGGGAGAAAACGGCTTAGTATGTCTTCACTAGAAGTTGAAGGGACAGTAACAAGTTCGGATTGACATTATCAGGTTGTTCTTGTTCTTCATCTCTTTTGTCTGTTTTCTTTTTGGGGCATGCTCTTTGTTAGTTTGTTGTTGGAGGAGACTTTTAATTTTGGGCAAAAGAAGAAGTTTGAAGATGGAAGAAGAGGACACCGGCTAATTAGTAGCTCGCTTATTTAGGGCTAACTAGAAGACATTTGACTGGGAAACTGAAGAGTAATGCATCATCTGTTGCATAGCGGGTAGGATCAGAATCTGTGTATATTTAAAGCTGTTTGTGGTGGGTGGCAGTTTGGTTGGAGTCTTTTGTTCCATGTTATTGTAAATATTTGGTACTTTGGCAGTGTAATCTCGGTCTGTAGTGAGTGGCAGTTTATCATTTCTGTTGCTGTATTAGTTTTAAGAATGATTTATAATAACCAGTGCAATTTGTTATTTTCTCTGAAAGCTTTTGCTTATGTTGCTTGTGTTTTGGTGGTTTGCATTTGATCATAAGAGGTTTTCTTTGGGCGAGACGATGGATTTCTCTTCCTCCAATAGCATAATCGAAATCGTGAAAGGCCTAAATCCACACTCCTAAACCGAGTCCTATAACAAAGTGCTCAAGCTCAAAATCTTGAGACTATGTCATGGCATACCTCATGGAAGCCGTTCAATGGGTTAAACCATTGCTTTCCCAGCAAGCATCGCCGGAGTATGATGTGGCCGGGAGCTTGTTGGCATAGTGGTTATTGGTTAAGAGCATTTCACCTATTCATGTGAGATTTGTAACTCTCCAGCAATATTGGCACCACCATGTTCGGTATTAAAGCCACACTTTCACAGTTTCACTTCCCCAAACAGAAGGAAGAAGAAAGCCCTTGTATATAAGGTCAGCATCATATAGAGACCTTTCATGCTTTTGGCAGTTGGCTTTAGGGATCCAGAGGTTGATCAGCTCGTGTTCAATTCAGGGAGCTCTGCACTTGTAAATTTTGAGACACTACTCTCTCTCTCTCTCTCATTCTACAGCGCATTTGAATCTTGGATCATGGAAAAATGATGCAGGATGAGACGAAATAGCATTGAAATGGGAAAGAACCAACATTTGTCTAGTAATATAAGCTGGGGCCAAAACTCTATGAAACATTCTGAGATGCTTCTTCTATCCTTATCACATTCGTTTTCCATATAAATTTGGAAATTGGACAGGTGCTACCGCCACCTTGAAAATGAAAGAAAAGAATGACCTCCCAAAATCTAGTTTATCTTTTGGAACGTAACGTGTACAAATTGTTGTTACATGATTTGATTAGATATAATTAGTTCTTGTATGCTTGGTAACGTACTGCATTGGTGTGTGCAATTGTGGTCCAAGAAAACAACATTGCTATCATGCACAGTTCACAGTCGTCTTCTACAAATTATTGAGGTTGCAGGGCCACAGCGGCAAATGGCCGCCAACTAGTCTCAGACAGTTAGACACGTACGAAATTGCACATAATATAACTGAGACCATAGGGTCACAAACACTCGCTCATTTTTCTTCTTGAGTTGTGGTGGATCTGATTATCTTATATACCTCCGTCTACCCAGCTTCAAGTAATATAAATCATGTGAAAAAGAGAAGAGAAAAGTAGATAAAAACTTAAATTATCAAGCCTATATTAATTTGTAATACGATCATTTTGCTTTTTGTTGTAGAGATTATTTTATGAGACTTTTTAATTTTTTGTTTTTGTTGGTTTTTCTTTATAATCATTGAGTTCCAAAACAAGCTTCAAAAGCTACGATTCGTAACTTGTTAAAAACAGCTTCTCCAAGATTGTATTATGCCGAGAAACAGTGTTTTATCAAACATCAATTCCGATGTCAAAAAAACAAAAACCAGGAACTGTTCATAATAATCGAAACTACAAATGTGGTAATTCCGTGTTAGGTTTGGTTACAGTAGACCAAGTCCTAGCAGATCATGGATTAAGTTTGTTGTTGAATAACCCTTATTTGTAGGGAGTAGTTGTTTATTTTGAATTGTTCTTCCTTTATCCTAGCCACGATATAGCCTTGTAAATCGTGGATGCACTGTTGAATCATTCCTGTCTTGTAATGGCTATATAAGCCACTCTCTGATTATTCAATAAACAAGCTTTACAGCTACAAACTCTTTGCATTCTGTACTAGTATCTTTGAGTTACAAACAGTGGTATCAGAGCCTGAAAGGGGCCTGAGTGTGAGTGCAGAACAAAAGAGTGAAACACAAGAGAGAGAGAGTAGATGGCTGAGAGTAGTGCTACGCAATTGAAATTGCTAGCTGAAGGCAGTTCAGCCATTGTGTCCATACCTGTCTTCGATGGGTACTATGACCATTGGTCTATGTTGATGGAGAACTTCCTGCGCCAAAGGAAGTTATGGAGGCTTGTGGATGAAGGCATTCCTACCACAGCACAGGTGAATCAACAAGTTGCAACCTTCTCTACTGTCGTGGCTGAGGGAAGACAACAGACTGAGGCACAGAGAAAGAGAGAGGAAGAGCTGTGTCAAAGAATAGAGCAGATGCAGGAGGATGATCTCAAGGTTAAGAACTTCCTTTTTCAATCCATCCATAGGACTATCATGGAAACCATCCTTGATAAGTCAAGTTCCAAGAGCATTTGGGACTCTATGAAGCAGAAGTACCAAGGCACAAACCGAGTGAAGCGTGCACATAGACAAGCCTTGAAGAGAGACTTTGAAGTTCTTCAAATGCGAGAAGGGGAAAAGGTGGACGAGTACATTGCTCGTACACTTACCCTGGTGAACAAGCTGAAGATGAATGGTGGAGAAAACATGTCACAAGTTGACATTGTTGAAAAGATTCTAAGATCATTAACTCCTAGATTCGACTATGTGGCTTGCTCCATAGAAGAATCAAATGATCTAGACTCAATGACCCTAGATGAACTGCAAAGTAGTCTGTTGGTGCATGAACAAAGATTGAATCGAAGCAATGGAGCTTCAAGAGAAGAGCAAGCTTTAAAGATCACCAATGAAGAAGGAAGCAGTAGAGGAAGAGGACGTGGAGCTTCTAGGGGCAGAGGTCGTGGAAGAGGAAGAGGAGGTTTTAACAAGGAGACCGTGGAGTGTTACAAGTGTCACAAGCTAGGACACTTTCAGTATGAATGTCCTAGCTGGGAGAAGAATGCTAACTATGCTGAACTTGATGAGAGTGAGGAGATGTTACTGATGGCGTTTGTAGAGATGAACCGGTCAAAGAGAGAAGATGTATGGTTCTTGGATTCCGGATGCAGTAATCACATGAGTGGTGATAAGCAGTGGTTCATTGAGTTTGATGAGACATTCAGGCATATGGTGAAGCTTGGGAACAACACAAAGATGAGTGTCATGGGGAAGGGAAGCATCAGAATGAAAGTGCAAGAGACAACTCAAGTAATCACTGAGGTATACTATATTCCCGAGCTTAAAAGTAATCTGCTTAGCATTGGGCAGCTCCAAGAGAAGAAGTTAGCCATCCTAATCCAACTTGATACCTGTAAGATCTTTCATCCAATAAGAGGTTTGATCATGCAAACAAACATGTCAGCAAATAGAATGTTTGTGTTGCTTGCTTCTATACCTACAGGTTCCACACCTACAAGATCAACGTGTCTTCAGATGACCTCTGAGGATACAAACACAAGTCTATGGCACAGGAGATTTGGGCATTTGCACATGAAAGGGTTGAGAACATTGGCATACAAAAAGCTAGTCAAGGGCTTACCAATTCTCAAAGCTTCCACCAAACTGTGCACGGAGTGTGTGACCGGCAAACAACATCGTGATCCATTCCCAACCAAGAGCAGATGGAGAGCTACTCAACCTTTACAACTTGTACACTCCGACATTTGTGGTCCAATCACTCCTGAATCAAACAGCCACAAGAGGTACATAGTTACATTCATAGATGATTATAGTCGTAAGATGTGGACATATTTCTTGCATGCTAAGTCAGAAGCACTTAGTATGTTCAAAAGTTTCAAGAATGTAGTAGAGAAGGAAACAGGGAACTTTATACGTTGTTTACGTACTGATCGAGGGGGGGAATTCACCTCCCTGGAGTTTAACAAGTTTTGCAGTTCAAATGGGATCAGTAGACAACTCACTGCAGCTTATTCTCCACAACAAAATGGAGTTGCAGAAAGAAGAAACCGAACCCTAATGAACATGGTACGTTGTATGCTCAATGATAAAGAAGTCCCAAAAGAGTACTGGCCAGAAGCTGTCAATTGGGCAGTGCATGTCCTCAATCGTTGTCCTACAGCAGCAGTGAATGATATGACCCCTGAAGAAGCTTGGAGTGGTCACAAACCTTCTGTTCATTACTTCAGAGTATTCGGGTGTGTAGGTCATGTTCACATTCCAGATGTGAAAAGAAAGAAACTTGATGACAAGAGCTTCAGGTGTGTATTCTTGGGTGTCAGTGAAGAATCCAAGGCTTACAGAATGTACAATCCGGAGGCAAAAAAGATTGTCATAAGCCGTGATGTAGTATTTGAAGAGGAAGAAAAATGGAGTTGGGGCAAATCAAAAGAAGAAGCAACTGGTGATGTGCTAGAATGGGGTAACACTGAAGAGAATGAAGTCACTATAGAAGAAGAAGTAGAAGAAGAAGAGGGTCCAACTGTTGAAGAAGGTGATATTGAAGGGCATAATGCACATGGTGGTAGTAGTGGCTCAAGTTCATCCACATCTACTGACTCAGGTGAAATTAATGTGAGTACACCGATCCAGGGAAGGGTTAGAAGAAGACCAGATTGGATGGAAGACTATGTGAGTGGTGAAGGCCTGTCCGGAGAGGGGTCGATCCAACAGCTTGTCATGTTCACTTCAGCAAACGATCCAGTTACTTTTGAAGAAGCTGTCAAGAGCTCCAAATGGAGAGATGCTATGAACTTGGAGATTCAGGCTATTGAGAGGAATGAGACTTGGGAATTAACTGAGTTACCTAAAGGAGCAAAGAAGGTAGGTGTTAAGTGGTTATTCAAGACCAAGCTGAATGAGAAAGGTGAGGTAGACAAGTGCAAAGCTCGATTGGTGGCCAAAGGGTACACTCAACAGCATGGAGTTGATTACAACGAGATATTTGCTCCTGTTGCTCGTTGGGATACTATTAGAATGATTTTTGCACTTGCAGCAAGTAGAGATTGGGTGGTGTATCAGCTTGATGTGAAAAGTGCTTTTCTGCATGGAGAGATCAATGAAGAGGTGTTCATCGAGCAACCAAGAGGATATGAGGTAAAGGGTGCTGAAAACAAGGTGTATAAGCTCAAGAAAGCATTGTATGGGCTCAAACAAGCCCCACGTGCTTGGTTCAGCAAAATTGAGTCATATTTTCTCAATGAAGGCTTTGAGAGGTGCTTAAGTGAGCATACTCTCTTCGTGAAGTGTGGGGAAGATGGAGCTATACTTATAGTCAGTGTGTATGTAGATGACCTCATCTTTACAGGGAACAATGAGGAGATGTTTGAAGTGTTCAAGAGATCAATGATGCAGGAGTTCGACATGTCTGATCTTGGCAAAATGAAATACTTTCTTGGAGTAGAAGTTATGCAAGGCTCAGGTGGGATTTTCATCAGTCAGAAAAGATATGCTAATGAGGTGCTTCAAAGGTTTAACATGGAGCAGTGCAACTCGGTTAAGACTCCCATTGAAGTTGGCTGCAAACTCACAAAGGATGAAGGTGGTGTAAGGGTAGATCCTACTACTTTTAAGCAAATGGTGGGTAGTCTTATGTACTTGACTGCCACAAGACCTGATCTCATGTATGCAGTGAGTCTTATAAGTCGCTATATGGAAGCTCCTACTGAGTTACATCAAGCAGCAGTGAAAAGAGTCTTCAGGTATCTCAAAGGAACAACTGATTTGGGAGTACTCTACAAGAATCAAGGGAAAGAGCAGTTGGTTGCCTTCTCTGATAGTGACTATGCAGGAGACACTGAGGACCGCAAGAGCACTTCGGGCTATGTGTTTAAATTAAGTTCTGGAGCTGTAGCTTGGAGTTCTAAGAAGCAGCCAGTAGTGACGCTTTCCACTACAGAGGCTGAGTTCATATCAGCTGCTTCGTGTGCTTGTCAAAGTGTGTGGATGCTGCGGATTCTTGAGAAGCTTGGTCTCAGTCAAAAAAGGTGTGTTATTCATTGTGATAATAGTTCTGCTATTAAACTCTCAAAGAATCCTGTTATGCATGGAAGAAGTAAACACATAGACATCAGGTTCCATTTTCTTCGAGATTTGAGCAGAGATGGGGCAGTAGAATTGGTGCATTGTGGCACTAAAGATCAGTTGGCTGATATAATGACTAAACCTTTGAAGTTAGATGCATTCATGAAGATGAGGGAGCTTCTGGGTATGTGCTCTATTCAGGAGGTAAACTGACTGCTTGAAGGGCAGTTCAGTTCAAGGGAGGGTTTGTTAGGTTTGGTTACAGTAGACCAAGTCCTAGCAGATCATGGATTAAGTTTGTTGTTGAATAACCCTTATTTGTAGGGAGTAGTTGTTTATTTTGAATTGTTCTTCCTTTATCCTAGCCACGATATAGCCTTGTAAATCGTGGATGCACTGTTGAATCATTCCTGTCTTGTAATGGCTATATAAGCCACTCTCTGATTATTCAATAAACAAGCTTTACAGCTACAAACTCTTTGCATTCTGTACTAGTATCTTTGAGTTACAAACATTCCGGACCACACAAGATATTCTTTACATATATTCTGATTGAGCTATTTCTGTTTGATTCGCTATACGTATTGTCAATCATGTGCTTGACTATACCTTCCACTAGTATTTGAGCACCAAATCGAGGTTGTTAATATCCTGAAATGGTAAATCTTGGCTTGCCGTTTCTCGATAATGGTGATGTTGATGATAATAATGCATACAGAAAACTTGGGGAGCGACGATCTGCCTTTCTCAATAACAAAGATTTGTCGCAATTCTCATATGGTCCATACTCCAATCGAGAGAGAGTTGGATAGGGATATGCATTTGATTTCTTCTTTCTTCTTTCTTGTCGGGAGCGTATTCGACGCACTCGGAAATTTAACAGTGAGATCGCTGGTGAGATCACCGGGTGGAGCCGGGCACGGGTGAGTAGACGGTGAGATTGACCGGGTGCGCTCTATAATTTTCAGCTAGGTACCTTACTCTCCACTGTCAAAGTGATGTGTTAGTTTCATGCCGTTTTTCTTGACAGTCAATCAGAACTTCAACATTGGTATCTAGGATTGTGTTACATATCGATGCACATTTATATGATCAATGATCGACCTTAGTTCTTTATTATCTAGGTATGTCTGATACACCCTTGTGTATGCATTCTAAAATTAAAATAAAATTAAAATAAAACCCTCGTGTATGTTATATATACATATATACATGCCCTCTCACTCACATAGCATCAGTGCATCACTAGGATTTAACTTTGGAAGCTCAAAGAGGTTGCAGTAGCATATATACTATATTGTCTTCTTGCACCACCAGTCCACCACCATGTCCGCCGCCACCGACGACCTTCCTCTTCACACCCACAAACGCTCTCTTCGTAACCCCATCAACCGCCTCTTTGCTCTAATATACTTTTGTGCCATCCTAGCCTTACTCTATCACCACACACACTCCCTCTTCCGCTCCACAACTCTAACCTCCTTCTTCATCACCCTCACCCTCCTCATCTCCGACTCCATCCTCGCTTTCATGAACCTCACCACGCAAGCTTTCCGAATGAATCCCCTCTACCGCAAAGAACACCCCGAAAACCTCGAAAGGGTTCTTCGAAAACCCGACTTCCCTGCACTTGATGTGTTCATATGCACTGCGGATCCTGACAAGGAGCCTCCGATGAACGTTGTCAACACGGCGTTGTCGGTGATGGCTTATGATTATCCGATGGAGAAGGTGTCGGTGTACGTTTCCGACGACGGAGGATCGGCTCTGACTCTGTTTGCGTTCATGGAGGCTGCAAACTTTGCAAGGCACTGGTTACCTTTCTGCTGGGAGAACAACATGGTGGAAAGGTGTCCACACGCTTTCTTCGAAATGGATCACTCTAGGTTCTCTGAGGCTGAGAAAATTAAGGTACGTAACAAAGTTTTACACAAGATTGTGTTTTTAATTGAATTAACCATCCAGGCAATATTGAGCACAATATTAATAAGTTATAACGTACCAGTAACTTGCTCAAACTTAGTAAATTGGTGAAAATTTCTGTCACAAATTCATGACCTAGATGTCTAAATTAATTAAAACCCTTCTTCACCTGCGTTACCTGACACTCGTATTAGAGACTGTGCTGAAATTGAAGAAGATTAATTTGAAAGCTATACAGAACACCAAAACACCAGGGCTACCCATACCCAGCATCCGAGAAGATAAGAAACGATGGAGATTGGAGATAGTTTATAGTTAATGGACAAAACCAGCTTAGTCTTTTTTGTTTTTTTGGTCGTGAAAAACCAGCTTAGTCTGATGCGATACAAAAATCTTATCAGAGGTCAAATCAAGATACAACAGCTAGCGTACTGTTTTCATTACCACCTCTTAGAGAGAGAAAAAAGAAAAAAGTATGGGATGCACATATTCTTATATATGGCAGTGTCATATTTTGTGATCTAAATCTTGTTACAGATTATGTACCAAGCCATGAAAGTGAGAGTGAACAATGTAATCGAGAGAGGCAAAGTAGACAGTGAATATATTACCGGAGAACGGGAAAGTCAGGCATTTAGCAAATGGACCGATGGATTTACCCGGCGAAATCATCCCACAGTCATTCAGGTAAGTTTTTAGCTCAAACAGTGTATTGTAACTTATCATCAAACATCATAACTTTGTTACACACTTGGGTATGAACAGGTTTTGTTGGACAGTAGCAAAGACAAAGATATGAGCGACAATGTCATGCCAAACCTAATCTATGTTTCTAGAGAAAAAAGCAGCACGTCAGAACATAACTTTAAAGCTGGTGCCCTTAATGTTCTTGTAAGCTTCAATTTTTTCCCTTCCTTTAATCCACATATTGTTCAACTACATACATATTGATCATTGATTTATCTCTTTGGTTTTTTGTACGCGTACTACTTACTGCTGCCAAGATTCGAGTTTCAGCTGCCATGACCAATGCTCCGATAGTCTTAACCCTAGACTGTGATACATACTCCAATGACCCAAAAACACCTTCTCGTGCACTATGCTACTTCTCGGACCCTAATCTTCGATCCAAACTAGGATATGTGCAGTTTCCACAGCGATTTAGGGGAATCAACAAAAATGACATATACAGCTGTGAACACAAGGGTTTGTTTGTGATCAATGCTGAGGGAATGGATGGAGATTCCGGGCCAAATTATGTCGGAACAGGATGCTTTTTCAATAGGAGAGTTTTCTTCGGAGGTCCGTCACAGTTGCTATCGCCTGAAATCCCTGAGCTGGCCCCGGATAAGGTGGTGGACAAGCTCATTCAATCTCCGGAAGTTCTTGAATTGGCACATTGTGTTGCTGCTTGCAACTATGAAACACATTCCGATTGGGGATGGAAGGTAAAAAAGTTCAACACATACATACGTACATACATATTATCATTTAACATATTTAGTCGTGTCTTTGGTCACTCAACACTGCCATTTGATCGAGCCATAATGTTCAAGCTAAATCGTCTTCAACTGTGTAGATTGGAGTGAGATACGGTTCTCTGGTGGAGGACTACTTCACTGGTTATCGTATGCAATGTGAAGGATGGAAAGCTGTACTTTGCAATCCTACTAGGGCAGCATTTTATGGAGATGCCCCAATCAACCTTGTTGATGTGCTCAATCAAACCAAGCGATGGACTATAGGCCTCCTTGAGGTTGCTTTCTCTAAATATTGTCCAGTTACATTCGGCATTCGGGCCATGGGCCCTTTGATGGGCCTTTCATATGCTCACTATGCGTTTTGGCCCATTTGGTCAATTCCAGTCACAGTGTATACTTTCCTCCCTCAGCTAGCTCTCCTCAATGGCATCACCATCTTTCCTAAGGTAACATACATCCATTTTTGTCAGGGAATTCTTCGTGTTAATAGTGTTGTATTGTGATATTCTCAGTACACTAAAATGAAAATTTTAATTAATAATAACTCATATCGACAATCTGACAACATAACATATCATGTTCAATTTATATATTATTGTCTTTTGGATCAAATTATGGGTACATACTTCATTTCGGTAACTTTGAAGCCTCTGTTGTAGGTTTCAGAGCCATGGTTTCTCTTGTACGTCTTCCTTTTCCTTGGATCCTACACCCAAAGCTGCTTAGACTTTGTGGTAGAAGGAGGAACATTCCCTAAGTGGTGGAATGACCAAAGAATGTGGATGGTTAGAGCGCACTCATCCTTCTTGTTTGGATCCATTGAGTACCTTCTCAAGTCATTAGGCATTTCCACCCATGGGTTCAATGTGACCAGCAAAGTCCTTGATGAAGACCAAAGCAAAAGATATGACCAAGGAAGCTTTGAGTTTGGAGTTGCATCACCCATGTTTGTGCCTTTAACGTCGGCAGCCATTCTCAACTTGGCCGCATTTGCTTGGGGCTATGTAGAGGCTTTCAAGGGAAGCATTGGCTTGGAGGGGATGTTCTTGCAGATGTTTATAGCTGGCTTTGGCGTGGTGAATTGTATACCGATTTATGAAGCCATTATCAGGATTGACAAAGGGAGAATTCCTACAAAAACCACTACGGTTTCGTTACTCTTAGCTTTTGCTCTGTATGTAGTGGCTTATGTTAGTTTTTAAGTAGCTGGCTTGCTATGAATTTCATGAATATTATCCTTAGAAATTACTTTCAAGGTTATAGAAAACTGAGAATGTATAAGAACTAAGAAGAGACTGTTATGTTTACTTACAGATAATAGACTTATCACCACTTCACACAACCAGTCGATATGTCCGAGTGGTTAAGGAGACAGACTTGAAATCTGTTGGGCTTCGCCCGCGCAGGTTCGAACCCTGCTGTTGACGTCAATATTTTTTGGTTATTGATTTAATTTTTACTTGCAACTGGAACGTCTCTGTTTATCTTATTTCAATTCTCAAATAGAGGTAGTACTCATGAGTAGAGTAGCAGTAGTACATTATAAGATTGATTCGAAATTTAAGCAAGAGCTTCTTGCCAATGAGGTAAGACGTATAAACATCATGAATTACATGCTTGATCCCTTCCTATGAGAACTCTTGCATTCCAATCCGGGAAAGATCCACTCAGCGGCTTAACATCAATACCAACTTCAGCTCCCAACTCGGCTAGTTTCGCCTTCTCCAGATCAGGTTTCTTCAGTATCCTGGCTGCAAAATGACCCAAATCTACTTCTTCATTCCTCATCAGATCACGCAGTTCATCATTCCGACGATACTTTCTTCTTGTCTCCAAGTCTATACCCAAAAAGCAAATATTGGGATCAGCAAGAAGAGCGCGAGTTTAGTACCATACTTGCTGGGATAATAATCGAACAGAGTATACATTTTTGGGAAGATCAAGCAACGACCTTCAGAACAAAGTAGCAGCATTGAAGCCTTCAAATTTGAATCAGGATCGGTTGTAACACCTTTTATGCCAAGTCCCATTACCAGTGGCGGAGCCAGGATTTGCAAACTAGAGAGGGGCCCGGATATAACATACAAAACTATATGTTAAAATTTAATAGGAACTCATTTAGCTAAAAATATTGTGTTTTTTGCCTTGTCGAAAATGTTCTTATTCATTCAGAGCAAACCTTTATTTTATGCATCTCCTAAACTTATACAAAACAATGAAAATGTACAGGTGAGAAAATAGTAGTTTATTAATTTGTTACTTCACTTTTTTTCTTTAGTAAATTCATTAATTTACTATTTACTAAATAAAGTTAATCAATTGTTTTATCTATTTTGATTGCTAAGATATAAAGATATAAAGACTCATCAATTTAATAATTTTTTTCTTAATATGGGTTTATCTTTCTTGATTTGTCCAAAATTGATTAGTTTGTGAAATTTAAAGAGAGTTCAGTTATAGATTAATGAGAGATTTAAGCCTACATTTAATACTAACTAGCTAAATTAAGGCCAAATCTTGGGGGGGGGGGGGGTTTGGGACCAGTACTTTAGACCCAAGTATAGCTCCGCCTCTTCCCATAACGGAAGCAAATTTGCCAACCACCCTTTTTTGACCATCTTTGTGCCAAGTATATTTTTTCTTAACCAGCTCTAACATGGTTACAATATAAAATTATAATAAATGAATTATATTTTCTTTTGACTTTAACTTTAACTCTTTTTAAATTAGCTTTTATTATTTCTTTTAAGTTGATTTCAAATATGTGCAAACCTTTTTTCTTTTATTACCACGGGTCTTTGCTTTTGTTTTCAAAACACACCTAGTATCCTTTTTTTTCTTCTTTTTTTCTTTTGAGGGAGGAACAATATCCTATTTGACTCTTTCAATAATGCAATTGAACGCAAAACATCTGCAACACCAAACTCCTCTATTTGTATGGCTTCAAGAAACCATATTTGAAATATATATATAAAAAGACTAGGGAAAGGGAAAATTATTTAGTCAATTTGACGCACAAAGTTGCTTGTGCATGCAACTCCCTTTGAAATATTTTCCCCCAACTCTTGATATATATCAAAGGTTGGTGATCGACAAATTAACTATGTTAGTGAGAGAACATTTCTTTATTGTTCTTCCACGTACGGTGTTCAAATTTGTTCAAATTATACAATGCAGGAAAATAACAAAGGAATTACGTACTCATCAATCAATTAGAGAGACAAACTGACAAAGGATTTGATACCGAATTTGAGCAGCCGAAGTAATTAAACATCTGGGTTTATTCAAGTTTAGTTGTGGAGTTATATCATTAGAATTCAAGGAGTCCTCATACTACTTGGAGATATTATTTTTTTATTGTTAAAAAAAGTTAAAGTTAAAATCAAAAGAATACATAATTTATTTATTACAATTTTATGTTGTAACCATGGTTAGAACTGATTAAGAGAAAAGACACTTATCATTCAATTAGGTGGGTGGGCAAAAAAGGGTGGTCGGCAGTATCCAACGAAGCCCTCATTTATGCTATCTTTGCATCAATCAAAGTAGCATTATCCACAACGTTAACCTTCACTTTAACACCATGAAGTTCAACCATGTAATCATCCATTTTTGACGAGATAACTTGAGGTATCATTCTGAAAAACTTTAGCAAGATAGGGATCGACACGTATAATATCATGCTTGAAGATATTCAACGATCATATATATAGGGTTTTTTCAGCTGCGGACGTCCGTACGGGTTTTCCGTACAAATTTTCGTCATTTCTCCACCATTCCAGCGCCAGCGACGCCGTTTCTTCTCCCCGGCGTGATCTCAGACCTCCCCCGACGGTGTTGGAATGAAGAAGAAGGCAGGAAAGATCGCGATCGGAGGTCTGTGCAGCAATCTCACTCAGAACTTCATGACCGATCATGGTGGACCTCCGATCGCGATCTCTCCGGACTTCTTCTTCATTCCAACACCGTCGGGGGAGGTCTGGGATCACGCTGGGGAGAAGAAACGGTGTCGCCGGCACTAGAATGGTGGAGAAACGGCGGAAATCCGTACGGAAAACCCGTAAGGACGTCCGCAGCTGAGACGGACTGTATATATATATATATATATATATATATATATATATATATATATATATATGCCGGATCAGAGGCTTACGTCCGCACCGGCCTTAAAGTGCGGACGTCTCTCCGTTCGTCACCGTACGGCGCCGGCGAGGGCGCGCCTCCACCCCAGCAGACTCCAGCAGCGTCCCCGACCACTTTCCTTCACCGGCGAGTCCACTGAATTTCAGTTTTCTGGTCAGATCACCCAAAACTTCAAACAAAGTCGATCTGGCCGGAAAACTGAAATTCGGCGGACTCGCTGGGGATGGAAAGTGGTCGAGGACGTTGCTGGAGTCCACTGGGGTGGAGGCGCGCCATCGCCGGCGTCGTACGGTGGCGAACGGAGGGACGTCCGCACTTTAAGAGCGGTGCGGACGTCCACTCTCGAACGGCTCCGTGTGTGTGCACACATGCGTATGAGTTTGCTCATTAATTAAATGGGGGTTATAACTTATAAGTGCATCGTGTTTAGTCTACATGTCAAAACACATTAGGTTTTGATGATTACATGAATCTAATTATGGAAATTTATGTACATTAGTTCCTTAGTGGACAATTGGAGATGCATGATCATCTTCTTTGGTATGTATTGGCAATGAAAAGTCTGGAGATCCTTTTATATTTTCATAATCTCCTTAGAACGTTTAAACTTCTCACACCATTGATTATCAATTGTATTCTTGGGTTTCTATTTTTTGTGTTCAACCCACCCTCAAGTTTGATACAGTAGTTAAGATACTAAATGAATCTCAAAGAATGTAGAAGAATCCCTGTCTCTTCCATATGAGCTAGCGTATGACCATTTGCATGTCCTCCTGTAAAGTAAAGTATGTGTTCTATATTCCTCTGTGTGCAACTGTTACAAGTTTACAAAGAACAAAGATGGTACCCTTAGTATTCCCATGCATGCATTTCCAGTTTGCTAACAAATGCAGCCCCATACTCTACTTTTAATTGGGCCACTACATTAATCATTCACTCTTCTATAGAAGTACACCTCAAACACTAGACCTCTCTCGAGGTCCTTGGCAATATATATTGCTGGTCTCTCGTCTATCTAGGCTAACTAGCTGCCGGAGTGCCGCCAAATATGAACTTCTCAGTGAGAAAGTACATAGCTGAGAAACATATGTTATTCCTGGTTGGAGAAGGAAAACACGCATGGCTTAAACGTCTCGGATATGAATAGTAACCGAGTCTCCCAAATCTCGATCACTAGTACTAGAACACCCAGAGTCCCTTAAAGTTGAACCACCGGTCCCTGCAGTTGATGATGATTCTTCTCCAATCGCTGCTGTCACATTTGGAGCTACGTTATTCTCCATCTGTTGCTGTTGTCGTAGCTCCAATGATACTATCCCGGGACTGTGGTGGGAGACTACTATGCTATGGTGCTGCTGGAGTTGTTGTGCAGGTGGCTCCGTTAAAGCGGTGGTACTAGTATCGAGTTTGGTACTCATACTACTTGGAATCACCGAGCATCTGCAAAGGGGGCAGGTTGTGTTGTTATGCAGCCAGTGATGTATGCAATCGACATGGAAGACATGTTTGCACGATTGAACCTGCAGTAGCTCCTCTTCCATTTCGAATTCCCCCAAGCAAACACAACATCTGCAGCCAACAATTTAGGCAGGTCCAAATTTAGCTGAAGAACCAAATTAGCCATGAAATCAAGTGATGAACACAATCTGACATATGTACGTGTAACTGTAATTGCTAGCTTAGTGAAAAAGAGTAACTTGTATAAAGAATCAAACACACATTAATAAAAAGTCCCTTCTAATCATGTAATAGGGAACAAGTTTGATTTTCCGGTATTTTTTATCATCTACTTCGAGCTGGGAAAAGTTTTCTTGAAGAATATCAGAAAGATATAATCACACAAATTCTATAATTGAACTTTATTTTCACGTTTTGTCTCCTCCAAAGATGTCCTTTCACACTATATTCTACTTGCTTATCAATCTCTCTTTTTCTCAAAAGCACTTTCGGGAACAGTAGTGCATGTTATGAGAGATTGATAACTGATCGAACATGTGTGATTTTAAAGAAATACAAGTTTCTATACCTGTATGTAGTTTCCTTCAGGCCAATACTACGGTCTACGGGATGGAATAAGAATATAACTATATACATATATATGTAATTATATATCACTATGGAATTTGAAGATATTGAGCACAAAACGCAACGCACTAGTGACTATAATATTCTGGGTTTTATTCTAAATCGTGAAAATCTCAAAGTTTCAATAGTTGGTTGCCAATAATAGTGAATTAGCTAGCTAGGCTTTCAACTTTAAGATGTGATGGAACACCATCTTGGCACATGCCATTTGTTCTATTATGGACTTAATAATGATGCTTCCAACACATAGACCGTACCAGTTCAACATCATCTGGCTTATCATCAGAACAATTTGGCAAATCAAAATTGAAGAAGTTAATAATTGAAACTTTGAAACTTACTGGGAGTCCTTTTTCATCAATTCTTCATCGAAGAGTATGATCTGAAGCTTCTCTTCGAGCTCTCCCTTCAAATCCATTGGACACGGCTAATATGGATGGAAGGAAGAAGAAAAAGAATCAGACATATATAGATGATATAGAATTGTAACACACCAAAGATGGAAATGGGTGCTCAATCTACATGTAATTCTTTGTTTGCGTGAGTTTTTCATGCATAGGCATGTGAGAGAGAGAGAGAGAGAGAGAGAGAGAGAGAGAGAGAGAGAGCTTACTGAGGAAACATATTGTGAAGGTGCTGAAGCTTGATTAGGGCTTCTTCTTCGAATGAGAATTGGAGGAGAAGATTGAAGAGTGGAAGCCCTTCTTTTGAGGTAGAACAAGTAGAACAAGAGGAAGAGAATGATCGAGAAAAGAATAGGAATCGAGAATATGAAGGCCTGATAAAGTTTGAGTTGGAGTGCTTGAGGGTAAAGGTGAGATTGAGAAGTAGTAGTAGTAGTAGTACTAGAACTGGTAGTTTGAGATTGATCAGGAAGAGCCATATCTAAGGTGAATTAAGCAGCTGGCCTGGAGATTATGATGCTTATTAGTTTGAAGATGTAGGGGAACTACTACAAATGCGTTGCTTTCTGGTTGAAGAGCGTATTTATGGGGAGAACTTTTGAGGTGGGATCTGTTCATGTGTGAAGGGAATTGAAGGATTATTTTGCATACAAAAAGTGGAGAGATCATTTGGCTTTTTATACAAAAGGCAAATATACAAATGATATCTTTTCTGTGTTAATTTTTTTTTCCCGACTACTGTGTAAGTGTGTAATGTAATAATCCAAAGCAATAGTTAATTTTGTATGATTTCTTTGTGAAGAGTCTAGATGAGTAGACAAGTACAATTGTATATATAGGATCGGAAAAATTGAAATCTTGATCATGTTGATCAAATAGCTCAATAATTTCGGCTGATTTTTGCTGGAGCAGTTTTTTTAATGCAATTTTTGCATGAACATCATGTAAATCATTTAATTGCATTGTAAAACGTTAATGTCTACGAGATCAATTTCGTTTTTCAAATGTTGCAGTACTAGTACTAATCTATATACGTAATGGTAAAAATTTAGAGCATGCAGACATGCAGATGAAGTAAGCAGTTGATATAATTTCTTAATCAACCTCATGAAAATGGAGATCTAAGATTCTACTATTAACTTGAACTTTGTATACTTGTAACTATCCAGGGATGAATATCTGTAACACTTTAATGTATACCCGGACTTTTTATGAAAGCTAATATATATTTTTTTGCTTTCTTCGTGCTTGTTTGAGTGCTTGATTCTTTTGGCATAATGATTGATTATAGATTGGGGAGAGGACACATTGTAACTTTGTTAATTATATAATATAATAGGACCATCATCCCATTCAAGAAGAACAATTAAGAAAAAAAAGAGAAAGAAGCCAGAGCAATAAGGATTTTAAGATCAAATCAATATTATACCATGATAGCATATATTCCTCATTGTTTCAAGTTTCAATGATGGGATACCCATGTCTATCACTAAAAACTTGGGTCCTCATCACATCAAGCACTGAGAGGCTCAGTAATCCCTACTGTAACATCATGGACCCAAATATCATCATCATCATCAGACGTTTTTACCAATTCCTTAATTCTTTTTAGGTGTTATTAATCAAAAGAACATAACTATAATTATGTGAAACGCTCACTCTTACTTATTAAGATGTTGGTCCATCTGATCATCCATGGTTAGGAAGTTGATGACCTAACAAACCTATAAAGCCACTAGTTATGTGTAGTGTTATCAAGGCCAACTTCAACTAAGTCTTAGTCTAAGTGACACACATCTACCTTCAAATACTTCCATGAGTAGCGAACTTAACTCACAATTTATATTATTAGGGGACTACATATTCATCAATGGACATCAGAGTTGTTGGAATGCTTAAGATGTGCAACCTAACATTCCTAACTTATCTTTGGTAAAAAGACCAAAATAAAAATAAACATTCCTAACTCATTTCCATATCCTCCCTACTTTGTGGTATCTCTAGCCAACTTCGAGAGCTTAATACAATTTAGGTGTGCTTTCACATGAAAATGACTTGTTGAAGGCCAAACGTTGTCGATCTATAGATATTAGGGCAATGTTACCCTCTCCATAGAAAGTTCATTTCTTCTCTTAAGTATTCCTTTTGGCCGAACCTTTTCGAAGGAGTTTGAATTGAGAATGCTAAATACCAATATAAAGACGTTGAATATTGACTACCATATATAACACTTCAGTCCTGTTCACCTGGTCAGCTAGTCAGCAGGGAACATTTGCTCAACTCCCCTCCTAACTCTCTTCTATAAGCAAAGAATTTGTTCTTCTACATTAATGAAAGGAACAGAATTAATCCCCTTTCCAAAGTGTTTAGACCTTCTTTAACTCACGACTACTTCTTTAGCCAAGAGAAGAATTCTTTCTCCAAGCACTAGACTAAAGTGATCTTGGTGCCTTTGAACTTTTCATCATTACAGAAACACTACATTTTAGCTACATAGCATATTGCTAAAGAAAAGAAAAGCATGGCATGCATCTACATTCTACAATGTCAAATCTAAGAACTATACCATTTATATCAGACAACAACAAATGAGAGAGAAAAAAGATAATGCTAATTGCTTGTGAACTATTCCGTAGTCTTACCGTACCTTGTTTGATTCATGAATTCGAGACTTGAAAATAGGAAAATAGCACATTCTATTGTATGTTTTATACAAAAATGAAACTTTGTTTTGTTTCACAAGCAAGATTTTACTGTTAATTTGATACACACTCTTTTGGCTTCTGGCCTTTCTTTGATAGATGTGTAAGTGTTTAACCTTTACAATGTCAAGTGACTCAAGAATCTCAGAAGCCAAGCTGTACGTAATCCCTGCTTTCTTCTGAGGAATGAAAGTTTGAAATAAGGAACAAAATTCCACTTGATTCTTTTATTCATCCACTCAAGCAAGTATGAGTGCATGACCAAAAAGGGCAAAAGGAAATTACAAGAATCTCGGTGCATTTCTGTTCATCTTTTCTATTGTATTTTCCACTTCTTTTATGTTCTTCCTGGTGCAACTTGTGTTCTATTTTAAGCATTTCTAGGATGCAATTTGATTTGGTGGTGTCCCTTGATTGAATTGAGGAGATCTCACTGTTGCTGGTGGATCATGAAGGAAGCTCTATCTCAGAAAGTGGGTTGGAGATCAGATCTCGTATGACATAACAATATGATTCTCCAGCTAATATAGAAAAGCCCCATGTCTTAATTCACAGTTTCACACATTTGTTTTTACCAAGTAAAGTGCTTCCACTTTATATCTCAGTAGTAATCCTTTAGCAGCCATGACAAACTCCTGTCTCTATTAGCCGGCGGCTTCTGCCCTATGTCATGCTTGATAAGCTCCCATGATTAAAAGCAAGTAATTATCAGTTGGTGCTAGCCAAGAAGGATAGGTTTATGATTCAATGGTCCTAAAGATGATAAAGCCAACTCCCACCATAGAGATTGTGCAGTCTGGTGTGTTAAAAAGACATTGTGAACAATAACATGAACCTGCGACAGATCAAATACACATATTCTATTGACAGTACAACTTCCAGTTTCTTTCATGCATTATTTCATTATCTGACTCAACTTCGAAATCCAGAATGTAACAACACAGCTTGGATTTAGCCCTTTCAAGTTTCTGCTAAATATGCTTTTCCAAATTAAGATACTGGCTCATAAGTCGAATTCTAGAATATAACAACTGCATACATTTCCTTTGATCATCAATCAACTATGTTACAACAAAAACTGAATGAACCGAAACTTAATAACACTGAAAAAAATGGAAGATTCAACGCATACGGGATTACATTGTACATGAACCTTTTTTCTTTCCTGTTCTTCCTCTTAGATATAGACAAAAGACTTGACCTAAACTAGTACTTCCTCTTCCTTATTTTGAAACTCAGAGATCGGATGACATTGTCATCAGCTTTCAGATTCTGCTCAAGAAACTCGAGAGACTCGGGTTTTGTGAAGTAGGTAAAGAGTAGGTAGATACCATCCAGGTAAGTGTTGGATTCTCCAGCTTTGTTTTTCTTCTGGATGCTATAGGCTAGCGGAATCACTCCTCTGTTGAAAACCTCCACATACATGCCACCTCCAGCTATAAGCAACTGCAAAAATTAAACAGTAAAACTTTAAATGTTGTAGCAACTAACCTTTTAACTTCACAGGAACTCCTAGTTGCATAAGTTAATCTGATGATTTGCATTTGAACCATCTTTCCTTGGTTCCACAAACACCATTATTCTATTCATTTCACATAAGTTGCAAGGTTGATGATAGTATGCTCTAATGAAATAACCATGAGCCACACCTCAACTGCTTTCTGTGCAGTTTGTTATCTTAATACAATAAAACATCATATCAGATATGTTCTTACTAGTTTATAAGAGGTGGATAATTATGTCTAATAGTGCATCCAGTATGACACTCATTATGTCTGAATAAGAGCAATAGAAAACCTAAATATAATTATAGCTAACCAATGGCGCTTAAGGGCATGCATGGAGGGAAAACAATGAAACTCAAAATTAGGGAGTAAAATACGGCATTTCTTGACATCAGGCAATATTTGGGTGATCCATGGGAATGATACAAGCCTGCTGCGCTTTTCCAAACATATTCTCTGAGGAAGGTCATAATCTATATTTTGTCCTATAAACTCCCAACTTCTCAAGATGAAGGGATCATAAGTAACAAAGAACATAAGGGTTCAGCTTGTGTTTCACATAAGTATTACAAATAAAGGCACATCAATCATCTTCACTATACTACAGCCCACCCCAAACATTCAATATCAACCTTTTAAGCAGATATATTTCATCACACCTCCAAAAACTAAACACATTACGGAGTGTCAAGATTGCTTCTCTATAGAAAACAGACCCAAATGTTGTTCTGATGCACGAGGGCTCAGTTTATCAGCAAAGTACCATCTTCCTTCCAATATATAAAGCATTTTATACCGCAATGCAAGCTTTTAAAATTCAAAGATCACTGAAATGCCCAAAATCCAATACCACCCACAGCCTTCAGTATTTCGACTACTAAACCAGTTTCCTAAAACAACAACCAACATTGCACCGGCTATGTTACAAAACAATGCTTCCATTTGTGTTTTGCTTAAGTAATTGTGTACATGTATTATACACACCATTATATAGAGCTATTCCAACAACCAAAAGAACAAAACTTTAGCCACCTATCTCCATAAAACCTCATCTTTAACACATTTTGAGCTCCAAATTTTCTCATCCAACAAAAACCAAAGCAGAATTGAATCAAATTGAAAACCCAATTACCTCCTCATACTTCTGAGTAAGCGCGAGTCTTTCATCCTCCGACATATCAGGTCTGAGAACCGCCATGGTCTCGTACTGCCGGAGCCCCGGCGGGCACGGCGGCTCCTCCTTATCCTCCACGGCGGTCAAACCCGGCCCGTTCGGAGAGTTCGGGTCATCATCCGACTGAAACCCGCCTCCCTCAAAAAACGACCCGGAGAACTCCAGCGACTGCACATTGACGCGGCCGGGTCGGGTCCGGAAAACCAGGGGCTTTGCGGTTGTGTTGGGGAAGGAGAGGGATTGGGATAGAGATGGGATTAGGGAGAGAGTCTCGGGGCAAAACAGGAAATTCGAAACCAGCGAGGAAGTAGTAGAAGCTGCCATTGCTCAAAGCAGAAGCAGAAGCAGAAGAGTGTGTTCTGCTGAGTGGATAAGGAAAACTAGATGAGAGAGTTATCAGGGGAAAAAGAGACTATAAACGACGCGTCGTTTATAACTGGGCTGGATGGTACAACGAGACCCGATTCAAGTATACGCTAAACCCGGCCCACTTTCTGCACCGAATGGCTATATTTCTTGTTGGAAAAGAAGGGTGGAGTGATTTGAAGCAAAGACGAGAATGGAGGCGAAGCTGAACGAGCTGACTCAGAACTTCGGGCGATTCAAAGCGGCGTTGATCCGTAATGATTTCGATACGGCTTCCAATCTTCTTTCGGATCTGAAGGTAACCTACCGATTTTTCAAAACCCTAACTTTTGTTTGCTTCAATTTGGACATGATTTGATAGCTACGAGTTGAGGTATTTTCCTCATAGTGCTTGAATTAGATGATAAATTTTGTGAATTGCGGCTGTTTGATTAGGTTTGTTTGGGTGAGTTTGAGGTCTGTGTTAGTCCATAAGCATCTGTAGTTAAGTTTGCGGTGATTGGGAAGCATTTTAGGTCTTTTTGCTACTTTATCTTAAGAAATTTGGTGCCTTTTGGCTCTCGGCACTTGGTGAAGAAGCAATCTTTGTGCTTCTGTAGCTTTGTTTTCAATGGGGTTTTCGGGTGAGCTGTAATTTGTAGAAGAGAGATGTGTGGCAAGGGCACTAGTGTGAAACATAAATAGCTAAATGTTGATATCTTTATGATACAATAGCGTCACATTCTTTACTTGAGGACCTAAAAGAAAGAAATAGAATTTGGATACACCTAATACAGCTAAGGGTGTGCAATTTTAGGTACCATTCTGTGTCTGTTTGAGGGTGTCTGAAGAACCAAGGTGGTTTTTCAGCTGGTTGTTAAACTGATAGGTGAAGAAATGCATAGACGCTCTGTAGAGGAGTTAGAAAAATTTATTTTCTGGTTTGATTTCTGATGTTTCTGTATGGGATGAACTAAGTTGGTTGTTTCTTTTGCAGGTTTTGCTTACTCAGTTCACCAGCTTACCGCCCCTGTATCAAGATACACCTAATGCGGCTAAGGAATTAGAAATAGCAAGTAATGTTGACCGAAATATGATGTTGATTTTGTATTCGTTTGGAGTTCATTATCTTACCTAATGTATTGTAAGAGAAGAGTGTGCCAGTTTCCAGATATTTATCTGCCTTTACTTACTCGCATTTGTAATGTTTGTGAACTTTCAGGGGATATATATGAGCATGCTGTTCTTCTGAGTGTGAAGACTGAGGATCAGGATGCATTTGAGAGGGATTTCTTTCAGCTGAAGCACTATTACACAGATGTTCGGTAATTTATCATAGCCCTAAACCATCTTTAAAGTTCCATTTTCCACTGCAAAAACTGAGGCACCAATGTATAAGCACATACTGTGAAATATTGAGTAGAGGCCAGATTTTTGACACTGAGCACACTCACGCAAATATATAACTGTCTTTGAGAATACATGAGAAGTGGCTTTAGATGTAATTGCTGAATTGCTGAAGTAATGGTAACACATTTTCTGCTGCCAAGCTATTGTTGGTTGAGTCCCTATAAGCAGTTAGACTGCTGTTTATTTTATATCAATTTCTCAGTACTTTAAAATTTTGGTTTACATGGGTTTAAAGGTTTTTACAATTCTTTTGGAGCAGTAACCGTCTTCCTCCATCCACCGAAGAGTACCCAATCTTAGGTCTCAACCTGTTGAGGCTCCTTGTCCAGAATAGAATAGCTGAGTTTCACACAGAACTGGAACTGCTCTCATCCGCTGCTTTGGAGAACCCTTGTATTAAGCATGCAGTGGAGTTGGAGCAATCTTTTATGGAGGGAGCTTACAATCGGGTTTTGCATGCTCGGCAGACGGCGCCACATGAAACTTATGTTTACTTTATGGATCTGCTGGCGAAAACAGTCAGGTAATATCTCCCCCCCCCCCCCCTCTTAGATATGCTACTAATATGGAGTGACAAGAAACATAATTGATAGTAGCAGTTGGTCATTGATATTTGTTCTTTTACGCTTTGGAAGTCTCTGTCAATGCATTTCAGTTTCTATCATGGATGATGTGAAACGAGCAACTTATATGCATAGTTTAGTTCTTCTACTTGAGAAAGTTCTTGTGGGTTGATCTATTTTCTAACTTGTAGGGATGAGATAGCTGGCTGCAGTGAGAAGGCATATGATTATCTCTCAGTTAAGGATGCACAAAAAATCTTGCTGTTCCCTTCTGAGCGTGAACTTTTGGCCTATGTCAACGAGGTAATGTCAAATCATGCTTTGTATTTAATGCCTCTTCAGCTCTCTGATGGAAATTGAGCATACATACCCTTACAAATTCACACCACAGTAGAAATATACTGCCTTTCTGCTTGGTTTCACATTTTAAATACTGTTTTCCTTGAATACAGGATCATCCTGAATGGGAAGTAAAGAACGGCGGGGTCTATTTCCAAAAGGCCAAGGAGACCGCCCCTTGCAAGGAGATACCTTCTCTGCAGCTTATCAACCAAACTCTCAGTTATGCAAGAGAGTTGGAGCGGATTGTTTAAGGAAAAAGGTGCTGAATGGGGTTTATTCACAACACCCATCAAGTGTGCTGATACTGTCGCTTCAAAATTTCTTTCCAATTGTAGTAGCATGCAGGATGCAGCCTAAAATTTGTCAACATTTGATTGCCATTTGACCACTTTCGTGTGGCAATTAGCATTCACTGCTGCGATTGATGTACTTTTGAATACTTTAGAATGTTTTTGTTGGAAACTCCTTCGGCAGAAAAAAGAAAAAGGTGTAGTTCTTATTAAGCTCATTCGCTTTGCTCTGTATGGGAAAATGAATGAACATTTGCATAGTTTCTTGGTGCTCTAGAGTATTAATGATCAGTATGGATGACATGAGTTTGAAAATGAGGATAACGATGGGTGAGGTTAGTGACTAGTGAGGCTACCACTTGACATGTCAAGGGAGCACTACTTCTGAATCCTATAGTGTGCTATAGTCCCACTGTTGCCGGTGAAAATTATGGTTTTGGACACCAAGAATATTTTTTGAGAGAAGGTATCAAGATCAATTCCAATTTCCAAAGAAGATCACATCATATATAGTTGTGTTTAACCTTGCTTTCCTTACATGGTTGGTGCCTCTTTTGGTGTGATGCATACGCGAAATGAAATTATCTGATTTCCTATTGCCTACGTGATTCTTCAATTCCAACAACCCTTTTGTCTTAAAAGCATATCCAATTTCTTACATCGATCTGAGTCTGTATCTAAAAGAGGGTTACGTAGTTGATAATACATAGACGATCAAATGTTTCCATCACTGGCATTTTTAATGTCATATAAATCCAAACCCTTTGATAGGAATTCCTACCTGCCATCTGTTTAATATCTTGTTGGCATTCTCTAATGGCGTTATTCATATTAACAATGGATTGAAATCCCATTATTGCAGACTTTTTGCATTATAGCCAACACTCAAATCAAAAAGGTGAAAAGTAGTTGGTTTGTAAATTGCATACCATAGATAGGGAAGCACTGGAGTAAATGTTCATGAGCTACAGCTACAAAGGCACTGACCTAATTATACCAAATAAATTTCTGCAGCAATGTTGGCAAACTTGTTGGTCTTTGTTAAAGATTAAATTGAAGACTCATCTTCTCCTATAAATTTTGAGGAACCACCACGTGTTTGACAAGAGACTTTGTTTTGTTCATCTTGTGAGTGGCGCTTTTCTTCTTCCACTTGATACATATATGGCCTGATCGATTGAGACTGCATGCTCTAATTAGTGAGGCTTATGACTTTTTTTGCATGAAACAAAACACATTCTATTTCTTTTGCAAGTCTTACTTGGAGTGCTTCTTTCTCTTTTAACATATTGGGTTTGAGTGGGAGGTCAGCTTTGGATTGCAGCTCCTCAAAACCCAGGTGTGTTCTTGTAGTCTGTTCTGTATTGAACCCTTTTCTTAGTTTTCTAAATTTGTTTGAGCAGATCTGTTAGAAAACTTTGAAATGTTATACCTTTGTTTTCTCAAGTGTTTCCATTAACCAAGCAAGACATTTGGTATGTTTATAGGCCATTTTAAGAATGATATCTGCAGGTTGGAGTTTTTGTCTTACATGTCTTCTTTGTTTTCTTTTTATAAGATTATAGTAGCGGTCATACCACTCTTATGTTGGTCTATGATTATCTGACTCAAACAATTCACTGAAGCCAGATAATTCTGTCTTTGTAAATAGTTTTGGTTAGTATGATTCCGGGATTCATCATCTGAATTCTCTTTTGCTTGTCAGATAAATTAGCATGGCTTCTAACTAATATATGAAGTTATTTTTTCTATAGAAGTGTTGTAGGTATGCAGAAAGTGCTGTCTTCATCTTCGGTTTCTTTTTCCCCGAAAGAAGCTTCACACAATGATGAACTCTTCATGAAACAGAGGGTGCTCTTCTCAGAGAATCTGAATGTGAGTTTTTGTTCCATTCATTATTTGTCCTTATTAAAATCACTGTTCATATTATTCCATATGAAACTTTTTCATGACTTTATAACGCATGGGAATTCAGGAGCTGACGAATCTGAGGAAACAGTTGTACTCAGCAGCCGAATATTTTGAAATATCTTACAGCAAAGAGGACCAGAAACAACTGTGAGCTTTGATTCTACCTCCTAATATGTAGTTTATTGAGTGATTGGATTATTCCTTGGTAGCCTTTTCCATATCATACTAAGCTCTTGCTTATTGAATCTAATTATGGTAGTGTGGTGGAGACCTTGAAAGATTATGTCATCAAAGCAGTTATCAACACAGTTGACCACTTGGGTTCAGTAGCATATAAAGTCAATGGATTTTTGGATGACAAAGTCAGTGAGGTTTCAGAAACTGAGCTTAGACTCTCTTGCCTTGAACAGGTCAGTTTTCTGAGTTCTGTTCCTCGTTACCTAGTGAACTTTTAAGAAGGAGTAGCGCAGCTCGCATTTGATTAACCCTAGCTAATATACCTTCCTCCGATTATACAAGTGCTTTTATGGTACTTATTATTTGACTTCATCGAATAACAGGAGAAGAAGTGTTTACCACAACTAGGATTCGTGATGGGCGACCATCAAATTGTTCTTCATCTTATTCTTCTTCTTTCTTTCTTTCTTTCTTTCTTTCTTTCTTTTTTCTTCAAAAAAAAGAAGAAGAATCATGTTCTCCAGTTTTTATTTTGTTGTTTTGTTAATTAATGGCAGTTTTTCTGGATTGATTGATTTTATTATTTTGTATTGGAAGATTGATTTCTTGTTCTGAATAAATACACTCAAATTATTAATTCCATGTCATTTGCCACTTCATCTTATCGTGTGTTGATGTTATCCTTATAATTAATCTTGACCATTAAATGTTAGAGAATCTAATGGTTACAAAATGGTGTAAAAAAGAGCGTCATTTGAACCCGACCCTTCTTAATATGTTGTTCTTCTAGCATTTTGGGATGGTGCAGTTTGAACATTATACCTCTTCTATACTTACTTCTCATCTGTTCTTCTCGAACAATTCTAGCGACTGAGGACATGCCGAGACTTCAGCAATCAAGGAGGCTTATTCCAACATTCATTTGCCATAAACTTTCCTAAGCACCATAAGCGATACATCTTGCCAGGCAAAAATACTCTCATGCTCTTAATCACATTTGCTTTTTTGCCTTTGAATAATTTCTGTTGGTCAGTAATTGATAATTTACACATATATAAAAGTAAGAATGACATTTTGTGTTCAGGTGGAGCAACAACTCAAACAGTGGGTCAGTCTGCATTGATATATCATCACAGAAATTTATCTGGGACAAATACTGGTATATTATTCATCACATAGAACTTCATCCTTATAATCTGTTTTCCTAGCTATCAATTATCATAATATGACTACAGAATTCAAGACTAGAAAAGCTGATGATTTGTTTATGTGAATATCTTGAAGCCACAACTAGGGAGACCTCTCCAACGGTTGTCAGGTACATTTTCTGAACCATGGTTTTTCAAGCCAACTTATGTATTTTGATCTAAGCTTCACCAAAGTCTTCTACCTATTTCTGATGCAGTGAAGAGTATTCACTAACGCATTCTCCACAATCTTCACCTGGAGCATTTCAGTTCGCAAGAATCGGATCCATACATGGTTTGTGTCAAGTTTTGTTCATGTTTCTTCGATTAGCACTGATGCTTAATGCAATTTTTCTCTTACATTTTCATTTTTTTTTTCCAATATATATTCAGAGAAACGAAGTGTCTCACCACTTAAGTTTCCAATTTTACGGTGTGGCTCTGTTGTAAAGAGATCAAGCACTCTGAACTCTTCTTCTACTGCTAAACTGCGGGTAAGTTGTGTTAGCAGCAAAATGCTGAATACCTCTCTTTTTGAGATTGATCTGAAAATGTTGTTTCCAAATGCAATATTAGATATGGTTACAAATACATGATGAACTTAAGATGGAGGCATTTCGTTATATTTTCAGTACCCATCGGAGCCTCGGACTAGGAGATCAGCTTCATTAACATTTCATAACGAAAGAGACAGGACTAAAGACACTGAAGTGGAATCAAGCAAAAACAAGAAATTCTATAAAGCCTTATTGAGCATGGGCAAATCTAGAAATGATAAGGCATTGTACAAATACTTGGATAAGAATTAGAACAACAAAACACAGCAGTATAAGCCCATCTTTGCTTTTCAGTTTTCTCTTTTCTACTTGTCTCATCCTTGCTAGCGAGTTTTAAATCATTCATCATTGATGGTTTTTACTTCTGTTGTGATGTTTTGAAAGAAGTGGTAACAGTTTTGCTGTTGGCTTTCACCAAAGTAAAGAATGAATGAAATAATCCAAAGATACTTTTATTTCTCAAATCAATAGAAACAAAGGCTATAGCGATTTATCATTCGTATTTCCAGATCATGATATTAGAGCAAATCTGTTGTACCGAAATAGGGGGGGTTACCATGTATTAGATGCTATCAGAGTTCACAAGGTATATATCCAAATGCTTCTAGGTTGGTTAAAATCCAAGATCAAAACTAGGACCTTCTAGTTCAAAACTTGGGCGTTCTACTTTCCTTGCACAACTAGGCTCCTGGGATACAATCTTCTCGTTGTCAGCAGCAACATGAGAAACACAAGAACTTGATCTTGACATCAGACACACAGTCTGCATTATGCCGTGCAGTGTCAGCTTTGACATGGTCTGAATGAACCTGCTTCAGAGAAGTTGCAAATATTGTATCGAAGCTACAAATCTACATAATAAACTTCACCTGTATTATCTACATAAAGTATATATAACATAGCCGTGCATGTGGGTTGTCTACACAATTTCTAACGATGCCCTCCTTTTACTTGGTTGCTGTTAAGCATCTCTATTTATTGAAAGACGCAGAGTGATCTAAATTTAAATGAGAATAAGCAGATAGATACTAGAGGAATAACAGTAGAGACCTGGTGGAAGTTTTTGATGTCTTCACTCTCAGCTAATTGACTGCCACAACCGCTGGACAATGCTGCATAGTCCAATTTAAAATGAAATCCCTTATTGATTCATAGCTAATTCTAAAAAAAACTAGTTTCAGAAGTTGTATCAGTAGATATGATTTTGATGGAATTTAAGTTCTGATGAAAACTTGCCTTTATTTCCAGTTTCAGTAATATTGCCTGGTTCTATATTTTCAACTGATCCGTTATGTGGTTCTGATGATTGTGATTGTGATGGCCGAACGCCTTCAGAGATATCCAACATTATAGCATCTGAAACTTGAGACCCCTTAGTTGAGGAAACTGGTCTTGCGGTGCTGTTAGCTTGACGTGAAGCTACACTCTCCTGATCCATAGGGTTTTGGAGAAAGGACAAAATCTGATGGGCTGCACAGAAGGAAAGAGACCAAGATGTCAATATGAACACACACACACCAGCACGTCAGCACCCCAGGTGTGAAATATTAGAAGAAAAGAAAGACAAGAAAATAGTTATGGGAACAAAAAGGAAAAAGAAAATTATTTAAAAATCAGTGATCACTATGCTTATTGCATGTGGTCCACCAAGTAACCAGAGACTCACCATCACGTATAAGCTTATTTGTAGGGACTCCCCTGCTTGGTTTTGTTTCCTGTACACTAGATACGCTAGAATTTAGTTTAAGGCTTTCTTCAAACTAGCTTTGTTCTGAGATTTCTCTTCACCTGCAGACCAGCAATAAATTGGTAAAGGAATAAAGAGGGAAGGATAAAAAGCTTCAATTTCAATTAAGTTGTGCATGCAATTCCCTCACTGAGTAGCCTGAGACTCACTGTCACTTAAAGGATTGTTTCTGGAGATGCCTCCGTTCAATTTTGTTACCTCTACACTAGAGATGCTAAACTCTGAGTCTGAAGGTCTCTTGATACAAGCTTTGTTGAGAGTTGTTCCTTCATCTTCAGACCAAAACAAATGCAGAAGGCAGAAATGAGGTCTATACAACCATTGAACCATTAATGTCTATATTAGAATATCATAACAGCAATTTACCTCCAGCAATTGCACGTGGACTACCAACCTCCACCAAGTATTTTGGTAGTTCAAGAGTAGATCCTGTTTTTATATCTACTGACAAACTAACATACCTACTGCTCAGTGTGGTTTTATCTTCACCAAGTAAAGTAACCTGTCATATACGATACACAGTCGGAAGTTAGTTTGGAATTCATTAGTTCAAAGAAACTGACACATCTCTAAACTTATGTGATTTCAATGGACCGGGTTCATGTGACATATAAAATTTTAGTGATTGATATATAAGAAAGAAACTATATGGCAGGAATTTAAGATTAATGTGAACAACCTTCTTACAGAAAGAACCAGAAGAGGCAAGTCTGAGGATGCCAACATGGTACTTCTTGGACTTCTGAGTAATCTGAGTAGTGTATAGAGCTTCCCACTCTGATTTGCAGAGATTACAATGCAATTATTATTATAATTATAGCACAAAAATGATGAGTTTCTTTTTCTTTTCTTTTTTTCTTTTTGTTTTTTTGGGAAATGAGCATATTCTGAAGTTAAAAATTCCAACTTCCTCAATATACTGTAATGTAAAGTTGATCTCTTCAACTTCCTGACTGACTTGCTAACTCATTAATTTCCAAATTTTAACTAAAACTTATTCAGAGTGTCAAAATATATGGGGAACCCAAACAATTGCCTTTTCTTAAGTTCTGAAAGCATTGGGTTCAAAACTTTGCTTATGGATTTCAAGAATAAAGCAAAGCATAAGCCATGCACTGTCATGGATGGCAAACTAAGGGGTTACAGGAAAGTTGGACACCTATAAACCATTATAATAAATAGAAAGAGAAATCATAATAATAACCATGAAAAAAGTAAAACATAAGAACATACATCAGATTCACACTAACCTTTTACTTCAAAATCATCGATTATAATGCAATCATCTTCTCCATGCAATTTCCTTGATTTTTGCACATGGAAATTTTTTGCTTCACACTTCAAATCAGCCCCAGCTTCATTCCTCTCAGGTTCCCCAATGTCAACCAAATGGGCACTAAATGCAAATGATTCGCTAGATCTTATAGCTTCATCTTTTTTGAGGAACCTAGTTTCCAAGAGTTTCCTAGTTGCATCATATAGCATCGCCTAAGCAGAACCAAATATGGAACTGTAAGCAACAATTTTGGCAGAAAGTAAAACCAGCAATAAGAAACAAAATTAACTTTTTCAATCAAATATATCATTCCTTATTGTACGGGATGATAAACAAACATGATAACATTGTGAAAACATCAAAAGCTTCAAAACATATACCTGTCTTCCAAAGGAGCCCCTGGATGCAATCTGTAAGAAGCCATCATGGTACCTCTTGGCCTTTTGAGTTACTTGTGTAGTGTATAGGACCTTCCATTCTTAAAAGGTAAAACAGAACCAAAGGATAAATGGAGAAGGAAAGAAAAAAAAAATAGCTTTAAGTCCTGCGAAAAGTTACTTAAAAAGTTAAAAATAAAAGAACTTTATTTACCTTTTCCATCATCTTTACCAGTGAGAACACCATTACTCTCTTCCTGCTTTATTCTTGTCTTCCCCACAACATTCCGCTTATCTTCTTTAAGATGCAAATCCCTTGCAGGTTTATGGTCTCCTTCCTGCTCTCCAATATCAACCAAATGAGCATCAAATGCTATTGATCCACCAGATGCTAGAACTTCATCTTTCTTAATGAACCTGCTATTTAACTGATTCCTGCTTGAATCCAACAGTATTATCTGAACAAAGACAGAAAAGGTAAAGCCTGAGAATCAATTTGTCTTATGTTATATTGATTTGCAATTATAGACATGAGTTGACAAAGGGTATTCACTTGCATCATTAAGGATTAATAAGAGAGAAAACAAAAGTAGAGATTTGATAATGGAAGACATAAGATGGAATGGTCACAACAAATATGGGAGTTATGGAGAATGATATAAGGAAAGCAAGAAGAGTCAACCTGCTTTCCGTGAGACCCAGTGATTGCTGGTTGCAAGAAACCATCACGATACTTCTTCACCTTTTGAGTTAGCTGTGTGGTGTACAAAGCCTGCCATTCTACATAGTGAAGGGTCAACAGTTAGAAACAACTTTTTGATAAACTGAAGATTGGAAAACATTTAATCCCCAGATCAACTATGACAGTATTAAAGATACATGGAAAAAGCAACAGATCCCGGGTAACGTATAATATGCTTAGTTAAAGACACCATTCTTTATAAAATGAGCCACAAACTCACAAACTAACCTGTTGTGCTAGTTTTCACTGTCTCAGAACTACTAATTGCTGCACCATACTTGTGTAATTCCCTCTTCTTGAACTCTGAAATGTAAAATGCTGTTACATGTAAGCTGCCAGGCTATTACGCTATACAGAGAAATTGCACATATTAAGAAGTTACATTGACCAAATTCCCATAACTTAGTTATATTCCCCCAAATCATCAAAGCCTAAATCAGTTGGCAAAAGAGCATAACCAATCACTTTACAATAGCAATCAAAATGAGATTATAACTAGAGGTATTTACTGTACTATAACATTCACCTTTGATAATATTCTGCGACGGACTCAAATTTTGCAGTGGCTTCCTCCCTGAATAAATCAGAATTTTGGTGATTGTAAGTCTAGGAAGCTGAAATGTCTAGTAGCCAAACCACTTGCATAATCACTTTGTTTTTGCCATACGAAATGAGATTAAAACAACAGGTATTACACTAACCTCTGATCACATTCTGCGCCGGAGTCTGAAATGGCTGCGGCTTATTCCCTGTAGAGATCAGCAAGTTAGGGATTAAAAACATAGATAGCAAACAGTACACAATGCTACGAAAATGAACAAAATTGGCATTAGCTATAGAATTGAACTATCCATACACGATTTCGCTCGCTTCTCACTGAAATTCATGTCGTTTTCTCCAGAACTGACACCGGCCTTAGGTTTCTGATCTCCGGCACCGGATTCGGCGTCGTTCACATCAACGAGAAAGGCATTGAAGGTAAGTGTTTCGCCGGAGCTAACGGCTTCGTCTGTCTTCAAGATCCTGCACTCCAATAGCATCTCGCAGTCGTCGTACAGCAACATCTGCAGTTTCGAAAGCATAAAAAAATGAATCGGAAAAAAAAATTAACAGAAAAATAGAAGTAGAAATTCGATTTGAATTTGAAAACTGTGGAGTGTATACCTTATTGGTGGAGGTGTGGAGCTCCAAGAAACCGTCCTGGTAAACCTTGCGCTTCTGCTTCATGTGCTTCGTGTAGGTCACGCTCCACCGCTTCACTTCCGCCATTGCTGGTTCTCAGAGAGAGTGAGAGAGGCGAAAAGAATCGAAGCGTCGTCGTTTTGGTACTTATGGCGGGACTGACCTCGAATATAAAGCGGGTTGCGCAATTTCGAAATCTCGCCCAAAATATTGGGTTTTTCGTAATTTCAGGTTCCGCCTAGCCCGCATTAATTTTGTTTCCCCAAAACGGCGAGTCGTTCGAGGGATGGGCAGCATTAGAGTGTAGAAATACGACAGGGCGTCGAAAAAGCGAGGGCATTTGCTTGAGCTTGACTTTGTGTGCTGCAACTGCAAAGCTCGTGAATCGTTTTGCTTCAGATCTCCCCCGATCTATACGAATTGAAAGGCCCTGATTTTCAAACATGGTGAGAATTGATGCGTTTTTTTTTGTTTGTGAATTTTTGGCTGGGATCGAAATGGTTAGGGTTTTGATTTGTGTGTGTTTGTTGTGTGCAGTCGGCGCTTTTCAATTTCAATTCGTTCTTGACGGTGGTGCTGCTCGTGATTTGCACGTGCACCTTCTTGAAGATGCAGTTCCCGGCGCTCCTCGAACAGAAAACTGGGTCAGTCAGTCTCTGATTACATTTTCTTTGTTGGTTTTTTTTATCCATTGGATGACAAATTTAGAGCATAAGTTGTAGTTTCTGTTGCTTTGATCGTAGTATCTGTATTAAATTTGAAGTTTGAAGTCGAAAGTTTTCGTGGATGATTGCGATTATTCAAAGCTGTAGTAATGTAGTTATCACATTTTGTTTGCAAAACCTATAACAAAGTTGAAGCACATTGATCGAAAGAGTAAAAAGAAGCTTGATATCTAATTGTATGCATCGAAGCCTTTGCAATGTATTGTCATTGTATGCATAGTGTTAGGTGATGTTAGACAAACTCCATTTGAATGTTTGATTAGGAATTTCTGCTCGAGTGCTGATTTTAAGCTTTGCGTTGCTTTTGAAGCAAGAAATGCTTGAATTCTGGTTGCAATTTTAAAAGCTGGCTATGCCCCTCGTGGGCCTTTCTGTAAAATCTTATGTTATTTGTCTTCTTTCCTCATTTTATCTACACTTTGATACACAACCACACTCAGACTTCAATTTCTGCTTGCAAGTACTGTTCTTTATGTCCATTCATTCTTTTGCTTACCCTGCAATATATAGTCTCAGTAAGGGTACTTTCTTTGCTTCTACATATTTGATTGTACGTATTGTATTCTTTTCCCTTGTAATGTTTGTTTTATACTTCTCTACGTTGTTCTGTTTCTCTATTGATGTGTCAAAATTCAAGAGCCGTGTTCTGATTATGTCTCATCCTGGCAGGTTTCGGGGATTTTTTTGGAAGGCCGCTAGAATAGGTATGATACTTCAGATTTTCTATTTATCTGGTTGGTATGACAATGTTATGTTGCTTCTAGAATAGTGACAGTTGAGTAGTCCATGATTCCATGAATCTGTTTGATGACTTCTGTGGCCACTTGAAACAGGTGAACGCTTGAGTCCTTGGGTTGCTGCTGGATGCATTGCGATGGGTGTCTCAATTATACTTTTCTAGGTAACTGATCCCTTCCTATGGTGTTAATTGGATTACTTTCTTGGCATCTGAATTTGGGAGTAGTGAGTGGCACAGACTTGTTTCTCTACCTGATTTTAATTCCAAAGTTTGGTTATGATCCAAATGTAGAATCAGATGGATTAGGATGTTCTTCTATTCGATACACATTTAGATACTTGCTTGGTAGGATGTCTACTAGTCCACACAACAACAAACCACTCATAACTCCCCCCATAAGTGCTAACAGTGTTTCACGGTGATGCATTGTATATTGCAGGTTAGGGCGTAGACAGGTGCAAGGAAACTCGGTGCATGGTTGTGTTTTGTGGGCTTGTGAATTACAATGACTAGAGCATGGTCCAGCGATCTTTATTGGAAGACAAAAAGACAATTAGAGAGTGAGATATTAGAGTTGCAAAATTTGTCGATTTTTCATGAATGAATGGTGTATCGTGTATGGAGTACCTTTTTCAAAAAGAGGAGGATACAAAAACAAGTATTGCAACTCTTTTTTTGTTTTGAGGTAACAGTAGCAATCACTAATTACCAATCGAATCAGATTTGCACAAACTAGTTCTATTTTCTTCTTGGGAGCTAGTGCTTGCTTACATTAGCATAGATTGACTTGACTGGCTAGGATGCATTTTCTTTGGATACGTATCTAATGCAGACGTGTTTGCAAAACCGAAAATCAGTGGCCACCCTTCACTCTTTTGCTCACATAATCACCTTGGGTGATGAATGGAGAGCAAAATTTGGTGGGCGGTGACCAAGCCTCTTAGTTTTCTCATATAACATCTTGCATAGAGTTGTCTGCATTCTTTACTTTTAGAACGTATCGCTTTCGCTGGTTTATGAAAATGGATTCCTGATTATGAACTTCATTGTGGTGGATTAGTTGACTTTAATTTAGCAAAGTTTATTTTAAAACATTTGACTTGACCATTTGATATGTTTGATCAAAACAGGTTTGAGTTTTGCTTTAGTTACTTGGTGTAATTGGCCTTGGTTACCAGGTTTTAGCTGTACAAAATATGATCCGAGTAAGTTGTCCGTTTGGATAGGGTACGCGGCTTTGATTTGATTTCCCTCTTGGCCAGGCCGCAAGCTACAACTGGGTTTTATTCGCAGAAGCAAACAAACGCAAGCTTGTGGTAAACAAGTGGTTCTATATATCTAACCACAACCGTTAGTTTTGTAGTGATTTTTTTGTGTGATACGCATGGTTGAGCGTTAATCTTTTAGTCAGTTCTCGACGAGGTGAACGTTTGTAGATACGACCATCATATGTCATGTTCAACTTTGTCTATAATTTTCACTGTATTTACGTTTATGATACGTAAAATCAAATCGAATGTCGTATCATTACCCTTTGAAAGGTTCTCATTTTTGCTACTTTTGAACTTGTGATTAGGGTTTTCACTACTTTAACTTTGATTAGGGTTTACTTTCAAAAGAAAGAGAGTCGTGGATCATTCGTTAATAAAATCTGCATAGTGAAATCATTGATGCTTCATCAACCATTATTTTAAGCTAATTATTTAGATTATTGGAGGGACCTTTGTTAATATCACTAATTGGGATCCATCATTATCTCCTATGAGTATTTTTGTTTTGACAATGTCCATATCAACCAGTGGATTGCTAGCTTGTTGTGATGAGTTGTGACAACCATATTTTATATTTTGAAGACCAACTTTCAGATATTTCACACATTAAAATTATAAATAAAGCTGAAGACCACCCATTTTTCTATTCTTTTTATTTAATTGGAGAAAGAGCTTAACCCAAATGGTTGGATTTAAGCTTAACCCACTAGAGTAAGCAACAACTATTAAAAGAAACCACCCCAACTTCTTTGTTTAGATTAAGAAACTATCAGAGGCCACAGTTACCGATTAGCCTCACAGAAAAGTCGAACACTTTGTTGTAAGAAAGAACAACCGTGACGCGGAATATGGTGGAAGTCTGATGGATCATCAACTAGTGTGTGTGTTTTAGTCCAAAACTACTGCTAAATAATGGGACTTGTTGTTTATAGGCTCAACTTCCTTTTCTTGTCGCAAATTTTCTACAAAATTGCAATATCAAATGCCGACGTGATGTGTAAACGTGATGATATAGTACATAATATGGAAACAAACATTTGATAGGCTTTTACAAGAGTTGGTAATTATCTGGTAACAAGATTGATGTTTTTGCAAAATGCATGCTTGTTAGGCTAATGGAAAGTCATATAACGAGTATGGTCTTAGAGAACAGGAAGTTTCATTGTTTAGAAGTTCATTCTTCAGCCAGCTAAATCATTTGGTTGATATGAGTTTACTTTTTTAGAGGGTCACTTAGTAATAAGTACGGTTAGACTCTAGTCATTAGCCGCTTGCCCAGTTGTAGATGTCGATATAATAATATCAAACATGTATCATCAATTTAGTACTCAAATTTAGTAAATGAACGTACGATTCTTACGATTCAAAAATAAATACCCACAATAAGTATGAAGATACTACGAAGGTAAACTAACTCCATACAGGGAAATTATAAAGTGGCTTGTCTTTGATTTCACGTTACTCTACCTCAATATTCCTTTGATTTCTATTTTTCGTATATGAAACTTTGGTCAAATGGTAAGAGATAGTAACAAAAATGAAAGGAAAATAAAAAATGAAGAAAGAAGGATGATGTCGACGATTTAGGGAGCTGTTGTTGGCCCATTTCCCGCATATTTTATCCAACAAGCACTCGCTCTCACCAATGCAACTTGTAAAAAAAAACAACTCATTTGGATTCCATGGAATCAAACCACCACACCCCACTCTGCAATTTACCATTACCACTTCTCCTCCGACTCAACCCCCCTCTTCCTCTTCTTTCTCTTTCTTCTCTCCTTCCCAACTTCTCGGCTGCTTTTTCGGGCACACACAACCATGTCCGACCCCGAAGACGACCGCGCTCCCTCCATTTTCCCAAAGTCAAAGAGCCTCGACGCCTCTTCCCTCATGGACTTCGATATCGACGTCCCCTGGCCGTTGGATCAGATCCACTTCCTGTCCAACCCCACCTCCCCTCTTCTCTTCTCCCCCGCCGACGACCCCTGCTCTCCTCTCTGGGCCTTTTCCGATGTCAACAATCACGACAAGGTTACCCGCGCTCTTCCCGACCCGACCCAATTCGTTTCCGGTTAGTTTTGTTTGCGGACTTTGAGAAGCTTCTTAGATTTCAGCTTTTGGGTATTGCTCATGAGAAGATAAGCATGAATTTTGGAGCTCTTTTTGTTTGGTCAAACATGAATAATATTATTCAGTTTGTTTTGGTTTATGTTGGTTGGTTTTGTAATTCCTTGATGAAGTTCAACTGGGAGTTGATATATAAGAATATCATACAGTTACAGTTGAGAGGCTTTGCTCATTTGGTTTTTGACTATCATAACTAATGCAGATACTAATCCGGTAGCGCAGAAGCGGAAAGAGAATGAGGACAACAGAATTATTCGGTCCCCGTTTTCGGGGCTGGAGCCGAATGCGGACGGTTATTTTCTGATTAAAGAGAGGATCACTCAAGCACTTCGGTACCTTAAGGAGTTGAGTGATCAGCATGTACTAGCTCAGGTTTGGGCACCGGTGAGGGATGGGAATCGGTATGTGCTTACAACTTCAGGGCAGCCCTTTGTGTTGGATCCGCATGATGGACTTCATCAGTATAGGATGGTTTCGCTGATGTATATGTTTTCTGTGGACGGGGACAATGATGGAGTGCTTGGGCTTCCTGGCCGTGTCTTCCAGCAAAAGCTGCCCGAGTGGACTCCGAATGTTCAGTACTATTCCATCAAAGAGTATCCACGGCTTGATCATGCTCAGCACTACAATGTTCAGGGAACCTTGGCTTTGCCTATATTTGAATCCTCTGGACGGTCCTGTATTGGTGTAATTGAGCTCATTATGACTTCTCAGAAGATCAATTATGCTCCCGAGGTTGATAAAATTTGCAAAGCACTTGAGGTTGGTTTGCTATGTTTTCTTTTTCATTTTTTGTGATGTTCATTTCAAATGTCGATACATTTATCAGGTTATTGCAACAACAAAAGAGATTCGTCAGTCACATAATTTTATTTCTCCTGCAGGCAGTAAGCTTGAGGAGTTCAGAGATGTTGGATCATACTAGCACACAGGTGAGCAATAACCATGAGCCTAATTTGGTGTTCTTTTGGGAACCAAGAAAGTAAATACGGATTTCTTTCATTTGTTCCTCCTCCATTCTCACAGATATATGCTTGGCACTTCTTGTAACCAGATTCAGATACGCAATGAAGGTCGCCAAACTGCATTAACTGAGATCTTGGAGATACTGACAATGGTATGTGAAACTCATAAGTTACCACTGGCTCAGACGTGGGTTCCATGTATGCATCGCAATGTTTTGGCGTATGGTGGCGGCATGAAGAAGAGTTGTACGAGCTTTGACGGTAGCTGCATGGAACAGGTCTGCATGTCCACAACAGATGTGGCGGTCTACATTGTAGATGCTCACATGTGGGGTTTTCGAGAGGCCTGTGTAGAGCATCACTTACAAAAGGGTCAAGGGGTTGCTGGTAGGGCATTTTTGTCCAGTAATGCGTGCTTCTGCAGAGACATTAGCCAGTTCCGCAAAACAGAATACCCTTTAGTACACTATGCGCGCATGTTTAGGTTAACCAGCTCATTTGCAATCTGTTTACAGAGCACTCATACAGGAAATGATGATTACATTCTAGAATTTTTTCTGCCACCTAGCATCACAGACAGTAGTGAACAACAGACGTTATTGGGCTCCATATTGGCTATAGTGAAAGGTCATTGTCAGAATCTCAAGGTTGCTTCTGGAATTGGACTTGCAGAGGAAGGAATAGTTGAGATTGTTCAAGCTTCTATAAATGAGGGACTTGATTCAAGACTTGAATGCATACAGATACCCCGATCTGTGGAGCCACTACCAGGGTCTTCCTTACCTAACAGAGAAGAGATGGTGCGTCTAGATCCAGCAAAACCACAGTTAATGGTGGACATTAATGCTATCAATGATGAGAGAAATGCAGTTCACAAGGGTGGAAAAAATAACATTTCTGTTCCTGAGAATAAAGACATGAAAAAGACATCAGAGAGGAAGCGTGGGAAAACTGAGAAATCAATTAGTCTAGAGGTTCTTCAACAATATTTTGCTGGAAGTCTTAAAGATGCTGCAAAGAGCCTTGGAGGTAATCTTTCTTATTACACTAAACATCAATTTTACTCATGCTGTTTCAACAAATGCCAATATATTGATCTAAATGAATTTTTGTCTTGCAGTTTGTCCTACCACAATGAAGCGCATCTGTAGGCAGCATGGAATCTCCCGCTGGCCGTCTCGCAAGATCAACAAGGTCAACCGTTCTCTCAGTAAGCTAAAGCTTGTAATTGAGTCTGTCCAAGGTGGTGAAGGAGCTTTTGGTTTGAGTCCTCTTACTACAAGTCCGCTTACTGGTGCTGCTGGCTCCAATTCTCTACCATATACAAGCTCTCAACCATATGAAGTACAGGGAGAAAAGGACTCACCCAGCTCTAGTTCACCAGGAAGAGACAGACAGGCTGGGATAAGAGATCCATTGCAAGATATTGGTAAAGGCTCAAACTCATCCAAAACAGGTAGTGGCTCAAGGGAGGCGAGTACTGGTACCCCTACTTCTCATGGTTCATGCCAAGGTAGTCCTGCAAATGGAAGTGCAATGGCAAAGGAACCCTTTGTTTCTTCCATCCATGATCAATTTGCTGAAGTAGATCGCTCCCCTGAATCAGCATTTCGACCACCAGAGGAACTATATGTACCAGTTTGCTCAATACCAGATGCTCTCCTCATTACAGAACCTGAAGAACCATCTAGAGGAATGCTACTAGAGGATGCTGGAAGTTCAAAAGACTTGAGAAATTTGTGTCCTTTTGCAGACTTAACTGTGGACGAGCAAGTTCCAGAAGTTTTCTGGACAGACCCCCCATGTCCCGAACCAGCTCCTAAGCAATCCAGTCCTACTCTTGCTTACACAGTGCCCCATAACACATCTTTACGAGAAATGAGAAGTGTAACCATAAAGGCGGCATATAAAGATGATATCATTAGGTTTCGGATCTCTATGAGTTCTTGTATAGTGGATCTGAGAGAAGAAGTGGCAAAGAGATTAAAGTTGGAGGTGGGCACATTTGATATGAAGTACATGGATGATGACCTCGAGTGGGTTTTGATAGCTTGTGATGCAGACCTGCAGGAATGCATTGAAATTTGCCGGTCATCAGGCAGCAATATGATCAGACTCTCTGTGCACGACATTCTACCCAATCTTGGAAGCTCTTGCGAGAGCACTGATGAATGAGGATTCAATTGTAGATATGGTTAGTTTTTAACATCATTTCTAAATGATGCTTAGCAAATGCAGGTGTATTAGGTATTGTTTGATAGAGCTTGCTTCATTTTTTCATTAAAAAGAAAATGACTTTATTTTGAGATCAAAGTGTCGATAGTGTTGCTGCCCTTTGCCTTTGTTTCGTTGGCGTTTTTGTTCCTTTTCATTTTACCAATGATTTAAAAAGATGTCACATTACCAGGTCGTCTGCATCTCATGACTCTTTGTGATCTTGTCCATTAGAACTTAGACCCTCATTTTTTTTTTCTCAGTTACTGGGAGTGGGATTCCATGCTTTAAAGAATTTCAGCAATTATAGAACTGAAGTAGTGAGAAACTTTTGGGCCTCTTGTTTGATTCAGAACGATACATTTATTTGATCACACATGTTTTCGTAGCAGCAAATTTCCAAGGCTTCATTGGAGTTCGATATTACAATGCTTAAGAGGCCAAAACGTATGCATGCGGGTAAAGGAGTAAAAGGACCTCGATGGCTATACCCGCCAACGATCAGTTCCTTCTGTCATATATATTCGGATGCAAAATTTATCCAAAGTTGATGAAGTTTCTAGCTTCAGCCATTCAAAAAGGAAAGAATAGAAGCTCATATAGCTAAAAACAGAGAAGTTGAAAAGAAGAAAATATGATCGAGCAGTACGTAGCAGTAGAAGCCTTTGGGGGGCCTTGTTACATAACCAAATGTTATTTGGTCACACAGTATGCCATATTTCAGCATGCCATTACATGCATGCGAAATAAAAACACCAAACTATGTCAAGCACCCATTCTATAACTAGAACACTAATGGAAATTTTTAACGTCGTTCCAAAGTCGAACAACAAACAAATTTGTTTGTTATTTTAGTGTTCCACAAGTCCATGAAAACTCTAAAGTCTTTGCTCTATGAATATTATGCGCTCTCGTTACACGACATGTGAGTTTTTTGATCATGTTTTTGTGAATTTTTTGATCATGTTGTGGGGACTCGATATTCATAAACAATCAAGAGAGAGTTTTTTTAGTTTTGTCGGTGAGACGTGACCTGGTTGGTTAAGGAATTAACTAACAACTTTGAGGTCATTGGTTCATATTCAGGGGCGGATTGACATTGAGGCTACTAGACTAGTGTTAATACATAGCCAAAAACTTGGCAATGCCGAGAATGTGGAACAATCACCCGGTCGCCGGATACCATTCCGGGCAAAACAACACCGGCAAGACCTCCATGAGCAGGCAAGGAATGAAGGTCTAACAACAAAACACTTGCTGGAGCTACTTCATAGCTATTAAACACCCCCGAAATGGGAGATGCTGAATAGGACCACAAACAGTCCCACATCGGGGACTAACGACATAGCTCCCAATGCAAGCCTATAAAACAGGCACGAACTCCTAAAAGAAGTAAGTTCACTATTTCCTCCATACTCCCGGACTATACAAGTGCCAATTGAACGTTGACTTAAGCATCGAAGAGTCGAAGACTGGGCCACCCCAGTCCCGACTCTTGACGCATTGTTGCTTGTGCAGTTACAGGATCCAAGAACCAAGAATTCGACCTCCCGTCCCGTGTTCTCGGGAGAGGTAGAAACAATTGACGCTGAAGGAGAGCCCCCTCTTGTGGAACTCCTATTTGACTGGACAAGATGGTGGAAATTGTGGATGAACCAAATGATCCCGGAACTCAGATAGAAAAAGAACTGTTTCAATTCGGAGACGCATCCCTCAACCAAGCCACCGCAAATGCGGCCCCCATTAACCACCCCGATGCTGCCACAACCCTTGAAATTTTGAAAAGAGACTTCCATTCGTTCCGAGAGCAAGCCGCTAAGGATAAAGCAGAGGCTGAAGCGTACCGGGTACGTATCGCCGAGCTGGAAAAAAAACAATTCTTATTGCGAGCCACGCTGGACCATCGTAACATCTATAATGACACATTGGAACGGGCGGCACGGGTCACTAGCACCCCGAGCTCCACCTCCACATCTCTTTTTCCTAATCAAGACCAAAATAGTTTCGTGATACCGGGAGGACCTAACCAAATCATCTACGTCACACATCCACTCACCCACACATCTTTTCCACTCCCAGCCCCTTAACCATCTACAATCAATAATGAACCCAGCCCCTGATAAACCAGCCCGAGCCATCTGATCTGCCCATCCCTAGTCCTACCCCTGTCAACACAGCCAACCCACCTCTCGACATGCAAACCCGCCTACTACTCCAACTTAGTCATTCTGTCACTCAGTTGGCTTTGCGGAATGAAGACATCGAGAGTCGCGGGAACCAACAACCTCTATTCTCAGGGTATGGGCATCATCCAAGTCCTTTCACGCCACAGGTGCAGATGAAAAAAAAGGCCACCTGAGGCCAAGCCATTCAAAGTAGACAAGTATAAGGGCACAGGGGACCTTCATCTCCATCTCGAGACATTCTTTTCGTTGTGTAGTTCCACTCGATACACAGACGCCATGGCTTGTCATGCCTTCTAAGAAACCCTCTTGGATGAAGCACTTAGTTGGTTCCTCAATCTGCCACCCAACTTCATTGACAATTTTGATCAGCTCGGAACGCTTCCTCAACCACTTCATACTCCATGCCAGCATTTACCGCAGTGTGGATGCCTTATTTCACATTAAACAAAAGGAAGGGGAAGGACTCCACGATTGCTGACCCGGTGGCAATCGGCCATCGCACGCTGCCACAACTTGGATCCCAAGTTATTGAGCAGGCTTTTCACCAAGCCTTGCTTCCCGGCAGTTTCTTAATGGAGATTAATCGGAACCCTCAAGGATCCTATGATGCCTTGATGGACCTGGCTGTCCGGTGGGCACGTGTTGAGTTTGCCACATTCGGACATTCCACTCCCACCACCACATTAGCGCTCCCAGCCCCTCCCCCAAAGCAACAATCCCAACATTATGACCGCAGATAAGACAAGGGCAAGCAACATGACACCTCCAGGGATAACAACCAGGGACGCGGTTCAGACCATCGCCACAGTGGACAGCGGGGCCGGGACCACCCTTATCTGTCCCGGGAGCAAAACCCGCAGCAGCAACGTCGTTCCTCCCTGCCACCTAGTTATGAGGTCCACACTACCCTGATAACTACATACGAAGACATATGGGCCAAGCACAAAGATCTCATTCCCCTGCCACCCAAGAGCAAGTATCTAAAAAAGCCCCGACGCGCAACAGGGAACAAATATTATGCTTATTATGATGACAATGACCACACCACGGAGATGTGCCATGGCCTCCGCAATGCAATAGAGCATTTGATTCATAACGGGCAACTCCACCAATATTGCACTCCCGCAACGAGTACTAATGCTATTGAGGTTCACGGTCATTATTACTATCCGGTGTTTAAATAGATGAGGTGAATTTGCATGCGGTGTCTTAATTTAGGAGGCTAATCAACTAATTACCATGACAGTTAATGCCGAAGCGATGAAGGCTATGTTGTACTGACACTTCACACTACTGGAGTGTCGAACACGCTCGACATGGCGAAACGGCACCGACACGTCATGATATGTGTCCAACACGTTGACTTTTCCGACACGGCCCGACATGTTGATCGATACGCCATGTCAGCATCCAATATGCTAACTCTGCAAAACCCAAAACTTAAACTACTGCCCAGTTTTTTTCCTTTTTTATGAAATCTACTATGTAGTTTAAATATGTCGTAAATTATGCACTTTTATTACTTGCATTTGATTTTTTATAGTTATACGATGGACTGAATTGTATTAGAACATTATTTTTGGTAATAGAATTAACTTATATCATATTTTAGTATCTTTTTTATGTATTAGAAATACATAAATATATTATTCTATTTGCTGTTTCTATGTCCAAACCGTGTTGGATCTTCACTTTTTAGGTTTTGCCGTGTCACACCGTGTCCGTATCTGTGTCAGTGTAACATAGGGTGAAGCATACCATGATTTTAAATGCAGTGGCAATGATACACACAACCATGGAGCTCTTTCTGTGTGTATGGGCAAAATTGAAAACCAGAAAGCTAAGAACACAAATGAAAATGAACCCCTCGAAGAATCACCAGAAGCACTATGGACCTCTTTCTTTTATGAGATCAGCAGCTCAAAAAAAGGAAGATGATCGATGATGTAAAGGACCTCGATTGATAAATTCCTATTTCCAGTTCATCTCTCCTATTCGGATGCAAACTTTATCCGAAGTTGATGAAGTTTCTAGCTTCAGCTATTCAAAAGGAAATAGAATAAAACTTATATGGAGCTAAAAACAGAACTTGAAAAGAAGAATTTTGAGCAGTAGTAGAAGGTTATTTGGTCACACTCATGCATATTCATACAGCTGCAAATTTGAAAAGGCTTATGCCTTGATCATAAGTACAACGTCACCTATTTGTGGGAAAACATAATTACCACTAGGATGAACATAAGAACTTGTTTATATCATTTCTATTTCACTACTAAATCACATCTCTCATTGAGATAACAACACCCGTCTAAGTATAGACGTGTATCGCTTATGCTAAGATATGACCCAAAATACAAATACCAGATTCGATTAACATTACTTCATCGTCCTCCGATGCATGCAAGGGGAAAAAAAAAAGACTCTTAATTAAAACTTCTTTTTGGGTCATGGATGTCCACTGCTCTGGACGCCGGAAATCGATGCCGGAGTTGGTGATCAAGTTACGCGTGGCCATTATGAGTAGCGCGGCTGGCAGTCTTTTTGGGGTCGTCGTCTATGGTTACCTCTGACAAGTTCACCTCCCTGCCTTTCCTTTCTGCTATCTGCCGCTGAGTTGACTTGTAGTATGTAGCATACAGAATCAGCTGAGCTAAACTAAAAACTGTGCCCAAGCCATTAGGAATCTGTGACCAAACAACAACAATATGTGAGCTTGAGATCATCACTAGCATAATCGATTGGAGTTTTAGTAGGATGTTGAAATCATTACCGTGATGAAGGGGTCAAAACGGATGAGAGCGTATGCAGTCCAGGCAACGCCATTGGCAAAGGAAGCAAACGAGAGAAAAAATGGCATGTACTCCACACTTTTTGTTGTGATCACTAATTTCTGTCCCCAAAGAGTAGCAGAGTGAGAAACTAAAACACATAGATGAATGAAAACGAATAAATATAATCGGTATCATTTTGTTACGTTATCTGATAATCTGACATGTTATATTGTCCGACTATGTATATATGCATGTCTTGATTCGTACGTAGTATTTGTTTGGAAGTCAAGTAACACATTATGCGGCGATGAGATAGATGGTAATTTGCTTGTAAGATTTTAATTAGGGGTGATTGATTAATTACCATGACAGTCAATGGTGAAGCATACATCATGATGTTGAAGGCAATGGATACGATGCCCACAATCAAGGACCTCTTGGTATGAGTGTGAGCCAAAGTGAGAACCAGAAGGGTAAGAACACCAATGAAAATGATCTCCAAGGCCACAACCAGAACCACCATGAGCCTCTTTTTCTTGTCGGAATAAACGAGGAAGAGGATGATGTAGACGACTTCGATGATCGTACCCGACCCGTTTATGGTCCAGACCAGAGTGCTATTCGGGTGCACGATGGGTAACCCATATAAGGTCCACGCCATGCAGTTGATTAGGGTTGCAAGGTAGGGGACTGGAGAGTATTGCTCCACTGACCCTTTCTTCCATATTTGAACAAAAGTTGGACTGCACCATAATTAATCATTGTAATTTTTGACAAAAAAAAAATTTATGAATAGAGTAAAACAACTTCGATTCAATATTAGTGGAGATTATCAATCATGTTATAGTGAGAAAAAAAATTATGTTGTAGTCACTAATCAAGGTAAACCTCACTATTAGCAGTAAAAGTTCTCTTTTGTTACATCAATTCCCATATATTTTTTTGGCATATAACATGATGAGTAACATTCCCTTCCAACGCTACTTAATTAATTATAGGAAATAACAACACTTCTGTTAAAAGCTCAATGACTTTACATATGCTAAATGCCTTTCTAGTGTAAGAGAGGATATATATGCATATGCCCCCATACCTCTTTCATATATCAAGTTTTTCTTAATACTCTATGGACATGAAATATTAACATAATTACCATATATATTCAGGTATAGTATCTATCGTTCACATGTCTACATGATCATGTTGTCCGTATATTTGAACACACCATTTATTTTTGCATCTACCCCAAAACGAGAAAATTTTAAACAAAAAAAATTGTATCTTATTATTAATCATATTCAGTTTTTCAGAATTAATAAGTGCCAATCAAGGAAAGAGGAGGAAAAGCTTACACCGGCGACAAGAACAAAAATAATGAGATGAGGTTCCCTGTAAAAAAGAGAAGAAGAAGAAGAGAAAGTAAGCAAAACAGCCTACATGATAGATATTCGATCATTTCCAGCTGATCAAGATAACGCATTGTTACATACACAAGATTAACGAAACCTCAAAGAGAACAAGTTTCCTATTCAAGAAATTTCATCCTTAATCCAGAAGTACTGTAATACAAACAAAATCAGTCTTAATTAAAACCATACCTATGATACCGACCACAGTCCGAGCAGCATCTGCAGAAACCATGGTGCTGTGATGATCGACCGCAAAAGAAGAAGACGAAGATGGAAGAAGAAGCAACAGATCAAGAAGAGGCTGAAGACAAATGAACAAGGGATACAAGAGACAGATTGGTTGAGTGTCAAAAGAGAGAGAGGAAGGAAAATAATGACGCTTGGCCGGGTAGGACTTTGTCAGATTTTGTGAGGTCTCTACCTTGTTATTGAACAAGATATGATCAAGCATATGACCAAGATCAATTTGCAGTAGCAAATGAGACAGTAGAAGCTCATTCGCGGGAGATAGACTGTCGCGAATGAAAGAACAATGAAAGAACACAGATTCTCGCGAATGAAGGAAAACAGTCGCGAATGATCAAAACAGTAGCAGACCTTGTAGCTCTGTATTTTTATGATCAAGAGTATTCTTTTCTAGCTTCACTACCTTTATTACACAGCTGCTACCCTTATATAGGGAACAATACTAAGTCAAAAACAAAATGACTACTTGCTAGATATTTAACAAAACACTAAGTGTTTAAACAGCTGTAACAGTGAGTCACTGTTATAGCTGGAAATGTAAAGCATGTGCTGGAGATGATCACCGCTTGCTCCTATGTGAGTCACAGCAAGTCTCCGCAGCTTCCTAGTTCTCCCAGGAAAGCATTAACTTCAACACTCCCTCTTAATGCTTTGCTTCTGAACTCCTAGCAGTCCTCTGAGGTATTCGAACCTCTCTCTTGACAGTGCTTTGGTGAAGATATCTGCGACTTGGTCATTGGTATTACAATAGACCAGATCAATCTCATTCTCCTCCACTGCATTCCTGATGTAGTGAAACTTCAAGGCAATGTGTTTCGCCCTACTGTGATACACAGGATTCTTGCTCATGGCAATCGCAGACTTGTTATCACTGAGAATGGTTGTTGCAGAACCTTGCTTCTCACCAAAGTCTTCTATGACTCTCCTGAGCCAAATTGCTTGTGAAGTGGCGATTGATGCAGACACATACTCTGCTTCTGCTGTAGACAAAGCAACTGATTTTTGCTTCTTTGACGCCCAAGAGAATACTCCAGTTCCTAGTGTGAAAGTATATCCTGATGTGCTTTTCAGATCATCCACACTTCCTCCCCAGTCACTATCACAGAAACCAAAGAGTTTTGGTTCCACATTCCTCTCATACATGATTCCAAAGTCCATTGTACCTTGGATGTATCTGAGAACCCTCTTCGCGGCTCCATAGTGTATCTTGGTTGGATTGTGCATAAATCTGGACAACAAACTTGCAGCATACATGATGTCAGGCCTTGTTGCTGTCAAGTAAAGCAGACTCCCCACTAAACTTCTGTACAAACTCTCATCAGCTTTGCCACTTCCATCTTCTTTTGAGAATTTTTCATTGACAACTAGAGGTGTTGCAACAGCATTGCAACCAAGCATCTTGTACTTCTCTAGAATTGTCTTTGCATATTTTCTCTGAGTAATAAAAATTCCCTTCGCATCTTGGATAATCTCAATTCCCAGAAAATAATGCAGGATTCCCAAATCACTCATTTCATATTTCTTCATCATATTAGACTTGAAATTTGAAATCATTTTTTCACAACTTCCAGTAAACACCAAATCATCAACATATAAGGAGACAATTAGGATACCTGTTTTACCTTCAGTTTTGGTGTAGAGGGCAGGTTCATTTTCACTTCTCTGAAACCCTCTTTCTGTGAAATAGGAATCGATCTCACCATACCAAGCTCTCGGAGCTTGTTTCAAGCCATAAAGAGCCTTCTTTAGCTTGTAAACTTTCTGCTCTTTACCCTTGACGATGAAACCTTGTGGTTGCTCCACATATACTTCTTCTTCTAGCACTCCATTTAGAAATGCCGATTTGACATCTAGCTGGTGTAGAAACCAGCCTTTTTGTGCCGCAATGGAGATCAGACCTCTGATCGTCTCATGCCTCGCAACTGGTGCAAAAGTTTCATTGAAATCAACTCCAGGTATCTGTGAGTACCCTTTCGCCACCAATCTTGCTTTGTTTCTTTCCACAGAACCATCCGCATTTAGCTTGGTTTTGTAAATCCACTTCAAACCGATGACATCCTTGTTGTCTGGTTTGTCAACAAGCTCCCATGTGTTGTTTTTCACAATCACATCAATTTCCTCCTTCATTGCAGTCCGCCAATCATCTTCTTTCACAGCTTCCTCAAATCTTTCAGGCTCAAATAAGCAGACATTGCAGCTTTCATACACTTCATTCAAGCTTCTCATCCTTATTGGTGTTGAACTTGGTGTAGATTGAGCATTTGAGGATGCAGGTGATGGTATTTCAGGACTGTGAGGTGGAGTTTGTTGTGGTGGATCAAGTTCCAATTCTTCTGGAACATCTTCCTCATCTTGAACAACATTGTCTTGCACACATTGTTGCAGGACTGAACCTTTCTCCCAATCCCAAACAGAATTCTCACTAAAGATAACGTCTTTGCAGACAATCACCTTTTTCTTCTCCAGATTGTATAGCCTATAGCCTTTTGTCTGTAAGCTGTATCCCATGAACACACACTTCTCACTTGATTCATCGAACTTCTTTCTCAGCACTTTTGGGATATGTGCATAGCAGATTGAACCGAACACCCTCAAGTGATTTACACTTGGCTTCCTTCCACTCCATGCTTCAAATGGTGTCATTCCCTGCACAGCAGTAGTAGGATGTCTGTTCATCAAATACACTGCAGTATTGACTGCTTCTCCCCAGTACTCCAGAGGCACTTTCTTGGCATGTAGCATAGACTTTGCCATTTCGACAATAGTCCTATTTCTCCTTTCAGCTACCCCATTTTGCTGCGGTGTATAGCTTACTGTGAGCTGCCTTTCCAAGCCAATATCTGCACAGAAATCTCCAAACTCATTGGATGTATATTCGCCACCTCTATCTGATCTCAGCTTCTTGATTTTAAGACCAGATTGTCTTTCCACCATAGCTTGAAACTTTTTGAACACAGCGAACACATCTGACTTTGCTCTCAAGAAAGAAACCCAAGTCATTCTTGAAAAATCATCAATGAAAGTAAGAAAATATCTGTTACCTCCCTCAGTAGTTGTTTTCATAGGACCACAGACATCTGAATGGATTAACTCCAGTGGTTCTTTTGCTCTCCATGCTTTCCCTTTAGGAAATGAGATGATATGTTGTTTCCCGAGTGCACATCCTTCGCACACATCAGTGACTTCTTTTATTTTTGGCAATCCTTGCACCATATTATTCTGATGCAACAGCTTGAGGCTTTGAAAATTCAAATGTCCCAGCCTTTGATGCCAGAGCCAAGGATTATCCTCCAGCTCCATTTTTCTTGCACTCTCAGCTGCATACTTGAGAGTCAGAGGAAAACTTCTGTTCCTCTTCATTTCAACTTCCACCATCAGCTTCTTGCTACTCCCTCTCTCAAAGATTTTGCAAGTGTTGTCACCGAAATGTAGGTGATAGCCATGCTCGACAAGTTGTCCAACACTCAGCAAATTCGAATCGAGATTTGGTACAAACATCACATCTCTGATGAACATTTTCTCATTCTTGGTTTCAACAGCAATACTTCCGTTGCCTTTTGTATCCACCAACATTCCATTCGCCATCTTCACCTTGGTGATGTTGTTGTAGTCACAGTCATACAGAAGGTTGGCATTCGCCGTCATATGATTGCTGCAAGCACTATCAACAAACCAGACATTGTCATTCGCCATAGTGGTTGCTGCAGGGCTGACACTAAACATGTTAGTATCATACTGATCTTCACTGCAGAAAGCCTGTTGATTGCCCTTGTTACAATCCTTCTTGACATGACCAAACTTGCCACATTTTGTGCATTTTGGTTTACCTTTAAACCAACACTCGCCAGAGTGAAGCTTGTCACAAATTGAACACTTCGAATAATTTGAACTACTGCCTCCTTCATTTTTTCCTTTTAATGACTGATCTGATCTACCCTCCCACTTCTTGCCTTTGCTTTTCCAGTTCTTCTTCTGCTTGGAATTTGAACTAGATGGCTCACTACTTTTTGTGTTTAGGCTCAGTGTTTGAAAGGCTTTTTCTGTTTGCTCATCATGACTCATCAACCTCTGATCAAAAGCCCTAAGTGATCCTAGCAAATCCTGAACACCAAGTGTTTGAACATCCCTAGTACCCTCTATAATACTCACTATAGCATCATACTTCCTATTCAAGCTTATAAGGATCTTCTCTACTACTCTGTTTTCAGGTAAGGGTTCACCATAGGTTTTCATCTGGTTGACTATATCAGTCAGTTTAGTAAGATAATCATTCAGCGGCTCAAGTTCATTCATTCTGGTGTATTCAAAATCTCTCCTCAAAGATTGTACTTTAACAGCTCTTACCTTGTCTGAGCCTTTGAACTCCAACTTCAGGGCGTCCCAAGCTCCTTTGGCTGTTGTTTCATTCGCTATCTTTGGGAAGATGTTATCTGTGACTGAATTCTGCAATATATCACGAGCTTTTGCATCTTTCTTGATATTTGCTTTCAGCTCAACTCTCTGAGCATTTGTCATCCCTTTGGCTTCAGGAACTGCATATCCTTCATGAACGTAGCTCAGCAGATCACGTGATTCGAACAAAGTCTCCATCTTGATTATCCAGAAATCAAAGTTCTCTCCTGAGAAGATGGGAATTCTGACTTCTGAATTATTGTCTTGTGAAGTCATTGTTGCTGCTGGTGTAGTCTAAATCTAAAGAAAAAGTGTTTGTTTGTGTTTGTTTTTTTTTATTCTAACGGATGGTACACCCCAGTTGATATTGATCAACAGAGCTCTGATACCATGTCAGATTTTGTGAGGTCTCTACCTTGTTATTGAACAAGATATGATCAAGCATATGACCAAGATCAATTTGCAGTAGCAAATGAGACAGTAGAAGCTCATTCGCGGGAGATAGACTGTCGCGAATGAAAGAACAATGAAAGAACACAGATTCTCGCGAATGAAGGAAAACAGTCGCGAATGATCAAAACAGTAGCAGACCTTGTAGCTCTGTATTTTTATGATCAAGAGTATTCTTTTCTAGCTTCACTACCTTTATTACACAGCTGCTACCCTTATATAGGGAACAATACTAAGTCAAAAACAAAATGACTACTTGCTAGATATTTAACAAAACACTAAGTGTTTAAACAGCTGTAACAGTGAGTCACTGTTATAGCTGGAAATGTAAAGCATGTGCTGGAGATGATCACCGCTTGCTCCTATGTGAGTCACAGCAAGTCTCCGCAGCTTCCTAGTTCTCCCAGGAAAGCATTAACTTCAACAGACTTGATGTACGTTCGGTGTGTGTTGTGTGTCTCGGTGATTTGAAAACGTACTAGTTTGGACTCACTGCAAACCTTTCGTTGTTGTTGGTGTTAGGTCATTTGCATGGCATGTATTGGACCTGGAACTTATATATATATAGGGCTATAGCTCCAAAACGCAATGGAAAATATCGAATATCAATTCGGATATGTGTGTATGAGTGAGAGAGAGAGAGAGAGAGAGAGAGAGAGAGAGAGAGAGAGAGAGAGAGAGAGAGAGGCACTACGTACCTAGCTAGCTTGAAGAATCTCAGAACTTTCTTTCAGGTTTGACTTGGGACTCTCAGAAAGTGACTGCAAGTTTTGAGTTTTCAATGGCATGAATTTTACTCGTTTACTGATCAGGTTATTTATAAGAATAACCTACTGGGGTATTACGGCAACTCAGAATCCAAGGTTTGGTGTTGTGCTGATTGATTTCCATATCTAATCAGTGCCTTTTAACTGTGAAATCCATGTTTGATTATTGACTCGCTAATTAAGCAGTAAAAACCCATCAATGACAATAGTCATCCTTATAATAAGTACGTGGTTCGTTTGGATTTGTTCTACTTTATTTTTCGATTCAAATACTGATGGAATAAATAGTCCTGGATTTCTTTCGAAATCTACCAAGGAAGTAGCTCACAGATCGATTTACAGAAAAGGGAACAAAGTTTATAGAGGATCATCCACAGCATGCATCACTAAATTAAAACGGTTGGTGAGTTTGGTTAAAGGAGTGACAGTGAGTGATCTTGAGTGGATCACATTTATAACATGAATTTTGGTCATGCATTTAGGAGAGGGCTTTATCTTTGCTCTTTTCGTGCATGGAATCTTCTTTTCTTCGGAAGAAAATTTTCTCATATTATAGAGTTGGTAATTAGCGATATCTAGCATCAAAACTTGGTTCACAAGTCAAAAGTTGTGTGCTTATACAGTGGTTATTTATTTTTACACCTCAAAATTAGTATGTTGGGAAGTGGGTAGCATGCATTATCTAGATAAAAATGGTGGTAATATATATGGATAATTGAATATCTGATACATGTGGACGTACTAATCATGTAGCTAGTCGTATTAAGCAATAATCCTTAAGAATCACTATTGAGGATTGCTATATGATATATCTTATATGATAGTTTAACAATATACTATTTTTCGTCGGCCGCCTTACTGTCATATGAACAGTGGTTTCACTGTTCACAAACGACCGTGTTTTAGTGATTTGCCCTTGAATTCTCTGTATTTAGCTAGCTGATCGAGGCCACTTCCTAAAGCTTCCTGGGGATCTATCTCTCCCTATCTCTCTCGAAACTTCGTTACAACTATTTATAGTTTCTTCCAAATTTCTTGATCGAGTTTTATTCAATTGTTGACGATCATTTCTTTAAATATAAAAGAATAAACATAAGTTCGCTTAAACATCTCTATCGATATTATCAATATATAATGAAATTCCTAACTCTATGCCAACTAATATGCACAACTATGTGCCTAAAGAAATCAAATACGGAAGTCTCAAATACTCCAAAGGTGACCTTGCTAGCTATTCTTTTGGACTTTGAAAGGTCTCACTGCAGACACCAAAACCAGAAAAATTAGGTCATCACATTGTCTCTGCACTTTAGATATATGGCAGTTATCTATCTTTTTCTGTCAAACTGTATGGAATATATGGGCATTGTAAAGGCTTACGATAACATGATCAAGTTTAATTCGTCTACAGAAAAGAAATCAGAATATTATGGGTCTGATTTTATTTGTTTTAGAGGTTTGTTATTGGTCTGTGTAATTCTTTAATGCAGCTAATTCATAAATGGCCTAATTCTATAATACCATTTGCATGCTTTTTCTTCATTTATACGATTCTCACTTAATCAAATCATTCCTAAGATGCTAGACGACGTGTCGAAAATATAGAAATTTCCAGCAATATTATATCAAACTTTCTCTTATCATGCTAATATTCCAGAGGAAATTAACGGCTCTTATTATATATGAACTCGATTTTGATTCATATTCATCTATCCTGGCCGTTATATATATGAACATGGTAGAAAAGGACTTGGTGGATGGGATTTGATCGCCGATTGATTTATCTCTATTAATAAAGTCAAAAGGTTTTTTTGACTTTGTCAACGGTTAAATTTTTGAACTACTTATAATGTTTTTGATTGATTAAAACTTTAAAATATATCTTCTAACAGATGATGAAAGATAAATTAATAATTGTAAATGTTGGAAACAAGAAAAATAGAAAAACAGAAAGAAAGAAGCTTAAAACGTGAGAGGTGAGAGAGAAAAGTGGGGAGGGAAATCATTTTTTTAAACTTTTTTTTTATAGAATGAGTGGGAAATCAGACTTTGAGCATAATTATAATAGCTAAAAAAAAAATTCACATAATAGTGTGGGTCAAGATGCTAGTAGTTTATAATATCAGTTGGATTATTCATTCACTTTAATGACTTTTAGTCCTTAAATTTCTATTCCTTCTTGGCTTCATGCATGAAATGCTCGATCTTTTTCTTTCTCCCATGCTTCTTGTAAGGTAGAAACAAAGTATTAACCCAACTATTCCAAAAAAAAAACATTTTTACATAGGTAAAATGAGAAATTTTTGTATGCACGACGTATAAATACACGGTGCGCGCAATCTTAACCGTTTATAACAATTCATATGTTTGACCATCATATTTTTATATTATGTCATATAATCTTAATCATTCATATGTGTATGTGGAGATACACTACCGCCGCGTACTGAAAATATTTTAGGGTAAAATGCTCTAAATAAAGGCTCTTACAAGTCAAAACTATAAAATTATGAATAATGTTAAACGAACCACATTTTTTCGTCATCAATCTTTAATTTTAGGCATTAGGCAACTCGATCATCACGTACTTAACCAATAATGCAATATTTTCCTCACTTTGAATGGAAAACGACCTAATTACGTACGTAGTTGTCTAGAGGTATATCATTTTTGGATGCTATAATGCATCTGTTTTCACGAAAGAAACCATACTTCAAAGAAGGAAAAGGATTTTTGTGAAAGGCAGGCAGCAGTGGATGTGACTCATTTTACAGTCCCCCAATAAGTCGACTCCCTATTTAGAGAAATAGAGATAACCAATACGGATACACTCACTATTGATCTTTTATAAAATCCGATCCCAAAGGGAAAGAACAGTGTGCTGTTTTGGGTCTTAAAGTTACATTTAGCCACATACACCCCAACACCAACCTGCTCGTAATGCAGAACCAATGGTTGCTCTACAACGTACACCGCTGAGATGGATGGAGTTGCAGACACCAAGTAGTGGTAGAAGATTTGAGTCCCTATCCATAAAACTGGGCCAGTGTTCGAATTCTTTGGTGGCTCAGCTTAACATGTATTAGACTCAATCACTAGGGCCGGCCGGCCGGTGGTGATGATATGATAGCGAGTACATATTCTCCTTTTTTCTCGTGTGAAATGATGTCCGTGTGTGTGTGATGAATCACATTCGGATAGAGACTCACATGAACTAATTCTTTCCACCGTGTCTTGATGATTGAATTTGGACTTGCATGAAGAAGGCAAGAGATGTGACACGACTAAACTAAAAACAGAAGAACCCGAAAGATCAGTCTCACAAATGTAGGTTCAGTATTTCAGGTCATTACCTAGAGAGAGAGAGAGAGAGAGAGAGGAGCTTCTCGATCCTTTGCACTAGTCGACTCTAGCCATGCGAGAATGTCAAAGAACTACGCAACTTACTTTCCCTAATGTTCAACTAAATCACTATTTACTTCACACTCTTTGTCATCTTATTACTCCCCCGTTCTCTTTTTCGTTGAATTGGGAAATGAGAATGATGCATATCCAATATCCAGAGAATAGGGTTAGTTTGGCTTCAAATTTGTCATCATCTTCTTAGATACATCAAATCGATAACTAGCATCGACATTTTTCCTGAAGCAGATCTTTCGTTTATCTTTACGAGTCCATGACAAATTCACAATATGTTACGTGACAATATATTACAATATAGCAAGAGAGATATTATTGTCCATAGCACTAGCCTCTCGCCATGTTGTGTTAAAGAACTGGGCAACTTTTCCCAAACATCAACTAAAGTACTTTCCTCACGATCTTTGTTATATCTTCAATTCTAATTAGTCTCTTTTTGTTTCTCTTTTTCATAATGTTCGACTACAACCAACTACGTACTTCCTTCACATTTGATTCCTTGTCATCTTCTTATTTCTCTTTGCTTGAATTGGGAATGTTATCCAGAGAAACGGGTTTGGCTCTCGAATTTGTCATTTGCTCCTCTACGTACAAGGAGTTGAAAACCAACCTTGACATTTTTGAGATGCTGAAGCAGAAAAGGGTTTGGCTCTCGAATTAGATGTTAATAACCACTAATTAAAACACGTAAGTATTACAATTTTTGAAGAAAAAGTTATACAAGTGTCCGAAAATTTCATTGGTTCAAGACACTTATCTCATTCGATTCATTTGTGATCGTTTTTGGAACGATCACAAGTGAATCAGTGAATGACTGCCTTGTTAGAGTGGATGACTCAAAATCACTAGCAAGAAGCTAAGGAATAATTATCAATTTTATTTCTATACTTGTATTCATATTGCTAAAGTTCTACTAATTGATGAGAACCCTGCATTATTATTTATTCCTCTTTAATTATTCTCTCTTTTATTCTTTTTTTCATTAACTAAGAAAGATTCACACTTCGGGTTGTTTGCCATGAACACATTATATATATAGCCAATACCAGATAATGCAGGACCTGTTTACTTGACCCAGACAACTAATATTGCAAGAGTATTTCATTTCTTGTCAGCCGTAAAGAGCTGAGAATATGATTCAGCTAGCACAGATATTAGTAGCTAGAGCCCAGATTCTTAAGGATCTGAGATAAGCCTCAGTCGGCATTTCCCTTGGAGAAAGGTAAATGACAGGAATAACAATGATGTGGATTCAGTTAAGGTTGTCCAAGAGCTGAATGGCAAAATAGAATGAATTGAAGTTATATGCCTAAAGGGTAAAGCAACAGTCATATATATGCTCATCATTGGAGCATTTTGTGGATGGAATACCAAAAGAATTCACAATAATGTTCTTGCACAGCTCTATTTCTGAATTGACAGTTCTGAATATCATCAATTTATTGTTCTTAATATTTTTCGGTACCGGTTATTCTTCATACAACATTTATGAGATATTTTGATGAGTTAAAGTTCAAATAATCTTCTTAATTATGCAAGTTTAAACCATTTTGTGCACGAGTGTATCACTGAATCATGTCAAAATTAACAGCCTAACAGCTTCACTTGAGTGTAGAAATGGACAATACAAATGCAGGAGAAAACATACACATGAATATTATTCACTGAAATGCATATTTTTCTTTTTAGTGTGAACAGCTTCAAGCCCAAATGCAGACATTCAATACAATATTACCAAAGAACAAAAGAAATGATAGATTCAAAACCGAAGAAATAGAAACTCACCAAGTAAAAAACTTCAACCCTATACATGATCTTCTATGTTACAGAATGTGCACAGGTACTGTGGCAGAACAGAAGTGAAGATCCCCTCCTTTTTTCATTTCCTTCTGTTTTGTCCTTCAAAGTCTGAAACCCAGGCTAGCCCACCTCCTTGTCCCCTCTTTCTTCGTAGTCTTCTTCGAGTTTGGATCAATGAGGTTTTCCAGTGACTTCGCTTTTTTGTCTCGCTTCCTGCCTGCTTCTTTCAGGAGCTCAGATAGTCTTCTCTTCTCATCTTCAAAATCAGGATTTGCAATTCCAAGCTTTTCTTCTCGCAATTTAAGCACGTACTCCAAAATTTCAATTGCATCTTCAACTCTGAAATAGATGAATAATAATTTGTTAGAAATTTGAATATTCAGGGGAATATGATCATCTTCCAGTCAACTTGCTTATACAAGCAAAAGATGTAGAAAGTTACATTGCAGATTTATGCAAATAACACGCAGGCAGGCACCAACTGAGTTTTTGGTGATGTTTTTTTTTTTTTTTGGTAATGAGGCACCAACTGAGTTGGTGATATGGTAACTTCTTGGTCTGGACTATGAATGTGTCCTGGTTAGACATGTAGGTTTGCAACCATTTAGAAGTTCTGGGGACATCCCAGGTGCAAGCACAAGCCTGATCATGCTATTACCACACCACTTAAAGTTTTTGTATAGTGAGAGTTGACTATTCCTAAAGCAATAGTACACTACCAGTTTTAAAAAAGTTTATATAACTTTTCCATGGACAGTTCAAAGTTCAAACACATGAAAAAATAGCAAGCAGTTAAAGCCAAAATACAAGCAAAATACCAAGTATATTACCTCCCCATAGCATCATAGGTTGCTGCAAGATTGCTATACACTCCAAGAGTATCTTGATGACAAGGACCACACTCTTTTTCTAATATACTCCTCGCTTCTTCAAACAACTCACCTGCCTCATCAATCTTGAACAATTGAACGCAAGCCAATCCCATCTGGTTCAACACAACCCCAAAGAAGGGAGACTTCTTCTCTCCACTAGCTCTAAGTTTTGCAATAGCACTTCCAAAAGAGCTCCTTGCTTCTTCATATCTCCCAAGCATACAATACATCACTCCCATCCTTGCTTCTATTCCAGCAATTGTGCTCTGCTGTCCAGGTTTATCCTCTAACAAACTCATCGCCTTTTGTAATAACTTAAGTGCCTCCTCTGGCTCGTCTATGGACTCATAAATAGCTGAAATTTCAGTCAATCCACTCGAAATCTCTTCTGCAGTTGTTCCAGGCACAGGTTTCACATATATCCTCAGGGCATTCTCACAATACGATTTGGACTCTCGGAGCTTTCCAGTCTTATGATATAGGTCAGCAAGGCGTACAAAGATGGAGGCAACTGAAGGGTGGTTATCTCCCCTTGATGACTTTAGAACAGTGAGTGCCTTCTGATAGGAGAAGACAGCCTCATCAAAGCGACAAAGGGACATGTAAATGTTGCCGATGCTGACATCAATAGCAGCAACCTCATTTTCTTGTGCATTTGCAATCATCGACATGCTAGCAAGGACAAGGTGTTCAAGTGCCGCTTCATAATCTCCCTTTGCCTCACATATAAGAGCCATCAATCGGCGATCAGCTGCCTCCTCCATAGATGCCGGTTCACTATGAGCACGGTGGATTTCAAGAGTTTTCTTGCACAACTCGTCAGCTCTATCAAACTGCATTGCTTGGACATGAGCCTCTGCTAGATATCTGCATTTTCAAGACCAATTTACTTGAGTCACATTTTTAGTCATCTAGCAAAAACTAGTTCAGTTTCACTTTTAGAATTCAAACCCTCTAATAAACATCATCCAGAAATGAAAGCAGAACACTTGCACAACTGTAATAAAATTGACGTCATTGTATTTCCTCAAGGGTAGCTGCTTTCATAAAGCCCATTAAAACTATACCTAGAATGATCACTATGGTGTCAAACTGTCAATCAATGTCTATGTACTCTACCCAGCTATTAATGTATCCCAGGTGTTTACTTAAGCCTTTCAGGGCAAAGAAAGACATGAAACTTTTTGTCATCTTATCCTGTCCCCGCTAAATCCAACTCAAATTAGCATCGAATATTCCACATTGCACACTAAATGTAAACATTGACACTACGCAAATTAGGCAGCTTGGAAAATAAGTTTTAGCAAACTGATACTAACGCCAATTAGGCAGCTTGAGTAAACATCTTAAGCAAGATTCAAGTTCCAAACAATGAGTTCAACCTCAAAGGCATATACATCAACCAAATCCTTGCATTTTCAGCTGTATCTATACAGAAAGCATAAAGATTCATCAAGTTTCATGTTTTCCTAACTCGAGTGTTCTTCGATTAAAGGGCCAAAATCTTTCATTCTCCATAACTGAAATACAACTATAACCACATTCACATGACATTTAAAGCCGAATCATATTTCCATCTACAGCCAATTGTCCAAATTTGAAAAACACAATGCAAGCTCATACAGTCTTTTACTTTCATCGATTGGAAAACACGCGCCGCGCCAAAACAGAAATGAAATACAAAAATTACAGAGAAACGGAAACCAGACCTGCAAGTCTCGCCGACTCTGGGATCAGTCTCACCCAAGGCCTCGATCTGGATCTTCAACCCTTCCTCATAGCACTCAATGGACCGGTCCACTAGGCCCAGCATCGAGTACGTGTCCCCCATCTGCATATGCCCCGAGAACGCCGCCAGCGCGTGATCCGCACCTCTCCCGATTTCAGGGACCCGAATCGCCCGGTCCAGAACCGGAACTGCCTCCTCGAACCGGCCCAAGCTACAGTAAATCGCCGCCAGCACGTGCAGGCTCATCACCAGGTCCAGGCTAGGCTCGCCTTCCACGGCGCACCGCTCGAACGACTTGGCCGCGCGGACGGCGTAGTCCAGCGCCTTGTTCGGTCCCTCGCCGGAGGCGATGGTGTCCCGGGCCAGCTTGAGGAGAAACGGGCCGAGATCCGGGTTGTCGAGAGAGGCGTCGGCGAGGATGGGCTCCGGCTGAGGCGATTTGGACTTGAGCCGGTTCGGCGAGGACCGGGATCGGGAGGCGGAGGGGGACGGTGTCTTTCTGGCGAGCGGCGACGGCGGTTTGGAAGGCCCCGCCGGGGAGGATCTCTGCGGCTGGGGAGGGGCGGACTCCGGGACGGAGATTCGGAGCGGCGCCGAGTCCGGCGGGGTTTTGACGGAGACTAATCCCGGCATATCTTAAGAGCTTTGTGAGAAAGTAAGAAAACGAAGATACGGATTTTGATTAGAGAGAGAGAGAGAGAAAGAGAGGGAAGTAGGTATAAGTAATAAGTATTAGGGTGTTAATTAGGTGATTAAGAGGAGGTTACTGGGTTAATTAAGCTAGAATGGAAGAGAGAGAAGGTTTGGAATTTGCAGATGCAGATCAGATGTCTCTTCTCGACTGTGCTGGCATAGTGTGACACTGTGACGGAGGAAGGTGGTTGGTTACAGTTTTTTTTTTTTTTTTCCACTGAGCAGGGTGAGGACAGAATGGGTAATTGATCTCTGGCGTCTAGGGACAAAATGGGAAATTGGAATTTGACTTTGACAAACCGCTGGCAGATGCTATTGGATGCGAGCTGTTGAGATGACACGTGGCGCTATGTTACCGGCTCTAGGAGGATGCTACTGATACGTCGTCGTCCTCGGTAAATTTCTGGCTACTGTCTGGTTAGTACACTGCTTCACTGACTGTGAAGATTTTTACTGCGGTCCTTTTGGATCAGAGTCTTCTGCTGATGCTTGTCTGGTTTAGATTCTTTAAGAAATTGATTGTGATTATGGATTCTGTTATCTGGCAAAATTGTTATATTGTCACACATTTTTCGTGTGAAAATTTGATCATTCTTTTTTCTTGCAACTTTATCCGATTATAAAACATCGGTTTATAATGTTTTAGTCAATTAGTCGTTTTGATAAAGGTCTTAAGTTTTGAGAAAAAAGATGCTTGAAAACGTAATATAACTTGTCTTAGTTAACTACTAAGACACAGACTAAATCAAACTTGTTAACACATAAACAATGACCAACTTAACCTCCTTTCTTACGTGCGATTTTTGTTGTTGTTGTTGTTGTTGAGAGTAGAGTGATGGTGATCCAATGTATCATTAGTAGCCAATTACTCAATACCATCTTCCTTCTTTTGACATATGAACTACTGGGTTACCTACATTTGGAGTTATAATGTAATTTTAGAAAGGATTGGAGTTGGACTAGGAAGGTCTTTCGTACTGGTAGTATCACAAAGCTTGCTTAATGTCATGGAGTTGGACAGTCTTTCCTATTTCAGTACTTGAATGAAGCAGTAAGAAAAGGTTAATTAGATTAAAAGTCAAGTTAAATCATGGTGTAACTTGATGATTATGAATCAGGGGCGGATTTAGTACCACACAAACTAGGACCCAAGTCCCACCCTAATTTTTTGAGAAAAAAAAATATCTCTCACTATACTACTTATATCATGTCTAATTTCATCCCAAGTCCGACTTAAGTGCCCAATTTTTTATGTTGTTATAAAAAAAAGAGTTGTAGTTTTCTAGTTTACTAAAATAGAGAGACTTATCGTCTTCTTCAGCCTTCCAAAAAGGTTCTCGTAGAGTAAGATTAACTAGTTGAGCTGGACTTTACATCGATCTATATATTTTGTATTGCATTGACATGTTTATTTAGTTCTATTTTGTTTTACATCTAAAGAGTTTTGTAAATCTTGTTTTGTATAAGCTTACATGCATTCGAGGGGTACCGGTAAGGCTCACTACATTCTCTAATCTTATCGTAGGTCCATCTTTCTCTTCGATATATAAATTGCTCTAGCAACATCGAGTTTTTTTTTATAGTGAAAATTTTAAGTCCTACCCGATATTAATTCCTAAATCCACTCTTGATTATGATCGATGAGCATATATAATTCTTTCATTGCAGTTTTAGCTTCAAATGCAGTCACTCACAAACTTCATTTCTTATATTTAGCTAGATGTTCTAGGATATTCTGCATCATTCTAAGATATTTTTTATGTATGTCTTGGCTTTATCCCATCAGGATATATAATTAGAATATGACTATGTATTCCTTATCATTATCATATTAGTACTTTGTAATTCCTTATAAAAATGGCTTCTATCAATGAATAAGATGATGATTATTTATTCTCTTACTATCTCTCTTTGTCTTTACACTTTATATTTCATCACGTTATCATGCACTTTGTTCTAACCCTAGAGTCAATAGTCCACCATTTGTTTTCCAAAAATCCTAAAAAGCATTTTCTCAGCTCCTTTGTCCAACCGCCGCCGCCCGTTTTCCCGGCCGCCATCCGACATCATCGACTACCAATCCCTTGGCCGTCGCCCGCCGACGATTCTTGGTTTCATCCGACTACAATTTTTGACTTCTTCAAGCGTTTGAAGTTTCGAAATGTATGTTTTGAAACCCTAAACTTTTCCAAGTTCAATAACTCGGGGAGGATAAAATCATTTCCTCTCTTCTCTATCTCCATTCTATGCTTGGGATTTTGTGCGTACAAATACCAAAATCCCGGAATTTTATTCGTGGGTCAAGAGTGTGTTTGATCACTCTTGTTTCCTTGTCAGGGTTGTGTATGATCAACCCCGACCTTTCTCCGGATTGTGTTTGATCAATCCGAGGCCTTTTTCCGAATTGTGTTTGATCAATTCGCGACTTTTCCGGATTGTGTGTGATCAATCTGAAGGACAAACCATTAAAAGCATTTTTTGTGACCTCTATCTAATCTTATAACAGCTTGGTTTTGTATGCAAAAACAACGTAACATTCTGCTCATTTGAGTTTTGATGTACTCAATACCTAAGGCGAATCTTCGCTTGGTATATGTGGAACCTTTTATTGGAAAAGATTAAACCACATGTTTTGACCCCCAGGCTAACAAGCCTAGGTGCCAAGATATCACATCTCTCACGCTCAAAGTCTTGAGGCGCCACATCGACAAAAACCTTTAATGACAATCTGTGCAAAAAGTAATGACCACAAAGTACTGTGGAATGCACTCATGTAGCGTTTCTTGAAACATTCATATAACTCTACTTGTTGAATTATTAATCAAGTGGATTGCTTACCACTTTAAATGACTATATATTGTCGATGAAATTTTGTGGCATCATGATCTATAATCTTTTAGCATAATCGATCATCATCAAGTTCTCTAGGTCCTCCAAATTGGTTTGGATTACTAACGAGACTTGATTTAGATCATACAATTGCAAACGAGAATTGTATATATGCTAATGCGATAAACGTATTTGGGATTGTCCCCTTAATATGGGGACAACAATATGGGTCACGACAACGACAAAAAATGCCTTGTCGATGTCTAGAAAAGAGGGGGAGGTGTCGCCGGCTCTAATGGGAGAGATAAGAACACAAGTGTTCAAGTGGAACGACGTGAATTATCATGGTTTGTCCCCACTAAGTCTCATCTTGTTCCCAAATGTTTAAAGTGTTAAAGTGACGAGATCACATGCTGTAAATATGTCTGCAAGGATTGATGTCTTATCAAGAGGACATGTCGTGACCAAAAGGTGTTGATCTTGACGCCATCACCATAAATGGTGATATAATGACTCCATATAGTAGCAAAATTGGTGTCATAAGTGTTTACGCCCAAATTAATATTTTACTGGACAATAAATGTCTATATGAATATTAATTAAATTTTTGGTCCATGTCATACTGGCGAGCTCAGGTTTCTTTAAGTTTACAAGTAATTGCCTGCCAGTAAGACCACGTGAGCTGAATTATAAAGTCTGCGTGCAGAATGACTTCGCGCGGACTACAGATCTCGCGCGCTTAGTAGACTTCACACAGATTACAGAGCTCGCGCGCTTAATGACTTCGCGCGTAGGCAAAGCGAAGTGATACTTCACGTATGAGTAGAGCCTTAGGCGAGGCGGAGTACGCGAGGCGAGCTGGCGAATTGGCTCGCGTGGGAGGCTTCGTGAACAAGCAATAGGTGGAGTCCACGTGCACCACATTAATCGTTGGAGACTCTTACAAGTCTTTGACATGTTTCGGGCCAATCCTTGTGGCCATTTTAACATAAAAAGTCCTTTTAAGGCTCACGAGCTACAATAGCCCACCAGATGGAAGCGTGCTTTAGGAGCTCGCATGATGGTTTGAGACTGTGACACCCCACGGGATAAGATTGTTCCTAATTCCAGTCCGCATAGGAGTTTATAATTAGGCGGTGCGAAAGCAATGCCCTATGCGGGATGAAGTGTGCGAGCTGAACATGTGTCACAGGATGGTTGGTTCGCGCGGGCGGAACAGTGCCCTTGTGCTATTAGGGTTTCAAAGCCCAACTTGGATTTCAAGTTAACTTTCTTCTGCCGCAAGTCAGACTACTATATAAAGGGGTCAAACACACATACAATCAAACACACAACTTTTACAACAATTAAATCTCTCAACAAAATAATAAACAAACTGCAAACCAGTTACCCTTCGAGCTACCTCAAAATCCTAACCCTAAGCGTACCGCCGCCTAGGTTTTCTCAGAGCCCTTATGGACTCGCCCCCGATCACCCTTGATTCCTTATTGTTGCTCTGCTTGCGTCTTACCTGAGTATCGAATTGTCTTGTGCTCGTAATTCCTCGTCCGTAAGGTGGCACCTAGAAACCCCCTCCTCCTGATCAGAAGTCAAGCTCGCATACAACCATTTCCTCGTCCGTGAGGTGGCACGCCCACAACAAATCCCCCTCTCTTTGTTCGCTATTTACCTCTGCTCTGCACGCTGAGGATCGTGGGCAAAACAATAAGGTCGTGTGGCTCCCCAAAAGGAGGGAAGCCCTTAGGTTCGATACTTTCTCACACTAGAAAGAAAGCGAGCTTGGCACAACCTGATCCATTGATCAATGATACTCAAATCTGTCTCATGAAGTCTGAATTGTGATTATCGTTGGGGACGCCTCAATGTCAAATCTAATCTATATAGAGATCTCTACAAGTATTACACTAGTGTACATGAGGACGTGGGATAATGAGTCTACTATCTAATCACCCTTTGTTGATGGATATCAACGTAGTTGATTGGCCTAATGGAAAGATACGATCTAGCATTAACAAAGAGATAGGTTCTTGGGCAGGTGATGCCGACAACGCAAGCTAAACCCTATCAACTATGTCTTTGTTAGATAGCGTAGTGAGAACAAAAGCTTAGACTCACCTTATGGCGCAAGATCTCTCACTAACACGCACTGAGATCGACTACGATGAGATATGCTCTCGTAATTGATGTCATTGCACTCCACTACTTTGTCAGTTTGGTAGTTTCTGAATAACTGAACATGCAGCCTATGAATGTAGTCATAATAACATATCTACGGGATCAGAGATATACATGAAGATCTTAAATAAACTTCATTCATCCGAATTAAGTGGCTCCAGACCACAGGAGCATGTGTTTGCTAAATTTACTGAAACGCACATGGACTCTATTTGATTTGGAAGGGATATGATGAATTATGTCTTTGCGTGTTCATTCCGGATTTACATGGACTCTTGATGGATCAAGAGATGCCAATATGTATCAACATCCAAAGCAAAAGATCTTGGGAAGACAAGGTTTCGATAAGGCACTCGATGACTGTATTGATGATGTTCATCAATCGGTTTAGGTGCTCTATAACTAGTGAGGCCTACATATACTCCTATGATTAGTCAAAGTCTTTACTCTAAAGAGAGATCCGTTGTTTTGTCTAAAGCAAGATGACAAATATGTGTTAAATGATGGAGTTCCTATCTAAGTACAATAAGACGCATCAATGTACTCAACACAATACGAAAGACTTGACATCTCATTCGCTATGAAAAGTTGTAAAGCTAAGTGTAGCTATACGCCCACGCAATGCCAATGTAATGGCAGTAACTCCCTTTTCAATACTTAATAGTATGAAAGGTTGAGGCTTATTCTATCCCAACATAAGAAAGACACATCAATAGCGAAATCAGAATCTTCTAAGTTTCGTAGGTCAAATTCCATGGGACCTACATGGAATATCACTCACTGAAAAATGGTGAAATTGGTACCATTGGAAAGGTCTATGTGTCTAATTTCCAAGGACATCAACCATTTGATCATACCTATCATATTGAGTGAGTTATGGCCGTTTTTGTAAAGTAGGACGAATCTGTCTGAGAATCTGATTTTGGCCAAACAGTCAAGTTCGATGGGACTTTGTGAACATCTCCTGATGAACCAGAATGTGTATAATATACGGTTAGAAAGCTGAATGAGTCTATTTTCCAAACCGTTTACAGTTTGTTCATATGTATTTCCTAGAGGAAGTTACAGCTGTTATAATAACTGAAAGTCATGCTGCGCGGAAATCTAATTTTCTGCACGAACTTATGTTTTGAGTTCAAGCGGTCTTCTCCTCAAGATCTAAAGTGTAAAAGATCATTTGAGGACAATACGGCATGATCTAGATAATCATTGTCCAATGTCATATTTGAAGACATGTTAATGAGTCATGCTAAGTTGTTAAAACTTCCGTAATTAGTAAGAATCAGGAAGAGTCATATGATTGACGTAAAAATCAGGGGAATGTGCGAACTTCAGGGTAGTCTAGCACATACATACATATCACTATCAAATATGAAGGTGCGTTGTACTATTTTTCTCCTACGATTAAGGTTCAGTTTTTCTCCCACAGGGTTTTTGTGACTTAACGAGGTTTTTGACGAGGCAACATATCAGTACCATCGGCATAGCAGCGCGCGGCATAAGGGGGAGTGTTTTAGGATATTTTGCATCCTTCTAGGATATTCTTTATGTGTGTCTTGGCTTTATGTCATCATGATATATAGTTAGAATATGACTATGTATTCTTTATCATTACCATATTGATACTTTGTAATTCCTTATAAAAATGGCTCATATTAATGAATAAGACGATGATTCACTATTCTCTTACCGTCTCTCTTTGTCTTTACACTTTATAGACAAGTTATTATACAATTTCTCCTATATTTTTTTTGTCTGTCCTTGAAATTAGACAAGTTGTAAATTCCTTGGAGAAGTAACAACAATCAAACCAGTCAATTTTTCTCATCTACCTCTTGCTTTTGCTAGAGCTTCCAGAGATTTCAGTACATAAAGCCCTAGCTAGCTAGCAGAATGTAATATGAAATAGAGATCTTCAGTAGAAATATTATGACTTTACTGCCATGAAATGTCGTTATTTTCTTAGCACTAATATCATGCAACTGCAGTTAAGCACTAATCACAATATTACATAACACTAACATATATAGTTTGCTTATTCAAGATAAGCATATACAGTAGTAGTATGCTATAACAACCACAGTAGTATGCTATAACAACCACAGGTTTTCCACACCTCCAATAATTAAGCTTCTAATTAAAATTCTATTTCCAAATACATTGATGGTTTTCACAGTTCCACACACTTCAATAATATAAGGATTAAATTCAGTGTGCTACCCTGAACTTTATGTCACTCATCAGTTGTGTCCCTGTTCTTTTTTTTTCATCACGTGTACCCTTATACTCTGAAAATTCATCAAACCCAGACAAAAACTCAAATTCCCTCTAAATGTGACGTAAGCATCCGACATGGAATAAAAAAGGAGGGCCCACTGTTCAATTTCTTACCATTTACGAAGGGTAAAAACGTCATTGGATCTATTTTACTTTCTTCTTCTTTTTTTTTCCTTCTTTTTTTACTTTGCCTTTTCTTTTCCTTATCTCTCTCCCCACCTCTCTTTTAAATCCCAACTCCTCCACTACTTCCACCCTTAGCCATCCCCTAAAACACTGCCGGCCTCCCCGCCCACCACCACTCCTCCCTGGCTCCCTCTATTCTTCCTCACATCTTGAACCCCCACCTCGACCCTAATTCAACCTTAATGGGCACTCCACACTCACAACCAATCATTGGAAAAAAATGTGGAACCAAAACAAAAGCCTGAACTAGAGAACGCAGGGGAGAGGATGGGAGAGAGTGGTAGAGCTTGGATGTGGTGAGGGCAACGTGGGCCGAACCAGAGTCTGTGGCAGTAGCGATTGAATGGACGAGATTGGAGAAGAAGAAAGACCTAAAGGCGAGTTCGTTAGAGAAGCGATCCATGGGGTTTTGTTGTCATGGTTGACGGCGGAGTCATGAAGGGTCTGGAAATCGGAGAGAGTGAAATCGAAGAAGGGTTGGTTTAAGGTGTTGGTTGGGATTTCAAGATGGTGGAGGTTTCCTTGCTTTCTGATTATTCGAGTTATGGATTCATCCATACTTGATTTGGGTTTGAGGTCTTTGTGGCTGTTCAAGTGAAAAGGCTCCAAGGTGTGATTGAATTAGGTGGCCGGTGTTGGGATTGCTGGGTTTTGTGGTGGCTGTGATAAGATTTGGTAGAAGAAGGCGATAGTTGCAGAGAGTAGGAAGGAGGAGGAAGAAAGAGAAGACAAAGATAAAAGAGAAAAAAAAAATTTGAATTTAAATAAAAAAAATTAGTGAAAACTGAAAACAAGACAAATTGAAGTTTTTACCCTTCGTAAATGGTAAAAAATTGAACAGTGGGCCCTCCTTTTCTATTCCATGTCAGATGCTTACGTCACATTTGGAGGGAATTTGAGTTTTTGTCTGGGTTTGATGAATTTTCAGAGTGTAAGGGTAGACGTGATGAAAAAAAAGAACAGGGACACAACTGATGAGTGACATAAAGTTCAGGGTAGCACACTGAATTTAATCCATAATATAATTATCTCACTTATAAGAAACACATGACATCTCTCCCTAGCTCTCTGTAGATTTTTCACAAGAGCTCATCTGCTGCAAATGAGGTTAAGCTAGTTCAAGGACTACCACTTCTATTGCCACCACCTCCTCCTTTATGCGGTTCATGCCCAGGATTGGCTCCTGGCTCCTGGTAATCCAACATTACATCAAGTTCCATAAGCAGCTTTCTCCCTTTAATCATCTGTGTAATTGAAAAGATCCCATCGTAATCGAACAAGAATTAAGCTAAGATACTTAACAAAATCACTGCTTATTTAAGAACTACTACATCACCTGTAGATTATATAGCTTACCTTATGATCACTGGTGTAAGTAAGTTCCATGCCTTCCTTGTAGTTATTATCAGCTACAGAATCAAAAAGAAGAAGATTAGTTCATGATAGCTCTACCTAGCTAGCTCGGCAGTAGAAAACTGGGAACTGAATGAGGTTTTTGCATGGATAAACATCTTATAATTACCTGATATTACTGAAATATCAAAGAGAAGGAGAAGCAGGATGATGAATATCTTGACTTGAGGAACCATTTTAGGTTTTCTGTTGTGTGTTTGGAGGAGAAGTGGTAATCCAAAGTCTTCTTTTATGGTGAGTGGAAAGGAATGGAGCCAAAAGAGAGAGTCATGATGATGCTTAGCACTATTGCTTTGTGATATGATTGTGATACTACACAACACCCATTATGATTCATCCCCACCTCAGAGTCAACTGCATGCACCAAAATTTCAGTAACCATGGAAAAGAAAAACTTGGTTTCTCCTCCTTCTGTGTGTCAGAAGGACACCGCATCTTCATAGATTGCGGGTTTTGTTCACCTTTTGGAATTCACCTCCCTTTTGATTTCTTTAATTACTTACTGATTAAGCTCCTAACTTTAAGATGTGTCACTTCAGATGTTAGGCATCATTCCATTTATAGTTTATCTCATGTCAATTAACTATTCCATCCATGAAGCTGCAGGGTAGAGAAGTTCTGGAAAAACAGAAGATCAGTGTGTGAACAAAATCATTCTGGAAGCACAATGTGGGTTTCAAAAGGCTGGAATTTGATTGTTGTTGATCTGTAGAATTGTAAGTTAGTTCTTCTACCGCGGTAACAGCTAAACAATCTTACATCTTACCCTAAAGATAATTCATCCAGAGGTTACACATTAGTTAGGTACTTACATGGAATTTGTATAACTATACTGCTGTTTTAAACTATCTCAGATTTTTGGTTGCATATCCATAAATTTGATCCTCTTGGGTTGGCACATAGATTTATATACTGTGAATGAGTCAGTAGATAAGAACCATAATATTGTACTTGAGTTTGCTCCTGTTGCTATTAAATATATCACTTCCAGATACATAGAAGGATTTCATGTTGATAATACTGGCTCTTTTGCGGCAATTGTTTAAGTAGCAACATGATGAAGATTCTCCAAGCTCCATGTTGGCTTTGCCACAACTCAAGGTTGTCGGCAAACATCATAACAAAGACCTACTTACTATAACACAAAAGCTTTCAGGAAACAACTAGGAATTAGAAGTACCCTTTTGGCTTTTCCTCTCCGTAATATATAGAATTCTTTCATGCATCCAATGAGAACCTATTGTTCAGGCCTGTTTGGATGGACAAAAAGAATTTCATTTTCATTATAGGTAAATGCAAACATTAGTGAAAGAAACTGGGCACCAAAGAGGAATTGTATTTTGTTTCTTGAAAAACTGAATCATTTTCATTTCGAGAACCAAACCAAACCGACCTTACTATATCAAACAAAGTTCATGAAGCAATAGTTTCATGATATGTGAAGCAACCAAACCGACCTTATCTGTGAAATGGGTGTCTCCATCAAACATGCTTTGTCATCTAACAAAAACCCTGTTTATGTTTTTGTCAAATGTGTGTCAAAATAATGGTGTTTTTGGCATGGGATTCCCCCAAAGGAAATTATGTTGTGCTTGTAGAACTCTGTGATGCATCTTCATCATCAATTCATCATCCATATATATAAATGGTGGTCATTATCAGAGAATTTCTCAAGAGTTGACTTCTGGGCTTTGACAGCTCCATTGCACAAGACTTTTGAGTCCCATTATCTAATTCTTAGCCCACAATATATAACTAATCTTTTTTTCTTTTCTTTTTATCACTCACATCCTGTAAATGATGAAACTTACTGAGTGGTTTGGAAGGGCTTATCATAGAACAAAGTGGTACTACCTCAGCTAACTCATAGTTATCAGAAGCATATAGTAAAACATTCTTCCAAGTAGGTTAATTAGCATCTAGATTAGCAATGATTTTGTTGGTATATTTCTTATTGTTTAATTAGTGGCAGGCATGATTAATATGCAAAGAATTTGTCAACTCCTAAGAGGATACAAGTTTGTGTGTGTGTGTTATGTGTATGTATGTATAAGGTCAGTCATCTTGTAAAGAAAATCATAAGTGATAAACTGATAATACATTAATACATTACTGAAGCCATCCTGCTCACTTAACAGTTTAACCCTTACTCATGTTTCTCCCCAGAAAATAGTATCTTGTCACTACCAAAAACTCATTCTTCTCTGTTGGATGATAAATGTATTAGATAGCTAGACATATGATATGTGCTGTTTCTCCATCCAATATAGGAAATTGCACATTTCTACTTAACATCTCACCTTTATTTTATTTAGGATATAATGATTTTAACATTAACCTTCCTCATACTCCTCTTGGTGTTACATCAGCTAGTAGGGAAATGAAGGAAAGGCAGTCACTTGTTAGCACCACCACCTGGCTTTCCCTTTTCATGCCTAGGATTTGGTCGTGGTATATCATAGTCCAAAAAAGCATCAATTTCTGTCAGATCTCTCATCTTCATTTCCACAATCACCTTCAACAGAAACACAACACGCTGTAAGCAGCAGAATATCCGAAGCAGACAGTAAGTGTCTTAGACTCGGTAAATTTGATTAACTTTTGCATATAATGGGTGATTCATCACCATCATGAGAGAAGTGCTGTATACACATGTTTTAAGTATCAATGATCCCTCTAACTTCAGGCTTGTATAATTTTTAGTTTTCCCTAATAAAACGTCGAGTAGTACATACACATATAGATATGTAACTTTCCAGCATGCATTTCACTAGATAGACATAATGCATTTCGCTAGATAGATATTATTTCATGCTGTAACTGAACCGATCATTAGTTTTCCCTTATTCATGAATTACCTCTGTTGATGGCTTGGTAGGGTTTACAACATTCCTGAAGCCTTTGTCATCTCTTCCTGCTGCAAATCATGAAGAATATAAATATATATATTTATATATATATATATATATATAACTTCAACTTTGATTGCATTAACTGATTGTACTCATTGTAGCACATAAGGGGAAAATGCTCACCTGCACAAATGCCTATAAAGAGTAAGAGAATGACAGCAGTGGTTTTAAAACTAGAATCCATGATAATGCAGAGAAGGCACATTGAGATTAAAAGGAGTAGAGGGGCTTGTGCTCCTATATATAGGCCTGTAAGGGAATGGCAACCATGACTGCTTTTCATGGTGCAACTTAAAAGCTTTGAACAGTGGTGAAAATATTTCATACCCCATTACAAAGTCAACTACACACTAACTTCTGTCATTGTAGTCTAAAACAATTTATGGATAGAAACAAAAGTGAGGTTTGGTATGCCTTAAGATCCATATGATCTCCTATTGTGGATTGTAGGATATGTCACGTATCTCCCTTGTTGCTTCATAGTCAGTAATTCAGTTGCCGACTAATGAAATCATTGTCGATGCATTTGCAAGGGTCAGATTAAGTCAGTGCACCTCTGGACTCCGGTGTAAGTAGCACCTATAATACAGAAAACACATAACACCATCATTATTGAATCAATAGCTTACAGTTGGTGTAAATTGATTTAGTTATTCTCTGATTGGATACAAATAATAACAGTTGGTGTAAGTTAATTTTGTTCATGCAAATACTGATTCAACAGTTCTACCTTTGTCCTAGAGTGTTGGATGATCTCATAGCATGCAGTACTGCTCTTCTTGCATGCTTCACTGTTCATCTATCTTTGCCTTTGTGGTGTCATAGCTCATATTGGATGGTAATGGGAAGAGCTCATTTTAATCAAGGTCCTCTAGTGTCCCAAAGTAGAATGGCCTGGAGAGTAAAAGCAATGAAAGGTCAGGTCTGCAACCAACCATACATCATCAAATAATGATACTTGAATAATGCTGGTGGTCATATCAAAGAATCCCTTTTGAAGTTTACCACACAAGTCTCATCTCTTCCCTTATATACACTAAATCGCCATCCTGATAAACACTAAATCACCTTGCTGTGCTGCTGAGATATCACATATATATATCAGTACTCTCTTTCGAGTCTTTTCTCTGTCTGTAGCTACCTTATTCAATTGATTGATGATGAATATAGTTGAAGGGTAAAGTTTCATAGCTGTACTTGATGGATTCTTCCGAGTTAAATAAAGGGTTACAATTTTGAGGTCCAATTTCAGCGTAATCGTTCATCCATCATGAACTTATGACCAATGACAGTGGCTTAGTCAATGCATATGTATTCATGTTTAAAATGCATGAGTTTATTGGATCAAGTGATTCAAGTCCATATTTGGTTTTTCAGGTACAGCCAGGTACGGCCTTTAGACTATACAGAAATGATGGGAACCCTTTTTCTTTTGTAGAGTAGAAGCAACAAAAATTAGAGAAGATCCCCTCATAGTGATCAAAACCCTCTCGAATGTTGCTCGGATCATTCATATCTAAAAGCTTGAAAGAATTGGTGTAAGATGTCTTTAAAGGGTCCAAATTGTGATACTTATGTAAAAATCCCCAGAAAATAATGAACAGAACTTCATGAGCCTTAATGGGGATCAAATAAACTAGCAAACTAGCAACTAGCGTCTTAGTATCAAAGCCAATATCATTTTATTCAGGAGCGACAACAGTCATGATAAGACGAGCATTGAAAAGAAATTAGCATGCTATCCGAGCCTTGAACAGCTAGAGTTGATAAGCCAACCATTCTAAAAATACGAGGAAGGCAGTGGTTTACAGATTTACAATGCATTGTAATAGCTCTCTCCACAAGAACAATGCTTATGCGAATCATCTACACGAAAAATGAGGAGTTACTACACATCTCACAATTGTCTGATCACTGGTAAATCATCTTCTGTACGTATCGACATCACATGGGCATATGGGAGGAGTGAGCGAACAACATTTGCTATGAACATTGCCAGTGGTGAGTGAACATTCCTAACAATATGCAGAAGCCATACCAAATTTCGCAACATCTGATACGGAGGTGGAAAACCGACGTGAATCTGCCATTGCATCAACATCTAGCTTGGCTCGAAAAATATTGACATCTGACATTTGCCTCACAAAACGAGTAAAACGAACCCAATTATGCAACTCAAACATGTTCTTATCCATCCTCACAAAGTTGAACGAGAAGGAGGGCTTTTCCAGACCATACGAGTAATACTTTGACATCTTCACCACCTGTTGAAACGATTTATCATCCAAACTGGATGCAGAAGGTTCACCCTCTACGGGTATGTCACACACCCTAGCAGCTGAGAGCAGCTGTCTAAGAAAACCTTCTGGGCTACTAACTGGATTCATCTGCTTCTCATCCAGATCTTGCAAGTCAAAACATGGGCAGCACAGACTAAACCCATACCTAGCAAACATGCGAGCAATTGGTAAGTATCCGTCTCTTGTGGATGTGTTGTAATACCCAGCGGTCAACTCTGATGGATGAGACTGAGTGAGATAATGCCAGTGGAACCCGGCTACTTTTGCTGATGTATTACCTTTTGTGCCCCAAAAAATGGCCTCAGCTTCCCTGCATAGCCTTTCTCCATGCAAAAGCAGCATTCCTGAATACCATTCAAGAAAAAATGTACCATAAGATGTATTCCACGACCCACCATCACTTCTGAAAAACTTTGTTTCTTCAGGGTTCTGCATCAAATTGGAAGCACCAATAGGACCCCCATTTCCCCATTCAGGCATTCCTATCTCCCTAGCACGTGCATTAAGAGCTGCGAGCATATACTGGCGAGAGAATTGAAAACAAAATGAAATTAACACATGAACATATGAGTGTAGAAGAGAATGCAAAGCAGCTAAAAGCTAGTGAATGAATTTTCTCCTTCCTGCTTACCTTATCATAGCACTGAAACTCCCCTAGCTCACGAGTCCGCCAAGCTGATGTTAGCTTCTGGGTAGGGCAAGAAGGATATCTTAATTCACCAGCAGGACCCATTCCGATTTGAATTCCCTGCAAGAAGAGAAAACTAATTTCTATATTAAGTATATTAATACCGTGACTACAACTTTGATGTGATGAACTATTACCGCACATCAACTTACTATTATGATGACACCAATGAAATGTTTAAAAGTGTCTCTGAAGTTCCTCATAAAATCTGCATACACTTGTAGTGGTGAACGCCCTTGCAAGACAGGAAGGCTATCACACCCGAGGGAAATGTATTCCGTATTTCTTCTTCCAAATCTATCGCAATATGCTAAATCTGGATCTTTATCAATCTCATCAAGTACCCACAGAGGAAGGGGAATACTTCAATGCACAAAAACGACAAGTACTCAGTAGATTGGAAAAACAAGCTTTACAGTCAAAACAATTTAATGTTAAACTGGCTCACAAGAAACCCTCAACCATTCATGGCACAATATTAAAATCAACCAAATTAACAGTATAACTCAAGCTTAATAATGTCCCTAACTAACAACGGAAGCTGAGGAAAGAAATGGTGAGCGATATACGTTGTTGCACACAAGCCACTTCTAGGTCCAAGAAAACATCAAGCAAATGTTCAACATGTAAGAACACAACAATATTCAGTTTGAACAAAATGCCTGGATAATGAGCTAAACAAAAAACTAAAGCCTTCAAGATTCATCCATATACGGCTATCTATGCGCAATTAATACCCTAGACATCACAAGAAATCTGGAAATGTAGAACAAAACAATCATTCAGAGCATCATAGACCTACTACACCGACCTACCTACAACTTCAGTAGTAAGTCTCAATGTTCAACTCAAATAAGCAAAAACTAATGTCCATTCATTTCATATCCAAAGCTAAACTAGGGAAGTAACCGGAAAGCAATCAAAATTCATCGGAACTTTTCCACTAACCAATTAGGGTCCGGAGGGCCAGAGCCGCACTGGTGAAATGCCAGGACGGCCCGAACCTTCAAACCGCACCGTTTCGCAAGCTCCACGATCGCCAAGTAACCCTGCCAATTGTAAACCCTCGGCTGATCCCTCTCGACGATCCCCCACCACACCTCTATCACCACTCCTTCAACTCCAGCGGCGACGAGCGCCTTAAACGACTGGTTCATCGTCTTGCGGCGGCGCACCTGGCCGCCGAGCGGGTCCACGGAGTCGACGGGCATGATGACGAAGACCGGCGATCCACGGCCGCGGCGCTGAGGGGAGAAGCCGTGGAAGAGCTCGCCCTGGAGGTCGCCGTTGTCGGGGGAGATGGAGTTGAGGCGGGCGGAGAGGGTGAGGCGGCGGAGAGGCTTGGTGGTGGTGGGAGGGGAGAAGAGGCGCGTGAAGGAGGGAGGCGAGTAGGTGCGAGTGGGGCGGAAGAAGGCGGAGAAGGTGGGAGTGGAGGGAGGAGCGGCGATCGCCATCGGAGGGAGTGGTGTGTGGTTTTGGAAATGAGAGAGTAACGGAATGCGGTTACGGTGTGATAACGCGGGAGGACAAATTGGATGGTCCTACCGACCTGCCCATCTGTCTTTTTCTTTTTCTTTTTCTTTTTCTTTTTTCTTGAGATATTTTAGGATTTTAAAGTAAGGATTAATTACAAATGACCCCCGAATTATGGGGTCACTTTCATTTTGGTACCCAATTATTGAAATCTTACGTTTACATACCCGAAGTTCTCTCCGTTTAACAAGTTAGTACCTCCGTCAGTTACTCCGTCAATTTGGACCGTTTTCTGCTGACGTGGCATGTCTGGGACCCACAGTTGTCAGTTTTTAATTATATTTTCTGGTGTTGCTCTATTTTTAATATTTTACTTATCTTTTTTCTCTTGGCTGACAGAGTTATATTGGCGTCAATTCTTTACGCATTCCCACCAATTCTTTGCTTAATTATATTTTCTGGTGTTGCTCTATTTTTAATATTTTACTTATCTTTTTCCTCTTGGCTGACAGAGTTTTATTGGCGCCAATTCTTTACGCATTCCCGCCAATTCTTTACTTAATTATATTTTCTGGTGTTGCTCTATTTTTAATATTTTACTTATCTTTTTCCTCTTGGCTGACAGAGTTATATTGGCGCCAATTCTTTACGCATTCCCGCCAATTCTTTACTTAATTATATTTTCTGGTGTTGCTCTATTTTTAATATTTTACTTATCTTTTTCCTCTTGGCTGACAGAGTTATATTGGCGCCAATTCTTTACGCATTCCCACCAATTCTTTACTTAATTATATTTTCTGGTGTTGCTCTATTTTTAATATTTTACTTATCTTTTTCCTCTTGGCTGACAGAGTTATATTGGCGCCAATTCTTTACGCATTCCCGTCAATTCTTTACTTAATTATATTTTCTGGTGTTGCTCTATTTTTAATATTTTACTTATCTTTTTCCTCTTGGCTGACAGAGTTAAGTAAAATAAGTAAAAAGATAAGTAAAATATTAAAAATAGAGCAACACCAGAAAATATAATTAAGTAAAGAATTGGTGGGAATGCGTAAAGAATTGGCGCCAATATAACTCTGTCAGCCAAGAGGAAAAAGATAAGTAAAATATTAAAAATAGAGCAACACCAGAAAATATAATTAAGTAAAGAATTGGTGGGAATGCGTAAAGAATTGGCGCCAATATAACTCTGTCAGCCAAGAGGAAAAAGATAAGTAAAATATTAAAAATAAAGCAACACCAGAAAATATAATTAAGTAAAGAATTGGCGGGAATGCGTAAAGAATTGGCGCCAATATAACTCTGTCAGCCAAGAGGAAAAAGATAAGTAAAATATTAAAAATAGAGCAACACCAGAAAATATAATTAAGTAAAGAATTGGCGGGAATGCGTAAAGAATTGGCGCCAATATAACTCTGTCAGCCAAGAGGAAAAAGATAAGTAAAATATTAAAAATAGAGCAACACCAGAAAATATAATTAAGTAAAGAATTGGTGGGAATGCGTAAAGAATTGGTGCCAATATAACTCTGTCAGCCAAGAGAAAAAAGATAAGTAAAATATTAAAAATAGAGCAACACCAGAAAATATAATTAAAAACTGACAACTGTGGGTCCCAGACATGCCACGTCAGCAGAAAACGGTCCAAATTGACGGAGTAACTGACGGAGGTACTAACTTGTTAAACGGAGAGAACTTCGGGTATGTAAACGTAAGATTTCAATAATTGGGTACCAAAATGAAAGTGACCCTATAGTTCGGGGGGTCTTTTGTAATTAATCCTTAAAGTAATTGTTGATTAACCTACAGTCGACGTAGTATTAGGATCCTTAAATTAATAATTTAATTACTCTAATAACATACTATAGTATTATCTGATTCGACCCAATAATAAAGTAAAATGGGTATATATGAAATATATAAATACACGATGACAAAGTATATTGAAATTTTAGATCAATACAATATTATACTTGGTATTATGTTCTACGAATTGTGTATTAGTTGTCAATCATTACGAGAACTTTTCCCTCGTGATTCAAACGTGAGCGTTCAACCATCAGGTCTTACTTCATGAGTAAGAAAATTGAACAGTCTATAGTAGAACCTTCATTTGTTCATGGAAACTGATTTCTGGGATACAAGCATACAACATCTACAGCTATACTCTGTTTCTCTGCAATCTGCAACTAAATATGAAGAAACACAAAGCTATACAAGGAAGGGCCCAACACAATAAGGCAACACAAGATATATAAATGCATGAGATTGATCATTTGACTTAGAAAAGAGAAAATTCCTGTGAGTACAACAATGATGAAATATGACTAATGCATGAAAGCCCATATATTATGAGGACTTCACCAAATTCCAACATAACTACGAGCATGTATACAAAATGACTACAAAAGGTAAGAAACCGACTCTAGGACAAATTGTAATGTAAGAAATGCAGTACTTCAGACCCAAATTCTGGGAGAAAAACGCACGACTTAAAAGCTCCGGCTCAAGGGCTCCGACTCCTGAACCAAACCTTTACCACCATCATAACTTCATAGGAATGAAACAGCTACGCCAGCCCACATGGGTAGGGTGCAATCGGGTATATATATTCTTCTATCTCATTCCTCCAACATTCTATAAGATCACCTTTTTCTGCCAAGATAGCAGACACACAGAGGCCATCACCACCAACTTCCTCCTATGCAATGCCAAGAAATAAAATAAAGAAATGAAAAAAAGAGAAAAGACCCGACTCCGCGCTGGTGATTTTGATGTACTGACTGCCTGTTGACGCAAATGTACCAGCCCAAAAATGGTGATGACCTGACTCATGATATGCAATGCCAGACCCCAACTCACGACACCCAAATGCATGCAAGAACGATAATGGTACTAGATAGCAGTGGCCTCAAAAAGATATTGCCCGACGGATGGCCAACTGTGCCCATTCCCCAGCTTCCCTGACCAGATTATCCTCTGACTGGAGACATTCATTAAGAAAGCCTCTGCTTGATACACATTGCTGAATCAAAGGAGCTGCATTACCACCCAATGTATCAGCTAGATCCCCAAGTACCCCAATGGCAGTCTTCATGACCACATCATCCCTACAGTACCAAATTCAAAGATCAGAAATTAGTCAGGATTATTAAAAGTAAAAAGGGCAACATAAATTGAAGGTACAGGATGTGGAAGAGCTTACAAGTCCTTGGCCATGTATAAACTATCCAAGAACTGGAGAATATGAGGTGCATGAGGCATCAACAATTGGCTCTTGGCAGAGCCCTTAAATCCTTGTAAGACACCAGAGTATGCCTCCAAAATTCCATTCCTCAAAGTATTTGTGTACTCTATTATATCATCATCAGCACCTGATGTCTGGACTGATAGTTCTGCCGCACTCTGAAGCATGGGCATGGCATACATCAAATACTTGTCGAAATTCTCCCCGATGGCTAAGGCTAGGTCACCAAAACATGAAAATATTGGAGGCTTCACAGACCGGTGCAACTGGTTGCTCGATAAATTCTTGAGAAGCTGGGTCATTATCCCATCACAATAAGGCAATATTTTATCTTCCAAAGCCCTAGATATATCCCCCACCACACCAACTGTTATAGCGCAGACCTGATAGTCCTCAAAGTTTTGGAGGCCCATTTCTAAATATTTGTAGAATTCAGACATGTATTTTGCAAAATCAGACCCAGTTGAATAGGCAAGAGCTCCGATGGCAAGCATAGCCTCCTCATGTGCTGTGGCACTTTTACAAGAAAATACTCTCAAGAAGAGTTGCATCATCTGGTCAGCATACTGCATGAACACATATTTAGTTAGTTCAGATGACCCTAGCTTCTGTATGATGACCTGCAAGCAACCACAAAGAAGGCCTTGTAGTTCATTCTGCTTGTCTCTTTCATCAGATGAAAGCCTCTGTGCCTCAAGAGTCTGGTGGAGTTCATTCATGATAATAGGAACTAATTGCATCACCATTGGGGCAGTCTCATCGGTGCAGCACCTCACAACTTCATTCAAACTCTCGTAGGCTGCGGTCCGAAGGCGGGATTCTCCAGCATCTTCTCGATGAGTCACATCAAGAAGAGCTTGGATGATATCCTGGAAAAAGGGAGTCAGCTGGGTGGATGAAGACCCTGAATCCTCGAAACCCTGCGCCAAGAAATATAAAGCTCCACAGGCTTTCTCAGCAACATTTGGCACATCTTTCATGCTCTGAAGAAGAACTGTGATAATCTGTTGACAATTCGCTTGGGTGATTATGGGTGTGTCATAAGCTGACCCATGTAGAAACTCAAATATCCTTCCAAGAGTCCAACCAGTAGTGTCCTTCACATGGTTGTTTGGGTCTTTCATCAGGGCATTTAGCATAAAATTCAAAGCATGATTAACAAGAGTCATTAGCTTCTCAGGGGATGGGCCTTCCAAAACTGAACCAAAAGCATAGGTGGCTGCCTCCCTCTGCCTCCAATCTGGTTTTGAAATATTCTCCTCAATAAAAGGCATTACAAGCGGCACAACATCATCACCAACTGTTCGTGCTACCAAGCCCAAGCAAGTGCCACCAGCCATGGCAATATTCCAGGCCCCTTCATCCTGATCTTGATCCTCTTCCTGCTTAAGAAGTGTCTCCAATAACAAGGGGATGAGAGCAGGAAGTGCTTGCTTAATAAAATAGAAGCAAGGAATAACAGAATCCCCAGTTAAATCACCCCCATATTCTTCTAGAATATCAATCTCCTCATCACAAATAGAACTCCAAAACTCAATGGCTTGAAGTGCAACAGGTTCTTCATCTTCCTTCACAGCCTTTGCAGTAATGGTGAAAATATCTTGGATGTATGGAGACAATTTCTCATAGTATGTCGAAGATATAGACACCAAACATTCAAATGCTGCTTGTCGAATCTTTACCTCAGGGGAAAGAGTAGCCTCGCACACAACTCTCATTATGTAATCACGTTCCGTATCATTGGAGAAATTTGCCTGAGCAAAACTCAAAGCATTATAAAGAGCTCGCGTGGCAGCAAGCCTAACATCATTATTACTCTCAGAAGAGTTCATGCCCTGAACAACAGCCGTAAGTATTTTGTTGACATGATCTTGCTCTACCACTTCTGGGGAAACCTCCTCGCATATGTATCCAAGAGTTTCAAGAGTTGCCTGTCTAGTGTGAGCCGGAAGCTGATTATTGTTTGATAGCAAAGCTTCAATCAGTTCAGGCCACTGTTTGAGTGGCAACTCGATGCCTGCAAGCTTTGCAATGACTTGAGATGCAGTTGATCGAGCATCATGTGCAGGAGATGATAATGTCTTCAACAGGCACGCTCTAATTTGGGCCTTCGCATTTGGGTCCAGAGCAATCCATCTTTGTGCAAGTTCAAACTTTCTATGCTGTTCTTTGGCATCCAATGCATTCTTTAGAATTAAACCTGCCAACTTTCGACTCTCAACAGGCTTATCATCATTAGCTAATTCCGCAGCAAGAGAGAACAGGAAACTCGGAAGATTTTGCTCTTGGAATTGTCTTATGTTTTCTTCAGCATGCTTACGTACATTTCCATCCACTGCTTGGGCATTTAAAAGAAACTGAGTAATTTCCATCGCCATTGGGAACTGTAAGCAAAAATAAAACGCAACACGTAAGTGTCAATCGAAAAGGCATTTAACTCTAACGAAACAAGCAATCAAATCATACACGTATCAATCCCACACAACAAGTGCTCGAGAGGAAGCTTATTTCTCCAAATTCATACAAGGCGAGAAATACTAAATTTAGTAATTTACAACAAGGCATAGATAATCAATTCTCTTTCGCAATCACTCTTCAGCCTACTTACAAGACTCCAATTAACCTCCGACCCACAACTCTTACTGAACCATAACAAACAAAATTACACATGATTAGGGAAAAATTAGGACTCCTAAACCACTCAGCACGAAAACTAATACATCAGCATATCGATTCTTCTTCACATAAACACTGTGACGAGTCCCAACTCATACGTCAGCAAATTGATTCTTCTACACACAAAGACTGAGACCAGTCCCAACTTAGCGGAAGCGAAACTAGCAATAACAATCTACTGTGCTTAGCAATCAACATAGTGAAAAATCAAATCGCAAACCCAGTACGGATTAGCAATCCAGTACTCGAAACCAATTCGAAGACCGAAACCGATTGATTCCGACTGGAATTGATCACAGATGAAACAGTTACCAAATCAAAATCAACAACTCACTGATTCTTAAGATCGAGACTGAACAAGAATAAGCAGAAAACCAACACAGAATCTAGATCAAACATTCAGAACAGAAAACTGGCAGCGAAATCGTATATAAAAAGACAGACAGAAAATTCGAACTCACCCCGAGTTGATGAGTGGACTCGGTGGGACAGCGAGTCGGTGATCAATCCGAGTCAATAAGAAACAGAAGAAGTAGAACTGTAGAAGAAGGAAGCAGAGAGCGGCCACCAAACCCTAGCAGAGAGAGTGAGAAAGATATAATAAAAGGGAAAATACCTGGGATTTACACAAAAACAGATACAGCGAAATTTGATTATAATATACTTTCTTTAGGTTTCCCACGCGATTATCACGGCGTGTGGGAGAGAGTGGAATCGATTGTAACTATGGGTTTAACGAGGCACGGTTTGATAAGGCGACGGTTTAATTGGTACGCGCTTCACGGACGTGTGGGCTTGGGTCTGTATGTATTATTACCACCGTTATTATCACTTTTAAATTTATTTTTGAGTATATAACACTAAACTATCATTTGAAATTATAAATGGTAAACTAGTTTTCAAATGTTTCACTTGATAAAAAAGGTCACCATTAAAATATGTTGCATGATAAAATAGTCTCATCATAACATCTTAAATAATAAAAAAGTCTATTTTCACACTTTTTACATGACCATAATACCATTCTCTCTAATATCACATGTTTTTTATCATTCTGAGTTTCGTCGCCTCTCTCTCTCCTGCATCCAGACCAGACGTGAGGCCACCTGCTAGATCGATGCCACTGTTAGATCGACTCCACATGTTAGATCGACTCTGCCATCTACTAGATCGATGTCACTCGCTGATCAACTCCGCCGCTCGATCGACTCCGCCTCCTAGATCGACCCCGCCTCCTAGATCGATGCCGCTTTTAGATCGACTCTGCTCGCCGATCGACTCCGCCACTTGCTAGATTGACCTGGATGATCGACTCCGCCGCTCGATCGACGTTGTTGTCTACACCCTTTGAAATCATTCAGAGCCGTCAAAATTGGTTTTAGTGTCCAGATATGATGACGACGAGTTGGTCTGTATTAATCTGTGGAAAGTTGAGGTGAAGGAAGTTGTGCTATTTTGATTTTCATAATGTTACATGGATAGTTACATTGATAGTTACATGCATGTAACGTAACTATTCATCTATGTAACTATTCATGTAACTACAGTTTGATAGTTACATAGGTAGTTACATACATGCTACACTTGTGTAACTATGCACATAACTATCCATGTAACTGTGCATGTAACTATGTAACTATCTATGCAATTAAGGAATTGAGTTAGGATAATTCTGGTTTGAAGAGTCTGCATGCGCGTGGAGGTGTATTTTTTCGTTAAGATTTTTATTCCTTAGTTGCATGGATAGTTACATAGTTAATGGGTAGTTACATGGATAATTACATGCATTCGTATGCGAAATTGATTTCGCGTAGAAGTACATAAAGGCGAGGCGAGATGGCTTCAAGTAGAAATGGAGTCCTAAAACATAAAGGCAAGGCGAGATGGTTTCTCATAGGAGACTTCACGAAGAAGCAAAAGGAGGAGTTCGCATACAAGTGCAGGACTATACAAAATTCGCTTTGTGTGATGCTTGAGTAGATAGGGAGGCAAGTGTCCTTAATTGCTTAAAGACCATGTCGAGCTAGGATAATTCTAGGTTGAGGAGTCCGCATGTGCGTGGAGGTGTATCTGTTAGTTAAAAACTCTATTCCTTAATTGCATAGATAGTTACATAGATAATTACATGGCTGATGAGTAGTTACATGCATTCGCATGCGAAATGGACTTCGTGTAGAAGTACATGAAGGCGAGGTGAGATGGCTTTGCATAGGAGACTTCGTGAAGAAGCAAGAGGAGGAGTTCGCATACAAGTGCAGGACTATACAAAATTGACTTCGTGTGACGCTTGAGTAGATAGGGAGGCAAATGTCCTTAATTTCTTGAAGACCATGTCGAGCTAGGATAATTCTAGGTTGAGGAGTCCGCATGTGCGTGGAAGTGTTTGTGTTGGTTAAGAACTTTATTCCTTAATTGCATGGATAGTTACATAGTTACATGGATAATTACATGGCTGATGGGTAGTTACATGCACAATTACATAGATAGTTATATGCATAGTTACACAAGTGTAGCATGTATGTAACTACTCATGTAACTATCAAACTGTAGTTACATGCATAGTTACACAAGTGTAGCATGTATGTAACTACCCATGTAACTATCAAACTGTAGTTACATAAATAGTTACATAGATGAATAGTTACGTTACATGCATGTAACTATCAATGTAACTATCCATGTAACATTATGAAAATCAAAATAGCACAACTCCCTTCACCTCAACTTTCCACATATTAATACAGACCAACTCGTCGTCATCATATCTGGACACTAAAACCAATTTTGACGGCTCTGATACCTAATTTCAAAACTCTATGATTTCAAATGGTGTAGATAGCGGCGTCGATCGAGCGGCGGAGTCGATCGGCGAGGTCAATCTAGCAAGCGGCAGAGTCGATCTAGCAAGCGGAGTCGATCTAACAGCGGCATCGATCTAGGAGGCGGAGTTGATCTAGGAGGCGGGGTCGATCGAGCGGCGGGGTCAATCGGCGAGTGACATCGATCTAGCAGGTGGCAGAGTCGATCTAGCAGGTGGAATCGATCTAACAGTGGCATCGATCTAGTAGGTGGCCTCACGTCTGGTCTGGATGCAGGAGAGAGAGAGAGAGAGAGAGAGAGAGAGAGAGAGAGAGAGACGACGACGACGAAACTTAGAATGATAAAAAACATGTGATATTAGAGAGAATGGTATAATGGTCATGTAAAAAGTATGAAAATAGACATTTTTATCATTTAAGATGTTATGAGGGGACCATTTTATCATGTAACATGTTTTAATGGTGACCTTTTTATCAAATGGAACATTTAAAAACTATTTTATCATTTGTACCTTTAAATGGTAGTTTAGTGTTATATATATTATATATTTACTATTTCACAACTCTCTTTACGTATTTTCTTTTATTTTCTATTAGATTTTTTTGATCGAGTTAGAAATTTTTTCTTGATATTTTTCAATTTATAGTCAAAAGAGTAATATTATATTCAAACTCCAAATCTCCAATATGACATCAATCAGTTAGAATTTGAAGAAGAAAAAAATATTGAACATACTTAATTTTTTTAAAGTTAAAAAAATAACAAAAGTACAATAACATAAAAACTAGTTTTTAGTCTGCAAGATAAAAACTAAAGTTGATAAAAAAAACCTAAATGAATTGGTAAATAGTACATGTGATTACGATAGTAATCGAAATTTAGGTAATGAATTTTGGAGAATACGTTTTTATTTCTTTTCTTTTGATGCGTAGTAATAGTGGAGAAGAGTTAGGTTTTGGGAAAGATGAAGTTTTTTTTTTCCTAATAATTGATGAATATTTTTGTAATTAAACATACATATAAAATCTGATGTGAAATATAAAATAATAAGGGTGCGTATTAAGATATTAGATGTGTGTATTTAAAATTTCTCCTATCAAAATCATATTTCTAGGATACAGAAGACATCACACCCTCGATTTGAATAGTTCTACAATTATAGTCTTGAAAATAATTAAAACAAATGATGAGTGAATGGGCAAATTACTTGAGTATAGGGGAACAACAAAACTAATGAAGTTATAGTCGAGTTGCATCCCTTTCTACAGGAAAACGATATGACTAATGAAGCCCTAGAGCTGAGTCTAGTGGCACATTCTATACTCAACGAGTACTTTTTTTTCCATTATTGTTTATTATCTTTCCACTTGAGTATATGCAAATTTATGGGTTGATTTCTTCATCTTTTAGACTGTCCTTTAAATTATTATCGGAAATTTCAAATAAACTCAAAACTATTTTTTGACTGTAGGGTGAAATCTAGAATGGGTCCCCAATTTCATGTGCTCAACGAGCCAAGACTACGGCAGGAGGGGCGTTCCACAATCAGGCGTCTCCGATCGACGCACTTACACCAATTCCTTGCTTAGCTCTCATCTAATCTGCATTCATAGATTGGGAGGTGGGCCTCAGTTGTCACCCAAAACACAGGAATTGAAGTTAGTTTTCATTTATCAAAGAGTGCGGCTATTGATACCTCTAAATTTGTCTCTAGATCTCACTTTATTGTGAATTATTAAATAACATATATATCCTCATACACAATAACTATTAAAGATAGTAATTATACAAAGAAAATATTATATTTATTCTCTTTAGACTTTTTAATTCAATAATAATTGAAATCAATTATTAAGGATAGTAATTATACAAAGAAAATATTATATTTATTCTCTTTAGACTTTTTAATTCAATAATAATTGATTTCATTCTTTATTATTTTCCTTATATATTTTTTTTCAATTTATTTTTATTAAAGCATATATATAGTTTATAAGAGCTAAAAAAATAATCAATATCGATCATGTGACATAAAATTTTGTATTATCATACATGTTGAACGCATATACTTGCAAGGTGCATAAATATTTTTGCAAAAAAAAAAAAATAATATCTATCGATTATAAAAAAATTATTGAAATAATTTATTATGAGGTACAAAATAGAGATCAAATTATTCAAAAGAAAAAAAATGGAGAAAAAATAACAAGAAGAACAATTAAAAATATATATAGAATAGTTCATGATATAACATTTTTTTTGCATGAAAAAAATAATCAAAAAATGAAGATAGAGATAATGGATGTTGAAAAAAAAAGGAAAAAAAAAACAAAGAATAAGAGGTCTATTGAGTGAATAAGAGGTAATTAATTAATTAAAATATATGTCAATAAATAACTAAGGTTATGTTAGGAATTTGAAATAAAGTATAGTGAGTAAATGCTTATATTGAAAAGTAAATAGTAAACTACATATTAATTACTAACCAAATATCAATTGACAAAAATGTCCATTAAACATATTACTAAACAAACAAAGACAAACATTTACAAATAAAGACAAACTGTTATATTGTTACCATGTGGTATTGCACATTTACAATTTTTTCCTTAATTAAAACATAATTCCCTGCTATGGCCTCCGATTGGAAATCCACTGCTACTGCTCTCTGATTGGAAATTTGTTGTTACTGTCTCCGATTGGAAATCTGTTGCTACTGCCGCTGACTAGAAATCTGCTGCTACTGCAGCTGATCGGAAATCTGCTGCTACTATGCCGACAGAAAATCTGCTGCTACTGTGCCGACAGAAAATCAGCTGCTACTGTGCCGACCGGAAATCTGCTGCTACTGTGCCGACCGAAAATCTGTTGCTACTGTGCCGACCAGAAATCTGCTGCTACTGCACCGATCAGAAAATTTCCTGCTACTGCACCAACTGGATGGCATAGTAGCAACATGCAGCAGGATGACACTGTAGTAATAAGCAGCACCACCGCGTAGAAGCAGCACGCAGCACAACCGCGCAGTAGCAGCACGCAGCACCACCACGTAGTAACAGCATGCAGCACCACCGCGTAGTAGCAGCACACAACACCACCATGTGCAGCGCTGCTACTAGCTGCTACTGTCAATTCCCAAGAATAATGACACTAACCCAGCCATAATCCTAATCCTAAATCCACCATTACCACCACCAGCAGTGCTCCCACCAACTCACCCCTAGCCCCAACCCCAACTCTGTTCCAATAGATCACACAAATTCCAAAGATAACAAGCAAATCAAAACCACAATTTTGAAATCTGACCATCTGCAACCAAATATGTCCTTGAAATTCACCAAATCACACAAATCAAACTCATTTGATCTCAAAACTCACTCCAAATCTCACCACCCCTCACCCTTATCGACGTCACTCACCTCTCATCATCTACGTTGAGACAAGAGTGCAGCGGTGGAGACAAATTGGCTGGAGGCGAAGCTTGAAACGACGCTCGACCAGGACAGCTGTGGGCAGGCACGCGGGCGAAGCCGAGATCGAGGGACGACGGGCAGTGGTAGATGCCAATGACGGCGAGGGTTTGCGGTTGGGCCAGAAGTCTTTCCGGCAACCTAGATGAGTCGATGGTGATAGAGTAGAGCGATGAAGGAGGGCGACGACAGAGGGGAAGGCAAGGCGGAGGCTGTGAGCTAGGAAGGTGGGATCGGTGGGGGAGAGCAGCGCGTGGCCGAGAGAGAGAGAGAGAGAGAGAGAGGATGAAGACGTATGTTAAGATATTTTGGTGATAATTTTCGTAATTTTATTGTAAAGTAGGGGTATTTAGGTCATTAGATATGAAAAATGGGATCAGGTCCGATACTTGTGTCATAATATGTATAAAAACTATTTTATGTTTTTAAATTTTGTCATGTGCTACTATGTAATTTTTTTCAAAAGTAAAAGGAATGTGTAGAGAGAATAAGAGTTATAGTGAGTAAATTTGGAGGTCCTAATAATCACACTCTTGATCAAATTCGACGAGAGCTGTAATTAATTTTTTTTTTCTTTTCAAAAATCGATCATTACCGACTTTGAATTAGATCAGTTAAGTGTTGACTGTGGTGGATTAAATTGATTACAATTGTTGCTTGATTTAATTCTAGGTCAGGGTGTTACATAACATCATTAGTTTCAAATATCACAATGAAGAATGTATGGGTAGCTAGGCAAGAATGATGTCATTATTTTGAATGTGCTTTATGATGACTTTTGTAATAGTGCTAGAGCTCAAAGGCAATTACGTCCCCTCCATACACATATTTATATATAATGAAATAAGTTAGCGTGCAAACGAGCCTATCAAGATGATGTGGTTTTGCTCTAGTAACTAGATGATCTAGTATTATGATGTGTAACGATTTTAACCCACTGCTTATCACCATCACTCGTATATACTAAGATTGCAATTTGAAGTCTATCTTGGTCTGGTCAAGTTTTGGAAGTCGAAAACTAAGATTGCAATACTCTTTTTGCCGTGTCAATATTACCTTTTCAATTTTTCATTATTTTCTCTCTTTTTTTTTTGAGAACATTTTCTCTTTTCTTTTTTAAAGAAGAAAATAAGGTGATTGAAAATAAAAGGTATTAACCAAATTTAATTGAAGAAACTTCTAGAGCAGATATTTCCAATTTGAGAAAAAAGATTAATGCTCGTAGGTTTTTTTTTCTCAATTTATCGTTTTTTTTTTTTTTATAATTTTATTTCTTTTATTGGTTGAACCTAAAGCACGGTGCGTTTAGCCCCATCGCCAGAGGTTGCTTGGAAGGCACATACACCTCTCCCGGTCACCCGCCACGTACACAGTCCTCGTCAATCAAACGGCCGAGATCATCCCAACATGAGGTCTATCCCCATTGGCCAGGCCTATCCGTCCTCGCAACGTGATTGGGCCACGTCACCAAAAATGACATGGTTCCACGAATTGGTTTTAACAGACACTTGACAGACCTCCGTCTATAAATCCCAAGGCTCACGCGCGGTTTAAACACTAACTCAGATTTCTGAGAGAAACCAAATCAGCCCTCACTCTGCATTTGAATATCAGCGAATCAAAGAGAGAAGAAGACTCTTGAGCTTTCAGAGCTGACGCCATGGCTGGCTCCTGGAGAGCGCGCAATTCTCTGATCGTCTTGGCGATCGTTACGCTCGGTGAGTCTTCGTCTTCCTTTTCAGTGTTAGATCTGTTTTTGATTTAGATTCTGTGATTTTATGTGTTCTGGATTTGGTTGAGAGAATGCGGTAGATCTAGTAGAGGCGTAATAGTTTATGAATCGATTTTGGATCGTTTTCAGAGTCTATGTGATTTGCGATGCAATCTGAAATTTCTGTATGATCGTTCTTAATGAATGAGTGAATTTTTCGGTGTATATTTGTACTGGTTTTTTATGAGTTCATGCTCGCTTATGCGTTGTAGAGTTTCAGCAGATCTAGTTACGTTAATATAGCTTTTTATTTGATGTATTAATTGCTTGAGATCTACTGTGCATGTGCGTATATAAAATTCAGCAATGACGTACATGATTAGTTAGTTAGAAGAGTTATAATTGGCGGTAGGATTAAACAATCGATAATTGGATGAATTCGGCATTTTCATTTCCAAACACTGGAACTGTTGATCTTGTTTGGCAATTGGCAATGTAGTGTTATTGTCTTAATACTATGATAACGTATGCGGTTGTGATCATTAAGTGTATGTTGATCGTTGTATATGTTGAGAGGAATTGAATTAAGAAGCATGTGCATAATGTGTTTTGTTGTCTGTATTATTTGAATCGTGTTTGTGCTAACATGCTGAGAGCTGCAACAGGTTGTCTTTTTGCAATTTCAATCGCAAAGGAGGAGACTGCCAAGTTGGGAACAGTCATTGGAATTGATCTTGGAACGACTTATTCGTGTGTTGGTGTGTACAAGAACGGTCATGTGGAAATTATCGCCAATGACCAGGGAAACCGTATCACCCCGTCCTGGGTGGCTTTCACTGACAGTGAAAGGCTGATCGGTGAGGCTGCAAAGAATCAGGCAGCTGTCAACCATGAAAGGACCGTTTTTGATGTCAAGAGACTTATCGGAAGAAAGTAATGTTCTTTTCTCTATATGTTTAATGCTTTAGATGATTGTTTTGTTGTCGTTGGAAGTGAATACTGACCTACGCTCTTTTGCAGGTTTGCTGACAAAGAGGTCCAGAGGGACATGAAGCTTTTTCCTTTCAAGATTGTTAACCAGGATGGAAAGCCTTACATTCAAGTAAAGATCAAGGATGGTGAAACCAAGGTTTTCAGTCCTGAGGAGATCAGCGCTATGATTTTGACCAAGATGAAGGAAACAGCAGAAGCATTCCTTGGAAAGAAAATCCAGAATGCTGTTGTTACTGTTCCTGGTGAGTAATGCTTATGGTTTAGCTTTACACCCTCCTGTTTACATTGATTTATATCAATCATTACTGACATTGTTTTCGTTTTCAATACCAGCATACTTCAATGATGCTCAGAGACAGGCGACCAAGGATGCTGGTGTCATTGCTGGGCTTCATGTTGCTAGGATTATCAATGAACCAACCGCAGCAGCTATCGCCTATGGTTTGGACAAGAAGGGTGGTGAAAAGAACATCCTTGTCTTTGATCTTGGTGGTGGTACTTTTGATGTCAGTATCTTGACAATTGACAACGGTGTCTTTGAGGTTCTTGCCACAAATGGTGACACTCATTTGGGAGGTATAAATCCTTTGCTTGCTTTATCTTGCTTACCATTTCGGGTTAGTTAATATGGGTGGCTGATTGCTGATGCAATGCTTACTCTCTTTGCAGGTGAGGACTTTGACCAGAGGATCATGGAGTACTTCATCAAGTTGATCAAGAAGAAGCACGGAAAGGACATCAGCAAGGACAACAGAGCCCTTGGTAAACTGAGGAGGGAAGCTGAGCGTGCTAAGAGAGCCCTCAGTAGCCAGCACCAAGTCCGTGTTGAAATTGAGTCACTTTTTGATGGAACCGACTTTTCTGAACCCCTGACCAGAGCTAGATTTGAGGAATTGAACAACGACTTGTTCAGAAAGACCATGGGACCAGTGAAGAAGGCCATGGATGATGCTGGTTTGGAGAAGCGCCAGATTGATGAAATTGTTCTTGTTGGTGGAAGCACCAGGATTCCAAAGGTCCAACAGCTCCTTAAGGATTACTTTGATGGCAAGGAACCAAACAAGGGTGTGAACCCTGATGAGGCAGTTGCTTATGGTGCTGCTGTACAAGGAAGCATTTTGAGTGGAGAGGGTGGTGAGGAGACCAAAGGTACAGACTCATTCTTTGTCACTGCGTAGTATGATAACCTTATTACTATGAATTACATGAATGATAATTATAGCTTTTAACATATATTTCTATTTATTGCAGATATTCTTCTCTTGGATGTTGCACCTCTTACCCTTGGTATTGAGACTGTTGGTGGAGTGATGACCAAGTTGATCCCCAGAAACACTGTGATCCCAACCAAGAAGTCGCAAGTTTTCACCACTTACCAGGATCAGCAGACTACCGTCTCCATTCAGGTATTGCTCTTTTACTAATCCATCATCACCAGATGCTTAGTATAGTGTCGGATTCATAATGTAATTATAGTGGACTTAATCCTAAGTTGATGATCTCAGGTCTTTGAGGGTGAAAGGAGTCTGACAAAGGATTGTAGAAACCTCGGAAAGTTCGATCTTTCTGGAATTCCTCCAGCTCCAAGGTTTGTTTCTGCTGTGCCAATCTTCTCAAATAATTGCCATCTTACTGGTTACAGAGATTTAACAGTATTTTATTCATCAATTGAACAGGGGTACTCCTCAAATTGAAGTCACATTTGAAGTGGATGCCAATGGTATCCTGAATGTCAAGGCAGAAGACAAGGGAACTGGTAAATCTGAGAAGATCACCATCACCAACGACAAGGGACGTCTCAGCCAGGAGGAGATTGAACGCATGGTTAAGGAGGCCGAGGAGTTCGCTGAGGAAGACAAGAAGGTCAAGGAGAAAATTGATGCCCGTAACAGCCTTGAAACCTACACTTACAACATGAAGAACCAAATTAACGACAAGGACAAGCTTGCTGACAAGCTTGAGTCTGATGAGAAGGAGAAGATTGAAACCGCAGTGAAGGAAGCCCTTGAATGGCTCGACGACAACCAGACCGCTGAGAAGGAAGACTACGAGGAGAAGCTCAAGGAGGTCGAAGCCGTCTGCAACCCCATCATCACAGCTGTCTACCAGAGGTCAGGTGGCACCCCAGGCGGTGAATCAGCATCCGAGGATGATGATTCTCACGATGAGCTCTAAACAGTTTTTACTTCCATTGGCCCACTCGTTAGAGGGTGGATGTGAGAAGAGAGATAAGAGGGTTATAATAGGTTAGATGGGTAAGAGGAGGAGAGAGCCTCACTGTAATTTTTCTGATTGTAGAAAAGTTGGAGGAGACTGAATTTCTTCTCCTTTGGCTTTGGTTTTTTTGTTGAAGTGGTGGATGATGATACATTATAAGGTCTTTTTGTTAGTACTTGTAATTTGTTTGCTTTGATAAAAGGTACACTTTTCCATAGCCGGTCTGTTTCTTTCTCCTAGTTCTTCCTCTTTCTCCCTGCTTAGGCAGACATGCATATATTTTGGGGACATTGGCATTTGGTCTTTCAGATAAAAAAAAGGCCATGCTGTCGTTATGAAACTAGAAATCCAGTTCTGAAATCTGAATGACCGATTTCGAACTGAGGAGTTTATAAGAGCGCTTCCATGCTCTATTCTGATCATCGGTTCTGTTAATGTTCATGTCTTATGGCAAGCCTGTGTATTGGTCCAAGCACTTGATTTCAGTTTCCAAGTTGTACAAATCCTGCGTTTCCTCCGAGTACTTTTCGAGTGACTATTGGGGTTACAGCAAGTACGCATGGTGGAGTTGATGATTCTATAAAGTGCAATGTACCTGTAAATGGTAAATTCTTGGACAATTATGTATTACCCTTTAAGAAAATGAAACAAATATACAGCGTCGTTTATACAATGGCAGGTTGTCAAGCATGAAACTTCATACTAATCTTCGAAATGTGCGAGATAGAAAAATAGTCAGAAACAGAAACAGATTATGTGTGTGTTACGATCATTGGTTTTAGATTAACAAGAAACTAGAGTCCAACATTTGGATTCCCTGAGCCTGCTGCCACAACTCCCATTCCTCCACCATGTGAAGCATCTCCCAAGTCACTTGATTCTCCCAAATGAACTCTGTCACCGTCTAACTCTTTTACAAGTTCATCAATCTTTCGGAACTGGTAAGGCCATCTTACATTGTATAGGAATTGGCGAAGATCAAACCTATTATCCTCTGGCGAATAACTCTGTAACAAATCAAACATGTATGAACTTTGAGTAAGATGGAGAAAAATAGGATCACTGTACAAAGCATCATAAGGTCATCATGCTCATACCTCAGCATGATAGGACGGTGTTAGTGTTGTCATTTTGTGTCGATTAATGGAGTAGTACTTGAAGAAGTGCTTTACTTTCTCAGCGACCTCTTGTGGAGTCAATTTTGCACCCCATCTATAGCAGAGGTTCTGTAACAAGGAAATTAGAACCAGACTTAATGACTGTTCTTGGAGAACTGCAACAGATAACCACCAGTTTATAAAAGAAAGATCAGACCATTAGACAAACCTTAAACATAGACATGGGACCACAGCGAAAAATCTTTCGTAGCCTTCCATAGACCAAGAGTTCCTCATATGTCATTCCCATGTCCACTTCATCCAACTGTTCACACGATAAAGCAACATTAGATCACTAATATCTTTCACGCAGGACAGCATAAATTATATTTTATAATTTATCCTCTATTATCTTTAGAATGTTTCGATCACAAAATATGCAGCTAAAAAACATATTGCTGACTCGTATAAGCTAATAGGTATCTACCTGACTATAGTTGGAACGTATAGGCTCCAGTTCAGCAGTGGGTGGTGCTGCTTCAGTATCTGCCAAGGATGCGTAGCCAAGATGGGTGGCAGCCCATCGCAGAAATGACCGAAGATCCTGCTTACTAATGCTTCCAATTGGATTTATATCTGCTGAGCTGCAGTCATACTGCGCAAGAGAAAAATGAGTGCAACCATTATTATACAACACAGAGCTGACAAAAGAAAACAACCAGAAGACATGCATTTGTACGTTATGCAGTCAGAACAATAGTGTAAGGAAAACAAAATCCCACAATGCACAAGTGGAAATATTTTTGGGCACCTGTTTTCCGATCCCATAAAAACAGTGTAAAATATGCGTTTTGCAAATTCTCTGCTGTCAGTAGGATACTGCCCATCAGTGTACTGTCCAATTCGTATGGCATCAGCTTTGACTTCTTGATCCCCATTCGCAATGTCTGCGAGCAAGAGTACATCATTAATAATGACATTCAGACACTTCACAGTAAGGTAACACTATCAAGAGAGATGTTTCCTTTGCCTACAGATTCAGATCCAAATGAGAGTGTGAGATACATCCTTGTCCACTTTCCCAATACCTCTATGTTCATTATCCTAAACATGAGACGCTTGTTTTAGACTTCATGCAAAAAACTTGCTCAGTTTAATTCGAAAAGTTATGGTTCTGATGTGGAAGTAAACTCTATCATGAGTGAGCATTTAAGGCTAATTAGCAATATATTCTACATCTCATATATGGTTACAATCCCAGGCATCATGCAGCCAGCAAGTCAATTGCACCCAAATATAGTTGTTTAGAAAAAACTAACCTTTTACCACAAGCTGACACATACAGCCAACTATAGCAGCCACGGACAAGCTATCTGCGCCACCAGAAAGAGGCAGCAGAAACCCAGAAGCTCCGCTTCTTCTTAAATAGTCCCATAACCAGCAAGCAGGACCAAAGGCTATTTCCTCTTCAGGAGAGTGATACTTAATCTACAGAACATAGGTTATATTCAATTAATATATGTTAGGTACTTGTGAGTTAACCATAGTTCGTACATGTTATCAAAACAGTGCAAGTTACCCAGATAGCTAATAACTTCCAGGTGAAGTAAAACTCTTCCCAGTAAAAAAATCAAGTCAAGGAGTATTATATTGTGTCCATCGGACTATAATAGAAACAAAAGAAAGCACAAAGAACTATTTATAGAAAACCACCTAATGAACGAAGACTGAAAAATCAACTTTTCTATGACTTCATCATAAATCAGGAGAACTGGAACTAACCTTAAGTGGACATGAAAGGCACATTTTCAGATTAAAAGACTGACAAAGGTTGTATGGTGCCTTCACTGAAGGAACCCTGATTTTGCAGCTTGCTTGCTCTTGGAAGCTACTTATAGATCCTCTTAGACTAGCAACCTGCCATCATTCGTTGAACAAAAAAGTAAGAATTCTTGAAATCAAAATCAATAAATACATCTTCTTTACAAACTGAGTAACCTTGAATAATTGGACAGGTTGTTAGTTTTTGGTACAAAATACATTGCAACTTAAATCAGCCTCTAGCAAACATGTAGAACACACCCCTGTACATAGGAGCAGTGGGAAGCAAAAAGTGCTTACTGCTTCTAAATCAATTTGGGCTATCACAACCTCGACATCTTTCAAAGAAAACTGCGAGCCTTGAGCAACAAGGTCTCCATTAACAACAACAGAAGCACATCCATCTGGTACAGGTAATCATAGGTCAATGAACAACACCTTAATCAACAGATATCAATACGTTCAACACAAAGTATTCTCGAAGGAGATTCAAGTAGAGAGTCAAGTAACATCAAGGAAATGGTACAGTGCCTTCAATCTAAAATGTGTTACCACCTACAGAGAGATCTTCACATACCGTAGTAAAGGCGACCGCCATCACACCCTTGGTGGTTGCTGTAAATGTACACCCCTCCACGTGTGTGAGTAGCACCTATAAAAGCACGAAGACAAATATCAAGCTTTCTTAGTTGGTGATGACTTCCGTTTGCATTCAGAAACACTTCAACCCCATTCAATGCAAGTTCAGCATGAGGAGGACTGGGAGTAAAAAGCTCTTCACAAACTTCAGCCGCAACAGCTCTATTAAGGGAACAATGCTACATTTAGAATTCCAACAAAATATCATCTTATAAATGAAAGACTGAATATATATAACATCCTACGCAGACATGAACGGAGCTAAGTAATCATACCTTCCATGACACCGAACCACAAAAACAACGATACACAACAGTCTCAACCTAACTGACAGCAAAACAAATGGAGCTAAGATCGGCACTTACGTGTCCAGAAACTGAATGTATCCATAACCAAAAGGCACCGATTCCTGTGACAAAGCCTTGGAAACATCCCCCGGCAGCTGAAACTCCACAAGTTGGTCTTTCTGTTTCCACGCCGTAAACCACCTAAGCTCCCTGTAATTCCCATCATTGGCAAGCCACATCTTGGGGCGTATCATGATAATCTTTCTGTTCATACACAGAATCTGACAATTGTAACGCTCCGATCCTTTGATCACAGGCATCCCAAAACTACATAACATCCCATCAGTCCAATCCCCCACTAACAGCTCCTTCAAACACTCCCACCTGCAAACACCACATTCCTCAAAACTCCACCAAAACACTACCAAACTTCGAAAAACAACAACCTTCTAGTTTCTACTATTTCAATTACATCATCCAATAAAACACATGAAAATCCAAAAACACATAGAATGGAAAAACCAAGAACCAATATGAACTTACGCATGAGTGACAGTATCCAGCTCCAGGAAATGGTCTTCACAGCCATACCCAGTAATCTCAAGCTCAGGCCCGAGCCGAATCACAGCCCCAGCCTTCTTAGCCTTGGCTATGGACTCCTTGATGTTGTTGATATTGCAATCAAAGTCCATAGCCCATTGGTTCAAATTGCAGGTTGCAACTTTCAGCAGCCTCATCTTCTCTGCACCCAACAAAGACTGAGCAGAAAAATTCCGAACTTTACTGAAAAGGTTGAAACTTTGATGAAATTGAGAGGCAATGCAAACGAAGCTGAGAGTGTTTTTGAGAGCTTAGAGAGAGTCAGCGTTGTAAACAAGTTCTTGGCCGTGTGTTTGGAATCTTGGAAACTCAAACTTTCGGTTGGCTTCTTTTTGGCTCCCGGACCCCGGGAAGGTTTGGGCGGGTCAAACCTCCTACCGGGTCTGACAAGTTTGCTTTGCTCCGCTGACGTGGCCTGTTTTTCAAGGAGTGTCTGACACGTAACCTTTAACAAAAAATAAGGTTAAGTAATTCCCTATCTGCAAATTCAGTAAATGAGCTTTTTTAGCGGTGCTGTTTACCCTCTTTTTTTGTTTTTAACATCAAATTTAAGTGGTAAATTAATAAATAAAATTAAAATGTGTGAATAAAAAAAAAATAAGGTGTGTTAATAACAAAAAATATATGTGTTAATAGAATCACATTTTATTTTTATTTTTATAATTAACAGTAACTGAAATTAAGTAACTTTGCCAACAAGTGAGCTTATGCATGTTCTATAATTTGAAACGATAAAGGTTGTTTTGTTGTTGCCTCTAGTTTGCAGTCACTAGATTACCCAAATATCCTTGCAGCTGAAGCCTTTGGTCTTTGATCCACAACATTATTGATCTTAAAGAAGAGGGAAACTCAAAGCTTTGATAGATTCAAGATTTTGTATGTATCAAAATCTTAGGTCATGATATAAGAACATTTAGTTTCTAATACATTGAATTTACTAATACTTTAAGAGAGACAAACTTTATCGCAGATATTGGCTACTCTTAGTCATCATATGACTAGTGGTTCTTGAACTACTACTTTGTCATATGCAGTTCTTTTTTCTTTTTACGTTTTGAAATTCTAAATTTAGGTTGTCATCAGGTTTTTTCGTAATTTTCGTTATTCAATTGATAAAAAAACTGAGGTTAAGTAACTGAGGCCTCAAGTAATTACTGAGGTTAGGTAAGTTTTTACGTCCGAAAACGTTAAACGGTGTCGTGTGGATTACCCTCCTTTTTACTTATCTGAGCCTTAGAAAGCCCCAGCTCTTTCTTTATCGTGGTACTCCAAATCTCCGCAAAACCCTTAGCGCAGCGAAATCAATCTCTTGTTTCTGAATCGGCGTCGCCGGAATGACGACGGTGGCGAGCTCATTGGTCCACGACGTTCTCGGCCGCAGAGCTGAGGACGTCGACCGACCTATAATCGACTACATCATCAACGTCCTCGCCGACGAGGACTTCGATTTCGGCGACGACGGAGAAGGCGCCTTCGACGCTCTCGGCGAGCTCCTCGTCGCTGCTGGCTGCGTCAATGACTTCGATGAATGCCGCTCGGTGAGTTCGTTGATTCGTTTTGCTTGGTTTCTCTGAATGTATAGCTTAGTTTCTACATTAATCTTATTGCATCGGGAGTTTGAAACTCAGTTTAATTAAAATTAGGTGAAATTTAGATATGCAATTGTTGATTTTTGATGAACTGTACTAAACGAGTTACAATTAGGCATGAACTAAGATATTTGATTGTGTTACGTATTTTTGTTTAAATGTGATAGGTTTGTAGTACGTTAACCGAAAAGTTTGGGAAGCATGGATTGGTTAAAGCCAAACCGACTGTGCGGAGTCTTGCCGCACCGGTGAGAATGGATGATGGAATGGATGAGGGGCAAGCACCTAAGAAGAAACAGGAGGTGATTGATGGCCCTGTGCTAACTGAGCGTGATCGGGCCAAGCTAGATAGACGAAAGAGGAAGGATGAGCGCCAAAGAGAGCAGCAATATCAAATGCATTTAGCAGAAATGGAAGCAGCTAGGGCAGGAATGCCTGTTGTGACTGTAAATCATGATGGTGGTGGCGGCGCAAATATCAAGGATCTCCATCTGGAAGGCTTCAATGTTTCTGTGGGTGGACGTGATCTTATTGTGGATGGTTCGGTTACACTTTCTTTTGGAAGACATTATGGTGAGTTTGCTTTTCAGTGGGTTAAGATCCTCTTGATTTGGCTTTTAGATTGATAAGGATCATTTGTTAGAATGTCCAATAGGATCTGATGGTACATGTAGTTTCTTATATGTAAAGTTGTTGAAGCTGTAATGATGTATTTTAAGTTGGCATTTGACATGGTAATTGTTTTGCGGTTTATACAGGCCTTATTGGAAGAAATGGTACCGGTAAAACTACGTTTCTTAGACACCTGGCTATGCATGCCATTGACGGCATTCCTAATAGCTGTCAAATATTGCACGTGGAGCAAGAAGTGGCAGGTGATGATACATCAGCCCTGCAATGTGTTGTTAACACTGATATTGAAAGAAGCCAGCTTTTGGAAGAAGAAGTTCGGCTCCTTGCTCAACAGGTTGAATTCGTATATAGTTTTGCGTTTGCTCTTAATTAGATGGATATGATGCTTATGCTCTTTGTGAACTATTATAACCTGAAGAGAGAACTGGAGCTGGAGGAAGCAACAGGAAAGAGCAATGAAGAAATTGACAAAGATGCCATTGGACTGAGGCTTCAGGAGGTATACAAGAGGCTTGAGTTCATCGATGCTGATTCTGCAGAGTCACGTGCGGCTTCCATTCTTGCGGTCAGTTCTCCATTTATTAATTTATCAAAGACTAAATGTATGTCTTCTTGACTTGAGCTCGTATCGAACATCAAAACTCATGGTGATCATGGATGGCTAAAAAGACTAAAATTAATAATGAGAGAAAAAATGGCCAAAGTAAGCTATGCTGAAGTTGCTTTGCGTTGTTGAATTTTGTTGATTTATACAGAAGAATATGAGAGAAATAAATTGCCTTGCCACTATGAAACTTATGGAAAAACACTGCTGTGACATGTGTTTGAAATTTGGGTGCATGATGCCATGATGCATGTAATTTCTTCTGGATTATGAGAAATGAAAAAATACTGTCAGCTGCAATATATCAATTTTAGTTTGATATTCTTTGGATTATTACTGACCAGAAATTTTACAGGGTCTTAGTTTCTCTCCTGAGATGCAGCAAAAGGCAACTAAAACATTTTCTGGAGGTTGGAGAATGAGAATAGCCCTTGCCCGTGCCCTCTTTATAGAGCCTGACTTGTTACTGCTTGATGAACCCACAGTGTGTTGCTCGCACCCCTATGGGATTTTCATTAAAATTCTGTAATATTTTTCACATACATTTCATCTCTCCCCTTATGTATATCCTTTTCACTTTACAGAACCATCTTGATCTTCATGCTGTCCTTTGGCTAGAGGCTTACTTGGTGAAGTGGCCAAAAACATGTATCATTGTTTCTCATGCTAGAGAATTCTTGAACTCGGTAATTTTATGTGCCTTTTTTTTTCCTTCTCATTTGGTCATATCAAAGCTCAGTACCTATCTGTTACACACTTACACATATAATATCCATTTAGATACTCATTTTATGTTCCGTAATTTTTCAGGTGGTAACAGATATCCTTCATCTTCATGGGCAAAAGTTGACTGCGTACAAGGGTGACTATGATACATATGAGAGGACAAGAATCGAACAGCTCAAGAATCAACAGAAAGCATTTGAATCTAACGAGCGTTCAAGAAATCATATGCAGGTCTTTCATCATACCAATTCTTCCTGTCTACAGCACTTCGATCGCACTTTGATCATACAGATTCTCTATTGTACTTTGTATCATGTGGATTCCCTATTAGACTTTGATCTCCTTTCTGCTTCTAAAAACTAAAAAACAAAAAAGAACAAAAAAATCGACCTTGTCTACAGTAGTTAGATTCAGGTCAATTGATTTTATTTCTCCCTAAAATCACTTATTTTTTGTCTATTTCTACGTTGTGTTGGAAAAGTTACCTTATGGTTGTTGGCCTTTGTTTATACTTTATTTCTATAAAAAATGCTAACATAATGTCTTGTTCAACTTCATTTTTGTATTTACTTTAATCTTTTCTTCTGCCTTTGTTTCGCAATTCTTTGCACAAAGCTTTCATTTTAAGATCATAAGGATAGATAATCATGTCTTTCAAATGTTGAATAATTTTCTCTGGTATATAATCTTGTTTAATTGTTTTACCTCTCTCTTTCTTGTCTCTTTGAACTACAACAAAGGATTTTTGATAAGCAAATGTCTACTTCGATCTGCAGGCTTTCATTGATAAGTTCCGCTATAATGCCAAGAGGGCCGCACTCGTGCAATCCAGAATTAAGGTGCTTTTAATTGACTCCCATATGTTCATATCACTATTTCTATAAATATTTAGATGTTCAGGAAAGTATTCTCAAAATCAGTATACCTCAGTATATCACTATTTCTATAAATATTTAGATGTTCGTATAAGAACTTATGTCTTCTGTTACTTATATGCAGGCATTGGACCGATTGGGACATGTGGATGAAATTGTAAACGACCCTGAGTACGTATTTTTATGTTATCGTGGTCTATAAACAGCATTTTTAATGGACTTTCTTATAGTTTCTTTTTCCTTTTTTACTTTATTAATCGGGCCTGGCATTTTCATATGCAGCTATAAATTTGAATTCCCGACCCCAGATGACAGACCTGGTGCTCCTATAATAAGTTTCAGGTTTGTAAAATCATAAAGTCCTAACTGTGCACACACCCCATCCCCAGGGGACTCTTGTTTTGAGAGAGCTAATTTCATTTCTTTTCTGCAAGTAAATTTAAATCCTTTGCATACTTTAAGTTCATTTCTTTAAGTCTATTTTGCCTTTTATTATTCCACTTCTGCCTTCAATCCATGGATGAGTACTTATGGTTTATGATAATACGTATTTGCAGTGATGCATCATTTGGTTATCCTGGTGGACCCCTTTTGTTTAAGAATTTAAATTTTGGAATTGACCTGGACAGCCGCATTGCAAGTAAGGATGCTACTCCATTTTAATTTTTAGCTTTTCTATTTGACAAGATCATTATTTCCATTTGATGTTCTGGATGATGTTATTGTGATATATAGCAACACCACTTTCCACCTGCTTTCTGTTTTTCAGTGGAAAACAATGTTTCATTCTACACTTCAGTTTTGACACTTCATTTATATATGGAATGTATAAATAAATAAGAATATGTCTACTGTATGTTTTGTTATCCATGTTCACCTGGTTTTATGTGGGTGTCTAATTGGTTGCAGTGGTTGGGCCAAATGGTATTGGTAAATCAACTATACTGAAGCTAATTGCAGGAGAGCTACAACCAACCTCTGGGACAGTTTTCCGGTCAGCTAAGGTATCTTATAAATGCATTTGTATATCATCATGACATCATATATATATATATATATATATATATATATATATATACACACACAGATTTTCTCAGGTGCGGATGTCCGCATTTATTCTTACAGCGCGGATTTGCACTTTACACTCACTTTTCAATCGAATTTTCACATCTCCACTGTCTAGTCTTTAGATACTAATGTATAGATCATCTTTGCAAAATTTCAGCCAATTTGGTTATCATCAAGGCACTCAAAACTGCATTTTTCTGTTATAAACATGAACGATTCAAGTTCGACAGAATTATGATCATCCATTGGTTTAATACATTAGTTTACACACACACACACACACACATAGAGAGAGGATCCAAAGAGGATGTCCGCACGCCCTTGAAGTGCGGACGTCCCTCTATTCTCCATCGTCCGGCTCTGACGACAGCGCACCTCCACCCGAGCGGACTACAGTGGCGTCCCCGACCACTTTCCCTCCCAGGCGAGTCCGCCGAATTCCAGTTTTCCGGCGAGATCGATCTTGTGTGAAGTTTTGGGTGGAGGTTGCTTCCCAAACCTTCAAATCGATCTCACCGGGAAGAGAAAGTGGTCGGGGACGCCGCTGGAGTCCGCTTGGGTGGAGGCGCGCCATCATCAGAGCCGCCCGGTGGAGAACGGAGGGACATCCACACTTTAAGCCTTGTGCAGACGTCCTCTTTGGATCTCGACTGTGTGTGTGTGTGTGTGTATATATATATGAGGCCGGATGTGGAGCACACGTGCGCACTGTCCTTAAAGTGCGCATGTCCCTTCGTCCAATGGCGCGCCTCCACCCGAGCGGATTCTAGCAGCGTCCCCGATCACTTTCCGTCCCATGCGAGTCTGCCGAATTCCAGTTTTCTGGCGAGATCGATCTTGTTTGAAGTTTTGGGTGATCTAGCCAGAAAACTAGAATTCGGCGGACTCGCCGGGGAGGGAAGGTGATCGGGGACGCTGCTGGAGTCCGCTAGGGTGGAGGCGCGCCGGCATCAGACGGTGGTGAACGGAGGGACGTGCACACTTTAAGGACAGTGCGCTCCATATCGTTTTCGTATATATATGTATCAAGCTCAATGGTACTATGCTTCTCATTTTCCTAATGTTCCTTGTGTAATAACATAAGATATGTGAGGTTTTGGCCTCTGCACAACTCTTTGAGTTCTTTCATATGCTTAATGTCAAGAAGACTTACAGTTTTCTGTCTCAGGTCCGTATTGCTGTTTTCAGTCAGCATCACGTTGACGGGCTAGATCTAACTTCCAATCCTCTGCTGTATATGATGCGGTGCTTTCCAGTAGGTCCTCGAGATTACCACTGTCAGATCCCTTTCTACGTTACATTTTCTAGTCCTGTTCCGATACAAGTTGTTTTTGAAATTCTATGTGTAGGAAGATGATATCCTGCATTTATACCCATCCCTCTGCATCCATGATCATATCCAGGATAGGACAGTCATTTTAAAATATAGAATATAACCGGGGACCTCGTCTTTAAACTTCTTCTCTACATCATTGAACGAAAAATGAAGTTCTGCCAAAAAAAAAATCCACTGTTATATCAGGTTAAATTGTTGCTCAAGGCAGGCCAATTAGGACATGTGACTGATTTCACTAATGTGAAATATCACAAACTCATTTTAGGTGGCCCAGGTTTCTAATGGAAGTTGATCTACCCCTTCTAGTGCTTTATCTCTTTTGGGGAAACAAAATCTTGCTATCACATTTGTCATGCTTTTACCATCACCAAACTAAAGTACCTTTTTTTTTCTTTTTTTTTTTCCTTTGCAGGGGGTGCCTGAACAGAAGCTCCGATCTCATTTAGGTTCTTTTGGTGTAACTGGAAATCTCGCACTGCAGCCAATGTACACTCTGTCTGGTATGTTTCTTATTCCATGATGTCAATAATTCAAATGGTTACATGCATGATATAAAACTAGCATTTGACTGGCCAGCTCATAAAGATTGGACAACTTTGTATCCTGGTTAATTTGAGCATTGATCTTTTTATGGTAGGTGGTCAGAAGAGCAGAGTTGCATTTGCAAAGATAACTTTCAAGAAGCCGCACATAATATTGCTTGATGAGCCCTCCAATCATCTGGCAAGTCACAGTCCTTGTTATAAATTATTTTGCATATATCTGATTTTTTAATTGCTTATATGATATGAAGAAAACACCTCCTCCTTAACTGATTGCTTTTTACACTGAAATGATGTAGGATCTGGATGCTGTGGAGGCATTGATTCAAGGTCTTGTTATCTTCCAAGGAGGCATTCTCATGGTATATCATCCTGAATCTCTTCATATATCGTAGTTATTTAAGAAACTAGTACAACTATGATCATCCGATACTGGTTTATGGTTTAAGTTGGTCTGTGTTCTTGCCTACAGGTTAGTCACGATGAGCATCTGATCTCTGGAAGTGTGGATGAGCTATGGGTGGTATCAGAAGGCAAGATAGCACCATTCCATGGTACTTTCCAGGACTACAAGAAGATACTGCAGTCGCATTAAATAAAGTTTATCAAACTTCACAGGAAGTTCCCATGGTGATTAAGCACTAGATTGTGGTAGATTAAAATATCTGAACGCCATGAGGAACACACTGTTCTGGAGCCTGTCTGCCAGATACATGTGTAGAGTTTCGGCCTGTTCCAGTGAAATGGCTTAGTAAGAGTATTACATTTGTTGGATTAATGGTTTATATGAGCAAAATTGAGAGTAATATGTGAAAGCTTTTTTTTTATTTTTTAAAGTTTTTATTAATAACTCACACACCTACATATGTCGTGAGGTTTGAACTCATGACTTTAAAGTTGTCAATTAAACACCTTAATTAACCAAGCCACAGCTCACAACCGGAGGGAAATGATATGGTTTTAGATCCTTTTGGTTGTGAATGGAAGAACTGGGAGTACTAACTGGAGTTTAGTGACTTCTTACTGGCATGAATGTGAAGCACAAGATAAGGTGAACACGATGTTTAACTCCAAAACTGTGTTATGAACTTACGATCACAAATTTCTGTAAAATCCACGTAGCACAGATATTGAATACAGAAAGATAGGGCAGCACTGGCACACCCCTGGTAAAAAATGATTTGCGCATCCAGGGAATCGAACCCTGGTCAGTACCGTGGGAGGGTACTATGATACCACTACACCAGATGCGCTTGTTGCTCATTCGCTCTTGCGAACACAATTTGATCTCTTTTCAAATTACATGGATTATTCATTATTTAGCACCAAAACTGTGGCTTTGCAATATACTCGTGAATTGCTAATGAAGTAACGTACAATCATTCTAGATGTAAATCCAATAATGTTTACATGGTCTCATCTAGATGTAAATCCAAATTCATTCTCATTACACAAATAATCAAGGTAATTCATAAGACCTATAAAATGTTATAAATAATAGTAGCTAACCATCAAACATCTCTCCAGTAGTTGTGTCTAAGAAAGCCATAGTCATAATCTCTCAGAACAATTCAAATGAACACATTAGGAGGCAACCAAGGTTGCTAATCAAGGAAATTAAGAAACTGGTAATAATAAGAGAGCATCTTTAGTACACGGTGTGTATCTTCACACACACATATATATATATATATATGTATGTCAGAACTAGAGAAAATAATATAGAAACATGGTGGCAAACATATGAATTGTTATAAACGGTTAAGATTGTGTCGTGTAAATACACATCTTGCATACAAGAATTTTCAATCAGGTACAAATAATATGAAACTTCTTGTATGCACGACGTGTATTTACACGACACAATCTTAAACGTTCATAACAATTCATATGTTTGACCACTATGTTTCTATATTATTTTCTCTAATCATGACCATTCATGTATGTATGTGAAGATACATGCCGTGTACTGAAGATGTTTTCCAAATAATTGGAACTTCTTGTATGCACGACATGTATTTACACGACGCAATCTTAACCGTTCATAACAATTCATATGTTTGACCACCATGTTTATATATTATTTCCATTAATCCTGATCATCCACGTATATGTGAAGATACACGCCGTGTACTGAAAATGTTCTCCAAATAATTAGAACTTATTGTATGCACGTATTTACACGACGCAATCTTAACCGTTCATAACAATTCATATGTTTGACCACCATGTTTCTATATTATTTCCTATAATCATGATCATTCAGGTATGTATGTGAAAATACACGCCGTGTACTGAATTCCTATACATTCAGATATGTATTTACACGACACAATCTTACGTCTGGTCAAACTCGGAATTCTTGTTGAAAACGGTTGTATTGGTGTAAATCGGATTTTGACTTGTAATCGTAGCCGTGGATTAACGAGCAAAATAGTAGCAAATAAGAAACTCAGAATATCCTACCGAGTCACGCCCGAAGCCTTGTATAAAACCCAAGTCAAAATCGGAAGCAGGGTTAAGAGAAAAAATGGAAGACGGCAACGCTAATAATAACACGGCCATCATATCCCGGGAGACGATTGACCAGGTTGCCGGCTGGGTCAGCGCCACTGTCTCCTCCGCCTTCTTCTCCTCCCTCGAGCGCTTCTCCTGCGTCAACGTCGCCACCGAAGACGACGATGATGACGAGGCCGATCACCACCCCCTGGCTCTCACCAATCTCGCCCACCCCGATCAGCAACAACACCCGAACGACGTCGCGCAGCTCCCCGTCTGATTCGGTTAGATCTCCGCTTTCTTTTTTTGTTACTGGATTCTGCTAAAAACAGCTCGTGCTGCTTTCTGGATTTGAATGTGGGGAATGTATATGAATTGTTGAATGATCGAGTTTAACTTAATTCGTTGAAATTTATGATTTGTTTTAGCTGAATCCTAAGCGATTGAACTGAGTAGTGAATCTAATCGAATTGCAAACGAGGGATTTATAAAATTATGATCCTTAACTAGTAATGGTGTTGATTGGAGCTGATTTGAATTCTATAGTTAATGTTACGTGCATAATCTCCTGATCCGATACCTAACTGGTGCATGTTCCCTGTCACATTGCGATAAGGCTCATTCGATTGGTGCTGCAATTATGTCACATTCCCTGGATTTGTGAGTCATACTGCATTGCCAACCAATTTTGAAACAGGGATCTATGGTTTGTTTGTTCGTATGGTAATTCTGTGATTATAGTGACCTAGTATTACTCTTACATGATACTTCAAGTCATTGTTTATACAAGTCTCCATACTTTCTGCATAGACCAAATTGCTGCTCGTCTGATCTCAACACTTTCATCCCCATAGAGTCGGTGTTGTTTTGTAGGAGTAGCTTTGAAGTTTTTTAAATTGTTTGCTTCTGTTTGTCTTTGGATTGTGTACGGAGCTGGAAATATTTCACCTGTCTCTATGATCCCAAACAGATTCACGTGGAAAGCCATCTTGCATACAGGAGTGAAAGATGGCTTAAAATACAGCATGATCTTCATCTTTGTTTTCTTTTGTGTGGTTTCACCCCAAGTTAGCCTTGAATCCTAGAACGTTTCCAAGATGTCCACTATTCTGGTCTGGGGTATTAATTGATCTAAGGCATGTAAAACCTTAAAATACACCAGTGGGGGCTTTACACCCCGCTCTCCCTAGCTCTCTTAATTATCTCAGGTTTCTGTGTCTGTACATATCTGTCTTCGAATGCACAACTGGTGCCTTTTACTGGCTTGGTGTTACTCCCAGAGGATATATCTTTGAAGAAAGTAGTTATAAGCACTTGAAAGGATTGATCCGAGGCAACATTATCTTTTGCAATTTGATTCTCCCTCTTCATCTCTAACACATACAAGGACACTAACACTTTAAATTTCCAGCTTCCTCCCAACATTGTTCTCCATTTATATGCCTATATATATATGTAAGGGGTCGTTTCCAATAAAGACCTTAGAATAAGAACTTCGATTCAGCTGTTGGATGAGTATCTTAACTTTTAGTTGATATTCTATACCTTCATTGCACACCATCAGCCGCTTGAAATGATAGAATCCTTGTGCCTTGTTATAAAGTTTTAAGCCCCATACTCTATTCAGCAGTTAACCTAGCGCGATATATACTTCTATTTAGGCATGTAACAGTCTCATGATTCTCTTGTTTAAGTTTGTTGGCTCTCTATAGGAAATCAATTATTATGATATCTACAACCAAGGCTGAAATTGGTGCTCACTATTTGTCTATTTCAGTGAGACAATCCAGATTATATACACATAAGTTGCAACAAATACCGCGAAAAGCCTTGGCTAGAGATCCACAAAATGACTGGTTCCGTCTAATATCTGATGATAATCCTCGTCTCGACTTGCATCATCTCCATCAGCTCTGCAGCTGATGTCTTTAACCACCTTACTTCCAACAATGGCGTCACAGTGGCACAGGCGCCAGAGGAACCTCATTCTGGTCTTCCAGCGATACTTTCATCAATGCCGTCACACCGGTACAGCCGGTATACATATAGAGGTTCATGCCGTCCTACCAACAGTAGTCGCGACACTCAAAAGAGGTTGCAGATTGGGAATAACGCATAAAAGAGAATGCTAATTATAGCTGCTTTGCACGTAGACCTGAATTTTATCCGGCAGATTTTGATTGTTATGAGCCTTCCCGAGACAATGGCACAATAACGGTGTATTGGTTGATGAATAAGGGATTCTGTTCAGAATGATTCACCTCTTTTTTACCCAGAATAAAAGCCAATAGATTGATTCAGCTATGTCTCATCGATCTTTTTAATTTATGAAGTTGTAATCCCTGTCCCTTGCTATAGGCTTAGTCAAATTCACACTACAGGAACCTAATACTAGATTTGTAGAGCCATACTACACTTTCACTTGACCAATTTAGCTAAAATGATTAATAATGTGTTCTTTGTGGTGACCTAGTCTCACAGAGTTCATATTCAAGTCACCATCTATATAACTGCAGTACCTTCCGCATTCAAATTTTATGAACAGAGTTGAACCCCGGATATTTTTATTTGCTGCATTTCCATCTCAACCCTGTTTCTTCCCATAGCGAATTAGGAACGATGTCAGAAGTTAAGAATGCCATGAAATTATTTAGTTCTTCTAATTTTCTATGTGATGTGTATCAGGCTTGAAATATGTTTCACCTATCTCTGTGATACCCATATAACTTCATGTGGAAAGCCAGCTGTTTAGACATGCATGGGTGTCTCTAACGGTCCTGAGTGAAACAGTAGTGGCTTCCAGTGGCCTATAGTGGTTGTGATCTCTTCAGTTTATTAATGGTTTTGGCAAAGTGAGCTTTGGAAGTTTGGATGTTTTCCAGATGCCATTGAAACTTTTCTGGAACAATCTATACTGACTAACTAATAGGGATTTAGAACTGAAAGCAACTGTATGGTTTTCTAATGCTACCTCATTCCATGATTTCAATGAATAAATTGTTTGGTTTTCCATCTCAATTTTTTCTTTTTGCTCGAGTTCATCTCTGGGTTTTTGTGGCGCATCTCTATCAAAGTAGTTATAATCGTATAATCACTTGAAAGGATCAACATTCAGCAACTTTATACATTTTGATGTTTAATATTCACATATCTCTCTTCCACTCACCTCCTAGGGGCATTACCATGCATGTTACATAAACACAAGAAAAAAAAACCAGAAAATTTAACAAAAGGACTAGTAACATGAATGGCTAAACCTCACCAGGACTGTTAATCTGCATTTTCCCTCCAACATATTAGCATCAAAATACACCTTTTGATAATGTACAGCCTCGTTTTCTTCTCCTTCAAAATACTCTTGGCTGCCTGGTCTTTCGTTTCCTTTTGCAGGGAACTTGTTGACGGCTTCATGAACACTTGACGACTCCTTCTCCTCTCGTGTTTCTCCTCGTGTATCTCTTTTGCAGCTTGTTATCTCAGCAATATAGAAAAATGGAGGAATCTTTTGAATGAGTAACTAAATGCTTTTGTTTCTGTTTCTGCTTGAGAGTACTAAGTAAAGTATATTATTTTGGACGGTAGTAGTTAAGGCCCAGCAGAGTGACTTCATTAGTCAGCCAGGAAGCTACTGCTTTTATCCTTCTGGCCTCTGGCTTCTGCTTCTGCTTTCCCAGCTAGCTGGTCTAATGTCCGGACCTTCAGGTTGGTTGTCTGGTGAACAAACCATTAATATCATTAGTCTCTGCTTCATTTTCTTCTAGGATTTATTGCCAAGGGCACTTGGACCACAGAAGCTCGAGTTGAGCATATCAGGAAGTGCTTGGATACATGAACTTCTTTAGTTTTAGTACCTTGGATAGTCCATTGATGATATTAACTTTTCTGAACAAGGATGAGGGTAACCTTTTGACCACTTTCAGATGAAGATCCCAGTTTGACCAGCTACAGAATCCTTCATAGATGTGATGATGATGATGATACATGATACTTGATACGTAGTTTTCCTGAGTTCAGGTTCTGGGTTTCTGAGTCTGACCCCTAGCTTTACAACTACTATGATTTAATTACCATATATTATATCAGCTGGAAAAGGATTTCTGTCATAGGGAAAATGGGATACCTTATCTGTGCTATATTAGAAAGCCATGTCTTTTTGGTGTCAAACAATTTTTTAAACTCTTCATATTACCCATTAATTATGAAAAAAACTGTTTATATAGAAAATATGTTGAAATGGTACTACAGTAAAACAGAAAGTAAATAAACCAAAACAGAAAGTAAATAAATCAAAAATAGAAATTATGAGATTACAATGGAGAAAAATATGGAATAAGATGATAGCAGATTCATTCCAGTTTTAGTGTAACATTTCAAGTAGAACTGCTCTTCAACCACGGATAAAATGTTAATTATTACTATTCAAAGCAATATCAGATAATAAGAATAGTCTGGAAATCGGATATTGCCCAGCTTCCCCTAAATTAAACTTCTTGTACGTTCCAACTTCCATCCACGTTTCCATTCTGCAGCTCCCGTACATTTCTCTTCTGTGCTCAACTCCATGGCTGGCATGGCACTCCCTTACTAGAAGGGACTGGATTAAATAGATGACATTGATAGTTACACTACGAGATCCAGCACTAGAGTTAAGCCAAATATCAAGAGCTAAAGAACAGTATCATATCGATCACTTGGAGTTAAATAACAGTGTTGGTTTCCTCACAGTAGTAGTAATCGTTTCCATACAAAATATTGTTCATTTTCACAAGCCTTGCAAAGTGACAGGGGAACATCCCACTGACGTGATGTATGTTTGTAGAGTAATTGTATCATCTTCACGTCGAGAATATCATGCTCGTGATCACTGGTATCAACTTGATTTGAATGATGCGCGGGACAAGTTTCTTACTTCATCCAAGCCGTGTTGCCCAGGCATCAAGCATCCAATTTGTGTTGGACTGTTCATTAAACTTTGTCACCATGAAAGAACATAATGTACAGCTTTTGATAGTTGAGAAAACATGATTGCACTCCTAGCAATCTAATACGAATCAAATTGAGATTTTGGAGGAAATTTAAATATAAAAGATGAACTCAATTAGTTTGACCTTATAAAATTAAGATCACCATGAAAAATCTTATAGCAAATGAAAGATATATCATGAAGTGGTTAATTCACTGTGATTTGTTAACATATTCAACAAAATATCAGATACAATATGTCTTGCACGTTTAAACAAAAAGTAACTAACAGATTTAAATAGCCATTTGGGGGGGAACTGAAGAGGCGAAGGAAACTAAACCGAGTGAGAGTCATGCAAACAACGGAGACGAAGGAAATACCAAATTATGCAAAATTTTGTTATCTATCTCTCAATCTCAATTAGATATTATTTGCAATCTGTGATTTTGTAATTAAATATATTTAGTCAATAAAGTTTGAATGAGAGTTGGATATGTGGATTTGTTCATTTGAAAGGGTTCTTAATGGTTTGGTTTTCGAGTAAAATTTATGATATAGTTGTAAAATTTTAGTTACAAGACCTGCAAAATTCAGAATAACTGAAATATTGGGATAAATTCTTATATTTCAGTTTAAAAAAAAATAATATTAGGGTTTGGGTTAATGGTTTGGGTTATTACAGGTCTGCTTCTCCTCCTCCTCCTCTGTGTGATTCTTGCTGCTTTCAGAAGCCGGCGAGATCAAAGCACTGGTCTCTGGGTCTTACATGTTTAATGTTTAGTATGTTTTCCTTTTTCCGGTTTGAATTTTAAATTTTGCATTTGATGCATTTTGTTGAGCTCCGATGATGAGTTTCTTAGATGCCCAACACTCTCTTATTCAATTATCGTTCCAATTTCTGAAGCTTACTGATAACATGCATAGAGCTTCTGTGTGGAACTCATGGGACATCTGAGGAGGTGAAGCCCCTTTTTAATTCTGCCTTCCCCCTCCGATTTTATGGCATTTTTCTTTTCTCTTTTGCTTTCTCATTTTAACTTGTTTTTCTCTTGACTACTTCCATTGAAAGAAATCGAATGGTTTTTATCTTAAGTACTTCCATGGTTTTACGTACTTGGAAGTTACGAGACAATTTGATACTGGTATCTGCAATACTAATTGTTTTCACGTATTGGTATTGATTCATAGTTCTCTGTTATATGTAGCAAAATGGCACATCTTCAAATCTCCATATGAATGTGATTATATGAAATTGTCTTCCTGTATTTGCATTTCACTTTAGTGCATAAAGTTTCACCGAGTGTCATTTTCATGATCTTTTTTTTGGTTTGAGTGTCATTTTCATGATCACACGAATGATGTGCAAAGTCACATTTTTCTTATTTGCATATTGTATTTTTGTGTTGGAATTTATCATAAAGCAACTAATGCAGTTTTTCATAGTTTACGATAACAAAATGGTTCGGGTTCAACCCAAACCAATACGATCTAAGTTAAGATTTTGGTGGAAAACTGAAAAATAAGTTGAGAATATGATTAGATTTAAATAATAGAAAAAGTATTGAGATTCACTTGTTAAGTTTAAACTGTGATAGATAATTTTAAAGCATTAGAAGATAGATGCGACTAAAACATAAAAAAAAGACCGGTAAGTTTTTGTCCTCTATTGGGGTATATAAGGACTACTTCCATTTTGTTACTTGGTTGGTCTGTAAGTTTAGATGTTACTTAGTTGGTCTTTTTTACAAGTTTAGATACTCTTTTAGAAACCATGTAATAGCGTAGCCCTATTCTAGCCAATCTCTTAGGCCTATTATAAATATGTAAATCTAAAAACCAAGACGAAACAATGATTCATGGTCTATAAATTGATTTTACAAAGATAGTTAATACGAAATGAGTTGGTCTTGCAAATCTAAAATTTTGGTCATAAATGTTTTGTAAAGAGTTAGTCTTGTAAATCCAAAATTTTAGCCATAAATGTTTTCCTCCATAACATAACATGATGTTAGAAAAGATAGGAAATGAAAGAGTGAAAATGTGAAAAGGAGTTGGTCTTATAAATCCAAAGTTTTAATAAGATACGGTGCAATTTTAATCTTTTATAACGTCATCATGTATCTACATTTTATCGAAAACTCTCCGCCCAAAACCGCAGAGGATCCAACTGCAGAACACGTACTTTCAAGACATTAAGGTACATACGAGTCAAAGTTATGGACCATATTCCCATCTGTCAACCTTTTCGCATCTAACATTGCCTACGTCGAAATCCAAAAGGCACTCTTTGGTTCATTGAATAATCTACAACCCAGAAGAGGACCAGTACCAACTTCCAAATGCCGCCTTTTGTCTTCTTCTTGTTCCTTCTCAACCAATAAGCGCAACCCACATCTCCTTCTTCTTCTACACGTCAATACCATGTGCCCTTTGCTTTGTTACCAATCCCATCAATGGCGGACTCCCCCCTCCTATTCACATTAGCCTCCTTGTTCCTTCTCTCTATGCTTATTTTCTCGTCCGCCATGACCGTCACAAAAGCTTCATGCGACTCCGGCCCCGTCAAGCCCACCACCCCATTGGTCACCTTCCTCGAACAGCTCCAACAAACGGCGTTAACCACCTTCGGGAAAACCCACTTTGACCCCAAACTCTACGTCGATTTGGCGCTCAAGTCGGACCTCTCATTGACCCAACACGCCTTTCATAAGCTTCCTAGGTCCGCTAAAGGGTCAACGTCGGTCAGTGATCTCAATGAGTTTCTACACGACTATTTCGAGGGTGCAGGGGACGATGTGGTGCTCGCTCAGCCTGAGGATTATGTCCCCGAGCCTGAAGAATTCTTGCCGAAGGTGAAGAACCCGGAAGTGAGGGCCTGGGCTTTGGAGATTCACTCGCTTTGGAAGAATCTGAGCCGGAAGGTTGCTGGTGGAGTCCGCAAGAGGCCTGAGTTTCACACTCTGCTACCTCTGCCTGAGCAGTTCATTATTCCTGGTTCAAGGTTCAGAGAGGTTTATTACTGGGACTCTTATTGGGTTATTAGGTAAAGTTTTCTCGTCTTTTCAGTAATGTTGATCATATCATTCATATGCACTAACCATGATTATAAAGGAGTTCAGAGAGGTTTATTACTGGGACTCTTATTGGGTTATTAGGTAAAGTTTTCTCGTCTTTTCAGTAATGTTGATCATATCATTCATATGCACTAACCATGATTATAAAGGAGTTCAGAGAGGTTTATTACTGGGACTCTTATTGGGTTATTAGGTAAAGTTTTCTCTTCTTTTCAGTAATGTTGATCATATCATTCATATGCACTAACCATGATTATAAAGGAGTAATCTTGAATTATAAATATCTCTTCTTTCGGTTTTTAACTTTTGATCATGTATGTGTTAATCAAATGCACTAATGATTTATGAAGGAGTGATGTTGCCATTTTAATCCTAGCTGTAGATTTTATATGTGAAAGTGGAGTTGAGCTGTATTCGTGATTCAATTCTACATCAGTACATCATTTTGAGACGAAACACAATTGGTTTGCTGATGTAAGATGGCAGTGACACCTTTGTGTTCCAATATACTAGGAAAACAGTTATAAAGAATAAACCTTGTATGCTGGTGGGGTTATGTCTCTTCAGGCAGGGTAGGGGATACACAATAGCAGGAATTAATGCTCAGAACTTCAGAGTTGCGAGGCTTTTACTGAAAATTTTGTGTTGCAGGGGATTGCTAGCAAGCAAAATGTATGATACAGCGAAAGCAATTGTGACTAATCTCATTTTCCTCATAGAAGAGTATGGTTATGTCCTTAATGGTGCAAGGGCCTATTACACTAACAGGAGGTAATGCTTCCCTCAATTTCAGTATAGAGCAATATTAATCTGTCACTCACTATTTTGCTTGGGTGTTCTCTCAGTTTATGCTTTGTCGTTCACTGCTTAATGCACTACTAGCATAATGTGATGTTGCTTTCTGCCTTAACAATTCGTAAACAATCTTGACATGGATCATCAATGTTATGGGATTGATGTTCAAACTTTCTGAACACTTTTGATTCTGATTAATGTGACGCAACTGTCTTTGATATGTGCACCAAGCTTGCTTTGTATTACACACATGTAGTTCCTCTCGTAACTGATCTAGAGGGACAACTTTTTCAGCCAACCACCCCTTCTGAGTGCAATGGTTTCTGAAATCTACAAGAGGACTGGAGATTTGGAGTTCGCTAGAAAAGCTCTACCTGCACTGGTCAAAGAACATGAATTCTGGAATTCAGGTATTGATATGAAAGTTTCACATTCTCTTGATTTCATTCATTTGGTATTTACAGTAATGCTTGTCTATCCTACTTCGGTTTATGATCTGTAGTTGGTTTCAAATGTAAGTTTTCCTTCATTGTTCTGTTTTTGCAGGTATTCATAAGGTAGTTATTCAGGATGACCAAGCTTGCAATCACACTTTAAGTCGATATTATGCAATGTGGAACCAACCCAGGCCAGAATCTTCAACCACTGTATGTCCTCCTCTACTTTTTAATATATCAAAAGCTTTGCTGATCAATCCATCAATGGTGGGGAAAACAGAGTGACAGTCTGATCTTTTGAACATCTTATGCTTGTCAGGACAAGGAACTTGCTTCCAAGATTGAGAGTGTTTCTGAGAAACAACGTTTTTACCGCGAAGTGGCTTCAACTGCTGAGACTGGATGGGATTTCAGTACAAGATGGATGAGGTAATTTTTGAAATAGGGAGAAGTAATTGGTTATAGGACCTTGTTTTATATTACTGCTGTATTTGGGTGAGACATATAAAGTAGTGTGATTCATATGCGCATATGCTTGTGAAATTAAGCTGTGTTTTCTTTCTGCAGGAATCATTCGGATTTCACAACATTGTCCACCACATCCATTTTACCAGTTGATTTGAATGTCCTCATACTAGGGGTACACCACAGAGCTTTTATCAAAATATGCTGTGTAAATATCTATCTCTGAACTTAAAATATCCACTATGCAGATGGAACATGACATTGCGTTCCTAGCTAAGGTCATAGGAGACAGCAGCAATTCTGATCGCTTCCTGAAGGCTTCCAAAGCAAGACATAAGGCCATAAAATCTGTTTTCTGGAATGCAAAGAAGGGGCAATGGCTTGATTACTGGCTCAATGACAGCACATGTATTTCAGTATGTGAACTTCGAACTCTTCAGTTTTCTGACTGTTACGGCAGTGATTGTCCTAATCTCTACCTATGTAATACGTATAGGAACCTCAGACATGGGAAGCTCGTAACCAAAATCAGAATGTATTTGCTTCAAACTTCATCCCTTTGTGGATTGAGTCATTATACTCAGGTTTGCACTTCTGAATTTTCATCACGTCACACTTGCCATTCAGATTTGACTTCAGAAGTCGGTTCAAATATATTAATCATGTACTAAAAAAATATAGAAGATACTCTGTCTTCTTTTGACATTTTATTCTGAGATAGCTCTTACCTTGTGTGAGAAGATACTTCAATGGTAGAGAAAGTTACAAGAAGTCTTCAGAGTTCAGGCCTTCTTCGCGCTGCTGGCATTGCAACATCGCTGACAAATTCGGGACAACAATGGTAATGTTAATATATTCTTAGAACTATACTCAGTTCAGGAAATTTCTAATATCATTCAAATTCATATTGGCTATTCAAGATTTCAGAACTTTAGCTACCTACTTTGAACTGTTACATGGCCTAATGGAAATTGTAATAATAGGGACTTTCCAAATGGTTGGGCTCCAATTCAACACATGATAGCTGAAGGTCTGGCAAGGTCTGGATCAAAAGAAGCAAAGTTAGTGGGAGAAGACATTGCTGTAAGGTGGATCAGAACCAATTATAAAGCCTACAAGAAAACAGGTGTAATGCATGAAAAATATGATGTGCAAAAGTGTGGAGAATTTGGAGGTGGTGGTGAATATGTACCCCAGGTATATCACTTTATCACTTTAATTATTATGATCCTTGGTTATTATGACACTATTATTTATACAATTGCTACTAAATGGTCTTGTTTTGCTTCTACTGTTTTGAACCTGTTTCTGGTATGTTGCAATTGCAGACTGGTTTTGGGTGGTCAAATGGTCTAGTATTGGCATTCTTGGAGGAGTTTGGATGGCCTCAAGATCGAAAGATAGATTGCTGAGAGTATGTAGAATAACAGGCTAGAGTGACTGGTTTTGGGTGGTCAAATGGTCTAGTATTGGCATTCTTGGAGGAGTTTGGATGGCCTCAAGATCGAAAGATAGATTGCTGAGAGTATGTAGAATAACAGGCTCGAGTGATATGAATTCCAGGGTTAGATCTGAGTCTTCTCTAATAGAAGTAGGTAATAATAGGAATTTGATTATTAGATTTGTGTTTAAGTTTCTGTAACAAGGGTAGAGTACATTTTTCCTGGATTTGGGGCTTGACAGACCAGGAAGAATGAAATTAACACACTTTTGGAAACGAATTAGTGAACAATCTCAAACAGAAATTCTTATATACCATAAAGCAAACTTGGAGAAGAAGCTAGCATTCAGCTGTGTCTATCATCTGTATATTATAAGCCGGTAATGTGTAACTGTAATCAAAGTATAAAACGATTTCTTAATTTGGTAGGTGATGAGGATTATTGTCTGATATACTTTAGATGGTTTCAATTTCCACTAAGATTCTTAATCAGTGTTGGTGTGATTAGGACAGAAAGTTAGGATTTGCTCTAGAAGTTGAGCACTGATTAGGAGCTTTTGTACATTAATCTCCCAAAGCTGGTGGAGTTAGTTGGTCTAGTATTAGATCAAATACATATTTAGCTGTTTAAGCACACTCCAACTCATCTGTGACATAACCAATGACTTCAATAGTTATGGACTCATTACCATTTACATGGAAAATATATGATTAAGTCCTAAATTATGTGCATATATTTGTAGTGGGTGGTGGGTCTCTGATAGATATATTAGATCCTCTAATGATAGAGATCAAATATCCTTCTTTAAATAAGAGCCCTTGGCTACTGCTTTGTAAATTGATTGGCAAAAAACCATGTTGGTTTTTGGGGGATGACAGTGACTTGGTGGCACCACAAAGCTAACACACATAATACAGTGATGCTAGCTCCAAGAATCAATCGGATTCCAAGTGGTGGTTATCAACTTTGATATCTTCTTAGCTCTTAGGCCTCGTTTTGTCCATAAAAAAGAAAATCATCGACTCATTTTTCAGCAAAATCATATAAAATACATGGTGAAAACAATAATGTCTAAAGTTCGTATTATGAGTTTAACAACTCAATATAACTAGCGTTACGTTGAATTATGTACAAAATATATATGTATACTCTTAAATGTTGTGATGGCATGTAGTATGCTTTGTGAGAAATCCCTCTAACATGTGATTGGGAGATCAATTATCTCATCAAATGGAAGATTAACTAGTTTATATTAAGAGATCGAAGGCCTTGAACCCTAACTTTAAGGGGAAGAGGACCCTGCAAGATTCGGAGATACACATGAGAGTGGCAATCATTTGATTCATGGTAGTATTCAAATGGCACCTCATCTATCATGTATGCTTTACAATTAACAATGGGATTTATACTCTTCTAAATTTTATATGAGAAAAGGGTTTTTATATATGAATTGGGAAATGAGTGAGTGGAAAGTATGGAATGACCAAAGGCTCCAAGATTTTGCGAGTATAAACATAGATTAGTGTTAAGGGATTTGTTCCTTTCTCAATGGCCTTTAATCTGATTAGTCAAACAGAGTTGGCAAACTAAACAAAACACCCAAATCCAAGAGTGGGGTGTGTCGAAATATCAAATTAGAAATAGGAAGACAAATCAGAGCAAATTAAGCAACAGGTCTGATCCAGGGGAGTCTCATTAGACTATGTGCTAGCTAGGTTTCATTTCGGTGCAATACCGTAAGATGGTATATGCATGCTAAGATGACCTAAATAAGCTTCAAAAACGGGACCATAATCCCAATACTTAACTCTATTTAGTTCTTGTATCTATCTAGTAGTTGAAGTGGAGCACGGCCAAAATGATTTTAATTCTAATTGTGTACAATTTAAATCTGTAAATACATATTTTGTTTTAGTTTTATGAACTAAATATGACGTGATCGATGAATAATGAAAAAGTTTTACGTATTATTGGAGCTACAATCAGCAACGTACGTGATACAATTAGAGCCTTGATATCATAAAACCGATATATTGTTTCAATTCTATTCATACGTACATTGCATTATTCGATTAAAGCTTCGTGATCCTTTCAGAAACCGCATTAGCCATAAGAAAAAGGGTTTGCTTCTTTGAATCAGAGAAAGAAAACATAGCTATTGGAACTAATTATATACTTAATTATGAGCACGGTAAACACACGCAGTTAGATCAGAAGCACATTTATACCCGGTCTGTAGCGTTATATATAAACTTCAAATCTGTAGCTAGGGGTTGGTGATCATATCGACAAGGGTCCAGAGATAATAAAGAAGAAACTGTGAAAGCTGGATCAAAAACTTCCCTCCTTTAGAACAATAAGGGAGTGTATAATAAATAAGCAAGAAATGATCGATCAAACTAGATGCTTGTCAATCATCATGAAAAGCATATGTAGGATAATAACTACTTCAAAATTTACAGACAGTTAGGAATGCTGGTATTGCAGCCGGGACTTCTTGCATGTTCATACGAGCACGAAGCAGCTAGCTAGCTAGGGCTTGTTGTCCTTGCAAAGGGGAGAGGTTGCATGTGGAAGCAGCATGGACTAAGAGCAGGGACGAAACCAGGAATCGAAAGTGAGTTGGGCTAAAGGTCTAAAGCTTTGAAGACATTGAGGTCTTGATTCTTGAATCCTAAATCGAATTCGTCTTTCGTCATTGATCAAAAACAGAAGTGCAAAACTAATTACTTTCAATTTCAATAGAACAAATGGAATCGTTCATACCTTGTAGAATCGTCCTAAGAGTTAGACCATATAAGCTCATTCCAGTTCTGAGCCACAGCCCACAGACTGACTGACACAAACTCTAATGGCTCCATAAGTAACCCTCCATTGCTAATCATCAACCCACCGGCCACCACCAACCTTCATCTCTTTCGAATCCCACATTCTCAGTCACCACCCACGCGGGCCACGCCTACTCAGTCCAAGACCTCCTCTCAGTCCTCTGGCCTCTGCCTTGCCGACTGCTGAGACTTCCTCACCAGTCAGTCAGTCACCACCCACGCGGGCCACGCCTACTCAGTCCAAGCCCTCCTCTGCCGTGCCGAGACTCCGGTCAACGCCGACCTCCTCCGTCTGCTACTGGCCCTGAAGGCTGAAGATTGAAGAAGTGAAGATCGTGGTGTCCCGTGTCCGCCAGCACTGACGCTGATGAAGGAGAAAAATCTGCTGGCTGATGACGAAAATTGGGCTGGCTCCTGGCTGGCTGGGCTGTGATATATATAACTAGGGGTTTTTTAGCCCAATTTTCGGTTGGGCTGTAGCCCATACAGCTACAGCCTTTGTTGTAGTTTCGTCCCTGACCAGGAGTATGGGAGAAGGGAAACCCAGCAAGGTGCTGTGAGGAGATCAGATGCCCTTGTTGGGGGGGGGGGGCTGATGATCAAAATTGGGTTGGCTCCTGGCTGGCTGGGCTGTGATATATATAACTAGGGGTTTTTTGGCCCAATTTTCGGTTGGGCTGTAGCCCATACAGCCTTTGTTGTAGTTTCGTCCCTGACTGGGAGAAGGAAAACCCAGCAAGGTGCTGTGAGGAGATCAGATGCCCTTGGTGGGGGGGGGGAAGGCTATGATGTCACAAGGTCCCCGCAGAACTGCACGGGGACTTATAAATATAGAGAGGCTAGGTGCGCTTAAAAGATGAATAAGTTGGGGTACCCCCTTCTTTTCCTCTTTATGATCCACCTTTTGCCCTTTATTCCCAACCCACCCCCTTTCCCAAACCATATGTTATGTATATATCACGCATTCATTTTTGGCTAACGTGGCCTGAGCAAATGACATATATATCGTTTTCTGTTATCACTCGATTGATTATATATGCTGATTGTAGAGTCTCTTGTTAGACGGAACTTCCTTTGCTTATGATATTTTGGGATGTTGGTGATGCTAGCACAAGTAGCTATTCCCATATACATTCATTTAGGACCAACCATATATAAAAATAATGAATTCTTCCAAATTTGTTTGCTTGACTAGCAATCTAGCTTGAAATTAACGGTTCAAAGTTCAAAGTTCAAAGTAAACGTTAAATGTATATAAATTTTTCTTTAGAGGGGAGGAAGAGCAAGTATTTCATTAATATAACATTATATGGCTGTATTAGGTGAATTTAGAGAGGTCCAACAACAGAAGAATGGTGTCAAAACCACTATTCCAATGAATTATGATACCTCGATACACATGAAACTACTCACTTATTTAAGGATTAATTTCAGTTTACACCCTTGAAATTTAGGGTTAGCATCATTTCATTCTCTATTCTTTTAATTTAAAAAATTTATCTAATAAAGTTTTCAATTTTCATAAATTATGCCCAATTGCTAAAATTTCGTCTAACTTGAACGTTAATTTTGACTTCATAACTCACTAAAATGACTAAAATAATCTTGTAACAACATAAATCGCCTTTTAGGACATTTTTTAAAGATTTCATGATATCATTTAACCTCTAAATTAGACACAATTAGACATAATTTTAGCAATTGTGTCTAATTTATAAAAATTGAAGACTTTAGAGGAGAAATTTTCAAAATTAAAAATATGGAGAGTGAAAAGATTTAACCCCAAACCTCATGGGAGGTAAATTGAAATTAATCCCTTATTTAAAGACTAGCATACCAGAATGAAATTAACGCAAAAAAAATAAAATAAGATACTCATATTCTTCAATGAGTACGGGCTATAAAAACTATTGAGTTTTAGGAAAAATACATCAAATGAACGTTTGAAATACATTTCACTCTCATAACGAAGTTACATGAAACTCTTGAAACCTTAACTATGAACAGGTGAAGAAGACCTTGTATTATATAGAATGGATCCTGAATAGTCAATGAACAAGAGACATTGGTGCAATAAAACTCTTAAACTAGAATCCAATTTTGTTCTAGTTTCCATTTTGAGTAATGGGGGGGGGGGGGGGGGGGTATGAAGTTTGAACAGGAATGATTGACCAGACTCGAAGAAAAAGGAAAACGCAAGACTCGAGAAGAGCGCAGGGAAGAAAGGCCTCACGTGCGATTCCCTCTCCATTGACAATGAACACTCGAACTCGATATCGGATCACCTTGACACTTGTGCCTTCTTTTTCTTTCTTCATTCATTCTAGACTGCTTCTAGCTTCGTTTATTAATCGCCGACGAGTCCCAAAACAACCACCCGGCGCATATATATGCCCCTTTAACAATCACAACCAAGTAGCTAGTAATCTTGTGTTTAAATTCAAAGCTAATGCCCATACTTTGTTTGTCTACATTCTCGTTAGGATACGATCATATTTTAGCAGTTAGATTCCTTTACAAGCTTGGCTTGTACAAGAGTTGTATGATTCCTGATGAGATATATCATATACGCGAAGCAATAAATACCCGTTTTAGTTTTGTGTTGAAGGAGTTGGTTAGGGTTCGGTGGTGATGAATGGAAGGTAAAATTGGGCATGCAAGTCGATCGCTTCGTCATTTTGGTTGAGGAATCAAGAATTCAAGAATTCTGACTGTTTCTGTAAGAACCCGTAGGCTATGTAGAAGCACATTTGAACATAAACATACGCACAAAGACACAATATTTATAGTAGTTCACCATGCCATCGGAAGACATGGCTACGTCCACTTAAGATTTCACTATCATGACCAATAGGTCTTTGGTATTACAAGAGTTCTCCGTGATAGAGTGGTTATCATTCCCAGAGAGAGAGCCTTCTTTTTATAAATAATGAAAGTTTCTTCTTATTACACATTACCGATGTGAGACTAACTATACATTTATCTTATCATGGTGCCTTCTTGTAGAGCTTGGAGGAGCACATTCCCGATATGGTACCGATGATCTTTCACCATGGCGAGGTAGCCCGGACGTCGGTCTACAAGTTTCATGACTGGTCTATGGGCGGGGAAGGTAGTTTACTGACTACCGACTACAAGTTCCCCCAAGTTCTCGTTCAAGACATGTCTTGAGTGGGGACTTAACATATAAAATGCCCATAGATCAGTTAATTATCAACGGGCACCCGATCCTAGTCCCCCCAAGTCCGTACTCAGGACGTGTGTTGAATGGATCTTACTTTTCTTGATATCTTCAAGTCCGTCAGGTCCCTCCCGACCCCCAGCCTCAAAACTGATTCGGCTGCACAGTTCGCGTGTAAGCTTGGTAGGAGTTCGCGTGTAAGCTTGGTAGGAGTTCGCGTGCAAGCTTTGTAGGCTGACATTACCGGGCGAGCGGAGGAGTCCGCCTCGCACAGAAGGGCTGACACTCAGGCGAGCTGAGTTGTCCGCCTCACAAGGATTGAAATAGTCACGCGAGCTGATAAGTGTGCTCCGCATGCCACGACTACCGCGCGAGCTGTTGAGTTCGCTCCGCGTGTCAGGACTACCACGCGAGTTGTTGAGTCTGCTACCGCGTGAGCTGTGGAGTCCGCTCCGCACACAATACTTACACGCGAGCTAAGGAATCCGCCTCGTGGACATTTCCTACACGCGAGCTGTGGAGTCCGCGTGCAATGCTTTCACACCAGCTGTGTTCGCTCCGCGTGCCAGGACTATCTCGCGAGCTGTGGAGTTCGCCTATAAGATAAAAAATGTCTTTGACTCGGCGGGGCAAGGATTGTTGTACCTTCACAATGAACAAATGATCGACACAATTATGGGGCTAACTAAGTATGGATATGACATAAAAATTATCGAAAAGCAAAATGGTTCATGCAAGTGTAATACTGGACGTCCAATGCCACTCTCTCGGTGGAATGCCAATCCTGGTCGAATGCCAATCTCTCTGCTCGAGCGCGGGGTATTATCCCCGCGTGGGTTATCAGGCCACTATTCTCCGTATGAAGGGAATGATATGAACTGCCCAACCCCCACCCTCCAGGAACTGTACATAGGACTTGCAGTTTTCATGACGTTAGTTGTTTCGCGCATGCTTCCCGGTGGTACATTATGGGGGTATGTTCATGCATTTTAGTTCGTGTATGCTTCTCGTTGGTTCTTGCTCGGGTATAAGAATCTCATGAAACAGTTGATATGTTTCTTCCCGTTAGTTCTTATCTGGGAATCGAGATTTTTCTAAGCAGTTGTTGCATGCTTCCTCCCGGTGACACTTATCCGGGACTTACAATTTTCCTGCTATCTTTTCCCACACCTATACGGGACTTACTACTATCATAAAGACTTGGAACTCTCAATTCAATGTCCGGGAAGCAGAAGTATCTACGTACATTTGCCTCACAAATTTGAATGGACAATAGTGATCATGGACTGCATGTTATATAGTTCGTACTTGGTTACAACAATGCATGGTGAGCCAACCGTACCATGATATAATTGTACGTGAAACATGCTTTGTACTTTCATAAGAGGCAATTAAATGAAGGACTTATCTGTGGAAAGAGCTGCTGAATGGGTGGACATAAGAGGTGTTGATTCATGCCCGTACTACTCCCGGACGATGAATCCTTGTTGTCAGTACGGTTGTTGACTTTTTTCAGATAAATAGCTCCGGGTGTCCATAGTGTTTTTTTTTGGTCCCGGTGTCTACAGATACAAGACCACTTTTTGAACCTCAATCCCTCTCTGATGGCTTCTCCACTCACTCATCTTTCACTTTCAACCGGATTTAATTGTACGTCCATGCTACTGAATTCATCTTTCTTGCTATTCATACTAGGCTCTCCGGGTGGCCAGAGTACGAAGACGGATGTCCAGACCGAAACCACGTTCCTTTTTTTACTATCCGAGCGTTCCCTTGCCTTCGATTTCTCTGCTACTTCCGGTGGAATAAATGCCTTGATTCTAAGAAACACTCGTGTGCTTGGAGCAAATATGTATGTTGGCTGATGCACGAGAGGTAGCCTCAGGTGTCCATAGCAATTTTTCAGTGGGTACCATACTGAACATAGTTTCTCCAGCAGATCGAGCGACCCACTCCCAGTCAGGAGTTTGGAGTTTTGATAAGATATGGATGCCGGATGGCGCTTGCAGGGGATGACCGCTGGTAGGTGAGGCTTCCCGATTGGTGCAAAGCGTAGATTCCCTATGGGTGAATAGAGTTATCCATGCATTGGTTCTCATGCCGCATAAGAAAGTATCCCGTTGATCTGGAATTCGAATATCCTTCTGCCCTTAAGAGCGAACCCAACAGCAGGAGGGAGATGAAACTTTGATCACAAACTACTTGAAATTTTGAAACACACATGGGACCGAGTTTCACCGGGAGATTAAATTGCTTCCGGGAAGAACTTCTTTTGGACATAATGGGATGGGTGTCCATAGCAGTTGGGCAGTAGTTAGGGTGCCTAGATACGTATCATCCGAGAGCAGATGAGTATCCCGTTGCTGGAGCCATCAGGATAAGAAGATGATCCGGCCGCGGGTTGAGTAGATCGTCTCCGGCTAAGCTCTCGTTCGACCTGACTTAGCTTATGGTGTCCATAGCAATTTGCCACCGGGACCGGCTGCTTGTAGATCCGATGATCTCGGCTGGTTCCTCGGGTATCTCACAGAGCAGGCGTTGCCAGAGGGGAGTTATAACCGAACTGGACGACTAGGATTCTGCTTCTAGGGACGCGGGGCGTGCCACCGCGCGGACTCGGAATGTAGGAGTTGTCAATGCTTCACAAGGTCTTTCTCCTATGCGGGATCCCCCTGCGAGAAGTCAACGCTTCGCGTAGCACATTATCTCGCGAGGTCAGCTCGCGGGGTCCACATCCAACTCGCGTGATAACTTAGGCGAGGTCCTCCCCTTAATATATGCCAACTCTTCCACTGGCGAGCCACAAACGTAGCTCTTGGCTCGCCTCATCTTGTCCCCCTTTTGCATGCGAAGTCATCTTCTTGTTTCTTGGCGTAGTCTCCCATGCGAAGTCATCTCGCTTTGCTTCCACGCGAGCTATCTCGCCTGGCTTCCGCGCGAGCTATCTCGCCTTGCTTCCATGTGAGCTATCTCACCTCGCTTCTGCGCGAGCTATCTCGCCTCGCTTCCATGCGAGAGGCCTCTTCCTATTGCTCATGGATTTGAATAAAATGCCTCTAGGTGGGATACCTCTCGGGCGGCAGAGCAATATGACTTTTAGTAATGATTCTCACAGACGGCGCCAATTGTTTCTGCAAGAACCCGTAGGCTATGTAGAAGCACGGTTGAACATAAACATACGCACAAAGACACAATATTTATAGTGGTTCACCATGACATTTGAGGACATGGCTACGTCCACTTAAGATTCAACTATCATGGCCAATAGGCATTTGGTATTACAAGAGTTCTTCGGGATAGAGTGGTTATCATTCCCAGAGAGTGAGAGAGAGAGAGCCGTCCATTCTACACAGGGGGAGCATTCCTTTTATAGATAAGGAATGTTTCCTCTTATTATACATTACCGATGTGGGACTTACTATACATTTATCTTATCATGGTGCATTCTTGTGGAGCTTGGATGAACACATTCCCGATGTGGTACCGATGATCTTTCACCATGGCGAGGTAGCCCGGACGTTGTTCTACAAGTTTCATGACTGGTCTATGAGCGGGGAATGTAGTTTACTGACTACCAACTACACTGACAATATATTCGTAGCTACATTAGTCACTTCTTAATTACATACACATTTTGGTAGTGAATAATTGAGTAACGATGACACATTGCTTTTAAACTAGAAATCATAAATACCGATACGTTAAGTATCCATTAAAATGAATTTGTTTTAGTTGATTGTAGAGAGGATTCTTCATTTCAATCGTAAAAGAAAATCTTCAACCAAAGAAAGAAAGTTATCTTTAATTTAATGGTTTGGATCCTTCAAAGTCATGTAGTGAGTGATTTGGGTACACGATTCATTGTAAAAAGAAAAACAAATCCCGATTAGCAACTCATTTAAAGAAATGTTTGAATGAGTAATATAATCTCCCTGATTAGACCCACGAATTATTTTTCTATAAGGAAAAAAATTAACCCCCTCATGCAAAAATTAAATATAATCATCCTTCAATCAATCCCTGACAAATATATAATCTTCTTCATCCTCTTCTCCTCTTCAGCCTAGTTGATAAAGGTGCCAAACCTCATCATTATAAACTCCATCCCTCTAATCCACTCTCCCCCTGAGTTTCTCTCTCAACCTCACTATTCAATGCAAAGCGGCCACTTTCAGAAAGCTCTGTGAATAACCAAACACGTACGTACTTTACTTCTTCAGCTCACATTTCTTCTCCGTTCTGGTCAACGTAGTCATATCAGTATCAGCAACCACCACTGCTTCAACAACACTAACCAAACCAGAAACACAAACAACAAAAAGAAAACAAACAAAAAATGCTCGAAACCGTGAAGTACCTGATCGGCTCGGTCGGTGCTAGTGGTTACGGCTCCAAGAGCACCGCCGAACAAGTCACCGAAAGCTGCCTCGATCTCCGCTCCATCACCGCCATCATCACAGGTACGTCTTCCTCTTAATCGGCGCCACCCAAAAAGCTATGATCAATTTTGAACAGTTGAGTTTTAATCATCGATCGTATATATGGTTGGTTTTTGTCATTAGGTGCTACGTCGGGGATTGGAGCGGAGACGGCGCGAGTGTTAGCCAAGTGCGGGGCAAGGCTGGTCCTCCCTGCTCGGAGCCTCAAAGCCGCCGAGGACGCTAAGGCAAGAATCGTCTCCGAGTTTCCGGACTCCGAGATAGTCGTCATGGCGCTTGATCTCAGCTCTCTTACTTCAGTCAGAAACTTCGTCTCTGAGTTCGAATCCCTCAACCTATCTCTTAATCTCCTCATGTAAGTTCTAGCTCCAATTTATTCCTTTTTTTATTGTTCAAAAGGTAGAAAAATTAAGTTATTGAAGTATTGATCGACCGTTTTGTTCTTCTTCTTTTTTCAGAAACAACGCCGGAAAGTTTGCGCACGAGCATGCGATTTCTGAAGACGGCATCGAACTGACCTTTGCTACTAATTATCTTGGTAAGCGGGAGGTAGTAAGTTCGACTAGTTAGTTCCGAATAAACTAACGAAGATTATAACGGAGCAGCCGATCTTGTTCAGGTCATTTTCTGTTAACGAAGCTGCTGCTGAACAAAATGATCCAGACGGCGGAGGCCACCGGCGTCCAAGGTCGAATAGTGAACGTGTCGTCTGCCATTCATGGCTGGTTTTCCGGCGATACAATCCGATACCTCGGCGAGATAAGCCGGAACAGAAGGTGAGGTCTCTCTATGTGAGAATCTTCGATCCATGTGAATTGTTTTAATTAAAATTAATTTTGTGTGGAAGAGTTTGACATTTTACGATCATTGGAAATTTTGTCTGGATCGTCAGCAGCCAATACGACGAGACACGTGCGTATGCCCTCTCGAAGCTCGCCAACGTTTTGCACACCAAGGAACTCGCTCGCAGGCTCAGGGTTTGTACTTGTCCTCTCCTCTGGATTTCATCATCATCATCATCATCATCATCATCATCATCCTCATCATATGGATCAGTTTTTAGTTATTCGATCAAAAGCGATTTTTGTTTTTTTTCCTCTCTTTGATATTATTGGGTTTTTTTTTGGATTTGAACACAAACAGGAAATGGAGGCCAACGTGACTGTGAACTGTGTCCATCCGGGGATTGTTAGGACCCGACTCACCAGAGAACGTGAAGGCCTTGCTACAGGTGGGGAAATAATCTGAAAAATAAAATAAACATTGGTGATATTTTCTTTAAATTAGCAGTAATCGATTTGGGTTTCGGATTATGTAGATTTGGTGTTCCTCTTAGCTTCCAAGCTCTTGAAAACAATACCTCAGGTATGTATTACTCTGTAATATTCAAAATATTTGATTGTTTTCTTACGAAAATGGAAAACGGAACTAATTTTGATTATTATTCAGGCTGCAGCCACGACATGTTACGTTGCGACTCATCCAAAGATGATCGGTGTGTCCGGGAAGTATTTTGCGGATTGTAACGAGACATCGCCGTCGAAATTGGGGTCTAATTTGGTGGAAGCTGGTCGGTTATGGTCTGCCTCTGAAGTCATGGTGTCCAAAGACTCCGGTGCTATTTTTGCAGATCAATATTGAAGGAGTAGAAGTGGGATGATGATCAATGTCCATATATATTAAGAACATAAAAAAGCAAAATCTGAGTCACTAGTCTAGTTAATTTCGTCTTAATGTATGTACTTAATTAGTCTTAATTAATAGCACATATATTGCCAGATACAGTTCTCTAAGTGGGGGAGAGCTAGCTAGGAAAGAAGAATATATAGTAACCCAAATACATATAATATATATATACCTGGTACACAGCTTTGAATATATTGGGAGCTTTAAGTACATGTAATGGTAGATAAACACTTTATGATCTATAAATATGAACAATATGGTTTTCTTAGTTGGTTGTACAAGTCATGGCCAGTACAGACCTTCCTCTAGCATGTGTTGGTTTATATCTATCTTATTTAGGAAATGATGCTCCAGTTCGATTGGATTAAAGCATATATTGAAATAAGAAAATGCTTAATTTGATATTGGATATGGAAGTGCTTTGGGTATATGATCCAATCGATTAGAGTTGTATAGTGTGGACTTTGATTGGATACGAAAGTTCTTGGAACCCTAGTTTATATATGTTGGGAAAAATTTCTTTATGATTTTGTTTACATGTTCTTTCTTTTCGGTTGCTCATGAACTATGATAAAAAAGAAATCAAATGGGGGAGAATATAAATTGTAAGAGGGCATTAAGAACATGGGATGAGTTAGTTGCATGTGGTGGTTGGATTTGAGGAGTATCTTTGGAATTATACTATGGCCCTCCTTCTAACATGCGTGTTGACTAATCCATGCGTTCAACCCCAGGAAGAAGAAGAAATGATACAGTTTATCTTTTCTCCTTTCATTTTGCTTCTGTGTTTTTTGAGACAGTAATATAAAGAAGAAGATCGAAGAAGCAGATGATGAACATGACCAGCTGCCATTGGAAGTAGCAAATTAAAGGCAGAAAGACCAGGGAGCCAGGTCTGGGAAAAGCTTAGCTGAGAAAACATAAAGACATGGATGATGGATTGGTGTGTGTGTTAATGGAAGGTAGAGCAGAAGCATTAAAGCCATGAGTGATCATACACAGAAACCCTAGTTTCAAGGCCGGCGTGTCTCAGAATCACTATCGATGCTTCCTGTTTCGTTTAACATGCTACACACAGAGACAGAGTCTGTCTCCCCGCAACAAGATCTGCCTCTGTCATCACTCATCACCATCGTTATCGCTGGGATTAGTTATAAAACTTCATGTTACATCTAACTCTAAACGAGAGAGAATTCAAAACACTAAGGTTCATTTAAACCAACACTAATAGACGGTTCGATTGCGTACATGCTTTGTTGGCCGGTCAAGCATGAGCTTCAATTTAGTGTCAAACTCTTTGTAGTACTAGGCATTTACTATTTTTACGGATCGGAAGGAGACCAAGATCGAATCAATGAAATCATACAGTAGTCAAAAGTTTTGGCTACACACAAAGTGAGACATCTTTAACATTACCCCAACAGTTGCCTATCCTTTTTACAGACGTACGTGACATTTAAATTGCTTTTCGAAGAAAAAGATAAAAGGGTTTATGATTACCATTCCATGTACCTTGCATGATGGAACATTGGAATTCATGTTTACTTCAACGATAAATCACCTGTTAATGATTAACCTGACAAGTTCCTTTTCTTCTAAAGTTCATTCTCTAACTGAACAATTTTCTGTATTGGGCAACCCAAATCCCTAACTGATTAAAATGTTAATCAAATCTATGAACTCTTCTAATATGTAAAGATGAGAGGTACCGGTGTAGTCGATAAATAATATTGTTATGCGGAAGTGGCCAACGGGTCCAATAATACCGATACTCTCCGGTATTTGTGTGTGTGTTACCATTCCTTATAACCCAAAGATGATTTTTTCACATTTCTGATATGAGATTCCAAATTACTCATATCTAAGCCACATTTTTCTAATAAATACAACAAAATTTAGTAAACGCATTGGCAATCATTTTATGGATGGTTAAAATATATAGGACAATGGAGGATCACGAGCTATGTTTGTTATTGTTTAACAAAACTTTCACGATGTTGAATCCCTTGTACACGTTTTACACGATCATAAAAGATGTAGAAGATCAATAATATAACACAATTTAGTAAACGCATTGGCAATCATTTTATGGATGGTTAAATTAGGACAATGGAGGGTCATGAGCCATGTTTGTTATTGTTTAACAAAACTTCCACGATGTTGAATCCCTTGTACACGTTTTACACGATCATAAGAGATGTAGACGATCAATAATACAACACAATTTAGTAAACGCATTGGCAATCATTTTATGGATGGTTAAATTAGGACAATGGAGGATCACGAGCCATGTTTGTTATTGTTTAACAAAACTTCCACGATGTTGAATCCCTTGTACACGTTTTACACGATCATAAGAGATGTAGACGATCAATAATACAACACAATTTAGTAAACGCATTGACAATCATTTTATGGATGGTTAAATTAGGACAATGGAGGATCACGAGCCATGTTTGTTATTGTTTAACAAAACTTCCACGATGTTGAATCCCTTGTACAAGTTTTACACAATCATAAAAGATATAGATGATCAATAATACAACACAAATTAGTAAAAGCATTGACATCGTTTTATGGATAGTTAAGTTAGGACAACGGAGGATCACGAGCCGTGTTTGTTGTTGTTTAACCAAACAAAAGAAACACATCTATTTCCAATCAATGTATGCTCCATGTTACTCTCATCTAAATGACTCCATGTACCATCTCAAATGGAACCAGCCCTGTTTGAACAGATTCACTTTTGAGCCCAATATTCTAAAGCCCAAAATTCTTAAACCCTGAAAGTCGCATAAACCCCGGAAACCAAACCCAACTCTATACACTCTCCGACTCTCAAGTCACAGTGGAGAGCCCTATCGAGCTCGGAAAATGGCGACCACCCTTCTCCCGGAGACAGCTCAGAAAGTCCTAACCCAAGAAGCCATCCGCTCCGCAGCCAAACAATCCCAACGCTGCCTCACTGTCCCCGTCAAACTCCGCCGCGCCATCAAAAAGTACCTCCGAGGTCTTCTTCTACCTACCCAGCACCTTGTTATTTTTCTGTATCTAAATGCTTTGTTCAGTTATGTAATTGAATTAATGGTTTTGGCATTTTAGAGCAAGAAGAGCCTCACATGAAGAGGAAGGTGCTGAGGCTATCGGAATCGTTCAGCCAAATCAAGGATGTGAACTCACAGCTTACTGCTTCCACTTCCAAGCAGCTGGTGGAGGACCCTTTGCAGGGTGTGGACCAATCACAGAGGTGGAAGATTAAGAGCTCTTATGGAGACATTGGCCTTACTTATCGAGACGACGAGACCATTGCTTATGTTGCTTCCAGAATGCCAGCTGTCTTCTCTGCTTGTCACCGAGTACTCAAGGAGGTTTTTTTTTTTTTTTTTTAATGTTCAATTTGATAAAGCTGTGTTTTTTATGTTAGAAATGAAGTGATTGGGTTGATTTTAGCATGAGGGTGTTAAGTAGGTAGGAAATTGTTGTTCTTTTCGGGTGTGTATTGATGAGAGCGTGATAAAGCTTTGATCTTTGACGTTTAGCAGTGTGTTTGTGTTGTTGTTGTTTGACAGGTTCGTAGAAGGCTGCCTGGATTTTCTCCTGCTAAAGTGTTGGATTTTGGTGCTGGCACGGGTTCGGCTTTCTGGTGAGGAAGTTTGTCTGGTTCTCTTTTTGTTGTTAAATAATGTGGAGATTTGGGATTACTGTTTGTATGTACTGAGATTCTGATGTAATGTAAATGGGATGATGTAGGGCACTACGAGAAGTGTGGCCGAATTCCTTGGAGAAAGTTAACTTAGTTGAGCCATCACAGTCGATGCAGCGTGCTGGTCAGAGCCTTATACAAGGTTAGTAATGGGTTTTCTGTTTAAAGTAGTTACTTGGTTATCATCTAGATTATCACTATGGTAATAAATTGTCTGAGTAAATTGTTTGCAAGTAGGATTACAGTCCTATTGCGATAATTCATGCATTCTCGAGAAGGAACTAACTAAAGAAAACTCATCATTGTTTTTATGTTCTTATTTTAGGTCAGAAGAATTTGCCACTCATTCACAGTTATGGTACCCTCCAATCGTTGACTAAAAGCATCAACAAATCAGAGAGAGAACATGACCTTGTAATTGCTGTAAGTTGTGTGTATCTAGAACTTCTATCAATTACAAACTTGACTTGCTGTGGCATGTTTAGTCCTAAATTATATCTGTTGTCTGTTATTATGGGTTGAAGTCCTATGTGCTTGGAGAGATACCATCGCTGAAGGATCGAATTACTGTAGTACGCCAACTTTGGGATCTTACACGGGATGTCCTGGTATACTTCCAATTCTCGGATAAGTTTCATATTTTATTGTGTCATGGGCTCGAGTTTACACCATTTAGTAAAGGAGAAGTGTCTCCTAAAACAATTTTACAGAAAGAACGGTTTGATATGTTCCTATATTTCATGCTGTCCTGAAACCAGAACTGGAAAATAGGAGCAAAAAGATGGAAATACTTGTGCTCATATTGCCTTCCAAGTTATGTTTGTTTGGACCTTCAAATTTTCAGCCTTATATTTTTAGTCATTAATTTTCTTGGATGTTTGTAGATTTTGATAGAACCAGGAACACCACAAGGATCAAATATCATATCTCAGATGCGATCACATATATTATGGATGGAGAAAAGGGTAAGTTATTATTGTTATGTTTTTCTTTTCGTTTTGTTCTGCTAACAATGACTCATTTCTGACATTTTTGACTTCTCAGAAAATCCGTAAATCCAAGGCTCCGATTGATGAAACGTCGAAGGACTTGGTAGTGGCTCGAAAAAATGGTGCCTATATAGTTGCTCCTGTGAGTATAGTTCTGCACCTTACATATTTTTCTCTTCTGAAAATTAATATTTTTCGCAACATCTTACATATATATAGATAATATACTTTTTTGTATCCTCTCATTTTTATTTTATAGTTCTCTTGATGTAGTGCTCTCACGATGGGGCATGTCCTTTGGAGAAAGCTGGTAAATATTGTCATTTTGTTCAACGTTTGGAGAGAACTTCTACGCAACGTGCATACAAGGTTATTTCTTAATTCTTATGTTGTACTCCCTTCTGAAAGATTTATCTGGTTACCATATTATTTGAACCTAAATAGTTAGTTTTGGCAATAGAGGCAGGTATCAAATTGTTGAATTTATCCAATTGCTAGATACTTGTAGAAGGGGAACCTCAATTATTTATTACTTCACTTCTTGCCTTCTCGGCGTTGCAAGTATTTGAGTTTTCTAGCAGGGTCTTGTCGTTTTACGCATCATGATTCAAAACATTTTCACCAATCCATCTAAAAGTACCAACTTTTTTGCTTAGTTTTGGATTCCACATCTTTAGCAAATGGCTCAGAGTCTTTGAATCTGTTTGTTGTTGGAAGTAAGACTTTGTTTCTTTCTCATTCTGTTGCATTATCATTTTAAATGCAATTGTTATTTGATTTTAACTTGTCGTATATTACCTTTTTGTAGCGCTCCAAGGGTGGTCAGCCGTTACGTGGATTTGAAGATGAGAAATTTAGCTTCATTGCTGTCAGGCGAGGACAAAGACCAAGGTTGGTACTTTCTGTGCTCATATTCAAACTTGTGAAATGGGTTTCAAAATTCAACTACATAAAGCTATAATGACCTCTTTGATAATGAATCAGTTTTCTTTTTAAACATATCCATTTATGTTTTTATACTCGCAGTAGATGATTTCTGGCAATAATTTTTTGTAATCAAATGTGTGCTGCAAATATGTACTTCCTCAGTCTTTAAATCCTTTAATTCATATACTTTTATATTTGAATTTCTCTTTGGTGGATTCACCATTGTCATTATGACCAGGGAACCTTGGCCTCTTGATGGTGTGAAATTTGAGACTCTGAAGGAGCAACATGCTAAAAGAACCCTAGAAGATCTTGAAATTGACTATGGTAAGATATTTTTCATCTATCAAGGGCTCTGTATTGGCTGGTGTTCGGTTTATGGCAGGATCCTTCGGTAATAACAGTTAAATAAATTGTAAACTGTGATATATTTCATTCTGAAGATTAATCTTTAACTTTGTCAGAGGACCCAGAGGAGCCATCCAGCTCACAACAAGCTAGCCTCATTCCATTTGAAAAACCAGATGCGACCTATGATTCTGATGTCGTGGAAGTTGATGATCACGAGGATAATGATGAAGAAGAGGAGGATGATGACACAGGTCATGCCGATCTTGGGGTTGGTTGGGGTAGGATAATCTACATGCCTGTTCGGAGGGGCAAGCATGTTACTATGGATGTATGTCGATCAACCAACGAGGATGCTTCAGAAGGTACACTTCAACGAATTGTTGTCACAAAGAATAAGAACCCTACATTACATAACCAGGCTCGAAAGTCTCTCTGGGGAGACTTGTGGCCTTTTCAAAGATAAATGTGTAAAATCTTTGGCGCCATGGTCCATATGACCACTATGTATAAGAGGCTTATGCTCAGTTTGTATTCACTATTCAGTCTTTAATGGCCATTCCTGCAATCTTGTTCGAATCTTGCTCTTTCAATAGTTGCAATTTGAAAGCTGTGTTAGCCATTTGTTGGACTGGTAGTTTGTTAACAGTTGGTTAGACCCCAATAATGCTGGGCTTAACAAACTGTAAACTAAATTTCCAAATATCCAATATAAACGACTGGAAAAGTGATGTGCTCAATATCTTGGAACTAATGGCTTTTGATTTTTGAAGCGTCTTCTGTTGACTTTGCCACATAAAGTTTCTCTATGTACTATTTCTTTAGCTATCATACTAACTGATCGCTGTAGCACAATAAAATGGATTGAGCATAACCCTTCAGGTTCGAATCCTGACAGCGGAAAACAAATTTTTATTTTATTTTTTTATTTTTGAATTTTGGTCACTATTCAACATAACATTTCATCCTATAATTGGTTGTTTCAACATGATCTTCATCATGCTGTAATGGACCCAGTTCAGTCTAGACGTCTCATAGTGGTTTAAACTTTATAGTGTGATTGTACGATGTAATCAAATCAATGATTAAGAAACCCCTTACTTTTTCATCAATAATTTCAGAAACTTGCTGTATGATTGCTCCAAATTCTGTTCTAATATATGTAATTAATATTTTTTAGGGTGACAGAAGCAAAAGGAGATCCACTTAAATCATGATATGCAATCATGCTCAGTAATACGCCTCCAGCTTTTCCAACTTATTCGTAAAATATATATATATATATATATATATATATACAGGGCCCTTCCAATGAGGGATCCCTATTTTAAGCCATTTATAGGGATAAGGCATTACACCAACTTCCCGATTATAATTTTACATCTCCACCGTTCATATCTTAGGTCTATATGAGTAGATCACCTCTACAAAATTTCATATGATTTGGTGATCGTTAAGGCTTTCAAAAGTTCAATTTAGTTTTAATGACCTTCAACGGTTTTAGTTTGACATAAGCTGGACCGTTCAAAATCATTAAAACTAAATCAAACTTTTGAAAGTCTTAACGATCACCAAATCATATAAAATTTTGTAGAGGTGATCTACTCATATAGACCTAAGATATGAATGGTGGAGATGTAAAAATTCAATTGGGAAGTGGTGTAATGCCCTATCCCTAGAAAGTGGCCAAAAATAGGGATCCCTCAATGGAAGGGGGCTGTATATATATATATATATATATATATATATATGGACTCTTTCTACCTCTGGGACTTCTGCTTCAACCTATAGCTGTTTGTGGTATCTATTCATAATGAACGCCTATCAGAATTTGCTAAAAGCAAAGAACTTTTGGACATATCTATTAGGGCATCTTTACAAAGAAAATTAGGCAGAGGATTATATTTAAATAGGCAGCTCAATTTAGTCACTTGCACTACAATACTAAGTAATTTGACAATGCTGATGTCCTTATTTTTACAAGATGAACTAGCTCAAATCAGCAGGGAGTCAACAAAAGAGTCCAAATGAGGACCATCATGATCTTGATCGGCCTTGTGAAGAAGCTGCTGAAATTCTTCGTACATATCAAAATCATCAAAACCTTCCACATTTTCGCAAACCAAAGCATCTCCAAAATGGTTTTGATCATGAAGATCATTAGAGACCTCTGCATCATGATGACCCAATTGAGCTAACATTGAGTTTGCAGAAACTCTAAAGGCCTTTGGTTGATAAACTTTCACTTTTGCTTCACTACCTTGATCATCCTTATTGAGTGGTTTTGATGCTCCTCTTGTAGTACTACCAGAGTTCTTTAGCCTTTTGCTGAGGTTGGTATTCCAGTAGTTCTTGATCTCATTATCGGTTCGACCAGGGAGTCTTCCTGCAATTAGAGACCATCTATTTCCCAAAAGTGAATGAAGCCTCACTATGAGGTCTTCCTCATCAGGAGTTATGTTACCTCTCTTAATATCTGGTCGGAGATAGTTGATCCATCTCAGCCTGCAACTCTTCCCACATCGAAGAAGTCCTTCAAGTAGTTTCACAAACAATTAACCAGATTATAATTAGACTTTTAAGAAGAAGAAAAAAAACGGAAACCAAGAAAAACCTAATGCATTACCTACCTGCTTTCTTTGGCACAGATTTCCAATGGCCCTCACCATGAGACTGAATATATTGAATGAGCAATGTGTCTTCTCTTCTTGTCCATGGACCTCTCTGCAAACTCTCCTTTGAACAACATGGTGTTCTTCCCATTTTAAGTTACACACTCTGCTTCACTATAGCTATGAAAGAGCGACAGATCCTCAAACACAACACCAGAGGCTATAATAATATCATTGTCAACATTCATTCTATAAATAAGTAAGGAATTGTGCACTGTCTCTTTCTTTCTTTCTTTTCTTTTAAATCGGAAAAGACGTTTTTAATAGCATCATGAGGGAGGGGTTCTAATGAGGACCACTAAGTTAAGGACTAGTTAAGGACTTCTTCGTTTCACCCATTTTTCGATCGCATATTCACATCTCGACCGTCTAGTTTGTAGATATATATGAGTGATCATCTCTACAAAATTTTCATCCAAATTGAAAATCGTTAAGGCATTCATAAATATGATTTACCAATTATAAACTTGAACGGCTCTTGTTTGACAGATTTGGATTGTCCATTGATTTGATTTAGTTTGATCCCTTAATGATCACCAATTTTGCTGAAAATTTGTGGAAGTGATCTACTTATATAGACCTAAAATTTGAACGATGGAGATGGAAAAATGTAATTGAAAAGTGGGTGTAATAAACGATTAATGAGAAAGTCCTCAACTAGTCCTTAACTTAGTGGTCCTCATTAGAACCCCTCCCAGCATCATAACCTCGTTTAATATCTAATTACTCAGGGACCAGTATATCAATTGACCTTTTGTCCGAAAATCTTGCCAACTCCTCACCGTAAGTCATGCATGATGTTTACATAATAACACATGCTAAACATATTCTTTTTTTTATAAAACATAAACTACACCTACACCCCTTCATTTCTTCAATCATAATAAACCTGCCCTTCTCCTTCACCACATCACTGAATCTGTAGCTAAGAACCAAATGAATGTGTGACCTCACCAAATCAGGCTGCTTCAATCCAATATGAAAATAACTTGGGTGACCAGCTATGATCACTTATGGGTGACAAACACCAATGAGAGATGACCATAATCATATTCTTATTTAGCCCAAAATATAATTTCAATATATACACTTCTCACCATAATCATATTCTTATTTAGCCCAAAATATAATTTCAATACACTTCTCTTATTTTCTTTTCATGTTTCCTCCTGTGAACGGGACAAGTATTAATCTGAGGACAAATATTCATCGTCTCAAAAATAAGAAGACACTAGTGCAGACGACATGCTGTCGGCAAGACAATTTTATTAACACAAACGACAAACCCGCTATTAAGAGTCTCTCAATATATATCAAAAGAACATTTTTGAAAGCGTTCTGAAAATATATAAGAATGGGCTGAAATTTACACCTCTTTTTATAATCCAAACACCCTCTTATTTTAAACAATTTGAAGAGATTAAAACATGGATAATTTAAACATTTTTTTATAAAAAGTGAGGTAGGTGTGTGAATTCTAAAAAAATGTGCGTAAATTTCACTCCCCTAAACAGAATTGTACCAATGGAAGTTCTTCATCAAGGCCTCTCAAACATAGACAACACTTCATGGCATCCCTTATAGCTAGTTCTATATGGATTCCTGTACAATTTTCAGACATTGTTGTCAGTAAAAGATGCCATTTTGATATAGTCCTCCAAAGCCAAACCTACTCTCCACAGAAGAATTAAGAAGAAAAGGTGGTAACGGCATTAGCTGTGAATGAAAGAGCAGCCCCCAAAACCACCAAAAATTTAATTTCATAAAATGAAATTTCATGCACAAATACGATCTTTCTGAATGTAAGGCTATGAGAAGATGCCTCAGAATCACCTACACTACACACTTTGTATTTTGTATACACATCTAGTCTAGTCTATAGGGGGGCAACTACTGCACAAGAAATTCTGTATAATTTCTGGGCTGACGAACAAATTAAAGAATCATGTACGGACTTGTATAAGATGAACGGATACAAAACAAAAGCAATCCCCCAGCCACTGTTGTTGACAACCTTGGTAAGACTGCAGTTGAATCGAGAACTGTAGTTGCACCCGGCATGCCCTGCCTGGAGTATTATACAGTTGGGTAATCTTCAACTGTGCACACTATGTAAACCTGGCAAACTGTCAATGATACTGCATTGAACAAGAGCCAAGAATTATTGATGAGTACTGGCGGTGATTGCAATGATGCAAATCACTGTCTAAAAAGTGCCAGCTTTAGGCCGGATGATGGCCGGACAAGGGGTCTTAATAACGAGTTGGTAACCCATAATTGTGGTAAGTTCTAATACGTCCATCCCAGCCGGCTGTGACAATCACGAGGCCCCACATATGAGAAGAAGAAGACAAGCTCTGACATGCATTCTTCAAGAACCTGTACTCTGATCTTGACACTGTTGGGGAAACGGGCACCGGGGGCAAGGGACTTGAGTTCACAAGCTTTTCTTCGGGCCAAGTTGGAGTACCCTTTGGCAATGACTCCAACAAAAACCCACGACCCAGAGAGAAGCAATCAGGTGAAGAGAGATGCATTTTCTGTTGTACTCTCTCGTCGAAATTGAGAAGCTTCAGCGGACTATCAAGGCTACTTCTTCCCTGTGCATCCCCGATGAATGCAGGGGATGGAAGCATTGCTGGAAGGTCATTCACACCATTCCAAGGTATAGCGATCATCGAGTTGTGGGACACAAAACTCTCACAAGACCTTATGTTCTTTGATCGTGAAGAGGACGTCTCCTGGCTATTGTAGTTCCAGATGTGAACACTTGAATCCTCACTTGCTGAAACAATGCGGTTTCCATCCGAGGTAAAAGATGCAGAAACATGGCTTCCTCCACTTCGTAGGCCTAAATCAGAAAGATAAATCAGTAAATAATAGGCCTGATGTAATACTAGTTTGGACACCAGGGATTTTGGGGGGTGATTTGACTTCTGGCACTGGATGTAGGAGCAACAAAAACTAAGCATAGCAAACAATAACACATACCCTTAAATTTGCAGATGACCTTAGTCCCAGAAATGACACGTATTACTGAATCGGCAGAGGTGACCATAACTTTTCTTGGGTTGCTTGGAGAAAACTGAGGAATTATATTGAATTAGTATGCAGTGATTAAAACCACAAGTGAAATGCGAAGAAATAAACTTGTCAATAACCACCTGAAAACCAGTAATCCTCTTTCCCACTGACTTCTTTTTACCCTGTGTGCATATCTGAGCATCCAATTTCAAGTGATCATCTGAAAGCATAGAAACCATGTCACAAACTACCAAATACAAAAAAAACAAAAGCTCTAAAATCCCAGGTCTAGATCAAAGCCCTATCCCATAACAGAAGGGTGCCTAATAGCTTATATACTACCTAAAGTTATTCTATTTCTTTTTTATGATCTAACATCAGAAAATTTGCTAAGCATTCAAAGCACTCATATAGAGAAAATTATCTAAGATCAATTGGTGAACAAAGCATATTAACTAAATCGATTTCAGAATTTCCAATTTCTCCCACTATGATAGGCAAATTGGATTTTAGTCATAAAAGCAGGGTGGCATACATATTTCAGCATTAGCTAAAAATTGTATACCTATGATAAAAGCACTAGAGTGGCATATTTTATTTCAGTATCAGCTAAATGTTGTGTACCTATAATATTAAAAAAGCAGCAGTTTCCGGTGACGAAGCCCACAATTCCTCCCTGCAAGCATTGAGTAACAAAGTAAGAAACAATAACCATTAATTTTCTTGCCTAAGTTTTCCTATCCAGCAAAAATCCAACTGACCTTTCCATCAGGACAATAAGATACAGCAGTGACTATCTCGCGGACATCAATATAATCCACAACCAGACAACGGATAATTTCCCAGATGCGAACTTTTCCATCTATTGAACCACTGATAAAGTAATTATCATCCAGAGGGTTGAAATCAACACATGTCACTGCATCAATTAGGACAAGCAATAAATATACACTGAAGAACTACTTAAAAACAGGAATTGGGATCACACCAACAGGAACCAAGTAATTTGATATATTACGTTGTTACAGGAAACTAAAACAATTGGCAAAGCTTACCATAATTATTATGAGAGAAGACTCTCAGGCATCTGTCACATCCCACTTGCCATAGTCGAACTGTCTTATCAACAGAGGATGACAGCAGAAACTGCAACAAACATACGGAAGATGATGACAGCATTAGTTTAATCAAGGTTGATAAGTTGATACAAACATTGGGGGAAAAATCAATTTTCCTGCAATTCTGTACAAATTAAATGATTCAACCGTATTATTAACTATGACATCAAAGCCAAAAGATTTACTAACCCCATTCTTTGACCATGAGAGATCTAAGACATCACCACTGTGTCCACGGAACTCATGAAGAGGCTTCTCCGTTAAGCGGAAAATCTTTGGAGGGAAAATCACACAAGCTGAGTCCGATGATCCACCCAATTTCTTTGCACTACTTTGTTTCTCTTTGTCCACAACCTGAGAGCCTATCTTAGAAAATGGATTCATTTTGAAGTAAAGAGAAGAAGGATCATTTGCAATATCAAATCTGTCTATTCTCTCATCCTCAATCACCTTCCATACACGGACGATGCCATCTTGACCAGCACTTGCCAGGTATTGCCCATCAAGACTGAACTTCATAGACAAAATTGACCCCTTATGAGCCGAAAAGTTTTGTCCACTGTAAAGAGAAGACAGTTCCTTGCTCCGCTTTTTACTTGATTGAACCCGGACTCTTTGCATCCCTGTCCGTGTTGCAGCTTTAAGACTGATGGGGCTCAGTGCAGCCCCAGGTTTATCAGCAACACACATTCCAATGCGTAACTTCTTTAACCATCCTCTTTTAGCCGTCTTTTTTGCATCAAGCAAGTACCTAGCATTTTCAACTTCTCTCTGCAATAATTGCTGAATTGAAGGAGATGGTGCAGGTGCACGGGTGGAATGAATCTCCCCAGCACTGACCAACTGGTTTAGTCTCAACTCACGGAATTTTCCGAGTATTCCATCCCCACGCAATTCATCCACAACAAAGTCCCTTCGATCATTCAATTTCCTCGTTGGAAATTCAAAATTCTCATCCAAAGCATTTCCTAGTGATACTCGAACTTCACTTGATAAAGAAGACAACGTACACTGATTTGAGCAACACCCCTCTTCGAAACCTGAACTTCTCAACACCACCCCACTGTCTTCTTTCATTCTATCAATACCCGTTCTACTTCTGTCAACAAAGAAGCCATCATCTGACTCTTCTGTCATACTCAAATTCCGATCTAAATCCAAACCCATCCATTTGAGAAACCTATGGCGGCGCTCATGAACACTTTCCGGGTTCTTTCTCCAACACTCATACCTCAAAAAAACCGAAGCAATAGGACTACAATCCTCACAGCAATCTGCACCCCAATCTGACACAGAAGACAGGTCCTCCCTGGTATCATAAAACTGATCCTCAAACTCTTCACTGTAACTCCCCATAAGTTAATCCCTCTCTTCCTCTCTGTTTTCAACCCATGAAATCCTGAGTCAAAAAACTTGAAGACAAAGCAAATTTAGACACTCAATTATGCTTTAACCTCTCAAATATATGTCATAAAAATGTAATCTTCCCCTTTCTATAACCCCGATTTTCAAACTTTATCTAAACAACAAAGCACCCAATTCAGATCCTGAGGTATTCTCACAATCAATCCACTCACACAGAGCAATCAAACCCAAAACAGACCCAACCAATAAAAACCCAACAAACAGTTTCCACAGCCAAATGAAAATTTGAGATATAAAAGAATCAAACTTTGGGGAGTTTTGCTCACCTGGGTTTTGGTCAAACCCCAGAAATCTACAACCTCATGGGGATTTCCACTTTCCCAACTCCTTCCCACTTGAGGAGGCAAAGAATACTACAACCAAAAACAACAATAAAAATTGAAGCTTTAAACAAATAAAAAAAACAAGAGCCAATAACGAATCCAACTAAAAACAGAGGAAAAAGGCAAAATTTTGCCTCGGTTTCTGAGCCTAGTACCACGGAAGAAGAAGGGAGAGAGGTCCAGGCTGGAAGGTGCTTGCTCCTCGTTTTTGCCCTTGTGGAAATTTTGTGACTTTTCTCTTTTTCTCTCTATCCCTATCTTTCTTTCTCTGTTGTACAGTGACTGATTCAATTGTGATTCCTTCTTCTTCGTCTTTAACCTCTCTAAAGTTTGCTTCTTTCTTTGTTTTATTTACTAGCAACCAAACCCAACTCGTTTAAGGACGTTTTTCCCCCTCCATTTATTACAGTCTCTCTGCTGCTTCCTTCTACAGTTCTACTTATCGTTTCAAAGTGTTTTTATATCGTTTCTAGTCTAACTTTTTATTTTATTTTATATCATTGTGTGATCTCCAAGAGAATACTAATCTGTAGTTTACTGAAACAATGGGCAGTGATTGAATTTCAATCCACAAAAATGGGAAGAAAGTGAGTGCTTTTTGTTATTTTACTCGTGAATTTTAGGTAGATGTATGTCTTTGACCAAATGTTGGCATGGACTTCATTGCTTCAAGCAATTTGTTTTTGTTCTAGTTGCCTACCTTCACTGAAAAATTAGCACTCTAGGACCTCTAGCACACGTGTATGAATAGATTTGATGTGCAAGAACACATTGGTTTAGGGTGTCAGCCCTAAGTTTACTCGAGTAACTATGTGTTCAATTTGAGAATACTAAAGTTTAGTCCTTTCGATCATGTTCTCCTCGATTCAATTGATATTGATCATATGGCGGAACTTGTTCATTCGGGTAGTGTTCACAATTATATACAGTAGCGGAACTACCTTCAGGTTTGAAGGTGTCCGGACCTCCGCCCCCCGGGGTTTATAAATATCTCCATAATCAGTGTACAAGATTGATACAAATGATGAACTTTTGTGTTAAATCAAGCACTAAACACCCCCCCCCCCCCCAATCAATGACAAAAACAAGAAGAAACAATAATGGAGAATAATTTAGGACTAATGGCACTTAATGTATACTGACTGTACCTAATTTATAGAAGAAATATGTAAATATTGCCTAGATTTTTAGAATCTTTTACAATCAATTATCATAACTGTACCTATTTTAACATTATTATCCGGTATACTTTCTTGATTTGTATCCGAACCCTCTTAACATTTAAATTCTGGTTCCGTCCCTGATTTTATAAAAATACAATTATTATTGTTTGTTTATTACATACCAATCCTCAATGACAGCTGAAATCTTTAAAATCTTACTAAATAGTTCATTATATGTATGAATAATCGTCTTAATTGATGGTAGTACATTAAGATCAGAGTTCACAAAGTTTAAACATGTTTTCGAGGAAATATATGTTTGTTATGTTTTAAGGTTGCGGCCTTTAAGAATTGATCAAAACTAGAAAAGGTAACCCTTAGCTTTTAAGGGAAAATACCATTATTTGTTCATATCATCACGACTCACGAGTGGCTCACGTCCTCTGTTTATATAATCACAAGTTGGTCAACTCCAAGCTATTTTATTCTTCGTGTAAGACTTGAATGGGGATAATTTAGACTATTCGTATTTTGGGGAAGCTAGTGCAAAGCGTTTGGCACCAAACAAAATGGAGTTGACCTACTTAGCCTTTGGCGGCAAGCTTAAGACTCAACTTTGGCTGAACAAGTGCTTGCCACGTGTCAATGCCCGCTCTTGATCTCTTTTTTTTTTTGAGAAAGAGAAAGACTATTGACTGTTATCTTATAGCGTCGTCATGTTTGAAACTTTGATCTCGGACTTTGTCCAAGCATTGTTGGGGGGGGGGGGGGGGGGGGGAGCTTTGAAGTTTGAAAGCTAACTAGCTCAAAACACTGAAACTTGAACCGTAGTATTTCTCAGATTAGGTTAGCAGAAAATGGGTTAGCTAGCAGAGACATATAACTTGCGTGCTAAACAACAGTATTTTTAACGAACAAGAAAACATGGCCGAAAGGAACATAAATCTTCAATATAATACGTTTCGTCAGGTTATGGGTGTCCTAATTAACTAGTTGTGTGCAATTAGAAGACTAAAAGTAAAAGGTAAGGCATCAACCTCATGAACCACGACTACATGCGTGTTTCATACCACAACCACTACTATCACCCTTTTCCATCTTCCTCACTAATAGTAATACTATACGAATATATAGACGACTAATTGTCTATCTTAGGTTCTTAATCAAGTAATTAAGTAGCTATCGCTCAAGTTTGTTGCAGGGGAAGTCAATTATCAACTACATATAATATATATCGAAAAGAGTACACCTGAGTAGTTTCCTCATCCAACAGGCCCATATTAATATGCAAACCCTAACCCATGCATGTCCTCAGCTTCAAAGTAAGTTTTTACAGGCCCTCGTTCTATATGTTCTGCTAGGAAGGCATACAATCTTACCGCATCGAAAAAAAAGGCGTACAATCTTAGATGATGAGTAAGTTTATTTTATATAAGGTTGGCATTCCTACCCAATGGGTAAAACCCGTGGGTTTATACCCACTCAAACTAGTTTGTGGGTAAATACCCAGTGGGTAATACCCATTATATTATATGCTGGGTTTGGGTAATTTACCCACCTATTTTTAAATAGGTAAAACCCTTACCCACCCATTACCCATTTTATTTTATTATCAAAAAAAAAATCAAGATCGAATTTCCCAAGTCTTCATCCGACCCTCAGGTTCTCTTCAACAAAACCAAATCTTACCAACCCTTACCCTCCCAATCCAAACTGCTCTCTCCCTCTCCTCAAAACCCTCCATCCTCCTCACCCCCAAAACCCCCTCCCCCTCCTCCTCACCAAACCCCGCCGCTCCGCCGTCACCGTCATGTCCATGGAGGCCGGCATCGGCGTCATTGCTCCCATCCCCGGCGGGACCCGACCGGAGAAGTGAGAGTGTTCAGCTTAAGCTCGTCGTTGAGGCCGAAGCCATCGAGTGTGACAGCGACGACATTGCCGGCGTTGTTGCGAACCACCATCTTCAATTGCATCCCATCCTCACTTGCTTATCAATCAGCCACACCACATCACATTCACTCGGATTTGATCTTTCACCCACACCACATCCTCCTTCGACGACCGTATTGCCACCGCTCTCCCACTCCCGCTCCATCGCCGCATCTCTGCCTCTCTCCAGAGCACTCGGAACTCCGGTGACGGCGACGCGGCCACCGCCGCAAGTGCAGGACGAGAGAGACGACATGAGGAAGAAGACGACGGCGGTGAGCGAGGCCGAGAGGACCAGCACCGGGATAGTTACAACTATGTCCTTGGACGGTGAGAGAGCCGTGAGAGGTTTGTGTGGTGTGCTTCTCTGTCTCTCAGTCCATGACTCTGGAAATTAGAGAAGGTGGTGACGATGTTGATGAACGAGAAGGTGGTGGAGACGGCAATCTTGCGGATCCCGAGGTCGAGCAACGCTAGGTGGACATTCTGGATCGCCGGGAGGAGGAACTGAGAGAAGTCAGAGAGAAGAGATATTTTGGGTACGTGGGTGTTATCTGGGTACCCACAGGTATTACCCGTACCCAGTTTATCAAAACCATGAGTTTTTTTTCTAAAAACCCATACCCACCCATTGCTGAAAATGGGTATACCCATTACCCAAAACTAAAACTCAATACATATTTTACCATTAATGTCATCTCTAATTTTATATCTGCAAACTCAGTACTTGATTCATCATTTGAAATATATATATGTGAATAGGTGATGGTGTAGTATATATCAGTATTAATTAAGCCAATTTGGCTTATGGAACTGCTTTTGGTTAAATTTATCTTAATCCCTATAAATACCCTTACATGCTAAACTCTTACACCAAACATAATTTAATGAATTGAGGGTAGAATGGATAAACTACAAATAATAGATAAACCACAGATTAAAAACACCCAGCAGTTGGAAGCAAACCCACATTTTAAGGAGAAGAAAAAAGAGATTTTACATACTCCCCGTCTCCCACCGAAAATCCATTTCCTTGCTTTTATCCAATAACACGAACTCTTCGAAAAAAAACTGCCCTTGCACGATCTCAAAGTTTGAGATCATGATGGTGGTTCTCTGGCAATTATATATCCCCCTATCGATCACTTCATACGAGATAAGAGACGCAATCATGAAAGAGGCAATAGAGGAAAATCAAATTTAGGTGTGAAATTCCTATCGATCAGTTCCTTTTCTTTTTCTTTTTTACGTGCATTTGATCTTTTCTTTACTCTTACGGTTTTTTTAGGGTTTATAATCTCTATATCTTTTGCACTGTCTATCCTCCTCGACTCACCCAATTTGTACCTATATTTTTCCTGTCGTCAGTATGGTTTATGCTCTCCATTGATTGAATCTGTCATCGATCATCACTCATTACTAAGAATGATTCTTACCTTCAAATCTTGCATATTGACTTGGATCATGTACTCTTATATGCGCGCGAGAAACGTTGTTTTAAAATTTTTATTCCATTACTGTTTGATTGAGTTTGGTTCAATTCTGACTTTATGTTTGTAATTGTTATGCTATAACTAGAAGTAAGTCGTCGATCAATCGCTTTGACCGAATATTGCCCTTCTTTCTTCCTCATTATGTTGATAACTATGAGTTTCTTATAATCCGGACAATCGATGAGTTGGGTATTAAGTCTATTGACAATTTTAAATTTATTATTGACTGGATTTGAAGATCAATATAATTAAGTTCATTACCTGGGTTCATTGTGATAGTTTGAATAATGCTTCAGACTATTTCCTTTGTTACATCATTCATAGTTCTTTTTATAATTTCATATTCAGTTGTACCACGGGGCTAATGTGCACAGAAGTATCAAGCAACCCCGCAACCAGGCTTAATGCAGGTGTTTGATATTGTTAGCATAGACTACCAGTCTTGCAGTGTTTTAGCATCCCATCATAATCTTAGTCATTATCATGGAAGATTTCATGCAGAAAGGGGAAAAACGACACAGGCCTGTGCAATGAAGATGACATTCCAATATATGACTTAGTATCTGTAAAATTTAGGTTCTCTCTCTCTCTTATAATTAGTTAATAGGAAGTGTTTCCTTCTGTTAGAAATGTGTAATACAAACTTCGTATGTATTACATAAATAAAATTTCAAAATAGCAGTTATGCGTTGATTAGCAATATCTCAAACCAAACTCTACCCGTCTCTTCCTCCTATTTACGTGCAAGTATATCTTCTCCACTTTTTACATTTGCCATAATTAACTACTCTTCCTTCTCTGTCAAAACTGCTCTCCTTCTCTGCCAAAACTGCTCTCATGTCTTCCTCTCAGGTAATAAATTTCTTCTCTCCTCGATAATCTGATGGATGAAGGCTGATCTTATGTAACAAAAATAATATTGCAAAAGGAAAGAGATCGAGGGAAGGCTACCAGGTTTGATAACTAAGCATGCTATTCTTTTGTTCAATTATTGGTTTTATACACACACTGACTTCTGGGATTTTTGTTTTCCTGTTTGTTTACACACAAAATGTCATGCATAATTTAATGGGAAACAGATGGGTGTGCTTGGTATCAAGAATTCGTTTCTAACCTTCAATACGGTTCATAAAGCAAACCTTAAACCAAATTTTTCTTTCTTTCCTTTTTTCAGGTTTTCATTTGCGTGCAGCACTCAGACCATGTTCATCACTGAGGGTATAACGAAAGGTTCCTCACCTTCTCATATCTATGTCTTTGTATGATTCCAAACCAGATAAAAAAATAAAGGTTTTGGACATAAATCTAATCTACCAAATCAAAATAAAATAAAGATAAAACACTAAAGGATAGGAGATCAGGTTTCAAATTTCAAACCAATGAGGTTGTTCAGTTCATTATCACTGCCTTAATCATTTGCAAGCATATCTTCTTATTCTTTACGTATGCTAACTGCTCACATCCTCAAAAATGAAAAAGAAAAAAGAGGAAAAACTGAATTGATCATCTTCTGCTCTCTGCTTATTGCCTATACCTTTTATAATATCATCTAGACAAATATCAGCCATCAAAAATCAATAAACAACAACATTAAACGCACGCGCGAGCGCGGCCATTTCACACGCATATCGCACGTGTAGGAAGGCTAGAAATGAACAACCTCGATTTACAAACATGGAAAAAAATTTATTACATGTCAAATGATACAATAAAGACATTGTGAACAATATCAATCTAAATACAGAAAGATGAACATTGTATGCATTGATAAAAGAAATAGTTAACTAATGTTAAAAACGTAAAAAAAATTAAACGCACGCGTGAGCGCGGCCTTTCGCACGCGCATCGCGCGTGCAGAAAGGATAGTTCAAAGTAAAATAAAAAAGCAAGTCACATAAACTGAGTTGAATAAAAACTAAAAAAATTTAGAAGCCATTAAGAACGATGCAAATGGATCATGCTACTAGACTTTTTAAGGATTGCAGCTGAATCCATGCCAGGCCCAAGAACACAAAGATCATAGACGGGCGTTCTTGAGCTCATGATGTTCTAGGTTAATTAAGGTCAAGCAAGCCTTAATTTTCATTGTTGAAACAAAAGAGAAGAAGATCGACATGCTTAGAAGAGGAGGCACTGTCAATGGTGAGGCCCTCCTTATATTCCATTCAGAATCACACACTCTGGGCAACTAGGTACCAACCAGGTGTCCGTTTCATTCTGCTCCTTATATTTCAATTTCAGAATATATACTACTAGTATTAATTAGTGTCACTGCTTCACGATATTGTCACAGGGTTGCTGCTATGTCTGTATCGTAGTGTCATCCCTTGGACTCAATAGTTGACTTCAGATACTCGACACCATCGTTGGGAAACTTGAGATGAAAGAAAGCAATTCCATAGCCGACACCATTCGTTTTCACTAAAATCTTGTCCTTATATTTAGCCAGGATTAGGATCATGATTAGGAAGTGAAGCACGTATTGATCGAGTTTAGGTTCATTTTGGGAGCTTGTTCATACAACACCCATTTTGAATTCTCTTACAGATAACACCTCCACCATTAATAGAAATAGAAATTAACTCGATCATCTCGTCTGGTAAGTGGTAACTATATTTGTTTGGGCATAAAAACTATGATTAATGCATGTTACCTCATTTTCCACCCAAACTTGTTTGTTTTAAACAAATTCTAATTACAAATTACGGAAATAGTAAATAACATGTTGCATTCTTATATAGCACTGCGTCGAGCATGCATGAATTTTATAACATAGCATATTGTTATATGCATATATGTGTGTGTCTATATATATATATATATATATATATTTATATATGTGTGTGTTATTGGTGTTTGAAGTCATACCCACCCACCCAAACCAAAAACTAGGATTATAATTTCATTCTTCCGACAAAGAAATCCGAACTTTATCGAATAAAACCCGTGGAAACTAATCAAATCTTTTTCTCTGCTTGAACAAGTTACCATACTTGTCATCATACAAATCGATAAACTCCTTCACTTGTCATCATACTCTTTAAATCGTTAACAAGTTTTCCTGCAATCGTAGCATTGAACATCATGGACGAGCTAGCATGTGAGCACTTTCAAGAGTGAACCAGAAATGCATCTGCATATATAATAGAACTTGCGAAACCTTCACCTGCAAACTAGGCATGGTTCGGGAAATATGTAGGTGGCGTGGACCCTTGGGGGTACGTTTCTGTGCCTATACCCGCCGGCCTTCCCCATTTTCTCTCTATTATATGCATAGAGGCCATACATAGCCTGCCCCCTCCATGCTTTTGATCGAGCAGCAGCGCTTGTATACTTCATGCCAATTATTGAATTGCAGCCATGTGTTCATGTTTGCACTACTACTCCACTATCAATCTTGTGTTTGATACATATGCATATATGTTCATTATTTCCATTAGGCTTAAACGTGATCATGTTAGCTTAACCATTTCCATACATCAAGATGGTTAATGAGTTCACTTAACTGTTTACATGCATTATGATTTGGACATCAACAGTCCGTATCACCATATGCATTTAAATGTTTTGCACAATGAAATCCACAATGCAAAGCGTTCATTAATTTACAAAATAATATGTGCGAAGAAAGCTGTTACTCTAAGTGAGATTTAGTAGGTCCATGACAATCTTGCACGCTAGTTTTAAGGATCAGACGGTTTGGAGTCACCCTCGAGTTCACACAGATGACTGATTTAGGGTTTTGGACTTGACCTAGGGAGGGGGAAGGGGGTGGTGTTCTGATAGAGATGTATGACAAAAGTCCTGGACCAAGTTAGCTATTAACAGTCCACCCTTTCTGCTGAGGTGCGTGGCGCACCCATCACATGCGGTCCACATCAATGGGCGGGAGCCAGTCTCGACGAACGGCCTTGTTCGGTGGTTCTGTTCGAGGGTTTTGTTTTGGATTCCTTCCTTCCTTGGTTGGATTTTGCAAAATTGAAATAGGCATGCACGCGCAGAGTATAAGAGGTGGGGGCCCTCCTCCCGCCATCCCACCACCGCCCAATACTTAATTTGGAGGAAGAATTTCAATGGCCGGCTATGGCTTCAACATCGACAAGTAGACGTTGGGGGAGGGACCCGCCGCCGTAGATGCCCCCCATATTTGACGGCTTCTACTCGCCGCGCCCCTCTGTGCGGTACAGTACAGGCGTTTACTGCTACGAATTCGAATCCAAGAACTGATAGAACCAAACAGTAAAGGGTACAGAACAAATATATATATATATTATAAATTCTAATACCAACTATCAAAATGAATTATATTAACAACAAAATTGAAATTGAAATCACTGACTTGATCGATTGAGGCATGCGTAGCAGTGTCCTTAGACAGAAATTCGTCCCCACTTGTGCTGTAGTTGCAGACGTCTATCTAGAGGATACAACAATCACAAACAAGTTCTTGCACAAGAACTTGTTCTAGCGAATTTACTTTGTGGATTTCCGAAGAACAGAGAAGAAGAAGAGAAGAACGATTTTCGTGTGTTGTAACGACGACCAACGTCGTCTATAAATAATAGTCACGCGAACAGATAAACCCGACCAAACAGTTGCAACTGTTCGAACAGTTGTAACTGTTTATCAGATAAAATCAAATTTAAATTCAAAATATTAATTAATTAAAATAAAAAATAGTTCGAATTTAATCAACAGAGCCCAAGAGCCCCAAGGCCCAAGGCCCATATTTTGACTATTAAATATATGTGAAATTCTATGGAAAATCCCATAGAAAGCCCACAAAGCCCATCCTCTCACATATCACCCATTTAATGAATTAAATGGGTTAGCCCTTATAAAGGGCACAACCTTTTCAACTTCTTCAATGTGGGACCACAAGTTCCTACAATACCAAGCACCAGTCACTTTTTGTACAAGAAAATTCGCGCAATGAGGTTAGGAAATCTAAGCATATATTAGTTGATAAAATAATACGGGGTTCACATCTAAAACCAATTGATAATGGGTGATGTGACACAAACTCTTATAAACTCACGTACAAGGTTCCGTATTCCCGACGAAGAGCTTGGGTATAGAAATACTACTGACGAGGTCTTGGGCGGTCGATCAACATCACATTGTTATGAGAAATTGATTTGGTGTGCTAATAATGTGATACCAGTCGTGTTCCGGACGAGATAAGATGACAAGGTCCTACAGGATTGATGAATATGGCCGGAGAAGCTAGCAGAGAGTCCCCATCGATCAACACCATGATTACAAGGAGGAAATCCGGCCAATTACAGCCGTCGGAGCTCAATCATTCAGCTCCATGCAAATTCAAGTTCAGTCTCAGTGCATGTTCCAGGTGTCATTCTTTGAGTTGACCCGCATAGACCCGATTGGAATCTTAAGTGCCAAGTGAAATAACTGCGTACTACCTAGCCTGCTATGGGTAATGATAGAATGCATGTGAAATGTTACGTGAATGTTTGGTCAAAAGTTACTAGCAACCGAAGCTTTTGTTTTTTCTGTTTCTAGATCGAAGCTTTTGTTTCATTTTGCCAAAATCCACTCTGTTTTTGAAGATTTAACGAGAGAACCGTTTACCGGTTATAATTCTATCACATACTTACTTAAAAGTTTAATCAAATTCTCGTCGAAAATAAATTTTTTTTCTTATCCGTCGTATTGATATACCAATATCGATTCGAAACAAACTTTAGAAATTTATCAAACGATGCCATCAATTTACACATGTATTTTAAAAGAAACCAAATGATGGAGATTCAAAATCAATCAAAGATTAGATCGACCCTTTGAGGAGACTCTTTTGATGATTTGATCGAGTGAGCTTTTGGTTTAATATTCAACACCTGCTTCCTTCTAACTAGGAGATTTCATTAAGTAATTGATCTAAATCATGTGCTAATATGGTACTAATTAAAACACCATCCTTCATTTTTAATTAAACTAAACCTAGAACAAGACGAATGATCTGCCGCATAATTGTACGTATATGCTTGGAATGCAAGAATTTTAGTTTTAAAAATACTTGCATTCGAATACTTCGGCCGGAAATAATGAGTGCTCTTCTGAGCTTGATGTTATGATAACTAGACGTACGTGTACATGTAACGTGTCATACTTTTATTGTAGCTATATATATTCAGTTTAATTAGCTCATTAGCCATGAATTATCAAGTATCACTGTCATTAATTGTTAATTACGTGCTAATGATGCCTGGTATATATCATTAGTTTGCAGTAGTTGGATGTAGGGTTTCATCGAGTTGTTCCTTTAATTCAACCATGCACAATATTCCCTTCATTATTAATCGATCAGCAAGTTTCATTAAGTTTTAGGTATAGGGTCTGATTTTAAAATAAATGAGATTTTGTTAAGTCGGCGTTGAAAGAGATGTAAAATTCAATACCGATTCAGTCACATCGTTTTCCATACCTGCAATTTATCCTCATCTAGCAATTACCTTCCATTCATGCTTCAAATTCATCCCAAATCTATAAGAGACTATACAATTTAGCAAACATATCCATATAAATTGAAGATCTCAATGTTTTCAAATTAATCCCAAAACCTACTTCATCCCTAACCAGCAAGGCTGATCATGTGTATAGATCGAATCATCTCTTTGATTTCAAAGTGGTCCAACGCCTTTCGAAAGAAATTACCATTACATAATTTTATTTAGCTAATTAGATATCGATCTATATCTTCACCTCCATGGAGCTACAGAAATGGTACTAGTAAGACGCATGTGGCAAGTAGCAGTAGCAAGAGGTCTTTTCCATATTGATCCCATGGATTGAATGCTGAGTCAGTTCAGATGCTTCATGCATAAATGGTTTGTAATGATCATGGAGAATTATTGGAGTGGTTGTCTCAAAGTGAAGTGATGTATGCTGTATATTGTAGCTGGGCTGATGAGCTAAGTATATATCATTCATCATCAAGCTATTGGACGTGTTCAATTGCTCTTTGGCTTTTTACTTATTCCAACACCGAAGTTGTTAGGTGCTCAACTTTGAACTAAAAGTACCATTGATCCAGAAAACATACTCTGCAGATTTTCTAAACCCTAGAATAGTTATGTAACACCCAGAATTCAAAAAAACAAAACACACAAATGGATTATGTGGTGTGTAGGCTTGTCCTTTTTCTTTGGACACTATATGATCTACTGCATATGCTATCAAACATGATTTATCTTTAAGAGAAGTCATGCATCTCTTTTGCGGTCGGATATATATTTTACATATTCATAACAATACAATCACGGTAAAGCTTAATTTGGTTATATCATAATCGGATTTGAGGAACTACAAATTTTACTCCTGACGATAATGGTAGTGACAATTAGTTTATTAGATGATATTTTATTTGTTAAAAAGCTCAAAAACAAAGTATAAATCTAACAAATATTATGTCGGAAATGAATCGAAAACATATTTCTTTAGTGGATGGACAAGAAATTTCCATAGGGTTTATGTAGAAGCAAAACTAACTTGATAAAAGCTAGCTGATGAACGCAATGAGAGCAACTGAGATGGCCGTGGTTTCCGGTGTCTGTAAACAGAGAAATATGTACAAAGCAATCATATTAAATTACTAAATTCGAAGACAAATATTCCTTCTGGGAGGTGTAGAATATAATAAATGCTTAAGAAATGAAAGAATATTACTAGTACATATTAAATTGCAGAAGGCAACATCACTCTTCTTCACCCAACATCACATAAAGCAAGGGCCATACATACACAGAAGAACGTCCACACAAACCCTCTCAAAAACATTCTTTTTTCTCAGCTTTTGTACCCAGTTTCAAGAAAAGCGGTTTTTCTCTCTTTTTGAGGAGGACAGCTTCTTCTACCTTTGCTTCGCTTCAGCCATGGACACTGCTCAATGGCCACAGGTACATACAGCACACAAAGATTTACCAACCTATTCCTTCTTCTTATTCTTGTATTTCTTCATATTTTCATGGCTTCTGCTCTTTTTGGTTCATTGTGAATTATTCTTTTGGTGTGAGGATGATGGTGTTGTTGTTCAAGTCCCCACTCAGAATTGGATGTAGTTTTCATCAGTTCTTCAAACATGTTTGTTTCACTTTATCTTTTGTTTAGGTGATAAAGGAAAAGACCTCCATATTTTCTTTTCCTTTTGCTGTCTGATACAATTCTGAAAAGTGTAGTGAAAAGCAGCACTTCATTTGTTGTTATCTTCTTTGTCTTCCTCTTACCCTTTTAAATCTTAGTTTTCTGCACAACCAGTACTGATTAATAGAGTCTTTGTTTTGATCTTGGTTCATTTTTCAGGGAATTGTGGTGAAACCAATAGAAGAGATAGTGACAAACACTTGCCCTAAGCCTTCTTCTGCTAATAATCTAGAGAGGAAGCTTGCAAGGCCTCAGAAAGAATCTGCCCTAAACTGTCCAAGATGCAACTCCACCAATACCAAGTTCTGTTACTATAACAACTACAGCCTCACACAACCCAGATACTTCTGCAAGGCCTGTAGAAGGTACTGGACTGATGGGGGGTCTCTCAGGAACATCCCAGTTGGAGGAGGCTCAAGGAAGAACAAGAGATCATCGTCTTCTTCCTCATCAACACCAACTTCTAATATTTCCAACAACTCATCAAAGAGGCTTCCTGATCTGATACAACCCCAAGGCAACCAAGGTAATAACCAAGGCCAAGATCTCAACCTGGGCTTTCCATCCAATCAAGTTTTTGCACATCATCAAATCCCCAACATTGATCAAAACAGTGACAAGAACAACAACTCTTCCAGCACTAGCACTACTACAACAGCATCTCACCTCTCAGCTTTGGAGCTTCTCACTGGTTTGACCTCCAGGGGTTTGAACTCCTTCATGCCCATGCCAGTACCTAATTCAGATCCCAACAGCAACAACAACAGTGGAAGTGTATATACATCTGGCTTCCCCATGAGTGAGTTAATGATCAAGCCAACCCTTAATTTCTCTCTTGATGGGCTTGGAAGTGGGTATGGGAGTGCTCTTCAAGGTCATCATGTTCAAGAAAACAGTGGGAGGCTGTTGTTTCCATTTGAGGATTTGAAACAAGTGTCAGGCAGTGGTGGTGGAATTGATCATCATCAGCAGAACAACAAGGAGCATCATCATGGTGGAGACTCAACTGGGTATTGGACTGGAATGTTAGGAGGAGGATCATGGTAAATCTTCAAGAAGATCAAAACATTCCTTCTCTTTTCATCTTTCTTTCTTTCTTTCTTTCTCTCTGATTTTAAACTCTATATTAATCTTCTTCTCTCATTGTGGAGGGCAACTTGTTTGGAGTTATGAGTTCATAAGTACTAACAGATCATAGGGTACATGGGGTTTTTTTCTTAATTTATCACTTTGGATTTCTACTTATTTCTCTTGGTTTAATTATGGTGGGTTATTTTTTGGAGCTTATTTTAGACTGGCTTCATATAATTAAGGGTGACTTTTATTGGTATACTACTACTACGTACTCTATGAGGATATTAGAAGCAATGATGATCGAAAAGACCAGCAGCCCAGAATTTTTTAGGGTATGTAGCAAGTAGAGAAGAGGCATGCACTACTGTTCTTGCATAATGCCCTTTATTTCATGTAATTGATCTTCTCTAGCTATTTTATCACTAAGAGAAAGTAAAGGGCATGCCCACTGTAATTTGTCATTGGTTGGTTTAGCCTAAATTGGTACAATTAATATCTCCTTCTCCTCTGTTCTATGTGATGTTGTTTAGTAAGGTCATACTAACCAGGACATAGATTCTTCCAGCCATTTGAACAGAGAGAGCTAGCCAGGTGAGAAGGTGAGAATATTGGAACTTTCCACATGACATTGCTATAAACAACTCCTTCCAAAAAGTTAACCACCTTAGCCTTGCTGATCTGATCTCTATATTCTTACTTGGAACCAGTACTAAACACTACCTGCCCTCAACCAGAAAACCTTAGCTTAGCTAAGCTCTAAGCTCTCTCTCTCACAGTCCCACAGTAAGTGAGACTTGTTACCAACATATCCAAACAGTTTTGAAGACTCTTTCACAATGTTCCCCATTATAAATCTATTTTCAGAAATGATCATTGCTTCCATGCCACCCCTTCTTCTTTTTTCCAAGTCTCACTGAGATGAAAGATAGAGAGAAAGATCTGACAAACCCTTATTTCTTTGGTCCTGTAATAGACCCCACAAAACATTCCCCTTGGCAAGTGTGCTAAAGAGAGAATAATACACCCCACTAAGTTGATCCCATCCAGATCTGAACTCTTGCCTCCCCCAAATTTTAAATCCAATATTTTTTTTCCTCATGCTTTTGGTTTCTTGGTGTAAGCCACTTCCATAATAGCGATGCCCACAAGGTTGGTCTTCCAGAATTTCACATATTTTGGGTATAATATTAAACCACTTAATCTGGTTCCACCTAGCTCTCTCTCTAATAATCTAGGCCATGGAGTCCATATAGTACATTGGTCCAAGCTGAAAATGACAAGCCACTTTCCTTGAACGCCAAGAATGAAGCACAGCCTTGAAAAACCTAGTGGCCATTCCAGCTATTTATAGAAAAAATGGTCAGTCACAATGTCACATAACAAAAACCATAAAAGATGAAAACTGGATCTCAATGGTGCTTGCCGGATCTGTAGTCATGTCTTTGGCTTCTTGTCATTGTGCTCTAGTGTTCAAGTTTTTTCCAGTAGGTAAAAGTGCCTGTCCACGATTATAACATTGATGTATCCAATTGTGTTAATTTGACAACGAGCAAATCCAGATGTTAGGCTAGAATTCAAACCTTTGCTTCGATTGAGTAGAAGAATGTAGAGGTCACATATATAATTCTCTCTAGCATATGATGATGAGAGAATTGGGTATGCTCACAGCTGACCTTATTAAAACGCAACACCGAGCGGCCAAATAAATTTTGGTTACCCTATAGTACAACAAAATCCAAGATTTCAAGAACAATTACTGAATTAAATGATTCCTGATGTTTCACAAGTTAAAACCATTTCGTCTAGTTATTGTATACAACCACAATACTTCTGCACTGAAACCTACCCAAGACTTTGACAATGCTGTTTTAAAGTGACAACTGATCATTCTCACATGAAGAAAAGAAAATATATACAGCATTCTTTTATGGTCCTTTTATACGACAGCAATACAAAACAGGCCCCAAGTGACTCAACTCGATAGTGCCTCTCACCAAAAAAAAAAAAATCTCCATAGAGCCATACAGACTTAAAGAGAGCGGACTCAGGATGGAAATATCTGTGCAATTGTATTATGTACATCACATTCTGGAGTTGCATGTGCATTGCTCACCAGAAGTCTTCTAAGTGGGATTTTGAGCGAATAATCATTGGGTAATAAAAGGGGACAGAAATGGAGAACAATGAATGCAGCACTGGAATTCAAATATATAACAAGAAAATAATGTATCGGACAATTTTCCATCAGTTTAGTATGCAACCGAGAGAGTGCAGGACAGGTGAAAGTTTCAATTCATTCAAAAAATAATACTGTTTCCAGTGTCAACATCAACAGGGATATACCATTAGATTTGATTGCCAATATAAACTAGACCAAGAAAACTGAAGTCAACCTTGTTCTTTTACAAATCAGAGGTCACCATTGATTCCAAATATACGAACCTTGTGCATGTTTGGGAACTTTGCCACTACCAGCACAAAAACTGCTAGTGTGTTGAAGAAGAGCATAGGATTTTGATAGTCTGTTGTATGAGATGCTATCAAATACCTGCAAAATCATGAATGTAGTTGAGAAAGATTCAGCTTCAAAATATAGTAGCAGCATGTAAAGATATACTTCAGTATCTTTCTTGTCTAATATGTCAAGTGCCATTCCATTATACCTAGGAAAAGAATAATTCTATCGAGCAAAAAGGTGACAGTAGTTACTCATGAAAGATTGACTGTATATCTACAACAAGGTTGAAAGAAACTAAGGATTTACAAAATACTACTGTCCTTCCATTTCACTAGGACTATGTTATCAAAATGTGTAAACATGAAGCCATTAGAAAAGTTCAACACTAATTTAGTGTAGAGATGCTTAATGGCCCAACAATGCATTCTCCACTAATTCACATGTACTTATAAATATCCAAAGTTCCAAACAAAGGCTTATATAGGAAAGCTTAAAGTACTTGCGAAATATACAAGAAAGCTTAAACTACTTTTAACACATGCAAGAAAGCTTAAAGTACTTACAACACAACAGGTACGACAGTTAGAAACTTTCGGTTTCGAGTGAGCTGGTTGCCATTGTCTATCTGCTCCCACCAAGTAAGCGCGTTGTAGATACCTTGGTCATCAGCAAATGGTGTTCCCTTCTTCCAGTGAAAGAATTGGTACGTAACCTGAAAGGAAGACGGGAAAACAATCAGCACAAAAAAGTTGCTATAATTACCAACAGGAAGATTGTACGTCACCAACTCTTCTGTATAGATAGCACAATCCAGTAATCTACAAAGAAAAACACACAACAGAGAACAGACACTTCCACACAAAAGCAGCAGCAACTACTTACAATTGAGCTTTAACACCAACGTATTAAGTGTTATGAAAATCATACGAAACCCCATATCGATCAATACAAAACGTGCTGTTCCAAATATGCAATAACCTTATAAACCATATTACAGAATACACATTACAAACTATATAATTACTCTTCAGGACTTAACCAATTAGACATTAATTTCATTCTCCCTCATCCTGCCTAGTGTCTCCGGGGTTATGAAACGCCGCCGATTCTCTAAAACAACTCAGAATCCTCTCAAATTTCATCTAACCCACTACAAATTTTCGTGTTCCGATACAGAAAGATCATGTCCTAGCTTACAGGAGCGGTTACCTATTCAAATTCTTCAGCTCTGTTTCGCTATTAACTATTAAGCCTAAGGATTCACATCAAAACCCTGAGGATTCAGATTCACAATCCCCCAAATTTGACCAAAAACTAAGCCGAGATAGATAGCGAAAACAAGAGAAGGAGAGAGAGATGGACCAGAAAATGAGCGAGGTGGACGATGGTCCAGGCCATGCCGGGAGAGCAAGAGAAGAGGCAGAGGACGATGAGCCAAGAGAAGAAGACGATGAGAATGTAGGTGGTCCATACGCCAGGGTAGGTGAACCATTCCGTGTTCCGATTCAGATCCGTCGGGCGCACCGCCGTGACGTACATCTCCTCCGGTGGCTCTGATTCGGTTTCTGCGGCGGATATCGGATGTAAAACAAAGGAGAGAGCGAACTACGACGACGACGATGATGGTAATGAGGGGGAGATGCTCATCATCACCGACGACAAACTCAGTCGAAGACTTTGTATTTCTAATTTGTAACGCGGATTTTTCCGAATCGCGTTTGGTTTATTTTTTTTTTGGCGGTGATGACTTCTCAAATTGGTGGGTCCACCGGGATCGTTAATATCTGAACTATTTATAATCTTTCTTTTTTGTCTTGGGAAAAAGAAAAACTCGGAGAACGTATTATTTATAGAATTATGACAATATGATTTTGTAGTCACATCCCGTAATTATTAGTTGACGGCGAATGTATCATGAAAATGAAGAGTGTTGTTGATAACATGAACATACATTAAAATATGATCGACAATAGAGAAACTATAAATGACATTTTTGAGTATGAAACCGTAACTCTTGTAGACATGCTAAATATTTCAGATAAATATGAGAATGCCCTTCATTTTGAATTTAGTCCGAAAAATAGTTAACACAGACAATGACTGAACTGTGAGTATAATGTAATTGCCATAAGAATTCTAAGATGTGGGTGAAGAGCTTTTAGATCTGAACAGAATTTTTTTGTTTGTAAATTATTCAATTGGTACAGAAATTCAACATTGTGTATGAAACTATGAACAAATAGGAATGGGGGGACTTTGGTTGTACTGGAAAATAATATGTTCAAAGTGTATAGATATGGGGCTCGATCTCTTAGAAGGAGCTCAATTATTCCAAAGATACATAAATGCAATGGAATCATTACCGATTTGATAATGCCCTTCCACTGGAACTAAACAATTTTACAACATATGAGAGCAAAAACTATCAGTGTAAGTGTGGCATTGCCAGCCCCATCCAATCCCTCAACTAATCTTCTCTTTGCAGACTTTGTTCCAGGAGTGGTTGGTGGACTTTATGTTGGAGTACGTTGTTTACTTTAAGACTCAGTTTGATATTGAGTTTTGAGAATTAAAATCACTTATAATCACCATTTTGAATAGATTTTTTGTTTGATAAAATCTTAAAACCTGCTGATTTAAAACTTTTTAGTTTAATTAAATATCTATGATTTTAAAAAACAGGTTGATGGTTGCTTATTTAAAACTGAGTTTTTTTTTTTAGAAATTGAGTTTTTAAATCATAATACCAAACTAGGCCTAAAAGCTAAAGAGGTGGAGTTGATGGCTTCTATCCCTCTTAATGTGCGTGAAGATGGCTACTGAATCATCCTACACCACGATACTGGATATATATGAAGATGCTGAGCCAAATTACGATAACCTTGAGCTTGGGCCTTGGGGCTCAGTGAGTACCATTTGGTATAGCATGAAGTTCCTATACTTGAAGAAATCATGTATATTATATTGACATACGTACATGGAAAATGGAGAAAATGTTGATAATATAATTAAAATTTGTTTAGTTCTTGTGGTTTGAAGTTGACATTTGTTTAGTCCTTGTGATTTTATTTTAATCTAAATATATAGTCTTTAAAGTCATAATTTTTTATTCAAATAATCCTTATGGTTTTATTTTAATCTGAATAGTCCTTAAGTCATGATTTTTAATCCAAATAGTTCTTCCGATTCATTTTCTCAGTTAAAGGCCATAAGGACTATTTAGATGAAAAATCATGTCTTTAAGAACTATTCAGATTAAAATAAAACAATAAGAACTAAACAGATGTTGGTTTTAAACCACATACAAAAACTATACAATATTTTACCCTTGATAATATATTGTTGGAATCGGATAAGTTAGAACCAAAAGTTCACATTGGTTACTCCATCGTGACTAAGAGCTAATGAGTTTATGAGACGCTGACATGGTTATATTGATACGTACTGTTTATGAGATGCTGTTATACGATGCTTATATGTTCTAAATGAAACTATTATGAATGTAATAATTCATTTATTTGATGTAAATGAATCCTTGAATGTTGAATGATCGACATTATTTATAAGATGAATAACGGACCATCTTCTCTTAGACAATGAAATCTATACGATTAATTTTGATCGATTCATAACATGCAGATTTTGTTGATTTAGAAATTCCAGCTTCTCGCATTCCCCTGTGTGAAAGGGAGTTTAGAGCATGAACCTCGAGCATGTGCGAGATTAATAGCTAGATTTAGTTGAAACTTGAATATCTTTCCAGCATTACTAGAGTTGTACATGTTACTGGAGAGAATCTATTTTGCAACTCCCTGCATGTTATGAATATCAAGTCAATTAGAAAAAGCTACATCAACTAAAGTGTGCTTTAGTTGAAACGTGAAAGTGAGTGTGAATTGTGAAGCACAAAATCTTTGAATTGCCGGAGAGAATCTAGTCCCTATACTTACAAACACAAAAGTGTACACCACTCTGTTTACCAGCACAAATTATATGTAGTAATACAGCAATATTCAGAAGAACAAGGTCTACCTCTGCTGAAAAATTCATCCTATTGGAGGCGGTTGGTGTTTTGCGAGAGTTATTATCACCTCTTGATAGGTTGCATGAGAGTGAGGGTTTGTTTATGTTCATTACAAAACCTGTAATATAATGAACATAAACAAAAACTGCCGGAGGGGGTGAACGTTTTGCAAGATCTTGAGTTACTTCTAATTTGCGCAATGTGCATGTGATTTGGTCGACTGTGATTTGGTTTTTTGTGGTGCAGACTACTGTGTATAGTTTCTCAAAGGACTGAAGAGGTAGAGTATCTAGCTAGCAGGGTCGTCGGCAACATATTGGTTAATTAAATGCATGATGCATGCTGTAAATTAAGTAAGATTAATAAGGAGGAGATCGATCGAGAAGGAAAGCAGCTAGCTAGCTAGGAGCTCGGGGAAGATGTCGACGATCATATTATAGTTTCAGTTGAGGGTTCTTTCTTATACTTGGCCAATAAGTGGTATATATGCATGACTATGCATACTCTTTTCATGCCCTATCTTATCTCAGTCTCATGCACACCGAGTTTTCACCCTTTCACATGACCTTAAAAGGTAGATAGGTCATGCTCTTTTTCCTCTCAAGTTAATATGATGGATAGACATTTGTTTCACTTCCAATCTCACGTACAGCTTATTATCTCTTAAGTGTGTACGTTGATTAACGGGGATGCTGAGGAGTTCGTCACATCTCTAGCTTGGAGTGAATTTCAATCCTTATGCTCCTGAGGCCGAGGCTTACGATTTACCTGCCGAGGCTTTTCAATGTTATCAATATAGTATAGTGATCGACTTTGATAAAGATATGTGTGACCACATGCATTTTGGTTACTTATTAAAGTCGATCTAAAGACTCTCATTATAGTGAAGCAACTCCTGGTGCAGCTAGACAGGCTCTTTCATATATACGTGACTAGTTTGTTGCCTAAATCTCGTGCAAAGGTAACATTGGTGTGGCCAGTGGCGATTGGGGTTCATTGAGCAGGAAGCTACCTATTTCAACACTTTTGAGGAACATGGGTTTTAAGATTAGAGCATTCTCTTGTCACCTAGAAAACACACTCGACCTAATATCAAGACTCAAGGCGGTCGATGTACGCACGATCAAGGACTACTTGAACCTCTACTCCGGAGCTCTCGTCAGAGAGTTAGAGACGGTTGTGCAAATATATGGTGTTGCTAAGCCCTACGAAAAGTTGAAGGAACAAACCGGAGGAGAAACAAGGGTTACCAAGGAAAGTATAGTAGATTATATCCAAGGCATGGAAGTACCTGACTAAGCAAAGACCATTCTGCTTAAGCTAACACAATGTATCTAAGTCGGAGCCGCTTCCCAATTGGCCAGAACAGTAGAGACATAGCCGTGAATTCTTAGACGTATAAAAGCTGTTGTGAAATGGCACCCATAGATAGCAACTGATTTTGGACATGAAAAAAAATTATGGGCCACAAAAACGAGCCCAATTAACCAATTGGGTCAGTCAGATTGATGAATGGGTTGTCACACGTGCGAGCCTGAAAGGGACAAAAGCTAGAAACTCCAGAAGAGTGACGTCAGGGTAGCATCAACATACCTACCCAGCATGTGATGTGGCAAGGATATGAACCCCGTGATGGTCCCGCCCTCCTCAAAGGCATACCACAACTGATTGAACCACAGTGACGAAAAATAGGAAGGAAGAAAAAACATCTAAAATTCTGAACCCGTCCGGCCACTTGTTCCCCGTATCGCCGGCAGTGGCTCTCTCGTAAAACGATTGCCATTAGATTGATGCGTCGATTGATGTGTTTCAGGACTGGCAAGGAGGAAGAGAATTGTGGGAGGAAGAGAATTGTGGTTTCGATGCCACAGTGAAGTGATGGTCCATGGAGGCTTTTTGCGGGTGATGATGGAGATGAGTACACAAGCTATCTAAAATGGGTTCCTCTACAGTCTTCGCGGTTTGTCTATATATATATATATTATGTTTGATCGTTCATACATTATAATGATTACTAAAATTTTTAAAAATTTACAGAATTGTTCTACTCATATAGAACTATATATTAAACGGTAAAAATGTGATTTTGTGATCAAAAAATTGGTGTAATTTCTCATCTCTCGTATAAACCAAAATAAGAGATCGGTCCTATATATATATATATATATATATATATATATATATTTACAGGCGTACGTACCAAGTGATGTAATATGTGTACTCCCATGGTATTGTAGCAAATGTAGTGATGTATGTTACTACAATTCTTTCTTTTTTTAAATTGGTAAATCATATATGTCACTATGTATGTCATTACGATCGTCTTGTCGGATTTTTCTCTCTCTAAGAAACAGGCTAACAACAATGTTCACGATTGATGCATATCAGATAAAAGAAATGCCACTTTATTGAAACTTGAAACCATCATACATAGCTAGTTACTCATGCTATCTTGCAAAATAAGCAAGAATATATAGGATGAATAAAACTAAACGTTAATGTTTTCATTTTATGTACCAATCATCACAATAATCACAGTAGGACTGCATCAAGGGCTTGACCTATATATATATAAAACCTATATATATATATATATCTACAAGAGGTGAAAAATATTTGTTGAGTTTGGTTGCCCTCCACCTTCACTATGAAACTTATGAATATTCCAAGCTTATAATTAGGAAGGGACTTGAAAATTAATCAAATCCTTTCAAACCCATTATCCATAGATAATTAAACTATAATAGATCCTTTATAGGCGAATAATAATTTGTACTCATATATTAAGAGAATTAATTCGCAAAAGGTTTTGTGATTTGTGTATAGACGACATTCTCTGTCGCATACTTTGCTTTTGCCTTCTTGATCCTTCATTGGGCATCGGGTCGGGCCAAGGCAGGCTCTTGTTTGTTTCTGGAGGAGAGGGGGACCCATGTGGTTGAGGGGAGGGTGGGGGACCGGCGGAGGAGTGGCTAGGCCTGCGGAGGGAGACCACCTTCTTGATGGGATCAAAATGTGATGATTGCATAGATCATTGGTTTAATGGTGGCTCAATGGTGGTCTTAATAGCTCGAGCTATTTTGTTAATGAATGAGCCTTTTGCACTGACTAGTCTTCTACTTACACTTGTGACTTGTCTAATCAAGCCAAAACTGGGTTTCCAGTTCTTCGTGTTTGCTTACATACTTTGAGAGAATGAAAGGGACACATTGAACACATTTTATCGAAATTTAGAGATCTCATTATATATAGTGTGAAACACCTAGAATTAATTTTTTTTTATGTACTACTTATCATAAATTATTAATTTATTTTAAGGGTCGTGGTAACGTCAAGTTTAGGTCAAGTTTAGATGAAAAAAATAAAAATAACTATCTTTACTTTTCAGCATTTTCTCTTTCAAGATGGTAAGAAAAAAAACTTATTAATATATAATAGATGAATAGAAGTTAAGGCAATACATAGCATCCAGGCATTTCAAATTCTTCATCTTACCCACAAAGTAAAATTTTGGAATTGTTCTTGTATGTTTGTCTAACCTATCAAATACTTCGCGGACACTTTCTTCATATACTTACTTGATTTCATTTGTTACCAACATACCTTAAAATTGTGTTACTATAGTTTTGGATGGATCGGACGTCGACTACCAAAATCCCACAACTCCCAATAATGGACAATAGAGATAGAATCTTTGTCTCTACCAGATGAATTTAAAAACACTTACAGAAGGCATCTTCTTCAAAACATGTCTTAAGTTCTTAATTAACAAGCCTCTATCCAATGCACCATGCCCCGACATGTTATCCTCATCATATTAAAGAAAGAAACAAGGCTAGGTATGCTATCATATATACACATATTGGCACCAACAAGGCTAGCTATGCTATCATACATGGCACCACCTCTCTAAACTAGCTCTCAGTCTTCTTCACCTTATTGAAGCCTGTGAACCCTAGAGAGGGTCATCATCTCATAGATGCACTAACCCAAATGTGAATAGAGACAGTATTCCTTTTGTTCTAGCTAGTATATATTTAACTTTTACAGCCCAGTTTTTTGTGGCTCTGGTGGTTTCTGTAATCAAAGTAAGATAAAGCCAGATGATGAATATATATTGGGGTAATCATAATGCATACTTTCCCTAGGTACCAAGACAGAATACATATGCTGTTGTATTTGCTTTGGTGTCCAATCCGGTACCTCCACTATGCGTTGTGAGTAATGGAATCGCTGAGCCAAGAAAGCCAGAAATTTGATCTCAGTATGCCTTGAAATGGCATTGTATTCCTCTTTTTGATGGTAACGTGAGAGAGAGGCTATAAGATTGGCATTCAGATATGCCTCACTTTTACTGGACATTATAGCTAGAAATGAACCTTATGTCTGGCAGCTCGATCAAATGCTTTGTCAGCTTTCCTATAGCAATTCCAATAAAGCAATGAGATTCCTTGGTAAGGTTTTGAAAACCCAAGAGATGAAATCCAACGACAGAATTTCAACCAGGACAAAATTTCATCTTCATTTTTCCTTACTGATGGAAACAAAACAAAACCAAACGAATGACATTAAACGAAGCATCTTCATTTTTCCTAAGAAATGTGTTCATGTCTTGTATATAGTCTTTTCCCAAAGGTGTGTTTGACGTGTGTTTAAGGATCCCAAAGGTAGATAATCACTTTGATCTCCTTAGCATTAGCAAAAAGAAAGATGCTTTGTGTGATAATAACATTGTTAGAGAATCCCACTAATTACAGCTTGAAAAGTTTCAGCCTTTTATAAGAAGAGAATCCAGCATGAGCACATTTTATTATCTAAAATGATAACTTATTTATTTTAAACATTCTTTGCTTAGTGCAGCTTAATTATAGATAATTGGTCAAACTGACAATTCAGTATCTATTATCATCTGCAAGTCTTTTTTTTTTTATCAACATTATCATCTGCAAGTCTGTATCATCCCGTAAGTTCACAAAGTGGAAAAGATGGTCGACTGCTCTATATCTAGCTAGGTATTCATAACCCTTTGCTGCTACTAATCAACCGATTAAAGCTAGCTAGTGACTGTAAGATAAGCTGTAAATGTGTAACTTGTTAAATAAAATCCATACATTTCCTTTAGCCGATGACACCTGTGCGCATGTAGCTCGTAACAAGAATTTAGGGTTTAGACCGCGTTATTAGGGTTTCACAGATACCTGCATGTAAAGAAGAAATCCAGCAGTTTCTGATAGACTTTGAGTTCTGAGGGAAGATGGTTACACAAAATTGCAGATGATCGATGAATAGTTTAAACTCAAGGAATTGTATACAGTTGTAGATACTAAAGTCGCAAGAAAGGATCGATTGAAGAATAATTAACTTCAATCTGGTAAAGGATGAATGAGTTATTATTACAATGTTTACAAGTCAAAACTTGAGAAATTAGAATGCAATCCTTATGTTCCACTGTTCTTTGAAAGAGAGAATATAACAGCATTATGACTATGAATAATGGTTTCTGTCAAGTACCCCTTAAATAGGTCCCCCTGCGCTTTATTTTCGCAGGACAAAGCATGTTTTCCCAGGCAAATAAAGCTAAAATATGTCAATTCCAGTATAACACAATAATCAAACACTTAAGTAGTGAGGATCTATGTTATTTTGTTGTTCAATCACAATCTAAACAGCTGGGTTTTTAGCTAATTAAGCAGGCTGTGTTCTCTTTATGAACAAAAGGCTAAAAGGGAAAAAGAGAAAGACAACCAGCAATCCAAAATCCCATTGCTGGATTTTAATTCACCCCTTTTAGCAGATTTAAAGTTTTATTTTGATGAAGTTGACTTAATTCTCAACGGCTATGATGAAGCGTGTGTTGTTTCCAGGAGACAAAATCATGGTCTTTATGCTTGATAAAGATGAAGGGTGTGATGCTGAGAAAAAAAAAATGGAGCAAGAACTTTGTGTTTTTTGCAATACTTGTGGGTCTTTCTGATCTCTATCTCTCTGACATACCCACCCACTAACACAAAAATTGGGATCCTGCTAAGTATGATTTTAAAGCCAGAGACTCAAGACCTTGTAATGAGCATTTGTTGACTAACAAATAAACACACCAAATGACTATGTTCATGAAAATTAAGTTTTTTTTTTTTTTTTTGGAATTGGATGATTACTCTCAATCATATCTGTTCTATGCTATTCTCTCAATCATTTATCTTCTATCTTGTTCGTCGACCATATTATCTTTGATCTTCTCGATCACTTAAAGTGCAAACACATATCTGATATCTCCATGTTTTAACATGAAACCCCCCATTGAATTTTAGCAAAGCAGATGAAAACATTGAGGATGCAGAAAAGAAAAGAGGGAGTGGTCCTTTGCTATTTAGGTAATTTATTGAAGTAGGATTCAGATGGGATAGATGGTTTATGGGTGTATGTCATGTTACATGAAATAAGAGTAAAGTAGGGTATATGTGTGAAAGATCCAAATTGGGAAGGAAGAGTAAAGTAGGGTTTTTGCCCAATTTGGTGACTTGGGGTGGGGTGTTTTAATTAGTACTGTGCTCTATGAAAGTTCAGATTCTCAGACTAGCCATGAAGAGCTTGAGGATATGTAATGGGGACCCATATAAATATTTCATCTCATCTCATGCAGCAGCAATAGTAGAAGTTGTTGCAGTGCACCAGCATATATTGTATCCATTCTATTATGAAGAATTATGGGTGTCCCCTAAAGCTTTTTAAAGCTTGGACCTTGGATACCCTACAAAGAGAAAGAGGATTGCTTCAATTAATACAGCTTTGGTTTGAGCTAGCTAGCTGTACCAGTTGATCATCAAGCTCTGAAAGTCACTGAGCTAGCCCTAGCTGTGGAGATTAAGCAAAAGACAAATGATCATATGCAGGATGCTGATATATAATACGGGATGGCTCACCAATATGAGGTGCCAATGTATCAGCAGGTTTGAAAGGCTATGAACACTATGAAGAGGAAGATGGTCGACTTCTTTGCCTTGTTCATGAATATTACTGCCTGAACTGTCTCTTTCTACCCAGCTAAATGCACTTGCATGTATATCTAACCTTAACTCGATCAAAGTAATTGATAAAGATTTAGCAAGCCAAAACATAAATACTATAACCACATTATTTCTTTGAGACATTTCATCGAACAATTACAAGTACTACTATAGATTAAGACAAAGAAAGAAATGACAATCATCGTAATCCCAGACTTCAACAATTGTTGAAAAGATCACTATAAAGGGTATCAGATTATCAATCATGGCTAATCTTTTTAACATAAGCAACTCCACCTCAGTAATTAATCAAGATTTACTTATCTGTGAGCAATGGATGCTCCATCCCTGCACATTATTACAGCTGCATGTAAAAATCGATGGACACAGTACATAAGCAGTCAAGCAAGAATATTATCATCGAGAACTGGAAGGCAATTGACATTTGATTATTGGTAGTTTTGTTTTGTTCTTGTGGATCGTGAAAAAGAAAGAACGAGAGTAGGAAAACGAGGGAGGCCTTGGCAGAAGGTGAAATCTAAAGATGATCCCTACAAACCCCACAACCCTAAAATACCCTAGAACCACCCCACCAACATCTCTATTCTCCTTAACCCTTTTTTACTGTTACATTTCCCGAGGTAGGACCAACCACTGCCCCCACCAACATCTCACTCTAACCCGGAATATTCTCTAGCCCAAATATCCGGGTTCCTCGCCGATGACCACCATTTCTGTTGGCCACCATGTACAACGTACTCTTCCTCTTCCCATCCAATAAGATCACATATTCATCACAAAACTGAAGGTGTAAAAGATGTTGAGATCTTTCTGACTCATTATTGACTAATAGTAATCAGATCTACTTTTTCATATTAAACAAACTAGTACTTCGTGTCACACAATTTTAAGTTGTTCATAGTTTTATCTATTCTCAAAACTCAATATTAGATAGAGATAAAGGCAATGCCCGATGTTCTTTAAGAAGACACTGTAAAAACAACCTTTTGAGTCATTGTTCGATCTTTTCTAAATTTCTAATGCTTTGGTTTCTTTAGTGCGATAACTTGTTGTTTTCATTCAAATCTCAAAGGGGTTGATTATATTCCAAGTTGAAATTGAAACTCGTGTTGGTATGTTTGACATACTACTTTAGTTTATAATTAAAGAGAAACACAAACTTTGATCCAACATAGCAAGGGATATGCTCTATAAAAACAAGTTAATACCGTCTAACTTTCTAAGGTTTATATTAATCGAGGTTGCTAATTGTCCAAGCTTTGTTTAGCCTTGTGGTACTAGAAGACCCAGAAATGGTGACACACATGGCTTAGTGCTTCAAGATTGAGTTGCGCCAGAGAAGAATAGCAACTTAGCACACAGAGCTAGCATTGTTTCGTTTTTCTTCTTCATTATTGTAAGAGGAGGATGCCTATAATTTAGAGGAAAAATTTCAAATGGTACCCCAGGTTAAGCTCATTCATCATTTTGACATCTCAATTTTGAAAATTATGATAATGGTACCTCAACATTTAAATTCAACCAAACATTAGTTCCTTCCGTTATTAACACCGTTAAGTTGGAGTTAGTATATGGGCAAAATTGTCTCTTCATGTTTTTCCTCCCCAAAATTTTTTCTCTCCACAAACATTTGCCTTTAAAATATATCATTTTTCCCAAAAATTAGAGACATATAGAAATTATAATACACCATTGGCCATGAATATTAACAGTGGTTGTATTTTGATTAATATTAATGGCTAGGGACGTCTGATGTTGTATTTTTGTGGATCTTGATGTTGAGATTCTCGTGAGTTGTTGCCTTTTAGTTTTTTTTTTTTTTTATTTCTTTTGAATTTGCAATGATAGAAGAAACTCAACATTTTCATGCCATTTGTATAGAAAATTTTCAGAACTAAGTCACTAATATATAGTTTTTGCAATGGAAGAAATGTGTGTTTCGCTTTTACAGTTCAAATGTATGTTTGCAAGTATATATTTGTTAAAATTGATTGTTTCAATGATATTTTTTATAGCAAGCTAGACAAATAAAGTTTCTAAGTTACGATGTTGATAACATTTATATGAGAAAGAAGTTATTCGATCAAGATTATGAGCTAGAAGAAACTATAAAAAAAAAAATCTGAAAGGTATTCTCATGAGTCATGACTATAGTTTTGTAGACCATTACTAATATAATTGAATGCCCTAATGCACTTTAAAGTTTATATGATTTTCCTGCAAACAATACACAAACTCGACTCCTAAACACTAAATTCTATTTTCCGGCATCAGTGTATCCCATAAATTTTCTTTTGGCTAATTAGGTTCATAATATTCCCTTCTTAACACCTAGATTCGAAATCAAACATGATCCAAAATCTTTCCAAAACAGTAAACACACAATATAAAAGAGTAAATCGAAATTTTAATACAAAAAATCCCGGAATAATTATGCAACAAAACCTTAGATTATCCTCTTCATTTTCTCATCTCTTCAATCATCACAAAATCCCAAACATCTTATGGGATTTGACAGTTCCTTACTTCCTTACGAGAAAATCAACCATACTCACCGGGATAGCCATGAAACCAACCGAAAGGGATAGAGCGGACCAATGGGACCAGTCACCGGCAAGTCCAACTAAGTCTCTAACAAGACAAAGTAATCACCACCACAGTAAATTAATACTCAAAGATCTCAATGCGTGTTCCCCTTTAACTTGGGAGAGAATATCAAATTTCATTTTCGTCTTCATTTTGTGCTTAATTTTCTTTGAGGCTCTCTCATCATAATTACTGTAATACAATCACATTTATAGAGAAGCAAAATAGAGAGAAGGAAGAAAGAAAAGCCAAGCAGGACCAAAGTTACCAAACCACAGCTTCTCTATATATATAAACCTTTTGTTTTAATCCCACACTCTCTCTAACCGACCACACTTTCAAGTTTCTAAATTTCCCACGAGACCCAAAGCTTTTGGTTTGGTTTCTTGCTTTCAGATTCTTCCCAACTGTCTCATCCCCTTCCCTTGTTTGGTTGCAAACAACACAAGACAAGTTGTTTTGTTTTGGAGCATTAAGGTTGCAAAGAAGAGGAGATTGTTGGGTTTTGTTGGTGTTGACTGAGTTCAGCTGCCTGGTTTGATTCGGACCCGGGTCGTTTTGTATGGGTTTGGGTTGGTGAAGTCTGGGATTAAAAGTGAAATGGGTGAAGCTGAGAAAGGTTCAGTGATTAAAGAGAAGCTTAGGGGTCTTTGTGTTGGTAATGGGTGGTCTTATGGGGTTTTCTGGCGTTTTGATCAGAGAAATTCCATGTAAAGTTTCTTCCTTTTTTGTTTTCTACTTGTTGATTTACTGTCTTGTACCATTTTGTTGTCTGGGTTTTGTTCTTGTGGGATTTGGAGTACCCTTTTAAGCTTTTGATGCATGTGAAGGTTTACAAAAATCTAATCTTTCAGTGTCTGGAAATGTTGAAAATGGTCTGAAAGTTGCTTCTCTGTTATTTTTTTTTCCTCTCAAGGATTGATCATGTAATTTTCTGCATTTGAGCTGTATTATATTTTGCGTGTGTGAGATTAAGCCTCTATTTTAGTTCAAGTTTTAGTATTTTAGATTTCCAATCTGACATTTAGTTTGAGGTCGTGCTCATCAAAAATTCTGGGTTTGAAATGCTTTAGGTTGTTGACAATGGGAGAAGCCTATTATGAAGAGCACATGGGAGCAGCGATTGAAAATATGCTTCCACAGGTCCACATGGTTGGAGAAGGGTAAGCCCAAAATTTGTACTCCATTTTCAGTTGCTCTTACTTTTGAAATCCCATTACATTGTTTACCTTTTTCCTCTATCATAAAAATTTATGCTTTAGTACAAGATTTTCGCACAAGATTCCCTTTTGTTTCAACAAAAGCATTAGAAAGTTCTAATAGGGGTGATTTTGTTGTTGTCTGAAACAGTGTTATTGGTCAAACTGCTTTCACCGGGAAGCATCAATGGTTGCATTCAGATGCTTACAATGGACAGTGGAATTCATGCAATCCCATCGAAGGTTGTAGTAATCTGTTTCAGGTAGGACAATAGAATTCTTGTTGAATTGCTAATTTTTTTTTTCCAACAAGTTTTAGCAATTAACTGCCGTTTACTCATCTGGAAATGATTTCTCATTTTGCAGGATGATTCTGAGTTCCATTGCCAATTTTCCTCTGGTGTAAAGGTATAATCATTTCCTTTTAGTTCTCTCTGTTTTTTTTTTTTCTGGAATTCATGAGAGATCTTATGGAATCTTATGTTTTTGTTCTGTACTTTTTGTCATCCAACCATAACTCATAATTCTTGACAAATCAATTTTACTTGCAGACAATTGCAACAGTCTCTGTGGAATCAGGAGTAATTCAGTTTGGATCCACTGAAAAGGTAGTTGAATGAGAGCATCTAGCTTTATACATATTTTCTTAACCTGGTTATGTCAACATTCTTATGATCAAAGAGAACATGTTCCCCAAATCGAGTCTCTTAATATGGTAGCTTATATAAGAGTTGCAGTATAACAACACTAAGGTATTGCTTTGTTTGTTTTGTTTTGTTTTTCTTCAGATTATGGAGAGGCTGGAGTTTTTAGACGAAACAAAAAGGGTGTTCCAAGAGATCAAAAATCTTCATGGGATTATTCCTCTGGCAAGTGCACCTTCATGTTTGAACAATGAATCCAATGATCTAAATGAATTGTTTGCTTCCTTAATTTCATCTGCAAACTTTCATGGAGACATTGCCAACATACTTGGTGATAAATCTAAAGATATACGAGGAAATTCTTTATCTGCAAGGAATTTACAGTCTACAGCATCTGATGACATGGGCTCAGCTGATAAAACCCTGTGGTTTAGTACATGGAGTACTGAACCTTCTTTGTTGGCTTCATATGACCCACATTTGGCATCTGATATTGGGGTTCAGGATTCTCTTAAGACTTGCAGAAACACAGCTCAAGACTCAACTCTCATTCAAGGCAGCTGTGGATATCAGATGGATAATCAGCAATATCTACAGGGATACCCTGTAGAGTTTAACCAAGCTGATTGTATTACAGATGTTTCCAAATCATTCATGGATGATCTTTCTCAGTGGTTTGCTGCTTCCCCAGAACAGAACTTCAATGGCATGGCAACCACAATGAATGGTGACCTGTCACCTGTGTTTGAAAGTACTTCAGTGTCATCTAGTCTGGTTAAAGGTGATACTTTTATCAACCTACCAATTGAGCGTCCAGCAACTTCTATGCAAAGTTCCATCACAAATGCATTCAGTGCTGATGCTCATGAGAAATATATGACAATTCAGAGTGCTGGAAAGGATTTGTTTCATGGTTTGGGAACAGATCTCGGGTGTGGTCAAGTCCGTGAGTGCTGGGAAGATAGTATAATGCCAGTAGTCAGTGGTGACTGCTTGGCTGCCCGAACTGATTTGACCAAAGAGGCGGAAGTTGGTTCTGTGGCTGGCCCCCGGAGGGGGTTATTCTCGGAATTAGGACTAGAAGAGCTTCTAAATGGAATGAATTCTACTTCAAGCTCTGTGACTAAATGCAGTCTAGAAGACCAATTATCCACCAGGAAAAGGAAATTAGAAAGTTCATCTGTGGGCAGTAATCAGGTACAGCTAGCAAGGCTTGCTGGTTCTGGAGGGAGCATGCATTTGACAGGACCTTTGTATAACTTGGACAAGACAAACTGTCTTGTACCAAAGAAAGAGGTTCTCCCAAAATCACAGGTGGGCTTATGGATCGATGATAGTTATAGTGTCAATGCTAGAAGTATGTCTCAAGCAAAACCACAGAAGGCTGAGGATCACACAAAGACCGCCAAGAAGAGGGCAAAGCCTGGAGAGAGTACTCGACCAAGGCCCAAGGATCGTCAGCAGATCCAAGACCGTATGAAAGACTTGAGGGGGATGATTCCCAATGGTGGCAAGGTATTTACTTCTTATGCTCTCAGCGGATACAAATGGGAAGGGTGTTTTATTTTCCTATAATACAATGTCTCTAAAATTATGTTTTGACATTCATACATATTGTTAATGAAGCAGTGTAGCATTGATGCTTTGCTGGACCGCACCATCAAGTACATGATTTTCTTGCAAGGTGTGACGAAACATGCTGATAAGCTTAAACAACCTCATGAGTCAAAGGTTTGTTGATTTTGTTATCATTGTTATATGCAGCAGGATAAGCCTGAACATTTTTATGTATGATGTTTCTTAACAAATGTGATACTAATTTGCATTCATATTGTAGCTGACTGGGAAGGAGAATGGTGTGGTTCTAAAAGATCACAGCAGTATATCTGGTGGTAACAATACTTGGGCATTAGAAGTTGAGGGTCAAAATGTGGTTTGCCCTATACTCGTTGAGGACCTTAGTACGCCTGGCCAAATGCTTATTGAGGTATGTCAAAGACACATGAATGAAATTTTTCTTCAAGAGTTTTGACAACCTCAATGTTCAGTCCCTCCTGACTGCAATATCTATTATCTCTTGCAGATCCTCTGTGAGGAGCGTGGTTTCTTTCTTGAGTTAGCAGACGAAATCCGGGGCTTTGGGTTGAATATCTTGAAGGGGGTGATGGAGAGCCGAGAGGAGAAGATATGGGCACGCTTTATCGTTGAGGTGAAGCTCTAGTAAAAGATAAATATGTTACCGAAGTTTCTTTTCTTTATTCTTCATATTGAGACACTAAATCTTAAATTTTGTTACAGGCAACTAGGCATATAACCAGGATAGAAGTATTTTGGTCCCTTGTCCGGCTTCTTCAGCAAAATGGTACCAGTGTGGTTGATCCAACCAGTCGGCCCAGCAATGTAGCAGACACCGGGTTTCCTCCTGTATTGGATAGTTTCCAGCCATGTAGTTTTCCTCCTCCCATCAGCTTGACATGAGGTTCAAAACACTTTTGATTGCTGCTGGAGTACCTTGAGCGCTACTTTCGTGGGTATGCAATGATAGGTTTTTTGGTAATGGAAAAGGTAATTGGCTACCATCCCATTGCCAATTGCCTTAGAAGTAGTTGTGAGGTGTGCATAATGTTAAGAAGAAAGAGATTAGGATGTGATGTGCCTTCAAAAATTGTTGGTGCTGTTTTTGCGAGTTAGTTCCTCAATTAGGAAAGGCTGTGCAAGGCACAGAACCATGATCATATGCTGAAGACATGGTGAACTAGAGTCTGCGCGGCCTCCTCATCTTTTAGTAGTTGGGATTTCATGTTTATATCTTCAACCAGAGTACAAACCCAGTAGTAGTAGTAGTGTTAGGCTGATCACTGATTTGTTTTCTTGGCCTTTCTGTTGTGGCTTAATATTATTATAGTAATGATGGAATGTTGTCACTTCTGTCTTGTATTCTCTCTGTCTAACACAAAATATGCAATTAAGGATCCATACAACATGTTCTGGGTTGGAAGGACTTGAATTTCATTGCCTCATAGACCAGATAACTTCAGTCTAGTTCTTAACACCATTTAAGGGACAATCTATTAGATGATTTACATATCACGATCAATTTTGGGTGAGACAAAAGTACCAAATTGAAGAAAGTTTTCGCCATGTCCAATCTTGTTTACCTCATACTTTTGACGGAAGTAGTCAAGGAACTGAACATAACTTGATGAACACTTTGTGTTCAATTTTTGCATAAAGTGATATCAGCCCAGTTTCAACTGCTCATCTGTCTCCATTCTTACCTCTTGATGTGACTGGTACATATCTGTTCTATCTTTGATCAGTATCCTCCATCACTTCCAAAGCAACTGTTCAATGATTTGATACAGTACTTCTTGGCTTTAAATTTGTTCTTTTTACATTGGAGAATCTTTTATGTTTCTGTTTTAATTTTGTTGGACAAATGTATCTTTGGATTTGAGTATCAGTGTATGCATATACTGCCTAACTGTTACACTACTGTAGAGTCTCATCAATCATCACACACTAAAATACGCTTAGACATTTTAGCATTAGGTACACATCTCACTGATGCAAAAGTTTAAAATTAGGCAACTGTTGGTTCCAAGTTTTAATTTCACATAGGGACTACAGTGGACAACTACCGACGTTCTTGTGAGTTAATAATTTAGCATTTAGAATTCCATATGAGAAAAAAAAAAAAACTAATTCTAAGGTTGAAACACAGTAAGCTTAATGCAACTTTAGTATAGCTGATGGTTTAAGCTTATTGAGGCCTAGTACAGGTTTAGATCAGCTTTCGGTAAAGTTTGGTGCTAATACATCTAAAATTCTATTTAAGAAATGTATGATAATCAATCTGATGATATTGTGGAGTAGTAGCTTTTTGATGATAGCTGAAATAGCCTTTCAACTCGATCAGTGCATGCATCTGTGGAAAGGCTCTTCAAGCTTGAGGAGGAGGAGATAAGTGCTTTTTTCCATTGTACTATTCATAGTGATATCAGCCAAGTTTCAACTGTAATGCTTAACTTTATGTAAGAAAAATATATAAGCACCTTTATTTGGATCCTACTCCTGACCTAATTTCTTATATATCTTAATTGAAATTGAGCCATGTTGGGTTCTCCACTATAGTTGAAACCCACTATTGTTTTTGCTAAAGATTTAGTACTGTCTCTCTCTAAAATTTGCCCTATCTCTGTGAAACAGCAATGGAGTAACTTAAGCAACTGGGAATAAGATCGATCTTAAAAAAAGAAAAAGAAAAAAGAAGAAGAGAAGATTAAAGAATTGGATCATTCACAAAGGGGAAAAGGACAAGTTAGTTCTAAGACTACTGGTTTTTCCTAAAAGGACTTGGAAACAGATTTTTCTTTTCCAGCTGAATAGAAAATAATAGGGAGTTCTATGCAATTAGTGGGAAGAAAAGGACTTTTTAATAAGACAAAAGGGTTATGCAATTTGTTCACTATTTAGTATACCATAGTACTTTGCAGAATAATATTAGAGATTGCATTTCATGAGTGGTGTTTCCTAATTATCTCATCCAGTGATCACATGAACAGGAAACACATGTATCAGAATATATTTAGTTATACCTATTTGTTCATAGTGTGCTGATGATATCACTAAAAATTGTAGGACACATCATGTCACCTGTTGATGAAGTTTGGTAGTAGGTCATGAAGATTTGGTTTAGGCATTAAGACTCTTTTCTCTTTCTGGGGCATTAAGGAAATGACAGTACTTATTTACCAATTAATCTGAGAAGTTTTTTATGAAACGAAAGATGAAAGTCTGCATAAAGTAGGTATTCACGCAGCTAGTAGTTTTCTAATTACATCTGGTAATTTTCCACTAGCCAAATCCCCATGTAGCCTTGATGTTAAGTTTATATACCAACTCTCATAAAAAAAAATTTAAAAAAAAAAAAAAACTGACATAAGGATATTTATCAGATATCATTTTAGACTGCTTACTCTTTGATTTCTGAAGCAAAAGGGACTGATTCATAATGATGGTTTTGTTTGTATAGAACTCTGATATGAAATGCAAATTCACCCTACGTACCAGTTTTGAGGATTAAACTTTATACATACAAATTTTGATGAGCAGAGTAAAATTAAATGAAACTTCTAGATTTCACATGTGTCCAACAAAAGAGGCCTCTAGCCTATGACATTGCCTTTCCATGGAGATTTGTTTATATACTTCAATAGTCACTCAGCTTTCCTCACCAAAGCTTAACCATTGCTTTGAGTTCCATTTCAACTTAGAAGTTGGCAGTCACTTGTTTTCTTATTGCCAAAAATGGCTCAACAGAAGGAACTGAAAAGTGTGACAGAGTGGAGAATAAAAATGACAGATGGTTCATCTGAAGCTTTGGCGCCAGAAGCCGGGCTTGCCTGCCGAGCTTGGCTTGCTGTGAAGGGTCTGATTATGGGGTTGGTCTTGAAAGTATGCAATTTCTTCGAGAAAGCTTGGAATTTGGGACAAAATGAGCCTAGGAAAGTGATTCATTGTTTGAAAGTAGGGATGGCACTCACTGTCGTTTCACTGTTTTATTATATGAGACCTTTGTATGAAGGTATGGGAGGAAATGCTATGTGGGCAGTCATGACTGTTGTGGTTGTCTTTGAAAACACAGTTGGTAAGTTCCTAGCTAGCTTCTATTAGATTACCTAATTTTCTATAAGTGTGTCTTTATTAGGAGGCACGGTAAAATGGGTCTTTTGAGTTTCCTTATCTGTATGGGACTATCTGGTGTTAAGTACGGCCCTCGTTGCCTGAAGCTAATCATTTCACTCTCTAAATGCAGGGGCAACAATATGTAAATGTTTAAACAGAATTTGTGGAACCTTTATTGCTGGTTCCCTTGCCATTGGCATCCATTGGATAGTGAGTCAATCAGGAAAAGAATTTGAGCCTTTCATCAATGGGATTTCTGTATTCTTGTTAGGTATGTAGTCCTACTAATGTTTTTCCCTCTCCAAACTGGATATATAAGACTACTAATGCAGTTCTTTATTATTTCAGCTTCTGCAGTTACCTTCTCAAGATTCATACCATCAGTGAAAAAGAGATTTGATTATGGTGCGATGATCTTCATCCTCACATTCAGTTTAGTTACAGTGTCAGGCTGCCGGGTGGATAAATTATTGGAATTGGCCAACAATAGAGTATACACCATCATCATTGGAACTGCATTTTGCATTATGATAACCATGATTATTTGTCCCATTTAGGCTGGGGAGGAACTATATATGCTCATCACTCGAAACATGGACAAACTTGCCTATTCCTTAGATGGTACTTGCATACTCAAATCACATAAAACCAAATGTATGGTCAATCATGTTTAGGACAATATCACTGACTTTATAAGTGTTGCATTATATTTCAGGTTGTGTTGGAGAGTATTTCAATGATAGTGGAAGCTCTTCTGATGATGACAAGGAATATGATAAGAAATTGCTTGGCTACAAATGTGTATTAACTTCAAAAGCAACAGAAGAAGCCATGGTATTTAACAACAACATAATTGCAAAGTTTCTTCAAGTTACTGTATGTAATCACTTTCTGACATTGGCGTTGTATATTATAGGCTAATTTTGCAAGGTGGGAGCCTGCACATGGCCGCTTCAACTTCAGACATCCATGGAAACAATACCTCAAAGTCGGGGCATCAATGCGTGCGTGTGCCTATTGCATCGATGCCCTTGATGGTTGTGTGGATTCCGAAAATGAGGTAACCAAAGATCTGTCATCTTATATTAGTTCTTGAAAATGAGGTAACAAAAGATATCACCAATGCTAAGCTTCAACGACTTCATCTGACCAACAGGTTCCTGAGTCGATGAAGAAGCATATGAGCAACATTGCTTTGAAAGTGAGCTCTGAGTCTTCAAGAGTCATAAAAGAGCTTGCAAGGACTATGAAGACAATGAAGAAATCATCTACTGTAGATTATTTAGTTGGAGAAATGAACAATGCAGTCTTGGAGCTCCAGGAGGACTTAAAATCTCTTCCTACTTTATTTATTAATCCGCAGCCACTACAAGGAGCCGACTGTCCTGAAAAAAAAGAACACAGGAGCAGTTGCTCTCATGGATATCATGCCACTTGTGACTTTAACTTCTTTACTCATTGAGATTACTACAAGGATTGAAGGCATGGTCAATGAAGTTGAAGAACTAGCTGAGATGGGTGAGTACAAGTCTGTTGCAGATGAGAAGAATCAAAAACAGCCAGCAGTTAGTAAAACTAATGTACCAGATGAACATAAGGAAGAGGTGTGAGAGTTGTGTATAATGGTGATTGGTAGATTTTCATATTACTAAAGATGTGCTGTAAATTACCAAATTTAACAACTTGGGTCACAGTTAAATCTATTTTTGATTATGTCATTCTCAATTTCTCACTAGTAAAATAGTTTTTGTTGGTCCCTTTTTTTAATTTGAATGAAATGTGCTTCAATCAGTATCATGTTTCTAGTACTAATTATATGAGTACATCCTACAAACTTTTAAACCAGCTGAACAATCAGATAGAATCTGCACAAATAAACTAAACTGAAAAACAGAAAAGATAAATTGCATGAAAGTGAAAGAGACCAGTATAGTCTTGGGGCTTTGTTGAAAGTCCATGCATACATTGGTGGTAATAAATAGAGAACCAATCTCTCAAGTCTCAATATTGTGTAATTTTGATAGTTGAATCAGTATTTTTAAGCTGTGGAGATGAGTGCTTTTTGCAGCCAAGTGAGATCAGAAACAACCAAATGCAGCCCAGTTTTCTACTTCAGTGTAATGCTCAACTTTATGCAAAGATATGGGTACCTCAACTTGGTTCAATTCATGACCTAATTTTCTCCTGTTTCAAATTAAATAAAATCATTTCATATAGATTTATAGGGCTCTCCACTACAGATGAAACTCACTATTGATTTGGTTAAAGATCTAAGCTTTGCCCTGTCACTGAGAAACAGCTGTAAGATAAGAAACTAAGGCCATAGACGATTTGACCTTCAAAAGATATGGGAGGCATATGCAATTAGTTGGGAATTAGAGGACTAGTTCTTATAGTAAGACAGAAAGAGAATTATATATTATGAGACTGCAACTATTCAATAGAAGATCCTCACCACAATACACAATATCAACATAGTTTTTATTTCTATAGTGGTGTTTCCTAATTAACTTATCCAGGGGAAGCAGATGACAGAGGTATCTGATCACACAGCCACTTAAGAAAAAAAGAATACAAAAGAATTATTTAACACATGTCATTATGTGTATAAATTTAGACATACTTGATCATAGTGCTCTCCTTTGCATATTCAATTGCAGCTTAGGAGACATTATGTCACCAGTTCTGTTCATGAAGGTATGTTTTAGGTCATCGAAATATGATTTTAGGTTTGGTTTTTCTGTAATCAACGATTTTACCACTAGTGTGTTTATTGAACTAAAAAGATGAAAAGATGACATATCTGCACGATATATTGCTCAAAGCATGACTATTAACAAGTGCAGCATTCCAAGTTTGAACACTACCAGCCTTTTGGTTTCAGATGACAAACTGATAATGATGGTTTATTCCAAGATTGAAATGCATAGATTGATATGACTGTGCAGACTGATTAACAATCTAGTTTTGGTGTCAATTTAGAGAGGGAGGAGGAGGAGGTTATAATAGAAGTTCTACATCCTCACATGTGTCCACAACTAAAAAGATTTGCAATGGCCTCTAGCCTTTGAGATTGCCTTTCCATAGATAGGAAATTTGTTTATGCCATAGTGCTTGTTTGTGTATTGTAGACCACTGTTGATACAGGATATCCACTCAATAAATCTGTGCTATTTCCTCACCAACTCATGACATTCTCTATGGTACCACTGGTATGTTGTTTGTTTCAACTTAGAAGTTGAAAATCAATATAGTCATATTGCAAAAATGGCTCATCTGTTTGGCTCGATAGTCAGTGAGATTTTTAGTTGACCCTGGCTTAGTTTGAGAAGGGTTGGTGTTGAAAATGTGGAACTTCATGGAGAAATCTTGGAAAGGTGATTCTGGTCTCAAGATTGGGTTGGCACTTGCTGCTGTCTCATGAGTCATGACCTTGCTATATGAGACCTTTGTATGAAGGTGCCGGAGAAAATGCCATGTGGGCGGTTATGACAGTTGTGGTTGTCTTCAAATACACTGCTGGTAAGTTCTAGTTTCCTTCATCACTGAGTTTCCGGCAATAGAAAGTGTCTCTTCAAACTCTTGTAAACAGGACAAATATTTTTATAAAGTGATAAAACTGATATCCTTTTACAACAGAAGCAATAATGTTCACTTGCTATGTAACAAGCCATCTCTTGAAACTTTCATATATATGACAAAAATAGGAAACAGAAAACAGGATCCTGCTTCCACATGATAGGGAAGCCAGTTAACCATTCTGAGCCTTTTCCAATACAAGCCTGTATGCCTATACAGACAGTCTCCTAACCCCTGGATTAGTTAGTCGGTTAGGTTCCAAATATAATATCACAAATTGTGTGGCATACATAGCGCCTGTACAACAGAACTTTCATATGATCCTGACATGATACTTGGTTCGAGAAGACCAGCTCTTTTTAGTTCCTTGAAACCACCTCTTCATTGCTGAAGATTTTATCGGAACCCTTAATTTAATAGGCTCTGAAAGTCTGAATCTGTTTGCAACGTGAAGATCTCACAATGTAGAGAAACATCCCCTACTTGTTCTTTCATTGTTGTTAAGAAGACAAGTAATTCCATAAAAATGATATCTGAAACAATCACAGTCCCTTGCAAAATACATCTGACCAGTGTCTTTTAACATATTGCCTATAACAGGATTAACAGCTAGCCTTTGTTTAGCCTTGATGAGATGACTTGAGAGAAAAGTAGCCCAACCGTGAGGGGAAAGGTGAAAGATCAGGAAGTAGTCTCCGATTTTCTTCATTTGACTCCTTCCCCTTATCTATCTTTGCCTCATTCTCCTCCTCCTGCTTTTCACTTGAAAGGTTATAAGGTGATCTGCTGATGACCCTACAAAGGGGCATAAATTGTAAACAATGATTAAGGTATTTCTTTTCTAAAATTGAAGTGCTAACTGGTGAACGCGTTTAGTACTCTAAATCACTGATATCGACTAGCTATTAGTTTGGTGGTACTTTTTATACTGTATGGTGTATGAGAAATTTATTAAGAAGGATCCTTACAGGATCATAAATTTACCTGTCCCTGCGCTTTTCAAGAAAACGTTGCAGAGAATATCTTCTTGCCAAAGGTATTCCTGAACAAGGCAAATGAAATTGAACTAGTTTGTTATCATTATAGCAGTAATTACAAAAATCTTACGAAAAACCAAATTGAAAGTATCTGCATCGGTTTAGTCTTAATCTGATTTGGTTTATAGAAGATAACAGCTCATTAACTATTAAGGTGAAAAAGAACTTTATACCTGCTCTTAACTTGGAAACCGATAGTAACTCTGACTTGTTGAATGGTTTTCTCACATCTGGCTTTGCCCTTTCTGCAACCACTGGTTTCAGTGATGAGCTCTCACCAGCTAGACGCAAAATTTCTTGAGCCTACAAAGATAATATCGAAATGCATGATTAAACAAAGTTACTGTTATTCTATGCAAGTCAATTTTAGGCCTGAAACAGCCAGTTTACCTTATATCAGGCCATGAGTGAACGTAACATAAGAGACTAAGAGTTAAACACAAACGTTTGAAGAAACTGAAAATTTTCCAGCTACAACATAGCATCCATGGATTGCATAAGCTCTGAGCATGTGTTATTTTCTGAAAATGATATCAAGAATATCTGCATGTATTTAACTTGAAATTATTAATTTTCACCTTATCAATAGGAATGTTGCTGTAGACATTGATAACCCCATTGAAGAATATTGTGAGTTGTTTCGTCGTCTTGTCCTTTGATGGGGTTGCTTCTACTTCACCACTTGATCTATACTTGTATATATGCAACAACAAAGATGTAAGGGGAGTAATGTCATACATTTGTTTGATTTTATATAAATTAAGTAAAAGAAAAATTAAGAAATAAACTAAATACATGCCTACCGCAGTTGTGGAAGCAACACTTGTTCTAGCAAAGATGGCAGTCGTCTGAGATTATTCCGAGCGAAATCTGTTTTGCCTTCAACTTCCACTTTCGTTTTAGTATTCATGTTGTTTTGATTTCTTTTCAAGAGATACTTTTTGAACAACCAAACACTCTCAGATTTACTGTCATTTCTTGATGATTTGAAGCTACTATTTCTTTGCTGGTCATCTAGCGTTTCAGAACAAGAATTAGATAGTGTATCATCATTTGTATGATTGTTATCCTTTGTGGTTATAATAGGAGTGCTGCAAGACATGCTCTCCTGATGAGTAGCTAGACAGAGAAGCCTTCAAGCCTATGATATCAAACAGAAAATTGTTTAAATGAAACTACAGATCAAATAAACCTAACCAACTCAAGCTTCACACAAGGCATACATAGAACTGGTTTAATTAGGTTTCATATGCAAAGGTTATATGCGAAAACTAGAGGAATGAGGTTGGTAATCTAAACTATGCATAGGATTTGGAAACGGAGAAGTAAAACAACATAGGATTTGGAATGTGATGGTCAAGATTTTTCTTTCAGAGCACATTGTCTATTTCTCTTCTCTTGAGTGTTTGATATACTGATCTCCTCATTCAAGAAGAAGAATTGACATTGGGGCACATTAGGCATTATTCTTCTCTCATCTGGAGCTCTATTGTGAAACCTAACTGGATATAACTTTTATTTTCTGTTTTTGATTGTGATGACTGATGAATGTTTCAGATTCATGCAGCTGAACTTCTATTTTTTCTTTCTCTTCTCTCATGGTTGCTATACATTATTTTGTAATGTGTCATTTTAGCCATATTACTAGCTTGGGATTAGGAACTAAAAGAGAGGCGTAACTGCTCATTGGTTCAAATTCTCTCTTGATTACGTTCACACCTGTAGAAGTGAGTGATGTCTCTGAGATAATGTAATCTACACAAATTCATGGATACTAAATCACAATCAAGGAACAAGAACACATGATCCTATATGGTAGTCTTAACCTCTAGTTTTCCATCAAGCAAGCGAGATTCCACTGGGTCCTGATACACCACTGCCTCCCCTCAGCAAGCTTAGCTCCGCAAAGCCATCACCATTCTTAGCTGTTCATCTGGTCGACATTATATACAGCTACTGCTTTGCTCTTCGCCTCTACAATGGTGTTTGGCAATCAGATGCCACAGGCTCAGCTATGGTCGTACTCTCCGTGTCATCTGCATTGGGTCAAGGAGGGCAACCGGAGACCTTCCTGGAAGCTCTATCTTACTGCCTGGAGCAGACCTGCTCTCCAGCTTTCCGACAGATGGGTGGCTTGCAATTTGGACTAGGACTTGTAGACGATGTAACAAGCCTGCTAACACTAGGAACCCCTGCATTGTTGTGCTTGCTCCGCGACCTGCAAAGGATGGTCCAGGCCGGGGAGACTGGGCTGAAATCAGAGAAACCACGAAAATCAAGAAGAGTTGAAATTAGGAGTAAGCTGAAGCAGGCTGAGAGAAAAATTGACTTCGTCATGTGTTGGGTCCATGAGCAACCTGGTGAAGCTTGGTCTTCCATAGGAGCCATCGTAAGGGCAGAGAAAACCTCAGCTATGAGCTAGGAAGCTGTTTCAAGGTCTCGCAGACTGGACAACAAACCAGGAGCAAAGCTCTGATTGAAGAGATCAAAGATATCGAGGCAATCTCTTGTTATTGTTAAACATAAGCACCGTTGTATTGACTTGTAAATGTTTAAGCGCCTTCACTTGATTGGAACACCTAACCTGTCTAACCCAATCGAGCAGTTCTAGGAGTACAGAAGCATGGTCCTTCATTTGATTACGACGTCGTTTGCTAACCACTTTATTGTCGGTTACTCACCCGCCAATAACTTCCTGCCTTTTCCCTTACAGTGTCATTTACGTAATATTAACGATAAAGAGGGGTTGTTCTGATATTTCCATCCCGAAACTACATGAGCCGTCTCTGGTTGCGATAAACGCCAATCCGTAAACGTCGTCGTTTCGTCTGCTGCGCTCTCTCGGTTCGTCTTCTCTCGATTCGAACCAGAAAGCGCTTCAATTCACAGAGATGAGTGAACCGAGCGACAAGTTAGCTTATTTCCAGGCGATCACCGGCCTCGAAGACTCCGATTTGTGCGTGGAGATCCTAACCGCCCATGGCTGGGACCTCGAGCTCGCGATCTCGTCCTTCACCACCACCGAGAATCACTCTCCTCCGCCTCCGCCGCCTGAGACTCACGCCGACGTCACCTCCTCCGACTCCGCCGGAAGCGCCTCGCAGTTGGTTTCCCAGCCGCAGCAATCCGGATCGCAGTCGAACGCCGCCGCGCCTCCCGGCTTGGTCTGGAGGGTGATCACTCTGCCGATTTCGGTCATTTCCGGTAGTCTAGGGTTGATTTCCGGCGCGATTGGGCTGGGGATGTGGGCCGCGGGAGGCGTGCTGTCTTACTCGTTAGGGATGATCGGGCTGGGCTCCGGCAGGGGCGGCGAGGGCTCGGCGAGGTCGGTGTCGGTGTCGGCGGTGGCGACGGAGGCGACGGAGTTCGTGGCGAGTTTTGAGAGGGATTATGGGACGAGGGGGCCGAATTTCGTCGGGGAAGGGTTTATGGAGGCGTTGCAGAGGTCGAGGAACTCGTTTAAGCTGTTGTTTGTGTATTTGCACTCGCCGGAGCACCCTGATACGCCGACGTTCTGCGAGAGGACTCTGTGTTCCGAGGCCTTGGCGGCTTATATCAATGAGAACTTTGTTTCGTGGGGAGGGAGCATTCGGGCCAGTGAGGGGTTCAAGATGAGTAACAGCTTGAAGGCCTCGAGGTTTCCTTTCTGTGCTGTTGTAATGGCTGCTACGAACCAGAGGATTGTGCTGCTTCAGCAGGTAATGCTAGCATTGAAGCTCTATGAGTTTGATTATTGATAGTTTAACTTAATTGTTATGTGAACATAGCCGACATTGTAGGGGTTGATATCATAAATTCATAATCACAGATTTTAAAGATTGTTGGTAACTAGTGAGCTATGTTAGTTCTATCATGTTCGTTCGGTGCTGAACAAGAATATGGAGGAATGAAGTTTATTAACTGTTCTGAAGTTAGAAGTGAAAGTTTCTTGGCTCTATAGAGGGTCAAAGTTCCCATCCCTTGTGGAAATATTACATTTGAGCCATTTATATTGGTTCACTTCTGTTGCTCGTACATGATTGGACTGACCAGCTGTAGCAATTGTATGGTGTCTTTTAGTGTCATGGGGTAATGTTCTTTGGCTTTTCCTATAGAACTCTTTTTTTTCCATGCAATGTGTTTAATGGTGAGTAGTGGTGGCAGAACCATGATAGTTTGATGAAGTGATTGGTATTAGTAAATGTTGGAAATGGTGGCAACCATTTGTAGTTTAGATTTGTTGTTCGACTTTCTTCTCCTTTGTTTTATTTTTTTTGTAAATGTTACTTTCATATATTCTATGTTATCTTTCCTAATGCTTCTAATGTTGTTTTATTTTATTTGGTTTTTGTTTTTTCCGCACTAACACTGAAATTAGTATAGTTGGCCTAAACTTGAAGGTAGAATTGATTCTATTTGAGGGAGTAGAGGCGAAAAGAAAAGTATAATGCATTACTATCAGGAAAATTTTCTGCTACTTTCATTCGTGTGTGTTCTTAAATTGAAGTTGGTGACTCTTCAGTGCAGTCTTTTCATGATTGCAGGACACTGATTTCTGCTGACACTGCTCTTGATATTTGGTGATCTGTTCTGAATAAGTGTTGTCTGAACTTTAGGTTTCTTTTATTTATTTTTTTTATTTATTTATTTTTAGGATTTTGATAAGCCTAAGCTTGAGAAGAACTCTTTCTGATTTCCTAGGCAAAAGAGTTGAACTACGTCAACTGGGGGTATAATTAAGTATTCAGACCTTGTTGATTTATCTTTCTCATGTTTGACAGGTTGAGGGACCAAGATCTCCTGAAGAAATGCTTTCAGTACTGAACAGAGTGGTTGAAGACAGTGCTTCTGTTCTTGGTTCAGCAAGGCGTGAGGCAGAAGAAAGGATAAGCAACATCCGTTTAAGAGAAGAGCAGGATGCTGCCTATAGAGCAGCACTTGAAGCTGACCAAGTATGATATTATTAGTTCATCTAGGTTTTCTAATTATGTTTTCTTTTCATTACTGAAGTGTGTGCTCCCTTTGCCCTAATGTTATCATTCTTTGTTCAGGCAAGGGAAACTCAGAGGAGAGAAGAGCAAGAACGCCTGGAAAGAGAAGCTGCTGAAGCTGAGAGGATGCGTAAGGAGGAAGAAGAGGCTCGTGAAAGAGAAGCACACGAAGCTGCTGAGAGAGAGGCAGAACGAGCTAGGATACGTCTAGAGAAGGCCTTGGCTCTTGGTGCTGAACCAGAGAAAGGACCTGATGTTACAAGGGTAATCCTTCTCACCTTAGAACTTGAGCTTTCTTATTACTACTTCCACATACTCACTTTGCTTAAATCAAGTTATTATATGTATAGTTTTTACGCCCTTGTCAACTGCAAAGGCATCATTTACCAAAACTCTAGGCATGCAGTTATTGTAGTGGTTGCATGTTCCTTATTACCGTGTTCATTGTTGTAATCATAGTAATTCCTAATCTATGTTATTTGGCAAATCAGGTTTTGGTGAGGTTCCCAGGCGGAGAACGCAAGGAAAGGAGGTTTTACAGTACCACAACAATCCAGTCTCTGTATGACTATGTTGACTCTCTGGGTTGCTTAGACGTGGAGGATTACAGTCTGGTCTCTAACTTCCCTCGAGTGGTATACGGTCCAGATAAAGCCAACTTAAACTTGAAAGAAGCAGGGTTGCATCCTCAAGCCAGCCTTTTTGTGGAGTTGAATTCTTGAGTGCTCAAAACACAGAGTAATGATATTGAAATTGGTAGAGACAGATTGAGATCTGCAAACTGCTAGTAGGGACGTACTTTTGTTTTACTTCTCTATAGTATTATCCATTTTGTTAGAACTATATGATGAGGTAAGATAGATACCATTTGTGTCTAATGTGGATGGCCAGTTTCTTTCAATTTCGTGCAAGCCAATCGAAATGAATAATGGTACTGACTGTCACCTGGAAACTCGAATAAGTTTTACCATTCATTTGATCAGTGCTGAGTGATTCAGGTATGGTTGGTTTATTGGTCAATTGTACAACTCCATTAATGTACAAAAAAATGGCTTCGCCCGGGTTCGAACCGGAGACCTTCAGTGTGTTAGACTGACGTGATAACCAACTACACCACGAAACCAATTGACAGCTAGTCCCCATAGAAAAGATATATCTCCTGGTATTTACCTTCCGTTATATTTATCTTCCCTTGAATACTTTTCTCTTTCCCTCCATCATAAAATCCCGGGTTTTGAAAGAGGTGTTATACATAGGTTATTTACTAATAGGTAGAAAAATGTTACAAATTATAAGATAAATAGTTATGAACCATTAGAGCATCTTGATCATACTCTTTATTTTGACATTTTAGCTATTTTAGAGAGCGTGTTTAGTTTTTTAGACATTTTAGGAGCTCCAGTAGACTAGACAAAGTTTAGCTATTATAACTATATCGCTAGCTAAATATAGAGAGATGATGCTCTCTACAATTTAATGCATTTTAAGATATTTATATGATATACAAATACGTATACACTATGAAAACGTATTTATAAAGTCGTTACCTAGTTTGACTAAAATTTAACACAAAAATGGTTAGTATTGATAAAGATACTCTTAATCGATAATTGAATGCTAGCTATTCTACACAACAATACGAAACAATATCAGCATTTTTTGATAAATATCTATACACATTTTAACACTAAAACACTATCAAACGGGCAGAGAAGGTATCCATTGATAGAGACGATATTTGAACTTGTAAGGATCTTATATTGTTGAATTTGTCATAATTGAGTTCTTCAAGTATTGAAAAGCTAAATTACTACCCCTATCTTAATCTGTTTTATCTGTTGGTCGAAATTCTACCCTAATCCTAACTCTCACGCAGTAGTCTTTGATACGTTCTCTCTGTCAAGATGAAGTTTAATACATCAAATTCCAACGTTGAAGAAGGATCCTAATTGGTTAAATAAGGATAATTATCTAACCAAAAAGATAAAATTAATTAAGGATAATCAATTGAGCGCCAAATGTGGCTCCGTTAACCTCTTTTACCAATTACAGCTCCACACCCAAAAAGTCCAGCTTCTTCTCTCTTTATATCACAATCCCCAATCCAACTACAAACTCTTCTACGCTTTCCCACCCCTATTTTAACCCCAATTCACAATCCCTAGGCTTTCATTTCCTTTCTCCTCCGTCGCCGCCGCCGTCAAATCCCTAATTTCTCCCTGAATTGGCGATCCAAAAGATGCAGAGAGCGCCATGGATGAGCCTGGGATAGATTTGACGACGTGGAGAAGCTCAATTTCGGACGGGAATTCGGTTATGGCATTGTGCTCCCGCCACTCGTGGTTCATCGGCTGCCGGTTTCGTCTCCGATCGGCGTTCGACTCCTATTCCGTTGCCTGTGAGGCGTTTTCTGAACACCGTCAGCGTCTGATTTCGCCCGCCGTTAGAATCAAGCTTCTTTGATAGTTTGTGTTTGATCGTTTTCGTCTGAAAGATCGTTTCTTTTGGTTGGAATTGGATTATTGTAGAAGAATGGATTTCTGTGCTGGTTTGATTGGCGTGAAATCTGATTGTGAATGTGAATTTGTGGAGGAGGATCCGACTGGGAGATTCTTAAGGGTATGATATTCTTCGCAATTTGTTTGAGAATTGAAGTTCTGTTTATGAATATGTGGCATTGGTATTTGTGGATTTCGTTGGAATTGAAATGATATAATTCGTGATTGTTTTCGTGTTTTGATTTCTCACAGTCTGATGAAATCTTAGGGAGGGGAGCATTCAAGACCGTGTATGCTTCTCTAGCCATATTATTTTGTAGCTAAGATTGTAGCTTTTAAGAGTTTTTTGGTTTCGTTGCAAATGTGTTTGTTATCTGATTTGGATGGTGTTTCGGAATGTGTAGATATAAGGCGTTTGATGGGGTTGAAGGTTTAGAGGTGGCATGGAGCCAGGTGCATGTTGAGGATGTGTTACAGACGCCGGAGCAACTTCAGAGGTTGTATTCTGAGGTTCATTTGCTGAAGTCGTTGAAGCATGAAAATATCATCAAGTTCTGTAACTGGTGGGTCGATGATAAGAACAAGACTATCAACATTATCACGGAGTTGTTCACTTCTGGGAGCTTGAGGCAGTGAGTTCCTTTTAACTCTTTTTTAACTGATTTGTTTTTATTGGGTTCTATTCGAACATGTTGTTCATTGGTTTATTGGATATTAGGTACCGAAGGAAGCATAAGAGTGTTGAATTGAAGGCCATCAAGAAGTGGGCAAGGCAGATACTTCGAGGCTTGCACTATCTGCATTCTAATGATCCTCCAATTATTCATAGAGATTTAAAATGCGACAACATATTTGTCAATGGAAATCAAGGGGAAATAAAAATTGGAGATCTTGGATTGGCAATAGTCATGCAGCAACCTACTGCCCATAGTGTGATTGGGACTCCAGAATTCATGGCTCCCGAGCTTTACGAAGAGGAATATAATGAATTAGTCGACATCTATTCTTTTGGCATGTGCATGCTAGAAATGGTGACTTGTGAATACCCTTACAATGAATGTAAAAATCCTGCACAGATTTATAAGAAGGTTACTAATGTAAGTTTCTAATGCCATACATTATGAATTGCTTCCATACTGGTGATTTAGGTTTTACTGAACGGTGAACTAAGTTTTCTCCTAACTTCCTTTGCTGCAGGGTATAAAGCCTGCTTCACTCAGTAAAGTGAGTGATCCTGAAGTCAAGCAGTTCATAGAGAAGTGTCTGGTTCCAGCATCAATGAGACTGCCTGCGGTGGAGCTCTTGAAAGATCCATTCCTTGCAATTGACAATATGAAGGAGCGTACCTGTTATCCATTGGGATCACACAATTTCATTCCCAAATTAGAGAACATGACACAGCCTGAAGCTCGTCCGATGGATGTAGATGCTAACTGCCAGAAGATTTCTGCTGACTCTTGCAGGAAAAGTGTCGATGCAACTTCCATCTCATCCGACCCCTCAGTTCTGGAATTACAGAGATTCACAGAATGTAATGAATTCACTTTAAGAGCAGAGAAAAGTGCTGATAATACCATCGCATTGACTTTGCGTATTGTTGATCCATGTGGTAAGTATATTTGTGATGCAAAAAGTTCATTTGTCCCTTGATTTCGTTATCTGAAAGTCTGAAACTGAATATTATTTGGTCTGACAGGTCATGGTAAGACTATCCATTTTGAGTTCTACCTTCATACAGATACTGCAATTTCAATTGCTGGGGAGATGGCTGAGCAACTTGATCTCTCAAGTGAAGATGTATCCGTCACAGCTGAGTTAATTGATAGCTTGATTATAAAGCTTGTACCCCGCTGGAAACCTACATCTGACAGTTCATCATGTGGAGCAAATAGTTCATATGGGGATCCGCATTTATGTCAAGTTGATGGAAGTCATTGGGATTCAGGGTTTATCAATCCTGCATCAATGATTTCAGATATCTCAGCCGAGTACGGCGTCACTACTGTCTCAGGCACCACTGATCTCAAGGTTTTAGAATCAGACATGTATAGTTTTGATGAATGCTATAGAGGTTCAGATGGGTACTGTTCGAGTCCAGATTGTTTGGTTCATGGTCAGCTTAAGCAGAAGAAATGTGAAGATGATTCTGGTGATTCTATCGTGATAAACGACTCGGCAATGAACTCTTCTATCTCGAGCCCTGATAGATCAAAAACTTCTAGCTTATCAAGCATTTGTTTCTTGTCGGAATTGTCTTTGATGGAGAAACATGCGTATGATGGGCTAAAAGTGGAGCTGGATTCAATTGATCCGCAGTTTCATCAACATTTTCTTGAGCTCTTGAAGATGAAGGAAGAGGCAATACATAACGCAAAGAAGAAGTGGATAACAAAGAAGAGAATAGCTGCTCATTAATGTCGTGCATGTTCATGCTGGGGGTGCTTTTCTGTTTTTTTTTTCCTGTTTTTCATTCTTACATTCATTTCATTCTGGTCATATTTTAAAACTGTTTACTTATGAGGAATTTTTCCGAACCGGTTCAAGGGGTATAGCTGAGAAATGAACTTGCGACGCTCTAAATTTACCTTTAAAAAAGTTTTGTCCCTCATTTTTCAAATTTAATTGGTATATAATGTGTGCCACAAGTGTTTAATCCTAAAAGATATTTCAAGATAGCTGAAGAAAATGTTTCCGGTACCTGAGTCAACGCTTCAGAGTAATGATTTCATTCTTTCCAAACCATTGCTCCATTGACTCCTTGTCAACACCACATCGAATCGAACTAATAAAACCTTCTTACAGAACCACAACATATGAAACAGCAGAAATGGAGGACTGATTGACTTGCTCAGCGCTGCTAAAAGGAGCTAGGGTGCGGGTTTCAGAATCCATATCGGTCATCCTCACAAGCACAAGCCATCTACAAGCCCTGGATTTGAGAGCAAATTAAGCCGGTCTTAATCTGCAACGATTGAGGTTCGTGACAAGTTAGAAAATTTTGATAATTACATATGTAGTTTGCTTGTTGGGTCTGAGTTGTTGTAATTATGTCGACTGTTGCTCTCAACTTTGTTGGAGGTATAGCTTTCCAACTACTGTATGATGGCATTAAGATAGCCATTCGCAGGACTAGCAAGTTTAGAAGCAACCTCATAAACCTCCAGTTCACACTAGACTGTTTACAATCACGGATTATTAAACAGATAGGAGAGAATAACGTTGAACTGAATCTCCCCAACAACATAATAGAAGGTATTCAAACAAAAATGAATGAGGGTGTAGCACTAGTGGCCATGTTATCGGAGCTTAGAGTGTGGAACATCCGCATCTGGGGCAATTGCTACAACTGCATAAGGCCTGATTGCGCGGAGCAACTTGATGAATTGGATAGGTCTCTTAGAAGCCTGTTAGATCAATTAGAGTTAGAGCAAAGGAGGAATGTGACCCGGCTCTTGATTTTGGCAATAAACGCCAGAGATAAACAAGATGAGTTGGAAAAAAGACAGTTGGATATTCTAGCATCACTCGATAGGGAAAATTGTATCAAGTAGTGTGCAAATTGCATCGTCAACCGGAGGAGGAGGAGGGACTGCTCCTGCTCTAGGACTAGTATTCCAGCTGCTTTTTGATGCTGTTACGCAAGTGAGGGTTAAGAATGAGATGGTTAAACGTCTCCTTAGAAGATTCAAATCGACACTAAATTACTTACAGCCACTGATAGAAGAGGTAGCCAAATCTAAGAGAGTATTGCATCTTTCGGAGCAAGAAGTAGAAATGTTTATTTCAGAAGTAGAGAATGGAGTAGAGCTCATTCACAAATGCTCTAAAGTTAGCAAGCGGGTCAACTACAAAAAGTACAAATACACTAACAAAATTCTAGATTTGGATAAATCTCTTCAAAGGCTCTTCTTTGAATTGAAAGGGCAGGTGGAAAGAAATCTGAAAGAGGCCATGGATTCAGCAAATACAATAGAGGCTGTGATCAAGAAAATTGAAGGGGGTGCTGACCAACAAAAGAGTGAACTTAAAAGTGAAAGTCAGAGTTCAGTACCTCAACCTAGATCATTTACAATTGGATTGGACATACCCAATGAGCAGGGACATAGGGATATGAACAAGGACACACAGGTGGACTCAACAAGGAATGTAGAGGTGGTGACGCCTATTGAAAAGAGTGATGCAGTACAACATCAAATGGAAACTAAAAGTTCCTGTGAAGTGCCCCCTTCACCTGCAGGTGGATTGGATGTACTGAAGTTGCAGGGTTCTTTGGATATGGATTCAGCTACCAGTAATATTGAGGCGGGGGTAATGGATATGGAAGGCATAGAGGTTGATGATTTAAAAACGAAAGTACATGTGAAGGGGACATTAGAATTTGCAATTAATGTAGAGAAGATGGGACTCATGGGAGTCAAGAAAATTGAAGGAGGTGGTGGAAGTAAAGATATTAAAATTGCAGTAGCTGAAACTGAACCTTTATCTCCTGCAGTTCGGTTGGATGTACAAGATGAAGTGCACAGAACAAGGGACGCGAAGGTGACATTGGAAATTCGGAAGAATGTTAAAGATGCAATCGCAACAGCTGCTGAACCTTCATCCCCATCTGCTGAAGTTGGATTGAAATTGGATTCTTCTGCATTCCCATCTTCATCGCCTCTGTGTACACAAGCAGAGCTCAAACTACCTGATAAAGTAAAGGTATTAACATTATTCGAGTAGCGTCCTGCACCAATAAATCTCATGAGGGAAGAGAACATTTTTTGCAGTCATTTCTTCTTACTAGTTATCTCTATTACTTGAAACCGTAAATATCTGGCTAACTGTGTTTCAGGTGAGTGAAGAGGTTGATCAAATTCTAAGGCCATCGTCAAGCCTTTTGACAATAGGGCCTTCACTGAGAATCCAAGCACTGGAGCCATCCAGCTTATATCTGGTCTTTGGCAAGAGCCTCTCTCTCCCAATCTTCACCGAAAGCAAGATATCAGACGAAGACAACAACCAAATTCAAATACTTGTTGTGGACAATAACATGATCAGTAGTGGCAGTCACCAAATGGTTCCGATCTCTCTTCCACACCTGGTCAAAGTAGAGATAGTTGTTCTTGACGGTGGCTTTCCTAGCGGAGATAGGAAGAATTGGACGAGTCCGGAATTCAACAACAATGTCTTGAAGGAGAGAACCGGCAAGAGGCCGTTGCTCACCGGAGACGTGAATGTTACGGTGAGAGATGGGTTTGGGATGATCGGGGATATTGAGTTTACGGACAACTCGAGTTGGATTCGGAGCAGGAGGTTTAGGCTTGGTGCAAGGGTGGCTCCGGGGTTTCAGTGTCCGAGGATTCGGGAAGCCATCACTGATGCTTTCGTTGTCAAAGATCATCGCGGAGAGTGTAAGTACTAGTACTACTACATTAACTCACTGTCTTGTAAGACCAGTGTTACTTAACTCACTGCTCATACACAAGTGCAACAAGCCATCAACATAAACTTGACATTTTACTACATTGATCCCCCAAGTTTTTCTTTTTTCTTTTTACTAGTTAGCCCACAAAGACCAAAGATGATGGATTTTTGCCTTCACATTCTTCACATATTGCAGCCTACAATTATATCAGGGGAATGAGAATGGTTATGGGAGTGTCAGCGGAGGCTAACTTTGAACGTGAAAGTCACAACTTCAGCAGGAGCGCTCCATCCAGTGTTTTCTCAAGTCCTGCAGTTAACCCCCGCCGATCAAACGTTGCGGATCCTTTTCCTTTCTTCATGCCTCATCAAGATCTATATCAGGATGGTGGTGCTACCTTTTCCTCATTGCTGTTGTCACCAAAGAACTCTACACCTATACTTGGTCCTAATCATTCTCCACTACATAGCCCTACGCATCGAAGTCCATGCTTCAGCCCCACCAATGCTTCAAATTATGATACTGATAGTCTTGCCACTGCTCACCCGTTGCCTCTGCCTCCTGGAGCCGCAGTGGCAGCACAGCCGCAATCTATCGTTATGCATCAAAATTTAGCACCAAATGTAGCTGTATCATCAATGAAAGGTCAATGGCTGAAGGGGAGACTTATTGGACGGGGTACCTTTGGTAGTGTTGTTCTTGCAATCAACCGGTATATATGCTAGTCTATGTTGGTTTTTTGACTTTTTTCTGTACTTTATTTTTCAATGGCCTTTATTTTTCAATGGCCTTTATTTTCTTCTTGTAATTACTTCTTCTATGTATGTTGCAGAGATACAGGGGCCTTGTGTGCAATGAAGGAAGTTGATCTCATTCCTGATGATCCTAAATCTGCAGGGGTTATAAAGCAATTGGAGCAGGTCCTTTTCTGCATTCTTTAGTGTTTCCTTAATTCACACGCCAGTTACACACTTAGGTTTATGTAAACCACCGTTAGGGAAGTTTAGTCATGTATGCAGATCTGCTCACTTTTCTCTTTCAATTCGGTAATCAGTGATAGGAAAGAAATGGTGATTACTATATCTATATGTGGATATATATAAGAGTGCAAGTTCAACAAAACCAGTAAACCGGCAAACTGGTTTTGTGGCTCTTTTTCAAGTTATATACAAACCCTTTTTGCACCGCAGTCAGCATTAATGTAGGAATCTGTGTCCATCTTGCCAGTACTAATCATCCCACACAGATTGAGATACAGCTATGCTTAATTGTCCCATTGGGAATTCCATAATAATCATGCTCGCTCTTTCCTTGGTCTTGGATATGCTCCACAATCCTACATGCAACTGTGCTTACGAGTGATCTCTTGCAGGAAATTAAAGTCCTCCGCACACTAAAGCATCCAAATATTGTGCAGTACTTTGGTAGTGAAATGGTGAGAATCTAGTTATATTCTTAAATGCTGTACATGTTATTGAAGACTAATGTGTACAAGTTTACTAAATTATACCATACCATATATATATTTGTTGAGATGACGTCAGCGGAGGGTTACTGTTCTTAGGAACAGTGTCCTTTGACTCCTTTCTCTGGGTCGCCACTTGAAGCTTCCATTGTTATCTCAAAATTCCGCTTCTCATTTTATCCAGTGATGGATCCCAGCCACCCTTTCTCTCGCTAGCCGCCTCCTGAAGGTTCTAGAGCATCTCGACATCTTCTCCTTTTTTTCCTCCCTTTATCCGTCTGCTTTCTCTCTGTCTCAGAAAAGATCGCCGCTTCCATTCCCTCTCTTTGCCTTTGGTTTCGTTTTGTGATCAATTTCTTTTTGTTAGGAGGATTATTATCAAGCTCGGAATCTGCTGCTGATGACGGAACTTGCTTGGATCTATTGTCGACGTCCTCCTTCCTTCCTTCAACCGCCGTCCAGTTAGGCCTGGACTTTTTCTTCTCACTTTGGGCTTTTTCTTCTCTCCTTGGGCTTGGCTTTTTTCTTCTCTCTTCACTTTTTCTAGGACCTTCTTGGAGCCAATCTCCACTCTTCAATTCTCTCTCTCAATTTCTCTCGAAAGCTGCTTCGATCTCTCTTCTTCTTCTTCTTCTTCTTCTTCTTCTTCTTCTTCTTCTGTTCTCTGATTCTTTTTGTGCTTTCTGTTCTTTGTCTCTTCTTCTTCTGTTCTCTGATTCTTTTTGTGCTTTCTGTTCTTTGTCTCTTTCTCTACCTCTTTGCTCTCTCTTTTTCCATCGATCTCTCCGATCTCTTGAGTTTCTTTAGTGTTTTTCAATGTCTTCGTTCTCAAGGATTTCGAGACCAGAACAGAGCAAGGATTTCGGGACGATTTCGGGCTGAGGTATTTGAGCTTCTTTCTTCTGCTTCGTTCGGTTTCCATTTGTGTTTTTCATTTTGATTTCATATTCCGCTTGCTGTTCAAGGTGGAATCGAAGACCGAAGCAAGGATTACTTTGATCGAAATCCAAACTGAGGCTCTCCAAATTTTTGATTCAAGCAGGTCAGTGATCAGATGTATCCCAATTATGGTTTTTAGGGTTTCCGCTTTGGAAAGACAATTTTGGTATTCATTCTTGCTGGGTTTTGCTTCTCAGCTGCCACATCTTTTGATTTCTTTGAAATTGGGTTTGGGCTCTTCCTGTTTGAATTTTTCTTATCTGCCTTTAAGTTCCTTATTAATTGTCATTTTATGATTGTCAATTTGGAATTTGATGCTTTGTTTCAGTTGTTAAAGACTCAAATTTTCAGTTCATGTTTTCGGTCGTGTAAATATTGGATTTTTTTTGGCATGTGCAGGCTGCTGCGTTTCAGAATTTGGTTGAGAAAAGAAGCCATCTGGGTTTTTTTTTTTGGATTGGATCAACCATACTGTTACCGGTTAGTAGAAGGTATTTGATTGGTCTTTTCTTATTTTTCTTCAAATTTATGAATGATAGTTGCTCATGAATACATTTATAAAACTTTTCCTTGCAAATGTGAAGAATCCTACAGTACGAAACCTTGGAAAAGTTAATAATATGCCAAGTCAAGATTATGGAAAAGTTAATAACCTTGCAAACTGATCTGGGGTTTATATTGAATGTTTCAACTTAAAGTTTGTAGCTTTGGTGGATATGGATTTGAGAGCTTAGCGTTTAGAGAGGAACATATTATGATTGCTTGAATATGATGGGTTTTATTGTCTGGGTTGATGGTGGATTGTGTTTTGGGAGATGGTTTAGAATTTGATTTGTTGTGACCAGTGGAATTGGGGTGTATACAGGTTTGGGTGAAAAATGGATTAGTAACTTTGTTTATTGCTCAGTGGGACAAACTCTGCGTAATTTTGATTTATCATGCCTTTTGCCAAATACCTATAAATGCTTATTTGCATTTATTGTTTTTGGTTTTTCATTTTCAATTCGATTTTGGCCTCTCATGACTTCACGCACTTGCCTGCACAAGAGGCAAAGAGCTAGGAAGAAGAACATGGACTTGAGTCTCAATCCTGAAACCAATTTTAATCAGTCATTCGTATTGGTTTATTTATCTAATTGAGTCTCAATCCTGAAACCAAACTAAGCTCTATTTTCTATATGATGTGTGAATGTTGGTGCAGGTCGAACCAGAACTCATGAGAAATAGTATAACTGAGTTTGAGGATAAAGTGGTGCATGACAGGGAGGATGAAGAAGTTAATGCAAGCAGAATAGTGACTCATACAATGGTATGTGTCCGGACCAAAAATGCACTACAGGTCTGTATATCTGCAAATTTTTTTTTTTTAATGTTGAAATGTGTCGATGATATCAAGCTATTAATATTAAATGAATGCATAAGCAATCTTTGGAAAACTTTGCAATACTATTTTGAATGACAAGTTACTTGAAATAATTTTGATACAATTGAGCAGTAAAGGATGAAATGTTAACTGAAACTGAACTCTTATATATATATATATATATATATATATATATATATATATATATAAAGAATTCTTATAAATAATTCTTTTCTTTCTAAATTATGAAACTGAATATTGTCATTGAAATCCTAATTTATTGTCATTGAAATATTATAAATAATTCTTTTCTTTCTAGATAACTTATTCCGCTGGACTCTTGAATATGCAAAACACAAAGCTAATTAAGGTGGAGGTTTAATAGGGAAGTCAAAGATATGCACCAAGTTTATAGGTTCTGATAAATAGCATTACATTATGCCATTTTCTTATGACAGACATTTTGCGAGAGAGATTCTAAGTCATCTTCAGAGAAATATCGAGTTTGTAGGGCGACAGAAGAATTGATTTCTCTTCTCTATTTGTCTTTGTCTTCGACGCTTTGTGTTTTTATCAGTCAGTGTTAGTTCCATTTTGGTTCTTTGCTCTTCTTCTTCAGTGTTGCTTTTTGATGTTCGGTTAAATAGGGTTTCGATTTTGAGTTGGTTTAGTCTCATCAAATCTTACAAGTGTGTTCTGAAATGAGTTAAAGGATGGAGAATTTGGGTGAATGCTACACATTAAGGTAGGTTCGAGAAAAATGGATTACAATTTATGCCTCGATAGTCTTTTTCCCCCCTCTCCTGTAGGTTTTGGGGTTTTGGAGTTTTGATATGGTATTGAGTGTGGTTCATGTCTCATGCAGAATTACAACTTTGTGAAGTTTTAAGACCTTTAGACTTTCACAGCAAAATATTGCAACAGTATCTTGGTAAGTATTTTGCTTCAGTTTTTCTTACTTCTTGAGATTCGGAATCCAATTCTTTTTTCAAAATTTCGGTTTGAATGTTGGTCATTTGGTTCGGATTGAAATTTTTTGTTTTCTTGCAGGGTTTTGATTTTGCGTGGATAGTGGCTGTGATCATTTGAGGTTTCTCTCATCCGATCAGGTATATTGCTGTCAGCTTCTCTCACCAAGCAGTTCTTTCTCTTCTTTCTTTTTTTGTTTTTGTTTCTTAAATTTATTTGGGTTGGATGAATAGAATGAAAGTGGTAATAGTAGGTACTCAAATTTTTGATTGATGAGTCAATTGGTTTGATAACTACCGCTGGTGAGTTTTTCTTCGTTAGAAGTGGATATCAATTATACATCAGCAAATTCAACTTCCTTTCACTCTGACTAAAAACAATTTTTATCTTATGAGTTTTCCTGTAGAATCAGAGATCAACTCAAAACTGTAAGAAAAGAAAAGAAGGAAGAAAGAGGAAGTTTCAGCCATCGACTAATACAGGTAATGGAGCAATAAGCATCCATCTCCATATATGTTCCTTTCCATAAAAGTTATTTGGTTTAGATCTAAAGTTGTTTTCTTTTTTTCTTTAATAGCACATTTTATTTTTTTGGTCCTCTTCTGATTCTTTTATTTATTTTTTCTTCATTTTTTTAGTAGAAGTACAACATGAATGAGTAAGTAAATATCTTGAATGAGTTTGTATATGTAAAAACTAAAAGTAACATGCCTTTACAATTTTAGGCAACAAATTGATGTTAGTTGATTTTCCATGTTGCTTTCAGGTTGCAATGGAGTTTTTGGAATGAATTGGAATTGGTATTTCAAATAAATGCTGAAGTTATGTGAAATCACTTATGAGAAAAACTTCATACTCTACTTCGTGGTATGTAAAGTTGCTTACTCTTTCTTTTCCTTATAATTTCAATCCCCACCTAATAATTTAAATTCCCACGGTTTAGTCTTTGAGAATTGACTTCAATTTATGATGCTTGATGTGTATATTTTCAGGTACTGGCTGAATAATATAAATAGGGTGAGACAAAGGGAGTGAAGGGTCTCTGGACTACAAATGATCAAGCATAGATGGTCTTTCAAAATCTCTAATTAAATTGTAGGTCTTGTGCTGCAGCCATGAACGTATATTCCTTGGCTATTGTGGTTTATTGATCCAATTGTATTTAGAATGCCCAACAGGCCAACACTAAACCTAATTAAACTGTTATGGTGAGGATTGAAAAAAAGAAGAAGATGATATAAAAAGAGTAAAGTAATTATATATAGAGGCTGTGTGTTTTTTGTTCCAAGTTCTCATGTTATGTTTTTTTTTAGTATGGTTGTTACAACATCATCTATTGAGGCTGTGGGGAAGATTACAAGGGACGATATTGTTTTTAGTTGGTGCATCTGTTTTTGGCTCTTGATAATCCTTTCTATCTCCTTAGATTTCCTTTTTTTTATTTTGCTTTTCAGTTGATGTTCTGATATTATTTTTCTTTGGTGTTGAATTCTCTTTCTTTTTCTTCTCTATTGTTCATGCTATTTTGTATGTATGATTACAGGTTAGTGCTGACTAGGAAACCTCTGTCATTTGGAATTTTGCAGCCAAATTGTTTAGCAGGTATTCTATTAACTGCTCTCATGTACTACACCATCTCTTATTGTGGTTTTGAAATTCTCCACTTTCCCCTCAATTATCCCAAAAGTATATCCAATCACTAATTCAGGCCAAGATAGATATGTATCCCCTGTGTCTATTGGTTTTGACTTGGTGATATCTATAATTTACCGAGTTCATTCTATCTATAGCTGTAGCCCTGGACTATAAATTAGATTGTTAGAACTGGAAAAATAAAAAATAAATAGTGGCTGATCTCAGGATCTGAACATGGTAACATTTGTGGTTGACAGAAGTTTGCCAGATATGATGTTTAGTTGTCTTTGCATGTGGGAAATGAGATAATGATATGTTCATATTTTTCAATGTGGGATAGATTGAAATTGTCAGGTGATGGTAGTAATTATCATGCATGTGCCTTCAAAAATATTGGTATCACACAAAGTTCTATTTTTTTTGGATGTTATGTAAAAATGTATGAAGGGTGTCTCTGCAAGAAAGAGAATCTAATTCAACTATGTGAATTATATTGTAAATGTTGATATGTAATTACCTTGAAGTTTTGTTCTTTTTGGTTAAGAATGAGAAGGAATTGAGGATATCATGCGGTCACAAATATAACTAAGTGGTCATTTCTATATTACTTATTTTTCTTCTTTCTTCTTTTCGCTAATATATTGCTAAGTTACATAAGTAATAATCTATGTTTTGGTTTGATTGGCTCTGTAGAAAGGATGCAAGGCGAAATCAGATGTGCTAAGACTAGATCAACTCTATAGTGCTACGTACACAAGATTGTTGTCTATTACTGTTTTTGTAATAGCTCCACTGACATTATAACATATGCAACTACAATCAACATAGTACATATGTGGCTTTTATATTCTGATTGTTTCCCGCAGCAATGCGCGGGCAAAAAAAGCTAGTTTGGAAATAATGTTTGTGCCACTGTAGATTGATGATCATTTCTACATATATATATATATATATATATATATATATATATATAGAATATGTTCACCCTGGATCAATAAAGAAATATGTCCGAGACCATATAGGAGCTATGACGGAATCCGTAGTTCGCAATTTCACCCGCCATATCCTCTATGGGTTGGCTTATTTGCATGACACGAAGACAATTCACAGGTGACAATAATATAGTGCTTGGACACCAGCAATGTTCTAATATCACTTGTAAAAGAGTCTGTTATTCAATAAATGAAAAATTATGAGATAAGTTTAAACCTTTGTGAAAGTGTTCTGCTAGGTGAAACTGAAACATAGTCTTAGTATCTTCTCATTGTGTGTGGTCAAAATGGGGAGTCAGAAAGTTGGCGAAATCATATTGCATTCTTCGTTTGAACTTGTTTCTTTATTGATTGAAGTTCTGATGTCTGTGGCAGGGATATAAAATGTTCAAATTTGCTTGTTGATGCATCAGGCGTTGTCAAAATTGCCGATTTTGGGATGGCAAAACATGTGAGTAATTAATCTCATAAACACCTAATGTGGTCTTCAATATCAAACCATATTTCTTTCTAGTGAACTTCTGTTGCACATTCTGATAGGCACAGTATCTTGAGAAAATTTTCTTCTTTGAATAGCTTTAGTTGATGTTTGTGTGGTTCCTTGTGCTGTAACGTTATAGAGTCCCTGTTGTGCTGTATTCCTATTTACATTCCTCTTTTTGCAGTACTTTTCTGTGTTTTTATGTAATTTACCTTTTTTTTTGTTTCAGCTTAGTGCACATTCATATAATCTTTCTTTGAAGGGCAGCCCGGCCATACTGGATGGCTCCTGAGGTAATCACATTTGCCATTGTCTTCTACATATTTGTAGGTGGTCTGTTGACACTGTACATAGAAGAAGCCTTCTTTATTTGTTGTGCAGGTCATGAAGGCTGTGATACCGAATGATGGTGATCCTAATCTTGCTTTGGCTGTGATACCGAATGATGGTGATCCTAATCTTGCTTCGGCTGTTGATATATGGAGCTGGGGTTGCACCATCATTGAGTTATTCAATGGAAAACCGCCTTGGAGTCAATTTAAGGGGGCAAGTATCAAACTTGTAGTATTGACTGTGCCGTTTTTGAGCATCTATCGTTGTGGTTTGTTTAACAACGTCTTTGTGTCAGCTACAAGCTATGTTCAAGGTTCTGCACAGCACCCCAGATATACCAGAAAGATTATCTGCAGAAGGAAAAGAATTCCTCAGTTTGTGCTTTAAAAGGAACCCTGCAGAGAGGCCATCAGCCAAGAAACCATTTGATCATCCTTTTGTACTAATTTCAAATGATCAAAATGTCTCATCTTATACTCGATCTTTTTCTCTGGTGAACTTTATTCATTCATCGTTTGTTTATGTTTACAATAATGCAGACAATATGATAAGTGCTGGACTACATTAATCTCCTAATGGTCTATAAAGTAAATTTCAGAAGGAAAGCATGAAACTGATAACAACATTTACATGACTGGTAAATTTGATATGCTGCCTGGGTGCCACTATTGTTGTAGGACAAACGGAATAGCCCGACAGACCATATTAAGGAAAAACTTGGGGCGAATGTTGGTCGGTACATGCACTTCTGATTGAGAGGTAAATGAATCCTGGATGGTTGAAGATGATGCATCCAAGTCCATGACTTCAGCCCTTGTTCAAATTGAAGCATCCTGCAATTCCCATTTGCGTGTTTTGAACCACTATCCTTTTGTTATAGACAATCATAATCATGGTTGATGGTTATGGATGAAATGCACAGAAGCTGATTTGAGATTTTCCATTGCCTATTTTATCAGCATGCAGTGGGATTTAAATTTGGAAGCAGCTAGTTACACGAGTATCATCGAGTTGAGAATTTTCAACTAACATGAAGGGTTCACATATCATCCTTGAGGAGATAACTGATTTGACGAATAGCTAGCTAAGACCTTAATTCTGTAGGAAGAAGATAGATAAATGTGCACATAGAGACGGCTGTAGTCGTATTAATCTATAAATGATATGCGCTTAATGTTTTATTTAAATCCACACTTTGAGTTCATTTTTGCTAATCAAGAATCGAAATTTATAAAATGATATGCTCTTTGTATTAGTTTAAGCCTTAGTTTAATGTTGCAACTGCTACCCGAAAACCACAAGGCAAGTACATCCAGAAATTTCATATATCTACAAAAATGCATGTATCAGTAGTTCAGTACAAAGCTTAAACAGTCATCCGGAGGATGCAATCTCATCACAAAGTATCAACTTTGTCAAACTGTTCCTTTCTATTGTGGCTTTCAGCTTTAGGGATCACCTAGACCATAGCAACGGTTAATTATTGAGCAACCACGTCTGTAAGGGATAGAGGGCTGTCCATCAGGAAAACAACTGCGGAGTAGTCTTCCAAAAGGGCTTCTACAAGGGTCAGGGAGTCCGATGAGAATCCTTCTAGCAGAAACTCCCTGGTCCAGCGCCACCATGCTAACTAGTAGTAGGCAGAAGATTAATGACTTCATGTTTACAGATGCCATGATCTGAGGCTTCAGTGATAGCAGGCTTCAATGATGTTAGGCTTCAAAGATATTAGTTGTATCTTGTTCAAACTGTATTTATTTTATTTTTTTATTTTATTTTATATATATATATAAAACTGTGTTTTTCAGTGAGGATTCTTTCGAACTGGTTCAAGAGGTATAACTTAGAAGGGTTCAACTTGTGTGTCTTAGGGTATGCATACTCAATCGGTTTTGACTTGCTATAGCAGGTTAAAGCAAACGAACACCGTTAACTCTCCATTAAGTCTCTCTATATATATTGTTTTAATTAGAAATGTCTACCATTTAGATAGGGCTGGCATGGTACGGTTACCAACTTTTTTTTGCCATTACCAATTACCAACCAACTATAATCGGTAATCAAAATTCTATTACCATTACCAACCACCAAAGTCGGTATACCGACATGTTGGTACGGTACGGTACATGTTGGTACGGTACGGTTGGGCCTTTACCAACATTAATTTGGGCCAGTTTTTTTTCATGAAAAATAAGACCTGGCCCAAATCTTTTAGGGTTTTCCTGATATGAAATAATAAAAAAAATTATAAAACCAACTTAACAAGGTTCATACAAGTAAATCATACAACCACAAAGTCACAAACACAATTCAAAACTTCAAATTGTTCAATAACACATTAACAAATCACAAACATAGTTGAGAACAAGCTGCTGGACGCCTGGACTGCTGCAAGGCTGCAGTGTTGCTAGTCTGCCTAGTCATCCAAGTATCCAACCATCCCTTGTAGTTCTTGAGTTCTTCTGCCATTAACAAACAAGAAAACACAAAAATGAGAGAAAGGTATAGTATGCAGATTGCAGCAAGCCAGCAAGCCAGCAACCTATGCAGCAAGCCAGCAACCTATTACTAAACTACTAATAGGCTTTCTTTTTAATCTCCTTCAACATCAATCTGTTTGAAAATTAACCTAGCAAGCTAGCTCAACTATTTGCAACACGTACAAAAGCTAGACATTTATTCAGTTCCATAAATAACTGAAAAACAACCATATGAAAAATGGATCACAAACCTCAATTGACTGCTACACACTGTTTTGCCCAGAACTTCCAGTAAGCTCTATTGGGGTTGGTGCATCGAACACTTGACCATCATTGAAACCACTTTCTGCAAACCAAATTCACATAGTTATAAAAAAAATTAATAATAATAAGGTATGATATTTCATATCAATTCACAATGTAAAAAGACTAGTTACCTCTCTCAAGTTCCTCCAACTCATAGTAAAACTTTAGGTCTTCTTCAGTAGGATCCTTGTATAGGTTTGGTGGATCAGCCCTTAGCCAATCACTAGTGCACACAAGGGCCTCCACCATTCTCGGTGTCAATGATGCTCTAAAAGGATCAACAACTCTATCACCTAAACTAAATGCATTTTCAGATGCCACTGTTGAGCAAGGAATAGCAAATATATCCTTGGCCAGCTTTGATAGCACTGGATAGGTTGCCTCATTGCCTTTCCACCACTTGGCAATTTCAAAACCCTTGGATAGAAGGTTGACATATCTATCGGATAAATATTGATCAACTTCATTTCTTATGCACAAAGATTGCTCAGCCACCCTCTCCCTAGCTATCTCCCTGCTAACTTCATCGAGTTCATCCAAATCTTCAATTTCCATTTCAGCCATATCACTACCAGAAGCCTGCCCAGTCATATCAATATTTTCTTCACCTTTATATTCATTATACATCTTCATCAAGACCTTCTTCAAGTCATCTTCTATGGATTCAATTACTTGGGGACTTGCTTTTACTTTTTTCATTGCCACTTTAGCCCACTGCAACTTGTATCTTGGGTCCAAAACATTAGCTATCATGACAACCTTGTTCACCACCTCAAAGCTGCCCCAATACTTGTCAAACTTGGCCTTCATAGACACAGCAACTTTCTTCAAAACCGGATCAGGAGAGTCACAAGCCTTGTCAATCTCAGTCTGCAATGTAATCATCTCCACAAATAATATGTTTGCAGTCACTGATTTCCATGCACTCAGCTTAATAGTAGCTTCATAAAATTTCTTCAAAAACAAACAAAAGGCTTCAGCATCCCTCCAGTTTTCATAATCCGGTGGTCCAATCTTATCCTCAAAATAGCTTCTAAATAAAGCATCTTCTTCTGCCATCCTCCCAAAAACAGCTTCATATTTCAAAGCAGCTTGCAGCATAAGAAATGTGCTGTTCCATCTTGTTATAACATCTAATGGAACATTTGCATTAGCCCTGCATTGCTCCAAAACAGCAAACTCCCTAAACTTATCAAGCCTAGCAGATGAGCTCCTAACATACTTTGCACAATTCCATATTGCTGCAATCCCCTTCTCCAATTCCTTCAAACCATCCTTAACTATCAAGTTAATAATATGGCAAGCACATCTTAAATGCAAAAATTCACCATCAAACATCAAAGTCTTGTAACCCTTCAACCTTCTCTTCATGTATTGCACTGCCACATCATTAGCAGATGCATTATCGACAGTGATGGAAAACACTTTTGAGATCTCCCATTGCCTCAAACATTGCTCCACAGCTCTACCAATATCATCACCTTTGTGACTGACAATTGGACAAAAGTTTATGATTCTTTTGTGCAATTTCCAGTCAACATCCATAAAATGAGCTGTAAGAACCATGTAGTTGATGTTTTGTATCGATGTCCAAGTGTCTGTGGTGATCGAAATCCTTGTGTCTGATGCCTTCAAGCCATTCAACAAAATTGTCTTCTCATGATTAAACTTATCTAATACACCCTTGGCAACCTGCCTTCTATTCAATATAATCCACTGCGGTTGTAATTCAGTAACAAAAGCCTTAAAACCATCCTTCTCCACATGCCTAAAGGGTAGTTCGTCCTTTATTATCATCTCTATGCACAGATCATCAATCCTCTGTTTGTTAAACCTATGAGGTTTTCCTCCAGACACATTATTTAGGTTTAGCTTGGCCTGTTTAGAATCAGATTCAGAAGTTTGCTTGTTTGCTTCGCCATACATTGGGTGTGACTCACATTTCCTCACATGGTTCCACATTGAGCTTGTCCCATTTTTCCTAACTGCACACAACACCTCAGTACCACAAGTGTTGCAGGTGCACCATTCCAGATCTACTTCACCATTTGGTGACCTACATCGAGTAAAGAATTCCCACAGACGACTTTTGTTCACAGGTTCTTTTCTTTTTTTCCACAAGAAGGTTGTGAGCTACTTTCTGGTTGAGATTCATGTTGAGGTTCAGGGGCAGGGGGAGGAGGAGGAGGGCGTGGAGGTAGTTCAGGGGCAGGGGGAGGTCCTAATGGGGATATGTTTATGTGTTCCTCTACATGTGCGGTCGATTGAACAGATGGAGATGAGCTACTAGATCTACTGCTTTAAATATGAGACAATGCTGTATCCACTATGAAAATTGAAAAACAAAAACCAATAAAATCCAAACCCTTTGAACAAAAGTACAAAACATAAGATGAATCCAAATTGAGAAAGAGATCGCACCTTGTGCGCCAGTGCCCCTCAATTGCGCACTAGTGCCCCTCCCTTGCGCGCCTTGCCTGCCCCTCCCTAATGCGCTTCCGGTCATCCTAATCCTTTGGCGACCCATCCTCGATCTACAATTCACACACAGACAACAATTCAGCAAATAAAATTATAAAAAGGCATCTAGACAATTTTAGCAACTCAGCATTCATACATTTACAAACCAATAACCAAAAGCTACAATAACCAAATGATCAGCACTGTTTCCAAATCGCATTCCCTAGTCCCTACAATAATTGAGTCAATAAAACGGCATTCATACATTTACAAACCAATCAGAGTATCAGACCAACACACACTAACACACCAACACACCATCAATTTCCATCAATTATTCAAACAACAAATGGCAATTTCCAGCAATTTACAGTATACTACCTTCTTCCTCTCTGCCTCTGTCTTGAAATCGGCCTTCAAATCCTCAACAATGCTCAGTCGCAGTGCAGTAAGAGGCAGAGTTATCGAGCTCAAAAACCTAGAAATGCAGAAAGAGGGAGAGTTATCTAAGAGAGAATCGAATCAAAGCTCAAATCAAAGTTCAAATCAAAGTTCAATTACCTGTGAGAGAGAAGTCGAGAGAGGTCGAGCTTGTCTGAGGTCAGCGACAAGCTTGTCTGAGAGAGATCGAAGAGAATCGAGAGAATCGAGAGAGATCGAGAGACCAGAGAGGCAGCGACTGAGAGCGGTCGAGCTCGAGAGGAAGCGACGGAGACGGCTGAGAGTGGTCGAGCTCGAGAGGAAGCGACGGAGATCGAGAGAATCGAGAGAGATCGAGAGACCAGAGAGGCAGCGACTGAGAGCGGTCGAGCTCGAGAGGAAGCGACGGAGAGAGGAAGCGACGGAGACGGCTGAGACGGCTTGAGAGGAAGCGAGAGTGAGACTTGAGAGGGCTGAGAGACAGAGAGGTGAAGCTGCGAATGAGGTATGAGGAAATGAGGAATAGGTTTAGGAGGTTAGGGTTAGGAATTGACGGCTAAGATTACAGGATCTCCATTCAACGGCTAGGATTAATACAATTTAATATAAATAAAAATTAACAGTCGGTACGGTAATTACCGTGGTAATGAAAATCTATTACCACTACCAACCACCAAGTCTATAGTTGGTACGGTAACCAACCGCAAAAGTCGGTAACCGACTATGTTGGTTACCAATTTAATTGGTTCGGTTGGTTTTGCGGTAATCGTGGTAAATTCCCATACCATGCCAGCCCTACATTTAGATGAGCAAAATAACAAAAAAGTAGACTTTATGAAAATCAAAATTGTTCTTGAGATTGAATCAATCGAAGATGAAAGTTGCAAGATCTACATTTAACATAAGACACAACTACTATTTTTATGAGAAATGTCTATCATTTAGATGAGCTAAATCATAGAAAAGTAGACTTTCTGGAAATCAAAATTGTTCTTAAGATTGAATCAACTGAAGGTGAAAGTTGCAAAGTCTACAATTAACATAAGACACAATTACTATTTTCATGAGAAATGTCTACCTTTTAGATGAGAAAAATCAAAGAAAAATAGACATTCTGGAAATCAAAATTGTTTTTGAGATTGAAACAATCAAAGGTGAAAGTTGCAAAGTCTACAATTAACATAAGACACTACTACTTTTTTCATGAGAAATGTCTACCATTTAAATGAGCTAAATCACAGAAAAGTAGACATTCTGGAAATCAAAATTGTTCTTGAGATTAAATCAATCGAAGGTGAAAGTTGCAAAGTCTACAATTAACATAAGACATAACTACTTTTTTCATAAGAAATGTCTACCATTTAGATGAGCTAAATCATTGAAAAATAGACTTTCTGGAAATCAAATTTGTTCTTGAGATTGAATCAATTGAAGGTGAAAGTTGTAAAGTCTACATTTAACATAAGACACAACTACTATTTTCATGAGAAATATCTACCTTTTAGATGAGAAAAATCACATAAATGTAGACTTTCTGGAAATAAAAATGGTTCTTAAGATTGAACCAACCGAATGTAAAACTTGCAAGTCTACATTTAACATAAGATACAACTACTATTTTTATGAGAAATGTCTACCATTTAGATGAGCAAAATCAAAGAAAAATAGACATTCTGGAAATCAAAATTGTTCTTGAGATTGAATCAATCAAAGGTGAAAGTTGCAAAGTCTACAATCAAATAGTATATGTGTCTTATATTAAATGTAGACTTTGCAACTTTTGTCTTCAATGAGTTCAATCTCAATAGAGCATACAAGAGAAGTTAGTTTCTTGCAACGAGATCGATTTTAATAAGAAATTGACATATTGATGAGACAAGAGAGAGAGAGATCGACAAGACAAATGTGTTCAAATTGTTTGAGTTAGAGAGAGAGAGAGAGAGAGTGTGTGTGTGTGTGTGTTCAAATTGTTAGAGAGAGAGATGAAAACTAACCCTGTTAGTGAGAGGGTAAGAGTTTGTTTGAGATTTAAATTGGATGACCAGTCAAACATGTAGCAGGTCGTCATTAATATAGTTAGACCAATCATAAGTAACCATGTGGTTAAGGTATCTATACCTTAAAGCACACAAGTATTTGCCAACCCAACTTGGAAATGCTTTGATCAAATATTCTTTTTGATCTTGAGAGCCATTTTGTGAATACATTTCACATTCTCTTTTACAAATGAGTACTGCAGGAAATTTTAAGTGTGTGCATATGAAGGCTGCTACTTGTGGTAGCTTTACTAAGATAATACGATCATCAGCAAAGTATAAATCTATCCTGATAGGAAAGCTAAGAACTCCAATCTGATGTTAGCGGCCTGATTCTCAGGGCGACCCCTGAGATTAGTGCTAGCAAAGGTTAATGCAGTGCAATTAAATTGTTTCTTGAACAGAAATATAACCACCAATAGTAAAAGAAAGTAGCAAATTCTTTAACTCATAAAACAACAAGATTTCGTCGGTATGAGGTTTTCAAAAAGTGTTGCGTTATGGTCCATTCAAACAAGATAAAATTGGTAGAAGTGGTAGAACAACTTTATTGTCTTCACCATCACGGTTGACTTGCTATTCTTCTTCAGTCTTCAGCTCATTTGCCGACGACACGGCACTTCATTTCTCGATCATGTTGGCTTCACCAGAATATGAACTGGCCGTCGTGAATCAGCTAGTAAGGTTGCTAAACTTTACATGATATATAACTATACAAGTTTTCTCTCTTTCTTTATTTGCTTCCATTGTTGATTTGCTGTAATTATGTCTCTGAGTCTGAACTTTCTGGGAGGAGCACCTTTTCAACTCTTATATGATGGTGTTAGGGTAGCCATAGGTAGAGCTAGCAAGTTCAAAACCCTCCTCATAAATCTCGAATCGACGCTGGATTGTTTGCAACCACGGGTCATCCAGCAGATAAGAGACCATAATTTGGAGCTGAATCTCCCAAACGATGTAATACAAGACCTTCAAGTAAAAATGGATGTTGGTGTGCAACTCATTGCCAATTTGTCGAGCCTTAGCATGTGGAACTTTCGCGTATGGGGGATTGCTGCAACTGCATGAAGCCTAGCTACGCAGACCAACTTGCTGCATTGGATAGGTCTCTTAGACGACTATTGGAGATACTAAAGCTGGAGCAGATGAGGAACGTGGTGGAGCTCTTGCTTTTGTCAAGAAGAACTAATGACAGACAAGTTGAATTGGAGAGAAGACAGTTGGAGATTTTGAAAGCGCTGCAAGAAACAGGAGATATGTTAACGGCGCAGCAAGTAGTAATGGAGAGAATTGAAAGGAACTGTGGTGCATCTTCAGACAGAGAAAGAGGATCAGCTCCTGCTCCTGCTCCTGCTCCAGCTCTAGGAGCAGCATTTAGGATATTGTTTGATGTTGTAATAACATTAAAGGACAAGAATATGAACTATAAGCGCCTCCTCGAAGATTTTGAATCCACTCTTGAATGTTTAAAGCCACTTATAGAAGAGCTTGTGGAATCTAACAAGTTGTTGCATCTTCCAAATGGGAAACAAAAATTTTTCATAATGCAAATGGAGAAGGGTGTAGAGCTGATTCACAAGTGCGCTGAGGTTCGCAATGGAGGAATAAGGTATACAAGGTACGAATGCACCAAGGAACTTATGCGATTGGATGGATGTCTTCAAAGACTTTTCATTGAACTGACAGAGCAGGTAGTATGGAATGTGAAGAAGGCCTTGGTGCTTGTAAGTAACTTGGAAAAAGAGATCACACAAATTGAAGAGGGTGGTGTGGTACATAGTGATGAAAGTGAAATCGAGTGTCCGGTTCCAGTACCTCAACCTCCATCACCTTCAGTTGGAGTGGATTTACAAAATGTGCAGTTAAATCAAGAGGTAATCGAGGAGACATTGGATCCGGTAAGTAACATAGAAGAGGAGATCAAGGAAATTATAGAAGCTAGTGTGGTACAAAATGATGACGTACAAAGTCAGTCTACTCAACTTTCATGGCCTACGGCTGGATCGAGTATACAAAGTATGCAGGGAAAAAGGGGTGTGATCAAGGAAAGATGGAACTCGGAAGACGAGCAGGATGTCAAGCAAAGAAAAAGGGAAGGCGTCTTTGAATATAAGGTTGCTGGTGAAAATGAACTTCCATCATTTCCATATGGACTTGCACTGGAACGTGAAGATCAGTCTGATGCATACAGCGATGCATCATCGGGAGAAGTACAGATTAATCATGAAGCTGAATTGGATATGCATGTGAGCAACTTGAAGAGGAAGCTTTTGTATCATGATCACTTGGCCCTTGTGCTGACAGGTCCTGAACGATGTGGGAAAACTAGACTGGCAGAAAAGTTTTGTCAAGATGAGGAAGTGAAAGATGAGTTCAAGAACAACATCTTCTGCGTCCCTGTTTCACAGAATCCAAGTTTGGACCTTATTGTTCAACAACTATATCCAGAGGAGGGCTGCTGGGAGATTGCGTTGCCAGATGAAAATGGAGTTCATGCAATTCAGTGGCTGCAAGCATTTGCGAAGCATGTAGGACATCGTCGTTCTCTGTTGGTACTAGATGATGTCTGGCCTGGATCTGAATCCCTTCTTGATGAGTTTGATGAATTCAAAAGGTCAAATTTCAAGTTTCTGGTGACATCAAGATTCGAATTTCCAAGATTTGGTTCCTCCTATTATGTAATGACAGATGATGTACTGAGGGAAGGTAGGTAAACATGAAAATGTTATCAAATATTGCATGTCACAGCCGAGAAAGAAATTGAGTACATTTCTAATGCCTATACTTCATTGGATTGATCATGTTAAAGAATATGAAAGTTGGAGGATCCAAGACTCCAAGTTGCAGTTACAATAACCTAACATCATCTCCCATCATGGGCTAAAAAGCCAAATTTAGCCTCTAGTTACTCTTACCATAAGCCGAATTACAATTCTCAAGGCAAAAAATTTAGCTCGAGTTATTTTGTAAATCAAATTTAGCTTATGAGGTTGGTAGGTTAAAACTAAATATTATTTTATTCAACTTTAGATATTGTTTTTTCTAATTTACACTAGCATCTAAATTAAAACTTCATTACTAACAAAATTGTATATCATCGCTACGATCTCGACGAGATCTTTCATATGAGCTCCATATCGAATATATTTATATAAAATCTTTTTAATAATCAATTATTGAATTAAACAAATAAATGACAAAATAAAAAGAAATTGTTTTACCTAAGGTCAAAATACTATTAATTTAGCTAAGGTTTAGCTAAGGATTTAACTTATGATGAGAAACTTTGATAAGTTAAAAAAAATTATAAAATATTCTTGTTTTGTAAGCTAAATTTAGTATCTGATCGTCAGTTGTAAATTGGCAAGACTGCTGCGGCACACAGAAACGTGACCTTTTCTTCTATAATTGCCTTAGCTCTTACGTTTTAGTTAGCAGATTTGACCCGAGTAAATATAATTACGTTATCTATTATATATATTAACTCCATTTGTATTGATAAGCTTAACTGTGAAGGCTGCCACCTATTTCTTTAACTCTTCGCTATTACGCAAGAGACCATCTTAACAGTTGACCAACTCTTCACCACCCATTCCTCGTTCCAGCTGGGTGCTCTACTTAGAAGCAAAGCAAGGTGCGCTATTTAAAACGACAGCAAGGCCATTACACTTCGATACAAAACTGTAAGCTAATCAATCATGGCGGACAAGCTAATCGGGAAACATCTGTACAAGCAGCTCCTTGATGGTGTAAAAGAAGCATTAGGCAGTAGTACAAAGTTTACGTCCCTCCTTGAAGATCTCAGACTGACGCTGGTCTCTCTACAACCACGAATCGCTCAACATGATCCGGAAATGTATCTTCTGCCAAATGAGGAGACCCGAAATCTCGAGCGGCAAATGGAGGAGGGAGTGAAGCTAGTTGGCCAGCTATCGAGTCTTGGCATGTGGAACTATCACTGCATGAAGCGAAGCTACTCCGACCAACTTGCCGAACTGTTCAGGTCTCTTAGGAGAGTGTTGTACATTCTAAAGCTGCAGGAAGAGAGACATACGAATGAGCTCTTGCTTGTTGCAAGGAACATTCGCGACAGACAAAATTACCTGGAAAGAAGGTTATGTGGTTTACGAAAAGTGAAGCTGGAGGAGCAGAACGACGGCAATGGTCAGGTGAAAAATGGAGGAGGAGGAGGAGGTGCTGGTCAGGATCTGGAGCAAGTGTTTTGCCGTTTGCTTGAACTCTTGGTTTTGGAAGTTGATGTAGAATTGAATGGCAAAAAGAGCTTCAAACCGGTCTTGGTTGATCTCAAATCCACGGCTAGTTCCTTCCAACCACTCATACAAGAGATATCACAGTTTAACAACATACTGCATCTATCAAAGGAGGAACTGGAAAATCTGAGGGAACAGTTGCAGAAAGGTATCGAGCTTGTTGACAAGTGCTCAAAGGTACCTCGAGGGGAGAGCTACAAAAGGTATGAATACTTCGAAAGACTTCTGGAGTTGGATGAATATCTTCGAGGATTGTTATGTATGATGAGGGAGCAGGTAGCCAAGGATATGAAGGAGACTTTGCTTTCTGTATGCAACTTGGAAATGATGCTCACTCGAATTGAAGAGCTACATCTGGCACAGAATCAAATTGATCAACACCCTGCTTTGTGAAAGCGGTTTATTTTTTTCATTTTTTGGTTAGTTCTAGAACAGCGGTTGGGTAAATATGCTCAGAACTAATTCCCAAGAAATTCAATGTTCCTCCTGCAATTTTATACGAGTATAATGTTTACAACTTTTCATGTGTAGCCAACCCGACTTGGTGGGGTAATTACGCTTGATTGAAGGTTGTCGACCACATTTTACTTGATCACTCTAATGATCGCTATCTAGATCGGTAACACATAACAAATTTGAATCCTTGATTGGATGATGTTTCGTCTCTTGGTAACGGCGGCGGCCTTGTCAACACAATTTTGAATTCCGACGGTGGTGTTTTGGTGGTCCTTTCTAGTGGTGGCCATGTGATAGACCTAGGGGTGGCAGTTGACGGCGACCATGGAGTGCCACAGTTGGATGTGCATGGCATAGAAATTTGGATCTGGGCCGGAATTGCAACCTTACTAGGGTTTGGGGATTGACCTTAGTGTTTCTGAATGTGGGCTTGGCGTGCTTGGGCTTTTGGCATATGGGCATGTCCTGGACCTTTGCATTTCATTCAGTTTTGTCATTAAACTTGGGAAAACCCTCTCTGTGAGTGTTTTCGACCATGTTAGGTCAGCTCTTTTTTTTTTTGTTACAAGGAGGGGCTAAGAGCCTCAAAAACAAACAAACTAAGCAATAACAAGTCTCGAACATAAAAGACCATTTTTGTCTTCCTGAAGCCTGCTCAAAATATACAAGAACGTTGATTCTCAAAAAAAACTGTCACAAGTTCAAAGAGTGCCCATAATGAGCTAAGTCATCTGCCAACATATTGCATTCCATATAAGCATGAGCAATATAGCAATTCCAATTCCTCAACCAAAGAGTTTTGCACACCGTAAGTAGGCCATGCAGAGGATGGGTATCATCCCACTCCCCTTGTTAGGGCGGCTCTTTCATTCTAACATTTCTTGGTTACTAAATGAGATTCATTCTAGAGTTTTCAGCACATAATTGTTTAGGTATTTCTAGTTAGTTTTACATGGTTCAATTATTACGTAGTTCTTCTGGGATTGTGTTTATGACTTTATGTTGTTTTTTTACATTTTATTCAATATAAAATGGGTGCGTTTATTACTACCCCACAAACCACTTTGCTCACTCCACATTTTCTTCACACCTCACTCATCATATAATTTTAATTGTAAGTTTACTTTGTTCACCTATTAACAATACATAAAAAACTATTTTCTCAACTCTACTTTGTTCACCCTACATTCTCTTTATATATTTTGTTAAATTCATATTTGCTCAATGTTAGTAATTAAAATCACCAAGTAAACAAAAATTCACATGAATGTATAAATTCAAGTTAAAAAACAAGAATAAACTCTTAAATTTAACAACTCAATGATATCAGTCGATATCAAGATACACAATGTCAGTAAATGTATCTCTAGTAGCAACGCTTTCCATACTTCTAAGTTTCTTGAACTGATTTATCTGTTGTTAATAAATACGGTACAATAGTTGTCCATGAGAATTTACATACAAAGTCGACATGAAAAATAATGAGTATAAGGATAGACGAATCATCAACAAAGAAAAAAAATACAAATAGTTTACCTCATCTTTAGGTTAAATGCTAGTGTCATCAACATGACCGAATGTGATAAATTTGGGTTAGAGTTATGAAATTTGTGTTCACCCAAAACAAAAAGATTAAAAAAATTGTAATTTGTAACAACTTATTGTCTCTTATTGTTATTTTACATCAGAGTATTTTGGTATTTTAATAAATTAACAACGTGTGAGATGAGTAAAGTGATTTGTGGGATGAAAATAGATGCACCTTATACAGCCTGACGTCATTTGATAAAAAAAATTAAATTACAGAAGAACAATTGTATTAAGGGACAATGTGCATCAGCCCTAATTTTGAGAATTTTATTCCCGCCAACAAAATCATATTTTAAAATTCTCAAAAGCCAACTTAAATAGGAAAAAGACAATTATACCCTTAATAATTTAAAGAAAATACAATAGTCTATTATAAAAACAATAGAAGGTCTATTTAAAATAAATATCTATGACTGGATTCTCGCAACCGTTGACCGTTGAACGGACTCTGGTGACCGGATGTCTATTGAGGGCAGTAGGGTGTTCGTCGGGGGGTCTATTAGGGGCAGTAAAGGTCATATCGAGGGTCTATTGGGGGCAGTAGGAGGTCATGTCGGGGGTCAGGGACAATAGGGGGTTCGTCGGGGGTTTATTGGAGGCAGTAGGGGGTCATGTCAGGGGTCTATTGGGGCAATAGGAGGTTCGTCGGGGGTTCTATTGGGGACAGTAGGGGGTTTATCGGGGGTCTATTGGGGGCAGTAGGAGGTCATGTTGAGGGTCTATTGGGGCAATAATGGGTTCGTCATGGGGTCTGTTAGGGGTTGTATAACCTCTTATTGGGTTAGTAAGACCTCCTATTGAGGAAGTATGACCCTTGAAATTAATTGTGTGCTTTAGTCACTTAATTATAATTAACATATTCCTATTGGGGGTTGTATGATCACCTATTGGGGTCAGTATGACCTTTTATTGGGGTCAATAAGACCTTCTATTGGGGGCAGTATGACTCTTGAAATTAACTGTGTGCTTCAGTCACTTATAACAGGTCCTTATTAAGGACAATATAACCACATATTAGGGTCAGTAGAACCTCATATTGAGTGCAGCATGAGGTCTGTTGGGGATAGTATGAGATATGTACATATAGAGTTTTATTGGGGGCAGCAGGGGGTTTTATTGTGGCAGTATGAGGTTTTACTGGGAGCAGTATGAGGTATGTCAAAGGGTCAATTAGTGGCAATAAGAGGTCTATTACGGGCAGTAAAAAGGTCCATTAGAGCCATTTTCTGAAGAAACCATTTAGAAAAATGCGGAACCTGCAAATAAAGAAGAAATCATTTACTTATGAAAAAGAAGAGAAGACATTATCGTGTGCCTAGTATACAGGGAGCACATTGAGCATCCACATCGGTAATAAGAAAGCTCACTATCATAAGACTAACTCCAAAAGAACACAACGAAAAATAAACCAAATTAAGAGAAGCGCAATATCCGAAAACACAATTTCAAGGAGAACACAATTCCATATATAAGTGTCTCTCACCTCACCGTAAAACAGAACCAATTGATCCGGCCTTATAGAAAAGCATCAAAAAAAATAAAAAAATGACCTAAAAAAAGAGAGAGGGATCGCCATTTCTAGGCCAAGAAAAGTTATCTCAACATTAGTGAGAAGAAAAAAAGTAACAACATAACTTCAATAACATCAGGGCTTGAAATGAAGATCAAACAATCTATTTCAAGTCTAAATTTTTGCCGCATGAAGATAAAGGTACTTCAATATTGACGATAATGCGCCATCCAATTCTACAATGCTAAAACTCTCCGCGTGTGGGGTGAGTCCGGTCAATTTGGATCCCAGAGAGAGAGAGAGAGAGAGGTAGATCTGGACGTGAGAGAGAGGAAACAAATCTGGGAGAGAGAGAAGAAAGATAATACGAGGGTAATTTGGATAGGAAAAAATCATTAAAAATTAAAAAATTTGTTAATGGTAATATATGTTTAAGAGTTTATAGAGTTGATAGGAATTTTAGATTATGATTTCGTTGTTGGAAAAAACATCTTTAAATTTAAGAGTAACGAGTATTTTCTCTTGTATTATCTGTTGTATTAAAGATGCAGTTGAGCTCTTTTATAACCGGTATTAAAACTCCAAGTTGGCGCCTTGTCCAATTTATTTCTATTTTCGATGACGGTGCAAATTTATTTTATTTTTTTTGAAAGGTTGTTTTTCTTGATGACAGTGCTAATTTATTTAGACAACAAACCCATTTTGTTTCAAATCAACGGCTGTCCCTTTCTGTCTCTTAATTTATGTCCCCCCCGCCGGTGAGTGGCCCTAGGTTTTTGAATCTATAATATTAAGTCAGCAGACTTTTGTAGCTACAAAATGCATGGAATCATGGTTGTGGACAAAATTCGCCAAAAGACAAAAGTTATCGGTTATTATTTATTGCAAGTGCACAGAGCTTAGGTTCATATTCTTCTCCGTTCGTTCTCTTTTTCTATTATTTCTTTTTCCGTTTAGAAGAATAGTAGCGGTCTTTTCTCTCCAACAATTGGAGGACTCGGGGGTATACTTTTTTCGATGATCAGGATTCGGTATACATGGGAACAGTGAGATGAAGTTGAGTCGGGCAGTTTGATATATATGCTCACCGATCGAGCTCCAGCGCGTTTTCATTTCTGTAATCGGAGTAGAAGGCAAGCCGCAGACGTTAATCATCGATTCAAGGAGACTACGGGATCTCACAATTCTGGCCCTAACAAAGCAGCAACGCTCGAGGTTGGTGGCATTTAGATTTGAAAAGTACATCTATGCAAATGCAATTTAAACTTGGTTTCTTGTAAATAAGTATAATGTCTGCTGTGGCTCTGACTTTTGTTGGAGGAATACCTTTTCAAGTTCTGTATGATGGGGTTAAGCTGGGCATTCGCAAGAGTAGAAAGTTTAAAACCCAGCTCAGAAACCTCCAGATAACGCTAGATGGTTTACATCCTTACATTATCCAAGGGATAGAAGATAATAATGTTCAACTTCATCTCCCAACCGAGACAATACGAGGCCTTAAAACGAAAATGGAGGAGGGTAAAAAGCTGGTGGATATGATGTTGAAGCATAGCATGTGGAACATCCGTATCTGGGGCAACTGCTATAATTGTAAAGGGCCTGATTGGGCAGAACAGCTAAGTGAGTTGGATAGCTCTCTTACAGTACTGCTAGCCCAACTAGAAATGGAGGCAAAGAAAAATATCACCGATCTCGTAAGTTTGGAAATTGCTAACAAGGACAAACTAGATAGATTGGAGAAGAGATTTGAAATTTTAATAGATGGGCAGCAAAGAATGATTGATATGATGAGGGAGCAGAACGAAGCAATAGGGAGAATTATTGCACGGAACAATAGTGTTCAACAGGTTGCATCTTCTAGTGGAGGAGGAGGGGCTACTCCTTCTCCAGCACTAGGGGTAGTATTCCAGAAACTGTTTGATATTTCTATGGAAGTAAACGTCAAGCACATGATATTTAAACGCCTCATAGAAAGATTCAAGTCCACGCTGCACTGCTTACAGCCACTGATAGAAGAGATAGCAAAATACAACAGGATATTGCATCTTCCAGAGGAAGAAGTGAAAAATCTTATTAAACAATTAAAGAATGGTGCGGAACTCGTTCGTAAATGCTCCAAGATTCGCAAGCGGGCCAACTACAAAAAGAACGAGTACATCACCAAAATTCTGAGTTTGAACAACTCTCTTCAAAGGCTCATCATTCGACTCAAAGTGCAAGTGGAAAAGAGTGTGAAGGAGACTTCGGATTCAGCAGACAAAATAGAGGCAGTGATCAAGAACATTGAAGCTGGAGGTGTAGTACAAATTGATGATCTTGGAGGTGAAGGTCACAGGCCAGTAGAACCTGGATTACCTGCCGTTATACGGGACGTACCACAAGTCAACATGGAGGTTTCAAGGGATGTGATTAAGGAGGCATTGGTGGATTCAGCAAAGATTCTTATAGATCAGAAGTGGGTGAAGTCTAATGAAAGGAGTGATGTGGTACAAGATCAAATGGAAACTGCAGCTGGATTAGATGTACTGAGTTTGCAGGGATCGATGGATGTGGAGACATTGTATTCAACTCCTGTTGATTCAGCATTAAAGTGTGCAACAAATATAGACAAGATGGGAGTCGACAAAAATGAAGAAAGTGGTGAAAGTCCAATTGAAATTGCAGTAGCTGCTGAAACTGAACCTCCTTCCCCTACAGTTCGGGATGTGCCGAGGAATGCTAAAAAGGAAACAGCTGAACCTCATTGTTCATCGCCAGCGAAGGTCAAACAACCTGATAAGGAAGAGGTAATTATGTAGGGCATGCATTACCATCAATGTGATTTTTTTTTTCTCCAAAGCACCACGTATGCATTCTCAAAAAAAAAATGCACGTATGAACTGAAATTAGACTCCTACTACATTTTTTTTTATCTTTTTAAAATTAACTTGGCCAGGTTTTTACTCAAGATTGTAATATTATATATTCTATTTAATTATTATATATTAAATAATTAACATGTATCATATGGTAATTGTAGAATGTGCATGTATTGTACACATATAATTACATTTCTCCTAATTAAATACATGCAGGAAGCAGTGTTAGAGCATCTCAAATCGAGAGCGAATGCTAGGATGACACTTCTGAAGAAAGTAAGTCCTAAATAGCTAGAAATAGATGCATTTCTTGTTGATAGAATTAGAAATAGATGCATTGCTTGTTGATAGAATTAGAAATAGATGCATTGCTTGTTGATAGAATTAGATGCATAATGGAGAACTTTTAATGTAAAATAAAATAAAATATGAGTTACATTTTTTTTTAGGGAAATGGAGATAGTTTCAGTTGCCGTAGCCAATATGACCAATAGCGCCTGGTCAAGCGGGAGATAGAACTCCTATACAAGCTCTAAGAGCCCTTATTTGACTAATCTAATACGAAAGCTAAAGTCCAAAAACGCGGACGATCCAATACTACAAAACTAGAGTCCCAAAAGACGAACAATCCAATACTACATGCAACTGAAAAAAAAAAAACAGAAAGACCTCTACGCCTATACAACTGTAGTGCAAAGCATCCGTTCTGTAGATGAGAAAATAGCTTTTGAGTTAGAGTAGGAGGCATCTTGGCCCTGGGTTAAAATGGAACGGTTGTGATCATCTTATTAGGCAATATTAGGAGAGGCTTATTAGGAAAGGATCCCGATCCGGGACCGATAATATGACTAAAATTTCTTCTAAGAGCTGATTTAATATTTTTCCCAATTAACGGTTACTTGTGCGCGCAGTGGTTTGGCAGGAACAATAGCTGTGGGAAAAGAAAGAAGGGAAATGTCGTTCTCTGGATAATACCTTCCAATTGTAACAAGGAAAGCAAAGTGTCGACATTTTGTTCATGTATCAAACCATTTCAGGTGTTTATAGTTTTCTTTTGCTTTATAGTTTTTCATTCTTCCTCTGAAGTCTAAAAGATCTATATGGCTCAGTGCTTTGCTATTCCACTTTGAACGTACTCTTGATCTCTCTCGATCATTTAATTTATTTAGTTTATATCTTGATACGTTATATATGCAGAAACACAGTGAGGAAACAGAAATGATCATGCAAGTGCCTTTTCCGGACGAATGCATTGGCAACATCATCTCACTGACCACTCCTGCAGATGCCTGCAGACTGTCATTGGTCTCTAAGCGTTTCAAGTGCGCTGCAGAATCCGATCAAGTTTGGGAAAACTTCCTTCCCAGTCCGCATCTTATCCATGCGATCGAATCCCAATCCACGTCTTCATCTACATTTGTGCCTGCCAAGTCCAAGAAGGAGTTTTACCTTGCGCTGTGCGATAACTCAGTCCTCATGGATAATGAGAAGATGAGCTTTTCACTGGACAAATGGAGTGGGAAAAAATGTTACATGATATGTGCAAGGGAACTTAATATTGTTTGGGCACAAGATAAATCTAGATACTGGAGTTGGATATCTCTGGCTGAGTCCAGGTTTAAGGAGGTGGCTTCTCTAGACGAGGTTTGTTGGCTCGAAATACGTGGGAAAATCGATATGAGTATTCTGTCTCCATGGACTCTCTACAAAGCTTATCTTGTGTACAAGTTAACAGAAGACGCATATGGATTCGACGTGACTGTGGAGGTCGCAATTGCTGAAAGGCATTATGGATTTGAATACGGACCTCTGGATGCCGCACTTGGTGGAGATGAAAATAAGCAGACAGTGTATCTCGATCCAAGTCTGGAAATTATGGATGGAGCTCGACGTCCAAATGAAAGAGCGGACGGCTGGTTGGAGATGAAGCTGGGTGAGTTTCTATGCCAAGCAGAAGAAGATGGAGAGTTGGAAATGATTTGTGCGGAGTATAAAGATCTGTGTTGGAAGAGTGGTCTTATTGTGCAGGGAATCGAGGTCAGGCCAGAAAGAAAGGAATACTCCGAGGCCAAAGGCAAGGCAGGATATTTCAGAGCCAAAGGCAAAAAAGCCTTGTTTTTCTAGGTTCTGACCTCCGATCAATGAGTAAGTTGTAAGATGATTAGTGTCATGATTATGAGCTGATTAAGAGTAATCCTCACCAGTGAATGAAATACAACTGTCAGCATGTTGTGGTCTATCAATGCTGATGTGGATATTTTCCATTTTCAGTGATGCAATAATTGTTTTTTCATTTAAAATAAAATAACTTTGTTTTTCTAGCTTTTCTCAGTTTAAATACTTTGTTGGCAGTACGTTTTGCTGCATTAAGAAATCAAAAAGAAAATTGCTCCAGGTTCTTCTTTCTTCTTCACTGTTCTTCATTTCTTAGCTAACTCTAGCTTGAATATTTCATTATGGATGCCATGTTCTCATAATTAAGTTTCCACTAGTTAAGCTAGCTTGATGGAAATAATAATTAATCCATTATAATGGATTCATAATTAACGACTCGAGAGTTTCTAATGTGACATTCCAGTGTTTATGTTTGTGTCTATGGCAATGGCATTAGAAGGGAAGTTCAAGAATTATTTCATTTATATGTTAAGAGTTGTGTAATAAACTTCCCTGCTAAGGTACTATAAATTTTTCAGTAAGAGCTGTGTGTACAGTACATGTCCTTTAGGTTGTTATATATCTGTAAAAGTATGAAAGTGAGGCTACTATAAAAGTATGGAAGAGCAGAAAGGTGACTCTAATTAGTAATTACAATATTGTAGTATTGTACATCTTACGCTAGCTAGCATGTCATGGATTTCTAATGCCTATACTCCGTTGGATTGATCTTGTTGAAGTGACAGAATTCATATCAGTAAACCATTTACAGAACAGAAAATGTCTTCTGTGTAATATTGCTCACGATAAATCCATCATTCATCGACTATGATAAGGAGACTTCTTTATTTGTGTTCATTGTGAAGGATTGTAAGACTTTGACATGCTTAAAATCCAGCAGTTGATTTTATACCTGAAAATTTATAAAAGAATATCCTCTTTGTGTTAGTATAATGTTGCAATGCTACCAGAAAACCACCTAGTACATCCAGAAATTTTCGATCTAATAATACGTGTATCAGGATAGAGCTTAAACAGTCCACCGGAGGATGCAATCTCATTACAGGTATAAATTTTCTCAATAGTTTAATATAATCGGACATTTTCCCCAAAGCACATTGTTCTACGTACAATTTCTCAGTACCCCCGGTCTTTTCCTTTCTATTGTGGCTTTCAGCTTCAGGGATCACCTAGACCATAGCAACGGTGAATTATTGAGCAACCACGTCTGTAAGGGATAGAGGGCTTTCCATCAGGAAAACAACTGGGGAGTAGTCTTCCAAAAGGGCCTCTGCAAGGGCCAGGGAGTACAATGAGATTCCTTTTAGCCGAAACCCCGTGGTCCAGCGCCACCATGCTAACCAGTAGTACGCAGAAGATTAATGACTTCATATTTAAAGATGCCATGATCTGAGGCTTCAGTGATAGTAGTAGGCTTCAATGCTGTTAGGTTTCAGAGATATTAGTTGTCTCTTGTTCAATACTTGCATGAGAGAGTGACCTTTTATATGGATTTTGGCTGCCGTTTTACGTTTGAACTGTGGGGTTTGGAAGACTTGAGTTTGTTTCTGCTGTTTTCATTTGCAGTTTGGTAACTATATTGCAGTTTGGTAACTATATTGCAGTTTGGTACCATTTAGATGAGCAAAATCAAAGAAAAATAGACATTCTGGAAATCAAAATTATTCTTGAGATTGAATCAATCAAAGGTGAAAGTTACAAAGTCTACAATCAAATAGTATATGTGTCTTATGTTAAATGTAGACTTTGCAACTTTTGTCTTCAATGAGTTCAATCTCAATAGAGCATACAAGAGAAGTTAGTTTCTTGCAACGAGATCGATTTTAATAAGAAATTGACATATCGATGAGACAAGAGAGAGAGAGATCGACAAGACAAATGTGTTCAAATTGTTTGAGTTAGAGAGAGAGAGAGTGTGTGTGTGTTCAAATTGTTAGAGAGAGAGATGAAAACTAACCCCGTTAGTGAGAGGGTAAGAGTTTGTTTGAGATTTAAATTGGATGACCAGTCAAACATGTAGCAGGTCGTCATTAATATAGTTAGACCAATCATTGAACTGACAGAGCAGGTAGTATGGAATGTGAAGAAGGCCTTGGTGCTTGTAAGTAACTTGGAAAAAGAGATCACACAAATTGAAGAGGGTGGTATGGTACATAGTGATGAAAGTGAAATCGAGTGTCCGGTTCCAGTACCTCAACCTCCATCACCTTCAGTTGGAGTGGATTTACAAAATGTGCAGTTAAATCAAGAGGTAATCGAGGAGACATTGGATCCGGTAAGTAACTTTGAAGAGGAGATCAAGGAAATTATAGAAGCTAGTGTGGTACAAAATGATGACGTACAAAGTCAGTCTACTCAACTTTCATGGCCTACGGCTGGATCGAGTATACAAAGTATGCAGGGAAAAAGGGGTGTGATCAAGGAAAGATGGGACTCGGAAGACGAGCAGGATGTCAAGCAAAGCATTGAAGCTGGAGGTGTAGAACAAATTGATGATCTTGGAGGTGAAGGTCACAGGCCAGTAGAACCTGGATTACCTGCCGTTATACGGGACGTACCACAAGTTAACATGGAGGTTTCAAGGGATGTGATTAAGGAGGCATTGGTGGATTCAGCAAAGATTCTTATAGATCAGAAGTGGGTGAAGTCTAATGAAAGGAGTGATGTGGAACAAGATCAAATGGAAACTGCAGCTGGATTAGATGTACTGAGTTTGCAGGGATCGATGGATGTGGAGACATTGTATTCAACTCCTGTTGATTCAGCATTAAAGTGTGCAACAAATATAGACAAGATGGGAGTCGACAAAAATGAAGGAAGTGGTGAAAGTCCAATTGAAATTGCAGTAGCTGCTGAAACTGAACCTCCTTCCCCTACAGTTCGGGATGTGCCGAGGAATGCTAAAAAGGAAACAGCTGAACCTCATTGTTCGTCGCCAGCGAAGGTCAAACAACCTGATAAGGAAGAGGTAATTATGTATCGACATTTTGTTCAAGGAAAGCAAAGTGTCTGTTTGAGCCCAGTGGGCATTTTCGGTCCAAGACTCGAGATAGGCCTTGGATAGCATTTGGGCCAATACCTGTGGCCTTTTTAGCCCACGAAGGGTGGCGAGGTCTGGCAGCACGTGACGAGGATTTTGTCCAGAAGATTCTGATACCTCGCGAGATTCGGTGTCCTCGCGGGATCCTTATTTCCAGTTCGCGTGGGACTCTACAGTGCCTGGCGAGGAAGAGTTGGAAATGGACGTAGATACCCTTGGGATAAGCTCGCTTAGCGTTTGAGTTTGCGTACGACTCTACAGCGAGGCGGCGAACGAGACCTAAGCGAAGACGGTTTGACACGTGTTGCATGGAGCGTACGGTTGGCGAATTGATCGTATCCTTGTGGGATTCTGATTGTTGAGTCCGAATTGGATTGTGATTAAGTCTCCACGAGTTGCTTACGGATGAATATATAAGGAAGCTTCACGGCTTTCAGAGGGACACACAATCAATCAATCAACAACTCTCTCAAACAGACGAACACAGTCGAAACCTTCGAGCATCCTCGAAACCCTTACGTTCTAAGCGCACCCTGCCTTAGATCTCAGAGCCCGTCAGGACTCGTCTCCGATTTCCCTATTGTTGCTCTGCTCGCTCTTACAGTGAGTATCGATCGACAGGTGACTAGAAGATTAAGCTCGTAAATATTTCCTCATCTGAGGTGACGCCGGAGCCCTCTTTCGCCTGGTTAGAAGTCAGAACGCGCATCGTTCTCTTTCCTCATCCGTGAGGTGGCACGCCCCGCACACACCATTTTACTTTTGTTCCTTCTCTACCCTTGCTGAGGACGTGGGCCAAAACATTGGCACGCCCGGTGGGACAGAGAGTTTACTTTTCTAGCAATCATTGGGAAGTCAGACGACTCCCCATACCGGAGACCTTCAATTTCTTGTTTGAAGCACAAGTCTCCGCAATACAAGCCCCATAACAGCGCGGCTTGCAGATCTCTCACTAAAGAGGAGATTCTCACTCGATTCGGCAACCCCGACCATACTAAGTCCACAATGGCAAACTCACAACCAATCCCAGAAGCAGGACCTACTCTGTCAACAGATGTTCGAAGAACTAAGGAACGATCTCAAGAATGAGATCGGCGTGCTCAGGAGTGAGTTCGGCTTAAAAGTCGAAGATACTCAGCAAACTGTCCAGGGCCTCTCTGCGCAGTTCGCTAAGGACAAGGAGATCTGGCTCGCGAACCAGGAGAACCACGCTAGGCTCAGCGAGGAATTCAACTACGTGGCCGGCACGATCAGGGAGGACAAGGACATAATGACCAGCTCTCTGCAAAGGATCCAGACAGAACTGGATCAGAGCAAGGTGGCCTTTACAAAGGCTTTGGAGGTCCAAACCCATCGCCTGAACGACCATGACACCAAGCTGCAGCAACAGCAGGACGCTTCCTTCTTCGGGAGCAAGAACAGCATGGAAAAGCTCGAAGACTACAAAGAGCGCCATGATACCCTGAACACAAGGGTCCTGCAGATGGAAGACTGGATTCGGGCCCAGGCGCCAAAGAATCACGCTATGAACCATGCCAGTTCAAGCGCAGCTGAGGGCTCAAGGTACATCCCGCCTAATGAGCGCCCTAGAGCAAATCCGAGGGTCGGGGCCCAGAAGGCTCCCCAATTCACATTGGGGGCCAGTTCATCAAAGACACCACCCCGTCTACCCTCGCCATGCAACCCTGGGGGCACACTCAGGGGCGCCGGTGCTCTTCCCTCGCAGGGAATGGGGACACCAGATGACCCGATCGTGGCTTATTCCAGTTCGACCCCTAAGAACGTCGGACAGGCCCCTAGCCTCTCTGCATGGCATGGCCATGACCAGGGGGCAGAATCTGCACCAGTAATGACGGCCGATTGGCGCCAGCTCATTTCAAGCATCGTCAAGGAGCACACCGGAAAGGGTGATGCTAGCTTGCACTATCGTGACCCCTATCCAGATAGCGTGGCACAGTATCCCTTCCCCCACGGGTTCAAGAACATCATCTTCACCACATTCTCTGGGGAGACAAGGGAAGATGCAACGACTCACATGGCCCGCTTCAAGGTCCAATGCGGCCAGTACGGGAATGATGACATGCTCAAGCTCAAGCTCAAGCTCAAGCTTTTCGGGACTTCTCTGTCCGGAGCCGCTTTCACCTGGTACTCCAGATTGAAGCCGGGATCGATAGCAGATTGGCCCACCATGGAACGTCTCTTCCGGGAGACATATGGCACAATTGAGCCCGAAGTCGGCCTCGACTCCCTCACGCAGATGAGCCAGCAGAGCATGGAGTCCGGAGTTTCCTTCCTCCAACGCTTCAAGATCCAGCAGGCCAAATGCGATTACCTGCTGCCTGAGCAGGAAGCCATTAAGTTGGCTATTCGGGGTTTGGAGCACCGCCAGCGGCTGAAGCACCATGGAGAGCGTTTCAGTTCCATGGGTGACCTGATCAACAAGGTTGGCAGCTACGAGCTCATCCTGAACGAGTTGGACGACAAGGCCAACGCTTCCAAAGGAACCTATGTACCGGGGAAGAGTCGGATAGTGGGGGCACTAGGCATGCAAGCCCCCGCTTATGATCCTTACTATCAAAGGCCGGAAGCAGTCCACGCAGATCAGGACTTGGACGATATTGGCGCGGTAGAACTGACAGGCAAGCAGGTAGCTCACAAAATGAAGAATCTGAAGATGACCCGCGAGCCGATCACCATCCAGTCCTTTGCCTGGACCAAGCCAGAATACGAGTCGTACACTTACGACGCCAAAAACGCCCATTTGGTCTTCAATGACCTAATCGAGGCGAAGTATGTGCGCCTGGACCACAAAATTCCGCCTAAGGAGGAGCTGAAGGACAAGAAATACTGTGCCTTCCACAACTTATACAATCATGACACCAAAGATTGTGTCAAGCTCCGAGACCAGCTGCAGACTTGGTTAAACTCAGGCGAGCTGAGGATGAAGGCACCAGGTAGAACGGCCTCATTGGTCGATGTAGACCCTTTTCCGCCCGTAGTGGGCATGGTCGAGGTCAACTGGGCTGATCAGGCCCAGGACGACGAACGACGTCGAGCGCCAAAAAGGGGTCGCGAGGAAGGAGACGACAGTGCCCGCCAGCCGCGTCGCCAGTACACCTACAATGAAAGTCTGGCACATGAGGTCTTAGAAGATTTCAGAGAGGCCGGGCTCGTCACAGTTGCCAGGTCCTTGCCCTACATAGAATATAAGGAGGGACGCGTTCATTGCAAATTCCATGACAGCTGGGGGCACAGGACCAGCGATTGTCGCCAGCTCCGAGACCAGATCCAAGACTGGCTTGACCTCGGATACATCTGCTTTAAGGATGAGGGCTGCTTTACAATCGCAACTGCTGGTTTCGCTTGGCCTCGCGTCGGCCAGCGAATGATCACATTAGACCTGTCACCAAATGCAGGACCATCCGAGCCGCCGGGCCGAAATCGCAAACGGCCGGCGAACAACTACATGCTCCCGAATAACCAGATGGGGAGCACAGACGACCCAGCTCGACAGTTGGTCGCTAAGCTCGAACCAGACCGCCCCTCCTACAAGGATAAGGGCAAAGCAATCATGAGGGACGATAGACCGTTCCCCGTCAAAGGTTCCCAGCCTACGAGCCCTAGAACTCGCGAAGAGCTGGAGAAAAGGATAGCGCGTCTCGAGACGTACGTCGCCGCTCATTGGGCGGCAGCAATACCTCCATCCCCTGCTGCAAGCGAGATGGACATGTCGGACTCCAGCAGCGAGAGTCGTAGTAGCGCCTCCCCGAGTGATAAGTGCGTTTTTATGCCATGATCTTAATGGATTTTCACCCCCATTTACACTTTGTTTGTGCCTTAGTATGTTTGTTTTTACTTATTTTAGAGTCAAGAGGGTTTTTCTGTAGAGTGGTGGCTATTAGTTGTTTTTATACAGAAAATTGCACTTAAATGATAAAAACTGTTTTTGGACTATCACTTGGACGTTTTACCGTGATTCGTTATTGTGTTACCTTGTCAGTTTTGATGTATCTTGTTTAAATGTGCAGAAGACAGGTACATGAACGTTACGTATCAAGAATCATGGTGAATGGACTCATGAATGACGACAAGTGAGGCCACGGAAAAGGAAGGAACACTTCTAGACATTGTTTTTGGTCTCGGACAGAATCTGCCAGAAAACGTACATCTACTTCGGAAAATCATATCTCGAGATCTAGGAGGAGTTAGAAGGCGTGCCACATATGGAATTAAAGCTGTGTGTGTCTAGTTTTCAACCCCACTTGGATCGCAGCAATCGGAGTTGAAACGAAGGAGTTATGAGCTAAACAGTGGACAGAGGTCAGGCTGCAAAACTGGGCAGAAACTGCCTAAGTTGTCTAACGAGTTTTGGGAGATGATTCTTCAACAAAAGGCTTCCCAAATTTGTCAAGAGATGTATCAAGACCTTAATGAAGTGTTAGGAAGCTGGACAAAAGAAGAAAATACGAAGAAGCATCAAGGCAGCCATATTTTGGTTAAGTGTAAGGTTTCCCGGTCAAACCTGGAAAGCTGACCTTGCCGGACCTATCACTGGTTTTGGCTGCTATCAAAGCCCAAGAGTTCGTACATGAGGCCTACATGGATCCATAAACATGTAGGAAGGTCCAAGGAATCAGATGGAGTCCAAATTCGGATACACAAGCTGCTTTGAAGAAGGAATCATTGAGCAAATAGGAAAGAGAGTTAAAATAGGATTGCCTTTCCTTTGCCGATTCAGCTAGGGTTTTCTCCCTTAGTTTCTGTATAAATAGGGCTGTTGTATGTATAGTTTGGGAGTCCTTTATCTGCCTTAAGTTTATAGCTAGCCTAAACTCTACCTAAAAACCCTCCACACACAGAAAATACACAAACACAGCCGCCATCCCTTTGCCGCAACACAGCCTTTGCCGACTGCATCCATCCACTTTGCCAACTGCCTCCCACCATCCTAGCCGATCTAAATAGGTAGGTTAGAGATGGATACATCAAGGTTGTGTATGTATATTATCTGTGTAAGAACAATGATTTTATTGATATATATTTTCTGGATTTTTAGGTTTTATATGATGCATGTGTTTATGACTCTTCTTTGTGATTTGATATGAACATGTTTGTCATGTAACGAATTAGTATGCATGCTAGGATTAAGAATCTGTTAGGATACGAAATTTAGGTTATTAACAAGTGTTAAATTGATTAGTTATCACCTGAGCATGAAGTCGAACCTTAGGTTAATTTGGTGGCCACAAGTTGACTATTAGGGGGGTGTCTAATAAGCCGTAATACTTAGACTAAATTTAGGCCGGTAGGAAACTTTTAGTTCTAAGTGTTGCCAAGGGTTGTTAGGGTGAATAACTTGCATAGGTTCGAGGATGGGTGACGCCATTGCTAACGAGTATGTCTCCAACCGACTCAAGAACGGTAAGTGAATTCTTGTTTGTTTTAGGCCGGTAGGAAATCTCAAACAGGGGTGTCACATATGTCTAGATTCAGGCCGGTAGGAAGTTTCTTGTACAACTTGAGAGAGTCTTAGAGGTTGGAATTAGTTTACACTTGTGAAAACTTAGATGAAGTAACTTGATTGTTTCTTAAGACTACTTGTTTACTAATCGGTGTTTTGTCTTGCTATTTGCTTAAACGGTAAAGTGACCATGTATGTAAATATTTGTTTTGTTTATTTTCTGTTTTAATCCATATTGCCGAACCAAACCCCCATATTATTCTTTATGTATATATTTGTGTGAATATTGCTAACTAATTTGTTTTGCAGAAATAAGTTCTTCCCTAGTGTCCCCGGCCTAGAACGATACCCTACTTGCATATACTACTACGATAGGGTTTATTATTGATTAACGTCTTAATTTGACAGGCCAATTTTTGGCGCCGTTGCCGGGGATGCTAAAAAAGATTTATTTTGTATATTTGTGACTAACTATTCTTTGTTTTCTCTTATATAGGTGCCGAAGTGTGGTATATGTTTATTGCAATATATGTGCCGAGTTCTTTCTTGTATTTATATGCCATGTCGACACCTTAGTAAATACTTAGGTAATATTTGAAGTTATGGTTTTTATATGTTAAGATGTTTTGTAATTTCTAAAGTAAAACATGTCAGGTGGAGCCACTTGTGTTAATCTTAGCCTAAACCCTTCTTTTGAGCGATGCTTCTTCGAGTCTTTGACTCTTAAAGGCAACTTAGCTTGTTTGAGGTTGAGGGCGGCTTTGATTAACATAAGGTGACTGATCTAGGGATCCGAGTTTGTTCCTAGCTGAGTAAGGGGCCGTTCTGTCATAGATATAGAATTCAGGTTTGTTCAATTGGATCTCAAGATCATGACTGACCACTCTTCTCGGTGAAGGGGTCGATAGGGGTCCGCCTCCTTGATCACAAACGAGTCCTGCCTGGTTCTTGTAGGGGGTTCGCCCCCCGTGACATTGACACTTGCCTTCTGAAACCACGGAATCCGCTCGACCTAGTCAAAAGCTCGGGCCGTAGCATCACCTTGCTTTAGATTTTAGAAAGCAACTTGGCATATAGGCATTATAACTTCAATTTTGAAATTGGTCTTGATTTTCATGGAGCTGCCGCGCAAGGGAATGCCAACCAAGGGGCTGCCGAGCATGAACATGCTGCCATGCAGGGTGGGAATGTCGAGCCAAGTGGGAGGAATGCCGAGCAAGGAACAGCCGAGCAAGGGACTGCCGAGCCTACACAACACCGAGATCAAGGTACTGAGCAACACAAGCAAGCTAAGCCAAGCAAGGGAGACTTGGAAGCTATGAAGAGAAAGGGCTCTTGAGAAAGACCCTGCTGCCATGGAAGGAAGACATTCGGCTGCCAAAGCTGCAGCCATGCCGAGCACTTGTTGTATACCCTTCCCCTCACGTTTCACCAAGAGCAAGCAAGCCAAGTCCGACGAAGAAGTGTTGGATGTTTTTCGAAAGGTGAATGTCAACATCCCCTTGTTGGAGTGTATTAAACAAGTACCGAAGTATGCAAAGTTTTTGAAGGAGCTTTGCACCACAAGAAGACACACAAGGGAGAGAAAGGTTATGAGCATGAGCGAGACCGTGTCCGCCGTGCTACAACGCAAGATGCCGCCAAAGCTTAAGGATCCAGGAAGCTTTTCAATTCCAGTTGTCATCGGCACTACAAGATTTTTATGTATTGGAAATGGAGGAGTCAGTTGATTCGACACAGCTTCTGCTAGGAAGACCCTTCATGAGAACCGCAAGGACCAATATCGATGTGGCTGGGGGTAATTTGACTATGGAGTTTGATGGTGAAGTCATTAAATTCAACATCTTCGACACCATGAGACATCCAAGTGCCATTCAAGACGCCACTTTTCAAGGAGAAGGAAGAAGAGTCTAGGCTGACAGACTATAAACATTAAGCGCTGCATGAGAGGCAACTCATTTCAACCGTAGCTGTGGAGGAGCCATCACCGAGAGTTTGAATTTCTTAATCCCTTCACTGTTATTGTTGATATTTTTATGTATATATTTATTATGTGTTTTCGATCCCTACTTAGAGAATTATACATAACTTTGAGCTTACATTGAGGACAATGTAATTTTCTAAGTGTGGGGTAGAGATTACATAATAAATGTATATTTTATTTTTTGTGTTAAGCTCTAATTTTAAAATTCCGTTTTTTTTTGTTTTTATTTTGAGTTTGTTTTATTTTTTAAATATTTTTAATTGTTTTGAGTCTTATACCCTAAGAATGTCTATGATGAAAATTATCTTTTACAATGCATAATGGATGGTTGAACATTTATCTTAAGAAAATTGCAACTTTTCATGAATTTTGTAAAGTATGAACACTTGAGATTTTTGAAAGAAAAGTTTGCATGTTTTGTTATTTTGTTTCCATAACAACCTTTGTGAGATTTTAAGCCTAATATACTTTCTTTTTGAGTGATTGAATTCCATATCCTTTGAAAATTCACGTAAAGCCTCATTATTTTCATTATTCAATAACTATGTGCTATAGCTGTTTAATGGACTCTAGAATTTACTAGAACTTATTTATGTGATTTTCAAAGCTTTATAATCATAACTTGTTCTGATTTTGAATAGGATTGAAATTAATCTCAATTAGGATGACCACCAAAGCCAAAATAAGCCTTTGCCCATTTTTGTGCCCGTCGTGGGACTCCTTAGTTAAACCCCTTTGAGCCTACATTATGCCTTTTCTTTCATCACCCTTAAACAGAATTCCTGAGCTTAGTATAGATTATCTTTACCTTGTTGTCAAGACTTGGCAAAGAATTTTCGATGAAGCTGTGCCGTGATGTTAAAGAACAAGTGTGGGGAAGAGTTGAAGTGTGGGGTTGATACATCATTGTTTTATATTATTATATGCCAAAATATGTCTTGTCCGAAATTTAAAAAAATGTATTGCAAAAGAAGTTGCCGAAACAAAAGAAAAAAAAAGAAACAAAAGAAAAAAAAAGAGAAGAAAAGAAATCGGCAAAAGAAAAGAAGAATTTCGGACAAGTATGAAAGAAAAAGTCTAAGGCATAAGTTTTTATGGTGTTTTCATGAATGTGGAGTTGTAATTATTTGAAGGTCCAAGAACGTTATATTTGACCTTTGTCCTGTTCATGGAGTGGAGACATAAGGAGGATGGAGTTGAAATTTGCCTAAGTCTTGTTTGATAAACACCACTTATATCCAAAAAAATTCCTACCTTATGAAACCAAGCCCCATTACAACCCTTGAGATTATTTCATGATTCTTAAGATGACTAAACTTGATTTGTGGAGAATTTCATATAAGTAAGCATATGGTTTTGGTCCATTATTGCACTTAGTTGTTAAATGAGGTTTTTCCAAGAAAAATGTTTTCTCAAAGAGCCGTTATTTCTTGAAATATGCAAGTCATTCGTTATTGATCATCTTTTCTCTTGCATAAACTTATGAGTGAAAACCATTTTTCGAGTGAAAAAAAAAAGAGAGTGTACCTTGGAAAGGAGGATCAAAATTTCATTCATGTTTTACTTATAAATTTCGAAAATCTTGATTTTTCATGCTATAATACAAGTTTATGAACTTTTGCAATTGCGCTTTCACTCGAATGTTAAAACTTGAGATTATGCGTACTTAAGAATCTGAGACAAAAATTTCTTAAGGGTATTAGAGTTATTGTTATTTTCGTTTTTGTTTTTGTTTTTGTTTTTACTTTCAGTTAGAGTCGGTTTGCTAAGGGACTAGCAAAGCTTAAGTGTGTGGTAGTTTGATAAGTGCGTTTTTATGCCATGATCTTAATGGATTTTCACCCCCATTTACACTTTGTTTGTGCCTTAGTATGTTTGTTTTTACTTATTTTAGAGTCAAGAGGGTTTTTCTGTAGAGTGGTGGCTATTAGTTGTTTTTATACAGAAAATTGCACTTAAATGATAAAAACTGTTTTTGGACTATCACTTGGACGTTTTACCGTGATTCGTTATTGTGTTACCTTGTCAGTTTTGATGTATCTTGTTTAAATGTGCAGAAGACAGGTACATGAACGTTACGTATCAAGAATCATGGTGAATGGACTCATGAATGACGACAAGTGAGGCCACGGAAAAGGAAGGAACACTTCTAGACATTGTTTTTGGTCTCGGACAGAATCTGCCAGAAAACGTACATCTACTTCGGAAAATCATATCTCGAGATCTAGGAGGAGTTAGAAGGCGTGCCACATATGGAATTAAAGCTGTGTGTGTCTAGTTTTCAACCCCACTTGGATCGCAGCAATCGGAGTTGAAACGAAGGAGTTATGAGCTAAACAGTGGACAGAGGTCAGGCTGCAAAACTGGGCAGAAACTGCCTAAGTTGTCTAACGAGTTTTGGGAGATGATTCTTCAACAAAAGGCTTCCCAAATTTGTCAAGAGATGTATCAAGACCTTAATGAAGTGTTAGGAAGCTGGACAAAAGAAGAAAATACGAAGAAGCATCAAGGCAGCCATATTTTGGTTAAGTGTAAGGTTTCCCGGTCAAACCTGGAAAGCTGACCTTGCCGGACCTATCACTGGTTTTGGCTGCTATCAAAGCCCAAGAGTTCGTACATGAGGCCTACATGGATCCATAAACATGTAGGAAGGTCCAAGGAATCAGATGGAGTCCAAATTCGGATACACAAGCTGCTTTGAAGAAGGAATCATTGAGCAAATAGGAAAGAGAGTTAAAATAGGATTGCCTTTCCTTTGCCGATTCAGCTAGGGTTTTCTCCCTTAGTTTCTGTATAAATAGGGCTGTTGTATGTATAGTTTGGGAGTCCTTTATCTGCCTTAAGTTTATAGCTAGCCTAAACTCTACCTAAAAACCCTCCACACACAGAAAATACACAAACACAGCCGCCATCCCTTTGCCGCAACACAGCCTTTGCCGACTGCATCCATCCACTTTGCCAACTGCCTCCCACCATCCTAGCCGATCTAAATAGGTAGGTTAGAGATGGATACATCAAGGTTGTGTATGTATATTATCTGTGTAAGAACAATGATTTTATTGATATATATTTTCTGGATTTTTAGGTTTTATATGATGCATGTGTTTATGACTCTTCTTTGTGATTTGATATGAACATGTTTGTCATGTAACGAATTAGTATGCATGCTAGGATTAAGAATCTGTTAGGATACGAAATTTAGGTTATTAACAAGTGTTAAATTGATTAGTTATCACCTGAGCATGAAGTCGAACCTTAGGTTAATTTGGTGGCCACAAGTTGACTATTAGGGGGGTGTCTAATAAGCCGTAATACTTAGACTAAATTTAGGCCGGTAGGAAACTTTTAGTTCTAAGTGTTGCCAAGGGTTGTTAGGGTGAATAACTTGCATAGGTTCGAGGATGGGTGACGCCATTGCTAACGAGTATGTCTCCAACCGACTCAAGAACGGTAAGTGAATTCTTGTTTGTTTTAGGCCGGTAGGAAATCTCAAACAGGGGTGTCACATATGTCTAGATTCAGGCCGGTAGGAAGTTTCTTGTACAACTTGAGAGAGTCTTAGAGGTTGGAATTAGTTTACACTTGTGAAAACTTAGATGAAGTAACTTGATTGTTTCTTAAGACTACTTGTTTACTAATCGGTGTTTTGTCTTGCTATTTGCTTAAACGGTAAAGTGACCATGTATGTAAATATTTGTTTTGTTTATTTTCTGTTTTAATCCATATTGCCGAACCAAACCCCCATATTATTCTTTATGTATATATTTGTGTGAATATTGCTAACTAATTTGTTTTGCAGAAATAAGTTCTTCCCTAGTGTCCCCGGCCTAGAACGATACCCTACTTGCATATACTACTACGATAGGGTTTATTATTGATTAACGTCTTAATTTGACAGGTCCGAGGAGGCACGCGAGGCTGGCGAGTCCTTGTGCGAAAGACTCCTTTCGTACTGGGCAGAATGCGAAGCCTACGACAAGGTCGCGACTATGGAATATGTCGATGAAGTGGTGGATTATTCCGATACCAAGGAAGAAGTTATTCAGTTAGCTCCTGCTGCCTTGGACGACACTCCACCTCAAGTCCGCGACCCCATTTTACAAGTCGACGTAGGGACTGCAGAAAGGCCCTTACTCATTTCCATCAGCGCAAAGTTGGCGGAGGACGAAAAGGAAGCCCTTCTTGCCCTACTACGCGAGTACAGGGATTGCTTCGCCGACAAGTACGAAGATATGCCCGGCTTGTCCCCGGACTTGGTCTGCCACCGACTACCAACCTATCCCGACCGGCGTCCAGTCCGGCAGGACGGCCGCTTCATGCGAACTGAAACTCAGATCGTGGTCAAGGAAGAGATCGAAAGCATGCACTGATCGGGTATCATTCGCGTGGCAAAATATAACGAGTGGTTGTCCAACGTCGTCCCGGTCCGCAAGAAAAATGGCAAAATGCGTGCCTGTGTTGATTACCGAGATCTAAACAACGCGACACCGAAGGACATATACCCCATGCCTATGGCTGACCTACTCATTGATGCCGCCGCGGGGCATGAGGTGTTATCCTTTATGGACGGCACGGCCTGGTACCATCAGACACGCCAACAACGAGCTCGCCCAGATACCATCAGACACCCCAACGACGCTGCTCATTCCAGGCAAATCCGCTTCCTCGCCTTAAACTTTGTATTACGTAATGGCGAACTCCGGCGGCGTGGGGAAGATGGAAACGACTTCCGCTGCGTATATGGGAATGAAGCTAAACGTCTCATGCGCGAAGTCCATTGCGGAGTTTGCGGCTCGCATCAGGCCGGGCCCAAAATGCGCTGGCTAATCCGCCGCCATGGATACTACTGGCCAACCATTCTGAAAGACTGTATTGCCTTCGCCAGAGGTTGCCAAGACTGCCAGGCTCACGGACCAGTACAACATATCCCCAACATCCCGCTGCAGCCCATCATCAAACCTTGGCCGTGTCGCGGATGGGCAATGGATTTCGTGGGCATCATTCATCCCCATTCCTCTGAGCAGCATAAGTTTATAATTGTTGCCACCGATTTCTTTACCAAATGGGTCGAGGCCGAACCTCTCAAAGTCGCCTCCGCTAACTCGGTGCGCAACTTCATTTTCCGCAATATCATCTCACGCTTTGGTATCCCGGAGTGCATCGTTACGGACAGGGGGGCAGCTTTCATGGCCGATTCAGTTGTTACATACTTAAACGATTACGGCATCAAGCTTCTTCACTCTACGCCATATTATGCACAGTCCAACGGCCAAGCGGAGGCTAGCAATAAGGTCATCCTTGGCATCCTCCGCAAGATGCTGGAGTTGAACCCTCGCGTCTGGCACGAGGAACTCTACCACACATTGTGGGCCTACCGCACCTCAAAGCGCGGCCCAACAGATACTACCCCGTACGCTCTCATGTACGGTCACGATGCCGTCCTGCCCCTTGAGATCAATATCGCTTCGCTCCGCGTTCAGGAACAGCATCAACTACTTGGCGAGGATTACGTCCAAGCCATGTGGCAGGAGCTTGAAGATCTGAACGAGCACCGCGTCGCCGCTTTCAACAATCTCGTCCTCGAGAAACAACGCATCGCCCGCTCTTATGATAAGATTACGCGCGGCAAGAGCTATGCTGAGGGCCAGAAGGTGTGGCGCGCGGTACTCCCGCTTGGAGATAAAACAGATGGTCGGGGTAAGTGGTCCGCTCGCTGGGATGGACCCTTTATTATTCACCGAATACTTCCCAAGGGGGCATACCACCTGCGCGATTTGGACGGCACTATTCATCGCAACCCTATTAATGGCCGCTTCCTCGAGCGCCACATTGCAGGAGTCTGGGAGCGCGAGGATCCTCCACCTCCACCAGCTCCCGCCACCACAGTCAATAGTGCTACGCGCCATCGCGTACTCGCTCAGCCGCCTAACACTAGGGGGCAACTTGGGACAGAAGACTAATAGAGTACATTGTAACGTACCAGCCTAAAAAGGCCAGTACAAGATTGGGGCCTATTTCAGAGGCCCTAAAAAGTTCTATTATTTTCTTCATTCTCTGTAAACGTGCAAAGTCTAAACACAAAGACTAGTACAAGATTGGGGCCTATTCCAGAGGCCCTAAAAAAAAACAAATTCATTTGTTTTGCCTTTCTGACTTTGTTCAATACATGTTTCAAACTGTGGCTTTGCGGCCGAAGCAATTACATTGACAGAAAGTTGAACTTAGACTATTGTTTACATTCAAAAAACATAGATCTACAAATACTGGAAGCTTCGTCCCGCATGTTTCGCAAGGCTAAAGAAAGGGCCACCGTTGCGTCCTTCGCCCAAAATTGACAAGCGTCTCGCTTCTTTAGGCCAGCATAAGCCTTGACATCCGCCTGGACCTAAGAGAAAGTGTTGAGGAGCTAGAGGTCCAGTGGGTCAAAGATCCCTCATGCTACCACCGGTCTTCATTTGAAGGGCCGGCAGAGCCTCACGCGCTGATAGAACAGCAGGCGCAAGGCAGAGGGTACCCAACCTTTGGTCAGGCTGAACAAAGGCTTGGCCTGAGAGTAGATTTCCAGAATCACTCGGCCTGAGAGTAGATTTTCATAATCAACTTAAGCTAAGAGTGAGAATGTATGGTTGGGGGCTTCGCTCTAAGCAGGGACAAAAGGATGAACAGAAGAGAATAAGAAATCATGGTGAGGGGGCAAAGACTTCACTGATACTTCACCCCGGCCAAGCGTTTCTTTTTATAGGCGGAAGGGGCGATTGTGCGTTCGACAGTTGTCCCCCATGCAATATTTGCTCCGAGATACGGGCTTTGGAGATAAGGTCAGACGCGTTTTTCAATAATGATTACCCGCGTTCCGAGCGAGTAGTTACATTGGAAACCGTCACTAAATCTCGGAAAAAGATTGTTTCCTGACAGTTATTACGTAACAGATGGCAAAAAGCGGGAAAAATTCGAATTTAACATTATCACAAAGTTCATACACAAGGGGGCAACTACGGGTCAAACCTAAGCACGCCTACAAACCCTATACAAATCTAAGAGCATGCCTTCTAAGGCTAATTCTTCATCATAGGCCTGGGCTTGAATTTCTTCGGCAGCAGCAATGGCCGAGTCCAAAGCTTCCTGGGCCTCCTCTGCGGCTTGCAAACTGGCTTCCACTTCCACAGCGCGGGCCAAGTCTTGGCGAGCTTGAGCAAGTTGAGCCTGCAGCTCTGCTATCTGAGCCTCCAGGGCCTCCACTCGCCGAGCATGGCCAGCACTTGGATTCTCTGAAGACGCTCCCGGGACGCCAACGTCACCAAGCTCGGCCAAGAGGGTTGCCATCTGATTGTCTAAGTTTCGGCGAGCTTGCTCATGGGAAGCTGATTGAGCACCGATATCCAGGACTCGGCGAGCCTGCGACTCGACAGCGCTGGCCAACTCCAACGCTTGATCCAGAACAGGATTGCCGCCAGTGAGATGTCGATCCAGAGCTTCATGAGCCTCGCGAACACGTCCTACCAAGTCAAATACGTTCGAGCGAGAGCCGTGGTGCAGTAACCCATGAAGGAAAGACCGAGCTAGGCGAATGGGCTCTGGAGCAGCAGGCGGGGTAGTCCGGGCCTGAAGACGAGCGGCCCGGGTACCCAAGGAAGAAGATTCCTCGCCAGGTGTTCTCGTGGGGGCCGGAGTGGTTGGTTCAACTTCGACAGCCGCCTCAGTCTCTGGAGTGGGTGGCGGAGTGCCACAAGCGGTTTCTGTCTCCACTTCTTTGGCCTGAGCCGTAGGGTCTGGTTGCAGTGGAGAAAGCTCAAGCAGCGGCTGGGAATCCTCTGTTGGAACCACCGGAGGCACTTCGTTGGTCTGACCCGCTCGGCCCAATCGCAGAGGAGGAGCCCAAAGCACCAATTGGAGGCCCTCTGGCGGAAATGTTGAGGGGGCAGTAGGATCGGAGAATTGGACGGACTGGTCAAGAACTTCATCATCAGCAATTTCCTCAATGACCGTTCCCTCGCTGGCTTCAACAGTTTCTTCGAAGATCATCTCCTCGCTGGATTCAGCAGATTCTTCGACGACCGTCTCTGCGCCTGCCACAGCGACTTCCTCGATGACCATCTCCTTGCCGGCTTCAGCAATTTCCTCAATGACCATCTCCGCGCTTGCCTCAGCGACCCTTTCGAGGGCCAAGTTCATGTCTCCAACTAGTGGTTCTGGAGACGGGAACGACAAAAGTAAAGTTAGCGAGTCGTTCTGACTTAGGAAAAATTAATCCGAAGATGATTCGCTTACCGGGTTGCTTACCAAGCCATACTCTCGCTGATACCGCACATCCTCGAGCAAGTCCTCTTCGTCCTCAATAGGACGCTTCCGCGAGCTTTCGCCGCTCGTTGGCCGAGGAACGACAGGAGCAGTCTCACTGTCGTGGCCCACCACAGTTTCCCTCCGGACAGGTGCTTTTCCTCTAGCAACTTCAGACCCGTCGATTGTTCTCCGGCGGGGGGCAGACTGAGAAGGAAACAAGAGGGTTAGGGAGAAGCATTTTTATCAATATGTCAAAGGAGGTTTGAAGTTTATACATTTAGTGACATACCTCGAGTGCGGGATCGCGTTCTCGAATGACGACCCCCGTCGGGCGGCAAGTGGCAGGAACTGGTGGGAGCGCGAGCCTAGTTCTTGTCGCAGCCCCTGAACCCCTCTCCGCACGGTCGCGCTGGCCATTGAGGATGACACGGTCTGATTCTCCCAAAGTGTCGTATAAAGGACGAAAGATGGCAGCAAAGACAGCATCGTCTGGGAACCCCCAATGGTTGTCGGACAATGACCGCCACCAAGCAAGGTAGGCGGGGTCAACACCCTGCGAAGGCTTGATCTCCAGCAAGTTGGGAGAAAGAGGGTAGATATTTTGCAGCGGGGTGACCCGGTCGGACTCGCCAACTTTCCTCCACGAGGTGTACTTGTTGACCGAATGGAGAAGCGGATAAGGAATCCCTTGATGGAAGCCAAGTTGCCTCGCGAAGTGATTGGGGGCATACAGCTCGAAGCCTTGTTCATCCTCGGCGAGCTGAAGGTCGCAGCACGAAGTCGCTCTCACGAAGGCAGTTCTGGCATCGTTGTCCGAGCCATGGCGGGGGAAGAAGCCCGTCGATAGGACCTCAGGGTGGCGCCGGCAAACCATCATATCCATGGTCGGGGGCGGCTCAATGTGGTTGTAGAGGATGGAAAGGCTGGCGAAGAAAGACAGAGGGGTCCGATTTGCGGCGTTCCTGCACACCACAAAGCCAAGCAGCTGGTCCTCGGGCAGGAATTCCACCGGGGCTCGCCGGAAGAGCGGAAAGTATAGCTGCATCCACAGGTCCAGGATCCACAGAGGGCCGCCAGAAAGATGGAAAGGCCTCAGGGACAGCAGGTGCAGGGTCCGGTAGAGTGCGCCTAGTACAGGTTGCCCTAGCCCGACTTCAACCCCATTGTACAGTGCTTCGGCCAGCTTGGTCCATTTCCCTGTTGGTTTGTGAGCACTGCCGCAGAAGACAAACTTGTCGAGCCAATACTCCAGGAAAGCGATGCCTCCTTCATGCGGCTCCGCGTGGCCTATGTAAAATTTCCTCCACGCCCCATATGAACTTCTCAAGGCGCGGCGGGCCCCCAAGTTGCAGGCATATGTGAACTCGGTCGACGCAAAGTCGCTTGGCGCATACGGCTTTGCGTGAATCGGCAGCCCGGTGATGGCGAGGATGTCCAGCAGGGTAATGCCCATCTGCCCGAAGGGGAAGTCGAAGGTGTTAGTGGCACTGTTCCACAAACAGGTCACGGCAGCGATAGGCGCTCGGTCGGTGTGAGGGGGCAGTGAGAAACTCAAGGCAATGGCTTCGTGGATGCCGGTCGCTTCCCAGATCGTTTGGTCGGTCCGGAGGCGCTCCGCGTACCACGCTCGATCCTCTGTAGTGGCGCTGGGCCACTCCCCGACCCGGACATTTATATGGGAACGGGCTTGCCAGGTAGAGAAGTTCCCCGGTTCGTGCCGTTGGACCAAGATTGGTCGACGCACGGAGGCGTTGTAATGGTTGAGATCGGCGTCGGACAGAGGCTTTGAAGGAGTCGGGCCGAGCAGGGCCGCCCCTGTGTCGAGGAAATAGATAGGTGTTCCTTGAGGTGGGTTGGTGGCGAAACGGCGAGCAAGGCTGGTCGACCAGGAAGTCGCCGCCGTGAGGCTGAGGTTCGGGTCATTGGCAAAAGGTTTGGGAGCCATTGTTTCCGGTCGAAGTAAGGTCGGTGCTGGAGTTTGGTTAGTTGCAGAAGGCAGAGGTTGATTTGAAAGCGATGGTAAGATGTGGGGACCCGCATCGAGGTTTATAAAGGAGACGAACCGTAACGTCCCTTTCGGTCAGTAGCCGCAACGAAAAGACGCAATGAATACCGAAACGTCAGCGCGTTTCAAAATTCAAAGAGCCGTAATGATGAAGGGAGGCGATGATGCCAAAGCGTCAGCACCTTTTGAAATACGAGTTCCCATAAAAAGCTTATTTAGGCCTTTTCGCTTATCCGCTGCGAAGTGGATTAAGCTCAAGGCCTAGGGGCAATGTTTGAGCCCAGTGGGCATTTTCGGTCCAAGACTCGAGATAGGCCTTGGATAGCATTTGGGCCAATACCTGTGGCCTTTTTAGCCCACGAAGGGTGGCAAGGTCTGGCAGCACGTGACGAGGATTTTGTCCAGAAGATTCTGATACCTCGCGAGATTCGGTGTCCTCGCGGGATCCTTATTTCCAGTTCGCGTGGGACTCTACAGCGAGGCGGCGAACGAGACCTAAGCGAAGACGGTTTGACACGTGTTGCATGGAGCGTACGGTTGGCGAGTTTGCCCCGCACACACCATTTTACTTTTGTTCCTTCTCTACCCTTGCTGAGGACGTGGGCCAAAACAGTGTCGACATTTTGTTCATGTATCAAACCATTTCAGGTGTTTATAGTTTTCTTTTGCTTTATAGTTTTTCATTCTTCCTCTGAAGTCTAAAAGATCTATATGGCTCAGTGCTTTGCTATTCCACTTTGAACGTACTCTTGATCTCTCTCGATCATTTAATTTATTTAGTTTATATCTTGATACATTATATATGCAGAAACACAGTGAGGAAACAGAAATGATCATGCAAGTGCCTTTTCCGGACGAATGCATTGGCAACATCATCTCACTGACCACTCCTGCAGATGCCTGCAGACTGTCATTGGTCTCTAAGCGTTTCAAGTGCGCTGCAGAATCCGATCAAGTTTGGGAAAACTTCCTTCCCAGTCCGCATCTTATCCATGCGATCGAATCCCAATCCACGTCTTCATCTACATTTGTGCCTGCCAAGTCCAAGAAGGAGTTTTACCTTGCGCTGTGCGATAACTCAGTCCTCATGGATAATGAGAAGATGAGCTTTTCACTGGACAAATGGAGTGGGAAAAAATGTTACATGATATGTGCAAGGGAACTTAATATTGTTTGGGCACAAGATAAATCTAGATACTTGAGTTGGATATCTCTGGCTGAGTCCAGGTTTAAGGAGGTGGCTTCTCTAGACGAGGTTTGTTGGCTCGAAATACGTGGGAAAATCGATACGAGTATTCTGTCTCCATGGACTCTCTACAAAGCTTATCTTGTGTACAAGTTAACAGAAGACGCATATGGATTCGACGTGCCTGTGGAGGTCGCAATTGCTGAAAGGCATTATGGATTTGAATACGGACCTCTGGATGCCGCACTTGGTGGAGATGAAAATAAGCAGACAGTGTATCTCGATCCAAGTCTGGAAATTATGGATGGAGCTCGACGTCCAAATGAAAGAGCGGACGGCTGGTTGGAGATGAAGTTGGGTGAGTTTCTATGCCAAGCAGAAGAAGATGGAGAGTTGGAAATGATATGTGCGGAGTATAAAGATCTGTGTTGGAAGAGTGGTCTTATTGTGCAGGGAATCGAGGTCAGGCCAGAAAGAAAGGAATACTCCGAGGCCAAAGGCAAGGCAGGACATTTCAGAGCCAAAGGCAAAAAAGCCTTGTTTTTCTAGGTTCTGACCTCCGATCAATGAGTAAGTTGTAAGATGATTAGTGTCATGATTATGAGCTGATTAAGAGTAATCCTCACCAGTGAATGAAATACAACTGTCAGCATGTTGTGGTCTATCAATGCTGATGTGGATATTTTCCATTTTCAGTGATGCAATAATTGTTTTTTCATTTAAAATAAAATAACTTTGTTTTTCTAGCTTTTCTCAGTTTAAGTACTTTGTTGGCAGTACGTTTTGCTGCATTAAGAAATCAAAAAGAAAATTGCTCCAGGTTCTTCTTTCTTCTTCACTGTTCTTCATTTCTTAGCTAACTCTAGCTTGAATATTTCATTATGGATGCCATGTTCTCATAATTAAGTTTCCACTAGTTAAGCTAGCTTGATGGAAATAATAATTAATCCATTATAATGGATTCATAATTAACGACTCGAGAGTTTCTAATGTGACATTCCAGTGTTTATGTTTGTGTCTATGGCAATGGCATTAGAAGGGAAGTTCAAGAATTATTTCATTTATATGTTAAGAGTTGTGTAATAAACTTCCCTGCTAAGGTACTATAAATTTTTCAGTAAGAGCTGTGTGTACAGTACATGTCCTTTAGGTTGTTATATATCTGTAAAAGTATGAAAGTGAGGCTACTATAAAAGTATGGAAGAGCAGAAAGGTGACTCTAATTAGTAATTACAATATTGTAGTATTGTACATCTTACGCTAGCTAGCATGTCATGGATTTCTAATGCCTATACTCCGTTGGATTGATCTTGTTGAAGTGACAGAATTCATATCAGTAAACCATTTACAGAACAGAAAATGTCTTCTGTGTAATATTGCTCACGATAAATCCATCATTCATCGACTATGATAAGGAGACTTCTTTATTTGTGTTCATTGTGAAGGATTGTAAGACTTTGACATGCTTAAAATCCAGCAGTTGATTTTATACCTGAAAATTTATAAAAGAATATCCTCTTTGTGTTAGTATAATGTTGCAATGCTACCAGAAAACCACCTAGTACATCCAGAAATTTTCGATCTAATAATACGTGTATCAGGATAGAGCTTAAACAGTCCACCGGAGGATGCAATCTCATTACAGGTATAAATTTTCTCAATGGTTTAATATAATCGGACATTTTCCCCAAAGCACATTGTTCTACGTACAATTTCTCAGTACCCCCGGTCTTTTCCTTTCTATTGTGGCTTTCAGCTTCAGGGATCACCTAGACCATAGCAACGGTGAATTATTGAGCAACCACGTCTGTAAGGGATAGAGGGCTTTCCATCAGGAAAACAACTGGGGAGTAGTCTTCCAAAAGGGCCTCTGCAAGGGCCAGGGAGTCCGATGAGATTCCTTTTAGCCGAAACCCCGTGGTCCAGCGCCACCATGCTAACCAGTAGTACGCAGAAGATTAATGACTTCATATTTAAAGATGCCATGATCTGAGGCTTCAGTGATAGTAGTAGGCTTCAATGCTGTTAGGTTTCAGAGATATTAGTTGTCTCTTGTTCAATACTTGCATGAGAGAGTGACCTTTTATATGGATTTTGGCTGCCGTTTTACGTTTGAACTGTGGGGTTTGGAAGACTTGAGTTTGTTTCTGCTGTTTTTGATGCACGAACACTATAAAGAGATTTGTAACAAAGTAAAGGAGAGAGATTTGGTTATGAGATCACATAGATCCTCAATTCTTTGATAAAAACTGATAACAAAAACCAACTGTCCAAAAGACATGACGGCAGTTTTAAAGAGAAAAAGACCAAACCCTAAAAAACAGAAAATTACATAAAAAGCCTCGGATCGCTAAATCCAACGGTCGGATGGGCCCCGAGCTCCTGTCAAAATTTCAGCAAAATCCAACGGTCGGATCAAAAGTTACACCCCTTTTTTTGCAGAGGCCCATATTGCATCATTCTCCCCTCCTAAGAAAAGATTCGACCTCGAATCTGCCGCTTCATCATCTACCTCCTCCACTTCAGATGTGTCTCGATCACTGTCAGTAATGTAGGGACTCAAATCGGCTACATTAAAGGTCCCCGAGACATTATTTTCACCCGGCAAATCAACCTTGTAAGCATTATCATTGATTCTTTCGAGCACTCGAAATGGTCCATCGGCTCGAGGTTGTAGCTTACCATACCTGCCAGTGGGAAAACGCGCCTTCCTTAGATGAATCCATACTAGATCTCCTTTCTTAAACACCACCTGCACCCGTTCTTTGTACTTCCTGTTTGACTTCTCGATCTGAGTTCGAACCTGTGAGTGCACTTGCTTGATGTGTTCTGCATGTTCATCTGCATCGCCACTGAATTGTTTTTCAACAGGCAATGGTGTGAGCTCGATAGGGGTGATGGGATTGAAGCCATATACAACCTCAAAGGGACTTTTTCCCGTAGTTCGGCCTTGCGAGCGGTTGTATGCAAATTCGGCTTGTGGTAGAGTGAGATCCCATTGGCGCGGACTGTCACCTACCAGGCTCCTCAACAGATTTCCCAGACTTTGATTGACCACCTCTGTTTGCCCATCAGTTTGGGGGTGATGAGAAGAGCTAAACTGTAGTTGAGTGCCCATCTTCCGCCAAAGAGTACGCCAGAAATGACTTACAAACTTCACATCTCGGTCCGAGGTGATGGTTTTGGGCACACCATGCAATCTGATAATTTCCTGCAGAAACAAACGTGCTACCTGTGAAGCATCAAAAATTTTGTTGCAGGCAATAAAATGCGCCATCTTTGAGAATCGATCCACCACCACCATAATCGAATCCTTGTTTCTCTGGGTTCTGGGTAACCCTAGAACAAAGTCGAGGCTGACATCTTCCCATGGGGCCACTGGAACGGGTAGAGGTTGATATAAACCCGCATTGGTTCCTCGTGTCTTTGCTACTCGACATGTTCTGCACCTCCCCACGAATCGAGCTACATCTCGCTCCATTCTAGGCCAATAAAAATGATCTTGCAACCATGCCAATGTTTTGTCAACCCCAAAATGTCCTGCAAGCCCTCCAGCATGTCCCTCCGTGATAACTTCTTCTCTCAAAGAACCCTTAGGAACGCACAGTCGGTTACCTTTGAAAAGAAAACCTTCTTGTCGGATAAACTGCTGAAAGGGACGCGATTCGCACTTCTTCCAGATATCTGCAAAATCAGGATCATCTCCGTACAACTCCTTGAATACATCAAACCCGGCCACTTGAACCCGCATGGTTGATATTAAAGAATACCTCCGACTCAGCGCATCTGCTACTGTGTTCAACACTCCAGCCTTGTGTTTAATTGAGAAACTGAAAGCCTGCAAAAACTCGACCCATTTGGCATGCCTCGGCTTCAACTTGTGTTGTCCGTTGATGTATTTCAATGCCTCATGATCAGAGTATAAAACGAACTCCTTAGAGATGAGGTAGTGACGCCAATACTCGAGGCTCCGTACTATGGCATAAAATTCTTTGTCATAAGTTGAGTACTTGAGCTTAACCTCATTCAATTTCTCGCTGAAGAATGCCACCGGCCTACCCTTCTGGCTCAATACGCCACCAATACCCACACCAGATGCGTCACAGTGAACCTCAAAGATTTCTTCGAAATCTGGTAAAACCAAAACGGGTGCTTCAGTTACCCTCTTCTTTAGTAATTGAAACGCATCCTCAGCCTCCTTGGACCAGGTGTACTTGCCTCCTTTTATACAGTCGGTGATAGGAGCAATGATAGTGCTGAAATTACGGATGAACCTCCGGTAGAATGAGGCGAGACCGTGAAAACTCCGAATTTCATGGATGTTTGTCGGTGTTGACCATTCTATAATTGCTTCCACCTTGTTCGGATCCATCCGAATACCTTCCTTAGACACTATGTATCCGAGGAATGTCACCTCGCTAGTGAAAAAGTGGCACTTCTTGGTGTTGGTATACAACTTCTGCACCCGCAAAACCTCAAAGACTTGTCGCAGGTGTTGCAAATGCTGGTCCGCAGAGGGACTGTACACCAAAATGTCATCAAAATAAACAACCACAAATTGACCAATGAAGGGACGAAAAACCTGATTCATCAAGCGCATGAATGTGCTCGGCGCATTAGACAACCCGAACGGCATCACCTTCCACTCATAGAGACCATCTCGAGTTTTGAAGGCAGTTTTCCATTCATCTCCGGGTCGGATCCGGATCTGATGATACCCACTCCGCAAGTCAATCTTGGAAAAGACTGTTGCTCCATGTAATTGGTCAATTAGATCATCAAATCGAGGTATTGGAAAGCGGTACTTGATAGTAATTTTGTTAACGGCTCTACTGTCAATACACATCCTCCATGTACCGTCTTTTTTTGGAACCAATAAGGCTGGCACCGCACACGGGCTCATGCTCTCCCGCACGTAACCCTTTTCCAATAACTCGCGCACTTGCTTCTGTAATTCCTCGTGCTCTTTTGGACTCATTCGATAAGCGGCTTTATGGGGAATAGTAGCCCCTGGCACAAGGTCAATGCAATGTTGAATATCTCTCATAGGTGGTAACCCGGATGGCAATTCTGTTGGTGCTACTGACGGAGTTATTATTAACCGAGTTATTGTACCTGCAACAAAACTCCAATCACATTAAAACCCTTTTGTATCGCATGTAGTATTAGACAAATAGGGATCGTTCTATCCGGGGAATCCTAGGGTATTCAATTACACAAAGTGTCACATAACAAATTGGGGGTTGAAAAATATATTAAATCCTACTGAAAATTTCACAAATAAAATAAAAACCTAATTTTATTATTTACATGATCTTCATCTTTCACACAACATGTCACCAAAAACTCATTTAACAAAACCAACAAAGAAACATGGCAGCAATTTTCGACAATCATTCTAATTTCATCCTAATTCCAATTTAATTAGAGCATTCGTGGTTATTCTAATCATGCAAAACTCCTTAATTATCTAGAACTAGCTTCGTGCATAATCCTAGACATAGTGCTAAATTTTTCAGAAACACTTCGTGTAGAATCTGAAACAAAAAACACATACGCACAATGAGTTTAATTGGAAACATATTAGGGAGTATGGCGTCACCTCATCTCCTTTCTCTATGTAAATTTTCTGTATTACTCTAGCCCTTTGAATAAACATAAGGAAAAACAACTTCGTGTATGTTTCCCCTTAAGTTAAATTCGGCAATTGAAACCAATACACAAGGGACAACCATGATCAAGGCTGCCTTCATGCATCGATTTTTGTGCATACGAATGCAGAAAATTAATCAAGATAAAACAAGAACTCATGTATTTTTACTGCCCTATTCCTTTACTAATTTCGTTTCATGCTATGAACAAATAAGATATCAAACAACCAAGTAGCAAATTCGGAAATCCAATATCAAATTATTACACAAAATTCCAACAACAAAAATCTGTTTACACTTCATAGACAAAGTAAAACAAATCAATAAATACATAGCCATGAGAAAGGATGAATCACACTTTGTTGAACCTTGAAGAGGGCTTGACAAAGTGACGTCTTGATGGTGATGGAGGATGGTTGTGGCTTGTGAATTTACTGAATATTTTTGGTAGGGATTTTGACAGAGTTTTGGCTAGTGAAATATGAGAGACCAAAGATTAAGAGCTATACATGTCTATTTATACAGAAAAATTGAAGAGAAACCCTAGAGAATTCGGAAGCTTCAAGGAGACACAACCCTTGTTGGACTTGAAATCCTTCTTGGACTTGGTTTCTTCTTTCTTCTTTGACAAGGATTTCGACTTGGACCTTGGATTTCTGATTTCTTGGACTCCTCTACATGTTATTAGATCCATGTAGGCCTTATACACACGTTCTTGGGCTCATAGGCAGCCGAAATCATGGACAAACTCGGCAAGGACAGACTTTCCCGGTTTGACCGGAAAAGCTCCATACTTGGTTGTTTCGGCTGCCATGATGCATTCTTCGAATCTTCTTCTTCAATGCAGCTTCCCATGACTTCATTAAGCTTCTCTTAAGTCCTTTGACATGCTTGGGAAGAATTTTGGTGAAGAAACATCCTCCCAAACTCGTGTGACAACTTAGGCAGAAACTGCCCAGTTTTGCAGCTTGACCTCCGTCATTTGTTTTGATCATAACTCCTTCCTCAGAACTCGGATTGCTGCGATTCCAAAAGATTTAGAAACTAGACATCCACAGCTTTTCATCCATATATGGCACGTTCCCTGGTTCCTCCTGGATCGTCCTAGGGAAATCTTTGACGTTGAGTTATGGTTTCTGGAAATTTCTGCTCGGATCAAAACTTGTGTTTCGGAGTTTCTTCTTTTCCATGGCCTCTCTTGTTGTCCTCCGTGAATCCAATCTTCATGATTCTTGTTCTCATATGCTCATTTACATGTCATCTACACATTAAACCAAATTCCTCAAAAATGACAATGTAAAGGTACGATGAATCATGATAAAATTACTAAGTGTTATCCAAAATCGGTTTTACAATACTTAAGCTCAAATTTCTGTATAAATACATGTTTTAGCCATTGCTCTACAGAAAAACCTTTTTGACTTAAAATAAGTAAAAACAAACATTACTAAGGAATAAACAAGGTACAAATGAGGGTAAAAACACATTAAAAACATAGCGTAAAACGCACTTATCAGCTACATCAGCGAATTCTTCCACTAATGACACGGCCTGTGGAGGGAGTTCTGGACCATCACCATTAGTCTCCGTTACCACCAAGGCAAACACCTCAACCTTCTTTTCCACTTCCTTCTGAAATTCTGACCGGGATAATAACTGATTCCTAACCTCTTTTCGCAAATCTGAAGGACTGAGGGTAATGGATACACCATCTTTCTGAAAGGTGTAGGTGTTCTTGAACCCATCATGCTGTGTCCTTCTGTCAAACTGCCACGGCCTCCCCAATAAAATATGACAAGCGTCCATAGGGACTACATCACACCAGACCTCATCAGCGTACCTCTTCCCGATTGAGAATTTCACAAGACACCGCTTTGACACTTTCACCTCACTGCCCTTCTTGAACCAAGACAGTTTGTAGGGTTGCGGATGATCTTCGGTGCTTAACCCCAACTTCTCCACCATCGTGTTGGACACTACATTTTCACAACTGCCTCCATCTATAATCACATTACAAACCTTACCCCCACTGGTACATTTGGTATGGAAAATATTATGCCTTAGCCATAACTCATCTTCACTGGTTTGAACACTCAATGCTCTTCTAACTACCAACAACTCACCCGAATCAGCATAAGTGATCTCCTCATTTTCTGATGGAGGTTTCTCATTGTCATCCCCATAGTCATCATATTCTGGACCCATGTCCTCTTCAACCAGCGTGACAATTTGTCTGTTAGGGCAATCAGCAATAAGGTGTCCTAGACCCTGACACTTAAAGCACCGCCTGTTCGCCATGGAACCCTCTCTACTAAATTGTCCCTTCTCGGGGTAAGTTTTGGAATTTTGGGTCTGGGTTGTTTTAGATGTGGGGTTAGGGTTTGAAGGAGATGCTCTCCTATCGGTCTCAGCCCCCGAAGAGCGATTCTGAAACTTATAGGTATTGACCCTTCTCTTTTGCTGCGATTCGACCTTTAAGGCAAGCCTACAAACATCATCATACGAGTAATACTGTTGCAGGTACACCACATCAGATATTTCTGGTTTCAACCCGGCTAGATACCGAGCGACGATCTGTTCATCCTCCTCAACCACATCACATCGCATCCGCAACATATCAAACTCATTAGTATACTGCTCCACTGTGAAGGTTTTCTGCTTAAGATTGTGATATTCAATGAAAGCTTCCTGCCTGTACTGAGTGGGCAGAAATTTAGCCATCAGTTTCTTTTTCATCTTATCCCAAGTTCGGATCTTTGGTTTTCCTTCTCTAACACGCCGGTTCACCACATGTTCCCACCAGATTGAGGCATGTTTCCTCAACTTAATGGCTACCAACTTCACCTTCTGTTCATCACTCAAATTCTTCACATCAAAAACCCGCTCGACGGTATGCAACCAATCGATAAACTCATCAGGATGAGATTTACCTTCGAACTCCGGAATGTCAATCTTCACCCCAAGGTTTTGGAAGGACGGATCAGGTCCTTGTCGAACCCTCTGGTTCCGCTCCCGATTTGGATTCCCCCACGGGTTAGAACCCTCATATTCGTCGCCTGCTTCAGAAGAGTCAATATGCTCTGACTCCTCTCTTTCTTCTCCGTCTGTAGAGCCCATCCTTGCCTCTGCGAGTTGGCGCTCTGATATCAACTGATGCGGATCAGGTATCTAGAACCGGCCTTCAACAGTCACTCAACAGACACCAGAAATTAGGACTAGCAAACTCGAAGGTTAGGGCAAATCCATGCCGCAAATAAACTGATTTAATTCATAAAACATAAGCTTCCCAACAACTATTACAATACCCATATTTATATGGTTTACAATACTTGGAGAATAAGTAGGCTAAAGCTAAAAAGGAAAACTAATTAAACGTAAATCCTAATAAACATAAAATAATTTTCTAAAACTATCTCCATAATGAAATATCAAATATTATGAATCTATAATATAATATTGCCTTATATGCTCCTGCATCAGACTCCCTTGGTTGGAAAGAATTCGTCCTCGAATTTGAAACATTGATTGTAGAAATTACAGAAAAAATCTTCCACTGCTTCAAATCTTCTTTTGACAGGTTCGTTTGCAATTGAATTCTTCCTTTCCAAATAAATAGATATTTGGAATAAATGCTTGATTGCGATCCAATAAATTCTCTCGTCAACTTCAATCTCGTAATCCCAAAATTTTCTTCACCATCCTTGATCTGATTGATAAGATTAACTATCGATTTGGGAAACTTTATAAGGAAGGTATTAACTCCAAGAAAATCAACAAAATTATTGTCAATATCCTTCTTCAATGCCTTGATCGCTTCCTTACGGACATCTTCATCTTCTTCCACACCACAATTGCCACAGCAAGCCTCACAAAAACAATCATCATAAATCGGTGGCTTACTAAAATCCACAATACCAAATTTTTTTTTCTTTTTCTGAATTATTATTGACCGAAAAAGTAAAGATAAAATTTGAACCTTCATAGTCAAAAAAGTTTCGATGCGATCAATACGTTGATGATAGGTGGTAACGTCTCTCTCCCCGTCGGAACTCTTACGACCCCGTCGTTGAGCTTCGATGCGATTGATACGTACCGCAAGTTGCTGAATCATCCTTTTGATTTCAGTTATGTCGTTGTTGACGTCACGACCCACTATCCTGAAACCTCCGCCTCTTCGCCCGACCTGAGACATGGAATCCACCAAGCTCTCGCCAGAGCTCTGATACCAACTGATGCACGAACACTATAAAGAGATTTGTAACAAAGTAAAGGAGAGAGATTTGGTTCTGAGATCACACAGATCCTCAATTCTTTGATAAAAACTGATAACAAAAACCAACTGTCCAAAAGACATGACGGCAGTTTTAAAGAGAAAAAGACCAAACCCTAAAAAACAGAAAATTACATAAAAAGCCTCGGATCGCTAAATCCAACGGTCGGATGGGCCCCGAAAGTAAGTTAGCTTGGATTTGGGCATGCGGAGCTCCTGTCAAAATTTCAGCAAAATCTAACGGTCGGATCAAAAGTTACACCCCTTTTTTTGCAGAGGCCCATATTGCATCAGTTTTCATTTGCAGTTTGGTAACTATATTGCAGTTTGGTACCATTTAGATGAGCAAAATCAAAGAAAAATAGACATTCTGGAAATCAAAATTGTTCTTGAGATTGAATCAATCAAAGGTGAAAGTTACAAAGTCTACAATCAAATAGTATATGTGTCTTATGTTAAATGTAGACTTTGCAACTTTTGTCTTCAATGAGTTCAATCTCAATAGAGCATACAAGAGAAGTTAGTTTCTTGCAACGAGATCGATTTTAATAAGAAATTGACATATCGATGAGACAAGAGAGAGAGAGATCGACAAGACAAATGTGTTCAAATTGTTTGAGTTAGAGAGAGAGAGAGAGAGAGAGAGTGTGTGTGTGTTCAAATTGTTAGAGAGAGAGATGAAAACTAACCCCGTTAGTGAGAGGGTAAGAGTTTGTTTGAGATTTAAATTGGATGACCAGTCAAACATGTAGCAGGTCGTCATTAATATAGTTAGACCAATCATAAGTAACCATGTGGTTAAGGTATCTATACCTTAAAGCACACAAGTATTTGCCAACCCAACTTGGAAATGCTTTGATCAAATATTCTTTTTGATCTTGAGAGCCATTTTGTGAATACATTTCACATTCTCTTTTACAAATGAGTACTGGAGGAAATTTTAAGTGTGTGCATATGAAGGCTACTACTTGTGGTAGCTTTACTAAGATAATACGATCATCAGCAAAGTATAAATCTATCCTGATAGGAAAGCTAAGAACTCCAATCTGATGTTAGCGGCCTGATTCTCAGGGCGACCCCTGAGATTAGTGCTAGCAAAGGTTAATGCAGTGCAATTAAATTGTTTCTTGAACAGAAATATAACCACCAATAGTAAAAGAAAGTAGCAAATTCTTTAACTCATAAAACAACAAGATTTCGTCGGTATGAGGTTTTCAAAAAGTGTTGCGTTATGGTCCATTCAAACAAGATAACATTGGTAGAAGTGGTAGAACAACTTTATTGTCTTCACCATCACGGTTGACATGCTATTCTTCTTCAGTCTTCAGCTCATTTGCCGACGACACGGCACTTCATTTCTCGATCATGTTGGCTTCACCAGAATATGAACTGGCCGTCGTGAATCAGCTAGTAAGGTTGCTAAACTTTACATGATATATAACTATACAAGTTTTCTCTCTTTCTTTATTTGCTGTAATTATGTCTCTGAGTCTGAACTTTCTGGGAGGAGCACCTTTTCAACTCTTATATGATGGTGTTAGGGTAGCCATAGGTAGAGCTAGCAAGTTCAAAACCCTCCTCATAAATCTCGAATCGACGCTGGATTGTTTGCAACCACGGGTCATCCAGCAGATAAGAGACCATAATTTGGAGCTGAATCTCCCAAACGATGTAATACAAGACCTTCAAGTAAAAATGGATGTTGGTGTGCAACTCATTGCCAATTTGTCGAGCCTTAGCATGTGGAACTTTCGCGTATGGGGGGATTGCTGCAACTGCATGAAGCCTAGCTACGCAGACCAACTTGCTGCATTGGATAGGTCTCTTAGACGACTATTGGAGATACTAAAGCTGGAGCAGATGAGGAACGTGGTGGAGCTCTTGCGTTTGTCAAGAAGAACTAATGACAGACTAGATGAATTGGAGAGAAGACAGTTGGAGATTTTGAAAGCGCTGCAAGAAACAGGAGATATGTTAAGGGAGCAGCAAGTAGTAATGGTGAAAATTGAAAGGAACTGTGGTGCATCTTCAGACAGAGAAAGAGGATCAGCTCCTGCTCCTGCTCCTGCTCCAGCTCTAGGAGCAGCATTTAGGATATTGTTTGATGTTGTAATAACAGTAAAGGACAAGAAAATGAAGTATAAGCGCCTCCTCGAAGATTTTGAATCCACTCTTGAATGTTTAAAGCCACTTATAGAAGAGCTTGTGGAATCTAACAAGTTGTTGCATCTTCCAAATGGGAAACAAGAATTTTTCATAATGCAAATGGAGAAGGGTGTAGAGCTGATTCACAAGTGCGCTGAGGTTCGCAATGGAGGAATGAGGTATACAAGGTACGAATGCACCAAGGAACTTATGCGATTGGATGGATGTCTTCAAAGACTTTTCATTGAACTGACAGAGCAGGTAGTATGGAATGTGAAGAAGGCCTTGGTGCTTGTAAGTAACTTGGAAAAAGAGATCACACAAATTGAAGAGGGTGGTGTGGTACATAGTGATGAAAGTGAAATCGAGTGTCCGGTTCCAGTACCTCAACCTCCATCACCTTCAGTTGGAGTGGATTTACAAAATGTGCAGTTAAATCAAGAGGTAATCGAGGAGACATTGGATCCGGTAAGTAACTTTGAAGAGGAGATCAAGGAAATTATAGAAGCTAGTGTGGTACAAAATGATGACGTACAAAGTCAGTCTACTCAACTTTCATGGCCTACGGCTGGATCGAGTATACAAAGTATGCAGGGAAAAAGGGGTGTGATCAAGGAAAGATGGGACTCGGAAGACGAGCAGGATGTCAAGCAAAGCATTGAAGCTGGAGGTGTAGAACAAATTGATGATCTTGGAGGTGAAGGTCACAGGCCAGTAGAACCTGGATTACCTGCCGTTATACGGGACGTACCACAAGTTAACATGGAGGTTTCAAGGGATGTGATTAAGGAGGCATTGGTGGATTCAGCAAAGATTCTTATAGATCAGAAGTGGGTGAAGTCTAATGAAAGGAGTGATGTGGAACAAGATCAAATGGAAACTGCAGCTGGATTAGATGTACTGAGTTTGCAGGGATCGATGGATGTGGAGACATTGTATTCAACTCCTGTTGATTCAGCATTAAAGTGTGCAACAAATATAGACAAGATGGGAGTCGACAAAAATGAAGGAAGTGGTGAAAGTCCAATTGAAATTGCAGTAGCTGCTGAAACTGAACCTCCTTCCCCTACAGTTCGGGATGTGCCGAGGAATGCTAAAAAGGAAACAGCTGAACCTCATTGTTCGTCGCCAGCGAAGGTCAAACAACCTGATAAGGAAGAGGTAATTATGTATCGACATTTTGTTCAAGGAAAGCAAAGTGTCGACATTTTGTTCATGTATCAAACCATTTCAGGTGTTTATAGTTTTCTTTTGCTTTATAGTTTTTCATTCTTCCTCTGAAGTCTAAAAGATCTATATGGCTCAGTGCTTTGCTATTCCACTTTGAACGTACTCTTGATCTCTCTCGATCATTTAATTTATTTAGTTTATATCTTGATACATTATATATGCAGAAACACAGTGAGGAAACAGAAATGATCATGCAAGTGCCTTTTCCGGACGAATGCATTGGCAACATCATCTCACTGACCACTCCTGCAGATGCCTGCAGACTGTCATTGGTCTCTAAGCGTTTCAAGTGCGCTGCAGAATCCGATCAAGTTTGGGAAAACTTCCTTCCCAGTCCGCATCTTATCCATGCGATCGAATCCCAATCCACGTCTTCATCTACATTTGTGCCTGCCAAGTCCAAGAAGGAGTTTTACCTTGCGCTGTGCGATAACTCAGTCCTCATGGATAATGAGAAGATGAGCTTTTCACTGGACAAATGGAGTGGGAAAAAATGTTACATGATATGTGCAAGGGAACTTAATATTGTTTGGGCACAAGATAAATCTAGATACTTGAGTTGGATATCTCTGGCTGAGTCCAGGTTTAAGGAGGTGGCTTCTCTAGACGAGGTTTGTTGGCTCGAAATACGTGGGAAAATCGATACGAGTATTCTGTCTCCATGGACTCTCTACAAAGCTTATCTTGTGTACAAGTTAACAGAAGACGCATATGGATTCGACGTGCCTGTGGAGGTCGCAATTGCTGAAAGGCATTATGGATTTGAATACGGACCTCTGGATGCCGCACTTGGTGGAGATGAAAATAAGCAGACAGTGTATCTCGATCCAAGTCTGGAAATTATGGATGGAGCTCGACGTCCAAATGAAAGAGCGGACGGCTGGTTGGAGATGAAGTTGGGTGAGTTTCTATGCCAAGCAGAAGAAGATGGAGAGTTGGAAATGATATGTGCGGAGTATAAAGATCTGTGTTGGAAGAGTGGTCTTATTGTGCAGGGAATCGAGGTCAGGCCAGAAAGAAAGGAATACTCCGAGGCCAAAGGCAAGGCAGGACATTTCAGAGCCAAAGGCAAAAAAGCCTTGTTTTTCTAGGTTCTGACCTCCGATCAATGAGTAAGTTGTAAGATGATTAGTGTCATGATTATGAGCTGATTAAGAGTAATCCTCACCAGTGAATGAAATACAACTGTCAGCATGTTGTGGTCTATCAATGCTGATGTGGATATTTTCCATTTTCAGTGATGCAATAATTGTTTTTTCATTTAAAATAAAATAACTTTGTTTTTCTAGCTTTTCTCAGTTTAAATACTTTGTTGGCAGTACGTTTTGCTGCATTAAGAAATCAAAAAGAAAATTGCTCCAGGTTCTTCTTTCTTCTTCACTGTTCTTCATTTCTTAGCTAACTCTAGCTTGAATATTTCATTATGGATGCCATGTTCTCATAATTAAGTTTCCACTAGTTAAGCTAGCTTGATGGAAATAATAATTAATCCATTATAATGGATTCATAATTAACGACTCGAGAGTTTCTAATGTGACATTCCAGTGTTTATGTTTGTGTCTATGGCAATGGCATTAGAAGGGAAGTTCAAGAATTATTTCATTTATATGTTAAGAGTTGTGTAATAAACTTCCCTGCTAAGGTACTATAAATTTTTCAGTAAGAGCTGTGTGTACAGTACATGTCCTTTAGGTTGTTATATATCTGTAAAAGTATGAAAGTGAGGCTACTATAAAAGTATGGAAGAGCAGAAAGGTGACTCTAATTAGTAATTACAATATTGTAGTATTGTACATCTTACGCTAGCTAGCATGTCATGGATTTCTAATGCCTATACTCCGTTGGATTGATCTTGTTGAAGTGACAGAATTCATATCAGTAAACCATTTACAGAACAGAAAATGTCTTCTGTGTAATATTGCTCACGATAAATCCATCATTCATCGACTATGATAAGGAGACTTCTTTATTTGTGTTCATTGTGAAGGATTGTAAGACTTTGACATGCTTAAAATCCAGCAGTTGATTTTATACCTGAAAATTTATAAAAGAATATCCTCTTTGTGTTAGTATAATGTTGCAATGCTACCAGAAAACCACCTAGTACATCCAGAAATTTTCGATCTAATAATACGTGTATCAGGATCGAGCTTAAACAGTCCACCGGAGGATGCAATCTCATTACAGGTATAAATTTTCTCAATGGTTTAATATAATCGGACATTTTCCCCAAAGCACATTGTTCTACGTACAATTTCTCAGTACCCCCGGTCTTTTCCTTTCTATTGTGGCTTTCAGCTTCAGGGATCACCTAGACCATAGCAACGGTGAATTATTGAGCAACCACGTCTGTAAGGGATAGAGGGCTTTCCATCAGGAAAACAACTGGGGAGTAGTCTTCCAAAAGGGCCTCTGCAAGGGCCAGGGAGTCCGATGAGATTCCTTTTAGCCGAAACCCCGTGGTCCAGCGCCACCATGCTAACCAGTAGTACGCAGAAGATTAATGACTTCATATTTAAAGATGCCATGATCTGAGGCTTCAGTGATAGTAGTAGGCTTCAATGCTGTTAGGTTTCAGAGATATTAGTTGTCTCTTGTTCAATACTTGCATGAGAGAGTGACCTTTTATATGGATTTTGGCTGCCGTTTTACGTTTGAACTGTGGGGTTTGGAAGACTTGAGTTTGTTTCTGCTGTTTTCATTTGCAGTTTGGTAACTATATTGCAGTTTGGTACCATTTAGATGAGCAAAATCAAAGAAAAATAGACATTCTGGAAATCAAAATTGTTCTTGAGATTGAATCAATCAAAGGTGAAAGTTACAAAGTCTACAATCAAATAGTATATGTGTCTTATGTTAAATGTAGACTTTGCAACTTTTGTCTTCAATGAGTTCAATCTCAATAGAGCATACAAGAGAAGTTAGTTTCTTGCAACGAGATCGATTTTAATAAGAAATTGACATATCGATGAGACAAGAGAGAGAGAGATCGACCAGACAAATGTGTTCAAATTGTTTGAGTTAGAGAGAGAGAGAGAGAGAGAGTGTGTGTGTGTTCAAATTGTTAGAGAGAGAGATGAAAACTAACCCCGTTAGTGAGAGGGTAAGAGTTCGTTTGAGATTTAAATTGGATGACCAGTCAAACATGTAGCAGGTCGTCATTAATATAGTTAGACCAATCATAAGTAACCATGTGGTTAAGGTATCTATACCTTAAAGCACACAAGTATTTGCCAACCCAACTTGGAAATGCTTTGATCAAATATTCTTTTTGATCTTGAGAGCCATTTTGTGAATACATTTCACATTCTCTTGTACAAATGAGTACTGCAGGAAATTTTAAGTGTGTGCATATGAAGGCTGCTACTTGTGGTAGCTTTACTAAGATAATACGATCATCAGCAAAGTATAAATCTATCCTGATAGGAAAGCTAAGAACTCCAATCTGATGTTAGCGGCCTGATTCTCAGGGCGACCCCTGAGATTAGTGCTAGCAAAGGTTAATGCAGTGCAATTAAATTGTTTCTTGAACAGAAATATAACCACCAATAGTAAATGAAAGTAGCAAATTCTTTAACTCATAAAACAACAAGATTTCGTCGGTATGAGGTTTTCAAAAAGTGTTGCGTTATGGTCCATTCAAACAAGATAACATTGGTAGAAGTGGTAGAACAACTTTATTGTCTTCACCATCACGGTTGACATGCTATTCTTCTTCAGTCTTCAGCTCATTTGCCGACGACACGGCACTTCATTTCTCGATCATGTTGGCTTCACCAGAATATGAACTGGCCGTCGTGAATCAGCTAGTAAGGTTGCTAAACTTTACATGATATATAACTATACAAGTTTTCTCTCTTTCTTTATTTGCTGTAATTATGTCTCTGAGTCTGAACTTTCTGGGAGGAGCACCTTTTCAACTCTTATATGATGGTGTTAGGGTAGCCATAGGTAGAGCTAGCAAGTTCAAAACCCTCCTCATAAATCTCGAATCGACGCTGGATTGTTTGCAACCATGGGTCATCCAGCAGATAAGAGTGTTTTGGCCCACGTCCTCAGCAAGGGGGCGATGAGGGAACAAAAGTAAAAAGGGTGTGTGCGGGGCGTGCCACCTCACGGATGAGGAAAGAGAACGGTGCGCGTCCTGACTTCTGACCAGGCGAATGAGGGCTCCGGTGTCACCTGATGAGGAAATATTTCCGAGCTTACTCTTCTAATCACCTGTCGATCGATACTCACTGTAAGAGCGAGCAGAGCAACAATTGGGAAATCGGAGACGAGTCCTGACGGGCTCTGGGATCTAAGGCGAGGTGCGCTTAGAACGTAAGGGTTTCGAGGATGCTCGAGGGTTTCGACTGTGTTCGTCTGTTTGAGAGAGTTGTTGATTGATTGATTGTGTGTTCTTTGAAGACCATGGAGCTTCCTTATATATTCATCCGTAAGCAACTCGTGGAGACTTAATCACAATCCAATTCGGACTCTGCAATTAGAATCCCACAAGGATACGATTAACTCGCCAGTCGTGCGCTCTATGCAACACGTGTCAAACCTATCTCGCTTAGGTTTCGTTCCCCGCCTCGCTGCATTTCATTTGTCGTGTAGTAAGCGAACTCAAACACTAAGCGACCTTATCCCGAGGGCGTTATTAGTCATTTCCAACTCACCCTCGCCAGGAACTGTAGAGTCCCATGCGAACTGGAGATAAGGATCCCGCGAGGACACCGAATCTCGCGAGGTATCAGAATCTTCTGGATAAAATCCTTGTCACATGCTGCCAAACCTCGCCACCCTTCGTGGGCTAAAAAGGCCACAGGCGTTGGCCCAAATGATATCCAAGCCTTTCCCGAGTCTTGGACCGAAAATGCCCACTGGGCTCAAACATTGCCCCCTAGGCCTTGAGCTTAATCCGTTTCGCAACGGATAAGCGAAAAGGCCTAATTAAGCTTTTTACGGGAACTCGTATTTCAAAAGGTGCTGACGCTTCGGCGCTATCACTTCCCTTCATCATTACGGCTTTTTGAATTTTGAAACGCGCTGACGTTTCGGTCGTCATTGCGTCTTTTCGTTGCGACCATTGATTGAAAGGGACGTTACGGTTCGTCTCCTTTATAAACCTCGACGCGGGTCCCCACATCTTACCATCGCTTTCAAAACAATCTCTGCCTTCTGCAACCAAACAAAACTCCAGCACCGACCTTATTTCGACCGGAAACAATGCCTCCCAAACCTTTTGCCAATGACCCGAACCTCAGCCTTACGGCGGCGACCTCTTGGTCGACCAGCCTTGCTCGTCGCTTCGCCACCAACCCGCCTCAAGGAACACCTATCTTCTTCCTTGATACAGGGGCGGCCCTGCTTGGTCCGACTCCTTCAACGCCTCTGTCCGACGCTGATCTTAACCATTACAACGCCTCCGTGCGTCGACCAATCTTGGCCCAACGGCACGAACCAGGAAACTTTTCTACCTGGCAAGCCCGCTCTCATATAAATGTCCGGGTCGGGGAATGGCCCAGCGCCACTGCAGAGGATCGAGCGTGGTACGCGGAGCGCCTCCAGACCGATCAAACGATCTGGGAAGCGACCGGCATCCATGAGGCCATTGCCTTGAGTTTCTCGCTGCTCCCTCACACCGATCGAGCGCCTATCGCTGCCGTGGCCTGTTTGTGGAACAGCGCCACTAACACCTTCGACTTCCCCTTCGGGCAGATGGGCATTACTCTGCTGGACATCCTCGCCATCACCGGGCTGCCGATTCACGCAAAGCCGTATGCGCCAAGCGACTTTGCGTCGACCGAGTTCACATACGCCTGCAACTTGGGAGCCCGCCGCGCCCTGAGAAGTTCATATGGGGCGTGGAGGAAATTTTACATGGGCCACGCGGAGCCGCACGAAGGAGGCATCGCTTTCCTGGAATATTGGCTCGACAAGTTTGTCTTCTGCGGCAGTGCTCACAAACCAACCGGGAAATGGACCAAGCTGGCCGAAGCACTGTACAATGGGGTTGAAGTCGGGCTAGGGCAACCTGTATTAGGCGCACTCTACCGGACCCTGCATCTGCTGTCGCTGAGGCCTTTCCACCTATCTGGCGGCCCTCTGTGGATCCTGGACCTGTGGACGCAGCTATACTTTCCGCTCTTCCGGCGAGCCCCGGTGGAATTCCTGCCTGAGGACCAGCTGCTTGGCTTTGCGGTGTGCAGGAATGACGCGAATCGGACTCCTCTGTCCTTCTTCGCCAGCCTGTCCATCCTCTACAACCACATCGAGCCGCCTCCGACCATGGATATGATGGTTCGCCGGCGCCACCCTGAGGTCCTATCGACGGGTTTCTTCCCCCGCCAAGATTCGGACAACGATGCGAGGACTGCCTTCGTAAGAGCGACCTCATGCTGCGACCTTCAGCTCGCCGAGGATGACCAAGGCTTCGAGCTGTATGCCCCCAACCACTTCGCGAGGCAACTTGGCTTCCATCAAGGGATTCCTTACCCGCTTCTCCATTCGGTCAACAAGTACACCTCGTGGAGGAAAATTGGCGAGTCTGATCGGGTCACCCCGCTGCAAAACATCTACCCTCTTTCTCCCAACTTGCTGGAGATCGAGCCTTCGCAGGGTGTTGACCCCGCTTACCTCGCTTGGTGGCGGTCATTGTCCGACAACCATTGGGAGTTCCCAGACGATGCTGTCTTCGCCGCCATCTTTCGTCCTTTGTACGACACTTTGAGCGAATCAGACCGTGTCATCCTCGACGGCCAGCGCGATAGTGCGGAGAGGGGTTCAGGGGCTGCGACAAGAACTAGGCTCGCGCTTCCGCCAGTTCCTGCTGCTCGCCGCCCGACGGGGATCGTCATTCGAGAACGCGATCCCACACCTTCGGTATGTCACTAAATGTGTAAATTTCGAACTTCCTTTGACATATTGATAAAATGCTTCTCTCTAACCCTCTTGTTTTCTTCTCAGTCTGCCCCCCGCCGGAGAACCGTCGACCGGTCTGAAGTTGCCAGAGGAAAGGCACCTGTCCGGAGGGAAACTGTGGCGGGCCACGACAGCGAGACTGCTCCTGTCGTTCCTCGGCCAACGAGCGGCGAAAGCTCGTGGAAGCGTCCTATCGAGGACGAAGAGGACTTGCTGGAGGATGCGCGGTACCAGCGAGAGTATGGCTTGGTAAGCAACCCGGTAAGCGAATCATCTTCGGACTAATTTTTCCTAAGTCAAAGCGACTCGCTAACTTTTGCTTTTGACAGGTCCGTCGCACTCGACCTCGCCTCGCTGTTGTTGAAGAGGCGCCCGCGATAACGGAAGTCCCATCTCCAGAATCATTCGATATGGACTTGGCCCTCCAAAGGGTCGCTGAGGCAAGCGTGGAGATGGAACTCGAGGAGATTGCTGAAGCCGGCGAAGAGATGGTCATCGAGGAAGTCGCTGTGGCAGGCGCGGAGACGGTCGTCGAAGAATCTGCTGAATCCAGCGAGGAGGTGATCTTCGAAGAGACTGTCGAAGCGGCCGCGGAGGAGACTACCACGGTGATCGAGGGGGCTGGCAAGGCTACTGAGGAAGTCATACAACCGTCCTCTCCAACCGCCGCTTCGGGCGAAGCTGGTCCAATCCCAGAGCCAACCTTGGCTCCAGTTGAAAATGCAGCTCTCGACCAGTCCAACCAAGTCTCCGACCCTACTGCCCCCTTGGCGTCTCCGCCCGAAGGCCTCCAATTGATACTTTGGGTTCCTCCTCTGCGATTGGGCCGTGCGGGTCGTACCGGCGAAGTGCCTCCGGCGGTTCCAACAAAGGATCTTACTGCCCCCTTGGTGGAGACAGCTCGTGGCACTCCGCCACCCTCTCCAGAGATTGAGGCGGCTGCCGAAGTTGAACCAGTCACTCCGGTCCCAACGAGGAAACCTGGCGAGGAGTCTTCTTCCTTCAGTACCCGGGCCGCTCGTCTTTGGGCCCGAACTACTCCGCCTGCTGATCCAGAACCCATCCGCCTAGCTCGGTCTTTCCTTCATGGGTTGTTTCATCACGGCTCTCGCCCGAACGTCTTTGACTTGGTAGGACGTATTCGCGAGGCTCATGAAGCTCTGGATCGACATCTCACTGGCGGCAATCCTGTTCTGGACCAAGCGCTGGAGTTGGCCGACGCTGTCGAGTCGCAGGCTCGCCGAGTCTTGGATATCGGTGCTCAATCAGCTTCCAGTGAGCAAGCTCGCCGAAACTTAGACAATCAGATGGCAAACCTCTTGGCCGAGCTTGGTGAAGCTGGCATCCCGGGAGCGTCTTCAGAGAATCCAAGTGCTGGCCATGCTCGGCGAGTGGAGGCCCTGGAGGCTCAGATAGCAGAGCTGCAGGCTCAACTTGCTCGGGCTCGCCAAGACTTGGCCCGCGCTTTGGAAGTGGAAGCCCGTTTGCAGGCCGCAGAGGAGGCCCAGGAGGCTTTGGACTCGGCCGTGGCTGCTGCCGAAGAAGTTCAAGCCCAAGCCTATGAAGAAGAAATAGCCTTAGAAGGCATGCTCTTAGATTTGTATAGGGTTTGTAGGCGTGCGTAGGTTTAACTTGTATTTGCCCCCTTGTGTACGAACTTTAATGATAATATCAAAATTGAATCTTTCCCGCTCTTTGCCAACTGCTACGTAATAACTGTCAGGAAAAAATCTTTTTCCGAGATTTGGTGACGGTTTCCAATGTAACTACTCGCTCGGAACGCGGGCAATCATTATTGAAAAACGCGTCTGACCTTATCTCCAAAGCCCGTATCTCGGAGAAAATATTGCATGGGGGACAACTGTCAAACGCACAATCGCCCCTTCCGCCTATAAAAAGAAACTCTTGGCCGGGGTGAAGTATCAGTGAAGTCTTTGCCCCCCTCACCATGATTTCTTATTCTCTTCTGTTCATCCTTTTGTCCCTGCTTAGAGCAAAGCCCCCAACCATACATTCCCATTCTTTGCTGATTCTGAAAATCTACTCTCAGGCCGGGAGTGATTCTGGAAATCTACTCTCAGGCCAAGCCTTTGTTCGGCCTGACCAAAGGTTGGGTACCCTCTGCCTTGCGCCTGCTGTTCTATCAGCGCGTGAGGCTCTGCCGGCCCTTCAAATGGAAGACCGGTGGTAGCATGGGGGACCCTGACCCACTGGACCTTTAGCTTTCCAACACTTTCTCTTAGGTCCAGGCCGGCGTCGGGGTTTAGGCTGGTCTACAGACGCGAAGTGTTTGTCAACTTCTCTAAAGACGCGAGGCGTTTGTCAATTCTGAGCGAAGGACGCGGCGGCGGACTTTTCTTTAGCCTTGCGAGCCATGCGGGACGAGGCTTCCAGTATCTGTCGATCTATGTTTTTTGGAATGTAAACATAGTCTAATTTTGCCCTTTCTGATCAATGTAATTGCTTTGGCCGCAAAGCCAGAATTTGAAACATGTATTGAACAAAGTCAAAAAGGCAAAATAAATGAATTTATTTTTTTTAGGCCTCTGGAATAGGCCCCAATCTTGTACTAGTCTTTGTGTTTAGACTTTGCACGTTTACAGAGAATGAAGAAAACAATAGAACTTTTTAGGGCCTCTGGAATAGGCCCCAATCTAATACAGGTCTATTTAGGCTGGTATGTTACAATGTATTCTATTAGTCTTCTGTCCCGAGTTGCCCCCTAGTGTTAGGCGGCGGAGCGAGAACGCGATGGCGCGTAGCACTATTGACTGTGGTGGCGGGATCTGGTGGAGGTGTAGGGTCCTCGCGCTCCCAGACCCCTGCGATGTGGCGCTTAAGGAAGCGGCCATTGATAGGGTTGCGATGAATAGTACCGTCCAAGTCGCGCAAGTGGTATGCCCCCTTGGGAAGGATTCGGTGAATAATAAATGGTCCATCCCAGTGAGCGGACCACTTACCTCGACCGTCTGTTTTATCCCCAAGCGGGAGGACAGCGCGCCACACTTTCTGGCCCTCAGCATAGCTCTGTCCGCGCGTGATCTTATCATAAGAGCGGGCGATGCGTTGTTTCTCAAGGACTAAATTGTTGAAAGCGGCGACACGGTGCTCGTCTAGATCTTCAAGCTCCTGCCACATGGCTTGGACGTAATCCTCGCCAAGTAGTTGATGCTGTTCCTGAACGCGGAGCGAAGCGATATTGATCTCAAGGGGAAGGACGGCTTCGTGACCGTACATGAGAGCGTACGGTGTGGTATCCGTCGGGCCTCGCTTGGAGGTGCGGTAGGCCCACAAAGTGTGGTAGAGCTCCTGGTGCCAAACGCGTGGGTTCAACTCCAACATCTTGCGGAGGATGCCAAGGATGACCTTGTTGCTAGCCTCCGCTTGGCCATTGGACTGGGCATAGTATGGCGTGGAGTGGAGAAGCTTGATGCCGTAGTCGTTTAAGTATGTAACAACTGAATCGGCCATGAAAGCTGCCCCCCTGTCTGTAACGATGCACTCCGGGATACCAAAGCGGAAGATGATATTGCGGAAAATAAAGTTGCGCACTGAGTTGGCGGAGGAGACTTTGAGAGGTTCGGCCTCGACCCATTTGGTGAAGAAATCGGTGGCAACGATAATGAACTTGTGCTGCTCAGAGGAATGGGGGTGGATGATGCCTATGAAATCCATAGCCCATCCGCGACACGGCCAAGGTTTGATGATGGGCTGCAGCGGGATGTTAGGGATATGTTGCACTGGTCCGTGAGCCTGGCAATCTTGGCAACCTCTGGCGAAGGCAATACAGTCTTTCAGAATGGTTGGCCAGTAGTATCCATGGCGGCGGATCAGCCATCGCATTTTGGGCCCGGCTTGGTGCGAGCCGCAAACTCCGCAATGGACTTCGCGCATGAGACGTTTAGCTTCGTTCCCGTATACACAGCGGAAGTCGTTGCCGTCTTCCCCACGCCGCCGGAGTTCGCCATTTCGTAATACAAAGTTTAAGGCGAGGAAGCGGATTTGCCTGGAATGAGCAGCGTCGTTGGGGTTCTGGAGGTAGGCGATGAATGGTAGCCGCCAATCCTCGTCGATGGGGTCCAAGGCTGCAACTTCTGGGATGGCATCCCGAAATTGCCCCCTGGCGATGAAAGAGGGAAGAGTACGGCGTTCGACCTTGAGCAGGCGTTCGCGCACTCCGTCTCTCAGGCTGAGGCCAGACGCTATCTGGGCGAGCTCGTACACGTCGTCAAATCGATCCAGCACCTCGAATGCCTTGCGTAGGTATGGCTCAATTGACAAGCTTAAACATTTGAACTTTTCCACAAGCTGGTTAACGACCAACAAAGAATCGCCAAAGATCTGGACCTCGCGGACTCCTAAGTCCAACAAGATCTCTAGGCCGATGATTAGCGCCTCGTACTCGGCCTGGTTGTTAGTGCATTTGAAGTCGAGCTGGAACGAGTAGGAGAAACGATCTCCAGCGGGATTGGCTATGGCTATCCCGGCTCTGGCTGCGGTATCGGTTCGTGAACCATCAAAGTACAAGGTCCAGGGAGCGAGTGTTACTGTGGCGAAGTCCAACTCGCGAAACGCTGTGAGCTCTGATGGTGGGTGATGGGCAAGAAAATCCGCTATTGCCTGTCCTTTTACTGCCTTTTGCGGAACATATTGCAACGAGAATTCGGACATGGCGAGGATCCACTTGCCGATGCGTCCCCGCAAGATAGGGCGAGAAAGCATGTATTTGACCAAGTCAGATTGAGCGATGACGACCGTGGTAAAGGCAAGCATGTAATGGCGCAGCTTGCATCCTGCAAAGTAGAGGGCGAGACATAACTTCTCCATGGGCGAGTAGCGTGTCTCACAGTCCGTTAAAACCCTGCTAAGGTAATAGACGGCATGTTCTACCCCGTTCTCATCGTCCTGGGCCAGGAGTCCTCCGATAGATAAATCGGCGGCGACAATATAAAGTTTAAGCGGGGCGCCGTCGCGAGGCGGAATCAGGACTGGTGGGTTCGTAAGGTAGTCCTTGATTCGATCAAAGGCCTGTTGATGTTGCGGTTCCCATACGAACTCGGTTGCCCCCTGGAGCTTAAGGAGGGGTGAAAAAGGTTGAACCTTCCCTGCTGCGTTTGATATGAAGCGGCGGAGAAAGTTGATTCGCCCTAGTAGCTGTTGTAGCTCCTTCTTGGTAGTGGGAGGCGAAGCGGTGATGACCGCCTGTGCTTTGTCCTTTGGGATCTCGATGCCTCTTTGATGTACGAGGAAGCCAAGGAAATCACCGGCCTCCGCGAAGAAAACGCACTTGGCGGGGTTCATCTTGAGGTTATGTCTGCGCATCTGCGTGAACACCTGCCGCAAGTCTTCCACGTGGGTTGCTCGCGATTTGGTTTTGACTACCACATCGTCGATGTATACTTCAATCAGCTTGCCCAAGATGTCGTGGAAGATGAGGTTCATGGCGCGCTGGTACGTTGCCCCCGCATTCTTAAGGCCGAAGGGCATGACAACATACTCGAACGCGCCAGCAAAACCAGGGCAGCGGAAGGCGGTCTTGTGTCGATCCTCCTCGGCGACGGGGATCTGATGGTACCCGGCCGTGCCGTCCATAAAGGATAACACCTCGTGCCCTGCGGCGGCATCAATAAGTAGGTCAGCCACAGGCATGGGGTATATGTCCTTCGGTGTTGCGTTGTTTAGATCTCGGTAATCAACACAGACACGCATCTTGCCATTTTTCTTGCGGACGGTGACCTGTCAAATTAAGACGTTAATCAATAATAAACCCTATCGTAGTAGTATATGCAAGTAGGGTATCGTTCTAGGCCGGGGACACTAGGGAAGAACTTATTTCTGCAAAACAAATTAGTTAGCAATATTCACACAAATATATACATAAAGAATAATATGGGAGTTTGGTTCGGCAATATGGATTAAAACAGAAAATAAACAAAACAAATATTTACATACATGGTCACTTTACCGTTTAAGCAAATAGCAAGACAAAACACCGATTAGTAAACAAGTAGTCTTAAGAAACAATCAAGTTACTTCATCTAAGTTTTCACAAGTGTAAACTAATTCCAACCTCTAAGACTCTCTCAAGTTGTACAAGAAACTTCCTACCGGCCAGAATCTAGACATATGTAACACCCCTGTTTGAGATTTCCTACCGGCCTAAAACAAACAAGAATTCACTTACCGTTCTTGAGTCGGTTGGAGACATACTCGTTAGCAATGGCGTCACCCATCCTCGAACCTATGCAAGTTATTCACCCTAACAACCCTTGGCAACACTTAGAACTAAAAGTTTCCTACCGGCCTAAATTTAGTCTAAGTATTACGGCTTATTAGACACCCCCCTAATAGTCAACTTGTGGCCACCAAATTAACCTAAGGTTCGACTTCATGCTCAGGTGATAACTAATCAATTTAACACTTGTTAATAACCTAAATTTCGTATCCTAACAGATTCTTAATCCTAGCATGCATACTAATTCGTTACATGACAAACATGTTCATATCAAATCACAAAGAAGAGTCATAAACACATGCATCATATAAAACCTAAAAATCCAGAAAATATATATCAATAAAATCATTGTTCTTACACAGATAATATACATACACAACCTTGATGTATCCATCTCTAACCTACCTATTTAGATCGGCTAGGATGGTGGGAGGCAGTCGGCAAAGTGGATGGATGCAGTCGGCAAAGGCTGTGTTGCGGCAAAGGGATGGCGGCTGTGTTTGTGTATTTTCTGTGTGTGGAGGGTTTTTAGGTAGAGTTTAGGCTAGCTATAAACTTAAGGCAGATAAAAGACCCCTTAAACTATACATACAACAGCCCTATTTATACAGAAACTAAGGGAGAAAACCCTAGCTGAATCGGCAAGGAAATCTTGTCCTATTACAAATAGGTTTCCTAGTTGCTCCATGATTCCTTCTTTAATGCAGCTTCTTATCCGAATTTGGACTCCTTCTTCTGACTTTTTGGACCTTCCTACATGTTTATGGATCCATGTAGGCCTCATGTACGAAATCTTGGGCTTTGATGGCAGCCAAAACCAGTGATAGGTCCGGCAAGGTCAGCTTTCCCGGTTTGACCGGGAAACCTTACACTTAACCAAAATATGGCTGCCTTGATGCTTCTTCGTATTTTCTTCTTTTGTCCAGCTTCCTAACACTTCATTAAGGTCTTGATACATCTCTTGACAAATTTGGGAAGCCTTTTGTTGAAGAATCATCTCCCAAAACTCGTTAGACAACTTAGGCAGTTTCTGCCCAGTTTTGCAGCCTGACCTCTGTCCACTGTTTTGCTCATAACTCCTTCGTCTCAACTCCGATTGCTGCTATCCAAATGGGATTGAAAAGTAGACACACACAGCTTTAATTCCATATGTGGCACGCCTTCTAACTCCTCCTGGAACTCTAGATATGATTTTCCGAAGTAGATGTACGTTTTCTGGCAGATTCTGTCCGAGACCAAAAACAATGTCTAGAAGTGTTCCTTCCTTTTCCGTGGCCTCACTTGTTGTCATTCATGAGTCCATTCACCATGATTCTTGATACGTAACGTTCATGTACCTGTCTTCTGCACATTTAAACAAGATACATCAAAACTGACAAGGTAACACAATAACAAATCACGGTAAAACGTCCAAGTAATAGTCCAAAAACGGTTTTCATCATTTAAGTGCAATTTTCTGTATAAAAACGGCTAGTAGCCACAACTCTACAGAAAAACCCTCTTGACTCTAAAATAAGTAAAAACAAACATACTAAGGCACAAACAAAGTGTAAATGGGGGTGAAAATCCATTAAGATCATGGCGTAAAAACGCACTTATCAAACTACCCCACACTTAAGCTTTGCTAGTCCCTTAGCAAACCGACTCTAACTGAAAGTAAAAACAAAAACAAAAACAAAAATAACAATAACTCTAATACCCTTAAGAAATTTTTGTCTCAGATTCTTAAGTACGCATAATCTCAAGTTTTAACATTCAAGTGAAAGCACAATTGCAAAGGTTCATAAACTTGTATTATAGCATGAAAAATCAAGATTTTCGAAATTTATAAGTAAAACATGAATGAAATTTTGATCCTCCTTTCCAAGGTACACTCTCTTTTTTTTCCACTCGAAAAATGGTTTTCACTCATAAGTTTATGCAAGAGAAAAGATGATCAATAACGAATAACTTGCATATTTCAAGAAATAACGACTCTTTGAGAAAACATTTTTCTTGGAAAAACCTCATTTAACAACTAAGTGCAATAATGGACCAAAACCATATGCTTACTTATATGAAATTCTCCACAAATCAAGTTTAGTCATCTTAAGAATCATGAAATAATCTCAAGGGTTGTAATGGGGCTTGGTTTCATAAGGTAGGAATTTTTTTGGATATAAGTGGTGTTTGTCAAACAAGACTTAGGCAAATTTCAACTCCATCCTCCTTATGTCTCCACTCCATGAACAGGACAAAGGTCAAATATAACGTTCTTGGACCTTCAAATAATTACAACTCCACATTCATGAAAACACCATAAAAACTTATGCCTTAGACTTTTTCTTTCATACTTGTCCGAAATTCTTCTTTTCTTTTGCCGATTTCTTTTCTTCTCTTTTTTTTTTTCTTTTGTTTCTTTTTTTTGTCTTTTGTTTCGGCAACTTCTTTTGCAATACATTTTTTTTTATTTCGGACAAGACATATTTTGGCATATAACAATATAAAACAATGGTGTATCAACCCCACACTTCAACTCTTCCCCACACTTGTTCTTTAACATCACGGCACAGCTTCATCGAAAATTCTTTGCCAAGTCTTGACAACAAGGTAAAGATAATCTATACTAAGCTCAGGAATTCTGTTTAAGGGTGATGAAAGAAAAGGCATAATGTAGGCTCAAAGGGGTTTAACTAAGGAGTCCCACGACGGGCACAAAAATGGGCAAAGGCTTATTTTGGCTTTGGTGGTGATCCTAATTGAGATTAATTGCAATCCTATTCAAAATCAGAACAAGTTATGATTATAAAGCTTTGAAAATCACATAAATAAGTTCTAGTAAATTCTAGAGTCCATTAAACAGCTATAGCACATAGTTATTGAATAATGAAAATAATGAGGCTTTATGGAATTTAATAACTCAAAAAGAAAGTATATTAGGCTCAAAATCTCACAAAGGTTGTTATGGAAATAAAATAATAAAACATGCAAACTTTTCTTTCAAAAATCTCAAGTGTTCATACTTTACAAAATTCATGAAAAGTTGCAATTTTCTTAAGATAAATGTTCAACCATCCATTATGCATTTTAAAAGATAATTTTCATCATAGACATTCTAAGGGTATAAGACTCAAAACAATTAAAAATATTTTAAAAATAAAACAAACTCGAAATTAAAAAAAAATAATAAAAAAAAACGGAATTTTAAAATTTCGGCAAAGAGCTAAAAAAAATAAAATATACATTTATATACATTTATTATGTAATCTCTACCCCACACTTAGAAAATTACATTGTCCTCAATGTAAGCTCAAAATTATGTATAATTTTCTAAGTAGGGATCGAAAACACATAATAAATATATACATAAAAATATCAACAATAACAGTGAAGGGATTAAGAAATTCAAACTCTCGGTGATGGCTCCTCCACAGCTACGGTTAAAATGAGTTGCCTCTCATGCAGCGCTTAATGTTTATAGTCTGTCAGCCTAGACTCGGCATCATCCCCACAATAAGGCTCGGCATGGCTGCTTACTTCATCTTGAATGGCACTTGGATGTCTCATGGCGTCAAAGATGTTGAACTTAATGACTTCGCCATCAAACTCCATAGTCAAATTACCCCCAGCCACACCGATATTGGTCCTTGCGGTTCTCATGAAGGGTCTTCCTAGCAGAAGCTGTGTCGAATCATCAACTGACTCCTCCATTTCCAATACATAAAAGTCTGCAGGGAATATCAGGTGATTAACCTGCACAAGGACATCCTCCACATACCCCTTAGGGTATTATTGCTTGATCGATCCGCCAATTGGATCACTACGTCATCATGTTGAAGTGGACCAAGACCTAGAGACAAGTAAACAGAGTAGGGCATGACATTAATGGAAGCCCTTAGATCAAGCATCACTTTCTCAAACCTTGTAGTGCCGATGACAACTGGAATTGAAAAGATTCCTGGATCCTTAAGCTTTGGCGGCATCTTGCGTTGTAGCACAGCGGACACGGTCTCGCTTATGCTCATAACCTTTCTCTCCCTTGTGTGTCTTCTTGTGGTGCAAAGCTCCTTCAAAAACTTTGCATACTTCGGTACTTGTTTAATACATTCCAACAAGGGGATGTTCACATTCACCTTTCGAAAGACATCCAACACTTCTTCGTCGGACTTGGCTCGCTTGCTCTTGGTGAAACGTGAGGGGAAGGGTATACAACAAGTGCTCGGCATGGCTGCATCTTTGGCAGCCGAATGTCTTCCTTCCATGGCAGCAGGGTCTTTCTCAAGAGCCCTTTTCTTCATAGCTTCCAAGTCTCCCTTGCTTGGCTTAGCTTGCTTGTGTTGCTCGGTACCTTGATCTCGGTGTTGTGTAGGCTCGGCAGTCCCTTGCTCGGCTGTTCCTTGCTCGGCATTCCTCCCACTTGGCTCGACATTCCCACCTTGCATGGCAACATGTTCATGCTCGGCAGCCCCTTGGTTGGCATTCCCTTGCGCGGCAGCTCCATGAAAATCAAGACCAATTTCAAAATTGAAGTTATAATGCCTATATGCCAAGTTGCTTTCTAAAATCTAAAGCAAGGTGATGCTACGGCCCGAGCTTTTGACTAGGTCGAGCGGATTCCGTGGTTTCAGAAGGCAAGTGTCAATGTCACGGGGGGCGAACCCCCTACAAGAACCAGGCAGGACTCGTTTGTGATCAAGGAGGCGGACCCCTATCGACCCCTTCACCGAGAAGAGTGGTCAGTCATGATCTTGAGATCCAATTGAACAAACCTGAATTCCATATCTATGACAGAACGGCCCCTTACTCAGCTAGGAACAAACTCGGATCCCTAGATCAGTCACCTTATGTTAATCAAAGCCGCCCTCAACCTTAAACAAGCTAAGTTGCCTTTAAGAGTCAAAGACTCGAAGAAGCATCGCTCAAAAGAGGGGTTTAGGCTAAGATTAACACAAGTGGCTCCACCTACATGTTTCACTTTAGACACACCAAAACAACAAACCATATGAGCACTCTAAACTCAATAACATGTCTGCCTACTTATGGAATTTTTACAAAAACATTTTACATATAAACACATAGATACAAGTATACAAGCTCGGCAATATATATGCAAATAAGCTCGGCAATGTACCTATAAAACAGAAAAATAGTTAGTCATAATATACATGAATACATAAATAAATCCTTTTTAGCGTCCCCGGCAACGGCGCCAAAAATTGACCTGTCAAATTAAGACGTTAATCAATAATAAACCCTATCGTAGTAGTATATGCAAGTAGGGTATCGTTCTAGGCCGGGGACACTAGGGAAGAACTTATTTCTGCAAAACAAATTAGTTAGCAATATTCACACAAATATATACATAAAGAATAATATGGGAGTTTGGTTCGGCAATATGGATTAAAACAGAAAATAAACAAAACAAATATTTACATACATGGTCACTTTACCGTTTAAGCAAATAGCAAGACAAAACACCGATTAGTAAACAAGTAGTCTTAAGAAACAATCAAGTTACTTCATCTAAGTTTTCACAAGTGTAAACTAATTCCAACCTCTAAGACTCTCTCAAGTTGTACAAGAAACTTCCTACCGGCCTGAATCTAGACATATGTGACACCCCTGTTTGAGATTTCCTACCGGCCTAAAACAAACAAGAATTCACTTACCGTTCTTGAGTCGGTTGGAGACATACTCGTTAGCAATGGCGTCACCCATCCTCGAACCTATGCAAGTTATTCACCCTAACAACCCTTGGCAACACTTAGAACTAAAAGTTTCCTACCGGCCTAAATTTAGTCTAAGTATTACGGCTTATTAGACACCCCCTAATAGTCAACTTGTGGCCACCAAATTAACCTAAGGTTCGACTTCATGCTCAGGTGATAACTAATCAATTTAACACTTGTTAATAACCTAAATTTCGTATCCTAACAGATTCTTAATCCTAGCATGCATACTAATTCGTTACATGACAAACATGTTCATATCAAATCACAAAGAAGAGTCATAAACACATGCATCATATAAAACCTAAAAATCCAGAAAATATATATCAATAAAATCATTGTTCTTACACAGATAATATACATACACAACCTTGATGTATCCATCTCTAACCTACCTATTTAGATCGGCTAGGATGGTGGGAGGCAGTCGGCAAAGTGGATGGATGCAGTCGGCAAAGGCTGTGTTGCGGCAAAGGGATGGCGGCTGTGTTTGTGTATTTTCTGTGTGTGGAGGGTTTTTAGGTAGAGTTTAGGCTAGCTATAAACTTAAGGCAGATAAAAGACCCCTTAAACTATACATACAACAGCCCTATTTATACAGAAACTAAGGGAGAAAATCCTAGCTGAATCGGCAAGGAAATCTTGTCCTATTACAAATAGGTTTCCTAGTTGCTCCATGATTCCTTCTTTAATGCAGCTTCTTATCCGAATTTGGACTCCTTCTTCTGACTTTTTGGACCTTCCTACATGTTTATGGATCCATGTAGGCCTCATGTACGAAATCTTGGGCTTTGATGGCAGCCAAAACCAGTGATAGGTCAGGCAAGGTCAGCTTTCCCTGTTTGACCGGGAAACCTTACACTTAACCAAAATATGGCTGCCTTGATGCTTCTTCGTATTTTCTTCTTTTGTCCAGCTTCCTAACACTTCATTAAGGTCTTGATACATCTCTTGACAAATTTGGGAAGCCTTTTGTTGAAGAATCATCTCCCAAAACTCGTTAGACAACTTAGGCAGTTTCTGCCCAGTTTTGCAGCCTGACCTCTGTCCACTGTTTTGCTCATAACTCCTTCGTCTCAACTCCGATTGCTGCTATCCAAATGGGATTGAAAAGTAGACACACACAGCTTTGATTCCATATGTGGCACGCCTTCTAACTCCTCCTGGAACTCTAGATATGATTTTCCGAAGTAGATGTACGTTTTCTGGCAGATTCTGTCCGAGACCAAAAACAATGTCTAGAAGTGTTCCTTCCTTTTCCGTGGCCTCACTTGTTGTCATTCATGAGTCCATTCACCATGATTCTTGATACGTAACGTTCATGTACCTGTCTTCTGCACATTTAAACAAGATACATCAAAACTGACAAGGTAACACAATAACAAATCACGGTAAAACGTCCAAGTAATAGTCCAAAAACGGTTTTCATCATTTAAGTGCAATTTTCTGTATAAAAACAGCTAGTAGCCACAACTCTACAGAAAAACCCTCTTGACTCTAAAATAAGTAAAAACAAACATACTAAGGCACAAACAAAGTGTAAATGGGGGTGAAAATCCATTAAGATCATGGCGTAAAAACGCACTTATCAGACGGGGACGACGTTGGACAACCACTCATTATATTTGGCTACGCGAATGATTCCTGATCGGTGCATGCTTTCGATCTCTTCCTTAACCACAATCTGGGTTTCAGTTCGCATGAAGCGGCCGTCCTGCCGGACTGGACGCCGGTCGGGATAGGTTGGTAGCCGGTGGCAGACCAAGTCCGGGGACAAACCGGGCATATCTTCATACTTGTCGACGAAGCAATCCCTGTACTCGCGTAATAGGTCAAGGAGGGCTTCCTTTTCTTCCTCCGCCAACTTTGCACTGATGGAAATGAGTAAGGGCTTTTCTGCAGTCCCTACGTCAACTTGTAAAGTGGGGTCGCGGACTTGAGGTGGAGTGTCGTCCAAGGCAGCAGGAGCTAACTGAATAACTTCTTCCTTGGTATCGGAATAATCCACCACTTCATCGACGTATTCCATAGTCGCGACCTTGTCGTAGGCTTCGCGTTCTGCCCAATACGAAAGGAGTCTTTCGCACAAGGACTCGCCAGCCTCGCGTGCCTCCTCGGAAAAGGCACTATCCATCGAAATGGGGTGTGAGAGTCGCGATGGTGTGAGGACGTTGCAGATCGTCCCTCGCCTGGGTAAGTCCCCATCGCGTTAGATTGGAGGCCGTTACTCCGTATGGGCGGCCCTTGTGATCGACACCTTGAACATCCAACGGGCCCAAATCCGTATTATAGTACCGGGCATCGTTGAGGTTGGCGGAAATAGAGAAAGGCCGCGGGTCGGCCTTGATGATGACTGCCTCGCGTTTCTCGGTATCCTAGATCATGAGTTCCTGGTGCATTGAGGAAGGCACACAAAAACTTCTGTGGATCCAGTCTCGGCCGAGGATCATGCTGTAAGAGGAAACGCACTCGGCGACAAAAAAGGTGTAAACCCGCGATGCCGGCCCGACCTTGACCCGTAGAAATAGTAAGCCTAGGGTTCTGGACACCTGTCCTGTGAAATTCTTCACCGTTAAGGACGTGGTCTGGACCATCGAGCGCGGGATGTCAAGGAGTCCCATGGTGCGGGTTGTGACGACATTAACCGCGGCACCGGTGTCGATCATGACCTTGTTGATCAGTTTCCCTTGGACTTCTGCCGTGATATACAGTGGCCGCATGTGGGTGGCCATGTCCAGGGTTGGCGTAGAAAAGGTCATGGTTGGCCTTTGTACGAAGCTGCTCGAACTTTCTGCTTGTGGAGCGTCATCGGCTGGGGCCAGTACTGGGCCCATTTCGCTGTTGCATGGCGGGGGTACATTGCTGTCGTCCTCGCTGATGATAGTGATATCCGCCGCGCTGCAGGTCGTGTTTGGTGGAAGAGCGTATCGTTCCGAAATGAAGAACACCATCCCGACCTGAAAAGAGAATTGTTCGGAGACCGGGATCAGAGGTGTGTCAATGATCCCGTGTTCCCCTTCGAGCACTGCAAAGGCATCTGCTTCACGGCTAAGCCCTTCATCAGCATCCCATCCGGAGACTTCTACCATATTGCAGGTGAATGATTCAGCCTGCTCTTCGTCTTGCTCTTCCTCTAAGTTAAGCCGAGGTTCTGAGTGTGCCTCGTCGGCTTCCTCATTCTCGCGGAAACGTTGGGCCATTTGTTCGGCGAGGTTCGGACTGGAGGATGCCGGTGTCTCTGCTGGTGGCTCTGAAGCCTGAGTTTGCCGCGGACGCCATACTGGCTTGGGTGAAGGCTGATGATCCCTGGCTGGCTGTCTGTCTGCTGCCGCAGGAGCCTTACCGTTGTCTTCTTTCCCCAACTGCTGCAGGGCAGATACGCGGGGAACCATCCTAGTCTCGGGTTCCGGGGTATGCCGTAGCCGAGGCTGTTGTGGCGATGGTGGCTCCCTTCTGGCGTCAGCCTCTGGATTTCGACGTTCTTGTCGTCGTGAGGGCTGAGACGGCTCACGTTAGACTCTGAGTCCGGAGTCATGAACAATTTACGCCTAGGGCCGGTAGGCGGAGCCTTGCTTTGTTCGGGCTCCGGTGACGGCCTACGCCGGGAAAGCTGCTGATCCCTCCTCCCGGTAGGCTCCGGTGATGGATTGGGCCTAGCAGGCTGTGGATCCCTCCTCCTGTCAAGTACGGGTGACGGCCTGCGTCTGGAAGGTTGCGAGTCCCTTCTCCTTTCAGGTATCGGGGATGGCCTGTGCCTAGGAGGCTGCGGATCCCTTCTTTGTTCAGGTGGTGGTGATTGCCTGCGCCTGGGAGGTTGCGAATCCGGCTTTGGTGGAACCGTGAGTCGGCAGAAAACATTTGGCTTGGGCGCAGGATCGTCACTGAACTGCTCGCAGATTCTTGGAGGTGTGACTGGCGGCATTTGAAGGACTGCGCGCAGACCTTCTGCTTCCCGCCACATCCGCTCAGGCGTCTGTGCGAGCTGCGAGGGGCGTATAGCGCCCTCGTCGACAGCTCGTAAGGCGCGTAGGATGCTGCCGTATCGCTTCTGGAGCTTGCGCTTCTTGGACTTGCTGATGGTCACTGCCTTGCCCCCTTGCTGCGTGTACCAGACCCCTTCCTTGATCGCTGATTTGGATGTCGGGGGAATGTAAGGGTTGGTTAAGACGTCGTCACGAGGGCTTGGGGCGCCGCTGCTGTGACTCTCACTGCTGGATTCTGACATGTCCATCTCGCTTGCGGCAGGGGATGGAGGTATCGCTGCTGCCCAATGAGCGGCGACGTACGTCTCAAGGCGCGCTACCCTTTTCTCCAGCTCTTCGCGAGTCCTTGGGCTCGTAGGCTGGGAACCTTTGCCGGGGAACGGTCAATTGTCCCTCATGACCGCTTTGCCCTTATCCTTGTAGGAGGGGCGGTCTGGTTCGAGCCTTGCGACCAACTGTCGAGCTGGGTCGCCTGTGCTCCCCATCTGGTTATCCGGGAGAATGTAGTTGTTCGCCGGCCGTTTGCGGTTTCGGCCTGGCGGCTCGGATGGTCCTGCATTTGGTGACAGGTCTAATGTGATCATTCGCTGGCCAACGCGAGGCCAGGCGAAACCAGCAATTGCGATTGTAAAGCCGCCCTCATCCTTAAAGCAGATGTATCCGAGGTCAAGCCAGTCTTGGATCTGGTCTCGGAGCTGGCGACATTCGCAGGTCCTGTGCCCCCAGCTGTCATGGAAACTGCAATGAACGCGTCCATCCTTGTACTCGCTGTAGGGCAAGGAGTTGAGTGTGACGAGCCCGGCCTCTCTGAGATCTTCTAAGACCTCGTGTGCCAGACTTTCATTGTAGGTGTACTGGCGACGTGGCTGGCGGGCACTGTCGTCTCCTTCCTCGCGACCTCTTTTTGGCGCTCGACGTCACTCGTCGTCCTGGGCCCGATCAGCCCAGTTGACCTCGACCATGCCCACTACGGGCGGGAAAGGGTCTACATCGACCAATGAGGCCGTGCTCCCCGGTGCTTTCATCCTCAGCTCGCCTGAGTTTAACCAAGTCTGCAGTTGGTCTCGGAGTTTGACACAATCTTTGGTGTCATGATTGTATACGTTGTGGAAGGCACAATATTTCTTGTCCTTCAGCTCTTCTTTAGGCGGTATCTTGTGATCCAGACGCACGTACTTCGCCTCGATTAGGTCATTGAAGACCAAATGGGCGTTTTTGGCGTCGTAAGTGTACGACTCGTACTCTGGCTTGGTCCAGGCAAAGGATTGGATGGTGATCGGCTCGCGGGTCATCTTCAAATTCTTCAGTTTATGAGCCACTTGCTTGCCAGTCAGCTCTACCGCGCCAATGTCATCCAAGTCCCGATTTGCGTGAGCTGGTTCCGGCCTTTGATAGTAGGGATCTTGAGCAGGGGTTTGCATGCTGAGTGCCCCCACTATCCGACTCTTCCCTGGTACATAGGTTCCTTTGGAAGCGTTGGCTTTGTCGTCCAGCTCGTTCAGGATGAGCTCGTAACTGCCAACCTTGTTGATTAGGTCACCCATGGAACTGAAACGCTCTCCATGGTGCTTCAGCCGCTGGCGGTGCTCCAGTCCCCGAATGGCCAACTTAATGGCTTCTTGCTCAGGCAGCAGGTAATCGCATTTGGCCTGCTGGATCTTGAAGCGTTGGAGGAAAGAAACTCCGGACTCCATGCTCTGCTGGCTCATCTGCGTGAGGGAGTCGAGGCCGACTTCGGGCTCAATTGTGCCATATGTCTCCCGGAAGAGACGTTCCATGGTGGGCCAGTCTGGAATTGACCCCGGCTTCAGTCTGGAATACCAGGTGAAAGCGGCTCCGGACAGAGAAGTCCCGAAGAGCTTGAGCTTGAGCATGTCATCATTCCCGTACTGTCCGCATTGGACCTTGAAGCGGGCCATGTGAGTCGCTGCATCTTCCCTTGTCTCCCCGGAGAATGTAGTGAAGACGATGTTCTTGAACCCCTGGGGGAAGGGATATTGTGCCACGCTATCTGGATAGGGGTCACGGTAGTGTAAGCTAGCATCACCCTTTCCGATGTGCTCCTTGACAATGCTTGAAATGAGTTGGCGCCAGTCGGCTGCCGTTACTGGTGCAGATTCTGCCCCCTGGTCGTGGCCATGCCATGCAGAAAAGCTAGGGGCCTGTCCGACGTTCTTAGGGGTCGAATTGGAATAAGCCACGATCGGGTCGTCTGGTGTCCCCATTCCTTGCGGCGCAAGAGCATCGGTGCCCTTGAGTGTGATCCTAGGGCTGCATGGCGAGGGTAGACGGGGTGGTGTCCTTGATGAGCTGGCCCCCAATGTGAATTGGGGAGCCTTCTGGGCCCCGACCCTCGGATTTGCCCTAGGGCGCTCATTAGGCGGGATATACCTTGAGCCCTCCGCTGCGCTTGAACTGGTATAGTTCACAGCGTGATTCTTTGGCGCTTGGGCCCGAATCCAGTCTTCCATCTGCAGGACCCTTGTACTCAGGGTATCATGGCGCTCTTTGTAGTCTTCGAGCTTTTCCATGCTGTTCTTGCTCCCGAAGAAGGAAGCGTCCTGCTGTTGCTGCAGCTTGGTGTCATGGTCGTTCAGACGATGGGTTTGGACCTCCAAAGCCTTTGTAAAGGCCACCTTGCTCTGATCCAGTTCAGTCTGGATCCTTTGCAGAGAGCCGGTCATTATGTCTTTGTCCTCCCTGATCGTGCCAACCACATAGTTGAACTCCTCGCTGAGCTTAGCGTGGTTCTCCTGGTTTACGAGCCAGATTTCCTTGTCTTTAGCGACCTGCGCAGAGAGGTCCTGGACAATTTGCTGAGTTTCTTCAGCTTTTAAGCCGCACTCTCTCCTGAGCGCGCCGATCTCATTCTTGAAATCGCTCCTTAGTTCTTCGAACATTCTGCGGACTTCCTCTATGGACAGAGTAGGTCCCGCTTCTGGGATTGGTTGTGAGTTTGCCATTGTGGACTTAATATGGTCGGGATTGCCGAACCGAGTGAGAATCTCTTCTTTAGCGAGAGATCTGCAAGCCGCGCTGTTATGGGGCTTGTATTGTGGAGCCTTATGTTTTAAACAAGAAAGCGAAGGTCTCCGGTATGGGGAGTCGTCGAACTTCCCAATGATTGCTAGAAAAATAAACTCCCGGTCCCACTGGGCGTGCCAATGTTTTGGCCCACGTCCTCAGCAAGGGGGCGATGAGGGAACAAAAGTAAAAAGGGTGTGTGCGGGGCGTGCCACCTCACGGATGAGGAAAGAGAACGGTGCGCGTCCTGACTTCTGACCAGGCGAATGAGGGCTCCGGTGTCACCTGATGAGGAAATATTTCCGAGCTTACTCTTCTAATCACCTGTCGATCGATACTCACTGTAAGAGCGAGCAGAGCAACAATTGGGAAATCGGAGACGAGTCCTGACGGGCTCTGGGATCTAAGACGAGGTGCGCTTAGAACGTAAGGGTTTCGAGGATGCTCGAGGGTTTCGACTGTGTTCGTCTGTTTGAGAGAGTTGTTGATTGATTGATTGTGTGTTCTTTGAAGACCATGGAGCTTCCTTATATATTCATCCGTAAGCAACTCGTGGAGACTTAATCACAATCCAATTCGGACTCTGCAATTAGAATCCCACAAGGATACGATTAACTCGCCAGTCGTGCGCTCTATGCAACACGTGTCAAACCTATCTCGCTTAGGTTTCGTTCCCCGCCTCGCTGCATTTCATTTGTCGTGTAGTAAGCGAACTCAAACACTAAGCGACCTTATCCCGAGGGCGTTATTAGTCATTTCCAACTCACCCTCGCCAGGAACTGTAGAGTCCCATGCGAACTGGAGATAAGGATCCCGCGAGGACACCGAATCTCGCGAGGTATCAGAATCTTCTGGATAAAATCCTTGTCACATGCTGCCAAACCTCGCCACCCTTCGTGGGCTAAAAAGGCCACAGGCGTTGGCCCAAATGATATCCAAGCCTTTCCCGAGTCTTGGACCGAAAATGCACACTGGGCTCAAACAAGGAGACCATAATTTGGAGCTGAATCTCCCAAACGATGTAATACAAGACCTTCAAGTAAAAATGGATGTTGGTGTGCAACTCATTGCCAATTTGTCGAGCCTTAGCATGTGGAACTTTCGCGCATGGGGGGATTGCTGCAACTGCATGAAGCCTAGCTACGCAGACCAACTTGCTGCATTGGATAGGTCTCTTAGACGACTATTGGAGATACTAAAGCTGGAGCAGATGAGGAACGTGGTGGAGCTCTTGCGTTTGTCAAGAAGAACTAATGACAGACTAGATGAATTGGAGAGAAGACAGTTGGAGATTTTGAAAGCGCTGCAAGAAACAGGAGATATGTTAAGGGAGCAGCAAGTAGTAATGGAGAAAATTGAAAGGAACTGTGGTGCATCTTCAGACAGAGAAAGAGGATCAGCTCCTGCTCCTGCTCCTGCTCCAGCTCTAGGAGCAGCATTTAGGATATTGTTTGATGTTGTAATAACAGTAAAGGACAAGAATATGAAGTATAAGCGCCTCCTCGAAGATTTTGAATCCACTCTTGAATGTTTAAAGCCACTTATAGAAGAGCTTGTGGAATCTAACAAGTTGTTGCATCTTCCAAATGGGAAACAAGAATTTTTCATAATGCAAATGGAGAAGGGTGTAGAGCTGATTCACAAGTGCGCTGAGGTTCGCAATGGAGGAATGAGGTATACAAGGTACGAATGCACCAAGGAACTTATGCGATTGGATGGATGTCTTCAAAGACTTTTCATTGAACTGACAGAGCAGGTAGTATGGAATGTGAAGAAGGCCTTGGTGCTTGTAAGTAACTTGGAAAAAGAGATCACACAAATTGAAGAGGGTGGTGTGGTACATAGTGATGAAAGTGAAATCGAGTGTCCGGTTCCAGTACCTCAACCTCCATCACCTTCAGTTGGAGTGGATTTACAAAATGTGCAGTTAAATCAAGAGGTAATCGAGGAGACATTGGATCCGGTAAGTAACTTTGAAGAGGAGATCAAGGAAATTATAGAAGCTAGTGTGGTACAAAATGATGACGTACAAAGTCAGTCTACTCAACTTTCATGGCCTACAGCTGGATCGAGTATACAAAGTATGCAGGGAAAAAGGGGTGTGATCAAGGAAAGATGGGACTCGGAAGACGAGCAGGATGTCAAGCAAAGCATTGAAGCTGGAGGTGTAGAACAAATTGATGATCTTGGAGGTGAAGGTCACAGGCCAGTAGAACCTGGATTACCTGCCGTTATACGGGACGTACCACAAGTTAACATGGAGGTTTCAAGGGATGTGATTAAGGAGGCATTGGTGGATTCAGCAAAGATTCTTATAGATCAGAAGTGGGTGAAGTCTAATGAAAGGAGTGATGTGGAACAAGATCAAATGGAAACTGCAGCTGGATTAGATGTACTGAGTTTGCAGGGATCGATGGATGTGGAGACATTGTATTCAACTCCTGTTGATTCAGCATTAAAGTGTGCAACAAATATAGACAAGATGGGAGTCGACAAAAATGAAGGAAGTGGTGAAAGTCCAATTGAAATTGCAGTAGCTGCTGAAACTGAACCTCCTTCCCCTACAGTTCGGGATGTGCCGAGGAATGCTAAAAAGGAAACAGCTGAACCTCATTGTTCGTCGCCAGCGAAGGTCAAACAACCTGATAAGGAAGAGGTAATTATGTATCGACATTTTGTTCAAGGAAAGCAAAGTGTCGACATTTTGTTCATGTATCAAACCATTTCAGGTGTTTATAGTTTTCTTTTGCTTTATAGTTTTTCATTCTTCCTCTGAAGTCTAAAAGATCTGTATGGCTCAGTGCTTTGCTATTCCACTTTGAACGTACTCTTGATCTCTCTCGATCATTTAATTTATTTAGTTTATATCTTGATACATTATATATGCAGAAACACAGTGAGGAAACAGAAATGATCATGCAAGTGCCTTTTCCGGACGAATGCATTGGCAACATCATCTCACTGACCACTCCTGCAGATGCCTGCAGACTGTCATTGGTCTCTAAGCGTTTCAAGTGCGCTGCAGAATCCGATCAAGTTTGGGAAAACTTCCTTCCCAGTCCGCATCTTATCCATGCGATCGAATCCCAATCCACGTCTTCATCTACATTTGTGCCTGCCAAGTCCAAGAAGGAGTTTTACCTTGCGCTGTGCGATAACTCAGTCCTCATGGATAATGAGAAGATGAGCTTTTCACTGGACAAATGGAGTGGGAAAAAATGTTACATGATATGTGCAAGGGAACTTAATATTGTTTGGGCACAAGATAAATCTACATACTTGAGTTGGATATCTCTGGCTGAGTCCAGGTTTAAGGAGGTGGCTTCTCTAGACGAGGTTTGTTGGCTCGAAATACGTGGGAAAATCGATACGAGTATTCTGTCTCCATGGACTCTCTACAAAGCTTATCTTGTGTACAAGTTAACAGAAGACGCATATGGATTCGACGTGCCTGTGGAGGTCGCAATTGCTGAAAGGCATTATGGATTTGAATACGGACCTCTGGATGCCGCACTTGGTGGAGATGAAAATAAGCAGACAGTGTATCTCGATCCAAGTCTGGAAATTATGGATGGAGCTCGACGTCCAAATGAAAGAGCGGACGGCTGGTTGGAGATGAAGTTGGGTGAGTTTCTATGCCAAGCAGAAGAAGATGGAGAGTTGGAAATGATATGTGCGGAGTATAAAGATCTGTGCTGGAAGAGTGGTCTTATTGTGCAGGGAATCGAGGTCAGGCCAGAAAGAAAGGAATACTCCGAGGCCAAAGGCAAGGCAGGACATTTCAGAGCCAAAGGCAAAAAAGCCTTGTTTTTCTAGGTTCTGACCTCCGATCAATGAGTAAGTTGTAAGATGATTAGTGTCATGATTATGAGCTGATTAAGAGTAATCCTCACCAGTGAATGAAATACAACTGTCAGCATGTTGTGGTCTATCAATGCTGATGTGGATATTTTCCATTTTCAGTGATGCAATAATTGTTTTTTCATTTAAAATAAAATAACTTTGTTTTTCTAGCTTTTCTCAGTTTAAATACTTTGTTGGCAGTACGTTTTGCTGCATTAAGAAATCAAAAAGAAAATTGCTCCAGGTTCTTCTTTCTTCTTCACTGTTCTTCATTTCTTAGCTAACTCTAGCTTGAATATTTCATTATGGATGCCATGTTCTCATAATTAAGTTTCCACTAGTTAAGCTAGCTTGATGGAAATAATAATTAATCCATTATAATGGATTCATAATTAACGACTCGAGAGTTTCTAATGTGACATTCCAGTGTTTATGTTTGTGTCTATGGCAATGGCATTAGAAGGGAAGTTCAAGAATTATTTCATTTATATGTTAAGAGTTGTGTAATAAACTTCCCTGCTAAGGTACTATAAATTTTTCAGTAAGAGCTGTGTGTACAGTACATGTCCTTTAGGTTGTTATATATCTGTAAAAGTATGAAAGTGAGGCTACTATAAAAGTATGGAAGAGCAGAAAGGTGACTCTAATTAGTAATTACAATATTGTAGTATTGTACATCTTACGCTAGCTAGCATGTCATGGATTTCTAATGCCTATACTCCGTTGGATTGATCTTGTTGAAGTGACAGAATTCATATCAGTAAACCATTTACAGAACAGAAAATGTCTTCTGTGTAATATTGCTCACGATAAATCCATCATTCATCGACTATGATAAGGAGACTTCTTTATTTGTGTTCATTGTGAAGGATTGTAAGACTTTGACATGCTTAAAATCCAGCAGTTGATTTTATACCTGAAAATTTATAAAAGAATATCCTCTTTGTGTTAGTATAATGTTGCAATGCTACCAGAAAACCACCTAGTACATCCAGAAATTTTCGATCTAATAATACGTGTATCAGGATAGAGCTTAAACAGTCTACCGGAGGATGCAATCTCATTACAGGTATAAATTTTCTCAATGGTTTAATATAATCGGACATTTTCCCCAAAGCACATTGTTCTACGTACAATTTCTCAGTACCCCCGGTCTTTTCCTTTCTATTGTGGCTTTTAGCTTCAGGGATCACCTAGACCATAGCAACGGTGAATTATTGAGCAACCACGTCTGTAAGGGATAGAGGGCTTTCCATCAGGAAAACAACTGGGGAGTAGTCTTCCAAAAGGGCCTCTGCAAGGGCCAGGGAGTCCGATGAGATTCCTTTTAGCCGAAACCCCGTGGTCCAGCGCCACCATGCTAACCAGTAGTACGCAGAAGATTAATGACTTCATATTTAAAGATGCCATGATCTGAGGCTTCAGTGATAGTAGTAGGCTTCAATGCTGTTAGGTTTCAGAGATATTAGTTGTCTCTTGTTCAATACTTGCATGAGAGAGTGACCTTTTATATGGATTTTGGCTGCCGTTTTACGTTTGAACTGTGGGGTTTGGAAGACTTGAGTTTGTTTCTGCTGTTTTCATTTGCAGTTTGGTAACTATATTGCAGTTTGGTACCATTTAGATGAGCAAAATCAAAGAAAAATAGACATTCTGGAAATCAAAATTGTTCTTGAGATTGAATCAATCAAAGGTGAAAGTTACAAAGTCTACAATCAAATAGTATATGTGTCTTATGTTAAATGTAGACTTTGCAACTTTTGTCTTCAATGAGTTCAATCTCAATAGAGCATACAAGAGAAGTTAGTTTCTTGCAACGAGATCGATTTTAATAAGAAATTGACATATCGATGAGACAAGAGAGAGAGAGAGATCGACAAGACAAATGTGTTCAAATTGTTTGAGTTAGAGAGAGAGAGAGAGTGTGTGTGTGTGTGTGTGTTCAAATTGTTAGAGAGAGAGATGAAAACTAACCCCGTTAGTGAGAGGGTAAGAGTTTGTTTGAGATTTAAATTGGATGACCAGTCAAACATGTAGCAGGTCGTCATTAATATAGTTAGACCAATCATAAGTAACCATGTGGTTAAGGTATCTATACCTTAAAGCACACAAGTATTTGCCAACCCAACTTGGAAATGCTTTGATCAAATATTCTTTTTGATCTTGAGAGCCATTTTGTGAATACATTTCACATTCTCTTTTACAAATGAGTACTGCAGGAAATTTTAAGTGTGTGCATATGAAGGCTGCTACTTGTGGTAGCTTTACTAAGATAATACGATCATCAGCAAAGTATAAATCTATCCTGATAGGAAAGCTAAGAACTCCAATCTGATGTTAGCGGCCTGATTCTCAGGGCGACCCCTGAGATTAGTGCTAGCAAAGGTTAATGCAGTGCAATTAAATTGTTTCTTGAACAGAAATATAACCACCAATAGTAAAAGAAAGTAGCAAATTCTTTAACTCATAAAACAACAAGATTTCGTCGGTATGAGGTTTTCAAAAAGTGTTGCGTTATGGTCCATTCAAACAAGATAACATTGGTAGAAGTGGTAGAACAACTTTATTGTCTTCACCATCACGGTTGACATGCTATTCTTCTTCAGTCTTCAGCTCATTTGCCGACGACACGGCACTTCATTTCTCGATCATGTTGGCTTCACCAGAATATGAACTGGCCGTCGTGAATCAGCTAGTAAGGTTGCTAAACTTTACATGATATATAACTATACAAGTTTTCTCTCTTTCTTTATTTGCTGTAATTATGTCTCTGAGTCTGGACTTTCTGGGAGGAGCACCTTTTCAACTCTTATATGATGGTGTTAGGGTAGCCATAGGTAGAGCTAGCAAGTTCAAAACCCTCCTCATAAATCTCGAATCGACGCTGGATTGTTTGCAACCACGGGTCATCCAGCAGATAAGAGACCATAATTTGGAGCTGAATCTCCCAAACGATGTAATACAAGACCTTCAAGTAAAAATGGATGTTGGTGTGCAACTCATTGCCAATTTGTCGAGCCTTAGCATGTGGAACTTTCGCGTATGGGGGGATTGCTGCAACTGCATGAAGCCTAGCTACGCAGACCAACTTGCTGCATTGGATAGGTCTCTTAGACGACTATTGGAGATACTAAAGCTGGAGCAGATGAGGAACGTGGTGGAGCTCTTGCGTTTGTCAAGAAGAACTAATGACAGACTAGATGAATTGGAGAGAAGACAGTTGGAGATTTTGAAAGCGCTGCAAGAAACAGGAGATATGTTAAGGGAGCAGCAAGTAGTAATGGAGAAAATTGAAAGGAACTGTGGTGCATCTTCAGACAGAGAAAGAGGATCAGCTCCTGCTCCTGCTCCTGCTCCAGCTCTAGGAGCAGCATTTAGGATATTGTTTGATGTTGTAATAACAGTAAAGGACAAGAATATGAAGTATAAGCGCCTCCTCGAAGATTTTGAATCCACTCTTGAATGTTTAAAGCCACTTATAGAAGAGCTTGTGGAATCTAACAAGTTGTTGCATCTTCCAAATGGGAAACAAGAATTTTTCATAATGCAAATGGAGAAGGGTGTAGAGCTGATTCACAAGTGCGCTGAGGTTCGCAATGGAGGAATGAGGTATACAAGGTACGAATGCACCAAGGAACTTATGCGATTGGATGGATGTCTTCAAAGACTTTTCATTGAACTGACAGAGCAGGTAGTATGGAATGTGAAGAAGGCCTTGGTGCTTGTAAGTAACTTGGAAAAAGAGATCACACAAATTGAAGAGGGTGGTGTGGTACATAGTGATGAAAGTGAAATCAAGTGTCCGGTTCCAGTACCTCAACCTCCATCACCCTCAGTTGGAGTGGATTTACAAAATGTGCAGTTAAATCAAGAGGTAATCGAGGAGACATTGGATCCGGTAAGTAACTTTGAAGAGGAGATCAAGGAAATTATAGAAGCTAGTGTGGTACAAAATGATGACGTACAAAGTCAGTCTACTCAACTTTCATGGCGTACGGCTGGATCGAGTATACAAAGTATGCAGGGAAAAAGGGGTGTGATCAAGGAAAGATGGGACTCGGAAGACGAGCAGGATGTCAAGCAAAGCATTGAAGCTGGAGGTGTAGAACAAATTGATGATCTTGGAGGTGAAGGTCACAGGCCAGTAGAACCTGGATTACCTGCCGTTATACGGGACGTACCACAAGTTAACATGGAGGTTTCAAGGGATGTGATTAAGGAGGCATTGGTGGATTCAGCAAAGATTCTTATAGATCAGAAGTGGGTGAAGTCTAATGAAAGGAGTGATGTGGAACAAGATCAAATGGAAACTGCAGCTGGATTAGATGTACTGAGTTTGCAGGGATCGATGGATGTGGAGACATTGTATTCAACTCCTGTTGATTCAGCATTAAAGTGTGCAACAAATATAGACAAGATGGGAGTCGACAAAAATGAAGGAAGTGGTGAAAGTCCAATTGAAATTGCAGTAGCTGCTGAAACTGAACCTCCTTCCCCTACAGTTCGGGATGTGCCGAGGAATGCTAAAAAGGAAACAGCTGAACCTCATTGTTCGTCGCCAGCGAAGGTCAAACAACCTGATAAGGAAGAGGTAATTATGTATCGACATTTTGTTCAAGGAAAGCAAAGTGTCGACATTTTGTTCATGTATCAAACCATTTCAGGTGTTTATAGTTTTCTTTTGCTTTATAGTTTTTCATTCTTCCTCTGAAGTCTAAAAGATCTGTATGGCTCAGTGCTTTGCTATTCCACTTTGAACGTACTCTTGATCTCTCTCGATCATTTAATTTATTTAGTTTATATCTTGATACATTATATATGCAGAAACACAGTGAGGAAACAGAAATGATCATGCAAGTGCCTTTTCCGGACGAATGCATTGGCAACATCATCTCACTGACCACTCCTGCAGATGCCTGCAGACTGTCATTGGTCTCTAAGCGTTTCAAGTGCGCTGCAGAATCCGATCAAGTTTGGGAAAACTTCCTTCCCAGTCCGCATCTTATCCATGCGATCGAATCCCAATCCACGTCTTCATCTACATTTGTGCCTGCCAAGTCCAAGAAGGAGTTTTACCTTGCGCTGTGCGATAACTCAGTCCTCATGGATAATGAGAAGATGAGCTTTTCACTGGACAAATGGAGTGGGAAAAAATGTTACATGATATGTGCAAGGGAACTTAATATTGTTTGGGCACAAGATAAATCTACATACTTGAGTTGGATATCTCTGGCTGAGTCCAGGTTTAAGGAGGTGGCTTCTCTAGACGAGGTTTGTTGGCTCGAAATACGTGGGAAAATCGATACGAGTATTCTGTCTCCATGGACTCTCTACAAAGCTTATCTTGTGTACAAGTTAACAGAAGACGCATATGGATTCGACGTGCCTGTGGAGGTCGCAATTGCTGAAAGGCATTATGGATTTGAATACGGACCTCTGGATGCCGCACTTGGTGGAGATGAAAATAAGCAGACAGTGTATCTCGATCCAAGTCTGGAAATTATGGATGGAGCTCGACGTCCAAATGAAAGAGCGGACGGCTGGTTGGAGATGAAGTTGGGTGAGTTTCTATGCCAAGCAGAAGAAGATGGAGAGTTGGAAATGATATGTGCGGAGTATAAAGATCTGTGTTGGAAGAGTGGTCTTATTGTGCAGGGAATCGAGGTCAGGCCAGAAAGAAAGGAATACTCCGAGGCCAAAGGCAAGGCAGGACATTTCAGAGCCAAAGGCAAAAAAGCCTTGTTTTTCTAGGTTCTGACCTCCGATCAATGAGTAAGTTGTAAGATGATTAGTGTCATGATTATGAGCTGATTAAGAGTAATCCTCACCAGTGAATGAAATACAACTGTCAGCATGTTGTGGTCTATCAATGCTGATGTGGATATTTTCCATTTTCAGTGATGCAATAATTGTTTTTTCATTTAAAATAAAATAACTTTGTTTTTCTAGCTTTTCTCAGTTTAAATACTTTGTTGGCAGTACGTTTTGCTGCATTAAGAAATCAAAAAGAAAATTGCTCCAGGTTCTTCTTTCTTCTTCACTGTTCTTCATTTCTTAGCTAACTCTAGCTTGAATATTTCATTATGGATGCCATGTTCTCATAATTAAGTTTCCACTAGTTAAGCTAGCTTGATGGAAATAATAATTAATCCATTATAATGGATTCATAATTAACGACTCGAGAGTTTCTAATGTGACATTCCAGTGTTTATGTTTGTGTCTATGGCAATGGCATTAGAAGGGAAGTTCAAGAATTATTTCATTTATATGTTAAGAGTTGTGTAATAAACTTCCCTGCTAAGGTACTATAAATTTTTCAGTAAGAGCTGTGTGTACAGTACATGTCCTTTAGGTTGTTATATATCTGTAAAAGTATGAAAGTGAGGCTACTATAAAAGTATGGAAGAGCAGAAAGGTGACTCTAATTAGTAATTACAATATTGTAGTATTGTACATCTTACGCTAGCTAGCATGTCATGGATTTCTAATGCCTATACTCCGTTGGATTGATCTTGTTGAAGTGACAGAATTCATATCAGTAAACCATTTACAGAACAGAAAATGTCTTCTGTGTAATATTGCTCACGATAAATCCATCATTCATCGACTATGATAAGGAGACTTCTTTATTTGTGTTCATTGTGAAGGATTGTAAGACTTTGACATGCTTAAAATCCAGCAGTTGATTTTATACCTGAAAATTTATAAAAGAATATCCTCTTTGTGTTAGTATAATGTTGCAATGCTACCAGAAAACCACCTAGTACATCCAGAAATTTTCGATCTAATAATACGTGTATCAGGATAGAGCTTAAACAGTCCACCGGAGGATGCAATCTCATTACAGGTATAAATTTTCTCAATGGTTTAATATAATCGGACATTTTCCCCGAAGCACATTGTTCTACGTACAATTTCTCAGTACCCCCGGTCTTTTCCTTTCTATTGTGGCTTTCAGCTTCAGGGATCACCTAGACCATAGCAACGGTGAATTATTGAGCAACCACGTCTGTAAGGGATAGAGGGCTTTCCATCAGGAAAACAACTGGGGAGTAGTCTTCCAAAAGGGCCTCTGCAAGGGCCAGGGAGTCCGATGAGATTCCTTTTAGCCGAAACCCCGTGGTCCAGCGCCACCATGCTAACCAGTAGTACGCAGAAGATTAATGACTTCATATTTAAAGATGCCATGATCTGAGGCTTCAGTGATAGTAGTAGGCTTCAATGCTGTTAGGTTTCAGAGATATTAGTTGTCTCTTGTTCAATACTTGCATGAGAGAGTGACCTTTTATATGGATTTTGGCTGCCGTTTTACGTTTGAACTGTGGGGTTTGGAAGACTTGAGTTTGTTTCTGCTGTTTTCATTTGCAGTTTGGTAACTATATTGCAGTTTGGTACCATTTAGATGAGCAAAATCAAAGAAAAATAGACATTCTGGAAATCAAAATTGTTCTTGAGATTGAATCAATCAAAGGTGAAAGTTACAAAGTCTACGATCAAATAGTATATGTGTCTTATGTTAAATGTAGACTTTGCAACTTTTGTCTTCAATGAGTTCAATCTCAATAGAGCATACAAGAGAAGTTAGTTTCTTGCAACGAGATCGATTTTAATAAGAAATTGACATATCGATGAGACAAGAGAGAGAGAGATCGACAAGACAAATGTGTTCAAATTGTTTGAGTTAGAGAGAGAGAGAGAGAGAGAGTGTGTGTGTGTGTTCAAATTGTTAGAGAGAGAGATGAAAACTAACCCCGTTAGTGAGAGGGTAAGAGTTTGTTTGAGATTTAAATTGGATGACCAGTCAAACATGTAGCAGGTCGTCATTAATATAGTTAGACCAATCATAAGTAACCATGTGGTTAAGGTATCTATACCTTAAAGCACACAAGTATTTGCCAACCCAACTTGGAAATGCTTTGATCAAATATTCTTTTTGATCTTGAGAGCCATTTTGTGAATACATTTCACATTCTCTTTTACAAATGAGTACTGCAGGAAATTTTAAGTGTTGTTTTGGCCCACGTCCTCAGCAAGGGGGTGATGAGGGAACAAAAGTAAAAACGGTGTGTGCGGGGCGTGCCACCTCACGGATGAGGAAAGAGAACGATGCGCGTCCTGACTTCTGACCAGGCGAAAGAGGGCTCCGGTGTCACCTGATGAGGAAATATTTACGAGCTTACTCTTCTAATCACCTGTCGATCGATACTCACTGTAAGAGCGAGCAGAGCAACAATTGGGAAATCGGAGACGAGTCCTGACGGGCTCTGGGATCTAAGGCGGGGTGCGCTTAGAACGTAAGGGTTTCGAGGATGCTCGAAGGTTTCGACTGTGTTCGTCTGTTTGAGAGATTTGTTGATTGATTGATTGATTGTGTCCTTTGTATAAGCCATGGAGCTTCCTTATATATTCATCCGTAAGCACACTGAGGAAACCTAATCACAACCCACTTGGATTCTGCAATTAGAATCCCACCAGGATACGATTAACTCGCCAGTCGTGCGCTCCATGCAACACGTGTCAAACCTATCTCGCTTAGGTCTCGTTCGCCGCCTCGCTGCATTTCATTTGTCGTGTAGTAAGCGAACTCAAACACTAAGCGACCTTATCCCGAGGGCGTTATTAGTCATTTCCAACTCACCCACGCCAGGAACTGTAGAGTCCCATGTGAATTAGAGATAAGGATCCCGCGAGGGCACCGAATCTCGCGAGGTATCAGAATCTTCTGGATAAAATCCTTGTCACGTGCTGCCAGACCTCGCCACCCTTCGTGGGCTAAAAAAGACCACAGGCGTTGGCCCAAATGATATCCAAGCCTTTCTCGAGTCTTGGACCAAAAATGCCCATTGGGCTCAAACATTGCCCCCTAGGCCTTGAGCTTAATCCATTTCGCATCGGATAAGCGAAAAGGCCTAATTAAGCTTTTTATGGGAACTCGTATTTCAAAAGGTGCTGACGCTTCGGCGTCATTGCCTCCCTTCATCATTACGGCTTTTTGAATTTTGAAACGCGCTGACGTTTCGGTCGTCATTACGTCTTTTCGTTGCGACCATTGATTGAAAGGGACGTTACGGTTCGTCTCCTTTATAAACCTCGACGCGGGTCCCCACATCTTACCGTCGCTTTCAGATCAAACTCTGCCTTCTGCAACCAAACAAAACTCCAGCACCGACCTTATTTCGACCGGAAACAATGGCTCCCAAACCTTTTGCCAATGACCCGAACCTCAGCCTTATGGCGGTGACCTCTTGGTCGACCAGCCTTGCTCGTCGCTTCGCCACCAACCCGCCTCAAGGAACACCCATCTATTTCCTTGACACGGGGGCGGCTCTGCTCGGCCCGACTCCTTCAAAGCCTCTGTCCGACGCCGATCTCAACCATTACAACGCCTCCGTGCGTCGACCAATTTTGGCCCAACGGCGCGAACCGGGGAACTTCTCTACCTGGCAAGCCCGTTCCCATATAAATGTCCGGGTCGGGGAATGGCCCAGCGCCACTGCAGAGGATCGAGCGTGGTATGCGGAGCGCCTCCGGACCGATCAAACGATCTGGGAAGCGACCGGCATTCATGAAGCCATTGCCCTGAGTTTCTCGCTGCCCCCTCACACCGACCGAGCGCCTATCGCTGCCGTGGCCTGTTTGTGGAACAGTGCCACTAACACCTTCGACTTCCCCTTCGGGCAGATGGGCATTACGCTGCTGGACATCCTCGCCATCACCGGGCTGCCGATTCACGCAAAGCCGTATGCGCCAAGCGACTTTACGTCGACCGAGTTCACATATGCCTGCAACTTGGGGGCCCGCCGCGCCCTCAGAAGTTCATATGGGGCGTGGAGGAAATTTTACATAGACCACGCGGAGCCGCATGAAGGAGGCATCGCTTTCCTGGAGTACTGGCTCGACAAGTTTGTCTTCTGCGGCAGTGCTCACAAACCAACCGGGAAATGGACCAAGCTGGCCGAAGCACTGTACAATGGAGTTGAAGTCGGGCTAGGGCAACCTGTACTAGGCGCACTCTACCGGACCTTGCACCTGCTGTCCCTGAAGCCTTTCCACCTTTCTGGCGGCCCTCTGTGGATCCTGGACCTGTGGACGCAGCTATACTTTCCACTCTTCCGGCGAACCCCGGTGGAATTCCTGCCCGAGGATCAGCTGCTTGGCTTTGTGGTGTGCAGGAACGCCGCAAACCGGACTCCTCTGTCCTTCTTCGCCAGCCTGTCCATCCTCTACAACCACATCGAGCCGCCTCCGACCATGGATATGATGGTTCGCCGGCGCCACCCTGAGGTCCTATCGACGGGTTTCTTCCCCCGCCAAGGCTCGGACAACGATGCGAGGACTGCCTTCGTGAGAGCAACCTCGTGCTGCGACCTTCAGCTCGCCGAGGAAGAACAAGGCTTCGAGCTGTATGCCCCTAATCACTTCGCGAGGCAACTTGGCTTCCATCAAGGGATTCCTTATCCGCTTCTCCATTCGGTCAACAAGTACACCTCGTGGAGAAAAGTTGGCGAGTCCGACCGGGTCACCCCGCTGCAAAATATCTACCCTCTTTCTCCCAACTTGCTGGAGATCGAGCCTTCGCAGGGTGTCGACCCCGCCTACCTTGCTTGGTGGCGATCATTGTCCGACAACCATTGGGGGTTCCCAGACGATGCTGTCTTCGCTGCCATCTTCCGCCCTTTATACGACACTTTGGGCGAATCAGACCGTATCATCCTCGATGGCCAGCGCGACCGTGCGGAGAGGGGTTCAGGAGCTGCGACGGGAACTAGGCTTGTGCTTCCGCCAGTTTCTGCTGCTCGCCGCCCGACGGGGATCGTCATACGAGAACGCGATCCCGCACCCGAGGTATGTCACTAAGCGCGTAAATTTCGAACCTCCTCTGCCATATTGACAAAGTGCTTCTTCCTAACCCTCTTATTTACTTTTTTCAGTCTGCCCCCCCGCCGGAGAACAATCGACAGGTCTGAAGTCGCCAGAGGAAAAGCACCTGTCCGGAGGGGAACTGTGGCGGGCCACGACAGTGAAACTGCTCCTGTCGTTCTTCGGCCAACGAGCGGCGAAAGCTCGCGGAAGCGTCCTATCGAGGACGAAGAGGACTTGCTCGAGGAGGTGCGGTACCAGCGAGAGTATGGCTTGGTAAGCAACCCGGTAAGCGGACCACTTCGGATTAAATTTTCCTAAGCCAGTCAACAACTCGCTAACTTTGCCTTTGACAGGTTCGCCGCACCCGACCTCGCCTCACTGTCGTTGAAGAGGCGCCCGTGATAACGGAAGTCCCATCTCCAGAACCATTCGTTGGAGACATGAACTTGGCCCTCCAAAGGGTCGCTGAGGCAAGCGCGGAGATGGTCATTGAGGAAATTGCTGAAGCCGGCGAGGAGATGGTTATCGAGGAAGTCGCTGTGGCAGGCGCCGAGACGGTCGTCGAAGATTCTACTGAATCCAGCGAGGAGATGATCTTCAAAGAAACTGTTGAAGCCAGCGAGGGAGATGTCAAAATTGAGAAAGTTGCTGATGATGAAGTTCTTGATCAGTCCGTCCAACTCTCCGATCCCACTGCCCCCTTGGCGTCTCCGCCCGAAGGCCTTCAATTGGTACTTTGGGTCCCTCCTCTGCGATTGGGTCGAGCGAGTCAGACCAACGAAGTGCCTCCGGTGGTTCCAACAGAGAGTCCGCAGCCGTTGCTTGAGCTTTCCCCACTGCAACCGGACCCGACGGCTCAGGCCAAAGAAGTGGAGACAGAAACCGCCCGTGACACTCCGCCACCCACTCCGGAGATCGAGGCGGCTGTCGATGTTGAACCAGTCACTCCGGCCCCAACGAGAAAACCTGGCGAGGAGTCTTCTTCCTTCAGCACCCGGGCCGCTCGTCTTTGGGCCCGAACTACTCTGCCTGCTGATCCGGAACCCATCCGCCTAGCTCGGTCTTTCCTTCATGGGTTGCTGCATCACGGCTCTCGCTCGAACGTCTTTGACTTGGTAGGACGTATTCGCGAGGCTCACGAAGCTCTGGATCGACATCTCACTGGCGGCAATCCTGTTCTGGACCAAGCGCTGGAGTTGGCCGACGCTGTCGAGTCGCAGGCTCGCCGAGTCTTGGATATCGGTGCTCAATCAGCTTCCCATGAGCAAGCTCGTCGAAACTTAGACAATCAGATGGCAAGCCTCTTGGCCGAGCTTGGTGACGTTGGCGTCCTGGGAGCGTCTTCAGAGAATCCAAGTGCTGGCCATGCTCGGCGAGTGGAGGCCCTGGAGGCTCAGATAGCGGAGCTGCAGGCTCAACTTGCTCAAGCTCGCCAAGACTTGGCCCGCGCTGTGGAGGTGGAAACCCGTTTGCAGGCCGCAGAGGAGGCCCAAGAAGCTTTGGACTCGGCCATTGCTGCTGCCGAAGGAGTTCAAGCCCAGGCCTATGATGAAGAAATAGCCTTAGAAGGCATGCTCTTAGATTTGTATAGGGTTTGTAGGCGTGCTTAGGTTTAACTTGTATTTGCCCCCTTGTATGAACTTTAATGATAATGTCAAAATTGAATTTTTCCCGCTCTTTGCCAACTGTTATGTAATAACTGTCAGGAAAAAATCTTTTTCTGAGATTTAGTGACGGTTTCCAATGTAACTACTCGCTCGGAACGCGGGTAATCATTATTGAAAAACGCGTCTGACCTTATCCCCAAAGCCCGTATCTCGGAGCAAATATTGCATGGGGGACAACTGTCGAACGCACAATTGCCCCTTCCGCCTATAAAAAGAAACGCTTGGCCGGGGTGAAGTATCAGTGAAGTCTTTGCCCCCTCACCATGATTTCTTATTCTCTTTTGTTCATCCTTTTGTCCCTGCTTAGAGCAAAGCCCCCAACCATACATTCCCATTCTTTGCTGATTCTGAAAATCTACTCTCAGGGCGAGAGTGATTCTGAAAATCTACTCTCAAGCCAAGCCTTTGTTCGGCCTGACCAAAGGTTGGGTAACCTCTGCCTTGCGCCTGCTGTTCTATCAGCGCGTGAGGCTCTGCCGGCCCTTCAAACGGAAGACCGGTGGTAGCATGAGGGATCCTGGCCCGCTGGACCTCTAGCTTCCCAACAATTTGTCTTAGGTCCAGGCCGGCGTCGGGATTTAGGCTGGTCTAAAGACGCGAGGCGTTTGTCAACTTTGAGCGAAGGACGCGGCGGCAGACTTTTGTTTAGCCAAGCAAGCCGGGACGAGGCTTCCAGTATCTGTAGATCTATGCTTTTTTGAATGTAAACATAGTCTAATTTTACCTTTTCTGATCAATGTAATTGCTTTGGCCGCAAAGCCAGAATTTGAAACATGTATTGAACAAAGTCAAAAAAGGCAAAAATAAATGAATTTATTTTTTAGGGCCTCTGGAATAGGCCCGAATCTTGTACTAGTCTTTGTGTTTAGACTTTGCACGTTTACAGAGAATGAAGAAAACAATAGAACTTTTTAGGGCCTCTGGAATAGGCCCCAATCTAATACAGGCCTTTTTAGGCTGGTATGTTACAATGTATTCTATTAGTCTTCTGTCCCGAGTTGCCCCCTAGTGTTAGGCGGCGGAGCGAGTATGCGATGGCGCGTAGCACTATTGACTGTGGTGGCGGGAGCTGGTGGAGGTGGAGGATCCTCGCGCTCCCAGACTCCTGCAATGTGGCGCTTGAGGAAGCGGCCATTAATAGGGTTGCGATGAATAGTACCGTCCAAATCACGCAAGTGGTATGCCCCCTTGGGAAGTATACGATGAATGATAAATGGTCCATCCCAGCGAGCGGACCACTTGCCTCGACCATCTGTTTTATCCCTAAGCGGGAGGACGGCACACCACACCTTCTGGCCCTCAGCATAGCTTTGTCCGCGCGTGATCTTATCATAAGAGCGGGCGATGCGTTGTTTCTCGAGGACGAGATTGTTGAAAGCGGCGATGCGGTGCTCGTTCAGATCTTCAAGCTCCTGCCACATGGCTTGGACGTAATCCTCGCCAAGTAGTTGATGTTGCTCTTGAACGCAGAGCGAAGCGATATTGATCTCAAGGGGAAGGACGGCATCGTGACCGTACATGAGCGCATACGGTGTAGTATCCGTAGGGCCTCGCTTGGAGGTGCGGTAGGCCCACAAAGTGTGGTAGAGTTCCTGGTGCCAAACGCGTGGGTTCAACTCCAACATCTTGCGGAGGATGCCAAGGATGACCTTATTACTAGTCTCCGCTTGGCCATTGGACTGGGCATAGTATGGCGTGGAGTGTAGGAGCTTGATGCCGTAGTCGTTTAAGTATGTAACAACTGAATCGGCCATGAAAGCTGCCCCCCTGTCCGTAACGATGCACTCCGGGATGCCAAAGCGTGAGATGATATTGCGGAAAATGAAGTTGCGCACCGAGTTAGCAGAGGCGACTTTGAGAGGTTCGGCCTCGACCCATTTGGTAAAGAAATCGGTGGCAACAATTATGAACTTATGCTGCTCAGAGGAATGGGGATGAATGATGCCCACGAAATCCATTGCCCATCCGCGACACGGCCAAGGTTTGATGATGGGCTGCAGCGGGATGTTGGGGATATGTTGTACGGGTCCGTGAGCCTGGCAATCTTGGCAACCTCTGGCGAAGGCAATACAGTCTTTCAGAATGGTTGGCCAGTATTATCCATGGCGGCGGATCAGCCATCGCATTTTGGGCCAGGCCTGGTGCGAGCCGCAAACTCCGCAATGGACTTCACGCATGAGACGTTTAGCTTCGTTCCCGTAGACACAGCGGAAGTTGTTGCCGTCTTCCCCACGCCGCCGGAGTTCGCCATTGCGTAATACAAAGTTTAAGGCGAGGAAGCGGATTTGCCTGGAATGAGCAGCGTCATTGGGGTTCTGGAGGTAGGCGATGAATGGTAGCCGCCAATCCTCGTCGATGGGGTCCAAGGCTGCAACTTCTGGGATGGCGTCCCGAAATTGCCCCCTGGCGATGAAAGAGGGAAGAGTACGGCGTTCGACCTTGAGCAGGCGTTCGCGCACTCCGTCTCTCAGGCTGAGGCCAGACGCTATCTGGGCGAGCTCGTTGGCGGCGAAGTTAAATTCACGTGGTATGTGTTCGATGTAAACGTCGTCAAATCGATCCAATACCTCGAAAGCCTTACGCAGGTATGGCTCAATTGACAAACTTAAACATTTGAACTTTTCCACAAGCTGGTTAACGACCAACAAAGAATCGCCAAAGATCTGGACCTCGCGGACTCCTAAGTCCAACAAGATCTCTAGGCCGATGATTAGTGCTTCGTACTCGGCCTGGTTGTTGGTGCATTTGAAATCGAGCTGGAACGAGTAGGAGAAGCGATCTCCAGCGGAATTGGCTATGGCTATCCCGGCTCCGGCTGCGGTATCAATCCGTGAACCATCAAAGTACAAGGTCCAGGGAGCGAGTGTTACTGTGGCGAAGTCCAACTCGCGAAACGCTGTGAGCTCTGATGGTGGGTGATGGGCAAGAAAATCCGCTATTGCCTGTCCTTTTACTGCCTTTTGCGGAACATATTGCAACGAGAATTCGGACATGGCTAGGATCCACTTGCCGATGCGTCCCCGCAAGATAGGGCGAGAAAGCATGTATTTGACCAGGTCGGATTGAGCGATGACGACCGTGGTAAAGGCAAGCATGTAATGGCGCAGCTTACACCCTGCAAAGTATAGGGCGAGACATAACTTCTCCATGGGCGAGTAGCGTGTCTCACAGTCCGTTAAAACCCTGCTAAGGTAATAGATGGCATGTTCTACCCCGTTCTCGTCGTCCTGGGCCAGGAGTCCGCCGATGGACAGGTCGGCGGCGGCGATATAAAGTTTAAGCGGGGCGCCGTCGCGAGGCGGGATCAGGACAGGTGGGTTCGTAAGGTAGTCCTTGATTCGATCGAAGACCTGTTGATGTTGCGGTTCCCATACGAACTCGGTTGCCCCCTGGAGCTTAAGGAGGGGTGAAAAAGGTTGGACCTTCCCTGCCGCGTTTGATATGAAGCGGCGGAGAAAGTTGATTCGCCCTAGTAGCTGTTGTAGCTCCTTCTTGGTAGTGGGAGGCGAAGCGGTGATTACCGCTTGTGCTTTGTCCTTTGGGATCTCGATGCCTCTTTGATGTACTAGGAAACCAAGGAAGTCACCGGCTTCCGCGAAGAAAACACACTTGGCGGGGTTCATCTTTAGGTTATGTTTGCGCATCCGTGTGAACACCTGCCGCAAGTCTTCCACGTGGGTTGCTCGCGATTTGGTTTTGACTAGCACATCGTCGATGTAGACTTCGATCAACTTGCCCAAGATGTCGTGGAAGATGAGGTTCATGGCGCGCTGGTACGTTGCCCCCGCATTCTTAAGGCCGAAAGGCATGACGACGTACTCGAATGCGCCAGCAAAACCAGGACAGCGGAAAGCAGTCTTGTGGCGATCCTCCTCGGCGACGGGAATCTGATGGTACCCGGCCGTGCCGTCCATAAAGGATAACACTTCGTGTCCCGCGGCGGCATCAATGAGTAGGTCAGCCACAGGCATGGGGTATATGTCCTTTGGTGTTGCGTTGTTTAGATCTCGGTAATCAACACAGACACGCATCTTGCCATTTTTCTTGCTGACGGGGACGACGTTGGACAACCACTCGTTATATTTGGCCACGCGAATGATACCCGATCGGTGCATGCTTTCGATCTCTTCCTTAACCACGATCTGGGTCTCAGTTCGCATGAAGCGGCCGTCCTGCCGGACTGGACGCCGGTCGGGATAAGTTGGTAGCCGGTGGCAGACCAAGTCCGGGGACAAGCCGGGCATATCCTCGTACTTGTCGGCGAAGCAATCCCTGTACTCGCGTAGTAGGGCAAGCAGGGCTTCCTTTTCGTCCTCCGCCAACTTTGCGCTGATGGAAATGAGTAAGGGCTTTTCTGTAGTCCCTACATCAACTTGTAAAGTGGGGTCGCGGACTTGAGGTGGAGTGTCGTCCAAGGCAGCAGGAGCTAACTGAATAACTTCTTCTTTGGTATCGGAATAATCCACCACTTCATCGACATATTCCATAGTCGCGACCTTGTCGTAGGCTTCGCGTTCTGCCCAATATGAAAGGAGTCTTTCGCACAAGGACTCGCCAGCCTCGCGTGCCTCCTCGGAAAAGGCACTATCCATTGAAATGGGGTGTGAGAGTCGCGATGGTGTGAGGACGTTGCAAATCGTCCCTCGCCTGGGTAAGTCCCCATCGCGTTAGATTGGAGGCCGTTACTCCGTATGGGCGGCCCTTGTGATCGACGCCTTGAACGTCCAACGGGCCCAAGTCCGTATTATAGTACCGGGCATCGTTGAGGTTGGCGAAAATAGAGAAAGGCCGCGGGTCAGCCTTGATGATGATTGCCTCGCGTTTCTCGGTATCCCATATCATGAGCTCTTGGTGCATTGAGGAAGGCACGCAACAACTTCTGTGGATCCAGTCTCGGCCGAGGATTATGCTGTAGGAGGAAACGCACTCGGCGACAAAAAAGGTGTAAACCCGCGATGCCGGCCCGACCTTGACCCGTAGAAACAGTAAGCCTAGGGTTCGGGACACTTGTCCTGTGAAGTTCTTCACCGTTAAGGACGTGGTCTGGATCATCGAGCGCGGGATGTCGAGGAGTCCCATGGTGCGGGTTGTGACGACATTAACCGCGGCACCGGTGTCGACCATGACCTTGTTGATCAGTTTCCCTTGGACCTCTGCCGTGATATACAGTGGCCGCATGTGGGTGGCCATGTCCAAAGTTGGCGTGGAAAAGGTCAGAGTTGGCCTTTGGGTGAGGCTGCTCGAACTTTCTACTTGTGGAGCGTCATCGGCTGGGGCCAGTACTGGGCCCATTTCGCTGCTGCATGGCGGGGGTATGCTGTCATCCTCGCTGCAAATGGTGATGTCCGCCGCGCTGCAGGTTGTGTTTGGTGGAAGAGCGTATCGTTCCGAAATAAAGAACACCATCCCGACCTGAAACGAGAATTGTTCAGGGACTGGGACCAAAGGTGTGTCAATGATCCCGTGTTCCCCTTCGAGCACTGCAAAGGCATCTGCCTCGTGGCTAAGCCCTTCATCAGCATCCCATCCGGAGACCTCTAGCATACTGCAGGTGAATGATTCGGCCTGCTCTTCGTCCTGCTCTTCCTCTAGGTTGAGCCGAGGTTCTGAGTGTGCCTCGTCGGCTTCCTCATTCTCGCGGAAACGTTGGGCCATTTTTTCGGCGAGGTTAGGACTGGAGGGTGCTGGTGTCGCTGCTGGTGGTTCTGGAACCTCGGGCTGCCGCGGACGCCATACTGGCTTGGGTGAAGGCTGATGGTCCCTGGCTGGCTGTCTGTCTGATGCCGCAGGAGCCTTACCGTTGTCTTCTTTCTCCAACCGCTGCAGGGCAGATACTCGGGGAACCATCCTAGTCTCGGGTTCCGGGGTGCGCCGTGGCCGAGGCTGTTGTGGCGATGGCGGCTCCCTTCTGACGTCAGCCTCTGGATTTCGACGTTCTTGTCGTCGTGAGGGCTGAGATGGCTCACGTTTAGACTCTGAGTCCGGAGTCATGAACAATTTACGCCTAGGGCCGGTAGGCGGACCCTTGCTTTGTTCGGGTTCCGGTGACGGCCTATGCCGGGAAAGCCGCTGATCTCTCCTCCTATCAGTTTCTGGTGACGGGTTGGGCCTAGCAGGCTGTGGATCCCTCCTCCTGTCAGGTGCGGGTGACGGCCTGCGTCTGGAGGGTTGCTGGTCCCTTCTCCTTTCAGGTATTGGGGATGGCCTGCGCCTAGGAGGCTGCGGATCTCTTCTTTGTTCAGGTGGTGGTGATTGCTTGCGCCTGGGAGGCTGCGAATCCGGCTTGGGCGGAACCGTGAGTCGGCAGAAAACGTTTGGCTTGGGCGCAGGCTCGTCACTGAACTGCTCGCAGATTCTTGGAGGTGTGACTGGCGGCATTTGAAGGACTGCGCGCAGACCTTCTGCTTCTCGCCACATTCGCTCAGGCGTCTGTGCGAGCTGTGAGGGGCGTACAGCGCCCTCGTCGACAGCCCGTAAGGCGCGTAGGATGCTGCCGTATCGCTTCTGGAGCTTGCGCTTCTTGGACCTGCTGATGGTCACTGCCTTGCCCCCTTGCTGCGTGTACCAGACCCCTTCCTTGATCGCCGATTTGGACGTCGGGGGAATGTAAGGGTTGGTCAAGACGCCGTCACGAGGGCTCGGGGAGGCGCTGCTACGACTCTCGCTGCTGGAGTCTGACATGTCCATCTCGCTTGCGGTAGGGGATGGAGGTATTGCTGCTGCCCAATGCGCGGCAACGTATGTCTCGAGACGCGCTATCCTTTTCTCCAGCTCTTCGCGAGTTCTAGGGCTCGTAGGCTGGGAACCTCTGACGGGGAACGGTCTATCGTCCCTCATGATTGCTTTGCCCTTATCTTTGTAGGAGGGGCGGTCTGGTTCGAGCCTCGCGACCAACTGTCGAGCTGTGTCGTCTGCGCTCCCCATCTGGTTATCCGGGAGTATGTAGTTGTTCGCCGGCCGTTTGCGATTTCGGCCCGGCGGCTCGGATGGTCCTGCATTTGGTGACAGGTCTAATGTGATCATTTGCTGGCCGACGCGAGGCCAAGCGAAACCAGCAGTTGCAATTGTAAAGCCGCCCTCATCCTTAAAGCAGATATATCCGAGGTCGAGCCAGTCTTGGATCTGGTCTCGGAGCTGGCGACATTCGCTGGTTCTGTGCCCCCAGCTGTCATGGAAACTGCAATGAACGCGTCCCTCCTTGTACTCGCTGTAGGGCAAGGAGTTGAGTGTGACGAGCCCGGCATCTCTGAGATCTTCTAAGACCTCGTGTGCCAGACTTTCGTTGTAGGTGTACCGACGACGCGGCTGGCGGGCACCGTCGTCTCCTTCCTCGCGACCCCTTTTGGGCGCTCGACGTCGTTCATCGTCCTGGGCCTGGTCAACCCAGTTGACCTCGACCATGCCCACTACGGGCGGAAAAGGGTCTACATCGACCAATGAGGCCGTGCTCCCCGGTGCCTTCATCCTCAGTTCGCCTGAGTTTAACCAAGTCTGCAGCTGGTCTCGGAGCTTGACACAATCTTTGGTGTCGTGGTTGTACACGTTGTGGAAGGCACAGTATTTCTTGTCCTTCAGCTCCTCCTTAGGCGGTATCTTGTGATCCAGGCGCACGTACTTCGCCTCGATTAGGTCATTAAAGACCAAATGGGCGTTTTTGGCGTCGTAAGTGTACGACTCGTACTCTGGCTTGGTCCAGGCAAAGGACTGGATGGTGATCGGCTCGCGGGTCATCTTCAGGTTCTTCAGTTTATGAGCCACTTGCTTACCAGTCAGCTCTACCGCGCCAATGTCGTCCAAGTCCTGATCTGCATGAGCTGGCTCTGGCCTTTGATAGTAGGGATCGTGAGCAGGGGTTTGCATGCTGAGTGCCCCCACGATCCGGTTCTTCCCTGGTACATAGGTTCCCTTGGAAGCGTTGGCCTTGTCGTCCAGCTCGTTCAGGATGAGCTCGTAGCTGCCAACCTTGTTGATTAGGTCACCCATGGAACTGAAACGCTCTCCATGGTGCTTCAGCCGCTGGCGGTGCTCCAGACCCCGAATAGCCAACTTAATGGCTTCCTGCTCAGGCAGCAGGTAATCGCATTTGGCCTGCTGGATCTTGAAGCGCTGGAGGAAAGAAACTCCGGACTCCATGCTCTGCTGGCTCATCTGCGTGAGGGAGTCGAGGCCAACTTCGGGCTCAATTGTGCCATATGTCTCCCGGAAGAGACGTTCCATGGTGGGCCAATCTGCTATGGACCCTGGCTTCAGTCTGGAATACCAGGTGAAGGCGGCTCCGGACAGAGAAGTCCCGAAGAGCTTGAGCTTGAGCATGTCATCATTCCCGTACTGTCCGCATTGGACCTTGAAACGGGCCATGTGAGTCGCTGCATCTTCCCTCGTCTCCCCAGAGAATGTGGTGAAGACGATGTTCTTGAACCCGTGGGGGAAGGGATATTGTGCCACACTATCTGGATAGGGGTCACGATAGTGCAAGCTAGCATCACCCTTTCCGGTGTGCTCCTTGACAATGCTTGAGATGAGTTGGCGCCAGTCGGCCGCCGTTACTGGTGCAGAATCTGCCCCCTGGTCGTGGCCATGCCATGCAGAGAGGCTAGGGGCCTGCCCGACATTCTTAGGGGTCGAACTGGAATAAGCCACGATCGGGTCATCTGGTGTCCCCATTCCTTGCGATGGAAGAGCACCGGCGCCCCTGAGTGTGACTCCAGGGCTGCATGGCGAGGGTAGACGGGGTGGTGTCTTTGATGAACTGGCCCCCAATGTGAATTGGGGAGCCTTCTGGGCCCCGACCCTCGGATTTGCTCTAGGGCGCTCATTAGGCGGGATGTACCTTGAGCCCTCAGCTGCGCTTGAACTGGCATAGTTCATAGCGTGACTCTTTGGCGCTTGGGCCCGAATCCAGTCTTCCATCTGCAGGACCCTTGTACTCAGGGTATCATGGCGCTCTTTGTAGTCTTCGAGCTTTTCCATGCTGTTCTTACTCCCGAAGAAGGAAGCGTCCTGCTGTTGCTGCAGCTTGGTGTCATGGTCGTTCAGACGATGGGTTTGGACCTCCAAAGCCTTTGTAAAGGCCACCTTGCTCTGATCCAGTTCTGTCTGGATCCTTTGCAAAGAGCCGGTCATTATGTCCTTGTCCTCCCTGATCGTGCCAACCACATAGTTGAACTCCTCGCTGAGCTTAGCGTGGTTCTCCTGGTTCGCGAGCCAGATCTCCTTGTCCTTAGCGACCTGCGCAGAGAGGTCCTGGACAGTTTGCTGAGTTTCTTCGACTTTCAAGCCGAACTCTCTCCTGAGCGCGCCGATCTCATTCTTGAAATCGCTCCTTAGTTCTTCGAACATTTTGCGGACTTCCTCTGTGGACAGAGTAGGTCCTGCTTCTGGGATTGGTTGTGAGTTTGCCATTGTGGACTTAGTATGGTCGGGGTTGCCGAACCGAGTGAGAATCTCTTCTTTAGTGAGAGATCTGCAAGCCGCGCTGTTATGGGGCTTGTATTGCGGAGCCTTATGTTTTAAACAAGAAATTGAAGGTCTCCGGTATGGGGAGTCGTTGGACTTCCCAATGATTGCTGAAAAAGTAAACTCCCTGTCCCACTGGGCGTGCCAATGTTTTGGCCCACGTCCTCAGCAAGGGGGTGATGAGGGAACAAAAGTAAAAAAGTGTGTGCGGGGCGTGATACCTCACGGATGAGGAAAGAGAACGATGCGCGTCCTGACTTCTGACCAGGCGAAAGAGGGCTCCGGTGTCACCTGATGAGGAAATATTTACGAGCTTACTCTTCTAATCACCTGTCGATCGATACTCACTGTAAGAGCGAGCAGAGCAACAATTGGGAAATCGGAGACGAGTCCTGACGGGCTCTGGGATCTAAGGCGGGGTGCGCTTAGAACGTAAGGGTTTCGAGGATGCTTGAAGGTTTCGACTGTGTTCGTCTGTTTGAGAGATTTGTTGATTGATTGATTGATTGTGTCTTTTGTATAAGCCATGGAGCTTCCTTATATATTCATCCGTAAGCACACTGAGGAAACCTAATCACAACCCACTTGGATTCTGCAATTAGAATCCCACCAGGATACGATTAACTCGCCAGTCGTGCGCTCCATGCAACACGTGTCAAACCTATCTCGCTTAGGTCTCGTTCGCCGCCTCGCTGCATTTCATTTGTCGTGTAGTAAGCGAACTCAAACACTAAGCGACCTTATCCCGAGGGCGTTATTAGTCATTTCCAACTCACCCTCGCCAAGAACTGTAGAGTCCCATGCGAATTAGAGATAAGGATCCCGCGAGGGCACCGAATCTCGCGAGGTATCAGAATCTTCTGGATAAAATCCTTGTCACGTGCTGCCAGACCTCGCCACCCTTCGTGGGCTAAAAAAGGCCACAGGCGTTGGCCCAAATGATATCCAAGCCTTTCTCGAGTCTTGGACCGAAAATGCCCATTGGGCTCAAACAAGTGTGTGCATATGAAGGCTGCTACTTGTGGTAGCTTTACTAAGATAATACGATCATCAAAAAAGTATAAATCTATCCTGATAGGAAAGCTAAGAACTCCAATCTGATGTTAGCGGCCTGATTCTCAGGGCGACCCCTGAGATTAGTGCTAGCAAAGGTTAATGCAGTGCAATTAAATTGTTTCTTGAACAGAAATATAACCACCAATAGTAAAAGAAAGTAGCAAATTCTTTAACTCATAAAACAACAAGATTTCGTCGGTATGAGGTTTTCAAAAAGTGTTGCGTTATGGTCCATTCAAACAAGATAACATTGGTAGAAGTGGTAGAACAACTTTATTGTCTTCACCATCACGGTTGACATGCTATTCTTCTTCAGTCTTCAGCTCATTTGCCGACGACACGGCACTTCATTTCTCGATCATGTTGGCTTCACCAGAATATGAACTGGCCGTCGTGAATCAGCTAGTAAGGTTGCTAAACTTTACATGATATATAACTATACAAGTTTTCTCTCTTTCTTTATTTGCTGTAATTATGTCTCTGAGTCTGAACTTTCTGGGAGGAGCACCTTTTCAACTCTTATATGATGGTGTTAGGGTAGCCATAGGTAGAGCTAGCAAGTTCAAAACCCTCCTCATAAATCTCGAATCGACGCTGGATTGTTTGCAACCACGGGTCATCCAGCAGATAAGAGACCATAATTTGGAGCTGAATCTCCCAAACGATGTAATACAAGACCTTCAAGTAAAAATGGATGTTGGTGTGCAACTCATTGCCAATTTGTCGAGCCTTAGCATGTGGAACTTTCGCGTATGGGGGGATTGCTGCAACTGCATGAAGCCTAGCTACGCAGACCAACTTGCTGCATTGGATAGGTCTCTTAGACGACTATTGGAGATACTAAAGCTGGAGCAGATGAGGAACGTGGTGGAGCTCTTGCGTTTGTCAAGAAGAACTAATGACAGACTAGATGAATTGGAGAGAAGACAGTTGGAGATTTTGAAAGCGCTGCAAGAAACAGGAGATATGTTAAGGGAGCAGCAAGTAGTAATGGAGAAAATTGAAAGGAACTGTGGTGCATCTTCAGACAGAGAAAGAGGATCAGCTCCTGCTCCTGCTCCTGCTCCAGCTCTAGGAGCAGCATTTAGGATATTGTTTGATGTTGTAATAACAGTAAAGGACAAGAATATGAAGTATAAGCGCCTCCTCGAAGATTTTGAATCCACTCTTGAATGTTTAAAGCCACTTATAGAAGAGCTTGTGGAATCTAACAAGTTGTTGCATCTTCCAAATGGGAAACAAGAATTTTTCATAATGCAAATGGAGAAGGGTGTAGAGCTGATTCACAAGTGCGCTGAGGTTCGCAATGGAGGAATGAGGTATACAAGGTACGAATGCACCAAGGAACTTATGCGATTGGATGGATGTCTTCAAAGACTTTTCATTGAACTGACAGAGCAGGTAGTATGGAATGTGAAGAAGGCCTTGGTGCTTGTAAGTAACTTGGAAAAAGAGATCACACAAATTGAAGAGGGTGGTGTGGTACATAGTGATGAAAGTGAAATCAAGTGTCCGGGTCCAGTACCTCAACCTCCATCACCTTCAGTTGGAGTGGATTTACAAAATGTGCAGTTAAATCAAGAGGTAATCGAGGAGACATTGGATCCGGTAAGTAACTTTGAAGAGGAGATCAAGGAAATTATAGAAGCTAGTGTGGTACAAAATGATGACGTACAAAGTCAGTCTACTCAACTTTCATGGCCTACGGCTGGATCGAGTATACAAAGTATGCAGGGAAAAAGGGGTGTGATCAAGGAAAGATGGGACTCGGAAGACGAGCAGGATGTCAAGCAAAGCATTGAAGCTGGAGGTGTAGAACAAATTGATGATCTTGGAGGTGAAGGTCACAGGCCAGTAGAACCTGGATTACCTGCCGTTATACGGGACGTACCACAAGTTAACATGGAGGTTTCAAGGGATGTGATTAAGGAGGCATTGGTGGATTCAGCAAAGATTCTTATAGATCAGAAGTGGGTGAAGTCTAATGAAAGGAGTGATGTGGAACAAGATCAAATGGAAACTGCAGCTGGATTAGATGTACTGAGTTTGCAGGGATCGATGGATGTGGAGACATTGTATTCAACTCCTGTTGATTCAGCATTAAAGTGTGCAACAAATATAGACAAGATGGGAGTCGACAAAAATGAAGGAAGTGGTGAAAGTCCAATTGAAATTGCAGTAGCTGCTGAAACTGAACCTCCTTCCCCTACAGTTCGGGATGTGCCGAGGAATGCTAAAAAGGAAACAGCTGAACCTCATTGTTCGTCGCCAGCGAAGGTCAAACAACCTGATAAGGAAGAGGTAATTATGTATCGACATTTTGTTCAAGGAAAGCAAAGTGTCGACATTTTGTTCATGTATCAAACCATTTCAGGTGTTTATAGTTTTCTTTTGCTTTATAGTTTTTCATTCTTCCTCTGAAGTCTAAAAGATCTGTATGGCTCAGTGCTTTGCTATTCCACTTTGAACGTACTCTTGATCTCTCTCGATCATTTAATTTATTTAGTTTATATCTTGATACATTATATATGCAGAAACACAGTGAGGAAACAGAAATGATCATGCAAGTGCCTTTTCCGGACGAATGCATTGGCAACATCATCTCACTGACCACTCCTGCAGATGCCTGCAGACTGTCATTGGTCTCTAAGCGTTTCAAGTGCGCTGCAGAATCCGATCAAGTTTGGGAAAACTTCCTTCCCAGTCCGCATCTTATCCATGCGATCGAATCCCAATCCACGTCTTCATCTACATTTGTGCCTGCCAAGTCCAAGAAGGAGTTTTACCTTGCGCTGTGCGATAACTCAGTCCTCATGGATAATGAGAAGATGAGCTTTTCACTGGACAAATGGAGTGGGAAAAAATGTTACATGATATGTGCAAGGGAACTTAATATTGTTTGGGCACAAGATAAATCTAGATACTTGAGTTGGATATCTCTGGCTGAGTCCAGGTTTAAGGAGGTGGCTTCTCTAGACGAGGTTTGTTGGCTCGAAATACGTGGGAAAATCGATACGAGTATTCTGTCTCCATGGACTCTCTACAAAGCTTATCTTGTGTACAAGTTAACAGAAGACGCATATGGATTCGACGTGCCTGTGGAGGTCGCAATTGCTGAAAGGCATTATGGATTTGAATACGGACCTCTGGATGCCGCACTTGGTGGAGATGAAAATAAGCAGACAGTGTATCTCGATCCAAGTCTGGAAATTATGGATGGAGCTCGACGTCCAAATGAAAGAGCGGACGGCTGGTTGGAGATGAAGTTGGGTGAGTTTCTATGCCAAGCAGAAGAAGATGGAGAGTTGGAAATGATATGTGCGGAGTATAAAGATCTGTGTTGGAAGAGTGGTCTTATTGTGCAGGGAATCGAGGTCAGGCCAGAAAGAAAGGAATACTCCGAGGCCAAAGGCAAGGCAGGACATTTCAGAGCCAAAGGCAAAAAAGCCTTGTTTTTCTAGGTTCTGACCTCCGATCAATGAGTAAGTTGTAAGATGATTAGTGTCATGATTATGAGCTGATTAAGAGTAATCCTCACCAGTGAATGAAATACAACTGTCAGCATGTTGTGGTCTATCAATGCTGATGTGGATATTTTCCATTTTCAGTGATGCAATAATTGTTTTTTCATTTAAAATAAAATAACTTTGTTTTTCTAGCTTTTCTCAGTTTAAATACTTTGTTGGCAGTACGTTTTGCTGCATTAAGAAATCAAAAAGAAAATTGCTCCAGGTTCTTCTTTCTTCTTCACTGTTCTTCATTTCTTAGCTAACTCTAGCTTGAATATTTCATTATGGATGCCATGTTCTCATAATTAAGTTTCCACTAGTTAAGCTAGCTTGATGGAAATAATAATTAATCCATTATAATGGATTCATAATTAACGACTCGAGAGTTTCTAATGTGACATTCCAGTGTTTATGTTTGTGTCTATGGCAATGGCATTAGAAGGGAAGTTCAAGAATTATTTCATTTATATGTTAAGAGTTGTGTAATAAACTTCCCTGCTAAGGTACTATAAATTTTTCAGTAAGAGCTGTGTGTACAGTACATGTCCTTTAGGTTGTTATATATCTGTAAAAGTATGAAAGTGAGGCTACTATAAAAGTATGGAAGAGCAGAAAGGTGACTCTAATTAGTAATTACAATATTGTAGTATTGTACATCTTACGCTAGCTAGCATGTCATGGATTTCTAATGCCTATACTCCGTTGGATTGATCTTGTTGAAGTGACAGAATTCATATCAGTAAACCATTTACAGAACAGAAAATGTCTTCTGTGTAATATTGCTCACGATAAATCCATCATTCATCGACTATGATAAGGAGACTTCTTTATTTGTGTTCATTGTGAAGGATTGTAAGACTTTGACATGCTTAAAATCCAGCAGTTGATTTTATACCTGAAAATTTATAAAAGAATATCCTCTTTGTGTTAGTATAATGTTGCAATGCTACCAGAAAACCACCTAGTACATCCAGAAATTTTCGATCTAATAATACGTGTATCAGGATAGAGCTTAAACAGTCCACCGGAGGATGCAATCTCATTACAGGTATAAATTTTCTCAATGGTTTAATATAATCGGACATTTTCCCCGAAGCACATTGTTCTACGTACAATTTCTCAGTACCCCCGGTCTTTTCCTTTCTATTGTGGCTTTCAGCTTCAGGGATCACCTAGACCATAGCAACGGTGAATTATTGAGCAACCACGTCTGTAAGGGATAGAGGGCTTTCCATCAGGAAAACAACTGGGGAGTAGTCTTCCAAAAGGGCCTCTGCAAGGGCCAGGGAGTCCGATGAGATTCCTTTTAGCCGAAACCCCGTGGTCCAGCGCCACCATGCTAACCAGTAGTACGCAGAAGATTAATGACTTCATATTTAAAGATGCCATGATCTGAGGCTTCAGTGATAGTAGTAGGCTTCAATGCTGTTAGGTTTCAGAGATATTAGTTGTCTCTTGTTCAATACTTGCATGAGAGAGTGACCTTTTATATGGATTTTGGCTGCCGTTTTACGTTTGAACTGTGGGGTTTGGAAGACTTGAGTTTGTTTCTGCTGTTTTCATTTGCAGTTTGGTAACTATATTGCAGTTTGGTACCATTTAGATGAGCAAAATCAAAGAAAAATAGACATTCTGGAAATCAAAATTGTTCTTGAGATTGAATCAATCAAAGGTGAAAGTTACAAAGTCTACGATCAAATAGTATATGTGTCTTATGTTAAATGTAGACTTTGCAACTTTTGTCTTCAATGAGTTCAATCTCAATAGAGCATACAAGAGAAGTTAGTTTCTTGCAACGAGATCGATTTTAATAAGAAATTGACATATCGATGAGACAAGAGAGAGAGAGATCGACAAGACAAATGTGTTCAAATTGTTTGAGTTAGAGAGAGAGAGAGAGAGAGAGTGTGTGTGTGTGTTCAAATTGTTAGAGAGAGAGATGAAAACTAACCCCGTTAGTGAGAGGGTAAGAGTTTGTTTGAGATTTAAATTGGATGACCAGTCAAACATGTAGCAGGTCGTCATTAATATAGTTAGACCAATCATAAGTAACCATGTGGTTAAGGTATCTATACCTTAAAGCACACAAGTATTTGCCAACCCAACTTGGAAATGCTTTGATCAAATATTCTTTTTGATCTTGAGAGCCATTTTGTGAATACATTTCACATTCTCTTTTACAAATGAGTACTGCAGGAAATTTTAAGTGTTGTTTTGGCCCACGTCCTCAGCAAGGGGGTGATGAGGGAACAAAAGTAAAAACGGTGTGTGCGGGGCGTGCCACCTCACGGATGAGGAAAGAGAACGATGCGCGTCCTGACTTCTGACCAGGCGAAAGAGGGCTCCGGTGTCACCTGATGAGGAAATATTTACGAGCTTACTCTTCTAATCACCTGTCGATCGATACTCACTGTAAGAGCGAGCAGAGCAACAATTGGGAAATCGGAGACGAGTCCTGACGGGCTCTGGGATCTAAGGCGGGGTGCGCTTAGAACGTAAGGGTTTCGAGGATGCTCGAAGGTTTCGACTGTGTTCGTCTGTTTGAGAGATTTGTTGATTGATTGATTGATTGTGTCCTTTGTATAAGCCATGGAGCTTCCTTATATATTCATCCGTAAGCACACTGAGGAAACCTAATCACAACCCACTTGGATTCTGCAATTAGAATCCCACCAGGATACGATTAACTCGCCAGTCGTGCGCTCCATGCAACACGTGTCAAACCTATCTCGCTTAGGTCTCGTTCGCCGCCTCGCTGCATTTCATTTGTCGTGTAGTAAGCGAACTCAAACACTAAGCGACCTTATCCCGAGGGCGTTATTAGTCATTTCCAACTCACCCACGCCAGGAACTGTAGAGTCCCATGTGAATTAGAGATAAGGATCCCGCGAGGGCACCGAATCTCGCGAGGTATCAGAATCTTCTGGATAAAATCCTTGTCACGTGCTGCCAGACCTCGCCACCCTTCGTGGGCTAAAAAAGACCACAGGCGTTGGCCCAAATGATATCCAAGCCTTTCTCGAGTCTTGGACCGAAAATGCCCATTGGGCTCAAACATTGCCCCCTAGGCCTTGAGCTTAATCCATTTCGCATCGGATAAGCGAAAAGGCCTAATTAAGCTTTTTATGGGAACTCGTATTTCAAAAGGTGCTGACGCTTCGGCGTCATTGCCTCCCTTCATCATTACGGCTTTTTGAATTTTGAAACGCGCTGACGTTTCGGTCGTCATTACGTCTTTTCGTTGCGACCATTGATTGAAAGGGACGTTACGGTTCGTCTCCTTTATAAACCTCGACGCGGGTCCCCACATCTTACCATCGCTTTCAGATCAAACTCTGCCTTCTGCAACCAAACAAAACTCCAGCACCGACCTTATTTCGACCGGAAACAATGGCTCCCAAACCTTTTGCCAATGACCCGAACCTCAGCCTTATGGCGGTGACCTCTTGGTCGACCAGCCTTGCTCGTCGCTTCGCCACCAACCCGCCTCAAGGAACACCCATCTATTTCCTTGACACGGGGGCGGCTCTGCTCGGCCCGACTCCTTCAAAGCCTCTGTCCGACGCCGATCTCAACCATTACAACGCCTCCGTGCGTCGACCAATTTTGGCCCAACGGCGCGAACCGGGGAACTTCTCTACCTGGCAAGCCCGTTCCCATATAAATGTCCGGGTCGGGGAATGGCCCAGCGCCACTGCAGAGGATCGAGCGTGGTATGCGGAGCGCCTCCGGACCGATCAAACGATCTGGGAAGCGACCGGCATTCATGAAGCCATTGCCCTGAGTTTCTCGCTGCCCCCTCACACCGACCGAGCGCCTATCGCTGCCGTGGCCTGTTTGTGGAACAGTGCCACTAACACCTTCGACTTCCCCTTCGGGCAGATGGGCATTACGCTGCTGGACATCCTCGCCATCACCGGGCTGCCGATTCACACAAAGCCGTATGCGCCAAGCGACTTTGCGTCGACCGAGTTCACATATGCCTGCAACTTGGGGGCCCGCCGCGCCCTCAGAAGTTCATATGGGGCGTGGAGGAAATTTTACATAGACCACGCGGAGCCGCATGAAGGAGGCATCGCTTTCCTGGAGTACTGGCTCGACAAGTTTGTCTTCTGCGGCAGTGCTCACAAACCAACCGGGAAATGGACCAAGCTGGCCGAAGCACTGTACAATGGAGTTGAAGTCGGGCTAGGGCAACCTGTACTAGGCGCACTCTACCGGACCTTGCACCTGCTGTCCCTGAAGCCTTTCCACCTTTCTGGCGGCCCTCTGTGGATCCTGGACCTGTGGACGCAGCTATACTTTCCACTCTTCCGGCGAACCTCGGTGGAATTCCTGCCCGAGGATCAGCTGCTTGGCTTTGTGGTGTGCAGGAACGCCGCAAACCGGACTCCTCTGTCCTTCTTCGCCAGCCTGTCCATCCTCTACAACCACATCGAGCCGCCTCCGACCATGGATATGATGGTTCGCCGGCGCCACCCTGAGGTCCTATCGACGGGTTTCTTCCCCCGCCAAGGCTCGGACAACGATGCGAGGACTGCCTTCGTGAGAGCAACCTCGTGCTGCGACCTTCAGCTCGCCGAGGAAGAACAAGGCTTCGAGCTGTATGCCCCTAATCACTTCGCGAGGCAACTTGGCTTCCATCAAGGGATTCCTTATCCGCTTCTCCATTCGGTCAACAAGTACACCTCGTGGAGAAAAGTTGGCGAGTCCGACCGGGTCACCCCGCTGCAAAATATCTACCCTCTTTCTCCCAACTTGCTGGAGATCGAGCCTTCGCAGGGTGTCGACCCCGCCTACCTTGCTTGGTGGCGATCATTGTCCGACAACCATTGGGGGTTCCCAGACGATGCTGTCTTCGCTGCCATCTTCCGCCCTTTATACGACACTTTGGGCGAATCAGACCGTATCATCCTCGATGGCCAGCGCGACCGTGCGGAGAGGGGTTCAGGAGCTGCGACGGGAACTAGGCTTGCGCTTCCGCCAGTTTCTGCTGCTCGCCGCCCGACGGGGATCGTCATACGAGAACGCGATCCCGCACCCGAGGTATGTCACTAAGCGCGTAAATTTCGAACCTCCTCTGCCATATTGACAAAGTGCTTCTTCCTAACCCTCTTATTTACTTTTTTCAGTCTGCCCCCCCGCCGGAGAACAATCGACAGGTCTGAAGTCGCCAGAGGAAAAGCACCTGTCCGGAGGGGAACTGTGGCGGGCCACGACAGTGAAACTGCTCCTGTCGTTCCTCGGCCAACGAGCGGCGAAAGCTCGCGGAAGCGTCCTATCGAGGACGAAGAGGACTTGCTCGAGGAGGTGCGGTACCAGCGAGAGTATGGCTTGGTAAGCAACCCGGTAAGCGGACCACTTCGGATTAAATTTTCCTAAGCCAGTCAACAACTCGCTAACTTTGCCTTTGACAGGTTCGCCGCACCCGACCTCGCCTCACTGTCGTTGAAGAGGCGCCCGTGATAACGGAAGTCCCATCTCCAGAACCATTCGTTGGAGACATGAACTTGGCCCTCCAAAGGGTCGCTGAGGCAAGCGCGGAGATGGTCATTGAGGAAATTGCTGAAGCCGGCGAGGAGATGGTTATCGAGGAAGTCGCTGTGGCAGGCGCCGAGACGGTCGTCGAAGATTCTACTGAATCCAGCGAGGAGATGATCTTCGAAGAAACTGTTGAAGCCAGCGAGGGAACGGTCATTGAGAAAGTTGCTGATGATGAAGTTCTTGATCAGTCCGTCCAACTCTCCGATCCCACTGCCCCCTTGGCGTCTCCGCCCGAAGGCCTTCAATTGGTACTTTGGGTCCCTCCTCTGCGATTGGGTCGAGCGAGTCAGACCAACGAAGTGCCTCCGGTGGTTCCAACAGAGAGTCCGCAGCCGCTGCTTGAGCTTTCCCCACTGCAACCGGACCCGACGGCTCAGGCCAAAGAAGTGGAGACAGAAACCGCCCGTGACACTCCGCCACCCACTCCGGAGATCGAGGCGGTTGTCGATGTTGAACCAGTCACTCCGGCCCCAACGAGAAAACCTGGCGAGGAGTCTTCTTCCTTCAGCACCCGGGCCGCTCATCTTTGGGCCCGAACTACTCTGCCTGCTGATCCGGAACCCATCCGCCTAGCTCGGTCTTTCCTTCATGGGTTGCTGCATCACGGCTCTCGCTCGAACGTCTTTGACTTGGTAGGACGTATTCGCGAGGCTCACGAAGCTCTGGATCGACATCTCACTGGCGGCAATCCTGTTCTGGACCAAGCGCTGGAGTTGGCCGACGCTGTCGAGTCGCAGGCTCGCCGAGTCTTGGATATCGGTGCTCAATCAGCTTCCCATGAGCAAGCTCGCCGAAACTTAGACAATCAGATGGCAAGCCTCTTGGCCGAGCTTGGTGACGTTGGCGTCCTGGGAGCGTCTTCAGAGAATCCAAGTGCTGGCCATGCTCGGCGAGTGGAGGCCCTGGAGGCTCAGATAGCGGAGCTGCAGGCTCAACTTGCTCAAGCTCGCCAAGACTTGGCCCGCGCTGTGGAGGTGGAAACCCGTTTGCAGGCCGCAGAGGAGGCCCAAGAAGCTTTGGACTCGGCCATTGCTGCTGCCGAAGGAGTTCAAGCCCAGGCCTATGATGAAGAAATAGCCTTAGAAGGCATGCTCTTAGATTTGTATAGGGTTTGTAGGCGTGCTTAGGTTTAACTTGTATTTGCCCCCTTGTATGAACTTTAATGATAATGTCAAAATTGAATTTTTCCCGCTCTTTGCCAACTGTTATGTAATAACTGTCAGGAAAAAATCTTTTTCTGAGATTTAGTGACGGTTTCCAATGTAACTACTCGCTCGAAACGCGGGTAATCATTATTGAAAAACGCGTCTGACCTTATCCCCAAAGCCCGTATCTCGGAGCAAATATTGCATGGGGGACAACTGTCGAACGCACAATCGCCCCTTCCGCCTATAAAAAGAAACGCTTGGCCGGGGTGAAGTATCAGTGAAGTCTTTGCCCCCTCACCATGATTTCTTATTCTCTTTTGTTCATCCTTTTGTCCCTGCTTAGAGCAAAGCCCCCAACCATACATTCCCATTCTTTGCTGATTCTGAAAATCTACTCTCAGGCCGAGAGTGATTCTGAAAATCTACTCTCAAGCCAAGCCTTTGTTCGGCCTGACCAAAGGTTGGGTAACCTCTGCCTTGCGCCTGCTGTTCTATCAGCGCGTGAGGCTCTGCCGGCCCTTCAAACGGAAGACCGGTGGTAGCATGAGGGATCCTGGCCCGCTGGACCTCTAGCTTCCCAACAATTTGTCTTAGGTCCAGGCCGGCGTCGGGATTTAGGCTGGTCTAAAGACAAGAGGCGTTTGTCAACTTTGAGCGAAGGACGCGGCGGCAGACTTTTCTTTAGCCAAGCGAGCCGGGACGAGGCTTCCAGTATCTGTAGATCTATGCTTTTTTGAATGTAAACATAGTCTAATTTTACCTTTTCTGATCAATGTAATTGCTTTGGCCGCAAAGCCAGAATTTGAAACATGTATTGAACAAAGTCAAAAAAAGGCAAAAATAAATGAATTTATTTTTTAGGGCCTCTGGAATAATCTTGTACTAGTCTTTGTGTTTAGACTTTGCACGTTTACAGAGAATGAAGAAAACAATAGAACTTTTTAGGGCCTCTGGAATAGGCCCCAATCTAATACAGGCCTTTTTAGGCTGGTATGTTACAATGTATTCTATTAGTCTTCTGTCCCGAGTTGCCCCCTAGTGTTAGGCGGCGGAGCGAGTATGCGATGGCGCGTAGCACTATTGACTGTGGTGGCGGGAGCTGGTGGAGGTGGAGGATCCTCGCGCTCCCAGACTCCTGCAATGTGGCGCTTGAGGAAGCGGCCATTAATAGGGTTGCGATGAATAGTACCGTCCAAATCACGCAAGTGGTATGCCCCCTTGGGAAGTATACGATGAATGATAAAGGGTCCATCCCAGCGAGCGGACCACTTGCCTCGACCATCTGTTTTATCCCCAAGCGGGAGGACGGCACGCCACACCTTCTGGCCCTCAGCATAGCTTTGTCCGCGCGTGATCTTATCATAAGAGCGGGCGATGCGTTGTTTCTCGAGGACGAGATTGTTGAAAGCGGCGATGCGGTGCTCGTTCAGATCTTCATGCTCCTGCCACATGGCTTGGACGTAATCCTCGCCAAGTAGTTGATGTTGCTCTTGAACGCAGAGCGAAGCGATATTGATCTCAAGGGGAAGGACGGCATCGTGACCGTACATGAGCGCATACGGTGTAGTATCCGTAGGGCCTCGCTTGGAGGTGCGGTAGGCCCACAAAGTGTGGTAGAGTTCCTGGTGCCAAACGCGTGGGTTCAACTCCAACATCTTGCGGAGGATGCCAAGGATGACCTTATTACTAGTCTCCGCTTGGCCATTGGACTGGGCATAGTATGGCGTGGAGTGTAGGAGCTTGATGCCGTAGTCGTTTAAGTATGTAACAACTGAATCGGCCATGAAAGCCGCCCCCCTGTCCGTAACGATGCACTCCGGGATGCCAAAGCGTGAGATGATATTGCGGAAAATGAAGTTGCGCACCGAGTTAGCAGAGGCGACTTTGAGAGGTTCGGCCTCGACCCATTTGGTAAAGAAATCGGTGGCAACAATTATGAACTTATGCTGCTCAGAGGAATGGGGATGAATGATGCCCACAAAATCCATTGCCCATCCGCGACACGGCCAAGGTTTGATGATGGGCTGCAGCGGGATGTTGGGGATATGTTGTACGGGTCCGTGAGCCTGGCAATCTTGGCAACCTCTGGCGAAGGCAATACAGTCTTTCAGAATGGTTGGCCAGTAGTATCCATGGCGGCGGATCAGCCATCGCATTTTGGGCCCGGCCTGGTGCGAGCCGCAAACTCCGCAATGGACTTCGCGCATGAGACGTTTAGCTTCGTTCCCGTAGACACAGCGGAAGTCGTTGCCGTCTTCCCCACGCCGCCGGAGTTCGCCATTTTGTAATACAAAGTTTAAGGCGAGGAAGCGGATTTGCCTGGAATGAGCAGCGTCATTGGGGTTCTGGAGGTAGGCGATGAATGGTAGCCGCCAATCCTCGTCGATGGGGTCCAAGGCTGCAACTTCTGGGATGGCGTCCCGAAATTGCCCCCTGGCGATGAAAGAGGGAAGAGTACGGCGTTTGAACCTTGAGCAGGCGTTCGCGCACTCAGTCTCTCAGGCTGAGGCCAGACGCTATCTGGGCGAGCTCGTTGGCGGCGAAGTTAAATTCACGTGGTATGTGTTCGATGTAAACGTCGTCAAATCGATCCAATACCTCGAAAGCCTTACGCAGGTATGGCTCAATTGACAAACTTAAACATTTGAACTTTTCCACAAGCTGGTTAACGACCAACAAAGAATCGCCAAAGATCTGGACCTCGCGGACTCCTAAGTCCAACAAGATCTCTAGGCCGATGATTAGTGCTTCATACTCGGCCTGGTTGTTGGTGCATTTGAAATCGAGCTGGAACGAGTAGGAGAAGCGATCTCCAGCGGAATTGGCTATGGCTATCCCGGCTCCGGCTGTGGTATCAGTCCGTGAACCATCAAAGTACAAGGTCCAGGGAGCGAGTGTTACTGTGGCGAAGTCCAACTCGCGAAACGCTGTGAGCTCTGATGGTGGGTGATGGGCAAGAAAATCCGCTATTGCCTGTCCTTTTACTGCCTTTTGCGGAACATATTGCAACGAGAATTCGGACATGGCTAGGATCCACTTGCCGATGCGTCCCCGCAAGATAGGGCGTGAAAGCATGTATTTGACCAGGTCGGATTGAGCGATGACGACCGTGGTAAAGGCAAGCATGTAATGGCGCAGCTTACACCCTGCAAAGTATAGGGCGAGACATAACTTCTCCATGGGCGAGTAGCGTGTCTCACAGTCCGTTAAAACCCTGCTAAGGTAATAGATGGCATGTTCTACCCCGTTCTCGTCGTCCTGGGCCAGGAGTCCGCCGATGGACAGGTCGGCGGCGGCGATATAAAGTTTAAGCGGGGCGCCGTCGCGAGGCGGGATCAGGACAGGTGGGTTCGTAAGGTAGTCCTTGATTCGATCGAAGGCCTGTTGATGTTGCGGTTCCCATACGAACTCGGTTGCCCCCTGGAGCTTAAGGAGGGGTGAAAAAGGTTGGACCTTCCCTGCCGCGTTTGATATGAAGCGGCGGAGAAAGTTGATTCGCCCTAGTAGCTGTTGTAGCTCCTTCTTGGTAGTGGGAGGCGAAGCGGTGATTACCGCTTGTGCTTTGTCCTTTGGGATCTCGATGCCTCTTTGATGTACTAGGAAACCAAGGAAGTCACCGGCTTCCGCGAAGAAAACACACTTGGCGGGGTTCATCTTTAGGTTATGTTTGCGCATCCGTGTGAACACCTGCCGCAAGTCTTCCACGTGGGTTGCTTGCGATTTGGTTTTGACTAGCACATCGTCGATGTAGACTTCGATCAACTTGCCCAAGATGTCGTGGAAGATGAGGTTCATGGCGCGCTGGTACGTTGCCCCCGCATTCTTAAGGCCGAAGGGCATGACGACGTACTCGAATGCACCAGCAAAACCAGGACAGCGGAAAGCAGTCTTGTGGCGATCCTCCTCGGCGACGGGAATCTGATGGTACCCGGCCGTGCCGTCCATAAAGGATAACACTTCGTGTCCCGCGGCGGCATCAATGAGTAGGTCAGCCACAGGCATGGGGTATATGTCCTTTGGTGTTGCGTTGTTTAGATCTCGATAATCAACACAGACACGCATCTTGCCATTTTTCTTGCGGACGGGGACGACGTTGGACAACCACTCGTTATATTTGGCCACGCGAATGATACCCGATCGGTGCATGCTTTCGATCTCTTCCTTAACCACGATCTGGGTCTCAGTTCGCATGAAGCGGCCGTCCTACCGGACTGGACGTCGGTCAGGATAAGTTGGTAGCCGGTGGCAGACCAAGTCCGGGGACAAGCCGGGCATATCCTCGTACTTGTCGGCGAAGCAATCCCTGTACTCGCGTAGTAGGGCAAGCAGGGCTTCCTTTTCGTCCTCCGCCAACTTTGCGCTGATGGAAATGAGTAAGGGCTTTTCTGTAGTCCCTACATCAACTTGTAAAGTGGGGTCGCGGACTTGAGGTGGAGTGTCGTCCAAGGCAGCAGGAGCTAACTGAATAACTTCTTCTTTGGTATCGGAATAATCCACCACTTCATCGACATATTCCATAGTCGCGACCTTGTCGTAGGCTTCGCGTTCTGCCCAATACGAAAGGAGTCTTTCGCACAAGGACTCGCCAGCCTCGCGTGCCTCCTCGGAAAAGGCACTATCCATTGAAATGGGGTGTGAGAGTCGCGATGGTGTGAGGACGTTGCAAATCGTCCCTCTCCTGGGTAAGTCCCCATCGCGTTAGATTGGAGGCCGTTACTCCGTATGGGCGGCCCTTGTGATCGACGCCTTGAACGTCCAACGGGCCCAAGTCCGTATTATAGTACCGGGCATCATTGAGGTTGGCGAAAATAGAGAAAGGCCGCGGGTCGGCCTTGATGATGATTGCCTCGCGTTTCTCGGTATCCCATATCATGAGCTCTTGGTGCATTGAGGAAGGCACGCAACAACTTCTGTGGATCCAGTCTCGGCCGAGGATCATGCTGTAGGAGGAAACGCACTCGGCGACAAAAAAGGTGTAAACCCGCGATGCCGGCCCGACCTTGACCCGTAGAAACAGTAAGCCTAGGGTTCGGGACACTTGTCCTGTGAAGTTCTTCACCGTTAAGGACGTGGTCTGGATCATCGAGCGCGGGATGTCGAGGAGTCCCATGGTGCGGGTTGTGACGACATTAACCGCGGCACCGGTGTCGACCATGACCTTGTTGATCAGTTTCCCTTGGACCTCTGCCGTGATATACAGTGGCCGCATGTGGGTGGCCATGTCCAAAGTTGGCGTGGAAAAGGTCAGAGTTGGCCTTTGGGTGAGGCTGCTCGAACTTTCTACTTGTGGAGCGTCATCGGCTGGGGCCAGTACTGGGCCCATTTCGCTGCTGCATGGCGGGGGTATGTTGTCATCCTCGCTACAAATGGTGATGTCCGCCGCGCTGCAGGTTGTGTTTGGTGGAAGAGCGTATCGTTCCGAAATAAAGAACACCATCCCGACCTGAAACGAGAATTGTTCAGGGACTGGGACCAATGGTGTGTCAATGATCCCGTGTTCCCCTTCGAGCACTGCAAAGGCATCTGCCTCGCGGCTAAGCCCTTCATCAGCATCCCATCCGGAGACCTCTAGCATACTGCAGGTGAATGATTCGGCCTGCTCTTCGTCCTGCTCTTCCTCTAGGTTGAGCCGAGGTTCTGAGTGTGCCTCGTCGGCTTCCTCATTCTCGCGGAAACGTTGGGCCATTTGTTCGGCGAGGTTAGGACTGGAGGGTGCTGGTGTCGCTGCTGGTGGTTCTGGAACCTCGGGCTGCCGCGGACGCCATACTGGCTTGGGTGAAGGCTGATGGTCCCTGGCTGGCTGTCTGTCTGATGCCGCAGGAGCCTTACCGTTGTCTTCTTTCTCCAACCGCTGCAGGGCAGATACTCGGGGAACCATCCTAGTCTCGGGTTTCGGGGTGCGCCGTGGCCGAGGCTGTTGTGGCGATGGCGGCTCCCTTCTGACGTCAGCCTCTGGATTTCGACGTTCTTGTTGTCGTGAGGGCTGAGATGGCTCACGTTTAGACTCTGAGTCCGGAGTCATGAACAATTTACGCCTAGGGCCGGTAGGCGGAGCCTTGCTTTGTTCGGGTTCCGGTGACGGCCTATGCCGGGAAAGCCGCTGATCTCTCCTCCTATCAGTTTCTGGTGACGGGTTGGGCCTAGCAGGCTGTGGATCCCTCCTCCTGTCAGGTGCGGGTGACGGCCTGCGTCTGGAGGGTTGCTGGTCCCTTCTCCTTTCAGGTATTGGGGATGGCCTGCGCCTAGGAGGCTGCGGATCTCTTCTTTGTTCAGGTGGTGGTGATTGCTTGCGCCTGGGAGGCTGCGAATCCGGCTTGGGCGGAACCGTGAGTCGGCAGAAAACGTTTGGCTTGGGTGCAGGCTCGTCACTGAACTGCTCGCAGATTCTTGGAGGTGTGACTGGCGGCATTTGAAGGACTGCGCGCAGACCTTCTGCTTCTCGCCACATTCGCTCAGGCGTCTGTGCGAGCTGTGAGGGGCGTACAGCGCCCTCGTCGACAGCCCGTAAGGCGCGTAGGATGCTGCCGTATCGCTTCTGGAGCTTGCGCTTCTTGGACCTGCTGATGGTCACTGCCTTGCCCCCTTGCTGCGTGTACCAGACCCCTTCCTTGATCGCCGATTTGGACGTCGGGGGAATGTAAGGGTTGGTCAAGACGCCGTCACGAGGGCTCGGGGAGGCGCTGCTACGACTCTCGCTGCTGGAGTCTGACATGTCCATCTCGCTTGCGGCAGGGGATGGAGGTATTGCTGCTGCCCAATGCGCGGCAATGTATGTCTCGAGACGCGCTATCCTTTTCTCCAGCTCTTCGCGAGTTCTAGGGCTCGTAGGCTGGGAACCTCTGACGGGGAACGGTCTATCGTCCCTCATGATTGCTTTGCCCTTATCCTTGTAGGAGGGGCGGTCTGGTTCGAGCCTCGCGACCAACTGTCGAGCTGTGTCGTCTGCGCTCCCCATCTGGTTATCCGGGAGTATGTAGTTGTTCGCCGGCCGTTTGCGATTTCGGCCCGGCGGCTCGGATGGTCCTGCATTTGGTGACAGGTCTAATGTGATCATTCGCTGGCCGACGCGAGGCCAAGCGAAACCAGCAGTTGCGATTGTAAAGCCGCCCTCATCCTTAAAGCAGATATATCCGAGGTCGAGCCAGTCTTGGATCTGGTCTCAGAGCTGGCGACATTCGATGGTTCTGTGCCCCCAGCTGTCATGGAAACTGCAATGAACGCGTCCCTCCTTGTACTCGCTGTAGGGCAAGGAGTTGAGTGTGACGAGCCCGGCATCTCTGAGATCTTCTAAGACCTCGTGTGCCAGACTTTCGTTGTAGGTGTACCGACGACGCGGCTGGCAGGCACCGTCGTCTCCTTCCTCGCGACCCCTTTTGGGCGCTCGACGTCGTTCATCGTCCTGGGCCTGGTCAACCCAGTTGACCTCGACCATGCCCACTACGGGCGGAAAAGGGTCTACATCGACCAATGAGGCCGTGCTCCCCGGTGCCTTCATCCTCAGTTCGCCTGAGTTTAACCAAGTCTGTAGCTGGTCTCGGAGCTTGACACAATCTTTGGTGTCGTGGTTGTACACGTTGTGGAAGGCACAGTATTTCTTGTCCTTCAGCTCCTCCTTAGGCGGTATCTTGTGATCCAGGCGCACGTACTTCGCCTCGATTAGGTCATTAAAGACCAAATGGGCGTTTTTGGCGTCGTAAGTGTACGACTCGTACTCTGGCTTGGTCCAGGCAAAGGACTGGATGGTGATCGGCTCGCGGGTCATCTTCAGGTTCTTCAGTTTATGAGCCACTTGCTTACCAGTCAGCTCTACCGCGCCAATGTCGTCCAAGTCCTGATCTGCATGAGCTGGCTCCGGCCTTTGATAGTAGGGATCGTGAGCAGGGGTTTGCATGCTGAGTGCCCCCACGATCCGGTTCTTCCCTGGTACATAGGTTCCCTTGGAAGCGTTGGCCTTGTCGTCCAGCTCGTTCAGGATGAGCTCGTAGCTGCCAACCTTGTTGATTAGGTCACCCATGGAACTGAAATGCTCTCCATGGTGCTTCAGCCGCTGGCGGTGCTTCAGCCGCTGGCGGTGCTCCAGACCCCGAATAGCCAACTTAATGGCTTCCTGCTCAGGCAGCAGGTAATCGCATTTGGCCTGCTGGATCTTGAAGCGCTGGAGGAAAGAAACTCCGGACTCCATGCTCTGCTGGCTCATCTGCGTGAGGGAGTCGAGGCCAACTTCGGGCTCAATTGTGCCATATGTCTCCCGGAAGAGACGTTCCATGGTGGGCCAATCTGCTATGGACCCTGGCTTCAGTCTGGAATACCAGGTGAAGGCGGCTCCGGACAGAGAAGTCCCGAAGAGCTTGAGCTTGAGCATGTCATCATTCCCGTACTGTCCGCATTGGACCTTGAAACGGGCCATGTGAGTCGCTGCATCTTCCCTCGTCTCCCCAGAGAATGTGGTGAAGACGATGTTCTTGAACCCATGGGGGAAGGGATAGGGTATCTGGATAGGGGTCACGATAGTGCAAGCTAGCATCACCCTTTCCGGTGTGCTCCTTGACAATGCTTGAGATGAGTTGGCGCCAGTCGGCCGCCGTTACTGGTGCAGAATCTGCCCCCTGGTCGTGGCCATGCCATGCAGAGAGGCTAGGGGCCTGCCCGACATTCTTAGGGGTCGAACTGGAATAAGCCACGATCGGGTCATCTGGTGTCCCCATTCCTTGCGATGGAAGAGCACCGGCGCCCCTGAGTGTGACTCCAGGGCTGCATGGCGAGGGTAGACGGGGTGGTGTCTTTGATGAACTGGCCCCCAATGTGAATTGGGGAGCCTTCTGGGCCCCGACCCTCGGATTTGCTCTAGGGCGCTCATTAGGCGGGATGTACCTTGAGCCCTCAGCTGCGCTTGAACTGGCATAGTTCATAGCGTGACTCTTTGGCGCTTGGGCCCGAATCCAGTCTTCCATCTGCAGGACCCTTGTACTCAGGGTATCATGGCGCTCTTTGTAGTCTTCGAGCTTTTCCATGCTGTTCTTGCTCCCGAAGAAGGAAGCGTCCTGCTGTTGCTGCAGCTTGGTGTCATGGTCGTTCAGACGATGGGTTTGGACCTCCAAAGCCTTTGTAAAGGCCACCTTGCTCTGATCCAGTTCTGTCTGGATCCTTTGCAGAGAGCCGGTCATTATGTCCTTGTCCTCCCTGATCGTGCCACCCACATCGTTGAACTCCTCGCTGAGCTTAGCGTGGTTCTCCTGGTTCGCGAGCCAGATCTCCTTGTCCTTAGCGACCTGCGCAGAGAGGTCCTGGACAGTTTGCTGAGTTTCTTCGACTTTCAAGCCGAACTCTCTCCTGAGCGCGCCGATCTCATTCTTGAAATCGCTCCTTAGTTCTTCGAACATTTTGCGGACTTCCTCTGTGGACAGAGTAGGTCCTGCTTCTGGGATTGGTTGTGAGTTTGCCATTGTGGACTTAGTATGGTCGGGGTTGCCGAACCGAGTGAGAATCTCTTCTTTAGTGAGAGATCTGCAAGCCGCGCTGTTATGGGGTATTGCGGAGCCTTATGTTTTAAACAAGAAATTGAAGGTCTCCGGTATGGGGAGTCGTTGGACTTCCCAATGATTGCTGAAAAAGTAAACTCCCTGTCCCACTGGGCGTGCCAATGTTTTGGCCCACGTCCTCAGCAAGGGGGTGATGAGGGAACAAAAGTAAAAAAGTGTGTGCGGGGCGTGCCACCTCACGGATGAGGAAAGAGAACGATGCGCGTCCTGACTTCTGACCAGGCGAAAGAGGGCTCCGGTGTCACCTGATGAGGAAATATTTACGAGCTTACTCTTCTAATCACCTGTCGATCGATACTCACTGTAAGAGCGAGCAGAGCAACAATTGGGAAATCGGAGACGAGTCCTGACGGGCTCTGGGATCTAAGGCGGGGTGCGCTTAGAACGTAAGGGTTTCGAGGATGCTTGAAGGTTTCGACTGTGTTCGTCTGTTTGAGAGATTTGTTGATTGATTGATTGATTGTGTCTTTTGTATAAGCCATGGAGCTTCCTTATATATTCATCCGTAAGCACACTGAGGAAACCTAATCACAACCCACTTGGATTCTGCAATTAGAATCCCACCAGGATACGATTAACTCGCCAGTCGTGCGCTCCATGCAACACGTGTCAAACCTATCTCGCTTAGGTCTCGTTCGCCGCCTCGCTGCATTTCATTTGTCGTGTAGTAACCGAACTCAAACACTAAGCGACCTTATCCCGAGGGCGTTATTAGTCATTTCCAACTCACCCTCGCCAGGAACTGTAGAGTCCCATGCGAATTAGAGATAAGGATCCCGCGAGGGCACCGAATCTCACGAGGTATCAGAATCTTCTGGATAAAATCCTTGTCACGTGCTGCCAGACCTCGCCACCCTTCGTGGGCTAAAAAAGGCCACAGGCGTTTGCCCAAATGATATCCAAGCCTTTCTCAAGTCTTGGACCGAAAATGCCCATTGGGCTCAAACAAGTGTGTGCATATGAAGGCTGCTACTTGTGGTAGCTTTACTAAGATAATACGATCATCAGCAAAGTATAAATCTATCCTGATAGGAAAGCTAAGAACTCCAATCTGATGTTAGCGGCCTGATTCTCAGGGCGACCCCTGAGATTAGTGCTAGCAAAGGTTAATGCAGTGCAATTAAATTGTTTCTTGAACAGAAATATAACCACCAATAGTAAAAGAAAGTAGCAAATTCTTTAACTCATAAAACAACAAGATTTCGTCGGTATGAGGTTTTCAAAAAGTGTTGCGTTATGGTCCATTCAAACAAGATAACATTGGTAGAAGTGGTAGAACAACTTTATTGTCTTCACCATCACGGTTGACATGCTATTCTTCTTCAGTCTTCAGCTCATTTGCCGACGACACGGCACTTCATTTCTCGATCATGTTGGCTTCACCAGAATATGAACTGGCCGTCGTGAATCAGCTAGTAAGGTTGCTAAACTTTACATGATATATAACTATACAAGTTTTCTCTCTTTCTTTATTTGCTGTAATTATGTCTCTGAGTCTGAACTTTCTGGGAGGAGCACCTTTTCAACTCTTATATGATGGTGTTAGGGTAGCCATAGGTAGAGCTAGCAAGTTCAAAACCCTCCTCATAAATCTCGAATCGACGCTGGATTGTTTGCAACCACGGGTCATCCAGCAGATAAGAGACCATAATTTGGAGCTGAATCTCCCAAACGATGTAATACAAGACCTTCAAGTAAAAATGGATGTTGGTGTGCAACTCATTGCCAATTTGTCGAGCCTTAGCATGTGGAACTTTCGCGTATGGGGGGATTGCTGCAACTGCATGAAGCCTAGCTACGCAGACCAACTTGCTGCATTGGATAGGTCTCTTAGACGACTATTGGAGATACTAAAGCTGGAGCAGATGAGGAACGTGGTGGAGCTCTTGCGTTTGTCAAGAAGAACTAATGACAGACTAGATGAATTGGAGAGAAGACAGTTGGAGATTTTGAAAGCGCTGCAAGAAACAGGAGATATGTTAAGGGAGCAGCAAGTAGTAATGGAGAAAATTGAAAGGAACTGTGGTGCATCTTCAGACAGAGAAAGAGGATCAGCTCCTGCTCCTGCTCCTGCTCCAGCTCTAGGAGCAGCATTTAGGATATTGTTTGATGTTGTAATAACAGTAACGGACAAGAATATGAAGTATAAGCGCCTCCTCGAAGATTTTGAATCCACTCTTGAATGTTTAAAGCCACTTATAGAAGAGCTTGTGGAATCTAACAAGTTGTTGCATCTTCCAAATGGGAAACAAGAATTTTTCATAATGCAAATGGAGAAGGGTGTAGAGCTGATTCACAAGTGCGCTGAGGTTCGCAATGGAGGAATGAGGTATACAAGGTACGAATGCACCAAGGAACTTATGCGATTGGATGGATGTCTTCAAAGACTTTTCATTGAACTGACAGAGCAGGTAGTATGGAATGTGAAGAAGGCCTTGGTGCTTGTAAGTAACTTGGAAAAAGAGATCACACAAATTGAAGATGGTGGTGTGGTACATAGTGATGAAAGTGAAATCGAGTGTCCGGTTCCAGTACCTCAACCTCCATCACCTTCAGTTGGAGTGGATTTACAAAATGTGCAGTTAAATCAAGAGGTAATCGAGGAGACATTGGATCCGGTAAGTAACTTTGAAGAGGAGATCAAGGAAATTATAGAAGCTAGTGTGGTACAAAATGATGACGTACAAAGTCAGTCTACTCAACTTTCATGGCCTACGGCTGGATCGAGTATACAAAGTATGCAGGGAAAAAGGGGTGTGATCAAGGAAAGATGGGACTCGGAAGACGAGCAGGATGTCAAGCAAAGCATTGAAGCTGGAGGTGTAGAACAAATTGATGATCTTGGAGGTGAAGGTCACAGGCCAGTAGAACCTGGATTACCTGCCGTTATACGGGACGTACCACAAGTTAACATGGAGGTTTCAAGGGATGTGATTAAGGAGGCATTGGTGGATTCAGCAAAGATTCTTATAGATCAGAAGTGGGTGAAGTCTAATGAAAGGAGTGATGTGGAACAAGATCAAATGGAAACTGCAGCTGGATTAGATGTACTGAGTTTGCAGGGATCGATGGATGTGGAGACATTGTATTCAACTCCTGTTGATTCAGCATTAAAGTGTGCAACAAATATAGACAAGATGGGAGTCGACAAAAATGAAGGAAGTGGTGAAAGTCCAATTGAAATTGCAGTAGCTGCTGAAACTGAACCTCCTTCCCCTACAGTTCGGGATGTGCCGAGGAATGCTAAAAAGGAAACAGCTGAACCTCATTGTTCGTCGCCAGCGAAGGTCAAACAACCTGATAAGGAAGAGGTAATTATGTATCGACATTTTGTTCAAGGAAAGCAAAGTGTCGACATTTTGTTCATGTATCAAACCATTTCAGGTGTTTATAGTTTTCTTTTGCTTTATAGTTTTTCATTCTTCCTCTGAAGTCTAAAAGATCTGTATGGCTCAGTGCTTTGCTATTCCACTTTGAACGTACTCTTGATCTCTCTCGATCATTTAATTTATTTAGTTTATATCTTGATACATTATATATGCAGAAACACAGTGAGGAAACAGAAATGATCATGCAAGTGCCTTTTCCGGACGAATGCATTGGCAACATCATCTCACTGACCACTCCTGCAGATGCCTGCAGACTGTCATTGGTCTCTAAGTGTTTCAAGTGCGCTGCAGAATCCGATCAAGTTTGGGAAAACTTCCTTCCCAGTCCGCATCTTATCCATGCGATCGAATCCCAATCCACGTCTTCATCTACATTTGTGCCTGCCAAGTCCAAGAAGGAGTTTTACCTTGCACTGTGCGATAACTCAGTCCTCATGGATAATGAGAAGATGAGCTTTTCACTGGACAAATGGAGTGGGAAAAAATGTTACATGATATGTGCAAGGGAACTTAATATTGTTTGGGCACAAGATAAATCTACATACTTGAGTTGGATATCTCTGGCTGAGTCCAGGTTTAAGGAGGTGGCTTCTCTAGACGAGGTTTGTTGGCTCGAAATACGTGGGAAAATCGATACGAGTATTCTGTCTCCATGGACTCTCTACAAAGCTTATCTTGTGTACAAGTTAACAGAAGACGCATATGGATTCGACGTGCCTGTGGAGGTCGCAATTGCTGAAAGGCATTATGGATTTGAATACGGACCTCTGGATGCCGCACTTGGTGGAGATGAAAATAAGCAGACAGTGTATCTCGATCCAAGTCTGGAAATTATGGATGGAGCTCGACGTCCAAATGAAAGAGCGGACGGCTGGTTGGAGATGAAGTTGGGTGAGTTTCTATGCCAAGCAGAAGAAGATGGAGAGTTGGAAATGATATGTGCGGAGTATAAAGATCTGTGCTGGAAGAGTGGTCTTATTGTGCAGGGAATCGAGGTCAGGCCAGAAAGAAAGGAATACTCCGAGGCCAAAGGCAAGGCAGGACATTTCAGAGCCAAAGGCAAAAAAGCCTTGTTTTTCTAGGTTCTGACCTCCGATCAATGAGTAAGTTGTAAGATGATTAGTGTCATGATTATGAGCTGATTAAGAGTAATCCTCACCAGTGAATGAAATACAACTGTCAGCATGTTGTGGTCTATCAATGCTGATGTGGATATTTTCCATTTTCAGTGATGCAATAATTGTTTTTTCATTTAAAATAAAATAACTTTGTTTTTCTAGCTTTTCTCAGTTTAAATACTTTGTTGGCAGTACGTTTTGCTGCATTAAGAAATCAAAAAGAAAATTGCTCCAGGTTCTTCTTTCTTCTTCACTGTTCTTCATTTCTTAGCTAACTCTAGCTTGAATATTTCATTATGGATGCCATGTTCTCATAATTAAGTTTCCACTAGTTAAGCTAGCTTGATGGAAATAATAATTAATCCATTATAATGGATTCATAATTAACGACTCGAGAGTTTCTAATGTGACATTCCAGTGTTTATGTTTGTGTCTATGGCAATGGCATTAGAAGGGAAGTTCAAGAATTATTTCATTTATATGTTAAGAGTTGTGTAATAAACTTCCCTGCTAAGGTACTATAAATTTTTCAGTAAGAGCTGTGTGTACAGTACATGTCCTTTAGGTTGTTATATATCTGTAAAAGTATGAAAGTGAGGCTACTATAAAAGTATGGAAGAGCAGAAAGGTGACTCTAATTAGTAATTACAATATTGTAGTATTGTACATCTTACGCTAGCTAGCATGTCATGGATTTCTAATGCCTATACTCCGTTGGATTGATCTTGTTGAAGTGACAGAATTCATATCAGTAAACCATTTACAGAACAGAAAATGTCTTCTGTGTAATATTGCTCACGATAAATCCATCATTCATCGACTATGATAAGGAGACTTCTTTATTTGTGTTCATTGTGAAGGATTGTAAGACTTTGACATGCTTAAAATCCAGCAGTTGATTTTATACCTGAAAATTTATAAAAGAATATCCTCTTTGTGTTAGTATAATGTTGCAATGCTACCAGAAAACCACCTAGTACATCCAGAAATTTTCGATCTAATAATACGTGTATCAGGATAGAGCTTAAACAGTCCACCGGAGGATGCAATCTCATTACAGGTATAAATTTTCTCAATGGTTTAATATAATCGGACATTTTCCCCGAAGCACATTGTTCTACGTACAATTTCTCAGTACCCCCGGTCTTTTCCTTTCTATTGTGGCTTTCAGCTTCAGGGATCACCTAGACCATAGCAACGGTGAATTATTGAGCAACCACGTCTGTAAGGGATAGAGGGCTTTCCATCAGGAAAACAACTGGGGAGTAGTCTTCCAAAAGGGCCTCTGCAAGGGCCAGGGAGTCCGATGAGATTCCTTTTAGCCGAAACCCCGTGGTCCAGCGCCACCATGCTAACCAGTAGTACGCAGAAGATTAATGACTTCATATTTAAAGATGCCATGATCTGAGGCTTCAGTGATAGTAGTAGGCTTCAATGCTGTTAGGTTTCAGAGATATTAGTTGTCTCTTGTTCAATACTTGCATGAGAGAGTGACCTTTTATATGGATTTTGGCTGCCGTTTTACGTTTGAACTGTGGGGTTTGGAAGACTTGAGTTTGTTTCTGCTGTTTTCATTTGCAGTTTGGTAACTATATTGCAGTTTGGTACCATTTAGATGAGCAAAATCAAAGAAAAATAGACATTCTGGAAATCAAAATTGTTCTTGAGATTGAATCAATCAAAGGTGAAAGTTACAAAGTCTACAATCAAATAGTATATGTGTCTTATGTTAAATGTAGACTTTGCAACTTTTGTCTTCAATGAGTTCAATCTCAATAGAGCATACAAGAGAAGTTAGTTTCTTGCAACGAGATCGATTTTAATAAGAAATTGACATATCGATGAGACAAGAGAGAGAGAGATCGACAAGACAAATGTGTTCAAATTGTTTGAGTTAGAGAGAGAGAGAGAGTGTGTGTGTGTGTGTGTTCAAATTGTTAGAGAGAGAGATGAAAACTAACCCCGTTAGTGAGAGGGTAAGAGTTTGTTTGAGATTTAAATTGGATGACCAGTCAAACATGTAGCAGGTCGTCATTAATATAGTTAGACCAATCATAAGTAACCATGTGGTTAAGGTATCTATACCTTAAAGCACACAAGTATTTGCCAACCCAACTTGGAAATGCTTTGATCAAATATTCTTTTTGATCTTGAGAGCCATTTTGTGAATACATTTCACATTCTCTTTTACAAATGAGTACTGCAGGAAATTTTAAGTGTGTGCATATGAAGGCTGCTACTTGTGGTAGCTTTACTAAGATAATACGATCATCAGCAAAGTATAAATCTATCCTGATAGGAAAGCTAAGAACTCCAATCTGATGTTAGCGGCCTGATTCTCAGGGCGACCCCTGAGATTAGTGCTAGCAAAGGTTAATGCAGTGCAATTAAATTGTTTCTTGAACAGAAATATAACCACCAATAGTAAAAGAAAGTAGCAAATTCTTTAACTCATAAAACAACAAGATTTCGTCGGTATGAGGTTTTCAAAAAGTGTTGCGTTATGGTCCATTCAAACAAGATAACATTGGTAGAAGTGGTAGAACAACTTTATTGTCTTCACCATCACGGTTGACATGCTATTCTTCTTCAGTCTTCAGCTCATTTGCCGACGACACGGCACTTCATTTCTCGATCATGTTGGCTTCACCAGAATATGAACTGGCCGTCGTGAATCAGCTAGTAAGGTTGCTAAACCTTACATGATATATAACTATACAAGTTTTCTCTCTTTCTTTATTTGCTGTAATTATGTCTCTGAGTCTGAACTTTCTGGGAGGAGCACCTTTTCAACTCTTATATGATGGTGTTAGGGTAGCCATAGGTAGAGCTAGCAAGTTCAAAACCCTCCTCATAAATCTCGAATCGACGCTGGATTGTTTGCAACCACGGGTCATCCAGCAGATAAGAGACCATAATTTGGAGCTGAATCTCCCAAACGATGTAATACAAGACCTTCAAGTAAAAATGGATGTTGGTGTGCAACTCATTGCCAATTTGTCGAGCCTTAGCATGTGGAACTTTCGCGTATGGGGGGATTGCTGCAACTGCATGAAGCCTAGCTACGCAGACCAACTTGCTGCATTGGATAGGTCTCTTAGACGACTATTGGAGATACTAAAGCTGGAGCAGATGAGGAACGTGGTGGAGCTCTTGCGTTTGTCAAGAAGAACTAATGACAGACTAGATGAATTGGAGAGAAGACAGTTGGAGATTTTGAAAGCGCTGCAAGAAACAGGAGATATGTTAAGGGAGCAGCAAGTAGTAATGGAGAAAATTGAAAGGAACTGTGGTGCATCTTCAGACAGAGAAAGAGGATCAGCTCCTGCTCCTGCTCCTGCTCCAGCTCTAGGAGCAGCATTTAGGATATTGTTTGATGTTGTAATAACAGTAACGGACAAGAATATGAAGTATAAGCGCCTCCTCGAAGATTTTGAATCCACTCTTGAATGTTTAAAGCCACTTATAGAAGAGCTTGTGGAATCTAACAAGTTGTTGCATCTTCCAAATGGGAAACAAGAATTTTTCATAATGCAAATGGAGAAGGGTGTAGAGCTGATTCACAAGTGCGCTGAGGTTCGCAATGGAGGAATGAGGTATACAAGGTACGAATGCACCAAGGAACTTATGCGATTGGATGGATGTCTTCAAAGACTTTTCATTGAACTGACAGAGCAGGTAGTATGGAATGTGAAGAAGGCCTTGGTGCTTGTAAGTAACTTGGAAAAAGAGATCACACAAATTGAAGAGGGTGGTGTGGTACATAGTGATGAAAGTGAAATCAAGTGTCCGGGTCCAGTACCTCAACCTCCATCACCTTCAGTTGGAGTGGATTTACAAAATGTGCAGTTAAATCAAGAGGTAATCGAGGAGACATTGGATCCGGTAAGTAACTTTGAAGAGGAGATCAAGGAAATTATAGAAGCTAGTGTGGTACAAAATGATGACGTACAAAGTCAGTCTACTCAACTTTCATGGCCTACGGCTGGATCGAGTATACAAAGTATGCAGGGAAAAAGGGGTGTGATCAAGGAAAGATGGGACTCGGAAGACGAGCAGGATGTCAAGCAAAGCATTGAAGCTGGAGGTGTAGAACAAATTGATGATCTTGGAGGTGAAGGTCACAGGCCAGTAGAACCTGGATTACCTGCCGTTATACGGGACGTACCACAAGTTAACATGGAGGTTTCAAGGGATGTGATTAAGGAGGCATTGGTGGATTCAGCAAAGATTCTTATAGATCAGAAGTGGGTGAAGTCTAATGAAAGGAGTGATGTGGAACAAGATCAAATGGAAACTGCAGCTGGATTAGATGTACTGAGTTTGCAGGGATCGATGGATGTGGAGACATTGTATTCAACTCCTGTTGATTCAGCATTAAAGTGTGCAACAAATATAGACAAGATGGGAGTCGACAAAAATGAAGGAAGTGGTGAAAGTCCAATTGAAATTGCAGTAGCTGCTGAAACTGAACCTCCTTCCCCTACAGTTCGGGATGTGCCGAGGAATGCTAAAAAGGAAACAGCTGAACCTCATTGTTCGTCGCCAGCGAAGGTCAAACAACCTGATAAGGAAGAGGTAATTATGTATCGACATTTTGTTCAAGGAAAGCAAAGTGTCGACATTTTGTTCATGTATCAAACCATTTCAGGTGTTTATAGTTTTCTTTTGCTTTATAGTTTTTCATTCTTCCTCTGAAGTCTAAAAGATCTGTATGGCTCAGTGCTTTGCTATTCCACTTTGAACGTACTCTTGATCTCTCTCGATCATTTAATTTATTTAGTTTATATCTTGATACATTATATATGCAGAAACACAGTGAGGAAACAGAAATGATCATGCAAGTGCCTTTTCCGGACGAATGCATTGGCAACATCATCTCACTGACCACTCCTGCAGATGCCTGCAGACTGTCATTGGTCTCTAAGCGTTTCAAGTGCGCTGCAGAATCCGATCAAGTTTGGGAAAACTTCCTTCCCAGTCCGCATCTTATCCATGCGATCGAATCCCAATCCACGTCTTCATCTACATTTGTGCCTGCCAAGTCCAAGAAGGAGTTTTACCTTGCGCTGTGCGATAAGTCAGTCCTCATGGATAATGAGAAGATGAGCTTTTCACTGGACAAATGGAGTGGGAAAAAATGTTACATGATATGTGCAAGGGAACTTAATATTGTTTGGGCACAAGATAAATCTACATACTTGAGTTGGATATCTCTGGCTGAGTCCAGGTTTAAGGAGGTGGCTTCTCTAGACGAGGTTTGTTGGCTCGAAATACGTGGGAAAATCGATACGAGTATTCTGTCTCCATGGACTCTCTACAAAGCTTATCTTGTGTACAAGTTAACAGAAGACGCATATGGATTCGACGTGCCTGTGGAGGTCGCAATTGCTGAAAGGCATTATGGATTTGAATACGGACCTCTGGATGCCGCACTTGGTGGAGATGAAAATAAGCAGACAGTGTATCTCGATCCAAGTCTGGAAATTATGGATGGAGCTCGACGTCCAAATGAAAGAGCGGACGGCTGGTTGGAGATGAAGTTGGGTGAGTTTCTATGCCAAGCAGAAGAAGATGGAGAGTTGGAAATGATATGTGCGGAGTATAAAGATCTGTGTTGGAAGAGTGGTCTTATTGTGCAGGGAATCGAGGTCAGGCCAGAAAGAAAGGAATACTCCGAGGCCAAAGGCAAGGCAGGACATTTCAGAGCCAAAGGCAAAAAAGCCTTGTTTTTCTAGGTTCTGACCTCCGATCAATGAGTAAGTTGTAAGATGATTAGTGTCATGATTATGAGCTGATTAAGAGTAATCCTCACCAGTGAATGAAATACAACTGTCAGCATGTTGTGGTCTATCAATGCTGATGTGGATATTTTCCATTTTCAGTGATGCAATAATTGTTTTTTCATTTAAAATAAAATAACTTTGTTTTTCTAGCTTTTCTCAGTTTAAATACTTTGTTGGCAGTACGTTTTGCTGCATTAAGAAATCAAAAAGAAAATTGCTCCAGGTTCTTCTTTCTTCTTCACTGTTCTTCATTTCTTAGCTAACTCTAGCTTGAATATTTCATTATGGATGCCATGTTCTCATAATTAAGTTTCCACTAGTTAAGCTAGCTTGATGGAAATAATAATTAATCCATTATAATGGATTCATAATTAACGACTCGAGAGTTTCTAATGTGACATTCCAGTGTTTATGTTTGTGTCTATGGCAATGGCATTAGAAGGGAAGTTCAAGAATTATTTCATTTATATGTTAAGAGTTGTGTAATAAACTTCCCTGCTAAGGTACTATAAATTTTTCAGTAAGAGCTGTGTGTACAGTACATGTCCTTTAGGTTGTTATATATCTGTAAAAGTATGAAAGTGAGGCTACTATAAAAGTATGGAAGAGCAGAAAGGTGACTCTAATTAGTAATTACAATATTGTAGTATTGTACATCTTACGCTAGCTAGCATGTCATGGATTTCTAATGCCTATACTCCGTTGGATTGATCTTGTTGAAGTGACAGAATTCATATCAGTAAACCATTTACAGAACAGAAAATGTCTTCTGTGTAATATTGCTCACGATAAATCCATCATTCATCGACTATGATAAGGAGACTTCTTTATTTGTGTTCATTGTGAAGGATTGTAAGACTTTGACATGCTTAAAATCCAGCAGTTGATTTTATACCTGAAAATTTATAAAAGAATATCCTCTTTGTGTTAGTATAATGTTGCAATGCTACCAGAAAACCACCTAGTACATCCAGAAATTTTCGATCTAATAATACGTGTATCAGGATAGAGCTTAAACAGTCCACCGGAGGATGCAATCTCATTACAGGTATAAATTTTCTCAATGGTTTAATATAATCGGACATTTTCCCCGAAGCACATTGTTCTACGTACAATTTCTCAGTACCCCCGGTCTTTTCCTTTCTATTGTGGCTTTCAGCTTCAGGGATCACCTAGACCATAGCAACGGTGAATTATTGAGCAACCACGTCTGTAAGGGATAGAGGGCTTTCCATCAGGAAAACAACTGGGGAGTAGTCTTCCAAAAGGGCCTCTGCAAGGGCCAGGGAGTCCGATGAGATTCCTTTTAGCCGAAACCCCGTGGTCCAGCGCCACCATGCTAACCAGTAGTACGCAGAAGATTAATGACTTCATATTTAAAGATGCCATGATCTGAGGCTTCAGTGATAGTAGTAGGCTTCAATGCTGTTAGGTTTCAGAGATATTAGTTGTCTCTTGTTCAATACTTGCATGAGAGAGTGACCTTTTATATGGATTTTGGCTGCCGTTTTACGTTTGAACTGTGGGGCTTGGAAGACTTGAGTTTGTTTCTGCTGTTTTCATTTGCAGTTTGGTAACTATATTGCAGTTTGGTACCATTTAGATGAGCAAAATCAAAGAAAAATAGACATTCTGGAAATCAAAATTGTTCTTGAGATTGAATCAATCAAAGGTGAAAGTTACAAAGTCTACAATCAAATAGTATATGTGTCTTATGTTAAATGTAGACTTTGCAACTTTTGTCTTCAATGAGTTCAATCTCAATAGAACATACAAGAGAAGTTAGTTTCTTGCAACGAGATCGATTTTAATAAGAAATTGACATATCGATGAGACAAGAGAGAGAGAGATCGACAAGACAAATGTGTTCAAATTGTTTGAGTTAGAGAGAGAGAGAGAGTGTGTGTGTGTGTTCAAATTGTTAGAGAGAGAGATGAAAACTAACCCCGTTAGTGAGAGGGTAAGAGTTTGTTTGAGATTTAAATTGGATGACCAGTCAAACATGTAGCAGGTCGTCATTAATATAGTTAGACCAATCATAAGCAACCATGTGGTTAAGGTATCTATACCTTAAAGCACACAAGTATTTGCCAACCCAACTTGGAAATGCTTTGATCAAATATTCTTTTTGATCTTGAGAGCCATTTTGTGAATACATTTCACATTCTCTTTTACAAATGAGTACTGCAGGAAATTTTAAGTGTTGTTTTGGCCCACGTCCTCAGCAAGGGGGTGATGAGGGAACAAAAGTAAAAACGGTGTGTGCGGGGCGTGCCACCTCACGGATGAGGAAAGAGAACGATGCGCGTCCTGACTTCTGACCAGGCGAAAGAGGGCTCCGGTGTCACCTGATGAGGAAATATTTACGAGCTTACTCTTCTAATCACCTGTCGATCGATACTCACTGTAAGAGCGAGCAGAGCAACAATTGGGAAATCGGAGACGAGTCCTGACGGGCTCTGGGATCTAAGGCGGGGTGCGCTTAGAACGTAAGGGTTTCGAGGATGCTCGAAGGTTTCGACTGTGTTCGTCTGTTTGAGAGATTTGTTGATTGATTGATTGATTGTGTCCTTTGTATAAGCCATGGAGCTTCCTTATATATTCATCCGTAAGCACACTGAGGAAACCTAATCACAACCCACTTGGATTCTGCAATTAGAATCCCACCAGGATACGATTAACTCGCCAGTCGTGCGCTCCATGCAACACGTGTCAAACCTATCTCGCTTAGGTCTCGTTCGCCGCCTCGCTGCATTTCATTTGTCGTGTAGTAAGCGAACTCAAACACTAAGCGACCTTATCCCGAGGGCGTTATTAGTCATTTCCAACTCACCCACGCCAGGAACTGTAGAGTCCCATGTGAATTAGAGATAAGGATCCCGCGAGGGCACCGAATCTCGCGAGGTATCAGAATCTTCTGGATAAAATCCTTGTCACGTGCTGCCAGACCTCGCCACCCTTCGTGGGCTAAAAAAGACCACAGGCGTTGGCCCAAATGATATCTAAGCCTTTCTCGAGTCTTGGACCGAAAATGCCCATTGGGCTCAAACATTGCCCCCTAGGCCTTGAGCTTAATCCATTTCGCATCGGATAAGCGAAAAGGCCTAATTAAGCTTTTTATGGGAACTCGTATTTCAAAAGGTGCTGACGCTTCGGCGTCATTGCCTCCCTTCATCATTACGGCTTTTTGAATTTTGAAACGCGCTGACGTTTCGGTCGTCATTACGTCTTTTCGTTGCGACCATTGATTGAAAGGGACGTTACGGTTCGTCTCCTTTATAAACCTCGACGCGGGTCCCCACATCAGATCAAACTCTGCCTTCTGCAACCAAACAAAACTCCAGCACCGACCTTATTTCGACCGGAAACAATGGCTCCCAAACCTTTTGCCAATGACCCGAACCTCAGCCTTATGGCGGTGACCTCTTGGTCGACCAGCCTTGCTCGTCGCTTCGCCACCAACCCGCCTCAAGGAACACCCATCTATTTCCTTGACACGGGGGCGGCTCTGCTCGGCTCGACTCCTTCAAAGCCTCTGTCCGACGCCGATCTCAACCATTACAACGCCTCCGTGCGTCGACCAATTTTGGCCCAACGGCGCGAACCGGGGAACTTCTCTACCTGGCAAGCCCGTTCCCATATAAATGTCCGGGTCGGGGAATGGCCCAGCGCCACTGCAGAGGATCGAGCGTGGTATGCGGAGCGCCTCCGGACCGATCAAACGATCTGGGAAGCGACCGGCATTCATGAAGCCATTGCCCTGAGTTTCTCGCTGCCCCCTCACACCGACCGAGCGCCTATCGCTGCCGTGGCCTGTTTGTGGAACAGTGCCACTAACACCTTCGACTTCCCCTTCGGGCAGATGGGCATTACGCTGCTGGACATCCTCGCCATCACCGGGCTGCCGATTCACGCAAAGCCGTATGCGCCAAGCGACTTTGCGTCGACCGAGTTCACATATGCCTGCAACTTGGGGGCCCGCCGCGCCCTCAGAAGTTCATATGGGGCGTGGAGGAAATTTTACATAGACCACGCGGAGCCGCATGAAGGAGGCATCGCTTTCCTGGAGTACTGGCTCGACAAGTTTGTCTTCTGCGGCAGTGCTCACAAACCAACCGGGAAATGGACCAAGCTGGCCGAAGCACTGTACAATGGAGTTGAAGTCGGGCTAGGGCAACCTGTACTAGGCGCACTCTACCGGACCTTGCACCTGCTGTCCCTGAAGCCTTTCCACCTTTCTGGCGGCCCTCTGTGGATCCTGGACCTGTGGACGCAGCTATACTTTCCACTCTTCCGGCGAACCCCGGTGGAATTCCTGCCCGAGGATCAGCTGCTTGGCTTTGTGGTGTGCAGGAACGCCGCAAACCGGACTCCTCTGTCCTTCTTCGCCAGCCTGTCCATCCTCTACAACCACATCGAGCCGCCTCCGACCATGGATATGATGGTTCGCCGGCGCCACCCTGAGGTCCTATCGACGGGTTTCTTCCCCCGCCAAGGCTCGGACAACGATGCGAGGACTGCCTTCGTGAGAGCAACCTCGTGCTGCGACCTTCAGCTCGCCGAGGAAGAACAAGGCTTCGAGCTGTATGCCCCTAATCACTTCGCGAGGCAACTTGGCTTCCATCAAGGGATTCCTTATCCGCTTCTCCATTCGGTCAACAAGTACACCTCGTGGAGAAAAGTTGGCGAGTCCGACCGGGTCACCCCGCTGCAAAATATCTACCCTCTTTCTCCCAACTTGCTAGAGATCGAGCCTTCGCAGGGTGTCGACCCCGCCTACCTTGCTTGGTGGCGATCATTGTCCGACAACCATTGGGGGTTCCTAGACGATGCTGTCTTCGCTGCCATCTTCCGCCCTTTATACGACACTTTGGGCGAATCAGACCGTATCATCCTCGATGGCCAGCGCGACCGTGCGGAGAGGGGTTCAGGAGCTGCGACGGGAACTAGGCTTGCGCTTCCGCCAGTTTCTGCTGCTCGCCGCCCGACGGGGATCGTCATACGAGAACGCGATCCCGCACCCGAGGTATGTCACTAAGCGCGTAAATTTCGAACCTCCTCTGCCATATTGACAAAGTGCTTCTTCCTAACCCTCTTATTTACTTTTTTCAGTCTGCCCCCCCCGCCGGAGAACAATCGACAGGTCTGAAGTCGCCAGAGGAAAAGCACCTGTCCGGAGGGGAACTGTGGCGGGCCACGACAGTGAAACTGCTCCTGTCGTTCCTCGGCCAACGAGCGGCGAAAGCTCGTGGAAGCGTCCTATCGAGGACGAAGAGGACTTGCTCGAGGAGGTGCGGTACCAGCGAGAGTATGGCTTGGTAAGCAACCCGGTAAGCGGACCACTTCGGATTAAATTTTCCTAAGCCAGTCAACAACTCGCTAACTTTGCCTTTGACAGGTTCGCCGCACCCGACCTCGCCTCACTGTCGTTGAAGAGGCGCCCGTGATAACGGAAGTCCCATCTCCAGAACCATTCGTTGGAGACATGAACTTGGCCCTCCAAAGGGTCGCTGAGGCAAGCGCGGAGATGGTCATTGAGGAAATTGCTGAAGCCGGCGAGGAGATGGTTATCGAGGAAGTCGCTGTGGCAGGCGCCGAGACGGTCGTCGAAGATTCTACTGAATCCAGCGAGGAGATGATCTTCGAAGAAACTGTTGAAGCCAGCGAGGGAACGGTCATTGAGAAAGTTGCTGATGATGAAGTTCTTGATCAGTCCGTCCAACTCTCCGATCCCACTGCCCCCTTGGCGTCTCCGCCCGAAGGCTTTCAATTGGTACTTTGGGTCCCTCCTCTGCGATTGGGTCGAGCGAGTCAGACCAACGAAGTGCCTCCGGTGGTTCCAACAGAGAGTCCGCAGCCGCTGCTTGAGCTTTCCCCACTGCAACCGGACCCGACGGCTCAGGCCAAAGAAGTGGAGACGGAAACCGCCCGTGACACTCTGCCACCCACTCCGGAGATCGAGGCGGCTGTCGATGTTGAACCAGTCACTCCGGCCCCAACGAGAAAACCTGGCGAGGAGTCTTCTTCCTTCAGCACCCGGGCCGCTCGTCTTTGGGCCCGAACTACTCTGCCTGCTGATCCGGAACCCATCCGCCTAGCTCGGTCTTTCCTTCATGGGTTGCTGCATCACGGCTCTCGCTCGAACGTCTTTGACTTGGTAGGACGTATTCGCGAGGCTCACGAAGCTCTGGATCGACATCTCACTGGCGGCAATCCTGTTCTGGACCAAGCGCTGGAGTTGGCCGACGCTGTCGAGTCGCAGGCTCGCCGAGTCTTGGATATCGGTGCTCAATCAGCTTCCCATGAGCAAGCTCGCCGAAACTTAGACAATCAGATGGCAAGCCTCTTGGCCGAGCTTGGTGACGTTGGCGTCCTGGGAGCGTCTTCAGAGAATCCAAGTGCTGGCCATGCTCGGCGAGTGGAGGCCCTGGAGGCTCAGATAGCGGAGCTGCAGGCTCAACTTGCTCAAGCTTGCCAAGACTTGGCCCGCGCTGTGGAGGTGGAAACCCGTTTGCAGGCCGCAGAGGAGGCCCAAGAAGCTTTGGACTCGGCCATTGCTGCTGCCGAAGGAGTTCAAGCCCAGGCCTATGATGAAGAAATAGCCTTAGAAGGCATGCTCTTAGATATGTATAGGGTTTGTAGGCGTGCTTAGGTTTAACTTGTATTTGCCCCCTTGTATGAACTTTAATGATAATGTCAAAATTGAATTTTTCCCGCTCTTTGCCAACTGTTATGTAATAACTGTCAGGAAAAAATCTTTTTCTGAGATTTAGTGACGGTTTCCAATGTAACTACTCGCTCGGAACGCGGGTAATCATTATTGAAAAACGCGTCTGACCTTATCCCCAAAGCCCGTATCTCGGAGCAAATATTGCATGGGGGACAACTGTCGAACGCACAATCGCCCCTTCCGCCTATAAAAAGAAACGCTTGGCCGGGGTGAAGTATCAGTGAAGTCTTTGCCCCCTCACCATGATTTCTTATTCTCTTTTGTTCATCCTTTTGTCCCTGCTTAGAGCAAAGCCCCCAACCATACATTCCCATTCTTTGCTGATTCTGAAAATCTACTCTCAGGCCGAGAGTGATTCTGAAAATCTACTCTCAAGCCAAGCCTTTGTTCGGCCTGACCAAAGGTTGGGTAACCTCTGCCTTGCGCCTGCTGTTCTATCAGCGCGTGAGGCTCTGCCGGCCCTTCAAACGGAAGACCGGTGGTAGCATGAGGGATCCTGGCCCGCTGGACCTCTAGCTTCCCAACAATTTGTCTTAGGTCCAGGCCGGCGTCGGGATTTAGGCTGGTCTAAAGACGCGAGGCGTTTGTCAACTTTGAGCGAAGGACGCGGCGGCAGACTTTTCTTTAGCCAAGCGAGCCGGGACGAGGCTTCCAGTATCTGTAGATCTATGCTTTTTTGAATGTAAACATAGTCTAATTTTACCTTTTCTGATCAATGTAATTGCTTTGGCCGCAAAGCCAGAATTTGAAACATGTATTGAACAAAGTCAAAAAAGGCAAAAATAAATGAATTTATTTTTTAGGGCCTCTGGAATAGGCCCGAATCTTGTACTAGTCTTTGTGTTTAGACTTTGCACGTTTACAGAGAATGAAGAAAATAATAGAACTTTTTAGGGCCTCTGGAATAGGCCCCAATCTAATACAGGCCTTTTTAGGCTGGTATGTTACAATGTATTCTATTAGTCTTCTGTCCCGAGTTGCCCCCTAGTGTTAGGCGGCGGAGCGAGTATGCGATGGCGCGTAGCACTATTGACTGTGGTGGCGGGAGCTGGTGGAGGTGGAGGATCCTCGCGCTCCCAGACTCCTGCAATGTGGCGCTTGAGGAAGCGGCCATTAATAGGGTTGCGATGAATAGTACCGTCCAAATCACGCAAGTGGTATGCCCCCTTGGGAAGTATACGATGAATGATAAAGGGTCCATCCCAGCGAGCGGACCACTTGCCTCGACCATCTGTTTTATCCCCAAGCGGGAGGACGGCACGCCACACCTTTTGGCCCTCAGCATAGCTTTGTCCGCGCGTGATCTTATCATAAGAGCGGGCGATGCGTTGTTTCTCGAGGACGAGATTGTTGAAAGCGGCGATGCGGTGCTCGTTCAGATCTTCAAGCTCCTGCCACATGGCTTGGACGTAATCCTCGCCAAGTAGTTGATGTTGCTCTTGAACGCAGAGCGAAGCGATATTGATCTCAAGGGGAAGGACGGCATCGTGACCGTACATGAGCGCATACGGTGTAGTATCCGTAGGGCCTCGCTTGGAGGTGCGGTAGGCCCACAAAGTGTGGTAGAGTTCCTGGTGCCAAACGCGTGGGTTCAACTCCAACATCTTGCGGAGGATGCCAAGGATGACCTTATTACTAGTCTCCGCTTGGCCATTGGACTGGGCATAGTATGGCGTGGAGTGTAGGAGCTTGATGCCGTAGTCGTTTAAGTATGTAACAACTGAATCGGCCATGAAAGCTGCCCCCCTGTCCGTAACGATGCACTCCGGGATGCCAAAGCGTGAGATGATATTGCGGAAAATGAAGTTGCGCACCGAGTTAGCAGAGGCGACTTTGAGAGGTTCGGCCTCGACCCATTTGGTAAAGAAATCGGTGGCAACAATTATGAACTTATGCTGCTCAGAGGAATGGGGATGAATGATGCCCACGAAATCCATTGCCCATCCGCGACACGGCCAAGGTTTGATGATGGGCTGCAGCGGGATGTTGGGGATATGTTGTACGGGTCCGTGAGCCTGGCAATCTTGGCAACCTCTGGCGAAGGCAATACAGTCTTTCAAAATGGTTGGCCAGTAGTATCCATGGCGGCGGATCAGCCATCGCATTTTGGGCCCGGCCTGGTGCGAGCCGCAAACTCCGCAATGGACTTCGCGCATGAGACGTTTAGCTTCGTTCCCGTAGACACAGCGGAAGTCGTTGCCGTCTTCCCCACGCCGCCGGAGTTCGCCATTGCGTAATACAAAGTTTAAGGCGAGGAAGCGGATTTGCCTGGAATGAGCAGCGTCATTGGGGTTCTGGAGGTAGGAGATGAATGGTAGCCGCCAATCCTCGTCGATGGGGTCCAAGGCTGCAACTTCTGGGATGGCGTCCCGAAATTGCCCCTGGCAATGAAAGAGGGAAGAGTACGGCGTTCGACCTTGAGCAGGCGTTCGCGCACTCCGTCTCTCAGGCTGAGGCTAGACGCTATCTGGGCGAGCTCGTTGGCGGCGAAGTTAAATTCACGTGGTATGTGTTCGATGTAAACGTCGTCAAATCGATCCAATACCTCGAAAGCCTTACGCAGGTATGGCTCAATTGACAAACTTAAACATTTGAACTTTTCCACAAGCTGGTTAACGACCAACAAAGAATCGCCAAAGATCTGGACCTCGCGGACTCCTAAGTCCAACAAGATCTCTAGGCCGATGATTAGTGCTTCATACTCGGCCTGGTTGTTGGTGCATTTGAAATCGAGCTGGAACGAGTAGGAGAAGCGATCTCCAGCGGAATTGGCTATGGCTATCCCGGCTCCGGCTGCGGTATCAGTCCGTGAACCATCAAAGTACAAGGTCCAGGGAGCGAGTGTTACTGTGGCGAAGTCCAACTCGCGAAACGCTGTGAGCTCTGATGGTGGGTGATGGGCAAGAAAATCCGCTATTGCCTGTCCTTTTACTGCCTTTTGCGGAACATATTGCAACGAGAATTCGGACATGGCTAGGATCCACTTGCCGATGCGTCCCCGCAAGATAGGGCGAGAAAGCATGTATTTGACCAGGTCGGATTGAACGATGACGACCGTGGTAAAGGCAAGCATGTAATGGCGCATCTTACACCCTGCAAAGTATAGGGCGAGACATAACTTCTCCATGGGCGAGTAGCGTGTCTCACAGTCCGTTAAAACCCTGCTAAGGTAATAGATGGCATGTTCTACCCCGTTCTCGTCGTCCTGGGCCAGGAGTCCGCCGATGGACAGGTCGGCGGCGGCGATATAAAGTTTAAGCGGGGCGCCGTCGCGAGGCGGGATCAGGACAGGTGGGTTCGTAAGGTAGTCCTTGATTCGATCGAAGGCCTGTTGATGTTGCGGTTCCCATACGAACTCGGTTGCCCCCTGGAGCTTAAGGAGGGGTGAAAAAGGTTGGACCTTCCCTGCCGCGTTTGATATGAAGCGGCGGAGAAAGTTGATTCGCCCTAGTAGCTGTTGTAGCTCCTTCTTGGTAGTGGGAGGCGAAGCGGTGATTACCGCTTGTGCTTTGTCCTTTGGGATCTCGATGCCTCTTTGATGTACTAGGAAACCAAGGAAGTCACCGGCTTCCGCGAAGAAAACACACTTGGCGGGGTTCATCTTTAGGTTATGTTTGCGCATCCGTGTGAACACCTGCCGCAAGTCTTCCACGTGGGTTGCTCGCGATTTGGTTTTGACTAGCACATCGTCGATGTAGACTTCGATCAACTTGCCCAAGATGTCGTGGAAGATGAGGTTCATGGCGCGCTGGTACGTTGCCCCCGCATTCTTAAGGCCGAAGGGCATGACGACGTACTCGAATGCGCCAGCAAAACCAGGACAGCGGAAAGCAGTCTTGTGGCGATCCTCCTCGGCGACAGGAATCTGATGGTACCCGGCCGTGCCGTCCATAAAGGATAACACTTCGTGTCCCGCGGCGGCATCAATGAGTAGGTCATCCACAGGCATGGGGTATATGTCCTTTGGTGTTGCGTTGTTTAGATCTCGGTAATCAACACAGACACGCATCTTGCCATTTTTCTTGCTGACGGGGACGACGTTGGACAACCACTCGTTATATTTGGCCACGCGAATGATACCCGATCGGTGCATGCTTTCGATCTCTTCCTTAACCACGATCTGGGTCTCAGTTCGCATGAAGCGGCCGTCCTGCCGGACTGGACGTCGGTCGGGATAAGTTGGTAGCCGGTGGCAGACCAAGTCCGGGGACAAGCCGGGCATATCCTCGTACTTGTCGGCGAAGCAATCCCTGTACTCGCGTAGTAGGGCAAGCAGGGCTTCCTTTTCGTCCTCCGCCAACTTTGCGCTGATGGAAATGAGTAAGGGCTTTTCTGTAGTCCCTACATCAACTTGTAAAGTGGGGTCGCGGACTTGAGGTGGAGTGTCGTCCAAGGCAGCAGGAGCTAACTGAATAACTTCTTCTTTGGTATCGGAATAATCCACCACTTCATCGACATATTCCATAGTCGCGACCTTGTCGTAGGCTTCGCGTTCTGCCCAATACGAAAGGAGTCTTTCGCACAAGGACTCGCCAGCCTCGCGTGCCTCCTCGGAAAAGGCACTATCCATTGAAATGGGGTGTGAGAGTCGCGATGGTGTGAGGACGTTGCAAATCGTCCCTCTCCTGGGTAAGTCCCCATCGCGTTAGATTGGAGGCCGTTACTCCGTATGGGCGGCCCTTGTGATCGACGCCTTGAACGTCCAACGGGCCCAAGTCCGTATTATAGTACCGGGCATCGTTGAGGTTGGCGGAAATAGAGAAAGGCCGCGGGTCGGCCTTGATGATGATTGCCTCACGTTTCTCGGTATCCCATATCATGAGCTCTTGGTGCATTGAGGAAGGCACGCAACAACTTCTGTGGATCCAGTCTCGGCCGAGGATCATGCTGTAGGAGGAAACGCACTCGGCGACAAAAAAGGTGTAAACCCGCGATGCCGGCCCGACCTTGACCCGTAGAAACAGTAAGCCTAGGGTTCGGGACACTTGTCCTGTGAAGTTCTTCACCGTTAAGGACGTGGTCTGGATCATCGAGCGCGGGATGTCGAGGAGTCCCATGGTGCGGGTTGTGACGACATTAACCGCGGCACCGGTGTCGACCATGACCTTGTTGATCAGTTTCCCTTGGACCTCTGCCGTGATATACAGTGGCCGCATGTGGGTGGCCATGTCCAAAGTTGGCGTGGAAAAGGTCAGAGTTGGCCTTTGGGTGAGGCTGCTCGAACTTTCTACTTGTGGAGCGTCATCGGCTGGGGCCAGTACTGGGGCCAGTACTGGGCCCATTTCGCTGCTGCATGGCGGGGGTATGCTGTCATCCTCGCTGCAAATGGTGATGTCCGCCGCGCTGCAGGTTGTGTTTGATGGAAGAGCGTATCGTTCCGAAATAAAGAACACCATCCCGACCTGAAACGAGAATTGTTCAGGGACTGGGACCAAAGGTGTGTCAATGATCCCGTGTTCCCCTTCGAGCACTGCAAAGGCATCTGCCTCGCGGCTAAGCTCTTCATCAGCATCCCATCCGGAGACCTCTAGCATACTGCAGGTGAATGATTCGGCCTGCTCTTCGTCTTGCTCTTCCTCTAGGTTGAGCCGAGGTTCTGAGTGTGCCTCGTCGGCTTCCTCATTCTCGCGGAAACGTTGGGCCATTTGTTCGGCGAGGTTAGGACTGGAGGGTGCTGGTGTCGCTGCTGGTGGTTCTGGAACCTCGGGCTGCCGCGGACGCCATACTGGCTTGGGTGAAGGCTGATGGTCCCTGGCTGGCTGTCTGTCTGATGCCGCAGGAGCCTTACCGTTGTCTTCTTTCTCCAACCGCTGCAGGGCAGATACTCGGGGAACCATCCTAGTCTCGGGTTCCGGGGTGCGCCGTGGCCGAGGCTGTTGTGGCGATGGCGGCTCCCTTCTGACGTCAGCCTCTGGATTTCGACGTTCTTGTCGTCATGAGGGCTGAGATGGCTCACGTTTAGACTCTGAGTCCGGAGTCATGAACAATTTACGCCTAGGGCCGGTAGGCGGAGCCTTGCTTTGTTCGGGTTCCGGTGACGGCCTATGCCGGGAAAGCCGCTGATCTCTCCTCCTATCAGTTTCTGGTGACGGGTTGGGCCTAGCAGGCTGTGGATCCCTCCTCCTGTCAGGTGCGGGTGACGGCCTGCGTCTGGAGGGTTGCTGGTCCCTTCTCCTTTCAGGTATTGGGGATGGCCTGCGCCTAGGAGGCTGCGGATCTCTTCTTTGTTCAGGTGGTGGTGATTGCTTGCGCCTGGGAGGCTGCGAATCCGGCTTGGGCGGAACCGTGAGTCGGCAGAAAACGTTTGGCTTGGGCGCAGGCTCGTCACTGAACTGCTCGCAGATTCTTGGAGGTGTGACTGGCGGCATTTGAAGGACTGCGCGCAGACCTTCTGCTTCTCGCCACATTCGCTCAGGCGTCTGTGCGAGCTGTGAGGGGCGTACAGCGCCCTCGTCGACAGCCCGTAAGGCGCGTAGGATGCTGCCGTATCGCTTCTGGAGCTTGCGCTTCTTGGACCTGCTGATGGTCACTGCCTTGCCCCCTTGCTGCGTGTACCAGACCCCTTCCTTGATCGCCGATTTGGACGTCGGGGGAATGTAAGGGTTGGTCAAGACGCCGTCACGAGGGCTCGGGGAGGCGCTGCTACGACTCTCGCTGCTGGAGTCTGACATGTCCATCTCGCTTGCGGCAGGGGATGGAGGTATTGCTGCTGCCCAATGCGCGGCAACGTATGTCTCGAGACGCGCTATCCTTTTCTCCAGCTCTTCGCGAGTTCTAGGGCTCGTAGGCTGGGAACCTCTGACGGGGAACGGTCTATCGTCCCTCATGATTGCTTTGCCCTTATCCTTGTAGGAGGGGCGGTCTGGTTCGAGCCTCGCGACCAACTGTCGAGCTGTGTCGTCTGCGCTCCCCATCTGGTTATCCGGGAGTATGTAGTTGTTCGCCGGCCGTTTGCGATTTCGGCCCGGCGGCTCGGATGGTCCTGCATTTGGTGACAGGTCTAATGTGATCATTCGCTGGCCGACGCGAGGCCAAGCGAAACCAGCAGTTGCGATTGTAAAGCCGCCCTCATCCTTAAAGCAGATATATCCGAGGTCGAGCCAGTCTTGGATCTGGTCTCAGAGCTGGCGACATTCGCTGGTTCTGTGCCCCCAGCTGTCATGGAAACTGCAATGAACGCGTCCCTCCTTGTACTCGCTGTAGGGCAAGGAGTTGAGTGTGACGAGCCCGGCCTCTCTGAGATCTTCTAAGACCTCGTGTGCCAGACTTTCGTTGTAGGTGTACCGACGACGCGGCTGGCGGGCACCGTCGTCTCCTTCCTCGCGACCCCTTTTGGGCGCTCGACGTCGTTCATCGTCCTGGGCCTGGTCAACCCAGTTGACCTCGACCATGCCCACTACGGGCGGAAAAGGGTCTACATCGACCAATGAGGTCGTGCTCCCCGGTGCCTTCATCCTCAGTTCGCCTGAGTTTAACCAAGTCTGCAGCTGGTCTCGGAGCTTGACACAATCTTTGGTGTCGTGGTTGTACACGTTGTGGAAGGCACAGTATTTCTTGTCCTTCAGCTCCTCCTTAGACGGTATCTTGTGATCCAGGCGCACGTACTTCGCCTCGATTAGGTCATTAAAGACCAAATGGGCGTTTTTGGCGTCGTAAGTGTACGACTCGTACTCTGGCTTGGTCCAGGCAAAGGACTGGATGGTGATCGGCTCGCGGGTCATCTTCAGGTTCTTCAGTTTATGAGCCACTTGCTTACCAGTCAGCTCTACCGCGCCAATGTCGTCCAAGTCCTGATCTGCATGAGCTGGCTCCGGCCTTTGATAGTAGGGATCGTGAGCAGGGGTTTGCATGCTGAGTGCCCCCACGATCCGGTTCTTCCCTGGTACATAGGTACCCTTGGAAGCGTTGGCCTTGTCGTCCAGCTCGTTCAGGATGAGCTCGTAGCTGCCAACCTTGTTGATTAGGTCACCCATGGAACTGAAACGCTCTCCATGGTGCTTCAGCCGCTGGCGGTGCTCCAGACCCCGAATAGCCAACTTAATGGCTTCCTGCTCAGGCAGCAGGTAATCGCATTTGGCCTGCTGGATCTTGAAGCGATGGAGGAAAGAAACTCCGGACTCCATGCTCTGCTGGCTCATCTGCGTGAGGGAGTCGAGGCCAACTTCGGGCTCAATTGTGCCATATGTCTCCCGGAAGAGACGTTCTATGGTGGGCCAATCTGCTATGGACCCTGGCTTCAGTCTGGAATACCAGGTGAAGGCGGCTCCGGACAGAGAAGTCCCGAAGAGCTTGAGCTTGAGCATGTCATCATTCTCGTACTGTCCGCATTGGACCTTGAAACGGGCCATGTGAGTCGCTGCATCTTCCCTCGTCTCCCCAGAGAATGTGGTGAAGACGATGTTCTTGAACCCGTGGGGGAAGGGATACTGTGCCACGCTATCTGGATAGGGGTCACGATAGTGCAAGCTAGCATCACCCTTTCCGGTGTGCTCCTTGACAATGCTTGAGATGAGTTGGCGCCAGTCGGCCGCCGTTACTGGTGCAGAATCTGCCCCCTGGTCGTGGCCATGCCATGCAGAGAGGCTAGGGGCCTGCCCGACATTCTTAGGGGTCGAACTGGAATAAGCCACGATCGGGTCATCTGGTGTCCCCATTCCTTGCGATGGAAGAGCACCGGCGCCCCTGAGTGTGACTCCAGGGCTGCATGGCGAGGGTAGACGGGGTGGTGTCTTTGATGAACTGGCCCCCAATGTGAATTGGGGAGCCTTCTGGGCCCCGACCCTCGGATTTGCTCTAGGGCGCTCATTAGGCGGGATGTACCTTGAGCCCTCAGCTGCGCTTGAACTGGCATAGTTCATAGCGTGACTCTTTGGCGCTTGGGCCCGAATCCAGTCTTCCATCTGCAGGACCCTTGTACTCAGGGTATCATGGCGCTCTTTGTAGTCTTCGAGCTTTTCCATGCTGTTCTTGCTCCCGAAGAAGGAAGCGTCCTGCTGTTGCTGCAGCTTGGTGTCATGGTCGTTCAGACGATGGGTTTGGACCTCCAAAGCCTTTGTAAAGGCCACCTTGCTCTGATCCAGTTCTGTCTGGATCCTTTGCAGAGAGCCGGTCATTATGTCCTTGTCCTCCCTGATCGTGCCAACCACATAGTTGAACTCCTCGCTGAGCTTAGCGTGGTTCTCCTGGTTCGCGAGCCAGATCTCCTTGTCCTTAGCGACCTGCGCAGAGAGGTCCTGGACAGTTTGCTGAGTTTCTTCGACTTTCAAGCCGAACTCTCTCCTGAGCGCGCCGATCTCATTCTTGAAATCGCTCCTTAGTTCTTCGAACATTTTGCGGACTTCCTCTGTGGACAGAGTAGGTCCTGCTTCTGGGATTGGTTGTGAGTTTGCCATTGTGGACTTAGTATGGTCGGGGTTGCCGAACCGAGTGAGAATCTCTTCTTTAGTGAGAGATCTGCAAGGCGCGCTGTTATGGGGTATTGCGGAGCCTTATGTTTTAAACAAGAAATTGAAGGTCTCCGGTATGGGGAGTCGTTGGACTTCCCAATGATTGCTGAAAAAGTAAACTCCCTGTCCCACTGGGCGTGCCAATGTTTTGGCCCACGTCCTCAGCAAGGGGGTGATGAGGGAACAAAAGTAAAAAAGTGTGTGCGGGGCGTGCCACCTCACGGATGAGGAAAGAGAACGATGCGCGTCCTGACTTCTGACCAGGCGAAAGAGGGCTCCGGTGTCACCTGATGAGGAAATATTTACGAGCTTACTCTTCTAATCACCTGTCGATCGATACTCACTGTAAGAGCGAGCAGAGCAACAATTGGGAAATCGGAGACGAGTCCTGACGGGCTCTGGGATCTAAGGCGGGGTGCGCTTAGAACGTAAGGGTTTCGAGGATGCTTGAAGGTTTCGACTGTGTTCGTCTGTTTGAGAGATTTGTTGATTGATTGATTGATTGTGTCTTTTGTATAAGCCATGGAGCTTCCTTATATATTCATCCGTAAGCACACTGAGGAAACCTAATCACAACCCACTTGGATTCTGCAATTAGAATCCCACCAGGATACGATTAACTCGCCAGTCGTGCGCTCCATGCAACACGTGTCAAACCTATCTCGCTTAGGTCTCGTTCGCCGCCTCGCTGCATTTCATTTGTCGTGTAGTAAGCGAACTCAAACACTAAGCGACCTTATCCCGAGGGCGTTATTAGTCATTTCCAACTCACCCTCGCCAGGAACTGTAGAGTCCCATGCGAATTAGAGATAAGGATCCCGCGAGGGCACCGAATCTCACGAGGTATCAGAATCTTCTGGATAAAATCCTTGTCACGTGCTGCCAGACCTCGCCACCCTTCGTGGGCTAAAAAAGGACACAGGCGTTGGCCCAAATGATATCCAAGCCTTTCTCGAGTCTTGGACCGAAAATGCCCATTGGGCTCAAACAAGTGTGTGCATATGAAGGCTGCTACTTGTGGTAGCTTTACTAAGATAATACGATCATCAGCAAAGTATAAATCTATCCTGATAGGAAAGCTAAGAACTCCAATATTCTGATGTTAGCGGCCTGATTCTCAGGGCGACCCCTGAGATTAGTGCTAGCAAAGGTTAATGCAGTGCAATTAAATTGTTTCTTGAACAGAAATATAACCACCAATAGTAAAAGAAAGTAGCAAATTCTTTAACTCATAAAACAACAAGATTTCGTCGGTATGAGGTTTTCAAAAAGTGTTGCGTTATGGTCCATTCAAACAAGATAACATTGGTAGAAGTGGTAGAACAACTTTATTGTCTTCACCATCACGGTTGACATGCTATTCTTCTTCAGTCTTCAGCTCATTTGCCGACGACACGGCACTTCATTTCTCGATCATGTTGGCTTCACCAGAATATGAACTGGCCGTCGTGAATCAGCTAGTAAGGTTGCTAAACTTTACATGATATATAACTATACAAGTTTTCTCTCTTTCTTTATTTGCTGTAATTATGTCTCTGAGTCTGAACTTTCTGGGAGGAGCACCTTTTCAACTCTTATATGATGGTGTTAGGGTAGCCATAGGTAGAGCTAGCAAGTTCAAAACCCTCCTCATAAATCTCGAATCGACGCTGGATTGTTTGCAACCACGGGTCATCCAGCAGATAAGAGACCATAATTTGGAGCTGAATCTCCCAAACGATGTAATACAAGACCTTCAAGTAAAAATGGATGTTGGTGTGCAACTCATTGCCAATTTGTCGAGCCTTAGCATGTGGAACTTTCGCGTATGGGGGGATTGCTGCAACTGCATGAAGCCTAGCTACGCAGACCAACTTGCTGCATTGGATAGGTCTCTTAGACGACTATTGGAGATACTAAAGCTGGAGCAGATGAGGAACGTGGTGGAGCTCTTGCGTTTGTCAAGAAGAACTAATGACAGACTAGATGAATTGGAGAGAAGACAGTTGGAGATTTTGAAAGCGCTGCAAGAAACAGGAGATATGTTAAGGGAGCAGCAAGTAGTAATGGAGAAAATTGAAAGGAACTGTGGTGCATCTTCAGACAGAGAAAGAGGATCAGCTCCTGCTCCTGCTCCTGCTCCAGCTCTAGGAGCAGCATTTAGGATATTGTTTGATGTTGTAATAACAGTAAAGGACAAGAATATGAAGTATAAGCGCCTCCTCGAAGATTTTGAATCCACTCTTGAATGTTTAAAGCCACTTATAGAAGAGCTTGTGGAATCTAACAAGTTGTTGCATCTTCCAAATGGGAAACAAGAATTTTTCATAATGCAAATGGAGAAGGGTGTAGAGCTGATTCACAAGTGCGCTGAGGTTCGCAATGGAGGAATGAGGTATACAAGGTACGAATGCACCAAGGAACTTATGCGATTGGATGGATGTCTTCAAAGACTTTTCATTGAACTGACAGAGCAGGTAGTATGGAATGTGAAGAAGGCCTTGGTGCTTGTAAGTAACTTGGAAAAAGAGATCACACAAATTGAACAGGGTGGTGTGGTACATAGTGATGAAAGTGAAATCGAGTGTCCGGTTCCAGTACCTCAACCTCCATCACCTTCAGTTGGAGTGGATTTACAAAATGTGCAGTTAAATCAAGAGGTAATCGAGGAGACATTGGATCCGGTAAGTAACTTTGAAGAGGAGATCAAGGAAATTATAGAAGCTAGTGTGGTACAAAATGATGACGTACAAAGTCAGTCTACTCAACTTTCATGGCCTACGGCTGGATCGAGTATACAAAGTATGCAGGGAAAAAGGGGTGTGATCAAGGAAAGATGGGACTCGGAAGACGAGCAGGATGTCAAGCAAAGCATTGAAGCTGGAGGTGTAGAACAAATTGATGATCTTGGAGGTGAAGGTCACAGGCCAGTAGAACCTGGATTACCTGCCGTTATACGGGACGTACCACAAGTTAACATGGAGGTTTCAAGGGATGTGATTAAGGAGGCATTGGTGGATTCAGCAAAGATTCTTATAGATCAGAAGTGGGTGAAGTCTAATGAAAGGAGTGATGTGGAACAAGATCAAATGGAAACTGCAGCTGGATTAGATGTACTGAGTTTGCAGGGATCGATGGATGTGGAGACATTGTATTCAACTCCTGTTGATTCAGCATTAAAGTGTGCAACAAATATAGACAAGATGGGAGTCGACAAAAATGAAGGAAGTGGTGAAAGTCCAATTGAAATTGCAGTAGCTGCTGAAACTGAACCTCCTTCCCCTACAGTTCGGGATGTGCCGAGGAATGCTAAAAAGGAAACAGCTGAACCTCATTGTTCGTCGCCAGCGAAGGTCAAACAACCTGATAAGGAAGAGGTAATTATGTATCGACATTTTGTTCAAGGAAAGCAAAGTGTCGACATTTTGTTCATGTATCAAACCATTTCAGGTGTTTATAGTTTTCTTTTGCTTTATAGTTTTTCATTCTTCCTCTGAAGTCTAAAAGATCTGTATGGCTCAGTGCTTTGCTATTCCACTTTGAACGTACTCTTGATCTCTCTCGATCATTTAATTTATTTAGTTTATATCTTGATACATTATATATGCAGAAACACAGTGAGGAAACAGAAATGATCATGCAAGTGCCTTTTCCGGACGAATGCATTGGCAACATCATCTCACTGACCACTCCTGCAGATGCCTGCAGACTGTCATTGGTCTCTAAGCGTTTCAAGTGCGCTGCAGAATCCGATCAAGTTTGGGAAAACTTCCTTCCCAGTCCGCATCTTATCCATGCGATCGAATCCCAATCCACGTCTTCATCTACATTTGTGCCTGCCAAGTCCAAGAAGGAGTTTTACCTTGCGCTGTGCGATAACTCAGTCCTCATGGATAATGAGAAGATGAGCTTTTCACTGGACAAATGGAGTGGGAAAAAATGTTACATGATATGTGCAAGGGAACTTAATATTGTTTGGGCACAAGATAAATCTAGATACTTGAGTTGGATATCTCTGGCTGAGTCCAGGTTTAAGGAGGTGGCTTCTCTAGACGAGGTTTGTTGGCTCGAAATACGTGGGAAAATCGATACGAGTATTCTGTCTCCATGGACTCTCTACAAAGCTTATCTTGTGTACAAGTTAACAGAAGACGCATATGGATTCGACGTGCCTGTGGAGGTCGCAATTGCTGAAAGGCATTATGGATTTGAATACGGACCTCTGGATGCCGCACTTGGTGGAGATGAAAATAAGCAGACAGTGTATCTCGATCCAAGTCTGGAAATTATGGATGGAGCTCGACGTCCAAATGAAAGAGCGGACGGCTGGTTGGAGATGAAGTTGGGTGAGTTTCTATGCCAAGCAGAAGAAGATGGAGAGTTGGAAATGATATGTGCGGAGTATAAAGATCTGTGTTGGAAGAGTGGTCTTATTGTGCAGGGAATCGAGGTCAGGCCAGAAAGAAAGGAATACTCCGAGGCCAAAGGCAAGGCAGGACATTTCAGAGCCAAAGGCAAAAAAGCCTTGTTTTTCTAGGTTCTGACCTCCGATCAATGAGTAAGTTGTAAGATGATTAGTGTCATGATTATGAGCTGATTAAGAGTAATCCTCACCAGTGAATGAAATACAACTGTCAGCATGTTGTGGTCTATCAATGCTGATGTGGATATTTTCCATTTTCAGTGATGCAATAATTGTTTTTTCATTTAAAATAAAATAACTTTGTTTTTCTAGCTTTTCTCAGTTTAAATACTTTGTTGGCAGTACGTTTTGCTGCATTAAGAAATCAAAAAGAAAATTGCTCCAGGTTCTTCTTTCTTCTTCACTGTTCTTCATTTCTTAGCTAACTCTAGCTTGAATATTTCATTATGGATGCCATGTTCTCATAATTAAGTTTCCACTAGTTAAGCTAGCTTGATGGAAATAATAATTAATCCATTATAATGGATTCATAATTAACGACTCGAGAGTTTCTAATGTGACATTCCAGTGTTTATGTTTGTGTCTATGGCAATGGCATTAGAAGGGAAGTTCAAGAATTATTTCATTTATATGTTAAGAGTTGTGTAATAAACTTCCCTGCTAAGGTACTATAAATTTTTCAGTAAGAGCTGTGTGTACAGTACATGTCCTTTAGGTTGTTATATATCTGTAAAAGTATGAAAGTGAGGCTACTATAAAAGTATGGAAGAGCAGAAAGGTGACTCTAATTAGTAATTACAATATTGTAGTATTGTACATCTTACGCTAGCTAGCATGTCATGGATTTCTAATGCCTATACTCCGTTGGATTGATCTTGTTGAAGTGACAGAATTCATATCAGTAAACCATTTACAGAACAGAAAATGTCTTCTGTGTAATATTGCTCACGATAAATCCATCATTCATCGACTATGATAAGGAGACTTCTTTATTTGTGTTCATTGTGAAGGATTGTAAGACTTTGACATGCTTAAAATCCAGCAGTTGATTTTATACCTGAAAATTTATAAAAGAATATCCTCTTTGTGTTAGTATAATGTTGCAATGCTACCAGAAAACCACCTAGTACATCCAGAAATTTTCGATCTAATAATACGTGTATCAGGATAGAGCTTAAACAGTCCACCGGAGGATGCAATCTCATTACAGGTATAAATTTTCTCAATGGTTTAATATAATCGGACATTTTCCCCAAAGCACATTGTTCTACGTACAATTTCTCAGTACCCCCGGTCTTTTCCTTTCTATTGTGGCTTTCAGCTTCAGGGATCACCTAGACCATAGCAACGGTGAATTATTGAGCAACCACGTCTGTAAGGGATAGAGGGCTTTCCATCAGGAAAACAACTGGGGAGTAGTCTTCCAAAAGGGCCTCTGCAAGGGCCAGGGAGTCCGATGAGATTCCTTTTAGCCGAAACCCCGTGGTCCAGCGCCACCATGCTAACCAGTAGTACGCAGAAGATTAATGACTTCATATTTAAAGATGCCATGATCTGAGGCTTCAGTGATAGTAGTAGGCTTCAATGCTGTTAGGTTTCAGAGATATTAGTTGTCTCTTGTTCAATACTTGCATGAGAGAGTGACCTTTTATATGGATTTTGGCTGCCGTTTTACGTTTGAACTGTGGGGTTTGGAAGACTTGAGTTTGTTTCTGCTGTTTTCATTTGCAGTTTGGTAACTATATTGCAGTTTGGTACCATTTAGATGAGCAAAATCAAAGAAAAATAGACATTCTGGAAATCAAAATTGTTCTTGAGATTGAATCAATCAAAGGTGAAAGTTACAAAGTCTACAATCAAATAGTATATGTGTCTTATGTTAAATGTAGACTTTGCAACTTTTGTCTTCAACGAGTTCAATCTCAATAGAGCATACAAGAGAAGTTAGTTTCTTGCAACGAGATCGATTTTAATAAGAAATTGACATATCGATGAGACAAGAGAGAGAGAGATCGACAAGACAAATGTGTTCAAATTGTTTGAGTTAGAGAGAGAGAGAGAGAGTGTGTGTGTGTGTGTGTTCAAATTGTTAGAGAGAGAGATGAAAACTAACCCCGTTAGTGAGAGGGTAAGAGTTTGTTTGAGATTTAAATTGGATGACCAGTCAAACATGTAGCAGGTCGTCATTAATATAGTTAGACCAATCATAAGTAACCATGTGGTTAAGGTATCTATACCTTAAAGCACACAAGTATTTGCCAACCCAACTTGGAAATGCTTTGATCAAATATTCTTTTTGATCTTGAGAGCCATTTTGTGAATACATTTCACATTCTCTTTTACAAATGAGTACTGCAGGAAATTTTAAGTGTTGTTTTGGCCCACGTCCTCAGCAAGGGGGTGATGAGGGAACAAAAGTAAAAACGGTGTGTGCGGGGCGTGCCACCTCACGGATGAGGAAAGAGAACGATGCGCGTCCTGACTTCTGACCAGGCGAAAGAGGGCTCCGGTGTCACCTGATGAGGAAATATTTACGAGCTTACTCTTCTAATCACCTGTCGATCGATACTCACTGTAAGAGCGAGCAGAGCAACAATTGGGAAATCGGAGACGAGTCCTGACGGGCTCTGGGATCTAAGGCGGGGTGCGCTTAGAACGTAAGGGTTTCGAGGATGCTCGAAGGTTTCGACTGTGTTCGTCTGTTTGAGAGATTTGTTGATTGATTGATTGATTGTGTCCTTTGTATAAGCCATGGAGCTTCCTTATATATTCATCCGTAAGCACACTGAGGAAACCTAATCACAACCCACTTGGATTCTGCAATTAGAATCCCACCAGGATACGATTAACTCGCCAGTCGTGCGCTCCATGCAACACGTGTCAAACCTATCTCGCTTAGGTCTCGTTCGCCGCCTCGCTGCATTTCATTTGTCGTGTAGTAAGCGAACTCAAACACTAAGCGACCTTATCCCGAGGGCGTTATTAGTCATTTCCAACTCACCCACGCCAGGAACTGTAGAGTCCCATGTGAATTAGAGATAAGGATCCCGCGAGGGCACCGAATCTCGCGAGGTATCAGAATCTTCTGGATAAAATCCTTGTCACGTGCTGCCAGACCTCGCCACCCTTCGTGGGCTAAAAAAGACCACAGGCGTTGGCCCAAATGATATCCAAGCCTTTCTCGAGTCTTGGACCGAAAATGCCCATAGGGACAAACATTGCCCCCTAGGCCTTGAGCTTAATCCATTTCGCATCGGATAAGCGAAAAGGCCTAATTAAGCTTTTTATGGGAACTCGTATTTCAAAAGGTGCTGACGCTTCGGCGTCATTGCCTCCCTTCATCATTACGGCTTTTTGAATTTTGAAACGCGCTGACGTTTCGGTCGTCATTACGTCTTTTCGTTGCGACCATTGATTGAAAGGGACGTTACGGTTCGTCTCCTTTATAAACCTCGACGCGGGTCCCCACATCTTACCATCGCTTTTAGATCAAACTCTGCCTTCTGCAACCAAACAAAACTCCAGCACCGACCTTATTTCGACCGGAAACAATGGCTCCCAAACCTTTTGCCAATGACCCGAACCTCAGCCTTATGGCGGTGACCTCTTGGTCGACCAGCCTTGCTCGTCGCTTCGCCACCAACCCGCCTCAAGGAACACCCATCTATTTCCTTGACACGGGGGCGGCTCTGCTCGGCCCGACTCCTTCAAAGCCTCTGTCCGACGCCGATCTCAACCATTACAACGCCTCCGTGCGTCGACCAATTTTGGCCCAACGGCGCGAACCGGGGAACTTCTCTACCTGGCAAGCCCGTTCCCATATAAATGTCCGGGTCGGGGAATGGCCCAGCGCCACTGCAGAGGATCGAGCGTGGTATGCGGAGCGCCTCCGGACCGATCAAACGATCTGGGAAGCGACCGGCATTCATGAAGCCATTGCCCTGAGTTTCTCGCTGCCCCCTCACACCGACCGAGCGCCTATCGCTGCCGTGGCCTGTTTGTGGAACAGTGCCACTAAAACCTTCGACTTCCCCTTCGGGCAGATGGGCATTACGCTGCTGGACATCCTCGCCATCACCGGGCTGCCGATTCACGCAAAGCCGTATGCGCCAAGCGACTTTGCGTCGACCGAGTTCACATATGCCTGCAACTTGGGGGCCCGCCGCGCCCTCAGAAGTTCATATGGGGCGTGGAGGAAATTTTACATAGACCACGCGGAGCCGCATGAAGGAGGCATCGCTTTCCTGGAGTACTGGCTCGACAAGTTTGTCTTCTGCGGCAGTGCTCACAAACCAACCGGGAAATGGACCAAGCTGGCCGAAGCACTGTACAATGGAGTTGAAGTCGGGCTAGGGCAACCTGTACTAGGCGCACTCTACCGGACCTTGCACCTGCTGTCCCTGAAGCCTTTCCACCTTTCTGGCGGCCCTCTGTGGAACCTGGACCTGTGGACGCAGCTATACTTTCCACTCTTCCGGCGAACCCCGGTGGAATTCCTGCCCGAGGATCAGCTGCTTGGCTTTGTGGTGTGTAGGAACGCCGCAAACCGGACTCCTCTGTCCTTCTTCGCCAGCCTGTCCATCCTCTACAACCACATCGAGCCGCCTCCGACCATGGATATGATGGTTCGCCGGCGCCACCCTGAGGTCCTATCGACGGGTTTCTTCCCCCGCCAAGGCTCGGACAACGATGCGAGGACTGCCTTCGTGAGAGCAACCTCGTGCTGCGACCTTCAGCTCGCCGAGGAAGAACAAGGCTTCGAGCTGTATGCCCCTAATCACTTCACGAGGCAACTTGGCTTCCATCAAGGGATTCCTTATCCGCTTCTCCATTCGGTCAACAAGTACACCTCGTGGAGAAAAGTTGGCGAGTCCGACCGGGTCACCCCGCTGCAAAATATCTACCCTCTTTCTCCCAACTTGCTGGAGATCGAGCCTTCGCAGGGTGTCGACCCCGCCTACCTTGCTTGGTGGCGATCATTGTCCGACAACCATTGGGGGTTCCCAGACGATGCTGTCTTCGCTGCCATCTTCCGCCCTTTATACGACACTTTGGGCGAATCAGACCGTATCATCCTCGATGGCCAGCGCGACCGTGCGGAGAGGGGTTCAGGAGCTGCGACGGGAACTAGGCTTGCGCTTCCGCCAGTTTCTGCTGCTCGCCGCCCGACGGGGATCGTCATACGAGAACGCGATCCCGCACCCGAGGTATGTCACTAAGCGCGTAAATTTCGAACCTCCTCTGCCATATTGACAAAGTGCTTCTTCCTAACCCTCTTATTTACTTTTTTCAGTCTGCCCCCCGCCGGAGAACAATCGACAGGTCTGAAGTCGCCAGAGGAAAAGCACCTGTCCAGAGGGGAACTGTGGCGGGCCACGACAGTGAAACTGCTCCTGTCGTTCCTCGGCCAACGAGCGGCGAAAGCTCGCGGAAGCGTCCTATCGAGTACGAAGAGGACTTGCTCGAGGAGGTGCGGTACTAGCGAGAGTATGGCTTGGTAAGCAACCCGGTAAGCGGACCACTTCGGATTAAATTTTCCTAAGCCAGTCAACAACTCGCTAACTTTGCCTTTGACAGGTTCGCCGCACCCGACCTCGCCTCACTGTCGTTGAAGAGGCGCCCGTGATAACGGAAGTCCCATCTCCAGAACCATTCGTTGGAGACATGAACTTGGCCCTCCAAAGGGTCGCTGAGGCAAGCGCGGAGATGGTCATTGAGGAAATTGCTGAAGCCGGCGAGGAGATGGTTATCGAGGAAGTCGCTGTGGCAGGCGCCGAGACGGTCGTCGAAGATTCTACTGAATCCAGCGAGGAGATGATCTTCGAAGAAACTGTTGAAGCCAGCGAGGGAACGGTCATTGAGAAAGTTGCTGATGATGAAGTTCTTGATCAGTCCGTCCAACTCTCCGATCTCACTGCCCCCTTGGCGTCTCCGCCCGAAGGCCTTCAATTGGTACTTTGGGTCCCTCCTCTGCGATTGGGCCGAGCGAGTCAGACCAACGAAGTGCCTCCGGTGGTTCCAACAGAGAGTCCGCAGCCGCTGCTTGAGCTTTCCCCACTGCAACCGGACCCGACGGCTCAGGCCAAAGAAGTGGAGACGGAAACCGCCCGTGACACTCCGCCACCCACTCCGGAGATCGAGGCGGCTGTCGATGTTGAACCAGTCACTCCGGCCCCAACGAGAAAACCTGGCGAGGAGTCTTCTTCCTTCAGCACCCGGGCCGCTCGTCTTTGGGCCCGAACTACTCTGCCTGCTGATCCGGAACCCATCCGCCTAGCTCGGTCTTTCCTTCATGGGTTGCTGCATCACGGCTCTCGCTCGAACGTCTTTGACTTGGTAGGACGTATTCGCGAGGCTCACGAAGCTCTGGATCGACATCTCACTGGCGGCAATCCTGTTCTGGACCAAGCGCTGGAGTTGGCCGACGCTGTCGAGTCGCAGGCTCGCCGAGTCTTGGATATCGGTGCTCAATCAGCTTCCCATGAGCAAGCTCGCCGAAACTTAGACAATCAGATGGCAAGCCTCTTGGCCGAGCTTGGTGACGTTGGCGTCCTGGGAGCGTCTTCAGAGAATCCAAGTGCTGGTCATGCTCGGCGAGTGGAGGCCCTGGAGGCTCAGATAGCGGAGCTGCAGGCTCAACTTGCTCAAGCTCGCCAAGACTTGGCCCGCGCTGTGGAGGTGGAAACCCGTTTGCAGGCCGCAGAGGAGGCCCAAGAAGCTTTGGACTCGGCCATTGCTGCTGCCGAAGGAGTTCAAGCCCAGGCCTATGATGAAGAAATAGCCTTAGAAGGCATGCTCTTAGATTTGTATAGGGTTTGTAGGCGTGCTTAGGTTTAACTTGTATTTGCCCCCTTGTATGAACTTTAATGATAATGTCAAAATTGAATTTTTCCCGCTCTTTGCCAACTGTTATGTAATAACTGTCAGGAAAAAATCTTTTTCTGAGATTTAGTGACGGTTTCCAATGTAACTACTCGCTCGGAACGCGGGTAATCATTATTGAAAAACGCGTCTGACCTTATCCCCAAAGCCCGTATCTCGGAGCAAATATTGCATGGGGGACAACTGTCGAACGCACAATCGCCCCTTCCGCCTATAAAAAGAAACGCTTGGCCGGGGTGAAGTATCAGTGAAGTCTTTGCCCCCTCACCATGATTTCTTATTCTCTTTTGTTCATCCTTTTGTCCCTGCTTAGAGCAAAGCCCCCAACCATACATTCCCATTCTTTGCTGATTCTGAAAATCTACTCTCAAGCCAAGCCTTTGTTCGGCCTGACCAAAGGTTGGGTAACCTCTGCCTTGCGCCTGCTGTTCTATCAGCGCGTGAGGCTCTGCCGGCCCTTCAAACGGAAGACCGGTGGTAGCATGAGGGATCCTGGCCCGCTGGACCTCTAGCTTCCCAACAATTTGTCTTAGGTCCAGGCCGGCGTCGGGATTTAAGCTGGTCTAAAGACGCGAGGCGTTTGTCAACTTTGAGCGAAGGACGAGGCGGCAGACTTTTCTTTAGCCAAGCGAGCCGGGACGAGGCTTCCAGTATCTGTAGATCTATGCTTTTTTGAATGTAAACATAGTCTAATTTTACCTTTTCTGATCAATGTAATTGCTTTGGCCGCAAAGCCAGAATTTGAAACATGTATTGAACAAAGTCAAAAAAGGCAAAAATAAATGAATTTATTTTTTAGGGCCTTTGGAATAGGCCCGAATCTTGTACTAGTCTTTGTGTTTAGACTTTGCACGTTTACAGAGAATGAAGAAAACAATAGAACTTTTTAGGGCCTCTGGAATAGGCCCCAATCTAATACAGGCCTCTTTAGGCTGGTATGTTACAATGTATTCTATTAGTCTTCTGTCCCGAGTTGCCCCCTAGTGTTAGGCGGCGGAGCGAGTATGCGATGGCGCGTAGCACTATTGACTGTGGTGGCGGGAGCTGGTGGAGGTGGAGGATCCTCGCGCTCCCAGACTCCTGCAATGTGGCGCTTGAGGAAGCGGCCATTAATAGGGTTGCGATGAATAGTACCGTCCAAATCACGCAAGTGGTATGCCCCCTTGGGAAGTATACGATGAATGGTAAAGGGTCCATCCCAGCGAGCGGACCACTTGCCTCGACCATCTGTTTTATCCCCAAGCGGGAGGACGGCACGCCACACCTTTTGGCCCTCAGCATAGCTTTGTCCGCGCGTGATCTTATCATAAGAGCGGGTGATGCGTTGTTTCTCGAGGACGAGATTGTTGAAAGCGGCGATGCGGTGCTCGTTCAGATCTTCAAGCTCCTGCCACATGGCTTGGACGTAATCCTCGCCAAGTAGTTGATGTTGCTCTTGAACGCAGAGCGAAGCGATATTGATCTCAAGGGGAAGGACGGCATCGTGACCGTACATGAGCGCATACGGTGTAGTATCCGTAGGGCCTCGCTTGGAGGTGCGGTAGGCCCACAAAGTGTGGTAGAGTTCCTGGTGCCAAACGCGTGGGTTCAACTCCAACATCTTGCGGAGGATGCCAAGGATGACCTTATTACTAGTCTCCGCTTGGCCATTGGACTGGGCATAGTATGGCGTGGAGTGTAGGAGCTTGATGCCGTAGTCGTTTAAGTATGTAACAACTGAATCGGCCATGAAAGCTGCCCCCCTGTCCGTAACGATGCACTCCGGGATGCCAAAGCGTGAGATGATATTGCGGAAAATGAAGTTGCGCATCGAGTTAGCAGAGGCGACTTTGAGAGGTTCGGCCTCGACCCATTTGGTAAAGAAATCGGTGGCAACAATTATGAACTTATGCTGCTCAGAGGAATGGGGATGAATGATGCCCACGAAATCTATTGCCCATCCGCGACACGGCCAAGGTTTGATGATGGGCTGCAGCGGGATGTTGGGGATATGTTGTACGGGTCCGTGAGCCTGGCAATCTTGGCAACCTCTGGCGAAGGCAATACAGTCTTTCAGAATGGTTGGCCAGTAGTATCCATGGCGGCGGATCAGCCATCGCATTTTGGGCCCGGCCTGGTGCGAGCCGCAAACTCCGCAATGGACTTCGCGCATGAGACGTTTAGCTTCGTTCCCGTAGACACAGCGGAAGTCGTTGCCGTCTTCCCCACGCCGCCGGAGTTCGCCATTGCGTAATACAAAGTTTAAGGCGAGGAAGCGGATTTGCCTGGAATGAGCAGCGTCATTGGGGTTCTGGAGGTAGGCGATGAATGGTAGCCGCCAATCCTCGTCGATGGGGTCCAAGGCTGCAACTTCTGGGATGGCGTCCCGAAATTGCCCCCTGGCAATGAAAGAGGGAAGAGTACGGCGTTCGACCTTGAGCAGGCTGAGGCCAGACGCTATCTGGCTGAGGCCAGACGCTATCTGGGCGAGCTCGTTGGCGGCGAAGTTAAATTCACGTGGTATGTGTTCGATGTAAACGTCGTCAAATCGATCCAATACCTCGAAAGCCTTACGCAGGTATGGCTCAATTGACAAACTTAAACATTTGAACTTTTCCACAAGCTGGTTAACGACCAACAAAGAATCGCCAAAGATCTGGACCTCGCGGACTCCTAAGTCCAACAAGATCTCTAGGCCGATGATTAGTGCTTCGTACTCGGCCTGGTTGTTGGTGCATTTGAAATCGAGCTGGAACGAGTAGGAGAGGCGATCTCCAGCGGAATTGGCTATGGCTATCCCGGCTCCGGCTGCGGTATCAGTCCGTGAACCATCAAAGTACAAGGTCCAGGGAGCGAGTGTTACTGTGGCGAAGTCCAACTCGCGAAACGCTGTGAGCTCTGATGGTGGGTGATGGGCAAGAAAATCCGCTATTGCCTGTCCTTTTACTGCCTTTTGCGGAACATATTGCAACGAGAATTCGGACACGGCTAGGATCCACTTGCCGATGCGTCCCCGCAAGATAGGGCGAGAAAGCATGTATTTGACCAGGTCGGATTGAGCGATGACGACCGTGGTAAAGGCAAGCATGTAATGGCGCAGCTTACACCCTGCAAAGTATAGGGCGAGACATAACTTCTCCATGGGCGAGTAGCGTGTCTCACAGTCCGTTAAAACCCTGCTAAGGTAATAGATGGCATGTTCTACCCCGTTCTCGTCGTCCTGGGCCAAGAGTCCGCCGATGGACAGGTCGGCGGCGGCGATATAAAGTTTAAGCGGGGCGCCGTCGCGAGGCGGGATCAGGACAGGTGGGTTCGTAAGGTAGTCCTTGATTCGATCGAAGGCCTGTTGATGTTGCGGTTCCCATACGAACTCGGTTGCCCCCTGGAGCTTAAGGAGGGGTGAAAAAGGTTGGACCTTCCCTGCCGCGTTTGATATGAAGCGGCGGAGAAAGTTGATTCGCCCTAGTAGCTGTTGTAGCTCCTTCTTGGTAGTGGGAGGCGAAGCGGTGATTACCGCTTGTGCTTTGTCCTTTGGGATCTCGATGCCTCTTTGATGTACTAGGAAACCAAGGAAGTCACCGGCTTCCGCGAAGAAAACACACTTGGCGGGGTTCATCTTTAGGTTATGTTTGCGCATCCGTGTGAACACCTGCCGCAAGTCTTCCACGTGGGTTGCTCGCGATTTGGTTTTGACTAGCACATCGTCTATGTAGACTTCGATCAACTTGCCCAAGATGTCGTGGAAGATGAGGTTCATGGCGCGCTGGTACGTTGCCCCCGCATTCTTAAGGCCGAAGGGCATGACGACGTACTCGAATGCGCCAGCAAAACCAGGACAGCGGAAGCAGTCTTGTGGCGATCCTCCTCAGCGACGGGAATCTGATGGTACCCGGCCGTGCCGTCCATAAAGGATAACACTTCGTGTCCCGCGGCGGCATCAATGAGTAGGTCAGCCACAGGCATGGGGTATATGTCCTTTGGTGTTGCGTTGTTTAGATCTCGGTAATCAACACAGACACGCATCTTGCCATTTTTCTTGCGGACGGGGACGACGTTGGACAACCACTCGTTATATTTGGCCACGCGAATGATACCCAATCGGTGCATGCTTTCGATCTCTTCCTTAACCACGATCTGGGTCTCAGTTCGCATGAAGCGGCCGTCCTGCCGGACTGGACGCCGGTCGGGATAAGTTGGTAGCCGGTGGCAGACCAAGTCTGGGGACAAGCCGGGCATATCCTCGTACCTGTCGGCGAAGCAATCCCTGTACTCGCGTAGTAGGGCAAGCAGGGCTTCCTTTTCGTCCTCCGCCAACTTTGCGCTGATGGAAATGAGTAAGGGCTTTTCTGTAGTCCCTACATCAACTTGTAAAGTGGGGTCGCGGACTTGAGGTGGAGTGTCGTCCAAGGCAGCAGGAGCTAACTGAATAACTTCTTCTTTGGTATCGGAATAATCCACCACTTCATCGACATATTCCATAGTCGCGACCTTGTCGTAGGCTTCGCGTTCTGCCCAATACGAAAGGAGTCTTTCGCACAAGGACTCGCCAGCCTCGCGTGCCTCCTCGGAAAAGGCACTATCCATTGAAATGGGGTGTGAGAGTCGCGATGGTGTGAGGACGTTGCAAATCGTCCCTCGCCTGGGTAAGTCCCCATCGCGTTAGATTGGAGGCCGTTACTCCGTATGGGCGGCCCTTGTGATCGACGCCTTGAACGTCCAACGGGCCCAAGTCCGTATTATAGTACCGGGCATCGTTGAGGTTGGCGGAAATAGAGAAAGGCCGCGGGTCGGCCTTGATGATGATTGCCTCGCGTTTCTCGGTATCCCATATCATGAGCTCTTGGTGCATTGAGGAAGGCACGCAACAACTTCTGTGGATCCAGTCTCGGCCGAGGATCATGCTGTAGGAGGAAACGCACTCGGCGACAAAAAAGGTGTAAACCCGCGATGCCGGCCCGACCTTGACCCGTAGAAACAGTAAGCCTAGGGTTCGGGACACTTGTCCTGTGAAGTTCTTCACCGTTAAGGACGTGGTCTGGATCATCGAGCGCGGGATGTCGAGGAGTCCCATGGTGCGGGTTGTGACGACATTAACCGCGGCACCGGTGTCGACCATGACCTTGTTGATCAGTTTCCCTTGGACCTCTGTCGTGATATACAGTGGCCGCATGTGGGTGGCCATGTCCAAAGTTGGCGTGGAAAAGGTCAGAGTTGGCCTTTGGGTGAGGCTGCTCGAACTTTCTACTTGTGGAGCGTCATCGGCTGGGGCCAGTACTGGGGCCAGTACTGGGCCCATTTCGCTGCTGCATGGCGGGGGTATGCTGTCATCCTCGCTGCAAATGGTGATGTCCGCCGCGCTGCAGGTTGTGTTTGGTGGAAGAGCGTATCGTTCCGAAATAAAGAACACCATCCCGACCTGAAACGAGAATTGTTCAGGGACTGGGACCAAAGGTGTGTCAATGATCCCGTGTTCCCCTTCGAGCACTGCAAAGGCATCTGCCTCGCGGCTAAGCCCTTCATCAGCATCCCATCCGGAGACCTCTAGCATACTGCAGGTGAATGATTCGGCCTGCTCTTCGTCCTGCTCTTCCTCTAGGTTGAGCCGAGGTTCTGAGTGTGCCTCGTCGGCTTCCTCATTCTCGCGGAAACGTTGGGCCATTTGTTCGGCGAGGTTAGGACTGGAGGGTGCTGGTGTCGCTGCTGGTGGTTCTGGAACCTCGGGCTGCCGCGGACGCCATACTGGCTTGGGTGAAGGCTGATGGTCCCTGGCTGGCTGTCTGTCTGATGCCGCAGGAGCCTTACCGTTGTCTTCTTTCTCCAACCGCTGCAGGGCAGATACTCGGGGAACCATCCTAGTCTCGGGTTCCGGGGTGCGCCGTGGCCGAGGCTGTTGTGGCGATGGCGGCTCCCTTCTGACGTCAGCCTCTGGATTTCGACGTTCTTGTCGTCGTGAGGGCTGAGATGGCTCACGTTTAGACTCTGAGTCCGGAGTCATGAACAATTTACGCCTAGGGCTGGTAGGCGGAGCCTTGCTTTGTTCGGGTTCCGGTGACGGCCTATGCCGGGAAAGCCGCTGATCTCTCCTCCTATCAGTTTCTGGTGACGGGTTGGGCCTAGCAGGCTGTGGATCCCTCCTCCTGTCAGGTGCGGGGGACGGCCTGCGTCTGGAGGGTTGCTGGTCCCTTCTCCTTTCAGGTATTGGGGATGGCCTGCGCCTAGGAGGCTACGGATCTCTTCTTTGTTCAGGTGGTGGTGATTGCTTGCGCCTGGGAGGCTGCGAATCCGGCTTGGGCGGAACCGTGAGTCGGCAGAAAACGTTTGGCTTGGGCGCAGGCTCGTCACTGAACTGCTCGCAGATTCTTGGAGGTGTGACTGGCGGCATTTGAAGGACTGCGCGCAGACCTTCTGCTTCTCGCCACATTCGCTCAGGCGTCTGTGCGAGCTGTGAGGGGCGTACAGCGCCCTCGTCGACAGCCCGTAAGGCGCGTAGGATGCTGCCGTATCGCTTCTGGAGCTTGCGCTTCTTGGACCTGCTGATGGTCACTGCCTTGCCCCCTTGCTGCGTGTACCAGACCCCTTCCTTGATCGCCGATTTGGACGTCGGGGGAATGTAAGGGTTGGTCAAGACGCCGTCACGAGGGCTCGGGGAGGCGCTGCTACGACTCTCGCTGCTGGAGTCTGACATGTCCATCTCGCTTGCGGCAGGGGATGAAGGTATTGCTGCTGCCCAATGCGCGGCAACGTATGTCTCGAGACGCGCTATCCTTTTCTCCAGCTCTTCGCGAGTTCTAGGGCTCGTAGGCTGGGAACCTCTGACGGGGAACGGTCTATCGTCCCTCATGATTGCTTTGCCCTTATCCTTGTAGGAGGGGCGGTCTGGTTCGAGCCTCGCGACCAACTGTCGAGCTGTGTCGTCTGCGCTCCCCATCTGGTTATCCGGGAGTATGTAGTTGTTCGCCGGCCGTTTGCGATTTCGGCCCGGCGGCTCGGATGGTCCTGCATTTGGTGACAGGTCTAATGTGATCATTCGCTGGCCGACGCGAGGCCAAGCGAAACCAGCAGTTGCGATTGTAAAGCCGCCCTCATCCTTAAAGCAGATATATCCGAGGTCGAGCCAGTCTTGGATCTGGTCTCAGAGCTGGCGACATTCGCTGGTTCTGTGCCCCCAGCAGTCATGGAAACTGCAATGAACGCGTCCCTCCTTGTACTCGCTGTAGGGCAAGGAGTTGAGTGTGACGAGTCCGGCCTCTCTGAGATCTTCTAAGACCTCGTGTGCCAGACTTTCGTTGTAGGTGTACCGATGACGCGGCTGGCGGGCACCGTCGTCTCCTTCCTCGCGACCCCTTTTGGGCGCTCGACGTCGTTCATCGTCCTGGGCCTGGTCAACCCAGTTGACCTCGACCATGCCCACTACGGGCGGAAAAGGGTCTACATCGACCAATGAGGCCGTGCTCCCCGGTGCCTTCATCCTCAGTTCGCCTGAGTTTAACCAAGTCTGCAGCTGGTCTCGGAGCTTGACACAATCTTTGGTGTCTTGGTTGTACACGTTGTGGAAGGCACAGTATTTCTTGTCCTTCAGCTCCTCCTTAGGCGGTATCTTGTGATCCAGGCGCACGTACTTCGCCTCGATTAGGTCATTAAAGACCAAATGGGCGTTTTTGGCGTCGTAAGTGTACGACTCGTACTCTGGCTTGGTCCAGGCAAAGGACTGGATGGTGATCGGCTCGCGGGTCATCTTCAGGTTCTTCAGTTTATGAGCCACTTGCTTACCAGTCAGCTCTACCGCGCCAATGTCGTCCAAGTCCTGATCTGCATGAGCTGGCTCCGGCCTTTGATAGTAGGGATCGTGAGCAGGGGTTTGCATGCTGAGTGCCCCCACGATCCGGTTCTTCCCTGGTACATAGGTTCCCTTGGAAGCGTTGGCCTTGTCGTCCAGCTCGTTCAGGATGAGCTCGTAGCTGCCAACCTTGTTGATTAGGTCACCCATGGAACTGAAACGCTCTCCATGGTGCTTCAGCCGCTGGCGGTGCTCCAGACCCCGAATAGCCAACTTAATGGCTTCCTGCTCAGGCAGCAGGTAATCGCATTTGGCCTGCTGGATCTTGAAGCGTTGGAGGAAAGAAACTCCGGACTCCATGCTCTGCTGGCTCATCTGCGTGAGGGAGTCGAGGCCAACTTCGGGCTCAATTGTGCCATATGTCTCCCGGAAGAGACGTTCCATGGTGGGCCAATCTGCTATGGACCCTGGCTTCAGTCTGGAATACCAGGTGAAGGCGGCTCCGGACAGAGAAGTCCCGAAGAGCTTGAGCTTGAGCATGTCATCATTCCCGTACTGTCCGCATTGGACCTTGAAACGGGCCATGTGAGTCGCTGCATCTTCCCTCGTCTCCCCAGAGAATGTGGTGAAGACGATGTTCTTGAACCCGTGGGGGAAGGGATACTGTGCCACGCTATCTGGATAGGGGTCACGATAGTGCAAGCTAGCATCACCCTTTCCGGTGTGCTCCTTGACAATGCTTGAGATGAGTTGGCGCCAGTCGGCCGCCGTTACTGGTGCAGAATCTGCCCCCTGGTCGTGGCCATGCCATGCAGAGAGGCTAGGGGCCTGCCCGACATTCTTAGGGGTCGAACTGGAATAAGCCACGATCGGGTCATCTGGTGTCCCCATTCCTTGCGATGGAAGAGCACCGGCGCCCCTGAGTGTGACTCCAGGGCTGCATGGCGAGGGTAGACGGGGTGGTGTCTTTGATGAACTGGCCCCCAATGTGAATTGGGGAGCCTTCTGGGCCCCGACCCTCGGATTTGCTCTAGGGCGCTCATTAGGCGGGATGTACCTTGAGCCCTCAGCTGCGCTTGAACTAGCATAGTTCATAGCGTGACTCTTTGGCGCTTGGACCCGAATCCAGTCTTCCATCTGCAGGACCCTTGTACTCAGGGTATCATGGCGCTCTTTGTAGTCTTCGAGCTTTTCCATGCTGTTCTTGCTCCCGAAGAAGGAAGCGTCCTGCTGTTGCTGCAGCTTGGTGTCATGGTCGTTCAGACGATGGGTTTGGACCTCCAAAGCCTTTGTAAAGGCCACCTTGCTCTGATCCAGTTCTGTCTGGATCCTTTGCAGAGAGCCGGTCATTATGTCCTTGTCCTCCCTGATCGTGCCAACCACATAGGTGAACTCCTCTCTGAGCTTAGCGTGGTTCTCCTGGTTCGCGAGCCAGATCTCCTTGTCCTTAGCGACCTGCGCAGAGAGGTCCTGGACAGTTTGCTGAGTTTCTTCGACTTTCAAGCCGAACTCTCTCCTGAGCGCGCCTATCTCATTCTTGAAATCGCTCCTTAGTTCTTCGAACATTTTGCGGACTTCCTCTGTGGACAGAGTAGGTCCTGCTTCTGGGATTGGTTGTGAGTTTGCCATTGTGGACTTAGTATGGTCGGGGTTGCCGAACCGAGTGAGAATCTCTTCTTTAGTGAGAGATCTGCAAGCCGCGCTGTTATGGGGCTTGTATTGCGGAGCCTTATGTTTTAAACAAGAAATTGAAGGTCTCCGGTATGGGGAGTCGTTAGACTTCCCAATGATTGCTGAAAAAGTAAACTCCCTGTCCCACTGGGCGTGCCAATGTTTTGGCCCACGTCCTCAGCAAGGGGGTGATGAGGGAACAAAAGTAAAAAAGTGTGTGCGGGGCGTGCCACCTCACGGATGAGGAAAGAGAACGATGCGCGTCCTGACTTCTGACCAGGCGAAAGAGGGCTCCGGTGTCACCTGATGAGGAAATATTTACGAGCTTACTCTTCTAATCACCTGTCGATCGATACTCACTGTAAGAGCGAGCAGAGCAACAATTGGGAAATCGGAGACGAGTCCTGACGGGCTCTGGGATCTAAGGCGGGGTGCGCTTAGAACGTAAGGGTTTCGAGGATGCTTGAAGGTTTCGACTGTGTTCGTCTGTTTGAGAGATTTGTTGATTGATTGATTGATTGTGTCTTTTGTATAAGCCATGGAGCTTCCTTATATATTCATCCGTAAGCACACTGAGGAAACCTAATCACAACCCACTTGGATTCTGCAATTAGAATCCCACCAGGATACGATTAACTCGCCAGTCGTGCGCTCCATGCAACACGTGTCAAACCTATCTCGCTTAGGTCTCGTTCGCCGCCTCGCTGCATTTCATTTGTCGTGTAGTAAGCGAACTCAAACACTAAGCGACCTTATCCCGAGGGCGTTATTAGTCATTTCCAACTCACCCTCGCCAGGAACTGTAGAGTCCCATGCGAATTAGAGATAAGGATCCCGCGAGGGCACCGAATCTCGCGAGGTATCAGAATCTTCTGGATAAAATCCTTGTCACGTGCTGCCAGACCTCGCCACCCTTCGTGGGCTAAAAAAGGCCACAGGCGTTGGCCCAAATGATATGCAAGCCTTTCTCGAGTCTTGGACCGAAAATGCCCATTGGGCTCAAACAAGTGTGTGCATATGAAGGCTGCTACTTGTGGTAGCTTTACTAAGATAATACGATCATCAGTAAAGTATAAATCTATCCTGATAGGAAAGCTAAGAACTCCAATCTGATGTTAGCGGCCTGATTCTCAGGGCGACCCCTGAGATTAGTGCTAGCAAAGGTTAATGCAGTGCAATTAAATTGTTTCTTGAACAGAAATATAACCACCAATAGTAAAAGAAAGTAGCAAATTCTTTAACTCATAAAACAACAAGATTTCGTCGGTATGAGGTTTTCAAAAAGTGTTGCGTTATGGTCCATTCAAACAAGATAACATTGGTAGAAGTGGTAGAACAACTTTATTGTCTTCACCATCACGGTTGACATGCTATTCTTCTTCAGTCTTCAGCTCATTTGCCGACGACACGGCACTTCATTTCTCGATCATGTTGGCTTCACCAGAATATGAACTGGCCGTCGTGAATCAGCTAGTAAGGTTGCTAAACCTTACATGATATATAACTATACAAGTTTTCTCTCTTTCTTTATTTGCTGTAATTATGTCTCTGAGTCTGAACTTTCTGGGAGGAGCACCTTTTCAACTCTTATATGATGGTGTTAGGGTAGCCATAGGTAGAGCTAGCAAGTTCAAAACCCTCCTCATAAATCTCGAATCGACGCTGGATTGTTTGCAACCACGGGTCATCCAGCAGATAAGAGACCATAATTTGGAGCTGAATCTCCCAAACGATGTAATACAAGACCTTCAAGTAAAAATGGATGTTGGTGTGCAACTCATTGCCAATTTGTCGAGCCTTAGCATGTGGAACTTTCGCGTATGGGGGGATTGCTGCAACTGCATGAAGCCTAGCTACGCAGACCAACTTGCTGCATTGGATAGGTCTCTTAGACGACTATTGGAGATACTAAAGCTGGAGCAGACGAGGAACGTGGTGGAGCTCTTGCGTTTGTCAAGAAGAACTAATGACAGACTAGATGAATTGGAGAGAAGACAGTTGGAGATTTTGAAAGCGCTGCAAGAAACAGGAGATATGTTAAGGGAGCAGCAAGTAGTAATGGAGAAAATTGAAAGGAACTGTGGTGCATCTTCAGACAGAGAAAGAGGATCAGCTCCTGCTCCTGCTCCTGCTCCAGCTCTAGGAGCAGCATTTAGGATATTGTTTGATGTTGTAATAACAGTAAAGGACAAGAATATGAAGTATAAGCGCCTCCTCGAAGATTTTGAATCCACTCTTGAATGTTTAAAGCCACTTATAGAAGAGCTTGTGGAATCTAACAAGTTGTTGCATCTTCCAAATGGGAAACAAGAATTTTTCATAATGCAAATGGAGAAGGGTGTAGAGCTGATTCACAAGTGCGCTGAGGTTCGCAATGGAGGAATGAGGTATACAAGGTACGAATGCACCAAGGAACTTATGCGATTGGATGGATGTCTTCAAAGACTTTTCATTGAACTGACAGAGCAGGTAGTATGGAACGTGAAGAAGGCCTTGGTGCTTGTAAGTAACTTGGAAAAAGAGATCACACAAATTGAAGAGGGTGGTGTGGTACATAGTGATGAAAGTGAAATCGAGTGTCCGGTTCCAGTACCTCAACCTCCATCACCTTCAGTTGGAGTGGATTTACAAAATGTGCAGTTAAATCAAGAGGTAATCGAGGAGACATTGGATCCGGTAAGTAACTTTGAAGAGGAGATCAAGGAAATTATAGAAGCTAGTGTGGTACAAAATGATGACGTACAAAGTCAGTCTACTCAACTTTCATGGCCTACGGCTGGATCGAGTATACAAAGTATGCAGGGAAAAAGGGGTGTGATCAAGGAAAGATGGGACTCGGAAGACGAGCAGGATGTCAAGCAAAGCATTGAAGCTGGAGGTGTAGAACAAATTGATGATCTTGGAGGTGAAGGTCACAGGCCAGTAGAACCTGGATTACCTGCCGTTATACGGGACGTACCACAAGTTAACATGGAGGTTTCAAGGGATGTGATTAAGGAGGCATTGGTGGATTCAGCAAAGATTCTTATAGATCAGAAGTGGGTGAAGTCTAATGAAAGGAGTGATGTGGAACAAGATCAAATGGAAACTGCAGCTGGATTAGATGTACTGAGTTTGCAGGGATCGATGGATGTGGAGACATTGTATTCAACTCCTGTTGATTCAGCATTAAAGTGTGCAACAAATATAGACAAGATGGGAGTCGACAAAAATGAAGGAAGTGGTGAAAGTCCAATTGAAATTGCAGTAGCTGCTGAAACTGAACCTCCTTCCCCTACAGTTCGGGATGTGCCGAGGAATGCTAAAAAGGAAACAGCTGAACCTCATTGTTCGTCGCCAGCGAAGGTCAAACAACCTGATAAGGAAGAGGTAATTATGTATCGACATTTTGTTCAAGGAAAGCAAAGTGTCGACATTTTGTTCATGTATCAAACCATTTCAGGTGTTTATAGTTTTCTTTTGCTTTATAGTTTTTCATTCTTCCTCTGAAGTCTAAAAGATCTGTATGGCTCAGTGCTTTGCTATTCCACTTTGAACGTACTCTTGATCTCTCTCGATCATTTAATTTATTTAGTTTATATCTTGATACATTATATATGCAGAAACACAGTGAGGAAACAGAAATGATCATGCAAGTGCCTTTTCCGGACGAATGCATTGGCAACATCATCTCACTGACCACTCCTGCAGATGCCTGCAGACTGTCATTGGTCTCTAAGCGTTTCAAGTGCGCTGCAGAATCCGATCAAGTTTGGGAAAACTTCCTTCCCAGTCCGCATCTTATCCATGCGATCGAATCCCAATCCACGTCTTCATCTACATTTGTGCCTGCCAAGTCCAAGAAGGAGTTTTACCTTGCGCTGTGCGATAACTCAGTCCTCATGGATAATGAGAAGATGAGCTTTTCACTGGACAAATGGAGTGGGAAAAAATGTTACATGATATGTGCAAGGGAACTTAATATTGTTTGGGCACAAGATAAATCTAGATACTTGAGTTGGATATCTCTGGCTGAGTCCAGGTTTAAGGAGGTGGCTTCTCTAGACGAGGTTTGTTGGCTCGAAATACGTGGGAAAATCGATACGAGTATTCTGTCTCCATGGACTCTCTACAAAGCTTATCTTGTGTACAAGTTAACAGAAGACGCATATGGATTCGACGTGCCTGTGGAGGTCGCAATTGCTGAAAGGCATTATGGATTTGAATACGGACCTCTGGATGCCGCACTTGGTGGAGATGAAAATAAGCAGACAGTGTATCTCGATCCAAGTCTGGAAATTATGGATGGAGCTGGACGTCCAAATGAAAGAGCGGACGGCTGGTTGGAGATGAAGTTGGGTGAGTTTCTATGCCAAGCAGAAGAAGATGGAGAGTTGGAAATGATATGTGCGGAGTATAAAGATCTGTGTTGGAAGAGTGGTCTTATTGTGCAGGGAATCGAGGTCAGGCCAGAAAGAAAGGAATACTCCGAGGCCAAAGGCAAGGCAGGACATTTCAGAGCCAAAGGCAAAAAAGCCTTGTTTTTCTAGGTTCTGACCTCCGATCAATGAGTAAGTTGTAAGATGATTAGTGTCATGATTATGAGCTGATTAAGAGTAATCCTCACCAGTGAATGAAATACAACTGTCAGCATGTTGTGGTCTATCAATGCTGATGTGGATATTTTCCATTTTCAGTGATGCAATAATTGTTTTTTCATTTAAAATAAAATAACTTTGTTTTTCTAGCTTTTCTCAGTTTAAATACTTTGTTGGCAGTACGTTTTGCTGCATTAAGAAATCAAAAAGAAAATTGCTCCAGGTTCTTCTTTCTTCTTCACTGTTCTTCATTTCTTAGCTAACTCTAGCTTGAATATTTCATTATGGATGCCATGTTCTCATAATTAAGTTTCCACTAGTTAAGCTAGCTTGATGGAAATAATAATTAATCCATTATAATGGATTCATAATTAACGACTCGAGAGTTTCTAATGTGACATTCCAGTGTTTATGTTTGTGTCTATGGCAATGGCATTAGAAGGGAAGTTCAAGAATTATTTCATTTATATGTTAAGAGTTGTGTAATAAAATTCCCTGCTAAGGTACTATAAATTTTTCAGTAAGAGCTGTGTGTACAGTACATGTCCTTTAGGTTGTTATATATCTGTAAAAGTATGAAAGTGAGGCTACTATAAAAGTATGGAAGAGCAGAAAGGTGACTCTAATTAGTAATTACAATATTGTAGTATTGTACATCTTACGCTAGCTATAGCATGTCATGGATTTCTAATGCCTATACTCCGTTGGATTGATCTTGTTGAAGTGACAGAATTCATATCAGTAAACCATTTACAGAACAGAAAATGTCTTCTGTGTAATATTGCTCACGATAAATCCATCATTCATCGACTATGATAAGGAGACTTCTTTATTTGTGTTCATTGTGAAGGATTGTAAGACTTTGACATGCTTAAAATCCAGCAGTTGATTTTATACCTGAAAATTTATAAAAGAATATCCTCTTTGTGTTAGTATAATGTTGCAATGCTACCAGAAAACCACCTAGTACATCCAGAAATTTTCGATCTAATAATACGTGTATCAGGATAGAGCTTAAACAGTCCACCGGAGGATGCAATCTCATTACAGGTATAAATTTTCTCAATGGTTTAATATAATCGGACATTTTCCCCAAAGCACATTGTTCTACGTACAATTTCTCAGTACCCCCGGTCTTTTCCTTTCTATTGTGGCTTTCAGCTTCAGGGATCACCTAGACCATAGCAACGGTGAATTATTGAGCAACCACGTCTGTAAGGGATAGAGGGCTTTCCATCAGGAAAACAACTGGGGAGTAGTCTTCCAAAAGGGCCTCTGCAAGGGCCAGGGAGTCCGATGAGATTCCTTTTAGCCGAAACCCCGTGGTCCAGCGCCACCATGCTAACCAGTAGTACGCAGAAGATTAATGACTTCATATTTAAAGATGCCATGATCTGAGGCTTCAGTGATAGTAGTAGGCTTCAATGCTGTTAGGTTTCAGAGATATTAGTTGTCTCTTGTTCAATACTTGCATGAGAGAGTGACCTTTTATATGGATTTTGGCTGCCGTTTTACGTTTGAACTGTGGGGTTTGGAAGACTTGAGTTTGTTTCTGCTGTTTTCATTTGCAGTTTGGTAACTATATTGCAGTTTGGTACCATTTAGATGAGCAAAATCAAAGAAAAATAGACATTCTGGAAATCAAAATTGTTCTTGAGATTGAATCAATCAAAGGTGAAAGTTACAAAGTCTACAATCAAATAGTATATGTGTCTTATGTTAAATGTAGACTTTGCAACTTTTGTCTTCAATGAGTTCAATCTCAATAGAGCATACAAGAGAAGTTAGTTTCTTGCAACGAGATCGATTTTAATAAGAAATTGACATATCGATGAGACAAGAGAGAGAGAGATCGACAAGACAAATGTGTTCAAATTGTTTGAGTTAGAGAGAGAGAGAGAGAGTGTGTGTGTGTGTGTGTTCAAATTGTTAGAGAGAGAGATGAAAACTAACCCCGTTAGTGAGAGGGTAAGAGTTCGTTTGAGATTTAAATTGGATGACCAGTCAAACATGTAGCAGGTCGTCATTAATATAGTTAGACCAATCATAAGTAACCATGTGGTTAAGGTATCTATACCTTAAAGCACACAAGTATTTGCCAACCCAACTTGGAAATGCTTTGATCAAATATTCTTTTTGATCTTGAGAGCCATTTTGTGAATACATTTCACATTCTCTTTTACAAATGAGTACTGCAGGAAATTTTAAGTGTGTGCATATGATGGCTGCTACTTGTGGTAGCTTTACTAAGATAATACGATCATCAGCAAAGTATAAATCTATCCTGATAGGAAAGCTAAGAACTCCAATCTGATGTTAGCGGCCTGATTCTCAGGGCGACCCCTGAGATTAGTGCTAGCAAAGGTTAATGCAGTGCAATTAAATTGTTTCTTGAACAGAAATATAACCACCAATAGTAAAAGAAAGTAGCAAATTCTTTAACTCATAAAACAACAAGATTTCGTCGGTATGAGGTTTTCAAAAAGTGTTGCGTTATGGTCCATTCAAACAAGATAACATTGGTAGAAGTGGTAGAACAACTTTATTGTCTTCACCATCACGGTTGACATGCTATTCTTCTTCAGTCTTCAGCTCATTTGCCGACGACACGGCACTTCATTTCTCGATCATGTTGGCTTCACCAGAATATGAACTGGCCGTCGTGAATCAGCTAGTAAGGTTGCTAAACCTTACATGATATATAACTATACAAGTTTTCTCTCTTTCTTTATTTGCTGTAATTATGTCTCTGAGTCTGAACTTTCTGGGAGGAGCACCTTTTCAACTCTTATATGATGGTGTTAGGGTAGCCATAGGTAGAGCTAGCAAGTTCAAAACCCTCCTCATAAATCTCGAATCGACGCTGGATTGTTTGCAACCACGGGTCATCCAGCAGATAAGAGACCATAATTTGGAGCTGAATCTCCCAAACGATGTAATACAAGACCTTCAAGTAAAAATGGATGTTGGTGTGCAACTCATTGCCAATTTGTCGAGCCTTAGCATGTGGAACTTTCGCGTATGGGGGGATTGCTGCAACTGCATGAAGCCTAGCTACGCAGACCAACTTGCTGCATTGGATAGGTCTCTTAGACGACTATTGGAGATACTAAAGCTGGAGCAGACGAGGAACGTGGTGGAGCTCTTGCGTTTGTCAAGAAGAACTAATGACAGACTAGATGAATTGGAGAGAAGACAGTTGGAGATTTTGAAAGCGCTGCAAGAAACAGGAGATATGTTAAGGGAGCAGCAAGTAGTAATGGAGAAAATTGAAAGGAACTGTGGTGCATCTTCAGACAGAGAAAGAGGATCAGCTCCTGCTCCTGCTCCTGCTCCAGCTCTAGGAGCAGCATTTAGGATATTGTTTGATGTTGTAATAACAGTAAAGGACAAGAATATGAAGTATAAGCGCCTCCTCGAAGATTTTGAATCCACTCTTGAATGTTTAAAGCCACTTATAGAAGAGCTTGTGGAATCTAACAAGTTGTTGCATCTTCCAAATGGGAAACAAGAATTTTTCATAATGCAAATGGAGAAGGGTGTAGAGCTGATTCACAAGTGCGCTGAGGTTCGCAATGGAGGAATGAGGTATACAAGGTACGAATGCACCAAGGAACTTATGCGATTGGATGGATGTCTTCAAAGACTTTTCATTGAACTGACAGAGCAGGTAGTATGGAATGTGAAGAAGGCCTTGGTGCTTGTAAGTAACTTGGAAAAAGAGATCACACAAATTGAAGAGGGTGGTGTGGTACATAGTGATGAAAGTGAAATCGAGTGTCCGGTTCCAGTACCTCAACCTCCATCACCTTCAGTTGGAGTGGATTTACAAAATGTGCAGTTAAATCAAGAGGTAATCGAGGAGACATTGGATCCGGTAAGTAACTTTGAAGAGGAGATCAAGGAAATTATAGAAGCTAGTGTGGTACAAAATGATGACGTACAAAGTCAGTCTACTCAACTTTCATGGCCTACGGCTGGATCGAGTATACAAAGTATGCAGGGAAAAAGGGGTGTGATCAAGGAAAGATGGGACTCGGAAGACGAGCAGGATGTCAAGCAAAGCATTGAAGCTGGAGGTGTAGAACAAATTGATGATCTTGGAGGTGAAGGTCACAGGCCAGTAGAACCTGGATTACCTGCCGTTATACGGGACGTACCACAAGTTAACATGGAGGTTTCAAGGGATGTGATTAAGGAGGCATTGGTGGATTCAGCAAAGATTCTTATAGATCAGAAGTGGGTGAAGTCTAATGAAAGGAGTGATGTGGAACAAGATCAAATGGAAACTGCAGCTGGATTAGATGTACTGAGTTTGCAGGGATCGATGGATGTGGAGACATTGTATTCAACTCCTGTTGATTCAGCATTAAAGTGTGCAACAAATATAGACAAGATGGGAGTCGACAAAAATGAAGGAAGTGGTGAAAGTCCAATTGAAATTGCAGTAGCTGCTGAAACTGAACCTCCTTCCCCTACAGTTCGGGATGTGCCGAGGAATGCTAAAAAGGAAACAGCTGAACCTCATTGTTCGTCGCCAGCGAAGGTCAAACAACCTGATAAGGAAGAGGTAATTATGTATCGACATTTTGTTCAAGGAAAGCAAAGTGTCGACATTTTGTTCATGTATCAAACCATTTCAGGTGTTTATAGTTTTCTTTTGCTTTATAGTTTTTCATTCTTCCTCTGAAGTCTAAAAGATCTGTATGGCTCAGTGCTTTGCTATTCCACTTTGAACGTACTCTTGATCTCTCTCGATCATTTAATTTATTTAGTTTATATCTTGATACATTATATATGCAGAAACACAGTGAGGAAACAGAAATGATCATGCAAGTGCCTTTTCCGGACGAATGCATTGGCAACATCATCTCACTGACCACTCCTGCAGATGCCTGCAGACTGTCATTGGTCTCTAAGCGTTTCAAGTGCGCTGCAGAATCCGATCAAGTTTGGGAAAACTTCCTTCCCAGTCCGCATCTTATCCATGCGATCGAATCCCAATCCACGTCTTCATCTACATTTGTGCCTGCCAAGTCCAAGAAGGAGTTTTACCTTGCGCTGTGCGATAACTCAGTCCTCATGGATAATGAGAAGATGAGCTTTTCACTGGACAAATGGAGTGGGAAAAAATGTTACATGATATGTGCAAGGGAACTTAATATTGTTTGGGCACAAGATAAATCTAGATACTTGAGTTGGATATCTCTGGCTGAGTCCAGGTTTAAGGAGGTGGCTTCTCTAGACGAGGTTTGTTGGCTCGAAATACGTGGGAAAATCGATACGAGTATTCTGTCTCCATGGACTCTCTACAAAGCTTATCTTGTGTACAAGTTAACAGAAGACGCATATGGATTCGACGTGCCTGTGGAGGTCGCAATTGCTGAAAGGCATTATGGATTTGAATACGGACCTCTGGATGCCGCACTTGGTGGAGATGAAAATAAGCAGACAGTGTATCTCGATCCAAGTCTGGAAATTATGGATGGAGCTGGACGTCCAAATGAAAGAGCGGACGGCTGGTTGGAGATGAAGTTGGGTGAGTTTCTATGCCAAGCAGAAGAAGATGGAGAGTTGGAAATGATATGTGCGGAGTATAAAGATCTGTGTTGGAAGAGTGGTCTTATTGTGCAGGGAATCGAGGTCAGGCCAGAAAGAAAGGAATACTCCGAGGCCAAAGGCAAGGCAGGACATTTCAGAGCCAAAGGCAAAAAAGCCTTGTTTTTCTAGGTTCTGACCTCCGATCAATGAGTAAGTTGTAAGATGATTAGTGTCATGATTATGAGCTGATTAAGAGTAATCCTCACCAGTGAATGAAATACAACTGTCAGCATGTTGTGGTCTATCAATGCTGATGTGGATATTTTCCATTTTCAGTGATGCAATAATTGTTTTTTCATTTAAAATAAAATAACTTTGTTTTTCTAGCTTTTCTCAGTTTAAATACTTTGTTGGCAGTACGTTTTGCTGCATTAAGAAATCAAAAAGAAAATTGCTCCAGGTTCTTCTTTCTTCTTCACTGTTCTTCATTTCTTAGCTAACTCTAGCTTGAATATTTCATTATGGATGCCATGTTCTCATAATTAAGTTTCCACTAGTTAAGCTAGCTTGATGGAAATAATAATTAATCCATTATAATGGATTCATAATTAACGACTCGGGAGTTTCTAATGTGACATTCCAGTGTTTATGTTTGTGTCTATGGCAATGGCATTAGAAGGGAAGTTCAAGAATTATTTCATTTATATGTTAAGAGTTGTGTAATAAACTTCCCTGCTAAGGTACTATAAATTTTTCAGTAAGAGCTGTGTGTACAGTACATGTCCTTTAGGTTGTTATATATCTGTAAAAGTATGAAAGTGAGGCTACTATAAAAGTATGGAAGAGCAGAAAGGTGACTCTAATTAGTAATTACAATATTGTAGTATTGTACATCTTACGCTAGCTAGCATGTCATGGATTTCTAATGCCTATACTCCGTTGGATTGATCTTGTTGAAGTGACAGAATTCATATCAGTAAACCATTTACAGAACAGAAAATGTCTTCTGTGTAATATTGCTCACGATAAATCCATCATTCATCGACTATGATAAGGAGACTTCTTTATTTGTGTTCATTGTGAAGGATTGTAAGACTTTGACATGCTTAAAATCCAGCAGTTGATTTTATACCTGAAAATTTATAAAAGAATATCCTCTTTGTGTTAGTATAATGTTGCAATGCTACCAGAAAACCACCTAGTACATCCAGAAATTTTCGATCTAATAATACGTGTATCAGGATAGAGCTTAAACAGTCCACCGGAGGATGCAATCTCATTACAGGTATAAATTTTCTCAATGGTTTAATATAATCGGACATTTTCCCCAAAGCACATTGTTCTACGTACAATTTCTCAGTACCCCCGGTCTTTTCCTTTCTATTGTGGCTTTCAGCTTCAGGGATCACCTAGACCATAGCAACGGTGAATTATTGAGCAACCACGTCTGTAAGGGATAGAGGGCTTTCCATCAGGAAAACAACTGGGGAGTAGTCTTCCAAAAGGGCCTCTGCAAGGGCCAGAGAGTCCGATGAGATTCCTTTTAGCCGAAACCCCGTGGTCCAGCGCCACCATGCTAACCAGTAGTACGCAGAAGATTAATGACTTCATATTTAAAGATGCCATGATCTGAGGCTTCAGTGATAGTAGTAGGCTTCAATGCTGTTAGGTTTCAGAGATATTAGTTGTCTCTTGTTCAATACTTGCATGAGAGAGTGACCTTTTATATGGATTTTGGCTGCCGTTTTACGTTTGAACTGTGGGGTTTGGAAGACTTGAGTTTGTTTCTGCTGTTTTCATTTGCAGTTTGGTAACTATATTGCAGTTTGGTACCATTTAGATGAGCAAAATCAAAGAAAAATAGACATTCTGGAAATCAAAATTGTTCTTGAGATTGAATCAATCAAAGGTGAAAGTTACAAAGTCTACAATCAAATAGTATATGTGTCTTATGTTAAATGTAGACTTTGCAACTTTTGTCTTCAATGAGTTCAATCTCAATAGAGCATACAAGAGAAGTTAGTTTCTTGCAACGAGATCGATTTTAATACGAAATTGACATATCGATGAGACAAGAGAGAGAGAGATCGACAAGACAAATGTGTTCAAATTGTTTGAGTTAGAGAGAGAGAGAGAGAGTGTGTGTGTGTGTTCAAATTGTTAGAGAGAGAGATGAAAACTAACCCCGTTAGTGAGAGGGTAAGAGTTTGTTTGAGATTTAAATTGGATGACCAGTCAAACATGTAGCATGTCGTCATTAATATAGTTAGACCAATCATAAGTAACCATGTGGTTAAGGTATCTATACCTTAAAGCACACAAGTATTTGCCAACCCAACTTGGAAATGCTTTGATCAAATATTCTTTTTGATCTTGAGAGCCATTTTGTGAATACATTTCACATTCTCTTTTACAAATGAGTACTGCAGGAAATTTTAAGTGTTGTTTTGGCCCACGTCCTCAGCAAGGGGGTGATGAGGGAACAAAAGTAAAAACGGTGTGTGCGGGGCGTGCCACCTCACGGATGAGGAAAGAGAACGATGCGCGTCCTGACTTCTGACCAGGCGAAAGAGGGCTCCGGTGTCACCTGATGAGGAAATATTTACGAGCTTACTCTTCTAATCACCTGTCGATCGATACTCACTGTAAGAGCGAGCAGAGCAACAATTGGGAAATCGGAGACGAGTCCTGACGGGCTCTGGGATCTAAGGCGGGGTGCGCTTAGAACGTAAGGGTTTCGAGGATGCTCGAAGGTTTCGACTGTGTTCGTCTGTTTGAGAGATTTGTTGATTGATTAATTGATTGTGTCCTTTGTATAAGCCATGGAGCTTCCTTATATATTCATCCGTAAGCACACTGAGGAAACCTAATCACAACCCACTTGGATTCTGCAATTAGAATCCCACCAGGATACGATTAACTCGCCAGTCGTGCGCTCCATGCAACACGTGTCAAACCTATCTCGCGTAGGTCTCGTTCGCCGCCTCGCTGCATTTCATTTGTCGTGTAGTAAGCGAACTCAAACACTAAGCGACCTTATCCCGAGGGCGTTATTAGTCATTTCCAACTCACCCACGCCAGGAACTGTAGAGTCCCATGTGAATTAGAGATAAGGATCCCGCGAGGGCACCGAATCTCGCGAGGTATCAGAATCTTCTGGATAAAATCCTTGTCACGTGCTGCCAGACCTCGCCACCCTTCGTGGGCTAAAAAAGACCACAGGCGTTGGCCCAAATGATATCCAAGCCTTTCTCGAGTCTTGGACCGAAAATGCCCATTGGGCTCAAACATTGCCCCCTAGGCCTTAAGCTTAATCCATTTCGCATCGGATAAGCGAAAAGGCCTAATTAAGCTTTTTATGGGAACTCGTATTTCAAAAGGTGCTGACGCTTCGGCGTCATTGCCTCCCTTCATCATTACGGCTTTTTGAATTTTGAAACGCGCTGACGTTTCGGTCGTCATTACGTCTTTTCGTTGCGACCATTGATTGAAAGGGACGTTACGGTTCGTCTCCTTTATAAACCTCGACGCGGGTCCCCACATCTTACCATCGCTTTCAGATCAAACTCTGCCTTCTGCAACCAAACAAAACTCCAGCACCGACCTTATTTCGACCGGAAACAATGGCTCCCAAACCTTTTGCCAATGACCCGAACCTCAGCCTTATGGCGGTGACCTCTTGGTCGACCAGCCTTGCTCGTCGCTTCGCCACCAACCCGCCTCAAGGAACACCCATCTATTTCCTTGACACGGGGGCGGCTCTGCTCGGCCCGACTCCTTCAAAGCCTCTGTCCGACGCCGATCTCAACCATTACAACGCCTCCGTGCGTCGACCAATTTTGGCCCAACGGCGCGAACCGGGGAACTTCTCTACCTGGCAAGCCCGTTCCCATATAAATGTCCGGGTCGGGGAATGGCCCAGCACCACTGCAGAGGATCGAGCGTGGTATGCGGAGCGCCTCCGGACCGATCAAACGATCTGGGAAGCGACCGGCATTCATGAAGCCATTGCCCTGAGTTTCTCGCTGCCCCCTCACACCGACCGAGCGCCTATCGCTGCCGTGGCCTGTTTGTGGAACAGTGCCACTAACACCTTCGACTTCCCCTTCGGGCAGATGGGCATTACGCTGCTGGACTTCCTCGCCATCACCGGGCTGCCGATTCACGCAAAGCTGTATGCGCCAAGCGACTTTGCGTCGACCGAGTTCACATATGCCTGCAACTTGGGGGCCCGCCGCGCCCTCAGAAGTTCATATGGGGCGTGGAGGAAATTTTGAATAGACCACGCGGAGCCGCATGAAGGAGGCATCGCTTTCCTGGAGTACTGGCTCGACAAGTTTGTCTTCTGCGGCAGTGCTCACAAACCAACCGGGAAATGGACCAAGCTGGCCGAAGCACTGTACAATGGAGTTGAAGTCGGGCTAGGGCAACCTGTACTAGGCGCACTCTACCGGACCTTGCACCTGCTGTCCCTGAAGCCTTTCCACCTTTCTGGCGGCCCTCTGTGGATCCTGGACTTGTGGACGCAGCTATACTTTCCACTCTTCCGGCGAACCCCGGTGGAATTCCTGCCCGAGGATCAGCTGCTTGGCTTTGTGGTGTGCAGGAACGCCGCAAACCGGACTCCTCTGTCCTTCTTCGCCAGCCTGTCCATCCTCTACAACCACATCGAGCCGCCTCCGACCATGGATATGATGGTTCGCCGGCGCCACCCTGAGGTCCTATCGACGGGTTTCTTCCCCCGCCAAGGCTCGGACAACGATACGAGGACTGCCTTCGTGAGAGCAACCTCGTGCTGCGACCTTCAGCTCGCCGAGGAAGAACAAGGCTTCGAGCTGTATGCCCCTAATCACTTCGCGAGGCAACTTGGCTTCCATCAAGGGATTCCTTATCCGCTTCTCCATTCGGTCAACAAGTACACCTCGTGGAGAAAAGTTGGCGAGTCCGACCGGGTCACCCCGCTGCAAAATATCTACCCTCTTTCTCCCAACTTGCTGGAGATCGAGCCTTCGCAGGGTGTCGACCCCGCCTACCTTGCTTGGTGGCGATCATTGTCCGACAACCATTGGGGGTTCCCAGACGATGCTGTCTTCGCTGCCATCTTCCGCCCTTTATACGACACTTTGGGCGAATCAGACCGTATCATCCTCGATGGCCAGCGCGACCGTGCGGAGAGGGGTTCAGGAGCTGCGACGGGAACTAGGCTTGCGCTTCCGCCAGTTTCTGCTGCTCGCCGCCCGACGGGGATCGTCATACGAGAACGCGATCCCGCACCCGAGGTATGTCACTAAGCGCGTAAATTTCGAACCTCCTTTGCCATATTGACAAAGTGCTTCTTCCTAACCCTCTTATTTACTTTTTTCAGTCTGCCCCCCGCCGGAGAACAATCGACAGGTCTGAAGTCGCCAGAGGAAAAGCACCTGTCCGGAGGGGAACTGTGGCGGGCCACGACAGTGAAACTGCTCCTGTCGTTCCTCGGCCAACGAGCGGCGAAAGCTCGCGGAAGCGTCCTATCGAGGACGAAGAGGACTTGCTCGAGGAGGTGCGGTACCAGCGAGAGTATGGCTTGGTAAGCAACCCGGTAAGCGGACCACTTCGGATTAAATTTTCCTAAGCCAGTCAACAACTCGCTAACTTTGCCTTTGACAGGTTCGCCGCACCCGACCTCGCCTCACTGTCGTTGAAGAGGCGCCCGTGATAACGGAAGTCCCATCTCCAGAACCATTCGTTGGAGACATGAACTTGGCCCTCCAAAGGGTCGCTGAGGCAAGCGCGGAGATGGTCATTGAGGAAATTGCTGAAGCCGGCGAGGAGATGGTTATCGAGGAAGTCGCTGTGGCAGGCGCCGAGACGGTCGTCGAAGATTCTACTGAATCCAGCGAGGAGATGATCTTCGAAGAAACTGTTGAAGCCAGCGAGGGAACGGTCATTGAGAAAGTTGCTGATGATGAAGTTCTTGATCAGTCCGTCCAACTCTCCGATCCCACTGCCCCCTTGGCGTCTCCGCCCGAAGGCCTTCAATTGGTACTTTGGGTCCCTCCTCTGCGATTGGGTCGAGCGAGTCAGACCAACGAAGTGCCTCCGGTGGTTCCAACAGAGAGTCCGCAGCCGCTGCTTGAGCTTTCCCCACTGCAACCGGACCCGACGGCTCAGGCCAAAGAAGTGGAGACGGAAACCGCCCGTGACACTCCGCCACCCACTCCGGAGATCGAGGCGGCTGTCGATGTTGAACCAGTCACTCCGGCCCCAACGAGAAAACCTGGCGAGGAGTCTTCTTCCTTCAGCACCCGGGCCGCTCGTCTTTGGGCCCGAACTACTCTGCCTGCTGATCCGGAACCCATCCGCCTAGCTCGGTCTTTCCTTCATGGGTTGCTGCATCACGGCTCTCGCTCGAACGTCTTTGACTTGGTAGGACGTATTCGCGAGGCTCACGAAGCTCTGGATCGACATCTCACTGGCGGCAATCCTGTTCTGGACCAAGCGCTGGAGTTGGCCGACGCTGTCGAGTCGCAGGCTCGCCGAGTCTTGGATATCGGTGCTCAATCAGCTTCCCATGAGCAAGCTCGCCGAAACTTAGACAATCAGATGGCAAGCCTCTTGGCCGAGCTTGGTGACGTTGGCGTCCTGGGAGCGTCTTCAGAGAATCCAAGTGCTGGCCATGCTCGGCGAGTGGAGGCCCTGGAGGCTCAGATAGCGGAGCTGCAGGCTCAACTTGCTCAAGCTCGCCAAGACTTGGCCCGCGCTGTGGAGGTGGAAACCCGTTTGCAGGCCGCAGAGGAGGCCCAAGAAGCTTTGGACTCGGCCATTGCTGCTGCCGAAGGAGTTCAAGCCCAGGACTATGATGAAGAAATAGCCTTAGAAGGCATGCTCTTAGATTTGTATAGGGTTTGTAGGCGTGCTTAGGTTTAACTTGTATTTGCCCCCTTGTATGAACTTTAATGATAATGTCAAAATTGAATTTTTCCCGCTCTTTGCCAACTGTTATGTAATAACTGTCAGGAAAAAATCTTTTTCTGAGATTTAGTGACGGTTTCCAATGTAACTACTCGCTCGGAACGCGGGTAATCATTATTGAAAAAGGCGTCTGACCTTATCCCCAAAGCCCGTATCTCGGAGCAAATATTGCATGGGGGACAACTGTCGAACGCACAATCGCCCCTTCCGCCTATAAAAAGAAACGCTTGGCCGGGGTGAAGTATCAGTGAAGTCTTTGCCCCCTCACCATGATTTCTTATTCTCTTTTGTTCATCCTTTTGTCCCTGCTTAGAGCAAAGCCCCCAACCATACATTCCCATTCTTTGCTGATTCTGAAAATCTACTCTCAGGCCGAGAGTGATTCTGAAAATCTACTCTCAAGCCAAGCCTTTGTTCGGCCTGACCAAAGGTTGGGTAACCTCTGCCTTGCGCCTGCTGTTCTATCAGCGCGTGAGGCTCTGCCGGCCCTTCAAACGGAAGACCGGTGGTAGCATGAGGGATCCTGGCCCGCTGGACCTCTAACTTCCCAACAATTTGTCTTAGGTCCAGGCCGGCGTCGGGATTTAGGCTGGTCTAAAGACGCGAGGCGTTTGTCAACTTTGAGCGAAGGACGCGAGGCGTTTGTCAACTTTGAGCGAAGGACGCGGCGGCAGACTTTTCTTTAGCCAAGCGAGTCGGGACGAGGCTTCCAGTATCTGTAGATCTATGCTTTTTTGAATGTAAACATAGTCTAATTTTACCTTTTCTGATCAATGTAATTGCTTTGGCCGCAAAGCCAGAATTTGAAACATGTATTGAACAAAGTCAAAAAAGGCAAAAATAAATGAATTTATTTTTTAGGGCCTCTGGAATAGGCCCGAATCTTGTACTAGTCTTTGTGTTTAGACTTTGCACGTTTACAGAGAATGAAGAAAACAATAGAACTTTTTAGGGCCTCTGGAATAGGCCCCAATCTAATACAGGCCTTTTTAGGCTGGTATGTTACAATGTATTCTATTAGTCTTCTGTCCCGAGTTGCCCCCTAGTGTTAGGCGGCGGAGCGAGTATGCGATGACGCGTAGCACTATTGACTGTGGTGGCGGGAGCTGGTGGAGGTGGAGGATCCTCGCGCTCCCAGACTCCTGCAATGTGGCGCTTGAGGAAGCGGCCATTAATAGGGTTGCGATGAATAGTACCGTCCAAATCACGCAAGTGGTATGCCCCCTTGGGAAGTATACGATGAATGATAAAGGGTCCATCCCAGCGAGCGGACCACTTGCCTCGACCATCTGTTTTATCCCCAAGCGGGAGGACGGCACGCCACACCTTCTGGCCCTCAGCATAGCTTTGTCCGCGCGTGATCTTATCATAAGAGCGGGCGATGCGTTGTTTCTCGAGGACGAGATTGTTGAAAGCGGCGATGCGGTGCTCGTTCAGATCTTCAAGCTCCTGCCACATGGCTTGGACGTAATCCTCGCCAAGTAGTTGATGTTGCTCTTGAACGCAGAGCGAAGCGATATTGATCTCAAGGGGAAGGACGGCATCGTGACCGTACATGAGCGCATACGGTGTAGTATCCGTAGGGCCTCGCTTGGAGGTGCGGTAGGCCCACAAAGTGTGGTAGAGTTCCTGGTGCCAAACGCGTGGGTTCAACTCCAACATCTTGCGGAGGATGCCAAGGATGACCTTATTACTAGTCTCCGCTTGGCCATTGGACTGGGCATAGTATGGCGTGGAGTGTAGGAGCTTGATGCCGTAGTCGTTTAAGTATGTAACAACTGAATCAGCCATGAAAGCTGCCCCCCTGTCCGTAACGATGCACTCCGGGATGCCAAAGCGTGAGATGATATTGCGGAAAATGAAGTTGCGCACCGAGTTAGCAGAGGCGACTTTGAGAGGTTCGGCCTCGACCCATTTGGTAAAGAAATCGGTGGCAACAATTATGAACTTATGCTGCTCAGAGGAATGGGGATGAATGATGCCCACGAAATCCATTGCCCATCCGCGACACGGCCAAGGTTTGATGATGGGCTGCAGCGGGATGTTGGGGATATGTTGTACGGGTCCGTGAGCCTGGCAATCTTGGCAACCTCTGGCGAAGGCAATACAGTCTTTCAGAATGGTTGGCCAGTAGTATCCATGGCGGCGGATCAGCCATCGCATTTTGGGCCCGGCCTGGTGCGAGCCGCAAACTCCGCAATGGACTTCGCGCATGAGACGTTTAGCTTCGTTCCTGTAGACACAGCGGAAGTCGTTGCCGTCTTCCCCACGCCGCCGGAGTTCGCCATTGCGTAATACAAAGTTTAAGGCGAGGAAGCGGATTTGCCTGGAATGAGCAGCGTCATTGGGGTTCTGGAGGTAGGCGATGAATGGTAGCCGCCAATCCTCGTCGATGGGGTCCAAGGCTGCAACTTCTGGGATGGCGTCCCGAAATTGCCCCCTGGCAATGAAAGAGGGAAGAGTACGGCGTTCGACCTTGAGCAGGCGTTCGCGCACTCCGTCTCTCAGGCTGAGGCCAGACGCTATCTGGGCGAGCTCGTTGGCGGCGAAGTTAAATTCACGTGGTATGTGTTCGATGTAAACGTCGTCAAATCGATCCAATACCTCGAAAGCCTTACGCAGGTATGGCTCAATTGACAAACTTAAACATTTGAACTTTTCCACAAGCTGGTTAACGACCAACAAAGAATCGCCAAAGATCTGGACCTCGCGGACTCCTAAGTCCAACAAGATCTCTAGGCCGATGATTAGTGCTTCGTACTCGGCCTGGTTGTTGGTGCATTTGAAATCGAGCTGGAACGAGTAGGAGAAGCGATATCCAGCGGAATTGGCTATGGCTATCCCGGCTCCGGCTGCGGTATCAGTCCGTGAACCATCAAAGTACAAGGTCCAGGGAGCGAGTGTTACTGTGGCGAAGTCCAACTCGCGAAACGCTGTGAGCTCTGATGGTGGGTGATGGGCAAGAAAATCCGCTATTGCCTGTCCTTTTACTGCCTTTTGCGGAACATATTGCAACGAGAATTCGGACATGGCTAGGATCCACTTGCCGATGCGTCCCCGCAAGATAGGGCGAGAAAGCATGTATTTGACCAGGTCGGATTGAGCGATGACGACCGTGGTAAAGGCAAGCATGTAATGGCGCAGCTTACACCCTGCAAAGTATAGGGCGAGACATAACTTCTCCATGGGCGAGTAGCGTGTCTCACAGTCCGTTAAAACCCTGCTAAGGTAATAGATGGCATGTTCTACCCCGTTCTCGTCGTCCTGGGCCAGGAGTCCGCCGATGGACAGGTCGGCGGCGGTGATATAAAGTTTAAGCGGGGCGCCGTCGCGAGGCGGGATCAGGACAGGTGGGTTCGTAAGGTAGTCCTTGATTCGATCGAAGGCCTGTTGATGTTGCGGTTCCCATACGAACTCGGTTGCCCCCTGGAGCTTAAGGAGGGGTGAAAAATGTTGGACCTTCCCTGCCGCGTTTGATATGAAGCGGCGGAGAAAGTTGATTCGCCCTAGTAGCTGTTGTAGCTCCTTCTTGGTAGTGGGAGGCGAAGCGGTGATTACCGCTTGTGCTTTGTCCTTTGGGATCTCGATGCCTCTTTGATGTACTAGGAAACCAAGGAAGTCACCGGCTTCCGCGAAGAAAACACACTTGGCGGGGTTCATCTTTAGGTTATGTTTGCGCATCCGTGTGAACACCTGCCGCAAGTCTTCCACGTGGGTTGCTCGCGATTTGGTTTTGACTAGCACATCGTCGATGTAGACTTCGATCAACTTGCCCAAGATGTCGTGGAAGATGAGGTTCATGGCGCGCTGGTACGTTGCCCCCGCATTCTTAAGGCCGAAGGGCATGACGACGTACTCGAATGCGCCAGCAAAACCAGGACAGCGGAAAGCAGTCTTGTGGCGATCCTCCTCGGCGACGGGAATCTGATGGTACCCGGCCGTGCCGTCCGTAAAGGATAACACTTCGTGTCCCGCGGCGGCATCAATGAGTAGGTCAGCCACAGGCATGGGGTATATGTCCTTTGGTGTTGCGTTGTTTAGATCTCGGTAATCAACACAGACACGCATCTTGCCATTTTTCTTGCGGACGGGGACGACGTTGGACAACCACTCGTTATATTTGGCCACGCGAATGATACCCGATCGGTGCATGCTTTCGATCTCTTCCTTAACCACGATCTGGGTCTCAGTTCGCATGAAGCGGCCGTCCTGCCGGACTGGACGCCGGTCGGGATAAGTTGGTAGCCGGTGGTAGACCAAGTCCGGGGACAAGCCGGGCATATCCTCGTACTTGTCGGCGAAGCAATCCCTGTACTCGCGTAGTAGGGCAAGCAGGGCTTCCTTTTCGTCCTCCGCCAACTTTGCGCTGATGGAAATGAGTAAGGGCTTTTCTGTAGTCCCTACATCAACTTGTAAAGTGGGGTCGCGGACTTGAGGTGGAGTGTCGTCCAAGGCAGCAGGAGCTAACTGAATAACTTCTTCTTTGGTATCGGAATAATCCACCACTTCATCGACATATTCCATAGTCGCGACCTTGTCGTAGGCTTCGCGTTCTGCCCAATACGAAAGGAGTCTTTCGCACAAGGACTCGCCAGCCTCGCGTGCCTCCTCGGAAAAGGCACTATCCATTGAAATGGGGTGTGAGAGTCGCGATGGTGTGAGGACGTTGCAAATCGTCCCTCGCCTGGGTAAGTCCCCATCGCGTTAGATTGGAGGCCGTTACTCCGTATGGGCGGCCCTTGTGATCGACGCCTTGAACGTCCAACGGGCCCAAGTCCGTATTATAGTACCGGGCATCGTTGAGGTTGGCGGAAATAGAGAAAGGCCGCGGGTCGGCCTTGATGATGATTGCCTCGCGTTTCTTGGTATCCCATATCATGAGCTCTTGGTGCATTGAGGAAGGCACGCAATAACTTCTGTGGATCCAGTCTCGGCCGAGGATCATGCTGTAGGAGGAAACGCACTCGGCGACAAAAAAGGTGTAAACCCGCGATGCCGGCCCGACCTTGACCCGTAGAAACAGTAAGCCTAGGGTTCGGGACACTTGTCCTGTGAAGTTCTTCACCGTTAAGGACGTGGTCTGGATCATCGAGCGCGGGATGTCGAGGAGTCCCATGGTGCGGGTTGTGACGACATTAACCGCGGCACCGGTGTCGACCATGACCTTGTTGATCAGTTTCCCTTGGACCTCTGCCGTGTTATACAGTGGCCGCATGTGGGTGGCCATGTCCAAAGTTGGCGTGGAAAAGGTCAGAGTTGGCCTTTGGGTGAGGCTGCTCGAACTTTCTACTTGTGGAGCGTCATCGGCTGGGGCCAGTACTGGGGCCAGTACTGGGCCCATTTCGCTGCTGCATGGCGGGGGTATGCTGTCATCCTCGCTGCAAATGGTGATGTCCGCCGCGCTGCAGGTTGTGTTTGGTGGAAGAGCGTATCGTTTCGAAATAAAGAACACCATCCCGACCTGAAACGAGAATTGTTCAGGGACTGGGACCAAAGGTGTGTCAATGATCCCGTGTTCCCCTTCGAGCACTGCAAAGGCATCTGCCTCGCGGCTAAGCCCTTCATCAGCATCCCATCCGGAGACCTCTAGCATACTGCAGGTGAATGATTCGGCCTGCTCTTCGTCCTGCTCTTCCTCTAGGTTGAGCCGAGGTTCTGAGTGTGCCTCGTCGGCTTCCTCATTCTCACGGAAACGTTGGGCCATTTGTTCGGCGAGGTTAGGACTGGAGGGTGCTGGTGTCGCTGCTGGTGGTTCTGGAACCTCGGGCTGCCGCGGACGCCATACTGGCTTGGGTGAAGGCTGATGGTCCCTGGCTGGCTGTCTGTCTGATGCCGCAGGAGCCTTACCGTTGTCTTCTTTCTCCAACCGCTGCAGGGCAGATACTCGGGGAACCATCCTAGTCTCGGGTTCCGGGGTGCGCCGTGGCCGAGGCTGTTGTGGCGATGGCGGCTCCCTTCTGACGTCAGCCTCTGGATTTCGACGTTCTTGTCGTCGTGAGGGCTGAGATGGCTCACGTTTAGACTCTGAGTCCGGAGTCATGAACAATTTACGCCTAGGGCCGGTAGGCGGAGCCTTGCTTTGTTCGGGTTCCGGTGACGGCCTATGCCGGGAAAGCCGCTGATCTCTCCTCCTATCAGTTTCTGGTGACGGGTTGGGCCTAGCAGGCTGTGGATCCCTCCTCCTGTCAGGTGCGGGTGACGGCCTGCGTCTGGAGGGTTGCTGGTCCCTTCTCCTTTCAGGTATTGGGGATGGCCTGCGCCTAGGAGGCTGCGGATCTCTTCTTTGTTCAGGTGGTGGTGATTGCTTGCGCCTGGGAGGCTGCGAATCCGGCTTGGGCGGAACCGTGAGTCGGCAGAAAACGTTTGGCTTGGGCGCAGGCTCGTGACTGAACTGCTCGCAGATTCTTGGAGGTGTGACTGGCGGCATTTGAAGGACTGCGCGCAGACCTTCTGCTTCTCGCCACATTCGCTCAGGCGTCTGTGCGAGCTGTGAGGGGCGTACAGCGCCCTCGTCGACAGCCCGTAAGGCGCGTAGGATGCTGCCGTATCGCTTCTGGAGCTTGCGCTTCTTGGACCTGCTGATGGTCACTGCCTTGCCCCCTTGCTGCGTGTACCAGACCCCTTCCTTGATCGCCGATTTGGACGTCGGGGGAATGTAAGGGTTGGTCAAGACGCTGCTACGACTCTCGCTGCTGGAGTCTGACATGTCCATCTCGCTTGCGGCAGGGGATGGAGGTATTGCTGCTGCCCAATGCGCGGCAACGTATGTCTCGAGACGCGCTATCCTTTTCTCCAGCTCTTCGCGAGTTCTAGGGCTCGTAGGCTGGGAACCTCTGACGGGGAACGGTCTATCGTCCCTCATGATTGCTTTGCCCTTATCCTTGTAGGAGGGGCGGTCTGGTTCGAGCCTCGCGACCAACTGTCGAGCTGTGTCGTCTGCGCTCCCCATCTGGTTATCCGGGAGTATGTAGTTGTTCGCCGGCCGTTTGCGATTTCGGCCTGGCGGCTCGGATGGTCCTGCATTTGGTGACAGGTCTAATGTGATCATTCGCTGGCCGACGCGAGGCCAAGCGAAACCAGCAGTTGCGATTGTAAAGCCGCCCTCATCCTTAAAGCAGATATATCCGAGGTCGAGCCAGTCTTGGATCTGGTCTCAGAGCTGGCGACATTCGCTGGTTCTGTGCCCCCAGCTGTCATGGAAACTGCAATGAACGCGTCCCTCCTTGTACTCGCTGTAGGGCAAGGAGTTGAGTGTGACGAGCCCGGCCTCTCTGAGATCTTCTAAGACCTCGTGTGCCAGACTTTCGTTGTAGGTGTACCGACGACGCGGCTGACGGGCACCGTCGTCTCCTTCCTCGCGACCCCTTTTGGGCGCTCGACGTCGTTCATCGTCCTGGGCCTGGTCAACCCAGTTGACCTCGACCATGCCCACTACGGGCGGAAAAGGGTCTACATCGACCAATGAGGCCGTGCTCCCCGGTGCCTTCATCCTCAGTTCGCCTGAGTTTAACCAAGTCTGCAGCTGGTCTCGGAGCTTGACACAATCTTTGGTGTCGTGGTTGTACACGTTGTGGAAGGCACAATATTTCTTGTCCTTCAGCTCCTCCTTAGGCGGTATCTTGTGATCCAGGCGCACGTACTTCGCCTCGATTAGGTCATTAAAGACCAAATGGGCGTTTTTGGCGTCGTAAGTGTACGACTCGTACTCTGGCTTGGTCCAGGCAAAGGACTGGATGGTGATCGGCTCGCGGGTCATCTTCAGGTTCTTCAGTTTATGAGCCACTTGCTTACCAGTCAGCTCTACCGCGCCAATGTCGTCCAAGTCCTGATCTGCATGAGCTGGCTCCGGCCTTTGATAGTAGGGATCGTGAGCAGGGGTTTGCATGCTGAGTGCCCCCACGATCCGGTTCTTCCCTGGTACATAGGTTCCCTTGGAAGCGTTGGCCTTGTCGTCCAGCTCGTTCAGGATGAGCTCGTAGCTGCCAACCTTGTTGATTAGGTCACCCATGGAACTGAAACGCTCTCCATGGTGCTTCAGCCGCTGGCGGTGCTCCAGACCCCGAATAGCCAACTTAATGGCTTCCTGCTCAGGCAGCAGGTAATCGCATTTGGCCTGCTGGATCTTGAAGCGCTGGAGGAAAGAAACTCCGGACTCCATGCTCTGCTGGCTCATCTGCGTGAGGGAGTCGAGGCCAACTTCGGGCTCAATTGTGCCATATGTCTCCCGGAAGAGACGTTCCATGGTGGGCCAATCTGCTATGGACCCTGGCTTCAGTCTGGAATACCAGGTGAAGGCGGCTCCGGACAGAGAAGTCCCGAAGAGCTTGAGCTTGAGCATGTCATCATTCTCGTACTGTCCGCATTGGACCTTGAAACGGGCCATGTGAGTCGCTGCATCTTCCCTCGTCTCCCCAGAGAATGTGGTGAAGACGATGTTCTTGAACCCGTGGGGGAAGGGATACTGTGCCACGCTATCTGGATAGGGGTCACGATAGTGCAAGCTAGCATCACCCTTTCCGGTGTGCTCCTTGACAATGCTTGAGATGAGTTGGCGCCAGTCGGCCGCCGTTACTGGTGCAGAATCTGCCCCCTGGTCGTGGCCATGCCATGCAGAGAGGCTAGGGGCCTGCCCGACATTCTTAGGGGTCGAACTGGAATAAGCCACGATCGGGTCATCTGGTGTCCCCATTCCTTGCGATGGAAGAGCACCGGCGCCCCTGAGTGTGACTCCAGGGCTGCATGGCGAGGGTAGACGGGGTGGTGTCTTTGATGAACTGGCCCCCAATGTGAATTGGGGAGCCTTCTGGGCCCCGACCCTCGGATTTGCTCTAGGGCGCTCATTAGGCGGGATGTACCTTGAGCCCTCAGCTGCGCTTGAACTGGCATAGTTCATAGCGTGACTCTTTGGCGCTTGGGCCCGAATCCAGTCTTCCATCTGCAGGACCCTTGTACTCAGGGTATCATGGCGCTCTTTGTAGTCTTCGAGCTTTTCCATGCTGTTCTTGCTCCCGAAGAAGGAAGCGTCCTGCTGTTGCTGCAGCTTGGTGTCATGGTCGTTCAGACGATGGGTTTGGACCTCCAAAGCCTTTGTAAAGGCCACCTTGCTCTGATCCAGTTCTGTCTGGATCCTTTGCAGAGAGCCGGTCATTATGTCCTTGTCCTCCCTGATCGTGCCAACCACATAGTTGAACTCCTCGCTGAGCTTAGCGTGGTTCTCCTGGTTCGCGAGCCAGATCTCCTTGTCCTTAGCGACCTGCGCAGAGAGGTCCTGGACAGTTTGCTGAGTTTCTTCGACTTTCAAGCCGAACTCTCTCCTGAGCGCGCCGATCTCATTCTTGAAATCGCTCCTTAGTTCTTCGAACATTTTGCGGACTTCCTCTGTGGACAGAGTAGGTCCTGCTTCTGGGATTGGTTGTGAGTTTGCCATTGTGGACTTAGTATGGTCGGGGTTGCCGAACCGAGTGAGAATCTCTTCTTTAGTGAGAGATCTGCAAGCCGCGCTGTTATGGGGTATTGCGGAGCCTTATGTTTTAAACAAGAAATTGAAGGTCTCCGGTATGGGGAGTCGTTGGACTTCCCAATGATTGCTGAAAAAGTAAACTCCCTGTCCCACTGGGCGTGCCAATGTTTTGGCCCACGTCCTCAGCAAGGGGGTGATGAGGGAACAAAAGTAAAAAAGTGTGTGCGGGGCGTGCCACCTCACGGATGAGGAAAGAGAACGATGCGCGTCCTGACTTCTGACCAGGCGAAAGAGGGCTCCGGTGTCACCTGATGAGGAAATATTTACGAGCTTACTCTTCTAATCACCTGTCGATCGATACTCACTGTAAGAGCGAGCAGAGCAACAATTGGGAAATCGGAGACGAGTCCTGACGGGCTCTGGGATCTAAGGCGAGGTGCGCTTAGAACGTAAGGGTTTCGAGGATGCTTGAAGGTTTCGACTGTGTTCGTCTGTTTGAGAGATTTGTTGATTGATTGATTGATTGTGTCTTTTGTATAAGCCATGGAGCTTCCTTATATATTCATCCGTAAGCACACTGAGGAAACCTAATCACAACCCACTTGGATTCTGCAATTAGAATCCCACCAGGATACGATTAACTCGCCAGTCGTGCGCTCCATGCAACACGTGTCAAACCTATCTCGCTTAGGTCTCGTTCGCCGCCTCGCTGCATTTCATTTGTCGTGTAGTAAGCGAACTCAAACACTAAGCGACCTTATCCCGAGGGCGTTATTAGTCATTTCCAACTCACCCTCGCCAGGAACTGTAGAGTCCCATGCGAATTAGAGATAAGGATCCCGCGAGGGCACCGAATCTCACGAGGTATCAGAATCTTCTGGATAAAATCCTTGTCACGTGCTGCCAGATCTCGCCACCCTTCGTGGGCTAAAAAAGGACACAGGCGTTGGCCCAAATGATATCCAAGCCTTTCTCGAGTCTTGGACCGAAAATGCCCATTGGGCTCAAACAAGTGTGTGCATATGAAGGCTGCTACTTGTGGTAGCTTTACTAAGATAATACGATCATCAGCAAAGTATAAATCTATCCTGATAGGAAAGCTAAGAACTCCAATATTCTGATGTTAGCGGCCTGATTCTCAGGGCGACCCCTGAGATTAGTGCTAGCAAAGGTTAATGCAGTGCAATTAAATTGTTTCTTGAACAGAAATATAACCACCAATAGTAAAAGAAAGTAGCAAATTCTTTAACTCATAAAACAACAAGATTTCGTCGGTATGAGGTTTTCAAAAAGTGTTGCGTTATGGTCCATTCAAACAAGATAACATTGGTAGAAGTGGTAGAACAACTTTATTGTCTTCACCATCACGGTTGACATGCTATTCTTCTTCAGTCTTCAGCTCATTTGCCGACGACACGGCACTTCATTTCTCGATCATGTTGGCTTCACCAGAATATGAACTGGCCGTCGTGAATCAGCTAGTAAGGTTGCTAAACCTTACATGATATATAACTATACAAGTTTTCTCTCTTTCTTTATTTGCTGTAATTATGTCTCTGAGTCTGAACTTTCTGGGAGGAGCACCTTTTCAACTCTTATATGATGGTGTTAGGGTAGCCATAGGTAGAGCTAGCAAGTTCAAAACCCTCCTCATAAATCTCGAATCGACGCTGGATTGTTTGCAACCACGGGTCATCCAGCAGATAAGAGACCATAATTTGGAGCTGAATCTCCCAAACGATGTAATACAAGACCTTCAAGTAAAAATGGATGTTGGTGTGCAACTCATTGCCAATTTGTCGAGCCTTAGCATGTGGAACTTTCGCGTATGGGGGGATTGCTGCAACTGCATGAAGCCTAGCTACGCAGACCAACTTGCTGCATTGGATAGGTCTCTTAGACGACTATTGGAGATACTAAAGCTGGAGCAGACGAGGAACGTGGTGGAGCTCTTGCGTTTGTCAAGAAGAACTAATGACAGACTAGATGAATTGGAGAGAAGACAGTTGGAGATTTTGAAAGCGCTGCAAGAAACAGGAGATATGTTAAGGGAGCAGCAAGTAGTAATGGAGAAAATTGAAAGGAACTGTGGTGCATCTTCAGACAGAGAAAGAGGATCAGCTCCTGCTCCTGCTCCTGCTCCAGCTCTAGGAGCAGCATTTAGGATATTGTTTGATGTTGTAATAACAGTAAAGGACAAGAATATGAAGTATAAGCGCCTCCTCGAAGATTTTGAATCCACTCTTGAATGTTTAAAGCCACTTATAGAAGAGCTTGTGGAATCTAACAAGTTGTTGCATCTTCCAAATGGGAAACAAGAATTTTTCATAATGCAAATGGAGAAGGGTGTAGAGCTGATTCACAAGTGCGCTGAGGTTCGCAATGGAGGAATGAGGTATACAAGGTACGAATGCACCAAGGAACTTATGCGATTGGATGGATGTCTTCAAAGACTTTTCATTGAACTGACAGAGCAGGTAGTATGGAATGTGAAGAAGGCCTTGGTGCTTGTAAGTAACTTGGAAAAAGAGATCACACAAATTGAACAGGGTGGTGTGGTACATAGTGATGAAAGTGAAATCGAGTGTCCGGTTCCAGTACCTCAACCTCCATCACCTTCAGTTGGAGTGGATTTACAAAATGTGCAGTTAAATCAAGAGGTAATCGAGGAGACATTGGATCCGGTAAGTAACTTTGAAGAGGAGATCAAGGAAATTATAGAAGCTAGTGTGGTACAAAATGATGACGTACAAAGTCAGTCTACTCAACTTTCATGGCCTACGGCTGGATCGAGTATACAAAGTATGCAGGGAAAAAGGGGTGTGATCAAGGAAAGATGGGACTCGGAAGACGAGCAGGATGTCAAGCAAAGCATTGAAGCTGGAGGTGTAGAACAAATTGATGATCTTGGAGGTGAAGGTCACAGGCCAGTAGAACCTGGATTACCTGCCGTTATACGGGACGTACCACAAGTTAACATGGAGGTTTCAAGGGATGTGATTAAGGAGGCATTGGTGGATTCAGCAAAGATTCTTATAGATCAGAAGTGGGTGAAGTCTAATGAAAGGAGTGATGTGGAACAAGATCAAATGGAAACTGCAGCTGGATTAGATGTACTGAGTTTGCAGGGATCGATGGATGTGGAGACATTGTATTCAACTCCTGTTGATTCAGCATTAAAGTGTGCAACAAATATAGACAAGATGGGAGTCGACAAAAATGAAGGAAGTGGTGAAAGTCCAATTGAAATTGCAGTAGCTGCTGAAACTGAACCTCCTTCCCCTACAGTTCGGGATGTGCCGAGGAATGCTAAAAAGGAAACAGCTGAACCTCATTGTTCGTCGCCAGCGAAGGTCAAACAACCTGATAAGGAAGAGGTAATTATGTATCGACATTTTGTTCAAGGAAAGCAAAGTGTCGACATTTTGTTCATGTATCAAACCATTTCAGGTGTTTATAGTTTTCTTTTGCTTTATAGTTTTTCATTCTTCCTCTGAAGTCTAAAAGATCTGTATGGCTCAGTGCTTTGCTATTCCACTTTGAACTTACTCTTGATCTCTCTCGATCATTTAATTTATTTAGTTTATATCTTGATACATTATATATGCAGAAACACAGTGAGGAAACAGAAATGATCATGCAAGTGCCTTTTCCGGACGAATGCATTGGCAACATCATCTCACTGACCACTCCTGCAGATGCCTGCAGACTGTCATTGGTCTCTAAGCGTTTCAAGTGCGCTGCAGAATCCGATCAAGTTTGGGAAAACTTCCTTCCCAGTCCGCATCTTATCCATGCGATCGAATCCCAATCCACGTCTTCATCTACATTTGTGCCTGCCAAGTCCAAGAAGGAGTTTTACCTTGCGCTGTGCGATAACTCAGTCCTCATGGATAATGAGAAGATGAGCTTTTCACTGGACAAATGGAGTGGGAAAAAATGTTACATGATATGTGCAAGGGAACTTAATATTGTTTGGGCACAAGATAAATCTAGATACTTGAGTTGGATATCTCTGGCTGAGTCCAGGTTTAAGGAGGTGGCTTCTCTAGACGAGGTTTGTTGGCTCGAAATACGTGGGAAAATCGATATGAGTATTCTGTCTCCATGGACTCTCTACAAAGCTTATCTTGTGTACAAGTTAACAGAAGACGCATATGGATTCGACGTGCCTGTGGAGGTCGCAATTGCTGAAAGGCATTATGGATTTGAATACGGACCTCTGGATGCCGCACTTGGTGGAGATGAAAATAAGCAGACAGTGTATCTCGATCCAAGTCTGGAAATTATGGATGGAGCTCGACGTCCAAATGAAAGAGCGGACGGCTGGTTGGAGATGAAGTTGGGTGAGTTTCTATGCCAAGCAGAAGAAGATGGAGAGTTGGAAATGATATGTGCGGAGTATAAAGATCTGTGTTGGAAGAGTGGTCTTATTGTGCAGGGAATCGAGGTCAGGCCAGAAAGAAAGGAATACTCCGAGGCCAAAGGCAAGGCAGGACATTTCAGAGCCAAAGGCAAAAAAGCCTTGTTTTTCTAGGTTCTGACCTCCGATCAATGAGTAAGTTGTAAGATGATTAGTGTCATGATTATGAGCTGATTAAGAGTAATCCTCACCAGTGAATGAAATACAACTGTCAGCATGTTGTGGTCTATCAATGCTGATGTGGATATTTTCCATTTTCAGTGATGCAATAATTGTTTTTTCATTTAAAATAAAATAACTTTGTTTTTCTAGCTTTTCTCAGTTTAAATACTTTGTTGGCAGTACGTTTTGCTGCATTAAGAAATCAAAAAGAAAATTGCTCCAGGTTCTTCTTTCTTCTTCACTGTTCTTCATTTCTTAGCTAACTCTAGCTTGAATATTTCATTATGGATGCCATGTTCTCATAATTAAGTTTCCACTAGTTAAGCTAGCTTGATGGAAATAATAATTAATCCATTATAATGGATTCATAATTAACGACTCGAGAGTTTCTAATGTGACATTCCAGTGTTTATGTTTGTGTCTATGGCAATGGCATTAAAAGGGAAGTTCAAGAATTATTTCATTTATATGTTAAGAGTTGTGTAATAAACTTCCCTGCTAAGGTACTATAAATTTTTCAGTAAGAGCTGTGTGTACAGTACATGTCCTTTAGGTTGTTATATATCTGTAAAAGTATGAAAGTGAGGCTACTATAAAAGTATGGAAGAGCAGAAAGGTGACTCTAATTAGTAATTACAATATTGTAGTATTGTACATCTTACGCTAGCTAGCATGTCATGGATTTCTAATGCCTATACTCCGTTGGATTGATCTTGTTGAAGTGACAGAATTCATATCAGTAAACCATTTACAGAACAGAAAATGTCTTCTGTGTAATATTGCTCACGATAAATCCATCATTCATCGACTATGATAAGGAGACTTCTTTATTTGTGTTCATTGTGAAGGATTGTAAGACTTTGACATGCTTAAAATCCAGCAGTTGATTTTATACCTGAAAATTTATAAAAGAATATCCTCTTTGTGTTAGTATAATGTTGCAATGCTACCAGAAAACCACCTAGTACATCCAGAAATTTTCGATCTAATAATACGTGTATCAGGATAGAGCTTAAACAGTCCACCGGAGGATGCAATCTCATTACAGGTATAAATTTTCTCAATGGTTTAATATAATCGGACATTTTCCCCAAAGCACATTGTTCTACGTACAATTTCTCAGTACCCCCGGTCTTTTCCTTTCTATTGTGGCTTTCAGCTTCAGGGATCACCTAGACCATAGCAACGGTGAATTATTGAGCAACCACGTCTGTAAGGGATAGAGGGCTTTCCATCAGGAAAACAACTGGGGAGTAGTCTTCCAAAAGGGCCTCTGCAAGGGCCAGGGAGTCCGATGAGATTCCTTTTAGCCGAAACCCCGTGGTCCAGCGCCACCATGCTAACCAGTAGTACGCAGAAGATTAATGACTTCATATTTAAAGATGCCATGATCTGAGGCTTCAGTGATAGTAGTAGGCTTCAATGCTGTTAGGTTTCAGAGATATTAGTTGTCTCTTGTTCAATACTTGCATGAGAGAGTGACCTTTTATATGGATTTTGGCTGCCGTTTTACGTTTGAACTGTGGGGTTTGGAAGACTTGAGTTTGTTTCTGCTGTTTTCATTTGCAGTTTGGTAACTATATTGCAGTTTGGTACCATTTAGATGAGCAAAATCAAAGAAAAATAGACATTCTGGAAATCAAAATTGTTCTTGAGATTGAATCAATCAAAGGTGAAAGTTACAAAGTCTACAATCAAATAGTATATGTGTCTTATGTTAAATGTAGACTTTGCAACTTTTGTCTTCAATGAGTTCAATCTCAATAGAGCATACAAGAGAAGTTAGTTTCTTGCAACGAGATCGATTTTAATACGAAATTGACATATCGATGAGACAAGAGAGAGAGAGATCGACAAGACAAATGTGTTCAAATTGTTTGAGTTAGAGAGAGAGAGAGAGTGTGTGTGTGTGTGTGTTCAAATTGTTAGAGAGAGAGATGAAAACTAACCCCGTTAGTGAGAGGGTAAGAGTTTGTTTGAGATTTAAATTGGATGACCAGTCAAACATGTAGCAGGTCGTCATTAATATAGTTAGACCAATCATAAGTAACCATGTGGTTAAGGTATCTATACCTTAAAGCACACAAGTATTTGCCAACCCAACTTGGAAATGCTTTGATCAAATATTCTTTTTGATCTTGAGAGCCATTTTGTGAATACATTTCACATTCTCTTTTACAAATGAGTACTGCAGGAAATTTTAAGTGTTGTTTTGGCCCACGTCCTCAGCAAGGGGGTGATGAGGGAACAAAAGTAAAAACGGTCGGATGAGGAAAGAGAACGATGCGCGTCCTGACTTCTGACCAGGCGAAAGAGGGCTCCGGTGTCACCTGATGAGGAAATATTTACGAGCTTACTCTTCTAATCACCTGTCGATCGATACTCACTGTAAGAGCGAGCAGAGCAACAATTGGGAAATCGGAGACGAGTCCTGACGGGCTCTGGGATCTAAGGCGGGGTGCGCTTAGAACGTAAGGGTTTCGAGGATGCTCGAAGGTTTCGACTGTGTTCGTCTGTTTGAGAGATTTGTTGATTGATTGATTGATTGTGTCCTTTGTATAAGCCATGGAGCTTCCTTATATATTCATCCGTAAGCACACTGAGGAAACCTAATCACAACCCACTTGGATTCTGCAATTAGAATCCCACCAGGATACGATTAACTCGCCAGTCGTGCGCTCCATGCAACACGTGTCAAACCTATCTCGCTTAGGTCTCGTTCGCCGCCTCGCTGCATTTCATTTGTCGTGTAGTAAGCGAACTCAAACACTAAGCGACCTTATCCCGAGGGCGTTATTAGTCATTTCCAACTCACCCACGCCAGGAACTGTAGAGTCCCATGTGAATTAGAGATAAGGATCCCGCGAGGGCACCGAATCTCGCGAGGTATCAGAATCTTCTGGATAAAATCCTTGTCACGTGCTGCCAGACCTCGCCACCCTTCGTGGGCTAAAAAAGACCACAGGCGTTGGCCCAAATGATATCCAAGCCTTTCTCGAGTCTTGGACCGAAAATGCCCATTGGGCTCAAACATTGCCCCCTAGGCCTTGAGCTTAATCCATTTCGCATCGGATAAGCGAAAAGGCCTAATTAAGCTTTTTATGGGAACTCGTATTTCAAAAGGTGCTGACGCTTCGGCGTCATTGCCTCCCTTCATCATTACGGCTTTTTGAATTTTGAAACGCGCTGACGTTTCGGTCGTCATTACGTCTTTTCGTTGCGACCATTGATTGAAAGGGACGTTACGGTTCGTCTCCTTTATAAACCTCGACGCGGGTCCCCACATCTTACCATCGCTTTCAGATCAAACTCTGCCTTCTGCAACCAAACAAAACTCCAGCACCGACCTTATTTCGACCGGAAACAATGGCTCCCAAACCTTTTGCCAATGACCCGAACCTCAGCCTTATGGCGGTGACCTCTTGGTCGACCAGCCTTGCTCGTCGCTTCGCCACCAACCCGCCTCAAGGAACACCCATCTATTTCCTTGACACGGGGGCGGCTCTGCTCGGCCCGACTCCTTCAAAGCCTCTGTCCGACGCCGATCTCAACCATTACAACACCTCCGTGCGTCGACCAATTTTGGCCCAACGGCGCGAACCGGGGAACTTCTCTACCTGGCAAGCCCGTTCCCATATAAATGTCCGGGTCGGGGAATGGCCCAGCGCCACTGCAGAGGATCGAGCGTGGTATGCGGAGCGCCTCCGGACCGATCAAACGATCTGGGAAGCGACCGGCATTCATGAAGCCATTGCCCTGAGTTTCTCGCTGCCCCCTCACACCGACCGAGCGCCTATCGCTGCCGTGGCCTGTTTGTGGAACAGTGCCACTAACACCTTCGACTTCCCCTTCGGGCAGATGGGCATTACGCTGCTGGACTTCCTCGCCATCACCGGGCTGCCGATTCACGCAAAGCCGTATGCGCCAAGCGACTTTGCGTCGACCGAGTTCACATATGCCTGCAACTTGGGGGCCCGCCGCGCCCTCAGAAGTTCATATGGGGCGTGGAGGAAATTTTACATAGACCACGCGGAGCCGCATGAAGGAGGCATCGCTTTCCTGGAGTACTGGCTCGACAAGTTTGTCTTCTGCGGCAGTGCTCACAAACCAACCGGGAAATGGACCAAGCTGGCCGAAGCACTGTACAATGGAGTTGAAGTCGGGCTAGGGCAACCTGTACTAGGCGCACTCTACCGGACCTTGCACCTGCTGTCCCTGAAGCCTTTCCACCTTTCTGGCGGCCCTCTGTGGATCCTGGACCTGTGGACGCAGCTATACTTTCCACTCTTCCGGCGAACCCCGGTGGAATTCCTGCCCGAGGATCAGCTGCTTGGCTTTGTGGTGTGCAGGAACGCCGCAAACCGGACTCCTCTGTCCTTCTTCGCTAGCCTGTCCATCCTCTACAACCACATCGAGCCGCCTCCGACCATGGATATGATGGTTCGCCGGCGCCACCCTGAGGTCCTATCGACGGGTTTCTTCCCCCGCCAAGGCTCGGACAACGATGCGAGGACTGCCTTCGTGAGAGCAACCTCGTGCTGCGACCTTCAGCTCGCCGAGGAAGAACAAGGCTTCGAGCTGTATGCCCCTAATCACTTCGCGAGGCAACTTGGCTTCCATCAAGGGATTCCTTATCCGCTTCTCCATTCGGTCAACAAGTACACCTCGTGGAGAAAAGTTGGCGAGTCCGACCGGGTCACCCCGCTGCAAAATATCTACCCTCTTTCTCCCAACTTGCTGGAGATCGAGCCTTCGCAGGGTGTCGACCCCGCCTACCTTGCTTGGTGGCGATCATTGTCCGACAACCATTGGGGGTTCCCAGACGATGCTGTCTTCGCTGCCATCTTCCGCCCTTTATACGACACTTTGGGCGAATCAGACCGTATCATCCTCGATGGCCAGCGCGACCGTGCGGAGAGGGGTTCAGGAGCTGCGACGGGAACTAGGCTTGCGCTTCCGCCAGTTTCTGCTGCTCGCCGCCCGACGGGGATCGTCATACGAGAACGCGATCCCGCACCCGAGGTATGTCACTAAGCGCGTAAATTTCGAACCTCCTTTGCCATATTGACAAAGTGCTTCTTCCTAACCCTCTTATTTACTTTTTTCAGTCTGCCCCCCGCCGGAGAACAATCGACAGGTCTGAAGTCGCCAGAGGAAAAGCACCTGTCCGGAGGGGAACTGTGGCGGGCCACGACAGTGAAACTGCTCCTGTCGTTCCTCGGCCAACGAGCGGCGAAAGCTCGCGGAAGCGTCCTATCGAGGACGAAGAGGACTTGCTCGAGGAGGTGCGGTACCAGCGAGAGTATGGCTTGGTAAGCAACCCGGTAAGCGGACCACTTCGGATTAAATTTTCCTAAGCCAGTCAACAACTCGCTAACTTTGCCTTTGACAGGTTCGCCGCACCCGACCTCGCCTCACTGTCGTTGAAGAGGCGCCCGTGATAACGGAAGTCCCATCTCCAGAACCATTCGTTGGAGACATGAACTTGGCCCTCCAAAGGGTCGCTGAGGCAAGCGCGGAGATGGTCATTGAGGAAATTGCTGAAGCCGGCGAGGAGATGGTTATCGAGGAAGTCGCTGTGGCAGGCGCCGAGACGGTCGTCGAAGATTCTACTGAATCCAGCGAGGAGATGATCTTCGAAGAAACTGTTGAAGCCAGCGAGGGAACGGTCATTGAGAAAGTTGCTGATGATGAAGTTCTTGATCAGTTCGTCCAACTCTCCGATCCCACTGCCCCCTTGGCGTCTCCGCCCGAAGGCCTTCAATTGGTACTTTGGGTCCCTCCTCTGCGATTGGGCCGAGCGAGTCAGACCAACGAAGTGCCTCCGGTGGTTCCAACAGAGAGTCCGCAGCCGCTGCTTGAGCTTTCCCCACTGCAACCGGACCCGACGGCTCAGGCCAAAGAAGTGGAGACGGAAACCGCCCGTGACACTCCGCCACCCACTCCGGAGATCGAGGCGGCTGTCGATGTTGAACCAGTCACTCCGGCCCCAACGAGAAAACCTGGCGAGGAGTCTTCTTCCTTCAGCACCCGGGCCGCTCGTCTTTGGGCCCGAACTACTCTGCCTGCTGATCCGGAACCCATCCGCCTAGCTCGGTCTTTCCTTCATGGGTTGCTGCATCACGGCTCTCGCTCGAACGTCTTTGACTTGGTAGGACGTATTCGCGAGGCTCACGAAGCTCTGGATCGACATCTCACTGGCGGCAATCCTGTTCTGGACCAAGCGCTGGAGTTGGCCGACGCTGTCGAGTCGCAGGCTCGCCGAGTCTTGGATATCGGTGCTCAATCAGCTTCCCATGAGCAAGCTCGCCGAAACTTAGACAATCAGATGGCAAGCCTCTTGGCCGAGCTTGGTGACGTTGGCGTCCTGGGAGCGTCTTCAGAGAATCCAAGTGCTGGCCATGCTCGGCGAGTGGAGGCCCTGGAGGCTCAGATAGCGGAGCTGCAGGCTCAACTTGCTCAAGCTCGCCAAGACTTGGCCCGCGCTGTGGAGGTGGAAACCCGTTTGCAGGCCGCAGAGGAGGCCCAAGAAGCTTTGGACTCGGCCATTGCTGCTGCCGAAGGAGTTCAAGCCCAGGCCTATGATGAAGAAATAGCCTTAGAAGGCATGCTCTTAGATTTGTATAGGGTTTGTAGGCGTGCTTAGGTTTAACTTGTATTTGCCCCCTTGTATGAACTTTAATGATAATGTCAAAATTGAATTTTTCCCGCTCTTTGCCAACTGTTATGTAATAACTGTCAGGAAAAAATCTTTTTCTGAGATTTAGTGACGGTTTCCAATGTAACTACTCGCTCGGAACGCGGGTAATCATTATTGAAAAACGCGTCTGACCTTATCCCCAAAGCCCGTATCTCGGAGCAAATATTGCATGGGGGACAACTGTCGAACGCACAATCGCCCCTTCCGCCTATAAAAAGAAACGCTTGGCCGGGGTGAAGTATCAGTGAAGTCTTTGCCCCCTCACCATGATTTCTTATTCTCTTTTGTTCATCCTTTTGTCCCTGCTTAGAGCAAAGCCCCCAACCATACATTCCCATTCTTTGCTGATTCTGAAAATCTACTCTCAAGCCAAGCCTTTGTTCGGCCTGACCAAAGGTTGGGTAACCTCTGCCTTGCGCCTGCTGTTCTATCAGCGCGTGAGGCTCTGCCGGCCCTTCAAACGGAAGACCGGTGGTAGCATGAGGGATCCTGGCCCGCTGGACCTCTAGCTTCCCAACAATTTGTCTTAGGTCCAGGCCGGCGTCGGGATTTAGGCTGGTCTAAAGACGCGAGGCGTTTGTCAACTTTGAGCGAAGGACGCGGCGGCAGACTTTTCTTTAGCCAAGCGAGCCGGGACGAGGCTTCCAGTATCTGTAGATCTATGCTTTTTTGAATGTAAACATAGTCTAATTTTACCTTTTCTGATCAATGTAATTGCTTTGGCCGCAAAGCCAGAATTTGAAACATGTATTGAACAAAGTCAAAAAAGGCAAAAATAAATGAATTTATTTTTTAGGGCCTCTGGAATAGGCCCGAATCTTGTACTAGTCTTTGTGTTTAGACTTTGCACGTTTACAGAGAATGAAGAAAACAATAGAACTTTTTAGGGCCTCTGGAATAGGCCCCAATCTAATACAGGCCTTTTTAGGCTGGTATGTTACAATGTATTCTATTAGTCTTCTGTCCCGAGTTGCCCCCTAGTGTTAGGCGGCGGAGCGAGTATGCGATGGCGCGTAGCACTATTGACTGTGGTGGCGGGAGCTGGTGGAGGTGGAGGATCCTCGCGCTCCCAGACTCCTGCAATGTGGCGCTTGAGGAAGCGGCCATTAATAGGGTTGCGATGAATAGTACCGTCCAAATCACGCAAGTGGTATGCCCCCTTGGGAAGTATACGATGAATGATAAAGGATCCATCCCAGCGAGCGGACCACTTGCCTCGACCATCTGTTTTATCCCCAAGCGGGAGGACGGCACGCCACACCTTCTGGCCCTCAGCATAGCTTTGTCCGCGCGTGATCTTATCATAAGAGCGGGCGATGCGTTGTTTCTCGAGGACGAGATTGTTGAAAGCGGCGATGCGGTGCTCGTTCAGATCTTCAAGCTCCTGCCACATGGCTTGGACGTAATCCTCGCCAAGTAGTTGATGTTGCTCTTGAACGCAGAGCGAAGCGATATTGATCTCAAGGGGAAGGACGGCATCGTGACCGTACATGAGCGCATACGGTGTAGTATCCGTAGGGCCTCGCTTGGAGGTGCGGTAGGCCCACAAAGTGTGGTAGAGTTCCTGGTGCCAAACGCGTGGGTTCAACTCCAACATCTTGCGGAGGATGCCAAGGATGACCTTATTACTAGTCTCCGCTTGGCCATTGGACTGGGCATAGTATGGCGTGGAGTGTAGGAGCTTGATGCCGTAGTCGTTTAAGTATGTAACAACTGAATCGGCCATGAAAGCTGCCCCCCTGTCCGTAACGATGCACTCCGGGATGCCAAAGCGTGAGATGATATTGCGGAAAATGAAGTTGCGCACCGAGTTAGCAGAGGCGACTTTGAGAGGTTCGGCCTCGACCCATTTGGTAAAGAAATCGGTGGCAACAATTATGAACTTATGCTGCTCAGAGGAATGGGGATGAATGATGCCCACGAAATCCATTGCCCATCCGCGACACGGCCAAGGTTTGATGATGGGCTGCAGCGGGATGTTGGGGATATGTTGTACGGGTCCGTGAGCCTGGCAATCTGGGCAACCTCTGGCGAAGGCAATACAGTCTTTCAGAATGGTTGGCCAGTAGTATCCATGGCGGCGGATCAGCCATCGCATTTTGGGCCCGGCCTGGTGCGAGCCGCAAACTCCGCAATGGACTTCGCGCATGAGACGTTTAGCTTCGTTCCCGTAGACACAGCGGAAGTCGTTGCCGTCTTCCCCACGCCGCCGGAGTTCGCCATTGCGTAATACAAAGTTTAAGGCGAGGAAGCGGATTTGCCTGGAATGAGCAGCGTCATTGGGGTTCTGGAGGTAGGCGATGAATGGTAGCCGCCAATCCTCGTCGATGGGGTCCAAGGCTGCAACTTCTGGGATGGCGTCCCGAAATTGCCCCCTGGCGATGAAAGAGGGAAGAGTACGGCATTCGACCTTGAGCAGGCGTTCGCGCACTCCGTCTCTCAGGCTGAGGCCAGACGCTATCTGGGCGAGCTCGTTGGCGGCGAAGTTAAATTCACGTGGTATGTGTTCGATGTAAACGTCGTCAAATCGATCCAATACCTCGAAAGCCTTACGCAGGTATGGCTCAATTGACAAACTTAAACATTTGAACTTTTCCACAAGCTGGTTAACGACCAACAAAGAATCGCCAAAGATCTGGACCTCGCGGACTCCTAAGTCCAACAAGATCTCTAGGCCGATGATTAGTGCTTCGTACTCGGCCTGGTTGTTGGTGCATTTGAAATCGAGCTGGAACGAGTAGGAGAAGCGATCTCCAGCGGAATTGGCTATGGCTATCCCGGCTCCGGCTGCGGTATCAGTCCGTGAACCATCAAAGTACAAGGTCCAGGGAGCGAGTGTTACTGTGGCGAAGTCCAACTCGCGAAACGCTGTGAGCTCTGATGGTGGGTGATGGGCAAGAAAATCCGCTATTGCCTGTCCTTTTACTGCCTTTTGCGGAACATATTGCAACGAGAATTCGGACATGGCTAAGATCCACTTGCCGTTGCGTCCCCGCAAGATAGGGCGAGAAAGCATGTATTTGACCAGGTCGGATTGAGCGATGACGACCGTGGTAAAGGCAAGCATGTAATGGCGCAGCTTACACCCTGCAAAGTATAGGGCGAGACATAACTTCTCCATGGGCGAGTAGCGTGTCTCACAGTCCGTTAAAACCCTGCTAAGGTAATAGATGGCATGTTCTACCCCGTTCTCGTCGTCCTGGGCCAGGAGTCCGCCGATGGACAGGTCGGCGGCGGCGATATAAAGTTTAAGCGGGGCGCCGTCGCGAGGCGGGATCAGGACAGGTGGGTTCGTAAGGTAGTCCTTGATTCGATCGAAGGCCTGTTGATGTTGCGGTTCCCATACGAACTCGGTTGCCCCCTGGAGCTTAAGGAGGGGTGAAAAAGGTTGGACCTTCCCTGCCGCGTTTGATATGAAGCGGCGGAGAAAGTTGATTCGCCCTAGTAGCTGTTGTAGCTCCTTCTTGGTAGTGGGAGGCGAAGCGGTGATTACCGCTTGTGCTTTGTCCTTTGGGATCTCGATGCCTCTTTGATGTACTAGGAAACCAAGGAAGTCACCGGCTTCCGCGAAGAAAACACACTTGGCGGGGTTCATCTTTAGGTTATGTTTGCGCATCCGTGTGAACACCTGCCGCAAGTCTTTCACGTGGGTTGCTCGCGATTTGGTTTTGACTAGCACATCGTCGATGTAGACTTCGATCAACTTGCCCAAGATGTCGTGGAAGATGAGGTTCATGGCGCGCTGGTACGTTGCCCCCGCATTCTTAAGGCCGAAGGGCATGACGACGTACTCGAATGCGCCAGCAAAACCAAGACAGCGGAAAGCAGTCTTGTGGCGATCCTCCTCGGCGACGGGAATCTGATGGTACCCGGCCGTGCCGTCCATAAAGGATAACACTTCGTGTCCCGCGGCGGCATCAATGAGTAGGTCAGCCACAGGCATGGGGTATATGTCCTTTGGTGTTGCATTGTTTAGATCTCGGTAATCAACACAGACACGCATCTTGCCATTTTTCTTGCGGACGGGGACGACGTTGGACAACCACTCGTTATATTTGGCCACGCGAATGATACCCGATCGGTGCATGCTTTCGATCTCTTCCTTAACCACGATCTGGGTCTCAGTTCGCATGAAGCGGCCGTCCTGCCGGACTGGACGCCGGTCGGGATAAGTTGGTAGCCGGTGGCAGACCAAGTCCGGGGACAAGCCGGGCATATCCTCGTACTTGTCGGCGAAGCAATCCCTGTACTCGCGTAGTAGGGCAAGCAGGGCTTCCTTTTCGTCCTCCGCCAACTTTGCGCTGATGGAAATGAGTAAGGGCTTTTCTGTAGTCCCTACATCAACAATTTACGCCGGAGGATGCAATCTAATAATACGTGTATCAGGATAGAGCTTAAACAGTCCACCGGAGGATGCAATCTCATTACAGGTATAAATTTTCTCAATGGTTTAATATAATCGGACATTTTCCCCAAAGCACATTGTTCTACGTACAATTTCTCAGTACCCCCGGTCTTTTCCTTTCTATTGTGGCTTTCAGCTTCAGGGATCACCTAGACCATAGCAACGGTGAATTATTGAGCAACCACGTCTGTAAGGGATAGAGGGCTTTCCATCAGGAAAACAACTGGGGAGTAGTCTTCCAAAAGGGCCTCTGCAAGGGCCAGGGAGTCCGATGAGATTCCTTTTAGCCGAAACCCCGTGGTCCAGCGCCACCATGCTAACCAGTAGTACGCAGAAGATTAATGACTTCATATTTAAAGATGCCATGATCTGAGGCTTCAGTGATAGTAGTAGGCTTCAATGCTGTTAGGTTTCAGAGATATTAGTTGTCTCTTGTTCAATACTTGCATGAGAGAGTGACCTTTTATATGGATTTTGGCTGCCGTTTTACGTTTGAACTGTGGGGTTTGGAAGACTTGAGTTTGTTTCTGCTGTTTTCATTTGCAGTTTGGTAACTATATTGCAGTTTGGTACCATTTAGATGAGCAAAATCAAAGAAAAATAGACATTCTGGAAATCAAAATTGTTCTTGAGATTGAATCAATCAAAGGTGAAAGTTACAAAGTCTACAATCAAATAGTATATGTGTCTTATGTTAAATGTAGACTTTGCAACTTTTGTCTTCAATGAGTTCAATCTCAATAGAGCATACAAGAGAAGTTAGTTTCTTGCAACGAGATCGATTTTAATACGAAATTGACATATCGATGAGACAAGAGAGAGAGAGATCGACAAGACAAATGTGTTCAAATTGTTTGAGTTAGAGAGAGAGAGAGAGAGAGTGTGTGTGTGTGTGTTCAAATTGTTAGAGAGAGAGATGAAAACTAACCCCGTTAGTGAGAGGGTAAGAGTTTGTTTGAGATTTAAATTGGATGACCAGTCAAACATGTAGCAGGTCGTCATTAATATAGTTAGACCAATCATAAGTAACCATGTGGTTAAGGTATCTATACCTTAAAGCACACAAGTATTTGCCAACCCAACTTGGAAATGCTTTGATCAAATATTCTTTTTGATCTTGAGAGCCATTTTGTGAATACATTTCACATTCTCTTTTACAAATGAGTACTGCAGGAAATTTTAAGTGTTGTTTTGGCCCACGTCCTCAGCAAGGGGGTGATGAGGGAACAAAAGTAAAAACGGTGTGTGCGGGGCGTGCCACCTCACGGATGAGGAAAGAGAACGATGCGCGTCCTGACTTCTGACCAGGCGAAAGAGGGCTCCGGTGTCACCTGATGAGGAAATATTTACGAGCTTACTCTTCTAATCACCTGTCGATCGATACTCACTGTAAGAGCGAGCAGAGCAACAATTGGGAAATCGGAGACGAGTCCTGACGGGCTCTGGGATCTAAGGCGGGGTGCGCTTAGAACGTAAGGGTTTCGAGGATGCTCGAAGGTTTCGACTGTGTTCGTCTGTTTGAGAGATTTGTTGATTGATTGATTGATTGTGTCCTTTGTATAAGCCATGGAGCTTCCTTATATATTCATCCGTAAGCACACTGAGGAAACCTAATCACAACCCACTTGGATTCTGCAATTAGAATCCCACCAGGATACGATTAACTCGCCAGTCGTGCGCTCCATGCAACACGTGTCAAACCTATCTCGCTTAGGTCTCGTTCGCCGCCTCGCTGCATTTCATTTGTCGTGTAGTAAGCGAACTCAAACACTAAGCGACCTTATCCCGAGGGCGTTATTAGTCATTTCCAACTCACCCACGCCAGGAACTGTAGAGTCCCATGTGAATTAGAGATAAGGATCCCGCGAGGGCACCGAATCTCGCGAGGTATCAGAATCTTCTGGATAAAATCCTTGTCACGTGCTGCCAGACCTCGCCACCCTTCGTGGGCTAAAAAAGACCACAGGCGTTGGCCCAAATGATATCCAAGCCTTTCTCGAGTCTTGGACCGAAAATGCCCATTGGGCTCAAACATTGCCCCCTAGGCCTTGAGCTTAATCCATTTCGCATCGGATAAGCGAAAAGGCCTAATTAAGCTTTTTATGGGAACTCGTATTTCAAAAGGTGCTGACGCTTCGGCGTCATTGCCTCCCTTCATCATTACGGCTTTTTGAATTTTGAAACGCGCTGACGTTTCGGTCGTCATTACGTCTTTTCGTTGCGACCATTGATTGAAAGGGACGTTACGGTTCGTCTCCTTTATAAACCTCGACGCGGGTCCCCACATCTTACCATCGCTTTCAGATCAAACTCTGCCTTCTGCAACCAAACAAAACTCCAGCACCGACCTTATTTCGACCGGAAACAATGGCTCCCAAACCTTTTGCCAATGACCCGAACCTCAGCCTTATGGCGGTGACCTCTTGGTCGACCAGCCTTGCTCGTCGCTTCGCCACCAACCCGCCTCAAGGAACACCCATCTATTTCCTTGACACGGGGGCGGCTCTGCTCGGCCCGACTCCTTCAAAGCCTCTGTCCGACGCCGATCTCAACCATTACAACGCCTCCGTGCGTCGACCAATTTTGGCCCAACGGCGCGAACCGGGGAACTTCTCTACCTGGCAAGCCCGTTCCCATATAAATGTCCGGGTCGGGGAATGGCCCAGCGCCACTGCAGAGGATCGAGCGTGGTATGCGGAGCGCCTCCGGACCGATCAAACGATCTGGGAAGCGACCGGCATTCATGAAGCCATTGCCCTGAGTTTCTCGCTGCCCCCTCACACCGACCGAGCGCCTATCGCTGCCGTGGCCTGTTTGTGGAACAGTGCCACTAACACCTTCGACTTCCCCTTCGGGCAGATGGGCATTACGCTGCTGGACATCCTCGCCATCACCGGGCTGCCGATTCACGCAAAGCCGTATGCGCCAAGCGACTTTGCGTCGACCGAGTTCACATATGCCTGCAACTTGGGGGCCCGCCGCGCCCTCAGAAGTTCATATGGGGCGTGGAGGAAATTTTACATAGACCACGCGGAGCCGCATGAAGGAGGTATCGCTTTCCTGGAGTACTGGCTCGACAAGTTTGTCTTCTGCGGCAGTGCTCACAAACCAACCGGGAAATGGACCAAGCTGGCCGAAGCACTGTACAATGGAGTTGAAGTCGGGCTAGGGCAACCTGTACTAGGCGCACTCTACCGGACCTTGCACCTGCTGTCCCTGAAGCCTTTCCACCTTTCTGGCGGCCCTCTGTGGATCCTGGACCTGTGGACGCAGCTATACTTTCCACTCTTCCGGCGAACCCCGGTGGAATTCCTGCCCGAGGATCAGCTGCTTGGCTTTGTGGTGTGCAGGAACGCCGCAAACCGGACTCTGTCCTTCTTCGCCAGCCTGTCCATCCTCTACAACCACATCGAGCCGCCTCCGACCATGGATATGATGGTTCGCCGGCGCCACCCTGAGGTCCTATCGACGGGTTTCTTCCCCCGCCAAGGCTCGGACAACGATGCGAGGACTGCCTTCGTGAGAGCAACCTCGTGCTGCGACCTTCAGCTCGCCGAGGAAGAACAAGGCTTCGAGCTGTATGCCCCTAATCACTTCGCGAGGCAACTTGGCTTCCATCAAAGGATTCCTTATCCGCTTCTCCATTCGGTCAACAAGTACACCTCGTGGAGAAAAGTTGGCGAGTCCGACCGGGTCACCCCGCTGCAAAATATCTACCCTCTTTCTCCCAACTTGCTGGAGATCGAGCCTTCGCAGGGTGTCGACCCCGCCTACCTTGCTTGGTGGCGATCATTGTCCGACAACCATTGGGGGTTCCCAGACGATGCTGTCTTCGCTGCCATCTTCCGCCCTTTATACGACACTTTGGGCGAATCAGACCGTATCATCCTCGATGGCCAGCGCGACCGTGCGGAGAGGGGTTCAGGAGCTGCGACGGGAACTAGGCTTGCGCTTCCGCCAGTTTCTGCTGCTCGCCGCCCGACGGGGATCGTCATACGAGAACGCGATCCCGCACCCGAGGTATGTCACTAAGCGCGTAAATTTCGAACCTCCTCTGCCATATTGACAAAGTGCTTCTTCCTAACCCTCTTATTTACTTTTTTCAGTCTGCCCCCCGCCGGAGAACAATCGACAGGTCTGAAGTCGCCAGAGGAAAAGCACCTGTCCGGAGGGGAACTGTGGCAGGCCACGACAGTGAAACTGCTCCTGTCGTTCCTCGGCCAACGAGCGGCGAAAGCTCGCGGAAGCGTCCTATCGAGGACGAAGAGGACTTGCTCGAGGAGGTGCGGTACCAGCGAGAGTATGGCTTGGTAAGCAACCCGGTAAGCGGACCACTTCGGATTAAATTTTCCTAAGCCAGTCAACAACTCGCTAACTTTGCCTTTGACAGGTTCGCCGCACCCGACCTCGCCTCACTGTCGTTGAAGAGGCGCCCGTGATAACGGAAGTCCCATCTCCAGAACCATTCGTTGGAGACATGAACTTGGCCCTCCAAAGGGTCGCTGAGGCAAGCGCGGAGATGGTCATTGAGGAAATTGCTGAAGCCGGCGAGGAGATGGTTATCGAGGAAGTCGCTGTGGCAGGCGCCGAGACGGTCGTCGAAGATTCTACTAAATCCAGCGAGGAGATGATCTTCGAAGAAACTGTTGAAGCCAGCGAGGGAACGGTCATTGAGAAAGTTGCTGATGATGAAGTTCTTGATCAGTCCGTCCAACTCTCCGATCCCACTGCCCCCTTGGCGTCTCCGCCCGAAGGCCTTCAATTGGTACTTTGGGTCCCTCCTCTGCGATTGGGCCGAGCGAGTCAGACCAACGAAGTGCCTCCGGTGGTTCCAACAGAGAGTCCGCAGCCGCTGCTTGAGCTTTCCCCACTGCAACCGGACCCGACGGCTCAGGCCAAAGAAGTGGAGACGGAAACCGCCCGTGACACTCCGCCACCCACTCCGGAGATCGAGGCGGCTGTCGATGTTGAACCAGTCACTCCGGCCCCAACGAGAAAACCTGGCGAGGAGTCTTCTTCCTTCAGCACCCGGGCCGCTCGTCTTTGGGCCCGAACTACTCTGCCTGCTGATCCGGAACCCATCCGCCTAGCTCGGTCTTTCCTTCATGGGTTGCTGCATCACGGCTCTCGCTCGAACGTCTTTGACTTGGTAGGACGTATTCGCGAGGCTCACGAAGCTCTGGATCGACATCTCACTGGCGGCAATCCTGTTCTGGACCAAGCGCTGGAGTTGGCCGACGCTGTCGAGTCGCAGGCTCGCCGAGTCTTGGATATCGGTGCTCAATCAGCTTCCCATGAGCAAGCTCGCCGAAACTTAGACAATCAGATGGCAAGCCTCTTGGCCGAGCTTGGTGACGTTGGCGTCCTGGGAGCGTCTTCAGAGAATCCAAGTGCTGGCCATGCTCGGCGAGTGGAGGCCCTGGAGGCTCAGATAGCGGAGCTGCAGGCTCAACTTGCTCAAGCTCGCCAAGACTTGGCCCGCGCTGTGGAGGTGGAAACCCGTTTGCAGGCCGCAGAGGAGGCCCAAGAAGCTTTGGACTCGGCCATTGCTGCTGCCGAAGGAGTTCAAGCCCAGGCCTATGATGAAGAAATAGCCTTAGAAGGCATGCTCTTAGATTTGTATAGGGTTTGTAGGCGTGCTTAGGTTTAACTTGTATTTGCCCCCTTGTATGAACTTTAATGATAATGTCAAAATTGAATTTTTCCCGCTCTTTGCCAACTGTTATGTAATAACTGTCAGGAAAAAATCTTTTTCTGAGATTTAGTGACGGTTTCCAATGTAACTACTCGCTCGGAACGCGGGTAATCATTATTGAAAAACGCGTCTGACCTTATCCCCAAAGCCCGTATCTCGGAGCAAATATTGCATGGGGGACAACTGTCGAACGCACAATCGCCCCTTCCGCCTATAAAAAGAAACGCTTGGCCGGGGTGAAGTATCAGTGAAGTCTTTGCCCCCTCACCATGATTTCTTATTCTCTTTTGTTCATCCTTTTGTCCCTGCTTAGAGCAAAGCCCCCAACCATACATTCCCATTCTTTGCTGATTCTGAAAATCTACTCTCAAGCCAAGCCTTTGTTCGGCCTGACCAAAGGTTGGGTAACCTCTGCCTTGCGCCTGCTGTTCTATCAGCGCGTGAGGCTCTGCCGGCCCTTCAAACGGAAGACCGGTGGTAGCATGAGGGATCCTGGCCCGCTGGACCTCTAGCTTCCCAACAATTTGTCTTAGGTCCAGGCCGGCGTCGGGATTTAGGCTGGTCTAAAGACGCGAGGCGTTTGTCAACTTTGAGCGAATGACGCGGCGGCAGACTTTTCTGTAGCCAAGCGAGCCGGGACGAGGCTTCCAGTATCTGTAGATCTATGCTTTTTTGAATGTAAACATAGTCTAATTTTACCTTTTCTGATCAATGTAATTGCTTTGGCCGCAAAGCCAGAATTTGAAACATGTATTGAACAAAGTCAAAAAAGGCAAAAATAAATGAATTTATTTTTTAGGGCCTCTGGAATAGGCCCGAATCTTGTACTAGTCTTTGTGTTTAGACTTTGCACGTTTACAGAGAATGAAGAAAACAATAGAACTTTTTAGGGCCTCTGGAATAAGCCCCAATCTAATACAGGCCTTTTTAGGCTGGTATGTTACAATGTATTCTATTAGTCTTCTGTCCCGAGTTGCCCCCTAGTGTTAGGCGGCGGAGCGAGTATGCGATGGCGCGTAGCACTATTGACTGTGGTGGCGGGAGCTGGTGGAGGTGGAGGATCCTCGCGCTCCCAGACTCCTGCAATGTGGCGCTTGAGGAAGCGGCCATTAATAGGGTTGCGATGAATAGTACCGTCCAAATCACGCAAGTGGTATGCCCCCTTGGGAAGTATACGATGAATGATAAAGGGTCCATCCCAGCGAGCGGACCACTTGCCTCGACCATCTGTTTTATCCCCAAGCGGGAGGACGGCACGCCACACCTTCTGGCCCTCAGCATAGCTTTGTCCGCGCGTGATCTTATCATAAGAGCGGGCGATGCGTTGTTTCTCGAGGACGAGATTGTTGAAAGCGGCGATGCGGTGCTCGTTCAGATCTTCAAGCTCCTGCCACATGGCTTGGACGTAATCCTCGCCAAGTAGTTGATGTTGCTCTTGAACGCAGAGCGAAGCGATATTGATCTCAAGGGGAAGGACGGCATCGTGACCGTACATGAGCGCATACGGTGTAGTATCCGTAGGGCCTCGCTTGGAGGTGCGGTAGGCCCACAAAGTGTGGTAGAGTTCCTGGTGCCAAACGCGTGGGTTCAACTCCAACATCTTGCGGAGGATGCCAAGGATGACCTTATTACTAGTCTCCGCTTGGCCATTGGACTGGGCATAGTATGGCGTGGAGTGTAGGAGCTTGATGCCGTAGTCGTTTAAGTATGTAACAACTGAATCGGCCATGAAAGCTGCCCCCCTGTCCGTAACGATGCACTCCGGGATGCCAAAGCGTGAGATGATATTGCGGAAAATGAAGTTGCGCACCGAGTTAGCAGAGGCGACTTTGAGAGGTTCGGCCTCGACCCATTTGGTAAAGAAATCGGTGGCAACAATTATGAACTTATGCTGCTCAGAGGAATGGGGATGAATGATGCCCACGAAATCCATTGCCCATCCGCGACACGGCCAAGGTTTGATGATGGGCTGCAGCGGGATGTTGGGGATATGTTGTACGGGTCCGTGAGCCTGGCAATCTTGGCAACCTCTGGCGAAGGCAATACAGTCTTTCAGAATGGTTGGCCAGTAGTATCCATGGCGGCGGATCAGCCATCGCATTTTGGGCCCGGCCTGGTGCGAGCCGCAAACTCCGCAATGGACTTCGCGCATGAGACGTTTAGCTTCGTTCCCGTAGACACAGCGGAAGTCGTTGCCGTCTTCCCCACGCCGCCGGAGTTCGCCATTGCGTAATACAAAGTTTAAGGCGAGGAAGCGGATTTGCCTGGAATGAGCAGCGTCATTGGGGTTCTGGAGGTAGGCGATGAATGGTAGCCGCCAATCCTCGTCGATGGGGTCCAAGGCTGCAACTTCTGGGATGGCGTCCCGAAATTGCCCCCTGGCAATGAAAGAGGGAAGAGTACGGCGTTCGACCTTGAGCAGGCGTTCGCGCACTCCGTCTCTCAGGCTGAGGCCAGACGCTATCTGGGCGAGCTCGTTGGCGGCGAAGTTAAATTCACGTGGTATGTGTTCGATGTAAACGTCGTCAAATCGATCCAATACCTCGAAAGCCTTACGCAGGTATGGCTCAATTGACAAACTTAAACATTTGAACTTTTCCACAAGCTGGTTAACGACCAACAAAGAATCGCCAAAGATCTGGACCTCGCGGACTCCTAAGTCCAACAAGATCTCTAGGCCGATGATTAGTGCTTCGTACTCGGCCTGGTTGTTGGTGCATTTGAAATCGAGCTGGAACGAGTAGGAGAAGCGATATCCAGCGGAATTGGCTATGGCTATCCCGGCTCCGGCTGCGGTATCAGTCCGTGAACCATCAAAATACAAGGTCCAGGGAGCGAGTGTTACTGTGGCGAAGTCCAACTCGCGAAACGCTGTGAGCTCTGATGGTGGGTGATGGGCAAGAAAATCCGCTATTGCCTGTCCTTTTACTGCCTTTTGCGGAACATATTGCAACGAGAATTCGGACATGGCTAGGATCCACTTGCCGATGCGTCCCCGCAAGATAGGGCGAGAAAGCATGTATTTGACCAGGTCGGATTGAGCGATGACGACCGTGGTAAAGGCAAGCATGTAATGGCGCAGCTTACACCCTGCAAAGTATAGGGCGAGACATAACTTCTCCATGGGCGAGTAGCGTGTCTCACAGTCCGTTAAAACCCTGCTAAGGTAATAGATGGCATGTTCTACCCCGTTCTCGTCGTCCTGGGCCAGGAGTCCGCCGATGGACAGGTCGGTTCGTAAGGTAGTCCTTGATTCGATCGAAGGCGGGATCAGGACAGGTGGGTTCGTAAGGTAGTCCTTGATTCGATCGAAGGCCTGTTGATGTTGCGGTTCCCATACGAACTCGGTTGCCCCCTGGAGCTTAAGGAGGGGTGAAAAAGGTTGGACCTTCCCTGCCGCGTTTGATATGAAGCGGCGGAGAAAGTTGATTCGCCCTAGTAGCTGTTGTAGCTCCTTCTTGGTAGTGGGAGGCGAAGCGGTGATTACCGCTTGTGCTTTGTCCTTTGGGATCTCGATGCCTCTTTGATGTACTAGGAAACCAAGGAAGTCACCGGCTTCCGCGAAGAAAACACACTTGGCGGGGTTCATCTTTAGGTTATGTTTGCGCATCCGTGTGAACACCTGCCGCAAGTCTTCCACGTGGGTTGCTCGCGATTTGGTTTTGACTAGCACATCGTCGATGTAGACTTCGATCAACTTGCCCAAGATGTCGTGGAAGATGAGGTTCATGGCGCGCTGGTACGTTGCCCCCGCATTCTTAAGGCCGAAGGGCATGACGACGTACTCGAATGCGCCAGCAAAACCAGGACAGCGGAAAGCAGTCTTGTGGCGATCCTCCTCGGCGACGGGAATCTGATGGTACCCGGCCGTGCCGTCCGTAAAGGATAACACTTCGTGTCCCGCGGCGGCATCAATGAGTAGGTCAGCCACAGGCATGGGGTATATGTCCTTTGGTGTTGCGTTGTTTAGATCTCGGTAATCAACACAGACACGCATCTTGCCATTTTTCTTGCGGACGGGGACGACGTTGGACAACCACTCGTTATATTTGGCCACGCGAATGATACCCGATCGGTGCATGCTTTCGATCTCTTCCTTAACCACGATCTGGGTCTCAGTTCACATGAAGCGGCCGTCCTGCCGGACTGGACGCCGGTCGGGATAAGTTGGTAGCCGGTGGTAGACCAAGTCCGGGGACAAGCCGGGCATATCCTCGTACTTGTCGGCGAAGCAATCCCTGTACTCGCGTAGTAGGGCAAGCAGGGCTTCCTTTTCGTCCTCCGCCAACTTTGCGCTGATGGAAATGAGTAAGGGCTTTTCTGTAGTCCCTACATCAACTTGTAAAGTGGGGTCGCGGACTTGAGGTGGAGTGTCGTCCAAGGCAGCAGGAGCTAACTGAATAACTTCTTCTTTGGTATCGGAATAATCCACCACTTCATCGACATATTCCATAGTCGCGACCTTGTCGTAGGCTTCGCGTTCTGCCCAATACGAAAGGAGTCTTTCGCACAAGGACTCGCCAGCCTCGCGTGCCTCCTCGGAAAAGGCACTATCCATTGAAATGGGGTGTGAGAGTCGCGATGGTGTGAGGACGTTGCAAATCGTCCCTCGCCTGGGTAAGTCCCCATCGCGTTAGATTGGAGGCCGTTACTCCGTATGGGCGGCCCTTGTGATCGACGCCTTGAACGTCCAACGGGCCCAAGTCCGTATTATAGTACCGGGCATCGTTGAGGTTGGCGGAAATAGAGAAAGGCCGCGGGTCGGCCTTGATGATGATTGCCTCGCGTTTCTCGGTATCCCATATCATGAGCTCTTGGTGCATTGAGGAAGGCACGCAACAACTTCTGTGGATCCAGTCTCGGCCGAGGATCATGCTGTAGGAGGAAACGCACTCGGCGACAAAAAAGGTGTAAACCCGCGATGCCGGCCCGACCTTGACCCGTAGAAACAGTAAGCCTAGGGTTCGGGACACTTGTCCTGTGAAGTTCTTCACCGTTAAGGACGTGGTCTGGATCATCGAGCGCGGGATGTCGAGGAGTCCCATGGTGCGGGTTGTGACGACATTAACCGCGGCACCGGTGTCGACCATGACCTTGTTGATCAGTTTCCCTTGGACCTCTGCCGTGTTATATAGTGGCCGCATGTGGGTGGCCATGTCCAAAGTTGGCGTGGAAAAGGTCAGAGTTGGCCTTTGGGTGAGGCTGCTCGAACTTTCTACTTGTGGAGCGTCATCGGCTGGGGCCAGTACTGGGGCCAGTACTGGGCCCATTTCGCTGCTGCATGGCGGGGGTATGCTGTCATCCTCGCTGCAAATGGTGATGTCCGCCGCGCTGCAGGTTGTGTTTGGTGGAAGAGCGTATCGTTTCGAAATAAAGAACACCATCCCGACCTGAAACGAGAATTGTTCAGGGACTGGGACCAAAGGTGTGTCAATGATCCCGTGTTCCCCTTCGAGCACTGCAAAGGCATCTGCCTCGCGGCTAAGCCCTTCATCAGCATCCCATCCGGAGACCTCTAGCATACTGCAGGTGAATGATTCGGCCTGCTCTTCGTCCTGCTCTTCCTCTAGGTTGAGCCGAGGTTCTGAGTGTGCCTCGTCGGCTTCCTCATTCTCACGGAAACGTTGGGCCATTTGTTCGGCGAGGTTAGGACTGGAGGGTGCTGGTGTCGCTGCTGGTGGTTCTGGAACCTCGGGCTGCCGCGGACGCCATACTGGCTTGGGTGAAGGCTGATGGTCCCTGGCTGGCTGTCTGTCTGATGCCGCAGGAGCCTTACCGTTGTCTTCTTTCTCCAACCGCTGCAGGGCAGATACTCGGGGAACCATCCTAGTCTCGGGTTCCGGGGTGCGCCGTGGCCGAGGCTGTTGTGGCGATGGCGGCTCCCTTCTGACGTCAGCCTCTGGATTTCGACGTTCTTGTCGTCGTGAGGGCTGAGATGGCTCACGTTTAGACTCTGAGTCCGGAGTCATGAACAATTTACGCCTAGGGCCGGTAGGCGGAGCCTTGCTTTGTTCGGGTTCCGGTGACGGCCTATGCCGGGAAAGCCGCTGATCTCTCCTCCTATCAGTTTCTGGTGACGGGTTGGGCCTAGCAGGCTGTGGATCCCTCCTCCTGTCAGGTGCGGGTGACGGCCTGCGTCTGGAGGGTTGCTGGTCCCTTCTCCTTTCAGGTATTGGGGATGGCCTGCGCCTAGGAGGCTGCGGATCTCTTCTTTGTTCAGGTGGTGGTGATTGCTTGCGCCTGGGAGGCTGCGAATCCGGCTTGGGCGGAACCGTGAGTCGGCAGAAAACGTTTGGCTTGGGCGCAGGCTCGTCACTGAACTGCTCGCAGATTCTTGGAGGTGTGACTGGCGGCATTTGAAGGACTGCGCGCAGACCTTCTGCTTCTCGCCACATTCGCTCAGGCGTCTGTGCGAGCTGTGAGGGGCGTACAGCGCCCTCGTCGACAGCCCGTAAGGCGCGTAGGATACTGCCGTATCGCTTCTGGAGCTTGCGCTTCTTGGACCTGCTGATGGTCACTGCCTTGCCCCCTTGCTGCGTGTACCAGACCCCTTCCTTGATCGCCGATTTGGACGTCGGGGGAATGTAAGGGTTGGTCAAGACGCCGTCACGAGGGCTCGGGGAGGCGCTGCTACGACTCTCGCTGCTGGAGTCTGACATGTCCATCTCGCTTGCGGCAGGGGATGGAGGTATTGCTGCTGCCCAATGCGCGGCAACGTATGTCTCGAGACGCGCTATCCTTTTCTCCAGCTCTTCGCGAGTTCTAGGGCTCGTAGGCTGGGAACCTCTGACGGGGAACGGTCTATCGTCCCTCATGATTGCTTTGCCCTTATCCTTGTAGGAGGGGCGGTCTGGTTCGAGCCTCGCGACCAACTGTCGAGCTGTGTCGTCTGCGCTCCCCATCTGGTTATCCGGGAGTATGTAGTTGTTCGCCGGCCGTTTGCGATTTCGGCCCGGCGGCTCGGATGGTCCTGCATTTGGTGACAGGTCTAATGTGATCATTCGCTGGCCGACGCGAGGCCAAGCGAAACCAGCAGTTGCGATTGTAAAGCCGCCCTCATCCTTAAAGCAGATATATCCGAGGTCGAGCCAGTCTTGGATCTGGTCTCAGAGCTGGCGACATTCGCTGGTTCTGTGCCCCCAGCTGTCATGGAAACTGCAATGAACGCGTCCCTCCTTGTACTCGCTGTAGGGCAAGGAGTTGAGTGTGACGAGCCCGGCCTCTCTGAGATCTTCTAAGACCTCGTGTGCCAGACTTTCGTTGTAGGTGTACCGACGACGCGGCTGGCGGGCACCGTCGTCTCCTTCCTCGCGACCCCTTTTGGGCGCTCGACGTCGTTCATCGTCCTGGGCCTGGTCAACCCAGTTGACCTCGACCATGCCCACTACGGGCGGAAAAGGGTCTACATCGACCAATGAGGCCGTGCTCCCCGGTGCCTTCATCCTCAGTTCGCCTGAGTTTAACCAAGTCTGCAGCTGGTCTCGGAGCTTGACACAATCTTTGGTGTCGTGGTTGTACACGTTGTGGAAGGCACAGTATTTCTTGTCCTTCAGCTCCTCCTTAGGCGGTATCTTGTGATCCAGGCGCACGTACTTCGCCTCGATTAGGTCATTAAAGACCAAATGGGCGTTTTTGGCGTCGTAAGTGTACGACTCGTACTCTGGCTTGGTCCAGGCAAAGGACTGGATGGTGATCGGCTCGCGGGTCATCTTCAGGTTCTTCAGTTTATGAGCCACTTGCTTACCAGTCAGCTCTACCGCGCCAATGTCGTCCAAGTCCTGATCTGCATGAGCTGGCTCCGGCCTTTGATAGTAGGGATCGTGAGCAGGGGTTTGCATGCTGAGTGCCCCCACGATCCGGTTCTTCCCTGGTACATAGGTTCCCTTGGAAGCGTTGGCCTTGTCGTCCAGCTCGTTCAGGATGAGCTCGTAGCTGCCAACCTTGTTGATTAGGTCACCCATGGAACTGAAACGCTCTCCATGGTGCTTCAGCCGCTGGCGGTGCTCCAGACCCCGAATAGCCAACTTAATGGCTTCCTGCTCAGGCAGCAGGTAATCGCATTTGGCCTGCTGGATCTTGAAGCGCTGGAGGAAAGAAACTCCGGACTCCATGCTCTGCTGGCTCATCTGCGTGAGGGAGTCGAGGCCAACTTCGGGCTCAATTGTGCCATATGTCTCCCGGAAGAGACGTTCCATGGTGGGCCAATCTGCTATGGACCCTGGCTTCAGTCTGGAATACCAGGTGAAGGCGGCTCCGGACAGAGAAGTCCCGAAGAGCTTGAGCTTGAGCATGTCATCATTCTCGTACTGTCCGCATTGGACCTTGAAACGGGCCATGTGAGTCGCTGCATCTTCCCTCGTCTCCCCAGAGAATGTGGTGAAGACGATGTTCTTGAACCCGTGGGGGAAGGGATACTGTGCCACGCTATCTGGATAGGGGTCACGATAGTGCAAGCTAGCATCACCCTTTCCGGTGTGCTCCTTGACAATGCTTGAGATGAGTTGGCGCCAGTCGGCCGCCGTTACTGGTGCAGAATCTGCCCCCTGGTCATGGCCATGCCATGCAGAGAGGCTAGGGGCCTGCCCGACATTCTTAGGGGTCGAACTGGAATAAGCCACGATCGGGTCATCTGGTGTCCCCATTCCTTGCGATGGAAGAGCACCAGCGCCCCTGAGTGTGACTCCAGGGCTGCATGGCGAGGGTAGACGGGGTGGTGTCTTTGATGAACTGGCCCCCAATGTGAATTGGGGAGCCTTCTGGGCCCCGACCCTCGGATTTGCTCTAGGGCGCTCATTAGGCGGGATGTACCTTGAGCCCTCAGCTGCGCTTGAACTGGCATAGTTCATAGCGTGACTCTTTGGCGCTTGGGCCCGAATCCAGTCTTCCATCTGCAGGACCCTTGTACTCAGGGTATCATGGCGCTCTTTGTAGTCTTCGAGCTTTTCCATGCTGTTCTTGCTCCCGAAGAAGGAAGCGTCCTGCTGTTGCTGCAGCTTGGTGTCATGGTCGTTCAGACGATGGGTTTGGACCTCCAAAGCCTTTGTAAAGGCCACCTTGCTCTGATCCAGTTCTGTCTGGATCCTTTGCAGAGAGCCGGTCATTATGTCCTTGTCCTCCCTGATCGTGCCAACCACATAGTTGAACTCCTCGCTGAGCTTAGCGTGGTTCTCCTGGTTCGCGAGCCAGATCTCCTTGTCCTTAGCGACCTGCGCAGAGAGGTCCTGGACAGTTTGCTGAGTTTCTTCGACTTTCAAGCCGAACTCTCTCCTGAGCGCGCCGATCTCATTCTTGAAATCGCTCCTTAGTTCTTCGAACATTTTGCGGACTTCCTCTGTGGACAGAGTAGGTCCTGCTTCTGGGATTGGTTGTGAGTTTGCCATTGTGGACTTAGTATGGTCGGGGTTGCCGAACCGAGTGAGAATCTCTTCTTTAGTGAGAGATCTGCAAGCCGCGCTGTTATGGGGTATTGCGGAGCCTTATGTTTTAAACAAGAAATTGAAGGTCTCCGGTATGGGGAGTCGTTGGACTTCCCAATGATTGCTGAAAAAGTAAACTCCCTGTCCCACTGGGCGTGCCAATGTTTTGGCCCACGTCCTCAGCAAGGGGGTGATGAGGGAACAAAAGTAAAAAAGTGTGTGCGGGGCGTGCCACCTCACGGATGAGGAAAGAGAACGATGCGCGTCCTGACTTCTGACCAGGCGAAAGAGGGCTCCGGTGTCACCTGATGAGGAAATATTTACGAGCTTACTCTTCTAATCACCTGTCGATCGATACTCACTGTAAGAGCGAGCAGAGCAACAATTGGGAAATCGGAGACGAGTCCTGACGGGCTCTGGGATCTAAGGCGGGGTGCGCTTAGAACGTAAGGGTTTCGAGGATGCTTGAAGGTTTCGACTGTGTTCGTCTGTTTGAGAGATTTGTTGATTGATTGATTGATTGTGTCTTTTGTATAAGCCATGGAGCTTCCTTATATATTCATCCGTAAGCACACTGAGGAAACCTAATCACAACCCACTTGGATTCTGCAATTAGAATCCCACCAGGATACAATTAACTCGCCAGTCGTGCGCTCCATGCAACACGTGTCAAACCTATCTCGCTTAGGTCTCGTTCGCCGCCTCGCTGCATTTCATTTGTCGTGTAGTAAGCGAACTCAAACACTAAGCGACCTTATCCCGAGGGCGTTATTAGTCATTTCCAACTCACCCTCGCCAGGAACTGTAGAGTCCCATGCGAATTAGAGATAAGGATCCCGCGAGGGCACCGAATCTCACGAGGTATCAGAATCTTCTGGATAAAATCCTTGTCACGTGCTGCCAGACCTCGCCACCCTTCGTGGGCTAAAAAAGGCCACAGGCGTTGGCCCAAATGATATCCAAGCCTTTCTCGAGTCTTGGACCGAAAATGCCCATTGGGCTCAAACAAGTGTGTGCATATGAAGGCTGCTACTTGTGGTAGCTTTACTAAGATAATACGATCATCAGCAAAGTATAAATCTATCCTGATAGGAAAGCTAAGAACTCCAATATTCTGATGTTAGCGGCCTGATTCTCAGGGCGACCCCTGAGATTAGTGCTAGCAAAGGTTAATGCAGTGCAATTAAATTGTTTCTTGAACAGAAATATAACCACCAATAGTAAAAGAAAGTAGCAAATTCTTTAACTCATAAAACAACAAGATTTCGTCGGTATGAGGTTTTCAAAAAGTGTTGCGTTATGGTCCATTCAAACAAGATAACATTGGTAGAAGTGGTAGAACAACTTTATTGTCTTCACCATCACGGTTGACATGCTATTCTTCTTCAGTCTTCAGCTCATTTGCCGACGACACGGCACTTCATTTCTCGATCATGTTGGCTTCACCAGAATATGAACTGGCCGTCGTGAATCAGCTAGTAAGGTTGCTAAACTTTACATGATATATAACTATACAAGTTTTCTCTCTTTCTTTATTTGCTGTAATTATGTCTCTGAGTCTGAACTTTCTGGGAGGAGCACCTTTTCAACTCTTATATGATGGTGTTAGGGTAGCCATAGGTAGAGCTAGCAAGTTCAAAACCCTCCTCATAAATCTCGAATCGACGCTGGATTGTTTGCAACCACGGGTCATCCAGCAGATAAGAGACCATAATTTGGAGCTGAATCTCCCAAACGATGTAATACAAGACCTTCAAGTAAAAATGGATGTTGGTGTGCAACTCATTGCCAATTTGTCGAGCCTTAGCATGTGGAACTTTCGCGTATGGGGGGATTGCTGCAACTGCATGAAGCCTAGCTACGCAGACCAACTTGCTGCATTGGATAGGTCTCTTAGACGACTATTGGAGATACTAAAGCTGGAGCAGATGAGGAACGTGGTGGAGCTCTTGCGTTTGTCAAGAAGAACTAATGACAGACTAGATGAATTGGAGAGAAGACAGTTGGAGATTTTGAAAGCGCTGCAAGAAACAGGAGATATGTTAAGGGAGCAGCAAGTAGTAATGGAGAAAATTGAAAGGAACTGTGGTGCATCTTCAGACAGAGAAAGAGGATCAGCTCCTGCTCCTGCTCCTGCTCCAGCTCTAGGAGCAGCATTTAGGATATTGTTTGATGTTGTAATAACAGTAAAGGACAAGAATATGAAGTATAAGCGCCTCCTCGAAGATTTTGAATCCACTCTTGAATGTTTAAAGCCACTTATAGAAGAGCTTGTGGAATCTAACAAGTTGTTGCATCTTCCAAATGGGAAACAAGAATTTTTCATAATGCAAATGGAGAAGGGTGTAGAGCTGATTCACAAGTGCGCTGAGGTTCGCAATGGAGGAATGAGGTATACAAGGTACGAATGCACCAAGGAACTTATGCGATTGGATGGATGTCTTCAAAGACTTTTCATTGAACTGACAGAGCAGGTAGTATGGAATGTGAAGAAGGCCTTGGTGCTTGTAAGTAACTTGGAAAAAGAGATCACACAAATTGAAGAGGGTGGTGTGGTACATAGTGATGAAAGTGAAATCGAGTGTCCGGTTCCAGTACCTCAACCTCCATCACCTTCAGTTGGAGTGGATTTACAAAATGTGCAGTTAAATCAAGAGGTAATCGAGGAGACATTGGATCCGGTAAGTAACTTTGAAGAGGAGATCAAGGAAATTATAGAAGCTAGTGTGGTACAAAATGATGACGTACAAAGTCAGTCTACTCAACTTTCATGGCCTACGGCTGGATCGAGTATACAAAGTATGCAGGGAAAAAGGGGTGTGATCAAGGAAAGATGGGACTCGGAAGACGAGCAGGATGTCAAGCAAAGCATTGAAGCTGGAGGTGTAGAACAAATTGATGATCTTGGAGGTGAAGGTCACAGGCCAGTAGAACCTGGATTACCTGCCGTTATACGGGACGTACCACAAGTTAACATGGAGGTTTCAAGGGATGTGATTAAGGAGGCATTGGTGGATTCAGCAAAGATTCTTATAGATCAGAAGTGGGTGAAGTCTAATGAAAGGAGTGATGTGGAACAAGATCAAATGGAAACTGCAGCTGGATTAGATGTACTGAGTTTGCAGGGATCGATGGATGTGGAGACATTGTATTCAACTCCTGTTGATTCAGCATTAAAGTGTGCAACAAATATAGACAAGATGGGAGTCGACAAAAATGAAGGAAGTGGTGAAAGTCCAATTGAAATTGCAGTAGCTGCTGAAACTGAACCTCCTTCCCCTACAGTTCGGGATGTGCCGAGGAATGCTAAAAAGGAAACAGCTGAACCTCATTGTTCGTCGCCAGCGAAGGTCAAACAACCTGATAAGGAAGAGGTAATTATGTATCGACATTTTGTTCAAGGAAAGCAAAGTGTCGACATTTTGTTCATGTATCAAACCATTTCAGGTGTTTATAGTTTTCTTTTGCTTTATAGTTTTTCATTCTTCCTCTGAAGTCTAAAAGATCTGTATGGCTCAGTGCTTTGCTATTCCACTTTGAACTTACTCTTGATCTCTCTCGATCATTTAATTTATTTAGTTTATATCTTGATACATTATATATGCAGAAACACAGTGAGGAAACAGAAATGATCATGCAAGTGCCTTTTCCGGACGAATGCATTGGCAACATCATCTCACTGACCACTCCTGCAGATGCCTGCAGACTGTCATTGGTCTCTAAGCGTTTCAAGTGCGCTGCAGAATCCGATCAAGTTTGGGAAAACTTCCTTCCCAGTCCGCATCTTATCCATGCGATCGAATCCCAATCCACGTCTTCATCTACATTTGTGCCTGCCAAGTCCAAGAAGGAGTTTTACCTTGCGCTGTGCGATAACTCAGTCCTCATGGATAATGAGAAGATGAGCTTTTCACTGGACAAATGGAGTGGGAAAAAATGTTACATGATATGTGCAAGGGAACTTAATATTGTTTGGGCACAAGATAAATCTAGATACTTGAGTTGGATATCTCTGGCTGAGTCCAGGTTTAAGGAGGTGGCTTCTCTAGACGAGGTTTGTTGGCTCGAAATACGTGGGAAAATCGATACGAGTATTCTGTCTCCATGGACTCTCTACAAAGCTTATCTTGTGTACAAGTTAACAGAAGACGCATATGGATTCGACGTGCCTGTGGAGGTCGCAATTGCTGAAAGGCATTATGGATTTGAATACGGACCTCTGGATGCCGCACTTGGTGGAGATGAAAATAAGCAGACAGTGTATCTCGATCCAAGTCTGGAAATTATGGATGGAGCTCGACGTCCAAATGAAAGAGCGGACGGCTGGTTGGAGATGAAGTTGGGTGAGTTTCTATGCCAAGCAGAAGAAGATGGAGAGTTGGAAATGATATGTGCGGAGTATAAAGATCTGTGTTGGAAGAGTGGTCTTATTGTGCAGGGAATCGAGGTCAGGCCAGAAAGAAAGGAATACTCCGAGGCCAAAGGCAAGGCAGGACATTTCAGAGCCAAAGGCAAAAAAGCCTTGTTTTTCTAGGTTCTGACCTCCGATCAATGAGTAAGTTGTAAGATGATTAGTGTCATGATTATGAGCTGATTAAGAGTAATCCTCACCAGTGAATGAAATACAACTGTCAGCATGTTGTGGTCTATCAATGCTGATGTGGATATTTTCCATTTTCAGTGATGCAATAATTGTTTTTTCATTTAAAATAAAATAACTTTGTTTTTCTAGCTTTTCTCAGTTTAAATACTTTGTTGGCAGTACGTTTTGCTGCATTAAGAAATCAAAAAGAAAATTGCTCCAGGTTCTTCTTTCTTCTTCACTGTTCTTCATTTCTTAGCTAACTCTAGCTTGAATATTTCATTATGGATGCCATGTTCTCATAATTAAGTTTCCACTAGTTAAGCTAGCTTGATGGAAATAATAATTAATCCATTATAATGGATTCATAATTAACGACTCGGGAGTTTCTAATGTGACATTCCAGTGTTTATGTTTGTGTCTATGGCAATGGCATTAGAAGGGAAGTTCAAGAATTATTTCATTTATATGTTAAGAGTTGTGTAATAAACTTCCCTGCTAAGGTACTATAAATTTTTCAGTAAGAGCTGTGTGTACAGTACATGTCCTTTAGGTTGTTATATATCTGTAAAAGTATGAAAGTGAGGCTACTATAAAAGTATGAAAGAGCAGAAAGGTGACTCTAATTAGTAATTACAATATTGTAGTATTGTACATCTTACGCTAGCTAGCATGTCATGGATTTCTAATGCCTATACTCCGTTGGATTGATCTTGTTGAAGTGACAGAATTCATATCAGTAAACCATTTACAGAACAGAAAATGTCTTCTGTGTAATATTGCTCACGATAAATCCATCATTCATCGACTATGATAAGGAGACTTCTTTATTTGTGTTCATTGTGAAGGATTGTAAGACTTTGACATGCTTAAAATCCAGCAGTTGATTTTATACCTGAAAATTTATAAAAGAATATCCTCTTTGTGTTAGTATAATGTTGCAATGCTACCAGAAAACCACCTAGTACATCCAGAAATTTTCGATCTAATAATACGTGTATCAGGATAGAGCTTAAACAGTCCACCGGAGGATGCAATCTCATTACAGGTATAAATTTTCTCAATGGTTTAATATAATCGGACATTTTCCCCAAAGCACATTGTTCTACGTACAATTTCTCAGTACCCCCGGTCTTTTCCTTTCTATTGTGGCTTTCAGCTTCAGGGATCACCTAGACCATAGCAACGGTGAATTATTGAGCAACCACGTCTGTAAGGGATAGAGGGCTTTCCATCAGGAAAACAACTGGGGAGTAGTCTTCCAAAAGGGCCTCTGCAAGGGCCAGGGAGTCCGATGAGATTCCTTTTAGCCGAAACCCCGTGGTCCAGCGCCACCATGCTAACCAGTAGTACGCAGAAGATTAATGACTTCATATTTAAAGATGCCATGATCTGAGGCTTCAGTGATAGTAGTAGGCTTCAATGCTGTTAGGTTTCAGAGATATTAGTTGTCTCTTGTTCAATACTTGCATGAGAGAGTGACCTTTTATATGGATTTTGGCTGCCGTTTTACGTTTGAACTGTGGGGTTTGGAAGACTTGAGTTTGTTTCTGCTGTTTTCATTTGCAGTTTGGTAACTATATTGCAGTTTGGTACCATTTAGATGAGCAAAATCAAAGAAAAATAGACATTCTGGAAATCAAAATTGTTCTTGAGATTGAATCAATCAAAGGTGAAAGTTACAAAGTCTACAATCAAATAGTATATGTGTCTTATGTTAAATGTAGACTTTGCAACTTTTGTCTTCAATGAGTTCAATCTCAATAGAGCATACAAGAGAAGTTAGTTTCTTGCAACGAGATCGATTTTAATAAGAAATTGACATATCGATGAGACAAGAGAGAGAGAGAGAGATCGACAAGACAAATGTGTTCAAATTGTTTGAGTTAGAGAGAGAGAGAGAGTGTGTGTGTGTGTGTTCAAATTGTTAGAGAGAGAGATGAAAACTAACCCCGTTAGTGAGAGGGTAAGAGTTTGTTTGAGATTTAAATTGGATGACCAGTCAAACATGTAGCAGGTCGTCATTAATATAGTTAGACCAATCATAAGTAACCATGTGGTTAAGGTATCTATACCTTAAAGCACACAAGTATTTGCCAACCCAACTTGGAAATGCTTTGATCAAATATTCTTTTTGATCTTGAGAGCCATTTTGTGAATACATTTCAAATTCTCTTTTACAAATGAGTACTGCAGGAAATTTTAAGTGTGTGCATATGAAGGCTGCTACTTGTGGTAGCTTTACTAAGATAATACGATCATCAGCAAAGTATAAATCTATCCTGATAGGAAAGCTAAGAACTCCAATATTCTGATGTTAGCGGCCTGATTCTCAGGGCGACCCCTGAGATTAGTGCTAGCAAAGGTTAATGCAGTGCAATTAAATTGTTTCTTGAACAGAAATATAACCACCAATAGTAAAAGAAAGTAGCAAATTCTTTAACTCATAAAACAACAAGATTTCGTCGGTATGAGGTTTTCAAAAAGTGTTGCGTTATGGTCCATTCAAACAAGATAACATTGGTAGAAGTGGTAGAACAACTTTATTGTCTTCACCATCACGGTTGACATGCTATTCTTCTTCAGTCTTCAGCTCATTTGCCGACGACACGGCACTTCATTTCTCGATCATGTTGGCTTCACCAGAATATGAACTGGCCGTCGTGAATCAGCTAGTAAGGTTGCTAAACTTTACATGATATATAACTATACAAGTTTTCTCTCTTTCTTTATTTGCTGTAATTATGTCTCTGAGTCTGAACTTTCTGGGAGGAGCACCTTTTCAACTCTTATATGATGGTGTTAGGGTAGCCATAGGTAGAGCTAGCAAGTTCAAAACCCTCCTCATAAATCTCGAATCGACGCTGGATTGTTTGCAACCACGGGTCATCCAGCAGATAAGAGACCATAATTTGGAGCTGAATCTCCCAAACGATGTAATACAAGACCTTCAAGTAAAAATGGATGTTGGTGTGCAACTCATTGCCAATTTGTCGAGCCTTAGCATGTGGAACTTTCGCGTATGGGGGGATTGCTGCAACTGCATGAAGCCTAGCTACGCAGACCAACTTGCTGCATTGGATAGGTCTCTTAGACGACTATTGGAGATACTAAAGCTGGAGCAGATGAGGAACGTGGTGGAGCTCTTGCGTTTGTCAAGAAGAACTAATGACAGACTAGATGAATTGGAGAGAAGACAGTTGGAGATTTTGAAAGCGCTGCAAGAAACAGGAGATATGTTAAGGGAGCAGCAAGTAGTAATGGAGAAAATTGAAAGGAACTGTGGTGCATCTTCAGACAGAGAAAGAGGATCAGCTCCTGCTCCTGCTCCTGCTCCAGCTCTAGGAGCAGCATTTAGGATATTGTTTGATGTTGTAATAACAGTAAAGGACAAGAATATGAAGTATAAGCGCCTCCTCGAAGATTTTGAATCCACTCTTGAATGTTTAAAGCCACTTATAGAAGAGCTTGTGGAATCTAACAAGTTGTTGCATCTTCCAAATGGGAAACAAGAATTTTTCATAATGCAAATGGAGAAGGGTGTAGAGCTGATTCACAAGTGCGCTGAGGTTCGCAATGGAGGAATGAGGTATACAAGGTACGAATGCACCAAGGAACTTATGCGATTGGATGGATGTCTTCAAAGACTTTTCATTGAACTGACAGAGCAGGTAGTATGGAATGTGAAGAAGGCCTTGGTGCTTGTAAGTAACTTGGAAAAAGAGATCACACAAATTGAACAGGGTGGTGTGGTACATAGTGATGAAAGTGAAATCGAGTGTCCGGTTCCAGTACCTCAACCTCCATCACCTTCAGTTGGAGTGGATTTACAAAATGTGCAGTTAAATCAAGAGGTAATCGAGGAGACATTGGATCCGGTAAGTAACTTTGAAGAGGAGATCAAGGAAATTATAGAAGCTAGTGTGGTACAAAATGATGACGTACAAAGTCAGTCTACTCAACTTTCATGGCCTACGGCTGGATCGAGTATACAAAGTATGCAGGGAAAAAGGGGTGTGATCAAGGAAAGATGGGACTCGGAAGACGAGCAGGATGTCAAGCAAAGCATTGAAGCTGGAGGTGTAGAACAAATTGATGATCTTGGAGGTGAAGGTCACAGGCCAGTAGAACCTGGATTACCTGCCGTTATACGGGACGTACCACAAGTTAACATGGAGGTTTCAAGGGATGTGATTAAGGAGGCATTGGTGGATTCAGCAAAGATTCTTATAGATCAGAAGTGGGTGAAGTCTAATGAAAGGAGTGATGTGGAACAAGATCAAATGGAAACTGCAGCTGGATTAGATGTACTGAGTTTGCAGGGATCGATGGATGTGGAGACATTGTATTCAACTCCTGTTGATTCAGCATTAAAGTGTGCAACAAATATAGACAAGATGGGAGTCGACAAAAATGAAGGAAGTGGTGAAAGTCCAATTGAAATTGCAGTAGCTGCTGAAACTGAACCTCCTTCCCCTACAGTTCGGGATGTGCCGAGGAATGCTAAAAAGGAAACAGCTGAACCTCATTGTTCGTCGCCAGCGAAGGTCAAACAACCTGATAAGGAAGAGGTAATTATGTATCGACATTTTGTTCAAGGAAAGCAAAGTGTCGACATTTTGTTCATGTATCAAACCATTTCAGGTGTTTATAGTTTTCTTTTGCTTTATAGTTTTTCATTCTTCCTCTGAAGTCTAAAAGATCTGTATGGCTCAGTGCTTTGCTATTCCACTTTGAACTTACTCTTGATCTCTCTCGATCATTTAATTTATTTAGTTTATATCTTGATACATTATATATGCAGAAACACAGTGAGGAAACAGAAATGATCATGCAAGTGCCTTTTCCGGACGAATGCATTGGCAACATCATCTCACTGACCACTCCTGCAGATGCCTGCAGACTGTCATTGGTCTCTAAGCGTTTCAAGTGCGCTGCAGAATCCGATCAAGTTTGGGAAAACTTCCTTCCCAGTCCGCATCTTATCCATGCGATCGAATCCCAATCCACGTCTTCATCTACATTTGTGCCTGCCAAGTCCAAGAAGGAGTTTTACCTTGCGCTGTGCGATAACTCAGTCCTCATGGATAATGAGAAGATGAGCTTTTCACTGGACAAATGGAGTGGGAAAAAATGTTACATGATATGTGCAAGGGAACTTAATATTGTTTGGGCACAAGATAAATCTAGATACTTGAGTTGGATATCTCTGGCTGAGTCCAGGTTTAAGGAGGTGGCTTCTCTAGACGAGGTTTGTTGGCTCGAAATACGTGGGAAAATCGATACGAGTATTCTGTCTCCATGGACTCTCTACAAAGCTTATCTTGTGTACAAGTTAACAGAAGACGCATATGGATTCGACGTGCCTGTGGAGGTCGCAATTGCTGAAAGGCATTATGGATTTGAATACGGACCTCTGGATGCCGCACTTGGTGGAGATGAAAATAAGCAGACAGTGTATCTCGATCCAAGTCTGGAAATTATGGATGGAGCTCGACGTCCAAATGAAAGAGCGGACGGCTGGTTGGAGATGAAGTTGGGTGAGTTTCTATGCCAAGCAGAAGAAGATGGAGAGTTGGAAATGATATGTGCGGAGTATAAAGATCTGTGTTGGAAGAGTGGTCTTATTGTGCAGGGAATCGAGGTCAGGCCAGAAAGAAAGGAATACTCCGAGGCCAAAGGCAAGGCAGGACATTTCAGAGCCAAAGGCAAAAAAGCCTTGTTTTTCTAGGTTCTGACCTCCGATCAATGAGTAAGTTGTAAGATGATTAGTGTCATGATTATGAGCTGATTAAGAGTAATCCTCACCAGTGAATGAAATACAACTGTCAGCATGTTGTGGTCTATCAATGCTGATGTGGATATTTTCCATTTTCAGTGATGCAATAATTGTTTTTTCATTTAAAATAAAATAACTTTGTTTTTCTAGCTTTTCTCAGTTTAAATACTTTGTTGGCAGTACGTTTTGCTGCATTAAGAAATCAAAAAGAAAATTGCTCCAGGTTCTTCTTTCTTCTTCACTGTTCTTCATTTCTTAGCTAACTCTAGCTTGAATATTTCATTATGGATGCCATGTTCTCATAATTAAGTTTCCACTAGTTAAGCTAGCTTGATGGAAATAATAATTAATCCATTATAATGGATTCATAATTAACGACTCGAGAGTTTCTAATGTGACATTCCAGTGTTTATGTTTGTGTCTATGGCAATGGCATTAGAAGGGAAGTTCAAGAATTATTTCATTTATATGTTAAGAGTTGTGTAATAAACTTCCCTGCTAAGGTACTATAAATTTTTCAGTAAGAGCTGTGTGTACAGTACATGTCCTTTAGGTTGTTATATATCTGTAAAAGTATGAAAGTGAGGCTACTATAAAAGTATGGAAGAGCAGAAAGGTGACTCTAATTAGTAATTACAATATTGTAGTATTGTACATCTTACGCTAGCTAGCATGTCATGGATTTCTAATGCCTATACTCCGTTGGATTGATCTTGTTGAAGTGACAGAATTCATATCAGTAAACCATTTACAGAACAGAAAATGTCTTCTGTGTAATATTGCTCACGATAAATCCATCATTCATCGACTATGATAAGGAGACTTCTTTATTTGTGTTCATTGTGAAGGATTGTAAGACTTTGACATGCTTAAAATCCAGCAGTTGATTTTATACCTGAAAATTTATAAAAGAATATCCTCTTTGTGTTAGTATAATGTTGCAATGCTACCAGAAAACCACCTAGTACATCCAGAAATTTTCGATCTAATAATACGTGTATCAGGATAGAGCTTAAACAGTCCACCGGAGGATGCAATCTCATTACAGGTATAAATTTTCTCAATGGTTTAATATAATCGGACATTTTCCCCAAAGCACATTGTTCTACGTACAATTTCTCAGTACCCCCGGTCTTTTCCTTTCTATTGTGGCTTTCAGCTTCAGGGATCACCTAGACCATAGCAACGGTGAATTATTGAGCAACCACGTCTGTAAGGGATAGAGGGCTTTCCATCAGGAAAACAACTGGGGAGTAGTCTTCCAAAAGGGCCTCTGCAAGGGCCAGGGAGTCCGATGAGATTCCTTTTAGCCGAAACCCCGTGGTCCAGCGCCACCATGCTAACCAGTAGTACGCAGAAGATTAATGACTTCATATTTAAAGATGCCATGATCTGAGGCTTCAGTGATAGTAGTAGGCTTCAATGCTGTTAGGTTTCAGAGATATTAGTTGTCTCTTGTTCAATACTTGCATGAGAGAGTGACCTTTTATATGGATTTTGGCTGCCGTTTTACGTTTGAACTGTGGGGTTTGGAAGACTTGAGTTTGTTTCTGCTGTTTTCATTTGCAGTTTGGTAACTATATTGCAGTTTGGTACCATTTAGATGAGCAAAATCAAAGAAAAATAGACATTCTGGAAATCAAAATTGTTCTTGAGATTGAATCAATCAAAGGTGAAAGTTACAAAGTCTACAATCAAATAGTATATGTGTCTTATGTTAAATGTAGACTTTGCAACTTTTGTCTTCAATGAGTTCAATCTCAATAGAGCATACAAGAGAAGTTAGTTTCTTGCAACGAGATCGATTTTAATAAGAAATTGACATATCGATGAGACAAGAGAGAGAGAGAGAGATCGACAAGACAAATGTGTTCAAATTGTTTGAGTTAGAGAGAGAGAGAGAGTGTGTGTGTGTGTGTTCAAATTGTTAGAGAGAGAGATGAAAACTAACCCCGTTAGTGAGAGGGTAAGAGTTTGTTTGAGATTTAAATTGGATGACCAGTCAAACATGTAGCAGGTCGTCATTAATATAGTTAGACCAATCATAAGTAACCATGTGGTTAAGGTATCTATACCTTAAAGCACACAAGTATTTGCCAACCCAACTTGGAAATGCTTTGATCAAATATTCTTTTTGATCTTGAGAGCCATTTTGTGAATACATTTCAAATTCTCTTTTACAAATGAGTACTGCAGGAAATTTTAAGTGTGTGCATATGAAGGCTGCTACTTGTGGTAGCTTTACTAAGATAATACGATCATCAGCAAAGTATAAATCTATCCTGATAGGAAAGCTAAGAACTCCAATATTCTGATGTTAGCGGCCTGATTCTCAGGGCGACCCCTGAGATTAGTGCTAGCAAAGGTTAATGCAGTGCAATTAAATTGTTTCTTGAACAGAAATATAACCACCAATAGTAAAAGAAAGTAGCAAATTCTTTAACTCATAAAACAACAAGATTTCGTCGGTATGAGGTTTTCAAAAAGTGTTGCGTTATGGTCCATTCAAACAAGATAACATTGGTAGAAGTGGTAGAACAACTTTATTGTCTTCACCATCACGGTTGACATGCTATTCTTCTTCAGTCTTCAGCTCATTTGCCGACGACACGGCACTTCATTTCTCGATCATGTTGGCTTCACCAGAATATGAACTGGCCGTCGTGAATCAGCTAGTAAGGTTGCTAAACTTTACATGATATATAACTATACAAGTTTTCTCTCTTTCTTTATTTGCTGTAATTATGTCTCTGAGTCTGAACTTTCTGGGAGGAGCACCTTTTCAACTCTTATATGATGGTGTTAGGGTAGCCATAGGTAGAGCTAGCAAGTTCAAAACCCTCCTCATAAATCTCGAATCGACGCTGGATTGTTTGCAACCACGGGTCATCCAGCAGATAAGAGACCATAATTTGGAGCTGAATCTCCCAAACGATGTAATACAAGACCTTCAAGTAAAAATGGATGTTGGTGTGCAACTCATTGCCAATTTGTCGAGCCTTAGCATGTGGAACTTTCGCGTATGGGGGGATTGCTGCAACTGCATGAAGCCTAGCTACGCAGACCAACTTGCTGCATTGGATAGGTCTCTTAGACGACTATTGGAGATACTAAAGCTGGAGCAGATGAGGAACGTGGTGGAGCTCTTGCGTTTGTCAAGAAGAACTAATGACAGACTAGATGAATTGGAGAGAAGACAGTTGGAGATTTTGAAAGCGCTGCAAGAAACAGGAGATATGTTAAGGGAGCAGCAAGTAGTAATGGAGAAAATTGAAAGGAACTGTGGTGCATCTTCAGACAGAGAAAGAGGATCAGCTCCTGCTCCTGCTCCTGCTCCAGCTCTAGGAGCAGCATTTAGGATATTGTTTGATGTTGTAATAACAGTAAAGGACAAGAATATGAAGTATAAGCGCCTCCTCGAAGATTTTGAATCCACTCTTGAATGTTTAAAGCCACTTATAGAAGAGCTTGTGGAATCTAACAAGTTGTTGCATCTTCCAAATGGGAAACAAGAATTTTTCATAATGCAAATGGAGAAGGGTGTAGAGCTGATTCACAAGTGCGCTGAGGTTCGCAATGGAGGAATGAGGTATACAAGGTACGAATGCACCAAGGAACTTATGCGATTGGATGGATGTCTTCAAAGACTTTTCATTGAACTGACAGAGCAGGTAGTATGGAATGTGAAGAAGGCCTTGGTGCTTGTAAGTAACTTGGAAAAAGAGATCACACAAATTGAAGAGGGTGGTGTGGTACATAGTGATGAAAGTGAAATCGAGTGTCCGGTTCCAGTACCTCAACCTCCATCACCTTCAGTTGGAGTGGATTTACAAAATGTGCAGTTAAATCAAGAGGTAATCGAGGAGACATTGGATCCGGTAAGTAACTTTGAAGAGGAGATCAAGGAAATTATAGAAGCTAGTGTGGTACAAAATGATGACGTACAAAGTCAGTCTACTCAACTTTCATGGCCTACGGCTGGATCGAGTATACAAAGTATGCAGGGAAAAAGGGGTGTGATCAAGGAAAGATGGGACTCGGAAGACGAGCAGGATGTCAAGCAAAGCATTGAAGCTGGAGGTGTAGAACAAATTGATGATCTTGGAGGTGAAGGTCACAGGCCAGTAGAACCTGGATTACCTGCCGTTATACGGGACGTACCACAAGTTAACATGGAGGTTTCAAGGGATGTGATTAAGGAGGCATTGGTGGATTCAGCAAAGATTCTTATAGATCAGAAGTGGGTGAAGTCTAATGAAAGGAGTGATGTGGAACAAGATCAAATGGAAACTGCAGCTGGATTAGATGTACTGAGTTTGCAGGGATCGATGGATGTGGAGACATTGTATTCAACTCCTGTTGATTCAGCATTAAAGTGTGCAACAAATATAGACAAGATGGGAGTCGACAAAAATGAAGGAAGTGGTGAAAGTCCAATTGAAATTGCAGTAGCTGCTGAAACTGAACCTCCTTCCCCTACAGTTCGGGATGTGCCGAGGAATGCTAAAAAGGAAACAGCTGAACCTCATTGTTCGTCGCCAGCGAAGGTCAAACAACCTGATAAGGAAGAGGTAATTATGTATCGACATTTTGTTCAAGGAAAGCAAAGTGTCGACATTTTGTTCATGTATCAAACCATTTCAGGTGTTTATAGTTTTCTTTTGCTTTATAGTTTTTCATTCTTCCTCTGAAGTCTAAAAGATCTGTATGGCTCAGTGCTTTGCTATTCCACTTTGAACTTACTCTTGATCTCTCTCGATCATTTAATTTATTTAGTTTATATCTTGATACATTATATATGCAGAAACACAGTGAGGAAACAGAAATGATCATGCAAGTGCCTTTTCCGGACGAATGCATTGGCAACATCATCTCACTGACCACTCCTGCAGATGCCTGCAGACTGTCATTGGTCTCTAAGCGTTTCAAGTGCGCTGCAGAATCCGATCAAGTTTGGGAAAACTTCCTTCCCAGTCCGCATCTTATCCATGCGATCGAATCCCAATCCACGTCTTCATCTACATTTGTGCCTGCCAAGTCCAAGAAGGAGTTTTACCTTGCGCTGTGCGATAACTCAGTCCTCATGGATAATGAGAAGATGAGCTTTTCACTGGACAAATGGAGTGGGAAAAAATGTTACATGATATGTGCAAGGGAACTTAATATTGTTTGGGCACAAGATAAATCTAGATACTTGAGTTGGATATCTCTGGCTGAGTCCAGGTTTAAGGAGGTGGCTTCTCTAGACGAGGTTTGTTGGCTCGAAATACGTGGGAAAATCGATACGAGTATTCTGTCTCCATGGACTCTCTACAAAGCTTATCTTGTGTACAAGTTAACAGAAGACGCATATGGATTCGACGTGCCTGTGGAGGTCGCAATTGCTGAAAGGCATTATGGATTTGAATACGGACCTCTGGATGCCGCACTTGGTGGAGATGAAAATAAGCAGACAGTGTATCTCGATCCAAGTCTGGAAATTATGGATGGAGCTCGACGTCCAAATGAAAGAGCGGACGGCTGGTTGGAGATGAAGTTGGGTGAGTTTCTATGCCAAGCAGAAGAAGATGGAGAGTTGGAAATGATATGTGCGGAGTATAAAGATCTGTGTTGGAAGAGTGGTCTTATTGTGCAGGGAATCGAGGTCAGGCCAGAAAGAAAGGAATACTCCGAGGCCAAAGGCAAGGCAGGACATTTCAGAGCCAAAGGCAAAAAAGCCTTGTTTTTCTAGGTTCTGACCTCCGATCAATGAGTAAGTTGTAAGATGATTAGTGTCATGATTATGAGCTGATTAAGAGTAATCCTCACCAGTGAATGAAATACAACTGTCAGCATGTTGTGGTCTATCAATGCTGATGTGGATATTTTCCATTTTCAGTGATGCAATAATTGTTTTTTCATTTAAAATAAAATAACTTTGTTTTTCTAGCTTTTCTCAGTTTAAATACTTTGTTGGCAGTACGTTTTGCTGCATTAAGAAATCAAAAAGAAAATTGCTCCAGGTTCTTCTTTCTTCTTCACTGTTCTTCATTTCTTAGCTAACTCTAGCTTGAATATTTCATTATGGATGCCATGTTCTCATAATTAAGTTTCCACTAGTTAAGCTAGCTTGATGGAAATAATAATTAATCCATTATAATGGATTCATAATTAACGACTCGAGAGTTTCTAATGTGACATTCCAGTGTTTATGTTTGTGTCTATGGCAATGGCATTAGAAGGGAAGTTCAAGAATTATTTCATTTATATGTTAAGAGTTGTGTAATAAACTTCCCTGCTAAGGTACTATAAATTTTTCAGTAAGAGCTGTGTGTACAGTACATGTCCTTTAGGTTGTTATATATCTGTAAAAGTATGAAAGTGAGGCTACTATAAAAGTATGGAAGAGCAGAAAGGTGACTCTAATTAGTAATTACAATATTGTAGTATTGTACATCTTACGCTAGCTAGCATGTCATGGATTTCTAATGCCTATACTCCGTTGGATTGATCTTGTTGAAGTGACAGAATTCATATCAGTAAACCATTTACAGAACAGAAAATGTCTTCTGTGTAATATTGCTCACGATAAATCCATCATTCATCGACTATGATAAGGAGACTTCTTTATTTGTGTTCATTGTGAAGGATTGTAAGACTTTGACATGCTTAAAATCCAGCAGTTGATTTTATACCTGAAAATTTATAAAAGAATATCCTCTTTGTGTTAGTATAATGTTGCAATGCTACCAGAAAACCACCTAGTACATCCAGAAATTTTCGATCTAATAATACGTGTATCAGGATAGAGCTTAAACAGTCCACCGGAGGATGCAATCTCATTACAGGTATAAATTTTTTCAATGGTTTAATATAATCGGACATTTTCCCCAAAGCACATTGTTCTACGTACAATTTCTCAGTACCCCCGGTCTTTTCCTTTCTATTGTGGCTTTCAGCTTCAGGGATCACCTAGACCATAGCAACGGTGAATTATTGAGCAACCACGTCTGTAAGGGATAGAGGGCTTTCCATCAGGAAAACAACTGGGGAGTAGTCTTCCAAAAGGGCCTCTGCAAGGGCCAGGGAGTCCGATGAGATTCCTTTTAGCCGAAACCCCGTGGTCCAGCGCCACCATGCTAACCAGTAGTACGCAGAAGATTAATGACTTCATATTTAAAGATGCCATGATCTGAGGCTTCAGTGATAGTAGTAGGCTTCAATGCTGTTAGGTTTCAGAGATATTAGTTGTCTCTTGTTCAATACTTGCATGAGAGAGTGACCTTTTATATGGATTTTGGCTGCCGTTTTACGTTTGAACTGTGGGGTTTGGAAGACTTGAGTTTGTTTCTGCTGTTTTCATTTGCAGTTTGGTAACTATATTGCAGTTTGGTACCATTTAGATGAGCAAAATCAAAGAAAAATAGACATTCTGGAAATCAAAATTGTTCTTGAGATTGAATCAATCAAAGGTGAAAGTTACAAAGTCTACAATCAAATAGTATATGTGTCTTATGTTAAATGTAGACTTTGCAACTTTTGTCTTCAATGAGTTCAATCTCAATAGAGCATACAAGAGAAGTTAGTTTCTTGCAACGAGATCGATTTTAATACGAAATTGACATATCGATGAGACAAGAGAGAGAGAGATCGACAAGACAAATGTGTTCAAATTGTTTGAGTTAGAGAGAGAGAGAGAGAGTGTGTGTGTGTGTGTTCAAATTGTTAGAGAGAGAGATGAAAACTAACCCCGTTAGTGAGAGGGTAAGAGTTTGTTTGAGATTTAAATTGGATGACCAGTCAAACATGTAGCAGGTCGTCATTAATATAGTTAGACCAATCATAAGTAACCATGTGGTTAAGGTATCTATACCTTAAAGCACACAAGTATTTGCCAACCCAACTTGGAAATGCTTTGATCAAATATTCTTTTTGATCTTGAGAGCCATTTTGTGAATACATTTCACATTCTCTTTTACAAATGAGTACTGCAGGAAATTTTAAGTGTTGTTTTGGCCCACGTCCTCAGCAAGGGGGTGATGAGGGAACAAAAGTAAAAACGGTGTGTGCGGGGCGTGCCACCTCACGGATGAGGAAAGAGAACGATGCGCGTCCTGACTTCTGACCAGGCGAAAGAGGGCTCCGGTGTCACCTGATGAGGAAATATTTACGAGCTTACTCTTCTAATCACCTGTCGATCGATACTCACTGTAAGAGCGAGCAGAGCAACAATTGGGAAATCGGAGACGAGTCCTGACGGGCTCTGGGATCTAAGGCGGGGTGCGCTTAGAACGTAAGGGTTTCGAGGATGCTCGAAGGTTTCGACTGTGTTCGTCTGTTTGAGAGATTTGTTGATTGATTGATTGATTGTGTCCTTTGTATAAGCCATAAAGCTTCCTTATATATTCATCCGTAAGCACACTGAGGAAACCTAATCACAACCCACTTGGATTCTGCAATTAGAATCCCACCAGGATACGATTAACTCGCCAGTCGTGCGCTCCATGCAACACGTGTCAAACCTATCTCGCTTAGGTCTCGTTCGCCGCCTCGCTGCATTTCATTTGTCGTGTAGTAAGCGAACTCAAACACTAAGCGACCTTATCCCGAGGGCGTTATTAGTCATTTCCAACTCACCCACGCCAGGAACTGTAGAGTCCCATGTGAATTAGAGATAAGGATCCCGCGAGGGCACCGAATCTCGCGAGGTATCAGAATCTTCTGGATAAAATCCTTGTCACGTGCTGCCAGACCTCGCCACCCTTCGTGGGCTAAAAAAGACCACAGGCGTTGGCCCAAATGATATCCAAGCCTTTCTCGAGTCTTGGACCGAAAATGCCCATTGGGCTCAAACATTGCCCCCTAGGCCTTGAGCTTAATCCATTTCGCATCGGATAAGCGAAAAGGCCTAATTAAGCTTTTTATGGGAACTCGTATTTCAAAAGGTGCTGACGCTTCGGCGTCATTGCCTCCCTTCATCATTACGGCTTTTTGAATTTTGAAACGCGCTGACGTTTCGGTCGTCATTACGTCTTTTCGTTGCGACCATTGATTGAAAGGGACGTTACGGTTCGTCTCCTTTATAAACCTCGACGCGGGTCCCCACATCTTACCATCGCTTTCAGATCAAACTCTGCCTTCTGCAACCAAACAAAACTCCAGCACCGACCTTATTTCGACTGGAAACAATGGCTCCCAAACCTTTTGCCAATGACCCGAACCTCAGCCTTATGGCGGTGACCTCTTGGTCGACCAGCCTTGCTCGTCGCTTCGCCACCAACCCGCCTCAAGGAACACCCATCTATTTCCTTGACACGGGGGCGGCTCTGCTCGGCCCGACTCCTTCAAAGCCTCTGTCCGACGCCGATCTCAACCATTACAACGCCTCCGTGCGTCGACCAATTTTGGCCCAACGGCGCGAACCGGGGAACTTCTCTACCTGGCAAGCCCGTTCCCATATAAATGTCCGGGTCGGGGAATGGCCCAGCGCCACTGCAGAGGATCGAGCGTGGTATGCGGAGCGCCTCCGGACCGATCAAACGATCTGGGAAGCGACCGGCATTCATGAAGCCATTGCCCTGAGTTTCTCGCTGCCCCCTCACACCGACCGAGCGCCTATCGCTGCCGTGGCCTGTTTGTGGAACAGTGCCACTAACACCTTCGACTTCCCCTTCGGGCAGATGGGCATTACGCTGCTGGACATCCTCGCCATCACCGGGCTGCCGATTCACGCAAAGCCGTATGCGCCAAGCGACTTTGCGTCGACCGAGTTCACATATGCCTGCAACTTGGGGGCCCGCCGCACCCTCAGAAGTTCATATGGGGCGTGGAGGAAATTTTACATAGACCACGCGGAGCCGCATGAAGGAGGCATCGCTTTCCTGGAGTACTGGCTCGACAAGTTTGTCTTCTGCGGCAGTGCTCACAAACCAACCGGGAAATGGACCAAGCTGGCCGAAGCACTGTACAATGGAGTTGAAGTCGGGCTAGGGCAACCTGTACTAGGCGCACTCTACCGGACCTTGCACCTGCTGTCCCTGAAGCCTTTCCACCTTTCTGGCGGCCCTCTGTGGATCCTGGACCTGTGGACGCAGCTATACTTTCCACTCTTCCGGCGAACCCCGGTGGAATTCCTGCCCGAGGATCAGCTGCTTGGCTTTGTGGTGTGCAGGAACGCCGCAAACCGGACTCCTCTGTCCTTCTTCGCCAGCCTGTCCATCCTCTACAACCACATCGAGCTGCCTCCGACCATGGATATGATGGTTCGCCGGCGCCACCCTGAGGTCCTATCGACGGGTTTCTTCCCCCGCCAAGGCTCGGACAACGATGCGAGGACTGCCTTCGTGAGAGCAACCTCGTGCTGCGACCTTCAGCTCGCCGAGGAAGAACAAGGCTTCGAGCTGTATGCCCCTAATCACTTCGCGAGGCAACTTGGCTTCCATCAAAGGATTCCTTATCCGCTTCTCCATTCGGTCAACAAGTACACCTCGTGGAGAAAAGTTGGCGAGTCCGACCGGGTCACCCCGCTGCAAAATATCTACCCTCTTTCTCCCAACTTGCTGGAGATCGAGCCTTCGCAGGGTGTCGACCCCGCCTACCTTGCTTGGTGGCGATCATTGTCCGACAACCATTGGGGGTTCCCAGACGATGCTGTCTTCGCTGCCATCTTCCGCCCTTTATACGACACTTTGGGCGAATCAGACCGTATCATCCTCGATGGCCAGCGCGACCGTGCGGAGAGGGGTTCAGGAGCTGCGACGGGAACTAGGCTTGCGCTTCCGCCAGTTTCTGCTGCTCGCCGCCCGACGGGGATCGTCATACGAGAACGCGATCCCGCACCCGAGGTATGTCACTAAGCGCGTAAATTTCGAACCTCCTCTGCCATATTGACAAAGTGCTTCTTCCTAACCCTCTTATTTACTTTTTTCAGTCTGCCCCCCGCCGGAGAACAATCGACAGGTCTGAAGTCGCCAGAGGAAAAGCACCTGTCCGGAGGGGAACTGTGGCGGGCCACGACAGTGAAACTGCTCCTGTCGTTCCTCGGCCAACGAGCGGCGAAAGCTCGCGGAAGCGTCCTATCGAGGACGAAGAGGACTTGCTCGAGGAGGTGCGGTACCAGCGAGAGTATGGCTTGGTAAGCAACCCGGTAAGCGGACCACTTCGGATTAAATTTTCCTAAGCCAGTCAACAACTCGCTAACTTTGCCTTTGACAGGTTCGCCGCACCCGACCTCGCCTCACTGTCGTTGAAGAGGCGCCCGTGATAACGGAAGTCCCATCTCCAGAACCATTCGTTGGAGACATGAACTTGGCCCTCCAAAGGGTCGCTGAGGCAAGCGCGGAGATGGTCATTGAGGAAATTGCTGAAGCCGGCGAGGAGATGGTTATCGAGGAAGTCGCTGTGGCAGGCGCCGAGACGGTCGTCGAAGATTCTACTGAATCCAGCGAGGAGATGATCTTCGAAGAAACTGTTGAAGCCAGCGAGGGAACGGTCATTGAGAAAGTTGCTGATGATGAAGTTCTTGATCAGTCCGTCCAACTCTCCGATCCCACTGCCCCCTTGGCGTCTCCGCCCGAAGGCCTTCAATTGGTACTTTGGGTCCCTCCTCTGCGATTGGGCCGAGCAAGTCAGACCAACGAAGTGCCTCCGGTGGTTCCAACAGAGAGTCCGCAGCCGCTGCTTGAGCTTTCCCCACTGCAACCGGACCCGACGGCTCAGGCCAAAGAAGTGGAGACGGAAACCGCCCGTGACATTCCGCCACCCACTCCGGAGATCGAGGCGGCTGTCGATGTTGAACCAGTCACTCCGGCCCCAACGAGAAAACCTGGCGAGGAGTCTTCTTCCTTCAGCACCCGGGCCGCTCGTCTTTGGGCCCGAACTACTCTGCCTGCTGATCCGGAACCCATCCGCCTAGCTCGGTCTTTCCTTCATGGGTTGCTGCATCACGGCTCTCGCTCGAACGTCTTTGACTTGGTAGGACGTATTCGCGAGGCTCACGAAGCTCTGGATCGACATCTCACTGGCGGCAATCCTGTTCTGGACCAAGCGCTGGAGTTGGCCGACGCTGTCGAGTCGCAGGCTCGCCGAGTCTTGGATATCGGTGCTCAATCAGCTTCCCATGAGCAAGCTCGCCGAAACTTAGACAATCAGATGGCAAGCCTCTTGGCCGAGCTTGGTGACGTTGGCGTCCTGGGAGCGTCTTCAGAGAATCCAAGTGCTGGCCATGCTCGGCGAGTGGAGGCCCTGGAGGCTCAGATAGCGGAGCTGCAGGCTCAACTTGCTCAAGCTCGCCAAGACTTGGCCCGCGCTGTGGAGGTGGAAACCCGTTTGCAGGCCGCAGAGGAGGCCCAAGAAGCTTTGGACTCGGCCATTGCTGCTGCCGAAGGAGTTCAAGCCCAGGCCTATGATGAAGAAATAGCCTTAGAAGGCATGCTCTTAGATTTGTATAGGGTTTGTAGGCGTGCTTAGGTTTAACTTGTATTTGCCCCCTTGTATGAACTTTAATGATAATGTCAAAATTGAATTTTTCCCGCTCTTTGCCAACTGTTATGTAATAACTGTCAGGAAAAAATCTTTTTCTGAGATTTAGTGACGGTTTCCAATGTAACTACTCGCTCGGAACGCGGGTAATCATTATTGAAAAACGCGTCTGACCTTATCCCCAAAGCCCGTATCTCGGAGCAAATATTGCATGGGGGACAACTGTCGAACGCACAATCGCCCCTTCCGCCTATAAAAAGAAACGCTTGGCCGGGGTGAAGTATCAGTGAAGTCTTTGCCCCCTCACCATGATTTCTTATTCTCTTTTGTTCATCCTTTTGTCCCTGCTTAGAGCAAAGCCCCCAACCATACATTCCCATTCTTTGCTGATTCTGAAAATCTACTCTCAAGCCAAGCCTTTGTTCGGCCTGACCAAAGGTTGGGTAACCTCTGCCTTGCGCCTGCTGTTCTATCAGCGCGTGAGGCTCTGCCGGCCCTTCAAACGGAAGACCGGTGGTAGCATGAGGGATCCTGGCCCGCTGGACCTCTAGCTTCCCAACAATTTGTCTTAGGTCCAGGCCGGCGTCGGGATTTAGGCTGGTCTAAAGACGCGAGGCGTTTGTCAACTTTGAGCGAAGGACGCGGCGGCAGACTTTTCTTTAGCCAAGCGAGCCGGGACGAGGCTTCCAGTATCTGTAGATCTATGCTTTTTTGAATGTAAACATAGTCTAATTTTACCTTTTCTGATCAATGTAATTGCTTTGGCCGCAAAGCTAGAATTTGAAACATGTATTGAACAAAGTCAAAAAAGGCAAAAATAAATGAATTTATTTTTTAGGGCCTCTGGAATAGGCCCGAATCTTGTACTAGTCTTTGTGTTTAGACTTTGCACGTTTACAGAGAATGAAGAAAACAATAGAACTTTTTAGGGCCTCTGGAATAGGCCCCAATCTAATACAGGCCTTTTTAGGCTGGTATGTTACAATGTATTCTATTAGTCTTCTGTCCCGAGTTGCCCCCTAGTGTTAGGCGGCGGAGCGAGTATGCGATGGCGCGTAGCACTATTGACTGTGGTGGCGGGAGCTGGTGGAGGTGGAGGATCCTCGCGCTCCCAGACTCCTGCAATGTGGCGCTTGAGGAAGCGGCCATTAATAGGGTTGCGATGAATAGTACCGTCCAAATCACGCAAGTGGTATGCCCCCTTGGGAAGTATACGATGAATGATAAAGGGTCCATCCCAGCGAGCGGACCACTTGCCTCGACCATCTGTTTTATCCCCAAGCGGGAGGACGGCATGCCACACCTTTTGGCCCTCAGCATAGCTTTGTCCGCGCGTGATCTTATCATAAGAGCGGGCGATGCGTTGTTTCTCGAGGACGAGATTGTTGAAAGCGGCGATGCGGTGCTCGTTCAGATCTTCAAGCTCCTGCCACATGGCTTGGACGTAATCCTCGCCAAGTAGTTGATGTTGCTCTTGAACGCAGAGCGAAGCGATATTGATCTCAAGGGGAAGGACGGCATCGTGACCGTACATGAGCGCATACGGTGTAGTATCCGTAGGGCCTCGCTTGGAGGTGCGGTAGGCCCACAAAGTGTGGTAGAGTTCCTGGTGCCAAACGCGTGGGTTCAACTCCAACATCTTGCGGAGGATGCCAAGGATGACCTTATTACTAGTCTCCGCTTGGCCATTGGACTGGGCATAGTATGGCGTGGAGTGTAGGAGCTTGATGCCGTAGTCGTTTAAGTATGTAACAACTGAATCGGCCATGAAAGCTGCCCCCCTGTCCGTAACGATGCACTCCGGGATGCCAAAGCGTGAGATGATATTGCGGAAAATGAAGTTGCGCACCGAGTTAGCAGAGGCGACTTTGAGAGGTTCGGCCTCGACCCATTTGGTAAAGAAATCGGTGGCAACAATTATGAACTTATGCTGCTCAGAGGAATGGGGATGAATGATGCCCACGAAATCCATTGCCCATCCGCGACACGGCCAAGGTTTGATGATGGGCTGCAGCGGGATGTTGGGGATATGTTGTACGGGTCCGTGAGCCTGGCAATCTTGGCAACCTCTGGCGAAGGCAATACAGTCTTTCAGAATGGTTGGCCAGTAGTATCCATGGCGGCGGATCAGCCATCGCATTTTGGGCCCGGCCTGGTGCGAGCCGCAAACTCCGCAATGGACTTCGCGCATGAGACGTTTAGCTTCGTTCCCGTAGACACAGCGGAAGTCGTTGCCGTCTTCCCCACGCCGCCGGAGTTCGCCATTGCGTAATACAAAGTTTAAGGCGAGGAAGCGGATTTGCCTGGAATGAGCAGCGTCATTGGGGTTCTGGAGGTAGGCGATGAATGGTAGCCGCCAATCCTCGTCGATGGGGTCCAAGGCTGCAACTTCTGGGATGGCGTCCCGAAATTGCCCCCTGGCGATGAAAGAGGGAAGAGTACGGCATTCGACCTTGAGCAGGCGTTCGCGCACTCCGTCTCTCAGGCTGAGGCCAGACGCTATCTGGGCGAGCTCGTTGGCGGCGAAGTTAAATTCACGTGGTATGTGTTCGATGTAAACGTCGTCAAATCGATCCAATACCTCGAAAGCCTTACGCAGGTATGGCTCAATTGACAAACTTAAACATTTGAACTTTTCCACAAGCTGGTTAACGACCAACAAAGAATCGCCAAAGATCTGGACCTCGCGGACTCCTAAGTCCAACAAGATCTCTAGGCCGATGATTAGTGCTTCGTACTCGGCCTGGTTGTTGGTGCATTTGAAATCGAGCTGGAACGAGTAGGAGAAGCGATCTCCAGCGGAATTGGCTATGGCTATCCCGGCTCCGGCTGCGGTATCAGTCCGTGAACCATCAAAGTACAAGGTCCAGGGAGCGAGTGTTACTGTGGCGAAGTCCAACTCGCGAAACGCTGTGAGCTCTGATGGTGGGTGATGGGCAAGAAAATCCGCTATTGCCTGTCCTTTTACTGCCTTTTGCGGAACATATTGCAACGAGAATTCGGACATGGCTAAGATCCACTTGCCGATGCGTCCCCGCAAGATAGGGCGAGAAAGCATGTATTTGACCAGGTCGGATTGAGCGATGACGACCGTGGTAAAGGCAAGCATGTAATGGCGCAGCTTACACCCTGCAAAGTATAGGGCGAGACATAACTTCTCCATGGGCGAGTAGCGTGTCTCACAGTCCGTTAAAACCCTGCTAAGGTAATAGATGGCATGTTCTACCCCGTTCTCGTCGTCCTGGGCCAGGAGTCCGCCGATGGACAGGTCGGCGGCGGCGATATAAAGTTTAAGCGGGGCGCCGTCGCGAGGCGGGATCAGGACAGGTGGGTTCGTAAGGTAGTCCTTGATTCGATCGAAGGCCTGTTGATGTTGCGGTTCCCATACGAACTCGGTTGCCCCCTGGAGCTTAAGGAGGGGTGAAAAAGGTTGGACCTTCCCTGCCGCGTTTGATATGAAGCGGCGGAGAAAGTTGATTCGCCCTAGTAGCTGTTGTAGCTCCTTCTTGGTAGTGGGAGGCGAAGCGGTGATTACCGCTTGTGCTTTGTCCTTTGGGATCTCGATGCCTCTTTGATGTACTAGGAAACCAAGGAAGTCACCGGCTTCCGCGAAGAAAACACACTTGGCGGGGTTCATCTTTAGGTTATGTTTGCGCATCCTTGTGAACACCTGCCGCAAGTCTTCCACGTGGGTTGCTCGCGATTTGGTTTTGACTAGCACATCGTCGATGTAGACTTCGATCAACTTGCCCAAGATGTCGTGGAAGATGAGGTTCATGGCGCGCTGGTACGTTGCCCCCGCATTCTTAAGGCCGAAGGGCATGACGACGTACTCGAATGCGCCAGCAAAACCAGGACAGCGGAAAGCAGTCTTGTGGCGATCCTCCTCGGCGACGGGAATCTGATGGTACCCGGCCGTGCCGTCCATAAAGGATAACACTTCGTGTCCCGCGGCGGCATCAATGAGTAGGTCAGCCACAGGCATGGGGTATATGTCCTTTGGTGTTGCATTGTTTAGATCTCGGTAATCAACACAGACACGCATCTTGCCATTTTTCTTGCGGACGGGGACGACGTTGGACAACCACTCGTTATATTTGGCCACGCGAATGATACCCGATCGGTGCATGCTTTCGATCTCTTCCTTAACCACGATCTGGGTCTCAGTTCGCATGAAGCGGCCGTCCTGCCGGACTGGACGCCGGTCGGGATAAGTTGGTAGCCGGTGGCAGACCAAGTCCGGGGACAAGCCGGGCATATCCTCGTACTTGTCGGCGAAGCAATCCCTGTACTCGCGTAGTAGGGCAAGCAGGGCTTCCTTTTCGTCCTCCGCCAACTTTGCGCTGATGGAAATGAGTAAGGGCTTTTCTGTAGTCCCTACATCAACTTGTAAAGTGGGGTCGCGGACTTGAGGTGGAGTGTCGTCCAAGGCAGCAGGAGCTAACTGAATAACTTCTTCTTTGGTATCGGAATAATCCACCACTTCATCGACATATTCCATAGTCGCGACCTTGTCGTAGGCTTCGCGTTCTGCCCAATACGAAAGGAGTCTTTCGCACAAGGACTCGCCAGCCTCGCGTGCCTCCTCGGAAAAGGCACTATCCATTGAAATGGGTTGTGAGAGTCGCGATGGTGTGAGGACGTTGCAAATCGTCCCTCGCCTGGGTAAGTCTCCATCGCGTTAGATTGGAGGCCGTTACTCCGTATGGGCGGCCCTTGTGATCGACGCCTTGAACGTCCAACGGGCCCAAGTCCGTATTATAGTACCGGGCATCGTTGAGGTTGGCGGAAATAGAGAAAGGCCGCGGGTCGGCCTTGATGATGATTGCCTCGCGTTTCTCGGTATCCCATATCATGAGCTCTTGGTGCATTGAGGAAGGCACGCAACAACTTCTGTGGATCCAGTCTCGGCCGAGGATCATGCTGTAGGAGGAAACGCACTCGGCGACAAAAAAGGTGTAAACCCGCGATGTCGGCCCGACCTTGACCCGTAGAAACAGTAAGCCTAGGGTTCGGGACACTTGTCCTGTGAAGTTCTTCACCGTTACGGACGTGGTCTGGATCATTGAGCGCGGGATGTCGAGGAGTCCCATGGTGCGGGTTGTGACGACATTAACCGTGGCACCGGTGTCGACCATGACCTTGTTGATCAGTTTCCCTTGGACCTCTGCCGTGATATACAGTGGCCATATGTGGGTGGCCATGTCCAAAGTTGGCGTGGAAAAGGTCAGAGTTGGCCTTTGGGTGAGGCTGCTCGAACTTTCTACTTGTGGAGCGTCATCGGCTGGGGCCAGTACTGGGCCCATTTCGCTGCTGCATGGCGGGGGTATGCTGTCATCCTCGCTGCAAATGGTGATGTCCGCCGCGCTGCAGGTTGTGTTTGGTGGAAGAGCGTATCGTTCCGAAATAAAGAACACCATCCCGACCTGAAACGAGAATTGTTCAGGGACTGGGACCAAAGGTGTGTCAATGATCCCGTGTTCCCCTTCGAGCACTGCAAAGGCATCTGCCTCGCGGCTAAGCCCTTCATCAGCATCCCATCCGGAGACCTCTAGCATACTGCAGGTGAATGATTCGGCCTGCTCTTCGTCCTGCTCTTCCTCTAGGTTGAGCCGAGGTTCTGAGTGTGCCTCGTCGGCTTCCTCATTCTCGCGGAAACGTTGGGCCATTTGTTCGGCGAGGTTAGGACTGGAGGGTGCTGGTGTCGCTGCTGGTGGTTCTGGAACCTCGGGCTGCCGCGGACGCCATACTGGCTTGGGTGAAGGCTGATGGTCCCTGGCTGGCTGTCTGTCTGATGCCGCAGGAGCCTTACCGTTGTCTTCTTTCTCCAACCGCTGCAGGGCAGATACTCGGGGAACCATCCTAGTCTCGGGTTCCGGGGTGCGCCGTGGCCGAGGCTGTTGTGGCGATGGCGGCTCCCTTCTGACGTCAGCCTCTGGATTTCGACGTTCTTGTCGTCGTGAGGGCTGAGATGGCTCACGTTTAGACTCTGAGTCCGGAGTCATGAACAATTTACGCCTAGGGCCGGTAGGCGGAGCCTTGCTTTGTTCGGGTTCCGGTGACGGCCTATGCCGGGAAAGCCGCTGATCTCTCCTCCTATCAGTTTCTGGTGACTGGTTGGGCCTAGCAGGCTGTGGATCCCTCCTCCTGTCAGGTGCGGGTGACGGCCTGCGTCTGGAGGGTTGCTGGTCCCTTCTCCTTTCAGGTATTGGGGATGGCCTGCGCCTAGGAGGCTGCGGATCTCTTCTTTGTTCAGGTGGTGGTGATTGCTTGCGCCTGGGAGGCTGCGAATCCGGCTTGGGCGGAACCGTGAGTCGGCAGAAAACGTTTGGCTTGGGCGCAGGCTCGTCACTGAACTGCTCGCAGATTCTTGGAGGTGTGACTGGCGGCATTTGAAGGACTGCGCGCAGAGCTTCTGCTTCTCGCCACATTCGCTCAGGCGTCTGTGCGAGCTGTGAGGGGCGTACAGCGCCCTCGTCGACAGCCCGTAAGGCGCGTTGGATGCTGCCGTATCGCTTCTGGAGCTTGCGCTTCTTGGACCTGCTGATGGTCACTGCCTTGCCCCCTTGCTGCGTGTACCAGACCCCTTCCTTGATCGCCGATTTGGACGTCGGGGGAATGTAAGGGTTGGTCAAGACGCCGTCACGAGGGCTCGGGGAGGCGCTGCTACGACTCTCGCTGCTGGAGTCTGACATGTCCATCTCGCTTGCGGCAGGGGATGGAGGTATTGCTGCTGCCCAATGCGCGGCAACGTATGTCTCGAGACGCGCTATCCTTTTCTCCAGCTCTTCGCGAGTTCTAGGGCTCGTAGGCTGGGAACCTCTGACGGGGAACGGTCTATCGTCCCTCATGATTGCTTTGCCCTTATCCTTGTAGGAGGGGCGGTCTGGTTCGAGCCTCGCGACCAACTGTCGAGCTGTGTCGTCTGCGCTCCCCATCTGGTTATCCGGGAGTATGTAGTTGTTCGCCGGCCGTTTGCGATTTCGGCCCGGCGGCTCGGATGGTCCTGCATTTGGTGACAGGTCTAATGTGATCATTCGCTGGCCGACGCGAGGCCAAGCGAAACCAGCAGTTGCGATTGTAAAGCCGCCCTCATCCTTAAAGCAGATATATCCGAGGTCGAGCCAGTCTTGGATCTGGTCTCAGAGCTGGCGACATTCGCTGGTTCTGTGCCCCCAGCTGTCATGGAAACTGCAATGAACGCGTCCCTCCTTGTACTCGCTGTAGGGCAAGGAGTTGAGTGTGACGAGCCTGGCCTCTCTGAGATCTTCTAAGACCTCGTGTGCCAGACTTTCGTTGTAGGTGTACCGACGACGCGGCTGGCGGGCACCGTCGTCTCCTTCCTCGCGACCCCTTTTGGGCGCTCGACGTCGTTCATCGTCCTGGGCCTGGTCAACCCAGTTGACCTCGACCATGCCCACTACAGGCGGAAAAGGGTCTACATCGACCAATGAGGCCGTGCTCCCCGGTGCCTTCATCCTCAGTTCGCTTGAGTTTAACCAAGTCTGCAGCTGGTCTCGGAGCTTGACACAATCTTTGGTGTCGTGGTTGTACACGTTGTGGAAGGCACAGTATTTCTTGTCCTTCAGCTCCTCCTTAGGCGGTATCTTGTGATCCAGGCGCACGTATTTCGCCTCGATTAGGTCATTAAAGACCAAATGGGCGTTTTTGGCGTCGTAAGTGTACGACTCGTACTCTGGCTTGGTCCAGGCAAAGGACTGGATGGTGATCGGCTCGCGGGTCATCTTCAGGTTCTTCAGTTTATGAGCCACTTGCTTACCAGTCAGCTCTACCGCGCCAATGTCGTCCAAGTCCTGATCTGCATGAGCTGGCTCCGGCCTTTGATAGTAGGGATCGTGAGCAGGGGTTTGCATGCTGAGTGCCCCCACGATCCGGTTCTTCCCTGGTACATAGGTTCCCTTGGAAGCGTTGGCCTTGTCGTCCAGCTCGTTCAGGATGAGCTCGTAGCTGCCAACCTTGTTGATTAGGTCACCCATGGAACTGAAACGCTCTCCATGGTGCTTCAGCCGCTGGCGGTGCTCCAGACCCCGAATAGCCAACTTAATGGCTTCCTGCTCAGGCAGCAGGTAATCGCATTTGGCCTGCTGGATCTTGAAGCGCTGGAGGAAAGAAACTCCGGACTCCATGCTCTGCTGGCTCATCTGCGTGAGGGAGTCGAGGCCAACTTCGGGCTCAATTGTGCCATATGTCTCCCGGAAGAGACGTTCCATGGTGGGCCAATCTGCTATGGACCCTGGCTTCAGTCTGGAATACCAGGTGAAGGCGGCTCCGGACAGAGAAGTCCCGAAGAGCTTGAGCTTGAGCATGTCATCATTCCCGTACTGTCCGCATTGGACCTTGAAACGGGCCATGTGAGTCGCTGCATCTTCCCTCGTCTCCCCAGAGAATGTGGTGAAGACGATGTTCTTGAACCCGTGGGGGAAGGGATACTGTGCCACGCTATCTGGATAGGGGTCACGATAGTGCAAGCTAGCATCACCCTTTCCGGTGTGCTCCTTGACAATGCTTGAGATGAGTTGGCGCCAGTCGGCCGCCGTTACTGGTGCAGAATCTGCCCCCTGGTCGTGGCCATGCCATGCAGAGAGGCTAGGGGCCTGCCCGACATTCTTAGGGGTCGAACTGGAATAAGCCACGATCGGGTCATCTGGTGTCCCCATTCCTGATACATTATATATGCAGAAACATTGGTCTTGCTGCATTAAGAAATCAAAAAGAAAATTGCTCCAGGTTCTTCTTTCTTCTTCACTGTTCTTCATTTCTTAGCTAACTCTAGCTTGAATATTTCATTATGGATGCCATGTTCTCATAATTAAGTTTCCACTAGTTAAGCTAGCTTGATGGAAATAATAATTAATCCATTATAATGGATTCATAATTAACGACTCGAGAGTTTCTAATGTGACATTCCAGTGTTTATGTTTTTGTCTATGGCAATGGCATTAGAAGGGAAGTTCAAGAATTATTTCATTTATATGTTAAGAGTTGTGTAATAAACTTCCCTGCTAAGGTACTATAAATTTTTCAGTAAGAGCTGTGTGTACAGTACATGTCCTTTAGGTTGTTATATATCTGTAAAAGTATGAAAGTGAGGCTACTATAAAAGTATGGAAGAGCAGAAAGGTGACTCTAATTAGTAATTACAATATTGTAGTATTGTACATCTTACGCTAGCTAGCATGTCATGGATTTCTAATGCCTATACTCCGTTGGATTGATCTTGTTGAAGTGACAGAATTCATATCAGTAAACCATTTACAGAACAGAAAATGTCTTCTGTGTAATATTGCTCACGATAAATCCATCATTCATCGACTATGATAAGGAGACTTCTTTATTTGTGTTCATTGTGAAGGATTGTAAGACTTTGACATGCTTAAAATCCAGCAGTTGATTTTATACCTGAAAATTTATAAAAGAATATCCTCTTTGTGTTAGTATAATGTTGCAATGCTACCAGAAAACCACCTAGTACATCCAGAAATTTTCGATCTAAGAATACGTGTATCAGGATAGAGCTTAAACAGTCCACCGGAGGATGCAATCTCATTACAGGTATAAATTTTCTCAATGGTTTAATATAATCGGACATTTTCCCCAAAGCACATTGTTCTACGTACAATTTCTCAGTACCCCCGGTCTTTTCCTTTCTATTGTGGCTTTCAGCTTCAGGGATCACCTAGACCATAGCAACGGTGAATTATTGAGCAACCACGTCTGTAAGGGATAGAGGGCTTTCCATCAGGAAAACAACTGGGGAGTAGTCTTCCAAAAGGGCCTCTGCAAGGGCCAGGGAGTCCGATGAGATTCCTTTTAGCCGAAACCCCGTGGTCCAGCGCCACCATGCTAACCAGTAGTACGCAGAAGATTAATGACTTCATATTTAAAGATGCCATGATCTGAGGCTTCAGTGATAGTAGTAGGCTTCAATGCTGTTAGGTTTCAGAGATATTAGTTGTCTCTTGTTCAATACTTGCATGAGAGAGTGACCTTTTATATGGATTTTGGCTGCCGTTTTACGTTTGAACTGTGGGGTTTGGAAGACTTGAGTTTGTTTCTGCTGTTTTCATTTGCAGTTTGGTAACTATATTGCAGTTTGGTACCATTTAGATGAGCAAAATCAAAGAAAAATAGACATTCTGGAAATCAAAATTGTTTTTGAGATTGAATCAATCAAAGGTGAAAGTTACAAAGTCTACAATCAAATAGTATATGTGTCTTATGTTAAATGTAGACTTTGCAACTTTTGTCTTCAATGAGTTCAATCTCAATAGAGCATACAAGAGAAGTTAGTTTCTTGCAACGAGATCGATTTTAATACGAAATTGACATATCGATGAGACAAGAGAGAGAGAGATCGACAAGACAAATGTGTTCAAATTGTTTGAGTTAGAGAGAGAGAGAGAGAGTGTGTGTGTGTGTGTTCAAATTGTTAGAGAGAGAGATGAAAACTAACCCCGTTAGTGAGAGGGTAAGAGTTTGTTTGAGATTTAAATTGGATGACCAGTCAAACATGTAGCAGGTCGTCATTAATATAGTTAGACCAATCATAAGCAACCATGTGGTTAAGGTATCTATACCTTAAAGCACACAAGTATTTGCCAACCCAACTTGGAAATGCTTTGATCAAATATTCTTTTTGATCTTGAGAGCCATTTTGTGAATACATTTCACATTCTCTTTTACAAATGAGTACTGCAGGAAATTTTAAGTGTTGTTTTGGCCCACGTCCTCAGCAAGGGGGTGATGAGGGAACAAAAGTAAAAACGGTGTGTGCGGGGCGTGCCACCTCACGGATGAGGAAAGAGAACGATGCGCGTCCTGACTTCTGACCAGGCGAAAGAGGGCTCCGGTGTCACCTGATGAGGAAATATTTACGAGCTTACTCTTCTAATCACCTGTCCATCGATACTCACTGTAAGAGCGAGCAGAGCAACAATTGGGAAATCGGAGACGAGTCCTGACGGGCTCTGGGATCTAAGGCGGGGTGCGCTTAGAACGTAAGGGTTTCGAGGATGCTCGAAGGTTTCGACTGTGTTCGTCTGTTTGAGAGATTTATTGATTGATTGATTGATTGTGTCCTTTGTATAAGCCATGGAGCTTCCTTATATATTCATCCGTAAGCACACTGAGGAAACCTAATCACAACCCACTTGGATTCTGCAATTAGAATCCCACCAGGATACGATTAACTCGCCAGTCGTGCGCTCCATGCAACACGTGTCAAACCTATCTCGCTTAGGTCTCGTTCGCCGCCTCGCTGCATTTCATTTGTCGTGTAGTAAGCGAACTCAAACACTAAGCGACCTTATCCCGAGGGCGTTATTAGTCATTTCCAACTCACCCACGCCAGGAACTGTAGAGTCCCATGTGAATTAGAGATAAGGATCCCGCGAGGGCACCGAATCTCGCGAGGTATCAGAATCTTCTGGATAAAATCCTTGTCACGTGCTGCCAGACCTCGCCACCCTTCGTGGGCTAAAAAAGACCACAGGCGTTGGCCCAAATGATATCCAAGCCTTTCTCGAGTCTTGGACCGAAAATGCCCATTGGGCTCAAACATTGCCCCCTAGGCCTTGAGCTTAATCCATTTCGCATCGGATAAGCGAAAAGGCCTAATTAAGCTTTTTATGGGAACTCGTATTTCAAAAGGTGCTGACGCTTCGGCGTCATTGCCTCCCTTCATCATTACGGCTTTTTGAATTTTGAAACGCGCTGACGTTTCGGTCGTCATTACGTCTTTTCGTTGCGACCATTGATTGAAAGGGACGTTACGGTTCGTCTCCTTTATAAACCTCGACGCGGGTCCCCACATCTTACCATCGCTTTCAGATCAAACTCTGCCTTCTGCAACCAAACAAAACTCCAGCACCGACCTTATTTCGACCGGAAACAATGGCTCCCAAACCTTTTGCCAATGACCCGAACCTCAGCCTTATGGCGGTGACCTCTTGGTCGACCAGCCTTGCTCGTCGCTTCGCCACCAACCCGCCTCAAGGAACACCCATCTATTTCCTTGACACGGGGGCGGCTCTGCTCGGCCCGACTCCTTCAAAGCCTCTGTCCGACGCCGATCTCAACCATTACAACGCCTCCGTGCGTCGACCAATTTTGGCCCAACGGCGCGAACCGGGGAACTTCTCTACCTGGCAAGCCCGTTCCCATATAAATGTCCGGGTCGGGGAATGGCCCAGCGCCACTGCAGAGGATCGAGCGTGGTATGCGGAGCGCCTCCGGACCGATCAAACGATCTGGGAAGCGACCGGCATTCATGAAGCCATTGCCCTGAGTTTCTCGCTGCCCCCTCACACCGACCGAGCGCCTATCGCTGCCGTGGCCTGTTTGTGGAACAGTGCCACTAACACCTTCGACTTCCCCTTCGGGCAGATGGGCATTACGCTGCTGGACATCCTCGCCATCACCGGGCTGCCGATTCACGCAAAGCCGTATGCGCCAAGCGACTTTGCGTCGACCGAGTTCACATATGCCTGCAACTTGGGGGCCCGCCGCGCCCTCAGAAGTTCATATGGGGCGTGGAGGAAATTTTACATAGACCACGCGGAGCCGCATGAAGGAGGCATCGCTTTCCTGGAGTACTGGCTCGACAAGTTTGTCTTCTGCGGCAGTGCTCACAAACCAACCGGGAAATGGACCAAGCTGGCCGAAGCACTGTACAATGGAGTTGAAGTCGGGCTAGGGCAACCTGTACTAGGCGCACTCTACCGGACCTTGCACCTGCTGTCCCTGAAGCCTTTCCACCTTTCTGGCGGCCCTCTGTGGATCCTGGACCTGTGGACGCAGCTATACTTTCCACTCTTCCGGCGAACCCCGGTGGAATTCCTGCCCGAGGATCAGCTGCTTGGCTTTGTGGTGTGCAGGAACGCCGCAAACCGGACTCTGTCCTTCTTCGCCAGCCTGTCCATCCTCTACAACCACATCGAGCCGCCTCCGACCATGGATATGATGGTTCGCCGGCGCCACCCTGAGGTCCTATCGACAGGTTTCTTCCCCCGCCAAGGCTCGGACAACGATGCGAGGACTGCCTTCGTGAGAGCAACCTCGTGCTGCGACCTTCAGCTCGCCGAGGAAGAACAAGGCTTCGAGCTGTATGCCCCTAATCACTTCGCGAGGCAACTTGGCTTCCATCAAAGGATTCCTTATCCGCTTCTCCATTCGGTCAACAAGTACACCTCGTGGAGAAAAGTTGGCGAGTCCGACCGGGTCACCCCGCTGCAAAATATCTACCCTCTTTCTCCCAACTTGCTGGAGATCGAGCCTTCGCAGGGTGTCGACCCCGCCTACCTTGCTTGGTGGCGATCATTGTCCGACAACCATTGGGGGTTCCCAGACGATGCTGTCTTCGCTGCCATCTTCCGCCCTTTATACGACACTTTGGGCGAATCAGACCGTATCATCCTCGATGGCCAGCGCGACCGTGCGGAGAGGGGTTCAGGAGCTGCGACGGGAACTAGGCTTGCGCTTCCGCCAGTTTCTGCTGCTCGCCGCCCGACGGGGATCGTCATACGAGAACGCGATCCCGCACCCGAGGTATGTCACTAAGCGCGTAAATTTTGAACCTCCTCTGCCATATTGACAAAGTGCTTCTTCCTAACCCTCTTATTTACTTTTTTCAGTCTGCCCCCCCCCGCCGGAGAACAATCGACAGGTCTGAAGTCGCCAGAGGAAAAGCACCTGTCCGGAGGGGAACTGTGGCGGGCCACGACAGTGAAACTGCTCCTGTCGTTCCTCGGCCAACGAGCGGCGAAAGCTCGCGGAAGCGTCCTATCGAGGACGAAGAGGACTTGCTCGAGGAGGTGCGGTACCAGCGAGAGTATGGCTTGGTAAGCAACCCGGTAAGCGGACCACTTCGGATTAAATTTTCCTAAGCCAGTCAACAACTCGCTAACTTTGCCTTTGACAGGTTCGCCGCACCCGACCTCGCCTCACTGTCGTTGAAGAGGTGCCTGTGATAACGGAAGTCCCATCTCCAGAACCATTCGTTGGAGACATGAACTTGGCCCTCCAAAGGGTCGCTGAGGCAAGCGCGGAGATGGTCATTGAGGAAATTGCTGAAGCCGGCGAGGAGATGGTTATCGAGGAAGTCGCTGTGGCAGGCGCCGAGACGGTCGTCGAAGATTCTACTGAATCCAGCGAGGAGATGATCTTCGAAGAAACTGTTGAAGCCAGCGAGGGAACGGTCATTGAGAAAGTTGCTGATGATGAAGTTCTTGATCAGTCCGTCCAACTCTCCGATCCCACTGCCCCCTTGGCGTCTCCGCCCGAAGGCCTTCAATTGGTACTTTGGGTCCCTCCTCTGCGATTGGGCCGAGCGAGTCAGACCAACGAAGTGCCTCCGGTGGTTCCAACAGAGAGTCCGCAGCCGCTGCTTGAGCTTTCCCCACTGCAACCGGACCCGACGGCTCAGGCCAAAGAAGTGGAGACGGAAACCGCCCGTGACATTCCGCCACCCACTCCGGAGATCGAGGCGGCTGTCGATGTTGAACCAGTCACTCCGGCCCCAACGAGAAAACCTGGCGAGGAGTCTTCTTCCTTCAGCACCCGGGCCGCTCGTCTTTGGGCCCGAACTACTCTGCCTGCTGATCCGGAACCCATCCGCCTAGCTCGGTCTTTCCTTCATGGGTTGCTGCATCACGGCTCTCGCTCGAACGTCTTTGACTTGGTAGGACGTATTCGCGAGGCTCACGAAGCTCTGGATCGACATCTCACTGGCGGCAATCCTGTTCTGGACCAAGCGCTGGAGTTGGCCGACGCTGTCGAGTCGCAGGCTCGCCGAGTCTTGGATATCGGTGCTCAATCAGCTTCCCATGAGCAAGCTCGCCGAAACTTAGACAATCAGATGGCAAGCCTCTTGGCCGAGCTTGGTGACGTTGGCGTCCTGGGAGCGTCTTCAGAGAATCCAAGTGCTGGCCATGCTCGGCGAGTGGAGGCCCTGGAGGCTCAGATAGCGGAGCTGCAGGCTCAACTTGCTCAAGCTCGCCAAGACTTGGCCCGCGCTGTGGAGGTGGAAACCCGTTTGCAGGCCGCAGAGGAGGCCCAAGAAGCTTTGGACTCGGCCATTGCTGCTGCCGAAGGAGTTCAAGCCCAGGCCTATGATGAAGAAATAGCCTTAGAAGGCATGCTCTTAGATTTGTATAGGGTTTGTAGGCGTGCTTAGGTTTAACTTGTATTTGCCCCCTTGTATGAACTTTAATGATAATGTCAAAATTGAATTTTTCCCGCTCTTTGCCAACTGTTATGTAATAACTGTCAGGAAAAAATCTTTTTCTGAGATTTAGTGACGGTTTCCAATGTAACTACTCGCTCGGAACGCGGGTAATCATTATTGAAAAACGCGTCTGACCTTATCCCCAAAGCCCGTATCTCGGAGCAAATATTGCATGGGGGACAACTGTCGAACGCACAATCGCCCCTTCTGCCTATAAAAAGAAACGCTTGGCCGGGGTGAAGTATCAGTGAAGTCTTTGCCCCCCCACCATGATTTCTTATTCTCTTTTGTTCATCCTTTTGTCCCTGCTTAGAGCAAAGCCCCCAACCATACATTCCCATTCTTTGCTAATTCTGAAAATCTACTCTCAAGCCAAGCCTTTGTTCGGCCTGACCAAAGGTTGGGTAACCTCTGCCTTGCGCCTGCTGTTCTATCAGCGCGTGAGGCTCTGCCGGCCCTTCAAACGGAAGACCGGTGGTAGCATGAGGGATCCTGGCCCGCTGGACTTCTAGCTTCCCAACAATTTGTCTTAGGTCCAGGCCGGCGTCGGGATTTAGGCTGGTCTAAAGACGCGAGGCGTTTGTCAACTTTGAGCGAAGGACGCGGCGGCAGACTTTTCTGTAGCCAAGCGAGCCGGGACGAGGCTTCCAGTATCTGTAGATCTATGCTTTTTTGAATGTAAACATAGTCTAATTTTACCTTTTCTGATCAATGTAATTGCTTTGGCCGCAAAGCCAGAATTTGAAACATGTATTGAACAAAGTCAAAAAAGGCAAAAATAAATGAATTTATTTTTTAGGGCCTCTGGAATAGGCCCGAATCTTGTACTAGTCTTTGTGTTTAGACTTTGCACGTTTACAGAGAATGAAGAAAACAATAGAACTTTTTAGGGCCTCTGGAATAAGCCCCAATCTAATACAGGCCTTTTTAGGCTGGTATGTTACAATGTATTCTATTAGTCTTCTGTCCCGAGTTGCCCCCTAGTGTTAGGCGGCGGAGCGAGTATGCGATGGCGCGTAGCACTATTGACTGTGGTGGCGGGAGCTGGTGGAGGTGGAGGATCCTCGCGCTCCCAGACTCCTGCAATGTGGCGCTTGAGGAAGCGGCCATTAATAGGGTTGCGATGAATAGTACCGTCCAAATCACGCAAGTGGTATGCCCCCTTGGGAAGTATACGATGAATGATAAAGGGTCCATCCCAGCGAGCGGACCACTTGCCTCGACCATCTGTTTTATCCCCAAGCGGGAGGACGGCACGCCACACCTTCAGGCCCTCAGCATAGCTTTGTCCGCGCGTGATCTTATCATAAGAGCGGGCGATGCGTTGTTTCTCGAGGACGAGATTGTTGAAAGCGGCGATGCGGTGCTCGTTCAGATCTTCAAGCTCCTGCCACATGGCTTAGACGTAATCCTCGCCAAGTAGTTGATGTTGCTCTTGAACGCAGAGCGAAGCGATATTGATCTCAAGGGGAAGGACGGCATCGTGACCGTACATGAGCGCATACGGTGTAGTATCCGTAGGGCCTCGCTTGGAGGTGCGGTAGGCCCACAAAGTGTGGTAGAGTTCCTGGTGCCAAACGCGTGGGTTCAACTCCAACATCTTGCGGAGGATGCCAAGGATGACCTTATTACTAGTCTCCGCTTGGCCATTGGACTGGGCATAGTATGGCGTGGAGTGTAGGAGCTTGATGCCGTAGTCGTTTAAGTATGTAACAACTGAATCGGCCATGAAAGCTGCCCCCCTGTCCGTAACGATGCACTCCGGGATGCCAAAGCGTGAGATGATATTGCGGAAAATGAAGTTGCGCACCGAGTTAGCAGAGGCGACTTTGAGAGGTTCGGCCTCGACCCATTTGGTAAAGAAATCGGTGGCAACAATTATGAACTTATGCTGCTCAGAGGAATGGGGATGAATGATGCCCACGAAATCCATTGCCCATCCGCGACACGGCCAAGGTTTGATGATGGGCTGCAGCGGGATGTTGGGGATATGTTGTACGGGTCCGTGAGCCTGGCAATCTTGGCAACCTCTGGCGAAGGCAATACAGTCTTTCAGAATGGTTGGCCAGTAGTATCCATGGCGGCGGATCAGCCATCGCATTTTGGGCCCGGCCTGGTGCGAGCCGCAAACTCCGCAATGGACTTCGCGCATGAGACGTTTAGCTTCGTTCCCGTAGACACAGCGGAAGTCGTTGCCGTCTTCCCCACGCCGCCGGAGTTCGCCATTGCGTAATACAAAGTTTAAGGCGAGGAAGCGGATTTGCCTGGAATGAGCAGCGTCATTGGGGTTCTGGAGGTAGGCGATGAATGGTAGCCGCCAATCCTCGTCGATGGGGTCCAAGGCTGCAACTTCTGGGATGGCGTCCCGAAATTGCCCCCTGGCGATGAAAGAGGGAAGAGTACGGCGTTCGACCTTGAGCAGGCGTTCGCGCACTCCGTCTCTCAGGCTGAGGCCAGACGCTATCTGGGCGAGCTCGTTGGCGGCGAAGTTAAATTCACGTGGTATGTGTTCGATGTAAACGTCGTCAAATCGATCCAATACCTCGAAAGCCTTACGCAGGTATGGCTCAATTGACAAACTTAAACATTTGAACTTTTCCACAAGCTGGTTAACGACCAACAAAGAATCGCCAAAGATCTGGACCTCGCGGACTCCTAAGTCCAACAAGATCTCTAGGCCGATGATTAGTGCTTCATACTCGGCCTGGTTGTTGGTGCATTTGAAATCGAGCTGGAACGAGTAGGAGAAGCGATCTCCAGCGGAATTGGCTATGGCTATCCCGGCTCCGGCTGCGGTATCAGTCCGTGAACCATCAAAGTACAAGGTCCAGGGAGCGAGTGTTACTGTGGCGAAGTCCAACTCGCGAAACGCTGTGAGCTCTGATGGTGGGTGATGGGCAAGAAAATCCGCTATTGCCTGTCCTTTTACTGCCTTTTGCGGAACATATTGCAACGAGAATTCGGACATGGCTAGGATCCACTTGCCGATGCGTCCCCGCAAGATAGGGCGAGAAAGCATGTATTTGACCAGGTCGGATTGAGCGATGACGACCGTGGTAAAGGCGAGCATGTAATGGCGCAGCTTACACCCTGCAAAGTATAGGGCGAGACATAACTTCTCCATGGGCGAGTAGCGTGTCTCACAGTCCGTTAAAACCCTGCTAAGGTAATAGATGGCATGTTCTACCCCGTTCTCGTCGTCCTGGGCCAGGAGTCCGCCGATGGACAGGTCGGCGGCGGCGATATAAAGTTTAAGCGGGGCGCCGTCGCGAGGCGGGATCAGGACAGGTGGGTTCGTAAGGTAGTCCTTGATTCGATCGAAGGCCTGTTGATGTTGCGGTTCCCATACGAACTCGGTTGCCCCCTGGAGCTTAAGGAGGGGTGAAAAAGGTTGGACCTTCCCTGCCGCGTTTGATATGAAGCGGCGGAGAAAGTTGATTCGCCCTAGTAGCTGTTGTAGCTCCTTCTTGGTAGTGGGAGGCGAAGCGGTGATTACCGCTTGTGCTTTGTCCTTTGGGATCTCGATGCCTCTTTGATGTACTAGGAAACCAAGGAAGTCACCGGCTTCCGCGAAGAAAACACACTTGGCGGGGTTCATCTTTAGGTTATGTTTGCGCATCCTTGTGAACACCTGCCGCAAGTCTTCCACGTGGGTTGCTCGCGATTTGGTTTTGACTAGCACATCGTCGATGTAGACTTCGATCAACTTGCCCAAGATGTCGTGGAAGATGAGGTTCATGGCGCGCTGGTACGTTGCCCCCGCATTCTTAAGGCCGAAGGGCATGACGACGTACTCGAATGCGCCAGCAAAACCAGGACAGCGGAAAGCAGTCTTGTGGCGATCCTCCTCGGCGACGGGAATCTGATGGTACCCGGCCGTGCCGTCCATAAAGGATAACACTTCGTGTCCCGCGGCGGCATCAATGAGTAAGTCAGCCACAGGCATGGGGTATATGTCCTTTGGTGTTGCATTGTTTAGATCTCGGTAATCAACACAGACACGCATCTTGCCATTTTTCTTGCGGACGGGGACGACGTTGGACAACCACTCGTTATATTTGGCCACGCGAATGATACCCGATCGGTGCATGCTTTCGATCTCTTCCTTAACCACGATCTGGGTCTCAGTTCGCATGAAGCGGCCGTCCTGCCGGACTGGACGCCGGTCGGGATAAGTTGGTAGCCGGTGGCAGACCAAGTCCGGGGACAAGCCGGGCATATCCTCGTACTTGTCGGCGAAGCAATCCCTGTACTCGCGTAGTAGGGCAAGCAGGGCTTCCTTTTCGTCCTCCGCCAACTTTGCGCTGATGGAAATGAGTAAGGGCTTTTCTGTAGTCCCTACATCAACTTGTAAAGTGGGGTCGCGGACTTGAGGTGGAGTGTCGTCCAAGGCAGCAGGAGCTAACTGAATAACTTCTTCTTTGGTATCGGAATAATCCACCACTTCATCGACATATTCCATAGTCGCGACCTTGTCGTAGGCTTCGCGTTCTGCCCAATACGAAAGGAGTCTTTCGCACAAGGACTCGCCAGCCTCGCGTGCCTCCTCGGAAAAGGCACTATCCATTGAAATGGGTTGTGAGAGTCGCGATGGTGTGAGGACGTTGCAAATCGTCCCTCGCCTGGGTAAGTCCCCATCGCGTTAGATTGGAGGCCGTTACTCCGTATGGGCGGCCCTTGTGATCGACGCCTTGAACGTCCAACGGGCCCAAGTCCGTATTATAGTACCGGGCATCGTTGAGGTTGGCGGAAATAGAGAAAGGCCGCGGGTCGGCCTTGATGATGATTGCCTCGCGTTTCTCGGTATCCCATATCATGAGCTCTTGGTGCATTGAGGAAGGCACGCAACAACTTCTGTGGATCCAGTCTCGGCCGAGGATCATGCTGTAGGAGGAAACGCACTCGGCGACAAAAAAGGTGTAAACCCGCGATGCCGGCCCGACCTTGACCCGTAGAAACAGTAAGCCTAGGGTTCGGGACACTTGTCCTGTGAAGTTCTTCACCGTTACGGACGTGGTCTGGATCATTGAGCGCGGGATGTCGAGGAGTCCCATGGTGCGGGTTGTGACGACATTAACCGCGGCACCGGTGTCGACCATGACCTTGTTGATCAGTTTCCCTTGGACCTCTGCCGTGATATACAGTGGCCATATGTGGGTGGCCATGTCCAAAGTTGGCGTGGAAAAGGTCAGAGTTGGCCTTTGGGTGAGGCTGCTCGAACTTTCTACTTGTGGAGCGTCATCGGCTGGGGCCAGTACTGGGCCCATTTCGCTGCTGCATGGCGGGGGTATGCTGTCATCCTCGCTGCAAATGGTGATGTCCGCCGCGCTGCAGGTTGTGTTTGGTGGAAGAGCGTATCGTTCCGAAATAAAGAACACCATCCCGACCTGAAACGAGAATTGTTCAGGGACTGGGACCAAAGGTGTGTCAATGATCCCGTGTTCCCCTTTGAGCACTGCAAAGGCATCTGCCTCGCGGCTAAGCCCTTCATCAGCATCCCATCCGGAGACCTCTAGCATACTGCAGGTGAATGATTCGGCCTGCTCTTCGTCCTGCTCTTCCTCTAGGTTGAGCCGAGGTTCTGAGTGTGCCTATGCCGGGAAAGCCGCTGATCTCTCCTCCTATCAGTTTCTGGTGACGGGTTGGGCCTAGCAGGCTGTGGATCCCTCCTCCTGTCAGGTGCGGGTGACGGCCTGCGTCTGGAGGGTTGCTGGTCCCTTCTCCTTTCAGGTATTGGGGATGGCCTGCGCCTAGGAGGCTGCGGATCTCTTCTTTGTTCAGGTGGTGGTGATTGCTTGCGCCTGGGAGGCTGCGAATCCGGCTTGGGCGGAACCGTGAGTCGGCAGAAAACGTTTGGCTTGGGCGCAGGCTCGTCACTGAACTGCTCGCAGATTCTTGGAGGTGTGACTGGCGGCATTTGAAGGACTGCGCGCAGACCTTCTGCTTCTCGCCACATTCGCTCAGGCGTCTGTTCGAGCTGTGAGGGGCGTACAGCGCCCTCGTCGACAGCCCATAAGGCGCGTAGGATGCTGCCGTATCGCTTCTGGAGCTTGCGCTTCTTGGACCTGCTGATGGTCACTGCCTTGCCCCCTTGCTGCGTGTACCAGACCCCTTCCTTGATCGCCGATTTGGACGTCGGGGGAATGTAAGGGTTGGTCAAGACGCCGTCACGAGGGCTCGGGGAGGCGCTGCTACGACTCTCGCTGCTGGAGTCTGACATGTCTATCTCGCTTGCGGCAGGGGATGGAGGTATTGCTGCTGCCCAATGCGCGGCAACGTATGTCTCGAGACGCGCTATCCTTTTCTCCAGCTCTTCGCGAGTTCTAGGGCTCGTAGGCTGGGAACCTCTGACGGGGAACGGTCTATCGTCCCTCATGATTGCTTTGCCCTTATCCTTGTAGGAGGGGCGGTCTGGTTCGAGCCTCGCGACCAACTGTCGAGCTGTGTCGTCTGCGCTCCCCATCTGGTTATCCGGGAGTATGTAGTTGTTCGCCGGCCGTTTGCGATTTCGGCCCGGCGGCTCGGATGGTCCTGCATTTGGTGACAGGTCTAATGTGATCATTCGCTGGCCGACGCGAGGCCAAGCGAAACCAGCAGTTGCGATTGTAAAGCCGCCCTCATCCTTAAAGCAGATATATCCGAGGTCGAGCCAGTCTTGGATCTGGTCTCAGAGCTGGCGACATTCGCTGGTTCTGTGCCCCCAGCTGTCATGGAAACTGCAATGAACGCGTCCCTCCTTGTACTCGCTGTAGGGCAAGGAGTTGAGTGTGACGAGCCCGGCCTCTCTGAGATCTTCTAAGACCTCGTGTGCCAGACTTTCGTTGTAGGTGTACCGACGACGCGGCTGGCGGGCACCGTCGTCTCCTTCCTCGCGACCCCTTTTGGGCGCTCGACGTCGTTCATCGTCCTGGGCCTGGTCAACCCAGTTGACCTCGACCATGCCCACTACGGGCGGAAAAGGGTCTACATCGACCAATGAGGCCGTGCTCCCCGGTGCCTTCATCCTCAGTTCGCCTGAGTTTAACCAAGTCTGCAGCTGGTCTCGGAGCTTGACACAATCTTTGGTGTCGTGGTTGTACACGTTGTGGAAGGCACAGTATTTCTTGTCCTTCAGCTCCTCCTTAGGCGGTATCTTGTGATCCAGGCGCACGTACTTCGCCTCGATTAGGTCATTAAAGACCAAATGGGCGTTTTTGGCGTCGTAAGTGTACGACTCGTACTCTGGCTTGGTCCAGGCAAAGGACTGGATGGTGATCGGCTCGCGGGTCATCTTCAGGTTCTTCAGTTTATGAGCCACTTGCTTACCAGTCAGCTCTACCGCGCCAATGTCGTCCAAGTCCTGATCTGCATGAGCTGGCTCCGGCCTTTGATAGTAGGGATCGTGAGCAGGGGTTTGCATGCTGAGTGCCCCCACGATCCGGTTCTTCCCTGGTACATAGGTTCCCTTGGAAGCGTTGGCCTTGTCGTCCAGCTCGTTCAGGATGAGCTCGTAGCTGCCAACCTTGTTGATTAGGTCACCCATGGAACTGAAACGCTCTCCATGGTGCTTCAGCCGCTGGCGGTGCTCCAGACCCCGAATAGCCAACTTAATGGCTTCCTGCTCAGGCAGCAGGTAATCGCATTTGGCCTGCTGGATCTTGAAGCGCTGGAGGAAAGAAACTCCGGACTCCATGCTCTGCTGGCTCATCTGCGTGAGGGAGTCGAGGCCAACTTCGGGCTCAATTGTGCCATATGTCTCCCGGAAGAGACGTTCCATGGTGGGCCAATCTGCTATGGACCCTGGCTTCAGTCTGGAATACCAGGTGAAGGCGGCTCCGGACAGAGAAGTCCCGAAGAGCTTGAGCTTGAGCATGTCATCATTCCCGTACTGTCCGCATTGGACCTTGAAACGGGCCATGTGAGTCGCTGCATCTTCCCTCGTCTCCCCAGAGAATGTGGTGAAGACGATGTTCTTGAACCCGTGGGGGAAGGGATACTGTGCCACGCTATCTGGATAGGGGTCACGATAGTGCAAGCTAGCATCACCCTTTCCGGTGTGCTCCTTGACAATGCTTGAGATGAGTTGGCGCCAGTCGGCCGCCGTTACTGGTGCAGAATCTGCCCCCTGGTCGTGGCCATGCCATGCAGAGAGGCTAGGGGCCTGCCCGACATTCTTAGGGGTCGAACTGGAATAAGCCACGATCGGGTCATCTGGTGTCCCCATTCCTTGCGATGGAAGAGCACCGGCGCCCCTGAGTGTGACTCCAGGGCTGCATGGCGAGGGTAGACGGGGTGGTGTCTTTGATGAACTGGCCCCCAATGTGAATTGGGGAGCCTTCTGGGCCCCGACCCTCGGATTTGCTCTAGGGCGCTCATTAGGCGGGATGTACCTTGAGCCCTCAGCTGCGCTTGAACTGGCATAGTTCATAGCGTGACTCTTTGGCGCTTGGGCCCGAATCTAGTCTTCCATCTGCAGGACCCTTGTACTCAGGGTATCATGGCGCTCTTTGTAGTCTTCGAGCTTTTCCATGCTGTTCTTGCTCCCGAAGAAGGAAGCGTCCTGCTGTTGCTGCAGCTTGGTGTCATGGTCGTTCAGACGATGGGTTTGGACCTCCAAAGCCTTTGTAAAGGCCACCTTGCTCTGATCCAGTTCTGTGTGGATCCTTTGCAGAGAGCCGGTCATTATGTCCTTGTCCTCCCTGATCGTGCCAACCACATAGTTGAACTCCTCGCTGAGCTTAGCGTGGTTCTCCTGGTTCGCGAGCCAGATCTCCTTGTCCTTAGCGACCTGCGCAGAGAGGTCCTGGACAGTTTGCTGAGTTTCTTCGACTTTCAAGCCGAACTCTCTCCTGAGCGCGCCGATCTCATTCTTGAAATCGCTCCTTAGTTCTTCGAACATTTTGCGGACTTCCTCTGTGGACAGAGTAGGTCCTGCTTCTGGGATTGGTTGTGAGTTTGCCATTGTGGACTTAGTATGGTCGGGGTTGCCGAACCGAGTGAGAATCTCTTCTTTAGTGAGAGATCTGCAAGCCGCGCTGTTATGGGGCTTGTATTGCGGAGCCTTATGTTTTAAACAAGAAATTGAAGGTCTCCGGTATGGGGAGTCGTTGGACTTCCCAATGATTGCTGAAAAAGTAAACTCCCTGTCCCACTGGGCGTGCCAATGTTTTGGCCCACGTCCTCAGCAAGGGGGTGATGAGGGAACAAAAGTAAAAAAGTGTGTGCGGGGCGTGCCACCTCACGGATGAGGAAAGAGAACGATGCGCGTCCTGACTTCTGACCAGGCGAAAGAGGGCTCCGGTGTCACCTGATGAGGAAATATTTACGAGCTTACTCTTCTAATCACCTGTCGATCGATACTCACTGTAAGAGCGAGCAGAGCAACAATTGGGAAATCGGAGACGAGTCCTGACGGGCTCTGGGATCTAAGGCGGGGTGCGCTTAGAACGTAAGGGTTTCGAGGATGCTTGAAGGTTTCGACTGTGTTCGTCTGTTTGAGAGATTTGTTGATTGATTGATTGATTGTGTCTTTTGTATAAGCCATGGAGCTTCCTTATATATTCATCCGTAAGCACACTGAGGAAACCTAATCACAACCCACTTGGATTCTGCAATTAGAATCCCACCAGGATACGATTAACTCGCCAGTCGTGCGCTCCATGCAACACGTGTCAAACCTATCTCCCTTAGGTCTCGTTCGCCGCCTCGCTGCATTTCATTTGTCGTGTAGTAAGCGAACTCAAACACTAAGCGACCTTATCCCGAGGGCGTTATTAGTCATTTCCAACTCACCCTCGCCAGGAACTGTAGAGTCCCATGCGAATTAGAGATAAGGATCCCGCGAGGGCACCGAATCTCGCGAGGTATCAGAATCTTCTGGATAAAATCCTTGTCACGTGTTGCCAGACCTCGCCACCCTTCGTGGGCTAAAAAAGGCCACAGGCGTTGGCCCAAATGATATCCAAGCCTTTCTCGAGTCTTGGACCGAAAATGCCCATTGGGCTCAAACAAGTGTGTGCATATGAAGGCTGCTACTTGTGGTAGCTTTACTAAGATAATACGATCATCAGCAAAGTATAAATCTATCCTGATAGGAAAGCTAAGAACTCCAATCTGATGTTAGCGGCCTGATTCTCAGGGCGACCCCTGAGATTAGTGCTAGCAAAGGTTAATGCAGTGCAATTAAATTGTTTCTTGAACAGAAATATAACCACCAATAGTAAAAGAAAGTAGCAAATTCTTTAACTCATAAAACAACAAGATTTCGTCGGTATGAGGTTTTCAAAAAGTGTTGCGTTATGGTCCATTCAAACAAGATAACATTGGTAGAAGTGGTAGAACAACTTTATTGTCTTCACCATCACGGTTGACATGCTATTCTTCTTCAGTCTTCAGCTCATTTGCCGACGACACGGCACTTCATTTCTCGATCATGTTGGCTTCACCAGAATATGAACTGGCCGTCGTGAATCAGCTAGTAAGGTTGCTAAACTTTACATGATATATAACTATACAAGTTTTCTCTCTTTCTTTATTTGCTGTAATTATGTCTCTGAGTCTGAACTTTCTGGGAGGAGCACCTTTTCAACTCTTATATGATGGTGTTAGGGTAGCCATAGGTAGAGCTAGCAAGTTCAAAACCCTCCTCATAAATCTCGAATCGACGCTGGATTGTTTGCAACCACGGGTCATCCAGCAGATAAGAGACCATAATTTGGAGCTGAATCTCCCAAACGATGTAATACAAGACCTTCAAGTAAAAATGGATGTTGGTGTGCAACTCATTGCCAATTTGTCGAGCCTTAGCATGTGGAACTTTCGCGTATGGGGGGATTGCTGCAACTGCATGAAGCCTAGCTACGCAGACCAACTTGCTGCATTGGATAGGTCTCTTAGACGACTATTGGAGATACTAAAGCTGGAGCAGATGAGGAACGTGGTGGAGCTCTTGCGTTTGTCAAGAAGAACTAATGACAGACTAGATGAATTGGAGAGAAGACAGTTGGAGATTTTGAAAGCGCTGCAAGAAACAGGAGATATGTTAAGGGAGCAGCAAGTAGTAATGGAGAAAATTGAAAGGAACTGTGGTGCATCTTCAGACAGAGAAAGAGGATCAGCTCCTGCTCCTGCTCCTGCTCCAGCTCTAGGAGCAGCATTTAGGATATTGTTTGATGTTGTAATAACAGTAACGGACAAGAATATGAAGTATAAGCGCCTCCTCGAAGATTTTGAATCCACTCTTGAATGTTTAAAGCCACTTATAGAAGAGCTTGTGGAATCTAACAAGTTGTTGCATCTTCCAAATGGGAAACAAGAATTTTTCATAATGCAAATGGAGAAGGGTGTAGAGCTGATTCACAAGTGCGCTGAGGTTCGCAATGGAGGAATGAGGTATACAAGGTACGAATGCACCAAGGAACTTATGCGATTGGATGGATGTCTTCAAAGACTTTTCATTGAACTGACAGAGCAGGTAGTATGGAATGTGAAGAAGGCCTTGGTGCTTGTAAGTAACTTGGAAAAAGAGATCACACAAATTGAAGAGGGTGGTGTGGTACATAGTGATGAAAGTGAAATCAAGTGTCCGGTTCCAGTACCTCAACCTCCATCACCTTCAGTTGGAGTGGATTTACAAAATGTGCAGTTAAATCAAGAGGTAATCGAGGAGACATTGGATCCGGTAAGTAACTTTGAAGAGGAGATCAAGGAAATTATAGAAGCTAGTGTGGTACAAAATGATGACGTACAAAGTCAGTCTACTCAACTTTCATGGCCTACGGCTGGATCGAGTATACAAAGTATGCAGGGAAAAAGGGGTGTGATCAAGGAAAGATGGGACTCGGAAGACGAGCAGGATGTCAAGCAAAGCATTGAAGCTGGAGGTGTAGAACAAATTGATGATCTTGGAGGTGAAGGTCACAGGCCAGTAGAACCTGGATTACCTGCCGTTATACGGGACGTACCACAAGTTAACATGGAGGTTTCAAGGGATGTGATTAAGGAGGCATTGGTGGATTCAGCAAAGATTCTTATAGATCAGAAGTGGGTGAAGTCTAATGAAAGGAGTGATGTGGAACAAGATCAAATGGAAACTGCAGCTGGATTAGATGTACTGAGTTTGCAGGGATCGATGGATGTGGAGACATTGTATTCAACTCCTGTTGATTCAGCATTAAAGTGTGCAACAAATATAGACAAGATGGGAGTCGACAAAAATGAAGGAAGTGGTGAAAGTCCAATTGAAATTGCAGTAGCTGCTGAAACTGAACCTCCTTCCCCTACAGTTCGGGATGTGCCGAGGAATGCTAAAAAGGAAACAGCTGAACCTCATTGTTCGTCGCCAGCGAAGGTCAAACAACCTGATAAGGAAGAGGTAATTATGTATCGACATTTTGTTCAAGGAAAGCAAAGTGTCGACATTTTGTTCATGTATCAAACCATTTCAGGTGTTTATAGTTTTCTTTTGCTTTATAGTTTTTCATTCTTCCTCTGAAGTCTAAAAGATCTGTATGGCTCAGTGCTTTGCTATTCCACTTTGAACGTACTCTTGATCTCTCTCGATCATTTAATTTATTTAGTTTATATCTTGATACATTATATATGCAGAAACACAGTGAGGAAACAGAAATGATCATGCAAGTGCCTTTTCCGGACGAATGCATTGGCAACATCATCTCACTGACCACTCCTGCAGATGCCTGCAGACAGTCATTGGTCTCTAAGCGTTTCAAGTGCGCTGCAGAATCCGATCAAGTTTGGGAAAACTTCCTTCCCAGTCCGCATCTTATCCATGCGATCGAATCCCAATCCACGTCTTCATCTACATTTGTGCCTGCCAAGTCCAAGAAGGAGTTTTACCTTGCGCTGTGCGATAACTCAGTCCTCATGGATAATGAGAAGATGAGCTTTTCACTGGACAAATGGAGTGGGAAAAAATGTTACATGATATGTGCAAGGGAACTTAATATTGTTTGGGCACAAGATAAATCTACATACTTGAGTTGGATATCTCTGGCTGAGTCCAGGTTTAAGGAGGTGGCTTCTCTAGACGAGGTTTGTTGGCTCGAAATACGTGGGAAAATCGATACAAGTATTCTGTCTCCATGGACTCTCTACAAAGCTTATCTTGTGTACAAGTTAACAGAAGACGCATATGGATTCGACGTGCCTGTGGAGGTCGCAATTGCTGAAAGGCATTATGGATTTGAATACGGACCTCTGGATGCCGCACTTGGTGGAGATGAAAATAAGCAGACAGTGTATCTCGATCCAAGTCTGGAAATTATGGATGGAGCTCGACGTCCAAATGAAAGAGCGGACGGCTGGTTGGAGATGAAGTTGGGTGAGTTTCTATGCCAAGCAGAAGAAGATGGAGAGTTGGAAATGATATGTGCGGAGTATAAAGATCTGTGTTGGAAGAGTGGTCTTATTGTGCAGGGAATCGAGGTCAGGCCAGAAAGAAAGGAATACTCCGAGGCCAAAGGCAAGGCAGGACATTTCAGAGCCAAAGGCAAAAAAGCCTTGTTTTTCTAGGTTCTGACCTCCGATCAATGAGTAAGTTGTAAGATGATTAGTGTCATGATTATGAGCTGATTAAGAGTAATCCTCACCAGTGAATGAAATACAACTGTCAGCATGTTGTGGTCTATCAATGCTGATGTGGATATTTTCCATTTTCAGTGATGCAATAATTGTTTTTTCATTTAAAATAAAATAACTTTGTTTTTCTAGCTTTTCTCAGTTTAAATACTTTGTTGGCAGTACGTTTTGCTGCATTAAGAAATCAAAAAGAAAATTGCTCCAGGTTCTTCTTTCTTCTTCACTGTTCTTCATTTCTTAGCTAACTCTAGCTTGAATATTTCATTATGGATGCCATGTTCTCATAATTAAGTTTCCACTAGTTAAGCTAGCTTGATGGAAATAATAATTAATCCATTATAATGGATTCATAATTAACGACTCGAGAGTTTCTAATGTGACATTCCAGTGTTTATGTTTGTGTCTATGGCAATGGCATTAGAAGGGAAGTTCAAGAATTATTTCATTTATATGTTAAGAGTTGTGTAATAAACTTCCCTGCTAAGGTACTATAAATTTTTCAGTAAGAGCTGTGTGTACAGTACATGTCCTTTAGGTTGTTATATATCTGTAAAAGTATGAAAGTGAGGCTACTATAAAAGTATGGAAGAGCAGAAAGGTGACTCTAATTAGTAATTACAATATTGTAGTATTGTACATCTTACGCTAGCTAGCATGTCATGGATTTCTAATGCCTATACTCCGTTGGATTGATCTTGTTGAAGTGACAGAATTCATATCAGTAAACCATTTACAGAACAGAAAATGTCTTCTGTGTAATATTGCTCACGATAAATCCATCATTCATCGACTATGATAAGGAGACTTCTTTATTTGTGTTCATTGTGAAGGATTGTAAGACTTTGACATGCTTAAAATCCAGCAGTTGATTTTATACCTGAAAATTTATAAAAGAATATCCTCTTTGTGTTAGTATAATGTTGCAATGCTACCAGAAAACCACCTAGTACATCCAGAAATTTTCGATCTAATAATACGTGTATCAGGATAGAGCTTAAACAGTCCACCGGAGGATGCAATCTCATTACAGGTATAAATTTTCTCAATGGTTTAATATAATCGGACATTTTCCCCAAAGCACATTGTTCTACGTACAATTTCTCAGTACCCCCGGTCTTTTCCTTTCTATTGTGGCTTTCAGCTTCAGGGATCACCTAGACCATAGCAACGGTGAATTATTGAGCAACCACGTCTGTAAGGGATAGAGGGCTTTCCATCAGGAAAACAACTGGGGAGTAGTCTTCCAAAAGGGCCTCTGCAAGGGCCAGGGAGTCCGATGAGATTCCTTTTAGCCGAAACCCCGTGGTCCAGCGCCACCATGCTAACCAGTAGTACGCAGAAGATTAATGACTTCATATTTAAAGATGCCATGATCTGAGGCTTCAGTGATAGTAGTAGGCTTCAATGCTGTTAGGTTTCAGAGATATTAGTTGTCTCTTGTTCAATACTTGCATGAGAGAGTGACCTTTTATATGGATTTTGGCTGCCGTTTTACGTTTGAACTGTGGGGTTTGGAAGACTTGAGTTTGTTTCTGCTGTTTTCATTTGCAGTTTGGTAACTATATTGCAGTTTGGTACCATTTAGATGAGCAAAATCAAAGAAAAATAGACATTTTGGAAATCAAAATTGTTCTTGAGATTAAATCAATCAAAGGTGAAAGTTACAAAGTCTACAATCAAATAGTATATGTGTCTTATGTTAAATGTAGACTTTGCAACTTTTGTCTTCAATGAGTTCAATCTCAATAGAGCATACAAGAGAAGTTAGTTTCTTGCAACGAGATCGATTTTAATAAGAAATTGACATATCGATGAGACAAGAGAGAGAGAGATCGACAAGACAAATGTGTTCAAATTGTTTGAGTTAGAGAGAGAGAGAGAGAGAGAGTGTGTGTGTGTGTGTTCAAATTGTTAGAGAGAGAGAGATGAAAACTAACCCCGTTAGTGAGAGGGTAAGAGTTTGTTTGAGATTTAAATTGGATGACCAGTCAAACATGTAGCAGGTCGTCATTAATATAGTTAGACCAATCATAAGTAACAAGGTGGTTAAGATATCTATACCTTAAAGCACACAAGTATTTGCCAACCCAACTTGGAAATGCTTTGATCAAATATTCTTTTTGATCTTGAGAGCCATTTTGTGAATACATTTCACATTCTCTTGTACAAATGAGTACTGCAGGAAATTTTAAGTGTGTGCATATGAAGGCTGCTACTTGTGGTAGCTTTACTAAGATAATACGATCATCAGCAAAGTATAAATCTATCCTGATAGGAAAGCTAAGAACTCCAATCTGATGTTAGCGGCCTGATTCTCAGGGCGACCCCTGAGATTAGTGCTAGCAAAGGTTAATGCAGTGCAATTAAATTGTTTCTTGAACAGAAATATAACCACCAATAGTAAAAGAAAGTAGCAAATTCTTTAACTCATAAAACAACAAGATTTCGTCGGTATGAGGTTTTCAAAAAGTGTTGCGTTATGGTCCATTCAAACAAGATAAAATTGGTAGAAGTGGTAGAACAACTTTATTGTCTTCACCATCACGGTTGACTTGCTATTCTTCTTCAGTCTTCAGCTCATTTGCCGACGACACGGCACTTCATTTCTCGATCATGTTGGCTTCACCAGAATATGAACTGGCCGTTGTGAATCAGCTAGTAAGGTTGCTAAACTTTACATGATATATAACTATACAAGTTTTCTCTCTTTCTTTATTTGCTGTAATTATGTCTCTGAGTCTGAACTTTCTGGGAGGAGCACCTTTTCAACTCTTATATGATGGTGTTAGGGTAGCCATAGGTAGAGCTAGCAAGTTCAAAACCCTCCTCATAAATCTCGAATCGACGCTGGATTGTTTGCAACCACGGGTCATCCAGCAGATAAGAGACCATAATTTGGAGCTGAATCTCCCAAACGATGTAATACAAGACCTTCAAGTAAAAATGGATGTTGGTGTGCAACTCATTGCCAATTTGTCGAGCCTTAGCATGTGGAACTTTCGCGTATGGGGGGATTGCTGCAACTGCATGAAGCCTAGCTACGCAGACCAACTTGCTGCATTGGATAGGTCTCTTAGACGACTATTGGAGATACTAAAGCTGGAGCAGATGAGGAACGTGGTGGAGCTCTTGCGTTTGTCAAGAAGAACTAATGACAGACTAGATGAATTGGAGAGAAGACAGTTGGAGATTTTGAAAGCGCTGCAAGAAACAGGAGATATGTTAAGGGAGCAGCAAGTAGTAATGGAGAAAATTGAAAGGAACTGTGGTGCATCTTCAGACAGAGAAAGAGGATCAGCTCCTGCTCCTGCTCCTGCTCCAGCTCTAGGAGCAGCATTTAGGATATTGTTTGATGTTGTAATAACAGTAACGGACAAGAATATGAAGTATAAGCGCCTCCTCGAAGATTTTGAATCCACTCTTGAATGTTTAAAGCCACTTATAGAAGAGCTTGTGGAATCTAACAAGTTGTTGCATCTTCCAAATGGGAAACAAGAATTTTTCATAATGCAAATGGAGAAGGGTGTAGAGCTGATTCACAAGTGCGCTGAGGTTCGCAATGGAGGAATGAGGTATACAAGGTACGAATGCACCAAGGAACTTATGCGATTGGATGGATGTCTTCAAAGACTTTTCATTGAACTGACAGAGCAGGTAGTATGGAATGTGAAGAAGGCCTTGGTGCTTGTAAGTAACTTGGAAAAAGAGATCACACAAATTGAAGAGGGTGGTGTGGTACATAGTGATGAAAGTGAAATCGAGTGTCCGGTTCCAGTACCTCAACCTCCATCACCTTCAGTTGGAGTGGATTTACAAAATGTGCAGTTAAATCAAGAGGTAATCGAGGAGACATTGGATCCGGTAAGTAACTTTGAAGAGGAGATCAAGGAAATTATAGAAGCTAGTGTGGTACAAAATGATGACGTACAAAGTCAGTCTACTCAACTTTCATGGCCTACGGCTGGATCGAGTATACAAAGTATGCAGGGAAAAAGGGGTGTGATCAAGGAAAGATGGGACTCGGAAGACGAGCAGGATGTCAAGCAAAGCATTGAAGCTGGAGGTGTAGAACAAATTGATGATCTTGGAGGTGAAGGTCACAGGCCAGTAGAACCTGGATTACCTGCCGTTATACGGGACGTACCACAAGTTAACATGGAGGTTTCAAGGGATGTGATTAAGGAGGCATTGGTGGATTCAGCAAAGATTCTTATAGATCAGAAGTGGGTGAAGTCTAATGAAAGGAGTGATGTGGAACAAGATCAAATGGAAACTGCAGCTGGATTAGATGTACTGAGTTTGCAGGGATCGATGGATGTGGAGACATTGTATTCAACTCCTGTTGATTCAGCATTAAAGTGTGCAACAAATATAGACAAGATGGGAGTCGACAAAAATGAAGGAAGTGGTGAAAGTCCAATTGAAATTGCAGTAGCTGCTGAAACTGAACCTCCTTCCCCTACAGTTCGGGATGTGCCGAGGAATGCTAAAAAGGAAACAGCTGAACCTCATTGTTCGTCGCCAGCGAAGGTCAAACAACCTGATAAGGAAGAGGTAATTATGTATCGACATTTTGTTCAAGGAAAGCAAAGTGTCGACATTTTGTTCATGTATCAAACCATTTCAGGTGTTTATAGTTTTCTTTTGCTTTATAGTTTTTCATTCTTCCTCTGAAGTCTAAAAGATCTATATGGCTCAGTGCTTTGCTATTCCACTTTGAACGTACTCTTGATCTCTCTCGATCATTTAATTTATTTAGTTTATATCTTGATACATTATATATGCAGAAACACAGTGAGGAAACAGAAATGATCATGCAAGTGCCTTTTCCGGACGAATGCATTGGCAACATCATCTCACTGACCACTCCTGCAGATGCCTGCTGACTGTCATTGGTCTCTAAGCGTTTCAAGTGCGCTGCAGAATCCGATCAAGTTTGGGAAAACTTCCTTCCCAGTCCGCATCTTATCCATGCGATCGAATCCCAATCCACGTCTTCATCTACATTTGTGCCTGCCAAGTCCAAGAAGGAGTTTTACCTTGCGCTGTGCGATAACTCAGTCCTCATGGATAATGAGAAGATGAGCTTTTCACTGGACAAATGGAGTGGGAAAAAATGTTGCATGATATGTGCAAGGGAACTTAATATTGTTTGGGCACAAGATAAATCTACATACTTGAGTTGGATATCTCTGGCTGAGTCCAGGTTTAAGGAGGTGGCTTCTCTAGACGAGGTTTGTTGGCTCGAAATACGTGGGAAAATCGATACGAGTATTCTGTCTCCATGGACTCTCTACAAAGCTTATCTTGTGTACAAGTTAACAGAAGACGCATATGGATTCGACGTGCCTGTGGAGGTCGCAATTGCTGAAAGGCATTATGGATTTGAATACGGACCTCTGGATGCCGCACTTGGTGGAGATGAAGATAAGCAGACAGTGTATCTCGATCCAAGTCTGGAAATTATGGATGGAGCTCGACGTCCAAATGAAAGAGCGGACGGCTGGTTGGAGATGAAGTTGGGTGAGTTTCTATGCCAAGCAGAAGAAGATGGAGAGTTGGAAATGATATGTGCGGAGTATAAAGATCTGTGTTGGAAGAGTGGTCTTATTGTGCAGGGAATCGAGGTCAGGCCAGAAAGAAAGGAATACTCCGAGGCCAAAGGCAAGGCAGGACATTTCAGAGCCAAAGGCAAAAAAGCCTTGTTTTTCTAGGTTCTGACCTCCGATCAATGAGTAAGTTGTAAGATGATTAGTGTCATGATTATGAGCTGATTAAGAGTAATCCTCACCAGTGAATGAAATACAACTGTCAGCATGTTGTGGTCTATCAATGCTGATGTGGATATTTTCCATTTTCAGTGATGCAATAATTGTTTTTTCATTTAAAATAAAATAACTTTGTTTTTCTAGCTTTTCTCAGTTTAAATACTTTGTTGGCAGTACGTTTTGCTGCATTAAGAAATCAAAAAGAAAATTGCTCCAGGTTCTTCTTTCTTCTTCACTGTTCTTCATTTCTTAGCTAACTCTAGCTTGAATATTTCATTATGGATGCCATGTTCTCATAATTAAGTTTCCACTAGTTAAGCTAGCTTGATGGAAATAATAATTAATCCATTATAATGGATTCATAATTAACGACTCGAGAGTTTCTAATGTGACATTCCAGTGTTTATGTTTGTGTCTATGGCAATGGCATTAGAAGGGAAGTTCAAGAATTATTTCATTTATATGTTAAGAGTTGTGTAATAAACTTCCCTGCTAAGGTACTATAAATTTTTCAGTAAGAGCTGTGTGTACAGTACATGTCCTTTAGGTTGTTATATATCTGTAAAAGTATGAAAGTGAGGCTACTATAAAAGTATGGAAGAGCAGAAAGGTGACTCTAATTAGTAATTACAATATTGTAGTATTGTACATCTTACGCTAGCTAGCATGTCATGGATTTCTAATGCCTATACTCCGTTGGATTGATCTTGTTGAAGTGACAGAATTCATATCAGTAAACCATTTACAGAACAGAAAATGTCTTCTGTGTAATATTGCTCACGATAAATCCATCATTCATCGACTATGATAAGGAGACTTCTTTATTTGTGTTCATTGTGAAGGATTGTAAGACTTTGACATGCTTAAAATCCAGCAGTTGATTTTATACCTGAAAATTTATAAAAGAATATCCTCTTTGTGTTAGTATAATGTTGCAATGCTACCAGAAAACCACCTAGTACATCCAGAAATTTTCGATCTAATAATACGTGTATCAGGATAGAGCTTAAACAGTCCACCGGAGGATGCAATCTCATTACAGGTATAAATTTTCTCAATGGTTTAATATAATCGGACATTTTCCCCAAAGCACATTGTTCTACGTACAATTTCTCAGTACCCCCGGTCTTTTCCTTTCTATTGTGGCTTTCAGCTTCAGGGATCACCTAGACCATAGCAACGGTGAATTATTGAGCAACCACGTCTGTAAGGGATAGAGGGCTTTCCATCAGGAAAACAACTGGGGAGTAGTCTTCCAAAAGGGCCTCTGCAAGGGCCAGGGAGTCCGATGAGATTCCTTTTAGCCGAAACCCCGTGGTCCAGCGCCACCATGCTAACCAGTAGTACGCAGAAGATTAATGACTTCATATTTAAAGATGCCATGATCTGAGGCTTCAGTGATAGTAGTAGGCTTCAATGCTGTTAGGTTTCAGAGATATTAGTTGTCTCTTGTTCAATACTTGCATGAGAGAGTGACCTTTTATATGGATTTTGGCTGCCGTTTTACGTTTGAACTGTGGGGTTTGGAAGACTTGAGTTTGTTTATGCTGTTTTCATTTGCAGTTTGGTAACTATATTGCAGTTTTCATTTGCAGTTTGGTAACTATATTGCAGTTTGGTACCATTTGGTACTCCTCTGTCCTTCTTCGCCAGCCTGTCCATCCTCTACAACCACATCGAGCCGCCTCCGACCATGGATATGATGGTTCGCCGGCGCCACCCTGAGGTCCTATCGACGGGTTTCTTCCCCCGCCAAGGCTCGGACAACGATGCGAGGACTGCCTTCGTGAGAGCAACCTCGTGCTGCGACCTTCAGCTCGCCGAGGAAGAACAAGGCTTCGAGCTGTATGCCCCTAATCACTTCGCGAGGCAACTTGGCTTCCATCAAGGGATTCCTTATCCGCTTCTCCATTCGGTCAACAAGTACACCTCGTGGAGAAAAGTTGGCGAGTCCGACCGGGTCACCCCGCTGCAAAATATCTACCCTCTTTCTCCCAACTTGCTGGAGATCGAGCCTTCGCAGGGTGTCGACCCAGCCTACCTTGCTTGGTGGCGATCATTGTCCGACAACCATTGGGGGTTCCCAGACGATGCTGTCTTCGCTGCCATCTTCCGCCCTTTATACGACACTTTGGGCGAATCAGACCGTATCATCCTCGATGGCCAGCGCGACCGTGCGGAGAGGGGTTCAGGAGCTGCGGCGGGAACTAGGCTTGCGCTTCCGCCAGTTTCTGCTGCTCGCCGCCCGACGGGGATCGTCATACGAGAACGCGATCCCGCACCCGAGGTATGTCACTAAGCGCGTAAATTTCGAACCTCCTCTGCCATATTGACAAAGTGCTTCTTCCTAACCCTCTTATTTACTTTTTTCAGTCTGCCCCCCCCGCCGGAGAACAATCGACAGGTCTGAAGTCGCCAGAGGAAAAGCACCTGTTCGGAGGGGAACTGTGGCGGGCCACGACAGTGAAACTGCTCCTGTCGTTCCTCGGCCAACGAGCGGCGAAAGCTCGCGGAAGCGTCCTATCGAGGACGAAGAGGACTTGCTCGAGGAGGTGCGGTACCAGCGAGAGTATGGCTTGGTAAGCAACCCGGTAAGCGGACCACTTCGGATTAAATTTTCCTAAGCCAGTCAACAACTCGCTAACTTTGCCTTTGACAGGTTCGCCGCACCCGACCTCGCCTCACTGTCGTTGAAGAGGTGCCCGTGATAACGGAAGTCCCATCTCCAGAACCATTCGTTGGAGACATGAACTTGGCCCTCCAAAGGGTCGCTGAGGCAAGCGCGGAGATGGTCATTGAGGAAATTGCTGAAGCCGGCGAGGAGATGGTTATCGAGGAAGTCGCTGTGGCAGGCGCCGAGACGGTCGTCGAAGATTCTACTGAATCCAGCGAGGAGATGATCTTCGAAGAAACTGTTGAAGCCAACGAGGGAACGGTCATTGAGAAAGTTGCTGATGATGAAGTTCTTGATCAGTCCGTCCAACTCTCCGATCCCACTGCCCCCTTGGCGTCTCCGCCCGAAGGCCTTCAATTGGTACTTTGGGTCCCTCCTCTGCGATTGGGTCGAGCGAGTCAGACCAACGAAGTGCCTCCGGTGGTTCCAACAGAGAGTCCGCAGCCGCTGCTTGAGCTTTCCCCACTGCAACCGGACCCGACGGCTCAGGCCAAAGAAGTGGAGACGGAAATCGCCCGTGACACTCCGCCACCCACTCCGGAGATCGAGGCGGCTGTCGATGTTGAACCAGTCACTCCGGCCCCAACGAGAAAACCTGGCGAGGAGTCTTCTTCCTTCAGCACCCGGGCCGCTCGTCTTTGGGCCCGAACTACTCTGCCTGCTGATCCGTAACCCATCCGCCTAGCTCGGTCTTTCCTTCATGGGTTGCTGCATCACGGCTCTCGCTCGAACGTCTTTGACTTGGTAGGACGTATTCGCGAGGCTCACGAAGCTCTGGATCGACATCTCACTGGCGGCAATCCTGTTCTGGACCAAGCGCTGGAGTTGGCCGACGCTGTCGAGTCGCAGGCTCGCCGAGTCTTGGATATCGGTGCTCAATCAGCTTCCCATGAGCAAGCTCGCCGAAACTTAGACAATCAGATGGCAAGCCTCTTGGCCGAGCTTGGTGACGTTGGCGTCCTGGGAGCGTCTTCAGAGAATCCAAGTGCTGGCCATGCTCGGCGAGTGGAGGCCCTGGAGGCTCAGATAGCGGAGCTGCAGGCTCAACTTGCTCAAGCTCGCCAAGACTTGGCCCGCGCTGTGGAGGTGGAAACCCGTTTGCAGGCCGCAGAGGAGGCCCAAGAAGCTTTGGACTCGGCCATTGCTGCTGCCGAAGGAGTTCAAGCCCAGGCCTATGATGAAGAAATAGCCTTAGAAGGCATGCTCTTAGATTTGTATAGGGTTTGTAGGCGTGCTTAGGTTTAACTTGTATTTGCCCCCCTGTATGAACTTTAATGATAATGTCAAAATTGAATTTTTCCCGCTCTTTGCCAACTGTTATGTAATAACTGTCAGGAAAAAATCTTTTTCTGAGATTTAGTGACGGTTTCCAATGTAACTACTCGCTCGGAACGCGGGTAATCATTATTGAAAAACGCGTCTGACCTTATCCCCAAAGCCCGTATCTCGGAGCAAATATTGCATGGGGGACAACTGTCGAACGCACAATCGCCCCTTCTGCCTATAAAAAGAAACGCTTGGCCGGGGTGAAGTATCAGTGAAGTCTTTGCCCCCTCACCATGATTTCTTATTCTCTTTTGTTCATCCTTTTGTCCCTGCTTAGAGCAAAGCCCCCAACCATACATTCCCATTCTTTGCTGATTCTGAAAATCTACTCTCAGGCCGAGAGTGATTCTGAAAATCTACTCTCAAGCCAAGCCTTTGTTCGGCCTGACCAAAGGTTGGGTAACCTCTGCCTTGCGCCTGCTGTTCTATCAGCGCGTGAGGCTCTGCCGGCCCTTCAAACGGAAGACCGGTGGTAGCATGAGGGATCCTGGCCCGCTGGACCTCTAGCTTCCCAACAATTTGTCTTAGGTCCAGGCCGGCGTCGGGATTTAGGCTGGTCTAAAGACGAGAGGCGTTTGTCAACTTTGAGCGAAGGACGCGGCGGCAGACTTTTCTTTAGCCAAGCGAGCCGGGACGAGGCTTCCAGTATCTGTAGATCTATGCTTTTTTGAATGTAAACATAGTCTAATTTTACCTTTTCTGATCAATGTAATTGCTTTGGCCGCAAAGCCAGAATTTGAAACATGTATTGAACAAAGTCAAAAAAGGCAAAAATAAATGAATTTATTTTTTAGGGCCTCTGGAATAGGCCCGAATCTTGTACTAGTCTTTGTGTTTAGACTTTGCACGTTTACAGAGAATGAAGAAAACAATAGAACTTTTTAGGGCCTCTGGAATAGGCCCCAATCTAATACAGGCCTTTTTAGGCTGGTATGTTACAATGTATTCTATTAGTCTTCTGTCCCGAGTTGCCCCCTAGTGTTAGGCGGCGGAGCGAGTATGCGATGGCGCGTAGCACTATTGACTGTGGTGGCGGGAGCTGGTGGAGGTGGAGGATCCTCGCGCTCCCAGACTCCTGCAATGTGGCGCTTGAGGAAGCGGCCATTAATAGGGTTGCGATGAATAGTACCGTCCAAATCACGCAAGTGGTATGCCCCCTTGGGAAGTATACGATGAATGATAAAGGGTCCATCCCAGCGAGCGGACCACTTGCCTCGACCATCTGTTTTATCCCCAAGCGGGAGGACGGCATGCCACACCTTCTGGCCCTCAGCATAGCTTTGTCCGCGCGTGATCTTATCATAAGAGCGGGCGATGCGTTGTTTCTCGAGGACGAGATTGTTGAAAGCGGCGATGCGGTGCTCGTTCAGATCTTCATGCTCCTGCCACATGGCTTGGACGTAATCCTCGCCAAGTAGTTGATGTTGCTCTTGAACGCAGAGCGAAGCGATATTGATCTCAAGGGGAAGGACGGCATCGTGACCGTACATGAGCGCATACGGTGTAGTATCCGTAGGGCCTCGCTTGGAGGTGCGGTAGGCCCACAAAGTGTGGTAGAGTTCCTGGTGTCAAACGCGTGGGTTCAACTCCAACATCTTGCGGAGGATGCCAAGGATGACCTTATTACTAGTCTCCGCTTGGCCATTGGACTGGGCATAGTATGGCGTGGAGTGTAGGAGCTTGATGCCGTAGTCGTTTAAGTATGTAACAACTGAATCGGCCATGAAAGCTGCCCCCCTGTCCGTAACGATGCACTCCGGGATGCCAAAGCGTGAGATGATATTGCGGAAAATGAAGTTGCGCACCGAGTTAGCAGAGGCGACTTTGAGAGGTTCGGCCTCGACCCATTTGGTAAAGAAATCGGTGGCAACAATTATGAACTTATGCTGCTCAGAGGAATGGGGATGAATGATGCCCACGAAATCCATTGCCCATCCGCGACACGGCCAAGGTTTGATGATGGGCTGTAGCGGGATGTTGGGGATATGTTGTACGGGTCCGTGAGCCTGGCAATCTTGGCAACCTCTGGCGAAGGCAATACAGTCTTTCAGAATGGTTGGCCAGTAGTATCCATGGCGGCGGATCAGCCATCGCATTTTGGGCCCGGCCTGGTGCGAGCCGCAAACTCCGCAATGGACTTCGCGCATGAGACGTTTAGCTTCGTTCCCGTAGACACAGCGGAAGTCGTTGCCGTCTTCCCCACGCCGCCGGAGTTCGCCATTGCGTAATACAAAGTTTAAGGCGAGGAAGCGGATTTGCCTGGAATGAGCAGCGTCATTGGGGTTCTGGAGGTAGGCGATGAATGGTAGCCGCCAATCCTCGTCGATGGGGTCCAAGGCTGCAACTTCTGGGATGGCGTCCCGAAATTGCCCCCTGGCGATGAAAGAGGGAAGAGTACGGCGTTCGACCTTGAGCAGGCGTTCGCGCACTCCGTCTCTCAGGCTGAGGCCAGACGCTATCTGGGCGAGCTCGTTGGCGGCGAAGTTAAATTCACGTGGTATGTGTTCGATGTAAACGTCGTCAAATCGATCCAATACCTCGAAAGCCTTACGCAGGTATGGCTCAATTGACAAACTTAAACATTTGAACTTTTCCACAAGCTGGTTAACGACCAACAAAGAATCGCCAAAGATCTGGACCTCGCGGACTCCTAAGTCCAACAAGATCTCTAGGCCGATGATTAGTGCTTCATACTCGGCCTGGTTGTTGGTGCATTTGAAATCGAGCTGGAACGAGTAGGAGAAGCGATCTCCAGCGGAATTGGCTATGGCTATCCCGGCTCCGGCTGCGGTATCAGTCCGTGAACCATCAAAGTACAAGGTCCAGGGAGCGAGTGTTACTGTGGCGAAGTCCAACTCGCGAAACGCTGTGAGCTCTGATGGTGGGTGATGGGCAAGAAAATCCGCTATTGCCTGTCCTTTTACTGCCTTTTGCGGAACATATTGCAACGAGAATTCGGACATGGCTAGGATCCACTTGCCGATGCGTCCCCGCAAGATAGGGCGAGAAAGCATGTATTTGACCAGGTCGGATTGAGCGATGACGACCGTGGTAAAGGCAAGCATGTAATGGCGCAGCTTACACCCTGCAAAGTATAGGGCGAGACATAACTTCTCCATGGGCGAGTAGCGTGTCTCACAGTCCGTTAAAACCCTGCTAAGGTAATAGATGGCATGTTCTACCCCGTTCTCGTCGTCCTGGGCCAGGAGTCCGCCAATGGACAGGTCGGCGGCGGTGATATAAAGTTTAAGCGGGGCGCCGTCGCGAGGCGGGATCAGGACAGGTGGGTTCGTAAGGTAGTCCTTGATTTGATCGAAGGCCTGTTGATGTTGCGGTTCCCATACGAACTCGGTTGCCCCCTGGAGCTTAAGGAGGGGTGAAAAAGGTTGGACCTTCCCTGCCGCGTTTGATATGAAGCGGCGGAGAAAGTTGATTCGCCCTAGTAGCTGTTGTAGCTCCTTCTTGGTAGTGGGAGGCGAAGCGGTGATTACCGCTTGTGCTTTGTCCTTTGGGATCTCGATGCCTCTTTGATGTACTAGGAAACCAAGGAAGTCACCGGCTTCCGCGAAGAAAACACACTTGGCGGGGTTCATCTTTAGGTTATGTTTGCGCATCCGTGTGAACACCTGCCGCAAGTCTTCCACGTGGGTTGCTCGCGATTTGGTTTTGACTAGCACATCGTCGATGTAGACTTCGATCAACTTGCCCAAGATGTCGTGGAAGATGAGGTTCATGGCGCGCTGGTACGTTGCCCCCGCATTCTTAAGGCCGAAGGGCATGACGACGTACTCGAATGCGCCAGCAAAACCAAGACAGCGGAAAGCAGTCTTGTGGCGATCCTCCTCGGCGACGGGAATCTGATGGTACCCGGCCGTGCCGTCCATAAAGGATAACACTTCGTGTCCCGCGGCGGCATCAATGAGTAGGTCAGCCACAGGCATGGGGTATATGTCCTTTGGTGTTGCATTGTTTAGATCTCGGTAATCAACAAAGACACGCATCTTGCCATTTTTCTTGCGGACGGGGACGACGTTGGACAACCACTCGTTATATTTGGCCACGCGAATGATACCCGATCGGTGCATGCTTTCGATCTCTTCCTTAACCACGATCTGGGTCTCAGTTCGCATGAAGCGGCCGTCCTGCCGGACTGGACGCCGGTCGGGATAAGTTGGTAGCCGGTGGCAGACCAAGTCCGGGGACAAGCCGGGCATATCCTCGTACTTGTCGGCGAAGCAATCCCTGTACTCACGTAGTAGGGCAAGCAGGGCTTCCTTTTCGTCCTCCGCCAACTTTGCGCTGATGGAAATGAGTAAGGGCTTTTCTGTAGTCCCTACATCAACTTGTAAAGTGGGGTCGCGGACTTGAGGTGGAGTGTCGTCCAAGGCAGCAGGAGCTAACTGAATAACTTCTTCTTTGGTATCAGAATAATCCACCACTTCATCGACATATTCCATAGTCTCAACCTTGTCGTAGGCTTCGCGTTCTGCCCAATACGAAAGGAGTCTTTCGCACAAGGACTCGCCAGCCTCGCGTGCCTCCTCGGAAAAGGCACTATCCATTGAAATGGGGTGTGAGAGTCGCGATGGTGTGAGGACGTTGCAAATCGTCCCTCGCCTGGGTAAGTCCCCATCGCGTTAGATTGGAGGCCGTTACTCCGTATGGGCGGCCCTTGTGATCGACGCCTTGAACGTCCAACGGGCCCAAGTCCGTATTATAGTACCGGGCATCGTTGAGGTTGGCGGAAATAGAGAAAGGCCGCGGGTCGGCCTTGATGATGATTGCCTCGCGTTTCTCGGTATCCCATATCATGAGCTCTTGGTGCATTGAGGAAGGCACGCAACAACTTCTGTGGATCCAGTCTCGGCCGAGGATCATGCTGTAGGAGGAAACGCACTCGGCGACAAAAAAGGTGTAAACCCGCGATGCCGGCCCGACCTTGACCCGTAGAAACAGTAAGCCTAGGGTTCGGGACACTTGTCCTGTGAAGTTCTTCACCGTTAAGGACGTGGTCTGGATCATCGAGCGCGGGATGTCGAGGAGTCCCATGGTGCGGGTTGTGACGACATTAACCGCGGCACCGGTGTCGACCATGACCTTGTTGATCAGTTTCCCTTGGACCTCTGCCGTGATATACAGTGGCCGCATGTGGGTGGCCATGTCCAAAGTTGGCGTGGAAAAGGTCAGAGTTGGCCTTTGGGTGAGGCTGCTCGAACTTTCTACTTGTGGAGCGTCATCGGCTGGGGCCAATACTGGGGCCAGTACTGGGCCCATTTCGCTGCTGCATGGCGGGGGTATGCTGTCATCCTCGCTGCAAATGGTGATGTCCGCCGCGCTGCAGGTTGTGTTTGGTGGAAGAGCGTATCGTTCCGAAATAAAGAACACCATCCCGACCTGAAACGAGAATTGTTCAGGGACTGGGACCAAAGGTGTGTCAATGATCCCGTGTTCCCCTTCGAGCACTGCAAAGGCATCTGCCTCGCGGCTAAGCCCTTCATCAGCATCCCATCCGGAGACCTCTAGCATACTGCAGGTGAATGATTCGGCCTGCTCTTCGTCCTGCTCTTCCTCTAGGTTGAGCCGAGGTTCTGAGTGTGCCTCGTCGGCTTCCTCATTCTCGCGGAAACGTTGGGCCATTTGTTCGGCGAGGTTAGGACTGGAGGGTGCTGGTGTCGCTGCTGGTGGTTCTGGAACCTCGGGCTGCCGCGGACGCCATACTGGCTTGGGTGAAGGCTGATGGTCCCTGGCTGGCTGTCTGTCTGATGCCGCAGGAGCCTTACCGTTGTCTTCTTTCTCCAACCGCTGCAGGGCAGATACTCGGGGAACCATCCTAGTCTCGGGTTCCGGGGTGCGCCGTGGCCGAGGCTGTTGTGGCGATGGCGGCTCCCTTCTGACGTCAGCCTCTGGATTTCGACGTTCTTGTCGTCGTGAGGGCTGAGATGGCTCACGTTTAGACTCTGAGTCCGGAGTCATGAACAATTTACGCCTAGGGCCTGTAGGCGGAGCCTTGCTTTGTTCGGGTTCCGGTGACGGCCTATGCCGGGAAAGCCGCTGATCTCTCCTCCTATCAGTTTCTGGTGACGGGTTGGGCCTAGCAGGCTGTGGATCCCTCCTCCTGTCAGGTGCGGGTGACGGCCTGCGTCTGGAGGGTTGCTGGTCCCTTCTCCTTTCAGGTATTGGGGATGGCCTGCGCCTAGGAGGCTGCGGATCTCTTCTTTGTTCAGGTGGTGGTGATTGCTTGCGCCTGGGAGGCTGCGAATCCGGCTTGGGCGGAACCGTGAGTCGGCAGAAAACGTTTGGCTTGGGCGCAAGCTCGTCACTGAACTGCTCGCAGATTCTTGGAGGTGTGACTGGCGGCATTTGAAGGACTGCGCGCAGACCTTCTGCTTCTCGCCACATTCGCTCAGGCGTCTGTGCGAGCTGTGAGGGGCGTACAGCGCCCTCGTCGACAGCCCGTAAGGCGCGTAGGATGCTGCCGTATCGCTTCTGGAGCTTGCGCTTCTTGGACCTGCTGATGGTCACTGCCTTGCCCCCTTGCTGCGTGTACCAGACCCCTTCCTTGATCGCCGATTTGGACGTCGGGGGAATGTAAGGGTTGGTCAAGACGCCGTCACGAGGGCTCGGGGAGGCGCTGCTACGACTCTCGCTGCTGGAGTCTGACATGTCCATCTCGCTTGCGGCAGGGGATGGAGGTATTGCTGCTGCCCAATGCGCGGCAACGTATGTCTCGAGACGCGCTATCCTTTTCTCCAGCTCTTCGCGAGTTCTAGGGCTCGTAGGCTGGGAACCTCTGACGGGGAACGGTCTATCGTCCCTCATGATTGCTTTGCCCTTATCCTTGTAGGAGGGGCGGTCTGGTTCGAACCTCGCGACCAACTGTCGAGCTGTGTTGTCTGCGCTCCCCATCTGGTTATCCGGGAGTATGTAGTTGTTCGCCGGCCGTTTGCGATTTCGGCCCGGCGGCTCGGATGGTCCTGCATTTGGTGACAGGTCTAATGTGATCATTCGCTGGCCGACGCGAGGCCAAGCAAAACCAGCAGTTGCGATTGTAAAGCCGCCCTCATCCTTAAAGCAGATATATCCGAGGTCGAGCCAGTCTTGGATCTGGTCTCAGAGCTGGCGACATTCGCTGGTTCTGTGCCCCCAGCTGTCATGGAAACTGCAATGAACGCGTCCCTCCTTGTACTCGCTGTAGGGCAAGGAGTTGAGTGTGACGAGCCCGGCCTCTCTGAGATCTTCTAAGACCTCGTGTGCCAGACTTTCGTTGTAGGTGTACCGACGACGCGGCTGGCGGGCACCGTCGTCTCCTTCCTCGCGACCCCTTTTGGGCGCTCGACGTCGTTCATCGTCCTGGGCCTGGTCAACCCAGTTGACCTCGACCATGCCCACTACGGGCGGAAAAGGGTCTACATCGACCAATGAGGCCGTGCTCCCCGGTGCCTTCATCCTCAGTTCGCCTGAGTTTAACCAAGTCTGCAGCTGGTCTCGGAGCTTGACACAATCTTTGGTGTCGTGGTTGTACACGTTGTGGAAGGCACAGTATTTCTTGTCCTTCAGCTCCTCCTTAGGCGGTATCTTGTGATCCAGGCGCACGTACTTCGCCTCGATTAGGTCATTAAAGACCAAATGGGCGTTTTTGGCGTCGTAAGTGTACGACTCGTACTCTGGCTTGGTCCAGGCAAAGGACTGGATGGTGATCGGCTCGCGGGTCATCTTCAGGTTCTTCAGTTTATGAGCCACTTGCTTACCAGTCAGCTCTACCGCGCCAATGTCGTCCAAGTCCTGATCTGCATGAGCTGGCTCCGGCCTTTGATAGTAGGGATCGTGAGCAGGGGTTTGCATGCTGAGTGCCCCCACGATCCGGTTCTTCCCTGGTACATAGGTTCCCTTGGAAGCGTTGGCCTTGTCGTCCAGCTCGTTCAGGATGAGCTCGTAGCTGCCAACCTTGTTGATTAGGTCACCCATGGAACTGAAACGCTCTCCATGGTGCTTCAGCCGCTGGCGGTGCTCCAGACCCCGAATAGCCAACTTAATGGCTTCCTGCTCAGGCAGCAGGTAATCGCATTTGGCCTGCTGGATCTTGAAGCGCTGGAGGAAAGAAACTCCGGACTCCATGCTCTGCTGGCTCATCTGCGTGAGGGAGTCGAGGCCAACTTCGGGCTCAATTGTGCCATATGTCTCCCGGAAGAGACGTTCCATGGTGGGCCAATCTGCTATGGACCCTGGCTTCAGTCTGGAATACCAGGTGAAGGCGGCTCCGGACAGAGAAGTCCCGAAGAGCTTGAGCTTGAGCATGTCATCATTCCCGTACTGTCCGCATTGGACCTTGAAACGGGCCATGTGAGTCGCTGCATCTTCCCTCGTCTCCCCAGAGAATGTGGTGAAGACGATGTTCTTGAACCCGTGGGGGAAGGGATACTGTGCCACGCTATCTGGATAGGGGTCACGATAGTGCAAGCTAGCATCACCCTTTCCGGTGTGCTCCTTGACAATGCTTGAGATGAGTTGGCGCCAGTCGGCCGCCGTTACTGGTGCAGAATCTGCCCCCTGGTCGTGGCCATGCCATGCAGAGAGGCTAGGGGCCTGCCCGACATTCTTAGGGGTCGAACTGGAATAAGCCACGATCGGGTCATCTGGTGTCCCCATTCCTTGCGATGGAAGAGCACCGGCGCCCCTGAGTGTGACTCCAGGGCTGCATGGCGAGGGTAGACGGGGTGGTGTCTTTGATGAACTGGCCCCCAATGTGAATTGGGGAGCCTTCTGGGCCCCGAGCCTCGGATTTGCTCTAGGGCGCTCATTAGGCGGGATGTACCTTGAGCCCTCAGCTGCGCTTGAACTGGCATAGTTCATAGCGTGACTCTTTGGCGCTTGGGCCCGAATCCAGTCTTCCATCTGCAGGACCCTTGTACTCAGGGTATCATGGCGCTCTTTGTAGTCTTCGAGCTTTTCCATGCTGTTCTTGCTCCCGAAGAAGGAAGCGTCCTGCTGTTGCTGCAGCTTGGTGTCATGGTCGTTCAGACGATGGGTTTGGACCTCCAAAGCCTTTGTAAAGGCCACCTTGCTCTGATCCAGTTCTGTGTGGATCCTTTGCAGAGAGCCGGTCATTATGTCCTTGTCCTCCCTGATCGTGCCAACCACATAGTTGAACTCCTCGCTGAGCTTAGCGTGGTTCTCCTGGTTCGCGAGCCAGATCTCCTTGTCCTTAGCGACCTGCGCAGAGAGGTCCTGGACAGTTTGCTGAGTTTCTTCGACTTTCAAGCCGAACTCTCTCCTGAGCGCGCCGATCTCATTCTTGAAATCGCTCCTTAGTTCTTCGAACATTTTGCGGACTTCCTCTGTGGACAGAGTAGGTCCTGCTTCTGGGATTGGTTGTGAGTTTGCCATTGTGGACTTAGTATGGTCGGGGTTGCCGAACCGAGTGAGAATCTCTTCTTTAGTGAGAGATCTGCATGCCGCGCTGTTATGGGGTATTGCGGAGCCTTATGTTTTAAACAAGAAATTGAAGGTCTCCGGTATGGGGAGTCGTTGGACTTCCCAATGATTGCTGAAAAAGTAAACTCCCTGTCCCACTGGGCGTGCCAATGTTTTGGCCCACGTCCTCAGCAAGGGGGTGATGAGGGAACAAAAGTAAAAAAGTGTGTGCGGGGCGTGCCACCTCACGGATGAGGAAAGAGAACGATGCGCGTCCTGACTTCTGACCAGGCGAAAGAGGGCTCCGGTGTCACCTGATGAGGAAATATTTACGAGCTTACTCTTCTAATCACCTGTCGATCGATACTCACTGTAAGAGCGAGCAGAGCAACAATTGGGAAATCGGAGACGAGTCCTGACGGGCTCTAGGATCTAAGGCGGGGTGCGCTTAGAACGTAAGGGTTTCGAGGATGCTTGAAGGTTTCGACTGTGTTCGTCTGTTTGAGAGATTTGTTGATTGATTGATTGATTGTGTCTTTTGTATAAGCCATGGAGCTTCCTTATATATTCATCCGTAAGCACACTGAGGAAACCTAATCACAACCCACTTGGATTCTGCAATTAGAATCCCACCAGGATACAATTAACTCGCCAGTCGTGCGCTCCATGCAACACGTGTCAAACCTATCTCGCTTAGGTCTCGTTCGCCGCCTCGCTGCATTTCATTTGTCGTGTAGTAAGCGAACTCAAACACTAAGCGACCTTATCCCGAGGGCGTTATTAGTCATTTCCAACTCACCCTCGCCAGGAACTGTAGAGTCCCATGCGAATTAGAGATAAGGATCCCGCGAGGGCACCGAATCTCACGAGGTATCAGAATCTTCTGGATAAAATCCTTGTCACGTGCTGCCAGACCTCGCCACCCTTCGTGGGCTAAAAAAGGCCACAGGCGTTGGCCCAAATGATATCCAAGCCTTTCTCGAGTCTTGGACCGAAAATGCCCATTGGGCTCAAACAAGTGTGTGCATATGAAGGCTGCTACTTGTGGTAGCTTTACTAAGATAATACGATCATCAGCAAAGTATAAATCTATCCTGATAGGAAAGCTAAGAACTCCAATCTGATGTTAGCGGCCTGATTCTCAGGGCGACCCCTGAGATTAGTGCTAGCAAAGGTTAATGCAGTGCAATTAAATTGTTTCTTGAACAGAAATATAACCACCAATAGTAAAAGAAAGTAGCAAATTCTTTAACTCATAAAACAACAAGATTTCGTCGGTATGAGGTTTTCAAAAAGTGTTGCGTTATGGTCCATTCAAACAAGATAACAACTTTATTGTCTTCACCATCACGGTTGACATGCTATTCTTCTTCAGTCTTCAGCTCATTTGCCGACGACACGGCACTTCATTTCTCGATCATGTTGGCTTCACCAGAATATGAACTGGCCGTCGTGAATCAGCTAGTAAGGTTGCTAAACTTTACATGATATATAACTATACAAGTTTTCTCTCTTTCTTTATTTGCTGTAATTATGTCTCTGAGTCTGAACTTTCTGGGAGGAGCACCTTTTCAACTCTTATATGATGGTGTTAGGGTAGCCATAGGTAGAGCTAGCAAGTTCAAAACCCTCCTCATAAATCTCGAATCGACGCTGGATTGTTTGCAACCACGGGTCATCCAGCAGATAAGAGACCATAATTTGGAGCTGAATCTCCCAAACGATGTAATACAAGACCTTCAAGTAAAAATGGATGTTGGTGTGCAACTCATTGCCAATTTGTCGAGCCTTAGCATGTGGAACTTTCGCGTATGGGGGGATTGCTGCAACTGCATGAAGCCTAGCTACGCAGACCAACTTGCTGCATTGGATAGGTCTCTTAGACGACTATTGGAGATACTAAAGCTGGAGCAGATGAGGAACGTGGTGGAGCTCTTGCGTTTGTCAAGAAGAACTAATGACAGACTAGATGAATTGGAGAGAAGACAGTTGGAGATTTTGAAAGCGCTGCAAGAAACAGGAGATATGTTAAGGGAGCAGCAAGTAGTAATGGAGAAAATTGAAAGGAACTGTGGTGCATCTTCAGACAGAGAAAGAGGATCAGCTCCTGCTCCTGCTCCTGCTCCAGCTCTAGGAGCAGCATTTAGGATATTGTTTGATGTTGTAATAACAGTAAAGGACAAGAATATGAAGTATAAGCGCCTCCTCGAAGATTTTGAATCCACTCTTGAATGTTTAAAGCCACTTATAGAAGAGCTTGTGGAATCTAACAAGTTGTTGCATCTTCCAAATGGGAAACAAGAATTTTTCATAATGGAAATGGAGAAGGGTGTAGAGCTGATTCACAAGTGCGCTGAGGTTCGCAATGGAGGAATGAGGTATACAAGGTACGAATGCACCAAGGAACTTATGCGATTGGATGGATGTCTTCAAAGACTTTTCATTGAACTGACAGAGCAGGTAGTATGGAATGTGAAGAAGGCCTTGGTGCTTGTAAGTAACTTGGAAAAAGAGATCACACAAATTGAAGAGGGTGGTGTGGTACATAGTGATGAAAGTGAAATCAAGTGTCCAGTTCCAGTACCTCAACCTCCATCACCTTCAGTTGGAGTGGATTTACAAAATGTGCAGTTAAATCAAGAGGTAATCGAGGAGACATTGGATCCGGTAAGTAACTTTCAAGAGGAGATCAAGGAAATTATAGAAGCTAGTGTGGTACAAAATGATGACGTACAAAGTCAGTCTACTCAACTTTCATGGCCTACGGCTGGATCGAGTATACAAAGTATGCAGGGAAAAAGGGGTGTGATCAAGGAAAGATGGGACTCGGAAGACGAGCAGGATGTCAAGCAAAGCATTGAAGCTGGAGGTGTAGAACAAATTGATGATCTTGGAGGTGAAGGTCACAGGCCAGTAGAACCTGGATTACCTGCCGTTATACGGGACGTACCACAAGTTAACATGGAGGTTTCAAGGGATGTGATTAAGGAGGCATTGGTGGATTCAGCAAAGATTCTTATAGATCAGAAGTGGGTGAAGTCTAATGAAAGGAGTGATGTGGAACAAGATCAAATGGAAACTGCAGCTGGATTAGATGTACTGAGTTTGCAGGGATCGATGGATGTGGAGACATTGTATTCAACTCCTGTTGATTCAGCATTAAAGTGTGCAACAAATATAGACAAGATGGGAGTCGACAAAAATGAAGGAAGTGGTGAAAGTCCAATTGAAATTGCAGTAGCTGCTGAAACTGAACCTCCTTCCCCTACAGTTCGGGATGTGCCGAGGAATGCTAAAAAGGAAACAGCTGAACCTCATTGTTCGTCGCCAGCGAAGGTCAAACAACCTGATAAGGAAGAGGTAATTATGTATCGACATTTTGTTCAAGGAAAGCAAAGTGTCGACATTTTGTTCATGTATCAAACCATTTCAGGTGTTTATAGTTTTCTTTTGCTTTATAGTTTTTCATTCTTCCTCTGAAGTCTAAAAGATCTGTATGGCTCAGTGCTTTGCTATTCCACTTTGAACGTACTCTTGATCTCTCTCGATCATTTAATTTATTTAGTTTATATCTTGATACATTATATATGCAGAAACACAGTGAGGAAACAGAAATGATCATGCAAGTGCCTTTTCCGGACGAATGCATTGGCAACATCATCTCACTGACCACTCCTGCAGATGCCTGCAGACTGTCATTGGTCTCTAAGCGTTTCAAGTGCGCTGCAGAATCCGATCAAGTTTGGGAAAACTTCCTTCCCAGTCCGCATCTTATCCATGCGATCGAATCCCAATCCACGTCTTCATCTACATTTGTGCCTGCCAAGTCCAAGAAGGAGTTTTACCTTGCGCTGTGCGATAACTCAGTCCTCATGGATAATGAGAAGATGAGCTTTTCACTGGACAAATGGAGTGGGAAAAAATGTTACATGATATGTGCAAGGGAACTTAATATTGTTTGGGCACAAGATAAATCTACATACTTGAGTTGGATATCTCTGGCTGAGTCCAGGTTTAAGGAGGTGGCTTCTCTAGACGAGGTTTGTTGGCTCGAAATACGTGGGAAAATCGATACGAGTATTCTGTCTCCATGGACTCTCTACAAAGCTTATCTTGTGTACAAGTTAACAGAAGACGCATATGGATTCGACGTGCCTGTGGAGGTCGCAATTGCTGAAAGGCATTATGGATTTGAATACGGACCTCTGGATGCCGCACTTGGTGGAGATGAAAATAAGCAGACAGTGTATCTCGATCCAAGTCTGGAAATTATGGATGGAGCTCGACGTCCAAATGAAAGAGCGGACGGCTGGTTGGAGATGAAGTTGGGTGAGTTTCTATGCCAAGCAGAAGAAGATGGAGAGTTGGAAATGATATGTGCGGAGTATAAAGATCTGTGTTGGAAGAGTGGTCTTATTGTGCAGGGAATCGAGGTCAGGCCAGAAAGAAAGGAATACTCCGAGGCCAAAGGCAAGGCAGGACATTTCAGAGCCAAAGGCAAAAAAGCCTTGTTTTTCTAGGTTCTGACCTCCGATCAATGAGTAAGTTGTAAGATGATTAGTGTCATGATTATGAGCTGATTAAGAGTAATCCTCACCAGTGAATGAAATACAACTGTCAGCATGTTGTGGTCTATCAATGCTGATGTGGATATTTTCCATTTTCAGTGATGCAATAATTGTTTTTTCATTTAAAATAAAATAACTTTGTTTTTCTAGCTTTTCTCAGTTTAAATACTTTGTTGGCAGTACGTTTTGCTGCATTAAGAAATCAAAAAGAAAATTGCTCCAGGTTCTTCTTTCTTCTTCACTGTTCTTCATTTCTTAGCTAACTCTAGCTTGAATATTTCATTATGGATGCCATGTTCTCATAATTAAGTTTCCACTAGTTAAGCTAGCTTGATGGAAATAATAATTAATCCATTATAATGGATTCATAATTAACGACTCGAGAGTTTCTAATGTGACATTCCAGTGTTTATGTTTGTGTCTATGGCAATGGCATTAGAAGGGAAGTTCAAGAATTATTTCATTTATATGTTAAGAGTTGTGTAATAAACTTCCCTGCTAAGGTATTATAAATTTTTCAGTAAGAGCTGTGTGTACAGTACATGTCCTTTAGGTTGTTATATATCTGTAAAAGTATGAAAGTGAGGCTACTATAAAAGTATGGAAGAGCAGAAAGGTGACTCTAATTAGTAATTACAATATTGTAGTATTGTACATCTTACGCTAGCTAGCATGTCATGGATTTCTAATGCCTATACTCCGTTGGATTGATCTTGTTGAAGTGACAGAATTCATATCAGTAAACCATTTACAGAACAGAAAATGTCTTCTGTGTAATATTGCTCACGATAAATCCATCATTCATCGACTATGATAAGGAGACTTCTTTATTTGTGTTCATTGTGAAGGATTGTAAGACTTTGACATGCTTAAAATCCAGCAGTTGATTTTATACCTGAAAATTTATAAAAGAATATCCTCTTTGTGTTAGTATAATGTTGCAATGCTACCAGAAAACCACCTAGTACATCCAGAAATTTTCGATCTAATAATACGTGTATCAGGATAGAGCTTAAACAATCCACCGGAGGATGCAATCTCATTACAGGTATAAATTTTCTCAATGGTTTAATATAATCGGACATTTTCCCCAAAGCACATTGTTCTACGTACAATTTCTCAGTACCCCCGGTCTTTTCCTTTCTATTGTGGCTTTCAGCTTCAGGGATCATCTAGACCATAGCAACGGTGAATTATTGAGCAACCACGTCTGTAAGGGATAGAGGGCTTTCCATCAGGAAAACAACTGGGGAGTAGTCTTCCAAAAGGGCCTCTGCAAGGGCCAGGGAGTCCGATGAGATTCCTTTTAGCCGAAACCCCGTGGTCCAGCGCCACCATGCTAACCAGTAGTACGCAGAAGATTAATGACTTCATATTTAAAGATGCCATGATCTGAGGCTTCAGTGATAGTAGTAGGCTTCAATGCTGTTAGGTTTCAGAGATATTAGTTGTCTCTTGTTCAATACTTGCATGAGAGAGTGACCTTTTATATGGATTTTGGCTGCCGTTTTACGTTTGAACTGTGGGGTTTGGAAGACTTGAGTTTGTTTCTGCTGTTTTCATTTGCAGTTTGGTAACTATATTGCAGTTTGGTACCATTTAGATGAGCAAAATCAAAGAAAAATAGACATTCTGGAAATCAAAATTGTTCTTGAGATTGAATCAATCAAAGGTGAAAGTTACAAAGTCTACAATCAAATAGTATATGTGTCTTATGTTAAATGTAGACTTTGCAACTTTTGTCTTCAATGAGTTCAATCTCAATAGAGCATACAAGAGAAGTTAGTTTCTTGCAACGAGATCGATTTTAATACGAAATTGACATATCGATGAGACAAGAGAGAGAGAGATCGACAAGACAAATGTGTTCAAATTGTTTGAGTTAGAGAGAGAGAGAGAGAGAGTGTGTGTGTGTGTGTTCAAATTGTTAGAGAGAGAGATGAAAACTAACCCCGTTAGTGAGAGGGTAAGAGTTTGTTTGAGATTTAAATTGGATGACCAGTCAAACATGTAGCAGGTCGTCATTAATATAGTTAGACCAATCATAAGTAACCATGTGGTTAAGGTATCTATACCTTAAAGCACACAAGTATTTGCCAACCCAACTTGGAAATGCTTTGATCAAATATTCTTTTTGATCTTGAGAGCCATTTTGTGAATACATTTCACATTCTCTTTTACAAATGAGTACTGCAGGAAATTTTAAGTGTTGTTTTGGCCCACGTCCTCAGCAAGGGGGTGATGAGGGAACAAAAGTAAAAACGGTGTGTGCGGGGCGTGCCACCTCACGGATGAGGAAAGAGAACGATGCGCGTCTTGACTTCTGACCAGGCGAAAGAGGGCTCCGGTGTCACCTGATGAGGAAATATTTACGAGCTTACTCTTCTAATCACCTGTCGATCGATACTCACTGTAAGAGCGAGCAGAGCAACAATTGGGAAATCGGAGACGAGTCCTGACGGGCTCTGGGATCTAAGGCGGGGTGCGCTTAGAACGTAAGGGTTTCGAGGATGCTCGAAGGTTTCGACTGTGTTCGTCTGTTTGAGAGATTTGTTGATTGATTGATTGATTGTGTCCTTTGTATAAGCCATGGAGCTTCCTTATATATTCATCCGTAAGCACACTGAGGAAACCTAATCAAAACCCACTTGGATTCTGCAATTAGAATCCCACCAGGATACGATTAACTCGCCAGTCGTGCGCTCCATGCAACACGTGTCAAACCTATCTCGCTTAGGTCTCGTTCGCCGCCTCGCTGCATTTCATTTGTCGTGTAGTAAGCGAACTCAAACACTAAGCGACCTTATCCCGAGGGCGTTATTAGTCATTTCCAACTCACCCACGCCAGGAACTGTAGAGTCCCATGTGAATTAGAGATAAGGATCCCGCGAGGGCACCGAATCTCGCGAGGTATCAGAATCTTCTGGATAAAATCCTTGTCACGTGCTGCCAGACCTCGCCATCCTTCGTGGGCTAAAAAAGACCACAGGCGTTGGCCCAAATGATATCCAAGCCTTTCTCGAGTCTTGGACCGAAAATGCCCATTGGGCTCAAACATTGCCCCCTAGGCCTTGAGCTTAATCCATTTCGCATCGGATAAGCGAAAAGGCCTAATTAAGCTTTTTATGGGAACTCGTATTTCAAAAGGTGCTGACGCTTCGGCGTCATTGCCTCCCTTCATCATTACGGCTTTTTGAATTTTGAAACGCGCTGACGTTTCGGTCGTCATTACGTCTTTTCGTTGCGACCATTGATTGAAAGGGACGTTACGGTTCGTCTCCTTTATAAACCTCGACGTGGGTCCCCACATCTTACCATCGCTTTCAGATCAAACTCTGCCTTCTGCAACCAAACAAAACTCCAGCACCGACCTTATTTCGACCGGAAACAATGGCTCCCAAACCTTTTGCCAATGACCCGAACCTCAGCCTTATGGCGGTGACCTCTTGGTCGACCAGCCTTGCTCGTCGCTTCGCCACCAACCCGCCTCAAGGAACACCCATCTATTTCCTTGACACGGGGGCGGCTCTGCTCGGCCCGACTCCTTCAAAGCCTCTGTCCGACGCCGATCTCAACCATTACAACGCCTCCGTGCGTCGACCAATTTTGGCCCAACGGCGCGAACCGGGGAACTTCTCTATCTGGCAAGCCCGTTCCCATATAAATGTCCGGGTCGGGGAATGGCCCAGCGCCACTGCAGAGGATCGAGCGTGGTATGCGGAGCGCCTCCGGACCGATCAAACGATCTGGGAAGCGACCGGCATTCATGAAGCCATTGCCCTGAGTTTCTCGCTGCCCCCTCACACCGACCGAGCGCCTATCGCTGCCGTGGCCTGTTTGTGGAACAGTGCCACTAACACCTTCGACTTCCCCTTCGGGCAGATGGGCATTACGCTGCTGGACATCCTCGCCATCACCGGGCTGCCGATTCACGCAAAGCCGTATGCGCCAAGCGACTTTGCGTCGACCGAGTTCACATATGCCTGCAACTTGGGGGCCCGCCGCGCCCTCAGAAGTTCATATGGGGCGTGGAGGAAATTTTACATAGACCACGCGGAGCCGCATGAAGGAGGCATCGCTTTCCTGGAGTACTGGCTCGACAAGTTTGTCTTCTGCGGCAGTGCTCACAAACCAACCGGGAAATGGACCAAGCTGGCCGAAGCACTGTAAAATGGAGTTGAAGTCGGGCTAGGGCAACCTGTACTAGGCGCACTCTACCGAGGAGATGGTTATCGAGGAAGTCGCTGTGGCAGGCGCCGAGACGGTCGTCGAAGATTCTACTCTCAAGCCAAGCCTTTGTTCGGCCTGACCAAAGGTTGGGTAACCTCTGCCTTGCGCCTGCTGTTCTATCAGCGCGTGAGGCTCTGCCGGCCCTTCAAACGGAAGACCGGTGGTAGCATGAGGGATCCTGGCCCGCTGGACCTCTAGCTTCCCAACAATTTGTCTTAGGTCCAGGCCGACGTCGGGATTTAGGCTGGTCTAAAGACGCGAGGCGTTTGTCAACTTTGAGCGAAGGACGCGGCGGCAGACTTTTCTTTAGCCAAGCGAGCCGGGACGAGGCTTCCAGTATCTGTAGATCTATGCTTTTTTGAATGTAAACATAGTCTAATTTTACCTTTTCTGATCAATGTAATTGCTTTGGCCGCAAAGCCAGAATTTGAAACATGTATTGAACAAAGTCAAAAAAGGCAAAAATAAATGAATTTATTTTTTAGGGCCTCTGGAATAGGCCCGAATCTTGTACTAGTCTTTGTGTTTAGACTTTGCACGTTTACAGAGAATGAAGAAAACAATAGAACTTTTTAGGGCCTCTGGAATAGGCCCCAATCTAATACAGGCCTTTTTAGGCTGCTATGTTACAATGTATTCTATTAGTCTTCTGTCCCGAGTTGCCCCCTAGTGTTAGGCGGCGGAGCGAGTATGCGATGGCGCGTAGCACTATTGACTGTGGTGGCGGGAGCTGGTGGAGGTGGAGGATCCTCGCGCTCCCAGACTCCTGCAATGTGGCGCTTGAGGAAGCGGCCATTAATAGGGTTGCGATGAATAGTACCGTCCAAATCACGCAAGTGGTATGCCCCCTTGGGAAGTATACGATGAATGATAAAGGGTCCATCCCAGCGAGCGGACCACTTGCCTCGACCATCTGTTTTATCCCCAAGCGGGAGGACGGCACGCCACACCTTCTGGCCCTCAGCATAGCTTTGTCTGCGCGTGATCTTATCATAAGAGCGGGCGATGCGTTGTTTCTCGAGGACGAGATTGTTGAAAGCGGCGATGCGGTGCTCGTTCAGATCTTCAAGCTCCTGCTACATGGCTTGGACGTAATCCTCGCCAAGTAGTTGATGTTGCTCTTGAACGCAGAGCGAAGCGATATTGATCTCAAGGGGAAGGACAGCATCGTGACCGTACATGAGCGCATACGGTGTAGTATCCGTAGGGCCTCGCTTGGAGGTGCGGTAGGCCCACAAAGTGTGGTAGAGTTCCTGGTGCCAAACGCGTGGGTTCAACTCCAACATCTTGCGGAGGATGCCAAGGATGACCTTATTACTAGTCTCCGCTTGGCCATTGGACTGGGCATAGTATGGCGTGGAGTGTAGGAGCTTGATGCCGTAGTCGTTTAAGTATGTAACAACTGAATCGGCCATGAAAGCTGCCCCCCTGTCCGTAACGATGCACTCCGGGATGCCAAAGCGTGAGATGATATTGCGGAAAATGAAGTTGCGCACCGAGTTAGCAGAGGCGACTTTGAGAGGTTCGGCCTCGACCCATTTGGTAAAGAAATCGGTGGCAACAATTATGAACTTATGCTGCTCAGAGGAATGGGGATGAATGATGCCCACGAAATCCATTGCCCATCCGCGACACGGCCAAGGTTTGATGATGGGCTGCAGCGGGATGTTGGGGATATGTTATACGGGTCCGTGAGCCTGGCAATCTTGGCAACCTCTGGCGAAGGCAATACAGTCTTTCAGAATGGTTGGCCAGTAGTATCCATGGCGGCGGATCAGCCATCGCATTTTGGGCCCGGCCTGGTGCGAGCCGCAAACTCCGCAATGGACTTCGCGCATGAGACGTTTAGCTTCGTTCCCGTAGACACAGCGGAAGTCGTTGCCGTCTTCCCCACGCCGCCGGAGTTCGCCATTGCGTAATACAAAGTTTAAGGCGAGGAAGCGGATTTGCCTGGAATGAGCAGCGTCATTGGGGTTCTGGAGGTAGGCGATGAATGGTAGCCGCCAATCCTCGTCGATGGGGTCCAAGGCTGCAACTTCTGGGATGGCGTCCCGAAATTGCCCCCTGGCGATGAAAGAGGGAAGAGTACGGCGTTCGACCTTGAGCAGGCGTTCGCGCACTCCGTCTCTCAGGCTGAGGCCAGACGCTATCTGGGCGAGCTCGTTGGCGGCGAAGTTAAATTCACGTGGTATGTGTTCGATGTAAACGTCGTCAAATCGATCCAATACCTCGAAAGCCTTACGCAGGTATGGCTCAATTGACAAACTTAAACATTTGAACTTTTCCACAAGCTGGTTAACGACCAACAAAGAATCGCCAAAGATCTGGACCTCGCGGACTCCTAAGTCCAACAAGATCTCTAGGCCGATGATTAGTGCTTCATACTCGGCCTGGTTGTTGGTGCATTTGAAATCGAGCTGGAACGAGTAGGAGAAGCGATCTCCAGCGGAATTGGCTATGGCTATCCCGGCTCCGGCTGCGGTATCAGTCCGTGAACCATCAAAGTACAAGGTCCAGGGAGCGAGTGTTACTGTGGCGAAGTCCAACTCGCGAAACGCTGTGAGCTCTGATGGTGGGTGATGGGCAAGAAAATCCGCTATTGCCTGTCCTTTTACTGCCTTTTGCGGAACATATTGCAACGAGAATTCGGACATGGCTAGGATCCACTTGCCGATGCGTCCCCGCAAGATAGGGCGAGAAAGCATGTATTTGACCAGGTCGGATTGAGCGATGACGACCGTGGTAAAGGCAAGCATGTAATGGCGCAGCTTACACCCTGCAAAGTATAGGGCGAGACATAACTTCTCCATGGGCGAGTAGCGTGTCTCACAGTCCGTTAAAACCCTGCTAAGGTAATAGATGGCATGTTCTACCCCGTTCTCGTCGTCCTGGGCCAGGAGTCCGCCGATGGACAGGTCGGCGGCGGCGATATAAAGTTTAAGCGGGGCGCCGTCGCGAGGCGGGATCAGGACAGGTGGGTTCGTAAGGTAGTCCTTGATTCGATCGAAGGCCTGTTGATGTTGCGGTTCCCATACGAACTCGGTTGCCCCCTGGAGCTTAAGGAGGGGTGAAAAAGGTTGGACCTTCCCTGCCGCGTTTGATATGAAGCGGCGGAGAAAGTTGATTCGCCCTAGTAGCTGTTGTAGCTCCTTCTTGGTAGTGGGAGGCGAAGCGGTGATTACCGCTTGTGCTTTGTCCTTTGGGATCTCGATGCCTCTTTGATGTACTAGGAAACCAAGGAAGTCACCGGCTTCCGCGAAGAAAACACACTTGGCGGGGTTCATCTTTAGGTTATGTTTGCGCATCCGTGTGAACACCTACCGCAAGTCTTCCACGTGGGTTGCTCGCGATTTGGTTTTGACTAGCACATCGTCGATGTAGACTTCGATCAACTTGCCCAAGATGTCGTGGAAGATGAGGTTCATGGCGCGCTGGTACGTTGCCCCCGCATTCTTAAGGACGAAGGGCATGACGACGTACTCGAATGCGCCAGCAAAACCAGGACAGCGGAAAGCAGTCTTGTGGCGATCCTCCTCGGCGACGGGAATCTGATGGTACCCGGCCGTGCCGTCCATAAAGGATAACACTTCGTGTCCCGCGGCGGCATCAATGAGTAGGTCAGCCACAGGCATGGGGTATATGTCCTTTGGTGTTGCGTTGTTTAGATCTCGGTAATCAACACAGACACGCATCTTGCCATTTTTCTTGCGGACGGGGACGACGTTGGACAACCACTCGTTATATTTGGCCACGCGAATGATACCCGATCGGTGCATGCTTTCGATCTCTTCCTTAACCACGATCTGGGTCTCAGTTCGCATGAAGCGGCCGTCCTGCCGGACTGGACGCCGGTCGGGATAAGTTGGTAGCCGGTGGCAGACCAAGTCCGGGGACAAGCCGGGCATATCCTCGTACTTGTCGGCGAAGCAATCCCTGTACTCGCGTAGTAGGGCAAGCAGGGCTTCCTTTTCGTCCTCCACCAACTTTGCGCTGATGGAAATGAGTAAGGGCTTTTCTGTAGTCCCTACATCAACTTGTAAAGTGGGGTCGCGGACTTGAGGTGGAGTGTCGTCCAAGGCAGCAGGAGCTAACTGAATAACTTCTTCTTTGGTATCGGAATAATCCACCACTTCATCGACATATTCCATAGTCGCGACCTTGTCGTAGGCTTCGCGTTCTGCCCAATACGAAAGGAGTCTTTCGCACAAGGACTCGCCAGCCTCGCGTGCCTCCTCGGAAAAGGCATTATCCATTGAAATGGGGTGTGAGAGTCGCGATGGTGTGAGGACGTTGCAAATCGTCCCTCGCCTGGGTAAGTCCCCATCGCGTTAGATTGGAGGCCGTTACTCCGTATGGGCGGCCCTTGTGATCGACGCCTTGAACGTCCAACGGGCCCAAGTCCGTATTATAGTACCGGACATCGTTGAGGTTGGCGGAAATAGAGAAAGGCCGCGGGTCGGCCTTGATGATGATTGCCTCGCGTTTCTCGGTATCCCATATCATGAGCTCTTGGTGCATTGAGGAAGGCACGCAACAACTTCTGTGGATCCAATCTCGGCCGAGGATCATGCTGTAGGAGGAAACGCACTCGGCGACAAAAAAGGTGTAAACCCGCGATGCCGGCCCGACCTTGACCCGTAGAAACAGTAAGCCTAGGGTTCGGGACACTTGTCCTGTGAAGTTCTTCACCGTTAAGGACGTGGTCTGGATCATCGAGCGCGGGATGTCGAGGAGTCCCATGGTGCGGGTTGTGACGACATTAACCGCGGCACTGGTGTCGACCATGACCTTGTTGATCAGTTTCCCTTGGACCTCTGCCGTGATATACAGTGGCCGCATGTGGGTGGCCATGTCCAAAGTTGGCGTGGAAAAGGTCAGAGTTGGCCTTTGGGTGAGGCTGCTCGAACTTTCTACTTGTGGAGCGTCATCGGCTGGGGCCAGTACTGGGCCCATTTCGCTGCTGCATGGCGGGGGTATGCTGTCATCCTCGCTGCAAATGGTGATGTCCGCCGCGCTGCAGGTTGTGTTTGGTGGAAGAGCGTATCGTTCCGAAATAAAGAACACCATCCCGACCTGAAACAAGAATTGTTCAGGGACTGGGACCAAAGGTGTGTCAATGATCCCGTGTTCCCCTTCAAGCACTGCAAAGGCATCTGCCTCGCGGCTAAGCCCTTCATCAGCATCCCATCCGGAGACCTCTAGCATACTGCAGGTGAATGATTCGGCCTGCTCTTCGTCCTGCTCTTCCTCTAGGTTGAGCCGAGGTTCTGAGTGTGCCTCGTCGGCTTCCTCATTCTCGCGGAAACGTTGGGCCATTTGTTCGGCGAGGTTAGGACTGGAAGGTGCTGGTGTCGCTGCTGGTGGTTCTGGAACCTCGGGCTGCCGCGGACGCCATACTGGCTTGGGTGAAGGCTGATGGTCCCTGGCTGGCTGTCTGTCTGATGCCGCAGGAGCCTTACCGTTGTCTTCTTTCTCCAACCGCTGCAGGGCAGATACTCGGGGAACCATCCTAGTCTCGGGTTCCGGGGTGCGCCGTGGCCGAGGCTGTTGTGGCGATGGCGGCTCCCTTCTGACGTCAGCCTCTGGATTTCGACGTTCTTGTCGTCGTGAGGGCTGAGATGGCTCACGTTTAGACTCTGAGTCCGGAGTCATGACCAATTTACGCCTAGGGCCGGTAGGCGGAGCCTTGCTTTGTTCGGGTTCCGGTGACGGCCTATGCCGGGAAAGCCGCTGATCTCTCCTCCTATCAGTTTCTGGTGACGGGTTGGGCCTAGCAGGCTGTGGATCCCTCCTCCTGTCAGGTGCGGGTGACGGCCTGCGTCTGGAGGGTTGCTGGTCCCTTCTCCTTTCAGGTATTGGGGATGGCCTGCGCCTAGGAGGCTGCGGATCTCTTCTTTGTTCAGGTGGTGGTGATTGCTTGCGCCTGGGAGGCTGCGAATCCGGCTTGGGCGGAACCGTGAGTCGGCAGAAAACGTTTGGCTTGGGCGCAGGCTCGTCACTGAACTGCTCGCAGATTCTTGGAGGTGTGACTGGCGGCATTTGAAGGACTGCGCGCAGACCTTCTGCTTCTCGCCACATTCGCTCAGGCGTCTGTGCGAGCTGTGAGGGGCGTACAGCGCCCTCGTCGACAGCCCGTAAGGCGCGTAGGATGCTGCCGTATCGCTTCTGGAGCTTGCGCTTCTTGGACCTGCTGATGGTCACTGCCTTGCCCCCTTGCTGCGTGTACCAGACCCCTTCCTTGATCGCCGATTTGGACGTCGGGGGAATGTAAGGGTTGGTCAAGACGCCGTCACGAGGGCTCGGGGAGGCGCTGCTACGACTCTCGCTGCTGGAGTCTGACATGTCCATCTCGCTTGCGGCAGGGGATGGAGGTATTGCTGCTGCCCAATGCGCGGCAACGTATGTCTCGAGACACGCTATCCTTTTCTCCAGCTCTTCGCGAGTTCTAGGGCTCGTAGGCTGGGAACCTCTGACGGGGAACGGTCTATCGTCCCTCATGATTGCTTTGCCCTTATCCTTGTAGGAGGGGCGGTCTGGTTCGAGCCTCGCGACCAACTGTCGAGCTGTGTCGTCTGCGCTCCCCATCTGGTTATCCGGGAGTATGTAGTTGTTCGCCGGCCGTTTGCGATTTCGGCCCAGCGGCTCGGATGGTCCTGCATTTGGTGACAGGTCTAATGTGATCATTCGCTGGCCGACGCGAGGCCAAGCGAAACCAGCAGTTGCGATTGTAAAGCCGCCCTCATCCTTAAAGCAGATATATCCGAGGTCGAGCCAGTCTTGGATCTGGTCTCGGAGCTGGCGACATTCGCTGGTTCTGTGCCCCCAGCTGTCATGGAAACTGCAATGAACGCGTCCCTCCTTGTACTCGCTGTAGGGCAAGGAGTTGAGTGTGACGAGCCCGGCCTCTCTGAGATCTTCTAAGACCTCGTGTGCCAGACTTTCGTTGTAGGTGTACCGACGACGCGGCTGGCGGGCACCGTCGTCTCCTTCCTCGCGACCCCTTTTGGGCGCTCGACGTCGTTCATCGTCCTGGGCCTGGTCAACCCAGTTGACCTCGACCATGCCCACTACGGGCGGAAAAGGGTCTACATCGACCAATGAGGCCGTGCTCCCCGGTGCCTTCATCCTCAGTTCGCCTGAGTTTAACCAAGTCTGCAGCTGGTCTCGGAGCTTGACACAATCTTTGGTGTCGTGGTTGTACACGTTGTGGAAGGCACAGTATTTCTTGTCCTTCAGCTCCTCCTTAGGCGGTATCTTGTGATCCAGGCGCACGTACTTCGCCTCGATTAGGTCATTAAAGACCAAATGGGCGTTTTTGGCGTCGTAAGTGTACGACTCGTACTCTGGCTTGGTCCAGGCAAAGGACTGGATGGTGATCGGCTCGCGGGTCATCTTCAGGTTCTTCAGTTTATGAGCCACTTGCTTACCAGTCAGCTCTACCGCGCCAATGTCGTCCAAGTCCTGATCTGCATGAGCTGGCTCCGGCCTTTGATAGTAGGGATCGTGAGCAGGGGTTTGCATGCTGAGTGCCCCCACGATCCGGTTCTTCCCTGGTACATAGGTTCCCTTGGAAGCGTTGGCCTTGTCGTCCAGCTCGTTCAGGATGAGCTCGTAGCTGCCAACCTTGTTGATTAGGTCACCCATGGAACTGAAACGCTCTCCATGGTGCTTCAGCCGCTGGCGGTGCTCCAGACCCCGAATAGCCAACTTAATGGCTTCCTGCTCAGGCAGCAGGTAATCGCATTTGGCCTGCTGGATCTTGAAGCGCTGGAGGAAAGAAACTCCGGACTCCATGCTCTGCTGGCTCATCTGCGTGAGGGAGTCGAGGCCAACTTCGGGCTCAATTGTGCCATATGTCTCCCGGAAGAGACGTTCCATGGTGGGCCAATCTGCTATGGACCCTGGCTTCAGTCTGGAATACCAGGTGAAGGCGGCTCCGGACAGAGAAGTCCCGAAGAGCTTGAGCTTGAGCATGTCATCATTCCCGTACTGTCTGCATTGGACCTTGAAACGGGCCATGTGAGTCGCTGCATCTTCCCTCGTCTCCCCAGAGAATGTGGTGAAGACGATGTTCTTGAACCCGTGGGGGAAGGGATACTGTGCCACGCTATCTGGATAGGGGTCACGATAGTGCAAGCTAGCATCACCCTTTCCGGTGTGCTCCTTGACAATGCTTGAGATGAGTTGGCGCCAGTCGGCCGCCGTTACTGGTGCAGAATCTGCCCCCTGGTCGTGGCCATGCCATGCAGAGAGGCTAGGGGCCTGCCCGACATTCTTAGGGGTCGAACTGGAATAAGCCACGATCGGGTCATCTGGTGTCCCCATTCCTTGCGATGGAAGAGCACCGGCGCCCCTGAGTGTGACTCCAGGGCTGCATGGCGAGGGTAGACGGGGTGGTGTCTTTGATGAACTGGCCCCCAATGTGAATTGGGGAGCCTTCTGGGCCCCGAGCCTCGGATTTGCTCTAGGGCGCTCATTAGGCGGGATGTACCTTGAGCCCTCAGCTGCGCTTGAACTGGCATAGTTCATAGCGTGACTCTTTGGCGCTTGGGCCCGAATCCAGTCTTCCATCTGCAGGACCCTTGTACTCAGGGTATCATGGCGCTCTTTGTAGTCTTCGAGCTTTTCCATGCTGTTCTTGCTCCCGAAGAAGGAAGCGTCCTGCTGTTGCTGCAGCTTGGTGTCATGGTCGTTCAGACGATGGGTTTGGACCTCCAAAGCCTTTGTAAAGGCCACCTTGCTCTGATCCAGTTCTGTGTGGATCCTTTGCAGAGAGCCGGTCATTATGTCCTTGTCCTCCCTGATCGTGCCAACCACATAGTTGAACTCCTCGCTGAGCTTAGCGTGGTTCTCCTGGTTCGCGAGCCAGATCTCCTTGTCCTTAGCGACCTGCGCAGAGAGGTCCTGGACAGTTTGCTGAGTTTCTTCGACTTTCAAGCCGAACTCTCTCCTGAGCGCGCCGATCTCATTCTTGAAATCGCTCCTTAGTTCTTCGAACATTTTGCGGACTTCCTCTGTGGACAGAGTAGGTCCTGCTTCTGGGATTGGTTGTGAGTTTGCCATTGTGGACTTAGTATGGTCGGGGTTGCCGAACCGAGTGAGAATCTCTTCTTTAGTGAGAGATCTGCAAGCCGCGCTGTTATGGGGTATTGCGGAGCCTTATGTTTTAAACAAGAAATTGAAGGTCTCCGGTATGGGGAGTTGTTGGACTTCCCAATGATTGCTGAAAAAGTAAACTCCCTGTCCCACTGGGCGTGCCAATGTTTTGGCCCACGTCCTCAGCAAGGGGGTGATGAGGGAACAAAAGTAAAAAAGTGTGTGCGGGGCGTGCCACCTCACGGATGAGGAAAGAGAACGATGCGCGTCCTGACTTCTGACCAGGCGAAAGAGGGCTCCGGTGTCACCTGATGAGGAAATATTTACGAGCTTACTCTTCTAATCACCTGTCGATCGATACTCACTGTAAGAGCGAGCAGAGCAACAATTGGGAAATCGGAGACGAGTCCTGACGGGCTCTGGGATCTAAGGCGGGGTGCGCTTAGAACGTAAGGGTTTCGAGGATGCTTGAAGGTTTCGACTGTGTTCGTCTGTTTGAGAGATTTGTTGATTGATTGATTGATTGTGTCTTTTGTATAAGCCATGGAGCTTCCTTATATATTCATCCGTAAGCACACTGAGGAAACCTAATCACAACCCACTTGGATTCTGCAATTAGAATCCCACCAGGATACGATTAACTCGCCAGTCGTGCGCTCCATGCAACACGTGTCAAACCTATCTCGCTTAGGTCTCGTTCGCCGCCTCGCTGCATTTCATTTGTCGTGTAGTAAGCGAACTCAAACACTAAGCGACCTTATCCCGAGGGCGTTATTAGTCATTTCCAACTCACCCTCGCCAGGAACTGTAGAGTCCCATGCGAATTAGAGATAAGGATCCCGCGAGGGCACCGAATCTCACGAGGTATCAGAATCTTCTGGATAAAATCCTTGTCACGTGCTGCCAGACCTCGCCACCCTTCGTGGGCTAAAAAAGGCCACAGGCGTTGGCCCAAATGATATCCAAGCCTTTCTAGAGTCTTGGACCGAAAATGCCCATTGGGCTCAAACAAGTGTGTGCATATGAAGGCTACTACTTGTGGTAGCTTTACTAAGATAATACGATCATCAGCAAAGTATAAATCTATCCTGATAGGAAAGCTAAGAACTCCAATCTGATGTTAGCGGCCTGATTCTCAGGGCGACCCCTGAGATTAGTGCTAGCAAAGGTTAATGCAGTGCAATTAAATTGTTTCTTGAACAGAAATATAACCACCAATAGTAAAAGAAAGTAGCAAATTCTTTAACTCATAAAACAACAAGATTTCGTCGGTATGAGGTTTTCAAAAAGTGTTGCGTTATGGACCATTCAAACAAGATAACATTGGTAGAAGTGGTAGAACAACTTTATTGTCTTCACCATCACGGTTGACATGCTATTCTTCTTCAGTCTTCAGCTCATTTGCCGACGACACGGCACTTCATTTCTCGATCATGTTGGCTTCACCAGAATATGAACTGGCCGTCGTGAATCAGCTAGTAAGGTTGCTAAACTTTACATGATATATAACTATACAAGTTTTCTCTCTTTCTTTATTTGCTGTAATTATGTCTCTGAGTCTGAACTTTCTGGGAGGAGCACCTTTTCAACTCTTATATGATGGTGTTAGGGTAGCCATAGGTAGAGCTAGCAAGTTCAAAACCCTCCTCATAAATCTCGAATCGACGCTGGATTGTTTGCAACCACGGGTCATCCAGCAGATAAGAGACCATAATTTGGAGCTGAATCTCCCAAACGATGTAATACAAGACCTTCAAGTAAAAATGGATGTTGGTGTGCAACTCATTGCCAATTTGTCGAGCCTTAGCATGTGGAACTTTCGCGTATGGGGGGATTGCTGCAACTGCATGAAGCCTAGCTACGCAGACCAACTTGCTGCATTGGATAGGTCTCTTAGACGACTATTGGAGATACTAAAGCTGGAGCAGATGAGGAACGTGGTGGAGCTCTTGCGTTTGTCAAGAAGAACTAATGACAGACTAGATGAATTGGAGAGAAGACAGTTGGAGATTTTGAATATTTCATTATGGATGCCATGTTCTCATAATTAAGTTTCCACTAGTTAAGCTAGCTTGATGGAAATAATAATTAATCCATTATAATGGATTCATAATTAACGACTCGAGAGTTTCTAATGTGACATTCCAGTGTTTATGTTTGTGTCTATGGCAATGGCATTAGAAGGGAAGTTCAAGAATTATTTCATTTATATGTTAAGAGTTGTGTAATAAACTTCCCTGCTAAGGTACTATAAATTTTTCAGTAAGAGCTGTGTGTACAGTACATGTCCTTTAGGTTGTTATATATCTGTAAAAGTATGAAAGTGAGGCTACTATAAAAGTATGGAAGAGCAGAAAGGTGACTCTAATTAGTAATTACAATATTGTAGTATTGTACATCTTACGCTAGCTAGCATGTCATGGATTTCTAATGCCTATACTCCGTTGGATTGATCTTGTTGAAGTGACAGAATTCATATCAGTAAACCATTTACAGAACAGAAAATGTCTTCTGTGTAATATTGCTCACGATAAATCCATCATTCATCGACTATGATAAGGAGACTTCTTTATTTGTGTTCATTGTGAAGGATTGTAAGACTTTGACATGCTTAAAATCCAGCAGTTGATTTTATACCTGAAAATTTATAAAAGAATATCCTCTTTGTGTTAGTATAATGTTGCAATGCTACCAGAAAACCACCTAGTACATCCAGAAATTTTCGATCTAAGAATACGTGTATCAGGATAGAGCTTAAACAGTCCACCGGAGGATGCAATCTCATTACAGGTATAAATTTTCTCAATGGTTTAATATAATCGGACATTTTCCCCAAAGCACATTGTTCTACGTACAATTTCTCAGTACCCCCGGTCTTTTCCTTTCTATTGTGGCTTTCAGCTTCAGGGATCACCTAGACCATAGCAACGGTGAATTATTGAGCAACCACGTCTGTAAGGGATAGAGGGCTTTCCATCAGGAAAACAACTGGGGAGTAGTCTTCCAAAAGGGCCTCTGCAAGGGCCAGGGAGTCCGATGAGATTCCTTTTAGCCGAAACCCCGTGGTCCAGCGCCACCATGCTAACCAGTAGTACGCAGAAGATTAATGACTTCATATTTAAAGATGCCATGATCTGAGGCTTCAGTGATAGTAGTAGGCTTCAATGCTGTTAGGTTTCAGAGATATTAGTTGTCTCTTGTTCAATACTTGCATGAGAGAGTGACCTTTTATATGGATTTTGGCTGCCGTTTTACGTTTGAACTGTGGGGTTTGGAAGACTTGAGTTTGTTTCTGCTGTTTTCATTTGCAGTTTGGTAACTATATTGCAGTTTGGTACCATTTAGATGAGCAAAATCAAAGAAAAATAGACATTCTGGAAATCAAAATTGTTCTTGAGGTTGAATCAATCAAAGGTGAAAGTTACAAAGTCTACAATCAAATAGTATATGTGTCTTATGTTAAATGTAGACTTTGCAACTTTTGTCTTCAATGAGTTCAATCTCAATAGAGCATACAAGAGAAGTTAGTTTCTTGCAACGAGATCGATTTTAATAAGAAATTGACATATCGATGAGACAAGAGAGAGAGAGATCGACAAGACAAATGTGTTCAAATTGTTTGAGTTAGAGAGAGAGAGAGAGAGTGTGTGTGTGTGTGTGTTCAAATTGTTAGAGAGAGAGATGAAAACTAACCCCGTTAGTGAGAGGGTAAGAGTTCGTTTGAGATTTAAATTGGATGACCAGTCAAACATGTAGCAGGTCGTCATTAATATAGTTAGACCAATCATAAGTAACCATGTGGTTAAGGTATCTATACCTTAAAGCACACAAGTATTTGCCAACCCAACTTGGAAATGCTTTGATCAAATATTCTTTTTGATCTTGAGAGCCATTTTGTGAATACATTTCACATTCTCTTTTACAAATGAGTACTGCAGGAAATTTTAAGTGTGTGCATATGAAGGCTGCTACTTGTGGTAGCTTTACTAAGATAATACGATCATCAGCAAAGTATAAATCTATCCTGATAGGAAAGCTAAGAACTCCAATCTGATGTTAGCGGCCTGATTCTCAGGGCGACCCCTGAGATTAGTGCTAGCAAAGGTTAATGCAGTGCAATTAAATTGTTTCTTGAACAGAAATATAACCACCAATAGTAAAAGAAAGTAGCAAATTCTTTAACTCATAAAACAACAAGATTTCGTCGGTATGAGGTTTTCAAAAAGTGTTGCGTTATGGTCCATTCAAACAAGATAACATTGGTAGAAGTGGTAGAACAACTTTATTGTCTTCACCATCACGGTTGACATGCTATTCTTCTTCAGTCTTCAGCTCATTTGCCGACGACACGGCACTTCATTTCTCGATCATGTTGGCTTCACCAGAATATGAACTGGCCGTCGTGAATCAGCTAGTAAGGTTGCTAAACTTTACATGATATATAACTATACAAGTTTTCTCTCTTTCTTTATTTGCTGTAATTATGTCTCTGAGTCTGAACTTTCTGGGAGGAGCACCTTTTCAACTCTTATATGATGGTGTTAGGGTAGCCATAGGTAGAGCTAGCAAGTTCAAAACCCTCCTCATAAATCTCGAATCGACGCTGGATTGTTTGCAACCACGGGTCATCCAGCAGATAAGAGACCATAATTTGGAGCTGAATCTCCCAAACGATGTAATACAAGACCTTCAAGTAAAAATGGATGTTGGTGTGCAACTCATTGCCAATTTGTCGAGCCTTAGCATGTGGAACTTTCGCGTATGGGGGGATTGCTGCAACTGCATGAAGCCTAGCTACGCAGACCAACTTGCTGCATTGGATAGGTCTCTTAGACGACTATTGGAGATACTAAAGCTGGAGCAGATGAGGAACGTGGTGGAGCTCTTGCGTTTGTCAAGAAGAACTAATGACAGACTAGATGAATTGGAGAGAAGACAGTTGGAGATTTTGAAAGCGCTGCAAGAAACAGGAGATATGTTAAGGGAGCAGCAAGTAGTAATGGAGAAAATTGAAAGGAACTGTGGTGCATCTTCAGACAGAGAAAGAGGATCAGCTCCTGCTCCTGCTCCTGCTCCAGCTCTAGGAGCAGCATTTAGGATATTGTTTGATGTTGTAATAACAGTAAAGGACAAGAATATGAAGTATAAGCGCCTCCTCGAAGATTTTGAATCCACTCTTGAATGTTTAAAGCCACTTATAGAAGAGCTTGTGGAATCTAACAAGTTGTTGCATCTTCCAAATGGGAAACAAGAATTTTTCATAATGCAAATGGAGAAGGGTGTAGAGCTGATTCACAAGTGCGCTGAGGTTCGCAATGGAGGAATGAGGTATACAAGGTACGAATGCACCAAGGAACTTATGCGATTGGATGGATGTCTTCAAAGACTTTTCATTGAACTGACAGAGCAGGTAGTATGGAATGTGAAGAAGGCCTTGGTGCTTGTAAGTAACTTGGAAAAAGAGATCACACAAATTGAAGAGGGTGGTGTGGTACATAGTGATGAAAGTGAAATCAAGTGTCCGGTTCCAGTACCTCAACCTCCATCACCTTCAGTTGGAGTGGATTTACAAAATGTGCAGTTAAATCAAGAGGTAATCGAGGAGACATTGGATCCGGTAAGTAACTTTGAAGAGGAGATCAAGGAAATTATAGAAGCTAGTGTGGTACAAAATGATGACGTACAAAGTCAGTCTACTCAACTTTCATGGCCTACGGCTGGATCGAGTATACAAAGTATGCAGGGAAAAAGGGGTGTGATCAAGGAAAGATGGGACTCGGAAGACGAGCAGGATGTCAAGCAAAGCATTGAAGCTGGAGGTGTAGAACAAATTGATGATCTTGGAGGTGAAGGTCACAGGCCAGTAGAACCTGGATTACCTGCCGTTATACGGGACGTACCACAAGTTAACATGGAGGTTTCAAGGGATGTGATTAAGGAGGCATTGGTGGATTCAGCAAAGATTCTTATAGATCAGAAGTGGGTGAAGTCTAATGAAAGGAGTGATGTGGAACAAGATCAAATGGAAACTGCAGCTGGATTAGATGTACTGAGTTTGCAGGGATCGATGGATGTGGAGACATTGTATTCAACTCCTGTTGATTCAGCATTAAAGTGTGCAACAAATATAGACAAGATGGGAGTCGACAAAAATGAAGGAAGTGGTGAAAGTCCAATTGAAATTGCAGTAGCTGCTGAAACTGAACCTCCTTCCCCTACAGTTCGGGATGTGCCGAGGAATGCTAAAAAGGAAACAGCTGAACCTCATTGTTCGTCGCCAGCGAAGGTCAAACAACCTGATAAGGAAGAGGTAATTATGTATCGACATTTTGTTCAAGGAAAGCAAAGTGTCGACATTTTGTTCATGTATCAAACCATTTCAGGTGTTTATAGTTTTCTTTTGCTTTATAGTTTTTCATTCTTCCTCTGAAGTCTAAAAGATCTGTATGGCTCAGTGCTTTGCTATTCCACTTTGAACGTACTCTTGATCTCTCTCGATCATTTAATTTATTTAGTTTATATCTTGATACATTATATATGCAGAAACACAGTGAGGAAACAGAAATGATCATGCAAGTGCCTTTTCCGGACGAATGCATTGGCAACATCATCTCACTGACCACTCCTGCAGATGCCTGCAGACTGTCATTGGTCTCTAAGCGTTTCAAGTGCGCTGCAGAATCCGATCAAGTTTGGGAAAACTTCCTTCCCAGTCCGCATCTTATCCATGCGATCGAATCCCAATCCACGTCTTCATCTACATTTGTGCCTGCCAAGTCCAAGAAGGAGTTTTACCTTGCGCTGTGCGATAACTCAGTCCTCATGGATAATGAGAAGATGAGCTTTTCACTGGACAAATGGAGTGGGAAAAAATGTTACATGATATGTGCAAGGGAACTTAATATTGTTTGGGCACAAGATAAATCTAGATACTTGAGTTGGATATCTCTGGCTGAGTCCAGGTTTAAGGAGGTGGCTTCTCTAGACGAGGTTTGTTGGCTCGAAATACGTGGGAAAATCGATACGAGTATTCTGTCTCCATGGACTCTCTACAAAGCTTATCTTGTGTACAAGTTAACAGAAGACGCATATGGATTCGACGTGCCTGTGGAGGTCGCAATTGCTGAAAGGCATTATGGATTTGAATACGGACCTCTGGATGCCGCACTTGGTGGAGATGAAAATAAGCAGACAGTGTATCTCGATCCAAGTCTGGAAATTATGGATGGAGCTCGACGTCCAAATGAAAGAGCGGACGGCTGGTTGGAGATGAAGTTGGGTGAGTTTCTATGCCAAGCAGAAGAAGATGGAGAGTTGGAAATGATATGTGCGGAGTATAAAGATCTGTGTTGGAAGAGTGGTCTTATTGTGCAGGGAATCGAGGTCAGGCCAGAAAGAAAGGAATACTCCGAGGCCAAAGGCAAGGCAGGACATTTCAGAGCCAAAGGCAAAAAAGCCTTGTTTTTCTAGGTTCTGACCTCCGATCAATGAGTAAGTTGTAAGATGATTAGTGTCATGATTATGAGCTGATTAAGAGTAATCCTCACCAGTGAATGAAATACAACTGTCAGCATGTTGTGGTCTATCAATGCTGATGTGGATATTTTCCATTTTCAGTGATGCAATAATTGTTTTTTCATTTAAAATAAAATAACTTTGTTTTTCTAGCTTTTCTCAGTTTAAATACTTTGTTGGCAGTACGTTTTGCTGCATTAAGAAATCAAAAAGAAAATTGCTCCAGGTTCTTCTTTCTTCTTCACTGTTCTTCATTTCTTGGCTAACTCTAGCTTGAATATTTCATTATGGATGCCATGTTCTCATAATTAAGTTTCCACTAGTTAAGCTAGCTTGATGGAAATAATAATTAATCCATTATAATGGATTCATAATTAACGACTCGAGAGTTTCTAATGTGACATTCCAGTGTTTATGTTTTTGTCTATGGCAATGGCATTAGAAGGGAAGTTCAAGAATTATTTCATTTATATGTTAAGAGTTGTGTAATAAACTTCCCTGCTAAGGTACTATAAATTTTTCAGTAAGAGCTGTGTGTACAGTACATGTCCTTTAGGTTGTTATATATCTGTAAAAGTATGAAAGTGAGGCTACTATAAAAGTATGGAAGAGCAGAAAGGTGACTCTAATTAGTAATTACAATATTGTAGTATTGTACATCTTACGCTAGCTAGCATGTCATGGATTTCTAATGCCTATACTCCGTTGGATTGATCTTGTTGAAGTGACAGAATTCATATCAGTAAACCATTTACAGAACAGAAAATGTCTTCTGTGTAATATTGCTCACGATAAATCCATCATTCATCGACTATGATAAGGAGACTTCTTTATTTGTGTTCATTGTGAAGGATTGTAAGACTTTGACATGCTTAAAATCCAGCAGTTGATTTTATACCTGAAAATTTATAAAAGAATATCCTCTTTGTGTTAGTATAATGTTGCAATGCTACCAGAAAACCACCTACTACATCCAGAAATTTTCGATCTAAGAATACGTGTATCAGGATAGAGCTTAAACAGTCCACCGGAGGATGCAATCTCATTACAGGTATAAATTTTCTCAATGGTTTAATATAATCGGACATTTTCCCCAAAGCACATTGTTCTACGTACAATTTCTCAGTACCCCCGGTCTTTTCCTTTCTATTGTGGCTTTCAGCTTCAGGGATCACCTAGACCATAACAACGGTGAATTATTGAGCAACCACGTCTGTAAGGGATAGAGGGCTTTCCATCAGGAAAACAACTGGGGAGTAGTCTTCCAAAAGGGCCTCTGCAAGGGCCAGGGAGTCCGATGAGATTCCTTTTAGCCGAAACCCCGTGGTCCAGCGCCACCATGCTAACCAGTAGTACGCAGAAGATTAATGACTTCATATTTAAAGATGCCATGATCTGAGGCTTCAGTGATAGTAGTAGGCTTCAATGCTGTTAGGTTTCAGAGATATTAGTTGTCTCTTGTTCAATACTTGCATGAGAGAGTGACCTTTTATATGGATTTTGGCTGCCGTTTTACGTTTGAACTGTGGGGTTTGGAAGACTTGAGTTTGTTTCTGCTGTTTTCATTTGCAGTTTGGTAACTATATTGCAGTTTGGTACCATTTAGATGAGCAAAATCAAAGAAAAATAGACATTCTGGAAATCAAAATTGTTCTTGAGATTGAATCAATCAAAGGTGAAAGTTACAAAGTCTACAATCAAATAGTATATGTGTCTTATGTTAAATGTAGACTTTGCAACTTTTGTCTTCAATGAGTTCAATCTCAATAGAGCATACAAGAGAAGTTAGTTTCTTGCAACGAGATCGATTTTAATAAGAAATTGACATATCGATGAGACAAGAGAGAGAGAGATCGACAAGACAAATGTGTTCAAATTGTTTGAGTTAGAGAGAGAGAGAGAGTGTGTGTGTGTGTGTGTTCAAATTGTTAGAGAGAGAGATGAAAACTAACCCCGTTAGTGAGAGGGTAAGAGTTTGTTTGAGATTTAAATTGGATGACCAGTCAAACATGTAGCAGGTCGTCATTAATATAGTTAGACCAATCATAAGTAACCATGTGGTTAAGGTATCTATACCTTAAAGCACACAAGTATTTGCCAACCCAACTTGGAAATGCTTTGATCAAATATTCTTTTTGATCTTGAGAGCCATTTTGTGAATACATTTCACATTCTCTTTTACAAATGAGTACTGCAGGAAATTTTAAGTGTGTGCATATGAAGGCTGCTACTTGTGGTAGCTTTACTAAGATAATACGATCATCAGCAAAGTATAAATCTATCCTGATAGGAAAGCTAAGAACTCCAATCTGATGTTAGCGGCCTGATTCTCAGGGCGACCCCTGAGATTAGTGCTAGCAAAGGTTAATGCAGTGCAATTAAATTGTTTCTTGAACAGAAATATAACCACCAATAGTAAAAGAAAGTAGCAAATTCTTTAACTCATAAAACAACAAGATTTCGTCGGTATGAGGTTTTCAAAAAGTGTTGCGTTATGGTCCATTCAAACAAGATAACATTGGTAGAAGTGGTAGAACAACTTTATTGTCTTCACCATCACGGTTGACATGCTATTCTTCTTCAGTCTTCAGCTCATTTGCCGACGACACGGCACTTCATTTCTCGATCATGTTGGCTTCACCAGAATATGAACTGGCCGTCGTGAATCAGCTAGTAAGGTTGCTAAACTTTACATGATATATAACTATACAAGTTTTCTCTCTTTCTTTATTTGCTGTAATTATGTCTCTGAGTCTGAACTTTCTGGGAGGAGCACCTTTTCAACTCTTATATGATGGTGTTAGGGTAGCCATAGGTAGAGCTAGCAAGTTCAAAACCCTCCTCATAAATCTCGAATCGACGCTGGATTGTTTGCAACCACGGGTCATCCAGCAGATAAGAGACCATAATTTGGAGCTGAATCTCCCAAACGATGTAATACAAGACCTTCAAGTAAAAATGGATGTTGGTGTACAACTCATTGCCAATTTGTCGAGCCTTAGCATGTGGAACTTTCGCGTATGGGGGGATTGCTGCAACTGCATGAAGCCTAGCTACGCAGACCAACTTGCTGCATTGGATAGGTCTCTTAGACGACTATTGGAGATACTAAAGCTGGAGCAGATGAGGAACGTGGTGGAGCTCTTGCGTTTGTCAAGAAGAACTAATGACAGACTAGATGAATTGGAGAGAAGACAGTTGGAGATTTTGAAAGCGCTGCAAGAAACAGGAGATATGTTAAGGGAGCAGCAAGTAGTAATGGAGAAAATTGAAAGGAACTGTGGTGCATCTTCAGACAGAGAAAGAGGATCAGCTCCTGCTCCTGCTCCTGCTCCAGCTCTAGGAGCAGCATTTAGGATATTGTTTGATGTTGTAATAACAGTAAAGGACAAGAATATGAAGTATAAGCGCCTCCTCGAAGATTTTGAATCCACTCTTGAATGTTTAAAGCCACTTATAGAAGAGCTTGTGGAATCTAACAAGTTGTTGCATCTTCCAAATGGGAAACAAGAATTTTTCATAATGCAAATGGAGAAGGGTGTAGAGCTGATTCACAAGTGCGCTGAGGTTCGCAATGGAGGAATGAGGTATACAAGGTACGAATGCACCAAGGAACTTATGCGATTGGATGGATGTCTTCAAAGACTTTTCATTGAACTGACAGAGCAGGTAGTATGGAATGTGAAGAAGGCCTTGGTGCTTGTAAGTAACTTGGAAAAAGAGATCACACAAATTGAAGAGGGTGGTGTGGTACATAGTGATGAAAGTGAAATCAAGTGTCCGGTTCCAGTACCTCAACCTCCATCACCTTCAGTTGGAGTGGATTTACAAAATGTGCAGTTAAATCAAGAGGTAATCGAGGAGACATTGGATCCGGTAAGTAACTTTGAAGAGGAGATCAAGGAAATTATAGAAGCTAGTGTGGTACAAAATGATGACGTACAAAGTCAGTCTACTCAACTTTCATGGCCTACGGCTGGATCGAGTATACAAAGTATGCAGGGAAAAAGGGGTGTGATCAAGGAAAGATGGGACTCGGAAGACGAGCAGGATGTCAAGCAAAGCATTGAAGCTGGAGGTGTAGAACAAATTGATGATCTTGGAGGTGAAGGTCACAGGCCAGTAGAACCTGGATTACCTGCCGTTATACGGGACGTACCACAAGTTAACATGGAGGTTTCAAGGGATGTGATTAAGGAGGCATTGGTGGATTCAGCAAAGATTCTTATAGATCAGAAGTGGGTGAAGTCTAATGAAAGGAGTGATGTGGAACAAGATCAAATGGAAACTGCAGCTGGATTAGATGTACTGAGTTTGCAGGGATCGATGGATGTGGAGACATTGTATTCAACTCCTGTTGATTCAGCATTAAAGTGTGCAACAAATATAGACAAGATGGGAGTCGACAAAAATGAAGGAAGTGGTGAAAGTCCAATTGAAATTGCAGTAGCTGCTGAAACTGAACCTCCTTCCCCTACAGTTCGGGATGTGCCGAGGAATGCTAAAAAGGAAACAGCTGAACCTCATTGTTCGTCGCCAGCGAAGGTCAAACAACCTGATAAGGAAGAGGTAATTATGTATCGACATTTTGTTCAAGGAAAGCAAAGTGTCGACATTTTGTTCATGTATCAAACCATTTCAGGTGTTTATAGTTTTCTTTTGCTTTATAGTTTTTCATTCTTCCTCTGAAGTCTAAAAGATCTGTATGGCTCAGTGCTTTGCTATTCCACTTTGAACGTACTCTTGATCTCTCTCGATCATTTAATTTATTTAGTTTATATCTTGATACATTATATATGCAGAAACACAGTGAGGAAACAGAAATGATCATGCAAGTGCCTTTTCCGGACGAATGCATTGGCAACATCATCTCACTGACCACTCCTGCAGATGCCTGCAGACTGTCATTGGTCTCTAAGCGTTTCAAGTGCGCTGCAGAATCCGATCAAGTTTGGGAAAACTTCCTTCCCAGTCCGCATCTTATCCATGCGATCGAATCCCAATCCACGTCTTCATCTACATTTGTGCCTGCCAAGTCCAAGAAGGAGTTTTACCTTGCGCTGTGCGATAACTCAGTCCTCATGGATAATGAGAAGATGAGCTTTTCACTGGACAAATGGAGTGGGAAAAAATGTTACATGATATGTGCAAGGGAACTTAATATTGTTTGGGCACAAGATAAATCTAGATACTTGAGTTGGATATCTCTGGCTGAGTCCAGGTTTAAGGAGGTGGCTTCTCTAGACGAGGTTTGTTGGCTCGAAATACGTGGGAAAATCGATACGAGTATTCTGTCTCCATGGACTCTCTACAAAGCTTATCTTGTGTACAAGTTAACAGAAGACGCATATGGATTCGACGTGCCTGTGGAGGTCGCAATTGCTGAAAGGCATTATGGATTTGAATACGGACCTCTGGATGCCGCACTTGGTGGAGATGAAAATAAGCAGACAGTGTATCTCGATCCAAGTCTGGAAATTATGGATGGAGCTCGACGTCCAAATGAAAGAGCGGACGGCTGGTTGGAGATGAAGTTGGGTGAGTTTCTATGCCAAGCAGAAGAAGATGGAGAGTTGGAAATGATATGTGCGGAGTATAAAGATCTGTGTTGGAAGAGTGGTCTTATTGTGCAGGGAATCGAGGTCAGGCCAGAAAGAAAGGAATACTCCGAGGCCAAAGGCAAGGCAGGACATTTCAGAGCCAAAGGCAAAAAAGCCTTGTTTTTCTAGGTTCTGACCTCCGATCAATGAGTAAGTTGTAAGATGATTAGTGTCATGATTATGAGCTGATTAAGAGTAATCCTCACCAGTGAATGAAATACAACTGTCAGCATGTTGTGGTCTATCAATGCTGATGTGGATATTTTCCATTTTCAGTGATGCAATAATTGTTTTTTCATTTAAAATAAAATAACTTTGTTTTTCTAGCTTTTCTCAGTTTAAATACTTTGTTGGCAGTACGTTTTGCTGCATTAAGAAATCAAAAAGAAAATTGCTCCAGGTTCTTCTTTCTTCTTCACTGTTCTTCATTTCTTAGCTAACTCTAGCTTGAATATTTCATTATGGATGCCATGTTCTCATAATTAAGTTTCCACTAGTTAAGCTAGCTTGATGGAAATAATAATTAATCCATTATAATGGATTCATAATTAACGACTCGAGAGTTTCTAATGTGACATTCCAGTGTTTATGTTTTTGTCTATGGCAATGGCATTAGAAGGGAAGTTCAAGAATTATTTCATTTATATGTTAAGAGTTGTGTAATAAACTTCCCTGCTAAGGTACTATAAATTTTTCAGTAAGAGCTGTGTGTACAGTACATGTCCTTTAGGTTGTTATATATCTGTAAAAGTATGAAAGTGAGGCTACTATAAAAGTATGGAAGAGCAGAAAGGTGACTCTAATTAGTAATTACAATATTGTAGTATTGTACATCTTACGCTAGCTAGCATGTCATGGATTTCTAATGCCTATACTCCGTTGGATTGATCTTGTTGAAGTGACAGAATTCATATCAGTAAACCATTTACAGAACAGAAAATGTCTTCTGTGTAATATTGCTCACGATAAATCCATCATTCATCGACTATGATAAGGAGACTTCTTTATTTGTGTTCATTGTGAAGGATTGTAAGACTTTGACATGCTTAAAATCCAGCAGTTGATTTTATACCTGAAAATTTATAAAAGAATATCCTCTTTGTGTTAGTATAATGTTGCAATGCTACCAGAAAACCACCTACTACATCCAGAAATTTTCGATCTAAGAATACGTGTATCAGGATAGAGCTTAAACAGTCCACCGGAGGATGCAATCTCATTACAGGTATAAATTTTCTCAATGGTTTAATATAATCGGACATTTTCCCCAAAGCACATTGTTCTACGTACAATTTCTCAGTACCCCCGGTCTTTTCCTTTCTATTGTGGCTTTCAGCTTCAGGGATCACCTAGACCATAGCAACGGTGAATTATTGAGCAACCACGTCTGTAAGGGATAGAGGGCTTTCCATCAGGAAAACAACTGGGGAGTAGTCTTCCAAAAGGGCCTCTGCAAGGGCCAGGGAGTCCGATGAGATTCCTTTTAGCCGAAACCCCGTGGTCCAGCGCCACCATGCTAACCAGTAGTACGCAGAAGATTAATGACTTCATATTTAAAGATGCCATGATCTGAGGCTTCAGTGATAGTAGTAGGCTTCAATGCTGTTAGGTTTCAGAGATATTAGTTGTCTCTTGTTCAATACTTGCATGAGAGAGTGACCTTTTATATGGATTTTGGCTGCCGTTTTACGTTTGAACTGTGGGGTTTGGAAGACTTGAGTTTGTTTCTGCTGTTTTCATTTGCAGTTTGGTAACTATATTGCAGTTTGGTACCATTTAGATGAGCAAAATCAAAGAAAAATAGACATTCTGGAAATCAAAATTGTTCTTGAGATTGAATCAATCAAAGGTGAAAGTTACAAAGTCTACAATCAAATAGTATATGTGTCTTATGTTAAATGTAGACTTTGCAACTTTTGTCTTCAATGAGTTCAATCTCAATAGAGCATACAAGAGAAGTTAGTTTCTTGCAACGAGATCGATTTTAATAAGAAATTGACATATCGATGAGACAAGAGAGAGAGAGAGATCGACAAGACAAATGTGTTCAAATTGTTTGAGTTAGAGAGAGAGAGAGAGTGTGTGTGTGTGTGTGTTCAAATTGTTAGAGAGAGAGATGAAAACTAACCCCGTTAGTGAGAGGGTAAGAGTTTGTTTGAGATTTAAATTGGATGACCAGTCAAACATGTAGCAGGTCGTCATTAATATAGTTAGACCAATCATAAGTAACCATGTGGTTAAGGTATCTATACCTTAAAGCACACAAGTATTTGCCAACCCAACTTGGAAATGCTTTGATCAAATATTCCTTTTGATCTTGAGAGCCATTTTGTGAATACATTTCACATTCTCTTTTACAAATGAGTACTGCAGGAAATTTTAAGTGTGTGCATATGAAGGCTGCTACTTGTGGTAGCTTTACTAAGATAATACGATCATCAGCAAAGTATAAATCTATCCTGATAGGAAAGCTAAGAACTCCAATCTGATGTTAGCGGCCTGATTCTCAGGGCGACCCCTGAGATTAGTGCTAGCAAAGGTTAATGCAGTGCAATTAAATTGTTTCTTGAACAGAAATATAACCACCAATAGTAAAAGAAAGTAGCAAATTCTTTAACTCATAAAACAACAAGATTTCGTCGGTATGAGGTTTTCAAAAAGTGTTGCGTTATGGACCATTCAAACAAGATAACATTGGTAGAAGTGGTAGAACAACTTTATTGTCTTCACCATCACGGTTGACATGCTATTCTTCTTCAGTCTTCAGCTCATTTGCCGACGACACGGCACTTCATTTCTCGATCATGTTGGCTTCACCAGAATATGAACTGGCCGTCGTGAATCAGCTAGTAAGGTTGCTAAACTTTACATGATATATAACTATACAAGTTTTCTCTCTTTCTTTATTTGCTGTAATTATGTCTCTGAGTCTGAACTTTCTGGGAGGAGCACCTTTTCAACTCTTATATGATGGTGTTAGGGTAGCCATAGGTAGAGCTAGCAAGTTCAAAACCCTCCTCATAAATCTCGAATCGACGCTGGATTGTTTGCAACCACGGGTCATCCAGCAGATAAGAGACCATAATTTGGAGCTGAATCTCCCAAACGATGTAATACAAGACCTTCAAGTAAAAATGGATGTTGGTGTGCAACTCATTGCCAATTTGTCGAGCCTTAGCATGTGGAACTTTCGCGTATGGGGGGATTGCTGCAACTGCATGAAGCCTAGCTACGCAGACCAACTTGCTGCATTGGATAGGTCTCTTAGACGACTATTGGAGATACTAAAGCTGGAGCAGATGAGGAACGTGGTGGAGCTCTTGCGTTTGTCAAGAAGAACTAATGACAGACTAGATGAATTGGAGAGAAGACAGTTGGAGATTTTGAAAGCGCTGCAAGAAACAGGAGATATGTTAAGGGAGCAGCAAGTAGTAATGGAGAAAATTGAAAGGAACTGTGGTGCATCTTCAGACAGAGAAAGAGGATCAGCTCCTGCTCCTGCTCCTGCTCCAGCTCTAGGAGCAGCATTTAGGATATTGTTTGATGTTGTAATAACAGTAAAGGACAAGAATATGAAGTATAAGCGCCTCCTCGAAGATTTTGAATCCACTCTTGAATGTTTAAAGCCACTTATAGAAGAGCTTGTGGAATCTAACAAGTTGTTGCATCTTCCAAATGGGAAACAAGAATTTTTCATAATGCAAATGGAGAAGGGTGTAGAGCTGATTCACAAGTGCGCTGAGGTTCGCAATGGAGGAATGAGGTATACAAGGTACGAATGCACCAAGGAACTTATGCGATTGGATGGATGTCTTCAAAGACTTTTCATTGAACTGACAGAGCAGGTAGTATGGAATGTGAAGAAGGCCTTGGTGCTTGTAAGTAACTTGGAAAAAGAGATCACACAAATTGAAGAGGGTGGTGTGGTACATAGTGATGAAAGTGAAATCAAGTGTCCGGTTCCAGTACCTCAACCTCCATCACCTTCAGTTGGAGTGGATTTACAAAATGTGCAGTTAAATCAAGAGGTAATCGAGGAGACATTGGATCCGGTAAGTAACTTTGAAGAGGAGATCAAGGAAATTATAGAAGCTAGTGTGGTACAAAATGATGACGTACAAAGTCAGTCTACTCAACTTTCATGGCCTACGGCTGGATCGAGTATACAAAGTATGCAGGGAAAAAGGGGTGTGATCAAGGAAAGATGGGACTCGGAAGACGAGCAGGATGTCAAGCAAAGCATTGAAGCTGGAGGTGTAGAACAAATTGATGATCTTGGAGGTGAAGGTCACAGGCCAGTAGAACCTGGATTACCTGCCGTTATACGGGACGTACCACAAGTTAACATGGAGGTTTCAAGGGATGTGATTAAGGAGGCATTGGTGGATTCAGCAAAGATTCTTATAGATCAGAAGTGGGTGAAGTCTAATGAAAGGAGTGATGTGGAACAAGATCAAATGGAAACTGCAGCTGGATTAGATGTACTGAGTTTGCAGGGATCGATGGATGTGGAGACATTGTATTCAACTCCTGTTGATTCAGCATTAAAGTGTGCAACAAATATAGACAAGATGGGAGTCGACAAAAATGAAGGAAGTGGTGAAAGTCCAATTGAAATTGCAGTAGCTGCTGAAACTGAACCTCCTTCCCCTACAGTTCGGGATGTGCCGAGGAATGCTAAAAAGGAAACAGCTGAACCTCATTGTTCGTCGCCAGCGAAGGTCAAACAACCTGATAAGGAAGAGGTAATTATGTATCGACATTTTGTTCAAGGAAAGCAAAGTGTCGACATTTTGTTCATGTATCAAACCATTTCAGGTGTTTATAGTTTTCTTTTGCTTTATAGTTTTTCATTCTTCCTCTGAAGTCTAAAAGATCTATATGGCTCAGTGCTTTGCTATTCCACTTTGAACGTACTCTTGATCTCTCTCGATCATTTAATTTATTTAGTTTATATCTTGATACATTATATATGCAGAAACACAGTGAGGAAACAGAAATGATCATGCAAGTGCCTTTTCCGGACGAATGCATTGGCAACATCATCTCACTGACCACTCCTGCAGATGCCTGCAGACTGTCATTGGTCTCTAAGCGTTTCAAGTGCGCTGCAGAATCCGATCAAGTTTGGGAAAACTTCCTTCCCAGTCCGCATCTTATCCATGCGATCGAATCCCAATCCACGTCTTCATCGACATTTGTGCCTGCCAAGTCCAAGAAGGAGTTTTACCTTGCGCTGTGCGATAACTCAGTCCTCATGGATAATGAGAAGATGAGCTTTTCACTGGACAAATGGAGTGGGAAAAAATGTTACATGATATGTGCAAGGGAACTTAATATTGTTTGGGCACAAGATAAATCTAGATACTTGAGTTGGATATCTCTGGCTGAGTCCAGGTTTAAGGAGGTGGCTTCTCTAGACGAGGTTTGTTGGCTCGAAATACGTGGGAAAATCGATACGAGTATTCTGTCTCCATGGACTCTCTACAAAGCTTATCTTGTGTACAAGTTAACAGAAGACGCATATGGATTCGACGTGCCTGTGGAGGTCGCAATTGCTGAAAGGCATTATGGATTTGAATACGGACCTCTGGATGCCGCACTTGGTGGAGATGAAAATAAGCAGACAGTGTATCTCGATCCAAGTCTGGAAATTATGGATGGAGCTCGACGTCCAAATGAAAGAGCGGACGGCTGGTTGGAGATGAAGTTGGGTGAGTTTCTATGCCAAGCAGAAGAAGATGGAGAGTTGGAAATGATATGTGCGGAGTATAAAGATCTGTGTTGGAAGAGTGGTCTTATTGTGCAGGGAATCGAGGTCAGGCCAGAAAGAAAGGAATACTCCGAGGCCAAAGGCAAGGCAGGACATTTCAGAGCCAAAGGCAAAAAAGCCTTGTTTTTCTAGGTTCTGACCTCCGATCAATGAGTAAGTTGTAAGATGATTAGTGTCATGATTATGAGCTGATTAAGAGTAATCCTCACCAGTGAATGAAATACAACTGTCAGCATGTTGTGGTCTATCAATGCTGATGTGGATATTTTCCATTTTCAGTGATGCAATAATTGTTTTTTCATTTAAAATAAAATAACTTTGTTTTTCTAGCTTTTCTCAGTTTAAATACTTTGTTGGCAGTACGTTTTGCTGCATTAAGAAATCAAAAAGAAAATTGCTCCAGGTTCTTCTTTCTTCTTCACTGTTCTTCATTTCTTAGCTAACTCTAGCTTGAATATTTCATTATGGATGCCATGTTCTCATAATTAAGTTTCCACTAGTTAAGCTAGCTTGATGGAAATAATAATTAATCCATTATAATGGATTCATAATTAACGACTCGAGAGTTTCTAATGTGACATTCCAGTGTTTATGTTTTTGTCTATGGCAATGGCATTAGAAGGGAAGTTCAAGAATTATTTCATTTATATGTTAAGAGTTGTGTAATAAACTTCCCTGCTAAGGTACTATAAATTTTTCAGTAAGAGCTGTGTGTACAGTACATGTCCTTTAGGTTGTTATATATCTGTAAAAGTATGAAAGTGAGGCTACTATAAAAGTATGGAAGAGCAGAAAGGTGACTCTAATTAGTAATTACAATATTGTAGTATTGTACATCTTACGCTAGCTAGCATGTCATGGATTTCTAATGCCTATACTCCGTTGGATTGATCTTGTTGAAGTGACAGAATTCATATCAGTAAACCATTTACAGAACAGAAAATGTCTTCTGTGTAATATTGCTCACGATAAATCCATCATTCATCGACTATGATAAGGAGACTTCTTTATTTGTGTTCATTGTGAAGGATTGTAAGACTTTGACATGCTTAAAATCCAGCAGTTGATTTTATACCTGAAAATTTATAAAAGAATATCCTCTTTGTGTTAGTATAATGTTGCAATGCTACCAGAAAACCACCTAGTACATCCAGAAATTTTCGATCTAAGAATACGTGTATCAGGATAGAGCTTAAACAGTCCACCGGAGGATGCAATCTCATTACAGGTATAAATTTTCTCAATGGTTTAATATAATCGGACATTTTCCCCAAAGCACATTGTTCTACGTACAATTTCTCAGTACCCCCGGTCTTTTCCTTTCTATTGTGGCTTTCAGCTTCAGGGATCACCTAGACCATAGCAACGGTGAATTATTGAGCAACCACGTCTGTAAGGGATAGAGGGCTTTCCATCAGGAAAACAACTGGGGAGTAGTCTTCCAAAAGGGCCTCTGCAAGGGCCAGGGAGTCCGATGAGATTCCTTTTAGCCGAAACCCCGTGGTCCAGCGTCACCATGCTAACCAGTAGTACGCAGAAGATTAATGACTTCATATTTAAAGATGCCATGATCTGAGGCTTCAGTGATAGTAGTAGGCTTCAATGCTGTTAGGTTTCAGAGATATTAGTTGTCTCTTGTTCAATACTTGCATGAGAGAGTGACCTTTTATATGGATTTTGGCTGCCGTTTTACGTTTGAACTGTGGGGTTTGGAAGACTTGAGTTTGTTTCTGCTGTTTTCATTTGCAGTTTGGTAACTATATTGCAGTTTGGTACCATTTAGATGAGCAAAATCAAAGAAAAATAGACATTCTGGAAATCAAAATTGTTCTTGAGATTGAATCAATCAAAGGTGAAAGTTACAAAGTCTACAATCAAATAGTATATGTGTCTTATGTTAAATGTAGACTTTGCAACTTTTGTCTTCAATGAGTTCAATCTCAATAGAGCATACAAGAGAAGTTAGTTTCTTGCAACGAGATCGATTTTAATAAGAAATTGACATATCGATGAGACAAGAGAGAGAGAGATCGACAAGACAAATGTGTTCAAATTGTTTGAGTTAGAGAGAGAGAGAGAGAGAGTGTGTGTGTGTGTTCAAATTGTTAGAGAGAGAGATGAAAACTAACCCCGTTAGTGAGAGGGTAAGAGTTTGTTTGAGATTTAAATTGGATGACCAGTCAAACATGTAGCAGGTCGTCATTAATATAGTTAGACCAATCATAAGTAACCATGTGGTTAAGGTATCTATACCTTAAAGCACACAAGTATTTGCCAACCCAACTTGGAAATGCTTTGATCAAATATTCTTTTTGATCTTAAGAGCCATTTTGTGAATACATTTCACATTCTCTTTTACAAATGAGTACTGCAGGAAATTTTAAGTGTTGTTTTGGCCCACGTCCTCAGCAAGGGGGTGATGAGGGAACAAAAGTAAAAACGGTGTGTGCGGGGCGTGCCACCTCACGGATGAGGAAAGAGAACGATGCGCGTCCTGACTTCTGACCAGGCGAAAGAGGGCTCCGGTGTCACCTGATGAGGAAATATTTACGAGCTTACTCTTCTAATCACCTGTCGATCGATACTCACTGTAAGAGCGAGCAGAGCAACAATTGGGAAATCGGAGACGAGTCCTGACGGGCTCTGGGATCTAAGGCGGGGTGCGCTTAGAACGTAAGGGTTTCGAGGATGCTCGAAGGTTTCGACTGTGTTCGTCTGTTTGAGAGATTTGTTGATTGATTGATTGATTGTGTCCTTTGTATAAGCCATGGAGCTTCCTTATATATTCATCCGTAAGCACACTGAGGAAACCTAATCACAACCCACTTGGATTCTGCAATTAGAATCCCACCAGGATACGATTAACTCGCCAGTCGTGCGCTCCATGCAACACGTGTCAAACCTATCTCGCTTAGGTCTCGTTCGCCGCCTCGCTGCATTTCATTTGTCGTGTAGTAAGCGAACTCAAACACTAAGCGACCTTATCCCGAGGGCGTTATTAGTCATTTCCAACTCACCCACGCCAGGAACTGTAGAGTCCCATGTGAATTAGAGATAAGGATCCCGCGAGGGCACCGAATCTCGCGAGGTATCAGAATCTTCTGGATAAAATCCTTGTCACGTGCTGCCAGACCTCGCCACCCTTCGTGGGCTAAAAAAGACCACAGGCGTTGGCCCAAATGATATCCAAGCCTTTCTCGAGTCTTGGACCGAAAATGCCCATTGGGCTCAAACATTGCCCCCTAGGCCTTGAGCTTAATCCATTTCGCATCGGATAAGCGAAAAGGCCTAATTAAGCTTTTTATGGGAACTCGTATTTCAAAAGGTGCTGACGCTTCGGCGTCATTGCCTCCCTTCATCATTACGGCTTTTTGAATTTTGAAACGCGCTGACGTTTCGGTCGTCATTACGTCTTTTCGTTGCGACCATTGATTGAAAGGGACGTTACGGTTCGTCTCCTTTATAAACCTCGACGCGGGTCCCCACATCTTACCATCGCTTTCAGATCAAACTCTGCCTTCTGCAACCAAACAAAACTCCAGCACCGACCTTATTTCGACCGGAAACAATGGCTCCCAAACCTTTTGCCAATGACCCGAACCTCAGCCTTATGGCGGTGACCTCTTGGTCGACCAGCCTTGCTCGTCGCTTCGCCACCAACCCGCCTCAAGGAACACCCATCTATTTCCTTGACACGGGGGCGGCTCTGCTCGGCCCGACTCCTTCAAAGCCTCTGTCCGACGCCGATCTCAACCATTACAACGCCTCCGTGCGTCGACCAATTTTGGCCCAACGGCGCGAACCGGGGAACTTCTCTACCTGGCAAGCCCGTTCCCATATAAATGTCCGGGTCGGGGAATGGCCCAGCGCCACTGCAGAGGATCGAGCGTGGTATGCGGAGCGCCTCCGGACCGATCAAACGATCTGGGAAGCGACCGGCATTCATGAAGCCATTGCCCTGAGTTTCTCGCTGCCCCCTCACACCGACCGAGCGCCTATCGCTGCCGTGGCCTGTTTGTGGAACAGTGCCACTAACACCTTCGACTTCCCCTTCGGGCAGATGGGCATTACGCTGCTGGACATCCTCGCCATCACCGGGCTGCCGATTCACGCAAAGCCGTATGCGCCAAGCGACTTTGCGTCGACCGAGTTCACATATGCCTGCAACTTGGGGGCCCGCCGCACCCTCAGAAGTTCATATGGGGCGTGGAGGAAATTTTACATAGACCACGCGGAGCCGCATGAAGGAGGCATCGCTTTCCTGGAGTACTGGCTCGACAAGTTTGTCTTCTGCGGCAGTGCTCACAAACCAACCGGGAAATGGACCAAGCTGGCCGAAGCACTGTACAATGGAGTTGAAGTCGGGCTAGGGCAACCTGTACTAGGCGCACTCTACCGGACCTTGCACCTGCTGTCCCTGAAGCCTTTCCACCTTTCTGGCGGCCCTCTGTGGATCCTGGACCTGTGGACGCAGCTATACTTTCCACTCTTCCGGCGAACCCCGGTGGAATTCCTGCCCGAGGATCAGCTGCTTGGCTTTGTGGTGTGCAGGAACGCCGCAAACCGGACTCCTCTGTCCTTCTTCGCCAGCCTGTCCATCCTCTACAACCACATCGAGCCGCCTCCGACCATGGATATGATGGTTCGCCGGCGCCACCCTGAGGTCCTATCGACGGGTTTCTTCCCCCGCCAAGGCTCGGACAACGATGCGAGGACTGCCTTCGTGAGAGCAACCTCGTGCTGCGACCTTCAGCTCGCCGAGGAAGAACAAGGCTTCGAGCTGTATGCCCCTAATCACTTCGCGAGGCAACTTGGCTTCCATCAAGGGATTCCTTATCCGCTTCTCCATTCGGTCAACAAGTACACCTCGTGGAGAAAAGTTGGCGAGTCCGACCGGGTCACCCCGCTGCAAAATATCTACCCTCTTTCTCCCAACTTGCTGGAGATCGAGCCTTCGCAGGGTGTCGACCCCGCCTACCTTGCTTGGTGGCGATCATTGTCCGACAACCATTGGGGGTTCCCAGACGATGCTGTCTTCGCTGCCATCTTCCGCCCTTTATACGACACTTTGGGCGAATCAGACCGTATCATCCTCGATGGCCAGCGCGACCGTGCGGAGAGGGGTTCAGGAGCTGCGGCGGGAACTAGGCTTGCGCTTCCGCCAGTTTCTGCTGCTCGCCGCCCGACGGGGATCGTCATACGAGAACGCGATCCCGCACCCGAGGTATGTCACTAAGCGCGTAAATTTCGAACCTCCTCTGCCATATTGACAAAGTGCTTCTTCCTAACCCTCTTATTTACTTTTTTCAGTCTGCCCCCCGCCGGAGAACAATCGACAGGTCTGAAGTCGCCAGAGGAAAAGCACCTGTCCGGAGGGGAACTGTGGCGGGCCACGACAGTGAAACTGCTCCTGTCGTTCCTCGGCCAACGAGCGGCGAAAGCTCGCGGAAGCGTCCTATCGAGGACGAAGAGGACTTGCTCGAGGAGGTGCGGTACCAGCAAGAGTATGGCTTGGTAAGCAACCCGGTAAGCGGACCACTTCGGATTAAATTTTCCTAAGCCAGTCAACAACTCGCTAACTTTGCCTTTGACAGGTTCGCCGCACCCGACCTCGCCTCACTGTCGTTGAAGAGGCGCCCGTGATAACGGAAGTCCCATCTCCAGAACCATTCGTTGGAGACATGAACTTGGCCCTCCAAAGGGTCGCTGAGGCAAGCGCGGAGATGGTCATTGAGGAAATTGCTGAAGCCGGCGAGGAGATGGTTATCGAGGAAGTCGCTGTGGCAGGCGCCGAGACGGTCGTCGAAGATTCTACTGAATCCAGCGAGGAGATGATCTTCGAAGAAACTGTTGAAGCCAGCGAGGGAACGGTCATTGAGAAAGTTGCTGATGATGAAGTTCTTGATCAGTCCGTCCAACTCTCCGATCCCACTGCCCCCTTGGCGTCTCCGCCCGAAGGCCTTCAATTGGTACTTTGGGTCCCTCCTCTGCGATTGGGCCGAGCGAGTCAGACCAACGAAGTGCCTCCGGTGGTTCCAACAGAGAGTCCGCAGCCGCTGTTTGAGCTTTCCCCACTGCAACTGTACCCGACGGCTCAGGCCAAAGAAGTGGAGACGGAAACCGCCCGTGACACTCCGCCACCCACTCCGGAGATCGAGGCGGCTGTCGATGTTGAACCAGTCACTCCGGCCCCAACGAGAAAACCTGGCGAGTAGTCTTCTTCCTTCAGCACCCGGGCCGCTCGTCTTTGGGCCCGAACTACTCTGCCTGCTGATCCGGAACCCATCCGCCTAGCTCGGTCTTTCCTTCATGGGTTGCTGCATCACGGCTCTCGCTCGAACGTCTTTGACTTGGTAGGACGTATTCGCGAGGCTCACGAAGCTCTGGATCGACATCTCACTGGCGGCAATCCTGTTCTGGACCAAGCGCTAGAGTTGGCCGACACTGTCGAGTCGCAGGCTCGCCGAGTCTTGGATATCGGTGCTCAATCAGCTTCCCATGAGCAAGCTCGCCGAAACTTAAACAATCAGATGGCAAGCCTCTTGGCCGAGCTTGGTGACGTTGGCGTCCTGGGAGCGTCTTCAGAGAATCCAAGTGCTGGCCATGCTCGGCGAGTGGAGGCCCTGGAGGCTCAGATAGCGGAGCTGCAGGCTCAACTTGCTCAAGCTCGCCAAGACTTGGCCCGCGCTGTGGAGGTGGAAACCCGTTTGCAGGCCGCAGAGGAGGCCCAAGAAGCTTTGGACTCGGCCATTGTTGCTGCCGAAGGAGTTCAAGCCCAGGCCTATGATGAAGAAATAGCCTTAGAAGGCATGCTCTTAGATTTGTATAGGGTTTGTAGGCGTGCTTAGGTTTAACTTGTATTTGCCCCCTTGTATGAACTTTAATGATAATGTCAAAATTGAATTTTTCCCGCTCTTTGCCAACTGTTATGTAATAACTGTCAGGAAAAAATCTTTTTCTGAGATTTAGTGACGGTTTCCAATGTAACTACTCGCTCGGAACGCGGGTAATCATTATTGAAAAACGCGTCTGACCTTATCCCCAAAGCCCGTATCTCGGAGCAAATATTGCATGGGGGACAACTGTCGAACGCACAATCGCCCCTTCCGCCTATAAAAAGAAACGCTTGGCCGGGGTGAAGTATCAGTGAAGTCTTTGCCCCCTCACCATGATTTCTTATTCTCTTTTGTTCATCCTTTTGTCCCTGCTTAGAGCAAAGCCCCCAACCATACATTCCCATTCTTTGCTGATTCTGAAAATCTACTCTCAAGCCAAGCCTTTGTTCGGCCTGACCAAAGGTTGGGTAACCTCTGCCTTGCGCCTGCTGTTCTATCAGCGCGTGAGGCTCTGCCGGCCCTTCAAACGGAAGACCGGTGGTAGCATGAGGGATCCTGGCCCGCTGGACCTCTAGCTTCCCAACAATTTGTCTTAGGTCCAGGCCGGCGTCGGGATTTAGGCTGGTCTAAAGACGCGAGGCGTTTGTCAACTTTGAGCGAAGGACGCGGCGGCAGACTTTTCTTTAGCCAAGCGAGCCGGGACGAGGCTTCCAGTATCTGTAGATCTATGCTTTTTTGAATGTAAACATAGTCTAATTTTACCTTTTCTGATCAATGTAATTGCTTTGGCCGCAAAGCCAGAATTTGAAACATGTATTGAACAAAGTCAAAAAAGGCAAAAATAAATGAATTTATTTTTTAGGGCCTCTGGAATAGGCCCGAATCTTGTACTAGTCTTTGTATTTAGACTTTGCACGTTTACAGAGAATGAAGAAAACAATAGAACTTTTTAGGGCCTCTGGAATAGGCCCCAATCTAATACAGGCCTTTTTAGGCTGGTATGTTACAATGTATTCTATTAGTCTTCTGTCCCGAGTTGCCCCCTAGTGTTAGGCGGCGGAGCGAGTATGCGATGGCGCGTAGCACTATTGACTGTGGTGGCGGGAGCTGGTGGAGGTGGAGGATCCTCGCGCTCCCAGACTCCTGCAATGTGGCGCTTGAGGAAGCGGCCATTAATAGGGTTGCGATGAATAGTACCGTCCAAATCACGCAAGTGGTATGCCCCCTTGGGAAGTATACGATGAATGATAAAGGGTCCATCCCAGCGAGCGGACCACTTGCCTCGACCATCTGTTTTATCCCCAAGCGGGAGGACGGCATGCCACACCTTTTGGCCCTCAGCATAGCTTTGTCCGCGCGTGATCTTATCATAAGAGCGGGCGATGCGTTGTTTCTCGAGGACGAGATTGTTGAAAGCGGCGATGCGGTGCTCGTTCAGATCTTCAAGCTCCTGCCACATGGCTTGGACGTAATCCTCGCCAAGTAGTTGATGTTGCTCTTGAACGCAGAGCGAAGCGATATTGATCTCAAGGGGAAGGACGGCATCGTGACCGTACATGAGCGCATACGGTGTAGTATCCGTAGGGCCTCGCTTGGAGGTGCGGTAGGCCCACAAAGTGTGGTAGAGTTCCTGGTGCCAAACGCGTGGGTTCAACTCCAACATCTTGCGGAGGATGCCAAGGATGACCTTATTACTAGTCTCCGCTTGGCCATTGGACTGGGCATAGTATGGCGTGGAGTGTAGGAGCTTGATGCCGTAGTCGTTTAAGTATGTAACAACTGAATCGGCCATGAAAGCTGCCCCCCTGTCCGTAACGATGCACTCCGGGATGCCAAAGCGTGAGATGATATTGCGGAAAATGAAGTTGCGCACCGAGTTAGCAGAGGCGACTTTGAGAGGTTCGGCCTCGACCCATTTGGTAAAGAAATCGGTGGCAACAATTATGAACTTATGCTGCTCAGAGGAATGGGGATGAATGATGCCCACGAAATCCATTGCCCATCCGCGACACGGCCAAGGTTTGATGATGGGCTGCAGCGGGATGTTGGGGATATGTTGTACGGGTCCGTGAGCCTGGCAATCTTGGCAACCTCTGGCGAAGGCAATACAGTCTTTCAGAATGGTTGGCCAGTAGTATCCATGGCGGCGGATCAGCCATCGCATTTTGGGCCCGGCCTGGTGCGAGCCGCAAACTCCGCAATGGACTTCGCGCATGAGACGTTTAGCTTCATTCCCGTAGACACAGCGGAAGTCGTTGCCGTCTTCCCCACGCCGCCGGAGTTCGCCATTGCGTAATACAAAGTTTAAGGCGAGGAAGCGGATTTGCCTGGAATGAGCAGCGTCATTGGGGTTCTGGAGGTACGCGATGAATGGTAGCCGCCAATCCTCGTCGATGGGGTCCAAGGCTGCAACTTCTGGGATGGCGTCCCGAAATTGCCCCCTGGCGATGAAAGAGGGAAGAGTACGGCGTTCGACCTTGAGCAGGCGTTCGCGCACTCCGTCTCTCAGGCTGAGGCCAGACGCTATCTGGGCGAGCTCGTTGGCGGCGAAGTTAAATTCACGTGGTATGTGTTCGATGTAAACGTCGTCAAATCGATCCAATACCTCGAAAGCCTTACGCAGGTATGGCTCAATTGACAAACTTAAACATTTGAACTTTTCCACAAGCTGGTTAACGACCAACAAAGAATCGCCAAAGATCTGGACCTCGCGGACTCCTAAGTCCAACAAGATCTCTAGGCCGATGATTAGTGCTTCGTACTCGGCCTGGTTGTTGGTGCATTTGAAATCGAGCTGGAACGAGTAGGAGAAGCGATCTCCAGCGGAATTGGCTATGGCTATCCCGGCTCCGGCTGCGGTATCAGTCCGTGAACCATCAAAGTACAAGGTCCAGGGAGCGAGTGTTACTGTGGCGAAGTCCAACTCGCGAAACGCTGTGAGCTCTGATGGTGGGTGATGGGCAAGAAAATCCGCTATTGCCTGTCCTTTTACTGCCTTTTGCGGAACATATTGCAACGAGAATTCGGACATGGCTAGGATCCACTTGCCGATGCGTCCCCGCAAGATAGGGCGAGAAAGCATGTATTTGACCAGGTCGGATTGAGCGATGACGACCGTGGTAAAGGCAAGCATGTAATGGCGCAGCTTACACCCTGCAAAGTATAGGGCGAGACATAACTTCTCCATGGGCGAGTAGCGTGTCTCACAGTCCGTTAAAACCCTGCTAAGGTAATAGATGGCATGTTCTACCCCGTTCTCGTCGTCCTGGGCCAGGAGTCCGCCGATGGACAGGTCGGCGGCGGCGATATAAAGTTTAAGCGGGGCGCCGTCGCGAGGCGGGATCAGGACAGGTGGGTTCGTAAGGTAGTCCTTGATTCGATCGAAGGCCTGTTGATGTTGCGGTTCCCATACGAACTCGGTTGCCCCCTGGAGCTTAAGGAGGGGTGAAAAAGGTTGGACCTTCCCTGCCGCGTTTGATATGAAGCGGCGGAGAAAGTTGATTCGCCCTAGTAGCTGTTGTAGCTCCTTCTTGGTAGTGGGAGGCGAAGCGGTGATTACCGCTTGTGCTTTGTCCTTTGGGATCTCGATGCCTCTTTGATGTTGATGTACTAGGAAACCAAGGAAGTCACCGGCTTCCGCGAAGAAAACACACTTGGCGGGGTTCATCTTTAGGTTATGTTTGCGCATCCGTGTGAACACCTGCCGCAAGTCTTCCACGTGGGTTGCTCGCGATTTGGTTTTGACTAGCACATTGTCGATGTAGACTTCGATCAACTTGCCCAAGATGTCGTGGAAGATGAGGTTCATGGCGCGCTGGTACGTTGCCCCCGCATTCTTAAGGCCGAAGGGCATGACGACGTACTCGAATGCGCCAGCAAAACCAGGACAGCGGAAAGCAGTCTTGTGGCGATCCTCCTCGGCGACGGGAATCTGATGGTACCCGGCCGTGCCGTCCATAAAGGATAACACTTCGTGTCCCGCGGCGGCATCAATGAGTAGGTCAGCCACAGGCATGGGGTATATGTCCTTTGGTGTTGCGTTGTTTAGATCTCGGTAATCAACACAGACACGCATCTTGCCATTTTTCTTGCGGACGGGGACGACGTTGGACAACCACTCGTTATATTTGGCCACGCGAATGATACCCGATCGGTGCATGCTTTCGATCTCTTCCTTAACCACGATCTGGGTCTCAGTTCGCATGAAGCGGCCGTCCTGCCGGACTGGACGCCGGTCGGGATAAGTTGGTAGCCGGTGGCAGACCAAGTCCGGGGACAAGCCGGGCATATCCTCGTACTTGTCGGCGAAGCAATCCATGTACTCGCGTAGTAGGGCAAGCAGGGCTTCCTTTTCGTCCTCCGCCAACTTTGCGCTGATGGAAATGAGTAAGGGCTTTTCTGTAGTCCCTACATCAACTTGTAAAGTGGGGTCGCGGACTTGAGGTGGAGTGTCGTCCAAGGCAGCAGGAGCTAACTGAATAACTTCTTCTTTGGTATCGGAATAATCCACCACTTCATCGACATATTCCATAGTCGCGACCTTGTCGTAGGCTTCGCGTTCTGCCCAATACGAAAGGAGTCTTTCGCACAAGGACTCGCCAGCCTCGCGTGCCTCCTCGGAAAAGGCACTATCCATTGAAATGGGGTGTGAGAGTCGCGATGGTGTGAGGACGTTGCAAATCGTCCCTCGCCTGGGTAAGTCCCCATCGCGTTAGATTGGAGGCCGTTACTCCGTATGGGCGGCCCTTGTGATCGACGCCTTGAACGTCCAACGGGCCCAAGTCCGTATTATAGTACCGGGCATCGTTGAGGTTGGCGGAAATAGAGAAAGGCCGCGGGTCGGCCTTGATGATGATTGCCTCGCGTTTCTCGGTATCCCATATCATGAGCTCTTGGTGCATTGAGGAAGGCACACAACAACTTCTGTGGATCCAGTCTCGGCCGAGGATCATGCTGTAGGAGGAAACGCACTCGGCGACAAAAAAGGTGTAAACCCGCGATGCCGGCCCGACCTTGACCCGTAGAAACAGTAAGCCTAGGGTTCGGGACACTTGTCCTGTGAAGTTCTTCACCGTTAAGGACGTGGTCTGGATCATCGAGCGCGGGATGTCGAGGAGTCCCATGGTGCGGGTTGTGACGACATTAACCGCGGCACCGGTGTCGACCATGACCTTGTTTATCAGTTTCCCTTGGACCTCTGCCGTGATATACAGTGGCCGCATGTGGGTGGCCATGTCCAAAGTTGGCGTGGAAAAGGTCAGAGTTGGCCTTTGGGTGAGGCTGCTCGAACTTTCTACTTGTGGAGCGTCATCGGCTGGGGCCAGTACTGGGCCCATTTCGCTGCTGCATGGCGGGGGTATGCTGTCATCCTCGCTGCAAATGGTGATGTCCGCCGCGCTGCAGGTTGTGTTTGGTGGAAGAGCGTATCGTTCCGAAATAAAGAACACCATCCCGACCTGAAACGAGAATTGTTCAGGGACTGGGACCAAAGGTGTGTCAATGATCCCGTGTTCCCCTTCGAGCACTGCAAAGGCATCTGCCTCGCGGCTAAGCCCTTCATCAACATCCCATCCGGAGACCTCTAGCATACTGCAGGTGAATGATTCGGCCTGCTCTTCGTCCTGCTCTTCCTCTAGGTTGAGCCGAGGTTCTGAGTGTGCCTCGTCGGCTTCCTCATTCTCGCGGAAACGTTGGGCCATTTGTTCGGCGAGGTTAGGACTGGAGGGTGCTGGTGTCGCTGCTGGTGGTTCTGGAACCTCGGGCTGCCGCGGACGCCATACTGGCTTGGGTGAAGGCTGATGGTCCCTGGCTGGCTGTCTGTCTGATGCCGCAGGAGCCTTACCATTGTCTTCTTTCTCCAACCGCTGCAGGGCAGATACTCGGGGAACCATCCTAGTCTCGGGTTCCGGGGTGCGCCGTGGCCGAGGCTGTTGTGGCGATGGCGGCTCCCTTCTGACGTCAGCCTCTGGATTTCGACGTTCTTGTCATCGTGAGGGCTGAGATGGCTCACGTTTAGACTCTGAGTCCGGAGTCATGAACAATTTACGCCTAGGACCGGTAGGCGGAGCCTTGCTTTGTTCGGGTTCCGGTGACGGCCTATGCCGGGAAAGCCGCTGATCTCTCCTCCTATCAGTTTCTGGTGACGGGTTGGGCCTAGCAGGCTGTGGATCCCTCCTCCTGTCAGGTGCGGGTGACGGCCTGCGTCTGGAGGGTTGCTGGTCCCTTCTCCTTTCAGGTATTGGGGATGGCCTGCGCCTAGGAGGCTACGGATCTCTTCTTTGTTCAGGTGGTGGTGATTGCTTGCGCCTGGGAGGCTGCGAATCCGGCTTGGGCGGAACCGTGAGTCGGCAGAAAACGTTTGGCTTGGGCGCAGGCTCGTCACTGAACTGCTCGCAGATTCTTGGAGGTGTGACTGGCGGCATTTGAAGGACTGCGCGCAGACCTTCTGCTTCTCGCCACATTCGCTCAGGCGTCTGTGCGAGCTGTGAGGGGCGTACAGCGCCCTCGTCGACAGCCCGTAAGGCGCGTAGGATGCTGCCGTATCGCTTCTGGAGCTTGCGCTTCTTGGACCTGCTGATGGTCACTGCCTTGCCCCCTTGCTGCGTGTACCAGACCCCTTCCTTGATCGCCGATTTGGACGTCGGGGGAATGTAAGGGTTGGTCAAGACGCCGTCACGAGGGCTCGGGGAGGCGCTGCTACGACTCTCGCTGCTGGAGTCTGACATGTCCATCTCGCTTGCGGCAGGGGATGGAGGTATTGCTGCTGCCCAATGCGCGGCAACGTATGTCTCGAGACGCGCTATCCTTTTCTCCAGCTCTTCGCGAGTTCTAGGGCTCGTAGGCTGGGAACCTCTGACGGGGAACGGTCTATCGTCCCTCATGATTGCTTTGCCCTTATCCTTGTAGGAGGGGCGGTCTGGTTCGAGCCTCGCGACCAACTGTCGAGCTGTGTCGTCTGCGCTCCCCATCTGGTTATCCGGGAGTATGTAGTTGTTCGCCGGCCGTTTGTGATTTCGGCCCGGCGGCTCGGATGGTCCTGCATTTGGTGACAGGTCTAATGTGATCATTCGCTGGCCGACGCGAGGCCAAGCGAAACCAGCAGTTGCGATTGTAAAGCCGCCCTCATCCTTAAAGCAGATATATCCGAGGTCGAGCCAGTCTTGGATCTGGTCTCAGAGCTGGCGACATTCGCTGGTTCTGTGCCCCCAGCTGTCATGGAAACTGCAATGAACGCGTCCCTCCTTGTACTCGCTGTAGGGCAAGGAGTTGAGTGTGACGAGCCCGGCCTCTCTGAGATCTTCTAAGACCTCGTGTGCCAGACTTTCGTTGTAGGTGTACCGACGACGCGGCTGGCGGGCACCGTCGTCTCCTTCCTCGCGACCCCTTTTGGGCGCTCGACGTCGTTCATCGTCCTGGGCCTGGTCAACCCAGTTGACCTCGACCATGCCCACTACGGGCGGAAAAGGGTCTACATCGACCAATGAGGCCGTGCTCCCCGGTGCCTTCATCCTCAGTTCGCCTGAGTTTAACCAAGTCTGCAGTTGGTCTCGGAGCTTGACACAATCTTTGGTGTCGTGGTTGTACACGTTGTGGAAGGCACAGTATTTCTTGTCCTTCAGCTCCTCCTTAGGCGGTATCTTGTGATCCAGGCGCACGTACTTCGCCTCGATTAGGTCATTAAAGACCAAATGGGCGTTTTTGGCGTCGTAAGTGTACGACTCGTACTCTGGCTTGGTCCAGGCAAAGGACTGGATGGTGATCGGCTCGCGGGTCATCTTCAGGTTCTTCAGTTTATGAGCCACTTGCTTACCAGTCAGCTCTACCGCGCCAATGTCGTCCAAGTCCTGATCTGCATGAGCTGGCTCCGGCCTTTGATAGTAGGGATCGTGAGCAGGGGTTTGCATGCTGAGTGCCCCCACGATCCGGTTCTTCCCTGGTACATAGGTTCCCTTGGAAGCGTTGGCCTTGTCGTCCAGCTCGTTCAGGATGAGCTCGTAGCTGCCAACCTTGTTGATTAGGTCACCCATGGAACTGAAATGCTCTCCATGGTGCTTCAGCCGCTGGCGGTGCTCCAGACCCCGAATAGCCAACTTAATGGCTTCCTGCTCAGGCAGCAGGTAATCGCATTTGGCCTGCTGGATCTTGAAGCGCTGGAGGAAAGAAACTCCGGACTCCATGCTCTGCTGGCTCATCTGCGTGAGGGAGTCGAGGCCAACTTCGGGCTCAATTGTGCCATATGTCTCCCGGAAGAGACGTTCCATGGTGGGCCAATCTGCTATGGACCCTGGCTTCAGTCTGGAATACCAGGTGAAGGCGGCTCCGGACAGAGAAGTCCCGAAGAGCTTGAGCTTGAGCATGTCATCATTCCCGTACTGTCCGCATTGGACCTTGAAACGGGCCATGTGAGTCGCTGCATCTTCCCTTGTCTCCCCAGAGAATGTGGTGAAGACGATGTTCTTGAACCCGTGGGGGAAGGGATACTGTGCCACGCTATCTGGATAGGGGTCACGATAGTGCAAGCTAGCATCACCCTTTCCGGTGTGCTCCTTGACAATGCTTGAGATGAGTTGGCGCCAGTCGGCCGCCGTTACTGGTGCAGAATCTGCCCCCTGGTCGTGGCCATGCCATGCAGAGAGGCTAGGGGCCTGCCCGACATTCTTAGGGGTCGAACTGGAATAAGCCACGATCGGGTCATCTGGTGTCCCCATTCCTTGCGATGGAAGAGCACCGGCGCCCCTGAGTGTGACTCCAGGGCTGCATGGCGAGGGTAGACGGGGTGGTGTCTTTGATGAACTGGCCCCCAATGTGAATTGGGGAGCCTTCTGGGCCCCGAGCCTCGGATTTGCTCTAGGGCGCTCATTAGGCGGGATGTACCTTGAGCCCTCAGCTGCGCTTGAACTGGCATAGTTCATAGCGTGACTCTTTGGCGCTTGGGCCCGAATCCAGTCTTCCATCTGCAGGACCCTTGTACTCAGGGTATCATGGCGCTCTTTGTAGTCTTCGAGCTTTTCCATGCTGTTCTTGCTCCCGAAGAAGGAAGCGTCCTGCTGTTGCTGCAGCTTGGTGTCATGGTCGTTCAGACGATGGGTTTGGACCTCCAAAGCCTTTGTAAAGGCCACCTTGCTCTGATCCAGTTCTGTGTGGATCCTTTGCAGAGAGCCGGTCATTATGTCCTTGTCCTCCCTGATCGTGCCAACCACATAGTTGAACTCCTCGCTGAGCTTAGCGTGGTTCTCCTGGTTCGCGAGCCAGATCTCCTTGTCCTTAGCGACCTGCGCAGAGAGGTCCTGGACAGTTTGCTGAGTTTCTTCGACTTTCAAGCCGAACTCTCTCCTGAGCGCGCCGATCTCATTCTTGAAATCGCTCCTTAGTTCTTCGAACATTTTGCGGACTTCCTCTGTGGACAGAGTAGGTCCTGCTTCTGGGATTGGTTGTGAGTTTGCCATTGTGGACTTAGTATGGTCGGGGTTGCCGAACCGAGTGAGAATCTCTTCTTTAGTGAGAGATCTGCAAGCCGCGCTGTTATGGGGTATTGCGGAGCCTTATGTTTTAAACAAGAAATTGAAGGTCTCCGGTATGGGGAGTCGTTGGACTTCCCAATGATTGCTGAAAAAGTAAACTCCCTGTCCCACTGGGCGTGCCAATGTTTTGGCCCACGTCCTCAGCAAGGGGGTGATGAGGGAACAAAAGTAAAAAAGTGTGTGCGGGGCGTGCCACCTCACGGATGAGGAAAGAGAACGATGCGCGTCCTGACTTCTGACCAGGCGAAAGAGGGCTCCGGTGTCACCTGATGAGGAAATATTTACGAGCTTACTCTTCTAATCACCTGTCGATCGATACTCACTGTAAGAGCGAGCAGAGCAACAATTGGGAAATCGGAGACGAGTCCTGACGGGCTCTGGGATCTAAGGCGGGGTGCGCTTAGAACGTAAGGGTTTCGAGGATGCTTGAAGGTTTCGACTGTGTTCGTCTGTTTGAGAGATTTGTTGATTGATTGATTGATTGTGTCTTTTGTATAAGCCATGGAGCTTCCTTATATATTCATCCGTAAGCACACTGAGGAAACCTAATCACAACCCACTTGGATTCTGCAATTAGAATCCCACCAGGATACGATTAACTCGCCAGTCGTGCGCTCCATGCAACACGTGTCAAACCTATCTCGCTTAGGTCTCGTTCGCCGCCTCGCTGCATTTCATTTGTCGTGTAGTAAGCGAACTCAAACACTAAGCGACCTTATCCCGAGGGCGTTATTAGTCATTTCCAACTCACCCTCGCCAGGAACTGTAGAGTCCCATGCGAATTAGAGATAAGGATCCCGCGAGGGCACCGAATCTCACGAGGTATCAGAATCTTCTGGATAAAATCCTTGTCACGTGCTGCCAGACCTCGCCACCCTTCGTGGGCTAAAAAAGGCCACAGGCGTTGGCCCAAATGATATCCAAGCCTTTCTCGAGTCTTGGACCGAAAATGCCCATTGGGCTCAAACAAGTGTGTGCATATGAAGGCTGCTACTTGTGGTAGCTTTACTAAGATAATACGATCATCAGCAAAGTATAAATCTATCCTGATAGGAAAGCTAAGAACTCCAATCTGATGTTAGCGGCCTGATTCTCAGGGCGACCCCTGAGATTAGTGCTAGCAAAGGTTAATGCAGTGCAATTAAATTGTTTCTTGAACAGAAATATAACCACCAATAGTAAAAGAAAGTAGCAAATTCTTTAACTCATAAAACAACAAGATTTCGTCGGTATGAGGTTTTCAAAAAGTGTTGCGTTATGGACCATTCAAACAAGATAACATTGGTAGAAGTGGTAGAACAACTTTATTGTCTTCACCATCACGGTTGACATGCTATTCTTCTTCAGTCTTCAGCTCATTTGCCGACGACACGGCACTTCATTTCTCGATCATGTTGGCTTCACCAGAATATGAACTGGCCGTCGTGAATCAGCTAGTAAGGTTGCTAAACTTTACATGATATATAACTATACAAGTTTTCTCTCTTTCTTTATTTGCTGTAATTATGTCTCTGAGTCTGAACTTTCTGGGAGGAGCACCTTTTCAACTCTTATATGATGGTGTTAGGGTAGCCATAGGTAGAGCTAGCAAGTTCAAAACCCTCCTCATAAATCTCGAATCGACGCTGGATTGTTTGCAACCACGGGTCATCCAGCAGATAAGAGACCATAATTTGGAGCTGAATCTCCCAAACGATGTAATACAAGACCTTCAAGTAAAAATGGATGTTGGTGTGCAACTCATTGCCAATTTGTCGAGCCTTAGCATGTGGAACTTTCGCGTATGGGGGGATTGCTGCAACTGCATGAAGCCTAGCTACGCAGACCAACTTGCTGCATTGGATAGGTCTCTTAGACGACTATTGGAGATACTAAAGCTGGAGCAGATGAGGAACGTGGTGGAGCTCTTGCGTTTGTCAAGAAGAACTAATGACAGACTAGATGAATTGGAGAGAAGACAGTTGGAGATTTTGAATATTTCATTATGGATGCCATGTTCTCATAATTAAGTTTCCACTAGTTAAGCTAGCTTGATGGAAATAATAATTAATCCATTATAATGGATTCATAATTAACGACTCGAGAGTTTCTAATGTGACATTCCAGTGTTTATGTTTGTGTCTATGGCAATGGCATTAGAAGGGAAGTTCAAGAATTATTTCATTTATATGTTAAGAGTTGTGTAATAAACTTCCCTGCTAAGGTACTATAAATTTTTCAGTAAGAGCTGTGTGTACAGTACATGTCCTTTAGGTTGTTATATATCTGTAAAAGTATGAAAGTGAGGCTACTATAAAAGTATGGAAGAGCAGAAAGGTGACTCTAATTAGTAATTACAATATTGTAGTATTGTACATCTTACGCTAGCTAGCATGTCATGGATTTCTAATGCCTATACTCCGTTGGATTGATCTTGTTGAATTGACAGAATTCATATCAGTAAACCATTTACAGAACAGAAAATGTCTTCTGTGTAATATTGCTCACGATAAATCCATCATTCATCGACTATGATAAGGAGACTTCTTTATTTGTGTTCATTGTGAAGGATTGTAAGACTTTGACATGCTTAAAATCCAGCAGTTGATTTTATACCTGAAAATTTATAAAAGAATATCCTCTTTGTGTTAGTATAATGTTGCAATGCTACCAGAAAACCACCTAGTACATCCAGAAATTTTCGATCTAAGAATACGTGTATCAGGATAGAGCTTAAACAGTCCACCGGAGGATGCAATCTCATTACAGGTATAAATTTTCTCAATGGTTTAATATAATCGGACATTTTCCCCAAAGCACATTGTTCTACGTACAATTTCTCAGTACCCCCGGTCTTTTCCTTTCTATTGTGGCTTTCAGCTTCAGGGATCACCTAGACCATAGCAACGGTGAATTATTGAGCAACCACGTCTGTAAGGGATAGAGGGCTTTCCATCAGGAAAACAACTGGGGAGTAGTCTTCCAAAAGGGCCTCTGCAAGGGCCAGGGAGTCCGATGAGATTCCTTTTAGCCGAAACCCCGTGGTCCAGCGCCACCATGCTAACCAGTAGTACGCAGAAGATTAATGACTTCATATTTAAAGATGCCATGATCTGAGGCTTCAGTGATAGTAGTAGGCTTCAATGCTGTTAGGTTTCAGAGATATTAGTTGTCTCTTGTTCAATACTTGCATGAGAGAGTGACCTTTTATATGGATTTTGGCTTTCGTTTTACGTTTGAACTGTGGGGTTTGGAAGACTTGAGTTTGTTTCTGCTGTTTTCATTTGCAGTTTGGTAACTATATTGCAGTTTGGTACCATTTAGATGAGCAAAATCAAAGAAAAATAGACATTCTGGAAATCAAAATTGTTCTTGAGGTTGAATCAATCAAAGGTGAAAGTTACAAAGTCTACAATCAAATAGTATATGTGTCTTATGTTAAATGTAGACTTTGCAACTTTTGTCTTCAATGAGTTCAATCTCAATAGAGCATACAAGAGAAGTTAGTTTCTTGCAACGAGATCGATTTTAATAAGAAATTGACATATCGATGAGACAAGAGAGAGAGAGATCGACAAGACAAATGTGTTCAAATTGTTTGAGTTAGAGAGAGAGAGAGAGAGAGTGTGTGTGTGTGTGTTCAAATTGTTAGAGAGAGAGATGAAAACTAACCCCGTTAGTGAGAGGGTAAGAGTTCGTTTGAGATTTAAATTGGATGACCAGTCAAACATGTAGCAGGTCGTCATTAATATAGTTAGACCAATCATAAGTAACCATGTGGTTAAGGTATCTATACCTTAAAGCACACAAGTATTTGCCAACCCAACTTGGAAATGCTTTGATCAAATATTCTTTTTGATCTTGAGAGCCATTTTGTGAATACATTTCACATTCTCTTTTACAAATGAGTACTGCAGGAAATTTTAAGTGTGTGCATATGAAGGCTGCTACTTGTGGTAGCTTTACTAAGATAATACGATCATCAGCAAAGTATAAATCTATCCTGATAGGAAAGCTAAGAACTCCAATCTGATGTTAGCGGCCTGATTCTCAGGGCGACCCCTGAGATTAGTGCTAGCAAAGGTTAATGCAGTGCAATTAAATTGTTTCTTGAACAGAAATATAACCACCAATAGTAAAAGAAAGTAGCAAATTCTTTAACTCATAAAACAACAAGATTTCGTCGGTATGAGGTTTTCAAAAAGTGTTGCGTTATGGTCCATTCAAACAACATAACATTGGTAGAAGTGGTAGAACAACTTTATTGTCTTCACCATCACGGTTGACATGCTATTCTTCTTCAGTCTTCAGCTCATTTGCCGACGACACGGCACTTCATTTCTCGATCATGTTGGCTTCACCAGAATATGAACTGGCCGTCGTGAATCAGCTAGTAAGGTTGCTAAACTTTACATGATATATAACTATACAAGTTTTCTCTCTTTCTTTATTTGCTGTAATTATGTCTCTGAGTCTGAACTTTCTGGGAGGAGCACCTTTTCAACTCTTATATGATGGTGTTAGGGTAGCCATAGGTAGAGCTAGCAAGTTCAAAACCCTCCTCATAAATCTCGAATCGACGCTGGATTGTTTGCAACCACGGGTCATCCAGCAGATAAGAGACCATAATTTGGAGCTGAATCTCCCAAACGATGTAATACAAGACCTTCAAGTAAAAATGGATGTTGGTGTGCAACTCATTGCCAATTTGTCGAGCCTTAGCATGTGGAACTTTCGCGTATGGGGGGATTGCTGCAACTGCATGAAGCCTAGCTTCGCAGACCAACTTGCTGCATTGGATAGGTCTCTTAGACGACTATTGGAGATACTAAAGCTGGAGCAGATGAGGAACGTGGTGGAGCTCTTGCGTTTGTCAAGAAGAACTAATGACAGACTAGATGAATTGGAGAGAAGACAGTTGGAGATTTTGAAAGCGCTGCAAGAAACAGGAGATATGTTAAGGGAGCAGCAAGTAGTAATGGAGAAAATTGAAAGGAACTGTGGTGCATCTTCAGACAGAGAAAGAGGATCAGCTCCTGCTCCTGCTCCTGCTCCAGCTCTAGGAGCAGCATTTAGGATATTGTTTGATGTTGTAATAACAGTAAAGGACAAGAATATGAAGTATAAGCGCCTCCTCGAAGATTTTGAATCCACTCTTGAATGTTTAAAGCCACTTATAGAAGAGCTTGTGGAATCTAACAAGTTGTTGCATCTTCCAAATGGGAAACAAGAATTTTTCATAATGCAAATGGAGAAGGGTGTAGAGCTGATTCACAAGTGCGCTGAGGTTCGCAATGGAGGAATGAGGTATACAAGGTACGAATGCACCAAGGAACTTATGCGATTGGATGGATGTCTTCAAAGACTTTTCATTGAACTGACAGAGCAGGTAGTATGGAATGTGAAGAAGGCCTTGGTGCTTGTAAGTAACTTGGAAAAAGAGATCACACAAATTGAAGAGGGTGGTGTGGTACATAGTGATGAAAGTGAAATCAAGTGTCCGGTTCCAGTACCTCAACCTCCATCACCTTCAGTTGGAGTGGATTTACAAAATGTGCAGTTAAATCAAGAGGTAATCGAGGAGACATTGGATCCGGTAAGTAACTTTGAAGAGGAGATCAAGGAAATTATAGAAGCTAGTGTGGTACAAAATGATGACGTACAAAGTCAGTCTACTCAACTTTCATGGCCTACGGCTGGATCGAGTATACAAAGTATGCAGGGAAAAAGGGGTGTGATCAAGGAAAGATGGGACTCGGAAGACGAGCAGGATGTCAAGCAAAGCATTGAAGCTGGAGGTGTAGAACAAATTGATGATCTTGGAGGTGAAGGTCACAGGCCAGTAGAACCTGGATTACCTGCCGTTATACGGGACGTACCACAAGTTAACATGGAGGTTTCAAGGGATGTGATTAAGGAGGCATTGGTGGATTCAGCAAAGATTCTTATAGATCAGAAGTGGGTGAAGTCTAATGAAAGGAGTGATGTGGAACAAGATCAAATGGAAACTGCAGCTGGATTAGATGTACTGAGTTTGCAGGGATCGATGGATGTGGAGACATTGTATTCAACTCCTGTTGATTCAGCATTAAAGTGTGCAACAAATATAGACAAGATGGGAGTCGACAAAAATGAAGGAAGTGGTGAAAGTCCAATTGAAATTGCAGTAGCTGCTGAAACTGAACCTCCTTCCCCTACAGTTCGGGATGTGCCGAGGAATGCTAAAAAGGAAACAGCTGAACCTCATTGTTCGTCGCCAGCGAAGGTCAAACAACCTGATAAGGAAGAGGTAATTATGTATCGACATTTTGTTCAAGGAAAGCAAAGTGTCGACATTTTGTTCATGTATCAAACCATTTCAGGTGTTTATAGTTTTCTTTTGCTTTATAGTTTTTCATTCTTCCTCTGAAGTCTAAAAGATCTGTATGGCTCAGTGCTTTGCTATTCCACTTTGAACGTACTCTTGATCTCTCTCGATCATTTAATTTATTTAGTTTATATCTTGATACATTATATATGCAGAAACACAGTGAGGAAACAGAAATGATCATGCAAGTGCCTTTTCCGGACGAATGCATTGGCAACATCATCTCACTGACCACTCCTGCAGATGCCTGCAGACTGTCATTGGTCTCTAAGCGTTTCAAGTGCGCTGCAGAATCCGATCAAGTTTGGGAAAACTTCCTTCCCAGTCCGCATCTTATCCATGCGATCGAATCCCAATCCACGTCTTCATCTACATTTGTGCCTGCCAAGTCCAAGAAGGAGTTTTACCTTGCGCTGTGCGATAACTCAGTCCTCATGGATAATGAGAAGATGAGCTTTTCACTGGACAAATGGAGTGGGAAAAAATGTTACATGATATGTGCAAGGGAACTTAATATTGTTTGGGCACAAGATAAATCTACATACTTGAGTTGGATATCTCTGGCTGAGTCCAGGTTTAAGGAGGTGGCTTCTCTAGACGAGGTTTGTTGGCTCGAAATACGTGGGAAAATCGATACGAGTATTCTGTCTCCATGGACTCTCTACAAAGCTTATCTTGTGTACAAGTTAACAGAAGACGCATATGGATTCGACGTGCCTGTGGAGGTCGCAATTGCTGAAAGGCATTATGGATTTGAATACGGACCTCTGGATGCCGCACTTGGTGGAGATGAAAATAAGCAGACAGTGTATCTCGATCCAAGTCTGGAAATTATGGATGGAGCTCGACGTCCAAATGAAAGAGCGGACGGCTGGTTGGAGATGAAGTTGGGTGAGTTTCTATGCCAAGCAGAAGAAGATGGAGAGTTGGAAATGATATGTGCGGAGTATAAAGATCTGTGTTGGAAGAGTGGTCTTATTGTGCAGGGAATCGAGGTCAGGCCAGAAAGAAAGGAATACTCCGAGGCCAAAGGCAAGGCAGGACATTTCAGAGCCAAAGGCAAAAAAGCCTTGTTTTTCTAGGTTCTGACCTCCGATCAATGAGTAAGTTGTAAGATGATTAGTGTCATGATTATGAGCTGATTAAGAGTAATCCTCACCAGTGAATGAAATACAACTGTCAGCATGTTGTGGTCTATCAATGCTGATGTGGATATTTTCCATTTTCAGTGATGCAATAATTGTTTTTTCATTTAAAATAAAATAACTTTGTTTTTCTAGCTTTTCTCAGTTTAAATACTTTGTTGGCAGTACGTTTTGCTGCATTAAGAAATCAAAAAGAAAATTGCTCCAGGTTCTTCTTTCTTCTTCACTGTTCTTCATTTCTTAGCTAACTCTAGCTTGAATATTTCATTATGGATGCCATGTTCTCATAATTAAGTTTCCACTAGTTAAGCTAGCTTGATGGAAATAATAATTAATCCATTATAATGGATTCATAATTAACGACTCGAGAGTTTCTAATGTGACATTCCAGTGTTTATGTTTGTGTCTATGGCAATGGCATTAGAAGGGAAGTTCAAGAATTATTTCATTTATATGTTAAGAGTTGTGTAATAAACTTCCCTGCTAAGGTACTATAAATTTTTCAGTAAGAGCTGTGTGTACAGTACATGTCCTTTAGGTTGTTATATATCTGTAAAAGTATGAAAGTGAGGCTACTATAAAAGTATGGAAGAGCAGAAAGGTGACTCTAATTAGTAATTACAATATTGTAGTATTGTACATCTTACGCTAGCTAGCATGTCATGGATTTCTAATGCCTATACTCCGTTGGATTGATCTTGTTGAAGTGACAGAATTCATATCAGTAAACCATTTACAGAACAGAAAATGTCTTCTGTGTAATATTGCTCACGATAAATCCATCATTCATCGACTATGATAAGGAGACTTCTTTATTTGTGTTCATTGTGAAGGATTGTAAGACTTTGACATGCTTAAAATCCAGCAGTTGATTTTATACCTGAAAATTTATAAAAGAATATCCTCTTTGTGTTAGTATAATGTTGCAATGCTACCAGAAAACCACCTAGTACATCCAGAAATTTTCGATCTAAGAATACGTGTATCAGGATAGAGCTTAAACAGTCCACCGGAGGATGCAATCTCATTACAGGTATAAATTTTCTCAATGGTTTAATATAATCGGACATTTTCCCCAAAGCACATTGTTCTACGTACAATTTCTCAGTACCCCCGGTCTTTTCCTTTCTATTGTGGCTTTCAGCTTCAGGGATCACCTAGACCATAGCAACGGTGAATTATTGAGCAACCACGTCTGTAAGGGATAGAGGGCTTTCCATCAGGAAAACAACTGGGGAGTAGTCTTCCAAAAGGGCCTCTGCAAGGGCCAGGGAGTCCGATGAGATTCCTTTTAGCCGAAACCCCGTGGTCCAGCGCCACCATGCTAACCAGTAGTACGCAGAAGATTAATGACTTCATATTTAAAGATGCCATGATCTGAGGCTTCAGTGATAGTAGTAGGCTTCAATGCTGTTAGGTTTCAGAGATATTAGTTGTCTCTTGTTCAATACTTGCATGAGAGAGTGACCTTTTATATGGATTTTGGCTTTCGTTTTACGTTTGAACTGTGGGGTTTGGAAGACTTGAGTTTGTTTCTGCTGTTTTCATTTGCAGTTTGGTAACTATATTGCAGTTTGGTACCATTTAGATGAGCAAAATCAAAGAAAAATAGACATTCTGGAAATCAAAATTGTTCTTGAGGTTGAATCAATCAAAGGTGAAAGTTACAAAGTCTACAATCAAATAGTATATGTGTCTTATGTTAAATGTAGACTTTGCAACTTTTGTCTTCAATGAGTTCAATCTCAATAGAGCATACAAGAGAAGTTAGTTTCTTGCAACGAGATCGATTTTAATAAGAAATTGACATATCGATGAGACAAGAGAGAGAGAGATCGACAAGACAAATGTGTTCAAATTGTTTGAGTTAGAGAGAGAGAGAGAGAGAGTGTGTGTGTGTGTGTTCAAATTGTTAGAGAGAGAGATGAAAACTAACCCCGTTAGTGAGAGGGTAAGAGTTCGTTTGAGATTTAAATTGGATGACCAGTCAAACATGTAGCAGGTCGTCATTAATATAGTTAGACCAATCATAAGTAACCATGTGGTTAAGGTATCTATACCTTAAAGCACACAAGTATTTGCCAACCCAACTTGGAAATGCTTTGATCAAATATTCTTTTTGATCTTGAGAGCCATTTTGTGAATACATTTCACATTCTCTTTTACAAATGAGTACTGCAGGAAATTTTAAGTGTGTGCATATGAAGGCTGCTACTTGTGGTAGCTTTACTAAGATAATACGATCATCAGCAAAGTATAAATCTATCCTGATAGGAAAGCTAAGAACTCCAATCTGATGTTAGCGGCCTGATTCTCAGGGCGACCCCTGAGATTAGTGCTAGCAAAGGTTAATGCAGTGCAATTAAATTGTTTCTTGAACAGAAATATAACCACCAATAGTAAAAGAAAGTAGCAAATTCTTTAACTCATAAAACAACAAGATTTCGTCGGTATGAGGTTTTCAAAAAGTGTTGCGTTATGGTCCATTCAAACAACATAACATTGGTAGAAGTGGTAGAACAACTTTATTGTCTTCACCATCACGGTTGACATGCTATTCTTCTTCAGTCTTCAGCTCATTTGCCGACGACACGGCACTTCATTTCTCGATCATGTTGGCTTCACCAGAATATGAACTGGCCGTCGTGAATCAGCTAGTAAGGTTGCTAAACTTTACATGATATATAACTATACAAGTTTTCTCTCTTTCTTTATTTGCTGTAATTATGTCTCTGAGTCTGAACTTTCTGGGAGGAGCACCTTTTCAACTCTTATATGATGGTGTTAGGGTAGCCATAGGTAGAGCTAGCAAGTTCAAAACCCTCCTCATAAATCTCGAATCGACGCTGGATTGTTTGCAACCACGGGTCATCCAGCAGATAAGAGACCATAATTTGGAGCTGAATCTCCCAAACGATGTAATACAAGACCTTCAAGTAAAAATGGATGTTGGTGTGCAACTCATTGCCAATTTGTCGAGCCTTAGCATGTGGAACTTTCGCGTATGGGGGGATTGCTGCAACTGCATGAAGCCTAGCTTCGCAGACCAACTTGCTGCATTGGATAGGTCTCTTAGACGACTATTGGAGATACTAAAGCTGGAGCAGATGAGGAACGTGGTGGAGCTCTTGCGTTTGTCAAGAAGAACTAATGACAGACTAGATGAATTGGAGAGAAGACAGTTGGAGATTTTGAAAGCGCTGCAAGAAACAGGAGATATGTTAAGGGAGCAGCAAGTAGTAATGGAGAAAATTGAAAGGAACTGTGGTGCATCTTCAGACAGAGAAAGAGGATCAGCTCCTGCTCCTGCTCCTGCTCCAGCTCTAGGAGCAGCATTTAGGATATTGTTTGATGTTGTAATAACAGTAAAGGACAAGAATATGAAGTATAAGCGCCTCCTCGAAGATTTTGAATCCACTCTTGAATGTTTAAAGCCACTTATAGAAGAGCTTGTGGAATCTAACAAGTTGTTGCATCTTCCAAATGGGAAACAAGAATTTTTCATAATGCAAATGGAGAAGGGTGTAGAGCTGATTCACAAGTGCGCTGAGGTTCGCAATGGAGGAATGAGGTATACAAGGTACGAATGCACCAAGGAACTTATGCGATTGGATGGATGTCTTCAAAGACTTTTCATTGAACTGACAGAGCAGGTAGTATGGAATGTGAAGAAGGCCTTGGTGCTTGTAAGTAACTTGGAAAAAGAGATCACACAAATTGAAGAGGGTGGTGTGGTACATAGTGATGAAAGTGAAATCAAGTGTCCGGTTCCAGTACCTCAACCTCCATCACCTTCAGTTGGAGTGGATTTACAAAATGTGCAGTTAAATCAAGAGGTAATCGAGGAGACATTGGATCCGGTAAGTAACTTTGAAGAGGAGATCAAGGAAATTATAGAAGCTAGTGTGGTACAAAATGATGACGTACAAAGTCAGTCTACTCAACTTTCATGGCCTACGGCTGGATCGAGTATACAAAGTATGCAGGGAAAAAGGGGTGTGATCAAGGAAAGATGGGACTCGGAAGACGAGCAGGATGTCAAGCAAAGCATTGAAGCTGGAGGTGTAGAACAAATTGATGATCTTGGAGGTGAAGGTCACAGGCCAGTAGAACCTGGATTACCTGCCGTTATACGGGACGTACCACAAGTTAACATGGAGGTTTCAAGGGATGTGATTAAGGAGGCATTGGTGGATTCAGCAAAGATTCTTATAGATCAGAAGTGGGTGAAGTCTAATGAAAGGAGTGATGTGGAACAAGATCAAATGGAAACTGCAGCTGGATTAGATGTACTGAGTTTGCAGGGATCGATGGATGTGGAGACATTGTATTCAACTCCTGTTGATTCAGCATTAAAGTGTGCAACAAATATAGACAAGATGGGAGTCGACAAAAATGAAGGAAGTGGTGAAAGTCCAATTGAAATTGCAGTAGCTGCTGAAACTGAACCTCCTTCCCCTACAGTTCGGGATGTGCCGAGGAATGCTAAAAAGGAAACAGCTGAACCTCATTGTTCGTCGCCAGCGAAGGTCAAACAACCTGATAAGGAAGAGGTAATTATGTATCGACATTTTGTTCAAGGAAAGCAAAGTGTCGACATTTTGTTCATGTATCAAACCATTTCAGGTGTTTATAGTTTTCTTTTGCTTTATAGTTTTTCATTCTTCCTCTGAAGTCTAAAAGATCTGTATGGCTCAGTGCTTTGCTATTCCACTTTGAACGTACTCTTGATCTCTCTCGATCATTTAATTTATTTAGTTTATATCTTGATACATTATATATGCAGAAACACAGTGAGGAAACAGAAATGATCATGCAAGTGCCTTTTCCGGACGAATGCATTGGCAACATCATCTCACTGACCACTCCTGCAGATGCCTGCAGACTGTCATTGGTCTCTAAGCGTTTCAAGTGCGCTGCAGAATCCGATCAAGTTTGGGAAAACTTCCTTCCCAGTCCGCATCTTATCCATGCGATCGAATCCCAATCCACGTCTTCATCTACATTTGTGCCTGCCAAGTCCAAGAAGGAGTTTTACCTTGCGCTGTGCGATAACTCAGTCCTCATGGATAATGAGAAGATGAGCTTTTCACTGGACAAATGGAGTGGGAAAAAATGTTACATGATATGTGCAAGGGAACTTAATATTGTTTGGGCACAAGATAAATCTAGATACTTGAGTTGGATATCTCTGGCTGAGTCCAGGTTTAAGGAGGTGGCTTCTCTAGACGAGGTTTGTTGGCTCGAAATACGTGGGAAAATCGATACGAGTATTCTGTCTCCATGGACTCTCTACAAAGCTTATCTTGTGTACAAGTTAACAGAAGACGCATATGGATTCGACGTGCCTGTGGAGGTCGCAATTGCTGAAAGGCATTATGGATTTGAATACGGACCTCTGGATGCCGCACTTGGTGGAGATGAAAATAAGCAGACAGTGTATCTCGATCCAAGTCTGGAAATTATGGATGGAGCTCGACGTCCAAATGAAAGAGCGGACGGCTGGTTGGAGATGAAGTTGGGTGAGTTTCTATGCCAAGCAGAAGAAGATGGAGAGTTGGAAATGATATGTGCGGAGTATAAAGATCTGTGTTGGAAGAGTGGTCTTATTGTGCAGGGAATCGAGGTCAGGCCAGAAAGAAAGGAATACTCCGAGGCCAAAGGCAAGGCAGGACATTTCAGAGCCAAAGGCAAAAAAGCCTTGTTTTTCTAGGTTCTGACCTCCGATCAATGAGTAAGTTGTAAGATGATTAGTGTCATGATTATGAGCTGATTAAGAGTAATCCTCACCAGTGAATGAAATACAACTGTCAGCATGTTGTGGTCTATCAATGCTGATGTGGATATTTTCCATTTTCAGTGATGCAATAATTGTTTTTTCATTTAAAATAAAATAACTTTGTTTTTCTAGCTTTTCTCAGTTTAAATACTTTGTTGGCAGTACGTTTTGCTGCATTAAGAAATCAAAAAGAAAATTGCTCCAGGTTCTTCTTTCTTCTTCACTGTTCTTCATTTCTTAGCTAACTCTAGCTTGAATATTTCATTATGGATGCCATGTTCTCATAATTAAGTTTCCACTAGTTAAGCTAGCTTGATGGAAATAATAATTAATCCATTATAATGGATTCATAATTAACGACTCGAGAGTTTCTAATGTGACATTCCAGTGTTTATGTTTGTGTCTATGGCAATGGCATTAGAAGGGAAGTTCAAGAATTATTTCATTTATATGTTAAGAGTTGTGTAATAAACTTCCCTGCTAAGGTACTATAAATTTTTCAGTAAGAGCTGTGTGTACAGTACATGTCCTTTAGGTTGTTATATATCTGTAAAAGTATGAAAGTGAGGCTACTATAAAAGTATGGAAGAGCAGAAAGGTGACTCTAATTAGTAATTACAATATTGTAGTATTGTACATCTTACGCTAGCTAGCATGTCATGGATTTCTAATGCCTATACTCCGTTGGATTGATCTTGTTGAAGTGACAGAATTCATATCAGTAAACCATTTACAGAACAGAAAATGTCTTCTGTGTAATATTGCTCACGATAAATCCATCATTCATCGACTATGATAAGGAGACTTCTTTATTTGTGTTCATTGTGAAGGATTGTAAGACTTTGACATGCTTAAAATCCAGCAGTTGATTTTATACCTGAAAATTTATAAAAGAATATCCTCTTTGTGTTAGTATAATGTTGCAATGCTACCAGAAAACCACCTAGTACATCCAGAAATTTTCGATCTAAGAATACGTGTATCAGGATAGAGCTTAAACAGTCCACCGGAGGATGCAATCTCATTACAGGTATAAATTTTCTCAATGGTTTAATATAATCGGACATTTTCCCCAAAGCACATTGTTCTACGTACAATTTCTCAGTACCCCCGGTCTTTTCCTTTCTATTGTGGCTTTCAGCTTCAGGGATCACCTAGACCATAGCAACGGTGAATTATTGAGCAACCACGTCTGTAAGGGATAGAGGGCTTTCCATCAGGAAAACAACTGGGGAGTAGTCTTCCAAAAGGGCCTCTGCAAGGGCCAGGGAGTCCGATGAGATTCCTTTTAGCCGAAACCCCGTGGTCCAGCGCCACCATGCTAACCAGTAGTACGCAGAAGATTAATGACTTCATATTTAAAGATGCCATGATCTGAGGCTTCAGTGATAGTAGTAGGCTTCAATGCTGTTAGGTTTCAGAGATATTAGTTGTCTCTTGTTCAATACTTGCATGAGAGAGTGACCTTTTATATGGATTTTGGCTGCCGTTTTACGTTTGAACTGTGGGGTTTGGAAGACTTGAGTTTGTTTATGCTGTTTTCATTTGCAGTTTGGTAACTATATTGCAGTTTGGTACCATTTAGATGAGCAAAATCAAAGAAAAATAGACATTCTGGAAATCAAAATTGTTCTTGAGATTGAATCAATCAAAGGTGAAAGTTACAAAGTCTACAATCAAATAGTATATGTGTCTTATGTTAAATGTAGACTTTGCAACTTTTGTCTTCAATGAGTTCAATCTCAATAGAGCATACAAGAGAAGTTAGTTTCTTGCAACGAGATCGATTTTAATAAGAAATTGACATATCGATGAGACAAGAGAGAGAGAGAGATCGACAAGACAAATGTGTTCAAATTGTTTGAGTTAGAGAGAGAGAGAGAGTGTGTGTGTGTGTGTGTTCAAATTGTTAGAGAGAGAGATGAAAACTAACCCCGTTAGTGAGAGGGTAAGAGTTTGTTTGAGATTTAAATTGGATGACCAGTCAAACATGTAGCAGGTCGTCATTAATATAGTTAGACCAATCATAAGTAACCATGTGGTTAAGGTATCTATACCTTAAAGCACACAAGTATTTGCCAACCCAACTTGGAAATGCTTTGATCAAATATTCCTTTTGATCTTGAGAGCCATTTTGTGAATACATTTCACATTCTCTTTTACAAATGAGTACTGCAGGAAATTTTAAGTGTGTGCATATGAAGGCTGCTACTTGTGGTAGCTTTACTAAGATAATACGATCATCAGCAAAGTATAAATCTATCCTGATAGGAAAGCTAAGAACTCCAATCTGATGTTAGCGGCCTGATTCTCAGGGCGACCCCTGAGATTAGTGCTAGCAAAGGTTAATGCAGTGCAATTAAATTGTTTCTTGAACAGAAATATAACCACCAATAGTAAAAGAAAGTAGCAAATTCTTTAACTCATAAAACAACAAGATTTCGTCGGTATGAGGTTTTCAAAAAGTGTTGCGTTATGGTCCATTCAAACAAGATAACATTGGTAGAAGTGGTAGAACAACTTTATTGTCTTCACCATCACGGTTGACATGCTATTCTTCTTCAGTCTTCAGCTCATTTGCCGACGACACGGCACTTCATTTCTCGATCATGTTGGCTTCACCAGAATATGAACTGGCCGTCGTGAATCAGCTAGTAAGGTTGCTAAACTTTACATGATATATAACTATACAAGTTTTCTCTCTTTCTTTATTTGCTGTAATTATGTCTCTGAGTCTGAACTTTCTGGGAGGAGCACCTTTTCAACTCTTATATGATGGTGTTAGGGTAGCCATAGGTAGAGCTAGCAAGTTCAAAACCCTCCTCATAAATCTCGAATCGACGCTGGATTGTTTGCAACCACGGGTCATCCAGCAGATAAGAGACCATAATTTGGAGCTGAATCTCCCAAACGATGTAATACAAGACCTTCAAGTAAAAATGGATGTTGGTGTGCAACTCATTGCCAATTTGTCGAGCCTTAGCATGTGGAACTTTCGCGTATGGGGGGATTGCTGCAACTGCATGAAGCCTAGCTACGCAGACCAACTTGCTGCATTGGATAGGTCTCTTAGACGACTATTGGAGATACTAAACTGGAGCAGATGAGGAACGTGGTGGAGCTCTTGCGTTTGTCAAGAAGAACTAATGACAGACTAGATGAATTGGAGAGAAGACAGTTGGAGATTTTGAAAGCGCTGCAAGAAACAGGAGATATGTTAAGGGAGCAGCAAGTAGTAATGGAGAAAATTGAAAGGAACTGTGGTGCATCTTCAGACAGAGAAAGAGGATCAGCTCCTGCTCCTGCTCCTGCTCCAGCTCTAGGAGCAGCATTTAGGATATTGTTTGATGTTGTAATAACAGTAAAGGACAAGAATATGAAGTATAAGCGCCTCCTCGAAGATTTTGAATCCACTCTTGAATGTTTAAAGCCACTTATAGAAGAGCTTGTGGAATCTAACAAGTTGTTGCATCTTCCAAATGGGAAACAAGAATTTTTCATAATGCAAATGGAGAAGGGTGTAGAGCTGATTCACAAGTGCGCTGAGGTTCGCAATGGAGGAATGAGGTATACAAGGTACGAATGCACCAAGGAACTTATGCGATTGGATGGATGTCTTCAAAGACTTTTCATTGAACTGACAGAGCAGGTAGTATGGAATGTGAAGAAGGCCTTGGTGCTTGTAAGTAACTTGGAAAAAGAGATCACACAAATTGAAGAGGGTGGTGTGGTACATAGTGATGAAAGTGAAATCAAGTGTCCGGTTCCAGTACCTCAACCTCCATCACCTTCAGTTGGAGTGGATTTACAAAATGTGCAGTTAAATCAAGAGGTAATCGAGGAGACATTGGATCCGGTAAGTAACTTTGAAGAGGAGATCAAGGAAATTATAGAAGCTAGTGTGGTACAAAATGATGACGTACAAAGTCAGTCTACTCAACTTTCATGGCCTACGGCTGGATCGAGTATACAAAGTATGCAGGGAAAAAGGGGTGTGATCAAGGAAAGATGGGACTCGGAAGACGAGCAGGATGTCAAGCAAAGCATTGAAGCTGGAGGTGTAGAACAAATTGATGATCTTGGAGGTGAAGGTCACAGGCCAGTAGAACCTGGATTACCTGCCGTTATACGGGACGTACCACAAGTTAACATGGAGGTTTCAAGGGATGTGATTAAGGAGGCATTGGTGGATTCAGCAAAGATTCTTATAGATCAGAAGTGGGTGAAGTCTAATGAAAGGAGTGATGTGGAACAAGATCAAATGGAAACTGCAGCTGGATTAGATGTACTGAGTTTGCAGGGATCGATGGATGTGGAGACATTGTATTCAACTCCTGTTGATTCAGCATTAAAGTGTGCAACAAATATAGACAAGATGGGAGTCGACAAAAATGAAGGAAGTGGTGAAAGTCCAATTGAAATTGCAGTAGCTGCTGAAACTGAACCTCCTTCCCCTACAGTTCGGGATGTGCCGAGGAATGCTAAAAAGGAAACAGCTGAACCTCATTGTTCGTCGCCAGCGAAGGTCAAACAACCTGATAAGGAAGAGGTAATTATGTATCGACATTTTGTTCAAGGAAAGCAAAGTGTCGACATTTTGTTCATGTATCAAACCATTTCAGGTGTTTATAGTTTTCTTTTGCTTTATAGTTTTTCATTCTTCCTCTGAAGTCTAAAAGATCTATATGGCTCAGTGCTTTGCTATTCCACTTTGAACGTACTCTTGATCTCTCTCGATCATTTAATTTATTTAGTTTATATCTTGATACATTATATATGCAGAAACACAGTGAGGAAACAGAAATGATCATGCAAGTGCCTTTTCCGGACGAATGCATTGGCAACATCATCTCACTGACCACTCCTGCAGATGCCTGCAGACTGTCATTGGTCTCTAAGCGTTTCAAGTGCGCTGCAGAATCCGATCAAGTTTGGGAAAACTTCCTTCCCAGTCCGCATCTTATCCATGCGATCGAATCCCAATCCACGTCTTCATCGACATTTGTGCCTGCCAAGTCCAAGAAGGAGTTTTACCTTGCGCTGTGCGATAACTCAGTCCTCATGGATAATGAGAAGATGAGCTTTTCACTGGACAAATGGAGTGGGAAAAAATGTTACATGATATGTGCAAGGGAACTTAATATTGTTTGGGCACAAGATAAATCTAGATACTTGAGTTGGATATCTCTGGCTGAGTCCAGGTTTAAGGAGGTGGCTTCTCTAGACGAGGTTTGTTGGCTCGAAATACGTGGGAAAATCGATACGAGTATTCTGTCTCCATGGACTCTCTACAAAGCTTATCTTGTGTACAAGTTAACAGAAGACGCATATGGATTCGACGTGCCTGTGGAGGTCGCAATTGCTGAAAGGCATTATGGATTTGAATACGGACCTCTGGATGCCGCACTTGGTGGAGATGAAAATAAGCAGACAGTGTATCTCGATCCAAGTCTGGAAATTATGGATGGAGCTCGACGTCCAAATGAAAGAGCGGACGGCTGGTTGGAGATGAAGTTGGGTGAGTTTCTATGCCAAGCAGAAGAAGATGGAGAGTTGGAAATGATATGTGCGGAGTATAAAGATCTGTGTTGGAAGAGTGGTCTTATTGTGCAGGGAATCGAGGTCAGGCCAGAAAGAAAGGAATACTCCGAGGCCAAAGGCAAGGCAGGACATTTCAGAGCCAAAGGCAAAAAAGCCTTGTTTTTCTAGGTTCTGACCTCCGATCAATGAGTAAGTTGTAAGATGATTAGTGTCATGATTATGAGCTGATTAAGAGTAATCCTCACCAGTGAATGAAATACAACTGTCAGCATGTTGTGGTCTATCAATGCTGATGTGGATATTTTCCATTTTCAGTGATGCAATAATTGTTTTTTCATTTAAAATAAAATAACTTTGTTTTTCTAGCTTTTCTCAGTTTAAATACTTTGTTGGCAGTACGTTTTGCTGCATTAAGAAATCAAAAAGAAAATTGCTCCAGGTTCTTCTTTCTTCTTCACTGTTCTTCATTTCTTAGCTAACTCTAGCTTGAATATTTCATTATGGATGCCATGTTCTCATAATTAAGTTTCCACTAGTTAAGCTAGCTTGATGGAAATAATAATTAATCCATTATAATGGATTCATAATTAACGACTCGAGAGTTTCTAATGTGACATTCCAGTGTTTATGTTTTTGTCTATGGCAATGGCATTAGAAGGGAAGTTCAAGAATTATTTCATTTATATGTTAAGAGTTGTGTAATAAACTTCCCTGCTAAGGTACTATAAATTTTTCAGTAAGAGCTGTGTGTACAGTACATGTCCTTTAGGTTGTTATATATCTGTAAAAGTATGAAAGTGAGGCTACTATAAAAGTATGGAAGAGCAGAAAGGTGACTCTAATTAGTAATTACAATATTGTAGTATTGTACATCTTACGCTAGCTAGCATGTCATGGATTTCTAATGCCTATACTCCGTTGGATTGATCTTGTTGAAGTGACAGAATTCATATCAGTAAACCATTTACAGAACAGAAAATGTCTTCTGTGTAATATTGCTCACGATAAATCCATCATTCATCGACTATGATAAGGAGACTTCTTTATTTGTGTTCATTGTGAAGGATTGTAAGACTTTGACATGCTTAAAATCCAGCAGTTGATTTTATACCTGAAAATTTATAAAAGAATATCCTCTTTGTGTTAGTATAATGTTGCAATGCTACCAGAAAACCACCTAGTACATCCAGAAATTTTCGATCTAAGAATACGTGTATCAGGATAGAGCTTAAACAGTCCACCGGAGGATGCAATCTCATTACAGGTATAAATTTTCTCAATGGTTTAATATAATCGGACATTTTCCCCAAAGCACATTGTTCTACGTACAATTTCTCAGTACCCCCGGTCTTTTCCTTTCTATTGTGGCTTTCAGCTTCAGGGATCACCTAGACCATAGCAACGGTGAATTATTGAGCAACCACGTCTGTAAGGGATAGAGGGCTTTCCATCAGGAAAACAACTGGGGAGTAGTCTTCCAAAAGGGCCTCTGCAAGGGCCAGGGAGTCCGATGAGATTCCTTTTAGCCGAAACCCCGTGGTCCAGCGCCACCATGCTAACCAGTAGTACGCAGAAGATTAATGACTTCATATTTAAAGATGCCATGATCTGAGGCTTCAGTGATAGTAGTAGGCTTCAATGCTGTTAGGTTTCAGAGATATTAGTTGTCTCTTGTTCAATACTTGCATGAGAGAGTGACCTTTTATATGGATTTTGGCTGCCGTTTTACGTTTGAACTGTGGGGTTTGGAAGACTTGAGTTTGTTTCTGCTGTTTTCATTTGCAGTTTGGTAACTATATTGCAGTTTGGTACCATTTAGATGAGCAAAATCAAAGAAAAATAGACATTCTGGAAATCAAAATTGTTCTTGAGATTGAATCAATCAAAGGTGAAAGTTACAAAGTCTACAATCAAATAGTATATGTGTCTTATGTTAAATGTAGACTTTGCAACTTTTGTCTTCAATGAGTTCAATCTCAATAGAGCATACAAGAGAAGTTAGTTTCTTGCAACGAGATCGATTTTAATACGAAATTGACATATCGATGAGACAAGAGAGAGAGAGATCGACAAGACAAATATGTTCAAATTGTTTGAGTTAGAGAGAGAGAGAGAGAGTGTGTGTGTGTGTGTTCAAATTGTTAGAGAGAGAGATGAAAACTAACCCCGTTAGTGAGAGGGTAAGAGTTTGTTTGAGATTTAAATTGGATGACCAGTCAAACATGTAGCAGGTCGTCATTAATATAGTTAGACCAATCATAAGCAACCATGTGGTTAAGGTATCTATACCTTAAAGCACACAAGTATTTGCCAACCCAACTTGGAAATGCTTTGATCAAATATTCTTTTTGATCTTGAGAGCCATTTTGTGAATACATTTCACATTCTCTTTTACAAATGAGTACTGCAGGAAATTTTAAGTGTTGTTTTGGCCCACGTCCTCAGCAAGGGGGTGATGAGGGAACAAAAGTAAAAACGGTGTGTGCGGGGCGTGCCACCTCACGGATGAGGAAAGAGAACGATGCGCGTCCTGACTTCTGACCAGGCGAAAGAGGGCTCCGGTGTCACCTGATGAGGAAATATTTACGAGCTTACTCTTCTAATCACCTGTCGATCGATACTCACTGTAAGAGCGAGCAGAGCAACAATTGGGAAATCGGAGACGAGTCCTGACGGGCTCTGGGATCTAAGGCGGGGTGCGCTTAGAACGTAAGGGTTTCGAGGATGCTCGAAGGTTTCGACTGTGTTCGTCTGTTTGAGAGATTTGTTGATTGATTGATTGATTGTGTCCTTTGTATAAGCCATGGAGCTTCCTTATATATTCATCCGTAAGCACACTGAGGAAACCTAATCACAACCCACTTGGATTCTGCAATTAGAATCCCACCAGGATACGATTAACTCGCCAGTCGTGCGCTCCATGCAACACGTGTCAAACCTATCTCGCTTAGGTCTCGTTCGCCGCCTCGCTGCATTTCATTTGTCGTGTAGTAAGCGAACTCAAACACTAAGCGACCTTATCCCGAGGGCGTTATTAGTCATTTCCAACTCACCCACGCCAGGAACTGTAGAGTCCCATGTGAATTAGAGATAAGGATCCCGCGAGGGCACCGAATCTCGCGAGGTATCAGAATCTTCTGGATAAAATCCTTGTCACGTGCTGCCAGACCTCGCCACCCTTCGTGGGCTAAAAAAGACCACAGGCGTTGGCCCAAATGATATCCAAGCCTTTCTCGAGTCTTGGACCGAAAATGCCCATTGGGCTCAAACATTGCCCCCTAGGCCTTGAGCTTAATCCATTTCGCATCGGATAAGCGAAAAGGCCTAATTAAGCTTTTTATGGGAACTCGTATTTCAAAAGGTGCTGACGCTTCGGCGTCATTGCCTCCCTTCATCATTACGGCTTTTTGAATTTTGAAACGCGCTGACGTTTCGGTCGTCATTACGTCTTTTCGTTGCGACCATTGATTGAAAGGGACGTTACGGTTCGTCTCCTTTATAAACCTCGACGCGGGTCCCCACATCTTACCATCGCTTTCAGATCAAACTCTGCCTTCTGCAACCAAACAAAACTCCAGCACCGACCTTATTTCGACCGGAAACAATGGCTCCCAAACCTTTTGCCAATGACCCGAACCTCAGCCTTATGGCGGTGACCTCTTGGTCGACCAGCCTTGCTCGTCGCTTCGCCACCAACCCGCCTCAAGGAACACCCATCTATTTCCTTGACACGGGGGCGGCTCTGCTCGGCCCGACTCCTTCAAAGCCTCTGTCCGACGCCGATCTCAACCATTACAACGCCTCCGTGCGTCGACCAATTTTGGCCCAACGGCGCGAACCGGGGAACTTCTCTACCTGGCAAGCCCGTTCCCATATAAATGTCCGGGTCGGGGAATGGCCCAGCGCCACTGCAGAGGATCGAGCGTGGTATGCGGAGCACCTCCGGACCGATCAAACGATCTGGGAAGCGACCGGCATTCATGAAGCCATTGCCCTGAGTTTCTCGCTGCCCCCTCACACCGACCGAGCGCCTATCGCTGCCGTGGCCTGTTTGTGGAACAGTGCCACTAACACCTTCGACTTCCCCTTCGGGCAGATGGGCATTACGCTGCTGGACATCCTCGCCATCACCGGGCTGCCGATTCACGCAAAGCCGTATGCGCCAAGCGACTTTGCGTCGACCGAGTTCACATATGCCTGCAACTTGGGGGCCCGCCGCGCCCTCAGAAGTTCATATAGGGCGTGGAGGAAATTTTACATAGACCACGCGGAGCCGCATGAAGGAGGCATCGCTTTCTTGGAGTACTGGCTCGACAAGTTTGTCTTCTGCGGCAGTGCTCACAAACCAACCGGGAAATGGACCAAGCTGGCCGAAGCACTGTACAATGGAGTTGAAGTCGGGCTAGGGCAACCTGTACTAGGCGCACTCTACCGGACCTTGCACCTGCTGTCCCTGAAGCCTTTCCACCTTTCTGGCGGCCCTCTGTGGATCCTGGACCTGTGGACGCAGCTATACTTTCCACTCTTCCGGCGAACCCCGGTGGAATTCCTGCCCGAGGATCAGCTGCTTGGCTTTGTGGTGTGCAGGAACGCCGCAAACCGGACTCCTCTGTCCTTCTTCGCCAGCCTGTCCATCCTCTACAACCACATCGAGCCGCCTCCGACCATGGATATGATGGTTCGCCGGCGCCACCCTGAGGTCCTATCGACGGGTTTCTTCCCCCGCCAAGGCTCGGACAACGATGCGAGGACTGCCTTCGTGAGAGCAACCTCGTGCTGCGACCTTCAGCTCGCCGAGGAAGAACAAGGCTTCGAGCTGTATGCCCCTAATCACTTCGCGAGGCAACTTGGCTTCCATCAAGGGATTCCTTATCCGCTTCTCCATTCGGTCAACAAGTACACCTCGTGGAGAAAAGTTGGCGAGTCCGACCGGGTCACCCCGCTGCAAAATATCTACCCTCTTTCTCCCAACTTGCTGGAGATCGAGCCTTCGCAGGGTGTCGACCCCGCCTACCTTGCTTGGTGGCGATCATTGTCCAACAACCATTGGGGGTTCCCAGACGATGCTGTCTTCGCTGCCATCTTCCGCCCTTTATACGACACTTTGGGCGAATCAGACCGTATCATCCTCGATGGCCAGCGCGACCGTGCGGAGAGGGGTTCAGGAGCTGCGACGGGAACTAGGCTTGCGCTTCCGCCAGTTTCTGTTGCTCGCCGCCCGACGGGGATCGTCATACGAGAACGCGATCCCGCACCCGAGGTATGTCACTAAGCGCGTAAATTTCGAACCTCCTCTGCCATATTGACAAAGTGCTTCTTCCTAACCCTCTTATTTACTTTTTTCAGTCTGCCCCCCGCCGGAGAACAATCGACAGGTCTGAAGTCGCCAGAGGAAAAGCACCTGTCCGGAGGGGAACTGTGGCGGGCCACGACAGTGAAACTGCTCCTGTCGTTCCTCGGCCAACGAGCGGCGAAAGCTCGCGGAAGCGTCCTATCGAGGACGAAGAGGACTTGCTCGAGGAGGTGCGGTACCAGCGAGAGTATGGCTTGGTAAGCAACCCGGTAAGCGGACCACTTCGGATTAAATTTTCCTAAGCCAGTCAACAACTCGCTAACTTTGCCTTTGACAGGTTCGCCGCACCCGACCTCGCCTCACTGTCGTTGAAGAGGCGCCCGTGATAACGGAAGTCCCATCTCCAGAACCATTCGTTGGAGACATGAACTTGGCCCTCCAAAGGGTCGCTGAGGCAAGCGCGGAGATGGTCATTGAGGAAATTGCTGAAGCCGGCGAGGAGATGGTTATCGAGGAAGTCGCTGTGGCAGGCGCCGAGACGGTCGTCGAAGATTCTACTGAATCCAGCGAGGAGATGATCTTCGAAGAAACTGTTGAAGCCAGCGAGGGAACGGTCATTGAGAAAGTTGCTGATGATGAAGTTCTTGATCAGTCCGTCCAACTCTCCGATCCCACTGCCCCCTTGGCGTCTCCGCCCGAAGGCCTTCAATTGGTACTTTGGGTCCCTCCTCTGCGATTGGGCCGAGCGAGTCAGACCAACGAAGTGCCTCCGGTGGTTCCAACAGAGAGTCCGCAGCCGCTGTTTGAGCTTTCCCCACTGCAACCGTACCCGACGGCTCAGGCCAAAGAAGTGGAGACGGAAACCGCCCGTGACACTCCGCCACCCACTCCGGAGATCGAGGCGGCTGTCGATGTTGAACCAGTCACTCCGGCCCCAACGAGAAAACCTGGCGAGTAGTCTTCTTCCTTCAGCACCCGGGCCGCTCGTCTTTGGGCCCGAACTACTCTGCCTGCTGATCCGGAACCCATCCGCCTAGCTCGGTCTTTCCTTCATGGGTTGCTGCATCACGGCTCTCGCTCGAACGTCTTTGACTTGGTAGGACGTATTCGCGAGGCTCACGAAGCTCTGGATCGACATCTCACTGGCGGCAATCCTGTTCTGGACCAAGCGCTGGAGTTGGCCGACACTGTCGAGTCGCAGGCTCGCCGAGTCTTGGATATCGGTGCTCAATCAGCTTCCCATGAGCAAGCTCGCCGAAACTTAAACAATCAGATGGCAAGCCTCTTGGCCGAGCTTGGTGACGTTGGCGTCCTGGGAGCGTCTTCAGAGAATCCAAGTGCTGGCCATGCTCGGCGAGTGGAGGCCCTGGAGGCTCAGATAGCGGAGCTGCAGGCTCAACTTGCTCAAGCTCGCCAAGACTTGGCCCGCGCTGTGGAGGTGGAAACCCGTTTGCAGGCCGCAGAGGAGGCCCAAGAAGCTTTGGACTCGGCCATTGCTACTGCCGAAGGAGTTCAAGCCCAGGCCTATGATGAAGAAATAGCCTTAGAAGGCATGCTCTTAGATTTGTATAGGGTTTGTAGGCGTGCTTAGGTTTAACTTGTATTTGCCCCCTTGTATAAACTTTAATGATAATGTCAAAATTGAATTTTTCCCGCTCTTTGCCAACTGTTATGTAATAACTGTCAGGAAAAAATCTTTTTCTGAGATTTAGTGACGGTTTCCAATGTAACTACTCGCTCGGAACGCGGGTAATCATTATTGAAAAACGCGTCTGACCTTATCCCCAAAGCCCGTATCTCGGAGCAAATATTGCATGGGGGACAACTGTCGAACGCACAATCGCCCCTTCCGCCTATAAAAAGAAACGCTTGGCCGGGGTGAAGTATCAGTGAAGTCTTTGCCCCCTCACCATGATTTCTTATTCTCTTTTGTTCATCCTTTTGTCCCTGCTTAGAGCAAAGCCCCCAACCATACATTCCCATTCTTTGCTGATTCTGAAAATCTACTCTCAAGCCAAGCCTTTGTTCGGCCTGACCAAAGGTTGGGTAACCTCTGCCTTGCGCCTGCTGTTCTATCAGCGCGTGAGGCTCTGCCGGCCCTTCAAACGGAAGACCGGTGGTAGCATGAGGGATCCTGGCCCGCTGGACCTCTAGCTTCCCAACAATTTGTCTTAGGTCCAGGCCGGCGTCGGGATTTAGGCTGGTCTAAAGACGCGAGGCGTTTGTCAACTTTGAGCGAAGGACGCGGCGGCAGACTTTTCTTTAGCCAAGCGAGCCGGGACGAGGCTTCCAGTATCTGTAGATCTATGCTTTTTTGAATGTAAACATAGTCTAATTTTACCTTTTCTGATCAATGTAATTGCTTTGGCCGCAAAGCCAGAATTTGAAACATGTATTGAACAAAGTCAAAAAAGGCAAAAATAAATGAATTTATTTTTTAGGGCCTCTGGAATAGGCCCGAATCTTGTACTAGTCTTTGTGTTTAGACTTTGCACGTTTACAGAGAATGAAGAAAACAATAGAACTTTTTAGGGCCTCTGGAATAGGCCCCAATCTAATACAGGCCTTTTTAGGCTGGTATGTTACAATGTATTCTATTAGTCTTCTGTCCCGAGTTGCCCCCTAGTGTTAGGCGGCGGAGCGAGTATGCGATGGCGCGTAGCACTATTGACTGTGGTGGCGGGAGCTGGTGGAGGTGGAGGATCCTCGCGCTCCCAGACTCCTGCAATGTGGCGCTTGAGGAAGCGGCCATTAATAGGGTTGCGATGAATAGTACCGTCCAAATCACGCAAGTGGTATGCCCCCTTGGGAAGTATACGATGAATGATAAAGGGTCCATCCCAGCGAGCGGACCACTTGCCTCGACCATCTGTTTTATCCCCAAGCGGGAGGACGGCATGCCACACCTTTTGGCCCTCAGCATAGCTTTGTCCGCGCGTGATCTTATCATAAGAGCGGGCGATGCGTTGTTTCTCGAGGACGAGATTGTTGAAAGCGGCGATGCGGTGCTCGTTCAGATCTTCAAGCTCCTGCCACATGGCTTGGACGTAATCCTCGCCAAGTAGTTGATGTTGCTCTTGAACGCAGAGCGAAGCGATATTGATCTCAAGGGGAAGGACGGCATCGTGACCGTACATGAGCGCATACGATGTAGTATCCGTAGGGCCTCGCTTGGAGGTGCGGTAGGCCCACAAAGTGTGGTAGAGTTCCTGGTGCCAAACGCGTGGGTTCAACTCCAACATCTTGCGGAGGATGCCAAGGATGACCTTATTACTAGTCTCCGCTTGGCCATTGGACTGGGCATAGTATGGCGTGGAGTGTAGGAGCTTGATGCCGTAGTCGTTTAAGTATGTAACAACTGAATCGGCCATGAAAGCTGCCCCCCTGTCCGTAACGATGCACTCCGGGATGCCAAAGCGTGAGATGATATTGCGGAAAATAAAGTTGCGCACCGAGTTAGCAGAGGCGACTTTGAGAGGTTCGGCCTCGACCCATTTGGTAAAGAAATCGGTGGCAACAATTATGAACTTATGCTGCTCAGAGGAATGGGGATGAATGATGCCCACGAAATCCATTGCCCATCCGCGACACGGCCAAGGTTTGATGATGGGCTGCAGCGGGATGTTGGGGATATGTTGTACGGGTCCGTGAGCCTGGCAATCTTGGCAACCTCTGGCGAAGGCAATACAGTCTTTCAGAATGGTTGGCCAGTAGTATCCATGGCGGCGGATCAGCCATCGCATTTTGGGCCCGGCCTGGTGCGAGCCGCAAACTCCGCAATGGACTTCGCGCATGAGACGTTTAGCTTCATTCCCGTAGACACAGCGGAAGTCGTTGCCGTCTTCCCCACGCCGCCGGAGTTCGCCATTGCGTAATACAAAGTTTAAGGCGAGGAAGCGGATTTGCCTGGAATGAGCAGCGTCATTGGGGTTCTGGAGGTAGGCGATGAATGGTAGCCGCCAATCCTCGTCGATGGGGTCCAAGGCTGCAACTTCTGGGATGGCGTCCCGAAATTGCCCCCTGGCGATGAAAGAGGGAAGAGTACGGCGTTCGACCTTGAGCAGGCGTTCGCGCACTCCGTCTCTCAGGCTGAGGCCAGACGCTATCTGGGCGAGCTCGTTGGCGGCGAAGTTAAATTCACGTGGTATGTGTTCGATGTAAACGTCGTCAAATCGATCCAATACCTCGAAAGCCTTACGCAGGTATGGCTCAATTGACAAACTTAAACATTTGAACTTTTCCACAAGCTGGTTAACGACCAACAAAGAATCGCCAAAGATCTGGACCTCGCGGACTCCTAAGTCCAACAAGATCTCTAGGCCGATGATTAGTGCTTCGTACTCGGCCTGGTTGTTGGTGCATTTGAAATCGAGCTGGAACGAGTAGGAGAAGCGATCTCCAGCGGAATTGGCTATGGCTATCCCGGCTCCGGCTGCGGTATCAGTCCGTGAACCATCAAAGTACAAGGTCCAGGGAGCGAGTGTTACTGTGGCGAAGTCCAACTCGCGAAACGCTGTGAGCTCTGATGGTGGGTGATGGGCAAGAAAATCCGCTATTGCCTGTCCTTTTACTGCCTTTTGCGGAACATATTGCAACGAGAATTCGGACATGGCTAGGATCCACTTGCCGATGCGTCCCCGCAAGATAGGGCGAGAAAGCATGTATTTGACCAGGTCGGATTGAGCGATGACGACCGTGGTAAAGGCAAGCATGTAATGGCGCAGCTTACACCCTGCAAAGTATAGGGCGAGACATAACTTCTCCATGGGCGAGTAGCGTGTCTCACAGTCCGTTAAAACCCTGCTAAGGTAATAGATGGCATGTTCTACCCCGTTCTCGTCGTCCTGGGCCAGGAGTCCGCCGATGGACAGGTCGGCGGCGGCGATATAAAGTTTAAGCGGGGCGCCGTCGCGAGGCGGGATCAGGACAGGTGGGTTCGTAAGGTAGTCCTTGATTCGATCGAAGGCCTGTTGATGTTGCGGTTCCCATACGAACTCGGTTGCCCCCTGGAGCTTAAGGAGGGGTGAAAAAGGTTGGACCTTCCCTGCCGCGTTTGATATGAAGCGGCGGAGAAAGTTGATTCGCCCTAGTAGCTGTTGTAGCTCTTTCTTGGTAGTGGGAGGCGAAGCGGTGATTACCGCTTGTGCTTTGTCCTTTGGGATCTCGATGCCTCTTTGATGTACTAGGAAACCAAGGAAGTCACCGGCTTCCGCGAAGAAAACACACTTGGCGGGGTTCATCTTTAGGTTATGTTTGCGCATCCGTGTGAACACCTGCCGCAAGTCTTCCACGTGGGTTGCTCGCGATTTGGTTTTGACTAGCACATTGTCGATGTAGACTTCGATCAACTTGCCCAAGATGTCGTGGAAGATGAGGTTCATGGCGCGCTGGTACGTTGCCCCCGCATTCTTAAGGCCGAAGGGCATGACGACGTACTCGAATGCGCCAGCAAAACCAGGACAGCGGAAAGCAGTCTTGTGGCGATCCTCCTCGGCGACGGGAATCTGATGGTACCCGGCCGTGCCGTCCATAAAGGATAACACTTCGTGTCCCGCGGCGGCATCAATGAGTAGGTCAGCCACAGGCATGGGGTATATGTCCTTTGGTGTTGCGTTGTTTAGATCTCGGTAATCAACACAGACACGCATCTTGCCATTTTTCTTGCGGACGGGGACGACGTTGGACAACCACTCGTTATATTTGGCCACGCGAATGATACCCGATCGGTGCATGCTTTCGATCTCTTCCTTAACCACGATCTGGGTCTCAGTTCGCATGAAGCGGTCGTCCTGCCGGACTGGACGCCGGTCGGGATAAGTTGGTAGCCGGTGGCAGACCAAGTCCGGGGACAAGCCGGGCATATCCTCGTACTTGTCGGCGAAGCAATCCCTGTACTCGCGTAGTAGGGCAAGCAGGGCTTCCTTTTCGTCCTCCGCCAACTTTGCGCTGATGGAAATGAGTAAGGGCTTTTCTGTAGTCCCTACATCAACTTGTAAAGTGGGGTCGCGGACTTGAGGTGGAGTGTCGTCCAAGGCAGCAGGAGCTAACTGAATAACTTCTTCTTTGGTATCGGAATAATCCACCACTTCATCGACATATTCCATAGTCGCGACCTTGTCGTAGGCTTCGCGTTCTGCCCAATACGAAAGGAGTCTTTCGCACAAGGACTCGCCAGCCTCGCGTGCCTCCTCGGAAAAGGCACTATCCATTGAAATGGGGTGTGAGAGTCGCGATGGTGTGAGGACGTTGCAAATCGTCCCTCGCCTGGGTAAGTCCCCATCGCGTTAGATTGGAGGCCGTTACTCCGTATGGGCGGCCCTTGTGATCGACGCCTTGAACGTCCAACGGGCCCAAGTCCGTATTATAGTACCGGGCATCGTTGAGGTTGGCGGAAATAGAGAAAGGCCGCGGGTCGGCCTTGATGATGATTGCCTCGCGTTTCTCGGTATCCCATATCATGAGCTCTTGGTGCATTGAGGAAGGCACACAACAACTTCTGTGGATCCAGTCTCGGCCGAGGATCATGCTGTAGGAGGAAACGCACTCGGCGACAAAAAAGGTGTAAACCCGCGATGCCGGCCCGACCTTGACCCGTAGAAACAGTAAGCCTAGGGTTCGGGACACTTGTCCTGTGAAGTTCTTCACCGTTAAGGACGTGGTCTGGATCATCGAGCGCGGGATGTCGAGGAGTCCCATGGTGCGGGTTGTGACGACATTAACCGCGGCACCGGTGTCGACCATGACCTTGTTTATCAGTTTCCCTTGGACCTCTGCCGTGATATACAGTGGCCGCATGTGGGTGGCCATGTCCAAAGTTGGCGTGGAAAAGGTCAGAGTTGGCCTTTGGGTGAGGCTGCTCGAACTTTCTACTTGTGGAGCGTCATCGGCTGGGGCCAGTACTGGGCCCATTTCGCTGCTGCATGGCGGGGGTATGCTGTCATCCTCGCTGCAAATGGTGATGTCCGCCGCGCTGCAGGTTGTGTTTGGTGGAAGAGCGTATCGTTCCGAAATAAAGAACACCATCCCGACCTGAAACGAGAATTGTTCAGGGACTGGGACCAAAGGTGTGTCAATGATCCCGTGTTCCCCTTCGAGCACTGCAAAGGCATCTGCCTCGCGGCTAAGCCCTTCATCAACATCCCATCCGGAGACCTCTAGCATACTGCAGGTGAATGATTCGGCCTGCTCTTCGTCCTGCTCTTCCTCTAGGTTGAGCCGAGGTTCTGAGTGTGCCTCGTCGGCTTCCTCATTCTCGCGGAAACGTTGGGCCATTTGTTCGGCGAGGTTAGGACTGGAGGGTGCTGGTGTCGCTGCTGGTGGTTCTGGAACCTCGGGCTGCCGCGGACGCCATACTGGCTTGGGTGAAGGCTGATGGTCCCTGGCTGGCTGTCTGTCTGATGCCGCAGGAGCCTTACCATTGTCTTCTTTCTCCAACCGCTGCAGGGCAGATACTCGGGGAACCATCCTAGTCTCGGGTTCCGGGGTGCGCCGTGGCCGAGGCTGTTGTGGCGATGGCGGCTCCCTTCTGACGTCAGCCTCTGGATTTCGACGTTCTTGTCGTCGTGAGGGCTGAGATGGCTCACGTTTAGACTCTGAGTCCGGAGTCATGAACAATTTACGCCTAGGGCCGGTAGGCGGAGCCTTGCTTTGTTCGGGTTCCGGTGACGGCCTATGCCGGGAAAGCCGCTGATCTCTCCTCCTATCAGTTTCTGGTGACGGGTTGGGCCTAGCAGGCTGTGGATCCCTCCTCCTGTCAGGTGCGGGTGACGGCCTGCGTCTGGAGGGTTGCTGGTCCCTTCTCCTTTCAGGTATTGGGGATGGCCTGCGCCTAGGAGGCTACGGATCTCTTCTTTGTTCAGGTGGTGGTGATTGCTTGCGCCTGGGAGGCTGCGAATCCGGCTTGGGCGGAACCGTGAGTCGGCAGAAAACGTTTGGCTTGGGCGCAGGCTCGTCACTGAACTGCTCGCAGATTCTTGGAGGTGTGACTGGCGGCATTTGAAGGACTGCGCGCAGACCTTCTGCTTCTCGCCACATTCGCTCAGGCGTCTGTGCGAGCTGTGAGGGGCGTACAGCGCCCTCGTCGACAGCCCGTAAGGCGCGTAGGATGCTGCCGTATCGCTTCTGGAGCTTGCGCTTCTTGGACCTGCTGATGGTCACTGCCTTGCCCCCTTGCTGCGTGTACCAGACCCCTTCCTTGATCGCCGATTTGGACGTCGGGGGAATGTAAGGGTTGGTCAAGACGCCGTCACGAGGGCTCGGGGAGGCGCTGCTACGACTCTCGCTGCTGGAGTCTGACATGTCCATCTCGCTTGCGGCAGGGGATGGAGGTATTGCTGCTGCCCAATGCGCGGCAACGTATGTCTCGAGACGCGTTATCCTTTTCTCCAGCTCTTCGCGAGTTCTAGGGCTCGTAGGCTGGGAACCTCTGACGGGGAACGGTCTATCGTCCCTCATGATTGCTTTGCCCTTATCCTTGTAGGAGGGGCGGTCTGGTTCGAGCCTCGCGACCAACTGTCGAGCTGTGTCGTCTGCGCTCCCCATCTGGTTATCCGGGAGTATGTAGTTGTTCGCCGGCCGTTTGTGATTTCGGCCCGGCGGCTCGGATGGTCCTGCATTTGGTGACAGGTCTAATGTGATCATTCGCTGGCCGACGCGAGGCCAAGCGAAACCAGCAGTTGCGATTGTAAAGCCGCCCTCATCCTTAAAGCAGATATATCCGAGGTCGAGCCAGTCTTGGATCTGGTCTCAGAGCTGGCGACATTCGCTGGTTCTGTGCCCCCAGCTGTCATGGAAACTGCAATGAACGCGTCCCTCCTTGTACTCGCTGTAGGGCAAGGAGTTGAGTGTGACGAGCCCGGCCTCTCTGAGATCTTCTAAGACCTCGTGTGCCAGACTTTCGTTGTAGGTGTACCGACGACGCGGCTGGCGGGCACCGTCGTCTCCTTCCTCGCGACCCCTTTTGGGCGCTCGACGTCGTTCATCGTCCTGGGCCTGGTCAACCCAGTTGACCTCGACCATGCCCACTACGGGCGGAAAAGGGTCTACATCGACCAATGAGGCCGTGCTCCCCGGTGCCTTCATCCTCAGTTCGCCTGAGTTTAACCAAGTCTGCAGTTGGTCTCGGAGCTTGACACAATCTTTGGTGTCGTGGTTGTACACGTTGTGGAAGGCACAGTATTTCTTGTCCTTCAGCTCCTCCTTAGGCGGTATCTTGTGATCCAGGCGCACGTACTTCGCCTCGATTAGGTCATTAAAGACCAAATGGGCGTTTTTGGCGTCGTAAGTGTACGACTCGTACTCTGGCTTGGTCCAGGCAAAGGACTGGATGGTGATCGGCTCGCGGGTCATCTTCAGGTTCTTCAGTTTATGAGCCACTTGCTTACCAGTCAGCTCTACCGCGCCAATGTCGTCCAAGTCCTGATCTGCATGAGCTGGCTCCGGCCTTTGATAGTAGGGATCGTGAGCAGGGGTTTGCATGCTGAGTGCCCCCACGATCCGGTTCTTCCCTGGTACATAGGTTCCCTTGGAAGCGTTGGCCTTGTCGTCCAGCTCGTTCAGGATGAGCTCGTAGCTGCCAACCTTGTTGATTAGGTCACCCATGGAACTGAAACGCTCTCCATGGTGCTTCAGCCGCTGGCGGTGCTCCAGACCCCGAATAGCCAACTTAATGGCTTCCTGCTCAGGCAGCAGGTAATCGCATTTGGCCTGCTGGATCTTGAAGCACTGGAGGAAAGAAACTCCGGACTCCATTCTCTGCTGGCTCATCTGCGTGAGGGAGTCGAGGCCAACTTCGGGCTCAATTGTGCCATATGTCTCCCGGAAGAGACGTTCCATGGTGGGCCAATCTGCTATGGACCCTGGCTTCAGTCTGGAATACCAGGTGAAGGCGGCTCTGGACAGAGAAGTCCCGAAGAGCTTGAGCTTGAGCATGTCATCATTCCCGTACTGTCCGCATTGGACCTTGAAACGGGCCATGTGAGTCGCTGCATCTTCCCTCGTCTCCCCAGAGAATGTGGTGAAGACGATGTTCTTGAACCCGTGGGGGAAGGGATACTGTGCCACGCTATCTGGATAGGGGTCACGATAGTGCAAGCTAGCATCACCCTTTCCGGTGTGCTCCTTGACAATGCTTGAGATGAGTTGGCGCCAGTCGGCCGCCGTTACTGGTGCAGAATCTGCCCCCTGGTCGTGGCCATGCCATGCAGAGAGGCTAGGGGCCTGCCCGACATTCTTAGGGGTCGAACTGGAATAAGCCACGATCGGGTCATCTGGTGTCCCCATTCCTTGCGATGGAAGAGCACCGGCGCCCCTGAGTGTGACTCCAGGGCTGCATGGCGAGGGTAGACGGGGTGGTGTCTTTGATGAACTGGCCCCCAATGTGAATTGGGGAGCCTTCTGGGCCCCGACCCTCGGATTTGCTCTAGGGCGCTCATTAGGCGGGATGTACCTTGAGCCCTCAGCTGCGCTTGAACTGGCATAGTTCATAGCGTGACTCTTTGGCGCTTGGGCCCGAATCCAGTCTTCCATCTGCAGGACCCTTGTACTCAGGGTATCATGGCGCTCTTTGTAGTCTTCGAGCTTTTCCATGCTGTTCTTGCTCCCGAAGAAGGAAGCGTCCTGCTGTTGCTGCAGCTTGGTGTCATGGTCGTTCAGACGATGGGTTTGGACCTCCAAAGCCTTTGTAAAGGCCACCTTGCTCTGATCCAGTTCTGTGTGGATCCTTTGCAGAGAGCCGGTCATTATGTCCTTGTCCTCCCTGATCGTGCCAACCACATAGTTGAACTCCTCGCTGAGCTTAGCGTGGTTCTCCTGGTTCGCGAGCCAGATCTCCTTGTCCTTAGCGACCTGCGCAGAGAGGTCCTGGACAGTTTGCTGAGTTTCTTCGACTTTCAAGCCGAACTCTCTCCTGAGCGCGCCGATCTCATTCTTGAAATCGCTCCTTAGTTCTTCGAACATTTTGCAGACTTCCTCTGTGGACAGAGTAGGTCCTGCTTCTGGGATTGGTTGTGAGTTTGCCATTGTGGACTTAGTATGGTCGGGGTTGCCGAACCGAGTGAGAATCTCTTCTTTAGTGAGAGATCTGCAAGCCGCGCTGTTATGGGGCTTGTATTGCGGAGCCTTATGTTTTAAACAAGAAATTGAAGGTCTCCGGTATGGGGAGTCTTGGACTTCCCAATGATTGCTGAAAAAGTAAACTCCCTGTCCCACTGGGCGTGCCAATGTTTTGGCCCACGTCCTCAGCAAGGGGGTGATGAGGGAACAAAAGTAAAAAAGTGTGTGCGGGGCGTGCCACCTCACGGATGAGGAAAGAGAACGATGCGCGTCCTGACTTCTGACCAGGCGAAAGAGGGCTCCGGTGTCACCTGATGAGGAAATATTTACGAGCTTACTCTTCTAATCACCTGTCGATCGATACTCACTGTAAGAGCGAGCAGAGCAACAATTGGGAAATCGGAGACGAGTCCTGACGGGCTCTGGGATCTAAGGCGGGGTGCGCTTAGAACGTAAGGGTTTCGAGGATGCTTGAAGGTTTCGACTGTGTTCGTCTGTTTGAGAGATTTGTTGATTGATTGATTGATTGTGTCTTTTGTATAAGCCATGGAGCTTCCTTATATATTCATCCGTAAGCACACTGAGGAAACCTAATCACAACCCACTTGGATTCTGCAATTAGAATCCCACCAGGATACGATTAACTCGCCAGTCGTGCGCTCCATGCAACACGTGTCAAACCTATCTCGCTTAGGTCTCGTTCGCCGCCTCGCTGCATTTCATTTGTCGTGTAGTAAGCGAACTCAAACACTAAGCGACCTTATCCCGAGGGCGTTATTAGTCATTTCCAACTCACCCTCGCCAGGAACTGTAGAGTCCCATGCGAATTAGAGATAAGGATCCCGCGAGGGCACCGAATCTCGCGAGGTATCAGAATCTTCTGGATAAAATCCTTGTCACGTGCTGCTAGACCTCGCCACCCTTCGTGGGCTAAAAAAGGCCACAGGCGTTGGCCCAAATGATATCCAAGCCTTTCTCGAGTCTTGGACCGAAAATGCCCATTGGGCTCAAACAAGTGTGTGCATATGAAGGCTGCTACTTGTGGTAGCTTTACTAAGATAATACGATCATCAGCAAAGTATAAATCTATCCTGATAGGAAAGCTAAGAACTCCAATCTGATGTTAGCGGCCTGATTCTCAGGGCGACCCCTGAGATTAGTGCTAGCAAAGGTTAATGCAGTGCAATTAAATTGTTTCTTGAACAGAAATATAACCACCAATAGTAAAAGAAAGTAGCAAATTCTTTAACTCATAAAACAACAAGATTTCGTCGGTATGAGGTTTTCAAAAAGTGTTGCGTTATGGTCCATTCAAACAAGATAACATTGGTAGAAGTGGTAGAACAACTTTATTGTCTTCACCATCACGGTTGACATGCTATTCTTCTTCAGTCTTCAGCTCATTTGCCGACGACACGGCACTTCATTTCTCGATCATGTTGGCTTCACCAGAATATGAACTGGCCGTCGTGAATCAGCTAGTAAGGTTGCTAAACTTTACATGATATATAACTATACAAGTTTTCTCTCTTTCTTTATTTGCTGTAATTATGTCTCTGAGTCTGAACTTTCTGGGAGGAGCACCTTTTCAACTCTTATATGATGGTGTTAGGGTAGCCATAGGTAGAGCTAGCAAGTTCAAAACCCTCCTCATAAATCTCGAATCGACGCTGGATTGTTTGCAACCACGGGTCATCCAGCAGATAAGAGACCATAATTTGGAGCTGAATCTCCCAAACGATGTAATACAAGACCTTCAAGTAAAAATGGATGTTGGTGTGCAACTCATTGCCAATTTGTCGAGCCTTAGCATGTGGAACTTTCGCGTATGGGGGGATTGCTGCAACTGCATGAAGCCTAGCTACGCAGACCAACTTGCTGCATTGGATAGGTCTCTTAGACGACTATTGGAGATACTAAAGCTGGAGCAGATGAGGAACGTGGTGGAGCTCTTGCGTTTGTCAAGAAGAACTAATGACAGACTAGATGAATTGGAGAGAAGACAGTTGGAGATTTTGAAAGCGCTGCAAGAAACAGGAGATATGTTAAGGGAGCAGCAAGTAGTAATGGAGAAAATTGAAAGGAACTGTGGTGCATCTTCAGACAGAGAAAGAGGATCAGCTCCTGCTCCTGCTCCTGCTCCAGCTCTAGGAGCAGCATTTAGGATATTGTTTGATGTTGTAATAACAGTAAAGGACAAGAATATGAAGTATAAGCGCCTCCTCGAAGATTTTGAATCCACTCTTGAATGTTTAAAGCCACTTATAGAAGAGCTTGTGGAATCTAACAAGTTGTTGCATCTTCCAAATGGGAAACAAGAATTTTTCATAATGCAAATGGAGAAGGGTGTAGAGCTGATTCACAAGTGCGCTGAGGTTCGCAATGGAGGAATGAGGTATACAAGGTACGAATGCACCAAGGAACTTATGCGATTGGATGGATGTCTTCAAAGACTTTTCATTGAACTGACAGAGCAGGTAGTATGGAATGTGAAGAAGGCCTTGGTGCTTGTAAGTAACTTGGAAAAAGAGATCACACAAATTGAAGAGGGTGGTGTGGTACATAGTGATGAAAGTGAAATCGAGTGTCCGGTTCCAGTACCTCAACCTCCATCACCTTCAGTTGGAGTGGATTTACAAAATGTGCAGTTAAATCAAGAGGTAATCGAGGAGACATTGGATCCGGTAAGTAACTTTGAAGAGGAGATCAAGGAAATTATAGAAGCTAGTGTGGTACAAAATGATGACGTACAAAGTCAGTCTACTCAACTTTCATGGCCTACGGCTGGATCGAGTATACAAAGTATGCAGGGAAAAAGGGGTGTGATCAAGGAAAGATGGGACTCGGAAGACGAGCAGGATGTCAAGCAAAGCATTGAAGCTGGAGGTGTAGAACAAATTGATGATCTTGGAGGTGAAGGTCACAGGCCAGTAGAACCTGGATTACCTGCCGTTATACGGGACGTACCACAAGTTAACATGGAGGTTTCAAGGGATGTGATTAAGGAGGCATTGGTGGATTCAGCAAAGATTCTTATAGATCAGAAGTGGGTGAAGTCTAATGAAAGGAGTGATGTGGAACAAGATCAAATGGAAACTGCAGCTGGATTAGATGTACTGAGTTTGCAGGGATCGATGGATGTGGAGACATTGTATTCAACTCCTGTTGATTCAGCATTAAAGTGTGCAACAAATATAGACAAGATGGGAGTCGACAAAAATGAAGGAAGTGGTGAAAGTCCAATTGAAATTGCAGTAGCTGCTGAAACTGAACCTCCTTCCCCTACAGTTCGGGATGTGCCGAGGAATGCTAAAAAGGAAACAGCTGAACCTCATTGTTCGTCGCCAGCGAAGGTCAAACAACCTGATAAGGAAGAGGTAATTATGTATCGACATTTTGTTCAAGGAAAGCAAAGTGTCGACATTTTGTTCATGTATCAAACCATTTCAGGTGTTTATAGTTTTCTTTTGCTTTATAGTTTTTCATTCTTCCTCTGAAGTCTAAAAGATCTGTATGGCTCAGTGCTTTGCTATTCCACTTTGAACGTACTCTTGATCTCTCTCGATCATTTAATTTATTTAGTTTATATCTTGATACATTATATATGCAGAAACACAGTGAGGAAACAGAAATGATCATGCAAGTGCCTTTTCCGGACGAATGCATTGGCAACATCATCTCACTGACCACTCCTGCAGATGCCTGCAGACTGTCATTGGTCTCTAAGCGTTTCAAGTGCGCTGCAGAATCCGATCAAGTTTGGGAAAACTTCCTTCCCAGTCCGCATCTTATCCATGCGATCGAATCCCAATCCACGTCTTCATCTACATTTGTGCCTGCCAAGTCCAAGAAGGAGTTTTACCTTGCGCTGTGCGATAACTCAGTCCTCATGGATAATGAGAAGATGAGCTTTTCACTGGACAAATGGAGTGGGAAAAAATGTTACATGATATGTGCAAGGGAACTTAATATTGTTTGGGCACAAGATAAATCTAGATACTTGAGTTGGATATCTCTGGCTGAGTCCAGGTTTAAGGAGGTGGCTTCTCTAGACGAGGTTTGTTGGCTCGAAATACGTGGGAAAATCGATACGAGTATTCTGTCTCCATGGACTCTCTACAAAGCTTATCTTGTGTACAAGTTAACAGAAGACGCATATGGATTCGACGTGCCTGTGGAGGTCGCAATTGCTGAAAGGCATTATGGATTTGAATACGGACCTCTGGATGCCGCACTTGGTGGAGATGAAAATAAGCAGACAGTGTATCTCGATCCAAGTCTGGAAATTATGGATGGAGCTCGACGTCCAAATGAAAGAGCGGACGGCTGGTTGGAGATGAAGTTGGGTGAGTTTCTATGCCAAGCAGAAGAAGATGGAGAGTTGGAAATGATATGTGCGGAGTATAAAGATCTGTGTTGGAAGAGTGGTCTTATTGTGCAGGGAATCGAGGTCAGGCCAGAAAGAAAGGAATACTCCGAGGCCAAAGGCAAGGCAGGACATTTCAGAGCCAAAGGCAAAAAAGCCTTGTTTTTCTAGGTTCTGACCTCCGATCAATGAGTAAGTTGTAAGATGATTAGTGTCATGATTATGAGCTGATTAAGAGTAATCCTCACCAGTGAATGAAATACAACTGTCAGCATGTTGTGGTCTATCAATGCTGATGTGGATATTTTCCATTTTCAGTGATGCAATAATTGTTTTTTCATTTAAAATAAAATAACTTTGTTTTTCTAGCTTTTCTCAGTTTAAATACTTTGTTGGCAGTACGTTTTGCTGCATTAAGAAATCAAAAAGAAAATTGCTCCAGGTTCTTCTTTCTTCTTCACTGTTCTTCATTTCTTAGCTAACTCTAGCTTGAATATTTCATTATGGATGCCATGTTCTCATAATTAAGTTTCCACTAGTTAAGCTAGCTTGATGGAAATAATAATTAATCCATTATAATGGATTCATAATTAACGACTCGAGAGTTTCTAATGTGACATTCCAGTGTTTATGTTTGTGTCTATGGCAATGGCATTAGAAGGGAAGTTCAAGAATTATTTCATTTATATGTTAAGAGTTGTGTAATAAACTTCCCTGCTAAGGTACTATAAATTTTTCAGTAAGAGCTGTGTGTACAGTACATGTCCTTTAGGTTGTTATATATCTGTAAAAGTATGAAAGTGAGGCTACTATAAAAGTATGGAAGAGCAGAAAGGTGACTCTAATTAGTAATTACAATATTGTAGTATTGTACATCTTACGCTAGCTATAGCATGTCATGGATTTCTAATGCCTATACTCCGTTGGATTGATCTTGTTGAAGTGACAGAATTCATATCAGTAAACCATTTACAGAACAGAAAATGTCTTCTGTGTAATATTGCTCACGATAAATCCATCATTCATCAACTATGATAAGAAGGAGACTTCTTTATTTGTGTTCATTGTGAAGGATTGTAAGACTTTGACATGCTTAAAATCCAGCAGTTGATTTTATACCTGAAAATTTATAAAAGAATATCCTCTTTGTGTTAGTATAATGTTGCAATGCTACCAGAAAACCACCTAGTACATCCAGAAATTTTCGATCTAATAATACGTGTATCAGGATAGAGCTTAAACAGTCCGCCGGAGGATGCAATCTCATTACAGGTATAAATTTTCTCAATGGTTTAATATAATCGGACATTTTCCCCATAGCACATTGTTCTACGTACAATTTCTCAGTACCCCCGGTCTTTTCCTTTCTATTGTGGCTTTCAGCTTCAGGGATCACCTAGACCATAGCAACGGTGAATTATTGAGCAACCACGTCTGTAAGGGATAGAGGGCTTTCCATCAGGAAAACAATTGGGGAGTAGTCTTCCAAAAGGGCCTCTGCAAGGGCCAGGGAGTCCGATGAGATTCCTTTTAGCCGAAACCCCGTGGTCCAGCGCCACCATGCTAACCAGTAGTAGGCAGAAGATTAATGACTTCATATTTAAAGATGCCATGATCTGAGGCTTCAGTGATAGTAGTAGGCTTCAATGCTGTTAGGTTTCAGAGATATTAGTTGTCTCTTGTTCAATACTTGCATGAGAGAGTGACCTTTTATATGGATTTTGGCTGCCGTTTTACGTTTGAACTGTGGGGTTTGGAAGACTTGAGTTTGTTTCTGCTGTTTTCATTTGCAGTTTGGTAACTATATTGCAGTTATATCATTTGCTTTTTTCTTCCTATGATCCTATCTAACAGCTCATTCATAACGAGAATTTATTTTTATGTTTTTGTCAGCAGTTTGGTAACTATTTGGCAGTTATAGCACAACAGACTGATTGCTGATTTTCCTATTTTAGGCTTCGATGTTCTTAATGTAAGTATATAACAAAGAAAAATAATGAAACTATAACACAAGGAAGAAACCAAAAGATAAAACAAAAAATAAAAATCATGTTTTCGACAACAATGTTGATTAATTATTCATCAGGGAAACATGAAGAAGATACCTCGCAGTTATTCTTTGTCCTTAGTTTTAGGCTGGTAAGTGTTTTGGATTAAGAAATAGAAATTATGAACGACAGGTTATATAGCTTGGACAAAACAAAACCACTTCATAGTTCATATGAACCTAGACAACAGCAGAAGGAAGTTGACTTGCTCTTAGCTAGCGATCGAGGTTCATTTCTGCAACAGGAGGCTGTCAGTCAGTACCATTCATGATCAGTGACCTGAGGCAGCTAGAGGATATGAATTGCTTCTCAAGCCACCTACAGTCGATCAGTCGAATCTGAGCAACAATTCACCCAGCTGCCAGATATAAGGTTGGTAACACTAGGCTGAAATACAAGTACAAATTAAGTTGCTGATTTTGCACTGTTGTATGTGTTGTTGTGATCATGTCCTTGACTTTGAACTTTCTTGGAGGAGCACCTTTTCAACTATTGTATGATGGAGTTAAGGAAGCCATTAGCGCAACAAGAAAGTTTAGAACCCAACTCGTAAATCTAGAATTCACTTTGGACTGTTTACAACCACAGATCATCCAACAAATAAGAAATAATAATGTGCAACTGAGTCTCCCAGACGACATAATACAAGATCTTCAAGTAAAAATGAATGAGGGCATAGATCTTGTTGCAAGGTTGTCGAAGCTGAGCATGTGGAACATTCGTATTTGGGGTAATTGTTGCAACTGCATAAAGCCTAATTACGCAGAACAACTTGAGGACTTGGACAGATCACTTAAAAGACTGTTAGAACTACTGAAGCTGGAGCAGATAAGGAATATAACGTTGCTGATGCTTAGAATAGATGAAATAGAAAGAAGGCAGTCGGATATTCTACAAGCGCTGCAAGATATTCCAGGGCATATATCAAGAGCGCAGCAGGAAGTCATACAACGAATGCAAGTAAATGTTGCGCAACAAGTGAGTAAAGGAGAAGGAGGAGCTGCTGCTCCTGCTCGTGTTCTTGGAGTAGTATTTGGAATGTTGTATGATGCTGTGATACAAGTGAAGGTCAAGAATTTGATGTTTAACCGTCTTCTCGGGGAATTCAAACACTCACTAAACTGCTTGAAACCAGTGATAGAAGAGGTAGCAAACAACAATACGGTATTGCATCTTCCAATGCTAGAACTAGAAGATTTTGTTATAGAGATGGAAAAGGCTGTGGAGTTCGTTCACAAATGCTCCAGGGTTAGCAAGTTGGCCAACTACAGAAAGTATCCATGGACCAACAAGCTTCTTAAATTAGATAAATACCTTCAAAGGCTTTTCATTGATTTCAGAGGGCAGGTGGAAGGGAAGGTGAAGGAGGCCCTGGAGTTGGTAAGTAACATAGAGTCAGTGATGAACCAAACTAAAGGTAGCTTGGTGGAAATTGATGACATTGAAAGTGAAGTTCAGAGTCCATTGCCCCAACCAGATTCACCGTCAGCTCGATTGGAGTTACAGAATGTGCTGGGAACAAGTACTCATGTAATCCAGAAGACATTGATTGATATAGCAAGGATTACGGAGGAGGGGGTCAAGCCTTCACCACAAGTTCCACCGGGTTTCTCATCTCTCCATACTCAGAATGCCCTCACTCCAGTGCCTCCACAAGTTCAAACCATTATGCTGCCTGTTCCTGCACAGTCATATGCTACTTTGACATATGGATTTCATGGCTCTTCCTCAGTAAACAATGGTGCTCAGAATGACAACATGAACTCCTTTTCAGTCTTTTATGCTGGTAGAGGCCATCTCAGACCACCTTTTAACAGAGGCAACCGTTTCAACAATGGAGCAAGGAACTTTGGCAACAACAACAACTTTGGACCACCAGCTGTCAACAACTATGCAGGCCAAGGCAACACTTTTTTCAACCAAGGATTCAACAATGGAGGATCAATCACCTGTCAATTCTGCAATAGGCCTGGCCATGGAGCAAGAACCTGCAGGACTTTGGCAAATATGCAGAACAACAACATGAACCATGGAAACAGTGGTGGCTGCATCTATTGTGGAAGAAGAAATCACACTGTGGAAAGATGCTACTGCATAATTGGCTTCCCTGATCAGCAGCAAAACAACAACAATGCACTGCCAAGCAATGGGAACAATGCTATGCATAATGGGAACATTACTATGCTTGTTGCTACTCCCCCACAATTTTGGCTTGCTGACACTGGAGCTACAAACCACATGACAAGCAAATGGTCAATTTCTCAACAACCTGACACGTACCCTATAGTGCTTCTGACACTGTGCAGATTGGTAATGGTTCTCAGATGAAAATCACTCACTGCTAACACAATGCTTGGTTCACTCAAACTAAACAATGTGTTGTTAATTCTAGAACTCTCAGCTAGAACTCTCACTCATCTTTTATCTATTTACCAATTGTGCAAACTAAATAACTGTATGATGTGGTTTGATGAATTTATGTGTTATACAGGACAAGGTGTTGGGCAAAGTTCTCTTCAAAGGTCTGAGTAAGCAAGGGTTGTACTCCATTCCTTTTGAGCTGCCACTACTTCAGAAGGATTCAACAGAAAAGCCTGCAAGTTCACACTCGTCCTCTTCAGTTCAAGAGAGCTTTTGTTGGAAAATTGGTCAAGCACTCCCAGTGGCACCAAAGGTTTGGGCACCCCTCAAATGACATAGTTAAGGCAATGCTGAATAAGTGTAATAACCAGTGACACAGAACAAGCTATTTGTGAACCATGTTTATTTGGCAAGTTCAAAAAGCTTCCTTTTTCTATGTCTAATTCTATAAGTTTAATTGCTTTTGAAATAGTACATTCTGATGTATGGGGTCTGCTCCCTACATTTCCATTGATGGATTCAAGTATTTGTACTGTTTATTGATGACTGCACCAGATTTACATGGATCTATCCTATGAAAACCAAAAATGAAGTACTTGGTTATTTGAGGAAGAATGTAAGTGAAATTGCAGCAGCTAAGCTACCATCTTCATCACAAATTGAAATGTTTCCACTGCCTGTAGACAGGGATGAGAAACATGTCCATATTAACGCCAAGCATATGGTTCAAAGGAAAAAGGTGATTTCTTGGTCTCCACTATCCAGCGCACAAAATATACTCATTTTTCAGTTGATAAATTCATAGTTTCAATCACAAAATAGATACCAAAATATAACTTCTCTCTATTCTAATACAGCTTTTCTCTTTTCTTTCCCGCGAACTCAGTTTATTAGTTTGACCATGAATTCAACAAAAGCATAAGCAGTATTGAGCAAATATCATATATGTATATAGGCAATAACATACGTGACGTATGTACAGAGTAACAGAGAGACCCGTACTGCATGGTTACAATATTGTATAGAATTATTGATTGTTTTATTTTATAAGGGACAAAGATCCTTATTCCAAAGAAAATAGGTGCCATCAAGGTGCGATTACTAACAGCAGCTGTTATTAGCCTAGCAAAAAAAGCAAGGAACATTAAGCCTGTGAAAGAACTCAAACAAGATAATGAATCAGATTACCCGAGGCACCTAGAGCAGTTCCTCAACTAGTGCTGCAAAGCGTAAAGCCGCAGGGAAGATCAATGACTTCAATGTTTAACAATCCCATTATCATTTGGTTGTATCTTATTAACTTATTCAATATTTGTATGTGTATGAGACTGGCCATTTATACGAGTTTCAGTTGCTGTTTTAATTCATGACCAGATTCATTGTTTAGATTTCTGAGTTTGGAAATTTCTTAGACTTATGATGATCAAAGAAGAAAAGAAAAGAAAACACAGAGAGATAGAGAGCCCTACTTCGAGCAAATTGCTACTTTGGGCTTACTCCGTCATTTATTGACGTTTTTGCATGTCACTTTTTGAATCTTGATGAACAAATGTAGGTGATCAACCAAATGCAAAGCTTGGAAAACAGACAAGAAAATTGTGCAATGTAGTTAATCAGTCATCAAATTTGACCGTGACGACTCCTCTGAGTTGAGGCCACCTAACCTTCAATGTGCTGTTGACAGTCAAAGGAACACACAAACCTACTAGTTCATCTGGCAAATTTATGTTGGAAAATGAAATATGGCCCTCAAGGCAATAAGATAAATCAATCATAAAGATATACTCATTTTAGAATTGCTCTCTCACACACCTTTGCCCAGTCTATTGAATGACTGAGTCACAAACTTTATTATAAATTTATTCACAATATAGTAACAAATCAATAATCCTGAATACAATATTCACAGAACAAAGAAAGGAGGAATGCCCAATGAAGAACAATAATTGAACTTTTTCAATTGGTGGCATTTTTTAAACAAGATGAATAGAGGCACCCATAAACTTACAGACTTACAGTTGCAGGCAGACAGATAACTAGATACTGCACAGGCTACCAGTTTTCCTTCACTATTTTTGATTTCTCTAGAATGAATTTACCTTCCTTGTATTTCTGTGTTTCCTCAAAGGCTCGTTCATACTTCCAGCCCAGCAATTCATGGCAGTCGCAGCAGTAGACATCTGCAACCGTGTGCAGACCAGTGATTAGGGGTCGGTTTTCTTTAGGCCCGACTGTAATATTCATTGCATATGAGAAGAGAAAGCCTCGACCATTTCTTCCCTAATGATTTAACAAAAGAAGAAACAGTCAAATCATGATTCTTGCAATCCTCTCATTTGATCACAACCAGAACAAAACTATCTTATCTTCTACACACTAAATAAATGAGTATAGTGCAGAACACAAAAATCCTCAGCCAAAAACACAAAACAACCACTAGGCTGGCTAATTGAGTTTGAGTTGAGTTCTTTATTCCAAGTTTTCGACATACATTTAGGTTCGAATTTCAATACTCTTCTCCTCCAAATGTAATGACAAACTTGAACTTAATGACAGGCAATTCAAAACCATAACCAAAAACAAAAGCAACTTATCAATGCAAAGGAAAGCTCTATCTTCACCTGAAAGGCTTTAGAAATGATATCATCGTGAAGGGCGACATGGTTTCGGCACTTGCAGCAACTGTAAAGCCTCGGACCAACCAATTCCGCCATCAAAGAACAAGCAAGCAAAGACTGGCTTGGCCGCTATACAAATTCAACACCTTGTCCTATAAGGCATCCAAAGATTTACAGATATATTAGCATCACTGTTTTAGCATAATCCAAATTAAAAGTTTCAAACTCTAAAAGAAACCTCCAACATCCCAAATGTCAGGAGCAGCAAAAAGCTCTCACCTTTCTACAAATATATTGGTCTACTATCTACAAGTTTGGCTATAAATCAATCATGGACGCCAATTCTGTTAACAAAACAGGGCAGTGCTAAAGTAAATGCAGTAAAGATGACACATTTAAACATTAACTACACAGAAAGAAGACGAAAACGAGGTGGCCCAAAACACCCAGTTCAGAAGATCAGGCACAGCAGATAAGTAAAACCCAGTAATTGAGAGTGAATATGGTTCAGGAAAAATGAACCCAAATTAAAGGTGGAAAGTTTATCTTCAATTCGTAATTGGGTAGTGAATGATAGAAATGTTTAAGATATGCGAATCACAGGCAAAGAATGAAAATACCTGCCCAGTTTGGCATGGTTGGTTTTGTATGAATGGGGGTTAGGGTTGAGAGAGACTGAGACTCTGAGGTCTGAGCTGATAGAGATGTTCGGTGGAGTAGTCTGAGATGACAGATTGCATTCAAGATTTTATACAAAGAAGAAATCCTTATATATGAGGGTTACTGTTTCTGTTAAATGCCAAAGTGGAAAAAGAAATATAAAAACGATGTAGAGGTTCTACCGAGATTTGAACTCGGGTTACTGGATTCAGAGTCCAATGTCCTGACCGCTAGACCATAGAACCGATTTGTAAAAGGCTCTGTTTTACTCTTTTATATTCTATGCTGAACTACTCAAAGGCTGGATTTGGTTTCATTGGTTGAATAGAAGTGATCGAAAATATTATTTGATCACGATACAAGTTTTAGTGACTAAACAAGAACATACACTAGTTGTGCCGGTCCACCCAACTTATTAACTTTTTTTTTTAGATTGTCATAATCAATTTCCATGGCATTAGGGCATCGAGTCATACGTCTATACCTAGTTAATACTTGATAGGCATCAACTTTTTTTCTTCTGTTTCTTCACCTTGATATAATCAAATTTTTCCATTTCGAACTCCCAAGTATTTTGTTAAAACTTGTTCCTAACGTTTGATGTCATACGATATGGAGCAACGTAATGTCATACAAGGAGAGGTCTCAATGAGATAACTTAGTCCCATGTCATACAATATGGAGCCTCAATGTATTCAGTACACAAACAAAATCGCTTATCGACTATATGTATTCATATATGGTAATACAGTCGACAATGAAAACTAAGGATAGACTTTCTAAGTTTAGTTACATCAATGATAGTTCTTGTCCGCTTTGCAATAACAATAATGAAATTGCTGAATATATTTTTCGTTGTTGTGTTTTCTCAAAAGATTTCTGGAGAATTACAGGCATTGATAATCTGAGAAGCCTTTTGGGCAATAATGTGTGATAAGGATTTATTTGCCAAACCTTCTTTTTATGTGTTGGCAAATATGGAAAGGAAGAAACGATTGCTTTTTAGAAACTGAACTCCTAAGTATTTTGATACAGTACAAGTGACTTTTCATTACTTACATTCCTACAGGAAACATAATGGATTTTCTACTCAAAACCCTCTTGCCATAATTAAATGTCATCCACCACCCCCGAATTTTTGCAAAGTAAACTTTGATGGTTGTGTTAACTATATGAACTCGGCTGCTACTGGCTTTATTATCGTAGATGATAATGGTCAGCTGGTGCAAAAAGAGTTAGTGTTCCAACAGTTGAAGTTGCTGCTTTAAGGGAAGGGCTTCTAAAAGCAAGAGAGAAGCACATCAAGAAGGTAATGGTAGATGGATACTCAAAGTTGATGAGTGACTGTATTAATGCCACTTGTGCTACCCCTTGGAGACTCGAGATAATGGTTCAAGACATTAAGCAAATATGCGAATGTTTTGAGAGCTGTTCTTTTCAACATGTTTTTCAAGAAGCTAATTTTCTGACTTGGAAGGATCTTGTCCTCTTCATGTTAGAAATGTTTTACTGTTTGACCGCTTAGGATCAAGTTGTACTCAAGGTTCTACTTTGTAATTTACTTTTCGTATAAAAAAAAATGCAGTCGACATTGACTCTCTGTTTTGTAGCCATATATGAGATAATTATAGATCTCCTGTTCTGTGAAAGTTTATACTCCTGTCTTCTAAGCACCAACATACACGTATCAACGAAATTCATAGAGAACGAATATATGCATATATGTAAATAAGTATTACGGGAACAATCCAATTTCAGGTTATATGGTCGAGTCAACAGTTAAGAAGTATTCTGTACTCGTGCTGTTAATACATACGAACAATATATCTTATGAACAGCCATAGGACATGGATAAAGATGGTGGTTCAGCAAATTAAACCTACTTTGTACCTAGCCATCCGTGTTTGAATTCATCGCAGCTGCAACAAGAATCGGACACAAGAACCAATGCACGCTGCTCCATTATCCTTCTATTGAACCTAGCCAAAGGAACCAAAACAAAAAATATTGTTCAGTTACACAAATGCAGTGGCATGTGGTGATCCGACCCCGATCCTTTTCAAGTCAGTAAATGGTTCTCTGTTCTATGTTTCTTTTTAAACACTGAAGATATATGCAAGTCAGTTGTAAAAAGACAGTGTCGATACTTATAGTCCTACAGTTTGGCAGCCCATTATAACCATCCAAGTCTCCAACACTTGAAAGCTCATCAGATCTGTAGATAATATCTTGGTTATATTTCATATTCCCACAAGCTTTCCCCATGATTATTGCTTTAGGGAGAGAGTAGGGGTGATAGATATATGGCAAGGAGAAAAGGGTAAGGGTGTGAAGAATGTTGGAGTTGCTGGAGAGGCATAAAAGAAAATGTCCCCTGAATAAGATGCCTGCTGGCTGGCACACCTTAGAATCCAGGGACCAAACTGAGATATTAAAAACACAAGGACCAACTAAGACATTGGACAGACTTGGTGTGCACTCGTCTAATATTAATTGCAAGTTTGCAAATACTTCCCAAATAACCTAAATGTATTCATCAAGATAATATCAAAAACATTGGAAAATTAACCTTTCTCTAACCTTTTAGTTAGCATTGTGAGACTGGTCTTGATCAATAAAGTTCAATGCTTCTTCCTTCGAGATAACGTTGACACGGCTCACCCTGTTTGAATGTGTAACACCATAGATTTTGTCAGAAACTTTCACAAGCTCTTGTCGGAATGTTGTGGTTATAAATTGAGTTGTCTCTGTATCTGCCAGTCGTCGGATCATATCTACAACAGCTAATTAAGGAACTTCCATGGCTGTAAAACTTCCAACATAGACATGTCTAAAAAGAAATGCAGACAAAGCGCCCATTACAAGCTTAGAACACTGAAATTAAAAAGAAAAAAAAAGTCGCTCTGCAAATGAACCAATACCCACAGAAGTTGATCAGAAAGCTGTCCAAAGCTGTATTGGTGAGCATGTCCTCTTCACAAAGAAAAAAGTGACTCGTCTTACTTATATGCTTCTTTGGATTGATGTCTGAGCTAAATGCCTATCAACAAAGTCTTCTTTCACAATATATGCTATTTTCTAAACTTATCTTTGTCTTCTGCATTTCATCTGTGATAAGAATGTGCATTTGTGCAGGTTTTGTCATACAGGAGCATTTAGCCTCCATTAGTATTTGCATTGCAAAAGACAATCTATATCCAGACTCAAACTTAAGAGTGTGTCATATCTGTTCTAGGTAACTTTCCATTTACTTACGGTCCTTACGACTAGAAAGATATGCCAGTACATAATGAACTCCCCCATGGGCATTAACCATATACACAGATTTTTATATTTTGAAAGGAGGTTTGAAGTTCCTATTAGTGACACTTAATGGTGGGTTGCTTACATTTGACTATGATGGAGAAACCTAGAGTTGAGGGACATAAATTTATCAGAGGTGGCTATTGGACTGGATATGAAGGGTTTAGGGTGCAATACCATATAGTCAAATGAAAGTGAAAACTGAATCAACTTCAGAAGAGATATAGAACTCCACAGACTACGACATAAAGGATACTTCCAACAGCAGTTCTGTACTGAGGATCCAGTGCTGCATCTATTTCATCGAAAAGATAGAAAGGAGCAGGATCACATTGCTGGATTGCAAAGATAAGCGTCAATGCAACAACAGTTTTCTGACCCCCAGACAACTGCTTCATGGACTGAGTCTCTCCTTGCCCAGTAAAAGAAACCTGTAAAAAGAAGGCGAGCCAGAAAGAATTTGTTAAATTGATGTGTAAAAAGAAGGCAAGCCAGAAAGATTTTGTTAAACTATGATATCATCCAACAAATCTTGGACTGAAAAATGCCATCATGTGCGTCATTAAAATTTACTAGGTGTGCCAAAGCCTGGGTTCCTATCTAAAAGAAATATCAATAAACTAAACTATATCAGTAAACTTTAATAGGTGTGCCAAAGCCTGGGTTCCTATCTAAAAGAAATATCAAACAACTAAACAATATCAGCAAACTTTGGCAGGTGTGCCAAAGCCTGGAGCTGAAGGAGAATATCATCTCTCTAAATAAGTTATTAATAAATTAAACTTCCAGTTTGCTACTAGATGTCACAAATAAGGTGGAGATGTCGTTTTAACCCAATGAAATGAGTTTTATGCCAGAAAATACATGCCTTTACTTTCACACCAATATACTTCTCAGATCTATCTGTTTCCCCTGGTCCATCATCCTCATCCATATCATCATCAGCATGGATACCATCCTGTCAACATACAGCCACATTTATTTAAAATCAAATGAAACAGAGCCAAATTTCCAGAATTAAGACAATGTTATACCTTAACTCCTTTAAATAAACAACAAAATTGGAAATTTCCCTCAGTACGTTTCAAACAAAAACTTTATATTGGCTTTGGCTTCAATTTTAAGATTGAAAAAAATTATTCTAATGTTAATTAAATAAACACCAAGACAATAGCTTTTTTCTTAGTTTTGTGTGAAAATGATTCCTCAGCAGAAGACATGAATGCTTTTAAGCCTTTATGTTAAGTCAAAGTCTTGATCAACAGATAAGAAAAAAAATCCTTATAATAAGATCTATGAACAAACTAAAGTTTTCGACAATGGAAAAGATCTGTCAAATTTTATAGTTCTTGCATAAAACAGAGCCACAAGGAGAACTGAGAAACTTCCAATAATGGGGTGAAAAAGATGGGCCCAGTTCCAAGCTTTCTCAAAACACAATCAAGAGAGAATGACGCCAACAAGAACTGCCTAAAACTTTCCAAATATTTGAAAGGTTGTACTGAAATCATTTTTTTAGCACAAAATGGGTACAATATTTTTGAAACAACACTTGGACCAGACTGAATGTCAGTGATAGCAGTGCGGCCGAATTAAGAGACTAATATTACTTTTCAACAATACTGAACACATAGCATCAAGTAGGTCCAATTAATCCACGCATCTCAGAACTGCCCATAAAGAGCAAAAACTGAAGAGATCAAGTTCAGAAGAAAACCTTTCTTTTCACCATGAGAAGGTGGCCATGGCCCCCTTGCACAAGTTCAGAGAAAACTTCTCGAAAGTTCCTAGCAACACCTTTAAAGGTGCGTTCTATTGATTCGTCCTTCCTCTGATCTAAGACAGATATAAGTTCTGCAATTTTCTGCACAATTGAAAAGATCACATGTCAATATAACCTAACCGTAGCCAACCATTATAGAAAACAAAGAAAAAAAACAACTATGTATATAAGAGATCTGATAGAGATTCTAGTGAATTAATACCTCATCACCTGCATCCAGTTCAGCTTGCCTTCTCTGGAGTTCTTCACGTTGTTCGGTAAAATTTACATACTGGTCAAGTGCTTTCTTGTTGACATGACTAAACTGTTGCAGTTGCTCATTGCATCTGTGCAGCATTTTATGCAGTTCTTTGATGTTCCTTCGCTTATAACTGGCATTCCAGTACAAACTATGAGGAACCATGCCAACTGTGATGCGTTTGAAGCTATGATAAAACATTTAAGAATCTACCAGCTACATATATCAAAGAGAAAAAACTATCATCATATATGTCATATAATGGTTGATTTACAACTAACAACCCTGCAGGATCCAGGCCACTAGAGCTTTGGCTGAAGTAACATGTGAGATTGGAAAGAGAAGATGTAAAAAAATCTAAACAAATGGACAATCTAGCACATAACCAAATATGTAATGGAAGTTTTGAAACTTCAAAAGAACTCTAAAAAATAAATGCACAAACATCATCACTTAATAGAAGATAATTCAAAGTATGAACAGAAGTAATACGTTTCAAAAGCATCTGATGACAATGCACCCAATTCCCTTATTTTCTTTGAGTACTCTTCTTGTTTAGCAAGATACATATTTCTTTCACTCAGCAGCTGCTCTAGTTCTTTGGCTTCCTCCTGAAGTGTACTCTCATAGTTGTCTTCCAAGTTCTGCATTCAGAAGGGGTCATCTTAGCAGTTAAAGCAATCATTTACAATCTAGCATGGTAAAAGGACTACCTTCAACTTAGTCTTTTCATCCTTGGTTTTCTTCAATTGCTTTGAGTGACCATCAATACTTTCAGAAACTCCTGATGAGCAAAACTCATATGTTAACAAACAGAAGCATGAAAACAACTTTTAAAAATAAATATTAAAAAAAATAAAAAGCAAATCATTGCCCTCACTTCTGAGCTGCTCTGTTGCATCCTCAACCAATAATCTAGCATCATTCAGTTCCTGAATCTTTATTTCATCTTCACCATGCAAATTATCAGTTTCCACAGAAGATATTATTGCCTCTAGTTCTTGCTTCCGCCTCTTAAGGTTCGTAGTTAAATTAGTCTCCAGCTCTGCCTTTCTTGCCTCAGTCTATCAGTAAGAAGAAAAAAATGCACATGAGAAGACATTAGAACTAAATTTGCACAGAGAAACACATGAAGAGTGAATGCAACATACGGCTTACCTCAGATCGGTCCGCCTTGCATGTAATAAGCTTCTCTTTAAGATCTGCTATTTCAGGGTTTAATCTTGAGAGAAGATCCTTCTCCTCTGGAGTCAAATGATCAATGAGATCGGTGCCCATTTCAGCCCGCTTCATTCCCATACTAGCTCTAAGCTGATCAATTTGAGTCCGCACATCAGCAAGTGATTTTTCCTACAAATAAGGGAAGAGTTTAGAACAGAGAAAATAACAAATTAAAAACAAAAATAAAAATAGAAGAGCTAGTATTTAAGGCTCAGATCATGAACTCATCTCAAATCCCAAATATACCTTATTCCCAAGTGCGTTAGAAATTAAGCTTTCCTGCTTATTAGCGTTCGCAATGTCCTGCTTAAGCTGTTCCAGTTCTGATTTGTCATGAGCTCGCTTAGCATCAATTTTCTGCTGCTCAGTTACAAGTTCTGTAATTTTCGTGTCTATCTGTAAGCTAAATTTAGAAAAAACAAGACTAGAACTTGACCAAATTGTAGGATCAATAAGACAAAAGTGCAACATTCACAAGAGAAACTATGGTGGCTAGAATGCCGGTAAGGTACCTATCATCACATTATAGGAATAAATTATGCAAGGGAAGATATACTTGACAGGATATATGTTATTACAGTATACATATTCAGCAGGGGCAGGCAATTATCTTTGAGCTAATGAACAATAACCTTAAAATAATTGTAACAGAACTGTTGCAGAAAAAAACCTATTTCTCAAAAAATAAAGGAGCAATACCTTCTTCCTTAAACCAGTACTGGATACATTTTTTACATGTACAGAAGAATTTGAGGCAAAGCAAATGAAAAGTTTGGGCATCCAAAATCTAGGAATGTGAAATTGCAAACAAAATATCATAATCTCCCAACACCCAATCTAAGCAACTCTTTTCAGACTGAGTTGAGAGTAGGGGTGTCCAGAAATTTCTGTATGACACCACTGAACAACAACTATCAACTTGTGTTGGTGTCATGCACATTTGAACCTTGAATTAAGAAAGCATAATCTGAGACGCTATATGAAAAGATTAATAAGGATAAACTGAGACACTATATGAAAGATTTCAGTAAGAGGATATCTTGAAGCATTAATCTGATTTTATCGAGCTCTTCTTTTTTCAAGTTGATAGATTTTGTATTCTGTCGAATTAGGTTCATAAACTTCAATTTTGAGCGTCTATGATCATAAAATCCTCCGGTCATTCCACCCTTCTTGCTGACTTGATCTCCTGTTAGATAACAAAATGTGGTTTGTCAGGACAGGTTATAAAATTACTCTGCACAAAGTATGCAGAAAAAGTCTGCAGCTCTTACATACCTTCTAAAGTGATGCAGTCTAGACCATCGGTACGAGCAACCTTTGTGGCCACATCCAGGTCTCGACAAACAACTGTTCTTGCAAATACCTATGAACAACACGAGCATTTAATCGTAAAAATCCATTCTTCAAATTGCATGTATGGATTAAAAAAATTAGTGGTTCTATTCTTACCAAAAAATAAATATAAAATTAGAGGTTCTACAACCAACAGGGCCCTTCCACTAAGGGTTCCCTTATTGTGGCTTATATGAGGGATTGAGCATTAGCCCAATTTTTTTTTATCACATATCAGCATGTCCACCATTCAACCTCTAGGAATATGAGTAGATCATTTCTGCAAATTTCAGCCAAATTGGTGATCGTTAAGGCTTCAAACTAGCTTAAATCAATGGACGGATCAAATCTGCCAAACCTGAACCGTTTATTCAAATCGCAGTTTTGAGCACCTTAATGATCACCAATTTGGATGATATTTTGCAGAAGTGATCTACATATTAGGACCTAAAAATTGAACGGTTAAGATTGAAAAATGTAATCGAAAAGTTGGTCTAATGCTCAATCCCTCATATAAACCACAATAAGGGATCCCTTAGTCGAAGGTCCCTGCTACAACCGAGGATAGTTTATTAGACAAATAACTCTAACTGCTAAGATGGATTCAAAAATTTAGATATGAACCCCAACACCAAATAATGGTTTTACCACATCTGAATTTTGGAAGCTAACCTGAGCAAATGCAGCAGTGTACTTTGGAAGATATTTTAACCTCTTCAACAAGGGAACCACATCTGAATTTTGTGGATAAGTTACCCTTGGAGCCCTCACCCTATTCAGGGGGATAAATGTAACACGTCCACCTTTGAGTGAATTAAGGTGCCTGATTATCTGAGTTGATATTTCATCATTCTCAACAACAACGTGAAATAAGCTGTCCAGGAAAGAACAAAGTAAATACTTGAACTTAAACTGCAAACCAATGATAAAGGTGACACCAATGGATGGGGTAGAAAGTTATTCTTTACATACCTGTTCCCAGCAGTGACTTCCACTGCGGTGAAGAACTTTTCCTCACAATCAAGCAACTCAATAATAGGACCATATACCCCAGGAATATTGTACTCTCTGCAGATCTTACGAACAGAATTTAGCCCTCTCCTCAAATCCTGAAAGTAGTACACATGGGGAGAGAGACATTACAAGCAATTCTGGGCAGGATAGTATGTTGCACTTCTACTGCACAATTGCCATTACTGAGGCGCATATTTCAATTTGATATCTATCCATGTTCAGCATACCAGAAGCTACAAAAGGTCAAGAAACTGATTACTCACACCAGCAGTTGCATGATCAAGGCTCTTCTCTGCCTTCTCAACTTCTGTCATCAGTTTCTCAATTTCAGCAGAAAGTTCAGTTTCTTTCTTCCATAGGGTCCTACCACCAAAAAACAGTTAGTAAAGTCATATTAGAATAGGTAACAAAAATTAATGAAAGTGATAATTACAAACTCATACTTGCGCTCATCCTGCATTTTGTCCCTCTCTGCTTTATGATGACTGAATCCTTCCCGTGACTGAGAGATGAGAGACTCTATGTGAGTAATTTCATTTCTTCGAGATTCAATGTAAGTACCCCGCTCGTTCAACTCACAGTTAAGACGTTTGATTTCATCCTGAAGCTTCTTCTCCTGGAATAAAAAAGAATTAAAAAAAAAAAAAGGCTTTTTACACATGCCATTTCCATGCCATCAAGAAAGCATAAGGAGAGTATATCAAAGTTTTTTATGCTTCTTTGTTTCATGTAGCAGAAATTTTATTTTAGGATATTTTGAATGATTTGGTCTATTTGGAAAAGGATGAGGTTGCTGTGCTCTTAGAGAGTTGGACAGGACCTGCTTGGCCAATTATTTCCTTCATCACATGTAGTAAAAATGTCAGGAATGTTATACTATAAATCATGCAGTACATGAAAAACTACTTTACCCACTCACCATTCACCAACTAAACTTAATATCAGTCAAAACAACCGTAAACCAAGGATATAGTTTCTTTTATATGTTTCTGTCAATATATCACAGTTTGCTCTGAATCTGTACTTATTTATATGATCAGAATTTATTAGTTCAATATAGTAATCAGAATTTAAGGCGACTGCTACTACAGCCAGAATTTAATTGAAACAAATTAACAACAAAATAAAGTAACTTTTAATCCTCAAATGGCTCCGGATAGCATAAGGTTCTATATCTACTAGTTGAGATTGTGCAATTCTAAAGCACCATATACTCAGATGACATGATCAGTAACCTGATATGACATATATGATCATAAAATACTTAAAAAGGAGGTCATACCTGTGCCAAATTTGATGAAAGAACTCTTTCAAGATCATCAATTTCCTTTTGAAGCCATTTGTCACGAGCAGCTTTACTAGAAAACTGGGTTGCACGACCTTGTTTTTGATAAAGTATGCTAAGCTGCTTCTCGCGCTCCATTATTCTATATTCAAGACAATCAATTGTGAGAAAAGATACCAACACCTAGGACCATGTTTGCAAATATCAGAATAAATTACATTATCTGGAAGAACTAGATAGAGCATACATAGAGAATGAACAAGTGAATAACTGCTACAAAGCCATTGTTCAGTCATATAAAACAGGTGCACAAAGTACTTAAAACTGAATAAATCATTTTTTCAAGTAGATCAGAAAGAGGAGAGGCTGCATCAGGTGACGAAAGTAAGATTAAGTTTTCCCATGTAATGGATAGTAATTCATTACTGGCACAACTTAATCTTACTTACCTATGATTGCACCGAATTTAGCAACTATAAGGATAGCGCAGAAGGTAGACAATTGGATTAGTGTGAAAATTAACCTAGTACATCTCCAATACAGGGAGACTAGATGAACAAAAAACTATGGAACCTGCACACGAATGGTATGGAGATGACATGACAAATTGCAAACAAAATAAGATTTTACATTTTCAAAAGGGTGAAGCAAAAGAATAACAGGCTGATAAAACTTTTTGATATCAAATATCTATAGACATACCCCTTCGTTATTTCCTTTTCCCTCATGACTTGATTGTCATACAGAGGACTTATCTTCTCAAGCTCATCCATTGAATCCTGAATTTCTTTCTCCAAACTTTGTAGTTGTCTCACAGCATCTTCCTGGAAGAAAGAAAACATCGATAATTCCAGCATTTGTGTCCCCCAATCACTAGCAACAAAATACAAAGAGGGAAAAAAATCAGTGCCAAAGGCATAATTAGAATATTACTTTGGCTCGGATATTTCCAGATATCTTCTCCTGTAGATCTTTGACATCAAGCTCAAGCTCGGTGTGTTTCTTTATTGCTTCTGTTCTTCGTTTTTCTACTGCTTCTTTCTCCTTGTGTAAAGTTTGTAGCTCTTTTGTCAGATCTTTCAAAGCCTTATCCAAGTCCTTGGACTTTTCATGGGCATCCAGCACGCTATTATACATCTTCGTTGATTTTTCAGAAACCTTATTTCGAGAATTTTCTACCTAATACCAAATGAAAAGCAGGCAGGTTGAGATATAAAGGTCAGTCTAAACTGTTCTCATGCACACACGCGCGCGCATACGCACACACAGCTGCCTTCCCATCTAGTACAAATAAGAGAAAGACTCAACTATGAACTTCATATACCTATTTATTTCCATCAATACAACACAAAAGAAGTGCTGACACCAGAGATCATTTCTACTAACCTCTGCCAGCCTTTGGCGAGCATCCTGAAGTTCCTTGTCATATATAGTGTATTCCAGAGATTTTCGCTGCTTGTCAAGCTGCTGATACTTTCTAAGTTCCTCTTTCTCTTCGTCCAGTTCCTTCAATCGCTCATCCAAGTACTGAACAACTTGAATTATCTGCTTTCTTTTGTTACCTGATTAGCAAAGAGAAAACAATGTGAGAACGCAAATCTAATAACCATAAAACAACTAATATATTAATGACTTACCAGTGTCCTGCATGATTTTCAAACTTTCCTGACGTCTTTCCTCATACACTCGAGTGCCACCGATTTCCTTAAGCAAATCAAGTCGCTCAGAGTCTTTCATCAGTGTCAATGATGATATCTATGGAACAGTCACAATTTAAAAGTAAATCAATATTCTTCAAATCATACCTATAACTCAACTCTAAACAAGTTGCACGGCTATACCTTTCCTTGCTGCACAACATAATATGGATTTGAGCGAGAGAACCCAGCACTTTCCAGTAAATTCATAACCTCGGTTTTCCTGAAATTAAGATATCTTCTGTCATTAAACAGAGACCATGGAGAAGTCTAGAGATCAAACCACATAACATGCAATCCTAAAGGCTTCTGCAGGGGATTTTTATATACTCACGTGATGTGCTTTCCATCCAAGAAATATTCATCCTTCTTCAAACCAATCGTCCTTCGCAACCGCACTTCCTCCTTATCAACCTATTTTAGAAGTGATCCAAAAGTGCAAGGAAGATCCCAATATAAGCATCCCAATCGCTTCATTTTTTGTTAATAATATAGACATTGAACAGAATTGGATGAAATCTAAATATAAATAATATTTAATAAAACGAATGAGGAGATGCAGCATATTACCGGTATTCGATTGTCAGAGTTATCAAAGACAATCTCCACAAACGCAGATAAGACTTGGTGCCCTGCACCTTCCTGTTCGATATATATTGCAATGAAAGTTGTTTACTAAGCAAATAGTTCAACATCCTTGATGAAAGATACAAGCATTGAGTAAGACATACATGGAGTAGAGCATGCCGATCGTCGCTCCGAAGGTTTTGGAAAAGGTCACTTAGTACAAACCGAATTGCTATAAAAAAAAATTACAAAAATAAAAACAACACATTTCAAAATAGGTCAAACTGGAAAAGTTAATCCTAAAAAAATTAAACAATAAAAATTCCACAGGATAAAACCACTGCAAGAATCCTGTTTACTAGTTACTTACCATGGAAGAAGTTTGTCTTTCCAGACCCATTAGCACCAACTGCAGTAGACATTGTTGAAATCAATGTCAAATTGATAAGCAAAGATAATAGAGCATTGCATCATTAAACAAGCAAAGGGTACAAACAGACCACATGCTTATTATACTGGATAAGATCTCAATTACAGACAATGTATAACAGCAATAGATAAAATGTAGTATCTCTGTGATTGTTAGAGGCTAACTTCTATATATGATAACATTAATATCAGAAACCATGAAACAAAATACCTCCATATACTCCCACCATTTGACAACACATCACTGAAGAACATGTATGACATACTCAAGCTCATTTTTTTTGTCTAATGGCTATCCCCTTAGCTAATCAAACAGTCTGATACAGTGAATCACTGCCTTGTAATTTAAAATGTCAAAAAAAAAAATTAATTGAACTTTGCGCCAGATTTGGAATATCAATCTAGTTAATATCAAGCAAATGCTTCCATCAAGTTAAGCATATGATAAATTATGCACCCATACAGAATTCATCAACACAAAACACACAAGCAAAAGAAGAATATTGTTACCAACGCAGTTGATTTTTGGACTGAATGGCTCAGTAGCAACTTGTTCTCTGTAGCTCTTAAACCCTTCAATTATAATCTAATTTGAGAACCAAAAACACCAACAAATTAATAGAAAAATGGTACACACACAAAAAAAAAAGTGCACCTATGACCAAAACTCACCTGCTTTATGTGCATTTTGAAATCGCCCCGACTGTCAACCTCTGAGAAATGTCAACGGAAAAACTATCAACTTATAGTCATAGTAAATAAACATCAATGTTCCTAAAGCAGCAACTCTTAGAAACTGAAATATACACACATCCTACCCACATTTACTTGTACTTTCACATCTATACCATAACAGAAGCGATTCGCCACTATCCTACATAACTCTGCTTCAAGCAAAAGCACTCCAAAATCATATAAACTAAAACCCTCAATCCGCCATTGAGTAGGATTTTCGAAACCTAATCGTGTACAGCCTATTCAAACCACGGATTTGTCACTAAAGGAACCAATGCCAAATCCACAAAACCTAATCACGCTCCTTCCGAGCCGTAACCGGAAACTCAAGCTCTCAAGCCACGAGAACCTCAAGCAAAACAACACCGCCGCGACGGAAGTATCGAACTAAACTCAAAACCCTAGCTATCACCCAGGGGTGTATATACAGTCTACAAACTCAAATTAACTTCAACGAAGCAGAAAACCAGAGAGAAGCTACGCGATTCAAACAATTTCGAGTAAGCGAGAATTGAAATTGAAGCTAAAGCTTTGAGAAGAGAGAGAGGGAGAGAGGGAGACTTACTGGTTGAAGTTGACGATTGAGTTCATGCCACGAAGAAGAGGAGGGAGACGGAGAGGAGTGTTGTCTGTTAAGCTAGGGTTTGGGGTGGAGCGCAGTGTGGACTCTGCGCGGAGTTTATGGCGGATCGGAGGGAAGTAAAAGGCGGCAAAAATGAAAAATTGGGGAAGTTTTTTTTTTTTTTTTTCTTTCTTTGGTTCGAAACCAGGAAAATCGGAAATGAAAATGAAATATCATCATCGACTTATCGCGTTATTGACCAAAAAAAATTTATCGCGTTGAATCTGCATCTGAATTTACTTTTTCATTTAATTTTTTACTGGATAGTCTTCTATGTACTTACAGGGTGTAAAAACCATGCAATAGCTAATTCCTATTTTTTACTTGAGAAGCTCAACAACATGCTTAGTTTAAGTTTTGTCACACGTGATATTTGTTCAAGACTAGGGTGAGATGGATGCAATACGAAGACAAATTGGATGGAGACATGTTTGATATGATGAAGAAATCAAATGCAGACTTGATCATGCAGAATGGATAAAGGGTTTTCCGGCTTCTAAAGTCACTGATCTAAATCCTAGTACGTCAGGTTACCTGCCATTGCTTTTGGAAGTTAAGAAGAAGAGGCTGAGGAGACCTTTGATCCTTTACACAAGCAATCAAAGTTTACTATGATCATGGCACAACTACAAATTTGACAGAGCTCTCTATGAAAGAACTTAATTCAATAAAACTGAAGTATGATCATACAAATAAACACATGATCAATCTAGCTTAAATGGGATAATCAATAAAACTGGTAAGTACTCTAGACATACCAGCGTTGTTCTGTTCTCTTTTAAAGTAAGCTCCTTGAACGGGATATGCTCAATGACCAATGCTCGAGTGTGTGTAGAGTAATTATTTTTTATACCCGAAACATCATATGGTACTGCCATGTGGTGTACCTAACCAATCATATAACTGAAATTCATGTGAGGACTAACATGGGTGAAAAAAGAACAAGTAATTAATTGAGAAAATTACATAATAGCACATGATGACGAAATTTAAAAACACAAAAACCCCACTTTTAATATTTTCTGTACAAACTAGGATATAAGCCCATACTCAAACTAATGGTACTAGATCTGATATAGACTTTCATAGGTAAAATGACTAAAATACCCATTTTTCAAATAAATTTACGTAAAATGACACAGCAGTAGCACGTCTCTCGTCAACAAGACAGTAGCACCTTCCTACATGGCAATAACACGTCTCTCGTCGACATGGTAGTAGCACGTATCTCGTCAACACGGTAGTAGCAAGTCTCTCATTGACATGGTAGCAGCACCTTCCTACACGTCAGTAGCACGTCTTCGGTCGACACGGCAATAGCACGTCTCATGTCGACACGGCTATAGCGAGTTTCCGGTCAACACGGCAGTAGCACGTCTCTGGTCGACACGGCAGTAGCACGTCTCATGTCGACACGGCTGTAGCGCATCTCCGGTCGACAAGGCAGTACCGCGTCTCCGGCCGACACGACAGTACCGCGTCTCCGGTCGACACGGCAGTACCGCGTCTCCAGTCGACAAGGCAGTAGCACGTCTCTCGTCGGCAAGGCAGTAGCGCGTCTCTCGTCGACAAGGCAGTAGCACGTCTCTCGTCGACACGGCAATAACAAGTTTCTCGTCGACACGGCAATAACAAGTCTCTCATCGACACTGTAGTAGCACATTTCTACACGGCAATAGCACGTCTCTTGTTGACACGGCAGTAACACGTCTCTCCATGACACGATAGTAGCACATTCCTACACGACAATAGCATGTTTGCGGTCGACACGATAGTAGCACGTCTCTAGTCGACACAGCAGTAGCACGTCTGTGATCGACACAACAGTAGCACGTCTTCGGTCGACACAGCAGTAGCACAACTCATGTCGACACGGCAGTAGCACGCCTTTTGTTAACACAGCAGTAACACGTCTGTTGTCGACACGGTAGTAGCACCTTCCTACATGAAATAACACTTCTCTAGTCAACACGGCAGTAACACGTCTTCGGTCGACACTGTAGTAGCACATTTCTACAAGGCAGTAGCACGTCTCTTGTTGACACGGCAGTAACACATCTCTCGTTGACACGATAGTAGCACCTTCCTACACGACAATAGCATGTTTACGGTCGACACGATAGTAGCACGTCTCCAGTCGACACATCAGTAGCACGTCTGTGATCGACACGGTAGTAGCACCTTCCTACACGACAATAGCATGTTTGCGGTCTACACGATAGTAGCACGTCTCCAGTCGACACAGCAGTAGCACGTCTGTGATCGACATGGCAGTAGCACGTATTCGGTCGACACAGCAGTAGCACAACTCATGTCGACACGGCAGTAGCACGTCTTTCGTTAACACAGCAGTAACACGTCTGTTGTCGACACGGTAGTAACACCTTCCTACATGAAATAACACTTCTCTAGTCAACACGGCAGTAACACGTTTACGATCGACGCGACAGTAGCACGTCTTCGATCGACACGGCAGTAGCACGTCTCATGTCGACACGGTAATAACATGTCTTTCGTCGACACGGCAGTAACATGTCCATAGTAGCAGTATAATATGTAATGAAAGGTAGTTTAGTAAAATATGTAGTTACATATGACATGTGAACATTAGTTTGTCCTAATTTGTTAATTGTTATCCTTAAATGTATAAGATAATGTGTAAATGATGTATTTGTAAATTAAAATTTGGTCGGTAACTAATATGTAGTTTACTATAATTAAATACACCAATCAAAAATAAAGATAAAACACTTGGACCAATGAGATTAGAAATGCAATTAGGAATCACTTGGCATAGACAACTCCAGCAAACTCCGCGCGCAGTTTGTAATGATAGACATGTCTAATACTATTTTAGGGTGTTCTAATAGTATAGAGTTTAGGCATAATGTCTCTCCATTTTTATATTATGAGGAGTTTCGTTACTAGTTATAGCGTAAGGGCTGTCGTTCTAGCTCTCGTTGTTCAAAAATAATAATAATGATGTCCGCTATCTTGCAATTGTTTCTGTTTGAGATTGTATCATGTACGATGTAACTGATCGACCTTTGTGATCCTGACGCAAGACCCAACTATAAATTGTTTGATCTCCTTAAAACTTTAAATTAAGAATGTTAATTTATAGTTATGATTTATGAATTTCATATAAACGTCAATAATACACGTGTTGACATATTATTAACAATATAAACTTATTTTGCCGGTACAAGAGATGCCACGCAAAAGTATTACACAAGTATGATATAGTCATTCTTATCTGAATTTTTGTCATGTTTCAAACTTCAAACCAAGAAATTTATTGTCATAGTTCAACCAGGATTGGGCCGGGGTTGGCCTAGTTACTAGGTTATGTGTTTGTTCCGTCTTCTTTTATTTTTATATATTTTGTATTTGGGCATTTTGATCGTTTCATGAACCTCAGTTGGGACAGGTTGGCCAGTTGCTAGGTTTTTTTCTTACATGCGTGAGATAATTGTTTTTACCCATAATTCATTTTTTCTCTAAGACCTATTATCTATATTTTCTAGCTGTACTGAAATCTCTCTACAACTTGTTTTTCTTTGTTCTCAAACTACAGATGTACATGTAAGTGATGGTTAGCTCTAAGCCTATAAGAACGGAAAGATATTTCCCGACGAGACTGTTGCCGAGGATGGTACCTGCATCCCTCATGAGTAGTATATAGAGAGATATGATCGGTTAAATTACCGGAGATTGGATTTAAGTATTCAAAGACATATCCTTCCATGCATCCTCTAGGCTCAGGTTCACATATATAATTCTTTTATATAAAATTTTAATTTCCTCGTATATCTCAATAATTTGGTTGTAAGAGGACAATCGACTAGAAGTTACTTTACATGCATCATGCATGTGTTTATATTTGCGGATTTTTGATGATAATGAAATTTAGAATTTGATATCATCAGAGTTTATATATATATATATATATATATATATATATATATATATATACAAAAACCATGAGTTCGTTGTTTAAAATAATAAATAAGAAGTTCATGATAACCATGCGGATACAAAAATTGTGACTTAATTCATAGCTGCAAGCTTCAAATATATTTTTATTTTCATGGCTTATAGTCCCACTCGGGAATTATTTTGGACTATTATCATTCTTGCGTCCCTGCGAAGCGAGCAAGCAAGAGCCGAGTTAACAATAACATGGAGTGGAACCAGGGCCGGCCCATGGGCTGTGCCAAGTGTGCAGTTGCACAGGGCCTCCAATTTTGGAGGGTTTAAAAAAAAATTGTACACCTATATTATGTAGAAAGATGTAGCAAATTGCCAATTGGAGTTGTAGTTCGGTTGGTTTTACTTTGGATTTGTGTATTGGAGACCCAAGTTCAAATCTCTGTGTGTAAATTTCCTATACATTTCAACCAGGCTTAGATGCATATTAAGCCACAGGGTCTCTTAATTCCTACGAAGAGGTCTTTCTCATTTCTCACTGGTTTGAATATCTACAAATAGCTATGCTCCTCTTCTTTTTACCAGAAAGGTAAAAACTAAATCCATATACAACTCTACTCATTAACAAACATGTAAGCATAAACAAGCCCTTGATAGATGCATCAAGTTAAGATATCAGATCAGGGGAGTGGACATCCAGGCAGGGCACCTATATTTTTTTTTTGGGTAAATTTCCTTATTATCTCTCTCCCCCCCCCCCTTCTTCATCTGGGTGAATTTCCTCATGATCACTTTCGTAACCCTCAGTCCCTCACTTTCGTAACCCTCAACTCGTCCTCTCGACTCGGCGATTCCAATCTCCACGGCTGGCGGCACTACACAAGAATTAGGGTTCTTATTCACTGCAAAGAAGTTGAAGTCCTTGGATGCTGATGAACTGAAAAGAAGTTGCAACAATCTTGAAAAGAAGCTGGAGAATGGCCACACTTCAGACATTGATGGTGAGGATTTATTTAATGAATTAGAACTATTACAGAAAAATTTACCAAATGAGCATGATACAGCTAGTGCAATACTAAATTTCTTGAAAAGAGCTACTTGTTATCCTACTAGTTGTCTTGCATACAGAATTTTGTTAACAATTCCAGTGACAGTAGCATCAGCCGAAAGAAGCATTTCAAAGCTAAAAATATTGAAATCTTACTTGCGTTCAGCCATGTCGCAAGAAAGACTAAATGCTTTGGCTTTGATTTCAATTGAACATGAGTTCTTGGAAAAGCTTGACTATGAGAGATTGATTGATGATTTTGCATCTAAGAGTGCTAGAAGATCAGTATTCAGAAAATAGTATTGCATTGGCTATTTCATCTTGGTAAAAGTCTGGTAGTATTGTAATACTTGATGCGTCTTTGTGATAAAGTAGCTGAGATTTTTGGTAATTCCTTTTGAAGTCAATGTAACATGCTTTTACAGAGCATTTGCTTTCGAAGTCAATTTAATATGCTTTTACAGAAAATTTGCTTTTGATCTTCTATCTTTTTTGTTTGCTGTTTGATCTGCTTATATACATGCCTATTTGTGACACCATGCTTCTAGTTTTGGTGTATTATTTCTCTTTTATCAGGAGCATCTAAATGGCCACATTTTATATCTCGCACAAGGCCTCTAAACACGACGGACCGGCCCTGAGTGGAACCGATCATTATTGTTGACAACTTGACATGAAATAATAGAGATCATTATCTCATACATGAGCATATGATTCAAATGCAGTTTATTGTGGTGGTGTTTAATCTAGAAAGTGATGCACTATTGTAACACAGAGAAACTGAATGCACTATTCAGATTTCTCAGTTCATGAAGCTAGCCACAGTATCATTTACCTTCAGGAATATATTTACCATGCACGTAAACGTACGCTCTGCTCTTTTGCAGATTCCATTTTACAGATATAGAAACCAAACCAGCCACGTACGACATCTCAGTAAGAGAATTTTCAATCCGGCTGTAAGAAGCCACGGCATCTTCTACATATATTTGTTGCCTACCTTGTCGGGGTTAACTAATTTTCTGTATATATTCATTTCTCAGTTTCCTTCGTCTCATTGCAAATTATTGCTCCACATGGATTTCTAGATTTAGACCGATGCATGATTGCTTCAGAAGGTGTTGCCTATCTGGTTCTGGACCCCTAAGCCTTATGCAATTATAAAGGCCGCGCAGAGTATTCATTTGCTTCTATCACTTTGGGATCGGACATGATATTTGATAGAATCATGAGTAATAAACAGATGCAAGTTCTCACTACGTAGCTATGCAGCATACCTCTTTTTTGATCTGATCCTTCACAGTTTACAACATCTATATCTTGTTCTTATAAGAGTATGTACTTCCATTCTTCCATTACAACATTTGGGATTCGAAAATTTTGGTACTAAGGTTTTGGGAGAGAAGGGTAGTTACACTTGCGAGTTGCAACGACGAGAATTAGTTGGCTGTGTGAGTGTCTGAGAGAAGGGTAGGTACTACCCTGCAACTTCTGCCCACTACTGTAACATCGAGCGCAAATAGACGAACCAGTCGCTGTTCTATTGGACCCTCAGATTGCTTTCATTTGCCATCATTTTTAGTCATTTAGCATATGAATACAAGGGATTAACAAGCTACTCCGTTGGAGTCTATTTCCTGTTAAAGCTCTTCGATTGGATGGCCAAACTTAAAATATCTCTTCTTATGTATATTCTATGTATATATGGCAAGATTCACTGTGATGTAGTCGACTAATTAATTATTTTTGTTTGGAATTTTTGTAAATCATGCATGATTTACTATCTACTAGTGAGGAATTATTACCTGTACCCGGCACATGTCTGAGATGGTGTTCCCAGCCAATAAGGAAAAGACATGTGGTTTTTTAATTTAACACATGACCCAGTCATTAACGTTTGAGATAACAGTGTTAGTGGGTCTGCAAATATAATTCCTCCTTACTTAATAGGCTACCCTGATGCAGCTTCAAGATCCATTTCTATATGATGCAGCTTCAAGATCCAAGCCTGGATATCCACAAAATATAATTCCTCCTTACTTAATAGGCTACCCTGATGCAGCTTCAAGATCCATTTCTATATGATGCAGCTTCAAGATCCAAGCCTGGATATCCACAAGGAAGGAAAGTATCTCATACTTGTTGTTCATTTCTGGTATCTGGAGATCAAAGTGAAGGAAGATTTGTGTTTGGCCGTGAAAACAGGAAGCCAAGGGAGTCTGGTGATAACAGCAGGTTCACAAGAGACGGAACCAACCCTAAGAGTATGCTGCAAACTTTATTGATGAGAGCGGGACATTCAGCTCCAAAATATAAAACAAAGCAGCTCAAGACAAATGAGTTCATAGCCCTTGTGGAATTCAAGGGCATGCAATTTGTTGGAAAGCCCAAGAAAAATAAGCAGCTCGCGGAAAGGGATGCCGCCGTAGAAGCACTGACCTGGTTGACTCATACCTCAGACAACAATCGTGATGAAGATGACAACTCCCCACCTAATGTCACTAATAACATGCTTAAACTTCTGGGGAAACGTAGAAGATCAAAGCGCCACTTTGGTTAATTTAGGATCAAGCTGCTGGAGACTGGAGTTGACAGTTGGAATTATGTTTGCAGACCCACTAACACTGTTATCTCAAACGTTAATGATTGAGTCATGTGTTAAATTAAAAAACCACATGACTTGTGCTTATTGGCTGGGAACACCATCTCAGATATGTGCCGGGTACATGTAATAATTCATCTCTACTAGTACTATAAAACAAGTATTATTTAACTCGATTCAAAAACAATGTTTCATAAATAATTTTACATCTTGCTCACCTATACATATCGGCTCGGATGCAAGTAATATTTTGAACTTTTATTAATCCTATGAAATTAGAAATAAAACATGCATGATGTATATATATAAAACAACAAATTTGAATATTCTCCATTTGTCGAGAAAAAAAAAACAACTAATATTCTCCAAATGAAATAAAACCACGTGGATCAGCAGCTGCAACAACTCATATATATATGTCAATCTATCTACCTAGCTAATTATTCTTTGATTGACATGCAGACCAAACTTGCTGGAATTAGTTACCAGCCATAAAACTTTCACCTCTTCTTGTTTTGACTCCCCAGGTTCCAGGCCTTGATTCCCGGTCAGAAATTCGATCAGATTCTATTCCATATACTATACCACAAAAACATATGAACAAATATCCTAGCGCTATTTGGAACTGAATTACAGAAACAATGACAGGGAGCAGCAGAGAAGAAGAACACAACCAAGACGAAATCACAGCTCCTCTCAGTAAGAACATGCCATTTTTCCTTTCTAGCTTTCATAGATGATGTCTGTGCATTTGTTCTCGGTTTACTAGTTTTCTATGTTCACTTTTTTTTGCATGCAGTTTCTAGAGATGAAGAAGGTCAGACCTCCTCATCTCCACCGGAAGAAGAAGAAAACTCGCCGGTGAAGCAAGTAGCCCTGACGGTGCTGACCAGAGACGACCCTTCCCTCCCGGTCCTGACCTTCCGAATGTGGGTCCTAGGAACCCTCTCCTGCGTCCTCCTCTCTTTCCTCAACCAGTTCTTTTGGTACCGGACCGAGCCGCTGTCGATAACAGCCATCTCGGCCCAGATAGCCGTCGTGCCCCTCGGCCAGCTCATGGCCGCTAAGATCACGACGCGTGTTTTCTTCAAAGGAACCAGATGGGAATTCACACTGAACCCTGGTCCCTTCAACGTAAAAGAACACGTCCTCATCACCATCTTCGCCAACTCCGGCGCCGGAACAGTCTATGCCATTCATATTGTGACGGTGGTTAAGGTTTTCTACAAGCAGCACATCACGTTCTTCGTCTCCTTGCTTGTCATCTTAACAACTCAGGTAAACTAATTTTTGTTTGTCTCAGTTTGAAATGACTTTGAATATTTGATGTACGTACGTTGTTGTTGGGGGTTGTATGTAACGTGATAGTCTGAAATATAGGTATGGTATTATTTGTTTGATTAGGTTTGAATGGTTGATAGGTGTTGGGGTTTGGCTGGGCTGGGATTTTCAGGAGGTACTTGGTCGAACCGGCAGCTATGTGGTGGCCGGCAAATTTGGTTCAAGTCTCATTGTTTAGGTACGCAAATATTCATATGTTATACATATTAGTTTCTTGGCCTTAATTTAAATTCGATTGCTCGTGCTGTCATTTTTCTATGGCCGGAAATCATGGATTCCGGTACACTTTGGGTGGTGATGAAGTTGATGATTGGCCTTGACCGGTTGAGGGTTGGAACTAAATAATTAGAATAGTAAGTAGGGTAGGTGTTTGCATTAAGCAGTGTCTTTTTCAAACCTTCATGCACGCGACAGAACAGCATTTAAACAGTTTTATGAATATATGCACAAAAATAATTAGGTATTCTAGCTGCATACGCAAGAGTTTGGTGTAAGTTTGTGTACGTACATTAGAGTTCTACACATTATACATCAATCAGATCTATCATCATCAATCATGATAAAAAAAACCAAGTTAAGACGCAAGATATACTTGTAATCTTATACTTTGTTTGTTATGTGAAAGTCTTGAATAAAACATGCATGTCATACAAGTTCGCAAATCCTATTTTGATCACTATTGCATGACTTAAACTAGTAGCACACACCCCTCCCGCTCACAACATGCATGACATAATTTGATTGACATAGATGAATTCGAGTCGATCATAATGCATGCGATAAAGTTCTTGAAATATCGGTTAATATTTCACCAAAGTTAAACGCACAATTGTATATCGGTTGATAACATTTTCATTTACAGGGCCCTCCATGAGAGGGAAGAACGACCAAAGGGTGGTGTGACAAGGACACAGTTCTTTCTCATTGCCTTCATGTGCAGTTTTGCTTACTATGTATTTCCCGGCTACCTCTTCACAATGCTAACCTCCCTCTCATGGATCTGCTGGATATTTCCCTCGTCAGTCCTTGCCCAACAGATCGGGTCGGGTCTTTACGGCCTTGGACTTGGTGCTGTTGGGCTCGACTGGTCCACTATCTCCTCCTACCTCGGAAGCCCACTTGCAAGCCCATGGTTTGCCACTGCCAATGTTGCTGCTGGTTTTGTGTTTGTCATGTATGTGTTGACTCCCATATGTTACTGGCTTGACATCTACAAAGCCAAAACCTTTCCAATATTTTCAGATGAACTCTTCACAGAAGACGGTCAAGAATACGACATCACAGCGATCATTGACTCCAATTTCCATCTCAATATTACGGCTTATGAGGAAGAAGGTCCACTTTACATCTGCACATTTTTTGCGATGACTTATGGTGTGGGCTTTGCTGCACTCACTGCTACAATTGTTCATGTTGCACTCTTCCATGGAAGGTAAAATGCACATCACAATTCATGTGTATGAATTTCATCATATATATCTCATGCAATGGATTGGAATAGAATCAATCACAGTTCTATTGTTCGTGTTAATATTATGTTTAAGTCTAAAACTACGTTGTTCTTATCTTCAAAAGAGTAGTGGTTGAAATTCTTAAATGACCCAATTATAAATATAAACACAATATCTTTCAGAAAACATAAGCAGAGGGTTTGGATTTGTACCAATTGGACTTGAAGTTTGAAGCATATTAGTTCTTACTGCATGTGTGTATTGTATGGCAGGGAAATATGGGAGCAAAGCAAATCAAGTTTCAAGGAGAAGAGAATGGACATTCACACTAGACTTATGCAGAGATACAACCCAGTGCCTGAGTGGTGGTTTGTGGCCATTCTTCTGACTAACATTGCGCTCACCATTTTTACCTGTGAGTACTACAATGAACAGCTTCAATTGCCTTGGTGGGGTGTCCTTCTAGCCTGTGCTATTGCCATTTTGTTCACCCTCCCAATTGGTATCATCACAGCCATCACAAATCAGGTACCTAATCTTTTGTGACAGGTGATTATGCTTCTAGCTTTCGTCCCATTTTAGTGCACTCGTTCAAGTTTTCTGCTTCGAATACAGACACCAGGCTTGAATATCATTACGGAGTACATAATAGGGTACATCTACCCTGGATATCCAGTCGCCAATATGTGCTTCAAAGTGTACGGCTACATAAGTATGACACAAGCCATCACATTCTTGCAAGACTTCAAGCTTGGTCACTACATGAAAATCCCTCCTAGAACTATGTTCATGGCACAGGTCAACTCCAGCTCTTTGATTCTTTTCTCTTCTCAATAGTCTCCTTTCCTAATACTCGCAGGTTTCCTTACTTAGGTTGTCGGAACCCTTCTAGCGGCGCTTGTTTACTTGTGCACGGCGTGGTGGCTAATGGAGACCATCCCCGGAATATGTACTGACACGACATCAGTGTGGACTTGCCCCATGGACACTGTGTTTTACGACGCGTCTGTCCTATGGGGACTGATTGGTCCACGAAGAATTTTCGGGGACTTGGGCACATATGCAGCAGTGAATTGGTTCTTCCTAGCTGGTGCAATTGCTCCTGTTCTAGTTTGGTTAGCTGCTAAGGCATTTCCACAACAGGAGTGGATTCGGCTCATCAACATGCCGGTTTTGATTGGCGCAACAGGAAGTATGCCGCCGGCCACTGCCGTTAACTACACTTCTTGGATCATTTTGGGGTTCCTCTCTGGTTTTGTTGTGTATAGGTATAGACCAGATTGGTGGAGGAGACACAACTATGTTCTTTCTGGGGCACTTGATGCTGGTCTTGCTTTTATGGGGGTACTGTTATATTTTACCGTTGGATTGGAGGAAATTAGTGTCGACTGGTGGGGAAATGACCTTGATGGGTGTCCATTAGCTGAATGCCCCACGGCCGTAGGGGTGATTGTTGCTGGCTGCCCTGTTTACACTTGAAACAAATTGTACATAAAATTTACAGCTCCTCCTGTAAGATCTGTGATATATCAAAGAGGGTGGTTTGAGTTTTTATTCGTGAAACAAAATTTTAATTTTTTTTGATGTACTTGGTTCAATATCTTATATTAAATGGTGGTTACAGAGAGCTACCGGGACCAATCTAGGTGTGTCGACCCTTCCTCAAGAGAAGATTTTCACAAAATGGGTTTCCAACCATGAACTTCTTATAACCAGAAGAATGTCTGGCTGTCTGGTCCTCTTTGCAGACCAAACTCATTGAAAAAACCCTTCAATATTCTAACATAACGAACTCGTATCAATCAAACCGCATAGTTATTCTTCGGTTTGGTTTTTCGGTGTGAAAACCTTTTTCACTTTTGACCTCAGTGTGAAAACCCCAGGTCAAAGTATATTACTTCGATTTTGACGGCGATCTATAGGGCGCTCATATATTTGGGTGAAAAGGGTTTTAAATCTCAGCGACTTTAACACTCCGAAAGTAACAAATGGAGGAGACCCAATCTGGCGGCAAAAACGACACCGCCGTGTCCGCCGTCAAAGCAATGCGCCAAGACCTCGAAACCCGAATCGAAACCCAACGCGCCACCCAGCTCGAACTCCTCTCTAATCTCCAATCCGAACTCGACCCCGCCATCGTCCCCACCATCGATCTCTCCCTCAAGGTCCTCTCCTCCTTCAACCACCGCCCCTTCACTCCCACCCCTCCTCTACCCGACCCGAAACCCAACCCGACCCGGAACCCCGCTGCCCACCTCCCCTCCCCTCAACCACCCCTCCCTCCTCCGCCGCAGCCCGAAAGCCCTAATCTCTCTCCCCGACCCGACCCGACCCGGGAGTCCACACCCGATTCAATGGGCGAGGACGCGAACCCGCTCTCGGTGATCCGGGCCATGATTGCGGTCCGGTTTCTGGAGAGGGTTCCGTTCATGCTGGTGGAGTCGTCGGAGCTCCTGAAGCAGCTTGAGACCGACGCGAAGGCGTCGCCGGAGGAGAAGGCGGCGCTGCGGGAGGTGGGGGGAGAGAACGGGGGGATTCTGGCGGTGGAGATGGCGCTGCGGTCGATGGCGGAGGAGAACGGCGGCGTTATACTGGAGGAGTACGCGGTCAACGGGAAGTCTAGGGTTACGGTGAGGGATATTGACCGGACTAGGCTGATGAAGGAGTTGCCGGAGAGCAAACAAGACTCGATGTTGGATGGGAATGGGAGTTTTAATCAGATGGTGAGTGGCGGCATGGATGGTGGGAACAATGTGGGAGGGTTTATGGGCAGAGGTGGGCCGTGGGGGGTTGCGCCGGAGCATTACATGGGCGGGTTGCCGCCGTTGTTTCCGGGTATAGGTCCGAGAGGAGGAAGAGGGATGATGGGAATGCCGAGAGGGATGATAGGGTCTCCAATGCCGAGGCCTAATATGGGGCAGAATGGAGGAATGGTGGTTAGTCCCAATGGAATGCCGAATAAGAACATGAAGAGCGAAGAGGATGAGATGAAGGATCTTGAGGCATTGCTGAATAAGAAGAGTTTTAAGGAGTTGCAGAAGTCGAAAACTGGGGAGGAGCTTTTGGACCTCATCCACAGGCCAACTGCAAAGGAGACCGCAACGGCAAACAAGGTTTGTCCATTCTTATGGCCTTTTGATATAGCGTCTGTGTTAATTTTCATTGCTGGCTTAAATAGTAGAGCTGCTGTATGTGATAACTATTTCTGACTGTTATCTAAATTATCAAAATTGCTGCCCGAACATCTAGTTCAACATGTCATTTGTTATTGTGTTACAGATAGAGTCAGTTTTGTAGGAGGTGGTTAAGCTTTAGTTTGATATCCGTCAAAATATACCTGGGTTTTCAATTTTTTGTTTTTGGTTCCTCAAGAATCTATGAAGTTATGTTCATGCCTATAGTTTCCCTTGTACTTGCTGTTCTCTGAACTTTCTCTCGTTCTAACATCTAAACTCTACAGAATATTGAAGTTATTTTCTTCTGTTGTTTTGTGTTTCAGTTCAAAAGCAAAGGTGGTCCACGAGTGAAGGAATACTGCAGCTCCCTAACAAAAGAGGACTGCCGACGTCAATCTAATTCGTTGCTCGCTTGTGAGAAGGTCACTAAAAAATATGGTCTCTTAGCAGTGTTCATGAAAAAATTTCACCCATATGATCATAAGTTCCTAATTCCTGATATACGTGGTGATCAGAATTCTGCATACTTCTCTTATCATATCATATCTACAGTTCCTGAGAGAAATTGTTTATGCTACTTTTGCGGTGTTTCTGCATTTTATTTGGGTGATTGCATTTCTTGTTTCAATCTGAAATCGTTCCTGTTTGAATTTGATATTTGCATTTACTATTACTATAATTCTATTTTCTCTCCTTTCAGGTTCATTTTAGGCGCATAATTGCTCTACATTCTGATGTCAATTTAGGAGACTGTCCTTATCTATGTACTTGCCGTCACATGAAGGTGATTTGCATTTACTATTACTATAATTCTATTTTCTCTCCTTTCAGGTTCATTTCAGGCGCATAATTGCTCTACATACTGATGTCAATTTAGGAGACTGTTCTTTTCTAGATACTTGCCGTCACATGAAGGTAGAGTTTCCCCTTGATGCTGTATTCATCAAGTACTTACATGTTAATTGACTATTCTCTACATAATAGAATGAACTCTTTCTCTCCATTATTAGACATGCAAGTATGTACATTATGAGCTCGATTCAACACCAGATGTGTCAAACATGATGGCTCCCCCTAGACCATTAAAGCAGCGTGCTGAATATTGTTCTGAGGTGGAACTCGGTCAACCACAATGGATTAACTGTGATATCCGCAATTTTAGAATGGATATTTTGGGACAGTTTGGAGTCATAATGGCCGATCCACCGTGGGACATTCATATGGAGTTGCCTTATGGGACTATGGCTGATGATGAAATGCGCACTCTTAATGTTCCTGCATTGCAGACTGATGGTCTGATTTTCCTTTGGGTTACTGGGCGTGCGATGGAGCTTGGCCGTGAATGGTATTGTCTAATTCATCCATCCTTCAACTATATGGTTCATAAATGTTTAAACGAAGAGGCTTACTTTTCTTCTTGTTATCGTTATCATCTTACCAGTTTAGAACTTTGGGGATACAAGCGTATTGAGGAGATGATTTGGGTGAAAACTAATCAGCTTCAACGAATTATTAGAACTGGGCGCACTGGCCACTGGCTAAATCATAGCAAAGAGCATTGCCTAGTTGGAATAAAAGGGGATCCATTAGTGAATAGGAATATTGATACTGATGTCATTGTTGCCGAGGTCAGAGAGACAAGTCGTAAGCCAGATGAGGTTTGTGGAATATGAATCTTATAATTAGTCAGTTATATATCTAGTCAAAAGATGTTTCTTTACAGTTTACACTATACATATTTGACTTAATTATACATGCATTTGTTTAGATGTACCCTTTGCTGGAGAGGATTAGTCCAAGGACAAGAAAGCTGGAGCTGTTTGCTCGTATGCACAACACTCATGCAGGGTATGCTTTCTTGACCAGTGGTTGTCATTCATGCATCAATATTAATGTAGCAATGGTCTGGTGTACACCATAGGATAAAAGGGATTTGATAATCATGTTAGTCTTTAGTACAAAACACTTCTTTAGTTATAATCAAACATCTTGGCCATTGGTGGTTTATTCATTATTCTTTTCATTATTCTTTAACTATCTTGTATCAGGTGGATGTCACTTGGTAATCAACTAAGTGGTGTACGATTGGTTGATGAAGGCTTGCGTGCACGGTTCAAGGCTGCATACCCAGAGGTGGAGGTGCAGCCAGCTTCCCCACCCAGAGCTTCTGCCATGGACGCTGATTCAAATGCTACTCAAACCAGAAGTCCCTTTTCCGAAACAAAACCCACAGAAGCTGCTGCTCCACAACAAGCAGAGCCTGCAGGGCCTGATGCTCCTGCTTCTGAGGTGAAGCCAACGCTTCCCACCGATGTTGAGATGGCCGGATGAGTAAACTATCCATCCGAATTACTCCTTTTTGACAGGAAGACCTCCCGTAACCATGTCTAGTTTAGGACTTTAGTTTTAGTTGAATGACCTAGTAAAGGATTCGATCCTTGTCTGTTTTGTTTAGGCCTTGATAGGCAGTGTATCTCTATATGATACAGCTTGTAATATCTTAGTCATCATATTAATGATAGATCAGTCTCCCAGTTCTCTATTCTCGTAGTTTTCTTACTTTCTACTCCTGTAGACTTTTGGGCCATTCCATTCTCTTAAATCTGTGATGCTACATTTCATTGGTGACCGACACCGAACGTGCATTTCCAGCTGGCCACTTAATCATTATAGGATTAGAGATACTGCCATAATTCCCGGCGGTGATCTTTTGGAAATCCATGTTTCTTGGTAACAGAAAAAGGAGGCAACTTTAACTTTCACTGCATATGGTTCAAAGATCTTTGTCTACCCAATATGGTAAAGAACACAAAAAGATGAGATAAAGGCTTTTAAATCTCACATCATTTGCTTTATACTATTACATTGCAAAAAGAAGTTACATAATCATGAATGTGATGAAAGAATAGGTATTCCAAAATTCCAAAGAAAACAATATTAATGCTCAAGTTCTTCACAGATTGCCACCGAGTAATGCACATACCACAAGTCCAATAATGGCCATTATCAGAAGTGGAACACTTTGTGATGGTGAAGAAGAAGAAGAAGAAGGCGGTGCCGGAATTGAGCCGAAAACGGTGGGGTAAGACGGAGCGGAATCCGGCAAACTTGGACCATATGCAGGAGAGTAAGCAGTGCCATTCCCTGTAGCAATGTAGAGCTTCTGGCCCTTCCCACAGTGGCCAGGCTCTCCACTTGTAAAGTAAAAAACTCCTTCTGTGGTAAAATTAAAGAGAGAGTTGCCATTGTTCATGTACAAGATTGGATCTTTGAGGTTGCAGTCCTTGTAGGATTGCTCAGTGACTTGGATCACTGAGTCTTGGCTTGGTGGGTACAAGAACACTGCACATACAGGAATAGTAAAGCTTGAGCATTTTGTGACTTTGTGTAGGTGTTGATTTGGAACGAGGAAACAGAATGAGAGTTACTTACAGAGAGAATCTCCACTCTTGAAAGAATGGTATTTTGACCATTTGGTGTAGACTTGTGGATTTGCTGAAGTTGGAATTCCCCAAGCATCTAGATCTCCAACTTTGTACTGATAGCACCAAACTCTGACTAACAGAAGGAACTGCAAAGCCAACAAGAACTGGTATCTTGGAGTAAGATTAGCCATTTTAAGTTCTCAACTCTCTCTCTCTCTCTCTCTCTCACTTGGGGATTTCTCTCTCAAATTTAGGAGAGTGGTTCTTCAATCAATGGAGTTGCAAATCTTATTGGTTCCAGTGTAGACAACCTGGATAGAGAATGTACCACAATGCCCCTCGTTTCGAGTGATGGTTCATCTTTTCACAAGGTCAGAAGACTCGTTCAAATCATCAAAGGGTGAACCACCTTAAACAAATGCATTGTGGACATTTTTGTGGACCGGTGAACCATCATAAACAAAGACACAGTTAACTACAGTGGAGTTTGCTGGTTGGGTTCATTGGGATTTTGGAGAAGTCAAATCATGTGGCCAATAATGTCACATGGACCAGGTGGAGGGATCATGGTCATGCATGAGATGATTGTGTAGCTCAGTTTGCTCAATGGAAGAGTGGTGTTGGCCCAGATGGGTTTGTTTCCATGTAAAATATGATTACTGATTAGGCAGAAGATGTTGGATTCTGTGTGTTTTTGCATCATGTCATGTGGAGAGGACATGAAAGAACATGAAAAGGCTGTCACACATGGTCAGTTTAATTGGTGAAGGATCATTTTAAAGCTTCTCATGGTCTACCTTTCAAGTTGTAACATTAGATGAGAAATGGTAAATATAGTCCTGCAAACTGCGCATCTTAACTTGGTTATTGTGGTACGTATGAGTTCTGCAAAGTAAATTTCTGAATTCCATGTTGCTGTATGGCGGTAATCTAAAACATTCACTTGCTTTAGTGAATGCATTGCAAGAACAGCTCACTTCTTTCTATTTTCAATTGTCTGATGCCTCAGAAAATGAAATGAGCTAGAAAATTGCAACATTTGGCACAACGATTTAGAAGGGGATCATTAATCAATTTCAATTTAATTAAGGTATTGCAATCGGTGAAAGTTTTCTTGAAAACGATATATTTATACGGGATACAATGATTTAATGCTGTCTCCTACAAACAAAAAAGACAAAAAAAATAAACTGAAAATGATAGATCAGAAGCATTCTTATATCTTCTGACATAAAATTATCACACGAAAATATAGCTGAAGCCAGACATCAGCCTAAAGTGATTGGATAAGTACATGAACTATAGGTCTACACAGCAACTACACTGTTTAGTTAATCATTTCTTTGTGTTATAGCAACCAGCTGATTGCCCCCTGAATATCCTCTATACTCTGTTTTGAAGTTGCGGCATCAAACTGTATTTTCCTCATCAATCCAACAGCAAGGAGAAAACCAAGATGCAGCTTGTAGTCGGCTTGTTTCAAGCATCAAAAATTATAAAAAGTTTTATTGTTTCTTTTTTACCTCTATCATCAATCAGTCATTTAATGGCTCCGCTTCCGTGTCCATCTCCATAGGTACCCATTCTAGTGATGATTCAGCAAACAATCAAAATACGTTTTATTAACCATCAGCACATGAAAATGGTGAAAGCAACTGTGATAAGGGGGGATGCAACTGTGTACTATAGAGTTTGAAACTTGGAATATATCAATTACACAGCAAGAACTAATTGAAATTGCAGAACTTACTTGACTTATGGCCGCCACCCTCAGTTATCACAAAGAGCCGCCTCTGCAACACAGCAGCTGTACCGAGGAAAATCGAGCACATACCGAACATGATGGTGATGGGAAATGCATTGACCTGGAATGGAAACAACACAGGTCACATGTTATATACAGGACAGGAGCCAACATTTGTGATTCTATAAGAGACCATCCAACACCCATTTTTTTATATGAATTTAGAAATGTATTTAGGCAGACCCCAAGGACTTATGAGAAATGCAATCAAAATCACTCACATTGTACAGCACTACACACACAAAAATATTGAGAGGAATGCGAAAGAAGTTCATGATGGTGCTTCGTGCCTCCTCTGGGATGTATTGTGATCTCATTTTCATGATAGATGGCCAGAATATCCCCACACAGGCCTCAAATGTGCAGAATCCAAAAATCTGAAAATACCCTGAGAACGAGATGCCCCCACCTCTCACATTGGAAGGTGCAATCAAGAACTGTCAAACATAGACAAATCATTATTGAGCAGTATTTCCAATGTAACCATGAGTTAAAAAGAGATTCAGAACTATATATTTAAGAAGATAGATTAGTAAAGTAGAATTCCTTGACATACACTTGTCACAATGGGGCACAGAAGGGATACTGCAGAAACTGCAAATACAATCTGCATGTAGCTCTCGACTCTGGGGGCTGAGCTGGCCATCAATCGAGATGCTATAGAGCTCCCCAACATTGACGCTAGCATGAATGTTGCAAAAATGAAACCATGTGGAATCTCCTCATCATTTGGACTCAGAGCAGGAGTCCAGAGAAACACAAAGGTATACATTGAGCCTTCAAATAAGGACTGTATGGCACCCAGCAAAGCAATTTTCTCATCTGTTCCAAATGGAATATGGTAGCAAAATAAGATTCTGATGAATAATTAAGATAGGTGGGGGGGTAACAGGTTTACACTGATGGTCATACTCAAATAAGACCTTATATATAATTTCTTCTGTTATCTATTTGAACCAAAAAGAAAAAGAAAAAAAGTAATTTCATACTGAATTTATCCTTTATGAAAAATGAGAAACCACCAGTACTAAGGGTTAGACGCCTACCACAAGCAATGGCTATAGCAGCACCCCTGAACTGGGTCAGCAAGTTCTTGTTATCTGATGAGTCTCCATAGTTTTCACCCCATGTTGCCAATATGATTGCCATGCCAATTGCCAAAATGCAGGCAGCAGCATCAAATGGAGCAACTGGACCGAATGCCAGAGTATCTACCAGAAGATTCCCCAATAACCCAGATACAATAGCAATCAGACCGTTACCAAGAAAAATGGCCTTAGAGAATGTGAGTGAAAGCCATTGTTGTTCAAAGCCCCTCTGCAAATATTCAGGAACACAAAAAGTTACAAACAACTGAATTGTGAAGTATCATTGAAGTTTAAAATTCTAGAGTGAATACTATGGGGAAAGAAAAAACTCCAGCCCATGGAACCAGTAAATGGCTGGTTTCCCCTCCTAGGAGGTGCAGAATATACAAAGAGTATGAGTAGGATCCTTAATTTCATAGAAGGAATTATTGAGCCACGATTTTGTCATATTAACAACAAATTAAAAGCTACCACAAAATAAAACTTCCAAAATTACACTTGATTATCAGAGCAACAATTCACCTTATTGTGCTCTGCAACAAGCCAAGACTCGAAAGCTGAAAAAAGTAGAGAAGTTGCAATGCCTCCTAGTACGCGTCCCAACATTAAAACTTTGTAGTCAGGAAAATGCTTGGTGAAGCAACTTAGGATGTAAGTTATGCAGTACGTAACACATGCCCTCTTCCGACCCCTGAATTTGAGACATCAGTCTTCATAAGTACAATTTCAATTAATGAAGTTTAAGGAAAACAATCCATGGACAACTTACTGTTTATCAGCTAGAGACCCTACAATTGTCCCGAACAACATAGACGAACCAAACCCAGCAATAAAGAGTTGTCCAATATCGCCCTTTGTAAACCCATAAGTGCTGTAGAGGTAGTAAACATATGGACCCTGCAACCAATCCCCGGCTGTAGCCACAACCAACTTGATCAGATCCAACTAAATCATAAACGAAAATGCATTATCTATTCAATCCCAAGCAATCGTCAAAAGTTTATATAATACCTATGCCTTTTCAATTTAAATGTTCATACAACTCCAAGCAAACCAAACGATCCAGAAAACATGGTAACAAAGAAGTACATGAATTACGTGGATCAACATAGAAATAACAAGCCAGAAACAGCTTATACATAATGAGAAGTTGCTACTATAGACATACAACAATCAGATCAAGACACATTTGGAGCAAACAACAAGTTCATCTCATTAAGCACTACACCAAGCAACCCTTAGCTAACCAAAACTGAACCTCTAATCTCAGTGTAGTTGAAATTTCATATCAATTCAATGTAAGAAAATATGTACAGATCCCACATCAAGAAAATAAACAAGAATCACATTACTGTAGATATAACCCAAAACGGAGGGAAAGAAAAGGGCAGATCTAAGGGGAGCGTAGCGTACCCATCATGAGAGAATAAACGAGGAGATAATTGTTCTTGAAGATTGTGAAAGTAGAGGAGGTAATAATGCGATCCTTGTTCCTCTTGCTCAGCTCCAAAGCTGCCACCACCGCCGAGAGAGCACCGAACAGAAGAAAGTAGAACAACTCCATTGGACAGTCTCAGACAAGAGAAGAATGAGTTGGGTGGAGCTAAATAGGGGAGGGGGACTTGGTGGCGACCCACAACTGGGGACTTTAGGTGGCGGCAATTGAAAACATTTCCCGGGGCTTCTTCACCCACGCTGCAATCCACACTCTTGTTCTGGTTTGGGACCAATCCGCTTATGAGTTTGTTGACTATCTGCCCCTCTTTTTTTTTAATGTTTTTGTTTGTGTGTTTGAGACTAAGGTAACAAGCGATCTCAGTTACCTAACTAAAATCTGCGATCGTAAACATACGAACTCGGAACACCCTTAAACATGTTGCTCACGAGTTGCTGAAATTTTAATTTGCTTTTTATTCATATTTTTAACGATTACCGTATAATGCAATAAAATCGAGCTTATATGACACAACTGTTGTATTATTCATGGACAAGCTAATTTGTTTTGGACTCGACTTCGGTAATCAGGTATGGTCACTTGCAAGTGACCAACACCAACGAGGAAGAGACATGTGTCATGTTAAAGAGTTTAAGTTTGACTTTAAGGACATTACATGAGATTATTGATAATTGATATTTATATTTAATTATTTTTCTAGTCGCGTGTCACTTCTTTATTGGTGTTGGTCACCTGTAAGTGATCAGACTTTGTCACATAAATTTTTCCATATGTTTTAGCTAGTTATAGCCCCAACCTATCTAACATTTGGACATTTGAATTACAATTTTTTGGTCATGCTTTACTGCTTCAGTGCTTAATCTGTTATTGATGGAATTTGTTGGATATTACCTAAAATGTAAAGCAAAATGCAACTTATAATTTACAACTCCTCCTATAGATAACAATGGACCGGACAATGTTCCATTTCAACTAAATGATGCTACCCACCCCTCAGTTCACAATCACTAACCCAAGTGGTGCACATAAGCCAAACTCTTAAACACTATTATCTTTCTTAAATCTTAATCATGATAGTAATAGATACATTTGGTAAGACATCACCATCTCCCTATTTTTTGTCGGTTTATTTCCTAAGTTGATTTCGACCTTCCTAAATTAGTCACTGATCACATAAGCCGGCAAAATTATGAAATTAGCATTTTATTACCAAAAAAAAAAACACCACAAACTAAAAATTTACAAAAATAGCCCGTCACTCGCTCCAGTACTTCTCATCAGCATCGTTACCGTGCTCCTCCCCATCATCTGAGCCGCTGATCAAGCTCGACTGAAACCTCCTCACGTCCTCCACCGCGGCGCTCCTAAACAGCCCCACGTCGACGCAACCCGACACCATGTGGTAGCCACGTGTCCTCAACTCCTGGGGCCCATCGTGGGGCATAGCGAAACCAGCCAAGTAGGCCCCACCCACAAGCGGGTCGGTGCCCAGCACGGCCTTCTCGGCGCCCTTCAACGCGTTCCGGACCTTCTTGTTCCCCGGGTCCCACAGGTACCCCAAGCTCGCGCTCAGATCCAACGGCCCCATCTGCACGCAGTCAACACCTTCGACGGCCGCGATCTCTTCCGCTCTCTTCACGCCTTCCTCGCTCTCCACCTGGCACATGATCAGCAACTGGTCGTCGTAATTACTTAAATACCCCTCGTCTATGCCGTAGCTGGAGGCGCGCACGACGGTGTGGGCGGAGCCGCGGATGCCGGCGGGAGGGAAGCGGCAGTAGGAGACGGCATTCTCGGCCTCCTTGGAGCTCTCGATCATGGGGAACATGATCCCCTGGGGGCCGAGATCTAGGGCCTTCTTGGCCCAGGTGGCGGAGGATTCCGGCAGCCGGAGAATCGCCGGGGTTTGGGTGGCGGCGAGGGCGCGGAGACAGGAGAGGGCTTCGGAGATGCCGCCGGGGCCGTGCTCCATGTCGACGACGACGAAGTCGTAGCCGGAGAGGCCGGCGATCTCGGCGAGGGTGGGGGAGAAGCTGAGGAGGAAGAGGCCGTAGAGAGTGTCGCCGTTTTGGAGGCGGGACTTGAGGGTTTGGGGGGAGGTGGAGATGGAGGTGGTGGAGAGATCGGAGGAGGATGGGGCGGCGGATTTGATTGAGGTGGTTTTGGCGGTTAGGTTTAGGGTTTTGGATGGGGAAAAGGGGAAAGAGAGATGAGATAGGGGTTTGGTGGTGGCGGTGGAAGTGAGAGAGGTGGGTTTTCCGAGAGCTGAGGCGTTGGTGAGAGTCAGTGTGGCCATGGCTGGTGCTGGTTTGCTGTTTGGGATTTATCGAAGAAGAATGTAGAACAGTGCAGGCATCACTGACCTAAATGAACTGTGGGGAGTGACAGTGTCATAGTGAGAGTGAACCACTGTAACTTCTCCATTTTTACTATTTACTGTGAGGTAATGGACTGTGTGTCCTACTGTGTAAATTCGTTTTACCTATTTACATTTTCAGATTCGAAGAGTATATGCCAATAGAACAACCAGGTATATAGTAAAAAAGTTTGCATATTCAAGTCATTGACAGAACAATAGCCTCCAGTAATGGGGGCATTGGAGTACAATTTGCAGAAACTCAAAGGGAATATACTGTTCCTTGGGGAGATGAGATAATTCAGAATAGACTAATGTGAAGTTCTGAGAGTTTAGTAATCCATCTGAATTAGTAAATGACAATGGAGGTCAAAATCTTGTTCATGAAAGCTTCAGACTAGCCTTCGCCATGGCCAGAGCGCCGTCGTATGTTTGATTTCCGCCAATGAACCCGCTCATGTGGACAAAGACACATCCGGGAATCCCAGTTGCTGTCGAGAGCTCATCGTCCCTAAGCCCTCGCCATTGAGATGCAAGGGGCTTTCGGCTCTCAAATCTATCAGGAGCTACTGCCACTGCTTGAACTCGCCAGCTTTTACTCCTGTCATCCTGCATAATATTGTGATTAATATCAGCAACTCTTAATTAAATTATGCAGACACATTGACAGCATATTAAGGAGGATGTTAGGTATATCATAGAGAGGAATAAGACGAGATAGTTGCAAGTATACAAATAGTGAAAACCTGAAAGGGACATTGGTAAAGAAAGAGAAAGGGAACTAATTAAAGACCAAAAACAGAAAAGCCGACATCACAGTCTAACTGAATGTCGTCAGAGATACTCACAATCTCACCAACCAAAAAATAAAACGAAACAAAATCATCAGTATCATCAGTATCCAAAATCCCAATTCCAGTGTATCCTCAGAAGTCCTCTAAAGCTACTTGAGATTCTAAAAGACTAAACCAATGCTAAAAAGAAGCTACCAATATTTCCAAATGCATGAAAAACAGCACAATATTCATAAGCAGACAGGTTTTGTAAACCCCGTACTCCCTAACATGTATCTTATTCATGATTGTGAGTTTGTTTCTTGACAAATACTTGAATAATCACGAGCCAAAACTGATTTCTCTGAAAACTAAAGGTATACATACTAAAACATTTTGTATGGATCACGGAAGTGAGAAATGAAAAACAAAAAAGAAGCAAGGAAATAAGATAGATGGAAGTACCTGATAGAGAACATATTTGATGGGAGGATCAATCTTCATCTCCTCTTCAAGTTCAAATAAATGAAGCTTCCACTGTACAGAATAGACATATCCAAATGTCTCAATCAAGCCCAGTGAGGGATAGAAAATCCATTGAAAAAAAATCAAGATGTATGGAAGAAATTGAACACCTAATCCCATTAGCTTCAAACTAACAACACATCAAATAAGTAAAGGGAATGACACTTACAGGACAAAACCGATTCAAAACCATAATTTCTCCGCTAGGGTCGATGCTCCATCTTGCTAAGAGACACTCCATCACGATGGACCGTGCTGGTAACCATGATTTGGCATGAAAACGCAGACTCTGAAAATTGGAAAGAGATCATTAATAAGGGGATTTGACAGCAATAGAACACAACCTCACTAAAGCTTTCCCCCATTCTATTTGGAATACGTGCTCATATTTGTATGTTAATCAAAGAAACACATTTTCATATCTCGTAACTCTTAATCAAAGAAAACACACGTTTAAAAATTCACTGCCAGCTAGAGCCATTGCTTGTTGAAAGGCTTCATTCTCCTTCTCAGATGACTGATCAGGATCTATCCAGTCCAAATTCAACCTCCCCACCCTTGAAGACAAGTGTGTATTATTCACATATCTTGGAGGCTGGTCTGTATCAAACTGATTAATCCCATTGTCAACTGCATCAATCGCCTGTTACAAGTACACGCAATCAACAATCTTAAAAACCCCATTGCAATAACCAAACTATATATCAAAATGAATCTTCCCAAGTCCCAACATTAAAGCAAACAATAAGGATAACTAAGTAGTACCTCCATAAAGCTTTTGTAAACAGCCAAGAACAGCCTCTGCACATCGATATGTCCTTCATCAACCTGAAGCTCCTTGGCTATTATTTCCTTCCCAAAATGCTGCAACCAAATTCAACACAAAATAAGCTCAAACACTCCCAAAACCCACACATACATAAACCCACAAAAAGACAGCACCTTTCAAACTTACCTTGTAAACCAGCCCAGCACTACTCAGCTTAGTCTTAAACCCATGTCCAAAAACCTCCTCAAAACCCTTCTGATGATGATCATACCGATCCCTACTCGGTTCATACTCACCCCCAACATCAAGCACAGCATCCAAACCCTCCAAAACCTAAAACCCCAAACACAAATTTCCAATTTTGAGTTAGAACAATTTCCGAATCGATCAAATTAGGTCAATTTCACGGAAAATGAGATGGGGGTGACGAACCTTGGGGTCGCGAGTGCGGACGATTTCGGCGTCGGAGAACTTAGAGGTGAGGCGAATCATGAAGCAGCCGAGGGCTTCGTCGCAGTGGAAGCTTCCATTGTGGGTGCCGACGCGCTTGGGCGGTGGAGCTACGGAGGCCATGAAGCGTCGGCGGTGGTGGGTGTGGAAGAAGACCGAGGGTAGAGTAGTAGTCGATAGCTTAAACCTTCTGCAAACTAGAGGAAGCATTCCTCGCGCGGGTTTACAAGTCCAGAGGTTTTACTTGATACTTTACCATTAAACCCCCAGCTTTCCTGTTCAAAGAAAAAAAAAACCAGCTTACACCCAATATACAATTTTTTTTATATGTTTTAGGATCTCGTTGAAACGATGACTATTTAGTTAAGGACTAATTAAAGATTTTTCATTCATGGTTTATGATATCTACTGTTTAATTACATCTTTTCATCTTAACTGTTTAGTTTTTAGGTATATATAAGTAGATCATTTCTACAAATTTTCATCCAAATTAGTGATCGTTAAGGAATTGAACAAAATCAAATCAATGGATGATCCAAATCTGTTAAACATGAGCCGCTCGAGTTTATAATGGGTAAATTACATTTATGAATATCTTAATGATTTTTAATTTAGATGAAAATTTATAGAGATGATCTACCATATATATATATATACACGAAAACGATGTGGAGCGGACGTCCGCACCGTCTGACAATTTATTGTTGCAGCTCAAGTCTTGAATAGCTATTTGAAAGTCTTGAATAACAGAGAATTGGAATGTGTTCTTCTTTTAGAAATACATCAGCTTTAGTAGAAGCATAAAGTATAAAGATTCTTTGATTGCTGGTATCTGACAATTTATTGCTGCAGCTCAAGTCTTGAATAGCTATTTGAAAGTCTTGAATAACAGAGAATTGGAATGTGTTCTTCTTTTAGAAATACATCAGCTTTAGTAGAAGCATAAAGTATCAAGGGCTTTGTCTACAAAGCCATAAGGTGAGACCATGATATGAGACATTCAGTAATCACGTTCAATTGTTTTATATCAAATATTTATATACCTTGTGGTGACTCATGTGAATACAAGTGCTGATACTATGGACATAAGGTGCTATGCAGATTGTTGCATCCGTTTTCTTATGATCTGGTATGAGTGGCTGTGTTTGATAGGGTCTTGAAGTTGGGTTATACTGTAAGTATTGTCCATGTTGACTAAAGATAGTTTTATTTGGTTTTGGATTCATATGGCTATTGTGTATTATATAATTGTCCAAGTGGGAGAATGTAAGAACCTAATTGGACATATCATCTAATAATAAAGTTTACATAATATTTATGTGATATCTTGTAAATGAAATAAAGAACTATATATGCAGTAAATCGGTAACTATGATATTGTGATTAATATTATAGATTATGAGCCTAACTAAAGATATTATACATGTCTTAAAATGTATGGAATCAAGTGACTTAACCACTAAGGAGATGCATATGGTAAGTGACATATTCTCTTTGATGGGTAGATTCTGTCACCTAGCACCTATATAAGTCAATGTCCTTGTTCTCCCAAGATCTACATTTTCGTAAAGTAATCTCGCCTCATTGAGAGATAGAACAGACTATAGTTGGAGATAGCATAAGACTTTGTCTTTCCCAATCCCTGCAAGAAGACGATGGACGCCATAGGTATATACTCTTATTCATCAAACATATATATATTTTGTATCTCTATCACTATACAGATTATAACGTGTTCATATATCATGTTGTTATGATCTTATATTATCTACTACCGAATCAGAATATATCGCTGTTGTTGAATGCTGCAAGGAAATGTTGTGGTTGAAGAGATATTTTCAAGAGCTTGGTATGCACCAAAGTAAGTTTGTTATTTGCTGTGATAATTAAAATGCAATTCATCTCAGTAAGAATCCAAGTCTAAACATATAAATTGTCACATCCCGGGACCCTCTCCGCCGTAACACGATATTGTCCGCTTTGGGCCCGCCGGCCCTCACGGTTTTGTTTCCGGCAGCTCAGGAGCAACTTCCCAGTAGGTCACCCATCCTGGGATTGCTCTAGCATCAACATGCTTAACCTCGGAGTACCTATCCCCTCCGAAGCCGCTGAGCCACCAAAAAGCCTCATGTTAGATTGGATGTGGACATGTACATATACAGCACATAACCCCTCTCCGTTGGCCGATGTGGGATATTACAATCCACCCCCCTTAGGAGTCCGACGTCCTCGTCGGCACACTCGCGCCACACGGCAGAGTGGCTCTGATACCATTGTCACATCCCGGGACCCTCTCCGCCGTAACACGATATTGTCCGCTTTGGGCCCGCCGGCCCTCACGGTTTTGTTTCCGGCAGCTCAGGAGCAACTTCCCAGTAGGTCACCCATCCTGGGATTGCTCTAGCATCAACATGCTTAACCTCGGAGTACCTATCCCCTCCGAAGCCGCTGAGCCACCAAAAGGCCTCATGTTAGATTGGATGTGGGCATGTACATATACAGCACATAACCCCTCTCCGTTGGCCGATGTGGGATATTACATAAATATGCGGTATAATTGGATTCGTGAGAAGTTTGAAAGAAAGTTGTTGATGATTGATTAAAAAGGTTCATACTGATGAGAACAAGGCTGATATGTTGACAAAGTCTCTTCTCAAAGGCAAGCATGAGAATTGCACATTCTTGGCAGATCTGCGTTCTTGAGCATGAGTCAGGAAGGGGGAGATTGTTGGAGTTCCCTCCTCATGCTAGACAACTTATTAATAGTTGTTCTAAACCAAGTTGGAGTCTAACTTAGAGAAAGGAAAAAATAAATAAATAAAATAAAAACCAAAAATGAGTCGTTTCAGTTTTCCGAAAAGAAGGCGTGCTGAAACATTGAATTGGTTGTCGTTGTATCTCTCATCTTCTCAAGAAGACTAGAAGAGTGTGTGTGTTTGTGTGTTTTATGTATTCAGTTCTCACTAGCCTTGGTAAGATAGAGAGAGTGTGTTTAATGTGAAAGGAGAGAAGAGGATAGCAATCTTTTCTTTTTTTTTGATAAGAAATCCTTTCTTTGATAAGTCTTTTCTTTGATAAGTCTTCTTGTGTTTGTATACCCAAAAGTGTTTCTTTTGAGAGTTTTCCTCTAGTGATCTAGAGAGATTGGGGTGGCTGTAATCTCATTTATTATAGTGGAAGTTCTTCACAGATTGACCCGTGGTTTTTTCCTTTCACATTGAAGGGTTTTCACGTTACAATTGCTGATGTTATTTGCTGCTGTTATTTTTCTGTTTGCAATTTTATTTTGCTGCATAATCTGGTTCCTCTCCCAACAAGTAGTTCACTAAAGTAATGACGAGAACGGAAATGATGTCGTATCATTTAACATTTATATGATCTCATATGGCATATCCGAACTTTCATGTGATTCTTATGAATAATCAGTAAAAGATACGTTGATGTAGAAGTCAACTTAGATATTGAGAATAATATTAATCAGTAGATATCTAGATATTATTTCATTTGAAGAGATGTGTATTTGTTGTACGAATGAATGTTGAAGAATTAATCGTTTCTAGCCGATGACATTCGATTTTGGTTTCAATAAAGGCTGAAATGGCGACTTAACACATATAAAATACACTGTACTGTATAATTTGCACAGAGTATTTTCCAAACAATTCATAGGAGGATAACAAATCAAATCCTCCAAACTGAGTGACCAAGATGCCCTTAACCATCAATCTTGTTCCCTCCACAAACCCCATATCTCTCTCCCCGCGAAACCTCATCATCACCTGCAGAATCTTCCACATCCTTCCTATTTCTCCTTCAACCCTTCGTCCCCTTCTAGTGAAATGCAGGGTCAGCTCCTCTGAGAACAGCGGTAGCTTCAAGGACTCGCTGGGTGGCATTGTAGGTGAGCAAGTGGAAGAGCTACTCAACAAAGAAGAGAACAAGGTTTTGCTTGATGGGTTGGTCAAAGCGTCCGTGAGGGTTGAGAATGCCAAAAGAGAACTCGCTGCGATTGAAAGACAAGAACTTGAGGCTAAGCTTGCGAGAGAGTATATAAAAGAACTTGAAACCAGGGCTTCTGAGGTTAACACTCTTTTTAAATCCTCATTTTGGATTGTTTTTCAGCCTTTTCTGGTTTGTCTCTGAATTGGGTTTTGGTTTTAGATACCCTTTCCAATTTCTTAAAGTGAAAAAGCTGTAGACTTTGATTTTCACTATTAGTTCATTAGGGCCCAGTGAGTGTATTTATGTTGCTAGATAGTGATAGGAATATGTTTGTTTCATTCTTGTTGTGTTTCTGAGACATTTGTTTTTGTTATTGCTTACACATTGCTTTGTGTATGTTAAAGATTGAAGAATGTCAGAAGGAGATATCAGAGGCAAAAGCCATGGTGGAAGAAGCCGAACGTGCCCTCACACAAACTGGGGATGAATTCGAAAATGGATATGCTTCTACAGAGACCGAGAATGGGGAAATCGACAAGGATCAAGAGAAATTGGAATCTATAAAAGCAGCTTCAGTTGCTGCCCTTGTTGGCACAGTTGCTGGATTGCCCTTCTCCTTCACTCAAGTGAGCAACAGTTCTGAGTTGATACTCCCTCTGGCAATCACCTTTATTAGCTGTGCACTCTTTGGAGTTACATTTCGATATGCCATAAGAAGAGACTTGGACAATGGCCACCTGAAGACTGGAGCACCTGCAGCTTTTGGGGTTGTCAAAGGTATTAATAGCATCCTTCTAGCTTACCAAAACTTACGACTGTCGTGCATTTTATGATTTCGGATTGAAGTCAAATTGTATTGGCTTGCAGGTCTTGCTATCCTGGAAGCTGGAAAACCTCTGGAACTAAACACTGATAGCTTAATATCCCATGCTTTTGATGGTGCAGTGTATGTATCTGAAAATCTTTTTGTCTTTCTTTCTGCTGCTGTTGCTCTAGACTATTTGTTTAAGACGAGGCTCTTGAGTCCATTTCCTATCAAGAAATCTGTTTCAAGATCCAACTCTAGATGATGTTCACCTTTTAAGTCAAGGTGTTTATGAATTCAGAGGAACACAATTACTTTGTATATACAGTTGCAACATGTTTGCTAAAATACAGTGAATAGGTGTGTTTTGATTTCAAGCAATCTTTTATAGTTACTGCAAGAGTAGCAACATGATCTACTGTAAGTAAGAATTTATTTAGGTGTATGTTTCTTCTACTGCCATGGACCAATCAGTTTACATTCATTTGGTCACATGTTACTTTGCTATCCATTAACAATGTGAGTCATGCTAAACTGAACTTTAGAAATTGACTTCATTTCAAAGGATTGCAGCCGGATTATAAACTCTAAATGTAAAGGAATCACCATAGTTTGCTAAATTCAAAACAGTATGTGGGATATCCTCATTCCCTCCTGCTATTTGAATTGCTGATATACTACTGTTTCCTTCTTTCATTGTCATCCCTATCTTCCTTTAAGTCACTGTCTTGTAAGGGCCTTTTGGGAACTCCCCAACCATCAATCTCATTTCTTGACTGCTCTTGGCCGAAAGGCAGGTTCTTATTCTCTCTTTCCCTCCCCTACGGACAACATTAGAAATTTAGAACTTTTCTCAGACAAGGGCATATATATCCTTAAATTCTATCTAGCATATATTGAAACTTCTACGCAGACAAAGTAGGTACCTTCTTCGAGGCTCCTTGATGCCCATCTATATGATCTCCTTTTTTAGTCATTGAGGAAATATGCTTTGCAGCTTCATTGAAGAATTGAATCCCTGAAGATCTCCATTTTTAATACTTGCCTCTATCTACAAGGGGAAAGATATGGAATATCAACAATAAGTGTAGGCTCAGTAAGAAAAGTGAATTAAAACACAACCAAAATGCCTCATTAGTCTAGAACCTCTTCACAAAGCACTTGCCAGCCTTACAAAGTTACAAGGGCTTATGGTTTCCTGATGTGGCTCAGAAGTATTTATCATTCACTTTTAGGTATTAAGTTTCCTTATCAATAATTACATTTCCCTAACCAGTTGAAGGTAGTTTCTGCAAGGCTTGTAAGATACTAAGATATAGAGTGATTACACTACTGCACAACAACAAGGTATGCAGATCGAACTGGGTAAAAAGAATAATGTAGAGAGAACTGATTCTACCTGAACATGAATAATGCAGAATATGATGCTAGCAATGGGCAGCCAGCTCTCCTCAGGAGACAAACTCAAATTCGATCTAATAAATCATAGTGAAAGTTGAACAACAGCATCAGTGGCTATATGCTCAAACCAATAAAAGGAATTCTAAAGATCATTACTCATGATTATCAACTATTCAGCAAGTGCAAACTAACATTGAAGAGCATTCAATTTAGAGACTCGAGAGTTGAGAATGCAAAAAAACCTGATGTAGGGGGTCAAATACACAAGTGCATAAACTGCATAGCGCCTTTTCCCAGTATCCAGCCAAGCAAAAACCCAACTCTACCATAAACATTTCAATACCAACAAGTAAAAACACAACAATCTCCAACCAAACTAGAAAGCACAAGTTGTGTTCTGTTTTCCTTTTTGTTCTTACCAGCCAATTGAAGTAGGGAATGAAGCTAACAACCCCCATGACCGCAAACCTAGCATCGGTGGAATCAATACCGGAGCCAGCATCAGGATCATCGGATGGAGAAGAGACCGGGGGAAGCACCAGCGACGAGAGCATGCACGCGCCGATGGCGTCGGCCCGAAAGGTTGTGTATTTGGTGGTCTTAGTTGGGTTGGGAAACTTGTTGGGGAGAAAAGAAGAGGGTTTAAGGGCGGAGAGGTAAGGAGGATGAAGATGATGAGGAGGTTTAAGAGCGATGAGAGAGTTTGAGAAGTGGATTGACACCATGGCTCTTTAGCTTTTAGCTTACTTGCGTCTACTCCCAATCTTAATCTCCCACCCTCCTCGATTGTCGCGCGTTTTGGGAACACAGTCCAAACTTCAACATATATATATATATATATATATATATATATATATATATATATTTTGGTATTGGAAGTGAGATGGCAACCCGGTCAGTATTCGAAACGGTCGGTATCTAAACCGATGTCCATCAAATTATCTTAGTAAAGTCAGATTAATATCTCGTCGCAAGCGCACAAGCCCATAATCCTCTCAAACTAATCTCTCATCACATACATACGAACCCCGAAGCTTGTCAAACCTACTGGTCACAAACCGGTAAGAGTTAAGACCAAAACCCTTATCAGAAAGTTTTATACTAAATCGCTTGACCAACTTTACTGCTACACCTAATGATTTTATTTAATGTGCAAGTCTTTTTCCCATATTATCTAGTCTTTACCATCCACTCACGAGTCACGACTAAAAGAAAATCTTTCATTACCGCCGAGTACTGGATACTCCCGTTTGATTCCTTTATTCTTATTATTGCTACTTCACATCCTATGTTTCTCGATATTTCAACGTTTACCCCGATACCCAACTGTAGTGGTGAACTGGTAATTGCTTCAGTAACTGAATTGTTTCGTTTATATAGGAACAGATAAAATTCTGTTCTACTGCGATCACATACAAGCTCATTGATTCTGTTTGGTAAGCGATAACGACGCGATACAGATTTTTTTAAATTATAAGTTATATAAAACACACCCCTATAGCTTTTTTTTTCTTTTGAGTCTGGCTTATGTCAACCAAAACAAATTTGCCCGCCAGCCTGGGAGTTGGATCACCGCAGGAAAGGACCTATTAATGATCCTTGTGAATCCAGAGACTCGCTTATTCGTCATCTCGAGTGGCTGAAATCCTCGAGGGAACTGAACTTATTAGATACAGTGGCAGAAGAGAAGAGATCCAGGTACGTCCATGCCACTCCTAAGCAATCTGCATGCATCTACTTTTATCAACACAGCCACGCACAATTCCCATTCGCCATGGATGAAAAAATGGTGGAGAACAGATTCTGTGTGATTTACAGCTCTTGCTCGGATGTACATAGTGGATCCACTCTACACTAATCACAAGTTTGGGTTTTCAGGCACCCTGCACCTGTTATCTTTTGTCCCCATTTTCTCCTTGCTCAGATACAGCATTTAGCTGTTGTTTCAACTGTCAACGGACACAATCAGTACCAAGGCGTAAATGGAAATCAAATAAGCAGCAACATCACGCCAACTGTAATTGATGTATTTTCTTGAATATTTGTACTAGACTCTCAGACTCAACCACAATATAATATGGAAACAATTTTCTTGTTGTCAAGCAAAAGATTTAAGGCAAGAATATTTTAGCTATATTTCATAAACCATTACGCAACTCACTTGAGTCTCTCTCATTTGTTCAGCAGTCAGTTCATCATTCGAGTTGTTCATCCTGTAGGGACAGAGAAATAATTCGATAAACATATACAAGACAAACGTGGAAAAGGATATCACAAGTATTCAGTTTGGATTTAACATAACTAACCGTAATTGAAGCTCCGAGATCTTGAGGAGCAGTAGCCGCTCCCTCTCAGAAACTGCTGACTCTACCTGTTGATAGCACAAATTAGAGAACAGACAAAGTCCGCAAAGGTAATGTTCAATCATTATCTATCAATCCAGTGGAGATATGGATTATTAAAAAAAATAATCGGTTTTTTTCAGTCAAAGCTGAGAATACTCTTCTTTCTTTTCAATTTTTTTTTATCAATCAATCATAGTAGCCTGAATTCTTCCAAAAAACACAATGGAAGCTATTTCAAAATCAATTTATATCCAGTTGATGATCATAATCATCTTTTGTAAAAGAACAACTATGACAAAATAAAATAAGCTTACATTCCCATTGTTCTCGGAACTGTGGGGCAGTGGAGGCAACTTTCCATTTGGGGTAGCTGAAACAAAATTGATTACCTTAATACTCAGTATTGTGAAGTTACTAGTAAAACTAATGTCATGCATCAAACAATATATATATATATGGGTTTTCTCAGCTGCGAACGTCCGTACATGTTTTCAGTACGGATTTCCGCAGTTTCTCCACCATTCCAGAGCCGGCGACGCCGTTTCTTCTCCCTAGAGTGATCCTAGACCTCCCCCGACGGTGTTGGAATGAAGAAGCAGGCTGGAGAGATCGCGATCGGAGGTCCACCATGATTGGTCGTGAAGTTCTGAGTGAGATTGCTGCACAGACATCCGATCGCGATCTCTCCGGCTTTCTCATTCCAACACCATTGGGGAAGGTTTGGGATCACGCCGGGGAGAAGAAATGGCATCGCCGGCGCTGGAATGGTGGAGAAACGGCAGAAATCCGTACGGACGTCCGCAGCTGAGATGGACTGTATATATATATATATATATATCTCACACGTCCGCACTGGCTTAAAGTGCGCACATCCCTCCCGTTCGCCACCGTCCGGCGCGCCTCCACCCCAGCGGACTCCAGCAGCGTCCCCGATCACTTTCCCTTCTCGGCGAGTCCGCCAAATTCCAGTTTCCGACGAGATCGACCTTATTTGAAATTTTGGGTGATCTCGCCGGAAAACTGAAAAAGAACAGACTCGTCGGGGAGGGAAAGTGGTCGGGGATGCTGCTGGAGTCTTCTGGGGGGAGGCGCGCCGTCATCGGCGCTGGACGGTGGCGAACGGAGCTCCGTGCGCACTTTAAGAACTGTGCGCACATGCGCTTTCTATCGTTTTCGTATATATATATATATAGGCCTTTTCAGATACGGACGTCCATATTTATTCAAAAGGTACGGATTTCCTTAATTGACATACTTTTCGATCATATTTTCTCATCTCAACCATTCATCTTTTAGGTATATATGAGTAGATCATCTCTACAAAATTTTAGTCAAATTGATAATCATTAAGGTATTCAAAACTGTGAATTACACGAACAGTTCCTGTTGAACAGATTTGGTTCGTTCATTGTAATTCACAGTTTCGATACCTTAACGATTATCAATTTCGCTGAAAATTGGTAGAGATGATCTACTCATATATACCTACAATGTGAATGATTAAGATGAGAAAATATGATCTAAAAGTGGGTCAATTAAGAAAATCCGTACCTTTTGAATAAATACGGATATTTGGACCTGATAATATCTGTGTGTGTGTGTTCCACTCACCTTCTACTGCCTCAGCTGGTTGCAAGATACTCAGCAAATTCACAATAATGTCCTGTAATTAATAGAAAATTATAAGCACAAATAACTTTTAGCTTTGGAAATCAACTCTTCAAGCCAAATACACTAGCTATGTAGGCACAACTTTCCAAATCTACCTGTTGAATTGACAACTGCTGAGAAAGGTTCTGAAGGTGAGGTAGAAGTGATACAGGAACGTCACTGTTGTTGTTCAACTCCCTTGGAGACGAACTAACAGGCTGAAAAATACAAAATGACATGAATGAAAGGACAGCTCAAATTTGAGGCTAGTGCCATTTTGTGACTGACTGGTGTTCATGTTTTTTAAGTAGAAAGTAACATCATATACAAGAAGACTGAACTGAAGGAAAAATCTTATGCAATTGTGACATCCATCAAACAGAAACACAAAATTTTATTAAAGAGAAAGAGAGAGAGATTAAAAAACCAACCATTTGCCTAGATTCAAATACCCAATCACCAACGCTGGCAGACTTTCTTAGAGGTGATCCCTAAAATAACAAAAGACAACATTAATCAAACTAAAAAAAAATTATATTTAAGAGTTAAGCGCATGTTGGCCACCCACCTGTGAAGGTCGACGTGGTACTGTACTTGATGGAATATCCTATGGGAATTTTTTTGTAAGTTAGTGATTATGAATAATAGAATAACATACCATAAGAACAAAGCCTCACCTTTACAAGATCTAAATTTTCTGATGTCACTGAGAATCGCCCTTTTATTTGCACCAGATTAGCCTTTGACTTGTCATCCAAAGAATCTCTATACCCTATTATAGATAAACCATTTAGTGCTCAAAGAATCCCAAGTGGATTGTACTCATATAAGTACATGTCATTGCAATGATCATTAATGAATAATGAACATCCTCATTACCTCCTGAAGATTTTATAGGAGCTGACAAACTATTTGCTGAAGCTCGGTTTGGAAGCATCAGAGGACCACTGAAGCTTGGTGTTCGTCTTACTTCACATTTAGCTTTCTCGATAGCAGACAGGTTTTCATTATCATTCCTAAGTGACAGAATATCAGCCACCAATCATGCACGAGAAAGGGTGTGTCAATAACACCACCCTTATTATATTCATACTTAATATGTGACATATACATATAGAGAGAGATGACAAACCTTTCAAAATTACGTCCCACCTCCGATAAAGAATGATTAAGCACACTACCAGGCGTGAGTGGGCCACTCCGCGATTGACGACTTTTCACAGCTACAATTCTAGGCTTGGCCTGTCCCATGTCTGTTTCTGATGTAGATGCTATTGCTTCAGAGCTTGATCCATTTTTCATCCAGTCTGTCCCTTGTTGACCGCTAGATTCTAATATATCATTGTCAAGAAGCTTCCCCTTTCTGTTCACACATTCAACCTGTTGTGCGTCATCACCATTTGCTTCACTTTTGCAATCAGTCCAAGGTCGTTCATTCTTGTCATTCAATTTTCCCAAACTGGATTTCCAATCATTTGCAACCTGTTAGAAACACATAAGAAATCAATTTTCTGCATAAGAATGTAACTACAAAAAAATTCGACATGAAACAGAAACTAATATACTTGATCTGTGCTTTAAATAGCACTCCAAATGTATCATAATTAAAAAAAAAATGGTAACCTTATAACTAAAGGCTTTTGATTTTCCTTCTTCCTCAATCATTTCCGAAAAATCATCATCATCATCATCATCTCGCACCTAGCAACAAAGGGAAAGATGTATTCAGCTGCACTCATTCGTAATCGTACAGCCAAAGAAGGATTAGCAAAATGAGATAAACTATCTTTACAGAAACATGTTAGTTTTTCCTATATAACAAATGTAGCATACATACCATGGATGCTTGAGCTTTTAAATCCTCAACGTCGAAGTTCCAAGCGCTAACGCCTCGTTGGTACTCACTCTGATCAACGAAAAACAAGATGATACCACAAATTAAGAAAAATTATAACATAAATTCTCTATCATGTTCATAAAAGGAGGCTCAGACCTGTGACATTGCCTCTTGCTCTGCTGAAGGCATTTTCTTCAAAGCCAATTGTGCTGCATCTTTCAGCTGCAAGATTGCAATGTTTCAGCAATTTAAAAAATTAGTCAATCACCACATATGAAAGCAAAGAAAAGATATTGAAACAGTATGACAGCTAACCTGGAGGGCTTTTACACGATTCCAAAGTGGTGGCAGGTCTGTAAACAATTTCTTAAGAGAAAGCTCCGGAGGTTTTGCAGTCTTGAAAAAGGAGTGTTTCAACAATTTTTCTGCTGTTGGTCTCTTTGTTTGATCTTTTACGAGGCACATTGCAACCATCTCTTTAAAAGACTGAGCACAACTGGAAATCCTCCAATTAGAATATTATTCAGGAAGAGAAATATAACACAAGGCAGCAAGAACAGTGACCATTGCATACCAATACACAATCAACTACTATATGTTTTTCCTACTTTAAACACATCTATCAATGCCACTCTCTCTATCCAAAAAAAAACTATCAATGTCACTCTCTATCTAGAAAGAAAAACAGTACCTTGGAGAACTTTTTATCACGATCATAATCAAGTCCAGGAGGGGCATTCTGTATGGTCATGAGGAGAACCTATGAGAACAAACAAAGAGTTAGGCATGCCAAGATTTTCAATGAAGAATTACCTTACATTTATTTACATTTTAGTTAAACCTTTTCTAATAGAAGTACCTTCATGGGAGGATATTTTGAAAATGGTGCATGACCATGTGCCAACTCCAATGCTGTTATACCAAATGACCAAATGTCGGCCCTGTACCCAAAAAAAAAAACTAAGCATAGAACTTCCCCTTATTTATCATACAAAACAAATAAAAATCAATCTTGCTCCACATGGAAATGAAGATAACTTATCAAACAGATGAGACAGTGAATGCTTGCAAACAAAAAAAAAGTAATAAAACTCTATGATGCATTGATTTACACATATATACACTATAGGTTAGTAACCTACAAGCCTATGACCACATCAGACAGAGGTGAAATCCATTTCTTAGAATTTTTTTTAGTTACCACATGAAATATAAACTCACTTGGAATTGTATCCACTTCCTGGTTGCAGTACCTCTGGTGCCATCCTGGAACACAAAAACGTCTTAAAATCTCATATACACAGATAAGAGAGCAATTAGCATAATATGTGGCAACAAACAGGAATTAAGTAAAACTTTGGTGACTTTATACTTACCAGCAAGGTGTTCCTACAAAAGTATTTCTTGACCTTTGTCTATCACCTGCATCAAACATGCATGCTGAAACACCAAAGTCCGCAAGCTTCACCATCCCATTAGTATCGAGTAATATGTTTCCAGCCTGCATCCAAAACAAAACAAAAAACAAACAATTACATTAGAATCAATTTGAAAACAAAAAGGGTACGGAAGTTTATTTAGAAGTAAATTACAGACCTTAACATCTCGATGAATATGACCCTGTTTGTGAAGGTAAACCAAAGCCTTAAGTGTTTCCTTTAAAATGGAACCAATTGCAGCCTCCTCAAACCCATCCGGATACGCAATTTTCATGAGATGCAGACAAGAACCCTCCGCCATAAACGGCATGATCACCCAAAGGTTCCTTTCCACTACAAACGAACAATACGACCTTACAACATTCGGATGATCTATCAAATGCATTGTCTGCGCCTCCCTACGTATGTCATCCTACAAAAACAACACATAACAAGGTTTTCAAATCTGACGCCGACCGAAACCAATTAAGGACGCATTTACAAATCTAATCTAACAATAGGAAGCAAGTCGTGAAATCTCTAAATTGAAACAAATCCGATAGTACCAATCTGAAAAACACTCACAAAATTGCTATTGCAACGATCAAGATCCAAGCATTTGACGGCGACGACTTCATTGAAAGGGAGATAGATCGCTCTGTAAACAGTAGCACTGGCGCCGTATCCAACTTCTTCTAGAAGCTTGTAGTCGCTCGAATTAGCCGAGTAAGTTCTGGGATTATTACCTCCCATCCTCCCCATACCAATCACGAAGAGCAGCTGTGCTTGTGGTGGCTCTGCGTTTCGATGATAACTATTTCGAGTCGTTGACCGCCATGAGAACGCTTTAGAAAACAAAAGAGAACTCAGAACTGGCTGGCGTTCTGAGTTTCACTGAATGAGTTGTGTTGTGAGATGAGAGAGAGAGTGCTGACGTGTCGAGGTGATGAGGATGTTGCCACATGGACCTGTCGTTTTAAACGGACGGCTGTGTTTCCGCTTTTGGTCTCGGGGCTGAGTTGTCAGGTTGGGGTAATCCTACCCCTCTCCTTCCTCGGTAGTAACTAGCAACCCCAATTACTTCTTGGAATTGTTATGATTTTCTTAAATTCAGAATCGGGGTAACTTTTGGGTTAAACATGTCTGGACAAGTGTAAAACAATAAAGAGATAGCAACATTTTTCTTCGTATGCTATGGAGGAATATGTGACCATGAGGGTTGTTTGAAGATTGGTTATTTGAGGTGACTCGTATCCGTCAATCGCATGTTTAGCTGGTTTGTTGTCTTTTCTAATCAAATATTGAAGAAGGGTACAATATTGTATAGTCTTTTGTGATTTGAAATCGACATCTGTTTAGTTCTTATGGTTTTATTTTAATTTGAATAGTCCTTAAAGTCATGATTATTCATCCAAATAGTCTTTATGGCCTTTAACTAAGAAAATTGTCATAATGACTATTTGGATGAAAAATCATGACTTTAAGGACTATTCAGATTAAAATAAAATCATAATGACTATTTGGATGAAAAATTGTGATTTTAAAGACTATTTAGATTAAAATAAAACCACAAGGACTAAACAAATATCGATTTCAAACCACAACGTACATTTCTTACCGTTCATATAACCTTGAATCTTTTGGCTACGGTGAGTTATTAAATTAATGTCTTCATCTAGAATTTGTGATCAATGTTGTCAGGATTGGTCATTTATGTGTTATTTTCTTTAGTAAATATACTACGAAAATTTGTTCGTTTAGCTGAAGGCATGATAATAATTGGTCGTCTATAATTTGTTCGTTTATGTTGTTAAACTGAAGACATGTTACTTGTTAGTTTTTGAATTGTTGTTATGTCATGCTATGTTGGTGATTGGTTGCTTTCCAAATTGTTGGAAATTCAAACGTCGACAAGGATAAATTAGATCTATGTTGCACGGACACTCCAACACGCCGACACAGCGCCCGACATGGCAAAATACGTGTCGGAAAATATTGACTTTCTCGACACGTTTCAGACACGTTGACCAACACGCCACATCATCATTTATCAATTTTTCTAATTGAAAAAAAGAAACTAAAACCTAAATAAAGTTACTGTCCACTTTTAAAAGCAAACCACTGCCCAGTTTTGTTAGCAACCTACTGTAAATTTGATTTTCTTTAATGTTATGTTTTAAGTTAGAGATCTACTACTTCTAATATTGTTAATTATGCACTTCTATCATTTGCATTTAATTATCTTTAATGTTATTTTTTATGGTTATGTAATGAATTGAATTTAGAACATTATTTTAGTAATGTAATGAACTTATTTTATATTTTAGTATATTTTTATTTATTAAAAATAATAAATATATAATTTTATTTGCCATGTCCAAACCGTGTCGGATATTTAGTTTTTGAGTTTTGCCGTATCGGTGTGTCGCGCAGTGTCGTGTCGCCGTGTCTGTATCCTTGTCCGTGCAACATAAAATTAGATTAAAGACGAAGACTTTTAAAGCATATAAACTTTTACATTAATTTACGTAGTGTTCTTTCATCTATTCATTCTCCTTACTTGGTATGTTGGCTGGTTCCCACATATGTGTTTTAGTTCTTCGTACATTTATCAAGAAAGGAACCAAGTGCTGATGTTCTAGCTAACTTGGGTCTTAATTCAAATGGTTTGGCCACTTTGACGTGATGAAATATGCTCTCGGATCTCATTCATTCTAAATGCACAAGGGATTATTTGAGGCTGCCTAATTTTTAAATTCTTCAAGACACAATCTACCATATCCATTATTTGTTCTTCCGAGTTTGGTTTTATGTCCCTCATCACTTTTGTTTCTTTTGAAATAAAACTCAATAGAAATGAGCCAAATAGGCTAATGCATTGTTTATCAAAACTCTAGGTATATCGTGAAAGACAATATAAATCCTTAGTAAAGGACTAAAGGTGATCACTTGTCAGAAAAGAGAGTTTGCAATAACCAGATATTGAACAAAAATGCCAAACGGTGAAACCAATGCTACCAAAACTTTTCTTTGATTCGATCTTTTATATCATAGCTGTGCTTTTGCAACTGTACAACTTGGTATCAAAATTTCAAGAACAAAAATTTAAACTGAAAAAATAATAATAATAATAATAAAATCAAAACAGTCTCCTGCGTCTCAAACTTTTGGACGAGGCCTTGGAAACCAAGTAGCCCACACCCAAACACATGACCCAAAAGCCCACATCCACAGCCCATCTCACTCCCTCCACATCCATCTCCAACTCCTCCTCCACGTCACCATCCTCCTCCAAATCTCCACCGTCCATTTCCCCACATATACAACAACACCCGCCGTCCGATTCCTCGTCCACCTCCGGAATCTCCTCCAGCGGATGAAACCCACACTTTCCCCGCCTTTTCACCACCATTTTCACCCTCTCGCTCATCGCCACGTTTTCCTCCACCGCCACGCACACCTCCGCCTCCGTAATCTCCGCCCCGACACTCTCGCTCTCCAGCACACACTTGCACTCCAATTTCCAATCCTGCCCCTCGTCTTTCCTGAATATCCCCTTCAGCACCTTCTCCTCCCTCAAATACGCCTCGAACCGGACCCCGTCCCCGGCCCGAACCGCCTCCCGCGACCCGAATATCGCCTCCCCTTTCCTCACGTTCGCATTCACCGCTCGGTGGAGCGTCACGAACGCCGCCGATTCGGGTCGGATCTTCGACCCGCCGATCTCGAGCGCGGTGCCGTTGATCCTCGGAAGATACGAAAGCGTGAGCGACTCCGGCAAGGGCTTGCGAGAATCCAAACCCTTGAAGCGGAGGAAGAAGGCTTGAATCTTTAGGGCTTCTCTCTTGGCCTGGAAGCCCGGGTAGTCCGTCGACCTACACATGGTTTTGTTTCTATATGGAGCTCCGAATTGTGACCCGAATAATACTCTGGCTTTCCTTTTTGGTAGGTCTAAGCGGGTTGGGCTTATATATATATATTGTGGGGGCTAATCCGTAATTGTTTGGGACTTCCGGGGTAGGGGAGCACACGGTTTATGATGGTGACGTGGACAAAAAGGACAGAATAAGCCGGCCAGGTTGCCACAAGTTTTCTGAGGAATTCTACGTGCCGCGGTTTCGGACTAGGGTGTACGGTAGTGGAAGGAGTACGATTTGATCACGTGCTTCGCGGAGTTTGAGCCGTTGGTTGAGGAGGTATGGGTGAGGGACGGTGGAGATGTGGTTGTGTGTGAAAGAGAGGATTGTATTGGTGGAAGTGGGAGGTGCATGAACTTGGAATGGGGCAAGCTAGTGGTTTTGTCTTGGACTTGGTTTTTGGGGTTGGAAGTCAATTTGCATTTTGCAAGGTCCAGGTTTTTATGATTATTTGTGGATTGTGGGCACTTTTTTCAAGTGGGAATAACAGTGATGACGATATCTCAACTAGAAAAAAAAAAAATTTCATGTTTAAAGAGAAAAACGAAAAAAAAAAAAATCAAATAGGATGAAAAGAAGATAACAATTGAGAGCTTGTTTAAGGAAAATCAGGTTTATGTATGCTGAGTTAGAAGTAAAAATCATAATAAAATTTGATATTAGTATTGTAATTGGAATCTATATACTTTTCTTAGTCGGAGTAGGATTTAATCATAACATTGCTATTGAATACAATTTTTAAAAATGGTGGTCGGGTGAGCTACTATTCTGAGGTCAGGAGCAATTTTGGTATGACTACTCTCTAAGAGATGTTAAGCTGATGTTTGAACTAAAGGCATTCTATTACCAGGAAAATCATTGCAGCTTTCGCCTCATTTGTAACCCAGCATGATTCCACTAGACTAACCCTATTGGGTGATTGCAATACAATTCTTAGGACATCTCCAAATTATATTTAAGAAAACATTCTGAATAACATTTTGTATAAGAAAACATTTTGTAGTCTAAAAGAGAGGCATGTCATTCCACTTGCACTGTTAATTCTGGAATCAGAGTGTTCTATACATTCCCAAATCGATCTCGAACAATGTTCCATAACTCTAGAAATTTTTCAGATACAGGGTATTTTGCAAACCCGGCCCAGAAAACCCATCAATTGTATCCTGCATTTGCAGCTGGACAAGTTGTTTATGCACAGTTGGGTAACTTTTGAGAGACGTTAGAAGAGAAATGAACAATGATAATCGACCAAACTAATACAACTTCATACGAAAGAAGATTGAGCCGAATACAAGTCGAAGTCGTCTCCACACTCCAGTTGATGGTTGTAGCGATAGGTTTGGAGCTTTATTTTATCATGAAGAACATGACACATTCTTGTCATCGTGGTTTTAATGGTTTCAAACCTCACTCAGTCACTTTTGCTTTCTGAAAATGGAGACATGAAGTATACCAGAGCCTACCAAGAAGAGTGGTGCAGAATGCAGGCATGCAGCTCCATCATATCCATGGATAGCAAGCAAACCCACATCGAATAAAAAAGCGGAGAAAAGGGGACCATTTTACCATATATTCTGTAATCTGTACCAATCTACTAGATTACCAGAAAGAAGTCTAGCTCAAAGTGAAAAGGACGATAAGCATTCTTCCTGTGCCAAGAAGGAAGAAGAAAAAAAGTTGAGCTTCAAGGGTGATTGACTTGCAACCTATGTCTATTCTTAAAGATCAGCAAAGATTGTTCAATCCTCCACTACGTTTGTGATCTCTATCATTCTTGTCATTTGAAATCGACTTCAGCATGTGGTGAAAGTGAAACCAAACTTTGGGGGCACTGTGGGTACGTGGTGGTCTATATTTGGGGATTAGCTGGTTTTTTCAATACCTAAACCCTCAAGTTCTCAGGCTAGGAGGGCCAGCAGCAGCAACCTGCCTTGACTTGAGAAATTAACAGATCAAAGTTGAAGTCTCTGCATACTAAATGATAGTTTCTTGAAAACATTGTGGAGAGTTGGTCACAATATACATATTAGTCTTGCGTATAAACTATTTCATTTTTGTTTGTTACACGTTCCGACTTAAGGCCTTAAGCTTCTGAATTGCTCTCACAAAAGCACTTGAAACACAACTTTTTCCTGCAGTCTCAAGCACGTAAAATGTATCAATATCTCATTGTCATATTTGGACCCCGAAATCCCAAATGAGTTGACCTTAAAGGTCAGAATGTAGTTTGATTAATAGCTCTGAAAGTAAAATCTGTAATCTAACACAGACATCCTATATTTTGCCTAGTCAAGAAAATAGGTAAACATGTTTGATGCTTAAAGAAAATGAAATGAGAAAGGAATCCACAAATGTTTGTGCTTGTTTACATCATATTCCTAAGCAAGGAAGCAATACCTGCCTCTGTTAGTGAGTTTACATCATTTTCATTGTGGAATGGGAATCCATTGAACTAAACTTTTAAATGACCTCAACAGTTCAACCTAGCTCTCCCAACCTTCAACTGGACTAACAACCACTGTAAAATATTCCAATGGTACGTGATATTTTGCAGAAAAAGAGCCAAACATATCAAGGAGCACAGATTCTTTCAGACCTAGAAACAGAAGCTACTGTGAATAGAGTCAAACTGTGAATACTCAAACACCACATTAGTTTAGCTTAATCTGAGCCATATAGATTAGTCCTGAGGTTTCAATCAGATAATATTCTAGTGCCATTTCATCTGGTGTCAAAATCACGTGCAGGAATCAGTGAAACTGTGAAAGGTTCCAAAAGCACAGCTATAGCTAGCTGGGGGTGAGTGAAAGGCGTGTGCAGGCCTCATGGCCATTGCTTTTTACATTGAGAACAATAAGAGCCCGCCGCTCACTACTCTCATCGACTTGTCATGCTTCTCCTTAATGTGCGTTTAAGATTCTTTTTCGACTATGGTTGATTGCTAAGAACCAAGCATTGCTTGTGTGTCTCTCCTGGTTTTCATATTTGGCAAGTTTCTGGGATTGATATTTATATAACATGTCTGGTTAAGATCTGTGATAGTTGGTCGAAGGATCAAAGTCGAGGTTTTGATGTTTTATAACGTTACATACTTGGATTAACATTCATCACGTAACGTGATTGAATAATTGAAAGGATCCTAATTGAAACGAATAGTCTGCTCTAATGTAATGTTAGAACTGAAAAATCTGATACGCATTTCATTATAAAGAGGTGGCAAGGCGCAAAATCTTGTCGGAAACATCAATTTTTCGACAGGGAATTCTACATTACTCATCAGTCGACTATTGTAAATAAACAGACAAGACTAGAAACTAGAGAGCAACATATGAAACAATCCAACACAGTAGAGCATCTTTCATGAATTTTAATCACTCATATATCATGCTCAAGAATGCAGTTATCATTTTCTACTCGCTGGGGTGTGTGATTTTTTCTCCAGCTATCATTTTCTACTCAATGGTGTTGATAGGTCCACGAAGTTTTCCTCAACGGTCCAGTTTAACCACTTTGTAAGTGAAATAGATTGTGTAGAAATCATCATCAATAATTCATCATAACCAATTTGCGGAAGAGAATCAAAGATAAGGTCAGGAGGTAAAGCCAATATATCATATATAAATAGTAGAAATTGTATGCAATCCATTGCCATATCCTTATTTTTAAGCACCTTCGGTCATGTTATGCCCTACTACTCTACTAGAACTTCAGAAAATCTAAATAATCAGGTTGTAACTTTCACAAGTTGATATATATATGGATGTGTTATTTGAACTTGTAGGCTGGTGACAAGACACAAAAGAAGATAACATGTCTACCATTATTTGCTGAGCGGTGGGCTATATATTCAGGAACGCTATAACAAGAAGACAGGGGTGCCAGTTTTGTCATCTTTTCTATGTTATAGATTGAAGAGAAGGATAAAAATAGATCACAAAAGAATTTCAAGGTGAGTTCAGGAATGGATTCCCTTCTGATCTTCTTCATTTTCCAGTCTCAGTTGTAGTTTCCCTGTTGCTTAGCATATAAGCTAACCCCAAAATAGTTAAGATAAAGAGCAGATAGTAACAAAAGTGAGAGCTAGCCATGAACATGGACTTGGAAGCAAGGGAAAAGAAGGAGATTGAGAGAGAGGACATGGTAGAAGAGATCATTGAATCCGAGGGGCCATTGGGGAGAATCGATGCATGGACTGAGCAGCTAACAGTAAGGGGAGTCATTGCAAGCATAGTGATTGGAATGGTGTACAGTGTGATAGCCATGAAGCTAAACCTGACTACTGGGATTACTCCTAACCTCAATGTTTCTGCTGCTCTTCTTGCTTTCGTGTTCATCAGGACATGGACTAACCTGCTCTCGAAAGCTGGATATGTATCGAGACCCTTCACTAGGCAAGAGAACACTATGATACAAACATCTGCAGTTGCATGTTATAGTATTGCTGTTTCAGGTATTTGAAATCTTCTTTGAGTTAATTTACTTCTCTCTTTTCTTCTTATTTATACATGTATAAATGTAGATTCACTTAATAATATTTCTTGAACATGCAGGTGGATTTGGATCTTATCTCTTGGGATTAAACAAGACGACATATGAGTTATCAGGGATTCATACTGAGGGGAACTCTGCAAGTTCTGTAAAGGAACCTGGGCTTGGATGGATGACTGGCTTTCTTTTCCTAGTTTGCTTTGTTGGACTTTTTGTCTTGATTCCTCTTAGGAAGGTAATAGTCATATAGTCTTTAGTTCAACTTCTTATCATATAAAGAATGGTGAGCTTCTATTTTGTTTAAGCATTCTTCATGCAGGTAATGATAGTGGACTTGAAATTGACTTATCCAAGTGGTCTTGCCACTGCTGTTCTCATCAATGGCTTTCATACTCAAGGAGATAAGATGGCCAAGTAAACATCTGTCGAAAGCTCCTTTGGATCTTTTTCTTCTTAGAAACCAATTTGAACTGATATTTATGATCATTTGCAGGAAGCAAGTTAAAGGGTTCATGAAATACTTTTCGGTCAGCTTCTTGTGGGGATTTTTCAAGTGGTTTTACGAGGCCTCAGAAAACTGTGGATTCTCGCAATTTCCCACATTCGGATTGAAAGCTTGGAAAAACACGTATAGTTTTTCAACTAATTTTCTGTCTTGTACTAGGCATTGCTAGCTGTTCTTACTGACCTTCAGCAATTTGTCTTATGAATTGCAGATTCTACTTTGATTTTAGCATGACTTTTGTTGGAGCAGGCATGATATGCTCCCATGTTGTGAACCTGTCTTTACTTCTTGGAGCTGTGCTCTCTTTTGGAGTAATGTGGCCACTAATAGGCCAACTTAAAGGAAATTGGTTCCCTGAGAGTTTAGAGGAATATGATATGAAGAGCTTATATGGTTACAAGGTCTTTTCTCACTCTTTCTATATGGTTTTTCTTTTTAATCTTTTATCTCAGTCATCTACTAACTGTTTCCCCATGATCCCTTTCTCAGGTATTTCTGTCTGTTTCTCTAATCCTTGGTGATGGCCTTTACAATTTTTTTCAAGATAATGTTGTCAACCATGCTTAGTATTCATGACAGATTCAAAAACAAGAAACTTCCAGGTATTATACTTGTACTGAGTTGGTAACTCTTGACCCACCAGAATCTAATCGAATCTTTGTTACTGTCATCGAGATACAGTAAAATAGTGACACTAATGGGACACATTCTTCTCACTGCAGATAGGGATGACAAGTTGAAGCCCATTGAAGAGAAGCAAAATGAGATTTTTATCAGAGAAAACATTCCCTTGTGGGTTGGAGTTGCTGGATATGTTGTCTTCTCCATCGTTTCTGTTATAGCGATCCCCATGATGTTTCCCGAACTCAAATGGTACTATGTAATCGTAGCCTACATGCTTGCTCCATCCCTTGCCTTCTGCAATGCTTATGGAGCTGGTCTTACAGACATAAACATGGCTTACAACTACGGAAAAGTTGCTCTTTTCGTGCTAGCGGCAATGACAGGGAAAGAACACGGTGTGGTGGCAGGGCTAGCCGGATGTGGTGTTGTGAAATCGGTTGTTTCTGTGGCTTGTAATCTGATGCAAGATCTCAAGACAGCGCATCTAACTTTCACCTCACCTAGAGCAATGTTTGTGAGCCAAGCCATTGGCACCCTAATAGGCTGCATAACTGCTCCTCTCAGTTTCCTCTTGTTCTACAAGGCATTTGACGTGGGAAACCCACATGGAGAATTCAAAGCTCCTTATGCCTTGATCTACAGAAACATGGCGATTCTAGGTGTTGAAGGCTTCTCAGCTCTGCCTCGGCATTGCGTGCAGCTCTGTTACGGGTTCTTTGCTTTCGCAGTGATGGTTAACCTAATTAGAGATTTTTCACCACCAAAGATTGGGAAATGGATGCCGCTTCCGATGGTCATGGGTGTGCCATTTCTAGTCGGGGCATACTTTGCCATAGACATGTTCGTCGGGAGTGTCATCGTTTTTGCATGGCACAGGCTTGACAGCATGAACGCTGGCATGATGGTTCCTGTGGTTGCCTCTGGTTTGATTTGTGGAGAAGGGTTGTGGTCTCTTCCTGCTTCAGTTCTTGCTCTGGCCAAAGTAAAACCCCCTATCTGCATGAAATTTTTGGGTTCCTAGAGTAGGCTTTACAAATCTGATCACTGAGAAATGGGAAACACTAAAGCGATATACATAAAGGGTAGAATTGTATCAAGTTTTTATCTCATCGTAGACAGTAATAAGATTCACCTTGTCACCATCCACTTTGTTGGGTCATGCACTAGTAATCAAAATCTTTCCAATTTTGTTTGATGGTGCACACAGTATTGATGCAATGGAATTATGGAATTAAGAAAATAGATTCCAGGAAAAAAAGGATGAAAATGAATTTGAGATTTTGGAATATGCCGAATATCCACCACCACATTTTTCACTATTTTCATTTGCCATAAAATAGAAAGATCTGTCCCAAGCAATCCAACAAAATGCAAGTATTTCCGGGTATCATATATGACATCGGAAATAGAAAAAGGGAGAAGCAAGTCCTGAATGAACCTTATCCTAAAAAACCCTCTCTGATTCTGTAATAAAAATTCTATTTAACACATCCAGAGTTTACAATATACATATTTTATTTGAACAAGCTGTTGTTGATACAAAAATTATACATCACTCGAAGCAAAATTAAGGAATTGGTGGTATATTTAATTAAACGAAAAGAAAATCACCCTGTTATAATACCTGCCAGAACATCACTCTTACTCCTTGCATAAATTGTATAAACTAGACGAACTGCATCAAGCCATCCATCAAGGAAGTCCCATGAATCAGCAACCTAGAGGTTGATGAAAGAAATCACATTAGAAAGCACGCTTATTCTATACAAAAGGCAGTGCTTTGGTTCACTTCTATGTACCAATGTACTTCACATTACAACAGTAGGATGCAAATGATATGTCGACAAATAACATCACTAGACAACAACGAAAAGGCAGTGCTTTGGTTCACTTCTATGTACTTCACATTACAACAGTAGGATGCTAATGATATGTCGACAAATAACATCACTAGACAACAACTAAAAGTGTATAATCATGTCTTAGACTAGCAAAAACCATATATTAGAGCTGGTATTGCAAAAAAAGGAGATATAAGAGCCAAAAGAATTGAATGCATGAAAGACCACGTAAATATTGTAAAGCATGCAAGTTAAGTTGTCAACTATATATCCTAATTGGTTATTTGTTGCCAAAGCTAAGGCTACTTAATATCAGTAGAATCATCATCTCTTTTTATCAAAGTTGCTTGCTTTGACCAGCCATGATGAAAATTCTTCCTGATTATAAATGAACAGGATTGACTTATTTTTAGATAGGACCAAAAATGGAATAAAGATCAACCCTATTTGTAGGAACTTAAACATGGTCCGAATTCAAAGTGATGATGACATGCAAAAGTTGATAGACTTGTCTATCCAAGAAAGGATTTAACTTTTCAAGTAAGAAAAGGTGAACCCTTACCAGATAGAGAGGTCCATTAATTGTATCAATGCAGAGCCCTGCACCAGGTGGTAAAGTCAGATCACCACATGCTGAAACAGAAACGATATCTGGAATATTAACTTTTATAGCTGTATCTCCTGATCTTCCAGAGATGCTTTGGGGTACTTGCTTTTGGTCACCTTTGCTGACCAGCTGAAGTGATGGATAGGAAAATAGGGTTTAGGTTTAAGTGTGCATATAATTTTTCTTTTCTTAACACACACTATAAATATATGAAGAATCATGAATCAATATAAAGAATTACCTGTAGAAGCCCTTCGTGGTTCAAAATAAACTGTGATCGTTTCCAATCACTATGGGGTGCAATTGGTTTCCCTACTGGTGGTGCAGTAAGATATCCGACTTTAAGATATGGCAGAGGAAGCTGTAACAAAGATTACCATCATTTATTGATAATGAAGAACTATAAGGATAAGGATTTAAAAAGAACAGGTCCAAGTATCGGGGATCAGATTAATCACAAGAACCAGTTCTTAAAGAGAATAGCAAGAGACCAATTTCATGATTGATCGAAGAAAGATTTACAGAAAAGAGTAGAAACTTTATTGAATAGATTGGTAGTAATGCTTACCATGGATCTCACCAGCCGCAGAGCACTAGTGTAAACCTGAAAGTAATTCGCATCACAAAAAAGCTTAGCTTAAAATTAATAAGTAACAATATATCCTTAGATATCAAAACCAGACTAACGGACACACATAGAGATTGAAATGAATCAGTGACATTATTTATGATAAAATATTCTTCCCTAGTTGCATGAAAGTCTGAAACTAAGAATAAGGTGCTCATGTCAAGTTTATCTTAGCTAAAGTTGAGTGAAAAAAAAGGACGGGATCATTACATTGTAATTTGGTTTCAGAGCATGAGCAGCTGCAATGTAGATAGCTGATTGACTGTACAACTCATTAGGTGAAACTTCTTTGGGATTTCCAGATCCCCCAGTTCTTAGTGTATCCTCCGCCAATCCATACTGAAAATAAAAAAAGTTATACCAGTTTGGCGAAACAAGTTACAACTTACATGAGATTATTAGATAAGAAGAACATTGATGTCTTGTTATCCTCTGTAATACAGTATAGTGCAAACTAAGAAGCTAAGCCCATTATCCTAAGCTACAGAGGGTAACTCAAACTTACCAATACAGTTCCAAGGTTGTAAATTGCTCGATGGAAATCAAATTGCAACTGAATAGCTGCCCGGAACTGCAACAGACGAAAGCAAAATCAGTCGGTATAAAATTAAGGGACTTACCTAAGAAATTAATTGTTAGCTCCTCCACATTTATTCAACCATTCTGATGTCTCGAAACAATATCCTACCTTACTGATTGCACTTTTTACGATCGATTGCTTTTCTCGTGCAGGCACAATTGCGCTAAGTTCCTAAATTGCATAATCACACATAAGAAATCAGAATGGAGTGAATATCACAAAACAAAAGTACGTGTAGAGGACGACAAAAGTTCAGTATAGAACTTTAAAAGGCAGACCAACAAAACTTAAGATACCTGCAGAGCAAGTCCCCAGTTGTTAAGTGCCTGAAAGATATTGCATGGTGTTAGTACAAGGGAACGAAGGAAACAAATAATATTTTCTCTTATCAAATCAGAAGGGTTCTATAAAAATTTGTCTTAGAATATCAGATAACGGAAGAAGTCTAATTCAATATTTTTGAGTCATACCTGGGGACTATTCCAGTTCAGCAAGACAGCTTTTTCATAATTTTTCGTAGCCTGCAAATCAAATTAGAAAGGTGAATTTCACTTATTTGACATTTTTTTATAGAATAACTTCAAGCTATGATGTGAAGAATAAATAAGCTTATGTGATACTAGCACCATCATATATAAGATTAAGCTCACAAAGGTACCTACTCCAGACTCCCAGCATCATAGTGAATGAGAGCATATTTGAAAAGAGCAGTGTTCAATTACGATATACTAATGTATTTTAAACAGTATCCTTGACAGTTGTCAAAATAGTTATTTAAAAACTAACTAGGGCAGTTATAATTTTTTTTTTTCAAGACATGCAATAGATAGAAGTCTACAATCTTGCAAGCCTCAAGTGCTGAAATTTCATTCTAACCTGCTTCCATAGTTCTTCAGCTTCCTTTGTACGACCACGCATTTTCGCTCGATCAGAGATTGCAATAGCCCAATTATAGAAGGCCTGGATAGTAATGACAATAGCTCAATTATTGTCATATGTCAAATGAATAAGACAATTAAATATCATCTACCTATAGATACCATGATATCTGCTAGGCGTTAGCTTTCTGAAATCCTATCTCATCCCCTTATAATTGGTATTATAGCTTGCTATATTAAATAAGGATAATCAAACATACATCATGAAGTGTAGGGCACAGACGGGTAGCCTCGTCATATTTTTTGCAAGCCTCCTCCAGCAAAGCATCTTTAGAAGGAGACGTAGAATCAGGACTAACGTTGTCCGCACTTTCCTGTATGGAACATGATGACCATTAGAGTCTTTGACATAGTAAATTTTCTCTAACGCACTAAAGAGTGAAACAAACCATTCTTAAATTAAGAACTCCTCGTTAAAATTGAAAGAATAGCTGGATATTGTTTATATTATAGAAGTATACAAGAGTCACATGACTTTCATACCTGAAGAACCAGCGCCCAATTGTATAGTGCATCATAATCATCTGGATTTCTCTCTATTGCACTAGCATACCTACAGAATTCAAAATCCAAGTTACAATTTCAGAGGACCGAGACTTCAAATTAAAGAAAAAAGCTCTAGTTGCATACATCTCACAGTTGCAGTAAAAGGATGGTACCTCTTGGCAGCAAAAGTAAGAACGCGTTGGCGGGATCGACCATCATCATCGGTGCCTGTGACACTATTGATCAACTCCATTGCAGCATTGTTCTGCTCTTGTTGTTGTTGCTGCTGTTGTTGACGCGGGGTTTCTCCACTGATACATTCCAAGCCACAAATAAGCAAACAAAATGTGAACAAATAGTATAACAAAATCATCCACCAGAATCATTCAATTCCCAGTTTTCATCTTTCTTCTCTCCCAGACACATTTATCAAAGGTAACACTAATCACATTCGTAGTTACGAAATTTCGAAACATAAAGATTAATAGCTCTAGTAATATGCACAAATTTTCAAGCTCAACAAACACAATTACATCACCAAGTAATGTAAATAACACAATTTACAGAAGGAAATGAATGGCGATGTGAACCTGTAACTGTAAGGAGAGCTAGATTCATTAGCAGCGTCATTTCCTTCATTTTTCAACCCATTAAGAATCTCCCTCATTGTGAACGTACGGCTCCCTTCGTCTTTCTTCAGCTCAGGCCTTGCAGTTCCTTGCGAACTGGATTGGATTGGCGTCGAGGTCTCTTTGGATTCCTCCACCGTCGGATCCGCACCATCGCTAACCACCGGTTCGGGTCGGGGTTGCAATTCCGGTTTGGCTTCAGGCTCCAGTTGAACCTCGGGCTCTGGAACTGGCTCTGGTTGAGTTTCAGGCACCGGCGCCGGTTCTGGCTCGAGGACTGGCTGTGGTTCGGGTTGGAGTCCATTTTGGGACGGAGGCTCCTCGGCGGGTGTGGACATTGTGAGAGAGATCGGAAAAGCGCTCAGATTTCAAAGACTGATCTGACTGAGAGAAGAATAAGAGAGGAATAGAAGAATCAAATCGAAGCTGCATAAGGAGTTAACAGAGGTTCCATGAAACAAAGGCATTAACGGATTTACGTCCGTCTCATTAACGCCGTTAAACAATATTAAATCGGTTACTTTTTCTAGTCACTAACTAAACCAAAAGTTTCATGCTAAATCACGCTTAAAAGTCGAATTGTTTTGGGTTCTGCCGTTCATTTCATGCTCAACCACGTTTAGAAATAAATTTTTAAGTCGAATAGTTTTGTTTTGAGCAGTTCGATGTAAATCTTTCAGTCGAATAGTTTTGTTTTAAACCATTCGATGTAAATCTAAAAATGACCGACACCCTTCTATGGTCACTTAATAATTGGTTGCAGTAATCAATTTTTACATTTACAATAGGGTTAATTCACTTAATTGTAAAAGTTTCCTTAGTTTAAGACCCCTCTTTAAGTTTCATTTTGCAATCTAAAATGACTGACAATGATATATTTTGGGAGCATATAACTTGCTGAAATGGCAATGGACACAAACTAGTGAAAGCCTGCAAAGGATATATATAAGCACTTCAAGAACCAGAGTTCCATACAAAGTATATCCATATGCAAAGGTACAGTTATTGTGTTCACTGATTGTCAAGTGTTAACACCACTCCGAAGAGCCCCCAGTTACTAAATCTGCCTTTGCTGCCACAATCACTCCGATGAGCATCAGAGCGCGGGCAACACATTATAAATCCCATAACATAGTTCAATACAGAAATTGCTTCTTAAGCAGTGTGGAGGTGGCCTTGAGATCCCTTGGTTTGAAAGGGAACCTCAACAGGTGCAACAAAAACTAAAAAGGAAAGGGACTGGGGAATCACTGAACGAACGAGAAAGCAAAGAATACCAAATCCCCTTGCAGTAGTGCTCTAAATCTTGTCATGAAGGGATACCACCAAATCATGAGCATCATCTAAAAGCTTCCAAACATCCAGACAGCCAGCCATGCTATTGCACTCCCTCATGATCTCTTCCATGCTGCTGTACTTCTCTACTATCAGCTTCCTTCGCTGCAGCACACAAGCTGCTATTGCATACAACAAGAGATCGTCAGTGGGCGGGGCTCTCAGCCTCATCCTCCCCCAAGCAGACTTGGCAATTCCCGCCCTGATTGCTGCCTGATCTGCCCAGATTACCTCCCAGAGGCAAAGTGTCTGCTCAAAGCTCAACTCCCGCCTGAAGAGAACCACTACCATTCTGTACACAAAAAAGCAATCCTCTGCTTGAAGCTTCTCCAGGTGTCTATAGAGAGTAACATCTTTGCCCTTGATAATCTTTGAGATAATGCCAAGCTGCCTCCGAATCCCAGCCTCATCGAGCCGGAAGTTATGCCGAGCCTTTTTCATAAAACCCACAAAGCACCAGAAGGCTTCATCGTCCTCTTCCATGACTGAGATGATAGGAGTAAGTAGGTCACTCATCCCTTGGCAGTAACCAATTTCAGGATCGTACAAAGCGTAGGCTTCCAGGATGGCAACCAGGCGAGCAGCATGAAAAATCCTGCATGGCTCCAAGTGTTCATAATCCTTCATCCCAACACTCTCAGCTAATCGATGTGCCTTGATCTCTGAGACATCAGCCTGAGTGGGTGAATATATTATCCATTCATCATTTGCACGCACAGCATCGAGGCGGATTATTCTCTGCCATGTTGCATAATCTTCTGCTGTGTGGGATTTGCGCCTGTTTTCTGTATTGGCGACAGATGAGTTTTCCGTAGCCTTGTCATCAACATTATTCTCTTCAGTTCCTTCAGTAGTAAGTAAAGGTCGAGTGATATCAGCATCTTCAGAGGAATCAGAATCAGTTGATTCTGAGTCACCGGCAGAGGCATCTTCACAGGTAACTCCACTCTTCTCACCATCTCCTTCGCATGATTCAGACATCTGAACAGCTTGATGGCTGGCAGCATATTTTGTATCCTCGGGCAATTTGCTTCCTGCCTCAGTTGAAAATGATCTCCGGGAACTTGTAACATCCCCTTGGCCAGTGGAATCTACAATTTGACTAAAATCTCCACTGCCCTCATTGCTACTGTTTTCAGAAGTTTCCTTTAACTTAAAACTCTTTTCACTTTGTGTTAAAAGTTTCCGGCATTGTCTCCGCAAGTCCTCATATTCTCTTCTGCATTACAAATAGAACAAAGAATGTGGACAAGGTGAGGAAGGGAAACACAAAGAAAAGGAAGGAGAGGGGAGCTGACAGGGAACATGCCATAGAAAAATCTAATCAGGATCACGAATGCATACATAGGAAGAGGGCAAACAACTGAATCACTATACCTTTTCTGATTTTTTACAGATTCTCTTTCTTCCTTTGAACTGTTCACGTCATAGCTGTGATCGAGAGAAATCAATGTCAGTATATCAACAAAGATCAACCAGCGGTAAAAAATGGACAGTCAAAAATTTTGAGCTCACAAGAGAGGGAGAGGGAGAGAGAGAGAGAAACATTTTGCAAGGTCCTTTTTTCTTAGATGCTACTACAGCACTGAGGCCTTACTTTTCCGTATAACAAACTAGAATTAGGGGTCCCAACTATTGGTTCCCTCCCAGCAAAAGAACTAAGCAGGACAAATAATGAAAACAAGTAAAAATTACCCATTTAGATGTAGATTTCTATGACCAAATGCACCAGAAGTAACAATGTAAAGAATAAATGAAACGATTAAACATAATTTGGTTCTCCATTGCTCCCCTAGTACACAAAATATTTGGCACTTAGGAATCCATATGAACCGAGTAAAACCAAAATGGTGATCATAATTCATGGTCATCTATTCCCAAGCACTCAGAAAATACAAGATAGAACACAACAGATAAGCTAGATAACTTAACTGGTTGAAAGAGCTGATCATTATTCGAGTTCAAAACCAGCAAAGATTCATAAATCAAGCATTTCAGAGAACTAGAATGAGTAGCAGTAACCAGTTCTTAAAATATAGGTAAATCTTTCTAACAGATCTGTCCAAAACACACACGACTGAAAAATTGAAGTAGCGGTAAAATACTTACACTCCAAGGAGGAAAGGCCACACTTCAGCTCGTAGACTCAGATCAACACCCTGCATTGGAACATAATTAATTAATATCCGACAGTTGCAGCACTTATGTTAACGAATACAGAAATGCAATGTAGACACTAAAAAGAGAAAATAAGCAAGTAAAAAGTCAACAACATACTCCACTGCGAACTTTCTTTAAGAACTTGACACCACCATCAGTGAGCTTCCCTTCTGGTGTAAAGAAACTTTTCCATTGTTTAGGTAGAAGTGCATGTTTTTTTCTCCTTCGCGACCAGGGTGATTTAAGACTGCCCCTGAGAAAAACAGCAGTACAAAACGAATTAGTTTTCACCTTTCACCAGGGAAGTGGATAACACATTAAGCAAACACAACCAACAATCCAAAGTGGTATACAGAGCAATTGCAAATATATGTGAGGTGCATTTCATCTATAGAAACATCAGAAAAGCACCAAAGAAAAAGAACAAATTCAGACTATATGTTTTTTATGATTCTTTTGAATGATGAGACATTTGCTAATAAGAATTTCGGGAAACATTATAACACTGAATTTGACCTCTTATAATGCGAATCCAAACTAAGACACGGTTCAAGCTCATTCATGGAAAAGCAAAAGGCAATAAATGATAATATGAAGCCCAGAAAGAGAGTAGTCTCGGATGAACCCTAGCGAAAACTAGCTGAAGGAGACATTTTTTGGACACAACAGAGAACTTCCCAGATCCGGATCTGCGAGGCAATATCAAAAATAAATAAATAAAAGCTAAAACAAAACTCTGCTGGCTGCTAAGAACATTTCAAAAAAACGTAAACAAAAATCCGAGCTTTCTTTTCAAATGAATACAATAAATATAATGTTTGGGGGAAGAAGAAGAACAGCAAACAAACAGTGGAAAACTTACCGATCAGTGTTAACTGGTGAGGAGGAGGAAGACGAAGAAGCAACGACTAACAAAACCGATCGCAAATGAACCCACGACGACGACGACGGTGAAGATGAATTTGACGACGTTGGAGATGAAGTAGAAGAAGTGTGACTTCTTCGTAGGGCTCTCATTAAGGGTTTCTGTTCTGTAAGCATCTCTGTTTCTATGTGTAATTGCTCTCTCTCTCTACCTAAATCTCTATATCTTAAGCTTAATAATAGTAATAATCTTAGGGTTTCGGTTTCCACAAAGCAAATTTCGGAGATTCGGATTTTGATTACCTAGAGTAGACAACAGTGGCGGCCAAGGCGATTCCGGCCATGGCCGTGACGGCGACGGCTAATCCGACATTGGAGGGAGCAGTCCAAGCCCAGAAGCCGCCGCCACCGACGCCGCCGCCGATGAGAGAGCCGCTCCGCCCGCCGCCGGTGCTGCTACCCTCCGCGAACACGATCCATTGCCGACGATCATCACCGCCGAAGAGCATCAATCGAGGAATGAGGGAGGAATCCGATCAGTGCTTCTTGTTCTTCTTCGTCGTCTTCAGAAATCGCCGATTTGGGGTTGGCTCTCTCTCTCTCTCAAGTCTCAACTGAAACCCTTTTGCTTCCAACTGCTTTTCTTTTCTTTCTCTCCTTTTCAGAGCTTTCGCTCTCTTTCCATGAAAGCCAACTAGCCAAGAATTATTAAAAAACTAACTAAAAGAAATTATATTGGATATTATTTTCGTTGCGGATATTATCTCTCTCTCTCTCAGTTGGGAGAGGGTGCGGAGAGGAGACTGTAACACCAGGGGAGGGTCCGGGTTCTACATATGTGACCCGGCCCAACTTTAAATTACTACTTAGGGTAAAAAGAACTTTTTAAGGTATGAAAATCAGTATACATCGACATAAACAATGAACCGAATTAGAAGTCATACAACGATCGTTTGCAACACAATATTTGACGCTATCAGACTATCTAATTAAGTTGCAATGCAGGCTACTACAAGTCTACAACACTCTCTTGATACGATAAAGGTTGAGAAATTTTTAATGTCACTAATACATAATATATGTTGCAACCAATACTCGTGAATTCATGTTCCTACTTACAAAAACTAGACTTCACAAATGATCACTTCTTAAAGGAAACGAGAACGCAAGGGAGCTCTAGGGAGCTTGAAAAGTAAAGGGTGTAGAGCTCCGGAGAGCTTGAAAAGTAAATGGTGCAAGGACTCCGGGAAGCCTGGAAAGTAAAGAGACAAAACACCACAGGGAGCTTGAAAGGAAAAGAGTTGCTAAGGCGAGATGTTTTAGCGTCAGGTCCAACTATGTTGAAATTTTTTTCTTTTGATATAGAAAGTTAATGATGCAGGTTACATTTACGACATCCTTTTTTTTTTTTTGCAGTGTTAAGGTACCCCAAAAGCTTTATAGACCGAGAAGTTAAATCTCGTGTTAAATGTAAAATGCTCAAACTATGTATAATAATTGCAACGCATTGTTCGACCATTTTGATAGCTTCAGTGTTCAAACATAGGTTAGGGAGCACATCCAACCAAATAAGAACCACTAAGTTACTTACAACGGTTGCATTTACGCTTCCGTAAGTATCTTCACGTCTCTGTTTTCTTCCTCACTTTTTTTTTTCTTTTGGAATGAAAACTTCACTAGGGGCAAGCCCCTGTTTTCTTCCTCTCTTACTTTCCCCACATCATGCACAAGGACTGCTCTGCATAAATGCTCATTTATCATTGAGGCGTGCCTCATCAAGTCTCATTTTACCCCCATAAAAGCACAAGTGAAAGAATCAAAGGAAAAGGCTTAATTACAAAAGTCAAAAGCCAAATCGGGGGGATTTTCATTATCAAGAAAGATTAAAGATTAAGATGGGAATTACTCACATGCAATGAGCCTAATCGGGAGACACTTTGTGCCGGACCACATGCCATTACTTTGTCCTAATGCTATTACAATATGCCACATGAAGCATGAGAATGAGAATCTTCATTTTCGACCAAAACAGATAAAGAATCTTAAACTAATTTCACTTTAATTAGCAACATTAAAAATATAAACATGAGTTATATATATTTTCTATAAAAATGGGATCTGTAACACAGTCAAGCTGAGAGGCCAGCGCCCAGCGGGACTAAAATAATTAATAGTTGAAGTCTTGGAGATGATCAAAGTTATGAGTTATATGACATTTCATACACGATATGCTTAAAGAGACAAGATAGGTCGATTTAAGAGATTAGTTATCTGTTAATTGGAGATTAAGATATAGATGGAATTGAAAATCTGCTCTTACTTTCGCTTGGTTTGTGTCCTCTTCAAAGGACTGGAGGGTTCGGATTCCATGATGATAGTGATCATGGTGAACCCATTTGCTCCTGCACTGAATCATCAAGATAACTTGGTGGATCAGCTTGAAATGATGAGATTTTGAGACGATGTCCCAGGAATACAAGGACTTCGGCTATCACAGTGCTCTTTGTCAATGGAACTAGGCAGTCGGTTCTCAACTACGTGACTCCCCTTTTGTGCTTGCTAGGGTTTTCCATTTGGTAAAAGATCGGGAGATAGACTTTGTAACAAGTCAACTAACCCGAGGGATTGATTTGACGACGAAAAACAATTTACTATATATCTATTTGTTGATCACTGTTCATCTACAGTAAAAAAACAGTGTTGGGCTGGGCTGCATTTTGTCTCTCTCGGTCTCTCTCGATCTTTCATTTTCTAGGTCGCCACTTGAAGCTTCCAGAGTCGGTTTTGTTACTGCTGTCTTTCATTTTTGTCCTCCACCGCATCGTTTTATCTCTCTCTCTCTCTCCTGAAACTTCCATAGCCGACCTCATCGTTCTCTCTCACTCTCTCTGCCAAATTCTTTTTGCACACTGACTTCTAAGAGGTTTGGGCTTTTATGTTGGACCTCATCGTCCTCTCTTTTCTGCTCCCAAAAAAACAAAGGTCGCTTCTTTCCGGATTCCAATTACACAAAAAAGCAATTTCAGAATCGAGGTAAGCTTCAAAGAGAGGGTCGTTGCTTAGAGGGATATCTACCAAACATTGGGCGATTGCGAATCTGGTAAGCTTCCTTTTCTCTGAAAATCGTTTTTAATTTTGTCATCTCAGATCAGAGAGGCAGGGGTATTGTTTTATCTGATTCTCTGAATTGATTCTGAATTGATCTTCTAATCTGATTATCATTGAGAAGCATAACGATGCCCAACTGAAAACCCCTGCTTTCTTCTTCATAACAGGGGTTCACTTACTTGATATGCTGTGCTTTTGATATTTTCAGATATAAGACTGCCGTTATTTGTCTTTTCCTTTTGTTTTTTGGTGTTGCTAAGTGTATGATGAGAGATATTAGAATTTAATCTTTGTGTTGTGGACTCTAGCTTTCCTCAGGGCTCCTGATTGGGTACTTTTCATCTACTATTTGCCTCTTCATGCGTCCTAGATTCATTTCTTTTACATAGCATAAAATTTCTTATTCTTTACTCAATACTTTTCATAACTAAACATGATCTTAATAAATAAACATAGAACTGCTTAGTAGAACAAGATAGTTTTTGGTTTTCCTTACTGAAATCACTTTGAGTAATGAACTCATAGCATAGGATGAAGTAATTGATGTCCTACTTTCTCAATAACCAATGCCAGATGAAAATAAACTTTGATAACTGAATTTTTAAGATTAAAAAATAGAGTTTTAATTCTCAACAAGAAAAGTTTTTGATTTAAATAGTAAGAGTTTTCTTTCTTTTAACAATATTTGATTTTGACTTTTAATCAGCCTAGCTAGCTTTATGACTGAAGCATCAAAATGAGTAGTGGTTGAAAGATAGTTCATGTCAACATGATAGCAAAGCATCAGAAACACCAAAATGCAACGATTTGAAACACTATAAGAAGTTTCAGACCGTGTACCACAGAAAATGGACATGTTATATACATTGTAAAGTACATATTGTCTTATAGGATTATATGGTAGGCACAGTTTGTATTCCTTTCATTTCTTTACTACTGTCATCTTCAAATGAGGTTTTGCCTAGAACTGTACATTGGATATTATTGATATTAATAACAGGAAATAACAGCGTAAGAAAATTCATTTACTGCAGAAACTTAAATTATTCCACTGGACTCTTGAATATGCAAATCTCAAAGCTAAGGTGTAAATGTACTTTATACGATTTCAATTAATGAGTGGTATAAGCCAACATTCTAACAAGATCTTCATATGATATTTCCCAGTAGTTAAGGCAAACATGATTTCAATTAATGAGTATATGGTATTGCCCTGTTATATGAATAACTATAGAGCAATAACATCTATGATTTGCGCCTATATTACATGATTCTTGACTCTTAGTGCATTTGCACCCTATAGAAGAGCCAAATAGTGGATTATTGAATTTATGACTCCTATAAGAAGGCTCATCTGTTGCTTTCACATACAGGATATTATTTCCTATATTATATCTTCTAAATAATTTGAGTTTGCTTATTCTTTTCTCTTAGTAATCATAATGTTACTCTTGATCGATCAGATGATGACCAAGCTGTAGAACTTTGTTTATCATATATGAGATTCTTAGATCTGTGAGACTTCTTTTATGATATGTTGCTAAATTTTAATTTTGTCTTTATATAAACCAGAATTTTTTATCAAAATTCCTCATTTCCTTTTGTTTCAATTACAATAGAGATGGGTCGTCGGAACCGGATACTCTTAAGAGAACTATATTTACAGAACTTGGAAAACGAACAAAGAACTGATCACATTATCTCAAATGATAATCCAAACATAATAGGTATTCATACATTCTCATTCTATCTTTATTATCTATTTATTGAGTCGATTTATTATGTCTTTATTATCTTCTCATGATATACTTTGCAGCCCCTGTGTCTGGAATTAGAAGGACATCAAGAAAAAGGTTTTTTCAAAACTTGGATGTGGAAGCACTACCAGAAAATAGATCTTGGGCGACGAAAAAAAATCGTCGCCCTTTTAAAAAATTTCGTCGCCTAAATACTTAGGCGACGACATGTCGTCGGCCAAGACGTCGTCGCCAGAAGTGCGTCGGCCAAGAACTTGGGCGACGAAAATTCATTCCGTCGTCGCCTAAGAGTAATTCTTAGGCGACGATACGAATTTCGTCGCCTAAAATCTACTTCTCGTAACAATAATATGATGATGTATTTTTCATTCAACGAAATGTATTTTTTTTATTGGAATTTCAACAAAATGTATTGAAATGATAAGGGATATCATATCCGCCGTTGTACTTGTCCTCGGATTTTTTAAGTCAACTAGCAAGGTGTACATTTTGTCTCTTGTATTGCATTCGCTTATCCGCTACATGTCACCAATTTGACCAGGGATTGCTATGAATTTTATGTTACATTTATTTTATGTCAATATATGTCACTGATTTGACCATGGATTGGCATAGAGACGTCATTCTTCTCATCAATAATCATAGTAACGAAAGTATGGGATGGAGAGGAGAAATATTCTAGGACATCTTGTGGGACAAGAAAGCACCCAAGTTTGGTGCGTCGATTATGGTGGGAAACTGTATATACACGGCCAATCATTATAATCCCAAACTAAAGCCATCAATTTCGAATCATCATACTCCTTCCATTTCTTTTTGGGCAGATCTTACGTGTTTGATCTGCATTCAAGTTATTACAAATTCCTTCTTATCGCCATTATGCATATATTGACAATCCCTTTGTGATAATGAATAGTTAAATTTCATCGTCTATTCAATTTAAACACGATCAAAATATTTGATTATGTATCTTCGATGTTTCTTTTATCTTAAAAACCTATTATTGATAATTGAGTGACACGAAATTAGACATAATGGTTACACAAGACTTAATTTCTTTATACACACGAAAATGAGAGGATAGAGGCATAAAGTCCCTTTTTTTTTAGAAAATGTCTATTTAGTACTAATTGTAGCCCTTTATTACTCATTTCAATAACAATCTTTTATATGAGCCAATTTGAATGAAAATAAACTTTTTTTGTGCTTAAATGACCAAATCTTTACTAAATTCTTAACAAACTATATTATTTTAAAAACTATTTTGCCCCCACCTCTTCAACATGTAAGGACTTGGCCGGAACACCGAACTCCGGTCATCGGAATTTCTCATTTCATCGATAACTCAGTTACAGTCTCCAATCACTCAGTTACTGACCCCCAATAATTCGAATTTTTTCCGGTCACCAGATTCTAATCACCGGTAACTCAATTACTGGCCCTAGTAATTAATTACTAACCCTAGTAACTCAATTACTGACCTCAATAACTCACTTACTGACTCAAGTAGCTCAATTACTGACCCCCAGTAACTCAATTATTGACCATCAGTAACTCAATTACTGACCATCTGTAACTCAATTACTGACCACAGTAACTCAATTACTGACCCCAGTAACTCAATTACTGACCCTCAGTAACTCAATTACTGACCCTCAGTAACTCAATTACTGACCCCAGTAACTCAATTACTTATCCCCAGTAATTCAAATTTTTTCCGATCGCCAGATTCCGATAACTGGTAACTCGGTTATTAACCTCCGGTAACTCAATTACTAACCATCAGTAACTCAATTATTGACCCTAGTAATTAATTACTGACCCCCAGTAACTCAATTACTGACTCCTAGTAATTAGTTTGTGACTCTTAATAATCAGATTGTTGACCCAAAATAATCAGCTTATTAAGTTACTGATCCTTTATGATTGGATTACTATCATCAGTAATTAATTATTGACTCCCAATAATTATATTACTGATGCCTAAGAATCAGTCAAAACTCACAAAACAGAAAAGATAGATGAAGAGTGTATTTGCCCAGCAACAACCCCGATTCTAGGAGGCAATAAATGTTTAGAAATATTTTATTACCCCTCAATACATGTTTACTATTTCGGTTACCTGAAATCAAAGATGGAGTATTAGATCTGCAAATAGAAAATGCAGCTCTAAATGTTATGGCGTCTCCTTGATCAAATAAACTACATACTGACGGGATGGAGGTTTATATGAACACTTCACATAAGCTAGTGGATAAACATTTACTACAAAACCTGAAGACCTTATATCAGATCTGCAAATAGAAAATGCAACGCACACTAAAAACCTAAAAAACTTAATAAAGAGGCAATTCGCCGGAGGCCGACGACATTGCAACCTAGAATCCTCACACCTTCCACTCAACTCGACCACAAGAAGATGAAATAGCTCGACTACCGCTATAGCGGTGGTGCGTCATCCTTTACAAACTCAACCGACATCATCGCCGAGATGCGTCCTTGATCTCGACTAACATGATCGTCATACTTGATGCGAGAGTAGTTTTCAGATCAGAGAGAGAGAGTTTTCTGATAGGGAGAATAGAGAAGAGAAAAAGAGTTGAATGAGCTTGAGGGTAATTATGTCTTTTTTGGACGAGGCATAGAGCCCTCTTGATCAAGTCATGAGAAGGCAGAAGCAGATCCATCTACATCTAATGGCCCGGCCCAATCTTGCTAGATCCGGTCATCCGGAAACCCGTTTATCCACTGCACCACTCCCACACCTGATTTTCGTGCTCCGAAAGCCACCACCGGTCTTTACCGCCCACCCAACTCTCTCAGCTGCTCAACAAGCCCCGGTTCTCTGATTCTCACTCAAAATTTCTCATCAGGTAATTTCTTCACCTCCTATATTTTTCAATTAAGTTCCAGATTGTGATTTGAACTAATTCTACACTCGATTCGTAGTCTTGTATTCGTTTGAATGACGCGAATTGCTTCAGATTAGGATTTTTTTTTGTCTGAATCTTTAGACTGAAGTAGTGATTGAGATGTTATATAGGTTGATTTGATGGGTAAATCATACTTGGATGTCACCTTGCGCTTTTGTTGTGCAATTGAATCAATCTGTGCAAGAAGTAATTGGTGCATTTAGTGTCTTGTTAGTTTCAGTTTTATATCATTGCAAGGTGTTTTTGTGCACCGTTTGGTTGATCTGTTTTCGATGTATGTATCAGCATGAGCTCTTTCTTTGTAGACTTCCATGACTATATTCATGACACTTGAGTTTCGATGTTAGGATCCTCTTTAGTTTCATTACAGTTGTTTAGTTATTTCTTAGCAGTGCCGAATTTCCATGTCTTCTTACTAATCAATCTCGAATAATTCATGACGGTGTATATATTAATTTCATAATGTCGTGTTAAAACTGCTTCACATCTGTGCAAGTAACTCAGTGAAGCAAATTTTGTCTTCTTAGCAGGTTTGGGAGAAGCACACGAGATATGGCTCTGACAAACTTCATACTTACTGTGGCTGGTGTTAGTGCTGTGGTTCTTTTGTTGAGGAGTGATGTGAAACAGTCAGCTTCCATCTTCAGGCGGAACGTCAAGCATATCCGCAAGTGGCTTGAAGAAGAATCCAAGTATGCCCTTCAAATTTTGTTTCATGAACTATTTTCTATCCCAATTTGTTGTTATATTTGCAGAACAGATCGATTTTAATGCAATCCGTACGGTTCAGCTTTATGTGCCATTGACATTCTTATAATCGATTATGTTTGTGATTTTCTGGGTATTGCAAGAGCTGGATACCTGATACTGTAATTGTCTGATTGGATGAAGTTTCTGATGTTATCATCAAATCATTGTCCTGATTTATTGTCTCTTGTTGTTTGAAAAGTTGGGGTAGTAAGTTAGCAAGTGAACATTTGAAATGGTTTTTCTTCTTAGAGTCGGGGTAGTAAGTTAGCTAGTGAACGTTTAAACATGGTTTTCTTGTTAGAGATTAGTTTAATGGATTATGAAGTTTTCAAATTTCCATTGTACATATCCAGATTATGATCACCATGGCATCTGGATGATGGTGATTCGCATTCCAACTTTATAAGTTTTTTTTGTTTCTCTTTGGCATCAGGGGAGTCTCTTTTCTTTATCTTTTAGATTTACTTAATGTATTAGTGATTGTAGACAATCAGAACTAAGATGCAAGGGCAGATAGAGCAATTTTCTGCAACTCCATCTTTTTGTCCATGGAAAATTTGCTTATATTTAATTTTTCTGTTACAATATGGCAAGATAAATTTTCTGTCAAATGATATTGTTAGTTCAAAAGACGGGTCTTTCAAACCTGGTTTCTGAACATTTTTCACTTAAGTATGATCTTAAAGACCAGATTAATTGTGATTTGATGTTTGCTTTGCCTTTTTTCTTCTTTATTTATCTTGCATCCAAACAGACACATTATATGACTCCATGAATTTTCTCTTTCAGGGCAGTCCCAAAGGAACTGGAAACTAAGGTTCCGCCAAAGGATATTCCCAAGGAGCCCAAGGAGGACAAACACTAGTATTGACATCGGCACCTTGAGTAGTTTGCAGGAGTTTAGTTGTTATGGGATCAAGTGTTTTAATTTTATGTTCATAAATTGCTTATCATGGTTTTCCTTGCTAGTTTTGGGGTTTTTTTTTTTTGTAAGGAAACTAGTTTTGGGTTTTAGATATATTGATTGTACCTATTAACTTCCGCGGGAGCTATATTTTCCTAATCTGAGGTAATCAGCATATCTTTTCAAGATTTGCTTGGTTCTGCAATAAACTCTCTCCCCACTCCCCAGTTCTAGCTGCATGTAATTAGGTCATTTCTATTGGCAATAAAGTATCATGATGAACGTGATACATCATGTGCCGTGTTTGCTCTGGTTATCCAACCTATTCTTTTCTGTTAATAGTAGTGCTCTGAATTGCATGATCTCAATTGCTTGCAACAAACTTGTTGGAACTCTCCTTACAGAAAATCGAATCATCGTCCGATTTTGAAACTGTCCGATTCATTCTTTTTTTCTTTTCTTTTTTGGACGTGATGTCCAATTCATTCTTTCGTTCTGCAATTGAATTGTCTGAGTTTGTAACTTCAAATTTGTGCACCAGTGTCCTCACCCTCTTTTGGCCTTGACGGGTAGGTTATCCAAAAGATCCAACTCTAGTTTTCTGTAAATTGAAGAACTACTCCACTGTTTAGTTGCTCTAGTTTATGGCTCTTGAACAAACAAACTGAAAGTGATTACTTCATTTATGGAATTGTACTTGTGGGTTGGTTTGGTATTTGATCCTTTTCTTAGCTCAATCAGGAAGTGTCTTAAACCAACACGCCAAACCATGTGAAATTGTAAGCACACAAAACAGATGAGCATACACCAACGACAATAATAATGTCATTCCCATTCGGTGAACTACCCTTGTAAGAGAAACCAATAGTCTCAACCCCCAACCAACTACCTTAGCATTTATATTAGTCTCCACCATCCTCTGAATCTGAAACTCAAGCCCATATTTTCTTAAACCTCACCACAGAAATGGCTCTAGTAGTTGAAGACAAGCGTGCAGGTGCTGAGATCGTGCATGGAGCTGAAGAGTGTTACCAACAATCCATTAATCTCTTGGAAGAGCTGGGTTTTCCCAAAGGTGTGCTTCCCCTGAAAGACCTGGTGGAGTGTGGAAGAGTGCAGGAAACTGGGTTTGTGTGGATGAAGCAGAAAGCGCCGTACGAGCACTTCTTTGTTGGGGCGAACACACGTGTGAGCTACGCGAATGAGGTGACTGCGTATGTGGAGAAGGGAAGGATGAAGAAGATGACTGGGATCAAGAGCAAGCAGGTGTTTCTTTGGGTGCCTATTACTGAGATGATCATGGAGGAGCCGTCAACCAAGAAGATCACTTTCAAGACTCCGATGGGGATCGGGAGGTCTTTTCCGGTGACGGCTTTCATGACTGAGGAGGAGAAGCAGAAGTATCTGGAGAATGGTAACGAAGAGTGAACTAATTGGGATCGATGTCTGGTATGGTATGGTGGTTAATTTCGACTTTGAGTATTCGTGAAATGATGATTCTATCTTAACAATTAAAATGGGAGTCTATGCAGACATATTATGTTAAATTTTCATACTTGTAATTCGAATTTATGATTCTATATATGAATGTTATTTTCGAGTTCACAGTTAATTTCTTTGTTTATTTCATTCAAATGGTGAGCTAGAACATCATTCGTCTCCATGAAAGAGAAAGGAAATTGAGCTTTTGGTTCTTTTGACTGATCTTGTGCAAGATCAGACCATCAGTGATACTATCCAGTTTTAGAATTTTCTGTATTTTGGTCACTTGGTCAATCTTTTAATAGAATTTTGGAACCTCATCTGGACCATGACTTAGCTTGGTCATGAGCCAACCCCCAGCTACGTAGTTGAAGACAAACAATATATGTTAAGCATGAGTGGCAGTTTTAAGAGATTATGAGGGATTAGGTGTCGGGTTTTTAACTACGTCTAATATATAAGCATAAATTAACACATCTACATCTTCTTAACTACGTCTTCTTCTTTTTTCTTCCTAAATATTTCATTGATAATTTCATGTCAAAATTGTATCAAAACACCATTACATCAGACAATTATCTCATCTATTCAAGTTAGCTTAATAGATGATTAAACTAGATACAAAACAAGATATCAAATAAACATAAAAACTGAAGTCAAGACGCTCAATTGCGGTACCCTAAGCCTCATGAATCCTTTTAGTTGCAACTAGCTTACTTAGTCTGCTAAGCTATCCAAACATGCGACTTAAGTCACAGTCAGTTTGAAATCAGGCCTAATAACCCAATTCTAAATCTGACTTTTGATGGGCTTTAGGCCAGACCTAGGCCCAAACACCCGAGTCTATTCCCAAACTCTAGCAAATTTGCATCGTCGCTTGCCGACAATCTCCAATCGCACTAATGGCAACCAAGATGGCTTCGTCACCGGCGTCCCTGCCCCAATTGACATCATCATCAAATCTTCTAGTTGAAGAAGCGTAGCTCGCTTAGATTCAAGTTTAGACTCAGTCTCACTAATCGGAGTCCAAACCCATAACCAAATTGGGAGATTCCGATCCTTGCTCGCAGTCATGTCCGGCGGTTGCCAAATCTCTTCCGTCAATACAGTGATCGCCGACGTTAGCAGGTAACCCTCCACCTCACATCCATGCTCGGCGGCATTTCGTCCTCCACCTCCATGGTTGTTTGACCACAAAAGGTTAATAAGGTTTGCCTCCACAAGAGGGCTTGATGCCGAGAAAGAACGGCTTAGAGTCGGCGTCAAGTGTTGTTGGAGACCCAGGCCAAGGCAGCGAGGGTTTAGAAAGGATTGGGTGCGGCGGCTTGGTACTAGCGTCGATCGCTGTGATTGAGAAATCAAGCCATAACGGCTAGGTTTGAGAAGAGGAGTCATGCTCCTCTCATAGGTTTTTATTTTTTATTTTTTTTATTTCTTCTTAACTAGATCTATTAATACAAAAACGTAAATTAATACAACTTTTAAATGTGCATTATTTTTTTATGCCAGATTCACTTGTTCCTCATAGTCCCTTAAAACATGTCCTTTAGAGAGCATGGCCTTTGGTTGATATACACAATACCAAAACTTCAAATGGCTAGTTTAGTATTGTTGTGACTTAAAAAAAACACTACTGCTACTGTATTGCGAAAATAATCAGCTGTGAATTAAAATAGTTTTGTGTTTGGTAAATATTAGTTTTAAAAGTGCTGCAAGATAAAATTTATTAATTTATAGTGTTTTTAGTGACAGCTGCTTTTAAAAGTAACAATCAGATTGCTTCTAAAAACTGTTGCTAGTGACTTGTAATTTAAACAAAAAAAACTGTTTTTCTTTCATTTACCAACACTATAAAATCAAAATGTTCAGATATAAGCTGATTTTTTTCAAAAACGAAGTTTTACCAAACTAGGCCTAAATACGAAATTAGCAACAACCAAAGGCGAACAAGTAGTCATTAATGAAAACCAATTTTCTTACATCCTTCGTCTACACGACTACATCTCAATGCACTACGATCGTATTAGGACTAACGTATTGCATAACTTCGAAGTTAACCTTTTTAGTAACGTGAGGGTGCCTTAAAAGATTGGTCAATAAGTTAATCTTTCGGCACCTATTAATGTTCTAATTATGAATTACATCAGAGTGCATGTGTACAACTTTAACAACTTTACTGCACGTTTGGTACGCATGACTGTCTTATCCCGGACTAATTCCTTAAGCAGTCCAGGATTACTAATGCTTGGCTTATGCGGTGTTAATACCTGACTCATGTTTGGTGTAGCTTAGGACTAAAGAGCAAAATAGTCCTAACAATAATATCTCACGTTTGATGATAACTGAGACTAAATTTTATGGACTCAAAAACATCTTGTAACATTTTTCTAAGAATTAATATGAAACAATTATTTATACACAACTAAAATAACTTGACTTTCTAAGAAACAAAATGGATTTGAACTTCTCATAAACTGTTCACTTACACTTTCATTTAGATTAGTAAGTCACCAAATTAAACCAAAATAATAGTCATAATAGTTTATACACATTGACAATTACAACAATTAATACAATAATGAAGTCAGAAGCTAGCAATTACAAAATAAGTACCATCTAGCTTTATGGTGACTTCTCTAACATGTGTAGTGGCTGCAAGTCACTAAAAAACATATATAAAGTCATAAGCTAGGTAGAACCCCTAGCAGCAAGCAAATTTTTTACATACACTTTTCTCATATCATCATCTAAGGACATGAACACAGAGACATTTTGGGGTTTTTCCAAAATGATTTTCAATGCCTTAATTTGGTCTAGAACATAAAGTCTCATATTCTTAAGTTCCTCAATATTAGATCGATCTTCATTACCTTTCATTATAGCATCAGTCACCATTTGCATTCTTTCCCAGATTCATCAATCATCTTATCCAATACAAGTATGATTCTATCTTCATCATGTCTTTTCCTCTTTCTCTAACTAACCTGAGATTGTAGGCTGCCTTCTTTGGCGATTGATGCAGGAGTGTCATCCTCAAGATCTACCTCATCTCCATTGTTGCCCTGCTCCTCTACCATCTCAGCAGGGACCTCAGCTGCATTTCCATTAGCACGATCATTCCCAAATTCCTAATCAATCAATGAAATAACTACAACCCACAAACAATTTCAAAAGAATAGTAGAGAGGGGTTGAAGATGAGAGGCTGAGAGAAAGAGAAAGTAAGAGAAAAAAGAGATCTTACCTGAAGTAGTTGACGAATTGAAGCAAAGCAAAGTACTCAAAGCAGTCGACGAGTTGGTTCTCTGTGAGAAGTTTCAGCGCCTCGGAGTAGAAGTTTCAGCGAATAGTGATGGTTGAAATGAGAGTGTGAATGGTGGTGGAGGTGGTGAGAGAGGAGGAGGAGGAGGAGGAGGTCGGGTTAGGGTCAGAAAGAGAGAGAGAGGCAGAGAATAGGGTGTGGAGGCTGCAGAAGGATCTGTGTGTGTGTGAGAGATTTTACAACGATGTTGAGAGAGACCGAGCGACTCTGACCAGGGACTAGTTAAGAAGAGATGAGCGCTTATGTAGTCCAAACCTAACTTATCCGGAGTACCAAACATGTAATTAGAATTCGAACCTAAGTTGAGAAACACATCCTGGTGGACAAGAATCACCGCACTAATTACAAGAATCTCCAACAGTCCAACCACATGAGCCACTCAAAGTCAAGTCCTCTTCTATCTACAACAAACAGCCCACTCCAAATCCAACAGCTACAAATGGCCAGAGCCGCCTTGGGCTTCCCACCTCCAACATCCTACTTCCGCCAAGTGTCTCACCTCCACAGGCCAACTCCCCCATCCGCCTTCCACGTCAGCTCATCCGCCGCAACCATGGCCCACCACCACCCTTCCCTCGAAATCCTCGGCGGCGCCAAAGACACATTCCTCCCTTCCCTCCCCTCCCTCACCCGACCCTACAACCCCTTCCCCGTCTTCGCCTGGAACCGCCACATGGAGACCATCTTCGCCGCCTTCTTCCGCTCCACCCCCGACATCAAGCTCCGCCGCGAGTGCCTCCGCACCCAAGACAACGGCTCCGTCTCCCTCGACTGGGTCCCCGGCGACGACCGCGTCCTCCCCGCCCATGCTCCCCTCCTCATTCTCCTGGTTCGCAACTTCGATTCTCCTAAGTAAAAAAAGATGAAAGCTTTGAGTTAAAAATCGAGTCGTTTTGTTTTGGGTAAAAATAAAATGTAAAATGTTGCAGCCTGGTTTAACCGGAGGAAGTGATGACTCGTATGTGAGGAACATGCTGATCAGAGCTAGAAATAGAGGGTGGAGAGTTGTGGTGTTCAACAGCCGCGGTTGTGGTGGTAGTCCTGTTACTACTCCTCAGGTACTATCCAAACCATGATCGTCTGTGCTTACCTGTTTCTTCCTACAAATTGATAATTATTGTAACGTGTGTAAATGGTATGCTAGTTTGATAATGATGAAGATTCATAGCCAGCATTGTGATTGTTTGTTATTTTTATGATGCTGATATGCAGTTCTATTCGGCTTCATTTTTAGGAGATATATGTGAGGTAGTAGACCATGTTGGTGGGAGGTATCCGGAAGCTAATCTCTATGCCGTAGGATGGTCTCTTGGCGCTAACATTCTAGTTCAGTATTTGGGGCAGGTACCGTTGCACTCAGTTCCTGTTCCTTGGCATCCATATACATTTTATTGATCAATTGCTCATGTGAAGTTTGTAGAAATGCTTAATGGTAGGTATGAAAGGCAGTGTGTTTAGCAATGTATCTATAAGCTGTTTCTGCTCATATGAATTCGTCAATGCCATTAGGTATAACAAAGGATCTGATTTTGAGCTGCTAAATAGGAACTTGTAACTTTTTTTTGCAAATATAGGAACTTATAATAGGATTTACATTTGCACTGGTATGTTTCATTTGCATTGTCTACTTCATGTCCATTTCATTTATCTCTAAAATCTGATACTCTGCAGGAATCTGATACGTGTCGCCTATCTGGTGCTGTGTCATTGTGTAATCCTTTCAATCTGGTGATCGCGGATGAGGATTTCCATAAGGGATTTAATAATGTTTATGACAAAGCTCTATCATATGCTCTATGCAAAATTTTCAAGAAGTAATCCCATGATACTTTGAAAACTTTCCGAATATCTATTTTTGGTTTGAAGGTGATAACTAATTTTCTGACACTACATTTTAGGCACGCATTGCTCTTTGAAGACATGGGTGGTGAATATAATATCCCACTGGCTGCTAATGCCAGATCTGTCAGGGACTTTGATGAAGGACTAACTCGTGGTATATATATATCATGCACTTAAATCCTTTTTGTTTTTGGATTGGGTTATCATAAATTCATAATGTTACATTAATCTGCTAAGAGAACCTTTCATTTTTGCAGTTTCATTTGGTTTCAAGTCCGCGGATGACTACTACTCTAATTCTAGTAGTTCAGATTCCATAAAAAATGTTTGCACACCGTTGCTTTGCATTCAGGTGACATTTTGCCACAACATATCATATGATAGACATTTAATTAACCTCTTTATTGATGTTGATTGTACATGGTGAATGCTTTCTGTTATTTATATGGTTGAATGAAAATGGATCTGGTTTATGGATTGATGAGACACTTAGTGCTTGTGCACATCTGTTCAACTCTGTCATTTGGTATGAGTAATAGAAAAGAGTGACTGAAGGTTAAAGATGGAAGGGAAGGGTTTCAATTCCTTGCTCAGTTGCTTGTTTAAGTGCAAAGGGAAAAGTGTAGGGATTTCGAGCCCCCTAGGTTCAACTGCTTCATTATATGATAAATTGACAAGCGTGTGAGGAGGGAACCTATTAAACTGAATTTTTATGGATATTTTATTCCCCTCTCCACTCTACTCTATGACTAGTATGATCATCAACATACTGCTATATAGATTCTTTCCTTTCTACGTTTATACTTTTATTTCTTCAGACAAGAAGAGGAAAATCACTTATTTCCGTCCATTGTGTTCCACTGATGTGTATAAGCCATCCTGTTGCATTCCTTTCCTTTCAATCAATGTCCTTGTTTGGATGTAGCATGATATTAAAATTTAAAAATCTTGTTCTATTATCCCATATAAGACTCACTCAAATGTTTTTGATGGTTTCAGGCAGCAAACGATCCAATTGCTCCAAACAGGGGAATTCCTCGTGGAGATATTCAGGTTTGTGGAGTCTCAAGGGTATATTTCTTGTGATATCTTTTTACATACCATTGAGCTTAACCTTGTTGTTGTCTCAGGATAATCCAAATTGTATGTTAATAGTGACACCTCAAGGTGGGCATCTAGGGTGGGTTGCCGGTGCTGAAGCTCCATTTGGATGTCCTTGGACTGATCCAACTGTGATGGATTTCCTTGATCATCTGGAGAGGGGGAAATCTAATGGCCTACCATGTACTGGTGATTTGGAAAATGTGAAACTTGCCTCTATTGGAAGTTAGTTAGCAAACACTCCATTCTTTATGTATACACCCATATTCTTGTACCTTTATCAAATTGTAGTCCTGTTCTTGTAATAGTCTGCAATAAAATTTGAAATAAGTTAAAATCATACTCAGATTATGCATTACAAAATATATTGACCCAGTGTTGTGTAGACTCAAAATGATGTTAAACATGAGATTTTATTATGTGAACGTTGCATCAAACTCTTTCTTTTACATTGACTACTTTGATTTTTTGACTTTTCATTGCAAATTTCCTCTTCTTGTGATCTAAATTTCACTCGCACTTATTTCGTAAATTGAAGAAAAATGTATCTAGCTAGCTTTTTCAATGAAATTTACCAACAACAATCCAAAGTTGGATGCAATAAAAAGTTCAGGACCAAGATAGCTTTTTAGGATACTTTGGAGTGCACCTATGAGATCCAACCTACCTAAACATCATGATGTTCTGTACTACCATGTCATTCAAGCAGTTCTAAAACTGAATACCATGGTCCGCATCATGTCATTCAAGTTGTTTTAAGACTTGAATCTGCACTTCTGTATGTTTATCATGACCCTGAGTACTTCGTGTGGTAAAGCATAATTTCCACCAATATTTCACTCAACTTGATATGCCCAAAAAATAAAAACTAATTATTCTGATGCTAGATTTTTTTTAGTTCTCCAGTGAATATGAACAATATAATTTGGGATAGACAAAACACAATACCATTCTTCTTCCAACCTCCCTTCAAATATAGCACGAGCGCTATTCATTCGAACATTCATGCACTAATTGTGATTGTTCCATGGATAAATTGTATTGATTCATAACAAAATCAATGCACTAGCTGAAATGTATAGTTAGTGACAAATTAAAAGCTCAGCTTCATTGTATTTTAGGCTTACATGTAATATCAAAGAGTCAAAGAGAATTGAAACATACATAACTTCGACGAGATACCCCAGAACTTGAAGAAGCTGGTCTGTTAAGAAGCACTGGTTGCATAGATAACTAGATACACAGTGCCTATGAAATTCTCAGTATCTTCAGACTCCCATATACATAAGATGAACAAGCCTGAGTAGTAGTGCTTTTACGCTGGGTGGCCTTGGTTTTAATTATTTTGTTTGTGCTCTTGGTAGTGAGCCTTTGCGTCATCGCTGTGCTTCTGTGATGTACTCATTCATAATCATACACACACACATGATAATGTCCAATCATATGCACAGTCATATCATAGAATTCAAATGCAATTCTTCTTCTAATTTTCTAGCATGAATTTCGACGGTTTTAGGTAGCAAGCTAGTGAACACAGAGATACATATGGTGTTGATGAGGATTGGTGATGAATTGATGATACCTACTTGTTAAACAAAGGCTTCTTTTGTTTAATGCGCCGATGAATGGGACTGCGCGGGGGGAACTCATCAACAAGTCCCATTTCGGTGGAGGACAATTGGACAAATGATCAGCTCAAACCATTCACTTATATCATGTGATTAAGATTTTCTCGGTGATCAAAATATTTCAACGATCATATACAAAAAACAACTATGTAATGTGTTATATATAACATGTCAATTATCATTTGACTCAAATCATGTCATATATATGCATTTGCCAATGAGAACATATGTATATTGATAAGTTAACGATTGAACGTTAATCGGACAGACGCACATTCTTTTTGGATCCGTTACTAGTCGCACATATTCTCTTCAAGTAAAAACAAACCTATAAGAGAGAGCCAAGTAGTGTAAACACTGAAAATCTGCGACAAATTACAGAACACATGTACAAAGAATAATATAATTTTATTGATATGAATGCATGTGGGTTACAAATCTTTGTGAACTCCTCTGATTCTATCTCCGAATATGGATTTGACTCAAGGGTGACAAACACTTATTCTTGAGATATAACGGGTCACGGGAGTTGATCACGCGACGAATGTTTAAGATTTGAGTTTGGTGAAGAACTAGCTATTTGGAAGTTTGATAGTCTTCGGGAGATTTTGAGACTTTTGAGTTCTCGGGAGTGATTTTTTCTCTCTGTTGTCGGAGGTCCTTCTCTTGATATGAGAGAGGGTATTTATAGTGTCAACATACCTCGTTTATGGCATGTAATGAAGACACCGAATTAATTGTATTTCCTTAACGGTAATAATTAAATTAATCAATTTTGATTAATTGATTTAATTATTAATTTCAACATAATTAAATCAATCAGTCTTAATTGATTTATTTAATTACGACCGATAAGGTATAACCGATTTGGACTAAATGTTTGACTTTCTTTTTCGATAATCAATTTAATTTGATTGATATATAATTATCGTCGATATTTAATAATTGATTTTAATCGGGATTTCAGGTTTCGTTGTCGATCGACCATTTACATGTCGCCACTTGTTATTTCCGATGACTTTTCAATTTTGCCAACTCACGAATCACGTATACAATTTATCGAGCCCACACATTGTTTAAATAATTCAATGATTATTATTATCGTTAAAATTTATATGTCTACAAAGCCACTTTTATAAACACGTACAAATTATATAACAACACGTGTATAAAGAATAATATAATTTTATTGATATGAATACGGGTTACAAACCTTTGTGAACTCCTCTGATTCTATCTCTGAATATGAATTTGACTCAAAGGTGACAAACACTTGTTCTTGAGACGTAAGAGGTCACGAGAGTTGATTACGCGACGAGTGTTTGAGATTTGAGTTTGGTGAAGAACTGGCTATTTGATATCTTGATAGTTCTTTGGGGGATTTTGATACTTCTAAGTTCTCGGAAGTGATTTTTTTTTCTCTTTGTTGTCGGAGGTTCTCCTTTTGATATGAGAGGGGATATTTATAGTGTCAACATACCTTCGTTTATGGCATGTAATGAAGACACCAAATTAATTGTATTTCCTTAACGGTAATAATTAAATCAATCAGTTTTGATTAATTGATTTAATTAATAATTTTAACATAATTAAATCAATCAGTCTTGATTGATTGATTTAATTACGACTGATAAGGTATAACCGATTTGGACTAAATGTCTGACTTTCTTTTTCGATAATCAATTTAATTTGATTGATATCTAATTATCGTCGATATTTAATAATTGATTTTAATCAAGATTTAAGGTTTCGTTGTTGACCGACCATTTACACGTCGCCATTTGTCATTTTCGACAACTTTTCAACTTTGTCAACTCAAGAGCCACGTATGCAATTTGTCGGGCCCACACGTTGTTTGAATAATTCAACGATTATTATTATCGTTAAATTTTATATGTCTACAAGTAGATATATAGATTTCGATTCCCATCCACTAGGAGAAATCTGCAATATGAAAGATGGATCAACAAATTCCTACGTGTTTAATCTCTTTCTTCTTATTGTAATGCAGTGTTAGGATAAGATGCTTGGAATTAAACAAATGGAAGATAATATATACATGAATCATCACATGATCGAATGGGTTCCATTCCATTTCATTACATTTGTTCCTATGTGGAACCTCCGGCCAGCTGCTGCTTTGTCAGTATTCACTTATTAGCTCGTGTTTGGCTCCAAAATCATTTGGTCTAAAACACAAAGCTTAATCATAGATTGAGCTAGGGTTAACTTTTATTGACATCCTAACGCTGAATAGTTCGTGCAAACTATTCAAATCTCATAGCTCGATCTACCTTTCCATATTGTTTTGTACTTAATTTGCAGATTGAAGTCATTGAACCATCAATATTCATTGTTGTTTGTTTGTGTGGAATTCTTAAGAGAGCTATGTGCATCGTTGGCAGCGTTAATTCTTATCTATTCGGTTAGAGTTTTCGGATAATTAACAGCACTCTTAACAAATTAACCTAATGCATGCGTAATGCCTGCGTGGCAAATGCTATCGAATCAATGGAATCATCATATATAAGCATGAACAGCATGAATCAAGAACCCGGTGATTAATCTAAGTTATTAGTCAGACAAATACTTAAGATTTTTGTGATTTTTTTCCTATTTTTTCCTGTTTTTGGAATATAATTATAAGTTTGTGACAAAGGTGGTGTGATACACATATGGCAGAGGTGGACAAAGTTCCAAGTCGACAGGAAGAACAGGTCTGTCAAAATATCAGAACAAAGACAAAGATCAATATTAGTGGGTTCTTCCTTATCTGATAGATCATCAATGGAATACTATTACGCTCCAACTTCTTTGAAAAAAATTGATAGCTAGGCCGTGCTCCCAACCATAAAAGTCTTCATGGAAATTATGTAATTCAACTACATGTCATGCTCATAATTAAGCAGTATTCAAGGTTGAAAATTGATCAAAGTGCATGTACATTTGAGGAAGGAGATTGGTCTTTGAAAAGAAAGAGAGGCCAAAAGAGAATTGAAGATCCCTGAGGTATCTGGGATTGAAATAACAGGGGGGAACTGTGTATGTGACCAGATTGTAAGCCAAGTTCTTTCAGCTTTTGGTACACCACATATATATTTACCAAAATGGTGAAAACTATTGACGTTTTGAGTATCCTTCTATAGCAGAGAAGAAATGTTTAGTGAGTTCTTCCATATATATATGGAAGTGTTACGTGTACCTGATAGGGCTGCTTTCTATTCAGCAGTTTGCACATACACGTATGTCGATCTCTATCGTCCTTTTCACATGTTCTGAAACAATTTGGTCGATCAATCTCTATAGCATGATAAGGACCAAAGCCCTATAACACCTCACACATAAGTGTAAATCTCTAAGTTGATCTGAAAACACCTGTGCAGTGATGAAACAGATCGAAACAAAAACACCTGTTACCATTGAAACAAGTAAGTTTAGTTGTAGCAGGTTTTATCTTTTGGTTTTTTTTTTGTGTGTTTGTAGTTTTATTACTATCGGAAAAGAACAAACTAAACGGCGTATCCAATTGGCTAGAGCGTATCACAGAATTTGATGACTCTACTAAACCTTGGTGCTCTGAATTTGATACAACTATGAATATTTAGTTACTGTGGAAGTCTCGGAAAAAATATCAAACAATTCGATTGTCTACCAAAAAACGTGATTATCTTTTTCTTTTATTAGAAAAACGTATCCACCATTTGTAAGGCCAGCGACTACAAGTAAATGACCAGATTCACTGTACCTTGATTGACAGAAAATTCAAGCCAGGTAAACCAACAATTAAAATCATATCGAGTAAAATTTAATTATGATTTCACATCCAATCTCCACTGTCATCTTCCCCAATTAGCTCCACCACCTTCGTCTATGGCTCTATTTTCCTATATATACACAACATATATAACACCTTGCAACAGCTTGTCATCCTAATTATCTCCAGCACCTTCTCCTTCCCTCACTTTAATCTTCACCTTAATCCCAAAGTTGTTTTACAATGGCCGAGACCCTTCTCCCCACCAACAACAACACCAAGAAGAGAACCGAGCACGACGACATGGACGGACAAGACTACGCAGCTTCCGCCGCCAAGAAATCCATGTTCTTGCCCACAGCCGCGTCCGCCGCGTGGGAGGACCCCGCCATGGCATTAGCCAGTGCTCGCCACGAGTTTGGCGAGCACGGCGGGGTTAACATGTCCATCGAGGCCTCGGCCACGTTCACCGTCATGGAGCCGGAGACCCTCCAAAAGATGTTTTCCGGCGAGCTCGGCGCCGATCGTGACTTCTTCATCTACAGCCGTCACTTTAACCCCACCGTCCTTAACCTCAGCCGTCAGATGGCTGCCCTCGAGGGCACAGAAGCCGCCTACTGCACCTCCAGCGGCATGTCCGCCATCTCCTCCGTCCTTCTCCAACTCGTCAGCAGCGGCGACCACATCGTCGCTTCTAGAACCCTCTACGGTGGGACGCACGCCCTCCTCACCCACTTTTTCCCCAGAGCCTGCAACATAACCACAACGTTCGTTGACATAAACGACCTTGACATGGTTAGGAATGCGATCGAGGTCGGAAAGACTAAAGTTGTATATTTCGAGGCAATGTCTAACCCTACTCTCACCGTCGCTAACATACCGGAGCTCAGCCGGATTAGTCACGATAAAGGCGTCACCGTCGTGGTAGACAACACCTTCTCTCCCATGGTTCTCTCCCCGGTTAAGCTCGGCGCTGACGTTGTTGTCCACAGCATATCCAAGTTCATCAGCGGCGGTGCTGACATCATTGCAGGTATAATAAAACTTGTTTTTTTTTTCTTCCCGTAATTTAATTCGTAATGGAATTGTTTTAGTTTGCTGATTTCGTGCTTATACCTAAAATCCGGAATTTTATTAGAAGGGAATCTACATTGTATACTAATCAAAATCGAATCTATTACCATAAGTAGATTCCTATATGAGTACGTAGAATATGATATAAATTATTTTAGTGACGCACTTAAAATAGAAAAGGTTTGTTCTCAAAAAAAAAAGAAAAAAGAAAAGGTTTATTTGTGACGGAATCTAAGGACATAGATAGATGAAAATGAATGAACTTTATCTCCGGGATGGTTAAAATTGAGATGTTGAATTATTAATCATGTGATAGAGTTGAGCGCTACATACTTTTTTAGTTCTTTCCTCTCGTGAATCTTGTTTTGATCTGGGACAGGTGTTCTGCTTGTGTTTGTTTGTTTGTGATTCTTTAGTGAATGGTGTTATGTATGTATCTGTATTGTTATTAAGTTCAGCTTTGTTTGCTTTCACTGCCCATCTCCACCGTACTCGGTGTGAACATGGGTGACTCCAGTTGGAGTTGTATTCTTCTACCGTGAGAATCTCTTAAGCAGTGATTTGATGTTTTACCTGTTTTTCCGAGTACCTCCGCACGGTTTCATGTGAATCAGCATGTGCTCGATCTGTTTTAAGCAGTGTTCTAGATTAAGTCTTAGGCGTTCCAACTCAACCATCCGCCTTATTAGCGACTAACACTCGAGTTCTCAGAACCCTGGCTACATGCCTTGTTTCCGTCTAGCCTGCCTAGGGGCTAGGCGCTCCACCCTTTGTTGTGGGAGTGCCCTCTTGGAGCGTCTAGCAAGTTTTCAAACATTGGCTTTAATTTGTAGAAAACATAAAAGGAAACAATAAATTTGCTAGAGAAAATGTGCAAAAAATTTAACCAACTCAATATATTGAGTTCGAAACTTCAAGCAATCAGAGAAGCAATGTAACCTTTGTTTTGTAGTGAAGTGATCTTGATTATAAAAAATCAAAAGACCGAGTGGTAAAATAAAAAATTGGAATGTAGAACTTGTTATCCGAATCTGCCGAGAGATTGGAGGGATTCTGCTTGAATATTATCTTATTTGGCAAGCATAATCCTCTTTGGAACCCATCCACTCCACTACTAATTTTCAATGATAAGCTTAAGCATTATTTTCTTAACCTCTTCCCCACTTTGAAAGTGGCTTTTGTTAATTGACAACAAAATCTTGAGTTGTGATGGCAATGTATACTAATCAAACTGATGCAGGTGTTGTGTGTGGACCTGCAAGCTTGGTGAACTCGATGATGGACCTTCACCAAGGTGCCCTAATGCTTCTAGGACCCACCATGAATGCCAAGGTTGCATTTGAGCTCTCTGAGAGGGTCCCTCACTTGGGTCTGAGAATGAAGGAGCACTGCAACAGGGCCATGGTGTATGCCACAAGGATGAAGAAGATGGGACTCAAGGTCATATACCCTGGCCTCGAAGAGCATCCCCAGCACGAGCTTCTCAAGTCCATGATCAACAAGGATTATGGCTATGGTGGACTTCTCTGCCTCGACATGGGGACTGAGGAGAGAGCCAATAGGTTGATGAACCTGTTGCAGAACTACACGCAGTTTGGGTTCATGGCTGTGAGCTTGGGGTACTATGAAACCCTGATGTCCTGCTCTGGAAGTAGCACAAGCAGTGAAATGAACAATGAGGAGAAGGAGTTGGCTGGGATTTCACCTGGGCTGGTTAGAATGTCAATTGGTTACATCGGAACTTTGGAGCAGAAGTGGAGCCAGTTGGAGAAGGCACTGAATAGAATGCATGATTCTGGTTTGTTTGGCAAGAAGTAAAAAAAAACTGTGTTTTCTTTTTCTTTTTGGGGTCCAGAAATAATGGCCAAGTCATGATTCTGGTTTGTTTGGCAAGAAGTAAAAAAAAACTGTGTTTTCTTTTTCTTTTTGGGGTCCAGAAATAATGGCCAAGTCATGATTCTGGTTTGTTTGGCAAGAAGTAAAAAAAAACTGTGTTTTCTTTTTCTTTTTGGGGTCCAGAAATAATGGCCAAGTTGGTTTGCTCTTGTAAAAATAGGCGGACCCTTTTCTTTTCAATGAATTTCCCTAATTATTATCCATTTGATTTGTTTTAGTGTTTTTTATTTTAATATATATAAGAAAGAAAATATTACAAGGAGCCGCCTCTAGGGTAGACACATCCTAGTTGGTCGAAAATGACTGCTCTAGCAATGGAGGTAGACATGGGTTGATTGCAATTTCTTCTTCCAGTGATACTATGTCCCATATTTGCCGTTGTATCTGTAACAAAATTGGCTTTGCTTAAGACATGTCTGAATCTAATGTCACGGAACTCTCTCATGCAATGCACTTGGTATCTTCCACAATTTGATTATGTCTCCATTGGTATGCTGCATTTCTTGTTTATATCTTCAATAATCAGCTTGGAGTCGCCTTCAACAATTATTTCGGGTCCTTCATTCCTTGCTAAAATGCGAGTATGCGACTCTCTTAGAGCTGTGTTGTTTTTGTAGGTGATACATTAGCTAAGCCAATGTTGTGAGTTGTGGTGATAATTGGGGTGCCATCTGAGTTTCTGATGATTCTATCGCAAGCAGCTGACGATCTTGGTAACTGATCCAAAAAGGTTGATTTTGAGGGAAGGATGCAGGTGAGGGTTTTGGTTAGTTCTAATGTTGCTATAGTTCACCAAAGTGTTTTTGCATGATCTATTAGAAAAGTGGGTACGCCGGCTCTTCTAGGACAATGATAAGTAGGAAGATGGATGGATGTGTAGTTCTGCAGTCCTCAGACATTTATTTAGTTGGACTCGACCTCTCTGTTTGGGTTTTTTTTTTTTGCTTGGATCTGCTTGGAATTTGTTTAAGCTTGCCACGTCACAGTTTTACAATCCAATGGACGAAAAATGAAAGTCTTTTAAAACAGAAATTGTACCGAGAAGCATGAGATTATACTTTTTGTTTCTTGACTTTGTCTGCAACAAAGTTACAAAACTCATATCCATCCCCTCTCTGCAAACCATCTAGAGTGTGAAGCAATGGAAATCTTCTCAAGTTGCTTCGACTGTCAAACAACTAATAGTGTGACTCCTGTTGCATTTTCATCATCATCTTATCCTTCCTTTTCTTCTTCCTCACCTTCAATCCAACCCCAAAACACTTCAAAATCTCTACAAAAATCCAACCACCCAAAATCAAAACTTAAAAACCCAAGAACTGAAAAGAACCGAATTTAAGAACCCAGATTCCAAAAATGAAAATTAAGCGGAGAAATAGCACCTGGGATTTGAACGAGGGCGTAGAAATTTGAAAACTTAGATCTATCCCTTCTTCAAACAGAGATTTACTTGCAATCAAGATTAATTATGCAATTAATCAGTTCCTATTGAAGCTAGTATTAATGGATTTGATGGAGAAAACTTAGACACAACGAATCAGAGAAGGAGAAAAGCCGGAGGATCCCGTTGCCAAACTTGATCGAGTTGACGCACTTCTACAATGAATCAGAGATTTGATGAATATATGGGTTCTAATTTTTGGATATGTGTTCGGTGATTTTAGTTTTGGTTAATTGAGGCATCTTGGAGAAGAAGATGAAGGAACCAATCTGCTGTTACATGTTGATGTTGGTGTTCTCCTAAATTTTCATCTGGAACCGTCAGATCTCATTGGTGTGACGTGGCAGGCCTAGGAAAAATTCCAACCAGATCCAAGCAAAAAAAACCCAAACAGGGAAGCCAAGTTCTATTTTAGTTAGGCCAGCCCAAAATCCGACGAGCTACATTTCTTTCAATTTCCAGCCCAACCCACTTTGTAATCAAAATTTCGAGTTCCGTACAGTACTCGCTTCAATAACAATCAGATCATCCGAAGAGACATGCAAGATCTCATCTGCTCGACAGCTCTGGGGTCTCAGTGTCCCATCATAGACAAGGGACATGTTCATTTGTATAGTAGGATCCAAGGGAGATATCTTACCAAATCTTGTCACACACACACATATATATATGGTAATTAAGCTTCAATGCAATTAGCTAGGCCTTGTACTAATCCCCCAACAAATCAACATCGCTGGGCTAGCTGGTGGTATCACTCGAGTTGCCCACGAGCACAGGCACCAAACAACAAAATAATATTGAACTCGACCCTAAAAATTATGGAAGAAAACGACCTTACCGGAAACTAATGGCATCAGAATAGAGATTTGATTAGGACTTGACCAGGCACCTCTAAAACATGCAGACAATAAGATCACTGTGTATATATATGTTTGATTGTAAATCTCTAGTCCTTTTCAAGGCGTTTCTCATCGTTCATCATCGATCGTCTGTCTTTCAATCCCTATATATGATGCCACCTTCCCTCAACTTGATGCTTAGGACAAGTGATTATCGTACTTCATTATTGAAATGACTTGGAGTGCTCACCCCGATGCAAAAAGGAATATATTTTTTTAGTAAACTTTAGTCATGTTAAATCTGATCCTCATGAAACCATGGGCGCATGACGTAACACTGAATTATTACATTTGCCTATGAACAAGAAGAGCCCTCGTTCCAAATACAGCGAACTGCACTACTGCGTACATGATTCTTAGCTGCATATTGAGCTGGTTCATATATATGTTGTCAGTTGTATTATCGCATCCACAAGGCTAGGCGCAAAAGAACAAGAAACATATGCAAATCGTCCCAGAAATTTGCTTGACACCATCCAACAGGTTCTAATCTACAGCCAGGTTCCTCATCCTGTAGAATCGAATTCACCCATTTAACTCGACTTAAGTGCGTTGTAGATCAATATCAAGATTGCAAGAATATGGACATTTCTATGTCATTGTTTACACCCAAATTAATTTTTTACTGAACATTAATTCTCTATATGAATATTAGTTAAAGGACTGTATGTAAAAGGACTTCGCGTGGAAAATAGACTTCACGTGGTATGGAAGGACTAGAAGATGAGAGGCATTTGAGTTGACTTGGTCCAATGTTTAATTGATGGCGGAGTCTATATGCATGCGAAGAATAAAAGTTGCATGCGAGATGGGTTGCATATGCGAGATGGATTGTGTGCGAAGAGAAGGTTTGCATACGAGATGAGTTTGGACGGGAGTAATGCAATTAAGCTTGGTGTAGACGTGAAGCATATGAACACTTCTAGTTTTATTTGATTAAGGAGATATATATACATGCAGGTTGTGCATATCTACTTTGCATGCACGTCCAGACTTCTACTATTCAAAGGGCACTCATATAGTGCTTAGAAAGGGAATATGTCACACCCCAGTTCTCAAGTTAATTTACGGTTATTTACTTTGATATTATTTTATCTTTTACTTTATTAATTAACCGTTTACTATTAAGGACCTTCAAGTTGACTTTTTATTCCGTTTGGAATTTCGGAAAATTTTCTTCATGAAAGTTGTAGAGGACGTTGTTACGAGTTCGTAGTCATGCTATGCGTTACAATCGGAGTTAGCGTGGTAAAGTTATCAATTAATTGGTAAAGTTTTTAAGTTGATAAAACGGGGTAAAATTTATAGTGGGTTTATTTTTGTTGGGTATAAGTGATGGACCGGGTAGGGGGGAAGCAGCCCGAGCCCATTCCTTTCTTTTCTTTTCTTTTTCTTTCTCTTCCTTCTCCCTTTCTCCCGAGCTCCCCTAGCCTTCCCTCGTCAGAAACTTCAGCCACCAGCTGCTGCCGTCTAGCCAGCGACGGACCGCCGATCTAGCCCAACTCGGACCCCCGCCACCTCCTCTCTTTCCCCGGCATAGTGTCCGAGCCGGTAGTGTCGCCGGAACGCCGACTGTCTCTTCATCGGAGCTCCGTCATCCAGCCACCATAGGCCGAGATTTTTGGCTCAACTTGTAGTCCTCATCAAGGTGAGTAATCCCTCAAAAGGAATCGGTATAATTCGATCTTGTTAGGGTAAAATGTATAATTGACGTTCTAGGGATTTTATGGATGTTTCGGTTCGATTATCCTAGTTAGCCCTAGAATTGGACTAAGTGCTAATTATGGAAGTTGTCGTGGATGATGAGGGGATTATTCTGTTAAAATTTGAGAAGCATTAGAGGTCGCCGGAAAATTACTGCCAACGGAGCAGGCGGCTGTTTTTCATGTTTTTAAATTGGTATTAAGGAGAGGAGTTTAATGAATTATAGTTTGGAATTTTTGGAGGATTTTGGAATTTTTGGAGGAGTTTTGTTAATGTTGGGGATTTTTCCATGGTTAAGTATTTTGGCGGTAAATAGAATGGATTATCGGTAGTTTGGTTAGCCGGTTTTAAATTTCGTATAAGGTTGATTTTTTGGTGATCGGTGATGGTGGTGAATTTTGAGTTTAATAGATTAAAGATGGAGAAAATGGGCAAGGGAGAAATTGATTTTAGACCATAAATTTTATGGAATTACTTATTGAAGTTTAATGTCATATGAGAATTAATATTAATTATTATTCAGGCCGTGAGGAAGAACATTTGGAGGAAGCTCCAGGTCGTTGGCAGGCCTAGCCGAGCATTGTGAGTGGACCTTTGATTTAAATATCATGCATGCACTAAAATTATTTAATTTCAAAGACATATTTGAAATTTAGTATTTCCTTAGGAGTAATGAGTTCCATTTATTTATTTGGGAACTCTCTTGCTCATTTTATTTGACATGTGGGACATGTCAATTGATCTTGTATATTTTGGTTTTATATTACACCCCAAAAGGGTTGATTGATATTGATTACTACTAGCTAACATTATTTAGCGATCGTCTTTATATGTGAGTAGAGCGCTTAGCGTATGACGTTATTATAGTTTAACAGCGGTCCTCATCATATGAGAGTTGAGCGCTTAGCGTGAGACGCTACTATAGCCTGGGAGGCAACCGATCGGTATATATAAATATATATTATTGTTAGCTAGTCATTATTTAGCGGTCCTCGTCATATGAGAGTTGAGCGCTTAATGTGTGACGCTATTATAATCTATTAAGCGGTCCTCATCATATGTGAGTAAAGCGCTTAGCGTGGGACGCTGTTATAACCTGGTAGGCTCATAGTTATGGTGAAATATTTTTTCCCTGTTTGTTTTGTTTTATTGAGAACCAATGAGATTAGTTCATTGTTCTTGTTTATAATTATTTTCGAGAAGAGTTCCAAGAGTAGCATGCATAAATAGCTTTCTAATGAAAATTATGAGAGAGCATAGATTTGATTTCATTGCTCCATATTCTTTGTTATTTATTTTTGTCCACTCACTCTAACGTGTTATATGCTTCTCCCCTGGGCTTTTCGTTTTTAAATGACCAATCTGCAGAGTTCGGTTCGGCGAGGATAGGAGGCGTGTCATCAATCCCCACCTCATCCAGTTTTCCCATATAGGTTACTAGTTTAACCTATTGTGTATTTCTTCTCATTTTCCCAGTAAATGCTCTGATAATTATGTGATGTTCTAATATGTGTTAAGAGCTTATGACTCCAGTTAGGAGGGATGAAAAAGATTAAATTGTGGTTATTGTTTGAGAATTATTTTGAGTATGGGGTGGTGGTTTATCAAATGAGGGAGCGGGTGGCTCCAGGAGTTGAGAATTTATTTGATTTAAAAGGGTTTGGGTTTGTGGATTTTTCTTGCAGGTAGGGTTACCCATTATCCAATGAGGTTATGCCAAAAATTTTGGTATAATTTCTTTTGAGGTGGGTCATGCAGAGTTTATCCCGGATTTCGAGGGGAAATCTGAGGTAGGTCCTGACAGCATACGTCTAAGAAGTGTTCTAGGCGAACTCTACTGTTTAGAACAGAGCGACCACCACAAGGTGATTAACATCGCCTATGCCACATTTATAGTTGAAGACTTCTACAAGTCTTTGACATGCTTTGGGCCGATACTTGTGGCCCTAAAATAACTCTATATAAGGGAGCTCAAGAATCTACTCTAAGGACACACTCAACAACTCAACAAAAATACAATACGACTATCGATCTAGTCGAACTCAGACGCTAAAACATCTTGCCTTAGCAACCCTTTTTCTTTCAAGCTCCCCGGAGCTTTGCTCTATTTTCCATGTACGCTCCCCGGACTCCCAGTTGAAGCTTTGCTTAATCTTACGTCGAGTATTGATATTGTGGCTCAGGCGGACTACTGTAATTCTTTACCCAATACGCAAGGCGAATATGAAGAACCCTGCAATGAAGTTGGTGCTCTCTCCAACCTCAATCGCTTGATTAGAAGCATAAGGCTAAGTGCATCCCGCTACTACAACCACTATTTCCGTGTCCGCGCGGTGACACGCTCGCAACAATTAAAAGAGACTTTGGACGCCCAGACTTTCTAGTGTGGCCAAAACATTCACATATTATCCACAATTTTAGGTCTAATATAAAGTGTATACGTGCTATGAGTATGTTGTATATCAATATCAAGATCGCAAGAGGCTCAACAATCCTATGTCACATATTATCATCAAGTTTAGGTCGATCGTTCAATATATGTGCGTGAGTGTAAAGTAATTATGCATAAACTCGCTCATTACATGACATTTTATTTCAAAATTAGTGTGATCATACAAACAGGAGAATATATAGCACCATATATATTAATATAGCACCATATATATTAATCACTCTTAAGCATTCACTAACACTGGTTACAAAATACATATTGATTCCATGTTGTTCCCCGAAGGCTAAGGCTTAAGTATCATACTAGCTACACGCATATTGCTTAGACCGTTGAGATTATACATGATCAAACCAAGTTTACAGGTCCAAGAGATAGAGAGGCTTAATTAAGATTTAACATCTCAGTACTTAAAAACTTCTAAAAACCATATAATACTCTTCTTCTACGTAGTTCTTTTTCTTTGGGGTGAGTGTGAGGAGAGATGCTATAGCTTATCTGCGCCTCGGGTGCACCTGAACAGTGAGAGGGTTTGCCATCTCGCATGAAAGCTTCAGCACTTCCGAGAGGTCGACCGCCTCAGCCCGCTTCCACTCAAACTCATGCAAAAGCGATCCGACCCAGAAGCTCACAGTAGCCAACCCTAACGACTTTCCAGGACAGCTCCTCCGGCCAGACCCAAATGGCGCCAGCCTTAGGTCAGACCCCAACACAGAGAAGCTCACGTCAGCTGATTCCTTGGACGACACAAACCTCTCCGGCGAGAATTCTAGCGGGTCCGACCACACCTGTGGACTCCTCGTGATGGCCCACATGTTCACCATCGCTGTGGTTCCCGCAGGCACATGGTAACCATCAACGACTGTGTCTGTGATCGCCAAGCGGGCCCAGGAGAGTAGTGGGCCTGGTGGGTGGAGCCTTAGCACCTCTTTGATCACTGCCGGCAGGTATACCATTGCGTGGATGTCAGTCTCCGTCAACGGCCTTGATTTTCCGACTACCCGGTCCAGCTCGGCGTGAACTTTTGATTGGATATCGGGATGGAGGACCATTCTCGCTAGGATCCACTCTATCAGAACCGCCACAGAGTCCGTTCCTCTGAATATCATTTCCTATAGTTTGGACAACAACATATATACAAAATTAATAAAGCCAAAAATCATAGCTAGCTCATATTGGCATTATTTTTGACGTAAGTACATCATCAACACAAAAGTATGTACATAATGAACATAAAAACAATCCGTAAATAAATTATGATCGCAAAATTTGGAAGGTAAATTATTTAGTCTTACCCACAGTACTGCTATCATGTCGTGGTCGAACAATTTTTCGGGTCCTTGAAGAGAGAGAAGAACGTCCACAAAATCATTATGGTTATTCCGGCCAGTTTCTGCTCGATGTTCTTTGATAATACGGCTAACGAAGCTGTTTACTCTGGGAACGAGTTTGGAGCATCTGTGCCGGATGCTCTGGAGGTCTAAACCTGCCAGCCAGTGAAGGTGATCAGACCAGTTAAGCTTTCCCAACAGATCATAACCTTCTTCAACAAGCTGACTCAGTTCCTCGGTTTCCTTATTCAACTCCCCTAGCTCATACTTACGTCCGAACACAGAGCACATCATGTTGTTCAAAGAAGCTCTCCTCAGTACGTCGCGGACGCAGAACTTGTGAACGTTAGAGCCACGTGCCGCCACGATGGACAGCATTTCGGCGGCGAGTTGGAAGCGTTGGGGCTCCGAAGCGCAGATTTGTTTAGGGCAGAAGAGATGAGTAGCGGCGATTCGTCTAAGGGTAGTCCAGTACATCCCGTAAGGTGCGAATCCAATAGCTCTGTTAAACATGAGACTGTAAGCCGACTCTCTGATCGGTCGGTCGGCGAAAACCGAGCTGTGGAGGATTTCCGTGGCGACTTCAGGGTTGCATGTGATGATGACACGGGTGTCACCGAGGCTGAACGCCATGAGACGACGTGCACCGAACTGATCAGCCGCTTTAGTGAGGTTGCGGTGAGCTAGTTTGGCCATAAGGCTCATGCTGCCGAGGATCGGAAACCCTCGTGGTCCGGGAATAGGGTAGTTGGTCATTTGATGATCTGTTTTCTTCCAGTGGTGCTTTCCCCATGCTGGGCCTCCGGGAAAAACCCAGAAGAGAAAGGACATGGTTAGCCAAGCCATGCACATGAAGAGGAGGGCTAGAAGGGTGTTTAGGGAAGACAAGGATTTGCATTTAGCAAAGACGGCGAAAACCCAGAAGCTCTCTAGCTGTGTGTACATGGCTTTTTAGTGTTTTGTGTGGATGGGGTGGAGGGAGGAGTGAGCTAATGGAGTGTCGTTTCCTTTTTTGGGTTTGAACTAAGAAGTGGGAAGTTGGTTTATATTAATAGAAAACTGAACCGTTATTTTGGAGCCTCGAAACGGAAAACGGAATATGTACAAGACATTTGCGCCGCCATCATTACCGTAACCGACAGTAAAGGGCCACTCATAAATCATAAATCATCACTTAATCATCCTTTTATTGTGTTTTTAAGGTCATTAGATCCGTTAGGAATTTAGCCCTTGAAAGTTGAAACGATCGTCCTTAATTCAACCAACAAGACGAGGACCACGTACACATGACGTACTGGTATGTGTCCCATTAAGTTCATAAACATTACAGAAAGTGATACAGCGTAATAGTTCACTATTTGATTTAGCGGTATAGTCTCCTCTTAATAAGTATGAGACCAACATAATATCTTATAGGTTCTTAATTAGCTAGGCCAAGTTGCGTACTAATCCGACATGAAGAATCATGTCAAAACGATTTCTTCTGTAACGGTAAGGAACATAATTTCCTCCCAGTTACGTTACGGAGTACGTAGAAGTTCGTTAGATTATTTGACAAAAAGTCAATTTAGTTCGTCAAATTATTATTTTGTTGGCATCAATAAACATACATGTGAAACACAATCTACGACAACTCGATAACCCAAATAAACTCAATTCTAGATAACTATCTTTCTATTAATCTCTATTTCTCTTTACCAAAATTATAATCACTCATTGCATGTGAAATGTTTCAACTATATGTTACGTCACAATTTCCAATCACTTTAACAGCTTGATTCAAACGCTGGTTAAAGGGTTTCCTTTACTGAGACGCTCCACCGCTGTCATTGATTTCCCGTTGAAAAATAATATGTTCTAGAATTGAAGATTATGAAATATACGCGGACATTTTTGCATTTGTCACAACCATACTATATATTGTTGCACCATTTGCCTCTAACCATGCATCTTTCTGCCAGCTACTTACTGCGCCATTGTTTGGCTAAGATTGTTTCACCGGTCCTTTTCTATCTCAGGTAAATCAAGCTGATCTTAGATGACCTTATACACAGTATATATACATAATACAGGCAACCAGAAGGTCCAGAACACACCCAGTGAAGGGAAAAGGTGCAGGTAAAAATCGGGAAAAAATCTCTGGAAACTGGACACTGCTGTCGGATTTATACACGTGTCAGACAAATGGTCTGAAGCCGATGAGATCGAGCTGTCGTGGGAACTCCCAGAACTCGCATGAAGTTTTGGCACTTACATCTGACTTAAAGGGAGGGCATGGATGAGACGAGGCCCCCATGCATAATGGAGCAACACTGTGAGAGCCTCTGTGACGGTAATGTTCGAAGGCAACTATGCAAGTGCCTTGCTCACCACGTGTGACATGCAGTGTCCCTGTAACAAAAAGCCGACGGCCCTCATTCTCCCCGCGCACCAATGCCCTAGCAGAAACCTCCACGCGTCGTCGATACTCAGGGGGCTTGGTAGTGGCAACGACTGCGACGTATGAGAAACCCTAGCCTAATCCTATACCTTTTCCATTACACACAGACGAAATGGGCAGAAATATCAGGGACGGAAGATAGTGTAAGGTTATCTGGGCTGTAGCCCAGACAGCTTTATCATTTTTTTATAGTTTAATTAAGCTTAATTGTAACAAATTTTATATTTGTATCTTATTTTAGCCTAGTCAAACAACCTAGCATTCAAACAAACCATGTTATAAACTCATAATCACAGCTTAATTAGCTTCATCATGTTATACACACCAACCATTAAACACCACGTATAAAAAATATCGTCAGAATTTAAAAACAAAAGCCTATAAAATAAATAAGAAATATGTGTTTTTGTTTTGTTTTGTTTCTCTTCAGTGTTTCTTTTACTCATGGCAACCTATTTAACTCAATCAATAGTCTATCTAAAGTTAAATTTATAATTAGCCAACTAATGTACCATCAATTTTCACTCAACATTTTTTATGTTTCAGAAATTTTTATCGAATGAAAGTTTAGCTTAGTTTATATTTAGAACCTGGCTCCGTCCCTGGGTAGAATGGTCTTATCGTGGTCATCTGGTGCAGTCCAATTCAAGGTGGAGGACCGTCGTCGGTCCCAGGTGGTCAAGTCTTGGTGATCCTGGTAATCTTACTATTAGCAAGAAGGGGCAGACAACGATCTAGTCTGAAAGAGTCAATAGGTTCCTTCCTAGCTTGTTAAAAGTTGTTCTTTCTTATCACACTGATCGACATATTAGCTCAGTTTTCTGAGGGAAGATATGAATTACTGTTGACCATGTTGTGAAAATATATTCTGATCGAGGGGATTGGAAGACAGACGGACAGACCTTATCAAAAGAAATCTGGACGACCACCCAAATAAAAAAGTTGGAGGACAATGATCGAATTGGACAATACTGTTCTATTTTCTGTTCATGCAGATTTGACTTGAAATGGTAAATATCACCAAAGGACGCGAATCTTGCTAGCTTGTCGCTCCAGATGTTCTGAACTTCTGATGCAATGCGCTTAATTATTTGATTTATTTCGCATGATCGAAAACTAGCGAAGTTATCATATATAGTGATCGATCAGGACAACAAGAAAGATCGAGCTAAAGGTAAGAAGAAGGTGTTACTGATTGATTTAAAATGAAATTAAGTACATGAGGTAAAACTATAGCTAGTTGGAAGCGACCATATCTTAAAGGAATTGTATTCAGATATGGTAAGGATGTTGGGATTTTGATTATTATCACTAAAGATTTACTAAAACAATGTATCAAAAATATGGAGCATCTTGTAGCTAGCAATATCTGTCTAAAACCCAAGGATGTATATGGTTGAGTCAGTGCACCAGTTAGTACTTGGTACTTCAGTAGTGTGTTTCCCACTCAATCAAGTAAGTTACAATGATGACTCGACTTGTTGTATATATGATTCACGCGACTCATTCCAAAGGCTTTTGAAATGTCTACATTCACACAAAACTAGGTAGTTAGGCCTCGTTTGGTTCGTGGTAAGTAACCACTAAGAAAAGAAAGAAAATATTTTCTTGAAGGTTGGGAAAATATAAAGAAAAGTGGTTCATTCCAAAATTCATGGGAACCACTATCTTTCAATCATCTCATCTTTACATTTATTACTCAAAATATATTATTTTAATTAATTAACAACTTTGCTAATAATTTTTCTTGTTTTACCAAACATCGGAATGAAATGTTATTGAAAAATTTTATTTTTCTTCTATTTCTTTTCCCGTGAGAAAAATAAAGAAATTACTTTCTTTTCCACGAACCAAACAAAGCTTTAATGACTAATTAGTTTACCTTGATCCTGCTGTTACTATACTAACTTTATACTCATGCATTTGCACGAGATCACGATCACCTATAAAGAAATTTGAGTGAGTAATTTAGGTTTCCCACTATTGAAGTAGTTTTTCTCAATTATCTCTATGTTTTATTTTCTTTTATCTACTTTGTTGTTTATTATAACGACCTTTGTTTTTGTTTGTTTAAGTTGATTCATTAAGGGCAATTGTGACAGTTCATAATATAGTGAATTTTCTGATTGCTGGCTTTATTATAGTAGTGAAGAGATGTGGCGTCACTGGCGTGCACCTTTGATGAGGAAATAATGATGTTATTAGTGTTGCACTTGATAATCACAGGCGGAACTACCTTAGGACCAAGGGGTGCCATGACACCCCCAGTTTTTGAAAAATGTCAATTAATGCTATGTTATTAGTAAGATTGTATGGTTATTATTATAATTGGCACTCCCAAAGTTTTTTAAAAATGTCAATTAATAATATTCTATCAGTAGGATTGAATGGTTATGATTATAATTGTATATGTCTAGATTACTTTCCATGTAATATTATGTCATGTTACCATTGCCTCTTACCATATGGATCCATCACCACAATTAATTAGATATTAACTAATCATTTTACATACATCTAAATTTTCAATACACATATATGTCATTACACGGACATAAATGAAGTTTTATAACGAACAATTATGTTTAAAGATTATGAAAAAACAATAATAGTACTTTCAATTAAAACATAATTTTGTCAAACGATTTAAAATTATTATATATCTTTTTCCGTTCATTATATTTCGGCCCCCCTAAACCTTCGGTTCTGGCTCCGCCATTGTTGATAATATTTCGTGCCACTAGTACATATGATGATATGATCACTCGATCTAGTGCTAGCCAGTAGTTTATGGTGTAACAATACTACAAGAACTTTTGGAAAACAGATCTGATATGATTTTCCTTTCCGAAAAATCTGATATGACTTTGATAGATAGAAGAATATCTGAAGCAAGAAAAGGATGAGACCGAACAGTGAGATCGAATAGCATTGTGGCTTTTGGAAATATCCTTTGTTGAGTTGTTCAAGTCTTCATTTGAACTCTGACCACAGTCGTCACAAATAGGTGCAATGTGAAGTTAAACGCATCAGGTACCTGTAGTTGTTATACACATGAATATTACAAATTTGATCTGATTCTGATTTTTTAAAAAGATGACTTAGAAATAAATAGATGAATATCACAGGTGATGATTGGAGCATATTCGCTATGATGTTATTACAAAGCCACATATTTTTTTTCATGCAGTACTGTTTTTTCATGACACGGACTACAGCAAAGTGGGTTCTGTTTGCTTCTCCAAAATTGTGGGTTGTATACTAAAAGTGCACAATAGATTCGGCGTCAATTGGGCTATGTAGTGGTATCCTAATGGGCTGGTTGTTTGTGGGCTTGTCACTGGGCTTGAATTATACTGAAGTTGCATGATATTCACAAATTAAAATGCTCTAGCCATGGAGCTGGACATGTAAGTTATCAGGCAAAGGCAATTTCCAGGTTCCTTTGGAGGTTACTACGTGAGAATGTTGAGTTTGCATAAATAGGTTGATCGATGATGTGGGCAATGTATGCTGTTTCATTTACAAGGGATCTTATAAACAGCTAGCGGCATTTCCAATACTCAGATGAGTCAGATCGGTAATGGATAACTGATACCTTCAACTCTTCAAGGCGTGCAGTTGGTTTTACCTTTTAGTTCTGAACCCTTTTGATCATTTTTTATTTATTCCACTTCAGTGTGTTCGATTTACTTGATATACTTTGCTGTGATGCTTTCTTCAGAGTTTAAGAGAGAGCATCAACTAGATGAACCTGACCTGCAGGCATTTCCTGATCGATGTTGATTCATAGTTATATACAGAGAACTAATATGTGCCGCTTCTTCTGCTGCTGTAAGTTGCATTGCATTGATCCTCCAATCTGGACTTTGCCCCTTCCATAAAATGTTACAGGGGTGTTTGGGTTGTTTTCTTTCTAGATTTTAGCATATCGTTGCATCTGATACAGGAAACGAAACTTGCAATTAGACAAAACATATTGCCAAATGATGATGTGAAGGACATCAAATCTGACCTTGTAGTGTCGTTTTGTATCAGATTCTAAACATATTAAGAAAATTGCAGTCTATAAGGCTTGCTAGCTGCATTTGATTGTTCTTCTTCTTTTTGGACAGATTGCAATTGGTTGTTGTCTTCTGCTGCTATAAGAACATCGATATCATTCAAGGAAAAGAAAGAAATACGAACACAAGTGACTTGGTACTAAACTTCAAAGGCGCTGAGGATTCCATTAATTGGACTTGTGTTAGGCTTCTATCGGGTCCATTCTAAGGTTATAATTCCAATATATATAGAGAACCCAAACACAAAAAATGAAAATTTGTTTCCTACCAGATTGTTGAAAATCATATAGTGGTTCCAGACCAAGGTGATGCAACCAATATTGTGGATGTGGGACTAATATCTCAATAGAGTGGTTTAGTTCATTTAGAACTTCCATATATACCTGTATGATGAACACCATAAAGCTGCTAAGAAAAACACTGATGCAAAATCTTTAATCAGGCAAGTTGAATACCCCCGTACCAACTTGACCCCATTCAATTGTTATTTGGCCTTTGATCGATGATGTCTCGCTCAAATTAGAAACAAGAAACTAACAAATTACAGTCCAATTAAACGAACACAGCAGAAAAATCTTGAAGTAAATAAAAATAAAAATGGTCCAAAAGCTGACATATTGGTACTGGAAGCTTTGATTATAATACATTGCTGCATTTTACCAGGAAACTGACTCCAGCACCTGCACTCTCTCAGGTGTTCGGTGTTCCATTGGTCCATTACAAAAACAAAACAAGATCGAAACTTAATACGTCGTGGTATGTATGTATCTATGTCTGTGTTTCAAACTTTTGAATCACATAAAAAAGAACAAGAACACCTACCAAAACCAAAGCCTTGGTTTTATTTTCTGCGTTGTGTAGTTTGTGAAAGAATCTTCTTTGCTCAATCAAGGCCTACTTGGGTTCGGTGGGAAGAAATGTTTTCGAGTCCAAAAAAGGGCCGTCACCTTTTTCCCTTTTCACAACTACTCTCGCACAATGCATTTTCTTAATGTTTGTTTGTATGAGAACGAGGCCAATTAAAGAGCTTCATTGTTTAATAAGCACATTGCGAGCTAGATACTTAATTCTAAGCTGTTAAACATCCATATATTTTGAGGGGATATCTGCTGCAACAACATACAGGATTACAGGGGGTCTTAAAATGATCTGCTTACGATCAAGGTTTGGTTCGAAATCAAACAAAAATAATTGTCATATTGAGTTCTGGTATATGTGGACGATCTATAAACTATGATTCAGTAAGTAAAAACCAATGTTTTCAAGGCGTCGCCGATGCGCGCTTCAGTGCGGGGCGGGGGTGAAAAGCCTCGCCGGATCAAACGCCGACGCGCTGCTGGAAAGGCGACGCCCGGGGCTGCGGAGGCGGTTGCAGAAAACGAAGCGGGGCTCGCTGGAGGAAGAAGACGAAGACTTCTGTTTTTTTTTTTTTGGTTCCCGTCAAAACGACGCCGTTTTGGTCTTCTCTTTTAAGCCACGACGTCGTTTGGTCGTGTTCTGTCCTTCTTTAAGCCAATTTGGGATCCATTTGACCTAGTAATCGATTTGGTCTTGTTCTGTCTTTCCTCTCAGCCTCTCTCACTCTCTCTGCTGCTTGCGCTATCACGTTCCCGCAGCTCAGCCTCTCTCACTCTCTCAGCCGCTTGTCAACAAACTCAGTCTCTCACTCTCTCTACCCGATCTGGTCTCTATCAGCAGGTTAGTTATCTTGTTAGTTTTTCTTAGTCTTGTGTAAATGGTTATGTTAATTTGCTGGGTTTTTGTTGTTTGTGTGTGATTGTGTTGGTAATTATATTAGTGATGAGTGGGAAAGGGGAAGATGGAAGAGATAAGGCCTGGAAGTATACAAAGAAAACGGATGGGGAGAAATATTTTAGATGTGTTTTTTGTAATCAAGTATGTAGTGGCACTATCTCTAGGCTTAAGCATCATTTAGCAGGCATTTCGGGTGGCATGAAAGCTTGTAATAAAGTCCCTAAAGATGTAAAGAAAGAATTTCAAGTAGCTCTTAAGGATGCTAAAGATGATAAAAATAAGAGAACTATTATTTTGCGTGAGATAGGGGCAGGTATTGGTGGTGAGAGTAATGTTGTTGAACACCAACTAAGTTCAGAATGTGGGAGTACCGCTGCCCAACCAAAAGTTATAGGACCGATTGATAAATATGTGGCTTCGGAGCCTAAGCAAACTGTATTGAATGAGGCTTACAGAAAAGAGTTAAGGAAAGATGTTTGTCGGATGGTTGGCCGTTTTATGTTTTCTAGAGTGCTTCCTTTCAATACGGTTAATGATCCATTTTGGTTAGCTATGGTAGAGGGCATTGCTAAGTATGGTGTAGAATTTAAGCCTCCTTCTATGCATGAATTAAGAACTTGGATTCTTAGGGAAGAAGTTGAAGACATTGATAGGTATTTGTTAGAGCATAAGCAAGCTTGGGAGAAATATGGATGTTCCATTATGTCGGATGGTTGGACCGATGGAAAGGGTAGGGTGCTTCTTAATTTTCTTGTGAATAGTTCGGCTGGTACTTTCTTTTTGAAGTCCATTGATGCATCCGGTAGTGTGAAAAATGGATCTTTGATGTTAAAATATTTGGATGATGTGGTGAGAGAAGTTGGGGAAGAGAATGTGATTCAAGTAGTCACCGATAATGCATCCAATTATAAGAATGCGGGACTTAGGCTTATGCAAAGACGAGAAAGGTTGTGGTGGACGCCATGTGCAGCGCATTGTATTGATCTTATGCTTGAAGATATTAGCAAAATGGCGATCTTTGAGAAATCAATTAAAAGTGCTAAGCAAGTGGTTAAGTTTCTCTATGGTCACACATGGGTCCTTTCTTTGATGAGGGAATTCACAAGCAACAAGGAGATAATCCGACCAGCTGTGACTCGCTTTGCAACTGCCTTTCTCACTCTTCAAAGCATCTATAAGCAGAAGCAGCCTCTTCAAATGATGTTTAATAGCAAGCAGTGGGCTGAAGGCCCTTTTGTTAAAAGCCATGAAGCAATACAGGTTCGTGCCATTGTTCTTTTTGAGAAGAACTTTTGGAGTGATGTTGCTTTTTGTGTGAAGGGTGTGTTGCCATTAGTGTGTGTCTTGAGGGAGGTTGATTCTGAAGTAAGGCCTACTATGGGGTACATATATGAATTGATGGATGCTGCCAAAGAGAAGATTGCATATAGTTTGAAGAAGAACCTAAGACACTATCAACCAATTTGGAATAAAATTGATGCAAGGTGGACTCCTCAACTCCATCAGCCTTTACATGCTGCCGGTTACTACCTAAACCCTCAATTGCATTATGAGGAAAACTTCTCTACTGTTATGGAAGTGAAGAGGGGATTGTATGAATGTATGGATCGGATGATGTCTTTTGATTATCGCTTGAAAGCTGATCTCCAATTGGAGATGTTTGACAAATGCCTTGGAGAGTTTGGAACTCCGATTGCCATACACTCTAGAAAGATAAGAAATCCAGGTAATGCGTCGTATGTTATTTTTATAATACAAATGTCTATACTTGAGTCTTTGTAGATGATAATAATGCTGTTTTTATTTTTTGCAGCAAGTTGGTGGGAGCGTTTTGGAGGGGAAACACCTGAGTTGATGAAGTTTGCAGTCCGTGTCCTTAGCTTGACTTGTAGTGCATCTGGATGTGAGAGGAATTGGAGCACCTTTGAGTCGGTAAGGTCATGTGTTTGATTGTTATCAACTATATAATAAGTTGCATACGTCTAAGTTTATTCTTATGTTGGTTTCAGATTCACACAAAGAAAATGAATAGGCTTGAACACAAAAGATTAAATGCATTGGTTTATGTGAAGTACAACTCTTTATTAAGGGAGAGAAACATTAGAAGAAGATCAAAGAAGCTTGATCCTATATTAGTGGAGGAAATTGGTTCCGATGATGAATGAATTTCAGAGGTGGAAGATCCAATTCTCCCAGGTGATCTTTCTTGGCTTGAAGAGGATGTATTTGAGGTGGATGCTATAAGGAATGTGCCAATTGATTGTTATGAACACAATCTTTCAACTCGAGTTCCTATTTCTGTGGAGCCATTAGATGAGCCGGTCATGGATGATGAGCTTGTGTTGGATGAAGATATGGGACTTGATGAGCCTCCTTACCCACCTTCCACTAATAAAAGTAACAAAAGAAAGAGTGATGAAGGCCCAAGTAAGTAGTTTCTTACTAATCTACATGTTATTTAGTTGTTTAGAATAATATATGTATCCTTCCATTTTTAATTCCAAGCTTTCTCTTTAGGTAAAGGAAGAAACAAGCAGAAAATGAAAAAAATTGCTGCATTACTTAGAGATGATGAAGATGAGATAGAAGACCTTACTTTGCCTCCTCATACTAATGCATTCAACATCGATGATTGTGATGATATTCCTGTGGGTGTGACTGGATTTGAGTATGATGATGATGATTGAAGTGTAGTTCTCTTTGCATTGATGTAGTTTGAGTCTATGTTTGAACTCTTTTGTGTCATTGACATCTTATTTGGAACCTATAAAGAACTAAACAATGAGTTTTATGCTATTTTGAAGTATGTTATCTATAAGAATCTATTTTTATTAATGTAATATATATATTTAATATTTGTTGGAAAGGCGATCGTTTTTTCGCCTTGAGGCTTCGCCTTAGCGAGGCGACCCCTAGTCGCCTTCGCCTTCGCTTTCGCATTTGAAAACATTGGTAAAAACACAGGAAATGGGCAAAATGGACCCTCAATACCCCAACATGCAGCGAGAAACACAAAAAAAAAGATATCTTAATCTTTAACTAAGTTCAAATCGTTTTCTCCACTGTAAGAGCTAGAAACACAGCTTCTAGCTCAGTTAATAACAGTTTCTTTGTAAATGTAAAAGCACTAGTTGTTGAAAACTTCTGTGATCTGTCATACTTATTCGAAATCTTAAGTCGAAACGCACAACACTGCTTAACCAAATCGATTAACTTGTGATACAAGTTCAAATTGGTCATAGCTAAGCAGATTGTGAGCTTTGGAAAGAACTGTTTCAGACAAGTCTAAAAGAAAAAATATGATCAAGAAATATAGGGGAAGAGACAATGCCGTTACCATGTGTGGTGGCATGGGAATTGGGAAAGAACAAAAATCTAGGTAAAAGTTTGGTACTCGTCTAAATATGCTTTGAGCTAAGCTATATAGGTCAATCACCATGAAATTAGGGAGCTCGGGAAAAGAGAAATGCAAATCATACCAAATTATTTTCTTTGTTTATGAGATTTGGGAGTCAAAGAGGTGACTGCAGGTCAATGGACACCTTAATAATATGGACCTGATTCCAACTCAAATGTTTGGCCTGCTTAATTCCCTATTAATGGTTTCTCACTTTCTCCCCATTTGATGTTCTTGATTTAGATTATTGCTGATTCTGATAAAAAGAATTTCCAGTTCTAGTTATGGCTATGTATCCTAAGTTCCCAACATGGTTTATTACCTGGAAAGATTTATAAATTAACATAATACCATTTGCACCTAATTTCAAATTTCAATTCTGCATTGGCACAATGTATAGGATCGATGTTCTCTGTGGTTGTTCTTGTGAAGAAGATCGATGTTCTGTGTGGTTGTTGGGGCTTGTTAACATTGTTTGACAAAGATTGTATCTATCTAGCTTGGTTTTTTGTCGAAATGGCTACATGTATGATAAATTCACGTCAATTGGTGGGTGGCATGGATTTGACAACTCATGACTCAATGACTTCTGTCTATACGGCCTCCATCTACAACTTACTTTGGTCAAATTCATGGTTCAAACTAATTTTGATACCCATACATTGTGTTTTTTTAAAAAGCAATCTTGAATAAATGATATATCCAATGTCGATCATCAGTACGTACTTTATATTGATTATGATCATATTGGGTCAGTTTTCGTTCTTTTTTAAATAAAGGGTTTGTGCGTAATTTTCGTTCTCATTAACGTAGATAATAACATGTATATGTCTTCTTCTCGTATTTATTCCAAGCCCGGTAGTGTCACAAGTTCATGAACTTCTAATTTGGTCAGAAAAATGGAACATAGTATATTTGCAAACTAAATATACAAGATCTAATTTTATAGAAGATTCAACTTTTAAACAAACAATCATTAGATTAAAATTATGTGCCAAAACAACTAAGATATCATTAGTATGCTAACGTTTATAGTTTGTGCATAAAATGCGGAAAGTATTGAGTCGTGTGGTTTGGTAACGCTTGATAGATGTAGCTAGCTTCTACAATTGTCAACAATTCGAAATTATTGAAGCATATATTGTAAACTCAATATATGGGCCATACGTGTTGATTAAACTCACGTTAACTATATCACAATACTCATTCACATAATAGAGTCAACAACTACACACGTGCCGAATTTACGTTTAAACAGTTCAGAATCACTAAAACAAACATTGAATTGGCTACACTAGCGATTATTCCACCTCTACTTTTTCTCATATAGTTTATTTATGAACAACATTTTGCATTGCAAGGTAGATTGATAATTAAGCTTATAATTATGCACATAGAAAATTTGGTCTAGAGGACTTTGGTATAGGTGGGAGTTTAAATGAGGATGGAGGACCATACTATGGAGGAGTGGACCAGCAAGCACCTGAAAAATATGTGAGCTGTTCGTATATCTGTATGTATTGCTGGGTAACTTTCTATTTGTCAGCGAGCCTCTGTCGTCATCTTGAATCCCCCGCGACCGTAGTCTTGGTAAAAACCAGTGAAAAAAACGAGGGATTGATTCCCTCTTTCTTCTTAGTTTACCGAGACATTTTCCAGATAAACTAATTCACAACTGGGAAACTAAACTCAACCCAAAATTTCCTATAAATGGTCGGATCAATTTGCTCAACCAAACCACTGTGGAAGCCTCTCTTTGTGTCTCATCCTTATCACAGTCTAGGGTTTTGGCTTTTAGGGTTTCTGATGGAATTAGTGTAGTAGCTGATGGAGTGATTAGGTCATGATGATAAGGGTTTTGGTATTAACGTGTAAAGCAGTGCTTGTGTTTCTGTGTTAGATTTGCATGGACAAGTAAGTGAGCCCGAGTCAGAGTGAGTGAGTTGGGAAGAGAGAGCGAGTCGTGGTCATATTTTCTGGAAGACGACCCAGATGGTAGGGTCGTCCTACTTTAATTTACTTTGTCCTTTTCACCTTCACCTCTCCTCTCCTCCTTTTTATCTCCATATAATCCTTCCCTTCTCTTCTCTCCTACACCCATTTCTCTCATTCATTCACTCATTCAAGAACATATGAGACTTGAGAGAGAGAGACCTCTCCATCTCTCTCCCCCTCTCTCTTTGTTTCTGCAGTCTTCTAGGGTTGGTTCTGTGAGATGGAGAAGATCAAAGAAACTAAGGAAGCTTTGTGTTTTTTTGAGGGGAATGTTGTCTGGCTCGAGGCCCCTATAACCAGATCTATGATCTAACCCATCTCAGTTCTGTCTATGATATCATAGATTTGATCCAATTGAGATGCAGATCATTGAATCTACATTTAGCGACGTCGGACCAGGCTTCATTCCCCCCAATTACTTACTTCCCATGACACAGATCTTGATCTATATAAATCAACCCAAGGTGAGGTGAGAAAGGTGAGCCCCTCTGTGGATTTGTGGTTTTTATTCATGAACTTTAGCCTGTTGTGAGTTTTTTGTTTTTGTTTTTGTGGTTGTTGAGCAGAACAGAAGCTGATTGGGGTAATGATGAAGGGTTTTGACTGCGTGGGTTCTTTATTTTTTTTAACTCTGACGGATGTGGGGAAAGACCATCATTACACTTTTATTTTTATCTCTAAATTTCATGAGTATTTTGCAGGAGTTTTTGGGCTTCTTTGTCAGTCTCCTTAACTCTCTTTCTTCAGGTCCTTCATATCATTGGGTTATGATGGTTTTTCCTTTTCCCTAATGTTGGCTTTCAAGAATCTAGCTTTCTCTGTCAACCTCTGCAACTCCAAACACTTTTAATTGGCTCAGTTCCTTTTACTTACGACACTCCCACCGAAACCCTATTTCTCCTTGTTCATTATAGTATATATAGGGTTTTCAGTTTCCACAGTTTTCAGTGTCTTAAATCACCTTAAGTTTTCATGAATGTCTGCATTTTCAGTTACAGATTTAAATTAAACGGGTTTCATATTTTCCCTTGCTTTTTAATTGCCTTGTTTTGGTTGTTAGTGATGAAGTGAGTGGATGCAACGTGAAGGTAGCTGTGTATTCTCCCCCTCCTAGATCTGGGACAACTCAGCAGTATAACTATTGCTCTTAACTGATCATACTGAACTGGGTTTTCTTGTTCAGATCAGATTACTTGCTCTGTAAATGTATTCAGTTTGCTTTGATGTCAATACAATCTCTTTGATTTTGAAAGATGTGATCTAAAGTTCGAAACTTGTTCTCCAGTGGTCTGATCAGACTGATATGATCATATGCTCGCATAGTCGCATCTCATAAAGTTATATAGAAAATTTGAAAAAGGAATAATCTTTCAATTCATTCAAGACTGACAGATGCATATGACTAAGTTATATACAAGAAGCAACCACTAACTCAGTTCCAAACAACTGTGTTGAAAGGTGAAACTTGAAACAACCCTCGCAAAAATTGTGGGTTTGTGAATGTGCTTTCAAAGGTACTTGGGTAAATTCTTGTTTGAAATCAAAGTGAAACAAGTAAAACAAAGAAGATTTGATAGATAGATTAGACTTCTCTGAATAGTTTGCATCAGATTTCCTGCTGGTAAGTAAGAACTACTAGCTGCAGTCATTGTTGCAACTCAAAAGCCTCAAAATCTGTGCAATTAGTGGGGATCAGCCTGGGGTTTATTCAAATAGGTGGGCATTGTATTACATCTCGTATGGATTTGTGTGTTCATGTTTGCTTTGAATCACTGTAACTTTCTTAGAGAAGCTTTGGTGATGATCTCATGCATTCTGTTGTGTGTTATCAATTCCAGAAGCTAGGAGCCAAAGGTGGTGGCATAAGCAACACTAAATGCCTTTAATGGCTGCCTCTGACTCTTGCCCAGAAATCTGAATCAAATTTTACCATTATGAAAGTCGAGTCAACATCAGCAGTTACGCCATGGATTCCTAGCTCTATGACACATTAATACCATGGCCATAGATAGATGGAGAGGAGAGCGTGATGCTTCAATTTGAGAACAACTGTTTGTGTCTTTTGCATAACAGAACCCAATGCCTATTTATTTCTATATAACTTTGTTATCAGTGATCTTCACACTGTTCCCAGTTTCCCAGTTGTACCGTACAAATCACAATATGTCAGCTTGAATGGTGCAACCCGTGTGTGTCTATATATCTATCTTCTGGCCCAAACCCAATTAAACCAGCAACGAATCTTCTTCATCCCTTGAAATTATGGCCTGCAGGTAATTATTTGATGAGCAGTAGCAGTACTACATAAACAAGCAAGGCATTATCTGCTGCAGAAGCTTCAAAGGGGAAGCTGCATTTTTAGATTTTGGTTGTGTTGAAATAATACACGACTTATTATGGAAGTGAGTTGGGAATTGAGCTTTGTTTCTGGGTTGTAATTGACTAATTGGTTTTCAATGTGGGTTTTGAGGGACACAGTAGAGATGGAGATCAGAGAACAAATTAAGTTTGTGGCTGACAATACTACTAATTGGAGAAGTCATGGACATAGCTTTCCAAGCAGTCCCACAATCATGTCCCTAAAGTTGGCTAAAGGGTTTTGTACATGCACATTAAAATAACCAATATGGTTTTTTGATACCATATATTAAGGACTGTAAAGCTCACATATAGAAATATAGAGTAGAAGAAACTTGAATTGGGTTCTATCGCTTCTATGTATTTTATGATATGATAGCTCATTACTAAATTACAAACACATCAACTCAAAAAAAACGCTTGTCAATATCCTGGCATTGTGGTTTGACAGTTGTACCAGTATTTCATGCTAAGCTCCTCGTGAGGTGCTCTAATGCTCAGCATGTTATTAGAAGTTGATCAGAACTAGTACAATTTTTTTAATAATTCTATCTATACCATGGTTGTGCGTGTCTCTATAAATATATATATATATATATATATTATTCTCTGTTACACATGTTTCTATTTATTTTTACGATACTGATTTTCATTTTAGACTTATTTTTCAATCGAATTTTCACATCTTCACCGTCTAGTCTTTAGATACTAATGTATAGATCATTTCTATAAAATTTCAGTCAATTTAGTTATCATTAAGACACTCAAACTTAATTAAACCAATGGATGAACATAATTATGTCGAACTTGAACCGTTCATGTTTATAACAGAAAAACGTAGTTTTCAGTGCCTTAATGATATTCACAAAATTTTGTGGACATCCGCACCACAAAATTTCACCCAATCTGTGGTCATCTATGCAACACGACATGCAATTTGGGTATTTTAGATGTGAAAAATAAGACACGTGTTGAAAAAAGAAAATTAAGATAAAACACTACAAGCAGTAACGCATTTTATTTCTTTTAGACTCTCACATATGTCAAACCCCCGTTATTTGAACATAACTATAAAGTAATTTGCAAATAGTTTCATATCAAATGTGTTATTTGCTGATTTGCACCAACCTCGCACAGAGAAAACCCCGTCCTTAAACCCAGGATTAGAGCCCTAGAGCAGTAGACCTTTAGACTGCCATTGAGGGAGAAGCATGAAAAAATTGAGAACGCGTTCAAAATAATCCAATCGGCCCTGCATATTAACACTTAGGCTTGTTGGACTAGACAAGATATTGGGCACCCATGAATATACTTCGGACCTCTAAAACCATGCTCCAAGAGCCACACGACCTTTTGGAGTGGGAGAAATTGTTCATGTGTTTTTTATATTAACTGGATAATGATATATTCTGCAACTTGGGCCTCATCATTTAGCCCTTCGGTCCTAGCCCGTCCTAAAACCCGCTTGACCCTGCTCTCCACTAGGGCGGGCCGACCCTAGCCCTTCTCAAATAGGGTAAGGTAAGGGTCAAGCAAATGAAACCCAGTCCTACCCTATCATATTGAGCTGTTTAGGGCTAAGCCCGGCCTGGCCTTATAAACCCGTTATTTAGGCCCTAAAAATTTCTTATTTTTTCTATTGTTTTAATATGTCTCATATTTTTTTATAGATATAATACAACTATTTTTTTTTATTGTAATTGATTTTTCTAGCTTTATTTTTTTGATTTTCTTTTGCTTTGTTGAATAATGATTGTATTTTGATGATTTAGATTTTAAAGAGATAGTTCATGAGATATATGAGTATAACCTCTTAGATATATATATATATATATATATATATATATATATCCTAAGTTAAGTATAATGTATATGCATGTATGTTAAATATGATTACAAAATATGGTGTATTACATATAAGTAATATAATAATTGAGGATTGAGTTAAGTTGTAAGAAAAAAAAATGAACTAGCCCATTTCAACCCTATTTAAAAGGTTTTAACTCTAACGAAATGGGCCGCTAGAGCGGGTAAGAGCTTGTATATTCAAGCATCGATTCTACCCTATCTTGCCCTAAATTTTGTTGACTTTGACCGAGCCTTATCCGACCTTATCCTAAACCCTAAATTTTAGGATGGGGCCGGCCCTAACCCGGCACATGATGACTTTTCTAGCTAGAAAGAAAGACATGAATTTTGAGCAACAAGTTCTTTGTTATGATTTCCTACATACAATTACAGCTGTTTGCGACCAAATCATTATTTGGAGGTGCACACAATGGACTCTATAGAATTTGAGAACAGTTTTAGTGCTTTAACTGCATCCTTGTATCAAATTTTAGGATACTCGATCTGTATTCTGTACATATCCAACATGAAAAGTAAAAATGTAATTACAAAAATGAGTCTCACCTGTAGTACTATATTGTATCTTTGTCAAATTCTTACTTGGTTTGTGATTTATGTACTGTTTTGCGTGCATCTAATGAATCTAATGACCACCATATTCATTTTTTCTTTTTGCCTAAAAAAGAGAGATAAGAGAGGCATAAGGTGTTATTAATAGAGGGGATGAAACCAAAACCTCATAGAATTACTAACTACTGAAAACCAAACCTCAGTGAGTTTGTGATACCATATGTACGTAGTGTTTGATTATTCGTTGATCGAAGTATAGCAGATGAAATTTACATGATGTATAAAACTATAAAACCAGCTCCGAATTCACGGAGCACTGTGTTACCGACACTGGGTTCATGGCATCCAGATTCCATCTTGTATGCCCTCTTTTCAACTATTTGAGACGCTTCCATCATTTGGCTAGCTTCAAACAAAACTCAAATGACCCCAGGAAATAGTAAGCAAAACCGAAAGTGAGAAACTTGTGAAGAAAAGTCTCATTCCCTCTCGTCAGTTTTCCATCATTCCATTTATGTTTTTACCCACTTCACATCTTAAACCATTACCATCTTCAATGATCACAGTTTCCCACCCAGGATGGCTTAAATGCTCCTACATTGTTCATGCATGCATTATATTCAAGATCTTTGGTCCACTTCCCTGATCAAAACAATGGGCGCTAGCCCCTAGCAGTCGATATATTTTCCATTTACAACCAACAAATGGCCAATTTGGTGAGTTTATACAACGATACTTACACATATAGTTATTTCCTTGTCTCCTTTACCCTCTTTTGAAAAAGGTAAAAGGAACATGGTTGATCGAATTGGCTTCGTCTTCATCATACATTATCATTTTACAGCTATATGCCGGCCTCATCCATGTTCCCTAGCTACTTTGGTTTTACATAAACCCAGTGACCTACTCAGAGCTCACTGCTCACCTGCCATGTGTGAACATCCCACTCGGTAATATCTCGGCCAAATCATTGTGTTATTCTCCCAATTATGTCATTGGAACCCGACTAATTCTTTCTATAATTTTTTGGCCAACCAATTAGTTCATTACTCAAAAATGTCTGATTCCCCACTAATCAACAAGTAATTATACTTCGATTCCTTGGGTAATGCTTCATGTCTAATCACACCCAACTCTTACTTTTTCACATAAGTATTGCGTTCTGGTCATCTTGTTCATCACAGAAAATAAAACATGGTAGCAAAATTCTCTGTTTTGCTACTACTGTCACTCTGCTCGGTGCTCTTCACTGTTGGCCTTGCCGGCCAAGCCATCCACAATGGGAAATGGAAGCTGCTGAAGAAGAGCATTGGAGTCTCGGCAATGCACATGGCATTGTTACCAAACGACAGAGTCATCGTCTTCGACAGAACCGACGCCGGTCCTTCCAACCTCACTCTTCCACAAGAAAGGTGCGCCAAAGATCAAATCTGTTACGCTCACTCGGTAGAATTCAACCCAGGAAACCGGAACTTCCGGCCGCTCACTATTTCCACCGATACATGGTGCTCCTCCGGTGCATTGTCCACCAACGGCGAGCTCATTCAAACCGGCGGGTATGGTGTTGGAGAAAGAGTCGTGAGGCGCTTCAAGCCCTGCGCTAACTGCGACTGGAAAGAAGACCAGAATGGGCTCAATGTACCAAGATGGTACGCTTCCAACCAAGTCCTGCCCGACGGCAGAGTCGTCATTATTGGCGGGAGGTTTCAGTTCAATTACGAGTTCGTCCCCAAAAGCAAGATACACAGTCTTCCATTTCTTGAAGAAACAAGGTACTCGGTATATGTAGCCAACAATCTCTACCCTTTTGTACACTTAGCTCCCGATGGAAATCTCTTCGTTTTCGCAAACGATAGGGCAATCTTGCTCGACTATGTCAACAACATTGTCGTGAAGAGGTTTCCCGTGCTTCCCGGTGGGGTTTCTAGAAACTACCCCAGCACCGGCTCATCTGCTCTGCTTCCGATCAGTCTTGTGGGGCAAAAGAGTAGCGGTAGTAATTTTCCGGCACAAGCTGAGGTTTTGGTCTGCGGTGGTACATTGGCTGATGCCAACGTTAAAGCCGACGCAGGAGTGTTTGTTCCGGCAACGAAAACATGTGGCCGATTAGTAATCACGTCGGAAAATCCCAAATGGGAAGTTGAGGAAATGCCGATAAACAGAGTAATGGGGGACATGATTATGCTGCCGACAGGAGATGTGCTCATTATAAATGGCGCGGCAAAAGGAACCGCCGGTTGGGGAGTTGCTAGAGAACCGGTTCTAAGCCCGGTTCTCTACAAACCCTGGCATAAAGAATCATCCCGGTTCGAGGTCCTCACTCCCACGACAATACCTCGTCTATATCATTCAACTGCACATCTGTTGTCCGACGGCCGTGTTCTGGTCGGCGGCAGCAACCCCAACGCGAACTACAACTTCACTGCGCTCTACCCAACTGAGCTGAGCCTCGAGGCTTTCTCTCCGCCGTACTTGAGTCCTTCGTGGAAGTCGAGGCCGTTGTTAAGCTCCGTGAAGCCGGGGTCGGAGTTGGGTTATGTGCAGAGATTTTACGTGGAGTTTAGGTTGAATTACGAAGCGGAGAAGATCTACGTGACGATGGTGGCTCCGTCGTTTACTACACATTCGTTTGCTATGAACCAGAGGTTGTTGGTTTTGGATATGGGCGATGTGCGCAAGAGTAGGACTAAGAAACCTGGAGGTTCTAAATCTAACCATGACTACAGTGTTGAGAGCTACGCACCTGCGAGGACCGAGTTGGCGCCACCTGGTTATTATTTGTTGTTTGTGGTGTGTGATGGTGTTCCTAGTAGGGGAATGTGGGTAAGTTTGACATGAATTGCTACGTAGTATGGTGTGTGATGGTGTTCCTAGTAGGGGAATGTGGGTAAGTTTGACATGAATTGCTACTTAGTATTGTGTTAGTTCCTTAAATAAAAAGCTATATATTTAGGAGTGTGGACTATTGAGATCTCCAAATTTGTTTACTAGATCTTACTCTATTATGAATTATTAAATGACATATTTATCCTCATACACAATGACTCTTAAAGATAATAATTATATAAAAAGAAATATTATATTTATTCTCTCTAGACTTTCTAATTCAATAATAATTGATTACATTCTTTATTATTTTCCTTATATATTTTTGTTTTCCAATTTCTTTTTATTAAATCATATATATATATATATATATATATATAGTTCATAAGAGCTAAAACAATGATCAAATATTGATCATGTGATATAAAATTTTGTATTATCATACATGTTGAACGTATATACTTGCAAGGTGCATAAATATTTTTATAAAATAAATAAATAAATATATATCTATTGATTATAGAAAATATATATTTATTAAAATAATTTATTATGAGGTATAAAATAGAGATCAAATTATTCAAAATAAAAAAATAGAGAAAAAATAACACGTACAAAAGAGAAAAACAAAAGTTAAAAAGATATATAGAATAGTTCATAATAAAACATTAACTTGCATGAAAAAAATAATCAAAAAATGTAGGTAGGTTTGATAAAAAAAAAATAAGGCAGAGATAATGGATGTTAAAAAACAAACAGGTTAAAAAAAACAAAGAATAAGAGGTCTATTGATCGAAATATATGTTAATAAATAACTAAAGTTATGTTAGGAATTTGAAATGAGGTCTAGTGAGAAAATTTTTATATTAAAAAGTAAAAAAAAAAAGGTGTAGAGAAAATGAGAGGTATATTGAGCAAATTTGGAGGTCCCAATATCCGTACTCTATATTTAACCAGTATCAAACTATCAATTGCCATGTAATGTTTGATGTTGAAAATTGAAAAAATTAAATGTAATGGACTTGCAGTAGGATGGTTGGTATATGAATGATTGGACTTTCGTTAGAGGCTTTTGATGGGGGCATGAAAGCTTTTGCTTGTTGTAATACAAAGCCTTGGTATGGACTACCGAGCCCATTATATTCAGCCCACTACCGTGTTCTTTCTTCTTCATCTTCATGCATCGTATTTTTTCTTTCTTTTGGTTTCATTTCTGTGTGTGATACTGATACATCTCATGATTCTCATGGGCACGTATTGACACCTGAAACAAATTTTACTACACTATGTAGCTCAGTGTATAATATTTCCCGTGATAAAGGTGAGCTGCACAGCTACTAATTTGTTCATGAAATAGCGGGGTGAAAGGGTTAGAAACTTAGAATCACATATTAATGATATCATGGAAGCAAGAGCGGAGCCTCGGAGCTAAGTTGGACTAAAAAATGGAGAACCTAAATCCAAAATTGATAAATGATAATAGAATATTAATTAATTTATTTTTGGTCTGAGATAATAGAACATTAATTATTGGGAAATATAGGAGCTCTGGGGTGTGAGAACATAATTGAACACATACTCTAATGGTCATAGATTATTCATAGATTATTAGGATTTCAAATCATTAGTTATCTTGAAATAAAAGGGAATGAACTTATTCGTTAAAAGGAAAGGAAATGAATGCATGGCGTGTTGAATAGTTTATAAAGAGGGAAATAGACATGACACTGATAAGCCAAAAGAGAGTCGAGTGCATAGTGATATATGACTTTTGAGAAGCATGCGCATTTCCCTCCTGAAGCACACACGTATACAGCACATATTGCTGCCACTGCCGTTGTTTACTTTCCTACGACCCCTGGAAGCTCCAGGAGATCGAATAGTAAACAGTAAGATTAAGTACTTGTTTAAATTAGACTAATTTTGGTTTTGATTATAGGGAGAGGGGAATTGATCACCAAAAGTAATTCAATTAAGCAGGATCAATTCCACTTAATTGTTTATATTAGACAAGTGTGTTTGTTAATGTTCTTGGACCTTGGTGATTTGTAACAAACCAAGATTTAGACAGAGAGTTAACAAATTAGCTAGGTTATTACGATACACGGTGCACTTGGTGATGTAGTTAGGATAATGTTATTGATATATATATATTTTTTTATCCCTTGTGAGACCCAGACGAAATTAGTGATATTATTAGCTTGAATAACCACCACCTAACAATAATGCCACGTCATAGTCTGAGACGTGAGACGTTATAGACTTACAGTATTTTCAATCATATTTCAACAGAAACAGTGAACTGATAAATAAATAAATAATATTCGTTGGTGCCTATATATACATACAAGGGAAGACCTAGCCTGCACATTATTCATGCATCCAAGATCGATCTGCATGTAATACACGAAGGAAGAAGTCATGCATGCATGTTTCCTTAAATTTCTTCAATCAGCCAAAAGCTCCAACTGTTGTGTGAACATGCGGGTTCTTTGAATTCAATTCCATTCAAATACAGAACAAGTGGTAGCTAGACAACATATACTCCCATTACCAGTCCAATTGTTTCTTCACTTTCAATAGCTACATCATTTAATCTTGTCGATATATATCAATGATACGTTGAATTTGACGCCATGAACAGGTCGATCGAGAGGACAACAAGCTTCGTGACCTCGATTGGAGCTTTTGGAAGTGGGGAGTGAATCTGTCAACGCAACTACGGACCACCAAGATCACGCATGCGCACAAATTCAAATATCCTAGCTATGCTAGGATCTTCTTCATAATATCGAATTCTCGTCTCGTTTAGGGTTTTCTTTTCAATCATGTTCGATGCTACGGTTTGCTCATTTTGCGTCATCTAGCTAAAAGCCTTGTGAGAAATAGGCTTTTTTCACAAATTATTCGAGAAGCCTACTTATTCAAAGTAATTAGTAGTTATAGATCATAATCTCAGTATGCTGTCGTTATTCAAAGTAATACTAGTTAAATGGATATTTTCCCATTTATCTTTCAAGATCAAAGTTATCCTCATAATCTCATCAGTAGTTAATTATCCCATGAGAACTCATTTATTCACATGCAAATTAAATGATACATATTAACAGTGAAACTAAACATGAAGTAATTAATAATTAAAGGAAATGAAATTCAAATTTCTCAAAAATTGAAATCCACACTCACACTTTTTATTTTTAGTCATCATTCTCATAAGAATACAAATTTTAAGTCACTAATGATAAAATTGAAGTTACAAAAAATGAAAAATGAGAGTGTGAATTTCAATTTGGGGAGTGTGGATTTCACTCCTCATAATTAAACATTGCAAGTGTAAAGCTAGCTAGTTATCATGTTATGAATTCATAAACAGTTACATTATATGATGCGTCGGATCTAAATTTATTCACATATATACGTATTGATTCACCAATCACCAAGTATTATGTATTGAGTATTAGAAACATAACTTTGAGAAACATATATAGGGATTTGGTTTATTTTTTTGAAGAATAGGGATTTGGTTTATGAACACATGAAAAACGAAAGAAACTAAAGTGAGGTGCAATGAACAGATAAGGACATTACCTCGATCATTACACACACGTTACGTCAATGAACACAACTCCGATGCTAGCTAGGGACAAAAAAATAATGGTCATGTATGGTGCCCTACTCTCTGCAATGAAGGAAGATTCCATGCGGGGACGTTGATTGCCAACCTAGCGAATAAAACTTGTTTTTAGCTAGTTGAGCGCTTGAAGAGCTAGCCTTGTACACGAGATTTAGATTGTAAGGAGCGAGTCAAAGTTAACATCAGCCAAATTTTCTCTTGTCCTCTGTTAATACATAACCAAGAACGATTGGCAATGCCGAGAATGTGACATGGTCATCTAGTCGCCGGAGAACATTTCAGGCAAAACAATACAGGCAAGACCTTCATAGGCACTCAAAGAGTGAAGGTCCATCATCAATGCACTTGTTGAAACCACTCCACAACTGCTAAACACCCCCGAAAATAGATAGACTGAACAACACTATGAAAACAATCCCACATCTGAAGCTAACGATAGAACTCCCCAATACTAGTCTATAAAGCAGGCACAAATTCCTAAAAGAGGTAAGTTCACTATTCCTCCCATACTCCCATACTATATAAGTAGTAACCAAACACTGACTTAAACATCGGAGAGTCGAAGACTGGGTCACCCAGTCTCGACTCCTGACACGTTGTTACTTGTGCAGATACATGACCAGTAGTTAAGGATTCGACCTCCGGTCTCGAGAACCCGGGAAGAGGTAGAAACAATTGGCGTTAGAAGGAGGGCCCATCTTGTGGAACTCCCATTTAACTTGGAAAACAAGATGGTGGAAATAGTAGATGACCAGAATGAACCTGGGACCAGAATGGAAAAAGAATTATTCCAATCCGGCGATGTATCCCTTAACCAAGCCACCACAACCGGGGCCTCAATTACCCATACAGACGCCGCCACAACCTTCGAAATCCTAAAAAAAGACTTCCACTTGTTCCGGGAGCAAGCAGCTAAGGAAAAGGTAGAGGCAGATGTGTACCGGGTACGCATTGCTGAGTTGGAAAAGGAACAATTCCTACTCCGGGCCACACTGGATCACCGCAACGCCTACAATGACACCTTGGAACGAGCGGCAAGGGTCACTAGCACCCCAAACTCCATTTTGACATCCCTCTTCACAAGCCAAGGGCAAAACAGTTCCATGGTCCCGGGAGGCCCCAACCAAATCATCTACGTAACTCATCCACTCACCCACCCATCCTTTCCACTCCCAACCCCCCAACCATCTATGGTTCCTAATGAATCCATTCCCCTGACAAACCAGCCCAACCCATCTGATCCACCTGCCCGCAATCCCAATTCCACTTGCACTGCAAACCCACCCCTCGACATGCAAACCCGATTCCTCCTCCAGCTCAGCAATTCTGTCACTCAGCTGGCCTCACGAATTGAAGGCGTTGAGAGTCGCGGGAGCCAGCTGATAAGAACATTTTATATCATATTATTATCCCTAATTTATATGTGTTAGTTACTTGTTTTAATTAGTTTGTTTTTGTGTTCTTATAGATATTTTGTCTAAATAAATAAAATATTAAAGTTATAGAAGCAATTTACTTATTTTCATATAGTAAATTGAGTTTTTGTTTTAACATGAGTCTTTCTCTCTTTAATTAAGTGAATAATTGCAACACATGTTCGTCTTATTCTAGTAGCATGTATGCATATATGCATGTGTTAAATTGGTGGATTATTTTCTCATGCATTAGGTGTGATGTGTGAAAATATTACCATGACATCCATTGTTGAATTCACTTTTGCTTGTTTGATTCATAGGTATATAGATGCATTGATACAAACGGAAAAGAGTATGAAGAATTTCCAAGGACATATGAAACAAGGAGGCAAGAAGCAAGCAAGCATGATTCTAGGAACTAAATCTTCAATTGTTCAAAGATTGTGTACGTAACTTCTTTTCATTCACATGAAAAATGAGAGAAGGAAGCTATGTATGAAAGCATTTATGGATGAAGACTTTAGCTATCAAGCTTGAGAAGTTTGAAAGATGGAGTCATTTTTACATGGAGATGAAGTTGAATGAAAATCATTGTTGCCCTATAAATAGATGTTGCTTCAAGTGAATGAGAGAGGGGGGAGAGAGTGGAGATTGAGAGACATATTGTTGCTCTTGTTCTTCGATCCCTTTCTTTAGCTATTTTTCCTATGATGTTTTGTATTGTTTTAAGCATGTTTTCAATTTGTACTATGTGTTGCTAATTTTCTTAACTAAGGTTAAGGAGGAAACTACATTATGAAATAAGTTTCTCTTAATTATCTATCGATTTCCATAATTATGTTATTCATGCCTATGACTTTTGCTTCAAAATGCATTAATAAAATCTTTGTTCATTTCACCTCTAATGTCATGCATTTTTGGTAGTTTGGAAGTCACTTTTATTAATCCATGCTTGGCTTTGTAAAAAATTTAATATGAAATCCTTTGATCTTTTGTCATTCAAATGAGCTTATTTCACATTTGATGCTTTGTAAACATTTTAATCTTTTGTAGTTTCAATAAGTTTGTGTACATGTGATGCTTTGGTGTTCATAATTAAGAAGCGAAGAAGAGTCTACTTTAGATATATTTCATGTGTGCTTCATTGTTAAATTTTGAGAAAGCAGTAGATTGATTTCTAGATTGCTACTCCTAATTCGGGAATTGATAGGTAATATTAAGAGACTTATTATGTAATGTGGTGGAATCCGATGCCTTAGTTACTTCGTCATCAAATTAATCTTTTATCTATTTTATTTATTTTAGCTACTTCACCATCAACTTTCATTCAACTAGGTTAGTGTTAAATTAATTTAGATTCAATTATTTTTTCCTATTTTCATACATTCCTTGTGGGTTCGACCTCGCTCTTGCATATTTGTGCTGCAACTGATTCGTGTGCTTGCGATTAACATTTTAAAACACATCACCAGCGACCCCTGTTCACAGGGTATGAACATTGTCCAAGCCCCTTCACGTCACAAGTACAAATGGAAAAGCGACCACCTGAGGCCAAACCCTTCAAAGTGGACTAGTATAAGGGCACCGGGGACACTCACCTTCACCTTGAAACATTCCTCTCGTTGTGCAACTCCACTCGGTACACGGATGCCATGGCTTGACATGCCTTTCAGGAAACCCTCTTAGATAAAGCACTCAGTTGGTTCCTTAACCTGCCACCCAACTCCATTGATAAAATTGATCAACTCTCGGAACGCTTCCTCAACTGTTTCATACTCCATGCCAGCATTTACCGAAGTGTGGATGCCTTATTTCACATCAAGCAAAAGGAAGGAGATGGACTCCACGAATTACTATCCCGGTGGCAATCAACCATGGCACGCTGTCACAACTTAGAGCCCTGAGTCGCCGAACAAGCTTTTCGCCAAGCCTTGCTTCCCGGCAATTTCCTAATAGAGATTAATAGGAACCCTCCAGGGTCATATGATGTCTTGATGGATCTTGCTGTCCGATGGGAACAAGCCGAGTTTGCCACATTTGGACATTCCCATCCCACCACCACATTAGCACTCCCAGCCCCACCCCCAAAGCAACAATCCGAGCAGAAATATGAGCATTATGACAGAGGACAAGACAAAACCTAGAAGCACAGTAACTCCCGGAACAACAACCAGGGACGTGGTTTAGAACATCGCCACAACAGACAGCGGGTACGTGACCATCCTTATCGGTCCCGAGGGCAAAGCCCCTAGCAGAAGCAGCGTCGTTCCTTCCCGCCACCCCGTTATGAGCTCTACACTACCCTGACAACTACATACGAAGATATATGAGGTTCATGGCCAGATTCTAACCCTACATGGCGGAGCCCCTCGATTTCACCCTTGTCAACCTTATGCAAAAAGGAAATGTACAAACCAGAGGAGTCACCACTACCCCATCCGCATGGAATCAAGTGTCATTTTACAAACGGGAAGATACGATAAGTTGCCATCACAATGAGCCATTTATAATCAATGTCCAAGTGAATCACTACAAGTGCCATAGAGCCCTTGTGGACACAGGAGCTGCAATCAGTGTAATGTTTGTTGATTGCTATAGAGGACTCTGGCGTGACCGAGCTAAGTTGTACAAAAATCATGATCCTCTTGTCAGCTTCTCGGGAGAAATTGTGCAACCCTTAGGCTCAGACCGCTTGACAATTTCAGTGGGAACTAATCCCTGTCGTTCATTCATCACGACACACTTTCTCATAGTCGATTGCCCTTCATCCTATAACCTCATTCTGGGTCGCGACATCAACTAGGGACTACCGTGCTTTATTGTAGGCCACATGCTGCTTATGAAAGTACCTACCCCAAGAGGCATACTCACAATCTATGGGGATAGATCATCCATCAAACATTGCCATCTTAATGCTATCCAGCAAGGGCATAGCGCATGTGAAATGTTGTCACTTAACCCCTCGGAACCCATTGATGACCCCCGGGACGATCTTGGCGGGAAAGAAAAGAAGAATCAAGTCCCAAGGCCCAATCCAGTAGAAGATACAGAATGGGTTTCCCTGTCCACCATGATCTCGAGAGGAAGGTCCACATCGGCACTAGCCTTGACCCGGAACTCCGCCAAAAGTTCATTACCTTCCTCAAGGATAAACATGAAGTCTTACTTGGTCTTATGCCGACATGCCAGACATTTCCCCTGATATCGTTACACATAAGCTCAATATCCTTAAAGACTATCCCCATGTCAAGCAGAAAAGGCGTGCTTTTAACCCGGAAAAGTATCGGGCCATCCAAACCGAGGTCCAGCTACTAAAAGAGATCAAGTTTATCCGAGAGGTCTCCTACCTAGCTTGGGTTTCCAATGTTGTCATGATTCCCAAGCCCAATGGTAAATGGCGAATGTGTGTTGACTACACCAAACCTCAACGAAGCGTGCCCCATGGACAACTTTCCCTTGCCATGGATAGACCAATTGGTCGACTCCATAGCTGGTTACAAAATGCTCAGCTTTCTGGACGCCCACTCGGGATATAATCAAATCAAAATGCATCCCACAGATCAAAAACACACTACTTCTGTTACAGACAAGAGACTATAATGTTACGGGGTCATGACTTTTGGACTGAAGAATGTAGGGGCAACCTATCAAAGGTTAGTCAACACCATGTTTGAAGAAGAAATTGGGGAACTCATGGAAGTATAGGTGGATGACATGCTAGTCAAAAGTGTGACAAATGATGACCATATTGCTAATCTAGACAAAGTCTTCACTAAGCTCCAGGCTCATAGGATGCGCCTCAACCCACAAAAGTGTATTTTGGCTGTTGGCAGAGGAAAATTTTTAGGTTTTATGATCAGTGAAAGAGAAATTGAAGCTAACCCAGAAAAGATACAGGCCATACTCGATATGACTGTCCCGACTACCTGGAACGAGGTCCAATGCCTCATGGGACGTTTGGTAGCCTTGGCACGATTCATTTCCTGCCTCACAGATAAGTGTAACTCATTCTTTCAATTGCTGAAAACCTAATATAAGGAAGACAGCACATGGGGCCCGAAACATGATGATGTCTTCAATAACATCAAAGCTAATCTCGCAGCAGTTCATCTCCTATCAAAGCTTATCCCGGGAGAAGTACTGTACTTATATCTGGTTGTGTCCCCTACAGCCATTACCGCTGCTCTCACACGCCATGAACTTAACAGTGAGCTCCTAGTATATTACTGTGGCAAGGGTTTTGCAGATTCTGAGGCTCGCTACCCTGACATTGAAAAGTTGGCTTTAACTCTCATCACTGCAGCACAAAAACTTCGGCAATACGTCCAAGCTCACACAATTCATGTCCTAACCAATCACCCTTTGGGGCAAATACTCCAAAAGCTTGAAACTTTAGGACGCCTAGTGAAATGGGCAATTGAGCTGGGTGAATTTGACATACACTTCAAGCCAAGAGCAACAATAAAAGGGCAGGTAGCGGCATATTTCATTGCTGAGTTCATTCCCCTGGATCACGATAGCCCAAAGGTAGACGCCCCCCCTCGGGACGTCATATTGGAACTTCATGTTGATGGATCCTCAAACAATAGACTAAGTGGGGCAGGAATAATGTCCCGCCCCCAAACCGAGACCAATATTATAAGGAAATATGGTGCCCAAGTTTGCGGCGTGAGTTAAAACAAGTAAAATTTTCTCGAATAATTTACTAGAAGAAGAAATATATATATGTCTGAATAATACTTTTATTAGAAAGCGAAAACATTAATATTTTACAATACGAGAGTTTTAGCAAAAGTATATAAGACATTACATTTATTCTCAAAATAGCAATAGAAAACATTCTTTTATTTAGTAGGTTCATCCCATTCCCCAAATATCTATTCGTTACCTGAAAACAAGAATGTGTAGCATCATGAGTAACACAGACCCAGTAAGTACAACTTACATTCTTATAATAATGTGTCTTATAAGAAACCAGAAATAAACACAACTAAGTAAAAATGTACCAAGAATCATTTTTGTTTGTTCATACCGATTCTTATTTATGCACACATACACACACACACATATACAAACGTGAATAAATTTATCCATGTGAATATTTAGGAAACTGATAATAAATCATAAAGATCGCGTGCTAGGTTCACTATACCAAAGCACAAATAAGCCGCAGCATACTAAGGACAATACCAGAGTATGTATACTCAAGGTCGACACTTTCTTCCTATGAGTATAATAGTGCACTATCTGTAGGGACTAGGGCCCAGACTAACTCCACAAATCACAAAACACTTTTACCAGTAATTCACTTAAGCACGGGGTAGTACTAATCACCCGGCTTCACATCTCCAAATATAATTACGTCAATAAAATATAGCAAATTTTAGTAAGTAAGACAATTACTTCAAGACTAACAAAGTATATAAGCCTACATCAATATGCTTTAAAAATTGTCAATAACTTAAGGTATGCACAAGTTAAGCAATTTAATAAACCTGAAAGTAAATGTGCAATAAAGTAAATGTACTTTAAATTAAATAAACAGAAAATATTAATTAGTAGTCAAAGAATTAGTAGTCATATTTTTCATAGTGAGGGAAATCCTTGTCCAAAGAACCGTCAACTTATCATTTTCATATCTCATTCAATTTATGTCCAAATTAGGCAAGTGAGGAGTCCATGTCAAAAGATTTTTCATAAGGAATCCAATGGGATAAGTCATATAATCCAGTTCGAAGTCATAGAGTCCAGAAATGGTGAAAAACAGTAGCAATGCAGAAAGCTGATATCTTTTATATTACCTTTGATGTCTAAGTTTTTACGTGCTTTATATTTTACTATTACTTCTGAAACTTTCCAGATTTAAAAAAAAATAGAGGTCCTAAGCTTCATTTTGATATAAAGTTTGTAGAAAAAGGTTAAGAAATGAGCGAGATATGAATTTTTGAAGTTGTGGTAGTTGTAATGGATTTTCAGCAAGTTTATTAGTTTGGAAATTTGATTAGCCATAACTTGTTCATTTCTAAACTTTTTTAAGTGATTCAAAAGCCTAAACTGAAGACTTTTTCATGAAGAATCTAATTTTGTGATCAAATTTTACAAAGTGATACTTAATTATATACGAAAATATAAGTTTCTAGAAAACATACTCTTTTCCATTTTATCCTTAGTTATGTATTTTGATAATCTTAAAGACAAAAGAGTATAGGAATGTAACTATGTACTTACACTTGAATTTTCAGAAGTGAAGTGAGGGTTTTGGTGTTGATACAAGGTTGGGCTTCTTTGACAAATTAAGGGAGAACTTCTCAAGAGAAAAAGAGTGAATGATAGGATTTTGGTGTGGGAGCTTTTCTATTCAACTAAGAAAGTTTGTGATCATCTTGACATTTGATCTTGGGGTGTGAAGAAAAGATGTTGCAGCTCCCAAGTATAAATAGGCCATGAAGCATGCATTGAAAATTAATTTCCACCAATTTTATTTGACTTAAAAGACCAAACATTAAGTTTGAGTGATAGTCTAGCTAGTTAGGGTGATTGTTCACAAAGAAAACCAAATAGTAAGAAGGGTAAAAGAAAAATCAGCTAGTACATGAATCTATATATGAGGTATACCTTATATATGTATTGACATGAATCTATAGATACACAAATATTTATATATGCATATATAGATATATATCTACTCAAGCTAATAAGTAAAGGAATATGATGTTTCCTTTTCTTAATATCTTTTAAATGTGTTAGTAATATTTAAGATTAGAATAGTATGCATGATAAAAACAATACTAACTCGAGTCTTAAATTCGATCACTAGTATTGATTATATGTAAGAAATACGGGTTAAGGTATTTAAGTAGTTTACTTAAATTCTAATACTTAATAAAAATATCTATCTTGTAAGTATGATATTTGGAGTCATTGGCTTCTAAAAGGAATACTTTAGAAGATATTTGGATTACTATATAAGGTTAAGGAGCCTTAATGTGCTATATAATTAGTACTAAGTTTTGGGGTACTACAAATAATCATCACAGATCCAGAGGGAAATTCATATGAGTATGCTCTCCGGTTTGAATTCAAAGCATCTAACAACATAACTGAATACGAAGCCCTTATAACGGGCATTCAGCTCTGCCGAGAACTCGGAGCTCTACACATTCACATATTCAGTGACTCTCAGCTTGTAGTCAATCAAGTGGCAAGAGACTTCAAGGCCAACCAGAATAACCTGGGATCCTACAAAAGTCTAGCTCTTGCAACACTTCACATCTTACAAACTCACACAAATCCCCAGGGTCAAGAATTCAAAGGTAGACGCCCTCGCGAGACTCGCCACTGCTCTTCCCGAGTCCTCGCCACCAAATGTCCACATAGAAATCTTAGACAAACCTAGCATCTTGAAAGCTTATTCAAAAATCTTTGCCATCGAGACAACTAGTCAGCCTTCATGGATGGACCCATATGTGGCCTTCCTCTCTAATGGTACCCTGCCCCAGGACAATAGAGAAGCACAGTGGTTACGCCACAAGGCTTCACTCTACCTACTTCGAGACGATAAGCTATACCATCATGGTCAGTCATGTCCATTCTTGAAGTGCTTGCCCATAGAGGAAGGGCATAAAGTGTTGAAGTCACTTCATAGTAGTTGTTTTGGCCACGATCCTCAGCGCGCGGGCGAGAGGTAACTAGCGAACAAAGAAAAGAGGGATTGTTGCGGGCGTGCCACCTCGCAGACGAGGAAAGGGTTGTATGCGAGCTTGACTTCTTGATCAAGCGAAAAGGTTTCCAGGTGCCATCTCAGATGAGGAATTTACGAGCACAAGGCGATCGATACTCATGGCGGGACGCGAACATAGCAACTATAGGGAAAATCAGAGTAATTGGGGAGAGTCCAGGAGAGCTCTGAGAAAACCTAGGCGGCGGTGTGCTTAGGGTTAGGGTTTCAAGGTAGCTTGAAGGGGTAACTGGTTTGCAGTTTGTTTATAAAAGTTGTGTGTAGATTGTCGAGAGAGATTTGATTGTAGAGAAGTTGTGTTTGCAGCTTCAACGGGGAAGCGGATGCAAAGCTCCTGGGAGCACCGGAGGTTTCAACTAGGTTGAAGAGTTTGTTTTGTAGTTGTAGAGATTGTAGAGTTGTCATTTTCTGTAAACCCTTGAGTCCTTTATATAGTGGTCCGACTTGCGGCAGAAGAAAGATAGCTTAGAATCCAAGTCGGACTCCTGAAACCCTAATAGCACAAGGGCACCGTTAACCCGCGCAGACCAAACAACTTGTGACACATGTCTAGTTCGCACACTCCGCATGGGCTACTGATTCCATCTCACGGGCTTTTCTAGCTCGCGGGCTTTAGAAGGGCTTTTTATATTAAAAGGGCCACAAGGATTGACCCGAAGTATGTCAAAGACTTGTAAAAGTCTTCAACGATTAATGTGGTCCGCGCAGACTCCGCCTGTGGCTTCCTCGCAAAGTATCTCACGCGAGCTAGTTCATCAGCTTGCCTTGATGTATTCCACCTCGCCTAAGACTTTTACGTGAAGTACTATTACGCCTCGCCTACGCATGAAGTCCTTCCGGGCGCAAGATCATTAAGTGTGCGAGCTATGTATTTTGCGTGAAGCGCGCGAGCTCTCTAGTCCGTGCGAAGTTATTCCGTATGCTAACTCTGTAAGTTAGCTCGTGTGGTCTATTCTGCACGCCAACTAAGTGTTTTGCCCGAAGTCTTTGTAATTCAACTCGTGTGGTCTCACTGTCGGCTATTACTTGTAAACTTAAAGAACTTGGGCTCGCCGGTATGACATGGACCAAAAATTTAATTAATATTCACATAGACATTTATTGTCCAGTAAAATATTAATTTGGGCGTAAACAGTAGTGTTTGTGGAAACCATGCGGGAGCTCGGTACCTCATGTTCAAGTCACTTAGAGCTCGATATTATTGGCCAACATTAGAGTAGGATGCAAAAGCAATTGTCCAAGCATGCATTCAATACCACAAATTTGCCAATTTTGCTCATCACCCATCAGTGCACTGTTTGTTATCATCTCCCCATTCCCTTTCAATCAGTGGGGACTCGATTTCATGGGACAGTTACGCACAGCCCCGGGACAACTCAAATTCGCAATAGTCATTGTAGACTATAACACAAAGTGGATAGAGGCAGAACCCTTTGCCACAATCATAACTGAAAACGTGATAAACTTCCTATGGCGTAACTTATACTGCCAATTTGGGGTACTACAGGCCATCATCACAGATAATGGGACACAATTTGGCAACGACACATTCAGGGAATTCCTGTCAAAACAAGAAACCATAATCTTTTATGCCTCCCCAGCACACCCCCAGCCCAATGGCCAGGTGGAAGCCATAAACAAGTTCATCAAGCAAAACTTTAGGAAACGCCTGGAAGATGCCATAGGGTTGTGGGCTGCCAAGCTCTCTGAAGTCCTTTGGACACTCGCACCACCCCAGCAACAGCCACAGGAAAATCTCCATACCTCTTGTCCTATGGCACCGAAGCAGTGATTCCTGTACAAATGGAGGTCCCGAGTGAATGTGTCACGGTATACGATCCCGAGACGAAAGTCACGGGGTTACGACTTAACATGGACCTCCTGGAGGAGCGCCAAGACATGGCACACCTCAAGATTGTCAACAACAAACAGAAGATTACTCAGCACTACAACAAGAAGGTCTTCCCCCGCCCCCTGAAAGTAGGCGATTGGGTCATGAAGGAAGTCATTCCCTACCCCACTAGACTCAAAAGCAAAGTGGGAAGACCCACTTGAGATAGTTAACGCCCTAGGACCAACTACATTCTATCTCCAGGACATTGATGACTGAGTACTACCTCGCCCCTGGAATGCTCGCCACCTCTACCCCATTTAATTTATCAGTCCCAAGGCCCAGCACAGTAGCTAGCACTTCTTCATTTTGTATACTTCAGCCCGTTAGTGGCTTAAATAAAATGTACACCTTACCCGTTAGCAGCCAACTCTAAATGAAGATGCTATATTTTCTCTTATAATTTTCTAACACCGTATCAAGAACGCAAAACAAAAAAACAAAAAAAAAAACAAAAAAAAACAAAACAAAGTGAACCACAAATGAAAACATTCATTTAAATAAACAAGAAATACCGTCAAGTATCAGCCTAGACTCCCAAGCAATCCATAATTAATAAATTGTTCAAATGGCTAACCATGCCACCAACATTGTTTCAAAAGCAAACAAAAAATTGAAACCTAACAAAACAGCGAATTACAAAGTCAAAATAATCATTTCTCCCCAGAGGACGCGCCACTAGACTTGTTCACGCTCCCGCCACTCCTTGAGCCGCTACCACGTCCGCGTCTTTGGCTTATGTTCACCAACACCCTTTGACCCTACACGTGCTTAGATCGTTCACAAGATGCAGAGGGAGGCCTCATAGACACATTAGGCGTACAAGTGAACTTACTTGCTGCATTTCAGTAACGGGGGACTTACTGGTTGAAATCTTTTACACTTCAGAACACGGGGCCATCACAAGCCCAGGTGCTCGAAGGTCAGCAGGCTGAACAACAGAAGACGCGACCTACGACACTATCACTTGAGTAGAAGGGGACCCCTCGGGACTCGGAGTCCTTAGTGGAGAAGTCGCAATCACCGCAAGTGGCCGAGGCATGCTCACAGTAGAAACTTTCCTTTGGCACAACAGGGGATGTAGCACGCCAGGCCTCGTGCTTCTTAGCCAGCGATTGTGAGATCTCGGCTTGCTTCCTCTGCTCTGGTGTCATATGCTCCCAAGCTCTCTTCACAGCATCCCTCTCGGCATACCACTTGCGCATGGCCGCTTCATTTATCCAGCCAGCTTGGCAACCAGTCTTGCTCAGCTCATCTTGTCCCCGGTTATAAGCGCTCCTCAACTGTTGCTTATACACTTCACTCTCTCGGAACACCCTTTCCCCAACCCCGACAGCCTTTGCACACTTCAGCTTCCAAACCCTATCTTGCTCCGCCAAGGCATGTGTCAATTTCGCCACCTCAGCTTCCAAAGATACCACCTTGGCAGCGGCTACCTCCCCAGCTTCCACTTGCATGTTCTTCTCATGCACAGCCTCCTTCAACTCAGCAACCTCCTTCTCAGATGCAGCAACCTGGTCTCGGAAGACAGTAACATCCTATTCCAGCTGCTCAAGACGTTGTGAGATGGCACGGTTATTCTCTTCCGCCTCCTTCAACTGTTGGCATTTAGCCTCAGCATCATCCTGCAAGTGAGTAACAGCCATCTCACTTGCAACATACATCAGCAGCATAGCCTGCAGAAAACACCAAAACATAAACAAAGAGACAGGGAATGTAGAGGAGCAAATTGAACATTACGCATACTTACCCGAGTTAACTTCTCCTTGGCGAGAGCCACGCTGGCCAAGGGATCAACCTCCTTTAAGGCATGGATATCATGAGAGCGGTGACGCATGTCGTACGCCATTTGTGCAAGGTAAGGCTGCACCTCCCTGGTCCCCTCCAATGCTTGGGTAATCTCAGCCAAACTTCCGGAGCTCCCAGAATGCCCTTCCTTGCGAGACCTCTTCAAACCTTCACTTGATGACTCAACCCTTTCCTTCCTCTTCCGAGTCCTCGTCACGACAACCTCCTCTGACCCTTGAATAATTGGATCCACCTCCTCAACCACAAAGTCCTCGCCACCGGTTTGGGGCTCACCCACATTCTCCAAAGGCATATCTTCCACTCCCACTGGCTCCGAGACTAGCTCATCCTTCACAGGAACCTGCTCATAATCACGACCCTCGGTCTCGGTGACCTCGTCATCCACTTCTTGGTCACCCAAGCCCATTACTTTTGCCTCCAAGGGAGACAAATAGGCATAGTCCTTATCCGCCAGCTTCAACCTCAAGAAATCGTCCTCACCCTCTTCAAGCTCTACTTCTTTCCCTTCGCCGGTTTCCAAGTCGATATCATACGGCTTGGCATGGTCAGCCTCAGCATGCAACCCATCTAGCACATCCTTATCAGAGACCCTGTCATAAGGACCTTCCTTCTTCCATGATCCACCATCCTGAAACATCGTCACTACACCAAACAAAAACAAGGGTCAAACACAGACAAGAAAGCATAAAATGTGAAAACATTCAAATAAAAAATACAGACCCAAGACCCGGGCATAATCGAAATGATTATATATGCCAAGACGGCATATCCAGTAGGAGCTCCTAGACTCAAATGCCCATAGCACCCGACATATATGACGCTCTATCAGCTTGGTTAGCTTATTCTCTTGGGGCACTACACAAAGTTAGCAGTTAGCAAGGATAGTACAGTACAAACAATAACAAAACACGAGACACAAAACACGGTACCTATTTTTTGGAAGGCCCCGGGAACTCGAAAGGGATGCCTATGCCACTTTTGCCATTGCCCCCCCCCTCGACGAGGAAACACTTCCGTCGCCAACTCTCGTTAGTAGAGGTGGGCAAGTCTTCCACCAAAATCTTAAACTTTCCCCTAGACTTCAGGGTCACACATCCTTTGCTAGCCTTCTTTGCGCAGTACGCCATGTGCCAGCAGGCGTTGAACTCCTCAAAGCAGGGGAATTCCTGTCTCAATAAACGGAATAACACCCCTATCCCCAATATTTGCCTCAGTATGTTAGGGGTCACCTGCTCCGGGGCAATATGCAAACACGCTAGCGTATACTGAACGAAGGGAGGCAACGGGAACATCAACCCACACCTTAGCTGATACTCGTATACTAAGGTAAAATCATCTGGAGGAGCCCAAAACTTAACATTCTTGGACAAGGGACGTAATAACACCTCGTCAAGAATCCCCCATTTTTCCTTAAGAGCTAACAACTCTGACGACGTCATACTCTCGCCAAGAGGATCCCAAAACGAGTCGTCAGCCTCCCGAGATCTCGCCATACTAAACTCTTCTACCTCCTGCAATAGAGGGTCAGACGAGGACACGTGAGACCCAACATCCGTAATAGGAATGCCCTCCCCTAAGTCAAGTGCAACCTTCGCCATAAAATTATCCAAATCCTCCTCCCACCGGTGCAAGGTGTCTGAATCAGGATCAGGCGAGCTAGAGACAACCATAATCTCCTCGCTAGACACCCACACCGGGTCTGTTATACCCTATATCCTCACAAGTTAGACTCTCACTACCTTAACCCTAACTAGCCCGATAGTAACCAACCATTCCCTTACCTCAGAATCACCCAACAAAAAAAAAACCCGCAAACAATGCAAAAATCATACCAAAAACCCCTACCAATCCAAAAAACAAAATGAAAACAGAAGCCAGAATAGGAGTCGACAAGTTCATACCTTGAAAACAATGGGTAAACGTAGTGGCAGTGACTCTGGTTGCAAACAGCAAAGCACTCGCACCCAACCGATCGAGGGTAAAATTGGATGTTCCCCAAGTTCAATTTTCACATTTCGTCGAAGTGCCTTTCAAAACACTTGAAAACTGTTCTTTCAAGCCTTAATCCCCTCTTTTCAAAGTGCAAACTCCCTCCTCTGTTTTCTCCAAGTCTATTTATAGACACCCAAATCAACCACAACCGTCCAGATCTTCCCCACCTCGACTATCAGGGAGAAGCCAAGTCAACCACGATCAAAACGTGCGTTACAAAATGTGCCTCACGATCTCAAGTATGCTCGTTAATTGCACGAGTCATTACAGCCTTAATGACGTCATAAATGACCACGTGTCCCTCATAAACTGGCAATTTATGACACCCGTGAGATATGACGAAGGGATTGTATCGAATTCTCGGAATGCAACCCCAGCCACCTCGCGACCCTCGCGTGGAGACTTGGGGACTCGACACCATACCTCCAACTCCCGGGTAAGACACATTCTCGACACAACTTGAGAATAACTCCCCACCTAAGAGCTCTCTCAGACTGGGGACTTAGAGACTTGTTAATACATAAGCCAAGAACGCTTGGTAATGCCGAGACTGTGACCTAATCACTCGGTTGCCAGAGACCATTCCGGGCAAAACAACACCTACAAGACCTTCACAGGCACTCAAAGAGTGAAGTTCCAGCAACAATGTACTTGTTGGAACCACTACACAACTGCTAAACACCCCCGAAAAGGGAGAGACTGAACAACACTATGAAAACAGTCCCATATCGAAGCTAACGACAGAACCCCCTAATACTAGCCTATAAAGCAGGCATGAATTCCCAAAAGAGGTAAGTTCACTATTCCTCCCATACTCCCGTACTATATAAGTAGCAACCAAACGCTAACTTAAGCATCAGAGAGTCGAAAACTAGGCCACCCCAGTCCTGACTCCTGACGCGTTGTTATTTGTGCAGATACATGACCAAAAACTAAGGATTCGACTTTCGGTCCCGAGACCTCGGGAAGAGGTAGAAACATCCTCATTGTCTCTGTTATATTATATATGATCTAATGAAAACTTAGATCTAAATTTGATAAGAATATGAAGACAACGAGAGTCTAGTGTAAACGAACAAATGATCGAAGATATAATTATCAAAATTATAATGATTTTTCTTTCCTCTTCAATCGTTTCATCATGATATTCCTAGATTGTTAGTACTTAGCTATTGAATTTTCTGCCCAAATAGTTTGACAGCTTTAGAAGACCAAGAGAGTACGTTACAATGACCACCGACCTGGAATCCCATGAGGTCTCCTTAAAACAACGACGAGTAATACCGCCCTTGAAAGTCTTGCCTGAATTATTGACAGACTCTAAAGCCCTTTCATGCATGGGAAGCCCTTTTATGGGTTTGAACAAGATTCTGTTGATTTTTACTACGCTTAATTAACGATTGCATTAGGGATTATGGGATAGTGACTTAGTGCACTGGGGTCAATGGGTTAATTAAGGATCGATCAAATTATGGATTAGTTAGTTAATTAGTAGGGTGAAGCTTTAACCAAACATAATTAAGGTTAGTTTTATTTTCCTTTTGTTTGGTCGAAAGAAGAAAACACAAGAATCCAAAGTACGTATTTCCAGAAAGCAACACTCGTAAACCCAAAACAGAAACGCAGTACACATTCATGAATCTACTGTTGACCTGTTGTGTGTTTATCATGTGTTAAATTGAGTTCTGTTCAAAACACGCAGCACGACAATTGTAAATTTGTAACGTACGTACTGAGATTGAGATAGCTCATTTGGTCCTTTCTTTCCCAGAATCAATTATTATCGATTACCTCAAATCATAACCAGCTATATATATAGCTCATCAACTTCTTCCTCTGCTACACATATCTTTCGCCTCTCTTCTAGCTAGCTGCTATACTGATAATTTGATAGTGAGCTTCTTTGTTAGCTTGATTTCCAACAACTTAAATTTGGACATGGAAGAGATTAATATACTTTCCTCATGTTCTCCACCTTATAGCATTTGTCAAGAAACCTCTGCAAACACACTTCAACAACGCCTCCAGTTGATAGTTCAAAATCGGCCAGAGCTTTGGGTCTACTCTATTTTCTGGCAAGCCTCCAATGACTGCAACGGCGTCCTTTCGTTGTCATGGGGCGGTGGCCATTCCAGAGGCACCAGAGACTTCTCATCCAAGAAGTTGGATAACTATTACCAGCCCAAATTCGGGTTGGAACTGCAGACGCCGAAGAAGGCGATCAACCGACAACTAAAAGCTTTGTTCCAGGAAGACATGGACATGGACATCAATGGAGATGTGACTGATTCCGAGTGGTTCTACTTCTACACCCTCTCTTTGACACAGTCTTTTGCTGCAGGCCATGGGAATAACAATATAGTTGGGCGTACATTTTGTTCCGGTGCTTTTGTATGGTTGGCAGGAGATCACGAGTTTCAGTTGTATCAGTGTGAGAGAGTTAAAGAGGCCCGCATGTATGGCATTCAAACACTTGTTTTTATTCCTACGCCCGATGGGGTAATTGAACTCGCCTCTTTGGAAGTGATCAAGGAAGATTGGCGTTTTGTGCAGAACTCAAAGTTGATTTTTGGACTCGACAAGATCACAACCAGCTGCAGCGTCTCAAATTCAAACCGAGGTCATGCTCATGTTCCTCAGCTGCAAAACACTATGTTTCCAGAATCAGATCAAAACCAGTGGACGACACAAGGTGAATAATCGAAATTCCTATATCTTAAAACTAAAGTTCTACAGTATGTGTATTTTCATTTGTTATGCATTCGAGCAATGCTAGGACATTTTGGAGAATCATCTGCAGCTAACCCACCTTACGTGTCAGTTTATGTAACATATATGTCATCCAACCAAAATGTTTTATTAAATGTGGTTCACTTAGTATTATTCTTTACACTCGTTAATTTTCGTTGATTTGTGAAGGTGGTAGGAATGTAACTGTCAACAACCTAAGTGGATCATCATCCGACTCCGGGCCTTCTGAGAATACATCAAGCACTCGATTGAGAAAGAGAAGAAAATCTGACAAAGGCGAGCGCCATTCACCGATAAACCATGTGGAGGCCGAGAGACAACGACGTGAAAAGCTTAATCACCGATTCTATGCTCTCCGATCTGTTGTTCCGAATGTGTCGAAGATGGATAAAGCTTCTTTACTCTCTGATGCAGTTGTATACATCAATAACCTCAAGACAAAGATTGAGGAGTTGGAAGCAAAAATTCATGCACAACCCAAGAAACACAAACCGAGTGTTATGAATGACAATACTCTTGACTATAGTCAAAGGACCAACTCCTTAACTTATAGAGCTGCGGCTGCTACAGAGGTGGATGTGAAGATTGTAGGCTCCGAAGCCATGATTCGAGTCCGGTGTCCAGATGATGAGGAGTATCCAAATGCCAGACTGATGAATGCACTCAAAGATCTTGAACTACACATTCATCATGCAAGCATATCAAGTGTGAATGACTTCATGCTTCAAGATGTTGTGGCAAGAGTTCCTCATGGTTTCACAAGTGAGGAGGCCATGAGAACTGCTCTTATACAAAGATTTGATAACTAGTCTCCCTTCCTGGGAATTATGGATTTGATCTTCTTCTCCCTTTTTCGTTCTTTCTTTTCCTCTTGAGAAATGAATGTGATGAAATTTTCGCTTTGCTAGTTAAGTAGTGAAACGTACTTGGTTACTCAAAGTTGGTGGTATCAGTTTGTTGGGTGTCCTTCGTAATTGGATAACCCAAAAGAGAAGGCTATGGCTTATGGGTGCCCTAGTGATAATTATCAAATTATTGATAATTAGCTAATAATAAACTGATAACTATCCGAATTTGTTTTAAGGTTGCTTGATTTTCATGTAGGCTTTATTTAGCCTCTAAGTCATAGATTCTAAATTTACCAAAAAAAAAATGACTTGGGTCACATTTTTTTATATTAATAACTATATATATGTCCGTGAGGTTTGAATTTATGATCTCAAAGTTGTCAGTTAAACACCTTAATTAATCAACCAAATCACTATTACTTGGGTCACATATTTTAGTGTTTATTCTCTCAAGATACATATTGTCCAATAAAATTTATTTTAAGCTCAGACATATATATATATATATATAAATATATATATACCGATTTGTTATGACTTTACATGACTCTTCTAGCTGCAGATCTGCAAAACAATAACTATCCTCAACTGATATTACCTGACAGCAAATCCATGCATTCACTTCTTCTATTCACTCTACACCTACAATTTTGAAGCTTCACAATGTCCTTCTCGTTCAGGTCTAAATATACTGCCAAACCTCACGAGCATCACAAGAGTAATGTTATTGCCCCAAGTTCTTCCCTTTGTTTTCTTAACTGGTTTTGTGAGTCTCATCGCTACGCTACGCTAGCTAGGTAAAGAATGTCCTCGACTATATACATTTTTGGCACTCTTTAATGATCGAGGACGGATGTGGTTGGCTTTTTTTTTTTTTTTTTTTTTTCTCTATCAATTATTCAGTTCAGACCATGGTAGCTATTAGAATTCCGAATTGATCAACGCGCAGATAATGTAGAGACTCATTAAGTTGGCAAAATTTGAGAAGTAGCTGTCGCTATACTCCACCGGCAAGACTTCAGTACGCAGGTCTAATACTCTACACTGGATCAGGTAACAACATTTAACACACTGGGTCCGATATGATTTCAGTGATTTGTGATAAGGTTTGAAAATGGAACCAGGGGTACGGTTTCGTCCTGGTAGAGGAGTTTCTATATAAGAGGTGCACTTATCACTCTTAGTTAATGACTTCTTTAGCTTAGAAAACAAGAGGAACAAGGGTAAAATTCAGATCGAATATTGCCAATCCAGCTATCATATTTAGGGTTTAGGGGTTAGTCTGATCAGGTCGAAACCATTGGATTAATCTTTAAACATATATACTCAGTTGCTAAAAATTGAAAGCTACATCGTCGATTAGGCATGTAAAGGAAAAATAGCTAGAAATTAAACTGTAACACGGACTGGGATTGTACTAAATGTACTCTTTTATCTTCTTGAAGTTTATCAGGACCCAAAGAAAAGAACACTTGACATTTTTCTGACTTAGGTCTTAAACTTTAGGGCATATTGTTACCCAACAATACACTACTAGGGTAGTCATTTTCACAAGGCTGAGCCCTCTAGCTTGCTGAGTCGATCCTCACTGAGACTTCCTTGAAGTACGTCGAAGAGGAAGATATTTAGTCTCCCAGTTCTTGATGATCAGATTTTGAATTCTCACTGCTTTTATCCCTAGCCTGTCTAATATCTTGGAAAAGAAAAAGCATCACATACATACATACATACTCGATCAACCAACGCCTCAAGATAGAAAACATATCGTAGAAGATATCTCTTTTCAGTTTCTGTATATTCTTAACCCTGCACTTGGTTATGAATTGTTCCAAATCGCCTCCAGCTCTCTAGTGAAAGCCTTCTGTCTCCCAACGACAATCGTGATGTGATCTTTCTTCTCAATCACCTTAACGCGAGCCCGAGGAACCCTCGATTGCACATTGTAGCTGCATTCAACTGGGATAAGCTTATCATCTCTTCCATGGAACACATTAACATCGCATTTTAGTTGGTCTCGAACAGTGTCTAAGTAGGCGTCCATCTTGCAAGCAGTGCCGCATATTATGTTGTGCAGAGTGTGCCATGCTGCGTTGTGTGTGTGGCAGAAGAACCCTTCAAGCAAAAACGTTCTCACCCTGTAAAAAAAAAAAGCAAGAATCTAGCAATTAGTTAATTTCTTTCTTTTCTCATGTAGTATCATCCAGCTCTAAATAGTTCAATAAATAAGTACAGTTGTAGCCTTAAAAGTTTGTTTGGAAGGTGAAAATGAAGTGTCGGGTATTATGGAAGTATGGAACAGAGCCCTACTGAAACTGAAAGAGGAAAATATTATTGTAGCTAGCTGTGGTAGCACAACCAATCACCATGACCCATATTGACTGGTATATGCAACTACAAGCTGTGACCAGCATGGTGTTAATTTCCTGGTTACGGATGGGGCTGAGTTTCCCCAATCAATATGAAAAAGGGTCCACGGGAACCGTTTGGAAAGTTTGGAAAATAAATGGCAGATAAGAATAAAATGATTTCGTGCCGAAAATAGGTTTTGGTTGGTGTGACTAAATATATTCCATAAAGTAGGTACCTTAGTGTACTAAATTAATTTGATCCAAAAAATTCAAATTAAACGAATGACTTTACCTGTTTCTAGTCACAAATTTGGCAACAAACTCAATAAAACGGTGGTTCTTGCAAATGAGAAGGCAGATCGTCCGTGAGATGTGCTCGTACCAGCACGCAATCGACGCACCGAAGGCAATCACCGGCCAAACACGCCTGGGCGCCACCATCCTCATCACATGTTGTGTTGCTTGTACCCCTTTTGGTGCAGGGAAGTATGGCTAATTAACAAGCACCAATTAAGAAAACCAAACACTCTAGTCAATAATTTGTTGAACTCCCAAAATTGATTTTTCGATAAAGATTTTGTTTAGAAATCATCTAAAGTCTAGTGATGTAACATTGTAACATGTCAAATTAATTTACGAATGAACGATTTGATGACATACCGGGGCGAGTAAGGTGAGGGATTTGATAGAGTTGGGGTGCTTAACGGCAAGGGCAAGGGCCAAAATGCAGCCTAATGAATGAGCAACAATGTGGAAGGATTTAACTTTATGAGGCTCAAGCACGGACTGCTCGATCATTTCTAAGTGTTCTCTGAGGGTGTACATAGAGTCGGCTGGCTTTGGACTCCTTCCAAACCCCAGAAGATCAATAGCAAAAAACCTAAAATTTGATTTTGCAGCGCTTGACAAGTTCGGGAACACCGTCTCCGTCCAGAATGCCGATGATGAAATAAACCCATGAATGAATAGAACATCTTCTCGTGCATCATGATCTGACATCATAATAAATAATGTCCAAATCATGACAATGTTAATTACGAGAAAAAACGACATGAATATACACTAAAACAAAACCTTCATGATGTGATAGTGTTATGTACGCTCTTATTAAGTGAGAAAAACAATGTTTAAGCACAACTACACCAGCTCTTTATTTCAAAAAAGAAGAAGAAAAACAATGCTCGACCGTTTACCTTTGGGTCCTTCAGCTCGAACGTAGAGGGTTTCTTTGCAAGAAGAGGTCCAAGAAGTGCAGAATTTACAGTCACAATCCGACCACCTCGGGATAGGGTGGCATATTTGGCCACCGATCTTTCCCTGAAGCATTTCGACGATGGTGGAGTTGACCGTGAACGAGGATCGAACGGCGGAACCTCTCTTGGTCTCCCTCGTAGTGATCTTGGAGACCTCGGACAAGAGCGAAGGGCGAGTGTAGAGTGTATCTGAGATCTCCTCGAGCTGTAGCTTCGTCGAGCTAAGGCAGACGATTTTCGACTCGCCCTGCTCTGAGACCAAGATCTTGCCGCTGTTGGTAATGACCTCTTTGGAAGATGAGCAGTAGCAAGGCTTCCATTCGGCTTCAAAGAAAAGGTCTGCAACTTTGTAGAGAAAACACAAGATGAAATCGACGAGGTCGAGAATGGAGAAGACGAAGAAGCTAACAGCCTCGTTTATGAATCTTCCTGTCAATGTAAGAACCGATCTGGTTTTTCCCATTGCATCCATTCAGGACCCGAAACACACACCAACCCTCAAACTGAAAGCTCTAAACGGCGAGAGAAAGAGAGATGTCACCACACTGTCATAGATATAGTAGAGCTCTCTGGTTTAGTGTGTTTTCAGCTCCTGCTATCTTAATAGGGAAAACAGCCAGTAATGGAAAGGGGAGAAAACTAGGAGGAAGTGGGTCATGGACTCAAGGCTAAGCTAAGCTAGCTTTTGATCGAGTATACGAGTCTTCCAAATGGGTGAAGCAAACTTAAGCTTGTTCATTCTGCCCTCCCCTAGCTCCTCCTCAACACTAAAACATGTTACGTTTGAGTGGAAGCGTGTGGGAGAGTTGAAGATATCTAAAAATAAAAACAGTGAGTGAAAGAGAGTGGCTAGGGTTGACAGTGCAAGTTACCAACAGAGATAGCGCTGAGTTAAATGTTATATTGATTGTTCATTAACATGGTTTGTTGGCCAAGAGGAAAAGGGTAGGTGGTAGTTGAACCTCCCCCCTTGTATGGAATTGGGAAAAAAATTTCGTAGCAAAATTATACTAGAAAAACATCTCCAATCATATTTTTTGTTGTTTCTTCTGTCATTCCACAAAATGGATGCCTTTTTCTAGCGAATGAGAAGTTTTGGGTACATGCTTTTCTCATCCACTAGGTTACAACTCATCCTTTGTAGCTCAAAGTTGCCAAACTAGCTCATCAATGTGGGCAAGAATCTCTACTAATTAATCAAATTGTGATATGAAAAATGAAGATCGGTGCTCCCAAACCTCTAAGAGTTATTGCATGGTAGTCTTAGTCCACATGACTCCTATCCCTGTGGGAGAGACAAGTCAGACAACCACGCCCCACCGTCCTCTGAAGAAACAAATCTAAGTTCTATTATCGATTGGTCCTAAATGAAACACTCACTAAGATCGATCGGTGGATACGATGCTTTAGTTTCTGTCCCTTAATTAGCTATATGTACATTGTTAATACTTGGATTGAAGAAGAAAGATGTAGAGAGAAAAGGATCTGTAACTAATTTCTAGCAGGAACTAATTTCCTATTCGGACAAGTTACTGAAATCACAGCTGGACATGAGCTTATATAGCTAGTTCATGCTGACCTAGTATAATGTACAGAATTGTGACAACCATTTGTGCATTAAGTAACGACCTCTCTTAACTAATTGGCTAGCACGCAGTAGAACACTTGTGAGCATCGATCGGCTGCAATGGATCAATTTGTCCGAAGAATCCTACAGACTAGTTTACTGACTTTACTCATGCATTAATTTCTTCATTTACACTAGCACAAATTGGCTAGTACGCAGCAGAACACTTGTGAGCATCGACCGGCTGCGATGGATCTATTTGACGTCCGAAGAATCTCACAGATTTTTTTTATTTTTTATTTTTATTGAGAGGGTAATCAGCCCCCTATTTTATTAAAAAAATATAAAGATAATACAAAGGAGGGGGACAAAAAGCTGACCTCCTATATCATGCAATTCTCTAACTAGAGATGATAAACAAATGTTTAATCTTGCATGCATAAAGTCCCACAAATGTGGACCATATAAAAAAACATCAGTCAATAGCTTCATATCATTGCTCATATTGAGGAATGAAACTAGGAGCATTTGCCGATAATTGTGAGATACCAAGCATAGAGTAAACAGAAACAACTGTATGATTTTTGTAGGCATGAAAATATTGCCTAACCGATTCCTTGAACAAACCCAGAAGATGACGCTGGACATCTAAAGTATCAAAAACCTTACATTCAAAATGCAGCAGATTTCTAGTGATCCAAATATACCAGATTAGAGTGCAAGCTATAAAAATCCAAAGCTGCAGTTTCTGCTTGGAGAAGCCTGACACCCAAGCTCCGAAAAATACATCTTCAAGACTACTCCATGGGGAAAAAGAATGATTAAATAGCAGGCACACCCATTTCCATAAAATTACAATTCAAGGGCAGTATAGAAGAAGATGTACTCCCGTCTCGGCATGATTACCACAGAAAGAACAACAAGATAGAAGGGAAAAACCACGCCTCTGCAATGCATCATCAGTTAACAATCGCCCATGAAGAGCCTTCCAAGCAACAAGACTTTTGTGTGGTTGGATTGCTTTACTCCATATAACTTTTCCCCAGTTTCGGCGATCAACATGACTTGAAAAAAAAAAGACAAATGCTTCTTTTGCTGTTAGAGCTCCTGAGGAGGATTATAGCCATATAAGTGAGTCAGGTGTGCCCACTATAGATAGAGTCATCCTGTTTATTTTATCTGCAACGTGAGGGAATAAATTTGTAAAAGTAGCTAGTAGAGCCCAATGCGAATCCACAATAAACTCATTCACCTTGGTATGAAGATGGATAAAGCCAATTACTCCAATACTAGAAGCCAGAGGCTTCCCCAGCCAATTATCAAGCCAAAATGAAATTTTCCTACCATCTCCCACACACCACTGCAATGAATTAAAGAAAGTAGGCCAAACCTTTTTTCGACCCAACCAGACTGAAGATTTCTTATAAGACTTTAGAGGTTGAAAATCTTCCTTCAAGGAATGTTACAAGCAAGTGTGTTGGGATATATGCATACATGTATTACAACTGACATATAGAGGGTGCTCGACATTGTAATTATGGCTTACTTTATTTGTTTCATTGCAGTTATCGAGTGCTTAGATGAAGCAATCGAGAATGCATATGCTAGTTAGATACCTATGTATTCGATCAGAAATTATAAGAAAAAAATACTAGCAATCATACACTCGCTTAGATGAATACTTCTTCGAGGAATCTAAATCATGAAGGCAGCGCTATTGTTATGGCACTGCTTAATTAGGGTTTTGAGAGTGATAGCTGCCGCACCAAATTAAATGGCACCAGAAACATAATCAAATCATCTATATACTGTAGGTTATGCGGCTTTTGCCAAACGTACGTGCATTCACTACTAGGAAATCGATCAATATGCACAGCTGTTTTCCATCCCTATTAGAGGTCATTGGGCACGGAATCTATGCCTATTGACTGATGGGGACGATTTTTCTGTTTGTATCCCCCTGTACCATCTCTAAATTTGTTTTTTTACCATTAGGGGACGGATATCCCTGTCTGTCACCCTAAATGACCAAAACTCATGAGCTCTCATTTTTGCTTTCTGACACAAAACAGTGTTCCTCTTTAATACACCGTATATTCATCCGTATATTCATCTTGGGCAAATTTTGTGGAAAATAAAAAAATATATAGTCTGTCCCCATGTTATTTGGTTAGATTTGCCACATCAATATTCAGTCCGTTCCCAATTTGTACAAATTTAATAAAAGAAATAATTGAATATTTTATGAAAAACTAATCTGCAGATTTACCGGTTTTGAAATTGTTTACTTGTTTTGGTTTTACTATTGGGTTTCATTATAGATGTGTGATAACATGCCATACACCATATACATCATGGTAACATGCTAAACATACTAAACATTATATACATCCTCAACATGCTAAATATCATACAGATTCCAGATTAAATTCAAAAAAAAAAAATGACACAAAAAACAAAAAGAAATTGAACACAAGTACAAAAACCGGTTAACAACTATAATTGTGGAAACACAGTCCATTTCCTAAACACAGAAGGAACCATGCCAAATCAAATCCTTAAGAAATATATGAACAACAACAATAACTCTAATACAAGCAAATCCTAAACACAGAAGTAATATATGAACAACACAACTGCAAAAAAAAAAACGAAAAAAAAAAAACATAACACATCTGCTAAATAAGGTCTTTTGGTTTATTACCTGTTATCATATATCCATTTACATATAAAATGCTAGGAAATGTAGCAGCCTACATAATATCTATACATCAAAAGCTACATCATTAACGCTATATCACAACTTTCATATTCTAAAAGCAAAATTCATTCTAATCCACATTTATTTGATAGAATGAATTTTGTTTCTATCAACCTGATCTAACCTAACCATGTTTGGATCCAAAAGCTGGTAAAGTTAAGCATTCAATATACATATTTCCAAAAAACAACCACAAACTTGAAACTATATCCAACATGGCAAAGATTGTGAGATCCAACAAGTACCTATCAAGTATGGCAGCTTTGGTCTTCATGTTGAGCTGTTTGGTCATCTGAATGACAACTAGCTTGAGGATTCGTTAGTTTCTTTAGAAAATGGATGAGACGCCTTAGATCCAACAACTTTATTAAATTAACTCCGGTTGCATCAAAACTTTAGGTCAAGGGATTAGCACGGACTTGAGCTTCTAATTCCTCCAACTTCTTATTCACCTGTCCAAGAGAAGATTGTAGGGACTCTTCCCTCTCAGCTGATTTTTCTATCTTTTACGCCAAAGAGGTATGTTCTGCTTCATAAGCCTCACTCAAGGCTTTTAGCTGATGTTTTAACCCATTCTTTTGGGTATTAATCCCTGGAACATCAACCTATTTCACACCACAATCATATCCTCGCACCCTATTTTTCTTCTCATGGCCCATTACCGTGTTAAATAACTCATTCCAAATCTCATGAGTTACTTCACGACCCTCATTAATTGCCTCCTCCTCAAGCTCTTTAAATTTATCCTACAAAAGTATGTAATGCTTAAAAAGTATGTAATGCATAAAATGCCTCCTCCTGTGGCATTCTCCTATGTCATCCATTAAACACTCCAATATACAAAACCAAATTATAGATACCCTAGATTTTATTCAATGAATGTAAACAACAGCAAGACCAATACTTAACTATTTAACATTCTACAAATTGTGCAATTCTAAAACAATTGATATTGATACCAATATCAATTAGGATCACTGTTGTCACAATATTAAAATTAAAAATAAGTTACTAACAATATGAGAAGCATGACAAGAGATAATTTGTTACAGCAAGCTAATTCATAACAAAATAACAAATAACTAGTCATAATAATTACCATTACTATAGCTTCTTATCTGGTTTAAAGTACAATAATAGCTCAATGGTTATATGGATATCATGTAATGACAGACAATGTAACATTCAATGTAAATCACTCACCATTCTTTTCTGAGCTTCCTCGTTCATAGGCCGAACCTTAGCTGGATCTTTGTTGGTTGATGAATGTACAAGGCCGAAGAAAGTCACCCTATCAAGCACTTCTCTAGGATGTTCAAGTTCCTAAAAACAAAATTATTCTGATGAGTTTGGTTCAATAACACAAAAATATAAAGATGCACATTTTATCACATATAATGAATTCATACATAGGTTTAGTAGTTGTTGCCACATAACCTATATCTTTTGTAGTGCTTTCGAGGACACTGTACATCCATCATATTTAAGAAAGTAGCATTTTGACAAAATCTTAAACAATCTAATACTCAACCATATACTAAATTAGAAGCCAAATGCACAAAATATCCTTTGACACAGTCAACAGTATTAACAAAAAAGGATTAAGAAGTTCCTTAAATGATTTAGTTTATGGAGGACGTGATTGCTAAACTTCTAATGAACAATTAATGAAAAAAGGATTAATGGTGAAATTTCAAGAAAGTTAGAAAGCCATTAACCATTGATATCTCAGTTGAGCGTAGGTTTTGGTTCCGGTTGTCTGGTGCAACTTCAATTGTTGTCGATTTTTTCCATTTGCCTTTGCAACCTCCTACATAAAATTATGAGTTAGTATTAACAAAAGCAAACATTCCACACTATATACATTTATGCAATGAGAAATTTTATCCACACATATTCAGTTATTAGATACACATACCTAAATTATTTTTATTTATCTTTTTCTATAAACTTCCTTTAATGCCCCTTTTCTTAAAATGATAGGAAAAAAAATCTTACAGAATAAGTATGAACATTGAAAAATAACGGTATAATGCACCTGACTTTTTGTTTCATCCCATGTAGTGACCAAACAACGCCGTTGGTTAGGATGAACATGTTTATTCCCATATGTAAACCTTCTTTCCAATCCCTTGAATGGGTCACACCATTTCTTTTTCATCTTGGTCTTGAAAGACCTCCATCATTTATGTAATTTATCCACAATGACAGCTCTGATCTTAGCTTTTAGAGCTAGTGTGGCAGGATCAGACCAATCCAATGCATCCTAGATATAAATTTTACTCAAAGTTAATATCCAAACAAAACACAATACCTACAACCAAAGACAAACAACTAGGTATATTACTTACTTGAATGGTGATCCATGCCTGTTCCAATTTCCTAGCCGTGCAAATTTCACCCCAATTTGCAGCGTTCAACATAAAATTTTGTATTGTCACTCTAGGGACGGACATCCGTGACCAATTTTTGTATAGACACGGACATCCGTCGCCAATTTGTGTATAGGCGCGTGGTAAGGGATTTTGGGAAAATTTGAGGACGAACATCTCATATCTGTCCCTTTTATGTCTATAAGGATACGGAAAACCTCGCTGTGCCTATTTGATCTCTGCCTATTGATCGATTTCCTAGTAGTGATTGGATGGGTTTGAGGTATGAGTTTCACGTACAATCAGAACTAATTAGTATTTGATTGATGAAGTTGATTCTTAAACAAGATTTCATTCTTCAAGTGAGGGAGCTTTTATCCGTTATTGTGGCCAGTTCTGACAATAATTAGTTAAATTTGGACATATATACCGACTTTATTAAATTATAACAATAATTTGGGTATTGAAAATGAAGTTATGACAGGCTTCAGTTCATGCTATTAGGTTTGAGAGTACTGAAAATGTCATGGTTTTGGGTATACCAGTTTAGAGTAAACAACATGCTTAGCATAAAACGTAAGTGATATTAATTGGAAGGGACGCTTATTACTTTCATATATCATCAATATGAGAATGAAATTAGGTTATTTTTGTTATTGGATATAGCATATGGTTGGGGACTTGGGGTTGATTATTATACGTACTGTGTGCGACGTGATAATCAATTAGCAACAATGACAAGTGAGTCAAGTAGTACGATATCTTCAACAAATTAACACAACGTCATTAACCTATCTAGTTCTGTACGTACTATATGGGTTGTTTTATTCTATTCGAAAACAAATTTTTGTTTTTTGATGATGAATAATAATGAGGAATTAAAATCGTACGAAATATATAACTTGTCTTTCTTCTTCTTCTTCTTCTTCTTTTTTCCCATAATTTTCTTCTTTTGGGAGAAAATGAAAGCGTGCACCTCACATGGTACGTAGAGGGAGACAAGGTGGATTGATGTTATTATCATATTTTGCTTTTCGTCAAGATGTTATTCTCATTTGATGGTATAGACAGCAAAAACTATAGTGTTGAATGCAAGCAATTTGGGGGCAGTACTCTTTAATCGGTTTATGTCAAGCTCAACATACCCAACAAACACCTTTCACCAAATCTTGAAAGATTCAAAGTGCAGCTAAAGCGAATAATTAACAAGTTAATTATTACGTGCTAATTGGTAATATTATTTAACGTGATAGATCGATCAAAACCCTACTAAGAACGACGTTTGGGAGAAAGTAATAATGATTATGCACAGATCTAGACGAAATCGATCACTGTGTTTTGTCATATTCCTACTTCATTGAGTAAACCAGAAATCGTTTTCAGAGAATATCATCAAAGACCAATTCCAAATAGTTATGTCATGCACCACTGCTACTAGACCTCTTCAAAGATTCTGTTACCTGCTCATGAAGTACGTTCATCAAAGATCTATATGACTCTACCCTAATGCATGTGGTTGTTCTATGACAATGGAGGTCCTTCAGAAAACTCAGTACATTATTCTGTGTGCAGTTCTCGTTGTTCTTTGTTTGGAGGCCTCCCCTTGCTTTGGTTTCACTTCGTTTGTGTTTGGGGACTCTCTGGTTGATGCAGGAAACAATGACTATGAAGGTATAAGGTTGTTGGCAATCCTTATATAGAACAAAACACAACATATGAAGCCTAAGCAATTGAGAGATTGGTCTTGCACATCTGAAGAACAAGTTGAAGAAGTAGAAGAACCAACATGATCTCATGGAACTCAGGTAAAATCATGCATGTGCATTTCATGGTTTTTCACAGAGGATAGCAGTATCACTTGCCATCCTAAAAAATCTGGGTTTCCAGATTTCTATTCTTTTGTTCTGTTGTCTTATGTTTAAGTTTCTTTACCCTTGTGACATTAATTTTATGTCTGGGAGAGATCCTAATTTGAATTTCAAATTGACAACTAGAATATATAAAGATCTTGCCTTTGTGGTCAATTTAGTTTTGGGTTTGATTCCTTTGTTTCAACCCGTGACTCATGATGTAAGAGCTCTAAGGCTACAGCTGTGTTTGTGATACACAAACCAATATTTGCAGCTGTCTTTGTTTGATATCAGAGAAAAAGTTATTTGCCAAACCAATGTGGTATTATGCTTTTGGGAAAAAGTTTGCAAAACCTTTTGTCTCTTGCTTTTAAATCAAACATTGTTTAGGATAGTTTTGTCTGTTTCTCTCTTGGCCTATGACAGCTGCATATGACCTCTCACTTTCAAAGTTTGGCCAAGGACAAAAGTCCAAAACTCCTTCTTTGCTTTGGCCCTCGTGCTTGCCCTCTTGTGGCATCTCTTTGGCTTGTGTCTCTCTCTTGTTAGAGCACTCCATCAGCCTATATATACTGAGCAAGGCAGCCTTTGCTCGGTGGTTGTCATAATGTAGTTTTTACATTTGCATTGTTGGGTTTTGGTTTTCTTTTGCATTGTTCATTAGTCTCTAAGTCTTCCTTTTGTGATTATAAACCTTAGAGCTGAACAAAACATCTTCTCATAAACTCATTGCATTCTGCATACCATGAGATCAGTTGGTAGTGCAGCAACCCAGGAAGTATTCATGAAAGAAGCAGCTGAGGATAGCTGAGTTCTGATGTATCCCGCTGAGGTAGCTGGGTTCATGAAAGAATCAGTTTAGGATAGCTGAGTTTCTAAGAGTGAAACTTCTGAGAAGCGTTCAAGATTGAATCTGCTAGTGGATAGCTGAATTCACGAACAAGGCTTCTAAAAGTACTCCATGTTGTAAGAGCTTAGAAACAAGAGAGGGAATAGGTCTAGACTAGTTTGGGACTAGGAAGGATATCACTGTGGTAGTGTATCACTAGAACTATTATTCTTGTAAGAAGTTACTTCAACTTAGTGAGTGGAAGTGTTCAAGAAGAATCCGTTAAGTAATAGCTGAATTCTAAGTTGAAACTTCATATACCTTTATGTGTAGCGGCTTAGGAACAAGAGAGGGAATAGGTCTAGACTAGTTTGGGACTAGGAGGGATAGCACTGTGGTAGTGTATCACTGGATCTATTATTCTTGTAAAGAAGTCACTTTTACATAGTGGAAAGGTTTGTCCCTCAAGAGTTAGGGGCACGCAGTTTTTCTCCCTGCATTCAGGGTTTCTGCGAGTAAAAAACATCTTGGTGTTCATTGTTATTTTACTGCAACTTTTATTTATTGTCCTTGTGTATTTGTTATTCAGGATAGCTACAACCCTTGCTATCCCTGAGAACGAATTTATACGAAAAAAGTTGTTAAGGGCCTATTCACCCCCCCTCTAGGACCTTCAAGTGGTATCAGAGCGGCCATTAGCTTTTGTTAGTGAGATCATCTGTGAGCCGAGAATGGACCGTGATAGAGGCCATACTTCCATTAACGTCCCTTCATATTTTGATTGGACTAATTATGGAAGGATGAACATCATAGCTTTTAGTAGCTTGCCCACTGCTCTATTTGACAAAGAGCGTTGGAGAGTCAGTTGGGACACATTGGCTACGACCTATGAAAAAGCTTAAAAATTTCATAGCTTGTTTCATGAGTCTAAACCGTCCTTGGATGATGTTTAGGATTCCTTGGCCTGTGTAGCCCCAATCATATTAGATGAGTCCTTTGAGGACAAGGATTCTAATGATAGTATACATGTCATGTATACTGAGTTGTTTTATGATTCAAAGTCTATTCTCACTAGGATTGAAATTCTGTCCATGAATTATCAAATAGTGAGGAGACGAAATTTAGGAATTCTTGGTTTAGGTTTTGAGTTTAAAGAGTGCTCAAAGCAGTAAAGCTACTGTTTTCATCAAGAGCAAAGAACTCCTTGTTGTCGAGCCTAATCGACTAGGGATTCCAAAACTTCTAATCATTTGTCCCTTTTTGCTTGTCACCACTTTGTTGTTGTTGGCCATATCTGATTTTTCTGTCAATCCAGCCCTAGGAAATCCTAGGAGAATCAGTTGCTCACCTCGTTCTGGTTATTCTTAGAAAATCCTTAAGAGAGTTTTTGAGGATAGCAAGGTGTCTGTCTATCCCTTAACCCAGATTCCATAGAAAAATCCACTTGGTTTAGAATGAGATTTCTGAGCGGTGTTGTTTCAAAGCCATATCAGTTTATACCACACCATTTGACATTTTTTGGAAGAAACCCAGATGTTGGGCATGTATTCCTTTTTCTCTAGACTTAAAATTTGTCTTGGAGAGACTTAGTTCATGGCCATGTGCAATGTTGCACTTAGTGTTCTTATGACTAGTTGTTTTGACTTGTGGTATGTGGACAATGGCTGTTTTAAGGCACATGATTTGTGACCCAAAATGGTTCACATCTAGGTTTGGACAAGTTGTGTTTGTGGTTGGTGCCAAAGCTGAGTTGGTTGTGGAATAGCTAACACTCTTGGTCTCCTAGACCTGAAGAATGTTTCTTTTGCTAAAAGGGTTAGAGGTTAGTCTCCTAAGTGTCAGTTTGATTTGACAGTGTTATATGTCTGATACCTGATGGTAAAGGTAAAGGCATGATAAGAAGTGCGAGAACTAAGGACCAATGTTATGGTACCTTTGCATAAGAGAACTTTTCTCCTCAAGAGTGCTCTCGTTCAATGGTATCTGAGGATACTCTTGAACTTTGTCACAGAAGAGTGTGTCATTTGAAATATCTGGTCATTGTAAAGCTATCATCGAAAGGAGCCGACAGGATACCTAAGCTCACTGGTATCCCCACAGGTATGTATGAGCATTGCAGAATTGGTAAGCTGGCTCATTCTCTTCACTCTTAATTTGATGTTTAACTTATGTGTAATATGCTTGAACTGTTGCATATAAAATTAGTTGAACTTGTTGAAACTAAAGCATTGGTGGTTGGAAGCATGTGATTGTATTTGTTGTTGTTTTTTTTTTTCCTTTCAAGTTTCACTTGGGTTAGATTCCTAGCTATTAAAAGTGAAAGTGTTGAAAAGATTACAGCTTGCTAAAAATTGGGTTTCAATTGAATAGTGTTTTGTTAGCTTGCATATTGATAATATTAGATTCGACCATGACATTAAATTTCAACATGCTTCATTATTGTTGTGAGGAATTTGGTGTACATCATGAATTTTATACTTTCATTACTCCCAAACAACATAGGTTTGTTGAGAGTGTTTTGTTGGCTTGCATATTGGTAGTATTAGATTCGACCATGACATTAAATTTCAACATGCTTCATTATTGTTGTGAGAAATTTGGTGTTCATCATGAATTTTCTACTTCCATTACTCCCAAACAACAGAGGTTTGTTAAAAGGATAAATTATGTCCTTGTTGACTTGGGAAGAGTTATGTTTAAATGTCTATGATCTCCCTTATTCATTTTGGGAAGAGATTTGCCTCTAATGTCTACTATTCTTTGAATATAGTGATTTTCAAGTTGAAATCTTTCAAGTCACCATTTGAGCTTTGGAAAGGGAAAGAAGCTATATGTGTTATGTGTGAAAGCATATTGTGTGGACAGCAATAGATCATGCAAAGTGAAGGAAATATTATATGTTGCAATATATGACCTCTATATGCTCTCATGGTTCTTCTGTGGTGTCTGAACATGAACAAGTCTGAGATGCACCCATTGTTGACCGAATATCCAATGAGGAAATCCTAGGGACTGAATCTGATTTTCCAGACTCAAGGATGAATGAAGGTCTTGCCATCCCGATACCCCACAAATCTGGAAAAATGTCAAACTCAGAAAGATCACACTTTCTTTGACATATTTTGGTAAGGTGGATGAGCCTAGACAAACCAAGGGTAAGTCAATTCAATTGGTAAGCAGTGTTGCCATCCTTAAGTGTTTACTTGCTACATATTGATATGATACCCACACCATATTTTATTTATGGTTTTGAATTTATCATAGAGTCCATATTTGATATGAGAGCCTTGCTTGATGTTGATTATATCAATGCCTTGCAAGATGAGTTGGACCATTTTGAAATAAGCATTGTATGACACTTAGTTCCTGCTAGATCCAAAGCCCCAGGATTTCAAAGTCTCAATCATCCTGAGCATGTGCATAGGTTAGCAAGGCCTTTATGACCTTAAGCAAGTTCTTATAGCTTGGTATGAGTGACTGCCTACACACTGGTTTGATAATGGGTATGTGAGAGGTTCAGTTGACAAAACCATGTTTATCAAAGGCACCTCAAAGCACATTATAATTGCATAAGTATATGTTGATGACATGTGTTTGGTCACATTTTATGATATCTTGCTGGATGTGTTTACCACTTTTCTTTGAAAATTTTGAGATGAGTCTCTATGGTAAACAATGTTAATTTTTGGGTTTATAAGTTGTACAAAAGGAGGATGGACTGTTTCTCTTTAGTCCAGATCCAGATACTTGGGATGGAAACATCCACTGCCATCCTGAATCCGATAGGCATGAGCTGTAAGATCTTTGCCAAATCTGGAAGGTATTAATGCTGATCAAACCCAATTCAAGAGCATGATTGTTAGTCTCTTGTACTTCATAACCAGCAGGCATATCATTGTCTTATGTGTTGGCTTTTTGCTTGTCCTATCCAACTCCAAGGGATCCCATGTGAAGGCGGTAAACTGTATCTTTGGATTCATGTATGGTACTTGTGATTTTGGTTTTAGTTATCCATATGATACTAATGCTGATATTGCAGGTTTCTCCGACTTGGATTTGGTTAGCGATGCTACGGATAGAAAAGATACCTTGGGAGGTTGTTCATTGTGAGAACCAATTTGGTCTCTTGGCATAATAAGAAGCCACCATTTTCACTGCACAAAATGAGCCCATGGATGCAGAAAGTTGTTGTATGCAACTATTGTGAATGAAGCACATGTGTGCTGATTGGAGATTCCAGCAAGGTATTCTATCCATGTGTTTATGGTAATACTTATGTCATCAATATTTCCAAGAAAGCTGTGTTGCATTCTAGGATTAAACATGTTGATATTAATTAAGTATCATATCATCATAACTTTGGGCTGAACATATCTTGCTTGAATTGTGTTTATACTTGCTGAAGATATGCATATTTGTTCACAAAATCTCTTGACAACCTTGTTTTATATGTTTTCGGAAGGCCATTGGTGTGTGCCAAAGAGATTGATTTCTTCCCTTAAGACTCTTGTGTGTCTGTTCATAAGTTTTTAGCCTTAGAAGTTCTTCTTCAAAAAAGAAAAAAAATATATGTGTCTTTATTTTCCAGAAATAGTTTTCAGGATACCTATGTCATGTGCTATCCCTAGACAGTTTCTGATCTTGACCTAAGTGAGTGTCTAAATTTCACTTGTCTTAGTTGCTCTCTTGTACACTTGTATGTTTGCTTCTAATTGATCATTATTTCTCATCTGTGGTCTGATAAGCTTTGAAAGACTTAAAGAACTACATGTTTCACATAGTCAACTTTATGGGTTACAAAGTGCAAAGCTATAAACTTGAGATGAGTTGATGCGAAGAGTTTCTATGCCAAACTAGCCTCAAAGTATACATTCCTTGGTCGTGACGAACGATATAAGGGTGTGAAGAAACGAGGTTGGTTTGATGAAGTGGTGTGTTGAACTTTTTGCTCCACTCTAGACTAGTCTCAAAGTATACATTCCTTGGTCGTGACGAACGATATAAAGGTGTGAAGAAACGAGGTTGGTTTGATGAAGTGGTGTGTTGAACTTTTTGCTCCACTCTAGACTAGTCTCAAAGTATACATTCCTTGGTCATGATGAGTGATATAAGGGTGGGCAGAAACGAGACTGGTTTAGTGATCTTGAAGTGTAAAAGAAATTCAAAAAACCTTATCTTGGACTAGCTGGTCTCTCACTTGATACATGACTCAGTGAGGATTCCTGAAATACATTCTATCCTTCTATGGGTTCGAGTTGGTTGTCCTATTGAGTGTCTTTGATACACTTGTTGCCCCAAGACCATATGGTTAGGGAGTCAATGGCAACCCTCTTGCTACATGAACCTATGAGGACGATTTTTCAGATTGGCTATTAAACTAATATCTAAGTACTTAAATTAATCAAAAAAATTGCCTCTGATTTTGAACAATGTTGTTCTTAGTGTTATAAGGATGGTTGTGACCTCTGGTCTCCTGGACTATATGATATATCATCTCTCATCTCAGTTGATGCTGATCGAAAGACCCATAAGTGAAACTATCTCACACACATACACACTTTGATGTCTAAACTAGGCTTAATGGACCATGGTGATTTCTTCACAGTCATATATACATGTGGACTAGCATAGTGATTAAGACATTTGAAATCTTGATGTCTTACTTTGTGTGTTTATGCTCAAACTGTCTATATGCAGGGATCTGAATGGACATTGGTATCCTCAGTAGATTGTTTAGTTGTTACTTCTTTTGTGTCATTTTATTTCAACTAGATAAGTTTTTTTTATGCACACTCTTAGGGGGAGTAATTGATAATTGGTGGTACACACACATCTTATATTTCTTAAAATTAAGGTTGTCAAAAGTTTTTGAAAACTCTTGTGTAAGTGTGTGGTTGTTGATTGAGGACATATATGGGATGGTTTGTATGTGAGTGGTTGTTGATTGTAAGTATGTGCTGATCTGGTTGGGATATATATGAATATGGGATGGTTTCCTAGGTCTTGCATCTAGTTGTTGCTTCTTTTATATTATGCACACTCATAGGGGGAGCAATGCACCCTCTTAGGGGGAGTTGTTTGATTATATGAGTTATACACATACTTGCATCTTAATCCTTTTTAGGTTGTCAAAACATTCTGGGAACTTCTTCTCATGTTTTACATGTTTTGAGTGTGAGATTGCTTGTTTGTGGTTATGCCCTATTACATGTGCGTTGTAACTATGTGATTTGAAGCATCACTTCTGTTCCAAGAAGGATATTGTCTTTTTCTTTGATCATTGGTTTGTTTCATATGAGAAAGTTGGACTCTCTCTCAAGTATGTGGACATGAGAGTTGAAGGGATTGAACTATAGTTGTTTTAAGCATGAGTGAGTTGTAGTTTTCAGTGGCATACTCTGACGTCATACCACGACGCTTTCTCCGCTGCCTAGATGCCATGCTAATTGCTCTACTCTCCCTTGATCTTTTCACCTTCACTCTCCCTTGATTGCCTTTCCACTATCATTCACTTTAGTTTATACTAAGGCACACTGACCATTGTGTAGGTTGTTGTTGTTGTTATTGTCTGGAGTGTATGCTCAAACTTAGATATGGGGTCAATGTTCCTATTTCCAAATGCAAAGCTTTAGCTGCTGTAGGGGTTGTCAAACCCACCTTGTCTCCCGTAAGGATGATCCCTTAGATATCCCTAGCTCTCCCTCCTTGTTCTCACTTTGTCTTTTATGAGTTCATGTTACTCTTTTGAGATTGATTGTTTATGAGAATTCCATTGACCTTAAAACAATTCCTCTTGCTGTGAATTTGTTTGTTGATGGGTTAGGATGGGTTAATTGCTTAATGGTTTTTCTTAGGGTTAACCATGCATGGGTGTGTGGTCTTGATGCAGATTCCCCTTAGGTCATTGGTTCAGATGTTAAGCTTAGATCTAAATATCTTCCTTTGTGTTTAACCATACTTCTCCAAGATATCAAGACTTGCTGGTATCCCTCATATACCCTCTGAGAATTGTCTCCTGGTCATTTAGGTCTTTCTTCCAAGCTATTCTTTGTAGCTAATGTTTGAGTGTGACATCATGATGTCTTTGCTACTCACTTATCCCCTGTTGACACCTATTGCTAAGTCTTCATGACTATTCAATGTGTATGTCGAGTCTCTTGAGCAAAATTTGCTCAAATAAGAGATGCTTTTTGCCGCCTTTAATGGTGAGGATTAGGACGCTGCAAATGATGTTGATAATGCTGAGGATGATACGTATATGTGATTATATTGAACCGCTCTGACCTTGTTTAGTTTGGTTTTATCATTCTCGGCTCTCTTTATGTCTCCTTGAACATATGGTTTCCCTTTGTCATTCCTTGACAAAAAGGGGGAGAAGAACTGGTTGTTGGTTGTTCATAAGAGTTGTTGGTTATACCTTAAAACTTGTTGGAAGTTGGGAATTTATGAATAAGAACTGGTTGTTGGTTGTTCATAAGAGTTGTTGGTTATACCTTAGAACTTGTTGGAAGTTGGGAATTTATGAATATTGGGATTTGTGCTTATATATTCCCCGTGTCTATGAGTTTGTGTTTCTGGATATATGATGCATCTGCTATCCCTGGTTATTTTTAATATTCATAATTGTTCCCCTATTCTTCACTTGTTCTTGAAAGTGCTTATGCAGGTTGAGATAATGTTTGAACAACCTTGTCTTGATGTGTTTTGTTAAGGAATGCCAAAGGGGGAGATTGAAGGTATAAGGTTGTTGGCAATCCTTATATAGAACAAAACACAACATATGAAGCCTAAGCAATTGAGAGATTGGTCTTGCACATCTGAAGAACAAGTTGAAGAAGTAGAAGAACCAACATGATCTCATGGAACTCAGGTAAAATCATGCATGTGCATTTCATGGTTTTTCACAGAGGATAGCAGTATCACTTGCCATCCTAAAAAATCTGGGTTTCCAGATTTCTATTCTTTTGTTCTGTTGTCTTATGTTTAAGTTTCTTTACCCTTGTGACATTAATTTTATGTCTGGGAGAGATCCTAATTTGAATTTCAAATTGACAACTAGAATATATAAAGATCTTGCCTTTGTGGTCAATTTAGTTTTGGGTTTGATTCCTTTGTTTCAACCCGTGACTCATGATGTAAGAGCTCTAAGGCTACAACTGTGTTTGTGATACACAAACCAATATTTGCAGCTGTCTTTGTTTGATATCAGAGAAAAAGTTATTTGCCAAACCAATGTGGTATTATGCTTTTGGGAAAAAGTTTGCAAAACCTTTTGTCTCTTGCTTTTAAATCAAACATTGTTTAGGATAGTTTTGTCTGTTTCTCTCTTGGCCTATGACAGCTGCATATGACCTCTCACTTTCAAAGTTTGGCCAAGGACAAAAGTCCAAAACTCCTTCTTTGCTTTGGCCCTCGTGCTTGCCCTCTTGTGGCATCTCTTTGGCTTGTGTCTCTCTCTTGTTAGAGCACTCCATCAGCCTATATATACTGAGCAAGGCAGCCTTTGCTCGGTGGTTGTCATAATGTAGTTTTTACATTTGCATTGTTGGGTTTTGGTTTTCTTTTGCATTGTTCATTAGTCTCTAAGTCTTCCTTTTGTGATTATAAACCTTAGAGCTGAACAAAACCTCTTCTCATAAACTCATTGCATTCTGCATACCATGAGATCAGTTGGTAGTGCAGCAACCCAGGAAGTATTCATGAAAGAAGCAGCTGAGGATAGCTGAGTTCTGATGTATCCCGCTGAGGTAGCTGGGTTCATGAAAGAATCAGTTTAGGATAGCTGAGTTTCTAAGAGTGAAACTTCTGAGAAGCGTTCAAGATTGAATCTGCTAGTGGATAGCTGAATTCACGAACAAGGCTTCTAAAAGTACTCCATGTTGTAAGAGCTTAGAAACAAGAGAGGGAATAAGTCTAGACTAGTTTGGGACTAGGAAGGATATCACTGTGGTAGTGTATCACTAGAACTATTATTCTTGTAAGAAGTTACTTCAACTTAGTGAGTGGAAGTGTTCAAGAAGAATCAGTTAAGTAATAGCTGAATTCTAAGTTGAAACTTCATATACCTTTATGTGTAGCGGCTTAGGAACAAGAGAGGGAATAGGTCTAGACTAGTTTGGGACTAGGAGGGATAGCACTGTGGTAGTGTATCACTGGATCTATTATTCTTGTAAAGAAGTCACTTTTACATAGTGGAAAGGTTTGTCCCTCAAGAGTTAGGGGCACGCAGTTTTTCTCCCTGCATTCAGGGTTTCTGCGAGTAAAAAACATCTTGGTGTTCATTGTTATTTTACTGCAACTTTTATTTATTGTCCTTGTGTATTTGTTATTCAGGATAGCTACAACCCTTGCTATCCCTGAGAACGAATTTATACGAAAAAAGTTGTTAAGGGCCTATTCACCCCCCCTCTAGGACCTTCAGACTACATCTTCACGCTCTCGAAAGCCGACTCGCCTCCTTATGGCATCGATTTTAAGGATTCCGGTGGACGACCCACCAGTAGATTCACAAATGGTCGAACCATATCGGACATCATAGGTAAATCAAATCATATGCAACATATATTATGCTTGATAATTGATATATCCAACCAAACTTATCAGGCATTAATGGTCTTAGATCTATATGTACAAATACTAATTATGAAAAAATTCAGTTTGAGGGATAATATTGCCATAAATAATTGGTGGTAGCTGTAACTAATATCTTTGAACAAAATTAATATGGGGGCCATTAAGCCAATTATACAGATATTTGTGTCTACTGTTATATCATATGTTCACTTATAAAGATTTTGGAGTGGAGATTAATAAATCATCGTTTGCTTATGTCACGATTACAAGTTGTGTGTTAATTTGATAGGCATTGTTATAGAATGATTTTACTAATTCCATTTACCATTTCTTATCTGTGTGCAGATTGAAAAATTTACATTTCATTCATACTTCTCCGCAAAATAGATCACACTTCACATGGAGAAGGGAGTTTAAGTGTAGAATTTACTAAACTTTCCAGTTCATATGATCTGGGACTTTGTCTAACATTTCGAAGAAGTTTATATAATGATCGACTAACTAACTGGCTGTAGGGTCAGAGAGTTGTTGATTAAAGCAAATCAAATGAATTGGGTTTTTGCATGGTTGTCACGATTATATAAGACCATCTTTAAACTACTTACTCATTTACTAATTAAGCTGTGTGTGCTCTACTCAGGTCAAGAACTTGGAGCCAAATCATTTCCACCACCTTATCTTGCCCCAGACACTCAAGCCAGCTCAATTCTCAGAGGAATTAACTATGCATCTGGAGCCTCCGGAATATTTTATAAAACAGGGTTTTTGTTTGTGAGTACTTGAAGTTAAATAGTTGATACTACAACTGAAACCATTCATTTGATCAGTTTCACAGATTAATTGGTAATAATGTTTACAGATTGGAAGAGTCCCACTGCGTGAGCAAGTTAATAATTTCGAGCAAAGCAGAAGTTACATGGTAAATGTAATGGGAGAGATAAGCACCAGAGAATTTATAAAAAAGGCAATCTTCTCGCTCACAATTGGATCCAACGATGTTCTCAACTATGTCCAACCATCAATACCATTTTTTGCTCAAGACAAAGTCTCACCCAACATGTACCAAGATTTCATGGTCTCTAACTTGACACTGCAACTCAAGGTACACTCAACTTAAACCAGTACTCAATCCATTAAGCTGAACAATACTAATATATGTTTACAATATTGTTGATCCTTAATTATTTCTGTGTGAAGCGTCTGCACGAGTTGGGAGCTAGAAAGTTCATTGTGGTTGGAGTTGGACCATTGGGTTGCATACCCTTCATTCGTGCCATTAATCTTTTACCAAGTGGTCACTGCTTTGGTGAAGTGAATGATATGATCCAAGGTTACAATAAGAAACTCAATGGAGTTTTGGATCAACTGAACCAGGAGTTGGGTCCTGAAGCAATCTTTGTGTATGCAAATTCCTATGACATCTTCATGAAGATCATAGTTAATTATCATCAATATGGTAAACCAGCTACCCTTTTGCTTATTTTTACTATTTTGATCATTTTATTCATCTCTTTGATCAATCTGTTTGGTATTTGCTAGGGTTTAAGGATGCTGATGCACCGTGTTGTGGTGGATACTTCCCACCATTCGTTTGCTTCATGAGCAGGAATTCAAGCTCTTCCTTGTGTGGTGATCGATCCAAGTATGTGTTTTGGGATGCTTACCATCCAACAGAGGTTGCTTGATGGATGATGAAAGTATTAGCTCACCTATTAATATCCGGGAGCTTTATAACTACAACTCTTAGTGAAATGTATTGAACCTTTGAATGAATGTTAAGTTTAAAATGACCAGAATATTATGCAGTTGATATTAGTGCTAAGGCCAACAGATTCCTCTACCTTTTCTATTTGGCAAAAACACAGTACTCTACTTTACTTCTGGATATTTTTGGTGGGACTAGCTTGCTGTACATGATTGATGAATGATGATTGACAGCAACTTCCAATCAGACCAGCTTTGATCAATTTGAGCTCTTTAAGGAAAAACCAATACGAAGAAAGAAATAGAGAAGGACCTGTAATCTCAGAACAAGTTTAAGGTTGCAGAAATGAAACATAGAAGATTAAAAATTGGAAGAAGTAGCCTCATTTTAAAATTGATGTTGCAGGGCAAGTGCAGACTAAAACAAAGGTCAACTCTAGCAATTTACAGCTTCCTGACATAGCTATAACTCCAAAGAGAAGTCAACCCTCTGAGTTCTCCAACCATTGCAGTTAAATTCTTGGAAAATGGTTTTACAATTAATCATAGAAATAGTCAAAGACAATAATTGGGGAGAAAATATAATATTACACTTAGCAGCTTCTCTTCTGTAACATCTTGAATCTTTGTAAGAAAGAACTGATCACCATGCATGGCTCTCTTCCATTAGAATCATAACAATACTTTCTGTTTGCCAACTGCCATCAAACCCATAAGGCCATAAATGAAAACTGCATTAGATAGATGAAGTCCATCCCCGTATGTTTTCCCATTGTTTCATGTCAATGTGTCTCTGTTAACTTGTTGCAAGCTAGCTTTGATGTATACTCAAATTGAAGGAACAGTGTATACAGTTGGGTGCTAGCAGATGCCAATTCTGGTGCAGTTTTGCCAAGATTTTGGGTTTATCAATAATGCAATTAACATGTTACATTTTCTGATTTTAGTCATAGCTGGGCCAGAGAAAAAGACTGATTCCTCCTAGTGGGATTAGTTTGATATGCCAATGGAGAAAACTTTTCTTAGTTCAACTCAGACCCAAACCAATTATGATGGAAATTGGTTTGGGACTACTATGGCATGGGTTTGCAAATACATGAAAGAAATGAATTGGAATCCCATACATTGGTTATATGGCCCATCATACCACTAATCTTAAATTCAATTTTGTTTTCCAAAATCCGGTGGATGTTGTATGGTTGTATGACATGTATCACATTTTTGTTATCGTGTATTGTTTTGCTACAAGAAGATTATTGAAAAGAATTATAAACCAAGTGTCGTTGGATATACGTAACAATGTTCATTTTTATCCATGTTTAGCGAGCAACTTAAATCAAGCGTGTCGTTAGAATTAGCCTCAAATCTACCCAAAAATCCTATCTGCTGCTAATATCAGTCTCTCCAACCTCACTTAACTCGGACCAGTCATAGAGTTCCCAAGCTACATGTCTTCACTGCAATCTCATGAAATCCAATGGATAATTGTGAACTGGGATTCTTTTCTATTTTCCCAGATACAGAGCAACCAATAATTAGAAATGAATAGAGCCACAGATTGTCTTCCCAAAAGCTGGGCCACAAATTTTCTAAGCAAACAAACAAGCTCTACCAACCGTATGCATCTCTAGCCTTTCAGTGAAAAACCAATGCTTTTCTTTCTGTATCAGAAATTAGGTAATCTGTTGGGTAAATACTATGAACAACACCAACTAATACTAAGCTCTGTCTCATGCACTCTGTGCTTCTGCATTCGTTTCTCTGAGGAGTTCATATAGTCCCATTACCTTTCTTTGCACCACAATTGCATATACTTCATGGTGGTTTTAAGCTTTCAACCCGTCCAATTCACTACCCCTAAACAACTCTCATATTGTAAAACCAGCACCACTGGTTATAGTACTAGTGTTCGATGTGGGATCGCAGAGCCATCAGGAGTTCCAGCTCCTATGGGGCAAAAGACCAAATACAATGATGGATTTTTTGAGAAAGCATTCATGACACTCTTTGCTCGCAAAATGAAGAGGTTTGCAGCTCCAGTGAAATCCAAGAATGAGATTGAGGAAAAGAAATGGTGGGAATATGACTATGAGAGTTTTGTGGATGTCTCCAAGAGAGTTATGCAGGGAAGGTCTCGCATTCAGCAGCAACAAGTGGTTAGGGAGGTCTTGTTATCTATGCTACCTCCAGGTGCGCCTGCTCAGGTGGATTATAAACCATTCTCAGTTCTCTACTGTTGGATTTTATTTGCCTCATGAATTTGAATATGTTGGTGATTAGTTAATGTGTGATCCTTAGCCTACAAGAAATTGATGATTATCCCTATTTATACCCAGTAAAGGGAGCATTGTGTGTTCTATGAGAGTAAGTTGATTAGGCTAGATGTAGATTAATCATATTTGGTATAAGATAGTGAGTTGTTTTTGACTTGTTTCTTTTGCAGTTTAGGAAATTATTTCCACCAACAAAGTGGGCTGCCGAGTTCAATGCTGCATTAACAGTGCCTTTCTTCCACTGGTTAGTTGGGCCTTCTGAGGTAAAGTATACAAGTCACTCCTGTTAGCCATAGTCTTTTATCATGTGTCTGCGTAAGTATGAGTTTTGTCAAAAACTTGGAAATACAGTTCTTTTGGCAAGGGCTTTCAGCTGTAGCAAATGACATTGGTTTTTTTTTTTTTTTTGTCTGTTTCCTCTTGGAGTGATTTGTGATGCACTAATTGATGGAAATTCACTAGGTTATAGAAGTTGAGGTAGAAGGAGTGAAGCAAAGAAGTGGAGTTCGTATAAAGAAGTGCAGGTAGAATCTATATTGCATCATGTGCAAATTGAACCAAGTTGGTTCATCATGTGCATGCATTTCTTTTAGAAGTACTGCAATACGTTTACAGATGAAAGCATTTCTTCAAAAGTATGAGACTGTCTTTATCTTTTGCAGCAACTTAGTGAATTAAGTAGGGTTAGCGAACGAAAAGCAAATTTGGTAGATGCCATGGTATTGTCAATTAGAACAGCCAAATTCTACTAATTTTAATTTGGCATTCCCCTCATCTAGGTACCTGGAGAACAGTGGCTGCGTTGGAATGTGTGTGAATATGTGCAAGTTTCCAACTCAAGATTTCTTCACCAATGAATTCGGGCTTCCATTAACCATGATTCCAAGTATGTCTCAATCCCATTGTTTGATCACCACCTAAATCTGCATATAGAACCTACTATATGAATTTGATCAAGTACCGTCAAAGTGGTAAAAACAATAGACTGTTACCTAAAGTCTTATCCTCTTTCTGTTCATGCTCAGATTTTGAAGATATGAGTTGTGATATGGTGTACGGCCAAGTTCCACCACCATTTGAAGAGGATCCAGTGTCCAAACAACCCTGTTTTACTGATATATGTAAGTTTTTAGAACTTCTCTACAATATAAAATCTGATCGATAGACACACGTATTTCTGATTTCTAGTTATGCGTTTATCCGCAGGCTCCATTGCGAATCCCAGCGCCACTGTCTGTCCAAAGTTACAAGCTTGAAAGATATTCATCCTGAATCAATCACAATAAACAAAGTAGTTTTAGTACATAGAAAGTCCAGTATCCAAATTTGGCAGTCATCTTACAGTTCAACTTCGGTACATATATTTTATGCATGTTGAACACGGCGATGCTTGGATGTTACATTATGCATATTAGGCTGAAACTACATGTCTGAACTCAACATCAGAAGAGAACTTGTTTGCAAAATAGAGGATGCTATATCACTATATATAACACTCATCATTCATATAGACTTCGATTTATTGTTCATTTGTAATGGTGTACTGAAGAGATGTTTTCTCCCTCTCAAAAGTTTTATGTAGTCCTCTCTACTGAGAAATCTGTATTACAAGTAACAGATTACCAGTTTGATGTTGTGTGCCCTATTGAGGCTGATAAATTCAATAAGATGGCAGTGCCCTGCATTACATAGTTGATTATGTAAAAATTGGGCAGCGCAGTTTGAAGCATAGACTTGCAGACTCGCATTTGATGCTGCTTGAATTTAGCCTGCTTTTCACCATTGATACCTAAGATGTTGGCTCTTGCACAAAAGAAACTGGCATTGCTTACATTTGATTTTGATGTTTTCCTTAAAAACATTTTGGGATAGACCCCCTAATTTAAGCAACTTGCTTAAGTTGACAAGCCGAAAAAACCGATTACCATGCTCAATCCACAATCTATGTTCTTAATCTCATTATAAAATCCTTCACCAACTCTTTTGTTTCCACAATTCAACCAATGACCTCAACAGAGAGAGAGAGAGAAAAAAAAAAAATCCATCACACCTATCCCTTTCCCTCCCAGTCTCCTTCACATGCAATTTAAACTAGCTTGCTTGAGGCTTTCTCCAACCTTAAAAAAAATTCCAAGAATTCTTCCCCTACTGAAACCTGTGAGACACTAGCGTAACTAGTCTACTCAGTATGTCACATGATCTGTGGAAGAACAGTTTGGAGTTAGGGCCTCCTTTAGCTAATAAAACCATTCATGTGCAACACCACCTCTTTCCATTTCTTGTTTCTTCTTCGTCTTCTCTGAACTTCATCTTCCTCATTCATAGCCTTCAATCTCTTCAGCTTGCTTTGGCGGCCCATGTGATTCTCTTTCCCTATCCGTGACTTTGGTGCAACAGACAAATCCCATTTCGACCTTAAATTGTGGCATCCAATGAAATCCAAAAATCCCCCAAAAACCCCATTTCAGCTTCACGTCAATTGCGCATTTTTCAAGACTTTTGGCATGATTTAACAGTAAAACTTGGTCTTAAACCCATTCAGAAAGAATGATACCAAATTTTTGAAACATGTGAGGGATTTATGCTCTTCGTTTTGTCTCTACTTCATACCTTTCAGTTTCGTATGCCCCAATAGTGTGAGGATAAAGTTTTGTCCCATTAACCTCCAACTTCCCTCTATAAATTCCAGTCTCTACCTCCACAGGTTACAAACCCAACTCCTACCTCTATTGCTTTGCTACCTTGCTAGCATTAGTAGCTTGAGGAATTAAGATTTGAGTACTAATATATGGCTTCTGCTGCCACATTTTCCTTAGTGACACAAGTTCTATGCTTGAGTCTTTGTTTTCTTAGCTTAGGTGGCTCTGCCTTCACCGCTAAAGATTACTCGGATGCTCTTGACAAGTCCATTCTCTTCTTTGAGGGCCAGAGGTCCGGGAAATTGCCATCGAACCAGCGGCTCAATTGGAGAGGCAATTCTGGCTTGTCTGATGGCTCCTCTTATCATGTACTAATTTTAGTTCCTTAGAATTATATGTTTTGTCACTTGTGACATGATTATGTTAGCTAGTTTGATATGCATTGTTGACTCATTTCCTAAAGGCTTAAGCTTTGGCGTTACTTGGATGCCAATTGCAGGTGGACTTAGTAGGCGGCTACTATGATGCCGGAGACAATGTCAAGTTTGGGCTACCAATGGCCTTCACGACTACATTGTTAGCATGGAGTGTTATCGAGTTTGGTAGCTCTATGCCTAATCAGATTGACAATGCAAAGGCTGCGATACGTTGGAGCACAGACTATCTGCTCAAGGCAGCCACCACAACCCCGGGAACCTTATATGTCCAAGTAAGCGCGACAAAATACTTCCTCAGCTTTGAAGAACAAGGATATTGCTAAATCTGTTCACTGACCAGTATTTCCTGAATCCTTAGTTTCTCACGGGTTGCAACACTAATCACATTAGATATATAGATGTATGAATGAATTTAGTAGCATGATATATCACACTTGAGAAAACCAATAGTAAAAGCTAGGAAAATAGTCCATCTGATCAGTAACTGCATTCGTATATTAACTTGAAGATAAGCTCTTACTTACAGTCACATGTTTTGCCGGTGCAGGTGGCAGATCCAAACATGGACCATCACTGCTGGGAGAGGCCAGAAGATATGGATACACCGCGCACTGTTTACAAGGTGTCCACTCAAAATCCAGGGTCTGATGAAGCAGCAGAAACTGCTGCTTCACTGGCTGCAGCTTCCATAGTCTTCAAAGACTCTGACCCTTCTTACTCTGGAAAATTGCTTCACACAGCAATGAAAGTAAACACCCTAACAATAAAACTGAATTCAACACTTCATTTTCACCGAAGTTACTCACATTGATCACCATGCAGGTGTTTGATTTTGCAGACAAGTACAGAGGTTCTTACAGTGACTCCCTCGGCTCTGTGGTCTGTCCTTTTTACTGCTCATATTCTGGATACCAAGTAATCACTGGGATGATTTGCTTGTAATTACCTTCTCATTTTGACATATATATATATATATATATATATATATATTAAGGATTCAAATCATACCATTTTTGTTGATTTATAAATAGGATGAACTTCTTTGGGGCGCATCATGGATTCACAGAGCCTCGGAGAACAGTTCATACTTGTCATACATCAAGTCCAATGGCCATACATTGGGTGCTGATGATGATGACTACTCCTTCAGTTGGGATGACAAGCGAGCTGGAACAAAAGTCCTCCTTTCCAAGGTTTCATTCTCATAAACTCAGCTCTAGCTAGCAAATCCTGCAAAATCTTGAAGGTCAAGTAACTAAAATTAGCTAATTTGGGTTTGTTGTGCAGAGCTTCCTAGAGACAAACACTGAAGAATTTCAGATATACAAAGCACACTCAGACAACTACATATGCTCTCTAATTCCAGGATCATCTAGTTTTCAGGCTCAGTATACCCCTGGTAAGCTATATGTCCAGAGTGAGGGACACTTGAAATTCTAAAACAACGTCATTTTAGACATAAGCACAATATCGACATGACAAAGTCATTTTGAAAACAAGCATGGCATTGACATAACAACATCAGTTTCGATACAAGCACAGTATCAACACAACAAAATCGAATTACCTAAACAGACATACTTTGCAGGGGGACTTCTGTACAAGGCAAGTGAGAGCAATCTCCAGTATGTTACTTCCACAACACTCCTCCTCCTCCTTGCATAGGCAAAGTACCTCAATTCAAACAGCTTAACAGTCACATGTGGATCCCTAGCCATCACAGGCGAAACCCTAATCGCGCAGGCAAAGAAGCAAGTGGACTACATTCTTGGTGACAATCCTGCAAAGATGTCATACATGGTGGGATTTGGGAAGAAGTATCCACAGCATGTACACCACAGGGGTTCTTCTGTGCCATCTGTACACGATCACCCTAACCCCATTCCCTGCAACGATGGATTTCAGTACTTCCACTCTGGTTCCCCAAATCCAAATGTGCTCGTCGGAGCCATAGTTGGCGGACCTGATAATAAAGACAACTTCGCCGATGACCGGAACAACTACCAGCAATCCGAGCCTGCTACTTACATCAACGCACCATTTGTGGGGGCTCTTGCTTTCTTCTCTTCCAACACCAACCCAAAGTAGTTATAATTCCTCACTTGAAAAATACAGGAGAAGTACGTGAGGAATTAGAAAGCAAAAAATTTAGCCATCATTATGCCAATGATGACACATGAGCTATGGCATATAGTAGAAGTGTGTAGGTAGGAAATGCTGGAAAATTAAAGCAACTTCCAACTGTAGAAATCAACTTTCATTATGTGTTAAGTTCCAAAGAAATCATTTTTCGTTTTTATTTTTATTTTGTAACGGTCGAAAACAGTCCCGCTTTAATAAATCAAAATCTCCTATTATTCTAACTTAATTACCTCGACCGTCTGTGTGAATCTTTCACCATTCTCAGGTGATAACCGTGACACTAATGAACAGTAACGATCACAAAAAGTTAATTAATTAACAAATAAATCTGAACAAAGAAGGCAATTAATCTCCCTAATCACATCTTAATCATGTCCAACTCCGTAATTTCACCACAGAGAAGAAAACAAAGCATGTAGTCGGTAGTTCCAACGACACCTCCAATCTTCTTCTTCGTCTTCTCCAACGACCCAAACAAATTTCCAAAACCCAAATCTCCGTTGAAGGGTCGCCATTGCTGACTCTTCTCAATCCCAAATCTCTCAGATCCAAATCCTCCAGATTCCAACCATGTCCAAGCTCCTCTTCTTCCTCCTCACTCTCTTCGCCGCCGCCGTCTCTCTCTCCTCCGCCGAGATCCGCACCTCGTCCATCCGCAACGACTGGCGTCCGATCATCCCCTTCGACGAGTTCGGCTTCACCCACAAAGGCCGCCTCGAGCTCAACGTCTCCAAGATCGCCTTCTCCCAGCAACCCGGCCCGGATCCGGATCTCTCCCGGGTCGGGTTCTTCCTCTGCACCCGCGACTCATGGATCCACGTCTTCCAGCAGCTCGAGGAAGGCGAGATCGGCTGCGCGCTCAAGTCCGATCTTGTCAAGCGCGTCTACACCTTCGACCAGCTCAAAGGCGCCGATCGATTCTCCACCGTGTTCCAGGAGACCGACGCCGATCAGTACACTCTCCTCTTCGCCAACTGCCTAGCGCCGCTTAGGGTTTCGATGGAGGTGAAGTCCGTCATGTACAATCTCGAAGGGAAGAGCAGCGATCGCCGCGATTATCTCTCCGCCGGTAAAACTATTCTCCCGAGAATTTACTTCGTTTTCTCGCTGGCTTATATTGTTCTCGTCGGGCTCTGGATCTCCGTGCTTTACAAGAAACGACTCACCGTTTTCCGGATTCATTTCTTCATGCTCGCCGTCTTGGTCCTCAAGACTCTGAACCTGCTCTGTGAGGCTGAGGACAAGTCGTATATTAAACGCACCGGTTCGGCGCACGGCTGGGATGTGTTGTTCTACATCTTCAGCTTCTTGAAGGGGATCACATTGTTTACTCTCATTGTGTTGATTGGGACCGGGTGGTCGTTCTTGAAGCCGTTCCTGGCGGATAAGGAGAAGAAGGTTTTGATGATTGTGATTCCGCTACAGGTGGTTGCCAACATTGCGCAGGTTGTGATTGATGAGACTGGGCCTTTCGGGCATGACTGGGTTACTTGGAAGCAGGTTTTCTTGCTTGTGGATGTGGTGTGTTGCTGCGCGGTGTTGTTTCCGATTGTGTGGTCTATCAAGAATTTGCGCGAGGCTGCGAGGACTGATGGGAAGGCGGCTGTGAACTTGATGAAGCTGACTCTGTTCAGGCAGTACTACATTGTGGTTATATGCTACATTTACTTTACGAGGGTTGTTGTTTATGCATTGGAGACTATCACTTCCTACCGGTACCTTTGGACCAGTGTGGTGGCTGCCGAGTTGGCTACTCTGGCGTTTTATGTGTTTACGGGGTACAAGTTCAAGCCAGAGACGCACAATCCTTACTTTGTGATCGATGATGAGGAGGAAGAGGCTGCAGCTGAGCAGCTGAAGCTTGAAGATGAGTTTGAATTATGATTTAGTGTAGAAGATGGCGCTGAAGGATGAGGTAGAGTTTTCGACAGTTACAGTGGGATGAATTGTGTTTTTTGTTGTTGTCATTGTGATGTTACCTTCTGTTTATGTTATAAATTGAGCTACTAGGATAATATCACACCCTTATAACTTTATCTGTGAATCTGTTATTACGTGTAAGTACGGAAAGATCATGTTCGTACATTAATTTTGGAAGAAATGGTGGTCCATTGATTTTACTCAATTTGGTTCATGTGAAGCTATATATATTTGTTGGATGTAATGTAGTTTCATCACTTCATGTGGTGGAGTAGGAAAACAGAATGATAACAAAGCTTAATGCAAGGGGTATAGACGTTATGTTTTTTTTTTTCAAATGAAAAAAGGCCACATAGGCAGTGTTATATGGCTTTCTCAAATGGAAAATGTGAACTGTGAGTGCTGTACTGTAGATCCTTTAATCCTAAATTTCTCTCCTTAAACATGCAACAGATAGTGAGTGGATTACTGCTACCAATAATAGTTTTTATCAAGGTTTCTCATGTATTCTTGTGTGCCATAGGGAAAAATGCTTGTGTTCTGTTCCTTTTGTTACACTTTTGGTACGGCTATATTTTCTGTACTGGACACTGAAACAGTTTTTGACATGTTGTGTAACTTAACAGTGACTCGAAAATTGCTGGGTTTTGAGATGGCTATAGCACTAAAATTACTGTGCAACTTTAAATTTTATGTCTTTAGGTTCCTCAAGTATGATGCAGCCAAGTGCTCTGTTGATGCAGACAAAATCTGAGTTCTGGTCATTGTACATTGCTAGAAGACTATAGTAGAGTGTTCTTTTTCCTTTTGATGTTTAGTTAGTCCTATAGAATACGCTTACTTACCTAGCTATTAGTGTGGCTTATCATTATCTATTTATGTGCAAATCTGTTAGATATTATTTCATCATGTCTTATTATACTAGTTAGCGATGTCAGCCGACAGTAATGCATCCTTCTCTTTCCTCTCTTTGATATAGTTTTATGCAAGAGTGTTCTTAAAGGGTTTCATATATGAGATGAGAATTTCATCATCTTCGAGTGTAGGAAGTGAATATTTGGCACAGAGAAGTGTAGGATGCGAATGGTTTGTGCTATGTTTTCCCTTGGTTCATTTAGGGTTGCATATCCATTGTATTAGTTTATGCTATGGATATGGATTTCTGAATTCTTGCTTGCAACTATTTAACAGTGTTTCTTATACAAGCCAATTTTATTCACCTTACCATCTTGTAAATGTCATGTTTTGGCACTGGAAAGTTGTCGTGGAATGTAGACATTTGAATGCAGGTTAGCACAGGTCACTGATTTTAACCAATTCTCTGTTTTTATTAGCTAGTAGTTGATTAGTTTGTTCAAGTTGATACCTCTTTCCGGTTTACTGTAGCAAAAACTACTTGATCATTGCGTCAGTGTTACATGTCCTTCTCTTCATTAACTTGACTGTTTTGCCCCCAATTTTCTGGGTAGGCCATGAGGTCCATGAACAGGGATTTGCCAAGTCCAATCAGTGCATGAAGCTAGTAACACTTGAGGTTGTTAATTATGACTCTCTAATTTCGTCCTCCAGTTTCATGATTGCCTTTTAGTATTGGTGTTTATCTTTTATCTTTTATCCTTTATCCCACGGATTGAATCATTTGTCTTTCTGTTCAATTGTAAAATTGAACAAACAAAAATTCCAAAGTATGGTTTCCGGCTACTGAAATCCGGAATTAAAGCCAGAAACATCAGTTTACACATCAAGTATCATCTTCTAAACAGATACACACTCGGCTTTACCCAAGCATAATGGATTTGATTGACATCGATGAAAGTAGGGACTTGGTCCTTAATTGGTTTCCAGTCGAGTGAGTTGACCACGTGTGTATGCTTAAAACAGAGACTAAGTGCTCCTAGATTTGCTTTTAAGGTTTGGCCAAGTTCATAATATACATTGACTGAGGTTTTATATTGTTTTCCTTTATATTTGTTCAATGTGCATGCTAGATCGATCCGGACATAAAGCAAATGAGGTTCTTCCGCTAGCTAGCTAACGTTGTGTTACAATATTCCAGACTTCCTGTTTCCTATTATGGTCGGCAAAGTGCGTTAACCTACGGCTTAAGCTAGTTGACCATACTATGTGAAATGATAGCGAATCGATGAATTAATCTGTATACGTTAATGTACATTATACAGTTATCTTCAAGTCATCAGCTAAAACGAAGTCATGTCAAACATAAATAGATTATGTAGTTCTAGCATGTATACCATGGACCTGTAGATTGTACTAAACAACAAGAGCAGTTTTGAGGCTAACTTATATATATGACTATTGACTGCGCATTCAAAGTATACAACACATTTTGCTTAATGGAAGCAATATGGTGCAAGATTTGATGCATAATATCACTATAAAAGGAGAGGCTAAAGCATCAATAGATCAGTCACAACACATCAAACTATCTATAGCAAAAAGAAGCAAAATACCTAATTAACTTCAGCACCAAATGGCTCATCCATCTATGGTGCGCCTGGGTGGTGCGATTTTGCTCATTCTGTTACTCGCCGTTCTTTTAGCTGAGGGAGCTTCTCAACCAAAGGCTAAGAAGGTCAAGTGCAAAGACAAGAAGTTCTCCAAGTGTTACCACAAAGATCTCTATTGCCCTAAATCATGCCTCCGCACTTGTTTCGTGGATTGCAAGAAATGCAAAGCTGTTTGTAAGGCCCCTCCTCCACCGCCTCCACCTAGACATAAGAGGCGCTACCCACCCCCTCCCCCCAAGACATATCCTTCACCACCACCTGCCCCTTCAGTTGTTCATACTCCTCCTCCCTCAACTACAACTCCATCTCTGTCACCCCCTATCTCTACCCCGTTATCACCACCATTGCCTCCTCCTACTACCCCATCACCACCTTCTTTGTATCCTCCTCCACCACCGCCTTCATCAAAGGCCGCCGGTGGAAAGAGAGTCAAATGCAAGAACAAGAACTACCCTCATTGCTATGGTCTGGAGCAGAGTTGTCCTAGTGGGTGCCCTGAGCAATGTGAAGTTGACTGCGTTACATGCAGTCCCGTTTGTAGTAAGTTCACATTAACTATGTTTGTTATTTATAGGGTACTACTTGATCTCCTCAGCCAGACCAAAGGGTAGCTAGCTAGACAGATAAATCAATGAACTTATACCTAAAGTTTGCTACTTGATTTATTGTCTTTCTGAATAGCATTACATGAAATTAAATGCAAGATGCAAATACCAACTAGCTTCCATAGTTCATGAAATAATTGATTTGTGTTCATGAAATTATTAGTAGTTGTTTACTTGGTATGTACGTGTGAGATGCAGACTGCAACAAACCAGGTGCTGTGTGCCAAGATCCCAGATTCGTTGGTGGCGATGGTATAACCTTCTATTTCCATGGCAAGCGAGACCAAGACTTCTGCCTCGTATCTGATTCCAACATCCACATCAACGCCCACTTCATCGGCAAAAGAGACCAAAACATGAAGAGGGACTTCACCTGGGTCCAATCTCTTGGTATCCTCTTTGACAACCGCAAGCTCTTCATAGGTGCTAAATCAACCTCCACTTGGGATGACAGCATCGACCGCCTAATCCTAGCCATTGACGACGAAACCATTAGCCTTGCTGACAACGAAGGCGCGTATTGGCAATCGCAAGGGCTCAGGATCACAAGAAGCAAGAACACAAATGCTGTAGAAATCGAAGCCGAAGGGAACTTCAAGATCAAAGCAGTAGTGGTGCCGATAACGGAAAAAGAGTCGGTGATACACAAGTATGGGATCACACAGGAGGATTTCTTTGCTCACCTTGACTTGAGCTTCAAGTTTTATGCCCTAAGTGGGGAAGTTAATGGCGTGCTGGGACAAACATATGGTGATAACTATGTGAGTAGGGTTAAGATGGGTGTGATGATGCCTGTTCTGGGTGGCGATAGAGAATTTTCATCGTCTAGTATCTTTGCCTCAGACTGTGCAGTTGCTAGGTTTAGCGGTGAGTTCAGTGAAAAGTCTAAGTATGCTAGTACTATGAATTGTGCTAGTGGGATCGATGGACGTGGAGTTGTTTGTAAGAGGTAATTACTTATGGATCTTTTCTCCTTTGATCGATTTATAACTATTGTAAAATAAAGGCCAGAATCATGTATCTGGCTCTAGCGGTTTCATAAATATATGATGCAAGTCATTTAACGTTGGTTAACTTGTTACTGGTCTCCTAATACACGCATAATCGACGATTTATTGTGCAACAGTTTGTTATCTAGATATAGTCGGGAAAAAAGTAGCTAATACAGAATCAGCACAATGAACACATAGCTCGTTCTCGTTTACCATCACAGTTAACTTCTAATTAAAACAAAATCTAAAGAAAAACAAAGAGCTCACCTTAAACACTAGGGGAAAAAAAACGATTCAGGCAAACTTACTGAAACTCCCATGAAATTCAATTCATGATCCTTACCATTTCTCCAAATTCTGCCTCGATCACCAGTTTCCCAAATATAGGTGGTGTTGCTGGAAAATATCATGTCTGCAAACTCCTCGGCTTCTTGAACTACAGTAATGTTGGATTGAATTAGAACCCTTGCTCCTAGAGACCTGCAAATCCGTAACATCAGAACAGTGCCTGTAGTGATACTCTATTTTTGGTTCTCATGAGTAAACAGTCAACGAGAGATCTGAGGAGAAGGAGCAGATGGTGACGGCAGTGTCCGGCTGGAGAGAGGACGGCGAGAGAGAAGAATCGAAGACCCGAGTAGGTTTTTTATTTATTTATTTATTTTTTTTAAAGGTAGACCACCAATGCATCTAGGTTCCGCCTGGCCATAACAAGGCTCGCCTAGCCCGCTTAGGCCCATTACGCCCATGTGGCCCACTATTTTGTTTGTTTTAAGTTAAAAAAAAAAAAAAAACCCTGCGATTGCTGCAACTCTGCAGATGATGAATTGGAATGAGGGTGGATTTGAAAATGTCGATTTGGAACACTTTGATCAAGGTGTTGGAGGTTGGTTTATGAGCTTTCTCTCCAAACAGCAGATGGTTTGTAATTCAAAGCTGCTCTGTTTCAAATTCAAATACTTTGCCATGGCCTTGAACAGAACATCCATCATTGTAATGCTTGGTCAATCAATTTTTTATACAAAGACCAGCAATGAGGCTCAACTTTTTCCAGGTATCTTACTATATATGGATGTGAATCCTAAACTATAAAATTTAGGGTTAAATGCACCAACAGTGTCTGAACTCTTAGAGGACTGTCAATATGGTACCCGAACTTTTAAATGTATCAAAGTGATACCTGGACTTGTATTTTTATACCAACGTCGTACCTGTCGTCATTTTCCGTCACAGCTCTGTTAGTTCATGTCACATGTGACGCACGTGACTGAAAAAAAGAGAGTAAATGACTGAGCTACCCCTTCATTGATGACGACGTCGTCACCATCCTCACTCTCACACCTCTTCAACTTCAGCAAAACCAGCAACACCCAAAGCACCAATCCCACCATGCAAAAGCCTCACCTTTACACCACTCCATGCCATCACTGATCCAATCCCAACCAAACCATGCAAACCCACCACACCATTTCTTGGTTCTCTCAGTTTACACTGCTCTCTGTTCTTCTTCTACTTCTCTTCTTCAAAATTGCATCTGGGTTTGGATCAATGGGGCTTGGAAGTGCACTCGTGGCCGCACAAGATCTCATAGAAGAGCTTCATGCTGGAACCACCAACTATGATGAGGGCACAGCACGTGCCGCCGGAGAGGTAGTAGATGGGGAAGATGGCGAAGATGTTCTTCATTTTATCTCCGAAAGTGGAGCTGAAGAGCTGGAGGTATCTACTGTAACGCATCCCTGTTTCCTTGGATTCGTGAAGCTTGACTAAAAGCCAGAGAGTGTAGAGCTGCCATATGAACGCCACCGTCAAGCTTATGATCCCCCATGTCCTGCATGCAAATCAATCAACTAATTAATTAGATCGACGCTTATACCAATTAACAAAATTATGAGACTAAGAACTCAAAACCTAATAGAATTACATGACAGCAAGAGGTTCTTAAATTTTATAGGTGAACTTGACAAATCACGTAATAATATAGAGAATAACTCATGAATAGTACAGTGTTATATTCATTAATTAGTCTAATACGAATAAAAAAAATAGTAGTTAGGTTTCTGTACCATCCAAGAACGGTGAAGGAGACGGGAAGCACAAGGGCCGGAATTCCGATACCGGAGCAAAGAGAATGGAAGGCAGCATAATATGCATTGCCGTTCCTTGACTCGGTGATGGGGAGCCAAGCATCCTGAGGATCAAACTTGGTAAGTTGGATAGCGCTTCTGATAGGGCTACCCAATGGCGTGAAGAAATTGGGAGTGTGAGACCTCGGGGTTACTCTGCGTATATTTACAGGCACTATAGAGAGATTCAGAAGCGGCTTCTCCGAGATTGGCCCCATTGATCCAAACCCAGATGCAATTTTGAAGAAGAGAAGTAGAAGAAGAACAGAGAGCACTGTAAACTGAGAGAACCAAGAAATGGTGTGGTGGGTTTGCATGGTTTGGTTGGGATTGGATCAGTGATGGCATGGAGTGGTGTAAAGGTGAGGCTTTTGCATGGTGGGATTGGTGCTTTGGGTGTTGCTGGTTTTGCTGAAGTTGAAGAGGTGTGAGAGTGAGGATGGTGACGACGTCGTCATCAATGAAGGGGTAGCTCAGTCATTTACTCTCTTTTTTTCAGTCACGTGCGTCACATGTGACATGAACTAACAGAGCTGTGACGGAAAATGACGACAGGTACGACGTTGGTACAAAAATACAAGTCCAGGTATCACTTTGATACATTTAAAAGTTCGGGTACCATATTGACAGTCCTCTAAGAGTTCAGACACTGTTGGTGCATTTAACCCTAAAATTTATGTTCTTTATGAATATAAATTGTGAAGAATCATCATGAAGATGGCTAATGTTTGAATCGAGTACAAAGCCAGCTATCCACAAGCACAATAGCAACAGTATTTATGAAAATGTTTGCAGAAAATCAGTGAAACCCCGATTTGGATTCATTTCCAAAATGTCACATTTAAGGTCTACAGAAAAGGGATATGTAACGTAGCATTTCTCCGCTCAGTTCATCTTTTAATCTGACTGATTAAGTTCCCCTATGTTGTTGCTGTTGCACTATTATCTTGTAGTCTCTCATCAGATTATCTCCATGAATAGGCTATGGACATTAGCTTAGCTCTAAGGCTTTCCATATGTCAGAATGAGTAGGTAGATGAAATCACATTAGTATCACTATCTTCTGAGTCCTGAATATGAAGAGGGGTAAAAAACACCAATCCAACCATCAAAACCTACACATGTATCAGGAATGATTGACAAGTGCATTCAAGGACCAAAGTATATATCAAATTATAATTAAGCAAGAATCTAAGAAGGAGCATCTGATACTAATCCTAAAACAAAGCATGCTTTCTAAGAAAACATGAAACAAGAAGATGGGTGTTCTTCTAAGCACCACATAGACAATGTACCTGTCTTCCTTAATCCAAACTTCTCTAGGATTATCATCTCAGCACATGTGCAACCACATGTTAATTCTTTGGCATTTGTTTAGTACTAAGCCAAAGTCCTATCAGAAGCTGCAAGATGAAAAATGTTTTGTCAGGTTAATCACCTATGACTGTTATTTCCATTTGGGTACTTAACACACTACTGAAATTTGAGCAAATCTTTCACAGCTTCTTCTTTGCTGAAAGGGGTGTAATGATAATGTTAGTACTTAGTAACCATTCCATCTTGTGATTCTTGTCATCCAAGATGATATGTTGGTAGAAGTAAGCACATAATTGGATGATCTTATAGACAAGTACCAGTAGAGGGGACCCTGAATTGGAAAAACAAGGAACAAAATGAGGAGACAACCATGTGGATCTTCTACAATGAAATTACAGTTGAGATATGAGGGTTCATTTCATGAATTTGTCTTCTGGAATCCCATCAAAAACACAACCAGCAAAGCAAATTTAATGTGTATAATCCAATTATTGCCAAAAGATTAAAGTCTCCCATAATCACAACATAAAACATTCCACCAGCTACTAACTTCAAAAGCTATAGCCAATGAAATAGCTATGACCATAGAATCATAGATCAAGGTTCAATTTTTTTCACTCTTAACTTCTTCCCACTTCATGCTCTTGCTGTCAATATAAAAACAGAGACACAGATTAGTTAGGCTCTCTGCAAAGTAGTTGCATTATCAGTTTTACTGATCCAATCTGACTTGCATAAATTCTGTTGACCCAAAGGACAGGGTTGGTTGACCAAGAAACAAAAAATGAAGAGTATAGTTGAGAGGAGAGGTGAAATAGGACCAGTTCATTATTAAGATGGAGCAGAGAGAAACAGAGAACTCAAGGCCACCTCCACCTTAATGAGTATCAGATCCATGTGATCATCTGCCTTTTTTTCTTTACAAATTTCCATGATCAAATGACCCTACCTTCATTTCTTTCTTTACAGAGCAAAGCCCCCATTACAAGCAAAAGAGAAAGGTGAAAGGAACCCCCAAAGATAGAAGAAAAAGACTTCACCTTTCAAAAGAAAACCACCCACCATTAGAAATGGAGGAGAAGATGATGATGATGATGATGATGACTACCAGTAGCTGCCCAGAAACTAGCACAAACGAAGCCACTACCACTTCAGCTTTCCCAAGCTGGAAACTTTACGAGAATCCATTTTATAACTCTCAACCTCAGCATCAAAACCACCCAGAAAAACAACCACAATGCCAAATTAGCACCACCAAGAACCAGCATTGCCTTCACCTCCCTAACTCTGCTCGAAAGCTCGCTGCTTCGTTTTGGGATCTCACATTTTTCAAGCCAGTAATGGAGACTGAGATGGAGTACACAAGAGCCCAGATCATGGAACTGAAAGCTGAGCTTGAATACGAGAGAAAGACAAGAAAGAAGTTTGAGGTGATCAACAAGAAGCTTGCCAAAGAGTTAAGTGAGGAGAGGAGGGCGAGAGAAGCAATTGAGAGTGTGTGTGAAGAACTAGCGAGAGAGATTTCAAGTCGGAATTCAGAGATTAATAGGATGAGGAAGGAAATGGAGGAAGAAAGGAAGATGCTGAGAGTGGCTGAGGTGATCAGAGAAGAGAGAGTTCAGATGAAGCTCGCTGAGGCCAAGTTTCTTTTTGAAGAGAAGGTGTTTCAGTTGAGTTGCAAACCAGTTCAAACTGAGAAGTTTCCTATTTGTGTTGAAAATGATGATCCAGTTTGCTCCAATGTGGTTAGGACTAATTCGAAGTTGGGGGCTAGCCGTGAAAATAGTGGTGGACTTTCAACAATGGCGATTCAGAGAAGGGCTTCACCGGAATCGGAGAATCCACACATAAAGAGAGGGATCAAAGGGTTTGTGGAATTTCCGAGAGTGGTTCGAGCAATTGGGTCCAAAAGTAGGCATTGGGGTACAAAGTTAGAGTGCCAAAAAGCTCAGCTGAGGATTCTACTTAAGCAAAAGAGCCCCATCAGATCCAATAGTCTCATTATCAGTTAGTTCCTCTTGCTAAGCCTCTGTCATTGTTGGTTAATTTTTGTTGTTTGTTAATCAGTGTATAATGTGTTCTGTATCATCTTAAACATGAATTTAAGCTTGTAATAGTTGAAAGAGTACTGAAAATTTTGTGCTTAGGTGCATTTTTAGTGCTTGCAATTAGAAAAATATTGTTCTGGATCCGATCAAGGGCGTGGAAAAATCGTGCAAAGTCTTATCTAAATCTAAACACATGCACATGTTTCATTCTTATTCAGATTGACTTCTGGAGAAAACTACACATGCAGAAGCATGCTGCACTTGTTTTGGGTGTTTTATAGTGATCGGAATCGTTAAATTACCTCATTGGGAGAGGAACACCGGAAACAATTTGCAATGTGATACCCTAAAATGTTCTATCTATACCTGTCCCTAATGTTCTAAAAAACGCTAGGCGCTAGTCGGGTGGACAGCTGACGCCTAACGCCCAACGCCCAGAGGATTAATTGGGCGCCTAGAGGGTTTTTTATTTTCTATATTTTAAATTAGAACTAATTTCAGTTTACCCCCATCAACTTTAGGTCGATCACCATGTTAGTCATTATTCTTTCAATTTTATCAAAAACACCCCCTCAACTCCCAATTTTCATCAGCCGTGTTCAAATTTCCGTTCTCTATTTAATTCCTCTTGTTTTGGCCACGATCCTCAGCGTGCGGAACCGAGGTGATTAGCGAACAAAGAGATAGGAGGAGTTGCGGGCGTGCCACCTCGCGGACGAGGAATGTGTTGAGTGCGCTGCGCTTGACTTCTTGAATCAGGAGGAATGAGTTCCAGGTGCCACCTCGCGGACGAGGAATTTACTAGCACAAGCGGTCGATACTCACGGCGGCGTGAGCAGAGCAACTATAGGGATGTTTTTGAGGAAATGAGGTAGAGTCCGGAAAGCTCTGAAGAATTCTAGGCGGTGGGGCGCTTAGAATCAGGGCTTCGAAGGGGATTGGCTCCTGAGAGCGCTGGAGATTTCGACGAGGTCGAGGGGTTTCAACGAGGTTGAATGCTGTTTGTTGTTGTTTGATTGATTGATTGTCCCTGTGTTTCAGCTTTTGAGCTTCTTTATATAGGGGAGGAAATCTTGTTGCGAAAGACAATCAGAATCCCTGTTGGATTCTGCAATGTGAAGCATAAGGATACTATTCCTCCCATGCAGACCAATCTGCATGTGACACATGTCCAATTCGCACAGTCCGTATAGGATAAGGTCTACACTCCCATGCGAAGCGGAATGAAAAGTAACCCTTATCCCGCGAGGTATCACAGTCCATGTAGAATACTAACTCGCGCGGACCGCGGACTATTACACCTCGCGGGCTAAAAGAAGGCTTTTAAATTGATAGGGGCCACAGGGATTGGCCCAAAGCGTGTCAAAGACTGTAAAAAGTCCAAAACGATTACAAGCAACCCGCGCGGACTCTGTCTATGTGCACTTCGCGAACTAGCGAATCAGTTCGCCAGTGTGCCTAGATACATTCCGCCTCTCCTGACGCCAAAGTCATTCCGCATGAACTGTGTGTTCCGCGCGAAGCGCGCGAGATGGATCCTCACTCCGCGCGAAATCGTACGGTTCGGAATCGTACTCGTGATTGCATTTGCACGAAATTGGGGAAGCTTTATGGATTTAGATGTTTTCGTATGATTTTAGTCACCATAATAGGGTCGCTCTTATTCCTTTACTAGCTAGCCTTTATTAGCGGTTCTCACCATAGGTGAGTCAAACGCTTAGCGTGGGATGCTACTATAACCTGAGAGGCTCCGATCGGTTTTTATTCATTGCTAGCTAGCTAGCCATTATTAGCAGTCCTCACCATAGGTGAATCGAGCACTTAACGTAGGACGCTACTGTTTTGACCACGATCCTCAACGTGTGGAGCAGAGGTAGATAGCGAACAAAAGTGGATGGTTGTTGCGGGCGTGTCACCTCGCAGACGAGGAAATGTTTGAGTGCACTTGACTTCTTGATCAGGCGAAAGGGGTTTCCAGGTGCCATCTCGCGGACGAGGGATTACGAGCACAAGGCGGTTCGATACTTATGGTGTCGCGAGCAGAGCAAACTATAAGGAAATCAAGGTAGAGTCCGGAAGGGCTCTAAGGAATCCTAGGCGGTGAAGTGCTTAGGTTAGGATTTTCGAGGTAGCTCGAATGAGTTCAACTAGGTTGAAGTTTGTTTTGTGTTTGTTGAGAGAGTTTATTGTCTTTTCTGAATTGTAGTTCGACCCCTTTATATAGTAGTCTGACTTGCGGTAGAAGAAAGATGATTAAAAACCCTAATAGCACAAGGGCACTGCTAACCCGCGCGGACTCAAACCATCTCGCGGGCTATTGCAGCTCGCTTCCATCTGGCGGGCTATTGCAACTCGCGAGCCTTAAAAGAGCTTTTTATATTAAAAGGGCCATAGGGATTAGCCTATAGCATGTCAAAGGCTTGTAAAAGTCTTCAACGATTAATGTGGCTCACGCGGACTTCACCTATGGCTTCCACGCGAAGTCTCCCACGTGAGCTAGTTCGCCAGCTCGCTTTGACATATTCCGCGCGAAGTCCATTCCGCGCGCGAGTTATGTGTCTCGTGCGAAGTCCCTAAGCGTGCGAGATCTGTAAGTGTGTGAGCTATGTGTTTCGCGCGAAGCGTGCGAGCTCTCTACTCTGCTCGAAGTCATTCCGCAAGCAAACTTTGTAAGTTAGCTCGTGTGGTATATTCCCCGGGCGAGCTATATGTTCCGCGCGAAGTCTTTGTAATTCAACTTGCGTGGTCTTACTGACGGGCTATTACTTGTAAACTTAAAGAAACTTGGGCTCGCCGATGTGACATGGACCAATAATTTAATTAATATTCACATAAACATTTATTGTCCAGTAAAATATTAATTTGGGCGTAAACATTGCCCCCCCAGCCTCGAAGTTATGAATGTCAAGAATGACTGAAGAGGTTTATGTTCATACTGCTCCAAAGCCACTGGTATTGGTCTGGGTCATACATAGATGAGTATGAGTAGATAAGCCTATGAATAGGCCTTGAAACCCAAGCACTCAGCAAAGCATTGTAGCGAAGCTGCTGTACGGCTCGCCTAGTATCATATTAAACTGATAAACTTGACATAACTAGGCACTATGGATTTGAACTTCGCATGCATTTGCCTGTATTCCTTCTACATTCACCTGCTCTTTTCTTGCATTCGTCTGCTCTACTCAGAAGACATAGTACATTGCACATACCCCGAGTAGATGTAGCTCGCAAAGATGTATCGCGAAGGGATTCACCTTGAGCAGATGTTTGCTTTGACTAGATTCAAAAAATGGCCATTCGCGAGCTCTTGGAGATGGCGAACCAAATTTGTGATAAACATGGAATAACAATGGCCACGTACTTTGCAGCCCCCCAGTACGTACTTCGCTGCCCCCTAGTGCGAACCAATAAGAAGCAAACACAAGGATCGGCGAACGGCCACATAAAGGTGGCGAACCAACTTTGAAAATTTGGAGGCCACAGGGATTGGCCTAAATAATAACTAAGACACTTGAAGAAGGTCTAAAGTCTGAAATAACTGGAACACATATCTACCCCAATGTTCCCCCCAGTTTTAATGTCTGTTTACCGATGCTTGAGAAGAATGAAGGACATTAAAACTTTAGCATGCCCCCAGGAAAGGAGTTGTGGTACCATGCCCCATTGAAAATGGCAAACACCAAGAAAGGTTGTGGATCAGCCGTGAATAGATCCTGGTGCATGAATAAAGGTACACCAAACTCCTATGGATGCCCCCCAGTAAGGAAATCATGTTGCAAGGTCATGAAAACACATTGAAAATGCATATTGCAAATCCACGCGTATTCTGACCTATCTGTATTCGAACTGCCATAACTCTCTCCAGGAATGTCGAAATGACAAACCGTAAAATCCTCTAGAAAATAGACATCCAAGGCTTTCTGGTGATATAAGGCACGCCGGCTAGTTCTTTCTGGATCATTCTAGTGGAGTCTGCGAAGTTGACTGTCCAGTAGTGGTTGCTGCTGCAACGTTTCAGCAATGCACACTAGTTGTATTGCCTCTCGGATGTGACTTCGCTGACATCAAATTAAGGCATATAGAATGCCTGCTGTATTGTCTTCAGGCCTCAAGTAAAGTTCAAGCCTAATATAGGCGAGAACGTTGTCTTGCATTTTAGCAAGACCACGGATCTCTTTTTGTTTTTTCTGCTATTTGGTTTTTTTGTATTTTCTTTTTCCTATGCGAGAAAGAAAGAAAAATGAAAGCAAAACAGAAGTAAAAACTGAAGTAAAGCTAGGAGTGAGGAAAAGAAGGGATCATAGCTTGATTAGTTATCCCTCGTTAGGCCACGGGGGAGGCCACCAATGCTTCACTCCCAGTCTTGACGTCGTCATGTTTCCAACGTGAGACTGTCACTGTTGAAAATTTCCAAGTGTTGAGCATAGTTGTTCCGCATCAACAACTTGAAAATTTGGACAAGGTATTTCGTAGGGTGCGTCTTGTTACCCCATACGTATCCTTGTTGTTTGACTGAGCATGATCTTCAACTGCATTCTCGTGGATCGTATGATGTTGAGATCTGCCTTGTTGCCAACTATCATGTCATAATGCATGGTCTTATTGAGAATAACCATGCCTTGTTGCCTACTTGTTGGTCTCTCTTCGTCATATCAAGAGTGTCACTGTGATTGAACTCTTGTGGAATACGATTATGAGACAGACGCACCAACATATAGTCTTCATCATATACATCATAAGTTGGCTCTGTGTCAACATCAAATGTAGAATTAACAAAGGTCGGTGGCTCGACCTTCTTTGCAACCATAGGTATGCATGGGACATATACGTACTTCGCCGATAAACCAAATTCCCCTTTAGGCCTCTGAACTTGCATGCAGAGACTCCAAGTATATTGCAATGTGAAATCACGGATTGGCCTGAGGATACCACCACACCATATATAGTTAAGCTTAATATGGCCATGGTTTGGCGAAGCGGACTGAGTCATCTCGCTGGTGAACATATGATTGGAGAGATGAACCATTAGGGAAGCGGACCTTGCTAGCCTTGGCACCCCGCGTGTACATGTTGAAAAGAAAACTCAAGAGGTTCTGGTCCAGCTTCATTTTGCTTGCTATGATTTAGGGCGGCATCTTGATAACGTCCAGTAATTAGACCAAAATGGAGTAGACCATGCCTTTGATCATGGTGGTTAAATAAAGAAGGAAGGCGAGTTCCGCCTTGCCCCCATGTGGCTGACCTGTATCCACATATTTGTCCCGGACGAGAAGATTGGTTGTTTGATCAAACCTCCTATGGAAGTGTGGTTCGCCATCAATGTTCGAACCGATCTCTTCTTCTAAGATGGACTGTTATGTCCTACCTTTCAGTTCATCTTTCTAAGGAACACCGTTAAATTTTAAGATGAGATTATTATCCATAATCTCGCGGCCTTAACCTCAGACCCCTTGTCATTGATTGACAAAACAACTTCTTCTTTGGAAGTAGGTTTGTCCAAAGGATAGTCTTCGCCATTAGATTGGCTGTTAGGTAGTTTAATCTTCTCATGCAAGATGTTCATGCTTTGCCCCAACTCTTGTTAAGTTCGTTAGAAAGACCCCTCCATTGGGCCTGTGGTTTCCATGAATTGGCCATCTAGGTGGCCATGATCCTTACTAAGCACGGTGAGTTTGTCATGGGTGGTCTGCAAAAAGGCTCTACCCTGTTTGGCTTGTTCATAGAGTCCTGCAATGCTTTGTTGAATAGCCAAACCCTGACTTGTCAACTGCTCGAACATTTGGAAGATTTGCTTCATAGAAAGAGCAGAACCTGTGTCTTGGGTCGGCTGAGAGCCTACCATGGTGGAATCTCAGGTCTTCCAGGTTTTCCTATTGTGAATCGCTTGTACTCCCTGTCCCACTAGGCGTGCCAATGTTTTGGCCACGATCCTCAGCGCGCGGAGCAGAGGTAGATAGAGAACAAAAGTGGAGGGTTGTTACGGGCGTGCCACCTCGCGGACGAGGAAAGGTTTGAATGCGCTTGACTTCTTGATCAAGCGAAAGGGCTTTTCATGTGCCACCTCGTGGACGAGAGATTACGAGCACAAAGCGGTTTGATACTCACGGTGTCGCGAGCAGAGCAAACTATAGGGAAATTAGGGTAGAGTTTGGAAGGGCTCTGATGAATCCTAGGCGGCGAGCGCTTAGGGTTAGGTTTTTCGAGGTAGCTCGAAGGAGTTTAACTAGGTTGAAGTTTGTTTTGTGTTTTTTGAGAGAGTTGATTGTCCTTTCTGAGTTGTAGTTCGATCCCTTTATATAGTAGTCCGACTTACGACAGAAGAAAGATGATTAGAAACCCTAATAGCACAAGGGCACTGCTAACCCGCGTGGACTCAAACAGTCTCGCGGGCTATTGCAGCTCGCTTCCATCTCGTGAGCTATTGCAGCTCGCGAGCCTTAAAAGGGCTTTTATATTAAAGGGCTTTTATATTAAAGGGCCACAGGGATTAGCCTGAAGCATGTCAAAAACTTGTAAAAGTCTTCAACGATTAATGTGGTGCAAACGGACTCCGCCTATGGCTTCCACACGAAGTATCCCACGCGAGCCAGTTTAACAGCTCGTTTTGATATATTCCGCGCGAAGTCCATTCCGCTCGCAAGTTATGTGTCTCGCGCGAAGTTCCTAAGCGCGTGAGATCTGTAAGTGTGTGAGCTATATGTTTCGCGCGAAGTGCACGAGCTCTCTACTCCGCTCGAAGTCATTCCGCATGCGAACTTTGTAAGTTAGCTCGCGTGGTCTATTCCGCGCGCGAGCTATATATGTGTTCCGTGCAAAGTCTTTGCAATTCAACTCGCGTGGTCTTACTGGCGGGCCATTACTTGTAAACTTAAAGAAACTTGGGCTCGCCGGTGTGACATGGACTAAGAATTTAATTAATATTCACATAGACATTTATTATCCAATAAAATATTAATTTGGTGATAGTCTCATATTTGTGTAACTTTTATCATGTTAATTATTCCTATTACTTAGTTATTTTGTTATGTTTTCTTGTTTTTAATTGACTTTATTTGTTTTTAGGTATTTTGAAGTCAAACAAAGAAAAGGAGATAGTTGAGCTTAATAAGGATTCCTAAATCCTAGTTGGATGAGGGGATGGACGTGAGACATAGGTTGAATTAACCTATTTAAGAAAAAAGAGGCTGAGAACAAAAAGAAGGAGACGGAGGAGAGCACAGAGGAGAGAAGAAAAGAAAAAGAGGAAGAAAAGAAAAAGAGGGAGAGAAGAAAAGAGGAACCAGGGAGAATTCGACCGGTCTCTGAGCCAATCAAGTTTTTCTTCTCCACCTTTAGTTCATCTTCCATGGATTCTCTAATGTTCTTATTCAAGACTATGTGTAACTAAACTCCTTGATAGTTAGGGGCTGATCAAAGCCCTAGATATGTCTTCGATTTTGAACCACAATTGATTTATATAATTCTTGATGAGAATTTCTTCACTGATTGTTCATTGATAATTCTATTGCATGTTTCATTGGGTCGACACTTTGATGCATGTTTTAGGGTTTATTATTTTGAATGTGTATATGACCGACATATTGTTGCATATTCTATGAGAGATAACAAGTTCTTTGCAGGTACTTGTGTGAAGTTATTCCTTGGTAATCTAAGGCTACCGACATTGACCTTAGATTCTTTGTTGTTACTCAAACATTCTTAGAACTTCATGATTTCAGTTATTTTGGTTTAGATACCGACATTTCATAGATCAATTAATTGGTAATATAGTTAAGTCGATAAGACATTTCACTTAACATGGCATGTAAGAGAACGTAATACGGTTAATGACCTAACGACATTGGCTTAACTGTGAGTGCATTCATCTATAATCCTTGACATTGTTTTGGGGTGATTGAAGCATATCTAGTGGTGGAGAGAAGTTCCTATCTATTGTTTCTCTCATATTTACATCCATATTCTGTTTTCAGCAATACTCTTGTATTATTTATGTTTTTTCACCAATCAAACCAACTCCGAATACCCTCAAAATTTTTGTGGTAGTCCATCACTCTGTCTAGTTACTGTGTTTTTAATTTCATAATTTTTGGTTGAGTCTAGATTAGTTAATTAATTCGGTTTCTGCTACTAAGTCGAATCTGTCAGATTTCTGGTTTACGTGTCTGTTGTGTTTCTTGTGTCTTTAAGTTTTAGTTTCACCAATCCTCTGTGGGTAATGACCCCCTATTTGCCATTTACTACCTCGATATAATTGATTTGATAATAGGGTATCTTTGTAGGTGCTTTTGCACCCATCATTTGGGCGTAAACAACTACTATCTTATTCATTGCTAGCTAGCCATTATTAGCGGTCCTCACCATAGATGAGTAAAGCGCTTAGCGTGAGATGCTACTATAGCCTGGGAGGTCCCGATCGGATTTTATTCATTGCTAGCTAGCCATTATTAGTGGTCCTCACCATAGGTGAGTTGAGCACTTAGCGTGAGACGCTATCAGAGTCTGGGAGGCTCTGACCCTAGCTTGGGAGGCTCCTCTTATATAGTGATATCTCTCTTCCTTGTGTAATTTTCTCAACTTATGTATTTGATTGACCAGCGGGGCTAGTTTGTCTCTTCTTACGAGATTTCTATATTTGATTAATCAGCGGGGTTGGTTTGTCTTTTTTACGAGCTTTTGGACGTTAAGCTAAATGTTATATCAAAGTTGCATGCAATGAGGTTTCTATTTAAAGTTTAAATGTGGGAAAGTAAATTATGTTTTTGTTAAATTATTTAATTTATTTTTGTCCACTCACTCTAATGTTTTCAAATACTTTCCCCTGGGTCCTTCGGTTTCAAATGCCCAGTTTGTAGACTAAGTTTATTGAGGTCGAGCGTACATGGAGTCCAGACATAGTTAGAGGCTGCTTTCGCTTATTTTTTATTAATTGTTTTTCTTTCATTATTAGATATGCTTTGAAAATCCAGTAGTAAATTATAAAATGTCTTGGTTGTTGGTGATAGGATTCTTTTAGAGTAGTATTTGATATTTTGGGTGATGTGATGAACTTGGGGAGCAGGAAGGCTCCAGGGGTACAAGGTTGGAGTAAGATTTTAGAAGTGTGTTGCAGGTTGGTTTTGATCAAGTAGGGTTGTCCATTTTTAAGGGAGGTTATGCCGAAATTATAAAATCTCTCTTAAGGTGGACCCCGTAGGGTTTACTTCAGATTTTAAGGTGAAATTCAGGGTGGGTCCTGACAATTGGTATCAGAGCTTAGGTTTTCTGATTCCTATCACTACCTCATATACTTGGTCATACTTAGTGTCTATAGAGTGATGGTCCGACCATGGTGGATCTATTAGCATTATATGCTTTAGATGCTATGTGTTGATTAGGTTTGTGAAGTAGTTGTTTTTATCTTATTTATGGACAATATGGTGTCATAAATGTCTTCATCCTCCAAACTATGCCTTTGTACGCTGACCTCTTAAAGCATCATTATTATTGTCCGAATAATGCAAAGGTAAGTGGTTTGCATCTATTCATTTGTGTGTTAGTGTGGTTCCTTGATATTTTGAGTTGAGTTACGAATTGAGAAGTGGCATGTATTTATAATGTTTCTTTTCCTTTACATAATGAGTTGTTGGACTAAGATTAAAATGTGAGTTGAGCCCTTATGTGTGTACTAGTGATTGATAAGACGTGTGAACGAAGGATTGGGCAATTTCTAGATAAGATTGGTATTGAAATAAGAGATATCATAAGGAAGTTAAGGAAGTGTTGTCTTGCTTTGAGATAATTAGTAGAGAGGTATTGCTTGAGCTAATAAATTGTTGATGTTACTTGATGCATTAAGTGAGGCAGATAAAGTTTAGTTTATACATTGAAGTTTGGTTTCTGAAATTATTATTGGACGATTTAGAATTGGTATCTGTAATGTGGGATTCGCCCTCCTACTTATGATGATTGTTTTAGAAGGATTGTAAGTGTAAATGACTTTGAAATATAATGGTAGAGCGGATGCGAGATGGTTGTGGTTGCTCCGACTTTATGACAACATATGGAGAATTTAATACATGATGTCATTAGGTTTTCTAATCGTTATCTGAGACCGTAGCGTGGAAATGTTGGACTTATTTGTAAGCAATATGTTTATTGACAGATGACTGAACTTGGTAAATCAAGTGGAGACATGGAAATAAAGTTATTTGCTTTGGATGCTTAGTGACAGTGTAGAAGTTTGGTACCCTGCTAGTCCTTGAACCAACTCATTCCTATTCTTGAGTATTTAGGTTACAAGAGGAGAAGTGAAGAAACATGTTGAGAATTTTAGGAGTTCTAGGTAACTCTAATCCCCAGCCACGTTGATTGCTAGAACGAAAAAGTCAGGAATTTAGGTATGGCGTGGTTATCCATAAGGGTGTTCTTTACATTTTGAATGTGTATTTGTTAGAAGCAAAAAGAGTTGCAGAATAATTCAGTGTATGGAATAATCAAAGTCATATTAATTGGTGAAGTGTTGATGGGTGCCCATAGTAATTTTCAAGCGGCATTGTTTAGGTTAGTTGATTCAAGTCTTGAACTATCGGATCATGATGCATCACTTCGTTCATAGTGGGAGATTAACTTTGATGTTTGATGGTGGGGGATTTTGGTTTGTTTGTCAAATTTTTGAGTTTGATAAAGAATTGGTTGTTGTTTGTCATGGTTAAGATTTAGAGTTAAATCCAGTGGTGATCTTAAGTGAACCAGAGTCCGAGTAAGTTATGAATCATTGAACCACAAGTATTTTATGGTAGTCTTTGAATCGCGGGGCGATGTTGAATGAGATATTCGAGTCATGTAATGTACGAATGGTGATGTAGCTTAAAAGAGAAGGGTTTCCTAGTTGATTTCAAAAGTATTTCTGTTTAGAGTTTGAGGTATCGAGGACAATGGATATTCTGATACTTTTAACGCCGTCCCTTTTGTAAGATTTTTTCTTATGGACCGTATAGTGGTGGGACCACTTACTGATCCAAGTATGGTCTAGGAGATCATCACCGTTTGTACGGGTGTCGAGAGGGGGACAGACTGAAACCTTTCTATTAAATTTTGGTTTCGCATACGTTTACAAAATGGGCTACTAATAAATGTCAGAGATATGTAGAACTTTTGAACTTGAAGATGCAGGTTTGCTTCCTTCATGCACTCCGGTTATTTCCTCTCGAGCTTGAGACGAGATTAACTATGAGTTTTGACTTATACTTGAGCATAAGTTGTGGTAGTGTTGGCGAATCTTGGATTGCGTTGGTAGCTCTTGGATGGAAACTAATGTTGATGTCATATAGGTAACTTGGTGTTCTTTGCTCGCTCAATGCGGTACTGGTAAACATTAAATCTTGTTTATGGATGCCGCTGCTTTTGATGACCAATGTAGTTAACTTAGGTGTATTATCGTAGTTGTTGATTCATTGGTCAGAAGCTTTTAGGCTTTAGAGCCGTAGCATCAAGCGTGAGCAAGAGTTTGACCAGCTTAGGACTCGCGTAGGGACCGCCTAGACTAGACCCACTTAGGGGTAGCCTAGACCCGCCAAGGGGCTGCCGAGACCTGCCTAGGGCCGCTAATAGGCCGCCTTGACTCACCTAGACTAGCTTCGAACACACGTAAGGACCTCCTAGACCCGCTTAGGGGTAGCCTAAAACCGCCAAGGGGCTGCCAAGACCTACCTAGGGTTGCTAATAAGCTGTCTTTACCCGCCGAGGGCCGCCAAGGGGACACTCTGACCCGTCTTGACCTACCAAGGGACCGCCTTGACCATCCTAGATAGCTTAGGGGCAGCCTAGACCCGCCTAGGGCTGCTAAAGGGAGGTCTTAACCAGTCAAAGGGCCGCCAATAGGTCATTTTTGACCTACCAAGGGACAACCTTGACCCACTTAGACAAGCTTAAGGGCCGCCTAGACCCGCCAAGGGGCTGTCGAGACCCACTTAGGTCTGCCAACGGGACGTCTTGACCCGCATATACCTGCTTAAGACCCGCCTAGGGACCACCTAGACCCGCTCAGGGGCCGCCTAGACCCACCAAGGGGCTACCGACACACATCTAAGGTCGTTGAAGGGGCACCTTGACCCACCTAGAACAGCTTAGGACCCGTGTAGGGACCTTTTAGACTCACTTAAAGGCCTCCTAGACCCGCCAAGGGCTACCGAGTTGCGCCTAGGGCCGCTAAAGGGCGGTCTTGACCGGCTGAGGGCTGTTTAGGGGTTGCTTTGACCTGCTAAGGGACCGACTTAACCTACCTAGACCAGATTAAAAGCCGCCTAGACCCGTCAAAGGCTGCCGAGACACGAGTAGGGCCGCCAAAGGGTTTTTGACAGCTACTTAAGGTCGCTAAGGGGGCGCATTGACCAACCTAGGGCCGTCAAGACCCGCCTAGACCTGCTTAGGACCCGCGTAGGAACCACCTAAACCTGCTTAGGGGTAGCCAAGACCTACTTAGGGGCTACCTAGACTCGTGTTGGGATTGCCAAGCCCCGTTTAGACCCGCCAAGGGGCTGTCGAGACCCCCTTAGGGCCGCCTAGACCCGCCTAGGGACCAACTAGACCCGCTTAGGGGCCGCCTAGACCAGCCAAAGGGCTGTCGAGACCCGCTTAGAGCCACTAAGGCCCGCTTAAGGGGCTACCTAGACCAGCGTAGGGACCACCAAGCCCTTGTTAGAAGCGGCCTAAACACACCAAAGGGTTGCCGAGACACGTCTAAGGCCACCAAGGGGTTGCCGAGACAAACTTAGAACAGCTTAGAGGGCACCTTAACCTGCCAAGGGGCCGTTTTGACTTGCCAAGAGACTGCCTTGACCCTCATAGACCCGCGTAAAGACTAACTAGACCCACTTAGGGGCCGCTTAGAACCGCTAAGGGGCTGCCAAGACAAGTCTAGGGCCTCCTAAGGGCTGCCGAGACAAACTTAGAATCACTAAGGGGGCGACATGACTTGCCAAGGGCCGCTTTGACTAGCCAATGCAAAGCCCTCCTACACCCATGTAAGAACCACCTAGACTTGCTTAAGGGTTGTCTAAACCCACCAAAAGGCTGCAGAGACATGTATAGGGCTGTCAAAGGGCTGCTGAGACAAACTTAGAGCCGCCAAGGGGGTGCCATGACCTGCCGAGGACTGCTAAGAAGCTTTGACCTGTTAAGGCCCTCCTAGATCCGCGTAGGGACCACCTAGACTCGCTTAGGGGATACGTAGACCGGTTAAAGGGTTGTCGAGACACGTCTAAGGCCGCCAAGGGGCTGCGACAACAAACTTAGAGCCATCATGGTGGCGTCTTGACCTGCTGAAGGCCGTTAAGGGACCTGCCAAGACCCGCGTAGGAACCACCTAGTGTAACAGCCCGGCCCAATCCATTGAGATATTGTTTGCTTTGGGCTCAACGACCCTCACGGTTTTGCTCTTGAGGTTTCACCTCAAAACGCGTCTTGATGTAAGGTGCTAGCTCTGCTCATATAAGCATAGCAACCTATCTCCCCCGGGCGATGTGGGACGGATGCACCTACTATCTTGCCTACCTAGTCAGGTCATCACAATCCACCCCCCTTTAGGGCCCGACGTCCTCGTCGACACACTTCCGGCCGGGGACAGGCTCTGATACCATCTGTAACAGCCCGGCCCAATCCATTGAGATATTGTCCGCTTTGAGCCCAATGACCCTCACGGTTTTTCTCTTGAGGTTTCATCTCAAAACGCGTCTCGATGTAAGGTGCTAGCTCTGCACATATAAGCATAGCAACCTATCTCCCTCAGGCGATGTGAGACGGATGTACCTACTAGCTTGCCTACCTAGTCAGGTCATCACACCTAGACCCGTGTAGGGACCACCTAAGCCCATTTAGGGAGCGCCTAGACCCATTTAAGAGGCTCCTAGACCCATTAAGGGGCTGTCGTGACACGTCTAGGGCCGCCAAAGGGCTACTAAGACAAACTTAAAGCCACCAAAGGGGCACCATGGCCTACCGATGGCCGCTAAGGGGCTGCCTTGACCCACCTAGACCAGCTTAGGACCCGTGTAAGGACCTTTTAGACCCATTTAAGGGTTACCTAGACCAGCCAAGGGGCTGCCGAGACCCGCCTATGGCCGCTAAGGGGCGGTCTTAACCTGTCGAGGGTCATCAAGGGGGCACTTTTACCTACTAAGGGACCGCCTTAACCCACCTAGACCAGCTTAGGGGCCTCCTAAACCCACCAAGGGGCTGCATAGACCCGCCACGTCTAAGGCTACCAAGGGGCTGCAAAGACCCATTTAGGGCTGCTAATGAGGCACCTTGACCCGATAAGGGCCATCAAGGGGCTTCTTTGACCTGCCAAGGGACCATCTTGACCTACCTAGACAAGCTTAGGGGCCGCCTAAACCCGCCAAGGGCTGTCAAGGCTCATCTAGGGCCGCCAAGGGCTGCCGAGACACACTTAGGGACCGCTTAGACCCGCCAAGGGGATGCTGAGACACGTCTAGGGCCCCCTAAGGGGCTCCTTGACCCACCTTGAGTCGTCAAGACTTGCTTAGGACCCTCGTAAGGACCTCCCTGACCCATTTAAGGGCCGCCTATACACGCAAGGGGCTGTTGAGACCAGCCTAGGGCCGCTGAAGGGTGGTCTTGACCTGCCGAGGGCCACCAAGGGGCCGCTTTGTCCTGCCAAGGGACCGCCTTGACCTACCTAGACCATCTTATGGTTCTTTTAGACCCATCAAGGGGCTGCCGAGACACGTCTATGGCCACCAAGGGGTTATCGAGACCCGCCAAGGGCACAAAGATCTAAGTAGGCATCTTTTGTTGATGTTCAGAAGACTAAGTCCTTAGATCTAGTTTAAAGCGAAACTCGTATAAACTAATATGATTGAGATTTTCGAGTTCTGTCAATTGAGAAGTACTTATTTATCATTATTTAATAACAGAAAAATTTTGGTTAAAAATAAGAATATTCTATTTTAACGAAAAAATCGTGTGCTATAGTAAGATATTTTAATTAGAAATCAAGCGAAACTCGTATATACTAATCCAATTGAGATTTTCGAGTTCCGTCAGTTTCAGAAGTACTTATTTATAATTATTTGATAACAAGAAATGTTTGGTGGAAAAATAAGAATATGCAATTTTGACGGAAAAATCATGTGTTATAGTAAAGGATTTTAACTGAAATCAAGCAAAACTCGTATATACTAATCTGGTTGAAATTTTTGAGTTCATCAGTTCGAGAAGTATTTATTTGTGATGATTTCATACTAGAAAATGTTTGGTTGAAAAATTAGAGCATTGAATTTTGACGAAAAAATCGTGTGCTATTGTGAAAGATTTTACTTAAAATCAAGCAAAACTCATATACACTAATCCGATTGAGGTTTTCAACTTTTGTCAGTTTGAGAAGTACTTATTTATCATTATTTGATAACTTAAACAGTTTGGTTAAAAACTTATCATTTTTATCTGATTTGATACTAGAAAAGTTTGACCTGCCTAGGCCAGTCAAGACCCCGCTAAACAAGCTTAGGACCCATGTAGCGACCGCTTAGACCTGCTTAAGGGTAGCCTAAACCGGCCAAGGGGCTGCCGAGACCCGCCTAAGGCCGCTAATAGGCAGCCTTGACCCATCGAGGGTCACCAAGGGACCACTGTGACCAACCTTGACCTGCTAAGGGACCGCCTAAACCCTCTTAGACCCGCGTAAAGACCATCTAGACCGCTTAGGGGCAACCTAGACCTGCTAAAGGGCTATCGAGACAAGTCTAGGGCAGCCAAGGGGGCACCTTGACCCGCTTAAAGCTATTAAGATCTGCCTAGACCAGCTTATGGCCCCTACAAGAAAATATCCATCTGGACATTCGAAGCTTCTAAAAAAAAGAGAAGAATAGAGGAATTGGAACAATCTCAAAGATGGGCTCTTCATAAATTTCTTGTTAAGCAACCACAAAATTTAGCTAAAGAAGATGGGTAAGAAATATTGCAATGAGAATAAAAAATTTCTTATTCTCAGAATTATCAAGTAATATTGCAATATGGCTGTTTTATTGTCTTTTGGTAAGGTTTAGTATTGTTAAAGTTCTTGAAATTTAGATGGGATTGCTGGGGAAGTTCATAGGCAAATTGATATAAACTTGTCGGTTTTTGATTTCCTTGTTCATCATGTGATTTTGATGATGAATGCAAACAATCATTCAACTTATATATGAAATTGATGTGAAGACAACTCTATCCTTTTTTAGTAATTACATTGTTCTGTGTCTATCAAACAAGTTTTCTTTTTCTGTGTCTGTTGCAAAGTTGTTCTGTAATCTAATACCCAAATATATGCAGTCACATAATTGAAAAAATTACTTGACCTTGTTGAAGTTAATCATATATAGTCTCAACTAACTCATTTGAGTTTTATGTGTAGCAAGCTTATAGTAGGGAGTAGGGACCCTTAATTTCAAAGTATGAATTTTCGATGAGGTGTGTGTTCAATCAATGGACCCTTTAAGCTGTGTGCATTGTTTCTGATCATGGACCACATATGGTCCTTGTTGTTCTAGCTACCAAACTTTCAGATCCAGATATGGGGAAGAGAACTCTGTAAGAATATGTATGTATTTTTGTGTTGATGATCTTATAACCAAAGTTTATATTACTTAGTGAAACTATAGTGTTGTTAGTATATCTAATGGTGATTGATCATAAATCTAATGGTGACTGACCATAAGAGCATTTGCACCCGTTAGGTAAGGGCAATTGCGGATTTGTCAATTGAATTGCCCATGCTAATTCACTATTCATCTGAAATTGACAATTATCTATCATTTGTCAACGCACCAGTTGAAGACAATTTGCCTGCTAATTCACTATTCATATTTTATAATTTGAATAATTTTTTTTGGTAATTGTTGGCAACTGATATGGGTGTGCAACGTTTATATTCATCAGTGAACTCCACTGAATTGCTCAAGCAATTTGATAGTCAAAAATTGACAATTGAATTGGCATGGCAATTTCTGTAACGTGGACCCTAACAAATTACCTGGGCAATTTCGAACCGGTGCATTGCTATATTTGAAGAAAGTTGATGGGTCTCATCAATTGCCTCCCGAATCACACCATCAGTGCAAATGTTCTAAATCTCTTGGTCAGTCATTAACTAGGTGAACATGACTATTTTGAACTATTTGAAGTTTAAAGATTCTGTGAGGTGTTAACGTATTGTTCATTGTTCATTTGTTCCTGTCCAGATGTAGTGACAGACATTCTCCCGGTGGTTGCAAATCTCTAGAGATATTGTTACTATCTCAATGTAACAGACTCAGTCTTGGATTTTAATCCTTGATTTGTTGAGTTCTTTAGTCTTAGAGTGTTTTACCTCAAATTGTTTTACTTTCTCATGTGAACCCAATGTTTTCTCTGGTAATCCTTCCGTATGTGGAGGTACTTATTTCTTCTAATTGTAATGATTGTGGATCAATAAAAGAAATTTCATTTCCTCAACAAAAAAACAAAAAAAATGATTGCCATTGGATTAAGAATTCTGGTGGGGATTAGACAAAAGCATATCATGATTGAAAACAAGCTTTGCCAACTTAGATAATTGCTGCAATCATTCTTTACAGAGCAAAAGATAGCGGCTCTGATATGCATTACACCCTGGAACTGGAATTGAAGCACAAAAACTAAGAACAATATGTCATTATATATTTATATAAAGCAAAGAACCAAATAGACCTGGCAATAGGCAACTAAAGAATGTCTTGTAATCGGAAAAAAAAAAAAAAAAACTAGTGAATGCCATCTATAACTAGCAGCCTTCCCCTTTTGACCTTTCTCGTTAACCTTTTTTTTTTTCTCATCACATACTGCAATTACAAAACTAAACTACTCATTTTGCAGAATGCTCTTTGAACTTTACTAAAGAATTGAAGTTTTTACCAACACATTCTCAAAACCATGTATTAAGTGTCAACTATCTGTTTTTGATATCTTAAAGACGAATCGTGTTTCAAAAAATGAATAAAGAAAAATTACACTAAAGAATTGTACACAAAATGAATAATTATCACCATAAAGTGACACTATAAGTTGCACAAAATAACAAAGATGATTGATTGCAAATATGTTTCACTCGAACTGGATCGATTTAATTATCTGGCATAACCCGCACTTGACACGCTTGATATTTGTATTTTCTTAATGAGCCGGCTGAGGCCCTTTGGAGTGTTTGATGGATCAGCCTGAACAAGACCCAAAGCCTTTCACTCCTCATTACAAACAGTTGACACTATTCAATGAATTTCAATCTGTTAGACAAAAGGGGGCACTCTTAGTAAGAAAGCATCAAACTAAGGTTCTGTCTGTGTGGGATGAGCTCACACTTCACTCCACAGTCCACAATGGTGCCTATGATTTGAGGATACAGCCATGGCAGCACCACAAATTAGTTCAAATCTTTCAACATAAATGCTCAATGAATTCATCACCAGGGAGTAGCTCAGATACATGTAAATTCTTGTGAAGGCTGACACAACATTCATACCAAGAATTAAAACCAAATCTCATGTCTTTATGATGATGACAATCACAGTATGAGTCCAGATAGAGTGCAAGTAAAACCAAGTCTTGTAAAGCATGGAATTCTTATCCTCTTTGCCAAACACAAATTGGTACCACACTCACCAGTCACCACACTACTTATTTGTTCATTTACTGTCTACTCATTTCACAGTTGTATCTCCTGGAATTGAAATTCAGAAATTGTACTTTTACATTCATCTGAAATATTAACTCTGCCATTGCCAGTTTGAGTGATTAATTCCATCATGAAACTTATACCCTAAACCCTGAAATATTAGTGCCCTTTTGTATCTCAGACCCTAAACCCTGAAATATTAGTGCCCTTTTGTATCTCAGACCCTAAACCCTAAACTAATATTACCAAATTGGGTTTGATATGATTAGATGGCTAAAAAAGTTGTTTCCAGTAGTCCACATCAGAGAAACAGAGGCATGTATGATTGGCATCCACCCAGATTACAGATCAAATTAACCTGATTAATTAATCATAGAACATTCTACCTTCCAAGATTGTAAAGTCCAAATCCAAAGTCTTAACATTCGCATTACCAAAGCTAACTTAATGCATTCATTCATGGGATCCGAAATCCATGTAGGAATTGGTTACTGCATCAACATCTCAACAGCCTTTGGTCCCCAAACCTCCACATAAACCCTAGCGGAGCCCACACCTTTAACGCCGTTAAAGACCTTCTGTCATTCAGTCAAGCTTAGTCAGAGTACTGAACAAAGTGAGAGCCAATGAGGCTTTGTGTTTGCTATGAAAACCAAGACTCAAACACTATCATGAGTTGATCAGATCGAACAGAGGAAATGTTAATGGTGTTAGACTTTGTCGTGAAGAAAACGTTATGTCTGTATGTGTGGTGCACTGGTGCAGTGCCAGCTGCTTTGTACTAGTGTTTTGTCCTTGTTGCATAAGAGGAACAAATGTTGGCAGCTTGGGAAGCAAGGGGAACCGCCACACAATAGCAAAACCCACTAAGACTTGCAAATGGCACAAAACAAAAGTGTGAGGAAGTTGAAGTGTCAGATAAGATAGAGCAAGAGTGTTGTTGAAGCTGTTTCCTTTTGGGGTCTTTGGGTGGAGAAGTGAGTGGGAAAGGTAGAATCTTTGTGACTGCATATCATGGGGAAGAGTAGGAGAAATGGATTTCTGGAAACAGAAAGAGAGTGTTGTGATATTGGGTTGGGTTTGATGATGGAAACCCATGACCAATCATGTAAGAAGATGAATCAGATGGTGATGGTGATGCCTCATCATGAGCCTCAATTTTGCAGTGGTGGTTTTGATGGAGGCACAACTACACCTTTGTTCTATCCCACAAGAAACAACAACGCAGTGACTACTGATATATACAATACTGCCTCCTCTGATGTTGGTTCAGTTGTGGTGCCAAAGAATCTGCAGCAGCCTTACTACTCTGATAGCTTGTCTTTCAGTTCCTCAGGTAAAGCTCCTATCTTTTCATTAAGCCACTCTTTGATTGACATGGGTAGGAATAATGGTGAAAGATTCTAACTTTTTTGACAAACAAGTTCTGGTCTTTGTGGGTTTTGATCGGTAGGTGGAATGGTGAATGTGAATGTTAGAATTCCTTTTACTCCAGCACAGAGAGCAGAGTTTGAGGCACAGACTGTGATTTACAAGTACATCATGGCATGTGTCCCTGTCCCTCAACAATTACTTCTTTCTATTACCAACAGTTCACCAAATGGTATTTCTTTTCTGCTATTTCTTCATGGTCAATTTTGTGCTTTTTTTTGCTTGTATCTGTTGATTCTATTCTATGAGGTTGGGGATGTAGAATGATGGGTTTTGTTTTTCTTTTTGTTAGGAGTGAGGAATTCACCAAGAACAAGAGGAGTGAGAGACATGTTCGAGGGGTTTTCTAAGAGCTTGGATCCAGAGCCATGGAGGTGTAAGAGAACAGATGGTAAGAAATGGAGGTGCTCCAGAGACAGAGGTGTTGATCAGAAGTTCTGTGAGAGACACTGCCACAAAAGACGTTCAAGAAAGCTTGTGGAATCAATCCCCAACTTACTCAACAACAACATCAATAAGAATGCTAACATGCTAAGTCCAAGGCCTTCAGCTTTCAAGAATTACAATCAAACTCCATTGTCAAGCTCCATGGTGACTCCTGCTGCTGCACCACATGCCCAACCCAGGTGGGGTTTAATCTTCAAGTTTTCAATTTTTTTTAACTTACTGAAACTTAGGACCGAAGCCATAACTTCTGTACTATTTTATTGCTTGGTCTTATCTATTTGCATTTGAATGTTTCAATTTGATGTGGGTCTTTGCTATACATATTTGTTTGGGTTAATAAATGTACTTTTTGTCTATGACTGAAGGGCATTGGACTGGTTCATGAATGGAGAAAGCGCCTCTGTTGCTGTTTCTAACCAAGAATGGGAGCAATTGATGCCATTCAAGTTAGGGTTGAACAGCCACACTAGCAAGCGTGACACAGATGTGGATTTTCCAAAGCAACAAAATGAGAGCTCACTCAATTTGTATAGGGGTGGTAGCCAAGGTCTACAGAGTCAGAGGTCACATGACCATTTGGGAGGAGCTTTAAATTCAAATCAGGCACAACAGACAAGGCATTTCATTGATGCTTGGTCCACTGAGAGGGCTGGTAACGGCATTGATGAGCTTGGCAAGAGGAAGAGGGACTCTGTTCCATTGAACCAGAAGCTGCCCTTTTCATCCCTCACTCTATCAATGTCTGGTAAGAATAGTGAAGCCAATGAAGAAAATGGGAATAGGCAAATGGGTGTTGGGGTTTTGGGTTCAGAGAGACAGAATGTTACACAATGGATGAGCCCACTTTCATGGATGAGCTCAACACCTGGTGGACCTTTGGCTGAAGCTTTGTGCCTTGGCATTGCCAGTTCCACAAGAATAACATCCACCAAGGGCTGTAGAAACTCAAATGCAGATGTTAGACAAGAGTTTGATTTGATTAACTGAAGATCGAGAAAAGGCGGTTTTGCACCAAAATGGTAGGGGTTTGAGTTTTAAGGAGAATTCAGAAGAAAGAAAATGTAACTGTTTTGCTTCATTTTGTTGCCTACAAGTATAGGAGGTTGCAAGATGATTACCATTACTGTTCTTTTCTGTATTTTGTTAAAAGTGAACCTGAAATATGACTTATGAGTTTTGACCATATTTGAAGTGCACAATAGGATTTTCCATTTTTCAATCTAATGCCACTAACAGCTAGCTATAGGTCGTTCTATGACATTGAATTGCCATGGCCATAGTCAGGGATGCTGAAAATAAACATCAATGTATCAATTTTCGAAACTCAATAACACTTGAAAAACATAACCAGAAGTTTAAACTGAAACTCATGATGTAACAATGAAGTGAATGAATGATGATTTTCCTCATCAACAGAACCACTCAACTCTGAAGAAGCAGGACACATACAGAAATGAAGCTCATCTATGGATCTCCATTTATCCTCCATTTATTTTGTTCAGAACATCAAGATAGGCTTGATTGTAGAGGTCCGCACCATTTATTTTCCTCTGAACCTCAAGAAAGGCACGATTGTAGAGCTCTGCCCCATTTAGATTATTCTCAACTTCAAGCGAGGACCGATTAACGTGGACATCCGCCCCATGTAAAATTTTTTGGACTTCAAGCACAGCCTGATTGTAGAGGTCCGCCCCATTTCTATTCTTCCTTTGGTCGTCGAGGCCAGTCGAGTCCTTATTGCTTTGGTGGTTGAAGCCGGGAACATCTCCTTTCTTCTTTTGGTCGTGGAGGCCAGCCGCTTCTTTTATCTCTTTAACAATCTTCTCAATAAAATCATATTCATACCTATGAATTCCAAAATATGTAAGAAATTCTTGATCAAAGAGTGAAATATGTGTGTTCATGTTTGTAAATAACATATATACCCGTTCACGTAAGTCCATCCAGACAAGTTTGCTACTTGTGTAAGAGCTGCCCTCCATCTGGGAATCTTGTCCTTGTTGTATTTCAATCCGGCAAAGGCCTCACCAAAGCTATCAATTTGATGTCGTACATGTGATGGATCCACTTTGTAAAATACTGGAATAACAATCTGCTGCTTTGATTCTTTACATTCAAGGATCTTGACAAGTTCATCCAAGCACCAACTTGACGAACCATAGTTTTCCGAGCATATCACCACTGAAATCTTTGAAACTTCTATTGCTTGAAGAAGTGCTGCTGATATGTTTTCTCCTCTCTTGAGCTTATGATCATCGAAAAAAGTCTTGATTTTCTCTCTTTCTAAAACATTGTACAGATTATATGTAAAACCGGTGCGTGTATCCGTACCTCTAAAACTCAGAAACACATCATGTGTGCAGGGAGGGATGAGAGAGCCAGAGGAGGAAGAGGCTCCCTGCATAACCAGAAGCTAGGGTTATAGCCAGCGGCCTCAATCTCCTTCATCTGGAGACCAAGCCTTTCTTTGTAATCACCACCCAAAGAGAGTTGACTTCAGCTACTAGTCTTTCATATATATTTCCTTCTGATCCAAACAGCTAGCCCACACGTTCATGCCTATGCTCAAAACGATTACATTCATTCACCGCCATTGTCATAACCTTACTGCAACAACTCTCCTGGTCAAATTAATCAAGTTGTATATTAGTGGTTGACATTATCTACATTAATTTAACATGATGTTAGTACATATAATCTTCTAGGTTAATAGGATTGGGTTGATTTGTTTCATACAATTGCTAGTCTGATCGAGATTAGAATCATTATCTGTACAAGTCTAATTTAATTTCACGTTATAGCACAATGATCTTGACCATTTCTGTACGAGCCTACGAGCACACTTGCAAACTACTGAAGCATATTCAATGCACACTTGTAACAAACAAGTGTATTTGATTTGATCTACTCTAGAAGCTCAAATGCGAATATATATATATATATATATATATATATATATGTTTGACAATAATTTGATTTGCCACATCCACATCAAGGAAATATCATCCTCTCATATGACTGTTGAAGAGCATTTGATCCAAATCCTTCAAAAATAAAAGCAACAGTACTAGCTTTAGCACGAATCATCGCTATACCAATAACATCATCAGAGGACACAAAAAACACGACATATAAAGTTGCATTTCAAAACAGTGTAGTCTGATGGTTTTTGTGGTTTTTTAAACGACATATAAAATGTAAGAGTCGTCTCAATGACATACTACTTCAATACTTTTAGATGCTGCTTCATTTTTTCTAGGTTTGGGAAAATCATACTGTTTTGGCCACGATCCTCTGCGCACGGGCGAGAGGTAACTAGCGAACAAAGAAAGAGGGATTTTGCGGGCGTGCCACCTCACGGACGAGGAAAAGGTTGAATGCGTGAGATCTTAACTTCTGATCAGGCGGAAGGGGTTTCCAAGTGTCACCTCATATGAGGAATTTACGAACACAAGGTGATCGATACTCACGGCGGGACGCGAGCAGAGCAACTATAAGGAATAATGTAATCGGGGGTAAGTCCAGGAGGGCTCTGAGAAAACCTAAGCGGCGGCGCGCTTAGGGTTAGGGTTTCGAAAGGCTCGAAGGTATCAACTAGGTTGAAAGTTTGTTATGTGTTTGTTGAAAGATTCGATGTGTTTGTTGAGAGATTTGATTGTGTGTAGATTGTAGCTGTCGACCCCTTTATATAGTAGTTTGACTTGCGGCAGAAGAAAGATAATCATAGCTCAAGTCGGATTCTGAAACCCTAATCTCACAAGGATACTGCTAACCCGCGAGGACTCAAACCATCTCGCGGGCTTTTCTAGCTCGCGGGCCAAAAGAAGACTTTTTAATTAAAAATAGCCACATGGATTGGCCCAAAGCATGTCAAAGACTTGTAAGAGTCTTCAACGATAAAAGTGGTGCACGCAGACTCCGCCTATCGCTTGTTCACGAAGCCTCCCACATGAGCCAGTTCGCCAGCTCTCCTCGATGTACTTCACCTCGCCCACGGGGAGTGTCAATCTCGCCTCGCCTACGCTGTCAATCTAGTATTTCCGCGCAAAGTCCATTCCGCCCGGGGACTGTATAATTCAGTTCGCATGGTCCATTTAGCACGCGAACTGTGTAACTCAGCTCACGTGGCCTCACTGGAGGACCTTTACTTGAAAACCCAAAGAATTTGGGCTCGCCGGTGTGACACGGACCAAGAATTTAATTAATATTCACATAAACATTTACTGTCTAGTAAAATATTAATTTGGACATAAATATTGCCCCCCAGCCTCGAAGTTATGAATGTCAAGAATGACTGAAGAGGTTTATGTCAATGCTGCTCCAAAGCCACTGGTATTGGCTCGGGTCATCTTCTGTTCCGCCACCTTAACACATCGAGCTATATTTCCTGCATATCCTTAAGGATATTTAACAGCATTGAACCAACTGAAAACTTTAGTCTTGAAAGCGGGCTTCACCGAGTAAGGTGCAATAGGCATAAACACTTGTCTTGACACAGTCCTTTTTACCCATAAGTGACGCCGTAAGCCCATCTTTTGCAAATCATCCCGCGCTTTGATATTGTCTTTTGTTTTGTCACTACAAGAAGAAAGACTTTAGCCGACGAAAAAAAAAAACCAGGCCGACGAATCAATTTTTCGTCGGCTAAAGTAGACTTTAGCCGACGAAATATTTCGTCGGCTAAATTATATTTTCGCCTGCTATAGTCAACTTTAGCCGACAAAATTAAAATTTCGTCGGCTAAAGATGACTATAGCCGACGAAAATATAATTTTGTCGGCTAAAGATGACAGGAAGTTAGTATGGTTTACTAATATCGTCTGTTTTTTTTAATGTATTTTTTTCATTTAGCCAACGAAATACACTATAATTCGTCGGCTAAGATGGTTTTTGCCGACGAATAACCTAATATTTCATCGGCTATAGTTATTTTTTAATTTTTTAATTACATACTATAGCCGACGAATACGTTAGGGTATTCGTCGGCTAAACCCTAAAATTTTTCTATTACCTACTATAGCCTTATATTCGATGGTTATTTTGCATAAAATTTTTATACGACTTGTTGCGTGTCATCGGTTTAAAACTATTTTCAGTTGGAGGTCCGGCCAAAATACGTAATTTAGACGGTCGAACGACCTTTTCCGTGCGTTTAGGGGTTTGACTTACGAGATTGACCGTCCGGATCGAGCCCTTATTCTTTTCGGATCAAGTTGAATTTTTTCCCATACATGTATTTTATCATGATGGTCAGATCTGACGGTCGGATTTCTGTTTCTCAAGTTTGATCATCACAATCACAACATGCCAAATGTATAAAAATACTTTTAGCAGACGAATTTCAAAGGTTTAGCCGACGAATTTCATAGGTTTAGCCGACGAATTTATAAAGTTTAGCCGACGAGTTTAGAAGGTTTAGCCGACGAATTGGTGTATAGCCGACGAAATTGGTATCTTTAGCTGACGAAATTTTCAAAGGACTTTAGCCGACGAAAATATATGAAAAGTCGTCGGCTAAAGTCGAAAAAATTTTAAAATTTTCAACCAAAATTTTCAAAAGAGTTTAGCCGACGAATTTCGTCGGCTAAAGTTCGTTATATAGACGAAATTTTCAAAGGACTTTAGCCGACGAAAATATATGAAAAGTCGTCGGCTAAAGTTTTTTTTATTACATACTATAGCCGACGAAAAATACTAGACGTCGTCGGCTAAAAGAACTTATAGCCGACGAAAAATACTAGACGTCGTCGGCTAAAAGAACTTATAGCCGACGAAATATTAGGGTATTTCGTCGCTAAACCGAAAACTTTTTCTGTTACATACTATAGCCCTATCTTCGGTGGTTATTTTGCGTAAAATTTTTATACGACTTATTGTGTCTCATCGATTTGAAAATATTTTCAGTTGAAGGTCCGGCCAAAATACGAAATTTAGACGGTCCAACGACCTTTTCCATGCATTTAGGGGTTTGACTTACGGGATTGACCGTCCGGATCGAGCACTTAACCTTGTTAGATCAAGTTGAATTTTTTCCCATACAAGTATTTTATCATGATGGTCAGATCTGACCGTCGGATTTTCTTTTCTCAAGTTTGATCATCACAATCACAACATGCGTACTAATGTTGTATAACTTGTTTACCAAGTGTTAAGTAAATGTTCCGTTTCAAAAACAAATTATACATAGAACCTTCAAACGTAAAAAAGTCGTGAAATAAGACATGACCAAAATGGTGAAATACGTCTACGGTTGAAAAATCACGGTATTCCGGTCATGTCTCGGTACCGATAGTTGCGGTCAATGCAATTTTCCATTCTTTCTCCCTATGGGTAGCCCTATCTTCGGTGGTTATTTTGCGTAAAATTTTTATACGACTTATTGTGTCTCATCGATTTGAAAATATTTTCAGTTGAAGGTCCGGCCAAAATACGAAATTTAGACGGTCCAACGACCTTTTCCATGCATTTAGGGGTTTGACTTACGAGATTGACCGTCCGGATCGAGCACTTAACCTTGTTAGATCAAGTTGAATTTTTTCCCATACATGTATTTTATCATGATGGTCAGATCTGACCGTCGGATTTCCTTTTCTCAAGTTTGATCATCACAATCACAACATGCGTACTAATGTTGTATAACTTGTTTACCAAGTGTTAAGTAAATGTTCCGTTTCAAAAACAAATTATACGTAGAACCTTCAAACGTAAAAAAGTCGTGAAATAAGACATGACCAGAATGGTGAAATACGTCTACGGTTGAAAAATCACGGTATTCCGGTCATGTCTCGGTGCCGATAGTTGCGGTCAATGCAATTTTCCATTCTTTCTCCCTATGGGTAGCCCTATCTTCGGTGGTTATTTTGCGTAAAATTTTTATACGACTTATTGTGTCTCATCGATTTGAAAATATTTTCAGTTGAAGGTCCGGCCAAAATACGAAATTTAGACGGTCCAACGACCTTTTCCGTGCATTTAGGGGTTTGACTTACGGGATTGACCGTCCGGATCGAGCACTTAACCTTGTCAGATCAAGTTGAATTTTGTGTAGTTGATACCTTATATAGTTTTATGTGCTTCTTGTTGGTTATATATATAGAATTGTTTTGGTATATTTTGCAGCTTGCTTGGAATGGTAATTTAAGAATTTCGTGTATTTTTTTTTTACTGGAATGGCGTTATAGCCGACGAAACATGTCACAATTCGTCGGCTATAGTATTTTTTTCCAAAGGGTTTAGCCGACGAATTATGGCATGTTTTGTCGGCTAAACACTACTAAAGCCGACGAAACAGACTCTATGTCGTCGGCTATAGTTATTTTTAAATATTTTAATTATATACTTAAGCCGACGAATTATGGCATGTTTCGTCGGCTAAACACTACTAAAGCCGACGAAACAGACTCTATGTCGTCGGCTATAGTTATTTTTAAATATTTTAATTATATACTTAAGCCGACGAATATCTCTGTTCCGTCGGCTAAAGTCTGTGAGTAAAGCCGACGAATATTCTGTTCGTCGGCTTAAGTCTGAGAGTATAGACGATGACACAGGACTTCGTCGGCTAAAGTCTGGCACAATAGCCGACGAACTATTTTTCGTCGGCTAAAGTCTGGAACAATAGCTGACAAAAAATAGTTCGTCGGCTAAAGTCTAGAACAATAGCCGACAAAAAATAGTTCGTCGGCTAAAGTCAGACAATAGCCGACGACGGTCTTTAGATTCGTCGGCTAAAGCCATCACCGATGACCCTTTCCCGACGACACTATAGCCGACGAAGGCTCGTCGGCTAAGGTCTTAGCCGACGAATTTTTTTAATAGGCCGACGAAAATTTTTCGTCGGCTAAAGTACTTGTCCTGGTAGTGTGTCTTTAATGTCGAGAATTGTTCCCACCACGTTGTCACAAAAATTCTTTTCTATGTGCATGACATCTAGATTGTGTCTAATTCTCAAAGTGGACCAGTAAGGTAATTCAAAGAAAATACTCATATGATGTCAATTGTCAAGTGCAGCAGGACGCATAGGATTTTGGGCCAACACATCTTTATCACCACTCAAATATCCAAAATTGAAAGAGTTAAACTTGTATAAAATTTCATCCCCAGACTGAATAGGGGGTGGTTCACGACGCTCTTCCCTGCCATCAAATGCATCTGCATCAATCCGCCATTCATGATTCATCGGAACCCATCTACGGTGACCCAGGTAAACAATCTTGTCCGCATGACGACTAGCATCGACGTTCTCTAAGCAGATGGGACAAGCCTTGTACCCTTGAGTGGTATGAGAAGATAACATACCGTAGCCAGGAAAGTCGCTAATTGTCCACATCACGACTGCTCTCATCCTAAATGAAGTTTTACTATGTCTGTCAAAAGTGGGGACTCCATTTTCCCATAATTCTTTTAGCTCATCAATCAACGGTCTCAAATACACATCTAGACATTTTCCAGGAGAATTAGGACCTGAAATTAACAATGTCAGAAAATTGTATTCCTTCTTCATACACATCCGTGGTGGTAAGTTATACGGCAATAAAATAACAGGCCAAATGCTATGAGACAGAGTCATATAAACTCGTCGGTTGCTAGTCCGAGCCTTACATTTCGAACGTCTTCCGCAAAATAAGAAAATGATGCGTCAAAAGATTTCCAAGCCTCCCCATCTAAGGGGTGTCTCAAAACACCGTCATCTTCCCTAGGAAGACCGTGCCATCTCATCTCCTCTGCAGTCTCTGATGACATGTACAGCCGCTGCAATCTCGGAGTTAACGGGAAATAACGAAGCACCTTCACATATTTCCCTTTATCTAAAGAAGCCTCCTCATCATACCTCGGCTCATTGCAGATGGGATAATAAACAGCATGCTTGTAATCTCCGTAAAACAACACACAATTATTCTTGTAGGCGTGGATCTTCACATAATCAAGGTCGAGGTCGCCCAGGATCTTTTTTGTCTTATAATGACTCTCAAGAAGTCTATTTACAGAAGGAAGCAAAGTTTTTATAAACTTTGAATAGTCTCCATAATGTCCATTACTCGTTCTGTGCTTTACTTTCAAATGCATCTGTGACATGATGGCACTCAAAATTGAAACTAGACAGTCGTCATACACTGGTGTCTAGGCTTGTTCGAGAAGCCTGTTATACTTCTCATAATGCGACATGTCAATTGACTCATTGACATTGGGGGCATCATCATCAACTGCCTCTTCTTCATATCTTGAAGCATACGGGAAAACATCATGTAACATACTCATAGCAAGGTATATAGAAGGGTTGGCAGTACCACTAGATGACCCAACTTTATGAATATAACTTGCTCGAAATTCTGCTAGTGTAGGATTATTTTCCTCCACCTCACCGTGTTCCGTCCATATAGTATAATTCTTCCACATACCAAAATGTGACAAGTGTTGTTTCATACCTGATCGTGTCTGCCAATCGTCGCACATACATTTTCTATAAGGACACTTGTGCCACTCAGTTTATGGGGCAGCATGATAATCAACAAATCTTAAGAAAGCAAAGATTCTCTGTATATACAAGTGGTGACTTATGTCGTATGCCATCTAGCTTTTGTCCATGTTTTGCATCTGCTATCATAAGAGAAACAACAAATAAGCACCAAGTATATAGCAACAAGCCAACATTACTCATACAAATATTCGTTTCTTCTTCACCTTATGCCTCCGGTTAGGGTCCTAATCTTATTCAAGAAAATAAGACTTTGTTAAGAAATTTGCTATTCTTTTGTTTCGATTTCGATGTGGTAAAATTTCGGCAGCATCTCCCTACAGTTCCCCAAGTGCATGAATATCTAAGCCTTGTATGCACTCGAGGAACAATACAAGAGATTCTGTCGAAATATATATACCCACAATCGAAACCAAAAACAAAAGAACTGCAAATCACATAACAAAGTCTTATTCTCCCAAACTGTCCAAAAATGGGACAATTCAAGAACCATTTTAGTCTGTTGCCAAACCAAAATTATTCTCGAAATGGATTTCTAAGGTTAAACGTGAATGAAAGAATTTAACCATTCTTACATTCATCGAGCTAAAAAAACACAACATCATTATTTGCGCACGCGCGCACACACACACAGAGACACACAAAGAATATGCAAAGAATTATATATATATATATATATATATATATATATATATATATATAACATCAATAGATTGCTTTATACTACCGACGGTACCACCGGAATTCTTCACCGGAAAACACGGTCTTCATTTTTTTTTTAATATGAGGATCTAGAAGGAGAAATAACTTCAGCAAATGTAATGGATTAATACATCATCAACAAAGCTATAATCACCATTATTTGAAACATGAATAGTGAAATGAAGAGAGAATGAGATTAACCAACCTATAAACTAGTGATGCTTCCTGATGAGCAGAGGTAGACAAAGCTTTAGAAGTCCAAATTCGATGATACTAACATTGAAAATCTATTCCAGTTGTTGCGCTTCTTCTGTTTTAGATCTGGGCAGTGAGGAAGGAGTTATAAAGTTGAAAACATTTATGCGACAAACCTTTCGTCGTATTTGTAATTAAATTTCGTCTCATAAGAAATATCTTATGCGGCAACATAATTATTCGTCGCTTTAGGTAACATTTTTATGACGACATTAATTGTTTCGTCGCCTAAGTTTTATCAACAAATTTTGGGGCGAGGCGAGTAATGCGAGGCAAGGAGGTATGCGAGGGGAGGAGGAGGTATGCGAGGTGAGGAGGAGGTGGGTGAGCCAATTAAGGCGAGGCAAGGCGAGTGAGCGAGGCGATCCTACGCGATCGACAGAATTATCCGTCGCCTAAATGTTTCTGAAGCGACGGAAAATAACTATTTCGTCACTTACGTATTTTTTCAACAACAAAAAAATATTGGCGAGGTGAGTTATGCGAGGCGAGGAGGAGGTGGGCAAGGCGAGGCAAGTTAGGTGACCCTACGTGACGGAACTATCCGTCGCCTAAGTTAAAAGTTCTTCTCATAAGATATATATTATGCGGCAACCGCATTTTTGGTCGCTTCAGGTAAACATATTTCGAACGAAAGTCGTTTATTCGTCGCCGAAGACATAACATAAGAGACGAAATATTTGTCGTCTCTTAAGTTATATATTAGTCTCTTAGGTAATAGTTTTGTCGCTTAGGATGTAACTTATGCGACGGTAGATTGTTCGGTCGCATAGGATTAAGTTTATGCGACGAATTGTAGTTTCGTAGTATAGGTTGATATCTAAGCGACGAATTACAATTTCTTTGTCGCATATGTTCTTTTTTCTAGTAGTGGTTACTTCCAAATCAAAAAGAACCCACACAAGTGGAAAACCTTTTTACAAGATCTAGCCAAGCTTCATATGAAGATGAGCATCGATCCAACAATGATTTTCTTTCTATCATCAACTAAAGTTGTCATAAGAAGGCCAAGAACAGCTTTATCAACTTTCTTCCATTGCTTATAAGCTTCATAAATTTGAGCACTAAATGTTCCTCCTTAGTAAGAGAAACCCAAGGACATAATCTTCCTCATCACGAGCCAAAGCTCGGATAGTATGATAACATGGTACCCATATATGGATCTAAAAGCTTGAAATCTAAGCTCAAGTTTGAAGAAGAAGAAGACTTACAGAGAGAGAAAGCTTGAGAGAAAATATCTCTGAGTATTTCAATAATGCAACGTAATGAAATATATGTCATATGGCTAGCTGTTTAGACATATGCATCTACAATACTAAGAACTAAGGTAAAAAGAAATCACCCTAGATATCAATCTATCATTTTGTTATAGGCTGTAAAAGAGAAGACTAACCCAAACAATAAATCCGTTCATCAAAATAAAAAACCCAAACAATAAATCCACATCATCCAAGAAAGGTCAGCAACAAACATTGACAAGAGAAAAAGGTGATGATCGACTAACACATGCTCGTTAACAATAATATAAACATGCATGTATAACACGAGACGCGTTAAGAATTGATGCTCTCATTGATTTATTTCCTTCTGGAGCCGAAGCAAGGTCTTATTGTAGACGTCCGCGTCCTGTGCTTCCTTCTGGAGCCGAAGCAATGTCTTGTTGTAGACGTCTTCCTCCTCTGTTTCTTTCTGGAGCCGAAACAAAGTCTTATTGTAGACGTCCGCCTCCTCCATCTCCCTCTGAAGTTTATTATAGGTCTTATTGTAGACGTCCGCCTCCTCCATTTCCTTCTTAAGTTTATTGTAGGTCTTATTGTAGGCGCCAGAATCGACTGTATTCAATTGGTGATGAAGCAAAGTCGGATTGTAGACGTCCTCCCAATATTTGTTATTCTCTTGGTAGTTGAGGCCGTTCAAGTCTGTTTCATTCCTCACGCCGCCCACATCTAATATCTCGTTAACAATTTTCTCAATGAAATCAGATTCATACCTGCCGATATATATAATACTCGATTCATCAACATTTGTACATATGTACGTATTAAGATAATCAGTATATAATACATACACACATCCCTATATAATTTTGTGTATCTAAATTTATAGCTTACAAGACTCATTATTTGATCACCTATTTAGGTCTGAGTACGAAAATTTTAACTAATTCAGTAATCGTTTTGGTATCAAACCAGATAAAATCAAATGAGGAACCAAATACATTCAATATAAACGATTTATGTAAATAACAATTAATCCTGTAAGTGTCTGAAAATTTGATCTCAAAGTGAGACTGCAGACTATCCCTTGACAGGACAAAACAGAACTGAATCTGACTGGAAGAGCCAAACTTTATGTGTGTTTTCGTGTAAAAGTGGTTTTTATTCTTAAAGATTGCGAGCACGTATATATTCTGAAATTTTGCGTGTAAGTAAACGTACGGGGCAATCGTACTAATTCATAATAATTTATTGTGTTTAACATACCCGTTCACGTACGTCCATCCAGACAAATTCGCTACTTGTGTAAGAGCTGCCCTCCATTTGGGAACCTTGTCCTCGTTGTATTTCAACCCGGCAAGGGCTTCACCAAAGCTACCAATTTGATGTCGTACATGTGCTGGATCCACCTTGTAAAAAACTGGAATAACAACCTGCTGCTTTGATTTTTGACATTCAAGGATCTTGACAAGTTCATCCAAACACCAACCTGACGAACCGTAGTTTTCGGAGCATATCACCACGGAAATTCTTGAAACTTCAATTGCCTGAAGAAGTGCTGTTGATATATTTTCTCCTCTCTTGAGCGTACGATCATCAAAAAACGTCTTGATTTTCTCCCTCTCTAAAGCCTTGTACAGATGGTACGTAAAACCAGAACGTGTATCTTTACCTCTGAAGCTCAGAAACACATCATGTCTATATGGAGGGGTGAGAGAACCAGAGGAAGACGCGTCTCCCTGAGAGGCCATAATTAGAAGAGATAGATCAAAGAGTGCTTACGTTGTTTCTCAGACAAGTAAACTCGATCTTTCAGCTAGCTGAGTAATAAGACAGCCTCGATCTCCTTTATCTGGAGCTAGACTTGGCTTTTTTTGTACTTCATCACCTCCCAAAGAGAGTTGACTTCATGCCTCTCATGATCGATATGCATTAACAGTTAGCCCACATTTTCATGCTTATGATTCCATTCACCTCTCATTATTGCCATCAACCGGGCAAAACCCAGGAGACTTGGTCCAAAAAGAATAAAGTTTATACCTACAGCCGCCTTCATTGACATTAACTTAGAACTTGTAGCTAGGCAGTTTTTTTTATTTTTTATTTTTTTTATTTTTTTTAGTTTAATACGGAGAAGAGACTTTGTTTCATGCAATATGTAGTAATAATGTTCTAGTATGAAGTTTCAATATTCATCAAGTTTCAAATTTCTACTGCATTTTAATTCAAGTTAAAACACATTAATCGATCTCGACTTTTTTAATATCCACCTCTCATGAGTCATGACTGTAGAAACTCGTATGTTTGACAAGAATTTGATTTAATCAACTGAGGAGGGAAAATGATTGACACCTACATGGTATGGTTGAAGTTTAAGTTCTGTGGATAAGCCAATAGAAAATGCAACTAGACAAGTTTTCATGTCAATACATCATTGTTTTGACAAATTTTTTGCCCTGCATACAGTAGGAGGTTGGAAGTTATTTACCTTTTTCTTGTTGTTCTTTTCTCTGTTTGTTAAGAGAAGGATGAAAGATAATTTGCCTAACAAAAAACAAGGATGAAAGAAACGGACATGTTAATTTCTTTCTATATTGTTTGCATTCTGACTACATGTACATGTTATTAATCAGTTATATGTTGCAAGACAATGAGCTTTTAGTTACAGCACTAAGGCTTCCTGTCATAAAATAAAATGGAGGGTGTAAATATCCCCGGTATGAGCAGGAACAGCCATCTGTTCGAACAATACCTGCAATGGTGTCTGCAGCGTCCCAAAGAAAGGTCGCGCCTTTATGATACTGTTCGTCCATAACAAATTGATGCAACATAAAGGTTCTTCGCCGCCTTCTCCTTGATTTGTGTACTTGGAAAAACTGAAGTACGCATTGTCTCCTGTGATTCATCTCGAATCTTCTTCCTTGGCACACTAAGAACAAAAGCGGCCTGATCGCAGGTTGCTGCAGTTGCTGTTATGCGATATCCAGAACCCCACCATCGATGTATTCCTTCACTGGGATAATGGAAATCTAGCTCTACAACTTGATCTGAATAATTAGAACCCCGGGACATAACAATGGCCCATGTACTTCCTGCAGTGGCCATTGAAGTAACAAAATGCCCCTCTTTCCACTTCTTCTTGATCCATTTAAAGGGAAATGTATCGCTGACCACATAACACTGCTGCGTAATACTTGTGCCCTTGGACATTACTACTAATGAACTCCCATTATCAGCTCCGGCTATTGCACTGACGTAATATTTTTTCTCCCACTGCTCCGTTATCCATTCTTCATGAACACAAGTCGGAGCAAGTTCAAAAACTTGGGAAGTGAAACCAGTGCCTGCATCCATAATCAAGGCCCACTTATTTTGACATGAAGCCACACTGCTAATATATAACCCATCCTCGGTTCCTTTCTCAATTTGATACGCAAGGCTTGTATCAGTCACATTGTAATGCCACCTTTGCTTCATTGGTAACCGACCATTATAAACACTGATCCATTGTGTTGCTGGGGCACCAATTCTAATTCTCTTCTTCGGTTGTTCATCATCTTCCTCCTCCCTTCCTCTCTTATGATTGATAAGCATTTGCGCACCGTCAGTGTTTATTGGCCTGAGATCAGGATTTCGACTAACATTCCTCTCAAACAGTGATATATATTTTGCATAATTAGGTTCTTCATCAAACTTCAAGTTCACCACATGTTCAACAAATTTTCTAAAAGGGAGGGGATCGAGACACAAGGTGTCCGAAGACGTTGTCATCTTCTTCTTGCAGACATGGAATCCTTTATCCTCTCCCTGATATCCTTGCCATGGGCTAGGCAACCTTTGAGAAGGAACACAAGGGTATAAGCTAAAGACTCAAGATCATCTCTCCTGCTACTTGTTCTCCCTAAATGAGCATGCACGCTAGCGTAACGAATTGTTCCTCTAAAAACATCTGGCCTTTGATCATACTCAACATGCTCACCAGTCGAGCTGTCGCGTCATTTAGTTGCTAGTCCAAGATCAACTAAAAATAACTTCTTCTCATCACGACACCCTGGAGTACCAAGTAGAAAATTTTCAGGTTTTACATCTCCATGTACATACCCAAGAGAATGTATCTTCTCCAATATTGATATTGCTTCAATGGCAATACATGCCACCATTTCAGTTGACATTCTTTGGTTGCAATAATTCCAAACATCCCACAAGCTTGGCCCCAACATGTCCATCACCATGATATAATACTCGCCTTGCTTGCCCTTATAGTGTACCCGCGGCACACCATGGCTGCCACCAAGAACGTCGTAAACTTTCCACTCCTGCGGTGGTCCATTATTGCAGCCTATACTATTTTTGTGCTCGAGTTTTAGGGCAACCTCAAGAGCTCCTGGTCCTGTTCTGTCGGCGTTTGTATTTACACCAGAAACACGCCGACCTACGTAGACTTGTCCGAAGCCGCCCTTACCTAGCTTTCTATCTAATCTGTAGCGAGGGGAACGACCAACAGAAACGTTCTTAGGTATAGGAGCAGTACTGCGGCCTTCTTCTTCAGCCATGGCATTAACCCTAACGCCGCCATTCATCTTCTTCTCTTTCACTTCCTTCTCAGCAACCCTCTTCTGAGAATGAATTGCGTGATACTTTATCCAGAGTCGTGTAAGACTTGTATACAATCCCTATTATAACTGCACAACTACTTGTACTACAACATGGAAGGAATTCTATTCCTATAAGGAAAATAATACAAATATCGGCCTGTACTGATTTCTTCTATAATGACTCACGAATCAGCCCACGGCCCGTTTGAGGCGGCACCGGCATCTTTCAATCCCCAATCAATGAGACCCTCTGTCATCGCGACGGCGAATCAGGGTTTCGAATAGATCAGAAGACGAGTTTCAGGGAAGGGCATCGGTTACTTCCATCAGATAGAAGAAAAAAAATAGGTGCAACTTCGAATTTTTCGACCTTGTTATAAAACAATTGCAGCCCAATTTTTTCCAAGGGGAAATCCCAATCCTTTTTCCCATGCGAAAGCCCACAAAACCTATGCGGGGTCACTAAAGTCCACGAACATCTTTTATTTACTTTTTTATTCTTTAAATAATAATATATTTGTATACCAATGTTAGTGAATAACCAAATATGGGTGCAAGACATGTAATCAACCATATAAACGGAGAGAGAACGCGCCCCACGCGCTTGAATAGGGTTTCACCAAATCTCTTCCCCAATTCTCGTTCGGCTAAGTGACCGCGTTGGCGCTAGCCTCTGGTGTCAAGACCCGTCCTGAATTTCATCCTGAAACCTGAGATGAGTCCTGCGGGGACCACCTCCAAGGAAAATTTACCGAAGACTCGGCAAACCTCCCTCGAAAATGGACAACCCTAACTTAAGAATTTAAGAACCACCTTTTTATTCCAAAAATAAATCTTCAACTACAATCCATAGTTATAGCCAGAATACAAATTACACCGAAGAATTTCAAAAGTATTCAGAGCTACTAAAAATAAAATAAAATGAAATACAGCGAAACCTAACAAACCCCTAGTAGATTAAACAGGTAACCTACTGGCGAAATGTAGCTGATAGACGGGTCACTATGCCTCGACGTCTCCTGCTAGACCTCACGCGAACTCTGCAGACTAGGCATTTTTAAAAACGAAGAGCCCAGGGAAAAATATTCAACACGTCAGAGTGAGTGGACAAAACGATTCTGACAACAAATAAATATTTCCCAAAAAGAAATGTTTTCATCAGCGGCCAAAAACACGAGCTCCACTGGAATGATTCTGAACTGGCGGGGTCCAGCCTGGCTAGACTCCCAAACTTTAAGAAATTGCCTCTTAGGCCTGGATATTATATATATAGTATGTATGCACACTCGTCTGACCCTTTGTACGATATCTATGAACAACTTGAATAAAGTAGATATCATACAAAGCTACTATGCATGCGCCTAACGCTCACATCACCCCACACCAGAATTGTACCTCGCATATGGGGGAAAGCGGCCGAGTGGTAATATATACGTGCTTACTCCTTGTACGAAATCTTTGAATAATTAAATGCGAAATTAGAAAGTCGCACAGGGCTACGACGCTCGCGTCTAACGCTCACGTCACCCATACCGGAATTGTACCTAACGTATGGGGGAAATCACGTATAGCTAGCTAGCATTTAATCATATACATATTATTCTCATAAAAGAGTATAATCACTGAAATTCTCAATTTCGGAAAATATCCAACAACAGAAAAATCATTCAAAACGATAAAACATTTCGAACACAATATTTAAAACAAAGGTTCACTCACAGGTTAAGCCTAAGCCTGATGTCGGTTGGAAGTCTCTTCCGCTCGAGCCTCCTCACGTCCTGTTCCATATAAATAAAACCTTAAATAAAATATCGACGCTTAACGCAAAACAGGCATAATTAAATATGCTTCGCGCTCAACTAACCATAACACTCCAAAATCTTAAATCCATTACCAACCTCAAAACTCCACAAATTTTACCGACATCCTCAAAATCATCTTCCACCAAATAAAATTCAATGGCCGGATTATAAATTAATAATCCGCCAAAAATACCAAACTTCAACAATTCTTAAACCTATCCAAAACTCCTCCAAAAATTCTAAAACTTATTCCAATAAACTCCTCATATTTTTCTCCACCAAAAATATTTTCTCGGCGGCGGCAACAAGCGACCAACTTTGGCGACCTCCGATGGTCACCAAAATTTGGCAGCAGCTTCCTCTCAACCTCCTCTACAACATTCCTAACTACCACAAACTCCAATTCTAAGCCTAACCACGTCAATCAAATACAAACACACAATAAAGCCCTAGAAATTCAAATATCGATTTCTCCTTACGTAGCTCGAGATGGAGCGAGCCCTTTGGAGGGATTGAAGCACGGGAGGAAGGCTTCCTTTTGAGCTATGGCTCGCCGGCTATGGCGGCCGGAGGAAAGAGTTCCGGCGAAAAGAAATTTCGGACAGTCGGAGCTTTCAGCGTCGATTCCTCCTTCACGGCGGCGCTAGGGAGGCTGCCACCGGTCTAGAATGGCAGCTGGGTCGGAGACCGACCGTTTAGGACCGGTGCGGCGGGCTAGGGCGGCAGGACGGCGGCGGTCGGGCGGCCGAAAGAATCGGGCAGAAACTGGGCTCGGGGGAGAGAAACCGGGAGGAAGAGAGAGAAGGAAAAAAAACTGAGACTGGGCTTGGCCTGATCCTGGTCCAAGTCCCCTAAATAAAACCAAACCAAAAATTCAACACCCCAAAATAATACCCCAATAAAATTACCTTTTACTAGCAAAAATTACCATTTTTTACCGTCGTCAAAATTTCTTCCTTAGAATAATTCCACAAAATAATTGTCCCCTACACCTCTTTGGGGATCAATTATATTTTTCACTTATTGACGAACACGGTAAAATTCTTATTACCACTATGTCAGTAATAAAGGTAAAAAATTATGGGTCGGGGCATGACATCTGGCCTCGTCAGGCGATCGTCGAGCGCAGCCGGACGGGAGGATTGTCTAGGAACAAGCACGGGTGGTTGGATGGGTCAAAGAGGTGTCTTGGTTCCTTGGTTCTTGTCGTGGACAGCGTCGACGCGAGTAGAGGATTCATGGAGTTTTTGATCGGACCTTGTTGCAAGCGTCGATTGTAAGAGCCGATGTGGATGGTGGGTTAGGGGCTAGATCTTTGGGGATCTCATTGTGTACCTGCTAATTCTTGGTCGGAGTTCGGGATCGGGGTGTGTAACAGAGGGCTGTAGAGGTTGGTTTCGGGGGATCTGTCAGGCCGCGGCGATGCTAGTGGGTTTGTTGCGATGGTGCAGGGTCAGTGAAGGAGCTTTGACGGTTGTCTCGTTCCAACAGCGGTGGCGGTGTCGCAACAACAGCGTAGCAGAGTTGGAGGTCTGGCCGTTTGCGACAATGTATGTTTGGGCATAGATCATAGGCTGGGCCCGTTTTGGCTTATATCAACTGTGGGTTTGCTCTAGACCTAATGCATTTTGGGTCTGGGGTCTCTCTCTAGATCGTGGTGGTAGAGTGAAGTCGGGTCCTCGGTCAAAGTCTCTTTTTCGATCAAAGATTTGCGGTGGTAAGGCAAGGCTTGGGATCCTTATGGCGGCGGCTAGGGTTTGGTTCCATCTTCTCTGGTCTCGGTGACAGAGTTTGTTGGTGGCGCGTTCGCGATGGTGGCTGGGTGTGGTGGCATGGCAGGACTCGTTCACGAGTTCGTGTTGTTTTGCAAGGTCGATGGGATGGCTTTGTGGTGGTGTGATCTGGTTTGCAGCCACTGGATCTGTTACGGATTCGACTCCGATTTGGGAACGGACTGGGTGCGGGTTCCAACGTGAGGACAACGGTCGTACTTGGAGGACGGTGGTTCGGCGTTTCAGGCAGGATGGGGAAGGCAAGACTTGGTCGGCGGTGGTGGTTGTCTCAATTTCTTGGATTAGGGTTTCAGGTTGGGCTTGGGCTCAATTGTTGAGCCTTTCAGGTTTTATTACTGTAGTTTTATTTAAGTTAGTTTTTGGGTCTAGTTTTCAGATCTCAAATAAGTCCTTACTCTATCGAGTTTGTTGGATAGATGTCATGGTTTCTGATAGGTATTTGAATTCAGGGAGCTAGTTCGTTGTTACAAGAACCCAGACTTCAGCCAGTCGTTGGCCGCGTATATTATCAGTCTGTTTTGAACGTGCCGGGAGATCCTGGGATGGCCCAACAAATGGTTTTCTGTTGTGGTCAAATCATGTCCCAGTAATTGATACCTATGTTGGTCAACTTAACTCGGGCGACTGCCCAATTCGGTTTTTATCAAATCCATTGACATGTCAGTCTCTCCTCTTCGGAGTGAGGACAAGTAGATTAAGGTTAGAGTTATTTGCTCGTAGTTGTAATCTCTTGTTGGGTGCAGTGATTGCTTTGTAATTGCAGTTTATTAAATGAAAGTTCGTTTAATAAAAAAAAAAAACCAAATATGGCTCATCTGACTCATCTCTTATCACAGATTCAAAGGTTTTGTTGATTGGATTTCTAGTTTGGATTAAGAATGGCCATTCAACATGGGTGGCAAAACCTAGAGGTAGAAAGTGACTGTGCAATTCTTGTAGCAGCTCTCAACAACCAGGGAAGTGACATGGTGGAGGTATGTCGGATATTGAAGGATTGTAGAGACTTTATGCATTGTTTTAATTATGTTACTGTTCAACATATGTTTCGTGAAGCAAACAGTGTGGCCCATAGATTGGCTCACTTTGCAACGTGTGATAGAGTAGTAGAGGTTACCATAGCCGGGGTACCTGATTTTATTCAGGATGTTCTCTATGAGGATAAGTGTAATGCTCTTAATGTGATACGAGGTAGAGGTTTTATGTCCCCCTCGATGACACGAAATTCTATTAATATTAATAACGGGCAAGAAGCTGAACCTTCTTAATAGACCAAGTTTACCCATCCATTTTCAAAAACAAAACAAAAAACAAAATTAATCAAGGCATTTAATGATTCTCTATGCATGACCACCTCAAAAAAAGAAATTGCATGTTTTTTAAAGAGAATGACATACAACTACCTTAAAAATATACATGCATAACACACATAACTCAAATCTGAGTTGTTTTGTCTATAACCAAATGTCTTCATTGATTTGGAGAATCTTCCAAACCAAACTCTAGGAGACTGCTTCAAACCATACATAGACTTCTTCAACTTACAAACATTTCCGACATCGCAAGGTTTACATTTGACTCCTGAGGGCATGTCTATATACAACTCTTCTTCCAAGTTTCCATTAAGGAAAACATTCTTCACATCAAATTATCGTAGAGACCAATCTTTAGTTGCCGCAAGTGAAATCAAGATTCGAACAGTGTTAATCTTTACTACAGGCACAAACGTTTCTTCATAATCAATCTCATAGTGTTGGGTGTATCTTTTGGCAACTAATCTGGCTTTATACCTGTCAATGCTCTTATTTGCTTTGAGTTTGACCGTAAATACCCAACGACATCCAACGGTCTTCTTTCCAATAGGTTTATGAATAACATCACAGGTCGAGTTCTTTTGCAAGGCTTCTAGTTCTTCATTCATCACTTGAGTCCACTTCAGATCCGCCATTGCATCCTGTACAGTTGTAGGAATAAAAACACCGTTAATAGATTAATGACAAGGGCATGTGACCTATCCAACTTATTGTTAGACATGTAATTAGCTGTAGGATATTTAGTTTTGGCTTTGATGTCTGGTTCATAATGTTTCTTTGGATTCCCTTGGTAACCCTTTGTGATTTTCTAGTTACAATATAATCTACCCCATATAATTTGTTCGAATTTAAAGGTACCTGAAAATGGACATTTGCAGCAGATTCTTAGATTGATAGTGTAAATAAAGGGAAACTATCTGACCTAGAAGAATTCAGAATTACATGGACGAAATCTGAAGGTTCAGCAGTCAAATTGATGGGTTTGTCGTGTGGGACCCCTTGTAAAGACGTTGTTTCGTTTCTACCGACACCATCTGCACCAAAATTCATGGCGTGTCAACTAGTGGCTGCATGACATGTGGCGAGTTCAGAGTGCCTTCCAGCTGTGGTCCAACACGTGGGCCGCCATCCTCCACAAGCTGCAAGACACATGGTGTCTATGTCTCTCCTCTGACGCGGCTCATCTGGCTAGGCTGCCTCGACCGGGCATCATGTGAGCATGCGCTTGCGTCAGCACGTGGGCTTGTGTCAGCGTCCGCAACTTCTGTCTCTTTATCCTTCTCTTGCGTCTCTTTGTTATTTGTGGTTTCTCTAACTCTAAATCTCGAATCCAATACTTCTAATTCTTCAAATTCAAATAAACATCGGGAATTCCCTTCATATGCTCTCTCCCTCTGAAGGGAAGACTCTGATACTCCCCCTGAGTAGTAAAGCTTAGATTCACGAAAAGAAACATCAAGTGATATATGCATGGTGTCTGTAAATGGATCATAACATATATATCCCTTCTGAAAATCTGCATAACCCACAAAATACACTTCCTTGCACGGGGATCAAGCTTACTTCGTTGTGGTTTTAGAATATGAACTTACATTGTACATCCAAATACACGAGGCTCCAAGTTAGGTAACAAAGGAATCGAGAGAAGTTTTTGAAGCTATTATAAAGGGTTTTGACATTCAATAACCCGAGAAGGGGTACGATTAATAAGGCAGGTAGCAGATGTCACAGCTTCTCCTCAATATTTTACAAGTACATTTATGTTAAACAAAGAGGCACAAACAACTTCAAGCAACTGCCAATTTTTCCACTCTGCCAATCCATTTTTTGAGGAGTATAAGTATTTGAAATCTGATGTCGAATTCCATGTAACTGTATAAACTCTTGCATAAGACCATTAATATATTCTCCGCCATTGTCAGATTGGAAAACTTGAACAACCTGTTGATATTGTATGGATACCATCTTGTGAAATTCTTTGAATCTAGAATAAACATCGCTCTTGTTCTTCAATAGAGACACCCAAATCGTACAGGTATAATCATCAATAAACGTCACAAAATACTGGGCGCCAGAGAGAATGAATTTATGCAGGACCCCACATGTCAGAGTGAATCTTCATAAATGGAATATGACTTTTATTTATGCTTGATGAATATGAAATACGGTGGCTCTTAACTAGTTCACATATGTCGCAATGAAAATCTGAATGATCGACACCGAAAAATAATTGTGGTTGTAGTTTCTTCAGATAATTGAAGTTTAGATGACCCAAGTGCCGGTGACAAAGCCACACATCTTTCTTAGCACTCTCAGCTCTATTGATGACCTGATTAGCTTGACCCAAAAACTGCATAAGTTTCTCTCTTGTCTTTGTCAGATCCAGGTAGTACAATTTACCTTTTCTTACTCCATAACCCAAAGCCAAGTCAAAATGTCCTAAATTACACAGAAAGACGGATAAAAGGTGACAATACATGATAATTCTTGAATGATTTAGCAAACTGAGAGAAGATTGTATGACAATGAAGGGACGGCTAATATGAATCAAGGGTTAATGTGTTTGATAGGACAATGGAGTCTTCTCCGGTAATCGGAGTTAGAGTACCATCAACGGTAGAAACAATATTTTGAGAGGAGGGTTTTAATTTTTTTCAAGAGGCTAGGATCATTACACATGTGATCAGATGCTCATGTATAAATTATCCAGGACCTATTCATAAATACATTACCACTCATACCTGACTATGCGACATTGGAGGCATTGGACAATTGGTCTTCCTTTGTAGTGGCTATGACAGATTTTACTTGATTCTTTCGGGGTTTCTTGGTGAAATCTCACCAATTCGGGTACCTAATTGTTTCAAAGCAACGTTGCTTGCTATAACCTGATACTCCACATAGCGGACATTTTGAGTTCGCATATGAATTTGGTTTGCATGGAGACCAGCATGGTGCAGTGGTATGGTAGTTGATTTGGTGTGCCATTTTGGAGGTATGGTTTTTGAGATTCAAAGATTTGGGAATTATGATTTTGATGTATGCAACGATTTGTTTGTAGTGTGATTTGGGATTCGGGATTCAGGTTTGGTTTTGAGATTTGAGAATTTGTGTGTTTTTATGGTGATTTGTGGGGTTTTTGGTATGTAGCGATTTGTTGTGTTTTGGGTGTAAATTCAAATGATCGAATTTGACAAGCTCTGATGCCACAAGTAGAAAAGAATGATTCGATATGATTTGGAATGCTCTAATGTATTATGTAGTATTCTTCTCCGAATAAGAGTTTTATATAGAGATACAATCATAACGTTATTAGGAAAATATTTTCTACATCTACATCTACACATACAATGAAAGTAAATATATACAAAATATTATACAATAGCTTGTATTCTTACCAATGTTGATGATTATTATGGCATATATTTCATGAACTTGTTTATTCATGAAATATTACATAGACTGGTGCGAATAATTCATATTATTCAGAATAAGTGAGAAGTTCAAAAGAAATAACTACTAACAACTAGATTCACAGTGATCGCGTATCATTGTCATTGATCTCTCATTGTAACCACCTTAAGTCAGTGGTTGAACATGGAGAAATTTCTCCCCCTAGGCTATCAGTGTAAGTAGACAAGTTCTCCCTTCCATAGTACCCATTTTGCACACTCTTGAAGCTAGGACTTCTCAAGCTATGTGACTCAGGGGCCGGGTACGACAGCCTCTTCTTGGCCGAACCACCTCGGTCTCTATCCGGTGTCGCCGGCCTTGACCTTGGTGCACTCAGAGATCGAGCCTTAGCCTTTGCAGACTCGGTTGCAGCCATGTAATTAGGCACTGAACCAATCACATTATTAGTAACCCCATTTGAGCCGACCCCATATCTACACATTCCACCCCTGAAACAGTAAGCAGAGCCTAAATTGGGGGTATGTGCTGCTGAAGAGCATCTAGGACTTGCTGAACGCACTTTTAGCACTCTGGGTTTTGAAGGAGAGGGTGTTGCAGGAGAGTGGCCGAGAGAGATGTTCATGTTGTTGTAATGTGACTTGTGCAAAGGTGAAGCCATTGAAGCATTTGGGTTTGGCTGTTTTTGGTGTTGGGATGACATGTAAGGCCTAGAAGTGTCCATTTCCACTGTTTTTATGGAGTCTCTTTTGTCTGTTGAAGCTCTGTAATTTTCCCAGTTCTTTGTGGCCATCCACCGATCAAGCCATTTTGTTCTCTCTTCTAGCTCTGCTTCTTCCCCTATAGAGGGGTGTCTTCTAGGCCTCCATATCTGAAATTTGGGGAAATTTAATTACATGGTTGGTTCTGATTAATAAATTTCTACAAGTACTAAAATAAATTATGTCAAACCTGGTGAGAAAAAGCGTAAGCAAGGGCTTTTTCACGTTTTAAAGAAGCTTCCTTTCGACTTTGTAACAAGAATTGATCAACTCCTTCACTCACTTTTTCTGTGGACTGTGATACAAATGCCAGTAGTTACTTGCTAACTATGATCAATAGCAAATTCATGTTATACTAAAGTAGTGAAGTAAGCAAAAATCTGCAGCTACTTACTATCAACTTTCTGTCGCGAATGTCTTGAAGGTATCTGGACTCCCATAAGCTCATTTCTGTTTCGGAAAGCATGGAGGTTCTGCCTCCTTCATGTGAAAGCCTGGCTCTTTCGTTTCGAACCTGATCTTGAACTCGAACCAGAGCTTGCATGCATTGAAGTGTCAGCTTTGCTTGCTTCCTAACATTGTGACCTCTCACTAAAGCCTGAAGCTTTACGAGACCCTTAAGCGCACGCAGAGCTCTCCTCGCCTAAAACAAAAAACTTAAACATTAACCACCTTCATGTAAGTAATTTCATGATCTTGAACTCTAGTTTAATTTGAATGTGGTACTTAAGTACTTTGTTACTTACTAAGTAACCTCTGAAAGCTGTTTGAATGAGTGTAGCCGCATAGTGCTCTTTGGCAAAATTGTTCGGCCTAGTGAGCCGCACAATTTCTACTGCCGTTTGGGCAGTAGCAACAGCTGCTTCGGCCGCAGCTGCAGTGGCTGCGGCCACTGCAAATGCATGTTTTTGGTCAGCAGCCAAAACAGGAGTCACAGATATGGTTGTTTCTGTCTTTGTTGCTTCACATTGTTGAATATGTGAAGTAGCCTTTCGAAATAGCCATCTTCTCTTCTCTCTTTTCTGCATGCACAAACTCAAAAATGAGAAAACAAAAATGGAGTCAATTCAAACAATCGAACCAAGCACATTGTTAGTTATTTACCTCTTCTGGTTCATGGTCTTCTCTTCTTCTGCTGCTCTTTTGGTCATGATCCTTAGACGGAGACCTGAAGGCCCTTTTGACAATAGTTAACCATGAAGTACTACCACTTTTCTTTCCCATTTAAGTGATTGAACATAGTTTTCAACACCAGAGGGAATGAAGCTTATGAAGAATGAGAGATTGAAGAGGTTAAGAGCTAAAGCGTTTAATTTGATTTGATGGATGAGAGAGGTCGAGGATATATAGAGAGAGAAGAGACGTGAATGATGTTTGTCTGTTTATATGAAGAATCAAGTACTACGAGCTCCGATATATCTGTGAAGGAACAACAATGGCGTTTTTTAGTGGCATGCGTTATAAAACAAATGGAGGGTGTCAGACATTTGGCAAAATCTATGCAAAAGCAATAAGGTTGAGATGGTGAAGGAGACGCAGGAAGAGATGGAGAGGGTGTTAATGTAAGAGAAAGCATCCAAAGTCTGAGTAAAAAAACAGCACAGTGGTTCTGTGATTGATCAAAGGCTTTAAATAAGACTGACGCAAACCAAATGATTTCACGTGTTGTGGACAACATAAGGACGAGGGAGAAGGTGAGCATGAATGTGATAATAGAGAAGTCGATCATAAGGAGGAGAGAGGTCACAGTGCTTCTGGGTTAATTTATAAGTATCTGTTTGGTGGTGGTGGTGCCCTAGTTCTCGAAGACCATGCACCAACTAAGAAAATGGCAGAGGGAGCCCATATTCCTATTCATAGGTAAAATAAAAGCATCAGAGTTGGCTTCATTTCCCCAGCATTACCAGTCAAACTAGTTTGATTTGATTCTCTCTAGTCAATTTTTTGATTAAGTTTTAGCAAATTGAGTAAGAGCAACCCCCATGATCCTTCCAAACTTTCCCCATCCCACTAACTATTTCTAGATCATTGTTAAGTATCCTAGTAAATATTGAGGCGATTGGAAAATGAGAGTGAAATTCTATACCCTAAATTGCAATCCACACTAATATAAACCATTGATGTCAACACAACATGAGGAAGGGAAACTAAAGATGCAACCGCCCCAATCGAAAACACTTCTTCTTCTTCTTCTTCTTCTGTTCTCTTTACTTCTTTTCTTTGCTTGACTTCAACTAAGTACCGATTTAACTGCGTTACCGATAGTGAACTGAATCACCCCTAACTGATTACTCATGTAATTTTTCCCATTGAATTCCAAGATTAATTGGTAGCAAACAAATCCGTAAAATCTATGTGGACCGGCCACCTGGTATTCATGTCAGTGTCACATCAATGAACACAACCTTGATAATGGCGGGACGTGTCACCTGGTCTGATAACGCCAAGCCCAAACTATACCACACCTTCTAGGTTACTGTACTAGGATTCTGCGCGGTAAAAACTCAGCCCAACTTTTCTTACACAAGAGAATAAAAGTAATTAAAAGGATCCGAGCCCAATTAGATCTTACTGGAACAGATATCCCATCAAGCAATGAATATGAGCATCTTACGTGAACAAAGTAGACTGCTCAACAAAAATTAGAAGTTTGAAACTAAGCAATAGTACCTGAAAAAAGTGAGGGCAGTAGTTCCAGACACAATCATACAACACAAATTTTACCATTTCAGAAATCATTGTCCTTTTAATGTGGAAAAGGAGGCCCATCCTTTCCCGTCATCCCACTTCAACCTCACTACAGTACTAAAATTCAAACACCAATGAGATAAAACAGAAAAGCTTCTGAATCACTAGCAGGCACACATCTAACTCAATATCAGCCTTTATGGATCCTTTATTCCGGACAGATTTTCCACTGAGATTGAGAGGACAAGTTCCTATGATAAGGCCAATGCAAGCTATGATTGTCAAGAGCAAACAAGGAAATTGTGAGCTTAAGTGAAAGCATTCATGATCTACAGAAGTTACAGCTGCTAACAGAAACTATTTTTTGTAGAAATGCAGTAAATTCTAGTCTCATACCACCAGCACCAGCTTATGTTAACCAAATTCAAATGGCCTCGCTAATCTGTGCTGCTGGACTTCAGGATTCATCCGTATAGTAGTAAAAGCTGAGAACAGTATAATAGCACACAAAAGCAATGGCAAGTGAAAGTCGATTAAGGTTCTGTTTGGAGGTTTTCTCAAGATGCAAATGGTTGTTGACCTAGGCATTGATATCTGACCATCGATCATATCAGAGATTCTGTTACTTGCTTATTCATCATCTCAAGGTCGGTACTTCTCTAGACCCAGAGTATGTTTTCTCAAATGATACTCACACTACTTTGTACAAGAGAAGAGCTACTACTGCAGTCCATATGAAATTCCGAGCACATTGAGAGGTTCAACTCTAAATGAATCTATAGCAGGACAATGATTCTTAAATGATTCAATGCACTTCTGATTATTCAAGTATCATTGCAAAGATTTGAATCTTATGTTGGTTGCGCTAAATTTGCTGCATACAGATATGAGGAGTAGAGATAATCAATGCCAAGTAAAGTCATAACAGATTGATCATCATACAAGACCAGCCTCCAATATAGAAAAAAATTGAGTGAAACTAACATTCTCATTTTACAAACTACAAATAAGTGAAATAAGTGTCTATTGCAGATTGAAGTAAACTTCCAACAGCTTGTAATCTATTGCAGGCTCATCAAAGTAGAATAATCAACAAAACCTCATTAGATTCTCTTTAAGTTCTCGAGCACAACAGTCTATAGCCTAATCCACATTGAAATTCTCCACACAGACCCAACTGACAGAATTTTCCTCAGTTTCAATCACTGTTCTTCAATCTAATATGATTATAACCAGGCATTGTGAATCTATAATGGAAAAAAGCCTAATCTTTATATCTCTAATTTTTTGTATGTCTTTAGAAGTTAAAACTATGCATTGTTAAACAAAGCTAAAATAACTTCTCAAACCACAACATACATATATAAACAGACAAAAACAAGAGACACATAAGCATATATATTTTCCAGAAACTCAAGCAGAGTCCCCAAAATAAGAAACTAATATCCTACTACTGTAATAGAGCATAATTCAGAAACATCAGCAAATCAGCTACAGATTGGGCAAAGCACCAAACCATTCTCATTACACTCAGGACACCTCACCACCACCGCCCCTCCTCCTCCTCCTCCTCTCACCCCCACCGCCTCTTCCTTCACCACCAGCACCATCTTCGAGCTCCCATTGCACTGAAAACACGGCAAGAACTTCGCTTCCCCGCACCCCTCGCAAACCGACCCGGCCTGCTTCTTGGGCAGACCTTCTAGAATCTCCCCCAACAAACCCTCCTCCACAATCTTCAAAACCTCCTCGGATCCACCAAGATATCTTCCCTTCACAAACAGCCTCGGCGGCACCGCCGCCTCTCTCCCTTTCCCCTCCATCAATTCATTGAGCTCTTCTCTGAACCCGCGATCCATCGACACGTCACGCTCGCAGACCATCACGCCGAGATTCTCCACCGCCGCACGCACCGCATTGCACGCCTCGAAAGTCTTTCTCACTCCTCGCAACGACGTCGTATACAGCACCAGCTTGTTCTCTCCTCCCGGAGGGCATATCCTCTCGAACCGGTCCAGCGGGGATTTGACCCGACCCACACGGTTCGGGTTGGAGTTTTCTTTATCCGCGGTTTTCGGGGTCCGGATTGAAAACGGCTTCGGCGGCGGAAGAGGCGAGAATCTGAAGCTTTCGGCATCGAGGCCTAAACAAACTTGTACAGAGAAGAAGCTATCGTTCTTGTTTTCTATATTGCAATATACATTGGTATTTATACATACAGAACCCTAGTAGGGTTTGTCAATTCTAGCTGTACTAGGAAAGTAACTAATCACAATCAATCTAGGATTCTACTACTAAAGATAGTATCAACTAATCTATGCTATGAGATACAATCGGATCCTTTGCTTTAATACTCCCCCTCAAGTTGGAGTGTATGTTGATAACACCCAACTTGCCAAGTAATGCTCCAAACTGCACGGATCCGAGTGGTTTAGTAAAGAGGTCTGCTGGCTGCTCTTTAGTTCGAACATGCATAGGTTTAATCATACCTCTTTGAATCTTCTCTCGAACTACATGGCAATCAATCTCGATATGTTTGGTACGCTCATGGAATACCGGATTCGTGGCTATGTGGAGAGCTGCTTGATTGTCACAGTATAGCTTAATAGGCTGCAGTTGCTTGACACGCAAATCATTAAGTAAACTTCTAAGCCATGTGACTTCACAACTCGTTGTAGCCATGGAACGATACTCAGCTTCAGCACTGGATCGAGACACTGTAGTTTGCTTCTTAGTTTTCCAAGACACTGGTGCATTGCCTAACATAACACAATAACCTGTGATAGATCTTCTTGTGTCCTTGCAACGTGCCCAGTCTGCATCACAATAAGCTGTTAGTTCGATGTTTCCTGTAGATGGCAGAAAAATGCCCTGTCCTGGTGTCCTCTTTATGTATCGTAACACCTGATGAGCAGCAATCAAATGTGGTTCACGTGGTTTATCCATGAACTGACTCAAGATATGTACTGCATATACGAGATCCGGCCTTGTGATTGTCAAGTAAATTAACCTGCCAACAAGCCGTCTATACTGTGAAGGATCTGTGAGCAATTCACCGTCACCTTGAGTCAAAGACAAGTTCTGATCAACCGGAAATAGTGAGGGTTTTGCAGCCAAGAAGCCTGTGTCTTCTAGTATTTCAAGAGCATACTTCCTTTGGCAAAGTGCAATCCCACTCTTTGAACGTGCCACTTCTATTCCCAGAAAGTATTTGAGTTGTCCAAGATCCTTGAGCTTGAACCGGTTGGAAAGGAATGTTTTGGTGGCAGTGATATCGTCGAGACTATTTCCTGCTAGAATCACGTCATCCACATATACAAGTAAGGCAGTAAACTTACTTCCATGAGCTCGAACAAATAATGAGTAATCTGACCATGACTGATGAAAACCAGCTGCTTTTAATGCCATTGACAACTTGATGAACCATTGTCTACTTGCCTGCTTCAAACCGTACAGACTTTTATGCAGTTTACAAACTCTAGTCTCCCCCTTTCCACCGAATCCAGGTGGAAGTTTCATGTACACTTCTTCATGCAAATCACCATGGAGAAAGGCATTGTTCACATCAAGTTGGTGGAGATGCCACCCTTGGATCGAAGCAAGACTAAGAAGAACACGAACTGTTGTAAGTTTAGCAACGGGAGCAAAGGTCTCTCTGTAATCCACACCCTCAATCTGACTATAGCCTTTTGCAACAAGTCTTGCCTTGTACCTCTCAACACTGCCATCCGGTTTGAGCTTGACCTTGTAGACCCATTTGCAGCCTATAGGTCTCTTGTGTGGAGGCAAAGGAACCAAGCTCCATGTGCCATTGCTTTGAAGGGCAGCAACTTCAGCACGCATGGCGGCTTGCCATTCCGGAATGCGAACTGCCTGTGAGAAGGAAGCAGGTTCTTTGTGTATGGAGAGGTTAGCTATAAAAACTCTATGTGAAGGTGAAAGACGATGGTAAGAGATGACATTAGCAAGAGAGTGAGGGGTACCTGACGGCGGTGAAGGCGACGGAAGGGACCGAGAGGGTAGTGCTGCATCAACATGAAAATCTTGCAAGAATGTGGGCACCTGAGTAGGTCGAGATGACCGACGAGGGTGAGGAGCAGGATGGGAAAGTGGTGAACTAGGAGTTGGAGTCTCAGGTAGTGGGGTGGTGTCGGGTTGTGTTTGTGACACAGTAGGGTGCACAACATTGTGATCAAGTGTGGGTGCAGGCAGCGGAAGATTGGTATGTGGTGGTGGTGTTGGACCCGAAGAAGTAACCCAAGGTTGATCATCATCAAAAACTCTAGGCAGTGGTGCAGTAGAAACCCGAGACGAAGGAGGATACTGTGTTTGGCCCGTAATCCTAGTTTGACCGGGATTGGAAGATGAAGAAGAAGATTGTGTTGCGAAAGGAAAGACTGTTTCATGGAAGGTAACATCCCGTGAGATGAAAACAGACTCTGTCTCTAAATCATAAACCCGATATCCCTTTGTCCCATTCGGATAGCCAAGGAAAATACACTTGGTGGCTCTAGGGTCGAACTTGGTGGGTTTGTGAGGATGTGTAGAGGGAAAACACAAACAACCAAACACTTTGAGATGAGTGTAGGTAGGAGGTTTGTTGAACAATTTTTCAAAGGGGCTGTGTCCAGAAAGTAGAGGTGTTGGTGTGCGGTTTATGAGATAAGCAGAAGTGAGAATGGCATCACCCCAAAATGATTTTGGTAGACTTGCTTGGAAAAGAAGTGCACGAGCTACATTGAGCAGATGACGATGCTTGCGTTCAACAACACCATTTTGTTGTGGTGTGTTGACGCAACTCGTTTGATGCACAATACCTTTGGAAGAATAAAAACCATCCATTTTGAACTCTAAGCCGTTATCACTACGAACTATTTTGACCTTCTTTTCAAACTGAGTTTCAGCAAGTTGAATAAAATCAATAAGAAGTTTTCGAGCTTCAGATTTTTGCACCATTAAGTAAACCCAAGTACACCTAGTGAAATCATCGACAATGGTAAGAAAATATTTAGCTCCAGAAATGGAAGGCTCATGGTATCCTCCCCAAATGTCAACATGGACTAAAGAAAACGGTGACTTACTTGAAATTGTACTTAAAGGAAAAGAATTTCTTGTTTGTTTGGCTAAAGGACAAACTGGACACTGTCTTGCATCGCAAGACTTATTTGACATGAAAGGAAATAAAGAAGAAACTCGACTCGAAGGATGACCAAGGCGTTGATGCCAGAGATTGCTCGATGAACTGTTGACGACATGACATGTTCCTTGCTGGGTTTTGTTGAGACAGTATAGTCCTTCCCTCTCATGGCCCATCCCAATCGTCTCCCCCGAGCGTAGGTCCTGTATGAAACAAACTTGTTTGAGAAATATTGTGATACAAAAGGAATCATGAGCAAGTTTGCTAACGGATATAAGATTAAGGTAAAACATTGGGACACATAGAACGTTTTGTAGTTTGAACTGAGGAGAGAAAATCATCGTGCCTATGTGAGTGACCCTAGCATGACTACCATCAGGAAGTTTGACAAAACGTTTTTGGGTAGGAACTGCATGGGTGAGTAAGTGAGGATGACAAACCATATGATCGGTGGCACCACTATCCAAGATCCATACACTGGTCTTTGTATCATTACGAAAGCCAAAAGCTTTACCTGAGAGTTCCTCATAAGATGAGGTATTACCAGCATGATTTGCTGATGCGGTGCGGTTTTTGTTGAGGAGCTCGAAGATCTCATTGCACTCGGCCTTTGAGAAAGGGAAGCTGCGTGGGCTGCCTTCCTTGTCAAACAGTGAGGACACATTGTTTCCTCTAGCTTGTGCTTGCATGCCTTCCAGAGCTGCCTTTCTCTTTCTACAATCTTCAATCACATGACCTTTGAAGCCACAGAAAGTGCACTTAAGGTGTGCTTTGCAGTTCTTAGTAGAGTGATTGTCTTTGTTGCATTTGGCACACTTCTTCCTCCCTTCAGAGTTTCCTTCCTGTGCCGCATTACGCACCGCGAAGGCAGCACCCTCAGGCTGAGCAAGGGCTCCTTTGCTGCCGGTCATGGCTTCTGCTTGTTTTTCATGACGGAGTGCTATGGCAAACGCTTTGTTCACGGTCGGAAGAGGGTCAATAGCCACGATGCTTCCACGAATGACTGAAAAGCTATCATTCAAACCCATTAGGAACTGCATTGTCTTCTGGGTGTTGATGTAGTTTTGAACTTTGACACCTTCTGTGGACAAGTCACATAGGGCATCCCTTTCATCCCAAAGACCCTTCAACCTGTTGTAGAAAGTTGTGACAGTCTCGTTGCCCTGTTTACATTCATGAATTGCATTTTCAACATTGAATAGTTGCACAGTATTGGTTTGAGAGAACCTTTCTTGGAGCTCAAGCCAAATGGCTCGAGCCGACTTGCAGTGTTTGACACTCTTTGAGAGCTCCTTTGTCATGGAACCGGTGAGCCAGGTTCTAACCAGCGTGTCCACACGATCCCATTGCATCTGCTCATTGTTCTCTTCAGCTGGTCTGGAACTACTGCCACTCACGAGTCCAGCCTTGTTCTTGACTGTCAAGGCGTTTGTCATGGATTGGCTCCATTCCGAGTAGTTATCTTCAGCAAGTAACCCAGGTACGAGTATTGCGCCTGGTTGGTCAGAGTAGTGAAGATATAGTTGATGGTTGGGATGTTCCCAAGGTTCTGCTGTGCGAGAAAGGCTGGACGTCGAAGCTTCTTTGAGGATGGCATCCTTCAGAAACTGTATGGCCAGCTTGTGTTCCTTCTCGGTGTCGTCGCTCATGTTGAACAAGGCTAGGATTTAGCAGACTTTGTGTTTGTGAGATTTAGGCCAAGGATCAACGCTCTGGTACCATAAACAAACTTGTACAGAGAAGAAGCTATCGTTCTTGTTTTCTATATTGCAATATACATTGGTATTTATACATACAGAACCCTAGTAGGGTTTGTCAATTCTAGCTGTACTAGGAAAGTAACTAATCACAATCAATCTAGGATTCTACTACTAAAGATAGTATCAACTAATCTATGCTATGAGATACAATCGGATCCTTTGCTTTAATAAGGCCAGCCATGAGCTCCCATGAGTTGATGACCTCCGGGTCGGACCGGAGACGCTTCGGGTCTGACCAGAGCGACTTTGGCTCGGAGAGCGAGGTCGGGAAAATGGAGCCGAATGTGAATCGGGAAGGTGGGGTGAGCGGAGTAGATGGGGTAGAGTTGGGTGGAGGGTCGAGGGTGAGGAGGCCGTAGGTGGAGGAGGTGAGGGAGACGATGTGGTGGCTCAAGGCGGAGCTTCCGAGCTGGGAGAAGTCGTCGCCGTCGTGGTTGAAGAGATTGGAAGAAACGCAACCCATGGTGTTTGCTTTGCCTTGGAGGAGTGAGAGTGAAGCAGAAGAAGAGGGAAAGGGGGAAGAGACAAGAGGTTGGGATATACAGCGAGGACTTTTAATTAAATAATTTTTTGAATTAGAAAAATGGGGAAGTGAGAGGGTTTGGATTTGGGGGTTGAATTTTGAAATGGAGACACACGAGGGTTTAGCGCTAAAATTTAATTCGAAATTGATTGCATACAAGAGGAAGTGGCTCTCTCTCTCTCTACCCCAAAGTCAGTATTGCCCCTGCAATCTAATGGATGTTGTGGGTACTAATGACTTTCCGCCTCTAATGTTTTGTACATTCAATTATTGAGTGTTACTGTGGCAACACGACGTTGCTTTTCTCGGCTCGCGCAGCCTGGGGTAATGGGCCTTGAAATGGATCGTTTAAATTTGGCTTTCTATTTCATGTTTTTGGGTTTGGTCTTTCGAAAGTTCTTGTATGCACCAAGGTACATGTGAACCAACTATAACTGACCAATCACAATCATTCATTTAATTTAGTCCATTACATGACACTAACACCGATATTAACACCGTTAATAATAATTAAGACAAAAAAATGTCAGTCATCATGGTAAAAGTACATAGAATAAGGTAAATATTTGTGATTACCCTTTTTTTTTTAAAAGATTTGCATCTGTACGATGCTTGACTTTTTTTTTTTATCTTTTTTTTTTCCTTTTTTGATACATAGTGAGACATTTTAGGCTTTTATCCTTCTTTAGTTTTCTGTTCAAAAAGCAATAAGGGGTAGACGTGTAAAATTTTCTATTAGAATTAAGATTATGTGTGATTATCTATTTATTATAGTATTCATCATAAATAATTTATTAAAATTAACTAATTATTCCAACACACGGCGTACCCAAGGACTAGCATACCACAACGTTCTGCGTTTAGGTAGCATTGCTTGAACCATCAAGAATCAAGATGAAGTAAGAAACATTTTGGAGCGATCACCAAATATCAATGTTGTAAGAGAAACTTTGCAGGAATGATCTACACACTGTGTTTTAGACATTGTACAGTTGAGATGTGGAAATACAACCTAAAAATGAGTGAAATAAGGAGTCCCGCTTTAATTTCAAAGAGAGATCCCTCTCTGGAAGAGGACTGTATATATATATATATATATATATATATATATATATATGATTTTTCTTAAGTAAGGATGTCATTAACTTAACTGTGTGTAGATTTGTTTGATTAACTTTTCGATCATATTTCTTATCTTAACCGTTTTCAATACCTTAATAATTATCAAATTAGCTGAAATTTTACAGATGATCTACTCATATATACCTAGATACTAAACGGTTAAGATGAGAAATTATGATAATAAAAAAATGAGTTAAGCTAAAAAGATATGCATCATAGTTAAGTTAAGAATGTCCTTAATGAAGGAGGATTGTACATGTGTATATATATTTTGAGTTTAAGACTAAACACGTAGATGAAGGCCTGTGAATTAAATAAAATAAGGATGGAGCATTGTCACTATGAGAAGAAAAAGGGAGTTGATGCGACTTGCTAAGCGCACACTCATTACAAAAAGATTTAAGGGTAGACTTAAAACCAATAGAAGACGATAGACGAGCTAAGACAGATGACGAGGGGTGGCCCAAACGATTATGCCAGAGGGTTGATCCAACTGAAACTAGAGCATGAGGGACTTCAGATGAGACACCAGACATGGGTAGAGGATAGAGACCATCTTTACATGGGCCCTGAAACAATAAACGACCTGAGCGTAAGCAATAAATTTGATAGAAATTAGGAGCAAAGAGAAAGAAGACAAGATTATCTTTAGTAAAACGAGCAACGGAAAGAAGGTTTTTACGAATAGACGGAATACGAAAGACATTGAGAAGAGAAAATTGTGAATCGCCCAAAGATAACGGAAGGTTACCCGTATGGGAAACAGGCATAGAGTCCCCATTCCCCATAAAAACATTATGTGGTCCGCCATAATTTTGAGGATTGTGGACGGGCATGGATGTCATATGATGGGTAGCGCCGGTGTCAGGATACCAATATGGATCGCCGTAGGAAGAGAGGTGTGCCCCAGCAAACGGAGGCATAGTAGAGGGCCCGGAAAAACGGTGAGGGCAAGTAGCTGGACCATGTTGAGGTGAAAGACATGTGGGACACCATTGTTGGGCTGGGGGTGGTCCTAGAAGACCTGACTGGGCAGTGGGCCGTGGGAACTGTGAGGCCCATGGAGAGGCTTGAAAACCCAATGCAGGTGGTTGGGGTGCATATGGAGACGCAGTCGGCGGCTGTGCATAAGTGAACGAGCGCGGCTGATTTTGCTGCCGACGGTTCCGGCCTTGGTTGCCGTTGAATCGGCCGGAGCCACCGTTGCCGGAAAAGGGGCGGCGACCAGAGCCGGAGTGCCGACCAGAAGAAGGGCTCGAGGCGTTGAACAACGCAGAGGCAGAGGGAGAGGGGAGCACCTTGGGTTGTTGTGAGTCGAACGCCAAAATCCGCGCTCGAAGTTCTGTAAAATCCGGTAAAGGAGGATTTTGAGTGAGAGCGGTTCGAAGCATCAGATAATCAGGTCCAAGTCCATGGAGGGTGGCAACAACAAGATCTTCATCAGAAACAGGTTTGTTGATGGCAGTGAGAGCATCGGCAATTGATTTGGCATGACGAAGGTATTCATCAATTGTCTGATTTCCCTTTTGCAGGTCAAGAAGTTGCATCTTGAGACTGGCAGCACTTGCAACGGACTTTTGGGAGAAGTGGCGTGCGAGGCAATCCCAAATTTCTTTGGCAGTGTCGAAGCCGATAGTAAGAGAAGCGATCGGCTCGGTGAGTGTGGTGGTGAGGATACTGACAGTCAATTGATCATCGACGAACCACTGTTCATATGCAGGATTGGGGATACGAATAGGAAGAGGAGGGATGCCCTGAACCGGAGTAGTGGCGTCGGGAGCATCAGGAGAGGCGGTAGGTGGTTTGGAAGGGGTGGAGAGAATGGTGGTGGGAGGAGCAGGGATAGAGCCATCAACATAGCCCCAAAGTTTGTTGCCATGGAGGTAAGGTTTGATTTGACGAAGCCAAACAAGGTAGTTTGTTTCTGTGAGTTTGATAAAGTGAGAGGTGTTGGGTGAAGGGGGGTGGGAAACAGATGAAGAGGAAGTGGCGGAAGCAGAGGCCATTGGAAAAGAAGAAAAGCTAGAGGTAAGAACCTGAAACTGCTGATACCATGTAGAAGTTGTATTTCATTGATTTTATTATACGTACAAGGATGAGTATTTATAATACAATATTACTTGGTAACCAAGCTAAGCTAAGAGTTAGAAATCTATACAAAGATTACATGGTAGATTACCAAAACAATATAGGAGACTATGACTCAAGTCGTGTAGAAGAAGACTCGCTAACATGTTGAGATATCAATCCCACATCGGGAATATGGGACCTTGCCTGTGGGTTAATAAGGGTTTGGGCCACTCCACCCATTGCCAATTGGTTTTGGATGTGAACCCCATACTACTTTATCATGGTATCAGAGCGGGTTACCCACGTCCACGTGTGAAGCCCAAAGGCCACACGCACTCCACGTCACCCCAAATGTTGTCCACGTGTTAGGCTTGAAAATTCGCCACACGTGCGGGGGCGTGTTGAGATATATATCCCATATCGGGAATATGGGACCTTGCCTGTGGGTTAATAAGAGTTTGGGCCACTCCACCCATTGCCAATTGGTTTTGGAGTGGCCCAAACTCTTATTAACCCACAGGCAAGGTCCCATATTCCCGATGAAGTAGCCATTTTTTATTTTCATAAGATGAAGTAGGGTGACAATAACTGTATCCTTTAGATAATCTTAATTCTTATTGTCATGAAGTTGTAATTATTTTTTTTATTTTTATATTTTTTATTGAAAAAAATCCTCATGAAGATAATGTAATCAATGTTTTAATTATTATTTTTTGTTAGAAATCATGTTTAATTTTTTATGTCATCTTGGTTTCATTTATTTTTCACTTTTATTTAAACATAATAAAAAAGTTTTCTTTTTCTAGGCTAATGTAGTTTTTCTCTCAGAAAAAAAATACAAGACTGCACAACAAAATAAAAAAGACAAAAATGTAACCAAAAATATAAAAATAAAAAAGACAAAAGCATATTAACAAAACCAAAATGACCACATCATCTCTATGTATCTCTCATGAAACCTCAGCCACGCCCACAGTCCCTCTCTCACTAAAAGACCACCCCCAGCCACTCACACAATCACCCCAACAATCATGAACTCAAATGAATTGGATCGATGATCCCATCGAGCAAGACGATAGTTGAGAAGATGATTAGGGAGATTCACACTCAAACAGAGGATCAGAATTGGAAAATTGATCCCTTAAGGTTTAGGGGTAATAATACCCAGGAGATGAATAAAAGTTGAGTTGAGTCGATAGTTTCTGTAGTATATGAAATTGGGTTGGTGATGGTGATGGCTATTTGGTCTGGGTTTGAGCCGTGGGTAGGAGATGAGAGAACCATGGATGGAAGATTCAATAACTGAGGTAAAATTAAACTTTTACTACACCAGCATTTTTTGTCTCGTTTTTCATTTTCGTTGACCGAGCAATGATTCATTTAACTTTCCGTCTGAAACAAACGGTGCACGTGCAAACCACGTGATCGGTTCAAGTCCACCTAGGTGCACTGAATCCGCTCCGTTGGTCTTTCTCAGATTAATCATAGCATGATTCAGATTTCAGAGTAATAGACACAAACACATCATGGGTGTGAATCCTTGATCACCATAATGAAGGAGATGTTCTTCCTAACATGAGTCGTGTTACATTTTTTACGGTTAAATTTAAACCAAGACAACTTAATATTTCGCTAACTATAGACGTCATTTCAGAGAAATTTTGATAACTAACCAATAGTTTTTAACTTTTTTTTTTCATTTAGTTAAAAAATAATCATTCTACAAGACAAAATGTCTACTATACCTTTATCAAATTCTCTACAACTTTGAGAATTTTTTTAGAAAAAATGAAAAAAAAAAGATAAAAAAAAAAAAGCAAAAACCAAAACCACCCAAGAACAATAAGTTCATTTTGATAAAAAAATAAAAACAATAAGATCATCTGCTATATATATATATATGTATATATATATTGGAGGCAGATCCGTGACATACAAGATTATAATCAAAATTATAATCAGAATATCATCAATAATAACTAACGGTTGAGAGTAGTCATAAAACTAAATATTTTTTCTTTTATTTTATTTTTCTTTACATCAATTTATGAAATCTATCTAAATGAAAATTGATGATTATTATTCTCCATTTGAAATATAATTAAGAGGAAATAATTCATTTCCTATTGAAACTCATTTACTAAAGAGGAAAGAAAACAAATTAAGTTTCAAATATCACGTTAAAAATTTGACAATAGTCGAAAGTAGTCATCCAGTACTGCACCTTGGGCCAGACTTACGATTTCAAGACCTGAGGCGAGATCTAAAAACAGGCCCTCTAATGGTCATTAAAAAAATGGTCAGTCGGTCATAGAAGAGCTAAAGATGTTCTAAAGCAATATAAACTTATAAACTTCTTCTTTTTTATGGTACAAGAGAGTACGTTGGTCTGACGATCTGACCAGATTTTGTAATACAAGGATGCTGCTAGCCTTTGTAACTTAGCTAGTTAGGTGAATGAAGTTCGTTTTTTGTGTATATTACCACACCAAAATCTTAACCCGGGGGAGGGGGTCCACCAACTTAACAATGGGGATGACTTAGCGAAAAAAGAAGCTTCCAAAAAAAGAACCCACAGGGTAGAAATAACCACAAACCCAAATTTGTTTGAAAATATCAACAGTCATTATTGTTCATCAATCATCATCAAACTTCTCTCTCCCTTCTCTTCTCTTCTCTTCTCTTCTCTTCTCTTCTTAACCCAACCATTTCTCTTCTCTGTTTTGCATTTCAAAAAACCCATGCCAAAACTCAAACAGCCACAACTTGAAGCTTTAGCTTCCATGGAGGGTCGGCCTCCTGCTCAAGGCAACTGCAAGATTTGGTGCCCCCATGTTTTTGGGGCCTGAGGCGGCCGCCTCTTTGGCCTCTCCTCAGGTTCAGGTCTGAGTGCACCTTAGACATACTTATTTTAGCTTCTTCTTTTTTTATCAAAAGCTTCTTGTTGTTTATAGCACAAGATGATCTAAGTACTTCCATACATAATCTGATTATAAATTTTCCAATGTGTTATATATGGCAGAGATCATTAGATAATTTTTTTTCTTTGAAGAAGAAGAGGTAAATGATGATGGTACTCTCTAGTAAATGAGTTTCATCTTATATTTATTTTTTTTTCCTTTTCTATCTAGTCAATGAGTTTCAATGGAAACCATTAACTTCGTCTTAATTATATTCCTAAATGAGAATAGGTAATCATCAATTTCTATTATGTTTATAATAGATATATTTCATTAATTGATTTAAAGAAAAAGAAAAGAAAAGAAAAAGATCTAGTTTTTATGATTAATCTCAACCGTTAGTTGTCATTAGATCTAATGGATGATATTCTGGTTATAATTTTGATTATAATCTTATATATATAATATAATATAATTCTTTTTGTTTCCTGTAGAACACAATTGCATGCTCTCTAGACCATGCTATGCTATTAAAGGAAAATATTATTTTCATATTTCGTTCGGCAAAGAAGTAAAAGTACAAACAAACAGTATCAATGTGTATCATCTCCATCTTTTATTTGAAAAATCTCAAAATATGTTAACCACCAATAAAAACAAAAATAGCAATGTATAAAGCTCCAAAAGCTAGCTGGATGGCTTAAAATTACAATGCCTAACCTTAAGTGCATAGAGTACTAAAAATCTGAAGATTGTAATATTCCATCAATTAAGTGGAATTGGATTTTTGCAAGTTGCACGGTTATGACCTGCTCCACCGCATCTTGTACACTTTTTTTCTAATTGCATCCTCTCCTACAAATGGATTTCGTACCGTCTTATGTCTTCCTGGTACTACTTGTCTTATTGGTGGTATGACAATTTTGTTCTGCACATCTTGAGACACATCCCACTCACTTTTATTTTCAACTGGCCAAATAAGCTCTGTATATGCTAACATGAGTGCATTGGCCATGTAAAATTGAGAACACATGCTATACATTGATACTCCTTTAAATCTACAAGCAATTGTCGCATAGGCACAAGGAAGTCGATGAAGATCAAACTCTCGACATGTACATGTCATGTTATTCAGGTCCACTGTAAATGTTTGACTTTGATCATATATTTGAAATGCATAAAGATCAATTGGAGACACCTAAATGATTATTGAAACCATGGTCAACATGTTTTCTAAACCAAAATCAAATAATATAATACTATGAAAATAATTTTTAGAATACATACCTGCATATGCAAACCATTGTTGTTGTTTTTTCGCACTTTGTTTTAGTGTGTATTAAGGGATCTTGCTGCATGACGTCGTTCATAGATCCACTAGAGCAGTAATTGGTAATTTTGTAGCCTCTTTAAGCTTCGCGTTCATAGATCCGGCTATGTTGGATGTCATCATGTTGTATCTGTACCCCATGAAATGAGCTCTTGCCCACTTATGACACCCAATGTCTTCAAGTTATTTACAAACTTCTCCATCTTTTATTTTTTGAATGTCATCCATCAATGTATTGAACTCGGACACCTGGTACTTTTTTGCCGCTATGTGATATAACATAAGAATCTTCCTTTTTTTTGCCAAACTTTGATTGCAAGTTATTAGCTATATGGAAGATGCAAGCTTCGTGATGTGCTTCAGGAAAAACAATATCCACAGCTTTGGCGATGCTTCCATGTCGTTCAGATATAAAAACCAAGTTTCCAACCACTCCAATAGCCCCTCTCAACTTAATTTGTCAAAAACCATGACCATGATGCATCATTTTCTGAGTCTACCACACTAAAAGCTAAAGGATATATTTGATTCCCTCCATCTTGGCATGCAGCTACAAACATAGTTCCAAAGTACTTTCCTTTCAAAAAAGTATCATCTATAGCGATCACAAGTCTCATAGAATCACGAAATCCTCTAATTGAGGCTCCAATTGCCATAGAAAAATATAGAAAATGATTATGTTCATCAGTTTCAATGTGTATGTGTTATCGTACCTTGGTTTTTAAGCTCTAACATTGCACAATATGCTAGAAGTATAACAAATGATCCCTCTGGTGATCCCCTTGCATGCAATTTCTAGTGCTGCTTCTCTTGCCCTCCAAGCTTTATTGTAGCTCATGTTAACTCCAAATTAGACATGAGCATCATCAATGATATCTCTAGGTTTGTATATACGCCAGGTTCCTCCCTCAAACTTTGACTTGACAAATTGACCGATTAGGGAGCTGTTTGCATGTCTATGATCACGATGCATAATATCCAATGAACAAGAATGTTCGTTAATCGTTATAAAATTTTCTTACTTCAAAATAAGCCAATTCTTGTAGCTTTACTGCACGGAGTCGCCACTTACAACTAGCTAGGATCCAAACACCCAACTTCAAACCGATCACTAGTAGATCTTTTCACTTTAAAAATCTCTTTTTTTATTGCAAGCATAACCAAGTGTTGTTTCAAGGCTTTCTTACTCGGGTATAACTGACCTACCAAAATATCTTCATTGGTGTCCACAAATGTAACATTCTCAAAATCTTATGTTCGCTTTTTCTGTTACGATAAGAAGATGATGATGCAAAGTTGTCATCCGTAGGTTGCGCATTAACATTGATTTCTACACCGTGCATTGGGTTCTCATGCATTATCCCAATTGGATTATGAAAACTCATCTTCCTCTCTACTTCCATACTAGACATTATCAACATTATCCAAATTAGAGTTTACTAGTATTTGCTCATGTGGGGAACTCACTGCAATCGGGCTATGATCATCAAGTTCAGTAGAGAAAATGGTTGAGTCAACATCATCATACTGAAAAGACGGGTTAGATCAATTGTTCATGTCTTGACTATCTTCGCTTACAGATCTTGACAAGCTGCATTCCAGAGTAATGTATAATGGAATCTTGTTAGGTTACACAGAAAAGCTGTCATACACCCAGCTAGAAACATCTTTGTTATCAACTATCTCCATTGTGTTGCACACCCCTAAGCTACTTTTATATTGATAATGAACTTTCATTTCATATTGATCTGGACTAAAACCAATCCGATGATATACTTGTTTCACAAGCTCTTGATAGGTAACCTTGTCTGAGACTAACATTAATTTCGATTTATCACCCGAATATTGAGAATTAACCCATTTACCACCATAATACAAAACAATCATAAACTGATTCATTCCCTGAAAGAAAACAAAAATTAAAATGATCATGACAGTACATACATGCATGCATGCAACTTCAATCGAAATATATATCAATGATGTTTATAGGCAAAGAGACATAATAACAAGTTAGCAACAACTACTATACATGCAATGTTCATATACACCCGATAATTAATATTGTATTTATGTATTATGTAAACAGATCAAGGATTGGTGTTGGAACTTTTATCCTAATGTGAAAAGTGAAAACAATGTAATCAAGAGTCAAGATCATTGTCTCTCTAGTATTTGCATAAATTACAAGATCAAACTAAAAGTAAGCATATATTGCTAGCTAGCTACCAAATTCTCAATAGTTAAAGACTAGAAAAAGAAGATCAAATCACAGGGGGAATAAAACTCAGAAGATCATGATCATATAATATATAAAGGAGAATACAATGACTAAAAACATAATTAAACTAGGAATAGGAAACCTAAATAACATGATATGTAAGCAACAAATCTAGGACGCCAAACATATCATAAACAAATCCATATTCATGATAAGCCTCTTCCTAGGCTATCAATATTAAACTCTAGGACACTCTTATACACAAAGCCAAAGGAATGGAGAATGAAGACCTAATGTACAATCGCATTAAGAAAATATGTATAAGGCACTACCAGAAAATAGGTCTTGGGCGACGAAAAAAAATCGTCGCCCTGTTTAAAAATTTCGTCGCCTAAGTGCTTAGGCGACGACATGTCGTCGGCCAAGAAGTCGTCGCCAGAAGTCCGTCGGTCAAGAACTTGGGCGACGAAATTTAATTCCGTCGTCGCCTAAGAGTAATTCTTAGGCGACGATACGAATTTCGTCGCCTAAAATATACTTCTCGTCGCCCAAAAATATTCGTCGCCCAAGATTTAACACCTTGGCCGACGAAAATTTTTTTCGTCGCTTAAGATCTTCTAACCTTGGGCGACGAAAATAAATATTTCGTCGCCTAAGATCACTACATCTTAGGCGACGATATTTTTTTTCGTCGCCTAAGATCGTAAGTCCTTGACCGACGATTTAGAAATTTCGTCGCTTAAGATATATTTAAATTTTTTTTTTAAATAATTAAATAATTTTTTTAAATATATAAATAATGTTTTTTTAATTTTTGCTGGAATTTTTTTTTTCGGCATTTCTTTAAATTTTTCTAACACTAAAATTTAATTAAAAATAACACAAATTTATAAATTTATAAATAATTTATTACAAAAATTCTGCCTATGGATCGAGAAACCCGAAATCTAACTCATCATTCCCGTTCGGAGGGTCCTGAGGCTGAGGCGGCGGATGGTCAGGCTGAGGAGGCTGCTGCTGAGGCTGGGGCCACTGAGGGTGGGGCCACTGAGGTAATGGTATAGGCGTAGGCATGGGCGGAAACGGCTGTCCGGCCGCATGTGCAGCGATGCAGGCAGTCATCCACTGTCCCATAGCCGCCTGGTTGGCAAATGTGACTTCATTCACCCGCTCCATATGCGCAGCCGTGGAAGCCGCATATGATTCCGCCATCGCCGCCATCTCCCTCGCTCTTTGGGCTTCCAGCTCAGACTCCCTCGCTTTTTGGGCTTCCAGCTCAGACTGTAGACTTGCGAACTGATCTTGTAGCCGAGTGGTCTGGCTGTTGCTGCTTGAGGCTCCGGCGGCTCCCTTGCGCTGAAATCCTGGCGTCGTCTTCAGGATCCCCTTTCCAGCGTCTCCCATACCCCGGCAGTAGTAGGTGTTGGAACGCTACGCGAAGGCAGTGGCCATAATCCGCGCCCCAACGGTAGGATCTGAAGTGTCGATCCTGGACATGGCCTCTGACATGTCATCCTCTGCCGTGCCCGGCCATGTGTCGTTCACCATGCCTCTGATGACCTCTTGCTCCGCCTCCCTCACCCTCGCCTAATTGGATATATTATAAAAATATATTAATATACATTTAATAAAATGTAATTAAAATTAAAAATTAGAAAATATAAGGAACTTACAAGATCCTCCTCAGAATGAGGATATGCCCTCTGAAAGGTCCCCACATAGGGGTTCTCCTCTGGCTGCTCTCGCCGCACGTCGTCCATGATGGCCGAAAACGGCCTCGAACCGGCACGATGGTTGGTTGTGTTCTGTTGCCGGTTCTCAGCGTTCACCCGGGCGAGGTGCTTCAAAAAAAAATTATCGTTAGTAAATATTTAAAAACATACAATTATAATTAATTCACTAATTAAATATTCAAATTTGTTTACGAATTACCTGTTTGTGAGGGTCGTTGAACTGCGTGACAAGAAGCCACCGCCACTCGTACTCCCGATACTCGAACTCCTTCGGGGTACCCGAACGGTCGCTCCCGTACTTCTTCCAGTGTTCCCGGAGGTCGTGCTTCCACTCCTTGAACCTACATATACAAAAAAAATATTAAATATATTATTAAAAAAATAAAATTTAAAAAATTGAGCACAAAGAGGTACCTCTCCCTATGGGCCTTGTCCGCCCAGTCAAGTCCCTCCTCGGGAACCACAAACCATTGCTGCATTACCACTTGTTAGTATTTTTTTCGATAATTAAAAAATTTATTAGTTAAAAAAATAGTAATTGATCGAGTAAACTCACCGACATCGACTAATGGAGCATCTCCTTCACTCCATCAGGAACCTGGCTCCAGACTCCCCACAACATAGGGAGTCTGGAGCGGATGGTGCCTCCCGCGGCGCGCGTGTACCGGTTTCCCAACGCGGCGTCCACCGGTTTCCCGTTGGAAAACGGGATGGCGATCCGTCCAGCGGACTCGACCGCCCTATCGAGTCTCTTGTTGCTGACGGTGCCTCTCCTGTTCCGCCTTCTCGTTCCGGCGGTTGTGACATTGTGAATCAAATTTAATATTAATAATACATTTTTACAAAAAAAAAATGTAAATCGACAAAAAAGTAATAATAAATTACCTGAGGATGAGGCTGAGCCGACGGATTCGTCTCCGTCCGCCTGCTCGGAGACCCTCACGGGAAACTCCCTGTAGATATAGGCCTCGTGCGGTGCCACATGCGGGAGCTGCTCCCGAATCGGTCGACCCTCCTCATCGACGCGAGGTATCGCCGATATCGTCGGAGGAAGGAAGAGGCCGGACGGCACCATAGGGACCCCGGATGACCCGCCATCACTGTCGGTCGGGGACGACTGTGTGGGGGCGTCGCTGCGGGATCGCGACCGGCGAAGTATGGGTGGATGACGAGGAGCCGTCGCTGCGGGACCCGACTGCCCAGCAGAACCCGAGCCGCTCGCGCCACCCCTAAGCGCCTCACGTCGGGCCGTCAACTACCACGGAAACCCGATCGACGGTGATTCCGACGGGTTGTTTGAGGTACCGTCCGAGCCGTCTTGGCTCCTCGCACCCGAACGTTGTCCAGAAGTTCTCCTCATGGCCATTCTGTTTAAAATAACCATAAATTTATTAAAAATATTTTACCGTCTTATAATTAATTTAACAAAAAATAACCATAAATTTCGAAAAATTTATCAACAATAATAGCACAAATAAAAATTAATAGTTATTATAGGATTTATTATTTTTTTTATTCACATAACAAATTATTTACATTAATTCGCAATTATTACATCACAAAAATTAATTTACGAATATTTACATCCTTACTCAAAAATAATCCATTATTTTTTACAAAATTTCCACAATATATTTACAATTATAATTTATATTATTTAATTATTTAATCAAAAATTATTTAATCATTTACAATATATTTACAAATTATTTAATCATTTACAATCCTAAACCCTAAACCCTAAACCGTAAACCCCAATATTTTACAATTATCATTTACATCACAATTTACCATAATTTACATCACAATTTACAATTATCACAACAACAACCATTTACAATTATCACAACAACAACAATTTACAATTATCACAACAACAACAACAACAATTTACAATTATCACAACAACAACAACAATTAAAACTAATTTTAGGTTTTAGGGTTATACCTTAAATTGTGGGTCGGCGTCGGGGTCGGGGTTCCGAATTGGGGTTGGGGTCGGGGTCGGAGAGAGGGAGAGAGAGAGGGCAGAGAGAGGATTTTCGGAGAGAGAGAGAGAGAGGGGGCTTGGCGGCTGAAGAAATGGTTAGGGTTCCGAATTTTTGCCTTTTATACTGGCGTTCTTGGGCGACGATTCTTCAAAAATCGTCGGCCTGTTTTTTAAAAATCGTCGGCCAACAGTATCTTGGCCGACGATTTTTTAAGTCGTCGCCCTGTTTTTTTAAAATCGTCGGCCAAGATAGTCTACTTGGGCGACGATATTCTTCACTATAAATCTCGTTGCCCAAGATGAAGAAAATCGTCGGCCAAGAGTTCTATCATAAAATTCAGACTATTTGACCATCCAAATCACGTAATCTGGCCGGACCTTCAACTGAGAATAGTTTCCAATCGACGAGACTCTTACGGGGCTATAAAAATTTGGTAAAAAATAAATAACCGGGATAGGGCTACCACTAGGTAGAAATAAGAGAAAAATTCGTTAACCGAAACAACCGGCACCGAAATTTTACCGGAATTTCTTTATTTTTCACGGGTTGACGTATTTCACCGTTCCGGTCATATCTTATTTCACGACTTTTTTGCGTTTGAGGCATCTACGTATACGTTGTCTTCAAAACGAATCTTAAACTCAACACTTGTATAAAAAAGTTATACAACATTAGTACTTATATCGTGAGTTTGGTGATCGGAGAAGAGGAACTGAAAACCGACCGTCAGATATGACCAGCATAACGAATTACATAGGTGGGAAAAAATTCAGCTCCATCTGACAAAGATAAGGGCTCGATCCGTCCGGTCAATCGGCGCGGTCAAACCCCTAAACGGACGGAAACGGCTATTCGACCATCCAAATCACGTAATCTGGCTGGACCTTCAACTGAGAATAGTTTCCAATCGATGAGACTCTTACGGGGCTATAAAAATAAAAAACATTACCTTACAATTTAAATGTGCTTTAATTATTTTAATTATTCGGATTACTCTTGGCCGACGAAATTAGGCTAATTCGTCTGCCAAGACAATACTTGGGCGACGATATTTGTTAAAATCGTCGCCCAAGAGTAAAAATAAAAAATCCTGTACAATGAAATTTAAATGTGTTTTATTTTATTTTAATTATTCGGATTACTCTTGGCCGACGAAATTAGGCTAATTCGTCGGCCAAGACAATACTTGGGCGACGATATTTGTTAAAATCGTCGCCCAAGAGTAAAAATAAAAAATCCTGTACAATGAAATTTAAATGTGTTTTATTTTATTTTAATCATTCGGATTACTCTTGGCCGACGAAATTAGAGTAATTCGTCGGCCAAGATAATACTTGGGCGACGATATTGGTTAAATTCGTCGCCCAAGAGTAAAAATAAAAAATCCTGTACAATGAAATTTAAATGTGTTTTATTTATTTTAATTATTCGGATTACTCTTGGCCAGTGTTCTAAAACTCGGTCAACTCGGCCGAGTACTCGGCGAGTACTCGGTACTCGGCTGGTTACTGAGGCGATTTTGACCTACTCAGTGCCTCTACTCGGCGGGAAGAAAATCGGCCGAGTACTCGGTCCAACTCGGCCAACTCGGGTCCAAATCGGTCAAATCGGTCAGGAAAAAAAAAAAAAAAAAAAGAAGCAAACGACGTCATTTGCCTTCAACCCTGATTCATTTACTCGATCTGTCTTCGCTGAGTTCGCTCTCATCTCTCTCGCAGCCTCTCAGTCGCTCTCTCACTCTCTCAGACTCACTTCTCTCGCCACCGTCGCCGGACTCTCACTCAGTCACCTCTCGCCGGACTCGCCCTCCTCTCCTCCTCTCGCTGTCGTCTCTCCTCCTCTCGCCCTCCTCTCGCTCTCTCTGCCTCTCAGTCGCTCTGACGCTCTCCCTCCCCGCCCTCTCTCTCGCCCAGTCGCCCTCTCTCTCGCCGGACTCGCCCTCCTCTCCTCCTCTCGAGTAAGATTTGGTTTGAACCGTTTGATTTTCAGTTAAAGTTGGAATCTTTGGCTTGGTTTTTGGGTTTGCTGATTTGGGTTATGGATTTTATTGATCTGTTGTTGGCTTGTTGCTGCTTGAGACTGAGATAGGAATTGCCGAATTGGATTTTGATATGTCACATTGTGTTCTTGACTTCTTGTTCTTGACTCCTTGGATTTTGCCGAATTGTTTTGTTGTTGTGTTGAGCAGTGACTCAGTGAGCATATTGTTCTGTTATTCTGTTGAATGTTGATATGTCACAGCTATAGGTAATAGCAGCATATGTGTTCTTGTTCTGTTATTCTGTTTTTGATATGTCACATTGTCACTTTAGGAAAATGGCTGGAACAATGTCTTCTTCTGCATCTAATGCAACATCGGAGATGGATAGACGAGAGTCATTGAAGCGTAAATATTATCTCTTAAATATTGTAATATTTTATGGACTATTTTTATTATTTTGGACACTATATATTAGAATATATGTTTTAAAAATAATAAAAAAATCCAGAAATTAGAATCCGAGTACTCCCCGAGTACTCGGCCGAGTACTCCTCTACTTGCTACTCACCGGCCGGCCGACCGACTAGCGAGTAGCGAGTTTTAGAACCTTGCTCTTGGCCGATGAAATTAGGCTAATTCGTCGGCCAAGACAATACTTGGGCGACGATATTTGTTAAAATCGTCGCCCAAGAGTAAAAGTAAAAAATCCTGTACAATGAAATTTAAATGTGCTTTATTTATTTTAGTACAAACATATTCTTTTAGTATACATCCAAGTTGAGCACTGTACTTACCACACTGTCGCAGACATTCTTCTCTATGTGCATCACATCTAGGTAGTGCCTGATCAACAGCGTACTCCAGTACGGGAGTTCCCAAAATATGCTCTTATGTGTCCAGAATTTGTACCTGTCTGGTCTTTCAGGTATTCTGGCCACAATATCGGGATGATTGCTGAGCTGCCCAAAATCATACTCATCCAGCACTGCTAAAATCTCTTCCCCCGACCATCTATGCGGCTCCACACCTCTCTCTTCGGTCCCATCAAATGCCCCGGTATCTATCCGCCAGGGGTGATCATGTGGTAGGTAAGCACGGTGACCCATCCGGACTATCTTGTTGCAATGATTGCTGCACCCCTGGGAGCTAAGGCACTCAGAACAAGCCTTGTATCCCCTAACAACGTTGCCGGACAACATCCCACGTGCAGGAAAATCACTGATGGTACCAACAATCATGGCATGCATCTGGAACATCTCCTTTTTGTGGGAGTCATAAGTGGGATGACCAACCTCCCAAAGCAATTTACACTCTTCAATCAGCGGTCTCATATACACATCGAGACACTTCCCTGGATAACAACAACAACAACAACAACCACAACAAATTCAGATAACGACTATATATGACCAACAATATAGAATAAAAACAATAAATGGAGAGGTGTTGAACCAACAGCAATATATACAATATGAAGGGAAAGTAGATACCTGGATAACCGGGCCCCGGAATCAACAAGGTCAACATGTTGTATTCCTTCTTCATGCACATCCATGGAGGAAGGTTGTAAGGCACCAAAATGACCGGCCATATACTGTACGAAAGACTCATGGTCCTAAAAGGGTTGAACCCGTCGGATGACAGCCCGAGCCTCACATTCCTCACCTCTGAAGCAAAATGAGGAAACTCCCTGTCTATATGCTTCCATGCCTCCCCGTCAGCAGGGTGTACCATGAGGTCTTCGTCATGCACCTCCCTCACAGCGTGCCATCTCATAGCTTCGGCCGTCTTTGAAGACATATACAACCGCTCCAGCCTATCCCTCAACGGGAAATAGCGAAGTACCTTAACAGGTTTCATGTTGCCTGCGGGAGTCTGCTTATACCTGTCGGTCCCACATACCGGACAACGATGAAGGCCTTCAAGGTCATTACCGTCTGCATCTTTACCCCAGAATAGAACGCAGTCATATCTGCATGCATGGATCTTGATGTAGGAAAGCCCGAGATCTCTCAAGATACGACGGACCTTATGATGCGTGGTGGGATGACGATGACCGTCGGGCAGGAGCGAAGCAGCGTACTGTAGATACCTATCAACAGCCGTCACGGTCGATTTTGTGTCAACCTTGATATGCATCACCTCCATCACACACTGAAGAACGGTCTTCTCATGACCTGGGCACAGAGGGGTCTGTTGGAAAGCAATAAGTCTGTTGTACTTGGCTATACCGGCAGTGTTGACACCTCTAGGGACGGCCTGCATCGGCGCCTGAGGAATGTGCTGTCGTTCAGGGCATACACCGCTGTCATGAGGAAACATGTCGTTGATGAAGGCCGTTGTTGGATCGTTGGATGTACTGCCCGTCTCATAAAACTGTCCATGATCATGCGGGCGTGATGAGGTTTCACCGTGATATATCCAACATGTGTAACGTTCCCAGAATCCGTTACTCTTCAGGTGGTCCCATACTGTCCCCAACGGAAATCGATGCATATCACTGCGACACTTACACATCTTGCACGGGCAATAGAACATGCCACTCCCGTCAGCATTGGCCTGCGCATATTGCATAAAATCCCAAACTCCTTCAGCATATTTTCTGTGATATCTTGGAAGAGAAATCCAACTCTTATCCATATCCTGAAAATAACACATATATATATATATATATATATATCAATATTTAATGAACATATCTTATATATATATATATATTAATGTAATACAACATACTAATTATTAATTATATATATCTAGTTCGAGCGGATTCCGTGGTTTCAGAAGGCAAGTGTCAATGTCACGGAGGGCGAACCCCCTACAGGAACCAGGCAGGACTCGTTTGTGATCACGGAGGCGAACCCCTATCGACCCCTTCACCGAGAAGAGTGGTCAGTTTGTGATCTTGAGATCCAGTTAAACAAACCTGTGAACCATATCTATGACAGAACGGCCCCTTACTCAGCTTGGAACAAACTCTATGCATATATATATATATATATCATTAATTCAACTCAAATAAAACTGAAAATCAATATATATATGCATATATATATATATATGTGCATATATATGCATATGTACGTACCTGGGAGTAGCTCCACAAACTATGTATGAACAGATTTCCACAACACCGAACGATTTGAAGAACTAGAGAAATTTATGTTTCAAATTTTCAAAGTTCTCATTCTTCTATCCCGGCCTCTCAATATATAGAAGAATCTTGGGCGACGAAATATTTGAGTTTCGTCGCCTAAGAATTAAAAATCTTGGGCGACGAAATATCTCAGTTTCGTCGCCTAAGGATAAAAAACTTAGGCGACGAAATAAATATCTTAGGCGACGACATATTGTTTCGTCGCCCTAGTTTCTATCTTGGCCGACGAAATTTATTTTTAGGCGACGATTTTTTTTTTCGTCGCCTAAGAGGAAACTTAGGCGACGATTTTTTTTACTTAGGCGACGAAAAAAAAAATCGTCGCCTAAGTTCCCTCTTAGGCGACAAAAAAAAAAATTGTTGCCCGGTTTTTTTGGTTTCGTCGCCCAAGACCCATTTTCTGGTAGTGAGGATTTAACAATGGACAATGTACTTGATTATGCTCTGATATATATATACTTTATACAATAAAGGACAATATTTAAAGCTAGACCTGCAATCTAATCTGACTCTAATATTGTTCATTGTCCACATGAGTTTGGCAGTAAATTAACGTTATATTAAACAATTTTTCTTGTACATCTTATGATCAAATTAAGCATTGATATGATAAATCATTGGACTCGATCAATTGGACACGATTAGGACCTTAAAGCTGAAAACTCTTGACCCTGAATTAAACCCTAAATCTCAAACTAGAAAGCGTTGGAGCTTTATTTAACCACAAAAGATAATCTAATTTTAGAAAAGAAAACTGAAGATATTAAAGATACATACCTTGAACACACAATAAGTTTTGATTGTGCTTCAAAATCCAAATTAGTCGGATAGTATTTAGGTTTAATTTGATTATATGAGAAGTCTGGTAGAACTCGTAGAAGTAAAACGAATGGAAACAAAAACGATATAACAAGATTTCTGGTTTTTTTTTTCTCTTATTGAGAAGAATAAAAAAAAATTTCAAAATGCTTATTTGATATAAAGGGTATAGTAGACCTTTTGTCTTGTAAATTGGTTATTTTTTAAATAAATGAAAAAAGAAGGTTGAAAACCATCATGATGACCAAAAGTTTGCTAGTTTTCAAAATTTCTCGTCATTCCATGGTAAAATAAACGATAATGTGTTTGATCCCACTAAGGGTAAGGCTAATTTGTTATCTTGAGCTTCTTCTATTTTGTCTACTTTTCTTGATCGGTTGTAATGTCGATTGTCGATTACTGAAGGTTTCTTAGTACATATATATATATGGGATTTCGGAGCTTGCTTCCTCGTTCTTGTTTGTTACTCTATTGGGGCTAGTCTATAGTTCATCTTTGAGATTTCCTCTGCCTGGCCTTTTTTAGCCAAGTCTAATTTCATCAAATTTATTTACCAAGAAAAAAATTAACTAGTTAACAATCTCTTAACATCCTTCAGCAAAATCTTGTACGTTGCAGAGAAAACTGCTACTTCGTCTGTGGTTAATTATAAGACATATAACAAGCAATTATAATAATTTACATACAAATTTGAAATTTCTCTACGTCGTCCACTCCTTTTCAGTCCGATCTGTGTATTGTCATCACCATACAAAATTTATATATCTAGCTTTCATACGAAGCTTCATGCAACAATTATTAAGCTTAACTTAGCATATTATGTTTTTTTGTTTTTTCTTTTATGTCTGGGCATACTATGAATCAGTACTAGGAAAAGCATGCAGCAGTGACAACTACATGATGAACAAGATGATTCATTCATTTCTGTGTAGGGTCTGTCGGTATAACCCTAACTAGAGTTGCTGACATAGCAATTAGGTTTTCGAAAAATATGAGTTTGATTATGTTTTATTAAGTCTTTCAATCAATCAAATTTGCATAAAATATCAAGTGGTCTTTCACCTACAGTACTGTTGGAAATTTTCAACGACAATATTATGCCTCTCATTGTAACAAATGAAAAATCCAATGATACAAAGTGTTCGTGTTGGAATTTAGATGCACTAACCATTACGACCTTTCAACCATGCACATGGAGGACATGTTGAAAAGTTCAAGTATCTAGGTAGGATATGTTAAAAAGTTCAAGTTTCCATGAGGGATCCGTTTGTTTTGACTACGGTCCCTAGCAGAGGGTAAAGTGGTACTTTAGCGTACCAAGAGTAAAAAGGCACGGGACGGGCTACCACACGGACGCGGAGTAAGGGTACACTGGCGCTGGACTCCCACTCTCGCTTCTTCACGGAGTCCCCCATGCGAGGTCATCTCGCCTCGCCTTCATGATTTAGGGCCTCCACTCCTACGCGAGGTCACCTCGCCTCGTGTCCATGTTTTAGGGCCTCCACCCTTACGCGAGGCCACCTCGCCTCGCGTCCATGCTTTAGAACTCCACTTCCATGCGAAGTCCTTTTGCAAGCGAACTCTACTATCCTGTAAAGTGTTAAACTTGGTGTAAGCAGTGTTGACTCGTCAACATATATAAAGGCCCAACATCAAGCGAAACGTTCATATGGGAACGAGGCTCCCACTTTGGCTTCCTCAACTTCCAACTGGCACTCCTCGAGTGTGAGCTAGCCCAGAGTCGAGGAACATCAATGTAAATTAGCTCGCCAAGCCACCACACCTCGGCAAGCATCAAAGGTTCATTTAGGACGATAGAAAGTGGGTCACAGTCACAAACAATAAACATGTATTTACACCTATCTTTTATCGAGATCAAGTCTTACCTAATGCGTGATACGTATACCACGGTCTTGTGACTAGTCTCTTCATGAACAGGGACGAGGGATGACGTGATTAGAGTAGAGAGAAGCAAGGTCTTGAGACACGTAGCCAAACCTGACAGTCCTATGCATAAGACAGATCAAGTGTCAAAGAAGGAGCATGGCTAACCCATAAAGTAGGTTCATGGACCTGTCTTAAGGAGAGGGCCTGTTCTCTGAGCAAGAAAAGGGAACCACCTCCTCAAAACTCTATAAAAAGGAAAGCACCCCTTCATTCAAACATATATTCACTCTCTCTAGAGAAAGATCGAAGGCTATGATCAACTTTGTTCTGACATTATCATCGGAGGTTAATATGCAGGAACCGGCCGGAGTCAAAGCGTCTACCTAATCATCGTGATAGGTTCCCAGCCGTTCAACTTTTTAGACCTCGCAGTCCTCACCATCTAGCAGAGCATGTGGATCCCAAAACCCAGAGCTGAAGTTCCACACTTTAGCATCAACTCCATCAAGTTCCACATCGGGTTTCAACGAACTCCTCTTTGACATGTTGACGACGAAATTTTGCATCAACAAAATGGCGTCGTCTGTGGGAAGGCTAACCATTTAGTACCGTGCTCTCACAAGATTTCCTTGATACAGTTGAAATCCTTGCTCACATCTCTGTCAAGTTTGCATGTGTGCTTACGCTGGTGGGTGTACATGTCGTTCCAAGAATGATGGATCATGCCTCGGAGTCAGACCAAGGAGCCCGAACCAAGCAAGAGCCAGATTCAGATAAGCAAACGAATTCGGAGGACAACGTGGAGAACACTGTCCCCGAAACCCCCCTCAAGAAGGCCATCCATCAGCCCAGGAAGACCAGGCGAAAAGTTCATCCTTCGAAAACTCTCAAGGGACGGCTTAGAACTTTTTCCCGCATCCTAGACAACATTCAAATGCAGACGACGTTGATCAATCAAAAGTGTGAGAGTCATGCAATCAGCAAGGAACGCCTGACAAAGCAGCTGGAAGAAGCTAATGAGGAACTTATGGCACAACGGGAAAGGACTCGACGCATCGAGCATCACATCAATGAGAAGGACGGCCTGGGTGACCTCATAAAGTCATAAACTGGTGACGGGAAAACTAGCGGATCAGAAGACAAGAGCACGGGGCACGAGAGTTCGTCCTGTGACGATTACCAAAAGAAGGCGGGACCAAAAAGTCGAGAGCGTAGAACTGCTTCTAGAAAACGGCGCGAGAGGACTGTCAAGTCGTTAAGCTCCTTAAAAGAGCCTTTGACAGTGTCATCCATGGCAGACCTAGTCAGACAAGCGGTAATAGGGGAACTAGGAGTCGTATACAGAAGAATGGACCAGATGGATTCGAGTAAATCACCGTACATCCCTGATCTCGGTTCAGAGGAACTCCCACTCCCATATACAGAGTCCATAATGCACGACAAGACTTCCAAGAACACAAAGTTCCAAAGGATTGATCTTTATGACGGCTCCACCGACCCATACGATCATCTTGATAATTTCCGGTCAGCCATGGATGGAAATGACTCGACGGAGGCAGACCGATGCAAAGCATTTCCTCAAACACTTAAAGGGTCGGCGCTCAATTGGTTTCGTCGCATCCCAGCCGGAACAATCAAGAGTTTTTGAGACATGCGAAGAGCCTTCCTTGATGAGTTCATGATAGTCTCAAACCGGGTGTACACCCCAAATGACCTAACCCAGATACGTCAACTCCCGGAAGAAGGGTTACGAGACTATGTGATTCGTTTCCAAGGGGAGTATCACCGGTGCGAAGGGGCAGACGAAAGGATAGCATATGCCGCCCTAATGGGAGGGTTTAGGTCTGGTCCATTCTTGTTCAAGATGATTGAAAATCCCCCAAGGTCGTTTAAAGCACTCATGCGTGAGGCAACAAACTACTCAAGGGCGAAAAACCTCAACAATGCTAGAGACATGATCATAAACACTGCGCGAGCCGTGGGGACCAAGAGGGCCAATGAGGTGTCGTTTGGTGCGAAAGCCCCAACCAATGAGTACAAGAATCCCAAGCCATCCAACACTCCCGAAAATGCTAGAACAAAGCCGAAAGTACCGCTATCGCGATATGGGAAATACACTCCACTCATTGGCTTGAAAACGGAAATCTTCACCATCGTGTCCCGGGACCTACCCAAGCCCAAGAAGATCAGGCCTCCGACTAAAGGAAGGATCAATGAATCACATTACTGCCGGTATCATAGGGAATATGGCGGACGCATACCAAGCATTGATTGATAGAGGCGCCCCGAGCATACAACGTTTCATCAAAAAGGATGGAATTCATGCTGGAAATGCTAGGCCCACTGGTGAGGAAGCACAGCCTAACAACCCAAGGACAATCATCAACACGATCTCTGGAGGTCCAACCCTTGTAGGAGCCTTGAACAGGGCCCGCAAAGCATACGCTTGGGCAGCCAGCGCAGACATTTTTCTGGTTGATGCTAGACTCGCCAAGACGAGACGATTAGTTCTGAAACCCGTCACCTTCACGGACGAGAACAGCGCAAGGTTGATCTACCCACACAATGACCCGATCATTATCAGAGCCTTGATTGCGGATTGCAAGGTAGCTTATGTCCTTGTTGACGGTGGTAGTGCGGTGAACATCATTTACGATTCTGCATTCGCCAAGTTGGGTGTAGATGAAGGAATTCTGATAAGAGAAACTGCGTCTCTGACTGGTTACAGAGGTTCAAAAATTCAGCATGTCGATCACATGCCGCTGACACTCTCATTAAGAGCATGGCCTGATGCAGGAACCTGCACGACCCTATTTGTAATAAGTGACTGCCCATCAGCTTACAACATCATTCTAGGACGTTCAGTGCTCGGAGACCTAATGGCAAGAGTATCTTATTGTCATCTAACGTTGAAGTTCCCCACAAACAGTGGTGTGGGAAAAGTTAGAGGAGATCAAGCATTGGCAAAGGCTTGTTATGCATCTGATTCCAAGCAACACGTAGGCCCGGAAATGATGGACCTTTTTATGATATCGTCCGAGCATGACCAATGACAGAATTATTATTAACCAAGTTATTGTACCAGCAACAAAACTCCAATCACATTAAAACCCTTTTGTATCGCATGTAGTATTAGACAAATAGGGATCGTTCTATCCGGGGAATCCTAAGGTATTCAATTACACAAAGTGTCACATAACAAATTGGGGGTTGAAAAATATATTAAATTCTACTGACAATTTCTAAAATAAAATAAAATAAAACCTAATTTTATTATTTACATGATCTTCATCTTTCACACAACATGTCACCAAAAACTCATTTAACAAAACCAACAAAGAAACAAGGCAGCAATTTTCGACAATTATTCCAATTTCATCTTAATTCCAATTTAATTAGAGCCTTCGTGGTTATTCTAATCATGCAAAACTCCTTAATTATCTAGAACTAGCTTCGTGCATAATCCTAGACATAGTGCTAAATTTTTCAGAAACACTTCGTGTAGAATCTGAAACAAGAAACACATACGCACAATGAGTTAAATTGAAAACATATTAGAGAGTATGGCGTCACCTCATCTCCTTTCTCTATGTAAATTTCCTGTATTACTCTAGCCCTTTGAATAAACATAAGGAAAAACAACTTCGTGTATGTTTCCCCTTATATTGAATTCGGCAATTGAAACCAATACACAAGAGATAACCATGATCAAGGCCGCCCTCATACATTGATTTTTATGCATATGAATGCAGAAAATTAATCAAGATAAAACAAGAACTCATGTATTTTCACTGCCCTATTCCTTCACCAATTTCGCTTCATGCTATGAAGAAATAAGATATCAAATAACCAATTAACAAATTCGGAAATCCAATATCAAATTATTACACAAAATTCCAACAACAAAAATTTGTTTACACTCCATAGACAAAGTAAAACAAAACAATAAATACATAACCATGTGAAAGGATGAATCACACTTTGTTGAACCTTGAAGAGGGCTTGACAAAGTGACGTCTTGATGGTGATGGAGGATGGTTGTGGCTTGTGAATTTACTGAATATTTTTGGTAGGGATTTTGACAGAGTTTCGGCTAGTGAAATATGAGAGACAAAAGATGGGGGATTACAAAGTTGTCAAGCTATATATAGGGAGCAAGGGAGAGGGAGGTCGGAAACCCTAATTCTCCTTGAAATCCTCTACAAATTTTTTTCAATTATCTTGGAATAATCTTGCATTTATCTCCTCCTTTCTTCCTTGACAATTTCGGCAATTTGGTATTTGATTCCCCTTGAAATTCTCTTGATATTTTCAGCAATTTTAATCCCTTAAAGCTTGAACTTAATCTTCTTTCTTTTCCTCCTATCTTTGCCGAATTCCCCAATATTCTCTCCAAGGTAATTCGATAATTACTCCCCATGGTAATTCCTTTGATTTATCTCCACCTAAAATCAAAAAGAAATAATTAGGATAATAAAGGAATAAATCATTTAATAAACTTGTCCTAAAATGTTATAGAAACAACAAACAATAAAGATTCCTAATCCCAACAGGTTTCCTAGTCTACAAGGATTCCTACTCAAACTAGGACTCTTCACATTTTCAAACAATTTCTGCATTTTATGCTCATTTCACAACCAACTCTGTCAAAGACTCCTAACAAGACTCAATGACTCTATATTACAATACTAAGGGCTAAACATTGCATAAATGGGGTAAAAACATATTAAGAACATCGCACAATGTGCTCCTATCAACCAACGGGGCACCGAGGCTATCCCTCCTCAAGAGGCCAGCGAGGAAAAGAGGAACCTAATGCCTGAACTAGTGGAAAAACTTATCGCAATTGCGCTATCAGATCATCGTCCTGGGAGGGTGGTCAAAATTAGAGCCGAGCTCGATGACGAGACAAGAAAGGACATCATCAAGTGCCTAAAAAGGAATATTGATGTTTTTGCATGGTCTAATGACATGTCGGGAATCCGACCCAAAGTCATCACACACAAGCTGAGCTTTGATCAGCGTGTCAAGCCTGTCAAGCAACATCAAAGGCCATCCGATGCTAAAAGATATGCAGCAACCAAGGAAGAGGTTGACCGGCTTTTGGAGAATGGATCAATAAGAGAAGTAGATTACCTGCAATGGGTGTCAAACGTTGTGATGATACAAAATCCCAACGGGAAGTGGAGAATATGCGTAGATTACACGAATCTCAACAAGGCATTTTCGAAGGATAGTTTTTTTCCTCCCTGCATTGACCAACTTGTGGACTCCACCGCCGGCCATAAACTCTTAAGTTTTATGGATGCCTATGCGAGGTATAATCAAATCTTGTTGCGGGAGGAAGATCAAGAATATACCTCCTTTGTCACCGACAAAGGCTTATATTGATATCAAAGGATGTCATTCGGACTAAAGAATGTTGGGGCAACGTATCAGCGACTCGTGAATTGCATGTTTGCAAACCTCATCGGGAGTATCATGGAGGTCTATATCGATGACATGCTAGTGAAGAGCACCCTCACCGCAATCACGCTGAAACTCTTGAAAAGGCATTCAAAATATTGAAGGGATATGGGATGAAGCTTAATCCAGATAAATGCGTGTTCGGTGTCCAATCAGGAAAATTTTTAGGATTCATGGTCAGTGAGAGAGGGATCGAAGCCAACCCGAAGAAAATCCAAGCATTGCTCGATATGAAATCACCAACGACGGGGAAAGAGATCCAGAGCCTCACCGGAAGAGTAGCGGCCCTCAATCGTTTCATCTCAAGGTCCACTGACCGATATGTGCCATTCTTCAAAGCATTGAAGAAAATGGGAAAAGACATAGATTGGACCGACTTATGTGAGAGAGCTTTCATTAGCCTAAAAGAGCACATGGGAAAAGCACCAGTCCTTAATTTCCAAGCCAAAACCAGGAGAGATGCTCTTAATCTACCTTTCAGTATCAACAACGGTAATTAGTTTAGTGCTCATCTGCGAGAAGAGAAGCATGAAAAAGCAATATATTATATCAGCAAGGGATTCATTGATGCGGAGTTCCGTTATCCGGAAATTGAAAAATTGGCCCTCGCCCTCATAACTTTGGCGAGAAAACTCAGACCCTATTTTCAAGCTCACACCATCAAAATAATGACCAATCAACCATTGAAGCAAGTGTTGTGGAAGCCCAAGACGTCAGAAAGATTGGTCAAATGGGCGGTTGAATTAGGGGAGTTCGATATCCACTATAGCCCTCGCACGGCCGTCAAAGGCCAAGCTATAGCCGATTTTATTTCAGAATTCACCCACCCATTTTTTCCAAGCAGTGGAGGAGACATTGAAAGCACAATTCACCCATCAAGAAATATAAGTCAATCATCAAAGGGAGAGTCGAGCACATCAACAATCGGTAACCAAGATCCAATTTGGACATTGTACATTAACGGATCCTCCAACCAAGCGGGAAATGGGGCAGGCCTAGTACTTACAACTCGACAAAATGACGAGCTTGAGTACGCCCATCGATTCAATTTCAAGGCCTCAAACAATGAAGCGAAATACGAGGCTCTCATCGCTGGCCTTCGCATTGCAAAAGAGCTAGAAGCAACAAAAGTTCGAGTGCATAGCGATTCCAGACAAGTATTAGAGGAATACCAGACGAAAGACCTTGTCATGACAGCCTACTTGAGTAAGGTGAAATCCCTATTATCATCTTTCACGGCATACGACATCGTTCAAATTCCTAGAAAACAGAATGAACGGGCAGACGCTTTAGCTCGGGTAGCATCAGCCATTAATCGCAATATGGGAAAGAATACTCCAATCGAGTACCTAAACAAGCCAAGTATCGAGGAAGAACGAGAGACGCTCCAGATCGACGACATCCCGAGTTGGATGGATCCTATTTTTGACTTCCTATCCAAAGGAGAGTTGCCTAGCGATCCCCTTAAGGCAAGGAAGATCAAGTATCGAGCGGGCCGCTACTTAATTGTTAATAGGACTCTTTACAAGCGAGGGTACTCCACTCCCTACCTGCGATGTGTGACCCTCATTGAAGGAAGAAATGTGTTTTCAGACATCTATGAAGGAATTTGCGGAAACCATTCCAGAACTCGATCTTTCGCTCTTAAGACTCTTAGGCAAGCGTACTTCTGGCCAACCCTGAAGAAGACTAAAAAACGATGGTTCAGACTTGTAGGGCATGTCAGAAAAATTCAAAAATCCCACGTCAACCAGGAGAACCCCTAACTCTGATGAGTGCATCAGTCCCTTTTTCAATATGGGGCATTGATTTCATCGGGCCAATGCCTAAGGGCACCAACAAGGCTACCCATGCGGTGGTATGCGTGGACTACAACACCAAATGGGCAGAGGCTGAGCCCTTGACATCCATCACCACCCTCCAAACACAAAACTTTATCTGGAAGAACATTATTTGTCGCTTTAGAGTCCCCTAAGCGTTGGTAATGGATAACGGGAAGCAACTCGATTGCGACTCATTCAGAGAATTCTGCTTCAAGTTAGGAATCAAGATGTATTTTGCGGCACCATATCATCCAGCGCTAAAGGTCAAGTTGAAGCTATAAACAAAATCATCAAAAAGACCCTTAAGAAGCGCATAGGCCGAGCCAAGGGAGTATGGCCCGACCTACTCCCCCGCATCCTCTGGGCATACAGGACGACACCTTGCACCTCTACCAAAGAAACTCCTTTCTCGTTGGCCTATGGGTCGGAAGCGCTCCTCCCAGTAGAGCTGAAAACATTTACCCATCGAGTTGACACATTCAATGTGGAGGAAAATGACCAGCAACTGCGCCTCAGTTTGGACTTGCTCGAGAAAAGAAGAGAGAATGCTCAAATGTGTCGAGAAGCGTACCAACAATGGGTCACCAAGTACTACAATCAGAAGGTCAAAGGGCGAAGCTTTCAGGTGGGAGACCTAGTTCTAAAAAAGGTTACCCTCGCCTCAAAGGAAAAGCATGATGGAACACTAGGCGCTAACTGGGAAGGACCTTATAGGGTTATAGGCATCGAGCGTCCGGGGACTTACTCGCTAGCCAACCTACCCGGAAAAGGCTTACTCACCCATGGAACATCAAAAGCTTGATGATCTACCACAACAAGTGAGTTACGTTGAATTTCCACCACTCTATTTTTACCAGGAAAGATCCCCACTTATCACCCTTATGCCTCTCCAGGAGAAGATTTTTATCTGCTTTCATACCTTTCTAAGGTAGGTGTGTCCGCCCCAACATCTTTTTTTCACATAGCGGCACACCGATGCATGTAATGCCATTAGTATCTATCCAAGTTTTAATTTCCATACATCCATGTTTGTCATTATTACCTGCATGTTACAAGCATGTTGAGATCAGAATTTGCAACAATCGGATTAGTTTGAAAAAAATCTATCAAATCAAACAATTCAGCAAAGACTCTCGTGCTAAGCATACGACTAATCAGTTCTAGTTACGTCAGCTCATTATTGACGAACTAGTGTCGATGCCCAGACGAGGACCAAGTGAGGTACCTGCTCCGCATATCTAGCTATATGCAAACAAAAAATAAAATAAGGATGTTTGCCGGAGCACAAGGGTATAGCCATCTCAATAAATGTCCACCACAGGGATTAGATCGAGGATTAATGATAAGTCGGCTCATCACTGTCCAACATAACATCCATAGGGATAGTGATAAAATCTACCAATGTAACAAAAACATGAATAAATTCATAAGACAAGCCTTGCATAAGGTAGCTAACAAAACATACCTAAGGATGAACGCCGACAGGTTCGGGACACTCATCCTTATGCGTATGTCCGAATTACATATTGTTAGGAGTTTGTGTACCCTATCTCCAAAAGAGCTAATCGGTTATCTGAAATTAGCAAACCTAAGGGTAACGTATTCACAAATCTAACAAAAGGAGAAGGAGCTTAAGTAAAAATGTATTCAAACTTAACAACGACCCGTAACATCTCAAGAGCCGGCAAGAGTTTCCGGAAAATCATCCCTCTCTCCATCCAAAGCGCCACCCATGTCAAGAGGAAACTCCAAATAACTGTCTGCCAAAGCATTAGCACCCCCAACCTCCTCGTCAGTCGGCCTTCTGGTTTCAGGGTTGATTGGAGCGGTTCCTTGGCCTACCAGCAAAGATTCAACCACTTCTTGACCTATCAGCTGGGGATCAATGCTTCTTAGACCGTCCAACAAGGTCTCACCCAAAGAAGCTCCTTCCACAACCCTTAGGGTTGTATGGTCGGTTGCATTGTCAACAGCCCATGTCAACTCTTCTTCACCAAAATGCGCGACACATTGCTCATACAAATCAGTAAACCCCTCCAAGTAACTACCCTCTAAAGCATCCTTGTACTTCTTTGACTCCTAGAAGTCCTGTAAGAGTTTATCCTGGTTAAGCTTGACCTTAAGTCTCAACCCTTCAGCCTCCACAATTAGCTCTTCAACACTCAATTGCAAGTTGTTGATCTTTTTACACTCTTTGGCCTTCATCCTCTCCAAACTCCTAATCTTCTCTCCCATCTGACCACCCACTTCGTCTTTCTCTTTCAGCCTCAGCTAACATGCCTCCAACCTCACAGCATCTTTCTTCCTTTGGTTCAATTAACTCATAGTGGCCTTGAGTTCGTTGTCAACCAAGAGAGCTCTTGAGTAGAGTTCACAAATCCTTTCCACCATTTTGTCAAGAGCAAAGTGAACCTGTAAAGCACCCTACAAAAGTAAAAGTCAAAGGCGTGAGGTCCATGTTAACAACAAGCAACCTAACAATCCAACTCAAGAGAGCCAAACCTCCATCACCTTAATCAGCGAGGCCTTAGCTCCTCTAACAAGAAACTTGAGATCTCCCTCAATTTCTTTATCCTTAAAGTCCGCAGCAAAGGACTTAGGGTCAGCAAGCCCTAGTATGTCCCTAACATATCTGGAAAGGAAGTCAGGAACGTCAACAGTATGGTTTCCAGCCAAGTGAGGGTCAACGCGCGGCCATGCTTCGGGTTGCCGAAGGCCCCTCCTAGCGTCTTCCATAAAGCCTCAACTCTCGCCGTATACCCTCATTTTCTTTTTGGTATCTTGTTTATACAGCCCACCATCACTCATTTTCCTCTTCCCGGAAACTTTTTCGTATTGATCAAGAGTTGGCTTAGCCACATTCCTTCGGTCTCCAGAGGAGGAAACAACTCTAGGTGTTCGAGCCCCAAGTCTGGGGTAGGAAGGCTTGGGTACGGACGTGGCGTCAAGAGTGAGAACCAAAGACCTCGAGGCCTTTGGACCCTTGACGGCTTGCCTTTGCTTAATTATCATTGCACGAAGGTTGTGGTCGTTCTTGTCAATCGTCATGCCTGAGAAAAAAAAAGAAGAAGGGTAAAACGGTCGAACTACTATATAAAGGGGTTGACAACAAACAACACAACGACACAAATACAACAACTCAATACAAACAAACTTTCAAGCCTCTCGAAACCCTTGTTCTAAGCGAGTCCTCGCCTTAGCAACCCTTTTTCCTTTTAAGCTCCACGGAGTTCCCTTGCGAACTCGTTTTCCTTTCCTTTAGTTGCTCTGCTCGTTACAATTGCGAGTATCGATATTGGTGGCGGAGAAGCTACTGTAAATCCTTGTCCGTGAGGTGGCACCGGAGCGTTACTATCATTTGATTAGAAGTACAGGTCAGCGCACTACAACAACAATCCTACTACTTTCAGTGTCAGCGCGGTGGCACACCCCGCATCCTGTCTGTGGAGCGAATCTCCCAGATATTTGAGCAGTTGATGAGTTAGAGTTTGGCTACTCAACAAAGTGTTGCTGACCTAATTGAACAGGTCAGACAAGACAGAGCCCTTTGGGAGGCCAACCATAACAAACTCACTGACCCTGCTAAATAGATTGAACTGCCTAGCAGTCAATCTAATGATGAAGATTTTCCTTTGGATGAACTTACGTCCAAAGAAAAAGCTACTTTGTCAATCAATGACAAAGAATCTGAGGTTGAGGCCGGCGAGATTATGGATAATAATCCTATCTCGTAATGTAACGGTGTTCTGCAGAAAGATGAACTAGAAGGTAGGACAGAATAATCCACCTTAGAAGAAGAAATCATTTCGCACACTGATGGCGAACCACAACTTCGCATGATGGCGAACCACAACTTCCAAGTAGCCAGCTTCCTCATGCGAGATGTATATGTAGACACAGGTCAGATGCATGGGGAACAAGGCATAACTCGATCACCTTCCTTCTTTAATTCACCACCATGATCAAGGGCATGTTCCACTCCAGTTTTTGTCCAATTACTGGACGTTATCGAGATGCTACCCCAAGTCATGACAAGCACAATGAAGTTGGACCAAAGCCTCTTAAGTTTCCTTTCAGCCTGTACATGCAGGGCGTCAAGGCTGGCAAGGTCCGTTTCTCCTAATGGTTCGTGTCACCAATCTTATGTTCACCAGCGAAATGACTCAGTCCGCTTCGCCAATCTTAAGTCATGATAAGCTTAACTATATATGGTGTGGTGGCATACCTAAGCCAGTCCGCGGTTTCACATTTCAATATACTTGGACTCTCTGCATGCAAGTTCAAAGGCCAAGATATGGCTTTAATATTTATTATTTCAGTCTAGTGTGCAGCATGAACTTGGCGGCATATAAACGTAATGCTCACGTATTTCATATATTTGCATTAGAGGCAGAGGCGGATTTGCTGGGTTGTGATAACTCCAGATTTGATTTTGACACAACGCCAATTTATGATGAATATGATAAAGAATATATACTGATGCGCCTGTCTCATAATCATACTCCACAAGAGTTTAACCCTGTTAAAGCTCTTGATATGGTCTCCTTCCATGGTCAATGCATGGTTATTCCAGATAAGACCACGCATTATGACATGATAGTGGGCAACAAGGCTGATCGTGACAGCATACGGTACGCGAGAATGCAGTCAGAGATCATGTTTGGTCAAAAGACAAGGATCAACGAGACGTACCTTACGAAATACCTTGCCCAAATTTTCAAGTTGTTGTCGCAGAACAACTATGCTCAACACTTGCAAATTTTTAACAGCGACAGTCACACGTTGGAAACATGACGACGTCGAGGCTTGGAGTGAAGAATTGGTGGCCTCCCCCTTGGCATTACGAAGGGTAACTAACCATGCTATACTCTCCTTCCCTTTACTCTTAGTTTTACTTCAGTTTTTACTTTTGTTTGTTTTCATTTTTCTTTCTTTCTCGCATAGAAAAAAGAAAATACAAAAAAAAAATCAAATAGCAAAAAATACATAAAGAGATCCATGCCTACAAAAGGCTTGAACTTTATTTGAGGCCTATCCCTGAGGCCTGGAGACAGTACAACAGGCCTTCCATATGCCTTGAATTACTGCCAGCGAAGTCAAGTCAGAGAGGCAATACAACAGATTGCAATTCTGAAACGTTGCAGCAACCACTACCAGATAGTCAACTTCGCGGACTCAACTAGAATGATCCAGGAGGAATTCGCAAGCGCCTTATATCACCAGAAAGCCCTGTATGTCTATATTCCAGAGAATTTTACGGTTTGTCATTTCAACATTCCTGGAGAGAGTTATGGCAGTTCGAATGCAGATAGGTCAGGATACGCGCGGATTAGCAATGTGCATTTTCAATGTGTTTTCATGACCTCGTAGCATGGTGATTTCCTCACTGGGGGGCATCCATAGAAGTTTGGTGTACCTTTATTCACACACCAAGATCTACTCAAGGCTGATCCATGAAATTTCTTAGTGTCTGCCATTTTCAATGATGCATGGTGCCACAACTCCTTCCTTGGGGGCATGCTAAAGTTTTAATGTCCTTCATTCTTCTCAAGCATCAGCGAACAGACATCAAAACACATTGGGGTAGATATGTGCTCCAAATATTTCAGACTTTAAACTTTCTTCAAGTGTCTTAGTCATTATTTAGGCTAATCCATGTGGCCTCCAAATTTTCAAAGTTGGTTCGCCACCTTTATGCGGTCGTTCGCCGATCCTTGTGTTTGCTTCTCATTGGTTCGCACTGGGGGCAGTGAAGTACATGGTCAATGTCATTCCTTGTTTATCATAAAGATGGTTCGCCATTGCCAAGAGCTCAAGCGAAGGGCCATTTTGGAGTCTAGTCAAAGCAAACGTCTGCTCGAGGTATATCCATTCAAGATATATCCATGCGAGCTACATCCGCTCACGGTATGTGCAATATAGGCAAAGAGCAGGCGAATGCAGAAGTAGAGCAGGCGAATGCAGAAGGAATACATGCGAATGAATACGAAATTCAAGTCCAAGATGCCTAGTTATGTCAAGTTTATCGTTGCATATGGTAATAGGCAAGCTGTACAGCAGCTTCCCTACAATGTCTTGCTGGGTGCTTGGGTTTCAAGGCCTATTCACAAGCTTGTCTACTCACACTCATTTTATGTATGACCTAAGCCAATACCAGTGGGTTTGGAGCAACATGAACATAAACCTCTTCAGTCATTCTTGACATTCATGACTCCGAGGCTGGGGGGCAATGTTTACGCCCAAATTAATATTTTACAGGACAGTAAATGTCTATGTGAATATTAATTAAATTCTTGGTCCATGTCATACCGGCGAGCTCAAGTTTTTTTAAGTTTACAAGTAATGGCCCGCCAGTAAGACCATGCGAGCTAAATTATAAATTTCACACGGGGAATGACTTCACGCGGACTACAGAGCTCGCGCGCTTAGTAGACTTCACGCGGATTACAGAGCTCGCGCGCTTAATGACTTCATATGTAGGCAAGGCGAAGTGATACTTCGCATATGAGTGGAGCCTTAGGCGAGGCAGATTAAGCAAGGCGAGCTAGCGAACTAGTCCGCGTAAGAGACTTCGCAAACAAGCGACAGGCGGAGTTCACATGCATCACATTAATCGTTGAAGACTCTTACAAGTCTTTGACATGCTTCAGGCTAATCCCTGTGGCCCTTTTAAGGCTCACGAGCTGCAATAGCCCGCGAGATGGAAGCGAGCTTCAGGAGCTCGGGAGATGGTTTGAGACTGTGACACCCCCGCGGGATAAGATTGTTCCTAATTCTAGTTCGCATAGGAGTCTTTAATTGTGCAACGCGGAGGCAATGCCCTATGCGGAATGAAGTGTGCGAGCTGGACATGTGTCACAAGATGGTTGGTTCGCGCGGGCAAAACAGTGCCCTTGTGCTATTAGGGTTTCAAAGTCCAGCTTGGATTCTAAGCTATCTTTCTTCTACCGCAAGTCAAACTACTATATAAAGGGGTCGACAACAAACAACATAACAACACAAATACAACAACTCAATACAAACAAACTTTCGAGCCTCTCGAAACCCTAGTTCTAAGTGTGTTCTCGCCTTAGCAACCCTTTTTACTTTCAAGCTCTCCGGAGTTCCCTTGCGAACTCGTTTTCCTTTCCTTTGGTTGCTCTGCACGTTACAATTGCGAGTATCGATATTGGTGGCTGAGAAGCTACTGTAAATCCTCTTCTGCGAGGTGGCACCAGAGCCTTACTATCGTTTGATTAGAAGTACAGGTCAGCGCACTACAACAACAACCCTACTACGTTTCGCGTTCGTGCGGTGGCACGCCCCGCATCCCTAGAAGCATTGACTACTACCATCTCTCTGCTCCGCGCTCTGAGGATCGTGGCCAAAACAGTATTAACCTAATAAGCATTAGTATAGATTATCGTCTACCCCAGGTAGATCGTTGTTGGATTTGGGTGAGAAACAAGATTTTTATTCTGATATGGAGAAGATTCGCTTGGTTTTAGACTCGTATTCCCTTACAGATCTGCATGACCATCTCGAATGTCGAGATCTCCCATTAAAAACAGTGGTGGTTTTAAACATAGCCTGTAGTGTACGTATAGACTAAAAATATGTGCGTATAATGATAGTAAAAACTCTTAAGTCCCCCGGCGAACACAATTGTTTGGTTCAACGGGGCACTGGGGGCTTGTTCGTGTTAGAATTTAGATGCACTAACCATTACGACCTTTCGACCATGCACACATAGGACACGTTGAAAAGTTCAAGTATCCAGGTAGGACACATTGAAAAGTCCAATCATGAGGGATCCACTTGTTTTGACCACGGTCCCTAGTAGAGGGTAAAGTGGTATTTTAGCGTACCAATAGTAAAAAGGCGTGGGGCGAGCTGCCACGCGGACGCGGAGTGAGGGTATGCTAGCGCTGGACTCCCACTCTCGCTTCTTCGCGGAGTCCCCTATGCGAGGCCATCTCGCCTCGCCTTCATGATTTAGGGCCTCCACTCCTACGCGAGGCCACCTTGCCTTGCGTCCATGTTTTAGGGCCTCCACCCCTACGCGAGGCCACCTCGCCTCTTGTCCATGCTTTAGGACTCCACTTCTATGCGAAGTCCTTTTGCAAGCGAACTTTACTATCTTGTAAAGTGTTAATCTGGGTGTAAGCAACATTGACTCGTCAACATATATAAAGGCCTAACATCAAGTGAAACGTTCATATGGGAACGAGGCTCCCACTTTGGCTTCCTCGACTTCCAACTGGCACTCCTCGAGTGTGAGCTAGCCCAGAGTCGAGGAACATCAATGTAACTTAGCTCGCCATGCCACCACACCTCGAAAGGCATCCAGGGTTTAGTTAGGACGATAAAAAGTAGGTCACAGTCACAAACGATAAACTTGTATTTACACCTATCTTTTATCGAGATCAAGTCTTACCGTGCATGATACGTATACCACGGTCTTGTGACTAGTCTCTTCATGAACATGGACGAGGGATGACATGATTAGAGTATAGAGAAGCAAGGTCTTAAGACACGTAGCCAAACCTGACAGTCCTATGCATAAGACAGATCAAGCGTCAAAGAAGGAGCATGGCTAACCCATAAAGTAGGTTCATGGACCTGTCTTAAGGAGAGGGCATGTTCTCTGAGCAAGAAAAGGGAACCACCTCCTCAAAACTCTATAAAAAGGAAAGCACCCCTTCATTCAAACATATATTCACTCTCTCTAGAGAAAGATCGAAGGCTATGATCAACTTTGTTCTGACATTATCATCGGAGGTTAATATGCAGGCACCGGCCGGAGTCAAAGCGTCTACCTAATCATCGTGATAGGTTCCCAGCCGTTCAACTTCTTTGACCTCGCAGTCCTCACCATACAGCAGAGCATGTGAATCCCAAAACCCAGAGCTGAAGTTCCACACTTAAGCGTCAACTCCATCAAGTTCCACATCGGGTTTCAACGAACTCCTCTTTGACATGTTAACGACGAAATTTCGCATCAACACAATGATCGATCGCAAGCTAGTCTTTTCTAACATTATTTCACAAATACTTTGTGATCAAAGAGATCAGATCTCTTGTAATTTCCTTATCAGTTTATACTCTACACATTTATCCTCCAATTTTCCAGTATCAAGCACCTGAAACAATGCAACTGCATGGTATAGGTAGAGATGCTCGATCTTCGCTTCTTCATATTTTTACAAGTATTTTGGCGTTTCTATAGCTACTATGGAGCACATTGCATCAAGCACCTGGTAGTTTACTGGTTTAGTATGAACTTTAATTTGAACATTCAACTTGGATCATAATATTCCCTTGAATAAGCTGGATGACGAGTTTGGATCCTTCTTCAACCTAAAAAGCTAAAGCTCATCATATTAAGTCTGTCTGCTCAGATCAATCAAAAACTCCAGATCGTAATTAAACAGATCCATACAATTCGGTAGACAGTACGTATGGAACTATGGATCTTCTCTGTGTCAACTCAGCATGCGATTAATAAGTACTTCATCAAATTACAGAGACATTAGTTTCAATGATTATGCTAATTAAGCACCAAATCGATAGCGCCAACATCAGCTGCCTCGCCAAGATCATCCTCGGGCCAAGACTCACAGGTACCAAGTTAAGATTTTTAACTTTTAAGATAGTAAAACAGTATCAGATAGCGCCAACATCATCAAGCTCTCATTGTACATGCTGTTGCTAAAATCAGAAACAAGTACTTGGCCCTTTGCCTTTTGATTCTTAACTGGCTTTTATTGTAGGATTCAAACCCATTAATATGGGTGATATTAGTTTACCCTACATGGATAAAATTACTACATCTAACACTCCAACGAATCAACCTTCCGGTTAATTAAGGTGCAACGAAACTAATTCTATTTCTTAGCTTGGAAATTATTAGATATAGTCTCGGAGTATATATATATTGGCCGGATGTGGAGCGGACGTCCGCACCGTCCTTAAAGCGTGGACGTCCCTCCGTTCACCATTGTCCGGCGCCGACGATGGCGCGCCTCCACCCGGGCGGACTCCAGCAGCGTCCCCGATCACTTTTCCTCCCCGGCGAGTCCGCCGAATTCCAGTTTTCCTGCAAGATCACCCAAAACTTCAAACAAAATTGATCTCGCCGGAAAACTAGAATTCGGTGGACTCACCGGAGAGAGAAAGTGATCAGGCACGTTGCTGGAGTCCGCCCGAATGGAGACGCGCCGTCGTTGGCGCCGGACGGTGGTGAACGGAGGGACGTCTGCATCGTCCTCCACATCCTTTTCATGTGTGTGTATATATATATCCGATTTCTTTTGAGAAAATTTCGTTAGAATTTGAATTCTAGGTCCCAAAGATTTCACAAACATCTGAATATACGCATGCAGCCAAGGCAGAGCAGAAGTACTATATATGGATCTATATTTTTCACAAGCCATGCATTTAGAGCTAGAGTCCTAGAGAATATCTACATGAAAATATGCGATTCAATTTTATATGATTTTCCATATGATTTTCATGGCTCACTGCCTCACTCTTATCTTATCTTTATTGGTAAAAGGTGGTCAGAGCATCATCTTCTTTTCCCGTTGGGTGAAGGTTTGAAATAACTGGCTGGGTTCCGCTCTCTATTAATAGATTCAACAATAAGCAATTGCTTGGTTGGAATAACGACCTCTTACCAATAATATTGTTACCGCAAATTAAACCAATTATATGCTGCATTACTACATTATATGTAGCAAGCTCGATATGATGATCAATCATTTCACTGAATAAAACGATGTTCATGTCTTTTAAAAGAACATAATTAACCCAAAGAAATAATTGCAAAGTAGAAAATAAGAGCTAGCATGCTTATCATGCTTATAACAGAGCTGACAACTCCCAAAATTGGACAACAAATACTTGCATAATAGAAATACGAGTGATTATTCCACACTATATCCATACGTAGCTAATTTATTCTCTTGCGATGGATATAAGTAGCATCTGTAAACAGTAAACATATATATTATATACTTCTATCATAGTACGTGTATGTATATGTGTCGTTTGGATCGAGCTTAATTAGGTCGTGCTTCCCTTATACCGACAGGTGGCATAATGGGTCTGATGATGACGGCGACGGCGATGATTTTGTGAAGCTCCACAGATCGTTCTCACTGTTGAAGACTTCGGGTTGATTCTGTGATATTCTTCCTTGACGTAGGTATGGATAGGGAAACTGTAAGTCCCCGTCGTTAGAAGGAGAAGAAGAGCAAAAGGCCATGTTAGGGTCACCGAAGCAGGACAAGTGCTTTGAGGTCTCGTCTTCATGGCCATTGAGTTGAGATGCCACGAGCCGATCGAGGGTCGCCCAGTCATTGACTATTCTTGTTTTGGGGTCATGATGATCATGATGATCATGAACCGGGTTGTTGGATTGGTTTGTTGGAGAAGGTTGTTGTTGTTGCTGCTGCGGATCGGTTTCTATAAGCATGTCATCAATGGTCTGATCATGATAACAAGCTTTGAAGCTACGGTTGTGATCGAACTGGACTGGAAGTGAGGGAAGAGAAGTTTGGCTCTCGAGCCGTGGAAGATGCATGAACCTTTCATGATGAAGTGAGTCATGGTTTTCGATCTTGCAAGTGTTTCTTCCCATGTACAATAGAATCTGATCGAGAACGCCGTCGTTTCTTGAACCCGGAAGCATTTGGTTGTTTTGCGAGTCCATTGAGAAGGAGACTTTAGGGCTCTCCATTGCTTTCTGATAGTTCTTCTTCTTGAAGACCCTGCAAACCACCCATCCGTCTTCGGCCATCGACTCCCCAATTGAATTAGAAACCTGCAACAAAGAAAAGAGCATTGTTAGATGTGTTTGACAACTAATTTGCCACTGATAAATATTTGATGGCAAAAAATGGAATAATATGAAGCTGGCAGGCTTACTGTGGTGTCAAGACTGCTGCTGCTGTCATCAAGTCTGTATTCATGCATGATCCAATCAGACTTTTGACCGTGAGGCGCTCGTCCCTTGTAAAACACAAGCGTCTTTCGCAATCCGATTCTTCGAATGCCGCTGTAGATGATCTTGTCACGGCCGGTGGCCTTCCAGAATCCGGCAGCAGTTGCACGATTTGTTCGAGTACCAGTTGGGTATTTCTTGTCCTTGTGGCTGAAGAAGTACCAATCGTTCTGCGGAGTGGAACCTATCTTGCACTTCTCTATCAATTGAAACCACAAACATATGAGTTTAACATGTTATATTATTCGAGGCGCAATTTAAGCTAAAGATCAAGGAGAGTGGAGCTGTAAGTACCTTGAATGTCCCATGGCTCGAGCTTGTTAAGATCAACCTCTCGAATGACGTCAAGATCAATCCTCTCATAGGCAACTTTCTTCCTCAGATAGTAGTGAAGAAGCTCCTCTTCCGTAGGATGGAAGCGAAAGCCTGGAGGGACCTGAGACTGACCATTTATAGAGAGATTCATTTGATCCTTTGCAGACATTAGCAGCTAGTAGGTAGCTTAGCCAACAAGAACCCAGAAAATAAAAACCAAACTAATGTGCAGAGAGAGAAGGGAAAGAAAGAATGAGAGAGCAGTGAATTGGAAGGACAATAAGCGCAGTCGATGATGATAATTTATAATGGGGGTAGGGCAGGTAAGGGTCCAAAAATGCATGAAAAGTTTTAGGTATCATGGCTATTAGTGTACTTGGAATATGGGGTCCAAACCCTTGAAGAAGAGCCAACCACCTAAACCAGAGAGACGATGAGATACGAGAGACGACGAAAGAGAGAGAGAGCAAAGAAGAAGAAGGGTACGTTGTGGATCACCACTGGTAATATATCAGTGAAAAGTGGGCCAGAAGTAGAATGCGTTAGAGAGGCAACAAAACAGTATTATTATAAAGTCAGTGGTGTGCGGGGGGCAAGCCCACATCTGAACGGTGACACTCGACCTTAATATCTAGTGGATAAGCACCTCTAGCTAATACTCTCTCTCTCTCTCTCTCTCGATCGATCGAATTGGAGACATCATGCACTCGTTTAAACTGTGCAACCACCTCTCAACGACAAGAAGCCAAAGAGAGGAACAGAGATGATGGGGTCGGAGCCACTGAGCTTTCATAAGGACCCTCAGCAGAAGAGCAAAGACATCGCGGCCTCTTCCCCCTGCTTGTGCTAATTCGGTTCTGGAGGTTGGAATTAGAATCCCACAAGCTAGCATAGACGCCGGCTAGCTGCTTCTTGGTTTCGGAAAAGAATGCGACGAGGAAATTAATAGCTTCTTCTAATTATTGAGTTCGATCATATTTGTCCTCGTTTCGATCATTTTACCCTAATTCTTTTACACACATATGAATTAGTTCCTCATTCGATAACACAGGCCATTTCATATGTTTGAACGAAGGTATTGTCTCCATTAACTCATACCCGGCCATGCTGGTTCATCGGTTCTGTGTTGGATACGCACTCAAACTTCTACATGGTTCTAGAGCAGGCTCTGTCGATTCACACTTTAGCGATGTTCATTGACATTTCTAGCACGTAATATAGGGTTTTCATATTTTCTCACTAGCTCGTTGCTTATGGTTTCTACCAATAGAGTAACTTAATTTTAGTAAACCAGTTAATCTACATGTTTGATCCAATGATAATAAGTGTTCCACGTCGCCTAGCTATTTTCTCACAAAATCATCTAGTACGTGGATATTAGCTACTCCTCTCGAGTCTCGATCAAATTATTAACGTACAAGGGTAACTTTAGGGTCCCGTATAAATTCACATTGCGGGGTACAAATTAAAGAATGAGAGAGCTAGGGCGCCTCTGAGTAAATGGTCCTAAAGATCAAGGTACCATATATACATCTTCTTTATGTGAAGTGCAAATGACTGCCATTACAACACCATCCATATCAGGAAAGCTGGAATCGATCACCTAGAATTGCCCCATCTTCCCTGTCCCTCCCCTAGTCTTGATTATAGCTGCATGCATGGGGTAGATTACAGGTACGTGGGATCGATGCAGTGATATTAAGGACTTGATCGAGCATCTGTCCTGGCATGGATTTTGGTACATATGATCACTTGCGGAGGTTATTACTTCATACCTAGGTTAATCACTTGTGATGACTTCTATTTTGCGGTATAAAGAGTTAACGTTTTACCTCGACACTTTAGACGAAAATATAGCCTTCCTCCACTCCTTGGCCTCGTACTTTTACCGAAGAAGAGAAGAATAAAACTGCATGAACTACTTAGAGAAAGTACTTAGAGCTGGTAGCTAAATTAAATCGATCAAACTAATTCATTTTTAGATAAACGTACGGGATTGTAATAGCACAATCTTGCTGATATAACGGTTAGCTGCCACAAGCCAGCTATATATATGTGGTAACTTTTCACATATCTAGCTTAAATTTTGTATCACTAACGTAAAATGCGTGCGGACGGTTTGATGCCCTCGCGCCAACCCACAGATCCAATTTTGGCCAAGTATGTTATATACCCAAGAAAATAGATAAATCAGAACGGATTCAAATTGATGCAATAAAATAACATCTTTTTGCTCTATGTGATACCCTCATACCCTTCACCCCCGTAGATGTGACGTCATTCCTGGTGTCACAAATTCGGTCCACTGCATTGCATTTGTTTGCACGATGGGATTGGCAAAATACAAAACAAGAGTGTTCGTACGATAAGAATCTTATCATAAGATGTTAAGATACGATACGTTTTTGCTTACTACAAAGTGTTGGAGTGTTTCCACATTTAACAACCTAAGTCACTTCAAGTAACAAATTAGCCATGCCATCTTAGTGTTGAAGATGGCCAGTTGTTGAAGGTTTTAGTGCACTACTCTATCTCTCTCAAGCTAATTAGTCTTTCTCACTCTCGAACACACCCACATACACATAACGGTACCACTATCGATCTTTGGAAATATATAACAAAGGGGATTTTCTGTTATGAATGAGAGCCTTGGATGTCTTCTTTGGTATAATCATGAGCGTTATATTGCCCACAAATTCTATGCATAATCATGATCTGACGGGAGACTAATAGACTTGGCAACCACCTCTCTCACTAACCTGCACTGGGGACATCTCATCTTACTCCTCCATGACTTCATATCTAACGTTGGCTTAATTACCATTATATGCTCTCTAAAAGTCATCTAAACCTTTGGGAGCAGAGTCGACGGTGGTTAATTTTCAAGTGACGTGTATTGTGACAAATCATGATCAAAGATTAAAGTGCCTTAATTAAACTAATTAATTAAAAAGAATGTAATGAAAACCACGGGGAAGATGGGGATTGATGTAGCTAGTATGCTTGTTGCGATGCAACATGTGTGTGTGGCGAGGCGTGTGTGTATATATATATACAGGGCCCTTTTAATGAGGGATCCTTATTTTAAGCCATTTATAGGGATAGGGCATTACACCAACTTCTCGATTATAATTTTACATCTTCACCGTTTATATCTTAGGTCTATATGAGTAGATCACCTCTACAAAATTTCATATGATTTGGTGATCGTTAAGGCTTTCAAAAGTTCAATTTAGTTTTAATGACCTTCAACGGTTTTAGTTTGACATAAGCTGGACCGTTCAAAATTATTAAAACTAAATTGAACTTTTGAAAGTCTTAACGATCACCAAATCATATGAAATTTTGTAGAGGTACGGTGATCTACTCATATAGACCTAAGATATGAACAGTGGAGATGTAAAAATTCAATTGGGAAGTGGTGTAATGCCCTATCCCTAGAAAGTGGCCAAAAATAGGGACCCCTCAATGGAATGGGGCTGTATATATATATATATATATATATATATATATATATATATATATATATATATATATGTTCTCTCTTGATGTAAAACAATGTACCTACGTGCATGCCTTTGAGGTTGGCAGATCTCTGTTGTCTTGACACAGGAGAAATTGGGACTACGACATTTTATTTCACATGCCCTAATTCAAAAAAAAAAAATTAAAAAAATTTAAACCCATTGCCATTGATTCGTATAACATGTGTGCATTGTTGTTTTACTGGTATTAATTTAATTTGCATCTTTAAAAGATATGAAAAATATAAAAATACTAATCACTGTATTTCTCTTTTAATTGAGATCACACGATTTTATCAGCATCTTCTACATACGCTAGCTCATAAATTAATTCGTATATATTAGAATATTATGTTAGAACACTTCTCTTTCTTCTTGACCACTATTAATATATTGAGATTTAACTCTAATCAAAATCGGCGAGATTCAAAGTAAGCTCTTCATCTTATTTATATTTAATATATGATGTATCTACGACACGTTCAGATAATGTTGAACTTGACTCTAGCTAGCAAACCTTTGAACTTGATTAATTCTAGCTAGCAAACTATTTCCTTTGTTCAAGCAGTCATCAGCTTCGAGCTTGATAGTGAATTTATACTAATGAATAATGACGACGAGGACACCCGAGTTACCGGTTAGAGACCTAATGACCTAATTGTAGTGGTGTAAATATGAAGATAGAGGGTTTTTTTTCTCAGTGATTGATGATTATCTTGCTGATATATAATTATATATGATTGAGAAGCTAGCTAGTCAAGTATCTCTCAATGTTACCGGAAAATGTTAAGTCGGTGCATGGCTGATTATACTAACATCAAGTCTACCAAATCTGCAGTAACATATATAAACACATACAAATGGAAAATCTTATATATGAGGCCTCTGAACTTAATAAGATTGAGCTCAACAAAACGCGTCAACAACAAGAGATTATTAGAGCTAGTGCTTGATTAACCTCAGCGGAATCTTGCTAAAGCTATCACATCCCGACTCTTAAATTTTTATCTTATTTACTAGCTTGATATTAATAAGAGTTTTACCGTTTTCGTCAATGAGGTTTTTTTTAGTTTTAAGGTCCCTATAGGGGTATTGAGGGACGATTATTTCGGAGGAATTAATCATAGGATAAATACTTGAAGACGGTAAAAATGGAAAATTTTAGTTAGTAAAAATGTAATTTTCATTAAGGTATTATTTTTAGGGTGTTAAATTTTAGAGTTAGGTTTTATTTGTGGGTACAAGGAGTTGTACATGTTTGGGAAAAAGCCCAAACCATTTTTCTTTTTCTCTTCTCTCTCTCTCTGATTCTCTTCCTCCCTGCCGGAGACCACCGCCCCGTCCACTGTCGTCCGGCCAAGATGGGTCGCCGCTTCGGTCTTGTTCGATCCGCCGCCGTCGCCTCTCTCCTCCTGGGTTGGTGAGCGGACCAGTCATGCTGCCGTTCGGGAGAAATCTCCTCCGAGAGGCTCGGCTACCCTCTAGCCGGAGCTCCCTCCTCCGGACGCCATAACCGGCGATTTTTGGCTCTTCTTGTAGCTCTCATCTAGGGTAGCAATCCCTCAAAAAGAATCAGCTCAATTCGATCTTGGTAAGGAGAAATGTATAATTGAAGTTCTATGACTCAATTTAATGTTTTGGTTCGATTAGCCTAGTCAAGCTTGAAATTGGACTTTGTGCTAGTTAAGAAAGTTGTAGAGCGGATTGAGAGGAAGATGCTGTTAAAATTTGGTAGGCATTAGAAGTCGCCAGAGTCGGCCGCTGGCCGCCGCTGCCGGCGGAGCAGACAGCTGCGCCACCACTGTGAAGTGGATTGTCAGGGTTTTAAATGTGTAATATTAAGGGGATTTTAATAGTATGAAGTTTAGAATTTTTTGAGGAGTTTTGAATAGGTTTTAGATTTTTTTTCCAAAGATTGGTAAATTTGGCGGTTAATGGGGTAGAATCTGACCGTTGGATTTTTCTTATTATTGTTTTAGAATGTTGAAATAAATGAAATGAGGCTGTGGTTGGAGTTTGGTGTGAATCCGATAAGTTTTTAACCCTAAAAAGGGTAGTGGGTTAGGCAGAAGAGTTTTAGGTTATATATTTAAGGAGTAAATGCTTGTGACACCCTATAGTTTACACCTAAAATCAGTTTTGTCCCTCACTTTTTTTTTTAAACTGGTATACCCTTATACTTTGAATTCTCGCCTGATTTGCCCTTGTCGTCAATTGACCGTTAAAGAAGACTGTTAAGTTGCTGAGATGTCCAATATACCCCTGACTACAGTGACTTTTAAAACCAAGAACTCCAATCCACACAGCATAAGCCCTCCCCATTGAAACCACATCCAAGTCATGAAACTCATTCATCAGCTTCCCAGCATGCTTGAAATTCTTGTAATTGACCATGCCATCTCCGTCGACGTCGACCTTCGTAATCATCCTGGTGCAGTTCCGCTCGTCCATTATGGACTGGTAAAGCTCCCCGAACTCGTCCATTATGGACTGGTAAAGCTCCCCGAACTCGTCAATGTCGACGCACCCGTCTCCGTCGACGTCGATCTTGTTGATCATGTTGAATAGCTCCCCGTCGCTAACCATTCTCTTCTATCGAGCATCCTTGGATAAGAAGTTGAGCGAATCGACCTTGCGAGCATTGCAGAGTTCATCGGTCCGGTCTCCTCTTTCAAAAACGGCAGCTGCACCCATCCCTGTGCCTGTATTTGCATTATAAGATCCATAATTAACATTTGCAATGGTTTGAGTATTATCAATATTTTTATACACAAGAGAGAGGGAGACCGAACCTATGCACATTGAGATCACTCCATAGCGGCAGTCTTTACCACGACGCTTCATCTCATGCAAAAGAGTGGCAACACAACAGGCACCTATAAGGGATAAATCAGGTCCTTCAGACAACATTTACTTGGAACTGTAGTGATGAAATCTGTAAACATATCTTACTGCAAATGCTGAGACAAGTGATATAACCCAAACAATTTAATCCCAACCCCCAAATCTCTATGCTATTACAAAGAAGAGCAAATTCCCAACAACGAACGGATACACGCTAAAGAACCAGTGTGCATTTCCAAAAAAAAATCAAGATCAAACCCAGAAAATTGAAAATTAACAGGTACATACAAGATGTAACATTCCAGCATGCAGGAAGCTTATTCAGTCATCAGAATGCAATTGCCTGATAACACATGGATGCATTGCCAAACTATATTGAATATTGCTCAATATTTAACCACTGAAAGATCAAGTTACTTGAAGATTGTAACTATGGTGCAGCATTGTTGCTGCTGAATAGAATATTATAAACATACCAGTTGCACCAAGTGGATGGCCAATGGCCATTGCACCTCCGTTAACATTGATTTTTTCTGGATCAAGTCCCAGCTTGTTACGGCAATACACGAATTGGGATGCAAAAGCCTACAGTTGCATTTTCTCTGTCAATCTACACTCGCGTGGCATGAAAGCAGAAGTAGACGTTTGACCATAATTTAATAAATAAATACCTCATTTATCTCAAAAAGGTCAATATCATCAAGCTCTAAACCAGCTGCCTTGACTGCAACTGGAATTGCAGCAGCTGGGCCAACACCCATGATGGCAGGATCCACACCAACAGCAACAAAACTCCTGCCCAACCGAGAACCAAAAACAGTGAGACACCAGATGATAACATCACCATACATGAGAAAACTTCTGAGTATGCATGCTAGATTACACAACAAAGACTGCCCCCTCCCTCCCTAATGAATCAAACCGCTCCTGTGACTTAGAAGCGTGGCATGATAGAAAAGCATACCTGAAAACACCAAGAATCGGCAATCCTTTTTGGTCGGCAACACTTCTCTTCATCAAGAGAACAGCTCCAGCACCATCACTAACTTGACTAGAATTACCTGAAAGGAATGCACCGAATGAAAATAATAAAAACCAGATTTTACAGGGCGAATCCTATATTTTACTTGTCTAGCTTTAATTGTGCATGCTCGGTCAGAAGATTACCAGCAGTGGTGGTCCCATCTTTCTTAAACACAGGCTTCAGTTTTGCTGAGGGATATGTTGCTGTTCCGGAGCGCATCGGAAGGTAGAGCCACGACGGGGAAGGATCCTCTAAGGAAGTATTCGCTTTTGTCGACAAAGAAGAGTATGTCGGAAGATGTGAAGAATTCGAGCTTCCGGTCGACGGACAGCGTTGGCTCGGTTAGCTCGAGGAGGAGAGGACCGGTTTCACCTCACGAGCTTCATTACACGGTGAATCGGGCGGTAACGGAGGAGATGAGGAGGAAGACGGTGTTGCCCTACAAACATGGGCTGTTGGGTTGCTTGGGGTTCAACCATGGCTTGCATGAAATTTCCAGGGGTAAAATTGTCATCTCAATATCTTGGTCCCATACATGTGTCAACATGTTAGCCACGTCAGCTACATAACGGGTTCACTTGACGACAAGGGCAAATCAGTCAAGAATTCAAAGTATAGGGGTATACCAGTTTAAAAAAAAAAGTGAGGGACAAAACTGATTTTAGGTGTAAACTATAGGGTGTCACAAGTATTTAACCCTATATTTAAGTATTATTTTTCTGAAATTGAAATTTTGTCCTAAGTATGGTTATTATGCCAGGATTCGAGGAGACCTCACTTGAGTTACGAATTGGATTTCGTCAGGCTTATGCCTAAAGTTGTGAGTGAATGTTTGTTTTAAATTAAATGCATGCGATAGTTTCATATTTAATGATTGAGTTTAATTTATTGAATCTTAATTTATGGAATAATTTTCTTTTATGAATGATTTCTGCGAAGTATGTTCGGAAGTGATTATTCATATTTTTATATATACCTTGCTAACTTCGCTATTTTGAAAGTTATAGAAAATAGGATTTTCGGTGGAGTCATGTATGTATTCCTTCTTTTATAATTGGCAATTTTCATTAATTTGGAGAGTTACCGAAAATGAGATTTTCGGTGGATATATATATATATAGATAATTATGAGGATAGTATGTATATAAATGCTAGCTAGTCATACGTGCTTTTCCGCCATTATGGTGTGACGTGAGCATGGGAAGCAAGCGTCGTAGCCCTATATGAAAGTATGAATTCATATAAGGAATATGCATGTATATACACTCGTGCTTTTCCGCCATAATGAGGTAAAATTTCATTATGATGTGACGCGAGCGTTAGACGCAAGCGTCATAGCCCTATATAAATGTAGTAATTCATATAAGGAATATGCACATATATACACTCGTGCTTTTCCGTCATAATGAGGTAAAATTCCATTATGGTGTGACGTCAGCGTTATAGCCTTGTATGAATTTCTATTTTTCTTATTTATTCATAGAATTCGTACAAGGAAGATGACGAGTGTAAATACATACATATATATTTATAATTTAGCCTAAGAGGCTCTATTTTATAAATTTCTGGAGACTAGCCGGAGCTAGTCATGTATTTGCCAGTTTATGAGTTGAAAGCTTTTGAGCTGTTGCATGCGGCATAATTTCTTTGAAAATTAAATTAAGAATGCATAAATATTTTTATTGAATTCATTTTTGTCCTGTAACGTTTGTAAATGTTTTTCCCTGGGCCATTTGTTTTTAAAAATGTCCAATTTGCATGTTAGTATAATTGAGGCAGACATACATGGAGAAGAGGTATAGTCAATAGTATAGTTTCCACTCATTTTTATATTTCTAGTTTATTTCATCTCAAATAGAGTTGCTCGGAATTGTGATTGTTGGTTGCGGGATTATTCTTATTAAAGTTAGTAAATAAATTGAGAGATGTTGTGATTTAAGGAGCAAGAAGGCTGTAGAGTAGAAGGTTGTAGATGAATTTTTAGAAGTGTATGCATGTATTATTAGGAAGGGTTGTCCATTTTCAAAGGAGATATGCCGAATTTTCGGTAATATCTTCTTTGGAGGAAGTTCTCGTAAGATTTACTTCGAATTTCAAGGTGAAATTCAGGGTGGGTCCTGATAAAAGCAGTTTTAAACCACAAATTGTCATGATATGGAGCATACAATTATTAGTGAATTATTTCCTCTAATTCACACATGATGTGGTGATTAAAAATAATTATAATTTATATAAAGATAAATTTACACTGATTTACACAAGTCGTTTATTATTTTGAATGAACCGGTTCGCCCATCCTACACCTAGAATTTGTTTGAATATATACTTTATTTTGTTATGGGAGGCCAATGTTGCAGTGACACATATCTAGACAATGGCAATTCAACTTAATTGTCACTAGGACAAACCTGTTAAGGGGAACAAGACCTTTATGTTCTCGTGCTTATTGTACGTTGAAGATGCATGCGCGCAATAATATTGAACTTTATACATTTCGCTCCCCATTGAATTGAAACGCGACTGTATAGCTTGAAATTATTGGTTTTCTTTTCTAACACCTAGCTAGTTCTATATTTTACAGGATGGCCATGGCCTTTGCTTTATACATATATCAAGGCTTTATCACCAATTAGTTGCAGGCTTTAAATGAAATGGTCAAATGAAATGTGATCGAATAGAAGCATGCAGGTTATGGATCTGGAAAATTAATAATTGATGAACTTTTCAAAAAATAATTCAGCAACAAACGTAAGATTACAGAGTTGCGCAGTACTTAATCGAAACATGATTCGACTTCTCTGAGAAATATATGGTAGCATCCTCAGCTTCTTTAGGAACAGAATTACCCCCAGCTCTTTTTGTTGGTAATTTGTAAATTGTCACGCTTTTTCTTTCTGATCTTATAGTTGTTTTTGTTTTTGTTTTTTGTTTTTTCAGATTCTTTAGTTCTCACGTCGTTTTCTACAATATTTGCTTTTTAAAGTAGGCTTATCAAGAGTAAAATGCATGGTTGAAGTCCATTAATTTTAGTTGGAGTTACTGATGATATAGTAGTTGAATGCAAAATAAGATATGGTTTTCCAACATTGCATGAAATGATGAAATGCGTCGAAGGATTCTAGGTCTTAATTGGACTTTGGGCTTTGTGAATTGATCCTTTGATTAGGCTGATGATATAAATTTAACCCGTTATTATCAGTTGGGTTTGCAAATACAGAAGTTCCTGTAGCAGATGATTTCTAGACACACCGAAGAATTTCAAGACTACTCCCCAAGACCTAATTACTTATTTTTTGGCTCTGGCACATCTTCATTTGATCCTTTCAGCAGACTTCACACAATCATATTATGCTACAAAAAACAACTTTGGATACAAGACTATGATCAGTACATTGAGGCTTGAGCAGTGACACACTATTTCTTACAAGTCGAAGACCAAACACAAAAAGAGAAATATCAACGCTGTAGCTCCTACGAATCAAATGTCTACCAATCCAAAATCTTTCTTGGAAGTAGAAGAAGCATTCCTGCTACTACTGGAAAGACTCCACTGATCGGAAAATCCCCCGGCAGCCGATAACGAACCACTCCCACATTTTGCCACCGTCCTCACGCTCTCAATCAACTCCTGCGTCCGACCCTCCTGCGATAATATCTCCAAAAGCTGTTCCGGGCTAATCACCAGCTTCACCTTCCAAAAGCTCACATTATTATACCTCGAAAACGCTTCAGTGTAAGATTTCCTCACCATTCCCTGGTAATCAAGCGACATCCGGTACGGTGCTCCGGCAAGCAAAGTAGGTAAAGGTATGCTATTGGATCTAACATGGCCTTGACGCACAAGCTGGCTAGTACTACTACTTCCCAAGTGATATTCGCTTTGGCTGTTGAGTGGGAGCAAATAATATGACTGGCCTGCCACAAGTTCTTCGCTGTTAGCGAGCGGCTTCCAGAAGAGATCATGGCTTCTGAAAATTCCATGGCTCGGAAACTCGTCGGTGATGGAGCTTACTGTAATAGGCGTGTAAAACTCCATGATGCCGCCGTTGGACGTCGTCACTTGGACTACTCCACCTGCCTCTCCCATACCTCCAAACAAGCAGTTCCCCATTATTGAGAAACTCCACAACTAAGAGAGGGGGAGTGTTGTTGAGTTATAGAGGAAAACGTCGGTGGGATTCTTCTTGGGAGCTTTCCTAAACCAACCAGAGGATATAGAAAACAAAGGGTAGAGGAAAAGAAAGCCAAGGTGACCAGTGAAGACGAGTCCTGTCGTCATAAAAGCTTAGTGTGTACAATGTTTATATATTTATAAACATGCATTGATGGTGGAATGGTCCATGTCTGAAATTGATGGATTAGTCGGTACTTTTGGGTCCATATAGCCGACGAAGCATTTTTGATTTCCGGTCAATAAAACCCATTAAACATCTGTCTTGCTTTCTCTTTATCAAAACCTTAGACCAGTTTGACACGATAGGGTTAGCTTAGTGAAAGAAGCATAGTACTAGGTTGTAAGTGAAATTGCAAATGTTTTTTTTGTAACAAAATGTTTCATGTTGGAACCACAACTTGTGAAAAATATTCTTTAATAAGTGGTCATACCTAAATTGCTCCCGATCTTGAAATGTAGCACACCCGGCTACCATTTCTGGAACAAAAGAAAAAGATCTAAGACTGGTCTAGGTTAAACAGACGAGAAAGAGGACCCAATGACATGTTACGCGCCAATATTGCAGAGGGGAGCTCCATTGGTAAAGAGATAGCTAGAAGTACCTCTAGCTAAAAAGCTAGAGGCAATTATGTGATCACTTGGAGACTCGCTATCATACTCATTGTTTAAAGAGAAAGTGGCCAAGATTTTGAGATTTTGACCAGTCGTATGCATGTAGAAAGAGATGGCCTTCCAAAGTAAGGGCCGGGTCATAGCCATATTTTTTTGAGAAATTCGTACGAATGGTATACGAACTTTTGTCCCTTATAAACTTTGGTATATCAAGTTTTGAAAATATCAGAACGGTATCTCATGTTTTCATCCTGACTTAAGATTGGTACATATAGTCATTAAGATGACCAATTTACCCTTAAGTTATCTTTTTTTCTTAATTTTTTTTATTTGTTTTCATATTCCAAAAATATTAAAGAGGTTTTGGAATTTGATGATTTGGGTTGGCATTTATAAAGTTGAAGAAGATTGAAGAGGGAAAACATACAAAAGTTCAATCTTTGTTGTTTCCGTTGACACTCAAAGATCTTGTTGTTGCTATTGACATTCAATGATGATTGAGATGAAGAATTGATTATTAGCAAAGAGAAAGTAACGATGAATTTTTTCTCCACGTTCCTAAAAATATAAAAAACAAAAAGAAAAGAAAATTGGAATATGAAAACAAAGAAGAAAAACTAAGAAAAAAAGGGAATTTAAGGGTAAATTGGTCATCTTTTTTTTCGGTCCGAGGGTAAATTAGTCATCTTAATGGCTATATATATCAATCTTAGGTTGGTATATGGAAACATGAGATACCAATATGATATTTTTAAAACTTGATATACCAAAGTTTATAAGGAGGAAAAGTTCGTTTATCATCTAGACGAATTTCTCTATTCTTTTTGGCCTTCCACGAAACAGAAAAGGGCATAGACGAGTGGGAAACCACGGAAATTGGGGGAGAGAAATTTGGCAGCACTTACACATGAAATGCGAATGAAGCATTTAGGCAACAAGGTGAGGCATTATAAAATCTAACAAGAGATTTTCGATCATGATTATAATCTTTTTTCGAGCGTTACTATATATTTTACTCGTTACGTGTCAAATTATGTTATATATAAAAAGATAGAGATTACGTACAATAAGAGTTTATTTAGAAAAAACATTAGGGTTCTCTCAATCATAAAACATAGTAGTGAAAAAGATGAGGTGAATCATTATTTTGTTTCTCTAGCTATTTATTCAGCAAAGTGCATGCCTAAAGTGAAGCATCAAATTAATTTTCTTAGCATAAAACAGTTCATATATTATGTATATATGATCCCACTCACTTCTTTCAGGGATTGTTTCAAGCACCGACATCCACCTTGTTGCTGCAGAATTATTAGCACCATAACCATCACTCTTCCCTGTTTCGCTGATCTGAAATTTTAGCACTCCCTCCACAGATACCTTCTTGGGTGATAATTCTTGAAGCTGCGCGCTGCTTTGTTACGATCACCTCTATCCTCTTCATCCATGAACTTTCACCACCCATGTCGATTGGATAAGAAAAATCTAAAGCCTAGAGATCGATTACATGCATCCTCCACAACTCGAGGCCGCCGCTTCTGCTTGTACTCTAAAACCTTGCCGACGTTCTTCACAATGCGCAAGAGTTTCAATCTCCATCCTCGGATGAGCCTGATACTTGTTCTTTTTTTCTTTTTCTTTTTTTCTTTTCTTGAAAACTAGCCTGATACTTGTTCTCGACCAGCTTCTTCTTCTGCCTTGTTGGTGCAACTTGATTTGGGCCGAAGCGAATTGGTCTGACTGGCCCAATAAGTACGACGCCGCCCGGACCCAAACATTACCACAGCAAACTTTGGTGGGCTTGGTGCATTCATCAATAAACTTGTTTGCTGAGCTAAGTTTGAGAGATCGATAAATTCTCCACTTCTCCTACACAACATGGTGGATTAATTAGTGCCAATAGAGAAAGACACCAAACATCTTTGATTGACTACCACGTCATTTCCCTTCTTGAAACATGACAACTTGTAAGACTTAGGCCTCCTCTCAGTAGCCAAACTTAACTTATCCACCATATGCTGAGACACAATGTTTTCACAGCTCCCACTATCAATAATAACACTACATACCTTGCCATTCGAGGTACATTTTGTGTGAAAGATGTTGTGTCTAAGCCACTCAGAATCATCCTCAACTTTTGCTGTGCTCATTTCTTGGCGAATGACTAGTGATTCCCCGTGATCACTCCAAGTTATTTCTCCTTCATCTTGGTCCCCATAGTCATCATAAGTTGGCATGTCGTCCAACCCCGCACTATTGCTCTCCCTTAACTCTTCCACCAAATTTACAATTCTCCGGTTGGGACAATATGATGCAATGTGCCCTAGGCCTGAGCACTTGAAGCACTTCACATTTTTTTTTCTTTGTTACTCTCTCAAGGTTCCGCTTTATGTTCAGCTTGATTCTTCAAGGGTTCACGTCTATTAGCGTCCAACATGGGTGTGATTTTGGGAGTACTTGATGACGCTATTTTTTTCGCCTCATAATCACCTGCTCCCCTCTTATAACGACTTCGCAATTACTTTTCAACTTGTATAGCTAGTTGGTACACCTCACTATAACTCCAACATGGTTGTAGTACTACGATATCATGAATTTCTCTTATCAGCCCTGCCAAATATATTGCAACCGTTTGTTCTTCCTCCTCAGCAAGACCACATCTCATGGTAAGAAGATCAAACTCCTCTGTAAACTCATCCACTGACCGACTACCCTGTCGAATGTTGTGCAGCTTCAAAAAGTTATTTTGAAGGTAGTTTTCAGGTATAAACTTCTTCCTCAATTCCTTCCTCATCTTCTCCCATGTTTTGATTTTGGGTTTACCCAAACGTTCTTTACGCACTTGCAGTTGTTCCCACCAAGCAGATGCATGCTTAACCAACTTGATCGCTACGATCTTCACCCTCTTCTCATCTGGAATTTTCTTGTATTCGAAGACTCGCTCAACTGTATTGAGCCAATCAACAAAGTCATCGGGTCGCATTCTCCCCTCAAACTCAGAGATGTCAACCTTCATATCAAAACCCCGTCTACTATTTCCCCCATCGTTTCTGAAAGGGTTCACGTCTCTCTCCCCGTCGAAAGACCTGCCATCACTGTCTTGGCTTCGGGTTTCAATGCGAACGACGCGTGCGGCAAGTTGATTGATCATTCTTTTGATCTCCTCCATGTCGGCGTTGTTGTCTCGACCCTCCATCCGATAACCTCCCCCATTGCGCCTGTTATGAGCCATGGAGATCCACCACGCTCCAACCAGAGCTCTGATACCAGATTAATGGGGAATTAATCCGGACATAGGTCTGAACTTACTAACAACCCTACACCAGAAATCAAAGAACTCAAGAACTCACTTTGCAGCAAAGTTGCTACGTTTTCTGAATATATTATATCAAAAAATGACTGCTGGAAGGATTACAAAGTTAGGCTTAAATAGCCTCCAAAACCCTACGAGCAGTAGGAAAGGAAAAGAATTAAAACCAAGATTACAAAGAAATCTAAAAATACAAAAGGAAACTACTAATGGTCCCAAAACACAAAGGAAACCACTAATTACTCTACTCTGTCCTTAGTTGGTCACATAGTCCTTGAAGTGCGGTGGAGCTTGAGTCTTTCTCTTAGGCCTCTGGGTTGATGCTCCTGCATCAGCTTCTTTTTTACTCTTCTCAACAGACCTTTTGATTTCGCCGATGTCGGTGTTCTGTAAATTATTGAGATCGCCGGAATGATTGAGTTTGCCCCGCCGGAGAACATGAATCTATCCTGAAAGCATGGGCTATTCTAGAGATAACCCGTTCCAATAATCTATTTGGAATCAAAAAGGGATTGAACTTTAATTTGTTGGTTCATTGATTCTGTATTTCTGTTCGAATTCCAGTTGTGTTGTAATCTGGTTGTTTCAAACACCAGATAAGTATGGTAAATCCAAGTCCCATACTAATCAAGTCTGGTTGTGATGTCAATCTAAACTAGTATCCTCTGCCAAACGCCTCCTAATAATGAATATAGGTAGGTTTGACTTTTTGTGTAACTTGATTACATGTACTCACGAGTTTAGAAATCATTTTTCTGTTCTTTGATTCATATCAGAAGTCATGAAGATGAGAAAAAGAAAAGAAGAAAAGAGGATTGCAGATCTGGGTATCTATCAACCCCTCTTAAAATCTGCAGATCTGGGTTTGATTTTTCTTTTGTTTTTCTGACGGCAAGAGAAAAAATGTGGAGAATTCTGTTAGTTTGTTGTTAAATTACAATGAGACAAGTCAAAATTTTCCCATGACAACATTTTATAGGTAAGGAGAACCACTAGACAATGTCATATGATTCTCCGGAAGCATGAAAAAATTTCTCAACAAGTGACCAAGTCCATATATAGTTCCCACAGTTCCACATTACTATTCCATTAATTAACTAAATGCTTAGTTTTAAATTGTAACCAATTTTGTAAGCTCTTTTATGAAAAACCAACTACAAAGTCAATGACTGATAAAGTACTTCTTCTCTACCAAAAAAAAAAACAAACAAACAAAGAATTTGACAGAGATATATTCCTAGCTATCTATAGAGCTGATTCAGACATAACGTCTCTCCTTTGCACACCATGCCATCTTCATGCCACACTGATCTCAGTTTTTGGAAAGGAGAGGTATATTATTTATGCATGATCGCTCATGAATCAAATTTTACAGTACCTTCCAATTCATATATAATAATTTTCTTTTACATTACCTCTAGTCGGGTAGCTTAATTAGGACTGCTATGTTGTGAATGTATGGAATGCACATACATTACGGATGAATAACCTAAGTAATCTACATAACGTACGTAACCCGAATTGTGTGATAAATATAACTTTAATTTCTCTATTACCTAATCATTAGTTTTCTTATTTTGTTGTTGAAGAATGAAGCTCAACGTGCGTTTCCTCGAATTCTAGGTCATGAAGCCGCTGGGTAAGTCATAGAAGATTTACATAAACACAATCTTATTACTAGTAGTGGCCTAATATATAGTACAGTACATCCAGCTCCAATAAAATATACCGAGAGTTTATCCCACGTCGGAATTTCATGCCTGAATTGATTTAATATTTTGACGGAGCAGAATAGTTGAGAGAGTTGGTGAAGGAGTGACAGACATGAAAGAAGGGGATCATGTGATCCCTATCTTCAATGGGGAGTGCGGTGATTGCAAGAGCTGCAGGCATGGCAAGACTAACATCTGCAGCAGCTTTGGAGTAAACCCGATGAAGAGGGTGATGAACAACGACGGCAGAACAAGATTCTCAGTAATAACGGAAGAGGGTGACAAGAAACCTATATATCATTTTCTCAACACGTCAACCTTCAGTGAGTTCACAGTTCTTGAGTCCGCCTGTGTTGTCAAGATTGACTCGGAAGCTCCCTTAAGCAGATGACGTTGCTCAGTTGCGGTGCTTCAACTTGTACGTCTGCATCAAATTAAAGAAGTTTTGCTTGCTTATGTGCATGTTTGCCCGTGCAAATATAAAAGGAATTCTCCGACGACACTTGATAGCGATCCTAGTTTTGTATACACATTCTCACTTATATTTATGAAAATTTTGGTTCATGTGTAGGAGTTGGTGCTGCATGGAATATTGCTGATGTTCAACCTGGCTCAACAGTCGCCATTTTTTGTTTAGGCGCCATTGGACTTGCCGTGAGTTCGTTTCTTTTGATTTCTGTTTTGGCTCTTCGAAGCTTTGGTTTGTCTTATTGTTGGTCCATTTGTTGCGAGTTGCACCTGCTATTTAATTCCATTTTCTGATTATACTCACAGATGTATATATTTTAGCATTTTGCGTTAGCCTAATCTGTACGCCATTTTGTAATGTGTACGCCATTTTGTAATGTGTACGCCATTTTGGTTTGTCTTTACATGCATAATCTGTACGCCATTTTGTAATGTGGACGTACATAGGCCAAGCAATGGGAATCACAGATTTCATAAACCCACGCGACCCAGGAAAGCCTTTGCATGAGGTCAGTTGTGTTACAATTAAACTTACAATAATGAATACTAATCTACTTCCAAATTACTAGCTATATTTATAGTTATCATCTTTTTGTTTCCGACTGCAGAGAATCAGGGATATAACAGAAGGAGGTGTGGACTATAGCTTTGAGTGTGTAGGAAACTCTGATGTTCTCCGGGAAGCCTTTCTTTCCACACATGAGGTACTCTTCCTATACTTGCACATGAAGTTGTATTAACACACTGTTTGTCAAACTATTTATTAAGATCGGCTTCTTACTATTATTGTAGGGATGGGGCTTATTGTGATATTGGGAATTCATGCCACCCCAAAAATGCTTCCCCTCCATCCAATGGAGCTGTTTGATGGTCGAGGAATTATCGGATCTGTGTTTGGAGGCTTCAAGGGGAAGAGCCAACTCCCCCGTTTTGCTAAAGAGTGCATGCGCGGGGTTAGTCATCAATACAATTCACTGTTCTCTCTTTGTTTAATACCGTACACCTTAATTCGTTTTGAAGATCTAACAAGTTTTTATCTCATCGATCAGGTGGTGAACTTAGATGAGTTTATAACACATGAGCTTCCTTTCGAGAAGATAAACGATGCGTTCCAGTTGCTCGTCCAAGGCCAGTCACTGAGATGCGTTCTGCACCTGTGATCCGATCCTCAGCTTCGCTTTCACTGTCACGGATTGTCTTTGTGATTCATAAATGGTTGTGTAGTACTTGGCCTAAATAGGCCATTAATTCTATATAAATAAGAGGCAGAGGAAAGTTTCTCCATCAATGTCTTAGAAATGAACTTTCTAAGAAAAGTTTCTCCATCAATGAGATATGCAGCAGCAAATGATGTATGAGACTCATAAAAAGTCATATTCGATTCCCAGTACATGCATGCATGCATATATGAGGAGACACATAATAATGAAGAACTACCGGATCTTCCTGCAAAATATCTACCGGTGCAGGACGCCAAATTATTGTGGAATATATATACCAATAAATGAGTAATATCGAGGGCAATATATACAGCTATATATTCAAGTCATGCCAAAGCTAGCAGAACCATAGATGGAATATATAGAACACGCACCTCAACGAAAATTCATAATTAGAAATTTTAAGGGTCCCTGCTATAAGCCAGCAACACATGAAAACCATTAATTGAGTTGGTTGAGACTCTATATTTGATTAACTTCAACAAGGTCCACTGATTCTGGTTCTGTCACTTACTATATATATTTGGGTATCAAAAATGAATACATGCAGATCTCCATTTAGTATTCATCGAGAAAAGTAGCTAGCCATTCTCCATTTACCCCGTGCAATGAGAAAAGCCAAGGGAATATTCATCGGAAGCAATTTTCTATCAGAAGCAAAGTTTGCTTCCTCTAACCATATGAGCAAGGCTTTCTTACTTTGACAATATCTATAGCTATAAAAACAACCTCTAAAATAGGATATTCAATGTTTCAGTGTCATTACCTTCACGTAACATGGTTAATTTGTTGAATTGAAATTTCTTAAGTGCAAACTGCAAAGGTCAAATGGGATATAGCTTGAAAATGAGTAAATGACAATTTGGGTGCCATCAGCATAATAACCTAGTAAATTGGAAATTTGAACAATTTGCCTTAGATATGGACCAAGTCTTAGGCCATTGTCCACACTGCCATCCTTTTAATCAAATGGTTTACTTGTAGGCATGTAGCTTCCATTCTTTCCTTCTTTACAAAATTTACTAAGTCAATTAATGATAGATAAACATCCTATATATATTAGCCTTAACCATCTAATACGTACGTACAAAGGTCATAAACTATAAGTGGTTTAGTGGTCGAACGTCAGGTAAGAAATCCCCGACCCGAGTTTGATTTACGGAGCGAGTTATCAAATTGGTCATGAAGTGCGTATATATATAATGGCATGCATCACCTTTGCATTATTGCATATACATAGGCACATAGCTAGTTCTTATCATTAAATGTTAACAGGGTTATAGCGAGCTGCGGCAGCTGCCCTCTTCATTCCACCGAAACCCTGAGGTTGCTTTTATTGCTAGCTGTCTTCTTCCTTTGATCTTTCCTCTTCTGGGTATGTAAGCACTATTCTGCACAGGGGATACAGAAAGCACATACCACTATTACTATACCATCATAGAATCCTTAGGTTAAGATTAACCAGACACCAACAGAGAGATGGAGAAGACAACCGGAAAGGTCATCACTTGCAGAGGTAAGAGCTGCTCGCTCCAGACTACTTTGCATATATGTTTTATCAAACATTTGAACTAACATGGACGATATAAATGTTGGTCGATCATGAAGCTGCTGTCGTTTGGGGTCCGGGGGAGCCTTTTGTGATGGAACAAGTTCAAGTCGACCCGCCGCAGAAAAAGGAGGTCCGAATCAAGATTCTCTTCACCTCAATCTGTCACACTGATCTCAGTGCTTGGAAAGGAGAGGTATGTGTTGACAGTTGACACTATATATATGTTCAATTCATCAACATATATAAGAAGCTTTTGTTGTGAACATGGACTACACATTATGCATGAAGAACCTAACGTGCTCTCCAGATTAACAATCTAACAACAAAAAGCCGAATCGTGTTAGATGACATTTCCTACCTATGTTTGCTCTAACACTAGCTAATTTTCTTTTCTTTTGCTTTGTTCAAGAATGAAGCTCAGCAGGCCTTTCCTCGAATCCTAGGCCATGAAGCCGCCGGGTAAGTAATGGTAGTAGACTAGTAGTACTTGTCCCTACTGAGAGTATTTCGATCTCAAATCGGAAATTCATAGCCTGTAATTTATTGATCGATGAGCAGAATCGTTGAGAGCGTTGGTGAAGGAGTGACAGACATGAAAGAAGGGGATCAAGTCATCCCTATCTTCAACGGGGAGTGTGGTGACTGCAAGAGCTGCAAGCATGAGAAGACTAACATCTGCAACAGCTTTGGAGTAAACCCGATGAAGACCGTGATGAACAGTGATGGTAAAACCAGGTTTTCCATAACAGCCAAGGATGGCGGTGAAAGAAAACCCATATATCATTTTCTCAACACATCAACTTTCAGCGAGTATACAGTTCTCGAGTCCGCCTGTGTTGTCAAGATTGACTCGGAAGCTCCTCTCAAGAAGATGACGTTGCTCAGTTGTGGCGTTTCAACTGGTATGTCTGCATCAAACTTATTGCTTCCATGTGTCAACACTGATACCGGCCATGCCTTTCCGTTCTGTTATTTACGAACGGCCGGCAGAAACCATATGCTATAATTTTGACACGAAATTAATTCATACAACGTGTTCTGCCCGTAACCATATGCTATAATGTTGAGATATTCATTGTTTGATGATATGAATCTTCAAGTCTTTTGGTCGAAATCTGACTTGATATTTGTCTTGTTGGAAAGAGCCAAGCACTAATAAATAGCATCCATAATGTAAGGAAGGGCTGCTTGTTCAAAATGTTTATCTATATTATCTTAGCTAATCAAAGAAAATTTCAAGAACAAGTTGATGCATGGGACATCGATTATTGCCCAAAATTTAGAGAGAAAAGCCAACGCTCTCCCCTTCCTTATGGGGACAATGGTGAATGGCCTAGGGATACGAACATCTATATTAACAAACAAAATCTGATTTGTTTTTTTTTCTGCACTTGATAGCGATCTTATGCAACTCGCATTCTTGTTGCAACTTGCAACTCATAGAGATTATTTCCCATTTAGTTTTCCAAAATTGCGAGGCATTTTCACTTTTACATATGAAAAATATTGGTTCGAAGTTCTAACTGTGATATGTAGGAGTTGGTGCTGCATGGAATGTTGCCAATGTTCAACCCGGCTCAACCGTCGCCATTTTCGGTTTAGGCGCCGTCGGACTTGCTGTAAGTTGATTTCTAGCTATTCGTTTGATTTTTTGGATATGATTTTCATGTACAAGACTCTTATAAGAATTGTATTCTTTATATTTGATGAAACTGCATGCACGCACGCTAACGATAGATAGTTGACCGGAAGCTTTTAATTAACATAAACATGCTGACTTTCGATAAAACTATTATTCATTATTTATAGTTTACTGGCTAAATTTATACGTTTCTCATGAAACAGGATTAAAGAAAGATTACATGTTCATGTTTCTTGGTGCAGGACTAATTAAGCATATACTTGACATAAAACTAAATAATTTGAGATCTAACACACATACTCTATCATGCATTATTTCCAGTTAATTATCAATTGCACCAGTCTTGATCAACTGGGATTTTCCTTTTATTATCCAGTGTTCTTAAACTAAATGCAAGTTGCAAATTGGGTCAGGTTGCTGAAGGAGCAAGGGCCAGGGGAGCATCTAAAATAATTGGGATTGACATTAACCCCAAGAAATTCACCATAGGTATTTTCTTGTTGTTGTTTAATTTTGATAACCAAATTAAGGTATTTAGATCGATTGTGATTTCTATATTACTTGCTTGGTACTCATTTTTTTGATGTGAACAAAGGCCAAACAATGGGAATCACAGATTTCATAAACCCTACCGATCTTGGAAAGCCTTTGCATGAGGTCAGCTCTGTTTTATATAATTGATAATTACTAACTAAAAATGAATACTCGATCAGTTCAAGTTATTACTCGATCTTTCAACAATGTTGTAGACTTGTAGTTATGTTCTTCATCTTCCGGACTGCAAGATCATGTATTTTCTGTAATATGAATGTTTATTAAAACCTTAAAACCTCAATGTTGCAGAGAATCAGGGACATAACAGAAGGCGGTGTGGACTATAGCTTTGAGTGTATCGGAAACTCCGATGTTCTCCGAGAAGCCTTTCTCTCCACACATGAGGTACTTCCTATACTTTTACATAATATGCAGTTGCATTAACATATGTCAAACTATTTAGTAATTAAGAGTGGCTTCTTACTATTATTGTAGGGATGGGGGTTTACAGTGATACTGGGAATTCATGCAACCCCAAAAATGCTTCTACTTCATCCGATGGAGCTGTTTCATGGTCGAGGACTTATTGGATCTGTGTTTGGAGGCTTCAAAGGGAAGAGCCAACTCCCCCGTTTTGCTAAAGAGTGCATGAGAGGGGTATATATATAACATTCCGGCCACTATTATCTTTCAGTTTAATAGACTAGTACCTGTCAATTTCCAGTTCTGAACTCATTTTGGTCTCATCAGGTGGTCGATCTAGACGAGTTCATAACGCATGAGCTTCCCTTCGAAAAGATAAACGATGCATTTCAGTTGCTCGTTGAAGGCCAGTCACTGAGATGCGTTCTGCATCTGTGAGCCTCTGTTTCACTTTCACCGTTCTGCATCAAAGGTCTTTCACCTTTGTGTTGATATTTGATAACTCAAACAAATAAACTCATTGTGATGTATCCTTCTGTTTAATAAGTCATAATTCTGATGTACGTATACATATAGCTGTATAGCGAGTGGCTTGCACAGCATTACTATTCAATCACGGTTGTTCTATCTCTACAAGAAATTGATTTACATGATTATTGATTAAACTTTACATGCAAACTCAGAATAAGAACTCAAATCCTTAGTCTGGACGCTATAATGTCCCATAGATATATGTGGGGGGCTATAGGATCAACGCCCCATCTACGCTAGTATGGTGCCTTTCATTTGATGTTGATGATGCGCAGTTAGGTTTCCAGGGAGCTGACCTCCAGTTCTAGCAATTTTTTTTTTTGTTAGCATTTTTTCTTAATTCGAAGAATAAATAGAGCATAGTATCAAAGAGAGCCTATTCGACACACCCGGATGCGCGGCGCACCTGTCATCTTCACCATTAATTTTTTTTTTTTTGGCGGATCAAAATAGACGGATGCGCTGTATAATTTTCCAATTTTCCAGTATCAAAACTACCAGGGTTTGAGGCTGACAACAGAAACATAGCGCAGACCATGTCTCTTTGCCTGTAATCGCAATACAGCCCCATCATGGGCCCTCAGAGTGACCAAGACCATACAAAAAGGGGCAGAATCTTCAAACACGAAAAAGGAGTAAAACAAGGAGTCATTAAATTAATAAAAATGAGCAAGCTTAGGAAAGTAAGAAACCACTCATTAACGAAGGAACCATTAAATTAACTTACAAAAGGACTGTTAAAAGGGTCTTCATATGTCAGAAACTACTTTGAAGAGTTTAGTCTTTGGGAAAAGACCACAACCCAAAATGGACAATAATATATGAAATCATGTGAAGCCTCAAGTTCTTCTCCAACTCTATATTCCAGAGAACAACATAATAAACCTCTACGAGAACAAAAGATCCAAGGCTATATCAAACTGAGGACAGGTATAAGATAAACCAGCAACGACCAGAGGCAAGGAGAACATCTTTACATAGTTGTGTGTATTTAAATATATATATTTAAACCGGAACTGTAAATCAGTCTTGGATGCCAAAGATGAATCAATGTATGGGAAGGCGAGGAGAGCGTGGACGAACAGGTGTCTTGGATGGACTTACCCTGTTTATACAAGACATCAGAGATTAGCAAACCGAAAGTAACCTAGAAATTTCATACCTTACTTATTATTGGGAGGATAGTAAGATGAACCAGCATGGAAATCCAACCTGATTGGCAATGATCCCAAAACCACACCACTACAGTTGAGAGCAGCAATTGCACTTTCAGCCTGCAGGATGAAGCACAATACCATTATATTCTAACAAAATGCAGCAACCAGCTCTATTTGATATCACCTATAATCAAACAACATTCCAATAACTAAACATAGATTGGCAGGTATTACAGTGAACATTTATGGCACGTGTCCATGCCTCCACTTCTTACAATATACTGCCATAAAACCCAGGCTGCCCCCAAGATATGTGTTTCCCAACTCCAATAACACTTCAGTTATTAAAACTTTCCCATGAGTATATGTGTCATATATATCAGCATATGCCTTCCGTGTAGTCTCAAACCCTCCAGTAGAGAAATACTGCTTAAAGGCAGCAAATTTCCTCCCTTCTCCATCCTAACTGTCCCAATAAGATATCCAATAGAGGAACCATAGATTATTAGATCTCACTTCACCCAACAAATATTCTGTCATGGGTAAGACCAGTAATCAGAGTTTCCTTGTTTCAGAAAGTGGAGCAGGACAACAATAATTTCTGCATCATATGAGGACTTTCAATATTGACTGGCAACAAGTGTTTGCATAAATACAAAAGGTCCACTGTTGGAACTTGGCCGGAAACAGCAACACTTCAAGCATAAGGAGATCAAAGACAGCTGGTGTCTTGACACTAGTTACTCTCCAATTATACTCACTTTGGCAGGTGCCAACGATTACTACTACTATAATAATCATATATCCATAATGCACAATCTTCTAAACCTTTGTTCAAAAGAGGATATATTAGTCAGCAACATTTCTCTCAATTCTGTAAAAAGAATGAGCATTACTCAAAATCCAGGGCCTTAAAAGACTTACCTCCGAAAGAGGATATCACATGAGAATAGAGTATAACTAAGTTTACCGTATATTACACACCCATGGGCTGGGGAGGCAAGGAAAACAAAGTCCTACAATACTTTCAATTTTGTGTACAAAACAACAGGGAAATTGGCGAAAATGTTGAAGACCTTCTTGAGTCTTATGATTCAAATCTGACCAATGCATGGCAATCAAGAGCTATAAATTCTTTTTAGCATAATTCAACTTACTTGATACTCTTATGTTCAGAAATGCATAAAAGCGATCATATATCGGGTGCTCTTTGAGGATGAATTATAAATAAAGCTAATTGATAACTCTATGTGTTCCCATTATACACAAAAACTTAAACTATTAGGATGTGGGCCAAATTGATGTTGTAGTCTAAAAGCTACCTAATATGTGCTGGCTTCTCCCAACCTAATTAGAAATACCTGAAGTGTGTAGGTTCACCTACATTAGAAAGCTGCAGGTCCTTCTCTGATTCCCAATTAAAACTTGTTGGTTTATTGGTGTCGCTAAAAGCCAAAGTCATTAGAAAATAGGCCAACCATTGCTTTACAATTTAAAGCTCACAATAAGCAAACCATCTTAAAACGTACAGCCCATCTAAGGATAACAGAAAGTATGGAGATGAATGAACTTCAAGGTAAATCATCTCTACAAGCTTAAAATAGAGTTTCAAAGCAACGTTGCTCCCTCTATCAGTCCCAACACATTTCATTCAAATGTCTCCCTATTACATAACTAGCTTAGAAATTAACACATCAATCTCATCACCAAGACACCATAGTCACACTTGTCAAGGGAAATACAAGAAAGTCTTAAACTAGCAGCTTTTGTTTTAGTAATGTCCTCACATAATCCCTATTCCCTAGCTTGAACTAGCTTGAACTATTATAAATAAAAAAATAAAAAAATACAAATGCAAGATTAGAGGAAGAGATAAATACCATCACAAACTCAACAAATGCAATACGAGTGGAGTGGTGATAGTCTCCCAGCAGCCTCAGACGATAAACCTGCAGCAGAATAGATATCCTCATGAATTGAGTCCAATACAGTAGAAGTAGTCACTGTTGCAAACCAAAAACAAAACAAAAACAAAAATAAAAGGAAAATTTAATACTTCAAATTTCCCAAGAAATCACAAACCTCTCCACAAACTGATTCAAAAAAGAGCTTAACATCAGCTTGAGAAACCTGCATAAATAAAGCCGAATAACAGTCATATAAGAAACCAAAAAAAAAAAAAAAACCTAAGTGCCAACAAATGATAAATTGTTCAAATAAAAGTACCTTCTTGTCAATATTTGTACAGTATATAGTTCTAGCACACATCTCACGTTCATCTTCAGTCTAAACCAAAATATAAAGAATAACCACGTTATTCAGAAAGAAATTATTGATTTTATGGAGCTAAATGACTTAGTACAGAAATATGCAACTGTCTCAAAAAAAAGAGGGTCACTTACCCGAGGCAAGAATGTTGGGTTAACAGGTGCAATAGCTGTCTTAGATGGCAACACCCTCACAGGGTAGAATCCAAGCATTGTCCCAGCAAGACTCAAAGCAGCCCTTGCACCTTCTGCTCAAAAAAGAACCATGAACAATCATTAGCAGGCCATAACTGCATTATACAACTCTTCACATTTATACTTCCATATAATCTCAGCATATGGCCAACCCACACTACCTTCATCAGTGAACTCAATAAAGGCAAAACGGAGTACAGAATTCGGGTCACCACAGATTCGGCAGTCAACAACCTTCACCCACAAAAAATGCCAATTGTTTAAAACTAGAAACTTTGATCAGGCAATGAAAAAGCTCTTCAAAAGAAAACCATGTTACCTGCCCACAAGTAACAAATAGAGCCGCCAGCTGTTCCTCAGTGACCTATGTTCCAAAAAAACCACCACATCAGTTCACATACATGGTAAAGACAATGAAAACAATAGAGAATATGACTTTTGTACCTGTTGATCAATGTCAGACACATACACAGTCCTCCGAATTCTATCTTCTCGTTGGGCTAGACTGGTCCTGCTGTTCATTCTCCTCTTTCCTTGATTATTTCTCTGATCAAACAACAAAAAAGCACACACAGTCAGTCCAATTAACATAGAGTGCAATAACACTAAAATCTCCGATTACAGTAGCCAAATTCTTCTCAATCACTCGCCCAACAACCACAAACAATCAAAACTAAAATGAAGAATGAACTATGTACACACCCGTCGGCCGGGAAAGCCACCACCGTTAATCTGTCCCATTCTGTTACCATTCTGCATCATCAGTGCGGTGAAGTCAACAAACCCGCCGTTGATTCCGTGGTTGTTGTTGTTAGCATGAGAAGGAGGCACAAACTCCTCGGCCATGGGGTTGAGCTTAGAGAACAGCTCCCTCAGCTCCCTCATGTCCCGATTGAAGCTGTCCCCACCGTCGTGGTGATCGCCGCCGTTCATCTCGCCGTTGGATCGCTGCTGGTGATGCACCACCTGATCGTAGCTCAGCTGACCGTTCTGGCTGTTGCCGTTTCCGTTACCGTTACCGTTAGCCATCGCGTACTGCTGCTTCTGCTGCATAGCCGCCTCAAGCCGCTGCCGTAAAGGCCCGTGCTTGGCGGACGAGGACTGATCCTGATCGTTGGATGTATCCGATGTCTGCTCCGCCGCAGCGGCCTCCGGGTTCCGATTCGCTGAGGCGGACCCCACGGTCTTCCCCAACTCCACCCCAGCATTCTCGAGATTCTCAACCACTGCCATAATTCCTCTCTCTCTTTCTTTCTTCCTCTCTCTTTCCCTTTTGAGACTTCAAGAAATTAAAAAAAATTAAAAATAAAGATGAAAATTTTGATCGCCGATCAACAGCGGGACAGAGCCTAAGAACAATCGGCGCCTCGAGATCACTACGGAGAATACGAAATGCGGAAAATAAAACAGAAAAAAAAAATAAAAAGAGCTGAAATTCTCGTCTCGCAGTGGTTAGGGGTTTTTGTTTTTATTTGGTTTTATTAAATTGAGCTGAGTGAGAGGGAGTTTAAGCAAGAGGAGGAGCTGTGTGTTTACATGACATGGTCTTGAAAATGGCGATGGATAGAGAGAGAGAGAGAGAGAGAGAGAGAGAGAGAGAGAAAGGGAAGGGTTTGGTGATGGTGGGTTTTCTGAAACTGAGAAAGAAGGAGAGCTCAAAGCATCTCATTCATTTTTCTGATGGTTGGCTTTGGGGATCATAGGTGATGATGATGATCATAGGCGTAGGTCGTATGTGACCACGTGGCGCGATGGAAATGGTGGATGAGGAGGAAGGGCAGGCGAAGATTGATTGCGTTGAGTTGAATTATTAATCTTTGGAGAGGAGGCCTATCTTTTTTGACCTTTACCCAGTTGTGCGTAACTCTCTCTATCTCTGCGTCTCTCCCGGACTATTTGGATTTTACCGATAGCAGGAGACGACTAAACAGACTGTTACTACCAGTCGGTCGAGTGGTCTTTCTGTCATTCCACCTATCTCCACATGAATTTGTACATTCTTTGTCTTTTACTTTAATGTTCCTTTTATTATGTCAAACTTTCATAAGCGCCATTTAGACTTTATGTGAGATTTCTTTAATCGGTTGAGTAACGATTTTGACAAAAAAATTTAATGTGGATTCGCCAAAATGAGTTTGTTTACCACATTTGGTAATAGCATATTGTTTCCTAACTTTGTTTGTAATGTGGTATACTATAGTCTCTCTCTAAGTCGGCCACCAACCACGAAATCTCACCCTCATACGGCGGCGGTCCAACACCAGACGAGTTTCTAAATCTGCTGAAGCCGTATAACTTTGTTGCCGTATGAAAGATATGTCAGCAACCAAATGCTTTGAGAGGTAATTGGCCAGAAGTTCTTAACTGCTTTTAATTAGCATGGCTTTTCATATCAGGTTAGAGGTATGACACTATGGACTCGAGGAGCATATCTGGTTTCATCTTCCCGATTCCATCTCCGTCCTTGTTTATTCATGGGAGGAGTTTTGGTTTGGTGGAGATGTTATTTGGCCTCTAAGTTCGTAGCGATGATGAAGTTTCTTCTCTCCGGGGTGTGCTTATGGCTGGGCGGAACAAGGCTACGGCGTCCTACGACAGTGACTTCTCACAAGGACAATTTCATCTTACGGCGGCAACGGCTATGGTGTTCTTCTTCCATGTCCTTCCTATACCTGTGAAGGAAAGTTGAGCTACGTCAACTGTTTTGGGTTTAGGTTTAATTTCTTTTTGAGCTTTGAGCTGTTTTTTTAGTTTATAGTTTTCTAGTACAATTAGTTCTTTTCATTAGGACTCTAAACACTTTTTGTGTCTCATGACGTCTTGACGTTATGAGTCAATTTTTCTTTTAGTCTTTTTTTTAGTTTTCTAGGTGGGATATTTAGCTTATAATCTATTTTCTATTAAATTGTAGGCTCACTTATGAGTCGAAATGTAAATAAGGATACAACTCTCATACAAATTTTATGGTCTTGTTTATTCTCTGTGCGCATGACAACTGATCGATTTGTATTATATCTTCTACTTGAATACTAATGACAAATTTGTCTTGAGTTTAAAAAAAATGTGGTATAATATAGTAACATACCTTATTAACCATGAGCAAGTCTATGTCATGAGTACACCGATTTGAATCGGATATGGTCAATGTGACATACCACGTATAGTTAGTTAAAAATAATACTATTAACTATTAAAGATTAAATAAACTACTTTAAATTAAGCGATAGTTTTGTTTTCCTTCATAAAACATACAAGTCTTTACATGTTCGTTATTATTTTTACCTTCTCACTTATCCTGTAGCTTGTGGTGATAAGATGAAATTCGTCTCGTGTTGAAAAACAAAGCAAAAAAGTTAAACATTTGATAAGAAAGCCGGATATCATATTGTTTGGTATTATATTTTTTGGATAAGAAAAAAAAAAGAGGAATTCGCTCCCTTGATACTTAGATAGGAGTTTTGTATATCGATTCATTTGTTATTTGTTTTAGATTGTTTGAAGTGGCAAATAGTTCATTTCATTTAATGCATAATGCGGGTAAATGAGAATATTACCGTCGAATTACATATGCAACAATATAAATCAGACTACTATGTTGTCTTGTTTGCAGGTGCGGGTGATGGGTGGTTATATATGGTCATTATTGTGACATCTGATGGGGATTAATTTCAAAGGAAAGTAGTATTTTTGGTGAAATAGTGATATGAAATGATGTTGTATATGGAATAATAATTCTTATTATTGAATGAAATTTGGATGTTTGACCAATTGATGGTAACTCAATAACAAATATTAAAATGGTTGAGGTGGTGGGTGAGAAATAATTTTCTCACTATATAAGGTTATATGGTATGATCTCAAAGACATTACCGTGTCGTTTGAGATTAGATGGAATATATATCTCCAACCTTAAGTTTTTGTTTGGTTGTTAGCTCAATTAGGACTTGCACAATATTATAAGATGAAATAACAGTAGGTATAATATAATATCTCACATCTCATAGGAGGTTCCCGATCTGGCATAATCTTAACTCAATAGTTTAGATGCATAACAATGTTTTCAATTTTAGCAAAAGTAGCCTCAAGCATTGGCTTTAATGTTTTTTTTCTTCTCTTTTTTGAATGAGAAAATAAATTACATAACAAGACGCTAAATTAAGACTCTTGCATCATGGTCATGTCCAGACTTAGCTAGAGAATCTGTAAGGAAATTCACCTCATGCATAACATGAGTAAAAGTAATGGATAAAAGATTAGATGCCAGATGCCTCATGTCATGAATTAGGACGCGGTGTATCAAACTCTTCACGTTTATTTAATTATTTACTTTTCTGTCAAATAAAATTTTAATTTTCCAGAAACGCCCTGCGTGGTAAATTGACCAATTGTGGTCACTCGTCACGAGTATAATTGGGCTGGACCAACGGGGATTAATGAACGGGTCCAAACTCAAAGCCCAATGAGCTTCAATTTGAGACCGATTAGTCAACTGTCCTTTCTGCTATTCCCTAGACAGCACTAAACCGACGTCGTTTCCAAGTCTGAACGCCCCATCACGATCACGGCCCGGCTTGTCTTTCACGTATCGCGATATTTTATTCGAGTCGAGCCGAGCCGCGCCGTAACTTAAAAAACTGACACGGACGCCAAAACCAAAACAAATCCACCATCATCCCCCACCGCTTCATTCTCTTTCAATTCCGCTGAATCCCAACCTCCGCAGAACGCAGAGCCAAAATCTTCCTCAAATCCGCTGAACGGCGCCGTTTGCCACCAAACCGCCGTGCGCCGCCTCTCGTTTCTTCTCCGCCACCGAAGAATCCAGAGGTCTCCAGATTCTCCAGGTACACGAATCTTCAATGTTCGGAAACTCTATTCTGGTTTATTACGCAAGTTCATGGATATGCTAGAAGTTTCGAAAACAATGCATTCGAGCTGTTAATTATAGTTATGTGAATTCGGAATTTGGAATTAGGATCAGGAATTTAGGATTAGAATCAAGGGATTAGGGGTTTTTTGAGTTGTAGGGGAGATAAGATTAGAGATATGAAAGGGCGATCCCACCGGCTTCAGAGTTCGGTCCCGCCAGACGACTGGGTGGACGAGTCGTGGACGGTGGATTGTTTGTGTGGTGTGACTTTCGACGATGGAGAGGAGATGGTGAATTGCGACGAGTGCGGTGTTTGGGTGCACACGCGGTGTTCTAGGTATGTGAAGGGAGATGATAATTTTGTCTGTGATAAATGTAAGAGGAGGAATAGTAGGAATGATAGTGAGGAAACTGAGGTTGCACAATTGTTGGTTGAGCTGCCGACTAAGACTGTGAGAATGGAGAGTTCGTTTCCCCCGCAGCCGAGTATGCCTGCTCGGCGGCCTCTTAGGCTTTGGACGGATATTCCGATGGAGGAGAGGGTGCATGTGCAGGGGATTCCGGGGGGTGATCCTGCTTTATTTGGTGGATTGTCGTCGGTTTTTACTCCGGAGCTGTGGAAGTCTACGGGATATGTGCCGAAAAAGTTTAATTTTCAGTACAGGGAGTTCCCTTGTTGGGATAGGAAGAAGGAGGCTGATGATGGATTTGATGAAGACAGTGAGAATGCTGTGGATAAAGGTGCCGGTGTTCTGTTCTCTTTGTTGAATGAGAGTGTCTTGGCAAACCCAGTGGCTGCTTTGGTTGGAATGAGGAGCCGAGAAGGTGGGTATGACAAGAGGGTGTCTTTGAAAGAGACAAAAAGGTGGGATAAGGAGGTTCGTGATCTTAGGTGTGCTCAGAGTGGTGGGAAGAAGGAGAGGAGTTTGCTTCGGCCCATGGTGTTACATACAGGAAAGCGTAAGAAGGACGATCTTGGGACGTCCAAAGATCAAATTGCCAAGAAGAGGGCTAGAGTTGCTGAGAAAGAGGCTGATGCAAGGAAGAGAGGGGCTCAATCGTCTAAATCAGGTGATTTGTTGTACTTTGGATGCTTTAACTGATTGCTGTGTTAGTTTTCTTTCGTAACTGATTGCTGTGTAGTTTTCTTTCATGAGAGAAATATATTTTATTTCATTACTTGTCATTGAATTAAAAGCAAGAATTGTAGTAGTGGGTCAAATCTTGCAGTGGTAGACATGCTCCTGTTGACTCCAATTTTTGTGTTTTAATTTTTATTACTAGTGTTTACACCCTCAAGTGATGCAAAACAATTGGAATTTTCTGAGGACAGAGGTCCGAAGATTTCTAAGGCTGATGTTCAGAGTATGAAGTATAAGAGGTCGAGCAACTCTGTGGTTCGAGAACCTGCAACAAATGTTTCTCTTGCGATGGACTATACTGTTGAAAAGCACTCTTCCGAAGCCTTACTTTCTGATAGGTCTAAAAGAATTGGTGATGGACTAAAGGAAGACAAGGTGGAACACCAAGTTTCTACAATGCCGGGGAACATGACTATCACCAAAATGGATGATGCTGCTGTTGCATCATTGTTAGAATTAAATGATGCTAGTAGGAGTGATTGTCTACAAGAGCAGGTATGCTTTATCTTTATCACTTTCAGCTCGGTTAGTATGTTATGGTCATCAAAACTCAATACTCACCATGGCCTCAGAAGTCACTACTGCTACAATATATTTCCTTATTCATATTTATTTGCACTCTGAGTTTAAGAAACTTTGTTTTGATAGATTGCTTATTAATCATTTTATACTTAATTTAAAGGTCCTAAAGATTCCTGGTTTGTTTTAATTTGTTGTTGAGCACATTATAGGCCTATAATAGTTGGATAGTTTTAGCACCATGCACTATGTACTGCACATATCACTTAGGTGGGCTGTAGAAAGTAACATAGGCACACACATGTAATTATTTCAATTCTCTATGCAAGCTCTAGATTTTGTGTTTCAGAATTACTGGTCTGGCAGTATCTAATGCTAGTTTATTGGCCTGCATGGATGATGTGATTTTCGTTAGTTTAAACTTATTGTGAAGTGTTTTCTTGATAGTAGTTTCCTTTTATACTGTACACAAATAGGGGCTCATATGTTTTTAGACATTTGATTTGAACTCTTTCCTGTATTTAAAATAGGGAGATATCACAGAAGATGATAATGTGAATGTCAAACCACCCATTGAAAATGTTAGCACACCACCAGAGGTTGAAGATCAGAATCACTGTCCTACTGGCGACAGGTCCATTCAACGTTCTCCCAATGGAAAAACTGAAGACCATGAGGACATTTCTCGGAGCCTGTTGGATGTACAGTCTTCTCTTCACGGTGATGCAAAAGATCTTGGCAAATGTTCAGATCAAGTGTCTGAAAGTGCAAAAGATAATGCTGTAACATTAAACATCCCACTATCCAGTGACCAGAAGGTGCAAAGTGCCGAAAAAACTTCTGAAGCAGTTGATTCTCATACAGACAGGGGTGATGCAGTATCTGGTGATTGCCAACCTAAACGGGAATCAGAAGGTTTGGCAGGTTCAATTACTCTGCAAATATGTTCTTCAGATGTCAAACATGGTTCAAAGCTTTCAGAAGATCTTTCAAAGGCTGGTGGGATCTTAAACTCTGCAGCAACACCGGGTCAGCTTAAAACAGCTTCAAGTGCTGGGAAATCTTCTACTGTTCCATCCACGAGTTTGACCCCCAAATCATCCACTCCTCAGAACTTAAAATCTGGGGATGTTCAGAATCCTAATCCATTTACTAAGCAACGAGTAGCGTCTGAAAGTAAAGTTAGCATCAAGAAAGATCATGCTTCATCTGCAGACATGGATCATGATAAGGACAATATGCCAAGGAAAATAGTAAAAGAGCACTTAAGATCCCCTACAAGTTCTGCTCTGAAAACCCCACACTTTAGCAGGAATTCACATGATTCTGTATCCAAGCAGACCACATCAGAATCAAAAGATTCATTGCTTCACTCATCATCCAAGACATTGTCAGAAGGAGATACTGCAGTTCCTGCCGGCTCTAGTGAGAAGGTACATGGGCAGAATAAAAGTTCAGCTCCAAGTGCAATGCAAAGAGGTGAAAAGTTGAACCAGACAACTTCTTCCAAGACTAGTCAGAATCATGCACCACCTCCTTGTCCACCTGCACCATCTAGTTCTCAAGCAAAACTAAGTGATGAGGAAGTAAGACCACCGGTTTCATTTCTTTTCGTCATCTTTTATTTCTGGTAAGAAGTTTCTTAGTAAGTTTCAGGGATTGTTTTTGCAGCTCGCTTTACTTTTACATCAAGAACTCAACAGTTCTCCCAGAGTACCTCGTGTACCACGTGCTCGTCATGCGTCTAGCTTACCTCAGCTGGCTTCTCCAACTGCAGCAAGCATGTTAATAAAGCGTACATCTTCTTCTAGCGGAAAGGATCACCACACGGTAATAATGTCAATTCTTTTTAACTTCAAATTAGGCTACTTGGGCATGCTAACAAATGTGACTGATACATTACAGGGCTCTAGAAGAAAAGTGAGGGATGCTTATAAAGATGGGGTCCGAAGTTCCCGTGAACTAGATGATGAAGCTAAGAAGATGGACAGAGTCCCATCTTCTCCAGATTGTAGAAGACAAGACACAGCAAGTACAGTGGATGCTGCTACTAAGAGGGAGGAGAATGCATCTTCAACACCCTCACATTCTTACAAAAAGACTATCCCTTCTACCTCCATTCCAACTGCAAGCAGTGGTCGATCTTCATCCGCTGAGGCTAATGATCGCAATTTGCCATCTGTACGCAGTTCACCGAGGAATGTGTCTGACGATGATATGGGGGCAGTTGGTCCTGTTCATCATACTTTACCAGGTACATGTGATATTTCTACAAGGTTTCCTTATTTTACATTGTTTTCCTATTCATCCTAGCTTATCCTTCTTTTCCTCATGCAGGCTTAATAAATGAGATTATGAGTAAAGGCAGACGAATGACGTATGAGGAGCTCTGCAATGCTGTGATGCCGGTATGGTTGATTTTAAAAGAATGCTCCATATTTTTTGTAAGTGTTGTTTCCTACAATGGGTGGTAGAGTTATTTAAAATTATCATCTTTTTCTTTCTTTTTGTTTCTATGTGCAGCACTGGCATAACCTGAGAAAGCACAATGGTGAGCGTTATGCATATACAAGTCCTTCACAGGCCGTTCTTGATTGCCTTCGGAATCGACATGAATGGGCTCGATTAGTTGATCGTGGTCCGAAGGTACTCTCCTGATACTAAATCGAATAGTTTGTTGATATTCGCTGGTTGCATACGTGTTTCATTGAATATTATCATATAAACTTGATTGCATCCTTCAGTACTTTTAAATCACAAAACCGGCTGTATGGTCCAAATATCTAAATGTGCAATAGTGATATTGAAATCATCTGCTTACTCCACCCTTGGGGAAGGGTAAGTTGAGAACTTGTGAATTGTTATACAACTGAATATGTAGCAAGGGGACCTCATATAATGGAGAAGCTGATTTAGTATTTATGGTACTTAAAACGGTCTTTTAGATTGGCGCACATGGACCCGTTTACGTTGCTGAACAGGGATCCACTCCAAACAGGAATTTGTAGAAAAATGCATATGTTCACAAGTTTTGTATCTAGAACTTGAGGATCTTAATGTGTATGATGCTTCTTTGATATAATTCTAATCTCAAAATCATTCTGTGGCAGACAAACCCTAGGAAAAAGCGAAGACCTGATGCTGACGATTCAGAGGATAATGAATATGGCAGGGTCAACAATCCAAAGGAGTTAGACAGTAAAAACATCGATACACAGAGAGATGACTTCCCAAAGGGCAAGAGAAAAGCTCGAAAACGCAGAAGACTGGCCCTTCATGGACGAGGAATAAAGGATGTCAGGGAGAAACGGAAAACAGATTTGCTCACCGACGATGATGTTGGGCCGTCGTTCTCTAATTCCACCGAGGAAACTGTGTCAGAGGATGATAATCAGGGAGGTGGAGCAGGTCCAGTTGGAAGTGAGGCCACTTCTAGTTCAGAGGAAGCAGGGACAAGTTGATTGTCCACTGTCTGGTCTAACCTCCAGGGCTCCGGTAGAGCAACGGCTTAGAAGAACGGAAGAGTCAGGAGTGTAATACTAGTGTACATAGTAATGTATATTTATGGGTCAGAAATCCTTGTTTCTTTAGGGAGTAATTCAAATTTGATTGAGTAAAACATTAGGCAGAGGCTGCACCTGATCACTACAAAACTATGTAGAATTCATCATCTTACTTTGCGTGGTAGGGTTTAACTTGTAGATTTTTGTTCCTGGTCCTTACTTTCTGACCTGGTCCTTACTTTGCAGTATATAAACTAAAAACTGATAATTTACACATCTCTTGCAAATACATTACCAGCGACGAAAAAGTCCTACTCATAACCTCTCACTTACAATACGACGATTAAATGATTTTATTTAGATTTTATTTAACTGTGATTTTTCTTATTCGGTTTACAATCTAACTCAGGTAGCAAACCATCTTTATTTTTTTTAGCAAATTACATATACATCTTTTAAAAAGATTTGAAACACAAATAAATCCACTTGTCAGTTTTTAACAAGGACAAATTTTTTTCTGCTTGTCATATGTCATGGTTTAATTTACTAAAATGACTATACAAAATAAATCAGATTAAATCATACCCCACCATGTATTGTTTTAGCTGTTATTGCACTTGCTGGAATGTTGGTTCAATTAGTGTAGTAACAGCTTCAGTAACTACAGTAACAAGTTTTGAGTGACTTAACTAATGTAGTAGCATGTTTTACTAGAGAGTTAACTGCTACTACACTTCCAAAAAATGTAGTAGCAGAGTTTTAATGGTTTAGCTAGTGTAGTAGCAGATTTTTAGTAGCTCAGCAAATGTAGTAGCAGTAGCTATTTTAAGTGCTATTGCACTTGCTGGAATGTTGTTGCTACTATACTTCCAATAAATGCAGTAGCAGATTTTTAGTAGTTCAATTAGTGTAGTAGCAGCTTCAATAACTACAGTAGCAGGTTTACAGTGGTTCAACTAATGTAGTAACATATTTTACTGGAGAGTTAGCTGTTACTACACTTCCAACAAATGTAGTAGCAGAGTTTTAATAGTTCAGCTAGTATAGTAGCAACTTTAGTAAGTATAGTAACAGGTTTTTAGTGGCTCAGCAAATGTAGTAGCAATAGCTATTTTCAGTACTTGTTGTAGTAGCAGGTTTTTATTGGTTCGGCTAGTGTAGTAGTACGTTCTGTAAATGTAGTAACTGCTATTATTGATAGGAAAAATTCATTTATGAATTATGCTACTGTTCGGTTCTACAAATCACTCGTTTTTTTCTTCTACTACACTTGTTGTAGTTATGCTACTGCACTCATGTTTTTTAAGTTTCTGTTACTACATGAAGATTAATTGAGTCTCATCCAATTCTATGCAGGCACATGATGTCATCTCCTTAAACCCACAGACCATCAAGCCCTTGGACTAGGCCTAAGAAGAAGCCCAGCTCCTCAACTCATCCGTCGCTTCTTCGCCACTCATCACTCTCTCGCTCCACCCCCGTGAGTCTCTCTACACCTCCAACCACAAGGACTACAAGTCGTTAGTCCTCACCCGACTCGGCCACGACTCGGTCCGAGTCAACTCGCTCAACACGAAGCTTCAACTGGCTTTACAGGGAGTGAACCGGGCGGATCTAGAGCCCATGCAGACGGAGATCCGACCTAAGGACTTGTCAACTCCCGTAACTTCCGGGATCAGCTTGGGAAGCGGCGAGTACTTCACACGCGTCGGCGTCGGTAGCCCGGCGAAGCAGTTCTACATGGTGTTGGATACCGGCAGTGACGTCAACTAGCTCCAATGACAGCTTTGCTTCGATTGTTACCAACAATCTGACCTGATTTTCAACCCGACCGGAGTCGATCTAGCAGGCGGCGCAGTCGATCGGCGAGGTCGATTTAGCAACGGTGAAGTCGATCAGCGTCATGTGGTAGAGAGAGAGAGAGAATGACATATATCGGGGAAAGAGAGAGAAGATATTTTTGGTTGGCAGTTTAGTAGATATTTTAAAAAATATTAGTTTTTTAGGTATTTTGTGTAAAAATTACTGACTTGATATGGTATTATGTAATGTGGGTTGGGTTTATGTCCTTTTAAATATGTTGAAAAGTAGTTTTTTTTGTATGTTTTGCAACTGACTATGTTAATGGATGTCAATAAGTCTACAAGAGTAATCAGACTAATCACGTGCACAAACCTAAAAATCCCTCCAACATGTTGCCCACTAACATGTGAAAATTGACTCTAATCCCATATAAGAGGCATTCCGACCAACTTTACCACCCATTTAGCTATCAAACTGCTATTCTGGCAGGGAGTTTGACAGAAATATAATTGGGGTTACAATGAAAAAGAAAAGTGGTCCAAGTTTGGACTGAAGAAGGATATTCCTTCAAAGGAAAGAAAGGAATACGAGAGGGCATAGACTCCATTGACAGCCCAACCCGCTGAATGTGAGGGACGCTATAAAAGCTGGGGTGATTCAGACTCCCCGCAGTTAAAAAAACAAGGACTAGATCGTTGAAAACGACGGTGACATATTTCTCTGGCCATCTCTGACTCTCCCCCAAACACCATTACTTAACCCAACTACCTACCGCCGGCCACCTCCTAGGGTTTCATCTCCGGCTACTCCCTTTCTTACATTTCTCTCTTCGCTGCTCAGCGATCTCAAGGTTGGTCCGCTATCTCAATTTCTCAATTATGTTCAGTCAGGATTGTCAATTTTGGTTGAATAGGTTCGAGATTGAATTTTCTGAGATCGATTTGTTGATTAGTGGAATCAATCTGTTGCGGTTTAGGTTTTGTTTGAACCGTTCGTCGTCGTCGTCGTCGTCGTGAGATAATGACGATTCCGGATTCAGGTTTCATGATGGAGAACGAGGCGAGTTGCTTACCGCACACACCGGAGGAGGAGAAGCGGATCATTGACGAATTGACACGCCAATCCGAAGCCAATGTCAAAGAAGGCACCTTGTTCTATATAATTTCCAACAGGTTTTCCTCTCTCTCTCTCTCTCTCTCTCTCTCTCTCTCTCTCTCTCTTCTCTATCTAGCTTGATCTTTGTAGGAACTAGCCTCTAATTGAAATACTGGAAGCGAATTTTCGATGTTTATGCTTAGCTTCATTCTTTGCTTTCTTTTGGGAATTCAGCTTGCGGAGGGTTTAAAGTGCTTTATAAGTTAATTAGAGGCATGTGTAGTATGATTCGTACCGGAAAATTGAGTATATGTACTTTTCTTTTTAAAAAGGTATTCTCCGTGCATTCTGAGTTAAGTATAAGCCAGATTGATTAAGAAAGTGAAGGAGGCTTTCATTTTCGTTATCGAACAGTCTCTATGGGATGTGTGTTTTTGCCTAGAAGCTCCTGTTTACCAATACCTGGATCAGTTTGAATATAGAAGGAACTTAATTAAGCACGTACTCTGCTGCATTGGTGGCAACTACTCCCTGTGCATTCTAAGTTACCAGCTTTTGTTTCAATGTCGATAGGTTCTTTCTGTTATTTGTCCAGGTGGTACTCAAGCTGGAGGAGGTATGTTGAACAAGGCACTGGAGAGGATAACAAGTGTGATTCTGAATCCCAACCAATGGATCTGCACTCTTCGAAAATTGTCAACAGACCCGGACCGATTGATAATTCTGATATAGTTGAAAAAGAATGCAAGGGAGGTGATCTACAGCTTCGTAGAATGCTGATGGAAGAGCAAGACTACGTCTTAGTTTCTCAGGAAGTTTGGGAAATGCTTTTGATTTGGTAATTAACAGTAAAGGCTCTTGCTTTGTAGGATCATTCCACGTAATTTTGATTAATAATCTACACTGCATATTTTTAAGTTCCTAGGTAGATGGTCAAATACAATAAAATATAGGTGTAACTGTGCAAGTTTGAAATCTTTTTCCCATAGTTTATATTCTATAATTTGTACAGGTATAAAGGAGGTCCATCATTAGCAAGAAAGATGATTTCTCAGGGAGAAGTTAATAAGAATTTGATGGTGGAGGTTTACCCACTGTGTCTTAAAATTATCGATTCTAGAGACAAAAGCCAGACAGTTATCTGGTTAAGCAAAAAGGTACAACAGTCTTGCTTGGTTGTCTAAACATATTCATTATGATTTTAAAAGATATTTCCAAATGTCTTAATTGCTTGGTTGCTTTGTTTGGGTTTAAGTTTCTTTCATTCAAGTGTTTATTGTTTCTATATTTCTCAGCTGATGTGTCTAGAAGCATCAGGTTCACTAAACTAGTATGTTCAGATGTTCGTTGCTTTCATATTCTAGCTTTGGTGTCTGGTTTCTTGGAAATCGAGTCCACCCCAGTCAAGAGGCTTATGAGGGATAGAAAACTCAATGAAAGATTTTTGGGGTGTTCCATCCTTGAAAATATATAACTGTGGCTGTCAGATAAAGAAAGCACCCCTAAATGACTAGATACTGCATTCTGACAACTGGATTCTGTTCAGGCTTCTGTCCAGGAGCTTCACGAGAAGGTGTGCACAATCAGAGGAATTGAGCAAAATAAGGTATATCTCTTGTGTCTATCTTATGTTTCTTATTTATTATCTCTGCTGACTTTTGGATTTGAGAAGTTAAAGTGAACTAAGACATTCTCTCTCTCTCTCTCTCTCTCTCTCTCTCTCCCAGGCCTGTATCTGGGATTACTTCAACAGGGAGAAGCAGTCATTGTTGAATGCTTTGAACCAAACGTTGGAGCAGTTGAACTTGCAGATGGATCAAGAAGTGAGTTCTATGAATTACAATGTAAAATACTGTTCACCAACCTGGTGACGAGTAGATTCATGGTTGCCTACTCTTAGATGTGATATCTAGGTTGAGATTGGTATTGAATCTAAGGGCAGTTTGGTGACCATAATGATTTGGTCTCACATGCAATTAATACTTAATCATCTGCTAGGTATAAAGTACTAGATAAATCGATGCTGGTTCATAGACTTTCAGACTTCATAGATATCGAGACTTAATTTCTTATAATAGGTCAGTTGGAATTCATTTGCATCTTCAATTGGAGTCGGTTGAATAACTTTCACTTCTCTAAGCATCCGAAGTCAATAGCTTTTCAAATTTTGCATGATGTGCATGCTTGCATACTTCCAGCTTGGGATTGAAAAATGTATATCTATTTATATCTGACCATTGTGGCGATTATCTCGTTGTATGTGTAGTGTATCTATTGATCAATTCTCTTATATGCAGGTTCTTCTTGAGGTACAAGCTGATGGAAACTATTCCTCTGCAGTTTCCATGGATTCAACTGGAAATGAGTTGGCATTGGTAACTGTAGAACCATCAAGGTCATTGATGACAATTGCTGGGGGTCCTACTTTGTCGAATGGTCATTCAGTGGGTTATAATAATGATGTGCTTCAGGGAAGTACATTTGGTAGCTCAGCATCAACAGATACAGATGACAGATCTTATCTCTATAATCCAATGAAAAAAGGAGATAAGGGCGGTTTGGCAGGATTGCAGAATCTCGGAAATACTTGCTTTATGAATAGTTCCCTCCAGTGCTTGGTCCACACACCCCCTCTTGTTGATTTTTTTTTGCAAGATTACTCTGATGAGATCAACACAGACAATCCCTTAGGGATGCATGTAGGTGTCTTATCTAGTTTCCCTTCTCTTCTGTTTTTATACCCTGATGTTTGTAACATATGATTTTTCTGTGCAGGGTGAGCTTGCTCTTGCTTTTGGTGAGCTTTTGAGGAAATTGTGGTCCTCTGGGAGAACAACAATTGCTCCACGTGCATTCAAGGGAAAGCTTGCTCGATTTGCTCCTCAGTTTAGTGGCTATAATCAGCATGACTCTCAGGTTAGTACTGTATTCTTTTTAAACCTTCATGTATTAGTAAGGTTGGATCTTAGATAGATGTATCCCCTGGAGTACTCAAGCTTAGTGGTTGGTTTGAGTAATATATAGGTTAATATTCTTGGGCAATTATGAAATATTACATGCTCACTGTAATTCTTTCAATAGGAACTTCTTGCTTTCTTACTGGATGGACTGCATGAAGATTTGAATCGTGTTAAAAATAAGCCCTACATTGAAACAAAGGATTCAGATGGTCGTCCGGATGAGGAAGTTGCAGATGAGTGTTGGAAAAATCACAAGGCCCGGAATGATTCATTGATTGTGGATGTTTGCCAAGTAAGCAGTAGTTATATCACTGTTATTGTTTTATCATATTGTAGTGTGCTAGATCATCAGCTTCCTGCAAGTGTTTTTATCTCATTTGCATATATATTGGCAAGTTATATGTAAATGTCTTGCCAACTTTTGCTTTCAAATAGACGCACGCATGGGCACACACTCATTAAAGTCATGTAGGAAGATATATATGGGAGTTATATACAAGAGTCAAGGTGAAATCCTATATAGTTGCTAAATAATGTGGAATCAAATACAATAAAGAATTTGGCTTCTCTGCTTGGATTTATGTTACTTGGATTTGCTTGGATGACTTCTAACCATTGGATTGAGTACTATCTAAGACCGAGCATGAAAGATACAGCTACTACCTTCAACTAATTTCTTACTATCAATCTCTGAGTAACTTATACATATACTTATTTGCTTTTATGTATTTATCTGTTTACTTTCTTGCTTCAGGAGTAATTTTTCTTTTGTTTTTTTTTTTAGCTTACTGAAATTTCCCTTTTAGAATTTTATCTTTCTTGTCTCACAATACATTTTAAATTTTGATATGTTGCTGAACTGAGCAGGGTCAATATAAGTCAACGTTAGTGTGCCCCGTTTGTGAGAAGGTATCAATTACTTTTGATCCTTTTATGTACTTATCGGTGCCACTACCTTCAACTGCCACTCGATCAATGACGGTGACTGTACTTTATGGTGATGGACGGGGTCTTCCAATGCCGTACACTGTAAACTTGTTCAAAGATCGCTCTGTTAGAGATCTTATTGAGGCATTGGGGACTGCATGCTGCTTGAAGAGTGATGAAAGCCTTCTGCTTGCAGAGGTAAATATGGCTTTCCTTTGGCTCATGTTTTCCTTTCCTGTAAATTGTTCCTCTACATTAACTAGTGACTATCTTTTGGCGTAACAGTAGTCTAAAATCTTTATTGTCAGATATACGAGCATCGGATTTATCGATATTTGGAGAACCCTTCTGAACACTTGTCTTCAATTAAGCCTGATGAGCGTATTGTCGCCTATCGGTATTCTAAAGGGGCTGGAACAACCAGACTGGAAATAATGCATCGATGGCAGGAAAAGTAAGTCCTCTCTATTCTCTTAATCTCTCCATATGGTATTTGTTTTGACCTAAGTATTGCCAAATATCAGATGTACATTGGATCCTTTGAAGGGTCAGAGGAAGCTTTTTGGAACACCATTGGTTACTTATATAGGAGAAGACCAATTAAATGGAATAAATGGAGTTGATATTGAAAGAGCAGTTTCTACATCTCTGTCCCCTTTGAGGAGAGCTGTTAAGCTTCATAGCACAACAGAAAATGGCTCAACTTCAGAAGCTGTTGATGAACCATCAGACAGCTACAATTTGAGGTCCATGGACAATGGAGAACAAGAAGAAGCATCAAGCAGGGAGTTATCTTTTCACCTATTTCTAGCCCTTGATGAAAGGGGTAACACATGCAAGCCACTTGAGAAGTTTTCTTCCATAAAGTTCGGTAAAAATATTAAGGTTTTTTTGGACTGGACTGAGAAAGAAGATGAATCTTATGATGCTAGTTACCTGAAGGATCTACCTGAGGTACACAAGTCTGGTAATACTGCGAAGAAAACTCAACAAGAAGCTATTTCCTTATTTTCTTGCTTAGAGGCATTTCTCAAGGAAGAACCTTTAGGTCCCTCAGATATGTGGTATGGTACTTTTAATCATTTCCAATGGCTTCTGTATGACGTTATTTTGAATCTTCAGACCATCTAATGTCTCCTTGGCAATATTCAGCCGTTGATCTATGCTCTTGGATTTTGTAATGCAGGTACTGCCCAAGGTGCAAGGAGCATAGACAGGCTACCAAGAAGCTGGACTTGTGGATGCTGCCAGAGATTCTTGTGTTTCACTTGAAACGATTCTCATACAGCAGATATTCGAAGAATAAACTCGACAGTTTTGTGACTTTTCCAATTCATGATCTTGACTTGAGTAAATATGTGATGAGCAAGGAAGGGAAACCATATTTGTACGAGCTATACGCTATTAGCAACCATTATGGTGGTCTAGGTGGTGGGCACTACACTGCATATGCGAAGGTATGACAAAACTCTACTGTATGCTACCGGGTGATTTGTCTAGTTTTATGTTATGAGGCTCATCATGCCTCTTTTTTTACACTATCAAATAGGTGAAATTTTTGGCCATCTCATTTTCCTATCTTGCAGTTGATTGATGAGAACAGATGGTACCATTTCGATGATAGTCATGTTTCTCCAGTCAGTGAAAGCGACATCAAGACTTCGGCTGCCTATGTGCTATTTTATCGAAGAGTAAAAGGTGGACCGAATACAGGAGATGCATCAGAGACTCATATGGCTTCTTGAGGACTTGAAGTAAGCACATTTTGTTACAAGGTTTGGAGGCTTCCTTACCAGGTTGGTCCAAGAATGGTACAGATATCTTTTGGATGGGCCTTTGAGACGAGACGAGAATGCAGAACATGGTTGTCGACTTGTCGGTACAAGGAACGTGTACCTCTTATTCTTATTTCTTCTAGAAAAGAAAATTTTGGTAGATGTTATCTCATGATCAATTCATCTTGTGAAGGTTACTGTAATCATTCACATGAATGCTTGTTCATTGGTAAGAGTAGCATACGAGAAGCTCTGTAAGGTGTTCTACGTTTAATCCTCTGTAAGGCGTTTCTATGCTTTATTCATGTTAGGGCAGTGCAGTGTACCAATTCAACAGAGAGGTTCTGGACTTGCCTGGACATATTATTTTGTAGTCGATTCCGAGACCGATTGAAGATATGTACGCCTTACTGAGGTTGAAACATTGTATGCAAGTGCAAATGATGAACACAGCATTTGAAATATAGCCTCCCATTTTTATGATGTTTGGGTTTTTGATTTGAGTTTGGTTTCATTGTAAGAATCTGAATAAATGGAAGGTAAAAACAATGTTCAAACACAGAAACACCGTCAAGAACTCTACGATGAAAAAGAGAGATACAACAAATACAGGGGAAAATAAATAGATCTAATCTTCTAAATGGTGGTCCTCTCCAGCCTCCTTCACAAACCCGACCGACTAGAGTTATTGAGATAGATGAAATAATGCTCCTGCAAAGGCCAAAAACACAGAGAAAGTTAAAGCCTCTAGCTAAAGATGACAGGCAGCAATTGCTTGCCAACTAGAAAGTGTAAGCTCATTGATTAGGAGAGGAGCAAAAGTTTTCACCTTTGCCTAGTTCTCAAGTAGCCTCTTCTATTTTTTTTCCTCTTCCTCTTCCTCTACCATTCATTCACATCTGATTGTTCTAATTGAGCACTTGGGTTTTCTCTAAGCTTTTACCTCCAACTTCAAATGACTTTTATCAACAATAGGACCATCCACAACATTGATATCGAACTGATCATATGGTATCTCTTCTGTGAAAAAAGAAGCATCAGAAGCCAAAGGTGAAAGCAACTAGATGAACCAAAAAATTGATAGTAATAGGCTAGTAGCGTTTGATAGAGATAGTTAAAAAGTGTTTAACCGTGAAGCATAATTCAATGCATTTATAACGTCAAACATACGTAAATAAGATCGAGTTTGGACGCAGTCATCTAGTCTACTTTAGAAACGGTTAGAAAACACTTCCAAAATGCTTCGCTACAAAAACCATGTGACGCTGACGACAAAGGTTTGTAGTATTTATGTTGGTGCCAGATGACAACGGCGACAAACGACGTCGTTTTCCACGGCACGTCACTACAATTTAATTTCCAACAAAAATTCAACGGACCCCAATCACTCTTATCAAGATTTAACGACCCCAATAGTCCACTAGACATTTGGCCCAGTAAAAAATAGACACGTAAAAAAGATCAGTAAAAAGTGAAGCAAACACTCACAGTGGCGGAGGCGGGTGAGATGGACAAGTAGCCGTTACTGGAAGAACCAGGCGGCGACGATCCGATAGTAATCGGATTAATCCCACCCTGACCCGACCCGGACGAGCTGCTACTGCTACTGTTGCCCTTACTACTTGAGCTACTGTTCAGCGAGAATCCAAGCGAGTACGCCGGAGTTCCATCAGGTTTCAAAAGCCCGAAGTTTCTCTCGGAGCTCGGGCCGGGTTTCATGTTCTCATTAAACAGAGCAAACACGTAGATATTCAGATCCGAGTTCGGCCTCAACGGCGTGCCTTTATTCTGGCAAATCAGCTTGATCAGATTCCCGTTGTATTTCTTCGCATTCTCCGGCGTGGCTCCGGCCTCGTCGTCGTCGCCTTTAGAAGGCCACCCTGTCTCGGAGATGTGAACCGGGAGTTTTTTGTAGCCGAGAGATCCCAGCGCGGCGTAGACGGCGTCGATCTGAGCGAAGAGCATGTTGTCGTAGTGGAGATTAGTCGCCGGATCCGGCGATCCGGCGTTGGGCTGGAAGAGGACGTAGTCCAATGGAACTTGCTTCGGGTTTGATTTGTATGCGAAGTAAGGGTAGGCGTTGATCAGGAACGGAGATCCGGTTTTGGAATGGAAATCGAGGATCGGAGCTATGCAGTTCTTTAAATCCCGGCGGAAAGTTCCGGCCGACGGCGGGAACGAGTTTTCAAGAATGGAGAGGGAATGGGCCGTGGTGACGGTGACCTGCTTGTCCAGGTTTAGATTGACCAGCGCGGTGTGGACGCTCTGCATCGCCGGGAGGAGGTTGCCGGTTAACGACGTGTCGTTGAATGTGAGGACTTCGTTGCCGACGAAGATGCAGGTGATCTTGGTGGCCGGGAGGTAAGCCTGGACGTTGGACTTGACCCATTCTTGGGCTTTTCCCGGATCTTGGACCTTGGCGAGGTACTCGTTCCCGAGGCCGACTATGAACTCCACTCCGGTGTTGGCGAATGCTTTCAGCACTTTGGGATCGGCGTCGTAGAGTTTGATTCTGGTGATTCCGATGGATTTCGCTATGGGCACCACGGCTTCCGGTGAAGGTAAGTTGTTGGCAATCTGGCCGTAGTTGATTCCAATTGAGTTCGCCACTTCTGAGTAGAGGAAGCCTTTAAGAGAAAACAGTGAAAGATTAGAGCTTTGATGTGAAAATGGGATTAAAGATTAGGGCTTTTAGACAAAATGTGAGTGTAAAGAGTTGGGTTTTGGTTGTTGGTACCTGAAATTAGCAGAACGAGGAAGAACAATGAAGAACAGTGGCTAAAGAGCTCCATTCTGTGCAGCTCAGGGTGGAGTATAAAGTGAAGGAGCTGCAGCTCTAAAACTGAGGTGAAGTGAGACTGAGAAGGACAAGTTGGGGGAGCTCAGTTTCAGTGTCTATGTGAGTCTGAGGAAAGAGAAATGAGTAATGTCAATGTCTTCTGGAACTGTAAAAAAGAAAATGGGGGGAGGTCGGTTGATATTTTGGGGATGTGAGATTCTGAGAGAGCGCGAGAGACGGAGAAAGGGGACCAAGGGAATAAGAGGGTGCGAATTGGGTGTGAATTGGATTCTTTGGTTTGATTTTTTTACTGTGTTTGATGCATCGGTGGTGATAGGGTTTGGTGGGTCAGGCGAGTTGTATTTGCATGACAAGCTTCACATGGTCGCCATTCCTAACCCACTCAATCAGGGTAGCTTTCTACTTTTCTGAGGAAGAAGAAGAAGAAAGACAGGCTCCTCTACTTTGTTTTTTTTTTTTTTTTTTATCATTTTCCGGTTGGCCTTTTTCAGTTTTAGGAGCTGTTGGTACCTGTTTAGGCTGTTACTGTTGGTTCATTACTTCATTACAGTCCAATAAAAACGACAGAGATTTCCAACCAGCATGAGATACGTGCCATGCATGCGAAGCAAAGTGTGAAGGCAACTTTCGCCGTTTTTTTTTTGGCCGGGGAATTATAGATTCTCGGCTCTTTGCTTGTGGTTCAATCAACTCTTGGTTCATAGTGAAAAGCCAAGATTAGTTCCGTTTGAGCATCTGGGGCTTTTCTCTTTGGGGTAAATTATTCGTGGAACATTATGATTCAGTTGCATATTGATTGGCGAGTTGACTAGTTGAGCTTTTTGTTTATGAGCATCTTGATTCTTTTGTCCATGGACCATGTATATGAGAAGAAAAATGTCACCAGAAGCATCATGATATTTGTTACTATTATCACTTCCAGCAACTAAATCGATTACTTGAGTGTGTTATTTTACTACCCTTCTTCTATGTTTCTAGTGTCCATAGTTGAATCAGGACCTATATATATGTTCATGGTGCTCAAATTATAGTAGCACCAAACACACCTACTTTTTTGTCAAAACCTTTAAATGGTTGTGACTAATGTAAAAATCTGATAAGCTAAATGAGAGTCGACTTAAGTTTATCTTTCTAAACCCCAATTTGCCCGATCTCACCAGCGACTTTCTCTCATTTGTTTCTTTGTTTCCGCTCACCCATGGTGGTGATCCCTCATCTTTTGTGTTGATTCCTCTATGGTGAAACCTCACCCCATGCCAAGTGGTGATTTTTCTTTACTTTTTCTCTTCTTTTGCATCTGATTTTGGTCCCCATAGATCAAATCCGTTTTTAGCCTTTAGATCTAAATCCCTGAGGCTTATTGTCATATTTGTTCTCATGTTGACTCTAAGATCTTGTTTTTTCTCTGCTCCTCAAGATTTTCAAACCGTGATTAAGGCTCCTTCTTCTCTACCTTGTCTTGCTATCGAAGATCCCGTCATCCTTTGCAACCACCTCTTTAGATCTCAAGCTTGTTATTGAGATCTATTTTGGCTTTGTTGTTGTCACTATTTTATACGAGTCTTTCTCGTAATTGGTTGACGGGAGAATGTACGGAGGCTCTGTCCTCCTCACCTCTGCATACCACGTACATATGGGTACCAATCTTTGCTCGCGATTTTCATTGGAGCTCTGGTGACGACATTCTAGGGCGGCTGCAAGTTAGAGATGAAGAAGAAATTTTATTTAGGGTTTGAATGTTTTGGGTTTTTGGGCCCTTAGTTTGCTCTGTTTTTGTAATGCCCTTCTCACGTCTTAATCTTCTTAGAGATGACTTTGAGAGGTTTGTTTGCTTGTCATTGGCTTTGTTTGGGCCTCCTTGTGCCTTTTGGCTTTTATGATATTTGTTTCACGACAAAAAAAAATGTAAAAATCTAGCTAACACTATACACAATGGCTCAAAGGCTCAATAATAGCATCGGATTGAGTATGCCTTCAAGTAGACATGCATGCATGTTGATAACTATAAGGCTAATTATTATTATTTTTCTTTTCTTTTCTATTTTTTCAAAAATTGAGAAGGGTTCGGTAACCACTGATTGAAAGAGTATTAACCATAAAATGTCTTTTTTTTTCCAAAAATATTTTATTAAATAACTCACGCACGCCTTTACATATGTCAGTGATGTTTTGAACTCATGACTTTAACGTTGTCAGTTAAACTACTTGACCAATCAGGCTATGACTCACCGACATAACCTTAAGATGTCTAATAACACTCATTTTTAGTTAGCCCTACAACAACTAATGAGAAAAGACTATACCATCTTACCCGTAACCATCATAATTAAGTGATCTAATGATCGATAAAGGCTATAAACCGTGTTGGTTGGGAATCTCCAAACCTGCGTACGAATCATGAAGCTGTCAAAGTGATCAGACATTGTGTTGCAATGCACAGTTAGCTAGAGGAATTCACATGCGCCAGATTGCCGGAACTCTCCGAAGATTAGTTATTGGGCAAGAATGCCTTTGGAAATTGGATTAATGTCAAGCCCAAAAAAAAATTTGTTAATTAGAAAATATTCCTGAAAAATAAGAAGAAAATATAGTATTGCACGATAGCGAGAAAACGTAGAGAAGAGGAAAAATTAGGGTTTTGTTGGTAGATCTACCAAATGGCCTTCGCTAATCGACTCCGATCCAGCCTCCCTCTCCAAGTCCTCGTTAGCAAGGTTCTCAGATCGGAACCAGTCTCCGCCGCCGCCCAGCGGGCAGTAGTTTGCCCTACTTTGTCCAAAACCAATAACAAATCCGATGAATCATCAAGGAACTTCGATTCTATTTCCTCTAAGAATAACAAGGAAGAGAAGGTGAAGTTGCCTTTGGTTTTGTTTGGGGGGTATGGGAAATATGCGTCTGCTTTGTACATTGCTGCAGTGAAAACTGATTCCTTGGACAAAGTCGAGTCTGAGATTCTCGACTTTGTTCAGTCTATCAAGAACACTCCTGAGCTTTCTCAGTTCACCAAGGATCCGACGGTGCCTGCTCGTTCTAGAGTGAAGGCAATGGCGGAGATTTCGTCTCAGTTTGAACATTCAGAGACTACAAAGAACTTCTTGGGTATGAAATAATTGGATCTTAATATTGCTCTCTTTTGTTGTAGTTTAAACAATGTCTATGATCAATGCCTAAGTTTATCTAATTCGTTGCTTTTCTTCTGTAGCTGTGTTGACTGAACATGAAGGTCTGAACCACGTTGAAGCCATTGCAAAAAAATTTGTAGAGTTGACTATGGCACATAAGGGAATAGTGGAAGTTAATGTGACTTCTGTGATTGTAAGTTGAAATACCTAAACGTGATAGTAAATTTCATATCTTATGAATATCACGGTACTACTTACCTAGCTAGCTAAACAATTGCTTAGACGAGTAAACATGTCAATTTATTTGAGGTATAGAATCGGTGGTCTGTATATTGCTAATGCTCGGGACTTACTGCTGGCTGGTCCTTGATATTAGTTAAATGTTAAAATTTAGAGAAATAGGCAAGTTAGGGTTTTACTCAAACTTTTTCAATAACGAGGGGATTGACAAGGGCAGAGAATAGAATTGTATATGCTTACATAACATTGGTGCTGGCATTTTGAGTTTGCAGTTTGTTATGTTATGATTTAATTCCCTTTCGAGTTTTGGTTCGTTTACAAGAGATTACTGACACTACCTTGGATGGCCTTCTATGCGATTTAATTCTTAAACTTCTGGGACTTAATAGAGGTTGTTATAGTACATTTCTGAAAGAAATTTGTGACCATACATGATGCGTGTATATATCACAAGACCTGTGTCTAACTGTTTCGTCTGTGATTACCAGCCCCTACCTGCTGAAGAGGAGAAAGAATTGAAGGAGACAATGCAGGAGATACTTGGACAGGGGAAGACAGCGAAGCTTGAACAGAAGATCGATCCAGGGATTCTAGGAGGTATTGTGGTAGAGTATCAGCAGAAGATGGTGGACATGTCCATCAAGACTAGGGCACGCCAGATGGAGAGGTACTTGCGGGATCCCAAAAATTGGGACGAGCTCCTCTTCTGAACGGTGCGTATCAGTTGTTGTCACACAGCTTATGAAGGGAGGAAGGTTTTGATGCATGCTTTGAATTCTGTTACAAATCTTGGTAAATCCATTTGTTTTCAATAAGCTTTATTTTACCATGTTGAACTCTACTTCCAGGATTATTTTTTCAACTGTGTAATAACATGCATTTGAACTAGCGACTTCTTGAGCTTCTTAATTTTTATTTTTGTTTTTGTTTCTGAGAACTGAATCACCGAAAGTTTTTCTGCTTTGAGAACTCGTTGCAAACGAACTTCGTTGAAACCCTTATGTTCAAACATGACGAGTCTAATTCTCTCGCTCAATGGCAGCCGAAGCAAAGAAACCCTACTTCTGCCAACAACCTTTAGGCACACTGATTTCTCTTTGTCAAACTTAGGGGAACTTCTGTATCATTAGCTCTGCCTCTACGAATCCAGTGTATTCCAACGGATGGAACACCGAAATCGCAAATAATTCTTTTACGAACTTTATTGTTTTCCACTTTCGGTAATGGTTAAACGAAATTTCATCATGATTATTGTGTATTGCCGGTCTGAAAATTGTATAAAAAAATTAGTTGAGAGTGGATATAACCTTGGTGCAAAAATTAGAACATACAATTTCTGCCAAGAGTTGTATGCTATAGTTCATAGCTAGTTTTGCCAAAAAATAATGTTTATTTGGAGTGCTTTCTTTCTTTTTCTTTTTTAATAGATTAGGACAACACCAAAAATAATTAAGATGATGTTCTGTAAGTTAACATATATGAAACATCAATATATCAAGTCGTGCACTGTAGAATGCTTCAATGTTTTACAGCTCCAAATATTATGCAAGAAGCCACGCATAATTAAGATGATGTTCTGTAAGTTAACATATATGAAACATCAATATATCAAGTCGTGCACTGTAGAATGTTTCAATGTTTTACAGCTCCAAATATTATGCAAGAAGCCACGCATAATTTATTTATTAGCAATACCTACGTCGAGACACGCAGGAACTGATTCATTACTTTATACACTTCCTCAAACATCATTCCTCCTCACAATCATAACTGATTGTAGAAAAGCTGACCACCAAGTACACATCACTCGCTCACTCAGAGCTCAAAGCTTAAGACAATAACTTAATTACCACTAGTGGAAGCAGCAATTAGGATTTAGGAATATACTTGTAAGCTGATAGAACCTAATGCTCAGGGAGTGGCCACATTTTCCTTTGCAAGAGGAGCAATCTCTTCCCCTTCGAAGCCAGGTTCCCCGCCAGCAACTTCCAGGCTCAACAGCATCTTTTCCCATTGTTTTGAAGGTTCCTGTATCAAATAGACAATTACATTATGCTTTAAAAGATGTCGGTAATATTACAAACTGAAAGGAGCAGTTCACAAGCCAGATTATTGATTTCTGGATCATCTCAGTATCATATTAACCTTCCAGGAAAGATCTTGTGCCATGCAATTCTGGATCATTTCTTTCATGGCAGAGGTACCATAGCTTGTAACAGCTCTCCTCACTGTAGTAGATATTGCAAGTACATCTGCTGGATCAACTTCGTCGCACTAAGAAGAATCCACCACATATGATTCATTATATTTGAAGATGAGCAGAAAAAGGGAATATGAATGCAGCATTGTCAGGGATGCAGAGCCAAGTCATAGACTTACATCAACATTGAAACCTCCCATTTGAAATCCTGTAAAACCTTCCTTGACAGTGTCGACAAGTCCACCAGTTGAAGCGACAATGGGAACCTGCAGTCATTGCATTGGGAGCTATCAGTGGAGGAAACTATCAGTATAAGGCTAAGGTGGAGGAAACTATCAGTATAAGGCTAAGGTAATGCAAGAATAATGATATAGCTCCTTACTGTTCCATATCTCATAGCATGCAACTGAATGAGTCCACATGGTTCAAATCTACTTGGGATCAACATGAAATCAGCACCACCAATTATCATGTGGGCTAATGGAACATTGAATTTCAGCACACCTACGGCGGTTCCCGGGTATTTTGTCTCTAGCTGTTTGATCTGCTTCTCCAGGTCCTTTTTGCCAGTTCCCTGACACAAAGAACATACCAAAACAATAAAATCAACCAGCAGTATGTATGTACTGAAGAAAGTAAAGCCAGGGCTTACTTACAAGGACTATTATTTGCAAATTCTCTCCAGCTAGTTCTGGAATAGCTTCCACTAGAATATCCGAACCTTTCTGCTCCTCTAGCCTACCGATGAATCCTATCAATGGGATGTCCTTGTCAACTGGAAGCCCAACTTCGGCTTGAAGGACCTCCTTCAAAAGTGGCTTTGCATCCAGTACCTGGACATACATTGCCGATTAGTAAAAAGTTTTCCTACTAGTTATGCTATGGAATTTAAAATTCTTACGAGTTACTTACAGTTGTTTCATCATAGTTGACATGTAAGTGTTTGTCTGTGGCTGGATTCCACTCTTGAACATCCATGCCATTCACAATTCCAGTGATTCCAGTCTTACGAATAATGTTATCTAATTCCACACCTTTGTCTTCTCCAGAAATAAGTTCCTGGGCATAGTAAGGGCTTACAGTAACTACCCTGTCCGATTCCAATATTCCAGCTTTCATCCAGTTGATTTTTCTTCCCTTAACAGGCTTGTTATACCTGCAATCAGACATTCAAATTGATGATTAGCTTTTCAAACTTACAAGTACATTTCGAAGTCCTAATCACAGTTGCCACATCACAATCTTTCAAGTATACCCGTCAATGAAGTCGAAAGAACCCTTAAGTTGGTCAGGTAAATCAAGGAGTTCAAAGTCCTCCATACCAAATCTCCCCTGGTAAGCTATATTGTGGATGCAAAATGCAACCTGCCAACATTTATCAAACATTATCTGAGCTATTATGAAAATGAGTTGACCGGAGTATAAATAATTCTGTTCAGCCAGGACTCATTACCTTGGCACTTGTGTAAATCCCCATTGGTTTGTAGATGGTTTTTAAGAAGCAAGGAAGAAGAGCAGTGTGCCAATCATTGCAAATGAATACAACATCTTCTCCTGCAATGATCAAGCACACATCCTTAGTATATCTATTTTTGAAGAAGGTATACTTACAGAAAAAAAGAGACAGATGCACACCATAAGGTCCAGAGAAGTATTCATTGCTGTTCAAATTGAGAACCCTCGGTGCCTCCAGCGCAGCCTGAAGCTCAAAAAATTCACAATTGAAATTTACTCATAGTTATGAGAGAGCCAGTCTATTGCCTAAACACCATTGCAAATGCAGTGCTCTCATTTCTTATTAATCATCCGGAATACATATTAAAGTTATGAAAACGAAAATTAAGCCAAAATGCATGACATGCCTGGCACAACAAGCTGAAGTGTAGTTGGTTGTCCTTGTAATCCACTCCTGCCTTAGGACCATAGATCTTGGATCCTGTTTTACCCCATACCTTCATAGTGAGAAAGACAATTGCATTAGTCATCGATCACCGTACTCCCAAAATTTTCTATATATATATATATATGATCTGAAAACAACAAAAAGGATTCCTACCTTCTCAAGGAACCATGGATGATCGACAAATACACGATCAACCCCGCGTTTGTAGCAGTGGAAGAATCGGACAGGTTCAACTCTGCCTCCAATTTCTATCTGCAAACATAAAGCCGCTGATCAGTTTGAGGAAAATTTCCAAAGCATCACATTAGTACATAACTACAGCATCTAACTATATTTGCAATGCTGACCTCAACTAGTACACTGGTGTCCCATGCATCTTTGTATTGATCATAGCGAGGAGACACCGTCATAACACGGTGGCCATTAGCCTACGCATCAATGAATCAGGCAGTAAAATCAGCCAATTTAAATACAGGACGACTAAAATTACATAGTAAAGTCAAGAAACTAACTAACCGCCATAGCTGGTGGGAGACCTCCAAGAACATCACCAAGACCACCGGTTTTGCTCCATGGACCGACTTCAGCTCCAACAAATACCAAGTTCATTCCATGACCACAGACAATCCTCCCCTCAGATCCAATATCACTGGCAGCTTTTCTCATGACTTGCATAGAAAATGCACTGGGACGGGTTCGGATTCGAAGCATATCCAAGTTGCTCAAAGATTTTAACCCATTGTGAGTCATTGATTGGTTCCACAGACCCATCTGTCCCAATTTTGTTCTGGCTTCTGATCCTGAAGCTCCATTCACATGTGAAGTGCTTGGTACAAAGTTTGAGGTTGTCACAGTTGCCATCTCTGATATCCTTGCTCTGAAACACATAGCCAAAATGAGTATACAACATGATTATATTGAAGAAAGATTACATCTTAGGGACTAATCTGGAAAAAAATAAAAAAATCATGAACCAGAAATAGTGAAATGAATCTAATAACAAGAAGATCAAGCAAAATCAAAGACCGGAAAGCCCATAGGAGTGAGGGATTACTCGAAGAACAAAGACTCAGAAAAGATGATCAAGCGAAATCAAAGACTCAGCAGCTCATAAGTGTCAGAGATCAGTGAAGGAACATATAGTTGGAGAAACGATCATCAAGTGAACTATGAACTACAGCTATTTCTTTTATACCAAGAAAGAAACCACAACCGATCGAGAAAATCATTGAACTAAGTTAACAAGAAGAGAGCAAAGATCGGAGGTGATGCCACCAAAAAATATTGAGCCAAGAAATTAAATTTAAATTGAAGAAATTCACTTACTATTATTACTGACGAACCTTGTCAGTCTCAAGTCTCCGAGTCTGTTTCGCTTTTTAAGGGTGGGAGATTTATACTTGCTGCCAGAACCACGTGGCGGGAAGCAACGGTCGTAGAAGGCGCACGTGGTGGGTCGGGTCCCCGGTCGCATTGATTTTCGCCCGTGAGACCCCGTAGAGGCAAAAACGACACCGGAATGATTGTAGTTTTCTTGGGCGGAGTTCATGGCTGGTGCCTGGTGGGGCCGTGAGGGGACAGGACCGGTCCTAAAAGATCGAAGGTCGAAGGCCGTTGAGAAGAAAAGCTGTGGGCCCCTTGTATCAAATTTTTTAGATCAGTATATGAAATTTTAAACAACAACGCAAGGAGTAAAATATTTGTGATCCCGGAAATACTGACTCTTAAAAATTAGAAATTTCGTTTGAAATTTCAGAGAAATATCCATAAAAGTAAAAAATGGAGAAAATTGATGGAAATTTGAAAAAGAACAAGAAAATTTTCAATGGAACTTTGAGAGATGTGTTTTAGGATATTCCATATGTGTGTCTTGGTCTTATGTCATCAGGATATGTAGTTAGAATAATATTATGTAATTTTTATCATTATATTGGTACTTTGTAATTCTTTATATAAAGGGCCCCTATCAATAAATAAGATAATAATTCTTTATTCTCTCCCTAGATCTCTTTATCTCTATTGTTTATACTTCATCACGTTATCATGCATTTTGTTCTAACCTTAGAGCCAATAACCCACCATTCGTTTTCTGAAACCCTAAAAAAAAAAACGTTTTTTCGGCTCCTATGTCCGACCACCACTGCCGCCTGTTTTCCCAGCCGCCGTCCGACATCACCTACTGCCAATCTCTTGGCTACCACCTGCTGACGATTCTTGGTTTCCTCCGACTACAATTTTCGACATCTTCAAGTGTTTGAAGTTTCGAAATGTATGTTTTGAAACCATAAATTTTTCCAAGTTCAATAACTCGAGGAGAATAAAATTCTTTCCTCCCTTCTCCATCTCTATTTTATGTTTGAGATTTTGTGCGTGCAGGTACCTAAATCTCATAATTTTATTCGCGGGTAAAGAGTGTATTTGATCACTCTTGTTTCCTTGTCTGGGTTGTGTATGATCAACCCTGACTTTTCTCCGGATTGTGTTTGATCAATCCGATGTCTTTTTTCGAATTGTTTTTGATCAATCCGAATGACAAACCATTAAAATCATCGTTTGTGACATCTATCGAGTCTTATAACAGCTTGGTTTTGTATGCAAAAGCAATGTAACATTCTGCTCCTTTGAGTTTTGACGCACTCGATGCTTAAGGTGAATCTTCGCTTGGTATCTGTGGAACCTTTCATTGGAAATGATTAAACCACATGTTTTGACCCCCAGGCTAACAAGTCTAGATATTGAGATTTCACATCTCACGCGCTTAATGTTTTGAAGCGCCACATCGACAAAAGCCTTCAATGACAATCTGTGCAAAAAGTAATGACCACAAAGTACTGTGGAATGCACTCATAGAGCTTTTCTTAAAACGTTCATATAACTCTACTTGTTGAGTTATTAGTCAAGTGGATTGTTTACCACCTTAATTGACTACATATTGTCGATGATCTTTTGTGGCATCATGATCCATAATCTTTAGCGGATTAGACTATCATCAAGTTCTTTAGGTTCTCCAAGTTGTTTTGGAAGTACTAACGAGACTTGATTTTGATCATACAATTGCAAACGAGAATTATATATAAGTGTTGTCGGTAGTCAGTAAATACCTCCCTCGGCCCATGATGCTATGAAGCCCAGCATGAGGCAGCTCGAACAGGCCTCAACCTCGATGCTAAAGCAGTCTGGGCCGAGAGGGGAAGCCTCCACAGAAACTTAACATTTGTCCCACATTGAAGAAGATGCGAAGTGTGAGTCAACGCAGAGGTATAAATGCAGCCAAGACCAACCAGAAAGGTAAGAAAAATCGGTCTTAGCATTAAATACTCAACTACCCTTATTAACTTAATCATCGGAGAGAGAAAGACCGGAGTGTCCCGGTCATTCTCCTTTCTTGCAGATAAGGAAGGGCGAAGAAGGAACTTCGGAACTAAGGACAGAAGATTACGGAAGATTGAATCACGTGTTACAGTTTCTTCAAGAGCCTGCGGGTTCCAGCAGAAACAATTGGCGCCGTCTGTGGGAATACTTACAAAAAGCCAGTCTCGATGACGGAGTCAAATGAAGTTGGAATCGGGAGTAGGATAATTTCAGGAGATCTGACACCGGGAAGCAGCGACCGGCCGGGAAGGACGGGCGACAGTGAAGAGTGCCCGCCTGATACGATCGTCCCGCGAGCGCTTACGGATGGAACAATGAGCGGCCTCACACAGGAAGAAATGGAGGATATCGTCGAGAGGTTAAGAGCGGACATAGCACGCATGGAGAGAGAAGGCCAGCGTGACCGTTTAGACGCGGCCGCACGGGAGAAAAAGCTGGAGGCAGATAACGCAGCAATAATTAGTGCGTTAGCCAGGAGACTCGAGAGTGATGAGGTGATCGAGCGAGCGGCAAACTCTATCCGCGAGGGGGAGCGGTCCCCGGCAACACCGCCCGTAGCCCGGAGAACGGTAGTCGTCGGCACGAGCTTGTTTCCTGAAACTATGGAAACAGAGGGCTCGCCCCCGCCTCCAGCCCCTGTAGAGGAAAGAAGGAAGGAATCAACGGGAGTGGAGGCGGCCTTGATGGCCATGAGGGACAGTGTGATGTCCCTAACTACGAGACTAGACGAGGCAGAAAGAAGGGCAGCGCACAACCCGCCCGGTATGGGGTTTGAAGAGAGAGGGGGACCTTTCACTACCGCCATCACGCAGACATTGCGTTCCCGTGCGGCGAAACCGCTTAAATTGAACTACGGAGGGGAGGGGGACCCGCATCTCTTCCTCGACAGTTTCAAGTCCCATACGAACGCGAAGGGTTATTCGGACGCCGCGTGCTGCAACATGTTCCAGGAGACGTTGTCGGGAGAAGCATTAAGCTGGTTTTATGAGCTCCCGGCCGGTTCAATAGATTGCTTCAAGAGATTAGCAGACCGATTCGTGAACCGGTTTATACTGCGAACGGACGGGCAGAGTACAGCCCAGTTATTCAAGATAAAGCAGGGGCACGCCGAGGGACTAAAGGCCTTCGTAAATCGATGGCAAGGGGCCACAGCCAGGGTCAGGAGTTTCGACAAGAAGGTGGCGGAAGAGGCCTTTATCCAGGCCCTGCTGCCCGGGAAGTTCTTGTACGCGGTACGAATTGAAAATCCCCGGGGCTATGATGAGCTCATGGAAATGGCGGTAAGGCACGCGCAGGCAGACCATGACACTTACGGGGACCAAAGTGAGGGTAAAAGAAAGGAAAGCGGGAGGTCTGAATCCCGAGGACAGATGATCCAAGAAGTAAGAACCTGGAAAGGGGACCAGGGGGGACAAGTCTTCACCCCTAGCAAGAGGTTCAAGGACGGAGGTAGGAGCCAAACCAAGCAATCAGGGGGGCCTCAGGGGAAGAACAGGGGCAACAACCAAAGCAGCGGGTTTAAGGAAACGGTTATCACAGCCAGGGCAAGCTACACAAACCTGAATGCAACACCGGAGGTAGTGTGGAACGAGAATAAAGGGGATCTTCCAGGACCCGCAGCCAGGAGGTTCCCACCGTCACGACTAACCCGAGAGGACACAGGAAAGTACTGTGGATATCACCGGGAGGCAACACACGCAATAAACAACTGTGATGAGCTAAGAAGAGCGATCGAAAGTCAGCTTAAAGCAGGGAAGCTTCGGCAATACGTGTTGAGTCCACCCCAAGCTAAGGAGGAGCCCATTTACGGGACGATCAACACGATCCGTGGGGGGGCACGTATCGACCGGAGGAGTAACAAGGCCAAAAAACAATGCCCCGGTAGCAGAGATGGGCGAGAGATATTCGCTTTCGGGAGCTCTAGCGCTCAGAGTGTGAACTCGAGGTGGAGGTCAGTAACATTCGAAGAAGAAGAAGAGCAAGGGACCAGACAGCCTCACGAGGACCCCTTCCTGGTAACAGTACAGTTGGATCATTATCTTTGCAAGAAAATCCTGATTGACACGGGGGCGTCAGTAAATGTCTTGTTCAGAAACGCGTGGCGAGCACTAAAAAGGGGGGGTAGCAAGCTCACGCAGGACAACGAGCCATTGATAAGCTTCTCTGGGGACGTGGTACAGCCTCTTGGGTCCGACTACATACCCATGATCCTCGGGGGTCAGGAGGGGAACACGTTGAGAATGTCAGTCGATTTCATAATTGTCGACTGCGACTCAGCATACAATGGGATACTCGGGAGACCAGCCCTGTGGAAAGCCAAGGCATTCATCGCGGGGCACATGCTTATGATGAAGCTACCCTCGCCAACGGGAATCGTAACCATCCGGGGTGATCAAGTGGCAGCAAGAGGGTGCTACGCCATTGACAGAGATAATGGTAGGAGGAGAGCGGAAGTGTTATCCTCCGTGAGCACGAGCAAATTGATTTCTGACGTATACGAAGATCCCAGGATCAACGCCGTTGCAGAAGGGGCAGAATCCGAGAGACCCGGTTCAGTAGAGGAAACCGAGCTGGTTTGCATCTCGGACGGTTTCGCAGCCCGAACGGCGAGAATCGGGGCCAAACTGCCACCCCTCGTCCGGGAGGAGCTTGTACGTTTTCTAAAGGCCAACAGCAAAGCCTTTGCATGGTCATATGCTGACGTACCCGGTATCCCGAGTGACGTGGTCACGCATAGGTTGGGGATCCGAAAAGGCGTGCCCCCGGTGCGACAGAAGAGGAGGTCCTTCGATCTGGCAAAGTATGACGTCATCAAGAGAGAGGTACAAAGGCTTCTGGACATCAAGTTTATCCAGGAGGCGAAGTACCCACAGTGGTTAGCCAACGTGGTCATGGTACCGAAGAAAGCCATGGGCCAGTGGAGGATGTGCGTGGACTACACCAATTTGAATAGGGCCTGCCCCAAAGATAGTTTCCCTTTGCCCCGGATTGACCAACTCGTGGATTCCACCTCCGGGTTCGAAATGCTGAGTTTCATGGACGCCTACGCGGGCTACAATCAGATAATGATGGATCCCGCGGATGAGGAGCATACGGCCTTCACGACTGACAAGGGAGTATACTATTACAAGAGAATGCCGTTCGGATTGAAGAACGCGGGAGCAACCTACCAACGCCTGATGAACATGATGTTCGCTAAGCAGCTGGGGGTCACGATGGAAGTGTACGTGGATGATATGTTGGTAAAGAGTCACGCCGCGGCCGGGCATGTTAGCGATCTGCAAGAAATTTTTGACATTATGCTCGCGTTCCGTATGAGGTTGAACCCGGAAAAATGTACATTTGGAGTTGTCAAGAGGAAATTCCTAGGTCATGTCATTAGCCGGCAGGGTATCGAGGCAAACCCGGAGAAGGTCCAAGCTATAATGGATATGGTTGCCCCAAAATCCAGGAATGACGTACAGTCCCTGACAGGCAAAGTGGCGGCCCTCGCCAGATTTATTTCCAGACTCACGGACAAGTGCGCACCATTCTTCAAGCTGCTCAAAAGCCAGCGTTGCAAAATGGTCAATTGGGGGCCCGAGCAAGAGGAGGCATTCAGGAATATCAAGGAATATTTGGCTTCTGTGCCAAAACTATCAAAGCCGATTCCCGGGGAGATGCTGTACCTCTATTTAGCAGCATCCGGCACAGCAGTTAGCTCGGCTTTGATCAGGAAGGATGAAGCAATTGAGCTCCCGGTGTATTACGTAGGCAAAGGCTATACACTGGCAGAAAGCAGGTACCCGGAACTAGAGAAGTTGGCTCTAGCTCTTATCGTGACCGCCCGGAAGCTGCGGCATTACTTCCAAGCTCACTCCATCACCCTGTTCACTAACTGCCCTCTAAGGCAGGTACTTTTAAAGCCAGAAACGAGCGGGAGATTGGCCAAATGGGCGATAGAGCTAGGCGAGTTCGATATACTATTACATGCCGAGAGTAGCCATCAAGGGACAAGCCGCAGCGGATTTCATTTCAGAGCTGACACCCGTGGAGAAGGTCACGGAGTGCACGGGGGATGAGCTAGAGGCAGTCCAAGAAGTCCAACAATCTTGGAAGCTATTTGTAGATGGCTCCGTCACCAAAGGCAAGAGCGGGGCCGGAATCATATTGGTTAGCCCGGACGGGTTCGAGTACGAGTACGCCCTCGAATTTAACTTCTCCGCGTCCAATAATGCTGCCGAGTACGAGGCATTGATTGGGGGGCTGCAGTTAGCATTAGAGATTGGAGTCACAAAGATCGAAGTGTTCAGTGACTCGCAGCTCGTGGTGAACCAAGTCGGCGGGACCTTTGAAGTAAAAGAGCCCTATCTGAACTCCTATCGGGCACTCGCGAAGGCCCTCTTGTGCGGATTCGGGTCAGCAACGGTAGCACAAATCCCTAGGAAGGAAAACGGTCGTGCAGATGCCCTAGCACGTCTAGCCACCGGGACCCGCCTGAAGGGGAGTAAGAAGGTTAAAATCGAGGTCCTGGATCAGCCAAGTATCAACAAGACGATCTCTGAAATATTCACCGTATCTACGGGTCCAAAGGAACCGACATGGATGGATCCAATCATCGAGTTCCTCAAAGAAGGTGTGCGCCCGGAGAATAGACGGCAGGCGAGGAAACTTCAGTCACGGTGCGCCCGATACACGCTTGTCAACGGCAAGCTGTATCGCAGGGGGTACAGCATGCCCAGCTTGAAATGCGTGTCTGTAGAAGAGGGTGAGAAGATCCTGCGGGACATCCATGAGGGAGTTTGTGGCAACCACTCCGGAGCTAGATCCCTCTCTTTTAAGGCTCTAAGGACGGGGTACTTTTGGCCTAATATGGGGAGTATGGCAGATCAAGTTTCAACGAGATGCCATAAATGCCACCAACACGCAAACAAAATCCATTCCCCCTCCATTGCACTATCAATCCTGATGTCACCATGGCCCTTCGCTCAGTGGGGTCTTGACTTGATCGGGAAACTTCCAACTGCTCCCGGACAATACAAGTTTATTATAGTAGCGGTAGATTATTACACCAAGTGGGTGGAAGCGGAGCCGCTCAGACGGATAACTACCGAATGTGTGATGAGTTTCCTCATGAAAAATATCTACTGCAGGTTCGGTATCCCCGAGACGATCATTACCGACAATGGGACGCAGTTCAACAACCCTAAGCTCATCGAGTTCGCCAAAGGCATGGGAACCAAAATGGTGTTTGCATCGGTGGCACACCCGAAGACCAACGGGCAAGTGGAAGCAGTCAATAAGATAGTAAAGAAGCTGCTTAAAAAGAAGGTTGACGACGCCAAAGGGTTATGGGCAGAAATGCTCCCGGAAACACTTTGGGCAATTCGAACCACCGCAACGGAGTTAACGGGAGAGACGCCTTTCAGCCTTGCCTTCGGCACGGAGGCAGTCATTCCAATCGAAGTAACAATACCGACAGGGAGAGTCGAAGGATTCGATAAGCAGACCAACATAGAGGGACTACAGCTGAATTTGGACCTCATCGAGGAAAGAAGGGACAGGGCAGACTTGCACAATCAAGTGTACAAGCAGCGGGTCGCCCGACACTATGATTGTAAGGTTAGGCCACGAGCCTTGGGTCTCGGAGATTGGGTGATGAAGCGGGTGATGACCCAACCAATGACCCTTGATCCGACTTGGGAAGGCCCGTACGAGATAGTAGACGAAGTCGGCCCCGCCACATTCTTCCTAAGGGATAGGGACGGCACAGTCTCCGGGCACCCATGGAACGCCGAACACCTTAGATTCTACCCGGTATAGTGGAATCGGGAAATTGTAAATTATAGCCTCCGGGTTTGACACGGTCAGCCCGGGAGGATGCCTTCATTTATTGTGGAAACAACTTACAAAAATGAAGCTAAATTCGTAACACCTGAGTTAGCCTCCGGGTTTGACACGGTCAGCCCGGGAGGATGCCTTCATTTATTGTGGAAACAACTTACAAAAATGAAGCTAAATTCGTAACACCTGAGTTAGCCTCCGGGTTTGACACGGTCAGCCCGGGAGGATGCCTTCATTTATTGTGGAAACAACTTACAAAAATGAAGCTAAATTCGTAACACCTGAGTTAGCCTCCGGGTTTGACACGGTCAGCCCGGGAGGATGCCTTCATTTATTGTGGAAACAACTTACAAAAATGAAGCTAAATTCGTAACACCTGAGTTAGCCTCCGGGTTTGACACGGTCAGCCCGGGAGGATGCCTTCATTTATTGAGGAAACAACTTTCAAAAATGAAGTTAAATTCGTAACGCCTGAGTTAGCCTCCGGGTTTGACTAGGTCAAACCGAGAAGGTGCCTAAGTGAGGCCAAACTTGTAACATTAGTTTCACCAGGGAGTGATTAGGTCAGTCCGGGAGGATGCTCTTGGATGACAACGTTTAAAAAAAAAAGGGTGATTTCATAACGCGAAAATAAGTCCAATATGCACACCAAAATAAATTGCGACAACTGGGTCGCCGGGATGAAGTCAGTACTTCCCCGTGAAGGCACAAAAGCCGTACAAAAATGGTGATTCAAAAAAGAGGGGGGCTACAACTAATCCGGGAGTCCTCAGCTCCGGCTCCTAATCCAGGTCATCCCCGACCGGATCCTCAGCATCTTCTGCGTCTTCACTCTCGGACGATAGGGTCACGGCTCCGGAACTCTCGGGATTGACCACAGGATGCTCCTCCGGGTCAGCCAATTGTGGACCCACAGTTCTGGCCTTCTCCTGGGCGGCAAGGAGATCTGCTAGCATCCGGGGCTTGTCAAGGTACCCGTGAGCGCTCCACTCGGTAAATTTCTCCGTGATGGCTTCGTTCCGGGCGGACTGGAGAAGAGCCTTGAATTCCTCGGACTCCTTGAATTCAGCCACGGCCTGATCACAGCGCGTTGGAACAAGGTTCACCAGCTCCTCGATCTCCGCTTCCCTCTCACGGAGCTTGCTCTCCAACGGGCGGTACTTCTCCAGCTCGGCCTCGAGAAGGGGGACCTTCTCCACCTCGGCCTCCAGAAGAGGAACCCTATCACCCAGGCTCTTCAACTCCTCAACGCGATGCTGAAGCGTAGACAGCTTCTCGGCCAAGGAACTCTTCTCCTTTTCAAGTGACGCTTTCTCGGTCTGGAGAAAGCTCACATGCCCGTTGAGTCTGGCCACCTGCTCTTTCAGCTCGGCCGTATCCTCGCTGGCATCAATGGAATACACCGCGAAGAGAGCCTACATCATAGTCGGGAGGGGTTCAGATATCGACAAAAAGGGAAGGGAAAAAAAAAAACAGCAAACAAAATTACCTTCATAAGGTGCTCCCGGGCAATCTTGCGGGTCTCGGAGGGGGCACCGTCTTTGAACCTCATCCTATCAAGTTCGATCCCCTTCAAGTCGCTGATCATCGCTCGGACGAACTTCTCGTCCGCGCAACCGTATTCATCAAGGACCTGCCGGATCGGTGCCTTCGAAATTATAGGAACCGGAGGGGCCAATGCCGATAACGACGGAGTAGAGGAGGACCCCCCGTGTGTGGACCTGTGCTTTTTCGCTTTCGGCACGGGACTCCCGGACACGTCCACCCCGGTATACGTCACCTGGCTATCGGAGCTTTGGGATTTCTTTGAGTGGTGGTGACGCCTTTTCTTCTCACCCAAATTGACTCGCGATGCAGCGGGAGGCGGCACGGGCGGAGTCAACGCGGACCCGTACACTTCGTCCGGGACTTCGAGTTCCTTCTGCTTGTCCAACACCCGTACGGTGCTGGTCTCTACATCGACTTCGGTACGGGAAGCCACGTCCCCCTTGGTCAGTAACATCTTCAAGAGGTCTTGGTCTTTCTCCATGTCGAGAGGATGGTTAGGGCGAGGAACACGCCTTGGAATTTTCCCTGCGAAACCACAAGCATTATCTCGTTAGCAAAATATAACAAGGACTTAAAGTGCCAGGCGTAAGAAGAGATGAACCCACCGGGCACTCTACCCATCTCGCAGTGAGCGAGAACGACCCACCGCGTCAAATGGTATGAGCTACGGTCCTCTTCGTGGGGCCAGGCAGCATATACTCGCGCTATACGCTCCCGCTCGGTCTCCGACAGGCTGTACGACTGATCCCCGATAGCCCGGAAGTAGTTGGGGACCGTGTGCCGTCTCGTTTTTCTCTGCCATGGACCCCCAACAAGAACTGCCTTCGCCCTCCATTCCTTGTTTATCGAGGAGGGGAGATCCGTGATCACGGACTCGTAGTCCCGCGCGGTGAACCCAACGCACCCGGAGCTTCCTGCCTTCTTCGAATAAGTCAACCTGTAGAGTGCGCGAAACTCATTGATCGTGGGCCACCCCATGTTCGACAGGAAGTATAGGCACCCGAGCCCCAGCAATTGGCGCCACTGATTTGGGGGGACTTGCCCCGGAGCAAGCTGCAACATGCTCAGCATGTACTGAACAAATTGAGGCAGCGGGACAGAGAACCCGTTCCGGAACATGTTGTCGTGCACCGCTACGAAGTTGTCTCTCGGAGCGCACGCCAATTCCCCCGGGTATAGGCCGCGCATCGGGATGCTGGAAGGAATGTCCCACTCTTCCCTAAATTGCTCGATCTCCTCGGGCGAGAGACTATTGACAGGTTCGTCACAAACCCTGCCGTCCTCCAGGCGGTGCAGGACGCGCGCTATCGGGATCGCTTCCAACACTTGTCGCTCGGGATCCGCACTGGAGGATGCAACCCGTGAGGAGTCTCTATTGACCTCCCGATGCAGATACTGATCCATCCTTTCTTCGTCGTCAGCGGGAGCCCGCAGTGCAGGACCAGAGGCGGTGGCGTCGGAAGCCCTAGACTCCATCTTAACCCTATAGAAAAACCCTACGTGCTATCAGAAATCGCAGCGCATGCCGCCGCCAGACCGTCCCGATACCACCCACAGAAGCAGCCAAAGAAACCCAGAAACAGACCCAAAGAAACCCAAAAACAGACCCCAAATCCTAAAAAATCCCAGAAACAGACACAAAAGAGAACGAAAACAGACGAGATGGAGAAGAGATACTCACCGAAAAATGAAGGCCGGAAACGCACCGAAACAACAAATGGACAGCACCTCGCAATCGGACCGGCGGCAACAGCGGCGTTCCTTCTACGTCCGGATTTACGTTGAATCGATGAAGAATGAGGGCAGAGGACAGAGTAACAAGAGGGAGAAAATTGAGAGCGGAGGAAGAAAATTGAGAGCGGAGGGAAGAATGAGGGGAGACGGAACATATATACAAAGCGGGGGAAAACAACGCCTCGATTCCCCCCCACGAAACACTTCATTTTAAACGAGGCGATCGTGTTCGTTACGACCCACCGTAGGATCGTGACACGTGCCCCACTAACCGGAAGCTTCTCGACGAAGCGACAAGTGAAACGACGTACATTAAATGCACGTCCCTTCACCCCCACCCACGCGCCACCTGGCGGACATGCAATTAATGCCCTGACACCCCCACCCACCCAGGCTTCCAACTCAATGCCACTCTTTAACTCCCGGATAACATATATCGGGAGGCAGCAAGCAACAACTGCTAAAGAACTTTAACTCCCGGATAACATCTATCGGGAGGCAGCAAGCAACAACTGCTAAAGAACTTTAACTCCCAAATAACATATATCGGTAGGATGCAAGCAACAACTGTATCGTGAGATTTGTTTACCCGAGCAAGAACCAACGGGACGCGTGGGCAAAACAACTAGCCACGATAACTGTAAGACCCATTTACAACTCCCGAAGCATTGGAGTCGGGCATGCCAATATCATTCCCTTCATACGGAGAATAGTGGCTTGATAACCCACGCGGGGATAATACCCCGCGCTCGAGCATCAACAACTACAACATGGAACGGCTAGCTACCTTCCATCGCAATCACAACCCGTTCCGACGTGTCCTGAGCACGAACTTGGGGGGACTAGATCGGGTACCCGTTGATATTTCCGCATCACGGGCCATTTCTTCAAGTCCCCACTCAAGACATGTCTTGAACGGGAACTTGGGGGGACTTGTTGTCGGTAGTCAGTAAATACCTCCCTCGGCCCATGATGCTATGAAGCCCAGCATGAGGCAGCTCGAACAGGCCTCAACCTCGATGCTAAAGCAGTCTGGGCCGAGAGGGGAAGCCTCCACAGAAACTTAACATTTGTCCCACATTGAAGAAGATGCGAAGTGTGAGTCAACGCAGAGGTATAAATGCAGCCAAGACCAACCAGAAAGGTAAGAAAAATCGGTCTTAGCATTAAATACTCAACTACCCTTATTAACTTAATCATCGGAGAGAGAAAGACCGGAGTGTCCCGGTCATTCTCCTTTCTTGCAGATAAGGAAGGGCGAAGAAGGAACTTCGGAACTAAGGACAGAAGATTACGGAAGATTGAATCACGTGTTACAGTTTCTTCAAGAGCCTGCGGGTTCCAGCAGAAACAATAAGGTAATGCGATAAATGTATTTGAGATTGTCCCTTAATGTGGGGACAACAATATGGGTCACGGAAATGCCAGAAAACACCGTGTCGATGTCTAGAAAAGAGGGGGAGGTGTCGCCGGCCCAAATGGCGACACTCCCGGTCTAGACATCAATCTGTCAAAACTACTCATGTCAGCTCATGACAATGCAACTGTTGTGGATCTCCAGATCACTGGTTCAAGATTGTCAAGTTCATCCTCAAATCGTAAATGCATACAAAAAGGTACGGAAAATCAATATGAGGACAAGAACGTCATCCTCATGATCGCGGATTTCAAAGATTCGGATCCTGCTCTAGCTACCCATGACTTTGACGTCATTGGCTAGACATTGATTTTCTTTTCAAGCTATATGTAATAAAATGTTGTATCGATGTCTTTTGTTTATTCGAGACCTCGATATATACTTACATTAACAATAATGAATGCCTTGAGAATTTTTCGAAGTTATGAAACTATTCTCCTCTTATGGTTCATATTGATTTACAACAAAGATGTATATTTTTACATCGTCTTTAGAAATATGGCATATTGTGCTGATTTTGGTCCCTTCTTTTGAAGGTGACTCACAACACCGCATCCTCTAGGAGGATCGCCCACATGTTTTCCAGTTAAGTTTTTTACCGTATAGCAGATTTTCCATCATCAATTGTTCAACTACGCTCATCCAAGCTCAGTGCGATGTCTTAGAATTGTCCGAAATTAAGGAGATAGTTGTTTCAAGTATGTCTCGCACTACCGACCCTCCACGGACATATCTGGTCATACTGACTTGGAGTTACCAAAATCTTTTGATTTTGGATCCTCCTACGCTATTAAACCAATTTCCGTCTTGCAAAAGACATTGAAGACTTATCAAAACCGGACAATCATCATCATGATCGAATCCTCTAAGTCCTGTAAGTTAGTTTATGTTCATGTCAGGGAGTTTTTGCTAACTATTCATGGAGTTTACGACCTTGAAATGACCGAAAAGTTTTTGTTTTGATCATACACACGTCACTTTTGGCTAAGGCAAAAGCCTACACGCCACTTGCAAGCTTCACAGCTTCGCACATGCCAATTCTGTGAAAAATAGCAATCTGTCCTTTCTGGACAGTCAACTTCGTTTGAGCTTTGTGAACAGCTCCGGACGAACCAGACAGTGAGCTTTATATCATTGGAAAGCTATACACGTCTAGTTTACATAACGTTTCGTTGTTCGTCCATATCTATCTTAAGGTAATTCTGCGAAAATTTTTATGCACTGTAGGGATTGCAGCTTTTTGTAGCTTCTTTCAATCCTTCTAAATGGTTCAAGTGGAATCATTTACTCGCCTATCTACTCCTTTTTGTAGATATATCTCATAGAGACATTGAGTGTCTCGCAAATAGTGAAACTATCCACAACATTCTAAGGAATCGGCAACTATCTCTGAATTTTGTGCCTTGTAAATCTTTTATGACTACAATGATTGAATCATACCGGTCATTCAGGAACGCAGTTTAGCTTGAATCTTGATGCCTCATGGCACCATGATCAACGTCACAGATGCTCTCTATGTATTGAGAGGCAACCGAACCATGTTGAGCTTTAAAAACATTTCTGCTAATAGTTTTCATTTAAAAACACATTGTGAGAATGAACAAGAGTTCTTTTGTGTATACCTTCTCATGAATACGGACTGTAATACATCTTAGAGAAGTTTATGAGTCAATCAAGTAGACTGCACGTCACTATGATTCGAATATTGAATCACATGTTGTCGCCAAACAAGATATTTGGGACATCGACTCATATAGGCTTTGGTTTGACCAAATCGGTCATCCTGGAAGAGATATAATGGTCCAAATTTTGAGACATTCTCATGAACATCCATTCTTCCGCTCAAAACGAAGACATTTGGGATCTAGCTTCTCCATGAAGCATGATGGTGACGCCATGGTTGTAAATGGCAGCACCCTAGGGACATTGACATCACTCAAACACGGCTCAAACTTTCCAGAGGCCGTCCTAAATTTTTCAAGCAATTGAGGTGTACCGGCTTTCCCTCGATGTCTCATTGACCCTCTGCAAAATTCATTGCTTGTTTTGAAAGCCTATTTTTTTAGCTAAATTAGGAGTAGGACCCACCTACGCTAAATGACACAAAAGAGAATATTTTATTCTTACATCAAACTATGTAGATAAATACAACCAACATGCGGACACATTTTTATGTTTTATGGTCTTGGTTGAAGTGTTAACACACTGGTCACATGTTACACTATTATCTACTGCTTATGTTGCTTATATTTCTACGGGCTCACTACCCATTCTTTAAAGAAGTTTATCAGGATATAAGTTGAAGTGTCTTGTACCCCATGTTCACACGCAATACGGTCTCACCGAGGCTACGACCAAACAACTTTAGCTTCTCGCTCAAACATTATTGATGCGCACTAATCTTTTTATTGCGTCTTGAGGCTATGCAATATTTGAATACAACTTTACTATTAATCTACGTCCCACCATCATTGAAACGGATCTCTAATCATTGAGCTCGGCTAGATGTTATTTTTAGGTACCAAATCATATTATCATTGCGTACAATGATGGGTCATTTGAGATGAATAAATATTTAGGTTGGATATGAACCTCCACCTATAATCCGCTTATGTAGAAACCTTGTCAGGCGATCTCATTTACTGCTAAATTGCGAATTGTCAATTTGATGAGACAATATTTCTGCTGTTAAGGGGAGATAAGAACACAAGTGTTCAAGTGGAAATACGTAAATTGTCATGGTTTGTCCTCACTAAGTCTCATCTTGATCACAAATGCTTAAAGTGTTAAAATGATGAGATCACATGCTACAAATATGTCTGCAAAGATTGATGTCCTATCAAGAGGACATGACGTGACCAAAAAGAGTTGGTCTTGACGTCATCACCATGGATGATGATATGGTGGCGCCATATAGTGGCAAAATTGATGTCACAAGGCTGTATGGCTCCCCAAAAGAAGGGAGACCCTAAGGTTCGATACTTTCTTACACTAGGAAGAAAGCGAGTTTGGCCAGTGATACTCAAATCCGTCTCATAAAGTCTGAATTGTGATTATCGTTGGTGGACGCCTCAATGTCAAATCTAATCCATATAGATATTTACAAGTATTACACTAGTGTACATAAGGACGTGGGATAATGAGTCTACTATCGAACCACCCTTCGTTGATGGATATCAACTTAGTTGATTAGCCTAATGGAAAGATGCAATCTAGCATTAACAAAGAGATAGGTCCTTGGGCAGGTGATGCCGACACCACAAGCTAAACCCTATCAACTATATCTTTGTTAGATAGCATAGTGAGAACAAGAGATTAGACTCACCTTATGGTGCAAGGTCTATCACTAACACGCACTGGGATCGGCTACAATGAGATATGCTCTCATAATGGATGTCATTGCACTCCACTGCTTTATCAGTTTGGTAGTTTCTAAATAATTGAACATGCAGCCTATGAATGTGGTCATAATAACATCTCTATGGGATTAGAGATATGCATGAAGATCTTGAATAGACTTTATTCACCCAAACCAAGTGGCTCTAGACCATAGGAGCGTGAGTTTGCAAGAGAGGTTGAAATTCACATTAAGCAAATACTTGATTGGGAAGAGATATGGTGAATTATACCTTTGTGTATTCATTCCAGATTTACATGGACTCTTGATGGATTAAAAGATGCCAATATATATCAACATCCAAAGTTAGAATGAAAAAGATATTGGGAAGACACAGTCTCGATAAGGCACTCGATGACTGTATTGATGATGATTTTTCATCAATAGGCTTAGGCGCTCTAACGAAAGTGAGGCCTAAATATAATCCCATAATTAGTCAAAGTCTTTGCTCTAAAGAGAGATACGTTATTTTGTCTAAAGCAAGATGATAAATATGTGTTAAGAGGTGGAGTTCTCATCTAAGTACAATAAGATGCATCAATGTACTCAACACAATACGAAAGACTTGACATCTCATTCGCTAAGAAAAGTTGTAAAGCTAAGTATAGCTATGCGCCCAAACAACGCCAATGTAATGGCAGTAACTCCTTTTTCAATATTGAATGGTATGAAAGCTTGAGGTTTATTCTATCCCTACATAAGAAAGACACATCAAAAGCGAAATCAGAATCTGCCATGTTTCTTAGGTCAACTTCCACGGGAACTACATGAAAGCTCACTCATTGGAAATCTGTAAAATTGGTACCATTAGAAAGGTATATGTGTTTACTTTCTAAAGACATCAACCATTTGATCATAACTATCATATTTAGTGAGTTATGATCGTTTTCATAAAGTAGGACGAATCTGTCCGAGAATCTGATTTTGTCTAAATAGTCAACTTCGACGGGACTTTGTGAACAACTCTTGATGAACCATAATGTGTGTAATATACGGTTGGAAAGCTAAATGAGTCTACTTTCCAAAACCGTTTACGGTTCGTTCATATGTATTTCCTAGAGGAAGTTACGGCTGTTCTAGTAACTGAAAGTCATGCTATGCGAAAATCTGATTTCCTGCACGAACTTATGTTTTGAGTTCATAAGCGGCATTTTCCTCAAGATATAAGTGTAAAAGATTATGTTTGAGGACAATACAGCATGATCTAGTCAATCATTTCCCAATGCCACATTTGAAGACATGTTAAAGAGCATAGATATGCTAAATTGTTGAAACTGCCGTGATTAGTAAAAATCAGGAAGAACCCTATGATTGATGTAAAAATCAGGGGGAGGTGCGAAATTCAAGGGGAGTCTAGCACATACATACATGTCATTATCAAATGTGAATGGTGCGTTGTACTCTTTTTCTCCTACGATCAAGGTTTAGTTTTTCTCCCTCATGGTTTTTATTCCTTGACAAGGTTTTTAACGAGGCGACATATCAGCACCACCGGCATACCGGCGCGCGACACAAGGTGGAGTGTTCTAGGATATTCCATATGTGTGTCTTGGCCTTATGCCATCAGGATATGTAGTTAGAATATCACTACGTATTCTTTGTCATTACTATATTGGTACTTTGTAATTCTCTATATAAAAGACTCCTATCAATGAATAAGATGATGATTTTTTATTTTCTTACTAGATCTCCTTATCTCTACTGTTTATACTTCATCAAGATGTTTGTTTTGTCAATTATCTATTATATTTGAAAAAAAAACTTTGACTAAACATTGATCTATAATGAGTTCCAATAATTTAAAGTGAACAAGTAAATGCTGAATTGTTGATAAATCTTAAAAATTTACTTCAATTTTAAAATCTAATTTATTTTTATGGCTTGAAACCAAAAAGAAGGCTAGACTATCATACCTTATATATGTATATGATATATGCATTGCATATGGAAAGCCTAGGAAAAAATAGAAAATAGCAAGTCGGTTAATATTTTTCACCAAAGTTTTCAGATTCGACGGCAATATATATTATAAAGAAGCATATAAATATGATATGCGCGCTTAGCATTGTTGGCTAAGTTGTTGAGGATGAAATCAGCCAAGCGAGGTTCGAAACTCACTGAACCCAAATTTTGGGGTTTTTGAGTTGATTTTTAGTGGGACCAAAAATCAATCACCTTGTTGACATGGCGATATTATCGTGAGATTTCGAGAATTTCGGCGAAATATCGGAAATATTGAAAATATCAAACGAAAAACCATTGGAGGGTGAAAGATATATCGTCACATGAGAAAAACGAAAATTTCGCCGATAATTATCGATTTTTCACTCCTTGCAACAACGTGAGAAAGATATTGCTACATGATAGGTTAATTAGTATTGTATAAAGTGTATTAGTATAGTTTTTTTTTTAGGTAAATAAATAACTTTATTGACATTAAATCATACGACCAACTATTGCTACGTCAAGTAAGAGTGAATTCTAATACAAGATCAAGAGTAAACTCTTTATTCTCCCACACTAAAACTGAAAGGCAAACCCATAAAAAACCGTATAAAAAGGTAGACGAATACAACTAGAAAGCAATAAACCTCTATGAACACAACTAAGGACCTAAACATTAAACAGACTATCTCATAACCTACACAGTGTGTTATGAGAAAAAGAAATATGAAATTTTTGTGTATTAGTATAGATTAGATGACACTTCTTAAAATTTAATTCGATGAATATTTCTAATCTTTTTCTTGAACAAGTTGAATTTTGTTATTTTTAATACTTTACTAGTCATAAATAACATTTGTAGTTTATTTTTAATAGAACATTAGTAATTTACTCAGATACAAAGTATTTAAGAAAATAAATATGATACAATTTCTGAAACAGTGTTGGAAAAAAATTAATGAAACAAGCCATTGAAAAATAAATAATAAAACATGATATTTAAGTGATAGATATTAGCATGTGAAGTTAGCAAATGAATTGATGTGCGGTAGGGATGGTTGTGTTGTTTGTGTTCCATTTAATCCACCTGAGTTTGAATCACAAAGGTGGGCATTTTTTCCAATTTTTTCCCAAAAACATTAAAAGGACTTGAATAAGTTGGGCCTCTTATGATCGTGGGCCTAGTGTTGTTGCACAACTGGCATTGGGCCAGGGCCGGCCTGCGGGGGGAGTGATTGTTGGATAGGAGAGATCACATATTAGAAAAGTGACAAAAAAAAATTATTCATAAGTAAGTGAATCATTCCTAATTGTACTGAGACATTTTGTGATTAAAACCCAACACCTTAAAGGTGGTTAAGTTAAGACAGTATTGGTACAAGGATGATCCACTGGCCACGCTTGTCGCTGTTTGACATGGTATCAGAGTGGGTCCCTCTCCAGTTGCATCTCCATGAGCCCGGGTTGGTTCTTTCAGGGGTCATGGCCCTGGTTTGGTTCTTTCGAGTTTGGTGTTTTTTCAGTTGTCATGGGGCTCGAGTTCAGTTTGTTAATTAGGTTCACGTGTAGACCTAAAACTTAGGTTGCATGTGAGGAGGTGTGTTGGAGAGGAGATCCCACATTAGAAAAGTGACAAATAAAATATAATTCATAAGTGGGTGGATCATTCCTAATTGTACCGCGACCTTTTGTGATTAAAACCCAACACTTAAAAGGTGATTAAATTGAGACTGTATCGGTACAAAGATGATCAACGGGCCATCTTGGTTGCCATTCGTGTGATCTGAGATTGTCGGCAAGCGACGATGCAAATCTGCTAGGGTTTGGGAATGGACTCGGGTGTTTGGGCCTGTGTCTGGCCTGAAGCTTATCAAAAGTCAGATTTGGAATTGGGTTAACAATGAAATATTTAAGGCTGCTACCCCTTTTCCCCTTAAAAAAAAAGATGATCAACGGGTCACACTTGTCACTATTTAATAGTAATTACGGTTCCTAGGGAGGAAGCAAATGAAATGAAAACTTTGAACTAGACGTTGAAGACTTGAAGTAGCTTTCTCTATTTGTGAATCAGTTGAAGAAGAGAGATAGAAAAATGCATGATTAAGGAAAATCTTTATTTGTTTCAGAAAACCAAAGTAGAAACAATAGGGATTCCTACTTCAGAGTAGGAATAGCATACTAGTTCGAGTTCATTCGCCGTGGAAGCTAATGCGTAGGACATTGTCGGTTTCCGGTGGATATGGTAAAGGCTTATGTGCCAACTGCTTTGGTGATAATATAGTTGGGCTCTAATTCTACGTCTAATTGTTTGGGCCGGTAACCCAAATCAAGTACCAAACTGGGTCTTTTTGTTTTTTGACGTAGGCAACAAAATGCTTGTGTGTGATCCTACCTTGCGTTTTTAGTGTTTCCATCAACTTGATTGTTAAACTCTAAAGTGGTTTGGATTTACTTTGCCTTGGATGAATAACGAGATTTGAAATTCATTGTCAATTGGCTTTTAAAAACAGCTATATTGTAAAATAAATCTCGAAATCATTTTACTCATTTTACTCATAAACCCTATTCTAAATCTCATTAGGACAATCTTAACAAACGCCCCGTTCAAGAGTCATCAGAGTAATGTAGAGCTACCTTGATACTAAACCAACCTTACCAAATCATACCTACAAAACTACCCTTAAAATTAGACATATATTCCAAAGAAAACTGTACTGTACTCCATCAGATATCAGATATATATAAGGTGGATGGCTACAAATAGCAACTTGATCGATGAAGAACACTTTACAGGCGAAAGGAATTGATGATTTAAACGCGTTCGGGTCTAGGCCTTCATGCCATCCACATATCAAATGAGCCTCAGTAATACAACTATACAAATAGTCTGTGATTACAGACCATCTATCAGATATGTGGCTGCAAACAAAACAAGATGAAATTGGTAACTTAATATCAACGCTTCATTGTTTTTATGTCTGCCAGGTTCAGCTTTGGCCTAATATGACAATATCTAGGACACAGTTTGTGGCCTACTATCATATAACAATCTCAAGCACAAGAATTACACAGATTTTTTTTAAGGGTCCTTATCATCGTGACTCTAACGCCACACCGAAGTGATTTTCCTCAACAAAAGTGTATGGTATCGAGTCATTTTGGAATTTAAAATCCAAGCGTTGCGAAACAGCATGGAGTTCCTAATTCATTTTCAAATGTTTCCTCACATCAGTGACGTCTTTTTATGGATTTGGTTGTCCAGTTGATGAACAATAGGTCGATGCAGGACAAAATTGGGTCGGCGGTTTTGTAACCTATCCTAGGATATGGGTTTCCATACTTCTCCATAAAGCTAGGATATCGAGCTTAGAAAAGAGAAAGTTGGAATTCTCGAGTTAATACCCGATATAGCAAGAATTTTAGTTTCATAAGCATTTCGCTACAAAAACGTGAGTCGTTAAATTAGTCACCAAGTGTAACAAGTTACGTGCTACATTTAGGCAAGCTCCATAAACATGTGTTAGACATGTCATTTGATATACAAATTTGAGGACTACAGTATGCAAAAGCACACACCAAACAATCAAAGCAGACATACCCTGATACCTATTTGGCATGTTGTTCTTGTTTGTGACACAGGCCAAGTCATCTTCCTTGAAGTTTCCTACACATTTCTATCACCAAAAGACGAGCCCTACATATTTTACTCATTATGTTTAAATCTGTCCGACTCGTCCAATCTTAGTTTACTTCCTCCGCAAATAAACCTCATTTTTGACTTCTGCCCAGAATCCTCATGTTACAGCCAATCCCAGTTTATTACAAACTCAAGCATGGCAAACCCAGCACGATTGGTTCATATGAATCTTAATTTGCAAGGTGTGCTTAGCTGGTAGATTCTTTCATAAGCAAACAAAGAATTAAGAAGTTGGCAGAGATCCCAATTTTCCGAATTCACAACTGGAAGCAGCATATGATTAAAGGGTTGGCAAAACAATGTTTATACAATTTAAACCCACAATAATTTTCTCCAAAGAGAAAATACAATACAGAGTTGTAAACAAAAGAAGCCAGAGATCACAAATGACCCTAAGAAACACCCAAATAAGGCTTCTTAGTTAGAGATTATGAGATTGAGAACATACCAAACACCAAAAACGACCCAATCACACCATCAGAAGTCTTCAAATTCGGGCAAAAAAAAAAAGAAAAAAAAACAAATTCTCTCGGAATTCCAATTTGCGGATTTCACAAACTAATAAATTCCTCCTCATAATTAATTCGGGATCCGCGGTCCTTATCCTTTATCTGTGCGCTGTGACCAACGTCTCAATGAACCTCAGCCCGTCGAATCTCGGCTCGAATTTCTCCTTAGTCGAACTCTGTCCTCCGTTCTTTCCACCGGCAGAGGTATAACCCTAAACAACAACCAAACAATTCCTCTCAATCCGATTTTTATGAATCAAAATAAAAGATCCAAATGGAAATCGACACAATTGAAAAAATCAGCGGCATTTATGAGCTTACCGGAGCGGAGGGAGAGGAAGACGTGGAGGAGAGAGCCATGGTGGAGGCGGCCACCATGGAGGCGACGAGAGTACCGGAACCTTTCATTGTGGAAATCTGCGAGGAGGAGGAAAAGAAGAGAAGAGACAGGACGGAGCACCGGAACGGAAGCGGATTCAGGGGCGGACGAAACCCGACGGAGTTATTCGCCGGATCTCGACCCAAAAAGCTCTTCTCTTTCGTTTCCTGAAATTCCTGAGAATAAAAGAAACGCTACCTGGCGAACTGAAGGGGAGGAGAGAGGGGCTTTTATATAGGGATGGGGACGCAGGCGGGTACCGGACTTAACGGGATTTAAATTTTTGTTTAGTTCCGCGGAGATTCCCCTTTGCCTCGCTGTCGCGTTTTGAGTGGTTTAATGATTCTGGGCCGTATGATTTGAAGGGTAAGCGGATCCGTGATTCTGAGGAAGGTGGGGCCCGGAGGGGGGGGGGAGTGAAGGGACTGTGGAGGTTGGTGCACGGTTAGGTTGGTGTGGGAGAAAGTAGGTTAGAGGGGCTTTGTAAATTTGTGAGGTGGAACAAGGAAGATGCTTTGATTGGGCCGAGAGGTGCTGAGGGGTTTGGGCCCCACGTGGTTTGGGAATGCGTCGTAGTTTGGTTATTTTTTTTCCTTTGTTCAAAATCGACGCCGTTTTCGGCTGTCAGTCTGCTCTTCTCGACGCCGTTTATTTTAGACTTTCGCGGCTTTTTATGTTTTTTTTTAATTACTTTTTTGAGTTTTTCTATCAAGATTTTTTTTTCGTACATTTAAAGGTAGAATGATGATTATAGAATAACTAAGTTTTCGTTACCGATACAAAGTTGGTGCAACAGAATTTCTTCACACAACTACGGACAAAAGTCTAAAGTTTAATAAAAATTTATGTACCGTTCGTTATATCGTAGTTCTAACACGGTTATTACTTATTAACATGTTCATATCTGAGCTAATCTTAAGATCTAGCTTCTGTATTTGAATTTATTTAAATTTTTTATAACCATTAAATTGCATAAGCTAGGATGACATTGTTGGTCTCGTATATTATACTTAAGCTAATAGTTATAAGACAAATCTCTAAATTGTACAATAATGTTTGATATGCCATTGATTTGGTAGATTTCTGTTAGAATTAGATGTGATTATGTCATATTGTTGCATAGCAGAGTGCAATTATGACCTTAATACTTGACTTTAGGGTTTGAGGCTCAATATATAACAGGCTTGCTCACCTGCGGACTACAAATAAAGGGACAGAAAAGGATGAACTTCTCATAGCCGTCAGATTTTAAATGAGTAGATCAAACAGAAAGAAAAAACAGATCTGTAAAACTCGAATCATGTTAACCCAACACCTAATCTCACCTCTTTACTCTTGCAAATACGACTCCCAAACACGTTTAATCTCTTAATCTTTCTTCTCTCTTTTCTCATAATAAATCTCTCAGTTCACAATCCCTCTTGAGCCTCCCCCATATCAATAGTGATTCATCCTCATCGTCATAAGGTCGTCGATCTATATTGTTAAAGGTATTTATCTTAGATTTGACTCTCTCTCTCTCCCTTGATTCCCCCCCCCCTTTCTTCTTCAGCTTGGTGAATGATGGAGTTATCCTATTTTGTTTGATGATTCATGAATAATGTTGTAGTAGACGGTCGAATTTTCGACTGTTTCCGTAGAATTATTGATTTTAGTTGCAAATAGAAATTAGTGTAGTTTTTAGATTTCGATTCATGCCCAAAATTTGATTGACCTGGTACATGTGTTATGCTTGCTTTGGGATTTGAAGGTGTTTATATGTTTAATTGCTGGTACATATATAGAGTTGGTCAAAAGAAATTGAAGGATTGCATAGGAAGTCTCATTGACCCACTTGATTAGTTTGTGGAATTATTTTAAATTGGGAATTACAGAGCCTACAACCTGTGCATTACATAAATTATTATACATCTTCCTCCATCTTCCTCCATTATTATACAGTTTCATTTTGTTCTGTATCTCATATAGTTGTTCCATGTAAGATTGTTTAGATACCTTTTGAATCTTGGTATTCTGTTTTGCAAGAAACTCTTCATTTAGTTACAGAACTACATTGAGTTTATTACCACCAACAAGCTAGAGATGTTGCAAGTGAAGGCAAGATTGATTGGAGTCAGAAATGATAACTTAGCGTGACTGGAATTTTCAGGTCTGTCAGTCCAAGTGATACTCATTCAACCACTTACTTGAAATTTTGTAGGATGTACATGTAACTTTGAGAAATTTGTGTAGGAAGTACCTATTAGATAATTTGAAATTACATATTGTCTCAACCTGAGTTATGGAGATTGTTATTAGTACCAGAATGAAAATGTACAGAGCTTGCCTCTTATTCTGAAATGAAAAATGTGGGACTAATGATTCAATTCTCAATTAAAGAATTCATGTGCAGTTTACTTTGGTGCATAAAAACTAAAATATGTAACAGACAATCCAAATTGATTCACAATCATAGGTTATAACTATATTGCAAAAGAAGGTACACAAATTCTAGCATGTGTATGCATACACAAGTTCCAAAATAAGATACATAATGCGATACAACCAATTAAACTCATGCATATTCTTTGCATTACATTAGAGCATTACATATCGAAAGCTTGTGAGTATGCTGAAACAAAATAGAATGAAAATCAGCTTCTTCCTTCACATGCTAATTAAGTGGTGCTTCATTTGATTTTTCAGTGAGGATGATTTGTATGGTTGACATGTTCATATAGAATATCAATCATAGCACAATCAATTGATCACATAGGGAAATAAAAGCAATTGTTAGTTGTAAATAAAGTTATTACCCATCAGTATTGTGCTTGTCACAAGTTTTGATGTTATGACTAGTTCTACCACATTTTCCACAGTTTTTCTGCTTACTCATTACAATTTCTTTAGATGACTTCAACCTCTTCCCACTTCCTTTAGCCTTTGATTGAGATGATTCTTCAATGAGTATTTGCTAAGTTATTCTCTTTTTTGTAGCAGGAACTTCCTCAACACCAAGACTTGTGAGCAGTTCTTTAATTCCAAGACGAAACGAATGGAGTCCATTTGTGAGATATTTTGTTGATTCTTCTGAAAGAGATGCCTCATCAATTACAGTTTGTGAAAGTTGAGACAATTGAATATATCTCATCATCAATGACTTATCACCCACATCTCTCACTTCGATACCATCATCATCCCAAACTCCTCCAACTTTTGCATTTTTGTTCCACCTTTCCAAGATGTATTCACTTGGCAAATGTACAATATTAATGCTTCGAAAGAAGAAAATGATATGCCTACATGCAATTCCTTCAACCTCAAAGCCTCCACAACTATATTTGGCAAAACCAGATACTTTGTTATGAATAATATGTCGCACTTTCCAGCTTTGTTCATCATCTGCAGCTCTTAAAACAGTATACACACATTCATGTTCATCCTCTTTCAAAGTTTCACATTTCAAGTAAGCTGTACTCTTGACAACCTGATCTTGGAACTTCAAAATTATTTCCTTTGTGTACACCTCACGCATCTGCTTTTCTATTAGATAATATGTCTTTGTCTTTGGAATTTCATTACTGTCAATGTGATCACGAATAAGTTATTCATGCCTTTGTTGTCCAAGTCCCCTTTTAATCATTGTAGCAAAATCCAATAATGAATTGTTCAAAGAAACAAATGTTTTGAAGAATGAATGGTTACTTTCAACTCTTTGATTACTTTGCATACCTGCATGAATGATGTGGTACAAAATTCAATAAAGAATTGTTCAGTATAATAAATTATTTGAAGAATAACAATTTCTTTGCGTACATGCATGAAAGATGTGATTGCAGAATGGAGGGATCCATCTACTTCGTAGTTCATACATTGTGTTTAACCACACATGATTTTCTTGTTTGCTTTGTTGCACATCATTTTTCCAACTAGCTTCAAATTCTTCTCTAGTCTTAGAATTATATACACTATTTTTGAAGAGTCCATAATAATTTTGAGCAATCACATGACCGAGCTTGTCTCGAAATTTAAACATGATATGCCAAATACAAAAACGGTGGAGCGTATGTGGAAGAACTTGAGCAATGGCTTTTGCAATTGCTTGATCTTGATCAGTGATTATAACTTTCGGTGGACCACTAGGCATAGCTTTCAACCATTATTCCAGTAACCAAATAAAAGATTCAGTCTTCTTATCACTTAAAAGTCCACAACCAAATACAATTGTTTGGCCATGATGATTGACGCCTGTGATTGGAGCAAAGATCATGCGATATTTGTTTGTGTTATAGGTGGTATCAAACACAACAACATCGTTGAAGAAAAAATATGCTTTTTTTTAGGTAAGATCAGCCCAAAAGCAACGAGTCATTCTGTTTTCTTCATCTCGGTCGACTTCAAAATAAAAAGATGGCTTCTTTTCTTTTTCTGATTCGAAGTACTCCAGTAGCATAGTTGTATCATGTCCTTTCACTTCTTCTCTCAAATCTCTTTCAAAGTTTCTCAAATCTCTGGGCATACATCCAACATTTTGTATACCACCTGCCACAGTCTCCATTATCTTGAATTGCTGACTTGATCGGACATTAACACTACTTAGTTTTCCCATAAGACACTTCTTTGCCTTCGTGAGCTTGCAGAGTGAGGTTAGCATATATATTCCTCTGGGTGTTGTAAGTTCATGTGTATGAGTTTCCTCGAAATCACTTATACACCATTTTTTGCTTTCTTTGTTAAAGACGATGTTCAACCTTGCCTTACAATTCATACGCTTTATTCCATGATTTCTTTCTTCCATTGTTGATGATTGTTGCTGCCTTGACTTCTCATAAGTCTCATCTGTTTTTCCTTCTTTGGAACATACAAATTGTTAGTACATAGCCAAAATACTTGGCTAAGCCAAGAATACGGTACAATTACCCGGTCGAGATAGCCCTGGTGGGCCCTTCACAGACATCCAAAGAAGGAAGGGCCGGTAACAAACCGCTTGCCAAAGTCACTCTAGCGGCAAAACACCCCCAAAAGGGGAGACACTCAAAAGGAGGGCAAAGAGTCCCACATTGGAAACAAGCTTAAGGTACACAAGCTTAGCCTATAAAACAAGCTCAAGGTACACACATCTACATACACACATATATTCTCTCCCACTTTCATTCCTCTACCCGTACAAGTGCTCAAAGCTAACTTAAGCATCGGAGAGTCGAAGACTGGGCCACCCCAGTCCCGACCCCGTGACGCTGTCATTTGTGCAGGTACCGAGTGAAAGCCCCTCAAGAATTCTACTTCGTTCCGTCTCGCGACCACTTCCCGGCTCGGGACGTAACAGGTAGAAACAATTGGCGCTAGAAGGAGGGCGTCCTCAAGTGGAGACCCTCACGTCGCTCGCCATGGCCGTGGCCATCATCTGCCCAGAAATCCCGAGGAGAGAGAAAGTAGATCTGACTTTCTCTCTCTCCTTCGCTTGGGCGTGCCGCAGCAAGGTAGCTCACCTTCACAGCCATCAAGCACACAGTCTTCCAATGAATCCAGCATGGCCACCCCAACCTCCGGCCAAGGCCCACGCGCTGGAGAGCAGCGCCCAGAAACTGATCTGGACACCCAGCTTCCCTCAGCCGAAGCGGGAAAGCACTCTTGGTCTCGCGACCCCAATCTCGGCACCCTCCCTCCCGGGACATGCCTTCGCTCTTGGCATTGCCTTTGCTTTTGGCCCCCACTTGATATCCATTCGCGGACTCCCGCCATCCATTCGCGGACTCCCGCCATCCATCCGCGGACACCGCTGGTCCCACCATCTATTCGCGGACTCTGCAGGTCCCGCCATCCATTCGCTGACTCCACTGGTCAAGCCAGTCCTCGCGGACTCCGCTGACTTCGCCAGTCCCCGCGGACTCCGCTGACCTCGCCATTCCTCGCGTTCTCCCCTGGTCTAGCCTCGCCAGCTCCTTGCGGCATTCCCTGATCTCGCTAGAGTTCTTAAACCTCACGTGGGGACATCCCTAGTAGTTCCCCTGGCGGACACCCCCACACAGCACTCCATCCCGACCTCCCGGGACTCCTCTATCCCGACAGAAGGATGCAAAAAAAAAAAAACCCCTTCCCGACACGGCGTCTGGTCCCGACCCAAGATATAGTCCCGACCAAGGATCCCGTGACAAGAAGCAAGTGGCTCCGCCTAGAGCTCCGGGAGCCTTTCCCACATGGCCCCCCGAGTTCCCGAGGCCCCTTCCCTTGCTTACCATGCTCTCGGAACGTGCCAGCACAAGTGACCCGCATCACACATCCGCCTTCCTCTCTTCCTCCCTCCTGGGACCATCTATTTCTCACCGCGGACACCGCTCGCCACGCCAGACTCCGCGGACTCCTCTTGTCTCGCCATTCCTCGCGGACTCCACTGGTCTTGCCATAGTCCCCGCGCACCGCGTAGCGGCTCTACACGGCTCCAGATAAGTCTTACTTCACACTATCCAATTAAGTTGTTATCATACAAATAGCATGCCACATGCATCATAATATATTCTCATGACATGGAGTTAGCAAACATGCACTCTCTATCACATGTTACATATACACTTGCTTCACATGATTACAAACCAAACATTGTTGTACATCTCTCTATCAATCACAAGCTACACACACACCATGTGTAAACAGCCAGCATTCAAACATGCATCCTCTAGCTACACATGCCCTTAGCGCGATCTGTCCCGCCACCCCTTCCTGGCTCGGGACCTCGGGACGAGACAGGAAGACCCCTTATTCCTAGCCAACCCGACAGTAAATCTCTCACCTTAGATTTCCTACCAACACCACAAACATGTAAACAATCCCATCACCACAAACAAATCCAAAGACAAAGAACGCCACCAATTCACACCATGAAACAGTGGATCCGCGTAGTGGCAATGAAGCTGGTTGCAAACAGCCAAGCGTTCGCGCCCACTCGATCGAGGGTGAAGTGGGACGCTTCCCAATCTGAGGTTTGTAGAACCACCCAAATTGCAGCTCGCCCAATTTTCAGTTTGCAAAACACGAATTCCTCCCTCCAGCTATCCCTAACCCTATGCATACATTGACTCGCCAAGGCAATGGCCCGCAACGCTCAGTAGCGGCCCGCAACGTCACTTCGCGATAGTCCCCAATCAAGCGCAGACTGACTCGCCACATAGCTACAGTCCCCAATCAAGCGCGGACTGACTGGCCACCTCGCGACAGTCCCCAATCAAGCGCGGACTGACTCGCTACATAACCACAGTCCCCAATCAAGCGCGGACTGACTGGCCACTTCGCGACAGTCCCCAATCAAGCGCGGACTGCCTCGCCACAGTCCCCAATCAAGCGCGGACTGACTGGCCACTTCGCGACAGTCCCCAATCAAGCGCGGACTGACTCGCCACAGTCCCCAATCAAGCGCGGACTGACTGGCCACCTCGTGACTGTCCCCAACCAAGTGCAGACTGACTCGCCACATAGCCACAGTCCCCAATCAAGCGAGGACTGACTGGCCACCTCGCGACAGTCCCCAACCAAGCGCGGACTGACTCGCCAGAGCAACATTAAACTTTTATTCTTGCCAACAGGTTTCCGGAACATCACCCCCGTCACCTCGCGACTCTCGCGTGGGGACTTGGGGACTGGGCACTATGCCTCCTGCACCCGGGTAAAACCTATCCTCGGCATCTCTAGAATAACTCCCTACCCAAGAACTCTCTCGGACTGGGGACTTGGGGACTTGTTAGTACATAGCCAAAATACTTGGCTAAGCCGAGAATACGGTACAATTACCCGGTCGAGATAGCCCTGGTGGGCCCTTCACAGACATCCAAAGAAGGAAAGGCCGGTAACAAACCGCTTGCCAAAGTCACTCTAGCGGCAAAACACCCCCAAAAGGGGAGACACTCCAAAGGAGGGCAAAGAGTCTCACATTGGAAACAAGCTTAAGGTACACAAGCTTAGCCTATAAAACAAGCTCAAGGTACACACATCTACATACACACATATATTCTCTCTCACTTTCATTCCTCTACCCGTACAAGTGCTCAAAGCTAACTTAAGCATCGGAGAGTCGAAGACTGGGCCACCCCAGTCCCGACCCCGTGACGCTGATATTTGTGCAGGTACCGAGTGAAAGCCCCTCAAGAATTCTACTTCGTTCCGCCCCGCGATCACTTCCCGGCTCGGGACGTAACAGGTAGAAACACAAATTGTTTCCAATTAAGCTCTCCTATCACTTTACTTCTCTTATTTGAACCCATTCTCACACTAAAACAAACCCTCTTTGCATATATATCATTGTAAAAGTGATAGGCCTCCTCTATTGATTCGAATTCCTGACCAAGCTGAAGTTTTGGTACATCAACAGGAACATTCTCATTTGGCTCTTGTAACGGTGGTTCACTCATCATAAAACTGCATGTAAAATTATATTACAAACACGACAAAGAATATAAATTCACCATAAGAGACAAGTTTAAAACTAAACACAATTCCAAAAACCAAAAACCCAGCAGCAATCTTATTATATTATAATGGAGCTCTAGCTTCAAATATTGAATTGAATTCTAACGACAAAGCAATGAGCACATCATTAAACAAATCTATATAGACCTATTCAGATTTTAATGCTTTGATTAAGATACATCTTTATTTGACAATTTTATATATATATAATAAAAAATTAGTATCCTTTTCTGGGTTTCGAAGTCCAATTCTGGGACTGAAATCGTGGCATATTTTTTAGGTTTCGAAGTACAATAGTATCCATGAATCATCAAACAAAATAGGATAGCTCCATCATTCACCAAGCTGAAGAAGGGGGGGGGAGAGAGAGTAAAATCTAAGATAAATACCTTTAACGATATAGATTGACGGTCTTATGACGATGAGGATAAATAAATACTGATATGGTAGAGGCTCAAGAAAGATTGTGAACTGAGAGATTTATTATGAGAAGAGAGAAGGAAGATTAAGAGATTAAGCGTGCTTGGAGTCCTATTTGCAAGAGTAAAGAGGTGAGATTTGATGTTGGGTTAACATAATTCAGAATTTACAGGTCTGTTTTTTCTTTCTGTTTGATCTACTTATTTAAAATCTGACGACTCTGGGAAGTTGGTCCTTTCTGTCCTTTTATTTGTAGTCCACATGTGAGCAGGGCTGTATGCAATACATAATTCTCTTTTTAGTAATATTCTGGGTCCCAAAAACACTACTGATAAGTGATAACTATTGAGGAACTTCAATTATTATCAAGTAGATATTCGAATATGTGTGGTCAAATATTCTGCACACGGATCACTCAATCCAGCTTTTGCCAGTTTAATGCCTCGGTCAAATTGGAATCTCAGTGTCAACTGAGCACTAAAAAAGTTCTTCTCAATAGTTTGTACGAAAGAGAAACGAAGCACTATATGTGATTCTTAAGAGTAGCCAGAAATGCTTAGTGGGAGCTGCAAATGTGCAATTGGGCAAATGCGTCAGTCAGTTGTAAATTACAGGCAAGTATGAGCAGGCATCATAAAGTTAAAAGTTCATCAGTATCTGTTTATGGAAAAGGAAAGCAGTACTCCTGTTTGGATTGGGAACAGATGGTTTCCAAACTCGACGCGGAAGCCCTTGTACGTACCCCATATCCAGAGCACCCTTCGGTTTCCCACACATAGTTGATATATCTTTGTTAACTCAAGGTTCTATACAAGTTTCTCGATAATTTTTTTGTGCATGAAATTTCTCAATTTTCTTTGTTTCCGTTTGTTAGAGAAATGGCCAATGTGACGATGTCAATAGTGGTGATTTGAAAAACACACGCGTTAACTTATATGCAGGGGCAGATCCTTCACAGGACATGGAGGTGGCCATATGGCCCTGCGGCGATTTCAAAATTCTCTCTTATGAATAAATCAATACTTCTCTTATAAATAATAACAAGCAAACAAGAACAATCTATCTATATGTAATGATATCGCGGAATACCTAAATGGTCACTATTACATGATGACAACAAGAAATCAAAGAATTGCAGTGTGAAGGAATAGATTTCTTAATATCATTCAGCTGAGTTACATCTTCTTATATACAAAACAGATCCTAATCCGATCCACTATTCTAGGGATAGCTATGGTAAGACAGAATGGCAGGAGTGATCAAGGTAATTACATTCAAATCTACTTTCTATTCTTGAGACTCCCCCTCAAGTTGGAGTGTATGTTAATTACACCCAACTTGGATAAAAGAGAAAGGAACTGTTTTACCGTTAATGGTTTCGTAAAGATGTCCGCTGGTTGCTCATCTGTTCGAACATGATGTGTAGTAATAAGTCCTCGTTCAACCTTCTCTCTCACAACATGACAATCTATCTCGATGTGTTTGGTCCTCTCATGGAAAACCGGATTCGATGCTATATGAATCGCCGCCTTGTTGTCACAAAACAGCTTGATCGGAGATCGTTGATGAACATGGAGGTCTCGCAGCAAGCTTGTGATCCAAGTAACTTCACAGCAAGCCGCCGCCATTGACCTGTACTCCGCTTCGGCGCTGCTCCTCGATACCGTCTGCTGCTTCTTCGTTCTCCACGAAACAGGTGCTCCTCCTAAGAAGACGCAAAATCCCGTGGTCGATCTGCGGGTATCCAGACATCTTGCCCAGTCGGCGTCGCAGTACGCCGTAACTTGCAGTTCTCCTGACGCTGGTAACATGATTCCCTGCCCCGGTGTGCCCTTGATATACCTCAACACGCGGTGTGCCGCTTCAAGATGAGGAGCTCGGGGTTTGTCCATGTACTGTGATAAGATATGTACCGCATAGGTGAGGTCTGGCCTTGTTATGGTCAGGTATATGAGCCGACCTACTAGGCGTCTGTACTGTGAGGGATTAGGAAGAAGTTCCCCCGTGCCTTTGTCTAACTGAACACCAGACTCGAAAGGCACTTGTGCTGGCTTCGAGCCAAGAAACCCTGCGTCTTCAAGTACATCCAATGCATATTTTCTCTGTGACAAAACAATACCCTTCGTAGATCTAGCAACTTCAATGCCTAAGAAAAACTTAAGTAACCCCAAATCTTTAAGTTTGAAATGGCTTGCAAGAAATTCTTTCGTTGAGTTAATCTCATGGATATTGTTGCCAGCAACTATCACGTCATCCACATAAACGAGTAAAACGGTAAAAGTACCTTTGTGACTTCGTACAAATAAGGAATAGTCTGACCATGATTGAACGAAGCCACCTTGCTTCAAAGCAGCTGAAAGTTTCAAGAACCATTGCCGTGAAGCTTGTTTGAGGCCGTATAATGATTTGTGTAGATGACACACTCGAGTCTCCCCCTTACGGCCGAACCCCGGCGGTAATTGCATATAGACATCCTCATAGAGATCGCCGTTGAGGAAGGCATTGTTGACGTCCAACTGATGTAAATGCCAACCACGGATGGAAGCAAGGCTGAGTAGTAGGCGGACGGTGGTGAGCTTCGCCACCGGGGCAAAAGTTTCTTGGTAATCGAGTCCTGCAACCTGACTATACCCCTTGGCCACAAGCCGAGCTTTGAGTCGCTCAACGGTGCCATCAGCCTTCCGCTTGACTTTGTAAACCCAGCGGCAGCCAATAGCTTTCTTGCCGGCCGGAAGATGGACCAAGGACCACGTACCATTGTCTTGCAGTGCTTTAATCTCAGCATTCATGGCATGAATCCAGAGCGGATTGGCTTGTGCTTGAGCGAAAGAATGAGGTTCCTTCACCATAGAGATATTGTTGATAAAAGCAAGATATTTGGGACGTAACTTATCAAAACCAATTACCGTAGATAATGCGTGAGGAGCACCGGGCGAGACCAGAGCATTCGAGGAAGATGACGGGGACGAGCGAGAGGGCAGTTGAGTCTCAACATGGAACTGATCAAGCTTCGGTGGTGGGCGAGTGGCCCGGGTGGACCGGCGTGGCGGAGGCAGGGGCGGGGATGGGGGCGGCAGAGGCGCTGGTGACGATGGGATAGGGTGAGGTATGGTTTGGGTGGTGGTAGGGTTTGAGTGAGGTTGCATGGGAATGTTGGTGGAAGTGGGCCCAGAAGAATCGTCAGAAAAATCAGAAAGGGAATGATTATCCGATGATGGTGGAGATTGAGGGAATGAAGGAGTAATAATGGGAGAGGGAGAAGGAGCAACATTATTATGAGGATTAGGAGGATTTGACGAGTCTAAGGAAAGAGGGATTGGAGTAGAAGCAGACTCTAAAGGAAAAACTGATTTGACCGGTGAAAAAGGTAGGGGAGATGGATTGGTCTTATGAGTAGGGGTTAGCCTTGCAAAAGGAAGGGAATTATGACGAATTGTTGACAAGTTTTCGGTAAAAGTGGAATTTTCCCAATCAAAAAATTCTTTCTCATTAAAAACAACATCCCTTGACACAAATGTTGATTGAGATTCTAAGTCCATGACCTTGTAACCTTTCTTTCCATGTGGGTAACCCAAAAATATGCAGACCTTAGACCTAGGCTCAAATTTGTCCGGTTTTAAATTGTGAGTGGAAACATAACACTTACAACCAAAAACGCGCAAATGATCGTATTTTGGAGGTTTTTGAAAAAGTTTTTCATAGGGTGTCTTGCCGTGCAGTAAAGGTGTAGGTGTCCGATTGATCAGGTAGGCGGCCGTGAGAATGGCATCTCCCCAATACTCAGGTGGTAAATTGGACTGGAATAAAAGTGCGCGAGCAACATTTTGTAAATGACGATGTTTTCTTTCCGCAATACCATTTTGTTGGGGTGTGCTAACACAACTAGTCTGATGTAAAATGCCTCTTTGTGCATAAAAATCTTTGCAGTTAAATTCAGGACCATTATCGCTTCTTACTGTTTTGACCTTTGTTTCAAATTGATTTTCGACCAAAATAATGAAATTCTGAAGTAATGATCGAGCCTCTGATTTTGCATGCATAAGAAAAATCCAAGAAGCACGAGAATAATCATCAACAATTGTTAAGAAAAATTTTGCGCCAGAAATTGCGGGGACGCGATAACCTCCCCAAATGTCAACATGAATCAAATCAAAAATAGACTGACTAGAAGACTGACTCAATGGAAAAGGTGTACGAGTTTGTTTGGCTAGAGGACAAATATGACATTGTTCAGGAACACAAGGTTTAGTAATTGGAAAAGGAAACAGAGACGATACTTTAGCAGACGGGTGCCCAAGCCTCTCGTGCCATGGTAACTCCGGTGATGTCCGAACTGAATTGCAAGCTCCTGACTGTGGCACATTGAGACAGTATAGGCCTTCTTTCTCAACTCCCGTCCCAATCATCTTCCCCGTTTGTAGGTCCTGAATAAAACAGATAGTCCGAATGAAAACCGTAGCACACAAAGTATCCAAAGCAAGCTTCGACACAGAGATCAAATTCAAAAAGAATTGCGGCACACAGAGAACATTATGCAGAACAAATTCATCTGTAAAACGCACGGTACCAATGTGCGTAACAGGTAATAAAACTCCGTTTGGCAGACGCACTTGCTTGTGCTCTACCTTGCGGGATGTAGTAAGAAGACTGTGATCGTGGACTATGTGATCCGTAGCCCCACTGTCGATAAGCCAAAGAACGTCTACCGCCTCACTAACCAAAGCAATGACATTACCTGACATGTAGTCAATGCGCGGACCCTTGCCGACAAAGTTGGCTGAAGATGAGCTCATCATGTCAAGAAGGTGATTGTCATCCGATGCATCACGACTTGCCTCCCTGATCTTTGAAATAAGGCCAAGCATGTTGTCACATTCCTTGGTTGAAAGTCTGAAACCAGAAAAATCTGGTTGCTTAACCACTGCGTTTGCTTTTGGTGTCATGCTGCTGCCACCTTGTCCTTCCCGGCGCTTTTTCGTGCGGCAGTAGTCGATGGAGTGTCCCTTTCCACCGCAATAGGTGCAAGTTATGTGCGCACGACAGTACTTCGTCGAATGCGTCGTCTCCTTGCACTTCTCACAGTACCGTCCCCCGTATTCACTCGACCCTTGCTTTCCTCCATTGTCGCTGCCTCCCTTTTTAGCCACGATCTTAGCCGCAAAGGCCGAGGCCTCGACAGAGACCGGAGTCTGCTTATCTGCTACAATGACATCCTGTTTCTCATGCCTTAGCACCATGGCCAAGACTTTGTTAAGTGGCATAATTGGTTCAACAGCAGTTATATTGTTTCTAGTTTGAGCAAAACTTCCATTCAAGCCAAGCAAAAACTTCATAGTCTTATTGGTTTCAAGAAAGGATTGAAGAACCTTACGGCCTGCCGCTTCACAATGGCATTCTTGAGTCAAATTGCACTTACATGTAGGGTAGACTATGAGAGCATCTCTCTCATCCCAAAGAGTTTTGAGTCTGGTGTAGTATGCATTCACGGTGGAGGATCCCTGATCCACCTTGTTCAGCGCCTCCTCGATCTGAATCATCGACAAGCAGCCGGTTTGGGTGAACCGCTCCTTCAACTCGTCCCAGATGCTCTTAGCGTCCTTCATCCGCGCAACACTCTTGTGCATGGTCTTGCTCATGGATCCAAGAAGCCAGTGCTTAACCATGGTGTTACAGCGCTGCCATTGTTGTCTTTCTTCTCCATCCGCCTCTGGCCTCTCTAGGGTACCATCGAGGAATCCGGTTTTGTTTTTGACGTCTAGAGCATCTTGTATGGCCTCCTGCCACGATTGATAGTTGTCCTCTTCGAGCAGAATAGGGATCAAGGCTCCGCCTGTTTGATCCGAGTGGTGCAAGTAGAGTTCGTGATATGGGTTGTTTTCCCATGGCTGGGGGACTCGTGGCTGAACCACGTCCTTGCCCTTACTGTCGTCTCCGGCCATGAGTTTTGTTTTCTAGGTCTCAAGAGCGTGATGCTCTGATACCATCAAAGAATTGCAGTGTGAAGGAATAGATTTCTTAATATCATTCAGCTGAGTTACATCTTCTTATATACAAAACAGATCCTAATCCGATCCACTATTCTAGGGATAGCTATGGTAAGACAGAATGGCAGGAGTGATCAAGGTAATTACATTCAAATCTACTTTCTATTCTTGAGAAGAAAGAATGGATTAAATACCCTTCACTTCCTCGTTGATTTCCTCTTTTTTCCTTTGCTCTCAACACAGGGGTCCTCCCTGATCTCCCCTCTTTTTCCTTTATTCTCAACACTGAGCCACTCATAAGCAACCCATTTGTCCCATTTCCCTTTCTTTTTGACTTTCAGTTCACGACCTTCTCAAATTTCATGCATTTGCTGCATATATCATCAAGGAGTCATAGACCTCCATGCATATGGTGCCATATTACGGACCTTTATTCATGCTGGGTGTTTTTTGGCCAAATGACTCAATGAACTCCCAGATTTAAATTTATTTCAATACCTCACATATACTCGATTACGAATCATTGTTGCTTTTTGAGCAGCTGGAGAACGTAATATCAGTGAGGACATTTTTTTTGATGAAATACTTGTGAGGACATGAATCTATCAACTATATATTAAGTTGTTGTAAGGTGGGTAAATAGGTTGTGATCATGCATGCATTATGCTTGTAGCTCTCTCAAATCTAAACCAAACAAGTATATTGTGACAACCAGTCATGCATTTCAGACTTTCGTTTTATGACAGCTATGAATAAAATATAGTCTTGCAAATTTTGGCAAACAATTCCTTAATATATGACCTGAGAAAGGAAAACCCCTGACCCCCAGGTTTGGTGGGCTTGAGCCCAACCAAGAATTTTGGACTTGGAAAAAAAAAACCATGTATATATATATATATATATATTTTATTTTTGTGATATATGCACCCATCCCACCCAATTTTCACCCTTATCTTCTTTACCTTTAATTTCTGCACCCAGCTTTGGTCGCACATCTCTCATCTTCTCAACGATTTGCCTTCAATCTTCAATTTCTCAGTCCCTCACTTCCTCAATTTCTCACTGCTCTACTCTTTAATCTCAGTTACCCAACTCTTGTAGTCCTCTTCTTCCTCTATTTAATACATGATTGTAAGTATGATAATTAAATTTTATTGGTTCAATTTGCTGGGGTTGTTGGGTTATTTACTCTTATTAAATCACTGAAAATCTTCAAGTATAACCTTCTGATCTTCTTCTTCTTCTTATATAGAATTTAAAATTCTAATCTTCTTCTTCTCTTACACTTTGCATGATTGTACTGGTTGTACTACATTTTTTTTTTGCCCTTCGGCCAAAATTGAAGCCCACTCCATCTTTAAATCCTAGATCCGCCACTACCTGACCCACAAGTCCACAACAGATCGCCATAGCTGAACCGAGTTCTTCCCTCAGTTCACTAGGAATGGAAAAAAGGAAAGCAAAAAAAGACTGAATCGAATACTTCCCTTAGTTCACTAGGAATGAGAAAGGAGGAGGAAGAAAGGCCCTTATAAAAAGCCTTTGATTCTCAACACAGAAATATACACAGACCCAAGTCACCCAACTATAATCTCTGTTAAATTCTCAGGCCCTTTTTTGGTTCCTTGAATTCCAAGATTCAAAATCGTGAAGACAATGTCTGTTTTCGGTGGATTTTGCGGTGGTATATATGCCGTCTTCTTTGGTGATGAATATGGTTTGGCTCTGCCTCTGCCTCCCATAATTAGGACCAAAAGTTCCAACGAAAGCACCAAATCCTAACTTTGTTTTGTTAGTGTTTGGCAGAGATATGTGATTGTATCATCTTTTTTCTTTGGTTGGTTGATGAGCATCGTAAAGGAATTGATTAAAGTTTCTGTCATTGTTTTCTATAACACTTTCAGCTATACTTTAGTTTTGTTTTTGTTTTCTGTTCTATGGTAGGGTTATTTAAACTTAGTTTATGATCTCTCTAGCTATCCGAATTCTAAATCTTCGATTCAATTTGTAGGAAGAGACTTTCTGACTTCTCTTTGGTCATAATACGTACAGAAGAAACTTAAAGAAGGGAAGGATCTGACTCTAATTTTGTAGAAGCGAACATTGAATTGATCCCGTTAGGAAATAGCTGCGTCAGTACAGTTGAAGCCTTCAAGGTTGAACACTATACCAGTTTATTTCGCCAATACTATAAATCTGGTCCTTCATTCCTAGAGTTTGCATCATTTCCATTGTCAAGACCTCCAAATATGGAGCTGGTCTTTCATCTTTATCCATGAACATGTTTGACTCGTGATAGGCTCCGGGGATTCAAACAGCTCCTATTTCCCATGTAAACAGCTTTATTTGTCTCTTCCAGAGACAAATTCAATGTCATTAGAACTGAAACCAAAAACAGCTCCAACTTCAATAGAGATAAACATGCACTGAAAATTTTATATTCATGCAGCCATTGAATCCCAAGGATCAACCTTGAAAAGAATTTTAAAAAAACATAAATATCATATAAATTTTATTATTTTATCCCAATTTGTTAAGATTTTTGTGTACTAAGGTTTGTGGATATGAGCTCTATCTCAACTTTAAAAACTAGTTGGTTGATATCATAGACAAATCCCATCCTATTTGATAAGCCAATGAATAAGTAAATTTATCTATAATAATTTAGTTTTGTTGAAAACCTGAACAGACAATTTTAAAAATAATTAATATTATCATAATAATTTTTATTGAGAACGACTAAACAAGCTGTTAGTACATAGCCACAATACTTGGTTGAGCCGAGAATAAGACGCAATTACCCGGTCACCGAAGACCATTCCAGGCAAGATAGCCCTAGTAAGCCCTTCACGGATATCCAAGGAGTGAAGGGCCGGTAACAAACCGTTTGCCAAAATCACTCTAGCGGCAAAACACCCCCAAAAGGGAAGACACTACAAAGGTTAACAAGTAGTCCCACATCAGAGACTAAGGCCAAAGTGCCCAACTTTGGCCTATAAAACATGCACAAGCTCCCATCAAAGGTACACACAATTCATTCCTTCTCTTTCGTACACGCATGTAGCCCAAAGCTAACTTAAGCATCGGAGAGTCGAAGACTGGGCCAACCCAGTCCTGACTTCCTGATGTTGTTACTTATGCAGGTTCCGAGTGCAGGACCAAAGGATTCTACCTCGCCCCGGCTCGCGACCTCGGGACCTCGGGACGAGACAGGTAGAAACAATTGGCACTAGAAGGAGGGTTTCCTCAAGTGGAAACCCTTACGTCGCTCACCATGGCCATCATCTGCCCAGAAATCCCGAGGAGAGAGAAAAGTAGATCTGACTCTCTCTCTCTCCTTCGCTTGGGCGTGCCACAGCAAGGTAGCTCACCTTCCCAGCCATCATACGCACTGTCTTCCGATGAATCCAGCACGACCTCCAGCCAAGGCCCACGCGCCGGTAAGCAGCGCCCAAAAAAAAAACTGATCTGGACACCCAACTTCCCTCAACCTAAGCAGGGATACGCTCTCGGTCTCACGACCTCCGGGACATGCCTTCGCTTTCAGCACCCACTTGATATTTCTCTCCCTGGGACGCCTACCCATGTCTCGGTGCCACTCTCCCGAAACCTTCTCGGACTCACATTGTCGCGGACCCCTTCGCAGACTCACATTGTCGCGGACCCCTTCGCGGACTCTGCAGGTCCCGCCATCCCTACGCGGACTCACATCGTCACGGACTTCGCTGATCTCGCAAGCCCCTCACGACCTCCCCTGGCCTCAACCCTCGCGTGGGGACATCCCTGGTAGTTCCCCTGGCGGACTCCCACACTGCTCCCCATCCCGACCTCCCGGTACTCCTCTATCCCAAAAAAAAAAAACTCAGCAACCTCTCCTTCCTGGTTCCTGCCACAAAAACTCAGCAACCCAACAGTCTGCCCCCAGCACCTCCCCTTCCTGAGACTGAGTTACACGTCCTCCACAGTCAACCAAGGGTTCAATACAGAGCTCACAAGCAGCCACATATATTCTGTGCTACATGCATTTACACATCTACGCCTCTGGGCTCTGGCTGAATACTTCTCTCCGAGGCCACGTGAGCAGCCTTCCACCCAGAATTGATCTGGACACCAAGAACCGGGGCCTAGTCCCGACACGTGATATTGTCCCGACTCGTGACCTTCCCCCCATGGCCCCTGGAGCCCCAAGGCCCCCCACCCCTCCCTTGCTTACCTTGCTCTCGGAACATGCCAGCACAAGTGACCCGCTTGACACCCCTCTCCCGGGGGTCTCAGTGCCCCTCCCAAGGCCATGTTTCTCTTCCTCCCTCCCGGGACCAACCGTACAGGCCCACCCATTCCGGGATCCTGCGACCGCGGCACCCAGCCACTTACTCTTGGCACCCACAGTTCAACTCAGTAAATCGCCCAATTCTCAGGCAATCGGTTACAATCCCACATCTTAGCGGCAACTCCCGCCACTTATAATGGACTATCACGGCCTCGCCTATGGCCTCTATTCTCTAAATTACTGCTCCCCCAGCAACGACAACAGCGCACTCACTACCAAAGGGCCTCGCTGCCTAGTCCAATGACTTCAATTGTCATGCCCCCGATACTATATACTCATATCAAGCCAAGCTCCAACAAGTCACCAACAACACTTCACCTACAATTATACATACTTCTCTATGATTTATCAGTGGGCAACATAACAATAAACTCTCATGAGTCATGCCCCTATCAATGGCCACGCCTCGTCTACCTATCTGCTTGTCAAAAATGACAAGCATAAGCTATAGACTATCATATTTGTCATCATGGCTTCTCTTCCCTACGTCGGAACATATACATTACTCGGTCAAGAAATATTATCTTCAACGATGCACTCCAATATTGTCTTCTTGACCACCATGACTACTCCATTGAGATTCTTATACCATGCTCTTTTGCCGACATCAAGACATATCAACAACTCCAATTTTTCTACAATGACTATAGCGGCTCTACACGGCTCCAGCTAAGTCTTACTCCACACTATTCAATTGAGTTATTATCATACAAATACCATGCCTCATGCATCATAATATGTTTTCATGACACAGAGTTAGCAAACATTTCCTATCACATGTTACATACACTTGCTTCACATGATTACAAGCCAAACATTGCTATACATCTATCTATATCAATCTCAGGCTACACACACAGCATATGTAAACAGCCAGCATTCAAACATGCATTCTCTAGCTACACACGCCACTAGCGCGATCCAACACACCATTAGCGCGGTTCCTCTCGCCAAATAGTGCGACCTGTCCCGCCACCCCTTAACCCTAACAAGCCCGACAACAAATCTCTCACCTTAGAATCCCTACCAACATCACAAAACACCACCACATACAAAAATCCAAAGACAAAGAAAGCGACAAATTCATACCTTGAAACAGCGGAATCGCGTAGTGGCAATGAAGCTGGTTGCAAACAGCCGAGCGCTTGCACCCACTCGATCGAGGATGAAATTGGACGTTTCCCAGTCTGAAGTTTATAGAATTGCCGAAACCCTAAAACGCAAATTGCGGCTCACCCAATTTTCAGTTTCGAAAGCACGAACTCCCTCCTCCAGTTATCCCCAACCCTATATATAGACATTCCCCCAGACCCCGCAACGCCAATAGCGTGAGAGTCGCCAACTAGCGCGAACTGACTCGCCCCGCAGTGGCCCGCCACGCCAATAGCGCGAGAGTTTTGCCAAATAATGCGAACCGACTCGCCCAGCAGCGGCCCGCAACGCCAACTAGCGCGAACTGACTCGCCCAGCAGCGGCCCTCCACGCCAATAGCGCGAGAGTCTCGCCAACTAGCGCGAACTGGCTTGCCGAGCAGCAGCCCGCCACGCCAATAGCGCGAGAGTCTCGTCAACTAGCGCGAACTGACTCACCCAACAGCGGCTCGCCACACCAATAGCGCGAGAGTCTCGACAACTAGCGCGAACTGACTCGCCCAGCAGCGGCCCGCCACGCCAATAGCTCGAGAGTCTCGCCAACTAGCGCGAACTGACTCGCCTAGAAGCGGCCCGCCATGCCAACTAGTGCAAACTGCGTCGCCCCGTAGAGGCACGCAACGCCATTAGTGCGTTTCCTCGCCACTTAGCGCGAACTGCGTCGCCTCGTAGCGGCTCGCAAAGCCATTAGTGCGTTTCCTCTCGCCACTTTGCGCGAATTGCGTCGCCCCGTAGCGGCACGCATCGCCATTAGCGCGTTTCCTCTCACCAACCTAACTCGAAACTTCACCCCCGTCATCTCGCGACCCTCGTGTGGGGACTTGGGGACTCGGCACCATGCCTCCAGCACCCGGGTAAAACCGATTCTCGGCATCTATAGAATAACTCCCCACCCAAGAGCTCTCTCGGACTGGGGACTTGTTAGTACATAGCCAAAATACGTAGCTGAGCCGAGAATAAGACGCAATTACCCAGTCACCGAAGATCATTCCAGGCAAGATAGCCCTGATAAGCCCTTCACGGATATCCAAGGAGTGAAGGGCCGGTAACAAACCGCTTGCCAAAATCACTCTAGCGGCAAAACACCCCCAAAAGGGAAGACACTACAAAGGTTAACAAGTAGTCCCACATCAGAGACTAAGGCCAAAGTGCCCAACCTTGGCCTATAAAACATGCACAAGCTCCCATCAAAGGTACACACAACTCATTCCCGCTCTCTCGTACACGCAAGTAGCCAAAGCTAACTTAAGCATCGGAGAGTCGAAGACTGGGCCAACCCAGTCCCGACTTCCTGATGCTGTTACTTGTGCAGGTTCCGAGTGCAGGACCAAAGGATTCTACCTCGCCCCGGCTCGCGACCTCTTCCCGGCTCGGGATCTCGGGACGAGACAGGTAGAAACACAAGCTATCTTAATTTGATATGAATATACGTGTCTTTCACTCAAATTTCTCTATTAAAAATTAAAAATGTATTCAAATTTTACGATTAAACTATAAATCAATCTTAACAAGGCAACATGATCTAACACTCGACAATATGAAAGAAGAAAGATCGAAGATATATAGGGTCGGTGTAGTATTCCAAGTCAAAATAGGCCAATTGAGGTTAAGAAAGGTCCAACCGACCAGCTGGAGTCAGTCGTCCATACGCGGTCACTCCAGAGCATCCTCGCCATTTCTTGTCGTCCCAATCCCAACTCAAACTAGGACACACGCCTTTCTCTTCTCCCCTCTCGAAGTTTCCATACCCACCACTATATATTCAAACCCTTTCTTCCACAACTTCCCAAATCATCTCAACCCAAATACCAAACTACAGTCTCTCTCTCTCTGAGTTTCTTGAAATCCAAGAATTGGGTTTTCCTATTTTGGTGCAGCAAACACATCCTCATCATAGCAATCATGAATTCCATGTTCAGTTCTTTCGATGCTTTGTGCGCCGAGGTCTTGGGCCAGACCGTCAAGGCCTCCTTTCCTATTTCGCAGCAGCAGAAGAGTTCTGGTTTTTTCAATAGCTTGAATAAGAAGCAAGATTCTAAGCCAGAAGCCGGACATGTTAAGAAGCAGGACCAGCAGAAGACGGCACCACCACAACCGCGGCGGTTTGCGGTCGAGTTGGATGGTCTCCACTGTTTTGAAACCATCGTCTAGTTGTTGGGTTCCGATTCTAGATAAAGAAAATCAAATTTTTTTTGAAGCAAAAGCTATATTATTGTTGTATATGTACAAAGTTACCCACAATTAATAGGAAATTCTATGATTCTTTTACCAGAAATTTGTTTCTGTTTTGAGTTTTTAATTTCCTGGAAATATTGATGATGTCTAGTTGTGAAAAATTCTAAGCCAATGATCTATATGGCTTAGAAGAAAACAAACAAATGCTTTCCAAGCACCAATTGATTTGTATGATTGTAGCATCTAATGGCTGCATCCAAGAACCTTATACTAAATTCTGGAACTGGTAACAGGGTTTCGGTTTTGAAGCGTGCAGTTTGGACTTGCAGCCTCATAAGCACTTTTGACCCTAAAAGGAGGAAGGTGATGAGGTACTGACTGGTTTTATGTTTGACTATGTAGGATGAAGAGAGTATTCCAGAACCCTATCAACCCTCATATTCACAAATTCCTCAAAAAAGAAGAAGAGAAGAAGCCCCGGATTCAGAGGATGAATCAGAAATTCCATTGGTATGAATCTCTCGAGAAAAGATATGATACCTCATGCTGTGTTACATTTAAGCATTTAATGACTTTTTGAACTCTGCAGGTTCGTAGACGAAGGAATGCGATTCCAACTGATGAAGATGTCACTGTCCTAAATCATGATCCTGAAGAAGACGACCACATAACTTTAAACGAGCTTCTTCACAACATCCTACCAGTTTGCCATGCCACCTTCATAGCTACCATGAATGACTCAGGGAGACGTGTTCCCTTTGGCCCTGTTAGGGAAACTGAGGGAAATTCCGTAGCTGAAGCTTCAAATGTTCCTGATGAAGAAAACGTCGGTCAACAGCAAAGTGAAATTGCTATTGAAGAAGGAGGATCACTGATACTGCTCGCGAACGCCTCTTCTCCCGACTGTGGAAATGTTCCTCCGGTTCCAATAACCACTCCTATTTCTGCATCTGAGGATATCACAGCTGCTCATATTGAATCTGATGAACCAAGGGCTACGGCTGTTGTAGAGGAAACAAACATGGGAGAAGACCTTGCCCCCCAAGCCACTGAGGTACACTTCTTAAAATTCCGTGCATAACTTCTATCCATGAATTATAATACTGACTGTTGAAATATGCAAGAAATTGATCTGGAAACATTTGATGTTGATGTTGTAGCAGAAGCAACATCTGAGAGAGAAGAAGCAGTTCCGATGAATGAGTTTCCGAACACTACCTGTTCAGATCCCCCTACTGTGTCATCACCCCAAACTTCTATGGAGGAGGCTCTAATGGATGTTGTTGAGATGCCTTCACTCGCTCCAGAGGTGGTTGCTACCAGAAATCTACTGAGTAATTTGGAACAAGTCGACCTGGTGAACGAAGGATGCATGCCTCAGATTTCCAAAGCCATAACAACCCTACGGTCTTACGCGAACAAGTCAGAAATGAAGCACTTAGAAGACCTTGAGTTTCGCCTTGAGCAGATTCCTGATCTTCAAGAGGCCCTGCATTAGAAAGAACAAGTCACCAGCGAATGCCTCCATAAGCAAGCAACCTTGGAGGAAAAGTTTCAGAGTGAAAAGGAACAACTCGGCTCTCAGCACAGTTGCATCCTTACTGGAATCGATGCTGAGATTAAATCCTTAGAAAAACAACGAGCAAATATAGAAGCTAAAATTGAAGCTGCTAAACAGAGGAAGACTGAACATGTTTAAGCTGTTAAAGCCAAGATCCCAGAGCTCTAGAAACTCAAAGAAGTGACTCTTGCTGCTGCTCAGGCAACCAAAAAGGCTAAGGATGACACTGAAGCCAGCAGGACCGACCTGAAGTGTACCTTGCTTGACATCCATCTTCTGGGCAAACTTGTATGAATATGTACATAAACCATGGGCCTGTAATGGGCTTTATCTATTTATAGAAATTTCTTTCTTTAAGCCCAATATGTTATTTTCAAACCCTGAATGGCCTAGTCAACAAATCCAGGCCCAAGCCCAAATCATTAACTCTAGAGTTATGACTGATATCTGAAAAGACAATCATATCACCTTGATCCTCTCGCACCAGCACAACTGGCCAATATGGGATATGGCGGTTTTGAAAACCGCAACCTTTACTCAACCTTAATTACCGTGCAATGCTTCAAACCACGTACACCATGCATATTCCTCTATTTAAAGGCAGGAATATTAGGCTCTTTATGCAAAAGCCATCTCATTGGCTTCTTCTTCTTTCATATTCTTCCTTTCCTTGAAATTCTTTCCCCCAGATTTCCTTAGTTTCCAATAGAAACCCTTAAGTCTCAAGATCTAACCTTGAACCCGGGTTAAGTCTCAAGATTTAACCTTGGGTGGTCTTCCTGGTACGAACTAGCAAGAAAGATGGATGCCTTGATGCTTGATTCTTGTCAGGGAGTGCATTGGATGATAATGGGAAACACCAATCTTACCATCCCCATGGTTGGAGGTGTTTTCTTCTGGAATGACCTCATAATGCAGGAGATGCCAGATATCCGCCTCGGTGAATCAGGGGGTCAACCTATGGAAGCAAGAAACTGGCAGCAACGTTGGATGAGAAGACCAAGTAGCATTAGAAAATAAGGCATTCCATGGTATCAGAGCCACTTTATGGCTCTTCTTTTGTATTATGTGAAGTTTATGGCCACAAAGCCAAATAATAAAAATTTTGAACACTTTGCTGTTCCAAATTTCTATTTGCAACTGTATGTATGTCACAAAACAGAAAATAGAAGAAACTGCAGGAATCAATTTATAAAGAACGAGTAAAGTAAATCAAAACCATCAAAGTTTTGAAAATTCGCTACAAGAATATGTATAGAGTGTTGCTCCCCTGTTCAACCATGTGGCGAATGTAGAACCCAGGATATGGTTCAAAGAGTAAACAATGGTTGAACTCTAAATTGTCGAATCTTACCCCCCAGTCGCGTTCGTCGGAGGTGGATCATCAAATTCCCAAACGTTGGGGAAGTACTTCTTAAGGTAACGACCATTGATAGGGTTTCGGTGAATGTCACCATCAATATCCCTAAGCCTGTAAGCACCTTTGCCATAAATCTGATCAATCACAAAAGGGCCTTCCCACTTAGGGAACCATTTGCCCCGACCATGCAGCTTTTCACCAAGGGGAAGAACAACTTTCCAGACCAAATCGCCAACTCCAAAACTTTGACCTCGAGTACACTTGTCTTAAGTCTGAGCTACCTTCTTCTATTCAACCATAAGATGGTCCAAGGCAGCCATTCGCTGGAGATCCAAGTCCTCATGTTCCTACCAAATTGCTTGCACATAGTCATCTCCAAGTAACTGATGTTGCTCCCGGACACGCAGTGATTACACATTAATCTCGAGTGGAAGTACAACATCATGGCCAAACATCATTGCATAGGGCGTTGTGTTAGTAGGAGTCCGCTTGGAAGTCCTATAGGCCCAAAGTGTGTTGTCTAACTCATTATGCCAGTCGCGGGGGTTGTCTACCAACATTCGCTTCAGAATGGACAAGATAATCTTGTTGTTGGCTTCTGCTTGACCATTGGATCACACATAATAAGGAGTAGAGTGTAAGAACTTAATCCAATAATCACTGAGAAACTCCTGAGTTTCATCAGCCATGAAAGCTGCCCCCCTGTCTACCACTAAACACTCTGGAATACCATATTGGCAGATGATATTTCTGAAAATGAACTAGCAAACAGTCTTAGCTGAAGCTTCCTTGACTGGTTCTGCTTCCACCTACTTGGTAAAGAAATCTGTTCCCACTAAAATAAACTTATGTTGCTGAGAAGAGTATGGATGAATAACACCAACAAAGTCCAGAGACCAACTACGACCCGACCAAGGTTTGATGATAGTCTACATAGGGATGTTAGGGATATGTTGAACTAGACCGTGAGCTTGACACTCCAAACAACCCTTGGAAAAATTGATACAATCTTTGAGGATGGTAGGCCAATAAAAACCATGCCGGTGAATAAGCTAAAGCTTCTTAGGACCAGCCTGATGTGACCCACATACCCTCAAGTGAACTTCGCGCATAATCCGCTTGGCCTTTGTGTCGTATACACATAGGAAGTCAACGCCATTTTCTCCTCTTCTCAACAACTCACCGCTCTTCAACACATAATTGAGAGCAAGGAAACAGATCCGCTTATCTGTTACAGTAGACGAGTTACTCAAATAATCCATAATGGGTTGTCTCCAATCTACATCCAATGCATCAATCATTGCGACTAACCACTCGTCATTGTTCTCCTTCTTTGCTATAAATGAGGGTAAGGTCCGCTTTTCATCTTTCAATATACGCTCGCAAACGCCATTAACCAAACTAACTCCAGTTGCAATCTAAGCAAGTTTGTTGGCCGTAAAATTCCGTTCGCGGGGAATGTGTTCTAGAGATATAGTAACAAACCTGTCTAACAACTCCAAAACTCGCTCCAGGAAGGGAACTAAAGTGAAGCTGATACATTGGAATTTACCTCGTAACTGGTTGATGACTAACAAAGAATCACCAAGTATGTCAACATCTTGGGCGTCAAGGTCTAGTAACATCTCTAGTCCTATAATGACAGCTTCATACTCTGCTTGGTTGTTCGTACATCTCCACTCCAACTGAAACGAATAGGAATATCTACCTCCAGATGGACTGACCAAAGAAATGCCGGCTCCAGATAATTTGTCAGTATTGGAACCATCAAAATACAAAGTCCAAGGCTGAAGATAGACAGTCAAAATTTCCAAGTCTTGAAAATAATGATCCTCAGCAATTTAATGGTAGAGTAGAAAGTCAGAGACCGCTTGACCGGTCTATGCTTGAAGTGGTGTATACTGTAAATAAAATTCTGATAGGGCGAACATACACTTACCAATTTGGTCTTAAAGAATAGGCCTTGTCAACATATATTTAACCAGGTCGGTTTGAACCACTACCACAATTGTAAAAGAAAGCATGTAATGCCAGAGTTTACAACCTGCGAAGTACAAGGCTAAACACAACCTCTCAATAGGCGAATACCTGGTTTCTGCATCCAAAAGGGTTATACTCAAGTAGTAGATGGTCCGCTAGCTCAACGGTCTGACCCTCTTGGTTAGTGTTGTCCTGGGCCAAAAGGCCTGCAATAGAACTCTTAGACGCCGAGATATAGAGCTTTAAAGGAATACCGGGCTTAGGAGGAACAAGAACCGGGGGGTTCGCCAGATACTCCTTTGATCCTGTCGAAAGCCTCTTGATGACATGGCTCCCAGACAAATTCCTTGGCACCTTGCAGCTTCAATAGAGAAGAAAAAGGCTTGACTTTTCCAGCTGAATTTGAAATAAATCTCCTGAGGAAGTTGATCTTGCCCAATAGCTTTTGTAGCTCCTTCTTAGTCTTTGGCGTAGGCGCATTAATAACAGCTTTGGCTTTATCTCCAGGCACCTCAATACCCCTCTGGTGGACGATAAAACCCAAAAAGTCTCATGCATGTACCCCAAACACACATTTGGCGGGTTTCATTCGAAGTTCGTGTGCTCGCATGCGTTTAAACACTTTCTTGAGGTCTGCAATGTGGTCTTGTTTGACTTTTGACTTGACTACCACGTCATCGATGTAAACCTCCAAAATCTTACCAAGAATGTTATGGAAAATCAAGTTCATAGCTCGTTGATATGTGGCTCCGGCATTCTTCAAACCAAAAGGGCATTACCACGTACTCAAAAGCTCCAATGAAAGCCGGACACCGAAATGCTGTTTTGTGTCTATCTACTTCCGCAACTGGGATCTGATGATAACCAGCAGTGCCGTCTATAAAAGAAAGCATTTCGTGTCCAGCGACAGCATCAATGAGCATATCCGCCACAGGCATAAGGTACACATCTTTCGGAGTAGCTTTGTTCAAATCTCTATAATCCACGCATACCCGTATCTTACCATTCTTTTTGCGAACAGGGACTATGTTGGACAACCATTCATTATACTTTGCTACTTTGATGATACTGGACTTGAACATCTTCTCTACTTCCTCTTTCACAGCGTCCGCTGCTTATGTTTTCATTCACCGCGGTTCCTGTTACACCGGCATTTCCCCTAGTATGGTAGGAAAACGGTGACAAACCCAGAATTTCTTCATATTTCTCTACAAAATAGTCTTTACACTCTAAGAGCAACACAATGAGCTTATGTCGTTGCTCAGGTTCTAACAACTTACTAAGTCCAACCTCCATGGGCTCCTCTTCAGTTTCCAGGTTGACTTTTTCTACTGGATCTTTAACTTAAGGTATAGTGTTATCTAATGCAGCCGAAGCTGGTAAGATAACTTCCTCTTCTTCATTAATCACTTCTAACATATCTTTAGGTACACATTCAATAGTTGCTAGCCGTTCGTAAGCTTCCCTTTCTTCCATATGTACAACCAAACGTTGATGCAGAAACTCAAATGCTTGCAACTTTTCTCCTTCTAAGTGTGTTAACATTGATCACTAGTTGGGTTTGGCACCATAAGGCCAGGTCTGGATGTATCGAATTTGACCTGAGAGAGTCCCCATTGTGCTAACTCAGTGGACGTAACCCCAATCGGTTTTCCATTTTGGTCGATGCCAACCACTGTCAAAGGACTTAAATCGCTGTTATAGTAATCTGCACCTATCTCATTTCTAGATACAGAGAATGGCTTAGGGTCAGCTTTAACCAACTGCGCGCGTCCGGTATTCTGATCCCACGTAAGAAACTCTTGATGCATTGACGAAGGCACACAAGCAGCTTTGTAGATCCAATCTCTGCCCAGAATACAACTGTATGGAGCAGTACAGTTAATTACGAAGAAACCCTATATAATGTTTGAAGGTCCTACCTTCAGTCTAACCATCAGAATTCCCTAGGTCCTTGTAACTCCACCAGCGAAGTTCTTGATAGTCATAGTTGTCTCAATCACAAATGATTTCTTTATGCCAAGCATGGTCATCATTCGTAGTGTCATGATACTCAATGCAGCTCTAGCATCTACCAATATCTTGCTGACTTTCGTGCCATCAATATCCGTCATGACATACAGAGGGCAGAGGTGCTCCATCATTGCAGGCGAAGGACTCAAAAACGTCATGCACCATTCTCGTATGGCGTCCGTGATCTTTGGAGGTCCACTCCCTAACGAACCTGCTATTGAATCTCCTGAAATCTTTTCCAATTCTAAAGTTACCTCGTTTACTGTTTCTTGGGTCTCAGTGACGGAACATACCACCCTTGACTTTGGCAAAGCATATTTGGAAGAAAGGACATAAACCATGTTGCAATGCATTGGCACTTTTCCCTCCTCTTCATCTGTGGAGACATCTTCATCCATAGCCAGCTTTGGTTCATTCTGCACAACTGGTGTTGCATTAATTTCGACGAAGGTCTAGACCATGGCTATAACCAACGATGTATCTGTTGTGTTGTCATTTTTAGCCTCAAGTATAGGCTCTTTCACTTGCTGATTTAAAACAACCTCAGTACTAGGTTGAGTCAATTTGGGTCTCCATTAGAGCCTCTTTTCCTGCACCCCTTTTTTAGGTGCAGGATCTGACTTAATTCATTTCGCTTCAGGCTCTGTAACAACATGTTTGGTTCCCGAAGTAGAAGGGGCAAACTGGTCTACAGGTACAGGGCCTAATCTTTCCAAGACAGACTTCCTTTTTGTGTACGAGACAGCCTCTTGAAAGCACTTTCTCTAGGAGGTGCGAGCTGCTCTACCCCTTGTTTCTTTGTAATGGTGCATAGGGTTTAATAGTGAGCTTGTCGACTGTCCTTCGTAACTGCTCCGGTTTCTGACTCAAGTCTTCTAGTTTAATCAAACCTTGCTCTAGAGCTGTCAGCTTTCTCTTTGCTTTGTCATACCTCTTCTACATATTTCTGATTTTGGTATGGCTGATCTCAACAATTTTTCCCTTCTCTTTGATGTACCAGGTGTCATCTTTAATTATGTTCCTTGATGCTAGAGGGATATAAAGCTTCGTCAAGATATCCTTTTGGACCTCTTGTGTAGATCCAAATGTTGATGTCCCTGCTTTTGCATTACTTTTGTACAGGTTGGATTCGCGAAACCTGAATCCAACCTCTGCTTGTTTTAATGGCTCAGTAGGGCTAGCGAGCTGATAGTGATCCGGCGGCGAATGCCTATCTTTTGCTTCAACTGCCTTAACCGCTATTTCAAATTCATTGTAGGAAATCGGGATCCCACATTCGACTTTGCACCCGGAGCATAATAATATTTTCGAAGCTTCATGAATAGTTTCCTGCTTGCCCTCTTTAAGTCGCTCTCCAGCATCGCCGCCTTTGTCTGATTCCTCCACCGTTTTTCGGTCAGACTTATTCTTCCAGACAACATCCACCATTGCTACATGAAAACTCACTTCTGGTGGTCCTTTTGTATAGCCCTCCTCTATAACCAAGCGCCCTTCGTTGAGCCATTATTGCACCTGATCCTTGAACTGCACACATTCAGAAGTATCATGGCTTTCTGCATTATGAAATTTGCAATATGTTTTACCTGCCAATTGTTCTTCTGAAGGGTATGCCCCCCAAGGAATATTGAGTAGGTTCGCCTGAATCAACTCATCCAACAGAACATGAGTCAAGTCTGCGTTATATGTGTAGAACTCGTATTTGGACTTAGCTTTGTTTCTTGGTGCTGGGACAACATCCACCATGGCCACTATAGGGAAAGGATTCTCATCCACCAATGACACTGTTTTTTCCTCATCCAAAGTCACGACTCCTTCATTGATCCAGACTTGGATTTGATCCTTTAATTTAACACAGTCAGCGAAGTTGTGATTCCACATATTATGATATTTGCAGTACTTTTTCCCTTTCAGCTGTTCTGGTGTTGGAAGTTGTCCAAAGTCATGTTTTATCAGCTTCTGCCTGAAAAAATCATCTAGCACATCATGAGCCTTGTTCGCATCATAAGTGTACGACGAAAACTGTGGCTTAGTAAACGCCGCAACCGAGATCTTCACTAGACTCCTGGCGAGCCTCAAACTTTGTGACCTAGCAGGCTTCTTGCTAACCAATTCCAAAGCATCTACTTCCTCCTTGTCGTCATAGTCCATATTGTACCGATGAGCAACTGATGCAAGGTAATATGGATCCACATGCGAATAGATGGCTCCCACAATTCTATGTCGGTTGGGCCCATATCTTGGTTTCAAAGTTCCATGAGTGTATGTACCGCTAGATGCATTATGCCTTTCATCCATGTCGTTCACAACTATCTGGTATCTCCCAACCTTGTTTATTAAATCAGCCATGTTTTGGCAAACTATCCGTCATGATGTTTGAGCCTTTGCCTTGGCTCCAAACCCTTAATTGTGATGTGAGCGACATCTTCTGCTGCTGGGCTCTTCACAATGACCTAGAACAGATCCTTAGGATTTACTAGTGACAAAATACAACTAAAATTAAAAGGATATTTGCTAAGGATTGCTCCTTAACAATAGGATAGACTTTTGCTCGTGGTTGAGGTTTTATGGATTGGTGGTGGACTTTTTGCTCGTGATGAGGCTGATGAGTGAAGCGGAATTTGCTCGCGATGAGGCTTTGGTGGTGCTCCATGGAGAGGCTTTTTTGGTAGATTGGGGCTCTTGGGGAGACGTCCAATTTGCAATGATGCAGAGTTTTGTTGAATTGTCCGGGGGGAGGGGGGGTCTATCTCATTCGCTTTAACCTCCTTATATATGGAACTGAGTGTCCAGGTTTCACAAATGACTTGTAAACCAAGGCAATTGAATCTCTAATTGAACCAAGAAAGATACTTTCCTACCCAATCCTTTTGACAACATATCTTTGAGATATCCTACAAATCTTTTGCCAGTAATTACCCAATGTAACAAGGAAAGAAAAAAAGATATTTGGACCGCATGTATCGATCAATGGGCTAACTTACGAGTACGGTAACCAATATAAAATTGGGCCCAAACACTAATTGCAATCACCAATGTCGTCGAGCTTTGCAGCTTGAACTGACTTCTGTACTCTCCAATCTAGTTATCTCATTCAGCCTCAACTTCAAGTCTTTAAACCCTACAAAAGTTTTACGAAAACTTGAAAAATTAACCTAATATACAGTAATCAGGTATCAACAGATGTTTCAAACCTTGCTTGCCCCTTAACAGAGTTGGAGGCAAAATGTTTGGTATTATTCATAGCAGCCAGTAGGCAAAAAGCCATGTCCACAGGCTTTAAGCTTTAAGATGCTGAGAATAGGTTCCATTATGCTTCATTTCTAGTCTTAAGGACCACTCAGCCAACTGTTAAGGTTAGGCTGTCCTGAAGAACGGGGGCCAAGGGAATTATATATAGCAAATCACATATACATTCTCCAAAGGATTTGAAACACAAATAAATCCACTTGTGTTATTGTTAAACAAATAAAGACAGTTTTTAACAATTAAGGACAATCTTTTCTCTACATGCCATGTGTCATGATTTAATTTACCAAACTAACCCTACACTAATTAAATATACTTTTAGAAGAGAAAAGTCTCTCATTTTGAGATTTTTCAGTAAATGGAATACAATAGCATATTTTCAATAATTTAGTGTAGTAGCAGTTAATTTCAGTAGAAGTAATTGTTTTGGCCACGATCCTCAGCGCGCGGAGCAGAGGTAGATAACGAACAAAAGTAAAAAGGGGAATGTTTGCGGGCGTGCCACCTCGCGGACGAGGAAAGGTTTGAGTGCGCTTGACTTCTTGATCAAGCGGAAGGGGTTTCCAGGTGCCACCTCGCGGACGAGGAATTACGAGTACAAGGCAATTCGATACTCACGGTGTCGCGAGCAGAGCAACAATAGGGAAATCAGGGTAGAGTCCGGAAGGGCTCTGAGAAAACCTAGGCAGTGGTGCACTTAGGGTTAGGGTTTCGAGTAGCTCGAAGGGGGTTTCAACTAGGTTGAAAGGCTTTGTTTGTATTTGTTCAGAGAGTTGATTGTGTGTAGAGAGAGAGTAAGACTTCGGGGAGCGTTGGGGGTTTCAACTAGGTTGAAGGGTTTGTGTTGTAGTTGTAAAGATTGTAGAGTGAGACGTCTAATTGTATGTGTTTGTCCCCTTTATATAGTAGTTCGACTTGCGGCAGAAGAAAGATAGCATAGAATTCAAGTCGGACTCTTGAAACCCTAATAGCACAAGGGCACTGTTAACCCGCGCGGACCAAACATCTTGTGACACATGCCCAGTTCGCACACTCCGCATGGGCTACTGATTTCATCTCGCTGGCCATTCTAGCTCGCGGGCTGAAGAAAGACATTTTATATTAAAAGGGCCACAAGGATTGGCCCGAAGCATGTCAAAGACTTGTAAAAGTCTTTAACGATTAATGTGATGCGTGCGGACTTCGCATGTTGCTTCCTCGCGAAATATCTCACGCGAGCCAATTCGCTAGCTCACCTTGATATATTCCGCCTCACCTGCGCGCGAGATCATTAAATGTGCGAGCTATGTATTTCATGCGAAGCGCTCGAGCTCTCTACTCCGCGCGAGTTATGTGTTTTACGTGAAGTCTTTTAAGCGCGCGAAATCTGTGGTCCTTGTGAAATCATTCCCCGCACGGACTTTATGATTCAGCTCACGTGGTCTTACTGGCGGGCCATTACTTATAAACTTAAAGAAACTTGGGCTCGCGGGTATGACATGGACCAAGAATTTAATTAATATTCACATAAACATTTATGTCCAGTAAAATATTAATTTGGGCGTAAACAGTAGTAGCAGGGGTTAACATTCCAGTAGAAGTAGTAGTAGGGGTTAACATCCTAGTAGAAGTAGTAGCAGAAGTTAACATCCCAGTAGTAGTAGCAGTTAATTCCAATAGAAGTAGTAGCAGAGGTTAACATAACAACAACACAGTAGCAACATACAACAACAACACGTAGTAGCAACACATAGCAGCAGCATGAATCAACAACACGCAGTAGCAACACACAACAACACAATATAGTTGTACATAGTAGCAACATGAATCAATAACACGTAGCAGTAGCAGTTAATTCCAGTAGAAGTAGTAGCAGTGGTTAACATAACAACTACACAGTAGTAACACACAACAACAACAACAACAACACGTAGTAGTAGCACATAGAAACAAAATGAATCAACAACACGCAGTAGCATCACATAGTAACAACAAGTAATGTAGTTGTACACAGTAGCAGCATGAATCAATAACACGCAGTAGCAGCACGAAAAACACGCAGTAGCAGCACGTCAAAACAACACACACACAGTAGCAGCACATAGAAACAACATGAATCAGCAACAAGTAGCAGCACATAGCAGCAACAAGTAGCAGCACATAGCAGCAACAAGTAGTAGTAGCAACAATTAGTAGCAGCAACAAGTAGTAGCAGCACATAACAACAACACACAGTAGCAACACACAATAACATCATGAATCAACAACACTTGACTATAAAATTCATTTGTGACTGCTACTATTGATAGGGAAAGTTCATTTATGAATTATGCTACTGTTCGGCTCTACTACATCACTTGTCATGGTCTCTGTTACTGTAGAGCACTTATACTTTTTTTTTTTGCTACTACACTCGTTGTACTCTTGTTGTAGTTATGCTATTACGCTCATGTTTTTCAAGTTTCTGCTACTACATGAAAATTAAGTCTCATCCAATTGTATAGTTCTATGCATTCATCCATCCAATGCCATCACCCCGTAGACATCGACAACATTTCTAAAAAACCTGCTATTACACTAGCTGAATTTTGCATTCTTTCTCACCTCAATTTTTCCCTTATCGCCTTTCAAATCCCTAACCCCCCAATTGACTAACCTTCACTTCCAAATCCTAAACCCAGCCTCTCCCCATACTCGAAAATGAATTGGAGTAGAGCACCACAATTTCTGTAAAACACAAAAACATTTTCAAATCCATTGTAGAGAATGAATGCGTTGGTCTGAGGCTTCGTCGCCGAGTTCCAACGTCCGTTGTCAAGCCCTATCGAGTTCGATATAATACGGCGACTCGTTGGGCTTAGCAACTGAGTCGGCCTGGGAGGAGACCCGAACTCGGCTGATGGATCTTCGGCCCGACAAGCTGGAGCGAGATGAGGATCGATGGAGCTCGACGAGGTTGGAGGAGGAGAGGGAGGGAGAAGGCGGTTCCTGGTCGAATTGGGAGGGACAGTGGCGTTTGAGGTAAAGCTGGATGAAGTACAAGAGAGCGCAGGGGATTAGAGAGCCGAGAAGGAGGCCTCCTCGGTCTTGGACGACGTCTTGGAGCAGGACGATGAATCTCATCCCGGTGGTGGCCGCGGTGGGCTTTTTATCGGAGGAGGAGATTTCGGGTTTCCAGGTTTGGGTCATGGCGTCGCCGTAGGGGAGAGAGATATATATATATATATATATATATTTGGTTATGGTATTTTTGGTTGAGTCAGTTGCAGTTTTGTAGTTACTTTAAAAAAGACTGATTTTTTGGGTATTTTGCATAAAAATTGCTGACAGAGCATGTAATTATGTATTGTGGACTTGGACTTATGTCCTTATTTGTTTAAAGGACAAATTACTGATCACTCCGTTAACTTTAGGGTGCTCGACAGTTTAGTCCGTCATCTTTCAATTTCAATCGATCACTTCGCTAACTGTCCAATTTCACACAATTCGGCCCATCCGTTAAGTAGCCGTCCAAATCGATGATTAAGTGCTGATGTGGCACACCAAAAATCAATTAATTATTCATTTTTCTCATTTTCCATTTCTCTCCCAAATTTCCAATTATCCCCAAAATTCCCAATCTCCCCCAATCTCATTTTTCAGCCAACACCAAATTCCCAGTCAACATAGTCCGACCCTTCTTCCCTCTTCTCCTTCTTCTTCCTCTCCACATTTCTCACACTTCTCAAATTCAAGAGCTGATCACCTAGGCAAATTCACACACATTAAATCAAACATCTGAAATCGATCATACTCCAATTCTCAAAATTAAACCCTCACAATCACAAAGAACCACAACAGATTACAATTCAAATCCCAAAATCAAAAGCAGCTGTGATCAAGCACTTTACACACACACACACACACAGAGAGGGAGAGAGAGAGAGAGAGAGATGGAGTCGAGGAAAGCGACGACGCCTTTGTGAGCGTCGGGAGTGGAGGTCCAGTCTAGAGAGACGGCAACGGCTTGGGCGACGCTGGTAGCTAGGTTCCTACTGCTGCTGCTACGGTTTTAATTCCAAAACCGCCATCCAATCCAAGTGCCACTTCGTCCTCGGCGCCCAGCTCCTCGCCCAAGCCAGATACGCCGCCCAATCCACCTCCACCTCCTCCGCCGCCTCTCTCTCCAAACAAGCCCTCACGCCGACAAGGCCATCGCTCTCGATTCGAAAGGCGCTGCCGCTCACATCCTCACAACCCTCGCTCTCGACGCCCAGGGCTTCAAAACATCCGCTCTCGACGCCATCGACGTCGCGCTCTCCCCGCTCTGCAAGAAGAGCCTCTTCGACGCTGAGCACGGCGACGCGCTTTACAAGCGGGCGGAGATTAAGATTTCGATGAACCGGCGGGCCTGGGTAGACGGATTTGACTCTGGCGGTGAAGTTGAGCCGAGAGAATGCCAAGGCGCGGTAGTCGGTCTTGCCCTCACGGCGGCGCTTGTATTTGACCTGGAAACGCTTGAAGTAGGCGCGGGGCTTCGAGGCCTTGATGAAAGCCATTGCTCTGCTCTTCTCTTCTGCTGCGGCTGAGTGAGAGAGTTTGAGGGATAGAGGGGAAAATGTGGAGAGGAAGAAGAAGGAGAAGAGGGAAGAAGGGTCGGACTATGTTGACTGGGAATTTGGTGTTGGCTGAAAAATGAGATTGGGGGAGATTGGGAATTTTGGGGGATAATTGGAAATTTGGGAGAGAAATGGAAAATGAGAAAAATGAATAATTAATTGATTTTTGGTGTGCCACGTCAGCACTTAATCATCGATTTGGACGGCTACTTAACGGATGGGCCGAATTGTGTGAAATTAGATAGTTAGTGGAGTGATCGATTGAAATTGAAAGATAACGGACTAAACTGTCGAGCACCCTAAAGTTAGCGGAATGACCAGTAATTTGTCCTTGATTAAATCTATTAAAAGTTAGTTTTTTTGTGTTTTTTAACTGTGTGTGTCGTTTGCTCAATTATATATTGATTGCTTGCTTCTGTGCATCAGATTGTGATGCTTGCACACTCAATTACTTAAAACACAGATCCGTCAAAAACGTTAACGGTATGATATAGCTGACTTTCTTGAAGTCAGAGGCCCCAGATGAACTGCTGGTGTGAATTCTTAGCGTGCCGTGTGGCTCAACGTGAACATAGAATTCAAGTCATCTTTTGAGGACTCTTAAATGCTATACAATGCAACTTCGCAGTAGCGTGCAAAGTGAATGTGCTAGTTTCTATCAAAACCCAGTTCTTTCTTTCAAGGAAAAGTCATCATATGCTATGAATATCAATTGGTTATGAACATCAATATATTGAAGAAAGAAAATGAACATTAAAAGAACCTGAACATTTCTGTTTATTCTTGCAGAACAAGATCCTTTCATGACATTTCCAACTTTAAAATGAATACAGCTATACGCTCTCTCGTCTTTCTTTCCTCTCTTTTGGCCTGGGGTACTAATACAATTAAAGCTATATTCATAGCTAAAACAAAAAGGAGAAAGAATGTGACACCACCAATCCAGTCGAAAGGGGGCAAGTTCGAATATTCATCACTTGGCAGTTCCCACTTTCTCTTGACAGCCATTAGCTTGGCATCTCTCAAATGAAGCAATAGCCATGTTAGATCACAACCTCCTCCCAATCTTGGCAAATCTTCTGGCTACTCCAAATATAACGGCCTTAGTCAAGAGCCCCCGATCAAGACTGCAAGCAAGAACTAATGCCCCTCCAACAATTAGAGCTTTAGGTATGTTCCTCCCTACTGGTTTCTCCGCTGAATCTGAAATTTCAACCTCCATGGAATCCTTGGTGCTGTTCTCCACCGATCTCAAGTAATCTGCACTGACTTTTGTGTTGATCTGGGCCATTTTAGCACACCGGGAAAGTGGTGCTTTAGCGGCTCTCTCCTTCTGATATAAACGTAGGCCTGGTTCAATCTTTTTTACAGCTCCCCACATACCCTGACGAACTCCAAGTTTCGCAATCTCCCAAGGAATACCCATATCTTCATGGTGAAACAGTATAACCTCACATGAAGTAAGCTGGCCATCCCCTCTTTTTGATTCAACTGTTCATACAACGGATATAATTTTAATCAGCAGGTGTTCCCAAGACGACAATTAAGATAAGAAAGCTATGTGACATTTTAAATGCATTGAAAGAGAATAAAGTCCTTTGCTTAAGAAGTCACAGAGATGTTTTTCTCTCCATCGCTGAATTTTTCCAAAAAATCAAAACCACTTTGCTTTAGAGAAATTCATATTGGAAACATGCCGTTACCTGCACGAATGCACCAGCTTGAATAGTACAAATCAACACGTCTAGGTTTGTCACGCCTTGGCACAGCAGAGGAGGGCACTCCCTGAAACATATAAAATAACCACATTATTTCCTGAACTCCTGAATCAGAAGTAAATTACTTCTAAAAATATCTCGTCAAAACCACAAACTAGCTCAAATAAAACACTTCGCAACATTCACTGAAATTCCTATTCTGGTCTACAATTGAGAACTAGTTTTCTTTAAGATTCCACTTATTAGCACCAGAAAATAACAATAACTCAATTTGCTTATCGAGTATTGACAACCAGCTCATGTCACCATATTGCAATTACCAAAATTGCTATGCTACTAAATTACTAGAGTTTGAAACTAATTTTCTGAACAAAGATGCATTGACCAGAACACACATATATAGTTTCGTTTTTTTTTTGGTAGCTAAAACTCTTCAGCAAATTAAAGCTAATCATTTATAACTATTCTAAACCAGTTACATAGCCAAAGCGAGAAAAATGAATAAAGTGGAACAAAAAAGAACCAGTCCACAATGTAAGGCTATACAATGATATGATCATTTGTCTGTGAGGCTGTATAGATAGCTTTTCCTTCTCTTACCTTAGTTACACAGTAGTATGATCGTCCTGATTCCCAAATGCGACGGCCTATCATGTAATCTCTGTCGCTACAAAAGAATGGAAACTGTGTCCAGCAAAAAGAAAAACAAACAAAGTAAGTCATAAGCCAATGCAACCAGCACAATTCAAGACCAGAGATCACAAATAGACACATTACTCACCTTGCGGACCCAGTGCACTAGCATGGTTCCAGTAGTCGGGCATTCTTCCAAAGTAGAAGAATGGATAAGCATGTCATCCCACTTTGCTCGAAACTCATCATCCCAAAAGAAATCCCTCACTGTCTCAGGTGAAGCATCTTCAAATACAGTTCTACTTCGGTATTGTGGAGGTCCAGTCTACAACACACCAAAAAGAACAAAATTCAGTTAACCTCACCAACAAAATACAAACATGCAAAACAGTACTCCATCATCATCCACCAATCGAAGACGTCAATTCAACCGAAACCAGAAGTAAAGACAGCTAGCTACCTGAGGATCTCTACGCCAAGCTTGGTAGCCCATAGTTGGAGTTGACTTATTCATCATATGAATCCAGGCAGGACCTCCATCTTTCTCCTCAACAAGCTGACATATGTGGCGTAAATCCTCATCGGTGACACTACAAGGTTCTTCTTTTTCAATCTGTGAGCAACTGCCAGAGCCAAAAAATTGATTCATCATTCCAAAGCTCAATTTAACTCCCTAATTACATCAAACTAACCGAAACCCAAGTTTCTAAAGTTGGTGTAATCTTTGACACATAATCCAATTGAAGTTGCGAAATTTGTTCAATTAACAAGGCGAGTCAAACAAACCTGGAATCAGTATTAGTGGTAGGTGTCAAAGTAAGAGCCTGGTCCGCAACGGTATCGTCAGCAGCCCAAGGAATGCAATTTGGCAGCAACGAACTGAAACTCGGAATCGAAATCCCACACGTGGTGGGCGCGGGTGGCGATGAAGATGATGATGAAGCCGATGAGGAAGATGAAGACGACGACTCCTTTTGTGAGGAGCTATCCAACAATTCTCTACCAACCACCGTCACCCATTTGGGCCGCCACGCCCACCCAACGAAAACCCCAACAATCACAGCAATCCATATAGGGGTTATGAACTTCACCAGCTCCCCGAACACTTCTACCATCGTGGGTCTCTCCAGAATCTCCACCAAAGCCGACGCCAAAGCCATCGTTTCTACTGTGTATCCAAATATTCCCTAAATTGATAGAAACAAAACCCTCAATTGAATCGAATAGAGGTATGCGTTAGGCGCAGCGATTATTCGAGGGTTTTGAGAGATGGGTAGATAGGGGATAACCAAAGCTCCAAGAGGGCTGAGACCCAACAAGTAGATTGGGTTCTAGAGGTATATGTAACAAGGAAAGAAATAGATATAATAAGGGAGAGGAGGAGAAGAAGAAGAGATTTAGATATGGTTTTCTTCTTGCAGCAGAGAAGATGATGATGATGATGATGATGAGGGAAGGAGAAGACAAAGAGGGTGTGGATAAGATTTGCGAAGATAAGCGGTAGAGAGACGCTTGTTGGAATTCTGCAGGGTCTGAGAGGCTGAGTTAGACCCAACCAGAGAGCTTTGTTTTCTTTCTTGGGGTTTGTTTGGCCAATAGCCACCAGATGAAATGGAACCAAGTTGAAGAGGGTGGCGGTAAAAATTAACCAAAAGGCAGAAGCTTTTTTTGCTCTTTCGCTCTCGGTGGCGGAGTGAAATGAAAATGTGTTTGGTGAAGACGTAGCCTTTGGTTTGATGCATTGGCCGCTCTTGTTGTTGATGCCCTTTATATATACCAATGGCTTTGGCTTGGCTCTATTATTATGGTGTCTGTGGGTAGCCGCGTTCTCGTTCTTCACGTTTCCCTTGACTTGGATTTTCTGTGCTGAATTGAGTGAATTCTTACTCTCCTTCACTTTCTATTATTTCTGTGTTGGCTTAGGAGAAAACATTGTTTAGTTTTGTTCTCTTCTTTGTGCTCCCTTTTTTTGAGAATGTTATGGACAAAGGTAAATTACCATAGGTTAATGAAAAACATATATATGATTTTGGACACCAGCGCGAATGTTCTGTAGATTTTTATTTTGTGGATATTAAATGAATAGTTTTTGAAAGACTGTGAGGGACAAATGTATATCACCCACATATATTAATTATAAAAACAGAAACTAAAACAACCGAAAACTATGACATTTTCTTTTAACTGTCATATTTACTTGTCACTCACGATTCCTTAAAAATTGTCTTGTTTGTGTGAACATGCATTCCCCCTATGATAATACATGTATGTTAAGTTAATATTCTTATACTAGTACACGTTACTTATTCAATTATTCTTAGTCATGGTTGTTTTCTAACATATGCCTCCAAAGAGCCGTCATGGATGTGTAATTTTTCTTTGATATGTTAGTAATTTCTTAAGAGCATATGGATCACAACAAAGGGAAGAACAAAAGGCAATACACCTTATAAGAACATTAAGCAAATCAAACAATGAACCGCAAAATTTGAAGGCTAAATGTGCATTAACTATAACTTGAAGAAAATAAAATGGTCCTATACAGAACACAATACCATCGGTGATATGGCCGGAGTCCTACAAGACCAAGTTGATCTCTACTTTCCTACCAAACTCATGGACCATGTTTTTCATAGTTACCAGCTCTAAACTAAACTAAACAGTAAACACCAACATCACATCAATACTTAAACTAGTCTTATCCTATGCTTACATAATTAGTTATAAAGTTTTATTACATCCTTGCATTCAAGCCATCCAAACCGGAAAGCTAGTTTTTAAATTTTCTATTCACATACTATCTTAGTGGAATGTGAAAGAAGAAATTCAAGAATGAAAAAAGAACAAGGAAAGAACAATTATCTGGATGTGTTTAATAAGTGCAAATTAATTAGTAAAAGAACTCACAAAAATGGTTAATATTCTAATTAATTTCGTGAGGTAAACCACCGACAAACTACATAAAAACCCTAACAGATCCTTTTGGTGAAGGAAATCCTAATCATTTGAGGTTAGATAGAATGAAGCTAGTTTCATATTCATCGCAGAAAACAAACACTAAAAATTTATAACATAAACTAAGCTTAGTGTTACCCATAAAATAATGCAGCAATGCTTTCCTTAGCTCATCAATCCCTAATTCCAGCATTTGACAATTGAATTGATCCAAATGCACGCGCTCAACTCTGCTGCTTCTTTCTGACTCTAGATCGAGTCGAACCTGAATAATTAGTTCAGAATGGTCAACTAGATGAGTTGATGAAGCTTTCAACATTTTTTGGTCTGAAATTCTTATGAATAATAGTATAGGATTGAATTCAAATATGGGCATGGTCACTCTGCCCCCAAAAAACTTGCCTATGTTCCAACCTTTTGAATCGCCAAACTATTTGACCTGACCCTTCTCTTATGGTCATTTTTATTCAGTGTAGAATTTCACACATAGTTTGGTCAGGTTAGCTTGTTTGAGTCAAAAGAAGTATCACAATACCCAACATTGCGCGGACACATGCAGTAACGTGGTACTATCATATCTAGGTTTGCAATAGCCGGCAAATATGGGATAAGTGAAGACAATAGCTCCTTTTATTTAGTGTGCGTCTAATAAATTACGTCAACAGTTAAGATAATAATAACGGATTATCAAACGAGATATATCTTTACTTTATTCTTTAAAACGTATTCATCTACTTCGAAATTTATCACAAGCTATACACTTTGAAAACCATGTAAATGAAAGCTATGACGAGAAGAAAGAGATCAATCAAATTGCTTGACAAATTGTTTTCATAACAATAATAGGTACGACCAAAACAAGTTCAATGCCAAAATCTACCGCAAACCAAAGACTTGTGAGAGCATGTGGAAAGTGATGTCAACATAGTATTCATAGCATTTTGCACACAAGTAACCTCCATACATATATTGGTTACGGACTCAATAATGCAATGTCATGCTGAACCGACCCCAATTTGATACGAGTCATATGATATACGCCATGTTTTCGTCGTGCTACTTATTTTAAATGGCAAAGAAATTGCAGTCCAAGAATTCATGTGTATACTGGATCACCTTTATGATCTTCCACTCACATATATAGCTACTGCTTCACCTAGTTGATCCTTCTGCTTTGAGAATAGACAACTAAACACGCACAAGCCCTCTATACCCAAACCTTCACTTTCACGCTTTACACATGGAAGAGCTTTTCTCTACTCCCACTCGTTATTATCAACACTTTTACGTGTGACTTCATGAATTGAAACGAACCGATTATATTGTGCAGATTCAAAACTTAAACGTTATGAAATAAGTCAACAATATATATCAAATTTATTAAATAAACTCTAAAAGCTATTAGATTTCTTTCGAAAGTGAGAAACAAGAACACATCATTCCGGCCATTGACTCATTAAACCAACTTAACTGCTCAAGTCACTCGATCATAGTTGGACCACAAGCTAGCTGATGATCCGAAGTAGTTCCAAACCATAATGTGAAGCCTTGGATTTTCATACTTTGGGAAATTGATGTTCTAAATAGATTCTATCAATTGTGTGCTTGAAAAAGATGCCAAACTGGCGGTGATTAGGTGAGTAGGTCCTGGACTGATGGCTCAGTTGCACTTACATGCTTGAGATTTTCTTCAATAAGGAATATTGGCCAGTATGCCGGTTGGAGTTTTCTTCTTCCACTACTTCATTTTTACACATTGTATGATTTTATGGGAAGATCCCATCAGATGTGCTACTTCTTGTCTAGAATATAATTGGCAATTGTCACATTGATCCTGGCCTAACATCTTTATGGTCCTCGTATTTCCACTTCGTCACGGTTTACTTCGAGTATTGAAGATCTTTGGTATGGTATATGTCAATTTCCAATTTCCACTTCGTCATGGTTTGCTTCGAGTATACGGTATGGTACATGTCAATTTCATATGGTCGGTTATCTTTGGGAATGCAAATACTTGATTAAGAGCTGCGTAAACAATTGAACAACGGATTCATAACGCTGTTGAATATGAGTTGTAGAGCCTCAAAAAGTGCAGTAGTGGAAAGCCAATCTCAGTACAAAAGAGTGATACACATGCAAGAATGGAATATCAAGTGCTTAACACGCGTAGGTTTGAATTTCACATCAGACTTGACTGCCTGACTGGTCTCATAGTAGAGGCTCAAAGCCAGAGCTGGGTAGAATTCAACAAGGTAGAGGTCAAAATCTTAACCAGAAATAAGACTTGGAACTTGAAAGGGCTAAAAGCTTCTCTCTTAAACGCTTCAGAATGCACATGAAGCACAATGTTTCACATCCAAGCATGTGTTGGTGTTAGTATGATAAAAGAACAGTGTTATTGTTAGTGAGTTAGTGTTACAAGTAGCAAAGAGTATCAACTCAGAAAGAAATTATGAACTCTCTCCAGAACTCCGACTAAAGATTGCATATGTGCAATAGTTAAATTAATCATATGCCAAACTGTCCCGGGCTTGAATGAGCAAAAATGGGGCAGATGGTGAGTTCATCCAATTTTTTTTTTTTTTTCTGTTGATGCATACACATTTACATTACAATACTAGAAGTCTAGAAGTGAGCAAGAAGCTAGTTTTAGAAACTGGTGTGCCAAATCGCATCATCACCCTCTCCACATCTCTGGTGCACCTCCTCCATTCTCTCCACCGATTTGCATATGCCGCTGCAGCTCCAATCGAATGATGCAGCACAGGGATTCCCGGCTTGAGCTTTCCACTCACAATCTATGACAGAGATATATATTTCATTGTAACGAATAAAAGCACGAAAAGTACCTGTTCTAATTAGAAACAAGAACTAAAGATTTACGTTCTTAAGCTTTGTTAGTACTTCATCTAATTAGAGGCATGAACTAAAGATTACATGTTTAAGCTTGCTACAATTGCTACAGTTTTCAGCACATGATCAGAGCAGACGTTAATTTATTCTTAATTTAACTCTTAATTGAAGCACAGATCATGAAACCATCAATCTTGAATTAAGTAACGATTACTGGCTTAGAAAAACCAAAATCACATTATGATAACTTACCTGGAGGAGTCCCACAGCAAAGGCTTCGCTCATCAATGTGCTGGACATCAAGACCAATAAACCAAGAACCCAAAGAAACATCTTCATTCGCATATCGGTGAAGTATGTGCCTGGAGGAAACAAGAACTCAATTACTAACATTTTATAGTTATATATCCTTAGGAAAAATGATGCTCCACAAAAGGTCCTACCTATTAACTGAAATGTAGGTTGCCAAATCTTTGGAAAGTGCATATATTTGACCTGTTGCATGCCGGAAATATTTATTTCCCTCCTCTCCGAATTTCCAATATTCTGGTTCATGGTACTTGACCCCCCTAAAGCAAGGGTATATACATCAATACATCATGATGGGTATGAATAAACATAAGAAGGATGTCCAATGTTCGTTTGCTTACTGATGTGCCAAGACAGGTCCAGACTTCATGCATCCAATATACGTACGAGGCTTTGATCTATGGCGGGCCAAAGTAGAACCAACCATACCTGTAAAATGTTAACTGAACTTAGTGCCCTGAAGCTGTTCCCCCATCCAGTTTCGAAAGCAGAAAGAATATAAATACACTAACCAAGATTTACGTGCACATCATCATCAACTTTAATATAAAAGTCAGCATCCCACTTATTGACAGCTGCTGTAAAATATGTTTGGGTTTTGGACGATAATTCATGGTATCCCTCTATATGGTTCTGCAGACATACATTGGTAACAAGGCATAAGGTTCACCAAAGTATTTCAATTTTGATACAAAGGAGAACATGAAAAACTTAAACAACCAGAGCAAGCCCACCAAAGGATTCAAAAAAAATTTGTTCCTTTGATTGGTACCCAAGAATACAGATCTGCATGCATCACACTTTGCATGTGTCTCCAAAATACTGACTAATATAACAGGCTACCTTGGGCCTCAGCACTCAGTAACTTACCAGTCGGAAAAAATCATTGTGTTTTACATCTTCTGCATCAATGGCACGGTCCAAAACACCACCAGTGGATGCACTGAGGATTAAAAAGAAAAATTGAACCAATTATGTTGGAAGATTATCATTCTGAAGTAAGCAGTAAAACACCAGCCACTTGCAACAAGAGTTAGCCTACCTGTGTCCAATAACAAACCGCATTATAATTCCCTTCTCTGTCTCTAACTTCTTTAACTCGTCACCTAGGGAAAAAAGGATAATTTATTATAGCTGCTACTACTTTTGATGTTAGAGAATAGTTCTTAAGTTTTTATATTCACACCTCCAGGCATCCATGTTTCCCTGATTGAATCCCTTCGCTTTCTGCTGCTGAAGGCAGTCATGATTCCCATGACAAAGAAAATCTTTTGGCGCTCCTTGAATGATTCGCTTCCTGGTTTTGTAAACACCGGAGATCCTTCATTATTGTCAGATTTGGAAGCTCTGGCTGCTGCTAGCTGCACCTCCAATGCGGAGATTGTCTTGTCTAGCTTCCTAAGAATGTCAACATGAGTGTTACATATGAAGCAGTTTCAATCATACAATAGCACACAAAGAAGTTAACTCACTCACACACACAGAAAGTAATTTTCTCTGATCACATCATGTGTTTGCAAGACCTGAGAAAAGATGTATGAATAGAAGCTCCCTAAATATTATAGTACAAAAAAAAGAATTCACCTGATCACATCATGTGTTTGTGAGACTTGAGAAAAGATGTCTCCCGCCTCATCAGTGTCTCCCTGGAATTGCATAGATATTATTGAAGTGCTTTACGAAATAAATGGAACTAATGAATATCAGGATCTTATAACTCGCCTTCTTCTCACAATTGACAGCAGACTGAAGAGAAATCAATTGATGTTTCTCCAGTGATGAAGCCTCTTCATCCATTTCATCCGGATCGATGGCAGCCCAAAACCTGGAAAACAAACATGAACCACTTGAAGTTCATATAAGAAAAGAACGGTAGGGAGCAGAGAAATATAGTCTTGTGTCTCATTTCATTGGTAGAATGAATGACCACTCCAACCTCTGGTCAGGCAAGCTCAAGGCACATCGTACATACATTATTCACAGATATGAACACGATGCAAGGCACATTGTATCTCTCATGGGAAATAAGGCTATGATGAACTCCATTTTGACAAGTTCCGGTACAATGTGATTGTCCCGGAACTTATTTTACTTAGGAACCAATTTCTGTCATGAATAAATATTCCTACTAAAAGTAGGCTGGGCTTTTATAAGGAATATAAAGCTTGGATGCAAAGTGAACTCTAGTTTGCATCCAGCAATAGATACTCAAAATGGACTTCATTATATGGGAATAAGGATCTAGACACTGTCCCCATTTAACACTGCTGACCAATTTCAAGCACCACTGAACTCTCTCAATTGGTGACCATCAGCTTATTGACAAAATCTCACTAACTTGCCTTTCAAAAACCATCTGTTAATGCCTGGGCTAGGCCTTAAAATAGATCATGAACCTCCTAAAATTTCCATAGTTACAAAATCAACCCCGAAGCAAATGAGCGCCCAAACCCAAATCTGAATCGAATTACATGAATGTAAGATATTTCGTTGGATTTGCCAAGTCATATATTCAACAAGTCACTCGACCTTTCAGATTTCAGAGCTAAACATCACCAAATCTACTACATTTCATACTTAAAACTCTAATTTTATACATACTATCTTTAAAGACACAGTCTACTCACATCTACGAGCACGGCACTTGTTCACATTTGCCAATTCAAGTACTGAGATTAAGACCAATAATTGCACCTAAATTGGTCACTTATGACACTCCAAAACAACTAAAGTGGGACTCTTGAGCATCATGGATTCCAAAAGCAGGGACTTTTGAATTCCAGAAACCAGATAAACCTCATTCACATCCAAAACAACAAAAAGACCAAAAATTTACAAGTCCCATAAGCAAATCTAGAAGCTGAATCTCAAAGAACAGTAAAGAACCTGTTGACAACAAGAACACCCAAGAAGAAGCTGGCAATGCAGAAGAGAGAAACCCATCTGGTCGAGACTCCATTGCCAACCTTGTGAGGTCTGCTCACACCCATCTTCATTTCACAAAGGCTTCAGCTTTAAGGAAGCTTCTTCTCTTTGCTTAACCTTTTCTCTACCGAGGTGGGGCTCCTGGAGCGTTAAGAAGAAGACAAGCAAACCCATCAAGAGAAACAGCACAGAGTTGACACCAACAGAACCATGTCCCTGAAGTAAAAGTAGACCCAAGTTTGAAAAGGAAAGGAAAAACAAATTGATGGAGTTTAAGGTGAAGTGTTTTGCTCTTTTTATGTTCACTTTGATCGATCAGCTTTCTTAAACGAATCAATTTCAGTCTCTGGGGAGATGGGATACCTTGTAATTATGCTCGACTTCATCTTATTATTCTGTCACGGGAAAATATTATATATTCGAGCAAGATATAAGTCGTGACAGCTCAACTTACCAATAATGCCCCTTTATTCTCAAGCAATGTATTGGCCGGCTACTTTCTCAATCGGTCCATCAGTTTTCATTTGTTTTGGTTTAATTTCTGCCAACTTTTCTTTTTTTCTTTCTATTGATTTTCAGTTTTGGTTTAACTCAACCTTGAATGTTGAGTTAGTATACAAACATAATCTTTGTGTTGTAAGATTCAAAGTTGAGTTCTCAATGCACATAGGATATAATTGTATATTGCACGCACTAATCACTGTTACAATATATGATTTTTTTAATAGGTGACTCGCCATTTTTACTTGTCTTATGATGTTTCAAGCAGCACAAAAGTTCAACATTGTTCGACATGATAAGCAAATCTTAAACAAAATGACTTTTAGAATTGATTCGTCTAAATTAATTTGTTAGTAAGCATGATGTGACATCTAATTATTTATAGATAATAATAATTGATAGAAAGTAAGAATGGAACAGTTGGTGAGAAGTGAGAACATATATACAAGCTAAAATATAAAAACATTATCATTTAACTATTTTGTTGAAAAGTACTTAACATTGATTTTTCAAAACTCAATTTTTTTAAATTTTTTTATTAAATATTTTGAATATAACAACCATAAACCATCTCCTAATTTAAAGTTGACCAAAAACAGCTTCTGATGCTAAAGATATCGAGGGTAGTTTGGTCTAAATTTAAGGTAGACGATGAAACTGAACGCTTTATG